>AP028278.1:10420000-16321644 GCA_030269945.2 Trilocha varians | reverse complement strand
GGCCTGGCCTGGCCTGGCCTGGCCTGGCCTGGCCTGGCCTGGCCTGGCCTGGCCTGGCCTGGCCTGGCCTGGCCTGGCCTGGCCTGGCCTGGCCTGGCCTGGCCTGGCCTGGCCTGGACCTGGCCTGGCCTGGCCTGGCCTGGCCCTGGCCTGGCCTGGCCTGGCCTGGCCTGGCCTGGCCTGGCCTGGCCTGGCCTGGCCTGGCCTGGCCTGGCCTGGCCTGGCCTGGCCTGGCCTGGCCTGGCCTGGCTGGCCTGGCCTGGCCTGGCCTGGCCTGGCCTGGCCTGGCCTGGGCCTGGCCTGGCCTGGCCTGGCCCTGGCCTGGCCTGGCCTGGCCTGGCCTGGCCCTGGCCTGGCCTGGCCTGGCCTGGCCTGGCCTGGCCCTGGCCCTGGCCTGGCCTGGCCTGGCCCTGGCCTGGCCCTGGCCCTGACCTGGCCTGGCCTGGCCTGGCCTGGCCTGGCCTGGCCCTGGCCTGGCCTGGCCTGGCCTGGCCTGGCCCTGGCCTGGCCTGGCCTGGCCTGGCCTGGCCTGGCCTGGCCTGGCCTGGCCCTGGCCTGGCCTGGCCTGGCCTGGCCTGGCCTGGCCTGGCCTGGCCTGGCCTGGCCTGGCCTGGCCCTGGCCTGGCCCTGGCCTGGCCTGGCCTGGCCTGGCCTGGCCTGGCCTGGCCTGGCCTGGCCTGGCCTGGCCTGGCCCTGGCCTGGCCTGGCCTGGCCTGGCCTGGCCTGGCCTGGCCTGGCCTGGCCTGGCCTGGCCTGGCCTGGCCTGGCCTGGCCTGGCCTGGCCTGGCCTGGCCCTGGCCTGGCCTGGCCTGGCCTGGCCTGGCCTGGCCTGGCCTGGCCTGGCCTGGCCTGGCCTGGCCTGGCCTGGCCTGGCCTGGCCTGGCCTGGCCTGGCCTGGCCTGGCCTGGCCTGGCCCTGGCCTGGCCTGGCCTGCCTGGCCTGGCCTGGCCTGGCCTGGCCTGGCCTGGCCTGGCCTGGCCTGGCCTGGCCTGGCCTGGCCTGGCCTGGCCTGGCCCTGGCCTGGCCTGGCCTGGCCTGGCCTGGCCTGGCCTGGCCTGGCCTGGCCTGGCCTGGCCTGGCCTGGCCTGGCCTGGCCTGGCCTGGCCTGGCCTGGCCTGGCCTGGCCTGGCCTGGCCTGGCCTGGCCTGGCCTGGCCTGGCCTGGCCTGGCCTGGCCTGGCCTGGCCTGGCCTGGCCTGGCCTGGCCTGGCCTGGCCTGGCCCTGGCCTGGCCTGGCCTGGCCTGGCCTGGCCTGGCCTGGCCTGGCCTGGCCTGGCCTGGCCTGGCCTGGCCTGGCCTGGCCTGGCCTGGCCTGGCCTGGCCCTGGCCTGGCCTGGCCTGGCCTGCCTGGCCTGGCCTGGCCTGGCCTGGCCCTGGCCTGGCCTGGCCTGGCCTGGCCTGGCCTGGCCTGGCCTGGCCTGGCCTGGCCTGGCCTGGCCTGGCCTGGCCTGGCCTGGCCTGGCCTGGCCTGGCCTGGCCTGGCCTGGCCTGGCCTGGCCTGGCCCTGGCCTGGCCTGGCCTGGCCTGGCCTGGCCTGGCCTGGCCTGGCCTGGCCTGGCCTGGCCTGGCCTGGCCTGGCCTGGCCTGGCCTGGCCTGGCCTGGCCTGGCCTGGCCTGGCCTGGCCTGGCCTGGCCTGGCCTGGCCTGGCCTGGCCTGGCCTGGCCCTGGCCTGGCCTGGCCTGGCCTGGCCTGGCCTGGGCCTGGCCTGGCCTGGCCTGGCCTGGCCTGGCCTGGCCTGGCCTGGCCTGGCCTGGCCTGGCCTGGCCTGGCCTGGCCTGGCCTGGCCTGGCCTGGCCTGGCCTGGCCTGGCCTGGCCTGGCCTGGCCTGGCCTGGCCTGGCCTGGCCTGGCCTGGCCTGGCCTGGCCTGGCCTGGCCTGGCCTGGCCTGGCCCTGGCCTGGCCTGGCCTGGCCTGGCCTGGCCTGGCCTGGCCTGGCCTGGCCTGGCCTGGCCTGGCCTGGCCTGGCCTGGCCTGGCCTGGCCCTGGCCTGGCCTGGCCTGGCCTGGCCTGGCCTGGCCTGGCCTGGCCTGGCCTGGCCTGGCCTGGCCTGGCCTGGCCTGGCCTGGCCTGGCCTGGCCTGGCCTGGCCTGGCCTGGCCTGGCCTGGCCTGGCCTGGCCTGGCCTGGCCTGGCCTGGCCTGGCCTGGCCTGGCCTGGCCTGGCCTGGCCTGGCCTGGCCTGGCCTGGCCTGGCCTGGCCTGGCCTGGCCTGGCCTGGCCTGGCCTGGCCTGGCCTGGCCTGGCCTGGCCTGGCCTGGCCTGGCCCTGGCCTGGCCTGGCCTGGCCTGGCCTGGCCTGGCCTGGCCTGGCCTGGCCTGGCCTGGCCTGGCCTGGCCTGGCCTGGCCTGGCCTGGCCTGGCCTGGCCTGGCCTGGCCTGGCCTGGCCTGGCCTGGCCTGGCCTGGCCTGGCCTGGCCTGGCCTGGCCTGGCCTGGCCTGGCCTGGCCTGGCCTGGCCCTGGCCTGGCCTGGCCTGGCCTGGCCTGGCCTGGCCTGGCCTGGCCTGGCCTGGCCTGGCCTGGCCTGGCCTGGCCTGGCCTGGCCTGGCCTGGCCTGGCCTGGCCTGGCCTGGCCTGGCCTGGCCTGGCCCTGGCCTGGCCCTGGCCTGGCCTGGCCTGGCCTGGCCTGGCCTGGCCTGGCCTGGCCTGGCCTGGCCTGGCCTGGCCTGGCCTGGCCTGGCCTGGCCTGGCCTGGCCTGGCCTGGCCTGGCCTGGCCTGGCCTGGCCTGGCCTGGCCTGGCCTGGCCCTGGCCTGGCCTGGCCTGGCCTGGCCTGGCCTGGCCTGGCCTGGCCTGGCCTGGCCTGGCCTGGCCTGGCCTGGCCTGGCCTGGCCTGGCCTGGCCTGGCCTGGCCTGGCCTGGCCTGGCCTGGCCTGGCCTGGCCTGGCCTGGCCCTGGCCTGGCCTGGCCTGGCCTGGCCCTGGCCTGGCCTGGCCTGGCCTGGCCTGGCCTGGCCTGGCCTGGCCTGGCCTGGCCTGGCCTGGCCTGGCCTGGCCTGGCCTGGCCTGGCCTGGCCTGGCCTGGCCTGGCCTGGCCTGGCCTGGCCTGGCCTGGCCTGGCCTGGCCTGGCCTGGCCTGGCCTGGCCTGGCCTGGCCTGGCCTGGCCTGGCCTGGCCTGGCCTGGCCTGGCCTGGCCTGGCCTGGCCTGGCCTGGCCTGGCCTGGCCTGGCCTGGCCTGGCCTGGCCTGGCCTGGCCTGGCCTGGCCTGGCCTGGCCTGGCCTGGCCTGGCCTGGCCTGGCCTGGCCTGGCCTGGCCTGGCCTGGCCTGGCCTGGCCTGGCCTGGCCTGGCCTGGCCCTGGCCTGGCCTGGCCTGGCCTGGCCTGGCCTGGCCTGGCCTGGCCTGGCCTGGCCTGGCCTGGCCTGGCCTGGCCTGGCCTGGCCTGGCCTGGCCTGGCCTGGCCTGGCCTGGCCTGGCCTGGCCTGGCCTGGCCTGGCCTGGCCTGGCCTGGCCCTGGCCTGGCCTGGCCTGGCCTGGCCTGGCCTGGCCTGGCCCTGGCCTGGCCTGGCCTGGCCTGGCCTGGCCTGGCCTGGCCTGGCCTGGCCTGGCCTGGCCTGGCCCTGGCCTGGCCTGGCCTGGCCTGGCCTGGCCTGGCCTGGCCTGGCCTGGCCTGGCCTGGCCTGGCCTGGCCTGGCCTGGCCTGGCCTGGCCTGGCCTGGCCTGGCCTGGCCTGGCCTGGCCTGGCCTGGCCTGGCCTGGCCTGGCCTGGCCTGGCCTGGCCTGGCCTGGCCTGGCCTGGCCTGGCCTGGCCCTGGCCTGGCCTGGCCTGGCCTGGCCTGGCCTGGCCTGGCCTGGCCTGGCCTGGCCTGGCCCTGGCCTGGCCTGGCCTGGCCTGGCCTGGCCTGGCCTGGCCTGGCCTGGCCTGGCCTGGCCTGGCCTGGCCTGGCCTGGCCTGGCCCTGGCCTGGCCTGGCCTGGCCTGGCCTGGCCTGGCCTGGCCTGGCCTGGCCCTGGCCTGGCCTGGCCTGGCCTGGCCTGGCCTGGCCTGGCCTGGCCTGGCCTGGCCTGGCCTGGCCTGGCCTGGCCTGGCCTGGCCCTGGCCTGGCCTGGCCTGGCCTGGCCTGGCCTGGCCTGGCCTGGCCTGGCCTGGCCTGGCCTGGCCTGGCCTGGCCTGGCCTGGCCTGGCCTGGCCTGGCCTGGCCTGGCCTGGCCTGGCCTGGCCTGGCCTGGCCTGGCCCTGGCCTGGCCTGGCCTGGCCTGGCCTGGCCTGGCCTGGCCTGGCCTGGCCTGGCCTGGCCTGGCCTGGCCTGGCCTGGCCTGGCCTGGCCTGGCCTGGCCTGGCCTGGCCTGGCCTGGCCTGGCCTGGCCTGGCCTGGCCTGGCCTGGCCTGGCCTGGCCTGGCCTGGCCTGGCCTGGCCTGGCCTGGCCTGGCCTGGCCTGGCCTGGCCTGGCCTGGCCTGGCCTGGCCTGGCCTGGCCTGGCCTGGCCTGGCCTGGCCTGGCCTGGCCTGGCCTGGCCTGGCCTGGCCTGGCCTGGCCTGGCCCTGGCCTGGCCTGGCCTGGCCTGGCCTGGCCTGGCCTGGCCTGGCCTGGCCTGGCCTGGCCTGGCCTGGCCTGGCCTGGCCCTGGCCTGGCCTGGCCTGGCCTGGCCTGGCCTGGCCTGGCCTGGCCTGGCCTGGCCTGGCCTGGCCTGGCCTGGCCTGGCCTGGCCTGGCCTGGCCTGGCCTGGCCTGGCCTGGCCTGGCCTGGCCTGGCCTGGCCTGGCCTGGCCTGGCCTGGCCTGGCCTGGCCTGGCCTGGCCTGGCCTGGCCCTGGCCTGGCCTGGCCTGGCCTGGCCTGGCCTGGCCTGGCCTGGCCTGGCCTGGCCTGGCCTGGCCTGGCCTGGCCTGGCCTGGCCTGGCCTGGCCTGGCCTGGCCTGGCCTGGCCTGGCCTGGCCTGGCCTGGCCCTGGCCTGGCCTGGCCTGGCCTGGCCTGGCCTGGCCTGGCCTGGCCTGGCCTGGCCTGGCCTGGCCTGGCCTGGCCTGGCCTGGCCTGGCCTGGCCCTGGCCCTGGCCTGGCTGGCCTGGCCTGGCCTGGCCTGGCCTGGCCTGGCCTGGCCTGGCCCTGGCCCTGGCCTGGCCTGGCCTGGCCTGGCCCTGGCCCTGGCCTGGCCTGGCCTGGCCCTGGCCTGGCCTGGCCTGGCCTGGCCCTGGCCTGGCCTGGCCTGGCCTGGCCTGGCCCTGGCCCTGGCCCTGGCCCTGGCCTGGCCCTGGCCTGGCCTGGCCCTGGCCTGAGCCTGGCCTGGCCTGCGGCCTGGCCTGGCCCTGGCCTGGCCTGGCCTGGCCTGGCCTGGCCTGGCCTGGCCTGGCCCTGGCCTGGCCCTGGCCCTGGCCCTGGCCCTGGCCTGGCCCTGGCCTGGCCTGGCCTGGCCTGGCCTGGCCTGGGCCCTGGCCTGGCCTGGCCCTGGCCCTGGCCTGGCCCTGGCCCTGGCCTGGCCTGGCCCTGGCCTGGCCTGGCCTGGCCTGGCCTGGCCTGGCCTGGCCTGGCCTGGCCCTGGCCCTGGCCCTGGCCCTGGCCCTGGCCCTGGCCCTGGCCTGGCCTGGCCTGGCCCTGGCCTGGCCTGGCCTGGCCTGGCCTGGCCTGGCCTGGCCTGGCCTGGCCTGGCCTGGCCCTGGCCTGGCCTGGCCTGGCCTGGCCTGGCCTGGCCTGGCCTGGCCTGGCCTGGCCTGGCCTGGCCTGGCCTGGCCTGGCCTGGCCTGGCCTGGCCCTGGCCTGGCCCTGGCCTGGCCTGGCCTGGCCTGGCCTGGCCTGGCTGGCCTGGCCTGGCCTGGCCTGGCCCTGGCCTGGCCCTGGCCTGGCCTGGCCCTGGCCCTGGCCCTGGCCCTGGCCTGGCCTGGCCTGGCCTGGCCTGGCCTGGCCTCCTGGCCTGGCCTGGCCTGGCCTGGCCTGGCCTGGCCTGGCCTGGCCTGGCCCTGGCCTGGCCTGGCCTGGCCTGGCCTGGCCTGGCCTGGCCCTGGCCCTGGCCTGGCCTGGCCTGGCCTGGCCTGGCCTGGCCTGGCCTGGCCTGGCCCTGGCCTGGCCTGGCCTGGCCTGGCCTGGCCTGGCCTGGCCCTGGCCTGGCCTGGCCTGGCCTGGCCTGGCCCTGGCCTGGCCTGGCCTGGCCTGGCCTGGCCTGGCCTGGCCTGGCCTGGCCTGGCCTGGCCCTGGCCTGGCCTGGCCTGGCCTGGCCTGGCCTGGCCTGGCCTGGCCTGGCCCTGGCCTGGCCTGGCCTGGCCTGGCCTGGCCTGGCCTGGCCCTGGCCTGGCCTGGCCCTGGCCCTGGCCTGGCCTGGCCTGGCCTGGCCTGGCCCTGGCCTGGCCCTGGCCTGGCCCTGGCCTGGCCTGGCCCTGGCCTGGCCTGGCCCTGGCCTGGCCTGGCCTGGCCTGGCCCTGGCCCTGGCCCTGGCCTGGCCCTGGCCTGGCCTGGCCCTGGCCCCTGGCCTGGCCTGGCCCTGGCCTGGCCTGGCCTGGCCTGGCCTGGCCTGGCCCTGGCCTGGCCCTGGCCTGGCCTGGCCTGGCCTGGCCTGGCCTGGCCTGGCCCTGGCCTGGCCCTGGCCCTGGCCTGGCCTGGCCCTGGCCCTGGCCTGGCCTGGCCCTGGCCCTGGCCTGGCCTGGCCTGGCCTGGCCTGGCCTGGCCTGGCCTGGCCTGGCCTGGCCCTGGCCCTGCTGGCCTGGCCTGGCCTGGCCTGGCCTGGCCTGGCCTGGCCTGGCCCTGGCCTGGCCTGGCCCTGGCCCTGGCCTGGCCTGGCCTGGCCTGGCCCTGGCCTGGCCTGGCCTGGCCTGGCCTGGCCTGGCCTGGCCCTGGCCCTGGCCTGGCCTGGCCTGGCCCTGGCCTGGCCTGGCCTGGCCTGGCCTGGCCTCCTGGCCCTGGCCTGGCCTGGCCTGGCCTGGCCTGGCCTGGCCTGGCCTGGCCTGGCCTGGCCTGGCCCTGGCCCTGGCCCTGGCCTGGCCTGGCCTGGCCTGGCCTGGCCTGGCCTGGCCCTGGCCTGGCCTGGCCTGGCCTGGCCCTGGCCTGGCCTGGCCTGGCCTGGCCCTGGCCTGGCCTGGCCTGGCCCTGGCCTGGCCTGGCCCTGGCCCTGGCCTGGCCCTGGCCTGGCCCTGGCCTGGCCTGGCCTGGCCTGGCCCTGGCCTGGCCCTGGCCTGGCCTGGCCCTGGCCCTGGCCTGGCCTGGCCTGGCCTGGCCCTGGCCTGGCCCTGGCCTGGCCTGGCCTGGCCTGGCCTGGCCTGGCCTGGCCTGGCCTGGCCCTGGCCTGGCCTGGCCTGGCCTGGCCTGGCCTGGCCCTGGGCCCTGGCCTGGCCCTGGCCTGGCCTGGCCTGGCCTGGCCTGGGCCTGGCCCTGGCCTGGCCTGGCCCTGGCCCTGGCCTGGCCTGGCCTGGCCTGGCCTGGCCTGGCCCTGGCCTGGCCCTGGCCTGGCCCTGGCCCTGGCCTGGCCCTGGCCTGGCCTGGCCCTGGCCTGGCCCTGGCCTGGCCCTGGCCTGGCCTGGCCTGGCCTGGCCTGGCCCTGGCCTGGCCCTGGCCTGGCCTGGCCCTGGCCCTGGCCCTGGCCTGGCCTGGCCTGGCCTGGCCTGGCCTGGCCCTGGCCTGGCCCTGGCCTGGCCCTGGCCTGGCCTGGCCTGGCCCTGGCCTGGCCCTGGCCCTGGCCTGGCCTGGCCTGGCCTGGCCTGGCCTGGCCTGGCCCTGGCCTGGGCCTGGCCCTGGCCTGGCCTGGCCTGGCCCTGGCCTGGCCTGGCCTGGCCTGGCGCCCTGGCCCTGGCCTGGCCCTGGCCTGGCCCTGGCCTGGCCTGGCCTGGCCTGGCCTGGCCTGGCCTGGCCTGGCCTGGCCTGGCCTGGCCTGGCCTGGCCTGGCCTGGCCTGGCCTGGCCCTGGCCCTGGCCTGGCCTGGCCTGGCCTGGCCTGGCCTGGCCTGGCCTGGCCTGGCCTGGCCTGGCCTGGCCCTGGCCTGGCCTGGCCCTGGCCCTGGCCCTGGCCTGGCCTGGCCTGGCCCTGGCCTGGCCTGGCCTGGCCTGGCCCTGGCCTGGCCTGGCCTGGCCTGGCCCTGGCCTGGCCTGGCCTGGCCTGGCCCTGGCCTGGCCTGGCCTGGCCTGGCCTGGCCTGGCCTGGCCTGGCCTGGCCCTGGCCTGGGCTGGCCCTGGCCTGGCCTCCTGGCCTGGCCCTGGCCTGGCCTGGCCCTGGCCTGGCCTGGCCTGGCCTGGCCTGGCCTGGCCTGGCCTGGCCCTGGCCTGGCCCCTGGCCTGGCCTGGCCCTGGCCTGGCCTGGCCCTGGCCTGGCCTGGCCCCTGGCCTGGCCCTGGCCTGGCCTGGCCTGGCCTGGCCTGGCCGGCCTGGCCTGGCCTGGCCTGGCCTGGCCTGGCCTGGCCTGGCCTGGCCCTGGCCCTGGCCTGGCCTGGCCTGGCCTGGCCTGGCCCTGGCCTGGCCTGGCCTGGCCTGGCCTGGCCTGGCCTGGCCTGGCCTGGCCTGGCCTGGCCTGGCCTGGCCTGGCCCTGGCCCTGGCCTGGCCTGGCCTGGCCTGGCCTGGCCTGGCCTGGCCCTGGCCTGGCCCTGGCCTGGCCCTGGCCCTGGCCCTGGCCTGGCCTGGCCTGGCCTGGCCTGGCCTGGCCCTGGCCTGGCCTGGCCCTGGCCCTGGCCTGGCCTGGCCTGGCCTGGCCTGGCCCTGGCCCTGGCCTGGCCCTGGCCCTGGCCTGGCCTGGCCTGGCCCTGGCCTGGCCCTGGCCTGGCCCTGGCCCTGGCCCTGGCCCTGGCCTGGCCCTGGCCTGGCCTGGCCCTGGCCTGGCCCTGGCCTGGCCTGGCCCTGGCCTGGCCTGGCCTGGCCCTGGCCTGGCCCTGGCCTGGCCTGGCCCCTGGCCCTGGCCTGGCCCTGGCCTGGCCTGGCCTGGCCTGGCCTGGCCTGGCCTGGCCTGGCCCCTGGCCTGGCCTGGCCTGGCCTGGCCTGGCCTGGCCTGGCCTGGCCCTGGCCTGGCCTGGCCTGGCCTGGCCTGGCCTGGCCTGGCCCTGGCCTGGCCTGGCCCTGGCCTGGCCTGGCCTGGCCCTGGCCTGGCCTGGCCTGGCCTGGCCTGGCCCCTGGCCCTGGCCCTGGCCTGGCCTGGCCTGGCCTGGCCTGGCCTGGCCTGGCCTGGCCCTGGCCTGGCCCTGGCCCTGGCCTGGCCTGGCCTGGCCCTGGCCTGGCCTGGCCTGGCCTGGCCTGGCCTGGCCCTGGCCTGGCCTGGCCCTGGCCTGGCCTGGCCTGGCTGGCCTGGCCTGGCCTGGCCTGGCCTGGCCCTGGCCCTG
This sequence comes from Trilocha varians, assembly GCA_030269945.2. NCBI lineage: Eukaryota > Metazoa > Arthropoda > Insecta > Lepidoptera > Bombycidae > Trilocha > Trilocha varians. The sequence continues at coordinate 16,312,431 of AP028278.1, read as the reverse complement.
GCCTGGCCTGGCCCTGGCCTGGCCTGGCCTGGCCTGGCCTGGCCTGGCCTGGCCCTGGCCCTGGCCTGGCCTGGCCTGGCCTGGCCTGGCCTGGCCTGGCCTGGCCTGGCCTGGCCTGGCCTGGCCTGGCCTGGCCTGGCCTGGCCTGGCCCTGGCCTGGCCTGGCCTGGCCTGGCCTGGCCTGGCCTGGCCTGGCCTGGCCTGGCCTGGCCTGGCCTGGCCCTGGCCTGGCCTGGCCTGGCCTGGCCTGGCCTGGCCTGGCCTGGCCTGGCCCTGGCCCTGGCCCTGGCCCTGGCCTGGCCTGGCCTGGCCTGGCCTGGCCTGGCCTGGCCTGGCCTGGCCTGGCCTGGCCTGGCCCTGGCCTGGCCTGGCCTGGCCCTGGCCTGGCCTGGCCTGGCCTGGCCTGGCCCTGGCCTGGCCTGGCCTGGCCTGGCCTGGCCTGGCCCTGGCCTGGCCTGGCCTGGCCTGGCCTGGCCTGGCCCTGGCCTGGCCTGGCCCTGGCCTGGCCTGGCCTGGCCTGGCCTGGCCTGGCCTGGCCTGGCCTGGCCTGGCCTGGCCTGGCCCTGGCCTGGCCTGGCCTGGCCTGGCCTGGCCCTGGCCTGGCCTGGCCTAAATCTTTGAAGTTAGGCTTTGAATCTTTTTGCTATAATTAGTGATTGCTTTCCATATTAGTATATCCATAATAGTTTTCCTTGTTTTTGCTATAAAATTTAATAAAATCACACTTTTCTTAGTATTTTTCAGTAAATTTAAATTTTCATTCATAAAAAATCGGTTTTGACCGATTTTGCTGTTCGATCTTGCTCAATTCTTGTAGTTATCTCCGTCGCGCCTCCCGCACCTGTAAAAAAAATAAATTCATTAATAAATAACATAAATTTAACACATTTTCGCTAAAATTCATACTTTTTTAATACAATTTTTATCATTTTTAACTTTCTCTTTCTAATTTCATTAACTTTTTGTTCCAAGCCCTGCTTATTTTTAGTGTTCCAGTACGCGCTATCTCTCCACGAATCTTTAGACACCAGTCTCGACTTCCTAGGACGAGTGGATATTGAGATAATTGCGATTAACCGAAAATTCAGGCCCGCCCGCCAACCCTGTGTTCTCTATATAGGAAACGGAGTGTGGAAACTGTAAATTCTAGTAAAAAACTGAAAAAATATATTTTAAACAGGCCCCTTCAGGGATTCAAAAAATTATAATAAAAGCTTTGTAAGTACAATACAACAGCCGCAAAAAATTCATAAATATTTCTTCTTTACAATTCATATTTCTATTTTTTCTAGTGTTTCTTATTTAATTTAGCTGTTTTTAATATTAATTTAAAATGTTCTGCACTGCACGAACCCCGCCTAGGAAAACTGCTCCCCGCTCGGAGTGCCCGTCGGCGCCTGAGAGGCCGAAGATCTTAAAACAGCTTGACTTCGGAAGATCCGATCTCATCGATCTCGACCTTCTCCAGGAGTCGCCGCCCATTCCGAAATCGACTAAGAAAGCAACCAGAAAACAACCACCAGAAAACGAAATAATACAAATTCATTTACCAGACAATATCACTGAACTTAGTGGACAGGAACTCAGGCACCTAGCGTATATGCTCATGAAAAACTCACAGGAGGCCATGGACCATTCCGGAAACCTGAAAAGGGAGATCAAGCAGACTGTGGTTCGTAATAACCGCAGTCTGTTCGACCTCCTTACAATGGTCATGGCGAAAAAAGAAGGAGAATGGCATGAGAACAATCAGACCGAACTGAACTCGCAGACCTTTGTTATCACGGCCGACAGCTATAATACGACAGAGGTCCAAACTGAAAAAACAGATACACAGAACATAGCAACACAAACAGAAACACCAACTAACACACCCGCTGCCACTACACACAAATCAGTATTCACACAAACTTCTCCCACCACTCAAACTTCAATCACAACACAAACGACCACTACAACACAACCACTTGCCACCACCCAGTCTCAGACGGCGACTGCTGTCTCTGAAGGAGGAAAAGAAGAGCCGACTGCACTGATGAGAGCACTTATGAAGGAGGTCCAAGAGTGCACTCTTCAGACTCGTGCTCTCTCGGCCCAAATAAAAAGCGATGCTGTCATCAGATCAGCTCCCGGCCCCGTGGATGCGACCTCAGAACCTGCCGTATCCGCCCCTGTTCACCTACCTAGACCATCATACCGCGAAATTTTAATGCGTCCCCGTTACCCGGTGATGCTAGAGTCAATAGACCCGACCCACTCCAGTCAAGAAGTCCTGCAAAAAGTCAAGGAGAAAGTTGACGTCGTCGGATTGGGCATTGGCATCACTGGGATACGCAATACCCGCAACCAGCGAGTGGTGGTGGACTGCTGCTCGGACGGTGACCGCCGCAAATTCGCAGCTGCTGTGAAGGAGAAAGCAGACCGGATTACCGTGATGCAGCCTAGCCAGCGCAGTCCGCTGCTGAAACTGGTGGGCGTCACGCGGGACCTCAAAGATGACCGCCTCAAAGATGCTATCACAAGCCAAAATTCTAAACTACTCGAGAGAGAACCCACAGCCACCAAGCCAAGCATAAAGGTACAACGTCGTACGCGGGGCCGAAACGACCTCACTACGAACATTGTGCTGGAGGTGGATCCGCTCACCTGGAACGCCCTAAAAGACCAAAAGATACACATCGGCTACCAGGTGATACCAGTGACGGATCACTCACCGATAGTGCAATGTTTCAAGTGTTTGTCGTTCGGCCATACCGCTAGGACCTGTACTAGGAATGAGACTTGTGGTTATTGCGCAGAAAACCACGACACACGCACTTGCGTAAATAGAAACGCAGCACCCCAATGCACAAATTGCTCAGCTGCCAATGCAACCGACTGCTCCCACCCAGCGTACAGCTCGTCCTGTCCAGAGTGGCAGAGGTGGGACCGGATGGCAAGGTCGACCATCTCGTACTGCTAAGGGCACCTCTACGGAATCTCACAGAAACTACACCTCAGTAGTCAAGTTCGGCCAGGTGAACCTGGGGAGGGGTTTCGCGGCTACCAAGGAGTGCCTGGAAGCGGCGTACAATGACGGGAGGTCGATCTTGCTGCTGCAAGAGCCCTACGTGGGTGCAAAGGCACATCTGATCTGTCCTCACAAAACAGTCCAAAAGCTAACCACTGACAGAGAGAGGCCTGTGCGTGCAGCAATTGTCGTCCTCGATAAACGGATGGAGGTGGTGGTCAACACCGAGTATGTAACCGAGTCCATTGTGGCATGTGTCGTGCGACTGGGAAGTCTGCAACTTGGAGTCGCTAGCGTCTATTTTGACAAGAGCATAGACATCGACGAGGACCTCAACATGATGCACAGAGTCCTGCAGGGACTAGGCGCCCAGTCTCTTGTGATTGGAGGAGACTTTAATGCCTCCAGCACATGGTGGGGCTGTCCCAGGGACGACTACAGGGGATCTCAGTGTGCGGAATTCCTGGCCCAGTGGGACTTAGGAATCCTCAATGAAGGCGAGACTCCAACCTTTCACACGTACCGCGGAAACCAACCATGCTCCAGCATCATCGATGTGACCGCCTGTTCAAACGACATTCTCCACAGAATCCAAGACTGGCACGTTGATATTGATTCGGTTAACCTGTCGGACCACCGCCAAATAGCTTTTGAACTCAGAGTAGATCAAGCTGGAAACCAAATCGTGACAAAGAACACACGCCGCTACAACACGAAGAGGGCAAACTGGAAAGCATTTGACGACCATCTTCAGGAAAACCTTAGGTCTAAAGAAGTCGACATAGGACGCGTTAACCGAGCACAGCTGCCAGAACAATTGGAAAAAATTGTCGAGGAATATGTGGAGGCAATCGTGGAGGCCTGCAACAAAGATATCCCCCTACTACCCACAAACCCCAAACATAAACCAAGCCGATGGTGGAATGGAGAACTGGACGCCAAGAAAAAGGAACTGATTAGATGCAGACGCCGCATACGGAAGGCAAACCCGGTCAGAAGAGAGCGGATCATCCAGGAGTACCTGAGCGTTCGGCAGGAGTACAAACAAATGATACGAGACGCTATCACCAGTAGCTGGAAAAGCTTCTGTTGTGAGGAGCAAATCGAGACGGTGTGGCAAAGGTCATATAGAATTATGAAAATTTGCGACACCCACAAGAACGAACAACTCCTCCAACTGAGCCCTGGGGGTGCATTTTGTACTCCGGCCGAGTCCGCGGAACTCCTGGCTACAACGTTTTTCCCAAGCGACGATGAGGCTTCCGACACTGCAGAGCAAAGCAGAACAAGAAACAAAGTGCATGAATTTCTGAAAGAGCTTCAACCCGATTCTCCCGACTGCCCTGATTTCACCACGACTGAGCTTTCAAAGGTTTACCGGTCCATGAACCCAAAAAAGTCCCCTGGAGCAGATGGACTGACCTCTGACATATGTTGTCGCAGCTGTGACGCAGTACCCGGTCTTCAACTTGCCATCTTCAATAGATGCCTACGCATTGGCTATTTTCCCAGGCTCTGGAAGATGGCAAGAATAGTAGTAATTCCAAAACCGGGAAAAAGTAATTACACCACTCCGAAGGCATACCGCCCCATAGGACTGCTTCCAGTACTTGGAAAGGTCCTTGAGAAATTAATGGCCACGAGACTCACATGGCACCTGAGTGGAGGATTGTTGAACAGACGCCAGTATGGTTTCATGCCGCAGCGGGGCACTGAGGACGCACTTTACGACGCGATGCAAATCGTCGATAAAAGCCTAGCGCAAAAACAGATAACTGTAATGATATCACTAGACATCGAGGGCGCCTTCGATAATTGCTGGTGGCCAGGAATTATCGAAGAGCTGACCCAAAAAGAAGTAGACACCACAACAATCCGCATGATCAGCAGTTATCTATCCGATAGAAGAGTGGAGCTACGGTACCTAGGTGAAAACGTTGTGCGAAAAACTGATAAAGGATGCGTCCAAGGATCAGTCTTCGGCCCCCTGCTGTGGAATGTCCAGCTGGACCCCTTGCTCAAACAAGCCGATAGTCTTAGAGCGCATATACAAGCCTATGCGGATGACATATTGATAGTCGCAAGTGCAGACAACACACTGGACCTCGAAGAACAGATCAAAGAAGCACTGGAGGCAGTCATGGCCTGGGGTAAAAATCACAAGCTGAGTTTCTCCGCTCAAAAGACCCAGGCCATGATTGTCACCAGGCGATTGAAATATGCCCAACCAAACGTAATCTTTAATGGACAACAACTCATATTCAGCGACTCTATAAAGTTACTGGGGCTTACAATTGACAAGTCCCTTACTTACCGAGCACACTTGGAAGAAACAACCCTCAAAGCAGTCTCAATCTACAAAAGACTGTCCAGGGCTGTAAAAGTTCAATGGGGTCTCAACCCCGAGATAACCAAACTGATCTACACTGCTGCAGTTGAGCCTGTGATCCTCTACGCTGCCGGAGTGTGGGGGAAAACTTGCCATAAAACTTTCGCGCGGAGAAAATTACAAGCCCTCACAAGAATGTTCGCCATCAAAATCAGCAGAGCCCATCGAACTTGCTCCTTTTCAGCGTCGACCCTTATCTCCGGGATCATCCCATTGGACCTCCGGCTCAAAGAGCATGCTGACTTGTACGAGGTAAAAAGAGGAAAGTCTATACCCAACTACCCCGGCAGAATACTTGAGCGACGTATACATCCCAGTGAGCTGCCCCACCCCGCCAAACGTATCCAAAGAACTTTCGCCTGCATACAGGAGCCGCAGGATGTAGGTGCTCTTCGGGACACCTATGAACTGCGGTTGTTCACAGATGGCAGTAAGATACACGAAAAAGTGGGTGCCGCGGCAGTTTGCTATCGGGGTGACACCGAACTACGCACTGCAAAAGTTAGTCTGGCTCCATACTGCACAGTCTTCCAGGCGGAACTAATAGCTATTCTTAAAGCGATCTCCATTATGAAAAAGATTGAGGGGAATGGGTGCTTGCTGAGTGACTCCCGGTCGGCTCTTGAAGCCATTTGCAACGCCAACACCGAGAACCCAATCGTGGCCGAAATCCAGAAACTAATGGAGGAACATCCGACACCCATCGATCTCTTCTGGGTTAAAGCACACGTTGGTATTATTGGAAATGAGCGAGCTGATGAGCTGGCCAAATCAGCGGCGCTCAATCTCAAAGTGGCCCCAGCCTATGACCGAATCCCGCTAAGCTGTGCTAGAGCTGAAATACGAAATAACTCTAAAGAAACCATGCAGGAAAATTATGCCAAGAGTACAACTGGTAGTAATATTAAAAAGTTCTTTCCCGATGCCCTTGAAGGTCGCAAAGTACTCGGGAAAATAGCGATTACACCAATCAGGACCCAGCTGCTCACAGGACACTGCGGGATAAAACACTACCTCCACCGGTTCAAACTCGCGGCCAGTCCGAATTGCACATGCGATGACAACACCCCGGAGACGATAATGCACGTGGTACTCGAATGCCCCAAGTATGAACTCCTGAGACTTGAGTGCGAATGGAGTATTAACAGGAGAGTCATTGAAGAGAATTTACCGGACATTATGACTGAATCTGAAATGCGAATCAAATTCCTCAAATATGCAGAGGGAATTCTTCTGCGATGCGTCCGAGAAAACGGATCTATAATGTAATGACTCCAGCACGATGTTTCCTTGTAATAAAAAAAAAAAAAAAAAAAAAAAAAAAAAAAAAAAAAAAAAAAAAAAAATTGATTATTTCTCTCACACGGTATAAACTAAAAATCCGTGAACAACCGTTGCAATATACATAGCAACGATAGAATAGATAACATTAAAAAAAAAAAAAAAAAAAAACCTAACCTAACCTAACCTAACCTAACCTAACCTAACCTAACCTAACCTAACCTAACCTAACCTAACCTAACCTAACCTAACCTAACCTAACCTAACCTAACCTAACCTAACCTAACCTAACCTAACCTAACCTAACCTAACCTAACCTAACCTAACCTAACCTAACCTAACCTAACCTAACCTAACCTAACCTAACCTAACCTAACCTAACCTAACCTAACCTAACCTAACCTAACCTAACCTAACCTAACCTAACCTAACCTAACCTAACCGCCAGAAAGCATTTGCGAGGAAAAAATTGCAGGCCTTGTCGCGAATGTTCGCGATCAAGATATGCAGAGCCCATCGTACTTGCTCATTTACGGCAGCAACTCTCATATCTGGCATCATCCCGCTGGATCTGCGGCTGAGGGAGTGCGCGGAGCTGTATGAGGTAAAAAGGGGTAAACCCATACCCAATCTTCCGGGAAGAGTGCTGGAACAAAGAGTGCACCCAAGCGAATTACCACACCCAGCACACCGCCCCCACCGGACCTTCGGTCTTATACACGAACAGCAAGACATCAGTGCCCTCAGCGAGAGCTACGAGATACAGCTGTTCACGGATGGCAGTAAGATCGAGGAAAAGGTGGGAGCTGCAGTAGTGTGCTACCGTGGTGGCAGCGAGCTACGCACCAACAAGATCAAGCTTAGCTCATACTGCACGGTCTTTCAGGCGGAACTCGTGGCTATCTTGGAGGGACTTTATTTGCTGCACAGGACGGGAGGATCAGCGTGTCTGATGAGTGACTCTCGCTCAGCCCTCGAAGCTATCTGCAACCCAGAAACTGACAACCCGATCGTGGCTGAGATCCAAAAACAACTAGTAAAATACCCAACACAGATCGCGCTTTTCTGGATCAAGGCTCACGTCGGGTTGGCAGGAAACGAACGGGCCGACGAACTGGCAAAATCGGCTGCACTCACACTTAAAACAGCCCCAAAGTACGACAAAGTACCCCTTAGCTGCGCAAAGGCGGAACTAAGAAATAAGACCAAGTGTGAGATGCAAGAAATCTACACAAGTAGTACAACTGGCGGCGTCACAAAATTATTTTTCCCTGATGCCATTATGGGACACAAAATCCTATGCAAGATACCCAAGACCCCAATAAGAACTCAGTTACTCTCAGGACACTGCGGCATAAGATCATACTTGCATAGGTTTAAACTTACCCAAGATCCACACTGCACCTGTGACAACATCACCCCAGAGACGATACAGCATGTGATCCTCGAATGCCCAAGGTACCAGCTGGAGAGGCTAGAATGCGAGTGGAAGCTCAACAAAGATATCACACTAGAAACAATACCAGAAATCATGATAGATCCCGATTCTCGCTCTATCTTCTTAAAATACGCAGAAAAAAGTCTGCTCAGATGCGTCAGGGCCAATGGATCTACATTATAACATAAACCTACACCTATTACATATATTTTAGACTAAGGTAAAAAAAAAAAAAAAAAAAAAAAAAAAAAAAAAAATATGGCTCTACAATATTATTGTAAATAAATATGTAATATATATATGATTGAAAATGATTGAAAATAAATACAAAAATGGATATAAACTAATTACTGTACATAAATAACTGATTAAAACACCAAGGAAAGTAAAACTGTCGCCATAGAAGCGAAGAACTTGAAACATGACCGCATAAATAGCAAATATAATACTAACAGATTACAATCGTTGCATAATTAATAGTAACGATATCTACAAACCTATTTAAAAAAAAACCTAACCTAACCTAACCTAACCTAACCTAACCTAACCTAACCTAACCTAACCTAACCTAACCTAACCTAACCTAACCTAACCTAACCTAACCTAACCTAACCATCGAAAAAATTTCTAAGATTTCTAGGTTTCCTTGTCGTTTTTGCTTCTAAATTCCTTCTTAGTACTCCGCGTAATCTTAAATAGTAATTCATTTCAGCATTTCATTAGTAATTTCTCGTTTTTCAGTATAAAGTTAACATTTTTCCTAAATTCAGTAAATTCAATATAAATAAATTAGATTCTTTGTTTATTAAATTCTTTTCGTAGTTCAGCGTCTTGTTTCTGTAGTCTCCAGCATCTCCGCGCCTTCTGCACCTGTAAAATAAAAAAGAACACATTAAATTTCATTGTTATCACAGTCAAAATCACTAAATTCATTAATTTTCAATTTTCTAAAGTCTTTTCGCGCCATTTTTCTTAATATCTAAATTCAGTTTTTGCATTATAGGAAGGGCCTTTCGCTCCCCTATCTCTAGACACCTCAATCGTTTAAATCCGTTGGATACTTTTTTCATAATTAACACAAAACCGAATTTTCGGACCGTCACACCCGCTCAGTTTGTACTGAAATCCACCTAAGCTCCGGTTTTTTGAAAATTCACATCGAAAAAATTTCTAAGATTTCTAGGTTTCCTTGTCGTTTTTGCTTCTAAATTCCTTCTTAGTACTCCGCGTAATCTTAAATAGTAATTCATTTCAGCATTTCATTAGTAATTTCTCGTTTTTCAGTATAAAGTTAACATTTTTCCTAAATTCAGTAAATTCAATATAAATAAATTAGATTCTTTGTTTATTAAATTCTTTTCGTAGTTCAGCGTCTTGTTTCTGTAGTCTCCAGCATCTCCGCGCCTTCTGCACCTGTAAAATAAAAAAGAACACATTAAATTTCATTGTTATCACAGTCAAAATCACTAAATTCATTAATTTTCAATTTTCTAAAGTCTTTTCGCGCCATTTTTCTTAATATCTAAATTCAGTTTGTGCATTATAGGAAGGGCCTTTCGCTCCCCTATCTCTAGACACCTCAATCGTTTAAATCCGTTGGATACTTTTTTCATAATTAACACAAAACCGAATTTTCGGACCGTCACACCCGCTCAGTTTGTACTGAAATCCACCTAAGCTCCGGTTTTTTGAAAATTCACATCGAAAAAATTTCTAAGATTTCTAGGTTTCCTTGTCGTTTTTGCTTCTAAATTCCTTCTTAGTACTCCGCGTAATCTTAAATAGTAATTCATTTCAGCATTTCATTAGTAATTTCTCGTTTTTCAGTATAAAGTTAACATTTTTCCTAAATTCAGTAAATTCAATATAAATAAATTAGATTCTTTGTTTATTAAATTCTTTTCGTAGTTCAGCGTCTTGTTTCTGTAGTCTCCAGCATCTCCGCGCCTTCTGCACCTGTAAAATAAAAAGAACACATTAAATTTCATTGTTATCACAGTCAAAATCACTAAATTCATTAATTTTCAATTTTCTAAAGTCTTTTCGCGCCATTTTTCTTAATATCTAAATTCAGTTTTTGCATTATAGGAAGGGCCTTTCGCTCCCCTATCTCTAGACACCTCAATCGTTTAAATCCGTTGGATACTTTTTTCATAATTAACACAAAACCGAATTTTCGGACCGTCACACCCGCTCAGTTTGTACTGAAATCCACCTAAGCTCCGGTTTTTTGAAAATTCACATCGAAAAAATTTCTAAGATTTCTAGGTTTCCTTGTCGTTTTTGCTTCTAAATTCCTTCTTAGTACTCCGCGTAATCTTAAATAGTAATTCATTTCAGCATTTCATTAGTAATTTCTCGTTTTTCAGTATAAAGTTAACATTTTTCCTAAATTCAGTAAATTCAATATAAATAAATTAGATTCTTTGTTTATTAAATTCTTTTCGTAGTTCAGCGTCTTGTTTCTGTAGTCTCCAGCATCTCCGCGCCTTCTGCACCTGTAAAATAAAAAAGAACACATTAAATTTCATTGTTATCACAGTCAAAATCACTAAATTCATTAATTTTCAATTTTCTAAAGTCTTTTCGCGCCATTTTTCTTAATATCTAAATTCAGTTTTTGCATTATAGGAAGGGCCTTTCGCTCCCCTATCTCTAGACACCTCAATCGTTTAAATCCGTTGGATACTTTTTTCATAATTAACACAAAACCGAATTTTCGGACCGTCACACCCGCTCAGTTTGTACTGAAATCCACCTAAGCTCCGGTTTTTTGAAAATTCACATCGAAAAAATTTCTAAGATTTCTAGGTTTCCTTGTCGTTTTTGCTTCTAAATTCCTTCTTAGTACTCCGCGTAATCTTAAATAGTAATTCATTTCAGCATTTCATTAGTAATTTCTCGTTTTTCAGTATAAAGTTAACATTTTTCCTAAATTCAGTAAATTCAATATAAATAAATTAGATTCTTTGTTTATTAAATTCTTTTCGTAGGTTCGTTACTCTTCTCTTCCCGGATGCCCTATTAGGACACAAAATCCTGAGAAAGCTGCCAATCACCCCTATCAGAACACAAATGCTCACTGGACACGGAGGCACCAAATCTTACCTATACAGGTTCAAGCTCGCTCCAAATCCGTACTGTACATGCGACGACGCCTCGCCAGAGACGATACTACACGTCCTGCTACAGTGTCCAAAATATGGACTGGAGCGACTGAACTGTGAGTGGGCGATGGAAGTGTCCCTTACCGAAGAAGCACTCCCAGAAATAATGAATGATCCATCGGCGCGAACTAAGTTCCTAAAATACGCAGAAGGAACCTTATTACGATGCGTCCGTGCCAATGGGTCGCTGATGTAAAAATAATGATAAATGGTTTAATTAATTAGTATTAAGCTGTAAATAGTTTTATAAACTAGTATTAAGTTGTAAATATGTTAACCCTATAGTTGTAATGTTCAAAGGTACATCATAAATTGTGTGAAAATTACAGAAAAAAAAAAAAAAAAAAAAAAAAAAAAATCCCCAGTTTAAAGTATATAAGGTATATGCAAAACATCGTGATCAACCGTCGCAATATTAATAGCGACGATAAGTAACATAAGTATCAAAAAAAAAAAAAAAAAAAAAAAAAACCTAACCTAACCTAACCTAACCTAACCTAACCTAACCTAACAGATCGGATTTTTAATATTTTTAGGCGAAATCCCTGGTAGTTCCCGCGTCTCTTTTGCGATAATTAATCTCTTTTTGATCTTTCTTTTAACTTTTCTAGTAGTTCAGTTTAATATTCTTATTGCTTTTATAATACTTAATCATTAATTTCCGTTGCATTTTTAAATTCGTATTTCTTAGTTTTCACTTACCTTTCACTTACCTTTCTTCATCCCAGCTGTCCAGCTTCTCTGGTCAGCTCGCTCACTTCAACTGCGCCCTCAGCCATCTGAAATAAAAATAAAAACATTAAAATTCATTCTTAAAAAATTTCATTTTTTACAATTTCTAATTTTTCTTATCTAATTCATTTTATTTTTCTAATTTTTATAATCTTGGTAGGTGCGTCTTCTACGTACCTACCCGTTGACACCAATTTCGAAAGAATCGGCACAGTAGTTTCAGAGATAATCGATAACCGAAAACCGAAATTTCCGGCCCGCCTGCCCTCCCGTTGTTTCGATAGTGGGATTTTAAACGTATAGGGAACACGGAAGAGAAATTTTCAACAGTGTACCTTAAAATTTTTAAATTTTCATAAATTGCTAAATAATTCAACCTCTCGAACGTCGTATCCAAAAATTTTCTTACCCTCATAGATTTTTCACAAAAAATTCCGCAGTTTTAAAATATTAAAATTAATTACATTTAATTTACCAAATTTTTACCTCTCATTATGTTCGTTACTACTCGCACCCCCACTAAAAACAAATCCCCAAATTCCACCGCTTCTGAAAAGCTGAGGCCACCACCGGCAATGCCTGACGGTATCACTGATGGAGGTTCTAAGCTTAATTGCACTTTTCAATGCTCCCCACCCCGACCTTCTGCTAAACTTAATATGGCAGCAAGTAAATTTAATTCATTAGCCAGCTCAGATAATCCACCCATAGCTCCAATAGAACTACCAGCGAACTACGAAACTCTGAATGGCCTCGAGATCATAGAACTAGGTCACAGAATACTCGTTAATGCCAAGAACGCAATGGATAAATCCCGTAACCTAAAACGAGACATTAAGTTAACCATGATCGAGGACAATAAGAATCTATTCCGCTTGCTCAAATCATCACTTAAATTAAAAGATACCGTACAGCTCCCAATCAAAAAACCAACGAACGACACCAGTGCTCAAACAGATGATGAATGTGAGATGACGGATGAGAGAGGAAAGGAACAGACAGAAACTCAAATCCAAGCAGCACCAGAGTATTCCGAAAACACTGTAGAGAACACCAAAGCCGAGATAAAGGTTCTAATGGAGACCCGAATATCTTAGTTGAGGTAAACGACGACCTTACCAGCGAAACCTTGGCTGCATGTGTTCTGCGTCTAGGGGACTTCAGAGTCGGGCTAATTAGTATTTATTGTGACCAAACCAAAGATATTGACTTGGATATGGAGCGACTTCGGTCAGTTATTAGCCTCATGGGCACTACACAAATCGTGGTCGGAGGCGATTTTAACGCTTCCAGTATCTGGTGGGGATGTGCCAAGGATAATGATAGGGGAACCAGGTGCTCGGAATACCTCTCCCAGCTGGGTTTGAACGTTGTCAACGAAGGAAACATCCCCACGTTTCACACCTACAGAGGAACCAAACTTTTTTCCAGTATAGTAGATGTCACTGCTTGCTCGGATAGTCTCCTCAACAGGATAAAGAAATGGAGGGTTGACCAGGGCGAAACACTTTCAGACCATCGGCAGATCTTGTTTGAGCTGGAAGTAAAAAGGTATCCCATAAACGCAACAAACAACACCACATGGAAATTTAACACCAGAAGAGCAAAATGGGAGAGGTTTTCGGAGAACTTGAGAGCACAGCTGGCAGAGCGAAAACTGGAGGTCGCGATGATGAACATGATCGAAACTCCTACGGAGATAGATTGTCTCGTGCAGACCTACGAGGAAGCTATCATCGATGCCTGCCAGGGAGCTATCCCCGAAGTTAAAGGACCAAAGGGCCCGAAAAAATGTGCGTGGTGGAATGATGAGCTGACTGAAAAGAAACGAGAGGTAACCCGATACAGACGTCGCATACAACAGGCAAATCCGGTCAGAAGGGAAAGGCTCATATTGGAGTATAAGGAAAAGAAAGAAGAGTACAAGCAACTTATACAGGACAGCATAACAAAAAGTTGGAAGGAGTTCTGCAACATGGAAAGCAGGGAGAAGGTGTGGCAAAGATCTTATAGGATAATAAAAATGGCAAATCATTCTATAAAAGAACAACTATTAAGACCAACACCAACTGCCGACCTCCTTACCCCCAAGGCATCTGCGGAGCTCCTGACAACCACGTTTTTCCCTTCGGACGACGTATCAACAGACTCACCTCAACAAAAGCTCACCCGACAAAAATTTCACATCCTTACAGCAGAACCTGAGCAAAGAGAGCCCAATACCATGCAGGATTTCACGATGACAGAACTGAATAATGTCTACAGCCACATGAACCCCAAAAAAGCACCAGGAGACGATGGACTAACATCAGATATCTGCAGTGCGAGCATGAGGGCAGCGCCTGAAATTCAGCTCGCACTCTTTAATCTGTGTCGTCGACTGGCATATTTCCCCGAAAGGTGGAAAAAGGCGCGAATAAGGGTAATACCTAAGCCGGGAAAAGACTCATACTCGTCGCCAAAAGCACACAGACCCATCGGCCTACTACCAGTTTTAGGCAAAGTGCTGGAAAAACTTTTTGCGACGAGGATCCTCTGGCAGTTGGGGAGTGAGGCAAAACTGAGCAGAAGACAATACGGTTTCACCCCCCCAAAGGGGGACGGAGGATGCCCTTTATGATGCGCTTGGCCTTATCAAACAGGGGATTTCTGATGGGGAGATTGTGGCGGTAGTGTCCTTAGACATCCAGGGGGCCTTTGACAATTGCTGGTGGCCCGCAATTGTTGAAGAACTCAGTCGGAGAGGTATAGACCAAAATACGCTGCGCCTAATCGGAAGTTACCTGACGGACAGACAAATCGACCTAAGATATCTTGGTGAGAGGGTAACCAAGACTACGAACAGAGGATGCGTCCAGGGCTCCATCTGCGGCCCTCTGTTCTGGAACGTCCAGTTGGACCCACTCCTACAGTTGGCAGAAAATCTGGAAGCTCACGTTCAGGCTTTCGCAGACGACTTGCTCGTTGTCTCCAGTGCCATGAATGTCTGCGAACTGGAAAGAAAGACTAACGCTGCGCTCCAGCGAATCTCAGAATGGGGAAAAGCTCACAAACTGAGCTTCGCGCCACAAAAAACCCAGGTTCTCATCATAACAAAGAAGCTGAATTATGACACTCCAAAGCTAAACCTTGAGGGGGAACTTCTGCAACCAAGCGAAGAACTAAAACTTCTGGGCGTAACGCTGGATAGAGGCCTCACTTTCAAGACTCACATGGAAAAAGTTAAACTGAAAGCAGTAACTTTATTCAAATCCATCAGCCGGGTAGTCAAAGCACAGTGGGGCCTCAATCCAGAAGTAACGAAACTCATCTATACCGCAGCCGTTGAGCCGACAATACTGTACGCAGCCAGTATACTTAAAGAAGCCGCAAGTAAGAAGTATATAAAAAGAATGCTCGACGATTTGACGAGGATGTTCGCAATAAAAATTAGCAGAGCACACCGGACGACATCCCTCGTCTCGTCGACCATGATTGCCGGAATATTGCCACTTGACCTCCGCCTGAAAGAAAACTGTGCACTGTACGAGATCAAGAGAGGAAAGCCGATCGCAGGACTGCCGGGTTGCAAGTTGGAGCGACGGATCAGTCCCTTCCAACGCCCCGATCCGTCCGAGGTCGTCGACATCGCGTATCAGAAGATACAAGATGACACTGACCTTCGTCAGATTGGGGATCACGAGGATGTTCACCTGTATACTGACGGAAGTAGAATTGATGAAAAAGTTGGGGCAGCTGTATCCTGTTGTCGTGGAGACGGAGCAGAGTATAGGAGCATCAAGATTGCACTTGCCAGGTACTGCACCGTCTACCAGGCGGAGCTGATTGCCATACTGAGAGCTGTTATGCACTTGATGGAAACGGGTGGATCAGGATGTATATTCAGTGACTCGCAATCAGCACTGGATGCTATAGCTGACCCAACATCAGTCAACCCAATAGTTGCCGAAATCCAGGAGATCATCAGCACACTGGCTATTAAACCAAGGCTCTTCTGGATCAAGGCTCACGTTGGTATACAAGGTAACGAGCGGGCAGATGCCCTGGCAAAGGAAGCGGCGCAGAAGCTGAAAGTAGCACCGGCTTACGACCTGGTTCCTCTATCTTATGCCCGGAAAACATTAAGAGAAAAAACCCTGGCGGAGTGGTCCCAAAGATATACGGACTGCGAATCTGGATCTGGAACAAAACTCTTTTTCCCGGACCCCATAATTGGTCAAAAAACCGTGCAAAAACTAGGGATCACCAACGTCAGAACTCAGCTGTTTACTGGGCACTGCGGCACCAGGTCGTATCTCTGTCGATTCAAACTGCTGTCAGATCCACACTGCAGCTGCGACGAGGAATCAGAAGAGACGATCCACCACATTCTCTTCAAGTGTCCCAAGTACAATCTGAAAAGAATGGAAACGGAGATGAAGATTGGACTTAAAATAGAAAGTGACAACATACCTGAAATAATGACGACAGAAGAACTCAGAGGTGCGTTCTTGAAGTTTGCAGAAGCGACGCTGCTCAGCTGCGTGCGCGCCAATGGCTCGACGACATAAACCTGAAATTGTAAATAAGTGTGAATAATTAAAATGCGTGTACATAATTAGAATAAGGGAAAAAAAAAAAAAAAAAAAAAAAAAAAAAAAAAAAAAAAAAAAAAAAAAAAAAAAAAAAAAAATATTTGCTCATTTCTACTTACTGATACTAATACATTTGATCAAACGCCGCCTCATAAAGAGTGGCGATATCGTAATATATACTGAAAAAAAAAAAAAAAAAAAAAAAAAAACCTAACCTAACCTAACCTAACCTAACCTAACCTAACCTAACCTAACCTAACCCCAGAAAACAGTGCGAAGAAAAAGTCGATCTGTGCGGTCATTGCGGTGGTGAACATCTCCGTGCAGAATGCCCTGCAAAACAAAGAGGTGAGTTGCCGTGCTGCAAGAATTGCGGAAAGCGCGGAGACAACCAGCACGACGCTTTTAACGTCAACTGTCCAGTGCGTCAGAAGTGGGAACACATAGCAAGATCACAGGTGTCCTATTGTTAATGATACGGGCGAATCAACAACTAGAGACCTTAAAACGCGACCCCACGGACAGCGACTGAACCTGACAGTCTTCCAAGCGAACCTGCAAAGAAAACAACTGGCCACAAATGAGATGATGCTAGAAGCAACTCGAGCCGGGGTTGGCGCGGCGTTACTCCAAGAACCCTACGTTGGCGGCTGTAGACGCATGAAAAATTACCATGGTGTGCGCATCTACCAGCACCAAGATCAGGGGGACGGAGTAACAAAGGCTGCCATCGCAATGTTCGACAACACCATACAGGTGACGCCATGTCCGGACCTCACGACTGATAACATCGTGGTAGTGAGGATCAAAACAGGAGGAAAAGATATAGCTCTCATCTCGCTTTACTTTGAACCGGACATGGCAATAGATGAATATCTAAATCACCTGGGCGTAATCTCGAGTACACTTGGTTCGATCGAGATCATTGTCGGTGGCGACCTCAACGCCAAGAATGTCTGGTGGGGTGGTTCAGTGACTGACCTGAGAGGAAAGGCCGTTGCAGGAGTCTTCGATGAGCTTGGCCTCCACGTGCTAAATGAGAGTAGCGTCCCTACATTCGACACGGTCAGAGGACAAAAGTACTACTCGAGCTACGTGGATGTCACAGCATGCACTCCTGGTCTCCTCGGTCAGGTGCAGGATTGGAGGGTTGCAGAGGACCTAATCAGCTCGGATCACCAAGCAATAAGTTTTAAAATTAACCTAACAAAAACACACCAAATACCAATAAAACATACCACAAGAAAATACAATACGAGCAAAGCTAGCTGGAATACATTTACTACCAAACTCACACATCTACTTACAACTAGTAAAATTAATTCTGAAGAAATAAATAATATTACAAACACTGAAGAATTAGAAAATATCACAATAGCCTATACAAATAAAATAATAGAATCTTGCCAGGACAGTATGCCAATTAAAAGAAACAATAATAAATTCAACTTACCTTGGTGGTCTGAGGAACTGGAACAGCTGAAGAAGGAGGTCGCGGTCAGGAGGAAGCGAATCCGTAGCGCTGCACCGTCGCGAAGAGAAGGAGTGGTCCAGCAGTACCTGAAACATAAAAAGGAATATGAGGAAAGCGTAAAAGAGGCCCAAATCAACAGCTGGAAGGAGTTCTGCGGGAAACAGGACAAAGAAAGAATGTGGGATAGCATCTACAGGGTCATAAGAACGACATCGACCCCACGAGAAGACGTACCCTTGAAGCGTAATGGAAAAACCCTGAGCCCAGAAGAGTCCGTAGCACTCCTCGCGGAGACTTTCTATCCGAAGGACAAACAGGATCTTGACAACGTATACCATCGCGAAGTTAGAGAGTACACGGCAGTGACGCCCAGTGGCGGTATAGATGACTCTGAATTCACCCTGCATGAACTCAGAACAGCTGTTGAAAGCTTTAATCCGCGGAAAGCTCCTGGGGAGGATGGGCTGACTGCGGACATTTGTAAACATGCAATCCTCATTGACCCGACTATTTTCTTGTCGTTGGCCAATATGTGCCTTAAACAGGGCTACTTTCCAAAGTTATGGAAAAGAGCCACAGTGATAGTCCTTCGCAAGCCAGCCAAGGATGACTACACGAACCCTAAATCTTACAGGCCTATCGGACTATTACCAGTTCTGGGGAAGGTTCTAGAAAAGATGTTGGTGGGACGATTAAAGTGGTGGCTCCTACCCGGAATTAACAAACGGCAATATGGTTTTGTGCCACAGCGCAGCACGGAGGACTCTCTCTATGATCTCATGCATCACATACGGGCACATCTGCGATGTGGAAAAATTGTGACGCTCATCTCACTAGACATAGAGGGGGCCTTCGATAATGCCTGGTGGCCGGCAATAAAACTCCGACTAGCGGAGGAGGGCTGCCCCACCAACATCAGAAAAATTATGGACAGTTACCTTCAAGATAGGTCTGTAAAGGTAAGGTATTGTGGTAGAGAAACATCTGTAGCGACGGATAAGGGATGCGTGCAGGGGTCGATAGGCGGTCCTATACTGTGGAACATCCTGCTAGATCCGTTGTTGAGGGGTCTGGAGGGAGGAGGAGTCCATTGCCAAGCCTTCGCCGACGACGTGGTTCTTGTGTTCCATGCTGATTCTGGCTCTGACATCGAGAATAGCGCTAATGCTGCACTTGCCTTTGTTCAGGACTGGGGCGTCCAAAATAAACTTCGGTTTGCGCCGCATAAAACCGTGGCAATGACGGTAACCCGCAGGCTGAAGTTCGACGCCCCTTTGCTGAGTATGGGCGGGGTGGTGATTCCTATGGCTGAAGAGGTCAAGCTCCTCGGTCTAACAATCGATAAGAGCTTGACCTTCAACCAACACGTTACAAACGTAACTAGCAAAGCCATAGGAATATATAAACAACTGTCGCGGACAGCCAGGGTCAGCTGGGGCCTCCATCCGGAGGTAATAAGGACCATGTACTGCGCAGTAATCGAGCCAATCCTTTTGTATGCAGCAAGTGCTTGGGCGCCGGCTACCAACAAAGTGTGTGTCAGGAGAAAGTTGAGTTCCGTGCAGCGAAGTTTCGCCCAAAAAATATGCAAGGCATACAAAACTGTATCCCTTGATGCGGCGACTTTGCTTGCGCGGATACTACCCCTGGACATACGAGTCCGGGAAGCCGCAGCCCTTTACGAGGCTAAACGAGGAGCCCCTCGATTGGATTTGGCTGGCAGAGCGGTGGAAAGGAGAGCAGAATACGCGGAAAATGGACATCCAGCCCAGCAAACCAGGATTGATATCCTAAGCGTGGCAGACCAACGGGAACTAGAAGCCAAAGCAACGTCTGCAGTCCAAATATACACTGATGGGAGTGGGATTGACGGCGAGGTCGGTGCAGCGCTGTCCTTCTGGAACGGCGGCGTTGAGACTAAAGCCGTCAAGCTCAAGCTCTCATCGTATTGTACAGTATATCAGGCGGAGCTCTTGGCCATCTGCAGAGCATCACGATTTATAGCTTCTGGAAGTGCCTCTGCCTACGACGTGTTAAGTGACAGCAGAGCTGCTTTGCAAACAGTGCAGAATAGCGGCTCTACACACGTCCTGGCGGTGGAAACGCGGAAGAACTTGAGAGCTGCACAGGAACGAGGAATATCGGTGGCATTTTATTGGGTGAAAGCACATGTCGGAATCCCTGGCAATGAGCGGGCGGACGCTCTTGCGAAACTGGCTGCAACCAAATTAAAGAAGGCACCCGATTATGATGGTGTACCGGT
The DNA here is from genome assembly GCA_030269945.2 of Trilocha varians. Classification (NCBI taxonomy): domain Eukaryota; kingdom Metazoa; phylum Arthropoda; class Insecta; order Lepidoptera; family Bombycidae; genus Trilocha; species Trilocha varians. The sequence goes on along the minus strand of AP028278.1, from coordinate 16,292,103 downwards.
TTCCTTCGTCAAGCGAAAAATCCGCTTGGAGTCGCTCGACGAGTGGAACGGCAGATATAGAGATGGTGAAACAGGAGCCATCACGAAACTGTTCTTTCCCGATGCGATTGGTGCCTACAAACTACTGCGGAGTGAAGGAATATCAAGCGAGAGGACCCAACTGCTGACAGGGCATGGTGGGTTCGCAGAATACCTACACCGCTTTAAGTGTAAGGGCGACCCATCATGCCTATGCGATCCGGGTGTACCAGAGACGGTACCTCACCTGCTCTGCGAATGCCCAATATACGCGAGGGAAAGATTCGAAGTGGAACAAAAAATTAACATTAAGATAAATATTGAAAACATTTCGGTAATAATGAATGTAGAAGAAAACAGAACAGAACTAATTAAATTTGGTATAAATATAGTCAAAAAAGTAAGACACAGAAATAAAACCAGGTAGAATAAACAAAGTTGGTAAATACTTAAAAGCTATAAAGAAAAAATTCACAGTAAATATTAAATGATGTTGAAATGTAAAAAAGAAGAAAACACTAAATAGAAGGAAGAAATTCATTTTAAAAAATCTGTTTGAAAAGAGTTTGCCACAATATTGGCAAAGAAAAAGAGTGGGCTGTAAAGCCAAAAATTAAAAAAAAAAAAAAAAAAAAAAAAAAACCTAACCTAACCTAACCTAACCTAACCTAACCTAACCTAACCTAACCTAACCTAACCTAACCTAACCTAACCTAACCAGAATATCTACATCGGTTTAAATGTAAGGACGACCCATCGTGCCTGTGCGATCCAGGTGTACCGGAAACAGTACCTCACTTACTTTGCGAGTGCCCAATCTACGCAAGGGAAAGATTTGATTTGAAACAGCGAATAGACTGCAAAGTAACAGTAAGAGATTTTTCTGAAATAGTAAAACATGAAGATCATAGAAAGGAATTTATAAAGTATGGATTAAAAATTGTCAAAAAAGTAAATAAAAGAAACAAAAGCTAAATAAAAGTAAAAATTAGAAAAATAAAACAAAAATAGTAAACATTAACATAAAAGTATAAAGATAAACAGTATAACTTGTAAAATAGTAAATCAAGAACACATAGATATATAATTTGAGTATAGTTTTAAAAGAATTCGTCGCAATATTGATGAAGAGATAATAGTGGGCTGTAAAGCCAAAATAAAAAAAAAAAAAAAAAACCTAACCTAACCTAACCTAACATTTTCATAAATCTTTCTAGTTAGGCCCTAAATCTTTTTGCGAAAATCTTTGATTACATTAGTTAACAGTAGATTTGCTTTAAATTCATTAGATTTCATCGTTTATTTTAGTATTTCAGTATAAAAACATAGTAATTTTCAATAATTTCATATAAACTTCATATTAACTTCACCCTAAATCGGTTTTGACCGATTTTGTTGATTGATCTTGCTCAGTTGTCGTAGTTATCACCGTCGCGCCTCCCGCACCTGTAAAAAAAATAAATTCATTAATAAATAATACATTTTTGATAAATTTCCTTGTTTTTTGATACCATTTTCTAACATTTTTAACTTTCAGCTTCATTTTAATAAATTTTTTGTTCTAAACCCTGCATTTTTGTAGTGTTCTAGTAAGCTCCACCTCTCCACGAATCCATAGACACCCGTCTCGACCTTCTAGGACGAGTGGATATCGAGTAAATCGCTCAGAACCTAAAATTCAGGAACGCCCGCCCACCCTGTGTTCTCTATATAGGAAACGGAGTGTGGAAATTGCAATTTTTAGTGAAAATCTGAAAAAATATATTTTAAACAGGCCTCTTCAAGGATTCAGAAACTTGTAATTTGAGCTCTGAGAGTACAATACAACTGTCACAAAAAATTCTTAAACTTTACATCTTTATATTCATTATCGCCTTGCATCTGCTAGTATTTTCAATTTATCGTAGCTGTTTTTTAATTACTATATAAAATGTTTTGCACCGCCCGAACCCCACCTAGAAAAACTGCTCCCCGCTCAGAATGCCCTGCGGCGCCTGAGAGGCCGAAGACGTCAAAACAACTTGACTTCGGAAGATCCGATCTCATCGATCTCGACCTTCTTCAGGAGTCGCCGCCCATTCCAAAATCAACTAAAAAATCAACAAGGAAACAACCACCGGCAAACGAAATTATTCAAATTCATTTACCCGACAACATCACCGAACTCAGTGGACAAGAACTTAGGCACCTGGCCTACATGATTTTGAAAAACTCACAGGAGGCCATGGACCAGTCCGGAAACCTGAGAAGGGAGATCAAGCAGACTATGATTCGTAATAATCGTAGTCTGTTTGACCTCCTTACAATGGTCATGGCAAAGAAGGAAGGAGAATGGCGCGAGAATAACCAAATGGAACTGAACTCGCAGACCTTCATCATATCAGCTGACAGCTGCAATACTGTTGATGTGCAAACCGATAAAGCAGAAACTCGGAATATAACAACACAAACAGAAGGACCAAAGCAAACACCTGTCACCACGCAAACACTCGCCCCTACACGAACCTCTGTCACCACACAAACATCCGACACCACACAAACACCTGTGACAGCACAACCTCAAACGCCGATTATTCTCCCAGTAGAAGAGAAAGAAGACCCGACCGCGCTAATGATAGCCTAGCCGACCCACTCAAGTCACGAAGTCCTTGAGAAAATCAAGGATAAAGTTGACGTCGTCGGATTGGGCATTGGCATCACCGGGATCCGCAATACCCGCAACCAGCGTGTAGTGGTGGACTGCTGCTCGGACGCTGACCGGCGCAAATTCGCAGCTGCAGTAAAGGAGAAGGCAGACCGAATCACTGTGATGCAGCCTAGACAACGCAGTCCGCTGCTGAGACTAGTAGGCGTCACGCGAGACGTCAACGATGACCGCCTTAAAGATGCCATCATTAGCCAGAACTCGAAACTATTCCAGCGGGACAACACAGCCACTAAACCTAGTGTCAAGGTGCAACGTCGTACGCGAGGCAGAAACGAACACACGACAAACATCGTGCTGGAGGTGGATCCGCTCACTTGGAATGCCCTGAAGGACCAAAAAATCCATGTTGGCTATCAGGTGGTACCAGTGACGGATCACTCGCCAATAGTGCAGTGTTTTAAGTGTTTGTCATTCGGCCACACAGCGAGGACCTGCACCAAGAATGAAACCTGCGGGTACTGCGCCGGCAGCCACGACACGAGAACTTGCGTGAACCGAGACGCAGCACCTCATTGTGCAAACTGTTCAGCAGCAAAGTCTTCGGACTGCTCACACCCCGCGTACAGCTCGTCATGTCCTGAGTGGCAGCGATGGGACCGGATGGCAAGATCGACTATCTCATATTGTTAAGGGCAACTCTACGGAACTTCGCAGTAATGATACCACGGTAATCAAGTTCGGACAGGTGAACCTGGGGAGAGGTTTCGCGGCCACAAAAGAGTGCCTGGAAGCGGCGTACGCGGACGAGAAGTCGATCTTGCTACTCCAAGAGCCCTACGTGGGAGCAAAAGCGCATCTCATCTGCCCCCACAGGGTAGTTCAAAAATCCACCAGCGACAGGGACAGGCCGGTGAGAGCAGCGATAGTTGTTCTTGACAACAGCATTAACATTGTGGTCAACTCCGAACTCGTAACGGAGTCTATAGTGGCGTGCGTGGTGCAGCTTGGAAGTTTGAGGTTTGGTGTTGCTAGTGTCTACCTGGACAAAAACACAGACATAGACGAAGACTTGGGCAGGATTCAGAATGTGCTTCAAGGATTGGGTGCCGAAGCCTTCGTGATTGGAGGAGACTTCAATGCCTCCAGCACATGGTGGGGGTGTCCAAGAGACGACCGAAGAGGCACACAATGCGCTGAATTCCTCGCCCAATGGGGTCTGAATGTCTTGAATGAGGGTGACACAGCAACATTTCACACATACCGGGGCAACCAAGCTTGCACCAGCATCATTGACGTAACGGCCTGCTCTAACAACATCGTCGATAGGATCCGGGACTGGCACGTTGACGAAAACGCGGTCAATTTGTCGGATCATCGCCAGCTGGTCTTCTCCCTAGTCGTGGGCCATAACACAAGACAAAGTCTTGCAAGAGGAACACGCTGCTACAACACGAAAAAGGCTAGCTGGTCAGCGTTCGAAAAGCGACTCCGGGAAGTGCTCGAGGTAAACGACGTCCACATGGACCGAGTGACTCGAGCGGAGCTACCGGAGGAGCTGGAACAAGTGGTCGCAGGCTACGTGTCAGCGATAGTAGAGACATGCGACAGCGAGATCCCTCGACTACCGACACACCATAAGCATGGTCCTAGCCGCTGGTGGAATGAGGACCTAGCTGCCAAAAAGCAAGAGGTAATCCGAATCAGACGTCGCATTCAAAAAGCAAACCCGATCAGGAAGGAACGGCTTGTCCAGGAGTATTTGACTGCGAGGCTGGAGTACAAACAAACAATACAAGAGGCCATCACCAGCAGCTGGAAGAGTTTCTGTTGTGAGGAAAAGGTTGAAACTGTGTGGCAAAGATCTTACAGACTTATGAAAATCTGCAACACCCACAAGAACGACGAACTCCTCCGACCGAACCCCGAAAGCCCTCTCTGTACTCCGGCAGAATCCGCGGAACTTCTGGCTTCGACGTTCTTCCCCAGGGACGATCCCACGACAGACACATCTGAGCAGGAGAAAACAAGAGCAAACGTTCTCGAGTTCCTCAGTCGGCAGCGCTGCGACAGTACCGAATGCCCAGACTTCACTGCAACAGAGCTAACCAACGTTTATCGGAAAATGGACCCGAAAAAATCCCCAGGAGCAGTCTGTCCAGGGATCTGTCTTCGGGCCCCTATTGTGGAACATCCAATTGGACCCATTACTGAGGCGAGCTGAAGATCTGACCGCACATATTCAGGCATATGCCCACGATATTCTGGTGATCGCAAGTGCAGACAACACCGCGGAGCTTGAAAGTCAGATCACTGAAGCGCTGGGGGCGGTCTTGACCTGGGGTCGGGAGCACAAATTAAAATTCGCAGCCCACAAAACCCAGGCAATGATCGTCACCAGACGTCTGAAATACGATCAACCAAATATAATTTTCGACGGACAGCCGCTTCAGTTCTCGGACTCCATAAGGGTGCTCGGACTCACCATCGACAGATCCCTGACCTACAGGCAGCACTTGGAAGAGACGAATCTTAGGGTGGTAACCATCTTCAAGAAACTGGCGAGAGCAGTAAAAGTCCAATGGGGCCTAAACCCCGAAATTACGAGGCTAATATATACCGCGGCAGTGGAGTCAATAATTCTTTACGCAGCCGGGGTGTGGGGAAAGACCGGCCATAAGATCTTCGCGAAAAGAAAACTACAGGCACTCACCAGGATCTTCGCCATTAAGATCTGCAGAGCACACCGCACGTGCTCCTTCTCGGCGGCGACCCTCATTTCCGGGATTATCCCACTAGACCTACGGCTGAGGGAGTGTGCGGAGCTGTTCGAGGTCAAGAAAGGGAAATCCCTGCCCAGCCTACCCGGGAGACTGCTCGAACGAAGACTGCACCCTAGCGAGCTGCCCCACCCAGCGAAACGCACATGCCAAACCTTCGATCTGGTCCACGAGCCGCAGGATGTAGGCCGTCTATCTGACACCTACGAACTGCAGCTATATACGGACGGAAGCAGGATCGAGGATAAGGTAGGTGCAGCAGTGGTCTGTTACCGGGGTGGGACTGAGCTCCGGACTGCCAAAATCAAACTGGCTTCATACTGCACAGTTTTCCAGGCTGAGCTGATTGCAATCCTGGAAGCAATCAGATTGACGAACAGGATTGGGGGCACAAGCTGCTTGCTGAGCGATTCGCGATCAGCTCTCGAAGCCGTTTCCAATTCGCAGACCGAGAATCCGATAGTGGCTGAGATCCAAAGGTTGTTGGAGGAGCACCCGACGCCCATAGATCTATACTGGGTCAAAGCGCACGTCGGAATCGCGGGAAACGAACGAGCCGATGAGCTGGCGAAATCAGCAGCACTTCACCTAAAAGTGGCCCCAACCTACGACAGAGTTTCTCTCAGCTGTGCAAAGGCGGAAATCAGGAGAAGCACCAGGGAAGCCGTGCAAGAAAACTACGCGAATAGCTCGACTGGTGCCAATCTGAAAAGTTTCTTCCCGGATGCCCTATTAGGACACAAAATCCTGAGAAAGCTGCCAATCACCCCTATCAGAACACAAATGCTCACTGGACACGGAGGCACCAAATCTTACCTATACAGGTTCAAGCTCGCTCCAAATCCGTACTGTACATGCGACGACGCCTCGCCAGAGACGATACTACACGTCCTGCTACAGTGTCCAAAATATGGACTGGAGCGACTGAACTGTGAGTGGGCGATGGAAGTGTCCCTTACCGAAGAAGCACTCCCAGAAATAATGAATGATCCATCGGCGCGAACTAAGTTCCTAAAATACGCAGAAGGAACCTTATTACGATGCGTCCGTGCCAATGGGTCGCTGATGTAAAAATAATGATAAATGGTTTAATTAATTAGTATTAAGCTGTAAATAGTTTTATAAACTAGTATTAAGTTGTAAATATGTTAACCCTATAGTTGTAATGTTCAAAGGTACATCATAAATTGTGTGAAAATTACAGAAAAAAAAAAAAAAAAAAAAAAAAAAAAAAAAAAAAAAAAAAAAAAAAATCCCCAGTTTAAAGTATATAAGGTATATGCAAAACATCGTGATCAACCGTCGCAATATTAATAGCGACGATAAGTAACATAAGTATCAAAAAAAAAAAAAAAAAAAAAAAACCTAACCTAACCTAACCTAACCTAACCTAACCTAACAGATCGGATTTTTAATATTTTTAGGCGAAATCCCTGGTAGTTCCCGCGTCTCTTTTGCGATAATTAATCTCTTTTTGATCTTTCTTTTAACTTTTCTAGTAGTTCAGTTTAATATTCTTATTGCTTTTATAATACTTAATCATTAATTTCCGTTGCATTTTTAAATTCGTATTTCTTAGTTTTCACTTACCTTTCACTTACCTTTCTTCATCCCAGCTGTCCAGCTTCTCTGGTCAGCTCGCTCACTTCAACTGCGCCCTCAGCCATCTGAAATAAAAATAAAAACATTAAAATTCATTCTTAAAAAATTTCATTTTTTACAATTTCTAATTTTTCTTATCTAATTCATTTTATTTTTCTAATTTTTATAATCTTGGTAGGTGCGTCTTCTACGTACCTACCCGTTGACACCAATTTCGAAAGAATCGGCACAGTAGTTTCAGAGATAATCGATAACCGAAAACCGAAATTTCCGGCCCGCCTGCCCTCCCGTTGTTTCGATAGTGGGATTTTAAACGTATAGGGAACACGGAAGAGAAATTTTCAACAGTGTACCTTAAAATTTTTAAATTTTCATAAATTGCTAAATAATTCAACCTCTCGAACGTCGTATCCAAAAATTTTCTTACCCTCATAGATTTTTCACAAAAAATTCCGCAGTTTTAAAATATTAAAATTAATTACATTTAATTTACCAAATTTTTACCTCTCATTATGTTCGTTACTACTCGCACCCCCACTAAAAACAAATCCCCAAATTCCACCGCTTCTGAAAAGCTGAGGCCACCACCGGCAATGCCTGACGGTATCACTGATGGAGGTTCTAAGCTTAATTGCACTTTTCAATGCTCCCCACCCCGACCTTCTGCTAAACTTAATATGGCAGCAAGTAAATTTAATTCATTAGCCAGCTCAGATAATCCACCCATAGCTCCAATAGAACTACCAGCGAACTACGAAACTCTGAATGGCCTCGAGATCATAGAACTAGGTCACAGAATACTCGTTAATGCCAAGAACGCAATGGATAAATCCCGTAACCTAAAACGAGACATTAAGTTAACCATGATCGAGGACAATAAGAATCTATTCCGCTTGCTCAAATCATCACTTAAATTAAAAGATACCGTACAGCTCCCAATCAAAAAACCAACGAACGACACCAGTGCTCAAACAGATGATGAATGTGAGATGACGGATGAGAGAGGAAAGGAACAGACAGAAACTCAAATCCAAGCAGCACCAGAGTATTCCGAAAACACTGTAGAGAACACCAAAGCCGAGATAAAGGTTCTAATGGACGAGCTTAGAAAATGCACAGAATCCACTCGTGCTTTGTCAGAAGACCTGAAGAAAGCTTCGCTCACCACACACCACCATAATCCTCCCAACGCACAAACCACTAAACAACCCAGTACTTACGCCCAAGCAGTCGCAAACAAAATTCCGCAGGCCAAAATGGAGTCAGTTCACTCTATAATTGTTTCGTCGGAGGACGTTAATGATACTGCCGGAACGGTTATGGAGCGAATAAGATCCGTGGTAGACGCCAAGACGACAAACATAAAAATTGACAGAATCAGAAAAATCTCCGGTCAAAAAATAATCATAGGATGCTGCAACAAAGAAAATACCAACAAAATCAAAGAAAAAATGAAAAATGATCCTAAACTGAAAGTGGAAGAGACGAAGAATAGGGACCCACTCATAATTTTAAAAAATGTCTTAAACTACAATTCTGACGAAGACATCATTACAGCTCTACGCAATCAGAACGGCAACTTGATGCAGGACCTGCAAGGAGCGGAATCTAAGATGTCGGTCCGATACAGAAGGAAGGCACGCAACCCACTGGAGAGCCACGTGGTTATGGAGGTCTCACCGCGCATCTGGCAACGCCTGACCGAGGCAGGAAGAGTGCATGTGGATCTGCAGAGGATCCTTGTCGAGGATCAAACTCCGTTGATCCAATGCACGAAATGCCTCGGCTTCGGTCACGGCAGGAAATTATGCACAGAGCGAGACGACCTCTGTTCCCACTGTGGCGGGGCACATCTGAGAGCCGATTGTCCTGCCCGCAAGGAGGGATTACAGCCATGCTGTAAAAACTGCAGCAATTCTGATAAAAATGGCGATGCTAACCATAACGCTTTTAGTACAGCCTGCCCCATGTTTATCAAATGGGATAAAATAGCACGATCCAAAGTATCCTATTGCTAAGGGCAACACCGACATCTTTCTAGCCGAAAAGCCAGTTACACCCCACCAAAACGAAGCGAAAGCACACCTCGTGTTCCAGGCCAACCTCCAGAGAAAACAACTTGCTACCGATGAGTTAATGTTGGAAGCAACAAAGAGGAAAGCTTCTGTGGCCCTTCTCCAGGAACCGTACGTTGGAGGTACAGCGACGATGAAACCAAGAGCGGGAGTTAGGATCTTTCAAAATACAAAGAATGACGGAGGCACAGTTAAAGCAGCAATAGCAGTATTTGACTCTAACCTAGAGATCCTACAGTGCCCCGAATTAACTACTAATAACATGTCAGTAGTTAAAATCCGAGTATCCGCAGACTACATAGTAATCGCTTCGCTGTACTTCGAACCTGATGGACCACTGGACACATACCTGGAACAATTAAAAGCTCTAGAACGCACGCTCAGACCGAGCAAAATAATAATTGGAGGTGATGTCAACGCTAAAAACATATGGTGGGGTGCACCGAGAACCGACGCGAAAGGAGAGGCTGTGGCGAGTACACTGACAGAGTTGGACATGCAGACCCTGAACACCGGAACAACTCCAACGTTCGATACATTCCGAGGGGGCAAGCAATACACCAGTCATGTGGACGTCACAGCATGCTCCACTGATCTGCTCGATCTAACAGATGACTGGAAGATCGAAGAAAGCCTAACAAGTTCGGATCACCAAGGCATTAGTTTTAAAGTAAGACTAACCAGACCTAAAGGAATAACAATAGAACAAACTACTAGAAAATATAATACTAAAAAAGCTAACTGGGAACAATTTGATAAAATACTGGCACAACTAAACGTCACTCACACAATAAATGAACCAAAAATAAAAGAAATTCAGGACACCAATAAATTAGAAAACATAATAGAACTTTTTACAAAAAACATCACACAAGCTTGCGACTCTAGTATACCTAAAAAGAATAATAAACAAAAACTTACCTTGCCTTGGTGGTCCGACGAGCTGGCCCAGATGAAGAAGGAAGTGGCTACCCGAAGACGAAGAATCCGCTGCGCCGCGCCGCACCGCAGACCCGCTGTCGTTGCCGCATACCTGGAAAAGAAAGAGGAATATGAAAAGAAAGCAAAGGAAGAACAAATAAAAAGCTGGAAAGGGTATTGCGAGAGACAAAGCAAGGAGGGCCTTTGGGAAGGAATATACAGGGTGATAAGGGGAACTGCACGAAGGAAGGAGGACGAGCCCTTGAAAATGAACGGGCAAACAATGGACCCCCAGGAATCGGTCAGGCTCTTGGCTGACATCTTCTATCCAGATGATCCAGAGGACTTGGATAACCAACACCACGCCTTAGTCAGGACGACTGCCGAAAGCCTGATGGATAACGGAGCTGTTCAAGACCCACCTTTTACGCTGCAGGAGCTAAAAACCGCGCTCAACAAATTTAAGCCGAAGAAAACACCTGGAGCAGACGGTTTAACGGCTGACATCTGTAGCCGAGCAATTCTTGCCGACCCAAAGACCTTCCTTGCCATAGCGAATAGTTGTCTTGAGATGGGTTACTTCCCCAAAATATGGAAAAAGGCGGCTGTCGTGATCCTCCCAAAACCGGCGAAAGACGATTACTCCAGCCCCAAGTCATATAGGCCCATTGGGTTATTACCGGTGCTGGGCAAGGTGCTGGAGAGAATGATCGTCGAACGCTTGAAATGGACCCTAATTCCGCAAATCAGCGAGCGCCAGTACGGCTTCAAAAAAGCACGGAGGACTCCCTCTATGATCTAGTAAAACACATTAAACAAGAGCTATCAAATAAAAAGATCATTACCCTAGTATCGCTGGACATAGAGGGGGCCTTCGACAGTGCATGGTGGCCGTCGATCAAAACGCGCTTGGCTGAGGAGGGCGTCCCATTGAACATCAGGAGGATCATGAACAGCTACCTCAGTGACAGGAAAGTGACTGTGAGATACGCGGGGCAGCAATATGAAAAAGAAACCAAAAAGGGTTGCGTCCAGGGATCCATCGGGGGTCCAATATTATGGAACCTCTTGTTGGATCCTCTGCTGAAGGGAGTGCTAGCTAAGGGCGAGTACTGTCAGTCCTATGCCGATGATGTCGTCCTGGTATTTGCCGGAGAGACTGCCTCCGACATACAGACACGCGCGAATGCCGTCCTCGCGTATGTGCAGGAGTGGGGTGTCCAAAACAAACTAAAGTTTGCTCCACATAAAACCGTAGCGATGGTCATCACACGGAAACTAAAGTACGACACCCCACGCCTGATGATGGGCGGGACGGATATCGCAATGTCAAACGAGGTGAAGATACTGGGACTGACTATAGACAGCGGCCTGACATTCAACTCGCACATCGGAAATGTATGTCGGAAATCAGTCGCGATATACAACCAATTGTCTAGAGCTGCCAAAGTCAGCTGGGGCCTACACCCTGAGATCGTCAAAACAATATACACGGCTGTGATCGAGCCAATAATTCTTTACGCTGCCGCGGCATGGGCACCGGCCGCTGAGAAGCTGGGAGCAATGAAGAGTCTGAACAGCATTCAGAGAGACTTCGCTCAAAAAATATCTAAGGCCTATCGGACGGTGTCTTTGCATGCGTCATCACTTTTGGCAGGAGTTTTACCTCTGGATCTCAGGGTGCGGGAGACAGCTGCACTGTACGAAGCCAGAAAAGGCAGAACAACATTTGCGGGAAGAGATGTCGAGGTCAGGGCTGGGTACTCGGATCGAGGACACCCTGCGGAGCGCATGGCTCTAGACTTTTTAAGCCTGGTGGACCAACAAGAGATCAACTCTCAAGCTAATCATGCTGTTCAAATATTTACCGACGGCAGCAAAATTGATGGTGAGGTCGGAGCCGCACTCTCCCTCTGGTCGGGTGGGGTCGAGACCAAAACCATCAAGTTAAAGCTGCCATCCTACTGTACGGTCTACCAGGCCGAGCTCCTAGCCATATGCAGGGCTACGCGAGAAGTGGTACGGAGTGCCCAGTCAGACTTTGACATTCTAAGTGATTCCAGGTCAGCTCTAGAATCAGTAACGAGTGACGAACCTACTCATAAACTAGCGATAGAAGCCCGGAAAAACATCGCAGCAGCCAACCTACAAAACAAAACTATACATTTGTGCTGGATTAAAGCTCACGTTGGAATTGCCGGGAATGAGCGAGCAGATGCAATGGCAAAAACCGCAACTAAACTCAAGAAGAGCCCGGACTATGACATGGTCCCGGTTTCATTCCACAGGAAGCAGATCCGAATGGCATCCCTTGAAGAATGGAACCGGAGGTATCGGTCCGGTACCACTGCAGCCACAACCAAGCTGTTCTTCCCGGATGCGGTGAAGGCCTACAGCATTGTGAGGAAGATGGGGGTGACACATGTCAAAACCCAGTTGTTTACTGGGCACGGCGGGCTGTCTGAGTACTTATTTAGATTTAAGCGCAAGGACAGTCCATCGTGCATCTGTGACAACGTCACAGACGAGACAGTTCCTCACCTCCTATTCGAATGCCCAATGTTTGGAACAGCGAGAAACGATCTGGAGATGAAAACGGGCATTCGAATGCTTCCAAGCAGTGCTGCGGAACTTGTATCCAACGATGACGTACGGGACGAATTCATTAAATTCGGTACAAAAGTACTGAATTGTGCTATTAAAAGAAATAAAACATAAACACATAAATCAATAATTACTTTAAAATACATTGAAATATAAATTAGTATACATATATTATTTATCTACTTAGTATATTTTAGTTAATATATCCACAAAAGTGGAATGAGAATTAAAAATAATAGCATACAGAATAAACTGTGAACGCAAACAGCTAACAAAAAACTGGTATTAATAATAAATAGGCAAATATGAAAAAGTTTTTATATCAGGAATAAAATCCTAAAAGTGAAAATAAAAACACTGCATTAATAAATAAACGATATATAAAGTTTTTGTCAATGTCAAAAGATAACAGCTTAAATAAAAAAAATAAAATTAAAAAAAAAAAAAAAAAACCTAACAACAACAACAACAACAACAACAACAACAACAACAACAACAACAACAACAACAACAACAACAACAACAACAACAACAACAACAACAACAACAACAACAACAACAACAACAACAACAACAACAACAACAACAACAACAACAACAACAACAACAACAACAACAACAACAACAACAACAACAACAACAACAACAACAACAACAACAACAACAACAACAACAACAACAACAACAACAACAACAACAACAACAACAACAACAACAACAACAACAACAACAACAACAACAACAACAACAACAACAACAACAACAACAACAACAACAACAACAACAACAACAACAACAACAACAACAACAACAACAACAACAACAACAACAACAACAACAACAACAACAACAACAACAACAACAACAACAACAACAACAACAACAACAACAACAACAACAACAACAACAACAACAACAACAACAACAACAACAACAACAACAACAACAACAACAACAACAACAACAACAACAACAACAACAACAACAACAACAACAACAGTTTCTTAAAGAGCGAAGACGTTCTTTTGGATCCTTTATCCAAAAAGGGGTTCTTTTACGGACAACATTTTTTACAAAATTCAAATCGCTGTTTTCGGATACATTTAAATATAATATGTACAATGTCGTGATCGATGAACTGTCTGCGTATAATATACAACATAAAATCTCAGTGTCTGACGAGGAAACGTTAGTGAGAATCTGCGCATCAATTTTCTCCAGTAAACAAATATCAAACAAACTTTTGTTGGAACCCACGAACTTGAAAATATTGAAAAGTACAACAAAACAAGGAGAAGGCAAACAAAAACGTATGCTATTTGACATTATAGCTCGTTTTAAAGGAGTCGATCTGGATGTTATCCCAGTATTGTATAACCATTGATCATCTGGATGTTAGTAAGCTCCAGAAAGTTAGCTAAAGAATCGCGAGATCAATCCTACGCTAGTGCACTCAAAATACAATCTGATCGTGGCAGTACTTGGAAAGAGGTTAGGTACAAAAAAATAACTTACTCTCGACTCCAGGGAAAAACGGGAAAAGCTACGCCTGCCCCGGAAGAAAATAAATGTTAAAGCTGCAAAAAGAAAAATACCGATGTTCATAACTTATGTCAATAAGAATACATCAGAAACTGACATATCTGCGTACATGAAAAGAAGTGAAAGAAAACAGGTTACTTTGGAAAAGATACCTATTAAACGCCACTGTGACTACAACGCCTACAAGTTCTTTGTGTTAATAAACAATTTACCTCTTTACCTGGATGAAAATATATGGCCACAAGGTATTGTTTTTCGAAGGTTTATAAATTTCCAACGAAAATCGACCACTAACAATACACATTCAAATACCTGATGGAACAAAAAAGTTGCAAGGTTATTTCATTTAATTGTAAGAACATAAATAAATCTTTGGAAAATATTCGTGTACACTACTAGTGACATGCACTGCAGGAGACATGGCTATTACCTGGTGATATTTCATTTTTGGACACAATCAGTAGTGAATTCAGTTCAACAGGGGTTTCTGCGGTCGACTTATCGTCGGGTGTCTTGCGCGGGCGGCCACACGGCGACGTCGCGTTGCTATGGAGGCGCAGTGTTTTCAGTTTGCTGAACGTTTATAATGATGAATGGTAAACCCCTGAAACGGGTATATAACTTTAAGTACCTTGGACACATTCTGACACCCTGTCTTAGGGATGATGACGATATAGAAAGAGAGCGTAGGGCGTTGTCGGTGAGGGCAAATATGCTGGTCCACAGGTTTAGACAGTGCTCGAGAAGTGTGAAAGTTACACTTTTCAGAGCTTACTGCACATCTTTCTGTTCGTGTAGCTTGTAGGCCAAGTATACTGCTAGATCGCTCTTCGTATACAATTTAATAATGCTTTCAGGATGCTGTTGGGACTACCTCGTTTCTGTAGCGCGTCAATTTACGAAAACCCTACTAATATTATAAATGCGAAAGTATCTCTGTCTGTTACGCTTTCCCGCTTAAACCTCTCAACTGATTCTGATGTAATTTGGCACAGACAATCTTTAGACACTGAGATAGAACATAGGCTAATTTTAATTGAAAGTGACGCAGACGAAGTTGCGCTGGCCCGCTAGTATTATATACTCATAACTAGCTCATCCTCTGGGTCAAAAAAGTCAGAGGCACTGTTAGAAATAGTATCATAAGTACTTCATTAAAAAATAATCATTGAAATCAGTTAAACTTGAAAATTAAATACTAAACCAATACGAAAAACTGCATCATTTAACTAGTAATCATATAAAAGAGGGAAGGGTTTGAACCAGTCGCCAATAATCATGATCCAACCTTAACTCGAGAGCCCTCAAGTAACCCTACGTACCTCTGTTAGTTGAACTGTATGAGTTGTCAACTACTGTTCTAAAAGTACTCATCAGAACGCTTCATTAGAACTTAAACACGATGAGGCTATCTTGCTTAATGACGGGGTTCCTGTGGCCACCTTCCAGCTCCATCATCAGACCTTCACATTCATTCTTTACGAAAAGTACTCATCAGGACGCTTCATTAGAGCCCAAACACGATGAGGTTATCTTGCTTAATGACGGAGTTCCTGTGGCCACCTTCCAGCTCCATCATCAGACCTTCACATTCATTCTTTACGAAAAGTACTCATCAGTACGCTTCATTAGAGCCCAAACACGATGCGGTTATCTTGGTGGCCACAGGAACTCCGGTGTTTAGGCTCTAATGAAGCATTTTGATGAGTAGGTACTTTTAGAAAATTCTCAGGAACAATTCCTATGTGACGCAGACGAAGTTACGCGGGGCAGCTAGTAATAATAATAAATAAAGAAAAACTGCTTAAATATTTGGACCTGGCCCACTAGGTGACCGACATGTGGCGTGTTGAATCGACCATCATTGTTCCCGTCGTTGTATCTGTGCACGGTCTAATAGCGAAAAGCTTCGACCGTCTTCTAGAGAAGCTTTCGCTCCCCGGCTGGGTAAAGGGCCTGATTGGATTGGACCATGCCTAACCACTTCATTGAGGAGACCTGAGCCCAGCAGTGGGCGGTAATGAGTTGTTACAGTACAGTACACAGTAAGTGTATATTTGTAGTAATAAAGACATCAACGCGTTACATTTTATACATACGACTACATTTTTGTAATCATTTCAAATTTTAAATTAAATTTTTCACATAAAAATTACTCACAGATATTTGATGACGTTAGATGATAAAGGATATATATTTTCTCAGGGAACAAACCTATTTTTCTTAGTAAATCAGGCGAAGTTGCAATAACAAGATATTGTTATATTTTTTTGAAATGTTTTAGTTCCGTCAACATTAATTGATAGTTTTTGTGCAAAAACAATATATTCTATACATATAAATAAAATTGTAATTGTCTGTTTATAATCTTGAAATAACCACTTTCTACTACACGTATATGAATGATTATATGGTACACATACCGAAATATACATAAAATTTTTTGTCTGTCTGTCTGTCTGTTCCGGGTAATCTCTGGAACGGCTGGACCGATTTGGACGGGACTTTCACTGGCAGATAGCTTATGTAATCAGGAGTACTTTAGGCTACTTTTATTTTAGAAAATTCTTGGGAACAATTGATATGTGACGCCGACAAAGTTGCGCGTGTCAGCTAGTTCATTAATATAATAAACATAATATTTTTCGTTAATTCCTGTAGCGTGAGAACTGTGAACATGTTTTATATAATTAAACATAAATCTAAACACTGAAAAACATAAAAATAAAATATAATTAGTGTAATATACATTTATTACAAGTTAATTTGAATAATACCCGTGGGTGGTGGTTACGCAATATACCTAGTGCTAGGTTTTGGCAACAACATATATTTTTACACAAAAACTAAATCGTGGGAATTCATTAAATAATTTTCAACTAAAACTTATTTAAAGTAACTTTAATCATTAATTTCCATCGCAAAAAAAAATTTTTTATAAACATAAAGTTTTAGAGGTGCCTCTCAAGTCTCCTCAGTAGAGAGGTCAGATGTCTACCACTCTGAGGGACTGAGTGAAACAGAAGGGCTATTTTTCTCTAATACAAAATGTAAGTTTCCTCACGATGTTTCTTCTCATATTTTTTTTTGTATTGTAATATAGTGGCAGTGCTTAGACTGCTAATCTGTATGTAATTTATATAGTTTATTTAGTACACTTCGCTACCTCTCTGTACGATGTCATATCTGTTTTTTTTTCTTAGGTTTGCTGTAAGAAAAACCATTTTTGAGTTAAGCTCGCCTTTTGTGCTTATTTTTTAGTTACTATAAGTCACTGTAATTCTTTACCTGGTGTACAATAAAGTGTTAAAATAAAATAAATTAAATGTTTTTATTCAGCGTCTTCAATTAACATCAATATAATAATCTGTAGAAAAATGTTCACAATTGAATATTCAAACGCAGTCTTTAGGACTGTCATCTAGTTTAGTTTCTATCTTATATTTTTTAAACACTCCACCTCTATTGAGCCTGCACTAGATGTAATATTGAGGGGGCGGCGCGACGGGAAAGAGTGCCGATGGCGTAACGCGTCGCGTCATCCCTCATAACCCCGTGCTGGGTTCTGGCCTCAGCCGGAGTTCGGACGCTGAGTGTGACCGGTTGGAGGTTTTAGTGCGGTTCAACTCCCACATACATACATTGACATACATATTTACATAACTTTGGATGTAAACTCACGAGTTAATTTTGACCAACTCCCGGTTTCTGATTGATTTACAATTTTATCACGCATATGTAGGTATATCATGCGTTAATATAATGAAACTGATCTGATGATGGAGTCGGTGGTCATAGGAACTCGTGTACTAAACAAGATAGACTCATAAACTCGTTTTACTTGTATTAGCTAGCACTCTACTGCTACATGATATTATACAGGAGCTTAAAAGCTTGTATTTAAAAAGCATTTTACTTATGTTTTTTTTTATTGCTGCGCAACACAACACACGTGACCCGAGGGAAAGTTAGGAAATCAAATATGGAAAAAAATATTCGTTTTTCTCTCAAATTTACACGTATTTTGCTCTGATAAATACAAAAAAAACTTGAGTAGTGTCAAGGGACACCCGGATGGAACGAAGTTCCTTTTGATTAATTAGTGAGGGAATTTTAATAAAATTCAGCGCCATCTAGCGATAATCATTTAAAACAAAAAAAGTGTCGTGACAAGTTTTTCATAAGAATTTCCGTCTAGCCCCCTTTCGATAACGCGCGATAAGGAACTTCGTTCCAAAAACGTGATAATATTGATTACAACAATGTTATAAACTTATTCGTGAACTATGTTGATGAAGGTTTTCGTTTTAAAACCTTTTTGATGAATGTCATTGATAAACCTGTGGTTACCTTTCACGGTAATGACACAGAATAATATACTATACAGAACTAAAATCAATATTATATTGTTTCTGATTGTGACGCTGACGAAGTTGCGCGGGTCAGTTAGTATTATAATAATATTTTATAATCTACTAGCTGACCCGCGCAACTTCGTCTGCGTTACAAAGGGGTTCAAACAGTACTGGCAATGCCGTCGCGATATTATTTTCGCGGCCCGAAGTGAACCCACATATTCATTGCGTTTTATACTCGTAATAACTTCTAAACGAAAAGTCCGATTGGAATAAAACAAAAAGTAATTTACTTCTACATTAATACTCTTAATAACAAAATACTTAATTTGGATAAGGGTTAATATAACGATATTCATTTAACGTTAAATTCAATCTTGGGACGTAAAAAAATATTTTTTAAACATAAAAGCGGTTATTGTGACTAAACTATGATAGTTAGATATATGCTGTCGCGGACTGTTTTGTTTGTCTTCAAAATACCTAAAAACCCGTAGTACATCATTTTGTTCTATTGTCAATAGTTTTTGCAGCGTACGCATAAATAGGTTTTCGATTTTTCACCTTTTGTTACATATTCGATATTTTCATGCGGATCCCTATTTTTTTTGAAAATAAAATATAGCCTATAACCTTCCTCGATAAATGGACTTTCCAACAGTGACAGAATTTTTGAAATCGGATCAGTAGATCCTGAGATTAGCGCGTTCAAACAAACAAACAAACAAACAAACAAACTCTTCAGCTTTATAATATTAGTATAGATTCTTAAATTATTAAGAATTACAAAAGACATTTTATTGAAGTACTCTTTTACTCTATACATGGTGGATCTGTAACTTTGGACAAGCAGACGTGGGGCGAATGGCCTGTCGAAGCACCATTTTTATTTTTTGGATCGGTTAAAGTTTTTTCTGACATTGTATGGAAAACGTACGACTATCATTGCGGACTTTCATAGTATGATGAAATTCTTTTTTTATCAAATACCTAAAATAAAAGTGGTTCTAAGTTTAATTTCGACAGGTCATTCACCCCACTGTCCAAAGTTACAGATCCACCCTGTAGTATTGTGTCGACAGTGCATTGTCACGTGATATACATGTGCTCAAAATGTCAGCTCAATCGGAAACCAGAAAGTTTGACAAATTTAACTCGCAAGATTCCACCCGAAATTACAAAGTTACATCCAGTGCAAGTTAATATAAAGCTTGTAAAAAAGACTTCTTGAAACGGACGGTGTATGGACGGTGGATGGACGGTGGATGGACGGTGGTTCCATGTAGTAAGGATGAATCACCTCGACGCCGAGTGATGATAGGAAGGAGATGTTGGAATCATTTAGTTTTGTTTGAACTTTTATTTCTGTACAGTTGTTCTGTGGTAAGCAGATCAGTTATCTGGAGTATTTTCCTGTTCGAGTTCTGAGAAAGTGTTAATCTGTTCGCAGGGACTCTGAACTGAGTCTGAACGATGTCTACCAACTATAGGTAGAGGTTATATTTGTGACGTCAAGGAGTAGGTGATACTGAACCGATTTGGTTTATTTTACTTGCTGTTATTTGTGAGTGTCATGCAGAACTATGTCTATACTTCGCAACAAGAGAGACTTTAAAAAACAGACAGGAGCCCATTTCAATTATTTTAATTTTATTTCATTTTAGGAGCAAACTAGTGATTGACCGACACATTATTATTTGAAGAAGGACATAATAATTTTTTATTATACACTCTACATTATTGTCAATAATTTGTCTATTGTTAGTTGGTTTATATGTAATATTTTAGATCATATTATTGTGACATGTGCAGGCTGGAACACACTCAACTCTGATCACACGGTCATATACACTGTAGCGACTCATCTTAATCTTAATATATATAAATCTCGTGTCACGATGTTTGTCCGCGATGGACTCCTAAACTACTGAACCGATTATAATAAAATTTGCACACCATGTGCAGTTCGATCCAACTTGAGAGATAGGATAGCCTAGATCAAGGTCTGATGATGGAGCTGGAAGGTGGCAACAGGAACTCCATCAATAAGCAAGATAACCTCATCGTGTTTGGGCTCTAATGAAGCGTTCTGATGAGTACTTTGCGTAGAGAATGAATGTGAAGGTCTGATGATGGAGCTGGAAGGTGGCCACAGGAACTCCGTCAATAAGCAAGATAACCTCATCGTGTTTAGGCTCTAATGAAGCGTTCTGATGAGTAGTTTTAGAAAATTCCCGAAAACAATTCCTATACGACGCAGACGAAGTTGCGCAGGACAGCTAGTTATATTATAAATTATAACACCTGCAGAACAGATATGACTTCGCTGAACTTAATAAATTAATTAAATTATTAGTTGGAAGCCAAAAACGTAATCACAGTCGATAGATTTATTTTCATCTTGTCTCGAGGATGTCAGTTACTTTCGTTTGTGCCCAGAAGTTTAAATAGAAGAATGTGACAACGATCGCTAAAGATTACATGATGGTTTATACATTTCTAACTGGGTTTTTAGTAATACTCTAATATATAAAATTCACACACATTTTTCGTTGCCATACTCCTCCGAAACGGCTTGACCGATTTTGATGAAATTTTTTGTGGTTATCCGGTATCTATGAGAATCGACCGATATCTATTTTTCATTCCCTTAAATGTTAGGTCCACTCCTAAATTTTTTTATTTATTTTCGACGCAGACGAAGTTCATTTTGAACTCTATTTGTATATATTTATCAATATTAAGAAAAACATTTTGCAGGCTTTATACAGATTCTACAAAATAAATTCAATTAAAAGTAACAAGTGCACTTTGAAAGCGCCGTGATGGTTCGTGAGTGTGCTGGCGCAGTGATTAGTGCAGTGAGTGTTGTAATGAGCGGCGCAGTGCTCAGTGTTTCAGTGTTGTGTTGTCGCTCGGGCAGAGCGCACGTGTACAGTACAGTGTAGTACAGTGCATTACAGTGCAGTACAGTGCAGTGACAGTGGTCGGCGCACTGCAGGGAAAGTAGGTCAGTAATTATATGTTATTTTTAATGATTTTCAAGGGAACGTGAATTTTTTTTTGTTAATTGGTTTCATTTCAGGTATGTATTAATTAATTGTTTTAGTAAAATTGGTTTATTTTAAAAATAAATGCAGTTAAAATTATGAAAAATGCATTTCTGTTTAAATAATAAATTAACATGATGAAAAATGTAATTGCATTAAGTAACTCACTGAGTCTATAAATAATTTTAACCTAAATATAATATGATTACAATTATTTCTAAATGTTTCTTTTTTATGTAAAAATTCAATAAATTGTCGAAACTATCGATAACAATAAATATACTATTATTTAGCTTACGATCAATTTATGCAAACAATATTTTGTAATGAATCAATTAATTCATAAACAAACATACATATTATTATATTTCTTAAAATCGTAATTCTAAATAAAAAATAGATTTACGCAAATATACAAGTTGTGAACGCGGTTTCACTCACATTTTCAAAACAATAATTTATACCAAATTAAATTTTGTAATGACCATTTTCTGTATGTCCCATTAGCATTGTCGTTGAGTGACGATAACCACTTAACATCAGGTGAGCTGTAAGCTTGTTTATCTAACAATAAAAATAATTATAGACACTCTAGAATGATCTACATTATATTTATTACTAGATGTCTATACATGTAGAGTTGCGAATGCTTCCCTTGTCTGTTGAGTCTTCCGAGTCTCGTCTCTACGTAGAGTCTCGTGTCTATATCGCTCTGACATTTACCTAGTTTCGGAAGCTCCGTCTTACATCACACATTTACATAATATTATATATAAAGTAGATCAGTGTGTCGGTCTGTTTGTAACTACTACTAATGTTGCAAATAATGTTACATCGATATAATTATTAAAACTTACACTTGAGAAATTATATATTACTAGATGACCCGCGCAACTTCGTCTGCATTACAAAGGGGTTCAAAAATTGTAGCCTATATAGGCACGCGCCGCCCGGCGCAAACAACTACGACCCTGCATTTTAAATTTGTAATATCTTCGGTAATATTCACTTAAATTACATGCTGTAAAAAGCATATTGATCTATAATAAATGCACAATTTATTTAAGGTACTTAATTGGATAAGGATTAATACTGTATTGTTTAAAATCACTTCGTAAATAACCATTTTTTAGTAAATAATAAAAATGGTTATGCTGGGTTATCCCTAAGAGATAGACATATACCATCGCGGACTTTTTTGTTGAACTTTTTAAGGTGAACAATACTGTAGTACATTATTTTGGTCTATCTCGTAGGGTTCAGCCAGCGTTTGCAATATAAGCGCAAAAAAACGTGCTTATTTACGACATCACATTAGAAACCTTTAAATTTATCAGTGTTTCTCTACTATATTATGCATTTATTATACATACAAACCTTCCTTAAGAATCACTCTATCTATTAAAAAAAACCGCATCAAAATCCGTTGCGTAGTTTTAAAGATCTAAGCATACATACAGACATACAGCGAAAGCGACTTTGTTTTATACTATGTATTGATTATACTTGAAATTTATATTTTTGAAAAATTATGCTACTGCTAAGCTGTATTTTCTTTAAATTATTTTAGCTGTCTTCAAAGTAGTATAAATAATATAAAAAGTATTTTTTATAATACCTAGTATAAAAAAAAACATAAATGTCTATGTTATTCTGTTGTATAAGTAAAGTTGCAATAAGTATTACATTAAAATCGGTTCAGTGGTTCTTGCGTGAGAGACTAATGCAATATTTAATATTTTCTACAATTTTAGACCGATTTAAAAACAAACAAATTTCTACATGTTTTACCTTTTCATTCAACATTTCAATAATTATTATCTTTGAAAATTAAATAAAAGCTTGTCTCGAGTCTCTGTTTAATTTTATTATTATTAATGTTTGACAACGACTTGTTGAGTTAAATAATCCAGTTTTTCGTGTCTATTTATTTTCGTATTGGTTTAGTATTTATTGTTTCAGGGTTAACTGATTTCAATGATTCGTCTTTTATTGAAGCGGTACTTTTCCAATAAAATATTATTATGTACTTAAGAGTTTTTAGCAATGTTTGAAAATAAAAGTTGATCGTTTTCATTCTTTGTATAAATAATAAAGTATTATACTTGTGTTACTTTTACTTACTTTTTATACTTATTTTATGGAATCTATTTTATAAAGTCGTGAAGTTTATGACGTTGTACCGAGTTATATTTTACTCATAGGCTAGGTTACCTAGGTTACCTAGGTGCGTCAAATGCGAAATTATAATTTTAATATCAAAAATATAATTTTGTCATGTGATCGCATCGGAATTGTGTTATAACAAATCTGACAACTTTGACATCCTATGTGTCAGCTATGATGGAATAACAATATTGATTGATTATTTTAAAAATATCTTCTTTAAATAAAAAATAATCATCGAAATCGGTTCATTCAAACTAAAGCTACACGAAGTAAAGTTAGTCTCACTTTACTATATATATATATATCTAAGTATAATATCAGTATAACATAGTTTACTCTCACTGTGTTGTCGGCGCGCGGAGTGTGACACACTTCTTATACATTACTTTTAGTTTCAACTATTTCTGGTTTTACTATTACTTATTAACATAATCTTTATTATTTACGAGCGTCTGCGTCACAGACGAAGATATTTAGTGAATGAAGAGCTTCTTTAGTTACAATGTCTTATTAAAGAAGTCTGATTAGAAACCTTTAAAATGATGAGTGTATCTCTACTATATCATGCATGTATTATACACATAAACCTTCCTCTTGAATCACGACATCTATTACAACCGCATCACAATCCGTTGCGTAGTTTTATAGATATAATCATACATAGAGACAGACAGCGGGAAGCAACTTTATTTATACTATTTAAGTTTTTTATATTATACTAGCGAGCCCGCGCAACTTCGTCTGCGTCACTTTAAAAGTATGTTTATTCGGGTCTAAAGATTGTCTGTGCCAAATTTAATCAAAATCGGTTTAGAGGTTTAAGCGGGACAGACAGACAGACAGAGTTACTTTCGCATTTATAATATTAGTAGGTATATGTAGGTAGACATGCTAACGGGTCACCTGATCGTAAGTACATCAGATAGTGTAGTAATGGCGGGTAATGAGGTCAAAATTGAAAGTCTTATATTTCTTCAAGTGAGTGAGAGTTGGTCATTTCTTAAATTTCAAATTTGAATGTATGTTGGTTTGACACTCAGAGGTTGATTGGCTTGACCGATTTTGATGCTTAACAATGGTGCTTATTTTATAATCAAGACCGGTTCATACTTTATAAAAGTATCAAAAGTAGAAATAACACGCAGACATTACTTACAAATATAAGTCACTAGTTGAGCCGCGCTACTTCGTCTGCGTCACAAAGGGAATCAATATATCCTATAGCCTTCCTCGATAACTGAACTTTACAAAAAAGAATGATTTTTTTGAAATCGGTGCTGTAGTTTCGGAGCGTATTCAAGACAAACAAACAAACTATCTAATCTTTCCTCCTTATTAGTATAGATTAGTATTACTTGGCAATAAGCTTAATCACAAATTACTTGAATACTCAATGCAAAATAATATTAAGTAATAAATTGAGCATTTTAACGGGTTCTCTCAATTTTAAATATTTGATTTATGATAGGGTCGGTAGACACAGAATACTGACAGAAGATAATCTCTATACAAAATGATACAAATATTACCCATTTCCTTGTTGTCGTATACATTATGCGTGAACAACTAGACCGATTTGGATAATTACTTTATTTTTATTCAATGTGATCAGTAGGTTCTTATGGAAGAAAATTGCTAAATAATTTAATTGAAAACGTTTGAAAACATGTAAACTATGATAGGTCCCTCTTTAAACGAGATTTAAGAACAGTCCTGTATAGTATGATGAAAGGCACGCCATTGCAGAGGTCCATGAGCGACGGTAACCACTTACGATCAGGTGGCCCGTTGGCTCGTCTGTAATCATGGAATGGTCAGTAAAAAACATGGCTACATGTATGTTCAGCTACATATTATGTAAACTATTGATTATAGAACAAAATGATGTACTACGGGTTTGTAGGTGTTAGAAAGATCTAACATTTGTCTACCACTTTTTTTTAAATTGCAAAGTAGATAAACGAGCATACGGCCCACCTGATGGTAAGCGGTCTTGTTGAGTTAAACGATGCAGTTTTTGGTTTACTATTTAATTTTCAAGGTTAACTGATTTTAATAATTATTTTTTATTGAAGTATGGTTTTTCTAACAGTGCTGCCTGAATTTTTTGACGCAAACGACGTTGCAAGGATCAGCTTCATCTGCGTCACTTTCAATTAAAAGGTAGCCTATCTTTCTCAGGGTCTAAAGATTGTCTGTGCCTGTTTATCAAAATCGGTTGAGAGGTTTAAGCGGGAAAGCGTAACAGACAGACATTTATTATCTTCTGTATAGCATGTGTTGTGTTAGAGTCGACATAGCGTCTGTATGTGTGTCAAGTGCGTCTCTCCGGTTCGTTATATAACTTACGGTCGGCGGGGCTCGCTACACGATCACCTTTGCACAACACAGCGCTTGTGAATGGCCGGAATGGGGACACTTGTTTGCTTGAATCGGTTTTTTTATGACGTAAATACTTGCTTATTATAAATATTTGACTGTTTAATGTTTGGTGAAGATTTATACAATTTATTGTAGTAATAATCATTCCTACAAAAAATTGTACATATCCCTTTTTCCAAAATAGTGATAGATATAATAAGTTTATTTCTATATTATTACTAGCTGCTGCCCGCAACTTCACTTGGATGAACCGATTTTAATGATTATTTTGTTTTGAAGGTAACACGTCTACTCTCTCATTTAAATTTGATTGAGGTATAACAAGTATCTTTTGAGTTATATCTGAAAAGCTGAAGTCGGTGTTCAATGAGTTTTTGTTAACTTGATGAATGAATGTCTAAAACAAGAATTTCGTAGTTTTCCTTTCATTTGATCTATCATGTTTCTTAGAAAGATTTAATCCTTATAAGTGACTCTATCTATTGATGCAATTTAGGGTATTTTTTTAGGTCATGGAGAGATGATTGAAGGTAGGCAAAACAAGTGTATTGGAAATATAAAAAAAAATGTTTTATGAAAAATAACGTCATTCGATGTGAAAATAGACCATTACGATAAAGGACGCGTCCTGTCGATTCCCTGTAGACCCAGGTTCGATTCCCGGTGTACCAAGATTTTTTTAATAAAAATCTACGAATGCAGTTTTGTTTTTTTTTCAAAAATAAAGGAATATTTCCTTACAAAA
Source organism: Trilocha varians (assembly GCA_030269945.2). Lineage (NCBI taxonomy): Eukaryota > Metazoa > Arthropoda > Insecta > Lepidoptera > Bombycidae > Trilocha > Trilocha varians. The sequence goes on along the minus strand of AP028278.1, from coordinate 16,265,216 downwards.
ATAAAATTCGCTAAACTTGTTTGTTTCGAGTACTCTCCTGTATAATATAAATCTCTACATCTATACAATGAGCGTCTCAAGCCTCACGGAAGGTGTCGCATGTTGTTGTAGTAATGTTGTATAAACTGTGTCGTGTTGTAATGTCGTCTCTACATTGACGTCTCTGATTATCATGATCCATTGTGTTCATGGAGAGACGAGACGATGTAGAGCAGGTGTATAATAATTATATAATGTTTATTTTAAAACATTTGATTGTAAACTAATTTTGATTTTGTGTAGTAATTGTTTAGTTACTCTGTTTATATAAGGTTTTAAAAACTAGCTGCTGCCTGCGTCGCCGTAAAAAACATACTTGAACTTCAACAAACGTTTAAAAAAGAATGGGCCAAATTGGTTCAGGCGTTGTTGATATCAGCAGATTTTACGATTCATTTTTATAATATCAATTATGTTCAATTTTGCAGTGAAATAAAAGTCTATCGTATACCTTAATATGTTTTATGGAAATAAATTTATTAAAAAAGTATTAAGTTATTTTTCATTAAAATCACTGAAATATCCAGTAACATAAAAAATAGTATTTAAAAATCTTACCAAGTAGAGTCACAGACCAATACATTACTTTATATTATTTTACAACAATACAGAGATGTAAGTGTAGTCAATTATAATTATCGCATTCAGTTTATAAACTCAATGCATTTTCATTTCATTTTATTTTTCAATTTTCAATTCAAAAGTTTACGGAAATATACTAAAAAAGACATTGAAACAAGGTAGCGATTCCGAGCCACACCGCGCCGTGCCATCTGCGCACGAACACCAGACGTTATATGACAATTCAAACTGAGATAATAAATTTGACAATATTTCCCAAAAATGAAGATTATTAAGTTGACTGTTTTTTGGTCTCGCATAAAATTAGTTTGTGCCGATTAATTGAGACACTTCTTTCTTCAGATGAAAGGTAATGGTCGCCGCGGGGTCTCATCTCATTTATTTCAAGATCAGACATGTGCTTTGTGTACAATTTTTGATGTTTTGATTTAAATTGTTTCTCTGTACAATAAAGTATTAATTAAATAAATGCTTCGTAGTTATATTTGAATTGTAATTACATGAGGTTCGAGATGTCCAGCAGCGGACGTCTAATATGATGACAATGTATAAATCTCATATGACACACTTAATTATATTTACACGTGTTGAATATTACACATAAATATTAAGCTGTTTGTACACTTCAACAATTTAATTGACAGTACTTATTTCAAAAGTATTTAGTAGAAAATATCAATAAAACGGTAGAGGAACATCGTGAGGAAACCTGCATATTGGAAAAGGATTCTAAGTTCCTTCGTCTGCTATACTCAGTCCCGCATTGTGGTCGCGTGGTGAACTATACCTGAGGAGACCTGAGCCCAGCAGTGGGAGGGTTGTTATAGTACAGTAAAATACATCCATTATTATTATCAATATTACAATGTAGAATATTTCATGTTAATTGTTGTGGATATCACCTAATGTTTTGGATTTTTTAATTCTTATCTCTAATCAATATTTCGGTTATTGTGAATATATCAGTTATTGTCAATATATCGGTTATTGACAATATACCGACATTTGTTAGTAATTTCGGTTTTGACATGATATCGGATATTGTCAAAATACCGGTTATTGTCAATATTTCGTATTTATGTATATTGCCTTAATTAATATATTACTATGACATACTTAATGTACTTATTACACGTGTACTCTACATATAGTCAGCAGTATATAATGTTCTAAATAAAATCGCTTAATTTACATTAATATTGTTTAAATCATTATAGTTTTATAAAATATTATTTGTTGTATCAGCGCTCTACATTTGATGATATATTGAAACTAGTTGTTAAGTTTGTGTTTACTCGGAATTTACAATTTTTTTATTAAGTTTATTTTGGACTAAAAATGAATAACTGAATGAGTTATTATTATTGAAACGAGATTAATTCAGAACTTTCAGTCTTGTTTACAAAAAATATATTATCGTCATCGGTTCATTTAATAAGATAAGATAAGATTCAATTAAGAAATCGTGAAATCTTGTAAGTTCATCTTGACAAAAGTACTTTACAAAAGAATCATCCAAATTGGTTCACCCAAATTTAATTTATGTGTTTCCTGTGTATCGTTTTATTTGATAAAAACACAATTAAATATAGTTTGCATATTTCTCTAGTTATATATTATGTGTTTGACAAGCTCCGTGTGAGACTTCTGTAATATATTGTATTGTAGTGATATTCACCTTGACTTGACATTGATACTGTCAAACTTATAAATATGACGTTTTGTAAAATGACTATATTTTAATAATATTTTATCAATTAGAGACTAAAGTATAAACTAGTATAAGCTTATTTAGCTATGAAAGGAGTTCATAATACAAAATTACAATTTAATTTATTGAGCATTTTAATCTTATTGACACAAAAGGAGGTCTACATAAATATTATATTGTATTGGTTACTTAGATTTCGAAATAAAAAGAAAAGTGAAGTATAATTCATACCGCACAATTTTGTATTAAAAAAGTCCGGACATTACACAATGTGAATCATAGTTGCATTCATTTAAAATAAAAATCTATTTTAACACTAGCTGCCCCACGCAACTGCGTCGAAAAAATAAAAAAACAAATTAGGGGTAGTCCACCCCTAACATATAGGGGGATGAAAAATAGATGTTGGCCGATTCGCATAGATACCAGATAAGTACAAAAAAATTCATCTAAATCGGTCAAGACGTTTCGGAGGAGTATGGCAACGAAAACTGTGACACGAGAATTTTATATATTAGATTACTAGCTTTTGCCCGCGACTTCGTTCGCGTGGACTTCAGGTTCGTCCCGTCTAGCTAAAATTATTATCAAAAATTGTAGCCTATGTGTTATTCTGATGTATAAGCTATATTGTGGTAAAGTTTCATTCAAATCCATTAAGTAGTTTTTACGTGAAAGAGTAACAAACATCCATACAAACTTTCGCCTTTATAATATACATTAGATAGAGAGTGACTACCGACCTATCAGACAATAAGTGAAAATAAATATAACCTAATAGAAGCCGGACACATTCAAGTTAATATAATGTCCTTTTCACACCTAACTAATAAATTTTAATAATAAAATTTAAACAAAGTAGTTTCCCTAAATCCGTGTATAATGTCGTAAAACTATATAATACTAACTGTTGCCCGCGACGTCGTCTACTTGAACTCTATAACCTGTTTTTTATTCATAGTAACCTAAGTAGGGAGTCTTTTCTCAGGGTCTAATTATTGTCTGTGTCAAGTTTCATCAAAATCGGTTGAGAGGTTTAAGCGGGAAAGTGTAACAGACAGACAGAGTTACTGTCACATTTTAACTGTCACAGTTAATTGTATATTACTGTGTAAATTTTGTCTGAATAAATATTTTTAATTTAATCTTATTTATAATATTAGTAGGAATATCTATAAATACGACAGTGTACGGTTCTATGTGTGATCTGTGTAATTAACGTGTGTCTGTGACATGTGACGTCAACATCGAAAGTGTACACCAACTTTTTGGGCCAACGTTTGGTCCAACATTTCTAGATATAAGTTGGTATTAGCTTTCATTATTTGCTTGTTATTTGTGTTTCAGCTGTTATTTCACAGTTAACAGACCATTTTTAACTAATTCTAAAGATAACTTCATCGTGTTTAGACTCTAATGTAGCGTCCTGATGAGTACTTTTAGAAAATTCATCAATGTGCCCCTATGACTTGTTCCTCGAGGTTTAAGAAAAATCCTGTAATAATAAGAAGTCTTGATGATAGGCGACAGCCTCTCAATGACCTGACTGTAGAAGCTATACGGACTTACCATCAGATAACCTCACTTATCCTATTGTACATAGTCCAATAGACGAGTGGTTATCTTCTCTTTACTTAAATTAAATAATAACTAAATAAAAAAATGGGTAATTTAATATTGTAGAGTCTAACAAAAAAATAATATGGTCTTAAAATATACTAAAAATTGCGTTAAGACTAATTGAAAAATAAAGATCTAATTACCACTTCAAATTTGTCAAAAATGAAGTTACTGAAACTCGTAAACAAATAAGTCCATAGACCTTATAACAAGGCCTCTGACCTCATTTCACATCAACCCTTAATATTTGAAGGACACACAGACAACACAATATCAAAGTAACAAGATAATAAAATTATCGCGTCGCTAAATATCACACAAATAATCTAATTGAAGTGAATATTAATATTATAAAGTCGTTAATTGTGACTTGTTTTGGTGTCAAATGTATAAAAATTTATTCCTTTAAGCATTATACTATACTAGCTGGCTCGCGCAAATTCGTCTGCGTCACTTTCAATTACAAAATAGCCTATGTTCTTTCTCAGGATCTAAAGATGCTCAGTGAAATAAAACATTTATTTAAATTACTAATCAGTATTGAGTTAAGAACGCCTTTTATGAACATATTTTTATAGAACTTTTTTTTTCTGTCGTGTACAATAAAGTATTAAATAAATAAAAAAAAAAAATACTAAAAGATATTTTTTAATTTTAAGTAAAATTAGTTAATTTCATGAAATGTCGTATTGCTGGATACTCCCTACAACATGTATTCCTCGAGCATACACAATGAGATATATAAAATATTTTTGTGTCGGTAATTTGTGTGTAATGACAACAAAGTCGTGACCTGAACAATAATGTTAAAGTTAACGTAACGTGCTATGACCGTGCTATGACCGTGTCAGATGATAATTAGAGGATTTACTATGTTTATTTTTTTTGGCAGACTAGCCAACGGGCCACCTGATCGTAAGTGGTTGTGGTCGCTCATGACCCTCTGCAATGTCAGGGGACACTGAGGGGTCGCGTACGACCTAACTTTAAGGAGCCCTCCTCAAGCCTCGTTTGAAGAAGGGCAAGTCGTTTATGAGAAAGCTATAACTATGAATCTCGATACCGTCGTACTATGACCTTACTAGGTACTACCAAGAACGTAACAGGTGATGGTGATAACTAGTAGATTGATGAGAAGCTTAGTCGTGGTGGGGTAGTGGTTGAAGCGCTTGCCTTCCGTACGGGAGGCCGAGGGTTCAACACCGGCTTGTACCACTAAATATTAATGTGAAAAAAATTTACGTGCATCAACACTGACTAAAAAAGGTAAGAAAAACGTCGTGAGGAAACCTGCATGTCGGAAAAGGATTCTAAAAATCCTTTGAAGATATGTGAAGTCCCCAATCTGCACTGGGCAAGCGTGGTGGACTATGCCTGATCCCTCTACTGAAGAGACCTGAGCCCAGCAGTGGGCAGTAATGGATTGTGGACCAGGTCCGGTCATAGAACGGTGTTGTGTATATCATAAGATGTAACCTTAGTAATTTTATTGATTATTGTCGTGTCAAGAATAGTTAATATTACAAAATGTTATATTAATTATAATAATATACATGGTTACTCATTATTATTGACAATATTAAAATATATTCTATTCTAAATGATAATAACTAGCATAGTTAATAATAACGAAGACATTTTGGAGAGAGGAAATAATTAAATAATATTATTACGTTATAAGTATTAAAAATCAAATAATAAGAGTCACTCATTAATAATATCGGCTTTACTATATAAATATAACTCAAAAACCACATTACAGATATTCATCAAATTTAAATGAGAAAGAGTAAAAATTAACACCTTTCAAAAAACAAAACAAAAATTGAAATCCGTTAACAGAATTATACACTAGCTCATGTGCAATCTACGATTAATCACGTAATAAAATCATTCAAATCGGTTCACCTGGACCAACTTTATAAAAATTTACAACTGTCTTGACCTCCTTTGGAAGTCGGTAAAGTATTCTCAAAATGACAGATTTATATATAGAGATTTTAGTATAATAATAAATCACTACTCGTTGTCTGTATGTCCGTCACGTATTTTAGTACTAATGTCGGTTTTTACATACAAATATATATTTTTATCTAAAATTGCGAGCTTCAGTACGCGGCGTAAATACTAAACAAGTTATTTTGCTTAATTGGCTCGCGATACTTCGTCTGCGTCACATCTTATCAACAAAAAAAATAATACCATCAGGTGGGCCGTGTTTATCTATCTCTCAGTAATAAAAAAATAATAATAACTAGGGGTGTGCGAACATCATTTGAATCGAATCGAATCGAATATTAATATTAATATTCGATTAGATAGACACAAAAAGTGTGGAAATTAACGAAAAAATAATAGACAGTAATTGTCAAATCTTGAAACAAACTGAATAGGCCTCACGACCTTTGATATAGAAGATCATCTAAATCGGTTCACACAAACTAATGTTATACAAAGACAAAAACGTTTCGTCATCTTCTTTCGAGATTTTTATCGAACACGAAAAACACTAAGAGAAGCTAAACTTCATAATATTGACGATACCGCCACACACTCAATATTATTGTCAATAGAATTGATATTGATATATTGTGCTCGTACTATGTACATTGTATTAGTCTGAAATTTATTTTGAAATATTGTTTATTCTTTTGTAAGTATTTTCAATAATAATGCGAAGCAAGGTAGACTTTATGACGTAGTCAAAGTTGCGTTATTACAGATTATTATTAAACTTATGACCCGATATTAATAATCAGTAATCCGAAATCTCACTTTTTGTTCCGAAATACTATAATATATTCAAGAATAGCGCATATATTATAATAAATAAGTTATTTACATATATATTAATATGTTACATGATAAATATATGCAATACTACGACAGATAACATATCTATACTAATATTATAAAGAGGTTTCACGTTATACCTTTGAATATATTGAACCGATTTCAATAATTCTTTTACTATTATAACTTGAACTATATTATTATTTTTTATACAAACTTTTAAGTAGCAGTAAAGTGCCAGTTAAGACGAGAAAATTCCTATGACCATCTTCCGACTCCATCATCAGATCAGCGCCATTTTGTTATATTATTGCATTGTCACGCGATATACATCTGCGTGCGAAATATCAGCTCAATCTGACACCGGGAACTTTGCTAAATTAAGTTTAACTTACATTGTTACATCTAGTGCGAGTTAATATAAAGCTTGTAAAAATCGTAGAATAATAAAAAATATGAATCTATTATACCTACCGCACACACATTGTCAATATTCAAATTATTAACAACAATATCAAATATTGACAGTAATAATACGTGTCTTAAAACTTAACAAATTATCAAGATAACAATTTTTACTTTGAAACTACATTTTCTTTTTCCATGGGTTTTTCCTATCAACATAATCGGTTCAATGATTTATGTGTGTATAATGAGTATGGTTTTCCGTAGATATTGTGACGTCACTAGTATATTATCTACCTACGCAATGTACTGAGAAGTAATGTATTACAATGATACATATTTATGTGTCTAGGCAATTCTTTATTTCCTAGTAAATATGACTTGAAGGATTTAAAATATGACTAAAATATAATATTGTCGGAAAGTAAGTTGATTTTGCGTGACTGTTTAGTTTTTACGATTATATTTGAAATGAAATTAAATGAACTAAAAATTTTAAGCCATAAAATGAAACATTGACACTAGGAAACACCTCTGTCGCTTTGTATTTGGTGATAATAATTATCATACTATAGAATCCTATGTAGTTTTGCTAAAGCTTCTTAATAGATATTTCAAGATGATTTTTTATTGCTATGTAGGCAGCCGAGTCAACGAGCCACCTTTTATAATATAGTGGGGATTTCTGTAATCATGCGTATAAAATAAGATTGAGTACAGTATATAAATATCCAATTTAAATGAACTTTACCGAGAAAATCACCTTACACAAGATAAAAGAAACATACAAATCGGTTCAGACAATACAAAAATGCAATGCGGATTCATTATTTGATGATATTTTCCACGATGCAAGTTCCGGTATTATTTGACGTCACACAGTTTCAATAAAGTACATAATAGTAATGTTTCTAGGTATTGTTTACTTGTTTATTTGTGGTTTTTATATTCAATTGTATATAGTTATATATAATTATATTATACAATGTGCGGTCACGAAGTATTATATATAATTGAATTCTGAGAACTATTGTGAATTGCATGCATTTTTAGTTGCATCAAATATAACTTTATTTCCTAATAACTTTAATTCAACTGGACCGATTTTGATGATCCTTTTTTAGTATGAAAGGCGATAGTCTTCGTGGTATCCCATATAATTTTTTTGAAGATTGAATAAGTACTTTTGGAGTTATGTTTAAAAGTGTTGTTTTTTCATGGACAAGATAAGATTTCATAATTAGCTGTGCGCGTTTGCGAAGTTTTATTTTAAGAATGAACCGCTTTTGATGAATCTTTATTTGTTAAAAATTATATACTTTGGATATAGTCTCATATAAATTTGATAAATATCTGACTGGTAGTTATTCTGCTATGCTTGAGAAATGGAAGTCGGTCGTTTTCATTTTTGTAATAAAAATATTATTTTACTAAAGCTATTGAAATTCTTTATCAAAAGCATCCATTTGATTGTACAATTAACTTCACATTATAGACACTTGTCAGCTTTCAATTTCATTGCTCTGTGAAAGTTCACACATGGGTATGTATGTATGTGTGTATGCATGTGTATGATCAGTCCGCTCCCAGCCGTCGTCCAGTGCGGTCGTGTGCCCTGGTACGCTCCTTACTGTGCGCCCGCTGTGTCCGTACGCCCGACAAGCCAGTCCGTTCGCTGTCGTCATAGTGTGCAGTCGTGTTTTGTGCGTGTATTGTTCATTGTGGCTGCTGTGTGCTGACCCGGTATCATTATTTTATTATTATTTTCTTTCTCTTTCTTATTGTCTTTTTCAAGACACTAAGGACCCTCAGGCATCGGCCGCAGTACCATTTACTGCCCTGAGGATTAGGTTAGGTAGGGAAATTTCTCAAGCTGCCTTTTTCAAGGCGGGTTGCCTCCCTGCGTATCGCTTGCAGTAGCAGTATACTGCCCAGGGAGCTAGGCGCCTTTCTCAAACCCGTCTTCTTTAAGGTGGTTAGTTTACAGCATGGCCTCTCTCCAAGCGGAGAGGGGCATTGCTGAGTTCCTGAGGAGCACCCGACCAGAAGTTTGGCAAGAATATCAGCGTTTCTTGGCGCAATCAACCCCCTCCGCGGTTAGAGATCCGCGTAAAAACTCCGCCGTTGCATCCACGAATGCTACGGTTATAACACCTGGTTCCAAAAAAGCAGCCCTTAAGTCTCCCGCGGTCTCAAAAACCGCGCCTCTTAAGTGTCCTGCGCCCGTTAAGTGTCCCGAGCCGCCTCAGGCTTCCGCGCCGAAGGTCATAAAACCGGTTTCGCTCGCCGCCGCATGCCCCGCCCCTCGCCCCACCGCATCACCCGACCCGCGTCCCGTCGCGTCCCCCACCCCACGCTCCGTTGCATCATCCGTTACACCGCCTGCTGTGTCTACGTGCGCGCTCGTGCAATCTAGCCCTTCCGGTTCACCTTCCATCGAATTACTCGATATGGAGGTTGAAGATATAGTCTCCCAAGGTGACGGCTTCATTGAAGTCGTTTCCAAGGGGAAGAAACGTGCCGCCGCTTCCCGCGAAAAAGCTGCCGCTAAAGTCACGAAGGCTGACTCGGGCCCGCGACCGAGGCCAGCGTCGTCATCATCATCATGCTCTCCACGAGCCTCGCCCTCTCCGCGTCCACCCCGCCGGACGGACGGTCCACCCCCGCCACCACTGGTTATTCATGAAAAAGGTAGATGGAATACGATTTCCAGCTACCTAAACGAAAATCACATAAAGTTCGTCTCGGCGCGAAACATAGCCAACGGTATTCAGGTCAAAGTGGCCACTCCCACTGATCACCGCGCCTTCTCTCAATTTCTCCGAAAGGAGCGTATACAGTACCACACGTATACTCTCCAGGAGGAGCGTGACCTCCGCGTTGTCATCCGCGGTATTCCTAAAGAGCTCGAGGTCGACCTTATTAAGGAAGATCTCATCGCGCAATGCATCCCGGCACTTGCAGTACACCGAATGTACAGCGCCAGAGGTAGGCTCCCTTACAATATGGTTCTCGCCATAGTGGAAAACACAAAAGAGGGTAAAGCGATTTTCAATCTAAAATCGGTTTGCCGTCTTTCGGGACTTCGATTTGAACCCCCACATAAGAGGGACATGCCCGGGCAATGTCACAATTGCCAACTTTATGGGCATTCGTCAAAAAACTGTTTTTCGCGCCCTCGCTGCGTGAAATGCACGAGCGATCACGCGACGGCCGATTGCCCTCGTCGTAAGGATACCGCGACCGAACCACCGTCGTGTATCAACTGTAGACAAATGGGCCACACGGCCAACTACAGAGGATGCCCGGTGGCACCCAAGCCCAATAAGCGTGTCGCACGCCAAAACAATATTAGGGCTCCCCCGACCGAAACCTTCATCGCGGCGCCGTTACCCGTCACTAACGCGTGGCCCCTCCCCGGCGGCAACACTCAAGTGTCAGTAGGGCAACCAATAACTCGCATCCTCCCTGCTCAGTCGGCGTCTTGCGCTCCTTCCGCCCCACCGGCTTACCGTGCTCCCGGTCCACAGAGGCCCGCGAACTCCTCCGTCGTTCAGGACGATAACGCTGCACTCCTGCACGTTTTCGATACCATCTCAACGGAGCGTCTCGATGAATTTTTCGATTCATATCGCGTCGCTGGAGACAAAGGCACTCGTGCTAAACTCTTTCTTGCGTACCGCGACGTCTGGCATGCATTTTCTTACGGGTTAGACGACTCTACTATCCCCACCAGCGCATCCGCTTGCGTGCCCCACATAAAATAATTAACTATGGGTAGTACACCACAAAGGATTAGGCCCCGTTCCCTGACCGTTGGATTTTTCAACGCCAACGGTATCTACAATCAACGCGATCAAATTGCTGACTTCTTACGAAGTCATCAAGTTGATATTTTTTTAGTGCAGGAAACTTTCCTGAAGCCCTCGACACGTGATCCTAGGATTGCGAATTACGTCATGGTTAGGAACGACAGACTCACCTCCCGCGGGGGTGGGACTGCCATTTACTACAGGAGAGTCTTGCACTGCGTCCCTCTCGATCCCCCCACTCTTGTTAATATCGAAGCATCAGTGTGCCGCATCGCACTGACGGGACACGCGCCCATCGTCATCGCGTCCGTCTATCTTCCACCTGACAAGCCCGTATTGAGAAGCGACGTCGAGGCGCTTCTTGGTATGGGAGGCACTGTTATTCTGGCAGGTGACCTCAATTGTAAGCATGCGAGGTGGAACTGTGTCGCCACAACCCCGAACGGTAGACGTCTCGACAATCTGATAGACGATTTAGAGTTCGATATCATCGCCCCTCTTAGTCCGACTCACTATCCGGTCAATGTCGCTCATCGACCGGATATTTTAGATATGGCCCTCCTTAAGAATGTGACACTGCGCTTGCATTCTTTGGAGGTGCATTCCGAACTAGACTCGGATCACCGACCGGTAATCATGCAGTTAGGTCCCCCGCCTTCAGCGGAACCCATTATGAAAACCGTCGTCGATTGGCACGTCCTAGGCGCTAGCCTGGCAGATGCCACTCCTCCGTCTCTTCCTGCAGGCCCGGATTTACTTCTTCCGTCCCCTCAGGACACCATTGAAGCGCTTAACGCCTTCTCGTCTGACATCAAGTCCCGTGTAGATAGGGCATCAAGACAGGTTGAAGCTGACGCTTTCCTTCGTTTTAAGCTGCCTGATGATATTAGGGAGCTCATGCGAGCCAAAAATGCCTCGATCCGGGCCTACGACTCTTATCCTACCGTAGCAAACCGGTTTCGTATGCGAGCTTTGCAGCGTGATGTGAAGCGTCGTATTGCGGAGCATCGGAATGTGAGGTGGGGTTCTTTCTTGGAAGGAATCAAACCATCTCACTTAGCTTATTGGCAGCTAGCTCGAACTCTAAAATCCGATTCAACGTCCACATTACCTCCTCTCAACTACCCCGATGGTAGTCGCGTTGCTTTCGATGACGATGAAAAGGCCGAGTTGCTGGCCGACACACTGGAAGATCAGTGTACGCTCAGCGCTCATTCCGCGGACCCCGCTCATGTCGAAATGGTGGACAGGGAAGTCGAACGCAGAGCGTCCCTGCCACCTACGGTCGCGTTACCCCCCGTTACGTCTGACGAAGTCAAAGACCTCATCAAGTTTTCGAAGTCGCGTAAGGCACCCGGCTCCGACGGCATCTCGAACAGAGTACTCAAACTCTTCCCCGCCCAACTAATCTGCTTCTTAGTTACCATCTTTAATGCCGCTATGACACACTGCATCTTTCCCGACACGTGGAAAGAAGCAGATGTTATCGGTATACCTAAGATCGGTAAACCCCGTGATGACCCGCGTAGTTATCGACCCATCAGTCTTCTTCAGTCCCTAGGCAAATTGTATGAGCGCGTGCTGTACAAACGTCTCTGGGACTTTGTCTCGTCCGAAAATCTCTTACCTGACGAACAATTTGGATTCCGCGCCAGACATTCGTGTACCAATCAAGTGCACCGCCTCACGGAGCACATCCTCTCCGGTCTGAATAGACCCGCTAGGCCCGTCTATACGGGCGCTCTCTTCTTCGATATCGCGAAAGCATTCGACAGAGTCTGGCATAACGGTTTGCTTTACAAACTTTATGAATTGGGATTGCCAGATCGTCTCGTGCTCATCATCCGAGACTACCTGTCGAATCGTTCGTTTCGGTATCGATTAGAGGGCGTTCGCTCCTCGTCTCGTCCTATTAACGCCGGCGTCCCTCAGGGCTCCGTGCTAGCCCCTCTTCTCTTTAGCTTATTTACGAGCGATATTCCTCGTACGTTACCCACCTCTCTCGCTCTGTTTGCCGATGACACTGCCGTGTTCTATTCAGATAGAAACAAGGTATTCATCGCCGAACAACTTCAGGCAGCTGCCACAGCGTTAGGTCATTGGTTCCGGAAGTGGCGTATTGAGGTTAACCCCGAGAAAAGTACGGCTGTACTCTTTCAGAGGGGTTCCTCAAGACGTCTCCCGGCGGTGGACTCCCATCGTCGTACTCTCCGGAGGAATGAGATCCCTCCGATTACTCTCTTCGGACATACCATCCCTTGGGTTAAACAGGTGAAATACCTGGGTATTATCTTCGATAGTGCTATGACCTTTCGTCAGCACATTAAAACCGTCCGCAATCGCGCCGCGTTCATCCTCGGCAGACTCAACCCCATGATCTGCAAGCGTAGTAAGCTGTCACTTCGTAATAAGTTGACACTTTACAAAACGTGCGTTAGGCCCATTATGACATATGGTAGTGCCGCGTTTGCTCACGCGGCTCGCACTCATATCAACTCCCTTCAGATCTTGCAGAATAGATTTCTGCGTAAAGCCGTCGGCGCTCCGTGGTATATGCGTAACGTCGATCTTCATGATGATTTTGATCTCGTCCCTATCACACAATTTTTGAAGGAAACTTCCGAGCGTTACTTCAAAAAAGCAGAGGACCATTCCAACCCTCTCATCGTAGCCGCCGCCGACTACGAACCCGATCCCGCGCACGCCGAGAAATGGTGCCGTCGTCGTCCGCGGCACGTCCTCACGGACCCTCCCGATAAGTTATCGGCGCAGCTCGCTGTCAGCGCTAGCGCTAACAGCTCGAGACGACGCGTTGGCTATCTCGTTCGCCGCCGTCGAACTCGACGCAGAGTTCGGCGTTCTACTTGAACCATCATCATCATCAATTAATCCTCTTTGTCATGTTTAATTCTTACTTGTTATGTTTTATTCTCGCCTACCCTCTGAGTTTCTTGCTGGTTCTTCTCAGTTGGGTCGCGTTCCGAACCAGTAGTAAATTCATGATGCGCTAATAAGTTGGTTTCGGGCAACTGTTAGTATTCCCATCCTATGCTATACTCAGCCGAGCCCCTCTTGAGCTCGCACCCCATCATGGTGAAGCTGTAAAGGCCCCCAAGGGCCAACAGCGATTCCTCCATCAAAAAAAAAAAAAAAAAAAAAAAAAGCATGTGTATGATGAGCGAGAGTTATCATTGACCCAGTTCAAGTGACAACAACAGGTTTTCTGCTCGTCTCGTAAACTTTTAAACCATTACTGTCCAGGGTAAGACCTGTCACTGAGCAGGTACATAATCATCTTCACTACATAGTATAAAACAAAGTCTTATCACGCTGTCTGTCTCTATGTATGATTATATCTTTAAAACTACGCAACGGATTGTGACGCGGTTGTAATAGATGTCGTGATTCAAGAGGAAGGTTTATGTGTATAATACATGCATGATATAGAAGAGATACACTCATCATTTTAGCTTTTTTCTGATCTTACTTCGCAAATGCTCTCTAAACCCTTCTTTTGTGACGCAGACGAAGTTGCTCGGCTCTGCTATTATAATATGAAGTTGAATCACTGAATATGTTACTAAGCGCAAATTTCGAGAACAGCTGAGCCGATTTGGATAATTCTTATACTATTATTTTCATCCACTATCCAAAAGTAAACAGCATTTTGAATATTGTTAGTAATATTGTGCGTTATAGCGATAGTAAAGATTTCCAACGGTTATATCAAAACAACACTTAGAAGGAAAATAATAATTTCAATATCTATGAACCAAATAATAATAAACAATACTTTATATATTGTTACAGTTACAGCAGGTACGACCACAGCATAAATACTAGCAGAAATAAACTACATCATTCTATGTCTCTGTATTTAAAATGAAATTTATTCTTATTTTAGATTCACTCTTTAATGTTATAAATTTTAGGAAAAAAAAATATGCAAAAAGCACAGTGAATACGGTGAAATATAAACCTTTAGAATTATACGTATTAAAACTTAGCTCGAAATGTACTCTTTGATCTTAAAAAAACCAACCAAAACCATCATAATAAGAAAAATGTATCATTCAAAATGGTTCACAAAAAATACGCGAATTAAACATTGAAAAAAAGTCACTTTGATAACCTCCTCTTTTCTGGAAGTCGGTCAATAAAATACATTTATTGAATATATTCAAACACATGAGTAACTAGCATGTAATAACACTGAGAGTTGAGTGATTGTTAAAAAGTAAAAAACAATGTAAAATAAGATGAAAAGTACCGGAGCGACCCACTTTACTGTTAGTGTAACAGTTCAACTTCGTCTGCGTTACAAACTAACTAATGACTGTTTCAATCGCAGGCCGGAGGTACATATATTATTATTATTGACAATATCAATATAATCGATAATTATTTACTTGTGAAAAAGTCGTGGTGGGGTAGTGGTCGAAGCGCTTCCTTCCATACGGGAGGTCGCGGGTTCTAATCCGGCGGGCTTGTACCTCTAAATCTAAATGTGAAAAAAAAATATGTGCAATTTTTGCAGTGCAGCACCACTGGCCAAAAACGGTGAAGGAAAACATCGTGAGGAAACCTGCATGTCGGAAAAGGGTTCTAAAAATCCTTTGAATATATGTGAAGTCCCCAATCCGCACTGGGCAAGCGTGGTGGACTATGCCTAACCCCTCTTCCGAGGAGACCTGAGCCCAACAGTGGGCAGTAATGTGTTGGTACAGACAGACAGATTATTATTTATAATAATTTATATATTATATATGAGTATTGTTCATTACTGTCATATATAAGTCATATATTAAATGTGACAATATGTAAAATATTGATCATAATATACATTGATACAAAAATCTTAATATCATCTATCCCATGTAAATTAATTTTCGTGTGCAATAAAGAATTTTCTATCTATCTATTTGCATCAGTTTAAGAAAGAATTGACCATTCTCAGTCTAAATAACTATTAACAAGGACAGCTTTTATCTACCATCTAAATCAGTTCAACAGTAGTCTTTTTTGACATTATAAGGTAAAGACAGACAGATAATTTCACCTTTATGTTATTAATTATTATAATTCTAGTATTACAGTAATATAGGTACTTTACTATGACCCAAAGTATACATTAGTATTGACAATATTTATCATAAAATATTAACAATATCACCAAAAAATTACACAAAAACAATTTACAATAATATTGACAAATGAAAAAAAAAAATATTTGTCAATATAAATAATATTGTCAATAATAATACATATATTCGTTAACTATGGTATCGCATCATCTCTTTACGGTAGAATGCTGTAGTTAAGTTAAGGTTAAGTTATAAAAAGTGCTGTATCTAGGTTACTTCGTGACCCAGACCTCAATATGAGACCTTCGTGAAGGACCACCGCATTGTTTTATAGTCTATACTTCGTCTGTGTCACAGAGAAACAGGCTTAGCGCTGATAAATTGTTTTTAGGACTTTAAGAAAAATCTCTAAAATTATGAGTGTTTCTGTATTATGTTACGTGTATGTTATAAAAAGAAACCTTCTTCTTAAATCACTCTTATCTATTAAAAACCGCATCAAAATCGGTTGCGTAGTTTTAAATATTTAATCATACATACAGACAGACAGTGTGAAGCTACTTTGTTTTATATTATGTCGTGTTATTATTACATACATACAATAACACTTAAAATGGTAATCAAATTTTTATATAAGAAACTGGCCCACACAACTTCGTCTGCGTCACATAAGGAAATTTTCTCACCGTTTAAACCTTCCCTGGACTTCTACGAATATTTCAAGATTAAAATAAGCCAAATCGGTTCAGTCGTTCTCGAGTTTTAGCGAGACTAACAAACAGCAATTCATTTTTGTATATATAAGACTAGCTGGCCCACACAACTTCGTCTGCGTCACATAAGGAAATTTTCTCACCGTTTAAACCTTCCCTGGACTTCTACGAATATTTCAAGATTAAAATAAGCCAAATCGGTTCAGTCGTTCTCGAGTTTTAGCGAGACTAACGAACAGCAATTCATTTTTGTATATATAAGACTAGCTGGCCCACACAACTTCCTCTGCGTCACATAAGGAAATTTTCTCACCGTTTAAACCGTCCCTGGACTTCTACGAATTTTTCAAGATTAAAATTAACCAAATCGGTTCAGTCGTTCTCGAGTTTTAGCGAAACTAACGAACAGCAATTCATTTTTATATATAAGATTATGATAATAAATCGATTGTTCATCCTTTCTAACAAAATTAATCATCAAAATCAGATCATCTAGGAAATAAGTACCTATAAGCAACATTAAACAACAAATTGTGAATCTTTTAAAAACTATATTTTTAAGCTTATCTCTGAAAGTATTCATTACAACTTACTATTACATCTCCTTTTCTACTGAAAAATAACTATCCAAATCGGTCCACTAAAGCTCATCGAAGCAGTACGTATAATTGATTCCCTTATTCTTTTATAAGGTAATTATTATTTAACGTAAAAATGTATTGTTAAATTTAACCTTCTTATTTAACTGTATGTTACTGTAACTACTTCATTCAGTAAGGAAGGGTAACTACTATCTATAGTCCTTCACTTATTTGTGTTTTTATTATTTTGTTTAAATCGTTTAATATGTTGGTAGGTTACAGAAAATATGTCATTTTTGACCGACTTCCTAATAGGAGGTGGTACTCGTCTCCATGTTTTCTTTTTTTATGTTTTTTCCTTCATAACTTTAGCTTGGATGGACCGATTTGAATGATTCTGGTGTCAAATGAAAGGTCTGAACTTAGGTCAAATTGTTTTTTTTAAAGATCGAACAAGTGCTTTTGGATCTGTATTTAAAAATGTTATGCGTTTTTGTATATTTTTCTTTAAGAACCGATTTCGATAATTCTATTTTTGTTAGAAAGTTGATACTTTGCGCATTATCTCATTTACGTTTAATTTGGATGAAGATCTGATGGTTTTTGTTCTATAGGTACATGAAAAATGGAAGTCAATCGTTTTAATTTGGGTAATATAAATATTATTATAAAATATTGTCAATAATATTGTGACATGTACAAGCTGTCATAGATATTATATTATTACATGTCTGGTATTACAAGTGCAATATCAATAATAATTAAATAGCATGAAGATAGAATAACTCAATGTATAGAAGTAAAACTTTTACTAACTCACACACACGCAGTTCTCATCGACATAACAAGTGTTTTCAAGAAGAACGAGGCTTAAAGAGAGTCCTCAAAGGTAAACTCATAGAATTATTACATCTGGATTCAACAGAATGAAGCCGATTTAAAGTATGCCGATGACGCGTAAATACACGACTATCTGGCGTTAGAGGGCGTCGATGATCGTTTAGCAGAATAATAAAATATTACATACACATAAGTTCTTTGAAACTTCACTTTCGAAGTTGCGAAGATCAGCTGGTAACATTTAAATTTAATAAAAAACCTCATTTCTGAAACATTCCTAGTACAAAGATGTAGTTCTGCATAGTATGTTATTTTGTGTCATGAATGTCTGTTACAGATGAGGTCAATGACCCCGCTGTAACAAGATGGCCGACAATGTACTCACTCAAAATGTACATTCACTTTTTAGGGATCCACTGTAATACCGGGTCATCCATTTGAGCACAGACAAAGTTGCACGGTTTAGCTAGATTTTATAAAACTGAAAATCGACTAACTTCCATTTTTTAAGAAAACTACCACTTACGATCAAGTGGTCCGTAGGCTCCTCTGGCTACATGGCCTTAAAAAGTCAAGTCATACGTTTCAAATTAATCATTTGAAACATAGCTCCAAACGCACTCCGACTCCATCATCAGATCAGCGTCATTTTGTCATATTATTGCATTGTCACGCGATATACATCTGCGTGCAAAATGTCAGCTCAATCGGAAACCGGCAAGTTTGTCAAATTAGGCAAAGTTCCATCCGAACTTACATAGTTACATCCAGTGCAAGTTAATATAAAGCTTGTAATGATTAAATTCAGTTTTCTTCATTTTGTTTATAAAGCTAACAAGTAAATACCTTGACCTCGTTAAAGAATGAGTTCACAAGAGAAATGATTACAAGATGAAAGTACTCTTTACTCAAACAATCATTTGAAAGTGTTGTTGAATGGTTGACACGCGCAATAATATTGACAATATTGCAACTAAGGTGGCTGATATTGTAGAAATACATCAATACATAGTATAAAACAAAGTCGCTTTCGCTGTATGTCTGTATGTATGCTTAGATCTTTAAAACTACGCAACGGATTTTGATGCGGTTTTTTTTAATAGATAGATTGATTCTTAAAGAAGGTTTGTATGTATAATAAATGCATAATATAGTAGAGAAACACTGATAAATTTAAAGGTTTCTAATGTGATGTCGTAAATAAGCACGTTTTTTTGCGCTTATATTGCAAACGCTGGCTGAACCCTACGAGATAGACCAAAATAATGTACTACAGTATTGTTCACCTTAAAAAGTTCAATAAAAAAGTCCGCGATGGTATATGTCTATCTCTTAGGGATAACCCAGTATAACCATTTTTATTCTTTACTAAAAAATGGTTATTTACGAAGTGATTTTAAACAATACAGCATTAATCCTTATCCAATTAAGTACCTTAAATAAATTGTGCATTTATTATAGATCAATATGCTTTTTACAGCATGTAATTTAAGTGAATATTACCGAAGATATTACAAATTTAAAATGCAGGGTCGTAGTTGTTTGCGCCGGGCGGCGCGTGCCTATATAGGCTACAATTTTTGAACCCGTTTGTAACGCAGACGAAGTTGCGCGGGTCATCTAGTACTAGTATAAATTGGTAATGTAATGATATAGAGATGTTGACCGACTTCCCAAAAGGAGGAGGTACTCAAGTCGTCTATTTTGTATTTTTGTAACTGTACTGTACGTTTTTGCGTGTTTTGTTTGTATTTATTTTGTTTGTATATAACCCAATTTACATGATCTTTTTTGTTACTTTGGACATTATTTCATATAATTATGATAAAGATCTGACTGGTAGTTATTGTGCTATTCTTGAAATATACAAGTCAAACATATTGTCAATAATAATACCAATATGTTTAAAATCAAACCAATATTACCAATAATAGTATTGTCATTAAAAAACAATCAAATCATACTTTCACTCATTAATTAATAGAATTTTAACACAATTTAATTAAGATAGTTTAAGCAATTATCTTAATTACAAATGTAGTTATCAAGCAGATAGA
Source organism: Trilocha varians (assembly GCA_030269945.2). Taxonomy (NCBI): domain Eukaryota; kingdom Metazoa; phylum Arthropoda; class Insecta; order Lepidoptera; family Bombycidae; genus Trilocha; species Trilocha varians. The sequence goes on along the minus strand of AP028278.1, from coordinate 16,244,979 downwards.
ATACTTGATGATAAGTAAATAGCATTTAATAATAGATTTATAACATTATGATTATACAGGATGACATTTTGAAGCAATCCCTACTAATATTATAAATGCAAAAGTAACTCTGTCTGTCTGTTACGCTTTTCTACTGAAACCTCTCAACCGACTTTTATGAAATTTGGCACAGACAATCTTTAGACCCTGAGAAAGAACATATGCCATACCTTTTATTGCGAAAAAAGGGATAAAGAATGAAACGGGTGTGGCGACCAATAGTAACGCGCGAGATCCTGAATCGCAGTTACAACATTTGCAAAAATCTTCGCATATATACGACATCTAAAATCTACTACAGCGGGCTTCGGCCTGACCACCATACACTATCTCGCCCGCAAGGAGATCTCCCTTTGGCTATAAGTCCACTGTATTCACAACTGGTGACCCCGACGTGATTGAGCTATTATACGACTGACCCGCGCCCTTTGCATATCCTCGCTCGCTACCGCATTACGATCGCTTTGATTCCTTCTCTGTTTTATGTAACTATCTTTCCGTATTGTGCTTCTCCTTCTGTTTTATGTTAATTGTGAATTAGTGTGTTTATTGGGTTTGTTATTAAACTATGTTACGTGAAGTTGTTCTCGTTGATTCCACATCTCACGGCATAGCACTACACACGCTAAAACGGGTTATAGAGTTCACACGAATTTCTGAATCGAACTTGATGAAAGTCCAAATAAATCTTCTATTATACCTACTAGTCACAAACAATACATTTTATTTAAGAAAAATACTACATCTTTTCTTTAAATGTTCTGCAATGTAATTTCAGAGCACTTCTTGAATACCAAAAGTCTTTCGATTTCTGTTTTATAAATAACATTAATTATTTGTAAGAATACTTAAGATTTCAGAACATTTTGAAGCATTCTTATTGTTAGTATTATTCAATGAGCAATTTTGGACCAAACTTTTCATTTTTGTAATTTCATAAATTAAATAAAATATTAATAAATTAGTTTATGTACGGAACTTTCTAATTATTTAATGAAATATGTTAATTTTACATTCGTCAGTAATAATATTATAAATAAATCCATTACATAATATATGTAAGTCCTACTTATACATATAAACTTTTAAATAAAAAACTATTTTGTGTAAACAAGTCGATCAATTCTTTTTCACATTTTTCATCGGAGTTTAAAATATTATAATGCTGTACTGTAACCGAACCTAATTACTACCCACTGCTGGGCTCAGGTCTCTTCCGAAGAAGGGTTCGGTATACTCCACCACACTTGCCTAATGCGGATTGTGGACTTCACATATCTTCAAAGGATTTTTAGAATACTTTTCCGATATGTAGCTTTCCTCACGATGTTTTTCTTCACCGTTTTTAGTCAGTGGTGTTGATGCACATAAATCTTTTTCACATTAATATTTAGAGGTACAAGTCGGTGTTGAACCCGCGACCTCCCGTACCGAAGGTAAACACTTCAACCACTATCCAACCACGACTTACCACCAAAAAATGATGAGAAAACTTAATATTATAAAGCTGATGAGTTTGTTTGTTTGAACGCGCTAATCTCAGGAACCACTGGTCCGATTTGAAAAATTCTTTCATTGTTGAATAGTTCATTTATCGAGGAAGGCTATATTATATCCCTCTGTGACGCAGACGAAGTTCCACAGGTCAACTGATATTAAAGTAACGGAGTATTAACACCTCTATTGTGACGCAGACGAAAAAAAAGTAACAAAAAAGCACTGTTAGGTACTCACTCGAACTCAGATTGACCACAATAGGTCAAGTACTCTAAAATGATACTTGTATATAAATACATTTCTTTGACCTGAATACTTACCACTTGATGGTAAGTGGTAACTGTTATTAGCTAGTACAGTGGTCTCGTGAACTCACAGTTGTACACCACTCATTGACATGATATATGAAGTGGTCTCAAAGTGTGGGTAAGTCAAAAGTTTCAGTAACATCTCAACTTCATCAACCGCTTACGATCAGTGGCCCGTCGACCCATCTGCCTATGAGACAATAAAAAAAACTTGAGAAGTGTCAAGGGACACCCGGATGGAACGAAGTTCTTTTCGATTAATTAGTGAGGGAATTGTAATATTTTTTTTTTAAGTTATAATAATTAATAAAATATTTTAATCACAGCGCCATCTAGCATTAATCATATAAAACAAAATAAGGAATTGTTTTAAAAGATTTTGATTACAGCGCCATCTAGCTATAATCATCTAAAACAAAAAAAAGTGTCGTGACAACTTTTTCATAAGAATTTCCGTCTAGCCCCCTTTCAATTACGTGCAATAAGGAACTTCGTTCCAAAAAACTTGTATGGATTTTTTTTAAAGTTAGATTAGTTGATTATACCATAGTATATAGATACATAAGCTTCCTCCAACCACCTTTCATCTAACACTAGCATCATTTAAATCGGTCCAACCAAACTAAAGTTATGTAGGAACGATACAAAAGAGACGAATTGAGTACCTCCTCCTTTTTTGGAAGTCGGTCAAAAATGAAAACCACCAACTTTCATTTATCAAAAGTAACTGAAATATAATTACAACTTTAATCATCCAAATCGGTTCAAAAACATAACTCTAAAGTAACTTAAAGCAAAAAAATACATTCATCATCTTTCCTTAGAAAACCAATAATAACTACATTGTAGAATGGTAACCACCTACCACGTAACGCCTATCTCGGCTGCGAAGTGATTGTGATGACCGTCTGACCGCTCGTCGACGGTAACAGTAACCGTCGCGGACGGTGACCACGCGACCTACATACAACTACTTGCAGTTTTTAATCTTTTTTTTAGTTTCAAGTATGACTTGAGATTTTTGACCGACTTTTAAATTGGATTGGATTTTTCTTCAATTAGATTGGATTTTTAACCCATTCTAATAAAGAAGCATTCGAGAGTATAGGTATATGATTCGCGATGAAGCCTTGTTTATGAACCGATTTTGATGACTCACTTATTTTTGCAAGAAGATAATATTTTATTTCGGATTGATTTTTTCTTAAAAAATGTAATCGACTACTGAACTATTGTCTGAGCGGACCGATTTGGATGATTCTGTTTTAGAATAAATGCTGAAGCCTCTCTTACCTATTCAGAGATCATTTTTGTGCTGATTCAAAGGTAAAATTGTTTGCTAGGAAAATTTATGATAAACAAAACTTGTATAAGTTTCAAATGAATTAACCGATTTGGAAGATTCATTTTTTCTTTGAAAGGTGTTTTTTACAAATAATTATTGGAACGAAGTTCTTTATCGCGCGTTATCGAAAGGGGGCTAGACGGAAATTCTTATGAAAAAGTTGTCACGACACTTTTTTTGTTTTAGATGATTATCGCTAGATAGCGCTGTGATTAAAATATTTTATTTAAGTTATTAAATAAAAAAATAAAATTTTATAACAACTCCCTCACTAATTAATCGAAAGGAACTTCGTCCCATTCGGGTGTCCCTTGAAACCTCTCAAGTTTTTTTTTTATTAATTGTTTTAAGTATTTTCTTTGTGCAAACAGGTTTAAATTAATTTAATGTTATTTGTTTCAGATCCAGTTGGAGTTTATATTTTTTTTCGTAAGTACAAACGTCGATATTGTTATTTTATATTTAAAGTACTACCTATAAATAAAGTAATCTATAAATTTATAATCATATTTTCATTTAAAAAATAGGATTTCCAAAATTTTTTCAATATTTTGTGATTCTTGTCCAATATTATATCTGCAATATCTTGATATTGTCAATAATAATTGGATTTAAAGGGATATATTGTCGTAATAATCTCTTTAAATATTAACTTATTGTCAATAATATTACAAGTGTACGTTTAATTCCAATAGTATAATCAAAAAGTAATAAAATATCTCAATATAATGATATAAATATTGTCAATAATAGTGCGTGTGTACAAACAGCCATTAATATTGATTCTATAATATAATAATTATTTCCATGAATTATTAACTTGTATGTAAACAATTTAATAGATGTATTTTGTTTATAGATATACTAATAGCGATCTGTGGCTCTGCTTACTAAATATAGGTATTTTACAAGCATTATATTAACTTGTATCGGATGTAACTATGTAAGTTCGGGTGGAATCTTGCGAGATAAACAAACTTCCCGGTTTCCGATTGAGCTGACATTTTGTACATCTGCGTACAATGCAATAATATGACAAAATGGCGCTGATCTGATGATGGAGTCGAAAAATGGTTATAGGAACTCATGTACTAACCAAGATAGACCCGTCGTGTTTGTGCTCATTTTACTTGTATAAGCTAGAACTCTATTGTTACATGTTAAATAGAATCTTAAAAGCTTGTATTTTGCTTGTTATGAAGAATAACATACAAACTATCAATGTAAATAATAATTATTATATTTACATTAATATTCATAATTGTTGCATTTCCTAGTCAGAACTAGTTTGTTAGTAAACATCATTGTATGACACGTGACAGTAAGTTATCTCACACAAGTATGACATCTTATGACACTCTTTTTGGGTGATTTTAATCTGATCCAAACATATCGAGTCTAGATAGCGATTGTAATGGTTAATTTATGTTTGAGTGAACCGATTCCGATGATGCTTTTTTTGTTTTAAAAAACTAAATCAAGTAATGATAATGTTGTAATATGGTTGAGGCTACATTTCTGATATTCTTGAAAATGAATATCAGTAGTTTACTGACTGACTTCAAAAACTTTACTTTTACTTTAGTTTCTGTGAACCGATTTGGATGATTCTTGTTTCATGTGAATGGTAATGAACAACAGCGAACAAGCTGAGCGTAATTGCTTGTGTTTCTTGTCTAAATCAACCGATTTCAATGACTCTTTTTTACATGTTACAAGTTCCCTCTACTGAGGAGACCTGAGCCCAGCGGTGGGTCGTATACAGAACAACTTCAATAGTTTATGATCATATAAACGGAAGCAAACAATCAAAGATGGCGTGGTGGGAACCTTGGCACACATCCGCAACACACATGTACATTATGTACGTATGTGAGTTCTGCAAATATGACGAGCTGACCTGCGCTACTTCGTCAACGTCACAGGTATAAAGAGCATGCGATGTTGATGCAGATTTTTGACGAATAGCTCAAAAGTATTAGATAGGCCGCCTATACTGTACCTACAACTACTATAAGCTGTATCAGTTTTTAAATCAATTGGAGTACAATCAAGTATATTCTATTATATTCTATAGATCTTTGTCGATTGTATATGAGTTTACGTTTAAAGTAAAAAAAAAAAAAGAATCATCGAAATCGGTTCATTCTCAAAGGAAATATTTGCAAAAAGCAACATTTTACCCTCAACTCTATGACGATTACCATCTTTCATCAGAAGCGAGGAATCATCCAAATCGGTCCATACAAACCTCAGTAAAGAAGTATATAGTCAACTTGATACCTCCTCTTTTTGAGAAGTCGATCAAAAAAAGCGTTTATTTACGACAATATCCAAGATATTGACAATAATAGTAATAGGTCAATATTTTTTTTCAAAGTAATTTGTAAATATACGTAGTTAGAATTGTCGATTAAGTAATACAGTTCCGGTTGACTGGCTACTTTTTACTATTATATAAAATGTATACTATTCTTTACATTTAGTTATTCTTCATTTTTACAAGCTTTATATTAACTTGCACTGGATGTAACTATGTAAGTTTGGGTGGAATCTTGCTTCAATTTGACAAACTTCGCGGTTTCCGATTGAGCTGACATTTTGCACGCAGATGTATATCGCGTGACAATGCAATAATATGACAAAATGGCGCTGATCTGATGATGGACTCGGAAGGAACTCGTGTACTAAAGATAGACTCATCATGTTTATGCTCGTTTTACTTATATTAGTTAGAACTCTACGGATGCATGATATCCAGGATCTTAGAAACTTAGCTTAACACGTTCACTACGATACGAGGTGTTATCGGCCCGCACTATGACCGGACGACATGACAGGGTGACACACGGTATATTAGACCCCTCCTCCTTTAACAAAGTTATGCTCTACGCACCGCAGAGAAGTTCACGTTTTTCCTTGCCGCACCACAAGAAACTTGCAGAAGGCATCATTTAGTCCTCGTCCAGCAGCGAACGTGTTAATAACTGCCCCTGATTTCTTGACAGTCTTCTGCCGAAGTCCTTTTCTATGAAAAAGATAATTATCCAAATCAGTCCATGAGACGAAAATGTCAGAATTATCTTTAGACTATTAAAAAATGTGGTATCCGTTTTATAAAATACATCAAAGTTTTTTCGTAAAATAACCTCATTTGTTTCTCTACTGTATTACGTAATACATATATGATTGAACGAACAAAAACTTCAATAATAACGAAATCACTGTTTTTATAGAAGTCGAGTGATTTGTAAACTCATGTACGAGGTATATTATGTTGTTTTACATGAGAATAGTAGAACTATAAGATTGTATATGACGGCGTAAATAGTGTGTTGAGGTGTAATGACGTTGTAATTAGTCGATCTTCGTTTTGTTTTGTCAGGAATGACGTCACAATGTCCACTTGAACACTTGATGATCAATACTTTTAAATAAAAACTTCAAAATAGCGAGTTTTAACAGTTTATTACTTTTACATCAAGAGGTCAGGAGACACGAATGAATAATAACAGCGGCCAACGCCTGTATTTATAGCAAGTCTCCACTTCCAACTACCCGCACGGTGAATAGGTTGGTTTCCCTTGTTATCACCCCGACATGTATACTAGCGAAAAATGTTGTAACTATTGTTTCTTCAAATTTCTACTTCTGGTTTGTCTATCAATATATATCATAGTTATTGGATTTTTCAATAAAACTGAAATTGAAAATAATATATTGTAATATTCTTTCAAGCATTATTCGTTAACTACGAGGATTACTTGTCAATACTTTGTTAAATTTAATCTAACCAAAGCCAGATATAATCATTTACATTTTGGACACCCTGTATATCTGTACAATAATATTAAGTGTGACATTGTGTTAATGTCATATATCATATTTGACAGTAAATATACGATAAATAACAATAGTTCTCGAGTTAGTTTACTTCAACAAACCATATTATTAAGGTTGTTTAAAATGATTTATTGGTTACCAACTGATCTTTGCAACTTCGTCCGCGTCAACGCTATACAACACCAATCTTGTATCACTCGTTTGACATTGTTCCTTTTGTTTCAGATACTATGTTTGTTTGCAAAAAATATTCATAATTAACTGTTATTTCGATTGGCATCATAAAACTACAGTGTGTTGATTTTTGCCGATTTAGTTAGTTCGATTATTATCAGACAAACCAAACAATATACGAAAAATCTGTGAATGCAGTATTATTAGACATCAAAAATAAAATGATGTAACCTTTCAACAAAACATCCTATCTCTAATATTTAAGGTGCCTCCCGTTCATGTATAGTTTTGGGACACCCTGTATAGTAAAGATCAACTAAACTTAATGTTCTTTGTACATAATATTATTCTGTGTTATATTTCAAGTGTTTAGTTAATTGTACAAATTGTCGTATGTAGTGAAGAGTGTACGTGTGTTATATTAGTTTATTTAATGTATTTTTTATACTTATTCTTCATTACATCTTCTAATATATAAAATTATCGTGTCACAGTTTTCGTTGGCATACTCCTCGGAAACGGCTTGACCGATTTTGATGAAATTTTTTTTGCTTGTCCGGTATCTATGAGAATCGGCCAACATCTATTTTTCATCCCCCTAAATATTAGGGGTACTCCACCCCAAAAATTTTTTTTTCGTCCCCAAAAAGAGTTGCGCGGGGCAGCTAGTATCTAGTAATGTCCACACTAATGTATAAAGCTGAAGAGTTTGAACGCACTAATCTCAGGAACCGCTGGTTCGATTTAAAAAAAATATTTCAGTGTTGGATTGTCCATTTATTGAAGATTATATTCTACAGTATAAAAATTTATCATAAAATGTGTTGCTGAGCGCATAGTTCAACGACGCCTGGACTAATTTGGCACATTATTTTTTTTAAATTGTCGTTAAAGTTCAAGGATGTTTTTTACCGCGAAAATAATTCAAATTACATTTATAAACTCATTCAGACACTCGCGGTTTTCTATAATACTTTCATGCACTTTCAACGGGTTCTTACCACGATATTTAATTAATTGAGTTGTCTCGATATTTCAGCGTTGTTGCAAACGTAATCAGATACTTTGAATGTAAACTCATATATTATATGCATTCGACACACACCTATCTAATACTTTTTGTGCTACCGATTCGGCAAAAATCTGCATTTACATCTCATGCACTTTAAACCTGTGACGTAGACGAAGTAGCGCAGGTCAGCTCGTCATATTTGATTATGATATAGTAGAGATACACTCATCATTTGAAAAATTCCGATGCGATTTCGTAAAAAAATCATATTTTTCTGCGCTTTGTGACGCAGATGAAGTCTCTTTCAGTATTTTAGTATTTATTATCAATTAATTAAATTTACCCACACATAGATTAGTTCAGTTTCAGTTCTCAGCAGTTACTTTTTTTTATTTAAATAAAACTATATTTTTCAAACTTTAATTGATAGTTTTTTGTTAGTCTATTCTCATCATTCTACGTACATTGTTATAATATTATTATTTAAGTTTTATTTCATAATTAAGCATAATATATATAAATTGTAATTTTATTTTATGTACTATTGAAAGTACGTAACAAAGATTATAAAGCTTAGGTCCGGGTTTATGAGAAGAATTAGTTATTATTGTACACCTGACGGTAAATGGTCACTGTCGTCTCTACAATGTCAGGACATTGGTCCATCACCTATTCGGGACTTTTTGACAGACTTCTAAAAAGGAGGCGATAGGTAGGTACCTACTTAATTCGTCTGTATGTTTTTTTTTTATGTTTGTTGCTTTGTAACTTATTTTGTGTGGACCGATTTGAATGATTTTGTATGAAAGGTGATGGTCATCGTGGGGTTCCATAATTTTTTTCGGTCAAAATTTCACGATTTGCTGTGCGTTTCTGCTCGTATTTATTTTCTTTATGAACCAATTTCGATTATAGTTTTTTTGTTAGGAAACAGATACTCTCGTTTTCATTTTTATAAAAAATATTGTTTTAAAGTATGTCGTGATTTCATCCTTTTATAAATAAATAAATACTATATCCCAGTGTCATATATGTATGTAAGCTTTCATGTAAATCCATTTATTAGTTTTGATGTGAAATAATAACGAGCACAAAATTGGCGTATTAATTGCTAAGACTGTATGTTAATCATTTTAATTAAATGGGTTGTCTGCACACAAACAATATTATTGACAATATGTGTATATCAGACGCTATTATGTTTTTAATATAGGACATATGCAGATGTAGTAATACATAGCTTTATAGTGATCTTTTTTCGTCCTTTGATATCATCAGATTAATTATCAAAAGCATTGACAATATTTCAAAATGTATCAATTATTCAGACAATATAAATCAAACACAATGTTGTAAAATTTTGTGAATGTTGAAGAAGATGATATCTATACTAATGAATAAAATGAGAGTGTCTGTTTGTAATATTCAAATAACCGCTTTCAACTATATGCATATGAATGTATATACGGTAGACATACCAAAATATATATTTTTACAAATTTTGCCTTCACGTCGCCTCAGTGCTTGTTTGGCCAATATGCACTCGAGCAAATTTTACAGGAGACAGACAAGCACGGAATTTTTGTTAAGTGCCGTGTTGAGAAAAAAATTGAAATGAGATTTTTATTGTTTTAGAATTGAATATTTTAAAAAAATATTTTACCAGTCGGATGGAAATTTTATTCTTTATAATACTGCATTAAAAAGTAATTTTCGTAAAAAATGTCAGATTGGCCAAACAAGCACTGAGGCGACGTTCAGTCTATCTCTTCTTTGGAACGCCTGGACCAATATGAACGGGACTTTCACTGGCCGATAGCTTATGTGATAAGGAGTAACTTAGGCTTATTTACGTGACACAGACGAAGTCGGCCAGTTAATTGTCAATAATAACGTACGTATGCGGACGCCTAATTAACATTGCGTATTTATACCAATTAATTAACTAAGACTGAGAGCTCTGTCACTATTCCATTGTCTCCAACTCAAGGTTAAACTCATGTTTTTGCTATGAATATCCATTAAAATTATATGCGGTTGGAGTTCCGTAGTTCAAATGAAAACCCTTATTATAATATAAGTCATATTTTCTCGAATAGAAATTACAATACAATACAAATCTTTGATAATCTCAATAATTTATTTTAAACAAAACTTATAAATACATTGCTTTTAAGATCCTGGATATTATGTAGCAGTAGACTAGCTAATACAAGTAAAACAAGCACAAACACGACTGTCTTGTTTAGCACTAGAGTTCTTATGTCCTTCCGACTCCATCATCAGATCAGCTCCATTTTGTAATATTATTACATTGTCACGCGATATACATCTGCGTGCAAAATGTCAGCTCAATCGGAAACCGGGAAGTTCCTCAAATTTAACTTGTAAAATTCTACCCGAACTTACATTATAGTTGTAAAAAAGCTTGTAAAAAGAATCTAGAAATTAAATACATGCTAACACGCACAGAAAATCGCGACGTTTTGTACGTTAAAAATTGACCTTTTTAAACACAGACCGTAATAATTCGGTTTTAAAATGAAATGAGAGACGATAATCATCACCAATAAGTCGTGGTGGGGTAGTGGTCGAAGCGCGTCCTTCCGAACGGGAGGTCGCGGGTTCAAATCCGGCAGGCTTGTACCTCTAAATCTCAATGTGAAAAAGATTTATGTGTAATTTTTCACAACACCACTGGCTAAAAACAACATCGTTAGGAAACCTGCATGTCGGAAAAGGATTCTAAAAATCCTTTGAAGATATGTGAAGTCCCCAATCCGCAATGGGCAAGCGTGGTGGACTATGCCTAATCCCTCTTGTGAGCCCAACGTGGGCAGTAATGGGTTGGTACAATCATCACCTCTCACCTGAAAAAAAAGTACAGATGAATTGAGTCCATCCTCCTTTGTAGAAGTCAGTCAACAATAATTCTAGTTTCAGAACCATTGCACATTGGTTAACACAAACTTCACTACAATTTTTTGTTGTTTATGCAAAATATAACAAGTGTAAATTTTAATAATTATTTTATTTCTAGTAATTTAGATTTTAAGAATATTAATATAATAGTGTAATGAGTTTTAATAGAACTTGCAGTTGTCTAAAATTATTCGAGGATAAACGACTAGTGTTATGTGTGTCTGAACCGATTTCAATTTAGGTATTCGTGTTTGAAAGGTAGTGTTCTTATTTATGAAGGAAATAGATGGCGAATTGTCAAAATGACGCATAAGATATTTTCGTGATTCCTTCAATATTAACATCGATATGAAGAGGTTGACTAAAACAAGAATCTATGCAATATTATCTTCATTATTTTAGATTTTGATTATTAATAAATTATTCTTAAGTAAAAATAAATGAATATGGACAACATGTCATTAATATTGCATATTATTCTGTTATGAAGCAATTGTCAACATGATTAAATTATCTTAATAACATTATAGTCAAAAGATATTGTCAATAATAATACCAAAATTGATTATAAAGTTAGTAACCTGTAGGTACTAGGTATATTGTAAAAATGTATAATTATTACCAAAGATATTGTCAATAATAATACGAAATTTAAAACAAACAATTATTAATATCAATTATTTCCCTGAATATTGTCAATAATATCATCAATATTCCAGGTATACCCGAATGCAGTAACCATGTCTCCGAACCTCTTCGTATCAGTGGGTCAGTCAGCCCGGAGTAGACTGAGAGATCTGGCGCCCAGGATATCCACTGAGAGGCGGCTTCCACTCAGCATGATGATATCACAGCAAGGAAAGATTAATCATGGTGAGTGATCTATCTATACTAGCTGCTCGGAAACTTTGTCTGCGTCAAAAAAGAGTTCAAACAGCACTGGATTTTTTGGTATTTTTTTCACACCCTGACTTTTATGGAGTTCAGTATGGATTTCTAACTTTTTGAATATTTATAATAGCTTATGTTCATCGGAAAAAGTGGAGCTAGTGTAGAAAAAAGCGGTTATTGTGATGAAATTATGATAGTTATATACATATGTGCTCTGACAGACTTTTTTTAGATTTTAATAAGATCTACAAACTCGTAGTACATCATTTTTTTCTATTATTAATAGTTTTTGCACCGTATGCACATAACCTTTATTCGATTGTACCGTTTTTGTCCAAAAAACCCAAATATTTTACGGAAACATTTTTTTTTCCAAAATGAAATATATAGCCCATGTCACTCAGGGATAGTGTAGCTTTTCAACGGTAAAATAATATTTGGAATCAATGCAGTAGTTTCGGAGCCTATTCGAGACAAACAAACAAACAATCCAACCTTTCCTCTTTATATTAGTAGGTAATAGCGGGCCCGCGCAACTTCGTCTGCGTCACTTTCGATTAAAGGGTAGCCTATATTCTCAGGGTCTAAAGATTGTCTGTGTCAAATTTCATCAAAATAGGTTGAGAGGTTTTAGCAGGCAAGCGTTAAAGACAGATAGAGTTACTTTCGCATTTATAATATTAGTTGGGATACTCGTAGAAACTATCAAAGATCAACACTCGCTACATCCCTATACTATATGTATGTATATGTGTATGTATATGTATGTGTGTGTGTTTATATGTGCGTGTGGCGTGATCATATGAAAGTCGGGCACTCCGTTCATATTCCGCAATTTTTTAAACTCATTGCGAAATGACTGTTTTCGTAACTTATACTCCAAGATACAAGATGAAGCGGAGATAGAATAATGCTTATCAACTCAACTGGGATCCGCATCAAAATTGGTTTGTTTACTTATGCCGAGTCTGTGGTAGGAGCCAAAATTGAACAGGTGATGTTACTTCAGAAACTTCTTTTGTTATAAACTTAAAACTTAGTAAAATAAAGCTTTTAGTATCCTGGATATCATGTAGCAGTAGAGTGCTAGCTAGTACAAGTAAAACGAGCCCAAACACGACGGGTCTATCTTGTTTAGTACAAGAGTTCCTATGACCACCTTCCGAATCCATCATCAGATCGGCGCCATTTTGTCATAATATTGTGTGTGAGCTCAATCGGAAATCGGGAAGTTTGTCAAATTTAACTTGCATGATTGATTGCGGTTAGACCGAACTTACACAGTTACATCCCGAGCAAGTTAATATAAAGCTTGTAAGAACTGCTTGTGACGCAGGCAAATGCGTAAATCGTCAATAACATGAGCTTGAGAAAAAGCTCGATTTCACATTCAATTTTTTTTACTTCTTTGTAATAATTCTAATAGTCATGATTCTACGGAATGCTTTGTTAATGATGAATTACAAAAAAATTAACATAAAAGATGATCAACACAAGGATATTGTTTAATTCATATAACATTATCGAAGCTGCGAGAAAACAGTTTTTATACGCGCAAACTTCGTTTGCGTCACAAAAAGAATAGTTCAGAGAGTATTTGCGATGTAAACGCAGAAAAATATGCTTATTTACGACATCAGATCAGAAACCGCTAAAATGATGAGTGTTTCTCTACTATATGATGCATGTATTATACACATAAACCTTCCTCTTGAATCGCGACATCTATTACAACCGCATCACAATACGTTGCGTAGTTTTAAAGATATAATCATACATAGAAACAGACAGCAGAAGCGACTTCGTTTTATACTATGCAGTAAAGTAAGGTTTTACCTAACCTACCTCTCTGTTGCTACCTTTATCAAAACATTCACAAAATAAAATAATATGAAATGAAATACTTTATTTTCAACGTATGTGCTCATTCTAGTTGATGTCAAAAGTTAAAAGCTACGAGTTCGGACAAAAATAATTATTGTAGCGACCGTCCTGAGAAGAACTGGCTCAGCGGGCTAATAGACAATAGTATTATTTTTGTATTTAGGTACATACTACATAGTTACATCCAGTACAAGTTATATAAGCCTATAAATTTATATTTTTTCTTATCTATTTTAAAAAATGTAAAAAAATGATATGGTCCGCGCAAATAATAACGCGACGGCATTGCGAGTACTGTTTGAACCCTTTTGTAACGCAGACGAAGTTGCGCGGGTCAACTAGTAATAATATTATAAAGCTGAAGAATTGGTTTGTTTGTTAGTTTGTTTGTTTGTTTGAACGCGCTAATCTCAGGAACTACCGGTCCGATTTTAAAAAAAATTTCACTGTTGGATAGACCATTTATCGAGGAAGGCTATAGGCTATGTTGTATCCCTCTGTGACGCAGACGAAGTTGCGCGGGTCGCCTAGTTTAAAATGCAACTCGCTATCGCCTGTGACTTGTCACTGTTCTTACCAAATGAGTAAAGTAAACACATCGCAGACTCGACTCTACCTACTTAGGAATAGGGAAAGTTATCAATTTGACACACTTACCGTCATGTGCACCTGATGTTGTATATACTAGTGTAGCGCTCGGGCTTACTCAAGTTATTGTTTAATTTTTTCATATTAAATTAAAACTTGTTATGTCTACTCTCATATTTTACGAGCGACTTCAAAGGGTGTTTTTAACATGATTTTTTTATTAAATAATAAACCATAGCTTCAAACACTCATTAAAGAAAGCTTAAAAATAAATAAATATATACGTCCAATTACTTTTATAAGAATTAGATATTAAATTATACAACATAATAAAAATATAACTTAATCGCATTATTTTGTCTGATTTAATATTGACAATAATAACGTTGTATGTTGACAATTTTACAATATTAAATATTACAATAATATGTACAGAATGACCGACGGTACCACTTACCACCAGATGGGTCGTTGACTTGTAATAATGATTGCATCAAAGTTCATTGGGCATTACTCCTTACAATAGGGATAATATTTAAAAATCGATTTTTCAATCGAATTATCAAAAATAATCGATTCACAAAACTTTTTTAAAGAAAACTTTTTAAATATATAATATTTTAAGTAACCGAAGTGAACTCAATTCTTAAATAAATTCATATAGGGTTATATTATCCGAGAATAGCAATAAAGATACTAATCTCGTCTTTATCAAATTTACATGAGATTATGTTCAAAGAGTCAGCTTTCTAACTAAAAAACAATAGTCGAAATCGGTTCATTTAGAAAAGAAATACACGCAAACACGCACGCACAACGGAATCGGTCCAAATAAAAAATCGATTATGAAAAATCGATAATTTTGACCTTACAAATCGATTCTAAAACTAATCTAAGACCGTCATCTCTAATGCACAGTTTAATAGTAATCCACCGTGCAGGAACCATAAACAATATTACACAATTATAGTAATAAAATAATACAACTAACTGAGGACAACACAACATAATATTATATACAGATGTATCAGTGAACCGATTTTGATCATTCATTTTTCTAAAAGGACGTTTTGGTTTATCTGAATAACTCATAAACTGATGATGTGGTCCTTCTCAAAATTATATAAGGTCATAAATATTACTTTTTTTAAGTTACTTTTTAGTTTGTCATCATCGAAATCGGTCCACGCATGGCTAAAAAAAATAAGGCATCAAACATAAAAATATAGAATTGTGTACCTCCTTTTGAGAAGTCGGTCAAAAAGAATTATTGAAATCGGTTCAGTCAAGTAAGAGTCTATCTTTAAATCTTGTTAAAAAAAATCACGTTTAAGTATATTTCTAAAAATACTTGCTCGATTTTTATAAAGTTTAAATAGCGCCTTACAAAGTACATTACTTTTCTCATGAAGAAACAACTATCGAAATCGGTCCACCCAACAAACGAAATACTTATATGTAAATATAAGTCAACTTGGTCCTTTTGCTTTGTCTTGGTATATCGATGAAAGGTTGTTTGTATATTTATTTCTGTAAAATAATTATTTTATGACAACAACATGTCATTGTTCTGTTCTCAACAAAAACGATCATTAAATACAACTTTGACTGTGACCAAACGAATTACTTAATTGTGTGGAGACATTTTATAATAATGTTGACAATGTTTTTGTCAAAATTTTCATATTGACAACATCAATATTATGACAATATAAAGGAATATCCAAGTCGACTGAATATTTTACGTAACTTTGAGAACCAATATTGATGATTGTTTTCAGTAGTAAATTGAATGGATCAATACTCCATTTTTTATAATAGTTTTTAAAGATCCAACAACTACAATAAATGTTATTTTTTTTGTAAAATCGATTACTAATTCTCCCTAAATTCCGGGTAAATCTCCCGAGCTGGCCACCACAGTGACGTCACCAAGATGGCGGCCGGTCCTTGACCAACACTCGCTTGTTCAAAGAAAAACCCATATTTGCGGCGATTTCCGGACAAAGATCGCGTTGAGAAATATTTATTTAGCAACGCAATGACTCGCTCGTGAGAGTTGGGCAACAACCACAGATTAATATATCATAATATACAGAAGAAACTCTTATTTAAATACACAATTTTAACTTTTTAAATAACTTTTAATATCCTGGATATCATGTAACACAAACACGACGAGTCTATCTTGTTTAGTACAAGAGTTCCCACCACCTTCCGAATGCGTCATCAATTCAGCGCCATTTTGTCATATTATTGCATTGTCACGCGATATACATCTGCGTGCAAAATGTCAGCTCAATCGGAAACCGGGAAGTTTGTCAAATTTAACTTGCAAGATTCCACCCGAACTTACATAGTTACATCCCGTGCAAGTTAATACGAAGCTTGTAAAATAGCAATCTTTTAGCATCCTATATCCCTCTACTGAGGAGACCTGTGCCCAGCAGACAGTAATGGGTTGTTACAGTAAACATTTCTTAAACTTATTTGAAACTGCTTGGTATTTACTGCAGATCTTCTTTTCTCATTTAGATGGTGTCGGCGCAATATGTCTTCTCTCTCCACTCCTTTCTATCTTTACATACATCATCAGTCACACCACAAACCAACATATCATCCTTCATACTGTCTTTTCTTTGGCCTTCCTCTCCTCTTACATCCATATAGTTTTAAATCAGCTATTCATTTACTACCTATCTATACTTATAAATAAAATTGGAGTGTCTGTTTATAATGTTAATAAAACCACTTTCTACTACATGCATCCGAATTTATATGGTACACATACCGAAGTATGTCTGTCTGTTTGTTCCGGGTAATCTCTGGAACGGCTGGACTGATTTGGACGGCATTTCATTGGCAGATAGCTTATGTAATCAGGAGTAACTTTTATAAAAAAAATCCCGTATACAATTTCTATGTGACGCAGACGAAATTGCTCGGGTCAGCTAGTAAAACATATAAACATTTATTTCTGTATATTCATTATTTCTTGTGCTAATATGTACTTATGACGTAGAAACTGTAACTTTTTGTTGTGTGTTACTATTATTAGATGTCTTTTAAAAAGAGGAGGTCAATTGTCTATTTTATGTTTGTTACTTTAGTTTGAACCTATTTTGATGGTGTCTTTTTTAATTGTGCGTAGATTTTCATCATTGTATTGTCTAGTCTGTTTTTCTTTATATTTTTTTTATTTTAGTTTTGCTAAGTACCAAATATGTTAAACTTTTAATAAAAGTAAAATAAATAAGTAACAGACACACACGCTATATTATTATAATTATTCTTCTACATAATTTATTAGTTGACTTATTTTATATTCCGTTTTAAAAATATTCAAAAATAAGCTTAATAATACATAACCTAGAAAGCCAGCTAGTGTAAAATACATATTATTATAATTATTATTGACAATATTTAAAATAATATGAAAAAAATATGAATGATTGCAGAAAATTTTGTAATTGCATTTTGAAACATTACCAATACATTTTTGATTAATATTGTCAATAATAATTATATTATTGTTGTGTATTTGTATTGAACGGAAATCTAAAAAACCTATTTCTCAGATTTCTATTTAGTTTAAGGACTTGACTGATTCATACTATTTTCTTAACTCACGGTCAAATATGACTTCTACAAAGAAATAACACTAAATGATGTAATAGTACAAATGTGGTTGATTCACAAAAAATCTTATAATTCGTCTGCGTCACTTAAATTTTCCAATTTTGCAACATTGTAATGATCTTATCCTATAGGTGGCGCTAGTAGCGAACGGAAATTTATTTAGGATTTATTTAATAAACTGTATACTCTTATTGTAATTTAAGGAATTAAAAAATAGATTGTCACTTTTTAAAATTAATTTGAAAATATTTACATTTTTTACTGAGTATAACAAAGCAAAAATCGCTAAAATTATGAGTGTTTCTCTACTACATCATGCATGTATTATACACATAAACCTTCCTCTTGAATCACGACATCTATTACAAGTGATCTTTTATTACAAAAATGAAAACGACAGATTTCTATTTTTCAAGATTGGCCCAAAAACCACCGGTCAGATCTTTATCAAATTTATACGAGATTATGTCCGACGTCTCTACTTTTTAGTAAAAAAAGAATCATCCAAATCGGTATCGCCAAATCCAAATAATGTGTGCGGTAAGAATCATTACTTTTTTTATTGCTAGACACATAAACGAGCCTATAGCCCACTTGATGGTAAGCGGTCACCGTCGCTCATGAACCACTGCAATGTCAGGGCAATGAGGGGCCATAATCAATCACCTACTAAAACAGGACTTTTCTTAAACCTCGTTTAAAGAGGGACATGTCATAGCGCTCCGGGAACACCGCGGATGGGAGTCCATTCCAGATCGGAATGGTGCGGGGCAGAAATGATCTTCTGAAGCGAACCGTGGAGGATCGCAGCGGTTCCAAGTAAAGGTGGTGAACCTTGCCCCTTTTTTTTTTTTTTTTTTTTTTCAGTAGGAGGAAATCACCGGATCCCCGCCCGCCCCGCGGGCGGGGTATGTGGGAGTTGAACCTCACTAAAACCTCCAACCGCTCACACTCAGCGTCCGAACCCCGGCTGAGGCCAGAACCCAGCACGGGGTTTTGTGGGACGGCGCGACGCGTAACGCTCTCGGCACACTTTTCCGTCACGCCGCCCCCGGACGCCGAACCGGCGGCCGCCGGCGATACGGCCACCGGCTCTCTCGGTCGGCGGGCTATCCGAAGCCCGCCAAGATGGCTGGACCGCGTGTCAACCTCCCACGGAATACCCCGCTGGGTCAGAACCAGCGTGGGTCGGGGAGCGTGGTCCGCCATCCTCCGGATGCTCTGACGCAAGGGCGTGCTGAGCGAGACACGACGCCTTCTTGGGTCCCCGCTCGCACTCACATGCGTTGGGGACCCGAAACTCTTAAGGGGCCAGATTCCGGGCGAGATCCCGGTTCCGGCCCCTTGAACCTTGCCCCTGCGGCGTGTGGTACTTTAAAAAAATACACAATAATTGTAGATATCTCCTCCTTTCTGAAAGTTGGACAAAAATAGTTTTATAATGATCTGACTGGTAGTTTTTGTGGTATTCTTGATCAATGGAATTCGGTCGTTTTATTGAAAAAAACATTACATAAAAACATATTATTTAATTGTCAATATAGACGCAGCTGCAAGTTAATTGAAAGTGACCTGCACTTGATATTTATTTGATAGCAACTGTCATAATATAGTACATAATTATATAATTATGTCTATATTTGCCTACTATCCTTACTTATATGCGGAAGTAACTCTGTCCGTCTGTCTGTCTGTATGTTACGCTTTCCCGTTTAAACCTCTCAACCGATTTTGATGAAATTTGGCATAGACAATCTTTAGACCCTGAGAAAGGACATAGGTTACATTTTAATTGAAAGTGACGCAGACGAAGTTGAAGTCTATATTTGGCGTCGCGTCGCTCCCGGACACCGAATCGGTTAGGTTAGGTTAGGTTTTTTTTTTGTTTTAGTTGGAGGGATCGCCGGACCTCACTAAAACCTGCAACCGCTCACAGTCATCGTCTGAACCCCGGCTGAGGCCAGAACGTAGCACAGGGTTATTAGGGGTGGCGCGACGCGTTACGCACTGCGGCACACTTTCCCGTCGCGACATCCCGGACGCCGAACCGGTAGTCGCCGGCGAATACGGCCACCGGCTCTCTCGGTCGGCGGGCTTTCCGAAGCCCGCCAAGATGGGACCGCGTGCCACCCTCCCACGGAATACCCCGCTGGGTCAGAACCAGCGTGGGTCGGGGAGTACGCGGTCTACCATCCCCCGGTCGCTCTTGCTTAAGGCGCGTGCTGAGCGAGACACGACGCCTTCTTGGGTCCCCGCTCGCTCTATCTATCTATCTTGGTTGTTGGGGTGGTGCCTGTAATCACCTGACACTTCGACCCAATCGGATCTTTTGTATCACGACCCCTTCCTTTACTCCTCGGCTTCAAAAAGTGATTGCATTAATTCTGCAATTCTTTTTGGCGCCAAGGACTTATACACGCATTGGTCCGGGTATCCTTCACCCAATGCGTTCATTCTTACCCTCGCCAGGCCATCGCATGCACATAATATGTGATGCATTGATTCTGTGTCTTCTTCACAGAATCTGCAGACTGGGCTTGTAGCCAACTTTAACCTACATAGGTGCTCCCTGGTGGCAAAATGCCCCGTTAGGGCACCCAGAAGGTGTCTCAGTTTACTTCTACTAAGCCCAGATGCCTTGTCCCCGCTCGCACTCACATGCGTTGGGGACCCGAAACTCTTAGGGGGCCAGATTCCGGGCGAGATCCCGGTTCCGGCCCCCTGCTCAGGTTAGGTTAGGTTAGGCTGTAAGTTATTTGAAAGTGACCTGTCTGCCATGTTATCTATCTATATATGATCATATTATTATGTCTATATTTGTCTGTTTGTCTACAGTTCTGACGTAACGTATTTCCCCAATCATTGCGTAATATCAAGTTTAAATCTTATTGTATCTTTTCATGTTTTTACATAGTTTTTTGTAAGTTTATTATCAAAAAACAACTTAATTGTGCTCTATGAAGTTAGAGTTCGTTTTAACTTAACTGTCCAGAAAACCGCTTGTTAAAGTAGGGTTATGTTAGATACAGTTTATATTAGAATATACCGAACCTCAATTTTGACCGATTTCCCAAAAAAGGAGACACTCAATTCGTCTGTATGTTTTCTTCTTTATTTTATTTAATTTATTAGAGGTTTAAGAAAAGTCCTGTATGGGTAGGTGATAGATAACGACCCCTCATTGCAGAGGTTCATGAGCGACGGTGACCGCTTACTTACAAGTGGGCCGTAGGCTCGTTTATCTATCACGCAATAAAAATATATATATATATATATTTGTAAGTGCGCTCCGCATAACTTTGGTTGGCTAAACCACTTTAGGTAATTCTTGTGTCACGTGAAAGGCGATAGAGGTCATAGGGTTCGTAGTCGTGATTAGGGAGTAAAAAGATCTTTTTACCCGTATGTGTGAGTTAAACCGCACTAAAACCTCCTAAAGCTAACACTCAGGGGACACAACGAGCAAGAGTGCCGAGCGCGTATAGCGTCGCGCCGCCCCTGAAAACCTCGTGCTGGGCTCTGGCCTTTTCGGACGCTGAGTGTGAGCGGTTGGAAGTTTTAGTGCGGTTCAACTCCCACATACCCCACCCGCCCCGTGAATATTTTCCTCCAACTGAAAAAAAAAGCTCAGACTCAGCGTCCAAACCAACCCAGAATCTTAAAACTTATTTTGATGAAACAAATTGAGACAAGCACGAACAAACAAACTATAATAATAGATGATTACAAAAATGGCGGTTTTCATAGTTTTTTTCATCAAAAGATAATCTTAACTATTCATAGTTTTGTACAGAAACTAATGAAAAACAACAATAATAATTAATATTGTTCACTTGACATTTTGTCTTTACGTTGATCTTCAAGTTTTTACCGATTTAAATAATTACATATTTAACTCTCTGTTTTTCTATGTAAATGTTACTTAGTCATAACTCGTAAGTAATATTTAATAGTAAATTAAGCATTTTCAACGGGTTCTTACCACGATATTTAATTAATTGAGTTGTCTCGATATTTTTATTTAAATATCGTGGTAAGAACCCGTTGAAAATGCATGAAAGTATTATAGAAAACCGCGAGTGTCTGAATAAGTTTATAGATTAAGCATTATTAGAATTAGTTTTTTCGTGCTTGTCTCATGTTATTTTATCGCGTTTAAGTGTAATTGAACCGATTATGATGATTTCTTTTTTCGTAAGAAAGGTTATTGTCGTGGATTTATTTCATAATAATATTATTATTAACGATCTGATAACTAATTTTTGAGTAACTAAAATTTTGTGTATAAAATATTCAAAATCAGATATAAAAAATAAAATAAAACTTGAGAGGTGTCATGGGACACTCGCATAGAACGAAGTTCCTTTCGATTAAAAGATATCTTATACGCGCGATAAGGAACGTGTTTTAAAAGATTTTGATCAGAGCGCCATCTAGCGATAATCATCTAAAACAAAAAAAGTGTCGTGACAACTTTTCGTAAGATTTTTTTCCGTCTACCCCCCGACACAACGCGCGATAAGGAACTTCGTTCCAATAATTACTTATACTAACGTCTAATAAAAGCGTTTTAGGGAAAAACGATCATCTAAATCGGTATAATGACTATAGTTCTAACACAATCGAAGATTTTTATGGTGAAAACTACTTTTCAGATCTTAATTTAAATATGTAAAATTATATTTTTTTTAATATGAAAATAAAATACGCCTTATGAGTAAAATTCGAAATCATGAAGAAATAATCTTTAAAAATTATCATTGTTTTTTTTTTAAGAAATCACAACAAAACATTAGTAAGTATATATTATCAGTAATGTAGATATGTATATAAAATAATATAATATCCTGCTGATAGTTTGTCATTGAACTTGCGAGATACACACTTCCGGTCAAATTTATTACTTTTATTTAAATTGCATTTCCCTTTACAGATAGTCAATTGACTTCCTTTTAAATATTAACACTATTTATTTACATTTAAAACGCTTACCAATAGATTTTTTTTTTTTCTTTCATTATCTGTTTGACAGACTTTTAAAAGGAGGTTATTATAGATTTGACAGAATTTGTTTTTTAAATGAACCGATTTCGATAACTTTTTTTATCTAATAAAGATCTGACGATTCTTTTTTGGCCATTTTTATTTGTCCGATTTCGATGATTTTTTTTTTCAATAAAGATCTGACGAGTCCTTTTTGTCTAATTATCGGATAATCAATAATTTATATTTTTATACAAATTTTATTTGATAAATGAGCAATGCGAAAATAATGCAAAAAACTATGTATTTTAAGTTGTCTGAACTCAGTGGAGCGTGGTACACTTACTGTTATAAAGCTTGTCGTACACAACACTGAAGATAATATAGCTTAGCTTTTACTATATTGTCTTACAAGATGGATAAACGAGCTTACGGTCCATCTAATGGTAAGCGGCTTTGAGGATATAATATACTAAGAAACGGAATCACAAAATTTTTCTCAATCCTAAGGCTCTAAAGGTTAAAAAAAATATGATTCTGTACTGAGAAAAAACATGTGCTATTTTTCGTAACACACCTGGCTAATAATGCTTTCATACCAAAAACTAAACGTTTTTTGCCATGTACGCAGACGAGCCAACGGCCCACTTGATCGTAAGTGGTTACCGCTGCTCATGGATCGCTGTAATGTCATACGAATATTATTTTCATGATAAAATCATCACGTGCATAAAATTATCCTTCAATTTAGTATTGTTGTGAGTACTTATGAGTCTGTTCATAATTTTCTCATGAGTGTATTATTAAGCTTTGTTAATATTTTTTTCTTTTTTCATCTTTAATATCACTGTCAGGCGTATTTTTTTGCGTGTTTTATCTACTACTACTCTAATTATTATTTACTGTCTTATATTAATAAGACATAGACTTATACATCCTTTATTTATGGTAGATATTGTAACAACTTTCATCAACAATTACGAGTTGAAAAATTATTTCAGTGGTGGATAGTTCAGCGAAGGCTGTAGGCTATATCTTTCTGTGATGCAGATGAAGTTGCCAACTAGTCATAAATATAGCGTAGCATTAACTACACAACATGCATAACACCGTCCACTCAAACCGGAATGGTGTTATGCAACACAAATGTAGGACAATCTAATAAAATGAGGATTTAGACAAAATACACTTTTATACATTCTAGTTCATTACGAAAAATGAAAGTATTTATAATTAACTATTAATTAACGTAACTCTTGAGATTGTGAATTCGTCTGCGTCACACAGTGGCATACACATATATAACTATGATAAACAAAATACGTGTAAAAAATATGCTTTTATACAGTGCAAATTATACAAAAGCTTTTAAAAGTATCCTACATTAGTTCCATCAGTTATCCAATGAAAATTCCATCAAAATCGGTTTAGCAGTTTCAGAGATATTCGGAACAAACAGACGGATAGTAGTTTTGGATCTATGTTCTTTTAAAAATGTTATATTTTAACGCACAAGTTGTCACGATTTGCTGTACCTACATGTTTGCGATATTTATACATGAACCGATTTCGATGTTTTCTTATATTTAATCGAAGGTCGTTTACATCGCTACAGCACAGTTTAATTTTAACTATAGTTGTAATAACCGGTTTAATGAGTAGCTCGTTATTATTGCTACATAAACTTACCGCAAACACGCAATAATATTGACAATATTATTGAAGTTTCATTAATATTGTGTTTTAAATATATTGTCATCCTTACTAATATTATAAATGCGAAAGTAACTCTGTCTGTCTGTTACGCTTTCTCGCTTAAACCTCTCAACCGATTTTGATGAAATTTGGCACAGACAATCTTTAGACCCTGAAAAAGAACAAAGGCTTTTAATTGAAAGTAACGCAGACGAAGTTGCGCGGCTCGCTGGTTTTTTTTTTTTTTTTTTTTTTTTTTAGTTGGAGGAAATCACCGGATCCCCGCCCGCCCCGCGGGCGGGGTATGTGGGAGTTGAACCGCACTAAAACCTCCAACCGCTCACACTCAGCGTCCGAACCCCGGCTGAGGCCAGAACTCAGCACGGGATTATGAGGGACGGCGCGACGCGTTACGCCCGAGGCATTCTTTCCCGTCACGCCGCCCCCTCCGGACGCCGAACCGGCAGCCGCCGGCGATACGGCCACCGGCTCTCTCGGTCGGCGGGCTATCCGAAGCCCGCCAAGATGGCTGGACCGCGTGTCACCCTCCCACGGAATACCCCGCTGGGTCAGAACCAGCGTGGGTCGGGGAGCGCGGTCCGCCATCCCCCGGATGCTCTGACGCTAAGGGCGTGCTGAGCGAGACACGACACCTTCTTGGGTCCCCGCTCGCACTCGCATGCGTTGGGGACCCGAACCTTTAAGGGGCCAGAGTCCGGGCGAGATCCCGGTTCTGACCCCTTGCTCGACGGCGGCGTCGTCGGCGGGTAGCCGCTGGGCGGAGGGAGGAATATATCCTCTCTCTGGCCCACGACGCCGCCTGCTTCTGCGAGATGGTGGACTCGCAGAATTCGAGCATCGCCTTCCAGGACTCGTCGCTCCCGAGCATCGACGCCACGACGCCCGGGAGCGACAAGTCCGGTCCTATTTTTTGGACCAGGACACACCGCTGCTGCTCCCACGCGGGGCAGAGCGCGAGCGTATGCTCTGGTGTGTCCCGGTCACATCTCACACAGTGATGGCACCTCGTCGTCGGTTCCGCCTGTACCAGGTGCAGATACCTTCCGAAGCACCCGTGCCCGGTCAGCATCTGCACCATCCAGAAGGTGAGGCGTCCACGTTTGCCACGACCCACCCAATCCTTGAGGACGGGGCGGATCGCCTCGACGGTCCGCAGACCCCAAGTGGGGTTAGCGAGTCGCCGCTCCCACGACTCCATTACGGACCGCCGAGATTGGACCCTCCGGTCCCGGACCGCTTCCGGCAGGATACGCACCACGCCCCGGGCGCGAAGGTCGCATCGCCAACGGTAATCGTCAGCGAGCGCCTCCGCCTCCAACTCCCAGGGCGGCGTCCCCGCCAGCACGCACGCCGCCTCAAACGCGACGGTGCGGTATCCGCGGATGACCCTGATGGCTACGATGCGCTGTGGCCGACGCAGGCACCGGGCAACAGTTGCCCGAGTGCGAGGCTCGGCCCAAACGGGCGCACCGTACAGGGCCATCGAGCGCACTACCCCCGCGTAGAGGCGGCGCACGGCGTAGCTGGGTCCCCCGATGTTCGGAAGCAGCCGACCGAGATGGCCGGCCGTCCTCACAAGACGGGGAACCAGCGCCTCGAGATGGGTCCGGAAGGTCCAACGGCTGTCCAGCACGAGGCCGAGGTACCTGAGATGCACCCCGACCTCGATTCGGACGCCTCCGACTATGACGTGGGCGTCGACGGGTGGCACCGCCCTTGCCCCGTGAAACCACAGGGCCTGGGACTTATGCAGCGCCACGTCGAGGCCCAGCCTCCTGATTCTACCGACGACGAGGGCCACCCCCGCTGTGGCAAGACGGGCAGACTCTCTGTGGTCATCCCCCCGGGCCAAGACCAACGTGTCGTCTGCGTAACAAACGACGCTAAGGCCCGGGAGGAGGGCGCCCCTCAGCACCCAGTCGTACCCGATATTCCACAGGAGGGGTCCAAGAACGGACCCCTGTGGAACACCGCGCACGACCTGGAACCGGTGCAGGGTCCCACCGTACCCGGTACATTCGACCGACCTGGCCTCCAGGTAGGAGCCGATCAGCCGGCGGAGATAGAGGGGCACTCCGTGCCTCTCCAGTGCCCCCCCAATCACGGACCAGGGCAGGGTGTTAAAGGCATTGGCGATGTCGAGCGACACCGCCAAGGCCACCCCACCCTGGGAGACGGCATCCTCCGAGAGGGCCCGGACGCGCAGAATAGCATCTACGGTCGAACGACCTTCCCGGAAGCCGTACTGCTCCGCCGACAGATCGGGTCCAACCCCGACCAGGTGCTGAACGATGCGGGCAGCCAGAACGCGTTCCAGCAATTTGCCCACCTCGTCCAGCAGTACGATGGGACGGTAACCGGCGGCTGAGTCCGCCGGGCGCCCCTCCTTACGTAGGAGGACCAGTCTGCCCGTCCTCCAGAGCGAGGGAAACCGTCCCGACTCCAGGCATGAATTGTACAGCCTCAGGAGTCGGTCCCCCAGGGCATTGAGGGCCAAGGCGAGGACCCGGCCGTGGATGCCGTCCGGGCCGGGCGCCGTGTCTTTCCTGCTCATTTTGACCACGGCTTCTTGGAGCTCATCTTTGGTGATGTGAGGCACCACCTCAGCAGTGGACTCACCGCCGGTGTGATCCGGCGGCTCGCCCATAGCAGGCGGAGTGAATCCGTCCTGCTCCTGCGGGAACAACGCCGAAACGATGTCCCGCAGCTGCTGAGGCTGGAGACGCTCGGTCAGGGGAGGCGCCCACGGGCGCAGCCTGTCGCGCACCGCTTTATATGGGCGCCCCCACGGATCGTCGTCGAGCGTCCCCAAAAGAGTCTCCATATACCTCTCCTTGGCCTGCTTGATGGCCAGCTGCATGGCACTCCTCGCTTCAGCGTACTCGCCATACAGCCGGGCCTCCTCCTCCGCGAACGCGACGGGATCGTCGCGACGCGCGAGGATACGGCGGCGATGTCTGGCGCACCGGCGCCTCGCCCGGACGCATACAGCACGAAGCTGCGCTATCTCGGGCGACCACCAGTACGCCGACCTGTTAGAAGACCGAGGGCCGACCCGGGGCATCGAAGCATCGCTGATGCGATGCATCGTGTCCCGGAGCCACAGCGCCTCGGCCTCCACATCTACAGGGTGTGGACGCATAGGCGTCCACGCCGCCACCGTGGAGGCTTCCATCAAGCGCTCCTTGTCCAGGAGCTTCAATGCCCATCTGGGGAATGACCGGGGCGCAGTCCCGCGGGCGACCGCGGTTGTCGTGGAGGCGGAAAGATCAAATCGGATGTACCGATGATCCGACAAGGATTCCGCCTCCACCAGCACCTCCCAACCGCGGATGCGCTGTGCGATGGCAGAGCTCGCGAACGTCACGTCCACGATGGACTCGCCCTGCCACCGCACGCAAGTCGCGACCGACCCTCTGTTCATGACACAGAGTCCGGCCGCGACCGCCCACTCCTCCAGGCGCCTACCCCGAGGTTCGGAGCGGGGGCAACCCCAAGCGACTGACTTCGCATTGAGGTCCCCCGCCAGTATCACCGGGCCGGGAGCGGAGCGCTGAGTAATCGCTCCGATCCCGCCCAGCAACTGTTCGAACTCGAGAATAGGTCGACTTGGAGGGAAGTACGCCCCGATCACGACGGTGTCTTCCATCTTTACCGCGACGAACCCTCGTCCCCTGGCCACCATTACCAGGGGCGGGATCGCCGCGGCTCTTCTTACGTGGATGGCCGCCAAGCCGCACTCGTCCCCGAACCAGCAGTCATCTGCCGGGGGAACGAAGTACGGCTCCGCGACCACCGCTACGTCGATTGACCACTCCGCCATGCTCTGGAGCAAGATGTCCTGAGCCCTGGCGGAGCGGTTCAAATTCCCTTGGAGGAAGCGACGGGTGCAGTCCATTACGGTTGGACCACATCCATCGCTCCCTCCCCTTCTCCATCGCCCCCGCCTTCGGGCGCACTAGGCGCCACGGCGGGGTCCGAAACGTCGGCCGGTACTCCCCCGGCCGATCTCTTCTGTTGGCGCCGCTTGCTCTTGCGGCGCCTGTTTCGTTCGGCGTTAGCACCGGACGGGGAGCAGGCTTTGCCTCCCGCCCGGTGATCGGCCCTGCGCCCGGCCGCCGCGCACAGCGCACAGTGCGGGGCAGCCGAGCACACGGTCGCCTTGTGCCCGGCCTGACCGCAGCGGAAACACAGTCCGCTGCGGTCTACAGTGCTGGTGCACCTGGCGATACTATGCCCCGTGCCAAAGCACTTGAGGCATCGCCAGGCGCGTGGCTCCAGCAGCCGCACGTGGGCCGCAACCCAGCCCACGCGCAGCCTGCCGGGATCCCCTGCTGGCCTTCCGGGCGGAGGAGTCGCCAGGGAGTTGGCGGTCTCAACCGGGCATCGCGCCCACACGGAGCTGGCCCCGGTGTAGCCTCGGCGAAGCTCGCCTACGGCTACGTTCTCCGGGGCACATTTGCCCTGGGCAGCGATGGCCGCCACCACCTCCTCCCTGGTGGTGCAGTCGTCCAGGCCGGTCACCCGCAACTCGGCCATCTTGACCGGCCTGTGCACCTTGACCTCTTCCTCCGGCCACACGACCCGGAGGCCCGACGCTAGACGGTCGGCGACAGCACCACTGTCGGCGCCGCCGGGACACTCCAGCAATCGGGCCCCGTTGGCCGTGTGCCGGATGCGGAGGCCGTCCTCCGCCCCTATCTCTGCCAGGTTGATGGCCGCGCGCGCTTTCGCCATGACGTCGGGGTAATTCAACCCCTTCGCCTGGCCGGCAGGCAGCAGTGTGACCACCACTGCAGCCCGCCGCGGCGCGCGCGGCTTCTTCTTAGCCTTCTGGCTTTTCGTTTTCTTCTTGTTTTTTCCAGCGGCGGGCGCTCGACCCGATTGGGGAGCAACCGCGGCCGCCGGAGTCGCATTCGTGTTTTGGGCAGTCGGCACTCTCGTGGCCGCTGCCCTCGTCCCAGTCTGTGGTTGGGCCGGGGTGACCTCGACCCTGGCCCTTTTGGCGCCCCGTTTCACCACCTCAGTCCAACCCTCATCCATATTTGGTGGGGGTGGAGGAAGTGGACGGGGCTGTGGGGATGGCGTAGCGGTCTTAGCTCCGCCATCCCCTTTCTTTTTCTTGTTCTTTCGGTTCGGGCCGGTTGGAGCCGGACCCGGGCGTGCTTCCGGCGGCGTGGCGAGAGCGACTGGACGCGGCACAGGTGCTGTCGCACCGCGCAGGGCCGCAAGTTCGGCCCTGAGTTCGGCAATTTGCTTGCCGAACTCCGCTGTCAGCTCTCGCCTGATGCGAGCAGCCATCTTATCCGGGGACTCGACGGTCTGCTGCACCCTAGCTCGCGGTGACGCGAGTCTCTTTTCCTTCCGCCCCGGCAGCCACTCGCTGTCGGTCTCCCTGGTCCGCGTCGGCACCTTGGCCGGCGGCGGAGGAGGAGGAGGAGGCGGTGTAGGTCGCGCCTTTCGCGGGGCGCGCGCCGCCTCACGCTCGGCCTCGGCCTGTGCCACGGCCGCCAGTCTCTCCTTGAGGACGGCCACCTCGGCCGTCGATCGCTCCAACTGTGTTTGGAGCTCTGTGTCCCTGCACACGGCGGCCGCGACGACCGGCATCACCTTTCTAGCCTCGGCCGCTATCTCGCGCCACTCGCGCGCCTGGCTCCGGGCTCCCTTAGAGGTATATCTGTTGGCGGCAGTGGTGGCTCGCCTCCTCAATTTTTCCAATATGACGACGGGGCTCTCGGAGAGCTCCCCGTCTGTTGTTATGGCCGAGGCAAAGGACGCCACCGACCGCGCCGGCGATGTCCTCATAGCCGAGGCAAAGGACGCCACCGACGGCGTCGGCGACATCTTCCGGGGCCTTCCCCGGGGCTTCGCGACCTCTTTCTGGGCGGGCTCTCGCGTCACCTCCTCGTCAGAGGAGGCGGGCGAAGACCCGCTTTCGGAGGTCCGGCGCGCCGCGGACTTGCGCTTGCGCCTTGTTCTCCCGCTTTGCTCTTCAGAGCAGGCATCGCTCGCGACAATGCTCGCGCGCGATGCCCGCCCTGACCGTACGCCAGAGGCATTCTCCGTCACAGGGGCCTGGTCGCCCACCCCTGTGCGGGCTTCAGCGATGGACTCGAAGTCCATCACTCGCCGAGAAGTCGGCGGGAGTAATCGCACTAGTGCGATTACTCCCGGGCACCCAACCTCACGGCCGCTCTCCCGTCACTGTTTGGCACCACCCGGGGACCACGTGTGGGGTTAGCCTTCTAGGAAGGTGGTAGTCCCACGGACGCCAGTGACGGGGGCCCCCGCGGCTCGCTGGTGAAGTAACAGTAGCCACTGGCCCTAAATTGTTACAGTTATCTTTACAAATAATAAAATTGTAGTGACCACTTCTAGTCAGTTATACTCTCACCCAACCATACAACTTTTCCAAAAAACAATGGCGCGATTCAGAAATACATGAATAGAAAAGGCCCCTCATTGCTCTCGATAACAGTGGCGTGCATGTATATTTAAGTCAGGGTATGCAGAAATGTAAATTTGAATATTTTCCACATATTTATATCCTATAACCAATTTCATTTAACTATTACACTAAACATACTCCAATAATAGTAATGAAAAGTATATATTTTTTAAATATACAGCATTTAATACTTTCATGCATTTTCAACGGGTTCTTACCGCGATATTTAATTAATTGAGTTGTCTCGATATTTCAACGTTGTTGCAAACGAGAAGACTGGATATTGCGGGTCGATTTAAGACCAAACAAATCTGTCTACCCTCTTTCTCGTTCGCTTTTGGGTAGTACCACTGAAACTCGATCTCACTTCTCGACACACCACACTCACTATAACCCTTAGTGACTGTTGTGTTTAGCACTGGATTCCACATACTCGATAATCTGAAGCCGTCACCCCTGTTAAAAGTGCTATGTCTTGAAATCTCGATAGCTTCTTTAACCATCCTTGTACTACCCAAAAGTATTATAGAAAACCGCGAGTGTCTGAATAAGTTTATACAGCCTTTGTTTGCTTTTTATTGTTGATTTTTAATCAAATGTCAAAGGTTTTAGGTTTAAGCAATGCATTTTTGCTTGTATGAACTGCACGCCTGGCATTGCAGAGGTACAAGGTGATAGTGACCGCTTAATAAGAGATGGGCCGATAACTCGTTTATCTATCCTGCAATACGAAAAACTTAATGACAAAAATACAAAGAAATTTATATAATTTAGATCTATGTTTGTACACGAATTACTCAGAAACGGCTGAACCGATTTGGATGGCTGGCTGAACACATTTGGTAATATTGTCAATAATATTGATAATAGTTGAAGTTTTTAATCAATTTCGTTAAAGAAAATATACAATAGTTCAGTATTTTACTCATAACTTCCCAACAGCTGAACCGATTTTGATGACAATTAGTTTTGTGAGCTCGTCAAGGTTAGTATTATAATACATTTTTACAAAATAATCTTTTTACGATGTTTTATTATAATAATGACTATATTTGTACTAACAATAGTTTTATTACTATTTATGTAAATTAAAATTCTATTTTTATTTACTTTACACTTAGTAGACATTATTTATTATAAATATAACCACGTTTTAGAATATATTATAATATTAATATATACACGTGAAGATATTTTACATAGTAATATGTAATACATATATATTATGATCATAAACATAATATATTATCATATCATAAAAACTAGTAAAAAACGTGTCAGATCTACATATAGTAAAAAAGCCAAGTCTTTAAAAAAGATATCGGATCATTCGGTCGAAATCTTCTTATATATAAAAATGAATTGCTGTTCGTTAGTCTCGCTAAAACTCGAGAATGACTGAACCGATTTGGCTTATTTTAATCTTGAAATATTCGTAGAAAACGGTGAGAAAATTTCCTTATGTTGTACGCAGACGAAGTTGTATGGGCCAGCTCTAGTTTTTTATAAAATTCATTTAGATTTGAATAATATTGCAAACATTTGACATACTTCCCGGTTTCCGATTGAGCTGACATTTTGCACGCAGATGTATATCACGTGACAATGCAATAATATGACAAAATGGCGCTGATCTGGTGATGGATTCAGAAGTCATAGGAACTTCTGTACTAAACAAGATAGACCCGTCGTGTTAGGCTCGTTTTACTTGTATCAGCTAGTCTACTGCTACATGATATCCAGGATCATAAAAGCTTGTATTTAAAGTTTTTTTTTTAATTTGAACCCTTGTGTTACAAACGACATACTATATGTCTAGTAATATAATATAATGTAATATGCCATGGTCATCGTTACCACACCTCACGCCGTTGTGTAAATATATCAACATATTGCGATATATGTGGCTCAACATAATATATAAGAACATATAGGACTAGCTGAATAGTGCAACTTCGTTTGAGTCACAGAAAGTTGAGAGAGCGATGTGTGACAAACCTCTGAAATTATTAGGGTTTCAATACTATATTATGTATTATTATAATTCAGTATGGATATATTATATGTTATATATGTTAACGTAATATAATATGGATGAATAATATTGACAATTAAAAAAAAACTTGAGAGGTGTCAAGGGACACCCGTATGGAACGAAGTTCCTTTCGATTAATTAGTGAAATATATTTTTTTAAGTTATAATAATTAGTTAGTTTAAAACGTCTGTCTCTCTCTCTTAATAATAAGAGAAAAAGATAAAAAATAAGATAATAAATAATAAGATAAAAAAATACTTTTTTTATCACAGCGTCATCTAGCATTAATCATCTAAAACAAAAAAAACTGTCGTGACAACTTTTTCATAAGAATTTCCGTCTAGCCCCCTTTCGATAACGCGCGATAAGGAACTTCGTTCCAACAACTTCTTTCAAATTATTTAAATATATAGCTTTAAATCGAAATATTATATCAAATAGCTTCTATAAACAAAATATAAAAAGAGTATTTGTAGGCGATATACAATATTGAAAATATATTTTACAAATATATTAAAACTAGCTGTTACCCGCGACTTCGTCTACGTGGCCTCTAACCCGTTTTTTTCTTATCCCTTTTATCTTCTTATATATAAAAATGAATTGCTGTTCGTTAGTCTCGCTAAAACTCGAGTTTAAACGGGGAAGCAGGTGGTAACAGACAGACAGACAGGCAGATTTACTTTCGTATTTATAATATTAGTAAGGATTCCAACAATGTCAATAATATTGTCAATATTATTGCACACGTGGCCATCAACTTATAAAACAATTATCACATCAGGTAAACTGGCCAGTTGTTTCATCATTAGTCACAACTGCAAGAATTAACAACATTGTATCAAGATCATTAATTATACACTATTATATGTAATTATTAACTAATTATAAATCAATGGGTTTCCTGATTACTAGTAATCTATTTATAAATGGGAAAATTTTCTATATTTTATGACTTCAAAGATATTTTACAATTATGAAAACGATTTTCATTTTTCGAAAATAACACAAAAACTACCTGTCAGATCTTTATGACATTCATGTGAGATTATGACAGAAGTAGCAGCTTTAAAATAACAATATAATCATCGAAATCGGTTGATGTAGTAAAGAAATACACGCAAAAATGCACATATAGTCATAAAATTTTGTTTGTAAAAGTTCGTTCGGAATCATTACCTTGTTTGAGTACCTTTTTGACCGACTTCTTAAAAGGAGGAAGTACTCAATTTGTTTTTTTTTCTCACAACTTCAGTGTGTGTGAACCGATTCGGATGATTTGGATGACTTATTTGAGATGAAGTGATGCTCGTCATGGGGGTCCCATATTAACTTTTTTAAGATTGAACAAGTACTTTTGGATCTGTGTTTTAAAATACAGACGCCCCCCTAGAAAAAACCCGTAAAGCACTATTACTGGTTTATTGCTGTTATTGCATTTTCGTTATCTATGGGTCTGGATGCATCTATCGGTGTTTGCATTTTTTGTCTAGATAAACCGATTTCGATGATTTTTAGAAACGTGACAATTGAAACATTATCTCCTATTATTTTGATAAAGATCTGACCGGTGGTTTTTGTTCTATTCTTGTAAAATGGAAGTCGATCGTTTTCATTTTTGTAATAAAAATATTATTTTATTTTTATACTTGATGTATAAGATGTATATCTCTACATTGTATAAAATTGCATAATTATTTGAAAATAAGTAAACGTTTTGCATCTAATTAATGAGTAATAATTTAATAAGTCATGGTTTCCGTAAGTAATAAATAAATAGTAATAAAATATAATTATATTACATTATATTTCTATAATATAAACAGTAGAGAAAACAACTATTTATACAATAAAAATCATCTAAAACGGTTCACCGTAAAAATACTTGTCCAGTGTGTACAAAGAGACCTACCATAATTATTTTATTAAAATACTACCAAAGAAAAGATCATTATCCAAATCGGTCCATCGAAACTAAACACAAATAAAGAGCGTTAATCAATTTAACGATGAAAATTCATAAAAAAAACTATTGAAATTATTGCACTAAGATAATTGAAGGTCAAAAATGGCGACCTTAAGGTACTGAAGT
Source organism: Trilocha varians (assembly GCA_030269945.2). NCBI lineage: Eukaryota > Metazoa > Arthropoda > Insecta > Lepidoptera > Bombycidae > Trilocha > Trilocha varians. Next base: position 16,209,562 of record AP028278.1, on the reverse strand, counting down.
ACTGTATAAGGTCATTCGTAGAAAATAGACAATAGATAACAGGAAATGGTGGTTGAATGACCGTCTTTCCGGTGATAAGTGGTACTCAAGAACACTAGCCCCATTACTATACACTTTTTTTTTTTGGGTTGGACCGGTTATGTGCAAGTTGTACCGCATCAAACCTCCAACTGCTCACACTCAGCTTCCTCCGCCCGGCTGAGGCCAGAACCCAGGGTTATGAGGGACGGCGCGACGCGTTACGCACTGGGCACTCTTTCCCGACTAGGTATTAAACAAGAATCATTCAAATCAGTCCACTGAAATTAAAATTTTCCGCAACGAAACATAAAAAATAAACTTGATAATATATTTTGGAAAATCGTTCAACAAGGATGTAATGATGAGTACAAACCACAAAACAATAATAATATAAACAGTATAGAACCAGGAAGCAATAGAGACAATACAATAGTATGAGTAACAATACTGTACACTCACTTACCATTATTAATGGGTGTCCAAACTTCGAATATATATTTTATTACAAGCTTTATATTAACTTGCACTGGATGTAACTATGTAAGTTTGGGTGAAATCTTGCAAGATAAATTTGACAATCGTCTCGGTTTCCGATTGAGCTGACATTTTGCACGCAGATGTATATCGCGTTACGATGCAATAATATGACAAAATGGCGCTGATCTGATGATGGAGTCGGAAGGTGATTATAGAAACATTTGTGCTAAACACGATAGATAGGTGTTTGTGCTCGTTTTACTTGTATTAGCTAGCACTCTACTGATCTCGAAAGCGACGAGTCCTGGAAGGCGATGTTTGACTTCTGCGAGTCCACCATCTCGCGGGGGGGGCTGACCCAGCGGGGTATTCCGTGGGAGGGTGGCACGCGGTCCCATCTTGGCGGGCTTCGGAAAGCCGGTGGCCGTATTCGGCGGCGGCTACCGGTTCGGTGTCCGGGGGTGTCGCGACGGGAAAGTGTGCCGCAGTGCGTAACGCGTCGCGCCACCCCTAATAACCCCGTGCTGAGTTCTGGCCTCAGCCGGGGTTCGGACGCTGAGTGTGAGCGATTAGAGGTTTTAGTGAGGTTCAACTCCCACATACCCCACCCGCGGGGCGGGCGGGGATCCGGTGATTTCCTCCAACTAAAACAAAAAAAAAAAGCACTCTACTGCTACATGATATCCAGGATCTTAAATGCTTGTATTTAAAAAGTTTTTTTGTAATAAATTATTTTTATTGCAAGACTGATAAGCTTACGGTCCACCTGATGATAAGTTACTGATCATGAACCTCAGCTATGTTTTAAAAGTAACAAAATAGAATAACACAGACAAATTGAGTACCTCCTCCTTTTTGAAAGTCTGCCAAAAAAGGTACAAATCAATTAAGGAATTTAAAGTTTTTTATTCAATTATTTTTAAAGAAAACTATGTTATTCAATTTTACAAGAATAACATAAAAACGAGATGTCAAACCTTTATCTTAACATCAGATTAAGACAGAAATACTTTCTTTAAACAGCCATCCAAATCGGTACTCAAATACTTGGTTCTTAATACATCGACACTCACTTTTTAAACACAAAAACGACATGTCAGATCTTTATCAAAACATGCGAATTACTTTTAAATCAATAAAATCGGTACATGTCAAATTGTAACCTTCTTCTTTATTTTGTGCTAGTCCGAGCACAGGGTCACGATTAAAAAAGAATTTGAAAAAATCATAATCATTCATTTACAATAGTTAATAATGATCAATTCATTAATTTCAATGATCAAACAACATCAATACAATAAGCAGGAAAAAACCTTTATAAAGAAATACTTATTTATAGCAGTAAAATACACAAGAAATAAATTACAAAATGAAAATGACATTTTTCAAGAATAGCATGAAAATAACATGTCAGATCTTTGTGTAATTCATACGAGATTATGATGAAAGTACCTGCCTCCAAACAAATATAGAATCTTCGAAATCGGTTCATATTTATATCCCCGCGACAAATGTTACCTTTCATATGGCAAAATAATTATTCAAATGGGCTTAGGTTAGTGAGACTCAACGAGTGAACTTAGTGAGAACGACTTCCATTGATGTCTAGTCGTCTTAAAAATACACATTTTTAAACACAGAACCAAAAGCACATGTTCGATCTTAAAAAAACTTAATGAAATTTTCTCAAGACAATTTAAATGTTACCTTTACTGTACTAGAAAGGCAGTATTTACCCCCTTTTGCAGTAGATCCAGTATAGGTAATAAATAAATAAATAAACCCATAATTTATAATAATTTAAGGAAGATGCAGTTAACTTGTCAGTTGAAAATCTTGAACTTTTTGTTTAAAAGATGTTCAAAAACCTACATTTTATTTGTAGTTGTTTATTTTAGCAATTTTAAATACCACTAGTGTACATGTATATTTTTTTTTTTTCTAGTAGTTTACTTTGTCAGGGAATGCAGAAATGTAAATCAGTATTTAGCGAAGATCTGACGTGTCGTTTATTGATGGGAAAAAAATATTAATTTTCATTTAACATGAAATACTCAACATCAATGTAAACGATTAACAATTCCTTTTCACGTGACGCAGATGAAGTATTTATATCTATGAAGTAGTTACACGTGCTGAATAATAACTTAAGCACCTCCAATTATAGTAAACGGTCTGTCACATGAACTCATGTTAATTATTACACATAGTTAGTGCATTTAATTGAATGTACTGAGAAACGGGAAGTATTTACGTGTAATTGTTCACCTGCGGGTCAAAAATCTAGTTAAATAGTTTAATTATAGAAAAAAATATAGAATAACAAGTTCGTGCAAATCAGGATCTGAATCGTGTAGTTACGCGCGATCGGTGCACTTTAATTGGCTTCATTCTGTTGTTCATGATGTTGATTCCAGATGTAATAATTCTATGATAATGTCGTAAAAAAAAACATCAACCTATAAAACTATTAATACATTTTGTCTGTTCCAAAAAGTATACTCAGTCCCGCATTGTGTTCACGTGATGGACTGTACCTGATCCCTCTACTGAGGACACCTGAGCCCAGCAGACAGTAATAAGTTGTATTACGAAGAAGATTAGTTTTTTCAAATGGCAATAATTTGTGACGCAGACGAAATTGCGCAAGTCAATTTACAATAATGTTATTTATTTCCTTGTTATTTAGAAGTTGATTATCGTTAGACGTAACCTTTGCTCTATAATTATAATATAATCACAATAGTATGCAATAATAACATTTTTATTAAGTACTACAATAATTACTTGTTCTTAGAATAGTTTTCTGAATGGAGTCTAGGGCACTGAATGTTTACTAGAACTGAAGAATGACGTATCTATGTAGAAGATAAATTATAAATAGTTAAATTTTTATAGACTTCCGCAAAGAAGGTGATACTTAATTAGTACGTATTGGAACGAATTTTTTTATCGCGCGTTATCGAAAGGGGGCTAGACAGAAATTCTTATGAAAAAGTTGTCACGACACTTTTTTGTCTTAGATGATTATCGCTAGATGGCGCTGTGATTAAAATCTTTTAAAACAATTCCTTACTTTGTTTTATATGATTAATGCTAGATGGCGCTGTGATCAAAATATTTTATTTAAGTTATAATAAATAACTTATTATTATAACTTAAAAAAATAAAATTTTATTACAATTCCCTCACTAATTAATCGAAAGGAACTTCGTTCCATCCGGGTGTCCCTTGACACCTCTCAAGTTTTTTTTTAAGTTTGTTACCGAATACATTTGACTGAACCGATTCTAGTTAGTTCTAGTTTGAAATAAATGGTGACGGTCATCATGGGGTCCTGTCTATTTTTATGAGATCAAACATATACTTTTAAAAATGTTTATTTTTAACGAACAAGATTTCACGATTTGCTGTACGTGTTTGCGTGTATTTTTTATATGAACCGATTTCGATGTTTCTTTTTTGTTAGCTACTTAGGACATAATAAACAAATTTGATAAAGATCTGACTGGTAGTTTTTGTGCTTTACTTGTGAAGTGGAAGTCGGTCGTTTTCATTTTTGAATACATTTCACCGTGCAAAATGTCAGCTCAATCGGAAACCGGGAAGTTTGTCTTTAGCTTGCAAGATTCCACCCGAACTTACATAGTTACATCCAGTGCAAGTTAATATAAAGCTTGTAAATATTATTTGTCAATAGTATTAATGTTGTTTGTTTGTTTGTTTCAGGTCGACTAGCAGTTATATTATTCAGTATATGTACTGTAGTTCTTGGAGTAATACTATCTTTTGTTCCCTGGTTGGATTACATTATTTTTAGGGTAAGTTCTAGTCTGTCTCTAGTTCTAGTCTGTTCCTAGATCCTCTAATGTGCGCAAAGTTCGTGCCTTGTTTGCAATAAATTCTTGTCGGACTAATTCTGGCCGGCGTAATCCTTTGCGTAGAATGATGGAGTTCTACAACTCAGTGTTTTTGGAGGTTGACATATTTGTGTGTTCAAAATATGAATATAAATTTAATGTAGTAAAAGTTTTACAATATTTTTAATGAAAATTTGTGTTTTTGTATGTAAATTTTACTTCCTTGTTTTAGTTTGTTGAACTGAATTAATTAATATTGAATAATGCAACAAAAATGGATGAAATATTTGAATTTTATTTATATTTATTTTAATAATGTAGTTTTAATATGTGTGCATCTCTAGTGGTGTATTATCATTATTGTTTAGTTTTAATTAATTGCTTATGAATACGCGGATAATGCAGTTGGCTGCAACATTGTACTTCAACTTTTGGAATTATCTTAAGTTAAACAAAATGTTGTAGCTGTTTATTATCCTTAATTAAAAAAAAAAAAAGTCAATTATTTGTACATAATCAACTGTCAATTGGTGTTAACGTTAATTTCAAATCTAAATGAACCGATTTAGATGATTTTCCATTTAAATTTAATCAAGTTGAAAATTGCGTTTTTTGTTCTTGAGTTTTTTTTCATAAAATAGGTAACTCAATGATTCAACTTCAAGAAAGGAATCCCATTCGAATCTAGTTCTATAGCACATACGCAACTTCATACATATTTATTTCAGGAATTAAAACTATGGAACGGGTCCATAAGTTACAGTTACTGGCAGAAACCAGGCGTCATGAGGTTAACTAAAGTATACATCTTCAATGTGACCAACTCACAGGCATTTTTGGAAAACGGAGAGAAGCCAAAGTTGGTTGAAGTCGGTCCTTTTGTGTATAGGTAAGAATATATTGTGGGGTAGTATTGAACCGATTGCCTTCCGTACGGGAGGTCACGGGATCAAAAAGCGGTTTGTAGGTCGACGAAAGTTGCTTAAGAAAAAGTTCTTAAGCAACTTTCGTCGATTATTAAGGAAATTAAATTTATATACCTAACACACAATAATCAATGCTTCCATACGACTAGTAACAATGTTAAAACTAAAGAAATTTGTATGGTTATTGAAATAATAATCTGCAAAATAAAATTTTAAGTTCGAAATAAAAATTTCAAATGATCTTTGGATCTCATTTTAAGTTTATCAAGATCTGACAAGTAATTTTTGAACAATTCTTAGATATTTGTTTTTGTATGCACAAGATTTAATCCTTAAACTTTTACATGTCACATCATTTTCGTTTGAAAAAAATTCTTCGGACTTAATCTCTTTAATAGTGTAAACAGATCTGACGAGCGATATTTGAGTAATTAAAATTAATTTTTGGTCAAAAAATATTTAATATTTTTTGTGTATTGTTTGTAATTTCCTTATTATTTAAACCAGATTTCTGTATTTTATGTCATTAATTGTGTATTCGCAAACTTGTTTTCGATTTATGTAATTAATATATTATTTTCATTGACGCATATGTATTCTCTAATAATTAAACTAAATAATGACAGTTAAATTTGATGAATGGCCAATTAATAGTTATTATGTATAACAATAAAATTGTTTACTACAAATATTACAATGTGATTTTTTTGTGTTCATTTTAAAAGAGGGCTATCAGCAAAAATAAGTAGGTAGTTATAATTCTAAAAAATATCCCCGAGAAAATACGACAGCATAATGTTTGTGTTATTTTAGCTACATATATTTAATGTTTTTAGTTTTATATTTCCTCCAACTAAGAAAAAAAACCTTCAAGGACTACTGTTGTTGTAGCTATGTGCTACAATGTACAATTTTCTATCTATGTAAGGCGACGGTGGCGCGACGGCAGAGAGCGTAACGTGTCGCGCCCCTCATAACCCCGTGCTGGGTTCTGGCCTCAGCCGGGGTTCGGACGCTGAGTGTTGAGGTTTTAGTGCGGTTCAACTCCCACATAGTGATTTCCTCCAACTAAATATGTAATGTCTATCTTCAAGCCTCTTTTAAAGAAGTGAATGTAATTCAATGTCCTTCCTCAGGGAGGACATGGAAAAGGTGAACATAAAGTTTCACGACAACGACACAGTTACATTCCAACACAAGAAAATACTACGATTTGTACCTGAAATGTCGGCTGATAAGAACCAGCCACTAGTTGTACCAAACATACCATATCTGGTAAGCACTTTTAATTAATACAACTCCAGATTAAATACTTCGTTGCGGGGACTTTTTACAAGCTTTATATTAACTTGCAATGGATGGAACTATGAAGTTCGGGTGGAATCTTGCGAGTTAAATTTGACAAACTTCTCGGTTTCCGATTGAGCTGACATTTGCACGTAGATGTATATTGCGTGACAATGCAATAATATGACAAAATGGCGCTGATCTGATGATGGATTCGGAAGATGGTCATAGGAACTCCTGTACTAAACAAGATAGACCGATCGTGTTTGTTTACATGATATGTAGGAACTTAAAAGTTGTATTTAAACTGTTTTCTTATAGAATATTGATTAATTTATGTCATTAAAAAATGCTTAATTTCTGCAGAGCGCGTTATCATTAGATTTCGTCAAAAGGATGTATTTGGGTGAAGTAGTGGGTTTTATTACCGGCGCTCTTCATCAAGACCGAGGTGATTCTTTTGTGAAAATCACTGCTGAAGAACTAGTTTTCGGGTAAGTGACATTTAAATCTGCTCGTTGCCGCTCGCTCCCGCTTTCTTTCGCTTTCGTATTATCTAATTTATTTGTTTTACACGCAGGTATGAAGACCGTTTGGTTTCATTTGCTCATATCGTCTACCCGAAAAATATTAGACCAAATAAAAAGATGGGACTATTACTCGCTGTAAGTATAAACCCGTTTTAAACACGATTAAAAGTAACGCCATCTATTATTCAAATAACGAACTAACAAAGTTTAAGTTCAGTGCAAACAAACGCCATCTATTATCCAGATCTCAAACTAACACGGTATAAACTAGCGCCATCTTTTATTTAATTCTCGTACTATTTGCACAGAGAAATGGGACTTTAGAAGAAGTATCTACGATTTATACCGGACAACAATCTATGAAACGTTTCGGATATTTGGATAAAGTGAACGGGCTGGATCAAATGACATATTGGACCGAAAACTCAAAGTGCAATAATATACGGTAAGTGACCACTTTGTTATCTAATAATATTTAATTAACTAGCACTGGATATAACTATGTACTAATGTACCTATGTAAGTTCGAGTGGAATCTTGTAAGGTAAATTTAACAAACTTCCCGGTTTCCGATTGAGCTGACATTTTGCACGCAGATGTATATCGCGTGACAATGCAATAATATGACAAAATGGCGCTGATCTGATGATGGATTCGGAAGATGGTCATAGGAACTCCTGAACTAAACAAGATAGACTTGTCGTATTTGGGTTCGTTTTACTTGTCTTGGCTAGCACTCTACTGTTACATGATATTCAGGATCTTAAAAGCTTGTATTTAAAGTTTTCTGTAAAATAAACTATTATTACAAAAATGAAAACGACTGACTTCCATTTCTCAAGCATTACACAAAAACTACCTTAGTTTGGGTGAACCGATTTGCATGATTCTAGTGTCAGATGTAAGATAGTGATCTTAATTGGGTTCCGCTTAATTTTTTTTACGATCGAACTAGTACTTTTGCATCTGTGTTTAAAATCTGTATTTTAAACGAATAAAATTTCACGTTTTGCGCTGCGTTTTTGTGTGTAATTCCTTTAAAAAGAACCGATTTTGATAATTCTTTTCGAACGAAGAACGAACGAACGGAAATTCTTATGAAAAAGTTATCACGACACTTTTTTGTTTTAGATGACTATCGCTAGATGGCGCTGTGATTAAATTTTAAAACAATTCCTTATTTTGTTTTATATGATCAATGCTAGATGGCGCTGTGATCAAAACATTTTATTTAAATTATAATTATTATAAAGTAACTAATTATTATAACTTAAAAAAATAAAATTTTATTACAATTCCCTCACTAATTAATCGAAAGGATCTTCGTTCGATCCGGGTGTCCCTTGACACCTCTCAAACTTTTGTGTGTAATTCCTTTAAAAGGAACCGATTTCGATAATTCTTTTTATCTCAAAATTACTACCAGTCTTATTCAAAGATTAGTAGTAGTAGCTAGTAGAAAAGTAGTTTCCAATACATATAAAGATATGTCACAATAATTTAAGTTTTACAAAAACGAGTAGGTACTTATAGATTCTGTTGACAAACTTACAGAATCAAAGTTCAATGAATTCTTGAGGTTTTTCATTTATTTGTTAAGGATATTATTTATTCTTTATATTTATTTAGGCGCACTTGTAGTTTTTAAGGTTTAAATTTAGATGTCAACGAATTGCCTTTTGACCTACGAAAGATTTTTAAGTAAAAGTGAAGAAAACTTTTAAATACAAGCTTTTAACATCAATATACATGATATAGATATAGCAGTAGAGTGCTAGCTAATACAAGTAAAACGAGCACAACACGACGGGTTTATCTTGTTTTTTTTATTGCCTCTTAGGCAGACGAGGTGACGGCCCACCTGATCGTAAGCGGTTACCGTCGCTCATGGACCTCTGCATTGCCAAAAGATTTTAGCACAAGAGTTCCTATGACCACATTCCGACTCCATGATCGCATCAGCGCCATTTTGTCATATTATTGCATTGTCACGCGATATATCAGATGTATACATCTGCGTGCAAAATGTCAGCTCAATCGGAAACCGAGAAGTTTGTCTTTAGCTTGCAAGATTCCACCCGAACTTATATAGTTTAATCCGGTGCAAGTTAATATAAAGCTTGTATTTAGTTTTATGTATTTATTTGTTTGTTTCAGCGCGTCTGAAGGGTCATTCTTCCCGCCCCGAGACTCCACTAAGGAAGACATAGTAAATGTATATGACAAGGATCTCTGCAGGATATTACCATTGAAGTACAGGAAAGATGTATACAAAGATGGTTCGTATACATTATGAATAAATAGTACAGAATGAAGCCAATTGAAAGTACACCAAACTTGCGAACAAATAAATAAAAAACCAACACCCTTATGATGGCAATCGAAATAACAGTTAATTTAAAATAATCTTTGAAAACAAACATAGTGTCTTAAACATAAACATTCAATATTTGAATTGCTTGTACCTGTAAGATCCATTACTGCCCACTGTTGGGCTCAGGTCTCCTCAGAAGAGGGATTAGGCATAGTCCACCACGCTTGCCCAGTGCGGATTGGGGACTTCACATATCTTCAAAGGATTTTTAAAACCATTTTCCGACATGCAGGTTTCCTCACGATGTTTTCCTTCACCGTTTTTAGCCAGTGGTGTTGTGAAAAATTTCACATAAATCTTTTTTCATATTTGAAGTTCCTGACACTATATGAATGCTTCTTTTTCCAGGCATCAAAACCGGCTTATATACGCTGCCGAGCTCCACGTTTGAGAGTGCTGATGTGAATCCTGATAACAAATGCTTCTGCGAGTCCAAGGGGTGTCCACCGAGCGGTCTGCAGAATATCAGCCCTTGTCAATACAGTGAGTTACATTTTTTTTTATTGTAAGATAAATATACGAGCCTACGGCCCACCTGATGGTAAGCGGTCACCGTCGCTCATGAACCTCTGCAATGAGGGGCTTTTCTTAATCCTCGTAACATACTCTATAACCGTATAATAATACTAGCTGGCCCACACAACTTCGTCTGCGTCACATAAGTAAATTTTCTCACCGTTTAAACCTTCCCTGGACTTCTACGAATATTTCAAGATTAAAATAAGTCAAATCGGTTCAGTCGTTCTCGAGTTTTAGCGAGACTAACGAACAGTAATTCATTTTTATATAAGAAAGAATAATAATCTAGCCTATGTTACTCGTAGACAATGTAGAAAGATACATCGTGATTCTCATTATTGATTTCCGTTGTATTAATTCGAATAGAATCAACCAAATCGGTTCATTTAGGCGAAAAATCTGACGTAAAATAGAAACGAAATTGAAAAATCTTTCAAATTTAAAAGTCGGTCAAAAATACATCCAAAACATGAAATTGACACCAATTCTGTTAACAAAGCCTTGAACCTACTGTAAAAAAGCAAGGTTTATCTCTCATCTTGAAATATTAACGACGAAATGCTAAATGAATGATATAATAACATGGAACCTTGTGGCGAGGTCGCGGGTTCGGCTCCCGGACTGAACTTGTCAATTGATGAAATTACTTCATATCATGCAAATTGTTTGACAAACCTTCAGTATTTTGGACAATTTTACAAGCTTTATATTAACTTGCACTATATGTAACTATGTAGGTTCGGGTGGTTGCAAGCTAAATTTGACAAACTTCCCGGTTTCCGATTGAGCTGACATTTAGCACGCATTTTTGGACGAAAAAATTGTCGTATTGCTATACGTAGTTGAGCTATGTGGAAGTTAAACCGTACACCACTAGTGTATGTATACCTATTTGAAAAAAATAAGACTTTTTAATAAATTTTATTTAAATTTTTGACCAAATGACCAGTAACAAATCGCTGGATTGCCTGCCTCTCAGGTGGGGTATGTGTGAGTCGAACCGCACTTAAACCTCCTGCTCACACTAAACGTTCATACCCTGACTGACGACAGAACCCAGCGCGGGATCGTGGGAGGTATCGGGAACTGAATTTTATGATGTTTCCTCTACAGATGCTCCGGTATACCTCTCCAACCCTCATTTCTACCAGGCGGACCCCTCGCTCCTGACGCCCGTCGAAGGTCTGAAGCCGGATAAGAAGAAACACGAGACTTACTTCCTGATACAACCGGTAAGTCATCAGAATTTAGCTTTTGGCCTTTTTTGTGACAGGAGGATATCGCTAGATTTTCACCCGTACCGTAGATGGGGTATAACCCCGGCTGAGAACAGAACCCAGCACGAGATTGAGCATGATGACGGGACATGTCTCGTCTTTTGACCTACCTAGGTTACCTATTTATTGACTTCCACACAGGAGGAGGTACGAGTTTATGAGAAGAATTACTATTGTTAGACAGATAAACGAGCCTACTGTCCACCTGACGGTAAGTGGTAACCGCCGTCTCTGTAATGTCAGGAATATCCTGACATTACATCCTCATATATCAGGAATATCCTCAATAAGAATATCCTCTATCGCCGCTGCAGGAATTGTTGACAGACTTCCAAAATTTCAATTCGGCTGTATTTTTTATGTGTGTATAACTTTAGTTTGGGTGGACCGATTTGAATGATTCTGATGTCAGAAAATTGATGGTTGTCATGGGGCCCCTTTTTTTAAGATCAAAACTCTTTTGGATCTATGTTTCAAATGACAATTGGTTTCATAAAAATGCAGACTATCATTTTTTTCGTTTCATTAGTTCGATACAAGTTACGAAAAAAATTGAATGCAATATTATTCAATATCAAAAATAATGGTTCCTTTCAGTAAAACACCCTATATTCAATATTTAATTTACTTCACATTCATGTCATTATAATGAGACACCCTGTATAGCACTACTAAAAAACGCCAATTTTGATACTATGGCCCATGAGACACCTTATACCTTGTCTGTATATAGCACTACTAGAAGCCAAATTTGGCTAGTTTTCAATTCAAGCAATCTTTTATTCCAGAAAATCGGAGTCCCTCTTGAAGGTTTTGTTCGAGTACAACTCAACTTGAAAATACCTAAGATTAGTGGCATTTTTTTCAACAATGTCAACAAATTCCCTGAGATGTACTTCCCTATCATGTGGATTGAAGAGGTATGGTAGACAATCAAGACATTGTACACATAAATACAATCTTATAAATGTATAGTTTGAGGCAAGAATAAATGCACTTCCACTTTTAGGAAATTATACAAAAATATTTAGAGTTTTAACAATTCCATATTATACTAGCTGACCCGCGCAACTTCGTTTGCGTCACATAGGAATTGGTCTCGGTAATTTTCTAAAAGTACTCATCGGAACGCTTCATTAGAGCCTAATACAAAATATACCTATAATAAATAGCTAATAAGGATAACAGAAAAGAACTAATAAAATATGGAATAACTATAGATAAAGGAGTTAAACTAAGAAATAAAAAGAGATAAAATAAAACAGGAACAAAATAAAAATATACTAAACAGTAAAACACTAATTCATAGAAATAAAATAAAAGTCCAATGTAACAAAGTAATAGTAATTATAGTACGGAAAAGAAATAAATAACAACTTCATATATAAATGTATATATAAATATTGGAAGGACATTACATTAGAAAGTTGATGACAAAGGTTCGCCACAATATTGGCGAAGAGATCAAAGTAGACTGCAAAGCCACAATAAAAAAAATAAAATAGAAACACGATGAGGTGTTTCTCTGCGTGATCAAATCAGAAATGAGGAGATCCGCAGAAGGACTAAAGTAACCGACATAGCCCGAAGAATTGCATCTTTGAAGTGGCAATGGGCAGGACACATTGTGCGAAGAACGGATGGCCGGTGGGGCCGAAAAGTTCTGGAGTGGCGACCACGAACCGGTTGGCGCAATGTTGGTAGACCCCCCACAAGATGGACCGACGATCTGGTCAAGATTGCGGGAGGTCACTGGATGCAGATGGCGCAGGACCGGTCGATGTGGCGAAGTTTGGGGGAGGCCTATGTCCAGCAGTGGACGTCTATAGGCTGATGATGATGATGATGAGGTTATCTTGGATATTGACGGAGTGCCTGTGGCCACCTTCCAGCTCCAACATCAGACCTTGATCTAAGCTATCCTATCTCTCAAGTTGGACCACACTGCTCACGGTGTGCCAATTTAATTTAAAATCGGTTCAGTAGTTTAGGAGTCCATCGCGGACAAACATCGTGACACGAGATTTATATACAGGGTGGATCTGTAACCTTGGACATACCGAAGCGGGGTGAATGTCCTATCGAAATACAACCCGGGAAAAATGTAAAAAAAAATATCGGTTAAACTTTTTTTTTTAAGTATTAAATATTAGCCCGCAGTACAAATAGTACAAAACGCAGGAATCCCCGCGCAATGCAGCGCGCGCGATTGCAGTGGCTCGTTTAAAAAAAATAATATGGCGGCCGTGACCTTGATTGACCTCTTTTTAATCAGTACAACGACACGACAAGGTGGTTGATATGATTTACACACTTTTATTAGGTAACACAAAGTGTATGTTAAGGAAAATAACTCACCATAGTAAGATTGTCGATCCGATTCGAAATCCAGTTAAATAGCACTTACAAAATAAGTTAATGTAATAAGTTACTACCATTAGTTTCAGCAGAAAATGTTTCTTTTATCTAAATGGTAATAGCATTGAACACCTTGACACTTGAACACTTGAACTTTGAATACAATCAACTCATTTTGTTTTAAAGCCCATTCAATTAAAACAAGTTTTGTCTAGTTAACACAAACAAATGCAACGTTTGTTTTGCATCTAACGAGTATGTGTTCGGCATGTTTGTACATTAATTAAGAAGAGATGAAAAAAATCAAACTAACAAGAATATTATAAAAGAAACAAAATGAACACTTAAACTAATAACTGAAACACAAACAAACACTGACACACACAATCAAACTAACACAAATAAAAACTAACTTAAACACAAAACAAAAAACTAGACAATTTTAATTAACAAAGATTTTTTTGACTAAAACGACGAAACGCGCCGAAAATTTTCATTTGATCAAACCGAATTTGCGTTTATGGTGCCGACACTTCCTAATTCCTGTGATTGGCGTAAAAATTATAAATTTATGAACTTAGATTTACTAATAAAATCCTTTTAGTTTCACGTCTTTCGGATAGATGGCATTGTGTTCATAAAATGTTTAGGAAATTTTATTTTTTTAATCAGAGAAATAAAGGAAACTTCAATACTTTCTAATTATAAATATTGTTATGTACGGATAATAATTTTAAATTATCTAGGTATTTCATAAAACTTATCAAAGACATTACATTTCTTTTCGAAGTATGATATTTCTTTCTACTTCCGTGTGGGGCCGGAAGGGATCGCGGGGCGAGGAGGTGACTGCGTCTGTCTTACTATTTAATTCAGTTTCGTCTAAATAGTCATACTAAAAGGTTTACTTGAGATCACTAGTTGCGCTGTCGCGTGAGTTCGCGTGTGTTGTGATGACTTGTGGAAAACAGATGTTATTTTGCATATTTGCTGTGTTAACTAGACAAAACTTGTTTTAATTCAATGGGCTTTAAAACAAAATGAGTTGATTGTATTCAAAGTTCAAGTGTTCAAGTGTCAAGGTGTTCAATGCTATTACCATTTAGATAAAAGAAACATTTTCTGCTGAAACTAATGGTAGTAACTTATTACATTTTACATAACTCTATAATCTCTTCCCGTTATTGGCAGAGAAAAGCTTGCCCAAATTTTATAAAAAGTTTTACCATTTTACAAAATTTACATACACCTATTTTATCTTTTAATACTCTGCCTATTTACCAAATACCGTTCAAAGCTGTAGTCCATAACCCCACCATAGTACTTAACCTAGGTATTTCTAAAAACACTAAAAACATTAACTCCGTGTTTTCACAAAAGTCCCAGGAGAAATGGCCAAATTGGAACTATTTATATACTGACGCCTCAAAAATTGATCCCGACGGGCTCACTGGGGTTGCGGTCTGGCATGCAGATGCAAATCATCCTATCCTACATCAACTTCCTCCAGAAACTTCGGTGTTTACAGGTGAATGCATCGCTATACTAAGTGCCCTAATATATATTGCTCAATTTTCAATTAATAAATGTGTAATATTTAGTGATTCACGGAGCGCTTTAAATTCGATCTCAGAAAATTCCATTAAACATTGTTCACGTCATCCTATTATAAGCATGATCAAAGACTTACTATATACTTTCGAAGAAAAATACATTAAAGTTGAGTTAGTTTGGATCCCTGCTCATGCAGGAATTTCAGGCAACGAAAAGGCAGACAGTTACGCAAAAAACGCCATTAATACGGGAGATAAGCACTTTTACTTTAATGTCATCAACGACCTACTTGCATTAAGTAAAAAAATTAT
Source organism: Trilocha varians (assembly GCA_030269945.2). Taxonomy (NCBI): domain Eukaryota; kingdom Metazoa; phylum Arthropoda; class Insecta; order Lepidoptera; family Bombycidae; genus Trilocha; species Trilocha varians. Next base: position 16,194,068 of record AP028278.1, on the reverse strand, counting down.
GTTCAACGACTGGAACAAGAGTTGGGAGTCATACAAATACAAATATTCTTACATACAGCCATCGGTCCCTAGACGTCCTTGGTTTTATAACTTTAGAAATTTTGATAAACAGACCACGAGTACTATTATACGATTAAGGTTGGGCCACGTATGTTCCCCAGTGAAACTCTATAAATTTAAAATCAGACAGTCCCCGATCTGTGTGTGCGGTTTAGAGGAGGGAACTATCGACCACATATTTTTTAACTGCCCCGCTAACTCGAAAAGTCCGCCCCTTTACACCCTACTAAATAACTCCGAAACCCCTTTCCCATTAAACATGGCCTACTTACTCACACTTCCCAGTAAAGAAGTAATTTATAAACTAGCAAAATTTATTAGTATGAATAACATCCACTTATAATATAAAAAAATTAATATTTAATTAATTTGTATTTTATATGTATATTTGTTTGTAACATATATGTAAATATTTTCTTTGTTAATTAGAATTATAAGTAGTGTTATTTGCAACGTTTTAGTCAATCCGCGACAAGTACAAAACGTTGCCTTCGCTAAACCTGACATTGGCTGGGCCGCCCACAAAAGCGGTGGCAATAAAGCCATAAAAAAAAAAAAAAAAACTTATTACATTAACTTATTTTGTAAGTGCTATTTAACTGAATTTCGAATCGGATCGACAATCTTACTATGGTGAGTTATTTTCCTTAACATACACTTTGTGTTACCTAATAAAAGTGTGTAAAACATATCAACCACCTTGTCGTGTCGTTGTACTGATTAAAAAGAGGTCAATCAAGGTCACGGCCGCCATATTATTTTTTTAAACGAGCCACTGCAATCGCGCGCGCTGCATTGCGCGGGGATTCCTGCGTTTTGTACTATTTGTACTGCGGGCTAATATTTAATACTTAAAAAAAAAAGTTTAACCGATATTTTTTTTTACATTTTTCCCGGGTTGTATTTCGATAGGACATTCACCCCGCTTCGGTATGTCCAAGGTTACAGATCCACCCTGTATATTAGAATTATGTTAAATACAATTAGAACAACAACTGACAATTAATGTAATAAAGCTGTGTGCAACAGAGAAAGCGCTCTATGAATCCGAAGCTATGAACTGCTCTGTTTCTAAAAGTCAAACTGCATTCTTCATTCTTGCCCCAAACTATATGTACAAACAAACTACAGAAACACAAATGTAGACTTAACTTGCAATGGATGTAACTATGTAAGTTCGGGTAGAATCTTACTAGCTAAATTTGAAAACCTCCCGGTTTCCGATTGAGCTGACATTTTGCATGCAATAATATAACAAAATGGCGCTGATCTGATGATGGAGTCGGAAGGATGTCTTGTGCTAAACAAGACAGACCCGTCGTGTTTGTGCTCGTTTTACGTGTATTAGCTAGCACTCTACTGCTACATGATATCCAGGATCATAAAAGCTTGTTTTTTTTTCTTTTATTACAAAATCCTTTGTTTTTCAGGGCATTCCAGAAGTAACTACACCAATATGGAGGTGGATATTCTTGGCCACAACAGTTGGCCCAATAGCAGCGCCAATGTTGGCCTACACGATGATATTTGGTGGTCTATTAACGATATCTGTGATATTCTTACGAGCATACAAACGCTTAGTTTTAGGACAAAATACATTAGAAATATTAGATATTAATAAAGATGTAATAAGAAATAGAAATTCGACGATAGTTTTAAACAGCTCAAAAATTGTGCCAACGACGTACCAACCTTTGAATAAAAATTCCAGTTGTGAGCTTCTGAATGTTGGCACCACTGTCAGTAGGAGTTTCGAGAATTTAAGAAAGAAAAGGACAGATTTCGTTAAATCTACTTTTAGTGAGGTAGAAAGAGAGAGCCTATTAAATTCAAATAATGCTTTCATAGTGTCGGAAACGAGGAAGTGAAAATTAAATTATTTTTTTTATTTGGCAGTATTCGGATTTACCTTTGCCTCGAAAGAGACGATTAAATAAACAAAAATTCGGTAATTTTCTCGTAATTTGAAGACAATGTTAGTTGATATGATATTTTACTCAAAAATATTGTTTTTCTGATGTAAGATGTGTAATAATACCACTGGTAAAACCATAGCATTAAACTAAATAGAAATGAACATATAAAGTTGTAAATGTCATCTGTCAAATTTGACACCTGTCAAAACTATACAACCAATTCTTAGGTCCAAATTTTGAAATTATGATTGAGATTATTTTCTTCAAAATTAAATGTTTTGTATAAGCGGACATATTATTATCTAGAGACACGCTTACGTGTGGCGTAAAGACTTCGACCTCTTACTATTGACAGTATAGTGGATATTGCCAATGGAATATTGTCAATATTTTAACTAAATACTAATTATATTATCATCCATATACTATATCTTGCCAGATACATAATGTAATATTGTGATATATTATGTTATTGAAATGAGATTTCGATAAATTTTCACTTGACTTTGCTCAAATAGTATAACGAGACTAATGGTCGCATATCCAAATAATAGGAATATTTTATACTTTCGATCATTCTAGATATATACGATTAGAGTTTAAAAATGGCGCCAAGTAAACACTATCAAAGTCGTGATGGGGTAGTGGTTGAAGCGCTTGCCTTCCGTACGGGAGGTCGCGGGCTCAAGCTATCTAAATCTCCATCATCTTCAGCTTTGCGAGAAGGGAAGTCGTGTGTCTTACTCCTTATATCATCTTCTGATTAAATTCGTTCCCAAGACAAGTTATCGTTTCCTAGGCTTCACTGCTCGTAGAAAAACTAGTATCATTGCAATTTGAATAGTGTATCAAATAACTCAAATTATAATAAATAAATAGTTTTTTTTGCAACTTGACTTATTTCGACATTGAAGCAAAATATTATTTTATTATGGTGTCATTTTGTTACATTTGATCGAATTATAGCTTAACTAGGAACTTACCAAAATTGGCGTTTGTCTAATGGTGCCATTAATAGGTGAGTGGTTATTTCACTTATTTTATATTTACTGTTATTTTGGATTTGCGACCTAAAATATTAGTTCAAGTAACTGTATTTAAGAATTTACTTGACGTGTAATTAAGTATTATGTATTTTAACTAACACACGAGTAAAATTATATTATAACTTGTCCTTAAAATACAAAATACTAAGTTTTATTTAAATTCAAAACTGTTAAATTACATTTACAGAAAATTGCAAGTTATTTACATAAAAAAATGCAAATAATTTACATAAAAAATTGCAAGTAATTTACATTAAAAATTGCAAGTTATATTAGTGTTTTGAATTTTATTAAATAAAATTAAATATTAAGCTCAAGAAAGCTTTAAAATTGAAGACTAGTAAATTACTTTAGCGCAAAAATTAATATATTTTTTGCGTTAAATTCTATATTATTATTAATTAAATATTTTTTAATAATATTTACATTCCATTTAAATAATTATAGGGTGATTATGGACTGTACTTTTAAAGAATATTAAGTAATCTTGTAAATAATATTTTTAGGATTTATTTTGTAATAAACTTTTTATAGCAAAACAATAATTGTTTTATTACTTTTCTTATTTTTCTGAACATTAATTGAACAGATTAGCTTCCTAAGCTTGATGAAATGACTACATATTTCTGACTGTGCCTAGTGCCTACATACATTTAATTGATTTGGATGATCCTTTTTAACCCTACTAATAGAAAAGTAACTCTGCCTGTATCTGTCTGTTCCGCTTTCCCACTTACTTGACGAAAGTAGGCACAGACAATCTTTAGATCGATTAGAAAGAACGTAGGTTAACCTTTTAATGGAAAATGACGCAGACGAAGTTGCGAGGGCCCGCTAGTATTACATAAAGCATGGAACGATTGAGTAGATAAAACAAAAAACGGAGCCTAAAAATTATATTTATTTTGACTAGCAAAAATTATGCCGTTCTTTATGTATATCATTGAAATCTTATATACTAAACAAGCACGATTTTATATAATAATATAGTATACTATGAAATGGACATTTTTTAATTATTATTATTATTACAGTAATTTATAATGACAGATTTTGGCGAAAAATGTGTTTTTTTTTCTGGAAATTATTTTTAAATATGTTGAGGTCTAATTTATTTAAATCAAAAAAGTACTTTACAATCACTGAATATATTTTTGAATTATGTAAATAGTGTTCACAACTTAGACGGAATGCGTTGTGTTGTAAACCCTCGAAGTCTAAATTTTATTTTTTTATTTAAAATCTCATAAATGAAAACTTGAATAAGTGGTTTTTAAATACTACAAATCTGATGTTAAGTGGTCACCAATTTTCTTGAAGTATTTTTACAACATTTTTCACAAAAAATCCATCATTAAATAAACTTGTGAAATTATAAAAGCGTAACGGAAGTCTATAATCTATGCGAAGATTGGCAATTCATTGATTCGGAACATCCGGTCCCACGACCCTAAAAATAATACTAAATATCATAAACTTTCTGTAAATTACTTTACAACGTAATTTTGTAAAAACAATTACATAACAAAATAATGTCTGTAAATATATAATATTTTAACATTAATGAAATAATAGAGACGCCATCTTAGAAACTTTTAATTAAATTTGAAATTTCAAAACAATATATCTTCTATAAGATTTTAAATCAGGAAAATGTAATTATTAATAACGAAAGCTTGAAATTGAGTTAGACTAGTCAGAGTTTCAAAAATATAATACTCCATGTCATCATTTAATAATATTTATTTCAGAAAAATTGTCTTCACACCTATATTTTTTTCAGGTTTATTTTATTTGAAAACTGGCGTCGTCGGATCGGATGTTCCAAATACAAAATACATTAAAATCCTACGTAAATATTTAAATTACAAAGTTATATTAATACTTATATTTAATATATATAAAAACGTTTCTTCTCACATTCCGTATTACGTATATCGTTCGTTATATTATATTTAGTCGTATATTATCATTCACAGATCATTATATTAATCATTATCTAAATCTCAGTGTAGATATTGTACAGCTATACATGGCGCCCAGAGTATGTTCATATTAACACGTTATAGTTTGTTACTAACAACGACTGATATTGGACATTAAAACCATGCATTATAGCTTGATAAATTACTTATTTCATTGTGTACTTATATTGTTTTATAAAAGTCACACTATTCATGATCTTAAAAATTATAAATTAAAATTTTGGACTGAAAAGTTATTTACGAAATCATATTCGAACCAGCAATTATTATGTTAAAAAGCAATTGCAGGACAACAAATATTTATTTGTTCACATGTACCGCTATATAACTTCAACACTGAGATGTAGACTGGGCTCTAATCGTGAAGCAATAGTTAATCAAATATTTCTGTCATTTTACAACTTACAAAACTTGTTAATGCCATCATTTCTAAATTTAGTAAAACTGTCATTAAACAAAATGACATGACACTACTGTTTTACATGACATGCCATTTATTGCTTTCACACATTTTTACAATTTACGTATTTCAGCCAACATTGCCCATTCTTGAGATATGATTAAAAAATATTGCCTTTACTTATTATTTAAACACAAGATATATATTTTTAGTATTTGGCATTGCATTGTGAATGATTTTTGTGAACTTTAAAAACATGACAACAATATCTTTTTTTGTTTTTTTTTAATCGAGAGTTTTTTATTGTTATTTTGGGACTTTTGTATTTAAAACAACTACAATTGTAATTTAATTTTATAGATTAACATAACTAAACTGCAATTTAGCATACAACTGCATTTTTTCGTAGTACACCCGATTTAATTATATTATATTTTATGGCAATTTATACAGGTATAAATTATAAACTCATCCTTGGACTTTTTCATCATTTCAATCCACAATTTCGCATTTTTTTTTCATGTAGCTTATACCTTCATTCACAATGCCAATGCCATTTATTATGCCAATATGTAAAATAATACAACGTATACATTCTGATAATATAACTATCCGTATACAAACATTTGTAACGAGTTGTATAATATATATAGACGACGAGTATACTGGGTTCATTGTATTATATTATAATTGAGTTTACAATATAATATAATAGTTAAGTAAAAATGGGAATTTAAAAATTTCAGAGCAAACTTATTACATCAGTTTTTTTTTTATTTGTAAGTACAAAAAAAGTATTTTATTGAAAAAATTGTGTTGCAATATTACTGTAATCTCAACTATAGTATAATTTAAAGACTAAAATGTTATTTATAACGTTAATGATGGACAATTTTTATTGTATTTTTGGTAATTTTAAAGTTAAATAATCAGATAGTATATGTTACTGTCGTTTTAACTTAATTTATTTTGAATACCTACACATTTTAAAATTGTTATTATAAGAAAATGAAGATATTAAAGAGAAATAGTTTTAAAAAACTAATTACTTTAAGAAGAGAGAGACATTAAGCTTGGCTTTAAAACAACAATACTTCAATGTTCATCATTAACATTATACTAAAATATAAAAAAACTTAAATTAATATGGCGAGTAGAAAATATACAAGATGAGTACAATAAAATAACTAACACTGTACAGATTAAATAAATACACGGATCTTGTCTATGGACGGTATTGTCTTATCTGTGGTACGATACAAAAAATAATTTCCTTGTCTACGGTTTATTTACCATAGATTTGATTTTAGAAAGCAAAATTAACAATCATTTTATGATATTTAAGGAAAATCAAAATTACTTGTAGTATTAGTGAATAGACACAAAAGAAAAATAAGTGAAAATTATAATTAAATAAAAAACTTTAATTTCATAATTAAAAATATTACTAATATTACACTGTAAATGTTAATGTAAAAAACTGTAAGAATGTTAATTTTGCTTTCTATTTACTATTATTTTAATCTATTTTGTTACATATCAGTCAGATTGGATGTCACAGAAAAAAACTGTTTTACAAATTATTTTTACCATTTTCTGTCAAATTAATTATAATTCTATTCTGAAACAATTAGGTAGAACTTCAGTAATATTAATTATAAACATCACAAATTAGTAGAAAAAAAATAAGTGGAAAACAAATTATTCTGAAAAACTCGTTGTTATTTTATAATTTTTATAAGTTCAAGTAAAACTTCACATGAAAATGGTAAAAATAAAAATAGTAAAAAAAACTATTATAATCACAACCAGAGCTTAAATTGACGATAAATGATTTGATAAAACGTTTTATAATTTATCAAAATAACGGAAAACTCAATAAAGTAAATAATACATCGTATACAATCAAAAATGCTTTATAAATGAGTTTTCCTTTACATTACGAAAAAATAAATTTAATTTAAAAAATATTACATTTTCTTTACATTGAGGTATCAATTACGTATACATGTTCTTTACATTGAAAAATAATTGCATTCAATAATAATTATGACGTGTTATGCCGTTAACTATGCCAACAAAATAATAAGCCAACAACAATGTATTATTACTTTATGTAATTATTTTTCAATGTATTTTTTTACAATTATTAATACTACGATACAAACTATGGTATACTGACTCAATAATTTAATGTCTTTGTTCTCATTAATTATTAAAAATAATAATTGTGACTTATCGTGTTTTATTAAAACAATTACGTATACGAAATTTTGAAGGTATTTTTTTTATTTTGTGGAAATATTACTGATGTAAACTTACAATGTTTTTGTTATAAGATAGTAAAGAGTATGTGTATTATAATAATAATACAGTCATGTATTATTACAAAGTGTAACTAATAACGCGATCATTATTAAAAACTGTAATTTTCACCATCATCGAGTAATTTTACGGTCCAAATCAAATGGCATTTCATGAATGTTCACACTTTTATAGAACATTATTATATTATGGGCGATTAGGACACATTTGGAAGACTACAATTAGTAATAATAGTATTATTATTAACTGTATTTTTTATAATTTTGCAAGGTAATAGTTTTCCAGGAACAACCATATATTAATAATTACTACCAGTGACATTTCCACGATAATAATAATCGACGGTTGTCAGATAAAAGGAGGTGAGCGAGATCTTGAAAATATTCAGGAAAAACGAATTTTCTTTTTACATCATGATCAAAAACTATCCGGTGACCACTGACATTATAGTTCAAGAGCCTGTGACCTTCGAAATATTAACAAAGTTGAAAGATTGTCAGCGTATGCTCTCAACACAAGGAAGATCGACCATTTTGAAGTTTGGGTCGTCGTGGCTTTTACAAATAAACGGTGCTAAAAATGCGTCAAATATATTTCATTACATAATAAAGTGTTATTTGATACAATCTTTAAAATCACGTATAATATTGAAAAAAAATTTCACAATTTTCCAAATTTCGTTTAGCACTTGTATCTGACACCCGTCGTGAAGTGTGTCACACATGTTTATACATTTAGACAATTATGTCACAGAATAACTGAATACAGAAGTAAATACTATTTTGATATTTTAATTATATTTTGTATTTGATAATTTCTCATTAAGTTGAAATTACTTTTTTAGGTACAATTTGAGCATAAAACGGGTACTTCCTACGATTAATGTTAGAAAAATGATTACGATATTATGTAAGATTCCTTTGTAAGTGTGATAACGTCATCTGAAATAAGTATCATCAGAATCGGTCCAGCCAAATTAAAGTTATGAGATACTAATCATGAAAAAAATCAAACGAATAGATCCTTTTGGGAAATCCGTCAAAAACACAATTTACTGTATGTTTTTCCCACATTTATGTGTAAATTTCTTTTTCAGTAATAATATGATTTTGTTTATAGTTTTACTTCTGTAGTTATTCTGTGTGTGTTCAGTGCATGTTTTGTATGGAGTAGTCCTCCCCCTCCCCCGCGCGGTCGTCCCCCGACTCCCCCTCGCCCCCCTCGCCCCCCTCGCCCCCCTCCGCGTCCTCGTCGTCCGAGGAGGAGAGCAGGCCTGCTTGTATACAATCATCAATATTATAAAGCTGAAGAGATCGTTTGAACGCGCTTATCTCAGCAGTAATACGACGAAGACACTCGTAAGGACTCTCCTCAAGCCTCGTTTGAAGTAGGACAAGTCATAGCGCTCGGGAAACACCGAAGAAAGGAGCTCATTACATAGCCGCATAACATTGTCAACAATAAAATTGTCATTGTCCATTGTAATTTTTTAGATAATTCATAATTTTGCATTTAGATTAGAGTATATTGTTAGATAATATGTAAATATTACTGCATTGGGGTACATGACCCTGTAAAAGTAGTATTTTTCTTTTGTATAAATAAATATTGCGTGTAAGTCTACATACCGGCTGTGAACTGTGGGTTGTGTAACGCGTCGGGCCAGTATCGTTTGCCGACGCTCGCGCCGTTTTTGGACTTCTTGCCGCCTTCAACAATAATAATATATGCACTGGTCAACGTTTTATCAAATAAATGTATTAAAAAAGATTTAATTAAGTTTGTAAAAAAATCAAAAGGAAAGCGAACCCAATTTGGTTTGTCTATTTATGCCAAGTAGGAGCCAAATTAATCACGAAGTAACGTTAGTACTAATGAAGGGAATAAAAATTACAAAAATTGAAATAAAATGTAATATTTAGTTAAAATACCGAGTAAAATAATAAGAGTACATATTATTATTGTAAGTAAAAATCTCATATATTTTACATTAAAAAAACTTGACAGGTGTCAAGGGATACCCGGGTGAAACGAAGTTCAGAAGAGAGAGAGAGACAGACGTTTTAAACTAACTGATTATTATAACTTAAATATTTTAATCCCAGCGCCATCTAGCGATAATCATCTAAAACAAAAAAGTGTCGTGACAAATTTTTCATAAGAATTTCCGTTTAGCCCCCTTTCGATAACGCGCGATAAGGAACTTCGTTCCAAAAATATATACATAACACAATTATAAAGTAAACCTCCCACTTTGTTTACACTACATAACTAGGGTAAAGCTCCCACTTTAACAAATAGGGTATAGTTACCAGGTTTATCAGTACAGTCCAACATCGGCTGCAGGATCCTCCGTCGCGCGTTGATAAACCAGTTGTTGACCTGCAGGAGGGTGAGGCGGGTCTGCGCCGCCAGACTACGCTTCTCCTCTTCCGTTGGATACGGATGCTGGAATAATGCTACTTTTAACATGTGAAATATGGCATGTGAAATTTTAATTTTTGGATGGCGATGACTAGTTTTAGTGAAATAAGGATGCTAAAAGATTGATATTTTACAAGCTTTATATTAACTTGCACTGGATGTAACTATATAAGTTCGGGTTGCAAGCTAAATTTGTCAAACTTCCCGGTTTCTGATTGAGCTAACATTTTGCTGATGTATATCGCGTGACAATGCAATAATATGATGAAATGTCGATGATCTGATGATGGATTCGGAAGGTCATAGAACACCTGTATTAAACAAGATAGATCCGTTGTGTTTAGGGTTGTTTTACTTGTATTAGCTAGAACTCTACTGATTACATGATATTCAGGATCTTAAAGCTTGTTATTAAGTGATCTTTTAAATTAATTATTAAAGTTTTTTTAAATGAAATATAGCTTTGAGAGGTAGAGTCTTCGAATGTGATTTACAAGATCACAATGACATGTGAAATATATGTGAAATTTCAATAAATACGATTAAATATCAAAATCGATCGAAAAGTAGCAGATGCGATGGAAAATCATATGAAAATTAATATCAATAACTAGTACTCACGACTAGATGTTGAAACAGCCAGGCTCTCATGGCCTGCGTGGCGTGTCGGGGCAGCACCCCCCGCTTGCCGCCCTCCCCCCCGCACCCCTCCTCGTCGTCGTCGGGGGGCGGGGGGGAGCCCGACACCGATGAACACGAGTTGGCGCAGTTCACGCCTGGAATCAAACAGATTCAACTATAAAAAGAGAAATGGCCGGCACGCCTTTCAATAGACAATAGTTTTTTTTTTCTCGGCGTTGAACGGGTTAAAGTTAGGTCGTACGCGACCCCTCAGTGTCCCCTGACATTTCAGAGGTTCATGAGCGACGGTAACCACTTACGATCAGGTGGCCCGTTGGCTCGTCTGCCTACATGGCAATAAAAAAAAACATTGACAACAGAACTAAGATCATACAGTAGAATAGTCATGAGGATAGTTTTTGAAATCCTCTTCCATATTATAGGTACAGGTTTACTATTTATGAAAACATCTATATTTCGGTAACAATGTAAAGTTTAACTAGGTTAAAAGCCATTTTCAAATTTCATTTTAAATAGTGTCATGACGTCACGCTTAGGTAAACAAATGCGTCATGGCGCAACCAATACAGAACGTCAGTTTCATATTGTTTACTTATTAGTGACATCATCCGATGTTGTTGGCGTTTCAGTCAAAATGGCCGATTGTAATGTTTTAATTTATCAATAATCTTATTAATCTTTAACTCAAGTATGAAAGTAAAATCAAATTAGTGATTTAAATTCTTTTAATACTTAGTTTCCTATTATTTCATCTTCGAATCTTTGATAGTGTCGTCATGTCTACTCTTTTCAAATTCTATACAGCACTTTTCTTGAACCTCGTGTGAAGAGAGACATGTCATAGCGCTCCGGGATTTTCAAAAACGGTCCAGTAGTTTTTGGACCTATTCATTACATTAAACAAGGTTTTCCTCTCTTTATATTATTACCTGTGAATGTATCTGAGGGTAGGAGCGCCGCCCCTATCTGACCGAGAGGAGTCGACCCTTGTACTACCAACGATGACGCTGAAACATACATACTTACAATTATTACTATTTCAACTAGTATATCGAAATATTATTTTCGTTTAAAAATAAATTATCCTGAGAACACAATTGCTTATTTTCTATATATTTCTATCTCTATCTGTGCCACTAAAATTAAATAGTAACATTGGCAAGAGATTCCGAAAACATTTTCACTATCTATGGAGTCATTTTAGAATTATTCGTTTTCGAATCGAATATTAACATTCGATATGAAACGAATTATTCGTAATGATATTTAATGAAAGAAGTTATATTTCTGGCAAAACGTCTTCGATACAATAATAACAAGAATTATCCAAATCGGTCCACACAAACTAAACTTATGCGAGTACAAACTAATAACAAAAATATAAGTAGTTATACAGGGTGGAATTTATTGTACTAGGAGGACCGATTATGTCGATTTTTTATTTATAAAATACCTACAGGATGTGATTTCATTGGTTTGAATGTCATTTGTAGTTGTGGGGCACTGTGGGTATTAGTGATATTAGGCCGAAGGGAGACCTCTTTGCGGGCGAGCTGTAGTAGATTTTAGATGTTGTATACAGGGTGGATCTGTAACTTTGGACGATCTGACGTGGGGTGAATAACCTGTTGAAATACAACTTAGAACCACTTTTATTTTAGGAATTGGATAAAAAAAAAAATTCATCAAAGTATGAAAGTCCGCAACGATAGTCGTACGTTTTCCATACAATGTCAGAAAAAAACTTTGAACCGATCCAAAAAATAAAAATGGTGATAAATTGTATTTCGACAGGTCATTCACCCCACGTCAGATAGTCCGTTGTTACAGATCCACCCTGTATATAATACTCACGCATGTCTCGGTGTGTGTGCGCGAAGGGCAGCTCGGTGTGTGAGCTGAACACGGGGAACGACGCGGGGGCGGGGGCGGGGGCGGGGGGCGACTACACACATACATACATACATTAGCTATCTATACTAATATACGAAATGAATCTAGTACTGATAGTACTCGGCGTCCGGGGACGGAGCGACGGGAGTGTCGAGCGCGTAATGCGTCGCGCCGTCCAACCAAACCCCGTGCTGAGTTCTGGCCTCAGTCGGGGTTCAGACGCTGGGTGTGAGCGGTTGGAGGTTTTAGTGTGGTTCAACTCTGTCTGCGGGCGGGGTATGTGGGATCCGGTGATCTACTCCGATTGAAAAAAAAAAAGAAAAAGTACTGATATTCTTAAGAATGTATTTTCTTAAGCGAAAAGATTCAGTAACCCGGAGCCGACCCATGTATTGTCTATGGAACTAATAGACTGCAGCTTATCTATGGGTTCTGGGATTGGCGCCAATTTTGAGAGGTCGTGAGAAAAGATATGTCGGGCTGGCTTTGGATTCAGATACGTATTATTTTGACTATTACATACTAAATGTATGGGAGTTGTCAACTATTGGGCCTGGGGTCACTTTTCAAATAAACATAAATTTCTCTTTAATAACGTCGAAATTCTATAAATGTATGTGTTATCTATAAAGTTCCTGCTCAAATACGAATTCTGTTCAAATAATCATCTTGGTTGGTTGGTCTTGGTTTCAATAAAATTAAATGGATGCACTATACTCGTAGAGCAATCATCTGGGTTATTCACCCTACATATTTTCCTTCCTATTTTCAATTCATGTCAAGTGAGACATACACACGATTCTAAAACGATCAACCGGTAAACGGTTACCGTCGATAATAATAATAAGCGTAAATGCCAACATACATTTCATACCTGATACTGTGGCGAGTTAGATGTACTGGAGTGATCGTCCATTGATCCGGAGAGATTGTTGTTGCTTTCTACGCCACCTGGAATATATGTTTGTTTGTTTGTTTGTTACATAGTTTCAATATAATTTATTAAAAAAAAAACTTGTCTATCTTGTTTAGTACAAGAGTTCCTATGACTACCGACTCCATCATCAGATCATCGCCATTTTGTCATATCATTGCATTGTCACGTGATATACATCTGCGTGCAAAAAGTCAGCTCAATCGAAAGTTACAGATCCACCCTGTATTAAGTGTTTGTAAAATGAACATTATTTTTACCTGAACTATAATCAGTCCTGAGTAGATTCTCACTCTGCATCTTAGTTTTCAAGCAGGCGATGTACCGGCCGCAGAAATCACGACACAACTCCTGGACCTTCTCTAGTTCCAGCAGGTGGATACGGAGGACCTGGAACATAGTTCATGATGGTATACTTATCGAGGAAGACTCTCAATATTTTTTTTTTAAATACAAGCTTTTAAGATCCTAGGATCTTAAAAGCTTGTATTTAAAAAAATCACCCTGTATATCTAGATATACAGGGTGATTTCCTAGTGAAGGTACATATTGAAGGTCATGGTAGCTGATGGTTTTATACGACCAGTAAAAATATTATTACCAAAGAATATGGCTTAATGCCTTAGTAATCGCAACTTAAAAATCACGGAAATCACCCTGTATATCTAGATATACAGGGTGATTTCCTAGTGAAGGTACATATTGAAGGTCATGGTAGCTGATGGTTTTATACGACCAGTAAAAATATTATTACCAAAGAATATGGCTTAATGCCTTAGTAATCGCAACTTAAAAATCACGGAAATCACCCTGTATATCTAGATATACAGGGTGATTTCCTAGTGAAGGTACATATTGAAGGTCATGGTAGCTGATGGTTTTATACGACCAGTAAAAATATTATTACCAAAGAATATGGCTTAATGCCTTAGTAATCGCAACTTAAAAATCACGGAAATCACCCTGTATATCTAGATATACAGGGTGATTTCCTAGTGAAGGTACATATTGAAGGTCATGGTAGCTGATGGTTTTATACGACCAGTAAAAATATTATTACCAAAGAATATGGCTTAATGCCTTAGTAATCGCAACTTAAAAATCACGGAAATCACCCTGTATATCTAGATATACAGGGTGATTTCCTAGTGAAGGTACATATTGAAGGTCATGGTAGCTGATGGTTTTATACGACCAGTAAAAATATTATTACCAAAGAATATGGCTTAATGCCTTAGTAATCGCAACTTAAAAATACCTAAAATTCTTGCAAAATGATGGTTTTTCGACAGCTGACGGGTGTGGCGGAGGTGTGGGGTGCGCGAGATCACTAGAGGTCATTAGTCAACACTCTTTAAGCCGAAATTGTTTATGTTCTAGGTAGTATTGTCGAATTTAGATTTAAAAAAAAAATGTAATTTTACCTATTTTTTGTAATATTCCGTATTAGAACAGAGTACTCATCACCCTCCTGCAATATGTACCATCTCTAACAAATCACCCTGTATATGATAAGCAGCAGAAGAGTGCTAGCTAATGCAAGTAAAACGAGACCCAACACAACGGGTTCCTATGACCACCTTCTGAGTCTATCATCAGATCATCGCCATTTTGTCATATTATAGCATTGTCACGCGATTGTCAGTGAGAAACCAGGAAGTTTGTCAAATGTAGCTCACATAGTCACCAGAACTTACATAGTTACATCCAGTGCAAGTTGATATACTGTAACTGTAACAACCCATTACTGCCCACTGCTGGGCTCAGGTCTCCTCCGAAGAGGGGTTAGGTATAGTCCACCACGCTTGCCCAGTGCGGATTGGAGACTTCACATATCTTCAAAGGATTTTTAGATACCTTTTCCGATATGCAGGTTTCCTCTCGATGTTTTCCTTCACCGTTTTTAGCCAGTGGTGTTGTGAAAAATTGCACACACATCTTTTTCATATTAAGATTTAGAGGTACAAGCCGGCCGATTTTGAACCCGCGACCTCCCGTACGGAAGGCAAGCGCTTCAACCACTACCCCATCACAACTATTATAGAGAGTAGTGCAAGTTGATATAAAGCTAGTAAAATATAACATTACGCCGAGACTATTTAAATAAAGCGGAACCTAAAGACAAACAAGTACCTGTATGCTCTTAATCATCAGTCCATCGATCTCCGGGTCATCAACAAGGAAGGGTCGTCGGTCTCTCCTCTGATGCTGCACGAAGGCCTGGAGATCAGCTCCGAAGGCGTCAGCGGCGGGTGGCTCCGCTCCTGCTGTGGCTTGCTCACATCGCTCTAGAAGTAATGCTAGTAGGGGGAAGAGGGGGTGCCTGGAATTGTGAAGAGAATTATATTAAAGATTATAACTTAATATTACGTCTTCAAACTACGTCAGATGCTGAGAAGACAGACCCGCACATCGCGGAAGCCAGTTTTATATTTTAACACAGAAGCACTACTTCGTCCACCTTCATTGCGTCCGCCCATACCATTGTAATTCATTAAATAATCTTTAACCACTCAACTGGGATCGGCAACGAAATTGGTTTGTTTACTTTTGCCAAGTCTGTGGCAGGAGCCAAAATTGAGCACAGTTCTAAAACTTGTTTGGTTTACATTTTTTAATCGTCTCATATTTTACGGAGATGATATATTTTCGCTGAAAATGCAATACAGCGTCGTTTAGTAATAAAGATTTACAAAAATATAAGGTTTAATTAAATATCAAAATTAACAAATATCGGAAAAAAATGTTTTTAAAAAGGGGCTCAAACACGGTATTGATTCCGAACGAAGTCCCCAGTTTCGCCATCTAGCAAATAGTGACGTTCCCAGTTGAGTGGTTAATACAGTCCACTCTTCTCATTTAACATCATCGCATTAACACTTTACAAGCTTTTAAGATCCTGAATTGGGTTCATACAACAGGTCTGTCTTACATGACTATCTAGTAAGGGGTAGAGGGGAGTCTGGGATGATGTTAAAAGTTTGTTTGATTTAATGTGATATAATTAAGTTTTCTTATTGTTTTGTTTCTTTCTTATTGTTTTCTGTTTGAATTTTATTTTGGTTATTTGTTCCATTTTGTGAACTTTCTAATTGATCGTTGTGCACTATGACGAAGTGTCTGTACAAGCCCATTCTTATCGGCTTCCCTTGGAATACCCTTCAATTACGTACTTTACATTGTTAAGAATTCCTACGAATTATTGCAACTAAAAAAAAGTATTTAAATCGACTTCCCTCTTTAAAAACTTTACTCTTCGCCACTGTTGTCTATTTTATTTTTATCAATTTATGTCTAATTAATTGTTGTCCACTATCTCCAATATGTGTATTAATTAACGGTGTAAATGTTGTAGTTGTAGTTAAACTGTATAAGTGTTAATTTGTACCGTTGTTTTCTTTAATAAATAAATAAATAGTTACTTGTAGACGGCTCTCTTGTCCGCCTCGAACTGCGCCTGGTCCGCGTCGGGCGCCGGGCCCGCGCCGCCCTGCATCCCGCTACGCACGCCGACACACCATCTGAAATTACGATACTATGCTTACTGTTACGGATGCTTACTGCTGTTTACACTATTACGAAAGCTTACTGCTGTTTAAGTTGTTACGAACGCTTACTTGTGGTAATAGTTACTGTTACATACTCTTAACTACAATTACCTAAACTATTTCTAGCTTTTAATTACTCTTACTACTTATATAGTCTTAGTTATTATTACTTACACTTTCTCTTACTTTATTTTACTGTTTTTTTTTATTGCAATGACAGGTAAACAAGTAAACAGCCCACCTAATGATGAGTGGTTAGCGTTGTCGATCCCCGTAATACTAAGACACTACGAGACCGTTACCTA
This sequence comes from Trilocha varians, assembly GCA_030269945.2. NCBI lineage: Eukaryota > Metazoa > Arthropoda > Insecta > Lepidoptera > Bombycidae > Trilocha > Trilocha varians. The sequence continues at coordinate 16,176,590 of AP028278.1, read as the reverse complement.
CTCTGTACTGTAAAGGAATTTTCTTAAGCCTCGTTTAAAGGACACTTCATAACACTTTTACTCTTACTTATTAGAGCGCCATGTTTTATTTCAAACGAGACTTGAAGAGAGATCTAAAACGTTTAAGATCTTAAAGACTTCATGTCTAACGGATCAGTATAGACAGAGAATATTTCAGTGTTATTAGTAACTTAAAATGCAGTCTATCTTCAATTGAAGCTCAAAAATATTGACATTGATGCTACTATTTACTAATAGCTGTACACAGTTATTAGTAAAACGAACTTCAAATTATCTCCCAAAGCACTACACCAGCGAAAATAACCACAAACTCATTATAAATCATTCAAAAACCTAATGTCTGGTCACCCCACAGCAAGACGGCCGGGGTTGCCAATAAAAACAGATATTATAACGCGAGGCCGTGTTCCCGCCACATTCATCACAAGTGTTGCCAGCAAATTGGTATAAAATACCCACAGACTTGCTTATTTACTTCGTCGTGTTTTTTTTATTGCTTTTTGAATGCTTGTAAGAAAATAAGTGTTTGACTCGAACTGTTATTTCAGTTGCTAAATGTAACTCTCGATTTTGTTGTCAGTTTTAACTAGTAACTTTCAACTAGGAATGATACGAATATCGATTTTTAAACATGTTCAAAGAGACTTTTTACTTTTACAAGCTTTATATTAACTTGCACTGGATGTAACTATGTAAGTTCGGGTGGAATCTTGCGAGTTAAATTTCACCAACTTCCCAGTTTCCGATTGAGCTGACATTTTGCACGCAGATGTATATTAGACATTAGACATTTCTTTATTTATGATGGAAACAGTGGCACAAACAATACAAAAAAAAATAACAATAATAATACAAATAAAAGTTTCCATCACAAACCAGTCGAGTCTCAGCTTAATGCTAGGTGTTAACTGGAGATAACCCACAGACACACCGAGCGCTGGTTTTCAGCCTCAACTGGCAGTGACGTCACAAAAAGAAAAATAAATAGATAAAAAAGACACAAAAAATAAAACAATCAAAATGTAGTGTACATTAAAAATTGAAATCGGATCTTAAATTTAAATAAAATAAAAAATACCAAAAAAAAAGGAATAAAACAAGTGAAACGCACATTAAGAATTGACACTACTTGAAACCTAAGTCAGTTTGTACAGAATGGGCTACAAGATGTTGTAGCCATTGCCAATCCAAATTGAAAAAAAAACAAAAACATTACAATGTAAACAAACAATGACAGAAAAAGTACAAAACTGATCTGTGGTACAAAAGTAATGGCCGATAGCGTGACAATGCAATAATATGGCGCTGATCTGATGATGGAGTCGGAAGGTGGTCATAGGAATTCTTGTGATAAACAAGATAGACCCGACGTGTTTGGTCAAGATATACTCGTCTTACCTGCCTTAGCTAACACTGTATCCAGGATCTGAAAAGCTAGATTTTAAAAAGTTTTCTTTAAATAAATTATTATAATTAAAGATTCGACTTCCTATCAGTACAGCAATGAAATAAAAATTGGTACGTGCCCAATACTGGTCACGATACCCTATTTCCTATTTCGTTAAAATGACACTCTTGCAAAGATATCAAACGTGTAGGAATTCCCCGCTGCACAACATTTTCCTTATTTTTCGGGAAAAACGCTTGGGAATAATTATCTTTGAATTTGGGAAAAGTATTTTCGTTGTAATACATTTGTTTTGTGATTCTTATGCAATGGTAGGAATGAAGATTATAGGTTATTTGACTGGGTTCCAAAAAAGACGTTTCTGACCGTTGTTTTTATATTTTTTGCTATGATTATTAACGCTTTACTTTTGTCTTGTAAATGATAATGAACACGTTTTCGTGTTAGTTTATGTAGTTGTATTGATATTCTTGAAGTATTCCTAAAAAAACGGAAATCAATCAATCGATCATCATCAATTTTTGAACAAAGTTTCTAGTATCATTTTTTGCTAAATATGTAGATACTAATCATGTCCAACTCATTTTTCTGAATTAACCGACGGCCATTATTGTTTCTTAGTTTTAGTCTTTTGATTTTATTTCTGACTTTCAAAATGTATGTGTGTCCACATCTACTTTGAAAATAAATGATTTGACTTTGACTACACTTTTACTTGTATTCATAAAATTAGAATAAATTAGTTTTTCATTTGTGTAAGTGTGCATAATAAGTTTACCTAGCTACTCTTATGAATGATTCTTAAATAAATAAATTAGACCAGTAGTTTTTTGCAGTTATTTGAAAGCGGAAGAGCATGAGTCGTTTTCGTTTTAAATAAAAATGTTATTTGTTAATACTGAACAATACATTACGTAGTTTGAACGTATAGATACAGAAACAGCGGAATACATATTGGATTCACACAGCTGTGTGTGTCTGTAGTGTAAATATTCAGATGAAGGAGCGCTCTGTACGCTCTCCACATCGAAATGGCCGGTTTATATAGTGATGGGGAACTGTCGATAGTAATATTTATTTATTTATTAATAGATTAATTTCGGCTGTGTCATAAAGGGATATAGTCTTCCTCGATAAATGGGCTATGTAACACTGAAAGATTTTTTTAAATTGGACCAATGGTTCCTGAGATTAGTGTGTTCAAACATACTTACTTTCGTTTCACCTTATCAAATTTAGATGGAGTCAGCGGAATATTATTAGGCAAGCGTGGTGGACTATGCCTAACCCCTCTTCGGAGGAGACCTGAGCTCAGCAGTGAGCAGTAATGGGTTGTTACAGTACAGTACAGTACAGCGGAATATTCTCTTAAGCTTTATTAACCCACTCAACTGGGAGTGCTTCAAAATTGGTTTGTTTAGTTCTTCCAAGTCTGAGGCAGGAGCCAAAATTGAGCACGAGGTAACGTTATTCCTAAAACTTGATTTGTTTACTTTTTATAATGGTCTCTTATTTTACGGGGACAAAATATTTTCGCCTAAAATTTAATACAGCGTAGTTTAACAATAAAAAATACAAAAATATAAGGTAAAATTAAAAATTAAAATACTAAACGAAATAATAATATCGATATTATAACTATCGATAACAGTAACATCACTATCGTTCGTCTTGAGCATAGACAATCGTCGCAAACTTTTCTGAATGCACCGTCGACTTGCGTACTGAATCATTCTCTTTACTCTATGGTTCGCAGGTTTTTCCAAAGTTTCTGGTTTGGATTATGTAATCCTTATTTTTATTTATTTTCTCATAAAAAGTCGTAGTGGGATAAAAAGCGCTTGCCTTCCATACGGGAGGTCGCGGGTTCAAATCTGGCCGGCTTGTACCTTTAGTTTAAGTCACTTCAGTAAAGATCATTTTTAATTAACTGTATTTTCGTTTTTAACTGTACTATACTACTATTGGTATCAAAAATACAGGGTGTTGATTTTTGCCGATTTTGATAGTTCGATTTTCACACAAACCAAACAATTTACGAAAAATCTCTGAATGCAGTAAATTATTACACATCAAAATTAAAACAAAGTTTCGTTGCAGCAAAACATACCTACTATCTCTAATATATAGGGGACTTCCCGTTCATGTCGCATAGTTTTGGGACACCCTGTATAGTTACATCCAGTGCATGTTAATATAAATCTTGTAAAAACAGTTACATTTTAAACTCAAAAATTCTAATTAACTGCCTATGATAAGGATTAACAAACATGTTATGTAGGCCTACATATGTACACAATATTTAAATTACCACTCCTATTTTACATTGTCATAAATTCGTCAATCATTATTCGGACGCCATTTTCTTTTATCACGTTTCCCGCCAAAAGTAATTAGTTCAATTTCTGTATGTTGGCACCCCTGCGACGTTGGCCGGACGTTTTCACTAATTTAAGTGTTTTCTGAAGAGTTCGTTGAGTGCCTGTTAAATTTGGGAAATTTCTTTGTCTATTTGAAGATGATTTGTCACCCGTCTTTATGGTTAAGAGTCTAGCAATCATAATTGTCACTGCTTTATTTTAAAGAAAACTTTTAAAATACAAGCTTTTAAGATCCTGGTATAGTAGTAGTATTGCCTTGACAAGTCAGACTAGCCCAAACAAGATGAGTCTTTCGGTAAATCGGAATAGATTTAATATAGGAGTTCGTTCTGGCTCTTTCATCAAATCATTGTATTGCAGCATTTCATTGTCACGCAATATACATCTTCGTCCAAAATGTCAGCTCAATCAAACAACGGGAAGTTTGTCAAATTTAACTTGCAAGATTCCACCCGAACCATAGAATTATTACCTCAGGAACGTACATGGGGAACAAAGTTGGTGAAGTTTAGCCAAGTCATGCCAGTCGTGTACATACACATGTTCAAATGCCTATGACATTGACGTTTATTTGACAGTATTAACATAAAATACCAGTTGAGACTACATATAGTTGAGACAAGATTGAATCATGCCTTCCTGCGTTGTAAGCTTCTGCAGAAACCAATCAACAACACACAATAAGCGTCACAGAATCACTTTCCACAAATAAGTATTAACAATTTTCCATTTTATAAAGTTGATAAAACAATTCTTATTGTTTGAAATATTTAACGTATTCTTAACTGACACTTGACATTTCGTAACTTGACATAATGAAATTTCAAAGGGTTACCAACCAAAATTTTGAAATCTCCCATTTTATCTTATTAAAAAATAAACGAATGTATTTGCTAATATAATTTTGTTGTTTGACTTCAATGGCAATAGCTATGACTGACTTAACAACTGTGTGGCCAGTTTAACTTTCAGTTTTTGTGTTTTTACATAATGTGGAAATGGTACTTTTATATTTGCTGGATGAACGTTTTGATTTCGTTGTAGTTTTTCTAAGGTGTTTTAGTGACGGTACATAAAAATTCATAATATAATATTCACAATAAATTCATATTATTAATATTCTCACGCGGTAACAAATCATAAAATATTTTTAAACTATGTACTAAATTTATAAAGCTGCAGTTTGTTTGTTTGAAATTAGCACATATCCAATTTAAGCGCTATGTTATCAATGGTATTAATGTAGAAGTAAAATACTTTTTGTTTTATTCCAATGGGACATTTCGTGGAGATATATTACTATCACGAGTATAAAACGCAATGAATACGTCGCTGTCCGCATCAAAAAATGTGTTAAGGTAATTGTATTTTAAATTAAACTACAATAAATAAGTTCATTGATTCAACATTGTTTTTGATTTATCAATACCCTGAAACATTACACTCATAAAATTATGAATATATGTTTATTATTAGAGAAATGATTAAGAATGTGTCGTATCAGAAATCCATTGTCACGAAAAAAATCTGTATTGTACGGTTTACACGGAAAATCACCACTAAAAGTACCCGATTTTTGGGGAGATTTAAAAACATGACATCTCCCAGTTTTCCACACATAGACATTTTTCACACACATACAAAACTTCGAATACTTCAGTTTTTTGTTCATCGTGTAGATTCCAGAGGTAATAATTCCATGACCCGAACATACATAGTTACATCCAGTGCAATTTAAAGCTTTTAAAACACTAGAATTTAGTCCAAAAAGTGCGGAAACACATGTGAATAATATATGTAGGTACATAGTTATTCTCGTTGCGTACGAGACTCAATATTTGAGCATATGCGTCGAGCGAGCAGAGGAAATGTTATTTTTATGCGACCCGCATGGAAAACACCCCTTGTTGTTTAATAGGGATGGGACGTGTATCAATAGTTTTTTATCGATATATTAACAGAATAACAGGCAAAGATTTCTGGCGTGGTGATGTAAGAGGAAAAACGGCAGTTAATTTGTGTTATTTTACAAGCACCTTTTCGCGATATAAAATAAATTCGTAAATTTTTGTATTGAATGAAAATCAACAAAATAATTACGATGTTTCGCATCTGCCAGACGTCCCGTGACGGCGCAATTTTGTAATTTCTTTACAAATTAATTGTAAAAATACATATTTGTCATCAGTGAATCTAGTATCAGCTTCAACTCCTGAAAAAGAAGAACTGGTAAAACCTACACCAACACATTACTGCCCACTGATGAGCTCAGGTCTCCTCAGAAGAGGGATTAGGCATAGTCCACCAGGCTTGCCCAATGTGGATTAGGGACTTCACATATCTTCAAAGGATTTTTAAAACCCAAATCATTTTGAATGGTAGTATTCTTGAATTGTATATTTTTCATTAATGATTTATCACAAAATAATTATCTGATATCGTTGATAAATTTCTCAGATAAATTAACTCCGAGTACATTTAAATACATAATATGATATGCTATGACATAATATTAGAAGATAGTGTAATTATAGAATAGGTAATTAATTAAATGAAAGAAGTCATAACTCGCACCAATTTTTTAATAAAAAAATTCATTTAATGCTCAACGCCCATGTAATATAAGCTTCAAAATGCAACTATAACTGTAATAACCCACTGCTAGACTCAGGTCTCCTCCGAAGAGGGATTAGGCATAGTCCATCACATTTGCCCAGTGCTGATTGGAAATTTGCAGATTATCTTCGAAGGATTTCAGGATCCTTCCAATATGCAGGTTATCTCACGATGTTTTCCTTCACCGATTTTAGTCAGTGATGTTGTGAAAAATATAACATAAATCTTTTTCTCATTAAGATTTAGAGGTACAAGCCGGTTTTGAACCAGCGACCACCCGGAAGGCAAGCGCTACCACCAATACCCCACCACAACTAGGTAGGTACTCGATAAAGTATATAAACAAGTGGCATTATAATATCAAGCAATTTGAGCCTTAGGTTCAGGGCGTCGGACATTGAATTTAATAATTTTATTTAGTCGCGAATTATCGATCTTTATGAAAGAGGATTACAAAAAGATGAAGAGACTTATTTTCTTGATTACATTGTGAATTTTTCAGAATCCATTTCTTCCATACCAGATGGAGTGAAATCTAAGTAATGGAGATCACTAAAAATACACGCTGTTTTTCACATACATATTTACAGAAAGGGCAAATTGTGAGGTTTTATTAATTCCCGTCTTTCCGTGATCATGACACTTGAAATAGTGCTGAAATATCGGGTTCGCTCGTTTAATAAGTTATTTAATAGTAATTGTGTAAAGGATTTCGATAAATGTTCAAAGAAACGACACAGTGAACAGAGTTTAAAATATAATTACATTGGTTCATCATCGATTATATTTCAATCGACAGTGTCCCAACTCTAGTAAGTAAATTTACCCTTTTCTCCGCACAAGAGGCGCTTTCCGACGCGAGAATTTTGTTTCTTAATACAAACCCAATATATTATTTAAAGAATTTATAACGGAACAAAATAAACGAATATATTGAAGAATATTCGAAAACAGAGAGGTTTTTTTTGATAGACTTGTGAAGTATACTATAGTAAAGTAAAAATATATTTATTTAACAGTGTTATTATATTGGGTGGGCAATCTAACGTTTACATTTTGAACTACTGTTTATTTAGAGAATGTCATTCAATTTGTGTTCATAATTTAGTTAAAGATTTGACATTTACGAAATGGGACGTTATACGCTTGAACAAAATTGGGAAATATTGAAAAGTTACTTCCAAAGTGATGAGTCTTCAATCCAAACTGTAAGAAATGTGAAATGTCTTTTCAGATGAAGCCCCTTTTCACCTCGGAGGCTATGTCAATAAGCAAAATTGTCGCATCTGGGAGTCGGAAAATCCACACGTCACCATTGAGAAGCCAATGTACCCACAAAGAGTTACGGTTTGGTGTGGGTTTTGGTCCGGCGGCATCATTGGGCCATTTTTCTCCGAAAATGAGCAAGGACCGCCGTTACGGTCAACGGCGAGCGTTACCGTGCCATGCTCAACGAATTTTTGTTTCCAAAAGTTGAAGAGTATGACATGGACGACATTTGGTTTCAACAGGATGGCGCAACATGCCACACAGCCAACATGACAGTCGAACTTTCGAACGTTCGATTCAAAATACAATTTATTTAACAATGTTATTGTAATAAAAGAAAAAATGGCATACTTTAAATACGAGCTTTTATGATCCTGGATATATTTATCAGTAGAGCGATAATAATGAATAGGCTCAAAAACTATTGGATCGTTTTTAAAAATCCTTTCACCATTCGTAAGCTACATTATCCACGAGTAACAGAGGCTAGACTATATTTTAGAATAATAGAGATCCGTACTAAAACTGCAATAATTTTATTTTTAAAATAAATAAAATAATGTAAGCCAAGGTGTGCAAAAAATACCCAAAAACTTACATCGCGTGCATTGCGTAAACTATTGATTGTAAAACAAAATGATGTACTAAGGGTTTGTAGGTCTTATTAAAATATAACAGTGCTGCCTAAACCCTGCATTGACGCAGACAAAGATACAAGAATCAGCTAGTAGTCAATAAAGAAAAACCATAATCCATACTAATATTATAAATGCGAAAGTAACTCTGTCTGACTGTTACGCTTTCCCGCTTAAACCTCTCAACCGATTTTGTTGAATTTTTGCACGGACAATCCGTGCCTAGGCTAACTACGAAAGTGACGCCGATAAAGTTGCGCGGGCCTACTAGTACACTATAGGTCGAAGATCTAGGTTGTTCACCCTATTTTGTGTGGTCGTGAAACTTCGTTATGTTGGTACCCCTGCATGGAACATTCCAGAACTATTGGCCAACATACGCGTAATGTGTTAATGAGTGCTAAGGTGATACTGGTTGTGTATTTCGTTTAATTGATAGGTAACACTCAATGTGGTGTAAGAAGAGAGAGCGTAGCGTTTTAAGGCGATTTTGGATTGACTACGAACTCGGTCCATTATTATATTAACGTCCACTTACACGACTTCCACCTAACAAGATTTAAGGGTCTAAATACTCTTAGGAAGTTAACATACCCATTAGTCATTTAAAGATAACTTTTTTTAACCCTGAATATCGTATATCAGTAGTGCTAGCTAATACAAGTAAAACGAGCACAGACACGGGTTTATCTTGTTTAGTATTCTATGACCTTCCGAATCCATCCATTCATCAGATCAGCGCCATTTTGTCATATTATTGCATTGTCACGCGATATACATCTACGAGCAAAATGTCAGCTCAATCTGAAACCGAGTACTTTGTCGCAAGATTTCACCTGAACATAGTTACATCCAGTGCAAGTTAATATAAAGCTTGTAAAAACGCTAACTCCCCCATCTTGAACTACCCAACTTCCGCCAGTCCGTTATTTACCGTTTAACGCCTGTACTCATGACGGGAACATCGCTCATACAATACTCTTCACATCAATTAGTACATACTTAACTTCACGGCGCTTGATTTTAATAGTTTTTGTAATCATATGGAAGAATTTCGAGGTAAAACGACCGAGTTTTAGTTTACAAGAATAGTGTTAAAATTCATGTCGAATTTTTATCAAATTTATATGAAAATACGACTAAAGTATTTTCTTTTTAACAAAAAATAATCATAGAAATTGTTTTATATAGAATAGAAGAAAGTCCTTTCGTTAGCGACTTACGATCAGGTGGCCCGACAGCTCGTCGAAATCCGTGACAATAAAAGAAAATAAAAAAGCTAACTATCTTAAACATTGTACCGAAAGTACTCATTTAATCTACCATGTTTGGATGAACCGATTTGGATGATACTTTTTTTGAAACGTAGTTATTGTACTATTCTTGAAAAATTAGAGTCGGTCGTTTTCCTTTTTGTATAAAATACTATTTATCTACATTCTTCTACTACAGTACAACAAAAACGTAGGCGTAGGCTCTAGGTTTTTTAGAAACTCTACACAACCTAGAATAATGAACCACTGAAAGTCACTGGCCTAATTTGTCGACATTTCACCGCTACGATAAGAAAAAAAAAACTCCTTTATTAGTTTGTCCCCAGAACCCTTTATTAGAAGACCCTGATATCAGACTCGTCAGCATTTTGTAGGACAATGCCCTGAGTTCGGGATACAAAGTAAAGTTTGGGAAAATTACTGCAAATTTTGCCAAAATATTGAATATTTTAAGGTGCCTTAGTCGGTGTATATTTATAGCTGACTAGAGGGCCCGCGCAACTTCGTCTGCGTCACTTTCAATTAAAAAGTAGCGTATATTCTTTCTCAGGGTCTAGAGATTGTGCCGAATTTCATCAAAATCGGTTGAGAGGTTTAAGCGGGAAAGCGTAACAGACAGACAGAGTTACTTTCGCATTTATAATATTAACTAGCTGACCCGCGCAACTTCGTCTGCGTTACAAAGTGGTTCAAACAGTACTTGCAATGCCGTCGAGTTATTATTTTCGCAGCCCGATGTTGCACCCACATATTCATTGCGTTTTATACTCGTAATAACTTCTAAACGAAAAGTCCGATTGGAATAAAACAAAAAGTAATTTACTTCTACATTAATACTCTTGATAAAATAATACTTAATTTGGATAAGGGTTAATATAACGATACTCATTTAACGTTAAATTCAATCTTGGGACGATATATTATATTTCATAAACATAAAATCGGTTATTGTGACTAAACTATGATAGTTAGACATATGCTGTCGCGGACTGTTTTGTTTGTCTTACTAAGACCTAAAAACCCGTAGTACATCATTTTGTTCTATTGTCAATAGTTTTTGCAGCGTACGCATAAATAGGTTTTCGATTATATACATTGTGTTACAAATTCGATATTTTCATACGGATCCCTATTTTTTTTCAAAATGAAATATAGCCTGTAACCTTCCTCGATAAATGGACTTTCCAACAGTGAAAGAATTTTCGAAATCAACGAGATTAGCGCGTTCAAACAAACAAACAAACTCTTCAGCTTTATAATATTAGTATAGATAGATAGACTGTAAAATTACGACTCGTTTAAAATAAAAGAACAATTCAGAGGTAAACATTACATAAATCTGAGATACAAAGAACTACCCTCACACAAAAAATATCCAGAAACTCCTGCAAATAAGCACTGAAACTTAAAACTAGACGACGCTACATTTAACCACAAAAGAGTTTTAATAAAAAGGTTCCACGAAAAAAGATTTTTAAAGATTAAATCCCGAAGCGGGAAAAATGCCGGCTTTCGTTTCCCGCGTAAAAACGGCTGTGACAGCAAAAATGGCGGCGGTGTGCCATTACGGACAAATGTCGCCTGACCGCTGGTGTAATTGCAAGAAATATATTTTAATAACGAAAGTTATGGCGAAGGAGACAATTTTGACTTATTTATCGACGTGACAGGTAGGCGATATTAAATTTCTAAATTCCTCGTTTTGTGGCGAAATTTTCTGGTGGAAAGTAAAGTTCGTGTTCAGGCGAACTTTGTAGCGCGATAAAAACTATACGCGATGTTTTTGTTTTTATTAAGGGGACACGATATATTAACTTTGTTATTAATATGATCTATGATTGAAATAAAGAAATAAATAAATAACTACCGGTATACGACGCGATGAGTATACCGGTAGTGGCGAAGAGTGCTGGGTTCTGGCCTCAGCCGGGGTTCGGACGCCGAGTGTGAGCGGTTGGAAGTTTTAGTGCGGTTCAACTCCCACATATTCACATATTAAATTCCGGCGATTTCCTCCCAATTCAAAAAAAAAAGCGAGTAGAGTTTTTAAAACCAATGTTTTCCAGCACTTAGCATTTTTATTTATTTCACTGAAAATCACTTATACTCTCAATTAATAATTTGACTCTTAAATTGTAACAAACTATTACCATCCACTGCTGGGCTCAGGTGTCCATAGTAGAGTGATTAGGCACAGTCCATCATGCTTGCGATTTCACTTAACTTCAAACGATTTTTAGATTCGATGTTTTCCTTCAACGTTTTCAGTCAGTGGTGTTGTGAAAAATTGGGACAAAAAAACTAATTGCGTGACAAGCGCTTCAACAACTCGGCTACCAAGACTTCTTGTACACTACGTAAAGAGTAGAAATGATGTATAACTAAATAGTTCTTGTAGTACCATCCTTCCGACTGAGGCCAAAACCCAGCCATGTTATGTAGGGCAGCACAACAAGTTACGCATTAGTAATGTATTTTGGCTGTCACAACGCCCCTGTAGTAGCATGGGTTTCATATTATAATAACAGTCACCATCAAAACTCCTTAAGGACGGTCGGTAGCGGAACAGTGTCTCTCATTATTACAGGTCCTTGAGAAACGGTAGCCGCTTACAATCAGGTGGGCCGTAAGCTTGTGGAGCTTACAAATAATAGTTGACTTCACTCTTTTTTTCATGATGTTGTTGCCAGATGTATTTGTGTCATATTATATGACCAAGTGGTCCCTTAGCTAGACCATTTTTACGTAAATAAAAACGGTCTACTTACATTTTTCAAGCACACCAGAAATACTACTGCGCAGATCTTTATCAAGTTTATTCGAATCTCATATTGGAACTATCTGCTTTCTAACAAAAAAAATATCATCGAAATTGGTTCACCCAAACAGAAATATATGCAAACACGGAATGTCGTGAAATCTTTATCTAAAAGCTACGTTTTTAAACATGGCTCCCAGAGTAGTCATTTTATTTCAAAAATAATTGGAAACAAATTGCCAGACCACAATGGAGACAAAAAGCGCAAGATAGAGAGATGTGGCAATCCTTGGAAGAGGCCTTCACCCGAGAGGGGTTCCAAAATTAGAAACCTATATATTTTAGAATAACATACTCAGATTAAGCACAAATTTATATGTTAAACTTTTATTTATAGTTTGGAAGTAAAAGGCTTTTTTTTATTTTATTATAATCTTTGCCAACAAACAGTGTCTAGGTATTGTATTTTTGAATTTACTAAAAAGGACTTATTCCAATATTACAAACAAAATAATATTTTTCAAATATAAAGATTTTTTATTTTGAGTCTTCAGTAGAATAATTTGTATCTTAAGTGACAGAGAATTCATGTGAATTCATTCATTCATTCATGAATTCATGTTTTTCACTTTATATTTGTAAATTTACACACCTTTTTGTTACAATCACACAGCTACTGATAACACAAAGCACCTAGCATATACAATTTTAATTAATTGATTGAATTTGTTTTAAACTAATTGAGTAATACAGAATTTAATTTGTTTCATTGTTTAATTAGGTTTTGTTTTATTAGATTTTAACTTAGGTAATTTTAGATTAATTTAATTATATTTTAATTTGTTTTTTCTTTTGTATTATAAATAATTATCAATTCCACTTATTTAATTACTATTTTAATGTGAAATGTAAGGGTGACGTTAATGTATTTAAATTGAATCTCCAAGATACAGGAATACCTAGTTTGGAGATAAATGTAATTCCTTACTGTTTTTATCACGTTTTTGGTCAATAAAGTTATTATAAAGTTAATTTTAAAAATTTCTAGCTATGTGAGATGTATTGTAAACATCCATTTTGTCTCTGATCTTATAGAAAACAATATTTATGGAAATGACTTATATTTATAACATACAGAGAAAATTATATTAAAAAATATAAATTGACTAAGAAAAAAAGTGAATTTAAGGGAGTTTTATTACAGGACTAGATTCAACATCGTCTACATCAAATTTAACAGAATAAATAAAATTGTTCTCCGGATTTTTTTAACAAATTCCCCCAATTCCCTGGGTTTCAAGACTAAAGTTTGTGAAATCAGCCATTCTCGAGACACTTTAACTGTAACAACCCATTACTGTACACTGCTGGGCTCAGGTTTCCTCTGAAGAGGGGTTAAGCGTAGTCCACCACACTTCTCAATGTGGATTGGGCTCAACACACTTTCTTCTTTCTTTCGCTACACCTTATCCCATTTAGATGATATTGATGATATCTTTACATGAATCCTCTAACATACATACATATTATACACCAACAGCAATTCGTTGTTATTTAAAAGTTTATTTCCATTATGTAAAGAACAGTCTCATTACATACAGGACATCAATATAATAATAGTTGTATATCTAATGTAGAAAAAAGTTTCAATCGATTCCAAAAACAATTGAAGTGCCAATTTGTATTTCAAAAGAACATTCATTCAGTTTCAACTTTATTTTAACCAAAGAGATTCAACATCATGTCTATTATATACTTTAAACTCTTTGATTTTACCCAATTACTAAAATGAAAAACTGCATTAATGGTTTGTATTAAAGAAATTCAGTATTTTATTATCTATTCTTGTATGGAAAACACAAGATATTATACTTAGATTGATTTATGTTCTTTTTATACATATTTCTTATCTCAAAAAACGTCTATTTAATAATTCGATTTATTTACCCAGTTTTATCTGCTAATTTTTTTTTCTTGGATGTATTAACATGTATTTGGGATAAAATAGTGCCTAATACTTATAATTCTAAGGTATAAATGTGTTCTCTCCACCAGTGCAGTTTTTTTAATTTTATTTTTTGCGTGATAGATAAACGAGCCTACGGCCCACATACAGTTACTTTGTTTCTAGCATTGCTGAGGTTCTTGGGCCACCGTCCGTTTGTTTACTCAATTGAAATTTGTCTTGTTACAACTAAGCGTAAATTTCTTGATTCAAATTACATCGTTTGTCGAAGAAGATAAATTTGAAAAGGATTTTTTCAAAAATGGGTTTCGTATTTCGAAAAAAATGCAATTAGCCTGGAACGGAATTAAACAGAAATTTATCTGATTGAGGGATTACATGTAAAATGACTAGTAAAATGTACCTAATAAGGGTTATTTAAAAGTGTTAATTTCGTTAATTTTCATTTTTTTTTCTTTTTAGAGCTATAAAAACCAAAGAAACAATTCTGAACCAAACTTTTTGTAATATTAATTTAAATAATAAAGAATAATAAAAAACTACCAAAATAAAAGAGTTGCAAGGTTTTGAAAAAAACATTAAATAAACTTCCCGAAACTATCCTGTGCAAAAAATCGATACGAAAAAAAAATCGATAATTACAAAGTTGAAAATAAACACGAGATCTAAACACAAAGGTTTGAAACCACGTGGAGCGCCAAGGTCAAATTTATGTTTTCAACTTGTCAAGCGGCGGCGTGTGATAAATTAATTCTACGGGCCGTTATCGTCGTTCCGTCTGTTCGAAAATGACCCTTACGGCATACGTTTAAGGTCGTATTTGCTTCGCGCACGGTTTCCACGCATAGTCGCCAACCCGGGCAATATATCTTAGGCCGTGTACTGCCCCTGACAGTTCGTAAACAAACTGGAGCTACCGCAACAAAAGACGTCTGTCGTTTCACACTTATAAAACTGAGATCTGTGCCAAATTTCTGAGCTACGAAAACTATATTCTACAAATAGCTATTATGACACTCATTAATATTGATATTTTATTCAAAATAGATAACAAACACTCACCAGAATAAACCACGAAGACACGTAATAGCGCGGAGTCATCTGTACATCATCTTGCACATATCGATCAGTCTTGCAGTTCTCAAAAACACCACTTAAGACGAAAAAACCTGGTAGAGGTTAGCACCAAAAAGTTATATTGTGTTTACAACGCACGTCACTCAGATAGTAAACGATGTTTTTAATTACGTACACGGAACGTTTTAAATAACGTAATCAAGTCGTTAAATGAATCACTATCAAAATAAAAATAGGTTGTGTAGACGCTGCGTCGACGACCGCGCCGCTGTCTGTCTGCCGTGCTGTCAATATTCGTCAAAATGAAAATGGCGACACCCTCGACGAAGTGCGATCAGCTCCTGCCTGTCTGGCGCAGCTGTCTCGCTCAATTCCCCTCGCGTGACAAGGACGGACTGCGGCCGCGCGTCTTCGGCTCGACCCGGCTGATTTGACATGTCACGCCCAACATCATACATTTTGCGTAATAACATGTTCATGAATGCATGTTAACCCGTTTCGATAACATTAATTTACGATGGCTACGTATGCGAGTTCATGTCTGGAAAGAATCGTATTAGGACGGTTTAATTTCAGAGTATGGTGTCGGTGTTGTGTGTTTAACGTCTTTGCGCATGTTGAGACCGTCCCACTACTCAATATCTGTCGTTTCAGCGCCTCCTACTTCTTACTTTATTCAGACGATGTTTTTTTGTTTGATTCTGACTGCATTAACTCGATACTCTAGTCGCAATGCAGTTCCACTTATAACGAAGTTAGCTCGTCTTGATATTGTACCGTTTTTTCGTTCCGTGTGAACTTCTTTGTTTGCCTCCGTCTCCACGTTAATAAACTGTAAAACTATGAAATACTGTAACTCATTAATAATAAGATTACGTCAAAATAAATGAAATGAAATGAAATACTTTATTTTCAACATTGATGACGTACTCATTCTTGTTGACGTCAAAATTTAAAAGCTACCACCAGTTCGGACACAAAAAATAATAATTGTAGCCACCGTCCTGAGAAGAACTGGCAAGAAACTCAGCGGGCATGTCTTTTTTGTAATATGAACATTTTTTTTTTTTTTTTTAAGTATTTAACAGTATTATAAAATTTTACCTTAAATATACAAAATTAAAAAATCGATTATGATAATGAAATAACCTCGGCGAGCAACTCATTCCCACTTTGTGCAATCGTCCAGGTAGTCATTGACCTTATAGTAGGCTTTCTTGCACAGGCGTTCTTTAATAGTTTTCTTAAACCTATGTATAGGTAGGTTTTGAACATCTTGTGGGATTTTGTTGTACATGCATACAGACAAACACCTGAAGGAATTTCTTATTTTATGCAATCGACTCATCGGCAAATCCAGTTTATGTTTGTTCCTGGTGTTTCTACTATGTAGGTCAGACTTTTTAGGAAATTCCTCAATATACTTTCTAACATACATTAAATTTTCAAAAATGTATTGGGATGGTAGAGTGAGAACTTTAATTTCTTTAAATTTTTCCCTCAGGGATTCCCTTGAGTGCATATTATAAATAGCGCGTATTTTTTTTTTTTTTTTTTTTTTTTTTTTTTCAGTTGGAGGAAATCACCGGATCCCCGCCCGCCCGCGCCGCGGGCGGGGTATGTGGGAGTTGAACCGCACTAAAACCTCCAACCGCTCACACTCAGCGTCCGAACCCCGGCTGAGGCCAGAACCCAGCACGGGGTTTGGAGGGACGGGGCGACGCGTTACGCCATCGGCATACTTTCCCGTCGCTCCGTCCCCGGACGCCGAACCGGTAGCCGCCGGCGAATACGGCCACCGGCTCTCTCGGTCGGCGGGCTTTCCGAAGCCCGCCAAGATGGGACCGCGTGTCACCCTCCCGCGGAATACCCCGCTGGGTCAGAACCAGCGTGGGTCGGGGAGCGCGGTCTACCATCCCCCGGATGCTCTAGCGCTAAGGGCGTGTTGAGCGAGACACGGCACCTTCTTGGGTCCCAGCTCGCACTCGCATGCGTTGGGGACCCGAAACTCTTAGGGGGCCAGAATCCGGGCGAGATCCCGGTTCCGGCCCCCTGCTCGACGGCGGCGGGTTGGCAAGTCGAGAGCGGCGTACAGCCTCTCTCTCTCAGCCCCCGCCACCTGCTTCTGCGAGATGGTGGCCTCGCAGAAGTCGAGCATCGCCTTCCAAGACTCGTCGCTCTCGAGCATCGACGCCGCGACGCCCGGGAGCGACAAGTCCGGACCTATTTGTTGGACCAGGACACAACGCTGCCCCTCCCATGCGGGGCAGCGCGCGAGCGTATGCTCCGCCGTGTCCTGGTCACATCCCACGCAATGGTGGCACCTCGCCGTCGGCTCGGCCTTGATCCGGTGCAGATACCGACCGAAGCACCCGTGCCCGGTCAGCATCTGCACCATCCAAAAGGTGAGGCGTCCTTCGCCACGACCCACCCAATCATCTAGGATCGGGCGGATCGCCTCGACGGTCCGTAGACCCCAGGTGGGGTTAGCGAGACGTCGCTTCCACGCTTCCATTACGGACCGCCGAGATTGGACCTTCCGATCGCGAACCGCTTCCCGCAGGGGACGCACCACGCCCCGGGCGCGGAGTTCGCATCGCCAGCGATAGTCGCCAGCGAGCGCCTCCGCCTCCAGCTCCCAGGGCGGCGTCCCCGCCAGCACGCACGCCGCCTCAAAGGCGACGGTGCGGTAACCGCGGATGGCCCTAATAGCAACGATGCGCTGTGGCCGACGCAGGAATCGGGCGATGTTTAATCGCACCCGTGCGTCGGCCCAGACGGGCGCACCGTATAGGGCCATCGATCGCACCACCCCCGCATAGAGGAGGCGCACGGCGCGGCTGGGCCCCCCGACATTCGGGAGCAACCGACCCAGTTGGCCGGCCGTCCCTATCAATCGGGGGACCAGGTTCGCGAAATGGGCCTGGAAGGTCCAACGGCTATCCAACACGAGGCCGAGGTACCTCAACTGCACCCCGACCTCAATCTGGACGCCTCCAACCATTATTTGGGCGTCGACTGGCGGCACCGCCCCGGCCCCGTAGAACCACAGGGCCTGGGATTTGTGCAACGCCACGTCGAGGCCCAACCTCTTTATTTTGCCGACGACGAGGGCCACCCCCGCTGTGGCAAGACGGGCAGACTCTCGGAAGTCATCCCCCCGGGCCACGACCAAAGTGTCGTCCGCGTAACAAATGACGCTAAGGCCCGGGAGGAGGGCGCCCCTCAGCACCCAGTCGTACCCGATATTCCACAGTAGGGGTCCAAGAACAGACCCCTGTGGAACACCGCGCACGACCTGGAACCGGTGCAAGGTCCCACCGTACCCGGTACATTCGACCGACCTGGCCTCCAGGTAGGAGCCGATCAGCCGGCGGAGATAGAGGGGCACTCCATGCCTCTCCAGTGCCCCCCCAATCACGGACCAGGGCAGGGTGTTAAAGGCATTGGCGATGTCGAGCGACACCGCCAGGGCCACCCCACCCTGGGAGACGGCCTCCTCCGAGAGGGTCCGGACACGTAGAATTGCGTCTACGGTCGAACGACCCTCCCGGAAGCCGTACTGCTCCGCCGACAGATCGGGTCCAACCCCGACCAGGTGCTGAACGATGCGGGCGGCCAGAACGCGTTCTAGCAATTTGCCCACCTCGTCCAGCAGCACGATGGGACGGTAACCGGCGGCTGAGTCCGCCGGGCGCCCCTCTTTCCGCAAGAGGACTAGTCTGCCCGCCCTCCAGAGCGAGGGAAACCGTCCCGACTCCAGGCAAGAATTAAAAAGCCTTAGGAGTCGGTCCCCTAGGGCATTGATGGCCAAGGCCAGGACCCGGCCGTGGATGCCGTCCGGGCCGGGGGCCGTGTCCTTCGCACTCATCCGTGCCACGGCCACATGGAGCTCATCTCTGGTGATATGAGGCACCTCAGCAGTGGCTTCACCGCCGGTGTAAAGATCCGGCGGCTCACCCATAGCAGGCGGAGTAAATCCGGCCTGCTCCTGCGGGAACAGCGTCGAGACGATGTCCCGCAGCTGCTGAGGCTGGAGACGCTCGGTCATGGGAGGCGCCCACGGGCGCACCTTACCGCGCACCGATTTGTACGGGCGCCCCCACGGATTGTCATCGAGCGTCCCCAAGAGAGTCTCCATGTGCTCTTCCTTGGCCAGCTTGATGGCCAGCCGCATGGCAGTCCTCGCCTCCGCGTACTCGCCATGCAGCCGGTCCTCCTCCTCCGCGAACGCGACGGGATCGTCGCGACGCGCGAGGATGCGGCGGCGATGTCGGGCGCACCGGCGCCTCGCCCGGACGCATACAGCACGAAGCTGCGCTATCTCGGGCGACCACCAGTACGCCGACTTGCTCGGAGGCCGAGGGCCGACCCGGGGCATCGAAGCATCGCTAATGCGATGCATCGTGTCCCGGAGCCATAGCGCCTCGACCTCCACATCCACAGGGTGTGGACGCATGGGCGTCCACGCCGCCACAGTTGAGGCTTCCATCAAGCGCTCCTTGTCCAGGAGCTTCAATGCCCACCTGGGGAATGACCGAGGTGCAGTTCCCTGGGCGACCGCGGTTGGCGTGGAGGCGGACAGATCAAACCGGATGTACCGGTGATCTGATAGAGACTCCGCCTCCACCAGCACTTCCCAACCGCGGATGCGTTGTGCGATGGCAGAGCTCGCGAACGTCACGTCCACGATGGATTCGCCCTGCCACCGCACGCAAGTCGCGACCGATCCTCTGTTCATAAGACAGAGCCCGGCCGCGACCGCCCACTCTTCCAACAGCCTACCCCGAGCGTCTGAGCGGGGGGAACCCCAAGCGACAGATTTCGCGTTGAGGTCCCCCGCAAGTATCACTGGACGGGGAGCGGAGCGCTGAGTAATCGCCCCGATCCCGTCCAGGAACTGCTCAAACTCGTGAGTAGGCCGACTTGGAGAGAAAAATAGCGCGTATAGCTCTTTTCTGCAAGATAAAGATCGTTTCTATAATAAAATAATTTTACTGTGTTTTATTCACAAAAGCGACGCTCTATTTACACCAAGTTATCGGCATCAGTTAATCCAGGCATAAGTCATGAGATACCAAATTGTGTTTCTTTTTCAATATCCTTCATGGTGTTCTCTTTAATGGAATATCCCATTTAACATTAGCTGGCCCGTAACTTCATCAAACTATAAAAAATGAATAATCTTCAATTGTTCATGCACAATGCTGACTATATCATGTGTACTTTTTTGACCCAGATAAATTTAAAATAACTATAAATATAAATGCAACGATTATTTATAAGCCTGGAGGAAGATAACAGATAGAAACGCTTACTCAAAATAACACATTATAAAATACAGATACGTCCAAACATGTAATTATGGTAATAAATATTGTAATTAATCTATAATTACGCCTAAAAATCCTTGATAGTAATCATAAGATAGCAGTTATAAATCAAATATTTTAAGTCGCAACTTCCGCACCTTAGTTATGATTCGAAAACGATAAAATTGAGAAGACTATGAAAACATGTTTAATCGTAACTCATAACATTATAATTGCGCTAATATGTATCAATGTAGGTCAATCCCAGTGCCATTCACTAACTCGTAAATCTACAGCTGATCACGATGTTGCTGTATTTACAAACTCTACAGAACCTCAATGTAAATAAACTAGCATTAAGGAATTCATCAGACATTCATCGACGATGCGTGGGCCTTTCAAAGACTGAAATCATCTGTTTTAATATAAGAGTAATTATCTTCTTGAAATTTACTTTAGCTTTAGAGTAAATACACATGAATGAACTGTAGATAAAACACCTAAAATTTAAAATCAAACAGAATTTACGCCAAAAAATCAGCTTTGACATCTTTTCAATTATCTACGTGGTTTCTTGTGTCTGTTACATAGGCGTAACATTACCAGAATTTGTACTATTTTCAAATAATGAATGTATAAAATAGAAAAATAGTTTTAATGCACGGTTAGTATTTAATCGTTTCAGTACCTATTAAAAGTTAATATTAAAGTATGTCTTTACATTTATAAGAAAAGGATAATTCTTGGAAATTCCTGCCATTTTTAAAACTGAAAACACTGACTTATTTTCTATTTTTGATAAGGACGAAATCTTTCAAGGCATAATCGTTTCAATCGATTCGATTTTCAAACTCTTGATACTTTTACTTTTTTTTCTGAAAATTCATTTTCTTTCAAGTTCTCGATCATAAAAAAGCAACTGCTGTGGTTGCTGCTGAAATGTTTAAAAAATTAAAATAAATGTTTTATTAAGTTATTTTAATGACTTTAAAATAATCATTTTTCAATTTCTATTTCCTACCAATTTTATTCTTCTAAAATGGTAGCTTTTAAAACTTTACACTGACAGTTCTTTTATCTGGTAACATTCACTGAATTCAAATTTCGAATCCGCTGGTCGGTTTTAGTTCAAATAATTCTTTGTTTTAAAAATAGGATTTCTGTGATATTTATTGCTCTTTTTCTAGTCGAAATATTTATTATTAGATTTGTTAAAACCTATCGCAATGGCTGAAAGAAGTTCCAGATTATCATCTTATAAGAATGCCGGGCAGGGTACTTCGGTAAGTTCGAAAATCAAATTTTGAAAAAGTAGAGGCTGTCTGTAATTACTACTCTTTTGTCCAATTAGTTTAAAATATAACTTTTACAATATCAAGTAATCTATTTCAGTATATTTTAAACAAAGTTAGCAACTATAATGTGGAAACTATAAAGAAGGTAGTTTTAATAATATTAGTGGTTAGTCATTCCATCTCGTAAGAATGTAAATTTAAAGTAAACTTTGATGTAATAGTTAATTTTTAACATCAATGAAACTTACTATCAGTTCAAAAAAATACTTAAACCACAGTCCTGAAAAGAACAAAAAAAAACTCAATAGTCATAATAAATTAAATTTAACTAATACTATTCCATCATACAATAGGAGCTCCGTCGTAAACGCGTTGAACTCAGCGTTGCTCTCCGCAAGCAAGCTCGAGATGAGCAGCTCCTCAAGAGAAGAGCCATGTCTCCCGAGGCTGATGACTCTGCTGAAGTGGAGAAGGCAATGACTCCAGAGGAGATCTTGGAAGGTAAGTCTTGAAACTTACACTTAATATAATTTATATTTACTTACTGATCCTCGCAACTTTGTCTACGTCAAAAAGGAAGAATGTTTAAAAATGCACAGCTTATCGTGAAATATACATTTTTAAACTCAAATTCAAAAGTACTTGTTTGGTCTGGAAAAATAAGTATGGGACCTAAATTCGATCATCACCTGTCATCTGACGCCAGAATCATTCAAAGCGGTCCACCAAACTAAAGTTAAAACCATGTTGTAATATAGTTTTTCTTATTACTTTTGTAAGCTTATAATTCACTTTTCTTATTAATAAAGTAAATAAATAAATAATCCCTACTAATATTATAAATGCAAAAGTAACTCTTGTCTGTCTGTTACGCTTTCCAGCTTAAACTCTGAACTAATTTCGATAAAATTTGGCACAGACAATCTTTAGACCCTGAGAAAGATAGGCTACCTTTTTATTGAAAGTGACGCAGACGAAGTTGTGCGGCCCTGCTGTTTATCTATATTGGTTTATATCCAAAGGCTACAACACCTCTTAAAATATTATTATATGGTATTTTATTTAATACTTTTTTTCTACAGCTTTGAAATCTCAAGATCTATCATTGAAAACGACAGCGGCCCGGGCAGCCCGAAGAATGTTGTCCAAGGAACAGAAACCTCCTATCACAATGATGGTCAACGCGGGCATCATCAAGCCGTTGGTCGAAGCGCTGGATCATGATGAATGGTAGGTTTGCCCACTGTTGGGCAGATTTAAATGTCTTTGAGAGTTTAATAGTGAATGTTGGTTGCTAAAAACTATATTTCAAAGTCCAATGGGATGTGGGAGTTGAACCGCACTAAAACTCCTAACCGCTCACACTTAGTGTCCGAACTCCGGCTGGGGTCAGAACCCAGCACGGGGTTATGCGGGGCGGTACGACGCGTTACGCACTACGGCACACTTTCCCCGCCGCGCCCTTATTTGTGTATTTGTAGCAGAAAGTTTTATTTTAGTTTAGCTCAATTTAATCCCATTATAAATGGATTTGTCGCCATATCTCCATTAATTCTTTAACTGATTTTTTTTTCGCATTCGCATGTTTTTGAATATTCGCATTCGCAAAAAATCATGCGAATGTTTCGACAAAAGTTAGGAGGATTTTGTGTGGATGTAGAGAGAATCTGATAGAAACAGAATAAAGGCCTTTAACTGCTCTTTAAAATGAGCTCAAACTCCATGGCTCTACGACCTTTCGTTGTCAAGATAGTTCGCGGGGGGTTTCATTTATTTGGTGGGGGGAGGCTAGTACTCCTAACTTCCAAGTAAATCTATTATAGGTAAAATATAGGTACCTTTTTTGTAGTTTTAAATTTAAATTAAAGTTACTTTTGGAAAATACAGATGACTTGTCAATAAAAAACCTTGGAACTTTTTGTACGAAACTTTCTTTTTTTTCGTGAATGTCCAAAAATCGACCTTCGCAACATCTCTAGTACCAATACTAACAAGTCACCCTGTATATCCTATATTTAAATATAGAAATAATATAATATTCTGTACTGTACCAACCCGTTACTGCCCACTGTTGGGCTCCGGTCTTCTCCGAAGAGGGGTTAGGCATAGTCCACCCCGCTTGCCCAGTGCGGATTGGGGACTTCACATATCTTCAAAGGATTTTTAGAATCCTTTTCCGACATGCAGGTTTCCTCACGATGTTTTCCTTCACCGTTTTTAGTCAGTGGTGTTGTGAAAAATTGCACATAAATCTTTTTTCATATTAAGATTTAGAGGTACAAGCCGGTTTTGAAACCGCGCCCTCCCGCACGGAAGGCAAGCGTTTCAACCACTACCCCACCACGACTAAAGAATAATAGATAATAGTATAAAACAGTTTAATATAAATTCCAGTATTGATCTACAATTCGAGGCGGCCTGGGCTCTCACTAACATCGCCTCGGGAACAAGAGCTAACACATTGGCGGTTGTTGATGTAAGTTATACTAGCTGACCCGCGCAACTTCGTCTGCGTTACAAAGGGGTTCAAACAGTACTCGCAATGCCGTCGAGTTATTATTTTCGCAGCCCGATGTTGCACCCACATATTCATTGCGTTTTATACTCGTAATAACTTCTAAACGAAAAGTCCGATTGGAATAAAACAAAAAGTAATTTACTTCTACATTAATACTCTTGATAACAAAATACTTAATTTGGATAAGAGTTCATTTAACGTTAAATTCAATCTCGAGACGAAATACCTTGTGTTATATATTCGATATTTTCATACGGATCCCAAATTTTTTTTAAAATTAAATCTAGCCTATAACTGAAAGAATTTTTAAAATCGGACCAGTGGTTCCTGAGATTAGCGCGTTCAAACAAACAAACTCTTCCGCTTTATAATATTATCTAATATATAAAATTGTCGTGTCACCGTGTTCGAACTTGAACTCCTCCGAAACGGCTCGACCGATTTTGATGAAATTTTTTGTGCTTATCCGGTACCTATGAGATTCGGCCAACATCTATTTTTCATCCCCTAAATGTTAGGGGTAGTCCACCCCTAATTTTTTTTTTCGGCGCAGACGAAGTTGCGCGAGTCAGCTAGTTATTAGTATAGATCTATTAAAAAAGTTAAAGAAAAATAATAGTTTTTAATGTAATGTACAATTTTTCTGTCTTCAAACATCTCACAAACTAACAAAAAAACATTATTTCCAGGGCGGTGCCATCCCTAAACTAATAACGCTCCTCTCCCAAGGTGGGATAGTAGCCGAACAATGTATCTGGGCTCTCGGGAACATCGCCGGGGACGGACCCGAGACCAGAGATCTCATACTGAACTCCGGGATCATGTCTGCTCTGATACCCATACTGGGGAAGAGTGTTCCGCTCAGCCAACTGAGGATCGCTGTGTGGACTTATAGTAACCTGTGCAGGTGAGCATGAACCGGTGTGGATGATGTTTTTTGGCAAACTTATCAAAAGAATATGTATTCAAGTTTGCTGTATTTAGAGATAAATTATGATAGTAATTGAGAAAATTGTCTTTCTTCATGAACCGATTTGCTTGTGTCACTAATAAATTTGTCTTGATAAACCGATGTAGATGATACTTTTTGATAAAAATCTGAGAGGACAGTTGTGAAATAAACTTAATGTGAACAAATTTCTCTTTTTGAACTGATTTAGATGATCTGTTTTCACATCAAAAAGTAAACTATTTATTTCCATATCCCATATAAATCACTCACTGAACCGATTTAAATGCTTTTATTCGGCTTATTCAAGTACATGATTGTTTCAGGAACAAGAACCCTCCCGTTCAGTTCGAGCTCGTGTCTCCCGCTCTACCGAATATATCAGAATTATTGGAAATTAATGATCAAGATGTTCTCGGTAAGGATAAAAATTATGTTACATTGAAACGAACCGATTTGGATAGTTCTTTTTTTATAACTTCCAAAAAGGAAGATGCTCAATTTGTCTGCATTTTTATACCTCATAACTATGGTTTGTCTGGTGGACCGATTTGGATGGAATAATAATAATTAATAAGTTTTGTTTGTATTATTCACAGCGGACTCGTGCTGGGCTCTATCGTATCTAACGGACGGACCCGACGACAGAATAGAGGGAGTACAACTAACTCCTGATCTATTACCTCGACTCATGAAGTTATTGCAGCACTCCGCGCCCGCTGTCGCCACTCCCGCGCTGAGGGCTGTGGGGAACATGCTTACTGGATCTGATGTACAGGTAAGGATATTGTGGAGGCGGAGAAATGGTTGTAGGTGTGGAAACATGGTTGTAGGTGCGGAAAAATGCAGGGCAGGTAAAGGCTCAAATTCCCTCTATAACCACAAATGTCCTCTAACTTTGACAAAACAGTCGCATGACACGAATATTTGTCACATACTTAGTAGTGACGTACGATTGGCGTACTTTAAATTAACTTCATTCTGTTGAAATGAAATTATTTATTCTCAACGTTAATGAAATTCTCAAGCTTGTTGATTTTTTTTTTTTTTTAAAGGCTACCACCAATTCGGAAAAAGAAATAGCCACCGTCCTGAGAAGAACTGGCAAGAAACTCAGCGGGCATGACTTTTTTTTTGGATTGTTTTTTTTTTTTAACTCTGTATTATAATTTTTGTTACAATGTTGACCTAAAATGAAAAATTCATTCCCACTTAGTGCAATCATCTAGAAAATCACTAATTGTATAATAAGCTATACTGCACAAATGATTTATTACAACTTCTTTTTAATAATATTGATTCTAATAACATTGATATGAACAGACCGATCGTTGCCTGGACGCGGGCTGCCTCTCCGCCATCACCCTGCTGCTGGGCTCCTCCCCCGCCCTCAGCAAGGAGGCCGCGTGGGCCGTCAGTAACGTGCTCGCCGGGACCGCCGCACAGATACAGCGCGCACTGGACCACGGGATACTGCGCCCGCTCACACAACTACTGATGCATCACGATGTCAAGTGAGTGTACCGGGTTTTTTTAGATGGAAGAAATCACTGGATCTCCGCTCGCGGGCGGGACATATGGGAGTTGAACCGCACTAAAACTTCCAACCGCTCACACTCAGCGATCGAATTCCGGCTGAGGCCCGAACCCAGCACAGGGTTGTGAGGGACGAGGCGACGCGTTACGCCATCGTCACTCTTTCTCGTCGCGTCGCCCCGGAGTGTAGCGGGTAGTGTGATATACAGGCAATTTGACGTAGGGTGAATGACTTGTTGAAATACAACTTAGCACTATTTGTATTTTTTTGATCGGTTAAACTTTTTTTTCTGACATTGTATGGAAAACGTACGATTATCGTTGCGGACTTCTATACTATGATGTTTTTTTTTTATGTAAAATTCCTAAAATTAGAGTGGTCATTCACCCCACGTCAGGTTGTCCAAAGTTACAGATCCACCCTGTATAGCAAAGTGTGTAAACATGACAGGTCGTAGGTGGCGATCCCTCAGTGTCCCCTGACATTGCAGAGGTTCATGAGCGACAGTAACCACTTACGATCAGGTGGCCCGTTGGCTCGTCTGCCTACATGACAATAAAAAAATAATAATAGTAGCGAAGGCTCTATACAACTCCATTCCTATCGGCTTCCCTTTTTGATATTCATAGACTAACAAAATAGCATTGGCGATCGTCAAGCGAGGTGATAATTATATGGTAACTAAACATTATAAGAATCCCTCACATCGAGTTGCTCCTTAAGGAAATTTTCGTCACCGACGGACAGTATAATGTGTACGTGTCGTCGTGTCCCCCAGGTGTCAGAAGGAGGCGGCCTGGGCCATCACCAACCTGTGCCTCGGCGGGTCCGACGCGCAGCTCGACACCATGCTGCAGGAGGACGCGCTGACCCCGTACTGCGCGCTGCTGCAGTCGCGGGACCCGCGCGCCGTCATCGTGGTGCTGGACGGGCTGCTGCACTTGTTGCAGGTCGGTATACAGGCACACAGTACAATTAATGTTTTTGAATATGTAGATAAATTGTGACTAAATAGTGACAAATAGTGACCGATATCACATAAATAGTGCTAATGTATTTTAAAAGATTGGAGTCTTTGTGTGCCTGTCAATTTGACGTTAAAGTTAGCAGGCACATTGGATATATTAGACGGATCAATTTGACTGGATCCATGTATAAGAATATTTTTACCAGACAAAATTACAAAATTTACGTTTATTACTATTCCATATTAACTGATTTCGATGATTATTTTTTTGTTAAAAAAGCAGGGACTGCATTTTTTTGTTAAAATATTTAATTCCTTTATATATCGCAGGCGGCCGCTAAATACGGTCAGATTAAAGGGATGTGTCTGAAACTGGAAGAGATAGGAGCTCTAGATCACATAGAAGCTTTACAACAACATGAGAATGAACAGGTGTGTATAATACCATAATAATAATTTATATTTAATGTAATTAAATTTTTAATTGCTCATAATAATACAAAAAAGACATGCCCGCTGAGTTTCTTGCCAGTTCTTCTCAGGACGGTGGCTATAATTATAATTTTTTGTGTCCGAACTGGTGGTAGCTTTTAAATTTGACGTCAACAAGAATGATCATATCAAGAATGTTCATTTGAATTCAGCAATAGGCATGACGACAGTATCAAATATTTGAATATTTTAATTTCATTTAATGGTATTGTAAGAAACTACATGAATTTAAAATTCCCATTTGGTTTTACTTAAAACTTGAAATAAATAATAGGGGTGTGCGAATAATTCGAACTCACGAATTATTCGTTCCGAATCGAATATTAATATTCGATTCTTCGAATAGTATCGAATTTAACTACGACGATGCATCGGAAATAGGACAAGAATTTGTATTTAGTAGATAATATCTTTAATGGGCTAGATGTCTACAAAATAGTCGTAGTCGTCGTAGTCAAATTCGATACCATTCGAAATTCGACGAATATTCGAAACTGTTCGAATTATTCGAAATTTTTCGAATATTCGTTGAATTTCGAATCATTCGAAGATCCGAATATCTCGAATCGAACGATATTCGCACCCCCTAATAAATAAGATTTTTAATATTACAATCGGCCCTTTTTGTCTCAAACAACAACATCGGATGATGTCATGATTAGGTAAACAATACGAAATTGACGTTCTCTATTGGTTGCGCCGTTACACTTTTGTATTTGTTTACCTAAGCGTGACGTCATGACACTACGGGTTGTTTTCGCGCACTATTTGAAATGAAATTGAAAAGTTTAACTAGTTAAACTTATTTTAGATTTTGATTAAATAAATCTTCTATTCATTCAGATCTACAAGAAGAGTCATCATATATTAGAAGCGTTCTTCTCGGAGGAAGAGGATATGACAACACAACCGCAGATAGAAGATCAACAATATATGTTCACTACCAGCGATGCTGCCATACATTTCTAACTGTTTTATATGTTGTGGGGCCGGTTAGACCTCGTATAATCTGTATTATTTGTTAGCTAAGCAAAGTGGTAAAAAATTCAAGGATTGTATATTAAATGTGTAGTATATAGACAAATTTTTACTAGATCAATTTACATTGTGGGGTCTGTTAGACCTCGTATAACACTTATATTATCTATTCTGTTTTGTATTTGTTGCTTAAGAAAAAGTATTAAAAGAAATTGTTGTTATTAGGTTGTGAAAACAAAGTAATAAAAAAAACAGTAAAAAGCTTTTGAATGGAACAATCAGACCTCATATAAAATATCTTGGTTTTTATGTTAAAAAAAAAAATAGATTTATTTAAAAGTTCCTAAAATTAAGTTTCTAATGGAGAGACCTCGTAAATTGTTTTAATCCATAGACAACTTTTATTTTATCTAAGAAAATAATATAGTGATAATTAAATAGCATCTCAGTATGTAAATTATTTTATATTTGAAATTGAAGAATTGTCTATGTAATAGATGGTGTAACAAAATATTAATCATGGTTCATCATTTAGTTTCCAAAACTTGATATAAAATAATATAAAATCATTGTTAAAAATACTTAGAAATAATCAGTGCTATAAGACTGATATTATATTGGTTTTAGAATAAATATTTTCATAATTATAAATTTGTTTTATTGACGTGACAACGTCTTATAAATTGGTTTGCCGGGTGACACCTCACTTCACTGCGTTACGCTCTGCTCACGTTATGCGCTCACAATGAGAGCGAGTGAGAGTCACGCTTGTTATGTCTGTCTCTCTCGCTCTTAGGCGGGCTAACCATGCCCGAGTCGTTGTCACGTAAAACTTTCGCCCATATACCGATTTTACAGGCAACCAATTTTTTTAAATTGTCTTCACTGTAAAACTTGAGGTAAAGTTAAATAAAAAGAAATAAATGAAAAAAACTTATTTTATTTTAAAACTAAGTATTAATTTTACACTTTCTGATCCTTCAGCTTTTCTAGTTGTTGTCTGGAAATGAAATAAAAACACAGTTATAATAATAATTATAATTTATACAAAAAAATAAATTAAGAATAACCAGTAACAGTAAGTAACGTTCTCATTCAGCTCATTAAAAAGTAAATGGGGCAAATAAAAAGTACAAATCTAATATATCGACGGCAGCAAAGAACAAGAAGACATCTGCATTTTGCCGAATTTAACTTTTTTGGATATTTGAATCCAGAATTCTTTATTTTATCTGGTAAAATTTTTTTTTCAAACAAAATTGGTATTTTTATGTGTTTTTTGTTGCGTAAATAAAGACATATACACTATTTTTTTGAAATAAAACGAAGTACACCCGCACATCTACCGGATAACCGTGTGTGCGTCGTACAATTTAGCAAGCCACTTAGTATAAACAAAGATATCAGTTAGAAAAAACGTTTGCTGTAGGTTCTTTACATTCTTTATTCGATTGGTATGATGTTGATGGAAATGGTGTGAAATTAGATTTCGCGATCTGGATGCGTTCTTCACTTTCTACTTCTTTTCTAAGGACGTAGAAACGAATACATGGCAGTTGACTCATCTTATTTATTTTTCTATGCGATGTAGAAAAGGACATCTGCAGTAATACGAAAAAAAAACAATAATTTATTTAAAACATGTCACTATCTGCTGCGAAACATTATTTTATTTACACATTCCAAATTTGAAAAACCTGGCATTCTTATAGTAAAAGTTATCAAACTTTCTCACAAAAAACGCTCTCCTGGAAACTAACGATTTTGTAGATATCTGTTTGTTCTTTGCTGCCGTCGATATAAAATTGTCGTGTCACGGTGTTCGAACTTGAACTCCTCCGAAACAGCTTGACCAATTTTGTTGAAATTTTTTGTGCTTATCCGGTATCTATGAGAATCGGCCAACATCTATTTTTCATCCCCCTAAATGTTAGGGGTAGTCCACCCCTAATTTTTTTTTAATTTTTTCGACGCAGACGAAGTTGCGTGGGGCAGCTAGTAATAATATAGCTATGGACTTTCTAAGTTTGAAAGTGACTTGCTTATTTGGTATCAATTTGACTGTATAAAACAAAATACTACTATGCGGTGAAGATTATGAGTAATTTTATTACAATCTTCAACGAGTTCAACAAAAAATTTAGTCTAACCTCAACTGCTGATTAAAATCATCCTGGATCACGTCGTCTTCCCAATTATCCTCCCAAACAGACACATCCTCATCATCAGCATCCTCCGTGCCCCAATCTGTGACAAAATAATAAATTACAAGAAAATTTTGGGTAAAAATCGTGTTTGAAATTTGTGAAAATGTTTACTCACTTTCGGCGGGAAATTCTTCGAATTCGTCGTCCTCTTCCAACAAACCGAGGTCTACTTTCTGTTTGTCAGTCATTTTGGTGTTTTTTGGATTAATTTAACCGAAATTGTAGTAATAAATCCTGTTATTGAGAAGAACAATTAATTGCAAGTCACAACAACAATCAGCAATAATTTTTGACAGTTGACATGAAAAAACTATCAGATTCTTGGTTTTTCATAGATTATACAATGTAGGGATACCACCATTGAAAATGTCTTTACAGTGTTTACGAAATTGTAATTCTGGATTAGGATGTTGCGGATGCTGATTTTTTTACATTCGCGGATGCGGAGTTTTGAAAACTCACATCTACGGATGTGAATGCATATGTTGATGCAAATGACCAAATCGATGCGGAAGTTCCGCATTTGCAGATTTTGATGCGCGTATCCGTAACATGGTTCTGGATAATACGAGACAATAATAACTAACATAATTTAGAAATCGCCTTTACTATGAAACGACTGAATTTTTTTCTCAGGATAATTTTGGACAAGTATTAAAGTGTTCTTCTCTTGTTTTTTACTCAGAGACTTTAGATATTTAGAACCTTCTTTTCAACGGCTAAGCAGAGGCTCTCTGATGACTTTTTTCTTTATTTGACAAGTTACAAGCGTACACTAGCTTTGAAGGGTAGATAGTGAATCAACGTTTTCCAAATGGCAATTTTCCATCGTCAATGGTTAAGGGCGACAAATTGGTGTAATAGTGTCATGTAACCCCTGGTTTTGTACCCTTCGATGGCTAAGTCACAACATTAACTATATAATAAGGTATTAATAATAAAATTGTAGTACGGATTAAACACGACTTTATCTGAATTTCATTACTTTTATATAGACAAAACTGTAGAGACTTGGCTAGTTTTTACAGAATGTTTTTGGTGGGCTTAATTTTCCTAACTACAGATAAGCTAGTCACCTACAATCCATATCCGTAATGAAACAATGTTTTTTTTTTTATTTCACTCATTTATTTACCAA
The DNA here is from genome assembly GCA_030269945.2 of Trilocha varians. NCBI lineage: Eukaryota > Metazoa > Arthropoda > Insecta > Lepidoptera > Bombycidae > Trilocha > Trilocha varians. Next base: position 16,143,792 of record AP028278.1, on the reverse strand, counting down.
AATAAAGTGATAACAAAATACTTAATTATAGTCACTGCAAATTATAAATATAAAATCACAAAATATCACATATAAATATATTTCAGACTAAAATAGTTGTGTAATGTGTAAAAGTACATTTTTAACTGGCATATTTTTATTTTATTCGCCAAACTGTAGAACCAATTAACATTTAATTTTAATTTCAATTACAAAATGAATTAATTACAGAAAGGGTTCTTCGACTTCGCAAAGTCTTTTTTAGAATATGATTTCTCAACCAGAATATCAACAAAAATGGAAAATCTAAATAATGACAGCAGCTGCAGACAAAATCAAATACTGACCATTTAATTTTTTAAATAATAATATGATTGATTTTTTTATACTACTAACATTTCATTTCATTTCATATAAGCACAAATTTAAGCATGTTAAAGTCATTATTTAGCATTACAAACAATTTTTAATATGTTTTATTAACTTATTTTTTTTTCTTTTTTAATTTACTTTGTACTTATAAATATTGAAGGTTATATGTATTTGGATATAAATCATGATAAAAATATATAATTCTATCAAATATATATCTTAACTACTAGTTTTAAATATTCGAGATCGAAAAAACAAATATTACACGTAAAACTTTCTAGTAAAATACAGAAATTCGAGGAACTAATTAAACGCGGCAACACCAGTAACCTTTTCAAAATCTACTTGACAAAGGCAACTGTAGCGTTCAGCCTAAAATAAGGATATTCAAATCCTAAATTGAACCAAAAACGGCCCTAAATATTATTAGCGGCAATCAAAACGAAGGTATTGGTGAAGGATTTTCGGGATTTCCAAATGTTCAATAACATCGGGAAACGAGGTCCCGAAATATTTCCTAAGGAATATTCTCACTTGCGAGAGAAGTGTCATCGGGTTTTTGGCGCGTTCAATGAGTGTTTGCTTCTGTACTGGGTTTAATGTGTTGTTTCTCTTGATCATGCAAAGATCGAAGGCTTCGGCCGCTTCCAGAAGTAAATAGAAGATGTGTTCATGTTCCTGTGACGTCACGTTTTGAAGATGGTTCAGAATGCCATCCGGGTCGCGGAACTGAGTTTTCATGATTACCTGTAACAAATAAATATTTCTAATTTATGAAATTTAGTTGAAATTCGTACTCAAATGTCCTGAAAATTCTATACTATGATTTACCAACACAGGATACATCTAGATTTCACTCAAATCCAGCATTGCCAAATCAAACATACCGAAGTAGAGCTAGATTTGAAAAATGGAACGTCACAGTACGTTTAAATTCTTAGTGTAGACTGTAGAGGTATCCATACAGCCTAGTATAAAATTAATTAAATTAAATTGTAATCTAACTCTTTCTCTCACGAATTTATGAACTTTTGTTTGCATTTATTGTTATCTGAACAATCTACCATCGAAATATCCTTAGAATCACACCTAAAATCGTAAAAGTGAGCCGCCATTTTACCCCGAAATTGACGCAGAATGAGTTCCATTAATTCTATTCATCGTCAGTCAGTACATACCCTGGCTCCGTGTTTGAGCAGCATGGCGATGAGTTCTCGTTGCGGCTGAGTGTTGGAGGCGAGGTACTCTGCGAGCGCGGGTCGCAGCTGAGTCGCGTCCTCAGAACTGTATACACGGAGGTTCGGATCCGCTCCGGCGTTTAGCAGGATCTGTTGGACGTTAGATGATTGTCATACTTGTTTTGTCACTTAGATGGATTTAAAAACATTTAGCCGTTGAAACAAAAAGGCGGTTTCGAGCCGGTCGGCCTGTAAGCTCTAAATCTTAGTTTGTAAAAGAGTTACGTGGAATTATAATGTTAATGTCTATAAAAAAACGGGTAATTTCATGAAAAGTTCATTTCTTAATATAATTACGCAGTACGCTCAATTCTGCGAAAGTAGGTTGTAAAATATAGATTTTTTAGTTATGATTCTAAATTTAAGCTCTTTGTTTATCACAAACACTTAAAACTTGAAGTTAGTTTATTTGGTACGAAGTTTTAATTATTGTTGCAATACTTACTTTAACTATTTCCTCTCTGTTGGCTATGTTGTCGGAGCAGGCGACGTGAAGCGGTGACCCGATCACTGAACTGGAAGCATTTACTTGTGCACCTGAACAAAACATGTTCATTTATTTTCACTTATTTTTTACATCCAACTTATAAACTTTTATATAATTATGGCAGTCGCAAAAAATTAGTTTCAGCGGTTTGATAAAAAAACCGCAATTTTAGAGTACTGTATCGTTGACCAATATTTATTTCATCTACTGGACACCAGATGGCGCTATAAGTTTACATTTACTTCCAATAGATGGCGTTAAAAAGTTCATCTACTCGGCAATAGATGGCGTTGTAAGTTTACAGTTATCGTCGATAGATGGCGTTAAATGTTTATTCTACTCGACAACAGATGGCGCTGTAAGTTTACATTTACTTCCAATAGATGGCGTTAAATATTTCGGCTACTCGACAACAGATGGCGCTGTTACTTTCAACCTTTTGCCGACAGATGGCGTTAAATAGTTTGTCTACTCGCCAACAGATGGCGTTGAGTATTTCTGCTACTCGACAACAGATGGCGTTGTAGGTCTAAAATTATCATTAAAATCTTTTACAATACTTTAGCTACTTAACAACAGATGGCGCTGTATACTTTTAATTTTACTTATGAAGGGCAACGTGGAAAATTTGCAGTCATTACAGCAACGAGTATGGCGTTAAACTTAAAAAAAACAGACCGATTATTTTGGCTACACTTTAACTTTAAACTTTGGTCTTAAATGGAATTTCCAAACAACTTTCTTTAAATTTTATTTAACTTTTACCGGCGCCAAGTAACAGTTGCACCATGATGACGTCACCCTTCAGTATTGCCAGGTCTAGAGGTGAAGGCTTGCTGAGCTCAAGACATTCATAGTTGACGCGAGCTCCTTGCTTTATCAATAGATTCACAACGTCTGGATTACCTGCGGAATGTAGTTTAAATGAGAAAATAATTAAGAGAAAGATACAGAGTAAATGAAAAAAATCAAATCAAAATAGTGGTATTAGCGAATTTCGGAAAACTAGAAAACAACCTTCTATTTTAATATCTAAGCATACATGAAAACAGACAACGGAAAGCGACTTTGTTTTCCACTACGAGTTGATATACTGACCGCTGAGTACAGCGTAGTGCAGTACAGTTCTGTAATCATTCCTGGCGTCCGCCATCGCGTTGATGTCGGCGCCGAAACTGATCAGAAGAAGAACTGCTTCTATACCCTGGAATAATTACACTTTAAACTTAAAATTCACAGAAAGCAAACGTAGAAACTTGACAATTCCTTTTTATCCAGTTCAATGCTTAAAAATTGTCATGATTAATTAAACTTTTTTTTGAACGAGGCTCAAGAATAGTTTTTTCGGTCCTGCAATGTCCCTGAACTAGGTACTACTGAGGTTTATGAGTGACGGCACCAACCAAACATTTTTAAAGAAGACACCTAACAAGTTAATAATCACCTTCTTTTGTCTGGCGGCCTTCATGAGCGGCGTGAGTCCCGCCCTGTCCCGGGAGTCAGGGTTGGCTCCGAAGGTGAGCAGCAGCTCCAGGTACTCCGGCTCGGACACCAGGTTGATCTCGGAGCCGAAGAAGTAGCGCTTGTTTGGGTCAGCGCCGTGTTCCAGGAGGAGTTTTGCAACGTCCTGTCAATGAAGTATGTTTTTGTAGTTTTGGTAATAATTTGTTATTTTTTTTGGTTGATAATAGCTGAAAGAATCGATAATAATCAAAGAATACAAAAAAAATGTTTCAAATTTGTTTATTACTTGCAATGACTTGCATTGGATGTAACTATGTAAGTTCAGGTGGAATATTCATACAAACTTCCCGGTTTCCTATTGTGCTGACATTTTGCTCGCAGATGTGTATCATGTGATAGTGCAATAATGTGGTGTAATGGAGCTGATCTGATTCGGAAGGTCGTAGGAACACTCTAGTGCTAAAGTAAATAAACTCATCGTGTTTGTACTCGGTGTACTTGTCTTGGCTGGCGCTCTACTGTTACATGATATCCAGCACTATAAAAGCTGTTAAAAAATCTTTTTTCTTTAAAATTGTATTTCTTACACTAGTTGACTTCCGCGCAACTTCGTCTGCGTCACAGAGGGATATAACATAGCCTATAGCCTTCCTCGATAAATAGACTATCCAACACTAAGATAATGTTTACCTCTGCAGCTTTATAATATTAGTTTCTTACATAATGTTTGTTCCTGATGGCCAGTCGTAGTGGTTCGTCACAGAGCGTGGTGCGCGGGAACTCCTCGCCGGTGTCGGGTCGGTAGTCCACGGCCGCGCCGCTCTCCAGTAACAACTTCACTAGCTCTGTGTATCTGTAACAAACAACAGTTGATGTTTGACCTTGTTAGAGTATTTTAATGACATGGTCGCGTGTCGCGGGTCGCTGGTCGCTGGATACAGACAGCGCAGGACCGGTCGTTGTGGCGAGGGCAGGGGAGGACTATGACCAACAGTGGACATCAAGGGATGATGATGATAATGTAAAAATCAAAGACCTGCCGTTCTTCTGTTTGGAGAGAGGAGATCTGATAAAGCCAATATTTATTCCATAAGATCTGACTCCTAAACTACTTAGTCTCTTTCTGTTTCTACTTTGTGTGAATGTTTGAAAACTGTTTGTTTTCGTAATAAAATAAACAGTTTCAACGATCCTACGTAAAAATGAACTGAACTCACCATCTGGTGCCGTCGAGGCTGCTGATGATTATGAAATTAGCCTGATGGTGCGTGATTATCGTCGCTCATGGACCTCTGTAACGTCAGGAGACACTGCTACCTACGACCTAGTAACCTTTAACTCGTTTGAAGAAGGACAAGCCAAAGCGCTCGGGAAACACATTTTTATCACAAGTAACTCACTCACCCATGCTCAGCAGAGAGATGCAAGGCGCTGTACCCGCAGTCGTCAGTCGCGTTGACATCACATCCTCTGACGAGGAGTAGCCTCGTGGCTTCCACGTGTCGTTGCCAGATGGCGTAGTGCAGGGGACGGAGACCTTGCGTTACTGGCTCGTTTACCTGGAAGGTAATAATTTATTTTAAAGAATACTAAGTATATTCTCCATTAGTACAAGTTGTTTACATTCCCATTTAATTTGAATTTGATAAAGATCTGACTGGTAGTTGTTGTAGTTTTAAAATATAGAATTCGATAACTTTCATCATTAGTAAAATATTACTTGTGTAATGTGTATTATTTCATATTAGAATGTGGACTTGTATGTTAAGGAGTGCACATACTAGGGCGGATTTAAAATCTGATAGGTAAGCTCCGTTGCGTTGCGGCCCTCCCACTGTGTGTTAGTAATTTTGATGTATACCTTAGCTCCACAAGCCAGGAGTATCCTGATCTCGTCCAATGGCACCATCCTGATTATGGAGTCAGCCAACTCCCGTTGCAGCGTCTTAGCTGTTAGCACTTCTGAAGGCATCGCGGCTGAAACAATATTATTATCAGAAACATCGAATGAGTTATACGTATACATGTCACCGGAAAACAACAAGAAATTTTATTTGTCAAGTTCCTACGGAAATTGACAAATGACGTCACGGTGTTAGATCACCAACTTTCAATGCCCGCAAATGACAACTGGTAGGCCAACTGTCAAACGGTGTTTCACATAGCAATGCCGGCCAATGCATACAAAACCCCCGTTTACATGTTGGTCGACCGTCACCGTCATTTGTTTATTACGACGTTTTTGTTTTGACGTTAGTTAGAATAGCGTCTCCGAACAACATTACATACAAACATCAAGTGTTTTACAAAACTACTTCAACACTCTGCAGTTTAAAACAATCTTAAGCGACAGAGAATCTATGTTTTGCTCTTGATATAACAGCTGCCCTTTATGTGGGATATGTGGGAATCGAACCGCACTACAACCTCCTACCACTCACACTCAGCAAACACCGGCTGAGGCCAAAACCCAGCACGTGTTTATGACTGCTTACGTCACTCTCTTTGTGCCTACGATTTTTTTGCACACGATCTTATGGACGAACAGTCTGCCAGTCGTTTATTCGTCCACATGATCTCACAATGGGAAATGCCTGGCTATTGACCTTACAACACGACGCTTGCCAATCACAACAGTTCTTAGAAACGTAATATTAGTGCCAGAAATATTATGCGACATCATATCTTGGCTACCTGTCGAGACTACGTCGGTTTACAAGTTCATATTACGCTTAGATTTCAGCATTTCAAATTGTAAAGAACAAAGAAATATGTGACATTTGTAATAAGTAAAACATGTCCACGTAACTTTTGTCATCTACTAAGAAGGTCTGATGGAAGGACTGGCTTCGTATTTGAAGTATTCTCAATCAGTTTCCCTCCACATTCACGCAATTTGTGTTAAAATATTCACATTACTTTTCACGAATGCGAATAGGTATTCAGACAAATTTACTTCTGCATATCCTGTCTGAAGTATACTCGAATGCCACTATTGCGTAGGTATGTGAATGTTGAAAAACCTGTATTGTATTCTGTACTATAACAACCCATTACTGCCCACTACTGAGCTCAAGTCTCCTCGGAAGAGGGGTTAGGCATAATCCACCACGCTTGCCCAGTGCGGATTGGGGACTTCTCATATCTTCGAAGAATTTTTACGTTTGCGAATAATTGTTACATCTTTGCATTTGTGACGTCACTGCCAGTTGAAACTGAAAACCAGCGTTATATGTCGGTTGGGGGTGACATATTATAACATTAAGCTGAGTTCCGACTGGTTTGTGGTGAAAATTTAATCCATGTTTTTTTTTTATTATTATTATTTCATTTCTGTAATTGTAAATCTGTTTTCATTACAAATAAACGATGTCTATGTCTAATTTATTTAGTTTATGACACCATCCGCAATCATTTACATATTGTAAGCCTAAAATGGTGCAACATGGCAGATGACAGATGACTATCTCAAATACAATTCACCTATGTTGACAGTAAAATATATTTGATTTGTTTTATCTAAGTACATTTTATTATCTAGCACGATCAGACATATTGTAAACAAACAATTTTGGCATATTACAGTACTACGCGTCTACTGCTCGTAATATACCTACATATAGATGTAATTATTGAATGGCAGCCAACGATGCACTCTGATAGGAAACTGATAAACAAACGTAATGCATTATGAATGGTTTTCACGTGATTGATGTAATCAAGGTCAGATTATGTAGAAAATTATTGAAAAAGCGTCTCAATATAATAGTTATAATCAAAATTGTCTTAAAAATGTTTTAATTACCTTTTTTTGTCGTGTTCTAAAAGGAAGTTTATAAGTTGACTGAACCGATTCAGATGTTTCGTGTTCGTTAAAATTAAATCAAAATCCTTCTATTTTGTTACAATTACAAATTAAATAACATCTAACAACGATCATTTCTAATGCTATTTATCTAACGCACCGATTTTGTTTTTTTTTTGTTTGACTGAACATGTTTATAAAGTAATAAAATCAGAGAAATTAAAACGACGAAGATCTTTATAAAATTAAATTAACAACATATAGCCAAAATCGCGTCTTTAAATAGGTAAACAGAGTCATAAAAATCATATGAAAACATTCTAAATCACTTTGGAAACACTCAAACGAAGTTATAACAGGAAACTGACATTAAAAATAGTTCACATTCGTGTCAAATCAATATATTACAGTACTACGCATTTACTTGTAAATGGGTCAATGTAATACTATTAAGTCGTGGTGGGGTAGTGGTTGAAGTGTTTACCTTCCGTACGGGAAGTCACGGGTTCAAACCGACTAAATGTAAATGTGAAAAAAATTATGTGCAACACCACTGGCTAACAACGGTGAAGGAAAAACTTGAAGAAACCTCCACATCGGACAAGGAATGTTAGTTATTAGAAATGTTTTTACATTATGTTATGAATCAACTTGAATACCTAAAACTTTCTTTTTCAATGTATCGTCGATTGATTTCAAAATAAATTAAAGTAAACCTTCAAGGTGGGGAACATATTAGCGTTTAAGATTGTTTTTACTGCTATTTTACAAACATGACAGGACACTTTGCGTTGCATGCGCAAAAATTAATGTAATGTGTAGGAACTCTTTGTAAAATCATTGCCCTTTCCAACGTGTACAATAATTTACACCTTGATGTCATCTACAATTATTCCGAAACAAAGATGGCGTCGATCCAACCGCATGCTTCTATCTACGTCAGGGAGTTTCCCAACAAATCTTGCCAATACTACAGTAATACATTAAAGTTTAAACTGATAATTAATTAAGAGTTTAATACGGTTATTTGAAATAACTCGGAAATATTTAATTAGACAGTAACTTTCCTATGCGAACTTTCAACTTGTAATATTTGAACAATTACATTTCACATCTTTTATGTAAAATTGGTACATGCAAATAATCACAAACAGTCAAAACTCATCATGAAATCTCGTACACAAAAAAGCTATCTTTATGTAAGTATACGTAGTTCAAAAGTATCTATCACAAACTAATCTATTTAGTACCTACACTACATTCCGTGTTAATAAGATATACAGGGTGATTTGTTAGAGAAGGTACATATTGCAGGAGGGTGATGAGTACTCTGTTCTAATACGGAATATTACACAAAAATAGGTAAAATTACAAAATATTTTTTTTTTATCTATCGGCGCGAGCCATTAAAACATAAGAATAATTTAATAATAATTCTTTTTTTTTTTTTTTTTGGGATAGGAGGAATCGCTGTTGGCCCTCAGGCCTTTACAGCTTCGCCAGGATGGAGGTGCGAGCTCAGAAGGGGCTCTGCTGAGAAAGGGTAGGAAAGGACTGCTAAAAGTCGCCGCAAGGCAACTTGTTAGCACATAATGAATCTACCACTGGATTCGGAACGCGACCCAACTGAGAAGAACCAGCAAGAAACTCAGTGGGCGTGCAAATAATGAAAAGCAGTACACCAGAAAATAATTTATTAAATAACAAACTAAGACGAACTTGCAGGAAACGGGTGATGATGATGACGCTTCATGGGGCACGTAGAACTCTTCGTCGAGCTCGACGACGACGGGCGAGGAATCCGGGGCGCCGTCTCGGTCTGTCAGCGTTAGGGCTGTCAGCGAGCAGCGTCGTTAGGGCGTCGGGAGGGTCCGTGAGAACGTGTCGCGGGCGTCGGCGTTTCGCGATACGGGCGTGGGCAGGGTCGGGCGCGTAGTTCGCGGCGGCTACGATGAGAGGATTACTGTGATCCTCCGCGGTCTTGAAGTATCGCTCGGAAGCTTGCTTCAAGAACTTTGAGACGGGGACGAGGTCGAAATCATCATGAAGGTCGACGTTCCGCATATACCACGGAGCACCGACGGCCTTTCGCAGAAACCGATTCTGCAGGACCTGGAAGGAATTTAGGTGGGAACGCGCCGCATGAGCGAACGCTGGACTTGCATAGGTCATGATGGGTCTGACGCAAGTTTTGTAAAGAGTCAACTTATTACGAAGTGACAATTTACTACGCTTGCAGATCATGGGGTTGAGTCTACCGAGGATGAAGGCGGCGCGATCGCGCACGGCTTTGATGTGCTGACGGAAGGTCATGGCACGATCGAAAATGACACCTAGGTATTTAACCTGACGGGCCCAGGGAATGGGGCGACCGTAGAGAGTGACTGGGGGAGTTTCATTCCTCCGGAGAATACGTCTGCGGGACTCCGCAGTCGGGAGACGCCTCGCGGATCTTTCGAAGAGCACGGCTGCACTCTTCGCAGGGTTCACTTCGATGCGCCACTTCCGAAACCAATGACCTAATGCTGTGGCGGCTGCCTGAAGTTGTTTGACGATAATAATAATTCAATAAAACTCACTAGATAATAGTTCCTAATAAGAAAATGTAACTAGAAACTACTCAAACGAGATACTTAACAATGTAATAAAACACTGATACGTAAACTGTAAAATAATACGTGCCCGTAAATGTTGTATTTGCGAGACTTAACGTTAGTATAAATAGAGGCCGATCGACGGCTTGCATGCAGTCGCTCAGTCGCTCAGTCGCTCGCAGTCGTCGTCCGGTGCAGACGTGCTCTTGTACGCTCTGTATTGAACGCTCGCTGTGTCCGTACGATACGCCCATCTCGCTCACACGCGCCTGACGTCACGTTGACTGTGCTTCGGCGCGGTCTTCGTTTGATCGTTGCGGTCGTTTGTCGGCGATCCTTTTTTGTTTTTTTTTTTGTATCATCAGTGCCTTTTTCAAGGCGCTGTTGCCCCTCTTGTATCGGTTTGCGGTGCCATTCACCGCCTTGAGGGCTAGTTAGCTTAGGGCAACCGTCAAAACAATTCGCCTTTTTCAAGGCGAATTGCCGTTCCCTGCGTTTCTGCTTGCAGTGGCATTCACTGCCCAGGGAGCGAGGTCGTTTTAGGGACCCGCCTTCTTTAAGGCGGTTTAGCTTTGAACGAGATGGCCTCTCTCCAAGCGGAGAGGGGCCTTGCGGAGTTCCTCAAGAAGCGCAGCCCGGAGATTTGGGAGGAGTACCAGCGATTCCTGGAGCAGCAGATCCCGTCCGCGTCCAGGGACCCTCGCCGAAACCCCGCCCTCACCACCACGGCATCCGCGAATGCCGCCCGCGTCTCACCCACCCCCTGCAGCCCCTAAGGCTAAACCCGGTACCCCGATACCCCCTGCCCTTAAGGCGACCGTCCTGCGTTCACGCAAATCCCCGGCGCCCGCGTGCGCTCCGCTCCGGACAGCGGACTCCGCGTCCACCCCCGCCGCGCCTCCCGCGTCATCCCAACCCGCGCCCGCGCCCGGTGCGGCGCGCCGCACCCCCCCCGCTTCGCCCTCGGTCGATCTCCTTGACATGGAAGTCGAGGAGATCGTCGCCCAAGGAGACGGCTTCACCGAGGTTGTCTCCAAGGGCAAAAAGAGGGCGGCCTCCTCCCGCGAGAAGGCCGCTACTAAGATCACAAGGGCCGACGGCGGCCCTCGTCCGAGGCCGGCCTCGTCATCCTCCGCTAGCTCGTCGCGTGCCTCCCCTTCTCCGCCGCCCCGCCGGCCGGACGGACCTCCCCCGCCACCTCTTGTCATCCGCGACAAGAGCAAGTGGCAGTACATCTCCCATGCCCTCCACAACCGCGAGGAGGGCATCACTTTCCTGTCGGCGCGCAACCTTGCCGCCGGCATTCAAGTTAAGGTGGCAACCTCCCAGGACCACCGAGCTCTCTCCAGCTTCCTCCGTAGGGAGCGTATAGGTTTTCACACCTATACTCTCCAAGAGGAGCGCGATCTCCGGGTTGTGATCCGCGGACTTCCGAAGGAGATTGAGGTTGACCTCATCAAAGAGGATCTCATCTCCCAAGGAGTCCCAACAGTGGCCGTACACCGGATGTACAAGGCCAGAGGCAGGGAACCATATAACATGGTCCTTGCCATCGTCGAGGCTTCCGACCGCGGCAAACAAATCTTCAAACTGAAGACTGTCTGCCAGCTATCGGGTCTCAAATTTGAGGCCCCTCACAAGAGGGACATGCCCGGGCAGTGTCACAACTGCCAACAATATGGTCACTCTTCCAGGAACTGCTTCGCGCGCCCGCGCTGCGTGAAGTGCCTGGACGACCACGCGACAGCCGACTGTCCACGGCGTAGGGACACCGCGACGGAGCCCCCGTCGTGCGTGAACTGCGGAGCTGGCCACACGGCCAACTACCGCGGCTGCCCGATGGCTCCGAAGCCTAACCGACGCACCGCGCGTCAAAATAAGATTAGGGCCCCCCAACCGCCGCCGGTGGAAAAATTCGTCCCGGCACCGCTGCCCAAGACAAACGCGTGGCCCCTTCCGGGCACTAACCGTTCCTCTCGCGCACCCGCAGCGCAGTCAACATCACGCGCGCCCCCCGCCGCCGCCCCGGCTCCGCCCGCCCTGTTGGCACAACCGGTGCCCCGCGCCCCCGTCTCACAGCGCCCGGCGCTCTCTTCCGGACTGATGAAAGAAAACGCCGCGTTCTTTCACGTGCTTAAGTCGGTAACGCCCGAGCGTTTCCTTGAGTTTATTGAGGCGCATAACGCCTGCAACACGGAGGGAGACCGTATGGAGGTGTTCCTGGCATACATCGATGTGTGGCAGGCCTTCTCGTCCGGTCTCCATAATAATAACCAAAACGCAGTCCCCAGCACATCCGCTCGTGTGCCTAAAATTAATTAACTTTGATTATGGGTAGTACACCACAAAGAAGTAGGCCCCACGCCCTCACCGTCGGTCTTTTTAACGCCGACGGTCTCTACTCTCAACGCGATCAAATTGCTGACTTTTTACGAAGTCATCAAGTTGATATTTTCTTAGTGCAGGAAACGTTCCTCAATCCTTCGACGCGTGACCCCCGAATCGCGAACTACGTCATGATTAGGAACGACAGACTCACCTCATCCGGAGGTGGGACTGCCATCTACTACCGGAGAGTGTTGCATTGCGTGCCGCTCGATCCCCCCGCGCTCGTTAACATGGAAGCGTCAGTGTGCCGCATCGCACTGACGGGCCACTCGTCCATCGTCATCGCGTCCGTCTATCTCCCTCCCGACAAACCAGTCTTGCAAAGCGACCTCGAGGCGCTTCTCGGTATGGGGAACTCCGTCATTCTGGCGGGGGACTTCAACTGCAAGCATGCTAGGTGGGGTTGCGTCGCCACAACCCCGAACGGCAGACGTCTCGATAGTCTGATTGACGTCCTGGAGTTCGATATCGTAGCCCCTCTCGAACCGACTCATTATCCGTACAATATCCAGCATCGGCCGGATATCCTGGACATGGCCCTTCTCAAGAATGTGACATTGAGCTTGCATTCTATCGAGGTGCATTCTGAATTAGATTCGGATCACCGCCCGGTTATCATGCAGTTAGGCCCCCCGCCATCAGCGGAACCCATCATGAAAACCGTCGTCGATTGGCACGTCTTAGGCGCCAGCCTGGCGGACGCCGTTCCTCCTTCTCTCTCTGAAGGCCCGGATCAGTCCACTCCTTCCCTTCAGGAAACCACAGAGGCGCTTCACGCATTCACTTCAGACATTAAGTCTCACATAGATAGGGCATCGAGGCAGGTCGAGGCGGATGCTTTTCTCCGCTTCAAACTGCCCGATGAAATTAGGGAGCTCATCCGAGCTAAAAACGCTTCGATCCGAGCCTTCGACTCCTACCCCACCGTGGAGAACCGGGTTCGCATGCGCGCCTTGCAGCGTGATGTGAGGCGTCGCATTGCAGAGCATCGGAACTCCAGGTGGGGTTCCTTTCTTGAAGGAATCAAACCCTCCCACTTAGCGTACTGGCAGTTAGCTCGGACTCTAAGGAACGACTCGACTATGACGTTGCCGCCTCTCAACCACCCCGCTGGTGGTCGCGTAGCGTTCGATGACGATGAGAAGGCGGAGCTGTTGGCGGATTCACTGGAAGCCCAGTGTACGCTCAGCGATGCCACCGCGGACCCCGCGCACGTCGAAATGGTGGACAGTGAAGTCGCGCGCAGATCTTCCCTTCCACCCACGGTCTCTTTACCCCCCGTCACCACCGACGAGGTGAAAGATCTCATTAAGTACTCGAAGTCTCGCAAGGCGCCCGGCTCCGACGGCATCTCCAACAGAGTTCTCAAACTCTTTCCCGGGCAACTTATTTGCTTCCTCGTCACCATTTTCAATGCCGCTATGACACACTGCGCCTTTCCGGATACCTGGAAAGAAGCAGAAGTTATCGGCATTCCTAAAATCGGTAAACCCCGTAACGACCCGAGTAGTTACCGTCCCATTAGCCTCCTTCAGTCCCTAGGCAAATTGTATGAGCGAGTGCTCTACAAACGCCTTTGGGACTTCGTGTCTTCCAATAACCTCCTTCCTGACGAACAGTTTGGATTCCGCGCCAGACATTCGTGTACCCAACAAGTGCACCGCCTCACGGAGCACATCCTCTCCGGCCTGAACAGCCCCGTCAGACCCGTCTACACGGGCGCTCTCTTTCTCGATATCGCGAAGGCGTTCGACAGAGTCTGGCACAACGGCTTGTTGTATAAGCTGTACGAACTGGGTTTGCCAGATCGTCTCGTGCTCATCATTCGAGACTACCTGTCGAATCGCTCGTTTCGGTATCGATTGGAGGGCGTCCGCTCCTCCTCTCGTCCTATTAACGCCGGAGTCCCTCAGGGCTCCGTCCTCGCCCCCCTACTCTTCAGTTTGTTTACGAGTGATATTCCTCGTACTTTCCCCACCTCACTGGCTCTCTTCGCCGATGACACTGCCGTTTTCTATTCCGATAGAAACAGGGCATTCATCGTCAAACAACTTCAGGCAGCCGCCACAGCATTAGGTCATTGGTTTCGGAAGTGGCGCATCGAAGTGAACCCTGCGAAGAGTACAGCTGTGCTCTTCGAAAGATCCTCGAGGCGTCTCCCGACTGCGGAGTCCCGCAGTCGTACTCTCCGGAGGAATGAAACTCCCCCAGTCACTCTCTACGGTCGCCCCATTCCCTGGGCCCGTCAGGTCAAATACTTAGGTGTCATCTTCGATCGTGCCATGACCTTCCGTCAGCACATCAAAGCCGTGCGCGATCGCGCCGCTTTCATCCTCGGTAGACTCAACCCCATGATCTGCAAGCGTAGTAAATTGTCACTTCGTAATAAGTTGACTCTTTACAAAACTTGCGTCAGACCCATCATGACTTATGCAAGTCCAGCGTTCGCTCATGCGGCGCGTTCCCACCTAAAGTCCTTCCAGGTTCTGCAGAATCGGTTTCTGCGAAAGGCCGTCGGTGCTCCGTGGTATATGCGGAACGTCGACCTTCATGACGATTTCGACCTCGTCCCCGTCTCTAAGTTCTTGAAGCAAGCTTCCGAGCGATACTTCAAGACCGCGGAGGATCATAGTAATCCTCTCATCGTAGCCGCCGCGAACTACGCGCCCGACCCCGCCCACGCCCGTAAGGCGAAACGCCGACGCCCGCGACACGTCCTCACGGACCCTCCCGACGCGCTGACGACGCTGCTCGCTGACAGCCCTAATGCTGACAGACCGAGACGGCGCCCCGGATTCCTCACTCGTCATCGTCGAGCTCGACGCAGAGTTCAACGTGCCCCATGAAGCATCATCATCATCACCCGTTTCCTGCAAGTTCGTTTTAGTTTGTTATTTAATAAATTATTTTCTGGTGTACTGCTTTTCATTATTTGCACGCCCGCTGAGTTTCTTGCTGGTTCTTCTCAGTTGGGTCGCGTTCCGAATCCAGTGGTAGAATCATTATGTGCTAACAAGTTGCCTTGCGGCGACTTTTAGCAGTCCCTTCCTACCCTTTCTCAGCTGAGCCCCTTCTGAGCTCGCACCTCCATCCTGGCGAAGCTGTAAAGGCCTGAGGGCCAACAGCGATTCCTCCTATCCCAAAAAAAAAAAAAAAAAAAAAAAAAAAAAAAAAAAAAAAAAAAAAAAAAAAAAATTGCATGCAGTCGAGTTCGAGCCGCCTTACGAGTAACACATACGCAAATTGTGAACAATAAACATCAAGTAACTCAAGAAGTCTTTTATTGGAAATGGACCACAACTTTATGGAAGATACTGACGTCAGCGGGGCTGACGTCATCTATTTTAAAAACCCGTCGGGGCTTCGGACTTCGTCATATCTATTTTCGACAAATCTACCTCAAACATAAACAATTTCGGCTTAAAGAGTGTTAACTAATGACCTCTAGTGATCTCGCGCACCCCACACCTCCGCCACACCCATCAGCTGTGGAAAAACCATCATTTTGCAAGAATTTTAGATATTTTTAAGTTGCGATTACTAAGGCATTAAGCCATATTCTTTGGTAATAATATTTTTACTGGTCGTATATAACCATCAGCTACCATGACCTTCAATATGTACCCTCACTAGGAAATCACCCTGTATACGTCTTTATTCAACAATCTTCAAATCAAATGAATTTAAAGTTCGATTAAAAACATTTTTTTACGAAAACAATGCGTAAAAACGTAAATTTTGTAAACATAACCTAAAAATAACATCCAAACATGTTTACTCCCGAAAACTGCGCGCCTTTTCTTACAAAACAGACGATAATTCTTTCACCTTTAGTGTGCTACATTTCAGACAGTTTGAAACCAAATAAACAGGTTTAAGTTGTAATCTCATTTGGAAATAGTCCAAAAACTATTTTAATAGGAGCTTTTATTGGATGAAACTCTGTTTGATAATGGTTCATGATAGTTTGGTTATAAGTTGCAGTATTATAATAAGAGATGGCGCCACGTGGTTCTTTGTTTACTAACACAGGTTAACGGTTGACGTAGACAGAATTTGAATCTTTTCAATACATCGTAAGTAGAAGAATTTACGGTAAATTTATGAGTAGTTACCGTCGCTCATAGATTATTGCAATGTCAGAGGACATTATGGGGTCGCTATGTACGACCTACCGTATAGATCTCTTCTCAAACCACGTCAAAAGAAGGATAATTCATAGCAGGATTCCATAGAAGTTTGAAAGTGGCACCTTTATGTGACAAAGAAGAGTTAATGATAAGATTAGCGTGGTTTGGAGCTGAAGAGAGATGAGTTTCATGTTAATTTTAAGCTAGATTAGGTCTATATGGACTAGTTTACATTTATGAATATGAGAGATAGATGACGATCCATTTCATTTTTTTTTTCAAATCATTTCATATCATCTTTATTGCGTGACAATAGAATAATATAGTAAAATGGGGCTGATTTCATGGTGGACTCGAAAATCAGATACGAACTTTAGTATTAAACAAGATAGACCCATCGTGTTTGAGCTCGTTTTAGTTATCTTGTCACTTTACTTCTACATGAATTTTGCATGAGATATTTGCATGTTTAAGTAAGTAACCAGTAGGTAAAACTGGAGAAGGGATCCCTTTTGTGGCCTTGCTACTTATGATATCAATAATGAGTATAATTTTATTAAAACACGAGTATATTGATAGTTACATACACGATGTCGTCAAGAACTCTGCCGCCAAAACTCCCTGACATTTACATCATCTGTTTGACAGGCGACCTTGCTGGCGGCCATCTTTGAAAATAATAAGCTTGACAGCTGATCAAATATTTTTTAAATGCATGAATTTTTCGCTGTTTAATTATTAATTTCAGTGATATTCTAGCACAAAATCACTTGTTTAGAACTGTGAAGGAAAATTTAATGAGAAAACCTGTATTGTAACTTTTTCCGAAATGAGAAGATTTTAACCTGCATTTGGCATTTGGTGGACTTAATTGCTCCCTCTATCAAGGAGTTAGGACCCTGTAGTGGAATAATATATTGTGTTGTTCTTATAAAGAATGTTTTGTATGCAAAACTGATGGCCAGGTAAAGATTACCTACCGGAGTAAAGCAAATTATTATAACGTGATTTCCTCTACATCCTCATAATTAATCCTCAATATTGGAGACAGAGTTAATGAACTTGAGTTTGAAACAAAAGATGTTATTGCCTCGACCCTGACTGTATTGACCTACTTTGTAAATATTCTATTTTCGTTCAACGTCAGCGCCATCTTGGATTCGGAAGTCATTTTGTTGTTATTGAGAATTTATCGATAAATAACAAACAATTCGACTTGTAATACTATTAATGTTGATGTTAATTTGCGTAGTTTCGTCTCCGTCACAATAGGAACAATTTTTTTAGTTTTCACTATCCTTTGTCAGTCTGGTCTTTCTGGTCTTACCACTCAATATTATTTGTTACTTTAATAGAACGTAGTAGTTTTAAAAATACCTTATCTTAAGAAGGAAAAGGCTTTAAGATCACGCTATGACTAAAAGTAAGAGTTATGAAAATATTGCAATAAATTATTAAAGTTTTCTGTGTGGCCCAAACATACCTACGGCGCGTTTATGGTGAACTAGCTACATTCTAATCTTAAAATGAAAATCTTTTAACATAATTTGATTGATTCAATCACTGATATGAACATTTTTTTAAATATCAATAATAATTGGTTACAGCATTAAAAATACGTCTTTCTTTCCTACAAAATAATTCATAAGTTTTCTTGCTATTACAAGTATTTTTAAGTGATTCTTTTCATTACAACTTTTAACTCACCTTTTTCGTTAAAAAGTCCGAACTCGAAACAGGAAGCACACCAAAAAGATCTTTGTTCCAAAAAAAAAAACTCAATACTTTCCCGCGCTGTCAAACCACTATTATAACCTCAAAGTTTTAATAAACTTAATTTTCGACGATTTTTGTGTTTTTCTTTGTATTTTGACTAAAAAACAGAACGTGTGGACGTGCGTTCAGGTTTTTAGCGTTTAATAGACTGTTTGATCATGCGTTGGGGTAACAGGGAATTGGGTGATGTCCAAAATGGCGTTCTGCCAAGTACGAAGTTGCAGCAGACGTGCAGGGTGAACTGACCACTTCTTGTCTTTAGACTGTTTTGTGTTTAGCTATAAGGCACGCAATGACATGATAAATTCATTACACTGCTTTTCAGCAGAAGATTTAATTTCTAAAACGCTGTCGTTTGTTTTTGAAGACAAATTGAAGATAATCCTTAAAAGTAGGTCTTAGGGCACCGCAGTATGCCCTGAAGATGAATGACGGTAACCACTTACGATAAGAAAGCCCGTTAACTCGTATTCTTATACAGCAATAAAAATATTCAACCTGGAACAAAGATAATGGCGTGCAGTCTATAGAAGCAAAACTTTTTCAAACACTCGCAGCTTTCTACATTACTTTCATGCATAATTTAATGTCGAGACCACTTAATTAATTAAATATCGTGGTAAGAACCCGTTAATTATGCATTAAAGTAAAATGTAATAAAAATCAGATGTGACATTTTGAAGTCATTCATGCATACATAGTCTTACGTGTTCCTGCATAACTTGATTATCACTCATATTATAAAGTGTGCTGCTCTGATCATATCTGGTAATTGTACATATCACCCTACTCCACACCTTTGTGTTAAAATACATCGACACAAACAAAGAAAGGCAATCAATGAACTCACGAGAAATGTACTTTTATTGACAAAGATGGACGCACTAAATATTAACAATCTCATTTGATTGATTAATGAAAACACTTGTTTTTAAACAAGTTTTGTCAAAAATTAAAATGACCGACTTCCATTTTTCAAGAAAATTAGTAGATGTTATAAAAAGTTGATATAAAAAACAATCTGAATACATCCATGTTAATTAAGGTTATACTGGAACAAGAAAACACTGAATTAAATTTGAAGTTTTTGTAAATAATTGTCATTCCTTTTTTAGGGAAGTCGGTTTAAAATAAAACATCTTCGCTTCTCGAATGTTAGGTCCTGTGTAATGTATGAAGTCTCACGACAAGCTTCATTATATATTCATTTAAACTCTCGCAAAAGTGTTGCAGTAACGTGCATAAAAAATACAGTAAGCGCTTCCTTTCTGAGCTACTTCTCAAACGGAGAAGGTATGTTTTTTCCACGATCTACGATCCGCCCAAAAAGAAATATGTTTTACACTTTTTTAAATAAATGATACACCACGGAGTTCGACACGAAGCTCCTCAGAATCATCCGAATCGGTCCATACAAACTAAAGTTATAAGGTAAACATATAAAAAAAAAAACTGGCGAAAACATGTAATTTTCTTAGTTTAACAGCATTTAAATTGAAAAGTAAGTACTAAAATAAATAATAAAAGAATGAAGACAATCTTCAAATAAATATTACGAAAAAAAGAAATTCTTTCTTAATAGATATCTTTCATATGGAACAGGAATTATCGGAATCGGTCCACACAAACTAAAACACAAATACACACAAAAAATATACGTATACAGTCACCTAGCTTCTGGTAAGATTCTTGAGAAATGAGAAATTCCTTCCCATCTCTCTCGCCTCAATACCGGTGACCCGCTGATATAATGATTTCCATTAATATCCTCGATGGAGGAGCATTCCTGGGAAGCCACGAGCGGTCGCTTTAATGAAATTCATAGCGAAACGATTATCTCGCAAGATTGAGGTGTAGTGGGTGAAAAACATTGGAAAACAAACAATTTTTATTGAATTTAAAGTAATAAAGATGTTGCGTATGTTCATTTTCGACACCCGATGGTAAATGGTATCCATACTACTTTACGGATATCTGCCCACCTCTCACTCCCATCACTGTAACTCGTGTAAAGCCAGGATCAACAATGGCGACTCTGAGCAGAAGCCCACTTGAGCCCAATCGAGGAAAAGCCAACTTGTCTTGGACCAGGCAACGAATTTCATCAGAAGATGATGTCACTCGTACTACCTTACCATGGACTTCTCTTAAACCTCGTTTAAAGAGGGACATGTCATAGCGCTCCGGAAACACCGTGGACGGAAGAACATCACAAAGATTGGTATAGGGAATAAAATATTTTTTTTAAGAGAACTGTGAAGTGTTCCAAGTAACGGCGATGAATTATTCTACCCATGCGACATGTGGTGCGATGGTAAAAGGGAGCTGTGTCGCTGTGTCCCCTGACATTGCAGAGGACCATGAGCAACGGTAACCACGCATGATCTGGTGGCCTCTTAGCTCGACTGCGTTCAAAAAAGTCGACCAAGTATTTGAAGCCCAAAAATTACCTATCTTGAAAACGGAAAGTCTTAGACCTCTGTCAGAGCTCATTTGAAAGGTCATAAAAAAACCTTCATGTTTTTTTATGGTGGCGATCGAATTACTCCGTTGTGTCCACACCCTTTGACTCTATATATATAATTTTCACCCCGAGTCTCGTGACGCGATTCACTCAGCATTTAGCAGTCGAGACAGACGGACAAACACTTGACACGGTAAGCCGGACCCAAGCTATAGATGCTAATAGAATGACGTCATGTCATGTTTGTAGATCTTTGAATCTACTGAACCGATTTAGAAAATAATTTTATTAGTAGGCTACAAGTATATTATTTATGAGTGTCAGATGTACAGGGTGGATCTGTAACTTTATCCCAGCTGTAGTTTGGTGAATGACCTGTTGAAATACAATATAGAACCACTGTTATTTTTGGAATGAGTTAAACATTTTTTCCAATATCATATGGTGTTTCTACTATCATTGCTGATTTTTTTATAATTTTGAACAATGAAATTGACCAAGAACAAAAATAAAAGTGGGTCTAAATTGTATTTCGATATTTCATTCACCCTACATCAGCTGGTACAAGATTTACCCCATAAACCAATTCTAAAATATAAGGAAATTGCTACTCTTTAAAGAAACTATTAATTACCTATTTAGAAATGATATTTGTTTTGCTTATACTTTACTTTTCTCTGTAGATTAATTGCTTGTTGTTTGTTTTATAAGCTTTTTCATAATTTTTATTTACGCTTACTAATTATTTTTATTTATTTTATTATGACGTTATCTGTAAATCGACCGGTCACCCGCGAGACAGGTGTATTCTAGTGCGGGGACCAATATTTAATTTACTGGCTTAATTTTTTTTTAGTTAAATAAATCTGACATAACCTCAAATACTCAGATGGTATTCTCCCGCCCCTCCACCGTATCATTCCCCACAATATGGCGTCGGTTCACCGTGCGACGAGGTGGAGTGACCACCCTACTCCGCATCCAGGACCTGACGGAAGACCTGCACGGGCCAGCCCTGACGTTGATGGAGAAGTACTTCACGAGGGATGAACCGCCGTGCAAATATATTGGTGAATACACAAAAGTTAGTCTTCCAAATGATGAATTTAGGCACCAGTCTCCCACAATATTTAATCTGTAACTTTTTTTAAGTCTTAAATGTATTGTGGTGAGAAAATAAAGATGATTTGATTTGATTTGATTTGATTTAAGCCTTCTATTTGACCGACTTCCAAAAAGAAGAAGATACTCAATTCGTCTGTATGTTTGTTCCTCGATAATTTTAGTTTGTGTGGACCGATTTGAATGATTCTGGTGTCAGATGAAAGGTGATGGTTGAACTAGGCTCATATTTTATAAAAATCGTAAAATTATTTTGGATTTGTGTTTCAAAATGTGTTTTTTTTTAACGGACAAAGTTTCACGATTTGCTGTACATTTTCGCGTATTAGTACTTCTTTTTTGTATGAACCGACTTCTATGATTATTTTTTGTTAAAAAGCAGATACCTTGTACACTATCTCATATATATCATACTATACTTGTGAATTTAAGCGGAGTAAGACTGATCATTTCATAAATTAATCTCAGGTATTCAAAACCATCCAACCGCAGTGACAGAACTCAAGAACCTATGGAGTAAGTCAGTGAAGGATAACTTGTCGCTGGTCTGTGTGAGGGACACGGATGAAGAGCCTTCGACTGTGGTGGGAGTTAACATCCTCACTGTGGCCTGTAAGGAGGATAAGGAGGACGAGTTTCAGGTATAAATAGTGCACAAGATGTTTCAAGGCATCACTAGGTGTTGGTTTAATTCCTGTTCGCAATGTTCCCGAAGTGCTCTGACATGTCCCTCTTTAAACGAGGTTTCATAAAATTCCTGTATAAGTAGATATAGAGATAGATAGCTAATTCCGCGGTATTACAGAAACTCGTGAGTGACAGTAACCGCTTACCGATGGGCCGTAACCGCTTGTCTATATTGCAAAAATAAATATGTTAAATTTTAACAACACGATGAGTCTATCTTTTCGACCTAGTTCCGATGGAATCTTGCAAGTTACATTTAACCAACCAAACGAAATTTTTAAGTTTCATCTGTATATCGCGTGAAAAATGCAATAATATGGTACCATAGAGCTGATATGATGATTGATTTAGATTAATTTAGAAGATAGTCATCGGAACTCCTGTACTAATTAAGATAGAGTCATTGTGTTTAGATTCAGTTTATTTGTCTTACCTAGCACTCTACTTCTACATGATATTTAGGATCTTAAAACCTTCTATATAAAAAGCCTTTTACCTCTATATTTACTTTCCAATTGTATTTCCATTTAATCACTAAAACTAAGTAAATTGACACTCAAAATATATATTCTCTCCTCAGTCTACCGACAAAGTGTGGTCCATGTTATTCGGAGCTGTGGACCTGGTTGCCCGCAGTGTAGATATCTTCGACAAGTACCATGTTGACAAGTATCTGACGGCATACGGACTGGTGGTAGACCCTGAGTGGAGGGGACTCAATATCGGGAAGGAGCTCCTTGAAACGAGGTTATATTTCAACTTCGTCTGCGTCACAGAGGGATATAATATAGCCTATAGTCTTCTTCGATAAATGGACTATCCAAAGAATTTTTCAGGGCCAGTGGTTCCTGAGATTAGTGCGTTCAAACAAACAAACTCTTCAGCTTTATAATATTTTAATTAATTAATTAAAAAGTATAGATTTGAGGTTATGCTTAGAACCGCATTGAGATGAAGGAAAACATCACGAGGAATCCATGCTTGTAATTGGGTTCATTCTGTTGTTTCTATTTTGTTGTAGTTTTAGTGCAACCGATTTGAATAATGCTTTTTGCTTTTGAATGATACCTGTTGTTGGCCAGTAGTAGTGACGCAATTTTTATTAAACTACATTTTAATACTTTTTGTGAATTTATTACTTTTTTCAATAAAGCAATTAAGAATTAAAAAGAGACATTAAAATACAAGTGGTGCCAACTATTGTCGACTAGAAAAAGCATAAACCAAAAAGCACGGGGGAATTAAAGCTTTTATTTTTTTGCAGATTCTAGCATTAATAATATTTTATTTTCGAAATTAGGTAGCTTGTTAAATGTTTATTTTGTTTTTTTACGTACAAAATTCTTGACAAGCAATCAAAAACAAACTCGACAAAACTTCGACCTTTGCAGTACTTGAGGTTAATTAAAAACAAAACGACAGTCTCATTAAAAGTTGTCAAAACATTTGTCAAACATACACTGTCATTACGAGTATCTACAATTTCTAAATTAAAATGGTTCAGAAAACGAAAAAGAGAAAATGCATTTGCGACACAAAAATAATATTGAAAAGCATAACAGGCAATCCGAAGCCTTTGGAAAAAGCGGAAATCAACAAGATAAGGTTAAATTTGTTTACAGAGAGAAACTCTGATGGTACGGGTCATCTAATTTTAAGAGGGAACGACATTTTCCAAAAATACAACAGAAGAATCACAGATTTCGACATCAACGCCATCTGTTATTACGTTCGGGAACTAAAACTTAGAATAACAAAAATTGATTTGTGCTACAACAAAATTACAGACGATGGCTTTTTTAAATTGTTAAAAAAACTTCTAGTTAAAGGAAGATCCAGTGTTTTGGATCTCAATATAATGAATAACGAGTTAACTGAAAAATCTGTTCATAATCTATCAAAATACGCAAGTTTTATAAAGCTTAAATACCTTAGATTAAATGGCAATGATATTGGTACGAAAGGAGGAGAATATTTTGCAGATTTTCTTGAAAACAACACGAGTTTAGAGCGATGTGACCTAGGACAGACGGGACAAACTCTAACCAGCGTAGCATTCATAATAACAGCATTAAGAATTGAACATGGCGCGAACCAGTATTTAAAAGTTTTAGATTTGAGCCGAATAATACCGCTTTTCAATCGATATCAATATGAAACAAAATGGCTGGCATACCACATTGAATATTTACTTGAAAGAAATCAAACTATCATTGAATTACATTTACAAAAAAACGAATTCATTGACCACGACATAGAGTATTTTGTGAGGGGTTTAAGAAAAAACAAGACACTGCTCTACCTAGATTTAGGATTCAATAAAATAGGCGACTACGGAATAGAGTTATTCGCAAATTACTTCAAAGAAAATCCTGAATTAATACTTTTAAATATGGCGGGAAATAAAATAGGTGACACAGGCGCGCGGGCGTTGAGTTTCGGGTTGCCATACTCAAAAATACGAGCTTTAGACATATCTAGAAACAAATTAAGTCCAAAAGGGGTGTTATATTTGTTGAATACAATAAAAAAACCAGTATTTTTAAGGTTTCTGAATATTTTTGGCAATCAATTCAATCAGACTACTTGCGAAGTTATAAGCAGGATGTTACTAAGTGGTGTTTTGTTTCAGCACACAATTGATTTGAAAATTTATGAGTGCGATGGTAAATTGAATGTAGCTTATTATCCTAATCCAGCTGATAGGAATAAACATTTATATTATTGCGAGTTGGATTTTGGTTGTTATCAACCTATTTGTAAAATTGTTAGAAATAAAATTGAAGAAAAAAATAAAGTTAAAGTTGATTGTCAATACCGCCATAAGCTAGATAAAACTGATGCAAATAATTTTTAGGTTATTTTTTTATAATAAGTTTGTTAAAATAGTATTTGTTCTTTATTGAATTGTTTTTAAATCAATAAATTGTTTTCTTTTTCAGTTTTTGTTTTATTTTTTGTTGCAATTTTTTTTTGGATTTAGCACATGTGATGGTAAGTGCTATTATGCTTTACAACTGATTTGAAAAAAGGAGGTATTGGAAGGTTTATTAGGGCGTGCACGCCTCTAATATTTTACTGCAAATAATAATTTATTGAAACATACTTTAAACGGTTTTTTTACTTTTTTAATGTTCTATTCTAGGGTCCCTCTCTGCAAAGCTATAGGTATTAAAGTAACAGCTACAGTATTTACGGCGGGCGCTTCTCAGGCGGTCGCAAAAAAGGCGGGATTCGAAGATCTATTCGAAATAACTTATGAAGAGCTCGCTAGAAAGGGCTTCGTGTTCCCTGGCGTTGAGAAAGACACAAAATCATCGAAATTGATGGCTTTGGTTATAGATTGAAAACAGCGCCATCTAATGTTGCTAAACATAGATGAAGTGGTCAACGCCATCTGTTGAAGAAATATGTTACTTTTTTGAAATAACGCCATCAGAAGTATTCGTAAACACGTATTTTGTTCGATCGATGTATTTCTATGTACTACATTGTTTTGTTAAAATATTGTTTAATAATGATTGTATTGTTTCTGTGATATTATTGATCTCATTTAAGACATATTTTTGAATTAGTGCATTTTTTACTTTTACAATTAAAGCGACAAGTTTCGCCATCTGTTGTCATGTAGAAGATTTGTTAAAATTACATTTCATAATGTTTTCATTTTATTGTTGTGACTATTTAGATATTGCATTATACATTTTAGAGAACTTATTAAACTATCTAACCATATCAATGCAGTCTTTTACTATATTACCCGCTTTTATCTGATAGAAAGTTGTATTCTTAGCAATCTGATAATATTAGTGTCCAAAAACATATCTACTAGAATTACTTTTAAATAGGTTGAATAAACTATACAAATGCGTATAGTTAGTTATTAAAATTTTATGTCACTGATTTAAAGAATGATAAATAGAGCAAATTAAGGCACGACTCGAAAAACCTATAAATAATCTGGTCTATAGGTCTATATAATTTTGTAGCAAGTTAATTAGTTTATAAAATCTAAAATACACATAGAGAGCTTCTTACTGAGATAATTGCTTAAAATTTAACCTTAAAATTCTCTTAACTTAACTAATAATTCTAGGGTGTATGAGTGTCGTTATCAGAGTCAAACAAGAAACAAGTAAACTCTCTCAACTGCCACTGTCACTGTCAATTATTAACGTCAAATTGCCAAATGTCATTAGTTGTCAAACGGTTGTTGACTTTTCGCGTGTGTGGGTGTTGTTTGTGTGGTAATCGTAAATTAAACAAAAATTAGTTTTAGTGTATTCAGTTTAAATAATAAAATAGAATTAGAAAACGTTATAAAATTACGTTGTTTCTATAAACAGTAATAGTGTAACAAGTGTTATATTTTTGAAATTAGAATAATTGTGTGTTGTGATTAGTTTTCCTGATTTATTCTATAATTAATATTAAAATAGTGTCGTGTGATGCATATATTGGATTTATACGTGTCTTTTATCCTCCATTATTGAAGGTAAGTACATTAATGAGGTTAAATATATAAAATTACAAATAGTCTATTAAAATCGAAAGTGTTCTTGTAAGATTAATAAGATTAGGTCAAAGGGCGTAACGTTTTGCGTAATAGGTTAACTAATATACGGCCCACCTGATGGTAAGTGGGCATATATTTATCACATATTATATCATAGGTATACTAGGGTTATCTTCTACTTACCTACTATCAAAAAAAGTTGACTGCAAGCTGACTTGTGCACTTAACCTGGGCCTTAAAAAGAGTAAATTTTGGCCTAATATAAGAATTATTATGTAGCCTAAAACACTAAAATAACATAGCTTCACATTATTAAAATCATTTTCTAAATTACTTTCATGCATTTTCAACGGGTCCTTACCACGATATTGAATTAATTGAGTTGTTTCGATATTTCAACGTTGTTCCAAACGTCATGAAAATGCATGAAAGTATTATAGAAAACCGTCAGTGTTTGAATAAGTTTATTTCTAAGTTGTTTCAGTACATCTAAAAATTACCTAACAATATAGAGTCTGTAATAAAACTATAGCTGCCAGTAAGTGAGAAGTTAACAACAAATGAATAAAAATAATAAACAAGATAAAAAATGTGTTGAAAAATTTAGCTTTGGCTTGTGTGAGACAACTACAATTATAAATACTTTTAAATATGATGTGATCATATTGAAGCCGGTAGAGTGATGTTATATTAAAACGTGTAAACTTTGACTTCTTATGTGATGCAGATGTCACTCGGCCATAATAATGTCATGATATTTTAACCAACTCTCAACAGTTTGTAAAAAAGGCAGTAACAATATTTACTAGGTTAACTAACTCAGGGACGGAGTGACAGGAATGAGTGCCGAGCGCGTAACGCATCATGCCTCCCGCTCCCCTGGGTTCTGGCCTCAGCCGGGTTCGGACGCTGAGTGTGAGCGGTTGGAGGTTTTAGTGCGGTTCAACTCCCACATACAGTGGTGATCCAGTGATTTCCTAACTAACTGTAAAATGATGAATCAGTTATCAGTTTAGCACAAAATCAGTTTCACTCCTTGGCCTAGTTGTGAAGTAACACAATTAGTAAATTAACTGTTAATATGTCAGTGGCGTGCAGTATGTAGAAGCAATTATGCATTCCATACCCAAACATATTACATGACACCTGACCACTGCTGGTCTCGTGTCTCCTCAGTAGAGGGATCAGGTATAAAGTCCACCACCACTAGTGCAGGGAACTGAGTATGTCAGAAGAAGACTTTGATCCCCTTCCGATGTGCAGGTTTCCTCACAGCGTTTTTCTTCACCTTTTCTTTTCTGTAACTTTGCTTGCTTTTAAATTTTAATTTTATTTTTCATTTCATCCGTTGATATGAATACTAATGTTCATCTGTTAAACAAAAAGTTCAAGGTGTTGCCTAACAAGTCTTTTGTCAAGCATCTAGAGAGGTCAACTTACCCCCACCAAATAATTGAAACCCTCCACAAATTATCTTGAGAACGGAAGGTAGACCCGTCGAGTATGGACTCATGGTGTCAAAGGCGAAGTTTAGGTCTTTGTTTTGACTTCATTCCTTTTCCTTCCAACATTGGTGATATGTTCATTCTTGTTCACGTCAAAAGTTAAAAGATGCAGTGCGGACACAAAAAAAAAATTACCCAACGTCCTGGCATTGGCAAGAAACTCAGTTCAATTCCTCGCTCTGTGTATCCCAGCAGTGGGCAGTTTCCCAAAAGGCCCTGAACTCGGTCTCTATTTAGAAGTGACGCAACCCACTAAAAACTTGGTTAATCTGCATCGTACTAATTGTCCTCAATTGCTTACGGCTTGATAACCGTTTAGCTACGACTTGGATTCTTAAATAGGTTTCACCGTCTATAATAATCTTTATTCGTATTAAAATAATGATTTATTATGAAAGAAAACTTTTTAAACACAAGTTTGTAAGGTCCTGGATATCATGTAGCAGCAGAGTACTAATACAAGTAAAACGAGCCCAAATACGACGGGTCTATCTTATTTAGTATTCCGAATCCATCATCAGATCAGCGCAATTTTGTCATATTATTGCATTGACACGCGATTTACTTACATCTGCGTGAAAAGTGTCAGCTCAATTGGAAACCGGGAAGTTTGTCAAATTTGGCTTGCAAGATTTCACCCGAACTCACAAGTTAATAAAAGGCTTGTAAAAACTTCTTAAATATTTGGACTTGGCCCACGAGGTGACCGACATGTGGCGTGTTGAATCGACCATCATTGTTCCGATCGTTGTATCTGTGCACGGTCTAATAGCGAAAAGCTTCGACCGTCATCTAGAGAAGCTTTCGCTCCCCGGTTGGGTAAGGGGCCTGATTCAGCGCGGCGGTCGTTCTTGACACGGCGCGTATTGTGAGGAGGTTCCTCTCTCCTGAGCCCTGACCACTGATGGCTTGGGTCTTCGTCTCTAGAAAAAACATGAAAAAAGTAGTCAACTAGATCCTTCTTTTGTGAAGGTGGTTTAAAATTAGGCTCATATAACATGATGCTAAATTTAACACGAAAATGCGAGTGAAATACTTCATGTAGAAAGTAGGTACTATTTGCTCAGTTGTTAGTAAAAACTGTTCCGAATTACGTAAATGTGAAAAAAATAACTTCTTGACCGACTTAAAAAGAAGAGGTTGTGGTTAGTTACAGTTTTCCAGTTTGTATGATTTTTGTCAGCAGGGATGACGGTTTGGATGATAATATAATATTGGAACGAAGTTGCTTATCGCGCGTTATCGAAAGGGGGCTAGATGGAAAAAAATCTTACGAAAAGTTGTCACGACACTTTTTTGTTTTAGATGATTATCGCTAGATGGCGCTGGGATTAAAATCTTTTAAAACACTTTCCTTATTTTTGTTTTAGATGATTATCGCTAGATGGCACTGTGATCAAAATCTTTTAAAACACGTTCCTTATCGCGCGTTACGTTAGGAAAAAAAAATATAAGATATCTTTTAATCGAAAGGAACTTCGTTCTATTCGGATATCCCATGACACCTCTCAAGTTTTTTTTTCCTATAAGTTGCAAAAAGGATGAAGTTATTCCGTTGTGACACAGATGAAGTTGAGCCTGTAATTATGAAAGTAAACAGTTCACTTTGAATTATAAATGAGTTTTTTTTGGTTCGTATGAAAGTTGAAAGTTTTTTTGACGTGACAAGGAAAGAAGACGCATGCAGCCTGAATGTTAATACAGTTTTCAACAAGTAGAAATAATAACGAACGAAATAATTTATTTTAAAGAAAACGTTTTCAATACCTGCTTTTAAGATCTTGGTGATCATGTAGCAGTAGACTGCTAGCTAATGCAAGTAAAACGAGCCCAAACACGACGGGTTCATCTTGTTTAGCACAAGAGTTCCTATGACTACCGAAACCATCATCAGATCAGTTCAGGTTCCAGGATCTGTGTGGAAGACAAGCGCATCAACCAGTAACCGACTACTGCCTCGATCAGCAGCCAGGTCTGCATTTCTGAGTTGGGGTATATCAATAGAACTATGTATCAAGTTATCAACTTGCCTCAAATACCTGCTCAAAATTTGCCACTAGCTCTTGGACCATACGACTTAGTCTGTCGATTGTAATTTGTAATTCACATACACATACAAACACACATACAACTAGTAGAGTAACCGCACCAGTGTGGTCTGCGGTCGCCGTATCAATGCATTATTCAATATTTCTCCGATCTGCGTATATTTGCATACGTGCTCTTGATTCTAGAACATACACTATCTATTTAGAGCATACGTGTAGCTACATAAATAAGTATTTACTTGGAACTCATACTTTAAAAAAATCTATCAAATCAAGTAATAATATTTTATTACGAAAAAGGAACACACCGACTTCCATTAAAATCTTGTTCGTTTAAAATTCACATTTTAAACACATTTACAAAAGTACTTTTTCGTCTTTAAAAAAAAAATGGGACCCATGACGACTATCACCTTTAATCTGACATCAAAATTATTCAAATCGGTTCACACAAACTAAAATTATGAAGGAACAAACATAACAACACTTTTTGAAAATCGGTCAAAAATGGAACTATTGTTTTTTTTATTGCTAAAGGCAGACGAGCTAACGTGCTACCTTATCGTAAGTGGTTACCGTCGCTCATACAACTGTGATATTAGGATTACCTACCATTTACCCACGGGGGCGGCGCGACGGGAAAGTGTGCCGAGAGCGTAACGCGTCGCGTCGTCCCTCAAAACTCCGTGCTGGGTTCTGGCCTCAGCCGGGGTTCGGACGCTGAGTGTGAGCGGTTGGAGGTTTTAGTGCGGTTCAACTCCCACATACCCTGCCCGCGGGGCGGGCGGGGATCCGGTGATTTCCTCCAAATGAAAAAAAAAAACCATTTACCCACGACCTACCTCTATCCAAATCTCGTTTAAAGCGACACATAGAATACGATGAACACCTTTCATCTGACAACCTGACGAGTCCCATTCATTACACAATTATGTTTCCTGGTAAAAGCTATAAATATAAAAGTACCCCCTCAGACAAGGCAAGACTCATAGTTTTCGACAATGACTTAGCCATGAATCAGAAGACATTAATATAATACTTCCGGAAAAGCTATGGGGGTATGGAGATGACGCAGCAGACTTGTCTCTACATAGACATACTTTTTTAGCGATAAAAAAGAAACATACAAGACATCAAGAAGGAAAACAAATACAATCACTCAAGACTCAGCGTAATGCTGTTTTTTTCTAAATTTTATCAAATATCCAGCATCTCCTTTCTATCATAGCCCGGCGACGAGGGAGAGTTCATCCTTACTATATGAAATCACAGTCCATCCACGGTTCGTTTCAGGAACTCTTGCCACGCATCATCGGACTATAGAAGCTCTCTTCCTCGGTGTTTCTCGAACGTGTCCTTCTTCAAACGACGAATGAGGAAAGTCCTTACAGGTAGGCCGCACGTAGCAGCCCCGCAGTGTCCCCTGACATAGCAGAGGTCCATGCTACGGTACCCGATTACGTTCGGGTGGACCGTTAGCTAGTCTGCCTACAAGGCAATAAATAAAATGAAAATAACCGATAGCAGATCATGAAATCTTTATTTAATTTATTTGACAAACCATCTTGTCCATAAAAAACTGCATTTTGGACCAAATCAACTTTCATATGGAAAATAATCATCCGAATCGGTTCAAAGCGAGGACGGACATTAAAAAGTAAACTTCATAACCTCGTTTTGGGAAGTCATTCAATAAAAACAAGTCGATACAAGATGGCGTCACTACGTCGCGCCTTCCCGCCTAGACGAGGATGACATCATGCAGACACGCACCACCCTCGCCGGGAGACGGGACGGTGTTACGCGCTGCGGGACCAAGGAGCATTGTTTTCATGTTTATGCGGTTATTTTTTGACCGACTTCCAAAAAGGGGGTACTCAATTCATCTGTATGTTTTTTTAGTATTATATAAAAATGATTTGTTATTCGTTAAGCACGCTAAATCTCTAGAACGGCTGAACCGATTTGGCTAATTTAAGTTTTGAAATATTCGTGTAAGGCCCAGGCTAATACGGTGAGAAAATGTACGGGAACACTCTTATTTATTCCGTCTTGTGTGACGCAGACGAAATTGCACGAATAAGTCAATCAGTTGTTTCTAAAATAGGGTAAACTGCCTAATTATTGGCAACTACTTGTTTTATTTCTTGTACTAAAATTATTATTATTTGTTTCAGATATGGATTGCGTTTTAAGTGAATAATATAAAGAAATAAATATTATTGGTAAGTTTAAAAAAACATCGAAAATTACAGGCTGTTTTATTTCTTTAGTCTAGTCTTAGAGTTCTAAACATACTATGCCGAACTACACTCAACTGGGAACTAACCATAATTGCCTGTACCACCCGGCGTCGAGGTGGAGTTCATCCC
Source organism: Trilocha varians (assembly GCA_030269945.2). Lineage (NCBI taxonomy): Eukaryota > Metazoa > Arthropoda > Insecta > Lepidoptera > Bombycidae > Trilocha > Trilocha varians. The sequence goes on along the minus strand of AP028278.1, from coordinate 16,110,845 downwards.
TACCATATAGAACCACCGTCTATCCACGATTCGTTTCAGGAACTCTTGCCACGCACCATCCGATTATGGAATGAACTCCCCTCTTCGGTATTCCCAGAGCGCTATGACTTGTCCTTCTTCAAACGAGGGTTGAGGAGTCCTTAAAGTTAGGTCGCAGGCGACCCCTCGGTGTCCCCTGACATTATTAGCTTGAATAAATTAATAAATGAACGTTTTTAAAAGCTTTTTACTTCTCATTATCTAAAAGCAAATTTGAATTTTTTGTGAAATTTTACTTGAAAATGTTGTTACGTCACACGTTTAAGAGCTTTTTAAATATGTGTATTATGAAATTTTTGTTCTTTATACAATATTTATTGTATGTAAAAGAGAGGCACTACTAGACGATTTTTTTATTGCCATGTAGGCAGACGAGTCAACGGGCCACCTGATTGTAAGCGGTTACCGTTGCTCATAAACCTCTGCATTGTCAGAGGCAATAAAAAAATATCACTTCATTTTTCACATCCTGCACAATCGCGCAATTATCAAATAAAACAGTAATAATGATATATTAACAAATCGTCGTGATTGTCAGTCTGTGGGCACGTGACCTCAACGACCTCACGAATAGGTCAATACACAGCGTCATGCACAAAGTCAAGAACGGAGCTTAGGGCTGTCATGATTTCATGATAGACTTTAATTAATTTTATCCATTAAACTAGGAACGTCAAGTCTCGCTAGATGGTGAAACTGGGATCGCTCGTCCGGAGTTCGTTCACTACCACTAACTTGTTTGACTTTCTTTTAAAAATGATTTTTACCATAAAATAATGAATTACATTTTGAATTAAACCTAATATTCTTGTAATTCTTAAAACACGTTGTAATACATTTCGGACTTGGAGAATAAAATGGAAACAAATCAAGTTTCCGAACTAACGCGACGTGATGCTCAATTTTGGCTCCTGCAACAGGCTTGGCAATAGTAAACAAACCAATTTTGTTGCCGATCCCAGCTGAGTGGATTTAACATGGTGCACACGATCATACAATTATATTGCGCGGATAGTTATAGATAAAATTACTCAAACACCCCGTTTTTAGAAGTCGGTAAATAAAAAATAGGTAATTAACTTGTACGTGACAACCCTACTGCGACCTCGAAACAGCGTAAAAGCAACAGTTGCCACAATAATGGTGAATAGACTGTTTTTCGGACGGTTACCGTTACTACGACCGGTCGGACGGCATTCTGTCGATAGATACGGCACGGTACAATGGTAAGTGGTCATCGTAGCTCGGAAGTTTTTATATTACCACTCGTAGTATTGTTGTTAATAATGGTAAGAATGTATTTTATGTATTGTCACTACTATTGGTGAAAAACAATCATTTTGGCTGTGTTTTACCTACTTTTCAAAAGGAGGTGATTACGATTTTCTTTGCGTAGGTATATTCTGTTAGGATGAACTAATTTAGATGATTCTTTTTTTTGATAAAGTAGATACTTTGTACTTAACCTAATATAAGTTGACAAAGATTTGTCTTTATTTTTGAACAATGTTAAAAACAGAAAAATGCACAATACATTCCACTACCTTTATAACGCACGTGTAGTAATCAGTTTTCGTCCAAATTACAACACAACTTCCTCAAAAACTATTACCCGATTTTAAGGGAAATAAGTTATATGTCTAGTCACACTTATAAAACTATTATACAAACAAACAGACGAAAATAATCTTTAGTTTAATCATAATAAGACTTATATTCCTATAACGAATTTAACTACAGTACAAGTTTACTGTATTTGAGCGATAATCGCACTTATTGGTATAAAAATAAGATACACAATTGTATACTAATATTATAAAGATGAAATGTTTGTTTGTTTCAAATAGGTTCCGAAACTACTGCATCGATTTGAAAAATTCTTTCACCGCTGGAAAGCTATACTATCCCTGAGTGACATAGGCTAGATTTAGTTTAATAATTTATTTTAAAGAATACTTCAAATACAAGCTTTTAAGATCCTAAATATATATCAGTAGAGTAGAGCCAAGACAAGGAAAATGAACCCAAACACGACAGATCTATCTTACTTAGTTCAGGACTACCTTTCGAAGTCATTATAAATCATCAGATCAACGCCATTTTGTGATATTATTGCATTGTCACGCGATATACATCTGCGTGCGAAATGTCAGCTCAATCGGAAACCGGGAAGTTTGTGAGCTTGCAAGATTCCACCCGAACTTACATAGTTACATACACATAGTTTAATTATATAGTTACATCCAGTGCAAGTTAATATAAAGCTTGTAAAAAAAAATAGAGATCCGTATTAAAACTTCAATAATGTAAGTCAAGGTGTGAAAAAAATACGCAAAAACTTACATCGAGTGCGTTACGAAAACTATTGATTATAAATTATAGAACAAAATGATGTACTACCGGACCTACAGTCTTATTAACATCTGACAGTTATGCCTAACCCCGCATTGACACAGACGAAGTTGCGAGGATCAGCTATTAATCCCTATTAATATTATAAATGCGAAAGTAACTCCGTCTGTCTGTTACGCTTTCCCGCTTAAACGTCTCAACCGATTTTGTTGAAATTTAGCACAGACAATCTTTAACCTCTGATAATCTTTTAATTGAAGGTGACACAGACGAAGTTGCGAGGATCGACTAGTAATACTACTTTGAAAATAAGGTGTAAAATCGTATGTTAGAGAATCGCGTGTGTATCCATTTCGTGTCAAATGTATAGGTATGTAATGTTGTTACGTTGGTAGCACGTAAGTACATGTTCATGATAGTTTGTTTGTTTGATTTGTTACAATCGCTTCTGGTTATAAATTTAAAGTTATTCGTTTAGAAGTTATCACAAGTATAAAATTTATTTTAAATACAAGCATTTAAGATTCTGGATTTCATGTAGTAAAAGTGCTAACTAATACAAATAAAACGATTCCAAACACGATGGGTCCATCGTGCTTAGTACAGGAGTTCCTATGGTCTTTCCGACTCCATCAGATCAGCGCCATTTTGTCATATTATTGCATTGTCACGCGATATACATCTGCGTGCAAAATGTCAGCTCAATCGGAAACCGAGAAGTTTGTCAAATTTAGCTTACAACCATCCGAACTTACATAGTTACATCGAGTGCAAGTTAATATAAAGCTTGTAAACATGATGTTGTGTTAGTAAAATGATACACAAAGTTGCGCAAAGCCGACCTGGCCCAGTGGTCCACTGACCAGTAAACTCAACGAAAATTAGCATTATTACGACTATTCATCTCCAGTCTAGAATACTAAAATATTCATTGTGACGTAATCACTATAGTGTATAGTGGCGTGCAGGAAATAGAAGTCAACATGCATACTTTAACTTGTTGAACGCAAGTTCGTCTGCGCCACAGAGGGTTATAATATAGCCTAAAGTCTTTCTCGATAAATGGACTATCCAATAATGAATGAATTTTTCAAATCGGACGTGGTTCCTGAGATTAGCGCGTTCAAACAAGTTTATTTATCAAATCAGATAAAAAATAGAATATCTTATACCTATCTTTGTGGGGTCGTAAACTCGATTATCTGTCATGCAATAAAAAAAAGCAAAATTTCAAAAAAAATGCAAACTTCATACAATTTATTGTCTTGTATTCTCAATCAACCCCAGAATTTAGGTTAAGCATTGCTTATTGACTTCCAAAACTGCACGCCACTACGCTTTAGTAACCAAACAACCATATAATTCTCTGAAATACGTTAAAAGGAAATTCCATCAATAAAAACGAGCTTGTTTCGGTAAATAATATCAATATTATGAGTTTTCAGTCGATTACATGAATATCGCGACGTTTACAAAACATCCTGTTGTTTGAGACAGGTGTGTGTATGTGTGTGTGTGACACACAACGATGGCGCGATTTAGAATCTATACAAATAACATGTTTTTTTTTTTTTGTTTTAGTTGGAGGAAATCGCCGGATCCCCACCCGCCCCGCGGGTATGTGGGAGGTGAACCTCACTAAAACCTCCAACCGCTCACACTCAGCGTCCGAACCCCGGCTGAGGCCAGAACCTAGCACGGGGTTATGCGGGGTGGCGCGACGCGTTACGCACTGCGGTACACTTTCCCGCCACCTAATAATATGGTAGAAAAGTCAGCTTTGTCCGGGATAACTACTGTGCGGTATATTATCATACTACCATCTCCGGGGAACGAAATATAAAAAAGTAAATAATGAATGAATTTGAAGAGAGAGAGAGACAGACGTTTTAAACTAACTAATTATTATAACTTTTAATCATATAAAACAAAATAAGGAATTGTTTTAAAAGATTTTGATCACAGCGCCATCTAGCGATAATCATCTAAAACAAAAAAAGTGTCATGACAACTTTTTCATAAAAAATTCCGTCCGTCCGTATAATACTTGTTATAATTTATTATTATAGGCCCAGGAACTTAGCGGTATATTCTAAATATCTGAACATCATAAAATTGTTTTATGTTTAATTACGACAGAGTTCCGCTGACCCACTGTTGGGAAACTGGTTGTTTTACCCACTTTTTAACGCGCCCAAAACTCGTGCTAGAAGTGTGTGTGTTACCAATTTTCGCTATTTTTTAGGCCTATGCTAATATTGGCAATAAAATATTTTTATTTTAGAGAAAGATTTCACGATTCGCTGTACATTTTTTTTATGTTTGTGCCTCGATAACTATTGTTTGAGTGGACCGATTTGAATGATTCTTGTGTTAGATGAGAGGTGATGGTCGAACTTAGGTCTCACCCTTTTTTTTTCTAAAATCGAACAAGTACTTTTGGATCTGTGTTTATAAAATGTGTATTTTTATCGGAGAAAATTTCACAGTTTACTAGTTTTTGCGTGTATTTATTTTCTAGATGAACCGATTTCGATGATTCTTTTTATTCTAAAGCAGGAACTTTGGGCAAAATTTTATATAAATTTGACAAAGATCTGACGTTTCTGAAGTTCTTTTAATAAAAATATTAATTTAAATCTGATTTCATAAGTCAGGGTATGCATTGCATACATGCTTCGATGAACTGCACGCCTCTGCCTGGAAACCTAACATAAAAAATGCGACAAACCCGAGCTATAAATTATAGAGATTTACATGAAAAACATCTATGAATCGTGATTCTAATTTGCATATCACTAAATCTGAATTTAACCTCAAAAATTACCAGTTTTCTCGTCGCCATTCCTCTTTAGTATTTGAACGATCATTTTACTTACCACACGTGTGTGTAGTGTTTAAAAAAAATTATTAAAGAAATTCAGATAAATCTGTAGGTCAATGTTAGAAATTTTTTTTTTGTTAAGTGTCAAAAATTAAAAAACTTCAAATTTTTAAGGTCAATTATTTTTTGTGAATACTTATAGTAAAAGTATTGACAATATTAAATGTATGAAAAAAAATCAAAAATATAGGTACCACGTATAATGACCACGTAAAATATTTGCTACACGAAAATTATTATTTTTTTACTTTGAATTTCTACTCATACACTTTTATTCAAAGTCTGTAAAAATCATAATTTTTCGGTCCTCTCTCGGATAGCTTTCGATTCCGCATTAGTGCTAGTGATAGTGACCACCGCTGGGCCCAGGTCTCAGTGACAGTGCAGTGATAAACAATGGGTCCCGATGACGATGAGATGTGGTACGATTCTGATGAAATGACCCTCGATTGGGAGTGGTACGACTTACAGTACGATGTGCCGGATCGCCAGCTAACTTTCTATGTTGATGTGAGTTGTTTTATAATACTTCTGAACTATTTCGTCTGTTTTAGAAAAGTTTATTTCTCATGAAAAAAAATATGTTTATTTATTTTTTTTAAGTAGACGGAAATCAGACATCCATCTGCTTAGGTGGGTGTCCAACCGCATTAAAACTTCTTCCGAACGACTGAGGATGGAATCCGCCATCGTAGACTAAATCTATAATGTTAAAGTTAGGCTACCTGCGACGTAGTGTCCCCTGACATTGCGAGAGTTCATGAGCGACGGTAACCACTTACGAACAAGTGGTCCATTGACTCGTCTGCCTACATGACAGATAAAAAAAACTTGAATCATACTTAAGACTTCCTTTTTTGCTCTGTACTGTAACAACCCATTACTGTTGTGCTCATTTCATGCGACCACAATTGGGGTCTTATCTTCGAAGGATTTTTATATCTTTTTCCGATATGCAAGTTTCCTCACAATGTTTTTCTTCACCGTTTTTAGCCAGTGGTGTTGTGATATGCACATAAATAAATCTTTTACAAATTAAGATTAAGAGGTACCTACAAACCGGTCAGATCGAAACCGATTACACTATTTCAGTAGCCTTTTTTGCCCTACATCATCATCATCTACCTATAGACGTCCACTGCTGGACATAGGCCTCCTCTAAAACTCGCTACAACGACCGATCCTGCGCTGTCTGCATCCAGTGACCTCCCGCCATCCTGACCAGGTCGTCTGCCCACGTTGCGCTTGCTCCAGATTTTTTGTCCTACGGAACCCTAAAAAACAAACAAACAAACTATAATATGACTAGTAGATATTGCTACCGTTTCCAGTAAGGTTAAGTTCAGTAGAGCATAACTAATTAATAAACGGCGGTTCGTTGTTTTTATGATCTACCATCACGCGATCTTAGATCACTTTTACAATGCAGTAAAATCATAATTTATACTTATTATTAACTTGCACTGGATGTAACTATGTAAGTTCGGGTGGAATCTTACAAGTTGATAAACTACCCGGTTTCCGATTGAGGTGACATTTTGAACGCAGATGTATATCGCGTGACAATGCAATAATATGACAAAATGGCGCTGATCTGATGATGGATGCATAGTAACTTATATAACCAGTATAGTTTAATAGTAATATAAGGTTTAAGTAATTAAAAAACAAAATTAAAATTTATTAGAAAAAATGTTTTTAAAAAGGGGCTCAAATACGGTATTGATTCCGAACGAAGTCACCAGTTTCGCCATCTAGCGAAAAGTGATGTTCCCAGTTGAGTGGTTACGAACTAATTTCTATTAACAAATATTTATTAAGTTATTAAATTAAAATATTATAATATAGGTGCAATAATATGGAAAAAGGTAAAAATACAGATATTATTTTTCCGATTATTTTTCTTGTTAAATATAATAACAGTATAAACTTGACTTATTTAAATCTTATCCTCATACAAACAAAATAACCTAGAAAAAAAAATCTAGTGCAAAATTTTCAAAAATGCAATTCTAAAATTAAAAAGTAGTTTTTCGACCAGTCGTAAAGGAAGTGCATAAATTCATTTTGTTCTACTTTTAAAAGTCATTAGAGCTTAACGGTTTTTTTTAATGTTTGAGCTTTATAATCTTAAATTACAGCTAGTTTTAGCTTGTAAGCATATTATAATTTACTAAATATAATAATATGTAAAACTAGTTGTTTTCCGCGACGTCGTCAGCGTGAACCCTATACAGCAACTAAGATTATTATTTTCCCGTTAATTATCCGATTTTTCTCGCCTTTAAAACCATCCTTAAACTTTAACGAACAAGGAAAAGTTCAATAAACAAGATAGATGCATCGTGTTTAGTCTCGTTTTACTTTCCTTAGCACTTCAACATGATATTTAAAGCTTTTACTTCTTTTATTATCTTGTAATCTTAAGGCCTTGACTGCCTGGAGTTTTTACATATTTTACTTGTTATATAAAACCAGCTTGTGTCTTCCGATTGGTCACCACATGTCGCAATACATTCTGTCAACACATGTACACATCCGATGAGCATGAATATGTAGCAATTTGTCTCATGTTACTATTATTGTTAAATTAAAGTAGAGTTTAAATTTTTTTAATTTTTTTTTTCTTAATTTCGGATCGTCTTGGGTGAAGAAATTCCTAGTGATTCATCTTACGAAAAATGTGCTAAAATATACTAAATTAATTAATACTTACTACAAACAAGTTGTTTACGAAGATTTGATACTTAATTATTTCTTAAGTTTTACTTTTTCGCAATCGGAATCACTGTAAAAGTTTTGCGGTAACATAACAACAACATAGTCGATAAAATCGCAGTGTCCTCTGACATTGCAGAGGTCCATGAGCGACAATAACCACGCCCGTTCAGGTATAGTGTTAGCTCATTTGTCTATATGGCAATAAAAGTAAATAAAAACTTGAATTTATAAGCCAGTTGTATTTTAAATGTAAATTCCGAATCAATTACCTATTTAATAGTCCGTAAAGTATCAGAAATAACTTTGTCAACGAAATTTTATTACAAAAAGTTGAAGTAAAGCGAACACAAACGGAAATAGAACCTGTTCCCGTCACACCTGCGAATGAAAGGAAATTAAAGAAATCAACCTGATCTGGAAATGTCGAATAAAATATATTGATCAAGTATTTACAATTAATCTCTTTACAAGCTTTATATTAACTTGCACTGGATGTAACTATGTAAGTTCGGCTGGAATCTAGCGAGTTGAATTAGACAAACTTCCCGATTTTCGATTGAGCTGACATTTTGTATGTATATGTATATCATAATAACCTTTATTTTTAATTGGAGGAAATCACCGGATCCCGCTCCCGCGGGTGGGGATCCGGTATGTGGGAGTTAAACCGCATTAAAACCTCCAACCGTTCACACTCAGCGTCCATACCCCGGCTGAGGCCAGAACCCAGCACGGGGTTTCGAGGGACGGCGCGACGCGTTACGCCCTCGGCATTCTTCACGTCGCGCCACCCCCGTATATCATACCATGGAGCTGAACTGAGTAATATTAGACGGATTGTTTGTTGAAACTAATTTTATATTTGTCCTTCTTCAAACAAGGCTTCTAATGTTTAAAGATTACGTACGTTCCTGCCCCCCAGTGTCCCTTTACATTGCAGGTCCAAAAGCAGCAGTAACCACCTACGATCAGGTGGCCAGATAGTCTGCCTACATGGCAGTAAAAGTCCATGGTATGCACTGCTTATTAGCTTGTATAAAGTGCACGCCAAAATACAAACATGGGCGGATGTACTATATGTCCTAGTAAATACCTGTATTGTCGCATTTACATATTGTCTCGCCAACTTCCAATGCACGCAAGTCACAACTATCAAACGGTGTTTCACATAGTCTCAATGATGGCCAATGCATACAAACTCCAATTTACATGTTGGCCACCGTCTTTTGTTTTTTACGTTTGTTAGACGTTATCATATGAGTAATAGACAACATATTATTATTCATTCATTGTACACGATTTAATGAATGAATAAATTAATAATTATCATAACTAGTTCCTGGGTTTTGAAATGCGTTGTAATATAGTCGGTTGGTTGGCAGGAGAAATTGTTTGCAAGTGGGTATAGACGAAATTAGAAATCTTAAGTCTAGTGCAAGTTGAGAATCTAGATATACTAATATTGTTAAGAGATAACTCATTTTTGACGTTTTAAGAAGTAACCATTGAATCTTTAAACGCATTTGTATTTATTTTCTAAAATATAGTGGCACTGTCTTTCAATAAAACTTGGTAAAAACACTAATTAAGAAAGTGTCCTGGAGGAGGAATTGTAATATTCATGGAACTAAATAAGTTTTGTACAATCCAACCATTTCATCATGACCCACGAAGCTTATTTTGCTAAACTCTCTTAAATGCAAATAGGTCGAAATTCGCTTGAATACGATTAAAATCGAAGTTTTCGAAAAATGTCCCCGAAATTGCCCTTTAGTAGTAAGGAAAAATATTGATGATTTCCCCAAAGTTTCAGACTTGCACAACTTTAATACCCGGAACAAACACAAGCTTGCTTTACCAGCAACTCGTTTACGCAAAATCAATAAATCATTTGTGACTTTGTCGATATGCCTTTACAACAAGATTCCACTTAACGTTCAAAGTCTTAATACGCATACATTTAAAAAAGTTGTGAAAAATCGTTTGTGCAGTAAAGCTTATTATACAATTAGTGATTTTCTAGAGGACTGCACTAAGTGGGAATGAAGCTTTCGTTTTTAGGTCAAATATGTAACAAAAAATTGTAATATTGAGTTGAAAAGATTTAAAAAAAAAACAGAAAAATAATACAAAAAAAGGCATGCCCGCTGAGTTTCTTGCCAGTTCTTCTCAGGACAGTGGCTTTTTCTTTTTCCGAACTGGTGGTAGCCTTTTGACATCAACAAGCATGAACATTTCATTAACGTTGAGAATAAATAATTTCATTTCATTTCAGTTGCTAAAAAAATCTCTAGACGAAGACTTAACTACCAATTTTAGCCCTAAATATGCAACGCTGTCTTCCCTATTCCCGCCAAAATACAACTTGACAGTTAAAAATGTGTCGCCATAAAAGAAAAAGTATTTTCCAGTAATAATTTCCGTGTGTGAATGACAAGCTTGTGACGTAAGCTGTAACTAGTTTGACTACGAGTTGCACGTGGTCCAGTTACTTTTATTTTTGCTCCCATTGTGAGTAACTAGCTATTGTTGACTATGATATAATAAAAATTGTTGCTCTTATTGTTCAGCGAGATTGTTTTTTTATTCCTATATAATAAAGTAAACCGAAGAATTCCATCTTTGATGTAACTATTTCCATTGTGCGTAGAATGGATGGGTGATGTTGGGTTGTGGCGGCCACGAACTGGTAAGCGTAGCGGAAGCAGATCTCCCAAGCCTATAACTTGGCCAAGGCCAAGGGAAGTTCCATTCGGGACGGGCCAGGTTCAGGGTAGGTCTATGTCCAGCAGTGGACGTCTACAAGCTGTTGATGATAATGATGATGATGATGCTTTTTCTTTAGCTCAACCTTATCCCATTCAAATGGGGTCGGCGCAGTATACTCAGATAGTATTTACAATGGAATTTTAATAGTGGGATTCGAAATTGAGTATTTCCGTCTCTTTAAGGTCGGTTAAATAAAGAAGATCAAGATTAACTGACTAAACGTTGAGTGTGGGAAGGTGTCTGATGTCATGAGAACATTGACATTGAATCTTGCTGGCCAGGACCAAACAAATTTAAATAATTGTAAGATATATAATATATGCCATCAAAAACGATGCAGTGTTCTTAGACAAGATTAATTGCAAAATTCTAAAATTTTTGCAATTGTTTTAACCAAAGATTGCGAATTTTGTTTGTAGTTTTTTTCCAGATGATGATTAGTGCAGGCAATGTTGTTTGGACGCACTGTTTTGCTCGGTAAACTGTATGTAATAATATTAGATCGATGTAAAAACATAATTCAATATCATACAATGCCTTATAAGCCAGGTTCTAGGTAAAAGTCATGGTTGTTCGCGTGACGTTGTCGAACCGGTACTAAAGCTGACGCATCGTGTGCAGTGTCCTTAACACTGCCACAGAATTAAACATACAGAAAGAACTTATGCATTACTTACTGATATTGATTTGTAAAAGATTAATATGCCTTTTACAATACTTGTGGAAAAGCATTAGGCAGTATTGGGTTGTTATAGTATGCGAGAATGTAATGAAAAGATTTGTTGACATTAGTCAACGCAAAGTATCAACGGTACCTGGTAGAAGATGAGGTAGATATGTTAAATACGTAAGTTATCCTTTTGTAAATTAATTTTATACATTAGAACAATTAAAATTTTTAAAATTAAATAATACACTTTTGTTATTAAAATAAAACTACTAGAACCTCGTCTCAAAAAAAAACTTTAAATCGGGTCACATTTAAATAAGAGGCGACGACGGCCCCTAGGTGTCCTCTGACCTTGCAGAGGTCACTAGCAACGGTAACCACATACCGCTATGCCATAACCTACCTATCTAATTTAATAGTAAATTTGATTATCATCACAAACTAAGTATGTCCTTCTTAGTCTCTATGTATACTAATGTATTAAGCTGAAGAGTTTGTTTGAACGCACCTACATCTAGAACCGTAGACCCGATTTGAAAGATTATTTCAGCGTAGGATAAAAAAAAAAGCTTTAATTTCATGTAATACCTATTTACTAACATAGTTCTTTAAGTCCCTTTTATTATTAACAATTTTTTGGACCATTGGTTGCCTGTAATAAATATATTTATGAATTTATTTATAGTCCATTTATCGAGGAAGGCTATAGATCATAGCAAGGTGTAATAAAATTACCCGAAATAATAATTACAAACTCCCTCCCTTTAAGACAAAGTTATGCCAGTAGCTAGTCATACAATAAAAATGAACTATCATAACCGGTTAATTCACCAGCACTACTGCTAATTAGTCAGAGTAATAAACAAACACCAGTACTAGACCTCTAACAGCCATGCTAATACGTACCATCGCCATCGACTTTCACCATCGTACACCACAACCAGTTAGAAACTGCACCGGCCTACGTTAGGCTATGTTACGTCAGCTGCCGTGATACGGTGTTTAGCGATCGCGATTGTTCTACGATAACTTTACAGGGTGATTTGTTTAAACATATTGAAGTTCGTGGTAGCTGATGGTCTTATATGACCGATTATAATATTTTATAATATAAAAATATTCGATCGATTATAAAAATAACGGATTCACGCAGACGGCGTATGCAATAACTATAAGGAAGGAAATTTAGAACGTTGGTCCAATTAAAACAACCGAAAACGAGTGAAATTAATTTTTTTTCTAGTGATCAAGAAGTCATATATTGTAAGGAAGATGCGAGTAGTATTATTAAAAATGGTATTAAATACAAATAATAGAATTCTGTTCACCCCGAACAAAATACGATTACTCGCGTAACAAACCTTGAACGATTTCTATTCATATCTTATACAGAGAATATTTATATACTACGTATCAAATTCAAAGTAGTGTTGATCAGAAATAACATACCGTAGTAACAAACTAAGGGGCCATCCATAAATTACGTCACACATTTTCAGGGTGGAGGGTCTCACTGGTAAAACACAAGCTTTAAACTTTACGAAAAAAAAATAAAGTATAATATTTTTTGTTTATTAATATAAAATTAATCATGTTGTAAAAAAACACGAAATTTGTGTGACGTAATTTATGGATCCGAATTTCATCAAAAGCGATTGAGAGGTTTAAATGGGAAAGCATAACAGACAGAAAAACAGAGTTACTTATGCATTTATAATACTAATAATTTTGGCATAACTCTAGGTTGGGTGATAAATTCTTGACTATCGTTTATCGATTGCTAAATGTTTACGGAATAAGTATGGCCGTCAGACTGGGGAAACGGATATTGCATCGGTTCAGGTTCAGACTGCGTTCCAGATCGACCGGTAAATGACTATTAATGGCGTTCTCAAATTGAATTATTTCTATTTGAACTGTGGATGTTATTCTGAGGCGAAGAGTTTAAACTTTGCTGTTTTTTTATTGAGAATTTAATATTGGTGATTAAGAAACGATTTAATTTTTATATTTTGTCAAACTTCATATAAGTATTATTATTATTTAAAATTAAAATAGATGATGAAGTCGTTGAATTATCTTATTATATCACTTCTAGTTCTGAAGGGAGACAAATAAATTTAAACATATCTGATACTTGATAGTAATTTATAGTCAGAACATATCTACGGTACATAAGAACACAGTACAGTTTTTCGCCTTTCCTGAAACCGTTGTTTTATTTTATTCATTCACTTAACACTAGGGGTGTGCGAATAATTCGAACGTACGAATTATTCGTTCGGAAAGAACAAGAATTTATATTTTTTAGATAATCTGACATCTAGCCCATTCAAGATATTATCTACAAAATACATATTCTCGTCCTTTCCGATGCATCGTCGTATTCAAATTCGATACTATTCGAAATTTCGGATTATTCGAAATTTTTCGAATATTCGTCGAATTTCGATTCGATTCGAACGATATTCGCACACCCCTACTTAACACCTAAATGTGCGAAATACAAACACTTCTCCGTCTAATAATATTAGCTTCAATATGAATTGAAACATAATCTAGAACAAGTTAAACTTGTAATAAATAGACTAATAATATAATAATCTCATACTTCCTCATTAACGGGGCTTGGTTCCCGTGGGAATCACATTGTATGCTCCATATACATGAGATTGAAAAACAAGTAGAATATATACGAGACGATCTGTGCTACTTCATTTGACTCACATTTTTTACAAGATTTATATTAACTTGCACTGTATATAACTATGTAAGTTCGGGTGGAATCTAGCTAGTTAAATTTGGCCAAGATTCTGGTTTCCGATTGAAATCAAACTTTGCATGCAAATGTATATCGCGTGACGATACAATAATATGGTACCATGGAGCTGATCCGGTGGAGTCTGAAGAAACTCCTGTACTAAACAAAATAAACTCGTGTTTGGGTCCGTTTTACTAGCATTAGCTAGCACTCAACTACTTAATGATATCCAGGATATAAAAGCTTGTATTTATAATTGTTTTTTTTTACTATTTACGTTGTTTTTTTTTCATTTATTACCTAATGATAAGCGCTCGTGAACCTATGCAATGCCTTGGCTTTAGGCAATCGTTACCCATCAATTACCTACTTATAATGGACTTTTTTTAAACCTCGTTTAAAGAGGGACATGTTATAGTGCTCCAGGAACACCGTATATAAAGAAAGTGTTAAAGTTTACCTCTTATAACATCAACTAACTAATAACGAATTTTCCGTGAATAACGTTTCTGTAGTTGCAGAAAAATAACTATCATAATCGGTTTAATAAATCTAGTAATATTAACAACAATTACTACTCGAACATCCTCTTTTGTAAGTCGGTCAAACGCACACGTTTACATCGATATGTCGTGACGTAACTACGAGTGCTGACGTCATGTGTGTGGGTGTGCTTATTAACATAAATAATGATGAAGTAGATGGCTTCCGTGGTATGTCACATATTGTTTTACTAATTTACTATCTGATCCTACTTCGTCTGCGTCACAAAGAGAGGCAAATGTTCTGTTTGAGAAGCACTGATTATAAATTATTTTAGAAGCATTTCAAGCATAGCACCTTTGTGCTATGCTTGAAATAACCAGTCAGGCCATAACCTCCTGCTTGAAACTACCAGTCAGGCATAACCTCATATAAATTTGATAAAAAATCATATAAATTTGATAAAAAATTAAATTTATATGAGATAAGTATCAACAAAATCGGTTCATATAAAAAAATTGGTAGATACTTCTAATGGAAGTCAGTCAAAAAAAAAAAATACTTTGTCTCTCACTTATACCTCATACATATTTCACAAAATATCATTTATTCAATATAAACACGAGCTTATCACTCCGAAATCCCAATCATAATAAAAGCGAATAAAAATCGAGCATCCGAACCGCGTTTGACATTTACGACGTACAATAAAATATGTCCTCCGCAACATTCGGGTGAATTGTGAAGTCTGGCAACATCGGAGCGAACGTAGAGATGGGTAGTAATAGAATGTTGTGTCGCGAGTATTTTAGTACTTGTCATTGGTGGTACCTAGTATGAGGATGTTTTGAGTACAGATTATAGTAATATGTGTAGCGAAATGATTATGATAATGATATGATTCATTGATCGAATGTTTCAAAAAAGTTATAATGATGTTATAATTCATATATGAGAAGCAGCAGTTTTATCGCCCACTAGCCGATCCATGCAACTTCGTTTGCGTTACAAAGTTGGGCTCAGAGTTCAGAGGGCATTTGCGCTGCTACCCTGAGATTAGCGTGTTCAAACAAACAGATAATAGTGATTTCCTTTGTTCATGTATTTTTAACTAAAATGGATTTCTAGAAACAAATACTATTGCTTTTTATGTACGAGTAATCCGTTTGTGTCAAGGCCAATCTCATGGATTTTTTTAAATATGATGTGATAAATGCCCCTACCATCCATTTGATGAAATGTGGTTACTACTAATGTTAAATTAGTATCAAATACTATGAACACTCGAATATCATTTCCAAACAAAAGAACCTAGTATTTTCTCGTACTCGAGTATCCAACGTGTTTCCTTTCGACCATCCCTAGCATCGACCGCAGTCAAGCCGGCGCTGCGTTGTGAAGCGCTCCCAAAACGCGACAAGAAAACGAATATTTTGACATAATCCAATTAAATAAGAAACCTTTTTGCCTAATTAAAACATTACTGTACAATTAAAAAATAAAACACGCTCTGTAATCGCGTAATCAGTCGCAAAATTAGTTTTTAAAAAAATATCTATTTTTGTTTTTCAGCCTCCTTGGCTGTTTCGTAAAATGCAAAGTTTTGTATCTTTTATTTTGTAAGTGCTATCCAGTGTAGCGTGAAGATTTTAAAACGTTGTGAAATATAGTTTAACTTTCTAAACGTCTAAACTGTGCCAGTGCAGTGCCCTGTCCGAGATATTACGTTACAGTGCTGTTTTGGTGTATAAATTATAATTATAAAACCTCTACGAATTAGTTGTCATTTTTGAAAAAAGAGTTTTGTTTTCTTTTTTTATTAAATGCATGAGTGGTCAAGGAATCTTGTGATCTTGCGACGGTCGTCAAATGCTTCCGGTTTCGAGGTCCTGTCATCATGAGGAGAGTCTTCGGGGTATGCTCCGATGGATGGATGCTCTGTGGTCAGAATGTGAGCGGCTAGCCTTACGAGGCTCTCTCTAGATGTTGTCTGTATGTTGTTTGTTTCTTTACCCTATTTTTATTTATTTTAATTTTTCCTGCCTGATTTTTTTTAATTTTAGGATATTTGTGACTGGCTGTGCCTTAAAGGATTTAAAAAAAAACTGAAAAAAATTTGAAGAATTTGTAAAATTAGAAATTTAATAATTTTTTACTAAAACACATAATAATTATTACTAAATTATTATTACAGAAAATAGCATAATGCTTAGTACACAGGAAAAATACTAATATTACTAAAATTAGAAGCAATATCATGGTTTAATATTACATTTTCAAAAAATAATGTCCTACTCAAAATATTACCTTTAAATGATATTTTTTTCCTTATTGATATAAAATCAAGTTCTATAGTTACTGCATGATTATTTATATATTAATTATAGATTATTTAGAGATTATTTATATTATATATTATTTTATATTGTATTTATATACCTAATCAAGAAAAATACAAATAGATTGTTCATATTGCAACTATTTAAATGGTAAAAATATTAAACAATGTTTTTGTTCATAACTAATTATCATTTAAAACAAAACTAAATATTGGAAACGGACATATCTTATGAAAAATATTGAAATGAAAGTGGACTTATGGCCAAAGGGAGATCTCCGACCAGGCCAGTGTGTATGCCCGGTCAGGCCGAGGCCCACTGTAGTAGATTTCAAATGTCATATATTATATATACGGAAGATTTCTGCAAATGTCGTCACTGCGATTCAGGATCTCGCGCGCTACTGTGTTAGTTTGAATGCGCTAATCTCAGGAACAGCTAATCTCTAATTTGAAAATTGTTCATTATTGTATAGTCCATTTATGGAGGAAGGCTGTATTATTATAGACCATAATATAATATTATCCCTTAAATAACAATATAATAACTTAAACTTGACAGGTGTCAAGGGACACCCGGATGGAACGAAGTTCCTTTCAATTATTTAGTGAGAGAATTGTAATAAAATTTTATTTTTTTAAGTTACAATAATTATAAAAATAAAATTTTTATCACAGCGTTATCTAGCATTAATCATATAAAACAAAATAATGAATTGTTTTAAAAGATTTTAATCACATTGCCATCTAGGGATAATCATCTAAAACAAAAAAAATGTCGTGACAACTTTTTCATAACAATTTTCGTCTAGCCCCCTTCGATAACGCGCCATAAGGAACTTCGTTCCAATATAAAATACCGAAGGAAGGCTTATATTTATCCTTTTGATCGATAAACCTTTCCAGTGTCCACATTACTTAACATTTTTAATATTGAAAAAATTGCAATATGAATAATAAGATCTTATTTTTTGTTTGATAAAATTTTATGCATGTTTTGATTTATGTGAGTGTGAAATATTTAAGGAATGTTATTGTAACAGCATATATTTGACATTCTAACCATTCTTTATAGCCCGAGAGTTAAAGCCAACTTTTGGGTAGATGCAAGCTAAGAACTTGGTCCATAGTACCCCAACTCGGAACTACAAACCTGGCTGCTGAGTAGCAATGCTAAACAGATGCCTAGATAAAAAAAAACAGTCTGAGAAAAATAATACAAAAAAAAGACATGCCCGCTGAGTTTCTTCCCAGTTCTCGGGATGGTGGCTATAACTTTTTCCGAACTGGTAGCTTTTTGGCATCAACAAGCATGATAATTTTCATTAACGGTTTCTTTTTATTGCAAGATAGATAAACAAGCCTACGGCCCACCTGATAGTAAGCGGTCACCATCGCTCATGAACCTCTGCAATGCCAGGGTAATGAGAATAAGTAGGTACATGAGGTCGCCCGTTAGTCATATACCTACATGGTAATAAAAGAAGATGCCTACCGTAACAGTAATATTGTTGACCTAACAGTATGTAACTTCTATCAAGTATGTGACATCGTCATTGTTAATTTCTTATACTCACGAGAAATCGAATAACTGTCACAGAATCTAAACAAAAAGAAACTATGTACTCACACATAGCCACCTTTCACCGTCACGAACTACGATATTTACTAAATGGATTCAAAAGATGCTTGAAAAGGTCCTTGAAGTTAGGTCGTAGGTAGCGACCCATCAATGTCCCCTGACATTGCAGAGGTTCATGAGCGACGGTTACCACTTACGATCAGGTGGCCGGTTGGCTCATCTGCCTACATGGCAATAAAAAAAACTTGCACTTGATGTAACTATGTAAGTTCGGGTGGAATCTTGCGAGTTGAATTAGACCAACTGCCCGTTTACCGATTGAGCTGACATTTTGTATGCAGATGTATATCGCGTGACTATGCAATAATATGGTACCATGGAGCTGATTTGATGTAGTCAGAAAGTAGTCATAGGAAATCTTGTGATAAACAAGATAGACTCGTGTTTCGGCTCGTTTTATTCTTATTAACTAGCACTAGTTTGTCCAGGACTTTAAAGCATAGTTCTCATTTAAATAAGACTCTACATTACGAAACGAAACCCACTAAATCGGTTCATCTGAACCCGTCAAAGATTGTGTAAAACAATGATAATATCAAGCGAAGTCTTTGACTAGCAATTTAAATAATGTATTCACTATCGTAATTGAGTCATTGTAATTACAATATAGTTCTAATTGTCTTGATAACGTGTGGGTAAGGCTGCGGTTTTATTAACAGCGATTAGGGGACGCTTATGATATTCGGGTATAAGCCCACCTCTTAATCCCACCACTGTAACTCCTGTGTAGGTGGGATGCACAGCGGCGACCACCGTAATAACTCTGGACAGTGAAGCCCAGAAACCCGAGGGAAAGCTAACTTGTGATGGTATATTAAAACAATTTGCTTGGCATTTTATTTATTTAAAAGTCGCTGCCCGCGACGTCGCCATACAGCACCAAAAATACCAACGATTGAGTAATTCAACTTAGTCTCATAGTTGGCGTTGCTATAAAATTGTCGCATAATATTTACTATTTTTACATTCCGTTTCCCCGGAGATGATAGTATGATAATATACGTAAATCCGTGCAGTAGTTTTCGAGTTTATCCCAGACAAAGGTGACTTTCCACCATATTTTTTTGTATAGAAACAAGAAGAAGAAAAAAAGATTTGACTTTGAAACAATTACTATTAAACTAGCTGGCCCACACAACTTCGTCTGCGTCACATAAGTAAATTTTCAAACCGTTTAAACCTTCCCTGGACTTCTACGAATATTTCAAGATTAAAATAAGACAAATCGGTTCAGTCGTTCTCGAGTTTTAGCGAGACTAACGAACAGCAATTCATTTTTATATATAAGACTAGCTGGCCCACACAACTTCGTCTGCGTCACATAAAGAAATTTTCTCACCGTTTAAACCTTCCCTGGACGTCTACGAATATTCCAAGACTAAAATAAGCCAAATCAGTTCAGTCGTTCTCGAGTTTTAGCGAGACTAACGAACAGCAATTCATTTTTATATATAAGATTTCTACTACATTATTTAATCGCTACACGCTTACAATAAAGCCGATGACCACAGTCGGCAGAAGAGCGTAGTTAACCCAATTTCTTTTCCAACGAAGATTTATGTACAAATAAACTTTTATGTATATTTATACACAGAATTTATGAAAATAACCGTTGGATATATGTATGTATGTTTCGTGGGAAGGCCAGTGTTGCTGCCTACACAACTTCGTCATTGTCACAATTTAAATTGTTAAGAGTTTCGGGTCCCCAACGCATGTGAGTGCGAGCGGGGAACCAAGAAGGTGTCGTGTCTCGCCCAGCACGCCCTTAGCGTTAGAGCATCCGGGGGATGGCGGACCGCGCTCCCCGACCCACGCTGGTTCCGACCCAGCGGGGTATTCCGTGGGAGGGTGACACGCGGTCCAGCCATCTTGGCGGGCTTCGGATAGCCCGCCGACCGAGAGAGCCGGTGGCCGTATCGCCGGCGGCTGCCGGTTCGGCGTCCGGGGGCGGCGTGACGGAAAAGTGTGCCGAGAGCGTTACGCGTCGCGCCGTCCCACAAAACCCTTTGCTGGGTTCTGGCCTCAGCCGGGATTCGGACGCTGAGTGTGAGCGGTTGGAGGTTTTAGTGCGGTTCAACTCCCACATAATCCGCCCGCGGGGCGGGCGGGGGGGGACCCGGTGGTTTCCTCCAACTGAAAAAAAAAAAATGTCCAGCAGTGGACGATAGGTTCATGATGAAGTATTATTCTGGAATACTTATAAAAAGTTGTGGAGCGGCCACAAACCTGTAGGCGCAATGTGGGCAGACCGCACACAAGATGGACTAATGACCTGGTCAGGATCGCGGGAGGTCACTGGATGCAGATAGCGCAGGACCAGTCGTTGTGGCGAGGTTTGGGAGAGGACTATGTCCAGCAGTGGATGTCTATAGACTGACGATGATGTTGACAAACCCGTAGTACATCATTTTGTTCTTTAATCAATAGTTTTCGCAGCGCACGCGATTTAACAAATATTTTGGGTATTTCTTTCACACTTTGCTTACATTATTGAAGTTTTAGTACGGATCTCTATTGGTTTCCTAAATAAAAACAAGACTATGTCACTCGTGGTAATAGTAGCTAACGAATAGTGAAATAATTTTTTAAAGCACTTAAGTAGTTTTTGAGCCCATTCATTACAAACAAAATTTTCCTTTTTAAAATATTATTAGTATCTATAGAAGTATAGATTATGTGCGTTACATCTAGTTGTTTATAACAAACACACCCACACACGCACACGTAGGACGCCATCTTGTAAAGTTACGTAATATTGTTGTTGTTTGTTTACAAATATGTGAGTATTCAATGTCAACTATAACTGAAGAATTTATGAGATAATCTGATCTATGATCTTATATTAACTTGCACTGGATGTAACTATGTAAGTTCGGGTGGAATCTTGCGAGATTAATTTGACAAACATCCCGGTTTTCGATTGAGATAAAATTTTGCAAGTGTTATTGCATCGTCACGTGATATACATCTGCGTGCGAAATGTCAGCTCAATCGGAAACCGAGAAGTTTGTCAAATTTAACTCGCAAGATTCCACCCGAACTTAGTTACATTCAGTGCAAGGTAATATGAAACTTGATACTCTTGATAGTGATTCCGAACGGACGCCGCACACTCGTCATGTAGCGAAAATTGATGAACAGAGACGAATGGTCAAAATACATTTTTATTTTTTACTAGCTGGCCCGCGCAACTTCGTCTGCGTCACATAAGTAAATTTTCACCGTTTAAACCTTCCCTGGACTTCTACGAATATTTCAAGATTAAAATAAGCCAAATCGGTTCAGTCGTTCTCGAGTTTTAGCGAGACTAACGAACAGCAATTCATTTTTATATATAAGAAGATTTGTCCAGGGAACAGTATCTCTATGTATTTGTTAACATGTAGTGTTTGTGTCATTTCAGGGCTCCCCGCACGGCTCGGTGATGTCTTGTCAGTCGCTTGCGGCGCGGGCCTTCGTCGAGCCCGAGAAGGACATCACACAGTGCACCACCTTTCACAGGTAAATAACATACGACTATTTTAGACACTAGCGTAGAATTATTACATCTGGAACAACGGACTGAAGCCGATTGATAGTATGCCGATCGCAATGAATGCCAATTAGAGGACGACATTTGGTTCCTTTACTAACATAATGCTAGTGGTGTTGTTGTTTGTGTTGTTCTGGTGTTGTTGTATGTAAATTTTACTTTCCTGTTTTAGTTTGTTGAACAAATCGCAATTAAATATAATATAATAATGAAATATTTGAATGTTAAAACTTATTTGAATTTATTTATTAATGTTTTATTTTATTTATATTTATTTTAACAATGTAGTGTGCATCTCTAGTGGTGTATTATCATTATTATTTAGTCTTAATTTGCTATCTTATGAATACGCGGATAATGCAGTTGGCTGCAACATTGTACTTCAACTTTTTTGGAATTATCCTATGTTAAACAAAATGTTGTAGCTGTTTATTATCCTTAAATAATAAAATAAAAAAATGCATAAATTATTACATCTGAAATGTAGTTGTGTTAGGACAGGAGGAAATCATTGGAATCCCAACTGCCCGTGAGATATCGGCACTAAAACCTGCCTCTCTCAGCGTCCGAGGACGAAAAAGAAACTTCTTATTACTACAATTGGTCTATATTTGTCTTAAAAATCAAATTAAATTGCAGAAAGCACAACACCTACAAACACTACATACACTCATCATACGCAGACTGCTCACCGTTTTGCTATTAAAATTAATAATTGCCTATGTTTTGTCTCACTAGCCACTAATAAGTTATTTTCTGTTTTCCAAGATTGTAATTTGTCATACTCAGTCCCGCATTGTGATATACCTGATCCCTCTACTGAGGAGACATGAGACCAGCAGAGTACCACAGTAATAGGCTACAGTAGGTACATGTATTGATACTCTTATTTTAAATTACAGGTCCGTTCGATTCAGTTCGGATTCCCGGAGTTCGACTCGACACACGGCCGATACAGAATGCAAGAGAGAGAATTCAGGTAAAATAATTATAAACTTTTTAAATACAAGCTTTTAAGATCCTGGATATCATGTAGCAGTAGACTTGTTAATACAAGTAAAACGAGCACAAACACGACGGGTCCGTCTGGTTTACTACAAGAGTTCCTATGACTTCCGACTCCATCAGATCAGCTCCATGGTACCATATTATTATATTGTCACGCGATATACATATGTATGCAAATTTTACAGGAATGCTTTTGCTACACAAGATAGACCCGTCGTTTAAATTATTGGTTCTATGATTTTGTGGACTTTATCAGTCTTCTGTAAATTGTATGTTTATGGTATATATAACATAATATGTATAATATTCCAGGATCAGTATCTCTGACAGCGCTGTCCCTGACGCCGGTGTCTCACTCCGCCATGAGTCAGTCAGCGCCGTCGTCAGCTAACACATTCGATCTAACCGAGTCGGTGAGTTACATAATATACAGGGTGTATGAAGAGCACTCCCGAAAACGAAGACTGGTGGTAGTACTAGTGATACCTGTGATGATAAGCTAGGAAATTCAGACGATTTTTTTTTTCAAAAAGCTCAACATCCCAGGTGACACTAGTAATAACACCAGCCTTTGTTTTCGGGAGTAGTCTTTATACACCCTGTATAAATGAGAAGGGTTTACAGTATTTGTGATGTAAGCGCATGAAAAACTAAAAATTGGTATAAAATGAAGTGCAATATATACTTTGATCCAGGATCCGGACGGTTCCATGTTTATTTGTTGCGCCACTCCCGCGGCCTATCTGAAACTCTGTGCAAAAGCTGGCTTATCTAGTTGCAGTGACACTTAGCTGAGATGGGTACCTTTTTGTGTAGAATTACTGGCTCATTTTCATGTGAAATTTGTACAATTATTTTGTGCCACTAATCAATTTCTTTATTTCTAATGAAATGATATTATTTCCAGCCATCTTGCACGAGCGGCACCTGTCGCTTCCCCAAGCTTGAGGAATGTGCTCACTTCCACTACGAGAGGGTCGCCCTCGGAGGCTTGGCGCTGGAGATGGTGCCCTGTGAGGACGCCTGCACTGATAACACTGACGAAGGTAGGTCCTACTTACCACTCGGGGTGTACAAGAAATCATTTATTTAAAGAATACTTTGTAAATTGTTGGAAAAACGAAAAGAGTTCTCCTTCGTAACTAGTTCTATGATGTTTGTTTCTTTATAGTTTTGAATGTATTTGTAAACAGGGGGGGGGGGACCTGGTGATCTGTAATACAGGTTTTTTTCTCGCACACATACAAAAATTGAAACTGTGTGAAGAAAAATAAATAATCGATACAAAAATACAAGCTTCCAAGATCCTGTATATCATGTATCAGTAGAGTGTTAGCTAATACAAGTAAAACCAGACAACGATGAGTCTATCTTGTTTAGAACAAGAGTTTCTATGAATACAGACTCCATCATCAGATCAGCGCTATTTTGTCATATTATTGCATTGTCACGCGATATACATCTGCTTCCTCTGATAATACCGATGGAGGTAACACTAGACGAGCCAACTGAATCATGACCCACCATTTTTCGAAACCCCTGTAATGTAGGTCGAAATTCATTTGAAACATCGTCAACGTAAGATATCGAAATTTAACCGTATGCATTTTCTTACACCATTTATTTGGAGGCGGCGAGACGGGAAAGTGTGCCGAGAGCGTAACACGTCGCACCGTCCCTCATAACCCCGTGCTGGGTTCTGGCCTCAGCCGGGGTTCCGACGCTGAGTGTGAGCGGTTGGAGGTTTTAGTGCGGTTCAACTCCCACATACGGGATCCGGTGATTTCCTCCAAATAATAAAAAAAAACACCATTTATTTGTCCATTGTCTTACGCCACGCTTGAAGAAGGAAATATCTGCAAATCCATCTATATCTGTATACACAATACTGCCCACTGCTGGGCTCAGGTCTCCTTTGAAGAGTGGTTAGGCATAGTCCACCACGCTTGCCCAGTGCGGATTGGATACTTCATATCCGATATGCAGGTTTCCTCACAATGTTTTCCTTCACCGTTTTTAGTCAGTGGTGTTGTGAAAAATTGCACATAAATCTTTATTCATATTAATATTTAGAGGTACAAGCCGGCCGGTTTTGAACCCGCGATCTCCCGTACGGAAGGCAAGCGCTTCAACCACGACCCCACCACGATACTAATTCATCTATCTATATATCTACTAATCTATCTAATATATTCCAGGTTGGATCTGCATCCAGGTCCGGTCTCACGTGAGCTCCCCGCAGGAGTCTGAAGGCAGGCAGTGGACCCTCATGAGGAACAGAGAGAATCTACTGCAACTAGACGATCTGCTGCATCGGTAATATAATAATATACTTTAAATTAACAACCGTTTCAATAATTTATATTTTAAGGGTTATCTATAAATTACTTCACACTATTTTCATGATTATTGACGCCCCCCCCCTTGTCACAGTCACACCCCCCTCTTGTCACAGCACTATAACATAGACGTATATCAATATAAACCCGAATAATTAATTCCTTCCAGATGTATATACGACCGCAAAGTGTCCGGTCTACCCAACCTGTCGTCGAAGTTATCACCATCGCCCGATGACGAGTACCGGCGGCTGATCGGAGACTACCTGCATCACCTGTCCATCATCGCCGACGACTCCATCAACTGCGGGCCCGTGCTGTACTGGATGCAGATGGACAACAAAGGTAGGAGTCACATATACAGGGTGGAATTTTTAAACGACATCTAGCGATAATCATCTAAAACAAAAAAAGTGTCGTAACAACTTTTTCATAAGAATTTCCGTCTAGCCCCCTTTCGATAACGCGCGATAAGGACCAAAAAACTTCGTTCCAAAAATATACTCGAAAACATCCTTTTGTAAAGTCGGTCAAAATTACATAGTTAAAAAAATGCCAAAAATAATAACTATTCATTTTACGAGCGTACATTTCAAATCTATCGTCACATTAAATTATAAATATTATGTTTCAGGTCAAAGATTATTAGTATCGAGTGAAGACTCAAGTTCTATAAACACTCCCGCCGTCGCCGCCGCATACTCCGTCAGGAAATACGTGTCACAGGTCAGTCGTTGTCACACACGTCACATGTCACAAGTCAGTCATTGTCACACTATGTCATATTTCACAACTCTGTCATACTATGTCACAGTCAAAGTCAAAATAACTTGTCACATGTTTGCTGTTATGTGTCTTGTTATTTAAAGTGTCACTAAAACAGTTAAAAAACAAATTATCACACATTATTAGGTATACAAGAATATAATGAAAAAAGATCGCTGGCTTTGTTTTACCAGTTCATCTCAGGATGGAGACAATTTTTTGTGAACTAGAGTTTTGTATTAGTGTTCAAAATGTATGTCCACATAATATCATAATCATAATAATATTATAAAGGCGAAAGTTTGTAAGTATGGATGTTTATTACTCATTCACGTAAAAACTACTGAATGGATTTGAATGAAACTTTACCACAATATAGCTTATACATCAGAATAACACATAGGCTACAATTTTAGAGGTTTCTAAGGTCGTAAAAAAAATTGCGGTATAATAGTAGTATATTATAGACGTCGCGAATTTTTACGACCTCACATTAGAAACCTCAAAAATTGTAGCCTATGTGTTATTCTGATATAGACGTCGCGAACTAGACGGGCTAGACAGGACGAAACTGAAGTCCACGCGAACGAAGTCGCGGGCAAAAGCTAGTTTGAAATAAATGTTTCGACTTAGATTAAAATTACCTTTAAAAATAATAAGTCAAAACAACAGTTAAAAACTAGCTGTCACATAGTTATGCGTTGTCACTATTACAACTCGAAACGAATGGTCACAATTCAAAAATACATTGTCACAATTGTAAAATGTCAAAAAAAATTATTAACGATAATTTATTTTCGTATTTGTTTCAGGCTCGAGATGAAATAAGTTTTGAAGTTGGCGATATGATATCTATTATAGATATGCCAGGTAAATAATATGTCACTAGTGTTGTAATTAATAAATATATTGTCACAAAATGTATACAGGGTGTATGGAGAGCACTCTCGATTTCGAAGACTAGTGACACCTTACGAAAGTATCATAAAACGGCCGACTTCCATTTCTCCAGCATAGCACAAAAACTACCAGTCAAATCTTAATCAAATTTATATGAGATGAATGCTCAAAATGTCTGCTTTCTAACAAAAAATAATCATTCAAATCGGTCCACCCAAACTAAAGTTCTCGAGGAATAAACATAAAAAAACAGACGTATTGAGTACCTCCTCCTTTTTGGAAGTCGGTCAACAATATGTCAACGGCGCCGTCACATGCTTGTAACCATCACGTGCAGCGGGAGTGACGTCACCAATCACCCCACTAAAACAGTATAAAAACAAAAATTTGAGAGGTGTCATGGGACACCCGGATGGAACGAAGTTCCTTTCGATTAAAAGATATCTTATAATTTTTTTTCCTATTTTTTTTTACGCGCGATAAGGAACGTGTTTTAAAAGATTTTGATCACAGCGCCATCTAGCGATAATCATCTAAAACAAAAAAGTGTCGTGACAACTTTTCGTAAGAATTTTTTCCGTCTAGCCCCCCCCCCCAAAACGCGCGATAAGGAACTTCGTTCCAACACCTCATGTAATTTATGGACGTCGCCTTATCATGCTTGTTGATGTCAAAAGGCTACAACCACTTCGCAATAAAGAACTTAGTGGACATATTTTCTTTTATTTATTTTTAATTCAGTGCTGATGTCTCCAGGTCCTCAGGAGTCGGTCTGGTGGAGAGGCAAGCGAGGGTTCCGCGTGGGGTTCTTCCCGAGGAGTTGTGTCGCCGTCATCGGGGACAAGGTGCCGCGACACATGACGCAGCCGCCGCCTATAGTCGGGTAACATATACAGGGTGTTGTTCATAGGGGACGAGGTGCCGCGACACATGACGCAGCCGCCGCCCATAGTCGGGTAACATATACAGGGTGTTGTTCATAGGGGACAAGGTGCCGCGACACATGACGCAGCCGCCGCCTATAGTCGGGTAACATATACAGGGTGTTGTTCATAGGGGACGAGGTGCCGCGACACATGACGCAGCCGCCGCCCATAGTTGGGTAACATATACAGGGTGTTGTTCATAGGGGACAAGGTGCCGCGACACATGACGCAGCCGCCGCCTATAGTCGGGTAACATATACAGGGTGTTTAGGCTCTAATGAAACGTTCTGATGACTACTTTTAGAAATTTCCCGAGAACGATGCGACGCAGATGAAGTTGCGCGGGTCAGCTAGTTTAAAATAAAAAGTAGCAGATGCGACTTACTACTGCGACATATACTACTAGAAATAGCAATCAAATCGATTTAACGTTAACATTTTCACATGCTACTTTAACCCTGCTACTTCTCGCACAGCTCGGTGGCCATGGCCCCTATAAAGCCGGTCCTCCGCAAGCACGGCAAGCTGATCTCCTTGTTCCGGAGCTTCATCCTCTCGCGACCTTCGAGGAGGACTCTCAAACAACAAGGGATACTCCGGGAGAGAGTCTTCGGATGCGATTTAGGAGAACATCTCTTAAACTGTGGTCACGATGGTGAGTAGTTTTATATCGTTTTCAGATGGTAAAAAGAGGTCCTCAATTCCTCGGTTTGGATGGATCGATTTGGATGATTCTTTTTTAAATGATGGTCGCATTAAACTTTTTTTTTTATTGCAAGGTAGATAAACGAGCATACGGCCCACCCGATGGTAAGCGGTCACCGTCGCTCATGAACCTCTGCAATGCCAGGGCAAAGAGGGGCTTTTTTAGAACGGACAATATTTCATGATTTGCTGTGCGATTTTGTGTGAACCGATTTCGATGTTTCTTTTTTTGTTTTAAAGCAGATATTTTTGACATTTTCTCATATAAATTTGATAAAGATCTGACTGGTAGTTTTTGAGCTATTCTTGAAAAAGGAAGTCGGTCATTTTAATTTTTGTAATAAAAAGCGCGTCCCTAAGCTATTGCGTGATACCTCGAGGATCACAGCGGCAAGAGTCTGTGAGCCAACTGTGTCTAAGGGTCGTCCATAAATTACGTGAGATGATTTGGGGGAGAGGGTGTCGAGTTAAATCTCATATAATCTCACGTTAGGGAGAAGGTCTCGACAGATATCACGCAATTATTATTATGATTAAAACAAATAAAAATAAAACAACAATCCAACGCGTTTACGTAAGAAACACACATTCTGAAAAATCGCACGTGAGATCAGGGGGAGGGGATTGAACAAAATCTCACAACATCTCACAAACGGGGAATAGAAAATTAAAATTTATGGGCATCCCTTTTTTGAGTTGGAGGCAAATACCTGTAACTAACCTCCCTGTGTGAGTGCAGTCCCGGTGGTGCTGACGGAGTGCGCCAGTGCCATAGAGAGCGCCGGCGCCATAGACGGCGTGTACCGTCTGTCGGGCGGCGCGGGGCTCACGCAGCGCCTGCGCGACTCGTTCGACGCCGGCACGCCGCCCGACCTGTCCCCCGCGCTGGCGCTGGACCCGCACGCCGTGCCGAGCCTGCTCAAGATGTACTTCAGGTGAGTGCTACATAGATATACAGATATATAGGGTGGAAGTTTTGAACGCCCCCTCCAGGGGAATTTTGAAGATTATTTTTTAACTAAAAGGTAAGACGTCTGCTGATATCTTGTTTAAATTTAATCGACATCTGACTAGTAGTAATTCTTGATTTGTCAATTATTACTCGTCTGATGAAATTTAATCACTGAAACTTGAATTTTGTAGTTTTCCTTTCATTTAATCTATCATGTTTCGTAAATGTATCACACCCTGTATTTTTGATGCAACAAAAATACAGATATGATCTATTTTTCGTCTCCCTAAATTTTAGGGGTAGTCCACACTTATTTTTTTTTTTCGTGAAGTTATTTTTCAAGTCTTAAAATAAAATTCCCGTTGTAAAAATTCAAAAAGATTTTTTTGTTATTTTTGATCAAAAATGCACTTATTGACTAGACTATGCAAGAATGAATCATATTAATTAAGTAGTTTTGAAGCATATTCAAAACAAAAAACAAGTTAAAAAATATTTCAGAGAACTCCCCAACCCCTTATGCACGTATCAGCTATACGAGAGTTTCGTCCGAGCGGTACAACAGCCAGATGAATCATCCAAACTGGCGGCAGTGCGGGACGCCGTGGTCAAACTACCGCCGCCGCATTACAGGTAATCTCATTGAATCACACTCATTCTCATAATGTAGTATGAAGTTGAAGATTTTTATTTTTAGCTATTATATTTCACAATTTTAACTTATACTTGTTTTAACAAAATCTCATTCAGTTTCTCCAGTCATTTTGATAATGATTTAATATTTTATTAATTTCCCACCAAATCTCACAACTTCTCATCAAATCTCTCAAAACATATTAAAGAAACCTCCCTAGCTAAACATACTCTCACGATTACTCACAAAATCTCACGATTTCTCACATAATCTCACAATTTCTCAGCAAATCTCCCGACCTAGAATTATTCAAAAACGCCTTTTTAGCTCTCTCTAAACATACCTCACAATATCCCACAAAATCTCACCAAATCTCACAAAATCTCACGACTCCTTATTGCCTCTCTCGACCCATATTTACTTACAGACTCGATTCTAGCTTTTTCTAACAATATCTCATCGAATCTCACAAAATCTCACATCATCTCACAGAACGATGTCGTACCTCATGCGTCACCTGCGCCGTGTATCTCTACAAAGTGACCGCACCGGCATGACCGCGCGCAACATGGCCATCGTGTGGGCGCCCAACCTGCTGCGCGCGCCCAGACCCCAGCACGCGCTGCACGGCGTCGCTGTGCAGGTCAGTGTACATGTAGCCAGGGTAGCCAGGGTGGCCAGGGTAGACACACACCGGCACGACGCGCGCAACATATAGACAGGGCTGGTCGTGTGTAGACACTGTTGTACACGTGTAAACATAGTTGTAGACACAGGTGCTAATCACGTGTAGACACAGTTGTCCATAATATACAATATGTAACAAAAACCCTGTTGTTCCTTTTAGGGGCGTAAACACTTGACTACAGGCATCACAATAATGAAGTTACAATTTAAAAAAAACAATCATTGACTAGGCTAGGGGTCAAAATCCAATAGCTATTAAAATGGACACATTTGAAATAATGTTTAGAATATCTGATATTGAAACAACCTACGAGGTCACCGAACGCCGTACACGTTTCGTTATCCAACCGCTTACAAAATCGAAGTCACAGTCGCCCGCGCTGATTCGTTAGGAAGTTCTACTCTCTGTGTCTAGGCCAAGGACCTCATCCCCTTATGCAGAATTGCAGAGATAACAAATAATGTAAACATTATAAATGTTAATATTTAAATATTTATTCTAATTTGACGGTAACCGCTTACCATCAGGTGGGCCGTATGCTCGTTTATCTACCTTGCAATAAAAAAAAAAAAAAAAAAAAAAATATTTTAGTTGAACGTTTTTTTATAAAAGACTAGCTTTATTATATACTTGTACCGAATCTTATAATACGTGGTTAGAAGGAACAACAGGGTTTTTGTTACATATTGTATAGACACTGTTGTCCATGTATAAGCATACTTATTGGCACTGATGTTCATGTGTAAACATCGAGATAGACACAGTTTCCCACTTATACCTATTTCTTAACACATGTTTTCATATGTAGATATTAGGGCTGTACAATTTGGCCGGCCAAGCCGGCTAAAAAAGTTAGCTGAATTAGCTGATTAGCTAGCCAATAGGCTTAGCTAGTTTAACCGGTTAAATGAATTAGCCAACGACTAATTAGCTAATTTTATCTTGCTTACTGATGGAGTTCCTGTGGCTACCTTCCAGCTCCATCATCAGACCTTCACATTCATCCTCTACGCAAAGAACTCCTCAGGACGCTTCATTAGAGCCCAAACACGATGAGGTTATCTTGCTTACTGACGGAGTTCCTGTGGCGACCTTACAGGTCCATCATCAAATCTTCATATTCATCCTCAACGCAAAGTACTCATTAGGACGCTTCATTAGAGCCTGAACACGATGAGGTTATCTTGCTTATTGACGGAGTTCCTGTGGCCACCTTCCAGCTCCATCATCAGACCTTGAAATTCATCCTCTACGCAAAGTACTCATCAGGATGCTTCATTAGAGCCCAAAAACGATGAGGTTATCTTGCTTATTGACGGAGTTCCTGTGGCCACCTTCCAGCTCCATCATCAGACCTTGAAATTCATCCTCTACGCAAAATACTCATCAAGACGCTTCATTAGAGTCTGAACACGATGAGGTGAAAAAAAATTAGCTAATTAGTCGTTGGCTAATTCATTTAACCGGTTAAACTAGCTAAGCCTATTGGCTAGCTAATCAGCTAATTCAGCTAACTTTTTTAGCCGGCTTGGCCGGCCAAATTGTACAGCCCTAGTAGATATTGTTGTTCACAATAACTGAATTGTCTACGGAACATTACATAACTGTCTACATCTAACTAAATCATAACATGATTGTCCACAGGCCGTCGTGACTGAGTTCCTGATATGTTACGCTGAGGAGTTGTTCGCGCAGGAACAGGGCGCCGACTCAGGACCGGATAGTATCGAACAGGTATGACAGAGTGACAATATAACACAGAGTGTAAAGTTGTAAGACAGAGTGTGACGATGTAAGACAGATTGTCACAATGTGTGACAAAGTTTGACAATGTGTGATAGATTGTGACAATGTGTGACAGTATGAGAAAGTTTGAATATGTTATCAAATTTTCACGAAATTTTGAAACACTAGTTTTGTCATACGATATTTATAACATATGATTTCTTATGACAGGTACATGATTTCTGTCAGGACATAGAGCTGAGGTGTACTGAGTCTGTCAGAAGACCCAAGAGTCTACCCATCAGTCATCCCACCAAACTATTGAGGTATGACATTATATGACATTCTTATTACCTTGTTAAACTTCGTCTTAGTCACAGTTTTCAGACATTTCCGATGTAAGAAAATTTTAATTTCATTTCAAATAGTGCGCGAAAATAGTTCATAGTGTCATGGCGTCGTGTGTGACGTCACGATTAGGTAAACAAACACAAAAGTTCTTTTTTTATATGAATCGATTTCGATGATTCTTGTTCTGTTAGAAAGCAGACATTCTGGACATTATCTATACATATAATAAAAGGATAGAAAAGTCAGCATTGCAAAATACACTCCCCCAAGTCAAACAACCGTTGAACATTTTGATGGCGCGATTCAGAATCCATACATTTTGTACTGTAAAAAAGTCAGCTTTGTCCGGGATAAACTCGAAAACTGCTGCACCGATGTACTTCGAATTTGGCAAGAATATTGCTTAAAAGTCGGGTCAACACATAGGCTATATAATATAGTGCTATCATGTCCGAGGAACGGGAAATAAAAATAATAAATTTCATTGAACAATTTTAGAGCAACGACATCTAGCGACATTCAAGTCAAATTTCATGTTGAATCTTTTTTTTATTAGTACGAGAGCTAGCAACGTCGGGAAAACAAACATTTCAGTAAAGCCAGTTTTTATTTTTATATATCCTATCTCTCATACTCTTTCACTGTTATATCAGTTGGCAAACTAATTTTGGTTTTTAGGTCATAAAAAAAAATTAATTCATAATTAGCGTCTGGCACAGAAGAACAACAAAAAAATATCAACAAAAAAGTATAATGAAAATAAATTAAAGAAAAAAATGTCTTTAAATAATTTGAAAAATCGGTTTTTTATCCGTACTCTACCACTACCGGTACTACTGGCTACTACGGCTACTACTAGACAGTCCGTATCGGTAAATACGCTGTCAAAAACGTTGCTAGCTCTTATACCATAATTTAAGTTTGATTGTGTCATTTTTGGCACTGTCAATGGTTATTTATTAATTGTCATAGTAAAAGGAGTTCTGTTCCTTCTTAAAAATTGTGTCTTTAATTCGTTTCAGAGATTTTCGTTTAATTCGTTCGCCTTTTGTGCTTATTTTTTTAATCACTATAAGTCACTGTAATTTTCTTTACCTGGTGTACAATAAAGTATTAAATACATAATAGATTATGTCATTGTGGGACAATGTTTCCTATTTGCTAACTAGATGGCGTTGGCGTATAAATTTGAATTATTCTGAATCGCGCTATTATTTCGTACACCAAATGTCAAAACTAAGGTAACCTGCTTTGCTGTAAGTTATCGTGTGGTTGGTCAATTTGAAATACTTAGCAATCATTATATTATTATTTTGTTTCGACTTAAAATAATTAAAATGCCTGGAAAAGGATATCTAATTTATCCGAATGCTCAAACAATACTCGAAGGAAAAGGTTAGCTTGATGTGTAGAAACCGCCATTAAGCGTGAAGCTAGGTTGGTTACTCTTCAAGAACACATTGCGGAAACTCAGTCGATCGAAGATCTTGAAGAGCATGATACTCAGTTACGGAGAGATCACTCTCAGCCTGCTCTTTCACGGTCGGTGGATACTGATGAGCAACATGAAAAGCGTAGTGCAGCTGCTCAGCAGCGTTACCAGGACGTACGTGACGATACTTCTTCTTATGTATCGCAAGACCGGGACGAAATGCAAGAGTTGCAAGAGCAACCGTGGCTAAATAAAGAGGGAAGTGGATTCATGTACAATGTTGCGATTAACTACGCCGCACACGGAGATATTGGCATCTTAGAAGAAATGTGCGCCCTCTGTCAAGCCCGCAAATGGAGAGGGGAGCCCAATGGGATGTGTTGTGCATCTGGTAAGGTACGCTTGGAGTCTGCAAGACCCACCAGAACTGTTGAAACTCTTACTAAGCGGCGAACATCCATAGTCCAGGCATTTTTTGAAAAACATCCGAGTCTATAATAACGCCTTCCAGATGACTTCGCTTGATGCAAATATTCCCGAATTTTTGAAAATTTATTTTGTGAGTGATTTTGAAGAACAAGCAAACCTTCGAAGTAGATCCGTCCCCAATTTGGACGTGCTCAAGAATTCTCCGATGTCCTTCTAAGTCTTGGTGAAGGTACTCTACTAGAGGAGAGAGGTGGACAAGTGGTGCTTCCAATGTCTCTCGGTAGAGTTGTATCCAGCTTGGAAGAACTCATTCGCTGTGTGTACAACGACATCAGTCGTATACCACACCAGCAGAATTTTGAGTGTGTGAGCGAGTCATTTTGACACCCAAAAATGATCAGGCTGCAGCAATTAACGAATGCATTCTCTCAGAAATTGAGGGAAATGAAGTGGTCTACAACTTTATAAATACTGTCATCGAGCAAGATGATACCACACATTATCCTGTGGAATTTTTCCACTCTCTGTCAGCAAGTGGACTTCCAGCGCATACTATCAAGCTCAAGGTCAGTGTCCCGATTATGCTTCTTCGGAACCTAACTCCTCCGAAGTTGTGTAACGGGACCCGCGAAATTAGGACTTTTTGCACTTCAATTAAAAAAAAAAACAGTCTTATTCTGTTACTCGGCTTAGTGTAGATATGAAAGGTAAAGAAGAAAACCAGAAAATATATTATTATGGTAATGTACATAGCATTCACGCAGACGACGTCGCGGGCAATAGCTAGTCTCATATAAATTTGATAAAGATCTGACTGGTAGTTTTTGTGCTATGATTGAGAAATGGAAGCCGTTTTCAAGTTAGTATTAATAATATTATGTTACAGTTTAGAAGAGGCTCGTCGCCGCGGTCGGCCCAGCATGCCCCCCGCCCCTCTGGCCCCCGCGGCCCCCTCGCCCGGCCCCCCCGCGGCCCCCACGCCGGTCCTCAGGCCCCAGGGGGACGCCAAGCCTAAGTACATAGAGGTAGGGGAATAACATACATACTCAACCTATACAGGGTGTTCCAAAACTATGCGACATGAACGGGTAATGTCAGGACGGTGGCTACAATTATTATTTTTTTGTGTCCGAACTGGTGGTAACTTGTAACAATATAAAAAAAACGAAATTTTTAAATGAAAAAAAATGTGGGTATCTACAGTGGACTTATGGCTAAAGGGAGATCTCGTTGCGGGCGAGGTAGTGTATGGTGGTCAGGCCGAAGCTGTAGTAGATGTCAAATGTCGTATGTATGCGAAGATATCTGTAAATGTTGTAACCGCGATTCAGGATCTCGCGCGTTATTATAGGTTTTTTTTTTTATTTGGATTAACGAACAACAGTACAATAATTGTTACTTAAAGAACTAACTTAGCGTACTTAGATTAATTGTACAGTCAGCTATGTTAATCACAACAGCAATATATAATTGTGAAATTAAAACGTTACTATTAACAAACAATGCATAGAATCTATTAAGAAATGTTAGATATAAGTTTTACAATTTTTTCCTTAAAATCTTAGGTAGTGAAAGTGCAAAGATGGTCGCCACAAAAGCAATAATCTTATCTTAACAATAATTCTCAAAATCAAGCTTTTTCAACGCCATCTAATATAATTTTTTTTCAGGTCGGTTCGGGTCCAAACAATCTACCTCAATATCACACAGTGTTAGAACTACCTACATCAGGTAAGCTGAACAATGTTTTACAAGCTTTATATTAACTTGCACTGGATGTAACTATGTAAGTTCGGGTGGTTGCAAGCTAAAGACAAACTTCCCGGTTTCCGATTGAGCTGACATTTGCTGATGTATATCGCGTGACAATGCAATAATATCACAAAATGGCGCTGATCTGATGATGGAGTCATAGGAACTTCTGTACTTAACAAGATAGACTGATCGTTGTCTCGTTTTACTTGTTACTAGCACTCTACTGCTACATGATATACAAAATCTAAAAGCTTGTATTTCAAGATTTTTTAAGCTATTGCATAGCGCGGGAACTGAACCCAGAAATTCCGTAACGCAAAAAACCTAACGCTCCAGTCATGCGGTGTCTCGGTGTAGTGGTCAGGGACATAGCTTTTTGTGCCTGAAGCTCAGAGTTCAAATCCTGGTGACAGCATATTTTTTTTCTTGTTTTCATTTTTAGTTTTTTATTTTTGTCATCTAAAGTTTTATTTCTAAACGGAACCAATCTTTATTGTGATTTTGTTTTACATTGCTACTGAGCGAAGCCCGGTCGCCCAGGTACTCTATACAGGGTGATTTTTTAAAGAAGGTATATATTGCAGGAGGGTGATGAGTACTCTGTTCTAATACGGGATATTACAAAAAATAGGTTAAATTACAAAAACAAAAAATTTTCTTTGACCTAATTTCGACAAAACTACCTCAAACATAAAAAAATTGGGCTAAAAGAGTGTTGACTAACGACCTCTAGTGATCTCGCGCACCCCACACCTCCGCCACACCCGTCAGCTGTCACTACTAAGGCATTAAGCCATATTCTTTGGTAATAATATTTTGACTGGTCGTATATAACCATCAGCTACCATGACCTTCAATATGTACCCTCACTAAGAAATCACTCTGTATAAATGCACATCACGTCTTCTAATAGCTTTACCGCGGCGGTCTCCGAGTGACACGGCTTTGTTTATATTTGTATTTATGAACAGGCCGGAAACGCGGTGTGAAACGTTCCCCTTCCGGTTGGCGCGGCATCTTCACTCGGAACAAACAACGGACGCCGCACACACCTACTCTAGCTATGGAGGTTAGTTCAATATAGGGAAAAATTACCCTAAATTTTTGGGGAGTTTTTTCAAATTAGGGAATCACTTTTTCTTACTAAATTTCAACAATTACCACTAACACATGGGTCATTCCATTTAAAATCGTCTAATCAGCAAAGCTACACCGTTTTAGATTTTGATGAAATTTTGAGGGATTCATCTCTAGGGTCCCTAAGAATGAAATTTACACATATTTGATTTCTATGAGCACCCATTTCCGAGCATTTAAATAAAAACTTTCAAAAATCTCCTTTTTTTATGTTATTTGAAATTTCCTCAAAGTTTTGTCTGTTTAATTTTTTTTTAATTATTAAAGCGGAATCCTTAGGGGGACAGACTATAGTTTGATAAAACTCAAAGATAATTTTGTTTATAGCGACCTACCATTAGCGAGAGCAAACCAAAAATGAGTGTTTTTTACTCATTTTTCGTGAATTTCAAGCGACTCTAGCGACTAATCGGTTATGAGTTAAGAACTTCTGGTTGACAGGAATTAAGTACACATGTTAGAGACAAAATTTAGCCATTGATCGACCTGAGCAGCCCACTCTTTCTGGAAGAAAACCTTCCTTGAAGTTTTGAATTTTTGAAAAATCCCATTTTTCAGCCTACAAAACGAAGGTGTCTACTGCGAGATAAAATTCTAAAATTTTCAGAATCTTTTGTTCTTAGCTTTAACTTTGAAGGACTGTATCTCTTGTTTTGTTATTTTAATGTGTAGTGCACTTACCGGTCGTTTATTGGCAGCAAAAATTATGTCGATATTTTTTATTTTTTCCTAAATTATATATAAGGGTACGAGCCTAAACACGATGAGGTTATCTTGTTTAATGACGGAGTTCCCATAGCCACCCTCCAGCTCCATCATCAGACCTTGACATTCATAGGAACTCCGTCAATAAGCAAGATAACCTCATCGTGTTTAGGCTCTAATGAAGCGTCTTGATGAGTTCTTTGCGTAGAGGATGAATGTCAAGGTCTGATGATGAAGCTGAAAGGTGGCTATAGAACTCTGTCAATAAGCAAGATAATCTCATCGTGTTTAGGCTCTAATCAAGCGTCCTGATGAGATCTTTGTGTAGAGGATGAATGTCAAGGTCTGATGATGGAGCTGGAAGGTGGCTATGGGAACTCCGTCATTAAGCAAGATAACCTCATCGTGTTCAGGCTCTAATGAAGCGTCCTGGTGAGATCTTTACGTAGAGGCTGAATGTCAAGGTCTGATGATGGAGCTGGAAGGTGGCTATGGGAACTCCGTCATTAAACAAGATAACCTCATCGTGTTTAGGCTCGTACCCTTATATATAATTTAGGAAAAAATAAAAAATATCGACATAATTTTTGCTGCCAATAAACGACCGGTAAGTGCACTACACATTAAAATAACAAAACAAGAGATACAGTCCTTCAAAGTTAAAGCTAAGAACAAAAGATTCTGAAAATTTTAGAATTTTATCTCGCAGTAGACACCTTCGTTTTGTAGGCTGAAAAATGGGATTTTTCAAAAATTCAAAACTTCAAGGAAGGTTTTCTTCCAGAAAGAGTGGGCTGCTCAGGTCGATCAATGGCTAAATTTTGTCTCTAACATGTGTACTTAATTCCTGTCAACCAGAAGTTCTTAACTCATAACCGATTAGTCGCTAGAGTCGCTTGAAATTCACGAAAAATGAGTAAAAAACACTCATTTTTGGTTTGCTCTCGCTAATGGTAGGTCGCTATAAACAAAATTATCTTTGAGTTTTATCAAACTATAGTCTGTCCCCCTAAGGATTCCGCTTTAATAATTAAAAAAAAATTAAACAGACAAAACTTTGAGGAAATTTCAAATAACATAAAAAAAGGAGATTTTTGAAAGTTTTTATTTAAATGCTCGGAAATGGGTGCTCATAGAAATCAAATATGTGTAAATTTCATTCTTAGGGACCCTAGAGATTAATCCCTCAAAATTTCATCAAAATCTAAAATCATGCAGCAACCATTTTTTTCATTTTTAGACGATTTTAAATGGAATGACTCACATATAAAATACACAAGTTTTAGATTTTCCCAAAAAAAATCAAGAAATTTCCCACAAATGTAGGGGAAAATTCCTACTTAAAAAATACATTATTTACCCCAATTTCAGGAGAGTAGCGCAGTGAAATCGTGCGAATCGCTCTCGGACAGCGAAACCCCGCCCCCACTTACAATCGCGGAACCCACCACCTCCAGACAACATGCACGGTAATGTATTTACAATATTAAATAATTATTGACCGACTTTCAGAAAGGAGATACTCAATTCGGCTCGTTTTGCGTTTGTTCCCGCATAACTTTGGTAAGTCTGAACCGATTCGGATGATTCTTGTGACAGAACAGAAACTAGATTAACATAATATTATTATATTCAAATATTACTATTCGATTCGAAACGAATAATTTTTAAGTTCGAATTATTCTCACACCCCTATTTTTATTTATTTTTTTTGAATTTATTACAATGTTTTTCGGCCATAAATAAAGCAATGTCTATGTCTAATCACCCACACCTGCC
This sequence comes from Trilocha varians, assembly GCA_030269945.2. Classification (NCBI taxonomy): domain Eukaryota; kingdom Metazoa; phylum Arthropoda; class Insecta; order Lepidoptera; family Bombycidae; genus Trilocha; species Trilocha varians. Next base: position 16,070,421 of record AP028278.1, on the reverse strand, counting down.
CACCACTTCCCACGCACGAGGTCACATCGACCTCGTATCAAACGTCGTACGTTTCAGGTCGTCATCGTGCGACTCTTATTTCGAGCCGTGGCAAGCAGAGTTAGCGGGAATGAGACTTCGCTTGTCAGAACAAGAGAGAGACCAACATATATTCAGCGAGGAGGATGATACTATGATCAGACTGCAGGTTAGTACGAGGTGGTTTGGCCTCGTAGTTTTTTTAGTTATAAGGGGTGTATCTGTAACTTTTTATTAGTGGAAGTGTGGTGAAATCGATTTATAAGTTGAATTATTTTCATCGTATTTTATGGAAGTGCATATTTACGCTGTATAACAGATATTTCATTTTTGTTTATCTTCAATACATGACAATACATACAATGAAAAGAGATTAGAATGCTCAAGCATTTATTATTGTACATTTATCTAATATATAAAATTGTCGTGTCACGGTGTTCGAACTTGAACTCCTCCGAAACGGCTCGACCGATTTTGATGAAATTTTTTGTGCTTATCCGGTACCTATGAGAATCGGCCAACATCTATTTTTCATCTCCTAAATGTTAGGGGTAGTCCACCCCTAATTTTTTTTTTTCGGCGCAGACGAAGTTGCGCGAGTCAGCTAGTAATAATATATAATCACAAGTATTGGTCTAGATAACATAATAGAAAGAAAGGCTCATATTACCACATCCTATTATACATTTTCCCCCCACATAAACACTACACAAGCTAACCCCACCCCTATTCGTACAGGAGGAAGGGTCGGAATGCTCCAGCCCCCTGGAGTCGGGGTTGTCGAGCGTGGAGCCCAGCCCGCGCCGGAACCTCAGGGTGGACATCAGAGCGGCCACCGAGTACGCGAACAGGTAATACACATACAGGGTGGAGCAGTAACTTATGACCGTCTGACCACCTGTCGAAGTTAGAACACTTTTATTCTTTGAATCGGAGATACTTTTTTTTTTTCAGTGTTATATGGAAGTCCACAACTATAAGCTTTTTAAAGATCATAAAATGTCAGAAAAAAAGTTTCGCCAATTCCAAAAATAATAGTGTTTCTAAGTTATATTTTGACAGGTCATTTACCACTCGTCATATGGTCATAAGTTCAGATCCACCCTGTATATACATACATACATACATCTTTACTATTATTATAAAGCTGAAGAGTGTTTATTTCTAAGAACGCGCCAACCTCAGTAACCGCTGAAACGATTTGAAAAGTTCTTTCAGCTTTGTATAGTGTCCTCTGTGACGCAAACGAAGTTGCGCGGGTCAACTAGTACTTATGCTTATGTACTAATACATTATGGAAAAATCACTTTTATTATTCAAAACATTAAATAAAATACGATTAATAATTATTATTTTTTTTTCAGATGTAACTCAGTGGAACAACTTCAATTCATAGACGCCGAATCGCCTCGACGAATCGTTCCTGAGAAACGGATACAACATAACACGCACGAACACGGGAAAAGGTACGTACGAGGTTACAAAGACCTCGTAGATGTCATTTATCCCTTAAGACCCTACTAATGTATCAAATATTTAGTGATGAGAAAAGTAGGTACGAGGTTATATTGACCTCGTCCAAATATCCTAAATATTAAGCAAAATTACGAAATAAATATGAAATTTCACTACCTTGAAATTTCCTACCTTTCAATTGAACTACATATATGAATTCAGGAAAATATACGCACGAGGTTACAAAGACCTCGTACATGTTAACACTAAAACCTCACAAAATTAAGATATACTTAGCAAAACCACGAATATGGGAAAATATAAGGACGAGGTCCCATCGACCTCGTATTATTTTCTGTACTATTCGGTACAGTAAAGTGTTTATTGACAGGATATGCAAAGATCGCGACAGTCCTCGTACTTCTGAAGCTGATTTCCAAAATGGCGTCAAACTGAGGTCAGTCACGATTGGCATCTTACGAGCCGTTGTTTTGTTGTGGACTTGATGTGTATTGGCATGTTTGAGTCAATGATATTGATGATATTTTGAATGAAATTAATAGTATTGGTAGTTTCTGTGGTATTTTCAATAATTTTGGAATTTATTTAACTCTGGACTGTATTTTGTGGTCCTAATAAAAATATAGATGCACAATACTTAGTTTAAAATTTAAAAAAAAGAAATCACGCCAATACACATCGATTTTTGTGTTAATTTTTTATTTAGTTTTACTAATATTTGTTATTTTTGTATAATATTTTGTTTTATGCATTTTTATTAATTATATTTTTTTTAATAAAAATATATACTAATATCAATATTCGGTTGCTGTTAGATCTTTTTCTAGTTTTATAGATTTTTACTTATAAAATTTTATTAGTTATTGACGATTTTCAAATTAAAATAATGTGTAGGGTAGAAAGCTTTATGTATTATTAAAGTTAAATTTAATTATTTTACCTTTTAATTGCTTTTATATTATTATCAAGTATTTATTTTATTTTTTTTGTAAAATATTTTTTCTTAGGATTTATTTATATATTAAATCGAAATTGAGAATTTTTATTCAATTAAACTACTCACAAATAATAAATATTAAAAAACGAATCGAAAACTATCATCAATGGAAAATAATCATCAAAATAGGTTTTCTTTTAAAGTACTACCGATTTTGTTGCTATTGAGTTTCATAATTGCATTATTATTTAATTTAAATATTTAAATTGTGAGCATTTTAATTGGATCTTAAAATTTATGTATTTGTACAACAATAATATTGTTATTTTTATCTTGTTTTGTGAATAGAAAATAAAGAAAAACTACGTAAAATTGATTTATACTGCTATTTTACCTGTTTAAAGAAATAATATTCCTTTATACTTGATAAATTACTATAAAAAATGTACTGAATTAAATGTTTTTGCACAAAAGAATTTCTATTGCAATCTTTAAATAACTATTATCTATTACACTTGATAAACCGAAAAACACCATATTGGCCATATTTTACTTTATACACTATTCTCACTACATAATATATACATACATACATACATTTATAGATTATCATAAAACTCACACAAAACGAGATAAAACTGAACAAAGTAACTTCTTAACAATGTAATTGCTTATTAATATATCTAATCTAATACATTGAAACCGTATGTTAGGGAAATGCTCCCAAAAACTAAAACACATCATCCAATAATCTTCAAACATAAAACTTCACACACGACCAATTTTGGTTTTGTTTAAACAACACTAAAAAGACTGTTTAATCTTTGCCTGTGTATTCCCTAAAATACCAAATTTAAAGTTTATAAATTTAAAACTGCATGGTTCACCACGCTTGCCCAGTGCGGCTTGGGGACTTTACATATCTTCGAAGGATTTTTAGAATCCTTTTCCGATATGCAGGTTTCCTCACGATGTTTTCCTTCACCGTTTTTAGTTTAGTCAGTGGTGTTCTCGTAACTATATCAAAGTAATCTTACTCACCAAATACCATCAACCATTTTGGGAGCATTTACCTAACACCTACTATTTAACACAATAAATATTAAATCGATGACATCACAGCTTAACACTAACAAAACAATTACAGAGATCGCGCGTCACCACGAAAAACTAAAAACACTCGATACAGCGGAGTACATCACTCCACAGACGATAAAAATATTACGATCAACAGACTCAGTTGGCACGGAAAAGATGGTCACTCGACCTTAATTAAAATAGACTGGCCGATAGACCATATATCAGTTAGCAATCTCAACACAAGCACGATAAACTCGAGTCCGTTAACACCTATCACCCCGATATACGATCCGCTGGAAACTGATTCTGAAACTTCTGAGAACAAACACACAATAAAAATAAATGATGTTTGCGAAACTTGCATCGACGAGAAGTGCTTGAAATGCGAGCTTGATGAAGGAAACTGTGACGTCAGTTATTTGAACTTAAATCGACTGTCAGCTGTTTCATCTTCTTCCAATGAGGATAAGAAAAACGATGTCAAAGTCATGACGTCGTCGCACGAAAGCTCCTCAAGTTATTCCAACAGTTTGAAGCAAGATGAACTGTACGAGTGCTATAATTTCAAAAGGCCTAATTATATTAACTTGCAGTCGTCTAGTACTAGTAAAAGTTCGCCCGGATCGCCTTTGAAGAGTCCTCTAAAGTCAACTATAAGTATCACGTTTAGGTCTCCGAAAAATGAAACTGAGAATGATAGGGATTCTGTTTATGAGGACATCGATCTAGAAAAGAACTTGTCTATAGTTGAAGAAGCGACTGTGCCTGAGAAAGATGCTAGTTTACCGACACAACAGGCCTGCCAACCTGATTTTAACCAAGATTTAATCATCTTAGAAACGCCACTAGAAACACATTTTGACGTAGATGTCTACAGTCAAGTTAAATTCTTCAAAAAGAGTATAGAAGAAGTAAACGCGTTAATATTCGACACGCCCGAAGCTGAACGGCATTACGAAAACTTACACTTTCAAGAGGCAAATTACGAGAATGTTGATAAACACATGAATCAAAGTGAACAGGAAAACGGAAATGTTATCAAAAATTTAAATGTTAAAGAGTTAGCGATACGTTTTGAAAGCCCAACGGAACAAAAACAAGCATTTACTTTCGAGAAATTCAAAGCTGAAATCAAATATCCAAGTCTAGAAAGAGATAAAATGAAATCTGGAAAGTTATCTCGAAGTTCAAGTAACGCTCGCTCGCTAGACGAAAGCGCTTTCACCAAAGAATTTGGCGACAAATCGCATAGACGGAAAAGTTTCGAAGTTACACTGAAAAATAAACCTGATTTAAACCTAAATATTCAAGAAGAAATCAAAGATAGGACTCCAACGACCGAAAACAAAATATCTCTAGTGCAAAGATTTAATGAAAAGAGAAAAACGGAGATAAAGAATCTAATAGGAGTCGACGAAAGGAAGTTAAGTAGAGAACGAATTGAGAAGTACAAAGAAGAGAGAAGAATGTTTTTAAGAGAGAAATACAGCTCGCAATCTTTTCGTAGCAACCCAGAGCAGTTGACGAGAATAAAGATTAAAAAAGACGATTCTAGAACAGATGATTTGCCCAAATTTGAACGTAGAAATACCGTGGATTTGGGCCAAAGAATGAGATACTCTCTCGCTAAAAGTTCAAACGATTTGGAACTTTTGAGTTCGGAAAATGGCGAAACGAACGGAGAAAGGTGAGTCGACTAACTTATAACGGGTTTGTAACTCAATTAAATGTTGATTTGAGTTAAATAATTTTATTGTAATGAGTTTTGTAATTGGTTTAGTTGGTTACGAACCCAATTTTGTTTTTCTTTTGTGGTTTTGTAAACGATTGGCGTTAGTGTTTTCTTTTTACGTTTCATAAAATAACATTAATTTTTTGTCAAAATTTTAACTAAATAACATAATTTTAGTTTAAAAATAAAATCAATTAATATTAAGTAGAAATCAACTCGTTTTGACTATGACCGCTAAAGTACGGTTTGGATTACCGTTTAAAACCTTGATAATTCAAATTTCATTTTTAAATATTTAATTTCCTTATTCATAGTCCACTACTGGACATAAAACTTTCCCAATATAACAATAAAAGCAAAAAAGTCTATTTAAATCTCAAATAACTAAAACAATATTTTTAATTCACAGGGGAGAACAAAATTCTCCATCTTACAACATAAGAGACATGACTGCCATTTTCGAAAATAAATCACAACAAACGGGTTAAATACGTATTATTAATTGTAAAAAGCGCCACGGCGAAATCATTAAAAATCCAATTAAATTGGTCCAGAACAACCAATTAAATCGGTCAATAAGAACCAATTCAATTGATCTGAATCCAGTTAAATTGATCTACAATTTTGTTACCAATTAAATTGGATTTTTATAGATATCGTCGAGTTATTTTTAAAAGTAGTTTTGTTATAGTCGTTATGGATATGTATGTGTTATGTATAAAATGTATTTTGAAAAATATAGTTGAAGTCACAAAATTTGAATCTCATTTTATTATATTAAATATTATATCAAAATATTTAATTTACCGTATTCATTTATTTGTCATAATTATTTTTCAATTTATTATTTAATTTATATAAAAAAATCACTTATTTTTCAAAATATATTTATTTATGTACCTATTCAGAAGTGACCACCTTAATTGTTAACAAAATTAATAATTCAATTCAATTTTGGAATTGAAACTAGTTTTTTCAATATTTAAATTGAATTGACTTGATTTTGGGGGTCATTTTTTAGAAACTTAAGTCGATAATTTTTTGTTACGTTATTTATTTTATTAAATTTAATCGTTTTAAAAATGTTTAATATTATACCAAATATATTATAATTTGGCATGGCATAGTTGCCAGTATATGCCAACTAACGAGATGGCATAGTGTTATCTGGGCTCTATACCCATTTTAAAGGCCTTGTAAAAAATCTGGGTTGTATTCAGTGGAGGGTCAAAATACAAAATAACCCCCCAGTCGCGGTAGATCTTTTAAATTTCCAAAGGCTGTCCAACACGTGATAGTATTGTCAATATTTCAAATATTTGTTTTCGACGTTAATAACATTTTTTACATACTATAAATATTGCCAATGAGTATTGAAATTATCTTTCTATTGCTTAAATTCATTGTTTTTGTGTATTTAAAATAAATTAGTTGTCAAAATACATTTGAAAAATTGTCAATATTATCACGTGTTAGCAGGAAGCCTGTGTTTTAGTTATTTAACGGATATTTAATAAATATATTCGTTAAATTTCTTTGATTTCTAGTGTATCTAGATTTTCGTAGTTAAAATAAATTTTGCGTAAAAACTTCATGGAACAATTTTAAGGTACGACGTATTTCTCGGTCTAAGTAAATTTTACAGATGAATAATATATTATATTCAACTTAAAGATAAATAGATACAGGGTGTTAGAAAGCACTCCCGAAAGTCTGATAACAGTTTTTATGACACTTGTTGTCTAAATGCTGACAACTTGTCTAATTTCGATTGTCAAATCTTTCTACTTATATATAAAAATGAATTGCTGTTCGTTAGTCTCGCTAAAACTCGAGAACCACTGAACCGATTTGGCTTATTTTAATCTTGAAATATTCGTAGAAGTTCAGGGAAGGTTTAAACGGTGAGAAAATTTCCTTATGTGACGCAAACGAAGTTGTGTGGGCCAGCTAGTCTTTATTAAAACATTACTTTACTCGTGTTAAGCTTTATTTGATGAAGTATCCACTCAACTGGGAATTGTGTCAAAATTGGTTTGTTTACTGAATGGAACTAATCTGTGACAAGAGACAAAATTTAGTTCTAAAACTTATTTTTTTACATTTCATTATCGTCACATCTATCTCAAATTTGGGAGTGTTAGTTAAACATCCTGTATTTAAAATAATACGTATACATCACATGAATCTCAGAAAAATCTATGAAAAATGTTGCCATAAAGAATAATGCATTTAATAAAGAGCGTGCCTAAAATATCGAAGTGTTACTCTGCATTGAGATAAATCACGGTGGTTGGTGAAACTTGGTACATATTGAAGGAAGGTGATAAAAAAAAGTAGTTACAAAAATTTTCCAGCAAATTTTTAAGGAGCGTTGACTAACAATTTCGCGTGATTGCGCGCACAATGATGAATTAAATACAAACTTTTAAGATCCTGTATATCATGTAGCAGTAAAGTGCTAGCTAATACAAGTACAACGAGACAACTATGAGTCTATCTTGTTTAATACAAGAGTTCCTATGACCACCTTACGACTTCATCATCAGATCAGCGCCATTTTGTTATATTATTGCATTGTCACGCGATATACATCTGCGTGCAAAATGACAGCTCGATCGGAAACCGGGAAGTTTGTCAAATTTATCTTAAAAGATTCGACCTGAACTTACATAATTACATCCAGTGCAAGGTAATATGAAACTTGTAATACTGTTCTTCAATATGTAACTTTTTACTAGTCACTTTGTAAATTGAGCACACGACCACATTTCTGGACACCCTGTATATTATAATAAATAAGAGCTAATCATGAACAAAAACGCCAAAATTATATTCTCAAAATAACGAAATATAGATTACTCTTCTTATATTGTAAATATAAGTCTGTGAATTGATGAATTTTTAATATAAACTATATAAATGTTTTATAACGAATTTGGATGGAAATCCTTGAATTTGGCGGGTTTCGGACAACCTGCCAAATCATTAATGTCTACTGCTAGGTTTTCAATGTGTGAACAGTATAATGGTACCACAGGACAATAATATAACAAAAACATAATAAAAAATTGTGAATCTTCCACTGTCCAGGTTTCCTCACGATGTTTTCCTTCACTGTTTTAATTTGACATAAATTGCGACGAGTAATTCTGAGGGCGGAATTCGAATTCGCGACCTCAAATTATGTATTTTTATATTCCATAAAATACTTTACTATTCTAAAAACTGATTTTTTGTGACGAGTACTTTTATCGGAAGCCAAGACTCACCTTGTTTCGATAAGCCAGCGGTACAAATTTCGATCCAAATTCGTTTTAAAACTCTTCGTTAAGGAAACAAAGCTTTAAGCAACTCTGATATTATGAGCTACGCGCGGACCGGAGTCAGATCAAGACCCACCACAGATCAGCCATGAATAAAACTGTTTCCACAAGGTTTAAGACAAGTCCTGTATAGTAGGTGATAGATAACTTATTGCTCTGAAATTGAAGAGGCTGATAAAACCACTTACGATCAGGTGAGACGTAGGCTCGTTTGTAATAAATAAGGAACATGTTTTAAAAGATTTTGATCACAGCGCCATCTAGCGATAATCATCTAAAGCAAAAAAAGTGTCGTGACAACTTTTCGTAAGATTTTTTTCCGTCTAGCGTCCGTCACAATGCGCGATAAGGAACTTTGTTCCAACATATATATTCACTTTTGATTACGTTTTTGAGACATTTCCTAATTCATTTATTTAAGGAAACAACAGTATATAGCATATTCCGTATTTAAATATCGTTGTACCCATACCTTGAAATATGAAGTTTCGTTGTCATCAAATACTGCATTTAATCAGTTACTATTGCCAATATAGACTCCGTTTAGTTAACGTAATGGATGATTTTTAATTTTAACACAAATTACCTGAACCGTACAAGTTAATTTTCATATTAAATAAACTTTTAATTACCTTGATAACATCTCTAGACTTATGAAAGCCAATCATGTTTTAAATGCATTGAATGTTTCAAAGTTTGAAGACCACTGATCTATTTGAACCCCAGAATATGCTGACTACAATGTGGTGTAAACTTACACTATTTTAAAAGGGGGGTAATTTTCGTGGGGAGTCATTGCATCTGATTGCGGTCCTGTAAGAATTTCTTGTGTATATTATACAGACTATAATAACTAGGCTTGAGTAGGATGTAGAGTGATAATAAATATACAAAATAAAGAAAGTATTAAATTGAATGTGTTGTTTTATTTTGATTCGTTAACCTATCTCCGTGGGGTGAAAAGACAAAACAGTAGGGGTCGAATATTAATATTCGATTCGATTCGATTCGAACGATATTCGCACACCCCTACAAAATAGTCAACATGATTCTCTGACACATTAGCAAGAAAAACAATCATCTAAATCGGTTCAGCCGTTTCAAAGATTCTTCTTCTTCATCCTCAAACTTTCCTACTTTATGTAGGGTCGGCTCTCCTAATCCTGTGGCGCCAGGATTCTCTATCCTGGGTTGTCGGCAATTTTTCTTCGTCCAAAAGTTTTGTCATGCTAGTCCACCACGTAGCTGGCGGGCGTCCTCTTCCCCTCTTGTGCTCAGGAAGGCGCAATGCTTTCTCTAAGCCGTTTCAAAGATTATCCTCAATAAATAGATCTAGGATAAAACTGTCTTGTATAAAACTTATACTTTTCAGTTAACATCCGATTTTAAAATATCGAAAAACTAGTAACAAAGGTGTAGTGAAAATAAAACGCAATCTGTTTTCAAAAAATCATTTATTTATAAAAGCTTCATTATATCATTTACATAATAATTGTCTTCTATTATTTAAATAATTGCAGTTTGGTCATAACTAACATATTTAAAGCAAACTATTTTAAAGCTTAAATTTGCTAGTGTTGATAAATAAAATATAATATTGTGGTATAGTACAAAGTTAAAACTATGAAAAATATTGCACATCTAGTTCTAAAGTGGTCCAAATTGAGTTTGGCATAACCATCGCTTTCCCGTGACTAAAACCAACAAAATAAATGTAACAGTAGCAAAGTGTCCATACAAGCCCATTCATATCAGCTTTGAATACATTACCATTACCGTACTATAAACAACACTAAGAACATTTTTAAGAATCCTACGAATCTTTGAAAATTTTAAAGAATACTAGCTGACCCGCGCAACTTCGTAAAAAAAAAAATTGTGGTGGACTACCCCTAACATTTAGGGGGATGAAGAATAGATGTTGGCCGATTCTCATAGATACCGGATGAGCACAAAAAAATTCATCAAAATCGGTCAAGCCGTTTCGGAGGAGTATGGCAACGAAAACTGACACGAGAATTTTATATATTAGATTTAGATCGGCTTCCCTCTTTAAAAACTTTATCGCCATTTTTTCGCGACAAAAGCTTAAGTTCTTTCTCAGGGTCTAAAGCTTGTCACCCCCCAAATTTCATCAAAATCGGTTGAGAGGTTTAAGCGGGAAAGTGTAACACACAGAGTTACTATAGCATTTATAATATTAGTAGGAGATATCATGATATTACACCTAATGTAGTTGTTTCATCAGACTCTTATCCGAACACATCACAAGGATTATAATCAGATTTTCGTGGTTTTTTTTTTTAATAAATTTTAGATCTAGATGTGGGATATTATTTATTTGCAAAATACATCATTAAATAGGCAGTAAAAGCTGGACAATATTATTGTCAATCCAATGACAAATAAAAATGTTAACAAAACAAATAACTTGGATATTTTTTATTTTGAGCGCAATAATAAGGAAATATTTAAGGCTAATTACAAAAAAATCGTCTTTACCCAATTATAAAAAGTATTAAAACTAACATTAATTTTAAAATAATTTCAATGCGCTTTGGTTTTTGAAGTCATACTTAAAATTAAAATAAAAAATACAAAAAAATTCAGTCAAATTACATTTACCTAATCATTTTAATAAAACAATTAAAACCTAATTTAAATAAATAATGACTGTAAATAAAAGCAGTTACATTTTAATTATATTATAATATTTTTTTAAGGTGGTGACACACAGGATAGTAAATACGCGTTTTTACAGAAACATTTAGAAGCTGCAATAAATGATAATGAAACCAATTTTTTTTTGTGTTATTCTATTTATATTTTCTTGTGAAATGAAGCAGATTATTACATAATTTACCAAAACTAGAAAAGCCATAATCAAAAAATATTTTTACCAAAACAAATGGTACAAATTCAATCTATAATAAAACCACGTAGGTTTTAGATAAAATATTTGACTTTTTGAAGTGTTGTCCCTAAATTCGCATTTAGCACAAACTATTTTGGATAAAATACTTACTTTCATGCATTTTCAACGGGTTCTTACCACGATGTTTAATTAATTGTGTTGTCTCGATATTTCAACGTTGTTGCAAACGACATGGTCACGAGAAGACTGGATACTGCGGGTTGAAATATCGAGACAACTCAATTAATTAAATATCGTGGTAAGAACCCGGTGAAAATGCATGAAAGTATTATAGAAAACCGCGAGTGTCTGAATAAGTTTAAAATACTTACTTCTTGGTTTTTTTTTCTAAATGACAGTTCGTTTACTTAAACAAAACAACTTATTAAACTTAATACAATAATTGCATGTGTGTGACTCCTTTTACAAAGATTATCATGTCTCAAAATTTAATAATTTTTAAGCAAATATATTTAGTATTTACAAATTAAACTATAATACACAGGACCCTGCTATATGATATTAATATAATCTAGGAACGTAATGAAATGTTTTATGATGTAATTTTGTTCAAAGAAAGGTCGATAACGACCTCTCATCGCCCTGACATTGCAGAGGTTCATGAGCGACGGTGACCGCTTATCATCAGGTGGACAGTAAGTTTACCTTGCAAAACTTTCTTGTTGTTAATATAAGTTTCAAATAATATCAATAACTAATTATACAGGGTGGATCTGTAACTTTGGACAATCTGACATGTGGTGAATGACCTGTCGAAATACAACATAGCACCATTTTTATTTTTTTGTATCGGTTAAACTTCTTTTTCTGTCATTGTATGGAAAACGTACGACTATCGTTGCGGACTTCCATACTATAACGAAAAAATAATTTCATCCAATTCCTAAAATAAAAACTTAAGAGGTGTCAAGGGACACCCGGATGGAAGTTCCTTCCGATTAATTAGTGAGGGAAATGTTAAAAAAATATATTTTTTTAAATTATAATAATTAGTTAGTTTAAAACGTCTGTCCCTGTCTGTCTGTCTGTCAGACGTTTTAAAATATTTTAATCACAGCGCCATCTAGCGATAATCCAAAACGAAAAAAGTGTCGTGACATCTTTTCCATAAGAATTTCCGTCTAGCCCCCTTTCGATAACGTGCGATAAGGAACTTCGTTCCACAAGTGTTTCTGCATTGTATTTCGACAGGTCATTCACCGCACGTCAGATTGTCCAAAGTTACAGATACAACCTGTATAGTTGAATTATAAATGTATTTAAAACACCATAATAAGGTTTCTAGGTGTTTCGGCTTCGTTATCATCTATAGTTAGATACATATTGAACGATAAGAACATCGCGAGTGACGATAACAGATGCCACGTGTCATGTGAGTCGTACAGCTGTCTCAGTGAACACGGACGATTCAATACTCTCGACTCGGCTGGACTTAGCTATATAAAAATATAAAAACAATTGATAACTAATCGGACAAAACTCTAACTAGTTTTAAAGCATTTATTGCAAAATAATATTTTTATTACAAAACTGAAAACGACTGACTTCTATTTCATATTGAAATCGGTTCATATTGAAAATAAATAAACGTAAAGACGAAGTGTAAATCGAGAAATTTTATTAAAAATACACATTTTTAAACATAGCTCCAAAATTACGAAAATCTTAAAAAATAAATAAAACAATAACCTTTCATATCGATAATGAATCATCCAAATTGGTCCACACAAACTAAAATATACAGTAAACTTCAAAACCTTATTTTGGGAAGTCGGTCAAAAAAGGAAACTTAATTTATGAAATCTATTAAATATAAATACTCACCGCCCAGTTCGTGCTCTGATCTAAATAAAAATAACTCGACACAAACCAAGTTGTGTAAGTTACAATTATATAAAACCATCTGAAAAATAACATATAAATTCACTAATAAACTAAAACGCCAAAGTATCAAAAATCAGTTAGAAAATTTTATATTTAAAAACAGAAATAATATAGTCAAAATGAGGTATAAATCTAAAATTTATATATTTCGAAAAATAGGTTATCCCTCATCAAATAGGTTATTCCTCATCAAATAGGTTATTCCTCATCAAATAGGTTATTCCCCATCAAATTGGTTATTCCCCACCAAATAGGTTATTCCCCATCAAATAGGTTATTCCTCATCAAATAGGTTATTCCTCATCAAATAGGTTATTCCTCATCAAATAGGTTATTCCTCATCAAATAGGTTATTCCTCATCAAATAGGTTATTCCTCATCAAATAGGTTATACCTCATCAAATAGGTTATTCCTCATCAAATAGGTTATACCGGCAAATTGGTTATTACTGACAAATCGGTTATTTACCGTCAAATATGACAAAAAGAAAAGAACCAGAAGATGAAAGAAAAAAGCCTTTCTTTTTTGACGTAAACGAATTATATTATAAAAAAAATTATACTTACGTGTAATATTTGATTTTTTCCTTGTGTAATAATTTCATAACTATATAGAATAATGTGTATAGAAATAGGTTTGTCATCATTACTAATAATAGGTGAGATGAAAAATCCTTTGAATGTTGCGCCACTCTGAAACAAGACATTTTACAAATATGAAAATGACCGACTTTAATTTCTCCAAGAATAGCACAAAAACTATCTGTCAGATCTTTATCAAACTTATACGAGATTAACTTCAGAATGTCCACTTTCAAACAAAAAAGGATTCATCGAAATCGGTTCATTGCAAATGTACGAAAACATGCATGGCAAATCGTGAAATCTTAGACGTAACATTTTTGATCATAGCTCCGAAACTACTTGTTTGATTTAGAAAAAAAAAAACGAGACCACACGACGACATCAACTTTCATCTGAAACAAGAATCATCCAAATCGGTCCACACACACTAAAGTTACACGAGTCCAAAAAGGTCAACTTGTAAAACTCCTCGATCAAAAATATCACTAGACAGATTTCACCTATTACAGAAACGTTAAACTTAATAATTAAATAAACAAAAAATCTAATGTTTTGTTTCCACATTGGCTCGCCAACGTCCAACACACAAACAAATGACGATTGTAATACATATGTGTGAAACGCCATATGACAATTGTCATTTGCGTGCATTGGAAGTTGGCCAACATGTAAATACAACTTACCCATAACCCGCTAAGCCCCAGTTGACTAAATTGGCCAACAGTAATAGAACACCCCTGGAGGGTCGCAGAGCGGACCCACGACTTGCTTCCCGGACCCACCCCGCATCTGAGGAGTTGACATAAGACATGTGAAAAAGGTCTGTAATTGTGGCGACCAATAATAGCGCGCGAGATCCTGAATCACGGTATCGACATTTGCAGAAATAAATAAATTATTTAATTTGTGCACAATTTGACAATCCAGACTACAATATTACTTAATAATAGTAACTAATGCTAATTTAACATTAGTGCTCAAAAATGGTGCTCAAAGTTGTATTTCGACAGATCATTCACCCCACGTCAGATTGTCCGTTGTTACAGATCCACCCTGTATATCTCTGTGTACTCTTACCCAGTTTAAATCTCCCGAGATAGTATATCTGGAATGTGATGAAGAAGCATGTCAGCAGATGCAGAATGGTGAACCCAACCCACAGGTACACGCTCGCGTTCAGTACTCCAACCAATCCTAGAATTCCGAATGACACGTCACCACTTTGTGAAGGAGACGAAGTTTATCTTAAGAAGAAAACATATTACAGTATTGAAGGCTATCTTAGTGACAATTTATAAAATTATTTGTATTAATTTTTGTATTTATTTAAATTGTTAAAAATATTTAATATGTGACAAAATGTGTTTGAGAAATTTTTACTTAATTGAAACGAAGTTCCTTATCGCGCGTTATCGAAAGGGGGCTAGACGGAAATTCTTATGAAAAAGTTGTCACAACACTTTTTTTGTTTTAGATGATTATCGCTAGATGGCGCTGTGATCAAAAACTTTTAAAACAATTCCTTATTTTGTTTTATATGATTAATGCTAGATGGCGCTGTGATCAATTATTACAATTCCCTCACTAATTAATCGAAAGGAACTTCGTTCCATCCGGGTGTCTCTTGACACCTCTCAAGTTTTTTTTTATTATTTTTTTATTATATATACAAACTAGCTGACTCGCGCAACTTCGTCTGCGCCGAAAAAAAAATTAGGGGTGGACTACCCCTAACATTTAGGTGATGAAAAATAGATGTTGGCCGATTCTCATAGGTACCGGATAAGCACAAAAAATTTCATCAAAATCGGTCGAGCCGTTTCGGAGGAGTTCAAGTTCGAACACCGTGACACGAGAATTTTATATATTAGATATTATAAAGCTTAGGAGTTTGTTTGTTTGTTTGTTTGTTTGAACGCGGTTATCTCAGGAACCACTGGTCCGATTTGAAAAATTCTTTGGATAGTCCATTTATCGAGGAAGACTATAGGCTATAGGCTGTGACGCAGGCGAAGTATCACCTAGTATATTATAATTATTATATACTTACCTATAAATATAATAAAAGCCAATACGCCGAATGTGGCGTGCGCTCTCGCGTTGATATCCGGGTGTCGCGACTGATATATTTTGACCATACACAGTACTGACGTCACGTACATAAATGACGTATCTGTTGGCGTTTAAACCTTTATTAAACCGGTTTCGATGATTATTATCCGTTAATTGTCTAGTTTTGTATGAAGTTTTTGAATAAATGAAAACGACTGGAATTTTTCTAGAATAGCAACGAAAAGTACTCGTCACATTTTTATCATATCTATATGAGATTATGTCAAAAATGTCTATTATCTAACATGAACAGAATCATCGAAATCGGTTCAAGTGAAATATGTATACATATATAAAAACACAGAAAATCGTAAAGGTATATCTGCGACCCCGCCAATTGAAACAAGAATCATGCAAATCGGTTCACACAAACATACGTACATGATTTTTTTCGGGAAAAATCCTCCCGTCCGCGGTGTTCCCGTAGCGCTATAACATGTCCCTCTTTAAACGAGGTTTAAGAAAAGTCCTATATGTGTACGTGATATATAACAGCCCCTCATTGTGCATTGTAGAGGTTCATGAGCGACGTTGACCGCTTACCATCGGGTGGGCCGTAGGCTCGTTTATCTATCTTGCAATAAAAAAAAATATACCTGAAAATCATAATATATACATATATGTAGATAACTTACCAAATTGAAAGTTCATGCTGTTAGGACACACGTGGTAGGCTGCAGATAGTAATCCTTCGCTGATGAGAGCGACGCCCATCGCGTATAATAAGCCGAAGTGATGTGGAATTCCGAGGTTTTTCTAATATATAAATACATAAATAAACTTCACTCAATTGAACTTAGTTTAAATTTGGCACACTGAAGTAAAAATGAAAGTAACTGAACTAAACTAAGCGCGACTAAACTCATCCGAATTTACTGAAAATGTTTCGCGAAATACTATTGTCTTTTGTACGACTTAATATTTTGTTTGTTAGATTTAATAATCGTTATCTGGTTGAAGCGTTGCGAGAAATCGATATTTAGTAATCGATAAAAAATGGTTGATCAATTAATCGATTTTTTGAGTAATCAAACTAGTAGGTAGTGAAGCAAACTCCAAGTAAACCTTTTAAAATAACACACATCGTGTTACACAAGTATAAATATTTTTCCCATCCCTACCTGCTCATCACTGCGTCCCCGCACTATCCTGTGCCTCCTCCACACTTGCAATAGGAACAAGCCTCCCAACATCACGTAGCCAAGGTTTGAAAACACGTGATTAAAATCTGACAACATCATCAGGGGATGTGCGCAAAAGAAATTAAAATAACATAGGTCTTGATTTCCTGATTGATTTAACAGCTAAAAAGGAATATGTAATTTATATTTGAAATACGAGCTTTAAGATCCTGTATATCATGTATCAGTAGAGTGCTAGCTAATACAAGTAAAACGAGGCGAGTCTATCTTGTTTAGTACAGGTGTTCCTATGACTCCATCATCAGATCAGCGCCATTTTGTCATATAATTGCATTGTCACGCGATGTACATCTGCGTGCAAAATGTCAGCTCAATTGGAAACCGACAAGTTTGTCAAATTTAGCTTGCAAGCACCCGAACTTACATAGTTACGTCAAGTGCAAGTGCAAGTTAATATAAAGCTTATAAAAACATAAAATAACTACTGAAAAGGGACGATATGTCATCGAAATCGGTTCATGCTGATATTTTTATATGATTAACTTTGCGTTCGCGAGCAATGTAATCAATGATTTCATTTCAAATTCAAATTAAATAATGCTGTGTAATTTTACCTGTTCTAGATGGCCCACCTTAGATGATACTTTTTTTAGACACTTTGGACATTATCATATTATAAAGGCGAAAGTTTGTAAGTTTGGATGGATGTATGTTTGTTACTCTTTCACGTAAAAACTACTGAATGGATTTGAATGAAACTTTACCACAATATAGCTCATACATCAGAATAACACTAGGCTACAATTTTTGATAATAATCTAGACGGGACGAACCTGAAGTCCACGCGAACGAAGTCGCGGGCAAAAGCTAGTCTCATATAAATTTGATAAAGATCATAACGATGATAAGAAGATAACAGATTATTTTTGTTACCGCATAACTTTAAGTCTGGACCGATTTCGATGATTCTTTTTTTGTTAGTAAGCAGACAATTTAGACATTATCTCGTATAAATTTGATAACGATCCGACTGGTAGTTTTCGCTACTCACCCGTTGGTAAGTGACCACTAGTTGTATGACGGGTAGAGTGTAAAATATTGAAACTGTCAATACATTCCAGAGATACATGTTTGATCTGTTGTTTATTACTTTTGGACGACATCTGTAAATATTGTCAATAGTATTGTCAATATTTTATAATATTGAGTATTATTTCTGTGTGAGAGGTTCCTTCAAATTGACAGGCAGACTATATTATTTTTGTAAATAAAATAAAAATGTTGATTTAAAAATATTGTCAATATTGTGAGTTAGTATTTTGCCAAATTTAGCTGCCATAGACTTAGTATATTATTGACAATATTTCAATGATTGGTGGAAAATTGTTAGAATAAATCACTTTTTTTTAATAGTATGTAAAGAACAAAAGTAATATAGACAATATCTATGTATATTAACATCAAACATTTACATTTGAAATATTCTATATGCAATATCGGTGACTCAAATTTACTCAATAATATTGTCAAAATTTCATCAATAAAATTCTACGTCAGATGTATATTGTCAAAACGTCATCATAATTTTTTTTTTTTATTGCGTGATAGATAAACGAGCCTTAGGCCCACCTGATGGTCAGCGGTCACCGTCGCTCATGAACCTCTGCAATGCCAGGACAATGAGGGGCCGTTATCTATCGCCTACCTATACAGGACTTTTCTTAAACCTCGTTTAAAGAGGGACATGTCAATATTGTCAATATTATCATAGACCACACAACACTAACCTAGCTAGATCTGCCAGGCACAGTTTTCGTCCGTATCTATATAATTCTCTGTCTGTGGTCGCATCGTCTAGTGTTGAATACTCTGATTCTGTATCTGAATTAGAATCAGCTGTAAATAATATTAAAGAATTTTAAATACAAGCTTTTAAGATCCTGTATATCAGACAGACAGACAGACAGACAGACAGACATACGTTTATTTGTGTGTAAAAAAAACAACAACATACAGACACATATAAAGCGTTGACAATAGAGTTCACACACAAAACGGCCGAAACTCAGCATGTTGCCGGTTGCCAACCACAGAAACATTGTAGTCGACACCCGGCGCTGGTTTTCAGTTCCGACCGGCATCGACGACACACATGTCAAACGCGCACTGCGAAGATATAAACTCATCAATATCATGTATCAGTAGAGTGCTAGCTAATACAAGTAAAACGAGACAACGTGTCTATCTTGTTTAGTACACGAGTTACTATGACTCCATCATCAGATCAGCGCCATTTTGTCATATTATTACATTGTCACACGATATACATCTGCGTACAAAATGTCAGGTCAATCGGAAACCTGGAAGTTTGTCAAATTTAGCTTGCAACCACCTGAACTTACATAGTTACATCCAGTGCAAGTTAATATACAGCTTGTTTCTGGTAATTATTTTGATAATATTAATATTTACCTGATTGCATGTCTGTTTGTCTGTTTAAAGATGAACTCTGTCCCAATCCATCCCCATCACTGCCCAGAGGGGTGGAAGATATTATCGGTTCTGTGGGATTTAAATGCTTTTTACAAAATTAAACTAGGCAAGTAGTTTTCACGTAATTTTTTACATCAAGTAAATTCCACATTGTTTACCTAATAGTGACGTCATCTAGTGTGGTTGGTTTCAAACAAAATGGTCGATTGTAATATTTAGTTTTTAAAAAATCTTATTAATCTCAAATCATAAAATAAAATCAGTGTTTTAAGTTCATTAAATATGCAGTGTAGGGGGTAGGGGGGGTATTGCGTTTGCAATCTAAATGTGTCTGATTTCGGAGTAAATAAAATGTCTGCTGATGATTTAACACTATTTATTTAACTGAATTAATTTTTATTTTTATAATTGTATGCAGTAGTTTTCTGTAAGTAAATATGTACATGTTCTTTTTTTATTGCTTATACAGGGTGATTTCTTAGGGTACATATTGAAGGTCATGATAAACTGATGATCATATACAACCAGTAAAAATATTATTACCAAAGAATGTGGTATAATGCCTTAGTAATCGCAACTTAAAAATATCTAAAATTTTAGCAAAATGATGGTTTTTCGACAGCTGATGGGCGTGGCGGAGGTGTGGGGTGCGCGAGATCACTAGAGTCAACACTCTGTTGGCCAAAATTCTTTATGTTTGAGGTAGTTTTGTCGAAATTAGATTTATCCAATATTTTTTTTTGTAATTTTACCTATTTTTCTTCATTCTCCGTATGAGAACAGAGTACTCATCACCCTCCTTCAATATGTACCATCTTTAAAAAATCACTCTGTATAATCAATGTGTGAAGTGAGTGTATTCTTTGTAGAAAACTCTTAAATAAACAAAAAAACCGATTTGAATGATAAATGACGGACGCTGAACGCTGACGTACATGAAGCTTCATCTAATATCACTAAATCTTCCATTATTTGATACTATCGTTTTGCCTATTACATTGTACATATTATATTTTTTCTTACCTCTATCTTGTATTTCCACGACTCGAGATTTCTTCACTTGATACAACACTATTATGAAGAATATTAAATAAAACGATGCAAAAAACAATATAGTAACACTGGCCGCTATCAAATACTCTCTGTATGATATTGTTTCCACTATTTTAAACCTAAAAATATATTATAATTTGGGTAAAAACAATCATAGTAATAATATAAAAATAATTATTAATAAACCTAACAAATAAATAATAAAAACAACGAATGATAATTTAGGATTGGATGAATGATTTGTAAATAAAGTTTGAATCAATGAATGACAATTTTGAAATAGATTAATAAATGAATGATCAATTTAAGTCGATAAATAAACCAAATTAATAAAGTTTTTTACGCTTTATATTTTTCTTTCTTACCTAAAACTCTTAACTCTACCATCAGTAGTTTTAACCCGTACATTGTTCTCCCAGCTAGATATTTTAGATCTGACCATTGTACCATTTATATTCGGCTCTTTGCAATCTTCATCTGATGTTTTTACAATGAAAACTATGTAGAAACCAATGGGGAATGTGTCTTGCTGAAAAAAAGGAGTTTTTTTTCTTACTTTTGCCTTTATTTTCAGTGAAATGAAATAATTTATTTTCAACATTGATGATGTGTGTCTTGTTGACGTCAAAAAGTTAAAAGCTACCACCAGTTCGGACACAAGAATTGACAAGAAATAATAATTACTGGCAAGAAACTTATAATTTTAATTTGTTAACAAGTGTAAATTAACGTACAAACATCGATATAATATTACTAGATACAGTGTACCGAACAAAACAGTATAGAATAGTGTCTCCGAACAACATTACCTACAAACATCAAGTGTTTTACAAAACGACTTCAACACTCTGCAGTAAACAATCTTAAGCGACAGAGAAACCAAGTTTAGCACTTTAGAAGGGTAAATTATAGCGGTGTGCGAATAATTCGAAAAATTTCGAATAATTCGAAAAGTTTCGAATAATCCGAAATTGACTACGACGATGCATCGGAAATATTACAAGAATTTGTATTTTTTAGATAATATCTTGAATGGGCTAGATGTCAGATTTTGTGAAGTTGATCGTGATATTATTTTTAAGATAAGCACTTTTCTGGATCCCCGGTACAAAAAATATTTTTACAAAGAAGAGGAAGTAAAAGAAATTGAAGAAGATATTAAGCTCGAAATTGGGAGATTCTTGATGCCAAATGATGATTCTCAAGAACTTAATGTATTGACCAGAGAACGTAAGTTTTAACAATCACACGAACAAAAAACACAAAATCTGACATCTAGCCCATTCAAGATATTATCTACAAAATACAAATTCTTGTCCTATTTCCGATGCATCGTCGTAGTCAAATTCGCTACTATTCGAAATTTCGGATTATTCGAAATTTTTCGAATATTCGTCGAATTTCGAATCGAATACCAGCACACCCCTAGTAAATTACAATGTAAAAAAAACTTACAGTCAGTGTAATTCCTCCACGTTTAGTCATAGTTAAATAGTAACCATCATATAAAATATCGCGCTCATTGTCAAAAACAGGACACTGGAACGAAAAATAATATTTCACAGGAAAAGTAATAAATTATAAAAGAGAAAAGCTTTTAAACGAGCACAAACACGACGATTATTTCTTGTTTAGTACAGGAGTTCCTTCCGAATACATCATCAGATCAGCGCCATGATATTATTGAATTGTCACGCGATATACATCTGCGTGCAAAGTTAACTCAATCGGAAACCGGGAAGTTTGTCAAATTCATCTTGCAAGACTCCACCCGAACTTACATAGTTACATCCAGTGCAAGTTAATATAAAGCTTATTAAAAAAACACTCACCGAAAAATTTTGTATCGAAACAACAGCACACAAGTCGTCATCAGATTCTATCATTATTATAACATTCTTAGGCCTCGACAACCATTGGTAGCCTAAAACGTTTCTTTCAACGTTTGACCCCAAATTGTCCGCGTTCGACCTCAAATTGTCCGCGTTCGACCCGAAATTGTCCGCGTTCGACCCCAAAGTGTCCACATTCGCCCCATATTTGTTCCCGTTTACCCCACAAATATAATCTTCCCTCATTTTCCGTTCGTCAACCCCCGGTTGTTTGAAAGGGTAGAAATAATACTTCGGTTGGCTAGGAGTGACAGTGATGTTCAAAGTTTCATTGATTTTTAAATAAAAATCGTGTACTTTTTCTACCAAAATTGTGACGTTTAAAGTATCTGGAGATGATGATGTTAGATGTACTATTGGCGTGTTGAGAGGTCTTATATCTGTAATTGATAATTTTAATTTTAGACTCTATTTTTAGTGTAATTAAAGCCTGGTTTAGTTTGTTATGTGCGAGCATACTTAGGTATAGTTGGGCGCAAGAATAAATGCACATCGACTTTTAGGAAATTATGCAAAAATATTTAACTCTATATTATATTATATGTGCAATTGAATTAGAACAACAACTGACAATGAATGCCAGAAAACTGTGTGCGACAGAGAAAGCGCTCTATAAATCCGACGCTATTAACTGCTCTCTTTTTAAAAGTCGAAGTGCATTTATTCTTGCCCCCGACTACAGTTATGTAATCTGTCACGGACAAAATTGTTGTCTATTAAAAGAACATTGTTTGCTTGAGCTTATTTTACATATTTTTTTAAACAACCACACAACTTTTAATACTAATGACAATTTTGGCTACTGCCACATTGGAACAAATTAACAAAACCAATTTTGGTCTCGTTCCAGTTGAGTGGTTATAGTTTAACTATGCATGTATACCTTAGAGTGAATTATTAAAAAACCTTACAGAATACAATACCCCCTTTTCTAAAAGGGGCATATAATATAATTTGGGAACCACTGGCTTATCCTAGAATGTGCTTTAAAAAAACGTGAAACAAAAAATAAAGAAAGTATATTTACTTAATAGAAAACCGCTATTTCTTATATCCTCAACAACTAGGCAAGCGTGAAAAAATTAACAAGTTGAAATTAACATCAAGAATGATGAAAAAATGATGAAAAATTGATGATGAATTAATAACGATCAAATATATGATTAAATATTAAACAATGGTAGTTAAATGATGGTACATATTGTGAAGGTCATGATACTTGATAGTTATATACGATTCTATTGTTTTGTTAGAAAGCAGACATTTTGAACATATAAATTTGATAAAGATCTGTTAGTTTTTGTGCTATGCTTGAGAAATTGAAGTCGGTCGATTTCATTTTGTGATGAAAATATTATGTTTTTAAATCAGAGTACTCATCACCCTCCTTCAATATATACCATCATTAACAAATCACCCTGTATAGTAATATGTGTGTATATCATCTCACCACAAGTTTCTGTGTCCTCATCAATCATATTATTATGTGGACAAAGTGTTCTAGATATGCTGCTGAACTGTTCTGTCGTGACTGGGGTCTGAACTAACATGGGCAATTGCCATGAAAATACACCTAAAATGGATTAAATTTATTTTAAAGAAATCTATTTAAATACAAGCTTTTAAGATCCTGTATATCATGTAGCAGTAGAGTGCTAGCTAATACAAGCAAAACGAGACAACGATATGACCACCTTTCGACTCCATCGTCAGATCAGCGCCATCTTGTCATATTATTGCATTTTCACGCGATATACATCAGCAAAATGTCAGCTCAATGAGAAAGCGGGAAGTTTGTCAAATTTAGCTTGCAACCACCCGAACTTACATAGTTACATCCAGTGCAAGTTAATATAAAGCTTGTAGTACAAACCTTTTTGTTGTCGCGCGGTTACAAATAGTGGGTATGTTCTGTTAGCGTGGTCACTGGCCACAGTCACTCGAGCTGGTGTATCGTAATACTCTAAATCCTAAATGAATAAGACAAAAAAAAATTGATATACAGGGTGTGAAAGTAGTGATAAGCAGAGGTCCAAAGATAGAGCACCTTCTTATGTATCTGAATCACCCCCAAGTAGATGATGTTCACTGAACGTAAATTCTTCACTTTACAATAATATTTTCATAATTTTCATTGATTTTGAAGCTAATTATTTTAAACATAAAAACACATCTAATGAAGATTCAGTTGCCAAAAAAGATCTTGAAGAGGCGTTATACTCGTTCTTAAATTCTAAGCTGTCCAGGTTTAATTCTTTTTCTAAATTTTATATTTCATTAACATACATAGGTGTGATTTGGTTACCTCAGGAGGTGCTCATCTCTGGACCTCCGCTTATCACTACTTTCTGAGACACCCTGTATATGTCACCGGGAAAAATCCAAAAATCGTAAATTTACAAATTCCTAGAAAATTGATAAACTTGCGTAAGATTCCATATGACAGATGAATTGTATTATTTATAACTTTACGACGTTTTCTGGTACATTTATAAACTAACGGGTATCCAGTCGTAAGATTTAAAACAGTTTCGCCAATCACAAAAAAGTGAAAAATAAGAAAATTTAAATTTCGTGCTTTAGTTTTATTTTGTACTTACTCCTCCAAATTCCATAATATATTCTGTCGTTTTATTAACCTGTATCGTATATGGTACATTATATTTATATCTGGAAAAATAAATAAAAATAATTGACATAATTAAAAATCTAGTCATATTCTGATCATGGAGACAATTTGAGAAGCACTGGTGCGAAAAAACGAATCATTAAAATTGGTTCACTCAGATACTTAATTGTGTAACACTATAACTATACAGTGAAAACTTTTCTAAAGTAACTGGACGTATTTTTGATATCTTTAATAGTTTCTGATATAAAATAATTAATTTGGGGTGTGTGAATAATTCGAACTTATTAATTATTCAGAGATGTCAGATTTTGTGAAGTTGATCATGATATTATTTTTAAGAAAAGCACTTTTCTGGATCCCCGGTACAAATTTTTTTTTTACAAAGAAGAGGAAATAAAAGAAATTGAAGAAGATATTAAGCTCGAAATTGGGAGATTCTTGATGACAAATGATACAAGAACTTAATGTTTTGACCAGAGAACGTAAGTTTTTATAATCACACAAACAAAAACCACAAAATCTGACATCTAGCCCATTCAAGATATTATCTACAAAATACAAATTCTGGTCCTATTTCTAATAATGTATCGGAATCGGTCGTACTAAATTTGATACTATGCGAAATTTCGGATTATTCAAAACTTTTCGAACTATTCGAAGATTCAAATTATTCGATTCGAATTTCCAAACATATCATTACACCCACCCCTATAATTAATATTGTTATTGTTGATAAATATCACCTGTTTAAAGTTTTACAGTTTGATGGTACATAATATAGTCAAAAAAAAATTATTGTCATTTGACAGCATTATTATTATACCACAGAAGAATTGAACACCAGCACTTTACTGTCTTAAGTCTGTGTGCAACAGTAACCACTTACCGTTTTGTGAGTCATATAACATAGGCCAGCCTAAGTAGGTATTGCAAAATAAGAATTAATATAGATAAGTAGCTATCTCACTTGCCTACAATACATTTAGTGTGAATCATCATAATTAATGTTGTTGATAAGATAATGAAGGCATCAAACTAATTAAAGGAAAAATATTGATTATTACTGTTTATGTAAATAAATTGTAATGGAAAAATAACTATCCGTTTGTTCTTTTCATAGGGTTTTCTGTCTAAAATGAAGATAGCTGATTTTTATGTCTTAAGATATTAACATGTTATATTTTATTTCTGTAATATTAAAATGTTAGAAGACATTAAAAACTTCTAAAATACTTGAGAAGAAATAATTCATCAGGCTATCAATTATTTCAATTTCTATGTGATAAGAAAATATTATTTATATAAAAACAATTATTTTGGCAATTGCCGAGTACTACTACCCCAAGACAAATAATACTACCCCATTAACCTTGGTAATCACTGAATGGTAGTGAACAAAATATTTACAAAATAAAAATATTTTATTTTATTTCATTACTGTGCAACAATGTGTGTACATATATTTTTTTTAATTTAACAACATACTTAACTATATTTTTTCTTTGATTAATAAGCAATACAATAATATTTATGTTGATCTTTGTTAAGTTAATAAGGATTAATTGTAACTATGAAGGTTAATATAAAAATAGAAAACTATTCAATAATCAATTGAAACCTTCAGTGAGTCATCATTATTCAATGTTTCAACTACTTTGTACAGAACCATTTTAAAAATAATTTTAAAATCTCCTTTCTAAATATACTGTAGTATTATCATTGTTAATATCCATGACCGTCAGTTACCATCTAAAAAGGTTAAAAACCTCTTTGGAAGATTTAAATACTTTCGAAAAAATATTTGATTTTTTTTTTGTCAAAGTTTTTAGATAATGGTAGAAATTAAATGTAACGTAAATATGACTGAAAATAGTGTTTAATTAAGAGATAAATAGTTGTTTTTGTATTTAATTAGCTACTTACGTGTTATTATAGTGAAATATTATGTTTTCCTTATAAATATTCTGCTGTAATGATATGTATGGAAAACATAGCACTAATGTGAATAGTAATATTTTTTCCATTGTCCTGATAGTTTTTGTGACCATTTATCTCTTTTGATTCTTCTTAGGTGTTTTAATACATTTTTTTTGTTAAATAACGAATGATTTTGTTTTCAAAATCACTTCTTCTTCTTCTTTTATTTATGGCTCCCGTGCAACGACGATTCGCCAGTGTCAAGTAAGGAGCGTACACGGTATAGCTGACATTGCCCAAAATTGTTCAGTATGCAAATGCCTGGTCCTCAACAGAGTAGCAACACAAGATGATTACAGGGTAACACAAGAACAGATGTAAATAAATAATAGATAAAAATAAACAGAGTACAAAAATAATAATAGATGATAATATATAGACTATATAGTTTAGATCACAGACCATACATATATATATGAGAGTTTAGATATAGAGAGTCAGCTTGTTTAGTAAAGAAGATTATAGTTTAATGTTATTAGATTCTATAAATTTCATTAGTACATAAATAAAGGTGGAGTCACAAAGGGTCAGGAGATAGCGCATATTAACTGGTCTTTGTATGTCGTCGGGCAGTTGGTCATAAAGTGAGCATGTCAGTAAAGGACAATTAAAAAACAAATGATCAGCAGTACCGTCCTCAAGTCCACATTCACAAAGGGAATGATCGCGTATTCTAAGTTTCATCAAAAACACAGGAGATGTAATGTGGCCTAAGCGAAGGCGAATTACGGTCGATACAACTCGTTTCTTAATATTAGTCCATTTGTAGAACCAGGGTTGAGATCTAATATCGGGTTGAATTTTTCCAAAAGCTATACCTTTAACAGTTCTGGATTCCGACCATGCGAGCTGCCAGTCCGAAGTCAAGCGAGTTTTTGATAGGGGCCGCATATCTTCAGGGTAAACGAAGTTATGCAATATACCCGTTGAAATTGCGATTTTTGCACACTGATCAGCTACCTCATTACCCACGATTCCACAGTGACTAGGAATCCAGGCTAGAGCAACGTTAATATTTTGGGTGTGGCATTCATACAAAAGTAATTTGGAATTTAAATTTATTTCTGAGATATCTTTGGACTGGGCACAGATATTGGAAATCTGTTGGAGACAACTAAGAGAATCTGAGAATATTATGGTATTTGAAATTTTATGTGATAAAACATAGGAGATAGCTTCAAAGATGGCCAGTGCCTCTCCAGTAAATACAGTAGCGGGGGGAGGACATTTGTTGTTAAGGATAATACGGAATTTCGGAAACCACACAGCAGAACCAACGAACTCAGATGACTCCATCTTGGAGGAGTCAGTGAAAGCCGCTGTCCACCCAGGCCAATTTTCCTCAATTTTTGCATGGAATATCTTATTTACGCTAGGATGGTCCTTGTCAATACACAAATCTAAAGTAATTTTGGGGCGGAATATTAAAGCTTCATATGATAGATTGAACGTTCGATATCTAAGGGATTGTGAGATTGGAAAAAGAGAGTTAGAAAAGTGAGAGTATGATTTGACAATGCACGGAAGTTGTTTATTAGACCAGAAGGGCGATGATAAAGTAAGAGATGAGAGATAATTGATTTTAGGAAGAATAGGGTGGTTAAAATTTCTGAGGGCATTGCTAACAAATCGGTCTGATAAATATTGTCTTCTAAGTAGAAGAGGGGGCTCAACACATTCTACCTGTAAGGCATTAGTTGGGGATGACCTCATGGCCCCTGTTATAATCCTAAGGCATTTGTTTTGAATGAGATTTAGTTTGATCAGGTGACTTTTATTGCAGGGTTCTAGAAGAAATGATCCATAATCAAGGTGACTGCGTATGATGGCATTATAAATAAGTTTTTGGCAGTATGGGTGAGAGCCCCACCAAACACCTGATAAGGCTCTGAGGATATTAATATTCTTTTCACATTTATTAACAGTGTCAGTTATATGAGGGATGAAGCTAAGTTTAGAATCAACAGTTAAGCCAAGGAATTTAGCACTGGGGAAATTTGGAATAGGATAGTCTTCTATTTTAATAGGAAGATTTGGTATTATTCTTTTCCTGCTGAAGGCAACGACTTTACATTTGCTAGCAGTTAAACTTAAGCTATGGTCTGAAAGCCAAGAAGAGAGATAATGTAATGCGCTGTTGAGTTTATCTGTAACTGTGGAAAAGGAGTCTGATGAGGCATATAAAACCAGATCATCTGCATACTGCAGTATATTGCAAAATGAGTCTACTGAAAGGTGTAAGTCAAATGTGTATAAGTTAAAAAGTAGAGGACTCAACACCGAGCCTTGAGGGAGGCCTTTCCAAACTTGACGATTTGGAAGAAAAGAATTCTGGTGGCGGATAGCTATAGTGCGCTCAGTGAGGAGATTAAATATGACATCAGTTAGTTTCGGCGGAATACTCATCTGGTGCATTTTCTGCCTGAGCAAAGGGAGATCCACATTATCATAAGCAGAGTTAATGTCTAAAAAGACTGCGGCAACGTGTTGATCATTAGAAAATGCGTTTCTGATATCTGAAATAAATACACTAAGACTATCCATTGTACCCAAACCTCTTCTAAACCCAAATTGGGAGTTTGGTAGAATGTTTTTATTTTCTACAATCCATTCAAGACGGCTTTTAATGAGATGTTCAAGAATTTTTGAAAGTGTAGAAGATAGTGCGATAGGGCGATATGATGTTGATGCATGGGGGTCTTTGCCTGGTTTCAAAATTGGTATTACGATCTGATGTTTCCAAGATGGAGGAAAACTAGAATTAATGAAAAAGTGATTAATGAGTTTTAATAGAAATTTTTGAGAAGATGTGGAAGAGTTACGGATAAATGAGTACGGAATTTTGTCTGCACCAGGGGCAGAATCTCTGAGTTTGGTGATGATAGGATGAAGCTCCTCATAAGAGAATGGAGAGTCCATTACATCAGAGGATTCTTCATAGCAGTACACTGGAAGTTGATTTACATATGGAACGGAAGGAGGAGCCAAACGATTACAAAAATCATTCAACCATGTAGAAGAGTTGTTGGAGGAGATGTTATAGGAATTGTCACATCCTATACGGAAAATTTTAATTTTTTTCCAGATGACGGATGACTCTCTGGTGATAAACTTTCACAAAAAGATATCCAAGCATCTTTCTTTTTAATTTTTAGGGAGCGAGCCGTCTGAGCGGAAACTTTATTGTAATTAACAAGGTTAGATTCTGTCATGTCTGTAACAAATTTCTTTTCAGCTTCCTTCCTTTCTTCGATGAATTTTGAGCAGTCAAAATCCCACCAAGGAAGAGAGCGCCTTGATGGGGGGGTTGTAGGTTTTAAAGGGATAGCAGCATTAGCAGCAACGAAGAGGGCATCTATAAAATTGTAGTATGTAGTTATAAGATCAAAGTTGTTTGATTCAGGGATGGAGGAGATTTCCTGATCCAGACGCTCAGAAAATAGGGACCAATTGGCTTTATTGAGTTTATAGATTTGCAGGGGTGAAATGAAAGGTGGGGGTGAATTACGGGACAGAAAAGTTATGATAATAGGGTAATGGTCACTCCCATGTGAACTGGGAAGAATACTCCATGATATTTGAGAGCTAAGAGCAGGAGATGAGATCGATAAATCGACAGCGCTAGGATTCTGGTATGGATGAACTCTCCGAGTCGGAGATCCATCGTTTAGAACGCATAGATTTAACAAGTCTAAGAGATCTATGAGGTGTTGTGAGAATGAACAGGTTCTATTGGAACCCCACATAGGGTGGTGGCAGTTGAAATCCCCCAATATAAAAAAGGGAGGAGGAAGGGATGAAATAATACTGGTTAATTCTGAAAAAATGGGAGAGGAGGGATGGGGAATGTATAAGGACAAAACGGTGATATCATTAACTCTAGCAGCTACGATATTGAAGTTTTGGTTATGAGGAGGAATAGGTACTTGCGAGAATCTGAGCGATCTCTTAATTATTAGTGCGGCTCCACCAAAACCATCCTCCCTGTCATCTCTGAGACATGAATATCCAGAGATGCGGAAAGTTCGGTTCGGTTTTAACCATGTTTCAGAAATTGCAAACAACGAAGGTTTGTATTTTTGAATAAGATAAGATATTTCGTGAACTTTGGGTCTTAAACTTTTACAATTCCACTGAATCACTGGGTCCATGGTTATTGTTAACAAGAGTGATCATAGAGTTCAGTTGTTGAACGACATTGTTCGGTAGAGCGTCGCCAAATTTGGTGATGATGTTTATGAGGAGGGAAGAAAGGAGGCTGATAAGGTTATCGTTTGGGGTGGGTACGAGGGGGAAGGAAGAATGGGAATTTGAGGTACTTAAAGCACAGCCATTAGGCATGGACGATGGGGAATTAACAATTATTTCCTTATGAGCAAATGCATCATACCCTTTTTCGAGGGTAGGTCTAGGGGATTTTGGGGATAGAATTGTTCTTCTGTAAGCGGAGGAGGAATTGGAGATGGAAATAGGTCTGGGAGAAGAAGAGGGTAGATCAGTAGGTAAGGGAGAGGGGACCGAAGGAATGGCACTGGCAGCATCTGAGAAGCGCTTTTGTGAAGAATTAGGGAAACGAAGGGCGGCCTCAGAATAGGGAATGTTTTCCTCTGACATAACTAGTTTAATTGCCCGCTGACGGGCTTGTTCAGGACACTTGGAGGAGGTGGAGAAATGGGTGCCGGAGCAGTACAAGCAGGTGGATTGATGTTCAGCTTGGTCACACTCCTCACCCTTATGGGGCTGGGCGCACCGGTAGCAGCGAGGGCGAGATCTGCACTGTACCTTGGTGTGACCAAACCGGC
Organism: Trilocha varians; assembly: GCA_030269945.2. Lineage (NCBI taxonomy): Eukaryota > Metazoa > Arthropoda > Insecta > Lepidoptera > Bombycidae > Trilocha > Trilocha varians. The sequence goes on along the minus strand of AP028278.1, from coordinate 16,038,345 downwards.
AGCACGCAAGGCACTGAATGGTTGGCAAAGTGTAAACGGTAACCGGGAGAGAGTTATGGAAGCAGTAAATTTTCGGTGGTAACTGTTGACCTCGGACTGAGATCACAACTGTCTGTGTAGGAATCCATACGGGTTTGTCATCTTGGATAACTTTTCTATTAAATCTGCGAGCCTTCACTACAGGCCCACAATTGATAGGAGTCTCTGCAGCGGTGACCAGCTCCTCCATGGACCAGTCAATGGGAACATTTTTGATAACACCCATCCTTGTTAGGTTGAATTTGGGGATTACTGCAATATAGTTAGATTGTTCAAGAACGTGACTGTCCAGGAAGGAATTGGCGTGATCTGCAGACTTAAACTCAATACATACACGATTCCTGCCTACTTGTTTTATGCCACCTTGCAAAATGCCGGACACTTTTTTTTTGAAACATAAGCTGACCAATTTTTAGTGGTTTGATCGTATAATTGGATGCGGGATCTGAAGAAGGCTTGGAGACATGAACAATGAAGGGACCGGTGTCATTGGAGGAGTAATTATTTTTTGTTTCAAAATCAGGAGAGGTAAAGGTATGTTGAGAGGATGCGGAAGGAGAGTAGTTTAATTTGTTAAGCGGCGAGTCATCATTGTCTTTATCCAACTGTCGTTTTCGGTTTTTTGAAGGAACGTCCATTTCCATAGCGCTAGACGGATCAGGAGGATCGGGAGGTTCTTTATTAGGCATAGTACGTAAGAACTTACCCAAATCACCAAGATAAGTACTCTAAGGCACAGCACCAAACGAAACAAAATTTTAATTTTCAGCGTAAAACACGTGTATACACCTTCGTATCGATAAGACACTCTTCATCAATTTTATATATTATTCTTCTTAGACTTTCTATTGTTTCATGCAATTATATACGGATAAAAATATTCTACGGATTTTTTTCGACTTCTTCTTCCTTCTAATTGTTTGTTTTTCCAGGTAATTTCAATTATTTTCAATTTTAATGAAATTTTTCAAAACAACATTTATGGCGCGAAATTTCGAATCGAAGTAAGTCTTTTCAAAATCACAATGAACTTTGTTTTGTAATTTTGACGTTTCACAAAATGACAGTATTGAATTTTTTTTGAACTAGATCTGTGCATCAAATGCTCTAAAAATCGATTCTTTGAATGTCAATTATTTATCGAAATGGATTTATAAAATTAATGTTCATTTCACCTTTGAGTGTTTAATTATTATGGATTTTTATTAAATTATTTTTGTTGTAATTTGAATTAGGAGTATTTTATTGCTTTTTGTTTGAATATTTCATTAATGTTCCAACTCGATGTTTGTTAGTTTTTTAATTTTGATAAATACGATTTAAAAACATCGATGCAATTCGGAATGGTCACAACACTAAAGATTTTTTGTTAAACGGATTTATTTTTCAATTTTAGCTTGGTCAACGGTTCCGTGAATATAAAGTTTCGACAGTGCTATCTTAATTTTTTGGAAATTATTGTTTTTATTTTCTTAAAAATAATCTAAAGACACGGCACAAGAGTGAGAAAATTTCAGTACATATAAGACACAAAATCTGTGTGCACAAAATTTAAGTATAAAAGTAAAAAAAAAAAAATTACTTGGTTAAAACTAGTCTAGTTATTTAAAAAAAATCCAGTCACGAATGTTTTGTAACTATTTAATTTCACATTATTTTTGTTATAGTTTACCAAAAACTGTTATGTGTAAAATAAAGAATGTTATTTTTAGCATTTTTTTCTTTAACTGCATTATAATTACAATTAAAATTAATATTTAACTCTTTCCAGACCAAAAAGGTTATATTAATAATAATTAAGCTGGTATTATTTCAAATTAAATACTTCTTTATTTACCTTCTTGAAAGAAATTGCACTGGCCGGTGTAAAAAGAGGTTCACATATCGTCATTGATTTCATTTGTTTTTTAATTACTTTTCTCATTATGAATTTACATTAATGTTTAACATTAAAAAGTTATAAAATTTTAAACTACTGCACCATAATTGAGGACAATATTAATAAATCTTTCGTAAAAACATCGTTTCTGGGTAAGTTAAAAAATACTTTATGCATTTATGTGTTTGGGCCCTGCAAAAAGCTTTAATTTTCGATTACCATATAAACAGACTAGTATAATATCCACCTGACCATCAAAAGAAGGGTTATCTTTATGACCCTTTTAAAAATAATTTCCACGTGTAACTTTAGTTGAGTTCGGATGATTCTTGTGTTACAGAAAGGTTGTCGTGGGATTTTCATGGACAAGGTTTTTCCATCTTTTTTGATGGATGAACCGATTTCGATAATCATTTTGTAAAATTAGTTCGCAAGGAAATAAACACACAGTTAAATAAATGGACATATTTATTTAATAAAAACTGAAGCTCGCTTACATTATATAATACATGTGTACAAGAACTTAGTCTACGTGTGGTGGATCGATGGAAGCCGATTTACAAATCATTTATATTATTAATCATATAATACAAGTGCGAAAATGGAATATTATTACAAGCTTTATATTAACTTGCACTGGATGTAACTATGTAAGTTCGGGCGGAATCTTACGGTTTCAGATTGAGCTGACATTTGCACGCAGATGTATATCGCGTGACAATACAATAATATGACAAAATGGCGCTGATCTGATGATGGAGTCATAGGAACTCCTGTACTAAACAAGATAGACTCGTCTCGTTTTACTTTTATTAGCTAGCACTATTGATAAATGATATCCAGGATCTTATTTTGTAATGTAATATTCCATTTAAGCACTCGACTATTGCCAGCCCAGTTTATAACATGTACAAACTAACCAATACTTATTTATATATTATTTACATAAGAGTTATTTAATAAATAGATACAACAACCGCTATGCAACTATATTATACTTATTACAAATACAGTTATCCGCAATATTATTGACAATATTTACACATGTGACAGTGTTGATCAACAGATGTATAAATTATTATATTGTCAATATATTAACAACTAGCATCACGTTACTTCTTCTGCGTCACAGAGGGATATAACAGAGCCTATAGGCTTCCTCTATAAATGGACTAACCAATATTGAAATAATTTTACAAGTCGGACCAGTAGTTCCTGAGTTTAGCGCACAAACAAACAGCAGCTTTATATGTATATGTCTCCGGAAAACAAGATCCGTGGGAACTTAACAAGTGACATTTCTTCGTGTTTTCCGGTGACATAAGTATACAGGGTGGATCTGTAACTTTGGACAATCTGACGTGGGGTGAATGACCTGTTGAAATACAACTTAGAACCACTTTTATTTTAAGAATTGGATAAAAAAAAATTATATCATAGTATAGAAGTCCGCAACGATAGTCGTACGTTTTCCATACAATGGCAGAAAAAAAAGTTTAACCGATCCAAAAAATAAAAATGGTGCTATGTTGTATTTAGACAGGTCATTCACCCCGCGTCAGACTGTCCAAAGTTACAGAACCACCCTGTATATAGTACAGGACACCCGATACTAAATAAAACTTAAAATCTACCACAAAAATAATAACATTTTGATCACATAGTTTCTTATCATTTCTACTATATAGCTAGAGGGCTGGCAATATACCATTTTGTAGTAAAAATGAACTAAATCAAGTTAAAAATGATTTAATATACTTTAAAAACCTTTCGGGTGGAATTTTGAAGTTTAATTTCACAAATTCCCGGTTTCCGATTCAGCTGTCATTTTGCTTATGTATATCGCGTAACAATGCAATAATATGACAAAACGGCGCTGATCTGATGATGAAGTCGGAAGGTGGTCATAGGAACTCTTGTGCTAAACAAGATAGACCCATCGTGTTTGGGCTCGTCACTGACCTAGCACTCTACTGAAACATGATACCCAGGATCTTAAAATCTTTTTTTGGAACGAAGTTCCTTATCGCGCCTTATGAAAGGGGACTAGACTAGAAAAAATTCTTACGAAAAGTTGTCACGACACTTTTTTGTTTTAGATGATTATCGCTAGATGGCGCTGTGATCAAAATCTTTTAAAACACGTTCCTTATCGCGCGTTACGTTAGAAAAAAAAAAAGATCTCTTTTAATCGAATGGAACTTCGTTCTATTCGGGTGTCCCATGACACCTCTCAAGTTTTTTTTTTTTCAGTATTTCTTATACTTTTAAACTAAAAAATAATTCATTTATACTCCAAAATCATTCAAATCACTTTAAAACACAAACTTTACATGTTTCATATGTAATAACTGCCAAATTTAGAAATTTTGACTAAAAATAGTAAATTATAATTAGAATCAACCAACTTTTCACAGTAAAGTTATAACCTCTACTTTTTTGTAGTTGGTTTATAAATAGATATAATTTTTATTGTCGTGTTAATAATTTAAATGAGAAAATGATCTAAACACGAAAAACGTTATTTTTCTGTAACAATTTTTACAATAAACCTTCGATCAAATATACTATAGATACACGGTTCGTGACGATGCTAACTAAACACTACCAAAATTAACAATTGGTAGTATTTTAGACACGTATTTATTCTGAACTTTATTTCAATCAGTTAATATTTAAATTCAATTAAAATTAATGATTTCTTTAATAATTTTTAATACTTGTAACATATATATAAGTCGTGGTGGGGTAGTCGTCGAAGCGCTTCCGGTCGCGGATTCAAATCCGGCTGGCTTGTACCTCTAAATCTAAATGTGACTAAAATATTTATGTGCAATTTTTCACAACACCACTAGCTAAAAACGGTGAAGGAAAACATCGTGAGGAAACCTGCATGTCGGAAAAGGATTCTAAAAATCCTTTGAAAATATGTGAAGTCCCCAATCCGCACTGGGCAAGCGTGGTGGACTATGCCTAATCCCTCTTCTGAGGAGACCTGAGCCCAACAGTGGGCAGTGTATCAATGGGTTGATACAGCACAGTACTTGTAACATTGTATCTGTATAGTTTCAGAGACGTTTTATCAAAGAATAGTGTATCTAAGTATATTTGATCGAAGGTAACAATTGATAATTTACAAAAAGATGTTTGAAAGAATTTCACCCGACTTTCAAAAGTGAGTTATTAGTCATAAATAAGTTATTATGATGGATTTATATCATAATAATATACAGGGTGTTAAAATCCGATGAAACAATACTTTCATAGCAAATAGTATACTTGATGTAGAAGCCATCCACCAAGTCTGGGTTTTCTAGGCATAATATATCATAAGTTATAACTAATCAAAACTACGTCTTAATTAGTGCAGGATCAACCCTACCGTACTTATGTACACCAACACCTAAAGACTTAAGCCGGCTAGTCACCTCCTGTATCATAGAACATTGTAATAATACACGGGACAAAAATCACATTCTAAACAGGATACATGTGCCTGTGTTCGTGAAAATAGATATAGCACGCTGAATGTAGGTTTTGATAGGGTTGTCAAAAATAATACAAAATAATAATTTTTCAACTTTGTATGGGAAAATAAAGTGATCATCTCCGTTTCAAAAGTATGTGTATATGATTTGAAATGTGATATAGATTAAGCCCTCAAAGTATTGTTTCACCGGGCGCCAACACGCTGTATATTTGGGTATTTAGCCGACTTCAAAATATCTCAATTCGACGTTAGACGATACCGATATAACGTAATATGAGACATGTTATCTGTTAGTTAGTGTCCGTGTGTAATGTATCAGAGCTGCAACAGTTCCGAGAGTCTGCTGTCTCGTTGTTTGAGAGTCTTCTTGGCGGCGGATCGCGTGCGGAACTTGGTGGACTCCAAGCCCGGCGTCAGCGACTTTATGCATCTGTGACGTGTACAACCAGTGTGAGACGAGGTAAGGCGAAACGAGCAACATCTAGGAAACTTATTTCAAGTCACTTTGTGTCAAGCCAAGTCAATGAGAGTTGTGTGTAGTGTAGTGTAGTGTGGTAGTACATACTTGGCGGCGTCGTGCAGCTTCCTGGCGAGCAGCTCGTTCTTCATGTTGGCGGCGGCGAGCTCGCGGCGCAGCTGAGCGCGCGTCTTGTGCGGCGCCGACCACGACACGCGGCGCAGGCGGCGCGCGGAGGGACGCCGGGCGGGCTCGGGGTGCACCATGCTCTGTGGACCGGAGCGGACAATTAGCCGAGTCTATTACCGAGCTCAGGTCTCCTCAGTAGAGGGATTAGGCACGCAGTGGGAGTTTCATCACTACATATCCACTCAACTGGGAACGTCACTATTCGCTAGATGCCGAAACTGGGGACTTCGTTCGGAATCAATACCATGTTTGAGCCCCTTTTTAAAAAAAAAAATTCCAATAATTTTTAATTTTGTTTTTTAATTAAACATTATATTTTTGTAAATCTTTATTACTAAACGACGCTGTATTGCATTTTCAGCGAAAATATATCAACTCCGTAAAATATGAGACGATTAAAAAATGTGAACAAAACAATTTTTAGAACTGTGCTCTATTTTGTCTCCTGCCACAGACTTGGCAAAAGTAAACAAACCAATTTGGTTGCCGATCCCAGTTGAGTGGTTATTATACAACAAAATCGTTTTCGCCTGTGTGTCCCTATGTATGCTTAGATCTTAGGATTTTAATGCGGTGACAAAGATGAGGGTGCTTTTCAATAATGTGACAAAGATGAGGGTGTTTCTCAAAACTGTGACAAAGATGACGGTGTCAAAAATGGATTGCTATTCGTTAGTCTCGCTAAAACTCGAGGAAAAACTGAACCGATATCGCTTATTTTAGTCTTGAAATATTCGTGGAAGTTCATGAAAGATTAATGCGATGACAAAATGTACAGAAATCTTTTTATTTTATCTTATACTAGCTGACCCACACAACTTGGTCTGCATTACAAAGGGGTTCAGTTAAGGATTATTATAAAGATACTCATTTAACGTTAAATTCAATCTCGGGACGAAATATTATTTTTATAAACAAAAAACCGGTTATTGTGACTAAACTATGATAGTTAGATATACGCGACAGCGTACGCATAAATAGGCTTTCGATATTTCACCTTTTGTTACATATTTGATATTTTCATAGGGATTCCTAATTTTTTTTAAATAAAATATAGCCTATTACCTTCCTCGATAAATGGACTTTCCAACACTGAAATATTTTTTGAAATCGGACCAATAGTTTCTGAGATTAGCACGTTTAAACAAACAAACAAACTGCAGCCTTATAATATTAGTATAGATGACGCAGACGAGTTCGCGCGGATCAGCTAGTAAATAAATTGCACTGTTCTTACCTTTAATAAATCGTTAAATTCTCTCGACAAGTTCGGTAAGTCTGGTAGCTTCCCGTCTCTATATTCATGCCATTTTACACCGTTCTTCGGTAAGGGACCGCCGCCTGCTGCTTCGAATAACGTTAGCCCTGAAAATAAGAGAAAAAATTCTCAAGAATAGCACAAAAACTACCAGTCGGGTCGTTATCAAATTAATACAAGATAATGCTCAAAAATGTCTGCTTTCTAACAAAAAAGATGAAGCTCTTGATATAATGATTTTTTTTTGTGTTTGTAATAGACTATTCCACCTCATTTTTTTTTCTATTTTAATTTAATCTTTTGGTCATAAAAACCTATAAAAAAATTATAATAGAATTTTTTTTTTAACCAAATAAGGCTAAAATTTCCAATTACAAATTTGGCGCAAAAACGTCGTCAAATGCACCGCCATCTTCTAACGTCACTTTTGCGTCACTCACAGAGTAAACAGCACACACAGTGTAAACACTACGACTTGCTAAGGGGTTTACTGTAGAGGTGACGTCATATTACAGCCATCATGGCGGATAGCGTTTTTTACATTCAAAGGACATAAAAAAACACGAATTTTAAAATTGTAATGTAAAATATATTTTGCGTTTTTATGAGTAGAAATAAACATTAATCACTTAGTTTTTCGTAAATCTATCAAAGTATGATAATTTTATAGTTTTTTTAGCTTGGTGCGTAATAGCCTATTATAGTGTAAAATTAGTTTTATATAATGTGATGCTACTGAATTAATTACGCCTGTAATGGTAATATTTAAAGGAAATAAATAAATATTATTTTAGAAGTACTCACCGAAAGCGAATATATCCGCTTTGGGTAGCTGTGAGAAGTCTTCGTGTAGTACTTCTTTAGGTAGATATCTGCAGTCGCCTTCCTCCACCGCGGGGGATGATATGCAGGTCACGTGGCCGAGGTCACCTGGTGGACGAGAGTACAACTTTAGCTATTTATTATATTTAACCACTCAGCTGGGAACGTCACTTTTCTCTCCATGACGAAACTGGGGACTTCAGACATTATTATTACAAAACGACCTGATACAACAATCTCCTTAATTTCAATGTACAGACGCCAAAAAACGCTCCAACTCACCAATCTTGTACTTATGCGTGTCGCGTTGTTCGTCATCGTCGTAGCCGTCGTCCGAATCTCGGGCCACGTCGGAGTCACTGCTGCATATGAATATGTTCCCCGGCTTCACGTCCATGTGGACTAGGTGTTGTGAATGTATGTACCTGTAGAAACAACGAAATTATATATAACTATAGATATAACTTAAACATAACGACGACGATATAGGATTATGTATTAATTTTCTAGATGAACCTATTTTGATGATTATTATAGAGATAAGTCGAATGTAGATGGGCGACGGGTGACAAGTCATTAAAAAACATTAAAATACAAGCTTTTAAGATCCTGGATATCATGTAGCAGTAGAGTACTAGCTGATACCAAACACAACGGGTATATCTTGTTTAGTACAGGAGTTCCTTCCGAATCCATCATCAGATCAGCGCTACATTAATCTCTGGAGTGGACACGTAATTTAAAAAAAAAAATATCCTAATCTTTGTTATATAACTATAACCGATAGTTTTATATCGTTGTTTAGTTATTAAATTATCTTTAGAAATATAACATATAAACATAATATAACATATACATCTGCGTCTTGTTCCGGGAAGTTTGTCTTTACTTCACAAGATTCCACCCGAACTTCCATAGTTACATCCAGTGCGAGTTAATATAAAGCTTGTAAATACTCACGCTAGCCCGGCCGCTATATGTGATAATAATATTAACAATTCACTCTCGGGTAGAGGCCCGTCCTCCATCTTCTGTTGCAAGGAACCTCCATCGCAGTATTCATTTTGTATTATCATGTGATTATCTTCGGCCCACGCAGAATAATATCTGAGAATGAAAATAATGCAAATTAGATATTTTTGACATAAAAAAAGCGTTTTATATGCAAAATAACTTGAGAAGTGTCATGGGACACCCGAATAGAACGAAGTTCCTTTCGATTGAAAGATATGTTATAATTTTTTTTCCTAACGTAACGCGCGATAAGGAACGTGTTTTAAAAGATTTTGATTACTAGTTTGACTAAAAGTGTCATGACAACTAAAAGTTTCGTGACAACTAAAAGTACCGTGACAACTAAAAAAGTGTCATAACAACTAAAAAAGTGTCGTGACAACTAAAAGTGTCGTGACAACGAAAAGTGTCGTGACAACTAAAAATGTCGTAACAACTAAGAAAGTGTCGTGACAACTTTTCGTAAGATTTTTTTCCGTCTATATTTGATTTGATTTGAAAAAAAGTCCAGTATAGGTAGGTGATAGATAACGAAAACGATCATTGCCCTGGCATTGCAGAGGTTCATGAGTGACGGTGACCGCTTACCATCGGGTGGGTAGGCTCGTCTATCTATCTAGCAAAAAAAATGACCCCCAAAACAAGCCAAACTTGGCCTACTTTCACCTGACAACATGTGGATGTTTCCCTAGCGCGGCGTGCGCATAAACTTCAGTTAACGCGTTCCGCTCGGCGGCGGAGCCCGCCACGGGGCGGTGCGAGCGCTTGAGCGCGTACACGCAGCCGTCCAGCTTGTTGACGCACTTGGTGACGCGCCCGAACTGGCCGCGCCCGATCACGCCCAGCTCCACGAACTCCACGTTGTAGCGGGATATGTTCGAGTCCTGAAATTTTACAGAAATTTGTTAAAAAAACTTGAGAGGTGTCAAGGGACCCCCGGATGGAACGTAGTTCCTTTCGATTAATTAATGATTTAATAATATTACCTTTAATCTCTTGGCTGGTTGTTCGGGCGTGCCATCCCACGTTGGAGTTTTAGATTCAGCGCGACGCTTCTTATTTAGAGCTTGACCTGAACAAAATAATAAATATAATAAAGAAAAAAATCTTTTTTAATTTATCTTATGATATCCCATTTAAACATTTTTATTGCCTGCTCACCTCCTGAGACAATTACTGTTTTTTTTTAATGTTTTAAAATGGTTAAAGCAACATTAAGTAAGCAGTTTTTCTGTCAGATAATAGATATATACAGGGTGTCCCAAAACTATGCGACATGAACGGGAAGTACCTTAAATATTAGAGATTGATGTTTAATAATACTGCATTCACAGATTTTTCGTAAATTGCTTGGTTTGTCTGAAAATCGAGCTAACAAAATCGGCAAAAATCAACACCCTGTATTTTTATGATGCCAATCGAAAGAACAGTCAATTACAAATAATCTTTTCTAACAAAAATAGTGTCCTACAAAAGGAACAAGGTGAAAATCGTTCTTCAAGATTTTAAGAACATACGATCTAACTTTAAGGACTCTCCTCAAGCCTCGTTTGAAGAAGGACAAGACATAGCGCTCTGGGAATACCGAAGAGGGGAGCTCATTCCATAGTTGTGTATGTATGTATGTATGTATGTAGTGATATACTAACCGTCCGGTGTAAAAGGGTTAATGTTAGCTATAGGTCGGCGCACACATCGCGACTCGTCCAACTCGTCTGGCGGCAGAGATCCGAGCGCGCTGTCATCATCGCACGGCGGGTGTAGGTGGTGCGAGGAACCAGACGGCATACCTGGGGCAATACGCAGCATCGATATCGGTTCATTGCAAGTATTCGACAAATAATATGTTTGTGAATAACTTAAATAAATGATTTAACTAAAACGTATTTTACTCTAACAGGTATAAGTGTATGTAAATTAGTGAGGGAATTGTAATATATTTTTTTTTTAATAAAATATTTTGTACACAGCGCCATCTAGCATTAATCATATAAAACAAAATAAGGAATTGTTTTAAAAGATTTTAATCACAGCGCCATCTAGCGATAATCATGTAAAACAAAAAAAGTGTCGTGACAACTTTTTCATAAGAATTTCCGTCTAGCCCCCTTTCGATAACGCACGGTAAGGAACTTCGTTCCAATAATAGAGTTCTTACCCGTTGTCACATTAATCTTGGGTGGGAATAGTCTCGTTCTGGGTGGATGGTGGGTCGGGGTGGAACACTTTTCTAGAAGACTCTTCGGTGTATGAGGACTGTCGAATAACCTGAAACAAAGGCAAAAATAGTAAAGAAAAGGTTTTAGAGTCTAGTACTCTAAGACAAGTAAAATGTCCAACAATGGGTCTATCTTGTTTAACACAAGAGTTCCTATGACCACCTTCCTACTTCATCATAAGATCAGCTCCATTTTGTCATCATCATATTATTGCATTGACACGCGATATACATCTGCGTGCAAAATGTCAACTCAATCAGAAACCGGCAAGTTTTTTCAAATTTAAGATTCCAACTGAACTTACATAGTTACATCCAGTGCAAGTTAATATAAAGATTGTAAAAATGAAATTTATTGCATTGCAGTAACACATTCCTTACAAACAATAATGTGGCCCTGGATATAAAATGTCGGTCGTAAGTTAAATTACTTCTATTGAAAGATTTTATTAATGTTAATTGATGCCATTTTACAGTCCCATTAAATATCTATTTGTATATACAATATTACCACTCCACTGGGATCGGCAACAAAATTGGTTTGTTTACTTGTGCCAAGACTGTAGCAAGAACCAAAATTGAGCGCAGTTCTAAAACTTGTTTTGTTTACAAACTACCACGATATTTAAGTGGTAAGAACCCGTTGAAAATGCAATCTTAAGTGACAGAGAATTCATATTTTGCATTTCAGTATGTAATTTTTTTTTTCATTACTAACGCGCGATCATCGCGATAATGATATTAAAAGACCAATTTTAGATTATCGTAGTGATTAGTTGGTGCCATTTTTGACCCTCTAATCTTGTATTTTGAAACTAATTCCTCTTGTGACGCGGACGAAGTTACGCGATTCGGAGACTGAATCAAAACCGTGAATTCATCTTATTCTCAACAAAAAAAAAATCAGCTGAATTTACAAAAACAGGTAAACGCAACAAAATATAGCAATTTCAACCTTATTCTATAACATTAAGAATCATTTCTTAACACACATACAAAGTGTATTTAGCTATGCAAAATTGCACCTTAAATCTTACCGTTATATTTGTAAAATACTTTGAGCTTTAAACTGTTGAGAATAAGATTCAGTTTTCTTTGTACAATGTGTACTTTATTTAGATAAAGATAAGGGTCATTTTACTTTGTATGTTTGTAAGTGTAGGTGTATTTTTTTCTATCTGTCAGCTGTTCGGAACACATGCTCTTTTGTATTATATTTTTAGTTTTTTTTCGCTAAATTCTCATGATGTCTTACAATGGAAGATTTTATACTTAAAAACGGCTTTTTTTATTATTATCTAGCAACTTCGTCAGCATCACAAAGGGAAATATATCCTCGCGTTTTTAAATGATTTAATTTTGATATTGATTGAAGATTTTACTTTTTATGTCGCATGACTTTTACCACCACTGTAACTAGTGTGTATGTGGTATGATAGCGGTGATCACTGTAATGACTCTGAGCAGTGAAGCACACGAACACGAGCGAAATGATGACTTGTCTTGCAACGAATTTAAACAGAAGATGATAGAAGTAGGAAATAATTTTGAGCTCAATTTGGAATTTGTCCAGAGCCCTTAGGCTTGATATAAAACTAAAAAAAATAATTTATAGATTGTCTTCCAAAAAGCAGGAGGAACTCAATTTGTCTGTGTTTTTTTATGTTTGTTCCTGCATAAATTTGGTTGGACTGGACCGATTTGGGTGATTCTTATGTCAGACGAAAGTTGATGGTTTTATTTAATTCATTCATTTTTTAAGACCAAACAAATACTTGGGATCTTGCTTAAAAATGTTGTGTCAAAATTTCCTATGCATGTATTTCTTTACTAGACACACCTATTTCATTGATTATTCTAGAGATAGTAGAGAAAGTCCAACGAAGATGGGCAACAGGTCACTGGTCATTTTCGATAACAAAACACAAGTTAAAAATGCATCGTACTGTGACGCAGACGAAGTTACATGGGTCAGTATGTTAATAAACAAATGAAAAATCATTTAAATACAAGCTTTTAAGATTTCGGATAACATGTATCAGTAAAGTGCTAGCTAATACAAGTAAAACGAGCCCGAACATGACGGGTCTATCTTGTTTAACACAAGAGTTCCTATAACCTTTTAAATCCATGATCTGATCAGCGCCGCAAGGATTAGCTTATGGTAATGTTTTGTAGAAATATTGTTTTCTAAATATTACTGTTTGACTTCAGTGAAAGTTTACTAATATATTTAAACTTAGAATTGGAATCATAAGTATAGTTTTCAGTTAAATTAATAAGATGTGTATTTATTATGTTTTACTTGCAAAAATGTCCTTTTTTTACTAAAATAACTTTGTTGGTTTTACCCCTGAGAGGAAATCTCTAAAACAATACTATGATCAGTCACCATTTCTTTCTAGAAATGTATTTTCTTATAGTATTAGTCAGACTTAAGTTTCAAAGTGAATATCAATAAGAATAGTTTTTACGCATATTTCGATAAAATTTCCTTCTAGAACATTCCCTAAACTTTCTAGACGGTGTAACGTGGTATTTAACTGGATAACTAAATAGGATATAAACTTTTACTGACCTCAAAGCTCGTACTCTTTTGTAAGGTGGACTATGAGTTACAGGAACCGGAAGTTCGTCTCTGTTGTTGTCATCGTCGTCTAGATTACTAAAATCCAGCTTCCTAGGCACAATGGATGCTGGAATCGGGCTGAGATTGTCCGAAAACAAGTTGTAAGGATCAGACATGTCACAGGACGTTTCGACGGATAATTCAGACGAATTGTGCTGGTTGTCCAATCCAGTTTTCATTCTGTACCACTCAGTCATGTCCGTTAACACATGAAAATTACTAATTAAAGTTAAAACACTAAACAAATCACTGTATTCTTATTATTAGTTTCACGAAACGATTTCACCTCTTTCATAAACGATTATGGCGGATGACGCATAGCACCTGTTCGAGCCGTCGACCAATCACAGCGCGGCATACGACCGGTGAGGAAATAATTCAAATTTGATTGGCTGTAGTTTTTTTTTTAAATAACGACGTTCCTATACGCGCTCTCATTGGTTGGCGTATGGGTGCGTTCTAGAATATACTGCGTTCATTATTAAGTGACTTCGGTATATTTTCAATTTTAGTTAATTTTTCAACTTGTTTATTTTTTGGTAAAAATATTGAAAACAATTACAAAATTTTAAAACATCATCCCATTACATTTAAGTTTTACGAAAATTTTCATTTTTTAATCAAGTACTTTAAATTTTAACTAGATGGCGCTGTAAAGGAAATGATTCATGAAAGAAATGCCATCTATTTTTTTATTGGCATTTTGAAACAAGGATAACTGCTTAGTATTAATTCTTTTTGGTTGAAACAATTTCTACGTTTGCCTTAACGATAAAAATTAAGTGATTATTAGTTTAATGAAAGAAAACGTTTGCATGGAAAAACTTTAACTATCCAACACTAGATGGCGCTATTTTCAGTTTCAAGTTTGGCACCATTTTTTCTTAAGCTTTGCAAAATCAGCTACTCACCGCTAGATGTCGCTATACCAGGTTCTTTCAACTTTTTTCCTATTTACCATTTTTGCTGATTTTTTGAACTTGATTTTCATTTTTGTTGGACTTTTTGTTAATTTACCTTTTATATGTTAATAGTATTTTATTGTCTACAGCTGGCCTTGTGTCTTCTCAGTAGAAGAACGCACTACGATAAAGAATATTGTAGTGTGGAATGCGTATAATCCCGTGCTGTCCTCAGCCAGGGTTTGGACGCTGAGTGTAGGCGATTGCAGATTTAAGTGCGGTTCAACTCCCATATGTACTAATAGCCGTCCCGCTTGATGGGATTCTGGCAAATTTCTCCAATAAAATAAAAATAATGTGAGCCGTCACGGGACGCCTGGCAGATGTGAAATATCGACATTATTTTGTAAAAGTAATGTGCAGAAATAAACATTTATTTTCATTAAATTTACGAATTTATTTCAAATCGTGAAAATGTGCTCGTTAAATAATACAAATTAACAGGCATTTGTTTTCTTACGTCGCCACGAAAGAAATCGACATCTAATATATAAAATTCTCGTGTCATAGTTTTCGTTGCCATACTCCTTCGAAACGGCTTGACCGATTTTAATGATTTTTTTTGGGCTTATCAGGTATCTATGAGAATCGGCCAACATCTATTTTTCACCCCCCTAAATGTTAGGGTAGTCCAACCCTAAATTTTTTTTTACGTGCGCGGGGCAGCTAGTCATATTTATAAATCCTAACTTAGACTGAACCCATTTTAATACTATTTTCTATTGTATTTTATTATCCATTTTAGCAGATAAACACAGCGCATCACATTTAAATAATATCTAGAATAAAACCAAAGCGTGAAATTTGTAATAAATTTGTGAAAAGAAACGCTTAAATAGTTATAAATTTTATTTTGTTAATGCCATGACAGATTAGTGTGACTAATTTTATAACAGAGGGCAGCACGTGTCTTTTTGTAACTGATTTTTTTTCTCATTTTATCTAATTTAGTGTTGATAATAAGATGATAATCTAAATACGATATTACATACATCATCATTGAAATCGGTTCATCTCCAAAAGAAATAATAAAATATTCGCAGACATGGACATCAATTATGAAAGTTCGTTAAAAGTTTGAAATACATTTAACGGAGTTCCCAAAAGGATGGTCTATGACTTGAATGATGTTTAGAAAAATGTAATCACATTTAAAGTAACAATTATTGCAAGTAATAATTGTGGAAGAATTGTACAAGCTTTATATTAACTTGCACTGGATGTAACTATGTAAGTTCGGGTGGAATCTTGCGACGAACTTCCCGGTTTCCGATTGAGCTGACATTTTGCACGCAGATGTATATCGCGTGACAATGCAATGATCTGACAAAGTGGCGCTGATCAGATGAATTCGGAAGGTCATCGGAATCTCCTGTATCTACTAAACAAGATAGATCCGACGTGTTTGATCTTTTGTAACTATCTACTAATACATGATATTCTGGATCTTAAAAGTTTGTATTTAAAGTTTTCTTTAAAATAAATTATTAAATCGAAACACCAATGGTTTAATCTAATAGCCAAAGAATCCTAATTACTCCATAATTTGGTTCCGCAGAGCCGTGACGAACCTATATTATTCAAATTACGAATCGAATCAATTAAACCGCCATTTGCAAAACGTCATAACATATTCAAAAATATAATTTATTGTGAGAGGGTGTCACAGTTATTATGAAGGGTTAGGGATAAATATTATTCTAGTTTTTTGACCGACTTTATGATATTAAGCTTTAAATAAATGTATCTATAACGAAATGTAACTAATCTCGATCGATTTTAAAAATAGAATGTAAACTTCAACACCATTTCTATGTTCATATAGCCTACAGACAATATGTGTTTACGAGTATTTGCGTGTTTTATTACTAGCTGACCATCCACTATTAAGATATCAATAAAATATTATTCAAATCTGACAAGCGCAAAAACCGTTAAAGTAAACCTTAAATCTCAGAAAATCACTAAACTGCCATTTTACCACTAAATTTAGCATCAAAAGCACTAAATTAATAACGTCTCGAAGAATTAACGAAAAAAAATCAAATCTTCAAAGTGGCTGTATGATAAAAATACTTTGGTCAATTAAAAAATAATAAAATAAACGTTCGATTTTCAAATATCAGCCACACCCTCGCGCCATTATTGGTTGTCTCACTTAGAACTGAAACGACTTAAGTATTTTTTGAAACAAGTTATTCTCTACTTTAAGTTTTGTAGATAAAGTTGAAATTCCTTTGAAAATAATTAAGCACAGTTTTAAAAGGTACTAATTTGATTCTGACATTATTTGTACCCGATTTGAATGAGAAGGAGCCTCAATAATTGGTAAAATGTATTGCATGGTTGACCTTTTTGCATGTTGGACCGACTTTAATGGATTTTAAGGGATATTTTAAGTTAAACAGTTCCATTTAAAGGTTAGGTACATTTTTAAAAATCACTTTAAAAGTAATATTAGAAATCAAGTTAATCCACCCAAACTAAAGATATGCGGGGAACAAAAATTTTAAAACTCAACTGTTAACCCCCTCCTTTTGGAAAATAGGTCAATAACGAACTGTCAAATAATATTGTCAATATTTTTTCCATATTGTCAAGTTATTACACATTACCTTAGCTGTTTTGTGATGGTATTGTTATTCTATTTAACACTTTCAATGCTGTACGGGGTTGAATAGGCCTTGTAAGTTTTTCATTTCATGCTATGAAAAGAATATATACTTGCAAGAGCAATCATTTTTTATTATTATTTGACATTGGTACGGGTTCTAAAAAGCCATGAACAAAAACGAACCGAATTCAATATTTGACCGACTCTCAAAAAGGAGGAGGCACTCAATTCATCTGTATGTTTTTTTTATTGACAGACAAACGAGCTAACGGCCAACTGATTGCTTTTATATTTGAAATTTAATGAAATGAAATTTTTATTGTCAACGTTAATGAAATTATCATGCTTGTTGATGTCAAAAGGCTACCATTTGTTGTTGGGGACGGCGCGACGGGAAAGTGTGCGCAGAGCGTAACGCGTCGCGTCGTCCTTCAAAACCCCGTGCTGGGTCCCCCGGGCGGGAATCCGGTGATTTCCTCCAATTGATAAAAGAAAAAAAACCATTTGTTGTTAAAATAAAAAAATGCACAATGCAGTTTTCGTGAAAATTCACGTTCACGTCGGTGTTTGACTTGTCCTTCTTTAAACGAGGCTTGAAGAAAGTCTATAAAGTATTATAAATGGTAGTTTTAACTGACTTAAAAAAAAGTAAAGTAAGTTTGTTCGCTTTGTCGTTTATAAACCGATTTTGATTATTATTTTTCTGTAGGAAATAAAAATATACCAAATGCGTTTCTATGATATAGGTATCATGGTGAAGAAGTTTCTATTCATTTATGATATCGATATAAATAATCGATATAAGACATACACACACAAACACAAACACACACCCACATATACACAAACACATACAATCGTACTCACACACTTTTTGCTAGTTTCTTATAATCTGTTTCTACATATATCGCTGTGTTTACTCTTGGAAATTTGTTTTGATGTTTGGTGTCTTAATATGTTGGTTAAGAGAATTATTTGTTAACACAGACCTCCTGCGACACAGGCTTGTCCTAGTGCAGGGGTCACTGCTTAATATTGTATGCCCTAAATTTAGTTAAATAAATATTTCATTTCATTTCATTTCATATCACAGAATCTAGGGGTTGATGATGAAAATGAAAAAAAGGAAGTCCATATCTTTAATTTTAGTTAAAATATTTCTTGTAGTAATGCTTCACATTATATAGAAAATGACCAACTCTAACCCATAAAATAAATATGTTCCAGTACAATAAAAACGATATTAAGTAATAATACCCTTGTGTTCGCAACACGATTGTAAAACTAAGAAAATCCGACTCAATAATAAACATATAAAAGAAATATCAACCAATGAATACGGAGAGTAACCTGCTCAGTTATACAAACATATAAACTTAAATATACAAGCGAAAACATCCCTTATTTTAACCTCAATAGAGCCTAAAAACGATGCACTAATAACTTTGCTTGACAACAATACGTCCAGTATTGACTGAACTCCCGTTATTGTGGTTTTTGAACCAAATAAGTGTCAGGTTACTCTAAATGTAGTTCAAATTATGTTGGACGACAAAAGCGGTGAAAAAGCCACCCTGTTGTAGACGCCCCTTTGAAGACCCCTCCCTTTTTAGTCAGTCGATGTCGAAACCTCGTAAGGGACAGACGTGTTGAAACTGTCAAAATCACCCGCAAAATCCCGCAAAAATTAACCGAAATTATAAAATGGTTTACTTACTGTAACATTTATTATGTACCCGGTAGATAATTACAAAAATGGACTGAAATTAGTTAAGAATTTAGATCACAACATTATGTTGAAAACCATTCAGAATCTGTGTTATAATAAGACAAATTACGCGATGACGTCACCGTTTCTAGTAGACAACATCCTTCACCAGCAGAAGAGTGACTTTCAGAACCAGTATTTGAACCAACAGCTCGAAAATTACGTGCTACAACGGCAGAGTTACTCCCGAGAGAACTCCCCTGACGTTGACGAGACTAAATGTGACGCCGACGATGATCAGAACGTAGACGGCGCTGAAGAAAATAAAATAGAACTAGATGAAGACTCTAAAAGTAATGATGGGTCGTTCGTCAAAAACGAGTATTACTCTAACGAGTATTATCAAGAACAACAGAAAGAGGTTCTGACTATCCCCAATTTAAGGAGATGCCATATTTGTGGCTCAGACTGTCCACCTTTCGCCTGCAGAAAATCCGGTATTAGACGCTTAGAGGAATTAGAAAAGAGATTCAATTTGAATTATAATGAGAATTCTGGCGATGAAGCTGAGAAAGATAAGAATTATAATACAGATGAGCTGGTTCGCGAGGAATTTAATAATGAGCAGAAGAAGCCATTACTGAAGTTTAGTGTTAGTGCTATATTAGGAGACCGGGGAGAAGGTATCGGGAAGAATAACAGTGTTGGAGGTAAGTTTTTTTATTTTTTTATTGCGTGATTTATAGACGAGCGCCCACCTGATGGGAAGCGGTCACCGTCGCTCATGAACCTCTGCAATGCCAGGGATAGTTAATATTAATACCGTTAAGTGATTTATTAAGAGCCGTATTAACAGCAATAGGTACCGTACGTCGAATAGGAATTGTTTCCGGGAATTTTCTAAAAGTACTCATCAGAACGCTTCATTAGAGCTCAAACACGATGAGGTTATCTTGCTTATTGACGGAGTTCCTTATGATCATCAGATGATCTAAGATATCCTTTCTCTCAAGTTGGATCGAACTGCATATGGTGTGCAAATTTTATTATAATCGGTTTAGTGGTTTAGGAGTCCATTGAGGACAAACATTGTGACACGAGATTCATATATATTAAGAAGATAACGAGTAACTCTTTGTTTAGTTGGTTGTAATAAAAACTACTGGTTGTTTTAAATAATTATTTCACCGTTCGAAAGCTGCATTATCCACAAGTAACATATAATCAAGTATTTCTTTGAGAAATTATCACGAGTTTAAAACGCAAAGCATTTCCTAGAACGCTTTCTGCTTCCAAAAAATATCGCGATAGCATCGCAAGTGTTGTTTGAACCCCTTTGTGTCGCAGACGAAGTTACGCGGATCATTGATTTTTATACATCTAAAAAATTACAAAGATTAAATTTTCTTATCGACAAAATTGATGAAAAGCAAAAATTATCTGTTACGGAGGAAGTCTCCTCTGTTTCATTCCAATTGAGAGCTTTTTAAATCCAGTTTGGTTCCACGAATTGGCTAAAGATATCTTCTCATTTGACAACCTCTTTTGCTTCTCCTTGCTCTCGATATCCATTTTGTCCCATTCCGGATCCATTCTGATAATATATTTATTGTGATGGTTAATATCCTATTACAAGCATTCTAATCAGAAAGTAATCGATATTAAAAGAAAACATAGACTTAGACTTCCTCTTAATTAGTGCCAAAAGTATTAATCACCTCTTTGTGAGGACCATAAGACACAAAATAAATTGAATAAAATATAAGATAAATAGATTTAATTGAACCAAAATAAAAGAATTACAAACAGAAACCAAACAATTTAAAAGCTGTTTTTTCTTTCGGGTATTTGCCCACCTCTCACTCCCACCACTGTCGTCCACTGTAACTCGTGTGTAGGTGGGATCCACAGCGGCGACCGCCGTAATGACTCTGAGCAGTGAAGCACACGAACACGAGGGAAACGATAACGTGTCTTAAGCCTCGCAACGAATTTATTTATTTTATCAGAAGATACAAGTAGTAGGAAAACATGAACATTAAAAGTGGTGTATTAGAGGCTGTTACGTCTTCAGAAAACGTCAGATGCTGGGGGCCGCAGCCCCCGCACAGGCCCGCACATCGCGGAAGCCATTTTATTTTAGACAGAAGCACTTCTTCGTCCACCTCCATTGCGTGGGGGCGGCGCGACGGGAAAGAGTGCCGATGGCGTAACGCTTCGCGTCGCCCCTCATATCCCCGTGCTGTTGGAGTTGGAGTTGGAGGTTTTAGTGCGGTTCAACTTCCACATACCCGCGGGGATCCGGTGATTTCCTCCAACTAAAAAAAAAACCTCCATTGCGTCCGCACATATCATTGTTAATCATTGTAACATTCATTAAATCATCCTATTAATACAGACCACTCTTATAATTTACATCATCGCATTAACAGAGGTCTATTAGGCCTCGTCCGGCAGTGAACATGTTAACTCCTTGTGTGAGCGGTAGGAGTGCGGTTTGATATAGCTTCAAAAGTCAAGCAGAATCTTGAAATTTATGAGAATACTACGACAACCGTTAGCTTGCATCTGGAATAAGAATTATCAGAATCGTATTGTAATAAAATACCGTCAACTTGATAATCTTGAGAAGGCGGTCAAATAGTCTTGATTTGACCTTGAAATATTCTTTTTAACAAGCAAAAGTACCTATCATCAAAATCTGTCCATCAGACAAAGTTACCTATTAGCGAAATCGAAAAAATATTTTTATTACCAAAATTAAAACGACCGACTTTCATTTTTCAAGGATAGCGCAAAAACTACTTGTCAGATCTTATGACTGTAGGCGACTGAATGTTAACAAACATTATAAAGGCAAAGGTACTAGCGACTAAAGCGTCACCTATAAATAATTTTATTAAAATTGATTAAAACCTCTTTTGTAAAATACTTTTTAAATGTAAGATTTATGTTGGCGCGCTTTTTTTAAATTTCGAATTAAGTGAACATTGACAAATACATATTTCGTCATAGTTTTTCTCAACTTTTATTTTTATCGTTTTAATTGATTGTTTTTATGTTTCTTCTGCACTGGCAACGTTAGATTTCTTGCAATGACATTATTCGTTTATAAATCAAAATTTTATGAGACACCTACTGCTCGAAATGTTCTTCCCAACAAAAAAAGAATTTTCGAAAACGGTTTATATAAAAAGAAATACACGCAAAAACGCATAGCAAATCGTGAAATTTTGTCCGTTCAAAATGCACATTTCTAAACACAGATCCAAAAGTTTTAGTTCGATCCTAAAAATAAATGGGCGTGACGACCATGACGACCATCACTTCTCATCTGACACCAGAATCATTCAAATCAATCCACCCAAACTAAAGTTATCGAGCAACAAACGTAAAAAAAAACACAGACAAATTGAGTATGTGTTTGTTGTGATCCTCCTTTTTGGAAGTCGGTCAAAAAGTAGTTATACATTAAACAGTCGAATTGAGCTTGAAGTTAACTAAAAACCTAAGAAAGTATATTTACTAAATAACGAAATGAAAAATAGCAGATAGCAATTAGCGCGTTATAATATCATAACGTCACTTCGGACATCTTAATTCACTGGCCGCCATATTGCGGAGTTTTTCAATAAAAGTGGCGACATCTGGCGAGACACTTAAGCGTGGGCGAGCGACAAGGACGCATATATAGAAGTTGCACGCGTTAGAGAGAGACGGAACACGACCCCAGACTCGGAATTAATATATCCTATTCTTAATATTTTTGCTAGACAATCCCTTATTCGTTTATTATTGAGGATAGTTGGGATATTATTTTTTTATGTTTGAAGCTATTAAGCAATTACGGTGGTGTTTTATTGTAGTAAAGATTAAGTTTGGTTAATGTCTGTTTTTATATCTCGTAACTTTATTTGTTGTCTGACCAGTACAACGTCGCCTGCGTGATCAAGAAAGACAGTTAATACCTAATAGGATTACTACTTTTTAAAATATAATATAACTTTCTCGATAAATGGACTATCCAACAATGAAAGAACTTTTCACATCGAACTAGTGGTTCCCGAGATTAGCGCGTTCAAACAATTTCTTCAGCTTTACACATTAATAGTTACTTTTGCTTATCCTAAGGTGGGTTGTAGCTCCTTTAAGCAATAAAAAAGGAAACTAAATAAAAATTTCATTCACGTACGTTTTCGAGTGGAAAACCCCGTTTCTTTTATCGGTAACAGATAAAATTATGCATATCGTACCCTACTCTCGATATTAACATGTCATCGGCCGATTTGGGCGCCATCTTGCGACAATATTTGAATCTCGAACGACTCTCTGATATTATTGCGAACAGATTTGTCTTAGGGCTGCCAGTTTCATCGGACAAATGTATTTTACGAATTTAGAAGTTCATGATGAGCGACGGTAACTACTTACTATCAAGTTCGACGTATGCTTGTTCACCTATAAACTCTAAATTTATTTATGTATGATTATTACACAACATAGAATACAGTCAAAATATTATTTAAAGATTTTTCAAGTACATTATTACCACAATTTTTTGTGGTAAATATCACTTTTTGTTTTGTAAGTTAAAATATTAAAACTAAACAGATATCTGTTAACAATATTGTTTATTAGGATTTAGTTAAGTGTGATCAACTTTAGAGCAAATTCTTTTATAATAACCCAAGAGAAAATTTTACAATGATCGTCCATCCCTACCACTTTGACCCTTAATATTACGACACCTTCAATGCGCGCTGGAAACCATAAGCGATCCCTTCCCTTAGTTTTGGGGTCGAATGCTTTCAGTTCTGATAATTTGTTTTAGCGATTTTCAGTGCATTATGATCCGCTTTTCGTATTCGGTATGTTTGAGTGACTCAGATGTCGTTTGGCTTTAGGAACGCACCGTTTCTTTTTAAAATGTTGTAAGATATTAAGTTAGAATCAAAGCTGTGATTTTTGTTGCAGTGTGTTTTCTTATAGATCTTTTTTGCAGTACATGTTTTATGGTTCACGTTATGGTAAGTGATACCTAAGCGCTACTTAATACAAACGAAGGAGGTCTGTGCTTCAAAAAGCATTTCTAAAGTCTGTTTATTTATGTAGAATTGAAGCTAAGCTTTGTTAAAGTATCTAACTCATAGTCCATGTGATCGTAAGTGGTTACGTTATTGAAGAAATCAGCGTTGTTTCAAACTAATAAAGTCTATACTTTACTCACTTCTATGGTCTGATTATGACAAACACTTGCGAATAATATAATTATCATAAAAATCGGTTCACCTACAAAAAAAGTTTGAAGTCAGATCGAATCTCTCGTAATAGCACTCAGAAGTACCTCTGAAACAGTGAACACCCATTCCACGCACCTGCACATAACGTTTGAGTAAATCTTCTCTACATTACATTTTTATGCTTCGGATCCATTGAGCTTAAACTTCAGGAAACAACATCATATATGAAAGATTGAAGCCCATTTATGTGTGTTTGTTAGTGTGATAAATGAACTGATAGAAAGTATTATGCTGGAATATCAGGATGCTGTAGTCTAGAAGATAATGTACATATAAGAATATTTCTCATTTTTTACATTATATTTCTAAAAAGACAATATAAAAAGCAGAGGGCCACTGGAGACGGGGTCTATGACCCAAGCCATCAGTGGTCAGGGCTGAAGAGAGAGGAACCTCCTCACAATACGCGCCGTGTCAAGAACGATCGCCGCGCTGAATCAGGCCCTTTACCTAGCCGGGGAGCGAAAACTTATCGAAATGCATAAGATATTTAAGACATAAGATATTTTAGCAGTTTTTCTTTTTCTGCCTTCACAAGGTTCTCGTCATGTGGAATGGTGACATCGATCAACACTGCCCGATGCGCATACCGATCTATTATCACTATGTCAGGCTTATTGGCAGCAATAGTCCTGTCAGAATATTTATTATTAGCTCAACTATGCCACAAACCAAGGCAGGACTGAATTTATATACCTAGCCTAGTGTGTGTGTTTAGAGTATATAATCACCTACGACACAATAACAGTGTATCCTATTAGTAAGATAATTTAAGAATAATAAAGATAATTTTCGAAATCTGTGCAGTAGATCCAAAGATTAGCCAAATTTACAAATGAAATGAAATGAAATGAAATACTTTGAAATGAAATGAAATACTTTATTTTCAACATTGATGACGTACTCATTCTTGTTGACGTCAAAAGTTACAAGCTACCACCAGTTCGGACACAAAAAAATAATAATTGTAGCCACCGTCCTGAGAAGAACTGGCAAGAAACTCAGCGGGCATGTCTTTTTTCTTTTATGATCATATATTTTTTTAAAGCATTTTAACAGTGTTATACAATTTTACATTGAATATAAAATAAATAAAAAAATCGATAATGTTAATGAAATGACCTTGGCGAGCAACTCATTCCCACTTTGTGCAATCGTCCAAGTAATCATTGACCTTATAGTAGGCTTTCTTGCACAGACGTTCTTTAATAGTTTTCTTAAACCTATGTATAGGTAGGTTTTGAACATCTTGTGGGATTTTGTTGTACAAGCATACAGACAAACACCTGAAGGAATTTCTTATTTTATGCAACCGACTCATCGGTAAATCAAGTTTATGTTTGTTCCTGGTGTTTCTACTATGTAGGTCAGACTTTTTAGGAAATTCCTCAATATACTTTCTAACATACATTAAATTTTCAAAAATGTATTGGGATGGTAAAGTGAGAACTTTAATTTCTTTAAATTTTTCCCTCAGGGATTCCCTTGAGTGCATATTATAAATAGCGCGTATAGCTCTTTTCTGCAAGATAAAAATCGTTTCTACATCGGCTGCATTGCCCCATAGCAAAATGCCATAGGACATAACACTATGAAAATAACTGAAATAAACTAAACGAGCCGTGTCAACATTAGTAATGAGTCTAATTTTTTTTACCGCGTATGCCGCAGAGCTGAGCTTACTCGCTAATTTATTTATGTGGGGTCCCCACTGCAGCTTGGAATCCATTGTTATACCAAGAAAAACAGTTGACTCAACAAGCTCCATTGACTCCCCACCAACAATTATATTACTATGTACCTGTTTTACATTTGGTAAACTAAACTTAATACATTTGGTTTTTTTTGCGTTTAATAAGAGATTATTAACACGAAACCAATGGACCACACAAGAAATCGCATCATTCACTTCGTCATAAATGATCATTTGTCGTTTAATTTTAAATAATAAAGATGTATCATCTGCGAATAATACGACGTCGTGTCGGGTCTCAATAAAACTAGGTAGATCATTGATATATATTAGAAATAAAAAAGGACCCAAGATGGAACCCTGAGGTACACCCATACTCAATTCGGCGCCGGAAGATCGGTTTCCTTTAACATCGACTATTTGTGTCCTGCCCGATAAATAGGATTTAATAAGCGCTAACGTACCATCCCTAATACCATAGTGATGTAGTTTCCTCACCAATGTTTCATGGTCAACACAGTCAAATGCTTTGGATAAATCACAGAATACTCCAAGAGCATCCTGAGACTCCTCCCAAGCTTGAAAAATATTTTTGACTAAATAAACACCTGCATCAGTAGTAGAGCGACCCCTCGTGAACCCGTATTGTTTATTGTGTAACAGGTTATTTGACTTAAAATGGTCTAAAAGTTGTTCTAGTATAATTTTTTCAAAGATTTTACTCAATGTTGGTAGTACTGATATAGGTCTGTAGTTAGAGGGATCATCAGTATTACCAGCTTTAAAAAGGGGGACAACTTTACTGTGTTTCATTAGGTCAGGAAACACACCACTTTTGATACAATCATTAAATATACTAGTAAGATGAGGTGATATAACATCTATAATAGATTTCACGACCTTTACTGATATTCCCCACAGATCAGCTGTATTCTTAATATTAATACTATGGAAACTCTTCAGAATATCTTTTGAGTTAATTTTCTTAAATTTGAATACTACATTACATTTATTAACATGTTTGCTTAGTAATTTTTCAGCTTCTAATGGTGATGAATTTAAAGAGGAAGTAATTGAAACTGGAATGTCAGAGAAAAACTTTTCGAAAGCATTAGCCACACCTTCGTGACTAGTTATTAAGTTATCATTCATTCTCAATGAGAATTCTTGGTGGTTATTTCTGACTTTACCAGTTTCTTTACCAATGATGTTCCAAGTCATCTTTATTTTGTCAGAGGCATTTTTTATTAAATTACTTAAATGTAAGGCCTTTGCCATTATGCAAACTTTCCTGAATAATTTTGAATAATTTCTGACATATTGATGAAATGACTCATCATTGTTATACGATTTTTCATAATAAAGGTCATACAAAGTCTGCCTACTTTTATAAATTCCAACTGTGGCCCACTCACTAAAACGTTTTTTATTGTTAATAGTAATCGTTTTAGGAATAAATACATCTTTGAAAGCTAAATTAATCTTTTCAAACATATTCTGGTATAACATATTTGGTTCTCGGTTATAATTAACTTCTGATATAGTTTGTATAATTTTATTTCTAAAATTTTCGATTCTTTTATCACTCACAGGAACAAACTTAACAGTACGTTTGACTTCAGGAGCCACATTATATTTAAAAGACACTAATTGTCCCAAGTGGTCTGATGTTAACTGATTAATAACACTTTTTTGCAAAGTATTAAAATTTGTAAAAATGTTATCTAAACATGATGCAGATGAACTAGTAATCCTAGTGGGCTCTAAAAATAAGTTAATAAGATTATATGATTTTAACAATGTTTTAAATCTGATTGTGGTATTTGTATTTTCTAGAAGATTAATATTAAAATCACCACAAATTAAAATATGTTTTTTACAAACAGTAATTTTCATCAAAACATTTTCTAAAATATTTTCAAAAGAATCATATAACGCATCAGGTGGTCTGTACACACATACAACAATGAGGTGCTCAAGCTCAACACAGGACATTTCAATAGTTCTCTCTACAGAGAGGGCCACTATATCCTTTCGTTCTTTACATTTCAAACCTTTTCTAACTAGTATTAAAGAGCCACCGCGAATCGCGTGCTCTCTGCAGAAAGAACTTGAGACCTGGTGATCATTAAAATTAAATAATAATTCATAGTTTTTAAACCAGTGCTCAGTTACACAGAAAACATTAACATTGTTCAGATTTAAAAACATTTCAACCTCTAGCTCTTTAACCATCATTCCTTGTAAATTCTGATGCACCAGGTTTAGTATGTTATTATTTGAAACATTAACATCTTTTGATGGGTACAGTCTAGATTTTTTATTATCAATCGGTTTATAAACGCAAGAGTGTAACTCCTTTGTCTTGTTCATCAATTTAAATTACTTGGAACACATTCCAAATTATCATATGTCACAATTTTTTTCTGCTCAATAGAAGCATTACTCAGTTTTAAAAATATATTATTAGTACTAATACTAACATCGTCATTAATATTATACGCTACTAAAGTAGCTAAATGTCGTTTTGTAAATTTGGATACATACATAGTATCTTTTGTCAGACTAAATTTATTTACAAATTTATTAATATCCATTAATAAGATTCCGCTACAACGATGTGTAGCATTGTACATGAACATATTTATATTGAAAATACACTGATTGTGTACTTTGTCTAAATTAGTACAATATGGGAATGTATATAAAATAATTTTACTTTTTTTTTCCGACTGCAAATCAGCCAGATATCGGATACTGTGGTCCAGTGATTTTTTGCTAACATTGGCATGACTACCGACCATTATTACTATAGTAGTAAGAGCGTCACAATCAATTGAATTCAATTTATCAACTATACTATGGAAGGGCATACCTGGGTAACACATATTAACAACGTTTTGTTTAAGATTCATTGCTAACATTGGACCAAAACTAACACCTATCTTATCTGATAGCACTACAGTCTTTCTAAACGATGTCGACGTCGGAGTACCGGTGACAACCGGGACCACTTCCTGTTGCGTCAGAGGGGAGCATGGTGCCTCCTCTGCTGTGATGTG
Organism: Trilocha varians; assembly: GCA_030269945.2. Classification (NCBI taxonomy): domain Eukaryota; kingdom Metazoa; phylum Arthropoda; class Insecta; order Lepidoptera; family Bombycidae; genus Trilocha; species Trilocha varians. The sequence goes on along the minus strand of AP028278.1, from coordinate 16,009,011 downwards.
GCGCGCAGGCGATGCAGGGCGGGGACACGCAGCCGGTGCTTGCGCGGGGGGCGGCGCGTCCTCGGTGTCGCGAGGCGCCGACGCAGGTGTAGGGGAGGCGCGGCGACGGCGACGGCGAGTGCGACGAGAGCGACTCGCTGCAGGACGTGCTTCGTCTGCCGAGTGTGACGTTGCCACGCATTCCAAGTGGTCAGAGGCGCTCGGGGTGGTGTGATCCTTCGTCTCGTTAGAATCATCGTTGATTTGCACTGTGTAAGAGATATCAGTGCAGTCAACATTTGTGGTTTCGGCGACACTGGTCCTCATCGACTCCAGTCTCGTAGTGTTATTGTCAATGAGTTGATCCATTTCCAAGCCCAGATCATGTATTTGCATCATTGATAAATTGAACTCATGTAATTCGGCAGTCAACTTATCAATGTCAGCCTTGTCTTTGTCCCAGTCTCTTTTATTCTCTTTAATTTGTTGCTCCAGAACTTTTATCTGTTTTTCTAAGTTTATTTTATTTTGTTTCAGCTTAGTATTTATAGCATGATGTTTGTTTTTTTTTATTGAGTGTCTGGTCTTCTTTATAATTTTATTTATTTTTGCTATTGATTTTCTGCTGATATGACCGTGCTCTTTTGTTTTTGTATATATTTTGTCTGCATCCGTCCTCAAAAGGTCCAGGTTATCTAATTCCTTGTATAAACTCGTCCTCATAACAGGTGGCTCAGTAAGTTGCTGTGCTTGTTCTGCTTGCAGTCTTTGCATGTCGTTGTAGGCATCAGCAAGTTGATGTTCAAGGTGACTTATTTTTTGCAGTGCTTGTTCGTACTGACTGCTGAACTCATCATAGTGTTCCAATATATGTTGCAACTTGTCTCTCTCCTCTCGGACACCTTCAAGCTGCTCATCAAGTTCAGTCAGGGTACTTTTCAACGTCAAATAGCGGTTGTTGATATTTTCAATTTCCAGCTCACTTTCGTCACGTTCTTCGAGGAGCCTTTCATTCAGCTCTCTGCTGGCTCTGAGGTCCTCCATTGTAGTTTTCAATTTTAGCTCCAGCTCCTGAACGTGCGTCTGACGAGTTGTCACAGGCATGTTGCTTGTTTGAGAGCTGAAACACAAGGAGGAATGAATATCCACAGTACAGAAAACAAACCGAGCGACTTATAATTAACAGTACAGAAAACAAGTTCAGAGAGGATATTAGTTTTGGTTTAATGCACAATAATGTTTCGTTTATAATTTACTTAGTATAATAGAGAATAAAAGAGATTAATATAAATTATTATATTATAAGAAATTATATTCAAAGAAATAACAAAATAACATAAACTATTTAATTAAATTAGTCAATTGTAACACAAAAAAAAAACTAAACAAATTAAAAGATTTAATTTAATTTGTCAATATTATTCTTTAAGTTATGGTCTTGCTATTATTATTTATTTATGTTTAAATTTTATATAAGATTCAGTGTTGAGAGTATAAACAAATAAGTATAGTAAATTTAAACTTATAATAATAACATGTAGCTGCCAATTCAGAAACACTAGAATACTAGGTCCCCACAAGTAGCACCCGTTCACGAGTTAACGTGAGAGTCAGCCATCACCTTCCTCAACCACTATAGAGGGAAGTAGGCGACCCGGCTCCCAACGCTACCACAAGCAAAGACCGTCCAGTGAGCAAACCAATGTCTCCGTCTCAACAACCACACAACAAAAAAGTTTTTTTTTTTTTTGTTTATACGAACAACAGCGGTCAAATATGTAATTGTGTGGATATAATAATAATGTGTAAATTATAGTATTTCTTACATATAGCTAGATTATTTATTTTAACACACACTAAGATTTAATGAAATTAAGCAATAAATTAGAAGTAAATAAAATAAGGACTAGATTAAAAGTAGTATACAAATAGGAAAAATGAAAATAAATTTGAGAGAAGTCTTAGTAGAAAGTAGGATTGGGGCTAGATTGAAAGTGTAATACAATTATACCCAGTGTGTTATACAAGAATATAATTCTATATGGCTATTTAATGTTCTTGTATCATAATAATGCAGTGGACGTTAAGTTTTAACAATTCATAACGATTATTCTTTTTCTGCAAAATGAAGGTAGATATTTTTATTTTTTCAAACTGAATTTTCGTTTTAAAGTTCTTTAAAAAACACTTAATATTTACATAAATACACGAAAAAGCCAGTAATAAATAATATTATATCCACTACTTAATAAAATAAACAAAATACTCCCCCGGTTTATGATGTCTTCAATTAAAAACCGGTGATCTCCAGGCGTACACCGTTGATGTATTTCAAATTCACTTTTCTTCATAAAATTATGCTCCAACATACAAGATAATAATTACTAGCACTTTATAAACTTCTTATTATTGTAGTAATACAATTTAATAACACTTAGGAATGGAAAAACTTAATAAAATTGATTTAAATTACGGAGCGATTCTACAGCTGTGTTAACTCAACAAGCGCCACCTAGCGGAAAAAAAACATTATCGCTCAAATTCTCCTGATCTTACAATTCCATGTCGAGATCATATAAAGTGGATCGCGAAGTAATTCCGTGATTTATAATCCATTTTATTACTTTCCAAGAGTTAGGATTGGAACTGCTTGAAATATAGTCGGTGGCGTTCGTCTTTCTTATGGGAGATCGCGGGTTCTAACTGGCTTGTACCTCTAAATCTTAATTAAAAAAATGTTTAAATATCACAAGCTAAAAGCGGTGAAGGAAAACATACTAAGATATTACTATAGCAGCGCAGAAAATAGCGTGTTTTACTCTAAAATTATCAGTGTTGCTTTTTGACAGAATTCCAAAAACAGGGTCAGGTCTCCTCAGTTGAGGGATCATGTATCACCACGCGACCACAATGCGAGGAGACTTCACATATCTTCAAACGATTTTGGAATCCTTTTCCAATATGCAGATTTCACCATTAAACTAAAACTAGAGTTCATTACAATATAGTTAACTATACTCGGCGACACATGTTAAGTGTAATAATCGGATACACCTTCACGAAACGTGATGTGAATATAAATGTAAATAATACTTTCATGCATTTTCAACGGGTTCTTACCACGATATTTAATTAATTGAGTTGTCACGATATTTCGTTGTTGTTGCAAACGTCATGATCACGAGAAGACTGGATACTGCGTGTCGATTTAAGAGCAAACAAATCTTTCTATCCTCTTTCTCGTTCGCTTTTGAGTAATACCACTAGAACTCACTTCTCGACACACCACACTCAGTCACTCAGTGTCTGAATAAGTTTATAAGTTTATAAATGTAAATTTTGACCATTTACTGAATAGGGCATGTTATTATTATTAATTAGCAGTTTTAGTATCAGCTTAAGTGAAATTCAATTGTCTAGCTCTGCTACATGATATCCAGGAGTTTGAAAGCCTGTAGTTAAAATGTGGTATCAAAACAAAATCCTAAATAATGTTTTTTTCAACACCTCATTTTAACACATTGATTGCGATAATGGGTTTTATTTTAGAATTTTCACATGGGTCTCAACAGCCCCGTATGGCAGGAATAGAAGTTATAGAATAATATTTTATGACAAAAATGAAAACGATCATCCATTTCTCAAGAATAAAAAAAAACTACCTGTCAGATTTTTATCAAATTTACATGAGATTATATCCAAGGTGCTTTCGAAAAAATAGAATCATCGAAATCGGCATAAGTATCTAAAAAAACTACAGTCGAATTGTTTCGTTTTGGAAGTGAAAAACAGTACCGCATTCAACGTGTTAAATACATTTATCCTCAAATTACACGCACAAACGAGTGTATGAAACACAATAATGTTATAACCAGACATACCGCACGATTCGGTTAACATTCTCGTATTAATGTCGTTGTTTCACTATTACACACGTGTACATACGTGCTCACTCTATTAACTGAGGATTGAGCTTCATTTAAATTTGATGTGCTATTCAGACTATTTACTTTATAATCGTGAGACGATCTTACTCAATTCTTCCGTGTACCTACTGTAAAGAGTAGGTAAATGATATCTAATAAGCATTTTAAATAAACATTATTACAGAATAACTCAACTTAAATACAAGCTTTTAAGGTCAAGACAAGTAAAACGACCCCAAACACTTATCTATCTTATTAAGCACAGGAGTTCCTATGACCACCTTCCGAATTCATCATCAGATCTACGCCATTTTGTCATATTATTGCATTGTCACGTGAATACATCTACCTACAAAATGTCAGCTCTATCGCAATGGCAAGATTCCACCCGAACTCACAATACATAGTTACATCCAGTGCAAGTTAATATAAAGCTTGTAAAAACCTGAAAAATATCCGATAAAATATATTAAATAACATTTTTTTCCGTTTAATTGTCCCGCGGCGACCCTCGCCGACCGAATTCATTTTCGATAAACACTGTCCCCTGTTATCAATTATTTTCACACTCCGCGCCGACACACGGTCAGTAGCTGTGACAATTAACACGCTATAAAACAATAACGCGTGTTTTTTTTTCCCAGCACTAGTGTTTCGATTTTAAAATGACGCTTGTTTTTTTAGACAACTTCGAAATTTAGTCTATGGAAACTTTTTTCTTAGTTGGATTATTAAATAGTATAAGTATTCAACTTTACAATGATACCACTTTCAATGATTAGGTATTTATCTAAACTCTATACTAATACCTATGATAAAGCTGAATTTTAGGAACCGCAGGTTCGACTTGAAAAATTATTTCAATGTTCTATGGACTACCATATACCGAAAAAGCTATAGGCTATGTTATATCCTCCCCTCTGTGGCGCAGACGAAATTGCGCACGTCATCTGGTTTAAAAATAACAATGAAAAATCATTGATCTACAATTATTGGGAATTGTTTTTCTACATGCAAAATGAGATTTGTCCGCGACTGAACTTGGGTTCACTTTTCAAATAAATTTGAATTTCGCTTTAACAAAGTGTAAATTCTAGAAAATATATGTTTTTTCATGTTCCTGATGAAATACGAATACTGCTCAAATACTCATTTTAGTTTTTCTACTAGTAATTAATAAAGAAAAAGTAACATGAAAATAGTTAACGCATTAAATATAGACCTTATGAGTCTTTCACACTCTTTTTTTTATTATCACAATATTGCAATAAAACACTAAAAAGAACAACGAACAAAACGTTTGCAAAAAAAAAATAATTCCCGCCAAAGCCGCAACATTACAGATTATAAAAGGCAAAGGGATCCACGCTCATTGTGCCCAAAATCAAAATTACCTCGTGTTATTGCTTCGGCTTAAGTTTTTTGCTATTCATTTTATCCCAACAATAAAAATAAGTTTTAATTCTGTTTTCTCAAGTGTTGCAACGTTTTGTTGTTAAAATGAGCGTGTTATCGTTATAGTCTATTATTTGGCTATTAAAAAAATATGGCGCGCTTTTTTGTACGTACATTATGTTTTTAGGTTATGTTTGGAGATTTTTATAGATTTTTTGTTGTGTATACGATAATTCGGGGAATTTAACGTTTTTTGGCAAACCACCCATCGTTACGAGTTATATTGAGTAATTTAATTAAAATGTGAAGAACACACAGGAATTTTTATTTTTGAGAGTGGTATTTATTATCATCGATTTAAATCGACCAGAAACACCGTACCGAGCAATACAATTGGTACTTTAAATAGAAATTTAAATTTCGAACAAATTTTATATAAAGGTTTTTTGAATCAAATTTTCATCATTATATTTGACGCAATAACTATCGAAATTGATGTCATTGTAAAGCTGAAGAATTGTTCTATTGATTTATTAACACCGGAAATAAAAAATAGTAGCGTTTGACCATAATTTTGAAGTTGTCATTAATTGGACTTTGCTCTTAATTGGGTTGAGCACCCTAGTTTTACCAAGTCTTCAGTTTAAAACACTTTAAATATTAATCTAAATTCATGTTTTGCTCTTCGGATGTGTAATTTTTTTACTGTTACATAACACACATCGTTATGACATCAAAAGATTTTGATTTTAGTCGTGTTTAGTTGGTGCTATTTTGACGCTCTTATCGTGGATCTAATAACTTAATTCAATGGTATTAGAGCTTATTATTGATTCAAATTAATTTAGTTATCGGTGTATTTATATATATATATATATATATATTTTATTCCGTAACAGATAGACGAGCCTACGGCCCACTTGATAGTAAGCGGTCACCGTCGTTCATGAACCTCTGTAGGATATCAGGACAATGAGGGGCCATTATCTATCACCTAACCATACAGGACTTTTCTTAATATATGCAACATGACTCCTAAAAACGACACGCAAATTTAAAATCAATTTAAGATCGACAATTACACCAATACACCTCCAATCGCTAAACCCTCGTATAATAATAAAATAATTAAAATGGCGCCGGGGTTTAAAATCCCTTAGGGCGTTTAACTCGAAGTTTTCCGACATGACGCCTCTTCCCTCCTCCGAGCAACCCTCGGATTACCTTAAACGCTTTTAATAATCTCAGCCCCGTTAAATAAATACGCTATTTTTATTAAGGCATTTTTTGATTGCGGCTGTATGGTCGTGAACCGTTTGCCTAATTCTTTTTGACGTTGATGTCTGTTCTTTGTTGTCAAACTTTTTTTTTTTGAGGAATAGGCAGTGGTTGTGGCGGCTTCTGAGTATTAGAAATTATGGTGGAAGTCTAGAATTAAATCACCACTAGCTAATAAAATCACCTTATTTTTCTTTGTAACATCTAGATTTGCTGTCCGATTTCGATGATTCTTTTTTGTTAGAATGTTAAGACATTGAACATGATCTCATATTAATTTGATAAAGATCTGACTGCTTCATTTTTGTAATAAAAATATTATGCTTTATATCCTCGCATAATTTACTTTGAGTGAACCGATTTTGATGATACATCTTTCATACGAAAGGTGATGGTCGTGGGATGTCATTTACTTTTGAGGTTATGTTTCAAAATGTTTAACAGAAAAAAATCACCATTTGTTGTTCATATCTTTTGTCGTCCCTTCTAGAATCTTGCCATGATTTTATAAGCTTTATATTAACTTGCACTGTATGTAACTATGTAAGTTCGGGTGGAATCTTGCAAGCTAAATTTGACAAACTTCCCGGTTTCCGATTGAGCTGACATTTTGCACGCAGATGTATATCACGTGACATATATATGACAGAATGGCGCTGATCTGAAGATGGATTCGAAAGTTTTCTTTAAAATAAACAATTTAAATTGTCCTTATAAACAATAGTGACCATATTACAAACGGTATAACAGTTACCATCCATAATTACAGTACACACCCTATTTCTTACGCCCGCCTGTCACGGACAGACCTCTACTAATATATGGCGCGCCCTTTGTTCGAACATTAATCATATACCTCGCTGTATTGTTTTTGACTCGCTCTTAATTTAAATGCTCTGTTATAATTTGTTTATTAATTGGATTATCGTTTTAACACGTTCAGTGCCGGCGCGATAACGGGTCGAAAAAATACTTTAAACTAATATCTTTTTGAATGAAAACTATCGACTTACTTTAAAACAAAAAAGATCTTTCGATTTCTGTTTTGTGATCGTCAAACACTGGTTTCTTTATCTTTAAAATATTCTCTTACCAACAGTAAATAATCATTAAATTTAAAACATAAATGACATAGATACAACAAATACATTATTTAAGTTTCTTTAAACACTCGCGGTTATCTACATCACTTACACTATTACTAAACGGGTTCTTACCACGATTAATTAATTGAGCGGTCCCGGTATTACAGCACTATTTCAAGCGCCGTTATCACGGGAAGACTGAGGAACTGCGGGTAGGTCTCCTAAGAGCAGACCAATCTGTCTACCCTCTTTCTCGTTCGTTTGCCGGTACCACTGGAACTCGAACTCACATTTCGACGTATCACACTGACAGTAATCTTGGTAAGAACCCGTTTTGTATTAGTGTAAGTGAAGATTATTGAAGTGTTCCATCGTATATTTTGTTTTACTTAAATTACTGTTTCAACAAGCACAATTTGGTTTAAATGAAGAAAACTACGTTTACTAGTATAGGTACGTTTCATGTCACCAAAAAAGTTTTAAACTACTTACACCTACAAAGGAATAACTACAATTCATTTAAATACTACAATTGGTAGTATTATAGACTATACGAACTACTTTACGACTATTAACCAGTCACGTTTATTCTTTTGTTACAGATTACCGACAACCAATGATGGGCAACCCATGGCCCATCGCCAAGCCCATTGCTAGCCGACCCATACCAGTCCAGCACCAACATTTACAGCATCTATTGGCACATTGTCATCATCCGTACTTGGCCGGTTCGTATTAACACTTATGCCTTTTGGTATTAGGAGCGCACCAAAGAATATACGACGTATGCCTCTTCAAATTAATAGAATAAAATAAATATTACACTAAACCTAAATAAATAAGAACCCTATACCTATAAGGTATAGGTATAAGGTACCTATAAGGTATAGGTATAAGGTACCTATAAGGTATAGGGTTTTTATTTTGGCTGAATAAATATTTTTAAATCTTTAATCTGTTTGGTAGGCGATAGATAATTGCAGATGCTTTTGACGAGACGTCAATCGTTTATCATACTTTTTTACACAAGATGTTTAAAATTTCGCATTAACCTTTTAAAAGTCAACATAACTCTAATTAAATCCCAAAGATCTATTTTGTTCTCGTTCTGAGAAGTGACAAAACTTAGCAGGCATACGTTCTTCGTGTGTACCTATTTAAATTATTATGTTTGTTCCAGTGAGGCCAGCGCAAGCACACACACAAGTATTCCCTCTACCAGGTGGATTCCCGTGGGCTCACAGTTCAAGAGGTCAGTTTAGATTAGTTATTTTTGTACCTTAGGATCATGTCCTGATTGAACCAATTTCATTGAATCTGTTTTTCATTTAGGAGAGGTCTTATCTTACTTAAGATTTATTGTAATTATCTAAGTCTTCTCCTTCTTTTTTTTCTGGACCTCGTCCAAGACTCGGGACGATTCGCCAATGTCAAGTGAGACAGATACACGGTCTTTAAGACACTAAACCAAAGTATTGTTCAGTTTCCAGCTTCAGCAGTAGGAAATGATAATATTTATTATATATAATGATATCTAAGTCAATAGATTTTTTATTGTTTGAAAGCTTCAGCTAATGTAAAAAATAAACTTGACTTAAAAACGCATTCAATCGTTTTCTTTTTTGCCATGTAGGCAGACTCAACTAGCTAAAGAATCACCTGATCGTAAGTGGTTGCCGACGCTCATAGACCTCTACACGTCAGGGAAGACTGTCTACCAACAACCTTTTTAGACCTTTAAGACTTTCATTAAGCTTTGTTTTTTTTTGACCGACTTCTAAAAAGGAGCAGGTACTCAATTCGTCTGTATTTAGAACGAAGTTCCTTATCGCGCGTTATCGAAAGGGGACTAGATGGAAATTCTTATGAAAAAGTTGTCACGACACTTTTTTCGTTTTAGATGATTATCGCTAGATGGCGCTGTGATCAAAATATTTTATTAATAATTCCCACACTTAATAAACGAAAGGAACTTCGTGCCATCCGGGTGTCCCTTGACACTTCTCAAGTTTTTTTTTTATTTTTGTTCCTCGATAGCTTTAGTTTGGGTGGACCGATTTGAATGATTCTGGTGTCAGATGAAAGGTGATGGCTGAGTTTAGGTCTCTTTTTTTTTAAGTTCGAACAAGTACTTTTGGATCTAAAAATGTGTTTTTTAACCGACACAATGTCACGGTTTGCTTTACGTGTATTTTATATCTATATGAACCGATTTCGTTGATTGTTTTTGTTAGAAAACGGACAATTCGGTTATTATTTCATATAAATTTGATAAAGGAAGGAAATGGAAGTCGGTCGTTTTCGTTTTTGTAATAAAAATATATTAACTTTGTGACAGGTAAACCTCGCCGAGGCATGATGAGGAGGGCCGTGTTCTCGGACCTGCAGAGAAAAGGTCTGGAGAAGAGGTTCCAGGTCCAGAAGTACATATCGAAGCCAGACCGGAAGAAGCTAGCTGAAAAACTAGGTCTTAAAGACAGTCAGGTAGGTCTAAGTTATTTAAATATCTTTTAAATTTACCAGGTAATAGACTGGATTTTTTTGGTATCTATACTATTATGTTTGAACGCAATAATATAAGGAACTACTGGTCCAATTTCAAGAATTATTTCAGTGGCTGAAAGATAAGCAGGTCTAAAGTTATTTAAAACATGGTATATATAAGTATATTTGATAGCGTTTTAATTACATCAATACTAATACAAGGTGGATCTGTAACTTTGCCAGCTGAAGTAGGGTAATGACCTATCGAAATACAACTAAGAACCACCATTGGAAACCCGCAATGTTTATTTTATTACCTTGTAGGTATACGAGCTAACGGACCACCCGATCGTAAATGGTTATCGTTGCTCATGGACCTCTGCAATGTCAGGGGACACTGCCCTGCTACCGGCGCCAATGATAATTTAACCAATTCCAAAAATAGTTTTAATTGTATTTCGATAGATTATTTACCCCACATCAGCTGGAAGAAAATACAGACTAAATTTAAACAGTTTGTTTGAACGCGCTAATCTCAGGAACCACTGGTCCGATTTGAAAAATTCCTTCAGTGTTGGATAGTCTATTTACATTTAAAACGTACTATAAAACCATATAGGGGGGGGGGGGGTAAGAGTGCCGAGTACGTAAAGCGTCCTGCCGTCCTTCATAACCCGTGCTGGGTTCTGGCCTCAGCCGAGGTTCGGACGCTGAGTGTGAGCGGTTGGAGGTTTTAGTGCGATTCAACTCCCACATATTCCCGAATCTGCCCCGCGAGTGGGGATCCGGTGATTTCCTCCAAATAAAAAAAAAAAAAACTACAAGCCTAAATAACTCGTTGTTTTAACTCCATAAATGACAATACAAATAAATAAATATCTTCAAGTGCTTAATCTCAATTATTCATCCTGGATTCGAACCTGCTACCGCAGGCTAGTTTTCTGGCAGCGATTAAGCGAGTCAATAAGAATGTACTAAGTTAGGGCTGTCACTGGCAAAGAAAACTTTATCTACACTAATATATTTATTTTGTGCCATTTGGAACCTTTGGATCTGCGAAGAGACTTCGGGTCTCTTTGCATCCTATACCGGTTGTTCCACGGGGAGGCTCCGAGGAATTATTTGAGATGATTCCAACAGCTCCCTTCTATTACCGTACCACCCGGCGTCGAGGTGGAGTTCATCCTCACTATATGGAACCACCGCGGTCATCCACGGTTCGTTTCAGGAACACTTTTTTTCCACACACCATCCGGCTATGGAATGAGCTCCCCTCTTCGGTATTCCCAGAGCGCTATGACTTGTCCTTCTTCAAACGAGGCTTGAGGAAGGTCCTTAAAGTAGGTAGCGACCCCTCAATGTTCCCTGACATTGCAGAGGTTCATGAGCGACGGTAACCACTTACGATCAGGTGACCCGTTGGCTCGTCTGCCTACATGGCAATAAAAAAAAATATATATTATAAAGAGGAGCAACTTGTTTGTTTGATTGTAATGAATAGGCTCATAAACTATTGGACCGTTTTTAAAAATTATTTCACCATTCGAAAGCTACATTATCCATGAGTAACAAAGGCTAGATTTGATTTTGGAAAAAAATAGAGATCCATACTAAAACTTCAATATTATAAGCCGAGGTGTGAAAAAAATACCCAAAAACTTTCTATCATCGCGTGCGCTGAAAAAACAATATAATTATATCTTTTTCCCTACTAATATAATAAATGCGAAAGTAACTTTGTCTGTCTGTTTGTCTGTCTGTTACGCTTTTCTGCTTAAACATCGATTTCGACAAAATTTGGCACAGACAATCTTTAGACCCTAAGAAATACCTTTTAATTGAGAGTGACGCAGACGAAGCTGCGCAGGTCCGCTAGCGGGCTAAATTTTTTTAGAATCGGTTGAGAGCTTTAAGCGGGAAAACGTAACAGACAGAAAGACAGACAGAGAGACAGACAGAGTTACTTTCGCATTTATAATATTAATAAGGTTTGAAACTGACAACCCTATATAAAGGGGGGGTGTAACAAAAAATATCTACCCTCCGGGATAATGGGGGCTGTCAGACGCACACCAAGGGTGGGAACCCCGGCTGAATCACTTTAAACAATTACTTTATACGATAGCTGAACTCTGAGAGGAATTTTTGAGGTTAGATTAGTTTTTTTTTCGAACAGGTTATGGAATGCAGAGGTTTGGTTTTGGCAACAATGTTTTTGGCCTAATACGGATTTTGTTTTGGGATTTTTCTTTAGTGTGCATTGATTTGGATTACGTTTTGATGTATAATAGTTGTATAAAATGCTGTGCTGTAATGAAATGTTTAAAACTGTTCGTTTATTTTGAAATTTTCATCTTTAAAAAAGAACAATCAAAATCGGTCAAGCCGATCACGCGTGATATCGTGACAATCACTTGTCGATTACCTTAATATATGCTAAGTCGTTTCTGCGTATCATATTTTTACCTGCAATGTACTGTCTGTACCTCTGCAATGTCAGGGCTATGACAATACAGGACTCGAAAAAATGGAAATCAGCCATTTTTTGAAGAACGATAGTTAATAAATTTCTTTAAACACTCGCGGTGATCTACATCACTTGATACATACATACATAGGCCAGACCAAGCGTGCCGTCTCAACAAGGATTAAAGAACACATTAGGGCTATCAAAAACAACGAACCCCATGAGTCAGCAATCGCTGAGCATGTGCTGGACTCAGGGACGAATCACTGGATGCAGTTTCATAAAGCCAGGGTTTTGTCATCTGAACACCGTTACATACCAAGGCTGGTTAAGCTATTGAAATTTCGAGTAATAGCACTTTTAATCGGGGTGATGGCTTCAAACTATCCTGTATGTGGAATCCAGTGTTAGACGAAAATAAAGCCAAAAAATCTAGTTTTGAGACGGCAGCCGATACTGTCAGTGTCGTATGTCGAAATGTGAGTTCGAGTTTCAGTGGTACCGGCAAACGAACGAGAAAGAGGGTAGACAGATTTATCTTCTCTTAAATGACCCGCAGTTACTTAGTCTTCCCGTGATCATGGCGCTTGAAACAGTGCTGAAATATCGGGACCGCTCAATTAAAAATAATCGTGGTAAGAACCCGTTTAGTAATAGTGTAAACGATAGTTAAGAAAATTGATAATATATTACATGTCCCTCATTAAACGAAGTTTAAAGAAGACACAGTTTACAAAAATAAACCATCCCTTTCCGTTTCCTTTAAGCCTTTAAAAGGAAATATAAAACAATCAAAAACCAACCGAAAACGCTATAAATAAAATAATAAAAATAATATAGCATGTTCTTAATAATCTGCGAAAAATAGCACTAAACTTCAGATATCCATAAAAATGCTGCCGAAAGCACATCACGGCTTCAACAATAAAAAAAAAACATTCGAACCAATCGCAGTCGTTCTAACATCCATGCGATACATATAGGCCAATAGAAAATCGTTTTAAGACGCAATTGTACCGATAGTGCCGTCCCTTTCTAACTCGTATTGTGAGAGCTCTAATGTCTTCCGTCTCGGTTACTCGCGAGTTTCTTATTTCAAATATTTATGGACGTTATAGCCCGATTATGGGCGGGAAACGATACGTCGCCTGTTCTTGGCGTTCAATTTATTTTTATTTATTTTTTCGTGTTTTCTTTTCAATTGTTAGAGTTTTTTGTAGATTGCGATGTCTTGCACAGCCATTGTTACTTATTTATTTAACAAAGGAATGTTTTAGAGTTTTAAAACGTTTGGTCGACTTTAGAAAAGGAGGTTATCTAGTTGATTGTATGTTATGTTTGTTCTAACATAACTTTAGTTTGTGTGAACCGATTTGGATGAACCGATTAATGATGTATTTGTGCCTAAGTTATTCAAGTTAAAAAATAAAAAGAGTTTTTGTGAATGGGCTACTATTGGAATTTATAGAAGCAGGGAAAGACTTTACGACTTGTATTATGAAAAGTCATATAATCATAGTGAATCATTCCAACAGTATGTCCGAAAGTATTCAAAAATATTCAAAAAAGTCTGTGCTGCGGCAAAATCACTACACTTATCTAGGCAAATAAAAAATGCACCAGACAAAATTAAAATGACTTGGAACATTATCAATAGGGAGGCTGGAAGAGTAATACATAATGACTCTGAATTTACACTGCAAATTAATAATAAAGTTATAAATTCTCAACAAGAGATAGCTAGCGTTTTTGAAGACTTTTTTGCAGATATTCCATCTTCCACAACCAAGTCCTTGATTTCGTCTCCTGCCATTGCTGAATCACTATTAGAAAATCATGTTGATAAATGTAAAGTCAATTTTAATTTTAGCCAGATTAATACAAGTGATATCATAAAAAGTTTTAAAACTATTAATGTTAAAAAAACTCCTGATTTATGGGGAATATCAATTAAGGTTATTAATCATATAATAGACGTAATTGCACCGTTTCTCACTGAAATCTTCAATGAATGTATTAAAACTGGTGTATTTCCGGACCTAATGAAACACAGTAAAGTAATACCTTTATTTAAATCAGGTAGTACATCAGACCCCTCAAATTTTAGGCCTATTTCTGTGCTACCTGCGCTAAGTAAAATTTTTGAAAAAATAATTCTTAATCAGCTTCTAACTCATTTTAATAAGAATAACCTGCTTCATAATAAACAATTTGGTTTTACTAGGGGTTTTTCCACTACTGATGCGGGTGTAAATTTAGTTAAAAATATATTTCAGGCATGGGAGAAATCACGTGATGCACTTGGTGTGTTTTGTGATCTATCCAAAGCCTTCGACTGTGTTGATCATGATACATTAGTAAGGAAGTTACACTTTTATGGTATAAGGGACGCTTCGTTAGATCTTATAACCTCTTATTTATCAGGACGGATACAAAAAGTCGATGTTAATGGAAAGCGATCCGGCGGTGTCATGCTTAAAATGGGTGTCCCTCAAGGATCTATCTTGGGTCCCTTCTTGTTCTTAGTTTATATAAATGATTTACCTAGCTTTGTAGAAGCACGTCACGATATTGTATTGTTTGCAGATGATACATCTTTATTATTTAGACTTAAACGTCAAGAACTTGACTATGACGATGTGAATGATGCCATCTCGCGTGTAGTTCATTGGTTTAGTGTTAACAATTTGTTATTAAATAGTAAGAAAACTAAATGCATAAAATTTACGTTACCAAATGTTAAACAAGTTAAGAGTAATGTTATTATTAGTGGTGAAACATTGGAGCTTGTTGAGTCAACTGTCTTTCTTGGTATAACGGTGGATTCCAAGCTCCAGTGGGGCCCCCATATTACTAGGTTGGCGGGAAGGCTCAGTTCTGCAGCTTACGCGGTTAAAAAGATAAGAACATACACTGATGTGGACACAGCTCGCCTTGTGTATTTTAGTTATTTTCATAGTGTTATGTCTTATGGTATTCTGTTATGGGGCAATGCTGCCGACGTAGAAACAATATTTATTCTGCAGAAAAGAGCTGTTCGTGCAATCTATAATATGAACTCAAGGGAGTCTTTGCGGGACAAATTCAAGGAAATTAAGATTCTAACTTTAGCGTCCCAATACATTTATGAAAATTTAATGTATGTGCATAAAAATATTCATGAATTTCCTAAAGTCTCGGATATTCATAATTTTAACACTAGGAACAAACACAAGCTTGCGTTGCCAGCATCTAGATTACATAAAATAAGTAATTCTTTCCAGGGTTTGTCTGTAAAGCTTTATAACAAAATCCCAGTGGCCGTTCAAACATTGCCTATAAATAGGTTTAAGAGAGTTATCAAAGAACGGCTATGCAGTAAAGCATATTATAAACTTAATGATTATATAAATGACTGCACAAAATGGGAATGAGGTGCTCGTCCGGTCCATTTCAATTGATAAATTTGTTAAAAACAAAAATATTGTAAAACAATATTTAAAAAAAAAAAAAAAAATAAAACATATGAAATTAAAAAAAGACATGCCCGCTGAGTTTCTTGCGCCGGTTCTTCTCAGGACGGAGGCGTCATTTTAGCGAACTGGTGGTAGAACTTTTGAATTTATTTTATTTTTGACTTTCAAAATGTATGTGTGTCCACATCTAATTTGAAATAAATGATTTGACTTTGACTTTGACTTTATTTCAAATGAGAGGTGATAGTTTTCGTAGTGTCCAATTTAGTGTTTTCAGTACTTTTTCAAGTACTTTTGGAGTTGTTTAAAATATAGCTTTTTAAGCGATTTCTAAATTTGTTGTACGTGTTTGTGTAAATATATTTATTTTCCGGATAGACCGAAATTTGTTAAAAACTTAGGTAGGTACCTAGTAGATTTAGTATGTATATTAAAAAAAAATGAAAGGCATTCTTTTCCTTTTTAAAGCTTTTATCTAACTTGCTCTGGATGTAACTGCATATATCTAGGTATGTAAGTTCGGATGAAATCTGTCGAATTTAATTTGACAAACTTCCCGGCTTCCGATTGTGTATGGATATATCGCGTGACAATGAAATAATACTGTATTATGGAGCTGATCTGATGATGGAGTCGGAACTTGGAAGCAATAGGAACTATGCCAGATACTAGACATCATTTTTAGGCTTGAGATGTGATGATTTCCAGGCAATGATGCAATTACAAATTTATTCAAAAATATATCCATTAAATTTGACGTGAATAATTTAAAAATAATAGTTATTATTTACTAGCTTTTGCCCGCGACTTCGTTCGCGTGGACTTCAGGTTCGTCCCGTATAGCCTATGTGTTATTCTGATGTATAAGCTATATTGTGGTAAAGTTTCATTCAAATCCATTCAGTAGTTTTTACGTGAAAGAGTAACAAACATCCATACATCCATACTTACAAACTTTCGCCTTTATAATATTATTATGATTTAGCCAAGTTTACAAGTTAAAGAAAACAAACCATGGAGATCTAAATTACTAAATAATTATATTGCTTTTGCTTCTTTTAAGTTATTGTGGTTCAATCCCGATAATTACCTACAATTAATATGTCTACTCATAATATCGGAGCTCTAATATAATCCGTTTAGTAACGTGAAGAGAAGTAGCCGCCTCGCCCGTATGCCGCCATTGTTCCTATTAATTGTCTTTTAACAATAGAAGGTAATCTGATCCGGAGGCTTTTGATCTTGGATCCTCTTCCATATTAATATATCTTGATGATTTAAGAAAATTATGGTTTTTTTTCTATATTTGCGTCAAGGGTGGCTTTGTGCAGACAAATATACGAGACAGGCTTGACCTAGTGTGGAGATCTAATGGTAAATTGTATATTACACTGTAAATTTTTGGCTGAATAAATATTTTTATTCTTTTTAATCTTTTATGTATGCCACATCAAAAATCTCTAAAGTTATCAGTGTTTCTCTACTATATCATGCATGTAATACACATAAACATTCCTCTTGAATCACGACATCTATTACAACCGCATCAAAGTCCATTAGTTTAGTTTTAAAGAATTAAACTTCAGGGGAAGCGACTTTGTTTTAATCCATGCACATAGTAAAGAAACACTAACAATTTAAGAAGGTTATATGAAGAAACATCGTAAAGAACCAAATTTCGTGCTCTAAACCTTTTTTTGTTGCATAGATCAGCTAGTAAATCACAATAATTAATTTATCATTTCATCTGCCCAAAAACAATCGGAATCGAGCACAATAATACCAACATTATAAAATGAAACGTCAATAATTCAGAAGCGGGCGTCTTGGCGCGTTGCTTGCGTCTGACGTTAAATAATTGTTGGGCGCCGGCCGCTCCACAGGGCGTATTTAATAAAGTTTTATAGACACGGTAGGCGCGGAAATTTGTTTGCATTTACACAAATAGTAAACGGGTTCTTAGAACTTCTATTAAGTGTGAAGCGGTAATCGATAGTGCCAATGTGTGTCGGTGTGTCGAGATGTGAGTTCCAGTGGTAGCAAAAGAAAGAGAAAGAGGGTAGATAAATTGGTTTGCCGCTACCTACGGCCTACTCTTAAGGATTGTGACGACCAATAGCGTGCGAGATCCTGAATCGCGGTGTTGATATTTGCAATATCCGGCGCATATTATAAACAACATCTGAAATCTACTACAGTGGGGCTTCGGCCTGACTGGGCATACATTACCTCGCCCGGTCGTAGAACTCCCTTTGGCCTAATATCACTAAATCCCACAAGGATAAAAATTAATCTACCCGCAGTACTCAGTCTTCCCGAGATCACGGGACAATGTTGAAATATCCTGATAGCTCATTTAATAAAAATCATAGAGAAAGAACATAAGCTATCTTTGAATCGAAAAGTGATGCAGACGAAGTTGCACGGACCTGCTAGTGAAATATAAAAGTTGAATTAAAACAGTTCTAATTCATTCAGTGGTCTATGGTGAAGGGCGCGCGAGTTAAATTTATTTAATGATAGCCCCAGTAAGGGAGGGAGAATCCACGGTTTTTGAACCTAAAGGATTCCGGAAGTATTCCGTATGTTGGTAATACTGAAAAGTACAAGTACATTCGTTATTAAATTATACTAATAGGGTGAAAGATAAGTGCGAAAAACAAATATTAATCGTTAAATTTAAAGTAATAATAATTGAAAGTGGTATTATTGCAATAAATTTCTTTAAACACTCGCCGTTATCTACATCACTTACACAATTACTGATACTGTCAGAGAGGTATGTCGAAATGTGAGTTCGAGTTCCGGTGGTACCGGCAAACGAACGAGTGCGAGGGTAGACAGATTTGTCTGCTCTTAAATGACCTACCCGCAGTTCCTCAGTCTTCCCGTGATCATGGCGCTTGAAAAAGTGCTGAAATATCGGGACCGCTCAATAATCGTGTTAAGAACCCGTTTAGTATTAGTATAAGTGATGGTATTATTGCAAAATGAAGAAGTATAAGAATTATTTATCCACACCGGAAATAAGAAAAAAGTCTCGATCTACTACAATTTTTAAGTTGTCATTAATTGGTTAATGTAACTCCTAATTGGGTCATCTTCTTCGATTCATTTTGAAAACGTTTGGTAAATCGAATATATAAAATTCTCATGTCACAGTTTTCGTTGGCATACTCCTCCGAAACGGCTTGACCGATTTTGATGTTTTTTTTTTGTGCTTATCCGGTATCTATGAGAATCGGCCAACATCTATTTTTCATCTCCCTTAATGTTAGGGGTAGTCCACCCCTAAATTTTATTTTTTTTTATTTTTCGACGGAGACGAAGTTGCGCGGGGCAGCTAGTAGTTTATATGAATTTCAGTATGCATTGTTATTGTTGCAAGAGGTAGGTATATAAATAATTGTATAAAACTACGCAACGGATTGTGATGCGGTTGTAATAGATGTCGTGATTTAAGAGGAAGGTTTATGTGTATAATACACGCATGATATAGTAGAGAGATTGATAATTTTAGATATTTTCGAGGTGATGCTGTAAATAAACAGTTTCTAAGCCTTAACTGGCAATGCAGAGGTTAATGAGCGACGACGCTTATCATCAGGTGGGCTGTAAGCTCGTTTATCCGTCTAGCAATAAAAAAAACAAAAATTACTTCGTAAACGCTCTCCTTGTGACGCAGACTAATCTACACAAGTCAGCTAGTAACAGAAAGCTAAAAACTACGGTAGAATGCATTCCCAAAAAAATCAATATTACATCCATGTAATTTCCGTTTCCTCGCGTCAGTGTGGGCGTTATTTGACAGATCGAAATGTCATCAATTGTCAACTGTCATCGATGAATGGCGGGATTACTCAATGTGTTTATTTGTACAATTTATTAATAGATTAACCAATATTATGCTGATTAATGATGATATATACTATTAGCTCATCTGTGCAACTGCGTCTGTGTCATAAAAGCAAGATTCATAGAGTGTTTGCGATGTTATTACGAGATCACATCAAAAACTTCAAATGATGAGTGTATCTCTACTATATCATGCATGTATTATACACATAAACCTTCCTCTTGAATCACGACATCTATTACAACCGCATCACAATCCGTTGCGTAGTTTTAAAGATCAAAGCTTATGCGTATGGTTAGATAGCGGGAAGCGACTTTATTATTCGACACCTCGGCATTCTAATGTCATCATGGACTTACATACATACTACATCAGCATACTTTCAATTGGCTTCACTAATGATGTTTTTAGATGTTTTAGTTCCATGACCAACCAACTTATCACATGCAGAAATTAAAACGCCAAAATTATTTACAAGCTTTATATTAACTTGCACTAGATGTAACTCGGGTCGAATCTTGCATTAAATTTTAAAAACTTCCCGGTTTCCGATTGAGCAGACATTTTGTACACAGATGTAGGTATAGGTACCTACAGTGGACTTATAGCCAAATGGAGATCTCGTTGCGGGCGAGGTAGTGTATGGTGGTCAGGCCGAAGCCCACTGTAGTAGATTTCAGATGTCGTATTTAAGCGAAGATTTTTGCAAATGTTGTAACCGCGATTCAGGATCTTGCGCGCTATTATTGGTTGCCACATAGGTATATCACCTGACAATTCAATAATATGATGACATGGAGCTGATCAGATTAAAGTTTCGGAAGGTGGTCATAGGAATTCCTGTAGGTATAAGTGAGATAAACCTGTCGTGTTTGTGCTCGTTTTACTTGTATTAGCTAGTACTCTACTGCTACATGATATTCAGGATCTTAAAAGCTTGTATTTACTTTTTTCTCCATATTCATTTATTTGCTCATTTTTTTACATTATGTTAAAAAAAACAATAAAAAAAAAATACAATATAATAAACAGAGGGCCACTGGAGACGGGGTCTACGACCCAAGCCATCAGTGGTCAGGGCTGAAGAGAGAGGAACCTCCTCACAATACGCGCCGTGTCAAGAACGACCGCCTTCTGAATCAGGCCCTTTACCCAGCCGGTTAGCGAAAGCTTCTCTAGATGACGGTCGCAGCTTTTCGCTATTAGACCGTGCACAGATACAACGATCGGAACAATGATGGTCGATTATTTTATTATTATTATCACCAAATTCAACATTACTGTTCTATGATCTTAATTTTAAATCGGAACGGTAACTTTTTAAAACGTTCGTAATTGCAATGACAAATAGCGCTCGCCGATTAGCTGTGACGAATTCATATTGATCGATGTTACGTCAGATCGATTCAAAAATCGAACGATCATTTGTCAATTTTTAATTTTAACGTTACATTTATGAAATTGGCGCGAAATCAACGCGTCTGTAGTGATGTGCTTAATCGATTAAATTAATGATAAAGATGTTAGAAAATTGCAGCTGTTTTATAAAAAAACGTTTTGTTAAATCGTTGCATTTTTACAAGCTTTATATTAACTTGCACTGGATGTAACTATGTAAGTTCGGGTGGAATCTTGCAAGACAAACTTCCCGGTTTCCGATTGAGCTGACATTTTGCACGCAGATGTATATCGCGACAATATGACAAAATGGCCCTGATCTAATGATGGATTCGGAAGGTGGTCATAGGAACTCCTGTACTAAACAAGAGAGACCCATCGTGTTTGGGCTCGTTTTACTTGTCTTTGCTAGCACCCTATTGCTATGTGATTTTATCCAGGATCTTATAAGCTAGTATTTCAAAGTTTTCTTTAAAATATTTAAATAATTATTAGTTGTTTGATGTCGTGGTAGGGTAGTGGTTGAAGCGCTTGCCTTCTTTACGGAGGTCACAGGTTCAAAACCGAGTTATACCTCTAAATCTTAATGTGATAAAGATTTATGTACACAACACTACTGACTATAAACGGTGAAGGAAAACATCGTGAGGAAACCTGCATATCGAAAAAGGGTTCTAAAAATCCTTAAAGATAATGTAATGTCTCCAATCCGCACTGGGCAAGCGTGGTGGTCTAATCCCTCTTCGGAGGAGACCTGAGCCCAGCATTAGGCAGTAATGGGTTGGTACAGTACAGTAGCTTGTGCTTCTGAAATAAATCAGTGAATAAGTCATCAATATTGCACCATAACAGATTATTTGTCGAAAATATCGAGATATTAGAGTAATAGCCGTTTCTGTAAGGTCGGTCAAACCCCTCGCGACAATACGTCGTGGACAGCTGACGCGGGGCTAATAGGGAGGGGACGTGTCGATAAACTTTATATCGATAATAATATTTTTATTAGATGATATCTCTATGAAATAATATTTTAAAATTTATATATTGTTTTTAAAGTTTTGTTAAAACTTTCTATCAAATAATTTAATTTAAAGAAAACTTTTTAAATACAACGGCGGGTCTATCCTATCTAACACAAGATTTAGTATGACCACCTTCCGAATCCAATGTATATCGCGTGAAAATGCAAAAATATGACAAAATGGCGCTGATCTGATAATGGATTCGGAAGGTGTTCATATAAACTCTTGTACTAAATAAGATAGACCCGTCGTGTTTGAGCTCGTTGTACTTGTATTAGCTAGCACTCTACTGATACATGATATTCAGGATCTTAAAAACTGTTTTTTAAAGTTTTCTTTAAAATAAAATTTCACATAAGTTAGGTACCTGTTATATATAATATGTAGTTAAACGACACCACTGACGATTACTTACCAATCGGCTAGTTAACTTGTATTCATTTATTTAAAAATTCCATCCATTTCATTTTCCTCAGCGAAACTAAATCAGTTATCCGTCAAAATGATTAATAAAGAAATTATAAGATTAGGAATTAAGTGGGTGAGACGCCCTCGGGACGTCCGTCCTCACAAGCTGTCGCCAACACGACTAGTGATGGGACGTTACCTTATCGATAAAATATATTATTACTAGTGGACCCTTGCAACTACACCTAAGCAATGTATAAAATTTCTACATAAAATTTAAATCTGTATTATTCATATATTCATCTGAAAAGTGAGTTTTGAATATTACAACTATTGTTCTAAAGAATCGAATATTTTCACTGAGTAGCTGCGTGAAAGATAATTATCTATTTTAGATATTATAATTCGTATTATGCTTGCATATTTAATTCGTCGGTATGACATTTTAATGATAGTTGAATGCACTAATGAGCTAAGAAACGAATTCTTTAACTATCTTCTGAACGTCATTACGTACCAAGGATGGTTAAAGAAGCTATCGAGATTTCAAGACATAGCACTTTTAACAGGGGTGACGGCTTCAGATTATCGAGTATGTGGAATCCAGTGCTGAACACAACAGTCACTCGCGGGTTCATGCTCAGAGAGTCTTGTAGATACAGTGAGTGTGGTGTGGCGTGATGTGAGTTCGAGTTCCAGTGGTACTACCCAAAAGAGAACGAGAAAGAGGGTAGACAGATTTGTTTACTCTTAAATCGACCCGCAGTATCCAGTCTTCTCGTGATCATGACTTTTGCAACAACAACGAAATATCGAGACAACTCATTTATGTAATTAAATATCGTGGTAAGAACCCGTTCAAATGCATGAAAGTATTTTTAACTACCTAATTCATTTAATGGCAATAAAAGAAAATGGCAACTAAATTAAATAAAACAATTTAAATAGTTTTTAATTTGCAATGATATTTTATATATCTAATCGTCTTAAAAATACAATAATTGTTTTTTAAAACAAAAAGTCGACACACAAAAGTTGTAATCCCTTTTATCGACACATCAATCGACATAGCACATCACTGCAAGACAAGACCCCTTGGAATTAATTACTTTTTGACATATTCAGTTTTATAACAATTTATAAGGGATAAAGAGACGCAGCCTGGACCGATTACACGGCTTGTGCACAATATGTGAGAGGGTGATTTCAGAAGTATTTAGGATTTGGAAAATATGCACCTATTCGATGTTTCCTGAAGGCTATGGCTTGTACTTCTTCAAACGAGGCTTGAAAAAAGTTCTTAAAGGTAGGCCATAGCTAGCGCTCCCGCAGTGTCCCCTGATATTGCAGAGATCCATGAGTGACGATAACCGTTTACGATCAGGTGGCCCGTTAGCTCGTCGCCTACCGGGCAATAAAAAAATTAAATGTATAATATAGAACTTCCCACAGTCCGTGATGTTAAACCACGCAGTAGGTTTTGATGTAGTTTATAGATGTCGTGATTCAAGAGGAAGTTTTATGTGTATAATATATGCGTAATACTGTAGACAAACACTGGTAATTTTAGAGCTTTTTGATTAAATGAACTGCAGTCACATCATAAAAGCTAACTAAATCTAAGGTATTATTTAAAACGGTTAGATTGTGCTACTATAAAATTCAAATCTAACCACAAAAGAGATTTTCCATCAACGGCTCGCCTGATCGATTACCATTGTTTTTGGACCTATACAAAATTAAGAGACTGCGTGGTTGCTACAGGTACTATTTTTAGAAAAAAAATTGAGCACAATAAAGTTTTTTCTTAAGCAATACCCATTTTACAAATTTGGTTTGGAGTCAAGTCGAAGAAAAATATTTAATTACATTAGCATCACGAGTATCGTTTTTAGTAAAAAATTACCTGGTTATTTTCCAATAATTTTAATGATTTACTTCTTGTTTGTTTATTTAAATATTTTAACAGTAAAGAGTTGTGTAACGCAGACGAATTGTAAAATAAATAAAGACAGCGGCGTGCACCGATTACACAGTGGGGTGGTTTATCTACGAGGGGATGTACTTTGACTTCCGGAATCTGTTTAACTTAAATAATCTGTATTGACATTCTACTTTACAATATTATGCACAAGCTGCTGACAAGTACGTCGTCTGTGTGAACTATAACCCGTCTTTTGGAATGAAGTTCCTTATCGCGCTTTGTGAAAGAGACCTAGACGGAAAAAATCTTACGAAAAGTTGTCATGACACTTTTTTTTAGATGAATATCGCTAGATGGCGCTGTGATCAAAATCTTTTAAAACCCGTTCTTTATCGCGCTTTACGTTAGGAAAAAAAATATATAAGATATGTTTTAATCGAAAGGAACTTCGTTCTACACCTCTCAAGTTTTTATATTTTCCTCATCTCTTTTTTCGCAATAAAAAGCCTATGTCCTTTCTCAGAGTCTAAAGATTGTCTGTGCCAAATTTCATCAAAATCAGTTGAGAGGTTTAAGCAGGAAAGCGTAACAGACAGACAGAGTTGCTTTCGCATTTATAATATTAGTAGGGATCCACTCAACTGGGAAGTAACCAAATTTGGCGTTTATTTAGAATGGCTGACATTTGATAGACACAGACGAGTTATAAACTCTGTCTTTTAAATCTATCTATCAGAAAAAGATGTAGTAAAATCCATTGCGTAAGAAGAGAGGATTGCCAAATAAGAGGACAGATAGTGTGAAGCGACTTTGTGGGTACTTATGTAGTGAGATGATTAAATACGATAAATAATAAATTTAATTAAACAATCGCGGCATCGCGGCTATCACTTTCGTGCATAATTATTTTGAGATCATGACGTTTGCAAATCGAGACTACTCGATTAAAAAAATATCGTGGTAAGAACCCGTTTATAAAACTAGTACCTAAACAGTAATATTTAATTTAGTTAGGTCGTCGTAATTGTGTTATTTCGTTTTGTGTATCAAAAGAAGAATAAGTAGCACTTCTTTTGATTTATTTTGTATTGAATCCTTTCTGTAAAACCATGTTTCATTGAAATATAACGTCAAATGTTTAGCGTAGTTAAATATCGATGTTTACACAACTCGATATTTTAATAAAACAACAATGTCACCGCACTATGCAAATATGACAACTGTCAATCAAACAAACTGTCAACTGTGACAGCTAATTGAATAGCGTTTAAAAAAAGAACGCGCGGTTTCGAATTCAAATTCGAAATGCAAATAAAACCACGAAAGAGTTCCGAAAAATAATAAAAAATAAATAAATGCAAATATTTGAAATTGGAACGGCGCGAATGTAAACATGGCGGACGTTTGAATATTCATTCGTTGTATGAATATTTTGGAATTCGAGAACGGACGCAGCGGGTTCAGATTCATTGGGAATTTATTTACTGTTCCCACTTATATACTTTCTATATATTTTATTTAACAACTGTTACTACATTCTTATTTCTGCGTCGCAAAGGGTAAGTCTATGCTGAAAAATGTATTGATTTGTGATATCACAT
The DNA here is from genome assembly GCA_030269945.2 of Trilocha varians. NCBI lineage: Eukaryota > Metazoa > Arthropoda > Insecta > Lepidoptera > Bombycidae > Trilocha > Trilocha varians. The sequence continues at coordinate 15,982,733 of AP028278.1, read as the reverse complement.
CAAAGACTTCTAAAATTATCGGTGTTTCTCTACTAAATCATGTATGTTAACACATAAACCTTCGTCTTAAATCACTCGACACAGTTCCGAAGTTTTAAAAAAAAAAGAACAACAGTCAGCGTGAAGCGACTTTCAACTTTGTACCGACTTTTTTTTATTGCTCGTAGGCAGACGAGCTAATGGCCCACCTGATAGTAAGCGGTTACCGTCGCTCATGGACCTCTGATGACAGAAGACACTGCGGGGCCCCTACCTACGGGTTACCTTAAGGACTCTCCTCCTCGGTGTTTATTTACCAACTAGTGCACCGTAATCATTCAATAGTTAGCTTCAGAATTTAATTCGAAAACATACAAACATTAAACCGCTACTGTTCAGATCCCCTTGCCTCCCACATAAAAAAAAACAAAATCCCGCCAAAACCAAACGTCATTCAAAATGTCATCTAAACAAACGCAGACGAAGGAGTCCGAAACGAACAGCCACGCCTTACACCATCAATAATGGCGTGTCATTCGCACAATACGCGCCAAAAAAATATAATATCGCATTTGAATTAGTCCGTTAATGCCTCTTTATGTTGTTTTTTAACGATTTTCACATATTTTTGGGGTCTTTTGTTGTTGTAATATTGAGATTATCTGAGGTTTCATATTTTTGGGCTGTTTATCTGTTAAGCTTTTATCATAATAAGTGACCAAAAGTACTCATTATGCAGACAACAGGCGCTTGCATTGTGATCTATTTAAATGGTATCCCTTTACTGGAATCGGCATCAAAATTGGTTTATTTACTTTTGCCAAGTCTGTGGCCGGAACCAAAATTGAGCATAGTTTTAAAACTTGCTTTGTTTACATTTTTTAATCATTGTCAAAACGAATTAACCAGCATTACTAACCTAGCGGTTTAAGGATAATTTGAAAAATGTCTCATTATTAAAATTAGGTTCAAAAGTACACGAAAACAAGTTAACCATATAAGACATAGCTTACCAACAACAAATAGGTATTACCAGAGCGCTATCTCCTTTTTCAAACGAGGTTTTAAGAAGGTCCTTAAGAGGTTCCCTGAAATGTCAATTAGCGACGGTTACCACTTACAATTAGGTGGTCCGTTGCCTCTTTTGCTTATATAGCAAAAAACTTCACAGCACCAATCTCACCCCATTTCTTTTTGTTCCAGGTAAAAATCTGGTTTCAAAATCGTCGCATGAAATGGCGCAACTCAAAAGAGCGGGAATTGCTTGCGTCTGGAGGCTCTCGTGAGCAAACTCTGCCCAACAAGAACAACCCACATCCAGACCTATCAGACGCAGAGGCAGACAAACAAAAACAATCTCCTCTTTCACCTATAAATGAAGAAAACGATGAAAAAAGCAAAATGTACCCGACAACTTCTGAGTTTCGATATGAAGACAAAATGGCGGCTCCTATTTTCGCGCGCGATTTTTCAAATATGGAGGATGGTGAAGATTTTGACAGCGATGCTAGCGCTTCAGATGAAGAAATAAATGTGACTTGACTTTGTAAATAAATGATTGTGGTTTTTCTTAAGCTATGCACGCACTTGGGTGAATCGGGCCGCATTAGAACGCAACTAATTTTGTATCAAAATCCGTAAGGTTGTTGTAACCTTTAATTATTTATACGAAATATACTGAAGGCGGATACAGACGTATATATGCGGCCCGCGTTGTCTAGATGTGTGCGTACCTTTAGTGTTGACCATCCTAAACAGTTATCTAACAGCGTATGATTATTTCTAAAAATAATGTTAATATTATTATTTACTTGGAATTTAAAAACAAAATAATAAATAAATTACTAATCTAACTTCATTTCACATTTAATAAGTAGTACCTATTTTATTGATAATGTGTTCCAATAGTTCATTTTGCAATTTTGTGACACAATAACATTAGATATCGCAACTATGTGACACTTTAACATTAGATTTTGCAAAATGCGCTTTCCTACCGTGTCACAAATAAATAGGTCACACTTTGAGCGTTTGTGACAAAATTGCAGGACAATTTAAGACGACAGTCCACGATAAATACTTTTGCAAGCAACTGCAACCAAATAAGATGCGCTGTTAGATATATTGTTATGTAAATAATTTGTAAATATTTTTCAAATTTTCAAGGTGTTCCAATAAGATTAAATTCTCAAAATATTAAATGTTTAAAGTAATTATTAAGTAAAAAATATTCTAATTAGAAAACACGAATCCAGTTTTCGTTGTAAAAATTATTAATTAATTTTTAAAATGGGATAGGTAACCTACGTATTTAAATCCATATTTAGGTGTTAAATAAGTATAATCATGATAAACGTATTGGTAATTAAATTTATAAAATATAGTAAGTACTCCGAAAATATCAACCCGGTCACATAAATATTTAAAAGCACTAATAATATTAGGCCACAGTTACTCGTATTAACGTGGAATCTCCTTCCTGTGCTTGTTGATAACTAAATCAGCTATTTACACTGTACCTAACAAACCAATACAAAATAATGTCTCAAAACTACATAAACTACAAAGTACCCTATAAAGTCTTCAGTTTAAATCAATTTAAAAGAACCACAGGAAGGTTTTCTATTTAGAGAGTATCTATATTTCAGTTTTCTATGGATATTGTTTTCATATCGGGTTTTAAAACATATTAATGAATCGCATGTTTGTAAATAAGTCATTACAATTTTATAATGATATGAAAATTTAATGTTTGTGACAAAATTGCAATAGTGACAGATTAACATGACATTTGACAAAACAATCTTCTATTTTGTGACGAGTTCTACAGTGTCAACTTTGTAATAGTTTTTGTAATTTCCACTTTTTAATTTTACATTAATCAAATCTTAACCAGTCTCAAAAACTTTATAAAATGCCATGAATTTTGTGACAATTATAAATGATTCTTTAATAAAAACTTCATGATTAACAATTATACTATTTTAAATTTGTTTAAACACTCGCGGTTATCCACATCACTTACACTATTACTAAATGGTTTGTCTGCTCTTAATTGACCTACCCGCAGTTCTTCAGTTTTCCCGTGATCATGGCGCTTGAAACAGTGCCGAAATATCGGGATCGCTCAATTGAAAATAATCGTGGAAAGAACCCGCTTAGTAATAGTGTTAGTGATATAGTACTATTTTAATTGTATATTGTTAAAATTAAAGTGTCACACATTAAACTGATAATCTGTCACATAATCCATAATAGTTGAATTTGTCACAACGTTAAAGTGTCACAAGTTTGTAAATGTTACTAGCTAAATGTTCATACTCATAAAATATTGATATTTATTAATTTAATTACGTATAAATGAGTGTTGTAATAATTATAATGATCTCTTTAGTATAAGGTTTTAATTGACACATAGGAATGTACAATAAAGTAATATTAAACGATGAAAAGTAACCTCCAAAAGTTTAATTTCAAATTTGTTTGAGAATGTTCACCTAACCTCTTTTGTTGATAAAATTACGATAAGAACAATTAATAAATAACTGAAAATTTTATGTAATTCGCAATTGTTTTATAATTTTAGTTACTACTTGCTTACGTGCTCAAAGTTGTGTCAAAATGTAAATTATGTATGTGAAAATAAATTATTAAATCTTAAAATTTAGTTTTATTTCATTTGCATTTCTTAAAAATATTCTTAAAACATTATCACTACATACCTACTCGTAGTATAAAACAAAGCTTCACGTTGTCTGTCTCTATGTATGATTATATCTTTAAAACTACACTATGGATTGTGATGCGGTTGTAATAGATGTCGCGATTCAAGAGGAAGGTTTATGTGTATAATACATGCATGATATAGTAGAGAAACACTGATAAATGTAAAGGTTTTGATGTGATGTTGTAAATGAGCACATTTTTCTGCGTTGACATCGCAAATTGCTTTAAATTCGCTTTGTGACACAAATGACATTGCATTAGTTCTATTATAATACTAGCTGGCCCACACAACTTCGCCTGCGTCACATAAGGAAATTTTCTCACCGTTTAAACCTTCCCTGGACTTCTACGAATATTTCAAGACTAAAATAAGTAAAATCGGTTCAGTCGTTCTCGAGTTTTAGCGAGACTAACGAACAGTAATTCATTTTTATATATAAGAAAGAAGATTAATTTACTTTAAAGAAAGCCTTTTAAATCCAAGTTCTAAAACCTGATTATCATGTAGCAGAATAGTGTTAGCTAAGACAAGTAAAACAAGCCCAAATACGACAGATCTAACTTGTTTAGTACAAGAGTTCCTTTAACGTTCAGAATCCATCATCAGATCAGCGCAAATATTATTGGAACGAAGTTCCTTATCGCGCGTTGTGATAAGGAACGTGAAGGGGGCTAGACGGATAAAATTATTACGAAAAGTTCAATTCCTTATTTTGTTTTATATGATTAATGCTAGATGGCGCTGTGATCAAAATATTTTGTTCTGTCTCTCTGTCTTCTGTCGTTTTAAACTAACTAATTATTATAACTTTAAAAAATAAAATTTTATTCCAATTCCCTCAGTAATTAATCGAAAGGAACTTCGTTCCATCCGGGTATCCCTTGACACCCCTCAAGTTTTTTTTTTAGTTTATTGGACTTATGCGGTGAGATGCTGTACAGGTTTTACTATTTATGCGAATAATACCGACACGAATAAAATCTGGTAGAAATCGATTAATCCCAGATGACACGTGCGAGTTGATACTGCACGTGCCGCGTCACCAACACTCGTGTTTAACTGCTAATGGCGCTGTTTGATGTTCGCGGTTTAGCTTCAGCATATTGTCATCTGGAATATATTGAAGTGCAGTTAAAATAAACGCTTTAAATAAAATAAAAAAGGTAGAATTTTTTTAAATAAAAATGAAAACGATCGGTTTGCATTTTTTAAATAGGACAAAAACTACCAGTCGAATCTTTGTCAAATTTATGACGTTTTATCCAAAGTGTATGCTTTCTAATAAAAAAGAATCATCTAAATTGGTTCATATAGAAAAGCAATAGAAGTCCGTTAAAAACTTATTCTATACTTATTAAATAAATAACAATAAATAAATAAATATTTTAGGTAAGAGGTTGACGTGATATCGTAAATATTTTTTCTTTCCAAGTTCTCCCTTTCCGAAACTTCTATTATCTACCGTGTGTGGTCCCCATGCATTTCTTTATTTGATGATACATCAAAGAGAATGATAAGACACTGCATTTGACAGCCGTTACAAGGATTACACCCTTTTATACTGATCCTTAAGTTAGGAGTTAACATATCTATATGATAACGCTGAAGTTTGTATATTTCGGGTATTTGCCCACCTCTCACTCCCACCACTGTAACTCCTGTGTAGCCAGGATCCACAGCGGCGACCATCGTAATGACTCTGAGCAGTGAAGCCCAGGAATACGAGGGAAAGATAACTTGTCTAACCCCGTGACGAATTTAATCAGAAGATGATAGAAGGAATAGGAAAACATGAGTTTCGACTTCCCTTCTCGCAAAGCGGGAAACAATAAAATAAGATTGAAAAATCATTACGCCAGAATTACAAATTTAGCTTGCAACCACCCAAACTTACATAGTTACACCCAGTGCATGTTAATATAAAGCTTGTAAAAAGTGATCTAGACTTCATGGAAAAGGAGAAAGAGTCTCCTTTGTGACACAGACGAAGTCAGCTTGTGTAATATTAAGCGCAGTGCTCCGTAGTTAATCGGCAAGTGACGCCGCGTGCCGACACGTGTTAGTAACATGTTGGCAATATGTTGCACGATTGTGGAACTAATCCTGTTACTATAAAAACAATTATTATTGTATTAACTCAATTTCGTCTGCGTCACATAGGAAGAGTTCCCGGGTTTTTTTGACTGTATAAAACATGGACGTCCACGAATATTTCAAGACTAAAATTAATCAAATCGGTTCCACTGTTGTTGAGTTTTAGCAGCAATTAATTTTTAATAATAATATTCAAGAAGATACTAGCAATTTATTTATTTTTATTTATTTATTTGGGAAACCAACAGAAAATACAAATTATAAAACAACACATATAGTTAAAGCTTTAATCAGCTGCCTGGACCAATCGTGGTTATTTGACTGTTAAAGAGGACTGAACTAAATGACTAAAAGAAAGATTGAATGACTAAATAACTCAGTGAAAAACTAACTGAGTATCATTAATTGTGTTGTATGATAGCAGTGTAGTATTAATCCGCAGTGTATAGTCATCCATCACACATGGAGTACGTCGAGAGCTTGTAAACACGACTGAGTACGAGTACAGGGCTGTACTCGGGAACTCTGCCGTTCAATGGCGAAACATAATATTTTTGGATATGTTAAGAAAGAAATACAGGGTGGATCTGTAACTTTGGATAATCTGACGTGGGGTGAATGACCTGTCGAAATACAATATAGCACCATTTTTATTTTTGGAATCGGTTAAACTTTTTTATTTAATGTATATCACATCCCCATACAATGTCATAAAAAAAAAGTTTAACCGATTCCGAAAATAAAAACGGTTCTAAGTTGCACATCGACAGGTCATTCATCCCATGTCAGATTATCCAAAGTAAGAGATCCACCTTGTATGAGAGCTCAGTATTATACAGAATTATTACATCTGGAATCAACATCATGAATAACAAAGTGAAGTTTTAAAGAATATTTGTAATATTTTATTAGTGTGCTAAACGAATTGACTGTCTTACGACTGATAGTCGAGTCGATTGACCACCAGATAAATATATTTTTAGCGCATTCCTGGAAATAAAAACCACGGGAGAACCAACAATAGTACCTTGTTGTTAACGTGTCTTGTTCGTTTGTAGAAATTACACATCTGAAGTACAAAACATGGTTTCTCTGTCGCTTAAGATTGTTTTAAACTGAAGAGTGTTTAAGTCGTTTTGTAAAACACTTGATGTTTGTAGGTAACATTGTTCGGAGACACTATTCTGTACTGTTTTGTTCTGTAAACTGTATCTAGTAATATTAGATCGATGGTGACCCCCCATTGCTTCCTGAATTCGTCCCTGTACATTCGAATCGGGTAACAGCTAACAATTTGCGAACATTTGATACAAGCGTGTATGTTTGCACTACGGGGGAACTATGTCAATTTGTACTCGCTTTTAGCAATAACTCTATCTCGACTTGACTAAGTATCGTGCAAACAATGGAATCATTGAAATCGGTTAAAATATTGTACATCTAGATCTAAACGAAGTCGACTTAATTAATTTTAATTACAAACTTTTAAGATCTTGGATATAATGTCGAGTGCTTAAGATGAGTAAAACGAGCCCAAACATGATGAGTCTATCTTGTTTAGTACAAGAGTTCCTTCCGAATCCATCATCAGATCAGTGCCATATTATTGCATTGTCACGTGATATACATCTGCGTGTAAAATATCAGCTCAATCGGAAACCGGGAAGTTGATGAAATTCAACTAGCAAGATTGCACCCGAACTTACATAGTTACTTCCAGTGCAAGTTAATATAAAGCTTGTAATAGTACAATTCTTCCACAATTAGCACTTGCAATAATTGTTACTTTAAATATGATTACATTTTTCTAAACATCATTCAAGTCATAGACCATCCTTTTGGGAACTCAGTTAAATGTACTGTACTGTAACAACCCATTACTGCCCACTGTTGGGCTCAGGTCTCCTCCGAAGAGGGGCTAGGCATAGTCCACCACGCTTGCCCAATGCGGATTGAGGACTTCACATATTTTCAAAGGATTTTTTTAAAAACCCTTTTCCGACATGCAGTTTTCCTCACGATGTTTTCCTTCACCATTTTTAGCCAGAGGTGTTGTGAAATATTGCACACAAATCTTTTTCATATTAAGATTTAGAGGTACAAGCCGGCCGGTTTTGAACCCGCGACCTCCCGTACGGAAGGCAAGCGCTTCAACCACTACCCCACCACGACTATAAGTTAAATGTATTTCTCGAATATTGTACTGTTGTTTCCATTAGTAATCTGATCGTTGTTTGAGTGGTACAAACATTGGAGGAATCATTTACAGTTGTATGCTCTGTTTACATGTTGCAATAGTATTAATAGCTGACCAGACTTAATGTGCGTGGCCAAAAGTTTTTACAAGCTTTATATTAACTTGCACTGGATGTAACTATGCAAGTTGGGGTGGAATCTTGCGAGATAAATTTGACAAAGTTCCCGGTTCCCGAATGAGCTGACATTTTTCACGCAGATGTATATCGCGAGACAATGCAATAATATGACTAAATGACGCTGATCTGATGATAGATACCGAAGGTTTACATTAAAACTTCTGTACTAAACAAGATAGTCACCGTGTTTGGGCTCACGTTATATATCTAAGCTAGCACTCTATCGCTGTATATCCAGATTCTAACACTGTGGGGCCGCTACCTACGCCTGCCCTTAAGGACTTTCTTCAAGCCTCGTTTGAAGAAGGGCCAGTCATAGCATTCGAGAAAAACCGAAGAGGGAAGTTAATTCCATAGCCGGATGGTGCGTGGCAAAAACGAATTCTTGGATGGACCGTGGTTCCATATAGTAGGGATGACCTCCACCTCATTAAAATTATTAGGTACAACTGGAATCAACATCATGAACAGAATGAAGCCAATTGAAAGTACACCTATCACGCATAACAACTCGACTATCTGAGGGTGCCGATAACACTCAGTTCGTTTAGTACATTAATAAAATATTACACATACATAAGTTCTTTAAAACTTCACTTTGTTATTCATGATGTTGATTCAGTCTTGTCTTCGTCAATTTAGATGCCGTTAGGTGGAGTTCTAAATTTAGACTTTAGAAACGGTTATTTTTGACAGGTCACTAACAATATTATTTTGTATAAATAGAATATTGTATTGAGAATTGTAATAAAACTCTTTAAACCTCAATTCTCAACATATACTTTGTTAAATAACGCATTTTTTAAACCTTTGCGTGTGGTCCTTATTGAACCATTTTGGATTAGTTTTTGCAACTTTTAATCTCTGTTGAGTTTAGCCATTTTTTGTGCAAAATACAATAAAACGTGGGAATCGTTTACAGAAAGGATTGCGTCAAAATCAGGTGGAGTATTGTATATTGTATCACTACATAGTATAAAACAAAGTCTTATAACGTTGTCTGTCTCTATGTATGATTATATCTATAAAACTACGCAACGGATTGTGATGCGGTTGTAATAGATGTCGTGATTCAAGAGGAAGGTTTGTGTATAATACATGCATGATATAGTAGAGATACACTGATAACTTTAAAGTTTTTGAACTGATGTCGTAATATTGCTCTGAACTAAATGAATTCTCCATTCATCACTTCTTTACTAAACTAGATAGACTCATCGTTGTCTCGTTTTACTTGTATTAGTTAGCACTCTACTGATACATCATATCCAGGATCTTAAAAGCTTTTATTTTTAATACTTGTAATATATTTCACTAGCTGATCCGTGCAATTTCGTCTGCGTCACAAAGGGATATCCTATCTCGATAAATGGACCGTACAACACTGAAATAATTTTTCAAATGGAAAGTGCTCCTGAAATACACATAGAATACTTGTTTTTTTTTTTCTGTTGGAGGAAATCACCGTATCCCCGCCCGCGGGGCGTATGTGGGAGTTGAACCGCACTAAGACTTCCAACCGCTCACACTCAGCGTCCGAACCCCGGTTGAGGCCAGAACCCAGCACGGGGTTTGGAAGGACGGCGCGACGCGTAACGCGCTCGGCACTCTTTCCCGTCGCTCCGTCCCCGGGCACACAGATTACTTAAGATTTAGTTTAGATAGTTAAAGCTTAATTTATTAAATTAAAAAATCATTAACAGATTTTACTTAAACTATCTATAAATTGTTGACAAATAGTTCCATTGTGACCACCATGAAGATATTTATATAATTATAATCCCTATTAAAATGGTGCCGTCACCCTTTTACACAAAAAATATACAAAATGGGTTCCGTAGATAAATAACGAGTGATATCGGTTTAAACTCAATATGTTTGTTCCTTCATAACTTTAGTTTATTTGAACCGATTTGAATGATTTGGTGTTAGATGACTACGGTCGTCATACCCATTTAAATTTTTATGAGATCGAACAACTACTTTTGGATCTGAGTTTAAAAATGTGAATTTTTAACGGACAATTTTTAATAGAAGTAGGGAGTTTCCATTTTTGTAATAAAAATATTACTTAATAAAAAAAGTACAATAAAATTAGGTTTAAATATAAATAATTTAATCAAAATAATTTTAAAAAGATACCGCAAGTTACGCAAAGTTGCTCGTTTGAAATAAATGATTTGATTTTCACTTTGCAATAATTTAATCCTTCTCCAAAATTTTCCTTACGATGTTGCATCTAAAAACTACAGTAAAGGCATGGAATTATTACCGAGGTAATAATTTTATGAGTAAAGGTATAAAGTGTGTAGAAAGTAAAACAGACCACTACCGATCATGTAACATGAATTGTTTAAACTTAACTCAGAAATACAACCCTAATTTTGAACGTTAAAAATCATGAACGAGCGCATCTCAACAAAAGCAGTTGGATATTAGTACAAAAAGCGCCCTAAATTGTCACAGAAACCCCCATTTTAACAATAGCAATGTAATTTATTGATATCAGAATAAAAAGACAAATTATTAATGATGTAAACATTAAAAAATAACAACTGAACATGTCCTTAATGCTCCAGCTGATTTCAATAAAGTCCGCCATTTTGAAAATTTAATCACAAATTTTACGATACGTTTAACTTATTTTCGTCAATTTGTTTTGTTATGAGAACTTAATTAGAAATAAAAACAGGTTTTTTCAAGTATCTTTTTAGTAAAAAAGTGTTGCGAATAAATTATACTTGAATTATAAGTAAGAAAACGTTACTATGGTTTTCAAGTTACCAACATCAAAAAATCTAGGGTGAAAGATCCAGATGCTAAACAGCGCGTTGCTCATATTCTTTTTTTTTCTTTATTATATTGTATATATTGTATATTCTCTAAATAAAGGAGATTCCACGACTACCATCGCCTTTTATATGGAAGAATAATCCTAATAGATCTATCTAAACTAAAGTTAAGCAAATAAAAAAAATCAGTCAACTTGAGAATCTCCTCATGAGACGGGCAAAAACACTTAAAGAAAAAACCCAAATCCCTAGTTATGTGTAATAAAACGCCTTAAAAAATGAACGTCATAAAATAGTTATAATCCTTATAAATAAATCAAATATCACTAATACTGTCAATACTATTGTCAATTCAAAGTTACGACTCCACATATTAGTAGTTTGTGAACTATAATGCAGTGTTTGTTGTCAAATTGTAACATATTATGTATTGTTGTTGAAAGTTATTGTACTTTAAATGTAATTTAGGGGAAGCCTTGTGCTTCATAGATTTCGTATTGATTTTAACTTATTTTTTTTAATTTGAGAGAATTGACTCTAATTTTAAGTTAGGTGACTATTTTTTACAGAAATGAGGAGATCCGCAGAAGGACCAAAGTTACCGACATAGCCTAAAGAATTGCATCTTTGAAGTGGAAATGAGCAGGACACATTGTGCGCAGAACTGATGGTCGATGGGGCCGAAAAGTTCTAGAGTGGCGACCACGAACTGGTAGGCGTAGCGTAGGTAGGCCTCCCACAAGGTGGACCAATGACCTGGTCAGGACCGCGGGAGGTGGCTGGATGCGGACAGCACAGGACCGATCGATGTGGCGAAGTTTGGGGGAGGCCTATTTCCAGCAGTGGACGTCTACAGGCTGATGATGATGATGATGATGAAGATGATGATGATGATGACTATTTTTTAGTTGAAAGAAATAGCCGGTCTTTCATCTACCCCGTGGGTGGGGTATGTGGGCGAAGATCAACACTAAAACCTACAGCTGCTCATATTCAGCGTCCGAACACAACAAGATGTTATACAGGGCGGCACGACGCGTTACGCACAACGGCATACCCGATACGATACGGCAGTATTACTGATTTATAGCTTCTTCAAACGAGGCTTGAAGAGAGTCCTTAAGGGTAGGCCGTAGGTAGCGGAGCAGTGTCTTCTGGTAATGCAGAGATCCATGAGTGACGGTAACCGCTTAAGATCAGGTGGGCCGGTAGCCCATCTGTCTACGGAGTAATAAAATAAATCAAATTTACTCAATAAAATGATACCACATATTACAGTTTTTTTTTATTTTGTAAAAAATAAAAATAAATTCATGTTTGTTTTCAGGCTCAGTCATGGACACTCCCATACAGTTTGTTTGTGCAAATTTAAATTTCCAATAATTTTATATCACTGTGTTTTCTGTCAATTTACCATCATTATATTATTCAAAGTTAAAATTATTGAGATTATCACTGTAAATCTGAAGAATTGAACTATTTATTCTCAACGTAAATAAGAAAAATACTAATTCATTATATATATTCATCATTAATAATTCAATTTTGAAGTTGTCACTAATTGGCCCACCCTGCTATCGGGTCGGCTACCCTAAATGGTACAATTATAAACAAAATTAATTTGTTTGACGCGGCCCCGGGCTACACTCACAAACAGCGTATCCAGTGATTGGCGTTTCAACCTCCGAATACTTTCCGGATCCGACGAAATAATTGAATTTTTGAAACTGTTGAAATTCGTTTGCAATTTTTGTTTGTTCAGTTTTAGTTTTGGGTGTACTTTGATTAGAATGTCGTAGAAAATATTAGATTAATAGAAAAAGCTTTGGTGTTGATTTACGATCCTGGATATTTTATGTAGTAGTGGACGTGATGGATATGTCTTATTTAGTATAAGTTCCTGTTGCCTTCGTCAGATCAGCTCCATTGTACTATATTATTGCAATATCAAGTATTCATACATGCGCGCAAATCTGCTCAATCGGAAACGGTAAACTTGGTCAACATAACTCGCAAAATACCGCACGAATTAGTCAGTTACATGGTTTTATTCAGAACAAGTTAAATAAAAGCTTCAAAACAATAAAATTAGGTTGATTCAGCATAGTAATAAAAAGTCGTACGTTCTACCTATATTTGGCTAACACTGCTATCTAGCAACAAAAAGCGACACTAATTCATTATATTAATGTGCTGCCATCTAGCGTCGAGTAGCATAACTAGTTAGCGCCATCTATTAGAGAGGTTATAAAACTTTTAGTTTATTTTTTTATAGATAGATGGCACTAATTACGAAATGCCTTTTATTTTTATGAATACACTCTTTGTCATCGTACTTTTTAGAAAAAAATAATATTTGATGTTTTAATGATGTCTTTACATTATACTTTATTGATGACATTTTTGAAAAACAGAAGTTTAAAAAAACTGTTATTACTCCATCTATTAGTAAGAAACAGAATCAACTATGTCACTAGCGTCATCTATCTTCGGAATATACAAACTAATTGATAGTTTACTTTTTCGAGTTATAGATGACACTGAATCATTTTTTACTTTTCTCTGGTCAAGAACAAACTCAAAAGGATGAAAATAAGCAAAATTCCCTCAGAAAACCATAAATTTTTAACACACAACGAAAATCGATTTTTATAATTTTCGCATTCCCAACCCTCGAAATAAATAAATGGAACTTCAGGGCCTTTCATCTGAAACAAAAATCATCCGAATCGGTCCGACCCAAACTTAAAGTTACAACGTAATTCCTCTTTTTAGGAAGCCGAACAACAAAATAAAACAATAACACACTTTGGTAAGCATTTTATTGACACAAAATAAAAAAGAAATACAAAATAGTTAAAATTATCCAATTATCATTTTGTGTAAGTTGTGATGTATAAAAACACGAAGAATTGATTAACAATGTATTCTCTTCAATAAAACGTTATTAAAATAATTTTAATGTTTAATCAAAATATTTTATTAGGCAAATAATTAAAATTCCAGTTACTTGCACCAAAAACTATTTTCCACATTCATAAGTTTATCCACATCAATTTTTTGGCGGAAAAGCGGAAACGGATGTAGGCAGTTATTTTCAAGTTGGTAACACAATTGTTCACAGCCCCTAACCTAATATCATTATTACCTTATAATAAAAATTGTCGTTTTAAGTAAAATTCGAAAATAAACCGATTTTAGTGACGATTTTTGCAGTTTATATACACAATTGTAACCGGTAGATGTCGCTACTATAGTAAAATCTCAGAAAAACTGTAAGTTTGCAAATTCCTATTTTTTCACAAGAGAGCACATAAACTTATGTATAAACTAAATTATATCACATAATAATAAAACACGTTCAAATTATACAAGCTTTATATTAACTTGCACTGGATGTAACTATGTAAGTTCGGGTGGAATCTTGCGAGTTAAATTTGACAAACTTCTCGGTTTCCGATTGAGCTGACATTTTGCACGCAGATGTATATCTCGTGATAATGCAATAATATGATACCATGAAGCTGATCTGATAATGGAGTCGGAAGGAACTCCTGTACTAAAGAAGATAGACCCGTCGTGTTTGTGTTCGTTTTACTTGTATAAACTAGCACTCTACTTCTACATTATATCCAGGATCTTAAAAGCTTGTATTTATAAACTTTACTGTAAATTTATTTCATTTTATTTTCAATAATTTCATAATATCATTTGATCAAAAAAATCATATTTGAACTGTCTCCAAATCACTTTTTTCAAAGTATTCATCTTTTTTCACGCTCAAATTTTGTATGACGTCATCGCAAACATTTTCTTGATTCTGATAAGTGGTACCGTGCCTAAACTCCATGTGTTTCTCCATACTAGATTTCTGAACGCACCTATAAGGACATAGTTGACATTTGACACTTTTTTGACGAGGCCTGTACGGTTTGACAGCTCTTATGTCAACTTTGTCACTGTCATTTAGATGTCTTAATTTGTGTTTAGTCAAATTCGTTTTTTGAACGCATTTATAATTGCACTGGTCACAGCTAAACGGTTTCTGGTTCGTGTGTAAGTACATGTGCTTGACCAAATTCGGTTTCTGGACGGTTCGGTAGCTACAGTAGGAGCAGGCGAACGGTTTGAAACCAGTGTGGGTTCTCTCGTGGACAACCAGGTTATTCTTTTGTGCACATTTATAAGAACAAAACTGACATCTAAACGGTTTTTCTTTCATATGAACTAAAATATGTTTCGCTACGTTATTTTTCTGACCAGATTTGTAATCGCAAAACGTGCACGAAAAAGGTTTTTCACCAGAATGGACTCTCTCGTGGATTTTCAAAATGGCGGGTGATTGACATCTGTACGAACATTGCGTGCAACCGAATTTCCCGCTTTTATCCTTTTCCGAATCATCTAAACAAGTTTTAGAATGTTGTTTTAGACCGCGTTTAGAGGGAAATACCTCATTACATTTATAACAGATATATTCTCCTTTTATATTTAAAGATAAATCTTCACTTAACCTAGCATTACTAGTTTTATCAACTTGGTAATCGAAATAAAGTTTATTCTCGTCCGATGGCTTTAAAATCTCTTTGGGCTGTTCTTTTTCGATATCTTTTTTGACGCAGTTTTGTTTTTCGGCGTAAGGTGACGCGTCAAACTGCCTAACAACTAAATTTTGTGGATAAGTCATGTAATTTTGGGGGCGCGAATATAAATCTATTGAATTTAGGGCGACTTGGTTGTAAGTTTGGTATAGTTGATCATTTAGTTGCGATGTTTGGGGAGTTTCTTGATGTATTTGTCCTGAAAATATAAATAAATAAAGTTGTGTTATTTTGCTGTCTTTGTGTGTAAAAATCTTAAATACTAATATATATTACGTGTATAAAACCTTGAGAGGTGTCATGGAACACCCGACCTCTCAATTAAAAATAATCGTGGTAAAAACCCGTTTAGTAGTAGTGTAAGTGAAAATGACTAATAGTTCCTGTGCTATTCTTGATAAATAGAAGTCAATCGTTTTCATTTTTGTAAAAATAATACTTATTTTATCCGGCATCGATCTAATATTATATAACATTTAGAACATTAGTATAAATTTACGAAAACTACATAAATTATAAAAAAGTGACCTTTCAAAGTTTAATTTTAATGTGGTCTTGATATCAAATAAAAATACATGAATACTAGATGACCCTCGCAACTTCATCTGCGTCACAAAGGGGTTCAAACAATACTCTTAATGCTGTTGCAATATTATTTGCGCGGCCCGGGGAGTACTACTCAAAAGCGAACGAGTGCGAGGGTAGACAGATTTGTTTGCTCTTAAATCGACCCGCAGTATCCAGTCTTCTCGTGATCATGACGTTTGCAACAACAACGAAATATCGAGACAATTCAATTAATTAAATATCGTGGTAAGAACCCGTTCGAAATGCATGAAAGTATTATAGAAAACCGCGAGTGTCTGAATAAGCTTGTATTTAATGTTTTCTTTAGAATATTTTTTTAACGTGAACTCGCAAAAATCGTCTAATTTTAAACATTGACCTTTTAAAATGTCCGTTGAAAGGTTAAAGTTAGACTAGTTTATAATATCAGTTGCACGGACTGCTTTCTAGATTCATTTTATGTTAATCAATGTGCATAATTAAATAAATTATCGAATCAAAGTTGATCCTACGTAAAAAGGAGTTCTCAAATACCACCGGGTGCTCTTTTTATGTTTGTCCGTGGGTAATTACGAAGTTAATGAACCGATTTTGATGATTCCGTATATAAGTCTATTTACTAAAAACTGAAAGTTTTTAGGGTTCTGCAGCTAAAATTAACCTATTTCATAAGAAACACAATTACGATATTTTGCTGTATTAAATTTAATGATTAAAATCTCGCACCTAAGGCTTAAAATCTATACTAATACTAGACGACCCTCGCAACTTCGTCTGCGTCATAAAGGGGTTCAAACAGTACTCGCAATGCCGTCGAGTTATTATTTTCGCGGCTCGCTGAGTCCCACATATTCATTGCGTTTTATACTCGTAATAACTTCTAAACGAAAAGTCCGATTGGAATAAAACAAAAAGTAATTTAATTCTACATTAATACTCTTGATAACAAAATACTTAATTTGGGTAAGGGTTAATATAACTCATTTAACGTTAAATTTAATCTCGGAACGAAATATTAAATTTTAAAAACATAAAAGTGGTTATTGTGACAAAACTATGATAGTTAGATATATGCTGTCGCGGACTTTTTTGTTTGTCTTCAAAAGACCTAAGAACCCGTAGTACATCATTTTGTTCTATTGTCAATAGTTTTTGCAGCGTAGGCATAAATAGGTTTTCGATTTTTCACCTTTTGTTACATATTCGATATTTTCATGCGGATCCCTAATTTTTTTGAAAATAAAATGTAGCCTATAACCTTCCTCGATAAATGGACTTTCCAACAGTGAAAGAATTTTTGAAATCGGACCAGTAGATCCTGAGATTAGCGCGTTCAAACAAACAAACAAACAAACAAACTCTTATAATATTAGCTTTATAATATTAGTATAGATTATGGTTAGAGGAAGGCTATAGGCTAAATTTTATTTTGAAAAAAATAGGGATCCGTATGAAAATATCGAATTTGTAAGACGAGGTGAAATATTGAAAACCTATTTATGCGTACGCTGCAAAAACTATTGACAATAGAACAAAATGATGTACTACGGGTTTTTAGGTGTTAGTAAGACCTACAAAAAAGTCCGCGACAGCATATACCTAACTATCATAGTTTAGTCACAATAACCGCTTTTATGTTTATAAAAATAAAAAAATTGACAAATTATAACCCCCTTCTTTTGGGAAGTCGGTCAAAAACGAAAAATGATTACAATTTTTTGAAAATCACTTACCATTAATCGCACCAACACCATCCAAAGTTTGGTTCGGATTTTCATAGAAATAGCCATCGTCTTCTTGTTCAGATTTTATATGAAACGGCATTTGAACGTGCTCATTGGCCAACCTGTCACCAATCTCACCCAACCTCTGATCCACACTTTGGACCAACCTTTGGTCAATTCTATCTAACCGATGTGCTATGTTTTGGTCCAATCTTTCTATACTTTGACCTAGACGTTGGGCTAAATTCTGGTCAATCGTTTGGCCTAAACGCTGGACAATAGTTTGGTCCAACCGTTGACTTTGATCTATAATAAGGTTTTCTTGTATGGGAATTCTTCTTGTATCGTGCAAGATTTCTTGCTCGATATGTATATTTATTTCTAAGTTCGAATCGTTCCTAATATTGTGTAATTCGTTGAGTCTACTCAAGTCTATGTTACGTAGATCGTGTTCACTTAGATTTTGTACCAAAGACAGGTTATTCTGTAGTTCTATTTCATTTCTAAATAACGAAACATCGAGATTTCTTAATGCATCTTCTTGTCTATGTATTTCTTCGTGTTCATTAAAGTTCAGGCTTCGGTTGATGTGGTTCGTTTTCAGCATTAATGTGGACATTTGTCTCGGTGACAAAGGTAGTTGGAAATTGTGTCCTAATCCGGAGTTATTGAGCGTAGTTTGCATCGCTTGGTGGAGCTGCTCCATCGATATTTGAGTATGATATTCGGTCTCTAGTTGATGTTTTTGAAGCTGAAAAATGATGGTTCGATTGATGAAGATTTTATTTGTAGAGGTTTTTCAAATTGTAAAATTGATGAGGAAATATGTTTTAGGATATAAAATGATTATTTTAAAAGGTATGGAGAACATTTTATGATAATCAGAACTCATGAGTAACTTTTTTTTTTGTCTTCTGCCGGTACAGAGCATGAACAATGGTAACTGCTTATGATCAGAAGGCTTGTTAGCTCATCAGCAATAAAAACAAAATATCAGCCCTCAAGCCAACAATACAAAAAATCATGTTGTAATTTTATTCTAAAGTCATTTCATTCTCAATCATAGAAATGCAGTCAATTTGAAACGTTGAAATTATTCATTGATGGAATAGTTTAAATAATCTTCTAAAGATATATTTTTGAAAAATAGTTGAAGTCATACCTTAGTACAGGCAGGTTGTAAAACAACATTGGGAAAGGTCCATCAGTGGGCAAATGAGTGACCAAAAATCATCATTAACTAAGAAATCATTGAATGATTATTTTTTTTTACAAGGTAATTCAGCACATTATTTCGATATTTTTTTTAAATGAGAAGTAATTTGATAAAAATACTACTCTGGTAAAGGATCCACACATGTGTAACTTTTAACAACACGGTTACGAAATTTAAAAAAAAAAGCATTTACGTTATAAACAAAAACTTACGCTATCCATGTACATTTTGTAGTTTTCTTCGACGGCGCTTTGGTCTTCCCTCTTCACGAAATCCATGTTTTTTGTTACAGCATGCAACTGCCGTTTTTTATTCAGTTTTTTTCCGTAGTCCCAACGATCGTATACCTAACCTATAACTTGATTTAATCTTAGATTATGACTTAACGTGTACATTAGGAACTTAATAAAGCAATTTATATAGTTTATTTCATTGAATATCACATAATTTCATTTAAAATATTGAAGTCTAAGAAAATAAAACGATGTTTTTTTAATGAATTGACGTAAAAGCAAAAGAAAGGAGCTGCTTAGCCCTCATAGACAATGCAAAATTATAGAGTTGGGTCAGTATTGTCAAACACTTTCGAAAAAACCCGAGAGTCCAAAATAAATCAACTTGGAGATTTTAAATTAGTCAAATATTTCATTTTAAAATTCAGTCTTTAAGTAAAACACTTTAATAAGATTTTAAAATAAAACTTATACAGTTTAATGTGTTAATCGGAAAGTGACCTGGATAATGCTAGTAGGATTTCAGTTGCAAAAGTGTGCTACACAAATTGGTCCATCGATTTCCGTGAATTTCTCGTATCTTTTTTAGACTTACAACACTTTTACCATAGTCAAATTTCCTTTATTTTTCGTTCAGAAAAAACACTGAATTTTTGTTCATTTTGTTTCAAAATTTTATCCGAGCTTGAAATAATATTAACGAAAAGCAAAATCAAGACCTTTATCCAATATCTAAAATCAAATCTATTTCTTGAAAAGCGTAGCAGGTGAGTATATGAGTATACGAAATGATTTCTTTATAAAATAGAAATAACAACTTTGAGGGGAAAAGTTTTTGAACGTTTAAAACTAGAATATTTTGACATTTTTGACCTTCACATTTTTAATATTTTTATCGCGAATGTTTTCATTTTTCGCAAGCCGTGTCAGCTGTAGATTTTATCCTAAAACTCTTGCAAATTCAGCTGGTTTACTGATCAACAGCTTCTGCTACCAATCCAGGTACTTCTTCCGCTTATACCGCTAAGGACCGGCCTAAAATAACCTCAACTTACCTACGTAAAAATAGTTTAGTATTTTGTATAATTTTAATAGCTGACACCTGATTAATGATTTAGTAGCGCAACTTCATCTGCATCACAAAAAGGAAGCTTGTAGGTCTTATTTAGTCCTTACCCCATAAAAATGATTTTCAAGTTATCCTTGCTTTTTTAATTTCTACCTGGATTTACAAGATTGCGTGATTATTTTTTTATTTTAGTTGCATAATCTGTGAATGATACTAGATATTAACCATGTTAAGTTAACCACTCAACTGGGATCGGCAACCAAATTGGTTTGTTTGCTTTTGCCAAGTCTGTGGCAGGAGCCAAAATTGAGCACAGTTCTTAAACTTGTTTTGTTTACATTTTTTAATCGTTTCATATTTTACAGATATGATAGAGGCTCAGTCACGGTGTTGATTCCGAACGAAGTCCCCAGTTTCGCCATCTAGCGAATAGTGACGTTCCCAGTTGAGTGGTTAAAAGACCTGTGCGAAACCTGTAAAAAAAGTGATACAAAAAAAAATGTGATATGTTTTCAGAACAATGTCGAAACATGCATTGGTGATCCTCGCTCAAGGGGCCGAAGAGATGGAGACTGTGATTACAGTAGACATGCTGAGAAGGGCTGGGGTTTGTACTGATTTTATTTAAAAAACTTTGTACTTTGTTTGGGTAAGTTAAAACTATTTTATCGCCACAGATCCATTTAATAAGAAAAGTCTTTGGTGTTAGCTCACGAATGACAGTAATTACCCACTGTCTGTCTGTATGCTTAAATCTTAAAAATTTTGTGATGAATTTTGATGCAGCTTTTTTGTAATAGATAAAATGGTTCAAGAGGAAGGTTTATAAGGTTTTTTTAAGTAACTAATGTCTTATTATTTAAGATCTGAAGTTGTAAATAAGTTTTTGTAAAGATTTGTATTATTTTTTTAGATTACAGTGACGTTAGCCGGTTTAGACGGTGCTGATCCAGTCCTCTGTTCTCGTCAACTAACGCTAGTTCCCGATAAATCATTGACCGATGCTCTTGCTGAGAAAAAATTGTATGATGCTGTGAGTATAAAATATATTTTTATCTGACTTCCAAAACGGAAGAGATAATTAATTCATCTGTATATATGTTCCTTCATAACTTTACTTTGGGTGGATTGATTTGAATAATTCTGATGCCAGATGAAAGATGGTCGTCATGTAATTTGGTTCCTATTTAATTTTTAGAATCGAACAAGTACTTTTGGATCTGTTACGAAATATGTATATAATGGTAATATAATCTTGAAGTAAATAATAACAAAATTGCGTTTCTGTAAATTAAAATAGCAAAAAAACATTTAAAGTTATTTATTTACACAATATTGAATCAAAAAATTAATCTCATGAAAACTTTCTTCCATTCATGTCATTTTACAAATGTCAGATGAGAGTCTATTAATTCTCTATTATGTAATACAATACTAAAAAGTTTTCATTACAAATATTTTATGGACAAAATTACACGATTTGCTATGCGTTTTTCTTTTTGATGTGAACCAATTTCGATTATTTTTTCGTTAGAAAGCACTCATTTTGAGCTTTATCTCATATATAAATTTGATAAAGATCTGACTGGTAGTATTTGAGCTATGCTTGAGAAATGGAAGTGAGTTGTCTTCATTTTTGTAATAAAAATAAAGTTTTTCTACCATTTTAATGTTTTTGTAAAGGTTATACTTCCGGGCGGTTTGGAAGGGTCGGAGCGTCTCTCCAAGTCGAAGGTAGTTGGAGATATACTAAAGGAACACGAGGGAGCTACGGGCAGTATTCTGGCGGCGATCTGCGCTGGTAAATATACGGGATGATTTTTTAGTAATGTTACATTTTGAAATAATTAGTTTTAAAGAAAACTTTAATTTCAAGCTTTTAATATCTTCAATATCATGTATCAGTAGAGTGCTGGCTAATACAAGTACAACGAGACAACAATAAGTCTATCTTGTTTAGTACAAAAGTTCTTATGACCTTCCGAATCAGATCAGCTCTATCATATTATTGCATTGTCACGCGATATACATCTGCGTGCAAAATGTTAGCTCAATCGGAAGCCGGGAAGTTTGTTAAATTCAACTCGCAAGATTCCAACCGAACTTGCATAGTTACATCCAGTGCAAGTTAATATAAAGCTTGTATTAATAATGGTTTTTCAGCACCGACAGTGTTTGTAGCTCACGGCGTAGCTAAGGGTCGGAAAGTGACGTCATATCCGACCACTAAAGATAAAATTCCCTCAGACGTTTACACTTACGAGGAAGGACAAAGAGTGGTTGTGGATGGACAAGTTGTTACAAGCAGGGTGAGAGATTGCCTACCGTTTCTTTTTACTTATATCTTTTTTATAGATTAAAATTGTAATATTGAATTAAAAAGAAAAAAATCTTGAGAGGTGTCAAGGGACACCCGGATGGTACGAAGTTCCTTTCGATTAATTAGTGAGGGAATTGTAATAAAATTTTATTCTTTTAAGTTATAATAATTAGTTAGTTTATAATTATTGTAACTTAAATAAAATATTTTGATCACAGCGCCATCTAGCGATAATCATCTAAAACAAAAAAGTGTTGTGACAACTTTTTCATAAGAATTTCCGTCTAGTCCCCTTTCGATAACGCGCAATAAGGAACTTCAATAAACAGCGTTGAATCGTTTTTTATTGCAAATTTCAATCAAATTTGTACATACAATAGCCAATTTAGTTTTAAAAAATATTTATTTTTACATTTCAGGGTCCCGGTACAGCATATTGGTTTGGTTTGAAACTAATTGAATTATTAACTGATAAATCGAAGGCAGATCAAGTAGAAAAAGGAATGATCATCTCAGGATATTAAATATATTGTACAAGAAGCAATGAGTAAAAAATATAGTTATTATTAACAAAAAACTGTTATGAATTTACCAAACATATGTTTAAGTTTAATAAATTGTTTAAGAAAAGGATTTTTGTTTATTTTTTACATCTTAAAAACATAGAATTATTACATCTGGAATCAACATCATGAACAACAGAATGAAGCCTATTTAAAGTGCACCGATCGCGCGTAACTACACGATATTCTGTCGTTAGTGTACCGATGACACTCAATTCGTTTAACACGCTAATAAAATATTACATACATATAAGTTCTTTCAAATTTCACTTTGTTATTTCTGATGTTAAATCAAAACATCGTGTTGTTACGCGCGATCGGTGCATTTTAAATTGGCTTCATTCTGTTGTTCATGATGTTGATTCCAAATGTAATAATTCTATGGGTTTTATTTAGAGTTTGTTTGTAATGTTACACTATAATTAAGACAACAACGATTGTAGACAATTGACGTGCTAACGATTTTATAATTCCCACTACTGTATCTATTTTATACCAGAACTTTTCGGCCCCATCGGCCATCTGTTCTCCGCACAATGTGTCCTGCCCATTGCCACTTCAAAGATACAATTCTTTGGGCTATGTCGGTTACTTTAGTCCTTCTGCGGATCTCCTCATTTCTGATTTGATCACGCAGAAAAACACCCAGCATAGCTCTTTCCATTGCTCTTTGATGCAGATGGCGCAGGACTAGTCGATGTGGCGAGGTTTGGGAGAGGCCTATGTCCAGCAGTAGACGTCTATAGGCTGATGATGATAATGATTTGACTTTGACTACCACTTAAATTATATTTGACTAATAATAAAAGTGGTTCAACGTTGTATTTCGGTCATTAATAGGGGTGTGCGAATATCGTTCGAATCGAATCGAATCGAATATTAAAATTCGATTCGAAATTCGACGAATATTCGAAAAATTTCGAATAATTCGAAAAGTTTCGAATATTCGTTGAATTTCGAATAGTATCGAATTTGACTACGACGATGCATCGGAAATAGGACAAGAATTTGTATTTAGTAGATAATATATTTAATGGGCTAGATGTCAACAAAATAGTCGTAGTCGAATTCGATACTATTCGAAATTCGACGAATATTCGAAACTTTTCGAATTATTCGAAATTTTTCGAATATTCGGCGAATTTCGAATAATTCGAAGATCCGAATTACTCGATTCGAGTTTCGAGAAACGAATAATTCGTGAGTTCGGATTATTCGCACACCCCTAGTCATTAACCACACTACAGCTGTCAAAAAGTTACAGATACACCCTGAATTAAAGAAAATTAAATTTGGGAAGAAAATTCAAACAAATCAACAACTATAATAAATTTAATATTCAATAAACTTAAAATTATTATTTACAATAACTTGCTTAAAATACAACAGTACAAAATCTGTATATAGAATATTCTTATTTATTCTGTAGTATATATTTTTCAATCTCAGAAAAATTGCTTTCAAAAAAACAATTATCAGCTTTTAATACTTCATGCATTTTCAACGGGTTCTTACCACGATATTTAATTGAGTTCACTCGCGGGTTCATGCTCAGAGTCTTGTAGATACAGTAAGTGTGGTGTGTCGTGATGTGAGTTCGAGTTCCAGTGGTACTACCCAAAACCGAACGAGTGCGAGGGTAGACAGATTTATTTGCTCTTAAATCGACCCGCAGTATCCAGTCTTCTCGTGATCATGACGTTTGCAACAACAACGAAATATCGAGACAACTCAATTAATTAAATATCGTGGTAAGAACCCGTTGAGAATGCATGAAAGTATTATAGAAAACCGCGAGTGTCTGAATAAGTTTGTTAGCTTTTAATTTATTTAAATGTACATTATAAAAAAAAACAGAAAACGATTCTCAAATATTAAATCATTTTCATTGATATGTTAAAAAAGTGTTTCAAAGTTTTAAAATCTGCACCATGTACTATTTGTTTTATTAAATGACTATTTATATTAAGGTAAGACTTATTTACATTAATAAAAAAAATTGTCTAAAATTTCATTAATGACGCATTATTTACATGACATGACATTTATTAACATGATGCTACAGCAATTTTTATTATAAAATATTCGAGTTCTGTAAAAATAAAAATGTATAAAATATATCTTTCACTGTATGTATTTTTGGAAGTCTCTATTTAAACTGCATATTTTGTTTAATTATATCAAATTTATCTCATATTGCACAAACCACATGACATTGCAAATGACATGACAAAACATTTACATGACACGACAGCAATTCACATGACACACCATTTTTACATGACGCTTAATTTTTACATGACACTCTATTTTCTTCACTCGTCCGGTTCCTGTCTTCGCTTGCGTCTTTTTCCTTTCGGATGCGCTTTATACGTGTGCTTCTGTAGATCTTTTAATGTTGTATACCTTAGTTGGAAATTAAAATAAATTTTAAACATGTATTTTTATGCAAAAAATATAAATACAGTTTGTGATAATCATATTCAACGTGGACAGACCTCCCACAAGATGGACCTCATTTTGCAGGAATTTTAGATATTTTCAAGTTGTGCATATTACCAAACCATATTCTTGGATTATAATATTTTAACTTTTTTTTTTATTGCTATGTAGGCTGATCGTATTTGACTATTATAACCTTCAATATCATTATCAAATCACCCTGTGTAGAGATGATATACAGGGTGTATCTGTAATTTTATACCAGCTGTAGTGTGGTGAATGACCTATCAATATACAACTTTTTTACTTGGTTACTATTTTTTTAAATGTTGAACCGATTTCACTAACAAAAGTATTTCTGCATTGTATTTCGACAGGTTATTTATTCACCACACTACAGCTGGGATAAAATCACAGATACACCCTGTATATTACTGTTAAATGTTACTACACCCTGTATACAGTCGTGGTCAACTAATTAGGGACAGATCTAAAACTTGGCCATATGGAAAGTTCATACCCTATTATTGTGAGCTTCATTCCAGATTGCTGAATGTTACTTTATAAACTTAACCACTATTAATTACTCTAGTTAACATAATATAATAAAAACAAAAAAAAACAATCAACCTTATAAAAAATCTTAATCAAATCGCATTAATCAATAGTTATGACACGGATGAACTGGCCACCTAATTAGGGACACTTCAGCTTTTGCTCTAAATTCAAAAATTAAAAAGGAATAATTTTTATTCTATTCTTTTTTTTAATTTTGGCGCCAATTTGAAAAGCAATATTCTTACCGTGCGAGTTAAAAACATATCAAATAATTTAAAAAAATGGGTCGAAAGAAAAGCTGTGATGCAATGCAACAATGCGAAAAGTTATAATAAATCTTTATCAGCGTGGATGGTCATACCGAAAAATTGCAGATCATCTGAAATGTTCCCAAAACTGATTTACAATGCAGTGGCTTAAAAATTCATGAAACAACAGAAACGGTGCCTAGAAGGAAAAGACCAAGAAAAACAACCGCACAAGATGATCGCAGAATGGTCACTCTCGCGAAAAGAGACCCCTTTAAGGGTTCCGTTTTGATAAAAAGTGAGGTTTTTGGACCAGAACTGACTGCTGGAGTATCAGCAAGGACCGTCAGAAGGCGACTGGTAGAAGCAAAGCTTGTAGGAAGAGTTGCTCGAAAAGTTCCATTACTGAAGAAAGAACACAAACAAGCAAGGTTGGCATTTGCAAGAAAGTATGGACATTGGACTGTTGCTCAATGGAGGAAAGCGCTATTTTCTGACGAGACCAAGATTAATCTAATTTCATCCGATGGCAGACAATACGTGCGACGACCTATAAAGTCCGAAATGAATCCAAAATACACGAAGAAGCAGGTGAAACATGGGGGCGGCAATATTCAAATCTGGGGCTGTTTTTCTGGACATGGAGTAGGACCTATAAAAAGAATTGAAGGTAAACTTGACCAATTCCAATACAAAGAAATATTGGAGGAAACGATGCTACCGTATGCTGAAGAAGTCTTACCTGTATCCTGGATGTTTCAACACGACAACGACCCAAAACATACAGCGCATTCTGTTAAATCGTTCCTAGCGCAATAGTCAGTGACGGTGCTCGACTGCTCGCAAACAGCCCAGACCTAAACCCGATAGAGCACTTATGGTATGAAGCAAAGAAAACAGTTGCAGCTCAACGTACAGGCACAAAAAATCAGCTTTACGAGATATTTCAAGGTGTTTGGAATAGTATTTCTTTAGATACCTGTAATAATTTGATTGCATCGATGCCGCGCCGATGCCAAATGGTTATAACCAACAAAGGCAATCATACAGGCTATTAAAAATACGTTTAATGATTTTTTTCTATTCTATTTATATTTAAGAAAACTTTTTTATGTAATAAACACTTCAATAATTACAAGTTATTTAAATTTACAGTTAAGATTTAAAGTGTCCCTAATTAGTTGTCCATGCATAAATCAATTATGTGAAAACTATCGATCGCAATTAGCTATTATCTTTTGTTGGTCCTTAAATATTTAGAATACTAGCTAAATTACTTGTTATTAATTGAAACCAGCTTCAGAGCCTTTTGATTTTTATTTTTTCCGGACTGGAGGGATGATGTTTTATTTTAGTGATATGGTGTCCCTAATTAGTTGACCACGACTGTATATATGGTACAGAATATTTACCATATCCAATATTTCACATTGTTCCTTTCATTTAAAACGCTATGTTTGTTAGCAAAGAATTATTCGTGATTAACTGTTCTGTCGACTGGCATCATAAAAATACAGGGTGTTGATTTTTGCCGGCTTTGTTAGTTCGATTTTCAGACAAATCAAATTTACGAAAAATCTGTGAATGCAGTATTATTAAGCATCAAAAATAAAATGTTTCGTTGCAGCAAAACATCCTATCTCTAATATTTAAGATACTTCCCGTTCGTGTCGCATAGTTTTGGGACACCCTGTATACTTACTTATTCTGACACTGTTCACAATGAAACCGGAATGATTCAGGATCACCGTGAACTCTTACTTCATGAGAATCTCTGATCTTCTCTTTGGCGAAACTCTTGTGACATTGTTTACATTCATAAGGCTTAGAACTGTTGTGTGACTGAAAATGAAATAATAAGCTTTTAAGACCCGAGATATTATATAGCAGTAGAGTGCTAGGTAATCTAGATTAAATATTATAAAGCTGCAGTTTGTTTGTTTGAAGGCGCCAATCTGAGGAAGTACTGGTCCGATTTAAAAAGTATAAGAAAGTCCATTTATCGAGGAAGGTTTATAGGCTATAGTTTATATTGAAAAAAATAGGAATCCGTATGAAAACGTCGAATTTGTAATAGAAGGTGTAAAATCGAAAACATATTTATGCGTAAGCTGCAAAAACTATTGACAATATGATGTACTACGGGTTTGTAGGTCTTAGTAAGATCTGAATAAAAGTCCGCGAGAGCATATATCTAACTATAATAGTTTAGTCACAATAATTGCTTTTATGTTTATAAAAAATATTAAATCGCGAGAACTCCTTTTATGACACAGACGAAGTTACACGGGTCTTCTAGTACAAGCATAACGAGTACTTAACAAGATGAGTCTTGTTTAGCACTAGAGTTATGTCAGTTCGGGTGGAATCTTGCGAGTTAAATTAGACAAACTTCCCGGTTTCCGATTGAGCTGAAATTTTGCACGCAGATGTATATCGCGTGATAATGCAATAATATGACAAAAATAGCGCTGATCTGATGATGGAGTCGAAAAGAACAACTGTACTAAACAAGATAGACTCTACTGCCACATGATATCCGATATAGAATTTAAAAAATATTCTTTAATATAAATTATAATATTAAGTTTACATTATCTATGGTTTATACTCACAACTTTGACGTGTCTCTTCAAACTGGAATTAGTAAGGAATGTGCTCGAACATATATCACATACATACGGTCGTTCATTACGATGTGTCCGCTCATGTACCTTAAAATAAATAAATATACTCTTAAGAATATCATGCGAATGTGAAAAATATACCCAAAAACTTTCTAAATAACCCTAAGATAAATATTAGGGGTGTGCGAATAATTCGAACTCCCGAATTATTCGATTCGAACGATATTCGCACACCCCCCATAATAAATATACATATAAAAAACAGACAAGTGCGAGTGAGATTCGCGTACGATGGGTTCCGTATTATTATTTGTAAAGAAATTACTAACTACTAGGTAAATTAATTATTAAAAAGTGGTTCCAGTGGTACTACCCAAAAGCGAACGAGTGCGAGGGTAGACAGATTTGTTTGTTCTTAAATCGACCCGCAGTATCCAGTCTTCTCGTGATCATGTCGCTTGCAACAACAACGAAATATCGAGACAACTCAATTAATTAAATATCGCGGTAAGAACCCGTTGAAAATGCATGAAAGTATTATAGAAAACCGCGAGTGTCTGAATAAGTTTAAGACAATAATATATATTTTTTTGTTTTACCTGTAAATTATAGCTCTCGTAAAATCCTTTCCCACAGTAAGTGCAATGAAAAGTATGTCCTCTCGATATTCTCTCGTGAGTTTTCGAATGCATCTTCAGTTGTGGGATTGAACCAAACTTTTTTGGGCAATCTGGGCATTCGTGTATTTTCTCCTGAAATATAAATCAGTCGCATCTTAATTTTCCACATATTTACGTCCTATAATTTAATTTAACTTATATGCTAAATATACGCCAATAATAGTAATGAGGAGTGTATTTTACCACGTTGGAGGACTAAGTTCTGCAGTCAGTGGAAGTCTATAGGCTGATGATGATGATGATGTCTAGCTTTAGAAAGAATGAACATTAAGCAAATTTATTCCACACACACAAAAAGGACACAAAAGTAGATAGTTACCATATGTGAAGCTCTGTGTTTCTCCATCGAATGTCTGTGTTTAAACTGTTTCGGGCACTCGGGACATTTGAATGTACCTTCTTCAGACATGGACGCTTTCAAACGAAGAGTTGAATGTACCCTAGAAATATATTTTGTGAGGAAAAACCAAACAAAGTAACCCACTCGTCTGCGTACGTCAATAAGCATGACGTACCCAGACGAAGCATCAAAGATTCGAAGATATAATGATGTTGAAGGAAACTACATAATATATTAAAACAATTTAAATGCTGACTCGGTTTTACTTAAAATCTTGATCACTTACACTATTAATAAACGGGTTCTTACCACGATATGTCGAAATGTGAGTTCGAGTTCCAGTGGTACCGGCAAACGAACGAGAAAGAGGGTAGACAGATTTGTCTGCTCTTAAATGACCTACCCGCAGTTCTTCAGTCTTCCCGTGATTATGGCGCTTGAAACAGTGCCGAAATATCGGGATCGCTCAATTAAAAATAATCGTGGTAAGAACCCGTTTAGTAATAGTGTAAGTGATGTAGATAACCGCGAGTGTTTAAAGAAATAAAATCTTGATATTTATAAAATTTTCAATGAACTTAACATTAAAATATTTTAAATTTTGGTTGAAACGCTAACATCGGATGACGTCACGATGAGGTAAACAATATGAAATTGACGTTCTCTATTGGTTGCTCCAAGACACTTTTGCGTTTGTTTACCTAAGCGTGACGTAAATGCGACGCCATGACACTGGGCTGTTTGCGCGCACTTTTTGAAATGAAAAATGGCTCGAAAATATATAAGTATTTTCGCAAATAGTAAACGTGTACCCACAACAAGGAAGAGGATTTCAAAATTTTTTGTCATGTTTATTTTCTACATGACGTAACCAGGAAATTTGGTCAAAATCGTGTTGGAGTTAAATTTAGATTTCGATTTATAATAATTAAACCTTACATTTTTGTCAATATTTATTATTAAACTACGCTGTATTACATTTTGGGCAAAAATATATTATCTTTGTAAAATATGAGACTATTGAAAAAGCTTTTGGGTAGTACCACTGGAACTCGAACTCACATCATCACATCACAAAAGCGAACGAGAAAGAGGGTAAATTTGTTTGCTCTTAAATCGACAACTCAATTAATTAAATATCGTGGTAAGAACCCGTTGAAAATGCATGAACGTATTCTAGTTTTATTTCAAATTATACTTACATATGCCTGTGGTATCGTAGTCGACTCTTCGTAATGAAAGCACTGCCACAATCTTTGCAAGAGAAATCCGGCACACTCGCTGATTCGTCTTTTACCTGCAAATATAATATTAAATAATTTATTTTAAGGAGAAACCTTTTTAAATACAACTTTAACTTTATTGACGAAAAAACGTGATAATCAACCTTTTAAAATCCTGGATATCGTGTAACAGTAGACTAGTAAAACGAGCCTAAACACGTTGGGTCTATCTTGTTTAGTACATGTGTTCCTATGACCACCTTCAGGTGGTCCGTAGGCTCGTTTATTTATTTAGCAATTAAAAAAAACCTTTTGGAACGAAGTTCCTAATCGCGCGTTGTGAAAGGGGCAAGACGGAAAAAATTCTTACGAAAAGTTGTCACGACAAATTTTTGTTTTAGATGATTATCGCTAGATGGCGCTGTGATCAAAATCTTTTAAAACACGTTCCTTATTTGTTTTAAATGATTATCGCTAGATGTCGCTGTGATCAAAATCTTTTAAAACACGTTCTCTATCGCGCGTTACGTTAGGAAAAATATATATATAAGATACCTTTTAATCGAAAGGTCGTTCTATTCGGGTGTCCCATGACACCTCTCAAGTTTTTTTTTTTTTACCTTATAACTTTAGCTTGTGTTGACCGATTCGGATCCAATACCGATCGATAAAAAGTGATGGACGTCCCTGGATCCCATTTACTTTTTAAAAGATTTATATTAACTTGCACTGGATGTAACTATGTGAGTTCGTGTGGAATCTTGCAAGCTGAATTTGAAATTGACAAACTTCCCGGTTTCCGATTGAGATGACATTTTGCACGCAGATGTACATCGCGTGACAATGCAATAATATGACAAAATGGCGTTGATCTGATGACGGAGTCGGTAGCATTAGAAACTCCTGTACTAAACAACATAAGACTCATTGTTGGCTCGTTTTACTTGTATAAGCAATCTTCTGCTACATGATATCCAGGATCTTAAAAGCTTGTATTTAAAGTGATTCTTTTTAATTAATTTCCTACCTCATTCATTCTTTCAATCATCTTAGCTTCCCTCTGAGCATTCCGTTTCTTCTCTCTCTGTTTAGCTTTCTCCGATTTATTGTTGTACCCTAAGGAGTGCCATTTCGTGTGGATCAGGAACCGTTTTGGATGAGAGAATATTAGCCCACAATTGGGACATTCATAGTTTTTTGTGATGACTGAACTGGGGGTGCATTCTGGAAGAGAATAAGGAATATAATATTAGAATAGTGTGGCGGACCAATAGCGTGCCATATCCTAAATCGCGCTATTGATGTTTGCAACGTTCGACGCATATACAGGGTGTCCTAAAACTATGCGATATGAACGGGAAGTACTGTAAATAAAATATTGGACAGGATGTTTTGCTGAAACAAAACATCATTTTATTTTTTAACTTTTTTTTTTTTATTTTCTGTTTTCAACTGCCATCAGTCAATTATGACTATAATCAGTTTATTTGTAATATATTTATTGCGATTGGGTTTCGGAGACCAGTGTCTCAGCTAACCCCTATTTAGTCGTCCTATAAGACGTGTTTTCGCTTTAGTCGTTTCGTTGCTTGGCTGTTATCCAGGAGTTCAGCAGCAAGTGGGTTCGGGTGATTTGCCAGTCGCTTCTTGTAGCGCTCTTTTTAACTTAGATCTCTAATTTTTTTTTAAGTTTGCATTGCTCTGATGAATTCTCCAGCGTTAAGTCCAATAATGGATCCAGCTGAAAATCAGTGCTGCAGTTTTATGTAGCTGCAGCATTTATTATTTAATTATTACTTTGTTTATTAAATATAGCACTAGATTCTATATTCTTAATGTTAAGTGTGTAATCTTTTAAGTGCTGAATAAATGTATTTTCTTTCTTTCTAATATTTAAGGTACTTCCCGTTCATGTTACTTAGTCCTGGGACACCCTGTATAGAGTTGAAGAGTTTGATTTGTTTTAAACAAGAGAAGCAGTTATATTTTAGTAATTCTAGTAGTTGCTTGGAATAAATATTTATTCTATTCTTTACAATACAATTATTGTGACTTGTGTACTAAAAATTCAAGAAAATTACAATGAATTTATAAAAACAAATAAAAAACCAGAAAATACAAACGAAAACTTACTTGCAGCTTTAACAGCTTCCAAAGCTTCATTCACACTACTCTCGGCTGTCACAAACATATCAAGAAACCCATCTTTTCCTACCCCATTTGGATCTTTTAAAAACGGACTGACATATTCCGAATCATTACAAGTAATCTCTACTTTTACTTCTATACTTAACGAATCATCATTTTTCTCTAAATTTTGAGAGTCTCTTGAAGTTTCCGAGTGGAAAGAATCTTGCGTGTTTTCTGAACTTTGTTGTATGTTATTTGTTTCCCGAATTTCCTGGGAAATTGGTTCCTCTTCCGGAATTTCCTGGGAAATTGGCTCCTCTCCCGGATTTTCCTGGGAAATTGGTTCCTCGTCCGGAATTTCCTGGGAAATTGGCTCCTCTTCCGGAATTTCCTGGGAAATTGGTTCCTCTTCCGGAATTTCCTGGGAAATTGATTCCTCTTCCTGGGGATTTTTTTCCTGGACTTTTCTCGGACTTGAATCTTTAATTATGTCTGGTTCATTATTAGTTTTATTACATGTGTTACTTAACATATTTTCTATAATACGTACGGTGTTTTCAAGGCTTTTGCGTTTAGTTTCGTCTATAGTAGTTTTAGGTGCTTCTTCAGTTCCGGTTTCATTGGCAGCGTAGTCAACTGGTTGAGAATATGTATAAGATTCTGAATTTGAATATCCATTGTAGCTGTAGGGTAATTTCTCGGGCTCCGCGTGAGGTAAAGCATAGGTAGGTAGCCCGCTAGACCATGGTAAAGGCTCATACATTTGAGACCTATGAGTAAATTGAGAGTTCATATGTCCAAGGTGATAGTTCGGATACCTCTGTATCTGAGGACTCATGGCTAAATGTGGGGGTCCGAAACCATAATTAGGGAGACTGTAGCCTGTATTCACTGTTTGCTGCGCTTCTTGACCGATTTTGTTGATGTTATTCGCGTAATTTACACTGTTATTAAAAGTCATATTTACTTGACCGTTTGGATCGTTTGGGCCGAAAGACCCGTTGTTATGCAACATTATAGCACGAAACACGTTTTCCCGCGAAATCACTGTTTACTATCGCTACATTTTGTTGGGTAAATTGCAAAATAAACTTTAATAAACAAGAAAGTTAGCCATTTTGGCTGAACTTTTTTTTCATTTGTTTGACATTCGAATCAATAAAACATACCAGCAAGACTGTCAAGTCAGGTTCAGTTTCTCATAAGTTCTAAGGTCAGGACACACTAAAGTTTAAAAAATTAGTTACAATTTCGTTTGAAAGCTCAATCATTCGAAGTTTTTTATTAATTTGTTTCGAGTTCAGTTGATTTTTTCAGTACCATTATACACGTTTTATTGAAACGCGTGTCACTTTGAAGAAAGCTGCCCTGAACACCAAAGCCACTGAAATTGCTACCCTTTAATTGACCTAAGAGTACCAGGATGGTCTGTGGTACCGGGTCCACTAACATCGGACCCGAGGGGTGCTGCGCTAGAGCTCAGCGCGCACGCTATGTAATTACAGCTACTGGGAGATGGTAAGCGCTCGGCGCTCCCTGACCCAGGCTGGTTCTTCTGCCAGCCGGGTATTCCTAGGGAGGCATACCACCACGCGGCCCCATCTTGGCGGGCTTCGGTGGGCCCACCGACCGAGAGAGCCGGTCGGTGGTGGTGGCTTCGCCAACGACTGCCGGTTCGGCGTCCGGGGGTGCCGGGGCGATACGTGAGCGTCAATCGCGAACGCGTCCTGTCACCCCTACCAGCCTCGTGCCGGGTTCTGTCCCCGGCGATTTCCTCCCGTCCCAAAAAAAAAACCCTTTCATTGACAGCTTGATCAGTTTTTTAATCAAATTTCAAGTATGTATCTACCCTAAAAAATGGATAGGGTTGTGACTATTTGCTGTACGATCGATTAATTTAAAAGTTTTGAAAAGTCGATTTTTATTAATCGCGTGTAAAAATTCTATTGCCCAATTTGGTCAAAAAACTTTTTGCATTCTTTCATGCCGACATCAAATCAGATTAAAAACAAAACAGCTTGGTGCTTTTTTGTTAATTATAAGATAAACGAAAACAACACCTGTGTTTCGTTGATGATGTGTTCATAAATAAGTTAAGAGTGAAGAAATCGATTTAAGTGACATCGTCTTATCAAACTCGATCAGCATCTCTAAAAAATAACTGTCAAATTGTAAATTGTCATTTTTCATTCCAGAATTTGTTGCTGTTTGTCTTTGAATTTGTGTATAAAATGGAATTTAAAAAAATGTGAATTAATTATCAACGATGAACGCGCAAAAACAGTAGGTAGTGAACGGTGAATCTCAATAATTTTAACGTACATGAAAATCATTTGAAGATCAAAAAATGGCGTTGAGCGCCGCCGCTGAAGATTATTTTCGTACCATGAATCCTTTGGCTTCTAAAATACACGATGATATTGTAGAAGCAAAGAGTATGTACGAGAATATTTGGGATTCGCTAGCGGAAAAGGAAAAGGTAAACTTCCCGCTTTTGTTTTCGCTCGTTTGAATTTCGAATAAGGAAATCATTTTCCGGGTGATTCATTTCAATGCCGCTTTGTACAGTCATTAGTTATTTAACTTGTGAGTAAAATACACTATGATATGTCCTTCTTCAAATATTTACTTAGGTTCTTCAGGGAACTGGTAGTATGACTTCCAATTTCCACAATTTGACTTTGGTTTTTAAATGCTTATATTGGGTCCATTTGATGGTAAATGGTCTCCGTTGAATATGGAGACTAAAGCTACATGATTTATTACTTTTGACATGTTCTTAAGTTCAGTTCTGTGACTAAACATATGAAAGCGTTTAATCTTTCTTAAATATTGTTCTTGTAAATTTCTTGCATATATTTAACAGAAATTTCATGTCAGTTTTAGTCTTTCTGCAATATGCAGGTATGATTACAATGTTATTACCATTTTAGACAAAAGTTTTGAAATTGCACATAATTACATAAAGGGTGGATCTGTAACTTTGGACAATCTGACGTGGGGTGAATGACCTGTTGAAATAAAACTTAGAACCACTTTTATTTTAAGAATAGGAAAAGAAAATTCATGATAGTATGGAAGTCTGCAAGGATAGTCATACGTCTTCCACACAATTTAAGAAAAAAAAGTTTAACCAATCCAAAAAATAAAAATGGAGCTAAGTTTTATTCTGACAGGCCATTCACCCCACGTCAGATTGTCCAAAGTTACAGATCTTCCCTGTATGTACATTAGGCACAAACAAGATATTAATAAACAATTTTAAATTTCAGATTGACCTGCTAAACGAAACGCTAATAAAACCAGACATTACTCTGAAATACTCTTTACTCGACACATTTAACATAGATCTCAACGCCCCAACAAGAAAAGATGACGTCATGTCATTCTTTGGCACAGAACATGCCCAAAAACTAATCCAAGACGAGAACTGTAGTTATAAGGACGAACATTCGGCTCCGTTCCTTTATCAAACGAAAAGTCAGTTAGACTTATGCATATTAGCCGATTGTAGGTTACCTAAAGAACCTATATCGCCTGCTCCAGTATTAACTGAGCTTGAATTAACACATTCTAAGGTGGTTTCCGAGTTGAAAAATGCATTAAAATCTCACGAATTTCGTTCTAAAGACAGAGAGATTGCATCGCCAGGGTTTATCAGTAAATTTATCGGTAATTTTAAGAGTAAAGATGAAGATAGAGAGTGTTTGGTGGCGGGAAATCAAACTCAGATTGTTGCATCTTCGGATAATTTCTTTAAGACGAATTTTAAGAGTCCTCAGAATGATAAGAGGGATTATAGAAGCAGTGTCGCTAAATCTAGCAGCGGTAAGTGCAATTTTATTACTATAATATTATGTCCTAGCTAATTGGTGAAACTTCGTCTGCGTCAGATAAGGAGAGTACTGACTATGAACATAATTCAAACAGCATTTGCGATGTAAACAATACGGGAAAATATCAACATTGAGATATTTTTCTAAAATAAATGTAGCCGTTAGTGGCTCATAAACTCTTTATTTATCATGCAATAAAATTATTATACAAATAAGCCTATGCTACTCCTTAATAGCCAGCCGTTTTAGAGATAGCTGTAATAAAAAACAGATAGACAAAAATGACTAATTATACAGGGTGGATCTGTAACTTTGGACAATCTGACGTGGAGTGAATGACCTGTCGAAATACAACTTAGCACCAATTTTTATTTTTTGGATCGGTTAAACTTTTTTTTCTGACATTGTATGGAAAACGTACGACTATCGTTGCGAACTTCCATACTATGATGAAAAAAATTTTTTATCCAATTCCTAAAATAAAAGTGGTTCTAAGATCCACCCTGTATACAAGAAAATTGAGTACCTCCTTCTTTTTGGTACTTGGTCAATGAATGATAAAATAAACAACGAAATATATAAGCAGATTTTTTTTTTGTGTAGGTGCAACTTTTTAATACAGTGAGTGATCCAGCGAGAAAGCGTAACAGACAGACAGAGTTACTTTCGCATTTATAATTAGTAGGGATCTATACGTTGTTATTCATCACCTATTGTTATATTTCAGATCTATCGGAAGAGAACAGAGGTCTATTGTCATCATCGCAAGCATCATCGGGCACTGATTTTCAGTCTACTGAAACCCTCACTGAGTCTATGTCTGCCTTGCCAAAGACTGGTTATGATTTCTTGGATAACTGGTAACACAACAATTTTTTGTATTTGCCAGAATGATGAACTGATTTTTCAAAAAATTATCTCATTTTAGAAAAACTTTTACATTTTACATTTTTTTTTAGTATTTTGTGAATTTTAAGAATATGTAAGCGAAATTAAAATGAATTGTTGCATTTTTTTTACAACATATTTCACTTTTCCTATTGGTTGCAATTTTTTTTTCTATTGATTTAACAATTCTCATGTAAGTTACAGCATTGTAAAATTAATAATTTATGAAAAATTGTAGGTGTACTTTAAAACATAAAATACGCTGTTTTTAAGCAAAACATGTGAAAAAGTGTTGTGAGTAGTACTTTATCTGAACCGATTTTAATTATTTATTTTTGTTCAATGTGTCTTGTAGTTTCATTCAATATTGGATGAAGATATTATGCATTACTTGTAGTTTTAAAGAAATTTAAAAATGATATACATTTTTAATTTTTTTAGTAAAATATAATAAAAAACTTAAAATTTAAGCTTTTTTTAAGTATATTGATCTGGTATTAATCAGTATTTTAAACTAAGTTCTCACTATTTATTTTATATTTTAAATGAATCTCTGTTATATTTTAAATCTAATTCACTGCATTTAATTTTAATCTAACTTTAGACTGAAACATAGGTTATAAAATGATTAAGGGTTGCCAACTAACTTTATAAATTACGTATTTGTTACATAGGGTGTTATTATTTTGATAGTCATGTTTTTTTTTTTTTCAATAATTGAAAATGTCATCCGAATTAACAATAAATAATTATGTTTACAAAAAGTTTAAACAATCCCAAAAATAAAAATTATTGTAAGTTTAAGAAAAGTTCTGTATAATAGGTGATAGATAACGTCCTCGTAATGCAGAGTTTCATGAAAAACAGTAACCGCTTACAGTCAGGTGAACCGTAAGCATGTTTATATCATGTAATAAAAAAAATGTATTTCGACAAGTCATTCACCAGTACACCACACTACAGCTGGGATGTTACAGATACACCCTGTATATTTAATAGAATAGTTGGCAACTATGTAATTCTTATGACTGCACAATTTTTAAACATTTTAGTATTAATTTTATGTATTTGAAATGTAATCTCATTATCCAAATAAATTAATTTTAAGAAAAATACTGTTTCATTATTCCACCAAAACGCAATTTCAGGTTGAACCGATTTTAATAACCTATTTTATTAGTAAGCTAAGTTTAAAGATCAGCTTTAAGAGAACATTTTAAATTGCCTTTTCTTTCATAAAATTCAAGGTTCAATAGAAATAAAACTATTATTGATTTTGTACAATTTTTATTATCTTTTTAGAAAACATTAAAACTAGTGTTTTACAGTGACACTGTAATCGTGGAGTTAATGATCATTTTAACAAGAAAACACTATACAGGGTGATTTGTTGTATGGATTCATTACTTTTGAAAAATTGTATCTATTAGTCACTATTTAGTCACATTTTTTTGATACATAAATCAAATTGATTCGTCCAGTATTTCTCATGTGTCTACTATCTTGGGCGTCAAGTTGACAGGCACATAAAGACTATTGAATATCTTTTAAAGTATAGTAGCACTATTCATGTTGTATCGGTCACTATTTATCACTATTTAGTCACAATTTTTTGACACATTAAAAGCAAAGAATATGGCCACAAAAAATATTCAAAATTCTTGCAAAAATTTTGTCTTACTGTCCCTGATGTCTGTGCGAAGTAAAATTTTCAAGGATTTTTTTTTTTCAAGGACAGTTTTGTCTAATTTTAATTACCTATTTT
This sequence comes from Trilocha varians, assembly GCA_030269945.2. NCBI lineage: Eukaryota > Metazoa > Arthropoda > Insecta > Lepidoptera > Bombycidae > Trilocha > Trilocha varians. Next base: position 15,942,736 of record AP028278.1, on the reverse strand, counting down.
TATTAATATTCCATATAAGAACAGAGTACTCATCACCCTCCTTCAAAATTTACCATCATTAACAAATCACCCTGTATAAATGAATTTTAGTGATTCGCAAAATATAAGTTTGTAAATACTTCTTCACAAGATCTCACATTGAAGAAAAAATACGACTCTTTTCAGTTTTGTAGTTTTGTCATATCAACTTGGATTTCAGAGTATATGAGGTCAAACGTGGTTATTTGCACAAAAAATAATAAAAAAAACTATTAAAAATAAAATACCTCCAATCAAACATTACCTTGATGGTAGATGATGACCATCTATTAAAAATAGTTAAATGTATTGCTTAGATCAATGGTAATCACCTACCATCCGAAACGCTGAAAAAACATAAATTTCAAGCATTTTTGAAATTCTAGTGTTTTTTAATAGAATATTCGTGAAACTTGCAAAGTGGCGTATGACGCGATGAACACGATTCCTCTCGGATTCCTAACATACAATATACAGCGTGTATATTTTTCGTCAGCAATATTCTGAACTTTATATGTATAAGTCTATTAATACTTACATTTTCATGATATAATTACTTTTTGAAATTTACAATTGACTGTTTTAGTAGTCATTTATTTTTGAATCAAGTTGAATGCCTATATATTGTCAAAAAGAAACTGCCATGTTTGTAACTAGCTGGCGCGCGCAACTTCGTCTGCGTCACCTAATTAAATGTCAATTATACTATTTTTTCTTCCCATGAAAACCATCCTTTTACTGCAAGAAAAAAAAGAATTGGCAAAGTTGGTTGTTGAGTTATGCTCTTACCAACACAATTTGCGATTTATTTTTATACATTCCAAAATAATTCTTCTATATATGTATATGGTTAGTTTTTCTGCCAACAAGGCAAAAAATATGGTCACACTGTTTTTACTAAACTTTTTAACAGTGAAATCAAGTTTTATTTGTCAGTACAGAAAAAACACAATCTATCATAAACCTAATATTATTTGCAAGAATGTGTTATCTCAAAAAAAAACACTGTTTCAAAATATATTTAGCTGCAAAAATGTACTTTTTATTCAAATATTGAACTTTTCTATAAGGCTACTAAATTGTCAATATATTTGTCAAAAATATTAACATTATTAACACTATTATTGATATTTACTAAAATATTGACAATACTAATAAGTATTTTTTTGAGTTAACACATTGTTCTTGCAAATGGACAAATTAACATAAAAAAACTTTAACTCTCATTTAGATTTAAATTTCTTGACATAGAAATTTTGTTTAAAATTTTATGCTCAATACCTTTCTCATAAGACTCAAAATGACACAATTATTACATCTGGAATCAACACCATGAACAGAATGAAGCCAATTTAAAGTACACCGATCAAGCGTACTATGAATGTTAAGTTTTTTTCTAATTCTTTATTAATAAGAATAAGCAATTAAAACTAGAGTAAAATAATCTCTATATTATAGACAACATTGTGATCAATTTGGCTAAAATGTTACATAATTGACATAAACAATCCAATTTTGGTTTATCAGTTGATTTAGTATTGAGCGTAAAATTGAAAAAAAACGACAATTTTAATGTTCATAGAATAGACAAGTTAGTGAATCTAAAATTTCTTACAACACTCGCAGTTATCTACATCACTTACACTATTACTAAACGGGTTCTTACCAAGATTATTTTTAAATGAGCGATCCTGATATTTCGTTGTTGCAAGCGCCATGATCACGGGAAGACTGAGTACTGCGGGTAGATACAATACTAACTATGACATGCAAAAATATTGCGATATTTAAAACGGAACCTAATCTATGCTTTATATTAAATATCTTGTTATATTAAAACATAACGCATACTAGAACTTTACCTATCTACCTTCTGTAGACAGATTTGTTTGCTCTTAAATTTAACCTCAGTCTTCTCATGATGATCGAGCTTGCAACAACAAAATATCAGGTTCACTCATTTAATAACAATCGTGGTAAGAACCCGTTTTATCCTTAAAAACATGATGATATTTATGTAACTTTTGTTGTTGTCAAGCAAACAAAACACTAAATCATAAGCGGTTACCGCTACTCATGGACCTTTGCACTGTCAAGGGACTACAGAATATTTTTAGAGATTATACAAAAAGAAGAGAAGATAAGAAGAAATCTCTACTAATATTATAAATGCTGAAGTAACTCTGTCTGTCTGTAACTTCCCGCTTAAACTTCTCAACCGATTTTAATGAAATCTTGCACCAACAATCTTTAAACCCTGAGAAAGGACATGGGCTACCTTTTAAGTGACGCAGACGATATTACGCGGGTCCGATGTTACATAAAAATCATTTTTTTCACACGCAAAATAGGCACAACTTTGACGTCGATTTGCGGAAAATAGCCCACTTAACACTACATAAAAATCATGAATTTAAGGTAATATTAGTGTAAGTGATGTCCCTTATATTATATGAATCTTAAAACTAATCACTCTGTCCTGCCGCTTGACGAAGTAGAACATATATTTTTTCTTTGATCCAGTCTTTGTTGTACGGTGCGTATGTGTTTGTTGATTTTTGGTATACTAGACAACTTAGGTCTGCTAACTGAAATTTAATAGTTTTAGTAAGTAATTGTAAGGTAGTGGTTGAAGCACTTGTATTGTGAATCGTGTTGTCCGTTAAAAATACATATTTTTAAACTCCAATCAAAAAGTATTTGTTTGAAAAAAAAATGGGACTATATGCTGACCATCACCATTTATATGACACTAGAATCATTCAAATTGGTTCATCAAAATAAGGTTATGAAGAAACAAACATTATAAAAACACATACAGAGGGATTGAGTATCTCCTTTTTGGAAGTTGGTTAAAAAGTATTGTTAGTCACTGTGTTTATTTTTTTAAGGGAACCAACCAGTGCTTCTAAATGCAATAATATTACAAGACAATATTTCAAGACCAAAATTAGCCAAATCGGTTCAGCCGTTCTCGATTTTTGACGAGACTAAACGGCAATCCACTTTTATATAAAAGAAGATTGTCACATTGAATGTTTTGTGTGTTAGATTGTGGCATGAAAAAATGTATTTTCTTTCTTTCTAAATATTTACGAGAAAAGCGTACCTGATCAACAAAATCGAAGAGTTGAGAAATATCGTAAGTTATAGTTGGGGTATTCGGATTTCGTCTTTTCAGATGTTCTTCATATATTTTACAAACCCCTTCCATGCAGTCGTTGACGCTTTCGTAGTCAGAATACGTCCTAGTTTCAGGCCTGGGACCAGGTTGAACGAGCAAAATTGTGTGACTCTGAAATCATAACCTATTTTTTACCGCCATATTTCGAAACAAAAATCCGCTGTTGTTAACGTAAATTAGGTTATTTACGTACCATTTTGAGTTATTTATGGTATTTTTTGTAATTTTGTATGTAATTTTCGTGTTTTGATAAACAAAATTTGTTTTTTTCGAGAAATATCCGCCTATCAAATCGGACTTGCAAACTCAAATAATTCGTTCGGAAATTAGGCAATAGAGGTTCGCCGATAAATGATAGTTTCAAGTCATTAAAATATTTTTTTCATAGCTTATTTTACTCAATAAAATCTATAACGTTTTATCATGATTTTAATAAAACTTTTTGTTTTACCTTTTATTTTTGTACTTAATTTTTGCAAATTCGAAGAAATTTTGATCAAGTTTTGAAGTTTCCAAACGAAAGGCCGTGACTAATCTGTGATAATATCTGGTTTTAAGGGGAGTACAGACAGAACTAAACTATTAAAAATATTGCATGTCTCCAGAATTTTTACAGAAGCTGTAAAATATTTATCTATCAAAGATATTGAGACCTTTGAGTACAATGCGCGCCACGAAAGATGAGACCTGATGATCACGTGGTTTAACCTGCGCAGTAGACGATTCGTGGGCCATTTTGGCGGCATGCAACGCTAGCGGGGAGTGCAGGGTGAGGTACAGCTCCGGCGCATGCGCGTCATTCGTCTGACGTTCCCCGTCACCCACGCACACACAGACCATACATATATATATGAGACGCGCACAGGTCCCTGTTGCCCGAAGTACTGACGAGTGTAAAAGTGATTTATTTCGTTACTTGTTGTTGTAGCTTTTTTTTCGTGTTTTTGTTAATTATTATTATGCCTCGAGGCAAAACTTTGAATAGACAAAGTAGGAAGATGGTGTATGATGTATATAAATTTATGGCGTAAGAAGCAGAGGAAGGTGTAACAAATTTGAAAGCGGTAAAACCCCCTACACAACAAAAAAAATAAAATTGCGTCCTCTAAAAAACGCAACCTTAAATGTAACTTTTCAATGGACTATTTAACAAAAACGTAAAATATATTTTTTATTACATATAATATGATGTTTTATTTTCCTACATGTGAAAACTTTACTGACGGTACAGATTGTGACCGCGAGTGTACCTGCGCGTGATCCCCTCTACTCACGACTGACAGGTCTCATGTTTCGTGGCGCGCATTATAGTTTTAATGGAAATTTACGGTAATTTTCAAGATTTGTGGTGGATATAATTTGAAAAATATTTAAACCTTTTCTCTGCAACTGATTTTGTCATCTTTTGAGAAAAAAATATCAAAACAATACGAATTGGGCCATAACTAAAAAAAAAATTATAATATGAATTTTAGCCACCTAAGACCTTAATCAACGGAACAACAAATTAAATCACAATACACAATTCTATCGTTGGTGTTGCTTAAGATGTTTATCAATAAGCAAGACCAACGCTAGAATTGTTTTAAAGATACGCAAATTTTTAAAATTAAAATAAAGCGAGTGAAACCGCGCGCATCTCGAGTATGCAATTACGTCTGTTCTTACCTTTATTCGAACTGTCAATGTTGTCAAATGTCAATTTCTAGAACCTAAACCATCAAAACAATTGGTATTGCGCTTTTTTAATTCAAAAGTTTAATTCCCAAAGCGAATTTTAATAAATACTTGTACAATTATGTAAATAAAAATAATATCATTTAAATAAGTGCCTAAACCTAGTAAACTAAGTAAAGAGTACCACATAAAATGGATGAAACAACAATTGAAGACTTCGAACTAATTTTGAAAAATAAACGCAAAATTACAAGTTTATACATAAACCAGTGTTCCAATAATGAAAAGACGAACAAACCTGAAGATGTGATAAGAACAGTGCAATCACAAATGTCTGCAATACAAAAAGCAGACGCCGCGAAAAATTTACGTAAAAACATAAAAACAGGTTCAAAAAAAGAGTTTTTAACTGTGTGCGAACTGCCTAATTATCGTCAGGTGAGTTGATTGACACCAACGTTGAGTTTTATAGTTAAACCTTATTAAATAATTGCTAGTTTTCAGTCCCATTAGTCCTAAGAGTGGTTATCTTACAGTGTCCTTGACAGTATGGGCAGTGATGGCCACTTAGTATCATTAGGTTCACAAAAGTAATTGTAACTTCTGTTGCAATGATAAATAGTCCATCTTGTAGTGCCTGTTATAGACTAATCATTAATGTACCCTGCTAAACTTATCATATTAAATAAAAATAAGAAATTTATGTAACTTTGTATTTATTCTAAATTATATTTATTCTATTTTTTATTTAATACTTTATTGTACACCAGGTAAAGAAAATTACAGTGACTTATAGTAACTAAAAAATAAGTACAAAAGGCGAGCTTAACTCAAAAATGAGTTTTCTTACAGCAAACCTATGAAAAAAACAGATATGACATTGTACAGAGAGGTAGAGAAGTGTACTAAATAAGCTATACAAATTTACTACAGATTAGCAGTCTAAGTACTGCCACTATATTACATTACAAAAAAAAAAAAAAATTAAGAATAACAAATAATAAAATATAAAATAAATACATACTACTGCTGCTACACTGATCATTCATACAGACATAAAACATAACAAAACTAGTATGATGATGAGATGAATCATTGACAAAAAAAAAAAAAAACTTAAATTAGAGAATAGAAAGAAAAATTTTAGTCTATTCAGGCTTTAGTAGTTTTATAGAAGTAAGATCTATTTGTCTGTAGAATACAATAAGCTTATAACTATTTATGTATGTATGTTTATGTTATGTATGTCATTATAGTGCGGGTACTTGAGTTTCTTTTATAATGAAAAGTAATGACAAGTGCAGGCAGTCGGAAATAAAAGTCATGTTACCTAACACATTTGCTCTTTCATTTAAATACAATTAAACGAATATTAGTGAACATAATAGTGGCGACGAGCGTAAAATATACAAAATGGAGCGAAAATCAGTGAAATTTAAGGAATATAATGTTAAATTGGACAATTGGGAAAGTTACATTGATAGACTAAAATATTGTTTCGAGGCGAATGGAATCGTGACTGACGCCGCGAAAAAGGCTAATTTCTTCACTGTGTGTGGTGCTGAAGTGTTTGAGACAGTGCTGGCGTTAATTACGCCTAAAAAATCAAGTGATGTGACGTTTTTAGAAATTGAAAATATTCTAACCAAACATTATAGCCCGAAGCCGAATGAGATTTCTATGTCATACAAATTCTACAAACGCGATCAGAAATCTAATGAATCTGTATCGGAATACATCGCAGCATTGCGAAGAATTAGTTCCGGGTGTAACTTTTCTGATTTAGAAAGAATGCTTCGAGACCGACTGGTTTGCGGCATGCGTGATGCTAAGCTACAGTACGAGTTGTTGAAAAGAGAACAACTACAATATCAGGATGTAGTTCATGCTATGCTATCATCGGAGAGCGCCGGAAAAGATTACCGTATGCTTCGGGAAAACGACACCTACACTACGGACACACTCGAGAGATCTCAAGGGGAGGTTGTGACGTCACAGGCCGAACCAATGGAAGTGAATGCTGTACAAACCAGGCATAACTTTCGACTATGTTATCGATGTGGAGACCGCCACAGAGGAGAGTGCCGTTTTATTAATGCTATCTGTCATTATTGTAAGAAGAAAGGTCACATTGAAAAAATTTGCACAGCTAAGAAGAGTAAGAAAAATATTAACAAGAATATTCACTATGCCGATGATGATGATGATGTACAATCACAGTTTAATGGTATTTACAATGTTAATGTGACACGAGAACGCACACGGCCGTTTCAAGTCAAGGTGCTGCTGGACGGTGTACCGGTGTTGATGGAAGTGGACTCTGGTGCGGCATACACTCTGGTGAATCAACAAACATGGAGGCAGATGAAGTCGCAGGTGTCACTGCAACCTATTGCTAATAAACTACGCACGTGGAACAATTCTGCAGTGATAGTGGATGGTCAAGCGACAGTGACTGTACAATATAAGAACATTAAGTGTAATCTTAGAGTTATTGTTGCACGGGGTCTAGGACCAAATTTATTGGGTCGTAACTGGTTTCAAGCACTAGGAATAACTTTAAATGTCAATTGTATTCTAGAATCTGATAATAGTATTGTTAATGTAGTTTTAAGTAAACATAATCAGGTATTCAAAGTTGGACTTGGTACTTACCGCGGGGAACCTGTAAATATTCATTTGAAACCAGGTGCAGTTCCTACATTTCTGAAAGCTCGACCCGTTCCATATGCAATTAAAGAGAGAGTGGAAAAAGAGATTGATCGCTTGGAGAGTGAAGGTGTACTTCGTCCAGTAACCTTTTCTGAGTGGGCAACCCCGGTGGTTCCCATAGTAAAAAAGAATGGAGACATTCGTCTCTGTGGGGATTACCGTAGCACTGTAAACCAGGCTACTGAGTCTGATACTTACCCGATGCCTACTGCAAGTGAGGTTTTTGCTACCATATCTGGAGGTAGATTTTTTTCTACATTGGACCTTGATCGAGCGTATACTCAAGTGGTTGTTTCAAGTGAGACTGCTCGACTTCTCACTTTGAATACATGTAAGGGTCTCTATACTGTTCACAGGCTAGCTTTTGGCGTGAAGGCTTCGCCAGGTATTTTTCAACGACTTATGACAGCACTATTGGCAGATATACCTGGTATCGCTGTATTGATCGATGACGTCATCGTAAGTGGTACAACAATGCAGCAAATGACACAACGTTTAGATAACGTACTGACACGTATTGAACGAGCAGGATTGCGGCTCAATAAGGACAAATGTAAGTTTGCAAGGGAACGAGTAGAATTTCTAGGTTTTATTATTGACGCTGAGGGTATTCATCCAGCCCCAAGTAAAGTAGAGTCAATTGTGAACACGCCAGAACCTAAAAATGTACAAGAACTTCAGGCATTTTTGGGATTGTATAATTTTTATGAGAGATTTATTCCTCACAAAGCGACAATACTTGAACCCTTGCATAGACTGTTAGATAAAGGACGACATTGGCAATGGGCGAAACAAGAACAAACTAGTTTTGATATGGCTAAACGTTTACTGTCTTCTGATTTAACTTTGGCTCATTACGACCATAGAATTATTACCTCAGGAACGTACATGGGGAACAAAGTTCGTGAAGGTTAGCCAAGTCGTGCCAGTCGTGTACATACACATGTTAAAATGCCTATGACATTGACGTTTATTTGACAGTATTAACATAAAATACCTGTTGAGACAAGATTGAATCATGCCTTCCTGCGTTGTAAGCTTCTGCAGAAACCACTCAACAACACACAATAAGCGTCACAGAATCACTTTCCACAAGTAAGTATTAACAATTTTCCATTTTATAAAGTTAATAAAACAATTCTTATTGTTTGAAAAATTTAACGTATTCTTAACTGACACTTGACATTTCGTAACTTTGACATAATTAAATTTCAAAGGGTTACCAACTGATGGGTCTTCAATAAAATGTAGTGGACTGTATATAAATTTATTGGTAAAGTTACAAGAGAGACTGGTGACGTTACACTAGACAATAGATGTACGTGCGTGTTGCCGCTGCGGGTGCGGTGCGAAGTGGCTGCGGCCGGTTCACGACCCCGCGCGCCCCGGTCGCTGACCTGCTGCCCCACCATTCCCAAACATCCTCCCCGCGTTGAGATCCTCAAATAGGAAGAGGGCATATGTTGTTGAAGGCCCGAACGATGACGCCTCTCTTTGTCTTCAACTCAGCGACGCGTGATGCACCGTCGCTGCCAGGGAAAACCTTGATGACGCGACCCAGTGGCCACACTAATGGTGGTTGACTCTTCTCCTTGATGAGAACCAGAGTACCCTCAGCCAGCTGCTGCCCTGTAGATGTGACCCACTTAGTCTTATTCTGAAGAAGAGAAACATACTCCATTTGAAATCGGTTCCAAAAATGCTGTTTGATGTGCTCAATACGTTGATAACGCTCCAAGCTGCTGAGTTTAATATCAGTCACCTGAGGATAAGGAACAGATATGAGTGAGCGTCCAATGAGGAAATGTGAAGGTGTAAGAGCGGTAAAATCTAGAGGATCGGTGGAAAATGGTGTAAGTGGACGTGAATTTAAAACTGCTTCTATTTGAGCTAAGCATGTGGCTAGCTCCTCGTATGTGAAGTGAGTAAGATTAAGCAGTCTCTTTAAATGATGTTTAGTTGAACGAACGGCTGCCTCTGCAATACCGTTGAAATGAGGTGAGTATGGAGGACAGAAAGAAAACTCGATGCCTTGCTGCGCGACCTCGTGAGGAATATTAGATTCCTGTAAAAATTTATGCAATTCATTGCATGTACCAACGAAATTAGTTGCATTGTCGGACAAGATACTTCTAGGCTTGCCACGACGAGAAACAAAACGATTTAATGCGGCCATGAACGCTTCTTTAGACAATTCTGTGACGAGCTCAATGTGGACAGCCTTTACTGCAAGACACACAAAAATACACAGGTATGATTTTGTAAGCCTACATCCCCTACCCTTACGGTCGGCAATGAGTACTGGGCCTGCGTAATCCACACTGCAATTTAAAAAGGGAAACTCTAAACTCGTCCTGGATATTGGTAGCTGTCCCATGAGAGGTTGAGGACATTGAACCTTGTTTCTGAAACATTTGACGCATTTTCTAACAATAGCTTTAGAAAGATTTCGTCCAGCAAGAGGCCAATAGGTTTGCCTAATGCTGGCTAATAATAATTGAGGCCCGGCATGTAACATATTTCTATGTTCTGATTCAAATAAAGACCGGGTAAAATGATGCTTACTGCAAAGTAGAATCGGGTGCTTGACATTATAGTCATAGGGCGAGTTGTCAAGCCTGCCGCCTACACGAAGGACATTATTGGTGTCTAAAAATGGACTAAGTGACGATAGTCTATTTTTGCGTGGTAATGATTTACCTGAACTAATAGAAGCATATTCTGTAGGAAACATTTCTAATTGCGCATGACGAATGATTAAATTCATAGAATCCGTGAGTTCACTACTTGAAAGTGAACCATTTTGTTTTATTTGTGACTTAGTTTTAGAATTAATATTGTAAATAAATCTTTGTATATAGCTGATTATTCTTTGTAATTTGTACATATTTGAATATTTGTGTATGAGTGATGAAATTAATGATTGCGATTGATTGTGTAATTGATGGAATGAAACCGAATGTATTAATGTATCATTTTTAGTTGAAACGACCTCAGGTACATCTTGCTTAATGCCATTATTGGGCATTGTAGGCCAATCCTCTTCATTTTTTAACAAAAAGGAGGGGCCTGACCACCACAAAGAAGAATCGCTGATAAGATCAGCCTTGAGCCCGCGAGAAACGAGATCTGCCGGGTTACAAGTAGAAGGCACGTAGCTCCACGCATGACCGGAAGTAAGTTCCTGTATCTCACTTATGCGGTGACGAACAAAAGGTTTTAATTGATTCGGTGTCATGCGAAGCCAGCACAACACTATAGTCGAATCACACCAAAATTGACAACGACTGATGTTCTTAGTAAGAGAACTTAACACCTTAGCACACAGTCTTGCGCCTAACAATGCTCCACAGAGCTCAAGCCTAGGTATTGTTGTAGGTTTTATAGGTGCCACGCGGCTTTTGGAAACTAATAATTGAACCTTAATGTAGCCCTGTGCATCGACTGACCTACCGTAAATCGCGGCGCCGTATGCCTTTTGAGATGAGTCTGTGAATACGTGGATTTCATAAGATGTACTGTCATTGAATACCCAGCGAGGTATTTTTAAGTTATTTAAACATGGAAGAGTTTTTACAAATAACAACCACTCTTGCCGTAACTCATAAGGTACTTCTGAATCCCAATCAAGCTTGGCGATCCAGAGCTTTTGCATTAATATTTTCGCTTCTACTATGCACGGCCCTACGAGACCTAAAGGGTCAAAAATTTGACTTATGACTGATAGAATGTGCCTCTTAGTCACCTTTTGAGGCACATCAATACAAATGTTAAAACCTAAAATGTCTGTTTTACTTAACCAGCGTAAACCTAACGTTTTTGAAGACTGGTTTTCATTTTCAATGAAATTGATACTACTACAGTTGTCTGATGTTCCCGTTATTTGCTCTAAAATATAATTGTTGTTAGACTTCCACTTTCGCAAATGAAAATTAGCAGAGGATAAAATTGAATTGACTTCCCTTGCCATTGTAACGACCGCTTGAAGAGAATCGCCACCACTGAGAAAGTCATCGACGTAAAAATCATGTTTGATGGATCGCTTCACAGTATCACTGTTTGTATTGTCTGCGAGACTTACCAGGCACTTTGTCGCCAAATATGGGCTGCAAGCCTCGCCGTAAGTAACGGTACACAACTTAAAAATTTTCAGAGGGAGCTGAGGATCTTCTCTGAAAACAATTTGTTGTAAGGATTGTTGTGAAGCAGTAACATTGATTGATCTGTACATTTTCTCTACGTCGGCACAAATAATGTATTTATGTTCACGAAAGCGAAGTAATATAGACAAAAGGTCATCTTGTACAGTGGGACCTACCATCTGTATATCGTTAAGCGAGATTTTAGTGCTGGAAGCAGCGGAACCATCAAAAACAACCCTAAGTTTTTTAAATGACTGAAATTGGGGTTCAGTTTGTGTATACTCTTTAAAAACACCGTGATGCGGTAAAAAATATTCCACCTCAGAACCAGTATGAGGTTCGTGAGTGGATGTAGAGAGAGTCATGTGACCAAGGCGCTCGTATTCGCGCATGAAACTCACATACTGCTCTTTGAAGTCCGCGTCACGTTCGAATCTGCGTTCTAAACTGAGAAATCGTGATTTAGCTAAATTATATGACATTCCTAAAACACTAGGATCTAATTTAAGAGGCATCGTCACTGTAAAATGCCCATTTTTGTTACGCACTGTATTTTTATAAAAACTATCCTCACAGGCACGCTCTTCCTGTGATAGTATATGATGAGGAGACACGCTATCGAGCTCCCAAAATCGGTTTAGACTTCTATCTAAATCATTGGATATGAAATTGCAGTTATGTGACTGGGTAAGAGAGTGCGATTGTACCGGACAAGGCACAGGCCCGGATACAATCCACCCGAATTTAGTGTCAAATAACTTTGGCTTATTTCTACCTAAATTTATAGATGTATTGCCGAGAATGTTCCAAAACATCTCAGCACCTACAAGTATGTCTATGACAGACGGAACATGAAAGGTCGGATCTGCTAATCGTAAATTAGATGGTATAGAAATACTATTTGTGTCGACATGAGATGCAGGCAGTATTTTAGTTATTTCAGGCAACAGAAAACAATTAAGCTGCATCCTAAAATTATTATCATACGATTCGATCGTTAAATTGCAAGACTGTGTACTAAGTGAAGTCTGATTGTTGATACCTGTCACCATGGAGCCAGCGTTCGATCTACGCAATCCCAGCTGATCACAAAGCGAGTGAGTAATGAAGTTGGCAGTACTACCATTATCGAGCAAAATCCTCGCGTCGATTTTGTCGCCATTTTCGTTCACTGCTTTCACCAGCGCTGTGGATAGTAAGATAATGGAAGATGTAGTTTGCTGCTTCCCTACGTCGCTCGATAATACGACAGTTTTCGTTGAACAGTCAGTTGAAGATGTACCAACAGTATGTTTAATAGGCAACGCTACACTACTTGGCATAGGATCCTGAAATTGTTCGTTTTGTGTTTGTTCAACATGAAGAAGTGTTGAATGCTTCGATCTGCAATATTTGCAATGAGTTAAGCGGCATTGCTTCGATGAATGTCCCGGTCTGAGGCAATTGAAGCAAAGCTTTAAAGACTTAACTTTAGCAATACGTGACTGAACAGGCAAGCTGCGAAACTGTTCACATGCATGCAAAAAATGAGGTTTTGAGCATAACTGACATTGTAATGTTTGGTTAAAATTGAAAGAATTATTATGTGATGATGAATTTTCTATGTTATTATTTTTATTTGTTGTGAAATTTTGTCGTTTATTATTATTTTGTTTTAAAATTTGAAAACTATCTGACCTTTTATTGTCCTCTATCGTTTCTAATAAATCTGCCTTGTTACTAATAAAATTACAAAATTGAATTAATGTTGGTGAATTATTAAATGAACTACGATGTTCTTCCCAATTTCTCGATGTGATCGAGTCAAGTTTGTTGGACATAATATAAATAATTAATGTATCCCAGCTGTCCGTGGGTTCATTCAAAGTTTTTAATGCCCGCATATTTTTGTTGATGACGTCAACAAGCCTACGCAAAGATGAACTACATTCAATTAAAACTACCTCTGCATTAAATAACGCTTGTAAGTGGTTGTTTATTAAAAGCCTACTGTTGTCAAAACGTTGACAAAGAAGACTCCAAGCTGTTTCGTAATTCGTGGATTTAAAATCAATATTACTAATGACTTCTAATGCCTTATCTTTTAATGATGCACGTAGATAGTGGAATTTACTAATATCGTCGATGTTTTTGCTATTATGAATCAGAGATAGAAATGTGTCTTTATATTCAAGCCAGCACTCATAGCCACCATTAAACAGGGGAAGAGAAATTTTCGGTAAGCGTACAAAATTATGTTGAACTGATCCACCTGATTTAACTGCTGAGCCCGCAACAGAACCATCATCACCCGTAGCTTCGTTCGAGGCGACGACAAGCAAACTACGCGCCAACGCGGCAAGCCCGTGGTATCGTTGTTCAAACGCTTCACGTTCCTTGTATGCTTCCTCAGGAAAATCGCATGAAATTTCGATCTCCGTCTGTAAATCATCGAATTCATCGTATAAGGCATCGAACTTTGACAAACGACCCTCCAACTCGATACGTTGTAAGTCTGAAAGATGCTTACAGCTTTGAAGCACGCTTAAATAATTGCAGAAGGTTGTAAGCTTAGCTTTCATAGCACTGCGTTTTTTAATGCTAGTTTCTAAAGTAGCCATTGCAAAGTGATAAAAATTTGTAATAAATAAATAAAAAAGTCTAAAAGCAAAAGTTAAAATGCGAAAAGATTATTTTACGAATGCAAAAGGAATACGATTGCAACTAAAAAATTAAATGCGACAATAGGCCAGTTATAATGAGTTCAAGTTATGTAACAAGGATGGGTTAATGACCTTGAATATAATGTGAACGGACTGAGCGATCCGTGCTATACAATAAACTAATGAATAGAATTTACTCGATGCATTTACGTATGCATAGATATGTAGGTATGTTTGCAAAGCGATGCGCCGGCGCAACTTATTACGTAAGTTGCTAACTTTAATGAGCGTAAGCCACTTATAATGCTTATATCAAATAGAAGCAAATGTTAATTATGGAAATGAATGATTGAAAGTAAAATGCAATAGATTTTAAAGCGCTTATGGAAAAAAGAGGATGAAAGGAAATATATGGAACGAACTCACAAAATATCTAAATCCTTATCCATCAAGCGATGATAATCCTTCGGCAAAAATGATGACACGATGAGATCACAGCTTCTTGGCTCGATGAACTCCGTAAGACGTGTCAATGGAAGACCTCCAGGATTGATGACGTAGTTTGTCCGATTATTCGTCCAAATGGAAGTGTAGACGTGTTCTTCTTCTGATATATGGTATATTCTTGATTATGAAGACGACTTCCGCAAGGCCCTTTGTCCTAGATCGGCAGATGACACGGCGTTTTTGCAGTGACGTGTCCCAAGTGCAACGTAGTAGTCCCGTCGTAGTAAGCTCGAGGTGCTTTTTCGGCGGTAGAAGGACCAAAATGATGGGTCTTCAATAAAATGTAGTGGACTGTATATAAATTTATTGGTAAAGTTACAAGAGAGACTGGTGACGTTACACTAGACAATAGATGTACGTGCGTGTTGCCGCTGCGGGTGCGGTGCGAAGTGGCTGCGGCCGGTTCACGACCCCGCGCGCCCCGGTCGCTGACCTGCTGCCCCACCATTCCCAAACACCAACCAAAATTTTGAAATCTCCCATTTTATCTTATTAAAAAATAAAAGAATGTAATAACTTTCAGTTTTTGTGTTTTTACATAATGTGGAAATGGTACTTATATTTGCTGGATGAATGTTTTGATTTCGTTGTAGTTTTTCTATGGTGTTTTAGTGACGGTACATAAAAATTCATAATATAATATTCACAATAAATTCATATTATTAATATTATCACGCGCTAACAAATTATAAAATATTTTTAAACTACTAAATTTATAAAGCTGCAGTTTGTTTGTTTGAAATTAGCACATATCCAATTTAAGCGCTATGTTATCAATGGTATTAATGTAGAAGTAAAATACTTTTTGTTTTATTCCAATGGGATATTTCGTGGAGATATATTACTATCACGAGTATAAAACGCAATGAATACGTCGCTGTCCGCATCAAAAAATGTGTTAAGGTAATTGTATTTTAAATTAAACTACAATAAATAAGTTCAATGATTCAACATTGTTTTTGATTTATCAATACGCTGAAACATTACATTTGAAAGCGCAGTCGAGGCGCTTTTATCAGAATTCATTGTTTGCTTATGGCGTGGGTAGTCCAATAAAGATGATTTGAATGAAACGGATGGCCTTCAAAACTTAAACCGTTTACTTCTTCGAAATAACTTTACAGTTGGATAATCTTTTACAAACAATATTCTAATTAACGTTAATCAGTTTAAAATAATTAAAGATTGAGGCGACAGATAGCGATTCGTCGACTGAGTGGTGCGCCGGCGACCGCTCTCTCACCAGTCCGTAAAGTCGAAAAAGATGTCCGCCCCGCTTCCACAGACTCGACGCTCCGCCAGAGTGAGCATAACAACTGTCACTCTTGTCAATGTCATTTTTCATACGCGCCTACACATTCATAAAATTATGAAGATGTGTTTATTATTAGAGAAATTATTAAGAATGTGTCGTATCAGAAATCCATTGTCACGAAAAAAAATCTGTATTCTACGGTTTACACGGGAAATACCACTAAAAGTTAGCTCGTCTGCCTACAAGGCAATAAAAAAAAAAAAAAAGTACCCGATTTTTGGGGAGATTTAAAAACTTGACATCTCCCAGTTTTCCACACATAGACATTTTTCACACACATACAAAGCTTCGAATACTTCAGTTCGTTGTTCATCATGTACATTCCAGAGGTAATAATTCCATGATTACGACTTAAATAAACCTTTAATACTAACTTGTGACAGCTCTGAGTACGGTGTTGGTGCAGTCTTGTCGCACATCATGAATGATGGACAAGAACGTCCAGTGGCTATGGGTTCCAGGACATTGCATATACACGAGCGACGGTATTCGCAATTGGATAAGGAAGCGACGGCGATAATGTTTGGGATAACTAAGTTCCATAATTACCTAATGGGAAGGTCATTTACTGTGGTAACTGACCATAAGCCATTGTTGGGTATATTTGACCCAAAACGACCTATACCTACTGTGTTATCTCCACGCCTTACACGAATAGCGTTAATTCTTACATCGCACAACTATAACATAATTTATAAACCTGGGAAATCCATAGGACATGCTGATGGACTTAGTCGTTGGCCGCAACCCGTACCAGAGCAAGCTGAAGAATTGCTGCAGGATATTCTACTGATGGCTGAAACTCCTGATGAGTTTCCTATAGATCCTAGTCAAATTGCTACAGCGACAAAACGAGACAAAATTTTGTCTCAAGTATATGACAACATACTCAGGGGTTGGCCGGCTAAGGTAACTGATGTTCAGTTACGCTCTTACTGGTTGCATCGCAATGAATTTTCTTTGAATGGAGATTGCATACTTTTGGGTAACCGCGTATTGATACCACCATCACTTCGACAACCAGTTTTAAAAGCATTGCATAAGACGCATAGTGGTATAGTCCAAACAAAAGCTCTTGCCAGGAGTTATGTTTGGTGGCCACAAATGAATGAAGACATAGAGACTTTAGTGACAAACTGCCATCGTTGTTTGGAAAATCGACATATGCCTCCAAGGACCACATACGAATGGGTTACACCAACTAGACCTTGGTCACGAATCAACATTGATTTTGCTGGACCATTCCAGAATAAAATTTTCCTTATTATGGTCGATGCGTACTCACGATGGCCAGAAGTCTTTATAGTAAATAATATGACATCGGCAACGGTTATAAAATACTTAAGATCAGTATTTGCTACACATGGGCTATGTGAAGTATTGGTTTCTGATAATGGAACACCATTTGTATCAGAAGAGATGAAGCATTTTCTACAATCAAATAAGATTAAACATGTTAAAACAGCGCCACACCATCCCTCTACAAACGGCCAAGCAGAGAGAATGGTGCAAACAGTTAAGGACAAATTACGAAAGATGGATGGAACAACGTGGGATATTAAAATAACTAACATGCTATTGGGACTTCGAACTACTCCATGTTCGTCAACAAAGTGAACTTTTAATGAATAGACGTTTGCGAACTCTACTGGATACAATTCATCCAGATAACATAAAAAATGTGAAGCAAAATGAACAAATTGAAAGAAATGCAAACAAAAAGAAAGTCAGACAAACAGATGTAGGACAGAAAGTCATGTACAGAAATTTTAGCAATGGCCCTCGATGGTTACCAGGCACAGTAGTGAGCAGAGATGGCCCTGCTAGCTACCAAGTAGAAACAAGAGATGGAGCAGTTCTCAATAGACATATAGATCAACTGGTTAAAAGTAAGGCTAGTCAAGAGGAAAATCAAGATAGGAATGAAAAGGAAATAGAAAAGGAACAAGTAAGTGTGGAATCACAAGAAATGGAAGGCGTTTCTGAAGGGCAGGATGATCAAGAAATTATTGAAATACCGAGTTCTGACCAATGGGCAGAAATGTTAGGGATTCCACCTGCTGAGCCGGGATCAAGTGTTTCAGGTGGCAAAATGAAACAGAAAAGTAATGTACATGGCAGATCACCATATAGTAGAAATTGCAATTTGATTAATTGAGTCCATTCAAAGTTTATATTATTAGTTGGTATTTATAGTTATGACTTAAGAGTAGATTTAGATTGTTTATTAGATTATTAAGGAATTACTGTTAGAAATGATTTTATTTAAGTTTGTGTTAGAACGTACTTGGGGGAAAGGTATGTTATGTATGTCATTATAGTGCGGGTACTTGAGTTTCTTTTATAATGAAAAGTAATGACAAGTGCAGGCAGTCGGAAATAAAAGTCATGTTACCTAACACATTTGCTCTTTAATTTAAATACAATTAAACGAATATTAGTGAACATAATAGTTTATATTTTAGGAACAACAAGAACCAAACATAAATAAATTCGAAACACAATGTGTATCAGACACTGAATTAATAGAACTTCTAAAAAACATTGAAAATGATCCAAAATCACAAAAAACGGTTACTCCTGAAGTCATCAAAGTAAATTATAAAACTACTGATGATTTTAATCAAAGCATATCAGAAGTATTTGATGATGACAATGACTTTAATGATAATATACTTCGAAGTCAAATATTCGAAATGGATCAAATTGATTCGGATGATGACCGACCATCCAGTCCAGTCTTAAACTTCAAACCAAGAAAATCACCACTAGTCTTCGATTTAGATAAATTTGAAAGATTCGAAACGATAGCTTTTTCTTTGATTGCGGAAAATGAAGACTTAGATAAAGTTAAATATCTAATAAACTCCCAAATTTGTGGTCGAGAGTTAAATATTGGACCTTCATATTGTATAGATAAGAAAAGTCCAATACTAAATATTGAAGAGAAAATAGTTATACCAACGGCAACATTAGAAGCCAAAGCAGCTATAGAAGATGAAATATTATTCAGTAGTGACGAAGAAAACGATAGAATAATACAAAATTTACCTCTGACAGTTGCTATTGAAGCACTCGATGATAAAAATGAGGTTTTGGATAAAAGTATTTACGTCGGGTTCCAAACAGCCAGTAACAATCCCATACAAGTAGCTAAAGAATCATTTACTAAAGCAAAAAGTATTTTAGAATTTGAAGATAAAATGAGTTTAAAAGAAATGGTTGATGCTTGTGATGCTCTTAATAAAAATGATGCAAATGAAACAGATAAAGGTGATAATGAAAATAATAATATTAATGAAGTTAACAAAACAGATTTTGAAGCTATAAGACCAGTTAAACGTAAATACGATGGCTTTGCAACGGCAAGCAACAAAATCATCAAACTATCAAACAATGCTTTACTTAGAAGCAAAAAAGTATTCCATGATATAAACATTGATGAAAATTTTGATGATCAAGAAAATTTTGATGACAAAGAAGTAAATGATGATGACAATAAAAATGAAATGAAAGACAGGTTAATAGATGATTTATATGCAGATTTAAATGATGACAATATTATCAAAGAATTTGAAAATGTTGATATGACAATTAAAATGAATGATGATCCGATGATTGAAGATGATGATATTGCAAGGAAAGGTAAATTGATTAGTAAATTTACTGGAAATGTAAATACTAATCAATTAAATAAAGATTTTGCCGGTTTCAAAACAGCTAATAACAAACAAATAGTTATTTCAAATGAAGCGTTACTTAAAAGTAATGATTTATTTAAAGATATTGTTAATGATTTTGATACTGAATTTAATAAAGAAAATGATGATAAAAATAGCCAGGCTGTTATGAAAACTTTTAAAACGATAGAAAAGTTTGTGAATGTAGAAAATCATTCTTTCGTTGGATTTAAAACAGCAAGTAATAAAAATATTGAAATCAGTGATGATGCTTTGAGAAAAACTAAGAATATTTTTAATGATCTTGATGATTTTAGTATAAAACTTGATGATGGTAATAATTCCAATGATTTTAAAGGTTTTAAAACTGCTAGCAATAAAAATGTCGAGATTTCTAAAGAATCATTATTGAAAACTAAAGATATATTCAAAGATATTGAAGTTTTTACTGAAAAAGTTGATAAAAACACTGATTTTGGCGATTTTGAAAGTTTTAAGACTGCTAGTAATAAAAAAGTTGAAATTTCTAAAGAAGCATTGCTGAAAACAAATAATGTATTTAAAGATATTGATCTTTATATCGACAAAGATAAAGAAAACGCCGATTCTGATGGATTTCAAGGTTTCAAAACAGCAAGCAATAAGAAAGTACATATATCTAAAGAAGCTTTAGCAAAATCTAAAAGTTTATTTAAAGATATAGATGATTTTACTCCGAAAGAAAATGAAAACACCAATTTTGATGGTTTTCAAGGTTTTAAAACAGCTAGCAATAAGAATGTTGAAATATCAAAAGAAGCTTTAGCAAAAACTAAAAATATACTCAAAGATATTGATGACTTAAGTCAAAAAGAGAACAAAATTACTGATTTTCAAGGATTTAAAACAGCTAGCAATAGGAATGTTGAAATATCTAAAGAATCATTAATGAAAACTAAAAATATATTTAAGAATATTGATGATTTTACTGAACCAGAAAAAGATATTACTGATTTCGGAGGTTTTAAAACGGCAAATAATAAAAATGTAAATATTTCAAAAGAATCTTTATCTAAAACAAAAGATATATTTAAAGAAATTAACAACGAAAACGATTGTAAAATCAATTCAAAACCAAAAAGTAATTTTAACGATATGAAATTGCCAGGACGCGCTTTAGCAAGAACGAAACGCATTTTCGAAAATATGTTTGATAAAAATGACTCAGTAAATACAAATTTAGATAAAAATAATACAAACGCTAAAAATATGCAAAATGAAGCTTATTCTAAAATAGATTATTCAAATGATAATTTCTTAGATGATAAAATACAAGAAGAATTAAATGAAACTTTGTACACAGAAGATTTTAAATTTAGATGTACGAGCCCAATTTTATCTTGTCCCAAAGCAAAAAGACGAAAAATTTATAAAGAAACCATCAAATATACATTTAAAAACGATTATAAAACAACAAAAAGATATACTTTAAAATATTTAGCGAATTCAGAAAAGAATTACGAGGAAATCAAAGTAAATTTTGAAATAGACTGTTTACAAAATTTCGTTTTCAATCATGACAGAAATGATCTTACGGAATCAACAATTGACTTAAAAGATTTAGAAAACATATTCCTAGCATCAGTTAATGTTAAATTAGTACCAAACAAATGGATAGAAAATCATTTAAAGTTAATTCTTTGGAAATTGTTGTCTTACGAAGTTAAATTTCCCAATGTTTTGGGGAGAGTTTGTACTGTGACAAATGTCATAGATCAATTGAAGTATAGGTATGACAAAGAGTTGTATAATGCAGAAAGATCGGTTCTTAGGAAAATATTGGAAAAAGATGATGTGCCTTCTAAAACTATGGTGCTCTGTGTAGCTGGGATATTCTGTGACGGAGATGAAGTAAAAAGGTAATTTTTGACTACTTTTCGTACCGAAGAAATGTAGCTTTTATTAAATTTAATGGTTAACACCTTGTACCTAAGGTTCAAATTGCAATCCGGCTTTGAAATAGACTCCTCTTTTCGGTGTTCCTCGCGCGCTTTAGCTTGTCCTTTTTCAAACGAGGCTTCAAGAAAGTTCTTAAAGGTAAGTCATAGGTAGTGCAGTGTCCCCTGACATTGCAGAGGTCCATGAGCGACTGTAACCAGTCTTAAGTTACCCGTTAGCTTCAAAGAAAACACTGGATATCATGTAGCAGAAAAATGCTAGCTAGATCAAGTAAAACAAGCTGAAACACGACGGGTCGATCTTGTTTAGCACAACAGTTCTTATGACCACCTTCCGAGTCCATCATCAGATCAGCTCCATTTTATCACATGAATGCATTGATATGCTAAAATGGATATTCACGCGATATACAATTCACGCGATTTAAATTTGTCAAATTGAACTCGCAAGATTCCACCCGAACCTACATAGTTACATCCAGTGCAATATAAAGCTTGTAAATAAGTTTTCCTTATCTAACTTAGATAAAGTAACTTCCTGTATTTTCAGTTTACCTAAATCTTCAAACATAGAACTATTACTAACGGACGGTTGGTACACCATAATGTCTATTATTGATGGTTTCTTGGTCCGAATGGTTCAAAATGGTAAACTCGTCGTCGGTACAAAGATCATGACATGTGGTGCTGAATTGTTGAACTGTGAGGGAATCTCGCCTTGGGAGGTAGGTGAAAAAAGTATTTTATATTTAACTAGATGACCCGCGCAACTTCGTCTGCGTTACAAAGGGGTTCAAAAATTGTAGCCTATATAGGCACGCGCCGCCCGGCGCAAACAACTACGACCCTGCATTTTAAATTTGTAATATCTTCGGTAATATTCACTTAAATTACATGCTATAAAAAGCATATTGATCTATAATAAATGCACAATTTATTTAAGGTAATTAATTGGATAAGGATTAATGCTGTATTGTTTAAAATCACTTCGTAAATAACCATCTTTTAGTAAAGAATAAAAATGGTTATGCTGGGTTATCCCTAAGAGATAGACATATACCATCGCGGACTTTTTTGTTGAACTTTTTAAGGTGAACAATACTGTAGTACATTATTTTGGTCTATCTCGTAGGGTTCAGCCAGCGTTTGCAATATAAGCGCAAAAAAACGTGCTTATTTACGACATCACATTAGAAACCTTTAAATTTATCAATGTTTCTCTACTATATTATGCATTTATTATACATACAAACCTTCCTTAAGAATCACTCTATCTATTAAAAAAACCGCATCAAAATTTAAAGATCTAAGCATACATACGGACATACAGCGAAAGCGACTTTGTTTTATACTATGTATTGATTATTAGAATCAGTAATTTTTATAACACGTACACTCTGTGTTATAAAGAGCACTCCCGAAAACGAAGGTTGGTGTTAGTACTGATATCGTTAAGCTTTTTCCAAAAAAAATCGTCTGAATGCACCGATTTCCTGGCTTATCATCACAGCTATCACTAGCACTACCACCAGTCTTCGTTTTCGGGAGTGCTCTTTATACACTGTATACAGGGTGTTCCAGAAATATGCGACATGAACGAGAAGTACCTGAAATATCGGAGATGGGATGACTTGTTGAGAGGAAACATATTTTATTTTTCACATTTGTTAATGTTTAATTATGCAACCTTCCTCGATAAATGGTTTCCAACACTGAAAAAAATAGAGGTTTCTAAGATTAGCGCGTTCAAAGAAACAAACTCTAGATTTATAATATTAGCATAGATAATTGATTTATATAACCAAACGGGCCAATTTGAAATAGCCTCGAAAGATTGCCGTTTCAGTTTTAAATTACCAATTGCATTAAATTACCTATATTCAAGAAAAAACACCTAAATAGTCATCTAAATAGTACTATGATGTGTTGCAATAATTTAGCCCTTAATAACTAAATCATTCACTCAAAAGTACATAACTAAGAATCTAGTTATACATACCCATCGCTACAAGAACATACTCCCCCTTTGGCTCCGGAAGTAACTTTGCCCATAAATTAGCAAATACATACAAAGGATAATTTATAAACAAGTTGCTTAATTAAGCTTGTCAAGTATGGGGCAGTCTGTTTTGGGCAAATTACAGAAAAATTGCCATAATTTGAATTAGTTAAGTAAAGAACATGCTCCCCCTACCATGAATGTTGTCATCAGGACACATCGTCAGTTCGTCTCAAGCTGTGCGGTAACTCGACGCGTCGTTGTGCGTGGCACGCGAGGCTGGGTCATCATCGTTTGAGGCCTGACACGTGCTTGAGACACGTTGACGTACAGGGGGGAAGGATTGCGCGGTTGAAACTGCATGTTGCAAGGGTATATCCGAGTTTGTTTGTCGAAAAACTTGAAGATGGTAGCACAGGTAATTTTTAATTCCTATAGTGTTTATTTGTTTTTTTAACGAACAGGATTTCAATGAAAGTCGGTCGTTTTCATCCCCACTTAATATTGTAAATGCGAAAGTAATTCTGTCTGTTACGCTTTCCGACTTAAACTTATCAACCGATTTTGATGAAATTTAGCACAGACAATCTTTAGACCCTGAGAAAGAACATTAACTGCCTTTTATTGCAAAAAAAAGGGATGAAGAAAAGAACGTGTTATAGAGTACACGCAAACGACGTCGCGGGTAGCAGATAGTTTTTGTAATAAAAATATTATATTACACTGTAGTTCCAAGTATTGGTAACTCTAATAATATAACTAAACACACGCAACATCATTGAAGTATTGACAATATTATTGTCAATTTACAGTTACACGTTCAGAAAGATTGGAACAGTTACATCAAGCAAAACACGAAACAGATAGACAAATTTTACTAGAAAAAATACAAGAAGAAATAGAAAAAGAGTATTATGAACAGGTAAATACATCTATATTGACCGACTTCCTAGAAGAAGGAGGTTATCAATTCGTCTGTATCTTTGTTCCTTCATAACTTTAGTTTGGGTGGACCGATTTGAATGAAGTCATGTAGTCCATTGTTTAAGGTCGATCTGTGTTTAAAAATCTGTATTAGAACAGACAAAATTACACGATTTACTTTGAGTTTTAGTTCGACTGGATTTGGTTGATTGTTGTTATTCGTCGTGGAACCGCAATTAATTTGTTTGAATATCGAACTAGTACTTTTGTATCTGTGTTTAAAAATGTACATTTTAACGGATAAAATTTTAAGATTTGCTGTGCATGTTTACGTGTATTAAACTGACTTCGATGATTCTTTGTTTTATCTTCTCGTATAAATTTGCTAAAGATTTGATTAGTTGTTTTTTTAAGTGAATACCGGTTTCTAGGAATCTCAAGATGCAGAATCCCAAGATTTAAGAAGAGATTTCGAGAGCGGCACTCAGTTGTATAGAATGATGAAACAAAGTAAAGATCCCAGCGAATTCAGGGTAAGTTAGTGTCACCACACACTGCATTTACATTCAATCGCATTTTTATTAATTGCATTTGTTTGAAAGATTGCAAAAAAATGTTCCAAGTTTAATTTAATTTTTTTTTACAAAAAAGTAACATCGAAATCGGTTCATCCACACGAAAACCGTAAAAATAAATTATCTGGTTAAAAAATACATCTTTAAACATAGTCTAAAAAAAATTGGTTGCCTGTAAAGTCGGTATACGGGCGAAAGTTTTACGTGACAACGACTCGGGCATGGTTAGCCCGCCTAAGAGTGAGAGAGACAGACATAAAAAGTGACGCGGCACGCGTGCCTCTCACTCGCTCTCATTGTGAGCGCATAACGTGAGCGGAGCGTAACGCAGTGAAGTGAAGTGTCACCCCCCAAACCAATTTATAACACGTTGTCACGTCAAAACCGTATACATACTTAATGACATCTTTTAGAGAACTCGATGAATAACTATCGATATTTTTTACAACTTTCACATCACTATCAATTTTTAACAAGCTTTATTTATTTATTTATCCAAAAACTTACTTTTCTTTATATTAACTTGCACTGTATGTAACTATGTAAGTTCGGGTGGAATCTTGCAAGCTAAATTTGACAAACTTCCCGGTTTCCGATTGAGTTGACATTTTACACGCAGATGTATATCACGTGATAATGCAATAATATTACAAAATGGGGATTAATCTAATGATGGATTATCCTGTCATAGGAACTCCTGTACTAAACGCGATAGACTCGTTGTCTCGTTTTACTTGTATTAGCTAGCACTCTACTGATACACGATATACAGGATCTTAATAGCTTGTATTTGAAAAGTTTTATTTTTTCCTATCCACAGAGTACGCTATCAACAGCCCAAAATAAACTCCTTCAAGATTATCTTAACCAACATCAAGATAGGATAGTAAATAGATTGCAGTGTAAATTGAGATCTAAAATGGAGGGTAGTTTTGTGAATAGAAACGTCGTGGGGGTAGTTAGAATAAGGGTAGTAGGTCTGGATAAGGGAGTTTTGAGTCGAGGTGAGTATTACACTTATAGTTTTTTTTAATTAATCTTTGTCTGTGTCAGATAAGAGGAAATAAATTAAATAATTCGTGTTTTTTTTGCTGTTCGCTGTATGACTGACGAATATTTCGAAATTAAAATTAGCCAAATCGGTTCACTCGTTTTCGAGTTTTATCAAGACTAACGAACAGAAATTAATTTTATATGACACTAGCGGGTCCGCGCTTTTTTGTCTGCGTCTTTTTCAATTAAAAGGTAGCCTCTTCATGTTCATGTTCTTTCTCAGGGTCTAAAGATTGTCTGTGACAAATTTCATCAAAATCGGTTGAGAGGTTTAAGCGGGAAAGCGTACCTCCCGCCGCTCAGCGTAACAGACAGAAAGACAGACAGATAGAGTTACTTTAGCATTTATATTATTAGTACTCATTTTATATTAAGTCCTGTATCGGTAGGCGATAGATAACAGCCCCTCATTGCCCTGACATTGCATAGGTTCATGAGCGACGGTGACCACTTACCATCAGATGGGCCGTAGGCTCGTTCATCTATCACGCAATAAAAAAATATAAAAAAATATTATTCATTTCCAATTATTGGTATAATTTTATTTAAAAAAAGAAATAGAAAATTTTTATTAATGTAGTGAACTGTTTCGTTCGGTATACTGTATCTACATATATGTGTAGTAATAGTTTTATAATTAATCTAAAGGTACACTATCAATATGGAAGCCCACTGAAGATATTTTAGATATAATCAAAGAAGGTGTTTCTATAGAAGTAACTAATGTCATGCCTACAGCTGTGAGGTGAGAGTTTTGTGCATTAAAACCGATTTTATAAAAGGAGGAGGTACTCAATTCGTCTGATTTTTTTATTTGTTCATTCATAGTACTTTAGTTTGAACCGATTTGATTGATTCTGGTCCCTCTTCTGAGGAGACCTGAGCCCAACAGTGGGCAGTAATGGGTTGGCACAGGATTGATTCTGGTGTCAGATGAAAAGTGATGGTCGTAGTACTTTTGGATCTGTGTTTTAAAATGTTAATTTTTACTGACATGATTTTACGATTTGCTGTGCATTTTTCTTTTCTATATGAACCGATATCGATGATTCTTTTTTGTTAGAAAGTTAACAGATCTGAATTGTAGTTCTTGTGCTATGTTTGAGAAATGGAAGTCGGTTGATTTTTTTTTTTTATTGCCATGTAGGCAGACGAGCCAACGGCCCACCTGATAGGAAGTGGTTACCGCCGCTCATGAACCTCTGCAATGTCAGGGGACACTGAGGGGTCGCTACCCACGACCTAACTTTAAGGACCTTCCTCAAGCCTCGTTTGAAGAAGGACAAGTCATAGCGCTCTGGTTGTTTTCATTTTGTAATAAAAATATTATTTATTTCAGATATTCGGAAATTCAGTTATCTGCCGGAAGACAATCAATGTTCAAAGTAATCAACAAACAAGACGAAGAAACAATACAAATAAAAAACAAAATAAAAAGAAAAACTTATACTTTAAAAGAACTAACGAATAATAGTTTAGTCACCGAATACAATGAAATCGATACTGCCGGTTTAATCGTTCATATCGATCCTAAAAAATCGATTATCGAATCGAAAATGCAATTTCAGAATGTGTATCTTTCAGATATAAATAAAAATATAGTTTGTGTTAATTTCTGGGGTGGGGTTGCCAAGTTTGGATACGAAAAGTTTCTAGATACGGGTCAAATTGTAGCTTGTGTTAATTTACAAAAGCGGGCTGGCAACACTAGAAAAAATATTCCGCAATATCGCGCCACAGAGTTTAGTTATTTCACGAAATCTCCCAAAATGCTAGAAATTAGGAACGTTTTAGTAGGAATCGAAGATAGTTTTAAAGCTTGCAACATTAATAATTTTTGTAGTGAATGCGTTAATGTAATAGAAAATTCTAAAAATAAATCGTACAACGATATAACTCCATATAAAAATACCCACTTAGATATGTCAAAAAAAGTTTTTGAGACAAATAAAAACGATCTTAATAACTTAAGCATTACTGACTCTCCAAAAACATTACTACGCAAGAAACAAATTAAAGAAAAAATCGAAAAATTAAAAGCATATGGCGAACCTCCGCCATTAAGTAATATAACTATATTAAATACATCATCAAATGCAATGGGAGCTTATAAAAGCCCCATCAGTGTTGCCAGTAAAGAAAATTCCTACCAAAATAGTAGAAATTCAACGTCTCCTATTGGTAAAACTAATGTTAATCCTACTAAGTTGAATTTTGAAGTACGCGAAGAATTAGATTCTAGTTTGCCTTTAAGTCTAGATAGTATATAGATGGTCAAACTTGTCTTTATCAGTGTATCTCTACTATATGATGCATGTATTACACACATAAACCTTCCTCTTGAATCACGACATCTATTACAACCGCATCACAATCCGTTGCGTAGTTTTAAAGATATATCAATATCATATCATCATTGACATATACAGAGTAATACAGACTAGTTTTACTATCTATATGCTTAGCACTACATATTATAAAAAAATTGAGAGGTGTCAAGGGACACCCGGATGGTAATAAAATTTTATATTTTATTTTTTTTAAGTTATAATAATTAGTTATCTTATTGTAGAGAAGAGAGAGAGACAGACGTTTTAAACTAATTATTATAACTTAAATAAAATATTTTGATCACAGCGTCATCTAGCATTATTCATATAAAACAAAATAAGGAATTGTTTTATAAAATATTTTGATCACAGCGCCATCTAGCATTAATCATATAAAACAAATAAGGAATAGTTTTATAAGATTTTAATCACAGCGCCATCTAGCGATAATCATCTAAAACAAAAAAATGTCAGGACATCTTTTTCATAAGAATTTTCTTCTAGTCCCCTTTCGATAACGCACAATAAGAAACTTAGTTCGAAAAATGTATATTTGTGCCTAAAAAAGTATTGTGATACCTGTATGTACCTTAAGCATAATTCTCAAAGAATTGTAAGTATGTAATTAAAATGTTTTTCGTTACTTTGTTTTTTTATTGCCTATTCTTGATATGAAATGAAATTATTTAATTCTCAACGTTAATGAAATGTCAAAAGGCTACCAGAAGTTCGGAAAAAGTAATAGCCACCGTCCTGAGAAGAACTAGCAAGAAACTCAGCGGGCATGTCTTTTTTGTATTATTTTTCGATATCAGATGGCCGATGAGGCATACCGAGATGGGCCGACGACCTGTTCAGGGGAAGCCACTGCAGTGGACGTCTATAGGCTGATGATGATTCTAATTGTCACAGATTTGTGTTAATATATTCTAGTTATTGGTCAATAAATATAGTACAGGTTTCTGTGTACTTTAATAAGGCTGCTTCCTCAACTAGTGCACTTTTAAGTTATAGCTGCAAAATATATGCTACATCATTAATACACAAATTGATGAAAATAAAACAACAGAAAATAACTGCAAACGCGATAGATGTTCATCTTAACACTTGCTTATGTAAATAGCACTCCAAATCCTAATTTTGAAATAACATCTACACTGCAAAATAACAACAAAAAAAAATTATACATAAGAAAATATCGAAACCAAAAATCATTCTCCATCCCTATTTCACCTTTTGTCCGTCAGCTGATCGTGTTTGACATTAGCTGTCAACGTGACATTGTCATTTCAAGGTGACCTTCAGACTCGCCCGGCGACTGCCCGTCGGCGAAATAATAAATTCATTTGAATTTTCTACCCGCGACGGCATGTATTATGCCATTTCCTCGTCATAAATAACACCGAAAATAAAATCCTGCCATTAAAACCTGCTTTAAGATACTCGTTGGTGAACTTTTCTGTGATAAAACAGTGACCGTATAAAGCGGTCGGTGTGTGTTCAAAACTTTTTGGTCATATTTAATTCGGTGAGTGAATTTATTTATTGGTTTTAACGCATGCGACTACGTAGTTTCATTCAGACGTCGAAGATAAAAATAGTTATTTAATTTTACGACTGTTATCGTAATCGTGGACGAATTTCTGTGATAATATTGAGCAAGGAGGTCTGTCGCGATGTTGCTGTCCACTAGTGTCCACGTTCGATTTAAAAAAGTTATTGAACATAGAAGAAGTTTTTAATCATTTAAATTATGGCAAATGGTTTGAGATTAAGTGCCCAATTTTTTATATGAATTTTAAATATACTAAAAATAACATCAAATTTAAATGTAAATGAATTCTTATGGTATTAACTACGTTATACACGAATTTATTAACATAAAAACAATATTTTAAAGCTATATACAAGGATATTAATTACCTTAACTAATGTATTTTAATCAACTAGATTCTATTGTATATTAAAATTCAAATTATTTGTAGAAATGAAATTAATTAAACTTTGAACAATATTGTAACTTTAATTTATAAAAAAAAACAATTTTTTTACTTAATGATAAAAAAAAATCCATTTGTCTCAGCAAGACAAGATATGAGAATTTTTAGCTCTTGAATATATTGTGAAAACCATAGAATTAATAGCTTCTTGATTGAGGATATTTTTATGACAAATAAGCTTAAAATACACCTTATGGTAGTACAGTGTCTCCTAACATTTCAGAGGTTCATGAGCAACGGTAACCGCTACCAATCAGGTGTTAATAGTGCATACCATACGATTCTATCATCAGATCAGCTCCATGGTATCATATTTGGGTGGACCGATTTGAATGATTCTGGTGTGTGAAAGGTGATGGTTGTCATGGGGTCCCATTTTATATTTTTATAAAATCGAACAAGTATTTTTGGATCTGTGTTTAAAAATGTGAATTTTAAGGGACAAGTCCTCATTGAAAGTCAGCTCTATTATATTTTTCTTATTAAAATATTATTTCAAGTTATCTTGACGTTGTTATCGCTGTTGTTTTCTTTAGATTTAAGCTCTTAGTGCACAAAATTTGCACCTGAACAAGTCGTTCCAAAACTGGTACTTACATGTTGCGATCGGAAGGTCCGATCTCGGCGGTCCGTGGTAGAAGCGTGGAAGCGACGTCTCGCTAACTAGGTCCGGACTTGTCGCTCCCGGGCGTCGATGCTTCGGAGCGACGAGTCTTAGAAGGCGATGCTCGACTTCTGCGAGGCCACCATCTCGCAGAAGCAGGTGGCGGGGGTCGAGAGGGAGAGATTATACTCTGCTCTCAACCTACCAACCCGCCGCCGTCGAGCAGTGGGCCGGAACCGGGATCTCGCCCGGAATCTGGTCCCCTAAGAGTTTCGGATCCCTAACGCATGTGAGTGCGAGCGGGGGCCCAAGAAGGTGCCGTGTCTCGCTCAGCACGCCCTTAGCGTAAGAGCTACCGGGGTATGGTAGACCGCGCTCCCCGACCCACGCTGGTTCTGACCCAGCGAGGTATTCCGTGGGAGGATGACACGCGGTCCCATCTTGGCGGGCTTCAGAAAGCCCGCTGACCGAGAGAGTCGGTGGCCGGCGGTTACCGGTTCAGCGTCCGGGGGCGGCGCGACGGGAAAGAGTGCCGAGCGCGTAACGCGTCGCGCCGTTCCTCAAAACCCCGTGCTGGGTTCTGTCCTCAGCCGGGGTTCGGACCGGATCCGATGATTTCCTCCAACTGAAAAAAAGAAAAAAAGTACATCTTGAATTTCGTATAATGAGGTCACACATGTATAACATAATTATGATAACATTACTACAATCACACGTTATAATAAACTTGAACTTGCGATAAGATTCGGCCGTTATCATATTTTTCGCTAATGGCGGGAAAGTAGCTATCTAAATAAAACTGTGTTAAAGGGATTTTACTCGCATTCGCATCCGTAAACAATGATGCAAATTACATGACAAAAGTTGCGTGTATGTAGATCTCATTTGACGGAGCCAATAATGGCTTCTTTCTGCCCTCTGCCATTATAAATTAACTTATACACCATTGAGCGGTTATTCTTCTTCTTCTTTTTTTCCCATGGACCTCGTCCACCAAGACTGGGGACGATTCGCCAATGTCAAGTGAGACAAATACACGGACTCAAAGATACTAAGCCAAAATATTGTTCGGTTTCCAGTTTCAGCAGTAGCAGAATACATACTGTTTATAGTGTTATTAAATACAATGAAGCTTGAGCGGTTCTATTTTGGCGGGTTGCGAAAAGAGGTTTTCGATGTGATGTCGAAAATAAGCACATTGCTCTGGACTAACTGAATTCTCCTTTCGTGATGCAGACGAAGTTGTGTAGGTCATCTAGTTCCAAATAAACTCAACTATGTGAACTAAGCAATTCCAGGTTTTTAGACCAAGAAAGATTTTAAATCGATAAACTCCTTCAAATTGCATAAACAAAATAGTTTTGGATGTAGATAAGTAGTTTAATAAGATAACATATCTATTTGTTAGATAAAACTAATCCTACTGTTGTTTTACGGAACTTTTCCCTTTTAAAATATTCAAATACTCTCTATAGAAAAATAATTATCGAAATCGGCGCACGTCGAAAACAAATATTCAGAAACACTTTTTAAATACAAGCTTTTAAGATCCTGGATATCATGTATCAGTAGAGTGTTAGCTAATACAAGTAAAACGAATCCAAACATGATGAGTCTATCTTGTTTAGTACAGGAGATCCTACCATACGATTCCATCATCAGATCAGCTCCATGGTATCATATTATTGCATTGCATTGTTACGCGATATACATCTGCGTGCAAAATGTCAGCTCAATCGGAAACCGGTTAGTTTGTCAAATTCCACTCGCAATATTCCACCCGAACTTACATAGTTACATCCAGTGCAAGTTAAGAGCTTGTAAAAAGTTATTCAATAATGTATTGATTCCGAACTCCAGTCTTGTCATACAATAGTTAAATGGTCGATATGCATTATTCATTAGTTTTGAATGCCCGTGAAAAATGTGCGCAAATCGCTAAACCTAGCTAAAACATGACATTGAATGTTTTTATGTGTTGTTTACACAAAATGTTTTCTGTACAGAATTCAATATTTATCCACTCAACTGGGATCGGCAACCAAATTGGTTTGGTTACTTTTGCCAAGTCTGTGGCAGGAGCTAAAATTGAGCACAGTTCTAAAACTTGTTTTGTTTACATTTTTTAATCTTCTCATATTTTACGAAGATGATATATTTTCGCTGAAAATGCAATACAGCGTCATTTGTAATAAAGATTTACAAAAATATAAGGTTAATTAAAAAACAAAATTAAAAATTATTGGAAAAAAATGTTTTTAAAAAGGGGATCAAACACGGTATTGATTCCGAACGAAGTCCCCAGTTTCGCTATCTAGCGAATAGTGACGTTCCCAGTTGAGTGGCTATTGAAATTGCGCTTGTTCACATGAAAATAACAAATCTTAGGTACTGCTCACTGCTGGTCGCGTGTCTCCTCAGTAGAGGGATCAGGTATAGTCCACCACGAGAACACAATGCGGGACTGAGTATAGCAGACGAAGGATTTATAGAATCCTTTCCGATATGCAGGTTTCCTCTCAATGTTTTCCTTCACTGTTTTTAGCCAGTAGTGTTGTGACAAAGTGCTCATTTTATAGTATCCATAAATTATAAACGCTTTAGATAGATGGAGCTGACTCGTGAGTCAAAAACTTTTCGTTTAAAAGGTCCAAATGTTCAATAACGAATAATTGCAACATCCCTAAGAGAAACTAGTAGAATCTATGGAGCGGAACTAGAAAAGCAACTTCAATTGTGACTCTCCCGCTTTGCGAGAAGAGAAGTCTGTACTCATGTTTCCTACTCCTTCTATCATCTTCTAATCAAATTAGGGTAGGATTAAACAAGTTATCTGCCCCCTGTACACTGCTCAGAGTCATTACGGTGGTCACCGCTTACCAATACAGGATGGATCTGTAAATTTGTCCCAACTCCCAGCCGAAGTGGGGTGAATGACCTGTTGAAATACAACTTAGCACCATTTTTATTTTTTGGTTCGTTAAATCTTTTTTTTGACAGTGTATGCAAAATGTACGACTATCGTTTCGGACTTCCACAGTCACTGTAACTGGTATGTAGTGTGGTGAATGACTTGTCGAAATATAATGCAGAACCACTTTTATTTTTGGAATTGTTTAACCTTTTTTTCTCAATATTACCTATATGGAAGCCCTCAATGATAGAGATACGTACACCGTATGATATTCCAATCATAAAAGTGGTTCTTAGTTTTATTTCAACAGGTCATTCACCCCGTCAGATGGGACAAAGTTACAGATCCACCCTGTATATATATATACGAGTTACAGTGGAAGTAAGCAAAAAATCAAGTACCTACACACATAAGATTAACTTTTGTATAACATACACATGCTGTGTTATTTACATAACAAACAGAATGTCGGGCAGTAGGTGTGTGTGTTACGTCGATAAAACTTGGATTATATCCAACTTGAAAGATAAAATATCAACTAGCTGACGTACACACTCACATAGAATGTTTTCATAATTTTTACAGACTTCCTTAAAGAAAACATGCCCGCTGAGTTTCTAGTCATTCTTCTCAGGACGAAGGCGTGACTATAGCGAACAGGTGGTAGTATTGTTACAAGCTTTATATTAACTTGCACTGGATGTAACTATGTAAGTTCGGGTGGAATCTTGCGAGTTGAATTTGACAAGCTTACCGGTTTTCGATTGAGCTGACATTTTGCACGCAGGTGTATATCGCGTGACAATGCAATAATATTACAAAATGGCGCTGATCTGATGATGGAGTCGGAAAGTATAGGAACTCCTTTACTAAACAAGATAAACCCGTCGTGTTTGGGCTCTTTTTACTTGTCTCAGCAACTGCATGATATCCAGGATCTTAAAAGCTTGTATGTAAAAATTTATTTATTTGTCTCTTGTTTCAGAAAATGTCCAAAGACCGTAGCTCGAGGCGGTTCTACCGCGCGGAGTCTACCCACGACCTGACCTCCTTCCTGGACAAGGGTCGGGCAGCCAGCGATGAGAACAGGTGGACTTTCGAGTGTGCCTGGGAGGTCGCTAACAAAGGTAAATATCTATAAAACACATCTATAAAACATATAAACCTCCAACTGCCACGGACCGATGCTGAGTGGCACGACGATTTGTTGTGCGTGTTTGCGTACCTATATTTTCTTTCTGGATGAACCGATTTTGATTATTATTTTTAAAAAAAGCTGATACTTTAAACATTGTCTCATATAAATTTCACAAAGATCTGAATGGTAGTTTTTGTGCTATTCACAAAAAAGTGGAAGTCAGTTGTTATCATTTTCTTGAAAGCATTACTCGTCTCGTCATATTATCTTACAAGTAATTCTGGTCTAACTAGATATCCTAGACTATTGTGAACTATAAGACTAGTTGTACTGGTTAGGCATTGTCTTTTGACCTACATAGTTCAAGATTTGTATGCAGATGCAACAATAGGTCTGTTGAATTGTTTTAACTTCATTGTTTAGAAGTGGCGAAGGATAAAGTCTCTAAAGAGGGAAGCCGATAGAAATAACACAAAAGGCGTCTTTCCTCATTGGATCGTAAGACTTGAAGATTTTCCTAGTTCTATGTTCAAAGGGAAGCCGATAGGAATATGCTTGAATTTCGCCACTGTTTCACCTATATCTGTTTCAGTCTTTGCCTGGTACAGAATACCAGATATATATACAGGGTGGATCTGTTATTTTTTGGATCGGTTAAACTTATTTTTCTGACATTTTATGGAAAACGTACGACTATCGTTGCGGACCATACTATGATATTTTTTTTTTATCCAATTATTAAAATAAAAGTGGTTCTTAGTTTTATTTCAGCAGGTCACCCCACGTCATTGTCCAAAGTTACAGATCCACCCTGTATAAGATTGATATTATAATATACCTAGATGCACATTTAGATTCCTTATAACGATTAACGATATATTTCTTATTGTGTGTACACTTAAATATCATTTCATTTATTCAACTCTGATTCGACTTTGATCACAACTCAAAAAAATATTTAAAAAACAAACCACAAGAATTGTATCATCGCTTTTTAAAAATATCCGGCGAAAGCCGAAAAGAAACCACTGAATTGTTTTCTTTTTGCTTCAGTTGGAGGAATCTATACAGTTATCAGATCCAAAGCCTATGTATCCACGGAAGAGATGGGCGACAATTATTGCTTGCTGGGTAAGTGACTTAAATCATTTCTACCAACATCCCAGTTTTCAATTGAGATGAAATTTTGTATGTATATCACGTGACAATGCAATAGTATGATGTCATGGCGCTGATCTGATGATGGAGTCTGAAGGAACTCCTGTACTAAACAAGATAGACTCGTTGTCTCGTTTTACTTGTATTAGCTAGCACTCTACTGCTACATGATATCCAGGTGAAAGCTTGTGCCTAAAAGCGTCAGGCTCCATCTTATTGCAAAATGTCATCTCAATCGGAAACCGGGAAGTTTGTCAAATTTAACTTGCAACACTCCACCCCAACATACATAGCTACATCCAGTGCAAGTTATTATAAAGCTTATTATTCGTAGGTCCTTACAAGGAGCAATGTGCCAGGACTGAGGTAGAAGAAGGTGATTTCCCATCAAACTCTCCTCTTACGACTGCCGTCAACGCAATGAGAAGCAAGGGGTATAAAGTGAGTATATCATTTAAGAAGAACAGTGGACTGGCCACTGCTGGTCTCGTGTCTCCTCAGTAGAGGGATCAGGTATAGTCCACCACGAGAACACAATGCGGGACTGAGTATAGCAGACGAAGGATAAAATTTTTTGTCTGAGAAAATGATTTCCAGGATTTGAAGACCCTGGGTTTAGTCACTACGCTTAGTAAATTCGTTTATTTGCTGATAGTTTATATTATACAGGGTGTCCCAGAACTATGCGACATTTTTGGGAAGTACCTTAAATATTATAATTGGAGTGACATTTTTCTGAAAGGAAACATCATAAGACACTTCATCGAATAAGTTTTTTACTATTTTTTTGTTCGTAACCAATCATTCTTTGATCCTTAGAATACTCGTAATAGAATCATTTTCAAGTTTTTGTCTTATCTCTGGAGAAGGATCTCCCAATCTTGAAGCCAAATTTTTTACCATTTTAGGTACACACCGGTACTTGGCTTGTCGACGGTAACCCTCAACTAGTTTTATTCGACATCGGCTCAGGCGCGTGGCAACTAGACGCTTACAAACAAGAGCTATGGGATACCACCTCTGTCGGAATACCACATTTGGACGTCGAGGCCAACGATGCGGTTATACTTGGGTTTATGGTGGCACAGTTTATTACTGAGGTAAGGAATAAAAGGGGAATAATTGGAATAAAAGTGGAAAAATTGGAATGAAAGAGAAAAATTTGGAATAAAAGGTGGAAAAATTAGAATAAACTATGAAAAAGATTGACTAGGCCCCTAAAATTAGTTACTAAGACATTAATGTTATAAACAAGAGCTGTGGGATACCACCTCTGTGGGAATACCACATTTGGACGTCGAGGCGAATGACGCGGTTATACTTGGATTCATGGTGGCGTTGGCGCAGTTTATTACTGAGGTAAGGAATAAAAGGGGATAATTGGAATAAAAAGGAAGTTTGGAATAAAAGTGGAAAAATAGGAATAAAACTATGAAATAGATTTACGAGACCCGTAAACTTTGTTAACGTTATAAATAACAGTTGTTAACACCGCGTTTGTGGTTTTAGCGTTTATACTAAGTTTATTACAAAGATAAGTAGGAAAAAGACCTGAAAAATAAAAACAATGATGGGAAAATAAGAATAAAAGAGCGGAAAAGAGGTTAAATAAGAATAAAAGAATGAAACCGAACTGTATTTGAAATGTTTTGTTTCTGATCTCCAATTTTATTGTATGTTATAGTTTCGTTCAGCAGTCGAAGGCTGGAGCGAGACACCGCCTCGTGTTGTGTGTCAGTTCCACGAATGGCAAGCCGGTATAGGACTCATCGTACTCAGGTAAATACTCGTCTGTATTTATTTATTGACACACACTTTATTTGCGGTAGAAATGGTATAAAAGAAGAAAAATGGGAAACAATTACATTTGCCACAAACCAGCAGAGACTCAGCGTATTGATGAATATCGACATGGATTATAGAATGCCAACATCCAGCGCTGGTTTTCAGTCTCAGCTGGTCGTCACAAATGTAGACAGACGAGCCAACGGGCCACCTGATCATAAGTGCACCTTCCTTTGAAGAATGACAAGTCATAGCGCTCGGGAAACACCGATGATGGGACCTCATTCCATAGACGGATTGTACCTCTGCAGTCGTGGTGGGGTAGTGGTCGAAGCGCTCGCCTTCCGTACGGGAGGTCGCGGGTTCAACACCGGCTTGTACCTCTAAATCTTAATCACTCAACTGGGAACGTCACTATTCGCTAGATGGAGAAACTGGGGACTTCGTTCGGAATCAATACCGTGTTTGAGTTCCTTTTTTTTAAAAAAAAATCCAATATTTTTTAATTAAACCTTATATTTTTGTAAATATTTATTACTAAAAGACGCTGTATTGCATTTTCAGCGAAAATATATCATTTTTGTAGAAAAAAAACGATTAAAAAATATAAACAAAACAAGTTTCCGAACTAACGTAACGTCGTGCTCAATTTTGTCTCCTGTCACAAACTTGGCAAAAGTAAACAAACCAATATGGTTGCCGATCCCAGTTGAGTGGTTAATGTGAAAAAGAATTATGTGCAATTTTCACAACCACTGACTAAATAAAAGCAGTAAGGGCAATCATCGTGGGGAAACCTGCATATCGGAAAGGATTCTATAAATCCTTCGTCTGCTATACTCAGTCCCGCATTGTGTTCTCGTGGTGGACTATACCTGAGGAGACATGAGCTCAGTAGTGGACAGTAATTGTTACAGTACATTTTGTTTGTTTGTTTGTCATAGAGTCCGTCACGTGGATGTTGCCACAGTATTTACAACTCACGCAACACTGCTGGGCCGATACCTGTGCGCTGGCAACACTGATTTCTACAATAACTTGGATAAGGTAACACTTATTTTTATATTATAGTCCGAGATCTGGCAGCCATTTTTGAGTATATATTTGAAGCTAGTTGATAACCTGACACAACTTTAATAGGATGGTAGACCTTTATCGCACCATTCATAAAAAGCGGTAACTTGAAAACAGTAACTTTTCAAGATAGCAAAAAAAAATGTTTTGTGCGAAAAAGTTAAGTTCTGTGAAATTTTATTATACAGGGTGGAACTTTTAAACGCCACCTCCAGGGGAAGTAATTGTTTTATCGCGTTTTGCTGAAAGGAAAAATTCTTTTATTTTTGAAAAGAAAATCAATCATTCATAGACTAAAAAAAAAAAAAGATACACACATGGTCTCGTACTCGGATCTTGCTGTCGAGTCAAAAAGGTCAATGATTTGATGTTGGTAAGTACATAGCGTAAATATATCTATCTCTCTCTACAGTTCTCAGTGGACGAGGAAGCGGGAAAGAGACAGATATATCACCGGTATTGTATGGAGAGAGCCGCCTCACATATGGCACATATATTTACAACTGTCTCAGATATTACAGGTGAGATTATTGTAACGACTAGGGATGTTACGAATATTCGCATTCACAAAAAAGCATGCGAATATTTTGACAAAAGTTAGGAGGATATTGTGTGGATACAGGGTGATTTTTTAGTGAGGGTACATATTGAAGGTCATGATAGCTGGTGGTCATATACAACCAGTAAAAATATTATTATCAAAGAATGTGGTATAATGCCTTAGTAATCGCAACTTAAAAATATCTAAAATTGTTGCAAAATGATAGTTTTTCGACAGCTGATGGGTGTAACGGAGGTGTGGGGTGCGCGAGATCACTAGAGGTCGTTAGTCAACACTCTTTTGGCTGAAATTCTTTATGTTTGAGGTCGTTTTGTCGAATTAAGATTTCTCCATTATTTAGTTTTTTTTTGTAATTTTACTTATTTTTTGCAATATTCCGTATTAGAACAGAATACTCATCACCCTCCTGCAATATGTACCCTCTCTAACAAATCACCCTGTATAAATACAAAATAAAAAGCGATCCTTATCATTCCCATTCGGTCGACAATTAAAAAAAAAAGATAGACTCATCGTTCATCGTTGTCTCGTTTTACTTTATTAACTAGCACTCTACTGCTACATGATATACAGGATCTTAAAAGCTTGTGTTTAAAAAGTATTTATTTTCTTTTTATTTACAGGTTACGAAGCAGAACATCTATTAAAAAGAAAGCCAGATATAATAACGCCGAACGGTTTAAACGTCAAGAAGTTTTCAGCTCTGCATGAGTTTCAGAACTTACACGCGCTAGCCAAGGATAAAATACATGAATTCGTTAGAGGACATTTCTATGGGTAAGTTTATTGTGGGCCTAGATTGGGTCTAGGGACTAGTTTGGGTCTAGGGACTAGTTTGGGTCTAGGGACTAGTTTGGGTCTAGGGACTAGTTTGCGTCTAAGTTGGTCTAGTTATAGATTCTGGTTAGGTCTTGGGCCCAGTTTGGGTATTTAAGACTAAATTGGGTTGTAATTTTACAGTAACTAGGTAAAAAAAGACGTTATATTTTAATATTTGGGTCTTTATATTTTAGTAAAATAGGACATTTCGGAGAGAGACTGGATGTAGGGCATAGACTGTGTCTCGAGTCTAGATTGGGTCTCGAGCTTACATTGGTTCTTGGGCCCAGTTAAGATCTAAAACTGAATTGGGTCATAATTTTTCAGTAACTAAATAAAAAATATATACTTAGGTCCAGTTTCCATAAGGTTTCAACTGATCAATTACATATCTATTGTAAAAATTCTAAGTACCTAGGTATTTTTTTATTGTCATGTAGGCAGATGAGTCAACGGGCCACCTGATCGTAAGTGGTTACCGTCGCTCATGGACCTCTGCAATGTCTAAAAACTTTCATTCCATTCAAGTAAGCGAAAATTCTCCCCTTCAAATTTACAAGAAAAAAAACTTGAGAGGTGTCATAGGACACCCGAATAGAACGAAGTTCCTTTCGATTAAAACATAGCTTATATTTTTTTTCCTTTCGTAACGCGCGATAAGAAACGTGTTTTAAAATATTTTGATCACAGCGCCATCTAGCGATAATCATCTAAAACAAAAAAAGTGTCGTGACAACTTTTCGTAACAATTTTTTCCGTCTAGCCTCCTTCACAACGCGCGATAAGGAACTTCGTTCCAATAATCATTATATTATTTTCAGTCATTTCAACTTCGATCTGGATAAAACATTATATTTCTTTATTGCTGGTCGATATGAGTTCGGTAACAAAGGAGCCGATATATTCATAGAAGCGTTGGCCAGACTTAACCACTATTTGAAGGTTAGTTTATCTATTACGAGGTTGTGAATATTATCTATAGTTTGTTGAAAATTAGAAAATTCACGATTTTTTATTTATTATTAATACTGATTACATTTTTGAAAGTTTTTGATGATAATTAAATTTTGTTGTTTTTTTTTGTGAAAAGATCACTATAATTTATTTTTTTCTGAGATTGTACTATTTGACTGTTCTTTATATTTAAAAAAAAAAAATTGGTGTCACTTACGTTATAATTTTATCAAATCATGTTTTGCTAAAATTACACCATTTTTGACCATAGATAACTTACAAGTTCATTCTTTCACTCAAATAACCCCAAAAAATTAGGGTTTTTTCTTTTGAATCTTCCTGTATTCTATTTAACCTTTCCAAAATTACAGTCAAATATTGAAAAAAAATACACATTTTGTATGATAAAAAACTTACATTTAAAAAACGTTCTCCTAAAAATCCTCAAAAAAATAGGGATATTCTTCTCTCAACATTGGCAACATTTCAGTCATCCGGCTCGGATATCACCGTGGTAGCGTTCATGATATTTCCCGCGAAAACCAATAATTTCAACGTGGAGAGTCTCAGGGGACACGCGCTAACTAAATCATTGAGAGACACCATACAACATTTACAACAGAAAGTCGGGGCGAGGATGTATGATATCTGTTTGAGGTGAGTTTTAGGGCTTTTTTTTTTATTTGGGGGCTTTTTTGATGAAAATTTTTGAGTAGGGATTTTGTTTTTTAAATCAGTGTTGCATTCAATTTTGTTTAATTAGTGTTTGTGTGGACCTATTTGGATAATTCTTGTTTTATATGAAATACAATAGTTATTATGAGTTTCCATTTTGAAAGATCGAACAAGTACTTTTGTATCTGTGTTTGAAAACGTTAATTTTTATCGGATAAGATTGCAAATTTTT
Organism: Trilocha varians; assembly: GCA_030269945.2. Lineage (NCBI taxonomy): Eukaryota > Metazoa > Arthropoda > Insecta > Lepidoptera > Bombycidae > Trilocha > Trilocha varians. Next base: position 15,900,126 of record AP028278.1, on the reverse strand, counting down.
TTTCGCGTTTGCGTGAACCGATATCGATGATTCATTTATTCAACTTTGGACATAATTCTATGTAGTTTTTGTGCTATTTTTGAAAAATAGAAGTGCTTAGTTTTCTTTCTGCAAAATCTACTGTTTTAATTTGAGTTTAGTGTTATTTTCTTGTACTCTTTATCTAGTTATATTTGATCTAAGACACACATTACAGAGGTCACGTCCCCGAAGCATCTGAATTACTCTTAAAAGAAGACACAGTGCGTCTTAAAAGATGTATATACGCGTTACAGAGGGATGGACTACCGCCCATTACTACTCATAATGTGGTATGTATTTAACAACTGGTCACATCACCCTACTGTACTGCAGACACAACTAGTCACTTCACCCTATTGTAATGTAGACACAACTAGTCGCTTTACCCTACTGTACTTAAGACAAAACTGGTCGCTTCACCCTATTGTAGACACAACTGGTCGCTTCACCCTACTTGTATACGATTTACAAGCTTTTAAGATCCTGGATATCATGTACCAGTAGAGTGCTAGCTAATACAAGTAAAGCGGGACAACGATGAGTCTATCTTGTTTAGTACAGGAGTTACTATGACTCCATCATCAGATCAGCGCCATATTATTGCATTGTCACGCGATATACATCTGCGTGCAAAATGGCAGCTCAATCGGAAATCAGCTTGTCAAATTTAGCTCGCAAGATTCCACCCGAACTTATAGAGTTACATCCAGTGCTAGTTAATATAAAGCTGGTAAAAATTGAGATAAATAAATTTTTTTATAAATTAAATATTTCAATCGGCCATTTTAGCGAACAACATCGGATGATGTCACGATTAGGTAAACAATCGTTCAAAGTGTCATCAAGTGTTGTTATTTATTTGTAGGTAGATGATTGGAGCGACCCAGTATTAAACTCTATTAGAAGATGTGAGTTATTTAATACTGTAAACGACAGTGTTAAGGTAAGTAATAATTATTATTTAAAAAAAGGACTTTTTTAATGTTTTCACGAACTTTAAATCAAATCCAAATTCCTTTATTCAAGTAGAACAAGCACATTTGAATGTCAATACAATGTATTACATATTTTGTTGAATTGAACAATATTAAACATGATTAACCGATTCCAAAAATAGGAGTGGTTCTGCATTGTATTTCGACAGGTCATTCACCACACTACAGCTGAGATAATGTTACAGATACACCCTGTTTGTAACCATCTCTAAGCAAAACCACTTTTAGTTTTATACACACCCTGTATATTTTATTTGTGATAAAAATGGTTAGTTATCATTAATATGTAGCAAAAAATTTAAAGCCATACTTTGATTTTCAAGAATTTCACAAAACTACTAGTACTACTAGTTATATCGTCATCTTAAGAGTTTACGTGTAAAGTATCATCAAAATCGGTTCATTTTCAAAATAAATCTTCCCAAACACCCTGTACTACCTATCCATTATTGGAACGAAGTTTCTTATGGCGCGTTGTGAAAGAGGGCTAGACGGAAAAAAATCTTACGAAAAGTTGTCACGACACTTTTTTGTTTTAGATGATTATCGCTAGATGGCGCTGTGATCAAATTTTTTTAAAACACGTTCCTTATCGCGCGTTACGTTAGGAAAAAAGAATATAAGATATCTTTTGAAAGAAAGGAACTTCGTTCTATTCGGGTGTCCTCACACCTCTCAAGTTTTTTTATTTTTAGGTAATATTCCACCCAGAATTCTTGACATCGACCAACCCCTTATTCGGGTTAGAATACGAGGAGTTCGTTAGGGGATGTCATTTGGGGGTGTTTCCTTCTTACTACGAACCTTGGGGGTATACCCCGGCCGAGTGTACCGTCATGGGTATACCCAGTATCACTACTAATCTATCTGGTAAGTTTGAAGTGGGCGTTTTACCCTATTATGTCTACTGTAAGATAATAAAGATTAGGTTGGTTTAGCTTGTGAAGAAAATGGGTATATCCTACTGTGCTGTAGACGAAACTGGGCGTTTCACCCTGGTCTATTCTTAGCCTAATATCACTAATGATTGATAAATTTATTTAATAATCGAGTTTAGCTGTTTTACTTTGTTATGTTGTTGATAAAACTGGGTGTTTTACCCTACCATACAAAACAATATTTTACTTCAAGATCGTCCAAAAAATCGATACATATACAGTTACATCCATTTCAAGTTAATATGAAGCTTGTAAAAATTTATTTAAACTATAAACTTATTCAGACACTCGCGGTTTTCTATAATTTCATGCATTTTCAACGGGTTCTTACCACGATATTTAATTAATTGAGTTGTCTCTGGTATGTGGAATCCAGTGCTAAACACAACAGTCACTCGCGGGTTCATGCTCAGAGAGTCTTGTAGATACAGTGAGTGTGGTGTGTCGTGATGTGAGTTCGAGTTCCAGTAGTACTTCCCAAAAGCGAACGAGTGCGAGGGTAGATAGATTTGTTTGCTCTTAAATCGACCCGCAGTATCCAGTCTTCTCGTGACCATGTCGCTTGCAACAATAACGAAATATCGAGACAACTCAATTAATTAAATATCTCGGTAAGAACTCGTTCAAAATGCATGAAAGTATTATTTAAACTAACTTTTCCTCCAGGTTTCGGTTGTTTTATGCAAGAGCACATCGCGGATCCTATGTCATACGGTATATATGTTGTTGACAGAAGATATATATCACTCGAAGGTTCCGTACAACAACTAGCGCAGTATATGTACGATTTTACCAAGTGAGTACACGATGAGTTTACCCTACTGTACTGTACACATAACTGGTCGCTCACCCTATTTTACTATAGATTCAACTGGTCGCATCACCCTACTGTAGGAACCTTATTTAGTTGAAGTATTGTGAACAGACCCGATGCTCGACCTATAGTGTAATTATCCATTCATTTTAAATACAAGCTTTTAAGATCCTGTATATCATGTATCAGTAGAGTGTTAGCTGATACAAGTAAAACGAGACAACGAGTCTATCTTGTTTAGTACAAGAGTTCTTACGACTCCATCATCAGATCAGCGCCATTTTGTCATATTATTGCATTATCACGCGATATACATCTGCGTGCAAAATGTCAGCTCAAACGGAAACCGGGAAGTTTGTCAAATTTAACTTGCAATCGAACTTACATAGTTACATCCAGTGCAAGTTAATATAAAGCTTGTAATATTTCAGAATGTCTCGTAGACAACGTATCATTCAAAGAAATAGAACGGAAAGACTATCAGATCTACTTGACTGGAGAAATCTAGGAATTGTAAGTACATACATTTTAATTAATTTGTATTATATATGTATATTTGTATGTAACATATATGTAATTATTTTATTTGTTAATTAAAGTTATAAGTAGGGTTATTTGCAACGTTTTGGTCAATCCGCGACAAATAATTTTTACGAAACGTTGTCTTCGCTAAACCTGACATTGACTGGGCCGCCCACAAAAGCGGTAAACCCTTAAAAAAAAAAGTAGATACATATAAATTTTTTAACATACAGCTTAATATAACAAGATTAAAGGATTATCAAATTAAAAATATTATATCAACCACTAAACTGCGTCAAAATTGGTTTGTTTACTTTTGCCAAGTCTGTAGCAGGAGCCAAAATTGATCACGACGTGACGTTAGTTCTAAAACTGGTTCGCATTTTATTATCGTCTCATATTTTACGGAGATAATATATTTTTGCCCAAAATGTAATACAGCGTAGTTTAATTATAAAGAATTACAAATATATTAGGTTTTATTAAAAATCGACTACAAAATTAAAAAAAAAAACAAGTCGAAAGGTAATCAAACGAAATAGTAAAGATATTATAAAGAGGAAAACTCTGTTTGTTATGAATATTCTCAAAAACTACTGGACCATTTTTAAAAATTTCCATGAGTAACATAGACCAGATTTTATTTCGGAAAAAATATAGAGATCCGTACTAAAACTTCAATAATGTAAGTCAAGGTGTGAAAAAATACCCAAAAACTTTCTTACATCGCGTGCGAATACTATTGATTATAGAACAAAATGATGTACTACGGGTTTGTAGGTCTTATTAAAATCTATCAGTGCTGCCTGAACCCCGCATTGACGCAGACGAAGTTGCGAGGTCAGGTAGTCTAACATAAAGTAGCCTAAGTTACTCCCTAATACATCAGCTGTCAATAAAATCGGTCCAACTGTTTCATAGATTGTAGGTCTTATTAAAATCTAAGAGTGTTGACATTGACGCAGACGAAGTTGCAAAGATATTATATAAAAATGTTGTATTCCAGTACTACAGGCAAGCTAGGGCCAGGGCACTGCGCACAGTCTACCCTGAATACATAGATCACATGGACGAACTACTCGAGAGGGGATTCAACTACCCCAGACCGCTGTCAGAACCACCCAGCCCCGCGCACTCCAGTGAGTAATATATACAGGCAGACGCATATTTACATACTTAGACCTATATGGACATACACAGACCCATATTTACATACTCCGACCCATATTTACATACTCAAACCAATATTTACATACACAAACCCATTTTTACATACTCAGACGCATATTTACATACTCAGACCCATATTTACATGGCCAGACTCATATTTACATACTCAGACTCATATTTACATACTCAGACTCATATTTACATACTCAGACCCATATTTACACGGTCAGACGCATATTTACATACATAAATGCATATTTACATACTCAGATGCATATTTACATACTCAGTCCCATATTTACATGGTCAGACGCATATTTACATACACAAATGGATATTTACATACTTAGACGCATATTTACATACTCAGACCCATATTTACATACTCAAACCAATATTTACATAAACAAACTCATATTTACATACTCAGACCCACATTTACATACTCAGACGCATATTTACACACTCAGACGCATATTTACATACTCAGATTCATATTTACATACTCAGACTCATATTTACATGGTCAGACGCATATTTACATACTCAAACCAATATTTACATACACAAACTCATTTTTACATACTCAGACTAATATTTACATACTCAGACTCATATTTACATACTCAGACCCACATTTACATACTCAGACGCATATTTACACACTCAGACGCATATTTACAATACTCATACGCATGTCTATTCAACTCTCCATTTCGTATCAGTACGACAAGTGAACGAATCGTGCTATCTCGCTCCTTCGTACACTAACGAAGTTTGCGAGAAAGAGACGCAAGATAAGGAAGAACCCGACAATTACCGGACGCCGACCGAGTGCCCGGAAACGGATGTTGACGAGAGAATCGATGAGATTATAGCGAAACTCAACGATTGTGCTGACGAATAGTATGTTTTAGGGCGGGTCGGGATGTAATGTTGTTTGGAATCCGATTTTTTTTGTAGAATAATCGATTGTCTGAATCGGTTTTAATAATCGATTGTCATAATCAATGTTTAATAATCGATTTTTTTATTTATAAAGGGTGTTTTGTTGAATTTTTGGAATTTAATCGATTTTTTTATAATAATTGATTTTTTCTAATGTCAATCCAAAAATAAATAACATTTTATATAGATTGTGGATTGTCAGAATCGATGTTTTTGGATAAAAATCGATTTTCCCTTTCTTTTATTTGCATTCGTTTATTTACAAATTCGTAGTGTCATTTTTGTTTTTCATTTTAAACCCCTACACTCTACACCCCATTTATAAATATATTTGAGACGGATTATGCATTGCGGCCCGACCCGTCTTAGTGTGCGTTGAGTTAATTCACTGGTTAAGGGTTAAACTCAATAGTTTTTATTTGAGCACACGAATAGTCACTATTTGGTTTTGTATTATTAAAAACACGTTTGAGAGATTAAATTATTTATTAGGGAAGTGGTTGGAGCGTTTGCCTTCCGTACGGTTTGCGGGAGGTCGCTGTTTCAAAAATTAACCTCTAAATCTAAATCTTTTTAAAATTAAAAAAGATTTATGCAAAACACTAGCTAAAAACGGTGAAGGAAAACATCGTAATAATCTAATCTAATCTGCCTAGATACAGTGTACAGAACAAAACAGCACAGGTTGGTGTCCCCGAACAACATTACCTTCCGTCATAGAATAGTCATGATGAATAATTTTGAAATCCTCTTCCATATTAATATCTATCTATCTATTATTAAATGTTCGAATCTTTGATATTGTCGTCCTGCCTATTCGATGGTAATGTTGTTCGGAGACACTATCCTGTACTGTTTTGTTCGGTACACTGTATCTAGTGATATTTCTTCTATAAGTATATATAATATCCAGGGGCCACGACCCCGGCCGCTTCAGTCCACGGGTCAGATGATGAAGACGAAGTTGACGACGAAAAAGAATTAGCCGAGTTGAGGATAACGCACGATTGATTTAAATGACTTTCACGTTTATAATGTTTAGTTCATCATTTTAAAATATGTTTTATGAACTTTGTCAATTTTTTTCCACCCGAACTTACATAGTTACATCCAGTGAAACTTTCTTTTATGAAGTTGGTTAAAAATTTGTAACCTTCTCCGAGTCGAGGTGTGGTTATGTTCTGTCGAAATATAACTAAAAATAATTTTATTGTTAGAATCAATTAAACATTTTTTTTTTCAATATCAAATGCTGTATGTACGATTATCATTGCGGTCTGACCTGATTTAAAAAAAAAAGTCGGCTTAACAGATCATCTGGGATTTCTATTTTTTTTTTGGTTTTAAAATATAGACCCAGTTTAAAAAAATAAATACATTATATTAAAAACTGTAACTAAACGTTGTAAACGTAAACTCTAACGCACTTTTAGTTATTATTAACGAATAAAAACTATAGATTAGTTACTGAGACAGATTTTATATAATAAGTAATGTGCCTAAAAAACAAAAAAAAACGACCGATTTCCATTCTTCTAGAATAGCACAAAAACTATCGTCAGATCTTTATCAACGTACTAAAGTAAATGTAAATTAAAAATAAATTGTAGACCCCATGACTTTTCACATGGAAAAATAATCTTCTTAATAAACTATAGTTAGGCACAAAAACAAAACAGTCAGCTTGAAAATCTCCTTTTGTGCAAATCTGTGAAAAATAATGACAAAATATTTTATTGGAACAACTTCAGTAACTAATCAATCCTTATAGTAATAAATATTTTATTATAACTTAATAATTAAGTTTAAACAATTTTTTTGTTGTGTAAGTTTTTTTAATGTGTTTTTAAAATAAGAAATGCACCTTTTCATACTCATAGTAATTTGTTATTACACAAATTAGACAGAAATGTGTTCATTTTCATTATTTTTTAAATTTTTTAGAGATTTTTGTAGTCTTATGCTTAGGATTCTTTTCGGGATTAAAATTATTACCATTGTTGAATTTAATGTTTTTCGAGTATGTATATTATTTTGTTATAGAAAAATCGAGTTATTGTAATTGTTAAATTGTTTACAAATTATATGAAGAACCTTTGAGGTTATAAATTGTTATTTTTGCAATAATGTTTGGTGTGTAAATTTTGTCAGTTTTCACACAAATATAGCGTGAATTTGCAATATTTTCAGAGTATTGACATCCTGTATATCAAGAGTATATTTGTAAAAGTTATGATTTTATTCTTATGAAGTCTATAGTGTGAAGTTAGCAATATGTAAGTGCCATGCAGACAGATCTTAGCTGTGTAATGGTTAATAAATGTTTATTTTTATACTTATTTGTTGTTTCATTTAGTAAATAACAAAACAAACAATGACATTACGATATTATATAGAAAAGAGAAGTATGTTTCATTCAAACATTTAAATACCTTGTTTTAAAGCAATTAAACGACTTAAAAATCTTTTACAGCGCCATCTATTGTGGAGTAGCAAAACTAAAACAATTACCAGTTCAGCGCCATCTGTTATCGAGTAGCAGAAACCGCTTTACTAGCGACATCTAGTATTTAGAAAAGGTACTTATTGTTGCGAGATTTTGACAACAGATGGCGATAGTAACGTCATTTTACAAAATTATATTTCTGAGATTTTTAAACCATGTAATAAATTGAATGACAAAGTATATAATTTTATTAAAAAAGAACAGATGTGACTGAAGCTAATAAAAAAATTAAACCCGATCTAGGATGTCATTTAAGTCTATACTAGTGCCATCTCTTATCAAAATTAAATGCTTTTAGTTCTCAGTTACATAACTAGATGGCGCCAAAACGCTTTCAGCGTAAATCAGTTTCTATGCAGAATTATTATTTCTAAGCAATTAAATTGACTAAAAACCTTGAACAGCTCCATCTATTGTTGAGTAGCGTAACTAAGCGATTTCCAGTTCAGCGCCATCTGTTATCGAGTAGCAGAAATAGATTTACTAGCGACATCTATTATTTAGAATTGGTACTTATTGTTGCGAGTTTTTAACAACAGATGGCGATAGTAAAGTCGAATAAATTTTAAACTATTCTTAAGCGATAATTGAATAAATTATGTTACGGACGTGTACCATTTATAACATAAAATAAAAGAGATATGATTGAAGCAAATGAAGAGATTAAACCTGATCTAGAATGTCATTTTAGTCTATATTAATGCCATTTCTTATCGAAATGTAATACTTTTTAGTTTTCAATTCCTAAACTAGATAGCGCTAAAACTCTTTCAGTCTAATTCGCTTTCAATGCATAATTATTATTTCTAAGCAATAAACTGGATAATTATAACAGACAATAGCGTGTTCATAATTATTAAATAATTACAATAATTATAACGTAACAAGATTGCTTCGTTTGTAACTTGTTTACAATTATGTTTCATAGCCTTTTTAGATAACAGACAGTATATAAAAGGAGAAAAACTATTTTTATTGTATGATAGATTAAAAACAACGTTAAAATGTTAATAAAATAAATGAATATTTTGACCTTTCATAAGGAAAAATAGTCATTCTAATAGACCTAAAGTTATGCGGAGAAAACAAAAAATACAGTCACCATCCAACTATGGAATGAGCTCCCCTGTTCGGTGTTTCCAGAGTGCTATGACTTGTCCTTCTTCAAACGAAGCTTAAAGAGAGTCTTTAAGGGTAGATCGTAGGTAGCGGGGCAGTGTCTTCTGATATTGCAGTGGTTAATGAGCGACGGTAACCGCTTACGATCAGGTAGCCTGTCAGCTCGTCTGTCTACGAGTCTGTAAGGTAATAAAAAGGCCTTTGTGAAGGTGGTCAAAATACGCGATAAGCATAGCATAGTTTAATTGTCATTAGGTATTGTACAAAAATAAATCGTCATACAAATCGAGCTTCACTCATACTTAGACACCTTTCATCGACACTATGATATACCACGTTGTATTAAAGGAGGGCAAAGGCAACATTATATTGGAACGAAGTTCCTTATCGCGCGTTATCGAAAGGGGGCTAGACGGAAAAAAATCTCACGACACTTTTTTTGTTTTAGATGATTATCGCTAGATGGCGCTGTGATCAAAATCTTATGAAACATGTTCCTTATCGCGCGTTATGAAAGGAAACATTTTTTATAAGATATATTTTAATTGAAAGGAACTTCGTTCTATTCGGGTGTCCCATGACACCTCTCAAGTTTTTGTATCGTATTTATGTACTAACAATAATACAAGCTTTTAAGATCCTGGATATCAAGTAAGGTAAGTAAGATGAGGCCAAACACGATGAGTCTATTTTGTTTAGTTCAGTAGTTTTATGTCCTTCCTATTCATCAGATCAGCTCCATGGTACTGTGGGTACAGTGGACTTATGTGCAAAGGGGGATCTCGTTGCTGGCGTGGTAGTGTATGGTGGTCAGGCCGAAGCCCACTGTAATAGATGTCAGATGTCGTATATATGCGAAGATTCTTGCAAATGTCGTAACCGCGATTCAGGATCTCGCGTGTCGCCACAGCAGCGCCATATTATTGCATTGTCACGCAAGATTCCACCCGAACTTACATAGTTACATCCAGTGCAAGGTAATATAAGGCTTTTAACAAAACTAGGTCACTTTGTTTATAAAGAGTTTTAAAAAGTATATTTTTAATAAATTTGTGTTTTTATTATTAGAAGGGTCAGAATTGGCTGCAGCACGACATTGAACATTATTGGTTTTTATTGTAATTTTTCGATTTAAAAAACAATCTTGGTTCGATTTACGCAATCTTTCGATCGATCTGTGTACGACAAAGCGTATAACTTACAACATAAATATTTAGTATTTTTCTTTAGTTGATTGCTAAAATAATTATACTGGGTCCAAATGTACTGTACTGTACCAACCCATTACTGCCCACTGTTGGGCTCAGGTCTCCTCAGAAGAGGGATTAGGCATAGTCCACCACACTTACCCAGTGCGGATTGGGGACTTCACATATCTTCGAAGGACAAGAATACCTTATTTTTGATTATTACAAGCTTTATATCAACTTGCACTGCATGTAACTATGTACTAATGTACCTATGTAAGTTCGGGTGGAATCTTGCGAGTTAAATTTGACAAACTTCCCGGTTTCCGATTGAGCTGACATTTTGCACGCAGATGTATATCGCGTGACAATGCAATAATATGACAAAATGGCACTGATCTGATGATGGAGTTGGGAGGTGGTCACAGGAACTCCTGTACTAAGTAAGACAGTGACACGAGACTTTTCGTGTTTAGGCTCATTTTACTTGTCTTGGCTAGCACTCTACTAATTCATACCTAATATTAATATAAAATATAAATGATAACCTAAGACTACATTTAAACTAAAAAAGAACCATCGAAATTGGTTCACTCAAAATTGACGTCGATAAATTTCCTTTTTAAAATATTAAAATATTCGATACAAAAATTAAAATTCCGAGTTGTGCGCTGTGTGTCGTAGGCGTCCACTGTTAGTCCAGTTTCATATAGATGAGGATTTTAAATATTGTTATTATGTTAATACGAGACGAGACGAACATCAACTATTTTAATATTTAAATGGTTAAAATATTGTACGATCGCGTGCTAAAGTCATAAAATATACTTTAATCTGTGGAGGTATGAATGATGAACGATTTGAATTTGTTTGGTAAAGCGTATATTCGAAATATTTACAGTAAAAATAATAAAATAGTTAAAATTAATTAGGATGTACAAGATAGCGTTGTCACTGAGAAAATCCAGAATTCGTAGATGACGTTTTGCCGTCCAAGTTCGGTCTTCGTCGTACGAACTCGGAAACGAAGTTGCGCGCGCAGACTTGCGTCGCACGCGATGCGTTTTGACTGTGACGGAAATGTTCGCCACAAATTAAACACATTCAACAACATCGGAAAACAACGAGAATCGTAAATTTATACATTTCCTAGGAAATTTATAAACTTTTTGAACGACTTCCAAAAAGGAGGAGGTACTCAATTCGTCTGTATGTTTGTTCCTCGATAACTTTAGTTTGGGTGAACTGATTTGAATGATTCTTGTGTTAGATGAAAAGTGATGGTAGATGTTTTTTTAAAGATTGAACAAGTACTTTTGGATCTGTGTTCAAAAATGTGTATTTTTAACTGACAAAAGTTCACGATTTGCTATGCGTTTTTGCGTGTATTTATTTTTGGAACGAAGTTCCTTATCGCGCGTTGTGAAAGGGGACTAGACGGAAAAAAATCTTACGAAAAGTTGTCACGACACTTTTTCTGTTTTAGATGATTATCTCTAGATGGCGCTGTGATCAAAATATTTTATTCGTTTAATATTTATATTAATCGAAAGGAACTTCGTTCCATCCGGGTGTCCCTTGACACCTCTCAAGTTTTTTTATATCAACCGATTTCGATGATTTTTCTTTCGTTCGAAAGCAGACACATTCAACATTAGGTATCTCATATAAATTTGATAAAGATCTGTCTGGTAGTTTTTGTGCTTGAGAAATGGAAGTCGGTCGTTTTTATGTTTGTAATAAAAATATTATTTAGTTTAACCTTTCTTCTCGACGATACTTAAATACCTCCAAGTAAAGGTCAGATGAACCGAATATAACTTGGATATATCGATGTTATTTTTCATGGAGAGTTCATTGTTTTTTTGTTTAATACAGAATGCGGATGTATATAAAAATGATAAACTACATCTTAGTGATGAGCAATGCAAGACCAAGACTGCAAGACCAAGACCGATTTTGCTCATCACTAGTAACAAAAAAACTTGAGAGGTGTCATGGGACACCCGAATAGAACAAAGTTCCTTTCGATTAAAAGATATCTTATATTTTTTTTTCCTAACGTAACGCGCGATAAGGAACGTGTTTTAAAAGATTTTGATCACAGCGCCATCTAGCGATAATCATCTAAAACAAAAAAGTGTCGTGTCAACTTTTCGTAAGATTTTTTTCCGTCTAGCCCCCTTTCACAACGTGCGATAAGGAACTTCGTTCCAATAAAGGAACAATTCGACATGCCCAATTAATATTGTTCCAAGAAAAGCATATGTTGACGCTGTTAAAAATATGTTAACTCATTTAATTACTGTGAAAAAAAAATGTTGGTTGAGTCTTGCGTATTTAGTCTTGGTCTTGCATAGTTGGTCTTGGTATTGGTCTTGTTCTTGTCCATACAGTCTTGGTCTTGGCTCTAACTTTGCTCATCACTACATCTTCAGTTACTGTTCGTTAGTCTCGCTAAAACTCGAGAACGGCTGAACCGATTTGGCTAATTTTAGTCTTAAACTGATCGTCGAAGTCCAGGGAAGTTCTCGTAGTAGTTTCTTTCTTCGCGAAGGAATCAGTGCAAGTTAGAATAGAATAGAATAGAAACTCTTTATTGAACACCACAAAAACATGCAAAAGAAACACATAAAAAAACAGTACAGTAAAGTGTTACAATGGGCGGCCTTATCGCTTAAAGCGATCTCTTCCAGGCAACCAATTATACATGTGTAAAAGAAAAGTAAGTTTGCTAGGAAGGTGGCATCAATAGTAGAAGTATTTTTATAATATATTTGACAAAATTAAATATACATATATTGCATTTATGATGATACATATAAACTTACATAAATTAAACAACATTTGTATTAGTATAAGTACTAAGAAAATGCATACAATAAATAAATAAAAATAAACATATAGATACATCCATAATATAAATGTTGTAATGTCTACAGCGTGAAAGTGAGATAGAACATTTTGACTTTGGATTTAAAAACGTCCAAGGTAGTTGAACGTCTTATCTCCAGTGGTAATTCGTTCCAAAGACGGGCAGCTTCAACTGTAAAGGATTTACTGTAGAAATTAATATAAAACTTGTAAAATATGCTGAAACATGATGAGAATATTTGGGCATTTTACCCTACACAAGTTTTTGCACCTCGCAATTTTTATTACCCAATCTGCAGTTCAGAAGTTTCGGCGCCATATTCATTTGTCATCTGTCATTTTTGACAAGCAGCCATGTTTGTCTGACGTGCCGTCCTGCGGCTCCATTAGTTATGCTTACTTAATTGTTTAAACATTTGTCAGTGTGTTGAAATACATTTTAACCGACTTTTAATAGATAAGTTGTGTGTAAATAATTTATTACAAAGAAAACTTTTTAAATACAAGCTTTAAGATCCTGGATATCATGTATCAGTAGAGTGCTAGCTAATACTAGTAAAACGAGACAACGAGTCTTTCTTGTTTAGTACAGGAGTTCCTATGACCTTCCGAATCCATCATCGGATCATCGCCATTTTGTCGTATTACTGCATTGTCATTCGACACATTTGCGTGCAAAATATCAGTTTATTTGGAAACCGAGAAGTTTGTCAAATTTAGCTCGCAAAGATTTCACCACATTCCAAAGCCATCATCAGATCAGCGCCATTTTGTCATATTATTGTATTGTCACGTGCGTGCAAAATGTCAGCTCAATCGGAAACCGGGAAGTTTGTCAAATTCAACTTGCAAGATTCCACTCGAACTTAGTCCTTAATCCAGTGCAAGTTAATATAAAGCTTGTAAAATCATCTTAATCGGTTCTCATGTTCTTTTTGAAGTCAAAATATCGAATTGTATAATTTGTATACCAGGAAGACTATTGAACGGCATATTAATTGTAATTAAGTTTATTTCGTCATAAGAACAATAGGTTATTCTGCTGTCTGCTTGATATATAAAGTGTATAATTATACATAATGTATCATCGATTTGTATATAATTTTTAGCCGACGACGAAGGAGGTGTTTTCTGTGATATTTTTTCCCGTAGTATTTGAACAGAGGAGTAAAGCAGTAATAAAGGTGATCATAGGAACTCTTTTACTAAACAAGACCGACTCATCGTTGGCTCGTTTTACTTGTATTACTAGCTACTGCTACATGATATCCAGGATCTTAAAAGCTTTTTTTTATTGCCTTGTAGGCAAAAGAGGTAACAGGCCACCTGATCGTTAGCGGTTACCGTTGCTGATGGACCTCTGTAATGTCAGGTAACACTGCGCTACCTAACGGCCTACCATTAAGGACTTAGTTTAAGCCTCGTTTGAAGAAGGACAAATCATAGCGCTCGGGTAACACTGAAGAGGGGAGCTCATTCCACAGCTGGATGGTGCGTGGCAGAAAATAATTCTTGAAGCAGACCGTGGATGGACGGTGGTTCCAAATAGTAGGGATGAACTCCACCTCGACGCCGGGTGTAATGATAGGTTGTATTTCAAAAGTTTTGTTTAATATTAATTGTATTCTGCTCTTACATCGTAAATGTCCTTTGACCGATCCGTTTCGTGAAGCAGACGAAATAAATGTCGTTGTACCTAATAGGGATATTGTGAATGTTGATTTTCGTAGTTTATCGAAATTTCTCGAATTCGACATTTTGAATTAAAAGTTCAAGGTTTTTCACTGACAAGCTGTTCATCGTCCTAGTCATTATAATTTATAGGTAATATAAAATAGGTACCTATATTTTGCCTATAATAGACCTATACTATAATATTTACGACCGACTTTCATTTCTCAAGAATAGTATAAAAACTACAAGTCATAGGTAGCTCGTAGGTAGCGACCCCTCAGTGTCCCCTGACATTGCAGAGGTTCATGAGCGACGGTAACCAGTTACTACCAGGTGGGCCGTTGGCTCGTCTGCCTACATGGCAATAAAAAAAATAAAAAAAAAGTCAGATCTTTATAAAATTTATAGGAGATAATCTCTAAAGTGTCAAGAAAAAAAGAATAATTAAAATCGGTTAATTTAGAAAAGTAAAACGCAAATATGCACAGCAATTCTTGAAATCTTGTTCGTTGAAAATTCACATTATTCAACTCAGACCCAAAAGTACTTGTTCGACCATAAAAAATGAGATCCCATGACCATCACCTTTCATCTGATACATTAAAATCGGTCCACCCAACTAAAGTTATGAAGGAACAAACGTAAAAAAAACAGAGATGAGTTTTGGAAGTCGGTCATAACTCATCACGTCATACACTCCCGAAAACGAAGGCTGGTGTTAGTACTAGTGATACCGGGGATGTTAAGCTTTTTGCAAAAAAAATCGTCTGAATGAATCTTATCATCACAGGTATCACTAATACCTGTGATGATAAGCCAGGACATTGGTACTACCACCAGTCTTCGTTTTCAGGAGTGCTCTGTTTACACCCTGTATATTATATTGACAATATTGTTGCGTGTCTGCGGGCAGCCATTTAGGAAATACGATAAAATGATTGATGACATGATTTAAAATTGAATGGAGTGATTTAAATGTCTCTATTGTACAAAAATCTTTAATTAATTTAAATATTTTGATGAGAGCTATGCATAAAATTATATATAGCCAAATTTTGATTAATAAGAAAATTTTTACAAGCTATACATTAACTTGCACTGGATATAACTATAAAAGTTCGGGTGGAATCTTGCAAGTTAAATTTGACAAACTTCCCGGTTTCCGATTGAGTTGACATTTTGCACGCAGATGTATATCGCGTGATAATGCAATAATATGACAAAATGACACTGATCTGACGATGGAGTCGGAAAATTCCACCCGAATTTACATAGTTACATCCAGTTAAAGTTTGTAAAAAATACAGTAAACATCAATACCTCTAGAAATAGAAGTCAGTCAAAATCTAATTCTAAATCATTAAAGTTTAAGCGAATTTCAAGGTTTCAAGTTATATAAAGCTTGTAAAAAAAGATCCTTTCACTAAAACAATCATCAGAACCGGTTAAAAAAACACCATTACCTATGAACTTTTTCTACAAAATCAGTAAAATGTCAGTTGTGTAATAAATTTGATCAAATCATAAATATTTTAGTAAAATCAAGCGTTTTTTAATAAAAAACCACAGGCCAAAGAATACCTATAAATCTTTATTTAATACTGTTTCTAAATATTAAATATTATTGTAAATTTGATTGGAATTTAAATTGGCACGTGGCCTGCCATGTTTGGTGAATATTGGCAAAATATTGATACATAATATTTTTATGATAATAATATAGTCAAAATTTATTATACTATTACATGATATTTCATTTTAAAGAAAACTTTTCAAATACAAGCTTTAAGATCCTGGATATCATGTAGCAATAGAGTGCTAGCTAATACAAGTAAAACAATACGACGGGTCTATCAGCGATCGCAGAGCATGTGCTCGACTCGGGTTCCAATCACTGGATACCATTACATAATCCTCAGGTACTATCTTCTGAACGTCGTTACGTACCAAGGATGGTTAAAGAAGCTATCGAGATTTCAAGACATAGCACTTTTAACAGGGGTGACGGCTTCAGATTATCGAGTATGTGGAATCCAGTGCTAAACACAACAGTCACTCGCGGGTTCATGCTCAGAGAGTCTTGTAGATACAGTGAGTGTGGTGTGTCGTGATGTGAGTTCGAGTTCCAGTGGTACTTCCCAAAAGCGAACGAGTACGAGGGTAGATAGATTTGTTTGCTCTTAAATCGACCCGCAGTATCCAGTCTTCTCGTGATCATGACGTTTGCAACAACGTTAAAATATCGAGACAACTCAATTAATTAAATATCGCGGTAAGAATCCGTTGAAAATGCATGAAAGTATTAATTAAATTAAATTATCTTTTTTAAGTTGGTTAAAAGTAAACCAACTGTATTTAAATTAAACTGTGCGAATTATCTAATTTAGTTAAATGTTGTGGTTTACTATTCTGATCATTGTTTATGATTCATTCCGAACTATTTTTCCTTATATGAAAACATTTGACGTAACTTTAAATTTGTGACACAATATTTGGACATAACCACAAAATATTTACTAAATAGAATAAAGGACTGCACCAAAATTGGTTTGGTTATTCATGCGATGTATGAGAGCCAAAATTGATCACGACGTGACGTTAGTTATAAAACTAAACATTTCATTATATTATCATAATTTTTCTCAGGACGTAAACTGATTTCTAAAAGCTTTATATTAATTTCTCGATGTAACTCGAGGACGACGTGACGGGAAAGAGGGCCGTAGCCCGTAACGCGTCGCGTCGCCCATCATAACCTCGTGCTGGGTTCTGGCCTCAGCCGGGGTTCGGGCGCTGAGTGTGAGCGGTTGGAGGGTTTAGTGCGGTTCAACTGTCACATACTGTCACAAATCACTGGATCCAGGGATTTCAACTAACTTAAAAAAGAAAAAGCTGGATGTAACTATGTAAGTTCGTTAAATATGACGCTAAGGATCGTTTAAAAATTGCACCCTTTATAGTTAAAGATACCCGTGTGACTCAGACGAATTAGTATAAACAAATATAATGAAATAATAGGTTGTGTCTGTAATTTCGTATCCACCCACGCATTAATCACACATAATAGTGCTGACCTTAAGTTTCTATAGTAATATAAAATTTAATATCTATATAATTGAAAATTAATAAAATCGTCTAACGATTTAGACATTTTAAAAATGATTTAACGATTTTTCCTTGATATTTTGCCTTTGTAAATCACTAAATAGTATAAAACAAAGTCGCTTCCGCTGTCTATCTCTATGAATGATTATATTTAAAAATATTCCATAGTTTTTGATGTGGCTTATTGTAATAGATGTCGCGATTCAAGAGGAAGGTTTATGTGTATAATACATGCATGATATAGTAGAGACACACTGATCATTTATAAACTTATTCAGACACTCGCGGTTTTCTATAATACTTTCATGCATTTGTTTGCTCTTAAATCGACCCGCAGTATCCAGTCTTCTCGTGATCATGACGTTTGCAACAACGTTGAAATATCGAGACAACTCAATTAATTAAATATCGTGGTAAGAACCCGTTCAAAATGCATGAAAGTATATGATGACATTTAGATGTTTTTTGATGTGATATCCATGGAATTATTACCTCTGGAATCTACATGATGAACAACAAACTGAAGCATTCGGAGCTGTGAAAAATGTCTGTGTCGAAAACTGGGAGATGTCATGTTTTTAAATCTCCCCAAAAATCGGGTACTTTTAGTGGTGATTTCCCGTGTAAACCGTAGAATATAGATTTTTTTCGTGATAATGGTTTTCTGATTCGACACTTTGTTATATTATGTACCTTCGTTGGATATCTGCCTTTCGTAATTTTATTGCGCCCATGTTTTGTGTGGTATATATACGTCCTCATTATCGAAATGATCAGGGCATATCACACTTCAAGTTGATGGGAGCCATAACTCATCATTACGACTGGCTCTGATAGCCGCTGTCCATAAACTTTTATTTTCACTCTCACGTGGAAAACTAACAACAAAATTATTTCAACAAATATATTCTGTCTATATTCGTTTATTTTTAATAAGATAAAATGGGAGATTTCAAAATTTGAGTTGGTAACCCTTTGAAATTAAATTATGTCAAAGTTACGAATAAATGTCAATGTCATAGGGTCTTGTGTGGTGCGACTTGGCTAAACTTCACCAACTTTGTTCCCCATGTACGTTCCTGAGGTAATAATTCTATGGTGATATCGTAAATAAGATTATATTTCTGTAAATACTTTCAAAACTGTCTTTTTGTGACGCAGATGATGTTTTGCAAGTCACTTGTATAAAAATAAATCCTTATTTTCCATAAAAACGCAAATACGAAGAGCAAATCGCGTTTAGTACAAGAGTTCCTATGACCACCTTCCGACTCCATCATCAGATCAGCGCCATTTTATTATATTATTGCATTGTCACGCGACACATCTGCGTGCAAAATGTCAACTCAATCGGAAACCGGTTAGTTTGTCAAATTTAGCTCGCAAGATTCCAGCCGAACTTACATAGTTACATCCAGTGCAAGTTAATATAAAACTTGTAAAAATGAAAACGACCGACTTCCATTTTTCAAGAACAACACAAAAACAACCAGTCTGATCTTTATCAAATTTATATGAGATTCTGTCCAAAGTGTCAGCTTTAGAATAATAAAATAATCACCAAAATCGGTTTATCTAGAATACACGAAAACACGCACAGCAAATCGTGAAATATTGTCCTAATTTGTCCGTTAAAATTAACATTTTTAATCATAGATCGAAAAGTGTGCAATTTTCTCGAATGTTATCCACTCAACTGGGATCGGCAACCAAATTGATTTGTTTACTTTTGCCAAGTCTGTGGCAGGAGCCAAAATTGAGCACAGTTCAAAAACTTGTTTTGTATACATTTTTTAATCGTCTCTTATTTTACAAAGATGATATATTTTCGCTGAAAATGTAATACAGCGTCATTTAGTAATAAAGATTTACAAAAATATAAGGTTTAATTAAAAATCAAAATTAAAAACTAATGGAAAAAAATGTTTTTAAAAAGGGGCTCAAACACGGTATTGATTCCGAACGAAGTCCCCAGTTTCGCCATCTAGCGAATAGTGACGTTCCCAGTTGAATGGATATATGTGATTCATATTTGTTGCGTTTTATTGCATAGTATCAATATTATTTGTTAATAAATTAATGTTTTTATAGATCGAAAATATTTGCGTGGGCGTCGCGAGCTAGATTCATAAATAGTATTTTGTAATCGTTTCTATAATATGAATGAATTTTAAAATCATTTTGTTGAAATTAACAATAAGTTATTAATATTTTTTTACAAAAATGAAAACGACCGACTTCCATTTCTCAACCATAGCACAAAAACTACCCGACAGATCTTTATCAAATTTGAATGAGATAATGTCTGCTTTCTAACAAAAAATAATCATTGAAATCGGTTCATATAGAAAAGAAATATACGCAAAAACGTACAGTAACGCCTGAAATGTTAAATACACATTTTAAACGCAAATTTAAAAGTACTAATATGCATTTTCAACGGGTTCTTACCACGATATTTAATTAATTGAGTTGTCTCGATATTTCAACGTTGTTTAAACGTCATGATCACGAGAAGACTGGATACTGCGGGTCGATTTAAGTAAAGAAAGTATTATAGAAAACCGTGAGTGTCTGAATAAATTTAAAAGTAGTTTTGACGTGACAACGTCTTATAAATTGGTTTGCCGGGTGACACTTCAAGGAACTGCGTTACGCTCCGCTCACGTTATGCGCTCACAATGAGAGCGAGTGAGAGGCACGCGTGCCTTTCACTTTTTATGTCTCTCTCTCTCGCTCTTAGTCGGGCTAACCATGCCCGAGTCGTTGTCACGTAAAACTTTCGCCCGTATACCGACTTTACAGGCAACCAATTTATTTTTTATTTTTTTTTATTGCCACGCAGGCAGACGAGCCAACGGCCCACCTGATCGTAAGCGGTTACCGTCGCTCATGGACCTCTGCATTGCCAGAAGACACTGCGGGGCCGCTACCTACGGCCTACCCTTAGGGACTCTCTTCAGGGTAGGCTTGTTCATCACCTTGAACGCAAACTAAAGTTCTAAAGGAACAAACATAAAAAAGTACCTCCTCTTTTTTAGAAGTCGGTCTAAAATATATCTAGGCTTGCGTTACTCCAATAAATAATACCATAATTCATCATTTCATCACCAATTAATAACTTTCATCACCAATTAAATTGATTATAACACGAAATTCAATTAGTCTGAAGTGATTATTTATTATTTATTGGCTGGCGTAAAGGATGTTTAAATGGTAAGCCGTTTTGTGAGAATTAAGTCGTTCGAAAGTTACATAAGAATTCTGTGTTGTTTGGAAATAAATTTATATTTAAATGTAAGCTTGCAAGATCCTGGATATCATGTAGCAGTAGAGTGCTAGCTAATACAAGTAAAATGAGACAACGATGAGTCTACCTTGTTTAGTACCGGAATGCTTATGAATTCAGACTTCATCAGATCAGCTATAATGTACTATGTTATTGTATTGTCACGCGATATACATCTACGTGCAAAATGTCAGCTCAATCGGAAACCGGGAAGTTTGTCAAATTTACGCTGCAAGATTCCACCCGAACTTACATAGTTACACAAATTGACGAAAACGGTTTCCGATTGAGCTGAGATTTGCACGCAGATGTATATCGCGTGACAATGCAATAATATGACAAAATGGCGCTAATGATGGAGTCGGAAGGAGGTCATAGGAAGTCTTGTACTAAACAAGGTAGACCTGTCGTGTTAGGGTTTTTTTACTTGTATTAGCTAGTACTCTACTGCTACATGATATACAGGATCTTAAAAGCTTGTATTTAAAAAGAAATGTGAGTTCGAGTTCCAGTGGTACCGGCAAACGAACGAGAAAGAGGGTAGACAGATTTGTCTGCTCTTATATGACCTACCCGCAGTTCCTTCCTGTGATCATGGCGCTTGAAACAGTGCCGAAATATCGGGATCGCTCAATTGAAAATAATCGTGGAAAGGACCCGTTTAGTAATAGTATAAGTGATTTTATAATATACTTAATAAAAAATAGAAATTGATAATGTAAACTACGTCTACAGATAAATGAGACCGAATGAGTGTTATTTCTGTACATTGACCACTGTGGCATTCTTGATAATCGTAAAACACTACTGAATTTACGACGGTATTTGATGCTAAAGATACATAGTTGATGAATACCTCAGTCGCGTCATAATGTAGTTTCTAATGCTAAATGAAGCTGGTTGATAACCTTTGCTCTAAGGTTAAAAGTGGGTGTGTACACAGTGCATATGTAAACCAGTAACCACACAGATTTAAAATGATCTCAGTAGAAGTAGCGACGGGAAAGAGTGCCGAGAGCGTAACGCGTCGCGCCGTCCCCCTCATAACCCCGTGCTGGGTTCTGGCCTCAGCCGGGGTTCGGACGCTGATTGCAAGCGGTTGGAGGTTTGTGCGGTTCAACTTCCACATATCTGGTGATTTCTGACTGAAAAAAAAAGAAAAGAGTTAGAAGTAGATCTGAAAATAACATTTTTATTACAAAGCTGGCCCGCGCAACTTCGCCTGAGTCACATAAAAAATTTCTAAAATGAAAGTAGCCTAAGTTACTTCTCATTTCATAAGCTATCTGTCGGTGAAATCATCGTCCGAATCGGTCCAGTCGTTCCAGAGATTAGCCGAAACTGACAAGACAGGCAGACAGAGAGAGAGAGTGGTGATGTGAGTTCGAGTTCAAGTGGTACTACCCAAAAGCGAACGAGTGCGAGGGTGGACAGATTTGTTTGCTCTTAAATCGACCCGCAGTATCCAGTCTTCTCGTGATCATAACGTTTGCAACAACGTTGAAATATCGAGACAACACAATTAATTAAATATCGTGGTAAGAACCCGTTGAAAATGTATGCAAGTATTATAGAAAACCGCGAGTGTCTGAATAAGTTTATAATATAATTTTTGATATGTGTAGGTACCGTATATATGCATGTAGTAGAAAACGGTTATTTTAATATTACTTACAGACTCCAATCTCATTTATTTGTATAGATTGAATACGATCTTCCATTTTATAAACCTACAGTCTACTAGTCAGATCTTTATCAAAATATGAGGATTATTTCATATAAATTTTTGAGCATACACAAATTTTGGACATTATTCCAAAGAGTCTGCTTTCTAAGAAAAATAATAATTGAAGTCGATTTATATAAAGAGAAATAGGTAAGGTTAAGTTTAGGTTACAATGTGTGGCGACCAATAGCGTGCGAGATCCTGTATCGCGGTATCGACATTTGCAACGTTCGACGCATATATACGACATCTGAAATCTACTACAGTGGGCTTCGGCCTGACCTGGCATACACTATCTCGCCCGGAACGAGATCTCCCTTTGGACATAAGTCCTTACTGCAAATTTCTTATACTATGTAAACCACCTGCATCAAAAATTAAGGTAATAACTATCTTAAGTGTCAGCAATAGATGCTGGTTTTGCTTGCAGTTAAATGCACAGCTGTTGTTTAAATATGTCAAGGTATTTTAACCTTTATGTTAGTAGAAATACTGCCTATTATTCTTCGACTAGTAACTTCGATTCGGCCGACCTTTTCTCGAAGCATAAAATAATATTCAACGAACTATTTAGCATAATAAATACATTTTGTATTGAAGCTTTCTTATAATTTAAGTATTACAATATGTAGTTGACAAGTCACATACATGTGGTATAGGACTCTCGGCTAGATGTAGGTCGGATCTGTGTCTGTTTGTGTACGAGAAGAGTAATCAGTACAGAGCTGCAGAGGACTGTGTCTATAGTAGTGTAGTATAGGACTCTCGGCTAGATGTAGGTCGGATCTGTGTCTGTTTGTGTACGAGAAGAGTAATCAGTACAGAGCTGCAGAGGACTGTGTCTATAGTAGTGTAGTATAGGACTCTCGGCTAGATGTAGGTCGGATCTGTGTCTGTTTGTGTACGAGAAGAGTAATCAGTACAGAGCTGCAGAGGACTGTGTCTATAGTAGTGTAGTATAGGACTCTCGGCTAGATGTAGGTCGGATCTGTGTCTGTTTGTGTACGAGAAGAGTAATCAGTACAGAGCTGCAGAGGACTGTGTCTATAGTAGTGTAGTATAGGACTCTCGGCTAGATGTAGGTCGGATCTGTGTCTGTTTGTGTACGAGAAGAGTAATCAGTACAGAGCTGCAGAGGACTGTGTCTATAGTAGTGTAGTATAGGACTCTCGGCTAGATGTAGGTCGGATCTGTGTCTGTTTGTGTACGAGAAGAGTAATCAGTACAGAGCTGCAGAGGACTGTGTCTATAGTAGTGTAGTATAGGACTCTCGGCTAGATGTAGGTCGGATCTGTGTCTGTTTGTGTACGAGAAGAGTAATCAGTACAGAGCTGCAGAGGACTGTGTCTATAGTAGTGTAGTATAGGACTCTCGGCTAGATGTAGGTCGGATCTGTGTCTGTTTGTGTACGAGAAGAGTAATCAGTACAGAGCTGCAGAGGACTGTGTCTATAGTAGTGTAGTATAGGACTCTCGGCTAGATGTAGGTCGGATCTGTGTCTGTTTGTGTACGAGAAGAGTAATCAGTACAGAGCTGCAGAGGACTGTGTCTATAGTAGTGTAGTATAGGACTCTCGGCTAGATGTAGGTCGGATCTGTGTCTGTTTGTGTACGAGAAGAGTAATCAGTACAGAGCTGCAGAGGACTGTGTCTATAGTAGTGTAGTATAGGACTCTCGGCTAGATGTAGGTCGGATCTGTGTCTGTTTGTGTACGAGAAGAGTAATCAGTACAGAGCTGCAGAGGACTGTGTCTATAGTAGTGTAGTATAGGACTCTCGGCTAGATGTAGGTCGGATCTATGTCTGTTTGTGTACGAGAAGAGTAATCAGTACAGAGCTGCAGAGGACTGTGTCTATAGTAGTGTAGTATAGGACTCTCGGCTAGATGTAGGTCGGATCTATGTCTGTTTGTGTACGAGAAGAGTAATCAGTACAGAGCTGCAGAGGACTGTGTCTATAGTAGTGTAGTATAGGACTTTCGGCTAGATGTAGGTCGGATCTATGTCTGTTTGTGTACGAGAAGAGTAATCAGTACAGAGCTGCAGAGGACTGTGTCTATAGTAGTGTAGTATAGGACTCTCGGCTAGATGTAGGTCGGATCTATGTCTGTTTGTGTACGAGAAGAGTAATCAGTACAGAGCTGCAGAGGACTGTGTCTATAGTAGTGTAGTATAGGACTCTCGGCTAGATGTAGGTCGGATCTGTGTCTGTTTGTGTACGAGAAGAGTAATCAGTACAGAGCTGCAGAGGACTGTGTCTATAGTAGTGTAGTATAGGACTCTCGGCTAGATGTAGGTCGGATCTGTGTCTGTTTGTGTACGAGAAGAGTAATCAGTACAGAGCTGCAGAGGACTGTGTCTATAGTAGTGTAGTATAGGACTCTCGGCTAGATGTAGGTCGGATCTGTGTCTGTTTGTGTACGAGAAGAGTAATCAGTACAGAGCTGCAGAGGACTGTGTCTATAGTGATGTAGTATAGGACTCTCGGCTAGATGTAGGTCGGATCTGTGTCTGTTTGTGTACGAGAAGAGTAATCAGTACAGAGCTGCAGAGGACTGTGTCTATAGTAGTGTAGTATAGGACTCTCGGCTAGATGTAGGTCGGATCTGTGTCTGTTTGTGTACGAGAAGAGTAATCAGTACAGAGCTGCAGAGGACTGTGTCTATAGTAGTGTAGTATAGGACTCTCGGCTAGATGTAGGTCGGATCTGTGTCTGTTTGTGTACGAGAAGAGTAATCAGTACAGAGCTGCAGAGGACTGTGTCTATAGTGATGTAGTATAGGACTCTCGGCTAGATGTAGGTCGGATCTGTGTCTGTTTGTGTACGAGAAGAGTAATCAGTACAGAGCTGCAGAGGACTGTGTCTATAGTGATGTAGTATAGGACTCTCGGCTAGATGTAGGTCGGATCTGTGTCTGTTTGTGTACGAGAAGAGTAATCAGTACAGAGCTGCAGAGGACTGTGTCTATAGTGATGTAGTATAGGACTCTCGGCTAGATGTAGGTCGGATCTGTGTCTGTTTGTGTACGAGAAGAGTAATCAGTACAGAGCTGCAGAGGACTGTGTCTATAGTAGTGTAGTATAGGACTCTCGGCTAGATGTAGGTCGGATCTGTGTCTGTTTGTGTACGAGAAGAGTAATCAGTACAGAGCTGCAGAGGACTGTGTCTATAGTAGTGTAGTATAGGACTCTCGGCTAGATGTAGGTCGGATCTGTGTCTGTTTGTGTACGAGAAGAGTAATCAGTACAGAGCTGCAGAGGACTGTGTCTATAGTAGTGTAGTATAGGACTCTCGGTTAGATATAGGTCGGATATTAGTTATATTTTAGGAGTATAACTTAATTACCAATTTATATTCCAATATGGAAAATCACTGACAGTTTTGACGATTCAATCAAAAGCATAGGAAATTAATGATGATATATTATATACTGATTATATATAACTGGTTTTCTTATGATTCATGATCTAAGTTTAAAACGACATAATATTAAATGGATTCGTGACAGAGGAGTGGTTGAAACGCTTGCCTTTCGTACGGGAGGTCGCGAGTTCACACCTTTAAATATAAAATGAATAGCAAAATGTGTTGCTAAGCGCATAACTCAATAACGCCTGGACCTATTTGAGCAATTCTTTTTAACAGGTTCGTTGAGGTTCAAGGATGATTATTACGGCTAGAAATTTAGTTGCTGTATAGGGTTTTTTAAACCTTCTGGCTCTCCCACCTGGTGAGATGTCGTAAGATTTTATTCAACTCCCTCCCCCATCCCAAAATCTCACGTGAGATTTTTCAAAGTGTGAGTTTCTTACGTAAACGCGTCGGATTGTTATTGTAAAAAAAATATTTATTGAACCAAGACACCAATTACAAAACACACATTAGCATTGATTCCCGCACTAGGTCGAATCTGTGTTGCAGGCAATTTGCTTCCTGCTTTTATTTACGGGTAGATAAGACTGAGAGTTCAATTATAAGAATATTAAAAGTTTAACAATAGATTAATTCTATTTCTACGAATCTGGATTAAATGGACCATAATAGTATTTTTTATATTGTTTCAATCAAAAAAAATTGCGTGATATTTGTCGAAACTCCCCCTCTCTCCAACGAAAGATTAGATGAGATTTGACTCGACCTCCTACCCCCCTGAAACACCTCACGTAATTTATGGACACCTCCTAATCAACGCCATTTGTCATATAATTGTATTGTCACGGTACAAAATGTCAGCTCAATCGGAATCCGGAAAGTTTGTCAAGTTCAACTCGCAAGATTCCACTTACATAGTTACATCCAGTGCAATATAAAGCTTGTTAAAATTATCTTGTATTTTGTCGTAATTTCAAAACACTATAATTAATTATTATTAATAAAAACATCGATTTGTTTATAAGAAGTTCCTGTTTTGTAATGTTTTGTTGCGATTTGTTAATTGTGAGTCGACCTTCTGTCGTTTCAAGATTAATGTGTGTATAAAAACATATATATTTATTCATTAAAAATGAAGAGTTGCTATTTTAATGTGTTAACTTTGCTTGTTAAGTTTATATTTAACGACTTTGTAAAAGGAGGGAGTTTTCAATTTACCAGTTTTTTTACTAAGTAAGTTTTTCATTGGGGGTGACGGGGCGATACGTGAGCGACAATCGCGAACGCGTCCTGTCACCCCTACTAAATCGGATGTCGAGCGCGAGCGGCGGGAGGTTTTGGTGCGGTTCAACTCCCACATACCCCGCGGGGCGAGTGGAAGTCCGGCGATTTCCTCCCGTCCAAAAAAAAAGGAACTTTCATTGCGCGACGGGAAAGAATGCCGAGAAGATGACGAGGATGAAGAGACGAGAGAATGCCGAAACGCGTCGCGCCGTTCCTCAAAACCCCGTGCTGAGTTCTGGCCTCAGCCGGGGTTCGGACGCTGAGTGTGAGCGGTTGGAGGTATTAATTAGTAAAGAATAAAGAAGAATAAAGAAAATACATTTAAAAAAAATGCTGATAATATTACAAAAAAGACAAGCCCGCTGAGCTTCTTGCCAGTTCTTCTCAAGACGGTGGCTATAATTCTTGTGCCAGATGAAAGGTGATCTTTTGGATCAGTGTTTAAAAATGTATATTTTAACGGACAAGATTTCACGATTTGCATGTATTTCTTTTCTATATTAACCGATTTCGATGATTATTTACCTATTTGTTAGAATATAAGGGGTGGTCCATATAAAGTTTGCATTTTTTCATTTTTCGACAGTCATGTTGGCTGTGTGGCATGTTGCGCCATCCTGTTGAAACCAAATGTGGTCCATGTCATACTCTTCAATTCGTGTTCGCATGGCACCGGGCACGGTAATGTGACGGTAACGCTCGCCATTGACCGTAACGGCGGCTCCTTGCTCATTGTCCAATGATGCCGCCGGAACCAAAACCCACACCAAACCGTAACTCTTTGTGGGTGCATTGGCTTCTCAATGGTGACGTGTGGATTTTCCGACCCCCAGATGCGACAATTTTGCTTATTGACATAGCCTCCGAGGTGAAAATGGGCTTCATCTGAAAAGGCGATTTTTTTGTAATTGATTTGGACTGAAGACTCACCACTTTGGAAGTAACTTTTCAATATTTCCCAATTTTGTTCAAGCGTATAGCGTCCCATTTCGTAAATGTCAAACCTTTAACTAAATTATGAACACAAATTGAATGACATTTGAGCTGTCATTCTCTAAATAAACAGTAGTTCAAAATGCAAACGTTAGATCGCCCACCCTTTAGATACTTTGGACATTATCTCATATAAATTTGATAAAGATTTGACTGGTAGTTTGTGTGCTATTCTTGAAAAATGGAAGCCAATTTTCATGTTAGTAATTAAGAAACATATTTCTTAGTATATTGATAGTGACAAGACTTCACCATTTTCTGTTTGCATACATTTATTTTCTGGATGAACCGATTTCGATGTCTGATGACTCATATTATAAATGCGAAAGTAACTGTCTGTTACGCTTTCCCGCTTAAACTTCTCAATCGATTTTGATGAAAGGCACAGACAATGAAATGAAATACTGTACATGAAATGAATTACTTTATTTTCAACATTGATGACGTGCTCATTCTTGTTGACATCAAAAGTTACAAGCTACCACCAGTTCGGACACAAAAAAAAAATATAGCCACCGTCCTGAGAAGAACTGGCAAGAAACTCAGCGGGCATGTCTTTTTTGTTTTATGAGCTTTTTTTAAAGTATTTTAACAGTATTATACAATTTTACATTAAATATAAAAATAAAAAAATCGATTATGTCAATGAATAATTTTTTCTTCTTCTTCTTCTTATTCTTTAGACCCTGAGAAAGAACATAGGCTATTTAATTTAAAGTGACGCAGACGAAGTTGCGCGGGTCAGCTAGTCTCATGTAATTTCATAAAGATCTGACTGGTAGTTTGTGTGCTATTCTTAAAATTCTGATTATTATTTTTGTAAAAAAAATAATTTGACAAAAACTACAACATTCAAGGTGACTGTAGAAGTCAAAGAAAATTACTTTTATTTTTAAAATAGAATTATAATAAATACTGTTAGAATGTAAAGGTTACTTTAAAGTTATATTCAAATGAAAATAGTCTTTATTTTTTAATGATAAAGGTTAAATTTCTTTGTATTTTAGAAGTGGTTTATTTTCACCCACATATATTTAGCGTGTCTCTATTTTGTAGTCGGAAAGACTTTGATGCTAAATATGAATTTATTGGAGCATTATAGAGATATTTTAAATTTGATGTTGGTATATTTGGTTTTAGTAAAATTAAGGTTTTGTTTGATTCACATAGTTTTGAAGGACATACTTTTCTAGTGATGGGAGAAATAATGAATTTGTAGAAGTATATTTATATCGTAACATTTTTTGATAAGTTTAATACGGTTACCTAGTATTAGGCGCGACGGCGTCTGCGATTAAAGAAGATTAAAAAAATATATAAAATCAGTTATTAAGTTGTCTCGCTTCAAATGCTATGAGTTGTCCTGCTTCAAACGAGGCTCGCAGAAAGTTCTTAGAGGCAGATCGTAGGTAGCGCAGTGTCTCCTGAAAATGCAGAGGTCCACGAGGGACGGTAACATTTACTATCAGATGGCCTGCTTATCTTCTTAAACGACATAAAACTAGGTGTTATTGATTATTTTTTAATTGCACTTGCAAGATCACTGGGGAACTGAAGGTGGGTAAAGATTTAAGAATAACAACAATTTTTTTTTTTCACTTGTTCGTTTACTAGTAATTGACTGCATCATCGGAATCGATGCTAATAAAACAAAAAGTTCAAGAAACTCGTTTAATTTTGCATAAACTGATGCACGTCAGTAAATTTAGAATTCCCTTCAACGGCTCCCCGACTATAATTTAAAGTTAAGGCTATCAATGTTTATTTTGTCTTTGACGAAAACTTCATAATTGATACAAAAAAAAAATATGATTGTCTTGATATTTGGAAATAGAAGTCAAAGGTGAAATATATAAAATAAACTATGTTGTTTTAGGGTGTGGAATAAATAAGATGATGATCAAATAGATATATGATTGGCGTAACCTTTAGAAAAACATGCATTATATAACGTTACCTATCGAAACAACACAATTGCGAGTAATTTCTCTTTCACTACAAATCAGCTGTGACTCAGCATAATGCTGAACATTGACACATACCAGCAGGATAATTGGTCCACATACCTGAGATAAACTATTAAATACATCGTTACTTATTGTCTAGTACTTCTTATATATATAAATGAATTGCTGTTCGTTAGTCTCGCTAAAACTCGAGAACGACTGAACCGATTTGGCTTATTTTAATCTTGAAATATTCGTAGAAGTCCAGGGAAGGTTTAAACGGTAGAAAATACCCGGGATTTTTTTTTGTGACGCAGACGAAGTTACGCGTGCCAGCTAGTAGTTAATAGTAATTATGAGTGAGTGACAAATGTCAATATCCAGCGCTGGTTTTCAGTCCCAGCTGGCAGTGACGTCACAAACGTAAGTTAACAAAATAAATAAATTAAAAGTTATGTAACACACATGTAATTATACCTTATTAAGTATTTTTATTTTACGATATTTTATTACAAAAATGAATACGACCGACTTCCATTTCTCAAGCATAGCACAAAAACTACCAGTCAGATCTTTATCAAATTTATATGAGATAATACTCAAAATATTTGCTTCCTAATAAAAAAAAGAATCATCGAAATCGGTTCATATAAAAAATAAATACACGCAAAACACGAATGGCAAATCGTGAAAATTTGTCCGTTGCAAAAAAAGAGCTTAGTTTTTATATTCAATATGTTAACAGTTACTCTAAATATTGACAAATGTGCAAATATAAACTATTTAATAAAAGAATATTTAAAATATTGTTTCGTTCATTCGCACATTGCCGAGGTTATTTCACCATTAATGGTAGACAATGGTTTGTCAAATTTATAAAAGTAGGTCAAACGAAAACGGTGAAGGAAAACATCGCGAGGAAAAGGATTCTAAAAATCCTTCGAAGATATGTCATTTCATATCAATTTTGCCCCGTACCATTCCGATTTGGAATGGACTCCCGTCCGCGGTGTTCCCGGAGCGCTATGATATGTCCCTCTTTAAACGGCTCTTAAGAAAAGTCCTGTATCGGTAGGCGATAAATAACAGCCCCTCATTGTCCTGGCATTGCAGAGGTTCATGAGCGACGGTGACCGCTTACCATCAGGCGGGCCATAGGCTCGTTTATCTATCACGTAATAAAAAAAATGTGAAGTCCCCAATTCGCATTGGGTAAGCGTGGTGGACTATGCCTAACCCCTCTTCGGAGGAGACCTGAGCTCAGCAGTGGGCAGTAATGTGTTGTTACAGTACAGGTAGACTGAAATAAAACAAAAATACTGCTACACAAACTAAATCATAGTATCAGTATCCTCTCAAAAACGCCATCAAGTTAAGCTTTTAAGATCCTGGATATCATGTAGCAGTAGAGTGTTAATACAAGTAAAACGAGACAACGATGAGTCTATCTTGTTTAGTACAGGAGTTCCTATGACTTACAAATCCATTATCAAATCAGCGCCGTTTTGCATTGTCACGCGATATACATGCAAGCAAAATGTCAACTCAATCGGAAACCGGGAAGTTTGTCAATATTTTGCAAGATTCCAACCGAACTTACATAGTTACATCCAGTGCAAGTTAATATAAAGCTTGTAATAACTTAGCGCCATTCTTCTCAAAACCAAGGTTTGTGTCTACGTCATTTAGTGATAGTTTCGGGAAAAAACAATGATTCACATCGGTTAAATGATTCACTGGTATTTTGTGTATAAAAAAATAATTGTACTTAACCTTGGATACTATAATTATAACAATTATAGCACAAAATAAGTAAAACTCTTATATAGTTTTATACAAAACTATAAGTATGCAGTGTTCTTTAAATTTGACATCAAATTATAAATCATAAAACAATATATATTGTTTTTTTTTTTTTTTTTTTATTTTTTTATTTTTTTATTTGCCAAGCCAAGTTGATAGTTTAAGCGTGTATTTTTGTTTTTGACCGACTTTCAAACAGGAGGAGGTAATTTATGTCTTTAAAATAATATTGATATGCGTTTTTGCGTGTATTTTTTTATATGAACCGATTTAGATAATTTTTTTTTTGTTAGAAAGCAGACATTTTAGGCATTATCTCATATTAATATATAAACACATTAAGTTTGATAAAGATCTGACTGGTCGTTTTTGTGCTATGCTTGAAAACTGGAAGTCGATTTCATTTTGTAACTAGCTGTTGCCCGCGACTTCGTTCGCGTGGACTTCAGGTTCGTCCCGTCTAGATTATTATCAAAAATTGTAGCCTATGTGTTATTCTGATGTATAAGCTATATTGTGGTGAAGTTTCATTCAAATCCATTCAGTAGTTTTTACGTGAAAGAGTGACAAACATCCATACATCCATACATACAAACTTTCGCCTTTATAATATATATTAGATAAAAATATTATAATAAAGTCAGTCAAAAACAGATAATAAATTTGAGTGCCCATAGCTAATAGATTTGAGGCCTAAAAAAACCCATAAAATAAAACTATCTCTTGAAGGTCAAAAGACAAAGAAATAAAAGGTCACGCGTTTGATATATGACTGTGTTTGAGCCATCATAATATGACGTTATTTGACAAAGAAAATAATGAACAGAAGTCAAGTCGAGGTTTAAGATAAGTCCTGTATAATAACGGCCCTTCATTGTTCTGGCATTGCAGAGGTTCATGAGCTACAATGACCGCTTACGATTAGGTGGCCTGTTACCTCGTCTGTCGAGGCAATAAAAAAACTCATCTTAATCCAAAGCAAGTACAACATCTTTTTCACATCATCACAAAATTAGCACAAATTGTAGAACCCTGAGATAAGATAGGTTTATTGCCATGAAGGCAGACGAGCCAACGGCCCACCCGATAGTAAGTGGTTACCGTCGCTCATGAACCTCTACAATGTCAGGGGACATTGAGGGGTCGCTACCTACGACCTAATTTTAAGGACCCTCCTCAAGCCTCATTTGAAGAAGTACAAGTCATAGCGCTCAGGGAATTTACGAATTAATTTCAACTCGTGAAAATGTGCTCGTGAAATAATTCAAATTAATTTCCATTTGTCTTCTTCCGTCGGTTTTACGTGCGGCTATAGATGTTTCACATCAAAATCCTTTATTTTTATTCCAATCCAACATTTCGTTGAAAAATGACGAGTATAAAAACGCATGGATCTGGTACGCCCATCGGCCACTACAAAAACTATCGCGACAAGTGCAGTTGCTGAACTCTTTACTATATTGTACTGTAACAATTCATTACTGCCCACTGCTGATCTCAGGTCTCCTCCGAAAAGGGGTTAGGCATAGTCCACCACGCTTGCCCAATGCGGATTAGGGACTTCACATAACATAGAAGAATTTTAAGATTTTTTTTCCAATATGCAGGTTTCCTCACGAACTCTTTAGTAAGTTGTTAAATGCTTGACTTCTGTTTACAATTGTTCTGTTATTGAACTTTGTAGGGATTATCGGTAAGATCAGTATTTATTTTAACATTATGTAATGTCAAGGATTCGAACATCGATCAAAGAAACATCGTTGTTTGGCCAGCTATGTTTGCATGTTGGCCCAACTATAACCTATAACAAAAATTAATTAAAAAATGAAACTATGACAATTTAAGATTTTTTTAATTTCTAGCTTTTAAGATCCTGGACATCATGTAGCAGTAGAGTGCTAGTTAATACAAGTAAAACGAGCCAACGATGAGTCTATCTTGTTTAGTACAGGAGTTCCTTCAGCCTCCATCATCAGATCAGCGCCATGGTACCATATTATTACATTGTCATGCGATATACATCTGCGTGCAAAATGTCAGTTCAAACGGAAACCGGGAAGTTTGTCAAATTCAGCTCGCAAGATTCCACCTGAACTTACATAGTTACATCCAGTGCAAGTTAATGTAAAGCTTGTTATAATTTGATTTCGTGCACTCATAGTTTATTGTACTATTTAAATAATAGTCGATAATAGCGTTAACCGTATGTGGGTGAGAGCTTGTTTCTAACAAGGACAAAACATACACAAAATGGTTCTTATAAAGAAGTAAAAATTCATGTATCATCAGCCTATAGACGTCCACTGTTGGCCATAGTCCTCCAAACCTCGCCACATCGATAGATCAAACATACTTTTTTGCCATATCTATTATTGGCATCCTAAATAGTACAACAGCTCACCGCATAAGTCCAATAAATTTAACAAAATGTCCGTGGTGCTTTTCTCAATTCTAGCGTAATGCATCTTTCAATGTTATTTTATTGTCTCCCGCTTTGCGAGAAGAGAAGTCGCAACTCATATTTTTCCTACTCCTTCTATCATCTTCTGATTAAATTCGTTGCAGGGCCCAAAACAAGTTAGCTTTCCCTCGGGTTCCTGGGCTTCACTGCTCAGAGTCATTACGATGGTCGCTGCTGTGGATCCCACCTACACAGGAGTTACAGTGGGGGGAGTGAGAGGTGGGCAAATACCCAAAGATCAAAAATATATCTAGTAGCTACTAGCATCATTGATAACATTTTTGTTACATTAATAAATTTTAAAGAAAACTTTTTAAATACAAGCTTTTAAGATCCTGGATATCATGTAGCCGTAGAGCTAGCTAATACAAGTAAAACGAGACCAAACACGACGGGTCCATTTTGTTATATGATTGCATTATCACGCGATATACATCTGCGTGCAAAACGTCAGCTCAATAGGAAACCGATAATTTGTCAAATTTAGCTTGCAACCACCCGAACTTACATGGTTACATCCAGTGCAAGTTAATATAAAGCTTGCTTCTCTATGTATTTTCGTTTCTGTGGCGCGAGTCACCTCATACCATCCTACGAGGTTCTCTGTTTGAGTCATCTGCACCGCGAGGTCTTGACAAGGTTACAGAGAGAAATTGAAACGATTACTTAAGTATTTATACATCACCTGCACTTTTGTAAGCAAAACAAAAAGAAACAGCTTATAACTGACCTAAAAGGAGGTTAATAAGTTTCTTTAAACACTCGCGGTTATCTACATCACTTACACTATTACTAAACGGGTTCTTACCACGATTATTTTTAATTGAGCGGTCCCGATATTTCAGCACTGTTTCAAGCGCCATGATCATGGGAAGACTGAGTAACTGCGGGTAGGTCATTTAAGAGCAGACAAATCTGTCTACCCTCTTTCTCGTACCGTACCGGCAAACGAATGAGAAAGAGGGTAGAGGGTAATTAAAAATAATCGTGGTAAGAACCCGTTAAGTAATAGTGTGAGGTTAATAAGGTTATCAATTCGTTTTACAAGCTTTATATTAACTTGCACTGCATGTAAGTATGTAAGTTCGGGTAGAATCTTACGATCTAAATTTGAGCAACTTACCGATTACCACTGGCTAAAAACGGTGAAGGAAAACATCGTGAGGAAACCTGCATATCGGAAAAGGGTTCTAAAAATTCTTTGAAGTTATGTGAAGTACCCAATCCGCACTGGGCAAGCGTGGTGGTCTATGCCTAATACCTCTTCTGAGGAAACCAGAGCCCAGCAGTGGGCAGTAATGGGTTGGTACAGTACAGTACAGTACCGATTACCGCTTGAACTGAAATTGAGTATTTGTTTATCGCGTGACAATGCAATAATATGACAAAATGGCGCTGATTTGATGATGGACTCGTAAGTCACAGGAACTCTTGTACTAAACAAGATAGACTCGTTGTCTCGTTTTACTTGTATTAGCTAGTCTACTGCTACATGATATTCAGGGTCTTCAAAGCTTGTGTTTAGACCCAATAGATGCCGCTACAATAGTGCAGAACAACCTCTTTCTGAATCAACTAATTAAAATTATATTTGTCACTCTTCTAGACGAAGGTCGTACAGTGAAATTGAATATATTAAAACCAAAATGGTTGTCATATGAATAATCAAATTTGATTAGTAATCACTTAAAACAGAATTAAATTAAAACTATTTTATGTATTTTTTTTTCATTGCTATGTAGGCAGACGAGTCAAGGGCCCACCTGATAGGAAATGGTTACCGTTGCTCATGAACCTCTGCAATGTCAGGGGACACTGAGTCGCTACCTACGACCTAACTTTAAGGACCCTCCTCAAGTCTCGTTTGAAGAAGGACAAGTCATACCGCTCAGGGAATACCGAAGAGGGGAGCTCATTCCATAGCCGGATGGTGCGTGGCAAAAAAGTGCACTAACACTTTTATCTTCAAACGAGGTTTTAGTATATGATAATATTTCTATTACAAAAACTAGGTGCAACCGCGCTACTTCGTCTGCGTCACAGAGGGATACAATAAACTTCCTGTGTCGAATAAAGTTTACTTTCTTTCTTTCTTTCCTCGATAAATGGACATTACAACAGTGAAAGAATTTTTTAAATCGGACCGGTAGTTTCTGAGATTAGCGCGTTCAAACAAACAAACAAACAAACTCTGCAGTTTAATAATATTAATTATAAAAAAGTATAGATTAAAATGACTGAATTCCATATTTTACGAATAGCATAGAAACTAAAAAGTGTCAGCTTTCTAACAAAAATCATCGAAATGGGTTCATATAGAAAATAATTACACACAAAAACGCATAGAGCAAATCTTGAAATTTTGTCCGTTACTAATACACAGTTTTAAACACAAATCCAAAAGTACTTGTTCGATCAGAAAAATAAATGGGACCTCACGACAACCATCACCTTTTATCTGACATAAGAATCATCCAAATCGGCCGAAAAAACCAAAGTTATGCGGTAAATTATGCTCTTTGCCCTGGCATTGGAGAGGTTCATGAGCGACGGTGACCGCTTACCATCAGGTGGGCCGTAGGCTCGTTTATATATCTTGCAATAAAAAAAACACATACACTGTTTTCAAACGTTGAAAGACAAAACATAAAACAGTTCTGCGGGAACACACACTTTTCAAATGTTGAAAGACAAGTGATAAAAAAAAATGCGCTATTCAGTAAATTGCATTACAAAGTCTAATTAATTAAAGTAATTAAATCTGTATTTCTTTGAGACAAATAAATGTTGTAATTTGTAATTAAATAATCAACACAATTATGATTAATCAACATTATCTTGACAAAAGTAATTAAAATTACTAGTTTGATCTTGGGGGTTGTCCATTAATCACGTGATCTTTTTTTAGCATTTTTTAACCCCCCCTCCCCCATCGGTGATACGAAGTGAGGCTTAAGACCACCCCCCCTCCCCCTTCTCAACATCACGTGTATTTTTAGTACCTACAACGAATCTTAAAATATTCGCGCCGTGCCGCTTAATATTTGTTTAAAAATCACGCGTTTGACGAAAAAATGAATACACGAGTTATCTTACTACACCCCCCCTCCCCCTTGTGTTATTTTCGTGATTTTTATCAAACCCCTCCCCCCCCTTTCAAGCCTCACGTGATTAATGGACAACCCCTTGATGAAAAACTCCTTCGGGAAAGAGTGCCAAGCGCGTAACGCATCGCGCCGTCCCTCATAACCGTGTTGGGTTCTGGCCTCAGCCGGGGTTCGGACGTTGAGTGTGAGCGATTGGAGGTTTTAGTGCGGTTCAACTCCCACATATCCAGGTGATTTCCTCCAACTCAAAAAAAATACTTCGATTAGGTTATGTTCCAAAAATATCACAGTCGTACATACACCAAATGATATTGAAAAAAAAATCCAAACATAAAAGTGGTTCTAAGTTGTATTTCGACAGGTCATTTAGCACACTACAGCTGGGACAAAGTTACAGATACACCCTGTATAATAATAAGTTCGAGTTCCAGTGGTACCGGCAAACGAACGAGAAAGAGGGTAGACAGATTTGTCTGCTCTTAAATGACCTACCCGCAGTTCCTCAGTCTTCCCGTGATCATGGCGCTTGAAACGGTGCTGAAATATCGGGACCGCTCAATTAAAAATAATCGTGGTAAGAACCCGTTTAGTAATAGTGTAAGTGATATCAAAATCGGTTCATCTGTTTCACCACACAGAGGAAAAACCAGGATGTCCCGGAAAATATGGAAGTTACTTGTTTAAAGTCAGTTAAACGTTTTTATAGTATCTTTAGTATCCTTTGTAATTGCAACGTCTTTAAATGGAAATACTTCACATTAACAAGAAAGTGCTAGGCAGTTATTACTGATCTTAACGATGGTCAAGAACCACGAGATAACTTGAAACAGTATGTTAACATGAAATTCGTTAATAATTTATTTTATAGAAAACTTTAATTACAAGCTTTTAAGATCCTGGATATCATGTAGCAGTAGAGATCTTGTTTAGTACAGAAGTATGACCACCTTCCGATTCCATCAGCGGATCAGCGCCATTGCACCATTTTATTATTTATTGCATTGTCTTGCAATATACATATGC
Organism: Trilocha varians; assembly: GCA_030269945.2. Taxonomy (NCBI): domain Eukaryota; kingdom Metazoa; phylum Arthropoda; class Insecta; order Lepidoptera; family Bombycidae; genus Trilocha; species Trilocha varians. Next base: position 15,861,250 of record AP028278.1, on the reverse strand, counting down.
ATACAAAGTGGAAGTTGGCCAAATGTAGCTCATAAGATTCCACCCGAACTTACATAGTTACATCCAGTGCAAATTAATATAAAGCTTGTAAAAATGTAGTGTTTAACATGGTAACCACCAACCTTTTAGAAGAAATCGCCGGATTGGATATGTGGGAGTTGAACCGCAATAAAACCTCCAACCGCTCACACGCAGTGTCCGAACCTCGGCTGAGTCCAGAACCCAGCATGGGGTTGTGCGGGACGGCACGACGCGTTACGCACTTTGTACTGTTTCCCGTTACGCCGTCCCCGGACGTCGAACCGGCAATACGACCACCGGCTCTCTCGGTCGGCAAGATGGAACCGCGTGTCACCCTCCCACGAATACCCCGCTGGGTCAGAACCAGCGTGGGTCGGGGAGTGCGGTCTACCATCCCCCGGTATCTCTGACGCAAGGGCGTGCTGAGCGAGACATGACACCTTCTTGAGCTTCTTGTAGCGTTGAAGACTCGACTCTTAGGGGATCAAATTTTCTCCAGCTCAAAAAAAAACTTGAGAGGTGTCATGGGACACCCGAATAGAACGAAGTTCCTTTCGATTAAAAGATATCTTATATTTTTTTTTCCTGACGTAACGCGCGATAAGGAACGTGTTTTAAAAGATTTTGATCACAGCGCCATCTAGCAATAATCATCTAAAACAAAAAAGTGTCGTGACAACTTATCGTAAGATTTTTTTCCGTCTAGGCCCCTTTCACAACGAGCGATAAAGAACTTCGTTCCAGTAAATCATAAAAGTTTAAGTATACTACCGTTTTTTTCATACAAATGTCATGGTCACAGCACATCCGCACTCGATATAATTGGTTTCATTGTTTTATACGACGCATGGAAAATAAAACATTTTGTTAAATACGAATATCAACGTTCACGGATGTCTTCTTGTTAATGTAAGTACTGGTTTTGTTTATAATTGTTGGTTATTTTGTGTATCGAAGAACAATGACTGTGCCGACGGGTTTGATGTAAGGGGTGGGCCATATAAAGTTTGCATTTTCCAAAAGTTCGACTGTCATGGTGGCTGTGTGGCATGTTGCGCCATCCTGTTGAAACCAAATGTCGTCCATGTCATACTCTTCAATTCGTTGAGCATGGCACGGTAACGCTCGCCATTGACCGTAACGGCGGCTCCTTGCTCACTGTCCAATGATGCCGCCGGACCAAAACCCACACCAAACCGTAACTCTTTGTGGGTGCATTGGCTTCTCAATGGTGACGTGTGGATTTTCCGACCCCCAGATGCGACAATTTTGCTTATTGACATAGCCTCCGAGATGAAAATGGGCTTCATCTGACACACACACACACATTTCTTACAGTTTGGACAGCAGACTCACCACTTTGGAAGTAACTTTTTAATATTTCCCAATTTTGTTCAAGTGTATAGCGTCCCGTGGGAGGTATCGATTTATTCATGTTAACTAACTACCTTAACTCGTCATTGATAATTTAAACAAAAACTTAAATCGTAAAAATCCTATAAAATGACGTTTTATCTTATATAAATATAATTATACATACATAACATACAATCGATTGATTTAAATACATTGGAATTCCATTGTTATCTCAGATAATTGGAAGATTTCCTACGTGTTATTCGTAATTGAAGTCATATAAGTCATTAGGCAAAAAAAACGTGAAAACCCATTGTAAGACATTTCTAAAATGATTTTTTCTCCTAAATTTTAACGGGATTGAAGTTCTGATATATGAGATAGCACATAGTATAAAACAAAGTGTTATCACGTTGTCTGTCTCTATGTATGATTATATCTTTAAAACTACGCAACGGATTGTGATGCGGTTGTAATAGATGTCGTGATTCAAGAGGAAGGTTTATGTGTATAATACATGCATGATATAGTAGAGATACACTCATCATTTAGCAGTTTTTGATCCGGCATCGAGGTGGAGTTCATCCCTACTATATGGAACCACCGTCCATCCACGGTTCGTTTCAGAAACTTTTATTTGCCACGCACCATCCGGCTACAGAATGAGCTCCTCTCTTCGGCGTTTCATGAGCTCTATGATTTGTCCTTCTTCAAACGTTGCAGAGGTCCATGAGCGAAGGCTTTAGCTACATAGCAATATTTAAAAAAAACTATGTCCAGCAAACTGTGCCGAGTACGTAACGCTTCGCGCCGTCCCGCATAACCCCATGTTGGGTTCAGCCGGGGTTTGGACGATGTCTATCTCCTATATCCGGCAATTTCCTCCATATTAAAAAAAGCGGGCTGATGATGATGTCAAGATCTCGATCAGCTGACAAAGAATTGACACATCAACCATCATCTTTGTTGCAAAGGGCAAGTGATTAATTAATATTTCTCATAAAGAAACTAAATGTCAATATTATGACGGAGTTCTAATTAAAACATCAATGCCGAAGCGTATAATAAACAAAGAGTATAAAGATACAAGCTTTTAAGATCCCATTTTGAAATATCGCATGTCCAAATCGTGCTTTATAAAAGGAATCGTTGAAATCGGTTTCTATAGAAAATTCCCTGAGCGCTATGACTTGATAGATAGATAGATAGATAGAAAATTCTTTATTGTAACACCACATAGAAATACTTGACTTGTTCTTCAAACGAGGCTTGAGGGTCCTTAAATTTAGGTCGTAGGTAGCGACCCCTCAGTGTCCCCTGACATTGCAGAGGTTCATGAGCGACGGTAACCACTTACGATCAGGTGGCCCGTTAGCTCGTCTGCCTACATGGCAATAAAAAAATATATAGAAAATAAATACACGCAAGAAACGCGATTTAAATAATAAATGTGAAATTTTGACCGTTAAAAATACACATTTAACGCAGACACAAAAGTTCGTGTTCGATCTTAAATAATCCCATGACGACCATCACCTTTCATCTGACACCAGAATCATTCAAATCGGTTCACGCAAACTAAAGTTATGAAGGAACAAATTTAAAAAAAAACATACACAAGTATTGAGTATCTCCTGCTTTTTGAGAAGTCGGTCAAAAATCGTTTAAGCCCATTTAAGAATTCCTTCAAACCAGTTTGAGATGTTCTGTTGGAATCGCACCCGGATCTCACGTGGGTGGTGCAAAGACGCCAGTCTATATAAGTTCGCGAATTCCATGATAAGTCGCTTGTTTTCTTTGGGCATAGAATTGTAAATTAATAGAAGATGCCTTCATCTTATCATTGAACCGATTTGGCTAATGTTAATCTTGATCTTGATCTTTATATTCGTGGACTCTCTTTTTTATTCCGTTTTATGTGACTCTAACGAAGTTGGTTGGTTGGCCAGCTAGTGTATAAAAAATTGAGAGGTGTCTAGGGACACCCGGATAGAACGAAGTTCCTTTCGATTAAAAGATATCTTATATTTTTTTTTCCTATTTTTTTTTTTTTAAAGTGTCATGACAGTTTTTTCATAAGAAGTTCCGTCTAGCCCCCTTTCACAACGCGCGATAAGGAACTTCGTTCCAAAAACATACAGACGTATTGAGTACCTCTTTTGGAAGTCGGTCAAAAATTACAAAGCATGCTATGTCCCATCTGTTTTGAAATATCTTACTCTATGATATAAGCCGATTTGAATAATATCTATTGTTCAACTCGCTGCTCAAATATTTGTCAAGGTCGTTGTTGTAGGTTTAACCAAAATGTAGCTCTATCGTCAGATGTACTATTGATTGACTTCCAAAAAGGAGGTACTCAATTCGTCTGTTTTTTTTGTTACTTAATATTTTTTATTTTTTTTTATTGCTTAACTTGCACGAGCCTACGGCCCACCTGATGGTAAGCGGTTACCGTCGCTCATGAACCTCTGCAATGTCAGGGCAATGAGGGGCTGTTATCTATCACCTACCCATTAAGGACTTTTCTTAAACCTCGTTTAAAGAGAGACATGTCATAGCGCTCCGGAAACACCGTGGATGGGAGTCCATTCCAGATCGGGATGGTGCGGGGCAAAAAGGATCTTTTGAACCGGACTGAGGATGTACTTTTGGATCTGTATTTAGAGTGCTAGCTAATACAATTAAATGAGCCCAAACACGACGGGTCTATCTTATTTAACACAAGATTTCCTATGACCTTTCGAATCATCAGACCATTTTGTCATATCATTGCATTGTCACGTGATATACATCTGCGTGCAAAATGTCGGCTCAATCAGACACCAGGAAGTTTGTCAAATTTAACTTGCAAGATTCCACCCGAACTTACCTCTAGTGCAAGTTAATATAAATACAAAAATACAGATGACTTGATGACTTCCTCTTTTTGGAAGTCGGTTTACAAGAAAGTTTCAAATACACTCAGAAAACCTTGAGGGATTACAAGAATTTAAGTTTATATGTGATTCACGTATTTTCCTTATATTTTACTTACGCATAACAATAATATTGTGACCTAGAAATTATTGTTTTTAAATTATTATCTTAATAAGAATGATTCATGACCGGTTTGGATGGTTCTTTTTGGTCGAGCTCTGCGTTGAAATATTTTTCACATTTATTTTGGAACGAAGTTCCTTATCGCGCGTTATCGAAAGGGGGCTAGACGGAAATTCTGGTGAAAAAGTTGTCACGACACTTTTTTGTTTTACATGATTATCGCTAGATGGCGCTGTGATCAAAATATTTTATTACATTTCCCTCACTAATTAATCGGAAGGAACTTCGTTCCATCCGAGTGTTCCTTGACACCTCTAAGTTTTTTTTTATTTGGATAGATTACTTTTGAGCTAATCTAAAAAAACGGCCATTTTAATTGTAAAATACTCAGTATGTTTTTCGTGACTATTATTGTTTTTGCATGATAGATAATCGAGTGTAGGGCCACCTGATGGTAAGTCAAATTAATCAAAGTCAAATCATCTTTACTTTACAGGACTTTCATCACATTGCTAAGAAAACTTTCGACTTTACTATGAAGGCAGACGAGCTAACGGGCCACCTGATCGTAAGCGGTTACCGTCGCTCATGAACCTCTGCAATGTCAGGGGACTACGGCCTACCTTTAAGGACCCTCCTCAAGCCTCGTTTGAAGAAGGACAAGTCATAGCGCTCTGGGAACACCGAAGAGGGGAGCTCATTCCATAGCCGGATGGTGCGTGGTAAAAAAATAATTCCTGAAACGGACCATGGATGGACAGTGGTTCCAAATAATAGGGATGAACTCCACCTCGACGACGGGTGGTGCGATGATAGAAGGGAGATATTGGAATCATCTCGAAAAATTCCTCCGAGCACTCCCCGTGGAACAATAGCTTCAACGACGCAATTCTGGCTATGTCGGTTACTTTTTGACCGACTTCCAAAAAAAAGGAGGTACTCAATGCGTCTGTATTTTGTTTGTTTTTTTTTATGTTTGTTCATCGATACCTTGAACTTGTGTGGACCGATTTGAATGATTTTGATGAAAAGTGATGGTCCAACTTAGGTTCTATTTGACTCTTTTTAGGATCAAACGAGTACTTTTGGATCTGTGTTTAAAAATGTGTATTTTGAATGGATCAAATTTCATGATTTGCTATGCGTTTTTGGGTGTATTTCTTCACTATACGAACCGGAATGATTCTTTGTTAAAAAGCAGACATTTTGAGCACTATCTCATATAAACTTGATAAAGATCTGTCTGGTATTTTTTGCGCTATGCTTGAGAAATGGAACTCGGTCATTTTCATTTTTGTTATAAAAATATTATATCCTTCAGCGGATACTCCTCATTTCTGATTTGATGCAGAGAAACACCCAGCATAGTCAAAAACACCTCAATTTTCATCGGATGCTAAAAATAAACACTGAGTAAAAATACAAAAACAATTTCAAAAGAAATGGAAAGTACGTGTTGTAATATTATGCAGTTGTGACTCAGCGAACATATTCAAACTAATGTCATATTATTTAAAAACAAAAGTGTTCGAGAAAGTATTACCTGAATTTACTGAACAGAGGTTTTTCACCCATTTAGTGCCACAAAATAACTATTCTTACCAATACTAATATTGTCATAGAACAAGAGTTACGCTCCTAAGGCTACTCTAAACGCTTGTCTGATAAGGAGTTCGAAATCCCCTGACATTGCAGAGGTTCATGAGCGACGATAACCACTTACGATCAGGTGGCCCGTGTGCTCGTCTGCCTACACGGATATAAAAAAAACAATACCTTATTTGAAAGAAAACTTATTAAATACAAGCTTTTGAGATCCTAGATCATGTAGCAGTAGAGTGCTAGCTAATACAAGTAAAACAAGCCCAAACACGACGGGTCTATTATGTTTAGCACAAGAGTTCCTTCCGATCATCATCAGATCAGCTCCATGGTACCATATTATTGCATTGTCACGCATACATCTACGTGCTAAATGACAGCTTAATCGGGAACCGGGAAATTTGTCAGATTTAACTCGCAAGATTCCACCGGAACTTACACAGTTACATCCAGTGCAAGTTAATATAAAGCTTGTAAAAAATCTAGATTTTAATATCGATATTATCTTGAGTTATAAACATCCGGATGAAGTACATAAAACAAATAAAGTCATAAAATCAGGGAACCGGAAAGTACTGCGAACATATACGTTTATTTTTTGTTATTTTGTTAATCTGAATAAATAATCTGAAACAAAAAACTTCATGATACGGTTCAACCCTCTTCATAATTATGTTGTTATTTAAAGAATATATCTCAGTTTTTGTGATTGATCATAAATTTAACTTTATTTGTGTAGTTATTTTTGGTTGATTTTATAAATTAGATACTTTTAGATCGGTCAATTTAGACCAAAAAATTGCCAATTGTCCAAAAAATGCAGAGGTCCATTACCAGAAGACACTGCACCTACGGCCTACCCTTAAGGACTCTGTTCAAACCTCGATTGAAGAAGGACAAGTCATAAGTTTGTAATATAAATTATATAAGATAATATAGCGAAGGAAAAAAAAACAAAAAACTTTTAAAATTACACTTATAGTAATATAACGTACTAAATGGTTATTGTTCAAAACGTAATGTTGAGATCTTTCTCTTATTTATTCCATCTTATGTGACGCAGATGAAGTAGCAAGCCAGCCAGTAAAATAAAATTAATCCAGTAACACAACCGGATCTTCATCCCCAGTAAAAATAATCCCTCCGCAAAACATGCATCTTGGAGGACGAGATCATTTCGTCAGCATCCGTATATAAGAGCCGCAAAGATTCTTTAAGCGTTTGTTTCGTATTAACAGTTGCGGGCTACGTTTGTCCCGCCGGTGGGTACAAGTGTAGTGTGTGAGTGTCAGTGTCAGTGTTAGAGGAGAAAAGTGAGTTATTTATTTTTATTTTTCTGCGTGATTATAGATTTTTTTGTGTGATTATTATATTTTGTGGAAACGCGTTGATGTCTTTTGTATTGATTTTTGGATTTAGGTTTTGATTGGTTGATAACATTTAATTTAGTGATAAATTGAGGTATAAAATGCATTTTCTTTAATTCACTATTTTCCAGTTTTGTTTTCTAGATAATTTTTCATTCAATTTGGTACTAAATATTTAGTAAATTAATTAAAAACAATTTTCCCAATAAATCATTAAAATTTCAAGAGTAAAAATTTCAAATTTTATTCACATCATGTATTTTGATCTCAAAATAATTATTATCAAATAATATTTTAATAATAGTTAAGATTGATGATTTTGAATTTAAAATGAATAATTATTTTGTCTTAATTTTTTTAATAAAATAATTTCAATTTCGAATAGGTATTCTTTCTAAATTCTAATTAATACGAAGCTAATTTGTGAGTGTTAATAATTCTAAATTAAGATTAGACGAAACTGGTACATTTAACCTTTACTTGGTCTTGTTTGGCCTAAATTTCAAATTTTGTAATTCAATAAGTTCCCCATACATATAGGCCGCATCAAGATTTTATCAGTAAAAGAGTAAAACTATCACATTATGTGAAGTAATCTAATATATATTACAAAGGCGAAAGTTTGTAAGTATGGATGTATGGATGTATGGATGTTTGTTACTCTTTCACGTAAAAACTACTGAATGGATTTGAATGAAACTTTACCACAATATAGCTTATACATCAGAATAACACATAGGCTACAATTTTTGAACCATTTTATAACGCAGACGAAGTTGCGAGGGTCATCTAGTAAATAATAATCACTTGACACTAAAAATCATTCTACAAGCTTTATATTAACTTGCACTGAATGTAACTATGTAAGTTCGGGTGTAATCTTGCAAATTGAATTTGATAAACTGCCTGGTTTTCGATTGAGCTGACATTTTGCACGCAGATGTATATGACAATGCAATAAAATGGTACCATAGTGCTGATCTGATGGAGTCGATACAATTTTCAGTACAAATGAAAAAGTTTTTTGGAAATTTTTAAAACCTCTTAAAAACTATGTGATGCAGAAGAATTACAAAAGCTTACCTTTATTAGTTGTTTAATTAACGAGCTATAATATTTAATTTGTTAGTGCGTAGTTCGCACCTCTTTGTACTAAGTTATTCAATATTAACAAAACGATGTTACGTGGAAAAACATTTGATGAATTTACGCATGTATCTCGTTTGCTATACATTGGCATTTTTATTTTTTACTAGCTGGCCCGCACAACTTCGACTGCGTCACATAAGTAAATTTTCTCACCGTTTAAACCTTCCCTGGAGTTCTACGAATATTTCAAGATTAAAATAAGCCAAATCGGTTCAGTCATTCTCGAGTTTTAGCGAGACTAACGAACAGCAATTCATTTTTATATATAAGAAGAAGAAGACTAGCTGACCTCGCAATTTTGTCTGCGTCAATGCGGGGTTCAGTCACTGTTAGATTTTAATAAGACCTACAAACCCATAGTACATCATTTCGTTCTATAATCAATAGTTTTCGCAGCGCACGCGATGTAAGAATGATTTTGGGTATTTTTTTCACACCTTGGCTTACATTATTGAAGTTTTAGTACGGATCTCTATTTTTTTTAAATTAAATCTAGCCTAAGTTACTCGTGGATAATGTAGCTTTCGAATGGTGAATTTTTAAAAATGATCCAGTTGTATATTCATTACAAACATAGTTTTTCTCTTTATAATATTAGCGTAAGTGGAGTCGTTAATTTTCACATTAGATTGAATTAATAAAATTATGTTTTGGTATTTAATTCATAACTTTAATGTAACTGAATAGATCGTCAGTAACTCTCGGGGTACAATGGTGTCTTAAACATTATATTGCACCTCCGGTGCGACACTGTCACTTTTGCAAAAAATGCAAAAATGAGTTAAATATCTAAAAATGATCCTAAAGCCCCCCTTTACTGATGCGATAACAATATAGTAAACTTAAGTAGTAAACAATATGTTCTTGTTTTCTTTTTAGCTCATTGTGACATAACTACAGTTATAATTTTTCGTTAGAACCACTACGTCACTTCTGAGGGGTTTTGAAGAATTAAAAAATAGTATACTTAGTATATTTTTTACACTATAAAGTGATTAATATTTATCCAAAAATAAAGTTAAAAGTTGACGTTGTAGTATAAGCTTTTCATCTCATTTATATATTATGTTGTGTATCATTGTTTTGTGAGGTGTCAAAGTTGAAATGCTTCTCCTGAAAAACTACATTTTTGTATAAGTGACAGTATCGCACCGGGGGTGCGATATTGAGAAAGAATTATCCAAATCGGTCAAGCCTTGTATTGATCAAGTGGAAGTTTTTCGTAGCTTATTGCTCAGCATATTACGTACATAATTGTTTTTACAAATGATTATGACTAATTATTTTGGTTTCATCCCACTAACATTAAATCTATATTTGTGAGAAAATGACTCAATCACGCCTAAACACCCGAATGGATATGATTGAAATTTTGCACACAGATACAATTTTATTTGGAACTAGCTGGCCCGCTTCGTCTGCGGCACTTTCAATTAAAAAATGTCATTTTTTCTTGCCATAAAACTATCCTTGAACTTCAACGAGCATTGCCCTGGCATTGCACAGGTTCATGAGCGACGGTGACCGTTTACCGTTAGGTGGGCCGTAAGCTCGTTTATCTATCTTGTAAAAAAAAATATCAATAAATTGTTTTTTAAAGGATTTTATCGCGACTACAATAATTAAATTAAATTATTTTGGGTGAATAAATATTTTTCAACTTAAAAGCAATATCTTAATTTTATTTTCTTGTTTAGATCTGACTAGATTTTTTACCGAGATTTCTTTACTTTTTTTTGTAACTTATTAATATTTTGGTTTTTCCCAATTATTTTGTCGTCTTAAAACTTATATTTGAAAAAAACATACGCATCTATTTTTTAACAAACTAGCTGGCTCACACAACTTCGTCTGCGTCATATAAGGAAATTTTCTCACCGTTTAAACCTTCCTTGGATTTCTACGAATATTCCAAGATTAAAATAAGCCAAATCGGTTCAGTCGTTCTCGAGTTTTAGCGAGACTAACGAACAGCAATTCATTTTTATTTATAAGAAGAAGAAGAAAAAGCAGATTGTATGATATTGATAATTAAAAAGTGTCAAGATCTGACAAGTTTATGAAAATTCTGGAAATCTTAAGTTTTCGTTTTTACTTTGTAAAAATAAGGTTTAGTCACAGATTATTAAAAAAAATAAACCTTAAATTTGTAACACTCTTTTGACACGAACCGTTGCACTAGAGTGTACATCTGACTTTCAATTTCATTTTCGCTGTCAAAGGATGAACAGATCTGACTTTCAATTTCATTTTCGCTGTCAAAGGATGAACAGATCTGACTTTCGATTTCATTTATGCAGTGAAAGGATCTGACATTGAATTTATTTTTACATTTTTTTATGCAGTCAGAGGATCTGACAATCATTTTTTTTCTTCTAAACAGTTATTCTATCCTTATTACCCGACCTTAGATTGCATTGGTCAGTGTCATTCCGTTCTGAATAGACGTTTAATAATTGCTTTACAAGGCGTCGTGTAGCGTATGATATTTACATATATGATGCTCAGTATGTCCGGGTGACATCATCGTTTGCGTAAGAAGGAATTCCAACCAAAAAAACATCGATTTTACGCAACGGTAAGCTGATAATGTAATATTTTTGCTTGTAAAGATGCTTTTTGAGTGCAACACTGCATTTATTGATGAGACTACGGATGAGTTAAGGTTCATGTAGCAGTAGCTAGAGGTGGTCACACGTATCGTCTGATCAATAGACACACAGACTATTGAGGAGAGGATACTGGTACTACGGATGAGTTAAGGTTCATGTAGCAGTAGCTAGAGGTGGTCACACGTATCGTCTGATCAATAGACACACAGTCTATTGAGGAGAGGATACTGGTACTACGGATGAGTTAAGGTTCATGTAGCAGTAGCTAGAGGTGGTCACACGTATCGTCTGATCAATAGACACACAGACTATTGAGGAGAGGATACTGGTACTACGGATGAGTTAAGGTTCATGTAGCAGTAGCTAGAGGTGGTCACATGTATCGTCTGATCAATAGACACACAGACTATTGAGGAGAGGATACTGGTACTACGGATGAGTTAAGGTTCATGTAGCAGTAGCTAGAGGTGGTCACACGTATCGTCTGATCAATAGACACACAGACTATTGAGGAGAGGATACTGGTACTACGGATGAGTTAAGGTTCATGTAGCAGTAGCTAGAGGTGGTCACACGTATCGTCTGATCAATAGACACACATACTATTGAGGAGAGGATACTGGTACTACGGATGAGTTAAGGTTCATGTAGCAGTAGCTAGAGGTGGTCACACGTATCGTCTGATCAATAGACACACAGACTATTGAGGAGAGGATACTGGTACTACGGATGAGTTAAGGTTCATGTAGCAGTAGCTAGAGGTGGTCACACGTATCGTCTGATCAATAGACACACAGACTATTGAGGAGAGGATACTGGTACTACGGATGAGTTAAGGTTCATGTAGCAGTAGCTAGAGGTGGTCACAAGTATCGTCTGATCAATAGACACACAGACTATTGAGGAGAGGATACTGGTACTACGGATGAGTTAAGGTTCATGTAGCAGTAGCTAGAGGTGGTCACACGTATCGTCTGATCAATAGACACACAGTCTATTGAGGAGAGGATACTGGTACTACGGATGAGTTAAGGTTCATGTAGCAGTAGCTAGAGGTGGTCACACGTATCGTCTGATCAATAGACACACAGACTATTGAGGAGAGGATACTGGTACTACGGATGAGTTAAGGTCAATGTAGCAGTAGCTAGAGGTGGTCACACGTATCGTCTGATCAATAGACATACAGACTATTGAGGAGAGGATACTGGTACTACGGATGAGTTAAGGTCAATGTAGCAGTAGCTAGAGGTGGTCACACGTATCGTCTGATCAATAGACACACAGACTATTGAGGAGAGGATACTGGTACTACGGATGAGTTAAGGTCAATGTAGCAGTAGCTAGAGGTGGTCACACGTATCGTCTGATCAATAGACATACAGACTATTGAGGAGAGGATACTGGTACTACGGATGAGTTAAGGTTCATGTAGCAGTAGCTAGAGGTGGTCACACGTATCGTCTGATCAATAGACACACAGACTATTGAGGAGAGGATACTGGTACTACGGATGAGTTAAGGTTCATGTAGCAGTAGCTAGAGGTGGTCACACGTATCGTCTGATCAATAGACACACAGACTATTGAGGAGAGGATACTGGTACTACGGATGAGTTAAGGTTCATGTAGCAGTAGCTAGAGGTGGTCACATGTATCGTCTGATCAATAGACACACAGACTATTGAGGAGAGGATACTGGTACTACGGATGAGTTAAGGTTCATGTAGCAGTAGCTAGAGGTGGTCACACGTATCGTCTGATCAATAGACACACTGTCTATTGTGGAGAGGATACTGGTACTACGGATGAGTTAAGGTTCATGTAGCAGTAGCTAGAGGTGGTCACACGTATCGTCTGATCAATAGACACACAGACTATTGAGGAGAGGATACTGGTACTACGGATGAGTTAAGGTTCATGTAGCAGTAGTATCTTTAGTACTTATATCTTGATTTCTATTTAAACAACTTACAGGTTATAAAAGTTTGTGAAAGTGTAGTCAAATCTAGGCATATTGATGTCTATTAGCTATTATTATCACCTTCAATTGGCTTCAGGTTACCTAATAAAGTCACGCAACTAAAAGTGACGTTTGCAAATAATTTATGTGACAAATCGTCGATCAAATATAGCTAGATAAACAAGAGTAAAAATTTATAGTAAAAAAATCGTATTTTGATCTGTCAATTAGCGAGTTCAGTAGCCAAAAGCATGACGTTTGTTACTAAACTTGTTTTGATAAAATCATGTTATCGTCTCATATATGTTTTTGATTAAATTTAAATGTGTCTTCATAATAATTAAAATATATCTACTGAAATTTGATTTACACAGATTAAGGCGCTCATTTTATTTTTACAAAATAAAAAGAATGGCTTCCATTTTTCAAGAATAGTATTATAAAAAACGATTAGTCAGATCTTAGTTTACATGATTGTGTCTATAAGTATTTGCTTTCTAACTAAAAATAGAATCATCGAAATCGGTTCATATAAAAACATGTAAGCAAACACGCACAGCAAATCTTGTAATTTTGTCCGTTAAAAATACATTTTTAAAATTAAAATAGTACTCGTTAGATCTTTAAAAATCCAACAACTATCTTTCATTTAAAACAAAGACCATCCAAATTGGTCCAGTTATGTGAGGACAACCATAAAATATACAGTCAAATTGATAACCTCATTTTAGGAAGTCGGTCAACACAGTTGTAATCTAATTCTAAATAATTAAAGTTTAAGCGAGTCTTGTAAATAACCAGTGATGTTCCAAGGCTTTCAATTTGCATATAATTAACATAATTTTGTAAGAAACCGGATTTGGTTGATCATGGGAATCCCATATGATGAATAGAATACATGGATACACGTAATATAGTTAGAAAATGTATTAACAATTGTATTTTACCCATTTTTTTTAATATAAAAAACGTTTTATTTATCTATACTAATATTATAAAGCTGAAGAGTTTGTTTGTTTGAACGCGCTAATCTCAGGATCTACTGGTCCGATTTCAAGAATTCTTTCACTGATGGAAAACCCATTTATCGAGGAAGGAATTTTATTTTCAAAAGAATTAGGGATCCGTATGAAAATATCGAATATGTAACACAAGGCGAATAATCGAAAACCTATTTATGCGTACGCTGCAAAAACTATTGACAATAGAACAAAATGATGTACTACGGGTTTTTAGGTCTTTTAAAGACAAACAAAAAAGTCCGGGACAGCATATATCTAACTATGTGTTGTTCCGGGGCATTTTCTAAAAGTACTGATCAGAACGCTTCATTACAGTCTGAACACGATGAGGTTATTTTACTCAGACTATACTCAAAAATTTGTCGTGTCGTTTCATAGATTTATTATACTAGAAAATTTGCTGAAGTAAAAGAGATAGCAATCAATGAAAATTACATGAGTAGAAAAGAGTCAACCATATTTCCTGCAATGAGACAATTCAGTGTCTTGCAATAAGCCACATTAAGAGTGTGACGTCATGATGTTTCATATTACATTTCTGTGTAAACATTAGTTTTTGACCGACATCCAAAAAAGAGGAGATACTCAAGTCGTTTGTATTTTTTGTTTTTTTTATATATCGAACAAGTACTTTAGGATCTGTGTTTAAAAATGTGTATTTTGAACGTATAAAATTTCACGATTTGCTATGCGTTTTTGGGTGTATTTCTTTTTTTATATGAACCGATTTAAATATTTTGAGCGATATCTCATATAAATTTGATAAAGATCTGTCTGGTAGTTTTTGTGCTATGCTTGAGAAATGGAAGTCGGTAGTTTTCATTTTTGTAAAAAAAATATTATGTCACTGTCAGATTGACTTTTGAATTTTTGTCCTAAAATTTTGTCGACTTTATCAGTATTATCTAAATTATTTATGATATCCTTTGACAGTTTGTGACGCAGACGAAGTTGCGCGTTTTCTAGTTGTTAATACAACGTTGTATTACAAAACATTAAGTTACAATTAAAATCTTGACAATTTTCGAAACAAGATGACAAAAGACACATTCCCAATAAGATTATAAACCAAAGGTCGTCGAAAATGATTTAAAGAAATCTGACCTCTATTTCTTAAATAAAAGGAGTATTTTTCCTTTGAATATATTGTGAAAATACCAGCCGAAATTATAAGTCTTATTAATCGATTGTCAAGCCAAAATGAGCTTTAATTTGAAACCAATAATGTTTATAATTGCGTTCATGATTTTATAAATATTTTGACCCCTGATATCATGACCTCAAAGGTCAGATTTGGTAATCTCTTACTTAAGTTTGTGTCAAAATTGGTCGTGACAATTTAGGATGTCAAAGTTAGTGGATTATTTATAATATCTCTCTTAATGTTAAATTTGTGATGATAAATATAATATTTTAAGTCATAGTAGCCATTTTGGTGCAAAATCATAATATTTTATTCGATTTAGGTTAAAATAGTAATAAACTTATTCAGACACACGCGGTTTTCTATAATACTTTCATGTTTTTCAACGGGTTCTTACCGAGAGAGAGTCTTGTAGATACAGTGAGTGTGGTGTGTCGTGATGTGAGTTCGAGTCCCAGTGGTACTACCCAACAGTGAACGAGAAAGAGGGTAGACAGATTTGTTTGCTCTTAAATCGACCCGTAGTATCCAGTCTTATCGTGATCATGACGTTTGCAACAACGTTGAAATATCGAGACAACTCAAATAATTAAATATCGTGGTAAAAACCCGTTCAAAATGCATGAAAGTAAAATTCTAATATGAGAAATGCCCGCTGAGTTAGTTCTTCTCAGGACGGTGGCTATTTCTTTTTTCCGAAGCTTGTTTCCGATGGTCGTCGTTGGGTTCAATTTATTTATTTTAAGATCAAAAAAGTACTTACGGTTTTTTTTTTATTTGGTGGTAGATAAACCAACCGTACGTCGCTCATGAACCTCTGCAATGCCAGGGCAATGAGGGGCTGTTATCTATCGCCTACCGATACAGGACTTTTCTTAAACCTCGTTTAAAGAGGGACATGTCGTAGGACTGTGTTTAAAAATGATGTGAATGTCAATCTTTGATAACCCCATCTTTTGAAATCGGTTAAAAAGCCAACTTATGACCGTTGACACATTTACCATCAGGCCGTCGTGTTTATCGATATCTGTGACACCCTTTAAAAAACCAGTTGCTGCTTACATAAACACTAGGGATGGGACACAGTGAAGTTATCGATAAAAATAAAAAAACTTCTGAGGGTCAAAGTTCTGTGATTTTCACAAGCTTTATATTAACTTGCACTGGATGTAACTATGTTAGTTCGGGTGGAATCTTGCAAACTAAATTTGACTAACTTCCCGGTTTCCCATTGAAATGATATTTTGCAGCATTTTATCTATCTAGCAATTAAAAAAAAATGTTTTCTAAGTCAACAAAAAATTATAGGTATTGCAAAGATCGTATAATATACTAATATCAAAAAACAATGTCGTGATCACTTACACAATTACTAAACGGGTTCTTACCACGATTTTTATTATATCACAATCTCGATATTTCGTTGTTGCAAGCGCCATGATCCCGGGAAGACTGAGTACTGCGGGTAGATTACTTAAGAGCAGCCAAATCTGTTTACCCTCTTTATCCGACGGGAAAGAGTGCCGAGAGCGTAACGCGTCGCGTCGTCCCTCAAAACCCCGTTCTAGCCTCAGTCGTGGTTCGGACGCTGAGTGTGAGCGGTTGCATACCCCACCTGGATCCGGTGATTTCCTCCAATAAAAAAAAACAAAAACCCTCACTATCGTTCCTTTGCCGGTCAATAACGGGATCGCTCATTTAATAAAAATCGTGGTAAGAACCCGTTTTGTAATTGTTTAAATAATTCTAAAGTGAAGTCCAACTCTCTATGGCTAAGTTAAAGTTACACGAATCAGCTAGCTGAATTTATAAAATTAGCCAATTTTTCCACTAGACATCTTGATAGACAGATTTAAAATCCGTCATCAGTGTTTGGTAATATGATACTATAATAATATATTTAGCATAATGAGATAATAATCGTAATATAATGTAAATTAGCATATATAATATATTTGAATTGTACAAGATCAGCTAGACATCACGTGGCAGGAATAATCAAATCATTTTTATTATCTCACCTGCCCATTGTAGCCTGTATTTCAAAATTAAATAACTATTTTTTGTGTACACCTTTAATTACCGTAGGTAGCGTCCCCTCAGTGTCCCCTGACATTGCAGAGGTTCATGAGCGACGGTAACCGCTTACGATCAGGTGGCCCGTTGGCTCGTCTACCTTCTTCTTCTTCTTCTCTGTCGGTACACTCTTGTCAGAGCGGTCGTGGTTATTATGAGGATTTTATCTTGCTCTACCTACAGGGTAATAAAAAAAAATTGCCATCTTCATAAATACCTAGATGACCCGCGCTACTTTGTCTGCGTCACAGAGGGATACAACATATAGCCTATAGCCTTCCTCGATAAATGGACATTCCAACAGTGAAATAATTTTTAAAATCGGACCAGTAGATCCTGAGATTAGCGCGTTCAAACAAACAAACAAACAAACTCTTCAGCTTTATAATATTAGTATAGATTTAATAAATAAATATGGTTAGGTTTTACAATAAATTAGTTTATATAGCAAAACAAAAGACAGTTTTAACTATGTCTTTGAGAGTCACTCAAAAATCAGAGCATTTTGTAATAATTCTGCGTGACCTTGCCCTACTTTTTGTACATTAAATTATGTATATAACTAGCAGGCCCACGTAATTTCGTCTGTGTCACTTTCAATTTAGAGGTAGCCTATGTTCTTTCTCAGAGTGTAAAGATTGTATGTGCCAAATTTCATCAAAATTAGTTGAGAGGTTTAAGCGGGAAAGCGTAACAGACAGACAGATAAACAGACAGGCAGAGTTACTTTCGAATTTATAATATTAATATTATATTCAACCGATTCCAATAATAAAAGTAGTTCTAAGTTGTATTTCGACAGGTCATTCACCACAGTTGACACAAAGTTACAGATACATCCTGTATACGGTAGCTAAATTGCATAAATTCTTACCCAACGTTTGTCAGTTTATTTACATAGTTTTAAAATTAAGTTAATAGTTTTAAAGGATTATCGATAAAGGACCCAATGGGTTTTGAAATAAGGTCCATAGGTTAAAATATTTAACCTGCATCAACATAAAAGGTATTAAGTAACTGCATATCTTAATTATTGTAAGAAATCCTGACGTTGCCAGTGCAGAAGAAACAAAAACAATCAATTAAAACGATAAAAAATAAAAATTGAGAAAAAATATGACGAAATCTGTATTTGTCAATTTTCACTAATTCGAAATTTAAAAAAAGCGCGCCAACACAAATCTTACGTTTAAAAAGTATTTTACAAAAGAGGTTTTTTATTAATTTTAATAAAAACTATTTATAGGTGACGCTTTAGTCGCTAGTACCCTTGTTCTTTATATTGCTTGTTTCATTTAGTCGCCTACAATTATCATAATAAAATATACAGGGTGATTTTTAGAAGATGGTAAAAGAATACAGGTTAGGATTTTTAAACCAGGGTATGTACTCGTAATAATCATTTTAGTGAATTTGGCTGAAAATAAAAATTTATTTATTTTTGGAACGAAAATTTGCATTCATAGACTTAAAAATAAATCTTGGTACACCCGGTAATCGAACCTCGAAAGAGACAATTCGAAAAAATCACACCCCGTGTTTTTTTGCACCAATCGATAGAGTGACTTATAAGGATTAAATTTCTCTAAAAACACATTACTATTCCTGGTTGAACCGATTTTGAAGATTATGTTTTTATCTGAAAATCACTTTATGATGTAATTATAGATCACAGTATAAAGTAATATACAATATTATGATAATAAAAAACAGGAGTGCAGTGACATGACCTCTATTCTTATCGATAAATATATCGACAGTATCACATCACTAGCGTTGCGTAACGAAGGCAAACGGGCTCATCTCAAACTCGTTTTACTTTATCGAATTCCACGATTTTAACAGCGCTAATGTCACTGTCGTATTTATTGACATTTCAATTGATTGCTTGACCCTTTTGAGACAATGTTTGAGGTCGATTTGACCTCAAAAACTACAACTTTTGTCCTAAAATCGCTGTTACGAAAATTCAATTCGACAGTATATTAAACCTTTAATTTAATTTTCAATAAATGTAACTATGTTATGTTAATTTGTGAATCCAATAACACACACTTTAAAATTCAGCATATCTTTTTTCTGAGTGAACCCATTACGATAATTGTTTTTGTATTTGAAAGGTGATACTCAGCACAATATATTGTAAACAATTTGATTAAGACCAAACATTCACTTTTTGAGATATTTTCTGAAAATAAAAGACGTAAAATTAAACTTACAAAATTGCCTGTACAACTACTGCAATCACATAAAATCAGAAGACTTGTTAGCTAGTCCTGTATATAGTAATCCAAATAATTTTTAAAATGCAGTATATCTTTTTTATCGTATTGAACCGATTACGATAATTCTTTTTGGAACGAAGTTCCTTTTTTCGCTTTGTGAAAGGGGGCTAGACGGAAAAAAGTTGTCACGACACTTTTTTTGTTTTAGATGATTATCGCTAGATGGCGCTGTGATCAAAATCTTTTAAAACACGTTCCTTATTCTTGTTTTAGATGATGATATTTAGTGTCCCATGACACCTCTCAAGTTTTTTTTTAAGGTAGTACTTCAAACAACACGTAAAAGACAGTTTGATCTAGGTCAAACATTTAGTTTTTGAGATATTCTTGAAGAAATATAACCTCTAAATCAACTGTTATCACTTACCATTAGACGACTTGTTAGCCAGTCTATATATAGTAATAAAGGCAAACATTGTCAGCGACATACCTTAACAATTTGCGAACGCCCACGTGCTTATAAAGCTTGGGCTCTAAACTGCCGCTATGTTTAGCTTAGGTTTCGCGTTTTTTTTGTTTTAGTTGGAGGAAATCGCCGGATCCCCACCGCCCGCGGATGGGGAGTTGAACCTCATTAAAACTTCCAACCGCTCACACTCAGCGTCCGAACCCCGGCTGAGGCCAGAACCCAGCACGGGGTTATGCGGGGTGGCGCGACGCGTTACTAACTGCGGCACACTTTCCCATCGCGACATCCCTTAGGTTTCGGGTGATAACTATTAAAGAACGTCTGTGCAAGAAAGCCTACTATAAAGTTAATGATTACCTGGACGATTGCACAAAGTGAAAAATGCTCGCCAAGGTCATTTCAGTGTCATTATCGAATTTTCAAATTTTTTTAACATATTTATTATATTGTAAAAAAAAACTTGAGAGGTGTCAAGGGACACCCGGATGGAACGAAGTTCCTTTCGATTAATTAGTGAGGGAATTGTAATAAAATTTTATTATTTAAATAAAATATTTTGATACACAGCGCCATCTAGCGATAATAATCATCTAAAACAAAAAAAAGTGTCGTGACAACTTTTTCATAAGAATTTCCGTCTAGCCCCCTTTCGATAACGCGCGATAAGGAACTTCGTTCCAATAAACTTTTAAAAAGTACACTGATAAATAATACAAATTTAAAGAAAACTTTTTAAATACAAGCTTTTAAGATCTTGGATATCATGTAGCAGTACAGTGCTACCCAAGACATGTCAAACAAGCTCAAACACGACGGGTCTATCTTGTTTAACACTAGTGTTCCTATGACCACCTCCACATCCATCATTAGATCAACTCCATTGCACCATATTATTACATTGTCACGCGACATATATCTGCGTGCAAAATTTCAGCTCAACCGGGAAGTTTGTCAAATTTTACTCGTAAGATTCTAGCCAAACTCACACAGTTACATCCAGTGCAAGTAAAGCTTGATATAAAGTATCGCTCAAGTAACTCTCGCATATATTCTAGTGTGCAGTTACCTTTACAGTTATGTGATCACTTTCGATTTTGAACCCACATGCTTCAAAACCAGTCCCTGTCACATATGTCTCTAGATATTTCTATTCATTTGGTCTGGCCAGCCTTTCTGAGTGACTTCCAAAATTAAAAATAGATGTCTTCAATGCGATTGTTTTTTGTGGAACTTTGGACCGCTTTGGATGATTTTTTTAGGCGATTGGTGATGTCGTGAGATTGTGTAATTTTGGATGATTTTTTTAGGCGATTGGTGATGTCGTGAGATTGTGTAATTTTGGATGTTTTTTTTTTCTTATTGCCATGTAGGCAGACGAGCCAACGGGCCACCTGATCGTAAGTGGTTACCGTCGCTCATGAACCTCTGCAATGTCAGGGGACGTTGAGGGGTCGCTACCTACGACCTAACTTTAAGGACCCTCCTCAAGCCTCGTTTGAAGAAGGACAAGTCATAGTGCTCTGGGAATACCGAAGAGGAGAGCTCATTCCATAGGTGCGTGGCAAAAAAGTGTTCCTGAAACGGATCGTGGATGACCGCGGTGGTCCCCGTAGTGGTGGTTCACATAGTTAATCTTTAATTTCTTTAAGTACCTATCTAGTTTTTACTACAGATTCATTATTTGTCCCGAAACTTTTCATATATGTGAGAAAATGATGTTACAATATCTCGGTATGTGGTTTCTCAACATGTGTTTGCATATCACAACCTTGGATGATTCACATGTGAAACACAAAATCATTTACAGAATTGAACCGTATGCTGTCCTAGTAAGACTATTATTAAATTAATATTGACTAGACATATTTTTGACATCTGTATTTTACAAGCTTTAACTTGCACTGGATGTAACTATGTAAGCCCGAGTGGAATCTTAGAACTAAATTTGACAAATTTCGCGGTTTCCGATTGAGCTGACATTTTGCACGTAGATGTATATCGCGTGACAATGCAATAAAATGGCGCTGATCTGATGATGGATTCGGTAGTCATAAGAACTCTTGTGCTAAACAAGGTACACCCGCATTTGGGCTCGTTTTACTTGTATTAGCTAGCACTCTACTGATACATGATATCCAGGATCTTAAAAGCTTGTATTTGAAGATTTCTTTTAAATAAATTATATAAGCAATGATCCAAAAGTACTTGTTCGATCTTGTAAAAAATACACTTCAAATCGGTTCAAAATAAAGCTATGCCAATTTAGTATATTATTCGCAACACGTTTTTTTTATATAAATAAGTCGTCTTGATTGAATTCCGCATTTAAAACACTTAAGCTTTTAACCAACTCAAATAAAAAAGAGGTATTAAATTAAAATACTTGATAAAGGTGTTGTTAGTGCTGAGTCGAATTATTTATATTACTTTCATGCATTTTCAACGGGTTCTTACCGCGATATTTAATTAATTGAGTTGTCTCGATATTGTATCGTTGTTGTTGCAAACGTCATGATCACGAGAAGACTGGATACTGCGGGTCGATTTAAGAGCAAACAAATCTGTCTACCCTCGCACTCGTTCGTATTATAGAAAACCGCGAGTGTCTGAATAAGTTTATGTTACTTGCCTCCGATTTTGATATTTTTAGTGAAAACCAGTGAATAGTGGAACAAAAGAATCATCGAAATCAGTTCATCCAGAACAAAAACAAAGACACAATGAATCGTGCAATATCGGTGTTGATCTTTTGAAATTTTAAACCCGTGACAATTATCGCCTTTTCTAACCATTCGAATCGGTTCAGTATACACAAACATACCATCAACTTGATAAGCTTGTGTGATTGAGATCGTAGGTAGCAGGCCCCTGACATTGCAGAGGTCCATGAGCAACGGTAACCACTTAATATCAGGTGGTCCGTTGGTCTATATCTACATGGCAATGAAAAATACATTTGGAGTATCGAGAACTATTTTATCTGCATTTAAGCATGTTTTTTAGGTTAAACATGAGCAGACGTGAGGTACATGTATTATGACTTCACCTTGAACTTTAAAACGTCAATTCAATGAATATATTGACGATTTTATTCGTTTTTTCGTGTCTAATATTATTTTATAATAGACTTTACGTTTTGGTATTTATATCTAAATGAGCTGATCCACTTCGTCTGCGTTCCAAAGGCAGGGCTCGGACAGCGATATTTATTTACGACATCACATCAAAAACCTATAAAATTATCAATGTTTCTCTACTATATTATGCATGTATTATACACATAAACCTTCCTCTTGAATCACGACATCTATTACAACCGCAGCACAATCCGTTGAGTAGTTTTAAAGATATAATCATACATAGAGACAGACAGTGAGAAGCGATTTTGGTGATCAGAAAAAAGTATTTTTTGCCTTACATAGCAAAGGTTTTTTCTTCTATAAGACAGATAAACAAGCTTACGGCCCACGTGATGGTAAGCTGTTACCGTCGCTCATGAACCTCTGCAATATCAGGGGACACTGCGCTACTTACGACCTACTTTTAAAGATTTTTTTGGGGCTCATAAAATCATGGTTGGAAGTTGCGGGTTCAAAACCGGCCGGCTTGTACTTCTAAATCTTAACGTAAAAAAGATTTATGTGCAATTTTACACAAAACTAAAAACGGCGAAGGAAAACATTCTAAGGAAACCTGCATATCGGAAAAGAATCAAAAAATTATTTGAAGATATGTGAAATCCCCAATCCGCATTCGGCAAGTTAGACTATGTCTAACCCCTCTTCTGAGAAGACATGAGCCCAGCAGTAATGGGTTGTTACAGTACAGTAGGCCTCGTTTGAGAAGGACGAGTCTTCGCCAAATCAGTAAAATAATTATTTATACATAAGATTATTCATCGACAATTAAATATTCAAATGAGTGTTTGCACAACGATACTTGGTTTAAGACTAAATATTTAAGTGCTATTTGATTACAACAAACATACAGCCTATTTCATATGTATGGTAATTCTGAATCACGTTTTTAGAGGAAAAGTTACTGTGAAAATAAAAGTAGTTCTTTTGAATTTCAAATATGTATTAATATCTCAGTCACACAACTTCGTCTGCGTCACAATTGGAACCAGGCATTTATGAAGTAAAATTGTGCTTCTCAAAAGTCTCTACAATGACCAGTGTTTCTCTACTATATCATGCGTGTATTATACACATAAACCTTCCTCTTGAATCACGACATCTATTACAACCGCATCACAATCCGTTGCGTAGTTTTAAAGATATAAGTATACATTAAAATAGTGATTACAAACAGTAATACTTTTACAAATTCTAATACTTTGGTTTGGTTGAACTGATTTGGATGATTCTCGTGTCAAATGAAAGATGATAGTCATCATGGGAACCCATTATATTTTTCTAAGATCGAAAATGGATCGGAAACTTTTGGATCTGTGTTTAAAATGATAAATTTCAACGGACAAGATTTCACAAATTTCTGTACGCGTTTTTTTCTACATAAACCGATTTCGATGATTATTTTTTACTTAGAAAGCTGTCACATACGTTTGTAAAAATACATTGAATGGTATGAAGTTTTAGCATTTGCTCAACTCAGTTGCTACGAGGTAAACAAATTATGGAATTTTATTTGATGGCTCAAATAACCTGTCCTACGATTTAAAGTTCAATCGTAATTATGAATAGTTTATTAGAAATGGCTAATTTGAATAATTATGTTTGTGGTTTAACAAAAAATATTTTATTTTAAATTCGGACTTCCAAATTTGATGTCACCTTAATTTTTTTGCAAGCATTAGGTATGGGCGGCGGCGCGACGGGAAAGAGTGCCGATGGCGTAACGCGTCGCGTCGTCCCTCATAACCCCGTGCTGGGTTCTGGCCTCAGCCGGGGTTCGGACGCTGAGTGTGAGCGGTTGGAGGTTTTAGTGCGGTTCAACTCCCACATACCCCGGGGATCCGGGGATTTCCTCCAACTAAAAAAAAAGCATTAGGTATAATATTAACTTGCATGTAACTATGTAAGTTCGGGTGGAATCTTTTGAGTAGAATTTGACCAGTTTTCCGGTTGAAATAAAACAGATGCGTGTATAAATTGCGTGACAATGCAATAATGTGGTACCATGAGTTTGGCTGAGTTTCTTGCACCGGTTCTTCTCAGGACGGAGGCGTAATTTTAGCGAACTGGTGGTAGAACTTTTGATTTTATTTTTGACATCCAAAATGTATGTGTGTCCACATCTACTTTGAAATAGATGATTTGACTTTGACTTTGACATGGACCTGATCTGATAATGATGGAAGGTGGTCATAGGAACTCCTGTACTAAACAAGATAGACTCATCGTTGTCTCGTTTTACTTGTATTAGCTATCACTCTACTGATACATGATATCCAGGATCTTAAAACCTTTCAATAATAATGGGGTTTCCTCTAAAGGAGTTTAAAAATTTCGTTTAAAAATATATTTTATTATAATGTAGATAAGTATTTTTTTTACTGGTTCAGTGGACTGACCTTTTATTTCAAGCCATCATACTTTATCTTGGAAAAAACTGGTAAAACGAAATGTAAAATTATAATCATTTAAACCAGTTCAGCCAGACAGTCACGTGTTTCTTATTCACGTGTTTTTTCGTATATTTGCAATAAAAGTTTTTACATTTTAATCTATACTAGTGGAACCGCGCAACTTCGTCTGCGTCACTTTGAATTAGCCGATATACTTTCTCAGGGTCTTAAGATTATCATGCCAAACTTCTTCAAAATCGGTTGAGAGGTTTAAGCGGGAAAGCGTAACAGACAGACAGAGTTACTTTCGCATTTATAATATTAGTAAGGAAGTAAGAATAATGTTGTAGCATTGAATAATAATAGAAATGAATGAATCTAGTTATAAAGGTTAGGTAGACAGTCAAAAAAATATTTTAATAATACGACTGAAAGAGGTTTGATCTATTTGATAATTGCTTTGATCAATAATTATTCTGCATTAAATATTGCGTAAAGACAAAATAATAAAATCTGTATAACCATCAGGTTATATGGTTTCACGGAATGATATTCGTATATATATGTGGGTCCTTATTCAACCAATTACAGGACAAGGTTACATATCTACCCTCTATTAGTCTCTATATTTAGTTACCCCCTTTTTTAATAAATAGATTTTTGAACAAATTCCTAACCAAACCTTTTCTTTGTTACAGCAAAATGAGGCCACTATTTCCAATAGTGGCGGCTTGCCTCATTCTGGCCATCCAAGCCCACCCAGAGAACATCGAGGAGATTAAACAACTACCTCAAGAGAACGAGCCCATCCTTGAGGCCGAGGAGACCGAACCTCAAGCCAGAACCGAAAGATGCACGACATGCTCACAACAAATTCAATTAACCTCACCTACTGATGTGTTGGCAGCCATCAAGAACCTCCCAGGAGGAGTAGTCCACACACAACAGAGCTTCGAAGGCTGTTCTTCAGAAAAAGGTTGCGCAGGTATCAAGCTCAAAGACGGCAAGGTTGTCGAGAAATTCGGCAATGTAGACGCCTTCAAAAACGCCGTCGCTAAAGACTCATCCAAAGAGTTCACTTTCCAATCAGGTTTCCAAAAGTTGATAGACGGTAAACTGGAGAACCCTTTCTGGTGGATGAACCAGAATTCCCCTTTTAAAAACACTGGGGGATTCTCGAAACAAAGCAAGAGTTCCAGTTACACCAGTGCTACTGGTGGAGGCGTGGACTTGGCTGCTAATCCATTCTTGAACGGAGACTTTGCCAAGCTTGGTTCTGGCTTCAATGCAGCCGGACAACCATCAACCAACTTCCAATCATCGGCTTTTGAATCCTCATCCAGCTACAGTAGCTCAGGCGGCCTTGATGTCTCAGGAAACCCATTCTTAAATGGTGGCGTGAGTTTGAACCAAAATGCTGGACAAGGTTTCGCTGGCGCTAACGGTTTTGCTGCCCAAGGCGCTTCCCAAAATGGTTTCGCCAGTGGAGCTCAGAATGGATTTGCTGCTGGGGCACAAAACGGATTCGCTGCTGGAGCTCAGAACGGATATGCTGGTGCAGCACAAAATGGATTCGCTGGTGGAGCCCAAAATGGTTTCGCTGGTGCAGCACAAAATGGATATGCTTCTGGATCACAAAATGGTTTAGTAGCTGGGTCACAAAACTTTGCTGGTGCAGCGCAAAATGGTATCGCTGGTGCAGCACAAAATGGATTTGCTAGTGGCGCCCAAAATGGATTCGCTGGTGGAGCCCAAAACGGTTTCACATCTGGTTCAAACGGCTTCGCATCCGGATCCCAAAGTACATCCCAAAATTCCTTCGCTGCCCAAAATAACTTCGCCTCAAACGGCTTCGGATACACCGGCTCATCCCCTCGACCCTTCTCCGCTTCGACCGCTGGTTCCAACATAAACCTTATCCAGAACGGACAGAAAACTGAGTTCGGGAGCTCCCAAAGCGTAGACGAAGCGTTCCAGAGTACTGGGAACGTGATTGTTCCTGAAGGCAGCTCGGGCATTCAGCAGACTTGTTCTGGACAAGGCTACGTGTGTGTTCCACGGGCGCAATGCAACAATGGAGTGGTGAATACAAATGGTGGAGCTCTTCTGCAGGCTAACACACAGGTGAGTCACAAGCTTTATATTAACTTGCACTGGATGTAACTATGTAAGTTCGGGTTGAATCTTGCGAGTTGAATTTGACAGATTTCCTAGTGTCCGATTAAGCTGACATTTTGCACGCAGATGTATATCGCGTGACAATTAATAGAACCTGATCTGATGATGGAATCGGAAGGTGATAATAAGAACATCTGTACTAAATAAGATAGACCGGTCGTGCTTGGGCTAATTTTTCTTGTATTAGCTAGCACTCGCCTTTTATATGATATCCAGGATCTTTAATCATAGCACAAAAACTACCAGTCAAATTTTTATCAAATTTATATGAGATATTGTCCAAAGTGTCTGCCTAACAAAATCAAAATCGTTGATACAGAAAAGAAATACACGCAAAAACGCATAGCAAATTGTGTAATTTTGTCCGTTAAAAATACACATTTTAAAACACAGATCCAAAAGTAATTGTTCAATCTTTAAAAGAAATCCATGATCTTCCATCAGACACCAGAATCATTCAAATCGATCCATCCAAACTAAAGTTAAGAAGGAACAAACACACAAACATACAGACGAGTCGAGTGAGGTACTCGCTTACACTATTACTAAACGGGTTCTTAAAATGATTGTTATTAAATGAGCGATCCAGATATTTCAGCACTTGCCAGCGCCATGATCACGGATTAATATCACGGATCGCCGTTTAGTAATAGTGTAATAGATAACCGCGAGTGTTTAAAGAAACGAGTACCTCCTTTCTGGAAATCGGTCATAAACCTGCCTATTGCGAATGTCGAAATGATGTCCACTTATTTTAAACACAAGTAAAACTGTCATTCTCTTAATTACCTCGTTTGTTGTGTCCAATCAGAGTTTCTATTATTAAATAACCTTTACATATTTATCAAAGATCTAAGGTCATTTTTGTGATGATCAACAAAAGGTCATGATGACACTTGACAAGGTTTTTTTGTGTCTAGTATTCTAAAGAATTGAATAAAAGTTGTAATACTAGTCTTTTAATGAGCATCTAAAAATAATCCTATGTACCAGATAACAAGTTTGCCTACGCTATAAAGGGATACAATTTTACTTAACATTTTTGAGTCATATTACTTTTTTTTATTACCTAAATGAATGAATTCTTTATTTTCTCTCAAAGTGAAAATCCCTACTAATACACACAGACATACAGACATGACGGGGACTTTGACATCGACTGACAAGGGGAAAAAAAGTCGACAATTTTCTCAGATTTTATAATTATTATTTAATGGTTTTATTTTACTAATTAACGACCTGACGACATCATTGTACGGCCGCACGACGACCGCGCCCGTACAACCGATTTTGATAAAATTTGGCACAGACAATCTTTAGACCCTGAGAAAGAACATAGGCTACTTGAAAGTGACGAAGAAGAAGTTGCGCGGGCCCGCTAATAGTATATAAAATGTCTTAAATCTTACTGGTGTTTAAGCTAGGCTTCAAAATCAAAAAGTTAAAATTTTGTTTCCAATTAAATTGTGATTCATTTAATAGCAGATCCGCTATGATATTTAGGACAATTAAGTTATTATTTTTTTGAGTTTTAAAACTAGTTTTTGTAATAATTAAGATCCGTTTAAATTGGTCTTAGACTCAGTCAGACTTTATTAATTGTTATAAAAAATGCATAACGCTTAAAGATTTTGAATGAAATTAGTATATTTTTGAGAAGGTTTTTTTTATAATTATGTATAATTTAATTACAAATTGAAAATTAGATTTTAATTAAATTTATGAGAAAAGATATGTTTGAAGTAAACAAAAATTCATTGTCAAAAATGGTTTACCCCGAAAAACTAGACCCACAAAGCATGAAATTTTCATTCTTAAAAACCTGCATTTTAATCTATAGTTCAAAAAGTAAATTATCTGTCAGATCTTGACAAATGAGACCCGACTACAAGCCAGTCATTTCAAAATAATCAAGCAGGGATAAATTTATAATTATTATTTATTAACTATGTACTAGACAATAAGTAACTATGTATTTAATAGTTTATCTCAGTAATGTTGTGGACCAAATAAATAATTTAAAAAAAATCATCCTAATCGGTAAATCCAGGCAAAACTTTAAAGATAGAAAAAAATACTATTTCATCTTTTTGAAATCGATAAAAATTCAATAAGAACCGAGTGCAATCAAATATAAAGTTTATAATCAAATTATTAAAGGTCAATTTCTTTTGATTTATTGTTAGTTTGACCTTAAACTATTGCGTAATAACATCTTTTATACAAAACATTCATACATGTCATGAGTAACTTCGTCTGCGTTGAAAAATGACGGTTCCTACAAACTTTATTAACTTGCACTGGATGTAATTATATAAGTTTGGGTGGTTGCAAGCTAAATTTGACAAACTTCCCGGTTCCCGATTGAGCTGACATTTTGCTCGCAGATGTATATCGCGTGACAATGCAATAATATGACAAAATGGCGCTTATCTGATGATGGATTCGGTAGTCATAGGAACTCTTGTACTAAACAAGATAGACTCGTCGTGTTTGGGCTCGTTTTACTTGTATTAGCACTCTACTGCTACATGATATACAAGATCTTAAAAGCTTGTATTTAAAAAGTTTTCTTTTAAATAACTTATTATTTATTTTGCTTTAAAGGTGATCAAAGATGGCCTATTCAATTTAAGAAAAAGAATGGTTTTTTTCAATCGTTTCAAAGTAGCAAGAACAAACGACAAAAACCGTCATTTAGAGAATCTTCTCTTTCAGGAAGTCGATCAAAAAAGTATTTTTTCAATCTTGATAGATTTGAACCGGACGAACAAGAAAAAAAAATCATCCGAATCGGTGCATCTAAAAAAAGCTATTAGGACACAGTCAAAAAAAGTCATTAAAATTAAAAACTTGAGAGTTGTCAAAGGGCACCCGGATGGAACGAAGTTCCTTTCGATTAATTAGTGAGGGAATTGTAATAAGAATTTATTTTTTTGTTCACAGTGCCATCT
Source organism: Trilocha varians (assembly GCA_030269945.2). Classification (NCBI taxonomy): domain Eukaryota; kingdom Metazoa; phylum Arthropoda; class Insecta; order Lepidoptera; family Bombycidae; genus Trilocha; species Trilocha varians. The sequence goes on along the minus strand of AP028278.1, from coordinate 15,830,541 downwards.
AGCACTAATCATATAAAAAAAAATAAGGAATTGTTTCAAAATATTTTAATCACAGCGCCATCTAGCGATAAGCATCTGAAACAAAAAAAGTCTAGCCCCCTTTCGATAACGCGCGATAAGGAACTTTGTTCCAAAAATCATCCGAATCGGCGCATCTAAATAAAAGCTATTAGAACACAATCAAAAAAAATAATTAAAATTTAAAAAGAAATCCACGGAACAATATTTGTCCTTATAATTATTCAATGTCAAAATGAAATATAAAATGCTTGTCATTTTGTAAATGTCAATATATATTTATCGATTATATGTCATAGGGTTAAGTATAGGTTATAGAATATATAATTTTATAGTTTGTATCGTAAATATAAATTAATATATTTATAAACGAATCGAATTTTATATCTATTACTAAATGTATACAGGGTGATTTTTTAGAGAAGGTATATGGGTCATTCCATGTCAAATCGACAAATAGTTGGACGCGACCCCCACCGATTCGGATGATTTTTGGTGGAGAGTTTTGTCTCATTATAAAACGAAGTTCTGCCAAAGGAAAAAAAATTTAAAAATTTTTCCTAAGAGATATTCAATATCAAAAATTTCATTGTTTTTCCGATTTTATGAGTTTAGTTGTTTAATATTTCAGAGACTACTGAGTATTAAAAAAAAAACTCTGGTATATTTTCAGAGGATACTTAGAGGTATGAGAAAAAAAATTTTTTGAAAAAAAATTTTGAAACTGATCAAAATTAAAAAATTTTGAATTTTTCAAAATCGTGAAAAGTACCCATCGCGGGAAAATTTTGGCCTGAAATTTTTTTATATTATACTTATAACATATCTAAAGATATTCTGAATTTTTTAGAGGGGTGTTATTTTTCGTTTCAGAGATATGAATTTTTGAATTTTGAAAAAAAAAAAAATTTTCTATTTTTATAATTTTTTTTTGTTAAATATCATTATTCTACTACATGATTACTAAAATTTGAGGTCTAAAATATTTTTTTTATGTTAATAGGATGTGAAAACAAAAGTATCTCAAAATATATTATAGATTCAACTTTAAATCAAAACTTAAATAATGTTAAAAGTGTCACACTCTGCCGCCTAAAAACACTGATGTTTATGATATCATCGATGAATCACCAATGAAAACCAGGTAGGAAAATCAGAATTTCGAGTTTTTTTACTTGATGGCAATTAATCTTTTATTTTAAAATTGATATCATTTCTTTCTTTCAAGATTAAGAAAAAGGTCTGAGACATCAACCTCAGTAAAGGAAGAGACCAAAAAACGTCGTACGAAATAAACTGCAGCAAACTCTGAAAGGACAAGAGGAATTACAGTCTTAAAATTGAAATACTTCCTTTATGCTTTTAATCCTTTCATTTGATCACGGAAGCCTTAAATGTTAAATAGTATTCTAAATAAACAGATAATTACATACAATTTTGAAATATTTTTGTTTTCACATCCTATTAACATAAAAAAATATTTTAGACCTCAAATTTTAGTAATCATGTAGTAGAATAATGATATTTAACAAAAAAAAATTATAAAAATAGAAAAAAAAATTTTTTTTCAAAATTCAAAAATTCATATCTCTGAAACGAAAAATAACACCCCTCTAAAAAATTCAGAATATCTTTAGATATGTTATAAGTATAATATAAAAAATTTTCAGGCCAAAATTTTCCCGCGATGGGTACTTTTCACGATTTTGAAAAATTCAAAATTTTTTAATTTTGATCAGTTTCAAAATTTTTTTTCAAAAAAATTTTTTTCTCATACCTCTAAGTATCCTCTGAAAATATACCAGAGTTTTTTTTTTAATACTCAGTAGACTCTGAAATATTAAACAACTAAACTCATAAAATCGGAAAAACAATGAAATTTTTGATATTGAATATCTCTTAGGAAAATTTTTTTAATTTTTTTTCCTTTGGCAGAACTTCGTTTTATAATGAGACAAAACTCTCCACCAAAAATCATCCGAATCGGTGGGGGTCGCGTCCAACTATTTGTCGATTTGACATGGAATGATCCATATATTGCAGGAGGGTGATGAGTACTCTATTCTAATACGGAATATTACAAAAAATAGGTAAAATTATTTTTTTTTTAAATCTAAATTCGACAAAACTACCTCAAACATAAACAATTTCGGCTAAAAGAGTGTTGACTAATGACCTCTAGTGATCTCGCGCACCCCACACCTCCGTCACACCCATCAGCTGTCGAAAAACCATCATTTTGCAAAAAAATTAGATATTTTTAAGTTGCGATTACTAAGGCATTAAGCCATATTCTTTGATAATAATATTTTTACTGGTCGTATATAACCATCAGCTACCATGACCTTCAATATGTACCCTCACTAGGAAATCACCCTGTATATTACTAGCAGGCCTGTGCAATTTCGTCTGCGTCACGTAAGGTAGGATAATTAAAAGTGTTTCTGTAAATTTTCTGACGTATAGACCTGCCTAAATTTTCACGAATATTTCAATACTAAAATTAGCAAAATCGGTTCAGCAGTTCTCTTATAGTAAGAATATCGAACGGTAATCCGTTTTACAATCATTATATTAACTTGCACTGGAAGTAACTACGTAAGTTCGGGTGGAATCTTACAAGTTAAATTCGACAAACTTCCCGGTTTCCGATTGAGCTGACATTTTGCACGCATACGTATATCGCGTGACAATGCAATAATATGACAAAATGGCGCTGATCTGATTACAGATTCGGAAAGTAGCCATAGTAACTCCTGTACTAAACAAGATAGACTCTGTTTAGGCTCGTTTTACTTGTATTAGCTAGCACTCTACTGATACATGATATACAGGATCTTAAAAGCTTGTAATTAAAGTGTTTTTTAATCTAAATTATTATTAATTAGTTACAATAGTATTAAAGCATCGAGTGTTATTCAAAATATAACTAATATTAAAAATAGAAAGTCTGTTTTTCCTGCATTTGTAACATTTATTATGACATTTGACACACTAACTTATTGACCTGCCTCGTAATACCTAATCGAGTTCATTCCGATCCGATTTAAAAATAACATCGATTAGATGACTCGATTAACTTCGTCTGCGTCACAAAGATTAGATGTTTTCATACGGATCCCTATTTTTTTTAAATGAATCAAAATGTAGCCTATGTTGCTTGTGAATAATGAAGCTTTCGAACGATGAAAGAATTATCAAAATCGGTCCAGTACTTTTTGAGTTTATTCGTTACATACAAAAATACAAATCTTTCTTCTGTATAAATATTAATCCTTGTCTACGTATTTTAGAAGCAATTAAACGAATTTTGAAAACCTAAATTCGATTTTTTAACAAAAATTAAAACTACTGATATTTTGACGTATATCACAAAAAGTACCAGTTAGATCTTTATAAAATTTATACAGATTTACGTCCGAAGTACATGCTTACTAACAAAAAAATAATCATCGAAATCAGTTCAGTTAAAAGATATAATCGTACGCAAATCGTGAATTCTTATCCACTAAAAGCAACATTTTCAAACATAGTTTCAAAAGTACTTATTAGATCTGGTAACTATTTAAATGGATCTCATGACGAATAATACAAAATTAAACGAACAAATAATAAGACTAACTTGATAACCTCCCAATTTTGATTAGTCGGTCAAATCCAAAGTCGCTTCACGCTGTCTGTCTCTATATATCTTTAAAACTACGCAACGGATTGTGATGCGGTTGTAATAGATGTCGTGATTCAAGAGGAAGTTACATATATGTGTATAATACATGTATGATATAGTAGAGAAACACTGATAATATAAGATGTTTTGATTTGACGTAAATAAGCACATTTTTCTGCGCACATAACTTAGTTTGTTACGAAGAAGCTAGTCAGCTGGACTTGCTATTTTATAGAAGTTATATCTACTTTACGATGCTATTAAAATCAAATGTTATGCAGTAATTAATAAAATACACAGCTATAAACATTAATAAATAAATTATATTTTAATAATATAATAATGTGACTATTAAAGTATGTAATCTCTGTTTAATATCTTCTTAAAAGTTGTGTTTTACTTGCACTGGGTAATTGCAAATTCGGGTGTATTCTTGCAAGCTAAATTTGACAAACTTCCCGGTTTCCGATTGAGCTGATATTTTGCACGCAGATGTATATCGCGTGACAATGGAATAATATGTTATGGAGCTAATTTGATGATGAAGTCGGAACTCCTGTACTAAACAAGATAGATCCGTCGTGCTTAGGCTCGTTTTACTTGTATTAGCTAGCACTCTACTGCTACATGATATCCAGGATCTTAAAAGCTTGTATTAAAAAAAAAAAATCTTTAATATAAAATATTCCATAACAACCAGCTCTTAATCACTACGAATACCCAAATAATCATCCAAATAGGTTCAACCGTTCACGCGTTATGTCGTGACCAAGGAAAATAGGTATACATTTTATGTAAAAATATAATAATATCCGTAACTAGCAAAATAGACTCATTATAATGTTTTGTAACAGATTAGATTCTATAAAAAACAACAGTACGAGAACAATAGTCAATTATTAAGATGACAATCGTCAAGAAAAATAGTGTAATTGCAACTTAATTGTGTTCGAAGAAGAATCGTTTGCATAATACATAATTATTATCAATCATCGTATAAACTATTTTACAGTACAAACAAGAAATAAAATCAAAATAATTTATATCAAAAAAACATTTAAATACAACCTTTTAAGATCCCGGATATCATGTAACAGAGTGCTAGCTAATACAAGTAAAACGAGACAACGATGAGTCTATCTTGTTTAGCACAGGAGTTCCTATGACTTACGAATCCATCATCAGATCAGCACCATTTTGTCACATTATTGCATTGTCACGCGATATACATCTGCGTAAAAAATGACAGCTCAATCGGAAACCGGGAAGTTTGTCAAATTTAGCTTACAACCCGAACTTACATAGTTACATCCAGTGCAAGTTAATATAAAGCTTGTAAAAACTACTGGTTTACGCGTAATTGCTTACCTATGTATAATTGTTTTATTGTCGTTATTAACATCAATTACACAGTAAAATTCGTTTCGGTTATTTTCTGGCTATATTTTACGGCTATACTATTTAAGATAGTTTTAAATTTAGTCACAGTGCCTTGTTATAACTCACTCAACTGGGATCGGCAACAAAATTGGTTTGTTTACTTTTGCCAAGTCTGTGGCAGGAGCCAAATTGAGCACGAGGTGACGTTCGGAAACTTGTTTTGTTTACCTTTTATTATCGTCTCATATTTTCTGGAGTTAATATATCCACAAAGTATTACAGCTTATTTTAAGAATAAAGAATTACAAGAATATTGGGTTTAATAAAAAAACTAATTCGAAATTTTGTGGTAAAAATATTTTAAAAGATAGTCAAACATGATAGTGATTCCGAACAAACTCCGGGGAAGCGATCCCAGTTTCACCTCCAGCGAAAATTGACGTTCCCTGTTGAGTGGCTATATAACCTAAAATGACGCGACCTATTTTTGACTTCCAAAAAGGAGGAGGTACAATTAAGTATACTTTTTTAATTTTTTTTAAGTTTGTCCCCTTATTTCTGATAAGAGGTAATGGCCGCCTTGGAATCCCATTTTTTTAAAGATCGAACAACTTTTGGATCTGTGTTTAAAAATGTGTATTTTGAACGAACAAAATTACACAATATGCTATGCATTTTTACGTGTATTTCTTTTTTATATGAACCGATTACGATGAATCTTTTTTTGGAAGAAAGCAGACATTTTGAGAATTATCTCATATAAATTTGATAAATATCTGAATGGTAGTTTTTGTGCTATGCTTGAGAAATGGAAGTCGGTCGTTTACATTTATGTTAAAAAAATATTATGTTTTTCTTCGGTATAAAAGCTTACTTCTGTTAAGTTATTTATCTTGTAGCGTCGACCTCAAATTATTTTGTAACTTGAATCTCAAAGATTAATGACACGTTTAAATATTTTACAAATATTCTCATGTTGTTCGATAACAGAATGTTTTAATTTAAATAATTATGTTGCGAGATGTTTTGGTATTTCTATCGACGGGTTTCGGGATAATTTTATTAACAGACATTTTTTAAACTTGTCCCCAAACCCACCTCAAATGACGCAGAAAAATTAGCTGATTTCAAATATGTATATGAAATGAAATGCTTTATTTTCAACATTGATGACGTACTCATTTTTGTTGACGTCAAAAGTTAAAAGCTACCACCAGTTCGGACACAAAAAATAATAATTATAGCCACCGTCCTGAGAAGAACTGGCAAGAAACTCAGCAGGCATGTCTTTTTTTTGTATAATGAGCATTTTTTTTATAAAAGTCTATATCGCTCAGAGTGTCGCTTAATACACTTAGCCCGGAACCCGTCGCTATATTTGTAAAATTATTGATGAGGCGCGCAACTATTCTTTTAGATAGGTACGCAGTTTTTGACCGACTTCCAAACAGGAGGTAGATATAGATAATTCATCTATTTTTTTTTTCTCCTGTATAACTTCGGTTAAGCTTGATCGATTTGAATGATTCTGGTGTCAGATGAGAGGTGATGGTCATCATGGGGTCTCGTTATTTATGATCTTTCAAGCACTTTTAGAATTGTGTTTAAAAATGTTAATTATTAACGGAGAAGATTCCACGATTTTCTATTCGTTTTTGCGAGTATGTTTTTCTATAAAACCGATTTCGATCATTGTTTTTAATTTGATAAAGATTCGTCTAATTACGAACAAAATATCAAATGTTATGTTTTGCATTCAAAGCCAAATTTGGTTTTACTATGTTATTAATGGGATCATTTCAATCATAATATTAAATCAATTGGATTGCCTAACGTCTGACTAAAGAGTCACTAACTCAGCGAAACATGACGAAACATGACAGATCGATGACATGATGAATGATTCCACAAATGACATGACATGATATATTAGACCTAGTCTGTTTTAAATAGACTAAGATACCATAGAATAGTCAACTAATCGCACCCCCGGTGCGACACTGTCACTTTTGCAAAAATGTAGTTTTTCAGGAGAAGCATTTAAACTTTGACACCTCACAAAACAATGATACACATCATAATATGTAGATGAGATGAAAAGCTTATACTACAATGTCAACTTATAACTTTACTTTTGGATAAATATTAATCACTTTATAGTGTAAAAAATTTATACTAAGTATATTATTATTTAATTCTTCCAAACCCCTCAGAAGTGACGTAGTGGCTTTAACGAAAAATTATAACTTTAGTTATGTCACAATTAGTTAAAAAGAAAACAAAACATATTGTTTACTAAGTTAACTATATTGTTATCGCACCAAGTAATGGGGGGCTTTAGGATCATTTTTAGATATTTAACTCATTTTTGAATTTTTTGCAAAAGTGACAGTGTCGCACCGAGGGTGCGTTATGACTATTTAACTTGCAATATGTAAGTTCGGGTGGAATCTTGTGAATTTACCCAACCAACCTCCAACTCTCCGATTGAGGTAAAACTTTGCATGTACATGTATAATTACGTGACAATGCAATAATATGGTACCATGTGTTATTTTATAATTTGTATATTTCTGTTGGTTTCCCAAATAAATAAATGGAGCTGATCTGATGGAGTCAGAACATAATATATCAACTCCCGTACTAAACAAGATAGACTCTGTTTAGGCTCGTTTTACTTGCTTCTAGCAATCTACTGCTACATGATATCCAGACTCAGAACTTCTTACCTGCTTTCATTTTATTTTTTACTAGTGGGCCAGCGCAACTTCATCTGCGTCACTTTCAATAAAAAAGTAGCCTATGTTCTTACTCAGGATTTAAAGAGTGTCTATGCCAAATTTCATCAAAATCGGTTGAGAGGTTCAGCGGGAAAGTGTAGACAGGCAGAGTTACTTTCGCATTTAACACATTATTTTTGTCCACAGAAGCAGTACTGCAACGTCCGTACCGAAATCTGCTGCAGAATCGAAACATCCAGTCTTGGTACCACCTTCCAAGGATCCCTTGGAGTAGACTCAGCCACATACAACCAAGGAAACCTGTTCTCCAGCCAAGGATCCTTCGGAGCATCAGGGTTTGAAAGCAACAGCGCTTTTGGGTCCCGAGGTTCATCAGGATACAACGGCATCGGCTCAACGTTAGCCCCACCAAGCTTCGGCTCAACCCAATCGAACTTCATCGAAACAGACTCTTTCTCAGCTGGAAGCGAATCAGGCACTTACAGACCGGGGGCTGTCGGCTCTGGTCTCAAACCAGGCATACCATACCTACCTCCAGTAGATTCTACAAACAGTGATTCAAACATTGTGACCAGCACAGCGTTCCCAACCACTTTTGTGACGACACCTCGTCCGTTTTCGACCCCAAGACCAGTGACTCCGGTCAGGCCTTATCTGCCTCCGTTACCGTCAACGAAAGCCCCTGAGTATCTGCCTCCTGTGGTGGCTGAACCTTCGAATGATAACCCGGTTTACAATGATGGAAGTCTTATCCTGGATGAGACTATACCTGCGAAACCGACACCAAGACCTTTTATTCCTGCACCAAGTAAGTTGACTTGATTTATTTTTTATGAAATCGACCTCTTTTCAAGTATCTTTGTTTGAATTTGGTTAAGAACAGATTCAGCTGTGTTTATGAATTTTCGAACTTTTTCCCAAGTTGTCTGATTTTAATGATTCTTTTTTTTATTCGCGTCACATTGCATTTGATCGAAGACCATCTTTAACTCCTTTTAGGATTTATTTCTTGCCTTGTTGACGGACGAGCCAACGGGCCACCTAATCGCAAGCTGTTACCGTTGTTTGTTCGCTCTTTAGTTAAGGTGAACCGATTCGAATGATTCTTATTTTAGATGAATTCTTATTTTCTTATTTTAGGTGATTGTCGTCGTTTAATATTTGATCGAACAATTAATGAAGTTATCACGATTTGCTACGTGTATTCTTTTATGATTGAACCGATTACGATGACTCTATTTTTGTTGATCAATTGTAAATTTGATAAAGACCTAAATTCGGTCGTTTTCATTAGTAAATTAATATTTTTTTGTCTTATTAAAATTATTTGTTTGTAGATGAAATTCCGGCTGGATGTGCTGCCGCTCTGAAATGTACTCCAATTGAATACTGTACTGCTGAAGGTGTGATTTCCAACACCACTGTCGCTTTGACACGTGAACAAGATGCTTACAGAGTACCACTTACGGTAAGTTACGTACTACAAGATCCTTCTTCAAAAGAGGCTTGAGGAGGGTCCTTAAAGTCGTAGGTAGCGCAGTGTCCCCTGACATTGCAGATGATCATGAGCCACGGTAACCACTTACGATCAGGTGGCCCGTTGCCTCGACTACCTACATGGCAATAAAAAATATAGTAATTCACCGTTGCTCATGAGGGGCCTTTATCTATCACCTACTTATACAGGAGTTTTCTAACCTCGTTTGAAGAGGGACATCACCTCAGACCAGTGATTTGTTATATCATGTATTACGACGGTAAGAGCTTATCCTTGTCCCGCATTGGGTTAGCATGGTCGACTATGCCTGATCCCTCTGCTGAGGAGACCTGAACCCAGCAGTGGACAGTAATGGGTTGTTACAGTACAGTATAAGGACTCAATTCTATTCTTCTCTCCGCCCCGCAACAACCCGCCGCTGTTGAGCAGGGGGCCGGAACCGGGATTTCGCCCGGAATCAGGCCCCTTAAGAATTTCGGGTCCCCAACGCATGTGAGTGCGAGCAGGGACACAAGAAGGTGTCGTGTCTCGCTCAGCACGCCCTTGCGTTAGAACATCCGGGGGATGGCTTAAGATATGCTCAAAAATATTCTGTTTTCAGGACTGCAAACACCTCGAGTCAGGCCGCATCGGAAAATGCTGTCGTGATCCATTCTATACTGACCCATGGCCCGCCAACCAACTTGGCCGATGGGTGCCCGATGTTTTTGGAGGAAATGACGGCAAATATATCCCGGACAACCGTCCTAGCCCAAATAATGTCAGAAATGTAGTAACCCCAAGACCAACGACACCCTATTCCAGTGGATCAACACTGATTAATACTGTCAGGTAAGTCGCCATTGCTGGCATCAAATATTCTTAGTGTACCAGGAATAGTTAACACGACCACACTTTTTGAAGAATTTTTGGTATCTTTTCCAATATGTAGGTTTCTTCACTGTTAGCTAGTGATGTTGTAAATGGACATCAATCATCATCAGCTTTTAGACGTGCACTGCTGGATATAGGCGTCCCCCAAACTTCGTCACCAGTCCTGTGCTACCTGCATCCAGTGACCTCACATAATAACTTATACTCCAAATTGGAACTTTTTTTTTTATTGGCATATTTTTATTATTGAGCAACGGTAACTTACGATCAGGTGGCCCGTTAGCTCGTCTGCCTACATGGTAATAAAGATATAATACTTTCAACAGACCAGCAAAACCAGTGACACCATCATACAATCAAGTGTCTCCAGGATTCCCCGCGACTCCTGGACCAATCTTCGGCCAAGGAACTGAGTTTGGCGTAGGATCTTATACTAAGACTGGTGTTGGACGTATAGGCATTGGAGGTGTTGGTGAAGTAGCACGAGGTAAGCTATTACAAGCTTTATATTAACTTGCATTGGAATCTACCGAGTTGAATTTGACAAACTTCCCGGTTTCCGATTGAACTCGCATTTTGCACGCAGATGTATATCGCGTGGCAATGCAATAATATTACAAAATGGAAGTGATAATGGATTCGGAAGGTCATAGGAACTCCTGTACTAAATAAGACAGTGACACGAGACCTGTCGTGTTTGGTCTCTTTTTACTTGTCTTGGCTAGCACTCTACTGATACATGATAACCAGGATCTGTAAAGCCTGTATTTACAATTATTGAACATCAAAACAAAGAACTACAGAAATACATCTAGCCCTGTCATAAAAAAAAATCGATTTTAATTAAGAATCAAATTCGTTCGAAAATTTCATGGTATTTCAACAGCTGCCAATCAGCCTTAATAGCCTCATTTAAATGATATACTAGTTTTATAGACGCTATAAAATTGAAATTTCCGAACGATGATAACGTTTGACGGATTTATGACAGATGTAGGGTTGCCAATAACTTTAATTTTTGACCGATTTCCAAATAGGAGGAGGTACTCAATTCTTCTGTGTTTTTTTTATGTTTTTTCCTCGATAACTTTAGTTTGGGTGGACCGATTTGAATGATTCCTGTGTCGACTAGCCCCGATGGACATCAGACGCAGAATGTGGACATCAGACGCAGAATTTCACGATTTGCGATGCGTTTTTGCGTGTAGGTATTTCATTTTTATATAAACCGATTTCGATGATTATTTTTTTGTTAGAAAGCAGTAGTTACCATTTTTTTAGTTATAGAAATGAAATATAAAATATCGGGATAATATTTTTATTACAAAAATGAAAACGACCGACTTCCATTTCTCAAGCATAGCACAAAAACTACCAGACAGATTTTTAACTAATTTATAGGAGATAATGCTCAAAATGTCTGCTTTCTAACAAAAAAAGAATCATCGTAATCGATTTATATAAAATGAAACGCAAAAACGCATCGCAAATCGTGAAATTTTGTCCGTTACTAATACACATTTTTAAACACAGATACAAAAGTTCTTGTTCGATTCTTTAAAAAAAAGTATAGGACCTAAGTTCAGTCATAATCTTTCATCTAACACCAGAATCATTCCAATCGTTCCACCCAAACTAAAGTTATCGAGGAACAAACATAAAAAACACAGAAGAATTGAGTACCTCTTCCTTTTTAGAAGTCGGTCAAAAACAGTCAAATTGAAAACCTCTTTATTTCGAAAGTCGGTCTAAAATTACTTAAATTTGCTCAAATTCTGTGTTGTCTTGTTAAGTATGCTAATAGCGTCTTAATATATTCGATTTTAAATGTATCTTCGATCATATTTGACATTTGCATTTATCATATTTTTAACATTTTTTACAAAAACTATTAAACGTGTTATTAAAATATTTATGTTGAATTTATATTCAGACTTATATGCATTTTAAATAAAACTTCAATTTTTAAAGGTCATCTGTACTGTCCACTGTTGGGCTCAGGTCTCCTCAGAAGAGTGATTAGGCATAGTCCACCATGCTTTCCCAATTGGGGACTTCACATATCATAGAAGAATTTTTAGAATCCTTTTCTGATTTGCTGGTTTCCTCACGATGTTTTCCTTCACCGTTGTTATGAAAAATTGCACATAAATCTTTTTCACATTCATATTTAGAGGTACAAGCCGGTTCGAACACGCGACCTCCCGTACGGAAAGCAAGCGCTTTCAGTTTCTGAATGTGAATTCAATGTGGATTCCGTTTCCACAAAGGAGCCGCCATGACACTTTTCTTACCTTTCGACCAGCCGCCGACGAGAGCATGCCTATTTTGTCTAATTATATAAGAAATTATAAAGAACACAACACGCTTTTACCACTACCACACCACGACTGCAACTAAAAACTTAGATTAGGTATAATATGAATCTGATATGTGTCACGAAATTTTGCACCCTTCCTGTCACACAATGTCATACTTCTTCGACCCTTCCCCGTAACGTGTGATGGATGGACCCTAATCTGGGTATTTCACCCTATTTTTCTGCAGGTGGACAAGGCGGAATTGGTCAAACTACACAAACGCAAGGGTTCGGCAACGCTGGCAACCAAGGTTTTGGCCAAACGACCAATTTTGGTCAAGGCAGTCGAGGCCAAATCGGGGTCGGCAGTCAAACTATCGTAGGACAAGGACAGGTAACGATATTCTAAATAATGATATGACTTGAGATAATACAACAATAAAAACGGCCGAAATCTATTTTTTAAGAATAGCACAAAAACTATCAGTCAGATATTCATCAAATTTATACGAGAAAATGTCCAAAATGTCTGCTTTCTAACAAAAAATGAATATTTGAAATGAAATGAAAATTTATTGTTATAAAAATATTAAGCCATAAAGTTAAACATTGGACCGGAAAATTACCAAATAAGACTTAACCTAAGGCACGCCAGACGTCATCGACGTAATTGGAACAGATTTGTTTGTCTAAAAAAGAGATACACGCAAAAATGTAAATCGTGAAACCATGTCAATTTAAAATATTATTTTTTAAACACAAATCCGAAAGTACCAGTTCCATTTGTAATAAAATTAAATGGGACATCACGACAACCTTTTATCTTAAGCAAGCACCATTTTTATTTTATTATTTTTTGTATATACAGGGTAAACGAGTAGGAGGTGGCGCTATCTACGATCAAGGAGTTGTTCAAACTGTCCAGGAGAACACCGTGCAAGGTTTCAACAGAGGCCAAACGAACACGAACGGTTTAGGAGTTGTCACACAAAATGGCGTCGGAGTCAACCGTGGTGGAGGAATCGGCGTCATCCAAAATGGCGTTGAACTCAACCGTGGTGGAGGAATCGGCGTCGTCCAAAACGGTGGCCAAACCACCCAAGGTTTTGGAACAGGTCAGAGTCAAGCTGGGTTTGGTACAAGGGGCTTTGCTGGATCTGGCGTAACCCAGAGTAATCAGAATGTTAACCGCTTTGCTCAAGGTAGCTTCAGTCAAGGTTCAAGCCAAAATCAAGGGGCTGGTTTTAGTGCGGGAGGACAAGCTACTCAAAATGGTTTTGCGTCAGGTTCAGGCCAAAGCGCAGGGTTTGGCTTAACGCAAAACTCTGCTCGTGGAGCTTCTCAAGGTTTTGGAGTGTCGAATAGGGGCCAAAGTGCTTCTCAAAGTGGCTTCAGAGGGTCACAAGGTGGAGGATCTGGCTCTCAGGGTAATAATGCATTTGCGTCGTCACAAAATCGAGGCCAAAGTGTGTCTCAAAGTAGCTACGGAGGGTCACAAATTGGAGGCGGTAACTTTGGCTCGTCACAAAATACAGGCCAAAGTAATTCTCAAGGTGGCTATGGGTTGTCACAAGGTGGTCAATCTGTCTCTCAAAGCCGATTCGGCGCCTCACAAAATACAGGCCAAAGTAATTCTCAAGGTGGCTATGGGTTGTCGCAAGGTGGACAATCTGCCTCTCAAGGTCGATTCGGCTCACAAAGTGGAAGCCAATTTAACCAAGGAGGCTTTGGACAAGGCTCGCAAGGCTTTAGGCAAAGTGCAGGCCAAGCTTTTGGCCAAGGCGGAAGCCAACTTAACCAAGCTTTTGGCCAAGGTGGCGGCCAATATCAAGGAGGCTTTGCAACTCAGGGACAGGGCTTTGCTAACCGCGCTCAAGGACTACGACAAGGTGAGTTGCTTTGCTTGCTTATGCAATAATAACTAACTCAAAATTAAAAAAAATTCGCGACAAAATTTTTAAAGTATGGACCGAGCATTGACTAACAACCTCGCGTGATCTCTTTTAGGTTGATGGTTTTTAGGTTGTTTATCAAAGCGTACCATATTCTTTGGTTATATTACCGTGATCATGGCGCTTGCAACAGTGCTGAAATATCGGGACCGCTCATTTCAAAATAATCGTGGTAAGAACCCGTTTAGTAATAGTGTAAGTGATGTTTGTAGGTAATGTTGTTCGGAGACACTATTCTGTACTGTTTTGTTCAGTAAACTATGTCTAGTAAATTCTAGTAATATTAGATTAGTTCTTTAATAGTTTTTGACGATCTTCTAGAGTTAAATTATTTCATATAAATTAATTGTTTCTCAATAACTGTTGCGGAAACTGATAAACCGGAAGCGACCATGACCTTATCGAAACATAATGATATAAAAGATGGTATGTCATTAGTCATATCGAATTAAATGTTTTTTTATGGGACAAGTATGTATTTCCTTGTGTAAATGAGCGCGCACAAATAGGCGGGACGCAACGGAACGTATTGATCAGGCTCTTTTTACAAGCTTTATATTAATTTGCACTGAATGTAACTATTATCTGTCGTCGTCGACTTTTATCAGTCGTGGTGGCCGAGTGGTTGAAGCGCTTGCCTTCCGTACGGGAGGTCGCGGGTTCAAAACCGGCCGGCTTGTACCTCTGAATCTTAATGTGAAAAATATTTATGTGCAATTTTTCACAACACCACTGGCTAAAAACGGTGAAGGAAAACATCGTGAGGAAACCTGCATATCGGAAAAGGGTTCTAAAAATCCTTTGAAGATATGTGAAGTCCCCAATCCGCATTAGGCAAGCGTGGTGGACTATGCCTAATCCCTCTTCGGAGGAGACCTGAGCTCAGCGGTGGGCAGTAATGGGTTGTTACAGGTAGAAAGAAAGGGGAATTTAAATCCCCCATGAAAATGATCAATTTCCAGTTTTCAAGAAAAGCACAAAAACGACCGATCAGATCTTTGTCAACCCTTAGTTTAAATTCATTTACTATTAAAATGTTATAACCAAAGAATATGGTTTAACCCCAAGATAATTAGGTGCCATTTAAAAAAAAACCACTAACATTCACTGGATGTAACTAGGTAATTTCGGGTGTAACCTTGCGAGTTGAATTTGACAAACTTCCCGGTTTCCGATTGAGCTGACATTTTGCACGCAGATGTATATCGCGTGACAATGCAATAATATGACAAAATGGCGCTGATCTGATGATGAAGTCGAAAGCAACTCCTGTACTAAACAAGATAGACTCATCGTTGGCTCGTTTTACTTGTATTAGTTAGCACTTTGTGGCGTGCATATATATTTAAATCAGAGTATTCAGAAATGTAAAATTGAGTAAATTTTTCACATATTTACATCCTATAATCAATTTTATTTAACTTTTACGATAGATAATAATATATACAGGGTGATTTTTTAGAGAGGGTATTGCAGGAGGGTGATGAGTACTCTGTTACTACTCGTAATACGGAATATTACAAAAATAGATAAAATTACATTTTTTTTAAATCTAAATTCGACAAAACTACCTCAAACATAAACAATTTCGGCTTAAAGAGTGTAGACTAATGACCTCTAGTGATCTCGCGCACCCCACACCAAAGCCACACCCATCAGCTGTCGAAAAACCATAATTTTGCAAGAATTTTAGATATTTTTAAGTTGCGATTACTAACGCATTAAGCAATATCTATTTATTTATTTTTAAGGAAAGCTTACAGACTAATAACATAATTTTTACTTATTAAAGTCTTATAATAAAGTATAAACAAAACATTGCTGATTACAAGTTCCTTGAAACATTCTTTGGTAATAATATTTTTACTGGTCGTATTTAACCATCAGCTACCATGACCTTCAATATGTACCCTCACTAGGAAATCACCCTGTATACGTCAGTAATAATAATGAGAAGTGTATTTTGATTAAAAAAACATGATTTTATAGATTTTTATTTTTAATTTTTAATCAAATTTCAATTTTGAGCACTCTACCGCTACATGATATCCAGGATCTAAAAATACATTTTCTTATCTACAGGCTATGAACAGGATATCTACAGTGGAGTCAGGTACAATTCTGGCCAAAAATTGGTATCCCAACGTGGGGGAGCCTTGGTCACTAGTGGGGGAAAGAATATTATCCAAAACGGTGGCACCGGGGTGAAACAGGGAGGAGGGGTTGAAATTGAGAATGAATACAGTGCTTCCACGCAAAGGGTGTTCTTGCAAAAATACAGCGGGGGTGGCCAATGTGGACTACTGAACGTGAGTATAACTACAAGCAGTAAGTTCGGGTGGTTGCAAGCTAAATTTGACAAACTTCCCGGCTTTCGAGCTGACATTTTGCACGCAGATGTATCTCGCGTGACAATGCAATAATCATAGAATTATTACATCTGGAATCATCATCATGAACAACAGAATGAAGCCAATTTAAAGTGCACCGATCGCGCGTAACAACACGATATTTTGATTCAACATCAGAAATAACAAAGTGAAATTTTAAAGAACTTATGTGTATGTAATATTTTATTAGTGTGTTAAGCGAATTGAGTGTCATCGGTACACTAACGCTAGAATATCGTGTAGTTACGCGCGATCGGTGCACTTTAAATTGGCTTCATTCTGTTATTCATGATGTTGATTCCAGATGTAATAATTCTATGGCAATAATATGACAAAATGGCGCTGATCTGATGATGGATTCGGAAGGTCATAGGAACTCTTGTACTAAACAAGATAGACTCGTTGTCTCGTTTTACTTGTATAACCTAGCTACTGCTACATGATATCCAGGATCTTAAAAGCTTGTATACAAAACTTTTCTTAATTTTATTTCATTTAAAATAACAAAAGACACTCGAATATTCTTGAAAACGTAAATAATTCGGCACCAATTATAATATGTAAACAAAATGGAGGTCATATGTGAAGTAATATTGAAAACCAATTAATTAACTATCGGACTTGTTTGATTTTATACTGAGGACAAACTTGTGCAATCAATCAAATATTAAATCAATTAAAAAATATTTCATTTAACTTGCATTGGATGTACCAGTAAAGTCGTGGTAGCCGAGTGGTTGAAGCGCTTGCCTTCCGCGCGGGTTCAAATCCGGCCGACTTGCACCTCGAATGTGAAAAAAGATTTATGTGCAATTTTTCACAACACCACTGGCTAAAAACGGTGAAGGAAAACATCGTGAGGAAACCTGCATATCGGAAAATGATTCTAAAAAATCCTTTGAAGTGTGTTCGAATATTTGAAGTCCCCAATCCGCATTAGGCAAGTGTGGTGGACTGTGCCTAATCTCTCTTCTGAGGAGACCTGAGCCCAACAGTGGGCAGTAATGGGTTGGTACAGGATGTATCTACTTAATGTCTTCTCCATCTATGTACAAATAATAAAATGATTGGAAAATCAAAACTGTTTAAAACACTCGCCCAAGTCAAGCGACCATAACACACAACGATGGCGCGATTCAGAATCTATACTAAACTATACAAAAACGACCGACTTCCATCTCTCAAGCATAGCACAAAAACTACCGATCAGATCTTTATCAAATTAATATGAGATAATGGTCAAAATATTTGCTTCCTAAAAAAAAAAGAATCATCGAAATCGGTTCATATAAAAAAGAAATACATGCTAAAACGCATAGCAAATCGTGAAATTTTGTTCGTTAAAAATACACATTTTTAAACACAGATCTACAGATCTAGAACGAAACTAAAGTAATTGAAGAACAGTCATAAAACAAATAAAAAACATACATACGAATTATGTACCTCCTTTGGAAGTCGATCAAGAACCCCTTTACTAACCATGTATTTCTTCCTCAGCCTCAAAGACCACTAGGCAACCGTAACGACCTGGAGGTGGACTTCGCTGAGATCCCCTGGCAAGCCATGGTACTGCTGAAGACTAACAAGAGTCTACTCTGTGGAGGAGTCATCACCAGACCTGAAGTCGTGGTGACCTCAGCTGCTTGTGTTGATGGGTGAGTCGAAGTCATTTATACAGGGTGTCCTAGAACTATGCGACACAGCGCGTGTTGTGAGGAGGTTCCTCTCTCTTGAGCCCTGACCACTGATGGCTTGGGTCGTAGACTCCGCCTGCAGTGGCCCTCTGTTTTTTATATTGTATTTTTCAATTTTATTTTCTTGTAAATGTATTTTTAAAAATAGAATGTAAAAAATAAGTTAGTAAATGAATATACAGAAAAGTATAACTAAAACAATAGGAAATGTTACATGGATGGTTGAAATGTTAAATGGACTTATAATGAGAAGTGTTCCTCAAACTTTTTTTTTTTCAATGCTGTCATCTGAAGATAGCTTTGATTTTTACCAATAATAATTCTTCTTATATATAAAAATGAATTGCTGTTCGTTAGTCTCGCTAAAACTTGAGAACGACTGAACCGATTTGGCTTATTTTAATCTTGAAATATTCGTAGAAGTCCAGGGAAGGTTTAAACGGTGAGAAAATTTCCTTATGTGACGCAGACGAAGTTGTGTGGGCCAGCTTGTATTTACATAAAAACTTAGACGACTTATTGTGTACAAAAATCATTGGGAACTTATTATTTTCTACCTAACCTTTCACTACCAAAAATCCTTCCACAATCACCGATTTTGATGACTTCTTTTTCTTACAGCCTGGACGCCGACAGCGTGCAAATCAAAGGCGGAGAATGGAAACTAGCTTTAGACGAGGAACCTTTACCCTTCCAAATAGTACAAGTAAAAACTATCCTCCGTCATCCGGAATACAGGAAGGGAAGTCTGAAGAACGATGTCGCCATCTTGGTGTTGGCCGAAAACTTACGATTCGCCAAAAACGTTCAGCCAATATGTTTGCCCAAAGTTGGTGAAACTTTAGACGCTTATTACAATGGTGCTGGACAGTGTATTGTCACTGGATGGGGCAAAATCGTCTTGCAAGGTAAGTTTTTTTTTATGTATTTCTGGTCGTAAAAATGAATCGCCAAATGTGTTATTAAGCATAACTCAATCGGGGACAGAGCAACGGGAAAGAGTGCCGAGCACGTAACGCGTCGCGCCGTCCCTCCAAAACCCCGTGCTTGGTTCTGGTCTCAGCCGGGGTTCGGACGCTGAGTGTGAGCGGTTGGAGGTTTTAGTGCGGTTCAACTCCCACATACACGGTGGATTGGATTTCCAACTGAAAAAAAAGCATAACTCAATAACGCATAAACCGATTTGGCCGATTCTTTTTTAAAACGTTCGTTGAAATTCAAAGATGGTATTAAGGCTAGAAAATTCGAATAATTGTCATTTAATTTTAAGTGACGCAGACGAAGTTGCACGGGTCAGCTAGCAAAAAAATCTTACAAAATGAAAGCGACCAACTTCTATTTTTCAAGAATAGCACAAAAACTATCAGTCACATATTTATCAAATTTATATGTCCACAGTGTATGCTTTCTAACAAAAAATAATCAAACAAATCGGTTCACCCAAACAAGAGCTGTAAGATAACAAACGAATTGATACCGAAAAGATGAAGACAGCATTTGCGATTTAATAAACCATTTAATCGCTTCCACGGTTCGCTTCAGAAGATCATTTTTGCCCCGTACCATCCCGATTTGGAATGGACTCCCATCCGCGGTGTTCCCGGAGCGCTCTGACATGTCCCTCTTTAAACGAGGTTTAACAAAAGTCCTGTATCGGTAGGCGATAGATAACAGCCCCTCATTGCCCTGGCATTGCAGAGGTTCATGAGCGACGATGACCGCTTACCATCAGGTGGGCCGTAAGCTCGTTTATCTATCACGCAATAAAATAAAATAAAAATTTTCACCATTATCAATGTTTCTCTACTATATCATACATGTATTATACACACAAACCTTCCTCTTGAATCACGACATCTATTACAACCGCATCACAATCCGTTGCGTAGTTTTAAAGATATAATCATACATAGAGACAGACAGCGTGATAAGACTTTGTTTTATACTAGAAATATTGACGAGAAGCGAAATCGAGAAGAAAGCGCAAGTGTTAATACGATGATGTCAAGAATTTGGGTCATTGTCGATGTAGCGACAGAATAAACAATATAACTAAAATATTTTAAAATAAAACTTTTTAAATACAAGCTTTAAAGATCCTGGATATCATGTAGCAGTAGACTAGCTAATACAAGTAAAACGAGACAACGATATCTTGTTTAGCACAAGAGTTCCTATGACTCCGTCGTCAGATCAGCGCCATTTTGTCAAAATGTCAGTGCAAGTTAATATAAAGCTTGTAAAACATCCATCCACAGATCACCTTGATCTTTAACAATAAAATTTATTTATTCTTAAATTCTTTAATACCTATAATTTACTTTCGGTAGTGGGCGTATAGATTCCAAGGTTAATATATTAACATAGAAAATTGTGTATAAAAAACTCATAAATTTTGCTCTAGTGGAATTTTATATAGTATATAATTTATTGGATTCTTAAGAGAATTAAGAATCCAATAAAGTACGTATTATCGTATTAAGATACGGCCACACAGTTTAGTTTTGATTTTACAAGCTTTTTATTAACTTGCACTGGATGTAACCTATGTAAGTTCGGGTTGAATCTTGCAAGTTGAATTTAACCAGTGTGTTGCCAGTGATGACCTACGGATCAGAGACTTCGCCGCTTACGATGGGTCTTATTAGACGACTCAGAGTCACTCAAAGAGCAATGGAAAGGGCTATGCTGGGTGTTTCTCTGCGTGATCAAATCAGGAATGAGGAGATCCGCAGAAGGACTAAAGTAACCGACATAGCCCAAAGAATTGCATCTTTGAAGTAGCAATGGGCAGGACACATTGTGCGAAGAACGGATGGCTGATGGGGCCGAAAAGTACTGGAGTGGCGGCCACGAACCGGTAGGTGCAATGTTGGTAGACCCCCCACAAGATGGACCGACGATCTGGTCAAGATCGCGGGAGGTCACTGAATGCAGATGGCGCAGGACCGGTCGATGTGGCGAGGGCAGGGGGAGGCCTATGTCCAGCAGTGGACGTCTATAGGCTGATGATGATAACGATGATAATGAATTTAACCAACTTCCCGGTTTCCGATTGAGATAAAACATTACACGTATGTATTATACACAAACTTTCCTCTTGAATTACTCTATTTATTAAAAGAAACCGCATCACAAACCGTTGCGTAGTTTTAAAGATATAATCATACATAGAGACAGCATGTAGCGGCTTTGTTTTACGCTATGCAGTATCGTTTTTGTAGTCAGTACAAAAACCTGTTTGTCATCGTTTTACCGATACTTATAAACAAACATATATAATATTACATATGATCTTATGTTATGTAACTGATTTTACTTAATATTTCGTAATTTTTTGAGTTTTATACGGGTATGGGTAATGTCTGTTTTCTAACAATACTAAGAATTATCGAAATCGGTTCATATAAAAGGAAATAAACGCAAAAACGCATAGCAAATTGTGAAATTTTGACTGTTAAAAATTCACATTTTTAAACACAGATCCAAAAGTAGTTGTTAATAGATAGCCCCTCATTGCCCTGGCATTGCAGAGGCTCATGAGCAACGATAACTGTTTACCATATGGTGGGCCCTTTGTATAACTTATAGAAAAACTATATTTATATCTGAGTTGACAGAAAATACGATGTCTCTTTTACAAAGGAAATTTAAAAATATCTCGTGTAAATTTGAAGATTTGATCATTATCTTTGTAAATAATTTGTATGACTGATTTTTAGATACATACGTGACCTTTGAATTTATAGAAATGATTGAGAAACTATAAATCAATTTTAAATAACTATTTATATTATGAATTGAGATGTTTTTATTATTGTATTTCGATTAACAATTTGAACCAAATTTGAACCAAATTAAGGTCAGTTTATTACCAGTAATCACTACATAGTATAAAACAAAGTCTTATCACGTTGTCTGTCTCTATGTATGATTATATCTTTAAAACTACGCAACGGATTGTGATGCGGTTGTAATAGATGTCGTGATTCAAGAGGAAGGTTTATGTGTATAATACACGCATGATATAGTAGAGAAACACTGATCATTTTAGAGATTTTTGATATGACGTAGCATATTTTTTGCGCGTGTAAATGCTGACTGCAACTAGGTGAACCAATTTAGATGAATCTTTTATAATAATACTATTATCATTGTAGTCTTTCAAATGATTACGAAATATGAAACGACCATCTTTTATTTTTTGCAAGCAAACTTAACATTTCGTATCGTCAAAATTATTTTCGCACCGAAATGTTAATTTTATGAAAATTCAACAAGGACGTCGGTGCCTTGTTTAAAAAGAATTATGCAATTTGGAATTATAAAACTGCATTTTTACAAGCTTTATATTAACTTGTACTGGATGTAACTATGTAAGTTCGGGTTGCAAGCTAAATTTGACAAACTTCCCGGTTTGCGATTGAGCTGACATTTTGCACGCAGATGTATATCGCGTGACGCAATAATATGACAAAATGGCGCTGATCTGATGATGGATTCTGAACGTTATAGAAACTCTTGTACTAAACAAGATAGACTCATCGTTGTCTCGTTTTACTTGTCTTATCTAGCTCTCTACTGCTACATGATATCCAGGATTTTAAAAGCATGTTTAAAAGTTTTCTTTTGAAATAAATAACTCATCATTATTTCAGCTCATCTGTCCGGAAGCATCATGCATTCAGTCAACGTGTCCCTGATCAACCCTGGAGAGTGTGAAGCCAAGTTATCTCAAGACTACCCACATCTACTGGAACAGTATGACCAAGACAGCTGCGTTTGTGGACAGCCTACCAACCCACTTAACAACATCTGCAAGGTATGCCTGACTTTGGCTTGTACCCTCAAATCTTAATGCAATTTATCACAACACTGGATAAAAACGGTTAAGGAAAACATCGTGAGGAAACCTGCATATCGGAAAAGGATTCTAAATTCCCAGGTTCCCAGAGCGCTATGCCTTGTCCTTTTTCAAACGAGGCTTGAGGAGGGTCCTTAAAGTTGCAGAGGTCCATGAGCGACGATAACCACTTACGATCAGGTGCCCAATTGGGCAATCGTGATGGATGGTGAAACCATGTTTCTTGCCAGTTCTTCACAGGACGGTGGCTCAAGCGAAGCGACTTTATTTTATATTATAAAATGATTTTTTTTTTAGGTTGATATCGGCAGTGCTTTGGCTTGTACTACTGGCGACAGCCAATATGTTCTACGAGGAATTTACTCCTGGGACTCCGGTGAGTACTATTTACTTACTCTAGTCGATTTAGTAACAGTTACGACCCGCGGAATAGGGAGGCATTATGCTCTTAATTCCGTGGGGTTACATTATTGGACTTGAAGTATAGATTTTATTTTAAATGGAAATAAAATATATGATAACGTAATGTCTTCGACAAATAGACTATGAATGAATGAACAATGAAGTATTTTTTTAATTGACCCAGGTTCCTAAGATTAGCTGCATTCACTCTTTAGCTTTAAATGTTAGCAAATATATTAGTAACAAAGAATAAGCAAGTTGAAGCGGCAGTGGGCGGGCCACATAGCGCGTGGAACCGATGGCCGTTGGACCACGAAGGTTCTGTTGTTGAGGCAAGCGCAGTGTGGGACGACCAGCTGCAAGGTGGACGGATGATCTTGTTAAGGTCGCAGGAACACGCTGGATGCAGGCCGCTACCAACCAAGAGCATTGGAAATCCTTGGGGGAGACCTATGTCCAGCAGTGGACGTCTACAGGCTGATAATGATGATGATGAAATAGATTAGTTACTCTTGCCGATTTAGTTTGATTTTTGTTTGTTAAATAGTAACATTGGAGTAACTCAAAGTTATTTACTAAATTTATATTTAAAATACAACTAATTTTAATGTTTTTGTTACAGGTTGTCAAATCGGAAACCAAATAGCCGCTTTCTACAAATTCGACGTCGAATGGTACGAATGGGCTATCGGTCTGATCGAAAGTGTACGATTCACGAAATACACTAAAGTGATCCAGAACAAAATCACTACTCAAGTGTCAAATGTGAAAACTATCGCTACAGGTGTCAAAGGTGGTGTCGGTGAATTTAAAAGAGTAAACCAATTTAGTGTCAAAAACGGTGGAACAAATCAAGGTATTATTGCTGCCAAGAACGACGGTTTCAGTCAAGGCATATTTGCTGTCAAAGGCGAATCGAATCAGGGCCAATTTGGTTTCAAAAAAGATGGTTTCATCCAGAATCAATTTACTTCTAAAGGAGGTATAAATCAAGAACAATCCAAGAACACTGGCTTTAGTCAAAGTCAAATTGGTGCCAACGGTTTTACTCAAAGTCAACTTGGTGCCAACGGATTTACCCAAAGTCAACTTGGTGCCAACGGATTTACTCAAAGTCAAATTGGTGCCAACGGTTTTACTCAAAACCAATTCGGTGCCAAAGGCAGCGGTTTTGTGCAAGGCGAATTTGCTGCCAATGCCGGCTCGAAATCGCAAAATTTCGGCTTCAATCAATTCGGAACGAAATTCTCTCAGGTCAAAACAGGTGATGGCGTTAACTTCGACCAAATTAATGGACCTATAACGAAAACTTTCAGTGCGACATTCAGCGAGAAAAAAGTATTCCAATCTGAACCAGAGATAGTAACTTTTACCACGAAACCAGAATACTTCACATACACCACTAAACCAGAGATAGTAACTTTTACCACGAAACCAGAAATAGTAACTTTTACAACTAAACCAGAAATAGTAACTTTTACAACTAAACCAGAGTATTTCACTTATACTACCAAGCCTAAATTAATTAGGTATACTACCCAGCCTAAATATATAACTTATGAACAGTCCGGAAGCGGAAACAATCCACAATATGTTGCTCCTGGAGTATCTTTTAACCCTTCACTAAGCGATATTGTAAAACATAAGCATGATGGCACCTGCAAATGCTTAGAAGGTAAAAAGTAAGAAATTTGACCCTTTTCATGTCTAAGTGTTAAATACAATATGCTTGTCAAATTCTAAAATCTAGAAAACATTGTCTATAAATCACAGTTTTTAATTGTAAATTAAATTTATTTAGAGTTTGCTACGATTTTAGCTAAATTACTTTTTGTAAGGAGTGAAAAAGATCCTAAATATTTTTTTTTTAAATTACTTACATTTTTTACTCATTTATATTTTAAAGGAACTAAATTTCAATATAAACTTTATTGATACAATAAATGACTTTAGTAATACTAAATTAAATACAAAATATTTTTTTACAAAGTAAATTAACTTGTTAAAATTTAATGCATTACAATAATTTGGTTTTACAAAAATTTTACTTAAAAAAATTTTACTGTTTTTAGGTTATATTCTTAGGCATTGAAAGGGTTAAAATGAGTTGAAGTGCCATAGTTTTTTTGTTGTATTTTCTCTTAAAGACATTCCAGTTCCTAAAAAGTTACCATTTTTATGAAAAAAGATCGTTTTTAATAAAAATAAATGTCTTTTTGACGAAAACGAAATACGTTTTTTGATACTTTTTAAATATATTTGGCTTCGAACAGTTCTGGTTTTATGTTATAAAAATATATTAATTTGTATAATTACATGTAAATAGGTAATTTAATTATTATATTTGTATTTTTTGTATTTTTCTTTTATTTTTTTAACGGCTTTAAAATAAACTGCCATTTCTTTTTAAATTAGATTTTCGGCCATTTTGAAATGTTTCATCAAGGTTGACTATCTAATAATTTTTAATGAAAATGAAATAATTAAGTATTTTTATATTAAATATAATGTCATGTATTTTTTGTATGTACTAAGTATAAAAGTTTATATGAAAACACATTTAATATTTATTCTATTTGTATGAATTAATTAGGGTTTATAAAAAAATTCGAAATAAATACACATTATAATGAATTTGCTTGTTTTATTTATAACTAGATGACCCGCGCAACTCCGTCTGCGTCACTTTCAATTAAAAGCCTTCTTTTTCATGGTCTAAAGATTGTCTGTGCCAAACATCAAAATCGGTTAAGCATCAGCAAATTTCCGTGCATTCAAACGTTTTTGCCATACCTATTATTGGCATCCTAAATAGTACAACAGCTCACCGCATAGGTCCAATAAATTTAATAAAATGTCCGTGGTGCTTTTCTCAATTCTGGCGTAATGCATCTTTTAATGTTATTTTATTGTCTCCCGCTTTGCGAGAAGGGAAGTCGAAACTCATGTTTTTCCTACTTCTTCTATCATCTTCTGATTAAATTCGTTTCGGGGTCCAAGACAAGTTAGCTTTCCCTCGTGTTCCTGGGCTTCACTGCTCAGAGTCATTACGATGGTCGCCGCTGTGGATCCCACCTACACAGGAGTTACAGTGGTGGGAGTGAGAGGTGGACAAATACCCGAAAAAAATAATGGTAGGTACATATTGAAGGTAATGAGTAGGTGTTCTAATACGTAATGTAAAAAAATGCGTAAAAATCTAAATTCGACAAAACTATCCCAAACAAAAATAATTTCGGACAACAGAGTGTTGACTCACAACTTCAAGTGATCTCGCGCACTCCAACACACATCAGCTTTCGAAAGACAATCGTTTTACAAGAATTTTAGATACGTTTAAGTTGCGTTTGCTAAGGCTTTATAGTTTATACCATATTCTTTGGTTATAATATTTTTACTGGTCGTATATCTATATAACCATAACTATCAGCTATCATGACCTTCAATAGGTAAAAAAATCATCATGTATAAATCCTTTTTGACCGACTTTCTTCTTGTGGCGTCAGTTTTCGAACGAAAGAGTTCAAATCAGTTTTTGATTTCCGAACGAAGGCGTTAGGAAAAATTCAAAAAAAGATAGGGACGGATGGCGGGATTTTGAATTGACACAAGACAGACAGTCTAAAATAAATTTCACACACATTCTGTATTTGTGATTTTTTGTGATAATGTTTTCACCGTTTTTAGTCAGTAGTGTTGTGTTAGAGAAATAACAAGTAATAGGCAAATAAATTATTTTAATGATAATATTTTACCTGAAAATTTCTTTAAAATTGTCACCTTGATTTAGTAAACTTATTCAAATTTGCCTCACAATCAAATGCTGTCGTATCAACGCCATCTAGCGTCGAGTAGCTATACTATTGTTGTAGTTCATGATTTTAAAAATAGGTGGCGCTATTTGGTATAAAAATATATTTTCTGTAATATTTTTACAAGTAAAGAATGCATAAAGCGTTTCCTTTTAAAAAGTTTCGTTAAAAACAACAAACTTTCTACTAAAACCTTTATTGGCCAGATGATAAGCAGTATTAGAAGTACTTGAATTCTAAAATTTATTTTAGCGACATAAAGTATCAATATTAAATGAAACAAACCTATCGCCATCTATTGGCAAGAAAATGGAAGCTACAAATTTACTGCCATCTAGTGTCGAGTAGCAGTACCATTACTCTTCGTGTAGTTCTTCGTCTGAATAACAGATGGCGCTGACCATCCCAAAAGCCTTAGATTTCAATAAAAATAAGCTTTGCAGATTCATAATTAATGACAATACAGTCATAAATAGATAATTTCAACATCACGCCACACCACTCAATCCAAAAAAAAAACAGTTGTCACTCAAAATTTTTGTCAAATTTAAACGATTTTTCAATTAAAATGAAGAAAGGCAAGGTTCTCGACCGACCCCGGCTTGATGTTAAATTAAGCGAGGAGAGTTCAGCTTGCAGTAGCGACAGGATTTCTCAGGAACACGCTAGAGTCAAAACTAAAGCTTACAAATCGAATTTATCACCGCGACTGTCTGGTTCGGACGCCTCACCGTCAATCAGCAGTACTTCACTTTCGTCGTCTATTTCTCGGTACATAACTGTTCATCGCACATTTATTGAATCGGTACTGTACTGTAACAACCCATTACTGCCCACTGCTGAGCTCAGGTCTCCTCCGAAGAGGGGTTAGGCATAGTCCACCACGCTTGCCTAATGCGGATTGGGGACTTCACATATCTTCAAAGGATTTTTAGAACCCTTTTCCGATGTGCAGGTTTCTTCACGATGTTTTCCTTCATCGTTTTTAGTCAGTCGTGTTGTGAAAAATTGCGCATAAATCTTTTTCATATTAAGATTTAGAGGTATAAGCCGGCCGGTTTTGAACCCGCGACCTCCCGTACGGAAGGCAAGCGCTTCAGCCACTGGGCCACCACGACTATAGGTACTATTATTGAATCACTTATTATTAAATAATACTTTTGAAAAATAACAAAGAAAAAATTAAAAATATAATGTAAGCAGAGGCTTGAAGAGAGTCTCTTAAGGGTAGACCGTAGGTAGCGATCTCTCAGTGTCTTCTGGCAATGCAGAGGTCCATGAGCGACGGTAACCTTACGATCAGGTGGCCCGTTCGCTCGGTTGCCTACAAGGCAATAAAAAAAATGATCCAAAAGTAAATTCCCATTATTTTCTTCGCAGTTTTCGCACAGACTTCGAAGAATTAAAATGCAAAATGCGTATCTTTGGGGAATCGCTCAACCTCTGTCGTTGCATGGCCGATGATTTTAAAAACAAACTCGCTTATATGGAGAAAAGACTGCAAGGTTTGGAGAAAAGACACAATTTATTTCGGGTAAGAAAGATTAATGTTTTAGTAAAAGATACATATATTTAGAGGTAATCTGAAAGAATCAAATAAGACCTCTACCCTTTTTTTGAGTTGGATGAAATTTCAGGATTCCCACCCGCAAGGCGGAATATGTGGGAGTTGAACCTCACTAAAACCTCCAACCGCTCACACTCAGCGTCCGAACCCCGGCTGAGGCCAAAACCCAGCACGGGGTTTTGAGGGGCGGGGCGACGCGTTACGCGCTCGGCACTCTTTCCCGTCGCGCCGTCTCCGGACGCCGAACCGGCGGCTGCCGGCGAATACGGCCACCGGCTCTCTCGGTCGGCGGACTTTCCAAAGCCCGCCAAGATGGGACCGCGTGTCATCCTCCCACAGAATAACCCGCTGGGTCAGAACCAGCGTGGGTCGAGGAGCGCGGTCTACCATCCCCCGGATGCTCTTACGCTAAGGGCGTGCTGAGCGAGACACGACACCTTCTTGGGTCCCCGCTCGCACTCACATGCGTTGGGGACCCGAAACTCTTAGGGTCCGGGGATCCGGTAATTTCCTTCAACTGAAAAAAAAAAAACCATACATACGGACAGACAGGAGAAAACGACTTTGTTTTATAATATCTATTGATGATAAACGTAAACAATACATTAACTTACAATGTAACATATCTTTAGAAACCTTACACATGTCACCACGCGTATTTGGAAATAAACACACAAATGTAGGTAAAAACGTAATAAAATATTATCTTATCATTTCTTTATCTGCCATTGAAATTTACAAGTTACACAAATAGTACATGATTACGAAAAAAACAAGGGTTTGGTAGTGGAAAATACGTTGTTTATATTTCTAGATGAACCGATCTTGATAATTCTCTTTTACAAACTTTAATTAACTTGCACTGGATGTAATAAATTTGACAAACGTACCGGTTTCCGATTGAGCTGGCATTTTGCACGAAGATGTATATCGCGTGACAATGCAATGATATGACAAAATGGTGCTGATCTGATGATAGAGTCGGAAGGTAGTCATAGGAACTCTTGTGCTAAACAAGTAGACCCGTCGTATTTAGGCTCGTTTTACTTGTCTTGATATCCAGGGTCTTAAAATGGTTTTTAAAAAGTTTTCTTTAAAATAAATTATTAAATTTCAGAGCGAAAGCAACTACTCAGCCATAATACAGAAAAACAAGAGATTATCACACAAAACACTCCAGGAAGCTAAGGTAACTATCCACTCGCCTATGTAGGACAAATTCAGGTATTTGTCCACCTCTCACTCCCACCACTGTAACTCCTGTGTGGGGGGGATCCACAGCGGCGACCATCGTAATGACTCTGAGCAGTGAAGCCCAGGAACACGAGGGAAAGATAACTTTTCTAACCCTCCACAAATTTAATCAGATGATGATAGAAGGAGTAGGAAAAACGCGTTTCGACTTCCATTTTCGCAAAGCGGGAGTTAAAAAAATGATAATGCATTACGTCAGAATTGAGAAAAGCACCACGGACATTAATTGTATTAAATTTTAAATCCAATAAATCCTCTTGAATCACTCTATCTCTAACCACTCAACTGGGATCGGCAACCACATTGGTTTGTTTACTTATGCCAAGTCTGTGGCAGGAGCCAAAATAGAGCACAGTTCTAAAAGTAGTTTTGTTCACATTTTTTAATCGTCTCATATTTTACGGAGAAAATATATTTTAGGTGAAAATGCAATACAGCGACATTTAATAATGAAGATTTACAAAAATATAAGGTTTAATTAAAAATCGAAATTAAAATTTATTGGAAAAAATGTTTTTAAAATGAGGCTCAAACACGGTAGTGATTCCGAACGAAGTCCTCAGTTTCGCCATCAGCTAGCGAATAGTGACGTTCCCAGTTGAGTGGTTAAGACGCATCAAAATCCGTTGCGTAGTTTTAAAGATTTAATCATACACAGAGACAGACAGCGTGAAGCGACTTTGTTTTAGTAGCGATGAGAGTACTTGTCGACGAAAAAAGTGATTTTGCCGCGAAAAAATATCAACAATGAACCAAGGCTACTGTCAGAGAAAATCGACTGTCAAGTAGCACGTTTTATCATAGTTTTTGTTTTAATAATAAAAACTATAGACGTAGAGAATTAGGAAGATCATTGACTACAAGCTTTATATTAACTTGCACTGGATGTGACTGTGTCAGTTCGGGTAGAATCTTGCAAGCTAAAGACACTTTCCGGTTTCCGTTTGAGCTGACATTTTGCACGCAGATGTATATCGCGTGACAATGCAATAATATGACAAAATGACGCTGGTTCGAAAGATGGTCGTTGAAACTCTTGCACTAAACAAAATAGACTCATCGTTGTCTCGTTTTACTTGTATTAGCTAACACTACTACTACATGATATCCAGGATCTTAAAAGCGTGGTCTTAAAAAGTTTTCTTTTATTAAATCAACGACATGTATTTGACCTGTCTGTGGGTGTTATTTTTTGTTTGAAAGGGGTTTGCTTGGCTTCCGTACGGGAGGTCGCGGGTTCAACACCGGCTGGTACCTCTAAAATGTTATTTGAAAAAAATAAATGCAATTTTCACAACAACACTGGCTAAAAACGGTGAAGGAAAACATCGTGAGGAAACCTGCATATCGGAAGAGGATTCTATAAATCCTTCGTCTGCTATACTCAGTCCCGCATTGTGTTCTCGTGGTGAACTATACCTGATCCCTCTACTGAGGCGACATGAGACTAACACACAGTAATGGGCTGTTACAGTAGTAATACCAATTTCTCCGAAAACTTAACAATATTACAGATTTGTTTTTCCTCATCTTTTTTATGTATTGTCATTGAACTTGTAGTTTGAATACAATAGCTATTTTCACGCCACGGTGAATCTCGTGCCGGACTTATGGATATCAACGGAATGACAGCATAATATTGACCGCCATTTTGATTTTTGATGACACTTGAAATTTAAGTTTGATATAATTGTCATTGCTTTCATGCATATTTATCCACTCAACTGGGATCGGCAAGAAAATTGGTTTGTTTACTTTTGCCAAGTTTGTGGCAGGAGCCAAAATTGAGCACAGTTCAAAAATTTGTTTTGTTTACATTTTTTAATCGTCATATTTTACGGAGATAATATATTTTCGCTGCAAATGTAACAAAGCGTTATTTAATAATAAAGATTTACAAAAATATAAGGTTTAATTAAAAATCGAAATTAAATTTATTGGAAAAAAAATGTTTTAAAAAGATGCTCAAACACGGTAGTGATTCCGAACGAAGTCCCCAGTTTCGCCATCTAGCGTCAAGTGACGTTCCCAGTTGAGTGGATAATAGGCATGACGAAAGATTTTGAAATCCTCTTCCATATTGTGGGTACACGTTTACTATTTACGGAAACACCAATATTTCGGTAACAAAGTAAAGTTTAACTAGGTTTCAAGCCGACGACCGACTTCCATTTCTCAAGTATAGCACAAAAACTACCTAGTCAGATCTTTATCAAATTTATATGAGATAATGCTCAAACAAAAACAACAAAAAATAATCATCGCAATCAGTTCATTTAAAAATGAAATACACACAAAAACGCATCGCAAATCGCGACATTTTGTCCGTTGAAAATACACATTTTTAAACATAGATCCAAAAAAAATGTATGGGACCTAAGTTCTAGCATCATCTGACACCAGAATCATTCAAATCGGTCCACGCAAACTAAAGTTATCGAGGAACAAACACACAGACGAATTGAGTTCTCCTTTTTGGAAGTGTGTCAAAATATAAAAACCGACTGCCATACGTTTTCCACTTCGGTAAATTCAATCACATGAAAGGTGTGAACTCAATTTTATTTATTCCGTCAAATGTGACACAGACGAAGTTGCACGGGCTAGAAATTTAGTGCCATAAACTGGATTATCGACGCTTTTTTAACCACAACAAAGAGTTATATAAAAAGAGTCATTACTTTTTATCGTTTCAAGTTTAATCTAGGCTCTATTGTGTATTTCTTTTGCCCCCGTCACAATACAAGTGATTGGAGTTTATTTTTTTTCCAAAAACACAGATAAAAAATGTAAACATTGTAATTTTTTCGTCGGATGAAGGACAGACGCGTTTTTTTGAAATTCGAATGTTTTGATTTTTTTCTACTAAATTTTAAGGTTCTACCATTTGGTAGTTTTTTGTGTTAATTTTAGTTTTTAGGGGAAGTTTGTCTGTTTATAATGTTGGATATAATTTTAATGAATAAATTAAAAACTTTTTATTTAGTATCTAAAAACGAACATTTAAAAAATATAAATTAATTCGAAAATTAAAGTAATATGCCCCGATTTACTTAATTTAACGCAAATCTTACCTATTTTCATAATCTAGCTGAAGTATGCATAAGACAATCATTCTGCAGATTACTAAGGCGCTAAACCAAATTATTTGATTATAATATTATTTTTACTGGTCGTATATGTAGATAATAGTAAATATCATCATCAAACATTTTACCTATAAATGTGTACACTTGGGTAGGCTAATTAAAGCATTGTTTCTAGCTACTAAGTAGTTATTTTTATTTATTTAATATTGGACTACAAAACTGGTCATTATAAACATTACACACTGAGAGCTAACTTATTTTTTATTGTGTGATTTATGAATGACCTGCTAGATGAAGATGTGTTATATTCTGTTTTTCAAGATTATGATTTGGTATCGATTAATTTGACTGATAAATGTATTAGTAAGATCTACACGAGACAGGCTTGACCTAGTGTGGAGATCTAATGGTTAATTGTATATTATACTGTAAACGAAAGATGTCAACTTCCGCAGTATGCGGGCTTCATAAATCTACACCGAAGACAGACTAATAGGTACTTCTGTTTTCCTATAACAAATGCAACAAATATACCATGGTTATAATTGTCATTTCATGCATTTCTGGCGAGACGCCATCATTGTTTGATGGCTTATTACGATTATAGGAACTGTTGTTCTATTTGTAATGAAAAACGTGTATGACACGTGAATATTTACAATATGTTGGATAAAAATAACGTGACAAATAAGACAGATAGGTAGCGCAGTGTCCCCTGACATTGCAGAGGTCCATGAGCGAAGGTAATCAGTTACAAATTAGGTGGCCTGTTGGCTTGTTTACATACACGGCAAAAAAAAATTTATGCTGTCACAGGCTACTTTGCCAAAGACAGGAATTCTTTTGCGCGAACGAGTGTTTGCCACTTTTTACCTAATTTTAGTCTAGAACTATCATATAGCCCTGGACACTCACAAACGTAGCTTTATATTAGTAAAATTATTTTCTAAATCGGTTCAATAAATATAAAGATTACCTACAACGGTTCCTCCATAAGCCTCGTTTGAAGAAGGATAAGTCATAGTGCGCGAAATGCCGATATGTAAAAAATGTGAATATTTTAATTTAGTCATGACACAAAACGAGGGCATAAACACGTGTTTTAAATCTTACATTTTACAAAATGACTAGCAATTTAATTAAAAAAAATAAGTTCAAAACGGTCACAAAAAATCCGATTACTTTCTCACAAAAAAATACTAAATTGGTACGTTTTTTAAATCTGGCAACTATTTTTTTTGTTCGGTCGTGACATTTGCGGATTATGAATAATACGTGAATAATACGTTTTTTTATGCACAATATTTTTATACAATTATATGATACGATTGCTTGCCAATTATTATAACAATATAAATTATGCGGTTTTCTATTCTATTTTAAGAGCACCATTTTTTTATTAGAATTTTAATTTTTTTTACAGTCCTCCAAGCGGTTACCGTCGACCATTTAATGGACTTTTCCTCTATACTTATAAGGGATGGTGATACAAATAAACGAGCCGACAGATTCCTTCCGTACGGGAGGTCACAGGTTTAAATCCGGTCGGCTTGTACCTCTTAATTTAAAATGTGAAAAAGATTTATGTACAATTATTCACAACACCACTGGCTATAAACGGTGAAGGAAACATCGGGAGGAAACCTGCATATTGGAAAAGGGTTCTAAATATCCTTTGAAGATATGTGAAGTCCCCAATCCGCACTGGGCAAGCGTGGTGGACTATGCCTAATCCCTCTTCTGAGGAGATCTGAGCCCAACAGTGGGCAGTAATGGGTTGGTACAGAGTCGACAGTCCCCCTCATGCTTAGCAGTCACTGTTGCTCATGAACCGCTACTATGAGAGAGCATTATGAGACTTTTAAACCTCTTTTTCAGTTTATATGACAGTTCAAAATTTTTATAATATAAAGTGCTAAAAATAATTAGTATTATATTATTTATATTATAGTATTAATTATTAATATTACTAGCTTCAGTAAAAATTAACAATAGGTGTTTCGTTTTTCGCTCTTGGACTTTTGTAATGTCAAGGCGTACCTATTGTGGGGTCCTACAAATGATTTAATTTTAAGTGTTATCGTCAAGCCTCTTTTAAAGAAGGACAAGTTGTAGACATCTTTAAAATACCTTCTACCTAAATTCTGCCGCGTTTAAATTTGTCGTCAATAGCAACTCAAGACCTAGGTCTTGTATTCCAATATTCCATGAAAATCACTAATAAAGGTCACCAGTTAAGGTCGCAAGGGCGAGTGCAATAATCAAAATACTTATAACATAGTTCTGTCCCTTTCTTTTATATTGAAACAGGGAATGTTCTATCTCTGTCGGTGATTGATCGATCGTTATGAAAATAACTTGACCCGGTTTTAGGTTAAATATTTGCAGTGAATATTGTATTGTCATCGATACTGTTAGATACTAGCTTATATCTGTGACTTCGTTCACAACTCATTTCAGCATGTGTGCAAAAAATTCTATTAGATTTCAGAATGAATAAATTTCATTTAAAATAACTACGCATCTTAGAAATATCAATTAAAATTTTAATTAAGTTATAATTATGTTGATATTGTAATTATTTTTATTTAAAACATTAATTAAGTAATTGATTAATTATTATTTTTAGCTGATGTAATTTCGTATTTAATATTTCAGAAATTTGTTATTGCCACGCAGTTTATTTCCATGCCGACAGACGAGGTAACGGGCCATGTGATCGTAAGTGGTTACCATCGCTCATGAACCTCTGCAATGCCTAAGAGCCGCTACTTACAACCTACGTCTAAGGACTCTTCTTGTCTTAACGCTCAGGAAACACTGAGGACGGACACTTTTCAATATTTTCATCATCCGAATGAGCTCCCTTCCTCGGTGTTTCTCAAACCTCATGACTGTACCTTCTTAAAAATCAGTTTGAAGAGGGCCCTGAGGATTAGGCCTTCTTTATTTATTTGGGAAACTTAGGTTATAATTGCTTATCTTCTTATATATAAAAATGAATTGGTGTTCGTTAGTCTCGCTAAAACTCGAGAACGACTGAACCGATTTGGCTTATTTTAATCTTGAAATATTCGTAGAAGTCCAGGGAAGGTTTAAACGGTGAGAAAATTTACTTATGTGACGCAGACGAAGTTGTGTGGGCCAGCTAGTATGTAAATAAATATAAAATGCTTGTCAATATTTGCAGATTCTTCGTTATTAAAACCAGATTTGAACAGATAAATAGGTAGAATATTGTTTTTCTGACACATAACATTATCATAGAGGTTAATAAGAAGAAGAAAAAATAATGGCGTGTTGGAAAAACCTAACATAAGAGGAAAATCCGTTATAACTAACTAGGTTTTTAACTATACAGTTTGCACTGTAGTTTTATTTAGAGGTCATGCTAGATGAGCCGTTAATTGTCAATGGCGTAACTAAACTGTTTAAAATTATTTCGATCTGCAATACACGTCACACATTAGATAGATGAAGGGCCTGCGAAGTATGACATTTTGTGATATCATATTGGAACGAAGTTCCTTATCGCGCGTTATCGAAAGGGGGCTAGACGGAAATTCTTATGAAAAAGTTGTCACGACACTTTTTCTGTTTTAGATGATTATCGCTAGATGGCGCTGTGATTAAAATCTTTTAAAACAATTCCTTATTTTGTTTTATATGATTAATGCTAGATGGCGCTGTGATCAAAATATTTTTAATAATTATAATAATTAGTTAGTTTACGTTACGTATGTCTCTCTCTATTTAAAAAAAATAAAATTTTATTACAATTCCGTCACTAATTAATCGAAAGGAACTTCGTTCCATCCGGGTGTCCCTTGACATCTCTCAATTTTTTTTCTAAAACCTGATGTAAAATGCTTACTCACTCCACTGGCACAACGACCCAAAGTAAGTTTCGGACTCCAATAAAAGTTCTCGCCACTTCTTTCAGTCCTGTGCCAGCTTGCGCCAGGCGTGGACTTGTAGTTATATAAAAAGTGTAAGCTCGTTTACCCTTAACTTCATATGCAAATTTGTCGTTTTCTAGTTTTTTATTGCCTTGTAGGCAGACGAGCTAACGGGCAACCTAATCATAAGTAGCTACCGTTGCTCATGGACCTCTGTAATGTCAGGGGACGCTGCGGAGCTACTGCCTACGGCCTACCCTTAAGGACTTTCTTCAATCAATGTTGAACGGGGGTGACGGGGCGAGACGAAAGTCTTGGTGCGCAACGCGTCCCGTCATCTCGGCCAATTTCGTGCTGGGTTCTGTCCTCAGCCGGGGTTCGGACGCTAATCGTGCGCAGCAGGAGGTTTCAGTGCGGTCCGACTCCCACATATCCCCCCTACGAGGTTGGTGGAAATCCTCCTGTCACAAAAGAAAAAGCCTTGTTGAACAATTTACTTTTTGGCAATCAACTATGCACGAGACTAGTCAGACAAATATTATCGAGTATGGTAGGATTTTATGTCGCATAGCTGGCAACATTCCCATAGATTAAATTCTACGAAACGCATATATCACCTGCGTCATAATAAGATTGACTCATGCTATTTTCACTCGTAAATATTTGAACGTGGTTTGATGCGGTTAAAAATATAATATAGAGCACGTGATGGGCGTTACGAAATGAAAGTTCTAGTTTTTATTTCGTTTATTTTACAATAGTTTTACTGTTAGATTATTGAAGTCGACTGGTGGGGTCAGCTCTCCACAGTAGAATCAGATAAGCCTACGTAACTTTGGTCAGCAATTAGATATTCATGAGTAATTTGTACAGAAATGAAAACGACCGACTACCATTTTTAAAGAATAGTACAAACAGCCAGATCTTTTTCAATTTTAAAGGTATAAAACTATGTCCAAAGTAGACATCTACTAACAAACATAAAAGGAATTCGGTCTAACGAGAAAAAAATACATAATTGTAAAACCTTGTCCATCAAAGCAATATATTTCAAAATAAATCCAAAAGTTCGATTTTGAAAAACCTCACGGGCTTCATCATCTATCATCCCCCAAAACTAAAGTTATGAAAATCGAAATAAAAAATCAGTCAACTTGATAACTTCCTCGGGAAGTCGTTAAAAGAATAAACAGTAAATACGCTAACATAATCACGAATCAACCTACTTGGCTACAAAACAAAACGAATAAAAAAGCCAACGATCGCGTGTTTATTTTCCATCGACAAAACAAAATTTCAAAGTCAAGGTTGGACTAAACAGCGTGGTAGTAATTTCACAACGATAATCACGAATCGTGAATAATAATGTCGCATTATTTGTTTAACAATCGGATAATATCATAACATTGTTGTAGATTTACTTCCAGGTACGTACAAGTTAAGTTTTAGAATTGTGCTCGATTTTGGCTCTTGCTACAAACTTGGCAAAAGTAAACAAACCAATTTTGATGCCGATCCCTGTTGAGTGAATATGCTGTTGAAAAATGGCAAAGAGAGCTAATAGCAGTAATAGCCACTATGATTAAAAATTTAAGCATGTTCTGATAGGTGAACCTATTTTACTTCAAATTATTAATTTGTGATATTTACAAAGTTGAAGCCTCTCAGATTATAGAATATTATTTATTATACAGGGTAGATCTGTAACTTTGGACCATCTGACGTGGAGTGTATGATGACCTGTTTAAATACAACTTTTTGGTGTCATATGGAAGTCCGCAACGATGGTTGTGCACATCCCATACAATGTCAGAAATACAACCAGTTTAACCAATTCCAAAACTAAAAGTGGTTCTAAGTTTTATTTTAACAGGTCATTCACCCCCGAGAGAGCCGGTGGCCGTATTCGCCGGCGGCTACCGGTTCGGCGTCCGGGGACGGAGTGACGGGAAAGAATGCCGATGGCGTAACGCGTCGCCCTGTCCCTCATAACCCCGTGCTGGGTTCTGGCCTCAGCCGGGGTTCGGACGCTGAGTGTGAGCGGTTGGAGGTTTTAGTGAGGTTCAACTCCCACATACCCCGCCCGCGGGGCGGGCGGGGATCCGGTGATTTCCTCCAACTAAAAAAAAAAAAAAAAAAAAAGGTCATTCACCCCACGTCAGATGATCCAGAGTTACAGATCCACCCTGTATTTAGTTCTATGTATTAAAAAAGGTTTTTTTTGTATGTCGTGCTGTATTACCTCTGGCAGAGACCAGAGACATTGGCAGCTGACACGGCTTTTTAACGTATTTATTTATTCAGCCTTTTTTGTTTTTATAATATGTAATACAGTTTTATAATGTGCGAATATATTAATGCTTATAACTACATCTTATTTGTCTATTTTTCTTACTATATTAAATCTTACATTGTTATTTACTTCTTAATTTAATTTACATTTTGTTCATTTTAAGATAACTTAACTAACACTTAACTAACTTAACTATCTTTATTATTCTAGGTTTTAGTGCTGAACGCGTATAACTTAATATGCTATATGTCATCAGCACAATTGTTTAAAAAAGGATTATACGTCAATAAAATCTAACGATCATTTACCTACGTACAAGAAAATACAGTTTCGTAAAATCAACATAATTTCAACATTCTGTTTACTTTACGTGACAATTCCTGTATTTCTTTTGTTATTTATGAATGTTTGTTCGGAAACCTTTGTTGCAACATATTTAAAGATCTTTGACCGTATGCAATTCAGTTATACAAAGTGTGTTTCACAGTCATTTTCAATCTGAAAAAATTGTACTGTATTATTAACTGGCTGACTCGTGCAACTTTATAGTTTAACTAGTTGACCCTCGTAACTTAGTCTGCGTCACAGAGGGATAAAATATATCCTCCCTTCTCTTCCTTGATAAGTGGTATCTGAGATTAACGCGTTCAAACAAACAAACAAACTCTTCAGCTTTATAATATTAGTATACTAGCTTTTGCCCGCGACTTTGTTCGCGTGGACTTCAGGTTCGTCCCGTCTAGTCTAGTCGTATAGCCTATGTGTTATTCTGATGTATAAGCTATATTGTGGTAAAGTTTCATTCAAATCCATTCAGTAGTTTCTACGTAAAAGAGTAACAAATATTCATACATCCATACATCCATACTTACAAACTTTCGCCTTTATAATATTTATTAGATTGTGCATTTTAATTAATTTATCTACAATCTAGATAATAAACGTCCAAAACGTCAGTGAAACTTAATACTTGAGATTAATTTATATCCGATTCTTAATACTTTATTATGGGGAAGTTGGGGAAGCTTAGCCATAGGACTGCCGAGTGCAATAATTATTAGTTATTATTCTTGCAAAATGTAATTTAATAAATAAGCCTTTATTCCAAAACATACTTGTACACTATTGATTAAAAAAAAACACACGATTAAACTATTACAATATTAAAAATGAACTATACCCTACATATTACTCAGTGATTTAAATTGAATGTAGAGGACGTTGTGTTTGGAATCATAATTCGAATGTAAAACGTAATTAAAGCCCCATAAAGTTATTTATTATTATTTTTTTATTGCCATGTAGCCAGACGAGCCAACGGGCCACCTGATCGTAAGTGGTTACCGTCGCTCATGAACCTCTGCAATGTCAGAGGACATTGAGGGGTCGCTACCTACGACCTAACTATAAGGACCCTCCTCAAGCCTCGTTTATTTATTGCTTCATACACAAGTGTGTACATAGGCGGACTTAATGCCATAAGCATTCTCTGCCAGTCTACCATTGGGTATTGGAGAGATGAATAGTGGTAGGCAATAAAAACAAAATAATAATTTGAGAAAGAGAAAGAAAAACCGATTACATACCAAAGATTTTATTTTATTCTCATTTATTTGAAAAGCAACAGTATAGCTTACATAATACAGGAATATAGCATAATAGAAAAGTCTAGTTAGAATAACATTAGCATTTTAATTATTGTAAACCTTATTATATTGTAATAGACGAATCAATGAGGAAATACATATTTTAATTTGTTTTTTTCCTTTATCAATACAGGTTTGATATATCGTGGCTGTTATTTTTATCTATTTTGACAGAATTGTCGTAGATGTTAACATTTTCTTGTTAAAAAACGATCAAATTTAGATGTCTTAAGGTAAATCTACTAATCAGTAATGTAGAGGAAAACTATCTATTACATGTATCTCAAAATCTAACTGCGCCATACTTCACAAAAAAAAAAAGAAATAACAATATTTGTTATGAAAATTGCATGAATCATCGTTAAATACCATGCGTTTCTCGTATGTGATCTTTCAAATCTAAAAACAACAACAATTCCAAAGGAATCTCTGGTTTAAGTCCAGCAGTCATTTTAAATTGTCAAAATAGTGACGTAACATACACGTCGCTGTGATGTAGACATGAAGGTTGATCTCCGCTCTCACTCGCTCTCGTTATAACCTCTATTACTATCTCTTTCGCACTCGTGTACAAAGCATGGCGGCCTTATCGAATTTTGCGTCACAGCTCGATCGCCACTAACAAAGTCGTAGTGTGAATTCAGTACATAATTTTATCTTGCGCCGACTGGACGCGTTTTAAGTGTGTTGACTCTGTGTTTATAGTTTAAAAAAGGAAATCAAGAGATAAAAACGGTTTATTGAATAAAAATACATCGATCACAGGAAAATGGCGAAGGTAATTTGTTAGGTGGCATCGTTTTGGCATACCTTTGCGTTTTATGTTTGAAAATAGAGAATTTTTTCATATCGTACGAGGAATGACGTTGCGCCGTAAGATAATACAGTACACAACAGTCTGTCAGTCATAGTGAATTTATCGACAAATTATTAATATTGAAAAGGGGATAGCGCTATCAAAATAAAATAAATTAACAGAAAAAAATACAAAATATGAAGAACAAGGAAAAAAAATACATTTTATGCATCATTGATCAATAAAATCATACATACAACAGTAAAATTTTAAACACAATAGATCATTATTAATCCCTAAACTAAACTTAAGAGTAATAAATTTCATTTCATTTCAAATCTCCAGTAAATGCACACTACATCTGGAAATTTCTGTGCAATCGCTAATTAAGTTGGGAGTCAATGAATTCAGTTAATGACTACATATATTGTTTCTAAGCAAACTATTACTCACTGTTACGTCGCGATAACATTAAAGTGTTTTAATTCATTCAATAAAATGCTGAGCGACGTGAGATAAAATAATTTGCGACTCATTCTACTATAAATTTGATAAGTAAGAACATAATACAAAATGATTGTTCGAAAATTAAAAAAATGCCGGTGTTCCCACGTGGTGTTTACTTTCTTCGTTAATTGCGCGAAATTTTCCGTGTTTCTTAAAAACATTTCCTAACATAATTATGACGCATCAACAGCAAATCAAATAGTACTTTACACTTATGAAAGTAAACAGTATAAGTGTAACACTTATCAATTAGAGCAGTGGAGAGGACTAGGATTCATTACTTTGGACACAAGAGATCTTGAGAAATAAAGTAACTTACAGCCTGAAATTTCCGTCTTCAAGTTTAAACTTATAGCTCCAGAATCTTACTGATAGTGAATGACTTTATGCTCATAAGTCTCTTTTACAATTTCATCTTCATTATCAGTCAGACTTTCACTATTAGACTTATTTTATGTTTGAAAACAGTCATTTTTAATATTGTACGTTCTGTATAAACTCTCGTTATATTAACTAGACTGTTCGTCCATATTGTGAAGGGTCTAGCTAAGTGAAGTGTACCACCTTCTTCGGCCCTATTCTGGAAACAAATTGACACCCCAAATAATACATTGCTCTCGAAATATTTTGTACCATTTGACTAGCCTGATTGCGATCACATCTCAGTCATAACTTCTTCTCATTTATAAGACAAATTGCTGTTAGTTAGTCTTGCAAAAACTCGAGAACGGCTAAATCGATTTGGATATTTTTAATCTTGTAATATTATTGAATTTTATTTATTCCGTGATGCAGACAAAGTAGCCCGGGCCCACAAGTTCATCATAGAAAATGAAATGGTCAAAAACTAGAAATGATAGGTTAATAACTAGAAACTACATGTAAAAAG
Organism: Trilocha varians; assembly: GCA_030269945.2. NCBI lineage: Eukaryota > Metazoa > Arthropoda > Insecta > Lepidoptera > Bombycidae > Trilocha > Trilocha varians. The sequence continues at coordinate 15,787,008 of AP028278.1, read as the reverse complement.
CTAATATTACAAAGTATAAAATGATAAATTGTCAATAGCTTTGTTTATTGTATGTGTCAGACATTGGTTGTCTGTTTACGCACATGCACTTATCAAGAAAACATTCACATTGTTTTACTCATCGTAATTGAAATCAAAAGTACAATCACATTTGTTCTGGACGATAAAATAAATAATTATTAGAACCGGAAACACCTTTTATCGAGGTTTTCTAATGATTTTTTTTTAGGAAATCTTTTTAAATACAACCTTTTAAGATCCTGGATATTAGGTAGCAGTAGAGTGCTAGCTAATAAAAGTAAAACAAGTCCAAACACGACGGGTCTATCTTGTTTAGCACAAGAGTTCCTATGTCCACATTCCGAATCCATCATCAGATCAGCGTTATTTTTTCATAGTATTGCATTGTCACGCGATATACATCTGCGTGTAAAATGTCGGCTCAACCAGAAACTGAGAATTTTGTCAAATTTAACTTACAAGATTTCACCCGAAGTTACATCCAGTGCAAGTTAATATAAAGCTTGTATTAATAACCATTATTTAGCTCGTAGACTGAACATTTTAACCTCCCCCGAATTTCGCCATAATTATCGGCCCTACTATGTTTGCATCGATATCATCGTATTTGCCATAATCATCATGCTTGGCAGTTGACGTAATTTGAAATGGCGATCGCAGTAGGGCGTTGTTTACTCAGAGGGTGCTGCTGTCCACTATCTGAAGGATTCCTTAGTTGTTTTAATCACATACGTCCTACGAAATTCACGGGAAATAATAGTATTATTCTATATCTACTATTAGATCTCTACGAGACAAGCTTGACCTAGAGTGAAGATTTAATAGTTAATTTTACACTACGTCGTTTCGGATGAATAAATATTTTGATTCTTTGTGCACACAGCTGTCCATACAAATATCAGATTCAGTAAATTAACTTCACATAAATGATTTAAAATAAGTCTCTTCTTCTTTGGATATACCTTATCTTATTTAGATGTGGTAGGCGCAATATGTCTTCTCTCTCTACTCCTTTCTACCTTTACATACATCATCTGTCACACCACAAATCATCATAATAATATCATCTGTCTCAACTCTTCTTCGGCCTTCCTCTTCTCGTATATCCATCCTCCATTATTTCAAATTAGTGAGATCAATAAATTGGAAAGTTTTTGAAGTAATACATCATATTATTATCTTTCTTCAGCCTAACATAATCGTAACAAATATCTTTGACTGATTATCTACAAACACTCATAATAAACTAATTTTAGTTTGTTGTTACTGTACTCCATTTTCTATTTATATTTCTATTAAAATAGATGTTACTATTCTATCAATTCTTTAGGTAGATAGACATTAAAAATGTACGTAAAATAAGGCTTAGGATTTTTTAGTGGGTAGGACATGCTCGCTGAGTTTCTTGCCAGTTCTTCCTTAGGACGGTGACTATAATTTCTTATTTCCGAACTGGCCTTTTAACATCAACAAGCATGATAATTTTTCATTAACGTTGAGAATAAAATAATTTTAACAAAATAGAAGTTTTTGAAATATTAATTGGCAACATTATTACGTCACTCGATCGATAACGTGATCTGTCAAAAAAAATGTAAACATTACCCGAAAACGACAGTGTTTTATTGAAATTACGTGATTTTTGACTGTAATTTAAATGTTTTATTCGATTAAAAGGCTTTTAATGAACGTACGGGACGCGTACAAGATATTTGTCGAGATGAATCGCAATCGATACGCGGTATGTACGTGAAAACACACGATTTTACAGCAAATTTTTTCGTAAAGTTATTTTCGTGAATATTGTGAAAATTACTGGAATTAATTGATATTTATGTGTTGTTTTACGTTTTAGTATCTATTAACGGTGTTTGAAATGTATTTTTAAGTGTTTTAATTATATATTTTACGATGATTTTCGACTTTGCTTTGATTACATCATTTTTATTGGTTATGATAGAAACCGGCTAATATTATCAAAAGACGCATGATTTTGTGCGTTTTTAATAATATTAGGTGATCTTCACTGCATCTCTGTCACTAAAAGTGTTATTATTTTAGTTTTTTATTAAATTTTTCTAGTTTATCAAAATTTCAAATTGCCTAAGTTACCACTTACAACATCAGGAAACTGTCAGTGAAAGCCAAAAATGTGACAAAAATTTAAAAAGTTTTTAAAAATAAAGACAAACACACATTTAAAAATAAAACGACATGTGTACTGTTTACATACATATTGAAAACATACAGCCCATGGACCGTCGCTCATGGACCTCTGCAATGTCAGGGGACACTGTGCTACCTACGACCTACCTTTAAGAACCTTCTTCGCCTCGTTTAAAGAAGGACAAGTCATTCATATCTAAGTAAAGTTGTTTGCAAACACAATTCATTTATTTTGTTGACAATAACACAGGTCGCAATAAAAACTACGACCTTGTTGTAATGATAAAACTAATTTGCACTAAACCTTCATTTAGTCCATTTTCCTTGTATAAAAGTATTATCTTGACAGTGAAAAAAAAAACAAGCAAAATGTGTACTTCCTTTTAGAACACACGGTCAAAATTAAATTCAAATTTAAAGATTTTTTGACCAACTTCCAAAAAGGAGGAGTAACTCATTTGTTTATGTTTGTTCCTTCATAACTTTAGATTGAGTAGAATGATTCTGGTGTCAGATGGAAGGTGATCATAGTCATGGGGTCCCATTTAATTTTCCACTTTTGGATAACTACTTTTGTTAAGGTCCGATTTCAAAAATTCTTTTAATATTGGATAGTTCATTTATCGAGAAAGACTATAGGATATAACGGCGTAAATAGTATGTGTTGAGGTGTAATGATGTTGTAATTAGTCGATCTTCCTTTTATTTTGTCAGGAATGACGTCACAATGTTCACTTAAACACTTGATGATCAATACTTTTAAATAAAAACTTGAAAATAACGAGTTTTAACAGTTTATTACTTTTACATCAAGAGGTCCGTTCGCCTCGACAATTCAAACACGAATGGATAATAATAGCGGCCAACGCCTGTATTTATAGCAAGTCTCCACTTCCAACTACCCGCACGGTGAATATGTTGGTTTCCCTTGTTATTACCCCGTCAGATATATTGTTTCACTTTGTGACGCAAACGAAGTTGCGACAAGCAGGTAGTCATTCATAAATATCAATTTATTGGTGCGAATGACCACAATTGCTATTAATCTCTATCAATTAAAATGCACTATTAAAAACACTGTTTTGATGAAGATAGACGTAATGGCTGTAGTAAATAAATGAAATAAACGAGTCTAATGCAAAATATCACGTTGATTGGTGCAGTAATTGAAATGGACGTTAATTTTCTTTGTTATTTTAGTTAGTGGTCATAACACTCATAATTCATACCATTTAAATTATCTAAATCAAAATCAGACGGGAAAGAGTGCCTTGGGCGTAACGCGTCGCGCCGTCCCTCATAACCCCGTGCTGGGTTCTGGCCCCAGCCGGGGTTCGGACACTGAGTGTGAGCGGTTGGAGGTTTTAGTGCAGTTCAACTCCCACGTAACCCGGGGCGGGCGGGGATCCGGTGATTTCCTCCAATTAAAAAAAAAAAAATAGACTGTTACTTTTGAAGCTATGTTTAAAAAGGCTATATTCATTGACTACAAGCGTTATATTAACTTGCACTGGATGTAACTATGTAAGTTCGGGTGGAATCTTGCGATCTAAGTTTAACAAGTTTCAGCGGTTTCCGATTGAGCTGACATTTTGCACGCAGATGTATATCGCGTGACAATGCAATAATATGATAAAATGGCGCTGATCTGATGATGGATTCGGAAGGTGGTCATAGGAACTCTTGTGCTAAACAATATAGACCCGTCGTGTTTGGGTTCGAGAGATTTGATCCTTCAAAGTCACTGTATCGATAGAATAAAAGTACAGGGTGTGATTTTTTCGAATTGTTCAAGATTTTTTTTCTTATTTAAAACACATAAACCTCTTGTATCACTCTATTTATCAAAAAAGCCGCATCAAAATCGGTGGCGTAGTTTTAAAAATATAATCATACATAGAGACAGACAGCGTGATACGACTTTGTTTTATACTATGTAGTGATTAGTATAGTTTTTATGAAATAAATGTGGTTTAGCTTAATGTTATTGTGGTTAGATTACTACGTCTGTTTATGTATTAAGCAAAAACGTGTTTTTCAATGATATTATCGAAAACAATCTTTGAAAGATAAAAACAAGGCACGAGCCAACTCTAGATTACATCTGATAAGATTATAAAACGAAATATTAAATATTATGTAATAACTGATCTACGAAGTAATTTATTTTAAAGAAAACTTTTTAAATACAAGCTTTTAAGATCCTGTATATCATGTATCAGTAGAGTGCTAGCTAATATAAGTAAAACGAGACAACGATGTTTATCTTGTTTAGTACAGGAGTTACTATGAGTCATAGTCTATGACCACCTTCCGAATCCATCATCGGATCTTGTAAGATCAATAAATTTCTTTAAACACTCGCGGTTAAGATCAAATTTATCTTGCAAGATTCCAACCGAACTTACATAGTTACATCCAGTGCAAGTCAATATAAAGCTTGTAACAAGAATTTTGAATACCATAATTTACATTAATATGTGTGCAAATATTACCTATATGGTACAATTCTTATTTTATCGTTTTATCTCGCAATTGTTGCAATTTGAAGATTATTGGCCTTCAAGATAAGATTTGTCTCGCTCATAGTCAAGGTGAATGCATCGTTGAGATGTTTCGGTGTTTCACATAGTTTCAATGACGGACAATGCACACAAAACCCCCGTTTACATGTTGGTCGGTCGTCACCGTCATTTGTTTTTTACGTGTGTTGGTCGTTGGTGAGCCAATGTGGAAACGTGTAAAATGTAACATTGTAGAGGTTGATTTATTAATTTCAGACCACAAAATGTTTATTAAGTCTCAAGTGATCTCGCGTACCGCACACTACCGCCACATCCATCAGCTGTCGTTTAACAATCATGTTGCAAAAGTTTTCGATATTTTTAAGTTGCGTTTATAGTAGAAACTCCAGGAACAAACATAAACTTGATTTACCGATGAGTCGATTGCATAAAATAAGAAATTCCTTCAGGTGTTTGTCTGTATGCTGGTACAACAAAATCCCACAAGATGTTCAAAACCTACCTATACATAGGTTTAAGAAAACTATTAAAGAACGTCTGTGCAAGAAAGCCTACTATAAGGTCAATGATTACCTGGACGATTGCACAAAGTGGGAATGAGTTGCTCGCCAAGGTCATTTCATTATCGTAATCGATTTTTTTATATATTTAATGTAAAATTGTATAATACTGTTAAAATACTTAAAAAAAAAAAATATGCTCATAAAAGAAAAAAGGACATGCCCGCTGAGTTTCTTGCCAGTTCTTCTCAGGACAGTGGCTATAATTATTATTTTTTGTGTCCGAACTGGTGGTAGCTTTTAACTTTTGACGTCAACAAGAATGAGTACGTCATCGATGTTGAAAATAAAGTATTTCATTTCATACCATATTGCTTCGGGTCGTATATCAGTATCAACCATCTTGACCTTCAATATGTACTAATACAAATCACACTATATAGAAGAATATTCTTAACCTACTGCTACATTGTTCCAGAAACTTCAAATGTGCGGTACAGAAGCGGAGATGAGAGAGGTGGCCGGAAGAATATGCAGAAACTACCTTCACGGGGCATGGAAAAGTGTGGACCCTACCGAATTAGAGTTTAGAAGAATCAGGTACTGTAACAACCCATTACTGCCCACTGCTGGGCTCAGGTCTCCTCCGAAGAGGGGCTAGGCATAGTCCACCACGAGAACACAATGCGAATTGGGGACTTCACATATCAGACGAAGGATTTAGAATGCTTTTCCGATATGCAGGTTTCCTCACGATGTTTTCCTTCACCGTTCGTAGCCAGTGGTGTTTTGAAATATTGCACATAAATCTGTGTCACACGGATCAAGTTATATAATTTTTATCACAAATTTTATACAGGGTGTATGAAGACCACTCCCGAAAACGAAGGCTGGTGTTAGTACTAGTGATATCTAGGATGTTAAGATTTTTGATAAGAAAAATCGTCTGAATGGACCGGTTTCCTGGTTTATCATCACAGGTATCACTAGTACTACCCCCAGTCTTCGTTTTCGGGAGTGCTCTTCATACACCCTGTAGGTACTCTCTTCAAGCCTCGCTTTACATTACATTTTGTAACCCAAACCCAAAAGTACTTGTTCGATCTTTAAAAGAAATAAATGAGACACCACGACGACGATCACCTTTCATCTGCCACTTAACGCATCGAAATCGGTCCACATAAACTAAAATTATGAGTCCGTTTAGCCCCGCTACTCAGCAGCCAGGTCTGCAGTTCCGAGGCGGGGTATATCAGGAGAACTATGGACCAAGATTTCAATTTGCCTAGACAAAAATTGGCATTAACTCTGGGGCTAAATGTAGAAAACCGCGCGTATTTTCACAAGCTTTATATTAACTTGCACTGGATGTAACTATGTAAGTTCGGATGCTTGCAAGCTAAATACAAACTTCCCGGTTTCCGATTGAGCTGACATTTTCAATGCAATAATATGACAAAATGGCGCTGTCCTAATGATGGAGTCATAGGAACTCTTGTGCTAAACAAGATAGACTCATCGTTGGCTCGTTTTACTTGTATTAGCTAGCACTCTGCTACATGATATCCAGGATCTTAAAATCAGGTTTTTTTTAAATGTTTTCTTTAAAATATTTTTTGTAATAAAAATATTATTGGAAATCCATCAAGCCATACCATCTTGTATAGTGTCCGAAATGCTATACTATTGTCAGAAATGTAGTAATCCTTATCTTTTATGTTTATTTATCAATAGAGTCCCATTCTGTTGTAATTTTCCAATGACCCCATTCCAGTGCTTTACGTTCGATAATACGGAATCTCTCAATTACTTTATAGATATTTGTAATTATTTATAGCAGAGGTCGCCAAAATATTGTCACTCGCGGCCTGTTTGCAAAATTTTTGATCGACTTTCCAAAAGGGTAGAGTAGCTGTATTGTTTTGTTTGTTACCTCATAACTTTAGTTTGGCTGAACCGATTCGGATGATTCTTGTTTCAGAAGATAGGTGATGGTCGTCATGAGGTCTCGTTTAATTGTTTTTAAGATCGTACAAGTACTTTTGGATCTGTGTTTAAAAATGTGCATTTTAGCGTACTAGATTTCATGTTTTGCGTTTCTTTTGTATGTTAACCGATTTCCATGATTTTTTTGTTATAAAGATAGATAGAAAATTCTTTATTGCACACGAAAATAAATGTACATGGGCGAACTTAATGCTAAACAGCATTATCTACCAGCTAACCCTGGTGTAATGTGGATAGTATAAGGTAAGGTATCATGTAAATTTGATAAAGATCTGACTGCTAGTTTTTGTGCTAGTCTTGCAAAATAGAAGCCGTCCGGGGGCGACGCGACTGGAAAGAATGCTGTAGTGCGTAACGCGTCGCGCCGTCCCGTATAACCCCGTGCTGAGTTTTGTCCTCATCCGGAGGTTTTAATCTGGCTATTTCGAGCTCAAAAAAAAACCATACCATACAAAAAGGACTTTGATAATTGAATATTAGGGGTGTGCGAATATCGTTCGAATCGAATCGTATCGAATATTAATATTCTACATCTAACCCATTCAATATATTATGTACAAAATACAAATTCTTGTCCTATTTCCGACGCATCTTCGTAGTCAAAATCGATACTATTCGAAATTTCGGATTATTCGAAACTTTTCGAATATTCGTTCGAGTCGATTCGAGTTTCGAATAACGAATAATTCGTAAGTTCGAATTATTCGCACACCCCTATTGAATATGTATAATTTGTTATTCAGTGCTTCCGACTTGTTTATAAATATTCAGACAGGAACTCTGTTAGTGACAAGATAAAGAAACTTACGTAACTTAAATTTTAACAATGTTTATAAGTAACAACTAGAGATGTCACGAATTTTCACATTCGCAAATATTTTTTACAAATAATTTATTTTAAAGATATCTTTAAATGCAAGCTTTAAGATTCTGAGTATCATGTATCTGTGGAGTGCTAGCCAAGACAAGTAAAATGAGCCCAAACACGACAGGTCTATCTTATTTAGTACAGGAGTTCCTATGACCACCTTCGGAATCCACCATCAGATCATTGCCATTTTGTTATACTTTTGCATTGTCACGCGATATAAAACTACGTTCAAAATATCAGCTCAATCGGAAACCGGAAAGATTGTCAAATTTATCTTGCAAGATCCCACCCGAACTTACATAGTTACATCCAGTGTAAGTTAATATAAAGCTTGTAAAATGAAAACGATATACTTCCATTTCTCAAGCATAGCACAAAAACTACCAGTCAGATCTTTACTTTTTTTTCCGTCCAAAGTGTCTGCTTCCTAACAAAAAATCATCGAAATCGGTTCATATAGAAAATAAATAAGAGCAAAGATAAATGTCTCTTACAGACTCCATGGGCATTTTTTATTGCCATGTAGGCAGACGAGCTAACGGGTCCACCTGATCGTAAGTGGTTACCATCGCTAATGGACCTCTGCAATGTCAGAGGACACTGTGCTACCTACGACCTAACTTAAATACTTCAAACTACCGAGAGAGCCGGTAGCCTCATAACCCCGTGCTAAGTTCTGGCCTCAGCCGAAGTTCGGACGCTGTGATTGGTTGGAAGATTAAGTGCGGTTCAACTCCCATACCTGAGATTTCCTCCAACACAAAATACTAACTTTACATTCCTCTCAACAGTGGAGGTCTATCAAACTTCCTTTACTACGTGGCCCTACCAGAGGACCCCACTAAACTCTGCACGTACGCCAAACGGGAGAGCTCACCGGAGACCGACCCTGAAACGGCGGCCAGTAGACTCGTCAAGAAGTCCATGGCTAGATCTAACTCATTCAGCATTGAGGAACCGAAGAAGGTACGTTGAATAGCTTGTTTGTTGAATGTAGACAGCTCAGTGTTGACTGTAGACAGGTTCAAGTTGTCTATAGACAGCTTAATGTTGAATGTAGACAGCTTAAAATTGATAGTAGACAACTTAATGTTGACTGTAGACAGCTTAGTTTGTTGAATGTAGACAGCTTAACGTTGACTGTAGACAGCTTAATGTTGAATGTAGACAACTTAATGTTGACTGTAGATAGGTTAAAGTGACTGTGGACAGTTCAACGTTGTATTTAGACAGCTTAATTTAGACTAAACAACTTACCGTTGAATGTAGACAGCTCAACTTTAAATGTAGACTTAATATTGACTGAAGATAGCTCAAGGTTGATTGTAGACAGCTTAATGTTGAATGTATATAACTCAACGTTGAATGTAGACAGCTTCATATTGAATGTATATAACTTAACGTTGAATGTAGACAGCTTAATGTTGAATGTATGTTACTTAACGTTGAATGTAGACAGCTTAATGTTGAATGTATGTTACTTAACGTTGAATTTATTTATTTATTTATTTATTAATCAAACCAACAGTACATGATACACAAGGTTACAAATATACATGTAAGGAATATAAAATATACAGACTACAGTGTATCAATACCAATAACAGGCTTGCATAACATTAACATTGTGAATATTTGAGAAGGCAGAAACACTTGCATTATAAAATTAACACAAAAGAAAATAATAATATTCAAAATTTATAAAGCCAAAAATAAAAAAATAAAATTAAAATATACAAATCTAAAGTTAAAAGAAAGTATGATAATTAAAATTACAAATTAACAAATTAATTAATACAAAATAACCACATAAATAATCAAAATTCAACTTAAAATAAAAACTAAGGCGAGTCATTAGCTACTGCCTAGCGAGTCATAGAACTCGCAAATACTATTCTTAAAATTACGTAAAGACATTGAGAAAATATCGAAATCAACGCTATCCACCTTATCTGAGACATCGTTATACAACCTAATTAATCGGGGTACAGGACTGTTATAGGTGCTGTTTAATTTGGAGAATTCAGAAACAAATAGCTTATGGAACCGAAAGTTGCGTCTTGGAATCTTGAACTTAAACTCTTGAATCGCGTTAGTGTCTATGTTTCCGTTTATGATTTTGTGTAAAAATAGTAAGTCACTAACTTTGCGTCTAGTCTCCAAGCTCTGTAAGTTAAAATGCAATAGTCTATCATGGTAATCAGGAATAGACTTTCGTTCGCCAGTTCTGATACATAAATACCTCACGAAACGAGCCTGTAATGATTCAATTCTCTTAATATGAATATCGTAAAGTGGTGACCAAATCGTGGAACAGTACTCAAGCACGCTTCTAACCAGAGCTTTGAATAAGGTTATGCTGCTACTGACGTTTTTAAATGGTTTAGTTATTCTAATAATGAAACCCAGCATTTTCAGTGCTTTATTCATTATGTGATCAATATGATCACGAAACGACAAATTGCTATCAAAAAACACTCCCAAATCGCGAACAATCCGCACACGTTCCTAAACCGTTCCACCAATGTTATAGGTATGAAAAATAGGATTCTTTTTGTTAGTAAATGATATTACTTGACATTTTTTGATGTTTAACGACATGTGATTATTTAAACACCATTTGCTTAACACTTCTAAATCACTTTGCAAATGCAACGTATCATTGATTGTTTTGATGCCTTTGTACAATTTCAAATCATCTGCATAGGCCAGACATTCACATTTAAAATCATTTAAGAGGTCATTTATGAAGATTAAGAAAAGAAGGGGTCCCAATTTGGAACCTTGAGGTACACCAGATGTGGGTGTACAAGGCGGAGACTTGTATCCAGCAAGTGCAACTAGTTGGGATCTATTATTCAGATAGCTCTCAAACCATCGAAGTAGACTTCCATGAATTCCACAGTGCGACAGTTTCCTGACAAGAAGATGAAAATCCACTCTATCGAATGCTTTCGAAAAGTCAGTGTAAATGGTATCTACTTGACCTTTAATCTCAAGGGTCTTAGAAATAAAGTTGGTATAGGTGAATAAGTTTGTTTGAGTGGATCGGCGAGACATGAAACCATGCTGAGAGCCACTCAACAAATGCTTACAATGATTATAGACAACAGTATATATTAGCCCTTCGAAGACTTTTGCAAAACAGGAGAGCACAGAGATAGGTCTATAGTTTGTGACATCATTCCGATTACCAGACTTGTATACAGGTACGATATGGGCTGTTTTCCAAAGACGAGGGAAAACGCCGTCATTCAAAGACTTATTTAAGGCAATATGAAGCGGTTTAATTAGGGCTTCAGAGCACAAACGAATGAATACAGGAGGTAAACCATCTGGACCGGGCCCCTTATTCAGATCAAGTTTATGTATTGCTTGTTTGATATCCTTTTCAGAAATGGAAATTCCAGATAAAGAGTAGTTGGAACTAGGAAAGTCGAAAGGTATGCCATCATTATTGCAAGCGTTAAATGTATACACAGAGGAGAAATATGAACAGAAAATATCACAAATGCCCGGCCCGTCATTAGCAGAACGGGTACCAAAAACAACCTCATTAGGAATACCAGAATTATTGGACTTGGATTTGGTATACTTCCACAGGGATTTCAGACCATTTCTCAAGTCACTCTCTATGCTACGGATATAAGCATTATAACAATGTTTGATGGAAATTTTTGCTCTTTTACGTAATGATGCAAATGTGTCATAATCACGGGGATTGCCATGCTTATTAAAACGCCTTCTGAACTTATTTTTTTCCCTTAGGAGGGCAATGAGAGACCTGCTATACCACACAGGATACTGGTTCATATTACGCTTAGATCTCGGAGTATGTCTCTCAATACCCTTCCATATTGTATCATAGAACACCTGGACAAATCCATCACAGGACATTCGGCTAAAACTATTCCAGTCAGTCTGCGACAAGTCATGCACAAAGGACACATAATCAATTTTGCGAAAGAGGTAATGGTTGGCGAACCTATTGCGATTCAAGTTTGAAGTCTTGAACGTGCCAATCAGTATCTCAAACGGAGGATGATGAACGTCAAGCTTACTAATGGGTTTAGTAATCTCGACAATTTTAATACTATGAGTTATATTTGTAAGAGCAAGGTCAATTATATTATTGCTAACGTTTAAAAATGTATTAAGCTGAGAGAACCCAGTCACACCAATGAAATCCACCAACATTCTAGATTTAGCATCAGACACTGGTAAGTTAAAACCAGAAGCGTTCCAAACAATGTTAGGTAAATTGAAGTCACCCAAAATTAAAGTAGCAGTTTCTGGATATTTAGAACATAAGTCCTCACAATTATTTAGAAATTCTTGAAATATTTCAGGTGGTATGTATGATGGGATGTAAGCTAAACACATGTTCAATCTAAAATGGCCAAACCTTAAACATAGCCACAAATCCTCCACCTCAGTACGCCATTCCTCCTTGTCATTAAAAGATAGTTTGTTGTTTATGGCTACCAGAATCCCACCACCATGAGCCTTAGAATAACGTTTCCTAAATTCCACGCTACGGTCCCTGCGAATCACAGTGTACCTAGAATCGAAGAATTCTCCAGAAGAAAATGAGTCGTCTAACCATGTCTCAGTCAAACATATTATATCGTATTCATTGTTCAAGACAGATAGCATCACATCAGAAGATTTACTTTTAAGGCTTCTAACATTTTGATAATACACAGAAATTTCCATAAAAATTCAATTAAACTATACAGAACTATTACAATTACAGTCTACTTAATTAAAATAATAGCATAAGAATAAATAAAATTATAAAAATGACAAAAAATAGGTACTATACAATTTTATCCAAACTATCAAAATCCTTTATTAAAATAGCAGCTGTGCTTTCATCCTTGCGAACATAAATTTTTCCATACTTTACCCACACAAACTTGAAGAGCTTGTCCTTGGCTCTCAATCTAGAAGCTGCATGCAATACTTTCATTTCCGGGCACAAATGCTCAAATATAAAAATTGGATGTCTTTCGCCAGCTATACCTAGTAGTGAAGAATTGATTTTGTCACTTTTGTGTGATTTATTGTATTTCGTTACAGCTGAAAAAAATCCGTCACGACATCTAGGACTGCGCAACTTGACCACTATTGATCGCGGCTGGTTTTTATCTTTCTTTATGCTGGCCACTCGGGTACATTTCATGATATCAGCATCTTCCAGAGGATACGAGACCACTTTAGCTAGTTGAGTAATGACCGTTGGAAGATTCTCATGTTTATTTTCTGGGAGACCACGGATCTCCAAATTTGCTTCACGCATAGTTTGATCCAACGCGTTAAGCCTGAAGTTAGCTTTAGATAAATTGGTCTTTAACAGTTCGTTCTCCTCAGTCAACTTAGCATTATCAGATTGGGCTTTCTGTATTTCAACCTTTAGTTCACTATTAGTAGCCGATTCAAAAGCAATGGAGACTTTTAGTTCATCTAATTCCTTTCTCATTATTTCAATGTCATCACCTATAAGTTCGCGTATAATTTCGCGCAATTCGATACGAAGAGAGGTTCTAATTTCATTTCTAATAATATTTTTTATATCTTCGTTGTCTTTAAGTGATTCATTGTCAGATTCATCACATTGCACATATGGAGAACCTCTAACTGGAGTATCTGAATTGTTGCCTCGGGGCTCATTAGCAATACAAATCGGGCATACCCATGAACAACGAGCGGCCTTCGACAACTTTTTAAATGATGTTGAATTTAAGTTGATGCATAGGTGGTGGTAATTTTTATTACATTTTGAACATGCAATTTTTTCTACAGTTTTGACTGTTTTACCACAAGCGTCACAAGTGGACATTGCAATTCGATACTCACAAACATGTAAATAAATTACAAAAAGCGTTCTCGTTAGTCAGGATCGAACCCTGACGCTTCGACTTACAGAACCACTACGGGACCAACGGGCTACACCTGTTTAGTTCCAATGTGCTGAATTTTAATGTGTGTTTGATCTTCGTAGGCCGGAACAGCTGATTTGTAGGTAGATATGAATGAATATCGATACAACAGCACTATCATTGATGTAAAACAGCTGATCACCGTCTTCAATCGGGCTTCAATTATACACTTAGCCGTAAAAGTAATTCACTTATATGATATTAATTGATTTTTCAAACACTTCAGAGATGTTTTTAAACGAAGATTTAGCACAGAAAATGATACTTATAACTTTAAACATAATACAAAAAACCGAATGCAAATTTATACGTCTGCCTTCCGCTGAGGCGCGGTGGGGTATGTAATGTAGACAGCTTAATGTTGAATGTATGTTACTTAACGTTGAATGTAGACAGCTTAATGTTGAATGTATGTTACTTAACGTTGAATGTAGACAGCTTAATGTTGAATGTATGTTACTTAACGTTGAATGTAGACAGCTTAATGTTGAATGTATGTTACTTAACGTTGAATGTAGACAGCTTAATGTTGAATGTATGTTACTTAACGTTGAATGTAGACAGCTTAATGTTGAATGTATATAACTCAACGTTAAATGTAGACCCCTAGCAGGTCCTCGCAACTTCGTCTGCGTCACATAAATAAAGTTTCTCACCGTTTAAACCTCCCCTAGGCTTACACAATTATTCCAAGACTAAAATTAGCCAAATCGGTTCGGCTCGAGTTTTAGCGAGACTAACGAATAGGATTTCATTTTTAAACTATGTTTTATTCCAGGTTTTGCTCAGAATTTACGGACAAGTCCACGGCGAGAGAGCCATGGATGCAATAGTGACAGAATCAGTTATATTCACTCTTCTCTCCGAGAGGAGGTTGGGGCCGAAGTTGCACGGTGTCTTCTCTGGAGGAAGAATAGAGGAGTATATACCGGTGAGTAGAGATAGAGAGAGATGTACTGTGTGTCATTACTGTATATTAACTTGCAATGGATGCAGTGGCGTGCTTGCATATTTTAATCAGGGTATGCAGAAATGTAAATCTGAGTAATTTTTCACATATTTACATCCTATAATCAGTTTTATTTTACTTTTATTGTAAATAATAGTAATGAGAAGTGTATTTTGATTAAATATACAGTGTTTAATCGACTTTATTGTAATTTTTTTTAAAATTACATCAAATTTTCATAGGTTAGGTTAGCAGTGCATTTTTCTTGTATGAACTGCACGCCACTGAATGGATGTAACTATGTAAGTTCGGCTGGAATAAAAAAAACACTTTAAATACAAATTAAGATCCTGGATATCATGTAGCACAGTGCTAGCTAATACAAGTAAAACAAGCCCAAACACGACGGATCTATCTTGTTTAGTACAGGAGTTACTATGACTCCATCATCAGATCAGCGCCATTTTGTCATATTATTGCATTGTCACACGATATACATCTGCGTGCAAAATGTCAACTCAATCGGAAACCGGGAATTTGTCAGCTCGCAAGATTCCACCCGAACTTACATAGTTACATCCAGTGCAAGTTAATATAAAGCTTGGAATTAAATATTAATAAATAAATTTTACTAAAAAACCGTTAATAATTCCGAGAAAAACAATTAAACTATAAAAATTATCGTTAAAATTGAACCGATCGTAAAATGTCTGACTTGTGACCCGTTTGTTAAGAAAACATTCTGAACTGATAACAAAAATAATGTTAATTATTTTGTATTTAATTATTACTTTGATAATATTGAGAAAAATAATTTGCCGGTTTATAACTGACTTTAAAATTATGGTTTTATTAGAAAAAGTCGTGGTGGCTTGCCTTCCGTAAGGGAGGTCGCGGGTTCAAAACCGGGCGGCTTGTACCTCTAAATGTTAATATGAAAAAGATTTATGTGCAATTTTTCACAACACCACTGGCTAAAAACGGTGAAGGAAAACATCGTGAGGAAACCTGCATGTCGGAAAGGGATTCTAAAAATCCTTTGAAGATATGTGAAGTCCCCAATCCGCACTGGGCAAGCGTGGTGGACTATGCCTAATCCCTCTTCTGAGGAGACCTGAGCCCAACAGTGGGCAGTAATGGGTTGGTACAGAGCTAGTATTAATATATATTTCTATTCTTTTCTGTCTAGGCCCGCCCCCTCTTAACGAAAGAACTATCAGATCCGTCATTGTCTATGAAAATAGCGGAAAAAATGGCCGCCATTCATTCCATGGATATACCATTATCTAAAGAACCAAATTGGCTATGGAAGACGATGTGGCGATGGTTAAAAATATGCAAAGATGAAAGACTAAATAGCACTGGAAAGGTAAGATAATAAAAGGTTTTGAATTATGACATTATTAAGTTTTAGCTGACTATTATTAAGTTTTTGCTGATCATTATTAAGTTTTTGCTGGTCATTATTAAAGTGTGGGAGCCAATTATTAAGTTGTAGATGACTATTATTAAAGTGTGGGAGGCTATTATTAAGCTGTGGTTGCTTATTATAAATTTTTAGCTGACCATTATTAAGTTTTAGCGGACCATTATTAAGTTTTAGCTGGCCATTATTAAGTTTTAGCTGACCATTATTTAGGTTTAGCTGCTCATTATTAAGTTTTAGCTGACCATTATTAAGTTTAAGCTTCCAATTATTAGTCGCTATTTGATTTTTACCTACAATTTTATAGAAATTTTACCAATTATTTTTACTTTTTCGTATTAGAACATGTTCCAATATATACCATCATTAACAAATCACCCTGTATAACAGCTATCAACACCCTGTATATTATATTTATTTTCAGAACGAAGAAGAAGATCGTATAATAAAACAATTAAAAGCTATAGATTTTGACAAGGAAATTGATTGGCTGAAAAAGTTTTTGGCTACAGTTGAATCTCCCGTTGTCTTCTGTCATAATGACATGCAAGAAGGTAAATATACAGGGTGTAAAACAACCACTCCTGAAAACGCAAATTGGTTGTATTACTAGTGATACCCGTTATAATAAAAATGGAAACCGGTACATATGGACGAATTTCTTTTTTTAAATGTTTACCCATTTTTACGGTCATTCACATAATATTAAAGCTAAATGAAACACAATTTTGAAAAAATAATAAACTTTACGATAAACGATTAAAACTGCAACGAAATAAAACCTACATACAAGACTTACATAGTTACCTATGTAATTTCGGGTGGAATTTAAATTAACGAGTTAAATTTGACAATCTTACCAGTTTCCGATTCAGCTGACATTTGCTCGCAGATGTATATCGCGTGATAATGCAATAATATGACAAAATGGCGCTGATCTGATGATGGAGTCATAGTAACTCTTGTACTAAACAAGATAGACTCATCGTTGTCTCGTTTTACTTGTATTAGCTAGCACTCTAGTTTTCTTTATAGTTTTCTCTATATTATAAATTTAAATTTTCAGGCAACATTCTAATGTTAGAAGACACACCAAATCCCGAAGATGAATTGACAACAATATTTGTGCAAGCTTACGACATTGACAATACAAAAAGCAAAGAATATAATTTAGACGAGATATCATCAGACAGTGTATCCAGCCATATTTCAGACACTGGAGAACCGAAGTTATTTTTGATCGATTTTGAATATTGTGCTTATAATTATAGAGGTTTTGACCTGGCCAATCATTTTCAAGAATGGGCCTATGACTACACTAATGGGGTCCATCCGTTTTATCATGAATGTCAAGAAGATTGCCCGACTTTGGAGCAGAAGGTGAGATTTTTAAACGATTTTTTAAAGGAAGATTTGACTGTTAAAACGAAGTTCCTTATCGCGCGTTATCGAAAGACGGAAAAAAATCTTACGAAAAGTTGTCACGACACTTTTTATGTTTTAGATGATTATCGCTAGATGGCGCTGTGATCAAAATATTTTAAAACACGTTCCTTCTCGCAAAAAAAAATATAAGATTTCTTTTAATCGAAAGGAACTTCGTTCTATTCGGGTGTCCCATGACACCTCTCAAGTTTTTTTTTTTCTGTTTGTTGTTTGTGAAAGGTGGTAATTTTGGTTGTAATTTTTAATGGACAAGATATCAGGGTTTGTGTTTTTTTTGTGACTGAACCGATTTTGATGATTTTTTTATGGTCACTTTTGTTGTTTTTTGTGCGTTTTTTAAAGAAGAAATCTTGGTGTAATGTGTGATGGATGTAATTTTTTAAATGTGTCTGCATTTTTTAGCCTTGACGAATAATAGGTGTGTATGATCTGTCTGTTTGTCTGTCTGTTTGTGTAATGGAATGGTTTTTAAATTTTTGATCTGAAAGCCGCACGTAAAAACAGTTTTTTTTTTAGTTTTGTTTTAATTCATTGTGAAAGGTTTTGTTCATTGGTTTTGAATGTAAAACGACATAACTCAAAAAATCACTTTTTGGCTACAAATTTGAATTTCGTATTCATTATGAAAGGTTTCTGCAATGTTAATTGACTGTTAATTGATACAACTCGAAAAATACTTTTTATTGAGTTTTTTAATATTGGCACTTATTACTTATGAATATTTTGTTTGACTTTGAAAGCAAAATGACACCGTTAAAAATATTTTTTTTTTTTAAATATAAATTCTAGAAATTTAAGTGTAATTTGTTCATTGATTTTGAATGTAAAATTACATACCTAAAAACAAACTTTTTTTCGATACATTTCAATTTGTTTTTTGCAAACACTATTTCTTTAGAAAGGTTTAAGTGGTTTTGAACGCAAAATGACATAACTCAAAAAAAAAATATTTTCTACAAAATTGTAAATAGTATTCATTATGAAATGTTTGTACAATGACATAACTCAAGAAATGCCTTTTTATTATTTTAATTACTATTACATAGTTGTTATGAAAGGTTTATTTGACTTTGAACGCAAAATGACACAACTCGAAAAATTTCCTTTTTTTTTCTTGTCCCACCACTACGCAGCTTTTGTGTCTGTGTTATTTATTCTAGAGCCGGGACGACCATAGACAACTGGGCCGTACGATTGGATATCATTGCCCGACCGGGAGGCGACGCGCAAAAAAATAAAACGGGAATACGAAAGTATCTTTGATGTACTTTTTATATGCATTTATTTTATGTATTTTGTGTTTGTTTATTGATGTTATACAAGAGAAATTGTTGTTGAAAAGTTCCCCAAAAATCGGGAAATTTTCACCAAAAATCGGGATATTTTCTGCCTTTTCTAAAAATTTTTTAATGATTTTTTAAAGGAAGAATTAATTAAAATAAATAGTAATAATTTTGATACTCGACGTATAAAAAAATATCAATTTAAAAGCTAGTTTTAAAGTGATATTACAGCTATATCATTAGATAAATGAATGAACGGTTTACCTGATGGTAAGCGGTTACCGTCGCTCATGGACCTTTGCAATATCAGGAACATCAATATACAGGATGTCATTAATCTTTTTTAAAAGAGATTATTTGTAACCGTTCTATCGATTGGCACTAAAAAACAGGGTGTTTTTTTTTCGATTTTGTTAGTTCGATTTTCAAACGAAAAATCTTTAAATGCAGTATTGTTAAAAATCTAAAATAAAACAATATTTCTTTTCACCAAAATATCCTATCTCCAATATTTAAGGTACTTCCCGATCATGCAGTCTGAAGACACCCTGTATATAATCCCCACAAATGACAATTCCAAAACAAAAAAGCACCAATTTGAAGATCAAATATTGACAATAAAATTGCCATTTTAAACAAATATTTTCTCAATTATTTTAGGAGATATTCATCAAGGAATACCTAAAACATTATTCGTCGAATATATCTGAGGATCCTCATGAACCGACGATAGATGATATAAATCATTTGCTGAATGAGGTGGAAGCCTTTGCCCTGGCCAGCCATCTTTTCTGGACTCTATGGTCTATTGTCAATGCTTCGAAGAGTCAAATACCCTTCGGATACTGGGTGAGTAGACTAGCTTTTAACTCAACTGGAATCGGCACCAAATTTGGTTTGTTTACTTTTGCCGAGTGTGTGGCAGGAGCCAAAATTGAGCAGTTTTAAAACTTTTGTTTACATTTTTTATCGTCTCATATTTTACGAAGATATTATATTTTTGTCCAAAATGTTGTGCAGTGGAGTTTTTAACTAATTATTTTAACTTAAATAAAATATTTTGATCACAGCGCCATCTAGCGATAATCATCTAAAACAAAAAAGTGTCGTGACAACTTTTTCATAAGAATTTCCGTCTAGCCCCCTTTCACAACGCGCGATAAGGAACTTCGTTCCAATAATTTCAAAAATATCAATCTCAATTTTGGCTCCTGCAACAGACTTGACAGTAAACAGATCAATTTTGACACAGTTCTCAGTTATTTACACTAAGGAGGAAAACTATTTGGTTGTAATGAATATGCTCAAAAACTACTGGACCGATTTGAATAATTATTTCACCATTCGAAAGCTACATTATCCACGAGTAACATAGGCAAGATTTTATTTAAAAAAAAATTGAGATGCATACTAAAACTTCAATAATGTACGCCAAGGTAAAGAAAGTCCTTAAAAGGTAGGCCGTAGGTAGCGGCCTCACTGTGACCGCTGACATTGCAGAGGTCCATGAGCAACGGTAACCGCTTACGATCAGGTGGCCCGTAAACTCGTCTGCCTACAAGGCAATTAAAAAAAAATAAGGTGTGAAAAAAATACCCAAAAGCTTTCTTACCTACGATACAAAAATAGGAGTGTGCAAATAATTCGAACTTACAAATTATTCGAGTTCCGACTCGAATATTACTATTCGATTCGGAACTCGAATCGAATAAATCGAATCTTCGAATTATTCGAAATTCGCACACTCTCATACAAAAACTATTGATTATAGAACGAAATGATGTACTACGAGTTTGTAGGTCTTATTAAAATCTAACAGTGCTGCCTGAACAACTTTGTGACGCAGACGAAGTTTGAACAGCTAGTCTCCATCTAAAGTACTATTGATATTTTTATTTCAGGAATACGCTCTCTCTCGCCTTGAAACATACCAACGTTTAAAATTGGACGTAATAAAAAAGGACAAATGTGGTCTCCCGCAAAAACGGAAAATATGCGAGGTAGACATTTGAGAGCTGTCAAATTTGACAGGTTGTGTACAGCTGTCAAATTGAAGTGACAGATTGACATTTGTAGTACGAGAATATTATTAGATACAGTGTACGGAACGAAACAGTACAGAATAGCGTCTCCGAACAACATTACCTACAAACAACAAGTGTTTTACAAAACGACTTCAACACTCTGCAGTTTAAAACAATCTTAAGCGACAGAGAAACCATTTTTGGTTGCATGAGTAATGACAAATTTGCTACCAATTTTGGTAGAGTTTCATTACCATTTTTACGTTTCAATCATGGTATATTTGAAGAAAAAAAAAATCTAATTTAAAAGTTTTTTTTGGAAAAATTAAAATTGCTTTTTTATTATTCTCGTACTAAATGAAAATAAACTTTTAAACAAAATAGTGAGTGTTTTAAAGACTGAAAAGAAAATGGCGCTTGTGAAAAGAACTCTTAAATGTGTGAAAAATGGCGCTAGATATTTCGAATAATTGTGTCGTTTTATTGTCTGTGTAAATAGCAACTTTATAGAATTTCCCCAAATTTAGGGAATTTTTCTTCGGTTGGTAACACTTCGTATAAATTATATTATTCGTTATTAAATTATGTGTATTATTGTAGAAAAATGATAGATTTTTTCCCCAAATTTAGGGAAAACTTGGTAACCCTTTTTGCTATAATTGCTTAATATTTTTCCCGAATTAATTAATGAGTTTTGTTTTTTTTTAATATTGACTGAAGTCTCTAAGTTCCAATTTAGTTTTAAAATTAAATTTAAGTGTTTACCAAAAAATCGTTTTTTGCAGCTACATCTGCAAATTTTTACTTATTATTATTGTACTTATTAGTGTTGCAAGCCTTTTTAAAAATATCCCCAAAATTCTGCAATAAAGCTGGTCACCCTGTTTGTAAAATAAACTATATTTATTACAGAAAAAGTATCATCAAAATCGGTTATCTGAAGGAAAATACCAGCATTATTATATCTTTTGTGGGATTTATGCTCAAAATTGGGCAAAATTTAAGGCTTTTAAAATAAATTAGTTGTAAATTTATATTACGAAGGCAAACGAGTCAAAAAGTACTTAAAACATTTTTATCGTGTTTAAAATTTTGGCTTAAAATTACAAAAAAAAAATCATTTTTTTTCGTATTTTTATCTACAGGGTGCTTATTTATGCACTTTCAGCTTTTTTTAGAACACTATGTTTGTCAAACATTTGTAACAAATACGCCAACTCTGGCATATATTATGTGATATGTTATGTTGTAAAATTCATGTAAATTATTTAGTTATTTAATAAATCATGTTTATGAAACTGTGTTTCTTTTATTTATTACAAGTTTTAAAGTATATTTAAATGTCCACATCCTGTATGCAATAATTTTTTTTTTAAATACAAGCTTTTAACATCCTGGATATCATGTAGCAGTAGAGTGCTTTTTTTTGTTATAGTTGGAGTAAATCGCCGGATCCCCACCCGTCCCGCCGGTGGGATATGTGGGAGTTGAACCGCACTAAAACCTCCAAGCGCTCACACTCAGCGTCCGAACCCCGGCTGAGGCCAGAACCCAGCACGGAGTTATTAGGGGTGGCGCGACGCGTTACACACTGCGGCACACTTTCCAGTCGCGACACCTCCAGCAGTAGAGTGCTAGATAATACAGTTTGGCAAAAAAGAGTAGAAAATTCGGAGGGCGCCTCTGATCCTCATATGTAACCGTATAGCGTAGTCTTGATACTTTTGTTACTATTTTTTTTTCATATACTTTATTTATTATAATCAGTTTCATTGAATTAAACAATAATTTATTACCTAAAAATAAATATATCAAGCTAGTAGGTGATACTGTGTTTTTAAATTGTCTCTCTATTTTTTTTTTTGGGATTAAAAAAAGACGCAGATACAATGTTATTGTAAGTAATCTAATATATTTTTTTCCAAATATTCCACCTCCATTTCATCCGAGTCTTGGCTAGAGTTAGCCGCATTTTCGTATGAATCGTTCTCCGATTCAGAGGAACTACTATACAAGTAAAACGAGACAACGAGTCTATCTTGTTTAGTACAGGAGTTACTATGACTCCATCATCAGCTTCATTGTATCATATTATTACATTGTCACGTGATATACATCTGCGTGCAAAATGTCAGCTCAATCGGAAACCGAGAAGTGTTTGGGCTCGTTTTACTTGTATTAGCTAGCACTCTACTGCTACATGATCAAAATATATCTTAAAAGCTTATATTTAAAAGGTTTCTTTACAATAAATTATTTGTAAATAAAAACAAAGAATTCCATAAAACATTTATTATTTATTAACAATAAAATTACAAATTTAAATAATAATCTAGGTATTAAAATCGACAAAGTAATAATACTATACAGGGTGTATGAAGAGCACTCCCGAAAACGAAGGCTGGTGTTACTACTAGTGATATCGTTAAGCTTTTTCTAAAAAAAATCGTCTGAATGGACCGATGTCCTGGCTTATCATCACAGGTATCAGTACTACCACTAGTCTTCGTTTTTGGGAGTGCTCTTTATACACCCTGTATATAAGATAATATAATATTTACATATGATACATAGTCAACAAACATTGGCTTATAACTTTCATATATCGCTCCCATACATTTTTCAAATCAGCTTCCCTGAAACAAAAAAAAAACAAGTAAAAATAAAAACTTGAGAGGTGGGATGGGACACCCGAATAGAACGAAGTTCCTTTCGATTAAAAGATATCTTATATTTTTTTCCTAATGTAACGCGCGATAAGGAACGTGTTTTAAAAGATTTTGATCACAGCGCCATCTAGCGATAATCATCTAAAACAAAAAAGTGTCGTGACAACTTTTCGTAAGAATTTTTTCTATCTAGCCCCCTTTCGATAACGCGCGATAAAGAACTTCGTTCCAATATTTTTTTAAAACTACGAATGCAGTTGTGTTTCTTTGCAAAAATAACATAATGTTTCCTTTCAGCAAAATTCGCTAAAAACAGTATTTCGATTGAAGTCGTGGTGGCCGAGTGGTCGAAGCGCGTCCTTCCAAACGGGAGGTCGCGGGTTCAAATCCGGCCGGCTTGTACCTCTAAATCTAAATGTGAAAAAGATTTATGTGCAATTTTTCACAACACCACTGGCTAAAAACGGTGAAGGAAAACATCGTGAGGAAACCTGCATGTCTGAAAAGGGTTCTAAAAATCCTTTGAAGATATGTGAAGTCCCCAATCCGCACTGGGCAAGCGTGGTGGACTATGCCTAATCCCTCTTCTGAGGAGACCTGAGCCCAACAGTGGGCAGTAATGGGTCGGTACAGATTATTTCGAGTACTTTCCCTGGAGGGAACGCCAGCAACATCGGATGACGTCACGATTAGGTAAACAATTTGAAATTGTCGTTCTCTATTGGTTGCACCATGACACTTGACGTTTGTTTACCTAAGCGTGACGTCACACACCATGACACTACGGGCTGTTTTCGCGCACTATTTAACCCTTTCACGCTCACGGGAAATATTTTTCCCTTCTACAAAAATCGTTATTGATTATTATTAGGGGTGTGCGAATATCGTTCGAATCGAATCGAATAGAATATTAAAATTCGATTCGAAATTCGAATCGAATAATTCGGATCTTCGAATTATTCGAAGTTTGACGAATATTCGAAAAATTTCGAATAATTCGAAAAGTTTCGAATATTCGTTGAATTTCGAATAGTATCGAATTTGACTACGACGATGCATCGGAAATAGGACAAAAATTTGT
This sequence comes from Trilocha varians, assembly GCA_030269945.2. Classification (NCBI taxonomy): domain Eukaryota; kingdom Metazoa; phylum Arthropoda; class Insecta; order Lepidoptera; family Bombycidae; genus Trilocha; species Trilocha varians. The sequence goes on along the minus strand of AP028278.1, from coordinate 15,762,098 downwards.
ATTTAGTGGATAATATCTTTAATGGGCTAGATGTCTACAAAATAGTCGTAGTCGTCGTAGTCGAATTCGATACTATTCGAAAGTCGACGAATATTCGAAACTTTTCGAATTATTCGAAATTTTTCGAATATTCGGCGAATTTCGAATAATTCGATTCGAGTTTCGAATCGAATATTCGTATTCGATTCGGAACGAATAATTCGTGAGTTCGAATTATTCGCACACCCCTAATTATTATTGAGTCGATATTTTTTCAATGAATGTCAAACGTTACGTTTATGTACGTTGTGTTAAAATGTTTCATATGAAATTTGTACACCCTACTATGTTTTTCTAGTGATATCTCTTACTTTACAGAATAACTTAAATATTGTGTAGTATTCGCATATTTAGTCTCAGCCATCTTATTGTCCTGAAAGGGTTAAAATGAAACTCAAAAAAAGTTTGTAACCTGGTTAAATTTTGCATTGTTACCTGTACCTATAATATGGAAGAGGATTTCAATCTTTCGACATGCGTAATGACGAAATTGGGAAAAAAATATAATAAAAATGATTTACCTCAAAACATCCATTTGCAGTGCGCAATGTTCGTACGCTGATAGAAACTGCGCTAAATCTGTTTTAGGCCAAGAACCTAGTCGCAAGGGTTCTATACATCTGTATGAAAAAACATAATTTAAATACAAGCTTTTAAGATCCTGTATATCATGTATCAGTAGAGTGCTAGCTAATACAAGTAAAACAAGATCTTGTTTAGTACAGGAGTTACTATGACTCCATCATCAGATCAGCGCCATTTTGTCATATTATTGCATTGTCACGCGATAATCGCGTAATCGTTTTTTTTTTGTATATTTAATGTAAATTTGTGTAATACTGTACAAATATTTAAAAAAAAAAATGCTCATTATACAAAAAAAAGACATGCCCGCTGAGTTTCTTGCCAGTTCTTCTCAGGACGGTGGCTACAATTATTATTGTTTGTGTCCGAACTGGTGGTAGCTTGTAATTTTTGACGTCAACAAGAATGAGTACGTCATCAATGTTGAAAATAAAGTATTTCATTTCATATACATCTGCATTCAAAATGTCAGCTCAATCGAAAACCGTAAGTTTGTCAAATTTAACTTGCAACCACCCAAACTTACATAGTTACATCCAGTGCAAGTTAATATAAAGTTATTAATACATACATATAATATCTTACCTCTCCAATAAATCTATAAACAATGATCTCAATTCTCTGCCCCTGTGTAGATTACAAGCTAACCCAACCAATGCGCGAGTGTATAACCTAAAATAAAAATTTATTAAAAAAAACTTTTTAAATACAAGCTTTTAAGATCCTGGATATCATGTAGCAGTAGAGTGCTATGAGCGACGGTAAACACTTACGATCAGGTGACCCGCTAACTAAAAAAGAGGTTATGTCCAAAATGTCAGCTTTCTAACAAAAAAAGAATCAATGAAATCAGTTTGTATAGAAAAGAAATACTCGCACACCAAATAGTGAAATTTACTTTTTTAAACACAGATCCAAAAGTACTTGTTCGATCTTAAAAACAATTAATTAAGATTTAACGACGACCATCACCCTTCATCTAACACAAGAATCATTCAAATCGGTCCATCCAAACTAAAGTTATGAAGAAACAATATAAAAAAAAAACTTGAGAGGTGTCATGAGACACCCGAATAGAACGAAGTTCCTTTCGATTAAAAGATATCTTATATTTTTTTCCTAACGTAACACGCGATAAGGAATGTGTTTTAAAAGATTTTGATCACAGCGCCATCTAGCGATAATCATCTAAAACAGAAAAAGTGTCGTGACAACTTTTCGTAAGATTTTTTTACGTCTAGCCCCCGACACAACGCGCGATAAGGAACTTCGTTCCAAAATCATATAAAATTGAGTAGAATTTCCTTTTTGGAAGTACTCAAATTAGTAATACAAGGTTACAAATACACCCTGTATAATATGTAAACTATAATATTTGTCATAATATCAAGTATACAGCTCACCTGAAGTTAAGTTCCAATTCTTGATACGATTTCTCCAATAACTTTGGTTTTAATTTCATACAGATCAAACTGAAAAAAAAATACAATAATCATACATAGTATAAAACAAAGTCGCTTATTGGCATTAGGAAACAGACCAAATTTGGTTCAGTCCCCAAATGACTGTTATAATGAAATTTAAAAATTGTAATTACATAATATTATTACTCCTGTATTAATTTATTTACACTTATTTTTTACATTATATTTTTAAAAACATTAACAAAGGAATAAAATTTAAAAATACAATATAAAAAACAGAGGCCCACTGAAGACGAGGTCTACGACCCAAGCCATATTATTACTTATTATTAAAGTTAAGTGTTAAAAAAAGGGTCCTTAATTGTCTAATGAAAATCTGAATTTACGTGTCAAAAGCAAGGTTATGTCATAAGTTAGGATGGGTTTTGTCAAAAGTTGGGTTAGATTATGTCAAAAGTTGGGTTAGATTATGTCAAAAGTTGGGTTAGATTATGTCAAAAGTTGGGTTAGGTTATGTCAAAAGTTAAAAGTTGGGTTAGGTTATGTCAAAAATTAGGTTAGGTTATATTATTTCAAAAGATTAAACAAATAAAAACTACATCCACATACTGTTTATGTTCCTTTTCTTTATCGAGTAATATCCTCAATTCCCTGAGTTCAAGTAGAAACTCTCTGTCCATCTCCGTGTCATAATACTCCGGGCCGGTACAACTGTATGTCCAGCTTACCATTATGGCCTGGGCAATAAATATAGAATTTAGATATTGATGAACTTGTAGGACAAAAATATTTTAACTTTCATGCATTATATGTTTATTTATTAAACTTTTTGCACAGAAATGGTACAATAGCGGCAAATGCCAAAGGTGGGGTAGAGAGAACTATCAACGGGTTCTCACCACAATAAACAGGGTATTTTTTTTAAATCTATGAATGCAGTTTTGTTTCTTTTCAAAAATAAAAGAATGTTTCCTTTCAGCGAAATTCAATAAGATCATTATTTCGAGTACTTCTCCTAGAGGAGTCGTTTAAAAATTCCACCCTGTATTGACTGGTCTCGATATTTCGTCAATCATTTCATTATTTTTCTCTCGCTTTAGTAACTTTGGATCTGTGTTAAAAAATGTATTTTTTTCAATGAAAGTCGTTCGCTTTTATTTTTATAATAAAAATATTATTAAACTTATTTAAAAACTCGCGGTTTTCTGTGGTGCTACCCAAAAGCGAACGAGAAAGAGGATAGACAGATTTGTTTGTTCGTAAATCTACCCGCAGTATCCAGTCTTCGTGATCATGACGTTTGCAACAACGAAATATCGGGATCGCTCATTTAATAATAATCGTGGTAAGAACCCGTTTAGTAATAGTGTAAGTGAAATATAAAGTATTTTCAAAATGATAATCACCTGCGCGCAATGATAAAAATCATTGAATGACAGATACTGCAGTTTCCTTTTAGCCGTCTCAAATCTCATGCAAGCTATAAACACGACTGCTCCGTACTTTCTACATCATTAAAAACTTAATTAATATTGCTACTTATGAAATCATTCATTTTTCGACGACTTCTTATTCCTCTAATTGTATTATTGTACTAGGTGACCCGCACAACTTCGTCTGCGTCACAGAGGTATACAACATAGCCGATAGCCTTCCTCGATAAATGGACTTTCTAACAGTGAAAGAATTTTTCAAATCGGACCAATAGTTCCTGAGATTATCGCGTTCAAACAAACAAACGCTTCAGCTTTATAATATTAGTATAGATTTAGTATCTATACTATTATTATAATTAATATAATAGTCGTGGTGGGGTGGTGGTTGAAGCGCTTGCCTTCCGTACAGAAGGTCGCGGGATCAAAACCGGCCGGCTTGTACGTCTAAATCTTAATATGACAAAGATTTATGTGCAATTTTTCACAACACCACTGGCTAAAAACGGTGAAGGAAAACATCGTGAGGAAAAACCTGCATGTCGGAAAAGGGTTCTAAAAATCCTTTGAAGATATGTGAAGTCCCCAATCCGACCTGGGCAAGCGTGGTGGACTATGTCTAACCCCTCTTCGGAGGAGACCTGAGCTCAGCAGTGGGCAGTAATGGGTTGTTACAGTACTATTATTATAAAGCTGAAGAGTATGTTTGTTTGTTTGAACGCGCTAATATTAAATAAATATAACTACTTACTTGGCAAGCGGTTCAGATAATAAAAAAGTGCTTCTAATATTAGCGACAACATTTCCTGGTATTTCTTCAACAGCTTTGAAAACTCTACGGACGTTATCGAACTGACGTCTGCAACATCGTAAGGGGGCTCCCGAGCGATCCGCTACCTACACCATATACAGGGTGTATTAGCTACGTTTAGATACTTTTTATTTTTTGTCCGACTTCCAAAAAGGAGGTACTCAATTCGTATGTATTTTTGGAACGAAGTTCCTTATCGCGCGTTGTGAAAGGGGGCTAGACGGAAAAAATTCTTACGAAAAGTTGTCACGACACTTTTGTTTTAGATGATTATCGCTAGATGGCGCTGTGATCAAAATTTTTTAAAACACGTTCCTTATCGCGCGTTACACTAGGAAAAAAAATATAATATATCTTTTAATCGAAAGGAATTTCGTTCTATTCGGGTGTCCCATGACGCCTCTCAAGTTTTTTTTAATGTTTGTTCCTCGATAACTTTAGTTTGGGTGGACCGATTTGAATGATTCTGGTGAAAGGTAATGGCTGAACTTAGGTCAAATTGTTCTTTTTTTTAAATCGAATAAGTACTTTTGGATCTGTGTTTAAAAATGTGTATTTTTAACGGACAAAATTTCACGATTTGCTACTCACGTTTGTGCGTGTACTTCCTTTTTATATGAACCGATTTCGATGATACTTTTTTTTTTAGAATGCAGACATTTTGAACATTATCTCGTATATTTGATAAAGATCTGTCTGGTAGTTTTTGTGCTTGAGAAATGAAAGTCGGTCGTTTTCATGTTTGTAATAAAAATATTATTTAGTAATTTTATTGTCACGAGCTGACGAGCTAAAGCGCCGCCTGATCATAAGCGGTTGCCGTCGCTCACGGACCTCTGCATAAAATTATCCCATGACGACCATGTCCTTTCATCTGACACCCGAATCATTAAAATCGGTCCACCCAAATTAAAGTTATGAGTTAAAAAATAACATACAGACGAATTGAGTACCTCCTTTTTGAAAGTCGGTCAAAAGTATGTTTTGAATGATAGTAAAATACAATATTTATTTGAAAAAAAAACGTGTGAATGGGTTTTCCGTTTTTTGAGAGAATGGAAACGAAGACAGGTGATAACCGGGAGAGCTATTTTATCACCCTGTATAATAAAATATAATAAAATATAATATAATAAAATATAATAATATAATAAAATATAATAATATTAACCTCATCCAAATCCTTTCTGTGTCTAGAAGATAATTTTCTTCCCAATAATTCTCTTATTACTGCATCATCCAAATCATAGTACCTGTCAACAAACAAATGCTAAATAGTATAAAACAGAGTCGCTTCACGCTGTCTGTATCTTCTTTCTTATATATAAAAATGAATTGCTGTTCGTTAGTCTCGCTTGAGAACGACTGAACCGATTTGGCTTATTTTAATATTGAAATATTCGTAGAAGTTCAGGGAAGGTTTAAACAGTGAGAAACTTTCCTTATGTGACGCAGACGAAGTTGCGCGGGCCAGCTAATAAATAAATACCAACTAGAGATGGGACGAATATTCGCATTCGCAAATAATATTTTTATTACAAAAATGAAAACGACCGAGTTCCATTTCTCAAGCATAGCACAAATACTACCAGTCAGATCTTTCAATTAAAAAGTAGCCTAGTTCTCGGGGTCTAAAGATTGTCTGTGACAATTTTTATCAAAATCGGTTGAGAGGTTTAAGCGGGAAAGCGTAACAGACAGACAGAGTTACTTTCGCATTTATATTTATGATAATACATACTTCTCAATCAGCATATGTTTTGTTTGTTCGTCCAGTTGGAATATCATTTGTTCTGATAACTTTGAAGGTACGGTTAGTAACCTCTCCAGCAATGCAAAAGTTCTGAAAAAAAATACAAGCTTTTAAGATCCTGGATATCATGTAGAAGTAAACTAGTCAAGAGCTAGCAAAGTCAAGTAAAACAAGCCCAAACACAAAGAGTCTATCTCGTTAAGTACAGAATTTCCTATGACCACCTTCCGAATCCATCATCGGATCAGCGCCATTTTGTCATATACTTTCATTGTCACGCGATATACATCACTTACATTATTACTAAACGGGTTCTTACCACAATTATTTTTAATTGAGAGGTCCCGATATTTCAGCACTGTTTCAAGCGCCATGATGAGTTCGAGTTCCAGTGGTACCGGTAAACGAACGAGAAAGAGGGTAGACAGATTTGTCTGCTCTTAAATGACCTATGGCGCTTGAAACAGTGCTGAAATATCGAAACCTCGCAATTAAAAATAATCGTGGTAAGAACCCGTTTAGTAATAATGTAAGTGATGTAGATAACCGCGAGTGTTTAAAAAAATTTATGCAATATACATCTGTGTGCAAAATGTTAGTTTAGTCAAAAATTGGTAGCTAGTCAAATTTAATTCGCAAGATTCCACCCGAACTTACATAGGTACATTAGTACATAGTTACATCCAGTGCAAGTTAATATAAAGCTTGTAAAAATATCAATACTGACAAAATCAGTCTAATAAAATTTTAGGGAGTAATCTCACCGGTAATGATCGAGTACATCGCTAGCAATCAGTTCTACGGAGGCTCCGAGTTGTTTTGCCGCGCCTCGTTGATGCAATGTCGACACTGCTTCACTTGCTACAAGAAAAATTACAGGAGTGTTATACAAATCGATGGGAGACTTGATGTTTTCAAGAATAACTTATATTACAAAACTAGGTGACCCACGCAACTTCGTCTGCGTCACAGAGGGATACAACATACTTCCTCGATAAATGGGCTTTCCAACAGTGAAAGAATTTTTCATATCGGACTGGTAGTTCCTGAGATTAGCGCGTTCAAACAAACAAACAAACTCTGCAGCTTTATAACATCAGTACAGATGGCATATTGTAATATTTTAATTTATTAAAAATCATAACAAACTCATGCTTTTAAGTAAAACCAAATCAGAGCTTTAAATTGTTTTAATATATAGTTTCCTATCTTCAAATATTTGATATCAAACTATTATACATCAATAAACCACCAGTCACCACCATTAAAAATTACATAAAATCAAGAACTTCCAATTTGTAAGGAAATTTGATATTTTCAAGGCATTTAGGCTCATGCCCAGCAGTGGGAAAGCTTAAGAACTACTTGATGCCACTTTATTTATTTTCTTTTTTTTTTTATTGAATGGGTTTTTTTAGTATTGTTTAGTAATAGTGAAAAATTTAGGCAATCAAAAAATGAAGATAATTCAATGATGTTTTTTTTTGCAATTAGACGGTATTACAGCCCACCTGATGGTAAGTGGTTACCGTCGCTGATCTCTATACAATATTACGATCAGATTTACATAAAGTTTCTATTACCAAAATCTAAATTTAGAATGATACGATCTTAGATAAATGGAACTTACAAGAACAGCCTTCGATCCATAGCTGGTATATCTCAGGATCTATCAGCGTGTAATTACTGACGAAAACATCCACTTCAGTGTACATTTTTGTTGAATTTAATTTAGTTTTTCATAATATTTTTGCTTAAATCGATAAATTCCAGCACTTTGTTTTGATTTTGCTAAACGTCAATTATTTTGTAACTGTCAAAGTCAATTTTTAAATTGTGTCAGATGTCATTTTTGTTATTGCCAGACTTACACAAAGATCTCCCTAAATTAAACTTTTATTTCAGCCATGTTTTGGTTTTTAAAAGAAAATTTCTTAATTTTTAAACAATATTATAAGAACAATAAAAATATTAAATTCACTTCAATACAAACTGTACTAGCATTTTCTATTAAATTAATTTACATTGTTAAAATATTGCTTAAAATGTTGGAGTCTTTAAATTTTGACAACACTGAAGCAATTTTTTTTTAATCGGCTAATGAATCATAGTTCGAAAAGTTTATTCTTTGGCAATCAGATTTCACTTTATAAATTTTATTATTAATTTTTCTCTATCTTTTATCTTAAAATATTTATTTCTGAAAATATAAGTCACGAAGAAAAAATACTATACAATAGTGACTGTAAATCGTAAAACGGAACGTATACGTCGTATACTCAAACAAAAATGGCGAAATTTCAATAGACAATAACGTCAAAACGAAAATGTTTAACGAGAGTAAATAAAAATGTTTTCAATAACAAATTGTGCATTTATGTGTTTTGTTCTTGTGTTATTAACTCAAAGAACATGTAAGTACATACATCAATTAATATAATTATCCTTGAAACGCCCGTATTTTGCCGTAACCTCGAACAAATTTTAATTTATGAGTTTTTCTGATAAAATTTTGGCAGTGAGACCTTGATTTTATATAACTAAAGCCTATAGCCTTTATTTATCGATTAAGGACAAGGTTCTCGCTGAAAACGTTTATATTTCCGTTATAAATACGCAAAAAAGACTTGATGTTTTAGCGAAATTTCATCGATTTTTTTTTTGGGATGTTAACGGTAAAAATCTAGGATTTACATCCTTTCACTTTTGGACTACTATATTATTTACTACGCCTTAAAAAATGCTAAAAAAACCGGCTATACAGCTAACACTATGTGCGCAATTTAAATTTGAAGAATAAGTAGTTTTTTAAATAATTAATTCAAATATAATTTATTAGTATTCTATTTATGGCTTGTCTAGACGTGCTATCACGATAATTATAAGAACAAAATATTTCAACTTCGATGAAAAATTTAATAAAAATAGAAAATAAATAAAAGTTAAAAAAATGTTTTAACAGTCCAAAATTACTGTTATCCATAAAAGTAATTGATCAGCATATCGGTAGAGATGTATTTTCAATTTCTTTATTAGTATCTAAAATTTTATTAATGTATTGTATATTTTGTTTTTAATTATTTTCAAACTATTATTTTTAAAAAACATTTACTAAATAGAAATATTTCAAAATACAAAATAAAAAAAAAATATTATCTGCTGTAAGAACTACTATCTCGAAACTTTTGAACTTAAAATTATAGACTCATCATATTTGGGTTCGTTTTACTTGTATTAGCTAGCACTCTACTGCTCCAGGATCTTAAACCTAAAGAAAAAGTTTACTTTAAAATTATTATAATTTTTTTCACAGTGTCATCAGATGCACCACACCTACTCCTATACAGCCAAGGCGATCTCGAGTTCACGGACGTAATAGTTAAAAGAGTTAACGATAACATTACGTTAGTATGTGAACTGCGCGGAGAGAATGCAAAACACAGATACATATGGAATTACGTGGCGCTGGATTTGGGCAATGATACGAATACGGAGAAAACGTGAGTAGTTAATATTTTTCATTGCCTTCGAAAATAGTTTTTTTTTTTGCAAACAATACATTACAAGCTAATATACAAATATATTAAAGTAGAAGTAATTAGTATAACGAAGTTGTGGTGGCCGAGTGGTCGAAGTGCGTCTATCGAACGGGAGGTTGCGGGTTCAAAACCGGCTTGTACCTCTAAATCTTAATATGAAAAAGATTAATGTGCAATTTTTTACAACACCACTGGCTAAAAACGGTAAAGGAAAACATCGTGAGGAAACCTGCATGTCGGAAAAGGGTTGTAAAAATCCTTTGAAGATATGTGAAGTCCCCAATCCGCACTGGGCAAGCGTGGTGGACTATGCCTAACCCCTCTTCGGAGGAGACCTGAGCTCAGCAGTGGGCAGTAATGGGTTGTTACAGTACAGTACTTTACTATTACTACCATTTTCTTGAAGCTTGTATCTAATTTTCAGACCGTTCACAATAGATCCGCTGTCTCCATCAAATCGCAGCACATTCTTCAAAGATGGTCTGCAGATAACGGATAGTGGTCACTACATGTGTTCAGCGCCACCTTTCAGCGTCACGAAGTTCATACTGGTGCAGCCTAAGAGTAAGTATAGTATAAATAATTAACTAGCTGACCCGCGCAACTTCGTCTGCGTTACAAAGCGGTTCAAACAGTACTCGCGATGTCATTGCAATATTTTTTGTAGCGGACAGCGTTTTATACTCGTAATGATATCTGTGGGTGTTAGTGATATTAGGCCAAAGGGAGATCTCGTTGCGGGCGAGGTAGTGTATGGTGGTCAGGCCGAAGCCCACTGTAGTAGAATTCAGGTGTCGTATATATGCGAAGATTCTTGCAAATGTCGTAAAACTATGAAATGAAATGAAATACTTTATTTTCAACATTGATGACGTGCTCATTCTTGTTGACGTCAAAAGTTAAAAGCTACCACCAGTTCGGCTAGACGGAAATTCTTATGAACAAGTTGTCACGACACTTTTTTTGTTTTAGATGATTATCGCTAGATGACACTGTGATTAAAATATTTTATAAAGCAATTCCTTATTTTGTTTTATATGATTAATGCTAGATGGCGCTGTGATCAAAATATTTTATTACAGTTCCCTCACTAATCAATTGAAAGGAACTTCGTTCCATCCGGGTGTCCCTTGACACCTCTCAAGTTTTTTTTTTACTAGATAGTGTGATAAATAAGGAAACTTTACATGTAAATTTTATTTTGATTAAAAAAATAGGGATCCGTGTGAAAATATCGAATTTGTAACACAAGGTGTAAAATCGAAAACAAATATACATATACGTACGCTGCGAAAACTATTGACAATAGAATAAAATGATGTACTACGGGTTTGTAGGTCTTAGTAAGATCTAAAAAAAAGTCCACGAGAACACGTATCTAACTATCATAGTTTAGTCACAATAACCGCTTTTATGTTCACGAAAATAAATGTTGCGACATTGCGAGCGCTGTTTGAACCTGGGACACCCTGTATGAGATTATTTTTTTTGTTTCTTCGTCAGATCTGCACTGCGCTAAAGGTGCATTCACATGTGACCGACGTTGTGTGTTGGCAACCAACGTGTGTGACGGTCGATCTGACTGTATGTACGCCGAGGACGAAGATCCATTGATGTGCGGAGAAAATGTTTGTATGCGTAAGTATTATGTATCTACTTCGTCTGTGTCACAAAGTGAAGCAATTTCACTTTCCTTGGACTCAAATGAATATTTCAAGACTTAATATTTTTATTACAAAAATGAAAACGATCGACTTCCATTTCTCAAGTATAGGACAAAAACTACCAGACAGATCTTTATCAAATTTATATGAGATAATACTCAAAATGTCTGCTTTCTAACAAAAAAAATATTGAAATCGGTTCAAATAAAAAGGAAATACACGCAAAAACGCATAGCAAATCGTGAAGTTTTGTCCGTTAAAAATATACATTTTTAAACACAGATCCAAAAGAACTTGTTCGATCTTAAAAAAAAAGTATAGGACCTTGAGAAGTGTCAAGGGACACCCGGATGGAACGAAGTTCCTTTCGATTAAAATATATCTTTTAATTTCTTTTTCAAGATAATCATCTAAAACAAAAAAAGTGTCGTGACAACTTTTTCATAAGAATTTCCGTCTAGCCCCCTTTAGATAACGCGCGATAAGGAACTTCGTTCCAAATACAGACGAATTGAGTACCTCCTCCTTTTTGGACGTCGGTCAACAATTAGAGAATTCGGAACAGTCGGTCTTGAGTTTTAGTGAGACTTGTGAACAACAATTAATTTTTATACATCCACCAAGTCGTGGTGAGGTAGTTGTTGAACCGCCTGCCTTCCGTACGGGAGGTCGCGTGTTCAAACTTGTACCTCTAAATACAGAACGGATCTGTAACTTTGGACAATCTGACGTGGGTCGAATGACCTGTCGAAATACAACTTAGCACCATTTTTATTTTTTGTATCGGTTATACTTTTTTTTCTGACATTGTATGGGAAACGTACGACTACGACGTCGTTGCGGACTTCCATACAATGATGAAATTTTTTTTATTCAATTCCTAATATAAAAGTGGTTCTAAGTTGTATTTCGACAGTTAGTCAGACAGACAGTTAGTCATTCACCCCACGTCAGATTGTCCAAAGTTACAGATCCACCCTGTATAAAGGTGAAAATGATTTATGTGCAATTTTTACAACACCAACTAAAAACGGTGAAGGAAAACATCGTGAGGAAACCTGCATATCGGAAGCAGCAGTCGGCAGTAAGGCTTACAGTACATCCATTCATGACTCAACTTATGCCAAGTCTGTGCGCGACGGGAAAGAGTGCCGATGGCGTAACGCGTCGTGTCGTCCCTCATAACCCCGTGCTGGGTTCTGGCCTCAGCCGGTTGGAGGATTTAGTGCGGTTCAACTCCCACATATCCCAATGCCAAGTCTGTGCCAAAATTGACATTATTTGAAAAACTTGTTTTGTTATCGTCTCATATTTTATTAACATTATAGATTATTGGAACGAAGTTCCTTATCACGCGTTGTGTCGGGTGCTAGACGGAAAAAAATCTTACGAAAAGTTGTCACGACACTTTTTTTGTTTTAGATGATTATCGCTAGATGGCGCTGTGATCAAAATCTTTTAAAACACGTTCGTTATCGCGCGTTACGTTAGGAATAAAAATATAAGATATCTTTTAATCGAAAGGAACTTCGTTCTATTCGGGTGTCCCATGACACCTCTCAAGTTTTTTTTGCAATTAAATGTAATTTCATGATACAAACCAAAAAATAAACACATAAAAGAAACATCACTGAATATTTCTACAAATTTCAGGTTCAGATCGTCTAAACTGCTCCGACAATCGTTGTATACCATCGAGTGCTTGTTGCCGCGTCGCCGACGTGGAGTGCAAACAGCCGCATTGCTGTAACGAACACCCTTCGTATTCTAAGCTTGAAGGTAAGAGGGCGTTTTGCCGCAAAGTGCCGCGTTATGCCGCATCACCTATACGAGTGTCCTAGTATTATAGAAATGAAGGGAAGTGTATTTATAGCTAAGAGGGCGTTTTGCCGCAAAGTGCCGCGTTATGCCGCATCACCTCTACGAGTGTCCTAGTCCTTTAAAATTGAAGGAAAGTATAGTTAGAGCTAAGAGGGCATTGTTCCGCAAAATACTGTATTACTGTAGCACAATACGAAGTATATTTATTGCCAAGAGAGCATTGTGCCGCGTTTTGCCGCATTGCTGTTACAAGCATTATGAATTAAGAGGAAGTACTTATAGTGGTATAAAAAGAGAGTATTTTGAGTATTCGTGTCCTCTAAAATTACAATTTAAAAAAGTATGTTGATGGAGTCGGAAGGTGGTCATAGGAACTCTTGTACTAAAAAAACTTGAGAGGTGTCAAGGGACACCCGGATGGAACGAAGTTCCTTTCGATTAATTAGTGAGGGAATTGTAATAAAATTTAATTTTTTTGAGTTATAATAATTAGTTAGTTTAAAACGTCTGTCTCTCTCTCTAAATAAAATATTTTGATCACAGCGCCATCTAGCGATAATCATCTAAAACAAAAAAGTGTCGTGACAACTTTTTCATAAGAATTTCCGTCTAGCCCCCTTTCGATAACGCGCGATTAGGAACTTCGTTCCAACAAGATAGACTCATGGACTCGTTTTACTTGTATTAGTTAGCACTCTACTGATACATGATATCCAGGATCTTAAGTTTATTTTTTTTTTAATAGGACCGTCTTCAGATTTCGATTTACCAATTTTATATGATGATCGCCACGCTCCCGATGACTATGGATTTATACAGTCTACTATATACACTGTAACTGGTAAGAAACTTAATTTTATATATATTACAAACTTTATATTAACTTGCACTGGATGTAACTATGTAAGTTCAGGTGAAATCTTGCGAACGAAATTTGACTAACTAAACTTTCCGATTGAGCTGACATTTTGCACGCAGATGTATATCGCGTGACAATGCAATAATATGACAAAATGGCGCTGATCTGATGATGGAGTCATAGAAACTCTTGTGCTAAACAAGATAGATCCGTCGTGTTTGTGCTCGTTTTACTTGTATTATCTAGCACTCTACTGATACATGATATTCAGGATCTTAAAAGCTTGTATTTAGAAAGTTAAAATACATTATTTTACCTCTAAAACTCGACCAAGTCCAATCCCGAAGTGTCATGGCGTCGCGTGTGACGCCACGCTTAGGTAAACAAAATTGAGAACGTCAATTTCATATTGTTTACTTATTAGTGACATCATCCGATGTTGATGGCGTTTCAGCCAAAATGACCGATTGTAATATTATAATGTTTTAATTTATTGAAAATCTTTTTTTTGACTATCATTTAAAAATGTTTTTTTACATTAAATTTTTAATTCGATTTTTAAATAACAACAGAGCATTGACTACCATTTTTTATTTCAGCTTGCGCGTTAATATTCATGATAGCAGTCGTACTATTGATATCGGCCATTTGTAAAATGCACATGAAACGAGCCGCTCTAAGGAGTTACGCGCACGCAGAAAGAGCTACGAGGAGACACTACAGCGTACACTATGCTCAGGTAATATTGACGGTTTGACTGATGGAAGACTGACGGTTTGACTGATGAAACGAGCCGCTCTAAGGAGTTACGCGCACGCAGAAAGAGCTACGAGGAGACACTACAGCGTACACTATGCTCAGGTAATATTGACGGTTTGACTGATGGAAGACTGACGGTTTGACTGATGAAACGAGCCGCTCTAAGGAGTTACGCGCACGCAGAAAGAGCTACGAGGAGACACTACAGCGTACACTATGCTCAGGTAATATTGACGGTTTGACTGATGGAAGACTGACGGTTTGACTGATGAAACGAGCCGCTCTAAGGAGTTACGCGCACGCAGAAAGAGCTACGAGGAGACACTACAGCGTACACTATGCTCAGGTAATATTGACGGTTTGACTGATGGAAGACTGACGGTTTGACTGATGAAACGAGCCGCTCTAAGGAGTTACGCGCACGCAGAAAGAGCTACGAGGAGACACTATAGCGTACACTATGCTCAGGTAATATTGACGGTTTGACTGATGGAAGACTGACGGTTTGACTGATGAAACGAGCCGCTCTAAGGAGTTACGCGCACGCAGAAAGAGCTACGAGGAGACACTATAGCGTACACTATGCTCAGGTAATATTGACGGTTTGACTGATGGAAGACTGACGGTTTGACTGATGAAACGAGCCGCTCTAAGGAGTTACGCGCACGCAGAAAGAGCTACGAGGAGACACTACAGCGTACACTATGCTCAGGTAATATTGACGGTTTGACTGATGGAAGACTGACGGTTTGACTGATGAAACGAGCCGCTCTAAGGAGTTACGCGCACGCAGAAAGAGCTACGAGGAGACACTACAGCGTACACTATGCTCAGGTAATATTGACGGTTTGACTGATGGAAGACTGACGGTTTGACTGATGAAACGAGCCGCTCTAAGGAGTTACGCGCACGCAGAAAGAGCTACGAGGAGACACTATAGCGTACACTATGCTCAGGTAATATTGACGGTTTGACTGATGGAAGACTGACGGTTTGACTGATGAAACGAGCCGCTCTAAGGAGTTACGCGCACGCAGAAAGAGCTACGAGGAGACACTATAGCGTACACTATGCTCAGGTAATATTGACGGTTTGACTGATGGAAGACTGACGGTTTGACTGATGAAACGAGCCGCTCTAAGGAGTTACGCGCACGCAGAAAGAGCTACGAGGAGACACTATAGCGTACACTATGCTCAGGTAATATTGACGGTTTGACTGATGGAAGACTGACGGTTTGACTGATGAAACGAGCCGCTCTAAGGAGTTACGCGCACGCAGAAAGAGCTACGAGGAGACACTATAGCGTACACTATGCTCAGGTAATATTGACGGTTTGACTGATGGAAGACTGACGGTTTGACTGATGAAACAAGTCTCTCTAAGGAGTCACGCGCACGCAGAGAGAGCTACGAGGAGACACTATAGTGTATACTACGCTCAGGTAATATTGACGGTTTGACTGATGAAAGACTGACGTTTTGACTAATGGTAGACTGACTTCTTTTTTCCAGGCGCAAAGATTCCCGCCATGTTATGAAGCATCAAGGTTGTTAGAAGATGGTCGAGCGTCTTCAGCGCCTCAGTCGCCGCACGACTCACCCAACAGACAGAACTTACAGGTATGACAGAGTGTGACAGTGTATGACAGAGTGTGACAGTGTATGACAGAGTGTGACAAGAGTGAAGTATGACATTGTGTGACAGTATGTGACATGAGTGAAGTTATGACATTGTGTGACAAGAGTGAAGTATGACGTGTTTACCGGATGGTTGATGAAAGTGTAAACGAAAATAGTGATTTGACAGTGTGACATTGTGCAACACTGTGTGTCAAGAGTAAATCGATGTGTGACAAAGGCCAACGAAAATCTTAGTCACTTACAGTTTTTTTTATTCAACTATGTATGTCATCGTTTAGCTTGATGTAAATAGAAGTATAACATAGTGTTACAAGAGCGAAGTATGACAATTGATAAAACCCATGTATGACAGTACAAATCCTAAGTGTTCCAACACATAATAAGTGTAACACAGAAGTGTGACATTGTATGACAAATGTCATATTTCAGTGTAACTCTGCGTGTCCATCAGTGGAGGTTGAATCTCGACCCGGCTTCGGGTTAGCCAGTCTGTCTGCCATCTTCTCATCAAGATACAGACAGGTCAGACTAATATATTTATTACTAGCTGACTCGCGCAACTTCGTCTGCGCCGAAAAAAAAAATTAGGGGTGGACTACCCCTAACATTTAGGGGATGAAAAATAGATGTTGGCCGATTCTCATAGGTACCGGATAAGCACAAAAAATTTCATCAAAATCGGTCGAGCCGTTTCGGAGGAATTCAAGTTCGAACACCGTGACACGACAATTTTATATATTAGATTAGCTTATCCCCGCAACTTCGTCTGCGTCACAGAGGGATACAACATAGCCGACAGCCTTCCTCGATAAATGGACTTTCCAACTGGGAAAGAATTTTTCAAATCGGACCAGTAGTTCCTGAGATTAGCACGTTCAAACAAACAAACAAACTCTGCAGCTTTATAATATTAAGTAATATAGTATAACCATTCAACTGGGAACGTCACTATTCGCTAGATGGCGAAACTGGGGACTTCGTTCGGAATCAATACCGTGTTTGAGACCCTTTTTGAAAACATTTTTTACAATAAATTTTAATTTCGATTCTAAATTAAACCTTAAATTTTTGTAAATCTTTATTACTAAACGCGAAATTTCAGCGAAAATATATCATCTCCGTAAAATATGAGACGATTAAAAAATGTAAACAAAACAAGTTTTAGAACTGTGCTCAATTTCGGCTCCTGCCACAGACTTGGCAAAAGTAAACAAACCAATTTGGTTGCCGATCCCAGTTGAGTGGATAAAAAAGTCATGACGAGAGTATCAAATATACGAAGATTTAATGATTTTGTAGGTGTTGATACTAAAATAATTTAAAACACTGATTTGAATTTACTTAAAAATTGAGATATTAATAGTGACGTTCCCAGTTGAGTGGTTATTTAGTAGACTTCAAATATAAATTATTTTTTATAGGTACCAATGCCATCGGAAGTCGAAATGAGCTCAATTAGAGCCTCTACAAGTTCGAGCATACAAAACTATCGTAGTCCCACATTTTGCGAACTACAAGACGATCTGTTCCCCACAGTTGATTCCCAATCCGCTCGTGAACTTAATTACATAACACCCATAGACTATAGACGAAATGACAGGCAAAGATTGACATTACAACTAGGCAGATTCCATTTGACATTGCCTTTTAGGGAGAGACGACCAGATACACCTAATGTAGAGTCGGACAACGATACATATACCCTAAACGGTCGAACTATAAGGCTGTTAGGTGCGGATCTGGAAAATTACCCTGTTATGCCCGATGGTAGTATTAGACCGCCATCTTATGCTGAAGCTGTTAGGTATAAATTATTTGGACCCCCACCTGAATATTTGAGTAGAGAAGCGTTAAATTCTAGGGTGGATCTGGAGGCTAGAAGCAATGTGGAAATGCCCCCCAATTATGACGAATTGGGGGGTCGAATTGACGGTAATGGGAACCCCCCATTGAGTTCGGTCATTGACGATTTGCCGGCGATCGATAATGACAATGATTTGGATAGCGTTAATAACAACGGTTGAGTGGGCGTTTTACCCTGTTTGTCTTTATTGATAAGTTCACCTTGTCCACTATTTTTGTTAGTTTAAGTGGGCGATTCACCCTTAATTTCAGAATTATAAATACAATTAATAATGGTTGATGATTGGGTGATTTTCCCCAAAATTGTAATAATAATGTTTGGGATTATCACCCTACTTGATTATAGAGCTATTAAACACAAAATAATATTGTTACAAAAATGAAAACGATCTACTTCCATTTTTGAAGCCAAGCACAAAAATTACGTCTGATTTTTATCAAAATTATACGTGATAATGTGTAAAGTATCCGCTTTCTAAAAAAAAACATCGAAATCGGTTCATATAGAAAAGAAATACACGCAAAAACGCACAGCAAATCGTGAAATTTTGTGGTGTATTGAAATGTTTCTAATGAATTTTCGTCAATATGACAGTTTAGTTTTTTTATCATAACAGTGACGATATTTAACTAGTATAGGAAAGTTTGACTTTCTAAAGAAAATGCTGAAATTTCTACAAATAGCAACGACTAATAAAATATAACGCGTACTTAACGTACGTTTTACGCTAGCTTAGCGCCGCGCTATAGATTCAAATCGTACTCTTGACAGTACAAAAATAAGAATTAACATCGACGTAATTTTTAACGCGACGTTATAACGCGGCGCTAAGTACGCGTACTACTAATTTTAAGTTCAAACATGATTCTATACGCTATAACTCGACGCGACGCTATAACGCGGCGTTAAGAACGCGTAAAAAAATTCGATTACCTCGTACTGTGGTCGGTAACTGGGTGATTCACCCTCTTGTTGTGTTTTAATGCAAGTTTTTAGCACCCTTGCCTGTAGTTTTAGTATTTTGACGCAGAAATGTCTTTCGAAATCAGTATTATTTCGTTCCGTTTGCATTTATACGACGAGATTTGAAAAAAAAATGGCGATTTAATTTAGTAGGGTAAACGATCCAGTTGCTGAAAATAAATATTTTTACATTTTTTTAAAATCAAATTGGCTATTACTTGTGGTTGTTTATTGTTTTTTTTTAATGACATAATATGTAGGGTAAACTTCCCATTTAACCAACATTAATGTATTATTTAAATATATACACTAGAGTTTACAATAACTGTTTATATTTTCAACGTATGTTCTGTAGAAGTAACTGGGCGTTTTACCCTAAAAATTAAAACATAATACTCTTTTCCCTAGTCGAATTATATAAATATTTTGAATCTCAAAACTTATTTCGAAAGATATTCCTGAAAGTCAAATTCTATATTTTCTAATTGGAACAATATTATCGATTATTTTAGAAATTCGCGAGTAAAATTTATCCAAAATCGAATTATTCTTAATAAAAAAAAAATCTAATTCAAAACTTTATGGAAAAAATGGTTGGTAAAGTCGGTATACGGGCGAAAGTTTTACGTGACAACGACTTGGGCATGGTTAGCCCGCCTAAGAGCGAGAGAGACAGACATAAAAAGTGACGCGGCACGCGTGCCTCTCACTCGCTCTCATTGTAAGCGCATAACGTGAGCGGAGCGTAACGCAGTGAAGTGAAGTGTCACCCTCGGTCAAACCAATTTATAAGACGTTGTCACGTCAAAATCACTACATGACAAAGTGTTATCACGTTGTCTGTCTCTATGTATGATTAAATCTTTAAAACTACGCAACGGATTGTGATGCGGTTGTAATAGATGTCGTGATTCAAGAGGAAGGTTTATGTGTATAATACATGCATGATATAGTAGAGAAACACTCATCATTTGAAGTTTTTGATGAACGTTGTACAGTACTTGTAACAACCCATTACTGTGGTCTGCTAGTCTCATGTCGCCTCAGTAGAGGGATCAGGTATAGTCCACCACGAGAACACAATGCGGGACTGAGTATAGCAGACGAAGGATTTATAGAATCTTTTCCGATATGCAGGTTTCCTCACGATGTTTTCCTTCACCATTTTAGCCAGTGTTGCACATAAATCTTTCTCACATTAAGATTTAGAGGTGAACCTGCGACCTCTCATACGGAAGGCAAGCGCTTCGTTACCCTACCACCACATTGCTTAGGTAGTTTTCTATCATCATCATCAGCCTATAGACGTCCACTTCTGGACATAGGCCCACAAATCTCGCCACTAGATTCTGCGCTGTCTGAATCCAGTGACTTCCTCTGACCAGAGCTTGTCCAGAACTTTCGTGTTTTTTTAAATAATTGATAGTATATTTCCAATTATATCTCACAACACAAGTTAGTGCCTTAAACTTAATTATAATTAAATAAGTACTTAGAAATTTAACGATAAAAATCAATACTATGAGATATTGATGTAGATTTCAATTCCGAGGTACCGCGGTAATAGGGGACAAATATTAAAAAAAAAAAATGTCATGCATAAAAAAAATATTTTATAAATTACATTCTAAATTGGAAAATATAGACAAAATATTCTCTGTTTTAAAAGAATATATCAATTTTTATTTGTTTTTGAAGTATGAAATAAAATTATCACGTAAAATATGAGACGATAATAAAACGTAAATAAACAAGTTTTGGAATTAATGTCAAGTTGTGATCAATTTTGGCTTTTGCCACTGACTCGGCACAAACCAATTATGGTGTAGACGCCAATCAAAATTTGGCCATTTCTAAAAATTCTTCGATAATTGTCCTTTTTAGTGATGCAAACTTTAATTTTTACCTCCGAAAATCCTTTAAAATATATGAGTTGTCTCCTATTTCGGTGCTACTACGGAGTTAGTTTTATTAAGACAATTGCAATGTTAAAGATATATTCAAACGTATAATAAGTGCCATACTTTGTAAAATACAAGGTGACTTATAAAATAAAACAGTAAATTTAAAAATAAAACTTTTAAATACAAGCTTTTAAGATCCTGTATATCATGTATCAGTAGAGTGCTAGATAATACAAGTACAACGAGACAACGATGAGTCTATCTTGTTTAGTACAGGAGTTACTATGACTCCATCATCAGATCAGCGCCATTTTGTCATATTATTGCATTGTCACGCGATATACATCTGCGTGCAAAATGTCACCTCAATTGGAAAAAAAATAACTCTCAAGATTCCACCCGAACTTACATAGTTACATACAGTGCGAGTTAATATAAAGCTTTTAAAATCAATTCAGCCATTTTTGTACTTATTTGTTGTGATTCTTTGTAATGCCTAACCTTCCCATGGGTCAGTCAAAGCGCACAATCATTTTTGTATATTTTGCTAAATAGTACTAATTTTACAAATATTTTATGAGTCACCCTGTATATCGGTATAAAATACAAATATTAATGTTATTTAACGTTTAAATACAAAACGCCATTCAAGTGAAATGATAATTTAAATCGGTTCACAAAAACAATAAAATTATCTCTAATTCTCACTAAATTAATTTAAAGAAAAAACCTTGAAAAGGCAGACATTTTAAAATCAAGAATCATTCAAAAAGTCGTAGAGAAATCATAAAATTCTTGATAAAAACAATTCCCTTGATTTCCTTGAGTCGATTTGTGATGGACTCCCGTCCGCGGTGTTCCCGGAGCGCTATGACATGTCCGTCTTTAAACAAGGTTTAAGAAAACTTACTAAAAAAACTTGAATTTTGTGAGCACCAATTTTTATAATGACCTCTATTGATATTCGAGCAATAGGTTCCGCGATATTTGCAAAAAACTGATTTTCGTGAATACTGCTTTTTCACCTAAATAAGAATTTTACGATGTTTCTACGACGTTTTAAGAAAATCACCAAAATGAGCCATCAAAACCAGTTTATTTAGTAACAAAGCATATCTTGTTAAGTTGTTGCTTAAAAAAGTGATAATAATTGTTAAATTTAAGTTTAATTATAATAATAGCTATATATGTACTTAAGTATACAGGGTGTTTTTTTAGAGAGGGTACATATTGCAGGAGGGTGATGAGTACTCTGTTCTAATACGGAATATTACAAAAAATAGGTAAAATTACGATTTTTTTTTTAAATCTAAATTCGACAAAACTTCCTCAAACATAAACAATTTCGGCTAAAAGAGTGTTGACTAACGACCTCTAGTGATCTCGCGCACCCCACACCTCCGCCACACCCATCAGCTGTCGAAAAACCATCATTTTACAAGAATTTTAGATATTTTTAAGTTTCTATTACTGAGGCATTAAACCATATTCTTTGGTAATAATATTTTTACTGGTCGTATATAACCATCAGCTACCCTGACCTTCAATACGTACCCTCACTAGGAAATCACCCTGTATATAAAAATCATCGTGTTTGTGATGAAAATTAATATTTTGTACAAAAATGAAAACGACCGACTTCCTTTCAAGAATAGCACAATTTAAAACGATCATCTCGATATCTAGTTAGCCGTCAGACTCTGTTTTCCTTATCAAGGGAAGCACTTTACAAATATCTTCTTTCCAACAAGAAAAGCAGCATCAAAATCGGTTTGTAAACGACGAAGTTATCCGTGAACAACATAAGTAAAGCAAATTTGCAAATTTTTTAAGTATCTTTTTTTTTTATTTAGTGCAGTATTCAGAATTCTTTTTTGATTTTAAAGAAAAGGTCATCCAAATCGGTCCACTCAAATTAAAGTTATGAGATAATATCGAATAACTATCCTCCTTTTGGGAAGTCGGTCAAAAAGTTGGCCTAAAATACAATAATCATCATAGACACGATAGTAAAATATGATTTAAAAAATATAAAATGTATAAAATTATTAATTAATATTACTGTGAGGAGAATAAAATAAAAAAATACAATTTTGTGCAGCTAAAACTATTTATTTGATAGCAATTGTCGATATTAAATACAATAATTTTATTACAAAAATGATAACGACCGACTTCCATTTCTCAAGCATAGCACAAAAACTACCAGACAGATCTTTAAAGTGTTTACTTTCTCATTAAATGGACCCCACGACGACCATCACCTTTTTCTGACACACGTATCATCCAAATCGGTCTAGCCAAATAAGAAAAAAAAATCTGACGAACTGAGTACCTCCTTTTTGGAAGTCGGTCAAAAATTTATCCTGATTTTTTAGAAGAAATATGTAGAATGTATTTTGTAGTGATTAAATTTTTTTAACAGATTTTTTTTTAAGTAGATAATTTATTAAAAAGGCTTTTTTTAGTTTGTCTTTAAATTACCTCAAAGTAATATTAAATGATTGTTACAATTAAATATTGTACAAAGAATGTACCTACCTCTTAAATGCAGCTTCTACTAAATTTAAAGAAACAAAATGTAAATAAAGAATTAGTTTGTTAGTAAATATTGTTTTATTTATACCTTCAAATAATTCGAACTCACGAATTATTCGTTCCGAATCGAATACGAATATTCGATTCGAAACTCGAATCGAATAATTCGGATCTTCGAATTATTCGAAATTCGCCGAATATTCGAAAAATTTCGAATAATTCGAAAAGTTTCGAATATTCGTCGACTTTCGAATAGTATCGAATTCGACTACGACGACTACGACTATTTTGTAGACATCTAGCCCATTAAAGATATTATCTACTAAATACAAATTCTTCTCCTATTTCCGATGCATCGTCGTAGTCGAATTCGATACTATTCAAAATTTTTCGAATATTCGTCGAACTTCGAATAATTCGAATTTCGAACGATATTCGCACACCCCTAATTAATACCTATATGGTAAGTGGTTAAAGTTGCTCATGGACCTCTGCAATGACAGGGTGCGTCATTAATATTTTTCGACAGTAACTTATTTATCATCCTAATAGCGTGCGTCAAGTTGGCAGGCACACAGTGGATATACAAATTAATATTATACTAATTTTATACTGTGATAAATAGTGACCGATACCACATAAATAGTGCTACTGTACTTTAACGTAACCTAAAAGTTAGCAGGCACAAAATAAAAGGGATCCATTTGATTTATGTTTCAAAAAAACGTGTTTATTTCTTTCGATTGTTAAATGGTATGCTGTTAGTCAAAACAATTGAAACACAAAATTGTGCTGCCATCTATGTTAAGATTAACGAACTAAAAGTTTTAGCTTCTTGTCGATAGATGGCGATATTCATTTTTGTACCGCTACTCGATAATAGATGGCAGCACTTTTCAATAGATTTTGTTTTTGCTACTCGACAATAGATGGCAGCACTTTTCAATAGATTTAGTTTTGCTACTCGACAATAGATGGCAGCACTGACTGCGTGCAAATTGAACAAAAATAAAACTCAACTATATGGATTTTTACTTACTTTATAGTTAATTAAATTCACATAATAATCAACATCTAATATGTAAAATTCTCGTGTCACAGTTTTCGTTGCCGTACTCCTCCGAAACGGCTAAACCTATTTTGATGAAATTTTTTGTGCTTATCCGGTATCTATGAGAATCCACCAACAACTATTTTTCATCCCCCTAAATGTTAGGGGTAGTACACCCCTATTTTTTTTTTTTGAAGCAGACGATGTTGCTCGGAGCAGCTAGTATAGATATATAATTTTAGAGCGTTTTTTTACTATCATAAAGTGAAGACCACTGATAGACTATTGTAACTTATCTATCACTAGTTAGTATTTGCTCTGCGGTCAATAAAAGCATTAATTTCATCTTTATTTTTCTTCCTACCATTTTCTTAGTAGAATATTGTATTCTAAGGTAGAAGGAAATTTAAACAACTTTTACAAAATTATAATACATTTATTTAATATAAAACTGGAATATCTTACAAATAATAATAAAAAAGGCACTTATTCGACGGCACTGGTTTAATACATCACTAAACTACTTAAAATATAACAATAAATCAGTAAATAATTAAACTTTTAAAATAGGATTTACGATAGAGATATCTTTGTTTAAAAAAAACATGTCATATTTTGACAGCTGACGTTTATTTTGGCGGGAAATAAAATGTCGGATTTTTATTTTGATTCTTTAAAATAATATTTGGTTTAAAATTGTACAATAGTCGAATTATGTGATGATTTTATGATAAAAATAATACTTACGCAATAATAATAAAAACATGGCTTTCTTTAAAACCACATTTAAATCAGATTTTGTATACTTGAAAATGGGTGAATATTGATTGACTTTATTTTATTGTCTTGTAATAAAATTATAGATAATATGTTGCATAAAAATGAAAGAACTAAAAAACTTTAGACATTTCAGTACATTAGCTCAATTAGACCATTAATTGAGAGAATAGCATTAAAATAATTTATTTAATGCAAAGAAAACATGTAATTTAGGTATTTTACACAACATAAAATAGATATTCCGTAAATTTCAGAATAAATTTTTAATAGACTTTTAATACAGTAATACTTTTAAAATAAAATGATATATAAATTTATTTAATAATCACTTTCATGCATAATTAACAGTTTCTTACTAATCAAATCTTGTATAAAAATATTACTTAGTCTTGTTTGAGGATTAACAACAAGGATTAATCTTATAATATTAAGGATTAATCTAATTAGATTAATCAATTCTTCTCCTTGATCTTCTGACAGCTATATTTACTTCTACTAGAAATTCTGTCCCTATATAAACCATAAAAGTCCAAGGAATAATCCTATAAGATTAAAGATTAATCCAATTGGATTAATCAATTCTTCTCCTTGATCATCTGACAGCTATATTTACTTCTACCAGAAATCCTGTCCATATATAAACCATAGAAGTCCAAGGATTAATCCTATAAGATTAAGGATTAATCCTATAAAATTAAGGATTAATCCTATAAAATTAAGGATTAATCTACCCAATCAAATCCTTGAGTTTACTCTTCAGCAACCTAACTTTTCTATTAACAGCATTCTTATAATTCTTTCCTTCAATCTTCTGAGAACTATATTTACTTCTACTTGAAATCCTTTCCATGTATAAATCGTAGAAATTAGGTAAAGGAGTGTCAATTAATTTAGGATTATTGTTCGATTGTGAATGTATTATACACATATTTTGTATAAAATGATTAAACATGGCCGTTTCAATGAACCATTCAAGGAAAAATTGATTTTGTTTCGATGATGTGTTTTTGATGAAGGTTTCTTTCTGTAAAAAAAAATATTAATTATTTTGATGGTTAAATTGACTTTTTTTAGAATTTTCTTTATAGTATGTTTTTCCCTCAATATAGTCATTATTAAATTCGTTTTCAACATATTTAATGAAAGATTATAATTGTTGATGCCGGTGGGGCCGAAAAGTTCTGGAATGGCGGCCACGAACCGGTAGGCGCAATGTTGGTAGACCCCCCACAAGATGGACCAACGATCTGGTCAGGATCGCGGGACGTCACTGGATGCAGATGGCGCAGGATCCGTCGATGTGGCGAGGGCAGGGGGAGGCCGGCGTCCAGCAGTGGACGTCTATAGGCTGATGATGATGATGATGATGAATTAATTAAGTTTTATTTGGCGCGACGGAAAAGAATGCCTTAGTGCGTATCGCGTCGCGCCGTCTCGTATAACACCAAATTTGATATCTGGCTAAGTGTGAGCGGTTAGAGGTTTTAGTGCGGTTCAACTCCCACAAGAAAAAAAACATAATATTACTCACATCAAAAATAATTCCATTTTTTCCAATATCTGTTTCACCCACAATTCCAGGTTTTAGATATTTCCAATATCCGTCTAAAATATCCACGAAAAATCTCATAAATGCTTCGGATATCAATAAATTACGTGTTTTTGTCTCCTCCTGTTTATCCTGTAAATATTTATTTCATTAAATATAATTTAGGTTATAATAATTATACTTAGAACAGATAATATTTTTTTGAAATAATTGAGTTTAGTAACATTTTTGAAAATATTAAAATATTGCAATCAGTCATTTTGGCTGAAACGTCACACCGAATGACGTCACGATTAGGTAAACAATAACTTTCTTTTCTGGTTGCGTGATGACACTTTAAACGTTTATTTACCTAAGCGTGACGTCAAACATTAGATTTTGTAGCATAATTTTGGATAGGAAACCAATATAAGACTCATATGGTAAAAAAAATGGATTAAGTGTTACTATTTGGTAGGAATAAGTTTTTTTTTAATTTATAATAACATACAGGGTGGATCTGTAACTTTGGACAACCTGACGTGGGGTGAATGACCTGTCGAAATACAACTTAGCACCATTTTTATTTTTTGGATCGGTTAAATTTTTTTGTCTGACATTGTATGGAAAACGTACGACTATCGTTGTGGACTTCCATACTATGATGATTTTTTTTTTTATCCAATTCCTAAAATAAAAGTGGTCATTCACCCCACGTCAGATTGTCCAAAGTTACAGATCCACCCTGTATAATTTTATTTTAATTACTTTAATCGTCGGGGTCGGCCCGAGAAAATATGGCAAGATATTTTCAATAAAACAGTCGGTGTTGATTGGATGCCAAAGGCAAGGGACCGAGTCCTTTGGAGTGAATTGGGGGAGGCGTACGCCAAGGAGGCGGCTACTATAGGAGAGTGAAGGAGAAAATTTCTCAAGATCCAACAGAGAGACCAACATTTTTTTTCCACACTTGTTGTTTTTTAAAATTAATGTAAATTTGTCGTTTATGTTTAAATTAGTAGTAATAAAGTTCCTTATCGCGCATTATCGAAAGAGGGCTAGACGGAAAAAAAATCTTACGAAAAGTTGTCACGACACTTTTTTTGTTTTAGATGATTATCGCTAAATGGCGCTGTGATTAAAATATTTTATTTAAGTTAGAATAATTAGTTCTATAAGAGAGAGAGAGAGAGAGAGAGAGAGAGAGACAGACGTTTTAATCTAACTAATTATTAGAACTTAAAAAAATAAAAGTTTATTACAATTCCCTCACTAATTAATCGAAAGGAACTTCGTTCTATTCGGGTGTCCCATGACACCTCTCAAGTTTTTTTGTATTATTTATTTTTATTTACTTTAATTTACCTTATTCTTTATAGATTCCATTTGTAATGATGTTTTAAGTGTTTTATAGCTAGAAGTAGGTAAAATTGTTGATTCATCTCCTTGATAAAACCTGAGTTTCGATGGATGAGTGAGATCTATTAGCATTCCCTGTAAATTAAATAAGAAAAATTAATTCGCAATATCAAATGAAATAATATAAATAAAAGTGTTTAGATTTTTTTTGTATTCCATATACAGGGTGGATCTGTAACTTTGGACAATCTGTCGTGGGGTGAATGACCTGTCGAAATACAACTTAGCACCATTTTTATTTTTTGGATCGGTTAAACTTTTTTCTGTCATTGTATGGATAACGTACGACTATCGTTGCGGACTGCCATACTATGATGAAAATTGTTTTTATCCAATTTCTAAAATAAAAATGGTGCTAAGTTGTATTTCGACAGGTTATTCACCCCACGTCGAATTGTCCAAAGTTACAAATCCACCCTGTATATCAGTAGTTTGTCTTAACTTGCACATAAGAATTATTGTATCTATTATATTTCGTTATAATTATCCTACGGTAGGTACTTTGTACGTCGTACCTAATCCAAGATATGAAGTAAACGATACCCATTCCTAGATACTAGGTGAGCGTTACCTAATCCTTGACAATAGTTACACGATACCTAATCCTTGATACTAGTTACACGGCACCTATTCCCCGGTACTAGGTACCTCGTCCCCAATCTGCACTGGGCAAGCGTGGTGGACTATTCCTAATCCCTCTTCTGAGGAGACCTGAGCCCAACAGGGCAGTAATGGGTTGGTACAGACAGACAGACAGGTACCTCGTCAAAGCCCCCTCCGCTGGTGTCCAGGTCGTGTGTTTTGATCATGCCGGCCAACATCGGTAGCGGTGCGTCCATTGCCTCGTCTTGTATTTCGCCTGGTACTGTTGATATGAGCGGTTGTTGCCACACCATGGGGTAGAGAGATGATTGTAATGCTTCTAGACAACTTGATATGTCACTGATGAGAATAAAATAAGTTTACATTATACAGGGTGCTAGATGGAACGATGACCTAAGAAAGGTGGCCGGTAACAACTGGATGCGACGAGCAGAAGATAGAGCTCAGTGGCGTATTTTGGGAGAGGCCTATGTCCAGCAGTGGACGAGTGTGGGCTGATGATGATGATGATACAGGGTGTGTGAAGACCACTCCCGAAAACGAAGGCTGGGTCAGTACTAGTGATACTTGGGGATGTTAAGGTTTTTGCAAAAAAACATCGTCTGAATGGACCGATGTCCTGGCTTATCATCACAGGTATCACTAGTACTACCACCAGTCTTCGTTTTCGGAAGTGCTCTGTTTACACCCTGTTTAAATAAGTTTTTTTTTATGCGGGCCACCTGATCGTAAGTGGTTACCGTCGCTCATGGACCTACGTAGCTATGGACGTTGGTAGCGCAGTGTCTTCTGACATTGCAGAGGTCCATGAGCGACGGTAACCACTTACGATCAGGTGCCTATTGAGCCCCTAATGTCAGAGGAGACTGCGCAACCTACGACCTAACTTTAAAGACCCTCTTTAAGGCACGTTTGATCTTTGATCAAAATTTAAAAGATACACGATTCGTCGTGATGGGAGAATATTGCGTCTTTGAAATGGCAATTGGCAGATACAGGGTGTATAAAGAGCACTCCCGAAAACGAAAACTGGTGGTAGTGCTAGTGATACCTGTGATGATAAGCCAGGAAACCGGTCCATTTAGATGTGTTAATAGTTATAGCTGTGATGATAAGACAAGATACTGATATATTCAAACGTGGCCAAAAAAATTAACCATTTATTAACAAAAACTACGATTCAGTCTGCTTTATAATAAAAATCATCGAAATCGGTTTATATAGAAAAGAAACGAAAAAAGGCACAACCGATCGTGAAATATTATTTGATAAAAATTTACTACTTTTCTATCGCAACGACAACCATCATCTTTCATCTGACACAAGAATCATCCAAATCGGTCCAGCCAAACCGCAGTAACAACCATAAGACGAATTGAATACCTCCTCGTTTTAGGAAATCAATCAAAAAAATATTATTATTACTATGATATAAATATCTTACCTTAATTTATCTCCAACAATGATTACTTTTCTTTCAAGTAGAAGTGAGCCAAACACTTTTATGGCTAATCCTGAGCCTAATAAATCTAACATTCTAGATAAATTATCTTCATCCACCCTTGGGTCTAAAGGTCTTTTTATAGTTTTACAGCTGAAAAATAAATAAAAGAGCTTAAACTACAATACATACAGGGTGGATCTGTAACTTTGGACAATCTGACGTGGAATGACCTGTTGAAATAAAAGTTAGCACCACTTTTATTTTAGGAATTCGATACAAAAAAATCATCATAGTATGTTCCGTCCGCAACGATAGTCGTACGTTTTCCATACAATGTCAGAGAAAAAAGTTTAATCGATCCAAAAAACTAATATTGGTGCTGAGTTGTATTAGGACAGGACATTCACCCCACGTTAGATTGTCCAAAGTGCACAGATCCACCCTGTATGTATATCGCGTGACAATGCAATGGTATGGTACAATGGCGCTGATCTGATGATGGAGTCATAGTAACTTCTGTACTAAACAAGATAGACTCATCGTTGTCTCGTTTTACTTGTAAACTTATTCTAGAAAACTACTTCCTATGTACATCTCTGGTGCGCAGGGCTCGGGGCAGCCCTAACATCATTCTGAGAGTATTCGCAGAAAGGTTTGACTGTCGGTATATGAATCATTGTGATAGGATTCATATACTGACAAACAAACAACTGATGTGTCCCTCTTTAACTAATAATATATCTTAGCAAATTA
Organism: Trilocha varians; assembly: GCA_030269945.2. Lineage (NCBI taxonomy): Eukaryota > Metazoa > Arthropoda > Insecta > Lepidoptera > Bombycidae > Trilocha > Trilocha varians. Next base: position 15,730,921 of record AP028278.1, on the reverse strand, counting down.
AATGTAATTTAATTTAATTTAATAGAATTTTGTAATTACCTAACAATATATAATATGATCTATCATTGATTGAAATAAATAAATAAATAAAATATTCTAAAGAGATACTGTATTATTTACTGCAAACTTCTACTGTGCAATTAAAAATTATTAAACTAAAATCTAAAAAATAATATTAACACAAAAACTTATAATATGACTTACATAGGATTAGTTAAATGCAACAAAACCTTCCTGGGCGCATTATTGTTCTCCAAATCGTAGTACTCCGGAATATCATAGTCATTGCACATAGCACTATCACTTTTTGCACTGTCACTAACATTTTTTGCACTGTCACACGATTTTTTGGCACTGTCACTAACGTTTTTCGGATTATCACACGATTTTTTGGCACTGTCACTAACATTTTTCGAATTGTCACACGATTTTTTGGCACTGTCACTAATATTTTTTGCACTGTCACACGATTTAATCGCACTTTCATATGCGCTATTGCATCGTCTGTAATCTGGCATAGTTTTGCATTTTGGCGAAACATCGATTGTTTTTTCATATGTATTCCTATTGTATGGTATTTCTATTTCTTGCCCGGGTCCTGGGAAGTCAGTCTCGAATAGTTTTTGTAGTATGTACGTTATATTTATATCACAACTACCGTGGTGAGATTCGATTTCTTGAAGTACCTGTAATTTAAATGTTTTTTTATGAAAGTTGAGAAATAAAATATTGCATTATAAAATTCAATGTTTTAATTTTATTTTAATTAACCATATTTCATAAAGTACAGGGTGTGTTTTTTTTTTTCAGATTTTAATTAGAATTCCAGAGTATTCACCCCGCATTTTAAAACAACACTGTAAATTTATTTATTTTCATATTATGATCCTAATATGTGAGATTTCATGATTTCTTACCTTATAATAAAATCCAGGAGCTCTGTATTTTCCTATTAGACAATAACATAAAGGTAAACAACTAGTGCCCCCTTCCGGTAAAACTCGGCGACAATAACTGAAACAAAATGAACATTTCATACATTTATTATAGTGTAACAACCCATTACTGTGGTCTGCTAGTCTCGTGTCTCCTCAGTAGAGGGATCAGGTATAGTTCACCACGAGAACACAATGCGGGACTGAGTATAGCAGACGAAGGATTTTTGAAAGGACCCTTTTCCAATATGCAAGCTTCTTCACATATTTTCCTTCACCGTTTTAGCAAGTGATGTAAAAACTTCCTTCCTTTAGACATTTATTAGATTCAGTTTGCAAGATTCCACCTGAACTTACATAGTTACATCCAGTAAAGGTAATATAAAGCTTGTTATAACACTTACCCATAAGATCTTTCTCCTCTTTCGTCAGTAAGTACTAAAGAATAACACTGGGTTTCCATTGCATCAGCTGACCACTCGCTCTTAGATTCAGGGTTTAAAGTCTCAGGGAAAATCAAGTTTTCTATATGAGGGGGCACTTGTACCTGAAAAATGGGGATGAAAATATCGTGTGACCGTTCAAAAAAGTTGTGACTGTTAAAAAAAATCGTGTGACCATTGGAAAAATTTATGTGACGGTTCAAAATAGTGCTGTGACCGTATGGAAAATTATTGTGATAGTTTAAAAAGTTGTGTGTAGATTATGAAAATTATTGTAACAGTTCGAAAAATATGTGTGACCGTTTGGGAAATTATTGTCACAGTTCAAAAAAGTTGTGTGACGTTTATGAAAATTTATGTGACAATATGAAAATTATAGTGTCAACTGCCAATATGTAAGCTATTGATACTCTATATATCTCAAATCAAATCAAATCAAAAATAATTTATTCCGTGCATCGTACAAATAACAGAAAATACAAATTAAAACTAAAAAATAACAATGCCCGGAAATGGTTACCGACTCAGCAATGCCGCAACCACCGCATATCTATACTAATATACAGGGTGATTTGTTAATAATGGTACATATTGAAGGAGAATAAATAAATATTAATAATAAATAAATATAAATATTACCACAACCTCTAAGGCTAGTAGAAAACAAACTTACCTGAGCTGGAAAAACGCTCTTCACGTACGCCTGCCCAGTCATATAATTCATTCCAACCAACAAACATACATTGAACAACCCATTTTCTCTCGGCTCAAACGGTAGGTCTATATCTAGGCACCCAGTTTTTTCATCTATACTCAAACAATCTAGGTCCCCCCCCAGTAAGTTCCCACTAGAGTCCAATAAATTGCATTTTGAGTCAACAGAGTCCATTTTTGCCTCCAAATTAGATGCCCTGAAGCTTTTCCAGGACCTAAATGTGGAGTATCTATCAGATTCTGGTTTGTAAGTGCAGATTGACGTTTGGTGTCGAAATCTTTGTGTATGTTTTTTGTCTAAATAAGCTACTCTACTAGAAACTCTGCGAACGTAGTTTTTACGTTTCTCAGTTAGACTACGTGTTATTTTAACCGATTCTGAAAAGGAAATTAGGATTTAGTTAGCATGTTTTTTTTTCAAGAGTGGCAAAAAAACTACCAGTCAGATCTTTGATTAAGGTAAAAAGTATCTGATTTCTAAAAAAAACATTAAAATCGGTTTAAAATCTTGTCCGTTAAAATATACATTTTTAAAAACAAATTCAAAACTGAAATAATCTGTTGAAATTATAACCCCTACCTTTTAGGAAATCTGCCAAAAATGAGCGACTTTCATCTGTGTTTTAAATTTATATTTTTAAGGTAAACCGATTTCGATGATTCTTTTTTTGTAACAAAGCAGACACTTTGGACATGACCTCATATAAATTTGATAAAGATCTGACTGGTAGTTTTTGTGCTATGCTTGAAAAACGAATTCGTTTTTTGCGGGTAGTTCAAAACTAAGTCTGACCTTCGCTGGTGCCGTCGGAGTTGTCAGTTGGGAAGCAACCTGGTTTATTTTCGTCCATATTGCAAGCGGCTGTTACCGTCTCGTATATTTCGTTCATTAGACGATTTAACTGAAACAACAAAGAAATAAATATAAGCTTTTAAGATCTTGGTTATCATGTAGCAGTAGAATGGCATGACTAGAAACGGTGAAGGAAAACATCGTGAGGAAACCTGCATATCGGGAAAGAGTTCTAAAAATCCTTTGAAGATATGTAAAGTCCCCAATCCGCATTAGCCTAACCCCTCTTCGGAGGAGATCTGAGCTCAGCAGTTAAACCAATTCCAAAGATAAAAGTGGTTCTAAGTTGTATTTCAACAGGTCATTCACCCCACGTCAGATTGTCCAAAGATACAGATCCACCCTGTACATTTATATGTTAAAGATAAAATATTGTTGGAACGAAGTTCCTTATTGAGCGTTATCGAATGGAGGCTAGACGGTTTTTTTGTTTTTTTTAAATGTAATGTAATAAATGTAATGTAAAGAATATTGTTCGGTTTCCAGTTTCAGCAGTAGTAGAAGCAGTAAAGAATATTATCGTGTATATTTTAATTCTTAGACAATAATTGCCTGTTCATTTATGATTCTACATATGTATAAAATCAAAACACGAGTTTAGCACTATGATTCATTGCGATGAATCTTCATTTCTCATCTTGTTTAGTATTACTCATTTCGTACCAAACTAAATGAATTCTTGAACGAATGAACTTAGAGTACTATTACACCTAAAACCCCGTAGTACATCGTTTTGTTCTACTGTCAATGGTTTTTGCAGCGTACGCATAAATAGGTTTTCGATTATTCACCTTCTGTTATATATTCGATATTTTCATACGGATCCCAATTTTTTTTTTTAAATACAATATAACCTCTTTCGATAAATGGACTTTCCAACAGTGAAAGAATTTTTGAAATCGGACCACTAGTTCCAGAGATTAGCGCGTTCAAACAAACAACTTAGAGTACTATTACACAGACATTTTTCATTATTTTGATGTAATAATTTTATGGTCAAAAAAGATTTAAAGAAAAAAAATCATGGAAATCGGTTCAAACTCAAAATAAATATTCATAAACACGTACAGCAAGATATTTAAACGCAGCTTCCTAAGTTTTGTTCAATCTTTTACAAGAATGTGACATAACGACAATTAGCTTTCATGAGGACCAAGAATCATCCAAATCGGTCCATCCAAACTAAAGTTATCAGAGGACAAATATAAAAAATACAGTCTACTTGATAAACGTCATCTGCCTACAGGGCAATAAAAAAAAACTCCTTTTGAGCAGTCGGTCAAAAATGTATTTATAGCATTACTATTAAATACCTGGCTTAGTGTGGCATTTCACCATCTTGAACGGTATACATTGACACAAAAATTCAAATATCGAACACAACTTCAAATTACGAACAAAAACAAAAATTCAAATATCGAACACAAATTCAAATTTCGAACGAAAACACAAATTCATAATACGAACGAACACAAAAATATGTACAAATATAGAACACAAATTCAAATTACGTACACAAACAAACAAATTTCAAAACAAAAATGGCGTTATTTAAAAAACGAACGCGAGAGTCCACGCGGACGGCTGAATGCAAAATGATCTAATTCATGTGTCATAAAATTAAATTGTACGAGATAAGAACCACGACCCCCAGCGATATGGTTTTATGCAATTGTAGGCAGTTTGTTTACATTTGGAAATATTTCATAAGTTAAAATTGGGTTATAAAGATAGTACTTCGTCTGTGTCACAAAGGGAAGCAATGTAACCTATAGCTTAACTCGACAAATGAACTTTTTAAAACTGAAATCGGACTAGTAGTTTCAGAGTCTATTCGAGACAAACAAAAAATCAAACCTTTCCTCTTTATAATATTGGTATAGACAATTAATTTTGAAGAAAACAAGAAATGAAAGCGCGTTATCGAAAGGGGGCTAGACGGAAATTCTTATGAAAAAGTTGTCACGACACTTTTTTGTTTTAGACAATTAACGCTAGATGGCGCTGTGATTAAAATATGTTATAAAACAATTCCTTATTTTGTTTTGTTGTTTTACACTAACTAATTATTATAACTTCAAAAAATAAAATTTTATTACAATTCCCTCACTAATTAATCGAAAGGAACTTCGTTCCATCCGGGTGTCCCTTGACACCTCTCAAGTTTTCTTTTCTTTAAAATTAATTATGGATGTTTAATAATACTGCTGCAATACATGCCCCTCTTCGGAGGAGACCAGAGCCCAACAATGGGCAGTAATTGGTTGTTACAGCACAATAATCCATGTCGCATAGTTTTGGGACACCCTGTATACAATCATTCACAAATCACCCTGTTTATTTGCATTGTTTCATAATACAGTGTTGTCGAAAACCGTCCAGAGCTATATAAACAAATGAGGCTAGGTCATAACAAGAATTTCATAGTGACGTACTAAAACGATAGTGATTTATTGCTAGTGATGTACCCGAATTATCTATTAAATGTTGCATCAAATGTCACTTTGAAACGTCGAATTATGCTTTTGACCGCAAAAATTAAACATTCGATTGTATTTTTATTTTTGACCGATTTCCAAAAAGCAGGAGGTACTCAATTCGTCTGTCTGATGTTGATTTGTAGAACGAAGTTCCTTATCGCGCTTTATCGAAAGGGGACTAGACGGAAATTCTTATGAAAAAGTTGAAAAGTCACGACACTTTTTTTGTTTTAGATGATTATCGCTAGATGGCGCTGTGATTAGAATTTTTTAAAACAATGCCTTATTTTGTTTTATATGATTAATGCTAGATGGCGCTGTGATCAAAATATTTTATTTACAAAAGAGAGAGACAGACGTTTTAAACGAATTATTATAACTTAAAAAAATAAAATGTTATTACAATTCCCTCACTAATTAATCGAAAGGAACTTCGTTCCATCCGGGTGTCCCTTGACACCTCTCAAGTTTTTTTTTATTCTCGATAACTTTAGTTTGGGTGGACCGATTTGAATGATTCTGGTGTCAGATGAAAGGGGTTGTAGGATCCTATTTTTTTTTATGATCGAAAACGTACTTTTGGATCTGTGTTTAAAAAAGTTTATTTTTCATGGTCAACATTTCACGTGTTGCGTATAAGTATTTAATTTCTGGATGAACCGATTTCTATAATTCTTTTTTGTTAAAAGCAGAAACTTTATGACACGAATAATTCTTATCATTAAAAATCCTTCTTCTCATGTTTCATTTACTTTTTTAATAGAATATTTTTTTTTCAATACGAAAATTCATTTAAAATAGTATCGATATTTTCCCATCACTAGAACTCTTATTACAACTAGATAAGGACATCATTAGTTACATCAAAGGGACCGCCTTTGTCTTGTTGAATTCGATATTTCTAAATAAAGCAACTGACCCGCTCAACTTCGTCTGCGTCACAACAAGAAACAGAAAGAATGCATTTGCAAGTCTTTGTAAAATTCAAGTCAGATCTTTTTCAAAGTAAACGATTCATGATGAAGACCGTTCGAATAAAATCATCGAAATCGGTTTATTGAACTTTAAATAAAAAAAAAACTTGAGAGGTGTCAAGGGACACCCGGATGGAACGAAGTTCCTTTCGATTAATTAGTGAGGGAATTGTAATAAAATTTTATATAATAATAATTAGTTAGTTTAAAACGTCTGTCGTGTGTCACGTGACAGACGTTTTAAAATATTTTGATCACAGCGCCATCTAGCATTAATCATCTAAAACAAAAAAGTGTCGTGATAACTTTTTCATAAGAATTTCCGTCTAGCCCCCTTTCGATAACGCGCGATAAGGAACTTCGTTCCAAAAAGTATAGTTATTATATACTTTTGCTATTTAAACTGATCAACCGAAAAGTTCTTATCCAATTTAAATCAATCATCAAAATCGATTTACCGAGAAAAAGTTATATTATTACAGTGCTGTTTTAAAAACTTTAAAACAACAACAAAATCGGTTCAAAAATATATAACATTACTATAAAACTTTAGCTGATCTAAAAATTGAATAATAATGAAATGAAATTATTTATTCTCAACGTTAATGAAATTCTCATGCTTCTTGATGTGAAAAGGCTACCACCAGTTCGGAAAAAGAAATAGCCACCGTCCTGAGTAGAACTGGCAAGAAACTCAGCATGTCTTTTTTTGTATTTTTTTTGTCTGTTTTAATAATATTTGAAGTCGGCAAAGTATTGAAAAGTATTTTTTTAAATAATTGTAACATTTCTACCATCACTACTAATTAGATAAAGCAATTGGTTTAAGATAAATCTTCATAAGAAGTGCCGACGGAATATTTATTTCTTTGAAACGGATACGGCAAATTATTTTGACATAGAGGCTAGTAGGACATAATATTGTATGATTCATATTATTTAACGAGGTGACCTGCGCAACTTCGTCTGCGTCACAGAGGGTAACAACATAGCCTTGCTCGATAAATGGACTATCCAACAGTGAAATAATTTTTCAAATTGGAGTAGTTCTTGGGATTAGCGCGTTCAAATAAACAAACAAACATAGAAATAAACTCTGCAGTTTTATAATATTAAATAAAGTTATTCAGACACTCGCGGTTTTTTTTATAGTACTTTCATGCATTTTGAACGGGTTCTTACCATGATACTTAATTGAGTTGTCTCGATATTTCAACGTTGTTGCAAACGTCATGATCACGAGAAGACTACGGTAAGAATTCGTTGAAAATGCATGAAAGTATTAAATAAAGTCAGAATCAGAACAAAACGCTCAACAAATGACGCCATCCTGCGATTCACGTCCCAATTAAATTCATTCTTGGACCAGGGTGAGAAATGTATAGGTATATTCCTAGATCTCCAAAAAGCGTTTGATACAGTATCGCTGCCTATTTTGATTGCACGGCTACAAAATATAGGAATCAGAGGTTTGGCCCTCTCGTGGTTCGAAGATTATCTTAAATGCAGACAACAAGTGGTTAAGATTAATGGTTGTTTAAGTGATACAAGTACATGTACATACGGTGTTCCTCAAGGTTCGACACTTGGGCCCACTCTTTTCCTCATTTATGTTAATGAATTGAGTAAACTTAACATTCAAGGGGCAGACCTATTTATGTTTGCAGATGATACTGCAATTTTGTTCCATGGAAAAACGTGGGATTGTGTTAAAACAACAACAGAGAAAGGCTTATCAAATATTATGGCGTGGTTAGAAAACAGCCTTCTGTCTCTAAATATTGAAAAAACAAAGTGTATTTGCTTTCGAATGACTGATGCATCCAAACCTCCCTCTAATCTTAAAATAAAGATACATACCTATCCTTGCAATAGATCAACTGAAGTGCACTGTGCCTGTTCTGAACTGACACAAGTTAGTAATGTTCGATATTTAGGTATTATTATTGACAACAAGCTTAATTGGAGATGTCATATTAATGCAATGTCAGCTAGACTGAGAGTACTTACACGCATTTTCAAAAATATACGTAAAGTAGTTAAATTCAAAATCTTAATTCAAACCTACAAATCTTTATGTGAAAGTATACTAACGTATTGTATTTGTGCTTGGGGGGGGGCTGCTAAGTCTTATATTATTGAATTGGAAAGATCTCAACGCATTATAATTAAAGTTATGCTTGGAGTGTCCTACCTGCATCCCACAAAGGAAGTTTATAATGCTGCCAATGTCCTAAGTGTACGCAAGTTATACTGTTATGAAATAATCAGAAGGTATCACAGAGTAGACCTACCTTATCTTCCCGTAACCACTAAAAGAATAAAAAGAATACCTGTACCTAAACGAAAACATGAATTTGCAAAAAAACATTATGATTTCTTGTCACCTGTAATTTATAACAAAATAGACAGTTGTTTAAACATTAGAAATTACAGTAATTATCAAATTAAGAAAGTGATTGTTGGTTGGTTGAATGGTTTTGATTATGAAAGAACTGAGAGGCTTTTAGACTATACTAATTAGTTATATTCTATAATTGTTAAGATGATAGTAGAATTGTTGAGGATTAGAGTAATTATTATTTTGTCTGTATTTTTCTTATATTTTTTCTCTAGTGTTATATAAAAAAAAAAAAAAAAAAAAAAAAAAAAAAAAATATTGTCACTTAGTAAATTATAAAGTGTACATTGTAACCTACTTAAAGGGAGAGCACTGGCTTTCATAGCACAGTAGTTTTACTACTAGTTTGAGAGCCTGGGTTTAACCTATATAGTTTGTTGTTATGTGTTCCTTAAATAAATAAATAAATAAAAAAGTATAGATAACTTAAAGGGAACTGCGTCAAAATTGCTTTTTTTGTTATACCAAGTCTGTAGCAGGCATAGAATTACATCTGGAATCAACATAATGAAATAATGAAGCTAATTTAAAGTACACAGACCGTGCGCGCGATTGAGAATATAAGGTTAGATCCGACAGTGTACATTTTGACTGTTTTATTTTTTGTCTTTTTATTTATTTATTTTTCCTTTTGTGACGTCACTGCCAGTTGAGGTTGAAAACCAGCGCTCGGTGTTGTCTGTGGGTTATCTCCAGCTAACACCCAGCATTAAGCTGAGACGCGACTGGTTTGTGATAGAAACCTTTATATTGATTTTTTTTTTGTGCCACTGTTTCCATCACAAATAAAGAAATGTCTATGTCTATGTTATGGATATCATGGGTTTTTTTATTGCCTCATTGGCAGACGAGCTAAAGGCACACCTGATCGTAAGCGCTTACCATCGCTCATGGACCTCTGCAATGTCAGGGGAACTACCCTTAAGTACTCTCTTCAAGCCTCGTTTGAAGAAGCACCAAGAGTTCCTAAGATCACCTTCCGAATCCCTCATCAGATCAGCGCCATTTTGTCATATTATTGCATTGTAACACGATATAAATCTGCGTGCAAAATGTCAGCTTAATCGGACACCGGGAAGTTTGTTCAGCTTGCAAGATTCCACCTGAACTTACATAGTTACATCCAGTGCAAGTTAATATAAAGTTTGTAAAAGATTATTTTTGTTTAAAACTTATTCAGCCAGCCATGGGGGTCTTCGTGTCTTCGGGGGCACCCCGCTGCCCGGGCACTTTCTCTCCGCCATTCTAGGCGGAGGTGTAACTTATTCAGACACTCGCGGTTTTCTATAATACTTTCATGCATTTTCAACGGGTTCTTACCACGATATTCAATTAATTGAGTTGTGGTACTACCCAAAAGCGAACGAGAAAGAGGGTAGACAGATTTGTAAGCTCTTAAATCTACCCGCAGTATCCAGTCTTCTCGTGATCATGACGTTTGCAACAATGTTGAAATATCGAGACAACTCAATTAATTAAATATCGTGGTAAGAACCCGTTGAAAATGCATGAAAGTTTTATTTTTGTTTTCTTAGTTACGATGTCCCAACACTATTAAGTCCAATTAGTACATTATCATTAATGACAAGAGACGGTTCGACGCCAGAATTTGACCGACTGACGATAAGGCATTTTATAGTTTCGTCCTCAATTAATACAGTCAAAGATTTCCAGTGGGATTGACCTCTAACCTCTGTGGAATATTTCAAGCAGAAACTAAGTTGTGGATGTCAATTTTACAAGCTTTATATTAACTTGCACTGGATGTAACTATGTAAGTTCGGGTGGTTGCAAGCTAAAATTTGACAAACTTCTCGGTTTCCGATTGAGCTGTCATTTTGCATGTATATCGCGTGACAATGCAATAATATGACAAAATGGCGCTGATCTGATGATGGAGTCGAAAGGGATAGACTCTTGTGCTGAACAAAATAGACCCGTCGTGTTTGTGCTCGTTTTACTTGTATTAGCTAGTACTCTACTGTTTATTTATCTATACTAATATTATAAAGCTGAAGGGTTTGTTTGTTTGTTTGAACGCGCTAATCTCAAGAACTACTGGTCTGATTTTAAAAATTCTTTCAGTGTTGGAAAGCCCATTTATCGAGGAAGGTTATAGGCTATATTTTATTTTCAAAAAAATTAGGGATCCGTATGAAAATATCGAATATGTAACACAAGGCGAATAATCGAAAACCTATTTATGTGTTCGCTGAAAAAACTATTGACAATACGGCTTGTACCTCTAAATCTAAATGTGAAAAGATTTATGTGCAATTTTTCACAACACCACTGGTTAAAAACGGTGAAAGAAAACATCGTGAGGAAACCTGCATGTCGGAAAAGGGTTTTAAAAAATCCTTTGAAGATATGTGAAGTCCCCAATCCGCACTAGGCAAGCGTGGTGGACTATGCCTAATCCCTCTTCTGAGGAGACCTGAGCCCAACAGTGGGCAGTTATGGGTTGGTACAGTACAGTACACTCAAAGTTACACTCAATCGGAAACCGCGAAGTTATTCAAATTCAACTCGCAAGATACTACCCGAACTTCCGTACATCCAGTGCAAGTTAATACAAAGCTTGTAAAAATCATTTACTAGTTTAAAATCTCAACACGACCTAACTCACCGTTACATTGACCTAATGACGCAACCTCCTCTGTTGTTACACTATCACGATATGCGCATTAAAAAATATAAATTAACATTAAAATTGCGCGTTAATTGTTATAATTTTTACGTAATAGAAGATTGTGACGTCATTCCTTTGTAATACATCGATAACCTTTTTTAGTTGGAGAAAATTGACATTTAAACCTCCAACCGCTCTCACTCAGAGTCCCACTCCCGGCTGAGGCCAGAACCTATCGGCGTTATGCGGGACGGCACAATGCGTTACGTAATATGGCACTCATTCCCGTCGCTCCACCCAATTGATACACTTATACAGGATTTTTTAGAGAGGGTACATATTGCAGGAGGGTGATGAGTACTCTCAAGTACTCTGTTCTAATACGGAATATTACAAAAAATAAGTAAAATTACATTTTTTTTTAAATCTTGATTCGACAAAACTACCTCAAACATAAACAATTTCGGCTTAAAGAGTGTTGACTAATGACCTCTAGGGATTTCGCGCACCCCACACCCCCGCTACACCCATCAGCTGTTGAAAAACCATCATTTTGCAAGAATTTTAGATATTTTTAAGTTGCGATTACTAATGCATTAAGCCATATTCTTTGGTAATAATATTTTTACTGGTCGTATATAACCATCAGCTACCATGACCTTCAATATGTACCCTCACTAGGAAATCACCCTGTATACTGAACATTTTACTGGGTTAAATGTGAATCGTAATATTAATCCTTATCAAAATTAAGTATTATATTATCACTAGATGACCCTCGAAACTTCGTCTGCGTTACAAAGGGGTTCAAAAATTGTAGCCTATATAGGCACGCGCCGCCCGGCGCAAACAACTACGACCCTGCATTTTAAATTTGTAATATCTTCGGTAATATTCACTTAAATTACATGCTGTAAAAAGCATATTGATCTATAATAAATGCACAATTTATTTAAGGTACTTAATTGGATAAAGATTAATGCTGTATTGTTTAAAATCACTTCGTAAATAACCATTTTTTAGTAAAGAATAAAAATGGTTATGCTGGGTTATCCCTAAGAGATAGACATATACCATCGCGGACTTTTTTGTTGAACTTTTTAAGGTGAACAATACTGTAGTACATTATTTTGGTCTATCTCATAGGGTTCAGCCAGCGTTTGCAATATAAGCGCAAAAAAACGTGCTTATTTACGACATCACATTAGAAACCTTTAAATTTATCAGTGTTTCTCTACTATATTATGTATTTATTATACATACAAACCTTCCTTAAGAATCACTCTATCTATTAAAAAAAACCGCATCAAAATCCGTTGCGTAGTTTTAAAGATCTAAGCATACATACAGACATACAGCGAAAGCGACTTTGTTTTATACTATGTATTGAAGAGTATTAATGTAGAAGTAAAATACTTTTTTGTTTTATTCCAATCGGACGATCGGAACAGGGATCCAAGAGTAATTGTTCGATCATTAAATAAAAATGGGACCCCATGACGATCATCAGCTTTCATCGGACACCAGAATCATTCAAATCGGTCTCTCAAGCTAAAGTCATGAAGGAACAAGTATAAAAAATAAAAAACTTGAGAGGTGTCAAGGGAGTCCAATCTCGGCGGTCCGTAGTAGAAGCGTGGAAGCGACGTCTCGCTAACCCCACCTGGGGTCTACGGACCGTCGAGGCGATCCGCCCGATCCTAGATGATTGGGTGGGTCGTGGCGCAGGACGCCTCACCTTTTGGATGGTGCAGATGCTGACCGGGCACGGGTGTTTCGGTCGGTATCTGCACCGGATCAAGGCCGAGCCGACGGCGAGGTGCCACCATTGCGTGGGATGTGACCAGGACACGCCGGAGCATACGCTCGCGCGCTGCCCCGCATGGGAGGGGCAGCGCTGTGTCCTGGTCCAACAAATAGGTCCGGACTTGTCGCTCCCGGGCGTCACGGCGTCGATGCTCGAGAGCGACGAGTCCTGGAAGGCGATCGTCGACTTCTGCGAGTCCACCATCTCGCAGAAGCAGGTGGCGGGGGCTGCGAGAGAGAGGCTATACGCCGCTCTCAACTTGCCAACCCGCCGCCGTCGAGCAGGGGGCCGGGACCGGGATCTCGCCCGGATTCTGGCCCCCTAAGAGTTTCGGGTCCCCAACGCATGTGAGTGCGAGCGGGGACCCAAGAAGGTGCCGTGTCTCGCTCAACACGCCCTTAGCGTTAGAGCATCCGGGGGATGGTAGACCGCGCTCCCCGACCCACGCTGGTTCTGACCCAGTGGGGTATTCCGTGGGAGGGTGTCACGCAGTCCCATCTTGGCTTGGTGTAACTCCGAGATCCGGTGATTTCCTCCAACTAAAAAAAAAAAAAAAAAGGTGTCAAGGGACACCCGGATGGAACGAAGTTTCTTTCGATTAATTAGTGAGGGAATTGTAATAAAACTTTATTTTTTTAAGTTATAATAATTAGTTAGTTTAAAACGACTGTCTCTCTCTCTCTCTCTTTCTATAAGAGAGACAGAGAGAGAACTTAAATAAAATATTTTGATCACAGCGCCATCTACAATTAATCATATAAAACAAAATAAGGAATTGTTTTAAAAGATTGTAATGACAGCGCCATTTAGCGATAATCATCTAAAACAAAAAAAAGTGTTGTGACAACTTTTTCATAAGAATTTCCGTCTTTCACAACGCGCGATAAGGAACTTCGTTCCAACATACAGACGAATTGAGTACCTCCTCCTTCTCAGAAATCGGTCAAAAATTATCCCACGATAGACATACTACCTCGTTTTTAAATCGATCAACACCAATGACGTAATACAGTTTAATTTATGCTATGTGATACCATTGTGTTGCAATGATTCATCAATGGGAAAATACTAGGATGACGTATTTTACTAGTACACAACTTCCTAGATGATAAGCTATACGGTGTGATTTGTTAATGATGGTACATGGTAATATATGACCAGTAACAATATTATAGGGTGGGCGATCTAACGTTTGCATTTTGAACTACTGTTTATTTAGAGAATGACAGCTCAAATGTCCTTCAATTTGTGTTCATAATTTAGTTAAAGGTTTGACATTTACGAAATGGGACGCTATACGCTTGAATAAAATTGGGAAATATTGAAAAGTTACTTCCAAAGTGGTGAGTCTTCAGTCCAAACTGTAAGAAATATGAAATGTCTTTTCAGATGAAGCCCATTTTCACATCGGAGGCTATGTCAATAAGCAAAATTGTCGCATCTGGGGTTCGGAAAATCCACACGTCACCATTGAGAAGTCAATGCACCCACAAAGAGTTACGGTTTGGTGTGGGTTTTGGTCCGGCGGCATCATTGGGCCAGCCGCCGTTACGGTCAATGGCGAGCGATACCGTGCCATGCTCAACGAATTTTTGTTTCCAAAAGTTGAAGAGTATGACATGGACGACATTTGGTTTCAATAGGATGGCGCAACATGCCACACAGCCAACATGACACTCGAACTTTCGAACGTTCGATTCAAAATGCAAAAACTTTATATGGCCCACCCCTTATAACATTTATGACTAAAGATTTTGGAATAAACGCAACTTAAAAATATCTCAAAACATTGCAATATGGTCGCTCGATAGCTGATAGGTGTGGCGCAGGTGTGCGCGAGATCACTAGAGGTTGTTACTTATCAATATAATAATTTACCTGACACACGGTGGACCGTCTACTGAGCCCTAAGCCCAGCAGTGGGCAGTAATGGGTTGTTACAGTAACTCGATTGTCTACTTCAAAAAAAAACACTAATATCACTTCAAATTTATGAACTGTCTACAACTTTCTATATTCCCTTTTGTCTGCAAATGATTCAGCTGTCTACGTTACTACACCAATCGCGGACACTTGATTCTAAAGTTTCTCAAATGTCTATACGTTCATTTGTCTACACGATATTTTAACGTTTTTTTCGTTGTTCTACAAATTTATTTCGAATAACTCAGCTGTCTACAACACAATAATACACACTAACACGGTTTTTAGGCAAATTGCAAACACTAAAGTATTGTTAAAGCACTTCTCAACTGTCTACGCTATGCTCATTTGTATACAAACTTATTTAAAATAACTCAGCTGTCTACAACACAACAATTCACACCAACACAGTTTTTAAACAGACAATAAAGTTGTTATAACAAACTGTCTATAGGATTTTCATTTGTCTACACGATTTTTAACCTATTTTTTACTGTCTACAAACCTTTTCAATTTCATCAAAATCGGTCGAGAGGTTTAAGCTGGAAAGCGTAACAGACAGAGTTCGCATTTATAATATTTAAATAATTCAACTGCCTAAATCACGGTTTTTAAACAAATTACATACATTTAAGTAATTTTAACACTGTCTACGTGATTTTTAACGTATTTTTTCACTGTCTACGCGTGTTAGAACAACGCTGGTAACTGACGAATATCGCGAAATGAAAAACCTTGAGTTAGATAAAGTTCTGTTTACACAGAGACTAATTTTTATCGTTTTAAAACAATGTTACTATTACTTGTACGTAACTATGTGAGTTCGGGTGGAATCTTGCAAGCTTAACAAACTTCCCGGTTTCCGATTGAGCTGATATTATGCACGAAGATGTACATCGCGTGACAATGCAATAATATGACAAAATGGCGCTGATCTGATGATAGAGTCATAGGAACTCCTGTACTAAACAAAATAGACTCATCGTTGTCTCGTTTTACTTGTATTAGCTAGTCTACTGCTACATGATATCGAGGATCTTAAAAGCTTGTATTTAAAAATAAATATATTTTGAGTGACTAAAGTGTGTACAGACCTTGACAGATAATAACGGAATAACAAACAATGGTAACTCTAACTACAGTTCTATGTAAACGGTGTATTTTCGACCTGACTCATTTAGCTTTTGTACACTCGCAACGAACCTGGACAGTGTTTTACCGACTTTTGAAACGAGGAGGTTTGTTAAAAATTTGACTGTATACTTTATTTTGTTTGTCGCATTTCTTTAGTAAGGGTTTTTGGATGAGATGTTTCTAGTTGAGAGGTCGTCATTTAATTTCTTTTGACTGACTTTCAAAAAGGACCTCCTTCTATTTTCTCTATTCGTCAGTTTTTTTATTTATTTATTTTTAATGTTATTTCTCGCATAACTTCGGTTTGGCTTGGCCGTTTAGGATGATTCTTGTATCAGATGAAAGGTGATGGTCATCTCATTTATTTTTTTAAAGATCGAACGAGTTTTTGAATTTGTGTTTAAAAATGTGTATTTTGACGGATAAGATTTCATTATTTAGCTGTGCGTGGTTGTGAATATCTCTTTTAAGGTTGAGCCGATTTCGATGATTCTTTTTGTATCTAATTAGTAGTTTCATGCTACAATTTTTTTTTCTTTATTATGTCCGTGGTGCTTTTCTCAATTCTGGTGTAATGCTTTTTCAATCTTATTTCAATGTCTCCCGCTTTGCGAGAAGAGAAGTCGAAACTCATGTTTTCCTACTCCTTCTATCATCTTCTGATTAAATTCGTTGCGGGGTTCAAGACAAGTTAGCTTTCCTTTGGGTTCCTGGGCTTCACTGCTCAGAGTCATTACGATGGTCGCCGCTGTGGATCCTGGCTATACAGGAGTTACAGTGGTGGGAGTGAGAGGTGGGCAAATAAAAAAAAAAAATCTTTATTATGTATCAAATAAATTATAAGAAATAAAGAATGTAATATATTTTAATATTCTGAATAACTTTGATTACAATAAAATCATTTATTTTTAATAATTATTTAACTTTATATCACCTTGAACTTACAATGTTATCGTGAAATGATAACAGACGAGTTTCCAGTTTAATCTTAAATTATTTACTTTTTCATTCATTAATTAAATCGTTAATTCAAATGTTTTAAAGTATATGATTTTTGCTAATTAGGCTTTGGCGAAGGATCAATACGTTTACAAGCTTTACATTAACTTGCACTGCATGTAACTATGTAGGTTCGGGTGTAATCTCGCAAGATAAATTTGACAAACTTCCCGGTTTCCGATTGAGCTTACATTTTGCACGCAGATGTATATCGCTAGATGACACTGTGATCAAAATCTTTTTTTTTTTCAATTAAAACTTAGTTCCATCCGGGTGTCCCTTGAACAACTCTCAAGTTTTTTTAAGATTGAAGTACTTTTTTGGAGGATTTTTAGAATAGTTAATGTAATAATTATATGCTGTATCATAAGTCGTGTGAAGTCGTGGTGGGGTAGTGGTTGAAGCGCTTGCCTTCCGTACGGGAGGTCGCGGGTTCCGAAACCTTAATGTGAAAAAGATTTATGTGCAATTTTTAACAACACCACTGACTGAAACGGTGAAGGAAAACATCGTGAGGAAACCTGCATATCGGAAAAGGATTCTAAAAATCCTTTGAAGATATGTGAAGTCCCCAATCCGCATTAGGCAAGCGTGGTGGACTATGCCTAACCCCTCTGCGGAGGAGACCTGAGCCCAGCAGTGGGCAGTAATGGGTTGTTACAGTACAATATCATAAAGGCTCAGGGCATAACAGAACAAGTCATAAATATGCGGAAATGTAGAAATGCATCCTATTTCTAATCTCGTAACTGTTGGGTCAGTCACGTGGTCGAACATGTGACTGTTATGTTTATAAACAACATACATGTAAGACAAAGAACTAGGTTTCAATATAGAATTATTATATTTCCTTGTGCAGAATGATTTTCTCGTGAATAGTGATGATATTTTTACAAGCTTTATATTAACTTGCACTGGATGTAATGTATGTTCGGGTGGAATCTTGCGAACTAAATTTGACAAACTTCTCGGTTTCCGATTGAGCTGATTTGTACGCAGATGTATACAGGGTGGATCTGTAACTTTGGACAATCTGACGTGGGGTGAATGACCTGTCGAAATAAAACTACTTTTATTTTAGGAATCGGATAAAAAAAAATTTCGTCATAGTATGGAAGTCCGCAACGATAGTCGTACGTTTTCCATTCAATGTTAGAAAAAAAAGTTTAACCGATACAAAAAATAAAAATATGCTAATTTGTATTTCGAAGGGGCGGCGCGACGGGAAAGAGTGCCGATGGCGTAACGCGTCGCGTCGTCCCTTATACCCCGTGCGGGGTTCTGGCCTCAGCCGGGGTTTGGACGCTGAGTGTGAGCGGTTGGAGAGGTGCCGCACTAAAACCTCTAGGGTATAAGGGACGACGCGACGCGTTACGCCATCGGCATTTTTTCCCATCGCGCCGCCCCAAATAGGAACTCCTGTACTAAACAAGATGGTCCCGTCGTGTTTGGGCTCGTTTTACTTGTATTAGCTAGCACTCTACTGCTTGTGAAAATTAAAAATAATATTAAAATTTTGTCAACGACGATACATACAGACAACTAACGCCATCTTGTGAACAACTTAAGAACTACAGTTGATTTTGTTTTATAGCATTTTCAACTCTATTTACCAAAGTAATAAAGTCGATATTAGAACAACATTTAATTTAATTTCATTGTATTTTCAACTCTATTGACAATAGTATTAAGGTCGATATTAGAAGAACAGTTAATTTTGTTTTCAAGTATTTTCGACTTTATCTACTAAAGAAATTAGGTTGATTTTACTAAATAATTAAAAAGAAATGAGTAATAGATGACGCACAGACGGCATTGAACTTAATCTATGTAAATAAATATAAAAGAGTACAAAACGATACTTGAGTTCTAGATTGTTGGTAATTTTGGGACTCAAGCCCAACAGTGGGAATAATGTCCGTAGACAGTAAATTAAGAGTGGGCTTGATTTCTGAACTATTTCAAACGCTGATAGTAATAGTGGGACTCAAACCCAAGGTTGGGAAAACTTCAAAGATCTAAATTTAAGCCTAAGTTAAACCTCCAAGTACCTACTAGCTTTGGGACTCAATCCCAACAGTGGGATAAAAATTGGGCAAAAATAACTTACATTCTCTTTATCCACGTCCAATTGGCTGACCCGCTTCGGTGGACTTATTCTAACTTCGCGATTCTTCTTCACTTCAGTAAAATATCTTCTATTTAAATTCATTTTTATACTATTTTCAATATTTTCCGTGGACCTGGATAATTTCAAAATAGGTTTCAATTCGGCATTTTTCTGCGGTATTTGAAAATTCTCGAAATTATCCCGAAGCTTGAGAAAATCGCTTTTTTCGCTTTTGGGGGAATCAGGACGATCTTCTGTCGGAGTGTCGTAGATAACTTCATCCTGAAAAAAAAAAAACATTTTATATTTATAAAGAATGTATTTTAAAGAAAACTTTTTAGATACAACCTTTGAACACAGCGCCATCTAGCGATAATCATCTAAAACAAAAAAAGTGTTGTGACAACTTTTTCATAAGAATTTCCGTCTAGCCCCCTTTCGATAACGCGCGATAAGGAACTTCGTTACAAAAATTATAAGATATCTTTTAATCGAAAGGAGCTTCGTTCTATTCGGGTGTCCCAACACACCTCTCAAGTTTTTTTTTGACAACGGAAGGTCGTAGACCCATCGTGTTTGGGCTCATTTTAAAGGGCAAGTAGAGGCCTTTATTTTGCCTCTGTCAGATTCCCTCTACATCTACACAACATTCTCTTAACTTTTGCCAAAACATTCGCATGACGTTCGCATGATTTTTTGCGAATGCGAATATTCAAAAACATGCAAATATGCATATTTGTTACATCCCTACTACTTACTAGTGATTGTTTTATCGCCAAAATAATTTATATATTGGAACGAAGTTCCTTATCGCACGTTATCGAAAGGGGGCTAGACGGAAATTCTTATGAAAAAGTTGTCACGACACTTTTTTTGTTTTAGATGATTATAGCTAGATGGTGCTGTAATTAAAATCTTTTAAAACAATTCCTTATTTTGTTTTATACATATGATTAATGCTAGATGGCTGTGATCAAAATATTTAATTTAAGATATATAGTTATGTATTAAGTTATATAGTCTCTCTTATAGAAGAGAGAGAGAGACAGACGTTTTAAACTAACTAATTATTATAACCTAAAAAATTAAAATTTAATTACAATTCCCTCACTAATTAATCGAAAGGAACTTCGTTCCATCCGGGTGTCCCTTGACACTTCTCAAGTTTTTTTTTAAATTAAATACTACATTTCGACAACCCTATGAACACATGACTTTCAACACAATGTCAAATAGAAAGTTGGTACAGTACCAATGACATGAAAAACATACGGTTCAATGCTCGTTCAAATACTTTCTTTGGTGTCATTTTAACACTAGTTTCACCTAATCGGGTATTTGCCCACCTCTCACTCCCACCACTATAACTCCTGTGTAGCCAGGATCCACAGCGGCGACCATCGTAATGACTCTGAGCAGTGAAGCCCAGGAACACGAGGGAAAGATAACTTGTCTAACCCGCAACGAATTTAATCAAAAGATGATAGAAGGTGTAGGAAAAACATGAGTTTCGACTTCCCTTCTCGCAAAGCGGGAGACAATAAAATAACATTGAAAGATGCATTACGCCAGAATTGAGAAAAGCACCACGGACATTTTATTAAATTTGTTCGATCTATGCGGTGAGCTGTTGTACTATTTAGGATGCTAATAATAGGTATGGCAAAAACGTTTGAATGCACTTTAGTTTCACCTAAGTGACATTAAATTAAAGAACTTTTTAAATTAAAACTTTTAAGATCCCGGATATCATGTAGCAGTAAACTAGCTAAGACAAGTAAAACGTGCCAACGATGAGTCTATCTTGTTTAGTACAAGAGTTCCCATCATCAGATCAGCGCCATTTTGTTATATTATTGCATTGTCACGCGATATACATCTGCGTGCAAAATGTCAGCTCAATCGGAAACCGGGAAGTATTCAACTCGCAAGATTCCACCCAAACGTACATAGTAACATCCCGTGCAAGTTTATATAGAGCTTGTAATGAACGCTTTAACATAAAATATTCTTTTTTATTGTCTCGTTGGCAGACGAGCTGACGGCCAACCTGATCGTAAGCGGTTACCGTCGCTCATGGACCTCTGCAATGTCAGGGGACACGACCTCCGGCCAACCTTTAAGAACTCTCTTCAAGCCTCGTTTATAGAAGGACAAGACATAGCGCTCAGGGAATACCGAGGAGGAGAGCTCATTACATAGCCGGATGGTGCGTGGCAAAAGAGTGTTCCTGAAACGAACCGTGGATGACCGCGGTGGTTCTATATAGTAAAGATGAACTCCACCTCGACGCCGAGTGGTACGATGATGAATCAACATCATGAATAAAGTGAAGTTTTAAAGAACTTGTGTGTATAGTATTTTATTAGTGCTAAACGAATTGAGTGTTCGCACTCTAACGATAGATAGTCGAGTTGTTACGCGCGATTGGCGTACTTTTAATTAGCTTCATTCTGTTGTTCAGGTCGTGGGTTCAAATCCGGCCTCTAAATCTAAATGTGAAAAAGATTTATGTGCAATTTTTCACAACACAACTGGCTAAAAACGGTGAAGGAAAACATCGTGAGGAAACCTGCATGTCGGAAAAGGATTCTAAAAATTCTTTGAAGATATGTGAAGTCCCCAACCCGCACTAGGCAAGCGTGATGGACTATGCCTAATCCCTCTTCTGAGGAGACCTGAGCCCAACAGTGGGCAGTAATGGGTTGGTACAGACAGATGTTGTTCGGGAAACACTGAAGATTCTCACAGGTTCCCACTTGTGGTTTGCGGTTAACAGATATAAAGCAATTCTAAGTATTAAATTAAATATTCTCACGAGTATAAAATAGTCACAGGAATAAGTTTGTCTTAGTTTTACGATTTATCTATAATTCTATACTAATATTATAAAGAGGAAAGGTTTGATTATTTGTTTGTCTCGAATAGGCTCCGAAACTACTGCAACGATTTGAAAAAATATTCATTCCAATCGGACATTTCGTTGAGAAATTATCACGAGTATAAAACGCTGTCCGCTACAAAAAATATCGCGACGACATCGCGAGTGCTGTTTAAACCCCTTTGTGACGCGGACGAAGTTGCGCGGGCCATCTAGTACAATATATTTCTATAATTAATTATAATTAAATAATTAATATGGAATCCAGTGTTAGAAATAAAGCCAAAAAATCTAGTTTTGAGACGGCAGCCGAAACTGTCGGTGTGGTATGTCGAAATGTGAGTTCGAGTTCCAGTGGTACCGGCAAACGAACGAGAAAGAGGGTAGACAGATTTGTCTGCTCTTAAATGACCTACCCGCAGTTCCTCAGTCTTCCCGTGATCATGGCGCTTGAAACAGTGCTGCAATATCGGGACCGCTCAATTAAAAATAATCGTGGTAAGAACCCGTTTAGTAATAGACTAAGTGATTTCTATAATTATCTATAATAGATTTCTAGTAATAATTCAATTATAATAATCAATTAGACCAATTTAATTTAATTATCCGTGTTTATTCGACACAGATGACCCATTTGATTGGAAGAAGGGTCATCTAGCGTTAAGGCCACCATTTCGAGGTCTAAAAATATTATCATATTGTGACTAACATAATGGTTTTATTCAAGGCTCAACCGGGTTGAGGCAATATGTATATTTATCCAAAAGTCATTTGAACCGATGTGGGTGATTAATTTTTTAGATCAAGACCAAGACCAATTTCGCTCATCACTAATTCCTATTTGGAATGGATTCCCGTCCTCGGTAGTGATGAGCAAGATTGGTCTTGGTCTTGCATTGCTCATCACTATTATTAAAAAGTCTCATCAATCAATTACAGTTCATCAGTTCACACGCTAACTTAAGCCACAAAATAAGTTACACTAATATTATAAAGAGGAAAACTTTGTTTGTTATGAATAGGCTCAAAAACCTACTGGCCATTTTTAAAAATTCTTTCATCATTCGAAAGCTACATTATCCACGAGTAACATAGTCTAGATTTTATTTTGACAAAAAATTAAGATCCATACTAAAACATCAATAATGTAAGGTGAAAAAAAACCTCAAAACTTTCTTACATCGCGCGAAAACTATTGATTATAGAACAAAATGACGTACTACGAGTTTGTAGGTGTTATTAAAATATAACAGTGTTGCCTGAAATACTTCTGACGCAGACGAAGTTACATTGATTAGCTAGTTATTCAATAAAGAAATGAAACTCAAGTCTTTTATGACTTGTCTTTCTTCAAACGAGGCTTGAGAGGCCTTAAAGGTGGGTCGTAGGTAGCGCTGTGTCCCCTGACATTGCAGAGGTCCATGAGCAACGGTAACCGCTTATGATCAGGTGGCCCGTTGACTCGTCTGCCTACAAAATACTTCCAGGTTTTTAAGGTGGTGTACTTGAACCATACAGCAAATAGCAATCCACAAATCATCTTCTGACATCGCATGAGGTCTTTATATTGTGTTCAGGCTTTAAATTCCTTTGCCTCCGTCCCGCCTAAAAGAGCGCCACACGTCAAGAACAAAACAAAAACTAAAGCGTCAGAGGGCGCTGTACGCAGAGACAAGCAGAACATACCGCCATCCCCGCGCGTGCATCAAACTAAAACATAAAACAATCAAAACTAGTGAACATGCTGTCTATTGATGGTATGCATTGTTATGCGGATGATAGTACGGGGGATGCGCGCTATACGGGCCACCAGAGTTTCTCTCGGAATCAGGTGCAGGAGAGACGAGCCGAACTTGTGTCTGAAGTGGAGCACTTTCTGGGGCGAGTCTCCAAATGGGGTGAATTGAACCTAGTTCAGTTCAACCCTTCGAAGACACAGGTTTGAACGTTCACTGCGAAGAAGGACCAATTTGTCATGGCGCCGAAATTCCAAGGAGTCTCCCTTGAAGTGTCTGAGAGTATTGGGATCCTTGGGGTCAATGTGTCGAGCACTGTCCAGTATCGGAGTCATCTGGAAGGCAAAGCCAAACTTGCTTCTAAGATGCTGGGAGTCATCAACCGAGCGAAGCGGTACTTCACGCCGAGGCAAAGGCTTGTGCTCTACAAGGCACAGGTACGGCCTCGCATAGAGTACTGCGCCCACCTCTGGGCTGGTGCTCCCAAATACCAGCTGCATCCACTTGACTCCGTGCAGGGCAGAGCTGTTCGTATCGTTGACGATCCCAGGCTCACAGACCACCTGGAACCCTTGGGTCTGCGAAGAGACTTCGGGTCTCTTTGCATCTTATACCGGTTGTTCCACGGGTAGCGCTCCGAGGAATTATTTGAGATGATTCCAACATCTCCCTTTTATCACCGTACCACTCGGCGTCGAGGTGGAGTTCATCCCTACTATATGGAACCACCGCGGTCATCCACGGTTCGTTTCAGGAACACTTTTCTGCCACGCACCATCCGGTTATGGAATGAACTCCCCTCCTCGGTATTCCCTGAGCGCTATGACTTGTCCTTCTTCAAACGAGGCTTGAGGAGGGTCCTTAAAGTTAGGTCGTAGGTAACGTCCCCTCAGTGTCCCCTGACATTGCAGAGGTTCATGAGCGACGGTAACCACTTACTATCAGGTGAGCCGTTAGCTCGTCTGCCTACATGGCAATAAAAAAAAAAAACCAAACTCATCAAATTTTGTGTCGACCAGCTTACGACCATCGTTCAAGCCGTGACATATTGGGTCTGTCAGAATCCCTCTACACCAACGCAACTTACGGCATAACATTCGCATCAATTTTTGCGAATATTCGTTACAACAACTGTTCACGTTCAAAAGTTTCATCGATTTTAAATTGTATTTCGACAAGTCATTCCCACTTCACCTGAGATAAAGTTACAGATCCACTGAGTATTTGGCCGAGGGCTTTTTTTCGAAATTTTATGTGAGAATTGAACCGCACTAAAACCTCCAAACGCTCACTATCAGCGTCCGAATCCCGGCTGATGCAAACCCAGCACAGGGTTATGCGGGACGGCACGTCGCACTACGGCATTCTTTCCCTTCGCCAGATCGGCCACATTTGCTCAAAGGGCTTATCCGATTTCGCAAAAGTTACACGACATTTTATTTCTGTATAAACTCCGTACTATATCCATCAATTAGTGAAAGTATTAACGATGTAGAAAGTAGGAAGACACCTTTTTTGCTGGCTTATAATCCAATTGATTTCACTTCATTACGTGCACATAGTTTAAATTGGCCTGGGAATAGATGATACACAGCTGAGTCAGGCGCAATCTTGATAAATTTTATACTACGTTACTAAACGATGAACCGATTTTGACTTAGTTTTCCCGCGGTGTTCCCGGAGCGCTATGACATGTCCCTCTTTAAACGAGGTTAAGGAAAAGTCCTGTATGGGTAGGTGATAGATAACAGCCCCTCATTGCCCTGGCATTGCAGAAGTTAATGAGCGACGGTGACCGCTTACCACCGGGAGGGCCGTAGGCTCGTTTATTTATCACGCAATAAAAAAAAAAGTTTTTTTTGTTTCTCATTAACTAGCTGATACTCGCAACTTAACTACGTCAAAAAGAGGTTCAGGCAGCACTGTTAGATTGTAATAAGACCTACAAACCCGTAGTACATCATTTTGTTCTATAATCAATAGTTTTCGCAGCGCACGCGATGTAAGAAAGTGTTTGGGTTTTTTTTTCACACCTTGGCTTACATTATTGAAGTTTTAGTAAGGATTTCTGTATTTTTTGGAACGAAGTTCCTTATCGCGCGTTGTGAAAGGGGGCTAGACGGAAAAAAATCTTACGAAAAGTTGTCACAACACTTTTTTGTTTTAGATGATTATCGCTTGATGGCGCTGTGATCAAAATCTTTTAAAACACGTTCCTTATCGCGCGTTACGTTAGGAAAAAATATATAAGATATCTTTTAATCGAAAGGAACTTCGTTCTATTCGGGTGTCCCATGACAACTCTCAAGTTTTATTTTTAAACTAAATATAACCTATGTCACTGAGGGAAAGAGTAGCTTTCCAACGGTGAAAGAATTTTTCAAATCCGTGCAGTAATTTCAGAGCCTATTCGAGAAAAACAAACAAATTCTTCTTTAAAACCTTTCTTCGTATTCGTTTATTAGCTTATTTTTTACATATTTTTAAAAAACCGTTTACAAAAAAATAAATTTAAAAATACAATATAAAAAACAGAGGGCCACTGGAGACGGGGTCTACGACCCAAGCCATCAGTGGTCAGGGCTCAAGAGAGAGGAACCTCCTCACAATACGTGCCGTGTCAAGAACGACCGCCGCGCTGAATCAGGTCCTTTACCCAGCCGGGGAGCGAAAGCTTCTCTAGATGTTGGTCGAAGCTTTTCGCTATTAGGCCGTGCACAGATACAACGATCGGAACGATGATGGTCGATTCAACACGCCACATGTCGGTCACCTCGTGGGCCAAGTCCAAATATTTCAGCTGTTTTGCTTTTTCTGCCTTCACCGCATGACGAGAACCATTTCTCGTCATGCGGAATGGTGACATCGATCAGCGTATAGATAAGTTAATCTAAAATGACGACTGCTACGAAATTGCAGCTTCTTTAGTAAATGTAGATTAGTAAAATCGTCCAAAATTTTTGTTATCTTACTATTTAATAGATACAAAAATTTAAAAAATCTTTGTGTGAATGCGTTGAATTCCTATTATTATATTGTTTTATATGAAACAGTTATATAATGACAAACAATGGCTGCATATTCGCAATTACATATTAAGACTAGGTCAGTAGAGTATCACACGTTCTTTATAAAATTATTTCGTTTCATTCAACTGACAACATGATAGACTAAGAAACAGATCAAGATAAAAAAGATAAAATCCTGTATCAACCAATTACTGCCCACTGTTGGGCTCAGGTCTCCTTAGAAGAGGGATTAGGCATAGTCCACCACGCTTGCCTAGTGCGGATTGGGGACTTCACATATCTTCAAAAGATTTTTAGAACCCTTTTCCGACATGCAGGTTTCTTCACGATGTTTTCCTTCATCGTTTTTAGCCAGTGGTGTGTGAAAAATTGCACATAAATCTTTTTCACATTTAGTTTTAGAGGTACAAGCTGGCCGGATTTGAAACCGCGACCTCCCGTTCGGAAGGACGCGCTTCGACCACTCGGCCACTTTTAATAGATTATTCGAAAATTGAGACCCTCACCCCCTTGTCACACACCCTACTGCCACTATACGCTATTACGCCCATTTTTTAAAATACACTATTTTACTTTCATGCATTTTCAACCACGATATTTAATTAATTGACTTTCTTTCGTTGTCTCGATATTTCGTTGTTGTTGCAAACGTCATGATCACGAGAAGACTGGATACTGCGGGTCGATTTAAGAGCAAACAAATCTGTCCGTTGAAAATGCATGAAAGTATTATAGAAAACCGCGAGTGTCTGAATAAGTTCACACTATTTTAGGTAAAAAAGACCTAAAAAAAACGAAATATCAATAACGTTACAATAACCAAATGGTTTGTTTACTTAACTAGTGACATCACACGACAAGCCATCATGGAGGACAGCGTTTTTAACATTCGAAGCACAGATTAAAAAACACAAATAATAAAATTGATATTCTTTTATAAAGAGGAAAGGAAAGGGAGAAGTGTTTGTTTGTTTGTCTCGAATAGGCTCCTAAACTACTGCACCGATTTGAAAAATTCTTTCATCGTTGGAAAGCTACACTATCCCTGAGTGACATAGGCTATATTTAGTTTAAAAACAAATAGAGATCCATACTAAAACTTCAATAATGTAAGCCAAAGTATGAAAAAAATACCCAAAAACTTTCTTACATCGCGTGCGCTGCGAAAACTATTGATTATAGAACAAAATGATGTACTACGGGTTTGTAGGTCTTATTAAAATCTAACAGTAACTGAACGCTTTTTGACGCAGACGAAGTTGCGAGTATCAGCTAGTTATTCAATAAGTTCTATATTATTTTTGTTGTTTACGTAATTTAGCAGGAAAGTGATTTATTTAATACTATTTACTTTCCTTCTAATTATAATTATATATTTAGAATACCAGATTATTGTTACGACATAGGGAAAAACCACAAAAATATACGTAAACAATATGATATGTTACTACAGTTAATGTTACTATTTAAAATGTTGAACAAAATCATGTATATTTGACCGGCTTCCAAAAAGTAGGACTTCTGTAATACTTTCATGCATTTTCAACGGGTTCTTACCACGATATTTAATTAATTGAGTTGTCTCGATATTTCAACGTTGTTGCAAACGTCATGATCATGAGAAAACTGGATACTGCGGGTCGATTTAAGAGGCAACAAATCTGTCTACCCTCTTTCTCGTTCGCGTCACGACACACCCCACTCACTGTAACTACAAGACTCTCTGAGCATGAAGTGACTGTTGTGTTCAGCACTGGATTTCACATACTCGATAATCTAAAGTCGTCACCCCTGTTAAAAGTGCTGTCTTGAAATCTCGAGAGCTTCTTTAACCATCCTTGCATGAAACTATTATAGAAAACCGCGAGTGTCTGAATAAGTTTAGGACTTCTGTATTTTTTCCCATTTTTTTTTGTTAGAAACTCCTCTTCTCTTTCACTGTTGTGAAGCTACACTATTTCCGGTGAGCATAAACTAAATTAAATTTTTAAAAGTTAGAGATCCGTAATAAAACTTCAATAATGTAAGCCAAGCTGTGAAAAAATTACTAATAATACTCGAGTGCTGTTTGACCCTTTTGTGACGAGCGGATCTAATGTAAATATTCGCATCATTTTTAGCGAGTGCGAATATTCGGGACATCCCTATGGTCGATTTTTTTTTTCCTTAATCCCCCCCAACATGATCGGGGATATTCTTACTCTATTGTTTAATATTAGTCTTCTCTCTCATTCCAGTTCTCGCTGCTATTCTACAGTCATACCGCATACCTCACATTCATCCTTCACATTCACACTTTCCGCCGGTGGGTTGCCAGTCTGCTCCCTAATCTTCTTATTTTTACTATTCTATTTTATGGTCGATTAGGAATGTTGCGAAAATTCCATTTTGACCTTTTCAACAATAACTTTGAAGTTTTTTTATTGACTAAGCAACAACTTCCTAGGGTCATTAAAATTTATGAGTACTATAAAATAGCTAATGAATAAATAATAGCTATCTTTATTTTACCTACATTAAATCTACTAAAAAGGGAGGGGGTACTTTTCTCAGTTTTCTCCTCCCACTTAATGAAACTCTCCTTCAAATGACCTCGAGAAAGGAAGACCCATCGAGTTTGGGCTCATTACAAGCTTTACATTAACTTGCACTGGATGTAACTAACTTCGGGTGCAATCTTGCGAGATATATTTGACAAACTGATTTCCGATTGAGCTGATATTTTGCATGCAGATGTATATCACGTGACAATGCAATAATACAAAATGGCGTAGATCTGATGATGGATTCGGAAGGTTCTAAATAAGATAGACTTGTCGTGTTTGGGTTCATTTTAAAGGGCAAGTAAAGGCCTTCATTTTGGCTCAATCAGATTCCCTCCACATCCACATCTCCTAACTTTTGTCAAAACATTCGCATCATTTTTAGCGAATGCGAATATCGTTACATCCCTATAGTGTCAATACATCCAAGAGTAGAACATTGATAGTGTTATCAGTCAAAGTGTTCGTTGTAGGGCAATGTCCTGAGTTGAATGCAATTTTATAGAATTACGTCTATATTAGACTACACTTTTTTTACCAAGATAGATAAACAAGCTCACGGCCCACCTGATGGTAAGCGGTTACCGTCGCTCATGAACCTCTTCATGCCAGGATAATGATCGATATCTATACAGGACTTATTAAACCTCGTTTGAAGAGGGACATGTCATAGCGCTCCGGGAACACTGCGAACACTTGCTCCCCTCTTCGGTATTTCTTGAGCGCTATGACTTGTCCTTCTTTAAACGAGGATTGAGAAGGGTCCAAAAGGTAGGTCGTAGGTAGCGCAGTCCCCTGACACTGTAGAGATCCATGAACGACGGTATACAACTTACGATCAGGTGACCCTTTAGATCATCTGGCTATAACTTCCATTTGCCAAGAATACCTACCACAAAAACTATGAGATTAGGTTCAAAGTGTCTGCTTGTAAACAAAAAAGAATCATCCAAGTCGGTCCATCGAATAAAAAAAAAGAATTGAGTGCCTCCTCCTCCTCCTTATTAAAACTCATAAATAAAAAACTCACCTCACTCCTACACTCTCTTAATTCTTCCAAACTCTTGCTATTCTTCAAACTATTTAAAGTCCCATATTGACTCTTCCTTGGATTATAAGGCTCATTATAAATATGCTCTCTCTCCACAAAAAACTCGGATTTCTTATGACATTGACATTTTAAATGACATTTAAAACTGTCACTGCTGTCGTTGGCGTGACAGAACGAGCATTTTTCTGTCATAAACGTCGGTTCAGAGGTGCATTCGCAAGGGTCTATTGAAGATAACCTTGTATACGGAAGACTGGTAGTCGAATTTGTGAATGAACAATTTAGAGATTTGAGACATCGTGATAGAGGATCGGGATTTCGTTGTATGTCTAAAATCTCGGTGCATAAATAGTGGATTTCCTTTGGTTTTTTGATGGGTGTTTGCTTTTCAGCTTTGCGTTGTTCGTAGACTTTTTCTAGTTTTTCTAGCATCTTTTTCGGGTCTTTCCGAGGTGGTTCATTTTCGTTAATAGTTGCAAATATTCTGGGAGGTTTTTTCGGTGGTGGACCACTGGGTAGCGGTTGTTTTAAAGCCTTTTTTAAAGTGTCCGTGAGTTTTAGATGTGGATTTTTTCGTTCTAACTTCATTGTCTCACTTGAAGCAGATAATGCGTCCATCGATTCTAAGTTTTGAGGTTTTTTCTCAAACTGAGACATAAGTTTTTTAATTCTGCCTTTTTCATCATCCGGGTTTTCTGTTTCAGAGGATACTCCGCTATCGGTCATGGAATCTTGTCTTTCTTCTTTCTTTTTCTTATTTACTTTAGCATATTGGTCTAGTATTGACTGTGGTATTTCACTGTCCGGTAACGAATTAGTAGTTTGAGCCACATTTGACACTTCTGGCACTAATTCTGACACCTCTGGCACTAAATTTGACACTTCTGGCACTAAATCTGACACCTCTGGCACTATATCTGACATTGGCACTAAATTTTGAGCTGGTGTAAAATTTTCTTTCTTCATTTGTTCCTCCAAAAAGTTTCCCAATATTTTCAGTCTCTCTTTACTTAGTTTTGGAGAAGCCATCGTAAAATTGGTTGTCTCAGCCCTACCGTTGCAACTACCGTGTCTTTTGGGCGCTATTTGACTACGGTCACATCTAAAGGCATGACTACGATGTAGTTTTTTACCAGGATCGCTGGATTGTCGAGACAAATTGGTTTTTTCAATTTTCGGATCAGTGTTATAAAGATAGCTAGTGTTAGGTTTAATTTCCTTTATTGTTGACTCATGGATGACATTCTCGTGTTTAATAACACTTTTGTCAAGTTTTTCTTCGGTTTTCAAACTTTGTTTGCACAACTGTGAACTGTTTTTTTTAAATAATGGTCTGTTTTCGTTACCCAAATTTTCGAACTTACTTTTTATGGCTTGCACTCTGTTTTTAGGCTGCGATATCATTATTTCGATGTTCTAACAAGCATCTTAGGTTTTGTAAATGCCTTAATTATCCTATTAATTAACTGCATTAATTAAACTTCAAGATTATAGTCAATTATCACATCATTTCGTTTTTTGTTAATTAAAAATACGCAAGAACATGTTCGAAATATGAATATTTTGTTTTTTTTTATTCACTTGTAACATGCACTAAACAACGCAGCTGCACAGCCACAAATTACACATAAGAAACTTGTTTCTTTAATTTACACTTTTAATCACTGGATTATCGGAGTGTTTTCGTTAAATACAATCAGTGCAGGTCTAAATTGATTATTTAGAAGCACTATCCGCGACGTTTGATAAAAGTTTTTATCTAAGTTTACATAAACAGTTGTTCACTGGACCGAGGGCATGGCACTGTTCGGTGTTACTAGATTTCAGCTTACATTTTCCTTATTCACAACGTCAGTGAAAAATAAATATTGCGGACAGTTGCAGTATGATTACGTAGTTTAGTTTTGCTGAGCTGTACGTAATATATACTACTTCTAATATTTAATTTAGCTTTTTTACTGTCGTATTATGAAGAAATTCTTCTTAATAGTAATAACTGGTTGAATAAAATTGTAGCAGCAAACAGTCAAAGTTTTATGAAAGGCATCTTTTTCTATAATTTTTACATCTTTCTATTTATTCTAATGGGACATATTCCAAAACAAATAAGTGTCAGGATCAGGGTGACTTTAATTTTAAATGAAACAATAACAAACTATAATAAATAGTCCAAAAATTACAGGAAAATTTATTATCAGACCTCACAAGCAGCTGGAAGGAAAACTCTTTTATTTCTCTCAAAACTAGTTCACGGTAATTATTTCAACATCTAAAAATAGTTAATTATCAAGTTATAATACACATAATTTATTCGAACTCAATATATTTATTTTATGACAAATTGTAATTCAAAGAAAGAAATAAAATAAATGTTACAAAAGATTTTCAAAAATATTTCATCAACAGTGCCATCTAGTGTCGAGTAGAAGAAACATGAAGTTTCATTTTTATACATTTTGCGATCTAAATATTTCTAAAATAAATAATTAATAATATATTAACAGTGGCAATAGATTTTGTATTTTCATTGCAGTAGTACAGATTTGTTTTATGCATAAAAGTAATAAACTTAAGATTCTTTTCAAGAAAACAATCCTTACAGCGCCATCTATTATCGAGTAGCAAAACTAAGAACTAGTTTTCACTGATCATGTTTTTTCTTGTTTTCGGTTATGTAAACGGAAATATCGTTACAAAATAAAGATTAATATTCAAATCATTCAGATTTATTATTTCTGTTGAATGTTACCGGTAGTTAACGCTATGTAATCTTAAGTTTTTTACTAAAAAAAAACAAGCCTCTACAAAACATATATTATTATTTTTAATCTTGCAAAATATACATAGCTATTGAAGCTCTGTATGTACTGTACTGTACTGTACTGTACTGTACTGTACTGTACTGTACTGTACTGTACTGTACTGTACTGTACTGTAACAACCCATAACTGTCCACTGCTAAGCTCAGGTCTCCTCCGAAGATGGGTTAGGCATAGTCCACCATGCTTGCCTAATGCGGATTGGGGACTTCACATATCTTCAAAAGTTTTTTTAGAACCCTTTTCCGACATGCAGGTTTCCTCACGATGTTTTCCTTCACCGTTTTTAGCCAGTGGTGTTGTAAATAATTGTACATGAAGCTCTGTATTAAAATTTAATCTAACTTGTTACATTTGACAAATCTCGCTTGAAACAGAATAAATCACAACGCTTTAAATTAAATACTTTGTAATAACTTGCACTGTAATGTAACTATGTAAGTTTTGGGTTGAATCTTGCGAGTTGAATATAATCAATTTCTCGGTTTCCGATTGAGCTGACGTTTTGCACGCAGATGTATATCGCGTGACAATGCAGTTATATTATTTTAAGGACTCACGTACTAAACAAGATAGACTCGTTGTCTCGTTGTTCTTGTATTAGCTAGCACTCTACTGATACATGATATACAGGATCTTAAAAGCTTGTATTTAAAAAGTTTCTGTACCACGAATTGTTAGATATTATGATGCAACAAAACCAAATGATAGGTAAATTCTGAGAATTCTAAAACTTCTATATTAATATGAAAAACGATTAAGAGATAAACAAAATCAATTAATTTAATGATTTTTTAATAATCATCTTTAAAGGGAAATCTTTAATAAATATTCAGTCTACGGTTGGTGTTAATCTTGAATATACACGACAATGATTTTATTTCGGGTAAGAAAATAATAATAGGTTTTCAAATATCTCTCTTCCGCTTTTTTGCTCTTTATTCAATACTTTATAAAAAGTGTTAGTGATCTGATTTAGGTCATATATATTATTCAATTTTTAGGTTAAGTAGGTACTAGCTATTGATCAATAGACACACAGACTATTGAGGAGAGGATACTGGTACTACGGATGAGTTAAGGTTTATATATTTTTAACCGACTTCCAAAAAGGAAGAGATACTCAATTCGTTTGTATGTTTTTTTTTGTTTGTTCCTCGATAGCTTTAGTTTGGGTGGACCGATTTGAATGATTTTGGTGTTAGATGAAAGGTAATGGTTGAACGTAGGTCCCATATTTTTTTAAAATCGAACAAGTACTTTTGAGTCTGTTTAATAATGTGTATTTTTAACGGACTACATTTTACAATTTGCTATGCGTGTATTTCTTTTTTATATGAACCGATTTCGATAATTCTTTTTTGTTAGATATCTGACATTTTGAGTATTATCTCATATAAATTTGATAAAGATCTGTCTGGTAGTTTCTGTGCTATGCTTGAGAAATGGAAGTCGGTTGTTTTCATTTTTGTAATTAAAATATTATTTGTTGACAGATTATATATTCTTTGCTGCTTTATCAAGGAATAGCCGGTAGATCTCTTTCTAACGATCAGGTAAGATATCACACAAGGTTTTTTTGTCTAGTCCAGTCTTAAAGATTTTCGAGGATTTATTTATTTATTATTAGGTCCATCAACAAGATTTACATGTTAACAAGCAAATTCACTGACATTTGAAAACAATACATTACATGCAATCTTAATTACAGACGAACACAACGTGGTAGGAAACATAGTAGGTACACAAATCACATAGAAGTTTCCTTAAGTTTAAATACCTATATTTCTTAGATGCATACGAATTTAAAAGTAGATGTATGTAAGAGAGAAGGCCGAAGAAAAGATGGTCTGATTCGGGTATCGGCCCACCTCTCGCTCCCACCACTGTAACTCCTGTGTAGGGGGATCCACAGCGGCGACCATCGTAATGACTCTGAGCAGTGAAGCCCAGGATCATCTTCAACTAGCTTCTACTAGTTAACTTTGCGTTTTATTCCTGAATTTTATATGAAACTTAACTTTTTACAGGAACCAAGGCTAGTTTCTTTATTTAATCAAGACTATCTTTTATATCCTGATCAATACAACATAAGAATAAACGCAGAACAACCTGTAAGTATTGAACTATTTTTAATTTTAAGACTGGCTGTAATCAAATAAAAAAAACAAAAAAGTTTATGACAGAGAAAAGTATAAAGAGGTTGATAATCCTAGTTAAATGGTTCTAATTTTTTATTGCTATACAAGGTGGATCTGTAACTTTGGACAATCTGACGTAAGGATGACCTGTCGAAATACAACTTAGCACCATTTTTATTTTTTGTGTCGGTTAAACTTTTTTTCTGACATTGTATGGAAAACGTACGACTATCGTTGCGGACTTCCATACTATGATGAAAAAATTTTTTTATCCAATTCCTAAAATAAAAGTGGTTCTAAGTTGTATTTCATCAGGTCATTCACCCCACGTCACATTGTCCAAAGTTACAGATCCACCCTGTAATTTTCTATTTTTTATTTTTTTACTACATATATTATTAATTTAGTTACCAACGTGCAATGACGTTACAAAATTAATCAACAAAATACTATTTGCAAGCACAATTTTTAGGTGCTTAACTATATTTTTCCTTAAAACTTTTATTTACAGAGCTCTATAAACAACGATAATGTATTAACAACATACGAAAAACCACAAAACGAAGAAATCGCAATATATTACTACAACCCCGAAGAAACTAACCAAAATCAAGGAGTACAAAGAAATCTACTTAATTTAGATGTTAATCATTTAATTGATATAAATAGTCAGAATAATGATGATTCATATTCAAATAATAATCAAAATACAGGAATAAACAGTGGTCAATTAGTTTATTTAGTTGATTTTAGTAATAAACCAGCGAAACCAATTAGCAACTGCCAACCATGTTCCGAGAAACCACAAAAGCCAATTGACAATTGCCAACCTTGTAATAAACCACCAAAACCAACCAACAAACCGTGTAATGAGAAACCTCCTAAACCAAGTAGCAATTGCAAACCTTGCAATGAAAAACCACCGCAACCAACCAACAATTGCAAACCTTGCAATGAAAAACCACCGCAACCAACCAACAATTGCAAACCGAGTAACGAGAATCCGCAAAAACCTGGCAACAATGGTTTGATAAATATAGACGTAAACCATTTAATCGACGTAAACAGCAACCAAAACAAAGAAAAACCGAGCAGCAACTGTCAAAATTCAGGTTCAGACAACCCAGATGTCGATCACATTATTATTGTAAACCATGATAGCGACAAACCAAATAGCAACCAGAATTTAGGAGTTATCGACGACAACGATCATGTGGTTGTCATTAACCACGAGAGCGGAAAACCACAGAATCCGAACAAACCAGGTAACTCAGGACTGGTTAATTTGGATGTAAACCACTTAATCGGTGTTGGTGGTAATTCAGGTAGCAATAAGCCAAGCGGAGGTAATTCTGGACTGATTAATGCCGATGTTAATAATCTAATCGGAATAAATAACGGAGGGAAGCCAAACAACAAACCAGGTAGCTCAGGTTTGGTCAACCTAGACGTTAACCATTTAGTGGATTTAAACGGGAAACCAAGCAACAAACCGAGCGGCAATTCTGGACTAGTTAACGCAGAATTAAGCAATTTAGTTAACTTAAACTCTGCTGGTAATCAAGGAAGTAAACCAGGTAGCTCTGGCTTGGTTAATTTGGATGTAAACCATGTCTTAGATGTAAATGGTGGTAACCAAAAACCAAGCTCAGGCAGCACAGGACTGGTAAACGCAAATTTGAACAATTTAATCGGAATAAAACCATTAAAGTTAGACGATGAAACTATTAAAATATTTGAATATCAATTAATGAGAGGTTTCGATAGAATTTTAAGAGGGGTTTTAAATAATGTTAGTAACGAAGTTACTGATAAAGAAAAAGATAAGAAAGCCATAGAGAATCAACTTGATGAGTTGAAAGCTACTATTGGTCGTTTGATTGAAAATTATAAAGGTCTGAATGGTAGTGGAGAAGGAATTAATGGAATGGTAAGTATTTAACTTCATTTTACAAGCTTTATATTAACTTGCACTGGATGTAACTATGTAACCACTCAACTGTGAACGTCACTATTCGCTAGATCGCGAAACTGGGGACTTCGTTCGGAAATAATACCGTGTTTGAGCCCCTTTTTAAAAACATTTTTTTTTTAATTTGATTTTTAATTAAACCTTATATTTTTGTATATCTTTATTACTAAACGACGCTGTATTGCATTTGGCGAAAATATATCATCTCCGTAAAACATGAGACGGTCAAAAAATGTAAACAAAACAAGTTTTAGGACTGTGCTCAATTTTGGCTCCTGCCACAGACTTGGCAAAAGTAAACAAACCAATTTAGTTGCCGATCCCAGTTGAGTGGTTAAGTAAGTGGAATCT
Organism: Trilocha varians; assembly: GCA_030269945.2. NCBI lineage: Eukaryota > Metazoa > Arthropoda > Insecta > Lepidoptera > Bombycidae > Trilocha > Trilocha varians. Next base: position 15,692,993 of record AP028278.1, on the reverse strand, counting down.
TGCGAGTTAAATTCGACAAACTTCCCGGTTTCCGATTGAGGTGACATTTTGCACGCAGATGTATATCGCGTGACAATACAATAATATGACTAAATGGCGCTGATTTGACGATGGATTCAGTAGCCATAGGAACTCCTGTACTAAAGTAAGATCGTGTTTGGACTTGTTTAATGTGTCTTTACTTCTACATGATAACCAGAATCTTAAAAGTTAACTTTAAAAGTGTTTTCTGTTTAGTTAATAGGGAAAAAAATCTATTTTTTATATGATTTTTCAATTTAAATTTGATTAAAAATCACGTGACTATAATCATTATAAACGCCCCGTGATTGACTGTGACGTCAAAATGTTTTTTTTTTCAAGACATAAAATTCACGTGTCACCGTTTTCGTTGCCATACTCCTCCGGCAGCAACAGCTTGACCGATTTTGATGAAATTTATTGTGCTATTTATCTATTTTTCATTCCCCTCAATGTTAATTTTTTTTATTATTTTTTCGACGCAGTCGAAGTTGCGCGGGGCAGCTAGTTTGTTTATAATATTGTAATTTATCTTAAAAGACCATCAACTTTTATGGCCTTCATTAACAAATCCCCTTGTACTATGTAGTATGAAACCTAGTATTCCTAGTAAGGTTATAAACCTATTTTCAGGCTACAAACCAGCAGAGTACACCAGATGAATTCGATCTAAGCGCCTACTTACCACAACTTTTGAGTAACGTAAGTTAACGATCATTTTAATTAAGTTTTATCTTAATTGTTAGTTAATTAGTTATTGATAAAGATGGAATTTCGAAGAGTTGCCTTCGCTTTGTGTTTAAGTACAAATTAATAGATATTTTTACAAAAATCTTCCATTTTTGACCGTCTTCCAAAACAATTCTGTATTTTTTTGTTCCTCGATAACTTTAGTTTGGGTGGACCGATTTGAATGATTCTTGTGTCAGATGAAAGGAAATTTTTTTAACATCGATCAAGTACTTTTGGATCTGCTTTTAAAAATGAAAACTCTTTACGTAGGTACCTACAAGATTTCACGATTTGGATTTGTTTGCGTGTATTTATTTTCTAGATGAATTGATTTTGATGTTTTTTTTTTGTAATTTGACATACTTCATGTCCGTGCTGCTTTTCTCAATTTTGTCGTAATGTATTTGCGAAAAGAGAAGTCGAAATTCATGTTTTCTTACTCCTTCTATCATCATCTGATTAAATTCGTTGCGGGTTAGACAAGTTATCTTTCCCTCGTGTTCCTGGGCTTCACTGCTCAGAGTCATTACGATAGTCGCCGCTGTGGATCCTGGCTACACAGGAGTTACAGTGGTGGTAGTGAGAGCGGTGGGCAATTACCCTGTTAAATATAGTATAATATTTCAGCCTGAAACCTGGACATTCTTGAAAGACAAACTCACAACATATTTGGAGTTCTTTATGGCAGTAAGTATTTAAAAACTGAGTTGTATTAAAAAAAAATAACTCTTCACTTTGTGAAAATACATAATAGTGCTGTACCAATCCATTACTGCCCACTGCTGGGCTCAGGTCTTCCCAGAAGGGGCATAGTTCACCACGCGAACACAATGCGGATTGGAGACTTCAAATATCTTCGAAAGATTTTTTTTGAATCCTTTTCCGATATGCAGGTTTCCTCACGATGTTTTCCTTCAGCGTTTTTAGCCAGTGGTGTTGCACATAAATCTGTTTCACATTAAGAGTTAGAGGTACAAGCCGGCCGGTTTTCAACCCGCGACCTCCGACTAAATAGTACAAAAAACTATTCTTAACTCCTCTTTAGTTTATTTTAAGAATTAAGGTGGTATTTTTTGAGCTTCCATCTGAGGTCGGGGTTAGCATCGCTCCTGGACCTCTGCAATGTCAGGGGACAAAACAGTGAACGAAAACATCGTGACGAAATTTGCATATTGGAGAAGGAACCCTTCTTCTCAGTCAGCACTAAAAAATAAATATTAAATTTAGGTAGATGAGCTAAAGAAGAACCTGGTCGTAAGTGGTTACCATCGCTCGTGAACCTCTACAATGTCAGGAGACACTGAAGGGTCGTTACCTATGACCCACCTTGAAGGACCCTCCTTAAACCTCTTATTTGTCTTGCACTTAAAAAACAAAGTCATAATTCGATTACTTACTGACTAATAAAAGCAGACTTGGTCTAAACTCCACAGCGACTCGGCGGAGTGATTCAAGAACAAGTAGAAGTACAACTACAGCACTATTTTCTAGAACACGGTATTAATAATAATCCTAGCAATAATACAACAACTAATAGTGACAAAGACGAAGTTGTGAAGCCTCTAAGCGTTGTAAATGAAGATTATCAAGCTACTTTGACCTCTGAAAAGATATATGGTAATGCTATAGGCAAAGGAAAAGTAATTAATGTTTTTGTTCTACAAGTCGATGATAATTCAAGCAAAAATGATCTTAAACCTAAAGAAAATAAAGTTGATTGTAACACTAAAACTTGTGTAAAAGATAAACAGGTTAATATTACAATTGATGAAGAACTTGTTAGTAAAGAATTAGATGATGTAAAAGTAAATAATGATACTAAAATTAATGTTATAAGTATAAAACCTGATGATTTTGATGAAATCAAAAAGGAAATTAAAGATAATATAGATTTAAATATAGAACAACTAACAGACGAAAAATCACAAACTACGGATAAAGAAACAAATGAAGATTCGATTAAAACGATTTTAGATAAAATTGATGTAAATGTTAAAGAAATTGATTCTAATGATTTAAATATGGAACAGACAAAAGATGATGGATTAAAAGGTAAAGGTAAAGAAATAGTTAATACTACTGAAGCAATACCAGAAGATAAAGAATTAAAAGATAAAGAAAAAGAAATAGTTAATACTACTGAAGCAATACCAGAAGATAAAGAATTAAAAGATAAAGAAAAAGAAATAGTTAATACTACTGAATCAATACCAGAAGATAAAGAATTAAAAGATAAAGAAACAGTTAATACTACTGAAGCAATACCAGAAGATAAAGAATTAAAAGATAAAGAAATAGCTAATACTACTGAAGCAATACCAGAAGATAAAGAATTAAAAGATAAAGAAAAAGAAATAGTTAATACTACTGAAGCATTACCAGAAGATAAAGAATTAAAAGATAAAGAAGTAGTTAGTACTACTGAAGCATTACCAGAAGATAAAGAATTAAAAGACAAAGAAACAGTTAATACTACTGAAGCAATACCAGAAGATAAAGAATTAAAAGATAAAGAAATAGTTCATACTACTGAAGCAATACCAGAAGATAAAGAATTAAAAGATAAAGAAATAGTTAATACTACTGAAGCAATACCAGAAGATAAAGAATTAAAAGATAAAGAAATAGTTAATACTACTGAAGCAATACCAGAAGATAAAGAATTAAAAGATAAAGAAGTAGTTAATACTACTGAAGCAATACCAGAAGATAAAGAATTAAAAGATAAAGAAGTAGTTAGTACTACTGAAGCATTACCAGAAGATAAAGAATTAAAAGATAAAGAAGTAGTTAGTACTACTGAAGCATTACCAGAAGATAAAGAATTAAAATATAAAGAAGTAGTTAGTACTACTGAAGCATTACCAGAAGATAAAGAATTAAAAGACAAAGAAACAGTTAATACTACTGAAGCATTACCAGAAGATAAAGAATTAAAAGATAAAGAAGTAGTTAGTACTACTGAAGCATTACCAGAAGATAAAGAATTAAAAGACAAAGAAGTAGTTAGTACAACTGAAGCAATACCAGAAGATGAAGAATTCAAAGACAAAGAAAAAGAAATAATTAATACTACTGAAGCAATAGATTTTCCTTTAGCAAAAGAAAAAGATGAAGTTCAAAATAAAGAAAATAATGAAGAAGTAACAAAAGAAAAAGAAATAATCACTGAAAAAGAAAAAGATTCAGAAACTACAGAACTAAATATTGAAAAAGATAAAGTAGAAGCAAATAATAATAAAATTGAAGAAACTATTACAGATGATAATGATATAGAAATTCCTAAGAAAAAACTTAAAATCAAGACAGATTAAAAGCATTAAAAACGAAATAATTAGACACCAATTAAAATTTTTAAATTACCATGTGCCATATAGCCTATCTGACAATAATATAAAAATGAATCGCAAAATATGTTGGTAAGCGCATAGCTCAACAACGCCTGGACCAATTTAGCTAATTCTTTTTTAAAATGTTCGTTGAAGCTCAATAATGGTTTTTACTGCGAGAAAAAATCGAATAATTGTTGGAAAAAGGTATAACTTTAGTTGCTGCATTGGGCTCACGCAGACGACTTTCAAATAATTACTGTTTTAAGTATAAAAATATGCAATAACTAGCTGGCCCACACAATTTCGTCTGCGTCACATAAGTAAATTTTGTCACCGTTTAAACCTTCCCTGGACTTCTACGAATATTTCAAGATTAAAATAAGCCAAATCGGTTCAATCGTTCTCGAGTTTTAGGCGAGACTAACGAACAGCAATTCATTTTTATATATAAGAAGAAGATATACCGGATTTCATTATTTTAATTAATTACTAAGATTTATTATTAAATTTAATTAATAAATGATTATAATTATATATTATGCTTTTTATTTAAAGTTTTTACTTATAGATCACGCAATTTCATCTGAGTTACAACCGGGTTCAAACGCAGTGTAAGCGCACAAAAATATGCTTATTTACGACATCACATCAAAAACCAGAAATTATCAGTATTTCTCTACTATATCATGCATGTATTATACACATAAACCATCCTCTTGAATCACTCAAGAAAACTCCTTAAATACAAGCTCATAAGATACTGGATAAGACAAGCAAAACGAGCCAACGATGAATGAGTCTATCTTATTTAGTACAGGAATTCCTATGACTTCCGACTACATCGTGAAATCAGCGCCATTTTGTCATATTATTGCATTGTCACGCGATATACATCTGCATGCAAAATGTCAGCTCAATCGGAAACCGGGAAGTTTGTCGAATTTATTTTGCAAGATTCCACATAAACTTACATGTAAAAAAGGGAAAAACAAACAACAAGTACACAAAATATGTTTTTTTATTTTATCTACACACTGCCACGGCTACTTGAGATGCTATTTATGTATTTACAATTTCTTATATATTACAAATACTATTATAAAACACAGTATTACAGTATCAACATGGTTACATATTGAAGAAGGGTGAAAATACTGATAATAAACGGAATAGAAACAAAATAATTGGAGTTAACTTATTAAATACAAGCTTTTAAGATCCTGGATATCATGTAGCAATAGAGTGCTAGCTAATACAAGTAAATTTAATGTATACCGATGTAACGGACTATAAGACATTCTGAATCAACATCATGAATAACAAAGTGAAGTTTTAACCACTCAACTGGGAACGTCACTATTCGCTAGATGGCGAAACTGGGGACTTCGTTCGGAATCAATACCGTGTTTGAGCCCCTTTTTAAAAACATTTTTTTCCAATAATTTTTATTTTGATTTTTAATTAAACTTTATATTTTTGTAAATCTTTATTACTAAACGACGCTGTATTGCATTTTCATCGAAAATATATCATCTCCGTAAAATATGAGACGACTAAAAAATGTAAACAGAACAAAGTTTTAGAACTGTGCTCAATTTTGGCTCTTGCCACAGACAAAAGTAAACAAACCAATTTGGTTACCGATCCCAGTTGAGTGTTTAAAGAGCTTATGTGTGTGTAATATTTTATTAGTGTGCTAAATGAATTGAGTGTTAGCACTCTCTAACGACAGACAGTCGAGTTGTTACGCGCGATTGACATACTTTCAATTGGTTTTATCCTGTTGTTCATGATGTTGAATTCAGATGTAGTAATTCTATGATTTTGACGCTCTAAATGTATATCTAATTATATTTGATCGAATTTATTAAGCATTAAAATTATTTACAAAGAGATTCCCTGTTTTCACAAAAAAAAAATACAGTAAAATATAGCTACATTTATTCGTTACAAAGCTGCCGTAGATTGACGCCATCTTTAATTCAATATTGTAACTAAAGCTTACAAGGTTCCGTTAAGAGATGGCGCTGTTTTAGAAATTTCTTTCAATGCATTACTTTTCTTGTTTTATCATTATATGGTGCATTTACCTTTCGAAATATAATGATGAAATAAATTTAACTTTAAACTTATTCAGACACTCGCGGTTTTCTATAATACTTTCATGTATTTTCAACGGGTTCTTACGGTGTGTCGTGATGTGAGTTCGAGTTCCAGTGGTACTACCCAAAAGCAACCGAGAAAGAGGGTAGACAGATTTGTTTGCTCTATCTACCCGCAGTATCCAGTCTTCTCGTGATCATGACGTTTGCAACAACGTTGAAATATCGAGACAACTCAATTAATTAAATATCGTGGTAAGAACCCGTTGAAAATGCATGAAAATTTAATTTTGATTAACTCTGTTTTAGTAATAAGACTCTGTTTCTATAATTATGACGCTGTAGAAACAAAAAAAAATAGTTATGTAATAGTTTGTTCGTAATAATACTTCTTGTTTGTGACATAAATGTGTAAATCAATAAAAAAAAATCGAAAAATTCAAATACAAAATGAATCTATTGAATTTAGTACCATTTTGGTAATCAAATTTCTTGTATTTATTTTAAAGTTATTCTATAAAATTCATTTTATGAAATAAACTTATAAAGCCTATTTTCAGTATTTTAACTAAAAATGCACTGGGTTAAAAATTGTATAGATTTCAAATAATATTTGAGAACATGATTAATAATAAGAAATGCAAATAAAGCAATTTACAAATACTATATGCAAATCTATTTATTTATAAAACTGAAGAGTTTGTTTGTCAGCGCTAGAGAGGCAGAGAAAAAAATAGTTTGTTACACCTTGTCTTATATTATTGTACTTTTAGTACGGATCCCTATTTTAAAACATAATATAGCCTATAATCTTCCTTTATAAATGGACTTTAAAACACTGAAAGAATTATTCGAATCGGACCAGCGGTTCCTAAAATTAGCGCGCAAAAACAAACTTTTCAGCTTTATATACAGGGTGTTAAAAGAGCACTCCCGAAAACGAAGGCTGGTGGGCTGCAAAAAAAATCGCAACGATTTCCTGTCTTATCATCACAGGTACCACTAGTACTACCAGTCTTCGTTCTCGGGAGTGCTCTTTATACACCTTGTATAGATTTAACATTTAATTTACACTTACGTTTGTGCACGATCTTAAAATCTATTTTATCAATTATTATTATATTTACAATGTTGATTCCTTATACTATCGACTAGTCTATAGTTTAGACATAAACTATGATAAAATATACGTATTTCGACATATGCAAAGAACAGAGTTAAATCTCTACTAATATTATAAATGCGAAAGTAACTCTGTCTGTTACGCGTACAAAATGTCAGCTCAATCGGAAACCGGGAAGTTTGGCAAATTTAGCATGCAACCACCCGAACTTACATAGTTACATCCAGTGCAAGTTAATATAAGGCTTGTGGTTTTTGTTTTTGACAAATTTCAACTACCTCTCCTGTGAAGTTGTGATTTTGCTAATATAACTATGTTCTTTGCATAGGTCGATTTATATCCACGAAATCGTCCACGAAATCACCCGTCGTATATAACTGCCATTTGTTACAATAATACTTATAAACTTCGTGTTTAAATTTAAGAAATTACTTATTTGTAAATATATTTCAAAACTAATTTCGGTTTGCAGAGCAAAATTTATGAAAATACTGTTTCTTATTACTACTGTACTTTACTGAGATTCTATTATTTACAATTAATACTTTTTGCTTCTTCTAAATAAAACAGCGCCATCTCTATTTCAGATACGGTAAACCGAAAGTAAACTTTTAAATAATTATACAATATACTGTCGCGTTTTCTTTGAAAAAAGTTTTTTTCAGTATAATTTAAATGCCTGAATCTTTAGCCTTTTTCCATATTTAGGCAAGATTTAAAGTTCTATTTACAAAATTAAAGTGACATAAAGCTGCAGTTTATTCCCTATAAAGCTCACTAACGCCATCTATTATTTGGAATCGTAAATAAAATTTACCGAATCTCGTCAAGAGATGGCGTTATTTTAATTTTTTTTTAATACTAATTCTACATTTCATTTTTGTTACTAATATATTATTTGTCCCCAAATATTGGGTAAAATACAACGTTTTATTATCACTATCTTACACTGGCACTCCCTCATCAATTTCAAAGTGTTGCCAACTTAATTTTTTTCCCTAAAATTTAGGGAAAAATACAATTTTTAAAAATCTATTTTACGTGTTGGCTGGCGTTTCGTCCTCATCAGTTTTAAGTGCGAACATTTCTGGTAATTTGTAAAACTGCATGTGAAACGGTGGCTCGGGACTGGTTGAAGTTGCCTGTATTTAAAATTAAAATAATATTTTTATTACAAAAAAAACTTGAGAGGTGTCAAGGGACACCCGGATGGAACGAAGTTCCTTTTGATTAATTAGTGAGGGAATTGTAATAATCCTTTATTTTTTTAAGTTATAATAATTAGTTAGTTTAAAAATATATATATTTTAATCACAGCGCCATCTAGCGATAATCATCTAAAACAAAAAAAAGTGTCGTGACAACTTTTTTATAAGAACTTCTTTCCAAAATGAACACGACCGACTTCCATTTCTCAAGCATAGCACAAAAACTACCAGTCAGATCTTTATCAAATTTATATGAGATATCGCTCAAAATGTCTGCTTACTAACATAAAAAGAATCATCAAAATCGGTTCATATAAAATGAAATCCACGCAAAAACTCACAACAAATCGGGAAATTTTATTCGTTCAAACCATTTTCACACAGATCCAAAAGTACATGTTCGATCCTTTAAAAAATGGACTTAAGTTCTACCATGACCTATCATATGACACCAGAATCATTTAAATCGGTCCATCCAAACTAAAGTTATCAAGGAACAAACATAAAAACGAATAGAGACCTCCTCCTTCTTGAAAGTCGGTCAAAAATGATGTTTCGTTTCAGCAAAACATCCTATCTATATATTTAAGGTACTTCCCGTTCATGTTGCATAGTTTTGGGACACCCTGTATATTTTATATTGTTTTTTTTTTAAGGTATGTGTGAGTTGAACCGCACTAAAACCTCCAACCGCTCACACTCAGCGTCCGAACCCCGGCTGAGGCCATAACCCAGCACGGGGTTATGAGGGACGGCGCGACGCGTTACGCCCACGGCACTCTTTCCCGTCAAGCCGCCCCCGATAATTTATATTCTAAAGTAATTATTTGGTACTCACCAAAGTAGCTCGGCCTCGTCTTCTTTTAGGTAGAATACCTTTTCTAGCCATAAAAAACCTGCCAAAAAAAACCTAATATTAGAATAAAATAGAAATACCTGCTTTTACAAGCTTTATATTAATTATTAACTGGATGTAACTATGTAAGTTCGTGTGGAATATTGCAAGCCAAAGACAAACTTCTCGGTTTCCGATTGAGCTGACATTTCGCACGCAGATGTATATCACGTGACAATGCAATAATATTACAAAATGGCGCTGATCTGATGGAGTCGTAAGTCAAGATAGACTCATCGTTGTCTCGTTTTACTTGTATTAGCTATTCTACTGCTACATGATATCCAGGATCTTAAAAGCTTGTATTTAAATCTTTATATCTCACCTTATAGTCGATATAGGTATATTAAACTGTTCTGAAACGGTCTGAAACGTCAGACCTCGGCTCACACAATCAGCCGCCTGTCTCAATACAACTTCACTACGACGAATACGCTTGTTAATATTATATTCCATCGGTTGAGATGATTGGCTGACCTGGAATAAAGATAAAAGATAAAAGATAAAAGATAAAAGATAAAAGATAAAAGATAAAAGATAAAAGATAAAAGATAAAAGATAAAAGATAAAAGATAAAAGATAAAAGATAAAAGATAAAAGATAAAAGATAAAAGATAAAAGATAAAAGATAAAAGATAAAAGATAAAAGATAAAAGATAAAAGATAAAAGATAAAAGATAAAAGATAAAAGATAAAAGATAAAAGAGTTTGTACCTGTGGTTGATCTCCTACACTGATGACGTTCACTGCTGGGGAATTTCCCGGACTGATCGTCATGATCTTCGGCCTGATCTCTGGAAAGACTGGTGGTAGCATAGGCAGAGCGTTCTGGAATAAATTAAAAACATTCTTTAGGCCGTTGTGGCGAAGTTTGGGGTAGGCCTATGTCCAGCAGTGGATACATGTAAGTGTTTGCGAAGGTAACTTACGATCAGGTAGTCCGTTAGCTTGTTTGCCTACATGCCAATAAAAAGAAACAGATTTTTGATGTGAAACATCTATGAAAAAATAACTTTCTTTAAACACTCGCGGTTATCTACATCACTTACACTATTACTAAACGGGTTCTTACCACGATTATTTTTAATTGATTATTGATTATTTAAAAAATAATCGTGGTAAGAACCCGTTTAGTAATAGTGTAAGTTGCTCAAGTTTTATTCCGAAAATGTCTGATCTATAAATTTTTAATAACACTGCTTGTAAGAAATCCCCTTACAAAATATAACTCACAGACTTAACATGGTGTATTATGAAGGCTGGCGGTTCGTCCTTCGTGCCGTAAGTGTGGTCATCTGTCACAGTGATATGCTTGTTCGGTTCGACCTCCGAATCTGATGGACTGTCGTAGTGGCACTGGACGTTGGCGATCGCGAAATCTGAAATAAAATATCATTAAAATTAAATTAATTGTTGTTCTTCAAACGAGGCTTGAAGTGCTTAAAGGTTGGTCGTAGGTAGCGCAGTGTCCCCTGACATTGTAGAAGTAACTTACGATCAGGTGGTCCGTTAACTCGTCTGCCTAAAAAGCAGTAAAAAAGACGCCGTCTGCGTGAACAGTATTGGGCTATTTAAAATATGGGTTGGTGATAAAAGAGTAAGTTTACAAAAGAATTTTAACAATTCACGTTGACGGGAAAAATTCTTACGAAAAGTTGACACGACACTTTTTGCTATAGTAAGCTTTTATGTTTTTAGTTGGGGGAAAGCACCGGATTCCCACCCGCCCGTGGGATATGTGGGAGTTGAACTGCACTAAAAGTGCAGTGCACCACGGGGAGTGCTCTGAGGAATTATTTGGGATGATTCCAACATCTCCCTTCTATCACCGTACCGCCCGGCGACGAGGTGGAGTTCATCCTTACTATATGGAACCACCGTCCATCCTCGGTCCGTTTCAGGAACACTTTTTTGCCACGCACCATCCGGCTATGGAAAGAGCTCCCCTCCTCGGTATTCCCTGAGCGCTATGACTTGTCCCTCTTCAAACGAGGCTTGAGGAGGGTCCTTAAAGTTAGGTCGTAGGTGGCGACCCCTCAGTGTCCGCTGACATTGCAGAGGTTCATGAGCGACGGTAACCACTTACGGCTCGTCTGCCTACATGGCAATAAAAAATAAAAACCTCCAACCGCTCACACTCAGCGTCCGAACCCCGGCTGAGGCCAGAACCCAGCACGGGGCTATGAGGGACGGCGCGACGCGTTACGCACTCGGCACTCTTGCTATATAAGTAAGCTAAGGTAAGCTGTGCGGCGTGCGCATGTTTCTCTGTCTATCTCTCTCTTTAAGAGGGATCTTATAGAAAGTAAGCCAGATATATTCATTTCTATTTCGTATTGTACAGCGTGGTGTCGCGACGATTATTTTTGTTGAATGTATGCAGGTTTTTTGTAAATAATAAAAATAATGAATGAACTTCGTTCCATCCGGGTGTCACTTGACTCATGTTTTTTTTTGAAACTTTGTATTTTTTGTGTGACTGCTAACTTTGACATCAAGTTGGCGGGCACCTATTGCTTATCGAACGTCTTTTAAAGTACATGTCGGAGGGTATGCCGAGCCGAAGACGTTCGACATACAGTAGCACTATTGAATTGGTATCAGTCAATATTTAGCACTATATATTGCCAAAATAATCCTAAAAAAAATAATTCGTGTTGTTTACTTAATGATTCATGCTAGATTCATATAATTTATTACATTATGCTAAGCTGTTCACTCATTCACTCTTGCATAGATAGAAACAATAATTCTCAATGTAGATACAACACAGTTTTTATTATTAATTTTTTTTACCGATATTCCAAAAGGAGGTTATCTATTTGTGAGAACCGATTCGGATGATTTCAGTTAGTGATGTTTGTAGTAATTATAATAATCCTATTTTATTTTAAAAATCGATAAATATCTGTTTGAAAATGTAGCTTTTTTCTTTATACTTAAACCGATCTAGATGATTATTTTCGTAAGTAACTTAACAATCTCAAAACGAAAATTCGAGAACGAAAACTAATTTTCAGAAAAACCAAACTCCCGGAATAATGAACCGATTTCAATACTCCTATTTCTTAATAAATAATTTTTAACTCTATTACTTCAATTCTAATAACAATAAAAAAATCAAACTATTTAGTACACAATATATCTTTATTTAAACAAATTATATTATTATGACATACATACACCCGTAAATTTATAAATAAGTACATGATACAGGGTGTATAGAGAGCACTCCCGAAAACGAAGACTGGTGGTAGTACTAGTGATATCTGTGATGATAAGCCAGGACATCGGTCCATTCAGACGATTTTTTTTTTGCAAAAAGCTTAACATCCCAAGTATTACTAGTACTAACCCAGCCTTCGTTTTCGGGAGAGCTCTTTATACACGCTGTATCTTATATTACATTTATTTATTATACAGGGTGTCCCTGAACTATGTGACATGAACGGGAAGTACATTAAATATTAGAGATAGGATGTTTTGCTGAAACGAAACATTTTATTTTTGTCATTTATCGATGCATTCACACATTTTTCGTAAATTGTTTGAAATTATTGAATTATTGGCCGTAGGTAGCGGCCCCGCAGTGTCCCCTGACAATGCAGTCCATGAGCGATGGTAACCGCTTACGATCAGGTGGGCCGTTAGCTCATTAGCGAACGAAGGAATTAAAAAAAAACAAAATCGGATAAAATAACACCCTATAGTTTTATCCTATCTCCGATATATAAGGTAATTCTTATTCACGTCGCATAGCTTTGAGACACCCTGTATATCTTATAGTTTAAGTGTAACCAGCTATAGTATTTAGTTTAGAAATATCGGATAAAAATTTAAAGTATATGAATTACTTACAAAATTATTAAACGGGTTCTTACCGCGATTTTTTTACCACTCAACTGGGATCATCATCATAATTGGTTAGTTTACTTTGCCAAGTCTGTGACAGGAGCCAAAATTGAGCACAGTTCGAATTTAATCGTCTCATTATTTACGGAAATGATATTATATTTTTACTGAAAATGCAATACAGCGTAGTTTAATAACAAATATTTACAAAAAATATAAAGTTTAATAAAAAATCGAAATTAAAGTTATTGGCAAAAAATGTTTCTAAAAAGATACTCAAACACGGTAGTGATTCCGAACGAACTCCCCAGTTTCGACATGAAACGAAAATTGACGTTCCCAGACGAATGATTAAATAATCTCAATATTTCTGTTCCTGGGGTTCGTCGATGATGAACAAACATAAACTTGATTTACCGATGAATCGATTGCATAAAATAAGAAATTCCTTCAGGTGTTTGTCTGTATGCTTTTACAACAAAATACCACAAGATGTTCAAAACCTACCTATACATAGGTTTAAGAAAACTATTAAAGAACGTCTGTGCAAGAAAGCCTACTATAAGGTCAATGATTACTTGGACGATTGCACAAAGTGGGAATGAGTTGCTCGCCAAGGTCATTTCATTAACATAATCGATTTTTTTTTTATATTTAATGTAAATACTGTTAAAATACTTGAAAAAAATATATATGCTCATAAAAGAAAAAAGACATGCCCGCTGAGTTTCTTGCCAGTTCTTCTCAGGACGGTGGCTACAATTATTATTTTTTTGTGTCCGAACTGGTGGTAGCTTTTAACTTTTGAAGTCAACAAGAATGAGCATATCATCAATGTTGAAAATAAAGTATTTCATTTCATTTCCTTTCAAGACTAGAGAAAGAGGGTAGACAGATTTGTCTGCTCTTAAATCTACCCGCAGTACTCAGTCTTCCCGTGATCATGGCGCTTGAAACAGTGCTGAAATATCGGGATCGCTCATTTAATAATAATCGTAGTAATAACCCGTTTAGTAATAGTGTAAGTGATGTAGATAACCGCGAGTGTTTGAAATATTTTTTTTTATACATCGGTCCGAAATTTTTCATAGAACGCGCAAAATAGTTTTATAAAACCACATTTTTTTATATTCAAATTTTTGAGTTAAAAATATTTAAAATGTCGGAGCTTTCTTTGTAAATAAAAACAAAAAAGAAATACACCTTAACCCTCTATTATCTATTATTTTTAAATTCTACATTTAAATAATTTTATAATTAAACTTTATGCTTAAAACTAAAATTCAAAATCGCTATACTTATCAAACTTAAATCGTAAGCACTATATTTATCTTAACACCTGTATATAAAATTAAAAAAAAAAAAACATAAAATATATTATTTCCTAAAGAACTAAATATTTGGATCCCAAATTTCTCTCTACTTTGGCTTTTTAGGAACACATTTAAATTAAAATAGTTGAAATATTAAAAAAATAATAACAATTAAATAATAACGAACAAATACATTTAAATTGTTCTTTTTTTTTATTGCGAAATAGATAAATGAGCCTACGGCCCACCTGATGATAAGCGGTTACCGTTGCTCAAGCACTTCTGCCATGTCAGGGCACTGTAGACACAGGACTTTTCTTAAACCTCGTTTAAAGTCTATGGGTTATTTGTAAGGAGAAGACACCTACATTTTGACTCTGATTTATTTTTAGAGATTTATTTTGTAATATTTTGATATTAAATTCTTTTAGACTAGACATTATTAAGTACACATCAGAAAGCAAAATTATTATTTTCTACGATTCGTAATATACTTCTTTTAAGTATTTAGTACATTTTTACTATAAATAACTTATTCTAAGCATATTAAAATCTAATATTTACTAATGTTAGTTAATTTAAACAAAAAATATTGCAAAAAAAACCTATTTTTTATTAAAATAACGATTATTCTTTGACTATAAAATTTGGCTCTTTTTACTAAATGTATAAAATCTATTAACAATTTTTCGTTAAATAAATATATAAGTTAAGTAGTTAATATAAATTATACTTTTAACTGAAAACAAATCTAGCTGTAATAAAATTGCATAGGTATATTATTCTTATAATGAATTTTTGTTTATCCTCGGTCTCATATTACTAGATACAGTGTACGGATCCAAACAGTACAGAATAGTGTCTCCGAACAACAATACATACAAACATCAAGTGTTTTACAAAACGACTTCAACACTCTGCAGTTTAAAACAATCTTAAGTGACAGAGAAACCATGCATTTTTGACCGACTTCCAAAAAAGAGGAGGTACTCGTTTCGAGTCGTCAGTATTTTTTTTATGTTTGTGCATCGATAACTTTAGTTTGGGTAACAAATGAAAGGTGATTGATGGTCGAACTCCGGTCCTATTTTTTTTTGTAATATCAAACAAGTACTTATGGATCTGTATTTCAAAATGTGTGTTTTTAACCGTGAACCGATTTCGATAATTGTTTTTTGTTAGGAAGCAGATACTTCAGAAATTACCTCATATAAATTTGATAAAGATCTGACTGGTTTTTATGCTGGTGAAATGGAAGTCGGTCGTTTTCATTTTTGTATTAAAAATATTATAGATAAATAATTTGTTAAATGTTTCATTTGTAATATTACACTACTATTTTAGATTTTGGTAGTGTTTAGTTAGTACCATTTTTAGGTTCTTATCGTGTATCTAGTATATTTGATCGACTATACAGGGTGATTTGTTAACGATGATTTGATGACGATGGTAAATATTGAAGGTCATGATAGTTGATAGTTATATACCAGTAATAATATAACTAAAGAATATGGTATAAAACTTAAGTATACGCAACTTAAAAATGTCTAAAATTATTTCAAAACTATTGTAGCTTGACAGCTGATGTGCGCGCGATCACTTGAGATTGCTAGTCGACACTCTGTTGTCGGAAATTATTTATGTTAGGTATTTTTTTTAATAATTTTACCTATTTTTTTAAATATTTCTTACTACTTATCAGCCTCCTTCAATATATACCATCATTAAATCCTGTACAAATCTTCTTAATATATAAAAACCGTTAACTCCATTATATATAATTATGATTAACCGCTTAAAATTGGCAATTAAATGGCATTACAACGACTCGTCGTAGCGTTCTGATCTTGTTTCTACCATCAGGTCTAATGGATCCAAGATCTGGGTAGGTCTAGTACCTCTACGGCCTTTAGAAAATTGACTCTTAATGTCATATTTTTCCATCCAATTACGCAAAGTTTTCCTTGGCACGCCATATTTATTTGACGCAGCATACACACTATAACCCTTTTTTACTGCTATCAAAGCGTCTCGAAGATGTTGCGAAGAGTATTGCTTGTACGATTTCTCTTGAAAAACATCTGTTTCTATGTTAACTATTGCATTAGGTCGTCTGCCAACGACCCTAGGTCTAGCGTTGATGTTCATAGGTATACCGTCATCCATGTCAATGAAATGCCTGGTCACGATCTTGGTGGAAGTCCTCAGACCTGTAACAAGCAAGGGAAAGAAACGCCCATTAGTTTATGGTTTTCCCGAATTTTGGGGAGATTTTTGAAGGATTGCAACACTGGTTTGTACAGGGCGTTTCTTTTCCTGGCTTCCTACAGGGGAGGGGAGTGTAAAAAGCGAGGAAAAGCCGCTCTATAGGATGAATACTTAACTTATCCAATCAACTGGGTACATCAATTTTCGATAGATAGCGAAACTGGGGAGTTCGTTCGGAATCACTACCGTGTTTGAGTATCTTTTTAAAAATATTTGTGTCCAATAAATTTTGAATTCGATTTTTCATTAAATCCAATATTTTTGTAATTCATTTTTTCTATACTCATTTATTTGCTCATTTTTTACATTATATAAAAAAAAAACAATCACAAAAAAATAAATTTAAAAATACAATATAAAATACAGGGCCACTGGTAACGGGGTCTACGACCCAAGCCATCAGTGGTCGGGGCTCAAGAGAGAGGAACCTCCGCACAATACGTGCCGTGTCAAGAACGACCGCCGCGCTGAATCAGGCCCTTTACCCTTTGTAATTCATTATTATTAAACTTCGCTGTATAACATTTTGGGCCAAAATATATTACTTCCGTAAAAAAGGAGACGATTAAAAAGAACTGTGCTCAATTTTGGCTCCTGCCACAGACTTGAAAAAAGTAAACAAATCTTTTTGACGCCGATCCCAGTTGAATGGTTATACAGTGTAATCCGTTTATGACAACATTGACGGGAACTAACAAATACGTCATAATAAGCGGAACTCATACAAAGCATTTTGTGAAAAAATACCCTTTAATGTAAATGCATACATTTTTTTATGTATTCAAACAGCGAAACATATAGGGTGGGCAATCTAACGTTTGCATTTTGAACTACTGTTTATTTAGAGAATGACAGCTCAAATGTCATTCAATTTGCGTTCATAATATAATTAAAGGTTTGACATTTACGAAATGGGACGCTATACGCTTGAACAAAATTGGGAAATATTGAAAAGTTACTTCCAAAGTGGCGAGTCTTCAGTCCAAACTGTAAGAAAAGTGTGTGTGTGTGTCAGATGAAGCTCATTTTCACCTCGGAGGCTATGTCAATAAGCAAAATTGTCGCATCTGGGGGTCGGAAAATCCACACGTCACCATTGAGATGCCAATGCACCCACAAAGAGTTACGGTTTGGTGTGGGTTTTGGTCCGGCGGCATCATTGGAAAATGAGCAAGGAGCCGCCGTTACGGTCAATGGCGAGCGATACCGCGCCATGCTCAACGAATTTTTGATTCCAAAAGTTGAAGAGTATGGCATGGACGACATTTGGTTTCAACAGGATGGCGCAACATGCCACACAGCCAACATGACAGTCGAACTTTTGAAAAATGCAAACTTTATATGGCCCACCCCTTATAATATATCATATTAAATCAAAAGAATTGCATGTAGTATTATCATATTATTACGTTCTCTGTTCTTTGCTTACGGCGAGTTATTCTATCTAATTTAAGTCGAATTACTTTTTTGCTGGTTACACTTAAATAACAAGGTAATAATATATTACATATCGCAATGTATTTTGTTTATTTTTTTTATTGCGTTAGAAGTCAAAGTTGGTCGTGGTGGTACTGCCCACTGTTGGGCTCAGGTCTCCTCCGAAGAGGGGTTAGTCATAGTCCACCACGCTTGCCCAGTGCGGATTGGGGACTTCACATATCTTCAAAGGATTTTTAGAACCCTTTTTCTGATATGCAGGTTTCCTCACGATGTTTTCCTTCACCGTTTTTAGCCAGTAGTGTTGTGAAAAATTGCACATAAATCTTTTTCATATTAGGATTTAGAGGTACAAGCCGGCCGGTTTTGAAACCGCGACCTCCCGTACGGAAGGCATGCGCTTCAACTACTCGGCCACCACGACTATTTCGAAATCCCTACTAATATATAAATGTGAATGTAAGTTTGTTTGTTAAGCTTTCACGCGACTCTACACAACAACTCTACACGACAACTACTCAACCGATCATAGTGAAACTTTGCACACATATTTTTGGAGGTATTAAAAGTAATATAAAATACATTGATTACAAAAAAAATATTAAAAAAAAATGTTTGTCAAATAACCTCAAAATCTAGCTTCTTAAACGCCATCTAGTATATAAATAAATCAACTCAATTATGATACTTATATTTATAATCCTGAATCCTTCAAGGATTTTTTTCCATAATTTACAAAAATAACACAATTTTTTTGATGTAAAACTTTTATTACTAAGTACCAAACAAAAACGCATTTACAATAATACTGCGTGTATAATATATATTTATAATTATAATAACTATTATACATCTTATATATAATATAATAAGATAGCTGGTAGTCACAGATATAAGACAAAATATAATATTTATACGTTTTTCTTAAAATTAAGGCACATAGTCAATTGCAAATTAAAATAATACTTTAATTTTTAAATATAAATTTTATTATTTTTCGTCATCAATAATAATGCAAATTTAAATGTAATTTAAGACTTTTTTCCTAGACCCCAAGGATTATTACATCTGGAATCAACATCATGAACAACAGAATGAAGCTAATTAAAAGTACGCCAGTCGCGTGTAACAACTCGACTATCTGTCGTTAGAGAGTGCTAACACTCAATTCGTTTAGCACTAATAAAAAAACTTGAGAGGTGTCACGGGGACACCCGAATAGAACGAAGTTCCTTTCGATTAAAAGATATCTTATATTTTTTTTTCCTAACGTAACGCGCGACAAAAACACGTCGTAAAATACGTTCCTGTTTTAAAAGATTTTGATCATCGCGCCATCTAGTGATAATCATCTAAAACAAAAAAGTGTCGTGACAACTTTTCGTAAGATTTTTTTCCGTCTAGCCCCCTTTCGATAACGCGCGATAAGGAACTTCGTTCCAATAAAAACTGCGTTTAAAATTGAGTTTATCATGAAATAACGTTTTGACTTCCAAAAAAGAAGGATTCGTCTTTACCTTAGTTCGGGTGGACCGATTTGAATGATTCTGGTGTCAGTTGAAAGGTGATGGTCGTCATGTCCCATTTATTTTATTACAAGATTGAACAAGTAAGGATTTGTGTTTAAAAATGTGAATTTTTAACAGACAAGATTTCAATGGAAGTCTGTCGTTTGCATTTTTGTATTTAAAATAATATTAGCTATCACCACCAGCTTTAGGCACTTTTTGGGTTCACATAAGGCTTTATATAGCATAAATAGAGTGTTAGGTAATGTATCCAAAAAACAGAAATAAAAATAGCATGAAGTTTAGTTAAAAACTACACAATATAAAACAAAGTCTTATCACGTCTGTCTCTATGTATGATTATATCTTTAAAACTACACAACAGATTGTGATGCGGTTGTAATAGATGTCGTGGTACAAGAGGAAGGTTTATGTGTATAATACATGCATGACATAGTAGAGATACACTGTTCAGAGATTTTTGATGTGATGTCGTAAATAAATATATTTTACTGAGCATCATTATAAAAATCACGAGCTTATTAAAATTAAAAATTAGTGTATCTATGTTGAGTCTTATTAGACGACTCAGAGTCACTCAAAGAGCAATGGAAAGGGCTATGCTGGGTGTTTCTCTGCGTGATCAAATCAGAAATGAGGAGATCCGCAGAAGGACTAAAGTAACCGACATAGCCCAAAGAATTGCATCTTTGAAGTGGCAATGGACAGGACACATTGTGCGAAGAACGGATGGCCGATGGGGCCGAAAAGTTTTGGAGTGGCAGCCACGAACAGGTAGGCGCAATGTTGGTAGACCCCCCACAAGATGAACCGACGATCTAGTCAAGATCGCGGGAGGTCACTGGATACAGATGGCGCAGGACTGGTCGATGTGGCGAGGGCAGGGGGAGGCCTATGTCCAGCAGTGGACGTCTATAGGCTGATGATGATGATGTATCTATGTTAAAATCATTTCTTAAAAAAATGGTTTAATGCACTATAATATTGAAAAGTTCTAGATGTCAAAAATTTGATTGTCAACTCAGTCGTCAAAAAAAAACTATTTGACTATTTTTTCGTTTTTGGAAACATTACCGTAACACCCTGTATTTACTTACAAATAAATAATACAAGTTGCAATCGGAAAAAACTAGTAAACAAAATATCCCAAAAAGCGGATTAAAATTAAAACAAATACATTAAAATTATATACAGGGTGTATCTGTAACTTTATCCCAGCTGTAGTGTGGTGAATGACCTGTTCAAATACAATGCAGAAACACCTACACTACGGGTTTTAGGTGTTAGTAAGACCTACAAAAAAGTCCGCGAGAGCATATACCTAACTATCATAGCTTAGTCACAATAAACGCGGGCGGCGGGCCGCACCAATAATATCGCGACAATATTGCGAGTACTGTTTGAATCTCTTTGTAACGCAGACGAAGTTGCGCGGGTCAGTTAGTCTCGTATAAATTTGATAAAGATCTGACTGGTAGTTTTTGTGCTATGCTTGAGAAATAGAAGTTGGTCGTTTTCAATTTTGTAATAAAAATATAATTTTCAAACAATGTCAGAAAAAAAAGTTTAACCGTCAAAAATAAAAATGTGTTTCTAAGTTGTATTTCGACAGATCATCCACCTCACTACAGCTGACACAAAGTTACAGATACACCCTGTATCCATTAAAAAGTAGTGTAGGAACATTTTACGTGAAAATTTTGTAATTATTTCTATAAATTATATGACACAAGTAAAACTTTTTATAGAGAATGCAGATATACAGGGTGTATGAAGACCACTTCCGAAAACGAAGATTGGGTTAGTACTAGTGATGAATGTTAAGCTTTATGAAAAAAAATCGTCTAAATAGACCGATGTCCTGTCTTATCATCACAGGTATCACTAGTACTAACACCAGTCTTCGTTTTCGGGAGTACTCTTCATATACCCTGTATAAAGTTTGATTTGTTAATGATGGTACATATTGAAGGAGAGTGAGTACTCTGTTCTTATACGGAATATAAAATATGAGGTAAAACGTCGATAAAGCTATCCCAAACAAAAAAAAACTTGAGAGGTGTCAAGGGACACCCGGATGGAACGAAGTTCCTTTCGATTAATTAGTGAGGGAATTGTAATAAAATTTTATTTTTTTAAGTTATATTTTGATCACAGCGCCATCTAGCATTAATCATATAAAACAAAATAAGGAATTGTTTTAAAAGATTTTATCACAGCGCCATCTAGCGATAATCAACTAAAACAAAAAAGTGTCGTGACAACTTTTTCATAAGGATTTCCATCTAGCCCCCTTTCGATAACGCGCGATAAGGAACTTCGTTCCAATAATTTTGGATAACAGAGTGTTGACTAACAACCTCAAGTGATCTCGCGCACTCCGACACACACATCAGCTGTCGAGCGACAATCGATTTGCAAGAATTTTAGATATTTTCAAGTTGTGTTTACTAAGGATTTATACCATATTCTTTGGTTATGGTACCATCATTAACAAATCAAATAAGTTTTTATGAAATATTTCATATTTTTTGGAATATAAATGTAACTATTTATTTACTGAATGGCAAATGATTTTCAATTGGATTAAATAACAATATAAATTATAGTAGATAAATTAAAAATCTCCCAAAATTTAGGGAAAATTCTGATAATACAGAAAACGTTTTATAATAATAATTTAATACATTTAAAAAACAATTAAGTACGTTGTAATTATAACTTTATATGAAAAATACTAAAATGTGTGCCCTGATATTGACAATATTTTTGTCAAAAGTATTGACAATATTATTAAACATCGGACAACTTTCAAAATATTTTTATACATTGAACCCCAATTCGCGTATTTTCGCTTAATTTTTTATACTTTTATATATAATTTAAGTCTTTTTATATTCATTTGGACGTTGTCCTTAAGCACTCAATATTATTTCCAAGGCATTTTTTATTAATACTAAAAGTTTTATACATATCTAACGAAAATTATACATAGGTCTGATTTATATAAAATTAATTAAAAATGAACTGCGCAAAATAATTTAATTAAAACGAAAAACGTTTGTTGTTTAAAACGAAAAGTATAATTTCCGTTAACTTTATATAAATATAATTAAAAATGTATAACTAACATTAATAATAAAAGAACACGTTACAACATTAAGATTTCGTTAAAAATAAATAATTTTTATACTTTCATTTCGTTATTTGAAATGTATTTTTTTAATATTTGTCTATCTTTGGACACCATTGCATTAGTTTCAATAATTTAATATTTCTTTGGATAAATTTAAAAGGAGGGACACACGAGCGAGGAAACACGCAGCGTTTTTTAATTCGATTTTTAGATTTAGCTAGTTGGCCATCGGAACTTCGTCTGCGTCACATAAGAATTATTTCAGGGAATTTTCTCACCGTATAAACTTTTCATGGACTTCCGCGAATATTTCAAGACTAAAATTCGCCAAACGGTCGATTTTAATCTTAAAAAATCTTTCTTTGGATGAACTGATTTCGATATATTTTTTTCAATTATAAGCAGATTTAAGAGAATTAAAGCAGACTTCGAGCATAACCTGATATAAATTTGACAAATTAACAGGTAATTTTACTACGATTATAAAAAAGGATATTTCTTTTTCTAAACTGACAACACCAAGACTAAAATTAACCAAATCGGTTCAGCCGTTCTCAGTTTTAGCGAGACTAACAAACAGACGAAAACGAAGTTGCTCGGACCCACTACTACCACAATAAAATCAAACACAGTGTGCATTTAATTGAAAAGCAGTTCTCAGCAAGTTCTCCACGAGACAGGCTTGACCTAGTGTGGAGATCTAATGGTTAATTGTATACAAGGTGGATCTGTAACTTTGGACAATTTGACGTGGGGTAAATGACCAGTTAAAACAAAACTTACAATCACTTTTATTTTAGGATTGGATAAAAAAAATCATCATAGTATGGAAGTCCGCAACGATAGTCGTACGTTTTCCATACAATGTCAGAAAAAATAGTTTAACCGATCCAAAAAATAAAAATGGTATGTACTTCGACAGGTCACCCCCACGTCAGATTGTCCAAAGTTACAGATCCACCCTGTATACTTCTCACATTATATACAGTTAAAAACGCCTACTAAAACCTGCTCGTCTGTCACCCCTTTTATATTTAATAAATATCTTTGCATCATCTTTGGTAGTAATATATAACGTATACAGCGATAGGCCACATTTTTATAATTTTGTATAATTATACTTTTATTTTCGTGTATAAATTCTGTTAACAGTCGCCATTTTGGTGTTGCCATGTTTAAATTTAGAATTTTCTTTTTTACAAGATTAGATGGTTAGGTTTGTCATGTATTGTTTGTAGGAGATTTGTGAACCGATTTTGATAATTATTTTTTAAAGCGTTACTGAACTGTTTTTTACTAATTATTTGTATCAAAGGCACATTTTATTTAGTCTCGTTGAAAGTAAATTTTGATTTGAATTTGCAAAAATAATCTTTGAAAAAAATCTATTTTTGGATACAAAGCAGATCCCTTTAGCATAAATTTGACAAAATTAACATTTAATTTTACTACAACTATAAAAAAAGGAATTTTCTTTTTCTAAACTGGCAACACCAAGACTAAAATTACTCGTGCAACGTCATATCAAGGACGCCATGACACTCCATATCGGGAGATTTCTCCCCAGTTTTAGGGAGATCGTCCTCACTTGACACATTACTAGCGAAAGACAGGAAGTGCTTCCCGAAATCTATATCCGTTTCGTTCTCTTCATTTTGCGTTTGGAATTCATAGTTTTTAAATTCCTTTTGTTTTTTACTGTTTTCGACGAATTGCTTGAGTTGTTGAGGCATAGGGAAAGATGATTTTATGTGGCACCTTTTCATCCAGTTACGGAGAGATTTTCTTGGCACCTTATGCGTTTGGGCTGCCCTGTGGAGGAAAATAATTAGATTAAATCATTTTTCATAGTGCAGAAAGCTTTTTCAAGGTATAGCGAAAGAAAGAAAGATATGACACACACACAGACAGACATGGACCTGAAACTGCTAAACTATATCCATTCAACTGGGAACGTCACTATTCGCTAGATGGCGAAACTGGAGACTTCGTTCGGAATCAATACCGCGTTTGAGCCCCTTTTTAATAACATTTTTTTCCAATAATTTTTATTTTAATTTTTAATTAAACCTTATATTTTTGTGAATCTTTATTACTTAACGACGCTGTATTGCATTTTCAGCGAAAATCTATCATCTCCGTAAAATATGAGACGATTAAAAAATGTAAACAAAACAAGTTTTAGAACTGTGCTCAATTTTGGCTCCTGCCACAGACTTGGCAAAAGTAAACAAACCAATTTGGTTGCCGATCCCAGTTGAGTGGATAATCAAAAAAATATACTAACCTATAAATACTCCCGCCTTTTTTGACGTCCATTAGGGCTGCCCACATAGCCTCATTCGAGTACCTTCTATTAGGATTAAACTTCCCCATCATGACCCTTTCTAAATCTTTACGCGACAACCCTGACGAGCTAATCTCTTTTCCCTCCAAAAACTGATCCAAATCAGATTTAAGCACAGTGTCTCCAATATCCACGTTTTTATCTTTGAAAATGGGCGGTCTACCCCGCCTTCGAATCTGGGGTTTCTCCCCAATTTTCGGGAAAATTTCCTTGCTTGCAACACTTTTGGGGATCAGCTCTACTTCGGATTTTTGGGTCTTTTCGATTTTTGGCTTTTTTGCTTGGCTCGCTCTTAGTAAGGACACCTCTAATTCGCCATTTTGTTCTAACCACGATTTATAGTAGTCATTTTCGGCTTTTTCGGCGCATTTTTGCTGCAAATATTCTTCAGTTGCGTTTGTATTTAGGCCATATTTGGAAAATTCGTTTTTGATCTCCACAGCGTTCATTTTTGACAGCCTATTTATGTATTCAGAGTTTGCTTTCGCTAGATTCTGCAGTTTATTTTGGAAGAACAACTCACTTTCCGGCTTGACGCGCACGTAATCGCGACCGCTCCCTAAAATTGAAAGTCTTGCCAATTAGAAAATCAAAAATACCCACCTATACGTAGAAAATGTGAAACCCAAATGACAATGTTTTTACAAGCTTTATATTATTAACTTGCACTGGATGTAACTTTATAAGTACGTGTGGAATTGCAAGCTAAATTTGACAAGCTTCCCGGTTTCCGATTGAGCTAACATTTTGCAGGCAGATGTATATCACGTGACAATACAATAATATGACAAAATGGCGCTGATCTGATGATGGAGTCGGGAGGTTATTGGAACTCCTGTACTAAACAAGATAGACTCGTTGTCTCGTTTTACTTGTATTAGCTAGCACTCTACTGCTACATGATATCCAGGATCGTAAAAGCTTGTATTAATATTTTTTCTTTAAAATTTACCTTAAAACATACATTTAGGTAAAATAGTCACAGCTTTTCTACATATAGGTTTTATTGAACCATGAATGGGGAATTAAAAATAAAATAAAAACGAAAAAAATGTCTGTAGGCAGCCTAAAGAGGCTTAAAAAATAAAAAAAACAAAAAAAAAATACATTCATGGTCCAATTATTTTAAAAAAATCTACTAATTCACAAAAATACGAAAAAAGGCCTACCTTACAGACATTTTTTATCTTCATAAAATCACTTAATTTTTCTTAAATTCACTATTAATCAAAAATAATCAAGATATACAGGGTGTATCTGTAACTTTATACCAGCTGTAGTGAGGTGAATGACCTGTCGAAATATAATGCAGAACCACTTATTTTTGGAATCGGTTAAACTTTTTTCGATATCTTATGTGCAAACTATCACAGCGAGTATCCAAATAATTTTGTAAAAAAAGTTTAACCAAAATAAAAATAAAAGTGGCTCTGCATTGTATTTCGACAGGTCATTCACAACACTACGGTTGGTATAAAGCCCTGTATATATTTGGAAAAAATACAAAAACATCCTGGATTGGGTTAAATTAAGATTTTATAGAGTAATATTTTATAGTACATTTATTAAAAATCGTGGTAAGAATTTAATAATAGGCATAACCGCAGTATAAAATAATCGAAAATTTAATGACATTGTTGGAAACTAAATATTAAAACAATTTAAAATACTGATTTAATTTTACTTAAAAACTTGAAACTGAAGATTTTTAATAAATTAAAATATTACAATCGGCCATTTTGGCTGAAACGTCAATCACACCGGGTGACGTCACGATTAGGTAAACAATATGAATTTTATTTTCTTTTCTGGTGGCGCGATGACACTTTTGTTTACCTAAGCGTGACGTCAAACGCGACGCCATGACACTATGGTCTGTTTTTGCGCACTATTTGAAATATTTGTAAAATTGTAAATAGTTTAAAACCTAGTTAAAATTTAATTTTAATTTATTATACAGGGTGGATCTGTAACTTTGGACAATCTGACCTGAGGTGAATGACCTGTTGAAATACAACATAACACCATTTTTATTTTTTGGATCGGTTTACCTTTTTTTTTTGACATTGTATGGAAAACGTACGACTATCGCTGCGGACTTCCATACTCTGATGAAAAGAATTTTTATCCAATTCCTAAAATAAAAGTGGTTCTATGTTTTATTCCAACAAGACATTCAGCTCACGTCAGATTGTCCAAAGTAACAGATCCACCCTGTATTTAGTAAATTATACCTACGACAAACTATTTCATGATAAAATGATAAAAAAAAAAAAAATTGAATTCAAATAAAAGTCGATTAAAAAACACCCTATATTTTGATTTTTATTTTCCTTATTTATTAATTTACTTTTTTTTTTGGATTTGAATTAAAATTTGAAGACCACTGAAAGGGTTTACTATAAGGTTTTTTTATTTTTTCCTTAATTTTATCCTATTTTATTTATTTTCTTACCTGATGGTTGTCCAAGACTACTGCTAGGTTTTCCAGGTTCATCATCCTGGAAATAAATAAGTAAATTAAATTTAAATATATAAAAAAAAAACTTGAGAGGTGTCAAGGGATACCCGGATGGAACGAAGTTCCTTTCGATTAAAACGTATCTCATAAAAATTATATCCTTTCACAACGCGCGATAAGGAACTTCGTTCCAATAGTTAATTTAAAAATTATTTTTATAAAACTAAATAATAAATAGGTTAATGAATTTAATTTAAATATCATAAAAATGGATTATCAATGAAAATTGGCAGTAAAATATTTCTAATTAGTAAAAAAAATACATAATATGTTGCAAGAGGTCCATGAGCGACGGCAATACCTTACCATCAGGTGGCCTGTTAGCTCGTCAGCCTACATAGCAATAGAAAAAAATTACGTCCCTAGGTACACGTAACGATCTTGGTAC
Organism: Trilocha varians; assembly: GCA_030269945.2. NCBI lineage: Eukaryota > Metazoa > Arthropoda > Insecta > Lepidoptera > Bombycidae > Trilocha > Trilocha varians. Next base: position 15,664,789 of record AP028278.1, on the reverse strand, counting down.
TAACTACATTTGCTATCTAAAACTGGTCACTTTACCCTAACCTGGCGTCACGACGGTAAACAATACCGTAACGCATCATGCCACCCCGCATAACACCGAACGCTGAGTATGACCGTTTGGAGGTTCAAGTGCATTTCAACAACAAAAAATAAATCCGATGGTCACATCACTCTACCAACCTCATTGTACTCCATCTGGTCATTGTCCATTTCGCCATAATAAAGTCCGTCCTCTTCTACCGTTTCTTCTTTGACGTCAGCTGTCAAATCTTCGGATCTACGCTTTTTGGGGCCATTTGTCGAGTTTTGGGGCTGTTTTGGGGCTTGCGTCGGTCCTGTAGGGTAAACGAACCAGTTGTACTAACGCAGTATTGTATGGAAGACTTCCCAGTTTCAGTTATTAAGTATTATTTTGTTTGTTTATTTGTTACTTAAGTTGGGTGGACCGATTCGGATGATTCTTTTTTTACATAGAAATGTGATTGTCGACGGATCTCATTAAATCATTTTAGTAATTCAATTAAAAATATTTTTCTTCTCTTACCATTGGTAGTGTGATTGTCTTTCTGTGCGTTAGCAACGAGCGCATCGCTGGCCACTGTGAAGTCTTTACTGTCAGGCTTGCTGTCAGTCAAACCTGAGCTGTCGCTTGAACATAAACCTGAAATGATAGAGGTAGAATTAAAAAAAGTAACTAGTATCGGTACCTAGTATTGGTGCCTAGTATTAGTAGCTAGTATCGGTATAAAGTATGGAACCTAGTAAGAATGTTGCAAATGTCGATTTTTGGATCAATTTCGACATTGCCATTTGACAATGTTGACCTTTTCAAACATAAGTTCAAAGTTTTCATTGACAAGTCTACAACAACTGCCTAGAGGGGGCGGCGTGGGCGTAACGCGTCGCGCCGTCCCGCATAACCCCGTGCTGGGTTTTGGACTCAGCTGGGGTTCAGACGCCGAGTGTGAGTGGTTGGAGGTTTTAGTGCGGTTCAACTGCCACATAAATATGGTAATTACCAATTAATGAGTACCTACTATAAAATAGGTGCCTACTTTTACTTTACCATTACAAAAATTTACTAGGAAGAGAGGGAGAAATTTCCCCCACCTAATAATTCAAACCCCCCCGCAAATTTTCTTGAGAATGGAAGGTCATAGACCCATCGAGTTTGGGCTCATTTTAAAGGGCAAGTAGAGGCCTTTATTTTGACCCCATCAGATTCCCTCCACGCCGAGTCAACTTTTGTCATCATTTTTTGCGATAGTGAATTTTTGTTTCACATTATCTACTTCATCTTCTGATAAAATTTGATTCCAAAAATGAAATTGGTTCAAAGTATTGACAGGTCACCTTCAGCTAACTAACAGATCCACCCTGTATATTATTAAGTTTTCTTACCTCTTATTTGGAGAGCCTCTGCCGATTTCAGTAGACTTGGCAACTCTTCTTGAGTTACATTCACTTCGCCCTTGTACATGAAGTCGACTAACGCTTGCATTTCACTGAACCTATTTAAAATAAGTCTTAATAATATTATAGGCCATCCATAAATTACATTACACGAATTTCACGTTTTGTTTAAACCAAAATTTTGTATCATTTCTGTCTTGTTCGATCTTAAAAAAAAACAAAAAACTGGACCCCACGACGACCATCACTTTTAACACAAAAATCATCCAAAACGGTCCAGCCGAACCAAAGGCGACGGGAAAGAGTGCTGAGCGCGTAACGCGTCGTGCCGCCCCTCCAAACCCCGTGCTGGGTTCTGGCCTCAGCCGGGGTTCAGACGCTGAATGTGAGCGGTTTGAGGTTTTAGTGCGGTTCAACTCCCACATACCCCACATACGGTGATTTCCTCCAACTGAAAATAATACTAAAGTTATGCAAGGATAAACATCAAAAAAAAAGAGAAAACTGCCATTTTTGGCAGAGTTAAACTGGTCAGCTATTATTAGCGGACCTTTGCATCTTCCTCTGCGTCACTTTCAATTAAAAGGTAGCCATGTTCTTTCTCAGGGTTTAAAGATTGTCTGTGTCAAATTTAATCAAAATCGGTTGAGAGGTTTAAGCGGGAAAGCGTAACAGACAGACGGAGTTACTTTCGCACTTATAATATTAGTATGAATACTTATTATAGGTATATTATAAAGCTGAAGAGTTGGTTTGTTTGAACGCGCAAATCACAGGACACCCACAGGTCCGATTTGAAAAATTCTTTCAGTGTTTGATAGTCCATTTATCGATTTATTACCTATATCCCTCTGTAACGCAGACGAAGTTGCGTGGATCAACTAGTGCTAGAATAAACATAAAAAAGAAAACTACCTATTTTCGCCAAAACAAAACCGGTCAGTTATCATCATCTTACCTCATATCTCTCATGAGAACAATAGGATGATCACATGGGTTCTGGAGTAACAGCCTCTCTAAATAAGCCGAACAAGCTGACAGGACGAGCTTGTGACATCGTAGCTGACGGGATTCGCACGCTAATGTCACGTCAGCGAACTGTTCCGTCAGTAGCAGACGGGGGAATACTGCCTGTAAGGAATGGTTTAAGATTTAGCTGATTAAATTTTATATGGCTTCTTAACTTGAATTATTGCGACACAGAAATTCTGTTAGTTATTGACCAATAATATTATATAATAAAGCGTATCTGCTTATTACCATGCACTTTTCACTTTTGGAATGAAGTTCCTTATCGCGCGTTATCGAAAGGGGGCTAGACTAGAAATTCTTATGAAAAAGTTGTCACGACACTTTTTTTGTTTTAGATGATTATCGCTAGATGGCGCTATGATCAAAATCTTTTAAAACAATTCCTTATTTTGTTTTATATGATTAATGCTAGATGGCGCTGTGATCAAAATATTTTATTGTAAAGGTGATGGTAAGGCCCCTGTTCGATTTCCTGCGATACAGGTTTGACCTAGTGCGGGGACCATTGTCATAGATGTTAAGTTGTACATTGTTTTTTAGTAAAATAAACTATTTTATTTCATTTCATATGCTATGAATGGCTCTGATACTGTCGTTTACTAACTACTATCGTTGTAGAAATTGGTTTTCCGTTTAGCTGACGAGATTTACACGCTTATGTTATGTCAGCTATAGACGGGGGAATACTGCCTGTAAGGAATGGTTTAAATAAGTATGTAGTTTAAAATTGAGCTGACGTAATTTTCACATTGACTTTAGATCAGCTAGTTCTCGATATAGCTGACTGATTTACTTAACGACTTAGAATATATTTTTTTTTTTATTGATATTCATTATTTACTTCACTCCTCAGATGTGTCAAAGGGATCATCGATAATGATTTCAGATTTTAGCTCAGCCGTGGACAGTAATTGGTTGTTACAATAATAGATATTCTGTCTACAGTGTAGTGTCTAGAGATAAAAAAAAACTTGAGAGGTGTCAAGGGACACCCGGATGGAACGAAGTTCCTTTCGATTAATTAGTGAGGGAATTGTAATAAAATTTTATTTTTTTAAGTTATAATAATTAGTTAGTTTAAAACGTCTATCTCTCCCTCTTTCTATAAGAGAGAGAGAGACAGAAGTTTTAAAATCTTTCGATCACAGCGCCATCTAGCATTAATCATATAAAACAAAATAAGGAATTGTTTTAAAAGATTTTAATCACAGCGCCATCTAGCGATAATCATCTAAAACAAAAAGTGTCGTGACAACTTTTTCATAAGAATTTCCGTCTAGCCCCCTTTCGATAACGCGCGATAAGGAACTTAGTTCTAATGTCTGCAAAACGATTGTTTTTCGACAGCTGATGTCTGTGGCGCGGGAGACCGGTTGTAAACAAATTTGAAGATAATCTGATCAAATTTGTATAAGAGAAAGAGAGAGAGAGAGAGAGAGTTTTAAACTAACTAATAATTATAACTTAAAAAAATAAAATTTTATTACAATTCCCTCACTAATCAATCGAAAGGAACTTCGTTCCATCCGGGTGTCCCTTGACACCTCTCAAGTTTTTTTAAAGTGGCGTTATCCTTACTTACCTGTAAATTTGTATGATACGAATTCCACCTCACGCAGAACTGTTGAGGTTGCAACGCCATCTTGGATTTTTTGACACTAAATCATTTAGCACTTTCAGTTTTAAATATAATTGCACATAACTATTGCACTATATAATATTATCACAGTTTATTTATTATATATAAATATTTATATATTAAGTACGTTTTAGTAGAAACTATGTTGGACTAGAATGTCGTTTTTGAATACTGGAACCACGGTGTTTCTGTAACAAAGGAAGTATGTATTATGTTAATTATATTTTTAGCAAATATGAAAATAAACTTATTCAGACACTCGCGGTTTTCTATAATAGTTTCATGCATTTTTAACAGGGGTGACGGCTTCAGATTATCTAGTATGTGGAATCCAGTGCTAAACACAACAGTCACTCGCGGGTTCATGCGAACGAGAGTCTTGTGGATACAGTAAGTGTGGTGTGTCGTGATGTGAGTTCGAGTTCCAGTGGTCCTACACAAAAGCGAACGAGAAAGAGGGTAGACAGATTTGTTTGCTCTTAAATCGACCCGCAGTATCCAGTCTTCTCGTGATCATGACGTTTGCAACAACGTTGAAATATCGAGACAACTCAATTAATTAAATATCGCGGTAAGAACCCGTTGAATTGCATGAAAATAACGGATTTCTATTTTTTACGCATACCACAAAACTACGTCCAATGTCGAAGTCTAAAGTCTGCTTACTAACAAAAAATATCATCGAGATCGGTTTATTCACAAAAAAAATACAAAGAAACACGGACAGAAAATCGTGAAATCCTCCCTTAAAAATATACATTCTTAAATAGCTCAAAAAATACTTATTTGACTTAAAAATAGAACCCTTCACATTTCATGTCGAACAAGAATCATCCAAATCAACGTCATAACGTCAACGAGAAAAAAAATACAGTCAACTTCACAACCTCCCTTTTTTAAAAGTCGGTCAAAAACAAACATTGACGACATCCCTATTTCGTTATCAAGTAAAACCACAACACTACTAGTCTATGTTTCGTTGAAGGCCCCTAAAATCGATTTTTCGGAAATTCGAGTTGACTTTTTGTGCTCCCCTACCAGACATATGTCTATCTCATTTTAACGTTAAATATTAATCGAGTTAGAGAGAGAAGGGTAGCGTCTGCGTTTGTCATTTGTTTTGAAGTGCATTCGATCGTCTATTTTTAGCAATGGATTTTTCCATATTCATTTATTAGCTTATTTTTACATTATATTTAAAAAAAAAACATTTACAAAAAAATTAATTTCAAAATACAATATAAAAAACAGAGGGCCACTGCAGGCGGAGTCTACGACCCAAGCCATCAGTGGTCAGGGCTCAAGAGAGAGGAACCTCCTCACAATACGCGCCGTGGCAAGAACGACCGCCTTCTGAAGCAGGCCCTTTACCCAGTCGGGGAGCGAAAGCTTCTCTAGATGACGGTCGAAACTTTTCGCTATTAGACCGTGCACAGATATAACGATCGGAACAATGATGGTCGATTCAACATGCCACATGTCGGTCACCTCGTGGGCCAAGTCCAATGGATTTTATTATTATGGGAATTTTAAAGGTCGAAATCTTTTAGATACATGTTTTAAAGATCCTGAGTATCAGGTGTTAAAGTGCTTAGACAAGTAAAATCAGCTCAAATACGACTGGTTTATCTTGTTTAGTACAGTAGTTCCTATGGACATCTATTTTTCTATCTTCCATCTGTCTCCTACTTTGCAAATGGAAATAAGATACTTGATATTTGACCAAATTATCTTGTGCCATTATACCCATAGAATTATTCTATGGTTTTAAAGGACTTGTCGATATTCCTTGATCGTAATATTTTTACTGGTATATGATCATCAATTATTAATAGGTACCAACTAACGTCATTAAAAAATCACCCTATATATTAGTTATTAACTAGTAATTCAGACGCAGGAAAACCATTCTCAAAATAGTTCTAAATCTATAAATATTGAATACAATGCAGAGAGGAAATGCAATACAAACTCATTTTATTTCACCTTCGTCGAACTTTTGCGGGGTTGTCAATTACAAATATAAATTTCTACCATTTTCACAATTTTAGTAGAATATGTAAAATATTTTAATCATAGAGAAAAGTAATCTTCTTATATATAAAAAATGAATTGCTGTTCGTTAGTCTCGCTAAAACTCGAGAACGGCTGGGCCGATTGAGACGATTTTGGTTTTAAAATGTTTGTCGTAGTCCAGAGAAGGTTTAAACGGTGAGAAAATACCCGGGATTTTTTTTGTGACGCAGGCGAAGTTGCGCGGGCCAACTAGTCTTATATATGGCTTAATATTTTTATACCAATAAATTTTCATTTCATTTCATATAAAAATGAATTGCTGTTCGTTAGTCTCGCTAAAACTCGAGAACGACTGAACCGATTTGACTTATTTTAATCTTGAAATATTCGTAAAAGTCCAGGGAAGGTTTAAACGGTGAGAAAATTTCCTTATGTGATGCAGACGAAGTTGTCTGGGCTAGCTAGTCGTGAATTGTTTTTAATATTAAAAATTATATTGTAATTTGAATTTTAAAAATACTAATTTTTAATACAATTAAGGACATGCTCGCTGAATTTCTTTCGCCAGTTCTTCTCTGGACGATTCTTGCGACTGGTAGTATATTTATAACGTCAACAAAACTGGTTTATTAATGTTGAAAAAAAAAATTAAGATATTTAGTCTAGAAGATGAAAATATTTCTCCAAATCGGTTATAAGGAAAGAAACCACAAGTAAAACGAGCCCAAACACGACGTATCGATCTCGTTTAGCGCAAGAGTTCCTGTGACCAACATCTGACTCCATCACCAGAACAGCTCTAAACTCTCTCAGCTCTCACATAGTTGTAGATGCATCCAGTAATCAGCAATTTACATAATGAAATGAAATGAAATACTTTATTTTCAACATTGATGACGTACTCATTCTTGTTGACGTCAAAAGTTAAAAGCTACCACCAGTACGGACAGAAAAAATAGTAACTGTAGTCACCGTCCTGAGAAGAACTGGCAAGAAACTCAGCGGGCATGTCTTTTTTATTTCATGAGCATATATTTTTTTTTAAGTATTTTAACAGTATTATACAATTTTACATTAAATATATAAAAAATAGTTGTAGATACAACCAGTGCAAATTAAAAAAAGCTTTTCAACTAGATTTAACAGCATCAGACGACCCTATTTTGCTTACGTCAAATAAATAATATACCTATGATATTGTTAGTAAGTATTCATGGTCGGATGTGAGACTTGGTCCTTGACAGAATCTCATAGAAAACAACTTCAACGTTGTCAACGAGCTATGGAGAGGAGTATGCTGGGAGTAAAACTTAGTGAAAAAAAACCGCACTTGGAAATTAGGAGGATAACCAAAATTGCTGATATTCTTACTCGCATCGACCACCAGGAATGGATGTGGACAGGACATATGCTTCGCTGCTATATAAACAAATGAAGTAAACAGATTACGGTTTGGCATCCGAGAGACGGCGTAAGAAGACAAGGTCGACCAACTAGACGTTGGGAAGACGAATTACGCCTGACTTTGGGACCGTACTGGACTACTGGCTGCAGACAGAACGCAATGGAAGCAGTTGGAGGAGGCCTATGCCAGAAGGCATGTAGAGTTAAGAGACATTTTATAAAACTTGTAAACTATTTTTGTTTGTTCTTTCTCTAATAAATAGGCATAATAAATAAATAGTATTCATGGTCAACACGAAAACTTTTCTTTAAGAGAGAGATAAAATGTTCTGTATGGTTTCTCTATTCCCAATTAAAATCCTGACGGTTTGTGGCAAAAATCATCTCTTTATGGTGATGACCCCCTATAAACGAGGTTTGAGAAAACTCATAATAAATCAATAACACCGTGGCATTGCAAAGGGATTCGTGAAGAACGGTAGTCGCTTACCATTAGGTGGGTTTTCAACTCGTTTTTCTTGAAATAAAAAAAGTTAATGTTTGCAATGTATACATAGTTGCTTCTATTATGCCCCTGATTACAGTCTGATTAGCAACAGTGACCACTTACCGTTAGGCCGTCTATCCGTTTTGCAAATAAAAAGTGAATTTAAGATTTTTTTTTTATTGCCATGTAGACAGACGAGCCAAAGGCCCCCCTGATAGGAAGTGGTTACCGTCGCTCATGAACCTCTGCAATGTCAGGGGACACTCAGGAGTCGCTACATACGACCTAACTTTAAGGACCCTCCTCAAGCCTTGTCTGAAGAAGAACAAGTCATAGCGCTCTGGGAAAACCGAGGAGGGGTGCTCATTCCATAGCCGGATGGTGCGTGGAAAAAAAGTGTTCCTGAAACGAACCGTGTACAACTTACCTATTTATTGTTTAAATAAATTTTGCTAGGTTTAATAGGTTATCTTACTTTCTTACTTTTCATCTTCTTTATTCAGGAAACAAACAGTACAGTTGATTTTATATACATAGTTGAGTAAATTACTGCTTTACAATATTGTTCCTTATCGTGTGTCAAATAAAGCTTTCTTTTCTAAGAAGCGAACTAGAGTCCAAAAAAATCAATTAAAACACTTGAAAAATTTCGAACAAAACTTCGGGGGGTGGCATGTTTGGTAAAAACTGTGGGGTCCCGGTCGTCGACCTTAGGGGCGTCTAAAATAGACCGTGCGGGGGTCTCAACACGTGGGCTATATTTGAACGCGTTGAGTTCTCGGAAACGCCATACGCTCACATTGCACAACGAAAATATTTAGCCTTACTGAAGTTTTAATTTCTTTATTCGTGCTAATATTATAAGTGCAAAAGTAACTGTCTTTTACGCTTTTAAACCTCTCAACCGATTTTGATGAAAGGTACGGACAATCTTTAGACCCTGGGAAAGAACATAGGCTACCTTTTAATTGAAAGCGACGCCGACGAAGTTGCGCGGGTCCGCTAGTAATATTATAAATGCGAAAGTAACTCTGTCTGTCTATCTGGCTGTCTTTTACGCTTTCCTGCCTACCTTACAACTTTCAGCTGATTTTGATGAACGTTACAGACAATCTTTAGACCCTGAAAAAGGACATAGGCTACCTTTTATTGCGAAAAAAAGGGATAAAAAAACAAAACGGATTATAGAGTTCACGTAGACGACGTCGCGGCTAGCTAGTATTAAATGGATTTTGATACGGTTTTTAATAGATATGAGGAAGAAGGTTTCTGTGTATAATACATACATGATATAGTAGAGAAACGCTGATAATTTTAGAGGTTTTTGATGTGATGTTGTAAATAAGCACATTGTTTTCAGTTTGCAGTCACTGAATTTTCCATTCGTGGTATACAGGGTGTATGAAGACCACTTCTGAAAACTTAGTACTAGTGATACCTGGGATGTTGAGATTTTGCAAAAAAAAATCTGTCTGAATGGATCGATTTCCTGGCTTATCATTACTAGTACTACCACCAGTCTTCGTTTTCGGAAGTGCTCTTTATACACCCTGTATAGCAATTGGGTATAACTAGTAAAAACTCCGGTCGGACATTGAGCGGGTCAGTTAGTTAAAATATAATTAATTTTTAAGCAATTTTCTCAGCATATAGTCAAATTTCACGTCTAACCATTCTAAATATATCTTCGCATAAAACTTGAGTGTCTTATTATTAATAAGCAGTAATCTGATGACTGTCGTATTTTCATACGAACACAGTAATTGTACACTATTTGAAGCATAGCGCAGATATGTTTGCAGAAATAACGTTTGGTTCAAAACGTTTTTACAAGCTTCATATTAACTTGCACTGGATGTAAGTATGTAAGTTCGAGAATCTTGCAAGCTTGACAAACTTCCCGGTTTCCGATTGAGCTGACATTTTGCACGCAGATGTATATCGCGTGACAATGCAATAATATGATAGAATGGCGCTGATCTGATGATGGATTCGGAAGGTTGTCATAAGATAGACTTGTTGTGTTTGGACTCATTTTACTTGTATTGGCATTGGCTAGCACTCTAATGATACATGATATCCAGGATGTAAAAGCTTGTATTTAAAGTTTTCTTTAAAATAAATTAGGAACTTTCAATAATTAATTACAAGAAATAAGAGTTTAAGAAAAGTCCTGTATAGTAGACGATTGAAAACGGCCTCCTAATACTTTGGCATTGCAGAGGTCCATGAGCGGCGGTAACTACTTACCATCAGATGGGCTGTAAGCTTGTTTATCTATCAAACAATATAACCTGAGCTCCACTCCTTAGTGTTTCCTGAGCGACCTTCTTCAAATGAGGCTCATGTGTAGCGCAGTGTCCCCTGAAATTACAGACGTCCATGAGCGACGGTCAACACTTACGATCTGCCCGTTAACTCGTCTGTCTACAAGGTTATAAAAGACTCTTTTATAAAAATTAACATCAAAACTCCTACAAAAAATAACACGGGATTCCACTTACATTCTAGAGGTATTTTATCGGATCTTCCAAACTTTCTTTTTACACTAGTTTTTTTTAATCTTTACAACTCTGACGCAAAGGTATCTTATCGCGATTTCATACGACCGGCAAATGTTTGACTGATAAAATAACATAATAAGTTGCACGAAACAGTTCGAGTTTATTTCGACATCAGCTGATTCGTAATTCGTCTGTATCACAAAATAGAGAGAGAAAAAGTGGACACTACTGTTTTTTTTTGAGAATTTATTTCGGACTTCATTTGATTGGTAGTTCGAAACTGTCACAAAATAAAGTGATTGGTTTGGCGTACTTTTTTAATTTGTCGAGATTTTTTTTGAAAATCAGAGTGGTAGTTCGTTTGTGTCATAAAATATGAAGCAACTGGGGGTGAAATATAATTATTTTTTCATTTCTCTTAAGAAAAATAAATCTGTGGGGATCGGGAGGTCGTGATTTCGACACGGCTAGTACCTCTAAAAAGCTCTTAATTTGTAAAAGATTTATGTGACGTGAGGAAACCTGCATATTGGAGAAGAATAAAAACATACATTACATGAGGTTCGAAAAACGCATCCTTATTTTGTGGAAAAAGTTGAAGCAATAATTTATTGCCATACGTATATCTCAAAGGATGGTATGTGCTGTTTGTTTCTTTTCAGCATGAGGTAGTTTCTGACACGAATTACTAAGAAAATCTTTGAAAATTAAGGTGTCTCAAAAAGGTCAGATCGAGTTTTAATTACAAAAGTAAGTAATAACAAATAGTTTGATAATTTCTACAGTAGAATGAGTAGTATGTAGTAGTAATATATGAATTAAATTACCATAATAATTAGAAGAGATTTTAATTTATAATTTTTTGTGGACAAGTCAACATTTTTTTTAAATTAAAAGTAAACATCAAAAAGAAACTCACCTACACATCCCCAAAACGCTAAATACACTGCATGTCTTTGCAACATTAAAAAAACAATTAAAAAGGTCCAAAATAACAGGCACTAACACACGACCGCTCACAACTCAAACTTGGCATTATACCGTCGTTTCGTTTGCTTGTTCCAAAAATAGTTTAGGCCCCCAACCTAAACACGGCCAAGGAACATGACTCACGAAAAAAAAGCTAAATATTGGTCTAAGCATAGATCAAAATGGCCTTTAAAAACGTAACAAGTCAAATTAAGAACCCATTTAGACCCTATTTCAACGCGCGATTGCAATTAGCTCGAATGAACTCTGCGTATGATAAAAAGCGAAAAATCAATAATTTTTATAGTACACATACTAAATACACATTTTTTGTTCATATTTTTCCACGTAGGCTATCTCGCTCGCACTCGTAATGTAAGTGAAAAATCTTTACGGTGAAAAACTGGAGAGCGAGACAAACATAAGGTTGCTTTGTAAATAAATGACAGAGGACGAATCATAACAAACGAGAGAGAGGACCGATTCTCGTAAATACACTCAAAAATTACGTAATTAACAGTTTTTATTAACAACAAAACGTTGTACTTACTGTTTTATGACGAATTCTTCATAATAAATAGCACTTGTACGATTTTAAGGTTGTTTTTCAAGTCATTTCGGGTTTTTAAATGTGTCAGCGTACACCGTTCCCACGGCCGCCATTTGCAAAATGCGGGCAACTCGAATGATTTGTGGCTCGGTTCAGGCGAGTTTTCCTGCGCTGCACTTGCCAATGTGAAAATACTGATAATATTTATACTATGTTGTGCGCGTGACTTTGCTTTATGTATTTTTAACGTAATTATAATCTTCACTAAACTTTTGATAGGAATTCGTAATTCAACTTACAGAATATTATAGTGGATTATGCTGTTTTTTAACGTTATCATTTAATAGAGTCAGATCTAGTGTTTGTTATAAACCTATGAAAACATGTTACTGTGTATGCCTTTTTCTATGTTATTTATTAGTCACCGGTTCATTGTCTATTGACCTGGCTTGTATCAAATGAAAGACTCCTGCACCCGTGATACAGTTTTGACTAGTACGGGCTCAGATGTTCCTTCCCACTATATAAGCTTACCATGTAACGTCGGTTTAATTTGGTTCACCTTAGTTAGTTTATGTGCGAAATTTATATGTAACACTTATTACTGATCAATAAATACTTTTTCATTTTCATTTTGAAATAAATAAATAATTACATTGACCTTTGACTTTTGTCCAAAAATTAAGAATTACCCATATTAGAAATTAAAGTAAGGAAAAACTTCAAATATCAGATACTAACTAAGCACTTACCACCCAAAATGGCCGTAACTCATCTGCCTACCTACACAATAAAATAAAACTGGAAGAAAATACTTATGTTGGAATAAGCTTGTAATAATGAATACTGAATAAAATATGTACTTACTTTCATGCATTTTCACTAAGGGTACATGCTCAGAGAGTCTTGTAGATACAGTGAGTGTGTCGTGATGTGAGTTCGAGTTCCAGTGGTACTACCCAAAAGCGAACGAGAAAGAGGGTAGACAGATTTGTTTGCTCTTAAATCGACCCGCAGTATCCAGTCTTCTCGTGATCATGACGTTTGCAACAACGTTGAAATATCGAGACAACTCAATTTATTAAATATCGTGGTAAGAACCCGTTGAAAATGCATGAAAGTATTATAGAAAACCGCGAGTGTCTGAATAAGTTTACTTTTCAATACTTCCAATTTTTTATTTATAGAAATAGAAAAATATCTTATAATATAAATAAGACAGATATGAATTGTGCAAATTTACCATTTTTTTTAAATCGTTTTAAAATATTACATACATTCTAAACTGCGTCAAATTTTATATTAGGATTTTATCATGAATTTTCACAAGTGCTGCCAAACCTTGCTTTCATGAAACCATTTTATATCAATATTCTAATAGGACTTTATGTATATTTCAGTTCAATATTAATATTTTCTTATTGGAAATAATAAAACTAGAGTTTTTATCTGTTTATAAATAAAGAATAGAATAGAATAAATTTTTATTTCAAACTATAAAGACAAGAAATTCTACTAAAACAAGTACAAAAAAACTACCAAATTTTCTGATTTGGAAACTGGTCACACTCTTCAGTTGTCAAATTGAAATGGCGGGAATTTAAAAATTGGTTTTCCGAAATTGTTTTTATCTTTTTTTAACTGAATTGCATTTGACTACTTGCTGATTCTCGCAACTTCGTATGTGTCAAAAAGGGGTTCAAGCAGCACTATCAGACTTTAACAAGATCTAGCTTAGAATAATAGTATTCTCAGTTTTTGGGTATTTTTTTCACACCTTGACTTACATTATTGAAGTTTTAGTACGATTTAGTAAATTAAAGACTTCGAAAGACGGTGTGACGACAAAGTGAAGAACATGTTAAAGTCATTAAATGACTTTAAACTTAAAAACAAATTTTGTTAAATATCACTATTCTAGTATAGAACAAACTCGCTTCCGCTGTATGACCCTTTATTCACTCAACTGGGAACGTCACTATTCGCTAGATGGCGAAACTGGGGACTGCGTTCGGAATCAATACCGCGTTTGAGCCTCTTTTTAAAAACATTTTTTTCCAATAATTTTTTATTTTAATTTTTAATTAAACCTTATATTTTTTGTAAATCTTTATTACTAAACGACGTTTTGCATTTTCAGCGAAAATATATCATCTTCGTAAATATGAGACGATTAAAAAATGTAAACAAAACAAGTTTTAGAACTGTGCTCAATTTTGGCTCCTGCCACAGACTTGGCATAATATTAAGTAAACAAACCAATTTGGATGCCGATCTCAGTTGAGTGGTTAACACTGATAAAATCATAAAAAATCATCTTTAAATTGTGCAACGAATTTTATTGCGGTTTATTTAAATACATTCAAGAGGAAGGTTTTTGTGTATTACTAGCGGGCCAGCGCATTATCTGCTTCACTTTCAATTTAAAACGTAGCCTATATTCTTTCTCAGGGTCTAAAAATTGTCTGTGCCAAATTTATCGAAATCGGTCGAGAGGTTTAAGCGGGAAAGCGTAACAGACAGAGTTACTTTCGCATTTATAATATTATTAAGAATACATTCTTATTATAGTACAAGAAACACTGAATTTGAAAAACATTGATAAATTGTCTTTGCGTGTCTAAATTAAGTCTTTCATGCATTTTCAACGGGTTCTTACCACGATATTTAATTAATTGAGTTGTCTCGATATTGTCGAGAAGTGAGTTCGAGTTCCAGTGGTATTACCCAAAAAGGAACAAGAAAGAGGGTAGACAGATTTGTTTGCTCTGAAATCGACCCGCAGTATCCAGTCTTCTCGTGATCATGACGTTTGCAACAACAACGAAATATCGAGACAACTCAATTAATTAAATATCGTGGTAAAAGAACCCCTTGAAAATGCATGAAAGTATTATAAAAAACCGCAAGTGTCTGAATAAGTTTATAAAATAAGACTACTCAAACACGGTAGTAATTCCGAACGAACTCTCCTGATTCGTCATGGAGCGAAAATTGACGAACACAGACGAGTGGTTAATTGCAATCCTTTATTATTGCATAATAGATACATGAGCCAACGGCCCACCCGATGGTAAGTGGTTACCGTCGCTCATGAACCTCTGCAATGTCAGGGGACACTGAGGAGTCGCTACCTACGACATAACTTTAAGGACCCTCCTCAAGCCTCGTTTTAAGAAGGACAAGTCATAGCGCTCAGGGAACAACGCAGAGGGAAGTTCATTCCATAGCCGGATGGTGCGTGGCAAAAAAGCCTTCCCAAAGTTCGGGAATAAATACATAAAATTTAGGTTAATAAAGACAAAATAAAACAAACAAGTACTTAATTTATTTATATAATATTTAAGAGAAAAAATGAACGCCTCCGCATTTTCTTCGAGTATGAATATCTGAAACAAAAAAAAACAAAACATGATATTTGTATGACTAAATTTAAGTTACAATGCGATTAAAATAAGAATAGGACCGGCCTAGCGCCATGTTGTGACGTCACTCCAGAAACTTGGTATAGTGTGCAAAAACAGCAATGTTAAAAAATATTGGCTTGTTATATATTGTAATAGCACGTACTTTTTATTTAAACGGTTTTATTTTTTTTTATTATTTTTATTATTTTATATATTTATTTAGCTCACCCCGTTTGTTTTATTCTTGCGTCAAATTTAGTAATTTAAATTTCACCCTCTTTCTGTTAACCGATTAATCTGAAATTTTGTATACACTTTGGATTTTGGTGATAATACAATTATGTTTATTCATTATCATTATAAATTCAAGATGGCCGCCGCTACAAAATGGCCGATAACGTTGATACCCATATTGATGGGATTGATAAAACATCAATCCCATCAATATGGGTATCAAATGAAACGGCTCAACAAACAGAATACAATATACTATAAAAAATTGAAATCCAAGACCGCTGCTACCAAATTGCTGATAACAATTTTTTATTAAAGTAAAAACTAGAAAATAAAAATAGGTAAAAAACAAGTGTCAGACGTTCGATTGCGCTTTCTAATTGCTCAACACTTTTCTCTGCCACTCTACGTTTTACCAAATGCCAGATGTATTCTATCGGGATTTAAATCGCAATTATATATTTTTAAAATATATTAAAATTAATATATTTTTTTTAAGTTGGTTCTGCTGACCGTACTTTATATGAGTGAAGTTAGCCGAGACTGGCCGAGAGCCCGTCCTATTCTTATTTTAATTGCATTGTATAATAATTTATTTCAAAGAAAACTACAAGCTTATACGATCCTGTATATCATGTATCAGTAGAGTGCTAGCTAATACAAGTAAAACAAGATCTTGTTTAGTATAGGAGTTACTATGACTCCATCATCAGATCAGCGCCATTTTGTCATATTATTGCATTGACACGCGATATACATCTGCGTGCTGAATGAAAGCTCAATCGTAAACCTGGAAGTTTGTCAAATTTAGCTTGCAACCACCCGAACTTACATAGTTACATCCAGTGCAAGTTAATATACAGCTTGTAAAAACAGAAAGTTTGTCATTTTAAATTACTATAATTGGAACGAGGTTCCTTATCGCGCGTTGTGAAAGGGCTAGACGGAAAAAATTCTTACGAAAAGTTGTCACACGTTTTTTGTTTTAGATGATTATCGCTAGATGGCGCTGTGATCAAAATATTTTAAAACACGTTCCTTATCGCGCGTAAAAAAAAAAGATATCTTTTAATCGAAAGGAACTACGTTCCATCCGAGTGTCCCTTGACACCTCTCAAGTTTTTTTGAACAGTATTTTACAAATTTACATTAAATATACAAAAAAAAATCGATTATGATAATGTAATGATCTTGACGAGCAGCTCATTCCCACTTTGTGCAATCGTCCATACACTACCTCGCCCGCAAGGAGATTTCCCTTAGGCCTAATACCACTGATACCCAAACTAGTATTAGCATTTTACTTACTAAAGTAAGCCACGCTGACCTAAGCCACGCCACGCTACGCTATAATAAGGTCGGGCTGCACCGTGGCCAGCAGATCAGCTGCAGCGGACACGGCTTCCCTCCACGCGTCGACCCGGGCCGCCGTCAGGGCTGCTCCGGCGCCGGCCAGCGCTCGGGGCCTCACCCACTGTATGGTGGCGCAGGACTTCACCTGAAATATGATTAGTGTTAAGTGATGGTCGCGGGTTCAAATCCGGACGGCTTGTACCTCTAAAAATATTTATATGCAATTTTTCACATCACCATTGGCTAAAAACGGTGAAGGAAAGCATCGTGTAATCTAAAAGTCCTTTGAAGATATGTGAAGTCCCCAATTCGCATTGGACAAGCGTGATGGATGCCTAATCCCTCTTCTGAGGAGACCTGAGCCCAACAGTGGGCAGTAATGAGTTGGTACAGGTTA
This sequence comes from Trilocha varians, assembly GCA_030269945.2. Taxonomy (NCBI): domain Eukaryota; kingdom Metazoa; phylum Arthropoda; class Insecta; order Lepidoptera; family Bombycidae; genus Trilocha; species Trilocha varians. The sequence goes on along the minus strand of AP028278.1, from coordinate 15,647,385 downwards.
TTTTAAAAGAGAAAATAACAAATTTTAAGCATGTACAATCTGGATTAAATGGACCAATATATTATTTCTTTTAAAATAAAGTGCGTGATATTTGCCGAGACCCCCTTCTCTCCAAGGTAAGATTACCTGAGATTTGGACTCGAACCCCTCCCTCCTTAAACACCTCACTAATTTAACTCACTTGATCAATGTGTCCTCTGATGAGTTTCTCGGCCAAAGCTTTCATTATCAGTAATTCTACTTCATCGAGTGGAATCCTGGCTTCTCGTGCTATCTCATCGAATGTTAGCTTCCTTTGAGATGAGGAACGGTGGAAGGCTATCTGTAAATTTAAGAATTTAATTAAATACAAGCTTTTAAGACTCGGGATATCTTGTAGAAGTGTTGGTTAAGACAAGTAAAACAAGCCAATGATGAGTCTATCTTGTTTAGTACAAGAGTTCCTTCAGACTCCATCATCAGATCAGCGCCATTTTATTTAGGAAAAAAAATTATATGATATCTTTTAATCGAATGGAACTTCGTTCTATTCGGGTGTCCCATGACACATCTCAAGTTTTTTATTGTATGTAACAAACTCAAAAAGTACTTCACCGATTTTAAAAATTCTTTCACCGTTCGAAAGCTACATTATCCACGAGTAACATAGGCTAGATTTTATTTTCAAAACTATTAAGAATGTATATGAAAATATCGAATCTTTGTGATGCAGACGTTATTAATAGAAAAACTGCTAAAATATTTGGACTTGGCCCACGAGGTGACCGACATGTGGCGTGTTGAATCGACCATCATTGTTCCGATCGTTGTATCTGTGCACGGTCTAATAGCGAAAAGCTTCGACCAACATCTAGAGAAGCTTTCGCTCCCCGGCTGGGTAAGGGGCCTGATTCAGAAGGCGGTTCTTGACACGACACGTATTGTGAGGAGGTTCCTCTCTCTTGAGCCCTGACCACTGATGACTTGGGTTGTAGACCCCTCTCCAGCCCTCTGTTTTTTATATTGTATTTTTAAATTTATTTTTTTGTAAATGTTTTTTTAAAAATATAATGTAAAAAATAAGCTAATAAATGACTATGGAAAAAAACCAGTGTATATCTCACCTCCATCAAACATAATATAGCAATCTTCTGTCTTAACTGTTTATCAGCTTTATGTAACTCTTCGCAGTTAGATTTGGCTCTGATTCTTTCAAAGGCACCGATGTCTCCCACGGATACAGCTTTCACTAATTCACAGGCCCATTCGTTGGATGTTCCTCTTAGAGAATGAAGTATTGGATGGGCGAGCTGAAATACAACATTGCCAATGTCAAGTCAAACCTATTTATGCGTACGCTGCTATTGGTTATTAACTATTGACAATAGAACAAAATGATGTACTACGGGTTTTTAGGTCTTAGTAAGACAAACAAAAAAGTCCGCGACAACATATATCTATCATAGTTTAGTCACAATAACCGCTTTTATGTTTATGAAAATAATATTTCGTCCCAAGATTGAATTTAACGTTAAATGAGTATCGTTATATTAACCCTTATCCAAATTAAGTATTTTGTTATCTAGAGTATTAATGTAGAAGTAAATTACTTTTTGTTTAGAAGTTATTACTGTGGGGCACTGCGGCCCGCGAAAATAATAACTCGAAGGCATTGCGAGTACTGTTTGAACCCCTTTGTAACGCAGACGAAGTTGCGCGGGTCAGCTAGTTGTTTATATGTTTTAAACTCTATTGAAGGCATATCTTTGCCTATAGTAGTAGTTTAGTTTCGATCACTTAATTAAAAATAGTAAACAGTTGGCGCCATAAAGACGTTTTTGTATAAGACTTTTTTTTTTTATTGCCACGCAAGCAGACGACCTAACGGCCCACCTGATCGTAAGCGGTTACCGTCGCTCATGGACCTCTGCATTGCCAAAAGACATTGCGGGGCCGCTACCTACGGCCTACCCTTAAAGACTCTTCAAGCCTCGTTTAAAGAAGGACAAGTCATAGCGCTCGGGAAACACCGTCTGTACATACTTCTAAAATTTTCGCTACATTTTTCTAAAAATCTATTCATTTTGCCTATTTTTGTACTCTACATAATATGCTTTATAAGTAAGAAAGAGTCATCAAAATCGGATCAACCAAAGATATGTTTGGCAAATATGTATTGCTCAATAATCTCACCAGTATTGTTTTGAAACGAAGTTCCTTATTGCGCGTTGTGAAAGGGGGCTAGGCGGAAAAAAATCTTACGAAAAGTTGTCACAACACTTTTTTTGTTTTAGATGATTATCGCTAGATCAAAATCTTTTAAAACACGTTCCTTATCGCGCGTTACGTTAGGAAAAAAAATATAAGATATCTTTTAATGGAAAGGAACTTCGTTCTATTCGGGTGTCCCATGACACCTCTCAAGTTTATTATTGCCATGGTAGACTGGCGAGCTGACGGGCCACCTGATCGTTAACGAGGCCGTCGCCCATAGACCTCTGTAATGTCAGGGGACACCTACGACCTTTAACTTAGTCTTTAAGGACTTACCAGTTCCCCAAGATCATATACATCAGGCGCCAACACTCCTGCCAGGGCTAGTCTGAATGCGATATCCGCTCGTTCAGCCGGGGGTAGGGCTTCGCCCCCGCCAGAACAACCAACGTGGCGAAGCGCCGCTCGATAATAACGACCGGTGGGACCGCGGACCCTGAAATATAGTATTACTTGTGTTAGTTTTTTTTTTTTTTAGTTGGAGGAAATCACCGGATATGTGGGTGTTGAACCGCACTAAAACCTCCAACCGCTCACACTCAGCGTCCGAACCCTGGCTGAGGGCAGAACCCAGCACGGGGTTATGAAGGACGGCGCGACGCGTTACGCCCACGGCACTCTTACCCGTCGCGCGACCCCTACTTGTATTAGTAAATAATATTACATAAATCAAATCTACCAGACAGATCTTTAGCAAATTTAAGTGAGATTTCATTCCATTATGTCCAAAGTGTCTGATTTCTAACTAGAAAACAATCATCAAAATCAGTTCATCTAAAAAGAAATATGCACAGCGAATCATGAAATCTTGTCATTTATAAAAATGCTACATTTAAAAAACAGATCCAAAAATACTTGTTCGATCTCTAAAATAATTAAATCATCCAAATAGGTCCAGCTAAAGTAAAGTTTTGAGGTAATAAACATAAAAATAAATTAATCTTCCTTTAAGGTCTGTCAAAAACTGGATGACTCAACCATATACCATTCATGACCATTCTTGAACTATGTTAATGATTAGAAGGAACTGTACTGTAACCCATTACTGTGTGCTGGTCTCGTGTCTCCTCAGTAGAGGTATCAGGTATAGTTCACCACGATAACACAATGCGGGACTGAGTATAGCAGACAAAGGATTTATAGAATCCTTTCCAATATGCAGGTTTCCTCACGATGTTCTTCACCATTTTTAACCAGTGATAAACCCACTACCCGTAAGGAAGGGAAGCACTTCAACCACTGCCCTATCAGAAACTCTTACCTATAATATTCCGAAGCTAGTTTATAAAATCTTCCGTGGACCGGAGTGATACCGTCAGCATCTTCAAGAGTGGTTTCCAGATGCTCGATAATCTTTTCTGCTGCATCATAATCGTTCAGCTGTTCTATGTAGATTTGACCTTGGAGTACCTGGAAATAGAAAGTACGTAAGTTCGGGTGGAATCTTGCATGCTATATCTGAACAAAATGCAAAACAACTACTGTGCCTGAAGAAGAAAGACCTAAAAGCAGTAGAAGGAGCTATAACGGGACATGGACAGTTTAACACCTTTTCACCCTAGGTATAACTGACAGTCCGCTATGCAGAGCCTGCATGGAGGAGGAAGAAACAGCTGCTCACATGCTGCTGGAGTGCACAGGAGTCGCAAACTACCGGGCAATACACCTTGGCTCACCGAGGTTGCTATCCGAGGCGATTGCCAGACCTAAGAAGCTGGCTGGCTTCCTAGAGGAGCTATGTTGGAGTACATCACCCACACGCAAAATAGGCGCAACTCTGATGTTGGTTTGCGGAAAATAGCCCGCTCAACATTATCACTATCACTATGACAAAATAGCGCTGATCTGGTGATGGATTCGGAAGGTGGTCATAGGAACTCCTGTACTAAATAAGATAGACTCATCGCTGTCTTGTTTTACTTGTATTAGCTAGCACTCTACTGATACATGATATACAGGATCTTAAAAGCTTGTATTTTCTTTAAAATAAATTATACACACTTACCTTACACAATGCCAAAGCTTCGTCATTCATTTTGACTTTGGTTTCAACTTTTTCCAGGAAAGTGACTGCATCTCTTTTGTTCACATATTGTTCAACAATATGAGCTATTATTTCCACTAAGGAGAGTGGGTTTATTCTGAAAATACATTTGTTACAATAATATTAGTGATGAAGATATATTGTGTGTATGACGACTTGTGAAGTAAGTGATTTAGAAATTGAATTGAAACAAATTTGTATGGAATATTGAATATTGTTTTTTTTTTTTATTGAAGTTTACGTTAAATGGTACTTAGGTAGGCATTTTATTGTAAAAATTTATATTTTTGATTTTTCAAACACTAATGTTTATTGATACCAATTGCATGTCCTGCTTCTAAGTATATTTTACAGATGGTAGATATATTATTTTTAATATTTGTTATAGATTTGGAAAATTAAACTAGGTTTTACGACAAAAAAGTTCAGTCATAAATACAATGACTTGCAAACTTACTTGCTCTCAAAAGTCGTCAAAAAGTTGCTGTACAACTGAATTAGCTGGTCCCCATTCTGTAAAGCAGGGTTCTTTACGAATTCTTGTAGTTTTAGCGTAAGTTGGTGCCATAATCTTGAAGAAAAACAAATAATTATAGGTTAGACTTTGATCGCCATTTTTGGATGTTTTATACGAGAATTTCAGTTGAGACTTACTTTTTATTGTAAAGTTCTTCGAGTTTGGCCCAATCTGCGGCTAAAGCGGGATCAGACGATTGTTTTTTTGTTAGAAAATCGTTAACATCGATAACTGCAAACTTCACGGTAGCCATGTTTTCCAAATATGTAATTTTGAAAGCGTAATGGCGTGAAGTTGCAGAAAGCTGTAATTGACAGCTGTCAAGTTCTTTTATACGTCAAAACGATTCGTTTTACGTAAACCAAGGAATGATGTTGGTCTTTTTAATGAGTACATAGTTCGAATAGCAATGTAAAGCTTTTTAAATATGATTCACTAAAAATAACACTAAAACATGCGACGTATTAATTATATCAAATCAGTTTTTTCTCCTGATAAGGTGGGATTGGCGGCTGTTATCCTGAATGAAAAAGCACATCTTTACCTCAAAATTAAAAAAAAAGATAACTAGAATGAAGTTAGTTACGTAAAGCGACATCTAGCGACATTTCAATCAAACTAAATCCAAAAAGTTGCTACTGAACAACAGATGGCGCTGTTTTAGTTAGGGTTTTGGTACTTTTCTCCAATTTAATGATTAATTTCTTTTTCATCAAATTCTCATAATTTTATTATTATCACGATATCATGTTTTAAAAATTCTATTTCTCTAACAATTTCTCGGTAATTTCAAAACTTTGAGATATCGATACTTGTCCAAAAAACTTAGTACCGCTATTCCATCATAGATGGCAGCACTTTGTCGATGTATGTCAAATCTGGATTTGTCATAATTTCTATTTTCTTTCAATAGATATTGTAATGCTATCAAGTAATTTAATATTTTAAGTTTATTGTGAAAGTAATATTAAATATCAATATTAAAAATAGGTAATGTCGTGTCATTTTGTCAATGGCAAAGATATTCAACATCATTCATAAACTAACCAAAAAACAGAACCAAACAAATTAGATGCAATTCTTTCTGTATAAAAATAATGTACTATAGAATACGTCAAATGATATTTTCATTATTATTCTTTTGCTATCGCTAGGTTAAATTTTTATAAAAATAGTTTGTCCATTCGATACTAGATGGCGCTGTTCAACTTGAATTTAAATTATGTCTTGGCAAATAATTAATTCACTTCATTTTAAATCTGTAGGCATCAAAACTCCATTTTCAAGAATTGCTCTAAAACTTTGATTAGTTTTAAAATTTAAGTGAACTAACTTGAGGTGAATTATCGAAATCAGTTCACCTTGAATATCTCAATAGATTTTAAAATTAAAATCTTAGAATAATAAATAAAAGGCAAAATACATTTTAAATTATTTATTAACAATATTTCAATTTTTCTCGTCATTTCCGTACATATATTTTTTGACAATTAAAAACATATTTTTTTTACTATTGTTTTTTACAAATCTTCTGAGCCGTCATGTCTTCTAAAGTCAGCCATCTTCTGAGCCGTCATGATATCTTCTCATTGCTGTTAGACCGTCAGCTCGGAAAGTTAGCAGGCTATACAGTCGCACCCAAAAGTTGTATTACCGTACTATACAACCTACTACCTCAACGAGCCAACAGTTAGTCTTCTAGGCTTCGATCTTCTAGAAGTCTTCTTTGTGCTTATTGTAGAAGGGTTTTAATATTGTTTTTAGCTTTTATTTTTTGAATTTTAGACCAACATCAAACTGCTAAATTGTTACATTTGACATATGACTTCACATTACTTTTGACAGAAAGTCCTATTTCATTATACAAGATTTAAAATATACATTCAAGTACTTTTTACGTTTTTTCGATAGATACAAAACGGTATTTTTATGAGTTACTTACATTATTAATTTAATTGTTACAAAATTATAACAATATAGTATAAAACAAAGTCTTATCACGCTGTCTGTCTCTATGTATGATTATATCTTTTTTTTTTAGTGTTTAAGTGTACAATATCGTAGATAAATACTGATAATTTTAGAGGTTTTTGATGTGTTGTCGAAAATATACATATGTGAAGAGGATTATACCCGCTTCAGTCTACATTAAGTCTATGGACGTCAAGATTTGTCACATTAGAAAATATTTAATATTATTATATTGTTATTGTGATTTAGAAAATATAAGAATCCGACTTTAAATGTCATTTTATAAGATATATTTTAATGAAACACGTACTTTTAATTGTTGCTTCGTTGTTCTTCAAGTGTAATAATAATATCTAAATAATTACATTAACTCTCATTTTTTTATATACTCAGTAAATGTCATCATATGTCTATCGGCTCTTGTACTATAATTGTAACTTATTCGTTATAAATAAATATATAATTAAAATTAATGATGAAGCAAAACGTCCTGCACTTCGTACTACATTTTACTGCCACTACGCGCGTACTCGCAGAAAAACGCACTACGCAGCGTAGAACGTAACATTTTTAACACTAACTTAATTTTAGTTTGTATTGACATTTAAATTAGGCATCTAACACAGCTAAAAAACAAATGACGGTGACGGCTGATGAACACAGAGTCACTGCCTTGTTTTTTTTATATTTTTTTTATTTATTGCCATGCAGGCAGACGAGCCAACTGCCCACCTGATCGTAAGTGGTTACCGTCGCTCATGAACCTCTGCAATGTCAGGGGACACTGCGCTACCTACGACCTAACTTTAAGGACCCTCCTCAAGCCTCGTTTGAAGAAGGACAAGTTATAGCTTATTATCTTTAAGAATCTTCCAGAAAACTTTGAATTCGATTTTGAATTAAACCTTATATTTTTGTTATTTTTTATTTTTAAAATACGCTGTAATATATTTTGGACAAAAATCTATTATCTTCATAAACTATGAGACGATAATAAAATGTAAACAAAACAAGTTTCCGAACGTGACGTCGTGTTCAATTTTGGCTCCTGCCACAGACAAAGGTAAACAAAACAATTTTGAAGTAATTCCTTTTGAGTGAATAAATGCGTGTGAAAAGAACTAGATGAGAATTTAATTCATTTTTATTAAGAATAATATATTGGAACGAAGTTCCTTATCGCGCGTTATCGAAAGGGGGATAGACGGAAATTATTATGAAAAAGATGGCACGACACTTTTTTTGTTTTAGATGATTATCGCTAGATGGCGCTGTTCTTAAAATATTTTATAAAACAATTCCTTATTTTGTTTTATATGATTAATGCTAGATAGCGCTGTGATCAAAATATTTTACTTGAGTAATAACTCAAATAAAAAAAATTAAATTTTATTACAATTCCCTCACTAATTAATCGCAAGGAACTTCGTTCCATCCGGGTGTCCTTTGACACCTCTCAAGTTTTTTTTATTATAATTTTAATTCTAAATATTTATGAACTGTTTTCTATTGTATTTCGTTGCTCATGTTGCACATATTTAGGGGTGTAGTCTAGCTGAGTAAAAATGTACTTGAAAATCTTTTAATTTATGTTTTGACTTTATTCTGTTTTGAGTAATAATAAATATATTATTTTTTTTGTGTGATTGTTTTTTAAAAATATAATGTAAAAAATGAGCAAATAAATGAATACATAATATATTAATCTTGTGAAGGCAGAAAAAGAAAAACGTTGTTTTAAGTTATCCAGTATTATCCACTACTAAATATAGTTTAAAATTGTCATAAATAACTGAAAAACGTACTAAAAAAATTAATATAATTTTTACGACGAAATTTTGATAATGAAATTTTTATAGGTGTTTTTAAGATGATTTTTTCTTGATGATTTTTACCATGATTATGATCATGCAACAAAATAATTATTTTTTTACTGAACTCATATTCACTTAAAAACTCTAAAATTACTGACAAATAACTTAAAAAAATCATAATGATTTCTAAAATTGCTGAAAACTATGGAGACACAGACAGAAAGCGTTTGACATCAAAATTTAAAATTAAATAAATAAATTATTAAAATGACTATAAAATTAAATATTAAATTATAATCACATTACACACATTTATATAGGATACCGGTAAAGATGGTACGGGTATTAAAATGAAGAAATAAGTAAAAAAAAATATAGCATAATTATTACAAAAGAAAATATCACGAGCATCATTACTAAGAATCTAATGCGTATAACACGCTGTCACCTGCGTCACGCGAACGACAATATTTTTATGTAATTTTTCGATAACTTTCAGTTGCTTTCTGTTATACTACGACCATCTTTACCATTCATCCTTATTTTCAATAGTTTAAACTAACATTTATTTTCAAAGTTATAGACAGACGCGTTACCCATAGATAATTCCATAGACAGATGAGGACACGCCTGTTTTACTCTTCAAAACAGAACGCATGGTATTTATGGCAATTTTTTTCACCACATTTTACATACGTCCCAAAATGAAGGGTTTTGCAGACAGTATCATACACATCTATAAGAAAATATTATTATTGGAAACTACTACTAAAAAGCTAAAAAAATATAGAAAAAAAAAAATTTGCACAAAAAAAAATAAAACTAAACTAAAAAAAATAGCTTAAAAATTACTACAATACATAGCGTCTGTCTTATTTTATTACAGCTATATCTACTTAAAAGTGAAAACATAAAAGAAAAAAATAAGCTTATAATCTGATCCAAACTCAACGATCCAATTTTGGATCATGTGCGATCTACGATCCAAACGCATTCGATACAGAGCAAACGGTTTAAATTTAGACTTAAAATTTTGTTTTGTGAAATATTTTCCAAAATAAATAATTGTCCACTTACTAAGTAAGAGGGCTTACTTTCAAATTCGAATTTTGGATTGCTTTCTTTCATGCGATCGGATCGCAGTCGATCTAACTAATAACAAATAAATTTGGCAATAACCTTTTTAGAACATCAAAAATATTCTTATTACTGAAAAGGTTAACAAATCAAGAAAAAATAAATCTAAAACTAAAAACGCAACGTAGATCGATGTGTGGCCACTAAAACTGCGCCCGCGTATCACCAAACTTGTGTGGAGAAACGACAAGTCGCAAGAAAAAAAACGCGCGGTTTTGTCGCCTTTGAACGCAACTAACAGTCATTTGTTTGTGAAAAAACTGTGCAAATATTACCGAAACTTTGATGTAATTTAAAAAATATCTATTAAAGTTTTCGGCCAGTATTTCATAACTTAAGATCTCAAACAAATCTTAAATAAGTAGCTCTCTTGTTTAGTATCTTGAGAAGCTGAATTTAGATAGTTTACTAATACTAACCACAGACAATTTGCGACTTAAAAATCGCATATCTTCTGAATTGTCATTTTAAGTCAACCTTTTTTGCGTTTTTATGTTGCGACAAAAAGTAGTGTTTTCGTTTTGCGACCGGTCGTTTGAACTCCGATCGACTATTGCGCACAAGTTCGGATCTACGGGTTCCAGTTTATAGGGCTAGAAGCTGCTAGAAAAATTCAGTGAAGTTTCGGTGTCATAATTTAGGAGAAAAAGTGTCAAAAACTGTGTAAAATTCGTCGACATTAATAAGAGAGAAAGTGTAAAAAACTGCATATTATTATTCATGGAAAATTTTAACACAAAATAAATGTAATTAACTTCTATAAAATATAACTAAATTTAGGTTCCAAAGAAAGCGTTAGAAAGTCTTCAAAATAGACTTTATTCACAAAAAAATGGGTTTAGGTTGAACTAGACTATATAAACTTTACGTTAAGAAATATTATTTAAAAATCATATATTTATAATAAATCATGAAACAAGTAACTAAGTAAGCTATATGTTCCTTTATTTTACATTCCACTAGGCCTAGAGTACATTCATTTAGTTTTTTATCTAATCTTCTTAAAATATACTTATAACTTATACTTGTTTGTTTTTTGTTTTTTTTATGTTTTTTAATGTTTTTTTATTTTTTAATTGTATAATGTGTATTGTGATCCTAAGATGATTGATAAATAAATAAATAATAATTAATAAAAATAATAAAAAATAATTAGTCCACGAAATAATCATCATTTTCTCCACTATTATAATACCAAAAGTTCACATTAAAAAAATAACAAAAAAAAACATAATTAGCATAAAACAAGCATTTTACAAAAAAACAGTGATACAAAAAATACAACAATTTTACAGAATACATTCATGCATTTTATAGGCACTATCTTCTGAACGTCGTTACGTACCAAGGATGGTTAAAGAAGCTATCAAGATTTCAAGACATAGAAGTTTAAACAGGGGTGACGGCTTCAGATTATCGAGTATGTGGAATCCAGTGCTAAACACAACAGTCACTCGCGGGTTCATGCTCAGAGAGTCTTGTAGATACAGTGAGTGTGGTGTATCGAGAAGTGAGTTCGAGTTCCAGTGGTACTACCAAAAAGCGAACGAGAAAGAGGATAGACAGATTTGTTTGCTCTTAAATCGACCCGCAGTATCCAGTCTTCTCGTGATCATGACGTTTGCAACAACAACGAAATATCGAGACAACTCAATTAATTAAATATCGTGGTAAGAACCCGTTCAAAATGCATGAAAGTATTATAGAAAACGGCGAGTGTCTGAATAAGTTTACATAATACATACCGAAAACGTGTTTCCAGAGCGCTACGACTTGTCCTTCTTCCAACGAGGCTTGAGGAGGGTCCTTAAAGGTAGGTCGTTGGTAGCGCAGTGTCTCCTGACATTGCAGAGGTCCATGAACAACGGTAACTTACGATCAGGTGGTCTGTTAACTCGTCTGCCTACAACTGTACCAACCCATTACTGCCCACTGCTGAGCACAGGTCTCCTCCGAAGAGGGATTAGGCATAGTCCACCACGCTTGTCTAATGCGGATTGGGGACTTCACATATCTTCAAAGGATTTTTAGAACCCTTTTCCGACATGCAGGTTTCCTCACGATGTTTTCTTTCATCGTTTTAGCCAGTGGTGTTGTGAAAATTGTACATAAATCAAGCCGGCCGGTTTTACCACACGGAAGGCAAGCGCTTCAACCACTCGGCCACCACAAGACGTCTGCAAGACAAGAAAAAAAATAGAGGTCCCCGAAATGTCCTGACATTGCAGACACACGAGCAAAAGTAACCACTTACCATCAAATAGTTCGTTGGCTTCATACATAGCAATAATAAACAATTTAAAATCTCACTTATCGCGTCAACACGAATATTCGCCGTAACCCGCTAACACCAATATTATCGTCTCTTTTTCCCATTTGTTACAATTATCAATTCTTCTTTGAAACTGTGCAGATGTAGATCTTCATTTTTCCTGAAATAAGAGAAGAGGAGTTATGAAGTTCATTTGTATCACAAAAGATTTACTTACACGTCTTAAATGATCAAAACTTTGGCGTAATTTATTAAATTGGATATCATGTATCAGTAGAGTGTTAGCTAATACAAGTAAAACGAGACAACGAGTCTATCTTGTTTAGTACAAGAGTTCCTATGACTCCATCAGATCAGCGCCATTTTGTCATATTATTGCATTGTCATGCGAACTGCTTGCAAAATGTCAGCTCAATCAGAAACCGGGAAGTTTGTCAAATTCAACTTGCAATATTTCACCCAAACTTACATAGTTACATCCAGTGCAAAAATAAAGCTTGTAAAAACTAAATTAAAGATTGTTAAGTACTTAGAATATCATAAAAGACAGTAGTTATTTGTAAATTCTTCGTTTCAAAGTACCAGGGAGTCATGACCCGTAAGAGTTATCCGTTGCCTAGCAACGCTAAATCGTCTAGACAGCCACCCTACCTGTTGCTATATTAGTCTACCCTTTACGACCTTTAGATCATTGAACTACGTGCCTGACCCACGCAATTCGTCTGAAAGACAAGAAAAAAAAACTTGAGAGGGACACCCGTATGGAACGAAGTTCCTTTCGATTAATTAGTGAGGGAATTGTAATATTTATTTTTTTAGGTTATAATAATTAGTTGGTTTAAAACTCGTCTGTCTCTCTCTCTAGAATTAAATAAAATATTTTGATCACAGCGCCATCTAGCGATAATGATGTAAAACAAAAAAAGTGTCGTGACAACTTTTTCATAAGAATTTCCGTCTAGCCCCCTTTCGATAACGCGCGATAAGGAACTTCGTTCCAATAATTTAATACTCTTAAATGTTTCATCATTTTCGTAATACCACTTGAAATAAGCTTCATTATTTTCTACAAAAATAGCTTTTTCTCAGTAAAGAGGATTAGTCTTCATTTCATCTCATTATGATACTTAAACAGTATTAAGTTTAATAAAATGTTTTTACAAGCTTTATATTAATTTGCACTGGATGTAACTATGTAAGTTCGGGTGGTTACAAGCTAAAGACAAACCTCCCGGTTTCCGTTTGAGCTGACACTTTGCACGCAGATGTATATCGCGTGACAATGCAATAATGTGATGGTGCTGATCTGATGATAGATTCGGTAGTCATAGGAACTCCTGTACTAAACAAGATAGACTCAGTTTGGGCTCGTGTTATTTGTCTTAGCACTCTACTGCTACATGATATACAGGATCTTAAAAGATTATTGGAACGAAGTTCCTTATCGCGCGTTACGAAAGGAAATATTTTTTATAATATATACTAGCTGACCCGCGCAACTTCGTCTGCGTTACAAAGGGGTTCGAACAGTACTCGCAACGCCGTCGAGTTATTATTTTCGTGGCTCGCTGTTGCACCCACATATTCATTGTGTTTTTATACTCGTAATAACTTCTAAACGAAAAGTCCGATTGGAATAAAACAAAAAGTTATTTACTTCTACATCAACACTCTTGATAACATAATACTTAATTTGGATAAGGGTTAATATAACGATACTCATTTAATGTTAAATTCAAACTTGGGACGAAATATTATTTTGCTAAACATAAAAGCGGTTATTGTGACTAAACTATGATAGTTAGATATATGCTGTCGCGGACTTTTTTGTTTGTCTTAATAATACCTAAAACCCCGTAGTACATCATTTAGTTCTATTGTCAGTAGTTTTTGCAGCGTACGCATAAATAGGTTTTCGATTATTCGCCTTGTGTTACATATTCGATATTTTCATACGGATCCCAAATTTTTTTGAAAATAAAATATATCCTATAACCTTCCTCGACAAATGAACGTTCCAACAGTGAAAGAATTTTTGAAATCGGACACGTAGATCCTGAGATTAGCGCGTTCAAACAAACAAACAAACTCTTTATATTATTAGTATAGATGAGAAGAATGCATGATATAAATACAGCCTCGCCGATGCCTCATCCCATTTTTTTTTAGTTGAAGAATATGTGGAAGTTGATCCGCACTAAAACCTCCAACCGCTTACACTCAGGACCTGAGCCCCGGCTGAAGACAGCACCCAGCACGGGATTATGCGAAGAGAGGCGACGCGTTTCCCGTCGTGAAAGGCTCAACTCGAAAGAATTTCCGCCTCAATGGTGTGCCTGTTCAGATGACTTTAAGGCAGCAGTTACACAACTTCGGAGATAGGTTCAGAAGAAGCATAATTGGGACACCGACGTTCAGCTTGATGGTATGCACTGGAAGTATACTTGCTGATAGAGAGTTCAGAAATTTCACAGAATAATGTGTCATCTTGCATACCGGCAGTGTTTATAGAGGTGAAGTGCACTTCATTCCTCTCAATTTTGGAGAGAATGCATTCGTTAATTGTTACATCCTTATCACTTTTGGGCGTCAAAATGCCCGCTCGCACACCCAAGAATTCTGCTGATGTTGTATTACACACAGTGCCAGGTACGGTGGGACCTTGCACCGGTTTCAAGTCGTCCGCGGTGTTCCATATGGGACGGTCCGCGACCTCTCCTCTGGAATATCAGGTACGACTAAGTACTGAGAGGCACTCTCCTCTCGGAACTTAGCGTTATTTGTTACGACACGTTGGTTGTAGCCCAGGGGGATGACTACAGAGAGTGCACGTCTTGCCACAGCGGGTGTGGTATAATTTGGAGATTGGGCCTCGATGTGGCGCTAAATAAACCCCAGGCCCTATGGTTCCACGGGTCTGGGGCGTCGCCACCGGTCGATGCCTACATTATAGTTGGAGTTATTCGGATCGGGGTCGGGGTGCTTAGGTACCTCGACCGGCTCGACTTCTGCGAGTCCACATCTTGGAAGAGAGCGGCAGGGCGTGGGAAACTGAGTTCTTTTCTCCACGCAGGAATCCGCCGTCATCGATCAGGGCGCTGGAACTGCAATTTCGCTCGGAATTTGCCTCCCTAAGAGATTCGGGTTCTCAACGCTACCCAGCGTGCGGGGTTCCAAGAAGGTGTCGTGTCTCGCTTAGCATGCACCTTGCGTTAAGGCAACCGTGGGTTGGAAGACCGCACTCCGATCCATACTGGTATGACCTAGCAGAGTATCCCGTGGGAGTGTGAGACGCGGTCCCATATTTCTTGGCGAGCTTCGGAAAGCCCGCTGACCCTGAGAGCCGGTGGCTGTATCGCCGGTGGCTGCCGGTTCGGTGTTCGGGGGCGGCGCGAAGGAAAATTAATGCCGTAGTGCATAATGCGTCGTGCCGTCCCGCATTACCCCGTGCTAGGGTCTGGTTCAGCCAGGATTCAAACGCTGAGTGTGAGCGATTGGAGCTTTTAGTGCGGTTTAAGTACCACATATCCCAAGCGCAGCGCCACGATTTCCAGCGTTTAAAAAAAAGTACACACAGTGAGTTTGTTTAAGCTGGATACAACTCTACCGACAGACTCAGAAGAACCACCTGTCCACCTCTCTCCTCGCCAAGATTTAGAAAGAGAACGGAGTATTCTTGTGTACTTGTATTACCGCTGGTCCGAGCTCTTATATTATAACACATCCACATTTGAACTTCGATTTTTTTATATAACAGGGCTATGTGTGAGTATAAAAATTAGCCAGTTCCTACATCCCACTTAAGTTTAATACATACATTTATTTATTTGTCTTGCTAATCTCTGAAACGAATTAACTATACAATTTTTAAGAACAAAATGCCTAACGCCATCTATTAAAATCGAAAAATACCACGTCGCCCATAATGCAATGACATAATCAAATTATTTGTATCGAAAAAGTGCTTCTAGACGTAATTCGATATAATTCTCATAGATGGCGTTGCTTTAAAATCGTCTTTAAAATAAAAAAATATCATTTTTTTTGGAGTTTACCTTTAAGCCAAAAATCTCCGTATTCTGAAGTGCGACAGAATGATTGACATATTAGTTGGTTGTCAATTGTCAAATTGCAAATTGACTTGTTGACGTTAGGAACACACCTAAATTGCTTAGACAACAGTGAGTGATTATAATTTAATATGATCTTTATTGAATAGCAATAAAGTTCAAATTAACTCTACATATTATTTAGAAAACGTTTGTATGGGAAATAGAAAAGGGCTGTTTTTAGGGTTTTCCCAGAAATTATTCGATTTTTTCTCGCCTTTTAAACCTTCCCTGAACTTCCACGAATATTTTAAGACTAAAATTAGCCGAATCGGTTCAGCCGTTCTCGAGTTTTAGCGAGACTAACGAACAGCAATTCATTTTTATATATATAGATTTTAATCGAAAGGAACTTCGTTCTATTCGGGTGTCCCATGACAACTCTCAAGTTTTTTTTTCAATTTTTTATGGCTATTTATCAGACGACCCAACGTGCTACCTGATCGTAAGTGACCCCTACGACCTAACTTTATGAACTTTCAAGCCTCGTTTGAAGAAGGACAAGTCTTGTAACTATATCTTGATTTCTTTATATGGGCACATATGGTTGCCCCGACCAGACTGAAGCTAGACGGTTTTTTAACCTCGTCCAAAACAGGTTTTAGCGGCTGCTGCAAAACGTCAGACGGACGTTCACGGGTTTTGTAGCCTTTTTTGTATTTTGACCGACTCTTATAAAGAGGTATTTAACTGATTTTATAAGCTTTATATTAACTTGCACTGGATGTAACTATGTAAATTCGGGTGGACTTTCGGAGTTAAATTTGACAAACTTCTCGGTTTCCGAATGAGGTGACATTTTGCACGCAGATGTATATCGCGTGACAATGCAATAATATGACAAAATGGCGCTGATCTGATGATGGAGTCATAGTAACTCCTGTACTAAACAAGATAGACTCGTTGTCTCGTTTTACTTGTATTAGCTAACACTCTACTGATACATGATAAGGATCTTAAAAACTTGTCTCTAAAAAGTTTTCTATAAAATTATTTTGGTGCAAATGTAAGAAAAAATACACTCACATTTTATTAATACATGTTGTCTGGCAGAGATCTTCTTATGCAGTAAGCTGTACTCTGAATGTTGACATTTCTGAAAAGATAAATAAATAGTTAGTTAAAGCATAAATACAAGCTTTTAAGACCCGGGATATCTTGTAGAAGTGTTAGTTAATACAAGTAAAACAAGTCAATGATGAGTCTTAAAGTTTTAAAAGATTTTAATGACAGCGCCATCTAGCGATAATCATCTAAAACAAAAAAAAGTGTCGTGACAACTTTTTCGTAAGAATTTCCGTCTAGCTTCCTTTCGATAACGCGCGATAAGGAACTTCGTTCCAACTTTCGTACATCGCGTGCGCTGCGAAAACTATTGATTACTAGCTGGCCCACACAACTTCGTCTGCGTCACATAAGGGAATTTTCTCACCGTTTAAACCTTCCCTGGACTTCTACGAATATTTCAAGATTAAAATAGGCCAAATCGGTTCAGTCGTTCTCGAGTTTTAGCGAGACTAACGAACAGCAATTCATTTTTATATATAAGAAGAAAGATAAGAGATAGAACAAAATGATGTACTACGGGTTTGTAGGTCTTATTAAAATCTAACAGTGACTGAACCACTTTGTGACGCAGACGAAGTAGTAACTAATAAAATAGACACTTAATACCAGGTGTACTGTTCCATTATTCGAGCACAAAAACTTTTAATTTCATGACATTTTTTGTTGCATTTCTTTAAATCTATTGTTATTTTTCTATTGATAGAGTATTGATTTTTTTTGCAATTTGTCGCGTAAATTAGGGTTGAAATTTAGGGGTAATTTTAAAGGGGTGTTGTGTAAGGGTGATTTTTTATGTTTTGAGTAAAAAAATACGTATTTTTTTTGGGTTTATCGATCGATTTAAAATAAGTAAAATGGAAAATGAGCGATTTTTAAGAATTACTCAAAAACTATATGTTAGATTATTTTAATTTATATGAATTTATGTCAGAAGAACGATATCTTTCTTATATATAAAAATGAATTGCTGTTCGTTAGTCTCGCTAAAACTCGAGAACGACTGAACCGATTTGGCTTATTTTAATCTTGAAATATTCGTAGAAGTCCAGGGAAGGTTTAAACGGTGAGAAAATTTCCTTATGTGACGCAGACGAAGTTGTGTGGGCTTTTTTTTTTTTTTTTTTTTTTTTTTTCAGTTGGAGGAAATCACCGGATCCCCGCCCGCCCCGCGGGCGGGGTATGTGGGAGTTGAACCGCACTAAAACCTCCAACCGCTCACACTCAGCGTCCGAACCCCGGCTGAGGCCAGAACCCAGCACGGGGTTTGGAGGGACGGCGCGACGCGTTACGCCATCGGCATGCTTTCCCGTCGCTCCGTCCCCGGACGCCGAACCGGTAGCCGCCGGCGAATACGGCCACCGGCTCTCTCGGTCGGCGGGCTCTCCGAAGCCCGCCAAGATGAGACCGCGTGTCACCCTCCCGCGGAATACCCCGCTGGGTCAGAACCAGCGTGGGTCGGGGAGCGCGGTCTACCATCCCCCGGATGCTCTAGCGCTAAGGGCGTGTTGAGCGAGACACGACACCTTCTTGGGTCCCCGTTCGCACTCACATGCGTTGGGGACCCGAAACTCTTAGGGGGCCAGAATCCGGGCGAGATCCCGGTCCCGGCCCCCTGCTCGACGGCGGCGGGTTGGCAGGTCGAGAGCGGCGTACAGCCTCTCTCTCGCAGCCCCCGCCACCTGCTTCTGCGAGATGGTGGACTCGCAGAAGTCGAGCATCGCCTTCCAGGACTCGTCGCTCTCGAGCATCGACGCCGCGACGCCCGGGAGCGACAAGTCCGGACCTATTTGCATGACCAGGACACAACGCTGCTGCTCCCATGCGGGGCAGAGCGCGAGCGTATGCTCCGGTGTGTCCTGGTCACACCCTACACAGTGATGGCACCTCGCCGTCGGCTCAGCCTGGATCCGGTGCAGATACCTCCCGAAGCACCCGTGCCCGGTCAGCATCTGCACCATCCAAAAGGTGAGGCGTCCTTCGCCACGACCCACCCAATCATCTAGGATCGGGCGGATCGCCTCGACGGTCCGTAGACCCCATGTGGGGTTAGCGAGACGTCGCTTCCACGCTTCCATTACGGACCGCCGAGATTGGACCTTCCGATCGCGAACCGCTTCCCGCAGGGGACGTATCACGCCCCGGGCGCGGAGGTCGCATCGCCAGCGATAGTCGCCGGCTAGCGCCTCCGCCTCCAGCTCCCAGGGCGGCGTCCCCGCCAGCACGCACGCCGCCTCAAAAGCGACGGTGCGGTAACCGCGGATGGCCCTAATAGCAACGATGCGCTGTGGCCGACGCAAGAATCGGGCGATGGTTAATCGCACCCGTGCGTCGGCCCAGACGGGCGCACCGTATAGGGCCATCGATCGCACCACCCCCGCATAGAGGAGGCGCACGGCGCGGCTGGGCCCCCCGACATTCGGGAGCAACCGACCAAGTTGGCCGGCCGTCCTTATCAATCGGGGGACTAGGCTCGCGAAATGGGCCTGGAAGGTCCAACGGCTGTCCAACACGAGGCCGAGGTACCTCAACTGCACCCCGACCTCAATCTGGACGCCTCCAACCATTATTTGGGCGTCGACTGGTGGCGCCGCCCCGGCCCCGTGGACCCACAGGGCCTGGGATTTGTGCAGCGCCACGTCGAGGCCCAATCTCCTTATTTTGCCGACGACGAGTGCCACCCCCGCTGTGGCAAGACGGGCAGACTCTCTGAAGTCATCCCCCCGGGCCACGACCAAAGTGTCGTCCGCGTAGCAGATAACGCTAAGGCCCGGGAGGAGGGCGCCCCTCAGCACCCAGTCGTACCCGATATTCCATAGCAGGGGTCCAAGAACGGACCCCTGCGGAACACCGCGCACGACCTGGAACCGGTGCAAGGTCCCACCGTACCCGGTACACATGACCGACCTGGCCTCCAGGTAGGAGCCGATCAGCCGGCGGAGATAGAGGGGCACTCCATGCCTCTCCAGTGCCCCCCCAATCACGGACCAGGGCAGGGTGTTAAAGGCGTTGGCGATGTCGAGCGACACCGCCAAGGCCACCCCACCCTGGGAGACGGCCTCCTCCGAGAGGGTCCGGACACGTAGAATTGCGTCTACGGTCGAACGACCCTCTCGGAAGCCGTACTGCTCCGCCGACAGATCGGGTCCAACCCCGACCAGGTGCTGAACGATGCGGGCAGCCAGAACGCGTTCCAGCAATTTGCCCACCTCGTCCAGCAGCACGATGGGACGGTAACCGGCGGCTGAGTCCGCCGGGCGCCCCTCTTTCCGCAAGAGGACTAGTCTGCCCGCCCTCCAGAGCGAGGGAAACCGTCCCGACTCCAGGCAAGAATTAAAAAGCCTTAGGAGTCGGTCCCCTAGGGCATTGATGGCCAAGGCCAGGACCCGGCCGTGGATGCCGTGTCCTTCGCACTCATCCGTGCCACGGCCACATGGAGCTCATCTCTGGTGATATGAGGCACCTCAGCAGTGGCTTCACCGCCGGTGTAAAGATCCGGCGGCTCATCCATAGCAGGCGGGGTAAATCCGGCCTGCTCCTGCGGGAACAGCGTCGAGACGATGTCCCGCAGCTGCTGAGGCTGGAGACGCTCGGTCATGGGAGGCGCCCACGGGCGTACCTTTCCACGCACCGTTTTATACGGGCGCCCCCACGGGTTGTCATCGAGCGTCCCCAAGAGAGTCTCCATGTACCCTTCCTTGGCCAGCTTGATGGCCAGCCGCATGGCGCCCCTCGCTTCCGCGTAAGTTGTGTGGGCTAGCTAGTTTTAGATAAAACTATCGTAATCGTTTTATTAAGAAAAACGAATGCAAAACAAATTGAAAAACATTTTAAACACGCACCACGCACGCATCATCCGGCTATGGAATGAGCTCCCCTCTTCTGTATTCCCTGAGCGCTATGACTTGTCCTTCTTCAAACGAGGCTTGAGGAGGGTCTTTAAAGTTAGGTCGTAGGTAGCGACCCCTCAATGTCCCCTGACATTGCAGAGGTTCGTGAGCGACGGTAACCACTTACGATCAGGTGACCCGTTGGCTCGCCTGCCTACATGGAAATAAAAAAATAAAAACATAACCCAAAATGCTTGATAAAATTTAATCGATAATCAGCATTTCAAACACCAAAACATCAAAATCGGTTCAATGACACAAAACTTACGCTATAATATACGTAAGTTACAGTCAACTTTTTAAAGTCGGTCAATAGTTTTGCAAAATTGTTAAAAAATGGAATTAACTTCATAAAGTTTTTTTATAACGGATATCCTTTCTACCCCTTGTAACATTTTTTGAACAAAAAGCCGTTTTTTTGTAAAAAAAACTGATCAGCTGCCCGTATTCCGAGGTGGGACAAAAGATTGTTTTTTCTTTTGCAAATGGCAAGGGAAGCTGGCTGTATTGGTTTTGTTGTAAACGTTGGACTAGCGGGGATGTACCCTTAATAATTATTAAAAAATTTGTCATGGAAAATCACAGGCGAGTAAGGGAGAGCTCTTCCCTCCCCGACCGACCCCGTCGCCGCCGACGTCGAGCGGGGCCCGGCCTCGGGATCTGGCCCCCTAAGAGTACCGGGTCCACCAACACCGAACCCGAGGGCTGCTGCGCTAGGCTTCAGTGCACACCCTTTGTACCAACTACCGGGGGATGGTAAGCCGCGCTCTCCGACCCAGGCTGGTTCTGATCCGGCCTGAGCCGAGGGAGACCTTCCATTACGCGGCCCCATCTCGGCGGGCTTTTGGCCTACCGAGGGAGCCGGTGGTCGCTTCACCGACGACTGCCGGTTCGACATCCGGGGTTGACGTGAGCGACAATCGCGAACGCGTCCTGTCACCCCTACCAGCCTCGTGCCGGGTTCTGTCCCGGCCGGGGATCGGACGTCGAGCGTGAGCGGCGGGAGGTTTTAGTGCGGTTCAACCCCTACATACCCCACTCAAAAAAAATGGAAAATCACAACTGTACTGTACTGTAACAACCCATTACTGCCCACTGCTGGTATCAGGTCAGTTACAGATACACCCTGTATACAGGGTGGAATTTTTAAACGATATTACTATTGTACTTGGTTGAACCGATTTTGAAGATTCTTTCTTTTATCTGAAAGGTATCATCCGCTGATATTTCGTTTAAATTTAATCGAGATCTGACTAGTAACTCTTGAGTTATTTCTGCAAAGATTAGGTCG
Source organism: Trilocha varians (assembly GCA_030269945.2). Taxonomy (NCBI): domain Eukaryota; kingdom Metazoa; phylum Arthropoda; class Insecta; order Lepidoptera; family Bombycidae; genus Trilocha; species Trilocha varians. Next base: position 15,625,022 of record AP028278.1, on the reverse strand, counting down.
GTCGTCAATGATCGTTTGTCGATTATTACTCGTTTGATGAAATTTAATGACTAAAACTTGAATTACGTGGTTTTCTCTTCATTTGATCCATCATGTTTCTTAGAGAGATTTGGTCCTTAAAAGTCACTCTATCGATTGATGCAATAAAAATACAGGGTGTGATTTTTTCGAATGGTACCAGGTTCGATTCCCGGGTAAACCATGACTTTTTTAAATATATGAATGCAGTTTTGTTTCTTTTTAAAAATAACAGAATATTTCCTTTCAGCAAAATTCGATAAAATCATTATTTCGAGTACTTCCCCTGGAGGCGTTTAAATATTCCACCCTGTATATGTAAGCCTTTTCCATATGTTGTCTAACTTATATTATAGAAAATAGATGTTATTAATATATTTCAAAATATCAATTTTAACCGACTTTAAGAACTTAGCCTTTTTTAATGTAATGAAATTAAATTGATTTAATTTCGTTTACCTTCATTAAGTTATGTTTGTAATCGCAGAACGCTTTACTGCGTGAACCAATTTAGCTGTTTTTTTTTGTTTTTACACGTCCTTCTTTAAACGAGGTTTAAGAAAAGTCCTGTATAGTAGATAGATAACGGCCCCTCATTGCCCTGACATTGCAGAGGTTCATGAGCTACGGTAACCGCTTCCCATCAGGTGGACCGTAAGCTCATTTATCCGTCTGAAGAAAATTCACTGTTTAGAAATAAGGATTATTGTTAAAAGCTTTTTTTGTCATGGAAGTCCAGCTAACGGACTACCTGATCGTAAGTGGTTGCCGTCGCTCATGGACCTATGCAATATCAGGGGACACACAAACCTTTTTAATACAAGCCATTAAGATCCCTCAATATCATGTAGCAGTAGAGTGTTAGCTAATACAAGTAAAACGAGACAACGAGTCTATCTTGTTTAGTACAGGAGTTACTATGACTCCATCATCAGATCAGCGCCATGGTACCATATTATTATATTATCACGCGATATAAATGCAAAGGTTTAGGAACTCATTCGGAAACCGAGTAGTTTGTCAAATTTAACTCACAAGATTCCACCCGAACTTACATAGTTACATCCAGTGCAAGTTAATATAAAGCTTGTTGACTTACCACAATATTTTTTTAAGTGCACAATTGTTTTTTTGTTAATAATGTATTAAATAAATAAAAAAAAATATTTTAAGGAATAAATTTCTATAAATTAAATTCACAGCACTATTTTTACTAAACTTACTTTAGTTTGTCACTAAATATTTTTATCACTTGTCACTAATTTTATAAACTTAATATTTGAACACACGACCGCTCTCTCCGACTCCCATTTTCAGACTAACTATGAAATATCAACTCTGAGCATTTACGAGTTAATGTTGCCAGGAATAAAATATAGAAAGTCTGGCAATTTTTATTTATAGACAGTAGATACTATATTTTACTGTTTTATTCCAGTAACTTGTTAAATTTTTATTTTATCTTGCATCATTATTCAGTTTTATATTCTTTGTCTTTTGTTAGTGGCTCAGCTATGACATTTATAAAATTTTTTTTTTTGTTATTGCTACTTTTAGATATATAAAAAAACTTGAGAGGTGTCAAGGGACACCCGGATGGAACGAAGTTCCTTTCGATTAATTAGTAAGGGAATTGTAATAAAATTTTATTATAACTTCAATAAAATATTTTGATGATAGCGCCATCTAGCATTAATCATATAAGGAATAGTTTTGAAAGATTTTAATCGCAGCGCCATCTATTGATAATCATATATGTAAAACAAAAAAAGTGTCGTGACAACTTATTCGTGAGAATTTCCGTCTAGCCCCCTTTCGATAACGTGCGATAAGGAACTTCGTTCCAATTTTTTTTTCCTCTCTCATTTTATATTAAATTTTCTACTCAACGCATGCTGTATTTCACCTATAATTAAGTTTGCATTTAACTTGTTTATATTTTAATTCTAAAATGTAATAGCTATAAGTTATGTAATTCTTGTTGGTGAATCAGTAAAATAAAATAATAAAATAAAAAACTTGAAGGGTGTAAAGGGACACCCGGATGGAACGAAGTTCCTTTCGTTTTTTTTTTTTTTTTTAAATTTATAATAATTAGTTAGTTTAAAACGTCTGTCTCTCTCTCTCTTTTAAAGAGATATTTTGATCACAGCACTTCGTTCCAATAACAATCTTTTTACCACTATAAGTCTCGAAAAACATCATTAACACTTGAAACGCGTCTTACTACATCTCTATCTTCAATAGTTTTTTCATTGATTGTGTGCAACAACGTAAAAACTTAAATTACGAGTAAAATCTAGCAAATTTGTTTACGTAGTCTTGCAACCCCATAAGAAATGAACACCGCTCGGGGTAAATGCATTTGCCACCCCCCACCCTGTCTGAAAACCCAGACAAGGTGAACGTCCTGAAATACTATAGCAATAAATATATAAAGAAGTTAGAAATAATATTTTGATTACGAAAATGAAAACGAGATCCATTTTTCAAGCATCAAAAAACTACCTACATTTATATGGTATATGACGGGGTGATAACAAGGGAAACCAACCTATTCACCGTGCGGGTAGTTGGAAGTGGAGACTTGCTATAAATACAGGCGTTAGCCGCTGTTATTATTCATTCGTGTTTGGATTGTCGAGGCGAACGGACCTCTTGATGTAAAAGTAATAAACTGTTAAAACTCGTCATTTTTGAGTTTTTGTTCAAAAGTATTGATCATCATATCATATCATGTATCAGTAGAGTGCTAGCTAATACAAGTAAAACAAGACAACGAGTCTATCTTGTTTAGTACAGGAGTTCCTTACGATTCTATCATCAGATCAGCTCCATTTTGTCATATTATTGCATTGTCACGCCATATACATCAGCAAAATGTCAGCTCAATCGGAAACCGGGAAGTTTGTCTTTATCTTACAAGATTACACCTTACATAGATACATCCAGTGCAAGTTAATATAAAGCTTGTAAAATTGATTTCTGTATAAACTTTTCTGTGCCTCGGGGTTGCAGTTACCCCCCTGGCTAGACAGATAGACGTCAATGACCGAAGCTACCTCCCTATAGATGTTTACTAGTCATATTACTTCTAGATAACGTTCAAAGTCAAATAAAAAACAATGATTTCAATGGTAAAGTAAAACGACTAAATCATGCTAAAATATTTATACAATAGTTTTATAAGTGTTGCATTTGGTAGTATGTAAGTTAGATAATATGTATTATGTGTGTAACCATGTAGACGATCGTGAGTCTCGCGGGCTTCAGCTGAAAACCAGCGCTGCAGTTATTGTTACCAGCAGCACATGCTGAGCTGTGGCCCTATGGGCACAAATTTTTAATATTATTACTTCCTCTGTTATATTAGTGACTTTTTGTTTTTTATTTTTGTGCTCATTAAAAAATTATTTCATTTCATTCATTCAACTTCGTCTGCGTCACGAATGGATTCAGCGCAGAGCAATTTACGACATCACATCAAAACCGCTGAAATGATGAGTGTATCTCTACATTCTCTACTATATCATGCATGTATTATACACATAAACCTTCCTCTTGAATCACGACATCTATTACAACCGCATCACAATCAGTTGAGTAGTTTTAAAGATTGAAGCTTACTTATGAATCTTTCATTAATTTCGAATTTTGTTTTTTGAAAATTAAATAGAGCTTCTAAATAGACTTCTAAATGAATAACTAGCGAGCCCGCACAACTTCGTCTGCGTCACCTTTAATTAAAAGGTAGCCTATGTTCTTTCTCAGGGTCTAAAGATTGTCTGTGCCAAATTTCATCAAAATCGGTTGAGAAGCGGGAAAGCGTAACAGACAGAGTTAATTTCACATTTATAATATTAGTAGTAGTAGTATATTAGTAGTGGGATTTATTTTGAAGAAAACTTTTGGAACGAAGTTCTTTATCGAGCGTTGTGAAAGGGGGCTAGACGGAAAACAATTCTTACGAAAAGTTGTCACGACACTTTTTTGTTTTAGATGATTATCGCTAGATGGCGCTGTGATCAAAATCTTTTAAAACACGTTCCTTATTTGTTTTAGATGATTATCGCTAGATGGCGCTGTGATCAAAATCTTTTAAAACACGTTCTTCAAAAAAAAAAATTGTAAGATATCTTTGAATTGAAAGGAACTTCGTTCCATCCGGGTGTCCCTTGAGACCTCTCAAGGGACACCTTTAAATACAGTGCTACAAGTAAAAAGAGCCAACGATGAGTCTATCTTGTTTAGTACAAGAGTTCCTTGGACCACCTTCTGGATCCATCACTCTACTGCTACATGATATCCAACTTAAAAGCTTGTATTTAAATAGTTTTCTTTCAAATAAATTATTAACAGCGTATGTCCTGAAAGTCACCTTACTAAAGGTAAACGTGGGAGGGAATTATAGTACAAAAATACTTGGAAATATCAAGAACGAAGTTCGCCCGCATCTGGCGGAAGGCTAAGACGTGTTGAACGCTGTACTGTCGATTCATTTCAATAGCGGAGTGCGCTCGCGCCGTGTCGTGAAGGTGCAATTCAATTTGCACCTTATTCACTATGGCGCAAGCTTCAACATCGGAGCGGATTGCGAACGAAATGGAGTTTGAAAATGAAGACTTGTCTGAGTTTGCATTGGAGGTGAATAATCATAGGCATTCTATGGGAGATTTGCGCCAAATGCTGGAGAAAAGACCTAAAGCTACAAAACGAACCCGAGATGAAGAAGAAGACGAGGAAGTCTGGATACAAGTAGGAAAAAACGGTAAAAGGACCAAATCCCTTAGAGACATCGCGACGGACTCTGAAAACAATACAAAAGAAAAACTTGAAGTTTTTATCATTTCTACCTCCGTACTACCAAAACAATTTGCCTTTGCCCTATTTCTGAAAAATAATAACATTAAGAACATATTGAACGTGAAACACATAAACCCCTACAAGATTCGAGTCGAATTCTCTGATGAGACAAACCTTCAACAATTGATTTCATGCAAGGCAGCGCAAGATAACGGATGGAAAATTATCAAACCTTATGAGGTCCAATCCTCGTACGGCGTCATCCGGAAGGTCGAGTTAGAATTAAATGACGATGAAATATTAAAAAGTATGTCATGCGACGTTGAGTTGGTCTCAGTGAAGCGTCTATCTCGCCGAACAGACGACAAAAAAGGATGGACAGAAAGCGAATGTGTAAGATTATGCTTTAAAGGTCCGTCCGTACCCCCATATGTATACGTGCATGGGTCCCGAATCAAAGTTGAGAAATACATATTTCCAGTTACTCAATGCTCTTTCTGTTGGACGTTTGGACACTACAGAAAACTATGTCCACGAAATAAAATAACATGCCCCAAATGCAGTAAACATCATGAGAATTGCGAAACAAACTCGTACGTGTGCATCAATTGTACTGGTAATCACTGCGCCTTCAGCAAAGACTGCCCAGCTTACCTCAAAGAAAGAAAAATAAGAACCCTCATGGCTGAATTCAACTGCTCTTACCGCAAAGCGTTAGCCCTGTATGTACCAACAATAAGTCCTGCTCCTCCGGAATTGTCACATACAGAGTTTCCTCCATTGTATCATTCCCGGAATTATTCAAGTACAGCTTCCAGACTAGGGCCCAAAGCCGATGACCAAGACTATAGACTAGATGAGACAGAGCATCAAAGCACTCGTCAGTATTCTACTATTCTTACCCAAAACACAGCACCGAACCATGATGATCCACAAACCACAGCAAATCTTCAAGACAAAAACAATACGAATCAGAAAAAGAAGAATAAAAAGAAGCGACCTACCAAAAAATCACATACACATACACAGAAAGTGAACGATGACTTTACATTCACATACGAATGCTACGGCAGTGAATCAAACTGTGACACTGTATCTGAAGACGGATCAACTTCGCAAGCCGGAAAGAAAAGAAGTAAAAGAATAGATCGCCAAAGCAATAATACCTCATTTGAGTATCTCGTAGAGTGCATCAAAATTTTTTTTTTTGAAAATCAAAACTCAATCGCAGACAAATTTAAAGCCAGTGTAAATATTTTATTAGAATGGTTTGTATCTTTCCTGATCAATCAAATTCGAGACTTGCCTTTCATTCAGCCTTTCTTAAAAACTTATGGATAATATATCCCCAAAAAATACTTACAAGCTAAACATCATCCAGTGGAACTGTCAAAGCCTCCAGGGTAAGTTATCTGATCTTGAACAGTTTCTATCACAAGAAAAAGTTCACATCGCGTCTTTAAGTGAAACCTGGTGTGATGCACAATCACTCGTAAAAGTGAGTGGTTATAACGTATTCAGGGACGATAGAAACGACGGTTATGGTGGTGTAGCTACATTCATTCATACTTCTATAAAAGCGCAAGCCATGCAAAGACGACTTAGAAATTCAAACATTCAAATATTACACATCAAATTGTACAACTGTGCTTCACTCGAAAACATTATAAATTTATATTGCCCCCCACAAGCACAAACTGCCTCTGCCCTAGACTGGGACGAGTTATTCTCTCTTTGCCAACAAAAATCTATAATATTAGGCGACTTTAATGGCCACCACACCAGCTGGTCATATAAAACTGACACACGCGGATCACAGATCTACGACGCACTTCTAAGCTCCAATTTCATACCGCTAAATGACGGTTCTCCGACAAGGATCCAACTCGTTAACGGTGTGCTCCGCAAAACCTCTCCAGACATATCCTTAATATCTACTGACTTAGCAATTAACTACAACTGGAAAGTAACAAATGAAACCCTAGGTAGTGACCACCTAATAATAAAAATCTCAACACAATGTGCAGCTACAATTAATCCTATATTGAAAAGAAACTTTAAAAAGGCTGACTGGGATGCCTACAAAAACACCTTGGACGCTTCTCTATCTAACACACAAATGTCAAACGATCCCCAAACCGCTTACAACTTATTCATTTGCCAAATCAACAAAGCCGCTGATAAACACATCCCTTACACAAAACATAATCAAAATCCCACAAACAACTTCATTCCTAAAACATATTGGAACACCGAATTGTCTAAAATTGTTGCTGAACGCCGTCTAGCGCTCAGCACATTTAGAAAAAACCCCACCCCAGACAACCTCACTACCCTAAAAGACAAAATAAGATTAGCCCAAAAATTTATTCGCCAGGCTAAAGCTACCTCATTTCAAAACTTTTGTACCTCTATCGATACTGCTACATCCTCTAGCGATATGTGGAATCGTATGCGATGGCTGAAGGGCTATCACAAAAACCACAACAGATACGCAGATGATACTCAACTATCATCCTTATTACATAGTCTTACGCCGGATTATGTTTCTCCTAACTTACCCGCATTCACGTCAACGAACAACATCCTAGAAACACCCATTTCCGTACAAGAACTGGAAAAAAGCATTAAAAATACGGATACTGCTCCCGGCGTCGACAGGGTCTCCTATTCTATGATCAAAAATCTACCATTTGTAGGGAAGCTAAAACTACAAGAATTATACAATCAATTCTTATCGTTAAGCTTCGTTCCAACACAATGGCGTGAAATAAAAATCATACCCATTCCGAAAAACAATCGCGATCCATCCTCTGCCAAATCTCTTAGACCCATATCTCTGTTATCATGCCTGTGCAAAATTTTTCATTCAATCATCAACAAGCGACTTGAGTGGTTTTTAGAAAACAAACAGGTCTTCCCTGACAATGTTGTAGGCTTCAGGAGATCTAGATCCTGTGTAGATAATTTGAGCTATGTTATTTCAAAAATACAAACGGGTTTCACTTACAAACAGTCCTCCGTCGGATGCTTCATTGATATTGATAACGCCTTCAACAATGTAGATATAACACAACTGCTATTAACTTTAAATGAACTTGATGTTGGAACTAAAATACTGAATTACTTATGGAACTTCTTAACATGTCGATATTTGAATATACAATTAGATCAAAAAACCATTTGCAGATGTACAAGGCAAGGCTTGGCACAGGGCGATCCTATGAGTAGTTTCCTATTTAACATAGCCACCATAAATATTTGTAAACAAATAAACGATGTTCATATTTCCCAATATGCCGACGACTTCATACTTTTTCATAGCGATAACCAACTCTCGGTAAGCCTATCTAAAATTCAAATTGCTCTAAACATCTTCTCCCAACATCTTAAAGACGTCGGTTTAGAAGCCTCTCCGGCAAAAAGCAAAGTATGTATATTCACAAGGTCGAGAAAAAATGTGAGCTCCTTGGTTAACCTAAGAATTAACAATACCAGGTTAGACGTAGTCGACTCTCACAAATACCTTGGGCTATGGATGGACCGTGGATTACGATGGGGCAAACACATTAACGAGCTAGACCGAAATTTAAACAGACACATAAAACTTTTTAAGATATTATCAGGTTCAGGCTGGGGTGTCCACCCTAAACATCTACGACGTTTATACATATCACTTATTCGCAGTAGACTCGACTACGCCAGCTTCTTATATGGCAACAGTTGCAAAACTCACCTAATCAAACTCGACAGAATCCAAAACCAGGCTATGCGCGTCATAGGAGGCTATATTAAAACAACACCAATTCACGTAATGGAAGTAGATCTGCATCTCCCACCACTAGAAATACGTAGACAATATCTGGCAGGAAAATTTATGCTAAAAACTAAATCCTCTCCCAACAATCTGGCTTACTTAGCTGTAGAAGAATTATACAGCCTTAAAAACAAACCTTTTTGGCAAAGAAAGAAACTGCCTCTCCTAGCTACCCTGCATGAAGCTCTCAAAGATGTTTTGGTTCATTCAAGTTCTCAGCTAGACATGTTCACCTTAAGCACCTGGCCAAGTAATATAAACCTACAACCCGTCATTAAATTCATAGATCACATTAACAAACCCAAACGCAGCTACAAAATGTCTGAGATTTACTCTTTGTGTCACAACATTATTGCCTCTTATGACACTTGTCACAAAATATACACTGACGGCTCTAAAGACACAGACAGAAACATCGGAGTCGCCTTTTACGATGAAACACACAATGTATCTGTCAAGCTAAAAATTAACGAAAACATCTCCATCATGCATGCTGAACTGGTTGCTATAGCTGAGGCATTGTCATACGCGGAATCCATCAACGCATACCAAGTCGTCATATTGACCGACTCAAAGAGTGCACTCCAACATCTAGCTCGATGCACTTCGAATTTTCGAGGTCTACCGATAGCTTATGCCATCTTGGAATCAATCATTAAATTACTCTCTCAATCCAAAATAGTCATGCTACAATGGATCCCCTCACATATTGGCATACACGGCAATGACACGGCCGATAAACTGGCGAAACAAGCATGCAGCGATGGAATTGACCTGTACTTACTCCCGACGCATAATGACGGATTGGAGAAAGGCATCTGGTTTAAAACAATCCAACCTCAACCGTTAACGATTCCTTGGATTGACGATAGTCGATTGCCAAGACTAGACTTGGTTCTTCTGCTGCGGCTCCGTTCTGGACATATCCCCTTGAACAAGTTTGGTTATCTCATGCGCAAAACGGCATCACCTCTCTGTCCCGACTGCTCAAAGGTAGAAGATGTTTACCACATCTTGATGGAGTGTGTTCGGAGCGAGGCCCATAGAAGACTTATTTTCCATGACAGTTCCACTGGCTTGTGTAACTCACATTTAGCACTCCCCACCACTGATATGACTGGAAAGATACTAAACCTGGTTAAACACGGATTGTCAAAAAGAACAAACTCTTCTCAATCGGCTTAACTGTACTTACCTTATAATTGTAACAACTTATAGATGTAAATGTTAGCAGTGCGGCATTTTCGCTCAGCGAAAAAGCACTTTAAATAAAGAAATAAAAAAAAAAAAAAAAAATATCAAGAACCAAATACAAACCTCATAGGTCATGGCTGGGTCACAGTTTTCAAAGAGCTATTTATGGAGTAAGGTGACCTGCGCAACTTCGTCTGCGTCAAAAAAGGTTGCTAAATAACGTGATCCACCATTTTTTATTGATCGCCATCTTGCACTGTTTTTACAAGCTTTATATTAACTTGCACTGGATGTAACTATGTAAGTTCGGGTGCAATCTTGCGAGTTAAATTTGACAAAATTCCCGGTTTCCGATTGAGCTGTCATTTTGCACGCAGATGTATATTGCGAGACAATGCAATAATATGACCAAATGGCGCTGATGATGGATTCATAGGAACTCCTGTACTAAACAATATAGACCCGTCGTGTTTGGGCTCGTTTTACTTGTATTAGCTAACACTCTACTGATACATGATATACAGAATCTTAAAAGCTTGTACCTATTTAATGTTTTTTTTTAATTATTCTTCGAAACCTACAAGTAACTTACCTATGCCGTTTGTACAGTTGATGCTGTGTTGTTTCATGACGAACTTGTTGCGTCATCTCCGTAATGCTAACATGATCATGACGTGACGTGTCGTGACGATGACGTGACGTAAGCGTCATGGAAGCGCATGACGCAGATGTGTTGTCATGTCGTATTTTCTTCATGTTCTGAAACAATATTTTTTTATGAATACAAATTTGAAATTGATAAGAATTGTTTTGTTTTAGGTTGGTTCAACTATTGTTACCTTTGCAATATTAGAGTGCTGACAGACATGCGAGTAATGTCGCGGCGTTTTGTTCTAAATTTTACTGCCAATGTGTCAACGTTTTAGACCGATTTTCAAAAAGGAGGAGGTACGCAATACATGTGTATTTTTCCTTCGTAACTGTTTGGGTGGACCGATTTGAATGATTCTGCTTTCAGATGAAAGGTAATGTTCGTCATGTTCCATTTAATTACTTTTAAGACCGAATAAGTACTTTTGGATCTTTGTTTAAAAATGTGAACTTCCAAATTGATAATCTCCTCTTGGGAAGTCGGTCAAAAAAGGTCGCGTTCTTTGATCTTGTATCATCTTTTTATGTATGTATGTGTTTAAATGCTGGTGTGTTAAAATAAATTTATTAATTGAAATAGCCATAAAGTTAACGCTAAGTCAAGTTAAAAAAACGGTGCCAAAATACTTTAAATGTACGAAAAATGCAAATAATATAATTAAATTTCATTACTGTTTATTTTATATTAAAATAATTAACAGTTACATCATAAGTTACAATGGAAAATACCAACTAAAATAATCTTTAGGCAGCCCTGAACGATCGTAAAAAATCACGAAGGGATAACCAAGTTACTGTTGACATAGGTCAGGGAAAACATATGTTTTAGAATTCACAAAGACTGTAATAAGTATATACCTAATATGTAAATTTCAATACACACAGACTATTGAGGTAAGGTTCATGTAGCAGTAGCTAGAGGTGGTCACACGTATCGTCTGATCAATAGACACACAGACTATTGAGGAGAGGATACTGGTACTACGGATGAGTTAAGGTTCATGTAGCAGTAGCTAGAGGTGGTCACACGTATCGTCTGATCAATAGACACACAGACTATTGAGGAGAGGATACTGGTACTACGGATGAGTTAAGGTTCATGTAGCAGTACCAATTTTTTGTAATTAAATTATTTTATTTTTCAATGAAGACACAACCCTACGTTGACACGCACACATCGAAAGCCAGACATGTTGTTACACAGCGTCGATTCAGCGCACACATTCAAAAATAAATCTTAAACAGGATGTTTCAAAATGTAATAAGTATTTTTTTCAAACGAGGCTTGAAGAGAGTCCTTAAAGTTAGGTCGTTGGTAGCACAGTGTCCCCTGACATTGCAGAGGTCCATGAGCAACGGTAACCGCTTACAATCAAGTGGCCCGTGGATAGTTTCTTGTCAGTTCTTCTCAGAATGGTGGCTATAATTATTATTCTTTTGTGTCCGAACTGGTGGTAGCTTGTAACTTTTGACGTCAACAAGAACGAGTACGTCATCAATGTTGAAAATAAAGTATTTCATTTCATTTCATATCTAAATTCGTTGCGTTGCGTCTTTAAAAAGATTAAACAAATACAGGGTGGATCTTTAACTTAAATACAGGGTGGATCTTTAACTTTGGACAATCTGACGTGGGGTGAACGACCTGTCGAAATAAAACTTAGAACCACTTCGATTCCAGGAATTGGATAGAAAAAAATTCATCATAGTATGGAAGTCCGCAACGATAGTCGTACGTTTTTCATACAATGTCAGAAAAAAAAGTTTAACCGATCCAAAAAATAAAAATGGTGCTAAGTTGTATTTCGACAGGTCACCCCACGTCAGATTGTCCAAAGTTACAGATCCACCCTGTATAACATACCTTGTTACTATTTGTAAAATATTCTTCGAAATCGGTTCACGACTACCTCTTTATAATATTAAGTATAGAAGTATAAATAAATAGTATAACTGAACCAACCCTACCTCAATAAAATATAAAAACACCCCGTATATGTTATATATAAGTATAAATGATGTATAACGTTTTGCTAAAACACACACAAAGAAAGCCGGTAGGGTGACCATTTAATTGGTATTTTTTAATTTTAGAATTTCGTTTAGAGTGTCGTTCAGTTGTTTGTAAAATTTCTGTTAATAAACTATTTTGTATTTTTTGTATTTTGTTAGTGTCATAAAAATTCAAAGGGAATTTGTCCTTAAATTAGAGTGGCTCGCCAACTGGAGCGAGTAAACGCAATATTATGTCGGGTTCTAAATTGGCTGGCCAACTTCCAACTTTCATCGTCACCATCATTTGTTTAATGGCGTCCACATTGTCCCCCCACCGTCCAAGTCACGTACAAAACAAGTGACGGCCGACTATAATAAAGTTGGAAGTTGGCGAGCCAATATGGAAACGCGTGTTTAGACACGACTCCATCAGTCAAAGTACTATATAAAACACAAACAATGCATTTCATTTATCGAACGAAACCCGCGCACATCCAATCAAACTTGTTGCACATACCCTTTTCAATTGAACTTCAATGATGACAAGTTGACCCACGCAACTTCATCTGGGCTTTTTGACCGACTTCCCAAAAGGAGGATCAATATGTCTGTTTTTTTGGAACGAAGTTCCTTATCTCGCGTTATCGAAAGGGGGCTAGACGGAAATTCTAATGAAAAAGTTGTCACGACAATTTTTTTGTTTTAGATGATTATCGCTAGATGGCGCTGTAATAAAAATCTTTTAAAACAATTCCTTATTTTGTTTTATATGATTAATGCTAGATGGCGCTGTGGTCAAAATATTTTATTACAATTCAATCACTAATTAATCGAAAGGAACTTCGTTCCGTCCGGGTGTCCCTTGACACCTCTCAAGTTTTTTTTATCATTAGTTTGGTTGAACCGATTCGGATGATTTTTATTTCAGGTGAAAGGTAATGGTCATCGTAGGGCCCGTTTAAAGATCGAACAAGGAATTTTGGATATGTGACTACAAATGTAAATTTGTATTGTGTGTTTGCGTTTATTTTTAAGAGAACCGTTTTAGATGATTATTTTTTATTAGTTAGTTCAGAAACACTTGGTCATAACCTCATTTGATCAAGATCTAACCAGTAGTTTTCGAGTTATTTATTTATTTAGGAAACAAACAGTACACAATTAACAATAAATTTCACGCATAATACAGTACTTAACCAGCTAACTATTACTATTACTTAACTTATTCATCATAATATAAGTTAGTCAGTTTTGTTTAAAATATTATAAATTAGATGACCCGCGCAATTTCGTCTGAGTCACAAAGGGAAACAATATATCCTATACCCTTCATCGATAAACGAACTTTTTAAAACTGAAAGAATTTTTCAAATCGTTGCAGTAGTTTCGTAGCCTATTCGAGACAAACAAACAAACCTTTCCTCTTTATAATATTAGTATAGATTTCATTGTCACCCTACACTTTCACACACATAAACCTTTACACTAACACACACACACACACACACACACACACACACACAGACAGACAGTGCGATGAACTCAGGTTTTTGCAAGACACCAGTTGAAATGAAAATTTCAAATCATTGAATTTACTTATTACAGAGTTTTACAGAAGTAAACTTTGTAACAAATCACAAACCATACTGTACTGTGGAGTGTTGGTCTCGTGTCTCCTCTTTTTTTTTATTGTTTTGTAGGCAGACGAGCTAACCGGCCACCTGATCGTAAGCGGTTACCGTTGCTCATGGACCTCTGCAATGTCAGCGGACACTGCGAGGCCGCTACCTGCGGCCTACCTTTTAAGGACTTTCTTTAAGCCTCGTTTGAAGAAGGACAAGTCATAGCGCATAGTCCTCAGTAGAGGGATCAGGTATAGTTCAACCACGAGAATACAAGGCGGGACTGAGTATAGCAGACGAAGGATTTATAGAATCCTTTCCGATATGCAGGTTTCCTCACGACGTTCTTCACAGTTTTTAGCCATACTTTTCACATTAAGATTTTAGAGGTTTTCAGCCCCCGACCTCTCGTATAAAAGGCAAGTTTTAACCACTACCCCACCAAGACAATATGGGTCTTATTAGACGACTGAGAGTCAGTAAGAGAGAGTTTTACTCTGCATCAAAATTCATCAGATCGGAAATGAGTTCAACGTTAATGAAATTCTCATACTTGTTGATGTCAAAAGGCTACCAATTCGGAAAAAAGACATAGCCACCGTCCTGAGAAGAACAGGCAAGAAATTCAGCGGGCTTTTTTGCATTATTTTTCTGTTTTTTTTTTTCATTTCATATTACAATTTTGTTACAATTTTGACCTAAAACGAAAGCTGCAGTGCATCTAGAAAATTACTAATCGTATAATAAGCTTTGCACAAACGATTTTTCACAACTTTTTTAAATATTTGAGATCCGCAGAAGGACCAAAGTAACCGACAGAGTCAGAATTGCATCTTAGAAGCAATAGGCAGGACACATTCTGCGGAGAACGGATAGCTGATGGAACCGGTAGACATAGCGTAGGTATTCACAAGATAGACTGACGACTTGGTCAGGGGAGTCACTGGATGCAGACAGCGCAGGATCATTGTGGCGAGGTTTGGAGGACTATGTCCAGCAGTGGATGTCTATAGGCTGATGATGATGAATCGCTGATGAAGTACCGAGTCTGATATGTAAGCGGTTACCGTTGCTCATGGACCTCTGCAATGTCAGCGGACACTGCGAGGCCGCTACCTGCGGCCTACCTTTTAAGGACTTTCTTTAAGCCTCGTTTGAAGAAGGACAAGTCATAGCGCATAGTCCTCAGTAGAGGGATCAGGTATAGTTCAACCACGAGAATACAAGGCGGGACTGAGTATAGCAGACGAAGGATTTATAGAATCCTTTCCGATATGCAGGTTTCCTCACGACGTTCTTCACAGTTTTTAGCCATACTTTTCACATTAAGATTTTAGAGGTTTTCAGCCCCCGACCTCTCGTATGAAAGGCAAGTTTTAACCACTACCCCACCAAGACAATATGGGTCTTATTAGACGACTGAGAGTCAGTAAGAGAGAGTTTTACTCTGCATCAAAATTCATTAGATCGGAAATGAGTTCAACGTTAATGAAATTCTCATACTTGTTGATGTCAAAAGGCTACCAATTCGGAAAAAAGACATAGCCACCGTCCTGAGAAGAACAGGCAAGAAATTCAGCGGGCTTTTTTGCATTATTTTTCTGTTTTTTTTTTCATTTCATATTACAATTTTGTTACAATTTTGACCTAAAACGAAAGCTGCAGTGCATCTAGAAAATTACTAATCGTATAATAAGCTTTGCACAAACGATTTTTCACAACTTTTTTAAATATTTGAGATCCGCAGAAGGACCAAAGTAACCGACAGAGTCAGAATTGCATCTTAGAAGCAATAGGCAGGACACATTCTGCGGAGAACGGATAGCTGATGGAACCGGTAGACATAGCGTAGGTATTCACAAGATAGACTGACGACTTGGTCAGGGGAGTCACTGGATGCAGACAGCGCAGGATCATTGTGGCGAGGTTTGGAGGACTATGTCCAGCAGTGGATGTCTATAGGCTGATGATGATGAATCGCTGATGAAGTACCGAGTCTGATATGTGACTTTATTACTGTAACCAGGTCTCCTCCGAAGAGGGTTAGGCATAGTTCACCACGTTTGCCTAATGCGTACTTCAGATATCTTCAAAGGATTTTTAGAACCCTTTTCCGATATGCAGGTTTCCTCACGATGTTTTCCTTCACCGTTTTCACCAGTGGTGTTGTGAAAAATTGCACATAAATCTCTTTCATATTAAAATTTAGAGGTACAAGCCGGCCGGTTTTGAACCCGCGGTTCGATCTTTAAAAGAAATGGGAACCCATTTCGACCACCACCTTTCATCTGACACCTGAATCATTAAAATCGGTCCACCCAAAGGAAAGATATCGAGGAACAAACATAAGAAAAAAATATACAAACCCTCCTCCTTCTCGGAAATCCGTCAATAACAAAGTCACTTAACGCTGTCTGTCCCTAAGAATGCTTTAAAACTACGCTTTAAAAGACCGAGTGCAAGATTTTGATGTTCTTTAAAAGAACATTATTCAAGAGGAAGATTTATGTGTATAATACATGCACAATAAAGTCACTGGTTGAAGCGCTTGCCTTCCATACGGGAGGTCGCGGGTTCAAAACCGGCCGGCTTGTACCTCTAAATCTTAATATGAAAAAGATTTATGTGCAATTTTTCACAACACCACTGGCTAAAAACGGTGAAGGAAAACATCGTGAGGAATCCTACATATCGGAACGAGGTTCTAAAACTCGTCGTTAAAAAACGTTGAAATATCGAGACAACTCAATTAATTAAATATCGTGGTAAGAACCCGTTGAAAATGCATGAAAGTATTATTGACAATATTGTAAAAGGTAATGAAAACTCAACATAAAACAACATAGCTCTTACAGTTACAATATTCGGGGGCGGCGCGACGACCTCATAACCGAGAGTACATATTGAAGGTCATGGTAGCTGATGGTTATATACGACCAGTAAAAATATTATTACCAAAGAATATGGCTTAATGCCTTAGTAATCGCAACTTAAAAATATCTAAAATTCTTGCAAAATGATGGTTTTTCGACAGCTGATGGGTGTGGCGGAGGTGTGGGGTGCGCGAGATCACTAGAGGTCATTAGTCAACACTCTTTTAGCCGAAACTGTTTGTTTGAGGTAGTTTTGTGGAATTTAGATTAAAAAAAAAAATATATATATTTTGTAATTTTACCTATTTTTTGTAATATTCCGTATTAGAACAGAGTACTCATCACCCTCCTGCAATATATACCATCATTAACAAATCACCCTGTAGAATTAAGTTTAAAATTAAAATTAAGTTTAGGATATTTATGAATAGGTTAGTGTGTGTATGTGTGTGTGTGTATATGTGTGTGTGTGTATATGTGTGTGTGTGTATGTGTGTGAGTGTGTGTGAATTAGTTCACATGCCTTGCACGCCACTAGCGAATTCGCCTAAAATTCGCTCGCTCGTCCCGTATGCTCACGGCATTAGGGCCGAAAACCTCAAGTTGGCAACGGTGCCGTTTTTTTAAGGTCAAAGCACACAAATGAAGCAGCGACCCGAGACCGGTTTGCTGCCGTATTACGCGCTGGTTATGTGTGCGTGAGTTACTTTTAGATGTCACGATACGATCTGTCGTAAGGTTTTTTTGGTATTAATTTGGTAATATTATTAATGTGAAAGTAACTCTGTCTGTCTGTCTGTCTGTCGTCACGCTTTCCCGCTTAAACCTCTTTTTTTTTTTTCAGTAGGAGGAAATCACCGGATCGGGCGGGGTATGTGGGAGTTGAACCGCACTAAAACCTCCAACCGCTCACACTCAGCGTCACACTGAGGCCAAAACCCAGCACGGGGTTTGGAGGGACGGCTCGACGCGTTACGCGCTCGGCACTCTTTCCGGTCGCTCCGTCCCCCGCTTAAACCTCTTAACCGATTTTGATGAAATTTGGCACAGACAATCTTTAGAACCTATGAAAGAACAATAGGCTACTTTTCAATTGAAAGTGACGCAGAAGAAGTTGCGCGGGCCCGCTAGTTGTAAATAATTGAATATTATGTAACACTGCGTCACTTTCAAATATAATTCTTTTCTATATGAACCGATTTTGATGATTATTTTTTGTTTGAAATCAGACACTGTTAACATTGTCTCATATACCTAAATTTGATAAAGATCAGACTGGTAGTTTTTGTGCTATGCTTGAGAAATGGAAGTCGGTCGTTTTCATTTTTGTAATAAAAATATTGTTATTGACAATTAATTGTTAAAAAATGTTTATTTTCATACGATTTCAAAGGAAATCGTTTGTTTTCATTTTTGGAACGAAGTTCCTTATCGCGCGTTATCGAAAGGGGGCTAGACGGAAATTCTTACGAAAAAGTTGTCACGGCACTTTTTTGTTTTAGATGATTATCACTATCGTATCGTATCTTATAAACGACCTCGGTAACAGACCTCTGTATTAATGGCGTACCACAACACACGTAGTGTACAGAATACTCATATTTAATATTTATTTTGTTTTCACTTGCAATTAAAAGGTAAGCCTATGTTCTTTCTCAGATTGTCTGTGCCAAATTTCATCAAAATCGGTTGAGAGGTTTAAGCCAGAAATAGACAGAGTTACTTTCGCATTTATAATATTGGTATGGATTTTTTTTGATCGTGGTAGCCGAGTGGTCGAATCGCTCCCTTCCGTACGGGAGGTCGCGGGTTCAAATCCGGCCGGCTTGTACCTCTAAATCTAAATGTGAAAAAGATTTATGTGCAATATTTCACAACACCACTGTCTAAAAACGGTGAAGGAAAACATCGTGAGGAAACCTGCATGTCGGAAAAGGATTTTAAAAATCCTTTAAAGATATTTGAAGTCCCCAATCCGCACTGGGCAAGCGAGGTGGACTATGCCTAATCCCTCTTCTGAGGAGACCTGAGCCCAACAGTGGGCAGTAATGGGTTGGTACAGTACAGTACAGAATGGATTTTTTTTTATTCTCACTGACATTTTAGTAGTCTAGCTGACATTTTAGTAGTCTGCGTCACAAAAGAAAACAATATATCCTATTTTTTTTTTTAGTTGGAGGAAATCACCGGATTCCCGCCCGCCCCGAGGGCGGGGTATGTGGGAGTTGAACCGCACTAAAACCTCTAACCGCTCACACTCAGCGTCCGAACCCCGGCTGAGGCCAGAACCCAGCACGGGGTTATGAGGGACGACGCGACGCGTTACGCCATCGGCACTCTTTCCCGTCGCGTCGCCCCCAATATATCCTATAGCCTTCCTCGATAAATTAACTTTCCGAAACTGAAAGTATTTTTCAAATCGGTGCAGTAGTTTCGGAGCCTATTCGAGACAAACAAACAAACAAACCTTTCCTCTTTATAATATTAGTACAGATGATATTCTTAGCAGTGTTTTTAGCCGATTTTACAAAATGATAGGTTATGGTTTTGACTGCATTTTTTGTCATGTTTTGGGTGAACCGGTTTGAATGACTATTTTTTTATACGAAATGTTATAAAGTACCTTTACTTGGAACCGCTGCGCTCTTCCACAGTTCGGTTCAGAAGATCATTTTTGCCCCGCACTATTCCGATTTGGAATGGACTCCCGGCCGCGGTGTTCCCGGAGCGCTATGACATGTCCCTCTTTAAACGAGGTTTAAGAAAAGTCCTGTATGGGTAGGTGATAGATAATGGCCTCTTTACCCTGGCATTGCAGAGGTTCATGAGCGACGGTAACCGCTAACCATCAGGTGGGCCGTAGGCTCGTGTATCTATTAAACAATAAAAAAAGATAGGTCGTTGGTAGCGGGGCAGTGTCCCCTGACATTGCAGAGGTCCATGAGCAACGGTAACTTACGATCAGGTGGCCCGTTGGCTCGTCTGCATACATGGCAATAAAAAAAAAAGATTATTTTTCTTATTATTTACTTATTTCTTAGTTTATTCCTTTTCTTGAATGACATCCGAAAAGGACGACTAGGAGGGTTTTTTTAAGGGATTCTTTTATTTTGGTTCTCGTATTTTTAAATTTTGGTGAACCGATTGCGATGATTCTCTTTTTACAAGATTTATATTAACTTGCACTGGATGTAAATATGTAAGTTCGAGTGGAATCTTGATAGTTGAATTTGACAAACTTCCCGGTTTCCGATTGAGCTGACATTTAGCACGCAGATGTATATCGCGTGACAATGCAATATGACAAAATGGCGCTGATCTGATGATGGAGTCATAGTAACTCTTGTACTAAACAAGATAGACTCGTTGTCTCGTTTTACTTGTATTAGCTAACAGTCTACTGCTACATGATATACAGGATCTTAAAAGCTTGTATTTAAAAAGTTTTCTTTAAAATAAATTATTTAAAAATATTTAAAAAAATACTTGCGAGGTACTTCTGTGACAGATTCATTTTAGTTTCAATAACTTGATAATAGATGGCGTTAGTAGTAACATCGTTAAAAGAAAATACAAATAGATTAATGTAGAACATACCTACCATTTGATGGCAAGTGGTAACCGTCGCTCATAGACCTCTGCAATGTTAAAGAAAATTACGATACCTACAGTAATTTTTTATAATGAAACAAAAATGTTAAATCAAAAGTCGCAGTTTAGCCCATTTTTTTGGAACGATTTTCTTTATCGCGCGTTATCGAAAGGGTGCTAGACGGAAATTCTTATGAAAAAGTTGTCACGACACTTTTTTGTTTTATATGATTATCGCTAGATGGCGCTGTGATCAAAATATTTTATTTAAAAATAAAATTTTATTACGATTCCCTCACTAATTAATCGAAAGGAACTTCGTTCCATCCGGGTGTCCCTTGACACCTCTCAAGTTTTTTTTTAATTTAATTCTTTTCGTTAATAATTTTTGATAAGTACCTTTTCAAATAATTTCTTGATTCCTTTGGTAGATAGATCCTTTTTTAAAAAACAGTTTTTTTGTAATTTCGTACTGAATACATAAGAGTTTTTTTATTTAATTTCCATGTATTCATTTATTTACACTTATTTTTTACATTATATTTTTAAAAAAATTAACAAAGGAATAAAATTTAAAAATACAATATAAAAAACAGAGGCCCACTGAAGACGAGGTCTACGACCCAAGCCATCAGTGGTCAGGGCTCAAAAGAGAGGAACCTCCTCACAATACGTGTCGTGTCAAGAACGACCGCCTTCTGAATCAAGCCCTTTACCCAGCTGGGGAGCGAAAGCTTCTCAAGATGACGGTCGAAGCTTTTCGCTATTAGACCGTGCACAGATACAACGATCGGAACAATGATGGTCGATTCAACACGCCACATGTCGGTCACCTCGTGGGCCAAGTCCAAATATTTTAGCTGTTTTTCTTTTTCTGCCTTCACAAGGTTCTCGTCATGCGGAATGGTGACATCGATCAGCACTGCCCGATGCGCGTCCCGATCTATTATCACTATGTCAGGTTTATTGGCAACAATAGTCCTGTCAGTGATAATAGATCGGTCCCAGTAGAGCGTTACATGACCATTATCGAGAACCGGCTGAGGCCAATACTGGTAATAAGGTACAGCGGCTTCAACAAGGTCGTATTTCAGAGCAAGTTGTTGGTGGATAATCTTAGCTACCTGGTTATGCCTGTGCAAGTACTCGCCGTTAGCAAGACGAGAACAACCGGAAACGATATGTCTAATAGACTCTCCCGGACGGTGACATGCCCGACAAATGTCGACCGTCCCATCCTTTAGAATATATTTTCGGTAGTTGTTCGTCATGATAACTTCGTCCATAATTGCAAAGACAAAACCTTCAGTCTCTCCGAAGAGGTTACTGTACCGTAGCCAAGATACAGAGGCTAACTGATCTACATCGGGGCTCATAAGGGCCCGGTAGAACCGTCCGTGTAGTTCCTTGCTCTTCCATACGTCCGTGCGATCCGTCACACTCATTACCTTTAGCGTCCGCCAATTCTCGTTCGCTAAGGACAGCGGAGTGAGTCCCTTATCAACTGCTGCTACATTACGGTACATACCCACGCTTACCTTAAGGAAATATTCCCGAAGGTTGTTTACCTCTCGGTTGTGTAGGTCCTTGACATTTAACATGCCACGACCCCCACACTTCCGAGGAATATACAACCTCATAACAGATGAACGTGGGTGGTGCATCCTGTATGCCGTCAGCAGTCGCCGAACTTTTCTATCCAGGGCATCTAGTTCCGATTGCGTCCACTTTAGAATGCAATTTAATTTTATTATTTACTATTTTTTTTGTTGACAAAAATAAGGGAGGAGGCCTTTGTCAACAGACACTTTGAAAATAGTTTTACATTAGATCTTATTTAAAACTAGTTTAATTTGAATAAGTATGTGCTAAGTTTTTTTAAGTATTTTGTTATTTACATAGTTTTATCTGCAGTTGTATCTTATTTTGTAGTTTTTTCAGAAAATAAAGGTATTTGGATTGTATTGTATTGTATTGTATTGTATTGTATTGTATTGTATTGTATTGTATTGTATTGTATTGTATTGTATTGTATTGTATTGTATTGTATTGTATTGTATTGTATTGTATTGTATTGTATTGTATTGTATTGTATTGTATTGTATTGTATTGTATTGTATTGTATTGTATTGTATTGTATTGTATTTACTATTTTAGTATTACATATTAATTTAAAATATCTCTACGGTTTTTTTGAGTACCTACTCGGTGTACTGCCTATGTAGGGTATGTGGGAGTCGAACCGAACTAAAAGAGGAAATGGGGAACCGTTTTCTCACGAATTACTTTTAACATTTTTGTTTAGATTTTCGGTCAATTTAAATAGTAATATTGTTATATAATATTTAATATAAACTACAGTTATTTAAGATTAAACATGTTTAATATTTATAATCAAGGTCATTTGAAAAATTATTGCAAAAAAGAAACTCAAATTTTTGTAGACATAATAATCTAATATGTAAAATTCTCGTGTCACAGTTTTCGTTGCCATACTACTCCGAAACGGCTTGATCGATTTTATGAAATCGTAGGAAGAATCATCTGCGTCACATAAGATGTAAAAATTTTTACTGTATAACTAGCTGCCCCACGCAACTTCGTCTGCGTCGAAAAAATAAAAAAAAAATTAGGGGTGGACTACCCCTAACATTTAGGGGGATGAAAAATAGATGTTGACCGATTCTCATAGATACCGGATAAGCACAAAAAATTTCAACAAAATCGGTCAAGCCGTTTCGGAGGAGTTCAAGTTCGAACACCGTGACACGAGAATTTTATATATTAGAGAAGATAAAATTTCATGAATATCAGTCCAGCCGTTTCAGAGTAGTATGGTAATTAACATTCTGACGCGAGAATGTTATACAGGGTGTATAAAGACCACTTCCGAAAACGAAGACTGGTGGTAGCACTAGTGATACCTGTGATGATAAGCCAGGACATCGGTCCATTCCGACGGATTTTTTCTTTGCAAAAAGCTTAACATCCCATATCACTAGTACTAACCCAGCCTTCGTTTTCGGGAGTGCTCTTCATACACCCTGTATGTATAAGATTTAGTAACTAGGTATTCAAAAATAATTATGCTGGAACGTTTCTTATTACTGTCAATTTTGTATAATTTAATTAGCTTATTCAAACACTCGCGGTTTTCTATAATACTTTCATGCATTTTCAACGGGTTCTTACCACGATATTTAATTAATTGAGTTGTTTCGATATTTCGTTGTTGTTGCAAACGTCATGATCACGAGAAGACTGGATACTGCGGGTCGATTTAAGAGCAAACACTGTCTACCCTCTTTCTCGTTCGCTTTTGTGTAGTACCACTGGAACTCGAACTCACATCACGACACTCCACACTCACTGTATCTACAAGACTCTCTGAGCATGAACCCGCGAGTGACTGTTGTGTTTAGCACTGGATTCCACATACTCGATAATCTGAAGCCGTCACCCCTGTTAAAAGTGCTATGTCTTGAAATCTCGATAGCTTCTTTAACCATCCTTGGTACGTAACGACGTTCAGAAGATAGTACCTGAGGATTATGTAATTGTATCCAGTGATTGGAACCCAATTCGATTCAATTAATTAAATATCGTGGTAAGAACCCGTTGAAAATGCTTGAAAGTAAAATTTTATTAGAGTCTGACTTTTGAAAGTTGGGCCTTTTTTTTTGTCATGCAATCAGGTTGGAAGATCTGAAGGTAAATGGTTCTGTTTACCACTGTATTACTACCACCAAATTTACTCTAGAATTTAAATGTTTAGAATTATTATCTATGGGGATATTGGTGAGTTAATAACGACTCTACATTTTATTTTTCTTCCCTTTCAGAAAAAAATACTTTTGTGATTTGATTTTTCTTAATTATTTAACGGTTTTTTCTTAAAGTGGGATTATTTTAAGGATGCTATTAAGAATTTTTATTTCTCCAATAGTTTTGTTATAGTTACGATCAAGAACTGTCCTGTACTGTACCAATCTATTACTGCCCACTGTTGGGCTCAGGTCTCCTCCGAAGAGGGATTAGGCATAGTCCACCACGCTTGCCCAGTGCGGATTGGGGATTTTTAGAACCCTTTTCCGACATGCAGGTTTCCTCGCGATGTTTTCCTTCACCGTTTATAGTCAGTGGTGTTGTGAAAAATTGCACATAAATCTTTTTCACATTTAGATTTAGAGGAACAAGCCGGATTTGAACCCGCGACCTCCCGTACGGAAGGAAGCGCTTCGACCACTACGACTGCACCAAGAACTGTATTTAAGATTAATTTTAAGAAGGCCAATTTTTTAAATATTTGGTCATGAGGTTTCTATGTGAATTCCCTTGAAAAAAGGACTCTTGTGAATATTGAGAATAGCCTAATTTTCTTTGCCACTCAAAATGAGAGGTTAGGTAACTTTGCAATACGAAATTTTGGAAAAATTTAACAATTTTTTTTTTATATTATGATAGCTAAGATAATTCATGGTAAGGGAATTAACGTTGCCCATGGACCTCTACAATGCAAGAGGTATGGAAAAATCATTGATGAGAAAATTTTCATATTTAATGGCAACAAATTCAAGTTGATTCTAGAAATTAGTTATTCTCAACGTTTTGAAATTATCATGCTTGTTGAAGTCAAAAGTCTACCACCAGTTCGTAAAGAAGTAGTCACCGTCCTGAGAAGAAACTCAGCGGCCATGACTTTTTATATTAGTTTTTTTATTGCTTAATAGATACACGAGCCTACGGCTCACCTGATGGTAAGCGGTTACCGCTCATGGACCTCTGCAATGCCAGGGCAAAGAGGCCGTTATCTATCACCTACCCATACAGGACTATTCTTAAACCTCGTTTAAAGAGGGACATGTCGTAGCGCTCTTTGGATAGTCATAGTTTTCTTTGGAGGAAACCTTTTAAATATCATCTTGGTTAAAAATTACTTGTGATTTTAAGGCCTTTTGTTGACAGGATAAGGGGTTGAAAAATTAACTAAACGTATTGTCAAAATTGTCTTTGAGAGAGGAATCATTTATGAAATTATCTTTAATATTGTCTTCAAGACTAAATGAGTTTTTGTTACAAACTATCAGGCCACCTGATCGTAAGAGGTTACCGTTGCTCATGGACCTCTACAATGTCAGGGGACACTGCGCTACCTACGACCAAATAGAACTCTTTTCAAGTCTAGAAACATTTGACCATTTTGTGATGTCCGTGGACAATTTACTACGATTTATAAGGAAAATTTTATGTTTTTCATTAATACATGAATTTCCACCCATTTGACAGTAAGTGGTTACCATCATTTATCGACAATTACAATGCTATAAGTATGGTAAACTTTCCTAAATCCTGTCTACCTTCCAGGACTCATTTTAGGCCTCGTTTGAAGAAGGACAAGTCGGTGACTGGTTACATTACATATTAAATTTGACATTTGACATTTCCAACTGTCATTTAGGTTATGAAAACTGATGCAATCTGTCATGACAGTGGACAATGCGTTTGTCATAACCTATATTTTTAAAATTAGTCCTAATTTAAGCTTAAATTGATAATTAACTAAGAATTTTAGCCATTTTATGCAATTTAATTATGTTTTAGTACAAGAATAATGGTGTTATTATCGATTTTAAGTGATTCCAATAGTTTTTTCATCAAATAAGTAAATTATCGTAGGTAGAGTTTTCATTTTGTCTTTAGAGGTCCATGAGCGACGGTAACTCTTTACCATCACATGTCATATACCACAAAAAGCATTTACAAGCATAATTAGAGCCACACTCACAAAAGAAATCAAAATTATCAGCCCAAACCAAATTTAAATTAGGCAAAACTTTTTGAACACACAGTAATTTGTAGTAAATATCCGAACCGACAATTTTAGGTGAAAATAACTAAACAGTGTGTAGGCCCACTCACCCCGTTCCAAATTCAAAAAGGCAATCCATTTTGACACAACACTGGCACTAAAGAAATCGCGTCCGAAGAGGTTTTATGATTTTTCGGCTCGCGCAGAATACCGACTGACTTGTAGCGTTAGGCCGAAAAAGACAGACATCTTTGCGGGCAACGGCTGAGTTCAATGTACGGCCTTTTTGCGTAGGCGCGGGCGACGGTAGGCTGTTCCTTTCGCACTTGTGTTAAAAGACGTTATAGCGAAAGAGAGAGAGAAACTACACTTTTTGTTGAACATGCGAATCTCGCGCCGTGGCTGACGACGTGAATAGTTTTGATACTTGAATTTTATTTAATTTTTTAATGGATTGTAATGTATTATTTTTGTTTAAGTTGTTGAAAGTTAAAATAGGTTCGCAAGTCTTATTCCAATTGGATTAATTTTGCTTGTGAACATAAAAGAAAAGACTATAAAACTAGTAAAAATTAAGCATAGACCTAAACAAACTCAAATACACTAGAATTTTACCGCTAGTCCAAAAATACAAAAAAAAAATTTCAACCTAAATTAAAATTCTATTTCAGACAAAAATCAAGGCCATTTTGAAATCTAGACAGATCTAACAATAGCCTACATTAACTATTGTAAACACGGCACAGTTTTAACTGTTTACAAAACGTTAATTGATAGAAAGACTAGATTTAAAAATAGAAAATAAACTACGATTGGAAAATTTAATGGCGCGTGTAGAAATAGACACGATAGTGTAGTTATTAATGTATACACGTTATTTCGTCTGCTTCACAGATGAACGAATATCAGTTTCTGAGCAGTTTTCGGATAAGAAAAAATATTTGGTAGTCGCTTACGACCAGGTGTCCTGTTAAATCGTCTGCTAACAAGGGAATTAAAATAAAAAGAAGTAGAATAATTAAGTCTACAGCATAAAGTTTTCCATTTTATTTTAACAGTCACATAATTTTTCCTTTATTTAAGTTTATTTAACTTTCTTTTTTTTACACGCTTATTACAGAGAAAGTTTCCAGTGGCCCTCACACTAGGCCTGGCCTGTATCGTGAGGACCTGATGGGTTCATAATATTGATTATAATATACATATATTTTTGTTTTTTATCTAGAGTAGTATGATGACAATAATTATACAGGAACAAAAAGGAAATAAATTACTTTAGTGTTACTAATGTGAGCTATTATTAGTATGAATAAAACCACGAAATTATATACTCGAACTATACTATGTATAATAAAATTTTGTTACAAAAAAAAAACGTTCGACTTTTTGAAGAATAGCACTAAAATAGTCTGTTCTTTATCAAATTTATGAGATACTGTCTACTTTGTAATAAAAAAAGAATCGATATCGGTTCATATAGAAAAGAAATACACGCAAAAACGCACAGTTAATCGTGAAAACTTGTCCGTCAAAATTTACTTTTTTAATGTTTGTTTGTTTAAATTGAGATGAAAAAAATAATCTTTAATCGCAACACTGCGAAAACTATTGATTTTAGAACATGTAAATAAATGATGTACTAAGGGTGTGTAGGTCTTATTAAAATCTAATGGTGCTGCTTGAAACCCTTTTTGACGCAAACGAAGTTGCGTGGGTCTGCTAATCTAAAATAATGTCGGTCAAAACTAGTCTCAAGTTGCGTGCACAGTGAATAGCGAATATAAACGCAAGTGTCTTAACGACGCGGACGTCTGCCTGGCAACGTTTATTTATAAAGTGCTAAAAATAGAATGAAATCAGTCAATTAAAGAACGGCCGCTTTTTCTACTGTTTCTTTGTTTTATAATTGCGTGTGAATCACTTGAGTTACTTTGATTATGAATGGTGTATTAAAAATTGAGATGCGAATGTTGAAATGTGTGGGGTAACTAGGCTTGATAAGATAAGGAATGAGTATATTAGAGGAAGTTAGAAAGTAGCACCTATCTGTGACAAGTGGACTCCCATCCGCGGTGTTCCCGGAGTGACATGTTCCTCTTTAAACGAGGTTTAAGAAATGTTCTGTATCGATAGGCGATAGATACAGCCCCTCATTGCCCTGGCATTGCAGAGGTTCATGAGCAATGGTGACCGCTTACCATCAGGTGGGCCGTAAGCTCGTTTATCTATCACTCAATAAAAAAAAACATGTGATGAGGAGAGATGAGGACCACGTTACAAAACGAATGCGGAATTTGAAAGTGGATGGATGTAAGAGAGGCCTAAGAAGAGATGGTTGGATTGTGTGATAGAAGATAGACAGAGGACTGATACCAGATTATGAGTGAGCGTGAATGGAGAGATAAAACATATTGTTGACGTGACAACGTCTTATAAATTGGTTTGCCCGGTGACACTTCAAGAAACTGCGTTACGCTCTGCTCACGTTATGCGCTCACAATGAGAGCAAGTGAGAGGCACGCGTGCCTTTCACTTTTTATGTCTGTCTCTCTCACTCTTAGGCGGGCTAACCATGCCTGAGTCGTTGTCATGTAAAACTTTCGCCCGTATACCGATTTTACAGGCAACCATTTTTTCCGGCTCCATTTGAATGGGATAAGGTTGAGCTAAAGAAAGGTGTGTTAAATTCTGGAATGTGATTTGTTGCAAGTGTAATTTGAACGCGTAAATAATGCTATCTCGGGTCATTGATCTTACAAAAATATTGGAACGAAGAAAAAATCTTACGAAAAGTTGTCACGACACTTTTTTTGTTTTAGATGATTATCGCTAGATGGCGCTGTGATCAAAATCTTTTGAAACATGTTCCTTATCGCGCGTTACGAAAGGAAATAATTTTTATAAGATATCTTTTAATTGAAATGAACTTATAGTGAATTAAGATTTGCAAAACAAATAGACGAGCATACAGCTCACCTGATGGTAAGTGGGTACCGTTCATGAGCCTCCGCAATACCAGGTTAATGGAGGCCATTACCCATCACCTATACTGGTCTTTTCTTTACCCTAATTTAAAGAGTGGCATATTGATATGTGTTAATTTGTTCTATTGTTTCCTTAAATAAATATCATAGCGAATAAATCAGAGCGCGTAAACTATTGCTATCTCAGGTCATTGATCTTACCATGAAATTAAAACCTAAGGAATCTACAAATAGTAATATGAAAATTTATGTCAATGTATGAATGATTGTGGAGTTTTTACGATATTGTTAATCGTGTGTACCTAGGCTCATGTTTGTTACTTTTTTTGAAGTGTTATAGTTAATGAGAATAATTAATTCTTCTTCATAGAGTGAGGTTTCCAGGTCCTTAATTAAAGTAAAAACAGCAGTTGGGCAAATGTTTTTTAGGAAAAGCCTCCTTAAATTACTAACTGTAGCTATCTCGGGTCATTAACCTTGTCTTAAAAATTTTAAACTCAGTATGTGTGTGACTATGATCTTGGTAGGTGTTATTAAAAATATTTCGATCAAATTCTTATTTTTTTACGATGTATCGGGAACTCATACTTAATAGGCTCTCAAAGTATGTCTGTAACACGTAACAAGAAGAAATAAGTTTACCCACATTTTCTAGTAAGTACGGACAAAGGTACCTACCCAGCTGTCGAGCAGCAATCGTTTTACAGGAATTTCAGATATTTTTAAGCTGCGTTTACTAAATCTAAAAAAAGTTGAGTTATAATATTTGTGGGGACCAATAATAGCATGCGAGATCCTGAATCGCGGTATCAACATTTACAGAAATCTTCGCATATAGGTATACGACATCTGAAACCTACTACATAGGGCTTTGGCCTGACCGGGCATACACTACCTCGCCCGCAAGGAGATCTCCTTTTGGCCACTAACTCTAAATCCCACAATATTGTTACTATATGACCTACAACTATCATTCAACAACAGACCTTCAATTTGTACCATCATTCTATCTCAGCCTGTCCTAAATTTATTTTACTAGCGACTTTGTATGGATCTGTAAAGAGATTTAAAACCATTATTTTCAAGAAGCAATAAACACAGCAATCAATGTACAATGTATTTTAATGTTTTACTAGTAATTGTGACTCATGAACAATTTTATTGCATTTTTACGATTAAATTAATTTTTGATGACGTCATTGTACAATTATTTTTTTTTTATCTCAGAAGGCGAACCGTTCAAGTGTTCAGTGCTCATCGATATTGAGAAATCTTTACAATGTCAGGACTCCATCAAACCATGTTTAGAAATTGTCATTTTGCGAAATTAATTTTAAAGTATCAAAATCATACATCGCTGTATACGCTTGGCCGTCACAAGGGGAGTAAGTGGGCGGGAACGTCAGACAGAGACAGACATATATGTCTCAGCTCCGACCTCGAGAGCTAACGGGAAGCGCCCGCGCCGCTCGACCTTACTTTTTTAAATCAACTTTTTCCAATGTTTTAAATTTGATTTTCGGATCCAAACCTCCTTGATCCACGGTGTTGTTTTTTTTTTTAATTTATTTTTGGCTCTGGAATCCGGTTGGGTTTCCAAATGGGTCAATTCTTGGAATTGCACTTGATTTTCTCGTAAAACGTTTAAAAAATGATCGTTTAGATATTTGTGATTGTAAAATAATGATTAGCATGTATTTTTGTTTTTTAGTTTTTTTCTGGGATGGAATTTTTCCAGTTTTAGTGCTTGACTGAGGGTCGTGTCATTGCACCGAAAATTTTACATATTTGTGTTTCGAATTTGGAATGAAAAGCTTTTATTTACGATAATTTAATATATTTGTGATATATTACATAAAAAAATTGAAATATATCATTTATAGTTTATTTTTAATAAGAGTGTAAAAATTCGTAAAATTTTATCGGTAGCGCCTGTTGTTTATTTTTTAATTTTTTTCCGAAATATTTTAGTTTTTTTCAAATATTATTTTTATTTCCATAAAATTAATCTATGAGCAGTATTTATTGGTATAAATCACATTTTTAAATATAAAAACAAAAAAGTGATAGATACTTAAACTTTGAACAACAAAAATTTCAACGAAAAATGTCCTAGGCATAAATATATTTACATTGTTTCTTAATATTTATTCTTATTTCCAAAACTATATTGCTATAAAAATTATTTAATTAGTATTATAAATAATATTAACTTATATTTAAATAGTTATAATGACTTAAAACAGAATATAATATCTTATATTCTGACTCGGCACTTTAAAAAAAAATATAGTAAAAATATATATTTCAATTCATAATTATAAGAATTCTAAATTAAGAAAAAATCACATAAAAATAATTTTTCGTTTGACTTTATTTTTTCCTAAGATTTACAAAAGCAGTTCATAACAATATCATCACGCATTTTCCGAATGAAAAAAAAATAAAAAAATATAATAATCATTACTCAACTCAACTACGTTAATTATAAAACTTTACAAAAAATAATTTTAGAGATAAAAAAATAATTTTAGAGATAAAAAATAATTTTAGAGATAAAATTATTTTACAAAATTCATAATGACAAAAGTATTAATTTACCTACAAAAATAATTTTATTTACTAATGACGATATTAAGAATAGTTAAGATATTAAATGAGCAGTGAATTCACTAATTTCAAACTAATTTTTACAACCAAAAAAATATTGTTTGAAACAAAAAATAATCGAATAACAAAATTAACAAAAAAAAATTTATAGCATTTTTCAATGATTTAAAAACTAACAATATAAAAAAAAACCTTCCGTTTCATTTTTCAATCATTAGGTACAAGTAGAATGTTTTAATTACTTCACCTAACTACCAAAATTAATTTGTATAA
Organism: Trilocha varians; assembly: GCA_030269945.2. NCBI lineage: Eukaryota > Metazoa > Arthropoda > Insecta > Lepidoptera > Bombycidae > Trilocha > Trilocha varians. Next base: position 15,592,782 of record AP028278.1, on the reverse strand, counting down.
AATATCTTTCATTAAACATATTTTTTACTAGCTGGCCCACACAACTTCGTCTGCGTCACATAAGGAAATTTTCTCACCGTTTAAACCTTCCCTGGACTTCTACGAATATTTCTAGATTAAAATAAGCCAAATCGGTTCAGTCGTTCTCGAGTTTTAGCGAGACTAACGAACAGCAATTCATTTTTATATATAAGAAGAAGAAGATAAGGTGAAAATAAAACAAAAAAACCTAAGACTAAAAAAAAAACATTATTGGCAACCACAATAAATTTTTTTTTTTTTTATACAACTTCCGGAACCAATCTGATACATAGGACTTAAGTTCCAAGAGTCAAGTTACATTTTAAAATTCAAAGATGCGATGGTAACAGTCGCCATCAACAAAAAGATTAATACAACTAATAAAATACCTTAAAACAAAAATAAAAATATTTGTGGAAAGTCCTGGTTCAATGTCCTGACATTGCTGAGGTTCATGAGCAACTGTAACTACTTACGATCAGGTGGCTCATTAGCATTAAAAATTAAAATACCGCTATGACTTGTCCTTCTTCAAACGAGGCTTAAGAAAGGTCCTTAAAGTTCGTCGGTAGCGCAGTGTCCCCTGAGATTACAGAGGTCCATGAGCGACGGTAACCTCTTACGATCAGGTGAGCCGTTGGTGGGTTTTTTTTTTTTTTACTTAAATACTACTATAGTCAACATGGCAATAAAAAGAAAAGATCACTATGACTTGTCCTTCTTCAAACTCAGCTTGAAGAGAGTCCTTAAAGTTAGGTCATTGGTAGCGCAGTGTCCCCTGACATTGCAGAGGTCCATGAGCAACTGTAACTTACGATCAGGTGACCTAACTGTCACGCTTCCCTCAGTATTTCGGCTACATTACGTCACAGCTTACAATCAAAACGACCTTGAACTTGCTCACCTACCTACACACTGTATTATCTCATAGCGAAAATTTAAAAGTGTAATTTTTGGCCGACTTCTTGAAACAAGCACGGTCCTGATCGTAAGAGGTTACCGTTGCTCATGGACCTCTGCAATGTCAGGGGACACTGCGCTACCAACGACCTTACTTTAAGGACTTTCTTCAAGCCTCGTTTGAAGAAGGACAAGTTTTATCGGTATTTTAATTTTTATTGCTAATGAGCCACCTGATTGTAAGTTACAGTTGCTCATGGACCTCTGCAATGTCAGGGGACACTGCGCTACCGACGACCTTTAAGGACCTTTCGTAAGCCTCGTTTGAAGAAGGACAAGTTTAGTTTGCAGCTGCATATTAGAGAATTATACTTTGAAGATGGAAGTCACCAACCCTGTACATCCTACAACCTGGTATAGAACACTTAGACCTCATGAAGAAGGACTAGTATCTCTTTAAAGCTTGTTATATTAAGAGCTAAGTTTGACAGGAGAAGAAAAGAGAAGTTGTGTAGAAAATGATATCATTATAATGCACATAGGACTCCGATAAAGTATCCAGTGACTTCCCGTGACCCTGGCCAATGTTCGGCGTATAAGCCCAATTGTGACTTCCACCATTGTAACTCATATGTGGGATCCACAACGACCAGCATATTGACTGTGACTAGATCTAACTTATTTTGGTCTTTTTAACGAAATCAGAAGTATCATATTACATTTATATCAATAAAGAGTAGGCAATTTCAATTTTGGCTTCTCGTAAAGTTGGAGGCAACAAACGAAGAGGCATTGCACTAGAAATGAGATAAATAGGCCTCCCCCAAAACCTGGCCACAATCGCCATGTCTGCTATGACTTTTCGTGGCCTTGACCAGGTCATCGATCCATTTAAAGGAGGTCTGCCTACGCTGCGCTATGAACACGACACAATCATCATCATCAGCCTATAGACAAAGGCCTTCCCCAAACTTCGCCATAACGCCTGCGCTGTCTGCATCCAGTGACTTCCCGCGATCTTGACCAGATCGTCAGTCCAGAGCTTTTAGGCCCCATAGGCCATTCATTCTTCGTACAATGTGTCCTGCCCATTGCCACTTCAAATACGCAATTCTTTGGACGAAAATGATATGTCTTCGTCAAAGAGGAGTACTAAAGAGATGTAGTAAAAACTGGAAATAGAGTTGCGACCTGGGTTTCGACTCTCAAATTCAGAAAAGAGATTGATTTGAACCAATCTATGTTATAGTCTTCAGATCGGGTCTTTTAAGAGAAGATCAAGCATTCTGCTAGCAATAATTAGAGACCTAGATTTTCTACTAGACATTTGCTGATGGCAACGTGGGTTATCTGATCATCGGATTAAAGTTTGGTCCTTCTAGTTCCCTGGTTTCCTGCTCAAGCCCAGGTCATTAGCCCAGGAGAATGCCCTCCACATTGCCGGATTTCTGCCTGCCCAAAAAACAGTTTAACAGGCCATCTGATCGGATATGGTAACTATCGCTGGATTTCTGAAATCTGGTGCAATAGAAAGGAGATGAGGATGGCGGGAAGTCACTGGATACAGACAGCTCAGGACCGTTGTCGTTGTGGCGAGGTTTAGAGGACTATGTCTAGAAGTGGAGAGCTATTTGAAACAGGAAGAGGTATTCAAGTCGGCTGATTTTTTTTTATGTTTGTTTCCTCATAACTTTAGTTTGGGCTGGATTTGGATGATTATTGTTCTGGTGATAATTGAAGTCATGGAGTTCCATTTTATATTTTTAAAGGTTAATCACGTGCTTTTGTGTGTGTTTGAAAATGTAAATTTATCATGACATTTCACGATTTGTTTGCTTGTTGTTCTTTCCTAGATTAACCTATTTCGATGATTTTTTTTATTGGAGAGCAGACAGAACAGATTTTCATATTAATTTGATAAAGATCTGTAGTTTTTTGGTTTACCTATTCTTACAAATGAATGTCGGATGCTTTTTATTTTTAACACCGTGACTTGCACTGGATGTAACTATGTGAGTTGGGGTGGAATCTTGCAAGCTAAATTTGACAAACTTCCCGGTTTCCGATTAAACTGAAATTTTGCATACAGATGTATATCGCGTAGCAATACAGTAATATGACAAAATGATGCTGATCTGATGATGGATTCTGAAGGTGGACAATGGTCATAGGAACTCCTGTGCTAAACAAAATAGACCCATCGTGTTTGGGCTCGTTTTACTTGTATTAGCTAGTCTACTGCTACATGATATACAGGATCTTAAAAAATTGTATTTAAAGTTTTCTTTAAAATTAATTATTTGGCAACATTTCACATACACTAACAAGAACTGATACATAGAGTTTATCACTCATTTTCATGATAATAACGACCTACCTCAATGTCATTCTTGTTAATCTATAAATGAGTCAGTATAATACCTAACATTATATTATGTCGCTTAATAATACTATATTTAATATATGTATAATATTACCAAGTTGTTTTCCTGTGTTAAATACTTTTTACGTTGAAACTAAATAAGTTTAGATGAAGACAAAGTTTAGTTTTAAATTTCATCTCATGGTACATTTTCTGATTTTAAAGGACTCTCATCCTTTGTGTTGTTTTTTATTTTTATTGCCTTTAAGGCAGAGCTAACGGGCCACATGATCGTAAGTGGTTAAAGTTGCTTTTATTGCCATGTAGGCAGATGAGCCAACGGCCCACCTGATAGGAAGTGGTTACCGTCGCTCATGAACCTCTGCAATGTCAGGGGACACTGGGTCGCTACCTACGACTTAACTTTAAGGACTCTCCTCAAGCCTCGTTTGAAGAAGGACAACTCATAGCTCTCAGGGAATACCGAGGAGGGGAGCTCATTCCATAGCCGGATGGTGGTTCTACAAATTGGGTTATAAATATTGAAATAATAATTACTGCCTATAATCTAATTATTGAATAAAATAATAAACTCACCATTAGTTGCTATCGGTTCACGTACATTTTTCCTTGACCTGAAAAAAACATTATTTTTTTAATATACAAATAAAAGATTATAAATTAATATTTTCTAATTAAATTTTTTAGTCATTCAATTCTTATTTAATAAGGATTATTTTATGGTAGGTATATTTAAACTGCTTTACATAATGCAAATTATAACCTAACATACTCGTAGCCATAAGATGATGGTATCGATTTCCACCCCTGACATGCAACAATAAATAAAAGAAAACCACCCCTAGTGAGGCTTCAGGGGTGAATTTTGTAAATGAAATGAATGATTGTTAGACAACGGGGGTGTAAAAGGGATCTGTATAAAATGTACAATTTACAATATGGGTTGGATCTGTGTCTGTTTGTGTACGAGAAGAGTAATCAGTACAGAGCTGCAGAGGACTGTGTCTATAGTAGTGTAGTATAGGACTCTCGGCTAGATGTAGGTCGGATCTGTGTCTGTTTGTGTACGAGAAGAGTAATCAGTACAGAGCTGCAGAGGACTGTGTCTATAGTAGTGTAGTATAGGACTCTCGGCTAGATGTAGGTCGGATCTGTGTCTGTTTGTGTACGAGAAGAGTAATCAGTACAGAGCTGCAGAGGACTGTGTCTATAGTAGTGTAGTATGGATATACATCGGGATCAAAGCTACGACTTAACAGAACCCAAACGAATACATAGGTTTCTGTAACTAAGCGGATCTGTAATAGATAAATTAGAGAGGGACGCGTGTATATGTAAGAAAGGGATAGAATCACCCCACGAGCGACAGACGCGACGTTGCCAGACCGAACGTGCAGACGAATTGAGTTCCAGTACAGGCGACTTTTTGTTTTCAATTTTTTTTTCCGAGTTCATGACGTGTTCTTGTTATTAAAAGTTTAACGGCTTTTAGTTTAAAAGCATTTCTTAATTGTATTTAATTTACTTTCTTAATTTTAGTTTGTTTTTAGCGGAAGACTAAAATTGGAAAATATTTTTTCGGGAACTTTTTTTGTATGTATTTTTAAGTACATTTACTTAATAAATGTTTATAACACTTTAATTATTATCAATTAAATTTAGTACACAAATTATTTTTACCTTATATTATATTATTGATTACATTAATTCATTTTAAATATTCATAATGAAATAAGGTATTTTAAACCAACTTCAACAAAGGAGGTTTCTGTATTATACTGTATTACCGTATTTATGCTTCTTAAATTTCTTAACATCGTTCAAAATGTATATGCATCCACATCAATAGTCTATAAATGATTTGACTTTGGATAACTTCGTCGTTCAGAAACCGATTTCGATGATTATTTTTTGTTTGAAAGAAGGTATTTCTAAGGTCCCATGAAAATCAGGGTTTGATGACGACAGATCAGTGAAATCGAGGGAAACTCGGGAAGGGCAGTCGGTTGCTTCAAATTTGGTAGTTAAAATTTTGTAAAATAACATAACGAGTTAGTTATTAAAAGATGATCTTATTCAGACACTCGCGGTTTTCTATAATACTTTCATGCATTTTCAACGGGTTCTTACCACGATATTTAATTAATAGAGTTGTCTCGATATTTCGTTGTTGTTGCAAACGTCATGATCACGAGAAGACTGGATACTGCGGGTCGATTTATCGAGATTTCAAGACATAGCACTTTTAACAGGGGTGACGGCTTCAGATTATCGAGTATGTGGAATTCAGTGCTAAACACAGCAGTCACTAAGAGTTCATGCTCAGAGTCTTGTAGATACAGTGAGTGTGGTGTGTCGTGATGTGAGTTCGAGTTCCAGTGGTAGGTACCACCCAAAAGCGAATGAGAAAGAGGGTAGACAGATTTGTTTGCTCTTAAATCGACCCGCAGTATCCAGTCTTCTCGTGATCATGACGTTTGCAACAACAACGAAATATCGAGACAACTCAATTAATTAAATATCGCGGTAAGAACCCGTTGAAAATGCATGAAAATGTATCAATTGTAACGGCCCGGGACGAGCACCTCGTTACCTTCCACCTCATACGAACCTACGTCAATAATAATTGTTACCCACGTTTGGATACAGTATCGTAATGGTTTCATTATTGGACTAGAAAAATAAGTTACTTTTAGAAAAAAAAATGTAAAATGTCATAGCCCTAAACTTATTCAGACACTCGCGGTTTTCTATAATACTTTCATGCATTTTCAACGGGTTCTTACCACGATATTTAATTCATTGAATTGTCTCGATATTTCAATGTTGTTGCAAACGTCATGATCACGAGAAGTCTTCTCGTAATTTCGTGGTAAGAAAATGCATGAAAGTCATTGAAAGTGTCATAGCCTTTTTTCAACTAATTTACATTTATGATTTGGTAATGAGTCAAATTTTATGATTTAAAATATTTATTCAGCCAAAATTTCAGCACCTACAGTGTAATTAATATAAAAAAAACTATTATAGGTCAAGGCGCAGCGATAAAGCCTGTCTCGTCTACTAATATATTTATCAAATTAACACATTTTTGAGAAATACCAGTTTTTTACTTTTTATTTTTCGCTTATAGGCAGACGAGCCTACAGGCCACCTGATCATAAGTGGTTACCGTTATACCACCTTCGGAATCCATTATCAAATCAGCGCCGTATTGTCAAATTATTGCATTGTCACGATATACATCTGCGTGCAAAATGTCAGCTCAATCGGAAACCGGGAAGTTTGTCAAATTCAACTAGCAGGATTCCACCCGAACTTACATAGTTACATCCAGCGCTAGTTAATATAAAGCTTGTAAATAGAGACTCCCGTTAATTTTAATATATTTTACATATGTATATTTGTAATATATGATATAAAACTAGCTGAGCGAGATACTGGCGCCGTCTCGTCGGATGTGAGGCGTCGTTGGGAAATTTCTCTAAAGCGACATGGCATACACAGAGCTGTATGATGAGATATTAGCGGATATAATATCTATACTAATATTATAAATGCGAAAGTAATTGTCTGTTACGCTTTCCCGCTGAAACCTCTCAACCGATTTTGATGAAATTTGGCACAGACAATCTTTAAACCCTGAGAAAGAAATTATGGTACTTCTTAATTGAGAGTGACGCAGACGAAGTAGCCGCTATTCCCTTCTTTGTAATATTATAAATGCAAAAGTAACTGTCTGTCTGTTAAGCTTTCCCTCTTAAGCCACTTGATGACATTTGGCACAGACAATCTTTAGACCCCGAGAAAGGATATCGGCTACTTTAATTGTGAAAAAAGGGATGAAAAAACGGGTTATAGAGTTCACGCAGACGACGTAATAAAGCTGGTGGTTTAAACAGGGTGAAATTTTAAAATATCCCAGGGAAAGTATAGCGTATTTGTACTCAGTATTTTTTTGTTTTTACTTCCAATATACATCAAGTTTGGATGATTTGACTTCAATTTTGATTTTATATAAAATTATTTTACTTTCATGCCTTTTCAACAGGTTCTTACCACGATATTTAATTAATTGATTGTCTCGATATTTCAACGTTGTTGCAAACGTCATGATCACGAGAAGACTGGATACTACGGATCGATTTAAGAGCAAACAAATCTACCCTCTTTCTCGTTCGCTTTTGGGTAGTACCACTGGAACTCGAACTCTGACTCGACTCACAATTAAATAACCCTCAAGCAATGTTATATCTTATAGCTAACAGTGTAACATTCGTGATATAACCTTAATGATTGATAAAGCAAGTCATTGCATAAATAATGGTCACTGTCATTATATAATATACATAGAATCTTTTTTTTCTACTAATATTATATCAAAGTCAAATCATTTATTTTCAAAGTAGATGTGGACACACATACATTTTGAAAGTCAAAAATAAAATCAAAAGTTCTACTACTATATGCGATGTTTATATGTATGTTTGTCACTTAATCAGGGTACTTATTCATCCTATCTATCCAGTAGGTATACTTAGAAACACCATTTTTTATTTGCAATTAAAATAAACTCTACTCACATTTAAAAAAAAATTGTAACTCAAAATGCATACAATTATATTCCAAACTATCCTCTACTATGTATTTTACTTCGTCATCATCACAAACATAACCTCACAAAAACTAACCTAAAAATAACCTTAAACGTGCAAGTCACAGCGGGCCCTTGCGTTGCCAGATCGAACGAAGGGCTGAGGCGGTGCGGCCCTATTGGGTCATTCCTTGACGCATAACAACGTTCATAGACTAACTGGTTTGAACTCCGCTAGGATTGGCTATTGACGTCAACGGTTAATGCAACTGAATAGGGTTGACGCTAAAAACTTTGGCGTCAAAAAGGTCTTAGATTTTAACAGTAGCTACAAATTTGTAGTACAGCATTTTGTTCTATAATCAATAGTTTTATAACCACTCAACTGGGAACGTCACTATTCGCTAGATGGCGAAACTGGGGACTTCGTTCGGAATCAATACCGTGTTTGAGCCCATTTTTTTTCAATAATTTTTAATTTTGATTTTTAATTAAACCTTATATTTTTGTAAATCTTTATTACTAAACGATGTATTGCATTTTCAGCGAAAATATATCATCTCCGTAAAATATGAGACGATTAAAAAATGCAAACAAAACAAGTTTTAGAACTGTGCTCAATTTTGTCTCCTGCCACAGACTTGGCAAAAGTAAACAAACCAATTTGGTTGCTGATCCCAGTTGAGTGGATAATAGGGGTGACATTAAATTATATGATTACTAGATTGTCATCGCAACTTTGTCTGTGTCAAAAAGGGGGGTGTTAGATTTTAATAATAGCTACAAACCTGTAGTACATCATTTTGTTTTATAATCAACTAGCTGACCCACATTATTGAAGTTTTAATTCGGATCTCTATTTTTTTTTCAAAATATAATCTATGTTACTCGTGGATAATGTAGCTTTCCAATTAATTTGTGAATTTTCAAAAACGGTCCTGTTGTTTTTGAGCTTATTCCTCCGTTGAGGGGTTAGGCATAGTCCACCACGCTTACCCAATGCAGATTGGGGGCTTTACATATTATCGAAGGATTTTTTTAGAATATTTTTTCCGATCTATTTTTCCTCATGAATGTACAATAATAAATATGAAAAATAATAGCGTTGGTGCCAACCCTATGGCTAACGTTGGCCGTTGCAACCCATTTTTTATCGTCTAGGGTGCATAGTTCTTTTTATGGTCGCCAACCATTGGTCCTTTATTGGTCTATCCAACGATTGTTATTGGTCAAGCTTATGTATCATTTTATTTTTATATAGTTGCACTTTTGTTTCATTTTTTGTTGTTAGTAAATTAGTAAAAAGTTTTTTAATTTTTTTATGTGATATTAAAAATATTAATAGATAAAGCTCTAAAATAATTATTGCATTTTTATTTGTATTTTGTGCAGTCTACAATTTGAATGATTTAATAATAAAATGAAATGCTCCCCGGCTGGGTAAAGGGCTTGATTCAGAAGGCAGTCGTTCTTGACACGACACGTATTGTGAGGAGGTTCCTCTCTCTTGAGCCCTGACCACTGATGGCTTGGGTCGTAAACTCCGCCTGCAGTGGCCCTCTGTTTTTTATATTGTATTTTTAAATTTTATTTCTTTTTTAACTTTTTTAAAAATATAATGTAAAAATAAATGAATACAAAATGAAATAAGCTAAACTAAAAAAAAACAATGAAAAAATCACTAAAAACAAAAAAAGCTACTAAAAATAGAAAAATCGTCAACAAACCTTCAAACAAAAAAAAAAAAAATTAACTGAAATTCCTACGTAATATAACGTAATATCTACCTAGATAAGTATATAATATATTCAAAAACATATGTGAAGAATCCATTTGGATGAAACATAGTTATATTTCATTGGTTGGGTACATGTAGACATTTTTTCTATGCACCTTTTTTTCAAGTTTCTACCTAAAAAGTATATTATGTAAGGTCTTCATAGATAAAAAAATACTATCCAAAAAAGCTGCTAGTATTAGTTTGTTTATTTTTATTGCCAGACGAGCTAATGAACCACCTGATCGTAAGTTACCGTGGCTCATGGACCTCTGCAATGTCAGGAGACACTGCGCTATCTACGGCCTACCTTTAAGGACTCTCTTCAAGCTGAGTTTGAAGAAGGACAAGTCAAGAAGAGGGAAGCTCATTTCATATTCTATTAGATTTGAAACAAAATTTCCCGTAATCCCTACTAATATTATAAATTCGAAAGTAACTCTGTCTGTTACGCTTACCCGCTTAAACCTCTCAACCGATTTTGATGAAATTTGGCACAAACAATCTTTAGACCCTGAGAAAGTAAATTTTAATTAATGTAAATTTGTGTAATACTGTACAAATATTTAAGAAAATAAAAAAAAGCTCATTATACGAAAAAAAGACATGCCCGCTGAGTTTCTTGCCAGTTCTTCTCAGGACGGTGGCTATAATTATTATGTTAGTGTCCGAACTGGTGGTAGCTTGTAACTTTTGACGTCAACAAGAATGAGTAGGTACGTCATCAATGTTGAAAAATAAAGTATTTCATTTCATTTCAAAGAACATAGGCTACTTTTTAATTGAAAGTGACGCAGACGAAATTGCGCGGGCCGTTAGTAATATTTACTTCTGAAAACTAATTATTTTGTGTAATAAGTGTGAATAAGTATGTGTCTGTGACGAACAAACGACCATTTATTACGATAACAATAATAAAACAGTGTGCTTATCAATGAGTTGTTGAACTCATCAATGCATCGTATGGTTGATAGGACAAATTGCCCAATAGTGGGACGCTACTGGGTAATCATTTATTTTACAGAAAACTTTTTAGATACAAGCTTTTAAGATCCTGAATATAATGTAACAGTAGAGTGCTAGCTAATACGCTAAGAGTTCTTATGACTTACGAATCCATCATCAGATCAGCGCCATTTTGTCATATTATTGCATTGTCCCTCGATATACATCTGCGTGCAAAATGTCATCTGGATCGGAAGCCGGGATGTTTGTCAAATTCAGCTTGCAACATTTCAACAAGATAAACTCATGTTTGGGCTCGTTTTACTTGTATTAGCTAGCACTCTACTGCTACATGATATCCAGGATCTAAAAGCTATTTAAAGGTGTACTCAGATCTATTTATCATATAGGATACCATTAGCTATACGATAGCTAATATATTGCTATTAGTTCTACGATTGGTCGAAAACCAGGTAAAGATTTTTTCATCCTTTTTTGTCTAAAAAATTTCTACCTGCGCTACGACCAATAGACGAGTTTACCTAAAATCCTATTTACATAAATAAATAACTTCATACTATTTCTAAGAATATGTTTAACCGACTTTAAAAGAGGAGAGAAAAGAGAGAATTAAAAGGTCTTCGGTGTTCCCGGAGCGCTATGACATGTCCCTCTTTAAACGAGGTTTAAGAAAAGTCCTGTATAGTAATGAAATGAAATACTTTATTTTCAACATTGATGACGTACTCATTCTTATTGGCGTCAAAAGTTAAAAGCTACCACCAGTTCGGACACAAAAAATAATTATAGCCACCGTCCTGAGAAGAACTGGTAAGAAACTCAGCGGGCTCATGTAGTAGGTGATAGATAACGGCCCCTCATTGCCCTGACATTGCAGTTCATGAGCGACGGTGACCGCTTACAACCAGGTCTGCTCGTTTATCTAAGTTTAGTTGCCATATTGGAGTTTTATTATCATTAGTATTTTACTATTCAGAGGTAAATGACGAGATCGATTTATTTTCCATGCCATTTATTTCATTTAAGAATAGTATTATTAACTATTTTTCATCTAATTTGTAATTTTATTAGTATTATAGGTATATTGAATTAATAAGTGTGTTAGTGTATTGTCTGCGTAGAGTTAAAAAGATTTTCCTATAAATGTGTCTATTTTGCGTCTGTCCGCTTAAAATTTTATAAACGCTATGCTTACCTATTATTAGTATCGTTACACAGCATTTCTTCATTTATATGTGATTGTATGTATCTTTGTAATGTCATTGTTGTAACTCATACTGTTGGTGAGATTTTCTAATCTTCTTCTTCTTCTATTTATAAAAATGAATTGCTGTTCGTTAGTCTCGCTAAAACTCGAGAACGACTGAACCGATTTGGCTTATTTTAATCTTGAAATATTCGTAGAAGTTCAGGGAAGGTAGAAATCGTAGAAATTTCCTTATGTGACGCAGACGAAGTTGTGTGGGCCAATTAGTAAGTAAATAAAAATATGACTCGTTGCAATTATTACAAGTGCAGACAAAAGCGAATAATACAATATTGTAAAACAGATCCTAGTCATCAAGTTGATTGACCCATTACCGACCTTCCCAGTACGTAAATTAATAAAACAATACTGTACTGTAACTCATTACTGTGTGTTAGTTTCGTGTCTCCTCAGTAGAGGGATCAGGTATAGTTCACCACGAGAACACAATGCGGGACTGAGTATAGCAGACGAAGGATTTATAGAATCCTTTCCGATATGCAGGTTTCCTCACGATGTTTTCCTTCACCGTTTTAACCAGTAGTATATTTGATATATCTATATGAAATGTTATATTCTCCAAGCCAAAGTATGGTGCTGTTGAAATCTAACTTGGTAGGTACTACTTATGTTTTTGGAATCGGTTTAACTTTTTTTTTCAATATCATATAATATACGACTATCTTAAACGGCCGGAAGAAAAGTAAAGCTGCATAAATTCTTCTTTCAAAAAAAAATAAAAATGGCGAACAGAAAGAAAGCAATATATTTTTTGTATTGCCAAAAAGACAGACGAGCTACCGGGCCACCTGATCGTAAGTGGTTACCGTCGCTCATAGACCTCTGCAATGTCAGAGACACTAAAGATTCACCTACGACCAAACTTTAGAGATAAAAAAATCTTGTACTAAATTAGAATAATTGAATTCACAATAAATCACTAGTCATAATAATTTCTAAATGACTAAAAGAGCCATTAAAATCGGTTAAAACTCGTAACCTAACAAAGAACAGTCGAGTAATGGCTTCTCTTTAAAATCGATAACATATTTCGCTTGAAAGGGCTCGTGTGGGAGGGAACATTTCAAAATGGCTGCCGATGACGTAATGCAAAGAAATTACACTTTTACTTTACGAATAACTACAAGAAAGAACTAAATTGAAACAAATTCGCAAGTCGCAAAACTTAAATTTGACTGACAAAAATTAAATTCAACATTTACACAAGAAACTAAAAATTATTTTTATACTAAAACTAACAAAATTAAATCCAATCGCAACTAAAATTTATACAAAAACATGAAAAACCATTTTTAGACTTATAAAATCACTCACCTCGCCGTCGCTAAACCAAGATGGCGGATAAAGAATGTAGCTTCAAAGAAAACCGGGAAAATCTACAAAAAAACTATTCCACGCCACTTTTAGACAACGTTTAGTTAATTTTAATACATTTTTACAGTTTTAGAGCTTGAAGTCTTTGTTAATTTTAGCGTATTTTGCGATAGATGCATCCTGGACGGTGCATTGGTACAAACTGAGGGCTTGCATTGAACTCAAAGGCGATGTAGACGTGTATTCGTGTACGTACACTGACTCACACATACAAACTGACTCTGGAAAAACGCAACGGTGCAACGCGTTTCTGAAATAGTGCATTTAATTTTAAAGTTTGCGTCAAAAACGAGCTGAGAATTGCAGTAGATGCTTGTTTAAAAAAACTGTAAAAAAGTTATTAATGGCTCTGTTATATTGTGTATTAGTTGACACGCAACTTCGTCTGCGTCAAAAAGGGGTTCAGGCACTGTTAGATTGTAATAAGACCTATAAACCCGTAGTACATCATTTTGTTCTATCTTCTTCTTATATACAAAAATGAATTGCTGTTCGTTAGTCTCGCTAAAACTCGAGAACGACTGAACTGATTTGGCTTATTTTAATCTTGAAAGATTCTTAGAAGTCCAGGGAAGGTTTAAACGGTGAGAAAATTTCGTTATGTGACGCAGACGAAGTGGTGTGGGCCAGCTAGTAATCAATAGTTTTCGCAGCACACGCGATGTAAGTTTTTGGGTATTTTTTTCACACCTTGACTTACATTATTGAAGTTTTAGTACGGATCTCTATTTTTTTCTAAAATATAATCTAGCCTATGTTACTTGTGGGTAACGTAGCTTTCGAATGGTGTGTGAATTTTAAAAAACGGTCCAGTGGTTTTTGAGCTTATTGATTACAAACAAAGTTATCCTCTTTATAATTTTAGCATAGACTAGCATAGTTTTCTCAACTTCATCTACGTCATGAATTAAGAATTCAGTTGGTGCAGAGCAATGCTAAAACTGCTAAAATGAGGAGTGTTTCTCTACTATATCATGCATGTATTATACACATAAACCATCCTCCTGAAATCAAATCTTCCTCTATTTTTTCAAATAATATTTTTATTACAAAAATGAAAACGACCGACTTCAATTTCACAAACATAGCAAAATTCCAGTCAAATCTTTATTAAATTCATATGAGATAATGCTCAAACTATGTCTACTTTCTAACAAAAAAATAATCACCGAAATCGGTTCATACAAAAAAGAAATACACGCAAAAACGCATAGCAAGTTGTGAAAATTTTGTCCGTGAAAAATACACATTTTTAAACACAGATCCAAAAGTACTTGTTTGATCTTTAAAAAATATGAGACTTAAGTTCAAGTATCACCTTTCATCTGACACCAGAGTCATTCAAATCGGTCCACCCAAACTAAAAGAAAAACTTACAGACGAATTGAGTACCATTTTTAATGACCAAAAATCGTCATTCGCAATCATCAAAAGTATTGACACTATAGTTGAGGGCAAGAATAAATGCACTTCGACTTTTAAAAAGAGAGCAGTTAAGAGCTTCGGATTTATAGAGCGCTTTCTCTGTCGCACACAACTTTGTGACATTCATTGTCAGTTGTTGTTCTAATTCAATTGAACATATAATCTTTTTATATATAAAAATTAATTGCTGTTCGTTAGTTTCGGTAAAACTCAAGAACGACTGAACCGATTTGGCTTATTTTAATCTTGAAATATTCGTAGAAATCCAGGGAAGGTTTAAACGGTGAGAAAATTTACTTATCGTCGCCTCAGTGCTTGTTTGGCCTATCTGCACTCGAGCAAATTTTACAGGAGACAGCAAACAAGCACGGGGTTTTCTTCAAGTGCCGTGTTGAGAAAAAAATTGAAATGAGATTTTTATTGTTTTAGAATTGAATATTTAAAAAAAAAATTACCAGTCAGATGGAAATTTTATTCTTTATAATACTGCATTAAAAAGTTATTTTCGTAAAAAAATGTCAGATAGGCCAAACAAGCACTGAGGCGACGTTATGTGACGCAGACGAAGTTGTATGGGCCAGCTAGTCTAGTATATAAAATTCTCGTGTCACAGTTTTCGTTGCCATACTCCTCCGAAACGGCTTTACCGATTTTGATGAAATTTTTTGTGCTTATCCGGTAGGTATCTATGAGAATCGGTCAACATCTATTTTTCATCCCCTAAATGTCAGGGGTAAGTCCACCCTAAATTTTTTTTTTACGAAGTTGTGCGGTGCAGCTATTAGAATATAGAGTTGTTTTAACTCTAATTATTTTTGCATAATTTCCTAAAAGTCGGTGTGCATTTATTCTTGCCTCCAACTATAACTAAACTATACCTAACATGTGAGAAAAATGATAGAGAGAAGTAGACATAAGATTGTAACTATAGTATTGATATTTTGAAATATAAATTTTGGATTTTTTTTTTAAGTATATTTATTGCAAGATAGATAAACGAGCTTACGGCCCACCTGATGGTAAGCGGTCACCGTCGCTCATGGACCTCTGAAATGCCAGGGCAAAGAGGGGCCGTTATCTATCACCTACCCATACAGGACTTTTCTTAAACCTCGTTTAAAGAGGGACATGTCATAGCGCTCCGGGAACACCGCGGACGGGAGTCCCTTACAAATTAATATTTAAAAGTACAATTATTATAGATATGCAAACAATCGTTTTCCATTTTTTCAAGAATAGCGCAAAAGTAAGTCAGATATTTTCAAAATACGAATAAATTTTAGATGAATTCATTAATTTACGGAAAGCTTCAAATTTAAGACACATTAGTCACTTCACTTCGTCTGCGTCATATAACCGAGGATATTTTTTTTGATGGTAAATAATTTCAAGTAACCATTGGCTCTAGTAGTAAAAGTCCTATCAAAATCGGTGCTCCCGTTGCAGAGATATCTCGGGCCGAACGGACAGATTAACTTATTTTTTTTTTCACCTAGGTATTTGGTGAAATATTGGTGAATATGAAAAACAGTGAAGAAAAACATTGTGAAGTAACCTGCATATCGGAGAAGAGTTCTAAAAGTCGTTTGAAGATATGTGAAGTCCCCAATCCGCATTGGGCAAGCGTGCTATGGGACTATGCCTTGTCCCTCTACTGAGGAGACCTGAGTCCAACAGTGGGCAGTAATGGTTTGGTACAGTACAGTACATATTGACGGCTGAACCAATTTGGATAATTATTTTTTATTGTTTTCGATGTGATCATTTCTGGACACCATTGCATTAATCAAGTGAAGTTCAACTAAATAATTTATTAAAAAAAAAAAACTTTTATTTTGCATTGGATGTAACTATGTAAGTTCTGGTGGAATCTAAGTTCTGGTGGAATCTTGCGAGTTAAATTTGACAAACTTCCCGGTTTCTGATTGAGCTGACATTTTGCACGCAGATGTATATCGCGTGACAATACAATAATATGACAAAATAGCGCTGATCTGATGATGGAGTCGTAGTAACTCTTGTATTAAACAAAATAGACTCGTTGTCTCGTTTTACTTGTATTATCACTCTACTGATACATGATATCCAGGATCTTAAAAGCTTATATTTAAAATATTTTTTAAAATGTCCGGTTGCAGTTTTCCGATTGCAGTCAGTAATGTTTCAGGACGTTGGTTCCTGCGCAGTTTCAGCACTTACAGCTAGCCTAGGTTTTGTGACATAGTGCAAAATAAACGCAGTCAGTACACTTCGATCGACTTCCAAAAAGGAGGAGGTACTCAATTCATCTGTGCTTTTTGATTTTGTTATTTTTTATTTTTATTTACTTGGGAAACAACAGTACAAGTTCCTGTTCCTTCACAACTTGTTTAGTTTGGCCGGTTCTTGCATCTACACTATCGCATTAACAGTTAAAATTAATTCAAAAGTCTAGACCCAAATCAAAGTTACAACAATTAATACCTTGCTATATTTAAAATTAAACTTGATGACTCTACCGCACGACGAAACTTGACGACTCTAAGTCACCTCAACTGTGTCTGTCTGAAAACCTCTCACTCTCTTCCCTCTCACTCACACAATCCTGGGGCAGATCGATTGAGCTAAACTATCTGCAAGGACCGCAGTAATATATCTATTCGATGTATATGTTCAATGCAGTATTTTACTCCTGGCGAGTCCCTTTGTTCAAAGAAAGATTCGTATAAAATATCTACTAGTCCTTACGAGTCTCTTTGTTTGAAGGAAGACTTAAACAAAGTGTTTACTAGTACGACTGTCTTTGTTTGAGGGTTAAGAAAGGTTAAGTTGGCAACCTTTCAGTGTACCCTGATATTGCTGAGGTCTATAAGAGTCTAAACACTTACGATCAGGTGGCACGTTGGCTCGTCTGAATACACAGCATAAAAAAGATGAACATGTGCCTGAGTGCTATGACTTGTCCTTCTTCAAACGAGGCTTGAGGAGGGTCCTTAAAGTTAGGTCGTAGGTAGCGACCCCTCAGTGTACCCTGACATTGCAGAGGTCCATGAGCGACGGTAACCACTTACGATCAGGTGGTTCGTTGGCTCGTCTGCACACACGGCAATAAAAAAAATATCTACTAGTTCCTTTGTTTAAAAAAGGCCTCGTATAAGATACTTAGTGTTTCCTAAGGAGTTTCTTTGTTTGAAGAAGGATTTGTATAAAATATCTTCTAGTCCTTACGAGTCCCTTTGTATGAAAAAGGACATTGAGTAATTTTTGAACAAAAATGATTAGGACCGATTTCCATTTTTCAAGAATAGTACTATACATACTATTCTGAGATTTATCAAATTTATATTATTATAAGATTACATCCAAAGAAAAAAATATTATCTAAATTGGTTCAGCAAATTGTGAAATCTTGTCTATTAAAAATCTACATTTTGAAACATACAAAGTAGGTTCAACAGCTGGGATTTTGAAAATAAAATAGAGGTAGGGTCTCTACAATATTACCTTTTACATGGAAAAATGAATCATTCAAATCGGTTCAATCATTAGTCATACAATCACAAAAAAGTCAAATGGAAGACCTCCCTCCAAAATTACTTTGTCCTAGATACAGGATATAGGAAGGAATTTTAAGGGGGTGGTTTTCCTGAGGGATGAGGCCACCCCAGTGGGATGGGGTGCTCGCTTCCTTACCTTATTTGGTAACGGTTCCGAGGATAAGACACGCATGCGCTCAGTGCAATGGTGTATCGATTGCACTAGCTTTGAAGCTCAGATATTTGACTTGTGATAGGAGATTTTTGGAGTAGGTGTTTATTGAATTTTGGGGATCCCTGCAACTTCGTCTGCGTCACAGAGGTATATAGCCTATCCTTCGATAAATGGACTATATAACGCTGAAAGAATTTTTCAAATCACACGAGTGGTTCCTGAGATTAGCGCGTTCAAACAAACAAACTCTTCAGTTTTATAATATTAATATTGATTATGAGGAACTGACTATTATTTTTGTCGAATATTTTTGGATCATTTTATAATACTTTCATGCATTTTCAACGGGTTCTTACCACGATATTTAATTAATTGAGTTGTCTTGATATTTCAACGTTGTTGCAAACGTCATGATCACGAGAAGCATGAAAGTATTATAGAAAACCGCGAGTGTCTGAATAAGATCATTTTATTATGCGTTGGCTTACAATTAGACTTTCTTACATCTGTGTTTCTTTTTAAATCTTTTCGATCTATCCAAAACTGATTCTTTTTTAATTTGATTAGTTGTTCCTGAGATCAAACAAACAAACTTATCAGCTTTATATTATAAGTAATTTATATTTAAATAATGTTAATACATAATAAGAATACATTTAAAATAATAATTTAGCTTGTCCTTGCATAACTTTAAATTTGTGTGAACCGATTATGATGACTCTTTTTGAACTTATGACTGGTAGTTTTTGTGCTATACTTGAGAAATGGAAGTCGGTCGTTTTCATTTTTTTGCACACAATTTTCTAAATTTTTGTTCAAGACAGTATATCTTTTGATCTTAAAATATAGTTGACATATTGTAAGTCCTGTCACCCTTAATCCTCGAAGGTCAGGTCACCAAGGAGAGCCACTGTCAGCTCATTGTGGCGAGGACCAGTTCCGACCCCAATGTACTCGCCCAGCCCAAGGTTGTTCCCACAGTGACCCACAGGTAGCTCCGGGGTGAATGTTAATGAGCGCGGTGTTGGGACCCACGGCCCACCATTGGTCTAGCGACGCTCGTCTATTATCTATTCATCTATGTGTCTAGGGGTCTGTCTATTACTATATACTGCTTACTATCCGAACATAGGGTGCCGGACCAATTAGGAGTAGGCCTATTAATGACTTCAAAATTGTAGTCAATCTATACATACAGGGTGTATCTGTAACTTTGGACAATCTTACGTGGGGTGAATGACCTGATGAAATAGAACTTAGAACCACTTTTATTTTAGGAATTGGATATTTTTTTTTTCCATGATAGTATGGAAGTCCGCAACGATAGTCGTACGTTTTCCATACAATGTCAGAAAAAAAGTTTTACGTTGTGTTTTAAGTTGTATTTCGACAGGTCATTCACCCCACGTCAGATTGTCCAAAGTTACAGATCCACCTTGTATAGCAATTGTAATATTAAAATAACCACTTTATTTTACGTGCATATAAATATTTATTTGGTACAAATAACGAAATATATATTTTTAAAATTTTTGTCTGTCTGTCTGTTCCGGCTAATCTCTGGAACAGCTGAAGCGATTTGGACGAGACTTCCTGGAAACAATTCCTATGTGAGGACGGGAGTCCATTACAAAACAGAATAATTATGGACAGCAGTGGACGTAGGTATATGGGATTTGAAACTTAATTTCAAACTCTGTCTACCTAGTCGTTATATTATAGCGTGATAACAGGGGAGCATGGGGTAAGTTGGATTGTGGTTCAAAAATTTATTTCAAGAAAAAATTAAAAAAGTGGCTACTGAAGCGGAATACTGGCTGAAAGGACCTCTTTGCTTTTTTCAAATAATAAATGTGGGACTTTTGATTACAGTTTTCATTTTTCATATTTTATTCTTTTTATATCGTTTTTTTTTTTTTATTGCCTTGTAGGCAGACGAGTCAACGGACCACCTGATAGTAAGTGGTTACCGTCGCTCATGAACCTCTGCAATGTCAGGGGACACTGAGGGGTCGCTACCTACGACCTAACTTTAAGGACCCTCCTCAAGCCTCGTTTGAAGAAGGACAAGTCATAGCGCTCAGTTTTTCTTCTTCTATTAATTAGTATTAATTTTTATTTTGTTCTAAATTATCGCATTTCGTATTCTAACGATGTTTATGCGTGTTTGGAGAGTTTTTGTCGTGTTCGTGATCTCCTATTATTAATTGTAAAAATCGTAGGAGCGACAGAAAATAGCGCCTCAAGTGTAAGTACCGCACTTGGGGTGTTCATGCTGAGTCGTGACCTTTTCAGCACTACAGCAATTCTTTTAACTTTTATTTGTTAATCTTTTTTTCTTTGCTTAATTTTAGACTAATTATGTTTTATTATTGTTGTAGTTCTGAAAAAAGTTATTTTCTTTCTTTCTTTCTTTTGGTTAGTGATAAATGTCTCGCTGTTTTAAATATTTTTACGAAAGTAGAAGCAATAATTATATTTAATATTAGCTGATCCTCGCATTTAACATACACCATAATGAGAGATTTTACCTATTTTTTTGGTCATTTTATTACAACTAGAGTTACATTATTATTTAGTATGGATTCCTATTCTGTCTCGAAAAGTGAAGTATTCAACACTGAAAAAATTGGACAAACCGTTTTCGAGATAAGTGCGTACAAACGAACAAACTCTTCAGTTTTTATTGGTATAGATGATATTGGGATAGTAGACCGCACTCCCCGACCCACGCCGGTTCTGACCCAGCGGGGTATTCTGTGGGAGGGTGCCTCGCGGTCCCATCTTGGCGAGCTTCGGAAAGCCCGCTGATCGAGAGAGCCGGTTTGGTGTCCGGGGAATGCGCGACGGGAAAGAGTGTCGAGTGCGTAACGCGTCGCGCCATCCCGCAAAACCCCGTGCTGGGGTCTAGCCTCAGCCGGGGTCCGGACGCTGTGTGAGCGGTTGGAGGTTTTAGTCGGTTCAACTCCCACTACCGCCCCGCGGGTGGTAATCCAGCGATTTCCTACAACTCAAAAAACATAAGGACAGAAGATGATGTTCAATCTATCCCGGTCTCCCCTACCACTACAAGGAAACGGTAGTAGCAGCGTACAGTGACTCGAAGCTGCGACCTAGACGATAGCGAGAGAGAGCGGTCACAGTGATAGCGATTAAACGTGGTTAATTTAAATAGTGGTACATATTGGAGAAAGGTAATAAGTAGTATAATATATAATATAACGGCGTAAATAGTATGTTGAGGTGTAATTTGTCGATCTTCGTTTGGTTTTGTCAGGAATGACGTCACAATGTCCACTTGAACACTTGATGATCAATACATTTGAATAAAAACTTCAAAATAACGAGTTTTAGTAGTTTATTACTTTTACATCAAGAGGTCCTTTCGCCTCGACAATTCAAACACGAATGAATAATAACAGCGGCTAACGCCTATATTTATAGCAAGTCTCCACTTCCAACTACCCGCACGGTGAATAGGTTGATTTCCCTTGTTATCACCCCGTCATATATTCTAAAACGAAATATAAATTAAATATAATTACTTCAAATTCCAATTATGACACACAATTATTTTAACAAACAACAGTGTATTGGATAACCACTCACACCCCACACTGCCACACTGAATTTTGTATATTTTAAGTGGCGTTCACAAATTATACCATTTTATTACAAATATTACTGCTCATATACCGTCAACTATCATAACCTGTTCATATGTCGGAGAGAAGCACTCTCCTTAAAGGATATCATCAATACTGATGCACTTTGTGGGCGTCATGAGGGTAGAATGCAAACACAAAACAGAATGGCCTTAGTTTTTACAATGTTTAATCACTTTGAAAGTTACAGTTGCAGTCGTAGATAAATCTATATATATATACTAGCTGCACCGCGCAACTTCGTCTGCGTCGAAAAAATAAAAAAAAAATAGGGGTGCACTACCCCTAACATTTAGGGGGATGAAAAATAGATGTTGGCCGATTCTCATAGATACCAGATAAGCACAAAAAATTTCATCAAAATCGGTCAAGCCGTTTCGGAGGAGTTCAAGTTCGAACACCGTGACACGAGAATTTTATATATTAGATAAAAGAAAGTCGTGTTAGTTACACCACTTATAACTCAAGAACGGCAGAACAGATTTGGCTGAAAATTGGTAGGGAGATAGCTTAGAGCCAGGAGACGGACATAGGATACCTTTTATCCCGTTCGACAGCGTTCCCGTGTGAGCTGGAAGGTGGCTATGGGAACTCCGTCAATAAGCAAGATAATCTCATCGTGTTTAGGCTCTAATGAAGCGTCCTGATGAGTTCTTTGTGTAGAGGATGAATGTCAAGGTCTGATGACGGAGCTGGAAGGTGACTATGGGAACTCTGTCAATAAGCAAGATAACCTCATCGTGTTTAGGCTCTAATAAAGCATCTTGATGAGTTCTTTGCGTATAGGATGAATGTCAAGGTCTGATGATGGAGCTGGAAGGTGGACGGGCTGACTTTCAATGGCTGATAGTTTATGTTATAACGAGTAACTTAGGCTATATTTATTTTAGAAATTGTTGTTTTTTTAAAATTCTCGATGAAGTTCAAGGATGGTATTTACAGCGAGAAAAAATCGAATCGTTGACATTTAATTGAGATTGGCACAGACGATGTTGCGCGGGGCAGCTAGTTATATTATAACTTGTAAAACTGCGCAGTCAGTTCAAAGCAACAATCTCTTAGACCACCAGCGTACAAACTTCAGGCATCCAACTCGACCAGACTCTATTACACGACTGACTCCACGAATCCTTCACGAATGAATCTTCACCAACGAATGAATTACGAATGATCCTTTTAACTACTGTCCAACGCATTATAAAGATGACGCTTCGATTTAATATTTTATTATACCTAGTATACCTAGTTCAATCGACCCCGGTCTCCCCTACCACTACAAGGAAACGGTAGTAGCAGCGTACAGTGACTCGAAGCTGCGACTTAGACGATAGCGAGAGAGAGAGCGGTCACAGTGATAGCGATTTTATTACAAGCTTTATATTAACTTGCACTGGATGTAACTGTGTAGTTCGAGTGGGATCTTGCAAAATTTGACAAACTTCCCGGTTTCCGATTGAGCTGACATTTTGTACGCAGATGTATATCTCGTGACAATGCAATAACATGACAAAATGGCGCTGATCTGATGATGGATTCGGTAGTCATAAGAACTATTGTACTAAACAAGGTAGACTCATCGTCGGCTCGTTTTACTTGTATTAGCTAGCACTCTACTATTATATCATATCCAGGATCTTAAAGGCTTGTATTTAGCGTTTTCTTCTTGTGTTAAACAAGATGCAACAGACATAAAATATTTGGACCTGGCCCACGAGGTGACCGATATGCAGCGTGTTGAATCGACCACCATTGTTCCGATCGTTGTATCTGTGCACGGTCTACGGCTGGGAAAAAAACATGATTACTGGCCCCCTTTTTTTAATTTTTTTTTTTCAAAATTAAAGTATAAGATTTCGGCAGGTCTTTTACTGACAGACAAGTAATATACCAAGGCTACTTTTTTCACGAAAATAACATTTCTACGCAGAAGAACGCATTAATGAAAACATCAATCTTACCATCTCGACAAAATCCAAAATCTGAAAAACAAAAATAAAAAAATTAAATTCCTTCAAATCGCTATAACTAACACCACACCCAACTCAGACAGACGATGGCTTTAAAAGACGTCTTCTATCTCGCTCTAACACACGCCAGACACTTGCTATCCTTGTCACTCTCACTGAATACCAAAATCAATTTTATCAAAGTATTCTGATAGGCGAATTTCGTCCTTATGTTTAAAGCTTTAAGGATTATTTTTCTTTGAATGTGACTGTGAAAGGTTCTGCTGGGGTGAAAATTAAATTTTTGAATTTCGTATCGTTCGTTTTCAACAAGTCGAAGTATTTTTACTAGATTTGAAAAAATGGCTTCCGTTTTTCAAAAACTTTTTAGATCTTTATTACTTAATATGAGAATTTCAGAAGTGTTATTTTTACATTAAAAATGGTCATCAAAATCGGTTCACCCGTTATTAGTTTTAAAATGTTTTTAAAAGTAAATACAAGCTTTTAAGATCCTGGATATCATGTAGCAGTAGAGTGCTAGATAATACAAGTAAAACGAGCATTCTCATTTTACAAGCTTTATATTAACTTGCTCTGGATGGTGTGTGTAAGTTCGGGTGGAATCTTGCAAGATAAATTTGACGAACTTCCCAGTTTCCGATCGAGCTGACATTGTCAATAGAACAAAATGATATACTACGGGTTTTTAGGTGTTAGTAAGACAAACAAAAGAGTCCGCGACAGCATATATCTAACTATCATAGTTTAGTCACAATAACCGCTTTTATGGTTATGAAAAATATTTTTTCGTCTGAAGATTGAATTTAATGTTAAATGAGTATCGTTATATTAACCCTTATCCAAATTAAGTATTTTGTTATCAAGAGTATTAATGTAGAAGTAAATTACTTTTTGTTTTATTCCAATCGGACTTTTCGTTTAGAAGTTATTACGAGTATAAAACGCAATGAATATGTGGGGTACTGCGGGCCGCGAAAATAATAACTCGACGGCATTGCGAGTACTGTTTGAACCCCTTTGTAACGCAGACGAAGTTGCGCGGGTCAGCTAGTATTATTATTAAGGACCGTGACACGTTCTACTTTCTCCAATATCTATATTATCAGACAATATATTATGTTAATATAATTTTATCTCTTAGTTTTGATGATAAACTGATATAGGAACATTGACAGGGGGCCTGGTAAGGTTAGGCCGATTGGTATATCAATTACTATTCAGCAACTTCGTCTGCGTCACAGATGGAAAATATGACTTTCTTTGATAACCGGCGTTGAGGTGGAGTTCATCCTTACTATATGGAACCACCGTCCATCCACGGTCCGTTTCAGGAACACGCCACGCACCATCCGGCTATGGAATGAGCTCCCCTCCTCGGTATTCCCTGAGCGCTATGACTTGTCCTTCTTCAAACGAGGCTTGAGGAGTGTCCTTAAAGTTAGGTCGTAGGTAGCGATCCCTCAGTGTCCCCTGACATTGCAGAGGTTCATGAGCGACGGTAACCACTTACGATCAGGTGGCCCGTTAGTTCGTCTGCCTACATGGCAATAAAAAAATTAACTATCCAACACTGAAATAATTTTTCAAATCGGACCAGTGGCGCCTGAGATTAATACGTTCAAACAAAGAAAGTGTTCAGCTTTGTAATATTACTTACATATTTCAGCACTGTTTCAAGCGCCATGATCACGGGTAGATTGAAGAACTCCGGGTAGGTCATTTAAGAGCAGACAAATCTGTCTACCCTCTTTCTCGTTCGTTTGCCGGTACCACTGGAATTCGAACTCACATTTCGACATACCACACTGACAGTATCGGCTGCCGTCTCAAAACTAGATTTTTTGGCTTTATTTTCGTCTAACACTGGATTCCACATACAGGATCATGGCGCTTGAAACAGTGCTGAAATATCGGGACCTCTCAATTAAAAATAATCGTTGTAAGAACCCGTTTAGTAATAGTGTAAGTGATGTAGATAACCGCGAGTGTTTAAAGAAATTTGTAATATTAGTATAGACTAGGGATGTTGCGAATGTCGATTTTTGGACATGCGAATGCAGATGTAGACCTTTCAAACAAAAAATTCAAGGTTTTTTACTGACAAGTCAGGTTTATCTTCCAATTTATAGGGACTATAAAATAGGTACCTATATTTTACCTATCCTGGATCTACATGGAAGGTATGACTTGCCTCCCCCCACCAAATAATTGAAACCCCCCTGCAAATTATCTTGACAACGAAAGGTCGTAGACCCATCGAGTTTGGGCTCATTTTAAAGGGCAGTTAAAGACCTTTATTTTGGCTCTGCCAGATTTCCTCTACCTCCACACAACATCCTCCTTACTTTTGTCAAAACATTCGCGTGATTTTTGGAACGAAGTTCCTTATCACGGCGGGCTAGACGGAAATTCTTATGAAAAAGTTGTCACGACACTTTTTTGTTTTATATGATTAATGCTAGATGGTGCTGTGATCAAACTATTTTATTCAAGTTAAAAAATATTTTTTTATTACAATTCCCTCACTAATTAATCGAAAGGAACTTCGTTCAATCCGGGTGTCCCTTGACACCTCTCAAGTTTTTTGCGAATGCTAATATTCAAAAACATGCGTATATTCGCGAATGCGAATGCGAATATTCGTTACATCCCTAGTATAGACTAGTTTTTATTTAAAAAAGTATTTTTGAAATCGGTGCAGTAGTTTCGGAGACAAACAAACAAACAAACCTTTCCTCTTTATCATATTAGTATATATAGATAAACGAGCTTACAGCCCACCTGATGGTAAGCGGTCACCGTCCCTTCTACCTACTAATATTATAAATGCGAAAGTAACTCTGTCTGTTACGCTTTCCCACTTAAACCTCTCAACCGATTTTGATGAAATTTGTCACAGACAATCTTTAGACCCTGAGAAAGAACATAGGCTACCTTTAAATTGAAAGTGACGCAGACGAAGTTGCGCAGGCTTACTAGTTTATAATAAATAAGGTAAATTTACATTGCTCTATACCTAGAGTATGAATGAAACGAAAACAAAAAATATGAGTAACAAACCACCAGTCCCCATAATAATTGGAAATACGTCCTTGGAGTATGTCGACACCTATAATTATCTAGGCCAACAGATATCATTCACGGACCAAATGAACCAAGAAATAGATACCAGAATAACTAATGCTTGGAGATGTTACTGGTCCCTCAAAGAAGTGATGAGGAGTCGTAAATACCCAATGTTCATTAAACGGAAATTATGGAACACTACAATTCTACCATGTTTGACATACGGGTGCCAAACGTGGGCTCCAACACAACGTCACGCATACAAACTACGGACATGCCAACGCAGTATGGAACGGAGCATGCTTGGCATCAAACGAATAGACAAAATCAAAGCATCAGAGATAAGAAACACTACCAAAACTGCGGATGTTGTCATCAAAACTAAACGCCTCAAATGGAAGTGGGCAGGACATGTCATCAGAGATAAGCAAGAAAAATGGACAAAAGCTATTACAGAATGGATACCGAGACAAAACCATAAGAGGAATAGAGGAAGACAGACTACGAGATGGGCCGATGAAATAAAGCAAACAGCTGGGAATTGTTGGACTAGGGTTGCTTTGGACAGAGAAACGTGGGGAAATCTGGAGGAGGCTTTTACATCACAAGGATGTGCTGGAACCTAATGTGCAACTTTTAACATGATATTGTATATAAAATAGTTTTTTCCAGTAATAAAAGGCAAATAAAATACCTAGAGTAAAATAGATAGGTATATATATCTAAGACTGGCCCTTATCTATAAAAAGGGAGTCTATGTAAAGGGCCAATATTGACCAATTGGAGCCAAGTATGGCGTGTTTGTCCAACTGTTGTGATGTTTGAACAAATGTGTGTAAAGAAATTCCTACAGTAAATGAGGTCATGGAATATACTAAATTACATTGTTACTGTCCATTTCAACCTTAAAATATAGCTAGGTAATAAGTAAGACGAATAAGCGAGAAGGGAAGTCATGTCTTCCTACTCCTTCTATCATCTTCTGATTAAATTCGTTGCGGGTTAGACAAGTTATCTTTCCCTCGTGTTCCTGGGCTTCACTGCTCAGAGTCATTACGATGGTCGCCGCTGTGGATCCTGGCTACACAGGAGTTACAGTGGTGGGAGTGAGAGGTGGGTAAACACCCGTAAAATGTAGGATGGATCTGTAATTTGATGAAGCTTAAACGTGAATGGACTGTCGAGGGATAAAGAAAAATAATTTATGAAAAAAAACTT
Organism: Trilocha varians; assembly: GCA_030269945.2. Lineage (NCBI taxonomy): Eukaryota > Metazoa > Arthropoda > Insecta > Lepidoptera > Bombycidae > Trilocha > Trilocha varians. The sequence continues at coordinate 15,564,466 of AP028278.1, read as the reverse complement.
TAAATACAAGCTTTTAAGATCCTGGATATCATGTATCAGTAGACTAGCTAATACAAGTAAAACGAGACAACGAGTCTATCTTGTTTAGTGCAGGAGTTCCTATGACTCCATCATCAGATCAGTGCCATTTTGTTCTATTGCTCAATCGGAAACCGGGAAGTTTATCAAATTTAACTTGCAAGATTCCCGAACTTACATAGTTACATCCAGTGCAAGTTAATATAAAGCTTGTAATAAAATGAGAACGACCGACCTCCATTGAAACGTCGTCCTTTTAAAATTCACATTAAATAATTTATGGGACCCCACGACAACCATCACCTCTCATTTCCAATCATCCAAATCGGTCGCTAACTAAAGTTATAAAGTAACAAAAATATACCTACCTCTTTTTTAGAAGTCGGTCTAAAAGAAATTAAACGGATCAATGTTAAAAAACAGTGAAAAATCCACCCCATTTGCACCCCAAAAATAGAGAAACGCATTTATGGGTGCACTGCCATTGGATGGTTTCACGAAGGGATGAAAATAAGGGTAGGAACGTACATAGTATTTATTAGAAGGGTAGTTGATTTATAGACACACATGGGGGTGTTTTTCATCGATTTCTGACCGACTTCCAAAAAGAAGGAGATACTCAATTTGTGTAACACATGTACAATTTCTCACAATACTGGCAAAAACGGTGAAGGGAAACATCGTGAGGAAACGTGCATATCGGAAAAGGGTTCTAAAAATCCTTTGAAGATATGTGAAGTCCCACGCATTAGACAAGCGTGGTGGACTATGCCTAACCCCTCTTCGGAGGAGACCTGAGCTCAGCAGTGGGCAGTAATGGTGTTACAGACAGACTCTTCAGTTTGTGTTGAATGATTCTGGTGTCAGGTGAAAGGTGATAATCATTATGGGGTTCCATTTATTGGAACGAAGTTCCTTATCGCGCGTAATCGAAAGGGGGCTAGACGGAAAAAAATCTTACGAAAAATTGTTACGACACTTTTTTTGTTTTAGATGATTATCGTTAGATGGCGCTGTGATTAAAATTTTTTGAAAGACGTTCCTTATTGCGCGTTACGTTAGGAAAAGAAATTATAAGATATCTTTTAATCGAAAGGAACTTCGTTCTATTCGGGTGTCCCATGACACCTCTCAAGTTTTTTATTTTTAAAGATCGATAAAATACTTTTGGGCCTGTATATAAAAATATTATTCAGACTTGCATTTCTGTTGAACGAGGCCTAAAAGATCTTTCCTGAAAATCCTCTCCCAAAAGTTAAAACTATCGACTTCCTCTTTTCAAGTTCCTTCCTATTTCTCTGATCCACCATCATCAAACCCATATCATGGGATCATTATTGAAAGATACTCTTTCTAACAAAAAAATAATCATCAAAATCGGTTCATAAACGAAGAAGTTATCCACGATAAAACTTGTGACGAAAAAGAAGTCTTGTCCGTTAATTAAACACAACAAGACAAGACAAAGGTAGACAGATTTGTTTGCTCTTAAATCGACCCGCAGTATCCAGTCTTCTCGAGATCACAACGTTTGCAACAACAACGAAATATCGAGACAACTCAATTAATTAAATATCGTGGTAAGAACCCGTTGAAAATGCATGAAAGTATTATTTAAACAGATCCAAAAGTAGTCGTTCGAACTTAATAAAAATAATGAGACCTCACGTCATCGCTTTGAAGAAAAATGCAGACAAATTTATAACCCCTTTTTTTCTGCAATCGGTGAAGTACCGCAATGACAAGAGTACATTTTCGAGTGCGAATGACGTCACCACAATCATGTTCTAGATTCTGACTAATGTTAGACACACAGGCGCCCCAGAATTACATATTTTGTAGATAACATATCAACGGTGCTATCGTACTTGGCGACAAGGAATGAACGCAAAATATATTACAATTTACGTGCATTTACAAGATAAAAATACTGCAAGAAATTATAGTTGAAATTGCAGAGGACTGTGTCTATAGTAGTGTAGTATAGGACTCTCGGCTAGATGTAGGTCGGATCTGTGTCTGTTTGTGTACGAGAAGAGTAATCAGTACAGAGCTGCAGAGGACTGTGTCTATAGTAGTGTAGTATAGGACTCTCGGCTAGATGTAGGTCGGATCTGTGTCTGTTTGTGTACGAGAAGAGTAATCAGTACAGAGCTGCAGAGGACTGTGTCTATAGTAGTGTAGTATAGGACTCTCGGCTAGATGTAGGTCGGATCTGTGTCTGTTTGTGTACGAGAAGAGTAATCAGTACAGAGCTGCAGAGGACTGTGTCTATAGTAGTGTAGTATAGGACTCTCGGCTAGATGTAGGTCGGATCTGTGTCTGTTTGTGTACGAGAAGAGTAATCAGTACAGAGCTGCAGAGGACTGTGTCTATAGTAGTGTAGTATAGGACTCTCGGCTAGATGTAGGTCGGATCTGTGTCTGTTTGTGTACGAGAAGAGTAACCAGTACAGAGCTGCAGAGGACTGTGTCTATAGTAGTGTAGTATAGGACTCTCGGCTAGATGTAGGTCGGATCTGTGTCTGTTTGTGTACGAGAAGAGTAATCAGTACAGAGCTGCAGAGGACTGTGTCTATAGTAGTGTAGTATAGGACTCTCGGCTAGATGTAGGTCGGATCTGTGTCTGTTTGTGTACGAGAAGAGTAATCAGTACAGAGCTGCAGAGGACTGTGTCTATAGTAGTGTAGTATAGGACTCTCGGCTAGATGTAGGTCGGATCTGTGTCTGTTTGTGTACGAGAAGAGTAATCAGTACAGAGCTGCAGAGGACTGTGTCTATAGTAGTGTAGTATAGGACTCTCGGCTAGATGTAGGTCGGATCTGTGTCTGTTTGTGTACGAGAAGAGTAATCAGTACAGAGCTGCAGAGGACTGTGTCTATAGTAGTGTAGTATAGGACTCTCGGCTAGATGTAGGTCGGATCTGTGTCTGTTTGTGTACGAGAAGAGTAATCAGTACAGAGCTGCAGAGGACTGTGTCTATAGTAGTGTAGTATAGGACTCTCGGCTAGATGTAGGTCGGATCTGTGTCTGTTTGTGTACGAGAAGAGTAATCAGTACAGAGCTGCAGAGGACTGTGTCTATAGTAGTGTAGTATAGGAGTCTCGGCTAGATGTAGGTCGGATCTGTGTCTGTTTGTGTACGAGAAGAGTAATCAGTACAGAGCTGCAGAGGACTGTATCTATAGTAGTGTAGTATAGGACTCTCGGCTAGATGTAGGTCGGATCTGTGTCTGTTTGTGTACGAGAAGAGTAATCAGTACAGAGCTGCAGAGGACTGTGTCTATAGTAGTGTAGTATAGGACTCTCGGCTAGATGTAGGTCGGATCTGTGTCTGTTTGTGTACGAGAAGAGTAATCAGTACAGAGCTGCAGAGGACTGTGTCTATAGTAGTGTAGTATAGGAGTCTCGGCTAGATGTAGGTCGGATCTGTGTCTGTTTGTGTACGAGAAGAGTAATCAGTACAGAGCTGCAGAGGACTGTATCTATAGTAGTGTAGTATAGGACTCTCGGCTAGATGTAGGTCGGATCTGTGTCTGTTTGTGTACGAGAAGAGTAATCAGTACAGAGCTGCAGAGGACTGTGTCTATAGTAGTGTAGTATAGGACTCTCGGCTAGATGTAGGTCGGATCTGTGTCTGTTTGTGTACGAGAAGAGTAATCAGTACAGAGCTGCAGAGGACTGTGTCTATAGTAGTGTAGTATAGGACTCTCGGCTAGATGTAGGTCGGATCTGTGTCTGTTTGTGTACGAGAAGAGTAACCAGTACAGAGCTGCAGAGGACTGTGTCTATAGTAGTGTAGTATAGGACTCTCGGCTAGATGTAGGTCGGATCTGTGTCTGTTTGTGTACGAGAAGAGTAATCAGTACAGAGCTGCAGAGGACTGTGTCTATAGTAGTGTAGTATAGGACTCTCGGCTAGATGTAGGTCGGATCTGTGTCTGTTTGTGTACGAGAAGAGTAATCAGTACAGAGCTGCAGAGGTCTGTGTCTATAGTAGTTTAGTATAGGACTCTCGACTAGATGTAGGTCGGATCTGTGTCTGTTTGTGTACGAGAAGAGTAATCAGTACAGAGCTGCAGAGGACTGTCTATAGTAGTGTAGTATAGGACTCTCGGCTAGATGTAGGTCGGATCTGTGTCTGTTTGTGTACGAGAAGAGTAATCAGTACAGAGCTGCAGAGGACGTATTTTTATCGCGAATATACCACATTTTACTGAGGTTCACAGATAAGCTTTAGGTTTTTAACACTTTATCTAACACAGACGGTTTTTTAAGCGTCTAGTCGTGTAAAAAGATTGTTTATTTTAGCCTTACACGTGTGGAGTTTACGTATTTTTGGGGTCGTAAGGACAATATTGGCTTATGGGGGCGTTCATTGAAAGTAAGGGGTTTTAGGAAGGGGATTTTGAGTCAAAATTATACTTAGTTTTAAGAGAGTTTTGTTATTTGATTTTTAGTAAATTTTTAAACAAAATTTTCGGTAATAAATTTCTTTAAACACTCGCGGTTATCTACATCACTTACACTATTACTAAACGGGTTCTTACCACGATTATTCTTAATTGAGCGGTCCCGATATTTCAGCACTGTTTCAAGCGCCATGATCACGGGAAGAGTGATCAAAATGTGAGTTCGAGTTCCAGTGGTACCGGCAAACGAACGAGAAAGAGGGTAGACAGATTTGTCTGCTCTTAAATGACCTACCCGCAGTTCCTCAGTCTTCCCGTGATCATAGCGCTTGAAACAGTGCTGAAATATCAGGACCGCTCAATTAAGAATAATCGTGGTAAGAACCCGTTTAGTAATAGTAAAATGTTCAGTATTTTCATAGTATTTTTTTCATGAAAATATTCAACTTCTGTCTATTATTAAATTCATATAAAAGTACTTAGAACTCAACCGATGCTATCTTTGGTCTTATGTTTGGATCCAGAGATAATAAAAAAAGTGCTCGGAATTAAGAGCAACAAACTTCTCACTTATCGCAATTCGGAGTCAATCTGTGTGACGCAGACGAAGTTACATTATAAAACAGTGATGAAAGTGTACAGGTATAGACAAGTCAGGGTCACACCTTGACCTCTGCTGTCTATAATCGTGCAGACAAAATGGCGACGCAACTACCACGTGTTCTCGATAGCGATAGTGTCGAGTTACAAGTGAGTTTGATTTTTGATAGTACCTATGTTGCTATAAAATGCTTTTTAAAAATAGCTAAAATAGACTCAAAAAATAGGTAAGTATTCTTATTATTTCATAATAATTATGTTTATATGTTAAAATATTTGTGAGAAATGACGCGGAAAAATCCTAGAAAAATGCAACATTTATAAAAAAAAAAAGTTTTGAAATACAAGCTTTTAAGATCCTGGATATCGTGTAGTAGTAAAGTGTTAGACACGACAAGTAAAATGAGGCCAAACACGACGGATCTATCTAGTATTTATTTCAGTACAGGAGTTCCTCGGTCACCTTCCAACTCCGTCATTAGATCAATTCTGTTGAACCAAAAATGAGTGCAAAATTTCAGCTCAATCGAAAACTAAAAATTTTTTTTTTTAAATTGCACGATAGATAAACGAGCCTACGGCGCACCCGGTAAGCGGTCACCGTCACTCATGAACCTCTGCAATGCCAGGGCAAAGAGGGGTCGTTATCTACCGCCTACCCATACCGGACTTTTCTTAAACCTCGTTTAAAGAGGGACATGTCATAGCGCTCCGGGAACACCGCGGATGGGAGTCCATTCCAACTTGGTCAAATTCAAGTTTAGTTTAGTAAGTTTCCACTCGAAATTACATAGTAGTACCTACATAGCTACATCCAGTGTAAGTAAAATAAAAGTCTACCATGGAGCTGATCTAATGATGGAGTTGAAAGATATACATAGGAATTCCTGTACTAAACAAGATAGACTCATCGTGTTTGGGCTCATTTTAGCTAGCACTCTTCTTCCATATATCCAAGAACTTGAAAATTTCATCATCATCATCATTGTCAGCCTGTAGACGTCCACTGCTGGACATAGGCCTCCCCCAAAAATTTCCAATGCGACCGGTTGGCAGCGGCCTGCATCCAGCGTGTTCCTGCGATCTTAACAAGATCATCCGTCCACCTTGCAGCTGGTCGTCCCACACTGCGCTTGCCTTGACGTGGGCGCCACTCCAGAACTTTCGCGCTCCAACGGGCATCGTTAAAAATTTATCATATTATTATTAAACACCATAGCTAATTATTCTTTAAGTAGGCAAATTACGGTTATCATCAAAGTGCATATGATTTTTTTTATTTTTCTGTATAGTAGGTACCCTTCCCTCATTGCCCTAGCAATGCAAAGGTTCATGAGCTACGTCTATCTAGCATTTAAAAAAACTCGCAGTAAACTCGATTGTATTTCAACTATAATCGAGAACAAATAGTAGTGGTAAAATCCTTAATTCTACGCACGCTTTATAATATACCTAGACATATTTGGAAAATTCTATTTCAATACTATTTTGAACAGTGATTGTATTTGATAATAAAGTCGAATTTGCTCTTTGAATTCTATTTTGACACTGGATAGAGTCATATCTAAATATTTTAAACTAGCTGGCCCACACAACTTCGTCTGCGTCACATAAGTAAATTTCCTTACCGTTTAAACCTTCCCTGGACTTCTACGAATATTTCAAGATTAAAATAAGCCAAATCGGTTCAGTCGTTCTTGAGTTTTAGCGAGACTAACGAACAGCAATTCATTTTTATATATAAGAAGATAAGATTAAAAAAAGCAATGCTTTATGACTACAAAAACGGAAAAAAACCTTTGATTTTTATTTCCAAAGGATGTTTTTCATACATTTTGTATGCGAAAGAAATCTCATGATGCATTACTTTAGATTTAAAAGCATAAACGTAATATACGTATTTGTAAATATAACTTTACAGAATTTCAAATTAAAAAAAAACAATTTGTTTGAAAAATGATCCTAGGCACAACTCATTTGGGGGTAAATTTTGTATGTTTCTTCATCATTATATTTTAAGTAATAATAATTGAAAATGGTAGCATTGTAAAACTGAAGTATTGTATTATTTAATTATTAACACCTATAATAAAAATAGTTACTATTTACTATAATTTTTAAGTAATTAATTGGCCTACTCCTAATTGGTCCGGCACCCTATGTTCGAATAGTAAGTAGTATATAGTAATAGACAGACCCCTAGACACATAGATGGATAGATAATAGACGAGCGTCGCTAGACCAATGGTGGGCCGTGGGTCCCAACACCGCGCTCATTAACATTCACCCCGGAGCTACCTGTGGGTCACTGTGGGAACAACCTTGGGCTGGGCGAGTACATTGGGGTCGGAACTGGTCCTCGTCTCAACAATGAGCTTACAGTGGCTCTCCTTGGTGACCTGACCTTCGAGGATTAAGGGTGACAGGACTTACAATATGACAACTATATTTAAGGTCAAACATAACTGCAAAAGACTTAGAAATGAAACAGCTGTATATTAACTTGCACTGGATGTAACTATGTAAGTTCGGGTGGAATCTTGCGAGTTGAATTTGACAATTTTCCGGTTTTTGATTGAGCTAAAACTTTCCATGCATATGTATATACCTACGCATGACAATGCAATAATATGGTAGCGTGGAACTGATCTAATGATGGAATCGGTAGGTGGTCATAGGAACTCTTGTGATAAACAAGATAGACTCATCGTGTTTTTTTTTTATTGCGTGATAGCTAAACGAGCCTACGGCCCACTTTGGGCTCGTTTTACTTGTTTTAACAGTCTACCGCTACATGATATTCAGAATCTATTATATTCAGTATCTGAGGCATATCATGAGAAGCCCGATGTACGATTTGCTGCACTTGATCGTATAGAGCAAGATCCAGGGGAAGAGAGCTGTAGGTAGAAGTAGAACATCTTGGCTGAAGAACTTGCGTCAGTGGTTCAACAAAAGCACTCGTGGTTTGTTTCGCGCTGCTGTGTCAAAAGTACAGATCGCCTTAATGATCGCCGACCTTCGATAGAAGATGGCACAGGAAGAAGAAGAGAATATATTGTACTTAAAAAAACTTTTTTCAGAACTGTGACATTACAATTATCATAAAATATACATTCGTTACAAAGAATAATGCTACACCGAATTTTGGCAATGTTGCCCACTAATATGAAAAATGCAGAAGTATGAAAATTTAGCAAAACTTTTTAAATGCCAGATAGTTAGCCAGCCATGGGGGTCGTCGTGTCCCCCGAAGGGGGACACGGACGGGCCTTGGGAGAATCCCGCTGCCCGGGCTCTTTCTCTCCGCCACTCTAGGCGGAGGTGTAGGTGTGGTGGTGGTGTTGTTTTCTTCCCAATCTTGGGGTTTACCATGGTCTGGCTCTGGTTCTGTTCGAGTTTGAGTGCGACTGTAGTCCTGCTGCCACCGGCTCCGGCCGAAGTCCTCCCATTCTGGGCGATCTTCTTGTTGTCGAAGCCACGCAACCAAGAAGGCAAATGAGGTCGTAAAAAGTGAGTGCGCACGTAAAAGTCGCCAGACAGCTGGCCGATCGCATCTTTAGTTTAATTTACATAAGTTATATGCCCTATCATCTTTTTCCCTTTTAAGGGGTGGGATAACCCTTTATTATATTTTTACTTTACACAATGTACAACTTATACTAACCTAAACTAGAAAAAGAAAATTATACAAATAGAGCAAAACAATTTGGACTATAAAGAAACTAAACTAAAATGAGATTAAAATATAAATGTAACAGTAAAAACAAAACAAAACAGGATTAATGTTCAAGCAAGAAACGTAATGAAAGAGAAGTATTAACAGAAACAAGATTAAAACATAAACAAAGGGTAAGAGGCCCCGTCCAGCCCCCGCCGGCCCCTCCCTCCCACGACAACACCACGAAACGTGGGAAGGGAAGGGCCCGCGCTGAGGTCGGCCGTTCCCATAAGGGGAACGGGACCGCGGATTGAAGTCCGCAGTGCCACAAAGGGCCCCCAATTGGGAGTCCCATCCCCTGAGGGGGGATATAAGTCCCATAAGGGGACAAAAAGGGGTTGGACTTTGCCACCTTCCGTTAGGAAAGATGGCACCAATCTCACAAAAGAGATATTTAACTCCCAGAGGGGGAGTGGGACCCGGGGACGCGGGACGGAGTCTCGGACAAGTCCGTGGCTCCGTTTCGCGACCCCAGACCTCGATGAGGAGGTCCCCAAACCTAGTTTGGGCGACCCAATAACCTGAGGGGGGATAACAAGCCCCTTAAGGGGGCTTGCAAAAGCAAAAACACCCCCACTAAAGCGTGGGGGGTCCCCAAAAAGGGGGAACAGCTCCCTGAAGGGGAGCGGGGTTGTACCTCCCTTCACCGGGAGGGCGATGGTAGCCCCCGTGGGCTCCATCTTAGGGTAGGAGACGTGCGGGACGGACGATACAAAGATCTCACTATTATACTATATATGACTTTTCTTAAACCTTGTTTAAAGACATGTCATAGCAATCCGGGAACATCGAGGACGGAAAACCATAACAAATTGGAATGGTATCAAGTAGAAGTAATGAACTCTACTCTTACGGTGTGTTGTGCGATGGTAAAAGTGAAATGAAGAATGAATTTAGATGTAACTTTAAAGTTGTATTGTTTTTACAGACCAGTATGACATGCAAGATACATTTAGAGCCAGTAGGTGGCGCAACAATCACCCAGAACAATATCTAACAGGGCTACCCATTACTGTCCATGGCTCTGGTCTCAGGTCTCATCAGGATCATATAGTACACCACGCGAACACAATGCGCGACTGAGCACATCGTATCGTATATTCGGGACTTCACATATCCTAGTACTCTCATATAATTGTGTTATTAAACACAACAGTGACTAAAAACGGTGAAGGAAAACGTGAGGACTGCATGTCGGAAAGGGTTCTATAAATCCTTCGTCTGCTATACTCAGTCCCGCATTGTGTTCTCGTGGTGAACTATACCTGATCCCTGTACTCAGGAAACACGAGACCAGCAGTGGACAGTAATGAAACGTTACAGTACAGTATTAATTTTAATTGTATTCTTTATTATTTTTAATAGGTATTTGCCGTTCACTGCGACAAGAGGAGTAATCGGCCCGCACCATGACCAGACGTCAGGGCGACAAAAGGTATATTAGACCCAAATCCGTTTAACAAAGTTATGCTCTTCACAGAAGTTCCAGTTTTTCCCTTCAGAATCACAGAGAAGTTTCAGGAGGAGAAGGATCATTTAGGCCTTGTTCAGCAGCCAATTTTTTAAAAACTAGTTTCCCTATGTTAAACTTTCGGGTATTTACCCACCTCTCACTCTCACCACTGTAACTCCTGTGTAGCCAGGATCCACAGCGGCGACCATCGTCATGACTCTGAGCAGTTCAGCTCAGGAACTCGAGGGAAAGATAACTTGTCTAACCCGCAACGAATTTAATCAGAAGATGATAGAGTAGGAAAACATGAGTTTCGACTTCCCTTCTCGCAAAGCGGGAGACAATAAAATAAAATAGAAAATGCATTACGCCTGAACTGAGTTACGTGTATTAAATCTATTTCGAAAACCAAAGTCAAAAAAGTGTGTCCTTTTAAAATGTGTATTATACCTCCTTATAAATTGTGTATAAAATCCCTCTACTGAGGAGACCTGAGACCAGCAGAAGACAATTTCTTCTTAAGATTTTGTTTCTTTGAAGATGAAATGAACTTATATTTTTGAACAAGTAAGTTAAATCTAGGCCTATTTACGAAATATTTACAAGTTTAATATATTTGCAAATGATTAGGTATTAAATGTAGGTAATGTTGGAAAGTTATTTAAGGTATTTTTTATATATTAATTTATTATTTGAAGAAACCTTTAAACTACTTACTATGTAATGTTATATTTTAAACCAAATAATTTGTGTTTTGATCTTTCTTAAAGATTTTTGTCATTGTTTTATTGTTTGTAAAGCATTTTTCTTGGATTTAAAATTTACAGCTTTAGAATTTTATTTACATTTAGAAAAAAAAGTATTTCGATTGGTAAATATGTCTTATTTGTTGTATATTTCCCGCTTACAAGTAGTTTTTTAAGAATATTTAGGTAAATTTTAAAACACGTGTTGAATAGGATATGGTTGATAGGTCATACTAAAAATGTTCTTATTTTGTTATTTTTATATTTTTTTAGCGAAAAACCTTTTATTTTGTAAATAATAATTAGTATTACTTCATTTATAAACGTTGAAATAGTTTTTAAGGCGAAGGTAGAGTCATGATAGAGACTTGTTCTTTGGGTCGATTTTTCTTGTTTTTGCAAATATGATTTTTAGTTAAAAATTCATTAATATTATCAATAAACTTATATCAAATCTATATTAAGAGTAATTTAAGTTAAATAATACGATTTGAGCCGATTTAAAAACTTTTTCGCAGCGAGCGTCTCAAAGTCACGTGCTCGCGAGAAATACCTCAAAAAACCGTAATAAATACACTTTTTTCATAATTTTATTCTTAATTTACATTAAAAAAGTGTTTTACTTACGTTATTAACAGGAATTATCCAAGAAAATCCACGAAAAACAGTCTGATACGCACTTTTGCAAATCGTCAATGGCGCACAAAAAGCACTTTTGAAAAACGTTTCAAAATCACATTTCACCACTTTTATTCGTTCAAAAACTGTTTTAAATCAACAATAGGATAGCCACAGAGTGTTTTTACACAGTTTTCTAAATAGGCCTATAAGAATCTTATTGGTAATTTTGAGCGGGAAACTGTGCAAAAAATTGGCATCAAGCCGTGTCGCCCGCAGATTTAGGCCTAACAGACGTTATACCGAACAGCGCGCGCGACCCACAAACTAAAATAACAGTTTTCAAGCACAACACAGATAAAATAAACATCGATATTATCCGATAATGTCCTGATAAGGTCCAGGAAATTGACACACATGCGCGATGGACAAATTTCGAAAAAAAAAAAGTCTCACAATTCACTTCACTCTTTTAGGGCGTAATATTGTAAGGGTTGAAGGGTGTTTTTCGAAGGGATGGGTTTTTTTTCACAAGAATTACCGGCTTTATGTGGTGCGCGTACGACTAACAAATCCGAAATGGCTACGCAATGGCGTTGAGTAAAACCTATCCATTCCAACCTTGTCGGACGTTGGTAGACTCAAATTAGATAGATAGATTGATAGCTGTGTTAGATCTTAGGAATACCATGAAAAATCAATTAAACGATAGTGATTTTAAAATCTCTAACACCTTTGTGAAAATTGTAATGAAAAAATCTATTTTGATTTCGGAAAAATGTGCTTTTAAATGTAATGTAATGCTTTGATATTTAAAATAGACTATGATCTACTTTTATACCAAATTTCATGTAATTCTGTTTAATAGTTTTTGAGTAATTAAGTAAAATATTAAAGAAAATGGTTTATTTTTTTCGTATACCTATAATTATAATCTTAAAAGTAATATTTAAATGTTTGTTTGTAAAATTCGTTCAATAATTTTTGAAAAATAATTTCGTTTAATAATTAGAATATGTTGTTTTGTTATTTAGTACTTAAAAATCGAGTACCTAGATATTATTATTCAGTACTTATTTTAAAATATACAGATACTAAATTTTAAAGTATTAAAAAATATTGATAATAGTAATCTGTAATGTAACTATTACTGTACACTTACGGTCATATAACTCCTAAAATAAATTCATAAAATTAATTTTATTGTCATGTATTCAGATAAGAAAACGGGTCACCTGATCGTAAGTTACCGTCGCTCATGGACCTCTGCAATGTCAGGGGATACTGCGTTACCTACGACCTAACTTAAAGGACCCTCCTCAAGCCTCGTTTGAAGAAGGACAAGTCATAGCGCTCTAGGAATACCGAAGAGGGGAGCTCATTCCATAGCCGGATGGTGCGTGGTAAAATAAGAATTCCTGAAACGGACCGTGGATGGACAGTGGTTCCAAATAATAGGGATGAACTCCACCTCGACGCCGGATGGTGCGTTTGAAGAAGGACATAGTCTATAATTGCATTTTAACAATATCTACCTAATAATAGTATGTATTGTTATTACAAAAATGAAAACGACCGACTTCCATTTCTCAAGCATAGCACAAAAACTACCAGTCAGATCTTTATCAAATTGATATGCTCAAAATCTGCATTCTAACAAAAAAATCATCGAAATCGGTTCATATAAAAAAGAAATACACGCAAAAACGCATAGCAAATTGTGAAATTTTGTCCGTTAAAAATACATGCTTGTTCGATCTTAAAAAGTATGAGATCTAAGTTCAAACATCATCTTTCATCAGAATCATTCTCCTGTGGAACTCTCTGCCCATCATGAACCTTGTGAACCCTTGTGCCCTTCGTGAACCTTGCCCCTGCGGCGTGTGGTACGATGGTAAAAGGGAGATGAAGGGATCATCTCAAAGAGTTCCTTGGAGCATTCCCCATGGACCAAACAGTACAGAATGTCTTCTCCCTTCTCCTTTCTATGATTACATACATCATCGTGTGACAGATGACACAAACCAACATATTATCATCCTTCACACAATCAGACCATCTTTTCTTCGGACTTCCTCTCTTTCATCCATCCAAATAGACAGCAAAAATTATGAAATATTCCTTTTACTAATACGCCTATTTTTTGGGATCGATTATTTAATGAAAACCGTGGTAAAACTCATTTGTGTAACTAAAATAGGTCATTGTTGCAATAAAATAAAACAACTTTTTTCTCAATTATACTTTTTATTTTACCTTTACATACATAGTATCTCTATATTTTTACCACCTTTACTTGGAACCGCTGCGCTCTTCCACAGTTCGGTTCAGAAGATCATTTTTGCCCCGTACCATTCCGATTCCCGGACTCCCGTCCGCGATGTTCCCGGAGCGCATTGACATGCCCTCTTTAAACGAGGTTTAAGAAAAGTCCTGTATGGGTAGGCGATAGATAACGGCATCTCAGGGCCCTCTTTGGAGAGGTTCATGAGCCACGGTGACCGCTGACCATCGGGTGGGCCGTAGGCTCGTTTATCTATTATGCAGTAAAAAAAATATATATAATATTATATACAAGACAGACATTATTTGTTTCAAAGTTTTTTTATTTAACTTACAATGGATGTAACTATGTAAATATAACAATGCAATAATATCGTACTAAGAAGCTGATCTGATGATGGAGTCATAGTAACTCTTGTACTAAACAAGATAGACTCGTTGTCTCGTTTTACTTGTATTAGCTAGCACTCTACTGATACATGATATACAGGATCTTAAAAAATAGTTTTAAACAAAATTTTCATTTAAATTAAATATATTTTAGCTAAAAAAAGTTTTGGTACTTGTTGTAAAACTTTATTATTGTAATTGGTAACTAGCATTTTCAATTCAATGTCGAAATAAGTAGAAAAACGTAGACATTCCATACTTTTTCTTATCTCAGTATTCATTTATTTGCTTATTTTTTACATTATATTTAAAAAAAAACATTTAAAAAAAGTAAATTTAAAAATTTTAAAGCCATCAGTGGTGTCAAGAACGACCGCCTTCTGAATCAAGCCCTTTACCCAGCCGGGGAGCGAAAGCTTCTCTAGATGTTGGTCGAAGCTTTTCGCTATTAGACAGATACAACGATCGGAACAATGATGGTCGATTCAACACGCCACATGTCTTTTTCTTTATTATTAGCAGAAAAACCACGATGACTAAGTAGAATAAGTATTTAATCAGGAACATTATAATATAGACCTATATTGTATAGAAATATAACTTTGTTAAAGAGAAATTCATGTTTGAAAAGTGAGCCCCAGTTGTTGACAAATCCATACCTTTTGTAATTTTACAACTGTTTTAGAATCAAAAATTTCATCACTAAATTTAATGTAATAATTATTGAAAGTGGTATCATTAAAAAGCTTAAGAATTGTACTATTTATTAATTTACACTGAAAATAAGAAAATAGTTGAAATTTACTAAAATTTAACATTTGCGAAGTTGTCATTACGTTCCGATATTTAGAAAATAGAACGTAACCTACATTTTAAATTCATAGGTAAAGGATTCATATCAATACAGCCTACTATAAAAAATGTTTTTATTATTTTTTAGCTCTTATTTACACGCTTTTCAACCGTTCTGTACTTTTAAACCATTTACTATCAATGACAAAATGTCTGAAATCCCATTTAAAATAAAGTAAAAATCCTACTTAAAACTAGTGTAAGATAATTCTACACCTAAATTAACTGCTAAAACCCTTAATTTGATTTTCTTTTAAAGTAGTTCTATAGCTTTCCGCTTTATAATGTTAGCCTCAAAAATATTTGAATGAATCCGAATTCCACGTGCACTTTTGAAATCTATAAAATACCAACTTACTAATTGGTTGCATTCCACATTGAAATACATTTTTAGGAATATAAAGTATGTATATCGTTTTGACCAATAAATTAGACTTTATTAGACTTTAAGTGTGTTCTGAAGTGTATATCTAGATAGGTTTTGTTTGGTCTAGTTTTCTTTTTCACGATAAAATCAATAAAACTGCGCAACGCGACACATTTCAGGAATCAACGCCATCTAGCGAGCATTTGCAAAAACTTTTTCCAAGTACAGCGCCATCTAGCGACGAATAGTATAACTACGAAAACGTTTTATTTCTTCTCATTTATTTCATATTTTAATATTCAATCTTTAAAATATGTATGTTTCGTAACGAAATGAATCTTAAATTGTACATTTTTTTAATTAAAATTGATTAAATTATTAATCTTTTTTCAGTTGATCAGCTGGACATGAGTCACATGTTGAAACAAAAATATCTCACCATAAAATTTTTGTCTGGCAACATTTCGAATTGTCAAATGATTTTCAAAAAAGTCCGAAAAGTAAAACATAACTTATGTCAACTAGATAAAGCACAGATCTCCTTGACTTTATAATACAATATGACATTTATTAATTTGAATGGGAAATGGCACAAAAATAGGATTGCCAACAATTTGCATGACGTCAAGCCAATGGAGTCACAGTTGTCTTCTAAAATTACATAGCACAAGAAATTAAATATTTTTCCACACGTATACTGTCCATTTTCATAGAATTTTCGTCGAAAGTGCAAAGAGTTGTGTACGACGCGAGTGTGAAAAATAAAAAACGGGAAACGGAAACAACCAGAGATTTGAATATTAAGTGTAACATAGTAACCGAAGTATCGAATTATTTTATTCATTTCGTGAGTATCCCACATTTATTTACGTTTGAAACGTTTAGAAATAGATATATTACGTTTTTAAGCTTTCGAATCGACCGAAAACACGCGGTGTTCGTCAATATAATAATTATAATTTGTGTTTAATGTAACATTGGCTTCGTCATGCAAATGCTGTCTTAGAATGCTAAAAATACAACTCCTCTGTGTATTTTGGGAATTATATTTGGATATTTTGCGAGTGCGAGGCCGGGTGAGTCGTGTGAAAGTGTGATATGTACTTTTTTTGTTCAAATAATGTGATAAAATCGCGGTGGCCTTGAGTTGTATTAGATTTTTCGCTAAAAGGTGTCAAGTTACCTAAAATTACGATCATTCCACACGCAGTGTTCCAAATTTGAATTTTGTGGTGTGTAAAAAAAAAGAAAATTTTGCCGCGGTTTTTGCGCAAAAAGGTATATTTTCTTATTGGATTGCTACATTAGTGACCTTGAGAGGCAAACTTAGTTACTGCATTAACTTATTGACTTAACTATCTTACGTTTTAGCCTCTCAGAATAGAATTTATAAGTATCCATATATTTTTTTTCATTACAAATTTGGCAAAGGGTTTATAGAACAAACATCCTAAGATCAACAATATTTTTTTCTATTAAAAAAAAACACATGTATTTTATAAATAAACTACCATTGTTTGTTTGTAATCTAATGAATCATCGTCTTTTTTCTATATAATTATTCACTTCTTTTTCTATGAAGGAAATTGCCATAACAATAATAATCGTTTTTTATTCAATAATTCAATTAAATTTTTGTAAAATTAAATCAAATCTATTAGAAATATCTAATAATAAAACAATAACAGTTCTGTCATTATCATATTATCTTTAATTATTCATATTAATACCACACCATACAGACAACAGTGCATAAGCTATAGAAATAAATTTATTTTAAAGAAAACACTATAAATATAAGTGCTTAAGATCCTGTATATCATGTATCAGTAGAGTGCTAGCTAATACAAGCAAAACGAGACGAGTCTATCTTGTTTAGTACAGGAGTTCCTTCCAACTCCATCATCAGATCAGCTCCAGTACCATATTATTACATGATGTGCAACGTTCAACAACATTCTTCTTAACCGGAAACCAGGAAGTTTGTCAAATTCAACTCGCAAGATTCCACCCGAACTTACATAGTTACATCCAGTGCAAGTTAATAATTAGCTTGAAAAAATTTCTACTATGTTATAGACTAGATAAATATATCAATTTTTTTTCAAACAATATTTTTCTCACAAACCGCAATACTATACTTAATCATTAATCAGTAAAATTGCATGCACTGTTAAATAAGTATTTTTCTGTTTCGAAAATTACCATAAAACATGGTTCTATATGACAAACAGACTAGAACAATTAGTACCCAAGATATTTCTTTCTTCTTACTTCATACACCTTACCCCATTTGGATGTTTAAAAGTCCTGTATGGGTAGGTGATAGATAACGGCCCTCTTTGCCCTGGCATTGACGGTGACCGCTTTTGAATACACTAATCTCAAGAACCGCTGGTCCGATTTGAATAATTCTTTCAGTGTTGGATAGTCTATTCTAGGAAGACTTAAGGCTATATTATATATCTGTGACGCAGACGAAGTTGCGTGGGTCAACTAGTAGTTTTATAAAGATGCCCACACACATTGGGGATGTTCCAAATATTTGCATGTTTGTATCAGTTTTTATTTAAATGTTACATTTTGTACACAAAAAAAAAGCAACTAGTTATGAATAATATAACAATTTTAAAAGTTTCGAATATGCTGAAATCTTTCCAATAGAAAATAATCATTAAAATAATTTCGACGAAGTTATCCCTGAACAAACACACTATACAGATACAGTCGAATTTGAAAAACTAATTTTTGTAGTCAGTTTAAAATGATAGTGATATCGACAATACGCTCATTGAACACTGAAATTTTCTAAAATTATATTGCGTTTGCGAAATGCACTTGCACTGTTGATGTTCCTATGTATATTCGGGTGGAATCTTGCAAGTTGAATTTGGCCAACTTCCGATTGAGCTAAAATTTTGCACATATTATATATTGCGTGATACTTGTATTAGCTAGCACTCTACTGCTACATGATATCTAGGATCTTAAAAGCTTGTATTTAAAAAATGACCACTTACCATCAGGAGGGCCGTGGACTCGTTTACCTAACTAGCAATAAAAAAATCTGATTAGTATACAATGCATATTTGCTTGTATGAGCTGCACGCCACTGAAACTCATTCCCCTCAGTTTAGTGTCGCCTGGTAGACTATACCTGATCCCTCTACTGAGCCCAGCAGTGGGCAGTAATGGGTATAAACACTAGTAGCGAAGTGTCCATACAAGCTCATTCCTGTCGGCTTCCCTTTGTGTACAGTTCTTTACGTACACCAAAATTATCTCTAAGAAATCTCACGAATTATTGAAAAAAATAATAATTATATAATTGAACTTGCTTCTGTTAAGATTATAGTTTTCGCTACTGGTACAGTTTCATGATAAATATCCAAGCACGACACTTATCATCATACAGCCTATTGAGGACACAGAATAATATATAAACAGAAATAAAGAATATAAGAGGAGAGAGAGGAAAGATGGAATGTGTGAAAGATTTTTGAGAAAGAAGTCTGGAGGTTTAGTAAAAAAAATATATTTTTAAAACAAATATGTAATTCGCAATATTTGAAACGAAAACACTTCGATATAGGATTTTTTAATGATGATACATATTGAAGGTCATGATAGTTGACTGTTACCTGCAAAACGATTGTCACTTGACAATTGATGGGTGTGCGCGAGATCACTTGTGTGTTTAGTCAACAGCCGTTCGAAATTGTTTTTGTTAAGACTAGTTTTTTTACCTAATTTTTTTTTAGTAATTATGCATTTTTGTATTCCGTTTTAGAACAGAGTACTCGTCACTCTCCTTCAAAATTGCCATCTTTTTGACAAATCGTCGTTGCGCCTGCCAAGTTCCATATGTGGTTTTTGCAAGGTTTTGGAAAACAACAAAAAACATGTTAATTAATTTAAAATGGTTTTTTTTTAAATAATTAATGATGCAATTTTGTAGCTATTTATGTAATACATTAAAAAAATGCAAAAGTAGCCATAAACATCAGTCATATAAAGAGCTAGAATTTTTTTTAGTGAAAAAGTGCACATAACTGGTTTGAAATGGGTCAAAAAATCCTGTATGTGTCACATACAGAGTGATACATACAAAGTGTTACATTACCAAATCCTGTATGTGTCACATACAGGATTTGGTAACTTAATGATTGTAGGTAATGTAATGTAGTTTTAAATTATAAAGGTTTTATAAAGTATTTTCATTTTTATCATGTTTCAGTTGATATCAAATAAATATTGTAGATTTAAATCAATAAATATTTGATATTATACGTGAGTAGAAACTATTCGTAGGACTATAATAATGTATATACATAATAAAAAAAGTTTATCTTCTTTACAAGTTATTGATAAATAATCAATGGTATTATGTCAAACAACAAAATATCAAGTTAATTCAGGATGTACTTGCCGCTTTTCTCAAATTAAAAACAGTAAAACTATTTTTATACGATTATTTTCACCACAACACCCTCACGAGTCGGACAGTTGCGAGCGACAGACGGCAAAACACAAATCCCGTATGTGCATTTTGCCACATACCGGTATTTTCTAAACGGTTAAAATACATAAGGAATTTGGCAAAATGGTTCCCGATGGAATTTGAAAAAAAGGATTTTACCAGTACATGGAGAAAAAATCGGAGATCACGTTTTGCGAAAAAACGAAAAATCAAAAAAAAACACATATGGGATTTGGCAGGCGCAACGACGAAATGACCCTGTTATATCCAAAATTATAATTTCTATGAACATTTCTTTCTCTATACTTATTCTGTGCTAATAATGAATTGGATGACGTAATCGACCTACAAAAATTGTCCTTGATGCTCGCGAAAATATTTGGAATTCTTCGCAATTAACCGACTATAATAAGGAAGTTATTCGATTGTCTTTTTACACGCTTCATATTAACTTGCACTGGATGTGACTATGTAAGGTCGGGTGGAATCTTGCGAGATATATTTCACAAACTTCCCGGTTTCCGATTGATCTGGCATTTTGCACGCAGATGTATCGAGTGACAATGCAATAATATGACAAAATGACGCTGATCGGATGATGGATTCGGAAAGTGGCCATAAGAACTGTTGTTCTAAACAAGATTGACTCGTGTTTGGGCTTGTTTTACTTGTATTAGCTAGCACTCTACTGATACATGATATGTAGGATCTTAAAAGCATGCATTTATTTGTAACTTTTGTTTTGTTTACGAAAATTCACGATTATAGTATCTAGTAGAAATAGCAAGAAAAACATCTCTTAACTTTCAAGACTTATGTCTCGAGAACAATTGTTTAAGGAGTTCTCAATAGGTTCGCAGTTGTCATCACAAAGCTTTTCGACCCCCTCGACCAGTTTTCATCATCTTCAATGATGTCCACTGCTGGACATAGGCCTCCCATAAACCTGGCCACAACGACCGGTCCTGCGATGTCAGCATCTAGTGACATCCCACGGCTTTGACCAGGTCCATCTTGTGAGAGATCTCAAATCCAAATCAAAATCATTTATTCCGAGCATCAAACAAAGAACAGAAAAACAAAAAAAAAAACTAAAACTAAAAATATCAATGCCCTGAAATGGTTACCGACTCAGCAATGCCGTAACCACCGCACAACACGGGGCTGCGACGCTGATCTTCCGTCGGCACCACACGTACACGCTAGCACTGTGCTAACCACTGCGTAAAACAATTCTATAAAGAAAAAAAAAAGAAAAACCTTATAAACTATACACAAAGACTAATAATAAATAACAGATAACCAATAAAAGATGAACTGATTTTACTACAATGAACTAGATCTGTACTAAAGCTATTCTCTCTTGTTTCAGGAACAGACCAAAGAAGATGCAAAGATCACGTAGGCCGTCCAGAATCAAAACAAATACATATTAAGTAGTACTAAGTACTGTTTTATGTTGAATAGGTATATTTAAATAGCGTTAAAAATGTCTCTGGTATCATCGTCGAGGCTCGAGGGGTCCTCAGCAAACCTTTCCGGGTCATATAGGTCCAACTTGAACTCCTCATCAAGTTTGGACAACCCTTATTGCCGGTCTCGAAGCGGTTCATACGCTTCCACCACCCTTAGGTCTTATGGGGGAGACACGGTCACAGAATACAGGTCTAGATATTCTATAGACAGTAAAGGGGAGAAGAAATCTGTTGTGGAATATTCTAGAACTTCTAGAGCTCCAAGTGTAACGGATTCTGATAGCGGGATCTCGTCCAGGCATAGGTCTGACAGGTCTGAATCCAGGTCCAGAGATATATCTACCACTAGAAGTGAGAGTAGCAAGCTCAGCGAACCTTCTAGACCGAAGAGGAATTTCAGTACGTCCACTTTCATGAGCACAGCGGAACTTTACAAAATGTATTCTCCGTCGAATTATATTCCGCTGACCCAAAGAATACAGCAGCAACAGAAACTGCAGAACCAGAATTATGGGGAGATTTCGAGGTCTAAGTCCATATCGAGTGACATAGGTAGACCTCCAGCGGCTGACCCTACAAGGACCTTAAGAAAAGCCAGGAATTCTGCCATCACTACCACCTCAGAAGTACGTATGGATTTTACTATTGTATTTTTTGCGTGTCTGCGAAATTTGGTAAATCGTTTGTCGCAGATTCGATGATGCAAGAGTTTAGTCGTTATATTACTTAGGATTATTAGGTCTAAGCAAAGTGTGGGTAGACAAATATAAAGCCCACCTAATGGTCTCTATAATGTTAGAGACACATTTTAAGACACTATAGTTTTAAACCTCGTTTAAAATGCCGTAAAGTAAAATCAGCATTTAAGACAAAAATCTTGCAAAACCCGCACCACAATTTGACGTTTTGACAATTTATGTCTTGACCTGACCCAAAAGATGGTTTGGATATTTAAGAAAAGTATATATTTTTGCAGCTATCATAGCATTACGGTCAAATCTATTTGATATTGACGAATAAGTCTCATCCAAAAGTGTAAAATGGATAGAAATTTCTTTATTTTCAACAAAAATAAATGCACATGGGCGAACTCAATGCTAAACATTATCTACCAGCTAACCCTGGTTTAATATAGATGGTAAAAGGTAGTGCAAGAAAGAAGCTTGCGTTTGAGTCGTTGATTTCAAAAGTCTATACATAACGTAAAATTTCGCAGACACACAAACATGTGTGCGCCGTGTGTGTGTTCGTTCATTAACAAAAAACAGTCGCACTAAAGCTCATTGTTTTTCGCTTAGTATGTGAGGGTAGAAATCCCACACCGCATTGTAGCAAGAGACGTGTTTGACTGTAATACTATAAAATATATTTAAAACTTTAGTAGTCTAAAGTATTACATCAATCACGTATCTGTTTTGAACTAACACACACGCCATATGCCGCATTTCATTATTAATTGAGACCCTAAAATAAGTGCCAAACTTTTGCGACCAGAGAATCGAAGGCAGACGATACAAGGAGAGTTCTCCGACGCCTAGCTATACGAAAAGAAGCTCTCTGACCAACGGAATAAGGGACAGTAACGGCAATGATCTGCCATCTGTCCCTGAAATGCGAAAAAAGTTCGATTCAAAGATGGCCGTGACCAAACTACCCGCAAACGACAGTCGGTACGGTCGCAGCGATGAACGCTATCTCAACCAGCTTAAGCAATGCGAGAACGGGACAACCAGCTATACCAAGCTACGTCCCTCAGACGACAAACCCGTCCCCGTACATTTACCCTACGTGAGGAACGGTTCATGCAAATTCGAATCTGGATCCAGCTCCAGATCCAATTCGAACTCTGATCTCTCCATCAGCAAAACTACTTCGGAAAGTAGCATAATGAAGTCATTGCACGAAAAAACTAATGGCATGATAAAATCTGATCATTTGGCCAGCGTGAAGAGTCAACTCGACCCGAACAATCCTATAGGGAAGATTCTAGAAAAGTCTACCGTCATACAGGTCCAAAATGGAGATCTAGATTATTCGGAGCGCAAGAAGCTACGAAACAGTCCTGAGCTCACCAAGAAATCTAAAGAAACCTTGAAGAATGACATCGAAAAACAGGTCAAGAATCAGAGGCAGTCTGATTTCGCGTCATACATCCAAATTTCGCAACCCGTCGCTTCAGGCAGCACACCAAAGAAGGAAAATGATGATCCTGAACGGAAACCAAGAGTAAATCTAAAATATATCGACTCTGATCAAGAAAACGGCGTCTTAAACGGCGAAATAGAGTCCCCTAGTGGCACAGGCTTTGAGAACAAGACGTTTGAACACGAGAATTATCTTAAAAAACGGTCTGAAAAAGCCGAGAGTGAGAAGGATGATGGTGCCAAGTCTATGGAAACTAGCACAGAGAGTTCCTTAAGTGAATTGACTGATGACTGTAGTCCCGACACGCCGTCATCAAGACGAAAGCTTTTGGATAAGGAATACGATGAAGCCAAAGAGGTAAGTCTTCATTTTATGTTTTCATTCTTGGAGGAATGTTTGAAAATGCTCTCAATACACATTGACACATTACCAATTAACTGATCCTCGAACAAAAAGGGGTTCAGGCAGCACTGTTAGATTCTAATAAGAACTACAAACCCGTAGTACATCATTTCGTTCTATAATCAATAGTTTTCGCAGCGCACGCGATGTAAGAAAAATTTTTTGGTTTTTTCACACCTTGGCTTACATTATTGAAGTTTTAGTACGTATCTAAATTTGTTTAGCATATTATTATGTTACTCGTGGATAATGTAGCTTTCGAATGGTGAAAGAATTTTTAAAAAACAGTCCAGTAATTTTTGAGCCTATTCATTACAAAAAAACAAACAAAATTTTCCTCTTTTATTTATATTATTAGTTAATGATGAAAAAGATTTATGTGCAATTTTTCACAACACCACTGGCTTAAAACGGTGAAGAAAAACATCGTGAGGAAACCTGCATATCGGAAAAGGATTCTAAAAATCCTTTGAAGATATGTGAAGTCCCCAATCCGCACTAGGCAAGCGTGGTGGACTATGCCTAATCCCTCTTCTGAAGAGACCTGAGCCCAACAGTGGGCAGTAATGGGCTGGTACAGTACAAAAAGCCGCAACAAAATCCATTGCGTAGTTTTAAAGATATAATCATACATAGAGACAGACAGCATATGTAGTGATCTACCCGTCAGTGTCTGTCAAATGTGAGTAAATGGCACTAGATAAAGGCCAATATTGGTTTGTTCCCAGTTTAATGATTAAGTTATGAACCAAAACTAGCACAAAAGCTAATAAAATTTGACGTGTTATTTGTGTCAAGGGCACTCTCGATCGCCCATTTTACTTTGTAGCTATTTCTGACAGTCTGATGTATTTTTATACTTTCCACGACTTGATTATTGCTGGAATCCGTCGCACGAGATAGTTTATTGTTTTAAAAATCGATGTAATCCCTACTAATATTTCGCATTTATATGCGAAAGTAACTCTGTCTGTTACGCTTTCCCGATAACCTCTCAACCTATTTTGATGAAATTTGGCACAGGCAATCTTTAGACCTTGAGAAAGAACATAGGCTACCTTTAATTAAAAGTAACGCCCGCTAGTACTAGATACAGTGTACCGAACAAAACAGTACAGAATAGCGTCTCCGAACAACATTACATACAAACATCAAGTGTTTTACAAAACGACTTCAACACTCTGCAGTTTAAAACAATATTAAGCGACAGAGAATACATGTTTTTGTGGTGGCGGCTATATTGGGTCTTTTTAAACATTTTCGACTCGGTTTATTTCGGTTTATTTATTTATTTATTTAGGTACACCAACAGCAGACATAAAATGCTTATACATATGTGTAAGTTACATGATAACATATCTTATATGACTGCCTATTACAGGTATACACGACATATTCTTTTTTAAACAACACAACCTAAAATTAATATTTGGAAAATAGTTCAAAATTACAAAGACAAAATTATAAAAGGCATCGGTTCATCCGTTTGAGAGTTACGATGCCACACACACACACATATGAAATTGTTTCAAAACAACACCCTGTATTTCGTCGAGATTTTAAATAATAAAAACATTCCTCCAAGACATCATTTCCATTCAGTTATATGCTATGCATGCATGAATTTTATTGAAATTACATATTGGCTCGCCAACGTCCAACACACGTAAAAACAAATGACGGTGTCGGCCGACCAACATGTAAACGGAGGTTTTGTATGCATTGGCCGACATTGAAACTATGTGAAACACCGTTTGACAGTTGGCCTACCAGTTGTCCTTCGCGTGCATTGGAAGTTGGCGAGTCAGTGTGTAAACGTGGCATTACAGCGGAGATAAAACATTAGGAAACTGTGAGCTAAATTAAAGAAAGTGTATTCCATATACAGGGTGGATCTGTAACTTTGGACAATCTGACGTGAGGTGAATGACCTGTCGAAATACAACTTAGTACCACTTTTATCTTAGGACTTCGATAAAAAAAAGTTATACACCCTGTATTAGATGTGAAAATGACCATTCTATTATATGGCTCTTTCAATATATTCCTGATGTTTTAGGTCTAGGTAATATACTGTTTTTTCGACTGGATTTTTAAAATTCTATATGTATGTCGACTTGTACAGAACAAAACAGTACAGAATAGTGTCTCCGAACAACATTACCTACAAACATCAAGCGTTTTACAAAACGACTTAAACACAGTTTAAAACAATCTTAAGCTACAGAGAATCTAATCCATGTTTTTACAAGCTTTATATTAACTTGTACTGGATGTAACTATGTAAGGAATTTCGCGAGTTAAATTTGACAAAGTTCCCGGTTTCCGATTGAGCTGACATTGTGCACGCAGATGTATATCGCGTGACAATGCAATAATATGATAAAATGGCGCTGATCTGATGATGGATTCGGTAGTCATAGGAACTCCTGTACGAAACAAGATAGATAGTTTGGACTCGTTTTACTTGTATTATTAAAACAGACAGTTTATGATCAGCCACCTGTTTTCTCGTTCCAATTTTCGCGCCATCGCGTCCGCCATTTTGGATCTGTCACCGTTTGATTTGAAAAGTTCACGAACTATTTAAGGTTTGAATTTAAAAAAAGACTAGACGAGTTCGTTGGCATTTCGCGTGCGTTCGACGCGTATACGTATGTGTGTACTGTTTTTAAATAGCTCTCGCACATTTCTGACTTCCTGGTACATTGAGCAGATTTTAGGAATATTTCTGATTGCTGTTTTTTGAGCGACGGTGACCGCTTACCATCAGGTGGGCCGTAAGCTCGTTTATCTATCTTGCAATACATAAATAAGCTTTGATTCTGTTTGATTAATATTAGAAGAGTCAGTGTACCTACAGAAATGTATTCGCGAATAGTCGCACGATTTTTCCTCGTCACGTGGTGACGCCATCTTTGACGCGAAAAACGCGCGTAATTACGTAATCGTCGTCGGTAGTTTTGCGGTCAATGGTTTCACGATTCTATAGCCTGGTCATAAGTTAATTTATTGTTGCTACGTTGGATAACGTTTTAAATTTTTTATTGAGCTACATCTATATCTATATTTTATACTATAAATACAGGGTGGCGCAATAGAACGTGCATATTGCATCATCTTTTTTTGCGGGGTAGAAGGGGCGTGGGCGGGGGGAGACCGATATCGTTGGGTAGCGCGGTTCATAAAGTTTTAGTCACTATGAGTCACTTCGACGGGAAGCGTCGCGCATTTTACGAAAACTCTCGTTCGTACGTAGTTGTCAGGCGACTATTTTGTTCTGAGTATGGTGTACGGCAAATTAGGGAGGCTCCGAGTGCTAATTTAATTAAAATCTGGATAAAGCGTTTTGAAGAGACTGGATCGACGTTTAAACCACACGCGAAAGGTCGTCCACGCACATCTAGGACCGAAGACAATATTGAGAGTGTTAAGCAGTCGGTACGAGAAGATCCACAAATGTCTACTCGCAAGAGATCGTCTGTCCTTTTTTTTTTTTTTTTTTTTTTTTTTTTTTTTTAGTTGGAGGAAATCACCGGATCCCCGCCCGCCCCGCGGGCGGGGTATGTGGGAGTTGAACCGCACTAAAACCTCCAACCGCTCACACTCAGCGTCCGAACCCCGGCTGTGGCCAGAACCCAGCACGGGGTTTGGAGGGACGGTGCGACGCGTTACGCCATCGGCACACTTTCCCGTCGCTCCGTCCCCGGACGCCGAACCGGTAGCCGCCGGCGAATACGGCCACCGGCTCTCTCGGTCGGCGGGCTTTCCGAAGCCCGCCAAGATGGGACCGCGTGCCACCCTCCCACGGAATACCCCGCTGGGTCAGAACCAGCGTGGGTCGGGGAGCGCGGTCTACCATCCCCCGGTCGCTCTTGTTTAAGGCGCGTGCTGAGCGAGACACGACGCCTTCTTGGGTCCCCGCTCGCACTCACATGCGTTGGGGACCCGAAACTCTTAGGGGGCCAGATTCCGGGCGAGATCCCGGTTCCGGCCCCCTGCTCGACGGCGGCGGGTTGCTGTCGCTGGGCGGAGGGAAGCGTACAATCGCTCCCTCGCACCCCCCGCCACCCTCTTCTGCGAGATGGTGGACTCGCAGAAGTCGAGCATCGCCTTCCAGGACTCGTCGCTCTCGAGCATCGACGCCGCGACGCTCGGGAGCGACAAGTCCGGTCCTATTTTCCTGACCAGGACACAACGCTGCCGCTCCCACGCGGGGCAGAGCGCGAGCGTATGCTCTGGCGTGTCCTGGTCGCAACTCACACAGTGATGGCATCTCGCCGTCGGCTCTACCTGGATCCGGTGCAGATACCTCCCGAAGCACCCGTGCCCGGTCAGCATCTGCACCATCCAATAGGTGAGGCGTCCCTTGCCACGACCCACCCAATCCCTGAGGACGGGGCGGATCGCCTCGACGGTCCGTAGACCCCAAGTGGGGTTGGCGAGTCGTCTCTCCCACGACTCTATAACGGACCGCCGAGATTGAACCTTCCGATCTCGGACCGCTTCCGGCAGAGGACGCACCACGCCCCGGGAGCGAAGGTCGCATCGCCAACGATAATCGTCGGCGAGCGCCTCCGCCTCCAGTTCCCAGGGCGGCGTCCCCGCCAGAACACACGCCGCCTCAAACGCGACGGTGCGGTATCCGCGGATGGCCCTGATGGCTACGATGCGCTGTGGCCGGCGCAGGTACCCGGCATAAAATGCACGGATACGAGGCTCGGCCCAAACGGGCGCACCGTACAGGGCCATCGAGCGCACTACCCCCGCGTAGAGGCGGCGCACCGCGTCACTGGGTCCCCCGACGTTCGGGAGCAGCCGACCAAGGTGGCCGGCCGTCCTTACCAGTCGGGGAACCAGGTCCTCGAAATGCTGTCGGAAGGTCCAACGGCCGTCCAACACGAGGCCGAGGTACTTAAGATGCACCCCGACCTCGATCCGGACGCCTCCAACCATGATGTGGGCGTCGACCGGTGGCGCTGTCCTGCCCCTGCAAAAACACAGGGCCTGGGACTTGTGCAGCGCCACGTCGAGGCCCAACCTCCTTATCTTGCCGACGACGAGTGCCACCCCCGCTGTGGCAAGACGGGCAGACTCTCTGTAGTCATCCCCCCGGGCCACGACCAACGTGTCGTCCGCGTAACAGATTACGCTAAGGCCCGGGAGGAGGGCGCCCCTCAGCACCCAGTCGTACCCGATATTCCACAGGAGGGGTCCAAGAACGGACCCCTGTGGAACACCGCGCACGACCTGGAACCGGTGCAAGGTCCCACCGTACCCGGTACATACGACCGACCTGGCCTCCAGGTAGGAGCCGATCAGTCGGCGGAGATAGAGGGGCACTCCGTGCCTCTCCAGTGCCCCCCCAATCACGGACCAGGGCAGAGTGTTAAAGGCGTTGGCGATGTCAAGCGACACCGCCAAAGCCACCCCACCCTGGGAGACGGCCTCCTCCGAGAGGGCCCGGACACGCAGAATTGCATCTACGGTCGAACGACCCTCCCGGAAGCCGTACTGCTCCGCCGACAGATCGGGTCCAACCCCGACCAGGTGCTGAACGATGCGGGCAGCCAGAACGCGTTCCAGCAGTTTGCCCACCTCGTCCAGCAGCACGATGGGACGGTAACCGGCGGCTGAGTCCGCCGGGCGCCCCTCTTTCCGCAAGAGGACTAGTCTGCCCGTCCTCCAGAGCGAGGGAAACCGTCCCGACTCCAGGCATGAGTTAAACAGCCTCAGGAGTCGGTCCCCTAGGGCATCGATGGCCAAGGCCAGGACCCGGCCGTGGATGCCGTCCGGGCTGGGGGCCGTGTCTCTCGCACTCATTCTGACCACGGCCACATGGAGCTCATCCCTCGTGATGTGAGGCACCTCAGCAGTGGCTTCACCGCCGGTGTGATCCGGCGGGTCACCCATAGCAGGCGGAATGAATCCGTCCTGCTCCTGCGGGAACAGCGTCGAGACGATGTCCCGCAGCTGCTGAGGTGGGAGACGCTCGGTCATGGGAGGCGCCCACGGGCGCAGCTTCCCGCGCACCGTTTTGTACGGGCGCCCCCAAGGGTCGTCGTCGAGCGTCCCCAATAGAGCCTCCATGTTCCTCTCCTTGGCCTGCTTGATGGCCAGCCGCATGGCGTCCCTCGCCTCCGCGTATTCGCCATACAGCCGGGCCTACTCCCCCGCGAACGCGACGGGATCGTCGCGACGCGCGAGGATACGGCGGCGATGTCGGGCGCACCGGCGCCTCGCCCGGACGCATACAGCACGAAGCTGCGCTATCTCGGGCGACCACCAGTACGCCGACTTCCTGGGAGGCCGAGGGCCGACCCGGGGCATCGAAGCATCACTAATGCGATGCATCGTGCCCCGGAGCCATTGCGCCTCGACCTCCACATCCACTGGATGTGGACGCATAGGCGTCCACGCCGCCACCGTAGAGGCTTCCATCAAGCGCTCCTTGTCCAGGAGCTTCAATGCCCACCTGGGGAATGACCGGGATGCAGTTCCGCGGGCGACCGCAGTTGCCGCGGGGGCGGAGAGATCAAACCGGATGTACCGATGATCCGACAAGGTCTCCGCCCCCACCAACACCTCCCAACCGCGGATGCGCTGCGCGATGGCAGGGCTCGCGAACGTGACGTCCACGATGGACTCGCCCTGCCACCGCACGCAAGTCGCGACCGACCCTCTGTTTATGACACAGAGTCCGGCCGCGACCGCCCACTCCTCCAATCGCCTACCCCGATGCTCCGTGCGGGGGCAGCCCCAAGCGACAGATTTCGCATTGAGGTCCCCCGCCAGTATCACAGGACGGGGAGCGGAGCGCTGAGTGATCGCTCCGAGCCCGTCCAGGAACTGTTGGAACTCGAGAATAGGTCGATTTGGAGAGAAGTACACCCCGATCACGACGGTATCTTCCATCCGTACCGCGACGAACCCTGGTCCCCTGGCCACCATTACCAGGGGCGGGATCGCCGCGGCTCTTCTTATGTGGATGGCCACCGAGCCGCACTCGTCCCCGAACCAGCAATCATCTGCCGGGGGGACAAAGTACGGCTCAGCGACCACCGCCACGTCGATGGACCACTCCGCCATGCTCTGGGCCAGCATGTCCTGAGCCCTGGGATCGTCTGTCCTAAACATATCGCGACGAAGTTTGCAACGAATTTTAAACTTGGATCTTAAATTGCATCCATACAAGCTGCAATTAACTCAAGAATTGAAAGACTCTGACTTCATAGCACGGCTCACATTTGCTAATGAAATGCTCAATCGGTTTTCAAATTTTGAAAGCATCATTTTCTCTGATGAGGCACATTTTCATATGAATGGGTTCGTAAACCGCCAAAATTTTCGTTATTGGAATAGTGAAAATCCCAGACTCAAACATCAAAAACCGTTACATAGCCCTAAAGTGACAGTTTGGGCCGCAATATCTGCCAAAGGAATAATTGGTCCTTATTTTTTTGAAAACGCACGGGGGCAAAACATCACTGTTAATACCGAACGCTATGTTGCGATGTTGGAAGGTTTTTTGGCCCCAGAACTTGAAAATTCAAGAATAAAGAACTCTAGGACTTGGTTCCAACAAGACGGAGCTACCAGTCACACATCAATGACTCCATGGCGGTTGTGAAGCAGATGTTCCCTGGCAAACTGATTTCGAAAAGAGGTGATATCCCATGGCCTCCGCGCAGTCCAGACTTGACGCCTCCTGACTTTTTTTTGTGGGGATACCTCAAACACAAAGTCTACACCAATAATCCGAGAAACATCAGTCAGCTCAAGAAGAATATTCGTGGTGAAATGGCAGCAATCACACCAGCACTACTTAAGAAAGTTTTCGGTAATTTCCGTTTGCGGTTAGAGGAGTGCCAACGTAGAGAGGGTCATCATTTAGATAATGTTATTTTTAAAAAATAAACTTCAGTTATCACTTAATAATTGCTTAGTTTTATTTTAACTATACCTTTTGTATTTATTTTTTAATAATTATTTTTAAAATGCACGTTCTATTGCGCCACCCTGTACTAGAATATTATAAAGAGGTCACGTCGTGATGTTGTAAATTTTTTTTGGATCATTTGAACCGATTTAGAAAATTCTAAAAGTAAATTTTGTCTTCATTGGTGTTGTCACAATTAAAAAACATTAAGAATAATAATATAGCGTAGTTTTAATAACAAAGAATTTCAAAATAATTAAGTGTAATTAAAAATTCGAAAAAATATTTCTTAAAAAATAATCAAACAAGGTAGTGATTCGGAACGAACTCCGGGTGAGCGATCCAGTCTAGGCATTCTGTACGCTTTAATATATTTTGGACCAAAATACATTCTCTTCAGAAAATATGAGACAATAAAATCACTTACACTATTACTAAACGGGTTCTTACCACGATTATTTTTAATTGAGCGGTCCCGATATTTTAGCACTGTTTCAAGCGCCATGATCGGGAAGACTGAGGAACTGCGGGTAGATCATTTAAGAGCACACAAATCTGTCTACCCTCTTTCTCGTTCGTTTGCCGGTACCACTGGAACTCGAACTCACATTTCGACATACCACACTGACAGTATCGGCTGCCGTAAGTGATGTAGATAACCGCGAGTGTATAAGAAATTTAAGACAATAAAATGTTAATAAAACAGTTTCCGAACTGACGTGACGTCACGGTAAATTTTGGCTCCTGTCACAGACTTGGCAAAAGTAAACAAACTAATTTTGTTGCCGATCCCAGTTGAGTGGTTTAATTATTCATTTTTCCCGCCAACAAGTCCTCCATTTTGTCTATTAAAAACTCCACGACGTTCCTTATCTTTGACATTTAATGTTTTTGACATTTGACAAACGCCTCTCAAATTTTTCGTCTGATTTTTACATGTTTTTCAGTTTTCGATAATGTTTATATTGTGTTTAAATAGTGTTTTTTTACTGTATATTTATTTTTGTATAGAAATCGTGCTGGTCCAAATTATGTAAAGGTTTCTGCTATGTAGGTTTTTTTAGAGATAGTATCCTTAGTTTTGTCGTAACGTCTCTGAATTAAAATCACATCAAAAAACTCTAAAATGATGCGTGTTTCTCTACTATATCATGCATGTATTATACACATAAACCTTCCTCTTGAATCACTATTACAAACGCATCAAAATCCGTTGCGTGGTTTCGAAAGATATAATCATACATAGGGACAGACAGCGGGAAGTTACTGTTTTATACTATATAGTGACTAGACGATAGAGATAAAGGACGAAGGAAAGAACATAGGCTCGACAAGGAAATATCGTTAATCCTTCTTTAAAATCTCGATATCTCAATAACACTTTAAATCTTCGATAAAAAAGATAAAAACTCGTGTTATCTCTGAAACATACCAGTCGCGATCCAACTTCCGCGCGTTGCGGACGTGTTTACGTTCGATAGTCGTTTACGTAACTTTTGATGGATTAAAGTGATTTTTGTTTGATATGCTAATAAATTTACAATGTGTTGATACTTCTGAAATAGTGCTAAGTTTAAATTAATTGACACGTAGAATTACATTAAAAGACAATATAGAAAATGGAAAACAACTTTGAAGCTTTGTAAAAACTAAACCATGAAATTTTGGATTTGTTAAATTACATTGCGGCTTAAGAACTAATCTATCCTCATAGCATTTTTTACATTACAAAAGAACCAATGGACATCGCACAAAACGATATGAACTAGAAAATGTATGACATTTTTTTGTCACTACCCTCAAATTTCTACCTATGGATTCGCGAAAAAATTATGGCTGTTTTTCTTCTGCATGTAGCTTTGGTATGTATATTTTGGACTAGCTTACGCGAAAATATAATTATTATCCCTCGTTGTGTGTAACGCGTCGCGTCGCGCCACATAACCCCGTGCTAGGTTCAGATGAAGTTTGGACGGAGTTTTAACCACTAAACTGGGATGGGTATCAAAATTGGTTTGTTTACTTTTACTAAGTCTGTGGCAGGAGCCAAAATGAGCACAGGTCCAAAACTTGTTTTGTTAACATTTTTTAATCGTGTCATATTTTACGGAAATAATATATTTTGACTCAAAATGTAATACGTAATTTAATGATTTACAAAAATATTAGGTTTAATAATCGAAATTTAATGGAAAAAAGACACACTATGTATATCTGCCCACCGCTCGCTCCCACCACTGTAACTCCTGTGTAGTCAGGATCCACAGCGGCGACCATCGTAATGACTCTGAGCAGTGAAGCCCAGGAACCTAAAGCTAACTTGTCTTGTTCAAACACGGTAGTGATTCCGAACGAACTCCCCAGTTTCGCTATCTAGCGACATTTTATGTACCCAGTTGAGTGATTCATTATTTAACCAATACATCCATAGCTTGTAACTCGCGCCATTGCGAAACTGTTGAGAAATTTTGGCACTGATCGCCGATAGTATCACAGTACATCTTTGCTCTCGTTTGTGACAAAAACTGTGCGTATTCTTTAAAAAAAAGTCATGTATTTACCCGCGGACGTCACGTAAACCCCGCCATCTTGCGCGCCATTTTATCTGTCAAATGGACTAGCACTTTTGGCGGCCACATTTCAACTGTTTTTAGGTTATGTGTGTATTTTTGTGTAAATACAGTGATTCATTTCGTTTGTGATAAAAAAGATAAGGTTTATGTAATGTTTATCGCGTGATCTTGAAGATTTTGTGTCCGGAAATAGAATAGATTGTAAATTTTCGTTCAGAAACGTGACGACGGAACTATTTTTGAGTCGTAAACTTTTAATAACTGTCATAGTTTATCTTGGGTACACGGAAAAGTCGTTCGAAATTTAATATTTATTTACTTTTGGTTTGTGAAGTGATCAAATACTTTTTTAAATCAGTGGTAACAAAAGTGCATCTGTTGATAATAAAATTGTTGACGTTTAAGCGCCATTTTGAAAGTGCTGTCAAAATTACGTTCGGAAATTGAACTCAAAATTCAATTATAATAATAGTGATAAAACACTAATAATATCTGTGTAAATTGAGTTTCCAAAAACAATAGTGCCTTTTGAACTCTAACTATTGAGAAATTTTACAAATAAATATTTCTAAAATAGTATAGCACAATATTCAAAAATCGTTAACGGTTACACGCATTTCCGTGACTATTGATATAAAATCTACAAGAAAAAAAGAACATTTAAAAAGTGAACGTTAAGACCGCCATTTTGAAATCACCACAGACAATAAAGAAAGGTCCGCCATCTTGCGACCCCATGTTGGGTCCCTACGAGTACTTGATAGTGCTGGCATGTTTTATAACGGCGCTAGTGTTGTTGAGCAATGAAGTGTGGATGTCGATACTGCTACGATCCTCGACCGCGTCTGCCCCTACCCGTCAGACAAGCGGGAAGAACGTATGGCAGATACCAGGTTAATACCTAGTATTTATACTAGTATTTTGGTAGAAGTATTAGGATCAAGTATAGCTTCTTCTGGATGGTATTTATCACTTACTTAGTATTTAGTTAGAGGTATCCGTTTAAGTATTAGGATAAAAGTATTGTCTGCAAAAAAGCATCATCATCAGCCTATAGACGTCCACTGCTGGACATAGGCCTCTTGCGCTGTCTGCAATCTGCTAAAAGCGTATGAAATTTAGCAGGTTAACACTTAGTATTTATCGTGTAAAGTACCTATTCCGTTTAAGACTAGTCTGCAAAGAATGTATGTTAGATACCAGGTTAATATTTAGTATTTATACTAGTATTTTTGATGTTAGAAGTATCCGTTTAAATATCAAGATACAACAGTATTCATTGGGAAGGACTTATAGCAGATACTAAATTAATACTTAGTATATATCCTATTATTTTTAATTTAGTTAAGTAATTAAAAGTTTAAAATTCAAGATAAAATACAGCCTTAATCACTGGAATACCATTAGTAAAGTATAAAATATTGTCTTCATAGAAAAAATATTACATACTTTGCTAATAGGTACTTAGTATCTATCCTAGTATTTTTTATCTGATTCTTGAACAAACATTCAACCATATTATACCTTAAAGCCCTACCAAACCGCGGTGCCGCACGGTCCTGCGTCACGGCTGCCGCAAACCGCTGCGGTAACGGTGCGGCTGACCGCATCCTCAACGGTGCTTTCATATTGGGCGGAAGAGAGAGATATACTGTTAGGTTGGCAGCACTGAGTCTGTCACGGATGGTAGTTATATGATTATGTTGGCATGCGTGTGGATTTGAATTAAACGAAATCTTTTAAGGATAGATTGATGCCTGTTTTTACCGGCTTACCTACAGGAGGTACTCAATTTGTCGATATTTTTTAATTTGTCGATATTGGAACGAAGTTCCGTATCGCGCATTGTGAAAGGGGGCTAGACGGAAAAAATTCTTACGAAAAAGTTGTCACGACACTTTTTGTTTCAGATGATTATCACTAGATAGCGCTGTGATCAAAATCTTTTAAAACAATTCCTTATTTTGTTTTATATGATTAATGCTAGATAGCGCTGTGATCATAATATATAAAAACACGTTCCTTATAGCGCGTTACGAAAGGAAATAATTTTTATGAGATACGTTTTAATAGAAAGGAACTTCGTTCCATCCGGGTGTCCCTTGACACTTCTCAAGTTTTTTTTTATGATTGTACCTTCATAACTTTAGTAATGAACCTGGATGTCATAGTAAAGCACTAGCTAATACAAGTAAAAACGAGCCTAAAAACAACGCGTCTATCTTGTTTAGTACAGGAGTTCCTATTGCGTTCCGAATCCATCAGTTCAGCTCCATGGTACCATATTATTGCATTGTCACGCGATATACATCAGCGTTCAAAATGTCAGCTCAATCGGAAACCGGGAAGTTTGTCAAATTTGACTCGTAAAATTCCACCCGAACTTACATAGTTACATCCAGTGCAAGTTAATATAAAGCTTGTAATGACAACTAAACACTGCCAAAATTTGTGGTATTTTGTCACAACACATCTAACCAGAAATGGTTTCTCTGTCGCTTAAGATTGTTTTAAACTGCAGTGTTGAAGTCGTTTTGTAAAACTCTTGATGTTTGTAGGTAATGTTGTTCGGAGACACTATTCTGTACTGTTTTGTTCTGTACACTGAATCTAGTAATATTACATCAATGTGTATAGTAAGGTCTGTCCACTGCTGGTCTCGTGTCTCCTCAGTAGAGGGATCAGGTGTAGTTCACCACGAGAACACAATGATCTGGACATGTTTTTAAATTCTTCACAAATTTCTTAAAATCAGTATATTACCTTAAGTTATTCAAATAAAAAGTTAATGATGGCACATATTGAAGGTCATGATAGTTGATGGTCAACAGTAACAGTAACCAAAGAATGGTATAATATAATAAACGACATAATTTATTTTAATGAATAGTCGTGGTGGCCGAGTGGTCCTTCCTTCCGAAGGAGAGGTCGCGGGTTCAAATCCGGCCGGCTTGTACCTCTAATCTAAATGTGAAAAAGATTTATGTGCAATTTTTCACAACATCACTGGCTAAAAACGGTGAAGGAAAACATCGTGAGGAAACCTGCATGTCGGAAAAGGATTCTAAAAATCCTTTGAAGATATGTGAAGTCCCCAATCCGCACTGGGCAAGCGTGGTGGACTATGCCTAATCCCTCTTCTGAGGAGACCTGAGCCCAACAGTGGGCAGTAATGGGTTGGTACAGAACTTATCACACACCTTCAATATTTACCATCATTAAGAAATCACCCTGATATGTGTTTGCACGATTTTCATGCATGTTGTGTTCATATTAAACTAATTGAAGCTCGTCAGATGGTAAACTGACGTATGTTATATATTAAGTGTGTTTGAAATAGAAATTACTAAAATTACTTTTATAATACAGGGTGTTACAGGCACTCGATATTAAAACTAATCAGCTGATGTGGGGTAAATGACCTGTCGAAATACAACTTAGGACCACTTTCATTTTTGGAATTGCAATTGTCTGCAATGATAGTCGTCCCTTTTTATTCTGTATGTTGTAGTTTTGGATTTGTGTTTAAAAATGTGTATTTTAAAATTCCAGTGTATTTCTTTTCTATATGAACCGATTTCGATGATTTTTTTTTTGTTATGAAGTAGACACTTTAGACATAATATCACGTAAATTCGACAAAGATCTGACTGGTAGTTTTTGTGCTATATTCTTTTTGGTAATAGAAATATATATTTTTTTATTATTGACGTTCAAAATGTATATGTGTCCACATCAACTTTGATAATGATTTGACTTT
This sequence comes from Trilocha varians, assembly GCA_030269945.2. Classification (NCBI taxonomy): domain Eukaryota; kingdom Metazoa; phylum Arthropoda; class Insecta; order Lepidoptera; family Bombycidae; genus Trilocha; species Trilocha varians. The sequence continues at coordinate 15,526,235 of AP028278.1, read as the reverse complement.
GACATTCTCTAAGTTGTATTCCGACAGGTCATTCACCCCATCAGCTGACGCAAGGTTACAAATCCACCCTGTATACTAATCATGATACACCCTACACGTACTATTTGTTTTCAGGAGTTGGCTGGCGGAAAGAGCGGTCCAAGTGGCCTAAGACGGAGTACTGAGAGATCTGAATCGCTCACTGAATCTAGGAGCGATAAGCCGCCGAGTCATTCAAGCGGTAAGTGGTGTTAGCGTGCAGTGAATAGGAATTTAATAAGCAGTGCATACTAGAAATAATGCTTGAAGATTGTCGTTAATGTAGGTTATGGCGGTGTCGCAATGTTTCCAATTTTTTTATTTGAAGTCTCAAAAAAATTGCCAACGTTTGCCGTTTGACTTGTCCTTCTTCAAACGAGGCTTGAGGAGGGTCCTTAAAGTTAGGTCGTAGGTAGCGACCCCTCAGTGTCTCCTGACATTGCAGAGGTTCATGAGCGACGGTAACCACTTCCTATCAGGTGGGCTGTTGACTCGTCTGCCTACATGGCAATAAAAAAATATAAAAAAATGATTGTGCTCAAAAAAAGGTTTCCGAACGGTCCGACTGGACCAACATCGCCCACTAATTCCAGACCAACGACCAATTAGCTCATACTGTACCAACAACTTGCCCACCAATTTTACTAAAGTTTACCAATTAACTGGGCCAATGTTTGAAAACTAAACTAGCTACCTTTACCCAAATTAGTTTGTCAACATTGCCAACAATTTGGGCCAAAACTTGCCATCTAACAGGCCCTACTTACCAACAACATGCACCAACGTTTACCTTAACATTGTCCAACATTTGACAGGACTAAACGGCCTACGCAACATAGGCAACACTTGCTTCATGAACAGCGTGCTCCAATGTTTGTCCAACACTCGGCCATTGCTCGAATACGTATCTGAAGACAAACACTGCGACGACATCAACACTACGCTGTCCTGTATGAAGGGGGCGCTTATTAAAGGTAAGCTTTGAACCTGTTTGGATGACTAACTTTATTTATAGTGTAAGCCATTTTTGATAGTGGTGTGTAATTTTGTCAATTTATTCGGTTCTTTGTCTTTTAAGAGTAGCATTATGGTTGAACCGGTTTGGATGGTTCTTTTAAGTGAAAAATAATCCAGGTTTAAAAAGTATTTACAAGCTTTATATTGACTTGCACTGGATGTAAGTTCGTGTGGAATCTTGCGAGTTAAGTTTGACAAACTTCCGGGTTTCCGATTGAGCTGACATTTTGCACGCAGATGTATATCACGTGACAATGCAATAATATGACAAAATGGCGCTGATCTGATGATGGAGTCATAGTAACTCCTGTACTAAACAAGATAGACTCATCTCGTTTTACTTGTATTAGCTAGCACTCTACTGATACACGATATACAGGATCTTAAAAGCTTGTATTTAAAGTTTTTTAATATTAATTTCAGCTTTCGCAACAGTCATAAAAGAAGTATGGCGGAGCGGTGAAAAAGATGGTGTTGTTAATACAACGGCTCTCAAATCTCAGGTGCAGAAATTTGCGCCAAGATTCATGGGATACAGTCAACAGGATGCTCAGGTGATATTATCCCTACTAATATTATAAATGCGAAAGTAACTCGTACGCTTTCCAGCTTAAACCGATTTTGATTGACATTTGGCACAATCTTTAGACCCTGAAAGAACATAGAATAATACTAGCTGCCCCGCGCAACTTTGTCTGCGTCGCAAAGGAATTGTTCCCGGGAATTTTCTAAAAGTACTCATCAGAAAGCTTCATTAGAGCCCAAACATGATGAGGTTATCTTGCTTATTGACGGCGTTCCTGTGGCCACCTTCCAGCTCCATCATCAGACCTTGATCTAAGATATCCTATCTCTCAAGTTGGATCGAACTGCACATGGTGTGCAAATTTTATTATAATCGGTTAAGTGGTTTAGGAGTCCATTGAGGACAAACATTGTGACACGAGATTTATATATATTAAGATAATAAAGAGGTATTATTATATATCTCATTAATAAACTATCAAACGTCACGAATATCAATTTCTTAAACAAAAAAAAACAACTTAGATATGATTTTTTAACTTGTCAATGGGTAAGAAACCAATGAATAGCTGAAAAAAAAATTAGCTAATTGGCTAATTAGCCGTTGGCTAATTCAGTTTACCGGTTAAATCAGCTAAGCCTTATCGGCTAGCTAACTAGCTAATTCAGCTAACTTTTTTAGCCGGCTTGGCCGGCCAAATTGTACAGCCCTAATATTTAAGATAAGATAGAAACTATTGGACACCACAAAAACATGCAAAAAAAACACATAGAAAAATATACAGGGCAGGAAAGTGTCTGCGCAACTAATACAGTACGCCAATTTCATATTGTTTACCTAATCGTGACGTCATAATGTTGTTGACGTTTCAGCCAAAATGGCCGATTGCAATATTCTTTTTTTTCATATGTAGTTCGATCTATGATACTGTCGTCATGCCAATAGTCTTGTGACTCAAACGAAGTTTTACTAAATCTAGACATAATTTCCAGGAATTCCTGCGCTACCTCCTGGAAGGTTTACACGAAGATGTTAACAGAGTGACAGTCAAACCGAAGCCGATATTAACAGAAATTGACGACAATCTCAGGTAAATATTTTACAAGCTTTATATTAACTTGCACTGGATGTAACTATGTAAGTTCATGTGGAATCTTGCAAGGTTTCCGTTGAGCTGACATTTTGCACGCAGATGTATATCAATTCAGTTATATGAGTATAAGCAATGCAATAATATGACAAAATGGCGCTGAGCTAATGATGGAGTCATAGTAACTCCTATTTTTTTTTTCAGTTGTAGGAAATCACCGGGGTATGTGGGAGTTGAACCGCACTAAAACCTCCAACCGCTCACACTCAGCGTCCGAACCCCGGCTGAGGCCAGAACCCAGCACGGGGTTTTGAGGGACGACGCGACGCGTTACGCTCTCGGCACACTTTCCCGTCGCGCCGCATCCACATCTTAAAAGCTTGTATTTATTATTTTTCTTTTTTTATTTGTTCCTCGATAACTTCATTGGGTGAACCGATTTCAATGATTCTGGTGTGTGAAAGGTGATGGTCAAACTTAGGTCCCATTTGATTTTTTTAAGATCGTACAAGTACTTTTGGATCTGTGTTTAAAAATTATGTATATTTTGAACGGACAAAAATTCACGATTTGCTATGCGTTTTTGGGTGTATTTCTTTTGGAACGAAGTTCCTTATCGCGCGTTATCGAAAGGGGGCGAGACGGAAATTCTTATGAAAAAGTTGTCACGACACTTTTTTGTTTTAGATGATTATCGCTAGATGGCGCTGTGATCAGAATATTTTATTTAAGTTATATAAATTATTTCGTTTAAAACGTCTGTCTTTCTCTCTCTTTCTTTATAACTTAAAAAAATAAAATTTTATTACAATTCCCTCACTAATTAATCGAAAGGAACTTCGTTCCATCCGGGTGTCCCTGGACACCTCTCAAGTTTTTGTTGATAAAGATCTGTCTGGTAGTTTTTGTGCTATGCTTGAGAAATGGAAGTCGGTCGTTTTCATGTTTCTAATAACGATGTTTTTTTTTTCAGTGATTCGGCAAAGGCAGCCGAAGCTTGGAACAGATATTCAAGAATGGAGGACAGTCACGTTGGTGATATATTTGTTGGACAATTGAAATCTACACTACGGTGCACACATTGTAACCATGATAGTGTCACTTTTGACCCCTTCTGGGACTTGAGGTAAGATACCTTCTTATTAGTCATGTACTCCTGGTACTTTATTATTTACTTTGCAAACTATACAGTAAAAACTATGATAAAATATTTAAAAAATAAAACTAACTCTTCAGCTGTCATGCGCTCCTGGTACTTTACTATTTACTTTTCAAACTTTATAGTAAAAACTAATTGTTTCAAAATCAAAAACCTTCTCATTAGTCATGTGCTCCTGGTACTTTGTGAAACTGAGTCATAGAAAAAATCCTTATAAACTGTATTAAACCTCCTCACATTGTAACCATGATAGTGTCACTTTTGACCCCTTCTGGGACTTGAGGTGAGATGTAGTGATACCTTCTCAGTTGTCATGCGCTCCTGGTACTTTATCTAGGCAATTACAGAGATTTTTATACTAGCTGACCCGCGCAATGTCGTCCGCGTCACATAGGATTTGTTTCCGGGTATTTTCTAAAAGTACTACTAAGAAATCTTAATATATATATTTCTTGTGTACGTGTGTATGTGACTGAACTCCTCCTAAACGACTGGACCGATTTTGATGAAATTTTTTGTGTGTGTTCGTGGAGATTCGAGAATGGTTTAGATTCATACCCGGGATTATTTTTTTTTTTGACGCAGACGAAGTTGCGCCGAGCAGCTAGTTTCTTATAAATTTATTGAAAATAATACAAACATTCTCATTACTTATGAGCTCCTGGTACTTTATTAAAAATATTATAGAGAAACTAGCTGACTCGCGCAACTTCGTCTGCGCCGAAAAAAAAAATTAGGGGTGGACTACCCCTAACATTTAGGGGATGAAAAATAGATGTTGGCCGATTCTCATAGGTACCGGATAAGCACAAAAAATTTCATCAAAATCGGTCGAGCCGTTTCGGAGGAGTTCAAGTTCGAACACCGTGACACGACAATTTTATATATTAGATATCCTTATAAAACGTATTTAAAATAAAACAAACCTCCTCAGTTGTCATGTGCTCCTGGTACTTTATCAAAGCCATTCATAAAAAAATTTCTTATAAAACTATTGAAATAACCACAAAACCTTCTCATTGCTCGTTTGATCTTACTCTCTTATCACTAAAGTCGACACTACGGTGCACATATTGTAACCATGATAGTGTCACTTTTGACCCCTTCTGGGACTTGAGGTAAGATTTAGACAGACCTTCTCAGTTGTCATGCGCTCCTGGTACTTTATTACAGTAGATAATAGACACATACATCCCTTATAAAAGGCATTAAACCTTCTCAGTTTCTATGCGCTCCTGGTACTTTATTGCAGTAGATAATAGACACACATGCCTTATAAAATGCATTAAACCTCCTCAGTTTCTATGCGCTCCTGGTACTTTAAAAAGATATTAAAGAGATTTTTTATAAAAATATTTAAAATATAGTAAAACCCTCTTAGTTCTCATAAGCTCCTGGTACTATATCAAAAAATAACTACGGCTTGCTTTAATTTTCTATTTTTAGGTTATATTTTACAGAGGAAACTTATAAAATACATATTTAAATATCTTTAGTTGCTATGCTCCTGCTCCTGCTCCTGCTACTTATAAAAATAATTTCTAAAGGTTTTAAAAATAATTTTGAAACCTCTAGAATAACCACTCAACTGGGATCGGCAACCAAATTGGTTTGTTAACTTTTGCCAAGTCTGTGGCAGGAGCCAAAATTGAGCACAGTTCTAAAACTTGTTTTGTTTACATTTTTTAATCGTCTCATATTTTACGGAGATGATATATTTTCGCTGATAATGCAATACAGCGTCGTTTAGTAATGAAGATTTACAAATTTATAAGGTTTAATCAAAATTAAAAATTATTGGAAAAAATATTTTTAAAAAGAGGCTCAAACACGGTATTGATTCCGAACGAAGTCCCCAGTTTCGCCATCTAGCGAATAGTGACGTTCCCAGTTGAGTGGATATACAACTAAAAATTATTCAAAACAATGATATCTCCTTATTAGTCATGCGCTCCTGGTACTTAATCGAACATTTTACCGGTTTTCAGTTTACCGATACCATCGCGAACCGGTAATCTAAAACTGCAGCAATGTCTTCAGCATTTCGTACGCGAAGAAGAACTGGACGGCGATGAAAAACCGGTGAGTTACTTCGTCCGAGTCACAAGACTATAGGCATGACGACAGTATCAAAGATTCGAAGATTTAATGATATTTGTATGAAACTACATATTAATAAATCAATTTATATATACAGGGTGTTAAAATCGGATGAAACAATACTTTTACAGCAAATAGTATACTTGATGTAGAAGCCATCCACCAAGTCTGGGTTTTCTAGGCATAATATACTGACGTACACCAACAGCTAAAGACTTAAGCCGGCTAGTCACCTCCTGTATCATAGAACATTGTAATAATACACGGGACAAAAATCACATTCTAAACAGGATACATGCGCCTGTGTTCGTGAAAATAGATATAGCACGCTGAATGTAGGTCAGGATAGGGTTGTCAAAAATAATACAAAATAATAATTTCAACTTTGTATGGGAAAATAAAGTGATCATCTCCGTTTAAAAAGTATGTGTATATGATTTGAAATGTGATATAGATTAAGCCCTCAAAGTATTGTTTCACCGGGCACCAACACCCTGTATATAATTTAAAATATTACAATGGGTCATTTTGACTGAAACGCCAACAACATCGGATGACGTCACGATTAGGTAAACAATATGAAATTGACGTTCACTATTGGTATGACGCTATGGGCTGCTTTCGCGCACTATTTGAAATAAAATTCAAAAATGGCTTGAAACCTAGTTGAACTTTGCAATAAAACTGAACCCCAAGACGACCGTCACCATTCATCTGACACAGAATCATTTAAATCGGTTCACCCAAAGTTATGAAGGAACAAAGTTAAAAGACAGTCAACTAATTTCCTCTTTTTGGAAGTAGGTCAAACTAACTTATTTTTTTTTTTTTCAGACATGCTCCAAATGTGGCGTTCGACGAAAATGCCTAAAATGGTTCACTGTGCAGAAGTTTCCACAAGTATTAGTTCTGCATCTGAAAAGGTAAATAAAAAAAACTATAATATAAAAATGAATCGCGCCTGAACCGATTTGGCCGCTCACGCTCTACGTCCGATCCCCGGCCGGGACAGAGCCCGGCATGAGGCTGGTAGGGGTGACAGGACACGTTCGCGATTGTCGCTGACGTATCGCCCCGGCACCCCAGATACAAATATAAAAAAAAAATGAAAATTATTCGACTTTCGTTTTTTTATAGATAGAAATTAAAAAAATTGTCTAAAAAATAAAAATTTAGGGTCGGACTACCCCTAAAGTTAGGGGGATGCAAAATAGATGTTGGCCGATTCTCATAGATACCGGATAAGCACAAAAAATTTCATCAAAATCGGTCAAGCCGTTTCGGACGAGTATGGCAACGAAAATTTTGACACGAAAATTTTATATATTAGAGATAATGCCCAAAGTGTGATTTTACTAAAAAAAAATAAAATCATCGAAACGAGTTCAACCTTAAAATACCTAGGTATATGAAAACAATTCACAGCAAATACAATAATATGACAAAATGTCGCTGATCTGATGGAGTCATAGGAACTCCTGTACTAAACAAGATAGACTCGTTGTCTCGTTTTACTTGTATTAGCTAGCACATGATATCAAATATCTTAAAACCTTAATTTATGCATTTATTTTTCACAGATTTTCACCTACAGAGCGTTTCAGAGGCAAATTAAACGTTGTAGTCGAATTTCCGCTGAACGGTCTCGACATGTCTCCATATGCCGCTACCAAGACCAGCACCGCTGTGTACAACCTGTACGCCGTTAGCAATCACTCCGGTCAGTATATTATACTGTTATACTTTAGTATAACTGAAAAAAAAAATGATGAAAATAATAATGCAGTTAAAAATTGTTTGGTGAAAATTTTAATGCAATCTATAATGGGTTATATGAAAATGTTAAACCAATCAAAATAGTTAGGTGAAAATTTTAATGCAATTAAAAAAATATTGGGATGAAAATGTTAATGCAATTGGCGTTAGCAATTTAGGATGGGTCGCAACGCAGAACATTAGTCGAAGGTTGCTTTAGTACAATATGCATGAAGAAATATATACATTTTAACAGGCTTCTTTGAGTAATTTATTGCGACACGATGCGATGCGGCCCCACCCGGCTAAATTTGCGTCAATGAAATGAAATACTTTATTTTCAACATTGATGACGTACTCATTCTTGTTGACGTCAAAAGTTAGAAGCTACCACCAGTTCGGACACAAAAAATAATAATTATAGCCACCGTCCTGAGAAGAACTGGCAAGAAACTCAGCGGGCATGTCTTTTTTTTTTGTATAATGAACATTTTTTTTTTAAGTATTTGTACAGTATTATACAATTTTACATTAAATATACAAAAAAAAGAACGATAATGTTAATGAAATGACCTTGGCGAGCAACTCATTCCCACTTTGTGCAATCGTCCAGGTAATCAATGACCTTATAGTAGGCTTTCTTGCACAGACGTTCTTTAATAGTTTTGTTAAACCTATGTATACCTTTTGAACATCTTGTGGCATTTTGTTGTACAAGCATACAGACAAACACCTGAAGGAATTTCTTATTTTATGCAATCGACTCATCGGTAAATCAAGTTTATGTTTGTTCCTGGTGTTTCTACTATGTAGGTCAGACTTTTTAGGAAATTCCTCAACATACTTTCTAACATACATTAAATTTTCAAAAATGTATTGGGATGGTAGAGTGAGAATTTTGAATACTATGATGAGGAAGAAGGTAAATAAATAAAATATATTTTTGTTCTAGGTACAACATATTCAGGTCACTACACAGCTTACTGCAAACATCCGTACACGGGAGATTGGCACGAATACAATGATTCTAGGTAAGATATATAACCAGAGCGCTATGACTTGTCCTTCTTCAAACGAGGCTTGAGGAGGGTCCTTAAAGTTAGGTCGTAGGTAGCGACCCCTCTGTGTCCCCTGACATTGCAGAGGTTCATGAGCGACGGTAACTTACGATCAGGTGGGTCGTTGGCTCGTCTGCATACATGGCAATAAAAAAAAATATATGGTAGTCGAACCGCAGTAAAACTACAAACTCCCGGCTGAAGGCAAAACCTAGCACGAGACTAGACTAATTGGGTTTTAGGCCTATTTTTCAAAGATTTTCCGAGAAGATGTTATTAAATTAACTGTATTTACAAGCTTTATATTAACTTGCACTGGATGTAACTATGTAAGTTCGAGTGGTTGCAAGCTAAATTTGACAAACTTCCCGGTTTCCGATTGAGCTGACATTTTGCACGCAGATGTATATCGCGTGACAATGTAATAATATGGTACCGACTAGACTCGTTGTCTCGTTTTACTTGTATTAGCTAACACTCCACTGATACATGATATACAGGATCTTAAAAGCTTGTATTTAATGAGTTTTCTTTATAATTTATCTTATTTTTTGTTCCAGAGTATCACCAATAAACCCACGTAACGTTGTATCGTCCGAAGCTTACGTGTTATTCTACGAACTGTCGCGTTCGTAGCGATCGTTATATAACACTTCGACTGACATAGCAACGGAAAGGTAGGCGAAACAGGGCGATTTATACAGGGTGGATCTGTAACTTTGGACAATCTCACGTGAGGTCCTGTCGAATTACAACTTAGCATTTTTATTTTTTGGATCGGTTAAACTTTTTTTTTGACATTGTATGGAAAACGTACGACTATCGTTGCGGAATTCCATACTATGATGAAAATTTTTATTTATCGAATTCCTAAAATAAAAGTGGTTCTAAGCTGTATTTCGACAGGTCATTCACCCCACGTCAGATTGTCCAAAGTTACAGATACACCCTGTATATATTTTATAGATATCATAACATCTATAGCCGCACGTGAAACCGATTTCTGTCGACGCAAGACAAACTGCAGTTTAGTTATATTATTTTACGAGCACATTTTCACGATTTGAAATAGATTCTTTAGTTTTTGTATTTAATGATAATAAATGTTTATTCAATAAATAGTCATCATTATCTGGAAAGAATCGTAATATATTATTTTATCATTATGTTATATAATATAACATAAACAGAACAAAATAACAGATTGTGGTAGGAACTAAATATAAGTTATGTATATACAGGGTGTTAAAACCCGATGAAACAATACGTTCACAGCAAATAGTATACTTGATGTAGAAGCCATCCACCAAGTCTGAGTTTTCTAGGCATAATATATCATAAGTTATAACTAATCAAAACTACATGTTAATTTGTGCATGATCAACCCTACCGTACTGACCTACACCAACAGCTAAAGACTTAAGCCGGCTAGTCACCTCCTGTAGCATAGAACCCTCTACATCCTATCACAATCTATTCTTTTCTGAAGAGAGTCCTTAAAGTTAGGTCGTAGGTAGCGCAGTGTCCCCTGACATTGCAGAGGTCCATGAGCAACAGTAACTTACGATCAGGTGGCCCGTTAGCTCGTCTTTTAGGTGTTTTCATATTTTTAAATACTAAATTTATTTCATAGGTATTGTTGCTGTCAACTGACGAGCGATTTCGACCATCAAGTGCCCTTTTTGATTTAAGTTTGCGCGCGAATATTATTTAAAAATAGAACGTCACATCTGAAATTAAAGTAAAAATCGCATTTTTAGTTCAATAATGACACAACTCGAAATGAACTTACTATAAATAAAATATTTTTAAGATCCTGTATATCATGTATCAGTAGAGTGCTAGCTAATACAAGTAAAACGAGACAACGAGTCTATCTTGTTTAGTACAGGAGTTACTATGACTCCATCATCAGATCAACTCTACAATATTATTGATAAATTTCCAGAATATTGACAATACTATTACAGTAGCAAAAATGACAAATTTAAAAGGTTTTTCAGTTGTATCACTATTGCACTAAATTTGCTATTAAATTATGGCGCCGATTTAACTGCTCCAAAATGACAAAACAATGTTATCAAACTCTGATTATAATATCTTGTACGCCCATAAATGAAACAGGTATATTTTATATAATTAAATTTATAACTACACGACTATTTGGCGTTTAGAGTTTTTTAAAACTTCACTTTGTTATTCATGATTTTAATTCCTGTAACAACCCATTACTGCCCACTGTTGGGCCCAGGTCTCCTCAGAAGAGGGGTTAGTCATAGTCCACCACGCTTGCCCAGTGCGGATTGGGGGCTTCACATATCTTCAAAGGATTTTAGAACCCTTTTCCGACATGCAGGTTTCCTCACGATGTTTTCCTTCACCGTTTATAGCCAGTGGTGTTGTGAAAAATTGCACATAAATCTGTTTCACATTTATATTTAGAGGTACAAGCCGAATTTGAATCCGCGACCTCCCGTTCGGTAGGACGCGCTTCGACACACCGCACCACGACTTTAGAATTGTTGATTCAAAATGTCTTGTAACTACGCGCGATCGGTGTACTTTAAATTGGCTTCATTATTTTGTTCATATTCCAGATGTACACATCACACTCAGTTTATCTACCAAAATGGTAGAATGATATTTGAATAACTTATGACAGGATTTGTTGCGCTTTACAATCAAATCGGCGCCATCTTAAGATTCCTATGAAACATAGTCATTTGTAAATAAATATTTAAAGCTTAAAATAAAATTAAAACGCTTACTTCCGGCAGCGTGATGTACTATGATACTATGAACGAAAATCGATGAAATTTTTTGCAACTAATATATGAAATTTGGAATTAAATAACAAAATGATGAAAATCTTTTTGGTACCGCAAAATTCGTACAGGAGTAGTGTTTTAAAGATCTAGAATGATTGAAGAAAAAGGTGAAAATTTTAATGCATTTGGAAAATAATTGCATTATTTTTTTCACCTACAATTTATTAAAGAATTATTATTTGATTTTTTTGTCGGAAACGATCATAGCACTATCATAGAACGTAACGGAACCGGAAGTCCTTTGTTGACTATAAAAATAAATTAAAATATTAAATTTAATATTATTATAATAATACACTAATATTATTATAATGTAATTAGGTAAATAAATTATATTTTTAGTTGGGAGTTATATGTTTTCTTGAAATGAAAAGATGAAAAAAAGAATTTCGAGGTGAAAAAAATTTTTTTTTTTAAATATTGCTCATTCAATGTTTTTTTTAAATAATATTATTTGGTGAATTAATTGATATTCTATTAATATTTTTTTGGCAGCAAAATATTTTTTTTGATTAAAAAACGTATAGCTCCTAAGTCATTTTTTTTTCACTCATTTTTTAATTAATAATCATGATTTTTAATTTATTTTTAATACATTTTAAATAAACCCCCTCTTACAGAAGCGAATACATTATTACTTAGTTTTTATTTATTTTAATTTAAAAGGGGTTTTTTAGATGTAATTTTTATTTAAAAAACAGTTTTTTAAACTCATTTTTACGAGTCATCTCGCACTCCACCACCTGCGTCGTGCGAGCGACAATAGTTTTGCAGGAATTTTTGACATATTTCATTGGTTTTTAGTACTCAACAGTATTATTTGGATATAATATTGCTAATGGTATATGTACCATCATTGAACTAAATAATATTTTTCATAAGAGTTAAAATAAGATACTTCTTTTTGCAAAAATGAGTTTAAAAAACACTTAAAGCCGTTGGTAAATTGATTTTAATTTTATAAACAATGTCTTAAAATTCCAAAGAAATAATATATTTTGCAAGAACGTATAACTCAACTAATTATCCGCCATTTTGTATGGCAGCCGTATTGGATTTGAAATTTACCTTTATGGTATTTTACTAGTAAAAAGCTTTGCATTTGTCAGAAATCGCTACTAATATTATAAATGCGAAAGTAACTTTGTCTGTCTCAACCGATTTTGATGAGATTTGGTACAGACAATCTTTAGACCCTGAGAAAGAACATAGGCTATTTATTGAAAGTGACGCAGACGAAGTTGCTATTTAATAAAAGTGAAATTAATATACCAACGGCTATTAGATATGTCACAGTATGTTTACAAAGATTTAAAAAACTTGAGAGGTGTCATGGGACACCTGAATGGAACGAAGTTCCTTTCGATTAAAAGATATCTTATAAAAATATTTCCGTTCGTAACGCGCGATAAGGAACGTGTTTTAAAAGGTTTTGATCACAGCGCCATCTAGCGATAATCATCTAAAACAAAAAGTGTCGTGACAACTTTTCGTAAGATTTTTTTCCGTCTAGCCCCCGACACAACGCGCGATAAGGAACTTCGTTCCAATAGATGAGTAATATATTTTATTTTTGAGTTAAACATACTGTGACTATGTATTATTAAAAATAAATTATATACAGGGTGTATCTGTAACTTTATCTCAGCTGTAGTGTGAATGACCTGTCGAAATAACACTTAGAACTAGTTTTACTTTTGAAATCAGTTCAACTTTTAATACACGCCATTATATGATTTTAAAAACGAGGCTTAAAGAAAGTCCTTAAAAGGTACAGGACATTGCAGAGGTCCATGAGCAACGGTAACCGCTTACGAACAGGTGGCCCGTTAGCTCGTCTGCCTACAAGGCAATAAAAAAAAATTAGCCGAATCCAAAAATAATATTTTTATTACAAAAATGAAAACGACCGACTTCCATTTCTCAAGCACAGCACAAAAACTACCAGACAGATATTTAACAAATTAATATGAGATAATGCTCAAAATGTCTGCTTTCTAACATAAAAAGAATCATGGAAAGCGGTTCATGTAAAAAGGAAATACACGCAAAAACGTATATTTAGCAAATCGTGATATTTTGTCCGTTCAAAATACACATTTTTAAACACAGATTCAAAAAAATAATGAGTCCTAAGTTCAGCCATCACCTTTCATCTGACACCAGAATCATTCAAATCGGTCCACACAAACTAAAGTTTATTTATTTATTTGCCTTTTATTACTGGATAAAACTATTTTATATACAATATCATGTTAAAAGTTGCACATTAGGTTCCAGCACATCCTTGTGATGTAAAGGCCTCCTCCAGATTTCCCCACGTTTCTCTGTCCAAAGCAACCCTAGTCCAACAATTCCCAGCTGTTTGCTTTATTTCATCGGCCCATCTCGTAGTCTGTCTTCCTCTATTCCTCTTATGGTTTTGTCTCGGTATCCATTCTGTAATAGCTTTTGTCCATTTTTCTTGCTTATCTCTGATGACATGTCCTGCCCACTTCCATTTGAGGCGTTTAGTTTTGATGACAACATCCGCAGTTTTGGTAGTGTTTCTTATCTCTGATGCTTTGATTTTGTCTATTCGTTTGATGCCAAGCATGCTCCGTTCCATACTGCGTTGGCATGTCCGTAGTTTGTATGCGTGACGTTGTGTTGGAGCCCACGTTTGGCACCCGTATGTCAAACATGGTAGAATTGTAGTGTTCCATAATTTCCGTTTAATGAACATTGGGAATTTACGACTCTTCATCACTTCTTTGTTAATAACTAAAGTTATTGAGGAACAAACATAAAAAAAAATATAGACGAATTTAGTACCTCCTCCTTTTTGGAAGTTGGTCAATAAAAGTGTTTCTGCATTGTATTTGGACAGGTCATTCACACTGCAGCTGAGATAAAGTTACAGATACACCCTGTATATTATGAAAAATTGTATTTTAATTTTCTAAATTTCAGTTGCTAGTCAATATTATACTGAAATTTTTGCAATATTTTATTTAAATTTAATATTTAATACAAAAAGTCACATTTTCAAGATGTGACGGTATTGAATAAAGTAGACTACCCACATTTTGAAATGTGCCTTTTTTACTTTAAATTGCTTAAAATTTAAATGCAAATTGTTTTAAATTACTATAAATTATTAACAACATATTATTAAGTTTTAATTTTGAGAATATTTAGAAATCGTCCTAAATTATTAATGAACTATTTAAATTATTTTAAGATGTGCTAAAAAAAATTTTAGTTTTTAAATTACAGTTTTGAATTCTGTAAAGAAGTCTAAAATGTAATAAAAATTGCAAACTGTAAATTGAACGGATCTTATTATTTATTAAAATATATTGTATTAAATATAATAATAAAATAGATTTTTAATTTAAATTTGTTTTGTTATGATGTTGCATTTTAATTTGTCATATTGTTTGTTAAGTAAAAAAATTAATGAAAGTTGATTGTTTTATTTCATTTCTATAATAACTTCATAGTCATGTTGGGATATTATTGAAATCACAACATAATAATTAATTTATTCATTGTATTTATGGAATACAATAAATTGAAATAAAAAGTAAAAGAAAAATAAAATGAAACTAATCTCTACATGGATAGAAAGAAGAGTGAATTTTGCCATAGAATTGAATTTAGTTTTCCATAGCGCGAGACAGAGTCATCGCGAAAACTAAAAAGTTTGAATACAAATAAAATATAAAAGGTTTTGTATGTTCAATATGGATTGAACAAGTCACATAAAAAGTAAAAGTTTTAGTATGAGGTATATCGATGGGTTCCTACCATTTGAATTTTCTACATTTACTTTGAAAATAATAGGAATTTTTAAAATGAAATTTTCAGGATATAAAGATCAAGCAATTTTAAGACTGTTAAAAACTATTTTGATTATTTTATGTTTGCCCAGTATACATACAATGCGCGCCACGAAAGATGAGACCTGATGATCACGTGGTTTAACCTGCGCAGTAGACGATTCGTGGGCCATTTTGGCGGCATGCAACGCTAGCGGGGAGTGCAGGGTGAGGTACAGCTCCGGCGCATGCGCGTCATTCGTCTGACGTTCCCCGTCACCCGCGCACACACAGACCATACATATATATATGAGACGCGCACACGTCCCTGTTGCCCGAAGTACTGACGAGTGTAAAAGTGATTTATTTCGTTACTGTCATCGTTGTTGTAGCTTTTTTTCGTGTTTTTGTTAATTATTATTATGCCTCGAGGCAAAACTTTGAATAGACAATGTAGGAAGATGGTGTATGATGTATATAAATTTATGGCGAAAGAAGCAGAGGAAGGTGTAACAAATTTGAAAGCGGTACAACCCCCCTACACAACAAAAAAAATAAAATTGCGTCCTCTAAAAAACGCAACCTTAAATGTAACTTTTCAATGGACTATTTAACAAAAACGTAAAATATATTTTTTATCACATATAATATGATGTTTTATTTTCCTACATGTGAAAACTTTACTGACGGTACAGATTGTGACCGCGAGTGTACCTGCGCGTGATCCCCTCTACTCACGACTGACAGGTCTCATCTTTCGTGGCGCGCATTATACGTAGAACCCGTCGATACAGCCTATGACACTCACAAATAGCTTACACATAGCTGTAAAAAACCTAATGCTGCCAGTGAGAGAGAAGTTAAGAAGGAATCATAAAATAAAACTAATAAAATAAAAGTTGTGAAAAAATGAACAAAACGTCTGTATTCGGCAATGGAATGTTCTAAATTCAAATAAGCGCGCCAACACCTATTCTCTATTACAATTGAAAAAGTATTTACATTTTACACAAAAGAGGTTTAAAAAATAAATATTTAAACTATTTATAAAAGGCGCTATCGTCGACACAACTATGGTCTTTACTAGAATATAATAAAATATGAATTATTGATTCTGTCGCCTACACACATAGCGACGAGCAGCGCGACGGGAAAGAGTGTCGAGGGGGTAACGCGTCGCGCCGTCCCTCAAAACCCCGTGCTGGGGTCTAACCTCAGCCGGGGTTCGGACGCTGAGTGTGAGCGGTTAGAGGTTTTAGTGCGGTTGAACTCCCACATATCTATACGGTAATTTTCCTCCAACTCAAAAAAAACAGCTATAAGTTAGAAAAATATATTTTTTTAATCGATTTAGTAGATACAAAGATTAAAACGTCTTAAACATTACAATATTAGTATACAGAGGTAAATTAAATTTGTATCTCTTTAAACAAGGTTTCAGAAGAGTTCTGTGTGGTAGGTATGATGGCCCCTTTATCCTGCCAGTGCAGAGGTCCATGAACGACGATAATCCTTTACCAGTCGCTCTCATTATTTTTGAAAGAAAATACAGTATTCTGAACCGATTTTTACGTTTACTGTTTTATAGATCTGAAAGAAATATTGTTAAGTGTTAGGTATCTTATAAATAATTTAATATACTATATGAACATAATACCTTACTTAAATTTATAATAAGTTCAATCGAATGATAAGAAAACCAATCAAAGAAAAAGTTTGTCATTTTTTAAGATAACGCCATCTAGCGATGAGTAGAATAAACATTTAATTTTCGCGACATCTAGTGTTGAGTAGCTGAACTATTTTAGTACCCGCCATCTATCGGTCATTAGAGAACAGAAATCTTGTCTTCATTTTTTACATAGATGGCGCTAGCTGTTAGTGGCTAAAATGTTTTTGTTTTTGAATAATACATAACAATCAAAAGTTAGCTAAGTTTTAATGATTAAACTGTCACAGCAACATACCTAAAACCACAGATTTTTTTCTCATCGCAATTATTAAGACGATTCCAAAATATTTACTTTAACGCCATCTCGTAGTCAATTCACATACTAAATTTAAAATAGTTCTTAATTGTTTTGTAGATGGCAGTGTTTTGAGGAAATAATTGTTTTTTATTTTTGTATTTAGTGACATTTATTATCGGATAGATAAACTAAAATATGAACTCATTTACTGCCATCTAGTGTCAAGTAGCGGTACTACACTAATAGTTTTTTAAAGTTTTACACAGATGGCGTTGCTTCCAACTTTCAATGAAATATGAAAGATAATTTAAGAATCGCTTTTCAATGAATGACCCATTGTATAGATAGTATGAATTATCTGAGCAGGAAATTTTAAAGATAGATTAGATCTTTTTGTAAATTCAAACTTTTGTTGTCGAGAATCTGCTTTAGATAAAAACCTATCGTACAGATATGGTTATTCGAAATTTAAAATTCAAATTCATTTACCCACCAAGATAACACGATTTTTTGTCATTTTAGTTTAATTTAAATAATAAACGTGAATACTTTGACTTCATATTCATTTAAATATCCTTAGAAAGCATAATTTGAGTTTAAACAAAGGAAAAATGTAGTTTTCTCTTTCAAAATGCGTACTTGGTGGCATTTAAAAATCGATAGCAACCCTCTGACGTATTTACCCCCTCGCCGTCTAGGTTTGAAATTGACGCGTATGACGTCAGAGGGATCCACTGACGTCACTAGATCAGCCGCCTCATGAACTTTACTATATACATCTCGCTCTAACCCAAGAAGAATGAATGGCGGCGAGCGAGACAGAAAATATCGCGTAAAGGTTGTGAATCGACTTCTCTTTTTCATACCCTAGTGATGTTCAACTGAACCCCAAATTATTGATAAGAAAGTTACTGATAAGCGCTTCAGTTGAGTCAAATAGTAAACAGCAGAAATTTAGAAACGTAAAAAACAAACATACCTATAAAATAAAAACATATAAATATTTCATTACAGCGTTTCGACAATTATTTATTCACGTTTGTTAATGAAACGTTACGGGGCGAAGTTGCACGTCCCGCAGCGAATGACGTGAGTGACACTAGCGCCACTGCGGCAAAAAGCCCGAACTACGCCAGTGAACAAAAATCGCTCGTCGAGTCGTGATCGCGAGCGATTTTCACGGGATTTTCGCGAAAATGGCCTGCAATATCAGCCCAATGCACAAAAGCAAACATTTCCCAATAGACCAGTTAATGTGCGTTGGCAATTACGAACTCGAAAAAACAATAGGAACTGGTAACTTCGCCGTCGTAAAACTTGCTACACATGTTATAACTAAGAGTAAGGTGCGTACCTACCGACAAAATACAGTGGTTTAAGTGTCTTATTAAAGTATTACGGAGTGATTATGTATGTGTACGACGTCTATATGTGTCTGTGTGTATGTTTATCGTGTCGTGAAGTCTCGGTTATTTTCCATTAGGATGTTCAGAAGGTTTGACAAAGTGCATTAAACTTGTTTAAAGAGAGCTCTCGTGATAGTTGAGGGGCGAAAACGTGTTTTTAAAAAAAATAACATTGAAAACCTCGACAAGTTACGAGCTGTCTTGTTTACGTTCTTAATTCGTATATCAACTCGCCCATTCTATTTGGTCGGATTATCTTAAACTTAATTTTTTGAAGTCGAAACTATTTTGAATGTGGAATAGTCGTTTTACATCTTTTTTCATGTTTTAACTAGATTTAAACTGTTTTTCAAGTGGTTACAAATGCTTTTTCGACTTAATTATTGTAAATTGAGTATTTCATTCATTGTTATTTGTCAATTATCTTGTTATTGGCTTAAAAGTTATCTGCGAGACTTCCTTATAAAAAATAATGGCTTCCTTTTCATGTGTTAGAAATGAGAGCAGGACAAATGACCTTAAAATATTTACTGAACTGTTTTACATAATTATGTAAAATCTAAATGTATAAAGGAAGGAAATATAACAACAGCAAAACTACATTAAGCCAATGTTGTAATATTAATTATGAAAAAAGTATTGCTCTTAAGTAAATTCAAATTGGATACAGTACTAACTTTGAATTAAATAAAAATAAAATAAGCCTTTATTACTGCTAATCTTACAAATAACTAATCTAAACTATAATAAAACTAAATTACAGCTTGTCTCTCGACAAAGGCCTCCTCAAAGGACTTTCTATCTTGTCTACTCCTTGCCACTCGTATCCAAGTTGATCCAGCCATTTTCTTGAAGTCTTCCTCCCACCTTTTATACTTTGAGATAAGAATTTTTTAAAAAAATTGTCCTAAACAGTTATGAAAACATTTTTTTCCATTTTAAAGTAAAAATAAGTACCAAAAACTGTTTACAAAAAATCTTTTACATACTTATTTTCAAAAACACTAATTCCAAAAACATTACTGACTTGTTAATAAATTTAATGTCAAACTACAGTTCCACAAATCCATACAAGACAATTTTCAAAAATAATATCAATATTTTGATAATTTCAACAGTATTGTCAACATTTTTGAAATATTGTCAATGTTATACTATGTGTAAGGGCCATAATTGGTCTCGGCAGAAATTGTTATGTCCGTTAGTCACAATTATTCGACACATTATCCTGAAGAAAAAACTATAAAATGTTTCATTAAAATACATTTAATAGTGCTTATTTGCTCGTAAATCTACCTGCATCCAGTCTTCTCGCGATCATGACGTTTACAACAACGTTGAAATATCGAGAGAGATACATGAAATGAGAATTAAAGAAATTCCTTAATAGTTATCAAAGGAAGTAACCATTTACCATCAAATGACATCTATACTATATATCTCTTAATATATAAAATTCTCGTGTCACGGTGTTCGAACTTGAACTCCTCCGAAACGGCTCGACCGATTTTGTTGAAATTTTTTGTGCTTATCCGGTATCTATGAGAATCGGCCAACATCTATTTTTCATCCCCCTAAATGTTAGGGGTAGTCCACCCCTAATTTTTTTTTTATTTTTTCGACGCAGACGAAGTTGCGTGGGGCAGCTAGTAATATTATAAAGCTGCAGAGTTTGTTTGTTTGTTTAAACACACTAATCTCTGGAACTACTGGTCTGATTTGTAAAATTCTTTCACGTTCTGTGCTTCTATTTAGGACTGCAACGACGTATCGTAAAAAAATACACGAATGTTCTCACGAGAGTTGCGTGGGAATTTGATGCAGACAAAATAAAGGCCTCTAACTGCCCTTTAAAATGAGCCCATACTCGATAGGTCTACGACCTTCTGTTCTCAAGATAATTTGCGGGGGATTTTCACTTATTTGATTGGGGGAGGCAAATACCCTAGTAATGCTATTCTAGGTATAAAATTGTATTACAAAAATAAAAACGACTGAATTCCTTTTCTCAAGCACAGCACAAAACAATGATATCCAGGATCTTCAATGCTTGCCTTTAAAAAGTTTTCCATACAATCGATTTATTTTCATGAAGACATCATCCCACGCAACGAAACTACTTCAGATTTTCGATAATATTATTTCAATAAATTTAAATTAAGTCTTTGATGAGAAGCCAATCAAAACTAAACCCGGAAAAACAGTTTATTTAATTTACGTACTGCCAATAATTATTTAAAGGTATATTTCCTTTTCCGGTGCGATAAACGAATGATGAGTGACGATCAAAACAAAATAATAATAAATACAGTGAAGTGCTTGAATATATCGACGGGTCCTACGTATAAGAAAATCATAGATTTAAGATTGCCTTTATAATATTCTGAAAAAATTATTTTGGAATTCCAATTATCCTCAGAGATAGAACCTATTTAATTGGTATAAGTGCTAACAAAGTTACTGCGTGTAGAACATTTTATTTTTAACAAATTTACACACTACAATGAATTTAATTAACTTTACATGCAAACAATAAAAAGTCCCTTAACAGTAGGTGATAGATAACGGCCTCTCATTACCCTGGCCTTGGAGAGGTTCATGAGCAATCAGATGGGCCGACAGCTCGTTTTTCTGCAAAATTAGAAATTGCATTTTATTTGTTAAATACACCGCTTATGACCAATTTTTGTTGTTACTTTATAGTGATTGCAATGCTTATTAACTTCTATGAACTGCACGCCACTAAGTTAGAAAAGGTATCAATAATTAATTTGCTAGCCAAAACAAACTTTTTCATAATTAAAATGTAATTAACATGAATCTGAATTTCATGCAAGTTTCCCATTGTTCTTTTACGAATCCATACAAACTTAATTTACTAAGTTTATGAAGCTTGACAAAAGTTTACTAGCTCTTGAACCAGCACGTGACTTTAATTGTGTCAATAAGTCAAACTATTGTACTAACTTCACCTAACTGGGTTCCAGTGGCGCAGAGTCTATAGAACTAGATTCCTAACGGGGTGGCGAGGTGAGCCTTAACGTTCGACGCGTCAGTCAACTCACTCAAAAACCGTGTTGGGTTTAGGCTGAGGAGATTTTAGTGCGTTCAACATCCTCATAGTTCATACCCCGCAAGAATATGGGTACCAGTGGCGAAGTCAAAATTTTCTTAGGGATGAACTCGATATAAGAGATTCTATTTCTTATATTTAGTTTTCTTAAAATTATTATAACCTGCCTTGACAGTCGCTGGTGCTATAATTTTAGTCTATGAATATCAAAAGGGGAAGTCGATAGGAATGGAGTTGTATAGAGCTTTCGCCACTAATGGGTACCTGGGGCACAGAATCTATTCTTTCCTTTAAATTGTTCAACGAGTCAAATATATTTCCTTCGGAGTAGCCAAAAATCGGAAAATGTTTATTTTCAAGAATAGCACAAAAACAAGTCAGATCTTTATTAAATTACTAGCTGCCGCGCGCAACTTCGTCTGCGTCGCACAGGAACTGTTCTCGGGAATTTTCTAAAAGTACTCATCAGGACGCTTCATTAGAGCCCAAACAAGGTTGATGAATGACAAATGAGGTTATCTTGCTTATTGTCGGAGTTCCTGTGGCCACCTTCCAGCTCCATCATCAGACCTTGATCTAAGATATCCTATCTCTCAAGTTGGATCCAACTGCACATGGTGTGTAAATTTTATTATAATCGATTAAGTGGTTTAGGAGTCTTATTAATTATATTAAGATAAGAGATTAGATTTGTCCAAAGTGTACGCTTTCTAACAAAAAAATAATCATCGAAATCGGTTAATCTAGAAAATAACTACACAAATATCGGTCAAAATCGCTACAGGAAAAGTTGCGCGCTTCAGCTAGTAACAAAAATTATACACGAAACAAACAAACAAACAAAATTCTAACGGTCTCAAATCTCCGGTTTTCTATCAGTCAATGACCCGAGAAACTTCGGCCTTGTTTTTACGCCAAAAATCAGCAAATTTTTTGCCTTACTTTTTTGTCGAAAGTGAACGTTTCTGGTTTTTTTGCGATGTCTTAGTGCGTGTCGCAAATCTTTCCAGAAATCTAATAACGTAGATAAATGAATTATCTGACCTATATTTTAAATTACTCTTTTCGAACACAAACATCTAGCCGAAAGTCCTATACTACACTACTACAGACACAGTCCTCTGCAGCTCTGTACTGATTACTCTTCTCGTACACAAACAGACACAGATCCGACCTACATGTAGCCGAGAGTCCTATACTACACTACTATAGACACAGTCCTCTGCAGCTCTGTACTGATTACTCTTCTCGTACACAAACAGACACAGATCCGACCTACATGTAGCCGAGAGTCCTATACTACACTACTATAGACACAGTCCTCTGCAGCTCTGTACTGATTACTCTTCTCGTACACAAACAGACACAGATCCGACCTACATGTAGCCGAGAGTCCTATACTACACTACTATAGACACAGTCCTCTGCAGCTCTGTACTGATTACTCTTCTCGTACACAAACAGACACAGATCCGACCTACATGTAGCCGAGAGTCCTATACTACACTACTATAGACACAGTCCTCTGCAGCTCTGTACTGATTACTCTTCTCGTACACAAACAGACACAGATCCGACCTACATCTAGCCGAGAGTCCTATACTACACTACTATAGACACAGTCCTCTGCAGCTCTGTACTGATTACTCTTCTCGTACACAAACAGACACAGATCCGACCTACATCTAGCCGAGAGTCCTATACTACACTACTATAGACACAGTCCTCTGCAGCTCTGTACTGATTACTCTTCTCGTACACAAACAGACACAGATCCGACCTACATCTAGCCGAGAGTCCTATACTACACTACTATAGACACAGTCCTCTGCAGCTCTGTACTGATTACTCTTCTCGTACACAAACAGACACAGATCCGACCTACATCTAACCGAGAGTCCTATACTACACTACTATAGACACAGTCCTCTGCAGCTCTGTACTGATTACTCTTCTCGTACACAAACAGACACAGATCCGACCTACATCTAGCCGAGAGTCCTATACTACACTACTATAGACACAGTCCTCTGCAGCTCTGTACTGATTACTCTTCTCGTACACAAACAGACACAGATCCGACCTACATCTAGCCGAGAGTCCTATACTACACTACTATAGACACAGTCCTCTGCAGCTCTGTACTGATTACTCTTCTCGTACACAAACAGACACAGATCCGACCTACATGTAGCCGAGAGTCCTATACTACACTACTATAGACACAGTCCTCTGCAGCTCTGTACTGATTACTCTTCTCGTACACAAACAGACACAGATCCGACCTACATCTAGCCGAGAGTCCTATACTACACTACTATAGACACAGTCCTCTGCAGCTCTGTACTGATTACTCTTCTCGTACACAAACAGACACAGATCCGACCTACATCTAGCCGAGAGTCCTATACTACACTACTATAGACACAGTCCTCTGCAGCTCTGTACTGATTACTCTTCTCGTACACAAACAGACACAGATCCGACCTACATCTAGCCGAGAGTCCTATACTACACTACTATAGACACAGTCCTCTGCAGCTCTGTACTGATTACTCTTCTCGTACACAAACAGACACAGATCCGACCTACATCTAACCGAGAGTCCTATACTACACTACTATAGACACAGTCCTCTGCAGCTCTGTACTGATTACTCTTCTCGTACACAAACAGACACAGATCCGACCTACATCTAGCCGAGAGTCCTATACTACACTACTATAGACACAGTCCTCTGCAGCTCTGTACTGATTACTCTTCTCGTACACAAACAGACACAGATCCGACCTACATCTAGCCGAGAGTCCTATACTACACTACTATAGACACAGTCCTCTGCAGCTCTGTACTGATTACTCTTCTCGTACACAAACAGACACAGATCCGACCTACATCTAGCGGAGAGTCCTATACTACACTACTATAGACACAGTCCTCTGCAGCTCTGTACTGATTACTCTTCTCGTACACAAACAGACACAGATCCGACCTACATCTAGTCGAGAGTCCTATACTACACTACTATAGACACAGTCCTCTGCAGCTCTGTACTGATTACTCTTCTCGTACACAAACAGACACAGATCCGACCTACATCTAGCGGAGAGTCCTATACTACACTACTATAGACACAGTCCTCTGCAGCTCTGTACTGATTACTCTTCTCGTACACAAACAGACACAGATCCGACCTACATCTAGCGGAGAGTCCTATACTACACTACTATAGACACAGTCCTCTGCAGCTCAGTACTGATTACTCTTCTCGTAGACAAACAGACACAGATCCGACCTACATGTAGCCGAGAGTCCTATACTACACTACTATAGACACAGTCCTCTGCAGCTCTGTACTGATTACTCTTCTCGTACACAAACAGACACAGATCCGACCTACATCTAGCCGAGAGTCCTATACTACACTACTATAGACACAGTCCTCTGCAGCTCTGTACTGATTACTCTTCTCGTACACAAACAGACACAGATCCGACCTACATCTAGCGGAGAGTCCTATACTACACTACTATAGACACAGTCCTCTGCAGCTCTGTACTGATTACTCTTCTCGTACACAAACAGACACAGATCCGACCTACATCTAGCCGAGAGTCCTATACTACACTACTATAGACACAGTCCTCTGCAGCTCTGTACTGATTACTCTTCTCGTACACAAACAGACACAGATCAGACCTACATCAAGCTTAAATTTTCTAGAATTTTCGCAGACAGCATCTGAAGGTCATAGCTAGTGTGTCAAGGTCATTGCTAGATATTAATACAAGGTCTTGCCTTCGTATATGAGGGCTTGTCGTAATACCGACGAAATACAAAAATATCTAGTTTTTAACAGTTATTCACATATACTACGTTCTATTAAGTTAATTTAAGGACTTATGGTAGGGGACGGAGCCCAATCCGCACTAGGCAAGCGTGGTGGACTATGCCTAATCCCTCGTCTGAGATGACCTGAGCCCAACAGTGGGCAGTAATGGGTTGGTACAGGTAGGGGACTGAGCGACGGGAAAGAGTGCCGTGGGCGTAACGCGTCGCGCCGTCCCTCCAAACCCCGTGCTGGGCTCTGGCCTCAGCCGGGGTTCGGACGCTGAGTGTGAGCGGTTGGAGGTTTTAGTGCGGTTCAACTCCCACATACCCAGATCCGGTGATTTACTGCAACTGAAAAAAAAGGACTTACGGTACCCGGTATACACACTCAAATCCTTTACAATATTTCAAGGTATTTTGGACCCCATGAAGTTACATCGTAGTAAAAATACTAACATTTAAAGTATTTTATTTCAATTTGAACTGAAAGCTATGACAGAGAGACCAATGGACCATCGTATGTGGGGTCCGTCGTTTATAGGCCATATGCCATGTCAAAGGACACTGCAGCCGACTGCAGGCCGCTACAAACGAACTAAGTTTTATTTTTCAAGTCTTATTTATCACAATATTCTTTATAGACTTAGTGCTTCAAAATCATAACACGAATGAACTAAAATTATAGTTTAACAAACTGTTGATGACTAGTTCAAGGTCAGAAAAATCCCGTTAAGAATCTAGACAAAACCGGGGCAATTCAGCTCTAATTAATAATCAAAAATAGCGAGAAATCGTGGACAACTTAGGTGCTTACATAAACCTGAACAAATCCGTAGTACCAGTATCCTCTCCTCAATAGTCTGTGTGTCTATTGATCAGACGATACGTGTGACCACCTCTAGCTACTGCTACATGAACCTTAACTCATCCGTAGTACCAGTATCCTCTCCTCAATAGTCTGTGTGTCTATTGATCAGACGATACGTGTGACCACCTCTAGCTACTGCTACATGAACCTTAACTCATCCGTAGTACCAGTATCCTCTCCTCAATAGTCTGTGTGTCTATTGATCAGACGATACGTGTGACCACCTCTAGCTACTGCTACATGAACCTTAACTCATCCGTAGTACCAGTATCCTCTCCTCAATAGTCTGTGTGTCTATTGATCAGACGATACGTGTGACCACCTCTAGCTACTGCTACATGAACCTTAACTCATCCGTAGTACCAGTATCCTCTCCTCAATAGTCTGTGTGTCTGTTGATCAGACGTTCGCTAAAACTTCATAAGATTTTTTTCAATAACTTGTGTGTAACATGTACCACAATGTTATCAGATAAACTGTTTGAAATAAATATTGATAACGAAATGTTTGTTTTCATAAACGTTTAATAAAATATATTTATCTTCAATCTTTTCATTGGGACCAACTTATCAAGAGAATCTCTTAACGTGGGGTATACAACTTTGCAAATCACCCATTCTACATTTAAACTACTTGCCATGTGGACTGACGACCTGGTCTTATCTGTGGAAGTTAGTGGATACAAACACCTCATGATTGGTCTTTCTGGCGAAATGATGAGGAATTTCCATTGCCGTTCCCTTATGCCCAGTGTAAAAAGCTTCGCTAGGTTAAGTATCATCATCATCATTATCAGCCTGTAGACGTCCACTGCTAGACATAGGCCTCCCCCAAAGATTTCCAATTATACGTATACTACCCTGCAATGCCATGAGATTGCTAGGTCCATGAGTGACCGTAACCATTTTTTTAACGAAAAATAGACTAAGATCCGACCTACATCTAGCCGAGAGTCCTATACTACACCACTATAGACACAGTCCTCCGCAGCTCTGTACTGATTACTCTTCTCGTTTACAAACCTAGGGCACAATGATTCCTAACAAATTTTCCGTACCAACCCGTACAGGGCTTGATAAATAGGTATTATGAACTTATTTCAAAAGATGGTATTGAAATCTATCGAGGTCGCTGCTTTGAAGGAAAATTGGGGTCAAGGTAAACAGGCCTTGAGCTAAAGGGTATAAGCCAGTACAAGGTCTCGTTTAAAACGGCTTATTTTTCGGTCCTAGGAAAATTAAGGGTTTATGAGGGATGGTAACTGCTTTTTCCAAAAGACAGGAAGCCAAAATTAACCCTCAAATTTTCGTTCAAGCTTTTTCTGGAAAACTATTAATACTAGAAAACTGCAGCTTTGTCTAAAACAACTAAATGACTAATGTCATACACGTGTTTACATTCCACCCCCATTGAAGGAATCAAGATTGAACAACGAATCAATATATCTTGCGGATATAAAGCTGAAGAGTTTTTTTGACGTGACAACGTCTTATAAATTGGTTTGCCGGGTGACACTTCAAGAAACTGCGTTACGCTCCGCTCACGTTATGCGCTCACAATGAGAGCGAGTGAGAGGCACGCGTATGACGCCGACGAAGTTAGACTCACTAAATGTTAAGCTGAAATCTCAGTTGGTGACGGGGTGGGGTGTAAGTCCTTACGTGCATCGCGTCCCGTTACACCGCCCAATCTCGTGCTGGGTTCTGTCCTAAGCCGGGGTTCAGACGCTGAGCGTGAGTGGCAGGAGGATTTAGTGTGGTTCGACTCCCACATACCTACCCCACCTGCGAGTAGAAGTCCAGCCATTTCCTCCTCAAAAAAAACCTTAAATCTCATCTCATGAACCGATTTGGCTAATTATAACTGTTTCTCGTTTCAGGTCGCAATCAAAATAATCGACAAATCAAGATTAGATGAAGATAATTTGAAGAAAACATTCCGGGAAATAGCAATAATGAAGAGACTGAGACATCCGCACATAGTTAGGTTATATCAGGTAGGGTAAACTACCCAGTTGTCGACCCATGCTTCATAAATTTTTGACCGACTTCCAAAAAGGAGAAGATACTCAACTTGTCTGTTTTTGGAACGAAATTCCTTATCGCGCGTTATCGAAAGGGGGCTAGACGAAAATTCTTATGAAAAAGTTGTCACGACACTTTTTTTTGTTTTAGATGATTATCGCTAGATGGCGCTGTGATTAAAATATTTTATTTAAGTTATAATAATTAGTTAGTTTAAAACGCCTGTCTCTCTCTCTTATTAAATCTCGTTCCATCCGGGTGTCCCTTGACACCTCTCAAGTTTTTTTTTATTACTTTAGTTGGGGTGGACCGATTTCAATGATTAAGGGTGTGAGATGAATGATGATCGTCATGGGCTCCCATTTTTTTTTAAGTTCGAAATTTTGTATCTGTGTTAAAAATGAGTATTTTGAACGGACAACATTTCACGATATTTGCATGAATTAATTTTCTAGATAAACCGATTTCGATGATTCTTTTTGTTGGAAGCCGACTATTTTGATAGTCTCATATAAATTTGATTGTAATCTGACTTTTTTTGTGCTATTCTGAAATAGAATATTAACAGTAATAGGTATATTTAATATTATTTTTTCAGGTTATGGAAAGTACACATACAATATATTTAGTAACAGAATACGCGCCAAATGGTGAAATATTTGGTAAGTACCCTCATTTTTTTATATCGAAGTCGTGGTGGGGTAGTGGTCGAAGCGCTTCCTTCCGAACGGGAGGTATCGGTTTCAAAACCGGTCGGCTTATTCCACTAAATCTAAATGTGAAAAAGATTTATGTGCAATTTTTCACAACACCACTGGCTAAAAACGGTGAAGGAAAACATCATGAGGAAACCTGCATGTCGGAAAGGATTCTAAAAATCCTTTGAAGATATGTGAATTCCCCAATCCGCACTGGGCAAGCGTGGTGGACTATGCCTAATCACTCTTCTGAGGAGACCTGAGCCCCACAGTGGGCAGTAATGGGTTGGTACAGAGAGACAGACGAAGCAAGCTCTTGGAAAGCGGTCACCGTTGCTCATGGACCTCTGCAATGTCAGGGGACACTGCGCTACCTACGACCTACCTTTTAGGACTCTCTTCAAGCTAAGTTTGAAGAAGGACAAGTCATAGCGCTTGAGAAACACTTATGAGGGTAACGCTTTCCATAGTCGGTTTTTTTATCATTTTAAAGAGAATATGTAATAGTTCACCACGCTTGCCCAATGCGGATTGGGGACTTCACATATCTTCAAAGGATTTTTAGAACCCTTTTCCGATATGCAGGTTTCCTCACGATGAAATGAAATATGTCCATTTCATGATGTTTTCCTTCACCGTTTTTGCACATAATTTTTTGCAAGCGCTTCAACCACTAACCCACGAGTTTGTTTGAAATGAAATACTTTATTTTCAACATTGATGACGTACTCATTCTTGTTGACGTCAAAATTTAAAAGCTACCACCAGTTCGGACACAAAAAATAATTATTATAGCCACCGTCCTGAGAAGAACTGGCAAGAAACTCAGCGGACATGTCTTTTTTTGTATTATTATTATGAACATTATCTTTTTTTAACTATTTTAACAATATTATACAAAAGATGAAAAAGGCAAAATATTAAAAAAAACGATCATTATAATGAAACGACTTTGGCGAGCAACTCATTCCCACTTTGTGTAATCGTCCAAATAAATCGTTTCCCAAATAAATTAAAGTAAAAAATCTCAATTTTAGACCACTTAGTATCAAGAGGTCGTATGACAGAAACGGAGGCGGCGAGAGCGTTTTCGCAGATGATAGCCGCAGTAGGGTATTGTCACGCAAATGGGGTAGTCCACAGGGATTTGAAGGCTGAAAACTTGCTTCTGGACAAAAACATGAATATTAAGGTAAGTGAGATGAAGGAATGAAATACTTTATTGGAACGAAGTTCCTTATCGCGCGTTGTGAAAGAAAGACGGAAAAAATTCTTACGAAAAGTTGTCACGACACTTTTTTTTGTTTTAGATGATTAATGCTAAATGGCGCTGTGATCAAAATGTTTTAAAACACGTTCCTTATCGCGCGTTACGTTAGGAAAAAAAAAATAAGATACCTTTTAATTGAAAGGAACTTCGTTCTATTCGGGTGTCCCATGACACCTCTCAAGTTTTTTTTCAACATTGATGCTCATTCTTGATAAAAGTTAAAGATCGGATATAAAAAAAAAATAACCACCGTCCTGAAGCCAGAAGAACTGGCAAGAAACTCAACGCTTTAAATGTCACATCTAGAACTACAGGATTTGAAAACTTTTTAAATACAACACTTACACTATTACTAAACGGGTTCTTACCACGATTATTTTTAATTGAGGGGTTCCGATATTTATATTAAATGACCTACCCGCAGTTCCTCAGTCTTCCCGTGATCATGGCGCTTGAAACAGTGCTGAAATATCGGGATCGCTCAAATAAAAACAATCGTGGTAAGAACCCGTTTAGTAATAGTGTAAGTGATGTAGATAACCGCAAGTGTTTAAATAAATTTTTAAATACAAGTTTTAAGATCCTGGATGTCATATAGCGCTGTGCTAACTATTGAAAACTGCGAGTGTTTGCTTAAGTTTATATATTTTTTCCAGTTAGCAGACTTCGGTTTTAGCAACGAATATAGAACGGGAGGTGCTTTGAGCACGTGGTGTGGTAGTCCACCTTACGCCGCTCCGGAACTCTTCGAAGGAAGACGGTATGATGGACCGAAGGCAGATATATGGGTGAGTTTCGAGCAACTGGTGTTGATACCTATTACTAGTATCTAGTACGAGTAAGTAGTATTGGTAACTAGTATGCGTAACTAGTATCAGCACCTAGTCTAACTGGTATTGGTATCTAGTATCACTAATTAGTATCGAGTATGATTTTTTTTTTTTTTAGTTGAAGGAAATCACGGCGGGAATCCGGTGATTTCTCCAATGCCCCGCCCGCGGTATGTGGGAGTTTAACCGCACTAAAACCTTCAACCGCTCACACTCAGCGTCCGAACCCCGGCTGAGGCCAGAATCCAGCACGGGCCTATGAGGGACGGCGCGACACGTTACGCCCACGGCACTCTTTCCCGTCGCGCCGCTCCCTCGAGTATGAATATTAATATTCTGTATTCCTATAATTTCAGTTCCTTTACTTTTTAAAGATTTTTTAATCAGACCTGCTAACTTATTGTCCTTCATGAACCTCAGCATTGTCAGGGAAATTGTTCATAAAATTAAAGAAATTAAAGCTTAACCATCAAATGTTATATAAAAAATCAAAATTATTCTTCCTCCACATTTTTTTTACACGATGGTGAACAGTGACCGTTTGTTACAGTCACTAGGGGTGGTACTCTACGTGTTGGTATGTGGCGCCTTACCGTTCGACGGTAACACTTTACATGAACTACGAAATGTCGTTCTAAGTGGAAAATTTAGGATACCATACTTTATGTCACAAGGTAAGAAATATTTAAGATCCTGTATATCATGTATCAGTAGAGTGCTAGCTAATACAAGTAAAACGAGACAACGAGTCTATCGCGTTTAGTACAGGAGTTCCTACGACTCCATCATCAGATCATTGCCATTTTGTCATATTATTGCATTGTCACGCGATATACATCTGCGTGCAAAATGTCACCTCAATCGGAAACCGAGAAGTTTGTCAAATTTAACTCGCAAGATTCCACCTAAACTTACATAGTGCAAGTTAATACAGGGTGTAAAAAGAGCACTCCCGAAAACGAAGACTGGTGGTAGTACTAGTGATACCTGTGATGATAAGCCAGGAAACCGGTCCGTTCAAACGATTTTTTTTGTTAAAGCTTAACAGAGTGGTCGTTATACACCCTGTATAAAGCTTGTAAAAATGTAATTTGTTGTTTGTGACGTTGCAGGTAATCTTTAGATCTACTGAACCGATTTCGAAAATCCTTTTAAGACGCTATTATAAGTTCTAAGTTAAAATTAGGTTACATCGTCACTCTTTGAAGGGTAGGCAAATTTACTGGGCTTCATCATCATCATCAGCCCACACTCGTCCACTGCTGGACATAGGCCTCTCCCAAAATACGCCACTGAGCTCGATCTTCTGCTCCTCTCATCCAGTTGTTACCGGCCACCTTTCTTAGGTCATCGTTCCATCTAGCAGGGGGGCGTCCAACACTACGTTTACCACATCGCGGTCTCCACTCTAGAACCCGTCTACTCCATCGGGCATCAGTTCTTCGACATATGTGCCCAGCCCATTGCCACTTCAGCTTGCTGATTCGCAGAGCTATGTCGGTTACTTTAGTTCTCTGTCGGATAACTTCATTTCTGATCTTATCCTTCAGTGAGCCTTACTGGGCTTATTATAATATAATTAAATAAATATTTAATGTTTGTAGAATGCGAAAACTTAATACGACATATGTTGGTCGTTGAACCGGAGAAAAGACTGTCATTACGAGGAGTCGCTCGACACAGGTGGCTCGCTGCTCATCAACCAGGACCTGGACCTGGAGATAGAGGTATTATACAAACAAACAGACAGACACAAACAAACAGGAATACACAAACAGAAACATACAGCTACTGAGTTAAATAGATAGAAATACGAGTATAAGAATAATATACACAAGAGGTTATAGAGACACACATACAGGGTGTATCTGTAACTTTGGACAATCTGACGTGGGGTGAATGACCTGTTGAAATAAAACTTAGAACTGCTTTTATTTTAGGAATTGGATAAAAAAAAATCATCATAGTATAGAAGTCCGCAACATCGTACGTTTTCCATACAATGTCAGAAAAAAAAGTTTAACCAAACCAAAAAATAAAAATGGTGCCAAGTTGTATTTCAACAAGTCATTCACCCCACTTCAGATTGTCCAAAGTTACAGATCCACCCTGTATATGCAGACATACATACACACAGACAGACAAACACGCAAAAGGAAAGACAAATCTCACACACAGTATATATACACCAAAACACTAAATAATAATTAAAATCGAACTAAAATAATATTCACAGATGCATCAACAGGAGCTTGCATTTGTCACACTTCGCTGTCTCAAGTCGAACCCGGAGCCTCTGAGACCGTCATAGCGCATTTATTAACACTCCCTGGATTAACTAAGGAACATATACAACAGGTAATATTGAAATATAATAGATATTACTCATAAAAACGTTTTGTTTACCTTATATTTAAGTCTACTTCTCCCTCCTCGGTATTCCCTGAGCGCTATGACTTGTCCTTGTTCAAACGAGGCTTGAGGAGGGTCCTTAAAGTTAGGTCGTAGGTAGCGACCCCTCAGTGTCCCCTGACATTACAGAGGTTCATGAGCAACGGTAGCCACTTCCTATCAGGTGGGCCGTTGGCTCGTCTGCCTACATGGCAATAAAAAAAAAAATACTTGCTTCAATTTTTGTTTAGGTATGCTGTAAGAAAACTCGGTATTGAGTTAAGTCGCCTTTTGTGAACAAGTCTTAATATAACTTGTTTCTCTATAGTGCACATTAAAGTATTAAATATTTTTTAATTTTTTTTTGTCTAACTCAGCATATATGAATCTCTTCGAATGCCATTTGGATTGAGAAATGCCAGTCTTTGTTGTTTTATTCACTACTCAAACTGAAACACATTTACAACCGTATTTTTAATATGTTTTACACTATAAAGGTTTTTTTTATAAAGGTAAATAAGCCATTATTTTGGTTGATATCTTACTGAATATCAAAATCGGCCTAAACGAGTTACTGTGAATGCCTTTTGGATTGAAGAATGCAAAAACTTTAAATTTAATTTTTTCAACTGTTTTTCTGAATAGCTGGGTCTTTCCACATAATCCAAGAATACTGATATAGTTATTTTTCTTTATCCTGAAAATGAACATTGAAAATCGTCCTAACGGGACACCTGATCGTAAGTGGTTGCCGTCGCTCATGGACCTCTGCAATGTCAGGGCACACTACGTTACCTACGACCTACCTTTAAGGACTTTCTTCAACCCTCAGGGGCGGCGCAACGGGAAAGAGTGCCTTGGGCGTAACGCGTCGCGCCGTCCCTCATAACCCCTGCTGGGTTCTGGCCTCAGCCAGGGTTCGGACGCTGAGTGTGAGCGGTTGGAGGTTTTAGTGCGGTTCAACTCCCACATACCACGGCCGCGTGGCGAACGGGGATCCGGTGATTTCCTCCAACTAAAAAGAAAAAAAATATCTTCAACCCTCATTTGAACAACAACTAGCGCCAAATGTTTATTATTTTGTTGACATCCCGTTTTTATTACAGTCAGTACAAGAAGAAAGATTTGACCACATATCGGCTATATATCATCTTCTAATGGACAAATTAGAACAAAGAAGCAGCGCCCGAAATAGTCTTCAACATAGAGGTAAGTTTTATACGAAACTTCGTCTGCGTCACTTTCAATAAATAGCCTATGTTCTTTCTCAGGATGTAAAGATTGTCTGTGCCAAATTTCATCAAAATCGGTTGAAAGGTTTAAGCGGGAAAGCGTAACAGACAGAGTTACTTTCGCATTTATAATATTAGTAGGGATTTATTGGCTAAAAAAGGGTGAAGGAAAACATCGTGAGGAAACCTGCATATCTTCAAACGATTCTAAAAATCCTTTGAAGATATGTGAAGTTCCCAATCCGCACTGGGCAAGCGTGGTGGACTATGGACCCTCTATTAAGGAGACCTGAGCCCAGCAGTGGGCAGCAATGGGTTCTAATGTTGTAATTAGATTTCTAATGTTGATCTTTTTGTAAGAGAGGTACTCAATTTATCTGTATGTTTGTTATCGCATAGCTGTAGTTAGTGTGGACCGATTTAGATGATTCTTGTGTCAGGTAAAAGGTGATGGTTGTGTGTTGGGGCTACCCTAAATGACGGTTTTTAAAAATTTTGTGTGAAAAATGTTCATATTATTTCTAGATTCCTTGGATTCAACAACTGGACTACCGTTGGATCTTACTAGTTCTAAGGTAAGTTAAAACCTTCTCAGTTGTCATGCGCTCCTGGTACTTAATCGTTGTATTTATTAGAAGAGCTTGTTGTTCGTCAAGTAAAACCTTCTCAGTTGTCATGCGCTCCTGGTACTTAATCGTTGTATTTATTAGAAGAGCTTGTTGTTCGTCAAGTAAAACCTTCTCAGTTGTCATGCGCTCCTGGTACTTAATCGTTGTATTTATTAGAAGAGCTTGTTGTTCGTCAAGTAAAACCTTCTCAGTTGTCATGCGCTCCTGGTACTTAATCGTTGTATTTATTAGAAGAGCTTGTTGTTCGTCAAGTAAAACCTTCTCAGTTGTCATGCGCTCCTGGTACTTAATCGTTGTATTTATTAGAAGAGCTTGTTGTTCGTCAAGTAAAACCTTCTCAGTTGTCATGCGCTTCTGGTACTTAATCGTTGTATTTATTAGAAGAGCTTGTTGTTCGTCAAGTAAAACCTTCTCAGTTGTCATGCGCTCCTGGTACTTAATCGTTGTATTTATTAGAAGAGCTTGTTGTTCGTCAAGTAAAACCTTCTCAGTTGTCATGCGCTCCTGGTACTTAATCGTTGTATTTATTAGAAGAGCTTGTTGTTCGTCAAGTAAAACCTTCTCAGTTGTCATGCGCTCCTGGTACTTAATCGTTGTATTTATTAGAAGAGCTTGTTGTTCGTCAAGTAAAACCTTCTCAGTTGTCATGCGCTCCTGGTACTTAATCGTTGTATTTATTAGAAGAGCTTGTTGTTCGTCAAGTAAAACCTTCTCAGTTGTCATGCGCTCCTGGTACTTAATCGTTGTATTTATTAGAAGAGCTTGTTGTTCGTCAAGTAAAACCTTCTCAGTTGTCATGCGCTCCTGGTACTTAATCGTTGTATTTATTAGAAGAGCTTGTTGTTCGTCAAGTAAAACCTTCTCAGTTGTCATGCGCTCCTGGTACTTAATCGTTGTATTTATTAGAAGAGCTTGTTGTTCGTCAAGTAAAACCTTCTCAGTTGTCATGCGCTCCTGGTACTTAATCGTTGTATTTATTAGAAGAGCTTGTTGTTCGTCAAGTAAAACCTTCTCAGTTGTCATGCGCTCCTGGTACTTAATCGTTGTATTTATTAGAAGAGCTTGTTGTTCGTCAAGTAAAACCTTCTCAGTTGTCATGCGCTCCTGGTACTTAATCGTTGTATTTATTAGAAGAGCTTGTTGTTCGTCAAGTAAAACCTTCTCAGTTGTCATGCGCTCCTGGTACTTAATCGTTGTATTTATTAGAAGAGCTTGTTGTTCGTCAAGTAAAACCTTCTCAGTTGTCATGCGCTCCTGGTACTTAATCGTTGTATTTATTAGAAGAGCTTGTTGTTCGTCAAGTAAAACCTTCTCAGTTGTCATGCGCTCCTGGTACTTAATCGTTGTATTTATTAGAAGAGCTTGTTGTTCGTCAAGTAAAACCTTCTCAGTTGTCATGCGCTCCTGGTACTTAATCGTTGTATTTATTAGAAGAGCTTGTTGTTCGTCAAGTAAAACCTTCTCAGTTGTCATGCGCTCCTGGTACTTAATCGTTGTATTTATTAGAAGAGCTTGTTGTTCGTCAAGTAAAACCTTCTCAGTTGTCATGCGCTCCTGGTACTTAATCGTTGTATTTATTAGAAGAGCTTGTTGTTCGTCAAGTAAAACCTTCTCAGTTGTCATGCGCTTCTGGTAACTTAATCGTTGTATTTATTAGAAGAGCTTGTTGTTCGTCAAGTAAAACCTTCTCAGTTGTCATGCGCTCCTGGTACTTAATCGTTGTATTTATTAGAAGAGCTTGTTGTTCGTCAAGTAAAACCTTCTCAGTTGTCATGCGCTCCTGGTACTTAATCGTTGTATTTATTAGAAGAGCTTGTTGTTCGTCAAGTAAAACCTTCTCAGTTGTCATGCGCTCCTGGTACTTAATCGTTGTATTTATTAGAAGAGCTTGTTGTTCGTCAAGTAAAACCTTCTCAGTTGTCATGCGCTCCTGGTACTTAATCGTTGTATTTATTAGAAGAGCTTGTTGTTCGTCAAGTAACACCTTCTCAGTTGTCATGCGCTCCTGGTACTTAATCGTTGTATTTATTAGAAGAGCTTGTTGTTCGTCAAGTAAAACCTTCTCAGTTGTCATGCGCTCCTGGTACTTAATCGTTGTATTTATTAGAAGAGCTTGTTGTTCGTCAAGTAAAACCTTCTCAGTTGTCATGCGCTTCTGGTAACTTAATCGTTGTATTTATTAGAAGAGCTTGTTGTTCGTCAAGTAAAACCTTCTCAGTTGTCATGCGCTCCTGGTACTTAATCGTTGTATTTATTAGAAGAGCTTGTTGTTCGTCAAGTAAAACCTTCTCAGTTGTCATGCGCTCCTGGTACTTAATCGTTGTATTTATTAGAAGAGCTTGTTGTTCGTCAAGTAAAACCTTCTCAGTGTCATGCGCTCCTGGTACTTAATCGTTGTATTTATTAGAAGAGCTTGTTGTTCGTCAAGTAACACCTTCTCAGTTGTCATGCGCTCCTGGTACTTAATCGTTGTATTTATTAGAAGAGCTTGTTGTTCGTCAAGTAAA
This sequence comes from Trilocha varians, assembly GCA_030269945.2. Lineage (NCBI taxonomy): Eukaryota > Metazoa > Arthropoda > Insecta > Lepidoptera > Bombycidae > Trilocha > Trilocha varians. The sequence goes on along the minus strand of AP028278.1, from coordinate 15,488,152 downwards.
ACCTTCTCAGTTGTCATGCGCTCCTGGTACTTAATCGTTGTATTTATTAGAAGAGCTTGTTGTTCGTCAAGTAAAACCTTCTCAGTTGTCATGCGCTCCTGGTACTTAATCGTTGTATTTATTAGAAGAGCTTGTTGTTCGTCAAGTAAAACCTTCTCAGTTGTCATGCGCTCCTGGTACTTAATCGTTGTATTTATTAGAAGAGCTTGTTGTTCGTCAAGTAAAACCTTCTCAGTTGTCATGCGCTCCTGGTACTTAATCGTTGTATTTATTAGAAGAGCTTGTTGTTCGTCAAGTAAAACCTTCTCAGTTGTCATGCGCTTCTGGTACTTAATCGTTGTATTTATTAGAAGAGCTTGTTGTTCGTCAAGTAAAACCTTCTCAGTTGTCATGCGCTCCTGGTACTTAATCGTTGTATTTATTAGAAGAGCTTGTTGTTCGTCAAGTAAAACCTTCTCAGTTGTCATGCGCTCCTGGTACTTAATCGTTGTATTTATTAGAAGAGCTTGTTGTTCGTCAAGTAAAACCTTCTCAGTTGTCATGCGCTCCTGGTACTTAATCGTTGTATTTATTAGAAGAGCTTGTTGTTCGTCAAGTAAAACCTTCTCAGTTGTCATGCGCTCCTGGTACTTAATCGTTGTATTTATTAGAAGAGCTTGTTGTTCGTCAAGTAACACCTTCTCAGTTGTCATGCGCTCCTGGTACTTAATCGTTGTATTTATTAGAAGAGCTTGTTGTTCGTCAAGTAAAACCTTCTCAGTTGTCATGCGCTTCTGGTACTTAATCGTTGTATTTATTAGAAGAGCTTGTTGTTCGTCAAGTAAAACCTTCTCAGTTGTCATGCGCTCCTGGTACTTAATCGTTGTATTTATTAGAAGAGCTTGTTGTTCGTCAAGTAAAACCTTCTCAGTTGTCATGCGCTCCTGGTACTTAATCGTTGTATTTATTAGAAGAGCTTGTTGTTCGTCAAGTAAAACCTTCTCAGTTGTCATGCGCTCCTGGTACTTAATCGTTGTATTTATTAGAAGAGCTTGTTGTTCGTCAAGTAAAACCTTCTCAGTTGTCATGCGCTTCTGGTACTTAATCGTTGTATTTATTAGAAGAGCTTGTTGTTCGTCAAGTAAAACCTTCTCAGTTGTCATGCGCTCCTGGTACTTAATCGTTGTATTTATTAGAAGAGCTTGTTGTTCGTCAAGTAAAACCTTCTCAGTTGTCATGCGCTCCTGGTACTTAATCGTTGTATTTATTAGAAGAGCTTGTTGTTCGTCAAGTAAAACCTTCTCAGTTGTCATGCGCTCCTGGTACTTAATCGTTGTATTTATTAGAAGAGCTTGTTGTTCGTCAAGTAAAACCTTCTCAGTTGTCATGCGCTTCTGGTACTTAATCGTTGTATTTATTAGAAGAGCTTGTTGTTCGTCAAGTAAAACCTTCTCAGTTGTCATGCGCTCCTGGTACTTAATCGTTGTATTTATTAGAAGAGCTTGTTGTTCGTCAAGTAAAACCTTCTCAGTTGTCATGCGCTTCTGGTACTTAATCGTTGTATTTATTAGAAGAGCTTGTTGTTCGTCAAGTAAAACCTTCTCAGTTGTCATGCGCTCCTGGTACTTAATCGTTGTATTTATTAGAAGAGCTTGTTGTTCGTCAAGTAAAACCTTCTCAGTTGTCATGCGCTCCTGGTACTTAATCGTTGTATTTATTAGAAGAGCTTGTTGTTCGTCAAGTAAAACCTTCTCAGTTGTCATGCGCTCCTGGTACTTAATCGTTGTATTTATTAGAAGAGCTTGTTGTTCGTCAAGTAACACCTTCTCAGTTGTCATGCGCTCCTGGTACTTAATACCCTGAACTTTCTTCACAGAGCTCTGAAGATGAACAAATGGAGGCTGAGGATTCGTCTAATCAAGATTCCCTCATCTCTCTTCCTAATCCTGAAGCATCAGTGGATTATCTGACTGAAGGGCCAGAAGCCTTGGAAAAGGTAAGGTACAAACTGGGTTTTGAACCCGCGACCTCCCGTACGGAAGGCAAGCGCGTCAACCACTATCACACCACAAATCAGAGATGTCATTTTAAATTATATCATCATCATCAGCCTATAGTCGTCCACTGCTGGACATAGGCATCCCCCAAACCTCGCCACATCGACAGGTCCTGCGCCATCTGGATCCAGTGACCTCCCGCGATCCTGACCAGATCGTCGGTCCACGACTGACATTTTGCACGCAGATGTATATCGCGTGACGATGCAATAATATGACAAAATGGCGCTGATCTGATGATGGAGTTGTAGGAACTCTTTTACTAAACAAGATAGACTCGTCTCGTTTTACTTGTATTATATTTAATTTTAATCTATATTAGTTCGGCTCCGGCTCCCCTCCCGTACAAGAGGAGACCACGCCCCAATCCACCAACAATACCGAACAACATGCCACAAGAAGACACACAGTTGGTCCTGGAGATTGTAGACATACACAGGTAAATAAATATTATAGTTTTTATTTATTTCACGCTTTGGTAAAAAATCACAAGTGTCATGGCGCAACCAATAAAGAACGTCAATTTCATATTATTTACCTAATCGTGACGTCATCCAATGTTGTTCGCGTTTCAGCCAAAATGGCCGATTGTAATATTTTAATTTATTAAAAATCTTATTCATCTCAAGTATTTAAGTAAAATTTTTGTAAGTTTTGAATTGTTGTCATACTTATTGGCAAGTCCTATATACAGGGTGGACTTTTTAAACTCCCGGGTGTAATAAGACATTAAAAAAAAAGTCTATGAATGCAGTTGTGTTTAAACTTTTGCGTATTTTATTTTTAAATTGTACTTTTTATTTTGTTGTGGCGTCGCAATACTGAATCCCAAAATTTGTTGGTAAGCGCATAACGCCTGAACCGATTTGGACAATTATTTTTTAACATGTACCTAGAAGTACAGGGATGGTTTAGAACGAGAAAAAATGGAATAAAAAACTTTAAATTGATAGTGACGCAGACAAAGTTGTGCCAGATTATTAAAAATATTATTAATTTTGTAGGGTAGCGATCTCGGTGTTTGCGGAGCGGCTGTTTCAGCCGATTTGAGACCATCACCATTATACGTCTCAGCACAATTTAACGTAAGTATAATATTAGTTTTAACAGTCCACGAAAAAATAATTATCTATATCGTAAATTTAAAGAATTATCCAAAATAAAAGCATGAATATTATGATTTAAAAAATATTCTTTTTAAACAAAAAGCAAGTTTCAATTAAGAAAAACATGGGACACCCGAATAGAACGAAGTTCCTTTCAATTAAAAGATATCTTATATTTTTTTCCTAACGTAACGCGCGATAAGGAACGTGTTTTAAAAGATTTTGATTACAGCGCCATCTAGCGATGATCATCTAAAACAAAAATAGTGTCGTGACAACTTTTCGTAAGATTTTTTCCGCGCGATAAGGAACTTCGTTCCAAAAATCAAAAATACATAAAAAAAATCAATTTCTTCAACAATTCTCTCCAATTTTGGCAGCAACAACCCTCTCCCAACGTATCGTTGTTGCCAAACACAAATCTGGCAGCAAAACTACCCGCCGTCCAACATCAACCCGCGAGATACTTCAGCGTTAAGGATCAACATTTACTAAAACCGCCGCACGCTATGCAGAGCCAAGGTAAGTCCAATTTTAAAGTTTACAAGATGTCGAGAATTGTTCGGCGTCCGGAGGGGGCGGCGTAACGCGTCGCGCCGTCCCTCATAACCCCGTGCTGGGTTCTGGCCTCAGTTTGGACGCTGAATGTGAGCGGTTGGAGGTTTTGGTGCGGTTCAACTCCCACATACAGTGGAATCCGGTAATGTCCTCCAACTAAAAAAAAGTCGAGAATGTCTTTTACTTCCAATAAGGAGGTACTCAATTTGACAGTTTGTATGTTCCTTGTGGCCTATAGCATGCGAGATCCTGAATCGCGCTATCGACATTTGCCATCCCACATGGTGACTTGTGGAATTCGATGGTATTAGACCAAAGGGAGATCTCTTCACTTCTGAATCGCGCTAAAGGTCGCCACAAAATTTCACAATTAGCGTGTATTTATTTTTCATATAAACCGATTTCGACGATTCTTTTTTAAAAATCAGACATTTTGAGCAAAAATTTTGTGTGTTATAAATAAAAAAATAATAGTCTTTATTCTTATGTAAATAGCGTCTACATTCGGCCGTCGGGCTTCAGATGGGGGGGCCCATGTACCTCGATGTAGAGAAAGAACGTGTTGTCATTCAATACCTTCACACCACGTATGTATTACAAGCTTTATATTAACTTGCACTGGATGTAACTATGTATGGGTTGCAAGCTAAATTTGACAAACTTCCCGGTTTTAGATTGAGCTGACATTGTGCACTTAGATGTATATCGCGTGACAATGCAATAATATGACAAAATGGCGCTGATCTGATAATGGAGTCTGAAGGAACTCCTGTACTAAACAAGGTGTTCCCGGAGCGCTATGACATGTCTCTCTTTAAACGAGGTTTAAGAAAAGTCCTGTATGGGTAACAGCCCCTCTTTGCCCTGGCATTGCAGAGGTTCATGAGCGACGGTGACCGCTTACCATCAGGTGGGCCGTAGGCTCGTTTATCTATCACGCAATAAAAATAAAAAAAAAGATAGACTCATCGTTGTCTCGTTTTACTTGTATTAGCTAGCACTCTACTGATACATAATATCCAGGATCTTAAAAGCTTGTGCTTAAAGTTTTCTTAAAAAAAAAAAATAGATTTCAGAATCTTTTCTCTCAATGTATTGTTTATCCCAAAAATATCTATTAAAATGCATTAATTTCGTAGGTTTCTGATAGTGGAACAGTACAAAGGCCAGAAGAAACTGAACAAAACGACGAACAAAACTCGGATTCGACTTATAATAGTAATCTTTGCAGGTAACTAAAAAATACTGGAGCATTTTTTAACCCAAATGGCATTTGAAGTAACTCGTATAGTCCAATTTTCAAAAATAGAGTTTTAATTTTTGATGTTACATGAAAACTGATTATATGAAGATTCTTTTTTATTGGTTTTAAGCTTTTTTTATAAACTAGATTTTAATAAGCAATCTTGTTTTTTTTTGTACCTATTTTGCCAACGTCAAATTTGACTTTGTAAACCTTAAAGTATTGATTTTTTTTTTCGTAATTAGACCAAAATACATGTAATGGAACATTTGTTTCAGAAACGAAACTTTATACCAAAAATAGTATAGTATTTTCATTTTTGTAAATAGTAAAAGATTGTATATTATTATTATTTAAGTATTTAAAAACATTTTAATTAAAGGTACATGATGAATCGTGGTAGCAGTAAAAGACACACAATGGCAACACCGGAGGACGCGGCCAGTGTTGCCACCTCAGTCGCCACGGGAAGCATGGTAAGTTAATATTTCTGAACCGATTTTGACTCTATTTTCTTAGCAGATACTTTATGTCGTGTTTTTACATAGGCTCGCAGACTTTCACATTGGTCGGCCGTCACTGTTATTTGTTTTGTACGTGTTGGACGTTGGCGAGCCAATGTGAAAACACGACATTAGACGTAATGGCATATAATTTGCGAAAAATTTGACCATGCAGTTTTTGCGTTATTAAATTATTGCCATTGAAATTGGATAACAAAAAGTAGAAATAAAACTAATGGGCCACCTGATCGTAAGTTACCGTTGCTGATTGACCTTTGCAATGTCAGGGGACACTGCGCTACCTACGACCTAACTTTAAGGACTATTTTACAAGCTTTATATTAACTTGCACTGGATGTAACTATGTAAGGAATTTTTTGAGTCAAATTTGACAAACTTCTCGGTTTCCGATTGAGCTGACAGTTTGCACACAGATGTATATCGCGTGACAATGTAATAATATGACAAAATGGCGTTGATCTGATGATGGAGTCGTAGGAACTCTTGTACTAAACAAGATAGACTCGTTGTCTCGTTTTACTTGTATTAGCTAGCACTCTACTGATACAAGATATTCAGGGTCTTAGAAGCTTGTATTTAAAAAAAAAAATTGTCTTTAACAGCCAAATAGTACCCCATCATCAACAACAAGTATTCGAGTGCGCAGAACCGGTCTTCTAACGGTCACAGAAAGACCTCCAGGTAATATACAGCGTGTTTTATGTAGCTATAGGGTGTGACTTTTTGTAATTTTTTTTTTGCTTATGTAGTTAGGGTGTAACTTTTATCTGTGTCTTAATACAGATGACAGTGTGATAAATTTGATACAGGGTGTGATTTTTTAGTGATTTAAAAGAAAATATTTGCTTTATTGAATTGTTTGGTCCGAACTAAAGTGACGTCGTGCTCAATTTTGGCTCCAGCCACAGACTTGACATAAAAATCAAACAAATTATGACGCTGTTTCCGGTCTAGTGGACATTTAATAACGATATAACAATTCATTTTTGACGTGACAACGTGTTATAAATTGGTTTGCCGGGTGACACTTCACTGCGTTACGCTCCGCTCACGTTATGCGCTCACAATGAGAGCGAGTGAGAGGCACGCGTGCCGCGTCACTTTTTATGTCTGTCTCTCTCACTCTTAGGCGGGCTAACCATGCCCGAGTCGTTGTCACGTAAAAGTTTCGCCCGTATACCGACTTTACAGGCAACCAATTTTTTAAATTATTTGTTAACTATTTACTGTCATCTGTATTTAATGCAATGTTTTAGCTTGAATCATTGTTTTCTGTTGATTTTTAAGCTTATAATACTATCACAAATATTATGGTTTTATATTAGCAATAGTTTTAAAATTTAAAGTACTTTGGTTACACCCTTCTTAAGTGTTTTTTTCCGCAGTAGGTAGTATGTTTTTCGTGAATAGTTGTATATAAAATTTTAATTTTATTTTTTTTTATTTCGGAAATGTTTTTTTTTTTTCAAAAACTTAAGCTATTTCTGTTTTCTATATAAATCGACTTTCTTAGCAATTTTTGAGTATTTTTCATTTTCGTCTTTAATTTTGCAACTGAATTTAAAAAAAACATTTTCAAAAATTTCTGTAGTGCATGTTGCTCGATGCATTTTCGTTGTTTTTGCTAATTATTATTTTGTTTTTATTATTTTTTTAGTTATAAGCCCGGAATTAGTAATGGAAGTCGAGACTCGAATGAACCGGAATTATTTGCCCCCCTCCATACAATACCAGGGGTACCAAAGCCCCCCATTGCCAAATGTGACGCCAAACATTCCCCAAAGTCCAACCCATGGCTCAATTACAGCTGGTACTCCATACATCCAGCCAATACTGGACCAAACTTTCATACCAAAAGGCTCCATAATGTCCGGTACACCAATCACCCAATCCGGGCCAACGTTGGCTCAATACTACCCCGGATCGATTACAAGTGGTGTCCCTAGAACGGATCCAACGTTTAGTCCAATGGCCAACGCTCCGACCAGCTTTGGGTCCAACCCTACGAACATGAATTTCGCAAGCCACACTCCAAATTTTGGTAGTCCTATAAACCAATCTACGCCCAACTTTTCGACGACGTTTGGCACAAGCGCTCCTATTGGCCAAGGTTTGATTCTGAGCGGTTCCATAACAGCTGGTACGCCAGTTGTGACCAACAATTATTCAAACAACAATTATAACAGACAGAGAAAATATTCTGGGCCACAACGCGTGAAAATCCAAACGTTGGCTACAGTACAAGAAATGGGTAATTGTCATTTTTTTATATTGGTGATGGGTACAAATGTTTGATCAAACAATTCTCTTAGGTATTTTTAATTCTACAAGATACTGGATTATGACGTCACAACTAAGTAAACATTTGAATTAGTTTTTGTTTTATTTTGCATGTGTGTTTCGTGTGTTTTTGCACTAGTTTTTGTAGTAATTAGTTGCACTAATACTTGAAAGTATTTTGGTACAATATTTTCCAATTTTAGAATATTTTAATAGGATTAAAGATTAGGTCTTTAAACGAGGTTTAAGAAAAGTCCTGTATCGGGTGGGTCGTAGACTCGTTTATCTATTTCGCAATAAAAAAAAAAGGTTAACGTTCCTCTATGCTCTGACATTTCAGAGGTCTATGAGTATCAAAAACTAGATGATAATATAAAAAACAGACGAAAAAACAATGTTTTTTTATGTTATCTTTAAATGTAGTTTGACATTATTTTAATACGGTACATTGCAGTAGTCCATGAGCGACGGCCACCACTTACCATCAAGAGAGACTTCTTTAACAAAGTTAAAAAACGTTATATATGAAAAACAGTATTTTTTTTCCTTTTTTGCGTGATTTTCTATATGAACCGATTTCGATGTTTTTTGTTAGGATGATACTTTGGACATTATCTCATATAAATTATCAAAATAATTTGCAATAAAGTGGTCGCGATCTTTAAGATAATTGTACCAACCCATTACTGCCCACTGCTGGGCTCAGGTCTCCTCCGAAGAGGGGTTAGGCATAGTCCACCACGCTTGCCTAATGCGGATTGGGGACTTCACATATCTTCAAAGGATTTTTAGAATCCTTTCCGACATGCAGGTTTCCTCACGATGTTTTCCTTCACCGTTTTTAGCCAGTGGTGTGAAAACTTTGTTCTTTAAGATATAAATAAATCTATAATTAATATAAAACAGCTCGCGAGCACGCCGAACGTTATTCGCCGGTTCGCCGAGCCGAATGTTCGCCGCCAAGAGTAACACACGACATAGCGTCGGCAAGACTGGAATATCAACAATTACAGGTAAGAAACTGAATCGATTTGGATGGGAGTTATTGTCAGATAGTTGAAGTACTGAGTTAATATGACATAGACATATTTTATTTGAGGTAAAAATGGTACAAAAGATGAAAAAAAAAACAATTTATATAATCATACCTATTACATTTTCACCACAAACCAGCCGAGTGTATGGCTGAATATCGACATAAATTATAGAATCAATGCCAACATCCAGCGCTGGTTTTCAGCAGCTGGCAGTGACGTCACAAATGTTCAGATTGTACACGACTAAGAAATTATACAAAAAATGACACATAAAATATACTATTATAGGTACATCAATAGGCCTTAAAAAATCGATATATTATTAAATTAAATACAGGGTGGATTTGTAACTTGGGACAATCTGTCGTGGGGTGAATGACCTGTCGAAATAAAACTTAGAACCACTTTTATTTTAGGAATTGGATAAAAAAAATTTTTCATCGTAGTATTATTGAAAAAAAGTTTAACCGATCCAAAAAAAAAGATGGTGCTAAGTTGTATTTCGATAGGTCATTCACCCCACATCAGATTTCCCAAAGTTACAGATCCACCCTGTATATGTTTTTTGTTGTCTAAGTTATTGGTTGGTTCCCAGTTTAGTGGTAACTAATTAATATTGTATCGTCAAAGCTACGCAAAGCGTTTGCGAATTTCAATTCGTCATCATCATCTTTACTACGTGGGTTCCAAATTTTGAAAGTTATGATTTTTGGTCCTTCGAGCCAGATTTTTCATCTGTCTGTACCAACCCATTACTGCCCACTGTTGGGCTCAGGTCTCCTCAGAAGAGGGATTAGGCATAGTCCACCACGCTTGCCCAGTTCGGATTGGGGACTTCACATATCTTCAAAGGATTTTTAGAACCATTTTCCGACATGCAGGTTTCCTCACGATGTTTTCCTTCACAGTTTTGAGCCAGTGGTGTTGTGAAAAATTGCACATAAATCTTTTTCACATTTAGATTTAGAGGTACAAGCCGGATTTGAACCCGCGACCTGCCGTTCGGAAGGAAGCGCTTCGACCACTACCCCACTACGATTTTTCAACAATATCCTAAAGTTCTCAAGAAAGGATTTTAAGTTGTATTTTTGTTGTATTATATTATTTCAGCGTGGTTTGGAACGTCGTAGCAGCAATAATGCGGGCGCATCGCCGCCATTGAATGATCCGCGATTACATACACCCGCCGCGTCTATGCCCAGTAAGTATAGAGTTTGAAAGAGATCGAGAGATCGTGTTTGTATTAGAGATTTTCGTGGGTTTTTTAACAAAATGTGTGTTCACTTAGTGACCATGAGTGTTGGAACGAAGTTCCTTATTGCGCGTTATCGAAAGGGCTAGACGGAAATTCTTATGAAAAAATTGTCACGACACTTTTTTTGTTTTATATGATTAATGCTAGATGGCGCTGTGATTAAAATATTTTATAAAACAATTCCTTATTTTGTTTTATATGATTAATGCTAGATGGCGATGTGATGTGATGAATATTTTATTACAATTCCCTCACTAATTAATCGAAAGGAACTTCGTTCCATCCGGGTGTCCCTTGACACCTCTCAAGTTTTTTTTTGTGTATGTGTGTGTATCCATTTGGATATGTTTGCGTGTGTGAGAGAAAGAGAGAGAGTTTATTTTCATGTGTTTGACGTGTGGCGTGCCTTACGTTAAGTTGGTATCGGTAAATTTACCTGTTTCCTTGTGCAGGTTCCAATAATTAATTTTATAGCTTAAAATTTTACGATTCAATGAATTTGCCGCGCAATAAGTTATGCCGCGTTTCCACACTGGCTCGCCAACTTTCATATTTGTCGGCCATCATCGTCATTTGTTTTGTACGTGTGTCGGACGTTGGCGAGCAAGAAACGCGACATAAGAGAAAAATAATGTGTATGTGTGAGAGAAAGAGTGTCAGTATGTGTGTGTGGTGCGCAAGAGTCACGCGAGGTTAACGGGTTCTAACCACGATATCGGAGTCTTTTAAATACTGGTAATTTGAGTTCCAGTGGTACCCAAAAGCGAACGAGAAAGAGGGTAGACGATTTGTTTCCTCTTAAATCGACCCGCATCCAGTCTTCTCGTGATCATGACGTTTGCAACAACAACGAAATATCGAGACAACTCAATTAATTAAATATCGTGGTAAGAACCCGTTCAAAATGCATGAAAGCAATGCTATGTTGTCCTAAGTTTATTTTGGGTATAATTCGATATCTAAATAAAGTTCTGTCCTTTCCATATCATCATTAACAGACTCGCCTATACACTCGTGTGTGACGTCACCAGCGACGCTCGACTTGAGCACAGTGACTGGCGAGGCAAGTCGCGCCGTCCTACTTGCCGTGCAAGCGACTTGCCCGGAACACTTGCTCCACGAGTTGCACAGGACGATGCTTCTGACGCAGGTGAGTCCGGTCCGAACGGACCATGGTGGCGTGACGCTTTTATGGCGTTACGGTAAATTGTGTAAAACTTGTCGTGATGATAATTAGTGTGAGACTTTTGCCGTGACAGTAAATGCCATGAGTTTTAATTTGTACTGTTGTATCCTTAAATAAATAGACACTAAAGTAACGTTACGGCGAATGGTGTGACACTATTATAGTGACGTCTTAATTATTGCATTTAAAGTTTCAATATATATTATGTATAACCAATCTTTTAAATATTATATTTTTATGTTAAACCAAAAAAAAAATATAAAGACCTCGAAAATAATTTTAAATCGCTAAAATCATAGGAAAAATTACTTTTATTCTAAAAATCTAACCTAAAACCTTTTCTTTCAGGAAACGGCCCTAAAAATCGGCGTAAACCTCCACACCCTATCTCCCCACTTAAACATATCCCAGGAACTGTTAAAATGCATACACAATTACACAAACTACACGTTACTATCTGGTCACACCTCCCCTGCCAGTCCAGGGTCACCACTACACCAAATAACTGAAGGCATCAGCTATTTACACACAGGGTCTATAACTAGAGGAACCCCACAAGCATCAGCCACACCTTTAGACCTTAGAAGCAATATAGAACTTGACTATCCTCAATTACATCCAATGATCCACCCCCAAATCCACATGGTCACGCATAGGTCGTTAAATAACTCGCCTATATCCAACCCTGGGTCGCCATTAGACATGATCCAAGAGGAAATAGGTAATGGGGAGAAAATCGAAAGGAATGTCCAGAATTTCAATCATCCCCAAATAAGTTTAACGGATTGTCTCGGCTCAGAAATTACTTTAGTCGCTTCATCGTCGGACGATAGTATGGATAGCCTAGAAAACACTAAATACAACTTACCCCAATTCGTGATTTCTGAGCCAACCGATTTGGATGACAGACCGTCCATAACTAAAGGTATTGGCCGGAAAGTCAGCCAGGAAACGGAAATAGAGCCATTAAAAGACTCGGAGATGCAGTCACCTAAAGATGACGAGCAGAAGTTTTTGGTTGATGATTTAAATATCAGAAGGGGTAGTGATAAATCATTAGGTTTTAGCGATGATTCCTTAAGCAATGATTCTACAAACGCCTCGCCTAATTGTGAGCAAACCATCCAATCGATCTACTCAAACATAGTCTCAATCAGCTCTGGTTTTAGCGAAAACCGCGGCAGTTTCTCGGAACACCGAGAATCATTCTCCTTTTCTGACCGCGGCAGTTTTTCTGAACGCGGCGATTACGGCAGATCCTCATTTTCCGACCAGGGTCGCGGCAGTTTTTCCGAAAAAGGAGAAACTCCGCGATCCTCATTTTCCGCTCAAGGTATCCTGGGCGAGGTCAAAGAATATTCTGAAGACGTTTACATGTCAAGGGAAAACGATTTGACACCTGTCAAAGAGATTGACAAGCTCCAAAAATCGACAATGGACTTGCGATTGACAGATATTTGTAAGCCCGAAGAAAAAATACCGATCTTGCTAAGCCCCCAAAAGATTTCGTGCGCGCAAGAGTATTACGAAGTTGCTTTATCGACTTTCTGTTCAAAATTGGACTCTACGAGAATAGTAGAGTTATTAAAAGACGCCATAAATACCAAAGTTCCACCACAAAATATATTCGTTGAAAAAGTGGCCAAAGACGGGAACAATGGTTATATAAATTTGGAATATTCTGGAGGAATCCAAATAGAATTAATGGTATGCGAAAATAAGGCAATGGAGAAAAAAGGACTTAAAATGAGACGGATTTCCGGTGACCAGCGCGAGTACGGTAAATTGTGCGAACAGCTGATTACTAGTTTGACTGTTTAAACGACTATTTTAATCATCGAAATCGGATTTTTTGTCGAAAACAACAAGCCGGAGGTTATAATAAAACTACATTACATTTGCGAAAGAAACTAATATAAAACATCAATAGTTTTTTAATTATAAGCCATGCCAAAAAAACAGCTGTTAAAATAAAAGGTCATTGATCTATTAGAAAATTGAAAGTCGTGGTGGGGTAGTGGTCGAAGCGCGTCCTTCCGAACGGGAGGTCGCGGTTTCAAATCCGACTTGTACCTCTAAATCTAAATGTGAAAAAAGATTTATGGGCAATTTTTCACAACACCACTGGCTAAAAACGGTGAAGGAAAACATCGTGAGGAAACCTGCATGTCGGAAAAGGGTTCTAAAAATCCCTTGAAGATATGTGAAGTCCCCAATCCGCACTGGGCAAGCGTGGTGGACTATGCCTAATCCCTCTTCTGAGGAGACTTGAGCCCAAAAGTGGGTAGTAATGGGTTGGTACAGGATTCTATTAGGATTGACAAGACAAAAAATCTATTGATGATTAAAGTGTGTAAATTTTTATCTCTGTCTTTCGCTTTAGGAGTAAGCGAGAAATCACTATAATAATAGGAGATTTTAGACATCTCTTTAAATCGCTTCGCTGGTCGAATATGATTTTAATATTGACAAAAACCTATTTGAAGGTAATTAAAATAAAACCCTTAAACGCCTTTAAATAATAAAAAATATAAGATTTTTGAGTTCAGTTCTTGCACAATTCGTAAACGAAGTTAAAAAAATTTGGCGTTTAAGGGTTAAAAGTTTTCAAAAACAATATTATAACAAAATTGTGCAAAAAAAAAACAAAGTATGACATTTCCGCTCAGTGTCATATTTCAAAAAAAACATTCGCATAACTCATTTTTAGTTCAAAAAGTGTCATTATATTAAATGAAGTTAATTTTAATAACTTTTTCTTGATTTTTGACTAATGACACTATGGGCTTAAATGTCATACACTACAGAAACCGCTTAAAAATTGTATATACTGGTTTTTGGCAACGAAATCTTATAAAGTCATTTAAAAATGTGTCTATAAGTTAAAATCACTGAGGTCACTGACTGGAGATAGGATACTTCACGCCGTCAAAAGTAATTTTTAAGTTAAAGTCACATTTTTAAATAGATGTCTTTAATAATAATTTGTAATAATGTACATTCTTTCTAATTACAATCTTTGATCTAGGTAATTTTAGGCATTAAAAGAACTAGGCAGGACCTAGATAAAAAAAAATCTTAGCATTATCTGCTAATTTCGAAAAAAGAAACTGAGCGTATCCACGGATCGTTGTGACGTGCGATCTATAATAAAATCGATTTAGTAAATTAAGAATCGAATAACACCAAAAAGCAAGAGGCATTTCTTAGCCCAAATGGCATCGCTATAAACTCATACAGACCAAATAAAATTCGAACAATATTAAATTTTTCATAAATCGTTTGAAAAATTACTACATACAACATCAATTATAGATACTTTTAATAAGCAGTTATTTAAAAAACACAAAATAATTGACAAAATAGAATACTTACATAATGTCGGGCCTTGTCATTATCAAAAACCGATTTTAATATTTCCGGACACTCGCTCCTAAACATCAGAGGTGTATAAGTGTGAGTTCAACTGCGTTTAAAGATCTCTATAGTAGAATGATCAATCCAGATGATTGACCTACAGTGGATACATTTTCAAATTAGTTTTTTTTCATTAATTACTTGTAGAAAAACCAAGATAACTATTTGAGCAGGATTTTATAGAAAACCAAGGCCCAGTTGTTGACAACTCTCATACATTTTGTATGTAGATATGTTTTGAACAATTTCAGATCAACATTTCTTAACAAATCTTTCATCAATACATTTATTGAACGCATCATTGTGAAACTGAAGAATGAACAAGAAAATAATCATAAGTGATTACAATTTTGAAGTTGTCCTTTATTGGTCGGCCATTTTGTGCCTAAAGTGAGTGAGCCTAAATAACCAAACTAGACATTTGACATTGACAGTGGCGTGCATGCATACTTAAGTCAAAGTATGCAGTAATGTAAATCTGAGTAATTTTCGACAGCCTACAATCAATTTTATTTTACTTTACGCTAAATATAAACCAATAATAGTAATGAGAAGTGTATTTTGATTAAATACAGAGTGGATCTGTAACTTTGTCCCAGCTGTAGTGGGGTGAATGACATGTTGAAAAATAACTTAGAACCACTTGAAATTTAGTTATTGTATAAAAAAAATATCGTCATATTATGAAAGTCCGCAACGATAGTCGTACATTTTCCATACAATGTCAGGAAAAAAGTTTAACTGATCCAAAAAATAACAGTAGTTCTAAGTTGTTTTTCAACAGGTCATTCACCCCACTTCAGCTGTGAGAAAGTTACATCCACCCTGTATTCAAAGTTTAATCGATTTTTATTGTAATTTAAAATCAAATATCAAATCTTAGAGTATGCAGTGCATTTTTGCGTATATAAACTGCACGCCACTGGTCATTGACATTTTGACAGCTGTCAAATGTCAAACGTCAAAAACTGCGTTTTATGATATCGCGTGCATTTAAAACTTGTGAAGCTTTTTTCATTCCTGATGTTATTTTCCTTAGCTGTATTTTAGATGATGGATGAAAAAAAAGCATATCAGTTAACAAAAATGTTTGAAAAATTCTGTATACAGGGTGTTTCAGAACTATGGGATGTGAAGGAAAATAGCATAATTTACAACACGATGTATATAACTAGGTGACCTACCCGACTTCAGCTGCATCACAAAACGAGACTTCTTGTGATAAAAAAAATATTCCACAGTACCTACATTTTCACAGATTATGACGAAAAAATATCAACTAAATCGGTTCATTGAGAAAAGAGAAATACGCAAACATGGACAGCTCATCTTTTGCTTAGCTCCCAAAAGTTTCATAATATGAAAACGTAATCATTCAAATCGGTCCAGATTTTTTATATACCATAGTTCTGAAACATCATTTAAAGTGATAAATTATTGTGCAATATTAGATTTGAAAGAAAATGTGAAAAAAAAAACATTCTGTTTTTAAAGTATCTTTTATTTTTTTTCTAAATCTCGCCATAGATTACTTTTAATATAGTTTATTTATGAAAATTCATAATATTTAATGTAAATAAAATAGTGATAATTTTGATTTTTTTAAGATGTAAGTATAATAAAATAATGTTGATAAATTATTTTTGTTGTTTTATTTGTGTTTTTGGACTTCATTTGCCTTTTTTTTCAGTTGGAGGAAATGTAGTATGTTGGAGTTGAACCGCACTAAAACCTCCAACCGCTCACACTCAGCGTCCGAACCCCGGCTGAGGCCAGAACCCAGCACGGAGTTTGGAGGGACGGCGCGACGCGTTACGCGCTCGGCACTCTTTCCCGACGCGCCGTCACCTATTATTGCTCTTTTGTTATTGTTACATAAAAAAAAACCTTCCCCCGTCCTGAAGACGGTAGAAACATCCGCCGGTGCTTGCCCTGTTGAGAGAGGCATGGCGTTGTTATCTCCACCTCATTTGCCTAGCCTATTTTCCTTGCCTATACTATGCTGCAGAATACTCGTAAGTTATGTAGAAATCTATTTTATAGGTACTTCAAAATTTGCTAAACGTTTTTCAGCCTTTCTTGGTCCGCTTATTTTCAATCAAATTCAGAAAATGTGCCCCATAAAAGAGCTATTAGCTCACACTGCTAAGCTTAAGGCAAAAAATAGGTTACTTGAATTATCAAATATTGAGACTGAGCGTTTACTGGATGGTTTTTAATAATTCTGCCATTGTGACGTTGTTTCATATATTATATAAGAAAAAGCCATGAAATTATTGTATTTCATTTTCTTTTTAAGTTGTGTAATTTTCATACTTTTTTTTGTGTGTGTTTTCATGTATTCATATGCTAAGTTTTAGTCTTTATACCCTTTAAACGTATATGGTAATGCTTTTGCACTGTCCTTCATAATACAGGCTCGGCCTAGTGTGAAGCTCACTAGTATACTTTGACATGTAGCTTAAAAACCATGTTTTAATGTTTTTTTTTTTTTTTGTAAGCTTGTAATTCACTTACCTCATTAATAATAAATAATAATACTACGAGTATAATATCACAAAGCTGAAGAGTTTGTGCGCGCTAATCTCAGGAACCGCTGGTCCGATTTGAAAAATTCTTGCAGTGTTGGATAGTTCATTTATCAAGGAAGGAAAGTTGCGCGGGTCAACTAGTAAAATTATATTTATAACTATTAGATATAGTGAGTATGGGCTTATTTCGCGTGCGTCAAGTTGACAGACACATAAAGACTATTGAATATCTTTTTAAGTACGGTAGCTCTCTGCTCTGCGACGGGAAAGAGTGCCGAGCGCGTAACGCGTCGCGCCGTCCCTCCGGTGATGTCCTCCAACTGAACAAAAAAGCTCTCTGCTCTATTTATGTGGTATCGGACAATATTTATCACTACTTAGTCACAATTTTTCGACATATTCAAAAACATTAAATTCCATTATGTACCTTGACGCACTCCTTATTTCTAATTATACAGGGTGGATCTGTAACTGTGGACAATCTGACGTGGGTATCAGATACACCCTGTATAAAATAACACAAAAAAATATTAGTCCGTTTTGTTTCAGTTTGAATAACGATACGTCGCTAGTCGTTTTTTCATAGTAAGTAATCATCGAAATTAGTTACACAACAAAAAATCATCAAAGCTCGTTCACGTAAATTTTCATTTTTAATTATAACCTCAAAAGCACGTTTAAGATCTTGAGAATTACCTTTAAAATCAGAGAAAAAATAATTATCCGAATTGGTCAACACAAAGTTAAGACTAGCGAGGACAAAAAAATACCTACACTCAACTCATAAAATATCATATCGAGTGATGGGAAAAGATACAAAAAAATAGCATGTTAAGGAAAGTGTTAATTAAAAACCCATTTTCAAAACTAGCACGTGCATGTCTTAGGATAAATAATACTTGAAAAACTTAATTATATATTAGGGTCAAGTTCCAGAATCATATAATGTTAAAAATATTAATTTTATCTGCGTAAGTCTACTATTCAGATGGTATTTTATTTTTGAATATATGCAATTAATTAATTCACATTTATTTCATACTTTTACAGGTTTGATGCTGCCTGAAACTACTTTTTTTCATGTCTTTTAGCGTAATACATAGAAATAAACTCACTTGACGTAAGCACCAGGAGTTATATAATAACACAATTTCAATACCTAAAACATGTTTAGAGCATGCTACTCAAACGCTATTATTACTATTTTTTTATAACATTACAATTAAATTATTATGACTTTTAAATCCCATCTCTGCTTCTGTCACAAGTATTGACAATACTGTTTTAGGTGTGCGGGCACGCATAGATAAATACATTCAAACGGATCCTTTCTAAATCGAAAAAAAAACTGACAGATGAGAAAACAGTCCAATTTATACTTCATAAAAAATCCTACAACCCCGTGCCGGGCACGTTTCCGAAAAAAAAGTACACAAAAGGCGGGAAACGGAAACATTGCAAAAAATGTCTCGACGCCATTAATCTTATTCCTTTTTGTAAATCTACCGTGATGCCGGCAAGCTAAATACGTATTATTAGCTGAGATAAATAACAGGAGACAACACAGTCAAACTTTGCTATTTTTTAAGAAAACTTTAAATACAAGCTCTTAAGATCCTGTATATCATGTATCAGTAGAGTGCTAGCTAATACAAGTAAAACGAGCCGAAGATGAGTCTATATTGTTTAGTACAGGAGTTCTTATGACCACCTTCCACATCCATAATTAGATCAGCGCCATTTTGTAATCTTATTGCATTGTCACGCGATGTACATCTGCGTGCAAAACGTCAGATCAATCGGAAACCGGGAAGTTTGTGAGGTCTAACTCGCGGGATTGCATCCGAACTTACATAGATCTATCCAGTGCAAGTTAATATATATACCTAAAGCTTGTAAAAATTAATTAAATTCTCATCTAGCTCTTAATTATTTTTAAAATATCTAAATAAAGATTTCTTTCAACATTCTCCTATTATATTAACTCTTAGCCACTCTAAGGCTGCGTTTCCACCAGAGATGTGCGAGGATGCATAGCGAGGGATGTGTTTGTAAAGAACCAATAGGATCGCTTCATTTACCTTGCCTCGATCAGCACAGCTCTGGTGGAAACGGCTCAGCGGAGCTAGATTTTTGCGCATACAAAACAAGCGCGGGATGTGTACGAGGGAAGTGTGCGAGGAATGTGTGTTGAGAAAGATGTGTTGCGAGGTTTGCGCATACTGTACCAGCCAGTCCATAGACGGAGTTTGTTGGAAGTAGAAGTGCGCAAAATAGATAATAATATGGATAATTGGAAAAAGAAAATACTTTTATATTTAACAATTTGTGATGAAGAAATGGAAGCAGAAGATACGGAGTTTATTAGTTCTATAATTTACACAGCTTCGCAACGCATCCTCACGCCACACATAAATGCGCATTTTCACAGCTCCGCTACACATCCTCGTAGGCACATTATCATCGCACAGCTTTGGTGGAAACACCCACACATTTTCACAGCACAGCTAGACATCCTCGCACGACACATTTCCATCGCACATCTATGGTGGAAACGCAGCCTAAGGTTATTAGCTAAACAGCTTATTTTGGCGGCAAAACCGAAATTAGACACATCCGTTTTGGGTAGCTGTCACAATTTGACAAGTTTGAGCGGACGCGCAAAAACGCAAAGGGATGTAGGACGTATAGAAATTGATTTATTGATTTTATACGTGCCTTAGCGTAGATAAATACTTCAATAATTTTGTCCGATTTTCCAAAAGATGGTTATCAAGTTTACTTCAAATCAAGTCAAGTGGGAAGTATTAAATAGCATTTTTGATTAATTATCAGTACAATAAATTACAAAAATACAATATGTAACTTTGTTGAATAAGTTGGATTAATTAAGATAAAAAAAAAAATATATTGTTATATCTTCGTTTAATTTTAGTTTGGACCAATTCGGATTATTCTTATTACAAATGAAGAGTAATGGTCATCTATTTTTTTTATCTATTTTTAACGAACAACATTTCACGATTTGCCACGCGTGTTTGCCTTTTTTTTTATTGCCATGTAGGCAGACGAGCCAACGGGCCACCTGATCGTAAGTGGTTACCGTCGCTCATGAACCTCTGCAATGTCAGGGGACATTGAGGGATCGCTACCTACGACCTAACTTTAAGGATCCTCCTCAAACCTCGTTTGAAGAAGGACATGTCATAGCGCTCAGGGAATACCGAGGAGGGGAGCTCATTCCATAGCCGGATGGTGCGTGGCAAAAAAGTGTTCCTGAAACGGATCGTGGATGGACGGTGGTTCCATATAGTAAGGATGAACTCCACCTCGACGCCGGGTGGTACGGTAATACAAGGGAGATGTTGGAATCATCTCAACCTTTCCCTATATTTCTTTGAATTAATCGATTTCGATTGTATATTTTTTTTATAAAGCAGACAGTTTGGACATAACCTAATATTAATTTGACTGTTATAAGCGTCAAAACTAACTATTAAATACAGCATTCAAATAATTAATTTTGAAGAAAACTTTAAATACAAGCTTTTAAGATCCTGAATATCATGTATCAGTAGAGTTCAAGCCAAGACAAGTAAAATGAGCCCAAACAGGACAGGTCTATCTTTTAAAGTACAGAAGTTCCTATGACCACCTTCCGAATACATTTGTGTGCAAAATGTCTGGTCAATCGAATACCGGGAAGTTTGTCAAATTTAACTTGCAAGATTCCACCCAGACTTACATAGTTACATCCAGTGCAAGTTAATATAAAGCGTGTAAAAATTAAGTTTGGTGAGAAGACTGTTTTAAAACAATAATTTAACAATAACAATTTAAACAAATAACCTCAAAATTATTTTCAGTGAACTACGTGTAGAAAACAAAAATGTTCAATGCAAAAAAAATCAATGGTCAATAGTACAATACCACATCCTATCCGACCGGAAGTGAGGACAATACTGCCGGATGTGTGTAAAACGTTTTAGAATCATGACGCTTCCGTCCTTGTTGATGGGTTTGACCAAGGTTATTGTGAAGGGATGGTCTATTGAAAAATATTACTGCCGTGGTATAAATAGTTAAATGACATTATATTTTTATTACAAAAATGAATTGACCGACTTCCGTTTTTCAAGCATAGCACAAAAAATAACAGTCAAATCTTTATCTCATTGATACGAATGTATGTCTAAAACTTTCTGCTGTCTCATAAAAAAAAGAATCATCGAAACCGGTTCAAATAAAAAAGAATAATGCACAGCAAATCGTGAAATTTTGTTCATTCAAAATACACATTTTTAAACACAGATGCAAAAGTACTTCATCGATAAAATAAATGGGACCCACGACGATTATCGCCTTTCATCTGACACAACAGTAACTGCTGTTGTGCGGGTTTGCGTGTATTTATTTTCTAAATGAACCGATTTCGATGATTCTTTTTAGTGTTAGAACCACAAAATAAAATAAAAAAGCCTTTATTCTATTACCTAAAAAGTAGTTTAACAATATTTCCTTTTTTTTATTTTTAAAGACTTTGAAGTTTCTTGAAAAATTACAAAAAAAAACTGATTTTAAATTATTTTTACATTTCATTATTAAAGGTAAAAGTCCGTAGGCCTCCCCGATTTTATTCCATGTTTTGCGGTCTCTAGCTATTTGCATCCAATTTGATCCTATTTGTGACGTGAACGTGTCTCTCCATCTTTTCCTTGGTCGTCCTCTTCTTCGTTTGTGTTCTCGTGGTTGCCATTCTGTCAATTTCTTCGTCCATCTTGCCGAATCCACCAGTTAGGTTAGAACCACTGACACTTTGGAAATAATCCCAAAGGGATAAATTTGATAAAGATTGTACTGGTAGTTGGTATGCTGTTCTTTGAAAATAGAAGACGGTCCTTTTCATTTTTGAAACAAATAAAAAAAAATTAAGTAAATAAAGTGATTCAAGAGGAATATTTATTTGGTTGACTAGAATGCCTTAGGCATTAAGTCCGCCTTTTTACCTTTGTGCATGAAGTTGAATAAATAAATAAATATGAAATACTTTATTTTTCAACATTGATGACGTACTCACTACTCATTCTTGTTGACGTCAAAAAAGTTACAAGCTACCACCAGTCCGGACACAAAAAATAATAATTATAGCCACCGTCCAGAGAAGAACTGGCAAGAAACTCAGCGGGCATGTCTTTTTTTGTATAATAAATAAATATTGTGCAAAATTGAATAGGTAAAACAGTAAGTAGAAACTAATTTAACTTATGATATTGAATAGAACGCGCGACACTTTTTGATAAAGAATACAGCGATCTTGTGTACCTACATAGCATCGAAGGCATGGATTAAACAACCGTATTATGTGACGTAAACGAAGTAGCGTAGGTCAGCTAATAAGCACAAAAAATACCTTACCGAAAAATAAACTGTTAAGTCTAACAAAAAATCCCCGTGTGATATTTTTTTGGTCACAAGTCCAAAATCCATAGACAATAAGATGTTTCGACCGGAAATCGTTGCACCGGAAGTCGGCTGCGAGGATGTCGTTGACTATCTCTTTATTGATGGTCCCGAGAAAGGTGCATGTTTTGTTTAGTTTTAGGTTATTGTATAATTGGTAATTGTTTTGTTTCTGGGAGATTTGTGAGCATGGACGTGCTGTCTGTAAACTTAACGTTCTTTAATTTATACATTACTATAGAATTTACGACATTTTTTGAGTACTTATGTTAAGTGAAAATGATGTGAAATAAATAATCACGTCCTTGTTTGTTAGTCTACGTCGTGATGGGGTAGTGGTTGAAGCGCTTGCCTTCTGAACGGGAGGTCGCTGGTTCAAAACAGGCCGGCTTGTTCATTCACATATTAATGTGAAAAAGACTTGCAATTTTTACAACACCACTGTCTAAAAACGGTGAAGGAAAACTGCATATTGGAAGAGGCTTCTAAAAATCCTTTTATGATATGAGAAGTCCCCAAATCGCAAGCGTGGTGGGCTATACCTAACCCCTCTTCAGAGGAGACCTGAGCCCAGCAGTGGGCAGTAATGGGTTGATACAGTATAGATCGATACCTCCCACGTAAGTTGTTGTATCTCCATACTGCAAATTTACAGTAGAGGTTATTTTTAATTGAGAGGTCCCGATATTTCAGCACTGTTTCAAGCGATAAGAACCCGTTTAGTAATAATGTAAGTGATGTAGATAACCGCGAGTGTTTAAATAAATTTATTACAGTAGAGGGTTTCAAATTCTTTGAGTTATATTACATGTAAATACGAAATTTCAAAAAGATGTAACAATAAATGCAGATTTTGGTTCACTTTGAATCTTTGAAACGCTCTACTGTAAATTAAGTAAATTTGCAGTTTTGGAGATAAAACACCTTAGGTGGGAGGTATCGAGATATTTGTGAGCCTGTGGCGTGCCGTATAATAAAGTAATTAAGCAATATATACCCAAATTTCATTATTTCTCTTTAAACTCTGTTTAAGCTGCAGTATAGTATGTGATGTAACAGTGTCTTGACATTTCAGAGGCTCATCATGAGCGACGGTAACCACGTGGATCAGATCAGACAGACAGATCAGGTGGATGATATTATGTTCGTTTATCTGTATTGCAGTAAAAATATTACAAAGTCAACATTTCCGTTATTTTTGGGTGTGTTAAGTGAAGAATTATGTGATGTCATAGTAACTCCTGTACTAAACAAGATAGACTTGTTGTCTCGTTTTACTTGTATTAGCTAGCACTTTTCTACTACAGGATCATATAGCTTGTATTTAAAAAATATCATTTTAATAAATGTACTGATTCTTTTCATGAACATCCTGGGGGCGGCGCGACGGGGAAGAGTGCCTTGGGCGTAACGCGTCGCGCCGTCCCTCATAACCCTGTGCTGTGCTGCACATACCGGATCCGGAGATTTCCTCCAACAAAAAAAAAATCATGAATATCCTAAATAGCGAAATCTTTTTAACATGTTAAATATTATCAACACACTTCATAAAAAAACTCCAAAAATAGCATTTAAACCTCATAATATACCATTAAAACCAAAGTTATTAATGGATACTCATTCTATTATCTCCTTAAATAAGTCCCTTCAGAAAAAGTCATTCCGGAAAAAGATGTTTCCAAAAACGATCCGCCATTACCGAAATAAATTTGCGCGGGAATCGAAAATAGCACCGGAAACGCGCGTCCCTAATTATTTATTTTGCACGTAAACTTAGCATAAACGGCATAAAACAAACACAAGAATATCAACCTAAATATCATCAAAATAAGGACTATGTTTGTTAGCTAACAATAATTCTTAAATCATTTCATTGCGTTCCATTTTACGCGGAAACTATTAGTTTCTGAGGCACATGCTGACAGGCAGGATGCAAGAAATTCATTATCGATTTCAAAAAGAAGTATTTGCATCTCTTTCACACACATACCTCAACAAACGTTAGAAAGAGACAGAAAATCACATATCCGGGCACTTGGCGCACGCCTGCGAATTCCGTTCAAAATTGAAACGGCTTTAGTACATCTTAAAACAATTTGAAATAGACTTTAACACAATCAAATAAAGACTGTTTTGGTTTAAAATTGTTATGGATTTGTCACGTTTTGTAATTATTTAAACATTGAGACCATCTGCATTCATTCATAGATTCAAATTTCGTCGTGACGCTGGCCCATTCAAAATTCAGTATCGAATTGAGATTCGTAGTGAGTAGACGTGTGCTAAAACTAAAATTGTGTTCGTAAATTTTGTGCAGAGTGGTTGTGAAGGATATATTAAATTTAACTGTTTTAATGGTAAGTTGTGGACGTATTTTTGATAGATTTATTGTATTTTATAGAAATGTTTGAGAATGGAATGTAGTCTCGAAAATAGATACATCAATTTCATCGATGTTTGGTCGTTACAATACAGTTCAAAATACTTAAATAATAAAGTACTTTAAAATAGATAGATAGAGAATTATTTTTTGTAACACCACAAGCCGATATGGTCTAGTGGCTAGGATACCTGGCTCTTACCCAGGCTCGGATTCGATTGCCGGTATCGGAATACTTTTTGGGGGCGGCGCAACGGGAAAGAGCGCCTTGGGCGTAACGCTTCACACCGTCCCTCATAACCCCGTTCTGGGTTCTGGCCTCAGCCGGGCTTCGGACGCTGAGTGTGAGCGAGTTGTGAGAAAAAAAACAGCAACAACAAAAGTAGTAATAAAATATTCACTAAACAATAACTATTTATTTATTTAAAGTATTTTCCTTAAATTTAAAGAAAATTACTAAATAATGCTTATTCTATATAACAGAAAAATTGCACAGATCATGGGAAGTTAAATAAAATTAAAAATATTTTTAGCGATTTTTTCACTTCACTTAAGAATCTCCTATCAATAAAAGAATAAGAATACTGTCGGAATAACCTCATCCCCTTTTTTTAAAATCGGTTACAAATCTTCATTTATGTAAATGCAAGCTAATTCGCGTGCAAAATCTATAATAAACACTTGAATAAAAAATATAGGTTACGTCATTTACTTAGAAAGCAAGATGGCTTCTTTCCCGCCATTGTAATAATTTCCCGCGCTTTCTACTACTTCCGGTTACGATTTAAGTCTTAAAATTACTTTTTATTGTTGTGATAATTAGTTTCTGGTATTTGCGTGTCCGCTTTTGTGAGAATTTAGAAAAACTTATTAGAAATTACGAAAGATTGTTTTTGGAACGTACATTCGTGCTAAATGGTGAAATGAAATGAAATACTTTATTTTCAACATTGATGATGTGCTCATTCTTGTTGACGTCAAAAGATTAAAGCTACCACCAGTTCGGACACAAAAATAATAATTTAGCCACCGTCCTAAGAAGAACTGGCAAGAAACTGCATGTCTTTTTTTGTAATATTATCAGCATTTTTTAAATGTTTTTTTTTAACAATAATACATGTTATTGCCTTCCGTATGGAACGTCGCGGGTTCAAAACTGGCTTGTACCCCTAAAACTTCATGTGAAAAAGTTTTATGTGCAATTTTCACAACACCACTGGCTAAAAACGATGAAGGAAAACATCGTGAGGAAACCTGCATATCGGAAAAGGTTTCTAAAATCCTTCGAAGATATGTGAATCCAATCCGCATTGGGCAAGCGTGGTGGACTATGCCTAATCCCTTTTCGGAGGAGACCTGAGCCCAGCAGTGGGCAGTAGTCGTTACAGTACATACAGTATTTCTCGAAATGGACAGAAACATATCAATTAGCATCATTAAAACAGTAACCACTCCACAGTAACCACATGATCATTACATCATAATTCATAAGTAATCGTTAAAAAAATAACAAAATAAGTAGCTCAATTTACCGGAAGCGCGCCAGTCTTCCCGCCAAACGGACGGACGCGCCATAATCGAAATCGACACTTCCGCCCGTTTTGAAAAAGGATCGTAATGTCGGTATTATATTTTTTATTGTTTCTAAACAAGACATGTGCTTCATACGCCCTATTTTGTTTTATGTGTCGAGCGAGATTCCAGACAGTCTGTTCCGGTTACTTCAATTAAAAAATAAAAGAAACAAAAATATTTAAGACGTTTCCTGATCATTTTCAAGTTTCAACTGATGCTTTGGGTTGGACCTTTAAAATACTTCAAAACTAGAGCACGTATTGTGTTTGAGTTTTAACAATCTCCTAAAAGTTTTTATTAAGTTTGGCAATCTAGTCATAATCTAATATATATTATAAAGGCGAAAGTTTGTAAGTATGGATGTATGTTTGTTACTCTTTCACGTAAAAACTACTGAATGGATTTGAATGAAACTTTACCACAATATAGCTTATACATCAGAATAACACATAGGCTACAATTTTTGAGGTTTCTAAGGTCGTAAAAAAAATTTTTTGCGGTATAATAGTACTATATTATAGACGTCGCAAACTAGACGGGCTAGACGGGACGAACCTGAAGTCCACGCGAACAAAGTCGCGGGCAAAAGCTAGTAAATTAATCTATATTCTACAGTAATAATATAACTAAGAAAACGTTGTTTGTTCGGTTGTAAGGAATAGACTCAAAAACTACTGAACCATTTTTAATTATTATTTTTCACGAGTTACATGGACTAGGTTTTATATTGGAATAAAATTAGACATCATTACTAAAACTTCAATAACGTAAGCCAAAGTGTGAAAAATATACCCAAAAACTGTCTTACATCGCGTGCGCTGCAAAAACTATTGACTATAGAGCAAAATGATATACTACGAGTTTATAGGTGGGGGTGACGGGGCGATACATGAGCGACAATCGCGAACGCGTACTGTCACCCCTACTACATCGGATGTCGAGCGCGAGCGGCGGGAGGTTTTGGTGCGGTTCAACCCCCACATACCCCACTCGCGGGGCGAGTGGAAGTCCGGCGATTTCCTCCCGACCAAAAAAAAAAAACTAGTTTATAGGTCTTATTAAAATCTAACAGTGCTGCCTGAACCCCTTTTTGACGCAGGCAGCAGGAGCATTAAAACTTTAATAGTGCCTATAGGATTAAAAGCCCATCCTCGATTTACAATTAAAAACGTGCCTCCAGGAGGAAGTCATGGTTACAAACAGTCAATTAAAACCGGAAATCAAACATAAAAATCGGGAAACGCACCACAATACACAAAGAGTGCGGATAACGTTCATTTGTACGAAATCCGGCGCCATGATGAACGGATACCGGATGTGGGCAAAGCGTCCGTACTAATGACCGGATTATGTTACCTATTATGCGATTATGTCTGATTTTGTTTACATCATTATTTTGTTAGATTATAACATCGATTACTAGAAACAGTGTACCGAACAAAATATTTTTATTATAAAATAGCGATCTCGCGCAACTTCGTCTTCGTCACTTTCAATTAAAAGGTAGCCTATGTTCTTTCTCAGGGTCTAGAGATTGTTTGTGCCAAATCTCATCAAATTCGGTTGAGAGGTTTAAGCGGGAAAGCGTAACAGACAGAGTTACTGTCGCATTTATAATATTAGTAGGGATGAAAATGACCGACTTCCATTTCATTTATTTACTTTTTATACTTCATTCCCCGGAGATGATAACATGGACAAGCCTATGTGTTGACTCGAATTCTTCACAAAATTCGTGCCAAATTTGAAGTAAATCCGTGCAGTAGTTTTCGGGTTTATCCCGGACAAAGCTGACTTCTCTACCATATTATTTGCATGGATTCTGGATCGCGCCATCGTTGTGTGTTGCGTTTGATTGACTTGGGTTTTTCTCAGTTTTGACTCTCCTATCATTTTATTACATGTATATTATGGTATTATATGTTATGGAACGCTCTCCCTCTCAATTTAAAAATGACAGTGGACCGCTTAACGTTCAACGTGAAGTTCAAAATCATATCTTCGAGGAACTGGCAGGCTTATCTTCTCAATAGATCTTTCTTATATTCGTATGTATTTGTGGGTAAATACTCTGTATTATTGTAGTATTTATGTAATTATGCATAGGTTTATTGTGTAGTATAGGTAGTATTTTATGTATGGAAATTTTATTTACTACATTATGTTTATATATTTTTTAAAATAAATCAAATTGAGCACCTACCATAGTTTTCTCTACACCACCTTTGATTGACTGGTAGAGAATGCCTTAGGCATTAAGTCCGCCATTGTACCATTTATGTGCATAAAGTTTAATAAAGAAAATAGATGTATTTATTACCTATAATCTTCCTACAGGACTGTATATTAACAACTGAACATTTGTTTCCAGACCTACACACTGTCAGTATTCACAATGCCGACTCAAGCTCGTTGTGACAGAGTTCCACCGGCACATGACAGCGATTGGGGTGCCTTAGACCTCAGAGTATTGCAAGAAGATGACCTGCCTCTAGGTAAGAACATTGTAACTATTAAAACCTTGCACTGAAGTGGTGGCCGAGTGGTTGAAGCGCTTGCCTTCCGTACGGGAGGTCAAAACCGGCTTGTACCTCTAAATGTGAAAAAGATTTATGTGCAATTTTTCACAACAACGGTGAAGGAAAACATCGTGAGGAAACCTGCATATCGGAAAAGGATGCTAAAAATCCCAATCCGCATTAGGCAAGTGTGGTGGACTATGCCTAACCCCTTCGGAGGAGACCGGTTTCTCTAATTTAACTCTCAACATTCCACCCGAACTTACATAGTTACATCCAGTGCAAGTTAATATAAGGCTTGTAAATTAATATATCTTTCGTCTCCAGACCCCAGGTCCTGGTGTAGAGCTGAAGTAGGAGCCTGGGTATCTCGACGTGGTGGTCTACCGGAAAGATTCCCCATGAATGGCAAAGCCCTATGTCTGATGTCTCGAGACATGTTCCAATCCAGAGTTCCTAATAAGGGCTTTGAATTGCATCAGGTAAATATTTTTTTTGCAAAAAACTTTTCTAGAATATAAGATTACATAGATTATAGATATTTTTATTACAAAATCTGACTTGCAAAATTTCGCCTGTATCACATAAGTAAATTTTCTCACCGTTTAAACATCTCCTGGACTTCTACGAATATTTCAAGACTAAAATTAGCCAAATCGGTTCAGTCGTTCTCGAGTTTTAGCGAGACTAACGAACAGCAATTCATTTTATATGAAGACGACCGACTTCCATTTCTCAAGCATAGCACAAAAACTACCAGTTAGATCTTTATCAAATTCATATGAGGTAATGTCCAAAGTGTCCTAACAAAAAAGAATCATCTAAATCGGTTCATATAGAACAGAAATACACGCAAAAACGCATAGTAAGTCGTGATATGTGTTCGTTAAAAAATCACATTTTAAACACAGATCCAAAAGTACTTGTTCGATCTTAAAAGAAATGACGACCTTAACTCCATGACTAGGGGACGGCGCGACGGGAAAGAGTGCCGAGTGCGTAACGCGTCGCGCCGTCCCTCCGAACCCCGTGCTGGGTTCTGGCCTCATCCGGGGTTCGGACGCTGAGTGTGAGCGGTTGGAGGTTTTAGTGAGGTTCAATTCCCACATACCCCACCCGCCCCGTGGGTGATTTCCTCCAACTGAAAAAAAAAAAACTCCATGACTACCATCACCTTTCATCTAACACTAATCATTAAAATCGGTCCAACCAAACTAAAGACGTTTGGATATTTTAACGAAGAAGATTTCACACTGGGCTGTTTGCGTAGATGAACCGATTTTGATTATTTTTGTGAGACAGCACACTTTGTGAGTAATCTATACTAATATTATAAAGCTGAATAGTTTGTTTGTTTGTTTGTTTGTTTGAACGCGCTAATCTCAGGATCTACTGGTCCGATTTCAAAAATTCTTTCACTGTTGGAAAGTCCATTTATCGAGAAAGGTTATAGGCTATATTTTATTTTCAAAAAAAATAGGGATCCGCATGAAAATATCGAATATGTAACAAAAGGTGAAAAATCGAAAACCTATTTATGCGTACGCTGCAAAAACTATTGACAATAGAACAAAATGATGTACTACGGGTTTTTAGGTCTTTTGGAGACAAACAAAAAAGTCCGCGACAGCATATATCTAACTATCATAGTTTAGTCACAATAACCACTTTTATGTTTTTAAAATTTAATATTTCGTTCCGAGATTGAATTTAACGTTAAATGAGTATCGTTATATTAACCCTTATCCAAATTAAGTATTTTGTTATCAAGAGTATTAATGTAGAATTAAATTAGTTTTTGTTTTATTCCAATCGGACTTTTCGTTTAGAAGTTATTACGAGTATAAAACGCAATGAATATGTGGGACTCAGCGAGCCGCGAAAATAATACCTCGACGGCATTGCGAGTACTGTTTGAACCCCTTTATGACGCAGACGAAGTTGCGAGGGTCATCTAGTATCTAATAAGCCTATTTATAATATTAGTGTAAATAATAGTCTGTTAACTAAGTTTTAAATTATCTTTTTCAGGATTTCCGAAGGAGGTTGGCAAAGGCTTTGGCACTTCAAGAATTCATGGAAAAAATGTCCAAAAATTAATATATGTAACTGTACCAATACAGCCCACTGCTGGGCTCAGGTCTCTTCAGACGGAATCCCAATTACTTTGAAACTAATAGACTAGAATTTAAGAACTAAAATTGTTATAAAATTCATAAGAAAATTTACGTCAAAATGTACGCATATTTAGCGCTCTGACGCCGCGTTATAGCGTCGAGAATAATAAAGCGATAAGTTGTTAAATTGAGCAATACTCAGAGTGGTTTGCGATGAAGAATCATAATTTTAGTTTTAACTCCCCTTAAATTGGCCCACCTCTCATTCCCACCACTGTAACTCCTGTGTAGGGGGGATCCACAGCAGCAACCATCGTAATGACTCTGTGAAGCCCAGGAACCCGAGGGAAAGCTATCTTGTCTTGGGTCCCGCAACGAATTTAATCAGAAGATGATAGAAGGAGTAGGAAAAACATGAGTTTCGACTTCCCTTCTCGCAAAGCAGGAGACAATAACATAAGTAATGAAATATTTATTAACACAGAGGCTTTTAGTTAATAAATATTTCAATTACCAACTTTAAGAACAAAGGTCTCCTTTGAAGTCCTATGATATTTTTACTAAGACCGTTTTTGTTGGTTCATTTTTGTTTCACAACTACATAAAGCTGTTAAAATTTTATTTTTAGATCACTATAATCATTTTCGAATTATTATCGAAAAATTTAAATTTAAATAAATAAAACTAAACAGTTTCAATTATGCAACATATACAGGGTGTTACTTTATTCCAGCTGTGGTGGGGTGAATGACCTGTCGAAATACAACTTAGAACAACATTTATTTTTGGAATTGACTATACATTTCAATATCATTATAATCATAGAATTATTACATCTGGAATCAATGAACAACAGAGTGAAGCCAATTCAAAGTGCACCGATCGTGCGTAACCACAAAACATTCTTAATCAACATCATGAAAACATCAAAGTGAAGCTGCAAAGAATTCACCTCATCCAGTTGGCACTAGGTAACAAATCCACCCTGTGTAGGCCGCAATGATTGTCGTACATCTAAAATATCTAAAATAAATCCTGAAAAAAACTAAATGTCATTCACCACACTACAGCTGAGATAAAGTTACAGATACACCCTGTATTATCTTAAAACCTCTTGTGTTGTTTATTTGTACATCATTCCTATTAATTTTAGTATTAAATTAGTATAGTTTAGTCTAATACTAGTATTATGTATCTAGTCAAGGTTTTTAAAAATAAAAATTGAAAGAAAATGGTGTTTTATACTTACTATTACTTTTACTAATTTCGTCCTATCTGGATGGTCCTGAAGTTATAAAAAACTTTAAAATAGTAGCTTTTAAGATCCTGGATATCATGTATCAGTAGAGTGCTAGCTAATACATGTAAAACGAGTCTACGAGTCTATCTTGTTTAGTACAGGAGTTCCTAGGACTGCATCGTCAGATCAGCGACATTTTGTCATATTATTGCATTGTCACGCGATAAACATACATATGGGTGCCAAGCTCAATTGAAAAATGAATAGTCAAATCCAACTCGCAAGATTCCACACGAACTTACATAGTTACATCCAGTGCAAGTTAAATAAAAGCTAATAATAATAGTGTTCAATTTTTATTTCTTTTTGTCGAAAGTGTCTTTAAACGCCGAAGCGCCTGCCTGGACAGCTTCCAGAAACTTAGGAGCCTGTGCACTGAGCATCTTCGCTAGATCATCGACATTCTTCTTCTGTTCTGCGGCCATTTTAGTCACAACCTCTTTAAATTTCTGCAAATCAACATTATTCTTGTCGGCTGTATCCTCAAAAAGTTTTCTAGCTTTCGCCTCGGTAGCTTTTGCGTCATCCAGTAATTTTGCTGTAAATAAATAATAGCTAGAGGTGGTCACACGTATCGTCTGATCAATAGACACACAGACTATTGAGGAGAGGATACTGGTACTACGGATGAGTTAAGGTTCATGTAGCAGTAGCTAGAGGTGGTCTCACGTATCGTCTGATGAATAGACACACAGACTATTGAGGAGAGGATACTGGTACTACGGATGAGTTAAGGTTCATGTAGCAGTAGCTAGAGGTGGTCTCACGTATCGTCTGATGAATAGACACACAGACTATTGAGGAGAGGATACTGGTACTACGGATGAGTTAAGGTTCATGTAGCAGTAGCTAGAGGTGGTCACACGTATCGTCTGATCAATAGACACACAGACTATTGAGGAGAGG
Source organism: Trilocha varians (assembly GCA_030269945.2). NCBI lineage: Eukaryota > Metazoa > Arthropoda > Insecta > Lepidoptera > Bombycidae > Trilocha > Trilocha varians. The sequence continues at coordinate 15,454,722 of AP028278.1, read as the reverse complement.
ATACTGGTACTACGGATGAGTTAAGGTTCATGTAGCAGTAGCTAGAGGTGGTCTCACGTATCGTCTGATGAATAGACACACAGACTATTGAGGAGAGGATACTGGTACTACGGATGAGTTAAGGTTCATGTAGCAGTAGCTAGAGGTGGTCACACGTATCGTCTGATCAATAGACACACAGACTATTGAGGAGAGGATACTGGTACTACGGATGAGTTAAGGTTCATGTAGCAGTAGCTAGAGGTGGTCACACGTATCGTCTGATCAATAGACACACAGACTATTGAGGAGAGGATACTGGTACTACGGATGAGTTAAGGTTCATGTAGCAGTAGCTAGAGGTGGTCTCACGTATCGTCTGATGAATAGACACACAGACTATTGAGGAGAGGATACTGGTACTACGGATGAGTTAAGGTTCATGTAGCAGTAGCTAGAGGTGGTCACACGTATCGTCTGATCAATAGACACACAGACTATTGAGGAGAGGATACTGGTACTACGGATGAGTTAAGGTTCATGTAGCAGTAGCTAGAGGTGGTCACACGTATCGTCTGATCAATAGACACACAGACTATTGAGGAGAGGATACTGGTACTACGGATGAGTTAAGGTTCATGTAGCAGTAGCTAGAGGTGGTCACACGTATCGTCTGATCAATAGACACAGACTATTGAGGAGAGGATACTGGTACTACAGATGAGTTAAGGTTCATGTAGCAGTAGCTAGAGGTGGTCACACGTATCGTCTGATCAATAGACACACAGACTATTGAGGAGAGGATACTGGTACTACGGATGAGTTAAGGTTCATGTAGCAGTAGCTAGAGGTGGTCACACGTATCGTCTGATCAATAGACACACAGACTATTGAGGAGAGGATACTGGTACTACGGATGAGTTAAGGTTCATGTAATAACAGCACTTACAATCTTTCATCCATTGTACGATATTATCTACACTGTTTTTTCCATCTTTTTTTAGTTTTTCGAAATGTTTATCCATCTCCATTCTGTGTGATGAATATAATCGTAAATTTAAGTTAAATAATTTTGAAGTGACCCTTTTCATGAGATCTAATTGGCTATGTTCTTATGATTTATTAAAATTAGGTTATTTAATTGACGTATGTGTCAAAACTCGTAAGTTTTGTTATTTACTGTCATTTTTTTGAATAAAGAGTAAATTGAAGAGTAAACCTTCAATTATAACATGGTACACTACACATCAATATGAACTTAATACATAATATAAACCAAAGTCGCTTCACGCTGACTGACCCTATGTATGCTTAAATCTTAAAACTACTTCGATTTTGATGCGTTTTTTAATAGATAGAGCACTTCAAAAGATTAATTTCTTTTTGTAAATATCTTTTGTAGGTAAACAAGCATATAGCCTACCTGATAGTACTTGCATTTTAAAATAACTAGGTGCAGTATAGGACGTCTAGGCGAACCCTATACAGCAATTGAGATTATGTTTTTCGAATTTTTCTCGTAAGAACCATCCTTGAACTTCAACGGACGTTTAAAAAAAAAAATAGCCAAATTGATCCAGTTGTTGTTGAGTTATACGCTTAGCATCACATTTTATGTTTCATTTTATAGTATACATACATAGCTAGACATAAAAAATCCAACATACACCCGCCTGTTAAAATATTACGAGCAATACGCCTTTCATTACAAAAACTATTTTTCATTACAGAAGTTGGTTTCATTTAAATAATAAAACGACCATTCATATTTAAAATACTATTTTTATTAACAAATTTAACAAGTAGGTTCCTTTTTGATTTCTTCAAGTAGGTTCTTTTTTACTTTTTCAAATTTAGCTACCAATGTCGTGACATCCTGTTTTGCGTGTCTTGCTAATATTCCAAGGAGTTGCATGAACTTCGCCATTCCCATTTCTTCTTTATTCGGATTTAATCTTTGAAACAACAAGGAGTTTACGTTTTGTTGTTCAAAAACTACCAGTAGTTCTCAAATTTTATATGGAATTATATTCAAAGTATCTGATTTCTAACAAAAAACATCGAAGTCGGTTCATTTCGATATTTTGTTACAAAAATGAAAACGACCGATATTCATTTTTCAACTGCCAGTGAGATCTTTATTAGGTAAATTAATATGACATAATGTCCAAAGTGTTCTAGAGTGGAGACCGCGATGTGGTAAACGTTGTGTTGGGCGCCCCCCTGCTAGATGGAACGATGACCTAAGAAAGGTGGCCGGTAACAACTGGATGAGACGAGCAGAAGATCGAGCTCAGTGGCGTATTTTGGGAGAGGCCTATGTCCAGCAGTGGATGAGTGTGGGCTGATGATGATGATGTCCAAAGTGTTAATTTTTTTACAAAAAAGAATTATCGAAATCGGTTCATATAGAAAAGAAATACACGAACGGCAAATCCTGAAATTTTGTTTGTTAAAAAATTAACATTTTTTAAAAACAGATCTTATGATTTGGAAGGTGGTCAAAGGAACTACTGTTCTAAACAAGATAGACCCGTCGTTTATGCTCGTTTTACTTGTATTACCTAGCACTTTACTGCTACATGATATCTAAGATCTTAAAAGCTTGTATTTAAAATGTTTTTTTTACAATAAACATTTATTTTGCAGTGAGAAAATAAAGATTTACCTTTGATATGCCTCGTCAAATGCCTCCTCATTAATGAATCTTCCATCAATGATGCCAGATTTGGTAAACCACTCTTTAATTGTGCCATAACTGGCATTCTCACTGCGACTCGCTGCTTTTAGTAAAGTATGAATTTGTTCTAAATCCATTTTTAGGTATTTTTTTGGTTTAGTAAAAAATGTGTTGAAAATCTGAGGTTTTTTTATCTAGATGGTTGATTTTTTAGCTTACTTGATTTGGAATGAAAATATATTTTAATTTAAATAGTTCATTTTGAATAAGGACCTATACTTATATAAAGGGTGTATCTGTAACTTTATCTCAGCTGTAGTGTGAATGACCTGTCGAAATACAATGCAGAAACTCTTTTATTTTAGAATCGGTTAAAAAGTAACAGCAAACCAAACAAAACAAAAAGGTACCATCGAAATCGGTTCACAAAAAAATTAAAATTTTATTTAGCTCAAAATGCATTTTGTAAAATTGTAATCCAGACTGCCTGTTCAATTAATAATAATCATCAAAATTGGTTCAAAAGGTTTAGCTTTGCGGTATCATAAGAATACAGGTTTCTTCAACATCCAGCGTTTTGAACAAAAAAGCATTATCTTAATCGGTTTACCAAGATATATTTTTTTTTTTCAGTTTGAGGAAATCACCGGATTCCCGCCCGCCCAGTGGAGTATGTGGGAGTTGAACCGCACTAAAACCTCCAACCGCTCACACTCGGCGTCCGAACCCCGGCTGAGGCCAGAACCCAGCACGGAGTTATGAGGGACGACGCGACGCGTTACGCTCTTGGCATACTTTCCCGTCGCGCCGCCCCTTACCAAGATACTTACGGTAAATAATTAAACATGCAGGTTTTCAGTTACAAAATAAAAAACTATGTATAATTGATATTATTTTATTAAATACATTAATGTACATTTCATGAAACTTTAATCTAAAGTAAAAATTGATTTTAAAATCACACTCAGCATCAGTGTTACCAACTTAGGACTTTTAGGGTTAAAAATGATGGTAAAAACTTCATTTTGTGCTTTTTTAGGGATTTTAAGACCTTTTTTTTGTTTTAAAACGTTTAAAAAACTTATATGTGTAGTTTTTTATTAGTGCTAAACGAATTGAGTGTTAGCACTCTCTAACGACAGATAGTCGAGTTGTTACGCGCGATTGGCGTACTTTCAATTGGCTTCATTCTGTTGTTCATGATGTTGATTATAGATTTAAATTCTATGTTAAAAAGAATATTACTTTTTCTTTCAAGTAATAAATATTCTCTGAGTGTGATTTTAATACAGGGTGTATCTGTTACTTTATCTCAGCTGTAATGTGGTGAATGACCTGTCGAAATACAATGCAGAAACACTTATTTTTGGGAACGATTAAACTTTTATTTTTTCAATATCATTGCGTGTTTTTAAATGGTAAAAAAAAGGTTAACCGATTCAAAAATAAGTGATTCAAAGTAGCGTGCAGTGGTTACAAGTTTATATGCATTGCATACCTTAAATTATTAAATTAGATTAATAATCATACATATTAGATCAAAATACATTTTTATTTGGATATATTTAGCGAAAAAGTGTAATAAATCGAAAATTTGTAGAAAACTATCAAATGCATACTCTGATTAAAATAAATTTTCCCGAAAAATTTAGGGAGATATTTTTGATTTATTTTTTTCTCATATATTTGGAATCTTGTCCCAGCGAAACTGATTATCAATGATTCCAAAAATAAGGTTGTCTGTAAGTTGTATTTCGACAGGTCATTCACACTACAGCTGGGATAAACACCCTGTATATTAAAATGAATGGTAATATCATTGTACGATTATGTCAGTCTTTTTCAGCCGTTCAAGCTAGGGTTGTCGCGCGATATACGTTTCGGTATAAATGACACTGAAGTTAGTTCGTCATCTTCTTGTAGGAGACAACCCTCGTTCGTTTTAGCTCTGTTGAAAAACCTGTAGAAAGAAAAAATAAAATATTTTATAAAATGAAAATTGAAAAAAAAACTTGAGAGGTGTCATGGGACACCCTAATAGAACGAAGTTCCTTTCGATTAAAAGATATATTTTTTTTCCTAACGTAACGCGCGATAAGGAACGTGTTTTAAAAGATTTTAATCACAGCGCCATCTAGCGATAATCATCTAAAATAAAGTGTCGTGACAACTTTTCGTAATTTTTTTTTCCATCTAGCGTCCTTTCACAACACGCGATAAGGAACTTCGTCCCAAAAGGTGAAAATTATGAAATGTCATTTTTTTTACAATGATACCGCTATCGATAGTTATAACATGTAATATAATGATGAAATTTCTACATACTAAATGTATGAAAGTTGTCAATAACTGGGCCCGGGGTCACTTTCCAAAGAAACATGAATTTCTCTTTATAAATGGTGTTTTTTTATGAATTATTTATGGAATTAGATACTTGATTAAACACTGGTCCTGCACATGTAATGATCATGAACTAGATGCTTGTAATTAATAAAGAAAAACTAAGCTGAAAATGGAAATCGCACTATATGACGAGCATCTAGGTTGAGAGACCTATTATAAAATATCTCAAATATTCTAATTACCAATTAGAATTACTAAGAATACTACTACGGTGCACAGTAATCTGTTTTTCATAAGCGCCATATTGGAAAAATCTGTTTATAGGCGCCATTTTTCCAATATGGCGCCTAAAAACAGTTTTTTGGCAATATATCCTTTCCAACTTATTCAACGATAAAAACAGTTATACAAAATGAAACTAGAGAAAATTACGAACAATTTATGTTTTAATCTTTTTTTCTGTAAAATTTATAGTTTTGGCGTAAGAGCGTCTCAAAGTATACATAACCATTTAACTGGGATCGGCAAACAAATTGGTTTGTTTACTTATGCCAAGTCTGTGGCAGGAGACAAAATTGAGTACAGTTCTAAAACTTGTTTTGTTTACATTTTTTAATCGTCTCATATTTTACGGAGATGATATATTTTCGCTGAAAATGCAATACAGCGTCGTTTAGTAATAAAGATTTACAAAAATATAAGGTGTAATTAAAAATCAAAATTAACAAATATCGGAAAAAAATGTTTTTAAAAAGGGGCTCAAACACGGTATTGATTCCGAAAGAAGTCTCCAGTTTCGCGATCTAGCGAATAGTGACGTTCCCAGTTGAGTGGTTAAACCATTTGGGTAAAAAAAAACTCATTTCTTTTTGAAAGAGAGAAGAAGAGAATTGACAAATTAAAATATGAGAAATGTTAACGTGGCGACCAATAATAGCGCATGAGATCCTGAATCGCGGTTACAACATTTGCAAAAATCTTCGCATATATACGACATCTGAAATCTACTACAGTGGGCACCCTCGACAAAGAACACACCTCCTTCAAGATCATCAAGTTGTGGGTACAGTGGACTTATGACCGTTGGGAGAGCTCGTTGCGGGCGAGGTAGTGTATGGTGGTCAGACCGAAGCCCGCTGTAGTAGATTTCAGATGTCGTATATATGCGAAGATTTCTGCAAATGTTGTAACCGCGATTCAGGATCTCATGCGCTATTATTGGTCGCCACGTTAGTATGTAAATAACAATTATGTCATGCCAAAATAGTAGATTTCTGAACGAAAATGTACAAAATATTTGTCCCAAACATGCTTTTTCATGCAAACACAAAAACACACACAAATTGACGTCACACAATGGACAGTGAATATTTTTTTACAAAAATGAAAACGACCGACTTCCATTTCTCAAGCATAGCACAAAAACTACCAGTCAGATCTTTATCAAATTTATAAGAGTTCAAGTTCAAATTATCTGCTTTCTAACAAAAAAAGAATCATCGAAATCGGTTCACCTAGTAAAGAAATATACGCAAACACGTATAACAAATCGTGAACATTCATTTTTAAACACAGGTCCTAAAGTACTTGTTCGATCTTTAAAAAAATTAAATGGAACTCATCACTTTTCATCTATAAAAAGAATTATCAAAATCGGTTCACCCAAACTTAAGTTTTAAGGTAAAAAAAATCGAGTAAGTTTTTAGGAAGCCGGTCAAAAATAACACTTGTGTTCTGCGATGAAACAAACAAACAAAACGGACAAACAAATTATATATATATTTATTTACGAACCATTACTAAACCTTTATCAAGGAAGAACGCCAATTATCCTTTTGTACGCTATTAAAGAGAAAAAAATATTTATCACTACATAGTATAAAACTCTATGCATGATTTTATATATTTACTAGCTGGCCCACACAACTTCGTCTGCGTCACATAAGGAAATTTTCTCACCGTTTAAACCTTCCCTGGACTTCTACGAATATTTCAAGATTAAAATAAGCCAAATCGGTTCAGTAGTTCTCGAGTTTTAGCGAGACTAACGAACAGCAATCCATTTTTATATATAAGAGATTATATAAAACTAAGCAACCGATTTTGATGCGTTTTTTATTAATAGATGTCGTGATTCAAGAGGAAGGTTTATGTGTATAATATACATTTATATGAAATTATATGAAACTTACTTGGATAGTGTAGTAACACTTTTATCTCTTGGGTCGATTCTTTCGTCCAAACCTCGATGAACCGAAACAGAGTCCAAATCTTCCAGTTTTATAGATTGTAAATATTCTTGAGTCCTCAATTCTTCTATTGTAGGCTTTCTAAACCTGTGGAATACAACGATTAAGTACCAGGAGCGCATGACAACTGAGAAGGTTTTACTTGACGAACAACAAGCTCTTCTAATAAATACAACGATTAAGTACCAGGAGCGCATGACAACTGAGAAGGTTTTACTTGACGAACAACAAGCTCTTCTAATAAATACAACGATTAAGTACCAGGAGCGCATGACAACTGAGAAGGTTTTACTTGACGAACAACAAGCTCTTCTAATAAATACAACGATTAAGTACCAGGAGCGCATGACAACTGAGAAGGTTTTACTTGACGAACAACAAGCTCTTCTAATAAATACAACGATTAAGTACCAGGAGCGCATGACAACTGAGAAGGTTTTACTTGACGAAGAACAAGCTCTTCTAATAAATACAACGATTAAGTACCAGGAGCGCATGACAACTGAGAAGGTTTTACTTGACGAACAACAAGCTCTTCTAATAAATACAACGATTAAGTACCAGGAGCGCATGACAACTGAGAAGGTTTTACTTGACGAACAACAAGCTCTTCTAATAAATACAACGATTAAGTACCAGGAGCGCATGACAACTGAGAAGGTTACTTACGTTTTGAGCAGTAAACTTGAGCACACAACGGATACGGAACTCATCGCCATTGCGGCTGACGCCATCCACGGCTGAAACAATAATTTAAAATTAGGGTAATGTTACCAAATATAGACAAGTGATTTTTTTGTGTTTTTTTTTTAAGTTTTACTTGAAAATTAATGATAATGAACACTGGCTAAAAACGGTGAAGGAAAACATCGTGAGGAAACCTGCATGTCAGAAAAGTATTCTATAAATTTTAAGATATGTGAAGTCCCTAATCCCTGAGCCCAGCAGTGGGCAGTAATGGGTTGTTACAGTTATGAATAACTAGCGAGCAATCGCAACTTCGTCTGCGTCACTAAGAGGTTTAAGCGGGAAAGCGTAACAGAAAAACAGAGTTACTTTCGCATTTATACTAATATTATAAAGCTGCAGAGTTTGTTTGTTTGAACGCGCTAATCTCAGGAACTACCGGTCCGATTACAAACATTTTTGAATGTTGGAAAGTCCATTTATCGAGGAAGATTATAAGCTACATTTTATTTTGAAAAATTTGGGAACCGTAAGAAAATATCGAATTTATAGCACAAGGAGTAAAATCGAAAACCTATTTGTGTACGCTGCAAAAACTATTGACAATAGAACAAAATGATGTACTACGGGTTTTTAGGTGTTAGTAAGACAAACAAAAAAGTCCGCGACAACATATATCTAACTATCATAGTTTAGTCACAATAACCGCTTTTATGTTTACGAAAAAAATTAATGTTGTGACGGCATTGCGAGTGCTGTTTGCACCCCTTTGTGACGCAGACGAAGTTGCACGGGTCATCTAGTTTATAATATTAGTAGAGATACTCACATTTAACTGTAGGCCGTAAAAAGCGAACGCCCCGCTTGCTAACGGTATTCCAAGTAAATTATATACAGAGGCGAATAAGAAGTTTAATCGAACTCTCTTGACGGTAGTTCTAGATAAATTTAAACATGCCACAACGTCTAATAGGTCATTCTGGAAAGAAATCATTTTAAATTAAGATCCTGTATATCATGTATCAGTAGAGTGCTAGCTAATACAAGTAAAACGAGACAACGAGTCTATCTTGTTTAGTACAGGAGTTACTGTGACTCCATCATCAGATCAGCGCCATTTTGTCATATTATTGCATTGTCACGTGATATACATCTGCGTGCAAAATGTCAGCTCAATCGGAAACCGGGAAGTTTGTCAAATTTAGCTTGCAACCACCCGAACTTACATAGTTACGTTCAGTGCAAGTTAATATAAAGCTTGTAAATCAAATAATTAAAATATTATTCATTATGTTTCAAGTACTTTCCCTGGAGGGGGTGTTTAAAAACTCCACCATGTATAAGGTTGTATTTCGACAGATAATTCACTACACTACAGCTGGTAAAACGTTACAGATACACCCTGTATAGCACGAACGTCGCAACGTTAAAAAAAACGGAGTGCGTAACGCGTCATGCCATCCCGGATAACACGGTTCTGTATTCTAGCCTCAGAATATGAGTGTTTAGAAGTTGTAATGCGGTTCAACTCCCACATTTCCTTGTTCCCAACACCCTGTATATGCCCACTTACTCTCATAAGTACTAAATCGGCTGCCTCTACGGCTACATCGGTCCCGCTGGCTATAGCTATGCCCACATCGGCTTGGGCAAGTGCGGGCGAATCATTGACACCGTCGCCCACCTGTGGGCAAAAGATGAGAATCAGATTTGTTGCGAGAAAATGGTATTTTTAACGTTACTTGCAAATTTCATTCAAATAGTGTGTCATTGAAATCGGTTCAACTTGAACATTAGTTTTAAACTCAACAGATACGTGATACTTTAGAAAGAAAGAAAGAATCGTCGAAATCGGTTTGTCAAAACAATAAAAACACGAAAACTTAATTTGGAAGTTAACAAAATTCTACTTAGTCTAAAATATTCTATTTGGAGATAAAAAAAATCCGGGAAATTTAACAACTTGTACAGAGCAACTGGGCTATCTACCCTACTTAGTCTAATATGCTTACCATGGCAACTTTCTGTCCTTCTTCCTGTAGTTTCTGTATTTTTGCCACCTTGTGAGATGGCAACACTTCTGCGTACACTTTTCTAATTCCCACCTAAAATATTATTTTTTTACACTTAATTTTCCTAGTTACAAATTGTTAGCGGTTGTAAATCTAATTTAGAGTTTGTAAAACGAATTTAGATGTTGTAAATTGAATTTCGAGTTTGTAAAATGAATTTAGAGATTGTAAATTGAATTTAGAGATTGTAAATTGAATTTAGAGATTGTAAATTGAATTTAGATGTTGTAAATTGAATTTAGAGTTTGTAAAATTAATTTAGTTTGTAAATTGAATTTAGAGTTTGTAAAATTAATTAAGAGTTTGTAAAACGAATTTAGAGTTTGTCAATTGAATTCAGATGTTGTAAATTGAATTTAGAGTTTGTAAAATTAATTTAGAGTTTGTAAATTGAATTTAGAGTTTGTAAAATTAATTTAGAGTTTGTAAAACGAATTTAGAGTTTGTCAATTGAACTTAGATGTTGTAAATTGAATTTAGAGTTTGTAAATTGAATTTAGAGTTTGTAAAATGAATTTAGAGATTGTAAATAGAATTTAGAGGTTCATTGATCCAATTCTGATAGTTGTATATATTGAATATTGCCGATAAAATAATTATTTACCGGACTACAGTTTAAACCTGATTTCTTAATCACTTTTATGCATTTTCAACGGGTTCTTACCACGATATTTATTAACTGAGTTGTCTCGATATTTCGTTGTTGTTGCAAACGTCACGATCACGAGAAGACTGGATACTGCGGGTCGATTTAAAAGCAAACAAATCTGTCTACCCTCGCACTCGTACTTTTGGGTAGTACCACTTTTTTAATTACTCCTCTGTGTTCGTGAATGTGAATAGTGACTATCTTTTAAAACTATTTTTTTGCACTAAATTTTGAATTCGATTTTTGATTAAACCTAATATTTTTGTCAAAAAAATAAGTTTCCGAACTAATGTGACGTCATGCTCAATTTTGGCTCTTGTCAGACTTGGCATAAGTAAACAAACCAATTTTGAGTTCCCAGTTGAGTGCCTAGGCAGCTAACCCTGATTTTGAGTTCTCAGTTGAGTGACTTTTTTTTTGTTGTTGGAGGAAATCACCGGTTCAACCCCGTGGGGCGGGCGGGGTATGTGGGAGTTGAACCGCACTAAAACCTCCATTCGCTCACACTCTGCGTACCCCGTCTGAGGCCAGAACCCAGCACCCAGCACTGGGTTATGAGGGACGACGCGACGCGTTACGCCATCGGCACTCTTTCCCATCGCGCCACCCCCCAGTTGAGAGCCTAGGCAGCTCACCCACCTGATCATAAGTTACATCTGTCAGGGGCCACTGCGCTACCTACGACCAACCTTCAACGACTTCAAGCCTCGTCTGAAGAAGGTCAAGTTACCTGTCTAGCTATCGCCACAGCAGTCTTCCTGTTATCTCCGGTCAACAAACAAACTTCTAGACCCATTTTCTTCAGCCAATATATAGCTAAATGCGCTTCCGGTTTTACTTCATCTGCTACAGCTATTGTACATACAAGTTGATCTAAAATAAAAAAATATTTTTTATTACAAAAATGAAAACGACCGACTTCCATTTCTCAAGCATAGCACAAAAACTACCAGACAGATCTGTATCAAATTTATATGAGATAATGCTCTAACTCAAAATGTCTGCTTTCTAACAAAAAACAAAGTTGAGCGGTGTCAAGGGACACCCGGATGGAACGAAGTTCCTTTCGATTAATTAGTGAGGGAATTGTAATAAAATTTTATTTTATATTATTAAATCTATTTTATTAAATAAAAGATTTTGATCACAGCGCCATCTAGCGATAATCATCTAAAACAAAACAAGTATCGTAACAACTTTTCGTAAGATTTTTTTCCGTCTAGCTCCCGACACAACGCGCGATAAGGAACTTCGTTCTAACAGACGAATTGAGTACCTCCTCATTTTGGAAGTCAGTCAAAAATATAGCAAAGTGTTTAAGATCCTGTATATCATGTATCAGTAGAGTGCTAGCTAATACACGTACAACGAGACAACGAGTCTATCTTGTTTAGTACAGGAGTTTTTAGACTTTTACAAGCTTTATATTAACTTGCACTGGATGTAACTATGTGAGTTCGGGTGGTTGCAAGCTAAATTTGACAAACTTCTCAGTTTCTGATTGAGTATGACAGTTTGCACGCAGATGTATATCGCGTGACGATGCAATAATATGACAAAATGGCGCTGATCTGATGATGGAGTCACAGTAACTCTTGTACTAAACAAGATAGACTCGTTGTCTCGTTTTACTTGTATTAGCTAGCACTCTACTGATACATGATATACAGGATGTTAAAAGCTTGTGTTTAAAGGTAACACTTACCATCAATAGCGGCTAATATAGCAGTGTATCCCAATTCTTCGTGATCGTTCAACGCTTTTTGTACCGGCCGGGGAACACTTATTCCGTTACGAGACATCCACTCTCTGTTACCTATTAAAACTATGTGTTCGCTCTGAAAACGTTATACAGGGTGATGAGAATGTTCTAATACGTAATATTAAAAAAACTAGGTGACTCGCAATGTTGTCGCAACATTTTGATTTTTCGTGAACATAAAAGCGGTTATTGTGACTAAACTATGATAGTTAGATATATGCTGTCGCGGACTTTATTGTTTGTTTTACTAAGACCTAAAAACCCGTAGTACATCATTTTGTTCTATTGTCAATAGTTTTTGCAGCGTACGCATAAATAGGTTTTCGATATTACACCTTGTGTTACAAATTCGATATTTTCATACGGATCCCTAATTTTTTTCAATATAAAATATAGCCTATAACCTTCCTCGATAAATGGGCTTTCCAACTGCGAAAAAATTTTTCAAATTGGATCAGTGGTTCTTGAGATTAACACAAACAAACAAACAAACAAACTCTTCAGCTTTATAATATTAGTATAGATGAAGTCTTACCTCATCCCCACCATCAGTAGTGATCAATCTGTTTAACCTCATAGCGGCTTGGGCAGAGCTTAAAGCTACATCATCAGAATCGGCTACAATTTCTACGGGAACGCCGTGAAGATCAAACGTACTGCCGGGCCTGAGAAAGAATTAATATAATGAAATAGTGGCGTATGTTACGTAGAACTCCATTCTCAACGGTTTCTTTAAAAGTCAAACGTTTTGGAAATCAAGTAACCAATATGGGGACAAAGGAAGCAGACTAGATTTCTAACGGTCCTTAGAAACCATTGAATCAAAACCTGTGTTCTTTTTCTTTGATTTTTGCAAGTTAGATAAACGAGCCTACGCCAGTGTAAATTTGCGTAATCTAAATTTATTTTGGACAGAGTGAATTATGTTTAAAGCTACATCATCAGAATCTGTTACAATGTCTACGGAAACGCCGTGAATATCAAACGTATTGAAGAACGCCTATATAAGATTGAATTAATATACTAAAATAGTGGCGTATGTAAGGTAGAACTCCATTCCCAACAGAGATTCTTGAGAAAATGCACCATTTTATTGTCATGTAGGCAGACTAGTCAATGGACCACCTGATCGTAAGTGGGTAACCGTTGCTACTCCTCTACGCTTCGACTTACCTCTAAGCCTCGTTTTATTTATAATTCCTAATTCTACAGGGTGTATATGTAATCTTATCTCAGCTGTAGAGTCGTGAATAATAATAGTGTTTCTAAGTTGTATTTCGACAGGTCATTCATTACAGATACACCCTGTATAAATGTGCCATGGCTACACTAAAATAGTGGCGTATGTTATGTAGAACTCCATTCTCAACGACTTCCTTAGGGAAACGTATCTATGGCCTTAGTTTTTGTATACTACAAACAATTATATACTTACGTCTCGTTATTCACCAAGTTGTCAAGCTGTCTGTCCGTATGTTGAGTTAATTTCACTTTAGCTCTAAGACCACATCCGGCCGCGGCTAAGAACCCGGTGCATTTGACATGATTAGCGCCTTTTAGTACTACACTGCACCATTGTACTATTGCTGTGGAGAAAAAACAATATTTAATACTATTACTAAACGGGTTCTTACCACGATTATTTTTAATTGAGCGATCCCGATATTTCAGCACTGTTTCAAGCGCCATGATCACAGGAAGACTGAGGAACTGCGGGTAGGTCATTTAAGAGCAGACAAATCTGTCTACCCTCTTTCTCGTTCGTTTGCCGGTACCACTGGAACTCGAACTCACATTTCGACATACCACACTGACAGTATCGCTCAATTAAAAATAATCGTGGTAAGAACCCGTTTAGTAATAGTGTAAGTGATGTAGATAACCGCGAGTGTTTTAAGAAATTTATATATTTATTTAATAGTTTATTGCAACTAAAATAAATAATTTATTTGAATGAAAACTTCAATTTAAGATCCTGAATATCATGTATCAGTAGAGTGCTAGCCAAGACAAGTAAAATGAGCCCAAACACGACAGGTCTATGTTATTTAGTACAGGAGTTCCTATGACCACCTTCCGACTCCATCATCAGATCAGCGCCATTTCGTCATATTATTGCATTGTCACGCGATATACATCATGCTCAATCGGATTCAGTTAGTCAAATTCAACAACACCCGTACATACATAGTTACATCCAGTGCAAGTTAATATAAAGCTTACCCGAAGCTACAGGGTGTTCCGAATTGCGTTCGGCGGCGAGTAGACACGCTATTATATCTGGTAGTGTTGTTACATCTCCGGTAAACAAACATAATTTAGCGACTGTCGTACAACCTCTTGTTATTGTACCCGTTTTATCGAATATCACTGTTTTTACCTAAAAAAGAAAGAAGAAAGAAATAAAAAAAACTTGAGAGGTGTCAAGGGACACCCGGATGGAACGAAGTTCCTTTCGATTAATTAGTGAGGGAATTGTGATAAAATTTTATTTTTTTGAGTTATAATAATATAACTTAAATAAAATATTTTGATCACAGCGCCATCTAGTATTAATCATATAAAACAAAATAAGGAATTGTTTTAAAAGATTTTGATCACAGCGCCATCTAGCGATAATCATCTAAAACAAAAAAGTGTCGTGACAACATTTTCATAAGAATTTCCGTCTAGCCCCCTTTCGATAACGCGCGATAAGGAACTTCGTTCCAATATTTTATTCCAAAAATGAAAACGATGGACTTCCATTTCTCAAGCATAGCACAAAACCAGTCAGATTTTTAATCAAATTTATATGAGACTAGCTGGCCCACACAACTCCGTCTGCGTCACATAAGTAAATTTTCTCATCGTTTAAACCTTCCCTGGACTTCTACTAATATTTCAAGATTAAAATAAGCCAAATCGGGTCAGTCGTTCTCGAGTTTTAGCGAGACTAACGAACAGCAATTCATTTTTATATATAAGATGATGTCCACAGTATGTGCAAATAAAAAAAATCATCGAAATGGGTTCGGTGAAATCTTGTTCGTTAAAAATTTACATTTTTAAACACAGATAAATTTATTTAATCTGACACCAGAATCATTCAAATCGGTCAACCCAAATTAAAGTTATGAAGGAACAAACATAAAAAAATACAGTTGTATTTCGACAGGTCATTCATCCACATCAGCTGACACAATGTTACTGATACACCCTGTATAAATACTTACCTTATGAGCGTTCTCCAACGGTTCAGCCCCCTTTATAAGGAGTCCCATGTTGGCGCCAACCCCCGTGGCGACCATCACAGCCGTTGGCGTGGCGAGTCCAAGCGCGCATGGACAAGCTATCGCAAGCACTGACAAGGCGAAATGAAACGCTGATTGGACGATGAGCTCCCAGTTAGAGTAGCCAGCGTGTCGGTACACTTCCTGTGTGACAATTGTCATACATAAATACAGGGTGATTTTTTCCGATTTTGTTAGTTCGATTTTCAGACAAACCAAACAATTTAGGACAAATCTTTGAATGCAGTATTATTTAATGTCATAAAACATCCTATCTCCGGTATTTAAGGTACTTCCTCCGTTTACGTCATCATTCTGGGACACCCTGTATATTGGCTTGCCAACTTCCAACTGTCAAACGCTGTTTGTCGCGTTGGGTATTGGCTCGCCAATGCCCAACACACGTACAAAACAAATGACTGTGATAGTTTTAAAACACAGATCCAAAATTACTTGTACGATATTAACCCTTTCACGCTCAAGGGAAATATTTTTTCCTTCTACAAAAATCGTTATTGATTATTATTGAATCGATATTTTATTAATGAATGTCTAACGTAGGTACGTTGTGTTAAAATGTTTCCCATGAAATTAATAGGAAAATTATTTTTTTATACCCTACTATGTTTTTCTAGTGATATCTCTTACTTTACAGAATAACTTAAATATTGTGTAGTATTCGCATATTTAGTCTCAGCCATCTTATTTCCTGAAAGGGTTAAAACACAGATCCAAAATTACTTGTGCGTTCTTAAAAAATCCATCGTCTTTCATCTGACACCAGAATCATTCAAACCGGTCCACCTAATCTTATAACAAAAGTTATGAAAGAACAAACATAAATTTACAGATGAATTGAGTAAAAAATAAAACATACTCACAGGAGTTATAGCTTTTATTCTGTCAATGTCCAAAGCACCACTTATGATCCAACAGACCAACGTCAGTACGGATAAAAATACCACTAGGGGCACGAAATACCTATAAATATATAGATTAAATTAGTTATGTATGAGATTTGGTAAATAGTAGTGTGATATTATGAGATTTGGTAAATTGAAATAAGGTATTGTGAGATTTAGTAAATAGTAGTGTGATATTGTGAGATTTGGTAAATAGTAGTGTGATATTGTGAGATTTGGTAAATGGAAGTAAGATATTGTGAGATTTAGTAAATGGTCGTGAAATATTGCGAGAATTGATAAATGGTAGAGTCATATTGTGAGATTTGGTAAATGGTAGAAGATATCGTGACATTCAGTAAATGGTAATGAGATATTATTGTGAGATTTGGTAAATGGAAGTGAGGTATTGTGAGATTTAGTAAATGGTAGTGACATATTGTGAGAATTTATTACTGAAACATGTTTAAAAAGGGAGATTTTTTTAAAATAATAAAATAAGATTAAGACAGTATTTAATTCGGAAGGTGAGATTTAATAAAATTAAACTATTCCTCACCCAGCCATAGTGTCAGCCAACCTCTGTACGGGCGCCTTACTGCTTTGAGCGCTCTCTACCAATCTTACTATCTGAGCTAATGTAGAACTCTCCCCTGTGTGCGTGGCTAACATCAACACTGCCCCGTTCGCGTTTATGCTACCCCCGATTACTAGGGAATCTAAAAAAATAGATTTTTTAAGTAATATTGTTAGGTGACCCGCGCAACTTCATCTGAGTGAACATTATACTGTAACTGTACTGTACTGTAACAACCCATTACTGCCCACTGTTGGGCTCAGGTCTCCTCTGAAGAGGGATTAGGTATAGTCCACCACGCTTGCCCAGTGCGGATTGGGGACTTCACATATCTTCAAAGGATTTTTTAGAACCCCGATATGCAGGTTTCCTCACGATGTTATCCTTCACTGTTTTTAGTCAGTGGTGTCGTGAAAAATTGCACATGAATCTTTTTCACATTTAGATTTAGAACAAGCCGGCCGGTTTTGAACCCGCGACCTCCCGTACGGAACACTATAACCCGTTATTTTCTTGATCCCTTTTGCAATAAAAGGTAGCCTATGTTCTTTCTCAGGGTCTAAAGATTGTCTGTGTCATCAATATCGGTTGAGAGGTTTAAACGGGAAAGCGTAACAGACAGTTACTTTCGCATTTATAATATTAGTAGAGATTTAAAGCTGTTCAATGAAGTTTCAATGTACCTAATTCCTATAGAGCTCTGTATACAGGGTGGATCTGTAACTTTGGACAATCTGACGTGGGGTGAATGACCTGTCGAAATACAACTTAGTACCATTTTTATTTTTGGATCGGTTTAACTTTTTTTCTGACATTGTATGGAAAACGTACGACTATCGTTGCGTCCATACTATGATGAAAAAATTATTTATCCAATTCCTAAAATAAAAGTGGTTCTAAGTTGTATTTCGACAGGTCATTCACCCCACGTCAGATTGTCCAAAGTTACAGATCCACCCTGTATTATAAATAACATTAAATTTAATAACCCACCTTTAGTTTTAGGTACGGGCATAGATTCACCAGTAATCAATGATTCATCGCACATAGTCTGTCCCGATACCACTTTACCATCAACTGGGACTTTCGCTCCTGGTACAACCTATCAATAAATACAAGCTTTTAACATCCTGTATATCATGTATCAGTAGAGTGCTAGATAATACAAGTAAAACGAGACAACGAGTCTATCTTGTTTAGTACAGGAGTTCCTATGACTCCATCATCAGATTAGCGCCATTTTGCATTAGCAAAAAATAACATCGAAATCGGTGCATATAGAAAAGAAATACACGCCAAAACCGCACAGCAAATTTTGTCCGATAAAAAATAACATTTCTAAACACAATCAAAAGTACTACTTAAAAAAATGAGACAACGACCATCAACTTTCCTTCTGACACAAGAATCATTCAAATCGGTCCAACCAAACTAAAGTTATGAAGGAACAAACATAAAAGTGATCCTAAGTTGTATTCCAACAGGTCATTCACCCCACATCAGCTGATACAAGAATCATCCAAACCGGTCCAGTCAAACTACAGATACAAAAAAAAATAGTTCAAATTTGAAAACACCCTGTATATAAAACTTACCTTTAAAACATCACCCCTTTCCACCAGGTCAACAGGAATACACTTCTCATTGAGGATATTACCTGACTCATCAAGAGTTACCAAAACTGCTTCAGTTGCTTTCAATGATAATAATTTCGATAGATCTTCTGATGTTTTACCCTTAAAATAATAAAAATTGTCTTATTTAAACGAGGTTTAAGAAAAGTACTGTATAGTAAAACTAAATAAATAGATATACAGGGTGTAAACAGAGTACAGCCTGTGAGATAGATGCAGGGAATCTCCGATCGAACACCAGATCAAACGTCGTAAATGGACATGGATTGGCCACACGCTTAGAAGAGACGCTAGTCACATACCAAAGCAGGCCCTGGACTGGACACCTCAGGGCTCCAGAAAGCGTGGCCGCCCAAGGCAAACGTGGCGGCGTTCTGTCGCAGCCGATCTTAAAACGACCGGGTTGTCATGGGCGGAGCTAAAGAACGTGGCTCAACACAGATCAAAATGGAGAAGCACTATGGAGGCCCTCTGCCCCACCTTGGGGACATAGGAAATGAAGAAAAAAAGAGATGCCTAATAACGGCAATACCACTGCTTAACACTATTCTAAAAGGCTTCCTTTTAAAACTCCTTTTTCATAACCCTGGTGTTTACTTCTTCGATCAAAGGTTAAAAGTCCTTAAAGGTAGGCCGTAGGTAGCGAGGCAATGTCCCTTGACATGACCACAACCACTTACGATCAGGTGACCCAGTACCTCGTTTGTTTACAAGAATTAAAAAAAAAACGATGGCGCAGATATCATTCAGACCGATTCCCACCGGACCCCTTTTTTATTTTTAAAGCAGACAGCCCACCTGATCGTAAGTCTACACTATAATTACTTACCTTAGCTATATGTTCGAGCCATCGTCCCAAAGATACGAACACTAACAACATTGGTGGCGTGTCAAAGAATGTGACAGGTGATACATCTTGTAAAGTAGCCATTGATGCTATCACCACTGCTAAGGAGTATACGTAGCTGCAAAATATACAGGGTGATGAAAGAACTTTAAAATACAAGCTTTTAAGATCCTGGATATCATGTAGCAGTAGAGTGCTAGCTAATACAAGTAAAATGAGCGCCATTTTGTTATATTATTGCATTGTCACGCGATATACATCTGCATGCAAAATGTCAGCTCAATCGGAAACCGGGAAGTTTGTCAAAGTTTGCAAGATTCTATATATCGAGTTAGGGCTCATTTTGAAGAGCATTTTCGGGTATTGGCCCACCTCTCACTCCCACCACTGTAACTCCTGTGTAGGGGGGATCCACAGCGGCGACCATCGTAATGACTCTGAGCAGTGAAGTCCAGGAAAACCCGAGGGAAAGCTAACTGGTCTTCATTTTGAAGAGCAGTAATATCCATTAAATTTTTCCTAAAAATTCGTATTTTTTTGCGAATACGAGTGCGAATATTCGTTATACCCCTAATTTATAACAACCGATGTCAAAAACTATTTTACTAATATAAAGCTAAGGTATTTATGAGCGTCATAGACTATACAGGGTGTCCCAATACTATGCGACATGAATGGGAAGTAGTAAATATTAGAGATAGGATGTTTTTCTGAAAGGAAACATCATTTTATTTTTGAAATTTAATCCTTTCATGTATTTTCAACGGGTTCTTACCACGATATTTAATTCATTGAGACTTCAGTCAGTCTTGTCGTGATCATGACGTTTGCAACAACGTTGAAATATCGAGACAACTCAATTAATTAAATATCGTGGTAAGAACCCGTTCAAAATGCATGAAAGTATTATAGAAAACCGCGAGTGTCTGAATAAGTTTTTGACATTTAATTCTGTATTCAAAGATTTCGTAAATTTTTTTGGTTTATCTGAAAATCGAAATAACAAAATCGAAAAAAATTACACCCTGTATTTTTATAACGGCAATCAAAACAACAGTTAATTACAAACAATCTTTGCTTACAACATTACATTCTTTTTGACTTTTTCATAAAAATATACAATAAAAGATGGTAAAGATAATATAAAATTTCTTACCTTATTGTAGTTGTCATAGCAATAAGGACGTCCATATTTGTAGTTCCGTGTCTAAGAGCTTTATAAGCCTGCTTGTAAAAATGCCAGCCTCCGATAAACTGAAAAAGACCTTCTCAGTTGTCATGCGCTCCTGGTACTTATAGCCCGAGAGCTAGTGGCATTTATGTTCAGCAGGGGTTCGGACGCTGAGTATGAGCGGTTGGAGGTTTTAGTGCGGTTCAACTCCCACAAGTCCGGTGATTTCCTCCAACTGAAAAAAAAGTCCCGTTACTCAGCAGCCAGGTCTGCAGTTCCATATCAGGAGAACTACGTACCAAGTTTTCAGCTTCGGGGACGGAGCGACGGGAAAGAATGCCCTCCAAACCCCGTGCTGGGTTCTGGCCTCAGCCGGGGTTCGGACGCTGAGTGTGAGCGGTTGGAGGTTTTAGTGCGGTTCAACTACCACATAGGAAATCACCTCCAAATGAAAAAAAAAAAAAAGTTTTCAGCTTACCTCAAACACTTACACAAAATTATCCACTAGCTCTCGGGCCATCCTTACTAATATTATAAATGCGAAAGTAATTCTGTCTGTCTGTATGTCTGTCTGTCTGTCTATCTAAACTTGCGCGGGCCCGCTAATTAACTATATCTACGACTTACCTGAACCGGTGTTGCCAGCAGAAACATGATTAAATTCTCCAAGCTCAATCCTGGGAACACACAGCACATATCCTTAGCGCTGTGTCCTGGAGGCATTGTGCTCATAAAATACGCCATTGCACCCATACATGGGCCCCCAAATAATAGTGAAATTAGGAATGCGTTACGCCATTTTTTTATTTCCTCTCTGTAGAAATATATATACAGGGTGTATAAAGAGCACTCCCGAAAACGAAGACTGGTGGTAGTAATCCAAATAACCGACTCCAAATATAAAATTGGTTCTAAGTTGTATTTTGAATGGTCATTCACCCCACATCAACTACACAAGGTTTTTTTTTGTCCTTCTTCAAACGAGGCTTGAGGAGGGTCCTTAAAGTTATGTCGTAGGTAGCGACCCCTCAGTGTCCCCTGACATTGCAGAGGTTCATGAGCGATGGTAACCGCTTTCGATCAGGTAGCCCGTTGGCTCGTCTGTCTACAAGGCAATAAAAATAAAAAAGTTGGACAGCAGCAGTTAGCGTCCGGAGCCAGCACGGGTTATGCGGTACGACACGACGCGTTACGTCGCCCTCATCTGACACAAGGTTTCAGATCCACCCTTAATAAAGCTATAACACTTACCTATGCTCTAGATAGCTTGTCTCCCCTCTATTATGAGGACTGGCTACCGAAGCCTCAAAGCCGAGGCTATTTATAGCTTCACATATCGTCCTAGGCCCTATTTGTTCTGAATTATATTTTACGCGACCTCTGAAATATAATTTGGCGATGACAATAAGTTTTTAAAACAATTATATAACTTTAAGAATGATTTAGCAATATTCAAACAAAAAAAAGTTGAGAGGTGTCATGGGACACCCGAATAGAACGAAGTTCCTTTCGATTAAAAGATATCTTATTTTATTTTCCTAACGTAACGCGCGATAAGGAACGTGTTCTAAAAGATTTTGATCACAGCGCCATCTAGCGATAATCATCTAAAACAAAACAAATGTCGTGACAACTTTTCGTAAGATTTTTTTCCGTCGAACCTCCTTTCACAACGCGCGATAAGGAACTTCGTTCCAAAATACAGATATAAATTTGATATGAATTACATTAAATTTGATACGAACACGAACACAAACGTATAGTTGGGGGCAAGAATAAATGCACTTCGATTTTAAAAAGAGAGCAGTTAATAGCTTCGGATTTATAGAGCGCTTTCTCTGTCGCACACAGCTTTGTGACATCCATTGTCAGTTGTTGCTCTAATTCAATTAAACATATATAATATAGAGTTGTTAAAACTCTAAATATATTTGCATGGGGGCGGCGTGACGGGTACAAGGTACAAAAAATTTTAAAAATAAAATAAAACCGAACAAGATAGAGGCTTGTCCTCAGTGGCGTGCGAATAGGTTTCAGCTCACCAAAAGCTTATGGTCTCACTTTCGTTCACTCACACACTATCTCTCTCTGAAACACATTCTCTTCTCTCACGCAAGCACGCACAACACTCTGAAATAAACAAACTCTCTCATACCACACACACACTTTCTCTATTCTCAAGCAAGTAAATAGACACAGCCACAAACAGTTACTCTCTATGTCAGACACTCAGACATGACCCCCCCCCTTCTCTCACACACACAAACACTAACAAACATACACACACCCACAGTTTAAAGCTTTACTTACTTGCTAGTTGTCAAAGCGACAGCACACGATTCAACTCCAGTCAGTTTAAGTACCGTCTTCTCGATTTTACTGACACATGATGCACATGTCATGCCTTTTATCTAAAAAACACATAAAAAATAAGATCCTGTATATCATGTAGCAGTAAAGTGCTAGCTAATACAAGTAAAACGAGACGAGTCTTTGTTTAGCACAAGAGTTTAGTGACTCCATCATCAGATCAGCGCCATTTTGTCATATTATTGCATTGTCACGCGATATACATTTGCGTGCAAAATTTTATCTCAAAATTAGCTTGCAAGATTCCACCCGAACTTACATCCAGTGCAAGTTAATATAAAGCTTGTAAATAAGTGTTTAATATACTTACAAATAGATGTATCTCTTTAAAACCACTGCCATCATTTTCGCTTATAACTTCAGAAGGAAAACCTAATTCTGATATCGAATTGGCTATATCCAATGCTGATATTTTTAGAGGTTCATAACATACCTCTGCTTTGGCCGCTAAAAGAGCTATAAGTACTGAATGTACCCCTGAAATATAAAAAAAAACTCGGCTAGATGTAGGTCGGATCTGTGTCTGTTTGTGTACGAGAAGAGTAATCAGTACAGAGCTGCAGAGGACTGTGTCTATAGTAGTGTAGTATAGGACTCTCGGCTAGATGTAGGTCGGATCTGTGTCTGTTTGTGTACGAGAAGAGTAATCAGTACAGAGCTGCAGAGGACTGTGTCTATAGTAGTGTAGTATAGGACTCTCGGCTAGATGTAGGTCGGATCTGTGTCTGTTTGTGTACGAGAAGAGTAATCAGTACAGAGCTGCAGAGGACTGTGTCTATAGTAGTGTAGTATAGGACTCTCGGCTAGATGTAGGTCGGATCTGTGTCTGTTTGTGTACGAGAAGAGTAATCAGTACAGAGCTGCAGAGGACTGTGTCTATAGTAGTGTAGTATAGGACTCTCGGCTAGATGTAGGTCGGATCTGTGTCTGTTTGTGTACGAGAAGAGTAATCAGTACAGAGCTGCAGAGGACTGTGTCTATAGTAGTGTAGTATAGGACTCTCGGCTAGATGTAGGTCGGATCTGTGTCTGTTTGTGTACGAGAAGAGTAATCAGTACAGAGCTGCAGAGGACTATGTCCATAGTAGTGTAGTTTAGGACTTACCGTATATTTTCGAGCAGTGTTTTTCTATAGCAGAAACGCAACTGGCGCAAGTCATTCCTCTTACTTCTAAAGTACATCGTGATAATTCAGTTTCAGCAACTGGTGGACCTGAACCCTATAAAGTTAAAAAATATGATTGTTTTTAAAAATACTAAAATGGACAAGGACCAAAAATACATGATAAATGCGTAAAGTAATTTAAGAATAGCCCCTAGTAACATTGTCAAGTTATATCCCAAAAACTACCTACACTTTTAGCGTTTCTACAAGCAAATATGTGAAACAATTTAAACAGCAATAATACCAATTAAATCAGGCAACATGGCGTTTAATCAAAAAAAATATGAAAAGTTAAAAATAAGGCAAAAAATTGGAGATCCATTTCGAGTGCAAAATAAAGAGGTCCTAAGAAACAAAACCGTCTAAAAATCCTGAAAAATGCATTAAATAAACCGGTCCAACTTTTCAGAATACTCTAAGGACGAATTTAAATAGATTGCAAAACTAAATTTAGTACTTACATTAGTTTGAAGTTTGTTTTTGAGCGGTGAAGATTTGACGCAATCGCCTGAACCTTCTTTGTCGTTGTAAATTTGTGACTTATTCTCTGAAAAATAAGGTGTATATTTCAAATTTGAGTTGACGTCAACTTTTTGTTTAGCACAAGAGTTCGTATGACCACCTTCCGAATGCATCAGATCAGCGCCATTTTATCATATTACTAGCTGACTCGCGCAACTTCGTCTGCGCCGAAAAAAAAAATTAGGGGTGGACTACCCCTAACATTTAGGGGATGAAAAATAGATGTTGGCCGATTCTCATAGGTACCGGATAAGCACAAAAAATTTCATCAAAATCGGTCGAGCCGTTTCGGAGGAGTTCAAGTTCGAACACCGTGACACGACAATTTTATATATTAGATTGCATTGTCTAAAATGTCAGCTCAATCGGAAACCGAGAAGTTTGTCGTTAGCTTGCAAGATTCCACCCGAACTTCCAAAGTTACATCCAGTGCAAGTTAATATAAAGCTTGTAAAAAGTTCTTTACCTGTATACACTTGTCCATCTACAGATATAATGCTGACATCGAATCCCAATTCATATATCAGATCTGCTATTTCTTTTGGCGATATAATACTAGGAGTATAATTAACACGGGCCGTATTATCTGGTAATGATACCTTGCCGTTTGTGACACCGTTCTTAGTACTTAATGCTCCTGAAATAGAAAAAAAAGATAAACCTTCTCAGTTGTCATGCGCTCCTGGTACTTAATCGTTGTATTTATTAGAAGAGCTTGTTGTTCGTCAAGTAAAACCTTCTCAGTTGTCATGCGCTCCTGGTACTTAATCGTTGTATTTATTAGAAGAGCTTGTTGTTCGTCAAGTAAAACCTTCTCAGTTGTCATGCGCTCCTGGTACTTAATCGTTGTATTTATTAGAAGAGCTTGTTGTTCGTCAAGTAAAACCTTCTCAGTTGTCATGCGCTCCTGGTACTTAATCGTTGTATTTATTAGAAGAGCTTGTTGTTCGTCAAGTAAAACCGTCTCAGTTGTCATGCGCTCCTGGTACTTAATCGTTGTATTTATTAGAAGAGCTTGTTGTTCGTCAAGTAAAACCTTCTCAGTTGTCATGCGCTCCTGGTACTTAATCGTTGTATTTATTAGAAGAGCTTGTTGTTCGTCAAGTAAAACCTTCTCAGTTGTCATGCGCTCCTGGTACTCAATCGTTGTATTTATTAGAAGAGCTTGTTGTTCGTCAAGTAAAACCTTCTCAGTTGTCATGCGCTCCTGGTACTTAATCGTTGTATTTATTAGAAGAGCTTGTTGTTCGTCAAGTAAAACCTTCTCAGTTGTCATGCGCTCCTGGTACTTAATCGTTGTATTTATTAGAAGAGCTTGTTGTTCGTCAAGTAAAACCTTCTCAGTTGTCATGCGCTCCTGGTACCTGTAAAAATATCTTACCTTCTATCGTGTTGACACAGGACTGACATGTCATTCCTATTACGGAAAGGAAGACTTCACTAGTTTGATTTCCAAGCATATCTAACAAATCAACTGTTGGCACTTCTTTTGGAAGGAGATTTCTGTAAATGATAACATACCTATATGACACGTACATATTATAACAGAATAATAGAAAAGTCAAAATTATTAATGTAACAAGAGTATTAGTGTAGAAGTAAATTACTTTTTTTTATTCCAATCGGACTTTTCGTTTAGAAGTTATTACGAGTATAAAACGCAATGAATATGTGGGGCACTGCGGGCCGCGCAAATAATAACGCGACGGTAGTGCGAGTACTGTTTGAACCCCTTTGTAACGCAGACGAAGTTTCGCGGGTCAGCTAGTTATTAAAAACCACAGACTAGCAAAGGAAATCAGTAGGAATGGAGTTCTACATCGACACCGCTACGCGATCAATATTTAACTAAATACTGACCTGCTCTCATCATCGTGGTCTGACGGAACTTCGAAGCCCATGTCCTCTATGTGAGTTTTGAGCCCTTCCAGCGAACACAGCCGAGGGTCATATCTGATGTAGCCGGCGTGTTCTAATAATTCCACCTGAAATAGATGTAAGATAGATGCTATGACATGTCCATCTTCAAACGAAATTTCTAGACGATTTTTTAAGTAGGTCCGTTTTCCTTTTTAGAATCCTGTCTTTCTTCAAACGAGGTTTGAAAATTCTTACAGGTAAGTAGCGGGGCATGCCTATGTGGCAATAAAAACACTAAGGATTGAAAATGAAGATGGAATCTTTGGTGTTCGAGCTTTATGACTTGTCCCTCTTTAAACGAAGTTTAAGAAGTGTTATGTATGGTAAGCGATAGGTAGAGCACTGGTAACCACTTACCATTAAACTGACTTTAGTCTAAACTATGGTCTTGAGGAAACAGAGCACATTGTGGGCGGTGCTGGGGTTTGGATGTGGCACTGTGAAAATTTCCCTTCTTGAGGTTAACCATAGGCTGGCTCTTTCGCTGGATTGTTGGTCCGACACCCATTCTGTGACTACCTCCCGCTAAGTCAGGGTTGCTGTTCAAGTTAGCCGGCAACCGCATCGTCCAAAAAGTGAGAATCAATTTGGTGAGCGGCCCTGATTGCAGACCCTATCTCTTTTTCCCTATTTGCGGAGTAGAGAGAACCCTTTATTACATCCAGCCAGGACCGGCCCCTCCCGACAATAATGCCATTTAACGTGGGGGGTAGAAGGGTACTTAACTGGGACAAAGCTCCAGAACAAGTCCCATTCCGCGACCCCTCGATGCTAGTCTTATTAACAGCCTCCAGGCTTTGCCTTACCTTGACGTGGTCGACTCCTGGTATATCTCTCACGGAACCTTCTATGCTCCTAACACAGGACTGGCACGTCATGCCATTGATGGGAACCCTTACTGCAACCAGGTCCTGATCGTGGTCCCTGGAACAAAGGATTAAGTAATGTTAGATAGAGTAATGACGCGTAATGTGAGAGTGAGACAGAGATATAATGCTATCTCTTTCACACCCTTCGAGACTATTCGAGTAGCTTCTAGAACAGTATTCGAGACTGTCCAAGAAGGTTCGAAACTATTCGCGAAGTTTCTAGAACAACTTTCCAGACTCATCGAGAAGACTCTAGAACATTGTGCTAGTGAGTGATATTTCTATCTCTGTTACTCCATACGAGATTAGCGAATAATCTAGAAGCCGGTATCTCTGGATATAAATAGCGGGTGAGTTTGGAGCGAGGGCAGTTCCACTCGGAATACGAAAGTGAACGGATCGAAGATTCATCCTGTATATTTGATAAAAAACGGAGCCTCTATTAAGATAGTTTGGTCCCTCGAGTACTTTAACTAATCTAAAACGTAATAACAAGCTCTAGTGCAGTGATTCTCAACCACTGTGCCGCGGCACTTTTGTGTGCGGCCAAATTTTCCGAATACAGGGTGGATCTGTAATTTTCCGAATATATTATAATGTTAACATTTTTTTTTAGCTTGTAATTAATCCCTTAATAAACAATTAGTTATTATTGTAGTATATATTAGTTTATTTCCTATATTACATTTTTTTTGTCAAACTATTTATGCAATGTGTCGTATTACGTAAATATTTTTTATCCTTTTCTTTGTGTACCGCCAAATTTTTAAAACCGTTAAATATGTGCCGCAAAAAAGTCGTGGTGGCCGAGTGGTCGAAGCGCTTCCTTCCGAACGGGAACGCGGGTTCAAATCCGGCCGGCTTATACCTACCTTTAAGTCTAAATGTGAAAAGATTTATGTGCAATTTTTCACAACACCACTGGCTAAAAACGGTGAAGGAAAACATCGTGAGAAAACCTGCATATCGGAAAAGGGTTATAAAAAACCTTTGAAAATATGTGAAGTCCCCAATCCGCACTGGGCAAGCGTGGTGGACTATGCCTAATCCCTCTTCTAAGAAGACCTGAGCTCACCAGTAGGCAGTAATGGGTTGGTACAGATGTGCCGCAACAAAGATAAGGTTGAGAATCACTGCTCTAGTGCAATTAAACAAAACGTTTAAGACGATACGTGTGATAATAACAATACTATGAACAAGAAAACAATAATTTGCATAAAGATAAGATAAACCAGTTATTTTCCGACATTCAGGTAAATACGTGCATTATATTAACAACAAAACTACGTTTTACAAAGCTTCATATTAACTTGCACTGGATGTATTTACGTTCGGGTGGTTGCAAGCTAAATTTGACAAACTTCCCGGTTTCCGATCTAGACATTTTGCACGCAGATGTATATCGCGTGACAATGCAATAATATGACAAAATGGCGCTGATCCGTGACGATTTATACTAATGAAGCTTGTACTGCGTTTTTACTATACAATAATATCTTTTTACGTATTTTAACGTAATTTAAAGTGGACACGGAAACCGCTATCTCAGTGTTATGACATATTTTTATCACCTTATGCGGTTAATTTTTTATTAAATTATCGTGATTACTCGTAGTTATTATTTTTTGGATTTTTATATTGTTCTTTACTTTTATTACCGACCAACACACGTAAAAACAAATGACGGTGTCGGCCGACCAACATATTTTTTTTTATTGCCATGTAGTCAGACGAGCCAACGGCCCACCTGATAGGAAGTGGTTACCTTCGCTCATGAACCTCTGCCATGTCAGGGGACACTGAGGGGTCGCTACCTACGACCTAACTTTAAGGACCCTCCTCAAGCCTCGTTTGAAGAAGGACAAGTCATAGCGCTCTGGGAATACCGAGGAGAGGAGCTCATTCCATAGCCGGATGGTGCGTGGCAAAAAGTGTTCCTGAAACGGACCGTGGATGGACGGTGGTTCCATATAGTAAGGATGAACTCCACCTCGACGCCGAGTGGTAAGTGGTAGAGTTTCGATGCAGTTGTAATAGATGTCGTGATTCAAGAGGAAGGTTTATGTGTATAATACATGCATGATATAGTAGAGATACACTCATCATTTTAGCGGTGTTAGATGTGATGTCGTAAAGCACATTGCTCTAACTGAATTCTCCATTCGTGACGCAGACGAATTTTAGCGGAACAGCTAGTCTATGCTAATATTATAAAGAGGAAAGGTTTGTTTGTTTGTCTCGAATAGGCTCCGAAACTACTGCACCGATTACAAAAATACTTTCACTTTTGGTAAGCTCATTTATCGAGGAAGGAAGGTTATATTTTTCCCTTTGTGACGCAGACGAAGTTCAAAGGTCAGCTATTCATTAATTATAAATTATTTACCTTGAATATCTTACCTCAAAATAATTATACCTCCATTTTCGATTGAAACCACACACACATATTTAAACTGAACTATACTACATTAGAATCAATATTAATTATTATTATATGGAATCAAGCGGAAGGTTCAAATGAGGAGACGAGTGCAAAACAATTGAAAACCGCTTTAAGCTAAACAGCGTAGTTTCTGCACAATCAATGTCATTAGTACATATCTATATTTAAAAAGCTGCCCCGCGCATTTTCGTAAAAAAAAAAAACTTGAGAGGTGTGAAAAAACAAGGGACACTCGGATGGGACAAAGTTCCTTTCGATTAAGGGAAGTGTAATAAAATTTTATTTTTTTAAGAAAGAGAGAGAGGGAGAGAGAGACATTTTAAACTAACTAATTATTATAACTCAAATAAAATATTTTGATCACAGCGCCATCTAGCATTAAGGGGGTCTTCCTATGTGACGGCCTGTTTTTTAGGGATATTTTAGGATTTTTTTTCTACGACCAGTAAATATTTAGAGCTTCAAGTTTTTTATCATTTATTAACACATATTTGGACAGTATAAATAAAAAAAATCAGCTAAAAATATTCAGTCAAACTAGAGTTACAGCGCTCTGAACACCCCCGCCTCGAAAAAAAGAGCTCCCACTTCCTCCACGATTCCGGCTGATCGGCTTATCTGAAAAAAAAAAAAATAAACGGCGTTTTAATTTGTAGGCTTAAAAGCACGGAATGACCTATAATCAAATGAATATAAAAAAAATGGATTTTTGATAGACAATTGAAATAAAAGTTGCAAATTAGGCGTTTTTTTTTTTTTTGTTTTTTTGCTATAAAAAATCGAAGTTTTAAAATTTTCGATTGATAATAGTTCATTCCATGCGTTTACATATATTGAGTGTGCCCTGTAAATTTCAAGTAATTCGGTCCAGCCGTTTCTGAGATACAATGGAGGAAAGTTTGAAAAACACAGTTTTGAGAAAAACGCGTTTAAAGTTTCAAGTCCGTTAAAAACTATTAAAATGTCAACTTACTCTCAATCGGCGATGCCTGGTCCATAGAGTATTCCTTCCTCTTCCTCGTGAAACTCTTTTAAAGCAGATTGTTCAGCTCTTGAGTCAATCCTGGCTTGTTTAACGACATCACTTACGCGCCGCTCAGAACGTAAGATTCGCTTTTCATCCCGTTTCTCAACATACGCTTGGGCTTCACGACCAACAGGGCATCCCATAATCGACATAACTTTTAAAATACCTTGAAAACCTTCATTAAAGATAATAACTACTAAGTAGCTAGCAATTTCAACAACAAATAATTTGTAGCTGTTGCTCTCTTCGAAGTTCAACCAAGACTAAAATAACTTCGGTAAAATATTATAACCATAGAACGTATAAGAATATATAAATAGAAATAGAACCATAGAACAGATATATGAATAAAAGGGAGGCCAATTATAAAGCCGACGGTACACAATAGGCCCAGGCCAACTCAGCGCTCCGAACCGCTCTTTCTTTTACCTGCTGTATCTTTAAAACGACTTCGAATTTTCTAAAATCGCTTTACTACCGTATTCTAGACATGTTAAGGGAGCAATTTATGAAAAAAAAAAAAATCGTTTTTTTCAACCGATCACATAGGAAGACCCCCTTAATTATATAAAACAAAATCAGGAATTGTTTCAAAATATTTTAATCACAGCGCCATCTAGCGATAATTATCTAAAACAAAAAAGTGTCGTGACAACTTTTTCATAAGAATTTCCGTCTAGCCCCCTTTCACAACGCGCGATAAGGAACTTCGTTCCAAAAGAAATACACCCAAAAACAAATAGCAAATCGTGATATTTTGTCCGTTCAACATACACATTTTTAAACACAGATCCAAACGTACGTGTTCGATCTTAAAAAAATCAAATGGGACCTAAATTTGACCATCACCTTTGACACACAAGAATCACTGAAATCGGTTCACCCAAACTGAAGTCTGAAGTCTTTTAAGATCCTGTATATCATGTATCAGTAGAGTGTTAGCTAATACAAGTAAAACGAGACAACGAGTCTATCTTGTTTAGTACTAGAGTTCCTATGACTCCATCATCGGTGCAAAATGTCAGTTCAATCGGAAACCGGGAAGTTTGTCTTTATCTTGCAACCCGAACATAGTTAGATCCAGTCCAAGTTAATATACAGCTTGTAAAAAGCGGTTTTTATCTACATTTACAAACATATTCACTTTA
Source organism: Trilocha varians (assembly GCA_030269945.2). NCBI lineage: Eukaryota > Metazoa > Arthropoda > Insecta > Lepidoptera > Bombycidae > Trilocha > Trilocha varians. Next base: position 15,422,435 of record AP028278.1, on the reverse strand, counting down.
GTGCCGTGTGTGAGGTGTAGCGATAAGAAAACAATAACATAATACCATAACTGGCTTTTGTCTGTTTGTTTGCACTGTTTTTTACCGACTTTGAAAAGAGGTAACTTTGAAAAGTTACATTTTGAAGGTTCAAGGTGATTGGTTTTTTGTCCCCGTATTATTTTAGTTTGTGTGGACCGATTTGGATGACGCTTTTTCCATATCCTTTTTTTAAACAAAGAATAATTAAGAACCTTTAGAGTCATGTTTAAAAATATATCATTTTAAATTGCAATATCTTACGATTTGCAATCCATATTTGCATTTACCTATTTTTCTCTCGATGAACCGATTTTGATGACTATTTTTGTTGTAAAACAGAAACTGGATGTCAGTTAATTTTTTTTTTTAAATATCACTTGCAAAAATACAATTAGTTTATCTTGCATTAATTAATAAATAATTGTAATAACAATCTTAATGAATAAATCATAAATGCACAGTAAAAAAACATTATGTCACTTTTCCTCTACCAATAAAAAATTAAATAAAATAGTGACGTCACACCAAAAAAAACAAAAAATCCTCACTATCTATCTCTGAAACGATGTTAAGAATAATTTAAATAATTAACAATGCACGACACATGTATATTATCATACAAATAAAATAATTTAACGCCAATTAAAAAATACTTGAATAAGTAGGCCGAATGTACGTGGATACATTTGCCTTGAGTTCAAACGAAAATAACTGTCAATTAGGCTTTATGATCATATATCTTTGCCTTGAGCCTAAATAAAAATTCATTAAATGGTAAGAGTTATTGTAGGCTGTATGAAAATCATGTAGCAGTAGAGTGCTAGCTAAGACAAGTAAAACGAACCCAAACACGACGGGTTTATCTTGTTTAGCACAAGAATTCTTATGACCACCTTCCGAATCCATCATCAGATCACCTCTATGGCACCATATTATTGCATTGTCACGCGATATACATCTGCATGCAATCTGCTCAATCGGAAACCGTGAAGTTTGTCAAATTTAACTTACAAGATTCCACCCGAACTTACATAGTTACATCCAGTGCAAGTTAATATAAAGCTTGTAATAAAAATACTTACCACTTTAATTAGGCGAAAATAATCAGACACTTTTGCCGAAAAAAAAAATAAACGTCAAAAATTTTAATGGCCACGACCGAATGGCGGGAAACTATCATGGCGGACTGAGCTATTAACAATGAATATTTTGAAACAAATTTAGTTTATATTTAAAACAATGGTGTTTGTTTAAATAGAGTTTGTTATTGTTAGAATGTTATTTATTTTGACCGTAGAATTATTGGAACGAAGTTCCTTATCGCGTGTTATCAAAGGGGGCTAGACGGAAATTCTTATGAAAAAGTTGTCACGACACTTTTTTTGTTTTAGATGATTATCGCTAGATGGCGCTGTGATTAAAATCTTTCAAAATAATTCCTTATTTTGTTTTATATGCTTAATGCTAGATGGCGCTGTGATCAAAATATTTTATTCAAGTTATAATAATTAGTTAGTTTAAAACGTCCGTCTCTCTCTCTCTTAGATGAGAGAGAACTTAAAAAAATAAATTTTATTACATTTCCCTCACTAATTAATCGAAAGGAACTTCGTTCCATCCGGGTGTCCCTTGACACCTCTCAAGTTTTTTACATCTGGAATCAATATCATGAACAACACAATGAAGCCAATTGAAAGTACGCCAATCGCGCGTAACAACTCGATTGGTGTTAGACGGTGCCGATGACACTCAATTTGTTTAGTACACTAATAACCCTTTTGCCAAGTCTGTGGCAGGAGCCAAAATTGAGCACAGTTCTAAAACTTGTTTTGTTTACATTTTTTAACGGATCATATTTTACGGAGATGATATATTTTCGCTGAAAATGCAATACAGCATTGTTTAGTAATAAAAATTTACAAAAATATAAGGTTTAATTAAAAATCAAAATTAAAAATTATTGGAAATAAATGTCTTTAAAAAGGAGCTCAAACACGGTATTGATTCCGAACGAAGTCCCCAGTTTCGCCATCTAGCGAATAGTGACGTTCCCAGTTGAGTGGTTATATATGTTTTTACAAGCTTTATATTAACTTGTACTGTATGTAACTACGACTGATGACTTCGGAAGGTGGTCATAGGAACTCATGTGCTAAACAGGATAGACCCGTGGTGTTTGGGCTCGTTTTACTTGTATTAGCTAGCACTCTACTGGTACATATACTACTATTTTTTTTTTTTTTCAATTGGAGGGCATCACCGGTATGTGGGAGTTGAACCTCACTAAAACCTCCAACCGCTCACACTCAGCGTCCGAACCCCGGCTGAGGCCAGAACCCAACACGGGGTTTAGAGGTACGACGCGACGCGTTACGCTCTCGGCACACTTTCCCGTCGCGCCGCCCCCGTCATGTACTACTATACGATATCCAGGATCTTAAGAGCTTGTATTTAAAAAGTTTTTTCAAAAATAAATTATTACACAACTAAATTTTGACTGCATAAATAATTTTACTTTTTAAATATGAATCCTACCCAAATCCGATCGTAGCACGGTGTTACGCGAATCATGATTTAAATGCCTAATGTGTTTTCCTGCTCAATGTCAATCATAGTATTTTAGAGTAACTACAGTCAATTGTCGTCGAGGTCACCATACATGTTCCTTTCTATTTATTTCAACACATACGATTAATGGTCAAGCGCCTTAAGGTATTTAACCGACCTCAAAATCAAGTTGACTGTATTTTACAAGCTTTATATTAACTTGCACTGGATGTAACTATGTTAGTTTGGGTGGAATCTTGCGAGTTGAATTTGACAAACTTGTGGGTGTCCGATTGAGATAAAACTTTGCATGCAGATGTATATCGCGTGACAATGCAATAATATGACAAAATGACGCTGATCTGATGATGGAGTCATAATAACTCCTGTACTAAACAAGATAGACCCGTTGTCTCGTGTTACTTGTATTAGCTAGCACTCTACTGATACATGATATCCAGGATCTTAAAAGATTGTATTCGATAAATTTAATAAAGATCAGACAGTTAGTTTTCGTGCATAAAAGTCGAAAATAAAACTACATTCATTAAATACTCCATTAAAAGTCGGGTAATAAACTAGTCATCTAATAACGCTATACATCCTATCAAATTCCTCTACACCAAGGAATCTATATTAAACATTCTTAAGATGAGAACGCCCACGGAGTGGAGTGGGCGACTACCCACGCCGCCATCTTGAAATCTCTGACGTCACTCTTTATTACTTTCCTACGATCCAATATACAGGGTGTCCCAAAACTATGCGACATGAACGAAGTACCTTAAATATTAGAGTTACGTTTTGCTGAAAGGAAACATTATTTTATTATTGATGTATAATAATAATGCATTTACTGATTTTTCGTAAATTGCTTGGTTTGTTTAAAAATCGAACTAACTAAATCGGCAAAAGTTAACACCCTGTATGTTGTCTAATGATGCTTGAACTATAGTGCGATTTCAATTTTCAACTTAGTTTTTCTTTATTAACTACTAGCTGTCCCGCGCAACTTCGTCTGCGCCAATCTCAATTAAATGTCAACGATTCGATTTTTTCTCGCTGTAAATACCATCCTTGAACTTCATCGAAATTTAAAAAAAAAACAACGTTTTCTAAAATAAATATAGACCTTGACATTCATCCTCTACGCAAAGAACTCATCAAGACGCTTCATTAGAGCCTAAACACGATGAAGTTATTATGTGACGTCAAAATACGTCAAAAGTAACAGATATATAATATGTCAATGTAGTGAAGATGTACTAAAACATACTTAAATACTTTCCTCATTATAATATTACTAGATGATCCGCGTAACTTCGTCTGCGTCACAAAGGGACACAATATATCCTATAGCCTTCCTCGATAAATGAACTTTCCAAAACTGAAATAATTTTTCAAATCGTTGCAGTAGTTTCGGAGCCTATTCGAGACAAACAAACAATCAAACCTTTCCTCTTTATAATATTAGTATTGTTAAGAATATCAAGCGACAAGAGTAACTCGGAGCCGACAGATGTATTATCTATGGGAAAAATGGCGCGGCCGGACCGCGGGTTCGACGTTAGGCGCCAATTTTGAGATGACGTGAAAAAGATGTTGGACTTGCTTTGAAGGTTCATTCATCATCATCATTCTCAGCCTGTAGACGTCCACTGCTGGACATAGGCCTCCCCCAAAAATTTCCAATGCGACCGGTTGGTAGCGGCCTGCATCCAGCGTGTTCCTGCGATCTTAACAAGATCATCCGTCCACCTTGCAGCTGGTCGTCCCACACTGCGCTTCCCTTGACGTGGGCGCCACGAACAGAACCTTCGTGCTCCAACGGGCATCGGTTCTACGTGCTATGTGGCCCGCCCACTGGCATTATTTCAAAAATAATGATTCAAAAATGAAGGTTCATTAAAACAATGAATTATTTTTAAAAAGTTAAACCACTTCTGGTTCATAAAAGTATAGATGTCAGTGTAGATTATTTAAAGACGAGTTGTAAATACAAGGTGGATCTCTAACTCTGGACAATCTGACGTGAATGACCTGTCGAAATACAACATAGCACCATTTTTATTTTTTGTATCGGTTAAACTTTTTTTCTGACATTGTATGGAAAACGTACGACTATCGTTGCGGACTTCCGTACTATGATGTAATTTTTTTTTGATTCCTAAAATAAAAGTGGTGCTAAGTTGTAAATCGACAGGTCATTCACCCCACGTCAGATTGTCCAAAGTTACAGATACACCCTGTATACTTTCATAGTAGTTTAATCACATAACTTACCCAATCTCCTGGTCATCCAGACGCTGGTATTTCACACCGCGTGACAGCATGTTGTCTCTTTCACACACAGTAGACCACTATAGCTCTATCTCATTCTAACAATACACTGGAGATACAGGGTGTTCCGAATTCGAATTATAATATAATTAATAGTAACCGAAATTGGTTTATTTATGGCAAAATTAATCACGATGTAAAGTCTAAAAATAGTTTATTTTACATTTTATTATCGTCTCATATTTTACGGAGATAAAATATTTTAAAGTAAAAGCAACTGTCTGTCTGTTACGCTTTCTGATTAAACCTCTGAACCGATTTTGATTGAATTTTGAAAGAAAGAAGAAGAAGAAATTTGGCACAGACAATCTTTCGGCACTTTGTCGGCCTACCTTTTAATTGAAAGTGACGCCGACAAAGTTGCGCGGGCCCAAAAACAAAAAAAAATAACCGTTTCCAAAAATAAAAGTGTTAATTAGTTGTATTTCGACAGGTCATTCACCACACAACAGCTGGGATTAAGTTACAGATACACCCTGTATAAGTTCCTAATTTAGACATTATCAAATTATCTAGTTCCTATATCATTTATAGATAATATCAATAATCACTATTCGAATTATTTTCTTATGATTATATCATAGCAATTAAAAAATAATTATAGTCGGAGAGACGGTGATGCTAAATAAGGATTTACTTGAGCATACCTTTTACATAGTGTAGATTACTTTATACAAAGCAAAAAAATTATGTTACAAAAGCAAGTTAAAAACAAATGACGGTGTCGGCCGACCAACATGTAAACGCGGGTTTTGTATGCATTGACCGACATTGACACTATGTGAAACACCATTTGACAGTTCACCTACAGTTGTCATTTGCGTGCATTGGAAATTTATAATCCGCAATATATGTTATTTAACATTATTTCGATATCAATCAAAAACATATATCAACATCATCTACAGTACTTCCATGCATTTTCAACGATTTAAATAGACCCGCAGTATCCAGTCTTCTCGTGATCATGACGTTTGCAACAACAACGAAATATCGAGACAACTCAATTAATTAAATATCGTGGTAAGAACCCGTTGAAAATGCGTGAAAGTAATATAGATCGATCAACTACCATTTTTCAAGAATATCACAAAAACTACCAGTCAGATCATTATCACGACACGATACCACGACCAAAGTAATTGCTATCTAACAAAAAAAGAATCACCGAAATTGGTTCATCCAGAAAAAAGATATTCGCAAAAACGCACATTAAATCTTGACCCTTAATTTTTGGAACGAAGTTATCGAAAGGGGGCTAGACGGAAATTCTTATGAAAAAGTTGTCACGACACTTTTTTGTTTTAGATGATTATCGCTAGATGGCGCTGTGATTAAAATCTTTTAAAACAATTCTTTATTTTGTTTTATATGATTAATGCTAGATGGCGCTGTGATCAAAATATTTTATTTAAGTTATAATAATTAGTTAGTAACTAAAATAAAATTTTATTACAATTCCCTCACTAATTAATCGAAAGGAACTTCGTTCCATCCGGGTGTCCCTTGACACCTCTCAAGTTTTTTTCTTTATTTATTATTGCATAATTCCATAACAGAATATCAAACAAAGTTACCGACAATCTTATCGACAAACAGACAATAAAAATCGTAAAGAAATATTATAATTATCATTAAAAATCTAAATTATTATTGATTTATAATATTTTATCGCAATGATTAAAATGATTGAAATCTAATCTAGGTATAAAATGCATGAAATCATAATAATATTTGTTTTTTAGCCTACTTCTAATTGAGGTATTCAAGTATGTCCTTATTTTTAAATAAGTCAAAGTGAACCGATTTCGATGATATTTGGCACAGACAATTTTTAGACCTTGAGAAAGAACATAAGCTGACTCTGATAAGAAACCGTTTAACTGAAAGTGACCGCCCGCTAGTTATTTTATAAAAACTACACTATGAATTTTGATGCGGCTTTTCTCAATAGATGTCGTGATTCAAGAGGAACTAACTATGCCATAACTATTATTGGCATCCTAAATAGTATAACAGCTCACCGTATAGGTAAATGTCCGTGGTGCTTTTCTCAATTCTGGCGTAATGCATCTTTCAATGTTATTTTATTGTCTCCCGCTTTGCGAGAAGGGAAGTCGAAACTCATGTTTTTCCTACTCCTTCTATTATCTTCTGATTAAATTCGTTGCGGGGCCCAAGACAAGTTATCTTTCCCTCGGGTTCCTGGGCATCACTGCTCAGAGTCATTACGATGGTCGCCGCTGTGAATCCTGGCTACACAGGAGTTACAGTGGTGGGAGTGAGAGGTGGGCAAATACCCGAAAAAAAAATATTTTTTTTGATGTGATATCGATAAACACATCCTGCGCTTACATAGAAAATCGGAACTTAACAAACAATTACACTACTAAACATTTAGCCGACATAAAAAAAGGAGGGAATACTAGTCTACGTCCGTAATAAACACGTAATAAACGGCTGTTTCCTTTTGCTCAACCTTGGTGTTGGTGAAAGTGTTTAGAGCGAGATAGCTTTATACGTTAGAAAGAGAGAGAAGATACGCTTTCTTATAGACTGAAGTATTGCGGTTTTCGGAAAAGTACTATATACAAGTCTTATATTAACTTGCACTGGATGTAACTATGTAAGTTCGGGTGGTTGCAAGCTAAATTTGACAAACTTCTCGGGTCCGATTGAGCTGACATATGGCACGCTGATGTATATCGCGTGACAATGCAATAATATGACTAAATGGCGCTGATCTGATGATGGATTCGGAAGGTGGTCATAGTAACTCCTGTACTAAACAAGATAGACTCGTTGTCTCGTTTTACTTGTATTAGCTAGCACTCTACTGCTACATTCAGGATCTTAAAAGCTTGTATTTAAAGTTTTTTTTTTAATAAATTATCATTACCGTAGTGGTTGGAGCATTTGCCATACGGAAGGTCGCGGGTTCAAAATCGGCTTGTACCTCTTTTTTTTGAAAAAGATTTATGAGCAATTTTACAACGATTTGTTGGGCGTTTTTGCGTGTATTCATTTTCCATATGAACCGATTTAGACGATTCTTTTTATGTTAGAAAGCAAAATATTTGGCGATAATCTCGTATAAATTGATAGAAGAACTGACTTGTAGTTTTTGTGTAATTCTTGAAAAAATTAAGTCGTGTCTATTTTTGTAACATATTTTTTTTTATTGCCATGTAGGCAGACGAGGTAACGGGCCACCTGATCATAAGTGGTTGCCGTCGCTCATGGACCTCTACAATGTCAGGGGACACTGCGCTACCTACGACCTAACTTTAAGGACCCTCCTCAAGCCTCGTTTGAAGAAGGACAAGTCATAGCGCTCTGGGAATTCTTTGTTTCTTTTTGCGATTTTTATAAAAGAATACCTAACACCTATCGATTCTATTAAATCGTCTAATCAATGCTTATAGTATTTATAATATGCGCATAAAATCAAACTACCAAAAGTCATTATGTGTTAATGATGATGATTACGTGAAAAACAAATCATTAATAAAGTCAAGGTCTACAGCCAGGAGGCGGCGCGACAGGAAACAGTGCCGTGGGCGTAACGCGTCGCGCCGTCCCTCATAACCCCGTGCTGGGTTCTGCCCTCAGCCGGGGTTCGGAAGCTGAGTGTGAGCGGTTGGAGGTTTTAGTGCGGTTCAACTCCCACATACGGTGATTTCCTTAATTAAAAAAAAAAAAGTCTGTCGTCTGATGTGTAGGACCACGATTATGTTGGGGGTAAGAAAAAAAAATCACATTAGACGACATAATTATAATTGTGTTCATTAGTTTCATTCATTCCCCGAGAGGTGGCTCCAATTTTTGACCGACTTCCAAAAAGGCGGAGGTACTCAATTCGTCTGTAGGTTTTTTTATGTCATAACTTTATTTTGGGTGGACCGATTTGAATGATTCTGATGTCAGATGAAAGGTGATGGACGACATGGAGTGCCAATTAACGTTTTTTTTTTATTTAAAAAAATCTTTTGTATCTGTGTTTAAAAATGTGTATTTGTAACGAACAAAATTTCATTGTATTTCACGTGTATTTATTTTCTATAGAAACCGATTTCGATGATTCTCTTTTGTTTTAGAAAGCAGATATTATGAGCATTATCTCATATAAATTTGATAAAGATCTGACTGGTAGTTTTTGTGCTATGCTTGAGAAATGGAAGAAGGCCGTTTTGTGATGTGTTTCACATCGACCTTAAACTCATTCAGTCCCAAGTTACACCCAGACCCCTCGATATACTTCTAATCTATACGATATATTATCTCCTGATAAACCGCACAAACACTTCATTAGATAACGTATACCATTTATTACAAATTACGCAGGATTTGTAGAAATTATGCATTTCGTAGAACCATCTCTAATATACAGGGTGTATGAAGGGCACTCCCGAAAACGAAGGCTGGTTGTACTAGTGATATGGGATGTTAAGCTTTTTGCAAAAAAAATACTTGAGAGATGTGAAGGGACACCCGGATGGAACGAAGTTCCTTTTCCCCCTTTTTTTAAGTTATAATAGATAGTTAGTTTTTTTTTTTTGGGCAGACAAGCCAACGGGCCACCTGATCGTAAGAAGTTACCGTCGCTCATGAACCTCTGCAATGTCAGGGGACACTGGTTTAAAACGTCTGTCTCTCTCTCTCTTTCTAAATAAAATATTTAATCACAGCGCCATCTAGCATTAATCATATAAAACAAAAAAAGTGTCGTGACAACTTTTTCGTAAGATTTTTTTCCGTCTAGCCACCTTTCACAACGCACGATAAGGAACTTCGTTCCAACAAGATAGACCCGTTGTGTTTGGGCTCATTTTATTTGTCTTGGCTAGCACTCTAGTGATACATGATATCCAGGATCTTAAAAGCTTGTTTCTTTACATAGTTACATCCAGTGCAAGTTAATATAAAGCTTGTAGAAATAAATATAATAAAAGTACTTTGCAATTTTTATCGAAAAGAATGTACAGAATTTTTTTATTACTACATCTGACACCATCATGTTCTTAATTAATAATAATACAACTAAACTATCTTGATACTTAGTCGTAATAATATTTTTATTACAAAAATGAAAACGACCGACTTCCATTTCTCCAGCACAGCACAAGATACCAGTCAGATCTTTATTAAATTAATATGAGAATAAGTTCCAAGTACCTGCTTTCTAACATAAAAAATAATCATTGCAATCCGTTCACCTACAAAAGAAATACATGCAAGTCGTGAAATTTTGTCCTTTAAAAATACAAATGTGCGATCTTAAAAAAATGGGACCCATTACGACTATCACCTTTCATCTGACACCAAAATCATTCAAATCGGTCTAACCAAATTAAAGTTATTAAGGAACAAACATAAAAACGGACGAATTGAGCACCTATATAGCCATTGGCTTCCTTCCGAATCCATCAGATCAGCTCCATGGTACCATATTACTGCATTGTCACGCGATATACATCTGCGTGCAAAATGTCAGCTCAATCGGAAACCGGGAGTTATCTCTTGACCGAAATCTTTACACCATAATTCTTAACGCTTAACATTACAAAACTCATCTCAGTTATCATAAGATAAGATTATATTTATCAGAATAATCTGGAAGGTTACTGTTACGGTTTTATGTACTTTTCTAAAGAAACATTTACTTAATAGAAGTACTGGCTAACCCCAATTTCGTCTGCGTCACGAATGGAGAATTAAATTAGTGCAATGTGCTTATTTCGACACATCACATCAAAAACCGCTAAAATGATGAGTGTTTCTCTACTATATCATGCATCTATTAAACACATAAACTTTCCTCTTGAATCACGACATCTATTAAAACTGCATCAAAATCCGTTGCGTGGTTTTAAAGATTTAAACATACGTAAAGATATAGGGACAGAGAAAGCGACTTTATTTTAGTATGTAGTAATGATGCGCATAAACCCTTTGGACAGGTTAATACGGTCAGCTTCTAGAGAAATAATAGAAATGAGAGTATTTCTACCAAATGTAAACCATTTAATCGTATGTGGTGTTATTTTTTAGTTCAATTTGTTAGGCTAGGGTATGCAATGCATATTTGCTTTTATTGACTGCACGCCATTGCTAGGCAGTTCTTGCTTGCAAAGACTACCACTCACGAGACCCTCCATCAGGTAGACCAAAGTGGTTTATCTATCATCTTTTATATAAAAAATAATTGCTGTTTAATCTCGATAAAACTCAAGAACAGCTGAACCGATTTGGCTGATTTAAATCTTGAAATATTCGTAGAAGTCCAGAGAAGGTTCAAACGAAGTTTAACAGACGAAGTTGCACGGGCCAGCTAGTTTGTTTGCATCCAGTATTCTCTTCGTCTTTATAAGATCATCGGTTCATCTTGTATGGGGAATTCCCGCGACTTTGCGATTTATTATTTAAACATGACTTTGTCACGATATTGAGTTCACTTATCTATTAAATACGTTTTCCTTCAGTTAGCCAGTTGTGTAAAATGCAGATAAATCTTCACTAATTATTATTTAAAGGTGCATGGACTCCCGCGGGACGTCACTGGATGCAGATAGCGCAGGACCGGTTTATGTGGCGAAGTTTGGGGAGGACTATGTCCAGCAGTGGACGTCTATAGGCTGATGATGATGTTTTAAAAGCAAGTCCTTAAAGGTAGGTTTATAAGTAGCGCAGTGACCCTGACATTGCAGACGTCCATGAGCGACCACAACCACACACCATCATCAGGACTCATCTTCATACATGGCAATAAAAAATGTTAGTCGCTAGAATCGTTAGAAGTTTCCCGAGCGCTATGACTTGTCCTTCTTCAAACGAGGCTTCAAGAGAGTCCTCAAAGGTAGGTCGTAGGTAGCGCAGTGCCTCCTGACATTGCAGAGGTCCATGAGCAACTGTAACCACTTACGATCAGGTGGGCCGTCAGCTCGTCTGCCTATGAGGCAATATTATGACCATAATATGTTGACTTTTTCGCGAATTAAGTAATTTTACAAACTTACTACTTGGTCTTATGTAGTATTGTGTTTTTCTGCAGGACTAGTCCCATACTAAACATCAAAATAGGTTACGAATTTCAGATGTAGCTATACGACTCACTTTTATTTCTTTATTTAACTTCTTATTGGTCGAAATACAATTTAAGGAAATCCGTTTTGAACAACATAATAAAATTAGGCACGGTGAATAAAATGCCATTGTTGGGGAAAACACAGTAACTTGGGGTTTTCCAATGCACGTGAATCAACCACTTTTTGACTAATCTATTTGTTGCAACGAAGTTCCTTATCGCGCGTTATCGAAAGGGGGCTAGACGGAAATTCTTATGAAAAAGTTGTCACGAAACTTTTTTTGTTTTAGATGATTATTATCGCTAGATGGCGCTGTGATTAAAATCTTTTAAAACAATTCTTTATTTTGTTTTATATGACTAATGCTAGATGGCGCTGTGATCAAAATATTTTATTTAAGTTATAATAATTAGTTAGTTTACAATATATTAGTTTATAATATACTAGCTGGCCCACACAACTTCGTCTGCGTCACATAAGGAAATTTTCTCACCGTTTAAACCTTCCCTGGACTTTTACAAATATTTCAAGATTAAAATAAGCCAAATCGGTTCAGTCGTTCTCGAGTTTTAGCGAGACTAACGAACAGCAATTCATTTTTATATATAAGATTACAATGCCCTCACTAATTAATCGAAAGGAACTTCGTTCCATCCGGGTATCCCTTGACACCTCTCAAGTTTTTTATTGTTATTGACCGACTACAAAAAGGAGGAGGTACTCAATTCGAGTCTATGTTTTTTATGTATGTTCCTTCATAACTTTCGTTTGGATGGACCGATTTGAATGATTCTGGTGTCAGATAAAAGGTGATGATCTAGATGGGGTCCCGGTTTTTTTAAGATCAAATAAGTACTTTTGAATCAGTGTATAAAAATGTGAATTTTTAACGGACAAGTTTTCAATGGAAGTCGGTCGTTTTCATTTTTGTAATTAAAATATGATTACATATATTTTACTATGTAGTGTTAATATATTTACTATACAGGGTGATTTCCTAGTGAGGGTACATATTGAAGGTCATGGTAGCTGATGGTTATATACGACCAGTAAAAATATTATTACCAAAGAATATGGCTTAATGCCTTAGTCATCGCAACTTAAAAATATCTAAAATTCTTGCAAAATGATGGTTTTTCGACAGCTGATAGGTGTGGCGGAGGTGTGGGGTGCGCGAAATCACTAGAGGTCATTAGTCAACACTCTTTAAGCCGAAATTGCTTATGTTTGAGGTAGTTTTGTCGAATTTAGATTTAAAAAAAATTAAAAAATATTTTGTAATTTTACTTATTTTTTGTAATATTCCGTATTAGAACAGAGTACTCATCACCCTCCTGCAATATGTACCCCGTCTAACAAATCACCCTGTATAGTGTATCTCATAATAAATAAAATTCGCCATTTTTATCAAGCTAAATAAATGTAAAAAATATAAGTATCAAGACTGTTACGTCGAGTTACATGAAAGTGAAACATTCCAATTACGAAATTAAATGAATATCAATAAACAAGATATTTTAAATTGAGAACGCGGAAGTATTAGCAATTTACTGAATTTAAAAAAAATGATTTAAATATTCTTATTTTAAAGTGTAATAGGGTAAGTGTCCCAATTGTATATTGGGTTTTTTTAATTTAATTTTTTTGTAAGTCGAATAAAACAAAAACCTTACTACATTAACGAAATAAATTTTTATTGCACACAATTATACAAAATCTGATTTTAAAACACTATTTTCCTATTAGCCGATTTAAATTATACTTGTCATTTAAAACCTTCCTTTTCAAGATTAGATCTGTATTTTTTTACTCCACAAAAACTTAAGTCGGTCATTCATTTTTTTTTTGTAAAAGCTTGTCAAGCAAATGTCCTTCTATACTTTAAATACAAGTTTCTTAATCACTCTATTGCGATCGGCATCAAAATTGGTTTGTTTACTTTAACCTAGTCTGTGGCAGGAGCCAAAATTGAGTACCGTTCTAAAACTTGTTTTGTTTACAATTTTTAATCGTCTTATATTTTACGGAGATAATCTATTTTTGTTGAAAATGAAATTAGGTTTAATTAAAAATCGAACTTTAAAATTTATTGGATTTTTTTTTTTAAAAAGACACTCAAACACGGTAGTGATTCCGAACGAACTCCCCAGTTTCGTCATGGAGCGAAAATTGACGTTCCCAGAGTGGTTTAATAATCTACGAAACGACTGAACTAGATTCTAAGATACTTTCACTGAGCTGATATGTTTTTTCATTTTACAACAATCATTATAAAAGCTTTAGATGCCACGTGCCACAAAAATAAAAACAGTTACCAAATTAGCTGAATATTAGTTGAATAGCACAATTTCGTCTGCGTCACAGAGGGAAAAAATATAGTCTATAGCCTTCCTCGATAAATAGACTATACAACACTGAAAGAATTTTTCAAATCGGACCAGAGATTAACGCACACAAACAAACAAACTCTTCAGCTTTATAATATTAGTATAGATTACGCGCGAAAAAGCATCCAAATTTGGAACAAACAAGAGAAAGTCGATCACAGAACACACAATTCGAATTCGAAACACAACACTTCGAAAAATACACTTTTAAAACTTTTAACAACAAATTCGATATTATAATTTGGAAAGTTCTCGTTTTGTTTACGTTTTTGGCTTACGGTAATACGTACGTATCGCTTGCCGTAATCGCGGATACTGGTTCATTTCGCTCGTTCAATTGAATCGGCCAAGGCAAGACGGTGTTAGGGACGTGGGTAGTGATCGATTAATACGTTTATCGATAACTAGCGCGCCCACGATGTCGTCTGCGTCACTTTCAATTACATAAGCCTATGTCCTTTCTCAGGGTCTAACGATTGTCTATACCAAATTTCATCAATATCGGTTGAGAGGTTTAAGCGGGATACAGTTATAGACAAAGTTACTTTCGCATTTATAATATTACATAGTAGGGACTAGGGAGTAGGTATTATTTCTTAAGACCTGTATAAGTATATAATAGATAACCACAATGCCCCGGCATTGCAGAGTTTCATGAGCGACGGTAGCCGCTTACTATCAGGTGGGTAGTAAGCTCGTTTATCTATGCAGCAATAAAAAACAAATATATTGATGGATGTAAGAGGAAAGGTCTATATACTTGGATAGTCGGAAATTGCAAGATATGCTACCTCGCATGTGAAGTATGTGAAAATCGAACCACACCAAAACCTCCTAAGTCCTAACATATCCGAACCCTGACTGAAGCCAAAATCCAACACGGGATTGAGCGGGATGACGCAACGTTTCACACTAAGGCTGCATTTTAAAATGTCTAAAGTTACTAGGATACATGAATGAGCGGATTCATAATTCTTAGTGTATAACTTACCAGTTTTAAAACATGGTATTTTATGGTATAAAATTGTACTGTTGTTACTTTAATAAATAAACAAATAAATTCTCGATATCGAACGAAGCACAACACTAAAATTTCATTTCAATGAGACTCCCACAGACAGAGACGCTACACAAAAATCGACCTTAACCCATTGTCATAAAGCTTATAAACAAATTAATATATAAAATTACCTATTACACGACTTGAATGTATTGTTTGAATGGTACACACATGAACTTGATATATCTACATTAATATTATAAAAAGGAAAACTTTGTTTGTAATGAACAAGCTCAAAAAGTACTCGACTGTTTCTAAAAATGTATCACCATTCGAAAGCTACATTATCCACGAGTAACATAGGCTATTTTGGAACAAAATAGAGATCCGTACTAAAACTTCAATAATGTAAGCTAAGGTGTGAAAAAAATACCCAAAAACTTTCTTACATCGCGTGCGCTGCGAAAACTGTTGATTATAGAACAAAATGATGTATTACGGGTTTGTGGATCTTATCAAAATCTAACAGTGCTGCCTGAACCCCTTTTTGACGCAGACGAAGTTGCGAGAATCAGTTAATATCTTATAAAATATAGAACACATAAACCTTCCTCTTGAATCACTACATCTACTAACAATCAGCATCAAAATGTAAAAATAAAATGAAAATAAATAAAAATATTTTTAAAAACAAACACATGATATAACCAACTTCTATGCACTTCTTTTTAAAAGGTAAAAATATCTAATGCGGTCAAAGTTTTTACCTGTCAAGTAACTTTGTGGAAAATTATTAAAGAATAAAATTTTTGCTAACCACTATTGGGATACTCACCCTATTAAAATAATTTATAATTTCGAACACTTTTTCAAACTTAATTTTGTTGAACTTGCAATTTCCTTCGAAAATGTCATGTTCCAAATTCGAATTGAATATCTTTAATAATTTAAAAATATGTATTTAATAGGGGTGTGCGAATATCGTTCGAATCGAATCGAATCGAATATTAAAATTCGATTCGAAATTCGAATCGAATTTAAAATTATTGGAAAAAATGTTCGACGAATATTCGAAAAATTTCGAATAATTCGAAAAGTTTCGAATATTCGTTGAATTTCGAATAGTATCGAATTTGACTACGACGATGCATCGGAAATAGGACAAGAATTTGTATTTAGTAGATAATATCTTTAATGGGCTAGATGTCTACAAAATAGTCATAGTCGTCGTAGCCGAATTCGATACTATTCGAAATTCGACGAATATTCGAAACTTTTCAAATTATTCGAAATTTTTAGAAACTCGAATCGAATATTCGTATTCGATTCGGAACGAATAATTCGTGAGTTCGAATTATTCGCACACCCCTAGTATTTAATTCAAATTTTGAATATTTTTTTACGAAACAATACAAATACTTTTTATTCAAACTAAATAGAAACTCATCGTATTGTAGTCTCTTTAGACAAAAAAAAAACAATTTTAACCACTCAGCTGGGAACGTCACTATTCAGTATTCGCTAGATGGCGAAACTGGGGACTTCGTTCGGAATCAATACCGTGTTTGAGCCCCTTTTTAAAAACATTTTTTCCAATAATTTTAAATTTTGTTTTTTAATTAAACCTTATATTTTTGTAAATCTTTATTACTAAACGACGCTGTATTGCATTTTCAGCGAAAATATATCATCTCCGTAAAATATGAGACGATTAAAAAATGTAAACAAAACAAGTTTTAGCGCCTGAATGTTACAGTACAAAATATAATAGCAATGTTAAGTATATTCTCAAATAAAAGCGAGGCCTGACAAAAATATTAAAGCAAATATCTTATGTTTACTTAAGACATGAGCGACGAAAACCACTTACGATCAAGCGGGATAAACATAGCAATAACAAAATTCTTTTTAAGCTTTTTAAGCTTTATATTAACTTGCACTGGATGTAACTGTGTAATTTGGAGTGGAATCTTGCAGCCTAATTTTTTTTTTTTATTAAGGAACAAAAAACAGTTACATGTTAAAAACTTATTCAGACACTCGCGGTTTTCTATAATACTTTCATGCATTTTCAACGGGTTCTTACCACAATATTTAATTAATTGAGTTGTCTCGATAATTCAACGTTGTTGCAAACGTCATGATCACGAGAAGACTGGATACTGCGGGTCGATTTAAGAGCAAACAAATCTGTCTACCCTCTTTCTCGTTCGCTTTTGGGTGGTACCACTGGAACTCGAACTCACATCACGACACACCACACTCACTGTATCTACAAGACTCTCTGGGCACAACATAACAGTCACTAAGGGTTCATGCAAGGCAGATATCGTGGTAAGAACCCATTGAAAATGCATGAAAGTTACATGTTAAACTTAAACATTAAAATAAATGACTATGATAAAGATTCACAAACACGTAGGTAACCTAAAACTATGTTCCAATATGTTTGACAAACTTCCCGGTTTCCGATTGAGCTGACATTTTGCACGCAGATGTATATCGCGTGACAATGCAATAATACAAAATGGCGCTGATCTATTGATGGAGTCATAGGAACTCCTGTACTAAACAAGATAGACTTAGACTCATCGCTGTCTCGTTTTACTTGCATTAGCTAGCACTCTACTGCTACATGATATCCAGGATCTTAAAAGCTTGTTTTTATAAAGTTTTATAATAAAATGGAACTCACCTCTTTCTAGGACTTTCAAGCATTTCCGTGGCTTCCTCTGCAACAAGAAATAGGAAATTAATAGTGTACTTTACTATTAAACTGTTGAGTTTTTCAGTAATAATTGAGAGTACATTGTATACAAACAGCCTATTATTAGCATAGTATTATTTTCCAAAAACGACAGATAAGCCAACGGGTGATCGTAAGTTACTGTCGCTCATGGACCTCTACAATGTCAGGGGACACTGTGTTACCTACGGCCTACCTTTAAGGACTCTCTTCAAGCTGAGTTTGAAGAAAGACAAATCATAGCGATAAAAAATACTGTCAATGAGATCACCTCTTTCCTGGGAAGTCGGTCAAAAAGATTTAATATTCCAATAGGTAGGTTTCCTCATGATGTTTCCTTACACTATAGTAAATTGCACTTTTTTTTTTAGTTGGAGGAAATCACCGGATCCCGCGGCCGCCGGCGATACGGCCACCGGCTCTCTCGGTCGGCGGGCGGGCCGAAGCCCGCCTAGATGGGACCGCGTTACCATCCCACGGAATACCCAGAATGGGTCAGAACCAGCGTGGGTCGGGGAGCGCGGCCTACCATCCCCCGGTTGCTCTGACGTAAGGGCGTGCTGAGCGGCACCTTGGGCCCCCGCTTGCACTCATATGCGTTGGGGACCCGAAACGCTTGGGGGGGGTTCGTCTGCGCAACATACGACGCTAAGGCCCGGGAGGAGGGCGCCCCTCAGCACCCAGTCGTACCCGATATTCCACAGGAGACGTCCGAGAACGGACCCCTGCGGAACACCGCGCACGACCTGGAACCGGTGCAAGGTCCCACCGTACCCGGTACACATGACCGAACTGGCTTCTAGGTAGGAGCCGATCAGCCGGCGGAGATAGAGGGGCACTCCGTGCCTCTCCAGTGAGTAAATTGCACATACATATATATCTTTTTCTTATTTATTTGACCTGGTCAGGATCATTATGACGAGGTTTTGGGGATGTCTATGTCTAGCAGTGAACGTCTATAGGCTGATGATGATAAATCTTTTACAAAAGGTACGATAGCTTTTTTAGAATTTACGAATCACGCATTGGAAGCAAGGAGATAACAATCGATTTTAATCTAATCATACATTGTTTTATTAGCTAGTATATGTCATTTTCGACTTACCGTGCACAGACATGGCGATATAAAGCTTCGAGGATTTAAACGATAACGGCGGCTAGCGGCTACGGATTTCTGATCATCACTGCGAACAAAATACATCTTTTATTATAGTTAATCCTGATAACGAAGCACTCCTGGTACTTTTGTTTGGTTAAGTAAAACCTTCCCAGTTGTCATGCGCTCCTGGTACTTAATCGTTGTATTTATTAGAAGAGCTTGTTGTTCGTCAAGTAAAACCTTCTCAGTTGTCATGCGCTCCTGGTACTTAATCGTTGTATTTATTAGAAGAGCTTGTTGTTCGTCAAGTAAAACCTTCTCAGTTGTCATGCGCTCCTGGTACTTAATCGTTGTATTTATTAGAAGAGCTTGTTGTTCGTCAAGTAAAACCTTCTCAGTTGTCATGCGCTCCTGGTACTTAATCGTTGTATTTATTAGAAGAGCTTGTTGTTCGTCAAGTAAAACCTTCTCAGTTGTCATGCGCTCCTGGTACTTAATCGTTGTATTTATTAGAAGAGCTTGTTGTTCGTCAAGTAAAACCTTCTCAGTTGTCATGCGCTCCTGGTACTTAATCGTTGTATTTATTAGAAGAGCTTGTTGTTCGTCAAGTAAAACCATCTCAGTTGTCATGCGTTCCTGGTATTTTTCATATCAAGCTCATGTTTGATTAACCTATTACTAATAGTGTTATGAATAGTGAACAATGTATAAACAATAAACATACATGCTATCATGATTACATCACAATGAATGACAGATTAGAAGTACTTGCACACAATAGCCTATTCTAAATTTATATTCAAACAAGATAAATCCTTCATAAGTGATACTGTCCAGTAGAATATTTATGTAATTTACATTTAAGGAATCAGCATAATTACAGTGGTCTATGGGCAACGATAACAGCTTACGATCCTGTGACCCTTTTAGCCAGCTATTTAACCTGCAGGGCTATAAAAAAACAGACCTAAACAAAATTTTGTTTGGGAGGTCTGTCTGGAGGAACTGTTGGGGAACCAAATAAATTAAAAACAAGAAATAAAATGACAAAATATTGTTAAATTGTCTAGTATATACATAAGAATATCTAATTTAGTCATATAGAGGACAATAAATAACATTTTGGATATACATTTTTTTTTATTTTTATTTATTTATTTATTTAATTCAGACCACACAGTGAGTCCATAGTCCATATAAAACAAACCTGCATGTCGGAAAAGAGTTCTAAAAATCCTTTGAAGATATGTGAAGTCCCCAAACCGCAGTGGGCACGCGTGGTGGACTATGCCTAATCCCATGCAACAACCCATTACTGCCCACTGCTGGGCTCAGGTCTCTTCAGGAGAGGGATTATTATTTTATTTAACAATGCATGGTACTACCTTGGAGCTGATCTGATGATGTGAATTTGAGAGATAGGGAAATTATTGGACCTTTTTTAATTATCTTAATTAGCACTCTACATCTTTGGGGTTTTTTTAAAATTCCTTATAATGCTATGTTATAATCATAATACTGCAGTGTAAAAAAGTAATTAGATTTTAGAATTATAATTGAATGTTTTTGTTTACTTTAGAATTTTCTATACCTAACCTTTTCATAATCATCTGTTTCTATATAAAACATGAGTTGATACATGATACAATATTGTTTAATTTGTGTAAACATTATAAATCATTGTTATGTACATTTAAAAATAAATAACATTAAGAACACAGAACTTTACAATACTAATGAATATTATTTAATATTACAGAGCTATATCCTAACATTTAAAATAAGTTTTGTAATAATGAAATGTAACTTCATATGTCAGTACTTTGATAACATTAACATGCAGATATTTAACTCAAACATTGTCCGTTGTTACTGTGTCACTGATGATTTAATTATTGACTCAGAGACACAGCCCGTACATAAACAAACACAATGTACGACCTCGAAAATAACGTAAAAATGAAAGTTTTTAACACACAACAAACCTTGCTCTTTTATATCAAATTATAAGTAAAATAGTCAATTTCGTAACAAAATCTAGTACTTACGGAATAGTTTAAGCACTTGGTTAAGTGTTATACCAAATCTAGGGCACCGAAACTTGTAAACTCACTGCTATTATGACGATTAAAAATTTAACTTGACCACAATGTGTTAAAACTTGCTTAAACTTAAATAAAACTAATTTGTACCGTCCAAATAGTCATTTATAAGAAACTTTGATTGTTAATTTGTTGATTAAATAAATTTGTACGTTGTAATTAACTGTATTGTTATGTAAATTGGAAAATTAAGGATAACATTGCTTCTTGTAAAGTTGTACAATAGAAAAATTACAAAATGAATTGTCCATGATTGACAGATGACATGATGTAATTTATCTTTTAACTTCAAAACCAGCTGATTGCGTGAAGTCCTTTTTCACATAATTTCATTAAAATTAAAATTAAATCGTAGAATATAGATATCTAGGTTAGAAAAAAACTATAGAAATATACATAACATACATAATATTTCATACCAATAACATTTCAAGATTTGTTTTTCATTTTTATATTAAATTTTTTGATAAATTTTCATTGCTGTCAAGAAAACTAAACGCACAACGTCAATTTTCAATCAATATTTGACATTGACAAAGCAATCAAACCGATTTATTGTCAATCGGGAAGTCGACGTAAACACAGCTTTGTGTATTTTTGTGATTCCTATTTCTAACTAAAGATATTACAAAATTAAAACAGAAAAATGTCTGGACATAACGTGAACGTCTGTGATATTGGAGAAGACGTGAAGGAAGTACTAAAAAAGTTTCGATTCCAAAAACACACATCAAATGCGGCGCTAATTTTAAAGGTATCTTTGCAAAATTATTTTGGAAAATTAAAAAAATACAATTTAAATATCGAATTGTGATTAAAAATGGTTGCTTTTCAAACTTTCTGTTCCATTTCATGGCTGTTTTATTTGTGTTGTATTATTTTGTAGGTAAAGTCCATTTTCCGGTGATTAATTCGTGATTCATTTGAGCATTGAAGCGTATCGCCAGAGCTAATCAGTGTGCGTCACTCAATAAATTTACAGTTAATACTCTTTTGCCACACCCAATAAAAACATCGGAATACTTTTTTTTTCTAAGTAACCACTTACTCTTTGGTGAGACGCGCCTCTACTATGGCTGAATAAATTCGTAGATTTCTTTTATATTGAATTCTTTTTTTTTATTGCGTTGTAGGCAAAACTAGCCGACTACTTGATCATAGATGGTTGCCGTAGCTCATGGTCTTCTGAAGTATCAGGGGACACTGTCCCACTGCCTACGAACTACTTTTAAGGACTTTCTTCAAACCCCGTTTTTTACTTTTTTAAAACAACCTACCACCAAGATCCTAGATATCGTATAGCAGTACAGTGCTAGCTAATACAAGTAAATCAGCTCAAACACGACGGGTCTATCTAGTTTAGCGCAAGAGTTCCTATTTGTCATATTATTGCATTGTCACGTGCAAAATTCAAAATGTCAGCTCAATCAGAAATTGGGAAGTTTGTTAAATTTAACTCTCAAGATTCCACCTGAACTTACATAGTTGCATCCAGTGCATGTAAATAAGGGGTGGTGGTGTTGCATTTTCCAAAAGTTCGACTGTCATGTTGCGCCATCCTGTTGAAACCAAATGTCGTCCATGTCATATTCTTCAATTCGTGTTCGCATGGCACCGGGCACGGTAACGTGACCGTAACGCTTGCCATCGCTTGTAAAAACAACTGTTTTCAGGTGAACAGAGAAAAACAGATCTTAGAAGTAGATGAACAGTTAGAGAGTGTCGAGTTGGAAGAGTTACAAGATATACTTCCCTCTCATCAGCCCAGATTTGTGGTATACAGGTAATAAAGCTATTTCAAAATTTATTCGGACATCAGAGGTCCAAGTGGTTTTTTTTTTCAGTTGGAGGAAATCACCGTTATGTGGGAGTTGAACCGCACTAAAACCTCCACCCGCTCACACTCAGCGTCCGAACCCCGGCTGAGCCCAGAACCCACGGGGTTTGGAGGGACAGCGCGACGCGTTACGCGCTCGGCACTCTTTCCCGTCGCCGTCCCCAGGTCTAAGTGGTTAGTTCTAACAAAAATAACTTAAAAACTAGGTGTTAGTCACTTCATACACAGGGAAGCCGAGAGGAATAGCGTTATGAAGACCCTTCGCCACTAACACCCTTTATACAGGGTGATTTTTTATAGATGGTACATATTGAAGGTCATGATGGCTGATGGGTATATACAACCAGTAAAAATATTACCAAAGAATATGGTATAAAACTGAAAAATATCTAAAATTCTTGCAAAGTGATGGTTTTTCGACAGCTGATGGATGCGGCGGTGAGGGGTGCGCGAGATCACTAGAGGTCGTTAGTCAACACTATTTTATCGGAATAGTTGTTTTTTTGTAATTATACCTATTTTTTTACCCACTCAACTGGGATCGGCAACCAAATTGGTTTGTTTACTTTTGCCAAGTCTGTGGCAGGAGACAAAATTGAGCACAGTTCTAAAACTTGTTTTGTTTACATTTTTAATAGTCTCATATTTTACGGAGATGATATATTTTCGCTGAAAATGCAATACAGCGTCATTTAGTAATAAAGATTTACACAAATATAAGGTTTAATTAAAAATCAAAATTAAAATTATTGGAAAAAAATGTTTTTAAAAAGGGGCTCAAACACGGTATTGATTCCGAACGAAGTCCCCAGTTTCGCCATCTAGCGAATAGTGACGTTCCCAGTTGAGTGGTTATATTCCGTATAGCCATCTTTAAATAAATCAACCTGTATATTAACGTATACTATCATGGTTTTGAGCATTCAATTGAATAAAAACTTAAAACTGTCAACTGCAAAAAAGTATAATAACAATACTTTATTTTCAGTTATAAAATGGAACACAGCGACGGTAGAACTTCGTTTCCGATGTGTTTCATATTCTACACACCCAGAGACGCACATATGGAACTGCAGGTAAATAAAAAACATTTTGACCGACTTCCAATAAGGAGGAGGTAGTCAATACGTCTGTTTTTTTTTGTTCCTTCATAAATTTAGTTCGATTGATTCTGGTGTCAGATGATGGTCGTCATGGAACAAGTACTTTTACAGTTGTGTACCGATTTCGATGTTTCTTCTTTTGTTATAAATCAGACACTTGAAACATTATCTCGTATAAATTTGATAAAGATCTGACTGGTAGTTTTGTGCTGTGTTAAAAACTACACTGGATGTAACTATGTATGTTCGGGTGGTTGTAAGCTAAATTTGCCAAACTTCCCGGTTTCCGATTGAGCTGACATTTTGCACGCAGATGTATATCGCTTGACAATGAAATAATATGACAAAATGGCGCTGATCTGATGATGGAGTCACAGTAACTCCTGTACTAAACAAGATAGACTCATTGTCTCGTTTTACTTGTATTAGCTAGCACTCTACTGATACATGATATACAGGATCTTAAAAGCTTGTATTTAAAGCTTTCTTTAAAATAAATTATTTGTAATAAAAATATTATTTTCAGGTTATGTACGCCGGTACCCAAAGAGCTCTAGCGGCGATTGTTGGAGCTCCTAGACTATTAGAAGTGAGAGAAATAGACGAGTTAACATCAGAATGGTTGGAAGATAAACTGAGGAAATAAAATTGACGACACACGATCTTACACAAAATTTTAATTCGTTTTTTGGGAATTTTATAACAAAATAAAAACGACTACACTTTTTCGGGATTATCATAAAAAAATACTTTTCAGATTTTTATCAAATTTACACGAAGACATGTGAGTAAATGTAACCTTTAAAATAAAAAATAATCTTCGAAATCGGTTCATCTAGAAAGAAGTTATGCACTACAAATTGTCCAAAAGTATTGCATTAATCAGAGATATTTTTTTTCAGATTCGGTACAGTTATATAAAGAAAATAAAAGTAACTTTAAATTCTCCTTTTTTTACTAAACTAACATTTGTAAAATAAGTAGAATTAAATTTACACGATGATTTGTTATATTTTTTCCTTAAACCTTATTTGGTAACTAGTATTACATTTTCGCCTATAATGCCATTTTTTTTAATCCTTTGTATATTTTGTAATAATAATAATATATACTCTTAATAATAAGTTTTAAAGATATTTTTCCCAAAATTTTAACTTAATGTATGTGCATATTTTTACTAAAAAGTTGAGGTATTTGAGTAATTTTTTTACTAAAATTCATCTCAAATTGTGATTATAAAAATTGCCATTTTATGTATCTTTTTGTACTTTAAAATATTACCAATTTTACTTCAATATTTTACTATAAAATAAGCATAATATTAGATATAAATAATTATAATATAATATGCATTTATTTACACTTATTATATTGTATGTATGGCAATCTTTTTTATAATAAACTAGCGGGCCTGCGGAACTTCGTCTGCGTCACTTTCAGTTAAAAGATATCCTATGTTCTTTCTCAGGGTCTAAAGATTGTCTGTGCCAAATTTCATCAAAATCGGTTGAGAGGTTTAAGCGGGAAAGCGTAACAGACAGAGTTACTTTCGCATTTATAATATTAGTAGGGATGACTTGATGTGTAGTTCTAAAATTTCTATTCAATAATTTTATTGTTTAATTTGATCCGTCCCGTATTTCTTAGGGGTTGTCCATTAATCACGTGATCTTTTTTTAGCATTTTTTAACCCCCCCTCCCCCATCGGTGATACGTAGTGAGGTTTAAGAACACCCCCCCCTCCCCCTTCTCAACATCACGTGTATTTTTAGTACCTACAACGAATCTTAAAATTTCCGCGCCGTGCCGCTTAATATTTGTATAAAAATCGCGCGTTTGACGAAAAAATAAATACACGTGATATCTTACTACACCCCCCCTCCCCCTTGTGGTATTTTCGTGATTTTTATCAAACCCCTCCCCCCCCTTTCAAGCCTCACGTGATTAATGGACAACCCCTTATGTGCTTAACTTTGACGTAAAGTTGTCAAGCACGTATTGACTATCAAATATCTTTTAAACTACAGTAGCACTATTTATGTGATATCGGTCAATATTTAGCACTATTTAGTGACAATTTTTCTACATATTCAAAAACATTAAATTTAATTGTGTGCCTGCCAACTTGAAGCATGCGATATTTTATGTATAGACTACAATATTAATAAAAATGTTGATAGATTGATGGAAGAATTTCTACATGATTTTCGTTACATTCTGTATATAAGAAAAGATTGCATTACATACTAGATAAATAGGATTAAGTTTTAGATGTAAAAAAACTTGTAAAAGACATTTTGTATTAATAAATTTGTAGAATATAAGTTGTTTTTTTATTATCAACTTCTTAATTTCTTTTCAGCTGAAATTTACACGCATATAATCGTGCGACAATGCAATAATATAGTACCATAGAGCTGATCTGATGGAGTTGAAAAGAACTCAACTAGACATAGAGTACCGGGGACGGAGCGACGGGAAAGCATGCCGATGGCGTAACGCGTCGCGCCGTCCCTCCAAACCCCGTGCTGGGTTCTGGCCTCAGCCGGGGTTCGGACGCTGAGTGTGAGCGGTTGGAGGTTTTAGTGAGGTTCAACTCCCACATACCCCGCCCGCGGGGCGGGCGGGGATCCGGTGATTTCCTCCAACTGAAAAAAAAAAAAAAAAAAAAAAAAAAGACATAGAGTACCTACCTACTTGTTTTTACAAGCTTTAAATTAAGTTGCACTGGATGTAACTTTGTATGTTCGAGTTGTAAGCTAAATTTGACAAACTTCCCGATTGCGCTGACATTTTTTTTTATTGCTAGATAGATAAACGAGCCTACGGCCCACCTGATGGTAAGCGGTCACCGTGTTGCACGCAGATGTAGGTATATCTCATGACAAAGCAAAATGGTGCTAATCTTATGGTGGATTTGGTAGGTCATTGGAACTCTAGTGCTAAACAAGATAGACTCATCGTCGTCTCGTTGTACTTGTATTAGCTAACACTCTACTGATACATGATATACAGGATCGTAAAAGCTATTTAAAAATACTGCTATTTTATTATCATCACTATTGACCGAGCAAGATGACACTAAAATACACAGTTACTTTCAATATTTTTTTTACAAATAAAACAATATGAAAAATTATAAAAAAGACTTTAATATTTAAATATTTGTGCATAACCTTAAAACTTAATTATCAATTTATCTAATAACCTTAAATTTAGTATCTGTCTATATACCATTTTCAGTATTATAACCACTCAACTAGGATCAGCAACCAAATTGGTTTGTTTACTTTTACCAAGTCTGTGGCAGGAGCCAAAATTGAGCACAGTTCTAAAACTTGTTTTGTTTACAATTTTTAATCGTCTCATATTTTATGGACATGATATATTTTCGCTGAAAATGCAATACGGCGTTGTTTAGTAATAATGATTTACAAAAATATAAGGTTTAATTAAAAATCAAAATTAATAATTATTGGAAAAAAATGTTTTTAAAATGGGGCTCAAACACGGTATTGTTTCCGAACGAAGTCCCCAGTTTCGCCATCTAGCGAATAGTGACGTTCCCAGTTGAGTGGATACCTAATATTACTAACTGACCCACGTTATTTCGTTTGCGTCACAAAGGTTTCAGACAACGTTTGCGATGTAAGCGCAGAAAAATGTGCGTATTTAAGTCAAGCTAAATCATTTATTTCAAACTTGATGTGGACACACATACATATTGAAACTCAATTAAAAAAAGTTCTACCACCAGTTCGCTAAAATTACGCCTCCGTCCTGAGAAGAACCGGCGCAAGAAACTCAGCGGCAATTATTGCCTAGACGCCTCAGTGCTTGTTTGGCCAATCTGCACTCGAGCAAATTTTACAGGAGACAGCAAACAAGCACGGAATTTTCGTTAAGTGCCGTGTTGAGAAAAAAATTGAAATGAGATTTTTATTGTTTTAAAATTGAATATTTTAAAAAAATATTTTACCAGTCGGATGGAAATTTTATTCTTTATAATACTGCATTAAAAAGTCATTTTCGTAAAAAATGTCAGATTGGCCAAACAAGCACTGAGGCGACGTAGAGGTAATAATTCTATGACTTAGAGACAGACTTAGTTTTACGAAAACTGGTAGTTTGAAAATGAAGGGCTACGAATTATTTACACAATTAAAATTATTAAAAAACTTCTGTTTTCATTGGTTTTCAGTATAAAACTTAATTTAATATAATTACAATGAATGAACAAATCTAGTGCCCATATATTTAGCTCTATCCGTCGGACAGTTGTCCAAATCGACGCCATGTTGTTTCATGTCGCTGTATTTTAGTTCCGCTAAAACTTCGTAACCGCATTTTGCCGCTAAAACCTGAGATGTCGTCGCTGTGAATACTGTCGCTGTCGCTTCGATGCCTAATGCCTTTCCTAGAGGTTGTCTGGTGAATAATTAGATTAATAAGTATAAATAAGTAAAACGTGGTGGGGAGTAGTTGAAGCGCTTGCGTTCACACCGTTCGCACGGGTTCAAAACAGGCTTAATGTGAAAAAGATTTACGTGCAATTCACAACACCACTGGCTAAAAACGGTGAAGGAAAACATCGTGAGGAAACCTATACAGTATTTACCTGTTCTTTCGATTGGCATCATAAAAATACAGGGTGTTGATTTTTGCCGATTTCGTTAGTTCGATTTTCAGACAAATCAAACAATTTAAGAAAAATCTGTGAATGCTGTATTATTCAACATCAAAAATAAAATTATGTTTTCTTTCAACAAAACATCCTATCTCTAATATTTAAGGTACTTCCCGTTCATGTTGCATAGTTCTGGGACACCCTGTATATTGAAGAAGGATTAAACTCGTGGACTATACCTGATCCCTCTACTGAGGAGACAAGACCAGCAGTAGACTTTTCTTTATTGCCTTGTAGGCAGATGAGCTAACGGGCCACCTGGTCGTAAGCGGTTACCGTTGCTCATGGACCTCCGCAATGTCAGAGAACACTGCAGAGCCGCTACCTACGGCCTATCTTTAAGGACTTTCTTAATCTTAATCATATATTACCTAGCGGCAAATAATTTAGCGCCAATATTCTGTCCTCTATGTTCAGGCAAAACTGTCAGTCCGCTTGATGTTATATATTTATCTACTCCGTAATATTTGAAAACATTACACAAGCTCTCGGCTTCGATTAAAGTTCTAAGTAGCTTCTTCCATGATTCACCTTTAACCTGTTAAGAAAAAAAAAAAAAAAATACATTTTTACGAAAAAAAATCTAAATTATTGGAACGAAGTTCCTTACCGCGCGTTATCGAAAGGGGGCTAGACGGAAATTCTTATGAAAAAGTTGTCACGACACTTTTTTTGTTTTAGATGATTATCGCTAGATGGCGCTGTGATTAAAACCTTTTAAAACAATTCCTTATTTTGTTTTATATGATTAATGCTAGATGGCACTGTGATCAAAATATTTTATTATAAATTTTAATATAATATTTTTTATACATAATTTATATAAATATGATAATTTAAAAAAATAAAATTTTATTACAATTCCCTCACTAATTAATCGAAAGGAACTTCGTTCCATCCGGGTGTCCCTTCACACCTCACAAGTTTTTTTTATATATTTATTTATTGAGTTGTACCAACAAAATAACACCAAAACACATACAAATAGAGAAGCAATCAAAGTACACATGAGTAAATGTCTAATGACACATTTTACATTTTTGAGAATTACACAGAAACTACCCATCAGATCTACACTCGGGTGCAATGAAATCGCACATCTGTACATTTTTTGAAAAATATCATTTATTTCTTTTTATTAAAAAAAAATACATATATTTTTTAACATAAGGTTAAAGGATAGTTCAATACCTATTCAATGATACCACATAAGACATGATAAGTTTATCTACCTGCTGAAACAAAACGATAACAGCAAACTCCAAAAATTGCTCTCTCAACTCACTGCAGTTTGCAAGACCAACTGCAGGTATAAAAAGGCATGTTTTGTGTAAAACGTCATCAATTGCAAGCCAACGCTTAATCTTATAAGACCTCTAGTGACTCCAATTGCATTTGTCTGAAAAAAATGGATACTACTCCGGAAAAAGCCGCATAAGTCGTCGCTCTAATTGAAGCTGGCCAGAACCAGAGTGCTGTAGCTCGACAACTGAATATCAGCCGATATTCAGTTGGTCGTGGGTACCAGCGCTATCGGGAGACTGGTGGCTTTGAAAAGCAACGAGGATCTGGTCGAGCAAGAGCTACAACACAGCACGACAACAGATTTCTTGTAACGACAGCGTTGCGAAATCGTCGTTTGACTGCCGTTGAACTTGCACAGCGGCTACAATATGTGTGTGAAGTGGTAGTCAGCAGGTGGACAGTCAGAAGGAGGCTTGCTGAAGGTGGTTTGACTGCGAATAGGCCAGTAAATGGCCCTAAATTAACGCCAGCTCACCGGCGACCTCGTTTTCGATTTGCACAAGAACACGTCAACTGGACAGCCGACCATTGGAAAGCAGTCATGTTCTCAGATGAGTCCAGAATGTGTCTTCATGATAATGATGGACGTGGAAGGGTCTACAGAAGGCGTTCAGAGCGATTTTCCCAATGTTGCATCACAGAACGTGTAGCATGCGGCGGTGGTTCGTGTATGTTCTGGGGAGGTATCTCACTCGAACGAAAAACAGAGCTTGTTTTCATCGTTGGGGCCAATATTAGGCGACAAACAAGAGGTCTAACATCTCAACGATACATAGAGGAAGTTCTACAAGAACATGTCGTACCATTTGGCAGTTAAATTGGAAGTAACTTCCTTTTTATGCAAGAACTCATACCGCTGCGATACTGAGACAATACTTACAAGAAGTAAATGTACCTGTGATGGAGTGGCCAGCTCAGATCCCGGACCTTAATCCAATTGAACACTTGTGGGACGAATTGAAAAGAAAAATTAGAGGTCGAAATAGTGCTCCAGTTAATCTCCAGGAGTTACAAAATACGCTCAAAGCGGAATGGGACGCCATGCCACAAAACTTTATCAGAAACTTGATAGAGTCGATGGGGAATCGGTGTGAAGCTGTGATTCGGGCAAGAGGGGGCAATGCTTGTTACTGATAAATGATTTTTCAGTATTTTTTGTGTTTTTTTTTCATTAATCCCCAAATTTTAAACGGTTTAGTTGTGTAATCATTTTGTAATAAAGATTAAATTGTTGTTGTATTTTATTTTCCTCAAGAAAGTAACCTTGTCTCCACTTATATGGTATCATTGAATAGGTATTGAACTAACCTAATATATGTATTTTTTAAATTTAAAAGAAGTAAATAATATTTTTCAAAAAATGTACAGATGTGCGATTTCATTGCACCCGAGTGTATTTCATATTTACGTCAAGTTATGTTAGGAGTATTTAATTTCAATCAAAAAAAGAATCATGGAAATTGGTTCATTCAAAAAAAAGATATTCAAACACGCTAAGTCGTTAAATTTTGTTTAAGTGTAACTCAAAAACTACTGAACATATGTATATAGAAACAATTTAAACAAAACTACACTACAACTATATATTAAGTCGTGGTGGCCGAGTGGTTGAAGCGCTTGCGCGTACGGGAGGACGCGGGTTCAAAACCGGCCGGCTTGTACCTCTAAATCTTAATATGAAAAAGATTTATGTGCAATTTTTCACAACACCACTGACTAAAAACGGTGAAGGAAAACATCGTGAGGAAACCTGCATGTCGGAAAAGGGTCCTAAAAATCCTTTGAAGATATGTGAAGTCCCCAATCCGCATTGGGCAAGCGTGGTGGACTATGCCTAACCCCTCTTCGGAGGAGACCTGAGCTCAGCAGTGGGCAATAATGGGTTGTTACAGTATACTTTTTTCAAACAAAAAAGAATCATCCAAATCGATTCAACCAGAAAAAAACTTGAGAGGTGTCATGGGACACCCGAATAGAACAAAGTTCCTTTCGATAAAAAGATATCGTGTTTTAAACGTGTTTTAAAAGATTTTGATCACAGCGCCATCTAGCGATAATCATCTAAAACAAAAAAGTGTCATGACAAGTTTTCGTAAGAATTTTTTCCGTCTTTCACAACGCGCGATAAGGAACTTCGTTCCAAAAAATATATCAATCAATAATCATACCGTATCAAAATCTTCGTCAATGTCATCGATGGTTTTGACTAGAACTATATTGAAACCGACTAATTCGTCCGGTTGTCCGTCTATCTCCGTGAAACATGCTAGACTGACATTTTGGGATACAAAGTCCTCCCAGTTTTTGACAATGGTTTCTATGGAAACGGGATCGTTGTTGATACCTGAAAAAATATGAAAAATAAAAACTTGAGAGGTGTCAAGGGACACCCGGATGGAACGAAGTTCCTTTCGATTAATTAGTGAGGGAATTGTAATAAAATTTTATTTTTTTTAGTTATAATAATTCTCTCTTTCTCTCTCTTTCTAAGAAAGAGACAGACGCTTTAAACTAACTAATTATTATAACTTAAATAAAATATTTTGATCACAGCGTCATCTAGCATTAATCATATAAAACAAAATAAGGAATTGTTTTAAAAGATTTTAATCACAGCGCCATCTAGCGATAATCATCTAAAACAAAAAAAAGAGTCATTACAACTTTTTCATAAGAATTTCCGTCTAGCCCCCTTTCGATAACGCGCGATAAGGAACTTCGTTCCAATAAAAATACCGATTTGTATTTTGACGAATAAAACGAAAAGTACTTGTTAGATTTTTATCAAATTTATACAAATTTACGTGTGAAGTGTCTGCTTACTATCAAAAATAGAATCATTAAAATTGGTTCACATAGACAAAAGATATTAAAAAAGGGTTCGTATTTAAGCTTTATTATGTATATCCGCGGATAACTCCGTCGTTTATAAACCGATTTTGATGATTATTTTTTTGTTTTTATCAAGATGTCTAGCGGTTTAACCACTAATCTATCTAATATATAAAACTAGCTGCACCGCGCAACTTCGTCTGCGCCGAAAAAAAAAATTTAGGGGTGCACTACCCCTAACATTTAGTGGGATGAAAAATAGATGTTGGCCGATTCTCATAGATACCGGATAAGCACAAAAAATTTCAACAAAATCGGTCAAGCCGTTTCGGAGGAGTTCAAGTTCGAACACCGTGACACGAGAATTTTATATATTAGATTTTTGTACTTATCCGGTACCTATGAGAATCGGCCAACATCTATTTTTCATCCCCTAAAGGTTAGGGGTAGTCCACCCCTAATTTTTTTTTTCGGCGCAGACGAAGTTGCGCGAGTCAGCTAGTCTTAATATATATAAATCTCGTGTCACAATGTTTGTCCTCAATGGACTCCTAAACCACTTAACCGATTATAATAAAATTTGCACACCATGTGCAGTTCGATCCAACTTGAGAGATAGGATAGCTTAGATCAAGGTCTGATGATGGAGCCGGAAGGTGCCCACAGGAACTCCGTCAATAAGCAAGATAACCTCATCGTGATTGGGCTCTAATGAAGCGTTATGTTGAATACTTTTATAAAATTACCGGAAACAATTCCTATGTGACGCAGACGAAGTTGCGCAGGGCAGCTAGTAATAAATTATATTACTTACCTAGTATATTACATAATGGTTCATCCCTTAAAAATATTTCTTTCATCAAATCCAAGCATTTCTGTTTCGTATGGCCTTCCATGTCTCTTATTTGGTACCTTTGGAAAAGAAAGATATTTTACAACCAAAGATAAACAGTATCTTTTTCTCCTTATGAGTTATCATACATAGCATAGGTCCATGAGCGACAGGAACTACCTAACTTTTGTATGGGAGTAGAACTGTCTAGCCTCCTGTGGCAGACACGAGGCCTGGAAATCGGTTCATAGATAACAAAAAACATATGCAAAAACGCACAAGAAATCGTGTAATTTTGTCAATTTTTCTATTTCGAACTTACGGCACACCTGATGGTAAGTGGTAACATACTAGCTACTCACATATTAGCTGGTTTTCCATCCCTTTCTTTGCCTTTAAACCGGCTCCAAACTTGTCCCATAGGCAAGCTAGCTGGCCTTTGATAAGGCATCTTAAATAAAAACAGTAGGCATATTATTTTTACGAAAATTATACCAAATTCGACTTCTCAAGAATAAAACAAATTTTTTTTTTTTTTTATTGCAAAGTAGATAAACGAGCATACGGCCCACCTGATGGTAAGCGGTCACCGTCGCTCATGAACCTCTGCAATGCCAGGGCAAAGAGGGGCCGTTATCTATCACCTAACCATACAAGACTTTTCTTAAACCTCGTTTAAAGAGGGACATGTCATAGCGCTCCGGGAACACCGCGGACGGGAGTCTATTCCAAATCGGAATGGTACGCAAAAATTACTAGCCATTATCAAACGCGACGGGAAAGAGTGCCGATGGCGTAACGAGTCGCGTCGTCCCTCATAACCCCGTGCTGGGTTCTGGCCTCAGCCGGGGTTCGGACGCTGAGTGTGAGCGGTTGGAGGTTTTAGTGCGGTTCAACTCCCACATAACCCGCCCGTGGGGCGGGCGGGGATCCTGTGATTTCCTCCAACTAAAAAAAAAAATCCATTATCAAAGTCCAAATATTATATTTATACTCTTTTCCAACGTCAAAAGTTTGTGTTTTCTAATAAAAAGAAGTATGCAAATCCAGAAAGTTCAGAATAGAATTATACGCAAAGCAAAGCGTAACGTTTTTCCGTTAAAATATAGGTAATTTTTTAAACATAGCTTCAAGAGTACTTGGTCGATCTTGAAAATAATTAAATGGGATCCTATGACGACCATCACCTTTTTTATCATCCACATCGGTCCACACAGACTGACGTTAAAAACAAACAAAAAGTATAGTCAACTTGATAAGCCCCTCTCAAAAAGTCGGTAAAAAACTACAATAAAACACTTGTTAATAAAAACCATCCACAAAAACCATTATTTACTAACATATTTACATCCTTTTACCAATATTATTATCAGTGCAAACATATACCGGATGTTATAAAAATATCTAAAAATAGCGTCAAAACATTGATAACGCTAGAAATAGAAAGCCTTAATGTATGTTTACATATTGGCTTACCAACGTCCAACACACGTAAAAAACAAATGACGGTGTCGGTCGACAAAACATGTAGAGCGGGGGTTTTGTATGCATTGACCGACATTGAAACTATGTCAAAAAAAAATATCGTTTGACAGTTGACCTACCAGTTATCATTTGCGTGCATTGGAAGTTAACAACTTAAATAATTAACACAACGACACTGGCTAAAATCATAACGGAAGTTTCCTTATTTGAGGCAAAGTTGTGCATTAACGGGAAACATATAATGTAATGTAGTCATTTAACTGGGATCGGCATCAAAATTGGTTTGTTTGCTTTTGCCAAATGAGGACCTAAAATTGAGCACAGTTCTAAAACATGTTTTGTTTACATTTTTCAATCGTCTCATATTTTACGGAGATAATATTTTTATTGATAGTGCAAAACAACGTAGTTTAATAACAAAGATTCACAAACATTTGATGGTTGAATTAATCGAAATTAAATTAGAAAAAAATGTTTTTAAAAAGACACTCAAACATGATAGTGATTCCGAACGAACTCCCCAGTTTCGTTATTGAGCGAAAATTTACGTTCCCAGACGAGTGGATGTAAACACAGTATTCAAAAGCATTATAATAATATTATATTTTATCTATAACCAAACTTCACTTACTGTGCGCTCAGTACAAAAACAAATTACTAAATGAAAATTGACAGCTCACAACGTTGGTCATAGTACAAATAAGATACTGATCAGTCGATAAACGGAAATCAGCTTTAATGTGACCAGATAAGGTGTTATCTTGCGTGTTATAATATAATATTATGTTGATTGCTTTGTGTGTGTGTCCAATGATTCGTGTTTTTGTGACCTTCAGAGATTGTGATTTATTTTAAACACGAGTTCATTGTTTATTATTATTTGTGTTTAGAATCACTTTATTTACCTATGATGTTGCCTTGCACGTTGATTTCTTTCAAAGATGAAGATTTTTTGTAAACTTTTTATTTTGATGCAGATAGATAAATGAAATTTAATGCCTTGAAACTTGAATTTCGTCATTTTCCTTACAATCTATCATATTCTTAGAGAGATTTAATCCATAAAAGTCACTCTATCGAATGAAGTCATAAAAATACAGGGTGTGATTTTCTCGAAAATGTACCGAGACACGACACGCGGTCCCATCTTGGCGGACTTCGGAAAGCCCGCCGACCGAGAGAGCCGGTGGCCGTATTCGCCGGCGGCTACCGGTTCGGCGTCCGGGGACGGAGCGACGGGAAAGCATGCCGATGGCGTAACGCGTCGCGCCGTCCCTCCAAACCCCGTGCTGGGTTCTGGCCTCAGCCGGGGTTCGGACGCTCAGTGTGAGCGGTTGGAGGTTTTAGTGCAGTTCAACTCCCACATACCCCGCCCGCAGGGCGGGCGGGGATCCGGTGATTTCCTCCAACTGAAAAAAAAAAAAAAAAAAAAAGTTTCGATTTCCAGGTGTACCAAGATTTTTTTAAAATCTATAAATGCCTTTTATTTTATTTAAAAATGGTGGTACAGTGTAGTCCGTTTAGTACGACTTCGCATTTAACAACCGACCGTTTATAGCGACGTCAGTATAGGCATACGTTTGGTTTTGTTATGAACAACTATGGAAGTACATCCGTTTATTGCGACTCCGCTTACAACCACCGACCGCTTTCAACGACGGAATTTCACAAATAATTGTCCTGTTACAACGACGACCTTGCCATTTGCACAAATAAATCGTTAGCGTCTAACTTCGTCTCGCGCAAGCCTCTACCCCCGCCCGCACATCGCCGAATGGATGCGTTATGTTATTGCTTATCTTACAACAGTGCTTAATACATAATTTAATTTAAATATGTTTTAATTGGTCACCTAAATATTAATAAATATGTACATACATAATGCGATTAATAAAAAACGTCTGTTCGTTTAGTACGGCGTCCTGTTAGTACGACGTAATATCACCGGTCCCTTGGCAGTCGTTATAACCGGATTCTACTGTATGTTTTCTTTCAGCAAAATCGTTAAAATTCTTTAGTTAAAATCGTTATTTCGAGTACTTCCCCTGGAGGGACGTTTAAAAATTCACCACCCTGTATGTATACATATGACAGACACACGATACGTTATCCTTTACACGTATTACATTGGACATAAAACTCTTGTTTCCATATGACGTAATCAATACTGCGCCTGAGCCGGTTGACTTGTTTAGATTATTAAAAATATTAAGTATAGAGTAGTCTAGTTGAAGTCTAGTATAATCTGTACTTATAATATTTTCAACATTGATGGACACATGTATTAGTAGAGTGCTAGCTAATAAGTGGTGGGCCATATAAAGTTTGCATTTTTTCATTTTTCGACTATCATGTTGGCTGTGTGGCATGTTGCCCCATCCTGTTGAAACCAAATGTCGTCCATGTCATACTCTTCAACTTTTGGAAACATAAATTCGTTGAGCATGGCACGGTAACGGCGGCTGGCCCAATGATGCCGCCGGACAAAAACCCACACCAAACCGTAACTCTTTGTGGGTGCATTGGCTTCTCAATGGTGACGTGTGGATTTTCCGACCCCCAGATGCGACAATTTTGCTTATTGACATCGTCCAATCATTTTTATGGATTTTTTTTTTCACATTTCTTACAGTTTGGACTGAAGAGTCACCACTTTGGAAGGAACTTTTCAATATTTCCCAATTTTGTTCAAGCGTATAGCGTCCCATTTCGTAAATGTCAAACCTTTAACTAAATTATAAACACAAATTGAATGACATTTGAGCTGTAAATAAACAGTAGTTCAAAATGCAAATGTTAGACCGTCCACCCCAACAAGTAAAACGAGCCAACGATGAGTCTTTCTTGTTTAGTACAGGAGGTACTATGACCTACCAAATCCACCATAAGATTAGCACCATTTTGCTTTGTCATGAGATATACCTACATCTGCGTGCAAAACGGTGACTGCTTACCATTAGGTGGGCCGTAGGCTCGTTTATCTATCTGGCAATAAAAAAAAAATGTCATCTCAATCGGAAACCGGGAAGTTTGTCAAATTTAGCTTGCAACTCGAACATACATAGTTACATCCAGTGCAAGTTAATATAAAGCTTGTAAAAACATTTACTTCCATTTCATTTTCATTATACAGGGTGTTATAATCCGATGAAACAATACTTTCACAGCAAATAGTATACTTGATGTAGAAGCCATCCACCAAGTCTGGGTTTTCTAGGCATAATATATCATAAATTATAACTAATCAAAACTAGTATCTATTTTCTATTAGTAGGAGATTATTATAGCACAGAACTCTAAAATTGCGATCGGATGCGCCTGTATGCGTGAAAATAGCATATAGATATAGCACGCTAAATGTAGGTCAGGGTAAGGGTGTCAAAAATAATACAAAATAATATTTTTTCAACTTTGTATGGGAAAATAAAGTAACTATCTCCGTTTCAAAAGTATGTGTATATGATTTGAAATGTGATATAGATTAAGCCCTTAACGTATTGTTTCACCGGGCACCAACACCCTGTATATCCGTGGGCAATGATGTATTGATAAAATCGAAGCACCTGCTTAAAAATCTGATTTACAAAAACGAGTGCATTCGATAAATTGTTATCGTTTTATTATCTAACCTTGCATTATTATTCGTTTTCCTCATTGACAACTCACATTGGAAAACCCGGTGTGTGATTCTAGCAAAGGAATATCATCATCATCATCATGAACCTTTCATATATATATAGCACTGTCGCACTAACACTGGTCGAAATTCACCCATAACCAGGTTGTGCTCACACTGCAATGAGTTATGTGCATCTAGCCGTTTTGATATTTTTGGGGATACCATTTCACATTAAAAAAAAACAGTTTTAGGTGATGATTGAATTGTTGTTTGTATTATATATCCATGTTTATTAGTTTTATTACTTTTATAGAATTTTAATGTTTTTTTTTGGTAATGTTTAGTTTAATTATTGCTATTTTATTTATGAAATACTTAATTTTTGCTATTTTGGAGCACATTAATTAATTAATTATATTGAATCTGTAATGGGTATACATATTAGAAATTAAGTTGTGAATTGTTAATGAATGATTGTTAAATATGTCATACTGTTGATGTTTCTTAAATAAATAAATAAATAAAAACCCTTGACGTACACACTCGAGTCGTGGTGGGGTAGTGGTTGAAACGCTTGCCTTCCGTACGGGAGTTCGCGGGCTCAAAACTTGTACCTCTAAATATTAATGTGAAAAAGATATAAGCGCAATTTACAACACTGACTAAAAACAGAAACCCTGCATATTGGAGAAAGGATTCTAAAAATCCTTCGAAGATATGTGAAGTCCTCATCAGCGTGGTAAACTATGACTAATCCCTTTACTGAGGAGACCTGAGCCCAGTAGTGGGCAGTAATGCGTTGTTACAGTTACAGTCCTCGGACATACGCCTCATCCAAACCTCGCCACAACGGTCTTGCGCTGTCTGCATCCAGTGACTTCTCGGGACGCAAGTCGTCGGCTTATTTTGTTTAAGGTCTGCCCATTAGTGCCCATGTGTTGTGTGTGTAATGTTCTGAGCGTGCCCGCACACCTAAAAAAGTATTGACAATACTTTCGATCGAAGGATGGGAAAATATACAAAAAATAGCATGTTAAAGTAAGCGTTAATTAAAAACCCATTTTTAAAATTAGCACGTGCATGTTTTAGGATAAATAATACTTGAAAAACTTAATTATGTTTTAGAATCGATTTCCAAAATTGTATGATGTTAAAAATATTAATTTTATCATCGTAAGTCTACTATTCAGGTGGTATTTTGATTTTTAATGTATGCAATTAATTAATTCATATTTCTTTCATACTTTTACAGGTTTGATGCTGCCTGAAATTACTTTTTTTCATGTCTTTTAGCGTAATACATAGAACTAAACTCATTTGACGTAAGCACCAGGAGGTATATACAAATAACACAATTTCAATATCTAAAAGATGTTTAGTGCATGCTACTCAAACGCTATTATTGCTATTTTTTTATAACATTACAATTAAATTGTTATGACTTTGAAATCCCATCTCTGCTTCTGTCACAAGTATTGACAATACTGTTTTAGGTGGGCGGGCACGCTAAAAGAAGAAAGTAATCGAGACCCTCTAAAGTTGTGTACGCGCGACCGGCGTCCTTTCGATTAGATTCACTCTACATATTTATGATTTTGTTTTCTGATGTTTAAGTTCCACGTACAAGCGTTTCTTTTTTTTCAAAACATAACAAAATATAAACAAATACAGATATTAATGAGTATTGACTGTTATTGGCCATCAATTGCAGTTTATTGATGTTTTCATATAAATAATGTTGCCATGAATACTTTTTTTTATCCTGTTATTTTAAAGAGTAACTTTTATGGATTTTTACGAATCAAAAGCCAAGGTTTTGTCATCTGAACGCCGTTACATACCAAGACTGGTTAAGGAAGCTATTGAGATTTCGAGGAATAGCACTTTTAATCGGGGTGACGGCTTCAAAATATCCTGTATGTGGAATCCAGTGTTAGACGAAAATAAAGCCAAAATATCTAGTTTTGAGACGGCAGCCGATACTGTCAATATGGTATGTCTATTTGTGTTTCGAGTTCCAGTGGTACCGGCAAACGAACGAGAAAGAGGGTAGACTGATTTGTCTGCTCTTAAATGACCTACCCGCAGTTCTTCAGTCTTCCCGTGATCATGGCGCTTGTAACAGTGCTGAAATATCGGGACCTCTCAATTAACAATAATATTGGTAAGAACCCGTTTAGTAATAGTGTAAGTGATGTAGATAACCGCGAGTGTTTAAAGAAATGTCCTCCTTACTTTTGTCAAAACATTCGCAGAACATTCGCATGATTTTTTGCGAATATTCGTTACATCCCTAATAGCCGCTAACGATACACGCCGTATCTGATGCAACCCGTTGCGCACGCGTATCTTGATACACCTCGTATTGACTCGTATCCAATCCGCGTATTACGATCTGTTACGCGACGAATAAAAGTTCCTTTTTAAAAAAAAAAAATATTTCACACATAAAATAAACTATATTTAGGATACACTTTTGGATATTGGAAGTCGCTTTTTTGGATTTAATACACAACCTCTCGGGTTGGAAGATCGGCCTGAACTGATTAATCTCTCAGCTAAGATATTAATTCCGAAAGAGAGTTGCTGGAGTCAGCAATATCCCTATTGCTGGAGTCAGCAATATCCCTAGCAAGGGTAGGATGTAACAACCCCCCGGTTAAGAGTAAACTTACCCTAATGTAAGTTTACGAAGGTTATTCTCAATCTATGCGGCGTCTAGGTGGAGGAATAGAGGCGACTGATTTTAATGAGGTGTTCTCGATATCGGTATTAGGGATCTCATTCTGTGGTTTACTTTTCCAATTAGATAAACAACTTCCAATTCTTACATAATAGAAAACTAAACCTAAAGCGACTAACAAAACTAAAATACTAAAACTTATATTAACGCTAAATAGGGTAGTGGATACAATATTATTATCGTAGGATTTTGAAAACAGTGAAATATCATTAAGAGTCTTATCAGCTAGGTTGTTTATATACTTAAGGTTATCCAGATTGACATCTGTGATTTTCACATTTGAAATATTTAGTTTGAGTTTAGAGAATGTTTCAATATTACAACAAGAGTCTGTTATTATGTTAAAATCTGATACAATAGGTTTTAATATGGTTTTAAAGTCATTCATGGCATTTAATTCAATATCTTTACAAAAGGCATTACAACTGGGTTTAAGAGTGAGTATTCCGGTTCCACTAATGATAGTGTCAAAGGTTTCGGAATTACAGTCAATTGAAAGTTTAACAGGTTCAGATTGGGTGTAAACCCATCTATTGCCGTTTAATTTATGCCATATGTTTATCTTTCCATAGATGAATTTAGTTATACAAGTATTTGGTAAACTTTTCACAGCTTTGGTCATTATATCAACTTCACAATTTGGATTACTTACAACATTAAATATATCAATGTTCTTACATAGATACAACTTATCAACTACTGGTTTACAATTGTTAAGATTATTAATATTAAAATATGATTTTCTATCAGAACTTATACCAACATAGGATTTCGTAGGAATAATTAAGGAAAATGAACTGGATTCGGTACCATTGTGTGGTAC
The DNA here is from genome assembly GCA_030269945.2 of Trilocha varians. Lineage (NCBI taxonomy): Eukaryota > Metazoa > Arthropoda > Insecta > Lepidoptera > Bombycidae > Trilocha > Trilocha varians. The sequence goes on along the minus strand of AP028278.1, from coordinate 15,379,842 downwards.
TGGTATAGGTATAGTTTTATATAAACTATAATTAATTATATCTACTAATGGAATCTTAACAACTATTACAATTTGATCGTTATTAAAATACGATATAAAATCGGCTAAGCTTAATAATAAGTGGATATTCTCCAGACTTAAATCTACAGGAAATTCCTCAAATTTGGGTAAATTTTTAAAGTTACTTAGAATATCGTTATATAGTTGACGAGGTGTAACAATCGACGGATGTAGAGTATTAGTATTTACAAATAATATACTATTAACTATATCTTCGAGTTTGAATGAAAGAGTGAGCAAATTAGCTTGTAAGACACTCAGTATTTCGTTTAGTTTAACTTCGAAGTTGACAGAATCTATGATTTCTGAAATATTACTGATACTGGTAGATAATTTATTCATTTCGCTGTTCAGTAAGAGTTCATTTTTATTTAATTCTTGTACTGATTTATTGAAATTCGTAATCACTGATTTAGAAATCATAATATTTTCCTTAACACTTGATATCAAAGTTTTGTCAGAGTTTTGAAGATTTTGTATGAGCTTATCGTATTTTCATTCGGTGATGTAACATGTTTAAATATTCGGGATAGGTTACATCTGTACGGAGTTCGTAAATTGAATCTGGAATGAAAGGTTTGTGGCCAAATAGGAGTTCATACGGAGTGAATTGTGTTGTACTATGTATGTTAGTGTTGTATGACAACATCGCTGTGTACACATATCTGTGCCAATTGCTTTGGTTTTCGTTTACAAATGAACGCAGGTACTCTTTGAGAGTTGAGTGGCTGCGTTCAAGAGCACCTTGAGTCTGAGGATGGTAGGGAGAAGCCCATAGTTGTTTAATTTTCAGGAATTCACAAGTTTTCTTAAACAGGTCTGCTGTAAAGTTTGTGCCTTGATCGGTGACTATGATTTTGGGAATTCCGAATATCGAGATAAAATGAACTATGCACTCGCATGATTCTTCGGCGGTTGCATTTGAGATGGGATATGAAACAGAATATTTAGTTAAATCATCTTGTATAGTAAGTATAAATCTCAGTTTTTCTGTATCAGCTTCTGGTAATGGCCCTACTATGTCAATACTAATTTTATCGAAAGGTCGGGTTGAGGATGTCGTTATCTGCATTGGAGCTTTATTAGTGTGTCTGCATGGTTTGTTAGTTTGGCAGAGGTTACAGTTCTTCACGAAGTTTTCTATTTCGGATTTCATATTTTTCCAATAATATTTTTCTTTTATTCGTTTGTACATCCTAGTTGAACCTAGGTGTCCAGCTATCGGTATGTCGTGATTTTCTTTCATTATCTTTGGAATTTCCGTTGGGGTAGGATAAATTATGTTATTATGGTAGAGTTTTATAGTTATATTCGTGTGGTGGAAGATATATGTTAGTATATTATAAAGTTTTGTGAAGGAGAGTTTTTCGAAGTTGTTTTTGAAATCGGATATGGATAATTCGGTGGTGTTTTCAAAGAGTAAGATTTCATTTCTTACCTTTTTTATTACATCGAATATATCTTTGTACGAGCACTCGTCGGAATGATGAACCTTAGTGTATAGGATATAATAAGTTTTATTGTTATATTTTATAGCTTGGAATGAATACAATTGTTTTTCTTTATAGATAATTTCATCGGAATTGGGTATATTACTTAGGAGTTCTTCTATGTAGGGGTTTGATTCGTCCAAATCGATTGATGAAGGGATTAATATTATATTTGAAGAACTTTTCATTAAACTTTCATTATACTCGATTATCTTAGTGTCGAATTGTGTATCTTTTTCGTTCATGGATTTAAGAAATTGCGAATAGTCATTATTAGTTTGTTCTATGTTGGATAAGGGATCTACAGGAGTATCTGCCGTTCCTGCCAAAGGTGAAAGGGGACTAAGGTCGTGAAATAGGTTGTCTGAAGGACCGAGTTCTACTAAGTCGTCGTAATTTAACTCAGGAAGTGGACTGGGAGTATTAAGATCATTATTAGGATTCAGGAAGTCTAAATTTTGATTAGGGGTTTCAGGATTGAGTAGAGTATCTTGTATGGGATTCACAGGAAACCGGGACAAAGCGTCAGCGTTGCAATTAGTCTTACCCTTTTTGTATTCAATTTCGTAATCGAATTCCTCTAGTTTCAATCTCCATCTTACGAGTTTTGATCCTGGATCTTTACAGTGAAAAAGCCATTTGAGTGGTTTGTGGTCAGTAACTATTTTAAAGCGTCGCCCGTAGAAATATGGGCGGAACGTTTTTGTGCCAAATAGGATTGCAAAACATTCTTTCTCGGTAACACTATAATTTGTTTCAGCTTTGTTTAAAGTGCGGGATGCATACGCTATGGGTTTATCTTTTCCTATAGGCCCTTGGATTGCTGATATCGCGAAGTTAGATGCATCACAGGTTAATACAAATGGTTGAGAGAAATCTGGATAGATGAGGAGTGGGGCAGATATTAATTCTTGTTTTAAGGATTCGGCAAGTTGTTGTTCATGAGTCCATTCGAAAGGCGTATCTTTCTTTAGTAGGTTTGATAACGGTTTCGCTATTTTTGAGAATTCTGGTATAAAGCGACGGTAATATGAAACAAGTCCAAGGAATGATTTTATATCTTTGGGGTTTTGTGGTCTGGGGAAGTCTTTGACTGCTTTTATTTTATCCGGATTGGGTTTGACCCCTTCGTCGGTGACTAAATGTCCTAAGTATGAAACTTCTCTTCTAAGGAACTCACACTTATCAGGTTGTAGTTTTAAATTAAAATCTCAGAGTCTTGTAAACACTGATTCTAAGTTTTTAATATGGGTTTGAAGGTCATAGGAGTAAATAACGATATCATCTAAGTATACAAAACACTTTATACCTTGGAGGCCTGATAGGGCTGTGTTCATCAGCCGCTGAAATGTGGAGGGCCCTGTTTTTAAACCGAAAGGCATTCTACAGAATTGATAGGATCCTTGGGGAACGGAAAAGGCAGTTTTAGGAGCGTCTTCTTTATTCATTGGAATTTGATGGAATCCTGAAGCGAGATCGAGTGTACTAAAATATTTGCTACGACCTAGTTGGTCGAGGATTTCGGAAATGTTAGGAATGGGGTAGGAGTCACCTATTGTAATATCGTTTAATTTTCTGTAATCGATCACTACACGCCACTTCTTCTTACCTGAGGCGTCTATCTTCTTCGGAACTATCCATATGGGTGATGACCAAGGTGATGATGACGGTTCGATTATGTTCTGTTCTAACATTTTATTTATTTGGGTTTCGACCTCTTGTTTATGACACTCTGGGAAGCGGTATGATTTAGTGTGGATAGGTGTCGAGGATGTGGTTTTGATTTCATGCTGGATGGCGTTAGTGAAGGAAAGTTTATCTCCAGGTAGATAAAAGATGTCAGAGAATTTTGTACAAATATCAAAGAGTGCTTGGGTTTCTTCGTTATTCAAATGAGACGCGCGGAGTTGGTCAATTACATTTTTTGTTCTAGATAGAGCATTTTCATGGATATATTTTTGGTTTAATTGGAAGATGTGATGTGTTGCATGATCGGGTTTAGTTTTGTTTTCAAGTGGAAGTAATGTTAATTTCAGGTCGGAGTTGACGTTAATCGATTTTTCAAACGTGTTTATTACAGAGATATTAATCCTAGAATTACTTTTAACCGAAACAATACAGTTAGCTACCAATAAATGATCTGTTAGATGTTGATCGAGTATTAACCCTTCTTTTACTTCAGGATTGGAGACAGTGCATTCAATTACCATCTCAGTTCTAGCTGGAATTGCGTAAATTGGTTGTTGAAAGAATAAAGGAAATACAATTTTATTTATGAGCAAAATCTGATGGATATAATCTATGTGACTTCTTTGTGTACTAAATAAATCATTACCCATAATTCCATCGTATGGTAAATCAATATTGTCTACTACATGGAAGTATTGTTTCACAGTATCTACGTTGTCTTGGATCACGATTTGAATTTGGCCTAGGGTTGTAATGCTACTATCACGATTGGAATCTATTCCTGTGATTTCGATTTTTTTATTAATTATTTCGGGATAGTCTTCAATACATGATTCTTTTATTAAACTTACCGAAGCGCCGGTGTCTACTAGGAGATTTAATGGTTTTGAGGATATAGATGTTGAAACTTTAACATAAGGTAGATATTTTTTATTTGTATTTCTTGAGATTTCGTATATAACATTTTTTTTATTATTATTTTCAGGATTCGAATTTACTTTATTTATTATTGGAATAGGATTACTACGATTATATGATGAAATACTTTCGGTTTGGGGCTGGTTACCCTGTTGCATAGTATTTTCATTAAAGGATCGGGCATTTCCTTTTTGGGGCTGGTTACCCTGTCGTATAATGCCGTTGGTGGATTTATTTTCATTTAAGGATCGGGCATTTCCTTTTTGGGGCTGGTTACCCTGTCGTATAATGCCGTTGGTGGATTTACTTAGTGAACTAGAATATGTTTGGGTGTCGGTTTTGTATTTTAGACCCGGACGACACCAACGCAGGCCAGGACTCAGTTTAAATTAACATGATCAACTTCATCGCGGGATTCAATTATTTGAGGTTCACTTGTGTTAGTATAGAAAATTTCATTATTATCATTAAAGTTTACTCTGTTTTGACGCGGTTGGAACCGTTGTTGGTAATTTTGGGATTGATTTTGGAAACGTTTGTTGTTATATTCTCTCCTGAGACAATTTTCAAGAATATGACCGTTACTCTTACAATATCTACAAAAGAGTTGTCCGTTGGTACTAGGATTTACTGCATTAGGTTGTGTAATATTAATTCTGGGCCGATATTGGAACCGTGGTTGCATTTGTTGTTGATATCTGTTTGGAAATTGCGGATTTTTGAATGGATATCCGGATGAAGACGAGGGAAATTTTCTATTAGTCGTTTGTAAAATTTTCTCTTCTGAGACAGCGATATTAATAGCTTGGTTTAATGTATCAGGATCTCGGCATCGAACAGCCATAGATAATTTAGGATCTAATCCAGTTACAAAAGTGTATAAGGCTAAGTCCTGCATTGCAGCGATACGGCCTGTCAGTTCGCCTTTGTTTCGTGACGGGATGGATATATTTATTTCGGCCAACAGCCGTGATAAACAAGATTCTATACGTAAAGAGAACTGATTGACCGGCTCGTTGTAATTTTGTTTGCAACTTTGCAGGTCAGAGAGTAATGCAGCGTAGTGTTTTTTATCACCAAATTGGGCTCGTAGGAATTCAGATAACTGTTCCCAAGATTCAAAGTCGCGGATGGTACATGCTGATTCTGCCTTACCCTCTAACTGGCTTAATATATACTTTAATAATACAGGTTTTTGTTGGATATTTGCTAAATTAATCGCATTTTGACAGTTTGTCAGAAATGAGTTTAGATTTTCGCGGTTGCCGTCGAAACTTTTAATAAACTTCAATAGGATATTAAGGTCTATTCTTTCTTCGCTTTCCGATTTTTGTCCTCTTTGTCTATAGTACGAGAGCTGACGACCAAAATTTTTGTCTCATAGCAATACGAACAAAACCGCATCAAATCGATAGATACGATTATCTTGACCTCGAAAATACCAATATCAGACATTTTCCGCGTAGTGTTTGATCTGACCGAATTTTCAAAATTGTCAAAGAATTTTACCGAACTGCATCATAGCAATATGTCTGATTTGCAGACTGTAGTTGAATGATAGTTCTCGAGATACCAGAAACATATTTTTCAGACGTTAGTGGTGTAGCGCAAACCCGTAAAATCACATACAAAAATAAAAAATGAGACAAAAAAAATGTCTCATAGCAATACGTCTGAAAATCTTTTTTATTAGTAAATTTTGGTTATTTGATGCGAACAAAACAATTTTCAGACGGAAATGTGAACGCATTAAATTTTGAGACCGTTTTGAAAATGTTAACAAATTTTACCGATCGGTATCATAGCAATATATCTGAAAATTGTTGGAGTTAAAAAAAAAGTTGTCCACATGTGCAAAAAAATTATATCAGACAAATTAAGTGTAGCACCTTCTCTATCTGACAACTTTTCGATACCCAGATATAATTTAAAAATTTTCTGTTACAAGTCAATGAATACGTTGCGTTCCTGAATTTATTAGATGATAATTAACAAAGAATTTACCCGAAACCGTAACATTGAAGTTGAAGGACCTTAAATAAATCGACCAAAAGGAAACTAGGATGAAGTTGAAAAACAACAGTTGCTACACTTAAAGTGTCTGAAAACAGGTTTTTGGTAATCATGGCAGCAATACGAAAAGTTGAAAAAAAAAATTATCCGTATTGCTATGATACAGGTCGGCTAAATTTGTTGACATTTTCAAAAATGCGCTCAGGCTATATGCTACGCGCAAAATGTCTGAAAACAAACTTTTTCGTAATACAATTATAAAATCTATGTACATTTTCACTATCAGACGTATTGCTATAATACCGACTGTCTTTTTTTATTGACACAGCAGAAATGGACTCCCACGCAGTTGCTACACTTTCGACCGTTACTACACGCGTAGTCGGGTTCAGAATCATACAATCTAACGATTTTATAGGGTTTTTGCCGTATTGCTATGAGACGTGGTTTTGGTCGTCAGCTCTCGTAATACTAGTCTCCTCCTTAGTGGTCATTTTGATGGATTTCCGAGAATTATTTGTTGCGATAAAGTTCAAGGTTTAATGCAGGTGAGCGGATGCGTCGCGTGAGATAAGGATTCTCGGTACTGGATGTCTCGAACAATAATTAGAGATGATTTTGAATGTTAATTATTACACTTTCGGATTTTAATAGTATTTTTAAGAGTTTTTGGAATCGCGCCACCAGTGAGTTTTTTGGATAGATTATCACTTACGTGTAGATGGAGTTCAGGAGCATGTTATAACTTGTTTTGTACAAATACACGTATTTTCACTATTATTCACTTTTCACTGTTTTCACTGCACTGGGTCATTGATTTTCACAATCGAAGGCGTTTCCTGGATTTTAGAAATCCCTTGAGCTGCCACCAAATATGTTACGCGACGAATAAAAGTTCCTTTTTTAAAAAAAGATTTTATTTCACACATAAAATAAACTATATTTAGGATACACTTTTGGATATTGGAAGTCGCTTTTTTGGATTTAATACACAACCTCTCGGGTTGGAAGATCGGCCTGAACTGATTAATCTCTCAGCTAAGATATTAATTCCGAAAGAGAGTTGCTGGAGTCAGCACTATCCCTATTGCTGGAGTCAGCAATATCCCTAGCAAGGGTAGGATGTAACAGGGGCCTTACCACCACCTTTACAATAACTATTCAAATGCGAGGCATTTCAGTTTAGGTACCTATACTGAATCGCTTCGTTTCGTACCATGACGTGTTTAAAGTTGAACGGAATTGGAATAGCTATTAGTGAATGTTAGACCGATATTTGTCTCTGAGTCGCATAAAAAATCGCTTGTTGTGCAAAAGTGACAGCGCTATACACTACCGCATAAGTTTGTCTCGTTCTCACATGATAGCTGGTTTCGTTCAAAAATCAACATATTTTAGGCTTGGTTTACACTTTTAACTTTACCGGTTTTTGAAAACATGCTAAATATAACTTTTTAGTACAAAATTATAACAAAACATAATCAATTATTTCACTTTAAATAAAAATCAACGTTATTTCGTTTATTTGCAATTCAATTAACAAAAATAAAAAGTTCCTTGTAAAATTTCGTTATCATAAAACACGGCTGAAAATGTTTTTAAACGTTCTTTGTTTAGATTTGATGTGTCAACGTCAACTGTCAAGGTCAATCTTGTTTACGTGATTTTTTATCTAATTTTGTTATATTCTATTGGATTTAATGTATTTATCAGGGTTTATACATTTTAGGAGATTTCTTCGTTTCTAAATGACAAGACATATATACCGTGACAAATAATTGCAAAGCTTTTATAAGTTTTAAATGATGTTAGCAGAACATCGTAACTCATCATGATAAAAGAAATCTATTTAGAGCGGTCTGGGTCTCTTTGCAAAGTTTAATAGTGAATATTCCAAACAGCCGTCACCAGATGCATGTGCCTTCACCTCTGGCTACTTTGATCTTACTGTTATTATTACCACTCACTATGAACTGAGTTTGACGATCATTACTCAGAAGAGAAGAGAAGAAGAATGAAAGAAATAAAATGAAATAAGTGTTCAAACGGTTCCACAGACGCGACGCTGGTAGAAGAGTTTAAATTCAGGGTTTCTAGTCGCAGCTCCAGACGACACCAAGTCTTTGCAAACGACTTCAACAGATTGCATAACGCAGAGGTATTTATGTACGCTGATGACGTGGCTGTGGTGGTTATGGCTTCAGTGCTGCAAAACTTAAAGCCAAAAATCAGAGAAACCTTAAGAGCACTGGAACATTGGTTTAAAATTAACGGTTTGGCCCTTAATCATGATAAAACTTGTTACCTTATGTTCCACTTAGGTGGTGGAAACTCTGCTCTAAAAGACGACACTGACGTTGGCGTAAAACAGGTACAGACTGTTAAACTGCTTCGGTTACTACACGCAATGTGAATGTTATGCTCACCTGTAACTAGTGTAGTCGCTTAAAATGTTATAATTAAGATATTGTTATTATGAATGTTATTACTGTAACTGCATTGTTGGTTAGCTTAATAGTAAATAAATAAATCAAGGTACTTGAAATCAAATATTATTTCATTCTAGTTAAACAATAATAAAACAAATTTCGAGTTAAATATTTTTTATTGCATTAGACAAATCTTAAATTAGATATCAATATAAATATGATGACATATTTTCAGGTTCCATATCAAAGCAGCCCTGGCGGAAAGTCGTCTTCTCAATTATATTCCGGATCTGGGATACATGCCAGCGTCAATCTGATGTGCTCGTGGCATCTTTGTTATGCATGTCATCAAATTATATCTTCTTAGAAGATATAGAGACGAATCTGTGGAAGGTCCAGAAATATTAAAATAATAAGAACATAGAGAACATATTTTGTACATTTCATTTGTAATTAATGTTAATATGTTATTTATGTAACTTGAATTATCACAATTTGTATTACTTGTCATTCCGTAACTATCTTAATAGCATAAAAATGTTAAATAATAAAGTTGTTTTAAAATAATGTAAAATTTTTGTTTTAGTATTATTTTAAGAGATACCACATAGCCTATAGACTTCCTCAATAAAGCACTTTCCAACAATGAAAGAAATTTTCAAATCTGACCTTTAGTTCCTGAGATTAGCGCGTTTAAACAAACTCTGCAGCTTTCAAATATTGATGAAGTATAGATATTATGGAACACCTTGGACAGTTTTTTGCTAAATAATAAATATTTAAAAAAACTGTAGTGGATATATTGAAATTGTTACCTTTTCTCTTATTGATCCATCAGTCAAGTTTGCAGACTCCTTAAATATTGGTTTTCACTCGTCACACAGGTTCAGAGTCTATTGTCTAATAGGCGTATAAACTTCACTTTTTCCAAGAGAAATTGGTCCGCTAGAACGTAATTCGAGTCTGTTTTGCGTTTTAGCTGAATTTCCAAGCTAATTACTCGCGAAAAGTCGAAACCGAGTCATTTCATCAGACGTCTGTAAAATAAGGTTATTTCTGTATTTATTTATGAATTTACTAAGATTTACAGTAATTTACGTTTCAATACTTACTTTTCCTTCTTATGTTTTATGAAATTGACAACTTATTCTTATTAAAACACTATATTTCAGAGAACTATTCAGTTTACGATAGTAAAGTAGTAACTTTTATAGAATCGCTAATTTTGACAGAATAGCTACTCAGTGTAGGTTCTAAAAAGAGGTCATGGTACGGATTATAGCGCAATTGAACGAATGAAATCAAAATGGCGGTGTAACTTCACTCTTGAATCGCTATACGAGAATTGACAGTAAAGTCGATCGCAATTTAGACGTTGTGGTACGAAATAACAAAACAATTCAGTTTAGGTCCTAAATTGGATGGCAATAAGAGGTCGTGGTAGGCCCCCTGTACGCATAAATAGGTTTTCGATTTTTTGTTACATATTCGATATTTTCATGCGGATCCCTAATTTTTGGAAATTAAAATATAGCCTATAACCTTCCTCGATAAATGGACTTTCCAACAGTGAAAGAATTTTTGAAATCGGACCGGTAGTTTCTGAGATTAGCGCGTTCAAACAAACAAACAAACAAACTCTTCAGCTTTATAATATTATAAGTATAGATTTGATCCGTTCCGTATTTCTTATGTGCTTAAATTTGACGTAAAGGTGTCAAGCACGTATTGACCATCGAATATATTTTAAAGTACAGTAGCACTATTTATGTGATATCAGTCAATATTTAGCACTATTTAGGCACAATTTTACGTTACATTCTGTATATTAGAAAAGATTGCATTACATACAAGATAAATAGGATTAAGTTTTAGATGTAAAAAAACTTGTAAAAGACATTTTGTTTTAATAAATTTGAAGAATATAAGTTGTTTTTTTTATTATCAACTTCCTAATTTATTTTCAGCTGAAATTTACACGCATATAATCGTGCGACAATGCAATATGATACCATGGAGCTGATCTGATGGAGTTGAAAAGAACTCTAGTACTAAACAAGATAGACTCGTTGTCTCGTTTTACTTGTATTAGCTAGCACTCTACTGATACATGATATACAGGATCTTAAAAACTTTTTAGAAATACTGCTATTTTATCATCATCACTATTGACTGAGCAAGATGACACTAAAATACACAGTTATTTTCAATATTTTTTTTACAAATAAACAATATGAAAAATTACAAAAAAAAAAATTGGTTGCCTGTAAAGTCGGTATATGGGCGAAAGTTTTACGTGACAACGACTCGGGCATGGTTAGCCCGCCTAAGAGCGAGAGAGACAGACATAAAAAGTGGAAGGGACGCGTGCCTCTCACTCGCTCTCATTGTGAGCGCATAACGTGAGCGGAGCGTAACGCAGTTTCTTGAAGTGTCACCCGGCAAACCAATTTATAAAACGTTGTCACGTCAAAATATATTTAAATATTTGTGCATAACCTTAAAACTTAATTATCAATTTATCTAATACCCTTAAATTTAGCCTCTGTCTATAAACCATTTTCAGTATTGCTAACTGACCCACGTTATTTCGTTGTTTCAGACAACGTTTGCGATGTAAGCGCACAAAAATGTGCGTATTTAAGTCAAAGTCAAATCACTTATTTCAAAGTTGATGTGGACACACATACATTTTGAAAGTCAATTAAAAACAAAGTACTACCACCAGTTCGCTAAAATTACGCCTCTCTCCTGAGAAGAACCGGCGCAGAAACTCAGCAGGCTTTGTTCCTAGTTTTAAAATTATGAATGTCCGACATTTTAGGGAATTCAGTAGGTAATATTTTTAAGCATACTTAGTGCATATAATTATTACCTAGAGGTATAGAATGTATGTCTCTAAGTCATAGAATTATTACCTCTAGGTAAGACAGACAGAGAGACAGACTTTGTTTTACGAAAACTGGTAGTTTGAAAATGAAAGGCTACTAATTATTTACACTATTAAAATTATTAAAAAACTTCTGTTTTCATTGGTTTTCAGTATAATTACAATGAATGAACAAATTTAGTGCCCATATATTTAGCTTTATCCGTCGTACAGTTGTCCAAATCGACGCCATGTTTTTTCATGTCGCTGTATTTTAGTTCCGCTAAAACTTCATAACCGCATTTTGCCGCTAAAACTTGCGATGACGTCGCTGTGAATACTGTCGCTGTCGCATCGATGCCTAATGCCTTTCCTAATGGTTGTCTGGTGAAGTATTAGATTAATAAGTATAAATAAGTAAAAAATACTGCTGTACAATTTGGCCGTTTAAACCGGCCACAAAGTTTAACCAGGTTAATTAGTTCAGCAGCCAGCTAATTCATTGAAATTAAATTTTACTCAAACGCTATTATTTTCTAACATTCTAATTAAATTGTTATGTCTTTTAAATCCCATCTCTGCTTCTGACACAAGTATTGACAATATTATTTTAGGTGTGCGTACACGCTATCGGCTGCGGTTCGGTCGTAGACGAGCTGGCTACGTCACCGAATGTATGTCGCACTTAGCACACAGATCGTAAGCGATTACCGTTGCTCATGGACCTCTGCAATGTCAGAGAACACTGCGGAGTCGCTACCTACGGCATCTTTAAGGACTTCCTTTGTCTTTTGATAATTTAATTAATTAATTGAATTTTAATTGTCCTTTGTCAATTTTAATGATATAATATTACCTAGCGGCAAATAATTTTGCGCCAATATTCTGTCCTCTATGTTCAGGCAAAACTGTCAGTCCGCTTGATGTTATATATTTATCTACTCCGTAATATTTGAAAACATTACACAAGCTCTCAGCTTCGATTAAAGTTCTAAGTAGCTTCTTCCATGATTCACCTTCAACCTGTTAAGAAAAACAGTAAATTAAGATATAAGTAAAAAATAACATTTTTACGAAAAAAAAACTAATGACACACTTTACATTTTTGAGAATTACACAGAAACTACCCATCAGATCTGTTTCATATTTACGTTATGTTGTTAAAAGAATCATCGAAATTGGTTTATCAAAAAAAAAAGATATTCAAACACGCAGTCGTTAAATTTTGTTTACTTGTTTAAGCATAACTCAAAAACTACTGAACATATATAGAAGCTATTTAAACAAAACTACATACACTACAACTATAACCTTTCAAACAAAAAAGAATCATCCAAATCGATTCAACCAGACAAAATATATCTATACTAGTATTATAAAGCTGCAGAGTTTGTTTGTTTGTTTGAACGCGGTAATCTCAGAAACTACCAGTCCGATTTCAAAAATTCTTTCACTGTTGGAATGTCCATTTATCGAGGAAGGTTACAGGCTATATATTATTTTGAAAAAAATAGGGATCCGTATGAAAATATCGAATTTGTAAGACGAGGTGAAATACCGAAAACCTATTTATGCGTACGCTGCAAAAACTATTGACAATAGAACAAAATGATGTACTACGGGTTTTTAGGTGTTAGTAAGACCTACAAAAAAATCTGTGAGAGCATATACCTAACTATCATAGTTTAGTCACAATAACCGCTTTTATGTTTATTAAAATAAAAAAAATGTCCAAAAATTCATTTAACGTTACATGAGTATCGTTATATTAACCCTTATCCAAATTAAGTACTATGTTATCAAGAGTATTAATGTAGAAGTAAATTACTTTTTGTTTTATTCTAATCGGACTTTTCGTTTAGAAGTTATCACGAGTATAAAACGCAATGAATATGTGGGTGCACTTCGGGCCGCGCAAATAATAACGCGACGGCATTGCGAGTACTGTTTGAACCCCTTTGTAACGCACGCAAGTTGCGCGGGTCAGCTAATTAGAAATATACGTAACGCAAATCGTGAATTTTGTCCGTTAGAAATACACATTTTTAAACATAGCTCCAAAAATACTTGGCCAATCTTGAAAATAATATAATCTCCTAACGAACACCTTTCATCAAACACACATCATCTAAATCGATCCACACTGACTGAAGTTAAAATGTACAGTCAAATTGATAAGCCTCTCGGAAAGTCGGTAAATAACTAAAATAAAACACGTCTAAAGTCTTCCTAAAAATACCTTGGTTTAATAACTTATTTACATCCCTTTATCAATATTATTATCAGTGCAAACATATACCGGATGTTACAAAAAAACCTAAAAATAGCGCCAAAACATTGATAACGCTAGAAATAGAAAGTCTTAATGTATGTTTACATTTACATATTGACTTACCAACGGCCACACTTAAAAAATAAAAATAGGCAAAAACTTTTTAAGTTAAACGGTTTTATGTTAAACATACATTGCAATGTCTATATCTATATCTATACTATTCTATACTAATATTATAAAGCGGAAAGATTTGTTTGTTTGTAATGAATAGGCTCCGAAACTACTGGACCGATTTCAAAAATTCTTTCACCTTTGGAAAGCTACATTATGCCCGAGTAACGTGGGCTATATTATATTTTCAAAAAAATTAGTGATCCGTATGAAAATATCGAATATGTAACACAAGGTGAATAATCGAAAACCTATTTATGCGTAAACTGCAAAAACTATTGACAGTAGAACAAAATGATGTACTACGGGTTTTTAAGTCTTAGTAAGACAAACAAAAAAGTCCGCGACGACATATATCTAACTATCATAGTTTAGTCACAATAACCGCTTTTATGTTTATAATTGTTTTTATTTCGTCCCGAGATTGAATTTAACGATAAATGAGTATCGTTATATTAACCCTTATCCAAATTAAGTATTATGTTATCAAGAGTATTAATGTAGAAGTAAATGAATTTTTCTTTTATTCCAATCGGACTTTTCGTTCAGAAGCTATCACGAGTATAAAACGCGATGAATATGTGGGTGCAACAGCGGGCCGCGAAAATAATAACTCGACGGCATTGCTAGTACTGTTTGAACCTCTTTGTGACGCAGACGAAGTTGCGCGGGTCAACTAATTTAAGATAAATATACTAAAAACCAAAAAATAATAAAATAGATACAGTCATGGGAATTATCAAACCGTTGGGCACGTCAATTGTCTACAATCGTTGATTAAAATGTTTGTTTTGTAATGTTACACTATAATAATTAAGACAACAACGATTGTAGAAAAATGATGTGCCCAACGGTTTTATAATTCCCACGACTGTATCTATTTTATTATTTTTTGGTTTTTAGTATATTTATCTTAAACATTGCAATGTATGTTTAACATAAAACCGTTTAACTTAAAAAAATTTACACCTATTTATATTTTCTAGTTTTTAGTGTGATAAAAAATTGTTATCACCCATTTGGTAGCGAGGACCATCTTTGATTTCAATTTTTTATAGTATATTGTATTCTGCTTGTTGAGCCCTTTCATTTGATACCCATATTGATGGGATGGATAAAACCTACGTTATCCGCCATTTTGTGGCGGCCGCCATCTTGAATTTATAATGATAATAAATAAACATAATTGTATTGTCACCAAAATCCAAAGTGTATACAAAATTTCAGATTAATTGGTTGAAAGGAAGACGGTGAAATTTGAATTACTAAATTTGACGCAAGAATAAAGAATAAAACCGTTTAATAAAACAAACGGGGTGAGCTAAATATAAAACCGTTTAATAAAAACCGTTTAACAAATGACGGTGTCGGTCGACCAACATGTAGGCGGGGGTTTTAAAAGCATTGACCATCATTGAAACTATGTGAAATATCGTTTGACAGTTGACCTACTAGCTGTCACTTGCGTGCCTTGGAAGTTAACAACTTAAATAATGAACACAACGACACTGTCTAAAATCATAACGGAAGTTTCCTTAACATATAATGTAATGTAGTTATTTAACTGGGATCGGCATCGAAATTGGTTTGTTTACTTTTGCCAAATCAGTGACAGGCGCCAAAATTGAGCACAGTTCAAATTTTTTTTTTTTTACATTTTTCAATCGTCTCATATTATAGGGATATAATATATACTGAAAATGCAACACAACGTAGTTTTATAATAAAGATTCACAAAACATTTGATGGTTGAATTAATCGAAATTAAAATTAGAAAAAAATGTTTCTCATAAAGACACTCAAACACGATCGAATGAACTCCTCAGTTTCGTAATTGAGCGAAAATTTACGTTCCCAGACGAGTGGATGTAAACACAGTATTAGAAAGCATTATATATTTTATCTGAAATGAAATGAAATGAAAATTTATATATATATATATATATATATATATATCTATAACCAAACTTCACTTACTGTGCGCTCAGTACAAAAACAATTCACCAAATGACAGCTCACAACGTTGGTCTTAATACAAATAAGATACTGATCAGTCGATAAACGGAAATCTGCTTTAATGTGAGCAGATAAGGTGTTATCTTGCGTGTTATATAATATTATGTTGATTGGTTTGTGTGTGTGTCCAATGATTCGAGTTTTTGCGACCTTCAGTTTTTGCGTTATAGGTTAGTTTAGCGAGCGAATATTCCTGGTAACACGATGAATAGACAACGTAATGTTTTTAAGGAATGTAACAAATATTGATGATTTTACTAATATTACTCAATTGTTTTACAGTTTTGCAGACTTTGTCGGGCAAATTATATATATATATTTTTTTAATTTGTTTTGTTATATTGACCCGTGCGATTATTGCCTATGTATGGGCTGTTGACTGATCTGTTCAGTGTATTTTCGTTTGTATTCAGTTTTCGGAGAATGTTTCACCTTTTATGATCCTGTAATACTTGTATGAGTCCTGTGAGTCCTGGTGTCCTGAAATACAGACTTGCATCTAGTTTAGGCACCAGTCTCCCGCAAACATGAATCGGCAATAATACTTATTACCATACATTTTATTGTAGCGCTAATTTGTAAATTAAAATAGTGTCTGATGATTCTGTTGTGTGTTTGTGGTGAAAAAAATAAACTATATTCTATAATCGCATTCGCAAAAGATCATGCGAATGTTTTACGAAAGTTACGTGGATGTTACATGCTTTTTACAAACTTTATATTAACTTGCACTTTATGTAACTATGTACTAATGTACCTATGTAAGTTCGGGTGGAATCTTGCGAGTTAAATTTGACAAACTTCCCGTTGTCTAATTGAGCTAACAATTTGCACACAAATGTATATTATATCGCGTAACAATGCAATAATATCATGGAGCTGATCTGATGATAAATTCGGAAGGTGTCCATAGAAAGTCTTGTGCT
Source organism: Trilocha varians (assembly GCA_030269945.2). Lineage (NCBI taxonomy): Eukaryota > Metazoa > Arthropoda > Insecta > Lepidoptera > Bombycidae > Trilocha > Trilocha varians. The sequence goes on along the minus strand of AP028278.1, from coordinate 15,362,986 downwards.
AAACAAGATAGACTCGTTTGGCCTTGTTATATTTATTGGAACGAAGTTCCTTATTGCGCGTTATCGAAAGGGGCCTAGACGGAAATTCTTATGAAAAAGTTGTCATGACACTTTTTTTGTTTTAGATGATTATCGCTAGATGGCGCTGTGATCAAAATATTTTATTAACTTTAAAAAATAAAATTTTATTACAATTCCCTCACTAATTAATCGAAAGGAACTTAGTTCCATCCGGGTGTCCCTTGACACCCCTCAAGTTTTTTATATTTGTCTTAGCACTTTACTGCTATATAATATCTTCTTAAAAGCTTGTAATTAAAGTGTTTTCTTTAAAAAAAATTGATGATTAATGATATTTCAATATCTTATACGATACGTTACTCCATAGTTGACGTATTACATTGGACATAAAACTCTTCGTTTCCTTACGACGTAATCAATACTGCGCTTGAGTTGACTTGTTTATATTATTATTAATAATCTATACTTATTCTGTATTCATTTATTTACTCATTTTTTACATTCTATTTTTAAAATACATTTACAAAAAAATAAAATTTAATAATACAATATAAAAAAACAGAGAGCCACTGCAGGCGGAGTTTACGACCCAAGCCATCAATGGTCAGGGCTCAAGAGAGAGGAACCTCCTCACAATACGCGCCGTGTCAAGAACGACCGCCGCGCTGAATCAGGCCCTTTACCCAGCCGGGGAGCGAAAGCTTCTCTAGATGTCGGTCGAAGCTTGTCGCTATTAGACCGTGCACCGATACAACGATCGGAACAATGATGGTCGATTCAACACGCCACATGTCAGTCACATCGTGGGCCAAATGCATTATTTATTATTATTATTAAAGAGGAAATATTTTTTTTGTTTTTTAATGAATAGGCTCCGAAACTACTGGACCGATTTCAAAAATTCTTTCACCTTTGGAAAGCTACATTATCCCTGAGTAACATAGGCTATATTATATTTAAAAAAAATAGGGATCCTTACTAAAACTCCAATAATGTAACGTAAGGTATAAAAAATTACCTGAAAAATTCCTTACGTCGCGTGCGCTGCGAAAACTATTGACAGTAGAACAAAATGATGTACTACGGGTTTTTAGGTCTTTGTAAGACAAACAGCAACTCGACAGCATATACCTAACCATCATAGTTTAGTCACAATAGCCGCTTTTATGTATATAAAAAGAATATTTCGTCCCGAGATTGATTTTAACGTTCAGTTAGTATCGTTATTTTAACCCTTATCCAAATTAAGTATTATGTTATCAAGAGTATTAATGTAGAAGTAAATTACTTTTTATTTTATTCCAATCGGACTTTCGTTCGACAATCGTTTATAAGTTATCACGAGTATAAAACGCAATGAATATGTGGGTGCACTTCGGGCCACGCAAATAATAACGCGACGGCATTGCGAGTACTGTTTGAATCCCTTTGTAACGCAGACGAAGTTGCGCGGGTCAGCTAGTATTTTATATTAGTCTTGTTGAAGTCTAGTATAATCTGTACTTAAAATACCGTACTTTATTTTCAACATTGATGGACACATGTATCAGTAGAGTGTTAGCTAATACAAGTAAAACGAGACAACGATGAGTCTATCTTGTTTAGTACAGAAGTTCCTACGACTCCATCATCAGATCAGCGCCATTTTGTTCTATTACATTGTCACGCGATATACATCTGCGTGCAAAATGTCACCTCAATCGGAAACCGGGAAGTTTGTCAAATTTAGGTTGCAACCACCCGAACTTACATAGTTACATCCAGAGCAAGTTAATATAAAGCTTGTAAAAAACATTTACTAACAATTCCGGCTTAAAGAGTGTTGACTAATGACCTCTAGTGATCTCACGCACCCCTCACCTCCACCACACCCATCAGCTGTCGAAAAACCATCATTTTGCAAGAATTTTAGACATTTTTAAGTTATGATTACCAAGGCATTAAGCCATATTCTTTGGTAATAATATTTTTACTGGTCGTATATAACCATCAGCTACCATGACCTTTAATATGTACCCTCACTAGGAAATCACCCTGTATACATGGGTAATGATGTATTGATAAAATCGGCCCCGCAGTGACCACTGACATTGCAGAGGTCCATGAGCAACGGTAACCGCTTACGAACAGGTGGCCCGTTAGCTCGTCTGCCTACAAGGCAATAAAAAAAAACCTTTTAAAAATCTCATTTACAAAAACGATTGCATTCGATAAATTGTTATCGTTTTATTATCTAACCTTGCATTATTATTCGTTTTTCTCATTGACAACTCATATTGGAAAACCCGGTGTGTGATTCTAGCAAATAAATAATCTATACTGTGTAATATTATGAAGCTGCAGAGTTTGTTTGTTTGTTTGAACGCGCTAATCTCAGAAACTACCGGTCCGATTTCAAAAATTCTTTCACTGTTGGAATGTCCATTTATCGAGGAAGGTTATAGGCTATTTTATTTTGAAAAAAATTAGGGATCCGTATGAAAATATCGAATTTGTAAGACGAGGTGAAATATCGAAAACCTATTTATGTGTTGCGTACCTACCTACGCTGCAAAAACTATTGACAATAGAACAAAATGATGTACTACGGGTGTTAGTAAGACCTACAAAAAAGTCCGCGAGAGCATATAACTATCATAGTTTAGTCACAATAACCGCTTTTATGTTAATAAAAATAAAAAATTGTCCGAAAAATTAATTTAACGTTACATGAGTATCGTTATATTAACTCTTATCGAAATTAAGTATTATATTATCAAGACTATTAATGTAGAAGTAAATTACTTTTTGTTTTATTGCAATCGGACTTTTCGTTGAGAAGTTCTGACGAGTATAAAAAGCAAAAAAATATACCCAACGCGATCCCCGCAAATAACAACATTGCGAGTACTGTTTGAACCCCTTCGTGACGCAGATGAAGTTGCGAGGGTCAGCTAGAATCATCATAAACTTATTCAGACACTCGCGGTTTTGTATAATATAGGGTGGGCCATGAATTAGTTAACAATTGAAAAAATCGTATAAAGAAAACAATCTTAAAAATATGTCAAATGGTTTTCTTTATACGATTTGCTCGACTCGGGTTCCAATCACTGGATACAATTACATAATCCTCAGGTACTATCTTCTGAACGTCGTTACGTACCAAGGATGGTTAAAGAAGCTATCGAGATTTCAAGACATAGCTTTTATAATGGGTGAAGGTTTCAGATTATCGAGTATGTGGAATCCAGTACTAAACACAACAGTCACTAAGGTTTCATGCTCAGAGAGTCTTGTAGATACAGTGAGTGTGGTGTGTCGTGATGTGAGTTCGAGTTCCAGTGGTACTACTCAAAAGCGAACGAGAAAGAGAGTAGACAGATTTGTTTATTCTTAAATCGACCCGCAGTATTCAGTCTTCTCGTGATCATGACGTTTGCAACAACGTTGAAGTCCTTCATCGGCAAGCGTGGTAGACTATGACTAATCCTTCTACTGGTAGACCTGAGCCCAGCAGTGGACAGTAATGCGTTGTTACAGTTACAGTCCACTGGACATACGCCTCATCTAAATCTCGCCACAACAACGGTCTTGCGCTGTCTGCGTCCAGTGACTTCTCGGGACCCAAGTCGTCGGCTTATTATTAAACGGTTTTATTGTTAAACAGTTTTATTTAGCTCCCCCGTTTGTTTTATTTTTTTAAACGGTTTTATTTATTCTTTTTTCTTTATTGCGTCAAATTTAGTAATTCAAATTTCACCCTCTTCCTGTCAACCGATTAATCTGAAATTTTGTATACACTTGGCCGCCGCTACCAAATGGCTGATAACAATTTTTTATCAAACTAGAAAATAAAATTAGGTAAAAAAACTTTTTAAGTTATACGGTCTTATGTTAAACATACATTGCAATGTTTAAGATAAATGTACTAAAAACCAAAAAAAATTACAAAACAAATATTTTTTTGATCAACGATTGACATTGATCAATGTATGTTTAACATAAAACCGTTTAACTTAAAAAGTTTTTTTACCTATTTTTATTTTGTTTAAGGTTTGCCCACCTTGTGTAAGGTTGCCCATGTGTTGTGTGTGTAATGATCTAAAAGAAGGCAGTAATCGACACTCTCCAAAGTTGTGTATTTACGCGCGACCGGCGTCCTTTCAATTAGATTCACTCTATTTATGATTTTGTTTTCTGATGTTTAAGTTTCATGTTTAAGCGTTTCTTTTTTTTCAAAGCATAACAAAATATAAACAAATACAGAAATTAATGAGTATTGACTGTTATTGGCCATCAATTGCAGTTTATTGATGTTTTCATATAAATAATGTTGCCATGAATACTTTTTTTTATCCTGTGAATTTAAAGAGTAACTTTTATGGATTTTTACTGGAATCAATCATACGTACTAATGTAAACTAGCGCTTGATGTTGGATGTTGTTCATCCTCATTTAACACCTAGTATTTAGCTGAGTGTCGACTGGTTTGTGGTGGAAAGTATTTTTTTTTAACACGTGTTCAATTATGTACTTTGTATTTTGTTTTTATGTAATTTTTCTTGAATTTATTACAATGTATGTGTGTGTTTCCGCCATAAATAAAGCTATGTCTATGTCTACTAAATTAATTGGACTAAAATATGGAACTTTATTCATTTTCATACATTTTTGATTTGAAACATCTATAACCGCACGTAAAACCGACTTCTGGCGACGTAAGAAGACAAACAGCAGTTAATTTGTACTATTTTACGAGCACATTTTCACTATTTGAAATAAATTCGTAAATATTTGTATTTAATGAAAATAAATGTTTATTTCTGCATATTCAAAAACATGCGAATATTCATTACATCCCTAATAGCCGCTAACGATACACGCCGTATCTGATGCAGCCCGTTGCGCACGCGTATCTTGATACACCTCGTATCCAATCCGCGTATCGACGATCGATGGTTTGGACGTATTTTGATACTGTATCACGATACTGTATATGCCGCGAACCTGTATCAGTTTTTGTCGGTGACCAAAGGAGATACACGTTGTATCGAACAAGTTTGGACGTGAATGCATTTCGTGCGCCATCTTGTGTTGTTTCCGCTATTTCGTGGTTGTTGTGTCTAACATTGAGGATGAGCTGGGATAACGAAACTGTTATAAAACTAATCGATGCTTATAAACGAAAAGAAGTTTTATGGCACCCCAAGCACAAGAATTACTTCAACAAACTGCTAAAAAAAGACGCTTGGGACGAACTGGTGGTAGAGTTAAAACGTCCTTGCGAACAAATTAAAAAGAAAATGGAATACTTGCTGGCGGCTCTTCGGCGAGAAAAACAAAAAATAACTAAATCAAAAACTACAGGTCAGTATTTTCTTATTGATTTAAATAGGTACTACTTTAATTACTTGCTTTACAATGACTTATTAGACACTTACTTTATAATTGATTTACTTTGATGTAGGTGACGTGTGTTAATTTTTTTTTTTTTTATTTCTTAAATTATGTTTTATATTTTAAGGTTCTGGTAACGTGTACCGATCATCCTGGTTTGCCTATCCACATATGCTATTCCTTCTTGAGAGAAATAAGCCACGACACAGACTTAATAGCGTAAGTATAGCTTAAAGGTAACTGTAAAAAATATCAGAATATTGTGGCGACCAATAGCGCGCGAGATCCTAAATCGCGGTATGGACATTTGCAACGTTCGGTGCATATACATATACAAGATCTGAAATCTACTACAGTGGGCTTCGGCCTTGCCCGGTCGGAGATCTCCCTTTGGCTAAAATTCCACAATATTAAATTAATATAATTATTTCTAATTTTAGGACGATTTAACTTCAGACAATGAAGAACAACGAGTACTAGATAATGGGTCTGAAGTATCAACGGAAGAAGAAATGGGAAACCAAGCTTCCGAGACTCAATTAGATGGGAGCCAGTTGACTACGCCGCAAGAGTCCAAGAAACCAGCATCTAAAGCATTTAAGCATCGACCATATAAAAAGGCGAAAATAAGTCAGTCGCAGAAGGACCCTATACATAATGAAGCACTCCAAATAATGAGAACTTCAGCACAGGCTGCTTCTGCTACGCTTGCAAGTACTACACCTGACCGCTATCAGATTTATGCAAATTATTTAGCTTCAAAATTTAGAAACTACACACCCTCAACTTTCATGGCTGTCGAACACCGAATAAACCACATTTTAATTTCTGCCGATAGAGGACAATTTGACTGTGAAAGAGGTGGTCAATCCGACTCCAGTTCCAGCTAAGCGACTACACCAGCTTGAGCTCCAAATCAAAATTTTGAAGAAACGCAACATTCTGATAATCTCAGTGATCTTTGAATATTCAATAATATATAAATTTTTTGTTACTTTAATAATAATAAAATGTGACTTACCTTAATTTGTTGTTTTAATACGGTGAGAATATCAAGTACCAATCACATATACATATACTATATATATAATATACATTTCCTAGATATTTTCAAAGATTGGCAACACTGAATTTTTATATTTAGAGCAGACGATCAAAGTACCAACTGTAGATTATTTTAATATTTTTCTTTCTTTGACCAACACTTGAATTTGAAATTATTTGAAGTGTTCTTCTATACTAATATTATAAAGGTTTGATTGTTTGTTTGTCTCGAATAGGCTCCGAAGCTACTGCAACGATTTCAAAAATTCTTTCAGTCTTGGAAAGTTCATTTATCGACGAAGGCTATAGGATATATTGTTTCCCTTTGTGACGCAGATGAAGTTGTAGAAAGTCAGCTAGTAGAAAATAATTGACGCATTTTTAAAGGAAGAATTGTAAGCGCTATGACTTGTCCTTCTTCAAACGAGGCTTGAAGACAGTCCTTGAAGTTAGGTCGTAGGTAGCGACCCCTCAGTGTCCCCTGATATTGCAGAGGTCCATGAGCGACGGTAACTTATGATCAGGTGGCCCGTTAGTCCGTCTACCTATGTAGTAATAAAAATTAAATATTCATTATTTGAGAAGTTGTTTATAAGATAGATAAATAAGCTTCTGATGGTAAGTGGTAACCTTCGCCTCATGGATCTCTGTAAGGTCAGGGTATTTTTTTTTTGTTTTAGTAGGAGGAAATTTCCGGATCCGGTATGTGGGAGTTGAACCTCACTAAATCCTCCAACCGCTCACACTCAGCGTCCGAACCCCGGCTGAGGCCAGAACCCAGCACAGGGTTATGCGGGATGGCGCGACGCGTCACACACTGCGGCACACTTTCCTGTCGCGACACCACCGAAGGTCAAGGTCTAGAGGGACCGTGACCTACCATAAATTTTCTTAAACCTCATTGTTTTACATTATTTTGAAAATCATATGAAATAAAAAAATATTCATATCAATCTCTGAAATTAATATGATCTGAGATTAAATAAATAAAATAAATAGTAGCAGAATGCCTTCGTAACAAAAACAGAATCATTGAAATCGGTTAATCCAAAATGAACATAAGAATATCAAAACATGAGGACTTGTCCGTTAAAAATAGCATTTTTAAACAGCTCCTAAAGTAGGTACGATGAACCGATTTCGATGAATCTTTTTTTGTTAGAAAACTGATACTTTGAAAGTAATCTCGTATATCAAAATTTTTATGTTATTTTTGTGTTATTCTTGATAAATGGAAGCCAGTCGTTTTGATTTTTGTAATATATCTTTTTTCATCCAACATATTATTACTCAGAGTAATATCAGTAAGTAAAATTCAACTAAATAAAATGTTTAAAATGTTACTGAAATACACAAACAGCTAAAATAAACAATAGTTCTGGGAACGGCATCTCGGCCAGGTGCTGAAAACTAGTGATGGGATGTGTCGATAAAAAAATTACATTTATCGATAAAATTAATGTTGACACTAAGAAAAAAAAAACATTTAATGGTTACACAGTACAAATAACAACGAAAAGAAAACAAAGTAAAATAAAATAAAAAGAACACTATGGTAAAGTCGTGGCCGAGTGGTTGGAGCTTTGCTTTCCGTACGGTAGGTGCGGATCAAAACCACCCAGCTTGTACCTCTAAATCTTAATGTGAAAAACATTTATGTGCAATTTTTCACAACACCACTGGCTAAAAACGGTGAAGGAAAACATCGTGAGAAAACCTGTATGTCGGAAAAAGGATTCTAAAAGTACTTTGAAGATATGTGAAGTCCCCAATGCGCATTGGGCGTGATAAACTATGCTTAATCCCTTTTCTGAGGAGACCTGAGCCCAGCAGTGGACAGTGATGGGTTGTTACAGTTATAGTACTATGATTGAAAAAATAGTTTACAGAGACCCTGACATTGCAGAAGTTCATGAGCAACGGTAGCCACTTACGATCAGGTGGCCCGTTGGCTCGTCTGCGTCTGCTACAATAAAATAAAACATAGTTTGATGCTGTACTCTGAGTGTGTTAAGAAATTTTAGTTTTCTGTGCATTCATCTGTCCCATGGAGAAATTTCTAAGGAACTCTTTTAGGTGATTCCTTCGTCTTCCTTTTACCATCGCATCACATGCAGTGGCAGAGTTCATCGTGCGCTTCATAAGATCTTTTTATCCCTATTACAATTTGCAATGGACTTCCGTCCTCAGTGTTCCCGGAGCGCTATGACGTGTCCTTCTTTAAACGAGGTTTAAGAAAAATCCTGTAAAAGTAGCAGATAACGGCCTCTTGTTAATTATTCGTTGAAAACTTTGTGTCCTCTTTGTGTGTGGAATAAAATTTTTTTCTTTCTTTTCTTCTTTCTTTCTTTCAAAACCAAAGTACACCTGTGTACTATGGAGTGAAACTCCTTGTCGCAAATTTTGTAAACTTAAAAGAACTCCACACGAAAATTGTTATCATTTGAAATTGGTATGAAAAATTATTCTTATTGCCCTGGCATTGTAGTGGTTTATGAGTGACAGTATCCTGTTATCATCAGGTGGGCCGTAAGCTCCTTTATAAATCTTGCAGCAATTAAAAAGGAATAAATACGTTTTCTCTATAACAAAGAAGTTACAATTCCAGAATCATCGATACCTATTTTTCCCGTCACTACGCGCGTAATTTTATATTACTCCAATCCAGATTTGCGTTCTCGGGATCAAAACTGTTCATAGTTTGCTCGGAGGTCGGTCGGAGCGCACAGGCCGACTTTACGCCGAGCACATTTATAAATATAACAGAAAAAAGCCAAAATAAATACGAAAGAATCAAATTCGACCGCCGCCATTTTGGAATTTTGAGTTCCACGTTCCGTTTTACGCGAGTTAACGTGAAGTGCACTTTTGTGTTTCAAATTAAAATCAAATGATATCAAAAAACATTTATTCTGTTTGACTCTAGTTCAGACGAAAATGTTGTTGAATTGGTGAGTAAGTATTCATTTTATATTTTTAGTGTCGTGCGGAACATCGTGGGCGAAAACTAGTAAACGGGAAAAAAGTTTAACATGCTTTTTTGTTGGTAACAGTTTCAAAATAGAACGGTTTTTCAAAAGTTGTTTTCTTTGTTTGTAGCACAGACTATAAAGAATAGGGTGAAAGACCCACATATTGTAGAGTGCATTAGGTACCGATTTTAAAAATTACTTTTTCTTTATTATTAGCAGAAAACGATGATGACTGTTGAAGCAGGATTCGTATTTATCAAGAACACATATATTTTATTGAATTTAGATTTCGTTAAAGTCGTGAAATTCAAGATTCAAAAGTGGTTCCAACCCAGTTGTTTGACAATCTTATACATTTTATATTAACCACTCAACCGGGACCAAGCCAAAATCGTTGTTTATGTATTAGTGCCATTATTTTTACAGTCAGAGACGATAGCATCTAGGTACTTAACTCATTTTGCACTGCATTACCCTGTTCAAAATATCAAAGTATTGACTTTAATGAGACTAGCATCGAAATCTATTCATACAAAAAATATACGCAGACACGTAAATTAAATAGTTAAAATCACCTTTAATATGAAACTAGAATCATCCGAATCAAAACGTAAACTAAAGTAAAGCGAAATAAACAAAAAAAAATAGTAAACTTACTCCTCCTCCTCCTTATTTGACTCAAATAAGGCCTCGTTCTTTCTTTCTTCTTTCTTTTGGAAAGTCAATCAAGTATTATCCAATATGCAGGTTTCCTCACGATGTTTTCCTTCACCATTTTTAGTAAATGCTGTCGTGAAACTGTTCACATCTTTACAAGAAAACAATTATATCTATATTTAAATAATTATGGTCATATATTATGATTACGATAGTGTTGCTTTCGTCAATTTACGATCAACCAGTAATTATGTGATAATATTAGATTGAACGTAAAATACTAATGCATTTTACATTTGTGTTGTGCTTGAGTTTGCACGTATGTGTGACATGCTTATAGTGTCCAGAAATTTAAAGGTTTTAACTCAAAAGTCAGCTGTACTCAGCCTACTTCAGTCATTAAAATAATTTATAAACCTATTCAGACACTCGCGGTTTTCTATAATACTTTCATGCATTTTGGGTAGTACCACTCAAACTCACATCACGACACACCACACTCACGTCTCAAGACTCTGTCTGTCAAGACAGGCAAGGCATTATCGAGTATGTGGAATCCAGTGCTAAACACAACAGTCACTCGCGGGTTCATGCTCAGAGAGTCTTGTAGATACAGTGAGTGTGGTGTGTCGTGATGTGAGTTCGAGTTCCAGTGGTACTACCCAAAAGCGAACGAGTGCGAGGGTAGACAGATTTGTTTGCTCTTAAATCGACCCGCAGTATCCAGTCTTCTCGGGATCATGACGTTTGCAACAACGTTGAAATATCGAGACAACTCAATTAATTAAATATCGTGGTAAGAACCCGTTGAAAATGCATAAAAGTAAATTAATTTATTAAAAAAAAAAACACTTTAATAACAAGCTTTTAAGATTTTGAATATGTGAGAGTAAAGTGCTAGTTAAGTCAAGTAAAACGAGCCCAAACACAACGGGTATATCTTGTTGAGCACAAGAGTTCCTATCATCTTCCGAATCCATCCTCAGATCAGCGCCATTTTGGTCTATTGCATTGTCACGCGATATACATCTGCGTGAAAAATGTCAGCTCAGTCAGAAACCAGAAAGTTTGTCAAATTTACTTACATAGTTACATCCAGTGCAAGTTAATATAAAGCTTGTAATTATATAGCGATTATATTGTTTTACAATAGCAGACAGACATTCCTGTGCAACTTCAACGCTTCGTCTAATAATAGTCCAACAAAGAGTTCTTTATACAACTACAATTAAATCCCACGCACTCTGATACTGGTAGACACAATGTGTTCTGAAATTAATTGTATTTAATAGGGGTGTGCGAATAATTCGAACTCACGAATTATTCGTTCCGAATCGAATATTAATATTAACGACTACGACTATTTTGTAGACATCTAGCCCATTAAAGATATTATCTACAAAATACAAATTCTTGTCCTATTTCCGATGCATCGTCGTAGTCAAATTCGATACTATTCGAAATTCGAGGAATATTCGAAACTTTTCGAATTATTCGAAATTTTTCGAACATTCGTTGATTCGATTCGAACGATATTCGCACACCCCTAGTATTTAATATTAAAATGTAATATATTTTGCTTTATAATTCAATGAGCGATCGACTTCCCATAAGTCAGAGATTATCACGTCTGCTGTAAAACCAAGGGACTCAATTCATTTGAATGTTTTTTTTTACGTTTGTTCCTTCATATCTTTAGTTTGGGTGGACCGATTTGAATGATTCTGGTTTCAAATGAAAAGTAATGGTTGTCTTAGGGTTAAAATCACGTAAATACTACATAGTTGATCCAAAAATCTCCACTTTAAAATTTAGTTTCGTTGTGCACATGTACTCAACATCAGAGTGATTTATTTGAATTTTCTTATGAAAACAGCAATTATCTTGCGTTTTTACGTTGTTTACAAACATACACAACATCATTCTTATAATAAAACCTATTTATCTACATAATTTAATATCTTTGTTTACAAGACATTGCGTACAACTTTAAGGTTGTGATGAGAAGGAATGAAATGTAACCAAACGAATTTAAAAGTAGATGGATGTAAGAGAGTCAAGCCGAAGAAAAGATGGCCTGATTGTGTAAAGGATGATATGATGATTTGTGGTGTGACAGATGATGTATGTAAAGATAGAAACGTGTAGAGAGAGAAGCGGATCTAAATGAGATAAGGTATATGGCCCGAGAGCTAGTCTCAATTTTTGTTTAGGTATTTGAGGCAAGCTGAAAACTTGGTCCGTAGTTCTCCTTTTTTTTTTTTTTAATTTGGAGGAATTCACCGGATCCTCCCACAAACCCCACCCGTTGAACCTCACTAAAACCTCCAACCGCTCACACTCAGCGTCCGAACTCCGGCTGAGGCCAGAACCTAGCTCGGGGTTTGGAGGGACGGCGCGACGCGTTACGCGCTCGGCACTCTTTCCCGTCGCGCATTCCCCCCGTAGTTCTCCTGATACACGCCCTGAGTAGAGGGGCGAGCATTATTTTCGATATAAAAAATAGTATTTCCAAAAAGACAGGTTATTTTTTGGGGCTTTCTACCTTTAATTGTTTTACTCATGTAGGTAACCGTATTACTCCACTACTCAGCAGCCATGTCTGCAGTTCCTTGTTGGGTATATCAGAAGAACTATGGAGTACTATGGACCAGGTTTTCAGCTTGCCTCAAATCCATACCCAAAGATTGACACTAGCTCTCGGGCTAATAGGGGAAAAAAGATTACATAAAATTTCGTTTCATCAACTGAAATGTCATCAAGCATATTATTTGGATGTCAAAAAGTCTGTAGTTGATTCCCAAATTAGTTTCTGTCTGAAAAATCAGCGCAATAAAGTGACGCCGCTCCATTAACCTTGAGAAGATTTTTTTTTATTTGACTACAATATTTAGAGAATTGTGCTGTATGTGTCTATGTTTTGAAATTTATTGAGGTTTTAGTACGGATCTCTATTTTTTTTTCAAAATAAATCTAGCTTATGTTACTCGTAGATAATGTAGCTTTCGAATGGTGAAAGAATAAAAAAAAATCCAGTATTTTTTCAGCTTATTCACTACGACCATACAAACATACTTTTCTCTTTATATAAGTGTAGACTGACTGTAGACTTTAGCTGACTTGTGCAACGTCTTTGGCGCCGCTTAACATGTCATAGTTTCCAGGTTTTGTCATACACCTTCAATGCGAGTACCACTAAAAAGTATGTTGTATTTTAGAATTGTTATACAGTACTTGATAATAACAAATAACGTGGCTTCCTATTGCTGAAAGAAGAAATCGATTGAATAGATCCTCCAATTACATAGTCACAAACATCACAACATTGCCTCTTTATAATATTAGTATAGAAGACTAAAAGATCCGTGCAATTTCGTCAGTTTTAGTGTTGCCAAGTTGTAACATAGGTAAACAAGAACATTAGCCAATATGAGTATCTTTTAACGTTTTAAATCCTTACAAACTTGAAGCAAAAAGTTCATTGGCTCTACACAACAGACACAGCGACCTTCAGCTGAAATCGGTGTAAATCTTAACGATAGTACATAGGACGGGTCGTCCAAATCGCTCAAAATATTCCCTACAATCGTACCTATATGTTTGATATAAAATAATTAGTTTACAGAAGTAAATTTTCATACAAATCGTGGTTGAGGAACTTATTATTATTCACCTCGCATGAACACAAAATGCAAGGTCTTTTTTTTATTGCAAGATAGATAAACGAGCCTACGGCCCCCTGATGGTAAGCGGTTTTAAATACCGAGCAGAGCTGCGAATGCTAAATGTTTCACAAACATACAGGCGGATTTACTACTACTCATATACTTCTGCGAGAAGTTACTGGACACAAACAGCAGCAAAAGACAGTAGCGGTTCTTGTGAAATTTGAAGTCTAAGGCAGAACGAAACCTAGAGCGGACCAGACTCCGCAGATGGAGTATTTCGGAGACGAACCGCACTGAAATCCCGGCACGGCTCTCTCGGTTGCTATCCGAAGATGATAGGTCGCGTGCAACTTTTACACGGAATACCCGGTTGGGTCAGAATCTGAACTCTTACGAAGGGACTCACGGGCTAGTGAAGACTTACTTCTTTATAACACCATCATTCTGTGACTATATATTTAACACACACTAATGAGATGTAATCAAATGAATGTTATGTTTTTGCCAAACTCTCTGACGGTTGACGATTAATTTTGTACTGCGTTTGTATTTTACGTTTTTTTTCGTTTGATGTGAATCTGCTAGAAATTATAGTTTGATGCTATTATTGTACTGTTGATTATTTATCTGGTGTATTTATAAAGTTTTTCTACGAAAGATGTTTAGTTAATGCGCAACTAAATGGGCCGCAACGCAAGATGCTTTACGGAGAAGAGAGTGGAAGGTCGTGCTCATCAAGTATGGACACATTGAAAAGGGCAAGAAGCCTTCTTTGTGGCTTCCCTTCACACAACGTTTGGCAAAGCATTCGTATAACACAGCGTTACCAACTCAATCATGCCGAAGCATTGAAATAATTTATTTTAAAGATTTTTTTTAAATACAAGTTTTTCAGATCCCGAATATCATGTAGTAGTAAAGTGCTAGCTAATACAAGTAAAACGAGCCCGAACACGACGGATCTAACTTGTTTAGTACAAGAGTTCCTATGACCACAGATCAGCCCCATTTTGTCATCTGCATTGTCACACGGTAGTCATCTGCGTGCAAAATGTCAGCTCAATCGGAAACCGGGAACTTCGTCACGTTTATGTTGTAAGATTCCACCCGAACTTACACAGTGCAAGTTGATATATAAAACTTGTTAAAAATGCAAAGCTCATTCTTATTACCGAAATGTTGACTTTTCCTCGTCCGTTTGAAACAAAACATGCAAGTTCCAAGTGAAATGTTGAAAATTTGTAAATATTTTCATTACAGCGATTGATTTTCCGGAAAAACAAACACGTGTTCTGTTCAATCCATATTGAACATACAAAACTTTTTATATTTTATTTGTATTCAAAGTTTTTAGTTTTCGCGATGACTCTGTCTCGCGCTATGGAAAACTAAATTCAAATTCAATTCTATGTCAAATTTCACTTTTCTTTCTATCCATGTAGAGATTAGTCGCATTTTTATTGTATTCCATAAATACAATAAATAAATTAATTATTATGCTGTGGTTTCAATAATAAACCAACATGTTCCTTTTCGAAACACTTTTTGTGTTAAAAATGTGTTTAAAAGCAGTTCATTATGACCATGTTCTTAGGTCGAAACTAATGACGGTCTTGTGATTACTTCTCAATCATGTCCTATAGTTCTAGGACGCATCAAACATCGTTTATAGAACAAGTGGTAATAACATTGATTTTGAGTTTAATTTCCACATTTCTAGGTCAATTATGAATCACAAAACCCCAATTGCCTGGACAGTGTCTGGAATTATTCGACGTGACCTAGATACCTAGTTATAGATAGAAATAGGTTAATAAACTACGCGTCTAAATATAAACTAACACTCAATAATTGTTGGCTTACGTTTCCCGCGAAAATTCATGTCAATACTTTGATTACTGTCAATGTCATTGTGTGGTGTTGACGTTAATCTATCTGTCTAAATGCAAAACTATCTCTACCCTCTCTAACTATCTATTCTATCCTTTTCTTGTTTTATTAACAACTAGATGACCCGCGCAACTTCGTCTGCGTTACAAAGGGGTTCAAAAATTGTAGCCAATATAGGCACGCGCCGCCCGGCGCAAACAACTACGACCCTGCATTTTAAATTTGTAATATCTTCGGTAATATTCACTTAAATTACATGCTGTAAAAAGCATATTGATCTATAATAAATGCACAATTTATTTAAGGTACTTAATTGGATAAAGATTAATGCTGTATTGTTTAAAATCACTTCGTAAATAACCATTTTTTAGTAAAGAATAAAAATGGTTATGCTGGGTTATCCCTAAGAGATAGACATATACCATCGCGGACTTTTTTGTTGAACTTTTTAAGGTGAACAATACTGTAGTACATTATTTTGGTCTATCTCATAGGGTTCAGCCAGCGTTTGCAATATAAGCGCAAAAAAACGTGCTTATTTACGACATCACATTAGAAACCTTTAAATTTATCAGTGTTTCTCTACTATATTATGTATTTATTATACATACAAACCTTCCTTAAGAATCACTCTATGTATTAAAAAAAACCGCATCAAAATCCGTTGCGTAGTTTTAAAGATCTAAGCATACATACAGACATACAGCGAAAGCGACTTTGTTTTATACTATGTATTGAAGTGAAAATAAATTACAGCACTAGAGCGTATTATGCGGCAAAATGCTTACTAAAAATCACCTATGTTTGATTTAAGTAGTGTTCAGTTGGCGCCATTTTTACTAATTTTGTTCGAAAATTGACTGTAATAACTATGGATTGAGACATTGTAAAAAGCATTATTTTAGGCCCCACCTCGCATTCCTTTAAATCCATCATCAGCGCGCAAGGAGCAGTCAAATTTGGCAGCTCCAAGACGCCCTTAGCATTGAATGTATTACGCCGCGTGAACTACGGATACCTTTGCCAATTTTTTCACAGTAAACAAAAAAAGTTTGACAGATCGGTAGATTTTGCTCGGAAAATGTTTCACTGTAACGTTTGTGTTTTGGCGGGAATGTAGAGAAACTGGCCGCCTCGAAGATTCGTAGCTTATAAGTACTCATAGATACACGTTTGTGACGTTTAGGTACGAAAGTAAAATTGTATTGACGATAAGTACTATTTTTATTAAATTCTTTATTAAAACTTATGGGTTAATAAAATGTTAAAAAGATCGAATATCGATTCTTTAAAAGTGATGGATAATTTACCGCGGGTAAATGATAAATCTTGTCACGCAAAAATATATTTTCAACCTGCCTGCATATTGGAAGCAAACCATTACCGAGAAAAATGCACTCATGAAAAATTACGAGGAAGTCACAAAGACTAAATAAATCCTTCATGTTTTCTTAAAATACCTAACCGCCATTTTAACAACTCATTTCTTGTAATGGCAACCCAAATTTTCTCAAAAACGTTCACCTCACATTTCCTGTGTAAATTAGGACGACAAACTTTTACGTTTCTTTTTATTGTATCACCTGTGAAAGTTTGGAATGGTTCTGTCAAAACTGGGTTGTTCACCTCGGTGATTCAAATTTAGAAAGAGATGCGTATTTTTTTTCAGATAAATTATTTTGCGGATGGAGAATTTTTGAGTGTTTTTCATTTGTTTTTTAATACAAAAGTGTTGGGTATACTTATACAAAATTTTTAGCAAGTTAAGGTTTTATCAAATCAAATCTGGCTATACCTACCATAATGGGTACATTTGGAGGCGATGCGACGGTAAAGAAAACCATAGTGTGTAACGCGTCAAGCCGTCTCGCAAAACTCTATCCTGGGTCCTGGCTTCAGCCGGAGTTTGGGCGCTGAGTGTAAGATGTAGAAAGTTTTAGTACGATTCGACTCCCATTTCACCGTTTTCCAAAAAGCGGTGAAATGAAAAATGAGAGGTGTCAAAGGACACCCGGATGGAATCAAGTTCCTTTCGATTAATTAGTGAGGGAATTGTAATAAAATATTTTGATCACAGCGCCACCTAGCATTAATCATATAAAACAAAATAAGGAATTGTTTTAAAAGATTTTAATCACAGCGCCATCTAGCGATAATCATCTAAAACAAAAAAGTGTCGTGACAACTTTTTCATAAGAATTTCCATCTAGCCCCCTTTCGATAACGCGCAATAAGGAACTACGTTCCAAAACCCTTGATGATCAATTTACAAAAACAATTATTAACAACAAAATAATACTATTTAGTATTAACATCAAAAAACTACTTTGTAATATCAACGACATTACCTCGAATGAAACAAACAACAAACTTGTATTTTCATTTTATTTAGCGAGAACTCCCTCCAGCCGTATAACATTGCAAAATGCTACATCATTTAGGAAGTCGTGAAATTTGAACACACGCCAATTGTGTTATTTACCTACAGAAATCAGAGCCATTGTCTGTTTCTGCTAATTTTGATGTGTGTCATAGAATATTGTCCTTTATATGGGCCAGGAGACGGCTGGTCAGAAAGAAAGAAAACACGTTTATTCAGACACACAACTTACACATAACAGGAACAATATATTACTAAAAATAGATTAAAACTAAGATTAAACAATAATATAAAAGTAATAAAAAGTAATTTAAAACAAATAATAAAATAAAAAAAAGGTTATGTCCGAGGGTGTATCTGAAAGGGCGACCAGCTCAGCACGAAGCTACAGCCTGGACAGCTGCAGCTGCAGAACGCAAAATCGAATTCGACGAGTTGATAACTTCTCGGAAATAAACTTATGGCCTAAGAGCTAGTTCCAATTGTCGTGTAGGTATTTGCGGCAAGCTGAAAACTTGGTCCATAGTTCTTCTGATATACCCCAACTCCGACTGCAGACCTGGCTGCGTAGTGGGGCTGAACGGACCCCAAGATAAAATTCGAATTCAGTTCATTACCTTTTTGACCGACTTCCAAAAAGGAGGAGGTACTCAATTCGGCTGTATTTTTTTTTATGTTTGTTCCTCGTACTTATTAGTAAAGGTAGATAGATAGATACGTGTATAATACAGAAAAACACCAATAACTTAAATAAAAACTTGAGAGGTGTCATGGGACACCCAAATAGAGCGAAGTTCCTTTCGATTAAAAGATATCTTATAAAAAGTATTTCCTTTCGTAACGCGCGATGATAAGGAACATGTTTCAAAAGATTTTAATCACAGCGCCATCTAGCGATAATCATCTAAAACAAAAAAAGTGTCGTGACAACTTTTCGTAAGATTTTTTCCGTCTAGCCCTCTTTCACAACGCGCGATAAGGAACTTCGTTCCAACAAACCTTTTTAATTTTAAAAACAAACAATTAACCGAAAATACTCCTTTTAATATCTAGTAAAAATAGAAACATTTTAAAACACAGTAAAATTTTATGTGTAAACCATGGAACACTGAAAAGCGCGCGAAAATAATTCCCGCCTTCTGCGAAATACAAAATGGCCGCAAAAATGTCGGTATTCATTTACTACTTCGTCGTAATACTACGTCTTATTTGAATTTAATGGTTTTTGGAAAGAAAAATATTTAGATTTTTGACCGATTTCTAAAAGGAAGTAGATAATCAAGTCGACTGTATTTTTGATCATTCATAATTTTAGTTTGTGTGAACCGATTCGGATGGTTCTTGTTTTTCTTTTTCTTCTGCTGTTTTGGCAATCGTACTCCGTACATTTCTTGCCAGTGTCTTTATATGATGGTCGTCATGAGGTCCCATTTTCTTTTTAAAGACCGAACAAATACTTTTGGATCTATGTGTAGAAATCGAATTTTTTGACGGACGAGATTTCACAATTTTTTGTGTGTTTGTATAAGGACAAAGATCTAAACAGGTAGATTTTGTACTTTTTTTTTAATTTGGAATTCGACACGTTTTATGTCTGAAAAAAAAATTGGTTGCCTGTAAAGTCGGAATACGGGCGAAAGTTTTACGTGACAACGACTCGGGCATGGTTAGCCCGCCCAAGAGCGAGAGAGACAGACATAAAAAGTGAAAGGCACGCGTGCCTCTCACTCGCTCTCATTGTGAACGCATAACGTGAGCGGAGCGTAACGCAGTTTCTTGAAGTGTCACCCGGCAAACCAATTTATAAGACGTTGTCACGTCAAAAATATTTTTAACAAATAAATTTATCTGATTTTTAAAAAACCGGCAGCGTGAAGCGACTTTGTTTTATACTACCTACGTAGTGATGCTCATACTATTATTATACTCAGTTTACCTGTAACAACTACTCAACTAGGAACAATAGATAAAATCTTTCGCGAAAACACACTGACATTGAACTTCGTAGGTGATTTATTTTTACTTTTGTTTATAATAAAACGAAAGGGAAACGTGTGACCGTGATGGCTTATATGTGTGAGATTTTTCCTTTCGAAAAATATCACGACATCATTTCAAAAACCTCAGTGTGTCTACTATTGTATACATACAGGGTGTATGAAGACCTCTCTCGTCGAAGGCTGGATTAGTACTAGTAATACCTGGAATGTTAAGCTTTTTGCAAAAAAAAAACTTGAGAGGAGTCAAGGGACACCCGGATGGAGCGAAGTTCATTTCGATTAATTAGTGATGGAATTGTAATAAAATTTTATTTTATTAAGTTACAATAATTATATTTTAAATTTAAAATATTTTATTTAAGTTATAATAATTTATTATATAGGTTATATAATAAATTATTATAACTTAAATAAAATATTTTAATCACAGCGCCATCTAGCGATAGTCATCTAAAACAAAAGTGTCGTGACAACTTTTTCATAAGAATTTCCGTCTAGCCCTCGTTCGATAACGCACGATAAGGAACTTCGTTCCAAAATCGTCTGAATGGACCGATTTCCTGGCTTATCATCACAGGTATCACTAGTACTACCACCAGTTTAGAACTACGCACTATGGCATTCTTTACCTACCGTCGCACCGCCAAAAACCGTGAGGTTAAAAACTCATTTCATTTAAAAGAATCTCTTCGAATAAAATAAACAAAACTGCATTCTATAAATGAAAAGTGCTCTTCGTAATCCTCACTATTATAATATAACACTAGAAAATCGACTGTATTTTCATAGTTTTAACAACGAAAATCGTATAGCTTTGGATTTACATAAGATCTTTTGCTGTTATTCGAATTTAAAATGGAGCAAGACTAATTTTATTGCGAATGTTCTTCAATGTAATATTATAGAATAGAATAAGAATTGAAGAACTAGGAACTAACCAAAATTCGCATTTATCTTTAAATCGCCGGTTTCCCATCCTATAATATGCGGGAGTTGAACCGCATTAAAACCTCCAGCCGCTCACACTCACCCTCCGAACCCCGACTGAGGGTAGAACCTGGCACGGGGTTATGGGGGACGGCAGGACGCGTTACGCACTATGGCATTCTTTCCCATCGCGCCACCCCTCGATATCATAAAAAACATGGGACACCCGAATAGAACGAAGTTTCTTTCGATTAAAAGATATCTTATTTTTTTTTCCTAACGTAACGCGCGATAAAGAACATGTTTCAAAAGATTTTGATCACAGCGCCATCTAGCGATAATCATCTAAAACAAAAAAGTGTCGTGACAACTTTTCGTAAGATTTTTTTCCGTCTAGCCCCCTTTCACAACGCGCGATAAGGAACTTCGTTCGAATAATATAGCAGTTTCGAGCTAGCTATGACAAACGACAAATCAACTTGCAATATTCAACCCGTAATTACAGTAGTGTACATGGTTACATCCAGTGCAAGTTAACATAAAGCTTGTAATTTTTCTTACAGGTGTTCAGTTGGCAACAAAATAGTATATATAAAGTTTGTTCCACGTGCCCGTGTTGGTTTATCATGCCAGAATCTGATAAAAACTGACGATTTTCTTAAAAATCTGGCTACAAATCAATTTAGAACACGTGATTCCTATTTTACTGTGTTTCGTCACAAACAAACTATGTCTGTAGTATGTCTAATGTAAACAAATGGTTTTCCTCATAAATACTTAGCAATGATGGTTAATAAAGTCAAAAAAAAAATAATTAAATACGAGCTTTTAAGATCCTGGATATCATGTAGCAGTAGAGTGCTAGCTAATACAAGTAAAACGAGACAACGATGAGTCTATCTTGTTTAGTACAAGAGTTCCTATGACCTTCCGAATCCATCATCAGATCAGCGACATTTTGTCATATTATTGCATTGTCACGCGATTTACATCTGCGTGCAAGATGTCAGCTCAATCGGTTACCGGGAAGTTTGTCAAATTTAACGCGCAAGATTCTACCCGAACTTACATAGTTACATCCAGTGCAAGTTATTGTAAAGTCTGTAAAAACAGGTTTGGTTAAGATCGCGGGAGGTCACTGGATGCAGATAGCGCAGGACCGGTCGATGTGGCGAGGTTTGGGGAAGGCCTATGTCCAGCAGTGGACGTCTATAGGCTGATGATGATGACTACGATCATAAGTAATGCAACAAATGATCCTCTGCAGGAAAAAGTACATCATTCGCGATTATAAAGTTCATACAAGAGTAGTCTCCATTTCCCGCGCTTTCAACCGTCGCCATGTTGGAATGGCGCCAAATTTAAAAATGGCCGATTCTGTTTGTAATTTATACGTTCGTTGTCATAATAATATTAATATTGGCTATTAAGATTACTTTTATATTTTATTACATAATTGTAGATAGTTTTCGATTGGTTACAGGGTTAAGGTCGGTATTAATTCTATTTAAATAATCTACTTCCTAGATATACTTTTTTGAATAGGACTGGTACTGTTTTTTTTTTTTGTTTTTGTGCGGTTGGCAACGGTAACATCTTAATCATTCGGTTGTATATAACAAATGTTTTATTATTTATTTATTTAAGGCATTGGCTACAAGGCCATCAGCCTAAACACACAACGTATGACAAATGTCACTGGATGGCACAAAGATGGGACATACCATACCACTGTTGTATTTAAAAAAGTAACATAAATAAAGATCAATCTTTAATAATTACATTACGTAATATTAAAATTTAAATACATTATTTCCATAAAATATAAGACTATAATAATGTAATGAAATCTCTTTTGAGACATAATTTAGAGAAAAAACTATGATATTTGGCGAACAGAGCGATATTTACAAAATGGACGCCAAAGAATTCATACGGATTACTACTTTGATTTACGAACTATTCGCGATTATAACGTTGTTTATTAGTAGTTTTGAAAAGAAATTAATGAGTATCGTAATATGAAATACTGACTTATCGAACAAGAGAAAGATTATCAGTGTTTTACTAACATATTGTTATATTGGCTCGGCAACTTACATTTAGCGCAAATGACAACTGGTAGGCCAACTGTCAAACGTTGTTTCACATAGTTTCAATGTCGGTCAATGCATACAAAACCCCCGTTTACATGTTGGCGGACATCGTCATTTGTTTTTGTCGTGTGTTGGACGTTGGTGAGCCAATATAGAAACGCAGTATTGAATGTACTTATATTATGCCAACATTGAGGATGAGGCGGATATTCGTGATGTCTCTGATGATTCGTAATGTAGATGGAATTTGATAGAGCCAAAATCAGACACTAGGTAAAACGGTGAAGGAAAACATCGTGAGGAAACCTGCATTTTGAAAAAGGATTCTAAAAATCCTTGGAAGATATGTGAAGTCCTCAATTGGGCAAACGTATAGGAGACCTAAGCCCAGCAGTGGACAGTAAAGGGTTGTTATAGTACAGTACAGAGCCGAAATAAAAGCCTCTAAGGTGATCCCATATTTGATGGGTTTACGACCTTACGTTCATAAGGTTATTTATGGGAGGTCTCAATTATTTAGTG
This sequence comes from Trilocha varians, assembly GCA_030269945.2. NCBI lineage: Eukaryota > Metazoa > Arthropoda > Insecta > Lepidoptera > Bombycidae > Trilocha > Trilocha varians. The sequence goes on along the minus strand of AP028278.1, from coordinate 15,339,430 downwards.
GGGAGAAGTAACTCTTTTCCCTAAAACATTAAGATAAATTTTAATGACCTTAAGTCGGGTACTATAATTTTAATTTAAAATATGAACATTCGCAACGCCCTTTAAACCAAACAAAACAAAAAACAATCATTTTTTTTCAAAGTAACCTTCTTATTTAAAAAATCGGTCAAATTATCTGCTAAATACTTGAATGAATGTGATGACGTCACTTCCTTGTTTCCATTCCAAATATCTTTTAAAATAGGTCTCTAGTTGTTTCCTAGTTTACGTGTCGTAGGATTGACCTACTTTGGCGTCTCAACGTGGAACAAAACCAAAATTGACGTTGTCTAGAAGTGCCATATACCCACTCAACTGGGAACTGCGTCAAAATTGGCTTTCTTTTGCCAAGTCTATGGCAGAAGCCAAAATTGAGCACAGTTCTAAAACTTCTTTTGTTTTATTGTATTTTACGGAGATAATATAGATCTTTCTTATATTCGTATGTATTTGTGGGTAAATCGTCTGTATTATTGTAGTATTTATGTAATTATGCATAGGTTTATTGTGTAGTATAGTATTTTATGTATGGATTTTTTTTATTATATTATACAGGGTCTAAAACAACCACTCCTGAAAACGAAAACTGGTGGTAGTACCCGTTATAATAAAAATAGGAAACCGGTACATATGGACGATTTTTTTATGTTTAATTTTTACCCAATTTTACGCTCATTCACATAATGTTAAAGCTAAATAAAACACAATTTTGAAAAAATAATAAACTTTACGAATATTCGCATTATATTGGAACGAAGTTCCTTATCGCGCGTTATCGAAAGGGGGCTAGACGGAAAAAAAATCTTACTAAAAGTTGTCGCGACACTTTTTTTATTTTAGATGATTATCGCTAGATGGCGCTGTGATCAAAATCTTTTATAACACGTTCCTCATCGCGCGTTACGTTAGGAAAAAAGAATTATAAGATGTCTTTTAATCGTAAGGAACTTCGTTCTATTCGGGTGTCCCATGACACCTCTCAATTTTTTTTATATTATCTACTAGCCCATCTGATCAAAGCCATTAACCTTTGTATCTCACGTGTATTACCTACGTATTAAATACAAAAACAGAGGGAGCATTGTTTTTTCATGTAAACGTCAGTATCTTGACTTGGAACTATTTCGGATTAGTGTAGGCGTCACCTGTGCGTTGAAAAATAGAATAACAACGGATAATGGCCGACCTAAATATTTATATGTTGTTCCAATTAGGGGAGACCGAGGGGATTTGAAACAAAGGTGAGTTGAAACAGTACTGATTTCTTAGAACTCAAAACCGTTAGCGAGTTGCAACGTCGTTTTTCAACAACAACCCACCTACCCGCAACCGTGTCAGTTCAGTCAGTCGCGTGAGTTGCGTGGTTGTGGAGTTCTGTGTGCCATATGTCAAAAATCGAGAAAAGTAAGTTTTTGACGTATTTTTACGATGCCTACATTTTGATGGAGGTTTTGTATTTTGGCTTAAGTTATATATGTTTCGAAAGCTTATTAAGTAAAGATTTATGATATATATATGATACATTTGATTTCTTTATATTTGCTTTTTAATAGTAGAATGAATATAAATAGGAACATTTTTTCATACTGAGGAGATTTGAAACAAGCTGTTTCAACTCTCCTCGTTTTCGATTTTTTATGTATTATGTTTTTTTAGTTGATCTAATTTGTTTATTATGTTTCAGCATGCCTACTGATTATGAAAAAAAGACTTACAGAGGTATGAGGAGTCTCGAAATATTTGATTTCTCAGCAGAACAGGTAACTTTGCGACAGAAAAGGATCTAGCAAGGAAAGGAAATCATAAAAATAGACGCACAGTAAAATCAGTTATCTTAACCGAAACTCCTGTAAAAGGTGAACTGGCTGTAATCGAAGCAGTTAGAACGGCCAAGAAAAAAGTGAATAAACCTAACTTTGAAGAAACAAAAACAAGAAAAAGATGATAACCAGGTGCTAAAACTAAAACCAAAGTTGGCAAGAAACATCAAAAAAACGAAGACAATGAACAGGAAGAAGGAGAAGCATTTTGTCTTTGTTTTGATGAACCATATTCTAATAGCAGAGCCAAAGAGAAATGGGTGCAATGTCTACAATGTAAAAACTGGGCCCATGAAGCTTGCACTGGTGGGGTAATTTCGTGTGTTTAGAACTGCTTGTCAGATTATTTTTTTCTATTTTCCTACCTTTTTTATTTTTTTCATTTGTGAAATGGCTTTAAGTAAAATACCTATTCGAAGAAGTATTGTTCAATCAAGACTGATTTTAACAGTGAATAATTATTTTGTGTTCAATATTTGGAATTTATATAAAGTATAATCCTATAATATATAATATTTCAATTCATTTGTGAGATAATTACAAGTTATTTGTTATAGACTTAGAAAGAAGAATGTAAAATATTTTGTTTATCTGATTGCTATTTTGATTGATGTTACAAATAGGTCATTTTACACTTACACTTTAAGTGTAGAAAAACTAGACCTGTAGTTAACTACTTAAATGAAAATTGTATCAGTACAAAACCACACAACTAATACACACACACATGATAAATAAGTTTGTTTCGTACTTCAAGAGTTTTATTTCAATAAGTACCTTTAAATTATATCATTATTATTACTAAACAGCCTTATTACTTCTTAAAACTTATATGTTTCAACTCTCCTCGGTACCTGTTTCATCTTACCTCGGTATGAGGGGAGTTGAAACAAGTTGACTTGTTACGGTTAAGTCGATTTTTCACCGCAATATTTAACGTTTATAATTTCTTTATGTTAATGATTCACAACTGTAAAGAATTACCTATGGATTGATATTAAAATCATATGATTTCTGTCTATAGTTTTTGGTGTATGAAACAAAATGTCAAAATTGTTTCAACTCCCCTCGGTCTCCCCTACTAACTGTTCTAGTCAGGTGGTTATTTTATGCAATATTTCATAGTACATACAGCCCCAGGAAGTTTAGCAACACTTTGTTATTAATGTAATAGAAATAATCTTTTATTTGAAGGCTACCAATGGCCCAAAAAATGTTAGTATTACAAATAACTTACAAGCTATGTTAGTAATTAAAACAAAAGTTTTTGTAAGTCGCTACTCTACCGCTCCATGCGAAACAGCACAGCAGCAATCCACATACACACAATCGAGTCTGGTGGCGATCATATTCAGGACACCGTTGGAGCCAGCCCGCACCCTGCGCACCAGGGATGCACACCTCTTACGCATTGTTGCGTAGAAGCAATCAACACGCGCTTCGGCAAACATCCCTGACGCGCTACAGAAACGAGGTAGTCCCAACAGCATCCTGAAAGCATTGTTAAATTGTATACGAAGAGCAATATTATTCAAGAAAAAATAAGAGTCAGATCTTTTTAGACATTTATGGTAGAGTAATTAACCATCAATTTTTTTCATATTTGCCGTTCGTTCGCACGAGGTGTTATCGGTCCGCACCATGACCAGACGTTAAAGCGACACGCGGTCTATAAGACCCCGATTCACATAATAAATTTATGCTCTTCGCACCGCAGGAAATTCACGTTTTTCCTTGCCGTATTTACAGATAAAATCACCAACTTCCAATGTAAAATGACAACTGGTACGCCAATGCACGCAAATGACAACTGGTAGGTCAACTGTCGAACGGTGTTTCACATAGCGTGCCCGCACACCTATCAATAGTATTGTCAATACTTTCGACAAGTGATGGGAAAAGATACAAAAAAATTGCATGTTAAAGAAAGTGTTAATTAAAAGCACATTTTCAAAAATAGCACGTGCATGTTTTAGGATAAATAAAATCTTAAAAATTTAGTTATATTTTAGGATCAAGTACCAAAATCGTATAATGTTAAAAATATTAATTTTAACATCGTAAGTCTACTATTCAGGTGGTCTTATAATTTATAATATATGTATTGAATTAATTCAAATTTCTTTCATACTTTTACAGGCTTGACGCTGCCTGTAACTACTTTATTTCATATCTTTTAGCGCAATACTTAAAACTAAACTCACCTGACGTAAGCACCGGGAGGTATTTAACAAATAACATAATTTCAATATCTAAAAGTTTTTAGTGCATGCTACTCAAACGCTGTTATTGCTATTTTTTTCTAATTTTACAATTAAATTGTTATGACTTTTAAATCCCATCTCTGCTTCTGACACAAGTATTGACAATACTGTTTTAGGTGTGCGGGCACGCATAGTTTCAATGTCGGTCAATGCATACAAAACCCCCGTTTTGGTCGGCCGACACCGTCATTTGTTTTTTACGTGTGTTGGACGTTGGCGAGCCAATATGTAAAAATGATGATATTTTCGAAATAGTATAAAAGATAACAAAGAGTTTCAAACAGTCTCTAAAAAATGCAAAAAGTAGTCTTTTAGACAACCTCGTATAGACATTGAAAATTCGCAAAATAGTGATACGAATCTCCAAATAGATTTGTTTATGTGAACTTCGTTCGGAGGCCGGTAAAAGATTGTTTTATATACTTTGCTTACTCATAACAGTAACTGTAGGTACGTGTCTTAGATGCATTAGACTTTCAGGCGAGACGAAGATAATTATTTTTTACAGACTTTCAAAAAGGAGCACGTACTCCATTCGTCTGTATTTTGGAACGAAGTTCCTTATCGCGCGTTATCGAAGCTAGACGGAAATTCTTATGAAAAGGTTGTCACGACACTTTTTTTGTTTTATATGATTATCGCTAGATGGCGCTGTGATTAAAATCTTTTAATACAATTCTTTATTTTGTTTTATATGATTAATGCTAGACGGCGCAGTGATCAAAATATTTTATTTAAGTTATAATAATTAATTACTTTAAAACTTAAAAAAATAAAATTTTATTACAATTCCCTCACTAATTAATCGAAAGGAACTTCGTTCCATCCGGGTGTCCCTTGACACCTCTCAATTTTTTTATGCTATAGCTTTAGTTTGGGTGAACCGATTTGATGATTCTGGTGTCAGATAACGTCGTCATGTGGTGTCATTTTTTTTAGGTCTTTTTAGGATCTTCAATGTTTTTAAAAATGTATTTTTAACGGACAAAATTTAATGTGCGTTTTGTGTGTATTTCATTTATAAATGAATCTATTTCGGTAATTCTTTTTTTGTTAGAAAGCCGACATTTTGGAAATTATCTTACATATAAAAATGAAATGCTGTTCGTTAGTCTCGCTAAAACTCGAGAACGACTGAACCGATTTGGCTTATTTTAATCTTGAAATATTCGTAGAAGTCCAAGGAAGGTTTAAACGGTGAGAAAATTTCCTTATGTGACGCAGACGAAGTTGTGTGGGCCTGATAGTCTCTTATAAATTTGATAAAGATCTGACTGGTAGTTTTTGTGATATGCTTTAGAAATGGAAGTCGGTCGTTTTCATTCTTGTAATAAACATGTTATCAACAATATTAAATGTCAAATAGGCGACCATTTTGTCTACGTTAGTTTTATAGAGGTTATTGCTCCAACAACAATAAATCATAATGAAATAACTGAAATATTTATAATTGTCTTTGTTCTCGAGTGTGATCGTATTTTTGAAGAGTTTGACGAACTCTCTTATGTTTTTATATACTAATATTATAAAGAGAATAACTTTGTTTGGTTGTACTAAATAGACTCAAAAATAAACTTGACAGGTGTCAAGGGACACCCGGATGGAACGAAGTTCCTTTCGATTAATGAGTGAGGGAATTGTAATTAAATTTTATTTAAACAAAATATTATTATTATTTATTTAAATAAAATATTTTGATCACAGCACCATCTAGCATTAATCATATAAAACAAAATAAGGAATTGTTTTAAAAGATTTTAATCACAGCGCAATCTAGCGATAATCATCTAAACAAAAAAAGTGTCGTGACAACTTCTTCATAAGAATTTCCGTCTAGCCCTCTTTCGATAACGCGCGATAAGGAACTTCGTTCCAACTGGACCGTTTTTAAACATTCTTTCATCATTCGAAAGCTACATCATTTTACATCCACGAGTAACATAGACTAGATTTTATTTTGCGAAAAATAGGTGACGTACACGATATTACGTGGGTCAGCTATTATAGGTATAGAGGCTTAATATCTATACAATTCATCATCATCATCAGCCTATAGACGTCCACTGCTGGACATAGTCCTCCCCCAAACTTCGTCACAACGGCCGGTCCTACGCTATCTGTATTCAGTGACCTCCCGCGATCTAGACAAGGTCGTGGGTCCACCTTGTGGCCGCCACTCCAGAACTTTTCGGCTCCATATACATTTAATTAAAAAATATTAATTTGTTTCAGGTAAATTTTAATTAAAACATCAACAAAGATGGCCGACTTTTAGCATATTCAAAAGGTTCAGTTCAATACGTTTTGAAGATGTCGCTTGTGGCGCCAAGACATGTTCAGCTTGACTGGGCCAATTCTATACCTTGGTAAGTATATAATGTATATATCATGTATATGTTTTTTTTCGTTCGTGACGTGGAATTGGGCTTCAGCTGTAAATCAGCGCTGCAGTAATCTGCGGCACATGCTGAGCTGTGGCCTTATGGGCACACTGCACTGTTTATTAGCATTGTTTTTGTCTTTCTTAAAGTGTATACATATTTGTAAACGTATTGATGATGTGCTCATTCTTGTTGACGTTGAAAGCTACCACCAGTTCGGACAAAAAAAAATTTAGCCATCGTGAGAAGAATTGGCAAGAAACTCTGCGGGCATGCCTTTTTTGTAATATTATCGGCATGTTCTTAAATGTATTTTAACAATGATACTTAACTAAAAAATAGTTGAATTGAGAAACCTCTCTTTGTTAAGTCGGCTGAAAGACGAAATTGCATCTTTAGAATTGCTAAACTCTATCGACTTACATAACGTTGAAATGCAAATGTTTGGATATAATATTAGATCTGCGAAAATAGATCAACACTATAATTAATAGTAGAGAAAATAAAAAAAACAATTTCGTTGCATCTTTGTAACTAGCGACATCTGTTGCCGAACTACAAAAACAAAACAAAAATGTTGCTACAAAACAATAATAGATGTCGCTACTGGTCGTATTTTTTTAAGAAAACTAATTATTCTACAAATTCTCGAGGTGTTTTTGAAGAGAAAAAATATGAAAATTCATTTAAAATTAAATGCAGAAAACATTACACAGTTCCAAGAACCTAATTTTGTAGAGTTCATTGAACTGTGGAGTTAAATATGCAGCCAACTTCGCTGCGATATTAGAAGTCGTCCGTCAGCTGACGTTTGTTGCTAACTTCATTTAGTTGAAAATGTTTCCGTCATGGCTGGCGATCGATGAGTGCCAGAGCTAGAAAATCATAGAAAAACATTATTAAAATGCATTGCATTTAAATATGGTGCACACCGTTATCGTTTTCAGTTAATTTTAGACGTGACTGCTAAATAGTGTGTAGTTTTTGTGTTTAGTGGGTGAATTCTGAACGTAACTATTTTTCGCTCGTCAAACGAGTATAAAATTAGGGTTTTTGGTGAGTATTTGGTCTATATCTCTAGTATTAGTATTCCAAAACAAATACTAAACTATCTAGGAAACATTTGGAGTTAAAAATAAATTCCAATTAGAAAATTTTGCGTAAAAATTAAATCGATTTTTCGAGGGTGGGTTGCCTATGTATGTTTGTCTCGCTCTAATTATTACCCGACCGCATGTTATGGTGACGTAATACTGCGGTGTTACTAAGTCGTAAACGAAATTTTAACTCGGCCAGGTTATCATATATCTTTCTTTGTCTAACATTAGTGTAGGTGTATTGGTGAATTTACGTTATTTTACCGATAAAACAGCATTTCTATATGAAATCGCGATAAATAAGTACTAAAAATTACGTATGATTAAGTATTTTATAGTTTTACGTGACATTAGATAAGGTTAAGTGCGTGTTTTGAGTAAAAATCGATAAAAACGGACGAGTGATTCGGACTGGGTTAACCAAGATTTATCGCAAACAATAATTGCTTTTATGTCTTGGCGATAGCGATCATTTTACTTTGATATCTTTTACGGGTAAATGTCACAGATTTTTTTTTTATTTCAAAGGAAATCATAGATTTTTCTTGGCACTTAAACGTTGCTAAAATAAAATTACTAAAGCTTTTTAAAACGTAATGCGGAAAAACGAATATTTACTTTAAAATGCTTGAAGGTTTTTTTATTTGGGAAAATCTTGAGAAATGGTGATAAAAAGTAAAATTGACTTTCATTGGACCAACCCATTACTGCCCACTACTGGGCTCAGGTCTCCTCAGTAAAGGGAGCTCATACCTTCCTGTATAAAAAATAATTGATGTTCGATAGTCTCGCTAAAACTAAAGAATGGCTGAACCGATTTGACTTTTAATCTTGAAATGTTCATTGAAGTCTAGGGAAGGTTTATACGGAGAAAAATTTATGGGAACACTCATATTTATTTCTTCTTATGTGACGCAAAGTTGTGTAGAAAGCTAGTTCCTATACAGGGTGGATCTGTACTTCGAACCAGCATTTTGTCATTTAAACTAGTATACTTAGAACCAGCCATTATGTTGTGTATGCATTATCCCTACTATTAATGCGAAAGTAACTGCTGTCTCTCTGTCACACTTGCCTGATTAAACCTCTGAACCGATTTTGATGAAATTTGGCACTGACAATCTTTAGACCCTCAACCCCTTATTGCGATAATAAGGGCTGAAGAAACAAATGGGTTATAGAGTTCACGTAGATGACGACGTTGCGGGCAGTAGCTAGTTGCTAATAAAACCTTGAAAACAATTTATTTAAGACAAAAACCTAATATCGATTTAGATAAATCTCAGAAAGACACAGAATATTGATTATCCAGAAAACAAACAATATGTATATTATGTACCTTAGTTCAAAGCTTTTTAAAGTTCGATTACTTGCGGAGCTGGCTGAAAATCAGCGCTGTGAAGTGTCTCACTTGACAGCATTATGCTGAGCCAGTGGTCCGTTTGCTGTGCCAATGGGCACTCTTTTTAGAATAAAATTAATATACCTACTGATGTAAGCTTTGCTACAGCAATAAAGATTTTCTTTCTTTCTTTTTACTGACCCATAGTACTGAGTGGTGTGTCACAGAATAATTGTAAATCTTGTTCTTCAAACTCAGCTTGAAGAGAGTCCTTAAAGTTAGGTCGTAGGTAGCGCAGTGTCTCCTGACAATGCAGAGGTCCATGAGCGACGGTAACCGCTGACGATCAGGTGGTCCGTTAACTCGTCTGCCTACATGGCAATAAAAAAAAACGTACGGCCTACCTAATAGTAAATGGTTAACGTCGCTCATGAGTGCAATGTTAATTGGACTGTACAAAATATGCTGCGAATGTCGATTTTTAGACATAGAAAAAAAATGTTTTTTTGCATGAGTTGTATGAAATCGTCGGATATGTGGGAATTGAACCGCACTGAAATCTCCAATCGCTCAATAGGGTCCGAACCCCGACTGAGGCAAGGACCTTGGCAATTTGCAAAAATATTTATTTCTCTTTAGTTATTCTGCGTAACCTTCAGTTCCCGCCCTGCCGGCCGCCTTTACCTAACAATGACTAATAGTCCGATCTAAATGAAGGAAAACCTTTATTGTGCGAACAATATTGGTTGCTGACCCGTGCGATTTCGTCTGCGTCACGTAAATAAGGGTGAAATTTACCCTTGTTTAAATTAATAATGGAATACTTTGTTGTACCAAAATAATTTGGTTTAATGAAAACAATAAATATAAGCTTTTATCTTGGATATCATGTAGCAGTAGAGTGCTAGTCAAGACAAGTTTTTTTTTTTTAGTTGGAGAAAATCACCGGATCATGTGGGAGGTGAACCGCACTAAAACCTCCAACCGCTCACACCAGCATCCGAACCCCGGCTGAGGCCAGAGCCCAGCACGGGGTTATGAGGGACGGCGCGACGCGTTACGCCCAAAGCACTCTTTCCCGTCGCGTCGCCCCCTACGGACGCCGCAACGGCAGCCGCCGGCGATACGGCCACCGGCTCTCTCGGTCGGCGGGCTCTCCGAAGCCCGCCAAGCTGGGACCGCGTGTCACCCTCCCACGGAATACCCCGCTGGGTCAGAACCAGCGTGGGTCAGGGAGCGCGGTCTACCATCCCCCGGTTGCTCTAACGCTAAGGGCGTGCTGAGCGAAATACGGCACCTTCTTGGGTCCCCGCTCGCACTCGCATGCGTTGGGGGCCCGAAACTCTTAAGGGGCCAGAGTCCGGGCGAGATCTCGGTTCTGACCCCTTGCTCGACGGCGGCGGCCGGCTATCGCTGAGTCAAGACAAGTAAAACGAGCCTAAACACGCCGGGTCTATCTTGTTTAGTACAGGAGTTCCTATGACTACCGAGTACAGACTCTATAATCATCATCAGATCAGCTCCATGGTACCATATTGCATTGTCACGCGATATACATCTGCGTGCAAATTGTCAGCTCAAACGGAAACCGGGAAGTTTGTCAAATTTAACTTGTAAGATTCCATCCGAACTTACATAGTTACATCCAGTGCAAGTTCTATAAAGCTTCTAAAAAATTAAAAAGACCGACTTCTAATTTTAAGAGCAGCACAATGTACTAATCAAATCCTTGTAAAATTTAACACGATTATCTAAAGTGTCTGCTTTCCAATAAAAAAAGAATCGGCCCAAAACTAAAATTAGTCCAGAACAAACACTTAAAAATTTCAACTTGAGAATTTCTTCGTTTTCGAAAGTGGATCAAAATCCCCTATTGGTACGATGCCCGGTTAACTCGTCCATTACCCTAGAGATAACCTTTACCCTTCTTTATCAAGGGCTGATAGTTTAGAACTATTTTGTATCTAGTCTTTAACTCTGTGCCTAACTGGAAGTACCTCATTCTCGGTGAGTACTGTAATGTTATCTTGTATATCAGCGTTTCTCAAAGTGTGTTCCGCGGAGCCCCGGGGCTCCGCGAAGCCTTTCCAAGGGTTCCGCGAAGATTGATACTGATTATAATTCATTAAATATTAAAAAAGGCTCCAGAAGAAATATTTTTGGAAAGCGAAGTATTTGACGGGACCTTATAGATAAAACACTTACTTTATTGTTATTCTTTATTAATAATCAAAATATTATAGCAATTATATGATGTATTATAAGTGTTTGATTATTCTAGGGTTCCGTCGAATAATTAGCTTCCCAAAAGAGTTCCGTAGCCAAAAAAGTTTGAGAAACGCTGTTGTATATAATCAATCAATAAATTTATTTATTTGTGATCACAAGAATTTTTACATAAAGAGTTTTTTAAATACATTAATTGAAGTTAAAGAAAAATGCGAATATACATAATGCGTATACTACTACTACTACTGACCATCCATTCAGGATGTAGTTAGCGCCAAGTTTTCTTATTCAAGTTGTCAGAAGGCGCCACAATGACTACACCCCGCTGGGCCCTAACTGGGGAGCTACTCAATTCTCATCTCGTTATCTACACTAGTATTATAAAAAGGAAAGGTTTGTTGAAAAATGGTCGTTTTCATTTTTGCAATCGAAATTATTTGTTTTAGTTACCTAAATTATTTTTTTTATTAATAATCCTTGTGAGTACCCGTTAATTTATTTATATATATATTTATACTTTTTTACTAATATTATAAAGCTGAAAAGTTTGTTTGTTTGTTTGAACGCGCTATTCTCAGGAACCACTGATCCGATTTAAAAAAAAAACCAGTGTTGGATAGTTAATTTATCGAGGTTATAGGTTATATCCCTCTGTAACGCAGACGAAGTTGCGCGGGTCACTAAGTTTGTTATAATCTCATTAGTAGTTTCATTCCCGATTCACAATCGGACAAAACAGCGTCTACTAGGAACAAGTTTGCGAATAAATTATCTTTATCTAAATAGAGCGTATTGACTATTGATTGATTGTTGCAATAAAATTGTTAGAGTTTAATTGTTGGTTGACGCAATACGGAACTATCTCAATTTACGTTATAAGTGGGTAGTATGTACCTATAGGTGCAAGGTGAAATGGTACATATATTGGGGGCGGCGCGACGGGAATGAGTGCCGTGGGCGTAACGCGTCGCGCCGTCCCTCATAACCCCGTGCTGGGTTCTGGCCTCAGCCGGGGTTCGGACGCTGAGTGTGAGCGGTTGGTTTTAGTTCAACGGTTCAACACCCACATACGGGGGATTGAAAAAAAAAACTGAAAAAAAAACCCCCTTCCAAGATCCGGTATAGGTTAAAACTATGTACCAATTTTTATAGTATAAACGCTAACGACTTTTGGAAGATACAGTTGGCTTGTCACTACTTGTCAGTAAAAAATCCTTAAACTTCTTGTTTGAAACGTTAACATTCACATTCCCATTTCCGAATGTCTAAAAATCGACATCTCAACATCCCTTTTTTTGGGAGTTGAATCTCACTAAAACCTCCAACCGCTCACACTCAGCGTCCGAACCCTGGCTGAGGCCAGAATCCAGCACGGGGTTATGCTGGGTGGCGCGTAACGCACTGCGGTACACTTTCCGTCGCGACACCCCCATCCCAACATCTCTAATGGTCATATAACAGTATATTAACATAAAACATGTTTGTTTCAGGGAAAAAGAGCCGACTTGTGAGAGGGAGGCTTCTTTTAAACAAAAAGCGCCTCATCAGTCAAATAGATCAGGTAAGATGAACTATTATTATAGAAACCTATAGCAAAACAGCCAAAACACAACCTGTATGTACTTAATAAGATACTCTCCGGTGTGTCCTAAGCGCTATGACGTGTCCTTCTTCAAACGAGGCTTGAAGAGAGTCCTTAAAGTTAGGTCGTAGGTAGCGCAGTGTCCCCTGACATTGCAGAGGTCCATGAGCGATAACCGCTTACGATCAGGTGGACCGTTAGCTCGTCTGCCTACAAGCAAAAAAAAACCTATACTTAAAAAAGTTGCCTATAAAGATTTTACGATTATCATACATATACCGTATGTATTATTTTCCTGTACCAACCCATTACTGCCCACTGTTGGGCTCAGGTCTCCTCAGAAAAGGGATTAGACATAGTCCACCACGCTTGCCCAGTGTGGATTGGGGACTTCACATGTCTTCAAAGGATTTTTAGAATTTTTATTTTAGATGATCCGATTATTATTTATTTGATTATTTTCTGTTTAAAAGATTCGATTTGTTATTTTTTCAACTATTTCAATTTTCAAAATCGATCAAGTTCAGAGATTTGTTCAATAATGTATCTTTTAACTGACAAGATTTCAGAATCAATCGTTTTGCGTTTCTATTTCTTTTCTGGATGAACCGATTTCGGTGATTCTTTTAGTCAATCACAATCTGACTAGTAGTTTTTTGTTACATCATGACAAATCCGTTACTTTTCTAAAATCAAGTTTTCATTCACCTGTCACCAGAATCTTCGTCATCATCAGCCGATACAGCTTCCCAGGGTTCTGGATCAGCGCCTGTACAGCGTCAGACGAGAAATGAACCACAGGTGAGTCTCAGATCTCAGAGGACGTCCAAATACTTCTCCAATATTCAGGTTTCCTCACGATGTCATCGAGGTGGAGTTCATCCCTACTATATGGAACCACCGTCCATCCACGGTTCATTTCAGGAACTCTTTTTGCCATCATCCGGCTATGGAATGAGCTCCTCTCTTCGTTGTTCCTAGAGCGCTATGACTTGTCCTTCTTCAAACGAGGCTTGAGGAGGGTCCTTAAAGTTAAGTCGTAGTCGACTCCTCAGTGCCCCCTGACATTGCAGAGGTCCATGAGCAACGGTAACCATTTACGATCAGGTGGCCCGTTGGCTCGTTTTTAGGCAGTGCTGTATTAAATAAGCATTCCTATGATACTGTCGTCATAAGGGGTGAGCCATATAAAGTTTGCATTTTCCAAAAGTTCGACTGTCATTTTGGCTGTGTGGTATGTTGCGCCATCCTGTTGAAACCAAATGTCGTCCATGTCATACTCTTCAACTTTTGGAAACAAAAAATCGTGTTCGCATGGCACGGTAACGTTCGCCATTGACCGTAACGGCGGCTCCTTGCTCATTTTCGAATGATGCCGCCGGACCAAATCCACACCAAACCGTAACTCTTTGTGGGTGCATTGGCTTCTCAATGGTGACGTGTGGATTTTCCGACCCCCAGATGCGACAATTTTGCTTTTACCTATATTAGTGTAAATTATTATTTTTTTTTTTGTTATATTTCAGAGAGAAGAGCGTCGCATTGAAGCGGCCAGCGCCCAGCCTCGGATACAAGCCAATCCATTGCTGAGGTAATAAAATGTAAACACTACAGAGAAAACAAGTTTTATATTTAAAAAAATGTTCTCAAAAGGCGAGCTTAATTCATTACTGAATTTTCTCATGAGTTATCTTAGTTAAGTCACTGATGAAATCGTCATCAGCGTGGCGTGCAGTGCCATGAAAAAAATAAGCAGTGCATACCCGTTTTTTTTTTTTAAATACATGTTCTAACTGAAAAAGGAAAACTCGTAAAACGAAGTGCATCAAAAAAAAAAAAAACAATTAAATAAGCTTTAACGATCTTAGATACCATGTAGTAGACTAAGACTAGTAAAACGATACCAAATACAATGGGTCTACATTGTTTAGTACAGGAGTTCCGACTTCCTCATAAGATCGGGTCTATTATACCAAATTTCAGCTAAATCAGAAACAAAAAAATTCAAATTCAACTCTCGCCCACCCAAACTTACATAATTAGATCTAGTGCAAGTTAAATAAATACTTTCAATGTATTTGTATAGGTCGCGCACGCTACCTAACTTCGGTGGTCGGGTATCGCGTGACGCGTCACGCTGTGATACGTCGCGTCGCGCGCACCACATCACGATGGCGTCCGAGGACCTACTCCAACCCGGTCACGTGGTTAAAGAACGATGGAAGGTAAGAGGGTCCGGTGGGAATCGGAATCTACTGATTATACGCCACTTTTTATGATGTGTGTATTTCGTTCGGAATCATTTATAAATTATTATTTTTTTAATTAATTGTTCAAATAAACCATTATTGAGTATTAACGAAACGTCGTGATCAATTTTGGTTTACATATTTGGCACATAGCGTAAATAAACAAAGCAATTTTGGTTAAGTTCTTAGTTGAGTAGCTAAGTCTCACGACTAAGTTCATAATTCCAGGTTGTAAAGAAAATTGGTGGTGGTGGCTTCGGAGAGATCTACGAGGGTCTGGACCTGGTCACTCAGGAGCAGGTGGCGCTGAAAGTGGAATCAGCTAGGCAACCCAAACAGGTGCTCAAGATGGAGGTCGCCGTGCTGAAGAAACTGCAAGGTAAGTACCAGGAGCGCATGACAACTGAGAAGGTTTTACTTGACGAACAACAAGCTCTTCTAATAAATACAACGATTAAGTACCAGGAGCGCATGACAACTGAGAAGGTTTTACTTGACGAACAACAAGCTCTTCTAATAAATACAACGATTAAGTACCAGGAGCGCATGACAACTGAGAAGGTTTTACTTGACGAACAACAAGCTCTTCTAATAAATACAACGATTAAGTACCAGGAGCGCATGACAACTGAGAAGGTTTTACTTGACGAACAACAAGCTCTTCTAATAAATACAACGATTAAGTACCAGGAGCGCATGACAACTGAGAAGGTTTTACTTGACGAACAACAAGCTCTTCTAATAAATACAACGATTAAGTACCAGGAGCGCATGACAACTGAGAAGGTTTTACTTGACGAACAACAAGCTCTTCTAATAAATACAACGATTAAGTACCAGGAGCGCATGACAACTGAGAAGGTTTTACTTGACGAACAACAAGCTCTTCTAATAAATACAACGATTAAGTACCAGGAGCGCATGACAACTGAGAAGGTTTTACTTGACGAACAACAAGCTCTTCTAATAAATACAACGATTAAGTACCAGGAGCGCATGACAACTGAGAAGGTTTTACTTGACGAACAACAAGCTCTTCTAATAAATACAACGATTAAGTACCAGGAGCGCATGACAACTGAGAAGGTTTTACTTGACGAACAACAAGCTCTTCTAATAAATACAACGATTAAGTACCAGGAGCGCATGACAACTGAGAAGGTTTTACTTGACGAACAACAAGCTCTTCTAATAAATACAACGATTAAGTACCAGGAGCGCATGACAACTGAGAAGGTTTTACTTGACGAACAACAAGCTCTTCTAATAAATACAACGATTAAGTACCAGGAGCGCATGACAACTGAGAAGGTTTTACTTGACGAACAACAAGCTCTTCTAATAAATACAACGATTAAGTACCAGGAGCGCATGACAACTGAGAAGGTTTTACTTGACGAACAACAAGCTCTTCTAATAAATACAACGATTAAGTACCAGGAGCGCATGACAACTGAGAAGGTGTAATGTTTCTGTCTCTCCCTCGCAGGTAAAGAGCATGTTTGCCGTTTCATCGGATGCGGAAGGAACGCTAGATTTAATTACGTAGTCATGCAACTACAAGGCAGGAATCTGGCTGAGTTGAGAAGAGCTCAGCCAAGAGGAGCATTCTCACTTTCTACTACTTTAAGGTAAGGGAGTATTTCTCAAAATAATTTCATGCATGTTCAACGGGTTCTTACCACGATATTGCATTAGTTGAGTTGTCTCGATATTTCAACGTTGTTGCAAACGTCATGATCACGAGAAGACTGGATACTGCGGGTCGATTTAAGAGCAAACAAATCTGTCTACCCTCGCACTCGGTCGCTTTTTGGTAGTACCACTGGAACTCGAACTGGATACAGTGTGGTGTGTCGTGATGTAAATATCGTGGTAAGAACCCGTTGAAAATGCATGAAAGTATTATAGAAAACCGCGAGTGTCTGAATAAGTTTATTTCTCAAAAGCAGTAGGTTTTCTATTTCTCTGATGTATTTTTTTTTGTGTGAACCGATTTGGATGAGCCTTTTTTGACATGAAAGGTGTAAATGTACAGTTTTAATTGACATGATTTCACGATGCATGTATGCGTGTGTTTCTTTTAGAGATAAACCGACTTCGATGATTCTTTTGTGTAAAAAACAGACAGTTTTAAGTTGCACCTGCTAGAACTAAATAAGATAGACTCGTCTCGTTTTACTTGTATTAGCACTCTACTGATACATGATATACAGGATCTTAAAAGCTTGTATTTAAATAAAGTTTACTTGATAATTTTGTTTTTCTTTTCAGATTAGGCCTTCAAATACTCAAAGCTATAGATTCTATACACTCTGTTGGATTTTTACATCGAGATATAAAACCGGTGAGTTTTTTCATAAATTTAACTTTGAAACCCGACGAAGTGTTGTGTTTAAATGTGTGCGGTAATCGGATGAACCGATTTAGATTAATTTCGGAAAGTGAATAACTATTCTTTAAGAAAATAGATCTAAGATGGGGCCATTTGAAAATGGCGGTTTATACAGGGTGTATGTGTAACTTTGTGTTAGCTGTAGTGTGAATGACCTGTCGAAATACAATGCAGAAACACTTTTATTGTTGAAATCGGTTATTTTTTTTTCTGGAATTGTATGGTGTTGCAACTTCCAGATGAAATTGAAAAAAAAAGAAAACTTGAGAGGTGTCAAGGGACACCCGGATGGAACGAAGTTCCTTTCGATTAAAACGTATCTCATAAAATTTATTTCCTTTCGTAACGCGCGATAAGGAACGTGTTTTAAAATATTTTAATCACAGCGCCATCTAGCGATAATCATCTAAAACAAAAAAGTGTCGTGACAACTTTTTCATAAGAATTTTATAATCGCGATAAGGAACTTCGTTTCAAAAAGTTTAACTGATGCCAAAAATAAAAGTGTTTCTAAGTTGTATTTCGACAGGTCATTCACCCCACGACAGCTGATACAAAGTTACAGATACACCCTGTATGTACGATAATCATAAAATACATATTTAATATCAAAAATCTAAATTAGTTTTGCTTATTTGCAAACAAAAAGTCCTTTATATTAAATAGTACTGGATGTAACTATGTAAGACGAGTGGAATCTTGCGAGCTAAATTTGACAAACTTCCCGGTTTCCGATTGAGCTGACATTTTGCACGCAGATGTATATCACGTGACAATGCAATAATATGACAAAATGGCGTTGATCTGATGATGGAGTCATAGTAACTCCTGTACTAAACAAGATAGACTCGTCTCGTTTTACTTGTATTAGCTAGCACTCTACCGCTACATGATATACAGGATCTTAAAATCTTGTTTTTCTTTTCAGAGTAATTTCAGCATAGGTCGTTATCCTTCAAATTGTAGAAAAGTCTATATGCTAGATTTCGGTCTAGCTAGACAATATACCACGAGTAATGGGCAAGTCAGACCTCCTAGGGCAGCGGCTGGATTCAGAGGTAGTATATAGGGTGTTATTTTGTTATATACAGCGTGATTTTTACTATCGGGCCAGAGCGGGGTTACGCGGGGTGGCACGACGCGTTACGCACTACGGTGTTCTTTACCGTCGCGAAGTCTTATGGTATAGAGGGTGGATCTGTAATTTTGAATCAGATGAAAAAAAACAAAAGATTTAAAGATCACCCTGTATAAATTGAAAATAAACCACTGAATTTGTTGATTAGTGCACTCTACAACAGATGAACCGATTTCGCTAATTCTTTTTTGTATTCGTAGTACTCAACGACTTTCCTGAGACATTTGAGTCACATATGACTCATTGTGAAACTTATGAATCATATATGACTCATGATCAAAAAAATCATTGTTTTTTTATTATTTTACTACAGGGACAGTTAGATACGCTTCTATAAACGCTCACAAAAACAAAGAAATGGGTAGACACGATGATCTATGGTCATTATTCTACATGTTGGTAGAATTTGTCAATGGACAATTACCTTGGAGGAAAATTAAGGACAAAGAACAGGTATGTGTATACAAGCTTTATATTAACTTGCACTCGATGTAACTATGTAAGTTCGGGTGGAAGCTTACGAGTTTAGTTTGACAAACTTCCCGGTTTGATTGAGCTGACATTTTGCACGCATATGTATATCTCGTGGTGATTAAGCTCTTTAAACAATAAATTAAAAAAAAACTTGAGAGGTCACGGGAAGTCCGGATGGAACGAAGTTCCTTTCGATTAAAACGTATCTCATAAAAATTATTTCCTTTCGTAACGCGCGATAAGGAACGTGTTTTAAAATATTTTGATCACAGCGCCATCTAGCGATAATCATCTAAAACAAAAAAATTGTCGTGACAACTTTTCGTAAGATTTTTTTCCGTCTAGCCCTCGACACAACGCGCGATAAGGAACTTCGTTCCAAAAATAAAAAATATATCGCGTGACAATGAAATAATATGGTACTTAACTCGGTATTCCCAAAGCGCTATGACTTGTCCTTCTTCAAACTCAGCTTGAAGAGAGTCCTTAAAGGTCGGTCGTAGGTAGCGCAGTGTCCCCTGACATTGCAAAGGTCCATGAGCAACTGTAACCACTTACGATCAGGTGGCCCGTTAGCTCGTCTGCCTACATGACAATAAAGTAAACCATGGAGCTGCTCTGATGATGGAGTCGTATTACGGCTCGTTTCACTTGTCTTAGCCAGCTATTTACTTTTATATCTTACTTAAAAAAGAGTTGACCAAATTGGTTCAGGCGTTGTTAAGGTATTCGCTTACCAACAGATTTTATCAATACATAGTATAAAACAAAGTCGCTTTCGCTGTATGTCTGTATGTATGCTTAGATCTTTAAAACTACGCAACGGATTTTGATGCGGTTTTTTTTAATAGAATAGAATCTTAAGGAAGGTTTGTATGTATAATAAATGCATAATATAGTAGAGAAACACTGATAAATTTAAAGGTTTCTAATGTTATATCGTAAATAAGCACGTTTTTTTGCGCTTATATTGCAAACGCTGGCTGAACCCTACGAGATAGACCAAAATAATGTACTACAGTATTGTTCACCTTAAAAAGTTCAACAAAAAAGTCCGCGATGGTATATGTCTATCTCTTAGGGATAACCCAGCATAACCATTTTTATTCTTTACTAAAAAATGGTTATTTACGAAGTGATTTTAAACAATACAGCATTAATCCTTATCCTTATATAATATTAATAAATTGTGCATTTATTATAGATCAATATGCTTTTTACAGCATGTAATTTAAGTGAATATTACCGAAGATATTACAAATTTAAAATGCAGGGTCGTAGTTGTTTGCGCCGGGCGGCGCGTGCCTATATAGGCTACAATTTTTGAACCCCTTTGTAACGCAGACGAAGTTGCGCGGGTCATCTAGTAATCTATAAATCCTTTCCAGGTCGGTCTAATGAAAGAGAAATACGACCATCGTCTCCTCCTCAAACATCTACCGTCAGAACTGCGACAATTCCTAGAACATGTACAACAGTTGGAATACGCCGATACTCCGGATTACGCAATGCTGACGTCACTACTGGAGAGGTGCTGCAAGCGACGAGGGATACGCGACTCTGACCCTTATGACTGGGAGAAAGAGGTCAGTTTTGTATGGACATAGACATAGACATCGTTTATTTGTGATGAAAACTGGTTTACAATTACAAAAATGAGTAATAAAAAAAAAATTGATTGCCTGTAAAGTCGGTATACGGGCGAAAGTTTTACGTGACAACGACTCGGGCATGGTTAGCCCGCCTAAGAGCGAGAGAGACAGACTTAAAAAGTGGACGCGTGCCTCTCACTCGCTCTCATTGTGAGCGCATAACGTGAGCGGAGCGTAACGCAGTGAAGTGAAGTGTCACCCCCCAAACCAATTTATAACACGTTGTCACGTCAATAAATATGGAATGAATAAGTTTTCATCACAAACCAGTCGGAACTTCGCTTAATGTTATATGTCACCCCCAACCGACATATAACGCTGGATTTCAGTTACGACTGGCAGTGACGTCACAAATGTTAGTGAAAATAAAAATAGAAAAACAGAAAAAAAATCACAAAAATTAAATCACCACCAAGTAAAAGAATTATAAATTAAAATTACAAAAAATAAATGAATAATATTTATATCCTAAAAAATAAGAATCGTGTGTACGTCTCACTTGACACTGGAGAAAAGCCCCGAGTTTATGGGACGTGTGGCTGTGTCTATGTACCACAGTATAGCATATGGCAGTATTGTGTTAGGTGTATTTGTCCTTCTTCAAACTCAGCTTCAAGAGAGTCCGTAGGTAGCGCAGTGTCCCCTGACATTGCAGAGGTCCATACGCTTACGATCAGGTGGGCCGTTGGCTCGTCTGCCTACATGGCAATAAAAAAAAAATTTAGTTAAATGAGACTTAGTCTTATACAGGGTGTAAACAGAGCGCTCCCGAAAACGAAGACTGGTGGTAGTACTAGTGATACCTGTGATGATAAGCTAGGACATCGCTCCATTCAGACGATTTTTTTTTGCAAAATCTCAACATCCCAGGTATCACTAGTAGCTTTTTTTTTTTATTGATGCCACGCAGGCAGACGAACTAACGGCCCACCTGATCGTAAGCGGTTACCGTCGCTCAGGGACCTCTGCATTGCCAGAAGACATTACGGGGCCGCTACCTACGGCCAACCCTTAAGGACTCTTCAAGCCTCGTTTGAAGAAGGACAAGTCATAGCTTAATTAGTCATAAATTTGGACCAAAACGTTTCACCTGACACCAGAATCATTCAAATCGGTCCATCCAAACAATAGTACTCGAATTGAGTACCTCCTCCTTTTTGGAAGTGGGTCAATACCACGCTGATAGCGTTAGTCGTTTTGTACTTACTTCCACTCAACTGGGAACAAAAATTGGCATTTGTCCAGTAGTGCCATCTACAGGGTGATTTCTTAGTGAGGGTACATATTGAAGGTCATGGTAGCTGATGGTTATATACGACCAGTAAAAATATTATTACCAAAGAATATGACTTAATGCCTTAGTAATCGCAACTTGAAAATATCTAAAATTCTTGCAAAATGATGGTTTTTCGACAGCTGATGGGTGTGGCGGATGTGTGGGGTGCGCGACATTACTAGAGGTCGTTAGTCAACACTCTTTTAGCCGAAATTGTTTATGTTTGAGGTAGTTTTGTCGAATTTAGATTAAAAAATAAAAAAAAAATGTAATTTTACCTATTTTTTGTAATACTCCGTATTAGAACAGAGTACTCATCACCCTCCTGCAATATGTACCTTCTTCAAAAAATCACCCTGTATAGGTCACATTTGACAGAGCTTACTGATCAAAATTGTAATATTATAAAAATGCGATATTAATATAAAATGTTTGTTTCAGGCTGTCTGTGTGTCCCGTACTCGAGCATCCGTACACCCCACACCGGAACACGCGTTACCGACGGAAACACAACCGGATGTAGTGAGTTATTACAAGCTTTATATTAACTTGCACTGGATGTAACTATGTAAGTTCGGGTTGTAAGATAAATTTGACAAATTTCCGATTGAGTTGACATTTTGCACGCAGATGTATATCGCGTGATGATGTAATAATATGACAAAATGTCGCTGATCTGATGATGGAGTCATAGTAACTCCTGTACTAAACAAGATAGACTCGTTGTCTCGTTTTACTTGTATTAGCTAACAATCTACTGATACATGATATACAGGATCTTAAAATTAATACAAATACAATACATGAGGAGATATAATACATCTGCGTGCAAAATGTCAGCTCAATCGGAAATCGAGAAGTTTGTCAAAGTTAGCTTGCAAGATTCAACCCGAACTTACATAGTTACATCCAGTGCAAGTTAATATAAAGCTTGTAAAATATTATTTATTACATTTGATAATTATCCGACTAACTAGTATTCCCGATTAATAATTTTATTACAGAAATGAAAACGACCGACGAATCATCGAAATCATCATAATTTCAAGTTTTTCTTCATTAATTTCAGACCCGTCGCCGACCGGACACGGAAATGACGACCGCAGTCGCCACGGACACGCAGACAAACGTACAGAAGGACAAACAAACAGAGAAGAGGACCGCTCCCCTCGCCCCCACCTCGCCGCGACACACTACACACGCGCAGATCAATGGATATGTGAGTATATACAGGGTGGATCTGTAACTTTTTGTGATGATATAAAATTTTGTATATATATATATGTGTTAAACGTGTGACGTTGTTGGCCGATAGCTTATTAATATTTTGTTAGTTTTTAATTTCCATCGTTTTACGTTATAAATTTTTTTTTATTACTTATTGTCTAATTTTATATTTTGTACTCTTTTTCTCTTTTCCATGTATATTTATGTTCCACTAGTATTTTGTAAGTTGTTCAACAAAACTAAAACTTAAACCCTTAGTGGGACGGAGCCCTGACACCTATAACACAAGTTAAATCTTATTGTGGGTGTCAGAGTTCAACTTAGTTTTGTACTAACCATGAACTCTATAGTTGTAAGCATTGTTTACTTTTCCAAATGTATAAAATGTAAACTTTTGTTATGTGAACCTACATGTAATTCCAAAGAGTACTGAATAAATTTTTATTATTATTTATTATTTATTTTTTGTTCACAGCAATATTGAAAATTGATAATTTGGCCATAGCTTTGTCTTCTACACACAATAGCATTAGAGATTACAAACAAAAATTACAGATTACTTACAATAAATTTACACTTGTATGTGTTATAATGTGCTGATCACGTGCAATTTTGATTTAATATTTATCTATACTAATATTATAAAGCTGAAGAGTTTGTTTGTTTGTTTGAACGCGCTAATCTCAGGATCTACTGGTCCGATTTCAAAAATTCTTTCACTGTTAGAATGTCCATTTATCGAGGAAGGTTATAGGCTATATTTTATTTTCAAAAAAATTAGGGATCCGCATGAAAATATCGAATATGTAACAAAAGGTGAAAAATCAGTAACCTATTTATGCGTACGCTGCAAAAACTATTGACAATAGAACAAAATGATGTACTACGGGTTTTGAGATCTCTTGAAGACAAACAAAAAAGTCCGCGACAGCATATATCTAACTATCATAGTTTAGTCACAATAACCACTTTTATGTTTATAAAAATAGTATTTCGTCCCGAGATTGAATTTAACGTTAAATGAGTATCTTTATATTAACCCTTAACCAAATTAAGTATTTTGTTATCAAGAGTATTAATGTAGAAGTAAATTACTTTTTGTTTTATTCCAATCGAACTTTTCGTTTAAAAGTTATCACGAGTATAAAACGCAATGAATATGTGGGTGCACTGCGGGCCGCGCAAATAATAACGCGACGGCATTGCGAGTACTGTTCGAACCCCTTTGTAACGCAGACGAAGTTGCGCGAGGCAGCTAGTGTATACATATGTGGTTACTATGTTTATGTACTACTTAAGTACATTCACATAAAAAAGTATTTCATTTCACAAAACGCTTTGTATGACGTCCGCTTATTATGACTTGTTTGTCAATCCCCTTCGATGTCATTATAAACGGACTTTACGATCTATTTTTACGGAAATTAAAGCTACTAATAATATATTTGTTTCAGTCTGCGGCTGAAAAACCGACGGTAGATAAAGAGGTTGAAATCAGGACAACACCGGCGCCATCTCCCGATAGACATGCGAAGGTATTTATACATTTTATAACGAAAATACTTCATTACTACTGTAGGCGACTGTACCTATAACCTGTACCAACCCATTACTGCCCACCGTTGGGCTCAGGTCTCCTCAGTGAGGGATTAGGCATAGTCCACCACGCTTGCCCAGTGCGGATTGGGGACTTCACATATCTTCAAAGGAGTTTTAGAATCCTTTTCCGACATGCAGGTTTCTTCACGATGTTTTCCTTCACCGTTTTTAGCCAGTGGTGTTGTGAAAAATTGCACATAAATCTTTTTCACATTTAGATTTAGAGGTATAAGCCGGCCGGGTTTGAACCCGCGACCTCCCGTACGGAAGGACGCGCTTCGACCACTACCCCACCACGACTTCTTCTGTAGGCTACTGAATCAGTCTTATTGATTTTATACATTTAAAATGTAAAGAACAGACGACGATGGCGCCCTCCGTAAATAGTTTTAATATTTTTTTATTAAAACCTCTTTGTTATTATACTCTTTTTAAAATTAAGAAGGAATGTTGGCGCGCTTTTTCAAATATCGAATTTGTGTGTAGAAAAAAATTAGTTGTGATTGCGTCATACTTTTCTTCCTCTAAGTTTTATTATCATTAAATGATTGTTTTTATGTTCTTCAATGCACTGGCAGCCTTTTATTTCCTACAATAAAAGTGGTTCTAAGTTTTATTTCAACAGGTCATAAACCCCCCCCCCCCACACTCCACTTCGGCTAGGACAAAGTTACAGAACCACCCTGTATTAAAGATAGACTATTTTGCTGGAAAGATACATCATTTATCTTTGATATAGAATATAATTATTCAACGATCTTTTGTACACATAACAAAATATAAAAAAACTTGAGAGGTGTCATGGGACACCCGAATAGAACGAAGTTCCTTTCGATTAAAAGATATCTTATAAAAAATATTTCCTTTCGTAACGCGCGATAAGGAACGTGTTTTAAAAGATTTTGATCATCTAGCGATAATCATCTAAAACAAAAAAAGTGTCGTGACAACTTTTCGTATGATTTTTTTCCGTCTAGCCCCCCACAACGCGCGATAAGGAACTTCGTTTCAATAATTAATTATTTTTCAGCAAGAAACAAGCACTTCAGCTGTCACAGGAACAACGGCAACCAGACCGGAGAGGCAGAGCGTTCCACCTTGCAAGCCCAGGCCACCAGCACCCGGTGAGTTATACACTGATCCATAATACTTTCATGCATTTTCAACGGGTTCTTACCGCGATATTTAATTAATTGAGTTGTCTCGATATTTCTAAAAGCGAACGAGTGCGAGGGTAGACAGATTTGTTTGCTCTTAAATCGACCCGCAGTATCCAGTCTTCTCGTGATCATGACGTTTGCAACAACAACGAAATATCGAGACAACTCAATTAATTAAATATCGCGGTAAGAACCCGTTGAAAATGTATGAAAGTATTATAGAAAACCGCGAGTGTCTATATAAGTTTATGACTTTTTAACATTATTATTATTGCTATTTTTTTCAATGTTGAGTTACAAAATATTTTGTTTTTGACAAATGTATCAATTGATACGGCCCGAAACGAGCACCTCATTGTCAAAACAAAGTTACAGATCCACCCTGTATAGTCTCGCTGTTTGTCTGCGAAGTTTTTAAAATTTTACTCGCAAGATTCCACCTGAATTTACATAGTTACATCCAGTGCAAGTTGATATAAAGCTTGTAAATTTTGTAGGTGGTGGTCCCACATTGGCCCGTCTCCGCGTGGTGACAGCTCCGCCAACGTGTGTACAAGATTTGGCGCACACACCGCCAACTCCTGGTAAGTATAAATTAATTACCATATTCAATAATAATTGAACTGAATAACTTTGCAAAAAAATTGGTTAGTTGGGACGCAGTTCCTTATCGCGCGTTATCGTAAGGGGGCTAGACGGAAATTCTTATGTAAAAGTTGTCACGACACTTTTTTTGTTTTAGATGATTATCGCTAGATGGCGCTGTGATTAAAATCTTTTAAAACACGTTCCTTATCGCGCGTTACGTTAGGAAAAAAATTATAAGATATCTTTTAATCGAAAGGAACTTCGTTCTATTCGGGTGTCCCATGACACCTCTCAAGTTTTTTATTTATTTTTGTTCCTTCATAACTTTGGTTTGGGTGGACCGATTTGAATGATTCTGGTGTCTAGCGATGGTCGATCTTAGGTCCGATACTTTTTTTAAAGATCGAACGAGTACTTTTGGATCTGTGTTTAAAAATGTAATTTTTAATGGACAAAATTTCATGATTTGCTGAGCGTTTTTACGTGTCGCTTAATAAACCGATTTCGATGAATCTTTTTTTGTTAGAAAGCAAAAACTTTGTACATTATCTCATATAAATTTCATAAAGATCTAACTCGTAGTTTTTATGCTATTCTTGTAAAATGGATGTCGATCGTTTTCATTTTTGCAATAATTTATTTTATCTTTTCACAGGTGAAGCGGTCAGTCCAAGAATAGTTGCAGATGTGGACAGTATGCATTCGGATACACATTTCAAGCGAGGTAAGATTTGAATGCTAAGAAAAAAGCATAGGTATACAGGGTGTAAAAAGAGCACTCCCGAACACGAAGACTGGTGGTAGTACTAGTGATACTTGGGATGTTAAGCTTTTTGCAAAAAATAATCGTCTGAATGGAGCGATGTCCTGGCTTATCATCACAGGTATCACTAGTATCACTGCAATCAGAGGCGGCGCGACGGAAAAGTGCCGAGAGCGTAACGCGTCGCGCCGTCCCTCAAAATTCCGAGCTGGGTTCTGGCCTCAGCCGGGCGGAGGACGCTGAGTGTGAGCGGTTGGAGGTTTTAGTGCGGTTCAACTCCCACATACCGCCCCGTGGGTAAGGATCTGGCGATTTCCTCCAACTGAAAAAAAAAAATAGGTACTACCATCAGACTTCGTTTTTGGGAATGCTCTTTATACACCCTGTATACGACACACTCTATATAGGCATGACGACAGTTTCAAATATTCAAAGATTTAATGATATTATAGGTAACTACACAAAAATAATTTAAAACACTGATTCGGTTTCTCTTAAAAAATGATATGATCGGCCATTTTGGGTGAAATGCATACAACATCGGATTACGTCACGTTTAGGTAAACAATATGAAATTGACGTTCTTTGTATGACACTATGGGCTGTTTTGGCGCACTATTAGAAATTAATTTAGAAAAATGGCTTGAAACCTAGTTACTTGCAGTGCGCGTATAAATTTGAAATAGGTTTTCAATATCACTCTCCGTGTTACAGATAACGAAATATTTTGAAACTCTTACACTATTACTAAACGGATACTTACCACGATTATTTTTAATTGAACGGTCCCGATATTTCAGCACTGTTTCAAGCGCCATGATCACGGGAAGACTGTCAGTGTGGTATGTCGAAATGTGAGTTCGAGTTCCAGTGGTACCGGCAAACGAACGAGAAAGAGGGTAGACAGATTTGTCTGCTCTTAAATGACCTACCCGCAGTTCCTCAGTCTTCCCGTGATCATGGCGCTTGAAACAGTGCTGAAATATCGGGACCGCTCAATTAAAAATAATTGTGGTAAGAACCCGTTTAGTAATAGTGTAAGTGATGTAGATACGTTTACTATTTACGAAAACACATATATTTCGGTAACAATGTACATATATAACCCAAGAGCTAGTGGAAAATTTTGTGTACATATTTATGGCAAGTTGAAAACGTGGTACAGACCTGGCTGCTCAGTAGCGGGGCTAAACGGACCCCTATTTTTTTATAAATAATGTTAGATAGTCCCTAAAAATTACCTGTCTTTTTGGGAATGCTATTTATTGGAACGAAGTTCCTTATCGCGCGTTATCGAAAGGGAAAAAATCTTACGAAAAGTTGTCACGACACTTTTTTTGTTTTAGATGATTATCGCTAGATGGCGTTGTGATCAAAATCTTTTGAAACATGTTCCTTATCGTGCGTTACGAAAGGAATTTTTTTTTATAAGATATCTTTTAATCGAAAGGAACTTCGTTCTATTTCATTCGGGTGTCCCATGACACCTCTCAAGTTTTTTCTCTTAAATAATGTGCCATAACGATATAAATGTATTTTATATTAAAAAATACTTATTTTCTATTAGGTGGTCGTCGCACAGCCAGAACTCGTGCAGCCGATCAAAGCTATACACAGTTCGCAGTGATGGACGACGAGAATGTATCAGCACTACAACAGGTAAGATACCTTCTTAGTTGTCATGCGCTCCTGGTACTATTTCTATCTCCGACCAGTATTAACCACTCAACTGGGATCGGCATCAAAATTGGTTTGTTTACATTTTTTCAATCGTTTCATATTTTTGAGTTTCCAGTTTCATCATAGAGCGAAAATTGGATTGATAAATGCCTAAAATGTCGCAAATTTCGCGTTTTTAAAAGCTTTATATTAACTTGCACTGGATGAAACTATTTAAGTTCGAGTAGTTGCAAGCTAAAGACAAACTTCTCGGTTTCCGATTGAGCTGTGATTTTGCACGCAGATGTATATCGCGTGACAATACAATAATATGACAAAATGGCGCTGATCTGATGATGGAGTCACAGTAACTCCTGTACTAAACAAGATAGACTCGTTGTCTTGTTTTACTTGTATTAGCTAGCACTCTACTGATACATGATATACAGGATCTTAAAAGCTTGTATTTAAAAATATAATTTTCCATACAGGTTACTAAAGGAGGTGCTTTGACTCTAGTTTCGCTCTGGAAGTCACAATTCGATGATTCTGAAGAAACAACGGACAATGAATGGAAACAGGAACAATTACAAGTGAGTTTTAGTCAATTTTTAATACAGGGTGTTCGAAATTGTAATTTTTCTTTATTTACTTTAGGAACATCAACAGTATGACATATTTATCAATCATTCAGTAACAATTCACAACTTAATTTCTAATATGTATACCCATTAAAGATGTTCACAGCATTCAATATAATTAATTAATTAATTTGCTCCAAAATGGCAAAAATTAAGTATTTCATAAATAACATTAATTAAACTAACATTACAAAAAAAAAAAACATTAAAATTCAATAAAAGTAACAAACATAAATATATTAATTATATGATCATTAAAAAGAGAAAAAAAAATAAGGAAATGGATTCGTATTAATATACAGATAAAAATTGTCTATTAAATTCTTTAACATTAGTTGAAATATCTATTTTATGTGCTTTTAAAGCGTTATACGGGGTGTCCCATGACTATGCGACATGCATATCACTAGTTTAGAGTTTGACTCAAAGTGACTGATAATTTTAAATCTAACTTCACATTATTCCTTTCTAAATAATGTAAAATAAAACTCACAAAATTTTATTTCAACCGCAAAAACAAAAATCGCCAACACCAAAAAATCCCTAAAAAAAATAGGGATTTCACTAACATTGTACTATCAGTCGTTTCACATAATCCTGGGACACTATGTATACATGTGTAAAATTAAGTTACTATGAGTCTTTATTACGAAACAAAAAACTCCTAAACTTTATTTCAATAACAAAAACAAAAATCCCCAATCCCCAAAAAAACTTAGGGATATTCTCTATCAGCATCACAATTACCCCCAGTCCCCGGAACATCGTTGCGGGCGCGTCTCAAGCTGTTCCCGCACTCAACCGCAACACTCCACGTCGGCCAACACCGCGCTTCATAACCAACAACCGCAACCAACACCGCCAGTATGTATTACAAGCTTTATATTAACTTGCACTGGATGTAACTATGTAAGTTCGAGTGGTTGCTAGATAAATTTGACAAATTTAAAATTTCCGATGGAGCTGACATTTTGCACGCAGATGTATATCGCGTGACAATACAATGATATGACAAAATGGCGCTGATCTGAAGATGGAGACATAGTAACTCCTGTACTAAACAAGATAGACTCGTTGTCTCGTTCTGCTTGTATTAGCTAACAATCTACTGATACATGATATTCAGTTAAAAATTTATATTAAAAAAAACTTTTCTTTTAAATAAATTATATTACTTACAAAAATCTTCATCCACAGGTTATTCAAGAACCCCCGCCGTCCCCTGTGCCCCAGGCGGCCCCCATAGTGCCCCCGACCCCTAAAAGGCCCCCTCGATGCCTCAACATACCGGGGATAGACGCATACCCACGTTTACAACCTACCTTACCTAGGTGCTGGTCGCTGCCCGCCATAGGTGAGTTATACCACACTATGACGTCACTATGATTTTGCTTAGAAGAAAGAAAGAAAGCAAACGTTTTTGTTTCCATATAATTTTGGTTTTGGTGAACCGATTTGGATGATTCTTATGTCAAATTTATTTATTTTTCAGATCAAACATGAACTTTTGGATCTGTGTTTAAGACTGTGTATTTTTTTAAACGGACAAGTTGTCACGATTTACTGTCCGATTTTGCGTGTATTTCTTTTCTAGTTGAACCGATTTCGACTATTATTTTTGGAACGAAGTTCCTTATCGCGCGTTATCGAAAGCGGGCTAGACGGAAATTCTTATGAAAAAGTTGTCACGACACCTTTTTTGTTTTAGATGATTATCGCTAGATGGCGCTGTGATCAAATTTTTTTATTTAAGTTATAATAATTAGTTAGTTTAAAACGTCTGTCTCTCTCTCTCTTTCAATATTTTGATCACAGCGCCACCTAACGATAATCAGATAAAACAAAAAAAGTGTCGTGACAACTTTTTCAGATGAATTTCCGACTAGCCCTCTTCCGATAACGCGCGATAAGGAACTTCGTTCCAATAAAAATGGTGCTATGTTGTATTTCGACAGGTCATTCACCCCACGTCAGATTGTCCAAAGTTACAGATACACCCTGTATATAACTTGTTTGCGTTGTTAATAAAATGTTATTTTCGACCACAGGTGACCACATACGCTCATTAACAGCACCACTAGTCCAACAAGCGTCGTTCGACGGCGTCGGGTACAGAGTCGATGTGATGAGGGGAGTAGCGGCCAGGATGGGAGCCAATACTGTACAAACCGTGACCAGGACCAAGACTATGCCGGTACGTCATGTAGGCCAAATATGGCTTTGTTTGATAGTGTCATTTGTAGGTGGAAATTGATAGTCATAGTCGTATAGGTGAAGATGGAAAAATGTGCCAAAATTGGGTTTGTTTGGTAGTGCAATTTGACACACAAGGATAAGGGGTTAAGATATAGGAACTGACCAAAATTGACATTTTTCCTATTATTTATATCTGATCTAATATACATATATTATAAAGGCGAAAGTTTGTAAGTTTGTATGTATGGATGTATGTTTGTTACTCTTTCACGTAAAAACTACTGAATGGATTTGAATGAAACTTTACCACAATATAGCTTATACATCAGAATAACACATAGGCTACAATTTTTGAATCCCTTTGTAACGCAGACGAAGTTGCGCGGGTCATCTAGTAGAAGATAAATACTTCGCAAAGCGTCTCGAATGGTGTGACAGAGATAGCACTATATATCTCCGTCTCACTCGCACACATTTCTGTGAATATTCTCGTAACAATATTAAGCAACATTTAAACAAGCGTCGGGTACAGAGTGGATGTGATGAAGGGAGTAGCGGCCAGAATGGAAACCAATATTGTGCAAACTGTGACAAGGATCAAGACGGTACGTGGTGTAGACCAAATATGACTTTGTTTGATAGTGTCATTTGTAGGTGAAAATTGACAGTGATATTTGGCAGAAACAGATGAGTGACTAACAACTGGGAACTGACCAAAAATGGCCTTCGTCTAACAGTGCCATCTATAGGTGACATTTAACAGACAAAGATGAGTGGTTGAAATTTAGGAACTGACCAAAATTGGGGTTTTTCTCGCTATTTATTTAAATAACAGAGATACTTCTAGATTATTCGCAAAGCGTCTCGAATAGTGTGACAGAGAGAGCAATATGACAAAATGGCGTTGATCTGATGATGGATTCGGAAGGTTTTTTTTTTATTGCCATGAAGGCAGATGAGCCAACGGGCCACCTGATGGTAAGTGGTTACTGTCGCTCATGAACCTCTGCAATGTCAGGGGACAGACACTGAGGGGTCGCTACCTACGACCTAACTTTAAGGACCCTCCTCAATCCTCGTTTGAAGAAGGACAAGTCTCTGGGTATATCGAAGGGGAGGTGGTCATAGGAACTCTTGTACTAAACAAGATAGACTCGTTGTCTCGTTTTACTTGTATTAGCTAGCACTCTACTGATACATGATATACAGGATCTTAAAAGCTTGTATTTAAAGTTTCTTTAAAGCAAATTAATGTTTGTTCTAACAGAGCATATCGACTTCCTACACCGGTGGGGGCGGGGGCGAAGTCCGAGCGAAGCCTTGCGACGCTGAGGGCGCCACCGTGTCCAGTAGACTCGAGATCAGGGTGCGCCCGCCACAAGATAGCGCTTCGCCCCATCATTCTGGTGAGATACACACAGACAATCGTACTGTAAGCTTTGTTGTTATTTGACATTCACAGTTAGGAATGAAAGATGCCGGAATTGAGTATAACCACTTAAACTGAGATCAGCGACAAAATTGGTTTGTTTACTTTTACCAGGAGCCAAAATTGAACAACTTGTTTTGTTTATCTTCTCATATTATATGGAGACAATATATTTCGTGTAAAAAGTCGTGGTGGGGTGGGGTAGGGTGAAGGAAAATATCGTGAGGAAACCTGCATGTCGGAAAAGGGTTCTAAAAATCCTTTGAAGATATGTGAAGTCCCCAATCCGCACTATGCAAGCGTGGTGGACTATGCCTAATCCCTCACTGAGGAGACCTGAGCCCAACAGTGGGCAGTAATGGGCTGGTACAGGATATATTTCGGTCTAAAATGTATTACAACGTATTTTACCACCATACCAGATCTGTTTAAAAAAATCTTGCTTTAGTAAAATATTATTAATTTTCAGTTAAAATTCACTCAGTCGTCAGCGGCGGCGAAGGGTTAAGACCAAACCACGAAGAGGCTTCAGTATATTACGACGCTACAGAACATCAGAGGGATAAACGGTGAGATTACACAATTTATTGACAAATATCCGGCTCGAGGGACCGAGGAAATGAAGAAAAACCGTTGCGCCACTAAGTCACGCTTTGACGCCAAAAGTTATTAAGATAATTTCATTAAATTCAAGTTCAAAATCGGTCCAGTGATCGAGTTTTAGCGAAATTAACTAACAGTTCGTGTATACAGGGTGATAACTGTTTCGAATGAAAATAAAAATAGAATTTGTATAATTTTTCAGTTCTTCCACGAGAAGTGGCGAAAAAAGTCAAAGTCCTGCCGTAGAAAGAACCAAATTAGACTCAATACCAGATAGGTAAGATTTGTTATACAGGGTATGAAGAGCGCTCCCGAAAACGAAGACTGGTGGTAGTACTAGTGATACTTGTGATGATAAGCCAGGACATCGGTCCATTCAGACGATTTTTTTTTGCAAAAATCTTATCATCCCATATCACTAGTACTAACACCAGCCTTCGTAACTATGCTAAAAGGAAATTATTCCTTTTTGAAAAGAAACACAACTGTATTATGAATGATTTAAATAATCTTTTGGAACGAAGTTCCTTATCGCGCGTTATCGAAAGGGGACTAGACGGAAAAAATCTTACGAAAAGTTGTCACGACACTTTTTTGTTTTAGATGATTATCGCTAGATGGCGCTGTGATCAAAATCTTTTAAAACACGTTCCTTATCGCGCGTTACGTTAGGAAATATTTGTAATGAGATACGTTTTAATCGAAAGGAACTTCGTTCCATCCAGATGTCCCTTGACACCTCTCAAATTTTAAATAATACTGTATTTTCAGGAGTTGTATAGGAGTTATTAAGAAAGAAATTAAAGAAGCGACCAGTGGGGCCGGCGATGGATCTCAGAGCTTACGAGATGTGAGTATTTATTTCAATTCAATAATATTTTTACTACAAAAATGAAAACGGTTGATAAAGCAAGTCCAGCATATTTTTCACTATCTTTCCGTAATGGCGTCAATCCCAGAACCCAAAAGCTACGCAGTCTATCAGTTGCATAGATAGTTTAAATAATTTTCGCTTGATATTCTTAACCACTCAACTGGGATCGGCAACCAAATTGGTTTGTTTACTTTTACCAAATCTGTGACAGGAGCCAAAATTGAGCACAGTTCTAAAACTTGTTTTGTTTACATGAAAATGCAATACAGCGTCGTTTAGTAATTTACAAATTAACAAAAATATAAGGTTTAATTAAAAACAAAATTAAAAATTATTGGAAAAAAACGTTTTTAAAAAGGGACTCAAACACGGTATTGATTCCGAACGAAGTCCCCAGTTTCGACATCTAGCGAATAGTGACGTTCCCAGTTGAGTGGTTATGAGTATAAATGTTATTTTAGTATAGAAAAGGCTTGTTTTTACCGTTTTTTCTCCTATTCTAGCGTTCATCAGGCAGCGCTAGTACATCTCGTATCCCCATAGCGAGCGCGGACCACCGGCTCGCCAAGTGCGCGTCGTGGAGTGGAGATGGACCGCTGTGCGCTGATTTAACGCCAGGTATGAGGAGAAATATCATGAAAAATGGGGGGGGGGGGGGGGATTTTTTGCGTTTAAATTCGGTGTGGATCGTTGAAGGAAATTTTGCTGAAAAATTTATGGAGGTTTTTTTTGGAATGAAGTTCCTTATCGTGCGTTACGAAAGGAAATATTTTTTTGTTTTAGATGATTATCGCTAGATGGAGCCGTGATCCAAATCTTAAGTTTATATAACATTATATTTGTTGATAATAAAAAAATATTATTATAACTTAAAGAAATAAAATTTTATTACAATCCCTTGACACCTCTCAAGTTTTTTTTTGTTTGTTTTGACGATATGTAAAGTAATTTTGACGGTTGTAAATCGATAATAAATTGTTATACAGGGTGGATTTGTAAGCTTATGCTAGTTGAAGTAGAATTATGTATGATCGATTCCAAAAAAAATAATTAATTTAATTTTTATGATTAACATATTCTTATAAATAATTCACCCTAATTATTAATATTTTCCCAAAATTTCGGGTAAATACACCCTCAAATTTTTCCCCGCAGCTCTACGAAGGCGTCGACAGAACGCTAACGAGAAATACGCCGCCGACCCCGCGCGGGAACTCAACCTACGGTTCGCGAGACCGCGGCACAGACAACCGCACCAACACACCAGGTAACATCCTGTATATCATGTATCAGTAGAGTGCTAGCTAATACAAGTACAACGAGACAACGATGAGTCTATCTCGTTTAGTACAAGAGTTCCTATGACTCCATCATCAGATCAGCGCCATTTTGTCATATTATTGCATTGTCACGTGATATACAACTGCGTGCAAAATGTCAGCTCAAACAGAAACCGGGAAGATTGTCAAATCTAGCTTGCACCCACCCGAACATACATAGTTACATCGAGTGCAAGTTAATATAAAGCTTGTAAATATGTTAAGATTAAACGCGTGTTTGCGTGTATTTCTAGATGAACCAATTTCGATGATTCTTTTTTAGTTAGAAATCTGATGTTTTAGACATTATCTCATACTAGTTGACCCGCGCAACTTCGTCTGTCACAGAGGGATACAACATAACCTATATAGCCTTCCTCGATAAATGGACTTTCTAACTATGAAATAATTTTTCAAATCGGACCAGTAGTTCTTGAGATTAGCGCGTTCAAACAAACAAACTCTTCAGAAGTAACTATCTGTGTTATTTATAATTTGTATATTTCTGTTGGTTTCCCAAATAAATAAATAAAGAACTTTAATCGCTAAAATTCTTTCACTGTTAGAAAGTCCATTTATCGAGGAAGGCTATGTTGTATCCCTCTGTGACGCAGACGAAGTTGCACGGGTCACCTAGTAAATTTGATAAAGATCTGAGTGGTATCGTTTTCATACGTGTATCGTGCAGGGGCGGTCCCCAGTCCGGCTCGTCGTCGTCGGGCTCCCCGCCCCCCGCGCCCGCGCCCGCCCCCTCCGCCCCCTCCGCCCCGCACAACGCGGCGCGCGCGAGACGGTTCCGACCGCTCTCTATAGCGCCCTAGGTATGTATACACACAGACACAGTATTATTTTATTTACTTAAAAAAACACAATACGCGTTCATGACTGTATAATTTAGAGTATACAAAAATGTAAATTTTAATTATTATTTTACAAATTTACATCTTACGATCAAATTTGGTTTAAATTATTCGCTAAATACACTAAGATAATGTCATTTAGAAGTGTATTTCCATAAAATAAACAGTACTGAGTCGATTTTGATTGTTATTGGAACGAAGTTCCTTATCGCGCGTTATCGAAAGGGGGCTAGACGGAAATTCTTATGAAGAAGTTTTCACGACACTTTTTTGTTTTAGACGATTATCGCTAGATGGCGCTGTGATTAAAATATTTTATTACAATTCCCTCACTAATTAATCGAAAGGAACTTCGTTCCATCCGGGTGTCCCTTGACACCTTTCAAATTTTTTATTCGTTAGGATATACAATGAATATTTACCTACATGAACTGGTGTATCGTAACTACAAGTATTCTCTGTCTCTTTCCCACAGAAACTAGAAGACGTCACAAAGACGATCTCAAGATTCTAAATGAATGATATTAATTAACTAACGCGCAAAAAAATGTACATGAAACTTGTTACGGTCGGATGCCGTTTATCAAAATATTGTTAAGACTTTGAAATTAGTAGTAATCGGCTTACGATCGTTTGGACGTAACTGTAGACGCTTGGTTCTTTATCTTAAAATTGTTTGAAATCACGAAAGAATACCAAAAAAAATGGTGGAGCAAGCCAAAATGTCGCACTATAAATCATTAAAATAACATAAAATGAATTAAATAAAAATCTTCGCGGTTATCTACATTACTTTCATGTATAATTTACGATAATTGAGTGGTCTCGATATTTCGACGTTGTTGCAAACGATTACGAGAAGACTAGATACTTACGAGCAAACAAATCTGTCTTCCCTCTATCTCGTTCAATTTTGGGAGTCCAAATTTCACTCAATTAAATATCATGGTAAACGTTAATTATGCATGAAAGTAATAAAGAAAATCTTGATAAAAAAGACAATGAAATTTTTTGGTGGAGCACTCTTGAGCCCAAACGTCATTCGTGTAAATTCATATCATCCGAAGCGCGACACAAAAAATACCATTTTAATTAAAGGATTAAAAAAAGAGCTAATTACGACATAGAATTTATTCTGTTAAATCTAGCTAAGTTTAAAAAAGTTATAAGCATTCTGAAAGATTGCTTCAGTGTGACCAAAACTTGAATAAATAATTTTGAAGAAAACTTTTTAAATACAACCTTTTAAGATCCTGGATATCATATAGCAGTAGAGTGACCACCACCTTCCGAATCCATCATCAGATCAGCGCCATTTTGTCATATTATTGCATTGTCACGCGATATACATCTGCATGCAAAATGTCAGCTCAATCGGAAACCGGGAAGTTTTTCAAATTTAGCTTGCAGTGCAAGTTAATATAAAGCTTGTGAAATTGCACAAAAAATAATATATGTTTGAGTGTAGCCAATTTTGGCAAAATATTTAACAATTGCACGAAATTTGTAAAAATTTGGTAACACTGGATCGTTTACGCTTATATCTTTTTTAAGACTTAGCTTAGTCCGGAAATTCTTAACTAGCTCGATCAAATATTCTAGATACACAATTAGAGAGTAAAAATGGCTCTAACTAAACCAAAATTGGTCTTTTCAAATTACTCATCTAAAATGAAAAACATGGATTCTCTGTCGCTTAAGATTGTTTTAAACTGCAGAGTGTTGAAGTCGTTTTGTAAAACACTTGATGTTTGTAGGTAATGTTGTTCGGAGACGCTATTCTGTACTGTTTTGTTCTGTACACTGTATCTAGTAATATTGGATCGATGCAAAGTATTTGGTTCTTAAAAACTCTGCCAATTTTGAAACACTGCCACAATGAAAAATATTTAAGACTCATTTGGTAACTTTTAAATGTCATTCGATATTTCAACATCTTTAAATACTTCTCCTTCTTTTTATTCTGGACCTCGTCCAAGACCCGGGACGATTCGCCAATGTCAAGTGAGACAGATACACGGTCTTTAAGACACCAAGCCAAAGTATTGTTCGGTTTCCAGAATCAGCAGTACGAAATCTTTAAATACCAAAAATGGTCTTATATATTTTTAATTGTGGCAAAAATGTCCAATGAAAGACTTGCAAAACTAATTGAAGTACAAAAGTGGATTTATAGACAGATTTTGACAATTGTACTGTTAAAGAGGTATCGTTCGCAAAACAAAAAATATATATATTTTCTATATAAATGAAATGCTTTTATCGCGGAAACGCAAAAATGGTGATAAAATAATAAAATTTTCGAAATTAATGTTGATCTGTGTATGAAGTGTTTCTGTAACTATTTAAGAATATATTGTAGATTAACTAACTTGGTCTGTTCATGTTTTTCCTACTCCTTCTATTATCTTCTGATTAAATTCGTTGCGGGGTCCAAGACAAGTTATCTTTCCCTCGTGTTCCTGGGCATCACTGCTCAGAGTCATTACGATGGTCGCCGCTGTGGATCCCCCCCTACACAGGAGTTACAGTGGTGGGAGTGAGAGGTGGACAAATACCCGAAATAACTTGGTCTGCGTCACAAAAACAATATTCTTTAAGCCTTCCTCGATAAATGAACTTTCCAAAACTGAAATAATTTTTCAAATCGGTCCAGTTTCGGACCCTATTCGAGACAAACAAACAAACAAACCTTCCTCTTAATAATAATAGTATAGACAAAGTCGTCACTGGAGGGAATGCAATAATAAAACACAACTAAAAAAAATGTTTTTCCAACGATAATCTGTTTTTATATGTGGTCAATTTGTCTAATAAAAATCTAAAATATTTAAATTTTATGCTTTTCAACCAAATTTGGTATTGAACCGAGTAATTTAAAATTGTGTTTAAAATGTTGTGGCAAACTTGTCCGCTCTCGTAAATCAATTTGAAAGTAATCATTTATTTTAAAGAAAACTTTTTAAATACAAGCTTTTAAGATCCTGTATATCATGTATCAGTAGAGTGTTAGCTAATACAAGTAAAACGAGACAACGAGTCTATCTTGTTTAGTACACGAGTTCCTATGACTCTATCATCAGATCAGCGCCAGTTTGAGATATTGTTGCATTGTCACGCGATATACATCTGCGTGCAATATGTTTCTACACGAACTAACATAGTTACATCCATTGCAAGTTAATATAAAGCTTGTAAAATGATTACTCTTATTAACGTTACAGAAACACTTCGTATATAAAACGCCATTACGATTCTAGTCCCGCTATTTAGTTACGAGTATATAATATAATTAAATAGTATATAAGGTTTTTTTGAGATTACATAATTTGTGGTAGCTGCGTTTTTCTTTTATGTACACTGCACCTGTTATATCATGATCGTATAATACTTCAAAATAGGTCAATGAGAAATACATCTGGATTCAACATCATGAATAGAATAAACAAAGAAAAGAAAGAAAGTAAACTTTATTCGACACACAAATAACCACTCAACTGGGATCGGCAACCAAATTGGTTTGTTTACTTTGGCCAAGTCTGTGGCAGGAGCCAAAATTGAGCACAGTTCTAAAACTTGTTTTGTTTACAATTTTTAATCGTCTCATATTTTACGGAGATGATATATTTTCGCTGAAAATGCAATACAGCGTCGTTTAGTAATAAAGATTTACAAAAATATAAGGTTTAATTAAAAATCAAAATTAAAAATTATTGGAAAAAAATGTTTTTAAAAAGGGGCTCAAACACGGTATTGATTCCGAACGAAGTCCCCAGTTTCGCCATCTAGCGAATAGTGACGTTCCCACTTGAGTGGTTATAGTAAAAATAATAATTTCAACAACCGCTGATGATAATAATTTTTGTTAATATAAACACGTTCATGTTACTATCATGGTATGATACGGTGCAGTGCCCTTTAGTGTTGACTTCGCGGACTTATCACGTGTATTTTTGTCAAAATAGACAATTTGTAACATTTTTGTCTATACCGACAGTTAGTTACACGTTTGTCTACACTTACAAATTGTTATATTGGTCTACATCGCCAATTTGTAACATTTTTGTCTACATCGAAAATTAATATTTTTGTCTGCTTTACGTGATCGGTCTTGCGTTGCAACATTTTAGATATATTTCGAGAAACACCGCGTCATATCGAATGAAAAATATAGATTTATTTATATATTCTTGCATTTTTGTCTATGCCTTTATATACAGGGTGTCCCAAAACTGCGACATGAACGGGAAGTACCTTAAATATTAGAGATAGGATGTTTTGCTGAAAGGAAATAGTTTATTTTTGATGTTTAATAATACTGTACTACTTAAAATCTTGAATTATACGTTTCACATTGCTTTTTTATATTTGAGACACTATGTTTGTTTGCAAAGATTATTATAATTACCTGTTATTTCGATTGGCATCATAAAAATACAGTGTTGATTTTTGCCGATTTGGTTAGTTCGATTTTCAGAGAAATCTGAGAATGCAGTATTATTAACAAAAATAAAATGAATGAATACACTTTATTACAAAAACAGAAAAAAACGCGTACAGAAAATAAAGCAAAGAATACATGCAATGGGCGGTCTTATCGCTAAGAGCGATCTCTTCCAGACAACCCTTGAAAGCATCAGATTACATTTGAAGAGTTAACAGTGGTGTTTCCTTTCAGCAAAACATCGTATTTCTAATATTTAAGTTACTTGTTCGTGTTCAGTTTTGGAACACCCTGTATATTCTAGCATTGTCTATGCCTTTATATATATTGGGATTTCGCGGTTTCTGTACATTTTCTAGTCTAAAGCGGCTTCCGTCTCCTAGTTATAAAGTTATAATAAAATTATTTACACAACTATTATTTTTTTTATAAGATATGTTATTTTTATGCGAAGATGGGAACTAAAGTATTTAATAAAAGATAGTAAAAAATACGTATTTTCGCTATTAATAGGAATGTTTAATTATGTATGAAAATACAGCAAAAATTTAACTATAAGGAACTTCGTTCAAAAAATCTTGTTTTTTTTCTCGTTTAGTTCCCATCTTAACATAAATACAGCTGCAAGGTCAAATTGTTTCATTAATTTTAATATTTAGAATAGCAGTTATAAAAATTATTAGGATATATTCGAAGTTAGGTTATCCTCTTTTTTGAAAACGCCTTGCAGCTGTCAAATTAGGTTTGTATTAATAAATCGATCTTAATAAATAATAAGGTACGCAGTAGTATTAATACAAACCTAAGAGCAGTTTGAACCGATTTCGTTGTTGTAAGTGCGTTGTGACGTCACTTACCAGCACGCTCCTAGTTCGTTCATTTGCCATTTTTTTTATTTAATTACAGAATGCACAATGACAATTAATAAAAAATAATTTTGTCCTTACAATGTCGTTTTATTTTTCCTACCCAAGAATCCCAGATAGTGACTTGTTAGTCCCATATAATTATTACATCTGGAATCAACATCATGAACAACAGAAGGAAGCCTGTAAAGAAGACAAGGATATGCAGGAGTTGAAACGCACTAAAACCTCTAACCGCTTACATTCAGCGTCCAACCCCCTAAGGACAGAACCCAGCATGAATGTTTGTTATTGAAGGTAATAAGTGCAAATTCCGGGAGATGAGATGTCGTCAAAATAAGCATGTATTATGTGACTGATTGTACATAATCTATGAGAATTAGACACTTAAATACCAATGAAACAACTGTGGTAAACTATAATATTTTATTAAACTACATAATTAAATTGACAAATACATTATGTATTTAGTAAATAACAATTTTTATTTTTACTTAAATGCTAATAAACTGCAAAATGCATCTTTATACCGTATATTTTCATTTATGAGACCGTTAGTCACCGAAAATAAAATGGCCGAAAATTCTGAAATTTCGGCCATTTCTTGAAATTGACCGAAACTTCAGAACCTTCGCAAATAATTTTTAATTAACGTAGTTTTATTCTCATTTTGTATTTCCATGATTCAGAAAATAAGAATCATTTAGAAAATAAATATTTCTTCGATTTTTTTTCGTACAGCATAAAAATCACTTAAATGTTAAGACTATTAGAAATCAACAAATTTGCTTCCCGATCAAAATCTATGAAGCAGAAACATATGACTAAGTTTCCTTATTA
Source organism: Trilocha varians (assembly GCA_030269945.2). Taxonomy (NCBI): domain Eukaryota; kingdom Metazoa; phylum Arthropoda; class Insecta; order Lepidoptera; family Bombycidae; genus Trilocha; species Trilocha varians. Next base: position 15,296,424 of record AP028278.1, on the reverse strand, counting down.
ACATTATCTGGTATACCCAAAGGGCAATCTTGAGGAAAAGAGTAATCCTGACTCAAAACATTGCTCGCTTCAGGTAACAGACTAACTTTCAACGATTCAACTTTACTCGCACTGATTACTTTAACGTCAGTCAAATCGCTATGATATCTTCTATTGTGAACATATAACAAAGAAGTGCGGACAGTTTGGTAGCTGCAGAAGCTGCATTTAAAAGGTTTTGACCCAGTATGAAGCGCCTCATGACATAAAACAGCTTCTAAAGAATTAGCTTTGAAACCACAGTATTTACACGCATGGGTCATACCCAAATGAGCTGTCCTCATGTGCTTTTCAACCTCATATTTGTGCTTGCACGTGTAATTGCACATTTCACATTTGAACGTGTAATGACTGCGTTGGTGTTCAGCGAATTGACATTTGTATATCGTTTTAAAATCACAAGTTTGACAGCTCATTTCTAACGTTGAGATGCTCCGCTTGTTGTGCAAAGTGATTTGGTCTTTCGTTTTAGTTTTGAAGTCACATTTTGTGCAGTGGTAAGGTCTTTTGTCTTCCATATGGTGTCTTTGATAGTGGCGTTGTACTGTAGCTTTGAATTTTGAAGTGTAATTACATTTTGAGCAGCCAAATGGTCGATCAGGATTGCTCGTGTCAAGAACTTGTATGTTTTTCTTGTCAATTTTGTCGCTGTAAGTATTCGGTAACTGGCTAGTGTAGTGAAAGAGATCTTCTAAGTCATCATTAGCGAACGATGGGTTATATTCGTACGATGAATTTTGAGCGGAAAAATCTTGCGGGATTTCTATAGGTTCCTGATTTTCGATGCGTCTCTCTTGATCATTCCTCACGTAAATGTCGTTGTAATGCGTATTTTTGTGTTTTTTACTCTCGCATTTATAAAACGTCTTGTATTCGCAGTGTGTGCACTGAATAGGCTCGTTTTGGCGACTCCTTTGCTTGTGTATGTTCAAACGCCACCCGACAATCGTGGAAAAATCGCAAAATTCACACTTTTTAGCCTTTTCTGTAACTTCGTTGTGGATTTGAGACAAATGTCTGTGTATATGCCCTGAATATTTGGTGACGAACGGACATTTGTCACATTTGAAAGCCACAACTTCTTTCATATGCTTTTTTTTATGTTTCTTATGATTATTTATATAAGACGTAGAATATTCGCACTGATCACATTGATATCGCTTCTCAGTTTTATGTTTTCGTTTGTGCGCGTTCAAATTGTCCTTAAAAAGGGTGGTGTAGTCACACAAATCGCATTTCATTGGGGTAATTTCCTCCCCTGTATTTGTACATTGGTGTTCCATGATCATATGCCTTCGTAAACAACTTGTATATTTAGTGGTATATTCACAAAACTTGCAAGAATACGGTTTGTAATTTGAATGTCTTGTCGTGTGCATAACAAGAGAGTTTTTGTAGACGGTCGTGAAATCGCAAAAGTCACATTTTAATGGCGTCGTTGGTTTGTCGGCTCTCTTTCTTTTGTTTTGCGATTTGCGCTTCTTATTCGAGTATTGAGACCAATCTTCATCATTCTCGTACTTGTATAAACTGAAATGTAAATGATTTTTAGAAAGTTTTTTTGGGGAAATCGCCGGTTTTACTAAATGGGGTATGTGGAAATCGAACCGCACTTAATTCTCCTGGTAAAATTGCAGAACAGAAGAGTTATATGGGATGGCACAACGCTTTACGCACTACGTCTACTCAGTGGCGTGCATGTACATTTTGGTCAGGGTATGCAGAAATGTATATAAAACCTAATCTTTTACAAATTTACATCTTACAATAAATTTTATTATAATTTTACACTCAATAGGTACACCCAAATAATAGGAATGATAAGTCTATTTCTATCAAGTATACAGCATTTAACAGATTTTATTGCTATTTTTTAAATTAATTTGAAATTTTAGGGTATGCAATGCGTATTTTCATCTATGGACTGCACACCACTACGTCTACTATGTTTACCATCGCACTGGAGGGCAAATAAGCAATTTTTACAGCTAACCTGACCAGGTCGTCGCTCCATCTTGTGGGAGGTCTGTCCACATTGCGGTTACCGGTAAACACCAATAGCAATAGTAAATTAAATGATTAACTCACTCCGTATGGTCATCAGTGTCGCTATTGTCTCCTAAATCTTCAATTTCACACTTCACCCAAACGCTCATGAAATGTGGCTCAACATTTTCACTACTCTCTGCTGTCTCGGACATTGTCTGCTGAAATAAAAGACTGAATTAACCCAGGTAAAATTTTGATTAGTAAGTGGTGTAAAATTGGTTTCCAATGCAAAGAAATGATTTAAATGACGAAAGAAGTGACTGGATGCAGACAGCGCATGACCAGTTGTTGTGGCGAGGGTGAGGAAAGTCCAGCAGTGGACGTCTATAGACTTATGATGATGACAATTAGGTATGTAATCAAAAACTGCCAAATTTGAAACCTATGTTACTTATCAATGATAAAAATATTAATTAAATTCCAAAAACTAAAATAATATTGAAAAAACAGCTCTATGATAGATCTCCATAGATTTTTTTAAGCGCATTCATTTCAATCAGACATTTCAAGAGAGTTTCTTAGTTTTAACACAGTAAAATTTAAAACTGTAATTGGCTAAACCTTTATTAATAGTTTTCTTTAAGTATTTGTTGCTGTGCATATGGTATAGAACTCCTCTTAAACATTTAAAGATTATTTTGGCTATATTTTTTGACCCTATATTCTTGGTTGTAAAAAAAAAAAATCTTTTTGAGCATAATTTTTACTGTAACTTGTTTCAATGAACAATGAATTTTAAATAAATAAAATAAATTCAACGAAAAATGTTATGAACTGCAATTAAGTGTGTAAAAATCATTGAAATGTGTAAAAATCAAAAAACTATCGGTATATTAAGAAAAAAACAAAGAAAGTAATAAAAGTTTAAGGTCTTGCGAAAAATAGTAAAATCATGAAATCAAACTCAAATTAGGACAAAAAAGAGCTACTCGAAAACCGGTTTCATCCAAAAGGTACATTATCAGCGACATTCGGTCACCTACAAAAAATAACAAGGTAAAGACGAATCGGTAGCCTCTTTTTTTGAAAGCGGTTTTACATGTTGATTAAAAAAATAGTGATGTTGGGAATTTTATTGTTTCTTGCATTTCTTTTGAAGTGTTTCTTAAAATATCTTAAATTTACGAGAATAGTTACTATTATAATAATGAGAACACAAAACTTACAGAGGTTGTTTTGAAAACTTAACTCGTAAGCAAGTTTATAGGTACATTGCTTTTTTATTCACTATGACGTTAATATTACACTTAACATAATTATTTTACATTCTAAAATCCAAATGGACAATTTCTTTACAAAGATTTGCTTTATTATTGCTCTTTTAAAAAATGGCCGCTGAAGTTTTGATTTTTTTGACAACTTTGAAAATGATGCCAAGTTTTTTTTTCCTTTTTCTTTTAAATCAGATAAAGCAAAATATATCACACCAAACGAGTTTTTTATTATCCATAATTCAAGTTCAACTTTCATATTAATTCGCTAAAATTAATTAAGATTCTTGAGACATGCTAATTCTCTGTTATAAATGGGATTTTTTAAAGTATTTTATTTTACTGCAATATATGATTTATTTCTGTAATTTTTCCCAAGCTAAGAACGAATAAAACGTGTGCCTTGGTCAAATTGTGACATTGACGTAGCGACTTAAACTGAAACATGACAGTTCAGAACAATTTGACCACAAATTTGACAGTTTAGTCATCAAAAGAACAAAACTTTTTCGAATTCAGAAAATCAACAATCGAAAATTCTGCAAAAAATTGAAATAAAACATTCGAAATTGTCTTCATAAATAACAGAATAAGTAAATCGACTCACAGTCATCGTCATGGATTTAAATAAACTACCAAATGACATGAAATTACAACTATGCAAGACATATTTCAAAGGTAAGTTCTACCTCTCGTTTCGAGCTTTAAAAGAAGCAAAGTCTTGGTCTACTCCTGTTTATAAAACCTTAAATGAGCTATTTAGACGCGATAAATTAAACTATAACTACTTTTCAAATAAATTTACGCTGCTCCCAAAATTTTCACAGACATCGTTTCGTGAAACAAAATATTGTAATTTTTCAGTTGGCTGTTTCCTTCTACCATTTGTGTGGGCAGTAAATGCGTGCTGGTTCTTCAAAGAAGCATTCACTAAACCGGAGTTTGAGGAGCAGAAAGTGATTAAGAAATGTAAGTAATAGTCATCTTTTTATTATCAAAAACTTGATAACTCAAAAGTTGGTTTACTGTTAAAAATACAAAAGTAGCTTTTGTACATTTTGTATTAAAATCTTTTATTAACTTGCACTGGATGTAACTATGTAAGTTCTTGCTTCTTGTTAGGTTAAGTTGACAAACTTCCCGGTTTCCGATTTAGATGAAATTTTGTTTGCTTATGTATATCATGTGACAATGCAATAATGGTACAATAGCTCTGATCTGATGATGGAGTCTGAAGGTATAGGAATTCCTGTACTAAACAAGATAGACTCATCAGATTTTGACTTGTTTCAACTAGCACTTTTCAACATGATATCCAGGATCTTAAAAGTATTTTTTATTGCAAAATAGGTAAATGAGCTTGTCGTGGTGGCCGAGTGGTTGGAGGGCTTGCCTTCTGTACGGGAGGTCGCGGGTTCAAAACCGGCCGCCTTGTACCTCTAAATCTTAATATCAAAAAAATTTATGTGCAATTTTTCACAACACTGGCTAAAAACGGTGAAGGAAAACATTGTGAGGAAACCTGCATATCGGAAAAGGGTTCTAAAAATCCGTTGAAGATATGTGAAGTCCCCAATCCACATTAGGCAAGCATGGTGGACTATGCCTAAACCCTCTTCGGAGGAGACCTGAGCTCAGCAGTGGGCAGTAATGGGTTGTTACAGTACAGTACAGGTTACGGCCCACCTGATGGTAAGAACCTCTGCAATGTCAGGATAATGAGGGGCCGTTATACCTTTTCTTCCCTCTTAATGCTAGTATTTTGTTTCAGATGTCATAATGAGTGCCATCGGAGCTACGATTTGGACAATTATAATAATGTCTTGGATTGTTATGTACCAAGTTAATAGGGCCTCGTGGGGTATAATGGGAGAGAATATATCATTCCTTATACCTTTAGGAAGGGCTTAGATGTTTTTACTAATACCGTAAGTTAATTTTGTAAGATGAATTTTTGTAAATAAACTAATCATTAATGTTTTTGAGTATTATTGTTATTGCTTTAGTTCATTTGCATTCCCAGTACTGTATCAGAAAGTGCTCAGAATCCTTAATAATTAAAAAAATATATCATTTTTTTTAATTATAATCCTTTATAATTAAAAAAAATGATATCTGTGTTAAAAGTCTATTAATGCAGTTTAGTAAAATAACTTGAATTCATTGGCAGACAAAGAGAACCGGTGGCCGTATCGCCAGCGGCTACTGGTTCGGCGCAACGGGAAAGAGAAAGATGTATGTGTGTATATGTATGAATGTATATGTTTGATAAATATTCGTATTCATATAGTTAATTGTAATAGTATATGTGTAATATTTATGTATAATATGTAATTATATTTTGTTTATGTGTATTTATAAATATACTAGCTGCCCCGCGCAACTTCGTCTGCGCCAATCTCAATTAATTGTCAACTATTCGATTTTTTCTCGCTGTAAATACCATCCATGAACTTCATCGAGAATTTAAAAAAAAACAACTATTTCTCAAAAAAATATAGCCTAAGTTACTCCTTATAACATAAACTATTAGCCATTGAAAGTCAGCCCGTCCGAATCGGTCTAGCCATTCCAGAGATTAGCCAGAACAAACAGACAGCGGCCACCTTCCAGCTCCATCATCAGACCTTGACATTCATCTTATATGCAAAGAAATCATCAAGACGCTTCATTAGAGCCTAAACACGATGAGGTTATCTTGCTTAATGATGGAGTTCCCATAGCCACCTTCCTGCTCCATCATCAGACCTTGACATTTAGCTTCTACGCAAAGATCTCATTAGGACGCTTCTAATCACTGCGAAGCAAACACTAACGGGGAAACTGTACACTCTTGAATTTGAACAGAAAGTTATGAGGTATGAGAAGAATGTATGATATAAATAAAGTCTCGCCTAATCCTCATCCCGTTTTTTTTTTAGTTGAAGAATATGTGGAAGTTGAACCGCACTAAAACCTCTAACCGCTTACACTGAGGGTCTGAAGCACAGCTGAAGACAGCACCCAGCACGTGATTATGCGGAGCGGGGCGACGCGTTACGTACTACAGCACTCTTTCCCGTCGCGAAAGCCTCAACCCGAAAGAATTTCCGCCTCAATGGTGTGTCTGACTTTAAGGCAGCAGGCAAGTCGAGATGACTTTAAGGCAGCAGTTACACAACTTCGGGGATAGGTTCAGAAGAAGCATAATTGGGACACCGACCTTCAGCTTGATGGTATGCACTGGAAGTACACTTGCTGATAGAGAGTTCAGAAATTTCACAGAATAACGACGTCATCTTGCATAACGACGTGTGATTTTTTAATACCTCTCAATTTCGGAAAGAATGCATTCGTTACGTTCTTATCACTTTTGGGCGGCAAAATGCCCGCTCGCACACTCAAGAATTCTCCTGATGTTGTAGTACCACAGTGTGCGATGGGACCTTGCACCGGTTTCAAGACCGCGGTGTTCCACATGGGACGGTCCACGACCTCTCCTCTGGAATATCGGGTACGACTGAGTGCTGAGAGGTGCTCTCCTCTCGGGTCTTAGCGTTATTTGTTACGCAGACGACACGTTGGTTGTGGCCCAGAGGGATGACTACAGAGAGTCTGCCCGTCTAGCCACAGCTGGTGTGGCCCTCGTTGCCGGCATAATTAGGAGGTTGGGTCTCGATGTGGCGCTAAATAAACCCCAGGCCCTATGGTTCTACGGGTCTGGCTTCGACCGGCTCGACTTTTGCGAGTCCACCATCTCGGAAGAGAGCGGCAGGGCGTGTGAAACTGTGTTCTTTTCTCCACGCAGGAATCCGCCGTCGACGATCAGGGCGTTGGAACTAAAATTTCGCTGGGAATTTGCCTCTCTAAGAGATTCGGGTTCTCAACGCTACCCAGCGTGCGGGGTTCCAAGAAAGTGTCGTGTCTCGCTTAGCACGCACCTTGCGTTAAGGCAACCGTAGGTTGGAAGACCGCACTCTCCGATCCACACTGGTATGACCCAGCATCCCGTGGGAGGGTGAGACGCGGTCCCGCTTCAGAAAGCCCGCTGACTGTGAGAGCCGGTGGCTGTATCACCGGCAGCCACCGGTTCGGTGTTCGGGGGCGGCGCGATGGAAAATTTGTGCCGTAGTGCGTAAAACCTCGCACCGTCCCGCATTACCCCGTGCTGGGGTCTGGTTCAGCCAGGATTCGGACGCTAAGTGTGAGCGATTAGAGGTTTTAGTGCTGATTAAGATTACCACATATCTCAAGCGCAGCGCCGCGATTTCCAGCATTTAAAAAAAAGGACACACAGTGAGTTCTTTTTAGCTGGATACAACTCTACCGACAGACTCAGAAGCACCACCTGTCCACCTCTCTCCACGCTAAGATTTAGAAAGAGAACGGAGTATTCTTGTGTATTTATACCACCGCGCGCTGGTTCGAGCTCTTAAAATTAGCTAGTTCCTACATCCCACTTAAGTTTAATAAATACATTTATTTACATATTTGTCTTGCTAATCTCTGAAACGAATTAATTAAACAATTTTAAGCAGAAAATGCCTAACGCCATCTAGTACAATCGAAAATCACTACGTCGCCCACAATGCAATGACATAATCAAATTTAAATTATTTAAATCGAAAAAGTGCTTCTATACGTAATTCGATATAATTCTCATAGATGGCGTTGCTTTAAAATCGTCGTAAAAATTGAAAATATCATTTTTCCGGCACGTATTCGAACTAATTTTGCTGTACAAACCATCCTTGAACTACAACGAACATTTAAAAAAAAGAATTGGCCAAATCGGTCCAGGCGTTCTTGAGTTATAGCGTCAGGGAGGAAAACCGGACTTATTTTTATTATAAATATATATTATTATTGTAATCCTTTATATATGAAATCTATCTTACTGTATATATTGTTCTACGTGTTTTAAGCTCATGTGTGCACTTCTCTTGTACACCTACTTATTGTTCTCTCTGCTCCACCCTTGGTTGACTGGTAGATAATGCCTCAAGCATTAAGTCCGCCATTGTACTTTTTTTTTTGTACAAGAATAAATAAATGAAGAGTGCCGTAGTGCGTAACACGTCTCGCCGTCCTGTATTACCCCGTGCGTTGTCTTCAGCCGGGTTTCGAACAGTGAGTGTGAGCGGTTAGAGAATATGTACGGTTCAACTCCCACATATCCCACTCGCGGGTAGGTGGGAAACTGACGTTTTCCTCCAACTCAAAAAAGTGGTTTCTCTTTAAGAAATTAACTTTTCATCACTGATGAAGAGACAGATTTTTCATCTTGTACAAGGTGAAATAAAACAATTTTTTTTAACCCTGTCATTTATACACAACATAAATATATTTTACAAAAAATGCATCGTTAAAATGGCATAAAATGTACATTTATCGTCATTTTCATATTTATATTACTTTACATAATAAATATTGAGATTAAATTTTAATTTCATATTATTAATTATCGTTATAGGAACTAATTCTATTTCGATTTTTTAAAAACTCTTTTTGAGTTACTTAATTGAATTAAAAAACTCAAAAAACATTTTTTTATATAACCACTCAACTGGGAACGTCACTATTCGCTTGATGGTGAAACTGGGGACTTCGTTCGGAATCAATACCGTGTTTGAGCCCCTTTTTAAAAACATTTTATTCCAATAATTGTTAATTTTGATTTTTAATTAAACCTTATATTTTTGTAAATCTTTATTACTAAACGACGCTGTATTGCATTTTCAACGAAAATATATTATCTCCGTAAAATATGACACGATTAAAAAATGTAAACAAAACCAGTTTTAGAACTGTGCTCAATTTTGGCTCCTGCCATAGACTTGGCAAAAGTAAACAAACCAATTTGGTTGCCGATCCCAGTTGAGTGGATATATTTACTTTAGTATATACAGTGATTAATATTTTTCTATTCATTTTTAGAAATTAAATTTAAAAAATATACCGATATATTATAATGCAAAAAGGACATGCCCGTCGAATTTCTTTCACCAGTTCTCAACGGTGAATATTCGATAAACTCATAGTGGCTCTATAACGTCAACAAGTTTGTTTTTAGGTTGAAAATAAATTATTTCATTTATTATGTTAAAACAATTAACATAATAAACAGGGTGGATCTGTTACTTTTGACAATCTGACGGGGTGAATGACCTGTCGAAATATAACTTAGCACCATTTTTATATTTTAAACTTTGTTTTCTGACATTGTATGGAAAACGTACGACTATCGTCGCGGACTTCCATACTATGATGAAAAATTTTTTTTATCCAATTCCTAAAATAAAAGTGGTTCTAAGTTTTATTTCGACAGGTCATTCACCCCACGTCAGATTGTCCAAAGTTACAGATACACCCTGTATATTTTTTTTTTTCGAGTCAAAATATTAATTTGATACATATTGAGGGACATAGTAGTTTGTTTTATACGAGTAAAAATATTACAACAAGTGATTAATACGGTTTACCGCCTTTCGTGGACCTTCAATCGTATGAAGGTTCAATAAATTAATGTGGGTGAATTTTCGGAACGAAGTTTCTTATCGCGCGTTATCGAAAGGGGGCTAGACGGAAAAAAATCTTACGAAAAGTTGTCACGACACTTTTTTTGTTTTAGATGATTATCGCTAGATGGCGCTGTGATCAAAATCTTTTAAAACACGTTCCTTATTTTTGTTTTAGATGATTATCGCTAGATGGCGCTGTGATCAAAATCTTTTAAAACACGTTCCTTTAAAATTATAAGATATCTTTTAATCGAAAGGAACTTTGTTCTATTCGGGTGTCCCATGACACCTCTCAAGTGTTTTAAGTACTTATCAACTTCTTCAATACGTACCACATTTTTAAATTTCATCCAACAATAAAATTTACAAATAATATATGAGTTATTTAATCCCAATACGTGTAAAAAGTTTAATAATACTATAACATAATACGATTCAATTAAAACACTCAATTAATTGGTTAATAATTCAATTGAAGTTCTCAATAGTTCGTGAGCATATTTGATGAAAAATGACTTTATACTAGTAAGGACTCTATTTGAGCCAGTTTCAGATATTTTTTTATATACCAAAAGAAAATTTTATTAATTTCATAGTTTTCAATAAACAACTGTTTTTCAATACATTTATGCCTCTTCTAACAAAACACCTCATAGAAATTCTACAATCAATGAAGTTTTGTTAGAACAAAAATTGGCAGTGCATTTTTACTAGAAATAACATAAAATAATAATTGTAAATAAATAAAATAGATATTTGGGAATACACGCGAAGCACCAGTTTCAAATAAAATACAGTAAAATCGGTTCACACAAATATATCTAGCTAAACACTCATAAAATCGATTTTTTATAGTTTAAAATAATTCATTTATGACAAAAGTAGCACATTGTAAAACGCTTTAATACATTTAAATAAAGTAATAAAATAAATAATTTTATTTTTATTTGTCATAGAATACATCTGGAATCAACGACATGAACAACACTATTGGTTGCGCCATGACACTTTTGCGTTTGTTTACCTAAGCGTGACGTCAAACGAGACGCTATGACACTACGGACTGTTTTCGCGCACTGTTTGAAATGAAATTTAAAAATGGCTTGAAACCTAGTTAAACTTTGCATTGTTACCGAAATATAGGTGTTTTTGTAAATAGTAAACGTGTACCCACTATATGGAAGACGATTTCAAAATCTTTCGTCATGCCTATTGGCTTCATTCTGTTGTTCATGACGTTGATTCCAGATGTAATAATTTTATTATTATTTGTACATATTATTCTATTCGAACTCTCGGGGGCGAAGCGATACGTCTTTGTTGCCTTAATTTAGCTATTTCCGATTTTGCTATCCTGAAATTATATAAAAAAAAACAAATTTTACATAGGTTTTAAAGATACCTAATGTAGTTTTAGATCATGAGGGGGTAAAACTGATACCAAGTAAAAAAGAAAACGACTCCCTGTACTTTCTCACCCACAAAATAATTAATATTCCCCCGTAAATTATCTTGAGAACAGAATGTCGGAAACCCATCGAGTTTGTGCTCAATTGAAAGGGTAGGTCAGAATGCCTTTATTTAGGCGTCAGAGTCCCTCTAACCTCAAAATGTGCATTCGCGAATATTTGTTAGGCTGTGTTTAGTATATTAGTTAAACTCTTTGATATGATACCCCTATTGCAAAATATATTTTACACTATAATGTACAATTTGTACTAAACACCCCCATAAAGCATCAAAATCGGTTCATCCGTTACGGAGCTATGATACTACAGACATACACACAGACACGTCAAACAGATTAAGACTTACCTTAATAAAAGGAACAATGCCATGTAGTTACATGCTATTAACATATAAAACACATAAGACCATGATCCAGAGCTTGACACAACACCAGCCAACATCGGACCTATAGCTGCACCTATAATAAATATATTAATTTATTTATACAAGCTTTATATTAACTTGCACTGGATGTAACTATGTTCGGGTGGAATCTTGCGAGTTACATTTGACAAACTTTCGGCTTTTGGTTGAGCTGAAATTTTGCACGCAGATGTATGTCGCGTGACAATGCAATAATATGACAAAATGGCGCTGATCTGATGATGGATTAGGAAGGTTGTCATAAGACTTCTTGTACTAAACAAGATAGACTCATCGTTGGCTCGTTTTAGTTGTATTACCTAGCTATCATGTAGCATCTTAAAAGCTTGTATTTAAAGTTTTCTTTAAAATAAATTATTACTGTAAGTTCAATGATATCTCTAGTACTATACAGTACTAGAAGCAAACCCTGATTTCCTCATCATGGAACAACTTTAAATATATTATTTCTATCTAACAAGAATTGAGAAACTACCCTTGAATTTCATTAAAAATGTGATAATAAGTAAATACTTACCAACACTGCCAGTGCCGTCAATAATAGCAGTGACTGTCGCGAGAGCTTGTGAATTACCAGCTAAACTGCTGTGTGTACCTATACAGAAATAAATATGAAACTTCAAGAGAATCGCTTAAAGATTAAGGACATTGCAGAGGTTCATGAGCGTCGGTAACCACTTCCGATCAGGTGGGCTGTTTTCATGGCAATAAAATAACCTGTTTACTCAAGATATTTTCCTTTCGGTGACCTGTACAGGCTTCTACTGAAGAGGCCTCAGCCGTGTACATACATAGATAATGTCTTAAAGACCGTGTAACTGTCTCACTTGACATTGGCGAATCGTCTCGGGTCTTGATGGACGAGGTCCAGAAAAAAAAAGAAGTCATAGATATTTTTTACAAACTTACCAAGTTCAGCACTGACAGCTGTTGTTATTAGCGCGTAAGGTCCATTCACTAATACCCCGCTTAGTATAAGCAGCCATAGATTCATAGAATAAGAACTGGCACCCCATGTTTGGTATGCGAATAGCTGAAAACGACTTAGCATTTTAAAATTGCAAAATAAAGACATCGAAATCGGTTAATTAGGAAAAGAACATACTTTTATTAAATTTATATCAAACTTTTATAAGGTTAAGTACTGTATTATATTTGAAATTTATTGTTAACTAGCTGACCCGCGCAACTTCGTCTGCGTCGCATAGGAATTGTTCCCGGGAATTTTCTAAAAGTTCTCATTAGAGCCTAAACACGATGAGGTTTTCTTGCTTATTGACGCAGTTCTTGTGGCCACCTTCCAGCTCCATCATCAGACCTTCACATTGCCTATCCTATCTCTCAAGTTGGACCAGACCGCTCACAGTGTGACAATTTAATTTAAAATAGGTTAAGTATTTTAGGAGTCCATCGCGGTATGTGTGTGTTACTGTTGGCCTTTTTTCTTTGTAAATGAAATGAAATACTTTATTTTAAACATTGATATGCTCATTCTTGTTGACGTAAAAGTTAAAAGCTACCACCAGTTCGGACACAAAAAATAATATTTATAGCCACTGTCCTGAGAATTGGCAAGAAACTCAGCTCAAATGAGTGTGCGTGTAGGTTTGCTTATGTCGTAATGTCTCTATTGATTTTTCTTATAAACATATGTGTGTATGTACTTACCGAAGGCGCACACAGCATATAAAACGCGACGCACACAAGCCCAGGACAACCGCTACAATCGGATATCAATCCTGCTAGTATTGCACCCACAACACCTCCCACGTCAAACACTGTGCTCAGTTTACCTGACTGTTTGGCTGTTAGGTTGGCTGTAAGTGAAGTTTATTTATTACTAGCTGCTGCTTTCTTCATTCCATTTATCGCAATAGAAGTAGCATATGTCCTTTCTCAGGGTCTAAAGATTGTTTCTTTTTTTAAGCACTTGGGTGCATGAAGACAAAAGTCATAATGTGAGTCGAGACTCCGAGAGTCTTTTTTTTCTTTTTGTCATGGAGCTGTCGTTATGTAGGCGCTATACAAATAACTTCTTTTGCGTCACACTTAGGTTTGTTCTAATTGAATCAGCTATTTGCTAGTATCCGAGATTAATTGGATCAAACAAACACACATTTTAATAAATATTGTTTTGTTATGTGTACATACATTTGGGATGTAACGAATATTCGCATATGCAAAAGGTAGGTAATGCGAATTTTACGGCAAAAGGGAGAGGATTGAAAAATAAATTATTTTAAAGTTAAAAATAAATATACAGATTGGATTTGAAACCTTGTGCAAGCGGAAAGATTGAAATGCCAAAATAAGAAATTCACTCTGTACATAATTAACTGAATTGACAAAAAGTAAATTAAACTAATACTCACTCGAAGATTTGATATATAACGGCAACCAGTACAAAAACGTATAGCTGACGAGTTTAGCGAAGAATAAAGAGAGTGAGAACTCTACCACTCCGGGGATAGAGAGGGCTCTAGAAAGAGAGACCGCGCTGCTTCCCGTCAGCGATGGACGACGGAGCAATGATGTGTGTTCTGATACTTCGTCCTGAGATTAAGTATTTTTATTGTAATGGCAGGTAAATGAGCAAAGGGCCTTTGCCATAACAAAGGTGAAGAGCGGTAATCAATCAATTTCTTTATTTGTGATCACAGAAACTTTTACATAAAGGTGTTCAGTAACCTTTGCTGAGTCATAGCAAAGCCGCTACCTACCCTATTTTATCACACATACATAGAGATACATGCAAAGTATGAGAGACACATACACAGAGAAATATACAAACACACACAAACTCAGATATAAAAGTAACAAAATGTTTAACATGCACGATAATCATCTGTGATTTTTAATTGCTGAATACGAGTAGATGTTCAGATGGTTATTAATACAGGGTGGATCTGTAACTCTGGACAATCTGACGTGGGGTGAATGACCTGCCGAAATAAAACTTAGAACCACTTTTATTTTAGGAATTGGATATATTTTTTTTCATTATAGTATGGAAGTCCGCAACGATAGTCGTACGTTATCCATACAATGTCAGAAAAAAAAGTTTAACCGATCCAAAAAATAAAAATGGTGCTATGTTGTATTTTGACAGGTCATTCATCCCACGTCAGATTGTCCAAAGTTACAGATCCACTCTGTATAATGATTACTTTGATTACATTAACTCCAGTAAAAGTTAATTAACATAAATGCATATCAGAACAATTTGTTGTGTAAAGCAATGCAGGTGTTAATAGCTTGTTAATATCAAATGTAAGGACGTTTGTTCTATTACAGTGCCAATTTAATTGGCTAGTAACATTAATTAATACACATAAACACAAATACACACAACCAAACATACATAAGTTTATAAATTAAATTAACGGCGAATTGATTAATGCAATGAGTTCTGGTAATAAAACTCATGACTACGTGAGAAGGTAAACATATTATTATTATAATGATAAAAAATTCAGTTAAGGTGTTAAAAATACGAAAAAAATATTCAAATAATTAACAGACCCAATTTAATTGATATAAATGACATTGAGTTTAATAATTGGTTCATTCAATTAAATTGAGTTATTTAATTGGTGCAATCCGTTATAATACTCACATGCTGTGTGTTAGCCGAGTATCTGTTACTTCTCAAACTTGCACCCTGAAGGAAAATCGTGCATTAAATTAACAAACGTAATTATGAAAAAACCCAATTTTTTTTTAATTTAAATGCAATTTGATAAATTATGATGTGCAATGCTTATTTTGGTAATATAAGGGTGAAAATAAAATATTGAACATAATCCCAATTTATTGTGTTTTTAGATTTGTTTTCAAAATGCAAACGGTCATTATCACTACAATAATCTAAGTGTGAGAAGGAAGCCGTTAGGACTAGAGTTCTTCATCGCCATCGCCACTGGTCTGAGGCGATAAAACAAATTTTCTAGTATGTTACTGGTATTTAACCATCAACTATCATGTCCATCAATTTGTACCATCAAGGGACGTTGTTGACTTTAACTTTGATCCCCACCAAATAATGAAGATCTTTTGCAAATTACAAGGTTTATATTACCTTGCACTGGATGTAACTATGTAAGTTCGGGTGGAATCTACCAAGATAAATTTAACAATCTTCCCGGTCTGATTGAGCTGACAATTTACACGTAGATGTATATCGCGTGACAATGCAATAATATGACAAAATGGCGCTGATCTGATGATGGATTCGTAAATCATAGGAACTCTTGCGCTAAACAAGATAGCCTTGTTTGAGCTCGTTTTACTTGTACTAGCACTCTACTGCTACATGATATCCAGGATCTTAGTAGCTTAATTTTCACCCTGCGGACTATATTTAAACTCACCTGATCACCAACCAGCACTTGTGATGTTTCTTCATCATGAGAAACAGAACCTTCATCTTCTTCATCAGATCTTGTGCAGGGTCTGACTGGCTGTTTCAAAAATTATCATAGTATAAAACAAAGTTGCTGTCTGTCCCTATGTATGCTTATATTTTTAAAACTACGCTATGGATTTTGATGCGGCTTTTTTAAGTGACTTTTTCATTTTTTATTGCCATGTAGGCAGACGAGCCAACGGGCCACCTGATCGTAAGTGGTTACCGTCGCTCATGAACCTCTGCAATGTCAGGGGACACTGAGGGGTCGTTACCTACGACCTAACTTTAAAGACCCTACTCAAGTTTAAAGAAAGACAAGTCATTCGATTCAAGAGGAAGGTTTATGTTTTATTTATTATGTTAAAATTCAAAGACAAAAATCCGGTAGGCGTAGTGAAGTTCGGGTCACCAACGCATGTGAGTGCGAGCGGGGACCCAAGGTGTCATGTCTCGCTCAGCACGCCCTTAGCGTTAGAGCAACTGGGGGATCCCCGACCCACGCTGGTACTAACCCAGCGGGGAGTTCCGAGGGAGGGTGACACGCGGTCCCATTTTTTCGTTGGAGGTTAAAAATATTGTATAATACTCACAGTATTCCTTTCCCCGGGAGTCAAACCTACGCACTTAGGTTCTGGCACAAGAAACAGCCAAATCACGAAGCCGACAGCACCCATCATCAGACCAGGATATATGAAGGAGAGACCCCAATCTTTGTCAACATACTCCGCGGCCATAAGAGTACCTGTAGAGAAACACCTTCTCAGTTGTCATGCGCTCCTGGTACTTAATCGTTGTATTTATTAGAAGAGCTTGTTGTTCGTCAAGTAAAACCTTCTCAGTTGTCATGCGCTCCTGGTACTTAATCGTTGTATTTATTAGAAGAGCTTGTTGTTCGTCAAGTAAAACCTTCTCAGTTGTCATGCGCTCCTGGTACTTAATCGTTGTATTTGTTAGAAGAGCTTGTTGTTCGTCAAGTAAAACCTTCTCAGTTGTCATGCGCTCCTGGTACTTAATCGTTGTATTTATTAGAAGAGCTTGTTGTTCGTCAAGTAAAACCTTCTCAGTTGTCATGCGCTCCTGGTACTTAATCGTTGTATTTATTAGAAGAGCTTGTTGTTCGTCAAGTAAAACCTTCTCAGTTGTCATGCGCTCCTGGTACTTAATCGTTGTATTTATTAGAAGAGCTTGTTGTTCGTCAAGTAAAACCTTCTCAGTTGTCATGCGCTCCTGGTACTTAATCGTTGTATTTATTAGAAGAGCTTGTTGTTCGTCAAGTAAAACCTTCTCAGTTGTCATGCGCTCCTGGTACTTAATCGTTGTATTTATTAGAAGAGCTTGTTGTTCGTCAAGTAAAACCTTCTCAGTTGTCATGCGCTCCTGGTACTTAATCGTTGTATTTATTAGAAGAGCTTGTTGTTCGTCAAGTAAAACCTTCTCAGTTGTCATGCGCTCCTGGTACTTAATCGTTGTATTTATTAGAAGAGCTTGTTGTTCGTCAAGTAAAACCTTCTCAGTTGTCATGCGCTCCTGGTACTTAATCGTTGCATTTATTAGAAGAGCTTGTTGTTCGTCAAGTAAAACCTTCTCAGTTGTCATGCGCTCCTGGTACTTAATCGTTGTATTTATTAGAAGAGCTTGTTGTTCGTCAAGTGAAACCTTCTCAGTTGTCATGCGCTCCTGGTACTTAACCTAAGTACTTACCGAGAATGTTGCCAAGTGATGTGTGAGAGTTCCATATTCCAAATATGAGGCCTTTTTTGGAGTTTCCGAACCATTTTCCGACAGTTGCTACTGTGCCTGGCCATCCAGTGGTTTGGGCAATACCGGCTCCTGCCTTAAATATTTTATAGACATTTAATGTGGGTAGATGAAAACCTGCATTGATTTTCTTAACAAAGTACTACTATTGAAGTTTTAGGGAGTTGAGATATTTTTACCTATGCTCATTTTTGGCATTATATCCAACAATAATAAATAATTAAACATCATCAAAACCAGTTCAAAATTGTCTATTTCTAAAAATAATTTCAGCTCACCTGTACTATTAAATAGTAATAAATATTGTGGATGCTGTACGTTCGTCCTATGCCAAATAAATAGCAGAAAATGGCGGATACAAGCATACCCAGGGACAGGAAGTATCGTAAATCCACTCTTTCCGCTATCATGCCTGAAAGATAAAATAAAATTATTACAAAAATGAAATCAACTAACTTCCATTTTTCATGTATAGCTCAAAAACTACTAGACACATCTTTATCAAATATATGCGATATCATGTACAAAATATCTGCTTTCTAACAAAAAAAGAATTATCAAAATCGGATCATAACCGACAGAGTTATTCGTTAACAAATACATACAGTCGAAAAAATAAAAAATATTTTTCAAATATAGAACTTACCAGAAACAAACATGGCCGCCGCGTACGAGAATAAAAACGCTGAGTCCAAAGTACCAAGTAACGTGTTCGCGTCAGCTGTGTCTGTTGAAAATAATATTGTTTATCTTTTTTTTTTTTATTGCAAGGTAGATAAACGAGCATACGACCCACCTGATGGTAAGCGGTCACCGTCGCTCATGGACCTCTGCAATGCCAGGGCAAAGAGGGGCCGTTATCTACCGCCTACCCATACAAGACTTTTCTTAAACCTCGTTTAAAGAGGGACATGTCATAGCGCTCCGGGAACACCGCGGACGGGAGTCCATTCCAAATCCGAATGGAATGGAAGGTCTTCTATGAAACCTAAGAAATGCCGTTCATAAACACTGTTATTTCTTTTACCTTTTGGAACGAAGTTCCTTATCGCGCGTTGTGAAAGGGGGCTAGACGGAAAAAATCTTACGATAAGTTGTCACGACACTTTTTTTTGTTTTAGATGATTATCGCTAGATGGCGCTGTGATCAAAATCTTTTAAAACATTGCAGGAGGTTCATGAGCGACGGTGACCGCTTACCATCAGGTGGGCCGTAGGCTCGTTTATCTACCTTGCAATAAAAAAAAAAATTAAAAAAACACGTTCCTTATCGCGCGTTACGTTAGGAAAATAAATTACACAGGTCTACAAAGAAAAAATATTTTGTTTGGTGCCGCTAACTTTATGTTATAATTTGGTTAATTAGTCCCCAAGACGTCGTGGGAAACTGTTAAATTCGCGAAGCTACGTTCAGGTTTTTACCGATCGATCATAACCTAAAAAATGTATTTTATAATACTTAATGTTATTATAATCAATTATTTTTATTTTTTTTTAATAATAATATCGATATGTCGTCGTGAAAGTGTTGTGTAAATTATAATCCATGTCTAGAAAACCTATAACAGATGCAGAGAAGAAGACATACGTTGATTACTTTAATATAGAGATGAAGGCTCTGGACAAACCATATGTTCCAAAAATTGTGTGCAAGTTGCGTAATGAAAATTTAAGACAGTGGGCAAACGGTAGGTAAACGTAATCATTTAAAGTATAGTGTGCCGATGATTAGGACAGAACCAAAAAATAACATTGATGACTATTATTTTTGTGTTGTAACTTGTACAGGGTGCGCCAGACAAACTTACTTATTTGAAAGGTCAATAAAAAAAAAGTACTTCAGTTATTGTTTTAATTTTTTTTTTATTTGAGAATACAATATCCCAATTTTTTTTTTATGCAGTCTTAAAAATGACATCGTATAAATGGCGACCCCCATTGCGCATACACTGATGATGTCGATTTTTGAAATTCGTATCCACTTCTTCGCAGCATATCACTCGGTATGTTGGTAATAGCGTCGCGAATGTTGTTCTTGAGGTGTGCTATGGTCTGTGGTCGATCAATATAAACCAGGGATTTTAAATAACCCCATAAAAAGAAATCGCATGGAGTCAAATCTGAAGAGCGTGCCGGCCATTAGAGATCGCCTCTGAGAGAGATGAGGTAGTCGGGGAAATGTTGTCGCAACAAATTCATTGAGTCTCGTGCTGTGTGTGCTGTGGCTCCATCTTGCTGAAACCACACGTTCCTAACGTTCATCTCTTCGAGTCTTGGAAGAAAAAATCCTCGATCATGTTCTTGTAACGAGCTCCATTAACGGTAACTGCGCGTTCGTTTTCTTCAAAAAATAAGGACCAATTATTCCCATTACCGACATTGCACACTAGACAGTAACTCCACAGACACTTCCACACTCCCGAAATGAGTTAACCCACGACAGAATCGCATTACGACCAGGAACGTGTCTGTAAGGAGGAATTTCAAAGCGAGATTTCACACTTGCGAAATCTCGAAAACTACACGTAGCATTCATAAAGTAAGTATCAATTTTTTATTAGAGTACCGAACGTACTTGAAATCAGTTTTACTTTTAGCGGCACCAAAATCATTGTAGGCCTGTGTTATAAGATATCTTTTAATCGAAAGAATCGTTCTATTCGGGTGTCCCATGACACCTCTCAAGTTTTTATTTTGATGTGAAACATCTATAGCCACACGTGAAACCGATTTCTGGCGACGTAAGACAAACGGCAGATAATTTGTATTATTTTACGAGCACATTGTCACGATTTGAAATAAATTCGTAAATTTTTGTATTACATGAAAATAAATGTGTATTTCTGCATATTACTTTTACAAAATAATGTCGATGTATCACATCAAGTTTTACAGTCGTGGTGGCCGAGTGGTCGAAGCGCGTCCTTTCGAACGGGAGGTCGCGGGTTTAAATCCGGCCGGCTTGTACCTCTAAAAGAAAGTGGAAGGAAAACATCGTGAGGAAACCTGCATGTCGGAAAAGGGTTCTAAAAATACTTTGAAGATATGTGAAGTCCCCAATCCGCATTAGGCAAGCGTGGTGGACTATGCCTAATCCCTCTTCTGAGGAGACCTGAGCCCAACAGTCGACAGTAATGGGTTGGTACAGGTACAGGTATCACATCTCTCAAGTAAAATACTTTTCGCAAATCGTACGCGAAATTTAGGTAAAAAAAATCGCCGGATTCAGCTACCGCTAACACTCAGTGTCCGAACCCCGACCAGCACGGTATTATGCAGGGCGGTACGACGCGTTACGCACCACGACATAAATACTTACTAAAAGGTGCCCAGTTGCACCACTGGTCATCATTAGGGTCCACATCCGGGGGCGGTGTCAAACTACTGCAGTTTTGGTGAAGCACGCTCTTCACGACCGATATAGGTTTCCTCGTCAAATGATACGTCATATATGTGAAGTATGTCAGTATAAGAACGCTGACTTGGTACCTGAAACAAAAGGAGATCACCAATGTGTGTTTACAAGCTTTATATTAACTTGCACTGGATGTAACTATGTAAGTATGGGTAGAATCTTGCGAATTGAATTTGATAATCTTCCCGGTTTCCGATTGAGCTGACATTTTGCACGCAGATGTATATCGCGTGACAATGCAATAATATGATAAAATAGCGCTGATTTGAGTTTGGATTCGGAAGGTCATAGCAACTCTTGTGCTGAACAAAGACTCATCGTTGTCTCGTTTTACTTGTATTAGCTAGCACTCTACTGATACATGATATCTAGGATCTTAAAAGCTTGTATTAAAAACAAATTATTTTTATTTAACAGAAATATCACAGAAAATCTATCGATAGAGATCTATTAAAGGTTTTTATAATAAAACAAAGTAAATTACTTATGATAAGATCGATGATAAAATGTATAATATGATATTATCTTAGATCAAACATATTTTGATAAAACTTAATGGTATTATTTGAAAATTAATGAAATATACATTTTTTTTTATTGCAAGATAGATAAACGAGCCTACGGCCCACCCGATGATAAGCGGTCACCGTCACTCATGAACCTCTACAATGCCAGGGCAAAGAGGGGCCGTTATCTATCACCTACCCATACAGGACTTTTCTTGAACCTTTTTAGAGAAAACTTTAAATGCAAGCTTTTAAGATCCTGAATACCATGTATCTGTAGAGTCTAGCACTCTACACACTCTACTTACAAACTTTCGCCTTTATAATATATATTAGATTTTAAAGCAAAATTTTTCTCTAATTATCCCAGCAGTGGGCAGTAATGGGTTGTTACAGTACAGTTTAGACAACTTTATTATTACAAGCTTTTTATTAACTTGTTTGGATGTAACTGTGTAAGTTCGGGTGGAATCTTGCAAGCTAAATTTAACAAACTTCCCGGTATCCGATTGAGATGACATTTTGCATGCAGATGTATATCGCGTGACAATGCAATAATATGACAAAATGGCGCTAATATGATGATGGATTCGGAAGGTATCCATAGGAACTCCTGTACTAAATAAGATAGACCTGTCGTGTTTGGTCTCATTTTACTTGTCTTGGCTAGCACTCTACTGATACATGATATTCAGGATCTTAAAAGCTTATCTTTAAAGTTTTCTTTAAAATAAATTATTTAACAGAAAATGGGAATCCTTTCAAGTAAATGTCGTGACTATTCCCATACCCTATTATTATTGAAACCGGCTAAATAAATGTGCATTGATAACAGAAATTGAATAATTATAGTCAACTCGTTATCTAATTAAATTACTTATTGTATTTGTATGTTATGTGGAGCATATATTATTCATGTGGCATGCGTGTGATGAATGATTGTAATGTGGTATCTGCTGATGAGTAATGTTAGATGAAAAATACAGTGAAAATGATAACTCCTACGTACAGAAAGTTGGTCAAACATGACAACATTGTGATATTCTGAAATTGATTTATTGACACAAGTGCATTTGATTGTCTTTTACTTCACATATAAATCATTTATTGTTTAAAATTTGAAAAAACATTGTTTTTTTCATAATCATATGATAGACTAGCTGACCCGCGCAACTTCGTCTGCGTTAGAAAGGGGTTCAAACAGTACTCGCAATGCTGTCGCCGTTATTATGTGCCCGAAGTGCTCCCACATATTCATTGCGTTTTATACTTGTGATAACTTTTAAACGAAAAGTCCGATTGGAATAAAACAAAAAGTAACTTACTTCTACATTAATACTCTTGATAATATAATACTTAATTTGGATAAGGGTTAATATAAAGATACTCATTTAACGTTAAATTCCATCTGGGGATGAAATATATTTTTTTATAAACATAAAAGCGGTTATTGTGACAAAACTATGATAGTTAGATATATGCTGTTGCGGACTTTTTTATTTGTCTTACGAAGACCTAAAAACACGTAGTACATCATTTTGTTCTACTGTCAATAGTTTTTGCAGCATATGCATAAATAGGTTTTCTATTATTCACCTTGTGTTACATATTCGATATTTTCATACGGATCCCTAATTTTTTTGAAAATAAAATATAGTCTATGTTACTCGGAGATAATGAAGCCTTCCAAAGGTGAAAGAATTTTTTAAATCAGTCCAGTAGTTTCGGAGCCTATTCATTACAAACAAACAAATCTTTCCTCTTTATAATATTAGTATAGATAATCAAGCTTACAGCCCATCTGGTAAGCAGTTACCATCGCTCATGAACCTCTGCAATGTCATGGGCTGTAATTTATCACCTATTTATACACAAATAAATGAACTATCCAACACTGTAATAATTTTTCAAATTGTGGTTACTAAGGTTAATGTGTTCCAACTCTTCAGCTTTATTAGTAGACATTGTTTTTAGAAGTGCAACAAGTTGAATAAAAAAAAAAAGTAGAGCAAAAGATTTTTTTTTTATTTCAATGGCAAGTTAGCAAGCAAATGGCCCACCTATTAAGGAGCTGTTACCGACCATGGATCTCACAGAAAAACCATAACCTACCTTAATATCAGTGACCATTTACCATCAAACGGGACATAAGCCGATTATCTTAAATAATGATGTCAAGGTGTTAATTATAGTAGAAAAACCGCATTTTAAACGAATGTGTCATGGTCGTATAAACTTACTTGTAATGCAAGGGCACTTACCATCTTAAACGGTTGATTTGAAGTCTAGGGCACAGTTTAATGCTGAGTTTTTGAATGAATTGCACTCCTAAAGGAGCATCCCGACTTACACCGGCCATTTTAAGCCGTTTCAAACTCAAAAACTTAGTAAAACTAATCGTATACGATAACATTCACGCTCCTGTTAATTACACTGTATAAAACATTGTTAATTGTAAGTAATTCTAGTCTTTGTTTACATCAACCGTGGTGTTTTCGTTCGATCTTTAAATGAGTTTATTTCGATTTTTATTGATAAATTGTAAATGGTTGTTGTTTCTGATTGTTCGTAAAGGTTTTCCGCGTATATTTACAGTGGTTTTTAGTTTTTAAATAACATTTTTATGAGGAAATTTTAAATAAAACTGAACCACAACACGAGATCGACACGTCCGCTGTATCGTGCGTTCCAGGAACAATGGAATTTAAATTGACTAAATACATTTGTTTCTATTCTTTTATTCACTCTAACAACAGTATTTTTGCTTTGTAAGAGCGAGATAAACCAACAAAGAATGCTATTGTTTACGTTTTTGCATATGAGATTCGCTAATTGCGAATTTTCGTCAAACGTCATTACTAAACGTCAATGTCATGAAAGGTCATCTGTCAAATTGTTGAAACGTTTTATTATTGCACCGTTTTGAATTTGTTGATTAAAATTTAAAATAAATTGTAAAAGAAAACTTTTTTAATACCAAATATTTTTTAAAGAAAAAAGTAGTGCTGCCGTTATTGAGCGGGTATCACAGCGGGTAGGGCATAATATTGTAATGGGATCGCAAAACCGCCAAGGCATTGCAGAGGTACACTAACGGTGGAGTACTGGTAGTTTTAATAGCTACGAGGATGCTAATAAAATTAGTAAATTTTAATTAAAATTTTTACTACCATTCAGTACTTAATAGTTAAATGATTTGTTCATAATGTATTTATTTCACGCTAATTTTAATAAATTTTTACAGCTTCTTTTTAATAAAAATATAAAATGATATTGACAGTGAGTAAAAACTTTTTTTACGATTTTTTTATTCTTAATCTAATTCTACAGATGTTTGTTTTTTGTAACAGAAATTTAATATTCACCTATTCTGCGTGACGATGGTATTCGCTTCAATTGAAATCCACAAGATGGGTTGGCTGGATCGTCTGGTTCAATACCACAAAAATAAATTCTATAATGATGTCTTACAAACCAACCCCGTTGAAATAAAGGGTATGTGTAAATTTAAACAAATACTATAAAAAAACTATAAAGCTAAAGTGTTTGTTTGTTTAAATGCACTTAACCCAGGACGGCTGGTTCAATTAAAAAAAAACAGTGTGGATTGCGCATTTATCCAGGAAGGCTATATTGATGACTATATATGTATCCCTTTGTGATGCACACGAAGTTCCGCAGATCAGCTAGTTACCTATAATGAGAGCCTTTTGCCTCGCTCAGCCAATAATTTAAATGCCCCCGATCAATATCCTGAAAACGCAAAACAAAATCGTCTGAATGGTCCGATTTCCTAAGTTATTTTCACAGATATCACTGGTACTACCACCAGTCTTCGTTTTCGAGAGTGCTCTTTACATTTGCTCTGTACACCCTGTATACATTTTTCTATATTCATTTATTATCTTAAATATCTCGTCAGCATCAGTTATGCACGCTCCACCCGGCTTCAAAGACGACCCAGTATGGGATATAGATTCTGTGCTGCGTCTCATAATGTTAATTACCGAGAGCGAAGCTTCAGCACCAGCCAAACTCGCTCTCCGACGAGTTCTAAGACCAACAAGAAGACTCCTGATGAACAGAGCTGAAAGTTACAAGTATTTTCCACTTGTGGTAAGAAATGTTGTGAACAAATACAATATCTATTAAAGTAGGTAAACATATCCTCTTCGGTATTTTGGCAATCTTCAACGAGAATAATAAAATATTGCAATGAAACTCACTTACCAGGCATGAAGCTGGTGCTAGTGTGCTAAACGAATTGAGTGTCACCGTCACCCTTTAACGCCAGATGGTAGAGTTGTTACGCGCGATTGGTGTACTTTAAATTGGCTATACAGGAATTTTCGTAAACCTCTTTTAAAGAAGGACATGTAACAACGCTCGGGAAACACCCAAAGCTTTATACCAAACTACTATGACTACTGTTTTCAGAACCTACCAAACAATATTTACTACGACATCAATTCGGATGAAGAATACGTAGAAACAGTCACCAATTTGTACAATAATGTTATAGATGACAACGATGTTATTATAGTTAGCAATCCAGTGGAGTCTAGACTACCTAGTGCTCAGATTAGTGTTAGATTGTTGAGGTTTGTTGGGTTTATTTATGTTTGTATGATTTGTGTAATTCTTTACTTGCGAAATTTACGAATCGGCTTTTGACCAGCAGTGGACTTTTATGAACTAATGATGATGATTAGAAAAAATATCATCAAAATTGGTCACTTCCTTCCAGATTTCAAAGAAATTTACGTTTTGGAACGAAGTTCGTTATCGCGCGTTATCGAAAAGAGGCTAGGCTTTTTGTCACGACACTTTTTTTGTTTTAGATGATTATCGCTAGATGGCGATGTGATCAAAATATTTTAAAACACGTTCCTTATCGCGCGTTACGTTAGGAAAAAAATAAAAAAGATATCTTTTAATAGAAAGGAACTTCGTTCTATTCGGGTGTCCCATGTCACCTCTCAAGTTTTTTTTTTCATGTTTTATCACTTTTTAAGGGAAATATTAGAAGCTAGAGCTGAAGCCGCAAGGCCAACAACAAAATCTACAAAACGTACTATGTAAGTTCTTTATTGCTTTATAAGTGAACAGGCGAACAGTACCCCGATGGTGTGTGGTAATCGTCGCTCATAAGCCTCTGCAATGTCAAAACTCTCAAGACATTGTCACCGTTACACATCACATACTATACAGGACTGCAGCTTATACTTGGTTGAAAGTTCCCAATCAGCTTTGGGCAAGCGTAGTGGACTATACCTATAAGGCCCCAGATCCCTCACTGAGAAGATTTGGGCCCAGTAGTGGACAGTCATGGATTGTTATCATACTGTAGGACAATCATATTCTCAATTAAGAGAAGATATACCTTTAAAGTATTTTACTGACTGGATTTAATAACTAATACATTAATTCAATTGTTTTCATTTATTTTTAGACCGTGGATACCTATGTCCACTACAACAGGTCACGGTGATGAAACTACACCTGGAAATTCGACAGCGACTGTCACAGAAACTGGTCATCATTCATCATCCGATAGTAATTCAACAGCAGGTAAGTAAATGGAGTAGAGTAATTGATTTTTCAAGAATAGCACAAAAACGACTATTAGATATTTTTAACCATCTACCTAATATTACTAGATACACTGTACCAAATAAAACAATACAAAATAGAGTGTGCATAGAATTGATGACATGAAATCCACTTTTGCATTTTAAATAGCGTTACACGACACGCGCGGTTACAAACACAATGACATCAAAATAGGTACCATAAAACTGTTTGGTTCTATTTTTACCCTGTAATTACATATAACATATCTTGTATATTTGATGTTTATGTTGATGATATTCGACATTTATCAAATTATAAAAGATTACATCCGTAGTCGCTTTTTAAAAAGTCATCGAAATCGGTTCACCTCATGAACCTCACCACAAGTTATGAAATCCAAAGTACTTGTCAATCTTAATAAAATTTTAAATCGGGCTCACTGATTGTGACACACATTCGAAAAGTCACTGAATCCATCAAAGTTATGCAAAAATAAAAAAATATACAGTCAACTCTACCTACCTAGGAAAACAAATAAAGAAAATATCTATCGTTTATTTCATTTTAGTCAATCACGCACTTACTATTAACTTAGCCATGATTGTTAATGTTATATTAATTTATATTTAATGTTCTAGTTACAGAACCGGCTACATCTGCTAATAAAACAAGTGAACCACCGAAATCAAACGACACTGAGCCACATGGAGATAAAAAACCTGAAAATAAAACCTTATTACTTTAAAATACTAATAAAGTGCTATATAAATTCAGTGTTGTCTTTTAAAAATTTTCACAAAAAATAAGTAAACATTTTCTTTTTCGCTGTATAGCGCAAAGAACTTACTAAAATACGTTTTTTGGAAAAAATAAAATGTTTTATTATTATTTAACAAGACATCAAATACTTGCTAGCATTTTCCTTTGCTTTTTTGACTAAAACAAACGAATCCATAGTGCCTAATAATGTTGATTAGCAATAATAAAACGCAAAATTTGGCGGGAAACGTAAAGTTAACCAAACTTTTTAGATATTTTTATCCAAAAAATTATCAACATTTTCTTTATATAAAACTAGCAGGCTCGCGCAACTTCGTCTGCGTCACTTTCAATTCAAAGGTAGCCTATGTTCTTTCTCAGGGTCTAAAGATTGTCCAAATTTCATCAAAATCATTTGAGCGGTTTAAGGAACAGTGAGACAGAGTAACTTTCGCATTTGTAATATTAGTAAGGACTAGATGACTCCCGCAACTTCGTTTGCGTCACAAAGGGGTTCAAACAGTACTCGCAATGTTGTTATTTGCGGATCGCGTTGGGTATATTTTTTGCGTTTTATACCGTCATAACTTCTCAACGAAAAGTCCGATTGGAATAAAACAAAAAGTAATTTACTTCTACATTAATAATCTTGATAACATAATACTTAATTTGGATAAGGATTAATATAACGATACTATTTTAACGATTTTTATCTTCGGACGATTATTATTTTTTCGTGAACCGCTTTTATAGCGGTTATTGTGACTAAACTATGATAGTTAGATATATGCTCTCGCGGACTTTTTTTTAGATCTTTTTATGACCTAAAAACCCGTAGTACATCATATTTTTCTATTCTCAATAGTTTTTGCAGCGTACGCATAAATAGGTTTTCTATTATATACCTTGTGTTACAAATTCGATATTTTCATACGGATCCCTAATTTTTTTCAAAATAAAATATGGCCTATAACATTCCTCGATAAATGGACTTTCCAACAGTGAAAGAATTTTTGAAATCGGTTCAGTAGTTCCTGAGATTAGCGCGTTTGTTTTCCCGACGTTGCTGGCTCTCGTACTAATAAAAAAATGCTTCCACATGTAATTTGACTTGAATGCCGATAGATGTCGTTGCTCTAAAAATGTTTAATGAAATTTATTATTTTTATATCCCGTTCCTCGGACATGATAGCACTATAATATATAGCCTATGTGTTGACCCGACTTCTAAGCAATATTCTTGCCAAATTTCAAGTACATCGGTGCAGCAGTTTTCGAGTTTATCGCGCACAAAGCTGACTGACTAAATGTATGGATTCTAAATCGCGCCATCAATATGTTCAACGGTTGTTAGACTTGGGAGAGTGTATTTTGCAATGTTGACTTTTCTACGATTTTATTATATGTATAGATATACAAATAAAACACAATATTTATGAAATCAATTTATTTTCGGCCATTCCAACTGAACGGAAGTAACATCTAATGACAAAATATCCGTTTTAAAACCGCCCGCGTCCCTCAAACTCGGCTTGCTTCTGCCGAATTCGCCATGACACCACTCTTTGACGTAAGTTCCGGCTTCCGTACGAATGGTTAATGTGAAAAGTTGGGGGTAATCTGGAAAAGAGCAGAATTTTTTTTTAATAGATAACCAACGAAATTCCACTCAACTGGCCAACTCAGTTTTGTGTTTGACAAACTTTTTATAAACATTTTTTCGAATTAATTTTAATTCCGATCCTTAATGAAACCTAGAATTTTTCTGATTTGTTATTATTAATTTATATGCTATATTACATTTTGGCCAAAAATATACTATCCCGATAAATATGAGACGTTTAAAAAGGTAAACAAATCAAGTTTTAAAACTATCGTGACGTCGGGCTCAATTTCGTCTCCTGAGTCCTGCCACAAACTTGGCATAAGTAAACAAACCAATTCTGTTGCCGATCCCAAATGAGTGTTTCGAAATTTCGAATAACGAATTCTCTTATAGTGCGACAAGTATAACTTGACCTGTCAAAACCAAATTTTAGTTCGCAAAACTGCCACCGCCAACTTATGATTGTCGGATTACTTTTTGACTTTGACGTGACAACGTCTTATAAATTGGTTTGCCGCGGGTGACACTTCACTGCGTTACGCTCCGCTCACGTTATGCGCTCACAATGAGAGCGAGTGAGAGGCACGCGTGCCGCGTCACTTTTTATGTCTGTCTCTCTCGTTGTCACGTAAAATTTTCGCCCGTATACCGACTTTACAGGCAACCAATTTTTTTTGTTTTGTAAACAAGTTCACCCCCCATCTGATGGTAAACGGTTACCGTCGCTAATGTACTTGCCTGGTATTTTAGAAGCAACAACATCATATATCTTTCTCTTTCTCGTCAACAAAGGGCGTCTATGTAGAACTCGTATGGGAGTTTTTTGAGATATAACAATTTTGGCTTCGTCGTCGTTAGATGTATTTCTGTATTCATTTATATTTTTAATGTCTTCATCTGTAACTGTTAGAGATCCGTTTATCTGAAAAGTGAAAGCGTAATCAGCGCGTTAGAGCGTTATTACGCCGCGTAACAGCGTAATGTATTTTGAGCAGTGGCGTGCAGTCTATGAAAACAAATATGCATTGCATACTCTGAATTAAAAATAACGTCAAAAATCGAATAAATGCACTATATTTATCGATTTACATTGCCTATTTCTGTTATTTGCATGTTTTAACATAAAATAAAGAAAAACATTGTTTGTCAATGCAATCGTCAATGCTGCATACTCTGACTTAAAATATATGCACGCCACTGATTTTTAGTTATATCTTTGCGTACTGATTGATATTTTCTGTTATTGCATCAAATACAGGGTGGATCTGTAACTTTGGACAATCTGACGTGGGGTGAATGATCTGTCGAAATACAACTTAGAACCACTTTTATTTTAGGAATTGGATTTTTTTTTTTAATGTATATTATGGATATATGGAAGTTCGCAACGATAGTCGTACGTTTACCATACAATGTCAGAAAAATAAGTTTAACCGAGCTTACGGCCCACCTGATGGTAAGTGGTCATCGTCAAGAACCTCTGCAATGCCAGAGCAATGAGAGGCCGTTATCTATCACCTACTACACAGGACTTTTCTTAAACCTCGTTTAAAAAGTAATTCAGTTCATTTTTTTCGCTACTAATAATTAAAAAATACTCACAATACTTTGTCCGTTTTCATTCCCAAGTTTAATACACAATACCTCGTATTTTATTTTGAAAAAATTTAGGGATCCGTATGAAAATATCGAATTTGTAAGACAAGGTGTAACATCGAAAACCTATTTATGCGTACGCTGCAAAAACTATTGACAGTAGAACAAAGTGATGTACTACGGGTTTTTAGGTCTTTTTAAGACAAACAATAAAGTCCGCGACAACATATATCTAACTATCATAGTTTAGTCATAATAACCGCTTTTATGTTTATAAAAATATTTTTTCGTCCCAAGATTGAATTTTATGTTAAATGAGTATCGTTATATTAACCCTTATCCAAATTAAGTATTATGTTATCAAGATTATTAATGTAGAAGTAAATAAAAATACTCACAATACTTTGTCCGTTTTCATTGCCAAGTTTAATACACAATGCCTCGTATGTTTTACATTTAGTTTCTTCTCCTTTTTTTAGTTCCGATAAATCATCTCTGTGAAAAAAAATACATACAAATTTGAATGAGAATATGTTTGCATTCTAACAAACAAAAGAATTATCGAAAAACGCATAAGAAAATGGGGAATCTTGTCCGTTAACAATGTACATTTCTAAGCAAAGATTTAACGGGGACAGCGCGACGGGAAAGAGTGCCGAGCGCGTAACGCATCGCACCGTCCCTCCAGACCCCGTGCTGAATTCTGTCCTCAGCTGGGGTTCGGACGCTGAACGGTTGGAGGTTTTAGTGCGGTTCAACTCCCACATACCCTGCAGGGGATCCGGTGATTTCCTCCAACTGAAAAAAAAAAGTAAAGATTTAAAAATATTTGATCTTTACCTAGAAAAAGAATCATCCAAATTGGTGCAACTAAAGTTATGAGGAAACAAAAAAATAATTAATACAGACGAATTGATAACCTCATCCTTTTTGGAAGTTGATCAAAAATAAAGCATTATTAGTATAGATTCTCACCTAGATACATGAACTAGTTTCTTTACAATAACCTTCCCTCCTTTAGATATCTCATCGCAAATATTTTTGAGTTCATCTTCTGTAAAATTTCTTCTCGGATCTGTTATCTAAGAAATTAAGATTATTTATTTAAATGATCACACAAAGTGGGAATGATGATTCAATGATGAGGTTTCAAAACCGGCTTGCATCTCTTAATCTAAATGTGAAAAAGATTTATGTGCAATTTTTCACAACACTGGCTAAAAACGGTGAAGGAAAACATCGTGAGGAAACATGCATTTCAGAAACGGATCTAAAAATCCTTCGAAACGAGTAAGCGGTAAGCGTGTCTATGCCTAATACCTCTTCGGATGAGACCTGAGCCCAGCAGTGGGCAGTAATGGGTTGTTACCAGTGGCGTGCATACATATTTAAGTCAGGGTATGCAGAAATATAAATCCGAGTAATTTTCCACATATTTATGTCCTATAATCAATTTAAAATAACTTTTACGCTAAATGTGTACGAATAATAGTAATGAAAAGTGTATTTTGATTAAATATACAACGTTTAATCGTTTTTTGTTAAAATTTTTTAAGCAAATTTGAATGATAGGGTACGCAGTGCGTATTTGCTTGTATGAACTGCACGCCGTTGGTTGTTACAGATCTTCAAGGGAGTCCGTTATGAATCGTGTCATACTTAGCACGTATCTTACCTCTATGGCGAAAGGTCGACCTTCGCCCAAACACCTCACATCGACGTCTTCTCGACCAGCAGACATGAACTTTAAACGGTGTTCAGTATCTTCAGGAGTTAAACTAAAAAAATATTTAAAAGATTTTTTTTAATACTTTTAAGATCCTGTATATCATGTATCAGTAGAGTGCTAGCTAATACAAGTAAAACGAGACAACGATAAGTCTATCTTGTTTAGTACAGGAATTGCTACCAAATCATAATCAGATCAGCGCCATTTTGTCACATTATTGCATTGTCACGCGATATACATCTGCGTGTTAAATGTTAGCTCAATCGGAAACCGGGCAGTTGGTCAAATTTAGCTTACAACATTTCATCCGAACTTACATAGTTACATCCAGTGCAAGTAAATATAAAGCTTGTAAAATAAATGGGACCCCGTGACGGCCATCACCTTTCATCTGATACAAGAATCATTTGAGCTAATCTGATGATGGATTCGGAAGGTGGTCATAGGAACTCTTTTACTAAAAAAGATAAACCCGTCGTGTTTGTGCTCGTTTTACTTGTATTAGCACTCTACTGCTACATGATATACAGGATCTTAAAAGCTTGTATTTAAAAAGTTTTCTTTAAAATAAATTATTATACAGGGTGATTTCTTAGAGAGGGTACATATTGAAGGTCATGGTAGCTGATGGTTATATATGACCAGTAAAAATATTATTACTAAAGAATATGGCTTAATACCTTAGTAATCGCAACTTAAAAATATCTAAAATTCTTGCAAAATGATGGCTTTTCGACAGCTAAGGTGTGGCGGAGGTGTGGGGTGCGCGAGATCACTAGAGGTCGTTAGTCAACACTCTTTTAGCCGAAATTGTTTATGTTTGAGGTAGTTTTGTCGAATTTAGATTTAAAAAAAACATTTTTTTTAATATTACTTATTTTTTGTAATATTCCGTTTTTGAACAGAGTACTCATCACCCTCCTGCAATATGTACCTTCTTTAAAAAATCACCCTGTATAAGTAATATAATTTAGATACTTACTCGAATACTTTAGCGATGGGTTCAAATATGATTTCTTGTACTGATGACTCCATCATTCTTTTGCCCTTAATCAACCATGGTGTTTGGGGTAGCTCCCGGCTTAATTTAATATATCTGTAATATTCTAATGACATAGTGAGGGAATTGTAATAAAATTTTATTTTTTTAAGTTATAATAATTAGTTAGTTTATAGACTAACTAATTATTATAACTTAAATAAAATGTTTGTATTTCAGCGCCATCTAGCATTAATCATATAAAACAAAATAAGGAATTGTTTTAAAAGATTTTAATTACAGCGCCATCTAGCGATAATCATCTAAAACAAAAAAGTGTCGTGCCAACTTTTTCATAAGAATTTCCGTCTAGCCCCCTTTTGATAACGCGCGATAAGGAATTTCGTTCCAATAAACGGTTAAAATTAGTAATAGTTACTCGTCGAATTTTAAATTAATACTCCACTGAAAGAGATTTCTTTAAAATGGAAAAAGAGCCAACAAAAGTTACTCATCAGATTAAAATGGCAGGAGTATTTGATATTACAAGAGATATCTTTGATATGGAAAAACAGTCATCAAAATCGGTTAAATTAGCAAAAGTTACTCGTCATATATTAGATTACTCGACTAGAAGCAACATCAACAACATGCCAAAAAACAGTAATCTATATCGGTTCAGCTACCACCCACCTTCCTCCTAAGTAAGCTGGGCAGTGTACCCACGTCACCGAGACACATTTAGCGAGTGTGTCCACCTGTGGTATACTGTCCCATCTATCGACACTCTTCAATTCTATGACAGATATTCTGTCCATCGCTTGCTCGACCGAGGGTCGCGTGAAATCGACTGTGAACCTTCGTTTTTGTCTGTGGCGCTGCTCGAAAAACGATGGCGCTAGCTGTTTTAGTATTTCTAGTTCCTGCGAAAATAAAACAAAAAAAAGATAGACTAGCACAAAAACTAGCATTCCGATAAGAATTAATGATATTGGCGCGTCGGATTAATGGTTGACAAACCGGATTAATGACATTGGCGGATTGGATTAATGATTGACAAACCAGATTAATGACATTGGCGGGTCGGGTATATGATTAAAAACCGGATTAATGACATTGGCGTGTCAGATTAATGACATAGGCGGGTCGGATTAATGCTGCTACTTTAAACCATTAATGATTACCTGTGCTTCATCAGGATATTCCATGTTTAAAGTGACCAGTAAAGGTGATATTGCTCCGGAATCTAGTGTCATGGATATTTCTGTGGCCAGTCGCACGCCGAATGACCATTTCCATGATTCTTTTAGTGGTGTTACATCTGTGAGAGAGATCTTATCGTAAATTAACTAACCAACGTCGTCTGCGTTTTCAGATTTTGTTATACGGCTTTCTACGTTCTCATCACAAAAGACCTCGTCAGGATCGCGAGAGGTCGTTGTGACGAGGTTTGGGGGAGGCCTGGTGATAATGATAACTGTTTTTATTACCTAAATATTTACAAAATTACACTTAAATAACACAAAACAAAATAGGAAGTGACTGTAGGTGGAATCTACGACCCAAGCCATAAGTGGTTAAGAAAGAACTTTGTTACTCTCCACCCTAAGATAGATAACGGGTTATTTGCCCACCTCTCACTCCCACCACTGTAACTCCTGTGTAGCCAGGATCCACAGCGGCGACCATCGTAATGACTCTGAGCAGTGAAGCCCAGGAACCCGAGGGAAAGACAACTTGTCTAACCCGCAACGAATTTAATCAGAAGATAATAGAAGGAGTAGGAAAACATGAGTTTCGACTTCCCTTCTCGCAAAGCGGGAGACAATAAAATAATATTGAAAAAGCATTACGCCAGAATTGAGACAAGCACCACAGACATTGATTTTATTAAATTTATTGGACCTAAGATAGGTAGATAGATACTTATACCCTTATATCTTTAGGTTTAGGTTTGGTGTCTTTATATATTGGTTAAGAGAATTATTTGTTAACACAGACCTCCTGCGACACAGGCTTGTCCTAGTGTAGTGGTCTTTGCTTAAATATTGTATGTCCTAAATTTAGTAAAATAAATATTTCTTTTTATTTAGTAGACTTATATATATATACTAGCTGACTCGCGCAACTTCGTCTGCGCCGAAAAAAAAAATTAGGGGTGGACTACCCCTAACATTTAGGGGATGAAAAATAGATGTTGGCCGATTCTCATAGGTACCGGATAAGCACAAAAAATTTCATCAAAATCGGTCGAGCCGTTTCGGAGGAGTTCAAGTTCGAACACCGTGACACGACAATTTTATATATTAGATAGCTTTATTTATCCTTACAATGTTTGTTTCTTAACCTAAGTACATTTAAATTTTGTTATATTTTAGGGTAAAAAGCCTCCTCCATCCTTTTCCATGCTCCTTTATTCCTGGCCAGGTACATCCAGCTCCTTCCCGCTATTCTTTCAATATCGTCCGACCATCTTTTCCTCTATCTGCCCTTTCGTCTTCTTCCAGTAGGACCAGTCCAAATTGTTTTTATTTAGTAGACTTACCGTCTTCATAATCTTTGAATGCATCCTTCAAATGCAGAGCTATAGCCTTTTCTCTCAGTAACGTTGCGATGGGTGACGATAGCGCACAAGCAAACGTGGTGCATTCATAGCTGAAACATGTTTTTTTACAAGCTTTTAAGATCCTGAATATCATGTATCAGTAGAGTACTAGCTAATAGAGTATATCTTGTTTAGCACAAGAGTTCCTATGACCACCTTCCGAATCCATCGTCAATTTGTCAAATTTAACTTGCAAGATTCCAACTAAACTTACATAGTAACATTCAGTCCACGTTAATATAAAACTTGTGATATTAGATTGAAGATTGAATTAAAGTGAGATTAGACGGTAACTGCAGAGGCTGACAGATACAGGAAACTCTACAAGACTCGACTAATTAAACATCCCAACACACTCGCGGCTGGGCTACTCGGTCAGACG
This sequence comes from Trilocha varians, assembly GCA_030269945.2. Taxonomy (NCBI): domain Eukaryota; kingdom Metazoa; phylum Arthropoda; class Insecta; order Lepidoptera; family Bombycidae; genus Trilocha; species Trilocha varians. The sequence goes on along the minus strand of AP028278.1, from coordinate 15,259,415 downwards.
GCAGGAATCAGTAGACTTAAGCGGCGACGTCACATTTTTTAATAGGGTCATGTGACGATGGTCACAATCCCTTCAAGACATTTTACTCGTCACACATTTAATTATGGTCTAGCGACCGATTGTAAATAAAGATGACAAAAAAAAAAGCTTGTTGTTTACCGTTTCTTCTCCAAAGACTCCTTAACAATCTTAAAATTATCAGGCCAATTCTCTTCCTGTAGGATACCAAGGCAACTAACACATATAGCTTTCTTTTGTTTTTTAGTTGGAGGCTCATCATTGCCTTCTGTACCGTTTGTGTCTGTGGCAGTGTTTTCTACTTCTATAGTTATGATGTGCTGTGGTAAAAAAAAATCTTGATTTAAGTAAGAAACTATGTATGTTTTTTTAGTCGCGGGTGGGATATGTGGGAGTTGAACCGCACTAAAACCTCCAATCACTCGCACTCAGCGTCCGAACCCCGGTTGAGGTCAAAACCCAGCACAGGGTAATGCGAGACGGCACGACTCGCTACGCACCGCGTTACGTGTGTTCACAAGTATTCGGCTACCGAATGCTTTTGAACTTTTTGAGGTTATGTTCATGTTTATTTTGTTATCATGAAAAATACCATGTGAATTGGCACCGAAATTATTAAAAATTGTATAATAATATAACAAAAACGATGTAAGTGTTGCTTTTCATTCATAAAAGTGAAAATAACGTAATACAATATACGCTTACCTTCGCGATGTATTCCTGAGGATTTTCGAACGCTTTCGGGTTTTTTAGGCCCAAGTATCGTAGACAACAGCCATCACAACATCCTAGTTCTTTGCAGAATTCAACGATGGCTTTATTACTCATGTTGTATTAATTTTCCGTTTCAAAACAGCATGTAAACAATAATCGCGATTTACATTAAATACGTTCCGTTACACTAAGAATTTGTAAGCGTTGCGTCGGGTAAGTACAGTTATTAAGCCGAATTATAATGAAATTAGAAATCTGATAAAGTGTAACTTTTATAATTATATTAAAACAATTTGATAATAGAGCTGTAACACAGAAATTGTACAAAAATTTTGAATTTGTTTGCTATTCTTTTCTTCGTGTAATGTAATGGTAATCTAAGTTGCCAGGAACAAAAATGCAAAACAAGAACTTTTACCAAATAATGAAAGGCTGCAGTGGTTTGGAAACCGTAAATTACGCTTCACATTTTACAGAAATAATTCAAAATTATTTTACTGGTTTCTTTTAGTTGTTTAAATTTGCCTAGATTCACTTTTGTCCATAGCTTTTCAAGTTTTTTTCGGTACCTATTCGAATTGCCAGAAACAAAAAAGCATCAATATTATTGAGAAATGTCAAAGTCAGCTGTCTTTTCCGAATTTTTATGTAATTCCAAAATAAATATTTAAATTCCAAATTAAATACTATTAGTTCAGTTTTAATTCACAATAACCGAAGAAACGCAATAAAAAGTGATATAAACACAAAATGGGTACCGTCCACGCGAAGGTATGTGTTAAATATTAGAATTTATATATCTAACATGATCTAACACTACCAATAGCAAGAAAATATGTATTTTTTGGTTAGATAGAGAAAAACCTTTCTAAATCATCATAGTTACCGTCGCTCATAGACCTCTGCAATGTTGGGGACACCGCTATATTTCGCTTTCCATTTTAATTTATTTTTAATCCTCATTTCAACAAGGATTTTTTAAAGGTTATTGTATAGATACAGTACGATACTGTACCACTTATCAACAGGCGGGCCGTATGCTTATATACCTATAAGTACAATATTTATAAATAAATATGTATATATTTTTTAATACTAATTTGAGGAGTTTTGAAATGAATGTCCATTTTAATTTTGTTTGGTCTTTTTATTCTGTTTATTACGCTGTGGCTGCAATGATTTAAATGTAAATTGTGGTAAATCTTTGATATAGTATGGAGTAACATAAAACATTTAATTAGCCACTGTTTTATAACTTGTAAAAAAAAAAAACCTACCTATAAAAAAAAAACAGTCTTAAAATATCAATTATGATACACATCTAATAATCTCCTTTTTTTAAATTTCAGGCAAACCAAGACATAGCGGATGGCAGTGGTTTGTTTGTATTTGAAGAACCGATCGAAATGGGAGAGGAGCCGGTACCGAAACCTACCATTAAGTTAGACGGAGTTAGAGTAAGTAATATCTGCGTCAAAGAAGGATGTAATATAGCCTTCTTTGATAAATGGACTATCCAACACTGAAATAATTTTTCAAATCGGACCAGTCATTCCTCAGATTAGCTCATTCAAACAAACATACTCTTCAGCTTTATGATATTAGTATAGGTTATGTCCTTCTTCAGGCAAGGTTTAAAATATTAAAACAAACACCATGCCACATAACATGTGACTATAGAATGAGCTCCCTTTTTTGGTGTTTCTCGGACGTTATGACTTGTCCTTCTTCGTCGAATTTCTAGATAATATCTTGAATGGGCTAGATGTCAAAATACAAATTCTTGTCCTTTTTCCGATGCATTGTCGTAGACAGATTTGATACTATTCGAAATTTTTCGAATATTCGTCGAATTTCGAATAATTCGAATTAAGAATCGAGTTTCGAATCGAATATCAATATTCGGAACGAATAATTCTTAAGTTCGAATTATTCGCACACCCCTAATAATTAATTATGAAAAACTACCTCGGAAATGGTTGGTTTGTAGGTCGAGTGCCCAAGTTGTTCACCTTATAACTTTGTTCCAGGCACGCGTTGACAGAGTTCACGTGGACGGTTTGAACCGAACCAAAGATGATATAATAAAGAATACAATAGATGATCTGTTTCATGCTACAGATTTCGAAGATGTGATCGTACGGGCTCACAAAGTAAGTCGATTTGCAAGCTTTGTATTAACTTGCACTGGATGTAACTATGTAAGTTTGGTTGGAAACTTAGTGGTTTCCGATTGAGCCGAAATTTTGTACGTATAGGTATATCACGTGGTAATGCAGTAATATGATATCATGGAGCTGATCTGATGATGGAGTCGGAAGGGCCTCTTGCTCTAAACAAGATAGACTCATCGTGTTTAGTATCGTTTTACTTGTCTTATAGTTTGTATTTAAGTTCTTTCAACTGAAAAAGTGAAGCTGAATTTATATTATTTTAGGTACGACGCGCTCTTGATTCTATGGGCTGTTTTAAAGATATCGGAGTCTTTATAGATGTTTCATCAGGCCCTGGATCCACACCTGAAGGTTTAGAGGCAAGTGGTAGCTTAGAATGTCCAATCCTTACTAATATTATAAATGCGAAAGTATTGTCTGTTACACTTTTCCGCTTAAATCTCTCGACAAATTTTGATGAAATTTGGCACAGACAATCTTTAGATCCTGAGACATGTTACGTGCGATAGGTGCACTTTAAATTGGCTTCATTCTGTTGTTCATGATGTTGATTCCAGATGTAATAATTCTATGCTGGTATATGACGATCAACTATCATGATCATTATAATCAAATCACCCTGTATATTCCTGCAGGTAACTTTCCAAGTGAAAGAGCTTTCACGTGTTATAGGCGGAATTAATACTACTGTCAGCGAGAATGAAGGAAATTTGGTGTTAGGTATGGATTTTACAAGCTTTATATTAACTTGCACTGGATGTAACTATGAAAATTAGGGAGGAATCTTGCTAGTTAACCACTCAACTGGGATCGGCAACCAAATTGGTTTGTTTACTTTTGCCAAGTCTGTGACAGGAGACAAAATTGAGCACAGTTCTAAAACTTGTTTTGTTTACATTTATTAATCGTCTTATATTTTACGTTGATGATATATTTTCGCTGAAAATGCAATACAACGTCATTTAGTTATAAAGATTTACAAAAATATAAGGTTTAATTTAAAATCAAAATTAACAAATATCGGAAAAAAATGTTTTTAAAATGGGGCTTAAACACGGTATTGATTCCGAACGAAGTCCACAGTTTCGCCATCTAGCGTTCCCAGTTGAGTGGTTAAATTTGACAAACTTCCCGGTTTCCGATTGAGCTGACATTTGGCACTCACTGGCACTCAGATGTATATCGCGTGACAATGCAATAACTTGACAATGCGCTGATCTGATGATGGATTCGGAAGGTGGTCATAGAAACTCCTGTACTAAACAAGATGGACCCGTCGTGTTTGTTTGGACTCAGTTTACTTGTATTAGCTAGCACTCTACTGCCACATGATATACAGGATTTTATAATCTTGTATTTAAAGTTTTCTTTCAAATAAATTTATTGTATTCTAAAGGTGTGAAAATGCCCAACATTGCCGGGCGAGGGGAAAAACTTCAAGCTGAATACAGTATGGGTTATAGAAGTACATCAAATTTCAATATTACGGCAACAAAGCCGTATCCTCATAAACCATTGGTGCCGATGTAAGTACATTTCGTCTGTAGCTGTTACCACATAATACTTTCATGTATTTTCAACGGGTTCTTACCACGATATTTAATTAATTGAGTTGTCTCGATATTTCAACGTTGTTGCAAACGTCATGATCACGAGAAGACTGGATACTGCGGGTCGATTTAAGAGCAAACAAATCTGTCTACCCTCGCACTCGTTCGCTTTTGTGTAGTACCACTGGAACTCGAACTCACATCACGACACACCACACTCACTGTATCTACAAGATTCTCTGAGCATGAACCCGCGAGTGACTGTTGTGTTTAGCACTGGATTCCACATACTCGATAATCTGAAGCCGTCACCCCTGTTAAAAGTGCTTTGTCTTGAAATCTCGATAGCTTCTCAAACTCAATTAATTAAATATCGTGGTAAGAACCCGTTGAAAATGCATGAAAGTATTATAGAAAACCGCGAGTGTCTGAATAATTTTGTTTTATAACATTATTATGTACTGATGAGTCACTTTAATTTGTGGAAACTTTGTTGTCATATATTTTACATAAAATAATCTGTAACTTTTATGTCTGTTTTTTTCCTAAATAAATAAATAAATGTATATTCCTATATACACCCAAACCGAGACCTTAATGGATGATTCTATTTGAACCTGGATTCGCATACATCACCTCTCCTTTTTATTATTGTATTTTTGTTTAGTTTTCACATATCGTTATTTAAATTAGCACTTATCATTTGTTTGTTCACTTTTAATAGTTATGTTTTGTTGTTTTTTTTTCTCCTTTTTATCCACATATTAGTAAATTCATGTATTTTGGTAAAAAATAATATTGTTACTGTTTAGAGGCAAAACAATTCTCTTAAATATGTTTAACTTGGTTCTTGGGTTGCCTCGATACAGGCTTGCCTAGTGAGGTAACCACTAGTTAAGTTGTTTTTATATTTACCCTTTTTTTTTAGTTAATATATTTTTTTTTCATTTTCATTTTCATTTTTCATTCCTTGTTTTCAGTGTATCAGCCTCAGTTTACCAACAAACCCATGAATACCCATGGTCTGGGTACCGGCTTTTGGACCGAGGATTGCTGATGGATTTGGCCTTTAAGAGCTCGCCTACGGTGAGTTGAAATTTATTGTTTTTTTTAATGGCTCGATATCTTTTTTTGTGAATGAGTTTGCCAATATCAGGTAGTTAGAATATCACAGTTAATGAAATTTAAGCAATATAAGAAAGAACAAATTTGTAAATATTTTAGAGTTTAATGTTATTGCAAGAAGTAAAGAGAGTGCATGCACAACTTTTGAGTTTGGAAATGTTAGGGAATATACTCAAGGTTTTATTCAATGTTCCTGAGTATATATGACTCATTAGACAAAGAAACTAGAGCTTGCCATATTGAAAAAAATAATAATAATGTGACTCGCATATGACTCATGAACGTATTAGGAAATACCCAGGAGTCATATACTCATTAATTTGACATGATATTTTCGCATTTTTAGATAAATTTTCGAGAATCACTTAATTAAATATTTTTTAATGGATAACCAACAGTTGGGACCAATAACAATAATTGCTGAATAATGAAATGAAAAAAACTAAGAAATAATTAAATAGCCTAAAAATAAAGTCTTGTATGGGTAGGCGGTAGATAACGGCCCCTCTTTGCCCTGGCATTGCAGAGGTCCATGAGCGACGGTGACCGCTTACCATCAAGTGGGCCGTATGCTCGTTTATCTACCTTGCAATAATAAAAAAAAAAAAAAATAATAACATGACTTTGTGGCTATAAAATTAAGGTCTCTCATTTATATGTAAATCTTTCAGACGAAACACAATTTGCAATGGGAAGGTTTAGTGCGAGAAACTTCAGCGATTAGCAAAACGACTAGTTTCAAAGTACGAGAGAGTAGCGGTGAGTGCCGAACAAAATTTATTCTATTACAAAAATGAAAACGACCGACTTCCATTTCTCAAGCATAGCACAAAAACTACCAGACAGATCTTTATCAAATTTATATGAGATAATGCTCAAAGTACTTGTTTGATCTTAAAAAAAAAGTATGGGACCTAAGTTCAACCATCACCTTCCATCTGACACCAAAATCATTCAAATCGGTTCATCTAAGCTAAAGTTAGCGAGGAACAAATAAAAAAAAACATTAAAACATAATATTTTGACATTGTGATACAGCGTATTATATATAAAGGGTGTGTTGAATATAAGTGGTATACAGGGTGTACTATCTAGGTCCTCAGATGAAGTCGGTCTTGTGTAGTTTGTTTCTTCAGTGGGATTATTAGTGCTCTTAATATTGTAATATACAGGGTGTATACTCTTCAATTACTTCTATACAGGGTGTTTTTTTAATTTTCAATGAAATTAGTATTAAACGGTTCTTTCTTTCTTTTCGTAGTCAGTACTATACAGGGTGTCTCCTCTCCTCTTATATGACTACTATACAGGGTGTACTATCCAGGTCCTCAGATGAAATCCATCCTACGTCACATAGTGACAGTGGACCGTCGTGATGACACCATATTCCCGACGCAAGGGTCGTGGGTTCAGTTCTCGAGCGAACTGGCTGGTTTGGGGGGAGGGGTAGCCCATCTCAAGACGGAACTTCAAGCGCAGCAGAATTATGAGTTACTTGAAGATATCGTGAGTATTTTACAAGCTTTATATTAACTAGCACTGGATGTAACTATGTAAGTTCGGTAAACTAAATTTGACGAACTTCTCGGTTTCCGATTGAGCTGACATTTTGCACGCAGATGTATATCGCGTGACAATGCAATAATATGATGGCGTCTAAATGGCGCTGATCTGATGATGATTCTGATCCTTATCAAAATTTAAATGAGACTATGTCCAAGAAGTCTGCACCTGTACCTGTACCAACCCATTACTGCCCACTGTTGGGCTCAGGTCTCCTCAGAAGAGGGATTAGGCATAGTCCACCACGCTTGCCCAGTGCGGATTGGGGACTTCACATATCTTCAAAGGATTTTTAGAATCCTTTTCCGACATGCAGGTTTCCTCACGATGTTTTCCTTCACAGTGGTGTTGTGAAAAATTGCACATAAATCTTATTCACATTTAGATTTAGAGGTACAAGCCGGCCGGATTTGAACCCGCGACCTCCCGTTCGGAAGGAAGCGTTTCGACCACTACCCCACCACGACAAAAAGTCTGCTTTCTTATAAAATAATCATCGAAATTGGTTCGTTTAGAAAAGACAATAGTGCAATTTTATACATTAAAAATGTATATTTTCTAACATAAAAGTACTTATTCGCTAATATAACTATTTGTATCTTGAACACCCTGTATATTAAAGGTACTGCAACTATCCGGGGCAGCGGGAGTGCTTCACGATATGTTTGGTACAGAGATACCTGATCATTTCTACTTGGGGGGTCCTACCACTATCAGGGGGTTCCAGCAAAGAGGGGTGGGACCGCATTCTGATGGACAGGCCACGGGAGGAAAGGTAAGGGTTGGAATAGATTAATTTATTTATTTAACCCTTTCAGGACAATAAGATGGCTGAGACTAAATATGCGAATACTACACAATGTTTAAGTTATTCTGTAAAGTAAGAGATATCACTAGAAAAACATAGTAGGGTGTACAAATTTCCTATAAATTTCATGGGAAACATTTTAACACAACGTACCTACGTTTGACATTCATTAAAAAAATATCGATTCAATAATAATCAATAACGATTTTTGTAGAAGGAAAAAATATTTCCTTTGAGCGTGAAAGGGTTAAAGGAACATCAACAGTATAACAGTTGTGTTGCTCCACCAAAAATCTGACATTTTGGGAAGCCAAAAGAAAGTTAGGGAGTGGTTGATGGAACTTTCCTACAACGAAACTGAGAGGATATTTGAGTCGTCACAGTGATTGGAATCCGAATCATAATTTCGTGGTTTTATTCATACTAATAATAGCTCACTTCATTAGTAACTTCATTCACCACACTACAGCTGGTCCAAAGTTACAGACACACCCTGTATATAATATGTTTATTAATGACTTACTTTTTTAGGTATATTGGGCGACAGGTCTACATTTATACACGCCATTGCCATTTTTGCAAAATAAAAATGGTATATCATCTCTTTTCCGATCGCATTTCTTCGTTAATGCTGGCTGTTTGGCGGCGCCAGGTAAGAAAAAAATTATATTTACAGAACTAAAAACGACTGACTACCATTTCTCAAACATAGCACAAAAACTACCAGTCAGATTATGTCCAAAGATTTATATGAGATTATGTCCAAAGTGTCTGCTCTTTGACAAAAAAGAGTCATCGAAACAGGTTCACAAGATTTCACAGTTCGTTGCCATGTATTTATTTTCTATATGAACCTCTATCGATGATTATCCAAAAATTGCTACTAGCTCTCGGGCTACTCGCACTTGACCATTTTTAGAACGAAGTTCCTTATCGCGCGTTATCGAAAGGGGGCTAGATGAAAATTCTTTTGAAAAAGTTGTCACGACACTTTTTTGTTTTAGATGATTATCGCTAGATGGCGCTGTGATCAAAATCTTTTAAAACAATTCCTTATTTTGTTTTATATGATTAATGCTAGATGGCGCTGTGATCAAAATATTTTATTACAATTCCCTCACTAATTAATCGAAAGGAACTTCGTTCCATCCGGGTGTGCCTTGACATCTCTCAAGTTTTTTTTTTTAATTTCAGACAATGGCATAACGAATTGGGAATGGGCAAATTCTGCCCGCGTTTCTTGTGGGGCAGGAGTTGCCCTGAGATTGGGCAGTGTTGCCAAATTAGAGTTGAATTATTGTGCCCCAATTAAAGCAAGAACCAATGATTGTACGGCCCACGGTTTGCAATTCGGTTTGGGAGTAAACTTTTTGTAGAGGTAAGAGTATTTACAAGCTTTATATTAACTTGCACTGGATGTAACTATGTAAGTTCGGGTGGTTTGACAAACTACCATATGACAATACAATAATATGGTACCATGCTGATGATGGAGTTAGAAGGTCATAGGAACTGATAGTCGTGGTGGCCGAGTGGTTGAAGCGCTTGCCTTCCGTACGGGAGGTCGCGGTTTCAAAACCGGCCGGCTTATACCTCTAAATCTTAATATGAAAAAGATTTATGTGCAATTTTTCTCAACACCACTGGCTATAAACGGTGAAGGAAAACTTCGTGAGGAAACCTGCATGTCGGAAAAGGGTTCTAAAAATCCTTTGAAGATATGTGAAGTCCCCAATCCGCCCTGGGCAAGCGTGGTGGACTATGCCTAACCCCTCTTCGGAGAAGACCTGAGCTCGGCAGTGGGCAGTAATGGGTTGGTACAGAGATAGATAGATAGAGGAACTCCTGTACTAAACAAGATAGACTCATCGTTGTCTTGTTTACTTGTATTAGCTAGCACTCTACTGATACATGATATCCAGGATCTTAAAAGCTTTAAAAGAAGAAAACTCCTGAATAAATAATTATTTTATTTTAGTTAATTTAACAACTTTTTTTCAGGAGTAGGACGTTGATTAACTTTGGAGTTTGTCGAAGATTTAGAATTTATTTGTTGTATTTTTTTGTGAATATAAATAAATTAAATGCGTTTTTAAAATATGTCTGTGTTGTTATTTGGGAGAACTTATAAGAAAATAAATAAAACAAAATGATAACAAGTCTTATATTATTTTATTTACAAAAAATAACAGCAACTATAGTTAGTTTACAACTACCTTCATTACAAGTTTTTGACTGTTAAAATATACTGGGTTTAAATGATGGTACATAGTGAAGGTCATGATAGTTAGTCATATACCAGTAACAATTGTTTTTTTTTTTTATTGCAAGATAGATAAACGAGCCTACGCCCATCTGATGGTAAGCGGTCACCGTCGCTCATGGACCTCTGCAATGCCAGGGCAAAAGGCTGTTGTAACGACTTAGTAAACGCAACTTAAATATATCTAAATTTTTTGCAAAACGATCGTTGCTCGACAGCTGATGTGTGTATCGGAGGTGTTAGTCACTCTCACACTCACATACACTCTTTTTTTCGAAATTATTTGTTTGGGATAGTTTTGTCGAAATATTTTTTTTATCTCATTTTTAATAAAACGAAACTACAACATAAATTTAAATGGCAAGTTGCTACACATTTCTTGAATAATGTATAAACAAATATTTAAAAAAACTTGAGAGGTGTCAAGGGACACCCGGATGGAACGAAGTTCTTTTCGATTAAAACGTATCTCATAAAAATTATTTCCTTTCGTAACGCGCGAGAAGGAACGTGTTTTAAAATATTTTGATCACAGCGCCATCTAGCATCGATCATATAAAACAAAAAAAGGAATTGTTTTAAAATATTTTGATCACAGCGCCATCTAGCGATAATCATCTAAAACAAAAAAGTGTCGTGACAACTTTTTGTACCAAGTTTTCAGCTTGCCTCAAACCTACACAAAATTTGCCACTAGCTCTTGGACTATTATCACCCTATCATTTGTACCATCATTAAAACTCACCCTGTATATTTTATTCTTTATTTCTTTAAAATTAATATTATTAATTCTTCTTCTCATGGAAACCTTTATTGAAAACGTCTGAATAGTGCATCTTCACTTCCAACATGTCGTCTTCATTCATATCTACTTTAAATGGTGGTATAAGAGCTGCAGCTACAGACCTAGAATATTTAGAAATAATGGTGCAACTTCGTCTGAGTCACAGAGCCAGGTTTAAGGCAGCGTTTGCGTTGTAAGAGCAGAAAAATGTGATTTACGACAGCAATTAAAATGAATAGTGTTTAAAGTTCTTTAAGCACTCGCGGTTATCTACATCACTTACACTATTACTAAACGACGGGTTCTTACCACGATTATTTTCAATTGAGCGATGCCGATATTTCGGCACTGTTTCAAGCGCCATGATCACGGGAAGACTAAAATAAAGCCAAAATATCTAGTTTTGAGACGGCAGCCGATACTGTCAGTGTGGTATGTCGAAATGTGAGTTCGAGTTCCAGTGGTACCGGCAAACGAACGAGAAAGAGGGTAGACAGGTTTGTCTGCTCTTAAATGACCTACCCGCAGTTCCTAAGTCTTCCCGTGATCATGACGCTTGAAACAGTGCTGAAATATCGGGATCGCTCAATTGAAAATAATCGTGGTAAGAACCCGTTTAGTAATAGTGTAAGTGAATAGTGTTTCTCAACTATACACATAAACCTTCCTCTCGAATTAGTCTATCTATTAATAACATTTTTATTAAAAAACAAATTTAAAAAACAAAAAAATAGTCGAATTGGTTATCTCCTACTTTTTGTCGGTCAATTAACAAATGATCTTACTTACCTTCCTTCGGCATTTAAAAAGTTGAATGTAGAACAAGCGTGTTCCGTTTGCAGAATTTCTATGTTTAATCCATTTACACGGGCAGCTCTGAATGCTTTATTAACTACATTTCGGTCGTTTGAGTCTAAACCTAAAATCTGAGAAGAGTAATCATTACAGTAATCAGTATCAGTAGGACTCTCGGCTAGATGTAGGTCGGATCTGTGTCTGTTTGTGTACGAGAATAGTAATCAGTACAGAGCTGCAGAGGACTGTGTCTATAGTAGTGTAGTATAGGACTCTCGGCTAGATGTAGGTCGGATCTGTGTCTGTTTGTGTACGAGAAGAGTAATCAGTACAGAGCTGCAGAGGACTGTATCTGTAGTAGTGTAGTATAGGACTCTCGGCTAGATGTAGGTCGGATCTGTGTCTGTTTGTGTACGAGAAGAGTAATCAGTACAGAGCTGCAGAGGACTGTGTCTATAGTAGTGTAGTATAGGACTCTCGGCTAGTTGTAGGTCGGATCTGTGTCTGTTTGTGTACGAGAAGAGTAATCAGTACAGAGCTGCAGAGGACTGTATCTGTAGTAGTGTAGTATAGGACTCTCGGCTAGATGTAGGTCGGATCTGTGTCTGTTTGTGTATGAGAAGAGTAATCAGTACAGAGCTGCAGAGGACTGTGTCTATAGTAGTGTAGTATAGGACTCTCGGCTAGTTGTAGGTCGGATCTGTGTCTGTTTGTGTACGAGAAGAGTAATCAGTACAGAGCTGCAGAGGACTGTATCTGTAGTAGTGTAGTATAGGACTCTCGGCTAGATATAGGTCGGATCTGTGTCTGTTTGTGTACGAGAAGAGTAATCAGTACAGAGCTGCAGAGGACTGTGTCTATAGTAGTGTAGTATAGGACTCTCGGCTAGATGTAGGTCGGATCTGTGTCTGTTTGTGTACGAGAAGAGTAATCAGTACAGAGCTGCAGAGGACTGTGTCTATAGTAGTGTAGTATAGGACTCTCGGCTAGATGTAGGTCGGATCTGTGTCTGTTTGTGTACGAGAAGAGTAATCAGTACAGAGCTGCAGAGGACTGTGTCTATAGTAGTGTAGTATAGGACTCTCGGCTAGATGTAGGTCGGATCTGTGTCTGTTTGTGTACGAGAAGAGTAATCAGTACAGAGCTGCAGAGGAATGTGTCTATAGTAGTGTAGTATAGGACTCTCGGCTAGATGTAGGTCGGATCTGTGTCTGTTTGTGTACGAGAAGAGTAATCAGTACAGAGCTGCAGAGGACTGTGTCTATAGTAGTGTAGTATAGGACTCTCGGCTAGATGTAGGTCGGATCTGTGTCTGTTTGTGTACGAGAAGAGTAATCAGTACAGAGCTGCAGAGGACTGTGTCTATAGTAGTGTAGTATAGGACTCTCGGCTAGATGTAGGTCGGATCTGTGTCTGTTTGTGTACGAGAAGAGTAATCAGTACAGAGCTGCAGAGGACTGTGTCTATAGTAGTGTAGTATAGGACTCTCGGCTAGATGTAGGTCGGATCTGTGTCTGTTTGTGTACGAGAAGAGTAATCAGTACAGAGCTGCAGAATAGTAGTGTAGTATAGGACTCGGCTGGATGTAGATCTGATACTTACAACTAAATCAACTTTTGGTTCTAGAATTTTAAATAGTCTTAATGATTCTTCGTTTATTTCATCAGCTTTCATGACTTGCCATGATAATACAGTTCTGTAAAGAAAATTTTCGAATATTTTTTTTGTTTTATGTATTTTAACCACTGGTTACGAAACCTCCAGAATATCAATATCTTTCTTCTTAAACTTTATACAGGACTTTTCTTAAACCTCGTTTAAAGAGAGATATGACATAGCGCTCCGGAAACACTGGAAGGAAGTCCATTCTAGATCAGAATGGTGCGTGGCAAAAAGGATCTTTTGAACCGGACTGTGATGAACGCAGCGGTTCCAAGTAAAGTTGATGTATTATATATTGCATGTATTTTATACCTTCCTCTTGAATCATTATCTATTAAAAAAATTGCATCAAAACCCATTGTATAGTTTTAAAAATTTAAAAATACATAAATAAAATATTATGACATACTTTGGAAATATTGCCATGGGCCCCAGAACTGTGATTCCATTGTTAAGTTTAAAACCATACTGAAAAAAAAAACATTTTTTATTCATTAAATATATCTATCACGTTATAAGTTATCTATCACCTACTTATACAGGACTTTTCTTAAACCTCGTTTAAAGAGGGACATGTCATAGCGCTCCGGAAACACCGCCGACCGGAGTGTACTCCAAATATAAGATGATTTGCCTAAAATTGCATAGTATACAATTAGCCTTGAAAATTCATATTCATCAAGTTTAGTATCAAATTTAGGGCTATATTTAACGTTTTTGCTCAAGGACTATCCAGTGTAATCAATAAATGAATAAAAAAATGGAGTTTTTATTTTTTTTCATTTATGACACGGGATACAGGTTCTTTGGCAAACTTAGTCAGAAGTCTTTTACAGGTAGACCAGAATTTGAAGTTCAGTGAGTTTATTTTTAAATATTTTATACGTACAGTGGCAAAGGTATCAATCATCAATCCTAGTTCATAATCAGTGTTGAGTATTCGCACTGTTGTCTTTCCTTCGCCTTCATATGCCGCTTTATTTCTTGTAAAACTAAAAATAAATAAACTTAATTTAAAAAAAAATATTAAGCTGAACGTAGAAGCCTTGAATAAAATATAATTTAAAAATAATTAATTCCAATTTTGAATTTTGTTTACAAAATACTAACCTCAAAATGGGAAGTTTCCTTTTTGATAAAATATTAAAATGTCTTAACGCATTGTGAAACATTTTGTTTGTTGCTTTTAGTTGTATGGATTACAATTTTCTAGTATTATTTCTGTTTAGACAAAATATTATAATTTTATCACAATGTTATAATCAATGTCAAAATCGTAACTTGAGACTAAGAATGTACCACAATCCGAAATTACGTTGAATGTCGATTTTTTGGAAATCGATAATCCAAACAATGATTTAAAATTACCAATCAAAATTTGCAACAGAAACTTTCCATACATTACTATAGCAAGCTAGGTAGATATAATGTTCACTGCTGCACTTTTTTGTTGAATGAAAAAGACACAGCCCACATTCAACTTCGTACTATCACACAAGTTTGTTCAGGTAGGTAGGTTAGATGTTATTATAGTCAGTTTGTAAGGAAGAAGATGAATGAGACATGACCATTTTACATTTAATGTTGTTGAACTGAAACAACACATGCTACTACATCACCCAAAATGTGTTTAGTTTCTTGCTCAGCTATTTTATCTATTTTACCTAGTCTAAAGTAAATCAAAAAGGCGTTGAAATTAAAAGATAAACATTTTTTTTTGTAAACTCATGAACCACACTTGTGGATTCAATTTATTAATCGATTTCTCATTTGCATTCACTCATCCCAACAATATTTTTCAGCCAGCTGATTGTCAAAATTTAAATCTGTTGTATATCATTTTTTTTTTATTCCTTAAAGCACTAAGTTCCAACATTATCCAGCCACTTCGCTGCAAAAAAAATCATCAGTACAGTGATCAACAGTATTATTTTGTGTAACTAATATTATAAGATTTAAATTTATTGCCTTATTATATTAATGTACCTTATTTTTTTCAGAACTGTTAAAATTAATTTTGTTTCAATTATTTATTGTGTGACCCTTTCTGCGTGGAACGTATCGTTCTTATCAAAATTACATCACACTTCACAGTTTACACTTTACAGCAATGCAGATGCGCGGTTTCATTCAAAATTTTAACCAATATTCATTGATTTTTGTGAAGTCTACAATATTAAAAAAGTAAAAGTAACCGTCCACTATTATTTTACGTAAATTTCAGTAGAAAACTACAAAGAAATTCCGCTATAATAAAATTAAAAACAAGTTTAAAAATAATGTTCTAAGAAATTTAAGACCAATTTTGAAAGTGAATTATTACATCGAAATGACCAGTTCTACAAGTGGAAATGAATTAAAAGAGGTAGCAAGGAGTCCAAAGAACAGTTTTGTAGCCAAAAACAGTGCCTACAACGTGGATATATGGAGAGAATTAACAAAAAGATGGCTCGTCGGCGGAGTTTTTCTCGTGATTATTTTAGCGGTTCTAACACCAGGAATTGGTGCTTCTGGAGGCAACTACGCATGTTCTTATAAAATCATTCTAGAATGCTGTGCACTTCATGAAGTCATGTAAATCAATTTTCGAAATTTTATTATTCTGTTGTTTGAAAGCTAAAAAAAGTTTAACCCTTTTATCTAGTGTAAGTAAGCTTAAAATTCTCTTAATTTTAAATCTAAGAATTATTTTTTAAATAAATTGATAACAAGGAACACAGATTGTAAAACAAATTAAAATTAAAAGTTTGAAAACAATATTTTAAGTCTTTAAGTTGTCCGATTAACTCCACATTTCATGTTATTGCATTGTCACGCAATATACATCTGCCTACAAAATTTCAGCTCAATCGGAAACCGGGAAGTTTCTCAAATTTAACTTGCAAGATACCTCTTGAACTTACATAGTTACATCCAGTGCAAGTTAATAAAATATCTTAACGGGGTTAATTATTTTTCAGTTTTCTTACACCAGTATTGATGTTGTAAAGCTTTTAATTAAAAATACCTCTTAATCACACATTAATAAAGCTTATTTTATAAAATTTAGATAATTACTACACAGGTATGTTTTATCAACAAATTCTTTGATATTTTTAAATTAAAAAATCATATGTTCATTTACAAAATATTTTACTAAAATCAATTTGAGAATTTTGTAAAACACTTTTGCAACTTTAATGCATTTTCAACGGGTTCTTACCACAATATTTAATTAATTGAGTTGTCTCGATATTTCAACGTTGTTGTAAACGTCATGATCACGAGAAGACTGGATACTAAATACAACAGTCACTCGCGGGTTCATGCTCAGAGAGTCTTGTAGATACAGTGAGTGTGGTGTGTCGTGATGGTACTACCCAAAAGCAAACAAGTGCGAGGGTAGACAGATTTGTTTGCTCTTAAATCGACCCGCAGTATCCAGTTTTCTCGTGATCATGACGTTTGCAACAACATTCATATCGAGACAACTCAATTAATTAAATATTGTGGTAAGAACCTGTTGAAAATGCATGAAAATATTATAGAAAACCGCAAGTGTCTGAATAATAATACTTTTGCAACTATTTCTAGTCTAGAATTAGATGAAAATAAATGAATACTTTGCTTATAATATGAATAATAAATAATATAATAATATCCAAACACAGATTATTAAAATTAATTCTGGATATCAATTTTTTTTAAATTTTATAGCAATGCTTGTTTCTTAATCAAATTCAATAGTAATATTTATTTAGTAATAATTTTCTGGATGAACTGATTTTGATGGTTCTATTTAACTGAAATGCTAACTAATGTTGTTAAAATTTTACTAAAATTTAGTTTAGTGGTAGAAAATCATTAAGATCAATCAAATTAAGATCAAGACCAAGAGCTTATGGATCTGTGTTTAAAAAAATGTTTTTTTAATGGACAACATTTTCGATTTGCTATACACTTTTGCGTGTATTTCTTTTCTATATGAACCGATTTCGATGATTCTTTTTGAAACGAAGTTCCTTATCGCGCGTTATCGAAAGGGGGCTAGACGGAAATTCTTATGAAAAAGTTGTCACGACACTTTTTTTGTTTTAGATGATTATCGCTAGATGGCGCTGTGATTAAAATCTTTTAAAACAATTCTACTAATTATTATAACTTAAAAAAATAAAATTTTATTACAATTCCCTCACTAATTAATCGAAAGGAACTTCGTTCCATCCGGGTGTCCCTTGACACCGTCCCTTGAATCTGACACTTTAGATGTCCTATCTATAGATATCTCACATGATAAAGATCTCACCGGTTTTGTGCTTTACTTGGGAAATGGAAGTCGGTCGTATTCATCTAATATATAAAATTCTCGTGTCACGGTGTTCGAACTTGAACTCCTCCGAAACGGCTTGACCGATTTTGATGAAATTTTTTGTGCTTATGCGGTACCTATGAGAATCGGCCAACATCTATTTTTCATCCCCTAAATGTTAGGGGTAGTCCACCACTAATTTTTTTTTCGGCGCAGACGAAGTTGCGCGAGTCAGCTAGTTTTTGTAATAAAAATATTTTTTACAGGTATCTTCCACACGGAATATTCTTCCTATCTCCTACTCTGCTACATTTACTACTCCTCAGGTCGTCAGTCTACCCTACCCATAAAACTACCCACTACCCTAATTGTAATAACATGCACACACACACATATAGTGATACCTTGCATACACGTGGTGATAGTATCGGCTATCAGAGATTTGACTGACATAGGTATCGTAAAAGGGTAAGTGTTTTGAATTTTAAAATTTTTTGATAGATGGCTAAAGTGATAATAATCAAGCAAGTATTAAACCGATTTTGATGAGTGTCTTTTTTATAGTTAGCAGATACCTTGGACAAAGTCGTAGGTAACTGGTACATTCAGACGATTTTTTTTTTTTTGCAATATCTCTTAGTACTATCGCAGTACTAACACCAGCCTTCGTTTTCGGGAGTGATCTTCATACACCCTGTATTATCCACTCAACTGGGAACGTCACTATTCGCTAGATGGCGAAACTGGGGACTTCGTTCCGAATCAATACCGTGTTTGAACCTCTTTTTAAAAACATTTCTTTCCAATAATTTTTAATTTTGATTTTTAATTAAACCTTATATTTTTGTCAATCTTTATTACTAAATGACGCTGTATTGCATTTTCAGCGAAAATATACCATCTCCGTAAAATACGAGACGACTAAAAAATGTAAACAAAACAAGTTTTAGAACTGTGCTCAATTTTGGCTCCTGCCACAGACTTGGCAAAAGTAAACAAACCAATTTGGTTGCCGATCCCAGTTGAGTGGATACACCATCATTACCACGTGTATGTTTTTCAGTGCATTATACTCATCAGTTGGAGCCCCTACAATGTGGTTATCTATGACTCTAAGCGATAGTAGTGATGCCCCAACAGTGGTAGCTTGTAATTATGTCGCATCCATCATAGCTATACCACTGTCTATGTTTATTTTGGTAAGTTTAAAATATATTTTAAGATCCTGGATATCATGTTGCAGTCATGGAATTATACAGGGTGATTTTTAAAGAAGGTCCATATTGCAGGAGGTTGATGAGTACTCTGTTCTAATACGGAATATTACAAAAAATAGGTAAAATTACAAAATTTTTTTTTTTAAATCTAAATTCGACAAAACTACCTCAAACATAAACAATTTCGGCTAAAAGAGTGTTGACTAACGACCTCTAGTGATCTCGCGCACCCCACACCTCCGCCACACCCATCAGCTGTCGAAAAACCATCATTTTGAAAGAATTATAGATATTTTTAAGTTGCGATTACTAAGGCATTAAGCCATATTCTTTGGTAATAATATTTTTACTGGTCGTATATAACCATCAGCTACCATGACCTTCAATATGTACCCTCACTAAGAAATCACCCTGTAATTCTATGGTGGCAGTAGAGTGCTAGCTAATACAAGTAAAACGAGCCAATGATGAGTCTATCTTGTTTAGTACAAGTGTTCCTATCGAATCCATCATAATATAATAATAATAAATAATAATATGACAAAATGACGCTGATCCGATGATGGATTCGGTAATCATAGGAACTCCTGTACTACATAAGATAGACATATCGTGTTTGGGCTCATTTTACTTGTCTTGGCTAGCATTCTACTGATACATGATATTCAGGATCTTAAAACGCTTGTATTTAAAGTTTTCTTAAAAATAAATTTTCTTATATCTTTATTATTTCTAGTGTGGCCATCCCTCAAGACCGGGTCTTCAAATACTAACAACAGTTTTCTCAGCTCTAATTCCGTACTCAATAGGGTTGTACCACGCCAAAAAATACGGTTCTTCTATACGAAATATTATGGAATCTAGGACTTACGCTCTTTTACTATTATATGTTGAATGTTGCCAATTTTTCGACAATGCCGGTGGTGTTATGAACGTTGTTGATTTATTTTCTATAATGATTTTAGGTATGTATTGTAAAAAGAATTTTAATTGGAACGAAGTTCCTTATCGCGCGTTTGAAGGGGGCTAGACGGAAAAAAATCTTACGAAAAGTTGTCACGACTCTTTTTTGTTTTAGATGATTATCGCTAGACGGCGCTTTGATCAAAATCTTTTGAAATATTTTTATAAGATATCTTTTAATAGAAAGGAACTTCGTTCTATTCGGGTGTCCCATGACACCTCTCAAGTTTTTTATGTATTTAATTCATCGTATCATTTAAAATAACTATTATCTTTGACAGACTTCCAAAAAAGGAGGTACTCAATTGGTTTTTTTTGTTTGTTCCTTCATAACTTTAGTTTTGGTGGACCGATTTGAATGATTCTGGTGTCAGATAAAGCTAGTCGTCATGACGTCTCATTTATTTTTCAAGATAGAACAATTTGGTACTTTTGGATCTATTTTAAAAGTGTATTTTTAACGGACAAAAATTTGCGTATATTTCTTTTGTATGTGAACCGATTTCAATGATTTGTTTTTTGTTGGAAAGCAGGCATTTTGAGCATTGTGTCATATAAATTTGCTAAAGATCTGACTGGTAGTTTTTGTGCTATGCTTGAGAAATGGAAGTCGGTCGTTTTCATTTTTGTAATAAAAATATTATATTATAGTTTTCACGTGTTTGATAACAAGTACGACAGCATGTTGGGTGTACGCTCGCTGCGGATTGATTGACGACGAACATTCGCGGACGATCGCTCTGTGCTCGATGTCCAAGTCAATTGAATTCGGTGAGTAAAATAAATAAATCTTTTCAGATAAAGAAGAATAAAAGGAACGGGATGTATCTTAAAAAAGTGTAAGAACCCATTACTGTTGAGTGCTGGTCTCGTGTCTCCTCAGTAGAGGGATCAGGTATACTCCACCACGAGACCACAATGCGGGGCTGAGTATAGCAGACGAAGGATTTATAGAACCCTTTACCAATACTCTCTTTGAGATGATTCCGTCATCTCCCTTTTACCATCGCTCTACACGCCGCAGGGGTAAAGTTCATCAACTTTACTTGGAACCGCTGCGTTCATCCACAGTCCGGTTCAAAAGATCCTTTTTGCCCCGCACCATTCCGATCTAGAATGGACTCCCATCCGCGGTGTTTCCGGAGCGCTATGACATGTCTCTCTTTAAACGAGGTTTAAGAAAAGTCCTGTATGGGTAGGTGATAGATAACGGCCCCTCTTTGCCCTGGCATTGCAGAGGTCCATGAGTGACGGTAACCGCTTACCATCAGATGGGCCGTAGGCTCGTGTATCTATTAAGCAATTTAAAAAAAATATCCATTATGGTAGTTATGCAGGGCGAAGAGCGTACGTCAAATTGACAGGAACACAATGGAATTTAATGTTTTTGTAAATGTCAAAAAATTGTGCCTAAATAGTGCTAAATATTGACCGAAACCACATAAAAGTCGTGGTGGGGTAGTGGTCGAAGCGCTTCCTTCCGAACGGGAGGTCGCGGGTTCAAAACCGGCTGGCTTGTACCTCTAAATCTAAATGTAAAAAAGATTTATGTGCAATTTTTCACAACACCACTGGCTAAAAACGGTGAAGGAAAACATCGTGAGGAAACCTGCATGTCGGAAAAGGGTTCTAAAAATCCTTTGAAGATATGTGAAGTCCCCAATCCGCACTGGTCGCTGAGGAGACCTGAGCCCAACAGTGGGCAGTAATGGGTTGGTACAGTACAGTACAGTACCACATAAATAGTGCTACTGTACTTTAAAAGATATTCTAAAGTCAATACGTCGTGTCTGCCAACTTGACATGAGCCAAGAAGTGGACTGTAATGGGTTGTTACAGTACTACCTTATTTTTTTCTAGTATCTTGGAGAGCTCAATGTGCGATATCAGGGGCCTCTTTACTGTTAGCTGCTCTGCCAGCCAGAGCACTCATTTT
This sequence comes from Trilocha varians, assembly GCA_030269945.2. NCBI lineage: Eukaryota > Metazoa > Arthropoda > Insecta > Lepidoptera > Bombycidae > Trilocha > Trilocha varians. Next base: position 15,237,555 of record AP028278.1, on the reverse strand, counting down.
AGCTGCAATTTCTAACGGGGATATACCGGAGACTGATTAGATTAAAAAATTGTTGAATTATAAGCATTCATTTTCATAATTAATTAGTTCTTAGCACTATTTAATTGAGTCACTACAGCTGGTCTAAAGTTAGAGATCACCCTGTATGTGAAAATTAATGTCAATTTATTTCATAATATACAGGGTGGATTTGTAACTTTGGACAATCTGACGTGAGGTGAATGACCTGTCGAAATACAACTTAGCACCAATTTTGAATGGATATGTTAAAATTTTGACATAGTATGGAAAACGTACGACTGTCGTTGCGGACTTCCATATTATTATGATGAAAAAAAAATATCCGATTCCTAAAATAAAAGTGGTTCTAAGTTTTATTTCAACAGGTCATTCACCCCACGTCAGATTGTCCAAAGTTACAGATCCACCCTGTCTAGAAAATTCTGCAATACATTATTGATGATATCCAAAATATTGCTAAAAGTTAAATAAAGGACCATCCATAAATTACGTCACAATTTAAGGTGAGGAAGGTAATGACGACGAGGTGTGACATTATATGACATGAAGTTGGGAGGGGTTCCAAATCTAATAAAAAATCAAAATGGGTATGATTGATTTCGGAACCGCTATTTTCATTCAATAAATCCCTACTAATACGCTTTCCCGCTTAAACCTCTCAACCGATTTTGATAAAATTTGGCACAGACAACCTTTAGACCCTGAGAAAGGACATAGGCTATTATTGCGAAAAAAGGGATGAAGGAGGTGGGCACAAGCTAGTTCTAAAATAAATTTACATAATATGTGACGTCACACTAAGAGGTTGGCTTCACTATGTCTAGCTTTGACAAGGGATTGAAGGGGTAAAAAATCATGAAATTTGTGACGTAATTTATGGCCCCTAAAAGTAAAATATGCATCATCTTAGACCAAATATTAGTGCCTTGAAAATGTAGGTATGTAAGTTTCAAAATCTAGTCTTAGCGTGCCCGCACACCTAAAAAAGTATTGTCAATACTTGTGTCAGAAGCAGAGATGGGATTTAAAAGTCAAAAGAACTTAACTAGAATGTTAGAAAAAAATAGCAATAATAGCGTTTGAGTAGCATGCAATAAAAATCTTTTAGATATTGAAATTGTGTTATTTGTATATACCTCCTGGTGCTTACGTCAAGTGCGTTTAGTTCCATGTATTGCACTAAAAGATATGAAAAAAAGTAATTTCAGGCAGCGTCAAGCCTGTAAAAGTATGAAAGAAATTTGAATTACCTCATTGCATATATTATAAAGTATAAGACCACCTGAATAGTAGACTTACGATGTTAAAATTAATATTTTTAGCATTATACGATTTTGGAACTAGAACCTAAAATGTAATTAAGTTTTTCAAGTATTATTTATCATAAAACATGCACGTGCTATTTTTTAAAATGTGCTTTTAATTAACACTTTCTTTAACATGCTATTTTTTAGTATCTTTTCCCATCCCTCGGTCGAAAGTATTGACAATACTATTGATAAGTGTGCGGGCACGCATAAAACATTGTTAACTGCTGGTTTCAAAAATAAATCTATTAATTATATTTGTTGTTTTATTGTACATTTTCCAATATTATATTTAAACCAACTTATAAAAATGCAAAAACGGATACCCCGATATTTAATTAATTGAGTTGTCTCGATATTTCACGAGAAGACTGGATACTGTGGGTAGATTTAAGAGCAAACAAATCTGTCTACCCTCTTTCTCGTTCGCTTTTGGGTGTCACACACTCAAACTCATATCACGACACACTCTCTGTATCTACAAGACTCTCCGAGGATGAACTTTGAATTAATTATGCGTGAAAGTAATTTAAAAATCGCGAGCGTTTAAATAAATTTATGCTAAAAACTCATGAACTCCTTTTTGGAAGACAATTGACATACGCAAGTGGTCAATTCGTGTTGATAGTGGCGCCCAACGTGGGGCTATTATAAGAAAAGACGGAGAAATAGAAAAAAAATAAAAAAAAAAAATATAAAAAAAGCTTTTGACTTCCTTAAAAGTAGGATTAAGAATTGTATTTTTTTTCCCTCTCACAACTTCAGTTACCGTTATCGAGTTGACCGATTTGGATAATTCTTGTTTCATATGGAAGGTGATGGTCGTCATGAGCTCCCATTTTTTTTCAAGATCGAAGCAAAACTTTGTAGCAACCTTTCTTTTTTATGGACTTAAATATACAAAAACAAAAAGGTAAGTTGAATAAATACTTAAAAATAAATGAAAAACAGACTAAAATACAATTGTTTTATTTGGACTATTTTTAACATTATTATAACTTATACCTACTATTGTTAAATATTATAATAAAAAATCACAGTCGATTATAATATTGTTATTTAACTAAAATATGTTAGTATTTAATTTAAACTAAAAACGGATTTATTGACAAAAACTGTTATTTCAACTTTATTTTTTGATATTTAAATTACAATTTAATTGCACGAATTTATTTATAATAAAAAAGAACCGACATAACTTCAAAATTAAATTTCTTACACAAGAAAAACTACAAAACTATGTAAAATTTAAACTTATAATAATAGTGAAAAATTACCAATGGCAAGTATTTGTGTAAAAATTATCTACTTAAAATATAATCAGGAAAAACTTACTCTAAATAGAAGTTCATTCATAATATTACAATTTCAATTCTTTCAAATGTAAACAAAACTATTTTATTATAATTACTTGACAACCCTATGAATAGTGTAACGAATCGCGTCAGCTGTTCATTTCTTCTCATTAGGGTTGTCAAAACTGTTTATTTTTTATTTTACAATTATTTTTTGGGGTTTTTCGTTTTTTAATTAGTGTTTCATTGAGATTTACAAAATTGAGATGATCTTAAAAAGACTTATAAGTTAATCTTAAATCTAAACTTAGCTATCGAATAATACTTTTAGCCTCGGCTAGTGTAAAACTAAAAAAATACATTCATTAAAGTTAATTTTAAAAGCTTAATATTATGCTTTAATTAATAAATAATATTCTATACTCTATGATATACAGGGTGGATAAATAACTTTTCAAGCCGAAGTCCGATTGTCCAGACAAAATACAACTTTTTAAAAAATCGGTTCAATTTTTTTATACTGTATAGTAATACAAGCTGATTGATTTTTCTTTGCGCCATAAGGAAGGCAATTTTTTTAGAGTTACATATTAGACTTTTAGTACGGATATTAGGAGTGTGCGAATAATTCGAACTCACGAATTATTCGTTCCGAATCGAATACGAATATTCGAATCTTCGAATTATTCGAAATTCGCCGAATATTCGAAAAATTTCGAATAATTCGAAAAGTTTCGAATATTCGTCGAATTTCGAATAGTATCGAATTCGACTACGACGACTACGACTATTTTGTAGACATCTAACCCATTAAAGATATTATCTACTAAATACAAATTCTTGTCCTATTTCCGATGCATCGTCGATACTATTCGAAATTCAACGAATATTCGAAACTTTTCGAATTATTCGAAATTTTTCGAATATTTAATATTTAATATAATATTTAATATTTCGAATCGAATTTTAATATTCGATTCGATTCGATTCGAACGATATTCGCACACCCCTAACGGATATCTATTTTATTTAAAAATATAATACAGCTTATAGCCTTCCTCGATAAATGGACTATCCAACACTGAGGGTATTTTCCTGATCAGACGAGCGATTTCTAAGATTAGCGCGCACAAACTTCAGGTTCATAATATTATAGATTATCACGCACTTGCTTCTGACGGACCTTGTTGTTGCAAAAGAGTCCAATAAAGACCTCTTTTTCTTACTAATTCATCGTGAGAACCACTTTCGGCAATAACACCTGGAAAGAAACAAAAAATGAAATTTATAATTATTTTTATTGCCATGTAGACGGCTAACAGGCTACCTGATCGTAAGTGGTTGTGGTCGCTCATGGACCTCTGCAATGTCAGGGGACACTGCGCTACCTACGACCTAAATTTAAGGACCTTAAGCGTCGTTTGAAGAAGAACAAGTCATAGCGCTCTGGAGATACCGAAGGAGGGGGTACCTCTAAATATTAATGCGACAAAGATCTATGTGCAATTTTCACAACACAACTGCCTAAAAAACGGTGAAGGAAAACAACATATCGGAAAAGGATTCTATAAATCCTTCGAAGATACGTGAAGTCTTCAGTCGCGTGGTGGCCTATGCCTAACCCCTCTTCGGAGGAGACCTGAGCCCAGCAGTGGGCAGGGTTGTTACAAATCCGAAAAATATGAGCAACTTTGTCACGTCTCAACCAATCCTGGCTACTGCAAAATATTTAAAACAGACCAATTTTGGTTCTCCAGTTAGACACCTTGTATAGTACTTACCATTATCAACGACACAAATGGTGTGTGCGTGTCGGACTGTCGCGAGACGATGAGCTATTATAATAGTTGTACGATCTTTGGAGGCAGCTTCTAAAGCAGCTTGTACGATCTGAAAGAAAATAATAATAAAAGTAACTGTTTTACAAGCTTTATATAACACTGGATGTAACTGTGTAAGATCGACAAACTTCCTAAAATTTAGCTGACATTTCGCACGCAGATGTATATCGCGTGACAATGCAACAATATGACAAAATGGCGCTGATCTGATGATGGAGTCATAGGAACTCCTGTACTAAACAAGATAGACTCGTTGTCTCGTTTTACTTGTATTAGCTAGCACTCTCCTGCTACATGATATCCAGGATCTTAATTGCTTGTATTTAAAACGTTTTCTATAAATAAGATAACTTGTTTTTTAATTGTATAGATTACTAGCGGGCCCGCACAATTTCGTCTGCGTCGTTCAATTAAATGATAGCCTATATTTTTTCTCAGGGTCTAAATTCTGTGTCAAATTTCATCAAAATCGATTGAGAGGTTTAAGCGGGAAAGCGTAACAAACAGAGTTACTTTCGCATTTATAATATTAGTAGGGAGTACCTTTTCACTGGAAGCGTCTAAAGCTGAAGTAGCCTCATCCAGTAATAAGACTCTAGGGTTCCGTACTAATGCTCTTGCAATGGCGATCCTTTGCTTCTGACCTCCTGATAAAGCAGCCCCACCTTGTCCTAACCTTGTTTCATAGCCCTAGGAAAAATTATAAAGATTAATAAGGAAAATAAAGTGATTTACAAAGTAGATAATTTAACGTTTTCTTGTTAGAACGAAGTTCCTTATCGCGCGTTATCGAAAGGGGGCTAGACGGAAATTCTTCTGAAAAAGTTGTCACGACACTTTTTTTGTTTTAGACGATTATCGCTAGATGGCGCTGTGATTAAAATCTTTTAGAAAAATTCCTTATTTTATTTTATATGATTAATGCTAGATGGCACTGTGATCAAAATATTTTATTTAAGTTATAATAATTACTTAGTTTAAAACGTCTGTCTCTCTCTCTCATTTAAAATTCCCTCACTAATTAATCGAAAGGAACTTCGTTCCATCCGGGTGTCCCTTGACACCTCTCAAGTTTTTTGTATGTCTGTTTGTGCCGGGTGCAATAGCAGAAAATAAGGTACTTAAAATCTTGAATCACACGTTTCACATTGTTCCTTTTGTTTAAGACTCTACGTTTGTTTGCAAAGATTATTCGTAATTAACTGTTCTTTCGACTGGCATAAAAATACAGGGTGTTGATTTTTGCCGATTTTGTTAGTTCAATTTTCAGATAAACCAAACAATTTGAGAAAAATATGTGAATGCAGTATTATTAAACATCAAAAACAAAATAATATTTCGTTTCAGCAAGACATCCTATCTCTAATATTTAAGGTACTTCCCGTTTTGTATATGTAATAGTTTTGGGACACCCTGTATAGGTAGCTTAAATTATCCATAATTAAAAAATAAAGTCAGTTATTTGGGAACTACGCTACAAACAGACTTACAAACAAAAACTATTAGAAAGAAAGAAAGAAAGTAAACTTTACTACATTGAATACTTACCAAAGGCAGTCCAGATACAAAATTGTGTACGTTAGCCTGTTTTGCTGCTTCAATTATTTCCTCCATGCTGACGTTTCGAGAATTATCACCGTAAGCAATGTTTTCCCTGAAACAATTATAAATTATTAAATGCAAGCTTTTAAAATCTTGAAAATCATGTAAAATGAGCCTAATCACGATAAGAAAGTTCTTTAAGTTAGGTCGTAGGTAGCGCAGTGTCCACTGACATTGCAGAGGTCCATGAGCGACGGTAACTTACGATCAGGTGGCCCGTTAGCACATCTGCCTACAAGGCAATAAAAAAAAGTCTAACTTGTTTAGTACACAAGTTTATTCCGAATCCATCATCAGATCAGCGCCATTTTGTTATATAATTGCATTGTCACGCGATATACATCTGCGTGGAAAATGTCAGCTCAATCAGAAACCGGGAAGTTTGTCAAATTCAACTTTCAAGATTCCACCCGAACTTACATAGTTATATCCAGTGCACGTTAAATAATAATAAAAAATATTTACACAAAATAGCAGCGGCTATCTTGGATTCGTCTAGACTATTATTTGACACTCATATTGAAGGAGATTGCGTAAAGATGTGTGATCCGCCATTTTGTTGCGTTTTCCATTTTGGACTAATTTTCGCGAAACACAATAAATGTGCGATGGTAACATACCATCAGGTGGGCCGTACACTGAGCAATAAAAAAAACTTGAGAGATCACGGGACATCCGGATAGAACGAAGTTCCTTTCGATTAAAACGTATCTCATAAAAAATATTTCCTTTCGTAACGCGCGATAAGGAACGTGTTTTAAAAGATTTTGATCACAGCGCCATCTAGCGATAATCATCTAAAACAAAAAAGTGTCGTGACAACTTTTCGTAAGACTTTTTTCCGTCTTTCACAACGCTCGATAAGGAACTTCGTTTCAACAACCTCAAGGAACTTAAGAAACTCTTCTTGGAGGTCGAATTAAGTATCATATTTATTATTTACCTAATACTTCGTTCAAATAATGCCGGTTCTTGTTGCACGAGACCCAGGTTCGATCTTAGACTGGGTAGAGACAGATCGCGTTTGATATCTTTGCCGTCCAGTTCCTGTAAAAACAAAGAAATAAATTTAGAATGAAAATTGGATTTTTTTTATTTGGGTCTAAAACGACCTGTACGCATTTTACGTGTTAAAATTACTCATTAGCACTAAACGTCATAACTGATAGTAGGTCGATTGAGTCATTATTTGAGTGGGAGGCTCAGGTTAGTGAAGGTATTATGTCTACGCACTGAAGGTGTTAAATAACTTTTCATTAAGTATAAATATTATATACTTACAAGGCATGTATTCAATGTGTAAAAGCATTAAGTGGGTCGAAAATGAATGGCGATACGAGGTGTTATCGGCCCATATCAGGACTAGACGTTAGGGCGACACGCGATCTATTAGACCCCTTCTCCTTTAACAAAGTTATGCTCTTCGCACAGCAGGGAATTTCATGTTTTTCCTTACCGCACCACAGGAAAGTTGCTTGAGGGATCATTTAGGCCTCGTAGCAGCGAACGTGTTAAAGCACCAAGTAGATCAAAATGACCCCACAAATGTTTTAAAGTACAATACTTACAACTCGTCCGCTGACAGGGTCATAGCTCCTCATTATAAGATGCATCAGTGTTGACTTGCCGCAACCGCTAGCCCCGACCAAAGCTACCGTGTGACCAGCCCGCAGTGGCAGGGTTAACCCGCGTAGTACTGGCACGTTTGGACGAGTCGGGTAGTGGAAATGTATGTTCGAGAAGTCGACTTGTCCTTTTGCGTTCTGTAAGATAAGGCAAAAATGAAAACGACTGACTTTTTTATTGTTTCGTAGGCAGACGAGCTGACGGCACACCTGATCGTAAGCGGTTACTGTCGCTCATGGACCTTTGCAATGTCAAAAGACACTGCGGGGCCGCTACCTACCCTAAGGATTCTCTTCAAGTCTCGTTTGAAGAAGGACAAGTCATAGCTCTCGGGAAACACCAAAGAGTACTTCAGTAATTGAAGCATAGCACAAAAACTACAAGTCAGATGATTATCAAATTTATACGCGATAATATCCAAAGTGTCTGCTTTTTAACAAAAAATGAATCATCGAAATCGGTTCACTCAGATGAGAAATATACACTTAAACGCACAGCTAATCGTGAAAAGATTGATTTCGCATATAACTAGAAAAGTACCTATTCCATCTCGAAAAAATAAAATAGGACTCTACGACGAGTATAAACTTTCATTTGACGAAAGAATCATTCAAATCGGTTCACCTAAACTAAAGTTATGCGTGTAAATGACATTGCAGAGGTCCATGAGCAACAGTAACCGCTTACGATCAGGTCGCCCGTTAGCTCGTCTGTCTACAAGGCAATAAAAAAAAAAAAAAAAAATGTCAGTTGTCACTGGTAAGCTGTACCTACATTATGCATGAACTACGGCATAAAACCTATAATATAAAATAGCTTACCCATCCAGTTTCTTCTTTAGCTGTAGGTTCGGTGACAATTTTCGGTTCTCTTGCAAGAGCATTAACAATCCTGGCTCCAGAGCGTTTAGCTGCGGCGAAGTTAGGAGCGAAAGATAAAGCTTCGGCCAGCATCCAGGCTCCGTATATAAGGGCTTCGGATACTCTGGAAGAGAAATACATGTATTAGAACATTCACTTCTAAACGAGGCCTAAACGATCCCTCTGTGGTGCGACAATTAAAAATGTGATTTCCCTGCGGTGGGGTTTAAAAGACCGCGTGTCGTAACGTCTGGTCAGGGTGCGGGCCGATAAGACCTCGTGTCGTAGTGTCAAGTGTGCAAAAATTGGTTTCGCAGCGAACGTGTTTATCATTCAACTGGGAGCTACGTCAAAATTGGTTTGTTTACGCAAAGTCTGTGGTAGGAGCCAAAATTGAAAGAAAGAAAGTAGTGGACCCGCGCAACTTCGTCTTCGTCATTTTCAATTAAAAGGTAGCCTATGTTCTTTCTCGGGGTCTAAAGATTGTCTGTACCAAATTTCAGTAAAATGATTGAGAGGTTTAAACGGGAAAGTGTGACAGACAGACAGAGTTACTTTCACATTTATAATATTAGTAGGGATTTCCACAAAGCATTCTATTTACTTTTACTATGTCTAAAATACTTACAGTATAGCGTATTCATAAGGTAATCCTTCTGTAGCAATAAGATAACCTCCATAGGCAAGGGACACAGCGTATCCCAAAGTTGGGGCACACAGACAAGCACCATACACTATTCCCCTAATTGGGCTGTTCCCACTCCCACCAGTGGACAGAGCTGTGGCATATCTGTCCAGAACTGTGGACTCTACTCCTGTTAAAATAAATTAAAATATATGTAGATGGTTATCGGGTATTTGCCCACCTCTCGCTCCCACCACTGTAACTCTTGTGTAGCCAGGATCCATTTGACCAGCGTAATGACTCTGAGCAGTGAAGCCCAGGAACCCGAGGGAAAGCTAACTCGTCTTGGGCCCCGCAATGAATTTAATCAGAAGATAATAGTAGGAGTAGGAAAACATGAGTTTCGACTTCCCTTCTCGCAAAGCGGGAGACAATAAAATAAGATTGAAAAAGCATTACGCCAGAATTGAGTACAATTTGAGTAAATCCTTCGAACTGAGAAAAACTTTGGTGGTTGTAATGAATAGGGTTAAGACTACGGGACCGTTTTTATCAATATTTTCACCATTCGAAAGCTACATTTTCCACGAGTAACATGACTAGATTTTATTGGAACGAAGTTCCTTATCGCGCGTTGTGAAAGGGGGCTAGACGGAAAAAATGTTACGAAAAGTTGTCACGACCCTTTTTTTGTTTTAGATGATTATCGCTAGATGGCGCTGTGATCAAAATCTTTTAAAACACGTTCCTCATCGCGCACGTTCCTTAGGAAAAAAAATAAAAGATATATTTTAATTGAAAGGAACTTCGTTCTATTCGGGTGTCCCATGACACCTCTCAAGTTTTATTTTCTCTATTTTAAAACTAAATTTAGCCTATGTGACTCGGGGTTAATGTAGCCAACGGTGAATTTTTTTTTAAATCGGTTCAGTTGTTTCGGAGCCTTTTCGTGTCAAACAAACAAACAAACCTTTTCTCTTTATAATATTAGTATAGGTTACTACTTACCAAGACTTTGTACTGTCCGAACATTGAGCACTGCTTCTGTGGCAACTCTGGATGCTTGTTCTATAGAATCTTTTTGTTTTTCTTCCATACGTTTATTTATATAGCCTTCTAAGTAAATGCAGCCCATAACCTGAGTTAAATAGGAGAAAAAACTGTTTAAGTACAAGCTTTTAAGACCCTGGATATCATGTAGCAGTAGAGTGCTAGCTAATACAAGTAAAACCAGCCCAAATACGACGGGTCTGTCTTGTTTAGTATAGGAGTTCGTATGGCTTCTTTCCGACTCCAATCAGTGCAAGTTGATATTTAAAAATATAAGTATGTACGGTTATGCTTGAAAACATTTTAACATTTTTCACATGAAAGACCCTTTTTGCCCTGTTTCATTAAGCTTTGTAATGGACTCTTGCCCTCAATGTTCCCGGAGCGCTATGTCTTTAAACGAGGTTTAAGAAAAGTCCTGTATGGGTAGGTGATAGATAACGGCCCCTCATTGCCCTGGCATTGCAGAGGTTCACGACGATAACCGCTTACCATCAGGCCGTGAGATCGTTTATCTGTCTAGGGGGGGCGTTCATAAATTACTTGAGGTTTTTAAGGGGGGAGGATCTCGACAAATATCACGCATTTTTTTCTGATTGAAACAGAAATAAATGGGGATCAACTTGAAAAGTTTTTCAGAGCAGATAAATAACTTTATACTCACACAAGGTACACTTAGCAAGCTGACCAGGGTCATCTTCCATGAATAAGCCATCGCCAGACCAACCCCAATGACCATAGTACTAACTCCTTGGAGCACTGTGCCTAGTTTAGTACCTGAAAGACAATATTAAATTTGTATCAAATCTCTTTAAACACTCGCGGTTATCTACATCACTTACACTATTACTAAACGGGTTCTTTCCACGATTATTTTCAATTGAGCGATCCCGATATTTCGGCACTGTTTCAAGCGCCATGATCACGGGAAGACTGAAGAACTGCGGGTAGGTTTAATAAAACGAACGAGAAAGAGGGTAGACAGATTTGTCTGCTCTTAAAGTCGTGGAAAGAACCCGTTTAGTAATAGTGTAAGTGTTGTATCAAATCTTTTCAAAACTTCAGCAAACGGAAAGGTGATGGTCGTCGTGGGATCCCATTATTTTTTACACTACGACCTTACGAATTTAACGAATACAAAGTAAAACAAAGATAATAACCTTCTCCAATTTGGAAAACAGTCAAAAATAAGATAGCGAGTAAAGTAAATAAAAAAAACTTGAGAGGTGTCAAGAGACACCCGGATGGAACGAGGTTCCTTTCGATTAATTAGTGAGGGAATTGTAATATTTTTTTTTTAAAGTAACTAATTATTATAACTTAAATAAAATATTTTGATCACAGCGCCATCTAGCATTAATCATATAAAACAAAATAAGGAATTGTTTTAAATGATTTTAATCACAGCGCCATCTAGCGATAATCATCTAAAACAAAAAAATTGTCGTGACAACTTTTTCATAAGAATTTCCGTCTAGCCCCCTTTCGATAACGCGCGATAAGGAACTTCGTTCCAACAATCATCCAAATAGAATTCCTCCAGTTACAGCGTAGTCAAAATTATATAATTATTTAGCATTTATAATACAGGGTGGATCTGTAATGTTATCCCAGCTGATTTGTACTGAATTTCCTGTCGAAATACAACTTAGAAGCACTTTTATTTTTGGAATCACTTCAAGTTATTCTAAGTTGTATTTCGACAGGTCATGCACCATACTACAGCTGGAAAAATGGGACAAAGTAACAGATGCACCCTGTATATCATTGAACTATATATTTACCAGTAGCTCCTTGCACAGCCGCACAATCTGATGATAATCTTGCACACAGAGCTCCCACTGAATTAGATTGTTCGTCAAACCAGCCTTGTTCCTAAAAAACAATAATAAATACTTAATTAACTTTGAACTATAATGTATGACGGGCCTTTTTCGACCCGTCAGCACTGACAGCAAAAATATACAAGTCAATCATAACGAGGTTAACAATATCATTATTAAGTTATTTCTCTTTTTGTTAATCTTTGTTGTCGTTGTTTGTTAACCCTAATGAATTTAAAAAAATGTGAGCAGTGCTTGGTAGGCCTTTTCCTGCCCACTGATTGATGAAATAAACATCTCAACAAATTAGGTACTTTGTGATGAGTATAAATATTCAGAAATATTTGTTTTTATCTGTTAATTTCATACAGAATTGTAGCACTCATTCTGTAACAGCGGGCCGTTATCGACCTACCTTTAGAACATATTACAAACAATTTATAAGACACTATTCCATGCAGTCTAACAATACAGTAATATAACAGTGGCAGGCCTGTATCGACCTACCACTCAAATTTTAACCACAACCACATTTTTTAAACAGTATCTTGTACTCAGTTTCGTCTAACTTACCAACACAGCAATATAACAGTGGCAGGCTTATATCGACCTACCATTGAAGTTTACACTAACCTGTTTCAAATAGTTCCTAAGGCTCAATTCTCGTAATCTATCAGTCAGTTTAGTTCCAGCATTACATAGTAACCATGTCTGCAAGAAGTTCACAATTCCACATACAGCTGCGACTCCGGCAAATAATCCAGCATATAACTGGGACTCTTCTAAGATTGCTTCAGAATCTCTTGAGGCAAACATCTGCACGAAAAATAGAATTTATTTTAAAGAAAACTTATTTAAATACAAGCTTTTAAGATCCTGGATATCGTGTGGCAGTAGAGTGTTAGCTAAAATGAGCCTAAACACAACGAATCCATCATCAGATCAGCGCTGATGATCTTTCTTAAAATGTATATTTGTAAACGTGTATTGTGTGTTCATTAAATGTTTATCTTTCTCTTTTTTTTTTTTTTTTTTATTGCAAGGTAGATAAACGAGCATACGGCCCACCTGATGGTAAGCGGTCACCGTCGCTCATGAACCTCTGCAATGCCTGAATTCGCTATTTTATAATATTATTGCATTGTCACGCGATATACATCTGCGTGCAAAATGTCAGCTCAATCGGAAACCGGGAAGTTTGTCAAATTTAACTCGCAAGTTTCCACCTGAACTTACATAGTCACATCCAGTGCAAGTTAATATAAAGCTTGTAAAATAACAAAATATAAAATGGACAAACATCAGCGTATTTATGAGAAAAAGTACTTACCCCATACAATTTCGAGAATAACAAAGCGAAGACAGGCATAGTGGAACCAACGAAGAAAGAAGCAATTCCACCTCCAAGCAGGAAGGGCCACTCAGGAGCATTCAGCTTCATCAGGGCAAAACTAGAGACTTCTGGAATCTGTTCATCATCTTCAACGTCTTCTGATTCCTGGAAGATTTATTGTAACAATTACTGCTCACTGCTGGGTTCAGGTCAGAAGGATTAGTTCTCCACGCTTGCCCAGTATGGATTGGGGGCTTCACATATGTTCGGAAGATGTTCTTCTTCTAACTACTCTCCTCCCCTGGCGCGACGGGAAAGAGTGCCGAGTGCGTAACGTGTCGCGCTGTCTCTCATAACACCGTGCTGGGTTCTGGCCTTGGTTGGGGTTCGAACGCTGAGTGTGAGCGGTTGGAGGTTTTAGTGCGGTTCAACTCTCACATAATTCGGTGATTTCCTCCAACTCAAAAAAATCTTGAGAGGTGTCATGGGACACCCAAATAGAACGAAGTTCCTTTCGATTAAAATATATCTTATAATTTTTTTTCCTAACGTAACGCGCGATAAGGAACGTGTTTTAAAATATTTTGATCACAGCGCCATCTAGCGATAATCATCTAAAACAAAAAAAGTGTCGTGACAACTTTTCGTAAGATTTTTTTCCGTCTAGTCCCCTTTCGATAACGCGCGATAAGGAACTTCGTTCCAAAAGCTAGGCTAGACACGTGGTCTAGGATAGTTTTACTTACCACATAGTTCAGTAAATCAGGGGCAGCTGCAGCCGGTAAATGAGTTGAAGATATAGATCTTAGTCTGCGACTACCTCGGCTGAACGAACGGCGATCACGGCTGAATGATTCTAGAAAATAGGAATTGAAATTAATTATTTATTTCAAAGAAAACTTTTTAGTTGTTAGTAGCAGTAGAGTGCTAGTTAATACAAGTAAAACGAGTCAACGATGAGTCTATCTTGTTTAGTACAAAAGGAACCATGATCACTTTCCGAATCCATCATCAGATCGGCGCCATTTTGTTTTATTATTGCATTGTCTGCTTGCAAAATGTCAGCTCAATCGGAAACTGGGAAGTTTATCAAATGTGTTGTGTATAAAATTGAAGGTGGTAATGATATGTTGGTTTCTCACCTCTGTGTTGCAAAGATTGTCTGCTAACTGATCTTCTGAAGCGGTCTTCATCCACAGATTCCACCACATCATCATCATCAGCATCATCAGTAGCGAGAGACTCTATACTCCTGAAAGAATACAACGATTAAGTACCAGGAGCGCATAACAACTGAGAAGGTTTTACTTGACGAACAACAAGCTCTTCTAATAAATACAACGATTAAGTACCAGGAGCGCATGACAACTGAGAAGGTTTTACTTGACGAACAACAAGCTCTTCTAATAAATACAACGATTAAGTACCAGGAGCGCATGACAACTGAGAAGGTTTTACTTGACGAACAACAAGCTCTTCTAATAAATACAACGATTAAGTACCAGGAGCGCATGACAACTGAGAAGGTTTTACTTGACGAACAACAAGCTCTTCTAATAAATACAACGATTAAGTACCAGGAGCGCATGACAACTGAGAAGGTTTTACTTGACGAACAACAAGCTCTTCTAATAAATGCAACGATTAAGTACCAGGAGCGCATGACAACTGAGAAGGTTACTTACTTGCTTGTAAGATCTTCGTTGACTAACTTCCAGTAGTTGCCCTTCTTCTCCAGTAATTCTGCATGGGTACCTTGTTCTAATACTGATCCTTGTTCGATGTAAACTATCTTTGAAGCGTTAGCTATTGTGGATAATCTGAAATATTTCACAAGTATTTTTAAAATCAAACATTATTTTTCCGAATATCTGTTTTGCTTTATAGTTTCCAAAGAATGCGTTAGATAACAGTGACTTCTACAATTAAAACTACGTTAATTTATAAGTGTATTGTATAATGAAGTTTATCGAATTGCAATAAGGTACACATTTGCTACGAAGAATAATGCGACACCGAATTTGAAATGATTTTTTTTGATTTTGGTAGTATTCTGTTAGTAGTCAAAATTTTAACTTTTTTTATTGAAAAAAGTAGTTCAAGAAAGTTGTAAATTATTTTAAAATGTAATATTGAAATGAATATGTTTTCTTACCTATGTGACACGACTAAAGTAGTACGACCTCGGCTGGCAGAATCCAAAGCAGCTTGTACCTAAAACCGAAGATACAATTTAATACAGCAGTAATCTCCAATTTTCTCTCTATCCTGGGCATGTCTTCGCCAGAGGTGGGGTAGGTCATCTTCCCATATTTTCAGTTGTCGTCCTCTGCGTCTTACCATCTCTTGGATACCATTCTGTGATGTCTTTGGTCCATTTTTTTACTTTGGATCGTATCAAATGTCCGGTCCATCTCCTGGCGAAGACATGCCCAGGATAGAGAGAAATGGCGAAAACTGGAGGAGGCCTATGTCAATGGACAACCTGGCTGAGTACAACAACAAAAATATACACAGTTATTATAATTTAATTTGTAAGTCAGAGATTAAAGGCTATTTTTATTTTATTTTAATCTCCAATTTTATTGCTTCTCTAGAAAATCAAATAGTTACACATATATTTGCATAATATGAATGCTTAGTCTTTTTAGCTCTGTATTGTAACAACCCATTACTGCCCACTGCTGTCTGATGGGCTCAGGTCTCCTCAGAAGAGGGATTCGGTATAGTGCACCACGCTTGCCCAATCTTTCGAAGATATGTGATTTTTCCTCAAGACCTTTTCCTTCACAACCTAGCCAGAAGTTTTACACAAAGATGGAGTTTATAATTTACCTGTTTTTCAGCGGCAGGGTCTAGGGCAGAAGTAGGTTCATCTAGCAGTAAGACAGCTGGTTTTCTGATGACCGCACGAGCGATAGCTATTCTCTGTTTTTGTCCACCAGATAAAGCAGCACCTCGTTCACCAAGCATTGTATCGTATCCCTGAGAAAAACAAACTATAATTACTGGAGGAAGACAGTTAAAGTAAGAAATAAGTCTGGATGAAAACAAGTTGACGATCTCCTCGGTTATCATGCGCTTCTGGTACTTAATCGTTGTATTTATTATAAGAGTTTGTTGTTCGTCAAGTAAAACCTTCTCAGTTGTCATGCGCTCCTGGTACTTAATCGTTGTATTTATTAGAAGAGCTTGTTGTTCGTCAAGTAAAACCTTCTCAGTTGTCATGCGCTCCTGGTACTTAATCGTTGTATTTATTAGAAGAGCTTGTTGTTCGTCAAGTAAAACCTTCTCAGTTGTCATGCGCTCCTGGTACTTAATCGTTGTATTTATTAGAAGAGTTTGTTGTTCGTCAAGTAAAACCTTCTCAGTTGTCATGCGCTCCTGGTACTTAATCGTTGTATTTATTAGAAGAGCTTGTTGTTCGTCAAGTAAAACCTTCTCAGTTGTCATGCGCTCCTGGTACTTAATCGTTGTATTTATTAGAAGAGTTTGTTGTTCGTCAAGTAAAACCTTCTCAGTTGTCATGCGCTCCTGGTACTTAATCGTTGTATTTATTAGAAGAGCTTGTTGTTCGTCAAGTAAAACCTTCTCAGTTGTCATGCGCTCCTGGTACTTAATCGTTGTATTTATTAGAAGAGCTTGTTCTTCGTCAAGTAAAACCTTCTCAGTTGTCATGCGCTCCTGGTACTTAATCGTTGTATTTATTAGAAGAGCTTGTTGTTCGTCAAGTAAAACCTTCTCAGTTGTGATGCGCTCCTGGTACTTAATCGTTGTATTTATTAGAAGTTTGTTGTTCGTCAAGTAAAACCTTCTCAGTTGTCATGCGCTCCTGGTACTTAATCGTTGTATTTATTAGAAGAGTTTGTTGTTCGTCAAGTAAAACCTTCTCAGTTGTCATGCGCTCCTGGTACTTAATCGTTGTATTTATTAGAAGAGTTTGTTGTTCGTCAAGTAAAACCTTCTCAGTTGTCATGCGCTCCTGGTACTTAATCGTTGTATTTATTAGAAGAGTTTGTTGTTCGTCAAGTAAAACCTTCTCAGTTGTCATGCGCTCCTGGTACTTAATCGTTGTATTTATTAGAAGAGCTTGTTGTTCGTCAAGTAAAACCTTCTCAGTTGTCATGCGCTCCTGGTACTTAATCGTTGTATTTATTAGAAGAGCTTGTTCTTCGTCAAGTAAAACCTTCTCAGTTGTCATGCGCTCCTGGTACTTAATCGTTGTATTTATTAGAAGAGCTTGTTGTTCGTCAAGTAAAACCTTCTCAGTTGTCATGCGCTCCTGGTACTTAATCGTTGTATTTATTAGAAGAGCTTGTTCTTCGTCAAGTAAAACCTTCTCAGTTGTCATGCGCTCCTGGTACTTAATCGTTGTATTTATTAGAAGAGCTTGTTGTTCGTCAAGTAAAACCTTCTCAGTTGTCATGCGCTCCTGGTACTTAATCGTTGTATTTATTAGAAGAGCTTGTTGTTCGTCAAGTAAAACCTTCTCAGTTGTCATGCGCTCCTGGTACTTAATCGTTGTATTTATTAGAAGAGCTTGTTGTTCGTCAAGTAAAACCTTCTCAGTTGTCATGCGCTCCTGGTACTTAATCGTTGTATTTATTAGAAGAGCTTGTTGTTCGTCAAGTAAAACCTTCTCAGTTGTCATGCGCTCCTGGTACTTAATCGTTGTATTTATTAGAAGAGCTTGTTCTTCGTCAAGTAAAACCTTCTCAGTTGTCATGCGCTCCTGGTACTTAATCGTTGTATTTATTAGAAGAGCTTGTTGTTCGTCAAGTAAAACCTTCTCAGTTGTCATGCGCTCCTGGTACTTAATCGTTGTATTTATTAGAAGAGCTTGTTGTTCGTCAAGTAAAACCTTCTCAGTTGTCATGCGCTCCTGGTACTTAATCGTTGTATTTATTAGAAGAGCTTGTTGTTCGTCAAGTAAAACCTTCTCAGTTGTCATGCGCTCCTGGTACTTAATCGTTGTATTTATTAGAAGAGCTTGTTCTTCGTCAAGTAAAACCTTCTCAGTTGTCATGCGCTCCTGGTACTTAATCGTTGTATTTATTAGAAGAGCTTGTTGTTCGTCAAGTAAAACCTTCTCAGTTGTCATGCGCTCCTGGTACTTAATCGTTGTATTTATTAGAAGAGCTTGTTCTTCGTCAAGTAAAACCTTCTCAGTTGTCATGCGCTCCTGGTACTTAATCGTTGTATTTATTAGAAGAGCTTGTTCTTCGTCAAGTAAAACCTTCTCAGTTGTCATGCGCTCCTGGTACTTAATCGTTGTATTTATTAGAAGAGCTTGTTGTTCGTCAAGTAAAACCTTCTCAGTTGTGATGCGCTCCTGGTACTTAATCGTTGTATTTATTAGAAGTTTGTTGTTCGTCAAGTAAAACCTTCTCAGTTGTGATGCGCTCCTGGTACTTAATCGTTGTATTTATTAGAAGTTTGTTGTTCGTCAAGTAAAACCTTCTCAGTTGTGATGCGCTCCTGGTACTTAATCGTTGTATTTATTAGAAGAGCTTGTTGTTCGTCAAGTAAAACCTTCTCAGTTGTCATGCGCTCCTGGTACTTAATCGTTGTATTTATTAGAAGAGCTTCTTCTTCGTCAAGTAAAACTTTCTCAGTTGTCATGCGCTCCTGGTACTTAATCGTTGTATTTATTAGAAGAGCTTGTTGTTCGTCAAGTAAAACCTTCTCAGTTGTCATGCGCTCCTGGTACTTAATCGTTGTATTTATTAGAAGAGCTTCTTCTTCGTCAAGTAAAACCTTCTCAGTTGTCATGCGCTCCTGGTACTTAATTTATGATACTTACATTAGCTAGTTTTGTGATGAAGTGATGGGCGTGTGCTGTTTTGGCTGCTTCAATCATTTGTTCTTCAGTGACATCATCCATTCCGAAGGTGATATTCTCTCTGATGGTTCCACTGAAGAGTACCGGTTCTTGACCCACCACACCTGGTAAAAAGATAGATAAATAGAAAGAACGATTCGCATGTCTCAAATATGCACAAAAAATATGCGAATGCTTTGAAAAAAGTTGTGTAAAGGGAATCGGACAGAATGAAAACGAAAGGCCTAATAAATAATGCCTTTTCAAATGAGTCTACACGAGGGGTCTACGGCTTTCCGTTCTGAAGATGATTTGGAGGATTTCAATTATTTGGTTAGGCTCTTTGGTAGATTAAACATCATAATATCTAACGTGTCAATTTAAAAAAAAAACTACTTTTATCATACTTTTAACCACTCAACTGGGATCGGCAACAAAATTGGTTTGTTTACTTTTACCAACTGTGGCAGGAACCAAAATTGAGCACAGTTCTAACTTGTTTTGTTTACATTTTTTAATCGTCTCATATTTTACGCAGATAATATATTTTCGCTGAAAATGCAATACGTTTTTAAAGGGCTCAAACACGGTATTGATTTCGAACGAAGTCCCCAGTTTCGCCATCTAAATAAAATCCTTGAACTGTTTTGCCTAAAGCCATATTCGGAAACGTCCAATAATTTTACATACCAATACTCCTTCTAAAATGGTGTAAATGCAGTTTGTTTAGTTGGTGACCGTCCACCATCACTCTACCACTTTCAGGCTCATACATCCTCTGAAGGAGTTGGAGAAGAGTAGACTTTCCACATCCAGAAGAGCCGACTAGAGCTACTGTCTCTCCTGCTGATAGCTTCAGGGTTAAGCCTCTTAGGACCTGTACAAAAACTTACAATTTCAAAGAAATGATACAGATAAATGAAAATTTAAAACTATCTCAGACTACATTTTGAAAACTTATTCAAACACTCTATAATAATTTCATGCATTGTAAACGGGTTCTTACCACGATTTTTATGGTAGTACCCAAAAGCGAAAGAGCCCGAAAAAAAATCAACAAATTCCCATTTAATTAACGCAGACGAAGTTGCCAGCTAGTATGAAATAAAAGTCATCTGAATCGGTCCACCCAAACTAAAGTTATGCGATTCTCAGCAGTCAAAAAAAACTTAAGGACTTCATGGTTTTTCTACTAGTATAATAATAAAGAAAAAGTATTTTGAAATTGGATCAAGTACTATGAAATCTAGGTTCTCTACTCTACAAAAAATTACTCATCCTTTATAACATCATATCAAAATAAAACTTGAGAGGTTTCAAGGGACACCCGGATGGAACCGAGTTCCTTTCGATTAATTAGTGAGAGAATTGTAATAAATTTGTATTTTTTAAGTTATAATAATTAGTTAGTTTAAAACGTCTGTCTCTCTCTCTCTTATACAGGGTGTTGTTGCCCGGTGAAACAATGCTTTAAGGGCTTAATCTATATCACATTTCAAATCATATACACATACTTTTGAAACTGAGATAGTTACTTTATTTTCCCATACAAAGTTGACAAAATATTTTTTTGTATTATTTTTGACAACCCTACTGTGACCTACATTTAGCGTACTATATCTATATGCTATTTTCACGCACACAGGCGCATCCGATCGCAATTTTAGAGTTCTGTACTATAATAATCACCTACTAATAGAAAATTTATACTAGTTTTGATTAGTTATAACTTATGATATATTATGCCTAGAAAACCCAAAGTTGGTGGATGGCTTCTACATCAAGTATACTATTTGCTGTGAAAATATTGTTTCATCGGATTATAACACCCTGTATAAGTCTGTCTTATATATTTAATCTGTAATCGTATAAAACAAAATAAGGAATTGTTTTAAAACATTTTAATCACAGCGCCATCTAGCGATAATCATATAAAACAAAATAAGGAATTGTTTTAAA
The DNA here is from genome assembly GCA_030269945.2 of Trilocha varians. Classification (NCBI taxonomy): domain Eukaryota; kingdom Metazoa; phylum Arthropoda; class Insecta; order Lepidoptera; family Bombycidae; genus Trilocha; species Trilocha varians. The sequence continues at coordinate 15,216,392 of AP028278.1, read as the reverse complement.
AGATTTTAATCACAGCGCCATCTAGCGATAATCATCTAAAACAAAAAAAAGTGTCGTGACAACTTTTTCATAAGAATTTCTGGCTAGCCCACTTTCGATACCGCGCTATAAGGAACTTCGTTCCAAAACCTCTAAAATAACAAAAACGAAACTTACCTTAACATCAGGCCTAGACGGGTAGTTAAAGTATAAATTCTCGAATGTAATATCTCCTTTGAAATTTTCAGGTTTAATCCCAACATCTTCCAAAGCATTAATATTGGATTTTCTTTCAATCAATTTAAAGAGGGCTTTGGCTGCACCTCTTGCTGTTGAGAATATCTCCAAATGTGGATTGCACATGGATATATTTTGAGATGCCATAAATGTGCAGAAGAGTACCTAAAATTATTGATGATTAGTTATTTGGCATCATCTTCAGTCTATACAGGGTGATTTTTTAGAGAGTTTATTGGGTATTGCAGGAGGGTGATGAGTACTCTGTTCTAATACGGAATATTACAAAAAATAGGTAAAATAACATTTTTTTTTTAAATCTAAATTCGTCAAAACTACCTCAAACATAAACAATTTCGGCTTAAAGAGTGTTGATTAATGACCTCTTGTGATTTCGCGCACCCCACACCTCCGCCACACCCATCAGCAGTCGAAAAACCATCATTTTGCAAGAATTTTAGATATTTTTTAAGTTGCGATTACTAAGGCATTAAGTCATATTCTTTGGTAATAATATTTTTACTGGTCGTATATAACCATTAGCTACCAAGACCTTCAATATGTACCCTCACTAGGAAATCACCCTGTAGAGGACATATGCATCAATGATTTCCAATGTTTTGGTAGCGACTTGCATTCAGTATATTTCTGTGACCTTAACAAGATCATCGCAATGACTTGTCCTTCTTCAAACTATGCTTAAAGAAGGTCTTTAAAGTTAGGTCGTAGGTTGACCCTTCAGTGTTACCTGACATTGCATGAACGACGAAATTGTTTCAATGAAAACGCTTTATATACAAGCTTCTAAGATCCTGGATATCATGTAGAAGTAGATTACTAGCTAAGACAAATAAAACGAGCCAAACACGATGGGTCTATCCTGTTCAGTACAGGAGTTCCTATCGCCTTTCGACTTCATCAGATCAGGTCCATTGCACCATATTATTGTATTATCACGCGATATACATACTGCTACCCGAACTTACATAGTTACATCCAGTGTTACTAATACTCACAGTAACCATAATCCCGGGATGATATTCCTGCTCCTCTGGTGGTAAGTCCATATCTCTCACACATAAGGCTGTGCCATATGCTAATACTATTGCGTTTAGACTATATGTCAATAGCCAGCCCAACCCAGACCCAGTACCAGTCCATAATCCTCGAAGACGAGCGTGTTTTGCTGCTGGTTTTAGGGCTTCGGAGTATCTGAGAGGAAAATGAAGATCTTAGATTTAATGGCCACCTGACCATCAGTGGTTGCCGTCGCTCATGGACCAGACAAACAAAAAAAAAGCAAGACCAAGACCAAGATTAGGTATGCAAGACCAAAATCAAGACCGAGACCAGACAGATTTGAGCAAGATCAAGACCAAGACTGAAAAAGCAACCAAGACCAAGACTTCTCACTTCAGCAAGACTTGGTCTTGCTTTGCTCATCACTACACTCCAGGACTTTTCAGCTCCACCGACCATCTTTTCTGTGCACTAAGTACTAAGTTTATGTCTTGCTCATTGCCACTTCAAAGACGCAATTTTTCTGGCCATGTCGATTACTTTGGGTAGTCACTGGAAGCAAACAGGACCGGTCGTTATGGCGAGGTCTGGAGAGGCCTATGTCCAGCAGTAGACGTCTACAGGCTGATGATGATGATGATTAGATAGTAGTATTAAATGAAGGAAACCTGGTCAGAGCTGACACAAACAGCACTGGACCGGTCGTTGTGGCGAGGTCTGGGGAGGCCTATGTCCAGCATTGGACGTCAACGGCTGATGATGATCTTCTTAGAACCTACCTTTTAACTTCCAGTTCTTCACCGCCATAAGCTCTGACAGTTCTGATTGAAGATATGACTTCCTCCACCATTCTTCCAGCGGAACCGAGCGCTGTAACCTCCTTACTTGAGCATTTTGTTTGGTACTGTGGAGTTCAGAAAAGTTTTAGCAGTCTAATTGTTATTTATTGTACAGAAAACTTTTTAAAAAGATTTTAAGATACTGGATGTAGAAGTAGAGTACTTTCATGCATTTTCAACGGATTCTTACCACGATATTTAATTAATTGAGTTGTCTCGATATTTCAACGTTGTTGCAAACGTCATAATCACGAGAAGACTGGATACTGCGGGTCGATTTAAGAGCAAACCAATCTGTCTACCCTCTTTCTCGTTTGCTTTTGGGTAGTACCACTGGAACTCACATCACGACACACCACACTCACTGTATCTACAAGACTCTGAGCATGAACCCTTAGTGACTGTTGTGTTTAGCACTGGATTCCACATACTCGATAATCTGAAGCCGTCACCCCTGTTAAAAGTGCTATGTCTTGAAATCTCGATAGCTTCTTTAATATCGAGACAACTCAATTAATTAAATATCGTGGTAAGAACCCGTTGAAAATGCATGAAAGTATTATAGAAAACCGCGAGTGTCTGAATAAGTTTAAAGTAGAGTGTTTACTAAGACAAGTAAAACGACTGAACATGATGTGTTTATCTTGTTTAATAGTTTCTTATGACCTTCCGTTTCCATTAGCATTCTATTTCTTAATCTAACTGTAATGTGCTGTTGGTTTTCCTTATGTAAATAAATAAATTAGATCAGCTTTATGTTATCGTATTATCATATTACCTCAGTTAATTCATTATTTGTTCAAAAAGAAACCGTTCAGTCATATCAACTCGCAAGATTCCACCTGAACTTACATATTTACATCCAGTGCAAGTTAAAAAACAGCAATTGAGATCTCAAAAAGTCGATCTCAATCAATTTTTTGCAAAATTATCATACAAATACTTTCTATCAAACAAAAAAGCATCAAAATCAGTTAACAGTAAAACATTCTTGAGCCGTATATGTCTACATACCTTGCTAACCATAGCACTGACTAGAATCCCTACAGGGACAACTGACAGTCCTGCTAAAGTCAGTTCCCAACCATAAGAAAGAGATAGAGCAGCGCCACACACAACCGTCCCTGATAGATACGTTGTCATGACAACGTGCTGTCCTACACCAGATTTAAGCTTCTCCATGTCTCTGTAAGAAATAAAAAAAAAGGCTTTAAATATAAGCTTTTGGGGTCGTGGATATCATGTAGCAGTAGAGTGCTAGCTAATACAAGTAAAACAAGACAACGATGAGTCTATCTTGTTTAGTACAAGAGTTCCTTCTGACTCTATCATCAGATTACCGCCATTTTGTCATATTATTGCATTGTCACGTGATATACATCTGTATGCAAAATGTCAGCTCAATCGGAAACCGGGAAGTTTGTCAAATTTAGCTCGCAAGATTCGAGCCGAACTTACATAGTTACATCCAGTGCAAGTTAATATAAAGTTTGTAAAATATGTACTTACTCAGTAAGTGTTGACGCAAAATTCATAGATGTATTTGTGTCGAAAAATGCTATTTCTTGACTCAGCACTGAACGAAGTATTCTTAGACGAAGGCGCGTTACCTGAAAAGGAATTAAACCATCAATTATCAAGTAAAATTTTAATAAAACTACATATAATTAGTGTGTCATCATCGGCTCAGATCCTTGGTACCTTATTATTGTATTGTCACGCGATTGATATAATAATTCAGGGTGTATGAAGACCACTCCCGAAAACGAAGGCTGGATTACTACTAGTGATACCTGTTAAGGTTTTGCAAAAAAAATGTCTGAATTGACCGGTTTCGTAGCTTATCATCACAGGTATCACTAGTACTACCACGAGTCTTCGTTTTCGGGAGTGCTCTGTTTTTTTTTCCAAAATAAAATTTAGCTTAAGTTACTTGTGGATTATTTCGCTTTCGAATGGTGAAAGATTTTTTAAAATCGGTCCAATGATTTTAAAGCTTTATTCATTACAACCAAACAAACAAAGTTTTCCTCTTGATAATATTAGTGTAGAAATTTTTATTCAGTACAAGATTCCTATAGAAGACAGGCACACTGTCTTAGTAATTATTTTATCTAATTCTTCTTAATAGCAATGAAAACACGCCAAGTCTCATAGCGAACTCACAATTGAAATAAATGAAAATGTCCCTGACAGCTTTAGTCTCAATCAATTAAAACTATATTAATAAAATAGGTTAATTTATAGATCTAAATACATTGAAACAATTGTCAATTATTTTAATTTATAGAGTTATAAATTATTTATATAATATTGTTTTTTATTGATCATGTTTCCGTAGAATATTATTTTTCCTTATAACAAGATTGTTTGTAATATTAATTGTATACGTTTAAACTATTGTAGAATATTGAGCCAGAAGTTAATAGATAAAGAACTATGTCTTCTCTACCTCTTACCTACATAGTTTTTTATGCCATATATTCAGATGAGTTACCGGGTCATCCATTTATTCAAAGCAACACAGAGCAACTGAGTTGTCAATTTTATAAGCCAATTGACCACAATGGCTGCGTCAAAAGTCATAAACAGTAAGTGATATGATTTTTGTGGGACTACTTACCATTCTCGTTGTTGCCTAATTTGCCAATACGATAATAAATAAGCACTGTAGTGGTCCGTTGTAAGTACAAGTTAAATAAATAAGTGCTATGTTTTGTGACACTACTTACCATTCTTGATGCTACCCAGTTTGTCATTGTTACCTCAAACGCTATCATGGTCAATTTTATAAGCGAATTAACCCAACATCAGATAAAGTAAGTGCGATGTTTTGAGATTACTTACCATTCTAGCTGTTGCCCAATTTGCTAACATCACTGCAAGCGTTGTAGCAGTCAATTGTATAAGCATTGACTATGCTTTACATATCATAAGTCAAATACAGTAAGTGCTATGTTTTGTGGCATTGCTTACCATTCTAGCTGCTGCCCAATTTGCCAACGTCACTGCAAGCGCTGCAGCTGTCAATTGTATAAGCATTATGACCACGCTAGCGATGGCAAACGCTTTTGAGTCATCTACTAATGCATCCATATGGATTGTCCTGTTACCAGCGGGCCTGGAAGGAAACGTATTTTTTAGGATAAGTAGGTAATTAAAATTTTAACAGAAATGAAAACGACAGACTGTCAAAAAGGCAGTTATCACAAGAACTACTGGACAGATCTTTATTAAATTTAAACGGAACTCTACGTCGACCATCAGCTTTCTTATATTTTGAAAAGAATTAATCCACCTAAAGTAATTAACACAATTTTTTTATATCTCAGAATAAGTAGTGATATAAAATCCAATTAATCTTTAACCAATATCTCAGAAACTTCCAATCAAATCTCAATGAAACTTAACCAATACATCACTACAGCTACCATCTATCCAACAAAAAAAGATAATCAAAATTGGTTCATTCATAAAAAAGATATTCCAAAAAAACACTCACAATATCTTCCCCCCTCCGAACAGCCCAAGTATATGGGCATGTGGTGTTGTCGGTGAAGCATTGTGTCTTTGCACAAAGAGGGATGTCAGCTCTCCGTAGATAACCACAGCTGCAACGAGACCACAGGAACAAAACCAGGAGAGGAAGACTCCTAGTAATGTGACCAGCTTTTCTGTTACCGTTGAGTAGCGCCACTGTGGACAAAAGATTTAGTTAGACATGTATCTGTCAAAAATAATATGCTTAAGCGTTTGAATATGAATCAAAATAAAGACCTTTTCTTGTCGTTTAGCTCATACGCGATGGGTCTATCTTCCGTTCTCAAGATAATTTGGGGGCGGAATTTTATTATTGAGTGACCCCCCCCCCCTAAGTACTTACAGAACCCCTAGAAGAAGATGCTGATTTGTCAGTCAAAAAACTATAACTTTTTGATTAAAAGGCAACATTCACATTTGTAAATACTGTGATTAAATGTAAAAACTTGAGAGGTGTCAAGGGACACCCGGATGGAACGAAGTTCCTTTCGATTAATTAGTGAGGGAATGGTAATATAATTTAGTTAGTTTAAAACGCCTGTCTCTGCCTCTTATATAAGAGAGAGAGACAGACGTTTTAAACTAACTAATTATTATAAATGAAAAAAAAAAATCACAGCGCCATCTAGCATTAATCATATAAAACAAAATAAGGAATTGTTTTAAAAGATTTTAATCACAGCGCCATCTAGCGATAATCATCTAAAACAAAAAGTGTCGTGACAACTTTTTCATAAGAATTTCCGTCTAGCCCCCTTTCGATAACGCGCGAACAATTATTATTTACACGCAGACACATCAGCTAATTTAATTAAAATACTGCCAAAAGCTTTTCATTTTGAAATCCGATCAAAATCTAACCTAAAATTAAATTCCAATTTAAAACATTATTCCAAGGTGTTAAATCGTTAATTTGACGGCCGTAATCTCGTAAAAAACTAAAGATAGACTTCTAATTAATTTAATAGAATTCCTAGACAATACCTAAATTACTAAAATTCGCACGCTTAGATCAAATGTTAGAACAATGTCGCTAATACTATTGTATAGCTGTTCCAATGTCTGAGATAAAATATACTTAGCTATATTATATATATTTTTTAGTATTGTTGACATTTTGAATTTACATAAGGTACTAGTGGGCCCGCGCAACTTCGTCTGCGTCGATTAAAAGGTAGCCTTCTTTCTCAGGGTCTAAAGATTGTCTGTGCCAAATCTCATCAGAGGTTTAAGCGGGAAAGCGTAACAGACAGAGTTACTGTCGCATTTATAATATTAGTAGTGATAGTAAGGATTATTGTATTAAATTTTTAAATTGACAACCCTATAAATAACGGGTGCGACCGGTTTGGCTACGTAAGAAAGGCAGAGCAGTGACCGAATGCATCGGCAGCTGTTTGAAACTTATTAACCGATTTCTAAAAATAGGAGGTTTACAAATACAATACAGATATTCAAACTTAAACCAATTTTAGAACATTAAAAAAACTTGAGAGATGTCATGGGACACCCGAATAGATCGAAGTTCCTTTCAATTAAAAGATATCTTATTTTTTTTCCTAACGTAACGCACGATAAGGAACGTGGTTTAAAAGATTTTGATCACAGCGCCATCTAGCGATAATCATCTAAAACAAAAATAAGAAACGTGTTTTAAAAGATTTTGATGACAGCGCCATCTAGCGATAATCATCTAAAACAAAAATAAGAAACGTGTTTTAAAAGATTTTGATGACAGCGCCATCTAGCGATAATCATCTAAAACAAAAAAAGTGTCGTGACAACTTTTCGTAAGATTTTTTTCCGTCTAGCCCCCTTTCACAACGCGCGATAAAGAACTTCGTTCCAAAAGTTCAAAAATGGCCCCCGCACTAAGGCAAAGTTAAATTATTATTCAAAATCGAATTATTTATTGATTTACAAAAATGATAAATAGAAGTCAAGGGTTTTGGTGATTTTTGATCGATTCCCTCCTGTTTTTAATTCGACTGTATTTTCTTGTTCCACAACTTCAGTTTAGGTTGATCGATTTTGATGCTTCTTGCACTATATTAAAGGTGATAGCCGTTGTGGGTTCAAGGTAGGTTTAAAATGTTACTTTTAATAGCAAGATTTCACGATAATACGAAATAAATTTTCACGATAATACGAAAAAAATTCCAAGATAAAAATACGAAAAGTAGCCGCTAGTAGCATTATATATTTAATAGTACGACAGCAATTTTAAATCAATTCTCATGCCCTTGGCATTACTTGCAGTGTTTCTGCTAATAATTATTATTTATATAGGAAAAAGATGATTCACGCAATTAAAACTATGTATTGCTTATAAATTCAACTTCGTCTGCGTCACAAAGTGAGATTCCATTCAACCATTTGCGCAGACAACATCTAATATACTTATATTATAAAGGCGAAAGTTTGTATGTATGGATGTTTGTTACTCTTTCACGTAAAAACTACTGAATGGATTTGAATGAAACTTTACCACAATATAGCTTATACATCAGAATAACACATAGGCTACAATATTTGATAATAACCTAGACGAACGAACCTGAAGTCCACGCGAACGAAGTCGTGGGCAAAAGCTAGTTATATAATATTTTTATTTACGACATCACATCAAGTATATATGTCATTTTTGCTGTGAATTTTATTGTTGTAACCACATTATTTGTTTGCTTAATTATATTTATAATTTACAATATAAAAAACAGGGGGCCACCCAAGACATCAGTGGTCAGGGCTCAAGAGAGAGGAACCTCCTCCAATTTTTTTTCTTTGTAATTTAAAAAAAAAATAAGAGAAAATAAATGCATATAGATCTAATATATATGTAGGCGCGTATGAAGAATGACATAAACAAGAGTGACAATTATCATGGTTACTATAGCGGAGTTGATGGGGTAATGACAAGGGAAACCAACCTATTCACCGACAATCACCGTGCGGGTAGTTGGAAGTGGAGACTTGCTATAAATACAGACGTTGGCCGCTGTTATCGGGGATTCGTGTTTGAACTGTCGAGGCGAGCGGACCTCTCGGACGTGGAAGTAATAAACCGTTGGAGTTCGTTCTTCTGAAGCTTTTATTCAGGAGTATGGATCGTCGGGTGTTCCAGTGGACGTTGTGACGTCATTCCTGACAAACCAAATGAGGATCGACTACTTGCAGCGTCATTGCACCTAGACACACCATTGCTGCGCTATCAAGGGTCATCAGGTGTTCAAGTGGACATTGTGGCTTCATTCCTGACAGACCAAATGAGGATCGACTGTTTGCAGCGTCATTGCACCTCAACACACACACGGATTATTACCCGGTGCGGTTACATCAGAAGTGGGATCGAATCTCGCGCCTTGCCGACGTGCTATCTAAACGACCAAGATGGATTACCGTGGATCAAGACGGATTAAGGTGGATTAACGCGGATTAAGGTGGATTAACGCGGATTAAGGTGGATTAACGCGGATTAACGCGGATTAAGGTGGATTAACGCGGATTAAGGTGGATTAACGCGGATTAAGGTGGATTAACGCGGATTAAGGTGGATTAACGCGGATTGAAGAATTCAGTGTGCAAAGAAGCGCATACAGAGCAGTTTAAAGGAGTTCAAAGCACAGTTTGGACGTGATTCTACATAGTGTCTAAAAAAACTAAGCATCTAATCTTGTTTTCAGATAAGTTATTTCAAAATTACAGACTACATTTGCAACAGTGAATGGAAAGACTGAGGTTATTATGGTGATACCTGTGGAGCTGGTAATCAGACATGGGCAAGCGTGAATTGACGGACTATTACAAACGATGAATTTAAACACTGTTCCTTCAACGAAAGTTATCAGCATAGTAGAATAGAATTAGAAGTGGCCGTTAGAGATAGCTAAAGGTAAAAAGGTATTAGGTGGTTCGAAAAGACACTCGAGCACGCGTGTCTCGCAGGAAGGTCGAGGCATAGCCGCTCAGAAGCAGTTAATACCCAAATCAGAGAAAGAAAAGAGGAAAGAAAGAAAAAGAAAAGAAAAAAAAAAAAGAAATCCGCTTTTGCAACTTTTACTGAAATGGTTTTGTTTTCTGCAGCGCAGTCACGTTGTATCAGCTGAAGTTCGAAAATGAAGAAGAGCATTCGGATGTAAGAACTGCCGAAAGTCTATAAGGCAGTGTGGTAACAATGGTCAGCTTGGGCAGGTGGCGACTGTATGTCCAGACAGGAAAAGTGGCAATGGAGTTGCAGTCAAGGGAGGTCCGTCAGTGTGAGCTTTTGAAAGTGCCCGAATGATGGAAGAGTGTCATCCGAGCCACACCCAGTGTGGTTGGTTGAAGGGATGCACTCCTCCGATCCAGAAGTGGTGTTCATTTTACGGTTTATCCTGGTCGGAGAGGCAGTGTCGTCCGGGCCATACCCATTGGGGTTGGTTGAAGGGATGCACTCCTCCGATCCAGAGGTGGTGTTAATTTTACAGTTTATCCTGGTCGGAGAGGCAGTGTCGTCCGGGCCATACCCATTGGGGTTGGTTGAAGGGATGCACTCCTCCGATCCAGAAGTGGTGTTCATTTTACGGTTTATCCTGGTCGAAGGGACAGTGTCATCCGGGCCACACCCATTGGGGTTGGTTGAAAGGATACACTCGTCCGGTCCAGAAGTGTACTAATCTTACGGTTTATCCTGGTCGAAGGGACAGTGTCGTCCGGGCCACACCCATTGGGGTTGGTTGAAGGGACACACTCGTCCGGTCCAGAAGTGTACTAATCTTACGGTTTATCCTGGTCGAAGGGACAGTGTCGTCCGGGCCACACCCATTGGGGTTGGTTGAAGGGACACACTCGTCCGGTCCAGATGTGGTAGTTTATCCTGGTCGAAGGGACAGTGTCGTCCGGGCCACACCCATTGGGGTTGGTTGAAGGGACACACTCGTCCGGTCCAGATGTGGTAGTTTATCCTGGTCGAAGGGACAGTGTCGTCCGGGCCACACCCATTGGGGTTGGTTGAAGGGACACACTCGTCCGGTCCAGATGTGGTAGTTTATCCTGGTCGAAGGGACAGTGTCATCCGGGCCACACCCATTGGGGTTGGTTGAAGGGATACACTCGTCCGGTCCAGAGGCGTTGTTCTTGGTGGAATAGTTGATGGGAACAGTGTCATCCGGGCCACACCCATTGGGGTTGGTTGAAGGGATACACTCGTCCGGTCCAGAGGCGTTGTTCTTGGTGGAATAGTTGATGGGAACAGTGTCATCCGGGCCACACCCATTAGGGTTGGTTGAAGGGATACACATGTTCGGTTTAATGTCTTAACGTGGTTTACTTTCAGTTTGATGCTACAACTGGAAATCCATTTAAAGTCCTGAATGTAGCAGGATGGACGAGCGGATGTCTTGGTGATTAGACATGGTTTGTTTCGGGAGTACAATAACGCCCGAGGACGGTCGTATGTCAGTCTGGCCGTGTAGGCGCGTATGAAGAATGACATAAACAAGAGTGACAATTATCATGGTTACTATAGCGGAGTTGATGGGGTAATGACAAGGGAAACCAACCTATTCACCGACAATCACCGTGCGGGTAGTTGGAAGTGGAGACTTGCTATAAATACAGGCGTTGGCCGCTGTTATCGGGGATTCGTGTTTGAACTGTCGAGGCGAGCGGACCTCTCGGACGTGGAAGTAATAAACCGTTGGAGTTCGTTCTTCTGAAGCTTTTATTCAGGAGTATGGATCGTCGGGTGTTCCAGTGGACGTTGTAACGTCATTCCTGACAAACCAAATGAGGATCGACTACTTGCAGCGTCATTGCACCTAGACACACCATTGCTGCGCTATCAAGGGTCATCAGGTGTTCAAGTGGACATTGTGGCTTCATTCCTGACAGACCAAATGAGGATCGACTGTTTGCAGCGTCATTGCACCTCAACACACACACGGATTATTACCCGGTGCGGTTACATATATTATAAAGGCGAAAGTTTGTAAGTATGAATGTATGGATGTATGTTTGTCACTCTTTCACGTAAAAACTACTGAATGGATTTGAATGAAACTTTACCACAATATAGCTTATACATCAGAATAACACATAGGCTACAATTTTTGAACCCCTTTGTAACGCAGACGAAGTTGCGCGGGTCACCTAGTAATTAATAAATAAGAGAAAATAAATAAATACTCTAAAATTCTCTAAACTAACGTAACCGTTTGCAACAACGTTGAAATACTCGTATTGAGAACACTCAATTAATTAAATATCGTGGTAAGAACCATTTTATGACTACTGTAGCATTTCTGATTTGATCACGCAGAGAAACACCCAACATAACCCTTTCCATTGCTCTTTGAGTGACTCTGAGTCGCGCGAATAAGGAGATCCGCCGAAGGACTAAAGTAACCGACATAGCCCAAAGAATTGCATCTTTGAAGTGGCAATGGGCAGGACACATTGTGCGAAGAACAGATGGCCGATGGGGCCGAAAAGTTCTGGAGTGGCGGCCACGAACAGGTAAGCGTAATGTTGTAAAAACTATATGAACTCCTTTTTGGAAGTCGGCCAATACAATGAAAGTGTGTATTGTTGTTTAACACTGCCGATGCGATTCTGCTCTAGGTTTCTGTTAAACAGGTCATACCTGTTCGATATAGGGTTGCCACTTAAGATCGAATATACTATATACATGACGGCGTAAATAGTGAGTTGAGATGTAATGACGTTGTAATTAGTCGATCTTCATTTTGTTTTGTCAGGAATGACGTCACAATGTCCACTTGAACACTCGATGATCAATACTTTTGAATAAAAACTTCAAAATAACGAGTTTTAACAGTTTATTGCTTTTACATCAAGAGGTCCGTTCGCCTCGACAATTCAGAAACGAATCAATAATAACAGCGGCCAGCGCCTGTATTTATAGCAAGTCTCCACTTCCAACTACCCGCACGGTGAATAGGTTGGTTTCCCTTGTTATCACCCCGTTATACACGATTAGAACGTAAATAATTTATTGCAAAGAAAACTTTAAATACAAGCTTTTAAGATCCTTGATATCATGTAGCAGTAGAGTACTAGCTAATACAAGTAAAATGAGCCCAAACTCGACGGGTTTATCTTGTTTAGCACAAGATAGACTCGTTCCTATGACCACCTTCCGAATCTATCATCAGATCAGCGCCATTTTGTTATATTATTGCATTGTCACGCGATATACATCTGTTGCAAAATATCGGCTCAATCGGAAATCGGGTAGTTAGTCAAATTTAATTCGCAAGATTCCACCCGAATTTACATAGGCACATCCAGTGCTTATTAACTTTTATTATTAACTTATCTATATTCATTTACTCACTTATTTTTTACATTATATTACAAAAAATACAAAAAGATTAAATGTCGAAATGTGAGTTCGAGTTCCAGTGGTACCGGCAAACGAACGAGAAAGAGGGGATAGATTTGTCTGCTCTTAAATGTCCTACCCGCAGTTCCTCAGTCTTCCCGTGATCATGGCGCTTGAAACAGTGCTGAAATATCGGGATCGCTCAATTAAATATAATCGTGGTAAGAACCCGTTTAGTAATAGTGTAAGTGATATAGTGTGACTATTGATTCCACCCTCTTACTAGGGGTGTTTTTGTTTGTAGGGGTGAAAATCGATTTTATGACGAAAATAGTTTCACCTTGACATGGATTACGAACTTTTTGCTACTATTGACCTTTGTTTACAAGCTTTATATTAACTTGCACTGGATATAAGTTCGGGTGGAATGTTGTGAGTTGAATTTGACTAACTTTCCGGTTTTCAAAATACAGGGTGAATCTGTAACTTTGGACAATCTGACGTGGGGTGAATGACCGGTCGAAATACAACATAGCACCATTTTTATTTTTTGGATTGGTTAAACTTTTTTTCTTACAATGTATGCAAAACGTTCGACTATCGTTGCGGACTTCCATACTATGACGGATGTTTTTTTATCCAATTCCTAAAATAAAAGTGGTTCTAAGTTGTATTTCAACAGGTTATTTACCCCACGTCAGATTGTCCAAAGTTACAGATCCACCCTGTACATTAGAAATCTTTAAATAGACAACCCTTATAGTTACATGTATAATGTGTTTGCCTACAAACAAAGTGTTAAAGCGAATTTTATTGTTTTAGGATCTTGGCTAACTTTCAAACGAGGTTTTAAAAGTGTTATTTTTTATTACCTCGTAGGTAGACGAGCTAACAGGCCACCTGATCGTAAGTGGTTACAGTTGCTCATGGACCTCTGCAATGTCAGGGGACACTACTCTACGACCTACCTATGAGGACTCTCTTCAAACCTCGTTTGAAGAAGGACAAGTCATAGCTCAGGAAATATCGAGGATGTTCAGTAGAGAGGTCCATGAGCGACGGTGACCACTTACCATAGGTAAACGGTAGGTGGAAATATCAAAATAAATCATCAACATCGGTAAGTAGGAAGGTACAACAAATATATATTTACTAGCTGGCCCACACAACTTCGTCGGCGTCACATAAGGAAATTTTCTCACCGTTTAAACCTTCCCTGGACTTCTACGGATATTTCAAGCTTAAAATAAGCCAAATCGGTTCAGTCGTTCTCGAGTTTTAGCGAGACTAACGAACAGCAATTCATTTTTATATATAGAAGATAGAAGATAAGAAGATATTTTTTGTCCATTTTTCATGTATAACACAAAAAATATCTGTCAGATCTTTATCAAATTTAAATGAGATTATGTCCAAAACTTCTTCGATAAAAAGAGGCATCGAAACCGGTTCATCGCAAATCCGAACAACAAATCGCGAAATTATGTTCACAAAAAACTACTTGTATCCTAAAAATACTTGTCAGAGCCTTTTAATTGTTTTTTTTGTATTTTTTTTTCAAAATCTGTTGTTCACCTTGACATTTTTGATTTGAGGAAAAATATGAATTTTTACTTTGAAGATTATACAATATATTATGCAATAGGGATTACCGAAGGGTCATATTTTTTTGGTTTTTAAATGTCATGACGACCTCTTTTCCAATTATTTAAATGATATCTTGTACTCATTTTTTTTTCAGCAGGATGAAATCACCGTGTATGTGGGAGTTGAACCGCATTAAAACCTCCAACCGCTCACACTCAGCGTCCGAACCCCGGCAGCGGCCAGAACCCAGTGAAACTTTTTTATTGACCGACCAAAAAGGAGAAGGTGCATTCATCTATATTTTTTTAATTTTTATTAACCGATTTCGATGTTTTATTTTGTTCGAAAGCACACGCCGAATCTATTATCAGATCAGCTATCATGTTATTACATTGTCACGCTACATACCTACATATGCTTACAAATTTCAGTTCAAGCTCACGGATCGACTGGAGCCTCTGAGTGTACGGAGAGATTTTAGCTCTCTGTGAATTCTTTATCGTTTGGTTCATGGAGATGGATCCGCTGCGTTCATCCACAGTCCGGTTCAAAAGATCCTTTTTGCCTCGCACCATTCCGATCTGGAATGGACTCCCATCCACGGTGTTTCCAGAGCGCTATGACATGTCTCTCTTTAAACGAGGTTTAAGAAAAGTCCTGTATGGGTAGGTGATAGATAACGGCCCCTCTTTGCCCTGACATTGCAGAGGTCCATGAGCGACGGTAACCGCTTACCATCAGGTGGGCCGTAGGCTCGTGTATCTATTAAGCAAAAAAAAAAAATCGAAAATCGGGAGACTTGTCAAATTCAACTCGCAACATTCCACCCGAACTTACATAGTAACAGTGCACAATATAAAGTTTGTAAAAAAGAGGTACCATACCTAATACATTAACTTACAAATCATTCTATTTCCACCGTTTCCCGTAAACAGTGATTGAAAGACTGTTCACAGTGACATTGCTCAAAGCCTTGATTGTTAAATCATCACGACATCAAAAAAACATGAAACAATGGTCGTTTCTAAGAAAGTATTAATTGCCATGGAAACTATGTTAGAAAACTAAACCTTGTTAAATTCCAGTACTGTACAATATTACAAGCTTTAGGTACTTGTACTAGATAAGTTCGGGTGGAATCTTGTAGACTAAAGACAAACTTCCCGGTTTCCGATTGAGTTGACATTTTGCACGTACATGTATATCAACAATGTTATTTAACAATATATATATTTAAATTTAATTGTATGGCCTGTTAAATAATCTATTTTTATGAACCAGAAGTGGTTTTACTTTTTAAAAAGCATTAATTAATGGTAATACGTATCTGAATCCAAAGCAAGTCCAACGTATCTTTTTCACGACCTCTCAAAATTGGCGCCAATCCCAGAACCCATAGATAAGTTACGCAATCTATCAGTTCCATAGACAATATATGGGTCGGCTCCGGGTTACTGAATCTTTGCGCTTGACACTCTTAAGACTATTTTATGTGTCATTTTTTGTGTCATTTTCTATCTGTGTACCATCTCAACACTTGTGACGTCACTGCCAGCTAAGACTGAAAACCAGCGCTGGATGTTGGCATAGATTCTATAATCTGTGTCAATATTCAGCAATACGCTGAGTCTCGCTGGTTTGTGGTGGAAATGTAAAATGATATGTAATTGTTTTTAATTGTCCGTCTTTTGTATCATTTTACCACAAATAAAGTATGTCTTTGTCAATGCAATAATATTACATAATGGCGCTGATCTAATGATGGATGGTCATAGGAACTCTTGTACTAAACAAGATAGACTTGTATTAGTTAGCACTCTACTGCTACATGATATCCAAGATCTTAAAAGCTTTTAGGCCCATATCATTAATCAGTATGTACAAAGGGTAATATTTTAACTAATTTTCATGATTCATATTTCAATTGAAACATACTCGTCAAATGGTGCCATTTCTTTCTTTTCTGAAATACTGTGGGATTTACTACTGAAATACTGTAGTGTTAGTGGCCAAAAGGAGATCTCCTTGCGGGCGAGGTAGTGTATGGTGGTCAGGCCGAAGCCCACTGTAGTAGATTTCAGATGTCGTATATATGCGCCGAATATTGCAAATGTCAATACCGCGATTCAGTTTCTCGCGCACTATTGGTCGGCACAATACATACGCATAATTACATCGAAAACACGAATCAGTTACGGGAACAATTATCACCTCTAGAGTGACACAGACGAAGTTGCGGCTTAATATAACTTTAATAACTTTAATATAATCTATTTACATATAATAAAATGATAGAAAAGTCAACATTGCAAAATACAGTCTCCCAAGTCAAACAACCGTTGAACATAATGATGGCGCGATTCAGAATCCATACATTTTGTTCTGTAAAAAAGTCAGCTTTGTCCGGGATAAACTCAAAAACTGCTGCACCGATGTACTTCAAATTTGTCAAGAATATTGCTTAGAAGTCGGGTCAACACATAGGCTATATATTATAGTGCTATCATCTCCGAGGAACGGGATATAAATATAATAAATTTCATTAAACAATTTTAGAGCACCGACATCTATCGGCGTTCAAGTCAAATTTCATGTGGAAGCATTTTTTTATTAGTACGAGAGCTAGCAACG
Organism: Trilocha varians; assembly: GCA_030269945.2. Lineage (NCBI taxonomy): Eukaryota > Metazoa > Arthropoda > Insecta > Lepidoptera > Bombycidae > Trilocha > Trilocha varians. Next base: position 15,199,235 of record AP028278.1, on the reverse strand, counting down.
TTGGGAAAACAAACATTTCAGTAAATATTTTTATATATGCTATCTCTCATACTCTTTCACTTTTATATCAGTCGGCAAATTAATTTTAGGTTTTTAAGTGGTTAAAAAACTTCATTAAAAAATATTATTCAGAATTATCGTCTGGCACAGAAGAACAACAAAAAAATATCTGCCAATAATAAATTAATGTAGCAAAAGTATAATAAAAATAATTTAAAGAAAAATGTCTTAAAAAAAATTGAAAAATCGGTTTTTTATCCGGACCTTACCACTACCGGCTAGACAGTCCGTATCGGTAAATACTCTGTCAAAAACGTTGCTAGCTCTTATACCATAATCTATACATATAATAAAATGATAGAAAAGTCAACATTGCAAAATACAGTCTCCCAAGTCAAACAACCGTTGAACATAATGATGGCGCGATTCAGAATCCATACAATTTGTTCTGTAAAAAAGTCAGCTTTGTCCGGGATAAACTCGAAAACTGCTGCACCGATGTACTTCAAATTTGTCAAGAATATTGCTTAGAAGTCGGGTCAACACATAGGCTATATATTATAGTGCTATCATCTCCGAGGAACGGGATATAAATATAATAAATTTCATTAAACAATTTTAGAGCACCGACATCTATCGGCGTTCAAGTCAAATTTCATGTGGAAGCATTTTTTATTAGTACGAGAGCTAGCAACGTTGGGAAAACAAACATTTCAGTAAATATTTTTATATATGCTATCTCTCATACTCTTTCACTTTTATATCAGTCGGCAAATTAATTTTAGGTTTTTAAGTGGTTAAAAAACTTCATTAAAAAATATTATTCAGAATTATCGTCTGGCACAGAAGAACAACAAAAAAATATCTGGCAATAATAAATTAATGTAGCAAAAGTATAATAAAAATAATTTAAAGAAAAATGTCTTAAAAAAATTTGAAAAATCGGTTTTTTATCCGGACCTTACCACTACCGGCTAGACAGTCCGTATCGGTAAATACTCTGTCAAAAACGTTGCTAGCTCTTATACCATAATTTAAATTTGATTGTGTCATTTTTGGCACTGTCAATGGTTATTTTTTTAATTGTCATAGATACAAAGAGTTCTGTTCCTTCTTAAAAAATGTGTCTTTAATTCGTTTCAGAGATTAGCAAGATTAGCAATTAACATATAAATAAATTTCATTAAGCAATTTTAGAGCAACGACATCTATTGGCATTTTGGAAGCATTTTTTTGATGATATAAATAATTTAAATTTGATAATGTCATTGTGGGACAATGTTTCCTATTTGTTAACTAGATGGTGTTGGCGTATAAATTTGAATCATTCTGAATCGCGCTATTATTTCGTACACCAAATGTCAAAACTGAGGTTACCTGCTTTGCTATAAGTCATTGTGGTTAGTCAAATTGAACTCTTTAGCTATCATTATAGTATTATTTAGTTTCCACTTAAAATACTTAAAATGCCTGGATAACGTTCTCATTTATCCCAATGCTCAAACGATACTCGAAGGAAAAAGTTAGCTCGATGTCTAGAAACCGCCGTTGAGCATGAAGCTAGGTTGGCTAATGGCTACTCTTTAAGAACACATTGTGGAAACTCAGTCGATCGAATATCTTGAAGAGCATGATACTCAGTTAAGGAGAGATCACTCTCAGCCTACTCTTTCACGGTCGTCGGAGACTGATGAGCAGCTTGAAGAGCGTAGTACAGCTGCTCAGCAGCGTTACCAGGACGTATGTGACGATACTTCTGCTCATGTATCGCAAGACCGGGACAGAATGCAGGAGTTGCAAGAGCAACCATGGCTAAATAAAGAGGGAAGTGGATTCATGTACAATGTTAGCAATCTTAAAAGAAGTGTGCGCTCTTTGTCGAGCCCGCAAATGGAAAGGGGAGCCCAATGGAATGTGTTGTTCATCTGGTAAGGTACGCTTGGAGTCTATGCAAGACCCACCAGAACTGTTGAAACTCTTACTAAGCGGCGAACATCCGGGTCCAGCCAATTTTTGAAAAACATTCGAGCCTATAACAGCGCCTTCCAGATGACTTATTTTGGTGCAAATCAAATCGTTGAAACAGGGTTCATGCCGACATTCCAGGGACAAGTTTCCCATCAAATTGGTTCGCTGCTACCTACAGATATTTAAAAATTTTTGCAAATTTATTTTGTGAGTGATTTTGAAGAACAAGCAAACCTACGAAGTAGATCCATCCCCAATTTAGACGTGCTCAAGAATTCTCCGACATCCTTCTAAGTCTTAGTGAAGGTACTCTACCAGAAGAGAGAGGTGGACAAGTGGTGCTTCCAATGTCTCTCGGTAGAGTTGTATCCAGCTTAGAAGAACTCATTCGCTGTGTGTACAACGACATCAGTCGTATATCACACCAGCAGAATTCTTGGGTGTGTGAGCGAGCCATTTTGACACCCTAAAATGATCAGGCTGCAGCAATTAACGAATTCTCTCAGAAATTGAGAGAAATGAACTGTCGTCGAGCAAGATGATGCTACACATTATCCTGTAGAATTTTTGAACTCTCTGTCAGCAAGTGGTTTTCCAGCGCATACTGTCAAGCTGAAGGTCAGTGTCCCGATTATGCTTCTTCGGAACCTATCTCTTCCGAAGTTGTGTAACGGGACCCGTCTTAAAGTCATTTTGCTCCACAAACACACAATTGAGGCGGAAATTCTTACGGGTTCTGGCGTCGGCGACGCAGTATTTATATCACTCATTCCTCTCATACCATGAGATATGTTCCTGAACTTTCCGTTCCAGTTCAAGCGCGTACAGTTCTCTGTGAGTGTTTGCTTCGCGATGACTATCAATAAGTCGCAAGGGCAGACACTGGGGACAGCGGGTGTCGACCTCAGGACGGGCTGCTTCTCACACGGGCACCGGTACGTCGCTTGCTTCCGCGTCACCGGTCCGGACTCTCTTTATATTTTGGCTGCGGCGAGCCAAACCTCTATTGTGCTTCATTAAGAAGTTCTAAAAGCATGTTTTTTTTACGCTATCTTCTAATCTTATCTTATATTTGTCTTAATTTGATTATTTTCTACATCTGCTTTAGTCACAACTTTTGCCTTAACTCAGCAAAATCACCTTAAAGTCATTTATTCGAAGCGGGTCGAAATTAGCACTTTTTGCACTTCAATTTTACAAAAAAACAGTCTTATTCTGTTACTCTGTTTAGTGTAGATATGAAAGGTAAAGAAGAAAACCAGTAAAATAATGTTAGTTTAAAAGATACAATTGTTGGTATATTATTATGGTGTAGTACATAGCATTCACGCAGACGACGTCGCGGGCAATAGCTAGTGAATAATAATGTTAATGACACATTAAGTGTGTTTATTTAAAAGATTACTAAGAAATGATGTAAAGATATCAAGTATCAAGAAGAAAGTAGTCAAATATTTGCATAAAATGTACGTAATACTACTAATACGTAAAGATAAAATATTTCACAAGCTTTATATTAACTTGCACTGGATGTAACTATGTAAGTCTGGATTGAATCTTGCGAACTGAATTTGACAAACTTCCCGGTTTCCGATTGAGCTGACATTTTGCACGCAGATGTATATCGCGTGACAATGCAATAATATGATAATGTGCAAAATGGCGCTGATCTGATGATGGAGTCATAGGAACTCCTGTACTAAACAAGATAGACTCGTTGTTTCATTTTACTTGTATTAGCTAACACTCTACTGATACATGATATCCAGGATCTTAAAAACGTTAATTAAAAAGTTTTCTTTAAAAATGAAATATAAAAATCAGATAAAAAAAGTAAAAGTAAGTACTAAAAGGTTTTTTAAGCATTTTTTTTTAGTTGGAGGAAATTACCGAATCCCCTCACCTCAAGCATTTTTCCGGTCCGGTATGTGGGAGTTGAACCGCACTAAAACCTCCAACCGCTCACACTCAGCGTCCGAACCCCGGCTGAGGCCAGATCCCAGCACGGGGTTACGAGGGACGTCGCGACGCGGTACGCAATCGGCACTCTTTCCCGTCGCGGTTTTTTAAGGATAACTATTTATAAAACTTAACTAAAAATTCCGATAGTTTTTACAGCGTCAAAATATTTCGGTTTTTTACATGCAGGAAAACAAATCAATTACTGTTTTCCTCATAAACATAGGTGTGGAAAGATCCACGTGTTATTTCATAGGTAATCGCATATGTATAATAAATAAGAGCGTGTCATACTAATCTCTACCAATATTATAAATGCAAAAGTAACTCTGTCTGTTTGTTACGCTTTCCCGCTTAAATCTCTCAACCGATTTTGATGAAATTTGGCACAATCTTTAGACCCTGAGAAAGAACATAGGTTTTCAATAGAAAATTACCCGAATAGAACGAAGTTCCTTTCGATTAAAAGATATCTTATATTTTTTTTTCTTAACGTAACGCGCGATAAGGAACGTGTTTTAAAAGATTTTGATCACAGCGGCATCTAGCGATAATCATCTAAAACAAAAAAAGTGTTGTGACAACTTTTCGTAAGAATTTTTTCCGTCTAGCCCTCTTTCACAACGCGCGATAAGGAACTACGTTCCAATAAATAAGTAAATAAATTGCGATTCTTGACAAAGTATTGACGTCATAATCTATCAAGAAACAGTTTCTTTGTAACCGCTGAATGAATCAATAAATAATTATTAATGAATGAACTTGTTTCCTTGTTGTTCTGAGAGTTTGCGATCTCGGGATTCTACCTTCATCTTTGTCACTAATGACAAATTAATTAATCTATATCCACTCAACTGGGAACGTCATTATTCGCTAGATGGCGAAACTGGGGACTTCGTTCGGAATCAATACCGTGTTTGAGCCCCTTTTTAAAAACATTTTTTTCCAATCATTTTAAATTTTGATTTTGAATTAAACCTTATATTTTTGTAAATCTTTATTACTAAACGACGCTGTATTAAATTTTCAGCGAAAATATAGCAACTCCGTAAAATATGAGACGATTAAAAAATGTAAACAAAACAAGTTTTAGAACTGTGCTCAATTTTGGCTCCTGCCACAGACTTTGCAAAAGTAAACAAACCAATTTGGTTGCCGATGCCAGTTGAGTGGATACTCTATGACCTTCCGAATCCATCAGATCCGCCCCATTTTGTCATATTATTGCATTGTCACGCGATATACATCTGCGTGCAAAATGACAGCTCAATCGGAAACCGGGGAGTTTGTCAAATTTAGCTTGCTTTTCACCCGAACTTACATAGTTGACAGTACATTGCACCAATCTTTAAACTAAAAATACGTCATCGAAATCAGTAAAATCCCTCAACCGTTTACTAATTAGTTTAAAAATTACGTAAAACTGGAAAATTCAAAATGGCATTGTTCTTAATTTTCTCATTTAATTACCATTAAAATTGATTAATGTTTTATACGCAATTAATTGTAAAATAAGTAATTAGTTACGTTCAATAGTATTTTCTTTGTATTCGTGGAAGAGATTTAAATTGGAGATAAGTTAGGTAGGTATTTATTTATTTATTTATTAGAAAATCTCACCAACAGTATCAGTTACAACAATGACATTAAAAGAATCCCGATATTTCAGCACTGTTTCAAGCGCCATGATCACGGGACTGACAGTGGTACCGGGTAGACAGATTTGTCTGCTCTTAAATGACCTAGCAGTTCCTCAGTCTTCCCGTGATAAATAATCGTGGTAAGAACCCGTTTAGTAATAGTGTAAGTGATGTAGATAACCGCGAGTGTTTAAAGAAATTTATATAGGTAACCTACATACAAACAAGGTAAGGTATAAGGTAACAAACTTTTACCAAACTAAAACGATCGACTTTCATTTAAAGTAACATAAAAACTATCAGTCAAATTTGTACGAAATTATACCAAAAGTACTTCTATTTAACCGAAATAGAATCATCGAAATCGGGTCATTAGAATTATACAAATACAAGCTTAATTAATCTTTAAATCTTGACCAGACGATGATTTTTCTTTCGTATAAGTAACTTGTAAAGTACATAACTAGATTTTGATATCATTTAACAAACTTATGATGGAGACCATCTATAATATTATAGAAAAAGTATTATCTAAATCGGTTCACAAAATGAGATAACTAAAGTTAGAAGAGAGAAGATTATCTATAATCTTGATTTCCTCTGCCTTTTCGAAGTAATTTGTCGATATTAAATCAAAAGTTCAAAAAGTACATGATAACCAGGATTTTAAAAGCTTGTATTTAAAAAGTTTTTCTTTCAAATAAATTATTTTATTTATTTATTTATTTTATTTTACATTTCAAAGAAACTTACAGCTAACACATGTTTAATCTAAAACAATATAATTCAGAGAGCCAATTAAAAGTTTCTACAGCTAAATTTAGAAATTGAGAGTGCTTCACAAGTGCAAAATATAATTTATGTAGGAATAAATATAAAACAAAAAAAAAACATGTATTGATTTAAGCAACCAACAAGTAAATAATTAAATTCCGTTAAGGACATGCATCATAAAATTTACTGGCTAAAGTAGTTTTATTTTAGGCATCTGACGATCCACCTGATTATATTTAACCAAGAGATCTTCTAATTACCTAGATAAACATATTTTATTGTCTTTAATTGCCTAGGTGTGTCTTTTTAATAGCCTAAGATGTGTGTACATAGTGACTGAAAGTCATAATAGTCGAGATAAACCTTTTTTCCTGTCGTAAACTTTTCAAATACAATTATTTTTGTCTTATTTAAAGTAATTACAATTTTAGTATGTTTGAGATTTTTATGAATGTGGTAAAGCATACGTGTGGGTTACGTCTTCAGACTACGTCAGATGCTGGGGAGCAGCCCCCGTACAGGCCCGCACATCGCGGAAGCGATTTTATTTTAGACAGAAGCACTTCTTCGCCCACCTGCATTGCGTCCGCACATATCATTGTAAATCATTGTAACATCCATTAAATCATCTTAAATACAGTCCACTCTTCTCATTTAACACCATCGCATTAACAGTGTGTATGGAATAGATTAACGGAATTATGAATTACTTGTTGATCCTAGCAACTTCGTCTGCGTCAAAAAGGGGTTCAGGCAGCACTGTTAGATTTTAATAAGACCCGTAGTACATCATTTTGTTCTATAATCAATAGTTTTCGTAGCGTTCGCGATTAAAATAAGCTTTTTGGTATTTTTTGACACCTTCGGTTACATTATCAAAGTTTTGGTTTGTGTCACAAAAATTCTGTGTATTTGTAAAATATATTTAAACAGTGTACTTATAAAATATATTTAAACCTTCATTACGGAGTTGTAATTTCTTACGACATAAACCTAGTATTTTAGAAATAGGTTTAACAGTTAGAAGGCTTCTTTATGCAATATAGGAATATACTACACTACTATAGACACAGTCCTCTGCAGCTCTGTACTGATTACTCTTCTCGTACACAAACAGACACAGATCCGACCTACATCTAGCCGAGAGTCCTATACTACACTACTATAGACACAGTCCTCTGCAGCTCTGTACTGATTACTCTTCTCGTACACAAACAGACACAGATCCGACCTGCATCTAGCCGAGAGTCCTATACTACACTACTATAGACACAGTCCTCTGCAGCTCTGTACTGATTACTCTTCTCGTACACAAACAGACACAGATCCGACCTACATCTAGCCGAGAGTCCTATACTACACTACTATAGACACAGTCCTCTGCAGCTCTGTACTGATTACTCTTCTCGTACACAAACAGACACAGATCCGACCTGCATCTAGCCGAGAGTCCTATACTACACTACTATAGACACAGTCCTCTGCAGCTCTGTACTGATTACTCTTCTCGTACACAAACAGACACAGATCCGACCTACATCTAGCCGAGAGTCCTATACTACACTACTATAGACACAGTCCTCTGCAGCTCTGTACTGATTACTCTTCTCGTACACAAACAGACACAGATCCGACCTACATCTAGCCGAGAGTCCTATACTACACTACTATAGACACAGTCCTCTGCAGCTCTGTACTGATTACTCTTCTCGTACACAAACAGACACAGATCCGACCTACATCTAGCCGAGAGTCCTATACCACACTACTATAGACACAGTTCTCTGCAGCTCTGTACTGATTACTCTTCTCGTACACAAACAGACACAGATCCGACCTACATCTAGCCGAGAGTCCTATACTACACTACTATAGACACAGTCCTCTGCAGCTCTGTACTGATTACTCTTCTCGTACACAAACAGACACAGATCCGACCTACATCTAGCCGAGAGTCCTATACTACACTACTAGAGACACAGTCCTCTGCAGCTCTGTACTGATTACTCTTCTCGTACACAAACAGACACAGATCCGACCTGCATCTAGCCGAGAGTCCTATACTACACTACTATAGACACAGTCCTCTGCAGCTCTGTACTGATTACTCTTCTCATACACAAACAGACACAGATCCGACCTGCATCTAGCCGAGAGTCCTATACTACACTACTATAGACACAGTCCTCTGCAGCTCTGTACTGATTACTCTTCTCGTACACAAACAGACACAGATCCGACCTACATCTAGCCGAGAGTCCTATACCACACTACTATAGACACAGTCCTCTGCAGCTCTGTACTGATTACTCTTCTCGTACACAAACAAACACAGATCCGACCTACATCTAGCCGAGAGTCATATACTACACTACTATAGACACAGTCCTCTGCAGCTCTGTACTGATTACTCTTCTCGTACACAAACAGACACAGATCCGACCTGCATCTAGCCGAGTCCTATACTACACTACTATAGACACAGTCCTCTGCAGCTCTGTACTGATTACTCTTCTCGTACACAAACAGACACAGATCCGACCTGCATCTAGCCGAGAGTCCTATACTACACTACTATAGACACAGTCCTCTGCAGCTCTGTACTGATTACTCTTCTCGTACACAAACAGACACAGATCCGACCTACATCTAGCCGAGAGTCCTATACTACACTACTATAGACACAGTCCTCTGCAGCTCTGTACTGATTACTCTTCTTGTACACAAACAGACAGAGATCTGACCTACATCTAGCCGAGAGTCCTATACTACACTACTATAGACACAGTCCTCTGCAGCTCTGTACTGATTACTCTTCTCGTACACAAACAGACACAGATCCGACCTACATCTAGCCGAGAGTCCTATACTACACTACTATAGACACAGTCCTCTGCAGCTCTGTACTGATTACTCTTCTCGTACGCAAACAGACACAGATCCGACCTACATCTAGCCGAGAGTCCTATACTACACTACTATAGACACAGTCCTCTGCAGCTCTGTACTGATTACTCTTCTCGTACACAAACAGACACAGATCCGACCTACATCTAGCCGAGAGTCCTATACTACACTACTATAGACACAGTCCTCTGCAGCTCTGTACTGATTACTCTTCTCGTACACAAACAGACACAGATCCGACCTACATCTAGCCGAGAGTCCTATACTACACTACTATAGACACAGTCCTCTGCAGCTCTGTACTGATTACTCTTCTCGTACACAAACAGATACAGATTCGACCTACATCTAGCCGAGAGTCCTATACTACACTACTATAATTACAATTATTATTTTTACTTACAATTTGAAGTTAAATTGTAAGCACATATAATAATAGGTTATCTTTACAGGTCGTTTTTCGTCTATTTTTGTAGTCATCCGGATTTTATCTCGCAAAGTCGCAACCTTATGTCAAATTAAATGAAATTACATCATATACTTAGTATTCTACACATGTGTCTCAGTTTTTATGGGTCATTTATTTAATTTGCATACGGGTTTTACTAGTCGGAAATCCGTAAAGAGTCATTCATCTTATTATTCTTCATGTAAGAAAAACCCTAAATTATTAATGAATGGGTGTGGCTCAATAAAATCCGTGAAATAAATATCATTGAAATATGATTATACGACCGAATTAAATTTCTAAAGAGTTGAATTTTCTAGCTACCGAATTAAAAAAAAAACTTGAGAGGTGACATGGGACACCCGAATAGAACGAAGTTCTTTTCGATTAAAAGATATCTTATAATTTTTGTTTCCTAATGTAACGCGCGATAAGGAACGTGTTTTAAAAGATTTTGATCACAACGCCATCTAGCGATAATCATCTAGAACAAAAAAAGTGTCGTGACAACTTTTCGTCAGATTTTTTTCCGTCTAGCCCCCTTTCAAAACGCGCGATAAGGAACTTCGTTCCAACAAGCTATAAGAATTGACAAATACATGATCCTCGCTTCGTCTGCGTCAAAAAGGGATTCAGGCACTGTTAGATTTCAATAAGACCTACAAACCCGTAGTACATCATTTTGTTCTATAATAATCAATAGTTTTCGCAGCGCACGCGATGTGAACAATGTCATACTCTGTCGGCAATTTTTTCGTTGTAATATTTTTTTGTATAATCAATTAGTCTAGTAATACATAATGTATGACAATGTGGGTGTTATATTAACAATTATAATATTTAAAACGAGTTTAATAATATATACTAATATTACAAAGATATATCTGTCTGTTTGTCATTTTAGAATATAGTTTTACAAGCTTTTTAAGATCCTGGATAAGATATAGCAGTAGAGTGCTAGCTAATACATGTAAAACGAGCCCAAACACGACGGGTCTATCTTGTTTAGTACAAGAGTTCCTATGACTACCGCCTCCATCATCAGATCCGGTCCATGGTACCATATAAGCATTGTCACGTAATAAATCTTCGTCGGAAATTTCAGTTTAATCGGAAACGGGGAAATTTGTCAAATTTCGCCCGAACTTATATAGTTACATCCAGTGCAAGTTAATATAAAGCTTTTAAAAATTACCAGTTCCAAAAGGGTTACGAAAGATCTGTTGGATTTGTTTATTTATAACTATAGTCTATGCAACTTCGTTTGTGTCACAAAGGCATGTGAAACTGCTTATGGAAAGTGTATTGAGGTTCGTCACTTATGGGCATTGACGTTGGGCATGAATTATAAACATGTAGGGACGCAATGCACTTTTTTATACAAGCAGCAATATATAAGTGCAGTGCGTGGCGCGACTCAGTCGTTCCGTAATCAGCAAAGCGTACACTCGCGTTCACACATTATTGTAATCATATTCGTTATTGTATATTGTAAACAGTGTCAATAAATAATGACAACTAGAGTCAGTTGTTCATTTTAATTAAATGGTATCTAGTAATGAGATACCCAGATAATTTATAAAGGGTTACTCTTTCCGCGTTATAAGAGATACCCCAAAAACAAAAACCTTCCTTTTAAATCACGATATCTATTAAAAAAACGCATCAAAATCCCTTGCGTAGTTTTCTTTTCAAAAATAAATGTAAAGAAACCCGAATTATCAAATTAAAGTAATATAACAAAAAATAGTGACACACAAAACCTGTTTTTATAATAATATAGGCCATAATATTACTCAACTAAAATAAAAAAAAACATCGCGATTTTTTTTATATCCACGACCAGGTTCAGACCTGTTTGTAAACCACAGAAATAATTATAAACAGAAGGAAACAACAATTTAAAAGTTAAGAAAACTTTTGAAATACAAGCTTTAAGATCCTGAATATCATGTTTAACTACCCATGTAAACAATTAATTAATATTGTGATTGATATTATGACCCTATCAGGTCCTCACGATACAGGCCAGGCCTAGTGTGAGGGCCACTGGAAACATATTATTTGTATAATAGTTTTGTAAAACGAAAGTGATGTTACGGTATTGTTAGAAAATGTACTTTCTCTTTTGTATTTATACTCTCATTTAACTTTATTACAAACTCTTATTTTCATGTGTAAACAAATAATAATAAATAAATAAATGTATCAGTACAGCAGAGACAAATAAAACGAGCCCAAACACGACGGTTCTATCTTGTTTACTAATAAATAAATCAATGCAATTATATAAGTAACATACACTCTCTCACACACGCACATACACAAACATACACACCTTTTTACAAACACACTACCGATAACACAAAACACCTAGCATGTAACAATTTTAATTTTAATTATTTGATTGAATTTGTTTTAAACTAATTAAGTAATACAGAATTTAATTTGTTTCATTGTTTTATTAGATTATTATTATATGACTAAATGGCGCTGATCTGATGATGGATTCGGAAGATACACCTGCCCTGTTTGGGCTCATTTCAATTGTTTTGAAGAATCGTAAAAGCTTGTATTTCAAGTTTTCTTTAAAATAAATTATTGGATACATGTTGAAACTGAAACATTTGACACTCGCTTTTAGTCATTTGACACGACGAAGTACTAGTCAGTTTTGGAACGAAGTTCCTTATCGCGCGTTGTGAAAGGGGGCTAGACGGAAAAAAATCTTACGAAAAGTTGTCACGACACTTTTTTTGTTTTAGATGATTATCGCTAGATGGCGCTGTGATCAAAATCTTTTAAAACACGTTCCTTATCGCGCGTTACGTTAGGAAAAAAAAATATAAGATATCTTTTAATCGAAAGGAACTTCGTTTTATTCGGGTGTCCCATGACACCTATCAAGTTTTTTTTACTTCTGTAGAGATACTATTCTATATTGAAACCGTGAACTTGATTTGTGAAACCGGTTCAAATAGTCGTTTGACGTAAAGCCAGTGATTCACTGTCGGGTAAAACGTAAGATAATACAGCCAGACTGCAATATTTTCCTTGAAATTTTATCAGACAATGACACTACATGAACCTTAACTCATTCGTAGCACCAACTCAGTATTCTCTCCTCTATAGTCTGTGTGTCGATTGATCAGACGATACATGTGACCACCTCTAGCTACTGCTACATGAACCTTAACTCATCCGTAGTCCCAGTATCCTCTCCTCAATAGTCTGTGTGTCTATTGATCAGACGATACGTGTGACCACCTCTAGCTACTGCTACATGAACCTTAACTCATCCGTAGTACCAGTATCCTCTCCTCAATAGTCTGTGTGTCTATTGATCAGACGATACGTGTGACCACCTCTAGCTACTGCTACATGAACCTTAACTCATCCGTAGTACCAGTATCCTCTCCTCAATAGTCTGTGTGTCTATTGATCAGACGATACGTGTGACCACCTCTAGCTACTGCTACATGAACCTTAACTCATCCGTAGTACCAGTATCCTCTCCTCAATAGTCTGTGTGTCTATTGATCAGACGATACGTGTGACCACCTCTAGCTACTGCTACATGAACCTTAACTCATCCGTAGTACCAGTATCCTCTCCTCAATAGTCTGTGTGTCTATTGATCAGACGATACGTGTGACCACCTCTAGCTACTGCTACATGAACCTTAACTCATCCGTAGTACCAGTATCCTCTCCTCAATAGTCTGTGTGTCTATTGATCAGACGATACGTGTGACCACCTCTAGCTACTGCTACATGAACCTTAACTCATCCGTAGTACCAGTATCCTCTCCTCAATAGTCTGTGTGTCTATTGATCAGACGATACGTGTGACCACCTCTAGCTACTGCTACATGAACCTTAACTCATCCGTAGTACCAGTATCCTCTCCTCAATAGTCTGTGTGTCTATTGATCAGACGATAAGTGTGACCACCTCTAGCTACTGCTACATGAACCTTAACTCATCCATAGTACCAGTATCCTCTCCTCAATAGTCTGTGTGTCTATTTTCAGACGATACCAAAATTGCTCAACCTATTTAAAAGTTACATAAGCCCCTCGTAAAATAAAAATAGACATCTTATCCAGTTATTTAAACTTGTTAAGCAAATTTTTCATTCGTTTTTTTGTTTTTATGAACAAATTATAATATTGGCGAAGGCTAATATTATTAAATAACACATTAATATGTTCTATTTTATGGGAAAATACACCAATTTTCGTCATTATGTTATGAATCGTCAAAATGTACGTTCGTGCATAACTTGCCAACGCCTGCACCTGTACCAACCCATTACTGCCCACTGTTGGGCTCAGGTCTCCTCAGAAGAGGGATTAGGCATAGTCCACCATGCTTGCTTAGTGCGGATTGGGGACTTCACATATCTTCAAAGGATTTTTAGAACCCTTTTCGTACATGCAGTTTTCCTCACGATGTTTTCCTTCACCGTTTTTGCCAGTGGTGTTGTGAAAAATTGCACATAAATCTTTTTCACATTTAGATTTAGAGGTACAAGCCGGCCGGATTTGAACCCGCGACCTCCCGTTTGGAAGGATGCGCTTTGACCACTCGGCCACCACGACTTTACTCGGCCACCACGACACGCCTGCACCAAATCACATAATTATTTTACTGTCATGTTTGTTATTATATTATTTCATAAACATCCCAATATTTTAGGGTTAAGTTTGTATTCCAAATGACTTCGGGTTTTTTATGTTGCATCTTATACCGGTTTTTCCAGGGGCAGTGCTCCGAGAAATTGTTCGAGATCATTCCAACATCTCCTGTCTTAAAGAAACAGTTTAAAACAATTTCTTATTTAAAGCGACAGGGAATCCATGTTTTTATTTTAAGGTAGTAATTGTGTGTTATTTCTAAAATATAGTGTACTTTCAATTGTCTTCATTCCGTTGTTCGTAACGCTGATTCCCAGTGGCGTGCATACATATATCAGTCAGTTTACAAATTTACAAACTATCAATCAATTTTATTACATTTTTAGAACTAACTAAATGCATGCAAATAATAAAAATATTGAGTTTATATCAGTTAATTATGCTGCATTTAACTGTTTTTTGTCGTTATTTTAATAGAATTTTAAAAGCTAGAGTATGCAATCATATTTGCTTTTAAAGACTGCACGCCACTGCTGATTCCAGATGTAATAATTCTATAACCTCATGTGACACAGACGAATAAGTGAGGGTCATCTAGTGGGTAATAAAATTGAATTGAATTGTTATTATATAATTTGGCGGCAGTTGTTAGATTTGAGTAATTTGACGCAAAAACTGTAGCTAAATTTGTTTTACAACATAATTATTAACAAAGTATAAAAAAAGCTTGAGCCTATCTCGGCGGTCAAAGATTTCATACAAGTTTTTGTGAGAATAATTTTAGTATATTATAAAATAAACTTATTCAGACACTCGCGGTTTCCTACTCGACTCGGATTCTAATCACTGGATACAATTACTAATCCTCAGATACTATCTTCTGAACGTCGTTACGTACCAAGGATGGTTAAAGAAGCCATCGAGATTTCAAGACATAAAACTTTTAACAGGGGTTTTAGCTATTTTCAACGGGTTCTTACCACGATATTTAATTAATTGAGTTGTCTCGATATTTCAACGTTGTTGCAAACGTCATGATCACGAGAAGACTGGATACTGCGGGTCGATTTAAGAGCAAACAAATCTGTCTACCCTCTTTCTCGTTCGCTTTTGGGTACCACTGGAACTCGAACTCACATCACGACACACACTCACTGTATCTACAAGACTCTCTGAGCATGAACCCTTAGTGACTGTTGTGTTTAGCACTGGATTCCACATACTCGATAATCTGAAGCCGTCACCCCTGTTAAAAGTTATCGAGTGAGCGATCGAGAAAGAGGGTTGACAGATTTGTTTGTTCTTAAATCGAGCAGTATCCAGTCTTCTCGTGATCATGACGTTTGCAACAACAACGAAATATCGAGACAACTCAATTAATTAAATATCGTGGTAAGAACCCGTTGAAAATGTATGATAATATTAGTTTTGATTTCATTTGTGATCGCTCCACTGAGGATACATAAGCCCAGCAGTGGACACTACAAAGTAACTGGTAAATACTTTCCTGGTAACCTTTATAAATCGGAAGTTATCTTTTCATAACAAATGTGAAGGTTTGCACACAATTAGATTCAGTTCAAGATACTATTGTATCCCGGATGTGTTTCAATTGTCAATCGATTTTTTAAAGTTTTATTGCACCAAGGTCACACTGTTACTTATAACGGGTAAATAAATGAAGTAGAATTGTCTGTTCGATGCTATGTTATATGATTTTTGACTGACTTTGCAAAGGTTGACTTTTTTCTTTGTTCCCGTGTATGTTTACTTTGGGTGGAGCTAAGTTTAATAAATTTAGCTTTGAATGTAAAAGATTTCAAATAGTGTTTGTATGTTATTTCGTTTCTAATTGAACTGATTTTGATGATTTATTTTTTGTTAGAGTTTATGAATATAATCTGGTGTGAATTTCATAAATTTTTGAAAAAAAATACACCTTTTTTTACTTTGCTTATCTTCAACATTGAACCGTTTTCGATGGGTCTTTTAACAAATTAATAACCTATAAATATTCTGTTGTTAATTGTAATAAAATTGTAAATCCTTCGAATTCAAACCAGCATCTTTTTGCAATAGTTCTTGATACCACATCAACAGATGGTCGATGCGTTCTTGTTTTTCTATTTACTAAAACAATTGAAGACAATACCGTGACAACATACATTTTAAGAAGAATCACAAACATCACATCAACAAAGAAGGGCATTGGCTTCAAATATTATAAGTTTTTATCAAAACTAATAATTGAAATTTCGACCTTAACAACATTTGAAACTGACTCAGGTTTTTTTTTGTTAATACAAAAAAGTCCGGTCAAAGATCTAATATTATTATCACCTCTACTGCTTTACAGTCGCTCATGGACCTCTGCAATGTCGGGGGACACCTACGACCTGACTCTAAGGAATCTCAAGCCACTTTAAATACAAGCTTTTAAGATCTTAGATATCATGTAACAGTAGAGTGCTAGCTAATACAAGTAAAACGAGCACAAACACGACGAGTCTATATTGTTTAGCACAAGAGTTCCTATGACCACCTTCCGAATTTATCAGATCAGCGCCATTTTGTCATATTATTATATTGTCACGCGATATAGATCTGAAAAATGTCAGCTCAATCGGAAACCGGGAAGTTTGTCATATTTAGCAACCACCCGAGCTTGCATAGATACATCCAGTGCAAGTTAATATAAAGCTTGTAAAAAGGACAAGTCATAGCGCTATGGGAATACCGAAGAGGAGGGGCTCATTCCATAGCCGGACCGTGGATGGACAGTAAGGATGGTGCGATGATAGAAGGGAGATGTTGGAATCATCTCGAACAATTCCTCGGAGCTCTCCTCGTGGAACAACCGAAAGAGAAGTCTCTTAGCAGACCCAAAGGTGGTCCGTATGACAGTATGGGTAAGTGTGGGTAGACCTCTTACAAGATGGAGCGACAACCTGGTCAGTATCGCGGGAAGTCACTGGATACTATGTCCAGCAGTGGACGTCTATAGACTGATGATGATGTATGTGGTTAAATTAACTTCAAGTAAGTAATTAGAAATTCTACTTTATGTAATTATGTGTATTTTTATTTTCTTTTGATGTCATTTACCTACTTACAATAGAATATTATCTTTTAATATGAGAAATTTAGTTTTATCAAACAATGAGCGTTAACGTATGTCTTAATTTCTAACATAACATTTATGACATAAAAATCTAATAACTTATCTCATTGTTGGATGCTATAGGATCCAATAAAGAAAAGAGTTATTGTTTGTTAAACTTTATAATTCACTAGCTTTTGCCCGCGACTTCGTTCGCGTGGACTTCAGGTTCGTCCCGTCTAGCCCGTCTAGTTCGCGACGTCACATTAGAAACCTCAAAAATTGTAGTCTATGTGTTATTCTGATGTATAAGCTATATTGTGTGTATATTCATTCAAATCCATTCAGTAGTTTTTACGTGAAAGAGTAACAAACATCCATACATCCATACTTACAAACTTTCGCCTTTATAATATATATTAGATATTAGATAAAACATGACTACTCTCCTATATGGCTAGAACAGAAGTGAGAAAAAAGTGAAGAATTAAATTTGACATAGAACACCGAACAAAATTAAATTAATAAGGAAATTTTCTCACCGTTTAAACCTTCCCTGGACTTCTACGAATATTTCAAGATTAAAATAAGCCAAATCGGTTCAGTCGTTCTCGAGTTTTAGCGAGACTAACGAACAGCAATTCATTTTTATATATAAGATATAAGAAGATTTAAAAATTACTAAAATAGTTTCCATGCAAATACAAAAAAGTTTATGTTTTGAACACTCATCATTATATGAAAGTAAAATCGATTTTTTTAACGATATTGCATCGGGGAGTAAAAATTTCAAATTGCTAGAATAGCATTTTTCTGAATAAATCTCTTGAACGATAGCCATTTGGCTTTGACATTGAATGAAAAAGTAACACGCTTTTTTTAGAATCGTTTATTTTTAGCATCAGCCTAAACACTAATCATGACTGTAGATATAAACTACAAAATTTAAAAGCAAGATTATAATAAAAAACCGAAATGCAAATTTTTGAACTAAAATATCACTATTATAAAACAAATTTCACTCTGTCTGTCTCTATGTATGATTAAATCTTTAAAACTACGCAACGGATTTTGATGCGGTTGTAATAGATGTCGTGATTCAAGAGGAAGGTTTATGTGTATAATACATGCATGATATAGTAGAGAAACACTCATAATTTCAGAGTTTTTGTTATAATGTCGTTTAATCACTTTTTTTGCGCTTACATCGCTGTCTCTGAATCCTCTTTTTTGTGACCAAGTCGAAATTAAATAGTTGAGTTACCTATTAATTTTATTTCATTAAAATAAAATTTTGTGACCAAAAAAAAAATATCCTAAATTTTTTTTTGTACAATAATAATTTCGAAAAATAAGCTATACATACCAAATCTAGGAATCCTATGGCATCGCTTTCCTTTTTTTTAACAGCTACATCGTAAGCCCTTCCTTTGTTATTAACAAAACGTTTACTTTGACCCTTCATTTTAAAACACTAACACACTCAATGCAATAATAAAACGCTTAAAAAATTAAAAATATTTTTTTCTAAAAAGGTTGAAGAACGCAATTCTCTTTTGAACTCTCGTTCTTTTTTTAAACTAAGAGCGTGCGCTACGTTCCGTTTCGCGCCAACGACTGACAGTTTGAACACCGGCAACCATATTGTTTTTATTTATTTATGAGTTTTACCTCTTACGAGTCATTCTGGGAAACCCCTTGCTTTCTAATGGTTAAATTAATATCGTTTGAAGAAAATTTCCGATTGACGTTATTAATACGTATGTTCTGACCGACTTTAAAAGGAGGTGTATCCACTCAACTGGGATCGACAACCAAATTGGTTTGTTTACTTTTGCCAAGTCTGTGGCAGGAGCCAAAATTGAACACAGTTCTAAAACTTGTTTTGTTTACATTTTTTAATCGTCTCATATTTTACGGAGATGATATATTTTCGCTGAAAATGCAATACACGCTGAAAATGCAATACACGTTTAGTAATAAAGATTTACAAAAATATAAGGTTTAATTAAAAATCAAAATTAAAAATATTGGGTAAAAAATGTTTTTAAAATGGGGCTCAAACACGGTATTGATTCCGAACGAAGTCCCCAGTTTCGCCATCTAGCGAATAGTGACGTTCCCAGTTGAGTGGTTAAGTACAAAATGTCAAGATTTGCTGTATTTTCTAGCTGCTCTGATTTCGATGATTATTTTTTGATAGTAAGCATATACTTTAGACATATTTTTTATAAAATTGATAAAGATCTGACAAGCAATTTTTGTGCTACTCTTTAAAAATGAAATTCGTCGTCGGTCGTTTTATTTTTTACAAGCTTTATATTAACTTGCACTGGATGTAACTATGTAACTTAAGGTAGAATCTTGCAAGTTAAATTTGACACTAGCTTTTCGATTGTGCTGATATTTTGCACGCAGATGTATACGTGATAATGCAATAATATGACAAAATGATGCTGATCTGATGATGGAGTCGTAGGAACTCCTGTACTAAACAAGACAGACTCGTTGTCTCGTTTTACTTGTATTAGCTAACACTCTACTGATACATGATATCCAGGATCTTAAAAGCTTGTGCGCTCTTAATTTAGCCTGCCAACCACTTTACCTCTTATTAGCCAAATGTAACATTTCACTCCCTCTCAAACTCTCAATATGAACTATCTCTTAACTTTCCCCAATCCTAAAGTTGTATATACGTTAGCCACTTTTATCCATTCGAATAACATCAAACTCTAAAATATTTACAAATATTCACAAAAATTACATTTTAGTTAATCGTTTGTCATCTCTTTTACTTTATTTCTATTCCTGCTCGTGATATTCTATCTACATGACTTTGGCAGAGTCATCCGCAAGGAAAGAACTCGGGCCATAAAAAAACCTTGTATTTATTATTTTTTTTTTTTTTTAGTGCCATGTAGGCATAGAAGCCAACGGCCCACCTGATAGTAAGTGGTTACCGTCGCTCATGAACCTCTGCAATGTCAGGGGACACTGAGGAGTCGCTACCTACGACCTAACTTTAAGGACACTCCTCAAGCCTCGTTTGAAGAAGGACAAGTCATAGCGCTCAGGGAATACCGATGCTTAAATGCTTTAAAATATTCTTGACCTAACTACCAAAGATAATATAAAATATTATATTATTTGCATGACGTTCGCATCATTCACGAAATTAATGAATATATTATAAGACCGGTTACCGCGTGGGTTAAACTTACGCATATAATGTAAACATAAAATTCCATGTATTTTTTCATTGACGTAAAACCAATTTCTGAATAATATTTTTTAGAATCTAAAATACGGAAGGGACTTTAAGTAATTCCAGAAAATAATATATTATAATATTATAAAAACGTAATGACGTGGTTCTGACTTTTGATCTACTGAACCTATTTGGATATTTTTTTTCTGATAGGAAGCTAGGTTTATGAGTAATTCTGAATTAAAATTCGTTCATAAAAAAAAAAACTCTTGAAAATGCATCTAATTTCAACGCTTTTTTTGAAATAATTTATATTTTCAGGCAAACTTTTTTAAATAGCTTTTAAAATTCTGAATATCATGTAGCAGTAGAGTGCTAGCTACAAGTAAAACGAGCTCAAACACGACGGGTCTATCAAGTTTAGTACAGGACTACCGACTCCATCATCGGATCAGCGCCATTTTGTCATATTATTGCATTGTCACGCGATATACATCTACATGCAAATTGTCGGCTCAATCGGTATCCGTGAAGTTTGTCATTAACTCTCAAGATTCCACCCGAACTTACATAGTTATATCCAGTGCAAGTTAATATAAAGCTTGTAAAAATCCCAATTCTTACCTTCAAATAACCTTCGATCAAAAAATAAGGAAACTCATACAAACTATATTGAAAACCGCAGTTAATAATATATTACCATAATTATTATACATTTGAGGATTTTCTGACCGCAGTATCAGTGACATACAGACATCCAGACGTAATTTATTGGTTGTATTATGACTACCATTTATACGTGACGACATTACTGAAGTCATGAAAAATGTGCTATAGTAACTTTAAAGGCAAATAATATTTTATTACAAAAATGAAAACGACCGACTTCCATTTCTCAAGCATAGCACACTACCAGTCAAATCTTTATCAAATTTATACGAGATAATATCTGAAGTGTCTGCTTCTTAACAAAAAAACAATCATCGGTTCATCATCAGATTTTGGAACGTCAGTAACAATGCAAGGGTCTAAAAGTGCGGTGACCACTGAGCATCAACTGGGATGTTTTCTTTGAATGAAATTAAGGAACCCTTCCAATCATAAAATATCTGCAAGTACAAATAAAATTGGCTAAAAACATTAAGAAACCTGCAAACTGGAAAAGGACCTAGCAGTTGGCAGTAACAGTACAAATAAACATACACGAAACATACTACTAACGCCATCTATTTTTCGATCCCTAAACTATTTAAGCCTCACTGTTAAACTAGCGCCATCTTTTATCCAGATTTGGAACTAACCGACATCAGTTGCATTGACCGCAGTAACTTTCTCCACTGGTTCTTTATGTACTTCCTCGTTTTCCAATTCGTCAATAAAAAACTTCGTTTGATTCACTTGCCTTTTGCTATTGCCAATTTTATGGTCATTTTTACCATTACAGAACACGTTTCTACCGTTCATTGTGTTGGTGTGGATATGACCATGGTAAAGTACGTTTGCCATTTGATTTTGGTCTTTATTGGGTAAAGAATAAGGTTGTTGATATGCATACACAAAAGGTAAAACATGGGAAGTATTGGTAACTTCTATTTTCGGTAGTTCTTTGACAAAAGCTTCTGGAGCTTTCCTAAATTCGTCCAACTCATACTTCACTGGATTCTCTTTCGGTAAATATTTAGGTATACTATCAAATTTCTCTAGAACTTTCTCCAGAAAAGTCTGTAGTAAGTTTGTATTTTTGTCTATTTTCTTAATAATTTCAATTGTTAAAGCGCTGTTTGGAATTTTAGTTGTTTCTGGAACTACTGTAGTTGTCGTCGTTGCTTGATTTTCTTCTTGAAGTTTTACTAAAGATGCCGCTGTGAGTTTAGCTAAGTCATCTTTTCTAAGTCTCAATATCTTAGGAGGATCTAATGGTAATGTTATATCAACATATTCTACTTTTTCCTTAACGTATTTATCTGTTTCATTTTCAACAGAACGTCGATAGTCATTTGTTTTATTTGTAGAGTTATTCAAAGGTATGATTTTTGATATTTCGGTAACATTAACCAGAGATGAGTAGAGTAGACCATTTTTGTGGTAGCTTTTGTTGATGGATGTGTGGATCTCTTTAAACCCTGGGTTTGCCTCTGTAGTGTTTTTCGGCATAATTTTAACGCTCACTTTGTAATTTTGTCTATCTGTCTGACTGTTTTCTGCTGGTGGTAATTGCCGTATAAAGTCATTAGCTGTGCTTCTACGGTTAGATAAAAATGGATTTAAGATTTCTTGGTTCAAATTTGGTTTGTCTTCAAGCAAAATGTGAGGGTATTTGGACATCAGAGCATTTTGTTTTGAGATGCCATTAAATAGTTTAATGTAAGGGTTTGAAGAATCGTAAGAAATTGGAGTAATAAGATCAAAATGCTCTTGGATTATTGGGTCTCTTCTATTAGAGTCTTTTAATACAGCTCTATCGGCAAAAACATGTTCACCTGACACTAAGAATATATTTTCATTGGAATATTTCGAAGGATCATTAGCTATGATTCGTATTTTGTTTACGTGTCGTTTATTCCTCTTTTTACTGAAGAATAATTTATTTTTGTTTGGCTTTGTGTTCAAAAATCTGTTTAGCTTCATTTTGCTTTTTAAATTCGATATTTTCTTAACGTTTACTGAGCGCTTCTTTCTGTTAAACATTCTGGACAGTTTCAGTATCTGTGCAGGGCTAAGACTTTTCTCAAATACTCTTTCGTCTACGACTAAGGGTTTACTATCAATTTTGATTTCTTTTTTGCCTTGATTATATACTTCTTGGTAGCTATTAAACTGTAGGTAGTTTGGTTCGAATATAACTTTGTATTCGTTGGAATGGTGATCCTGTTTCTTGACTGATCTTCGCGCAATATTATGATCTGTCTCCCTTAAATCATAAAGCGGTTCTGCATTATTATGATAATTGTCCATAGCGTTTTCTAGACTAGTAAAAATCCTCATAGTTTCAGAGTCAGGTTCTTCATCAACATATTGGTTGAAGCCAAGCGTCATGCCTGTTCCTTCTATATCTTTAACAAGAAACTTCATTTTTCCTACATCGAATGATGAATCAGCAAATTCAACACTAGAGTCAGTGGTCAAAGGTTTCTGCAGTCTTTGTGGAATACCGTTAGCATTTAATATTTTATTGTAATCTATTTCCACTTCGTTTAACTCAGCTGAGTTTATAGCTTTAGAGACAGTTAGGAACCTCGGTCCTATGTATTTTGTTTTCCATGAATCCCCTGTTTTGTCGTGTATGTAAGGTGATTCTTGGTTATTATGTAAAGATTTGCATAGCGGATCTAATTGTCTATGAAAGACATTTCGAAGATCATGTACTGGTTTATTTTTATGTACTAAAGGGTTTTGTGAGCGTTTTTTTACATTGACACTTCTTGGTTTATTTTTATTATCTTCGATGTCTACGGAATCAGAATGTATGGCTGCTTGGATCTTTTGAATTAAATTACTTATTAATTTCCTTTTCTTTTCGCCTTTTACTCCTTTGTTATCAAAATGTGTTTCTATTTCGACGTATAAGTCGTTGTTATTTAAATTTATTGTTGTATTTTGTGGTTTTTCTGTTTGACCGTCTGTATACTTAATTCTAATATGTCGTTTTATTCTCTGATTTTTATTAGTTTGGATTCGATTAGCTAAGTATTCATTTAGTAGTGAAGATATGCTTGGATGGAGTTCGTTTTTTTTTCTTCGAGTTTCTAAGATTGGTGTAGAAGTTGGTTCTTTTTCGTAACTATTTTCAGTATTAACAAATTGTACTGATTTTCCGTTGTATATGAGTTTCACTGAGCCTTTGATATCATGTCTTGGGTTCCTGAAAATATAAATGGATTTTAGTAATGAATATCAGTAATATCTTTTATTCCACGCACCGGCTATGGAATGAGCTCCCCTCTTCGGTATTCCCAGAGCGCTATGACTTGTCCTTCTTCAAACGAGGCTAAAGTAAGATCCTTCTGCATTCTCTAACATTGGAGAGGTCTATGAGCGATGGTGATTTACGATCAGACAGACAAACTTATACGGTAGTGCTATAGCGCTGTCACTTTTACACAACAGGCGATTTTTATGCGATTCAGAGACAAAGATCGATCTCTCATTCATTAATAGCAATTCAAATTCGGTTCAACTTTAAACATGTCATGGTACTGACACTGAACTGACTCGCATCTGAAAAGTTATTGTTAGGGTGGCGGTGAAGCCCAGGCTGCCTACATGGCAATAAAAATAGTGTAATTTACGAAGTACTTACGAATCATTGTGTTCTTTTAATTTGCCGTTCGCCAAAGAAGTTATATCTATTATAGTTTTGATCAGTACTTTTGGATCTGAAAATAAGCAAAAGTTTTTATTCAGATCTTTATCAAATTTACATGAGATTAAATCCAATTATGCTGTGAAACAAAAAAGAGTCATCAAAATCGGTTCAGACAGAAAAATATACTCCAATACATACAGTAAGTCGCGTAATCTTATCTTATTTTACAATGATTAATTTTATTACGAATGTGTTTTTGTTTATAATTTTACTGTCTTAACTACTGTCCAGTAACTTGTTTTTCTTTTATCTTGCATGATTATTCGGTTTTATATTCTTTGTCTTTTGTTTTAGTGGCTCAGCTATGACATTTATAAATGTTTTTTTCGGTTATTGCTACTTTATTAAGTAATGTAATTCTTCTTTATTATTATTTTTTTTATTGCAAGGTAGATAAACGAGCATACGGCCCTGAATTCTTGTTGGTGAATCAATAAAATAAATAAATAAATTATCTACTGTTGTATTTTACTGTGGTTCGGCTTACCCCTCTTGCGGGGAAAGTTGAAGTTTCGGTGACTTCCAAAAATAAGTAACTCATAAATACCTTTTTCAGTTCGCCTTATATCCGCCTGCATATTATCTATTTTATCAGACACATCTTTTTTCAAGTCTTTGCAGTTCATCAGTTCATTTAGGAACGCCTTTTCTTCGGCTGTTGACACGTCTTGCTGATGTTGATCCTCTTTTATATGAGTTCTAGTATTGGTTGTATCTTTTCCTGCAATAAAATCATTAATACTTAAGGGGTTGGGTATAGTTTTCATAAAATTGTTTAATATTTTCTTAAAGTCTTAAGTTTGTTCTCTGAAAGTTTAAAATTAATCCGACAATAGGCATGACGACAGTATCAAAAATTCAAAGATTTTGAAGAATTAAGAGAATTAATGATATTCTAGGAAACTACATATTAAAAGAAAAACACTGATTTGGTTTTACTTAAAAACTTGAGACCAAGATATGAAATAAATTAAAATATTACAATCGGTAATCGGCCATTTTGGCTGAAACGCCAACAACATCGGATGACGTCACTACTAAGTAAACAATATGAAATTTACGTTCTCTATTGGTTGCACCATGACACTTTACTCTACTTTATAGAAAAGTATTTCAAAATCTGTCGTCATGACTATCACTTTTCGAGAAATTTGATATTCATGTTACTGTTACTGATGTATTTTTTTAAGATTATGTTGTGTTAATCCTAAATTTAAGTATCATCATCATCAGCCTATAGAAGTCTACTGCTGGACATAGGCCTCCCCCAAACTTCTCCACAACGGCCGGTCCTGCGCTATCTGCATCCAGTGACCTCCTGCGATCCTGACCAGGTCTAAAAGGTCCGATTTAAGTATAAAAGTGTCTAATGGTGTCTATAGAAAGATTACCATAGTCGACCTCTTCAATCTTGCTCATAATTTCTCTTATTTCTTGAAACACTTGATTTAAATCCTTATGTTGCAGAAATCCGTCCAGTAATACATTATGTAACGCCAAATGTAGTATATTCTCTTTATCAATTTCATATTGGTTGTCAAATTCTAACCTTCCTTTTTGTTGAATTTCTGAAACTAGGGACCATTATTTATCAATCTACTAGCTTATGCCCGCGACTTCGTTCTCGTGGACTTCAGGTTCGTCCCGTCTAGTCGTATAGCCTATGTGTTATTCTGATGTATAAGCTATATTGTGGTAAAGTTTCATTCAAATCCATTCAGTAGTTTTTACGTGAAAGAGTAACCAACATCCATATATCCATACTTACAAACTTTCGCCTTTATAATAGTACAAGCAGTGGATTCCAACTTATTTGAGATTATGATGTATAATAATTGAAGTAAACTTATTCAGACACTCGCGGTTTAAGAAGATACCGAGATTTCAAGACATAGCACTTTTAACAGGGGTGACGGCTTCAGATTATCGAGTATGTGGAATCCAGTGCTAAACACAACAGTCACTAAGGGTTCATGCTCAGAGAGTCTTGTAGATACAGTGAGTGTCGTGTGTCGTGATGTGAGTTCGAGTTCCAGTGGTACCACCCAAAAGCGAACGTGAAAGAGGGTAGACAGATTTGTTTGCTCTTAAATCGACCCGCAGTATCCAGTCTTCTCGTGATCATGACGTTTGCAACAACATTGAAATATCGAGACAACTCAATTAATTAAATATGGTGGTAAGAACCCGTTGAAAATGTATGAAAGTATAAATGAAGTAGTTAATTGAAATGATACTTTTTTTGTTTGTTCCCGCATAACTTTGTTAAAGCTGGACTGATTTAGATGATTTTTGTTTATGAATCTTGCAAGCTAAATAAACAAACATCCCGGTTTTCGATTGAGTTGACATTTTGTCACGTGACAATGCCATAATATGACAAAATGGCGCTGATCTGATGATGGATTTGGAAGGTCATAGGAACTCCTGTACTAAATCAGATAGACTAAGTAGATGATAGATTAACACGCTCGCTGCGGCACGAGGTGTTATCGGCCCGCAGTATGACTAGACGTTAGGACGCGGTCTATTAGACCTCACCTCCTTTAACAAAGTCATCTACAGGGCAGTAAGTCCACGTTTTATCACAGGGAAGTTGCAGGTGGGATCATTTAGGCCTCGTATCGTAGTGAATGTGTTAAAAGATTTATTTATCTAGTGTCTACGGACTAATAATAATGATTTATTTACCTTTATTTTCAACAACTTCAGTCTCATTTGGTTTTTCTTTAATATCTGTATCGTCTAGTTCATTTAATAACGCTGCTAGTCGTCTTGTGATGGCATCTTTCATTTTAGGACTTTTTAGAGGATATCTTACGTTTTCTACATCTGAAACTGAATCAAGAGCATTCGTTGTTTTAGGAGTAAAACAACCAAATATTATATTGTATTAATATATTTTTTATTTTGCTTTTTTTTCAGTTGGAGGACATCACCGGATCCGGGTATGTGGGAGTTGAACCGCAGTAAAACCTCCAACCGCTCACACTCAGCGTCCGAACCCCGGCTGAGGCCAGAACCCAGCACGGGGTTTTGAGGGACCACGCGATGCGTTACGCGCTCGGCACTCTTTCCCGTCGCTCCGTCCCCGGACGCCGAACCGGTAGCCGCCGGCAAATACGGCCACCGGCTCTCTCGGTCGGCGAGCTTTCCGAAGCCCGCCAAGATGGGACCGCGTGTCACTCTCCCACGGAATACCCCGCTGGGTCAGAACCAGCGTGGGTCCGGGAGCGCGGTCTACGATCCCCCGGATGCTCTAACGCTAAGGGCGTGCTGAGCGAGACACGACACCTTCTTGGGTCCCCGCTCGCACTCACATGCGCTGGGGACCCGAAACTCTTAGGGGGCCAAAATCCGGGCGAGATCCCGGTCCCCTGAACACCATTAACTTGGCTTGTTTGAGTCCTATTTTATACCCTTTATTTATCCTTTATATCTTACCTAGTGATCTTTTGGTTCTGTCATTATCATAATCATCATTGTAGTCGAATTCTTCTGAAATCGTCGCAGTTGATTCTTCCGTAGTTTTATCTATTTTCAGTAGTGTTTCAGGCTCTAAAAATGTTTCAATTGTTAATTTTTTTTATGGTAAGGTCTGTTTGTACGTGCGTTACTAGCATTGAATAGTTTTTGATATTATTTTACTTTTTTAAAACTATGTTTCCATCGATTAATAATAAAGAAATCATTTTGGAACGAAGTTCCTTATTGCGCGTTAAAGAAAGACGGAAATTCTTATGAAAAAGTTGTCACGACACTTTTTTTGTTTTAGATGATTATCGCTAGATGGCGCTGTGATTAAAATCTATACTAATATTAGAAAGCTGAAGAGTTTGTTTGTTTGTTTGTTTGAACGCGCTAATCTCAGAAACTACCGGTCCGATTTCAAAAATTCTTTCACTGTTGGAAAGTCCATTTATCGAGGAAGGTTATAGGCTATATTTTATTTTCAAAAAAATTAGGGATCCGCATGAAAATATCGAATATGTAACAAAAGGTGAAAAATCGAAAACCTATTTATGCGTACGCTGCAAAAACTATTAACAATAGAACAAAATGATGTACTACGGGTTTTTAGGTCTTTTGAAAACAAACAAAAAAGTCCGCGACAGCATATATCTAACTATCATTGTTTAGTCACAATAACCGCTTTTATGTTTATAAAAATAAAAAAATTGTCCTAAAAATTAATTTAACGTTAAATGAGTATCGTTCTATTAACCCTTATTCAAATTAAGTATTATATTATCAAGAGTATTAATGTATAAGTAAATTACTTTTTGTTTTATTCCAATCGGACTCTTCGTTTAGAAGTTATCACGAGTATAAAACGCAATTTTATTAATACACCCACAGCGGGCGGCGAAAATAATATCGCGACGACATAGCGAGTACTGTTTGAACCCCTTTGTAACGCAGACGAAGTTGCGCGGGTCAGCTAGTATTTTAACACAATTCCTTATTTTGTTTTATATGATTAATGCTAAATTGCGCTGTTTACTACAATTCCTTCACTAATTAATCGAAAGGAACTTCGTTCCATCCGGGTGTCCCTTGACACCTCCGTTTTTTTTTATATATACTTTGTATCTCGGATATGGTGGTCGTCTAAAAAGCGACTATTGTTCTATTCAATTTACTTAAAGGCCTGCATATTATTATAAGGCTCAAAGTGGAATAATCTTCCATAACTTTGATTAAAAAGTTTTATAATATTAATGCATTATGAACCTTAGATAATAGTCTATGGAATGAGCTCCCCTCCTCGGTATTCCCTGAGCGCTATGACTTGTCCTTCTTCAAACGAGGCTTGAGGAGGGTCCTTAAAGTTAGGTCGTAGGTAGCGACCCCTCAGTGTTCCCTGACATTGCAGAGGTTCATGAGCGACGGTAACCACTTAAGATCAGGTGGGCCGTTGGCTCGTCTGCCTACAAGGCAATAAAAAAAAAAAAAAAAAAAAAGTCGTGGTGGCCGAGTGGTTGAAGCGCTTGCCTTCCGTACGGGAGGTCGCGGGTTTAAAACTGGCCGGCTTGTACCTCTAAATCTTAATATAAAAAGATTTATGTGCAATTTTTCACAACACCACCGGCTAAAAACGGTGAAGGAAAACATCGTGAGGAAACCTGCATATCGGAAAAGGGTTCTAAAAATCCTTAGAAGATATGTGAAGACCCCAATCCGCATTAGGCAAGCGTGGTGGACTATGCCTAATCCCTCTTAGGAGGAGACCTGAGCTCAGCAGTGGGCAGTAATGGGTTGTTACAGTACAGTACAGAATCTTAGATGAAGAGAATTGAGCATAAAACTTAATACACCATAGGTTAATTTAAGGTCAAAACTGTGGTCAACATTAATTGTGACTAAATATTATTTGCCTTCAAAATTTTAACTATTTGTGGTTGTAAATGCAAATATGAACTTATATGCATAATATTGACTCTGACAGTCATTCCTAGATACGTCATATACACGTATGAGGAAAATGGAAATAAAATTATTAACCCACACAAAAACATGCGTCATGTCATGATATTTAATGACGTTTCCTCTTAGTGAACAAAAAACCGAAAAAAATAAGAATAGGTCACATACGGACTATTGAGGAGAGGATAGCAGTAGCTAGAGGTGGTCACACGTATCGTCTGATCAATAGACACACAGACTATTGAGGAGAGGATACTGGTACTACGGATGAGTTAAGGTTCATGTAGCAGTAGCTAGAGGTGGTCACACGTATCGTCTGATCAATAGACACACAGACTATTGAGGAGAGGATACTGGTACTACGGATGAGTTAAGGTTCATGTAGCAGTAGCTAGAGGTGGTCACACGTATCGTCTGATCAATAGACACACAGACTATTGAGGAGAGGATACTGGTACTACGGATGAGTTAAGGTTCATGTAGCAGTAGCTAGAGGTGGTCACACGTATCGTCTGATCAATAGACACACAGACTATTGAGGAGAGGGTACTGGTACTACGGATGAGTTAAGGTTCATGTAGCAGTAGCTAGAGGTGGTCACACGTATCGTCTGATCAATAGACACACAGACTATTGAGGAGAGGATACTGATACTTCGGATGAGTTAAGGTTCATGTAGCAGTAGCTAGAGGTGGTCACACGTATCGTCTGATCAGTAGACACACAGACTATTGAGGAGAGGATACTGGTACTACGGAGGAGTTAAGGTTCATGTAACAGTAGCTAGAGGTGGTCACACGTATCGTCTGATCAACAGACACACAGACTATTGAGGAGAGGATACTGGTACTACGGATGAGTTAATGTTCATGTAGCAGTAGCTAGAGGTGGTCACACGTATCGTCTGATCAGTAGACACACAGACTATTGAGGAGAGGATACTGGTACTACGGAGGAGTTAAGGTTCATGTAACAGTAGCTAGAGGTGGTCACACGTATCGTCTGATCAACAGACACACAGACTATTGAGGAGAGGATACTGGTACTACGGATGAGTTAATGTTCATGTAGCAGTAGCTAGAGGTGGTCACACGTATCGTCTGATCAATAGACACACAGACTTTTGAGGAGAGGATACTGGTACTACGGATGAGTTAAGGTTCATGTAGCAGTAGCTAGAGGTGGTCACACGTATCGTCTGATCAATAGACACACAGACTATTGAGGAGAGGATACTGGTACTACGGAGGAGTTAAGGTTCATGTAACAGTAGCTAGAGGTGGTCACACGTATCGTCTGATCAATAGACACGCAGACTATTGAGGAGAGGATACTGGGACTATGGATGAGTTAATGTTCATGTAGCAGTAGCTAGAGGTGGTCACACGTATCGTCTGATCAATAGACACACAGACTATTGAGGAGAGGATACTGGTACTACGGATGAGTTAAGGTTCATG
Source organism: Trilocha varians (assembly GCA_030269945.2). Classification (NCBI taxonomy): domain Eukaryota; kingdom Metazoa; phylum Arthropoda; class Insecta; order Lepidoptera; family Bombycidae; genus Trilocha; species Trilocha varians. The sequence continues at coordinate 15,167,336 of AP028278.1, read as the reverse complement.
TAGCAGTAGCTAGAGGTGGTTACACGTATCGTCTCATCAATAGACACACAGACTATTGAGGAGAGGATACTGGTACTACGGATGAGAGGTTCATGTAGCAGTAGCTAGAGGTGGTCACACGTATCGCCTGATCAATAGACACACAGACTATTGAGGAGAGGATACTGGTACTACGGATGAGTTAAGGTTCATGTAGCAGTAATTTTTTACTTACCTTGCTTACTTGTCATCAGCCCGTCAATGTCAACAAAGACATTTGTCAAAATGACAGTAAATGTCAAAGCTAAGAACAACAGGGTGACGCAGAACACCCTGTAGAATAGATTGTTTTGATCGCATCGTGTCATTTGATATACAGCCGGTTTTTTCTACCTGAAAACTATTTTTTTTCTTCTGTTATTCTGATGATGGAGTCGGAATGTAGTCATAGGAACTCTTGTACTAAACAAGATAGACCCGTCGTATTTGGGCTCGTTTTACTTGTATTAGCTAGCACTCTACTGATACAAGATATTCAAGATCTTAAAAGCTTGTATTTTTTTTTACGTAAATTATTTTTTAGCGTAAATTTTTTTTAAAATAATAGTTAATTAAATATTACATAGGTTCTTGAAGTTAAATTGATATTAACAAAACTTAATTTAAAATCTAAACACTCACCACAGCTTGGCAGAAAACATTGAACAAAACCTAGTTTTTTCAAAAAAGATTTCTAAACACTATTATTTATAAAACAATCAAAAAAGCTGGAAGAAATAAAAATATGACGGAAAAAAAGTTAAACAGCAATTTCATCGATATGACTGAGAAACGTAAACAATATAGTGCTGGGAAAAATTATGTCGATGAAATATTTTTGTCGATCTACATTTTCATATTGTTTTGTTAGTCAAGCCAGTGTATCTGACAGCAACTAGATAGTAATTGCCAGACTTCTGTCATATGAGACTGATACAAAAGACATAAGGAATATATTCTCTAATATAAACATTTATCGCAAAATGTTAAGTAAGAGCATAGGGGGCGGCGCGACAGGAAAGAGCGCCCTCGGCGTAACGCGTCGCGCCGTCCCTCAGAACCCCGCGCTGGGTTCTGGCCTCAGCCGGGGTTCGGATGCTGAGTGTGAGCGGTTGGAAGTTTTAGTGCGGTTCAACTCCCACAATAGGGGATCCGGTGATTTCCACCAACTATAAAAAAAAAGGAAAAGCATAACTCAACAAAGCCAAGAGCTATTTGGCCAATTCTTTTTCCAAAGCTCAGCATATGCCGCAGATTACTACAGCGCTGATTTTCCGTTGCGTAACTTCCATAAGACAATAAAAAAAAGAAAAGTTCAAAGTTGCATTTCGATAGGAAATTCACCACACTACAGATGGGATAAGATACAGATCCACCAAAACTTATTATTAAATAGTGCACTCTATTTTTTTTTTATTGCCATGTAGGCAGACGAGCCAACGGGCCACCTGATCGTAAGTGGTTACCGTCGCTCATGAACCTCTGCAATGTCAGGGGACATTGAGGGGTCGCTACCTACGACTTAACTTTAAGGACCCTCCTCAAGCCTCGTTTGAAGAAGGACAAGTCATAGCGCTCTAATAGGAATGAAATATTTTTTTTCTAATATTTCTGCTTGCTATTAAATTGACATTAGCAGTTTTCTAATTTCAAGATCGATTCAACTTAATCCCATCACTAAAGTCATAAATATTTGTTTACAAACACAGCACTAATACCTCGCGAACGGAAACAACGACATTCCATTCATTCTCAATTCAAATTTAAAACTGAAATGTCACAGCAATAGTGATGTTCGCACGCGTGCTATCGATAACCATTCTCGGAGTTGTTTCGGCAAACTACCTTCAGGCCGAATCGAATTATCTGAAACCAAATTCCGAGAGGAATAATATTGTTAACAAAGGGGTTTGGGTGAAGAAGGATTTTGATCAGAATTTGTACGGGAAAGCGAGTATTGCTGATTTTATATTTAGGCCGAATTCGCTCGAGAACGATGCGGTGGCAGTCGATTTTGACGCGTTTAACCAGAATTCTATGCAGGATGTACCGTTCTTCTCGACTTATATTGAGAGAGCGAAAAGATCTCCAGAATGTAAGTACTAAAACAATAACAGATAACAGCCCTTCATTGCGCTGGCATTGCAGAGGTTCATGAGCGACGGTGACCGCTTACCATCAGGTGGGCCGTAGGCTCGTTTATCTATCTTGCAATAAAAACAAAAAAAAATAAACATGTAATTCTGTAGATGATCCAAATAAATAAAATAAGCCTTTATTACTACTAATTTAAACATAAGAGACAAATTTACATTAACTATTGAAAAAAACAAAAAGTGTGAAAAAAAAATAAAACAATTTTGGTCTCTCCGTTGGGTCTTGAGAAATCTTCTCCTTCACTCTCCTATAGTAGTCCCCTCCTTGGCGTAGGCCTACCCCAATTTACTCCAAAGCACTCGGTCCCTTGCCTTTGGCATCCTATCAACAAAGTAAGTACTAAAGAGTGAATAATTAAGCGAGTCCTTAAGAGTAGGCCGTAGGTAGCGGCCCCGCAGTGTCTTCGGGCAATGCAGAGGTCCATGAGCGACAGTAAGTGCTTACGATCAGGAGGCACATTAGCAGTTTTGCGTATGAGGCAGTAAAAAAAAACTCCAACCGAAATTGGTTTGTTTGATGCCAAATATGTGATAGAAACCAAATTTGATCACGACGTGATGTTGTAGTAAAAAAAATATTCTTTTTTAGCTACATCTTATTCCATTTATGTCTTCTCTATCCACTCCTTTCTATCTTTACATACATCATCTGTCACACCACTGACCAACATATCATCCTTCACACAATCGGACCATCTTTTCTTCGGCCTTCCTCTCTTACATCCATCTTATTTTTGTTTACATTTTATTATAATCTATTTTATTCTATTTTTATGAAGCAATAAATTAATTAACAATTGTACTGTACCAACCCATTACTGCCCACTGTTGGGCTCAGGTCTCCTCAGAAGAGGGATTAGGCATAGTCCAGCACGCTTGCCCAGTGCGGATTGGGGACTTCACATATCTTCAAAGGATTTTTAGAATCCTTTTCCGACATGCAGGTTTCCTCACGATGTTTCCCTTCACCGTTTTTAGCCAGTGGTGTTGTGAAAAATTGCACATAAATCTTTTTATAAAATATATAATATTTTTATAAAATAAATTCACAAAATTCACATAGATTTAGAGGTACATGCCGGCCGGTTTTGAACCCGCGACCTCCCGTTCGGAAGGAAGCGCTTCGACCACTCGACCACCACGACTTCGAATTAACAATTATTGAGTCTCTATAAGACACCGTTATTAATTACCTTAATAAGTTCAAAGTTTTTTTTTAGATATACGAAAACGGCATCCTAGAAAGGGTCTAAAAACTTGCGTTGGCAAGGACTGTCAAAAATCAAAGAGAGAATCCGAAGATAAATCAGTGTTAGTCGAATCTATGTTTATATCTGATATAAAACCAAATTATTTATTTCACGATCACCCACAAGAAGTAGCATTACTTTTAAATAATAATATCAACCATGAAATCAATAAAACTGAGCCTATTATCGACAAAGAAGCCAAAATTAGTGACGATATCAAAATAACTAAAAAACGGGACCAAAATTATCATACTAATGACGTAATCGAAAATAAAGTGATACCCAAAAATGAATTTAATAAATATGTATACGAGACTGATGAGAAATGGGTCCAAAATAATCTAGATACTAACACAGATAGATACAACGTTATACCTAAAGAAAAGCCTAAATTTACTGAAAAAGGTCTCGTTAAAGTAATATCAATGTTAACTAAGACATTTAAGAAAATAATGAAACAACACAACGATATAAAAAACATACACGAAAAGTTGAATAACTTGAATGACGATTTCCTCAAAAATGTCGAAGATATTACCACTAAATTCAAAGATTTTGACACTAAATTTACTTACCTCACCCAATTTAATGAAAAATTAAAGAACTTTGAAGCAGAGACAACCAAAAGAGATGATATATACAAAACTAAAGAAGAAGAACTAAAAGCAAATCTAGCAGAGTTCGCCAAACACCAGTCAAAGTTTCTAACGCAACAGAAACAGTTTTACGCCTTACAAAGATTACTGATATCTCAAAACGAAAAGATAACTACAAAACAGAATAACATAGCTAAAACACAAGCAGAAATATCTCACAGACAAAACAATTTCGCTAGAATACTACAGAAAGCCAAACAAATTATTATCGACAAAAAAAACGATGTCCCTCTTAAAAAACCTTTAATTGATCCAACCACAACACCAAAATCAGAAACAGTCAAAATCAATCTTCTAAAGATACCGACGTTCCATAAAATAGTTAACAAAGATAAATTGCTAATAAAAGAAAAAGATAAACCAATAGACGAATTGGTCTACAAATATTACTTCAACAATACCTTCATAGATACTATTATGAAAAGCAAAATCTTGTCTACGACTTTAGACAGAGATGTCAGACAAAATAAGACTAAAAGAAATGATCTGACTACGATTTTGCTGCCTATAGACAAAGTAAGGGATAAAAGGTGGATCAAAAGCAAAGATAACAAAGGAAATGATCCATTTGTAGTAATGGCGACTAGTTTTTGTAGTCAAATTGGTCAGAATAAGAATGATGTTAGCTTAAATTGGTGCGTAGAAAAGGCTTTGAGAAGACTTCAGTATATGGGTAAGCAATTTTCTTTTATTACAAGCTTTATATTAACTTACACTGGATGTAACTATGTAAGTTCGGGGGAAATCTTGCAAGCCAAATGTGACAAACTTCCAAATATGGCGTGACAATAAATTAATATGACAAAATGGCGCTTATCTGACAATGGATTCGGAGGGTGGTCATAGCAATTCTTGTGCTAAACAAAATAGACCCGTCGTATTTTTTCTCGTTTTACTTGTAATAGCAGTCTGAATGATATCTAGAATCTTAAAAGCTTGTATTTAAAAGTTTTCTTTAAAATAAATGTACACTTTAATTAAGCATCTAGTTAGATTTGATCGAAGAATGGTTGTTATCAAACTTATTTTTTGCAGATACGAAAGTATTAACTCTTCCAACAATTTCTCCGGAGAAAGAAAATATTATACAGATAGATGAAAAAATAAATAAAGTAGCCGATCCAAAAATGTTCAGTTCAACTATAACAGGTACTGTAGAATAATAATTAATTGTTCTATATTCATTTATTTTCACTTTTATATTATATTTAAAAAATAAATTTAAAAATACAGTATAAAAAATAAAGGGCCACTAAAGACGAGGTCTACGGCTCAAGCCATCAGTGGTCAGGGCTCATTATTAACTAGCTGAATTTCGTCTGCGGAGTTTAGGCAGCATTGTTAGATTGTTATAAGAGTTTAACAATCAATAGTTCAGTTCAATCAGATCAAATATTTTTGGATCTGTGTCTAAAAAATTGTATTTTTAAGCTTTATAATATTAACTTGCACTGGATAAAAATCTTGGATCTTAAAAGCTTGTATTTAAAGTGTTATCTTTAAAATAAATGTATTTTTTAGATAAATCTACAACTGCCAAACCAGTGACAACAACTGAGGTGCTACAGATGCTCAATTTTCCTGGTAAGTTTAAAAATTGCATTTAAGTGATTCCCCGATGACATGGAATAATTTATTACTTTCGTTTTCCTTAAAGACCAAATTCACGGAATATTCGAAGAACTCAAAAGGTCAAAAGTCTTATTTTAGATTGATTTATTAATATTTTACTTTTGGTATTCCTTAAATTGTATTTTTAAACGGTTTTATTAATTTGTTCTGCATGTAACTATAATATAATAACATTGTGGTCGCTTGGTGGACTATACTGACCCCTCTTCTGAGGAGACCTGAGCCCAGCAGTGGGCAGTAATGGGTTACACTACAGTATAATAACTATAAACCTGTGTACACAACTAGGTAAACTTCTTGGTTTCCGGTTAAACTGGAATTTTGTACACATGTATATCACGTGACAATGCAATAATATGGTATCATGTAGCTGATCTGATGATTGAGTCGAAAAATAGCCACAGGAACTCCTGTACTAAACAAGATAGACTCGTCGTGTCTGGGCTCGTTTTACTTGTATTAGCTAACACTCTTCTTCTACACTTTTTTTTTCAGTTGGAGGAAATCACCGGATACCCAACCGCCCCGCGGGTGGAATATGTGGGAGTTGAACCGCACTAAAACCTCCAACCACTCACACTCAGCGTCCGAGCCCCGGCTGAGGCCAGAACCCAGCATGGGGTATGAGGGACGGCGGGATGCGTTACGATACTCCCGTCGCGCCGCCCCCGTCTTCTTCTACGTGATATCCACGATCATAAAAGCCTTTATTAAAAAAAATTTCATTAAAATAACTTACTTTTCCAGATAACGAGGAATTAGAATCAAGTTTAAAGAACTACGGTAAGTTGCTTGTTTTAAAAGTAATTTGAGCTGCAGTCCTGTATGTCCTGTAGGTGATGGGTAACGGTAACAATATCCTGATATTGCAGAGGCTCATGAGCGACAGTAACCACCTACCATCAGGGGGACTGTAGGATTGTTAATCTGTCGTACGTACAGTAAAATACATTTAGATCACTTAGATGTTATAACCAAAAGGCATTAAGTGCAAATTTATTTGTTCAAAAGTAAGGGACTAACGGTAACTAACTGTACTAGGGTCGATCAATTTTATAACATTTTCTACACTATATCCATAGATCCATAATTATTACATCTGGAATCAACACCATGAACAACAGAATGAAGCCAATTTAAAGTGCACCGATCGCGCGTAACTACACGATATTCTGGCGTTAGTGTATCGATGACACTCAATTCGTTTAACACACTAATAAAATATTACATACACATAAGTTCTTTAAAATTTCACTTTGTTATTTATGATCTTGATTCAAAATATCGTGTTGTTACGCGCGATCGGTGCACTTTAAATTGGCTTCATTCTGTTGTTCATGATGTTGATTCCAGATGTAATAATTCTATGACTATATCATGCATGTACCTATTATACACATAAACCATCCTCTTGAATCACGACATCTATTACAACCGCATCACAATCCGTTGCGTAGTTTTAAAGATTTAAGCATACATAAAGACAACGTGAAGCGACTTTGTTTTATACTATGTTGTGATTATTTTTCAGAGTTGAAACCGGACACAGAAGGGAATGTATATTACGATGGCAGTGTACACACCAGTCATATAGGTAAGCAACTTCGTCTGCGTCAAAAATAGAACATTTTGAAAAGTCCTGTATAAGTAAGTGATAGATAACGGCATTACATTGCCCTGACAATGCAGAGGCTCATGAGCGACGGTGACCGCTTACCACCAGGTGATCTGATAGTTCCTCTCTTAATACTTTCATGCATTTTCAACAGGTTCTTACCACGATATTTAATTAATTGAGTTGTCTCGATATTTCGTTGTTGTTGCAAACGTCATGATCACGAGAAGACTGGATACTGCGGGTCGATTTAAAAGCAAACAAATCTGTCTACCCTCGCACTCGTACGCTTTTGGGTAGTACCATTGGAACTCGAACTCACATCACAACTCAATTAATTAAATATCGCGGTAAGAACCCGTTGAAAATGCATGAAAGTATTATAGAAAACCGCAAGTGTTTGAATGAGTTTAGTTCCTCTCTTGTTTTATTACAAGTTTATAACTAATGGAGCATTTTTTTAACGCTTTATTTAGAACGGTGTGTTTTATTTGATTAAAACTTATTTAATTCTACATCAATTTAAATTCTCTCTTTATTTTTCAGTTACGTCAAAAGAGAGCGAAGGCTTTTCAGACATAATGCCAGATTTCGAGAATAATTCTAAATTAGCTGACATGGATCCAATGATGTTTGACTTTCAAACTCGAAGAAGACAACATTTAAAAAGGTACATATTATACTGTTAGTTGCTGGTTTCTTGTGAACTATGTAAGTTCGGATGGAATCCTACAAGCTAAATTTGACAAACTTCCCGGTTTCCGATTGAGCTGACATTGTGCACGCAGATGTATATCGCGTGACAATGCAATAATATGACAAAATGTCGCTGATCTGATGATGTTTTACTTGTATTAGCTAGCACTCTACTGCTACATGACATCCAGGATCTTTAAAGTTTGCATTTAAAAAAGCTTTCTTTAAATAAATTATCTGTATTCATTTATTTTCACTTATTTTTTACATTATATTTTAAAAAAAAGTTAACAAAGAAATAAAATTTAAAAATACAATATAAAAAACAGAGGGCCACTGGAGACGGGGTCTACGACCCAAGCCATCAGTGGTCAGGGCTCAAGAGAGAGGAACCTCCTCACAATACGTGTCGTGTCAAGAACGACCGCCGCGCTGAATCATAAATGAATTTATTATCAATTGCACTTACTTATTTTTTTTTGCAGTTTCAACCAAAGTCTACTGAAAAAGTTGAAGATGAATTTCAGAATGTAATAGAACAAAACTATGTATTTTTATTTAAAATGAGAGTAATAAAATAATGTGATAACTATTACTTTTGTTTATCTTAGTATTACAATAAATACTTTTTTGATATATTGGAACGAAGTTCCTTATCGCGCGTTATCGAAAGGGGGCTAGACGGAAATTCTTATGAAAAAGTTGTCACTACACTTTTTTGTTTTAGATGATTATCGCTAGATGGCGCTGTGATTAGAATCTTTTAAAACAATTCCTTATTTTGTTTTATATGATTAATGCTAGATGGCGCTGTTATCAAAGAGAGAGAGAGAGAGAGACAGACGTTTTAAACTAACTAATTATTATAACTTAAAAAAATAAAATTTCCTCACTAATTAAACGAAAGGAACTTCGTTCCATCCGGGTGTCCCTTGACACCTCTCAAGTTTTTTTTGTGAACAATCTGTTTACAACGTATTTTAATTTCGTCTGCGTCACAAATGGAACCAATATTCCTATAACCTTCCTCGATAAATTAACTTTCTAAAACTGAAATAATTTTTGAAATCGGACCAGCAGTTTCGGAGCCTATTCGAGACAAACAAACAATCAAACCTTTCCTCTTTATAATAGTCGTACAGAAGAAATAAAACACAAAAGTTAGTAATACATTTTTATTGTAAATACTTTATATAATGATCTCTTTTCATCTTGAAATTTCTCTTCACTTTTGTTTGACCCTGAAATGAAATTAAATTTAACTGACATTAGATATTAATGCTTTTGTGGCGACCAATAATAACGCGCGAGATCCTGAATCGCGGTTACGACGAAGCAGAAATCTTCGCATGTATAGGACATCTGAAATCTACTACAGTGGGCTTCGGCCTGACCACCATACACTACCTCGCCCGCAAGGAGATCTCCCTTTGGAGTTCAATATTTTCGAGATAGAAGAGATAGAATAGGCAATAACAACTACTAAAAAAATTTAGTGCCAAGTATTCCTGAATAATAAATTATTACAAAAATGAACACTTCGTTTAAAGAAAGAAAGAAAGAAAATACGTTTATTCAGACACACAACTTACACATAGGAACAATATATTACTAAAAATAGATTAAAACTAAGATTAAACAATAATATAAAAGTAATAAAAAATAATTTAAAACAAATAATGAAATAAAAAAAAATGTTATGTGCAAGGGTGTAACTGAAAGGGCGACCAGCTCAGCACGAAGCTACAGCCTGGACAGCTGCAGCGCTGATTTTCAGCTGGACCCTACCGATAAAGAACTATGTAGTTATAAACTTATTCAGACACTCGCGGTTTTCTATAATACTTTCATGCATTTTCAACGGGTTCTTACCTCGATATTTAATTAATTGCAAAGTTGTTGCAAACGTCATGATCACGTTCTCGTTGAAATATCGAGACAACTCAATTAATTAAATATCGTGGTAAGAACCCGTTGAAAATGCATGAAAGAACTATGTAGTTCTTACCTCTTACAACAAGGTAAATCCCAGAACCTCTGTTCAATCCCATATTCTTCGCCATCTTGGATTGTTTGTGGCATTTCTTTGCCCATAGACTCAGGTAGAAATAGACATAGGATCCCTCCTATTATGCCCAGAGTACCCAGGATAAAGAGTGGTATTACCCTGTCTATTGTCGCCTGAAAAAAAAACTTTTCAGTACAAACTAAAACGAGCCCAAACACGACGGGTCTGTCCACTCAACTGGGATCGGCAACAAAATTGTATTGTTTACTTTTGCCAAGTCTGTGGCAGGGGCCAAAATTGAGCACACTTTAAAAACTTGTTTTATTACATTTTTTAATCGTCTCATATTTTACGGAGAAAATATATTTTCGCTGATAATTCAATACAGCGTCATTAAATAACAAAAAATTACAAAAATATGAGGTTTAATTAAAAATCGAAATAAAAATTAAATGGAAAAAAATGTTTTTAAAATGAGGCTCAAACACAGTATTGATTCCGAAAGAAGTCCCCAGTTTCGCCATCTAGCGAAAAGTGACGTTCCCAGTTGAGTGGATACCTTGTTTAAACCGGGCAGTTTGTCAAATTTAGCTTGCAAGATTCCCGAACTTACATAGTTACCAGTAATATAAAGCTTGTAAAACTTACCAGATATATGATATATGGCACTAATATAGTAGCTACATATCCCATTATATGTATTAGAGCTAACCCTTGAGCTCTCACAACTGTAGGTAAAATTTCAGCCGCATACTGCATTCCTATGTTGTAAGATATGTTAATGGCAAATCTACCAACAATCGCCAAAGAGGCCGATTGGATACCTAGAATATAGAAAATCGTAAATTTAGTAGCAGTTCCAGTGGTAGCAAACGAGAAAGAGGGTAGACAGATTTGTCTGCTCTCAATCTACCCCCAGTACGCAGTCTTCCCGTGATCATGGCGCTTGTAACAACGAAATATCGAGATCGGTTTAATAAATCATGGTTAAAACCCGGTTTAGTAATAGTGTAAGTGATGTAGATAACCGCGAGTGTTTAAATATATTTATTTACCTGTAGTTCTTGTACGCTACCAGATTTTTGGACAGGTCCAAATCTGTGTGTATTATTTATTTATTCAGGATACAAACAGTACATAAGTGACAATACCAGCATAATACTTTCATGCATTTTCAACGGGTTCTTACCATGATATTTAAATAATTGAGTTGTCTTTGTTTTGTGATTTTTATAACGACTTAACTTTTATAATTTTTTTTTTGTTACTTTGATTTAATACTAGTTTTGTGAAAGCTGTATGCACCTCTATTTCACATTCCACTCGGGCCAAGAGTTAACTATGTATTTTTAGTATAAGTAGAGTTAAGTGTGAATGTTGTTGGTGCTTCTGTTAAAAATAAATATTGTAAATTGTAGAAGTAGCCATCTTAATCGTTATTTTTAGTTTAATTATCTATAAAAGTGTGTCAATTTTACGTTTGTTTCGTTCAAATTATACAAACGCTTTCCCTTGTAAAGTGTCATTAGTAACTAATGCTGTTGGTCAGATTTAAAAAAAAAAAACCCATTAAAATAAAGATACCTACCTATTGGAACGGTCGTGGCTAGGAAACTGAATAGTCCACTTAACACCATTGTACTGAACGCCAGCCAACGACGCCCCAAGCTGAAATGTAAAAGACCTTGTAAATAATAATCTTCTATTTTAACAAGGTGTCCTGGGACACCCGAATAGAACGAAGTTCTTTTCGATTAAAACATATCTTACAATTATTGTCCTAACGTAACGTGCGATAAGGAACGTGTTCTAAAAGATTTTGATGCGCCATCTCGCGATAATAATTTAAAACAAAAAAGTGTCGTGACGACTTTTCGTAAGATTTTTTTTCCGTCTAGCCCCCTTTCACAACGCGCGATAAAGAACTTCGTTCCAAAAAAAAATGGAAGCCTACAAACTTACACATCCAAAATCAGAGTCAGCAGCACATCAGCAGGGAACTCAGTAGCTGTAGCCACCGTAAATGTCAAGAACATATCGAGTCCCAACGACCCGACATTCCTCACATGTCCATCGAACGACATAGCTATCAATATCCAGATGAAAATGAGGAGAATACTGTGTTTTCTTAGTCGAGGAGTCTTGAAGAGATCTAAGACACTGTAGTTCTTGCATTCTTGTTCGGCTTTGGCTATTTCTGTGGCCGTGTCCTGAAAGAAAGGTTGTGGTTTATGTAGAGAATATTGTTTAATTCTATGAAATACCCAATTTCGTCTTTGTCACATAAGGCGAAAGATATAAGATGTACCTATTTTGTCACTTTGATACTTATTTTTTCAAAAATGAAAATTTCCTATTTCCTCTTTCAAGAATAGCACACACACTACCAGTCAGATCTTTATCAAATTTATTTGAGATTATGTCTAAAGTGTCAACTTTCTATCAAAAAAATATCATCGAAATTGGATCATCTACAATTTAAATCTTGGATTAAATATTGAAGTACACTTTTCGGAAGTCTGTCAAAAATAAAAGTAGCCTAAATAACTCCTTATGCATGCCCGCAAACCTAAAAAGTATTGACAATACTTGTGACAGAAGCAAAGATGGGATTTAAAAGTCATAACAATTTAAATAGAATGTTAGAAAAAAATAGCAATAATCGTTTGAGTAATATGTACCAAAAAACTTTTGGATATTAAAATTGTGTTATTTGTATATACATATCTCCTGGTGCTTACGTGAACTGAGTTTAGTTTTATGTAATGCTGTAAAAGATATGAAAAAAAGTAGTATCAGGCAGAATCAAACCTATAAAAGTATGAAAGAAATTTGAATTAATTAATTGCATATATTAAAAATTAAAAAGACCGCCTGAATAGTAGACTGTTGTTAAGATTAATATTTTTAACATTATACAATTTTGGAACTTGATCCTACAATATAATTAAGTTTTTCAAGTTTTATTTATCCTAAAACATGCACTAACTATTTTTGAAAATGTGCTTTTAATTAACACTTTCTTTAACATGCTATTTTTTTGTATCTTTTCCCATCACTCGGTCGAAAGTATTGACAATACTATTGATTTCAGCTACCTGTCAATAAAGGTTCTGTCAAAATCTGTCCAGTTGTTTCAGAGATTCAGACAGAAATTTCATCTATCTAATGTCAGAGACATTGCAGAGGTCCATGAGCCACGGTAACCTGATCAGATGGCTTTGAAATAAAACATTTCTTACGTGAAATTCCTTGATGATAGTTTCTGGAAGAGCATTTCCGTTGATTTTAGCGCATTTAGTAATTATTTTGAGAGCCTCATCTATTCTCCCTTGGGATATTAGCCATCTGAAAAATATATTTAAAGTAAAATAAATTTAACGGAAGACCCGTGGCGTCCGAAGAGTTTTAGTATGGCGGCCACGAACCGGTAGGCGCTATGTCGCTCACATTCCCACAAGATGGACCGACGACCTGGTCAAGATTCCTGGTTAAGTCAAGGACGTCACTGGATACACCGTAAGGTCGGTCATAGTGGCGAGGTTTGGGGGAGGCCTATGTCCAGCAGTGGACGTCCATAGGTGATGATGATGATGAAATATTTTAAATACAAGCTTATAAGATTTAGAAGGTCATGTAGCAGTAGGTAACTGGCCAAGATAAGTAAAGTGGGACCAAGTTGTATTCAGGGCATTCACCAAATTTCAAAAACGTATCCTGCTTATAAGTAAATGCTCATTAGCTAAAAAAAGCGTCACGCATACAAATTTAATGGTATACTCGCCAAATAAGACCCAAACCACTCGGGACAAAAGAAAAATTTCATTACAATCTTTGGTTTTGAAAGTCAAGAACTGGTACAATCTTTAGATCTTTACCTTGCACTTTCTGGCACAACACAATGGGTAAACACAGCTAAAGCTAAAGGCGCACTTATAATCAAAGTGTAAATCTTCCAATCTGCCACAGCTAACGCAATCCACGGCAGAAGACACCCAGCAAACGTGAAGTAGACTGCTATCGACATATTGGCGACAAAAGTCCTCCATTTTAGACCGACATACTCCAGGACTGAAACAAAATTAATTTATTTTAAGGAAAAAAATCAATGCAAGCTTTTAGGATCCTGGATATCATGTAGTAGTAGTGCTGAGAAAAATAAAACGAGCCCAAACACGACGGGTCTATCTTGTTTGGTGCAAGAGTTCTTATGGATACCTTCCAATCAGATCAGATCCATTTTGTTATATTATTGCATTGTCAGCTCAATCAGAAGTTTGTCAAATTTAACTCGCAAGATTCGACTCGAACATGCATAGTTTCATCCAGCGCAAGTAAATATTATAAAAAATATAGGAATCATAAAAAAGTCGTGGAAGGTGGTCGAAGCGCTTCCTTCCGAGGTCGCGGGTTCAAATGCGGCCGGCTTGTACCTCTAAATATGAAAAAGATTTATGTGCAATTTTTCACAACACCACTGGCTAAAAACGGAGTCACTATACCTACCAACAATATACATGATGATGAAACAATTGTCATAAGCCAGTCCAACAATAAAACGACAGAGGCAGAATGACCAAAAATCATTGCAGAATACTGTGCCTATACCTCCGATGAAACCTGCTAGGTTTGTACCTGAAACAGAGGAATAATTTATTTTAAAGAAAACCTTTTAAGATCCTGTATATCATGTATCAGTAGAGTGCTAGCTAATACAAGCAAAACGAGACAACGATGAGTCTATCTTGTTTAGTACAATTCCTATACCGAATCCATCATCAGATCAGCGCCATTTTGTCATATTATTGCATTATCACGCGATATACGTCTGCGTGCAAAATGTCAGCTCAATTGGAAACCGAGATGTTTGTCATAAGCAAGATTCCACCCGAACTTACATAGTTACATCCAGTGCAAGTTAATATAAAGCTTGTAAAATATATTTACCAACTAAAGCGGGTATTCTTCCATATTTGTCTGCAATCCATCCAAAAATAAAGCCACCTAAGATAGCACCGCAGAAGAAAATGGACTGAGCTGTAGCTGCATAGTTGTCTCTCTCGCACACCCAGTTTTGCTGTTAAGAGAGAGAGAGATGGATTATCCTGATAATTTCTCAAAGGTTTAGAAAATATATAGTAAAAACAAAAAACTTGAGAGGTGTCATGGGACACCCGAATAGAACGAAGTTCCTTTCGATTAAAAGATATCTTATAAAAAATATTTCCTTTCGTAACGCGATAAAGAACATGTTTCAAAAGATTTTGATCACAGCGCCATGTAGCGATAATCATCTAAAACAAAAAAGTGTCGTGACAACTTTTTGTAAGATTTTTTTCCGTCTAGCCACCTTTCGATAACGCGCGATAAGGAACTTCGTTCCAATTAAAATATTTCCTGACTGTTTTATTCGTTTGCGTCACTTTCAATTAAAAGCCTATGTTCTTTCTCAGGGTCTAAAGATTGTCTGTGCCAAATTTCATTAAAATCGGCTGAGAGGTTTAAGCGGGAAAGTGTAACACACA
Organism: Trilocha varians; assembly: GCA_030269945.2. Classification (NCBI taxonomy): domain Eukaryota; kingdom Metazoa; phylum Arthropoda; class Insecta; order Lepidoptera; family Bombycidae; genus Trilocha; species Trilocha varians. The sequence goes on along the minus strand of AP028278.1, from coordinate 15,151,780 downwards.
GACAGAGTTACTTTCGCATTTGCAATATTAAGTAGGGATTCAAGAAAAAGGTCCATATGCATAACATATCAATACTATTATTATAAAGAGGAAAAGTTTGATTGTTTGTTTGTCTCGAATAGGCTCCGAAACTACTGGTCTGATTAAAAAAATACTTTCAGTTTTGGAAAGTTCATTTATCGAGGAAGGTTATAGAGTATATTGTATCCCTTTGTGACGCAGACGAAGTTGCGCAGGACAGCTAGTGCTATATATAGAAGCACTAATAATTTAAAAAGTTTTTGGTGTGACGTAGCAAATAATCACATTCTTCTAAATTTCATCATCATCATCAGCCTATAGACGTCCACTGCTGGACATAGGCCTCCCCCAAACCTTGCCACCATGACCGGTCCTGCGCCATCTGCATCCAGTGACCTCCCGCGATCCTGACCAGGTCGTCGGTCGGCTTTTATATTTACATCGCTTAAATTACTGTCATACCTGTGTAGCAATAGTCTCATAAGGAACATCAGTGAAGTTAAACTCCCATCTCCCTTGACATTTCTTGGTCGGCCATTTTGTATTCGATTCGCGAACGCCATTTTGTAACAACTCTGTCCAGTTAGCGTCATACACTTCACATTTTGAGTATGTTTCGTTTATCATAGGTATTGATAATAGACGCCTGAAAACATATATATTATCATAATTAATTTGTGCTAAAGATGATAGAATAACTAAGTTAAAAGAAAGCTTTTAAGATCCTGTATATCATGTAGCAGTAGAGTGCTAGCTAATACAAGGAAAACAAGCCTAAATACGACGAGTATATCTTGTTTAGTACAGGAGTTCCTATGACCACCTTCCGAATTAATCATCAAATCAGTGCCAATTTGTCATATGATTGCATTGTTACGCGATATATATTAACGTGTTAAATGTCAGCTCAATCGGAAACCGGGAAGTTTGTCAAATTTAGCTTGCAAGATTGCACCAGAATTAACAAAGTTACATCCAGTGCAAGTTAATATAAAGCTTGTAAAAATGAAGCTCAGTTTATATTATATTTTTCCTGCGATTGTAACCTATAAATGTTTTAAATAAACTTATTCTGATGTCAATAAGCAAGTCTCGTATGACATTATCGTAGGCGAGACTTTAACTCTTGCCTGTGTGTAAACATTCTCATACGATTATGTTATGGCGATTAAAATAAAAATAAATAAAATAAAATGTATTTAAAGCTGATAGGAAACATTGTACATTTCAATAAACTACGATACCCGCACTAGGCATGCTATCTACTGTATCGCGGGTACCAGATTCATTTACGATTCACATTATGTAGGGTAGTCAAAACAAAAATTTCAACCAAAGCTTGTTCAGATCAAGCATCAATCATTTAGGAAATTAATAAATACAATTAATTGCTTAACAATCTTGATCACAATATTACTGTGCTGAAATATATTTTTTTTTTTGCTTGAGATAGTTTCTCGCCTCGAACGTTCGAGAAAATGTCTCTGTCTAAATCAGTCCTTACCTTTCCTCCACAGTCAAATTAGCCAACTCCGGTACAAAGCACCAGTATTCCTCAGGAGTTATAGCCATGAACATCTGCCCAAAATAGACGAAGGCGAAGAACGATGCGTAGGGTATCATAAGCAAGAAGAGTAAACGTTGGTACCATCCGAATTCGCCAATATATGGTAGAAGGTCGTCCAGATCTTTGATCTTGGCTTTTGGGTGGCCATTTTCTGAAATAAAAGTAAAAATATAAGCTTTATAATCCTGAATATCATGTAGAATGTAGATAAGTGCAACCCAAGACAAGTAAAAACTAAAACGACCTCTATCTTGTTTACTACAGAAGTTAGAAGAGCTACTAGAGACCTATGTCCAGCAGTGGACGTCTATAGGCTGTTGATGATGATAATAGTGAAACTAAAAAGTCTATTGTAAAGAACACTTCAACAATCTTTTAAGACCTGGATATCTGTCGCAGTAGAGTGCTAGCTAAGACAAGTAAAATAAGCCCAAACACGATGGTTCTATTTTGTTTAGCACAAAAGTTCCTATACCTTCCGAATCCATCATCAGATCAGCGCCATTTTGTCATATTATTGCATTGTCACGCGATATACGTCTGCGTGCAAAATGTCAACTCAATCGGAAACTGGGAAATTCGTCAAATTTAGCTCGCAAGATTCCACCCGAAATTACATAGTTACATAGCTACATAAACGAGCCTACGGCCCACCCGATGGTAAGCGGTCACCGTCACTCATGAACCTCTGCAATGCCAGGGCAAATTTAAAAAAATTGTTAAAGTTTTCGGAAATCTTACCTGTTTTTTCGACCATTTCTAGATCCTTCCGAGGGTCACGGGGTGTAGACCCCGGGCCCTGAACACTCTGATCACGTGATCCCATTCTCGAAAAGAGCTTTTTCCGTGTTAGACACTTTTCCTGACTTGATTTCTGTCAACTTAAATCGAAGCTTGGAGAGCTTGTCTGAAAATAATATTACAAAAATGAAAACGACCGACTTCCATTTCTTAAGCATAGCACAAAAACTACCAGGCAGATCTTTATCAAATTTATACGAGATAATTTCTAAAGTATCTTCTTTTTAATAAAATAATCAAAATCGGTTCATATAGCAAAGAAATACACGCAAAAACGCACAGCAAATCGTGAAGTTTTGTCCGTGAAAAATACACATTTTTCATCACAGGTCGAAAACTTGAACAGGTACTTGCTCGATAAAAAAAATGGAAACCCATGACGACCATCACCTTTCAAAAAAACAGACGAATTGAGTACCTCCTCCTTTTTAGAATTAGGTCAAAATTAAGTTGGGTATTAACACAAGTTAAATGACTATCTTACCTGGTCGGATGTAAGCGCAGGACCGGTTGCTGTGGCGAGGTTTGGGGGAGACCTATGTCCAGCAGTGGACGTCCATAGGCTGTTGATGATGATGATAGTGAAACTATAAAATCTATTGTAAAGAACACTTCAACGGTCTTTTAGGACCTGGATATCTTGTCGCAGTAGAGTGCTAGCTAAGACAAGTAAAATAAGCCCAAACACGACGGTTCTATTTTGTTTAGCACAAAAGTATACCTATACCTTCCGAATTCATCACCAGATCAGCGCCATTTTGTCATATTATTGCATTGTCACGCGATATACATCTGCGTGCAAAATGTCAGCTCAATCGGAAACCGAGAAGTTTGTCAAATTTAACTCGCAAGATTCCACCTTACATAGTTACATCCAGTGCAAGGTAATATAAAGTTTGTAAAGATCAATATTTCTATATTTAATATTATAAAGATGAAAACTTTGTTTTATTCGTTGTAATGAAAAGGCTCAAAAACTACTAGACCTTTTCTTTCACCATTTGAAAGCTACATTATCGACGAGTAACATAGAAATTTGTACTAAAACTCCAATAATGTAAACCAAAGTATGAAAAAAATACCCAAAAACTTTCTTACATCGCGTGCGCTGCGAAAACTATTGATTATAGAACAAAATGACGTACTACGGGTTTGTAGGTCTTCTTAAAATCTAACAGTGCCTGAACCTGCCTAGCAAAAATTCCCTGGACCTCTTCTCTGGTGGAATTGGAGGTTTCAGACGGAGTGTTATGTCTGATATTCGTCCATGACAATTTTTAATTTAAAATCATAACTTTTTTTTTAATCTCAGTCTGTTTGTTCTTTTTTTTAATTGCAATAATTTGCTGTTTTTAAATATATATTTGTTTACTTTTTAACTTTTAAATCATATTATTTTTCACTTTTTAATTGTATTTAATTTTTATTTTTGATTTTTATTTTTGTTGTATGGTCTTTGACCGCTAATTTAAAATAGGTATGCAGTCGGCACGTATAATTGTGTTAGCATTAAGTCTATACTGGAAGTCTCTTAATATACCTGTATTGCATGTTCGGGTGTATAACATGTTGGTGCCTTTTATAAATAAATAAACCCCATTTTGACCTAGACGATGTTGCGCAGGTTAAATAGTAATAAATAAATAGAACAAAATGCCTAAGTAAGCGACACGTCTTTAAATACAATGTATAACTGAGTATAATATACTATTATTAAAATTATAGTTAATAACTCTATTCAAAGGGTAAAAACAAAAGATTTCTAAACTATTGTAGAAACCTTGTTTTAAATATATTTATTAAAATGTAAATTAACTAATACTTAACACGTTCACTGCGGGTATTTAACCTTTTATTAGTGTCAAGGTCAAACCAGTCCAAAATTTTAATTAAAAAAAAACTTGAGAAGTGTCATGGGACACCCGAATAGAACGAAGTTTCTTTGGATTAAAATATATCTTCTATTTTTTTTTCCTAACGTAACGCGTGATTAGGAACGTGCTTTATAAGATTTTGATCACAGCGCCATCTACCGATAATCATCTAAAACAAAAAGTGTCGTGACAACTTTTCGTAAGAATTTTTTTCCGTCTAGCCCCCTTTCACAACGCGCGATAAGGAACTTCGTTCCAAAAATACGTTGTAAAGAATTAGGAACCCTTCGTCCGACATTCCATCTGCTACGTTAATCATTTACCATCAGACATTGACACTGATTGCGCTGAGTTGATGGATTCGGTAGTCATAAGAACTCTTGTGCTCAACAATATAGACTCATCGTTGTCTCGTTTTACATGTTACTAGCACTCTACTGCTACATGATATCCAGGATCTTAAAAGATTGTATTTATAAAAAAAAACTTGAGAGGTGTCAAGGGACACCCGGAAGGAACGAAGTTCCTTTCGATTAATTAGTGAGGGAATTGTAATAAAATTTTATTTTTTAAGTTATAATAATTAATTAGTACAACTTAAAGTTAGTAACGTAAAGTTAGTACAACTTAAAAAATAAAAAAAATATCTCTCTCTTTCTAAGAAAGTCAGAGAAGGAGAGAGACGTTTTAAACTAACTAATTATTATAACTTAAATAAAATATTTTGATCACAGCGTCATCTAGCATTAATCATATAAAACAAAATAAGGAATTGTTTTAAAATATTTTAATCACAGCGCCATCTAACGATAATCATCTAAAACAAAAAAAGTGTCGTGACAACTTTTTCATAAGAATTTCCGTCTAGCCCTCTTTCGATAACGCGCGATAAGGAACTTCGTTCCAAAAATTCTTTAAACTAAATTACATTTAGTAAAGCCAAACCATTTTGCACTTCTAAATCTTAATTTGTAAAAGATTTATGTGCAATTTATCATAACAACAGTCCCGCATTGTGTTCTCGCGGTGAACTATACCTGATCCCTCTACTGAGGAGACACGAGACCAGCAAGGAGCAGTAATGGGTTACAGTACAATGTTATTTTGATACCACACTCATTCAACGTGTTAAATTGTAAACATTCGAAGATTCTAAATACACTTCGTCTCAATAACATATGGAACGAATCAATACTGTTTCATTGAAACAATGGTCACATGAGAATGTATTTGTAAACTGTTCGGAACCATAGAATAAATTGTGCAGAAGCATACATATACAGGGTGATTTTTTGAAGAAGGTACATATTGCAGGAGGGTGATGAGTACTCTGTTATAATACGGAATATTACAAAAAATAGGTAAAATACAATTTCTTTTAAAAATCGAAATTCGACAAAACTACCTCAAACATAAACAATTTCGGCTAAAAGAGTGTTGACTAACGACCTCTAGTGATCTCGCGCACTCCACACCTCCGCCACACCCATCAGCTGTCGAAAAACCATCATTTTGCAAGAATTTTAGATATTTTTAAGTTGCGATTACTAAGGCATTTAAGCCATATTCTTTGGTAATAATATTTTTACTAGTCGTATATAACCATCAGCTACCATGACCTTCAATATGTACCCTCACTAGGAAATCACCCTGTATACAGATGTAAAGTCGCTTTTAAATGTTTTAAAGAAAATGTTTTGGTGAGGTTTGGGGGAGGCCTATGTCCAGTAGTGCACGTATATAGGCTGATGATGATGATGAAACAAAATGTTGATAAATTTTTGTCATTGTAATATATTATTACTGTGTATATTGAACTGTTTTAAACGGTTTTTGTGTCGTTTTTAAACAAAAACAACTGTTTAAGATGTTTTAAATCAGTTTTTTTACATCTATTGTACCTAACATTGGAAATTTAAAATTTGAAATCTTTTGAAATTATCTTGAGAACGGAATGTCATAGACCCATCGAGTATGGAGTCATTTAAAGGGCAGGTAGAGGCCTTTTCGCATTGGTTTTTGCGAATATTCGTTAAATCGGTTTTGTATGTATTGATCGACATTGAAACTATGTGAAACAACGTTTGACAGTTGGCCTACCGGTTGTCATTTTATAATGAAAGTTGGTAACATAACTTGTTACTAGGGGTGTGCGAATAATTCGAACTCACGAATTATTCGAATCTTCGAATAGTATCGAATTTGACTACGACGACTACGCCAATATTTTGTAGACATCTAGCCCATTAAAGAAAAAATATCTACAAAATTCAAATTCTTGTCCTATTTCCGATGCATCGTCGTAGTTAAATTCGATACTATTCGAAATTCGACGAATATTCGAATAATTCGAAAAGTTTCGAATATTCGTTGAATTTCGATAATTCGAAAAGTTTCGAATATTCGTCGAATTTCGAATCGAATATTAGTATTCGATTCAAACGATATTCGCACACCCCTACTTGTTACTAAGGAAGAACTCTAAAATGTATACTAATACGGATTCTTAACACATGACGTCATATGTGTAATTGTTTCTCATGCGTGATAATCACTGCTATTTGGTAACTAGCGTTCTGATAATATGTACGAATAAAGACGTGACAGATTTTAAACTTTGTTTTACAGCGTGTTTTTAAATGATGATACATTCAAACGAGCCTTCCTCATACGAGGCTTGAGGAGGGTCCTTAAAGTTAGGTCGTAGGTAGTGTCCCCTGACGTTGCTGAGGTTCATGAGCGACGGTAACCACTTATGATCAGGTAGGCCGTTAGCTCGTCTGCCTACATGACAATAAAAAAAAACATATTGTCTACAAAAACCGATACTGTCAGTGTGGTATGTCGAGATGTGAGCTCAAGTTCACTTTTGGTTAAAAAAAAATACATATTAAATTAAAAAATACATGCCCGCTGAGTTTCTTGCGCCGGTTGTTCTCAGCACGGAGGCGTAATTTTAGCGAACTGGTGGTAGAACTTTTGATTTTCATTTTGACATTCAACATGTATGTGTCCACATCTAATTTGAAATAAATGATTTGACTTTGACTTTGGTTACATTGTGGACTTTTGGTATGGAATCCTATATTTTTGGAAATATATATATAATACAGCCTATAGCTTTCCTCGATACATGGACTATCCGACACTGAAATTATCAAATCGGATCAGCGCCTCCTGAGATTATCGCGCTCGTAGCAGTAGAGTACTAGCTAATAAAAGTAAAACGAGCCCAAATACGATCAGTCTATCTTGTTTAGTAGAGGAATATCTTATGGTCATCTTCCAAATCTATCATCAGATCACTTCCATGGTACTATATTATTCCATTATCACGCGATGTACATCTGCGTACAAAATTTCAGCTCAATCGGAAACCGGGAAGTTTGTCATATTTTACTAACAAGATTCCACACGAACTTACACAGTTACATCCAGTGCAAGTTAATATAAAGCTTGTAAAAACTATAAAGATTATTCGTTGATATTAATATGATGTATTAACATACCTATTTTTCCTGTATTTCGCTGAAGACACTATCAAATGGTTTTAATTAAGAATTGAATTTAAATACGTGCGTTGTCCAAGACGGCTCGGTAGCTACTGAAGACTGAATTATGACTGAAAGAATTATTACGAGACACACGTTTAAATAAGATATAACGAACTGTTTTATTTACTGAAAGATTAAATATAATTTAACAGTAATTAACGTATCAAAATGGGTTAAATAAGATATCTGTGTACCTATTTTTATCACATTACATAACTTTTTTTTTTCGAATATGAAAGCGAACCACTTCTATTTTTCAAGAATAACTAAAAAGTACTAGTCAGATTTTTATCCAATTTATATGAGATTACGTCCGAAATATATGCTTTCTAACAAAAAAAGAAGCAACAAAATCGGTTCATGCCACAACTTAACAGATGCACTTATTCAGACACTCGCTTTTCTATAATACTTTCATGCATTTTCAACGGGTTCTTACATTTACAATAGTCACTAAGGGTTCATGCTCAGAGAGTCTTGTAGATACAGTGAGTGTGGTGTGTCGTGAAGTGAGTTCGAGTTCCAGTGGTACTATCCAAAAGCGAACGAGAGGGTAGACAGGTTTGTTTGCTCTTAAATCGATCCGCAGTATCCAGTCTTCTCGTGATCATGACGTTTGCAACAACGTTGAAATATCGAGACAACTCAATTAATTAAATATCGTGGTAAGAACCCGTTGAAAATGCATCAAAGTATTACAGATGCATCTTAGACATAGCTCCAAAAGTGCTTTTATCTTTTTTTCGAAAAAGTATAGTGTTGTAAATATGAGATATAGTAGTGTTATCAAATGGTAACCTCTTTTTTTAGGGAAGTCGGTCAAAAAAACATGAATTGTCCGTGAGATCTTGACCTAGTGGAGTATTTATAGATTTAGTTTAGACGTAAAGAAGCAGGTTTAGATATACCACATGGCTTGTTTGATTTAACAAATAAATTAGGCTAGTGTCGGTTTTAATCTCCGAGGAATTATTTGAGATGATTCCAACATCTCCCTTTTATCATCGTACCACTCGGCGTCGAAGTGGAGTTCATCCCTACTATATGGAACCACCACGGTCATCCACGGTTCTTTTCAGGAACACTTTTTTGCCACGCACCATCCGGCTATGGAATGAGCTCCCCTCCTCGGTATTCCCTGAGCGCTATGACTTGTCCTTCTACAAACGAGGCTTGAGGAGGGTGCTTAAAGTTAGGTCGTAGGTAGCGAACCCTCAGTGTCCCCTGACATTGCAGAGGTTCATGAGCGACGGTAACCACTTCCTATCAGGTGGGCCGTTGGCTCGTCTGCCTACATGGCAATAAAAAAAAATCTATACTAATACTAGCTGACCCGCGCTATTTCGTTTGCGTCACATAAGATGGAAGAAATAAGAGTAAACGTAAATTTTTTCAACGTAAAAAATGTTGACCACCCTTGTCACTTATGAAATATTTTTTTACTAGCTGATCCTCGCAACTTCGTCTGCATCAAAAAGGGGTTCAGGCAACACTGTTAGATTTTAATAAGAGCTCAAAACCTGTAGTACTTCAATTTGTTCTATAATCAATAGTTTTCGCAGCGCACGCGATGTAGGTACCTAAGAAAGTTTTTGGATATTTTTTATGTCACTTAGGGATAGTGTGGCTTTCTAACGGTGAAAGAATTTTTGAAATCGGACCAGTAGTTATTGAGACTAGCGCGTTCAAACAAACAAACAAACTCTAATATTAATATAAATATATTATTAAGTATATATAAGTAGAGATAAAAAAAACTTGAGAGGTGTCATGGGACACCCGAATAGAACGAAGTTCGCGATAATCGTCTAAAACAAAAAAAGTGTCGTGACAACTTTTCGTAAGATTTTTTCCGTCTAGCCCCCTTTCGATAAGGCGCGATAAGGAAGTTCGTTCCAAAACTATTTTTAATAGTGTTAAGTATAATGGTGTTCTTTAATAAGAATGCGTGCTCAAATACCAGTAATAAGTAGATTTCATTAATAAAATCAATCAGTCATCTTGATTATCATTAACAACACTTAAAGTCATTCAGGAAACTTTCAGTCAACACTAGATTTAACAGCAGGTTTGAACCGATTTATACCACTAAATCTTAATTTGAAAAAGTCACAACACTGGCTCAAAACAGTGAAGGAAAACATCGTGAGGAAACCTGCATATCGGAAAAGGGTTCTAAAAGTCCTTTGAAGATATGTGATGTCCCACGCATTGGGCAAGCGACTATACCTGAGCCCTCTACTGAGGAGACCTACAGTGCACAGTAATGGACTATTACAGAATTAGACAAAATAGGCATGCTCTCGTCGGCGGCTGGTCAAAAAATAAAAGTGTCATGGCGGCTGCCATTGCGAAAACAGAAGCCACATTGAATCCACGTTCAGAAACTAAACAAACTATCTACAGTTCAATTCTTATAATCATTCCTATTGTTTTTCATTGGATGCAGTATTATATGAGTAGTGTTTTATTAACTACACACGACATCACGTGTGACATAGAGTTAGGAAGATATAGAAGTGTGACTTGCGCTATAACTTGTTCTTCTTCAAACGAGGCTTGAAAAAAGTTCTTAAAGGTAGGCCGTAGGTGGCGCAGTGTCCCCTGATACAAAAAAGTTGTGAAAAATCGTTTGGGCAGTAAAGCTTATTATACAACTAGATGACCCTCGCAACTTGGTCTGCGTTACAAAGGGGTTCAAACAGTATTCGCAATGTTGTTATTTGCGCGACTCGCGTTGGGTATATTTTTTTGCGTTTTATACTCGTCTTAACTTTTCAACGAAAAATCCGATTGGAATATAACAAAAAGTAATTTACTTCTACATTATTACTCTTGATAACAAAATACTTAATTTGGATAAGGATGAATATAAAAATACTATTTGAACGTAATTTCAATCTTCGGACAATTTTTTTTTTCTTGAACATAAAAGCGGTTATTGTGACTAAACTATGATAGTTAGATATATGGTCTCGTGGACTTTTTTTTAGATCTGCTTAATACCTAAAAACCCGTAGTACATCATTTTGTGCTATTGTCAATAGTTTTTGCAGCGTACGCATAAATAGGTTTTCGATATTTCACCTCGTCTTACAAATTCGATATTTTCATACGGATCCCTAATTTTTTTCAAAATAAAATATAGCCTATAACCTTCCTCGATAAATGGATATTCCAACAGTGAAAGAATTTTTGAAATCGGACCGGTAGTTTCTGAGATTAACGCCCGATCAGATGGCCCGGATCAGATGGCCCGTTAGCCCACCTCCTTACAGAGTAATAAACTAATATTATTCTTATTTTATATAAAAAAAATGGGACCTCACGATGACCATCATCGAGATAAGAGTCATCCGAATAGGTTCAGCGATCGTACAACTTCTTTTACATAATACTTTCATGCATATACTATAATACTTTCTTTTACATATGTTATACGCCATTGCATCATAATAATTTAGTGGTCTGTGGTCATAACTAACTCGTGCAGCGGTCACAAAGCAATTGACCCATTAGATGTTATTTATTTCGATGTGAACTAACAATCAATGATATTGACACGTGTAATAAATGCAGTATATCTAGACTTCAACATGTGTAGCAAATAAGTTTCTGGACCTAATTTTGACGCAGACGAAGTTGCGCTGGCCTACTAGTTATCCATATTTTTTAAACAATGACAATTTTAAATAAAGTTGAAATAAATTCCTGTGTTTTTAATACTTTTAAAATTACTCAAATATTTGTTTTAAAATTATCAAATCACTTTGAAACCAGTTATCACTAGTTGACGTATTTCGTTGTTTAATTATTTGCTTAAAATTTGATGACTATTTAATTAAGGATTTTATTAATCTCGAAGACACTTTTGGGTACCAAGGACAAGTTGTATAATTGTTTAGTAATTATGTGTGTACCTTCGTTCTGAGGCTCTGCCTGAAAACCAGCGCTGTATTAATCGCAGCTATATGTTGAGGCAGATTCCTTTTAGACACACAAACTATGTTGATTATATTTTGCTATTTATCTTGTGTTTTAAGTATGTTATGTGTGTTTAATATAATTATTTTCTTTTTTCTTTCTTTCTATGATATTTGTAATTAATAAAAGAACTAAAACTCTTTAGATACAAGCTTTTAAGATCCTGGATATCATGTAGCAGTAGAGTACTAGCTAATACAAGTAAAACGAGACAACGATGAGTCTATCTTGTTTAGTACAGGAGTTACTTTGACCACCATCCATCGTCAAAGTTCCATTGTGCCATATTATATGTACTAGGTGACTGCAACTTCGTCTGCGTCACAGAGGGATACAACATAGCCTATAACCTTCCTCGATAAATCGACTTTCCAACAGTGGAAGAATTTTTCAAATCGGACCAGTAGTTCCTGAGATTAGCGCGTACAAACAAACAAACAAATAACAACATTGCCAGTACTGTTTGAACCCCTTTGTGACGCAGACGAAGTTGCGGGGCTCATCTAGTACTACATATGCACGCAAGGTCAGCTCAATCAGAAACTTACAAGTTGGTTAAATTCAACTCCAGATTCCATTCTAACTTCTTTAGCATAAGTAGATACATAGTTACATCCAATGCAAGTTAATATAAAGCTTGTAAAAACAGTAATTTGTGTCTGTGGTTACAGTGGACTTATGGCCAAAGGAAGATCTCGTTGCGGGCGAGGTAGTGTATGGTGGTCAGGCCGAAGCCCGCTGTAGTAGATTTCAGATGTGGGGCATTTCATGTCAAGCGGACAACGAAAAATATGTCAGGTCGTGGATTTTGGTGAAAGTTGGAAGTTTTGCACTTCAGTGGAAGTTAAGAAAATCTGATTTATTATTTTAGATTTTTTTGGTCTGGTTTTTATTTTATGCGATCTTAAAAAATCGTCAAATTCGGAGAAAGGTTTTTTTCGAAAGAATTTTTTGGGTTAATTTCAATAAATTTATTATTAAACAAGTATTGGGTATTGCAGATAATATTTTTTTCTTTCACTAAAAAAAATCGTATTCGAAATTTGAATTTTTTTTCGAACATTAAACCGGAAGTGAATATTTCAAATTTATTTTTTTCAAAGTTCTTCCCCTTTAATTTTTTTTATTTATACCTCAAATTAAAGCTTATATTATAGAGAAAATAGTATAAAAAGAATTAGAATGGTATCTCTTGTTGTTTAGGAGGTATGTGAATAACAGTGAGACGGGACCGCGCGGCGAGTTGTATTGCGTAGTTTCTTATTGAGTAAATCTCAACGAATTGTTACATTTTATTACAACAACTTGTAGAATTAAAATGATAAAATGTTTAAGACACAAAATTAATTAATACAATTCATAAATTTTACTATACTTCATACAACTTTTGTAACACTGTCAAGAAATTTTGTTTTGTTTGGTAACTTAATGATTGTAGGTACCGTATTATTTGAAATATTCATTTCACTGATATGCAACATAGGACAATTTTAATTTACATAAAATACACGATATTTCTATGGTATTTATTCAGATAAGGAATAATATAATATTATTCAAAACGTATTCCTAAAAAATCTACAGTTTTTTTTTAATTTAGTAAAGAAATTTGATCATAGTATGTTATTCTTGAGATATTGACATAATTTAAAATGTTTTTTTCTTTGGTTCTAATTGAGGTACATATTTTTGTGATACATCATTTTCATGTCAAACCAAACATTTCGTCGGCGTACGTGGATAAAGCATTTTAGTGTATTTTTTTTGACTTGTTTTACAAATTTCGTTGTTTCAACCTAAATGCTTATAAATTCTAAACGAAATATCGCTTATATTACTTCTGAATAGAGTATCTTTCTAACAGTGAAATTAGTTTTGAAATCGGTTCAGTAGTTTTTAAGTTATCTCGTTACGAAATAAATACAAAATTCCGTCCATATCACCAAGTCAACGGAGTGAAGGAGGAGAAGAAGACGTAGATACTTAATCCGATTAAAATCTATTTTCTCTCATTAATACTAAAATATAGTTGACAGACACGAATTTTAAGAACTATTAATTGAAGGAAATGTAATTTTTTGCTACCTTTAGTTACCTACAATCATTAAGTTACCAAACAAAACCAAATTTCTTGACAGTGTTACAAAAGTTGTATGAAGTATAGTAAAATTTATAAATTGTATTAATTAATTTTGTGTCTTAAATATTTTATCATTTTAATTCTACAAGTTGTTGTAATAAAATGTAACAATTCGTTGAGATTTACTCAATAAGAAACTACGCAATACAACTCGCCGCGCGGTCCCGTCTCACTGTTATTCACATACCTCCTAAACAACGAGAGATACCATTCTAATTCTTTTTATACTATTTTCTCTATAATATAAGCTTTAATTTGAGGTATAAATAAAAAAAATTAAAGGGGAAGAACTTTGAAAAAAATAAATTTGAAATATTCACTTCCGGTTTAATGTTCGAAAAAAAATTCAAATTTCGAATTCGATTTTTTTTAGTAAAAGAAAAAAATATTATCTGCAATATCCAATACTTATTTAATAATAATTTTATTGAAATTAACCCAAAAAATGCTTTCGAAAAAAACCTTTCTCCGAATTTGTCGATTTTTTAAGATCGCATAAAATAAAAACCAGACCAAAAAAAACAAAAATAAATATGCAGATTTTTTTAACTTCCACTGAAGTGCAAAACTTCCAACTTTCATCAAAATCCGCGACCTGACATATTTTTCGTTGTCCGGTTCACGTGAAATGACTCATGTCGTATATATACGAAGATTTCTGCAATGTCGTAACCGCGATTCACGATCTCGCGCGTTATTATTGGTCACCACAGCGTCGTTGTGTGTCGAATATAACTGATTTTCTTTTCTTTTTTCACTTCATTTTTAAACTGCGCAGTTGCATTATCTTAATTTGTCATCCTCTCTAAAAAAAAAAATTGATAATCCTCCACAGTAAATAATACAGTTGAGAAATAAAAAAACTTAATTACAATTAAAACTCATTTAATTCTTAATCAAAATTATCACAGTGCATTTATATTATCACACAAACAAAACATTCGCACACAACTCTAATGGCAACAAAAACATCAAATTAATTTCCCGAAATAACTTAAAAATCACACGATGTATCTGAAAAACACACATTCGCCAAGTGTCACAATTAAAACGGTCAAAAATATATCATTACCACACAACTGGGATCAGCAACCAAATTGGTTTGTTTACTTTTGCCAAGTCTGTGGCAGGAGCCAAAATTGAGCACAGTTCTAAAACTTGTTTTGTTTACATTTTTAATCGTCTCATATTTTACGTTAATGATATATTTTCGCTGAAAATGCAATACAGCATCGTTTAGTAATAAAGATTTACAAATATATAAGGTTTAATTAAAAATCAAAATTAAAAATTATTGGAAAAAAATGTTTTTAAAAATGGGCTCAAACACGGTATTGATTCCGAACGAAGTCCCCAGTTTCGCCATCTAGCGAATAGTGTGTTTGTAGTGACGTTCCCAGTTGAGTGGTTAATACACAAAAGATCATTTTCAAATAACCTTAATTCGTGACACTATTCAAACGAACGTGATATTTCAATTCTTTATAACAAAATATTGGACGAATACAAAAATGGCCGAAACCGAAGACACAGATTTTCGAGCTTATATCACAGTATACAGGGTGATATCCTAGCGGTACATATTGAAGGTCATGGTAGCTGATGGTTATATACGACCAGTAAAAATATTATTACCAAAGAATATGGCTTAATGCCTTAGTAATCGCAACTTAAAAATATCTAAAACTCTTGCAAAATGATGGTTTTTCGACAGCTGATGGGTGTGGCGGAGGTGTGGGGTGCGCGAGATCACTAGAGGTCATTAGTCAACACTCTTTAAGCCGAAATTGTTTATGTTTGAGGTAGTTTTGTCGAATTTAGATTTAAAAAAAAAAAAGTAGTTTTACCTATTTTGTGTAATATTCCGTATTAGAACAGAGTACTCATCACCCTCCTGCAATATGTAGCCTCTCTAACAAATCACCCTGTATAGTTAAGTAACTTAATCTAAAACTGAGTAAGAAGCTATTTAAACAAATCAAATGAAACTTAGCAAAGTCATTTAAGTATAATTTAAATAGTCACATGTCAAAAATGCTTTACTCAAAGCCGAAAGCACGGAAATACAATATTTTCCGAAAAAACACGGCCGAAAGCACATAAATCTTCAATAAATAATTCCGAAAAGATTTCTCAGTGATCCGAAAGAACTGATAACTCTAAGAATTAATGGCTTCATCAAACGTTTTGAGTGTCATTTCGTCTTCTCGTAGATCCTCTGGCTGATGCTCTTATTGAAGCCCGAATTGAAGCTCGGGAACTAATGACACTGGGCATTGCTCTGACGAATTCTTGGTCTTGAACTGAAGATTTGTACTGTTCGGGCTTTTCGGCCGATTTAGATTTTCTGTAAGAAAAAAAAATATTGAGGGCTAGCCACTATGAATAAAAACTTGAGAGGTGTCAAGGGACACCCGGATGGAACGAAGTTCCTTTCGATTAAAAGATATTTTAAAATATATTTCCGTTCGTAACGCGCGATAAGGAGCATGTTTCAAAAGATTTTGATCACAGCGCCATCTAGCGATAATCATCTAAAACAAAAAAGTGTCGTGACAATTTTTTCATAAGAATATCCGTCTAGCCCCCTTTCACAACGCGCGATAAGAAACTTCGTTCCAATATTCACATGAATTTAACAAGGACCTGTATAGTAGTTCCTGTTCAATTCTTGACAGAAGGAATCTTTCAAATCATTTGCTTGGCAACCGGACGTGTCGAATAACGTTAACGATGAAATATTTTAATGGCCAAGTAGATTTTTTATTATTGCCATGTAGGTAGACGAGCCCACGGCCCATCTGATAGGAAGTGGTTACCGTCGCTCATGAACCTCAGCAATGTCAGGGGACACTGAGAGGTCGCTACGACCTAACTTTAAGGACCCTCAAGCCTCGTTTGAAGAAGGACAAGTCATAGCGCTCAGGGAATACCGAGAGGAGCTCATTTATGAGCAAACAAATCTGTCTACCATCTTTCTCGTTCGGTTTTGGGTAGTAACACTGGAACTCGAACTCACATTACGACACATTTGAAAGAGAGTAGACAGATTTGTTAGTTTTAAATCATCATCATCATCATCAGCCTATAGACGTCCACTGCAGGACAAAGGCCTCCCCCTGTCCTCGCCACATCGACCGGTCCTGCGCCATCCGCATCCAGTGACCTCCCGCGATCTTGACCAGATCGTCGGTACATCTTGTGGGGGGTTTACCAACATTGCTACCGGTTCGTGGCCGCCACTCCTGAACTTTTCGGCCCCATCGGCCATCCGTTCTTCGCACAATGTGTCCTGCCCATTGCCACTTCAAAGATGCAATTCTTTGGGCTATGTCGGTTACCTTAGTCCTTCTGCTTTCCTTTAGTTTCAAATGACACACTTTCATTCCCACGGAGCTAACGAGCTACCTTAGTAGGTGAACATTCTTACCTAGGGAAACAAGGGTTATCCCAAAATTGCTGGTCCTTCCCGAAGTCCTCTCCATCTTGCAAGGTCTGAGGCATCTCTGTGTCCATAGTTTCTGGCAAGAAGAGGCATAATAAACCTCCTACCACTCCAAGAGCTCCCAGGATTAGTAGTGGGAAGTCCGGAGAGATGTTAGCCTGAAAAGAAAGTCGGATGAAAAATATATTTTTTACAAAAATGAAAACGATCGATCTATTTCTCAAGCATAGCCCAAAAACTACCAGTCAGATCTTTACCAAATTTATATGAGATAATGCTCAAAATGTCTGCTTTCTAACAGAAGTCATCAAAATCGGTTCGTATAAAAAAGAAATCGCATAAAAATTGTGAAATTTTGTCCATTTAAAATACACATTTTTAAACAAACAAAGTACGTATTTGATCTTAAAATATGGAAGCTAAATTCAATCATTCAAATCGGTCCACCCAAACTAAAGTTATCGAGGAACTAACATAAAAAAAAACAGACTCCTTTTTGGAAGGCATGCAAAAAGTCCAGTCTAAATAGGAGTTATATAACGGCATTACCCTGGTATTGCAGAGGTTCATAAGCGACTGCTTACCATCAGATGGACCGTAAGCTCGTTCATCTATACTACAAAAAAGGCTTAATAGATCTTACCAAATACACGACGAAGGGTGCCACAATAGACGCCACATAACCCATAATATGGATAAGGGCTACTCCCTGCGCTCTGACCACTGTTGGCAACAGCTCAGCAGCGTATTGAAGACCAATGTTATACGATATGTTTACTGCAAAACGGCCGAGGATGGCTAGAGATGCTGATGGTCCTCCTGTGAAGAATAAAGATTTATAAAACTTGAGAGGTGTCATGGAACACCCGAATACAACGAAGTTCCTTTCGATTAAAAGATATCTTATAATTTAAAAGGAACGTGTTTTAAAAGATTTTGATCACAGCGCCATCTAGCGATAATCATCTAAAACAAAAAAAGTGTCGTGACAACTTTTCGTAAGATTTTTTTCCGTCTAGCCCCCTTTCGATAATGCGCGATAAGGAACTTCGTTCCAATAACAAGCTACTCGTCTGCCTAAACGCTATACAACACCAAAAATATCAACGATTATCATGTCATCATGAGGAAACCTGCGTATTGGAAAAGGATTCTAAAAATCCTTCGGAGATAAGTGTGGGTATCTACAGTGGACTTATGGCCAAAGGGAGATCTCCGACCGGGCGAGGTAGTGTAGGTCAGGCCGAAGCCCGATGTAGTAGATTCCATATGTCGTATATATGCAAAGATTCTTGCAAATGTCGTAACCGCGATTCAGGACCTCGTGCGCTATTATTGGTCGCCACAATAAGTGAAGTCCCCAATCTGCATTGGGCAAGTGTAGTGGACTTTGCCTAAACTCTCTTCAGAGGAGACCTGGACCCAGCCATGTTTGCTTGCCCAATGCGAATTGGGGACTTCACATATCTTCAAAGGATTATAAGAACTTTTTTAAAATATGCAGGCTTCTTTACGATGTTTTCTTCACCGTTTTTGCCGGTATTGCACATTTATTAAGATTTTTATAAGCCGCTTTGAACCCGTGACCTGTACGGAAGGTAACCCCACCACGGCTTTAAGCATAAAAATTGAGAATGTCTTACCAACGGGAACAGCTGTGGCTAGTAAACTGAAGATACCACTTATCACCATAGAACCACAAGCCAACCACCTTCTGCCCCATCTAGAAATTACCAAAAACTTCATACATCTATTGAGCATGTAGCTGTTTAAAAATGAAATCGGCTGACTTCCAAATTTTCAAGAATAGCACAAAAATTATATTTATGAAAGTCATACAAGATTATACCACAATTTCAAAAAAATAATCAATTTTCAATAATGGATCATTGAAATCGGTTCATCTAGAGAAAATATACGCAAAAACATAATATTGATCATGTCTATCAGATAAGCTCCATTGTACCATATTCAAATTAAGCTATGCAAAATTTTAGCTTAACCGGGAAGTTGATCAAATTCAACTCGTAAAAGATTCCACCCGAACTTACTTAATTGTGAACATAATTGTGAACAGATGTAACTAACATCTACTTGTAGGGGGCGGCGCGACGGGAAAGAGTGCCGTGGGCGTAACGCGTCGCGCCGTCCCTCATAACCCCGTGCTGGGTTATGGCCTCAGCCGGGGTTCGGACGCTGAGTGTGAGCGGTTGGAGGTTTTAGTGCGGTTCACCTCCCACATACTCCACATAACGGGGAAAAAAAATCTTCCTTCAAAAAAAAAAAAAAAAACATCTAGTTGTAGTGCATTTTCCTTTGAAAATATCTTCTTCCTAACAAAATAGAAACATCAAAATCGGCATATCCGCGAACAAACATAAAACAGCACGGCATAGTCGAATTCAGTAACCCCTTTTTAAAGTAAAAAAAAACTGAGGTGTCAAGGGACACCCGGATAGAACGAAGTTCCTTTCGATAAGAGAGAGAGAGACAGACGTTTTAAACTAACTAATTATTATAACTTAAATAAAATATTTTGATCACAGCGCCATCTAGCATTAATCATATAAAACAAAATAAGGAGTTGTTTTAAAATATTTTAATCACAGCGCCATCTAGCGATAATCATGTAAAACAAAAAAGTGTCGTGACAACTTTTTCATAAGAATTTCCGTCTAACCCCCTTTCGATAACGCGCGATAAGGAACTTCGTTCCAATACAGTAATCTTATCATTTTTGAAAAGTCAATCAAAACTCTACTCACCTATCCAAAACAGCTGTCAAAAACGTATCAGCCGGCAACTCAGTAGCTGACGCAATGGTGAAGGTCAAGAAGATATCCAAGCCTAGAGACCCTACATTCCTGACATGACCATCGAAGACCAGAGATATGGCCATCCATATCACGATGAGGAGGATGGAGTTTCTTCGCAAACGAGGGGTTCGGAAGAGATCCAGTACGGAATAGGTCTTGGATTGGGATTCCGTTTCTTTAACCGCTTTTAATGATGACTCCTGGAAATAAGATTGGTTTGTATATAAGAGTGTGTGAAGTGGCAATGGGCAGGACACATTGTGCGCAGAACTGATGGCCGAAAAGTTCTAGAGTGGCGACCACGAACTGGTAGGCGCATCGTAGGCAGACCTCCCACAAGGTGGACCGATGACCTGGTCAGGACCGCGGGAGGTGGCTGGATGCGGACAGCGCAGGACCGATCGATGTGACGAGGTTTGGGTGAGGCCTATGTCCAGCAGTGGACGTCTACAGGCTGATGATGATGATGATGTATATAAGAGTATTGTAGGGTTATTTCGTGCTGGGTTCTGTCTTCTGAGGTTCAGACGCTGAGTGTGAGCGGCCGGAGGTTTTAATGCAGTTCGACTCCCACATAGCTCATTTGCCAGGCAGGTGGAAGTAAGGCAATTTCCTCCTAGCCCCAAAAATTGTTAATAGAAGTAAAAAAAGAGTACTTAATTTTTGTCAATCCCAAAAATATCAGGATTGAGAAATTCTTATCCCCAATTTTGGCATTAATAAAAGCCACGATCCTAGAAATAAATTCTATAGGTGTTTGAGCCGCATGCTCAAATTTATCGTCAATGCAGAGGTGAGAGCTCTGGGGATATTTCACTGATGATCTCGGTGCACCCTTGTGCTCATTGGTCTGCCGTCTGGTGCTTGCTGGAGCGCAAAGTATTGGCACTCTGGAACCTAGACGGCACACTCGACCTCTTTTTACGGACACACGATGTGTCACGTATAAAAAGAATAAATTAGAATATATGTCATAATTGACATAAGATCGAACAATATATAGAAAAATGGTGAAATTGTGATTCCAAACTATTAAAAAATATAAAAACATTCGTTGTCGACGGTCGCAAGAGTGTGCCATTGGTGAAGGAGCTGCTGATACTATTGCAGGAAGGTAGCACTGGACACAAGGACATTGTTTCACAGGTGAGTGCATTAGTTTCATCGTGAAGTAATTCCTTGAGCTCTCCGACGTATCTTTGGTCGGTGACGGGCACCTCTTATTGCGACCCAGGGTATAAGGCCCACATAGGTTTGGGGCTATTTACACGCCCCATGCCTCCCCAATAGGTCTTAATTAAATTGAAGCTGTGAAGTCTTCTGTGACTCAGACGAAAGGGTCCACTAATCTTCTTTTAATCAAAAATGCATAGCTTTTTTATTGCTTATTAGATACACGAGCCTACGGCCCATCTGATGGTAAGCGGTTACCGTCGCTCATGGACCTCTGCAATGCCAGGGCAAAGAGGGGCCGTTATCTATCACCTACCCATACAGGACTTTTATTAAACCACGTTTAAAGAGAGACATGTCATAGCGCTCCGGAAACACCGTGGATGGGAGTCCATTTCAAATCGGAATGGTGCAGAGCAAAAAGGATCTTTTGAACCGGACTGTGGATGAACGCAGCTATTCGTTAGTCTCGCTAAAACTGGAGAACGACTGAACAGATTTGGCTAATTTTAGTCCTGAAATATCCGTATAATAATTCACGGGAGCAACCTTATTGTTTCCATCCTATGTAACGCAGACAAAGAATCTCATCATCATCACCCTATAAACGTCCACTGCTGGACATAGGCCTCCCCCAAACCTCGCCACAACGACCGGTCTTACACAGTATCCAATGACTTCCCGCGATCCTGACCAGGTCTTCGGTCCATCTTGTGGGAGATCTACCTACGCTGCTCCTGAAAAGTTTTCTCTTTCTTCTTTTCAATACTCACCGTGAATTCGTTAAGGACCTTTTCCGGGATTTTAGTCTTGTTAATTCTTTCAAACTTCTTCATAATAACGAGGGCTTTGTTGATCTTTCCTTGGGATACCAACCATCTGTAAACGTTTGAATAGAAAATGAGATCGACACTAAACTTAGGGTAGAAATTATTAAATTGGATTATATTATAGTTATTCATTATTAAGTCGTCGTGGGGTGGTGGTTGAAGCGCTTGCCTTCCATTCTTGAGGTCGCGGTTTCAAACCGGCTTGTACGGTGTACCTCTAAGCCTTAATTTGAAAAAGATTCATGTGTACAACACTGGCTAAAACCGGTGAAGGAAAACATCGTGAGGAGACCTGCACATTGGAAAAGGATTTAAAATTCCTTCTATGATATATGAAGTCCCCAATCTGTATTGTGGTCGCGTGGTGGACTATACCAGATCCAAAACTGAGGAGACCTGAGCCCAGTAGTCCACAGTAATGTGTTGGTACAGTACAGCATGAAAATGATTTAAAAAAACCTTCGTCTGATATGCTCAGTCCCGCATCAGTGTTCCTCTACTGTATGTAAAATATCCCCGCATTGTGGTCGCGTGGTGAATACCTGATCCCTCTACTGAAGAGTTCAAACTCACCTTGCACTCTCCGGGACCAGCCAAGGTGTAGCGATAGCAATGATGAACGGAGCACTGGTGATCAAAGCAAAGTTCCTCCAGTCATCTGCCCATAGTGCGATCCAGGGCAGCAATGAGGCGGCGAGTGTGAAGAATAGTGCGATGGACATGTTGGCCACAAAAGTCCGCCATTTTGGACCGACGTACTCGAGGACTGGAATATGATAAGTAATATAAAAAAAATGTTATTTTATTATTTATTTATGTTGGGTGTAACGGCTAGCGTTCTCGACCTTTTAGGTCGGGTTTTTTCAGAATACCCCGTCCCATGACCCACGGGAAAAAGGGTAATCTGCTCCTCTGCTCGTTTTAGTCTTCAGAGATAATTCTACATCTCCGAGTTCTGCGTGTTGGTTGTATGTGTGTGTTTGATGTGTGTGGATGAATATTCCCTCTGCCTGTTATTTATTTATTATTGTATTCTGTTGAATTTTTTTTTGGTTATTCCTATCATCATCCTTTGGTCATCCTTAATAATACTGACACCAAAACGAGTTTACTTAATACTTTCTTGAGTTGTACTGGATTAAGTCAAGTTATCACGGATCCCGCTCATTATACAGAGACCAGTCATTCTCTAATTGACGTTGTGTGTACAAACGCTAATGTACGTAATGTTTGTGTTGATCCCATGGGCATGAATACGGGCCATGTTTTCGTCTCATGCGAATTTTTATTACGAAAACCAAAGTTCCCATCTAGAACAATAACTTACCGACCTTTGTCTGATATTTTGACTGACCTGTTTTCTCGAGACTTAGCTTGTATTGATTGGAATTATTTCGGTGCTTTAGGTAGCGTTAATGACATGGTGGACCAATTTAGCACCGTGGTCGTGAATTTATACAATTTACACGCACCTTTGAAGACTGTTAAAGTCAGAGAGTTACCGTCTCCTTGGATTACTGATAATGTAAGGTTAATGATGAGACTGAGAAACAGAGCACTAGTCCGATATCGAAATACTAAATCTGATCTCCACAAGCAATACTATAAAGATTTAAAAAAACAAGTCAATATCTCTCTGTTTTGTGAAAAATCATGCTACTTTAGACTACATATAAATAATCAAATTAAAAATCCCCGAAAATTATGGAAAAGTTTAAAGTCTAAAGTCATTCCCCCGAAATCTACTGATATTCCAGCTCACATAGCTGATCCTAATATAATTAATAATCATTTTTTAAACGTTCCTGGCAATTCTGATGTTCCTTTGTCCTTACTAACATATTACGAATTCCACAAATTTACTAATAGTACATTTCAATTAAAACCTGTAGTCGCGTCTGACGTTCTTAAAACTATTAATAGCCTTAAGTCCAACGCTATGGGCACTGATAATATTTCATTGGAAATGATTAAATTGATAGTTTCCCATGCTCTTGAAACAATTACAGAGATTATTAATAGATCCATAACTACCGCTACCTTTCCCAGTCTATGGAAGACTGCTATAGTTAAACCGATTCCTAAAACTGCAAATGTGAGTGAGGTCAGGGATCTAAGACCTATCAGCATATTGCCCTGCCTTTCTAAGATCCTGGAGAAAGTCATTGGATCTCAATTAACGCAGTACCTGGAGCAAAACAATATCTTACCTGAACGACAGTCCGGATTTAGAAAGAACCGAAGTACAGGAACCGCCCTTTTAGATATCACTGACAGTATATTGACTGCCCAGGATGAAGGCAAGGGTTCTTTACTAGTACTATTGGATTTTTCGCGAGCGTTTGATTGTTTGAATCCTTCACTTCTATTGTCTAAGCTTAGCTACTATGGTTTTCACAGGGAGACCGTTTTTTTTTTTTTTTTTTTTTTTTTTTCAGTTGGAGGAAATCACCGGATCCCCGCCCGCCCCGCGGGCGGGGTATGTGGGAGTTGAACCTCACTAAAACCTCCAACCGCTCACACTCAGCGTCCGAACCCCGGCTGAGGCCAGAACCCAGCACGGGGTTTGGAGGGACGGCGCGACGCGTTACGCCATCGGCATGCTTTCCCGTCGCTCCGTCCCCGGACGCCGAACCGGTAGCCGCCGGCGAATACGGCCACCGGCTCTCTCGGTCGGCGGGCTTTCCGAAGCCCACCAAGATGGGACCGCGTGTCACCCTCCCGCGGAATACCCCGCTGGGTCAGAACCAGCGTGGGTCGGGGAGTACGCGGTCTACCATCCCCCGGATGCTCTTACGCTAAGGGCGTGCTGAGCGAGACACGGCACCTTCTTGGGTCCCCGCTCGTACTCGCATGCGTTGGGGACCCGAAACTCTTAGGGGGCCAGAATCCGGGCGAGATCCCGGTCCCGGCCCCCTGCTCGACGGCGGCGGGTTGGCAAGTTGAGAGCGGCGTAAAGCCTCTCTCTCGCAGCCCCCGCCACCTGCTTCTGCGAGATGGTGGACTCGCAGAAGTCGAGCATCGCCTTCCAGGACTCGTCGCTCTCGAGCATCGACGCCGCGACGCCCGGGAGCGACAAGTCCGGACCTATTTGTTGGACCAGGACACAGCGCTGCCTCTCCCATGCGGGGCAGCGCGCGAGCGTATGCTCCGGCGTGTCCTGGTCACATCCCACGCAATGGTGGCACCTCGCCGTCGGCTCGGCCTTGATCCGGTGCAGATACCGACCGAAACATCCGTGCCCGGTCAGCATCTGCACCATCCAAAAGGTGAGGCGTCCTGCGCCACGACCCACCCAATCATCTAGGATCGGGCGGATCGCCTCGACGGTCCGTAGACCCCAGGTGGGGTTAGCGAGACGTCGCTTCCACGCTTCTACTACGGACCGCCGAGATTGGACCTTCCTGTCGCGAACCGCTTCCCGCAGGGGACGTATCACGCCCCGGGCGCGGAGGTCGCATCGCCAGCGATAATCGCCAGCTAGCGCCTCCGCCTCCAGCTCCCAGGGCGGCGTCCCCGCCAGCACGCACGCCGCCTCAAAAGCGACGGTGCGGTACCCGCGGATGGCCCTAATAGCTACGATGCGCTGTGGCCGACGCAGGAATCGTGCGATATATTTTCGCACCCGTGCGTCGGCCCAGACGGGCGCACCGTATAGGGCCATCGATCGCACCACCCCCGCATAGAGGCGGCGCACTGCGTTGCTGGGCCCCCCGACATTCGGGAGCAACCGACCGAGTTGGCCGGCCGTCCTCATCAATCGGGGGACCAGGTTCGCGAAATGTGCCTGGAAGGTCCAACGGCTATCCAACACGAGGCCGAGGTACTTCAGCTGCACCCCGACCTCAATCTGGACGCCTCCAACCATTATCTGGGCGTCGACTGGCGGCACAGCCCCTGCCCCGTGGAACCACAGGGCCTGGGATTTGTGCAGCGCCACGTCGAGGCCCAGCCTCCTTATTTTGCCGACGACGAGGGCCACCCCCGCTGTGGCAAGACGGGCAGACTCTCGGAAGTCATCCCCCCGGGCCACGACCAAAGTGTCGTCCGCGTAGCAAATAACGCTAAGGCCCGGGAGGAGGGCGCCCCTCAGCACCCAGTCGTACCCGATATTCCACAATAGAGGTCCAAGAACGGACCCCTGTGGAACACCGCGCACGACCTGGAACCGGTGCAAGGTCCCACCGTACCCGGTACACATGACCGACCTGGCCTCCAGGTAGGAGCCGATCAGCCGGCGGAGATAGAGGGGCACTCCATGCCTCTCCAGTGCCCCCCCAATCACGGACCAGGGCAGAGTGTTGAAGGCATTGGCGATGTCGAGCGACACCGCCAAGGCCACCCCACCCTGGGAGACGGCCTCCTCCGAGAGGGTCCGGACGCGTAGAATAGCATCTACGGTCGAACGACCCTCCCGGAAGCCGTACTGCTCCGCCGACAGATCGGGTCCAACCCCGACCAGGTGCTGAACGATGCGGGCGGCCAGAACGCGTTCCAGCAATTTGCCCACCTCGTCCAGCAGCACGATGGGACGGTAACCGGCGGCTGAGTCCGCCGGGCGCCCCTCTTTCCGCAAGAGGACCAGTCTGCCCGTCCTCCAGAGCGAGGGAAACCGTCCCGACTCCAGGCAAGAATTGAAAAGCCTTAGGAGTCGGTCCCCTAGGGCATTGATGGCCAAGGCCAGGACCCGGCCGTGGATGCCGTCCGGGCCGGGGGCCGTGTCCTTCACACTCATCCGTGTCACGGCCACATGGAGCTCATCTCTGGTGATATGAGGCACCTCAGCAGTGGCTTCACCGCCGGTGTTATCCGGCGGCTCACCCATAGCAGGCGGCGTAAAACCGGCCTGCTCCTGCGGGAACAGCGTCGAGACGATGTCCCGCAGCTGCTGAGGCTGGAGACGCTCGGTCATGGGGGGCGCCCACGGGCGCACCTTATCGCGCACCGTTTTGTACGGGCGCCCCCACGGGTTGTCATCGAGCGTCCCCAAGAGAGTCTCCATGTACCCTTCCTTGGCCAACTTGATGGCCAGCCGCATGGCGCTCCTCGCTTCCGCGTACTCGCCATACAGCCGGGCCTCCTCCTCCGCGAACGCGACGGGATCGTCGCGACGCGCGAGGATGCGGCGGCGATGTCGGGCGCACCGGCGCCTCGCCCGGACGCATACAGCACGAAGCTGCGCTATCTCGGGCGACCACCAGTACGCCGACTTGCTCGGAGGCCGAGGGCCGACCCGAGGCATCGAAGCATCGCTAATGCGATGCATCGTGTCCCGGAGCCATTGCGCCTCGACCTCCACATCCACAGGGTGTGGACGCATGGGCGTCCACGCCGCCACAGTGGAGGCTTCCATCAAGCGCTCCTTGTCCAGGAGCTTCAATGCCCATCTGGGGAATGACCGTGGTGCAGTTCCCTGGGCGACCGCGGTTGGCGTGGAGGCGGACAGATCAAACCGGATGTACCGGTGATCTGATAGAGACTCCGCCCCCACCAGCACTTCCCAACCGCGGATGCGTTGTGCGATGGCAGAGCTCGCGAACGTTACGTCCACGATGGACTCGCCCTGCCACCGCACGCAAGTCGCGACCGACCCTCTGTTCATGATACAGAGTCCGGCCGCGACCGCCCACTCTTCCAGCAGTCTACCCCGAGCGTCCGAGCGGGGGGACCCCCAAGCGACACATTTCGCGTTGAGGTCCCCCGCTAGTATCACTGGACGGGGGGCGGAGCGCTGAGTAATCGCCCCGATCCCGTCCAGGAACTGCTCGAACTCGTGAGTAGACCGGCTTGGAGAGAAGTACACCCCGATCACGACGGTATCTTCTATCTTCACCGCGACGAACCCGGGTCCCCTGGCCACCATTTCCAGGGGGGGATCGCCGCGGTCCTCCTAATGTGTATGGCCGCCAAGCCGCACTCATCCCCGAACCAGCAGTCGTCCGCTGGGGGGACAAAATACGGCTCGGCGACCACGGCCACGTCAATGGACCACTCCGCCATGCTCTGGACTAACATGTCCTGAGCCCTGACGGAGTGGTTCAAATTACCTTGGAGGAAACGACGGGTGCAGTCCATTAAGGTTGGACTACATCCATCGCTCCCTCCCCTTCTCTATCGCCCCCGCCTTCGGGCGCACTGGGCGCCACGGCGGGGTCCGAAACGTCGGCCGGTACTCCCCCGGCCGACTTCCTCTGTTGGCGCCGCTTGGTCTTGCGGCGCCTGTTCCGCTCGGTATTGACACCGGACGGGGAGCAAGCTTTGCCTCCCGCCCGGTGATCAGACCTGCGCCCGGCCGCCGCACACAGCGCGCAGTGCGGCGCGGCCGAGCAAGTGGCCGCTTTGTGTCCGGTTTGACCGCAGCGGAAACATAAACCGCTGCGGTCCACGGTGCTGGTGCACCTGGCGACACTATGCCCCGTGCCGAAGCACTTGAGGCATCGCCAGGCGCGCGATTCGAGTAGCCGCACGTGGGCTGCGACCCAGCCCACGCGCAGCCTTCCCGGATCTCCGGCCGGTCTTCCGGGCGGAGGAGTGGCCAGGGAGTTGGCGGTCTCCAGCGGGCACCGCACCCAGACCGAGCTGGCCCCGGTGTAGCCTCGGCGAAGCTCGCCTACGGCCACATTCTCCGGGGCACATTTGCCCTGGGCAGCGATGGCCGCCACCACCTCCTCCCTTGTGGTGCAATCGTCCAGGCCGGTCACCCGTAACTCGGCCATTTTGACCGGCCTGTGCACTTTCACATCCTCCTCCGGCCACACTACCCGGAGGCCCGATGCCAGACGGTCCGCGATGCCGACGCTGTCGGCACCGGCGGGACACTCCAGCAATCGGGCCCCATTGGCCGTGTGCCGGATGCGGAGGCCATCCTCCGCCCCTATTTCTGCCAAGTTGACAGCCGCGCGCGCCTTCGCCATGACGTCGGGGTACGTCAACCCCTTCGCCTGGCCGGCCGGCAGCAGTGTGACCACCACTGCAGCCCGCCGCGGCGCGCGCGACTTCTTCTTCGGCTTCTTTTTCTTCGTACCGGCGGCGGGCGCTCGACCCTGTTGGGGAGCAGCCGCAACCGCCGGAGTCCCGTTCTTCTTTTGGGCAGCGGACGGCACTCTACCCGGGTGGGGAGTCGCGTTAGCCGCTGCCCTTGTCTCGTTCTGTGGTTGGGCCGGAGCAGCCACGACTCTGGCCCGTTTGGCGCCCTTCTTGACCACCTCGGTCCAGCCCTCGTCCATATTGGACGGGGCCGGAGGAAGTGGACGAGGCTGTGGGGGCGGTGCAGCTGTTTTAACACCGCCACCACCGTTCTTCTTCTTGTTTCGGGTCGGAGCTGGTCCTGGACCCGAGCGCGCGTCCGGTGAGGCGAGAGCGACGGGACGCGGCGCAGGTGTTGTTGCACCGCGTAGGGCCGTCAGTTCAGCCCTGAGTTCGGCAATCTGTTTGCCGAACTCCGCCGTCAGCTCTCGCCTAATGCGGGCAGCTATCTCAGCCGGTGACTCCTCGGCCTGCCGCGCCCTGCCCCGCGGCGACGCGAGTCTTGTCCCCTTCTGCCCCTTCTGCCCCGGCAGCCAGTCGCCGTCGGCCTCTCTGGCCCGCACCGGCGCCTTGGCCGGTTGCGGGGGAGGAGGAGGAGGCGGCGGTGTGGGTCGCGCCGTCTGCGGGGCACGCGCGGCCCCGCGTTCGACTTCGGCCCTTTCAAAGGCTACCAGTCTTTCCCTCAGGAGAGCCACTTCGGCCCTGGATCTCTCCAGGTCCGTTCGTAGCTCCGCGTCTCGGCTGACAGTCTCCGCGATGATTGGCATGACTTTGCTGGTGTCCTGGGCCACCTTTCGCAGCATGCCTGCGTATGTCGCGTGCCCCTTCGCCTTATACTTATGGGAGGCAGAGGTAATCTGTCTCCTCAGGTTCTCAAGAGCGACGACAGGGCTCTTGCTGATCTCCTCGTCGCATTCCCCGTCAGTTGTACGGGCCGACGCAAAGGACGTCGTCGAGCGCGCCGGCGAGACAACGGTCTTCTTTTTCTGCCTCGGGGCAGGCGTCGCCGCGGCATTTACCTTCGGGATCCTACCCGTCCTTGTCGGCTCGGTGTAAGACCCGGCCGAGGCGGCCGCGCGCCTCAAGGGCCTTGCCTTCCTCGACGTCTCGTCTTCGGAGGCGGAAGTTTCGCTCGTTTCCGAGCTCCGGCGCGCCGCGGACTTCCGCTTGCGCCGGATTCTCCTACTTTGCTCGCCGGAGTCAGAGCAGGCATCGCTCGCGACAGTGCTCGCGAGCGGTGTCCGCTCCGACCCTACGCCAGATGCATTCGCCGTCACAGGGGCCTGGTCGCCCACCCCTGTGCGGGCTTCAGCGATGGACTCTACGTCCATCACTTGCCGAGAAGTCGGCGGGAGTAATCGCACCAGTGCGATTACCCCCGGGCACCCAACCTCACGGCCGCTCTCCCGTCACTGTTTGGCACCACCCGGGGACCACGTGTGGGGTTAGCCTTCTAGGAAGGTGGTAGTCCCACGGACGCCAGTGACGGTGGCCCCCACAGGGAGACCGTAGGTTGGTTTCATTCATATCTGACAAACCGTGCTCAGATTGTTGACATAGTTCATGCAGATGGTTCTCATTCATACTCTGACTTAAGTATTGTCAATAGAGGTGTTCCCCAAGGATCTGTTTTGGGTCCTTTGTTGTTTATTTTATTCAGCTCGGATCTTGTTAATGTTATTAAGCACTGTAAGTACCATATTTATGCTGACGACGTACAATTATACATATCTTTCGATCCTTGTCATGTGGAAGACGCTGTTAGTAAACTGAACGAAGATCTTAAGAGCATACACGATTGGTCTGTACGAAATTCACTTGTGCTTAATGGAAATAAAACTAAATATATGATATTAGGCACCAAGACTCAAGTGAAAAAGATTGAAATGTTCAACCCAGTAATCATCGTTGAAAATATTCCAATCGAAAGAGTACGTGAAGCTCGAAACCTGGGTCTCATTATGGATGAGCAACTGCGTTTCGAGCGACACATATCAGAAATAGTTAGGAACAGCTTTTACCGTTTGAAAATATTATACAGGATTAGGAACTTTATAGGTGTTGAGCTGCGTGTGCAGTTAGTAGACTCGCTTGTTCTGTCTAAATTTAACTACCTTGACTCAGTCTATGGTACCAAAATTTACTTAAAAACCGCCAATCTGATACAAAGAGTTCAGAATGCATGTGCTCGCTTTTGTTTTGACATACCAGCAAGAAATCACGTAACTCCTTTTCTAAATAAGAACAATATCTTGAAAATGAAGTATAGGAGACATTTACATCTCGCAACGTTGTTGTTTGGTATTG
This sequence comes from Trilocha varians, assembly GCA_030269945.2. Classification (NCBI taxonomy): domain Eukaryota; kingdom Metazoa; phylum Arthropoda; class Insecta; order Lepidoptera; family Bombycidae; genus Trilocha; species Trilocha varians. The sequence goes on along the minus strand of AP028278.1, from coordinate 15,120,242 downwards.
TCAAGACTGAGTCACCGCGGTACCTGTACTCAAAACTTGATTGGCGAAGTAAACAATGTAGATATGGTATACGGTCAGCTTCATTTGTTTTGCGTGCACCCAGCCATGGTTCTGCAGCGTTCCGATCTGCCGCCGCCGCTGAGACAGCTTAAGAGTGTACATACTTTTAGAGTTCAACTTAAGCGATTGCTTCTCCAAAACCAGAATTCCAGCATTGGTTAATTTTAATCTCCAGAATTGTTATTTTTTATTTATTTTCTGTTTGTTGGTTAATGATGTTTTTCTCTTTTTTATGATTATTTTTGTTCTTTGTTAATTTTGAATTTATTTCTTGTAGCCCTTTTTAAACTGTAACCAACTATTATAACTATTTTTATTGTGATGTGTATGATAACTGATGCCGTGATGACGTTCGTGAACATATGGCTTCAACTGAAAATCAGCGCTGTGGTGCACCACCACAGCATGTGCTGAGTTGAAGTCATATGGTATGCAGTACTATGTTTTCTTTTTATTTTTGTTTTTTTTCCTTGTTATACTGTGTACCATTAAACGTTTTCTTTCTTTCTTTCTTATTTATTCTATTTTGTTAATTTTCTAATTGTTGTTGTCCACTATTTATTTATTTATTTATAATAATAGAAATACACGTAAAAACGCAGAGTAGCTCTAAAAATACAAAGTCGAGCACAAAAAAATTTAATGTGTCCTCACGACGGCCATTACCTTTCATATAGAATTATCAGAATCGGTCCACCCAAACCAGGATGAAAAGCTAGTGTAAAATATATTCTATCATCATCAGCCTATAGACGTCCACTGTTGGACATAGGCCTCCCCCAAACCTCGCCACATCGACCGGTCCTGCGCCATCTGCATCCAGTGACCTCCCGCGATCTTGACCAAATCGTCGGTCCGTCTTTTGGGGGGTCTACCAACGTTGCGCTTACCGGTTCGTGGCCGCCACTCCAAAACTTTTCGGCCCCATCGGCCATCCGTTCTTCGCACAATGTGTCCTGCCCATTACCACTTCAAAGATGCAATTCTTTGGGCTATGTCGGTTACTTTAGTCCTTCTGCGGATCTCCTCATTTCTGATTTGATCACGCAGAGAAACACCCAGCATAGCCCTTTCCATTGCTCTTTGAGTGTCTCTGAGTCGTCTAATAAGACCCATCGTAAGCGGCCAAGTCTCTGATCCATAGGTAATCACTGGCAACACACACTGGTCAAAGACTTTCGTCTTGAGACACTGCGGTATTGTGGACGAGAAAACTTTCCGAAGCTTCCCGAACGCTGCCCAACTATATATATTCTATCATTCCTTCTAAATTGTCGTCCGTATAATCGAGGAGCAAATTCTAAGACATTTTCACGTCGTCCTAGTTCTCACGCTGATAAGCAGTTAGATTCGTTACGTACGTGAGGTAGGTCAAGGTTTCTACGTGGTCTAGATCCAAATGAGCAACAAAAAACTTTGTTTGGGTGCGAATAAACCGAGCGTGAATGTATACTAAATATTATAAAAAGTAATGTCGTGATGTTTGAGACGTAATCTTTGAAACTGAACCGATTTGGATAATTCTTTTGTATACTTAATGAGAATTATGAATAACTTCACTGAGAAGGTAATAATTTATTTAAAAACCAAAAAGACAAGCTTTTGAGATCCTGGATATCATGTAGCAGTAGAGTGCTAGCTAATACAAGTAACAAGCCCAAACACGACGGGTCTATCTTGTTTAGCACAGGAGTTCCTATGACCACCTTCCGAACCCATCATCAAATCAGTGCCATTTTGTCATATTATTTCCGAACCCATAAGATCAGCGCCATTTTGTAACATTATTGTATTATCACGCGATATACATCTGCAAAATGTCACCTCAATCAGAAACCGAGAACTTTGTCAAATTGAACTCGCAAGTTTCCACCCGAGCTTACATAACTACATCCAGTGTAAGTTAATATAAAGCTTATAAAACATACCCAAAATGTACATCATGGTGAAACAGTTGTCAAATGCCAATCCCACGAGAAATCGGCAGAGGGCGAATGACCAGAAGCTGTCGCAGAATGCTGTACCGACTCCAGCGATGAAACCTATAAGGTTCGTGCCTGTAATGGTAGAAAATAGGGGTAATAATTCGAATTTACTTTTGACTGTACCTTATTTGACGGTATTTTGAACCAAAACTTAAAGAAGATTGATATTTCTGTGTGTTCCCGGAGCGCTATGACATGTCCCTCTTTAAACGAGGTTTAAGAAAAGTCCTGTATCGGTAGGCGATAGATAACAGCCTCTCATTGCCCTGGCATTGCAGAGGTTCATGAGCGACGGTGACCGCTTACCATCAGGTGGGCCGTAGGCTCGTTTATCTAACAAGCAATAAAAAAAAAAATAATTAAGCACTTCTTGTATCCTTCTCGTTAATTAATTTTTTTTATTGGATATGCTATTTATTCTACTTTAAGATTGTAATAACATTATTATAGTGAAATAAAAAAAAGGTTCATTTCAAACCAAAACTTTAAGCGAAAACCTAAATTCGGAGGTAAATTCCTCAATTCCGTTGTATTTGGTTCCTATTATCCGAGTGTTCAAAATTAGAATCATAAGTTATCCGCTTCAGAGTTAGGCGTTTAGTAGTCAAAATATAATTAATGCACTGTACCAACACATTACTGCCCACTATTGGGCTCAGGTCTCCTCCAGGGAGGGATTAGGCATAGTCCACCACGCTTTTTAGAACCATTTTCCGACATGTAGTTTTCCTCACGATGTTTTCCTTCACCGTTTCTAGCCAGTGGTGTTGTGAAAAATTGCACATAAATCTTTTTCACATTTAGATTTAGAGGTACAAGCCGGCCGGATTTGAACCCGCGACCTCCAGTTCGGAAGGACGCGCTTCGATCACTCGGCCACCACGACTTGGGCACTTTCGGATCAAAATTATAAGTTTTGTGACTATTTTGATAAGATTCCAGAAAGTATCCTAAGTCGAATTTCATTGAAATAGATATCAGATATAGTTATTATAACTCACCAACTAAAGCCGGTATTCTTCCATATTTATCAGCAATCCACCCAAAGACCAGGCCACCAACAATGGCGCCGCAGAAGAAAATAGCCTGGGCTGTAGCTGCTAAGTTGTCCTTCTCGCACACCCAGTCCAGCTAGAAGGAGTAAAAGAGATAAATGTTATTCTAAAGTTTCTGCTGAGAACCATCACGATATTATGGATCTGGCATTAGCAGATCGCAATATGACATTGTAAATCTTTTACTTAAAATTTTTTCAAGTAATTAATGCCAAGTATGTGGCAGTAGCCAAAATTGGCCACTACGTGACGTTTATACTGCGATTGCTTACTGCGATTGCTCACTGCAACTACTTACTGCGATTGCTTACTGCAACTACTTACAGCTCTTGTTTACTGCGATTGCTTACTGCTACTACTTACTGCTATTGCTCACTTCGATTGCTTACTGCAACTACTTACAACGATTGCTTACTGCAACTACTTACTGCTATTGCTTACTTCGATTGCTTACTGCTCTTATTTACTGCGATTGCTTACTGCAACTACTTACTGCTATTGCTCACTTCGATTGCTTACTGCAACTACTTACAACGATTGCTTACTGCTACTAATTTACAATAAAATCTCACCTGAGAAGCAATAGTGTCGTAAGGTACATCACTTTTGTTGTATTCCCAGCCTTTATTACAAGGAATGATTTTCCACTCATCATCTGGTGTTGTTCTACCTTCAGCCAAAGCTTTGGCCCAGTCGGTGGAATACATATGACATCTGTCGTGGGCAAATGGGCCATCTGTTTTTGGTGGAATGGCAAGAGCTCGTCTGGAATGGGAGATAAAGATTTATTAGTATTTTAAGACGCGTTTTTATACTTTAAATACAAGCTTTTAAGATCCTGGATATCATGTAGCAGTAGAGTGCTAGCTAAGATGAGTTAAACGAGACCAAACGTGACTGGTCTATCTTGTTTAGTACAGTTCCTTCCGACTCCATCATCAGATCAGCGCCATTTTGTCATATTATTGCATTGTCACGCGATATACATCTGTGTGCAAAATGTCAGCTCAATCGGAAACCGGGAAGTTTGTCTTTAGCTTGCAAGATTTCAGTCGAATTTAGTTACATCCAGTGCAAGTTAATATAAAGCTTGTAAAAACAAATAAATTGAATACCGCTTTTAGGATGTTTTTTTTCGGATCCGCGGGCGGAGTATTAGTGCGGTTCAACTCCCAGAACCGCACTAAAACCTCCAACCGTTTACACTCAGAGGCCAGAACTCAGCAGGTTATGAGGGACGGCGCGACGCGCTACGCCCACGGCACTCGTTCCCGTCGCGCCGCCCCAGCTCAAAAATCACCCAATTACTACCTTGTTCTTAACACCAACTTTCAAACCACAAGAAGATTACTTCCGTCATCGGATTACCATTAAAAAGCATAAAAAACAACACGATATCGTGACATAGAAAAACACAATGTAGCATTTTCTCATAAAAACTGTTGCTTTTGTTTTTTTTAGGTAATCGTGATAGACTTCAATGTAATATCTGTAGATGTACAATACCGATAAAAAGTCAACGGGGTTTCACCAATACCTTGTGTTTCCTAAGTTAATAAATCTTAAGAAAAAAAACTTGAGAGGTGTCAAGGGACACCCGGATGGAACGAAGTTCCTTTCGATTAATTAGTGAGGGAATTGTAATAAAATTTTATTTTTTAACTTAAATAAAATATATTGATCACACCGCCATCTAGCATTAATCATATAAAACAAAATAAGGAATTATTTTAAAAGATTTTAATCACAGCGTCATCTAGCGATAATCATCTAAAACAAAAAAAGTGTCGTGACAACTTTTTCATAAGAATTTCCGTCTAGCCCCCTTTCGATAACGCGCGATAAGGAACTTCGTTCCAAAAAGAGAGAAAGAGAGATGAGAGAAAGAAAAATATTACAAATAAAGAAATGCCCGCTGAGTTTTTAGTTTTTAACGTCAACTACTATGAGCATTGGGGTTATGCGAGATGGCAAGACGTTACGCATTAAGACGCTCTTTTCCGTCGCGCCGCCCCCCGTTCCTAGCCTAAGTTAGGTCGTAGGTAGCGCAGTGTCCCCTGACATTGTAGAGGTCCATGAGCGACCACAACCACTTACCATCAGGTGGGCCGTAGGCTCGTTTATCTATCACGTAATTAAAAAAAAAAAAAAAAAGTGGCCCGTTAGCTCGTCTGCCTACATAGTAGTCTATACTTTATTAATATTATAAAGCTGCAGAGTTTGTTTGTTTGAACACGTTTTTTTTGGTCAGCAAAGTACATTGTACTCATTTTGACCGTATCTCATCTCGCGCAAGTTACACTTATTACCTTCAACAACAAATATTCACATATCACTTACGTTGCTGTATTGTCGTGTGAATGCGTGTTTTTTATGTCCGAACTGGTGGTAGCTTTTAAATTTTGACGTCAAGAAGAATGAGCATATCATCAATGTTGAAAAAAAAATATTTAGCTTTCATAGGTGATATTGCGTCCCGCGCAACTTCGTCTGCGTCACTTTCAATTAAAAGGCCTATGGCTCAGGATTAAAAGGTAGCCTATGTTCTTTCTCAGGGTCTAAAGATTGTCTGTGACAAATTTCATCAAAATCGGTTGAGAGGTTTAAGCGGGCAAGCGTAACAGACAGAACTACTTTCGCATTTATAATATTAGTAGGGATTATACACTACTGAGGCTGATTGTACTTAACTATGTAAGTTCGGGTGGAATTTTGTAAGTTAAATTTGACTAATTTCAATTACCGATTGAGCTCAAATTTTGCATGCTTATGTATATCGCGTGACAATGCAATATTAACCACTCAACTGGGAACGTCACTATTCGCTAGATGGCGAAACTGGGGACTTCGTTTGGAATCAATACCGTGTTTGAGCCTCTTTTTAAAAACATGTTCTTCCAATAAATTTTAATTTCGATTTTTAATTAAACCTCATATTTTGGTAAATCTTTATTATTAAACTAGCTGCCCCGCGCAACTTCGTCTGCGCCAATCTCAATTCAATGTCAACAATTCGATTTTTTCTCGCTGTAAATACCATCCTTGAACTTCATCGAGAATTAAAAAAAAAAAACAATTTCACAAATAAATATAGCCTAAGTTACTCCTTATAATATAAACTATCAGCCATTGAAAGTCAGCCCGTCCGAATCGGTCTAGCCATTCCAGAGATTAGCCAGAACAAACAGACAGTGGCCACCTTCCAGCTCCATCATCAGACCTTGACATTCATCCTATACGCAAAGAACTCATCAAGTCGCTTCATTAGAGCCTAAACACGATGAGGTTATCTTGCTTAATGACGTAGTTCCCATAGCCACCTACCAGCTCCATCATCAGACCTTGACATTCATCCTCTACACGAAGATCTCATTAGGACGCTTCATTAGAGCCTAAACATGATTGGCTGGGTCGATTTGGATGGGACTTTCAATGGCCGAGCTAATGTAATAAAGACTAACTTAGGCTATATTCATTTTAGAAATTGTTTTTTTTTTAATTTTCGATGAAGTTCATGGTTGGTTTTTACAGAGAGAAAAAATCGAATAATTGACAGTTAATTGAGAGTGACGCAGACGAAGTTGCGCCCACATTACGCGCTCCTTATATCCACGTGGCCCCGCGCAATCAACGGCCACTTTAGTCAGAGCTCCAGTTGCGACGATTCACCATATAAATTGGAGATCTCTTTATGTTGGCCTTTCCGAATGTAATACCTATCGACGTTATTTCGCTTATAACTTTTTTAATACTGAACCGATTTTGATAAAACAACGACTAAATGTTAAGTGAGACTTGCCATAATACATTACAAAAAACCCCAACTAAATTGGTTCGGCCGGTTCGGAGATTAGCGTGCACAAAGATACAGACAAACAGATAAACAGACAAACAGACAAAAAAAATTCTAATTGCATTTTTGGCATCAGAATCGATAACCAAACACCCCCTGCTAGTTTTTTTTTTGATATTTTCAATGTACAGAATTGACCTCTCTACGATTTTATTATAAGTATAGATGACGCTGTATTTCATTTTCAGCGAAAATATATTTTCTCCATAAAATATGAGACGATTAAAAAATGTAAACAAAACAAGTTTTTGAACTGTGCTCCATTTTGGTTCCTGCCCACAGACTTGGCAAAAGTAAACAAACCAATTTTGTTGCCGATCCCAGTTGAGTGAATATGGTACCATGGAGCCTGATGGAGCTGATCTGATGCTGAAAATTCTCCTGTACTAAACAAGATATTGCTTGCATTGCATTTTTTTTTAAAGATAACGCCGTGAAACGTCATTTCCTCCAAGACGCGTGTCTGGGAGAAAAATGACCGGAAACATATTAATAATTTAATTGTACTTTGACCTTCAGCCGTTAGGCACGAATGACCTCTGTTATTGTCTTCTGACCTCAAGATCAAAGGCCGGAGAGTGTCGTTTTTTCTGATATAGTTTTTATTTAAGCACTACTTTTGTCCAAAAGTTATCTAGCCTAGACTAGAGTGCATCATCCGCGAAGGTTAAAATCTCAAAATATATTTAGTTTTTGTTGAGATTTACGCTTCATATGCAGTATGACTATTGCTGTAAAATTACATATTTATTGATAAATTTCAACAAGGAGGTAAACTTATTCAGACACTCGCGGTTTTCTATAATACTTTCATGCATTTTCAACGGGTTCTTACCACGATATTTAATTAATTGAGTTGTCTCGATATTTCAACGTTGTTGCAAACGTCATGATCACGTGAAGACTGGATACTGCGGGTCGATTTAAGAGCAAACAAATCTGTCTACCCTCTTTCTCGTTCGCTTTTGGGTGGTACCACTGGAACTCGAATTCACATCACACAATTCACATCGTCAGCTCGGAAACCGGGAAGTTTGTCTTTAGCTTGCAAGATTCCACCCGAACTCACATAGTTACATCCAGTGCAAGTTAATATAAAGCTTTTTAAATACAGTATATAATAAATACCTTCGGCTATATATGAATAAAATTTTCACATCGTGATTTACTTAATGAAGTTTTTAAGATTTTATCTTAATCGTGGGTAAGAAACACGACTTCAGGTCATGGCTGATACAAAATACTTAGAATTGGTTATAGGTACATATAATTATAAGTAAATAGTAAATAGTCGTGGTGGGGTAGTGGTTGAAGCGCTTGCCTTCCGTACGGGAGGTCGCGGGTTCAAAACCGGCTTGTACCTCTAAATCTTAATATGAAAAAGATTTATGTGCAATTTTTCACAACACCACTGGCTAAAAACGATGAAGGAAAACATCGTGTGGAAACCTGCATATCAGAAAAGGATTCTAAAAGTCCTCCAAAGATATGTAAAGTCTCCAATCCGCACTGGGCAAGCGTGGTGGACTATGCCTAATCCCTCTTCTGAGGAGACCTGAGCCCAACAGTGGGCAGTAATGGGTTGGTACAGTACTCCAGTATAAGGTTTTTCTTCGCAATATTTTTGATAATATTTTCCAATGTCTAACATAGCATATCATTGCAAAAAATAATAGAAATGATATAATAAATGTAAGATTTTCAAACATAAGAATTATGTGTTTTGTGTTAAATAACACTTGAAACGTTTAGTCACGTTTTAAAATTATATTCCAAGCATTAATTATGTTAAAATATTTATTTTAACACAACTTTAAATGCATGATTAAATAAATTAACATACAATAGTGATTTGTAGTAAAATTAATTATCAAAATTACCCTTTAATAATAATTTTACAAGCTCGGCTGAAACCACTTATTATTGCGTGATGATAGAACTCAAAGCAAGCATTAGTGAATTAACATACTAATGACTCAATGACGATTTCTAAAACCATTTTTTTTGACCGACTTTTAAAAAGGAATAACTTTATTTTCGGGACCCGCGCAACTTCGTCTGCGTCACAGAGGGATACTAGCCTATAACCTTCCTCGATAAATAGACTTTCCAACAGTGAAAGAATTTTCAAATCGGTCCAGTGGTTCCTGAGATTACAACAATCAAGAATTACATTTCTTTGCAGACATAGCTACATCCAGTGCAAGTTAATTTAAAGCTTGTAAAAAGTAGTCTCTGCGATAAAAACACTGCCTTGATATTTGTTGAAAACTAGTCCTAAAAATAGATTTTTCGTAGTAACTGTCAGTCATCTGCATTCCATTACTGCCCACTGCTGGGCTCAGCCGAGACCTGAGAGACATAGACTTCCAATATCTTCATACGATTTTTAGAATCCTTTTCCGATATGCAGGTTTCCTCACGATGTTTACCTTCACCGTTTTTAGTCAGTGGTGTTGTTAATTACACAATTATAGTCGTGGTGGCCAAGTGGTTGAAGCGCTTGCCTTCCGTACGGGAGGTCGCGGGTTCAAAACCGGCCGGCTTGTACCTCTAAATCTTAATTTGAAAAAGATTTATATGCAATTTTTCACAACACCACTGACTAAAAACGGTGAAGGAAAACATCGTGAGGAAACCTGCATATCGGAAAAGGGTTCTAAATATCCTTTGAAGATATGTGAAGTCCCCAATCCGCACTAGGCAAGCGTGGTGGACTATGCCTAACCCCTCTTCGGAGGAGACCTGAGCTCAGCAGTGGGCAGTAATGGGTTGTTACAGTACAGTTGTAAATTACACATGAATCTTTTATATTAAGATTTAGAGGTAAAATTTTGAACCCGCGACCCGTACGGAAGGCAAGCGCTTCAACCACTACCCCACCACAACAACCATCGTATGTATCTAATAAGGAACCACACAGTTCTCTTATTAAATCCTTGAGAACATCTTCAACTAGTGAGTTAAATGAATCATTTAATTTAATGAATCGATCCGTAGCTCCTCTGGAATTAGATCAATTACATCGCTTTGTATTGAATCAACAACCTTGCAAATCATTTGGTTCTTGTTTGAAGAGTTTACTTGTAAATTTACGCGGTTTTTTTATGTGTTGTTTAAAAATGGTTTTCTCTACGTAATAAATCTTGAAAACAAATAGCGTGTTATATATATATAATACATGATACAATAGCGGAACTATTTAAATGTATAATAGTTTTTGTTGTAATTATAAAAATCGACCTTGTTATTTAAAATTTATTCGTCGTCTCATATACTTTGGCATATCCGCCATTTTGTGTGTGAGAATAGCAACTGAACAAAAGTAAATCTTTATACAAAACGAGCTTAGAAAAATCATACTGGCTTTTTTTTTTTTTTAGTTGGAGGAAATCACCGGATCGGTATGTGGGAGTTGAACCGCACTAAAACCTCCAACCGCTCACACTCAGCGTCCGAACCCCGGCTGAGGCCAGAACCCAGCACGGGGCTATGAGGGACGGCGCGACGCGTTACGCCCAAGGCACTCTTTCCCGTCGCGCCGCCTCCAACTCATACTGGTACAGCTTTCAACGATGTAAAATTCTTGATTTGAAATAGGATACTTTATCCGATTGTACAGTTTTCTTAAATATATAAGTAATTCCTTCCAGGGTTTGTCTGTAAAGCTTTATAACAAAATCCCAGTGGCCGTTCAATTATTGCCTATAAATAGGTTTAAGAGAGTTATCAAAGAACGGCTATGCAGTAAAGCATATTATAAACTTAATGATTATAATATAAATGACTGCACAAAATGGGAATGAGGTGCTCGTCTCGGGCCATTTCAATTGATACATTTCTTAAAAACAAAAATATTGCAAAACAATATTAAAAAAAAGACATGCCCGCTGAGTTTCTTGCGCCGGTTCTTCTCAGGACGGAGGCGTAATTTTAGCGAACTGGTGGTAGAACTTTTGATTTTATTTTTGACATTCAAAATGTATGTGTGTCCACGTCTACTTTGAAATAAATGATTTGACTTTGACTTAGATAAATCAATTATAGAATGTTTATTAATAACTTGCATAGCTATATGCCATAATCGCCACGCTTGGCAACGAAGTCGCAATAGGCAGGACACATTGTGCGAAGAACGGATGGCCAATGTGTCCGAAAAGATCTGGAGTGGTGGCCACGTACCGGTAAGCGCAACGTGGGTAGATCTCCCACAAGATGGACGGACGACCTGGTCAAGATCCCGGGAGGTTGTTGGATGCAGATAGCACAAGACCGGACGTGGCGAGGTTTGGGGGAGGCCTATGTCGAGCAGTGGACGTCTATAGGCTGATGATGATGATGTTATAGTTTTCTGCGCTTACACGTAACGTAACTAGCTACTTTAGAATTTAAATATCTGAATTCTGTATAGTATAATAATTTTATATTATAAGTGCGAAATATACCTAATCTATGATCTATAAAATTCCGTACTGTTCACACCAATACGCAATTTGACGCTTTGAAGTTGTATTAAAGCGAATTTGAATATTATAAAAACTTATATAGGACATAATTACTTTATAATGATATTGTATGTATACAGGGTGATTTTTTAAAGAAGGTCTATATTGCAGGAGGGTGATGAGTACTCTGTTCTAAAACGGAATATTACAAAAAATAGGTTAAATTACATTTTTTTTTATCTTAATTCGACAAAACTACCTCAAACAAACAATTTCCGCTTAAAGAGTGTTGACTAACGACCTCTAGTGATCTCGCGCACCCCACACCTCCGCCACACCCATCAGCTGTCGAAAAACCATCATTTTGCAAGAATTTTAGATATTTATAAGTTGCGATTACTAAGGCATTAAGCCATATTCTTTGGTAATAATATTTTTACTGATCGTATATAACCATCAGCTACCATGACCTTCAATATGTACCCTCACTAAGAAATCACCCTGTATAAGGTATAATTACTATACAGGGTGTCCCAAAACAATGCGACATGAACGGGAAGTACCTTAAATATTATAGATAGGATGTTTTGCTGAAAGGAAACAACATTTATTTTTGACGTTTAATAATACTGCATTCACAGATTTTTCGTAAATTGTTTGATTTGTTTGAAAATCATATTAACAAAATTGACAAAAATCAACACCCTGTATTTTATGATGCCAATCGATAAAACAGTTAATTACGAACAATCTTTGCAAACAAACATAGTGTCTTAAACAAAAGGAACAATGTGAAACGCGTGATTCAAGATCTTAGTTTTGGGACACCCTGTATAATACTATATAGATCTTATATACTGCATCGCTTTAGTTTTCGTATATGTTTTCCATAAAATGTCAGAAAAAAAAGTTATATTTTGACAGGTCCTTCACTCCACGTCAGATGTCCAAACTTACAGATCCACCCTGTATAAATTTGATAAAGATCTGACTCGTAGTTTTTGTGCTAGTTTTAGCTCAATAGTTACATCCAGTGCAAGTTAATATAAAGTAAAGATAACCTCTAAATACTCACCGTTCTTCAACAGTCAAGTTTGCAAGCTCCGGAATCCAGCACCAATGTTGCTCTGGCGTTAAAGTCATAAATATTTGAGAAAAGTACACGAATGCAACGAAAAAAGCGAATGGTATCATCAATAAAAATAATATTTTTTGATACAATCCGAATTCTCCGACATAAGGCAGTAAGTCATCAAAATCTGTGTCTTTTTTTTCTTTATTATTATTCGTATTATCTATGGTCTTGACTTCTGTATTCTCTATGGTTTTGGAGGTTGTGTTGTCTGTGGCGTCTTCTTGGAAGCCATTGTTGTATTTCCCGCCTAAATCCATGTTTTCGTTATTTGAATTGTGGTTTTCTTGTTCTTGCACGTACGATGTTCTTTCTTGTGGAGCCATTTTAGATTTTGCGCATAATCTTTTAGTTTTTTTGATTTCTGTAACAAATAATGTTAGATTAGTAATTTTTTTTGTATTTTTAGGTAATAAAATAAAAGTTTTTCAATTTTAACTACTAAATTGGAACCGAAGAAAGACAAAGACTCAAAGACAAGTCCTGTATGGGTAGGTGATGATAGATAACAACAGCCTCTCATTGCCCTGACATTGCAGAGGTTCATGAGCGATGGTGACCACTCACCATCAGGTGGGCCGTAAGCTTGTTTAAATATCAAGCAATAAAAAAATTGGTTTGCAAAAACAAAATTGGTCAAAATAATACATTTAAAAAAATGACAAACAAGGTAGAATGATTCAGAACGAACTCCGGGAGAGCAAGCGCAGTTTCTGTTTAGACACCTAGCAAAAATTGCAATTAAAAAAAAAAAAAAAAAAAGTACCCAGACGAGTGGTAAACCAATTAATTGGGAAACAAACCAGAATCGGTTTATTTATGCCAAATGTGTGACAGTAGCCAAAATTGATCACGAGGTGACGTTGCATCTGGACTTTATATTGTTATAAGAATTTTCAAAATTGTGTGATTTCATTATCATACAAATCACTCGGTATATTCTAAAACAAGGTAAAAACTACGTGGTTCAGTAAGTCTTGAATAAAAGCCTTAAGGATATTGTGAATATTTAACAAATGCATAATTACGAAATTATCCATAGTCCTTGATTCTAACAACTATTGTGACCATAACACATTTAGCTAACTCATTTCCCAACACACTGTCTCATTGTTTGCTTCAAAACTTTAGTTTGGCTAAACCGATTTGGATGACTCTTATTTCAGGTGAGAGGTGATGATTACCATGGAGTTCTGTTAATTTTCTTTAAAGATCGTACCAGTACTTTTTGAGCTGTGTTTGAAAATGTATATTTTTAATGGACAAAACTTTGATACGTTTTTGCATTTCGTGTATTTATTTTCTATAGGAACCGATTTCGATAATTCTTATTTTGTTAGAAAGCAGACACTTTGAACATTATCTCATGTAAATTCGATAAAGATCTACTGAACGGACAAAGTATGCAGTAATGGCCGGGTCGCGGGTCCAAAACCTGCATATCGGAAAAGGGTTCTAAAAATCCTTTGAAGACATGTGAAGTCCCCAATCCACACTGGGCAAGCGTGGTGGACTATGCCTAATCCCTCTTCAGAGGAGACCTGAGCCCAACAGTGGGCAGTAATGGGTTGGTACAGTTACAGGACAAAGTAATAGAAAGATAAATACACTTTTATTTTTTTGATCGGTTTAATTTTTTTTCAGTATTATATGGAAGTTCGCAACGATAGTCGTACATACACCATACAATGTCAGAAAGAAGTTTAACTGATACCAAAAAGTTTAAAGTTCTGTTTCAAAGACACAGATCCACTCTTAATAGAAAAAATAAAGAATTTCTAAAAATCATGGACACTCTATTGACCTAAATATAAAGATTGATTAATAATTACAAATAAATAATTGTGTACTAGTCTAACAAGGTTATAGATAAAATATTACGAAATACTAGGTAACTCTAAAACAGGATTTTTAGGGGCCATTACAATCACTATTAATATCACTCACAAAACAGGGTAAAAAGAATCTCTGATCATTTTTTTTTTTATTGCATGATAGATAAACGAGCCTACGGCCCACCTGATTGTAAGCGGTCACCGTCGCTCATGAGTCTCTGCAATGCCAGGGCAAAGAGGGGCTGTTATCTATCGCCTACCGATATCGCCAGATGAGTAGCCAATAAAAAAGGTGGTAAGAGCCCGTTTTTATGTAAATAATATTTGAAGTCAACCTTGTAAAGTACCGGAAGAATTATAATTATGATAATTTTAATGTAGTACATGTTAATTACATAACATATGTAACCATATGTTCAATTACTCTGTGATCGTATTTATTTATTTCCTACTTAAGTAATTTCCGTACAGTTCGAAAAAAAACTAGTAATATACAGGGTGTTAAAATCCGATGAAACAATACTTTCACAGCAAATAGTATACTTGATGTAGAAGCCATCCACCAAGTCTGGGTTTTCTAGGCATAATATATCATAAGTATGATAAGCATGATCAACCCTACCGTACTGACCTAAGCCAACAGCAAAAGACTTAAGCCGGCTAGTCACCTCCTGTATCATAGAACATTGTAATAATACACGGGACAAAAATCACATTCTAAGCAAGATACATGCGCCTGTGTGCGTGAAAATAGATATAGCACGCTAAATGTAGGTCAGGGTAGGGTTGTGAAAAATAATACAAAATAATATTTTTTCAACTTTGTATGGGAAAATAAAGTAATTATCTCCGTTTCAAAAGTATGTGTATATGATTTGAAATGTGATATAGATTAAGCCCTTAACGTATTGTTTCACCGGGCACCAACACCCTGTATACTAATATTAAAATTAAGTAGTTGACTGCGTCACAGAGAGATATAGCCTTCCTCGATAACTGGACTATCCAACACTGAAATCATTTTTCAAATCGGACCAGTAGTTCCTGAGATTAGCGCGCACAAACAAACAACCAAACAAACTCTTTATTTAGCTTTATAATGTTTTTATAGTATAGATTTATATTAAAGAAAACTTTTCAAATACAAGCTTTTAAGATCCTAAATATCATGTAGCAGCAAGGTGCTACTTAATACAAGTAAAATGAGCCCAAACACGACGAGTCTATCTTAATCACAAGAGTTTCTACGACCACCTTCCGTCCATCAGCGCCATTTTGTCATATTATTGCATTGTCACGTATACATCTGCGTGCAAAAGGTCAGCTCAATCGGAAACCGGGAAGTTTGTCAAATTTAGCTTGCAAGATTCATCCCAATTTACATAGTTACATCCAGTGCAAGTTAATATAAAGCTTGTAAATATCTAACACGTGTATTTTATATATTATTATGTTTAAAGAACAGTGTCCTTTTAATAATGACACCTCAATGAAGGTGATGTGAAAAAACTATGCCACATGCAATGACCTCAGGCAATCTCAGGTAATACATTAAAAGACAGAATAACGAAAAACTTGATGTGGTATTTGTAAACTGTGTACAAAAAATAGACATTTTTTGCAAGACAGACAAACCAGCCTACAGCCAATAGTTGTTTTTGGAAATGTTTATAAGTTTCTGAATTGAATTGAAAATTGAATTAGGTCTTATTTTATTTTTAATTAGATGATCCTCGCAATTTCGTCAGCATCAAAAAGGAGTTAAGATTTTAATAACACCTACAAGCCCGACTACATTATTTTTATTCTATAATCAATACTTTCATGCATTTTGAACGGGTACTTACCACGATATTTAATTAGTACGAAATCTATCAAATCAGTACAAATCTGTCTACCCTCTTTTGTTTTTTGTTTGCTCTTAAATCGACCCGCAGTATCCAGTCTTCTCGTGATCATGACGTTTGCAACAACAACGAAATATCGAGACACCTCAATTAAATAAATATCGTGGTTCGAACCCGTTCAAAATGCATGAAAGTATTATACTTTCATTAGAAAACCGCGAGTGTTTGAATAAGTCTATAATGAATAGTTTTCGCAGACGTAATGTAAAAAAGCATTCAAATTTTTCACACCTTGGCTTGAATTATTGGAGTTTTAGTACGGACCTCTAGTTTTTTCCAAATAAAGTCTAGCCTATGTTACTCGGGGATAATGTAGCTATCGAATGGTGAAAGATTTATTAAAAACGGCCCAATTTTTGACACTATTTACTACAAACAAACAAACAAAGTTTTTCCTTTTGTAATATTAGTATAGATTAGACCAATAGTCCAACTAATCGAAGTCATGTTTCATTAACATGACAAATATCTAACACGCAAGTATGTGGTCAAAAAGCCTTCAATATAACGCACGATTGCCACCAACCTTTGCGGCAAACATTGGTGTATCTGGCCTTCAAAATCGAATGCATGACCGCCATTACCTTTGACGCAAACGTTGGACCAAACGTGATACGCAGGATCACGATCTTTTAATAACCTTGTAGTAGAGCCTGATTATATTTTAATCTATACAATTTTAATAAAATATTGTAAAGCTGCAGAGTTTGTTTATTTGTTTGAACGCGCTAATCTATATATTATATTATACTTTTCTTTATAACCCATTACTGTCCACTGCTGGTCTCCTCAGTAGAGGGATCAGGTATAGTCCACCACGCGACCACAATGCGGATTGGGCCAGGTATCAGAATACCTCATACAACATTATGGATGCATAAAAATAAATTATTAAGCCTGTTCAATACTTTTGAAATGTCAGAATAAACGAACAAAAACATCAAGGTAGTCAACTTTTACGCCTATAAAATCTAGACTTAAAGGAGTTAAAAAAAACATGTTTTTCAGGAAATTGAAATGACTTTTTTTTATATTTTTGGATCTGTGTAAAATGTGTATATTGAACGGACATTTGCTATGCGTCTTTGCGTGTTCTTTTCATGTGAACCGATATAGAATATTCTTTTTATTAGGAAGCAGATATTTTAAGCATTGTCTCATATAAATTTGATGAAGATATGACAGGTAGTTTTTGTGCTATGCTTGAGAAATGGAAATCGGTCGTTTTCAATTTGGATTTTTGGAACGAAGTTCCTTATCGCGCGTTATGAAAGGGGTAGCCCCCTTTGCGCCATCTAGCGATAATCATCTAAAATAAAAAAGTGTCGTGACAACTTTTTCATAAGAATTTCCGTCTTCTCCCTTTCGATAACGCGCGATAAGGAACTTCGTTCCAAAAATACCACATCCACAATTTCATTACTTCATGTTCCAAGCAATTTACAAGCAATTAAAGTTTTAAGTACATATCGTGTTTATTATTCTTTGTCATTCAAATATAAGTCGTGTTGGCTCAGTGGTTGAAACGCTGGATTCCGTACGTGAGGTCACAGGTTCGAACTAGCTTAAGTATTTACAAATGTTAATTTTTATAAAAAAAAATATTGATATTCGTTAGTCTCGCTCTGCTGAACCGATTTGGCTAATTTTATCTTATACTATGAGAAAAAATACGGAAACAATCTTATTTATTATGTCTTAAATCTTGTTTTAATTAAGGATGTAATGAATATTCGCATTCGCTTTCGCATTCGCATTCGCAAAAAATCATGCGAATGTTTTGACAAAAGTAAGGAGGATGTTGTGTGGATGTAGAATGAATCTGACAGAGCCAAGATTTAGGCCTCTATCTGCCCTTTAAAATGAGCCCAAACTCGATGGGTCTACGAGCTTCTGTTGTCAAATAATCTGCGGGGGGGTTTCAGTTATTTGGTGGGGGGAGGCAAGTAAAATATAGGTACCTGTTTTGTAGTACCAATAAATTCAAATCAAATCAAATCAAATATATCTTATTGTCAACATAGGTATTTACATCACTTACATTACTACTAAACGGGTTCTTACCACGATTATTTTTAATTGAGAGGTCCCGATATTTCAGCACTGTTTCAAGCGCCATGACCTCTCAATTAAAAATAATCGTGGTAAGAACCCGTTTAGTAGTAATGTAAGTGATGTAGATAACTGCGAGTGTTTAAAGAAATTTATAGGTATTTACATTTAGGTCTTGCATTTGAAATAGTCTGGTCTGCCATGCTGCGCCATTTTAGGCTTACAATATCTAGGTAAATGATTGCGAATGATGTCATTCTTGTCAGTTAACACAAATTTAACAAATTAATTATATATAGTGCTTATCTATAAAGTATCATCATCTAAAAATTCTGAAACAGTGTAATAACATTTTTCCACCAACAGTTAAAGTTTAACTTTGAATTTAAATTTTAATGACTTTTGGAAGATACAGTTGACTTTTCAGTAAAAAACGTTGAACTTTTTGTTTCAAAAATCGACATTCGTATTCGCTTTCGCGTCCAAAGATTCGCAACATCCCTAGTGTGAACGAAGTTGTATTTACTTTGGGTGAACCAATTTGGATAATTCTTGTGTCAGATGAAAGGACGTCATGGGGTCGCATTAATTTTTTTAAATATACCGGATAAGCACAAAAAAAATCACCAAAATCAGTCAAGAGGAGTACTGTACCAACCCATTACTGCCCACTGTTGGACTCAGGTCTCCTCAGAAGAGGGATTAGGCATAGTCCACCACGCTTGCCCAGTGCGGATTGGGGACTTCACATATCTTCAAAGGATTTTAGAACCCTTTTCCGACATGCAGGTTTTCCTCACGATGTTTTCCTTCACCGTTTTTATCTAGTGGTGTTGTGAAAAATTGCACATAAATCTTTTTCACATTTAGATTTAGAGGTACAAGCCGGCCGGATTTGAACCCACGATCCCGTTCGGAAGGACGCGCTTCGACCACTACCCCACCACGACTTCGGAGGAGTATGGCAACGTGACACGAGAATTTTATATATTAGATATATAATGTCAGGGATATATTATAATTAGCTAATATTATACATTTATAATATATAAATAATATTATACTTAATACTGGTATAGTATCCGCATCGATATTGTATAATTATACAATTTATATGATATTTAGATTAATTACGCGTTACATTTACAAATATAATTGGAGGCTTATTTTATATTTGATTTTTATTATAATATAACTAAATCAATGCAAAATAGTAATAAAAAATAATGGCCGAAATTTGCGTATCAATAGTCTGATCTTATTATTACAAGCTTTATATTAACTTACACTGGATGTAACTATGTAAGTTTGGGTGGAATCTTGCGAGCTAAATTTAACAAACTTCTCGGTTTCCGATTAAGCTGACATTGTGCACGCAGATGTATATCGCGTGACAATGCAATAATAATAAAACTTGAGAGGTGTCATGGGACACTCGAATAGAACGAAGTTCCTTTCGATTAAAAGTGTGAACGTGTTGTGGCGATCACAGCACCATCTAGCGATAATCATCTAAAACAAAAATAAGGAACGTGTTTTAAAATATTTTGATCACAGCGCCATCTAGCGATAATCATCTAAAACAAAAAAGTGTCGTGACAACTTTTCGATAACGCGCGATAAGGAACTTCGTTACAATATGACAAAATTAAACAAAATGGCGCTGATCTGATGATGGATTCGAAAGGTGGTCATAGGAACTCTTGTGACGAGATATTATTTTCCTGGATATCATGTAGCAGTAAAATACTAACCATGACAAGTAAAAGCGATGACAACAAATAAAACAACAAACACGACGAGTCTATCTTGTTTAGTACAAGAGTTTCCACCACCTTCCGAATCCATCATCAGATCAGCGCCATTTTGTCATATTATTGCATTGTCATGCGATATACATCTGCGTGCACAATGTCAGCTCAATGGGAAACCGGGAAATTTGTCGTTAGCTTGCAAGATTCCCGAACTTACATAGTTACATCCAGTGCAAGTTAATATAAAGCTTGTAAAATATATCAACACGCGCATCATCCACGTGACTCTTTAAAAAAAATACTTAAAAGTTTTAGGCTATAAATTTTAAGTCTAAAACAGGTTCTTGAATTGAATACTAAAATACTAAGAACTGATAAGACAATGAAATATTGAAATATCAAAGAATTTGATACAAATAAAAAGGATAGCATCTCTGTATGATGTCAAATACAAATACAAATAATTTATTTTCAAACATAAAACTAATTTACACAAGGAGTTCAACAATGGCCCCCGCACTAGGCTAGGACTGTATCGCGGGAGGCCGTAAGGATTGTACAATTATAGGTACCAAATGAAAGATGGAAGAGAAAACAGCGGACCGCTAACAAGCATAAAACAATAATATAAAAATGACGTTACAATGTTACGATGAAATTAAACTTAGCATTACAATAACAAGTTATTTAGGGATAGTCAAAATTGATTCAGTACAATCGTAATCAAGCGTCAGAAGCCACCTGCGAATGCTGTCAAATATATTTTCATTGCAAGCTTTATATTAACTTGCAGTGGATGTAACTATGTAAGTTCGGGTGGAATCTTGCGAGCTAAATTTGACAAACTTCCCGGTTTCGTCATACCTGGCTGTACCGATTCAGATGGCTTTTTTTTAGTTTAGATCGAGTCTTCTTTTTTTGTGAACCTCGTCCATCAAGACCCGGGACGATTCGACAATGTTTAGATCGAGTCCCTTTTACCAGCGCTGGATATTGGCATTTGTCCTGCTGGTATGTGTCAATGTTCAGCATTATGCTGAGTCACAGCTGATATGTGGTGAAAGAGAAATTACTCGCTATTGTCTCTTATTTTTTGTGTATTTTTTTTTTTTGTATTATTGTATGTTTCTTTTTTTTTTTCTTCACAAATAAAGAATGTCTATGTCTATGTCTTTTAAATTTTATCAAGATCTGAATGGTATTTTTTATGTCAATATTTAAAGATTAATTTAATGAACACATTTATAGTTAACTAGATGACCCTCGCAACTTCGTCTGCGTCACAAATAAAATAAGCCAAATCGGTTCAGTCGTTCTCGAATTTTAGCGAGACTAACGAACAGCAATTCATTTTTATATATAAGATTATGTTCTTATTTATAGTTTTTGAAAATCATTTTTTTTTTTATTGCAAGATAGATAAACGAGCATACGGCCTACCTGATGGTAAGCGGTCACCGTCGCTCATGAACCTCTGCAATGCCAGGGCAAAGAAGGGCCGCTATCTACCGCAATATACCATAAAGAGGGGCCGCTATATACCATATTTAGTATCTATAATTTTGTAAAGGTTAGGTCGTTGCAGGTAGATTTAAATTCATTTACAAAAAGTAAAGATTGAAAACCAGCAAGTGAAAATCACAGTTTTCACACAAAATTTGGATTATTGCCTAAGTTTATCATAATTTAATGCATGTAGTTTACTAAATTTTATATAGTTTATTGTGTCTCCCGACTTGTTCATAATTCTAATCAAATGTTTTAACAAGGCTCGTTGAAGTTAGTAGAAGTAACTTACTATTTATATTTTAGAAAATTACCGGGAACAATACTGATGTGACGCAGACGCAGTAAAAAATATAATTGTAAAATATTTACTTACAATAATTCCCTTTTCGTTTGCTGTCGAAAACTGGAATAACACTGCATTACGCTATTCAATATTGAAAATCGTCCACAGCACAAGTATAATGGCAAACGCAGGGACTGCGTCTTTCCAACTGAGCGCCGGAATCTCTAACCTCACTTTTAACCAACCTCCACGCTGATTTGTGTTGCACAGTCAATGATATGCTATGTGGAGCTATGCGGTGCTATTTATTGACACGAAGTTCCTTATCGCGCGTTATCGAAAAGGGAAATTCTTATGAAAAAGTTGTCACGATATTGTTTTAGATGATTATCGGTAGATGGCGCTGTGATTAAAATATTTTATTTAAGTTATACTAATTAGTTTAAAACAGACAGACCTTTTTAACTAATTATTATAACTTGAAAAAATAAAATCGTGTGTGACAATACAATAATATGACAAAATGGCGCTGATCTGATGATGTCGGTAAGTGGTCATCGGAACTTATGTGCTAAACAAGATGACCAAGATGTTTGCTCGTATTACCCACAATTATTACTAAATTACAGTGGTTCTTTTCAAAAGTCAACAAACAATTATGAGCTTAATTTATTATGATATTAAAAAAACTCGATCTTGTACGACATATACATAAGGTGAATAAGTCTTATGAAATCGTTCTACAAATACATTCATTTCGCGTACAGACAACCTTGTTACTATTGCTAAACATTGGTTTATTGAACAAGTAATTATCCTTGACTTTCATTCTGTACCAACCTATTACTGCCCACTGTCGGGCTCAGGTCTCCTCAGAAGAGGGATTAGGCATAGTCCACCACGCTTGCCCAGTGCGGATTCGGGACTTCACATATCTTCAAAGGATTTTTAGAACCCTTCTGACATGCAGGTTTCCTCACGATGTTTTCCTTCACCGTTTTTAGCCAGTCGTGTTGTGAAAAATTGCACATACATCTTTTTCACATTTTAGATTTAGAGGTACAAGCTGGCCGGATTTGAACTCGCGACCTCCCATTCAGAAGGACGCGCTGCTACCACTAGGCCACCACGACTTTCATTAACATCAACCATCCACTGTTGGACATATTATGTAGCTAGTAGGGATGTAACGAATATTCGCATTCGCATAATCGTTATGCGAATGTTTTGACAAAAGTAAGGAGGATGTTGTGTGGATGTAGAAGGAATTTGACAGAGCCAAAATAAAGGCCTCTATTTGCCCTTTAAAATGAGCCCAAACTCGATGGGTCTACGACCTTCCGTTGTCAAATAATCTGCGGGGGGGTTTCACTTATTTGGTGGGGGGAGGCAAGTACCTCCCACTTCCCGAATAGATCCAGTATAGGTAAAATATAGGTACCTATAAATTTCAATGACTTTTGTAAGATACAGTGGACTTTTCAGTAAAAAACTTTTTGTTTGAAAGGCATTCGCATTCGCGTGAAATGTCCAAAAATCGACATTAGCAACAACCCTAGTAGTATTTACTATTTTTTTAAATTTGCTTTTCTACAAACGTTGTTCTATCAAATGGCTACCTGCCACGCACAATTATTGTCACTAGAATATAATAAAAACATTAAAGAGTTTTCTGTGTACATTTTCGATGTTTTTAAAAAAAACTTGAGAGGTGTCATGGGAAACCCGAATAGAACGAAGTTCCTTTCGATTAAAACATATCTTATATTTTTTTTCTTAACGTACCGCGCGATAAAGAACGTGTTTAAGATTTAGATCACAGCGCCATCTAGCGATAATCATCTAAAACAAAAAAAGTGTCGTGACAACTTTTTCATAAGAATTTCCGTCTAGCCTCCTTTCGATAACGCGCGATAAAGAACTTCGTTCCAATACTACAATCCACTACAACAATCTAAAACACAAAACATAGCTTCGTAAAGCATAGCATCAGAACTGCGCACAATCCTAATAAGTAATATCATTGAGCTATATGTACTGGCATTTTAATCCAATTTTAACAGACCTACACTCAAGAAACAATACAATACAAACAAGAGATCTTGTTACTTTTGATTGTAGTATGCACCAATCTCTATAAACCAACTTGCCGTGAAATAATACTGTGTCGGTATTATTTATTCAATACTACGTATTACACAATTTTGTAGGATTAAAATTAAATCAGCTGTGAAAAAGTAAACGTCGAGGACTGTGTCTATAGTAGTGTAGTATAGGACTCTCGGCTAGATGTAGGTCGGATCTGTGTCTGTTTGTGTACGAGAAGAGTAATCAGTACAGAGCTGCAGAGGACTGTGTCTATAGTAGTGTAGTATAGGACTCTCGGCTAGATGTAGGTCGGATCTGTGTCTGTTTGTGTACGAGAAGAGTAATCAGTACAGAGCTGCAGAGGACTGTGTCTATAGTAGTGTAGTATAGGACTCTCGGCTAGATGTAGGTCGGATCTGTGTCTGTTTGTGTACGAGAAAAGTAATCAGTACAGAGCTGCAGAGGACTGTGTCTATAGTAGTGTAGTATAGGACTCTCGGCTAGATGTAGGTCGGATCTGTGTCTGTTTGTGTACGAGAAGAGTAATCAGTACAGAGCTGCAGAGGACTGTGTCTATAGTAGTGTAGTATAGGACTCTCGGCTAGATGTAGGTCGGATCTGTGTCTGTTTGTGTACGAGAAGAGTAATCAGTACAGAGCTGCAGAGGACTGTGTCTATAGTAGTGTAGTATAGGACTCTCGGCTAGATGTAGGTCGGATCTGTGTCTGTTTGTGTACGAGAATAGTAATCAGTACAGAGCTGCAGAGGACTGTGTCTATAGTAGTGTAGTATAGGACTCTCGGCTAGATGTAGGTCGGATCTGTGTCTGTTTGTGTACGAGAAGAGTAATCAGTACAGAGCTGCAGAGGACTGTGTCTATAGTAGTGTAGTATAGGACTCTCGGCTAGATGTAGGTCGGATCTGTGTCTGTTTGTGTACGAGAAGAGTAATCAGTACAGAGCTGCAGAGGACTGTGTCTATAGTAGTGTAGTATAGGACTCTCGGCTAGAAGTAGGTCGGATCTGTGTCTGTTTGTGTACGAGAAGAGTAATCAGTACAGAGCTGCAGAGGACTGTGTCTTTGATTTATTTCATCATAATTAATATTCATGGTTAAATAATAATTATGAAATCTATTTAACCTTTTATTTATTTCTTTTATAATGTGCATAAATAAAACCGGTTTATCACGATGTATTGTATAAAAATAGCTTGTTATTTTTAGTGTTTTTCCTGTCCTAATAATTAAGATACCTGGAAGAGGAAATATTCGAGTAGATAATAAAATGAATTAGTATTATCATCATTTACTATGCACATATCAAAGTATGTCTGTATGTAATGATATTTAATATACAAAGTATGTTTTTTAGAAATTTCGCACCGTATTTTCACAAAGTCGCTTCACGCTGTCTGTTCCTATATATCCTTAAAAAAAACTTGAGAGGTGTCAAGGGACACCCGGATGGAACGAAGTTCCTTTCGATTAAGTATTGAGGGAATTGCAATAAAATTTTATTTTTTTAAGAGAGAGAGACAGACGTTTTAAACGAACTAATTATTATAACTTAAATAAAATATTTTGATCACAGCGCCATCTAGCATTAATCATCTAAAACAAAAAAGTGTCGTGACAACTTTTTCATAAGAATTTTCGTCTAGCCCCCTTTCGATAACGCGCGATAAGGAACTTCGCGCAGACCCGCAGTATCCAGTCTTCTCGTGATCATGACGTTTGCAACAACGTTGAAATATCGAGACAACTCAATTAACTAAATATCGCGGTAAGAACCCGTTGAAAATGAATGAAAGTATCATGTTTTACATTACCATTCACCACATATTGTTGTAGATTATATTAAGGCTGTAATTACTTCATATATGAACTTCATGACGTCACTATTACGTCATATGACGGCGACTTGAATAATAATAAGGTCATAATGAGAACTTATGTCAGCATATTATTAAATTATCCAGAGCACAAGACATCTTCTTAATATATATAAATCTCGTGTCACTATGTTTGTCATCAATGGACTCCTAAACCACTTAACCGATTATATGCACACCATGTGCAGTTCGATCCAACTTGAGAGATAGGATAGCTTAGATCAAGGTCTGATGATGGAGCTGGAAGGTGGCCACAGGAACTCCATCAATAAGCAAGATAACCTCATCGTGTTTGGGCTCTAATAAAGCGTCCTGATGAGTACTTTTAGAAAATTCCCGGAAACAATTCCTATACGACGCAGACGAAGTTGCGCGGGGCAGCTAGTAACTCTATAGTGTTTATAGAATACTAGCTGATACGCGCAATTTCGTCTGCGTCTCTTTCTCAGGGTCTAAAGATTGTCTGTGCCAAATTTCGTCAAGAGAGGTTTAAGCGGGACAGCGTTACAGACAGAGTTACTTTCGCATTTATGATATTAGTAGGGATTAGTAGGGGCGCAATTTCGTCTGCGTAACTTAGGGAAACTATATCTAATATATAAAATTGTCGTGTCACGGTGTTCGAACTTGAACTCCTCCGAAACGGCTCGACCGATTTTGATGAAATTTTTTGTGCTTATCCGGTACCTATGAGAATCGGCCAACATCTATTTTTCATCCCCTAAATGTTAGGGGTAGTCCACCCCTAATTTTTTTTTTCGGCGCAGACGAAGTGCGCGAGTCAGCTAGTATTCTATAGAATTCCTCGATGAATAAACTTTCCAAAATGAAATAATTTTTGTAATCGGTCCAGTAGTTTCGGAGCCTATTCATTACAAACAAACAAATCTTTCCTCTTTATAATATTAGTATAGAAGTATAGATTAAATAGAGTATAGACTAGTTGACGCTATAGAACAAAAATACCATCGTTTCATGTTTTCTTCATAACTTTAGTTTGGATGGACCGATTTGAATGATACTGGTGTCAGATAAAAGGTGTTTTATTTTTATTTACTGTTCGTATTTGTATGCATGTCTTTTCTTTGTGAACCGATTTCGATGATACTTTTTTTGTTAGCAGACACTTTGGACATTATTTCGTATATTTATAAAGATTTCACTGGCAGTGTTTCATTTCAGTTTCTGGTCGTTTAAACATTTTTGTAAAAAACAGTACTTGTTAGACTCGTCGATATAATATGATTTAATATACAAATTTATTAATACAGGAAGCTCTTATTTGAAAGAGTACTTTTTGTTTACGAGTCCATTAAATAATAATGATACCAATTTATAATCTATCGACAAAAAAATATCAACAAGGAAACAGAGTTTTTGTTTCAATTATAAAATTTTAAATTCAAATAAAAACCATTAACTTCCTGGTTTCAAAATGAAGTCTGAAAATAACCTAGATTATTAATTTATGTTAATTTTAAATCTAGATTTAGTAATTACGTATAATATATAATTGCATTTGATTATTTAATTTATACTTATAATATGTTTTTACAAAAATTACGACCGACTTCCATTTCTCAAGCATAGCACAAAAACTAACAGTCAGATCTTTATCAAATTTAAATGAGATTGTCATCAAAGTGTCTGCTTTCTAACAAAAGAATAACTAACTAACCAACGAATCATCGGTGTAGGTATCTGGAAAAGAAATACGAACGAAAAGACATTTCTATTTACACGCTTTATATTCACTTGCACTGGATTAGAAATTTTGTGAATGTCAATTATTGAACATCGCGAATTGGTCCAAGAGATAGTATTCCTAATAAGACAGGTTAGTTTTTAGGGGTTTACAACGATTATTTATAAAAAAAATGACGGGGCTAAACGGCCCCGCTAGTCAGCAGCCAGGTTTGCATTTCCGAGTTGGGGTATAGCAATAGAACTATGTACCAAGTTTTCAGATTGCCTCAAATACCTGCTCAAAATTTGCCACTAGCTCTCGGGCTCAATGCGTATGAGAACCTTTCAAACAAAAAGTCCAGGAAAAATGCTGACAAGTCAGTTGACTTTTTGATCATCATAGGTATTACAAAATAGGTATCTATATTTTATCTATACTGGATCCATTAGGAAGGTAGGAAGGAAGTTCTTTAACTACTCAACTGGGATCGGCAACCAAATTGGTTTGTTTACTTTTGCCAAGTCTGTGGCAGGAGCCAAAATTGAGCACAGTTTTAAAACTTGTTTTGTTTACATTTTTTAATCGTCTCTTATTTTACAAAGATAATATATATTCGATGAAAATACAATACAGCGTCGTTTAGTAATAAAGATTTACAAAAATATAAGGTTAAATTAAAAATCAAAATCAAAAATTATTGGAAAAAAATGTTTTTAAAAAGGGGCTCAAACTCGGTATTGATTCCGAACGAAGTCCCCAGTTTCGCCATCTAGCGAATAGTGACGTTCCCAGTTGAGTGGTTACATTCTAATTCAAATCGAAGGTCGTGGACCCATCGAGTTTGGGCTCATTTTAAAGGGCAGTTAAAGACGCTTATTTTGGCTCACTCAAATCCATACAACATCCTCCTAATTTTTGACAAAAAATCGCATAATATTTGCATGATTTTATGCAAATGCGAATACACGTTACATCCCTACACTGGATGTAAGTTCTATGTAAGTTCGGGTGAAATTTTGGGCTCGTTTTCTTGTATTATCTAGCACTCTACTGATACATGATATTCAGGATCTTAAAAGATTGTATTTAAAGTTTACATACTGATACAGATCCGGCCTACGTTTAAGAACGAAGCCTTCAAAATAATTTATTCATTTTGGCAAAAACTTTAAGCCTACGATTTCCTGTTTCAAATCTATCAATGTTATATTTGTTTGCTAATAAATTAAGCTACTTCCGAATTATGTAATATGTAATTACGTATATGTCATGTATGAAACAAGGCTGTGTTGATAACAAGGTAAAATATAGACCAAAGGTTTATAATCACGTGTATAAAAATAAGTAATGTTTTTGAAAAATGTAATGTTTGTCCTTCTTCAAACGAGGTTTGAGGAGGGTCCTTAAAGTTAGGTCGTAGGTAGCGACCTCTCAGTGTCCCCTGACATTGCAGAGGTTCATGAGCGACGTTAACCACTTACGATCAGGTGGCCCGTTGGCTCGTCTGCCTACATGGCAATAAAAAAAATATATATTTTTATTACAAAAAGGAAAATGACTAACTTCACTTTTTCAAAAAAAGCATAAAAACTACCATTCAGATCTTAATCAAAATATGAGATTTTGTCCACAGTGTCATCTTTCTAACAAAAAAACAATCATCGAAATCGGTTCATACTACGCAAAAACGCATAACTAATCGTGAATGTTGTCTGTTAAAAATACACATGATTAAACACATTAAACACAACATTTTAAAACACAGATACAAAAGTACTAGTTCGTTCTTTAAAAAAAAACAATGGGACATAAGTTCAGCCATGACCTTTCATCTGACACCAGAATCATTCAAATTGGTTCACCCAAACTGAAGTTATCGAGGAACAAACAAAAAAATACAAAAAAATACCGATGAATTGAGTACCTCCTCCTTTTTCGGAAGTCGGTCAAAAATCATTGCGTAGTTTTAAAGAATTAATCATACATAGAGACAGACAGCGTGAAGCGACTGTTTCAAAGCAGTGATGATGAAATCATCTCATTGCTCAGACTCAATGTTTTTTCCTATCAAATGACCCGTAACACTACGGTGACTGAACACTCAAAATTTTTGTCGCTTTTTGTCACTTAATTGACACAAGTGGTGTTATTTAATTAGTTTGGGCATTAATAATTATAGTGTCACCTTCATGGATTTGTTTTTGCGAATATTCGATGTTAAAATAAATGTTCTGCGGGTTTGGAAGGTTCTAGAATAAGTGCGTCAAAAGAATACTACACCACTGGCTAGCCAACATCCATACCACGTTGAATACACCGGTTCTCGTCCGATCACCGAAGTCAAGCAACGTCGGGCGTGGTCAGTACTTGGATGGGTGACCGCCTGGAAACACCACGTGATGTTGGCTTTTTGGGGACGGGAAAGAGTGCCGAGCGCGTAACGCGTCGCGCCGTCCCTCCAAACACCGTGCTGGGTTCTGGCCTCAGCCGGGGTTCGGACGCTGAGGGTGAGCGGTTGGAGGTTTTAGTGCAGTTCAACTCCCACATACCCCGCCCGCAGGGATTTCCTGATCCGGTGATTTCCTCCAACTGAAAAAAATAAATAAAAAATAAACACCATTGGCTAAAAACGGTGAAGGAAAACATCATGAGGGAGCCGAGCAGAGGGGAGCCTGCGGTGTGTGTAGTCTCCTCCCAATTTTGTTAGTGTGGTGGACTAGGTATGCCTGATCCCTCTACTGAGGAGATCTGAGCCCAGCACTCCACAGTAATGGGTGGTTACGGTACAGTACAATTTCATATTTTTCAAATAATTTTTCAAATCGGTCAAGTAGTTTCGGAGCCTATTCAAAACGACTAATCTTTATTATATACCTACGTAAAATTAAAATTCCAACTTGTATGAGAAGATATTTTCTAGAAAAAAATCATTTATTTTAAAGAAAACTTTTAAAAAATACAACCTTTTAAGATCCTGGATATCATGTATAAGTAGAGTGCTAGCTAATACAAGTAAAACAAGACAACGATGAGTCTATCTTGATTAGTACAAGAGTTCCTATGACTCCATCATCAGATCAGCGCCATTTTGACATATTATTGCATTGTCACGTGATAAACTGCGTGCAAAATGTCAGCTCAATCGGAAACCGGTGAGTTTGAATTCAACTCGCAAGGTTCCACCCGAACTTACATAGTTACATCCAGTGCAAGTTAATATAAAGTTTATAAAAAGCGACTGAATTAATTTATTGATTTTATACATTTAAAATGTAAAGAACAGACGACAATGGCGCCCTCTGTAAATAGCTTAAATATTTTTTATTAAAACCTCTTTGTTATCATACTCTTTTTAAAATTAAGAAGGAATGTTGGCGCGCTTTTTCAAATATCGAATTTGTGTGTAAAAAAAATTAGTTGTGATTGCGTCATACTTTTCTTCCTCTTAAGTTTTATTTTCATTAAATGACTAGCTTTTGCGCGCGACTTCGTTCGCGTGGACTTCAGGTTCGTCCCGTCTAGCCCGTCTAGTTCGCGACGTCTATAATATAGTACTATTATACCGCAAAAAATGTGTTTTTTTACGACCTCACATTACAACCTCAAAAATTGTAGCCTGTGTTATTCTGATGTGTAAGCTATATTGTGGTAAAGTTTCATTCAAACCTATTCAGTAGTTTTTACGAGAAAGAGTAACAAACATCCATACATACAAACTTTCGCCTTTATAATATATATTAGATATTAGATTGTTTTTATGTTCTTCAATGCACTGGCAGCCTTTGATTTCCTACAAATACTTTAATATCTGTAATTATAATACTGGTACGACAAATCCCCGACACAGTTGTTTGAACAAGAGTTGTTCAACCGAAAATATTGATATTAAATCTTTTATTACTTGACCTTTTCGATTAACACCTTTTTTCACAGACAAGGGCCTTCCTGGTTCCGATATCCGTTTCCCATGACCAGTAGAACAATTCGTAGAAGTAATATTTGTAATTATACAAAAAACAAAGGAAATTAAACATAGGTCAAAAGTATAGTGATAGTTTACCATCAGGTGGGCCGTAGGCTCGTTTATCTATTTCGCAATAATAATAAAAAAAAAAATGTGTGTGTAAAATTAAAAAATATCAAAATATGTTCATTTACATAAAAACTGTTCGTTAGTCTCGCTAAAATTTGGAAACGGCTTAACCGATTGTTGGCGACAGGCTCACTCATTGCTATTTACTTGTGACGTCAGACCTTAGACTGTAGGTAGTTTTAAGTTTATTTATAAATTTACATTTAGTTTTATTTTAAGTAGGTAGGTGATAATAAAATAGAAGCCATGTTCGATACAAACTAGCGGGCGCGTAAAACGACTTGCGCAACATTGTACGTTATTAATTCGATCTATTAGTTTAAAAGTATAAAATCTGTGTAATCTCAATAAATAAAGTGATTCCTAACTGTGTGTGTATATATTTCGTGCTCGGCTGACCCAGAACATCCACAAAAAGTGGTCCATCGAGACGGATCATCATGTTCCACACACCGCCTCAACCGAGCTCTGGAATTAGCCGTGTACGGGATAATGAAGTGCCAGCTAGCATAAAACATTTCAAAACGCCGGCACCTTCGAGTACAAAAAGCGAAAACAATAAATCACGTTCTACGACGTCATCAGCAAGGTATCGACGTTCGCAACTGGTCTTGGAAGCAGCCAAGAAAAAAGCACAGATACAAATTGACCTAATAGATCGACAGCTGGAAGCAGATTTAGCCGAATTACAGGAACCTCTCGAAAATTACAGTCCACACAAAGAAGGATCTTGTGCTAAGCAAGATGTGGAGCAATGGCTCGAACGGAGTCGCCTAGATATGCAGTCCATCCACTTTGATGGTTTACCGACGGATGAGCTGCAACCGGCAATGGCCAAGGCGGCAGATACCGTTGCTCCAACCCCACCTGTAGCAGCGTGTAATACAACGGCACCGATGAAAAAATCTGGCGTCACGGAAATGGTACAGATGTTGGCAAGCGCACTCCGGGACCTCGCACCTGCCACTACGTCATCGAACAACAGCAACCTGTTAACTCGTCTGTGTACACCCAAGGAATTACCACAGTTCTCAGGCGAACCATTGGAGTGGTTGCAATTTAAGCAGGCCTACAATGAATCTACCGAGGTTTGCAAGTTCAGCCCTCAAGAGAACATGTGGAGACTGAGGAAGTGTCTCCGCGGTGCAGCATGGGATGCCGTGTCTGCATTATTCATCTCTGCAGCATCACCATCCAAAGTCATGTCCACATTAGAACTGCGATTTGGAAACCCCGAATACCTAATTTCCAAAATCATCGCAGAAATCAAGAAATTACATCCGATGTCTCACGATTACCACAAAGACATAGTGCAGTTTTCTGTGAAAGTGAGCAATCTGGTCGAAGCAGTGCGAGCGGTCGGACATAAGGAGTACTTACAAGGTATGAGTGTTGTCTCAATTATATTGTCTAAATTCCCACCAATATTATTATCAAGATGGTCCGACTACAGTTTTCCGCTCATAACCACTCAACAAAAATCAAGAATAATAATTTTATCTGATTTCCTGAACGAAGAAGCTATTAAAATATCAACTACTTCTAATATATATTTTAATAACCCTCGCACTGACCAGTATAAATATAAAAACAACGAAAGTTACAATCGCTCACACACTATGTTATTACAAACAAAACACGAAGAAAGTACGTGTCAATTCTGCCGCAAAACAAAACACAAGCTCACCGATTGTAAAATATTCAAGAAAGCATTACGCAAGACTCGATGGGAATATGTGAAACGCAACGGGCTGTGCTACAAGTGCATAGTGTCTCGACATACGCACGACGCGTGCACCGCGCCTTGCTGCGATAAGTGCGACCGTCCGCATCATCCGCTACTACACATCGACGCTAAGGACGCAAAAAACTACGCGACGGCGACGACTTCGGTGACGACATCGACAACGACACCCTGGAACTCAGAGACGTCCCAGGTGGTCCAGAAGTCATCCTGTGAACCTGTAAATAATAATCAAGTAGTTGCGCACATAAACGCGAGTGAAACAACTGTGTTATTAAAAGTGGTGCCAGTCCGTATACATACGTATAACGGCATAGTTAATACATACGCGCTGCTAGACGACGGATCTACAGTGTCATTAATGAGTGCGGGGCTAGTGAGACGCGCGGGTGTGACCGGCCGATGTGAAACTATGCGAGTGCGCGGCGCTTGGAATGATGAAATTGTTTGTAAATCGGTAATCGCTAACGTAAATATATCTAGTATGGACAATAAGGTTTATAATATTAAAATACGATGTGTCGACAACTTAAATTTGCCTGTTCAATGTTATTCTATTCTTAATCATAAAAATGTTAATCATTTACAAAATATGTTAGTTTCTAACGATGTAAAACCTGAGATACTTATAGGACAAGATAATTTTCATTTGTTGTTACCGCTTGAGGTGCGTTTAGGTAATAATAATGAGCCGTCCGCCACATTAACTCCCTTAGGTTGGTGTGTTCATGGCACAGTGCGGGCGACGCGGGTCGCGCGCGCTCCTTGCGTTGGTTCGAATCCAGGATCGAGCCACGCAACTCTGTGCGTGAATACGAACGACGCCGCTGATGTTGCCGCTCCTGCTGTCACCGATGAGGTTCGTTGTTTGCAGAAGTTGCATGAAGAAGTGCGACGGTCGTTCACACTTGATTCCATTGGAATATCAGGTAAGCCTCGTCAAAATATTTTTGACACGTACGCCGTCGCTCAGCTGGAGGCGACCGCAGAGCTCATTGATGGGCGCTGGTGGGTCGGCCTGCCGTGGAGAAGTGACGTCGGTACACTGCCTGATTCTCGTTCCAATGCTGAGAGGAGGTTGCGGGGACTCGAGAGAAAAATGAAACGAAATGAGGAGTTTTCTAACAGGTATCAAGAAAGAATTAAACATTTATTAGATAATAATTATGCCGAAAAGGTTACCGTTGCTCATCCCGCGTCAAGGACGTGGTATCTACCACATTTCGGGGTGGACAACCCGAATAAGAAAAAATTAAGATTAGTTTTCGATGCTGCTGATGAGGTTTATGGTAGAAGTCTCAACCACTATTTGCTCAAGGGACCCGACTTACTACCATTACTACTTGGTATTATGTTACGATTTAGAGAAAACGTTGTCGCGGTAACTGGGGACATTAAGGACATGTTTTTAAGGGTAAAAATACGTCCTGAAGATCAAAGTGCGTTTAGGTTCTTCTGGCGAGACAACTCCGCCGACCCAATAGATACCTATACAATGACGTCACTCATATTCGGAGCCAGCTGTTCACCTTTCGTAGCACAGTTTATTAAAAATCTTAACGCGCGTCGATATGAGTCATCGATGCCGACCGCAGTGAATGCAATACATAACTCGCATTACGTTGACGATTATATAGATAGTTTTGCTAATGACGAAGATGCGATACAAATGGTAAAACACGTTTCTTTTATTCACAATAGCGGCGGATTTGAAATGCGTAACTGGACTAGTAATAGTGTTGCTGTTTTAAATAGTGTTCCGAAGGAGACGCTGGGTAGTACTGCGGTCAGGTTTAAAGTCGATACAGACTATCAAGGTGAACGAACCTTAGGACTTATTTGGTACCCTAACGAAGATAAGCTCGGTTTCGATCTCACCTTCAAACGTATTCCAGAAAATATTATTAGCGGTAACGAAAGGCCTACTAAAAGAATTATGTTACAAGTAGTTATGTCAATTTTTGATGTTTTCGGATTTCTGGTGCCATTCACCATTCAAGGTCGTCTGATGCTTCAGGATACGTGGCGTCAAAATGTAGGTTGGGATGACGTCATTAATGACTGCATCTACGATAGATGGCGCAAGTGGATTGAGTTGTTGAAGAAATTAAATAAAATTTGCATTCCTAGGTGCTACTTGCAAAGTGAGAGCGAGAACACGGGCGAGAGCGAGACAGCAAGAGAGGCGGATAGCGTAGCGGACGTAGCGGTCGAGACCTTCGCTACGGCTACGAGCTCCACGACGAGCAGGCGGGCTACGAGTGCAGACACTGTGCCATATACTGGAAACGCAAGTACAACTACAAATAAATATGATGACTTGCAGCTGCATACATTTTGCGATGCATCTGTTAAAGCAATGTGTACTGTGGCATACTGGCGTTGGCGCAGTAATGGGAAGGTTTGCGTTGCATTTATAGCTAGTAAATGTCGCGTCATGCCAGTAAAACCTCTGACCATTCCTCGCGCAGAACTGCAGGCGGCCGTACTCGCTGCTCGACTTGCCGATACTGTGCTCAAAGAACACAGATTAGTACCGGAGCAAAAATATTTCTGGACCGATTCTACTACGGTTTTGCAGTGGATTCGGAATAACACTCGTTCATATAAAACGTTCGAGGCTAACCGTTTAGGAGAAATTGATGAGCTCACTCGCATCGCGGAGTGGAATTATGTACCTACGAATTTAAACATAGCCGACTTGGGAACCCGAGAGGAATTTGATCAGACCATATTTGAAGGTCAATGGTTCTCAGGTCCCGATTTTTTGCATAGACAACAATCTTCGTGGCCCATAGATATTGTGGGGTCAACTACTGGGGATGTGAACGCGGAATATGTAACTGTTATACATAGATCGTCCATTGATTTACCGGTACCAAATCCAGAGCACTTTTCATGTTGGTTGCGCTTATTGCGCGCCACAGCTGTAATGTTAACATTTATAAACAGATGCAGAGGAGTCACATGTGAAGTGGATTGCGACGCTATGGCTCGAGCTGAGGTACTCCTACTGAGAAAGGTTCAAGCAGACTCATTCGCCAATGAGATATCTGCAATAAAAAATAAAAAATCTATCTCACGGGAAAGTAAATTACTTACCTTGTCACCCTACATCGATGATGACGACCTGCTCCGACTTGGTGGCCGTATTGATTCCACTTCCGGCGTTAACATAGAGGTAAAAAGACCAATTATATTAGAGGGAAAGCATGCTATTACGCGACTGCTTGTTAAACACGCACACATCAAAGCTGCACACGGAAATCAGGAGATGGTCGTGAATAATCTGAAACAAAAATACTGGATTATTAGAATGAGACCAACGGTGAAACAAGTAGTGTCAGCATGCATGCTGTGTCGAATCAAAAGATGTGTACCTGAAATACCCAGGATGGGAGACTTACCTGCGGGTCGAGTAGCTCACCATCAGCGACCATTTACGCACTGCGGATTGGATCTGTTTGGTCCAATGGAAGTGTCAGTAGGGAGATCGAGACAAAAAAGGTGGGGTATTATTTTCACCTGTCTCACAGTACGTGCCATTTCCTTGGACACAGTCCATTC
Organism: Trilocha varians; assembly: GCA_030269945.2. Lineage (NCBI taxonomy): Eukaryota > Metazoa > Arthropoda > Insecta > Lepidoptera > Bombycidae > Trilocha > Trilocha varians. The sequence continues at coordinate 15,083,301 of AP028278.1, read as the reverse complement.
GTTAACGACCGACTCACTGATCATGGCAATACGCCGCATGGCGTCGCGACGTGGTTGGCCTAGTCACTTGTACAGTGATAACGGAACTAATATGAGGGGGGCAGATAAAGAGTTGCGCGAATCTATGAAAGAAATAGATATCGATGCTCTGAAAACAGTCGGAGCTAACAACGCTATGAAATGGCACTTTGTTCCTCCGCTAACACCTCACTGGGCAGGAGCGTGGGAGCGTTTGATTCGCAGTGTGAAGTGTTGACGGCTCTGCGAGTTGTACTCAGGGAACGTGCTCCACGAGATGAAGTGCTGATGACGTTCCTTGCTGAAGTGGAAAATATAGTAAACAGCCGACCGCTGACTCATGTTTCTGTCGATCCTCAAAGTTGTGAAACGTTAACCCCTAATCATTTTCTTTTAGGGACATCTAGCCAGTTACCACAACTTGGCATCTTTAACGAGTCTGATTTAGGTCTAAGGAAACAGTGGCGCAAAGCTCAAGCATTGGCAGACATGTACTGGTGCAGATGGGTCAAAGAAGTCTTGCCTGATTTACTTCCACGACGAAAGTGGAACGAAGAGGTAAAGCCTCTGCAGGTAGGTGATCTTGTATTTATTGCCGATCCAAACAGTCCACGGAATACTTGGCCGCGAGGTGTTATTCAACGTATTTTCCCTGGTAAAGACGACAGGGTACGATTGGTCGAGGTAAGGACTAGGACTGGCGTTTGGAGGCGGTCAGCGGCACGTGTCGCTCGCATTTCTGTCATGGAGTAAGTAGTGCTGTTCCAGCACTAGGGTGGGGAATGTTGGCGACAGGCTCACTCATTGCTTTTTACTTGTGACGTCAGACCTTAGACTGTAGGTAGTTTTAAGTTTATTTATAAATTTACATTTAGTTTTATTTTAAGTAGGTAGGTGATAATAAAATAGAAGCCATGTTCGATACAAACTAGCGGGCGCGTAAAACGACTTGCGCAACATTGTACGTTATTAATTCGATCTATTAGTTTAAAAGTATAAAATCTGTGTAATCTCAATAAATAAAGTGATTCCTAACTGTGTGTGTATATATTTCGTGCTCGGCTGACCCAGAACATCCACACCGATTTAGTTGAGTTTAATCTTGAAATATGCTGTGAAGTCCAGGGAAGGTTTATGTAGCGAGAAAATTCCCGGGAACCAGACGAAGTTTCGCAGGAAAGCCATTTAACACGTTCGCTGCGAAATCATTTTTTGTATAGTAGTCATTGGCTGCGACACGAGGTGCTATCGGCCCGCACCAAGATCAGACGTTAAGGTGACACGCGGTCTATTAGACCCCAATTTTTTTAACAAAGTTATGCTCAACGTACCGCATGGAAGTTTACGTTTTTCCTTGTCGCACCACGGGAAAGTTGCAGGATCCTTTAGGCCTCGTTTAGCAGTGAACGTGTTAAAATAAATAAAACTAAACTTATTTAAGTCAAGGGTTAATGATGATGATGAATTAATTTAATACGCCTAGCAACCCTACTAAGAAGGCCTACTATATAAATATTACATAACACAATATGTAAATACATATAAAACATGCATAATAAAACAATTATGAGACAATTTTACCCAATATTATACCTTATTACAACACGTTAAAGTTGAAATGATCTTATATTAATAATAAATTACTTATAATATAATTATATTACTATTTATCAATAAACCAACAAGGTTGTAATTAAAATGTGTCATTAACTATTCGAGACACGATCAAAGTTTTAACCACAGTTGAGATAACAACAGTAATAGTTAGGGGCAAGAATAAATGCACTTCGACTTTTATAAAGGGAGCAGTTCATAGCGTCGGATTTATAGAGCGCTTTCTTTGTCGCACACAGCTTTGTGACATCCATTGTCAGTTGGAACGAAGTTCCTTATCGCGCGTTATCGAAAGGGGGCTAGACGGAAATTCTTATGAAAAATTTGTCACGACACTTTTTTTGTTTTAGATGATTATCGCTAGATGGCGCTGTGATCAAAATATTTTATAAAACAATGCCTTATTTTGTTTTATATGATTAATGCTAGATGGCGCTGTGATCAAATTATTATAACTTAAAAAAATAAAATTTTATTACAATTCCCTCACTAATTAATCGAAAGTAACTTCGTTCCATCCGGGTGTCCCTTGACACCTCTCAAGTTTTTTTTACATTCTGATATTCATTTACACTGTGGCTTATCCACAGACTAAACACATCAGAATCCATTTAATTAGAGGTAGGTCAGTTACATTTTTTATTACTGCGACCTAGATTTATAAGAGAGATAAAAAAACACATAATTAACCACGCCTAAATTGTTCTGTATGACTAATTTACCTTTTTTGTCATCTGATGGTAAGTGGTAAGCGGTTTCCGTCGCTCATAGCTTACCTATTTTTGACCTACCATTTACCTACCTTATGGAAATATAACAATAAAGAAAAGATTACAGAACTAATGTGTGTGTAATATTAAAATTGTCGTGGTGGGGTAGTGGTTGAAGCGCTTGCCTTCCGTACGGGAGGTCGTGGGTTCAAAACCGGCTTGTACCTCTGAATATTAATTTGTAAAAGATTAATGTGCAATTTACACATCACAGGCCTTTTTTAAATTGGATTCCTATCCGCTCTGAGGGTAGGATATGTGGAAGTTGAACCGCACTAAGACCTCCAACCACTCACACTCCGTGTCCGAATACCGGCTGGGGCCAGAACTCAGTACGGGGTTATGAGGGACGACGCGATGCGTTATGGGCTCGGCACTCTTTCCCGTCGCGCGGACCCCGGACGCCAAATCGGCAGTCGCCGACGATACGGCCACCGACTCTCTCCGTCGGTAAGATGGGACCGCGTGTCACCCTCCCACGGAATACCCCGCTGGATTAGAACCAGCCTGGGTCGGGGAGCGCGGTCTTCCATCCCCCGGTTGCTCTGACGCAAGGTGCGTGCTCAGCGATTTCCTAAAAAACAAAAGTATTCTGGGACGCCATGTCGGTCTACCTGATTTTTCTGCGATTACATTACAAAATATACTGTCTGAATATACATTGTGACACTGACGAAGTTGCATGGACAGCTGGTTTTATCTAATTTATTATGTAATTATAGTATTATACTTTCATTTTAGTAAGACCTTGCTTCGTGACCGGTTAGGGTCAAATAATTTCATAATATTTCATATTTCCTGCTGTTATGCCCACATCTTAATCAATGTATATTAATAATTTAAATGTAAGCGTATTTTTTACAAGCTTTGTTGTTGCAGTTTGTGATGGTTTGACCGTAGGTATTTAAATGATGACCCCGATGACTCATAATTGATTTATTACTAAGATAGACTTTACAATGATTTGATATATATTATAATGATAAAGTATGTACGTGTTGTTCGTATGGATAGTTGTCGCCGACTCCTTGCGTGTCTTGCCCCGCTCCTTCTTCACCTCCTTATTGGACGATGCAGACGGCGTTGTGTAAATGTAGAATTATGTAGACGCGCGTAAACAAGCTTTGTAAACTTGGACTGATGAAAAGTCAGTCAAAAACAACATCCAAATAAGTTCATCGGTTTAGGAGTAATTTCCACCTGATAGTAAGCGGTCACCGTCGCTCATGAATCTCTGCATAGCCGCAATGAGGGGCCGTTATCTATCACCTACTATGCAGGAGTTTTCTTAATCCTCGTTTAAAGAGGGACATGTCATAGCGCTCCGGGAACAACGTTAACGGGAGCCCTGTACCAACCCATTACTGCCCACTGTTGGGCTCAGGTCTCCTCAGAAGAGGGATTAGGCATAGTCCACCACGCTTGCCCAGTGCGGATTGGGGACTTCACATACCTTCAAAGAATTTTTAGAACCCTTTTCCGACATGCAGGTTCCTCACGATGTTTTCCTTCACTGTTTTTTAGCCAGTGGTGTTGTGAAAATTTGCACATAAATCTTTTTCATGTTTAGATTTAGAGGTGCAAGCCGGCCGGATTTGAACCCGCGACCTCCCATTCGGAAGGATGCGCTTCGACCACTCGTCCACCACGACCCCGGGAACGGAAGTGGTATGGTACAGGGTATGACAAACAAACAGACACGATGATAAAAGTCAAACTCTGAAGTTCATCATGTTTATAAGAAACTGAATATATTTTCCAAACAACGTCTTTCTTCAAATACAAAGTATTTATCACATTGGTAACGAGAAAATCTTTCGACGTCTTTGGAAAGTAATTCTCAACATGAAAAAAACACATCAAAATCGGTTTATTGTACTTATAAACTTATTCAGACACTCGCTGTTTTCTATAATACTTTCATGCATTTTCAACGGGTTCTTACCACGATATTTAATTAATTTAGTTGTCTCAATTAATTAAATATCGTGAAAATAAGGAATTGTTTTAAAAGATTTTAATCACAGCGCCATCTAGCGAAAATCACCTAAAACAAAAAAAACTGTCGTGACAACTTTTTCATAAGAATTTCCGTCTAGCCCCCTTTCGATAACGCGCGATAAAGAACTTCGTTCCAATAAACTTTAACGAAGCTTTCGAGTGCAATCTTTGAGATAGAGATACAAATTTATAACATTAGAAGGGATTTGGTATAAGGATTGCAGACGAGCTAACGGGCCAACTCATCGTAAGTGGTTACCGTTGCTCATGGACCTCTACAATGTCAGGGGTCACTGCGTTTACGACCTTAATTTAAGGACATTAATTTTCCTCACACTCTGTATACCCCCTTACACGATTCTACTTATAAACAAAATGAAGTAAAAACCGACATTTTGTGGAAAAACTGAAACGAACGCACAAGAAAATTATGTTGAATTTAATTTTATTTCTTCAAATAAATATAGTATTTTCTACGAAAATTAGTTGTGGGTATAAGGTAGGTAAAATACACTTATATTATAAAGAGGAAAGGTTTGATTGTTTGTTTGGCTCCGAAACTACTACGATTTAAAAAAAAACTTGAGAGGTGTCAAGGGACACCCGGATGGAACGAAGTTCCTTTCGATTAAAACGTATCTCATAAAAAATATTTTCTTTCGTAAAGCGCGCTAAGGAACGTGTTGTTTTAGATGATTATCGCTAGATGGCGCTGTGATCAAAATCTTTTAAAACACGTTCCTTATCGCAAAAAAAGTTATAAGATATCTTTTTATCGAAAGGAACTTCGTTCTATTTAGGTGTCCCATGACACCTCTCAAGTTTTTTTTTTGTTATTTTTGTTTGTTCCTCGATAACTTTAGTTTGGGTGGACCGATTTGAATGATTCTGAGTGTCAGATAAAAGATGATAGTCGCCATTTTTTTTAAAGATCGAACTTAGTACCTTTCGATCTGTGTTTAAAAATGTATATTTTGAAGGGCTGCGTTTTCGCATGTGTTTCTTTTCTAAATTGACCGATTACGATGTTTCTTTTTTTGTTAGTAAGCAGACACTTTGGAAATATAAATTTGAGAAATGCAAGTCTGTCGTTTTCATTTTTGTTTTTTTTTTTCGTATTAGAGCAGAGTACTCATCACCGTCATTATATATCATTATTAAGAAATCACCCTGTAGATTACTGTATTATTGGAACGAAGTTCCTTATCGCGCGTTATCGAAAGGGGGCTAGACGGAAATTCTTATGAGAAAGTTGTCACGACACTTTTTTTTTTTTAGATGATTATCGCTAGATGGCGCTGTGATTTTATTTTTCTTTCAAAATGTCTACATTAACTTTGAAATAAATAATTTGACTTTGACTTTGATTAAAATCTTTTAAAACAATTTCTTATATAGTTTTGTATGATTAATGCTAGATGGCGCTGTGATAAAAAAATATTTTTTTAAGTTATAATACTTAGTTTAAAACGTCTGTCAATCTCTTAGAGTAACTTAAAAAAATAAAATTTTATTACAATTTCCTCACTAATTAATCGAGAGGAACGAAGTTCATCCGGGTGTCCCTTGACACCTCTCAAGTTTTTTATGATTTCAGCAATGTCCTCAAACAAGAGAAGGTGCTCTCAATGTACATTTAATACCACATTCACACATGGATGTCGGCTGGGTGAAAACTTTTGACGAATACTATTATGGGAGTGAGTAGATTTTTGATAAAGAAAATGACGTTATCAAGTTGACTGGAATTTTAGTTTGATAAGATAAGTTTAATTTGTGCCTATTTGGATAATTCTTATTCCATATGTTAAGCACTGAAGACCAAAAAACAAATGATTCTTAGGTATATTATCAAACAAGATGGTCGTCACTGGGTTTAAAAAAAAGAAAACAAAAGCTTCTTTTGGAGCTATGTTTAAAAATGTAGCATGTATTCGTATTTTAGTGCATAGGTATTTATTATCTGGTTGAACCAATTTCTATGTTTTTTTTTGTACAATCTTGTATAGGTTTCATAAACTTATTCAGACACTCGCGGTTTTCTATAATATTTTCATGTATTTTCAACGGGTTCTTACCAGGCTTCAGATTATCGAGTTTGTGGAATCCAGTGCTAAACACAACAGTCACTCGCGGGTTCATGCTCAGAGAGTCTTGTAGATACAGTGAGTGTGGTGTGTCGTGATGTGAGTTCAAGTTCCAGTGGTACTACCCAAAAGCGAACGAGAAAGAGGGTATTTGTTTGCTCTTAAATCGACCCGCAGTATCCAGTCTTCTCGTGATCATGACGTTTGCAACAACGTTGAAATATCGAGACAACTCAATTAATTAAATATCATGGTAAGAACCCGTTGAAAATGCATGAAGGTTTCATAAAGATCGGACTGGAAGTTTTTGTGCTATTAATCAAAAGTAGAAGTCGATCGTTTTCTAAAATTATCTATTGTGAAAAGTATTACATCTTAACTATTGCATCTATGAGTTGATAAGGCTAATGAGAAGGTGGAGAGTGTCTCATATTATATCTTTTTTTTCTTACTTCAATCTATCTATCTATCTAAAAAAAAGAAATTATTTTTCAGCCAGAACATCAATAAGCTCAGCTAATGTACAACTGATCTACCATTCTGTGATCTCTGAATTGCTGTATGACAAAAAAAGAAAGTAAGTCTGTCTGTCTGAGAATTTAGCTATAAAGAATGATGTGTATTTTTTTATTGCCATGTAGGCAGACGAGCAAACAGGCCAGCACATCGTAAGTCGTTATCGTCGCTTTTGAACCTTTGCAAGTCAGAGGATACTGCCCCACTACCTTTATAGACTTTCCTCAACCCGCGTTTGAAGAAGGACAAGTCATAGCGAGTCACACCGAGGAGAGGAGCTCATTCCATAGCAGGATGGTGTGTGGCAAAAAAGAATGCATGTAGCGAAGCGTGGATGGACGGTGGTTCCATTTAGTAGGGATGAACTCCACCTCGACGCTGGTTAGTGTGCTGTTAGAAAGAGAATAACTCTGTTACGCTTTCCCGCTTAAACCTCTCAAACGAATTTGATGCTATTTGGCACAGACAATCTTTAGACCTTGAGAAAGAACATTTTTTTTTTTTTTTTTTTTAGTTGGAGGAAATCACCGGATCCCCGCCCGCCCTAGCACGGGGTTTGGAGGGACGGCGCGACGCGTTACGCCATCGGCATGCTTTCCCGTCGCTCCGTCCCCGGACGCCGAACCGGTAGCCGCCGGCGAATACGGCCACCGGCTCTCTCGGTCGGCGGGCTTTCCGAAGCCCGCCAAGATGATGGGACCGCGTGTCACCCTCCCACGGAATACCCCGCTGGGTCAGAACCAGCGTGGGTCGGGGAGCGCGGTCTACCATCCCCCGGATGCTCTGACGCTAAGGGCGTGTTGAGCGAGACACGGCACCTTCTTGGGTCCCCGCTCGCACTCACATGCGTTGGGGACCCGAAACTCTTAGGGGGCCAGAATCCGGGCGAGATCCCGGTCCCGGCCCCCTGCTCGACGGCGGCGGGTTGGCAAGTTGAGAGCGGCGTAAAGCCTCTCTCTCGCAGCCCCCGCCACCTGCTTCTGCGAGATGCTGGACTCGCAGAAGTCGAGCATCTGAGGAAGAACATAGGCTAACTTTTAATCGAAAGTGACGCAGACGAAGTTGCGCAGGTCGACTAGTAAATGTTATATCGGTTTGAAGGTTCACCTTCTCAGAGACTGCTTATTTCTGGCGCTGGTGGAAAGAACAGCGGCCGATCACCAGGGCTACCTTCCGTACTTTAGTTCAGGAGGGTAGAATAGAGTTTGCTGGTGGAAGCTGGGTGCAGAATGATGAAGCCACTCCTGATTATGTTCAGATTATAGATCAGTATACTTGGGGATTGAGGTAGGATATATGAGATATATACTTAGCTTAATAGGACTAATTTTTAACAAGATTTACCACAAAAACGCTTAAGGAAAACATCGTGAGGAAACCTGCATAATGAATTTCAAAAATTCTTCGAAGATATTATTATGTGAAGTCTCCAGTCCGCATTGTGTTCGCGTGGTGAACTATACCTGATCCCTCTACTGAGGAGACCTGAGCCCAGCAGTGGGTAATAATGGGTTACAGTTGGATAAGGATGTTCTTTTTTTATTGCCATGTAGACAGACAAGCGAACGGGCCACCTGATCGTAACTGGTCACCGTCGCTCATGAACCTCTGCAATGTCAGGGGACACTGAGGGGTCGCTATCTACGACCTAACGTTAAGGACCCTCCTCAAGCCTCGTTTGAAGAAGGACAAGTCATAGCGTTCAATACCGAAGAGGAGAGTTCATTTCGGTACTTTTTATCTATATCCAACATCTAGAGAAGCTTTCGCTCTCTGGCTGGGTAAAGGGCCTGATTCAGCGCGGCGGTCGTTCTTGACACGGCGCGTATTGTGAGGAGGTTCCTCTCTCTTGAGCCCTGACCACTGATGGCTTGGGTCGTAGACTCCGCTTGCAATGGACCTCTGTTTTTTTATATTGTATTTTTAAATTTATCTTTTTTTAATGTTTTTTTAAAATATAATGTAAAAAATAAGCTAATAAATGAACACGAAATAAGAGGAAACGTTTGATTGTTTGTTTGTCTCGAATAGGCTCCGAAACTACTGCACCGATTTAAAAAAATCCTTCAGTTTTGGAAAGTACATTTATCGAGGAAGGCTATAAGATATATTGTTTCCCTTTGTGACGCAGACGAAGACAACTAGTTAGATATATGTACTTCTATGGCTGTTGACCTTTTCTAGGAAACTCAACGACACTTTAGGACCCTGTGGAAAGCCCAAGGCAGCTTGGATGATCGACACATACGGCCACACAAGAGAGCATACATCATTGTTGGCGCAGATGGGATATGATGGGTTGTTTATAGGTAAAAAGCTAACGCTGTTCTCATCTTTCTTACTCTTCTTCCCTTTTACTTCTCTTCTTTATTTATACAGGGTGTCTCTGTAAAATGTAGTTTTAGGCGGAGGTCCAGAAATTGAGTAGGTTAGGTACCCGAATCCCCGAATTTTTCACAACACCACTGACTAAAAACGGTGAAGAAAAAAATCGTGAGGAAACCTGCATGTCGGAAAAGGGTTCTAAAAATCCTTTGAAGATATGTGAAGTCCCCAATCCGCACTGGGCAAGCGTGGTGGACTATGCCTAATCCCTCTTCTGAGGAGACCTGAGCCCAACAGTGGGCAGTAATGGGTTGGTACAGGTACAGGTACCCGAATCACCCATATATGTATGTTCCTGGAATTTTCGTAGTAGGAAGTATCTTTTCTCTATAACTTTATCCATTGATTCGGATGAAACTTTTGGATCTGACTGGGGGAAACTCACATTGAAAATGGAAGATGGATTGAAGATTTTAGTGATTCCTGGACGTTTTCAAATATTTCTTTTCCGCTAGAACTTTTTAGACATTCTCAAAGAAAACCTCATTTAACTGCCTAATTACATTCGTCTGCCTACATGGCAATAAACAAAAAAAAAAAAAAAAAAAAAAAAAAATCCATTTCCACTACTTTATTTAGGTCGTGTGGATCACAAAGAAAGAGAAGCGATGATAGAAGAAGATAGAATGGAGTTCATGTGGAGAGGAAGCAATGTCCTTGGTAAGTATTTTTCGGATAATGTCGAGGATTTTAAAGTTTTCAACTAACTTGCACTGGATGGGGTCAAAAAGTTCTGGAGTGGCGGCCACGAACCGGTAAGCGCAACGTTGGTAGACCCCCCACAAGATGGACCGACGATCTGGTCAAGATCGCGGGAGGGCACTGGATGCAGACAGCGCAGGACCGGTCGTTGTGGCGAGGTTTGGAAGAGGCCTATCCTGCAGTGGACGTCTATAGGCTGATGATGATGATGACAATGATGATGATGATTGCACTGGATGTAACTACGCACCTGTGTACGTTTGGATGGAATCTTGCGAGTTGAATTTGAAAAAGTTTCCGATTTCCGATCAAGCTCAAATTTTGGAAGCATTTGTAAATCGCGTGGAAATGTAATGACATAGGTCCATGGAGCTGACCTGATGATGGAATCGGTAGGCATACGAACTCCTGTACTAAGATAGACCCATCGTTTTTGGGCTTGATTTACTTATCTTAGCTAGCACTGTGCCTTCCACTCGCCCTAGAGGTGGGAGTCCAACCGTACTAAAACGTCTTGACGCTTAACCATGGCTGAGGACAGAACCAAGCACGAGATTGTACAGGTTGACGTGACGCTTTCCATGCCAAGGCGTACTCCTTACCCCATCACTTCTTGCACTCTACTCCTACTTGATATTTAAGGATCATTCTACTTTTCTTATTTTCAGGTAAAATGTCAGATATAATGACTCATACGTTGTATAATCTCTACAACCCTCCAGATGGATTCTGCTTCGACTCCCTCTGCAATGACGAACCGATTGTTGATGATCCTGACAGTAAAGTGTATAATGCTGACAAAAGAGTAAGTGGTAAATTATACGTTTTGGTAAAAATAAATAAATAAATTGGTATTTCATCATTATCATCAACAGACCGTAGACTTCCACTGCTGGGCATAGTCCTCTCCCAAACCATGCCACATTGACCTGTCGCTATCTGTAAATATTCTGCGGCCTAGACCAAGTCATCGGTTCAACTTGTAAGAGGTCTGCTTACGCTGCACCTACTGGTTCGAGGCCACCGCTCCATAACCTTTTTCTCTATCCGTTGTACGCACAACGCGTCTTGCCACTTCAAAGACGCAATTCTTCGGATCACTTTATAAAAGGAAGGAGAAGACCATTTACATTGAAAGGATAGAGTATAGCAAATATCTGGCTCGAAGAACCAACAACATACCGTTATCTATCTCACACTAGTATTTTTTTTCATCCTATACTATAACTAGAATGAACTTATAACATCTTTCTGTCTACAGGTAAACGATTTTATAACTAAAATAGAGAAACAAGCTAAGTATTATGACCACGACAACATTATGATTACGATGGGAGGTGACTTTACTTACCAGAATGCTGCTAGCTGGTTCGTAAATATGGATAAACTGATCAAGTGAGTTCCAATTACATTTTGATTGCTGGTCAGTATCGCAGATGAGACTATGCCTAATCCCTCTTCTGAGAAAACCTGAGCCCAACTGTGGGTAGTAATGGGTTGTTACAGTACAGTATTGCAGGAAATCACTGGTTGCAGACAGTGCAGTACCGGGCATAGTGGCGAGGATTGGGGGAGGACTATGTCCAGCCTGATAAATGAAGAAGTCAGGTCATGTAACAACCCATTCCTGTCCACTGCTGGACTCGTGTCTTCTCAGTAGAGGGAGCAGGTATAGTCCAACACGCGAACACAATTTGGGACTGAGCATATCATAAGAGGATTTTGAAATATCTTTCCAATATGCAGGTTAACCTCCTCCGTTCCTTGACCAGTGGTGTTGTGATACATTTTCAAATTAAGATTCAGAGGTACAAGCCGGACGGTACAGTACGGAAGGCAAGCGCTTCAACTACAACACCACCACGACTTCTAATTCTGTATCTAAATATATTTTATCGAAGGCTAATCTTTCCAGCCACGTCAACACTCACCCAGCTAATTTATCAGACGTAAACATATTCTACTCGACGCCATCTTGTTATTTGAAGGCGATTTACCTCTACGGACGAAAGGACAAAGCTATCTACACTGAAAGGGTAAGGAATGTGTAATATTCGGCTCGAAGGACCAAAAACAGAGTTCAATTGTCTTGTTTTTGGAACGAAGTTCCTTATCGCGCGTTGCGAAAGGGGGCTAGACGGAAAAAAATTCTTACGAAAAGATGTCACGACACTTTTTTGTTTTAGATGATTATCGCTAGATGGCGCTGTGATCAAAATCTTTCAAAACACGTTCCTTATCGTGCGTTACGTTAGGAAAAAAAAAAGATATCTTTTAATCGAAAGGAACTTCGTTCTACTCGGTTGTCCCATGACACCTCTCAAGTTTTTTATTCTTATTTAGGGGCTCTGTCAGTTTCAGACTGTATAACAGATTTTGAATACATTTCTGTCAATATGGAAGCCTACAATGACAGTTTAGAAAAAGAGTTTAATTGATTCTAAAAATAGTGATTCAAGTTGTATTTCATTGTTATTCACCCGACTTCAGCTGGCACAAGGTCACAGATCCACTCTGTATTTTAATGTTTTTTTTTCAGACTGACCACGTACCTTATGGCAGCGATGCTAACACTTATTGGTCAGGATACTATACGTCAAGACCTAGCTTGAAATACTTCATCAGGAAAGCCCACGTTTTCTTACAAGTAAGAAACTTAATGCTATCTGTCCCTATGCTTAAATCTTTAAAACTACGCATTATAAAATACGCTATGACTTGTCCTTCTTCAAACGAGGCTTGAAGAGTGTCCTTAAAAGTTAAAGGTTGTAGTTTGCGGGGCACTGTCCTGTCCCAACCGCATACGACAAGGTGGCCCTTTGATTTGCCAACCTTTTTTATATTTCTAGATAGACGAGCTTACGGCCCACCTGATGGTAAGCGGTTACCGTCGCTCATGAACCTCTGAAATGATCATGGTATTGAGGAGTCGATCAGAAACTGATTTTTTTTTCTTTTTTTCAGTTGGAGAAAATAACACCGCACTAAAACCTCCAACCACTCACACTCAGCGTCCGAACCCCGGCTGAGACCAGAACCCAACACGGGGTTTTGAGGGACAGCGCGACGCGTTACGCGCTCGGCACACTTTCCCGTCCCAATCAGAAACTGTAGGAAATTGTAGGAAATCGACTTTGGAGAATTCGTTAAATGAATATGTTTTTTTTTTCAGGTAGTAAAACAGATAACAGTCCTAGCCCGCATGGGTGATTCATTTGAGCTGCATCTTCTAAGACATGCCGTCAATTTGGTTTTACACCACGACGCTATCACAGGTACTTACAAAATAAATAAAAAACTTCAGGGGTGTCAAGGGACACCCGGATGGAACAAAGTTCCTTTCGATTAATTAGTGAGGGAATTGTAATAAAATTTTGTAACAAAGGTATAATAATTAGTTAGTTTGAAACGTCTGTCTCTCTCTCTCTCTCTTATAGAAGGAGAGAAGAGAGAAAAAAAAAAAAAATAAAATAAGACAAACTTAAATAAAATATTTTGATCACAGCGCCATCTAGCATTAATCATATAAAACAAAATAAGGAATTGTTTTAAAAGATTTTAATCACAGTGCCATCTAGCGATAATCATGTAAAACAAAAAAAATGTCGTGACAACTTTTTCGTCAGAATTTCCGTCTAGCTCCCTTTCGATAACGCGCGATAAGGAACTACGTTCCAATATTTTCATTACTAACACAAAATTTCTCTTTCTACGATTGTTATTAAATGGGCGGTCCCGATATTTCGTTGTTGCAAGCGCCATGATCACGGGAAGACTGAGTACTGCGGGTAGGTCATTCAAGAGCAAACAAATCTGTCTACTCTCTTTCTAGTTCGTTTACCGGTACTACTGGAGCTTACATTCACATCTTGATAAACTATACTATTTATTACAAGTGATTTCTAACAATGCTCTGGTTTTGGAACGAAGTTCCTTATCGCGCGTTATCGAAAGGGGGCTAGACGGAAAAAATCTTACGAAAAGTTGTCACGACACTTTTTTATTTGTCACGACACTTTTTTTGTTTTAGATGATTATCGCTAGATGGCGCTATGATCAAAATCTTTTAAAACACGTTACTTTTAAATTATAGGATATCTTTTAATGTAAAGGAACTTCGTTCTATTCGGGTGTCCCATGACACCTCTCAAGTTTTTTTCTTCTGTTTCACTAGATTTCATGATCTGCTTGCTCGCGAATGCTTAAAGGAAATTATTCCACATTCACTAACTCATACTAATGTGATAATGTACCCTGATGTTATAGCTCTATGTTATTTCAGGTACAAGTCAACAGCATGTCACCAATGACTTCTTGAGAATATTGAGCGAAGCCATTGAAGCCTGTACTAAAAAAGTGTCATACTTGCTGAGGTAATAGTATTGTCGAAATTTATGTGTGCCTTCAAGGGCGGGGCAATGTTTGTGCAAAACGATTTTGGAAAAAAAGATAAGATAATAAAGTCAGATGATTTCCTGGTTAGTAATTCTTTGAAAGGGCTTAAAGTACCTGAAATAGTTGCAGAAGCGTGCAGTGTATACAAGTAAATATGCATTGCATAACCTAATGTATCAAGTCCGATTAAAATTAACAACAAAAGTTGATTTAATACGATATATTTAGTACTAGCTTTTGCCCGCGACTTCGTTCGCGTGGTCTTCAGGTTCGTCCCGTCTAGCCCGTCTAGTTCGCGACGTCACATTAGAAACCTCAAAAATTGTAGCCTATGTGTTATTCTGATGCATAAGCTATATTGTGGTAAAGTTTCATTCAAATCCATTCAGTAGTTTTTACGTGAAAGAGTAACAAACATCCATACAAACAAACTTACAAACTTTCGCCTTTATAATATATATTAGATTTGCATCTGATTTACTAAAAATGTCTATAAAATTTAATAAATACTCGTAAAAGTCAAATTTATATAAATTCTACTTACCTTGGCTAATATGCACCATTAAATGATTGAATTGTTACAAAGAGAAAACTACAAAGATGGACCTTATTTTTTCTATGTTTAATTAACATCGAAATATCCAAGACAAGCCTTTCTCTCGGGTTCCTGGGCTTCACTGCTCAGAGTCATAATGGTCGCCGCTGTGGATCCTCCCTACACAGGAGTTACAGTGGTGGGAGTGAGAGGTGGACAAATATATTGAAATATGCTTTTGAGAACTTAAAAACCTTGTCGCCAAATTTGTTATTGAATTTTATTGTAAATTTTCCAACTTCATATTGTTTATTTTCTTTAGCAACTTGACCCCTACTTGGGGTGGCAGTAGACGGTCAAAAAACGGTCAACATTTCACCGTTTGTCATCAACTAAACATAAGTCAATGCAGAGTAAGTGGTCAGATATCTATATTAATATTATAAAGAGGAAATGTCGTGAAGTTTCTGATCTTGTAGGGGGAACGCTAGGAGCTACTGAACCGATTTGGAAGATTTTTTTTAGTAATAGGAATCTACGTGTATCACAAGCGGTATAACAATTCTAAAATTGGTCATATCAAAATTGGTGCATTTCTTAATTTTTGTAAACTGATATGACCTTTTAAAAGTAAGAAAAACTTCGTACTATTTTTCATATTTAAACAACATAATAAACTAAAGTCGTGGTGGTCGAGTGGTTGAAGCGCGTCCTTCCGTACGGGAGGTCGCGGGTTCAAATCCGGTCAGCTTGTACCTCTAAATCTAAATGTGAAAAATATTTTGTGCAATTTTTCACAACACCACTGGCTAAAAACGGTGAAGGAAAACATCGTGAGGAAACCTGCATGTCGGAAAAGGGTTCTAAAAATCCTTTGAAGATATGTGAAGTCCCCAATCCGCACTGGGCAAGCGTGGTGGACTATGTCTAATCCCTCTTCTGAGGAGACCTGAGCCCAACAGTGGGCAGTAATGGGTTGGTACAGAAACAACATAATTTAAGAATAAAATAACTTTAATAAAGCGTTCAACTATATTCTTTGTTTATGACATTATTACTGTATAACATAACTACACATAGGGTAGATTTGTAGCTTTGTCCCAGCTGAAGTGGGGTGAAAAACCTGTTGAAATAAAACTTAGAAACACTTTTATTTTAGAAATTGGGTAAATATTTTATTCGTCACAGTGTTAAGGCGCCAGCGCCTGTTTGCAGTCGAGGGAAACAATTGCCGTTTGAAAGCGACAGGCGTTTCCTTGCACATTCATAAATTTGACTGTCATTGGCACTCGACCATTAGAACTCGGCACGCGAACATTGTATTTGTATAGAACAATAAACTTGTAACCACGAATCCTTTACGGAAGTTTCATTTTGGCACCTGTACTTCCGCTAAAGTCGTAACACGTAGTATGGAAATCCGCAACGATAGTCGTACGTTTTCCATACAATGTCAGAAAAAAAAGTTTAACCGATCCAAGAAAAAAAAAAATGGTGCAAGTTGTATTTCAACAGGTTATTCACCCCATATTTTCAGCAGGATTACAGATCCACTGTGTAGACATAGGACCCGTCCATATGATGCCTTCTTGAACCAGCATTAAAAAAACAACCTATATTATATTACAGTTCACAGAGACTCAAGAAAGCATCCTTCTGCTCATCTACAATCCTCTAAGTGTGAAGGTATACCATCATCTGTGTGTGCCAGCAAAAGCTCTTCATTACACCATAAGAAACTATAATGGTAAGGACTAGGTCTTGGCTATACTTAACCTATTTCTGCACAAATTCTCTCATACCGTATCAACCCATTACTGCCCACTGTTGGGCACAGGTCTCCTCAGAAGAGGGATTAGGCATAGTCCACCACGCTTGCCCAGTGCGGATTGGGGACTTCACATATCTTCAAAGGATTTTTACAACCCTTTTCCGACATACAGGTTTCCTCACGATGTTTTCCTTCACCGTTTTTAGCCAGTGGTGTTGTGAAAAATTGCACATAAATCGTTTTCACATTTAGATTTAGAGGTACAAGCCGGCCGGATTTGAACCCGCGACCTCCCCTTCGGAAGGACGCGCTTTGACCACTCGGCCACCACGACTTTTCCACGAAACTCTCTCATGAATGAGCGTAAAAACGATTAACAGATTTTATCGACAAACAAAACGTCTGAATGCACCAGTTTCTTGGCTCATACGGCTACTTTTATGGACATCTTTTTTTTGACAATTATTAATATTTTTTTTATCGCACCCTGTATTTTTTACCGCCAATCGTAAAAAATCATTAAAGCAAATCTCTGATATTTAAGATACTTCTCATTCATGTGGCATAGTTCTGGGACACGCTGTATAATTACTTTTGATCTTGTCGTTCTGTAGATGAAGAAATAGAGTACCAACTGGTACCACTACCTTCAGCGGTCCTCAGTCTACCAGGCAGGAGTTCCACGGCAATCCAAGAACTGTGTTTCGAAGCTGAAAACATTCCACCGTTGGGCTACACGTCTTATTACATCACACTTGTCCGTGATCAATTGGTAAGGTATTATTTTGTTTAGGGAATGGTGTAAATAGTATCGATACAAACGGTTAATTTGGCTGATAAATGTATTAGCAACATCTCCACGAGACAGGCTAGACCTAGTGTGGAGATCTAATGGTTACTAGTATATTGTACTGTAATTTTTTCGGAATAAATATTTTTAATCTTTAGTTGAAAAAGTAGTGGCTGAAGCGCTTGCCTTCCATTCGGGAGGTCACAAGTTTGAATCGGCTTTTAATGGGTGGGCCAATCTAACGTTTGCATTTTGAACTACTGTTTATTTAGAGAATGACAGCTCAAATGTCATTCAATTTGTGTTCATAATTTAGTTAAAGGTTTGACATTTACGAAATGGGACGTTTTCGGTTCGCCCAATGGGCAGAAGATCGTTTGACCGAAGAGCATTTTTACCGAAAAATCGTCTTTTCAGATGAAGCCCATTTTCACCTCGGAGGCTATGTCAATAAGCAAAATTGTCGCATCTGGGGGTCGGAAAATCCACACGTCACCATTGAGAAGACAATGCACCCACAAAGAGTTACGGTTTGGTGTGGGTTTTGGTCCGGCGGCATCATTGGACAATGAGCAAGGAGCCGCCGTTACGGTCATTGGCGAGCGTTACCGTGCCATGCTCAACGAATTTTTGTTTCCAAAAGTTGAAGAGTATGACATGGACGACATTTGGTTTCAACAGGATGGCGCAACATGCCACACAGCCAACATGACAGTCGAACTTTTGGAAAATGCAAACTTTATATGGCCCACCCCTTACTTGATTAACCATTGAGTTAGTTATAACTTGAATATTTACAGGAAGAAAATGAATATGCAAGGAAATCAGCTAAAGGGCATATTGAAGCTGAACAAGAAATAGCCACATCAATATCAAACGAGGTACGTTTCTCTTCAAAAAGACCGTAATCAGTCGTGTTTCTATCAATTAAATGTTTTCCAAAATAATCTTTTACAAGCTTTATATCATACTAGCTTTTGCCCGCGACTTCGTTCGCGTGGACTTCAGATTCGTCCCGTCTAGCCCGTCTAGTTCGCAACGTCTACAATATAGTACTACTAGATGATCCTCGCAACTTCGTCTGCGTCATAAAGGGGTTCAAACAGTACTCGCAATGCCGTCGAGTTATTATTTTCGCGGCTCGCTGAGTCCCACATATTCGTTGCGTTTTATACTCGTAATAACTTCTAAACGAAAAGTCCGATTGGAATAAAACAAAAAGTAATTTAATTCTATATTAATACTCTTGATAACAAAATACTTAATTTGGATAAGGGTTATTATAACGATACTCATTTAACGTTAAATTCAATCTCGGAACGAAATATTAAATTTTAAAAACATAAAAGTGGTTATTGTGACTAAACTATGATATTCAGATATATGCTGTCGCAGACTTTTTTGTTTGTCACCAAAAGACCTAAAAACCCGTAGTACATCATTTTGTTCTATTGTCAATAGTTTTTGCAGCGTACGCATAAATAGGTTTTCGATTTTTCACCTTTTGTTACATATTCGATATTTTCATGCGGATCCCTAATTTTTTTGAAAATAAAATATAGCCTATAACCTTCCTCGATAAATGGACTTTCCAACAGTGAAATAATTTTTGAAATCGGACCAGTAGATCCTGAGATTAGCGCGTTCAAACAAACAAACAAACAAACAAACTCTTCAGCTTTATAATATTAGTATAGATTATACCGCAAAAAATGTGTTTTTTTACGACCTCACATTAGAAACCTCAAATATTGTAGCCTATGTGTTATTCTGATGTATAAGCTATATTGTGGTAAAGTTTCATTCAAATCCATTCAGTAGTTTTTACGTGAAAGAGTAACAAACATCCATACATACAAACTTTCGCCTTTATAATATATATTAGATTAACTTTCACTGGATGTAACTATGTATAGTTGGGGGCAAGAATAAATGCACTTCGACTATTAAAAAGCGAGCAGTTCATAGCTTCGAATTTATAGAGCGCTGTCTCTGTCGCACACAGCTGTGGCATTCATTGTCAGTTGTGGTTCTAATTCAATTGAACATACATGACGGGGTGATAACAAGGGAAACCAACCTATTTAACATGCGGGTAGTTGGAAGTGGAGACTTGCTATAAATACAGGCATTTTCCGCTGTTATTATTCATTCGTGTTTGAATTGTCGAGGCGAAAGGACCTCTTGATGTGAAAGTAATAAACTGGTAAAACTCGTTATTTTGAAGTTTTTATTCAAAAGTATTGATCATCAAGTGTTCAAGTGGACATTATGACGTCATTCCTGACAAAACCAAACGAAGATCGACTAATTACAACGTCATTACACCTCAACACACGCCGTCATATAATATAGAGTTGTTAAAAATCTAAATATTTTTGCATAATTTCCTAAAAGTCGATGTGCATTTATTCTTGCCCCCAACTATAAGTTCGGGTGAAACCTTGCAAGATAAATTTAACAAATCTTCCTGTTTCCGATTAAGCTGACATTCTGCACGCAGATGTACATCGCGTGACAATGCAATAATATGACAAAATGGAGCTGATCTGATGATGAATTCGGAAGGTGGTCATAGGAACTCTTGTGCTAAACAAGATAGGCTTATGTTTGGTCTCGTTTTACTTGTATTAGCTGGCACTGTACTGCAGCACGATATTCAGGCTTTTTTACAATTAGGTATTTACAATTACATTACAGTACCTAAAAGTATCAATAGACGAGTCTACCGGTCTACTGTCATCAGTCCAACACGTGGATGGAGTGTCAGTTTCATTCACACAGAATTTCCACCACTATAGCCAGGGTCAGAGCTCTCAGCAGTCAGGAATATATAGCTTTAGACCGGAGAAACAACGGTCTGTGCCTGTGAGTGTCTAGATTTAACATAGTTTTAAACCTAGGATTCTGACAGCATTTGCAAGGACAAAAGAATGTAATCAAAATTCTGTAAAATTAATTATCAGTGTTTCTGTACTATATATTTCTTTCGCTATATTATTATGTTTCCCTACTATGTCATGCATGAATTATGCACAAAACCTTTCTCCTGAATCACGACATCTATTTAAAACCCACATCAAAAACCGGTGCAAAAAAAATCTAGTCTACCAACTTTATACCTATAATGCAAGCTTTAAATTAACTTGCACTGGATGTAACTATGTCAGTGCGGGTGGTTGCGAGTTGAATTTGACAAACTTCCCGGTTTTCGATTGAGCTGACATTTTGCACGCAGATTTACGAGTATATCGCGTGTACTATAGACCCGTCGTGTTTGATCTCGTTTTACCTGTATTAGCTAGTAGGTACTCTACTGCTACATGATATCCAGGATCTTAAAAGCTTATATTTAAAAAAGTATTCTTTAAAATAAATTAAATACTTCTACAGATAATAGACAGAGCCACTTACCACGTGGTCCGAGGTACTTTAATCAAAGAAATTAGACAGAAATTCAATGATTGGATATCGCAAGTCATTAGACTTTACCGCGGCGAAGAGTTTGTGGAGATGGAGTGGATAGTTGGACCTATTCCCGTTGGGTAAGTGGATAACCCATTACCGCCCACTGCTGGGCTCAGGTCTCCTCAGTAGAGTCGTCAAGTATAGTGCGGGACTGAGCATATCTTAGAGCATTGCAGAGGTCCATGAACGATGGTAACCACTTATGATCAAGTGGCCCGTTAGCTCGTCTGCCTACATGACAATAAGATCCACATTCAGAATTTTTTGAAGATACAATATTTTTGAGTGAACCGGTTTGCATTTTATTTGAAGTATACCTACTTGAATTTTTCTTAAAATATTTACAAGTTTTTGTGTATATTTTTTTAGTTTTACTGTTATTTTAGGTAAAATATTTTCTTATAATAACTGATGTTTTTTTAGGACTGATCTAGGCAAAGAGATAGTCACTTTATATTCAACGAATATCAGTAATAATGGCGAATTCTACACGGATTCGAACTCTCGACAAATGATGAGAAGAACTTGCTGGAATGAAACTACTAGTAAGTCGATTTTAATCGTAACTATGATGTTGACTTAGACTAGTAACTTATAACATAGTAATCCTTATACTAATTCATTTTACAATCTCTTTGATCTCTTTGATCTTTGATTATTACTAATAGCTGCCCTGCGCAACTTCGTCTGCGTCGTATAGGCATTGTTTCCGGGAATTTTCTAAAAGTACTCATCAGAACGCTTCATTAGAGCCCAAACATGATGAGGTTATCTTGCTTATTGACGGAGTTCCTGTGGCCACCTTTCAGCTCCATCATCAGACCTTGATCTAAGCTATCCTATCTCTCAAGTTGGATCGAACTGCACATGGTGTGCAAATTTAATATAATCGGTTACGTGGTTTAGGAGTCCATTGAGGACAAACATTGTGACACGAGATTTATATATATTAAGATTTGTGAATTGTGTGTTCTGTACACACTGTGAATATCCTGTGATTGTGTTATGTCCGTTTTTTGAAATCTGGAAACTGAACAATATTTAGGTAAATTCTGGCAAAAAACGTGTGTATACTTCTCACTTGACACTGGCGAATCATCCCCAGGGATCCATGAACAAAAGAAGAAGTGAATCTTCCTAACAAAAAAGCGTCATCAAAACCGGTTCATCTAGAAAAGAAATACACGCAAACACGCAAAGCAAATCTTGTAAAAATTAACATTTTTAAACACAGATGCAAAACTATTTTTATGATCTAAATAAAAATGGGACGACGAAAATCACCTTTTATTTGATACAAGAATCATCCGAATCGGTTCAGCCAAATTAAATAAATATTTAACTTTATGCATTTTCAACGGGTTCTTACCGCGATATTTAATTAATTGAGTTGTTGAGTCTTCTCGTGATCATGACGTTTGCAACAACGTTGAAATATCGAGACAACTCAATTAATTAAATATCGTGGTAAGAACCCGTTGAAATGCATGAAAGTATTATAGAAAACAGCGAGTGTCTGAATAGTTTATTTAACTTTATTTTCAAACAGGTCAACAACAAAAGAAGCGAGTTTCTAGTTGCTACTACCCTGTTACTTCACGGATCTGTTTAAATTCTATTAACGCCAGTGTTGGACTCTGCGTGCTCAATGACAGGACACAGGGAGGTACTTCATATAATGACGGGGAAATTGAACTGATGGTGAGATATTTTTTTTTTGTTTTAGTTAGAGGAAATCGCCGGATCCCGCAGCTAGATGGCGCTGTGATCAAAATCTTCTAAAACAATTCCTTTTTTTGTTTTAGATGATTATCGCTAGATGGCGCTGTGATCAAAATCTTTTAAAACAATTCCTTATTTTGTTTTAGATGATTATCGCTAGATGGTGCTGTGATCAAAATCTTTTAAAACAATTCCTTTTTTTGTTTTAGATGATTATCGCTAGATGGCACTGTGATCAAAATCTTTTGAAACAATTCCTTTTTTTGTTTTAGATGATTATCGCTAGATGGCGCTGTGATCAAAATCTTTTAAAACAATTCCTTTTTTTGTTTTAGATGATTATCGCTAGATGGCGCTGTGATCAAAATCTTTTAAAACAATTCCTTTTTTTGTTTTAGATGATTATCGCTAGTTGGCACTGTGATCAAAATCTTTTAAAACAATTCCTTATTTTGTTTTAGATGATTATCGCTAGATGGCACTGTGATCAAAATCTTTTAAAACAATTCCTTTTTTTGTTTTAGATGATTATCGCTAGATGGCACTGTGATCAAAATCTTTTGAAACAATTCCTTTTTTTGTTTTAGATGATTATCGCTAGATGGCGCTGTGATCAAAATCTTCTAAAACAATTCCTTTTTTTGTTTTAGATGATTATTGCTAGATGGCGCTGTGATCAAAATCTTTTAAAACAATTCCTTATTTTGTTTTAGATGATTATCGCTAGATGGCGCTGTGATCAAAATCTTTTAAAACAATTCCTTTTTTTGTTTTAGATGATTATCGCTAGATGGCACTGTGATCAAAATCTTTTGAAACAATTCCTTTTTTTGTTTTAGATGATTATCGCTAGATGGCGCTGTGATCAAAATCTTCTAAAACAATTCCTTTTTTTTTTTAGATGATTATTGCTAGATGGCGCTGTGATCAAAATCTTTTAAAACAATTCCTTTTTTTGTTTTGGATGATTATCGCTAGATGGCGCTGTGATCAAAATCTTTTAAAACAATTCCTTTTTTTGTTTTAGATGATTATCGCTAGATGGCGCTGTGATCAAAATCTTTTAAAACAATTCCTTATTTTGTTTTAGATGATTATCGCTAGATGGCGCTGTGATCAAAATCTTTTAAAACAATTCCTTATTTTGTTTTAGATGATTATCGCTAGATGGCGCTGTGATCAAAATCTTTTAAAACAATTCCTTATTTTGTTTTAGATGATTATCGCTTTTTTTTTTTTTTAGTTGGAGGAAATCACCGGATCCCCGCCCGCCCCGCGGGCGGGGTATGTGGGAGTTGAACCTCACTAAAACCTCCAACCGCTCACACTCAGCGTCCGAACCCCGGCTGAGGCGTTGAGCGAGACACGGCACCTTCTTGGGTCCCCGCTCGCACTCACATGCGTTGGGGACCCGAAACTCTTAGGGGGCCAGAATCCGGGCGAGATCCCGGTCCCGGCCCCCTGCTCGACGGCGGCGGGTTGGCAAGTTGAGAGCGGCGTAAAGCCTCTCTCTCGCAGCCCCCGCCACCTGCTTCTGCGAGATGGTGGACTCGCAGAAGTCGAGCATCGCCTTCCAGGACTCGTCGCTCTCAAGCATCGACGCCGCGACGCCCGGGAGCGACAAGTCCGGACCTATTTGTTGGACCAGGACACAGCGCTGCCTCTCCCATGCGGGGCAGCGCGCGAGCGTATGCTCCGCCGTGTCCTGGTCACATTCCACGCAATGGTGGCACCTCGCCGTCGGCTCGGCCTTGATCCGGTGCAGATACCGACCGAAGCACCCGTGCCCGGTCAGCATCTGCACCATCCAGAAGGTGAGGCGTCCTCTGCCACGACCCACCCAATCATCTAGGATCGGGCGGATCGCCTCGACGGTCCGTAGACCCCATGTGGGGTTAGCGAGACGTCTCTTCCACGCTTCTACTACGGACCGCCGAGATTGGACCCTCCTGTCGCGAACCGCTTCCCGCAGGGGACGTATCACGCCCCGGGAGATGATTATCGCTAGATGGTGCTGTGATCAAAATCTTTTAAAACAATTCCTTATTTTGTTTTAGATGATTATCGCTAGATGGTGCTGTGATCAAAATCTTTTAAAACAATTCCTTTTTTTGTTTTAGATTATCGCTAGATGGCGCTGTTCTTAAAATATTTTAAAACATGTTCTTATCGCGCGTTACGAAAGGAAATATTTTTTATAAGATATGTTTTAATCGAAAGGAACTTCGTTCTATTCGGGTGTCCCATGACACCTCTAAAGTTTTTTTTCTTGTGAACAGATTCATAGAAGACTGCTAACTGATGATGGTTTTGGACTGGAAGAGAGTCTAAATGAAGAGGAATTTGGCCTAGGACTTGTAGTCAGAGGAAAACATAGGATTTTTTTCGGGAATCACAAACAAGAATGTAAGGAATGACTAAAATATTTTTCAGTTTAAAGAAATACTGATTACCGAAACTAATCAGTTAAGACGCTGAGTGTGAGTTTTTTTTTTTATTTGCACGCAGGCAGACGAGCCAACGGGCCACCTGATCGTAAGTGGTTACCGCCGCTCATGAACCTCCGCAATGTCAGGGGACATTGAGGGGTCGCTACCTACGACCTAACTTTAAGGACTCTCCTCAAGCCTCATTTGAAGAAGGACAAGTCATAGTGCTCATATAAATAACAGTTCAAATATTGTTAGTAAATTATCTGCTAATCTAAGACTGCTGTTAGTAATATGAAAATATATAAAATAGGTTAACTGGAAATCTCGGTTTGGGTAAAGGCCTCCTCCAAAGATGCCCATTTTCGTCTGTCTTGAGCTATGCAATGCCACTTTATGCCAACTGATCTGTTCAGATCGTCTTCCCAGCGGGCTAAGGGTCTACCCTTACCTCTCTTGTCAGAAGAAAGCTTGCTCAAAGAAGATAACCATAGTTAAATTAACATAAAATAAAAAATCCAGTGATAAATCTCACATTTTAAATTAGAACTTTAAACCTACCATTGTCTATTTTCTAGTCGAAGAGCAGACATTCTCAGAGAGAGTGTCACAAGCAGTCACAAGGTGGAAATACGAACCGTGGTTGTTCTTCGCTCCTGGAGACAAGATCAGTAGGAGAAAATGGCAGAATATAAGGAACAAACGAGTAAGTTTTGTATATAAATTTACTAGTTCCAAGACACTTCGTCTGCGTCACATAAGACGAAATAAATAAGCCTTTGTTGCTCTTCAAGTTAGTCCAGCCGTTTCAAAGATTAGTTAGACAGACAAAATTTAAGAAATTCCATATTTGGTTTATGTAGATTCATATGCAAATATTAAATACTAGCTGACCCGCGTAACTTCGTCTGCGTTACAAAGGGGTTCAAACAGTACTCGCAATGCCGTCGCGTTATTATTTTCGCGGCCCGCTGTTGCACCCACATATTCATTGCGTTTTATACTCGTCATAACTTCTAAACGAAAAGTCCGATTGAAATAAAACAGAAAGTAATTTACTTCTACTTTAATACTCTTGATAACATAATACTTAATTTGGATAAGGGTTAATATAACGATACTCATTTGCAGCGTACGCATAAATAAATAGGTTTTCGATTATTCACCTTGTGTTACATGTTCGATATTCTCATACAGATCTCTAATTTTTTTTAAAATAAAATATAGCCTATGTTACTCGGGGATAATGTAGCTATCCAAAGGTGAAAGAATTTTTGACATCGGTCCAGTAGTTTCGGAGCCTATTCATTACAAACAAACAAACATAGATGTGAGAGTATAGATTAGAAACATACATTTCAATTTTATTTGTATAGATATATGTTGTTATTTTGCGGCTGGATCTTGGTCTATAATTCAAAGCTCAAGGACTGTTTATTTCGACTATTTGTCTTATTATATTTGATTGTAGTAATATTATGTCGCGTTTCCACATTAACTTGCCAACTTCCAACTGTCACATTGGTCGGCCATCACCGTCATTTGTTTTGCACGTGTTGGACGTTGGCGAGCCAATGTGGACACGACATTCCACAGTATTATAAACCATATCACAGTCTAGTGATATTATTTGTTTTTAGTACTCTTTACTAAAAATCCGAGGTCTTCCAAGAAACATTCATATTCTAACTTTGGAATCGTGGAAGTCAGGCTCAGTTCTTCTAAGGCTTGAGAACACTATTGAAAATGTTAGAGGTGAGTTTTTACAGACCATAAGATTACATGCTGGAATTGGAGATGTGGACACACATACAATTTGAATGTCAAAATTAATATCAAAAGTTCTACCACCAGTTCGCTAAAATTACGCCTCCGTCCTGAGAAGAACCGGCGCAAGAAACTCAGCGGGCATGTCTTTTTGTAATAAAATATGTTTTTTTTTCTTTTTTTTAATATTGTTTTACAATATTTTTGTTTTTAACAAATGTATCAATATCAGTCACTTAAATTTGTGTGTCGTATAAAATTTACTTTCTTTATTCTTCTTTCTTTTATTACAGATCACCTAACAAATCAAAATGGTCCTACTCCATCACATATCACGGTGGATCTTCATAAGCTATTCATTATACCCATAAAACTTGTTAGAGAGACAACTTTGGGAGCTAACCAATGGCTGGATGATGCTAGGCAAATGGATTGGAGCACTAGGTAAATTACAAGCTTTATATTAACTTGCACTGGATGTTTATTATTCTAAGGTTAATAATATGGAGATTATTATTAAAGAATATATTACGATGTCATTTGTAAGAAAAATCGTATAATTTAAATAAGCACTTGACGCGGCCATTTTGGAAAAAAACTGTCATAACCTATATCTTAAGATAATATGTTACATTCTTTAATCAAATATACTACATCCACGATTAGAGCGTAAATAATTTATTTTAAAGAAAACTTATTGATGTAACTTTGTAAGTTCGGGTGGAATCTTGCGAGTTAAATTTGACAAACTTCCCGGTTTCCGATTGAGCTGACATTTTGCACGCAGATGTATATCGCGTGACAATACCATAATATGACAAAATGGCGCTGATCTGATGGATTCGGAGAGGAAATCTTGTGCTAAACAAGATAGACTCATCGTTGTCTCGTTTTACCTACTTCTCTTGGCTATCACTCTACTGATACATGATATACAGGATCTCAAAAGCTTGTAATTAAAATTGTTCTTTCATGTCAATTAGGTATGTCTACAATGGTTCTGATGATGGCTCCACACAAGATGATGAAGATAGTGGAAGCAAACGTACTCAGCGAATGGAAAACACTAATTCTGGTAAGTCTTAAATTCTTAACTAACTCAGTTAAGAATTTTGACCTAATACTAATACGAGATTCTCAAGTTAACTGCCTTTTTGTTACTGCTTATGTGCCTATGTGTCTATGTAAGTTCGGGTGGAATCTTGCGAATAACCAAATTCCTGGTTTCCGAATGAGATCATTTCGGCAGGTATTGTATCATAAGGTATCATGCTGGATGCAGGCCACTACCAATCGCATTGAAAATTTTTGGGGGAGGCCTATGTCCAGCAGTGGCATAGGAACTCCTGTACCAAATAACGACTGGTTCGACGTAAACTGGTTTAACAAACAAAATCTTTGTACGTTTAGTCATCATTGTCTTACATTTATGTAGATATCTTCTGTGTTTAGTGATCCTCAAGTTTTTTTGTGCTTTTATTTGCATGTTGTGTTTACATCTAGTAGGTCATTCATAATATAATCATGTTAGGGGTGTGCGAATATCGTTCGAATCGAATCGAATCGAATAATTCGAATCTTCGAATTATTCGAAGTTCGACGAATATTCGAAAAATTTCGAATAATTTGAAAAGTTTCGAATATTCGTTGAATTTCGAATAGTATCGAATTTGACTACGACGATGCATCGGAAATAGAACAAGAATTTGTATTTAGTAGATAATATCTTTAATGGGCTAGATGTCTACAAAATAGTCGTAGTCGTCGTAGTCGAATTCGATACTATTCGAAATTCGACGAATATTCGAAACTTTTCGAATTATTCGAAATTTTTCGAATATTCGGCGAATTTCGAATAATTCGAAGATCCGAATTATTCGATTCGAGTTTCGAATCGAATATTCGTATTCGATTCGGAACGAATAATTCGTGAATTCGAATTATTCGTATTCGATTCGGAACGAATAATTCGTGAATTCGAATTATTCGCACACCCCTAAATCATGTTCGTTATGTTTATTTATTTATTGTAACACCATTGTAATGACCAGTGGGGCTATTACAGGATGCGTCGTTTATCGTAATCGTCTATTTTCACATCAAATGACGTCATTTTTCATAAAATTGGTATTACGGAAAAACTTTAATAATTTTACCATTTATTGTAAAACGAAGTACACATTAGATGAAAAAATGTTCCTGAAAATGCATGAACCATACACATATTTTATGACACATAATGATTTTTAATAATTATGTATTTAGATTAATGACAATTGCGGCTCAGTCACATCATACAAACATGTATCACCATTGGTGAGTATTGGTGACATGTAGCATCTATCTATTGACAACATTCTTGTCAGTTCTATGACGGTTAGCTATGAGTATTCGGTGAAAGGATTATCCCGGAGCTTTCAAGGGCTATTGAACAATGGTCAAGTATGCTATTTTTTATGTGATATATACTTTCCTCCCCATGCAAACGATGTTATGCGAGCCAACTCATCATTATCACTACATACTACAAAGTAAAGTCGCTTCTCGCTGCCTATCTCTGTATTTGTACAAATATTTAAAACGTAACGGATATTAACGCGGGTTCAAGAAAATTCTGTCTATTATTATTATTAGCAGTTAATAATAAGTTTCACAAAATGTATCCAGAGTATCACACTTATTTTGATAATTTTCATTATAGAATAAAAAAAACCCGATATACTATTATCTGTAATATAATCGAATAATCCATTGGAGGCAACATTTGATGGTATCTTGTTATGTTCCTAATTCCTAATTGGGTAGAGTTTCATGAGAGACAGTGACCACTTACCATCATGTGGGCGGTCAGCTCGTCCGTCTGTTTTAGTTAAAAATCTATTTTTGTACGCTAGTATATCATCAGCTTTAGTAAATTTCTAATTGACAACTTCAAACGTAAAGGTAAACAAGTTGCACCATATGGGTATGCCTGTACAAAAAGTTATAAAAAATTGTGATCGGTCGTTTTTGTTTATTGGTCTAAAATGATCTACTTTATCAATCTTGCAAAGAGCTAAATTATTATTTCTCAAATTTAAATTATAAAAACATTACTTGATAACTCTTATTTTTTCTAGGTGGAAAACAATTTTTTTGCTTGAAGTGAATGAGATGATGTAAACAGAGAAACGAAAGTAATTTTGAAATGGAGGGAAATAAATTTGAATTAAAAAAATATATAGTTTACAAACAGACACTAATATTTTATTCACAATAATGATTTTTTTTGAGACAAGTCACAGAGATGACATTTCGTAACAATTTTGTTTAAAATGCATCACAAAAACACCGTGTCGTAAACAAAATAGAGATGTTCCAAGTATATGGTAACTTTTCAACGTTACGGCCGAATATCGTGCAGTAGACCCACTTGTTAGTAAGTGGTTACCAGTACTCATGGATACTTTACTTTCAAGAGACACTGAAATTGTTGACCAATTTCAAATACACTTTAGACCTCTTCTCAAACCTTATTGATGGACAAAATATATTGCTCGAGGAACGCTAATTCGGAGACAGGGAAGCCCAGTTAAAAGCGACATAACGTTTTCCAAAAAAGTTCTTACGAAACGAAACCTAGATTACCGCGTAAGATTCGAATAAAAATGACGAGTTTCACCTCGCGTAGTACTAGTGGGAAGCTAGTCATAAGAGGAAGATAAAAGGATCATCTTTAAAAATCTTCGGAGCATTCCTCATGCAAAAGACGATAAAAGAGAGATCTGCAAAAGCTTTACGTTAATTTATATTAAAATTATCACCTAAATGTAGTTGGAAAGATACCAAAAATAAATAACAACGAATACTTCAATAATTAAATTCAAACTTCTTAAGGTAACCTATGCAAACCATATTTGAACTGCACGCCACTGTTTCGGAATTCGGAACACAGATTTTTTTGTTTTCGGTCAAATAACTATTCGTTACATCTCTATTTCACAATGTCATTTATTGACGTTTGTCACAAAAAACAATATATATCCTAAACAAAATCAAAGTGTTTGTTTGTATATCAAAATAATAATGTTTAAAAATTTATTGTTTTAAGAACTTAGGACTAAATCGCAATTAGTAATATTTGAGAATAATATTGAACTGCCTATTGTATATCACAATATATTCCAAACTCAGTAAAATGTAAAGAAAAATAGAAAATAGAATCATTTTGCCAATTTACTATAGACTCTTAAAAGTCCATACTAGGTATGAAGAAAAAATTAAATTGATTGCTTTCACAAAATTGTGTTTCAAATAAAACCAAATGAAAAAATTACCACGAGTGAATCCTAAGAAAAACAAAGCATAAAAACAATTTTTTAGAGTTAAAATATTCAAAATAATAAACCTTACAGTCTCTGTAACAGTGTTGGCAATTGGCATTAATCGATTGATTTTTCAATCGAACTTAAGGAATATCACTAGAGGGGTCTTTTTAAAAAAAGGTCTGTCGGACAAATTAAAGTATAATTTGTTGATGGCTTGATGTTTTGGGACGGGGTACGGAACCTGGAATTACTCGTGACCTGACCTTAACTTAACTGTTTTTCTAGCTCATTTGACGTATTGTCAATCAAAGTTTATTCAATTTACATGGAGCTAATATAAAAAGAAGAAGAAGATGGAGCTAATATAAATTTGTTGAAATAAAATTGGAGTACCTAGCGGTCTTTGTAGTTTGTAAATTAAAATTAGCAGCTTTTAAAAGCAAGATGCTGTGAGTGTTGAAACGAATTTGAAGTCTCTGAATACTAGTAAAACGTATAATAGTATTTACTACAAATTGAACGTTTTAAGTGTAAAGATGAAAAACTATACATGTTGCTTTACGTTATAAATGTAATTAAAAAATTTATGACTTTTTGTTCTTTATTTGTTTTAATTTATGAAATAACAAAGTTAAGGTAATCATTTTTATATAACATCCATGTATCACGTTTTTTGTGTTCGGTATTCTCCTACACTCTTAACGGTCCTACCAGCTACTGTGACTTGCGAGATTTGCTGCCATCAACAGCCTGGCGCCTACCATAAAAGAGCTTATTGAATTTCTTTGAAGGACATAATATCAAAGCGTGCGATGTATATCGATGCTAAGAGTTCCTGAGAAAGCATTGCCTCCCAGTAGCCACCAAGTGCAACATTAACATGTTATTTTTCGGAATTGTAGTTTATTTTTGATTTTCCTTATTATAATACTTAACTTTCCAGTACCTAATGAAATGAACTCTTATTTTGTTTGTACCTATTACATTTTCAAAGTGATAAAAATCTAAGATAGTACAAAAACGTAACAATTTTGACTTTCTCGCTACAATAGTGAATTTTTGTTCACATAGTTTTCATAACATTAGATATTTAGGCACGATATCCGTTCTTTATTTCAACTTTGTAAACTTAAAAATCATTTAAGATACTCCGAAAGGTACCTTTTTCATTTGACGTTTATAAACGATAAACTCGGATAAACAAGTGACGAATTATTCATGATTAATATCCTAAAATTGTCTGTAATACCAATTTTAACTTGTTATTTTTTCGGTTTCGTTACCATGGAAATATTTAAAGGCTTAGAATACATTCTAAAATTTTTTGCATTGTGAAATATTTATATCAATCACCGTTAAATGACTAAAAATGCATTAAACACATTCTGTGTAACGATATTATGTATAGGAAGAGGTCTTCATGCAAAAACTCCAGAACTCTTCCAAATTGTCTCCAACTTATTTTCAAATTAGTGACGAACGTATTGTTATCAGTATCCAAAGATCGAAAGAAGATTATCTTGATGTTTTCATATTTTTTCGGCATTTTTTTAAAAAATCTCCATTGTGTACTTAGCCTTACACAGACTAATCAAAATTATGACAATTAGTGGTCATGCGCACAACCACGTTTCTTTCTAAGAAAATTCGTAATCGTAAACAAAATGTCAAAAAAATTTAGTTCATTTACGATAACGATACAAAGCTGTAATAGCCCCACAGTTTTATAAACCAATAAAATAAAAATTAAAAAAAAGTGACAACAAATACATAAATAGATTTTGAATTTTTCAGAATCCGAAGAACAAACTTACACAAGAAGACCAAGAAAACAAATGAAAACTAAACGAAGTAGACGATACAGGAATAAAAGAGAAACACATAATAATAAAACGTTAAATACAAATGTAACTGATAACTTAAATGATATATTAACAAATAAAACTAAATATATAAATAATAATCAAACAAAACAGAGACATAATGATTATTCTGATGAAGATGTGTCTTTGAAAAGAGTTTCTAAAGTCATTGATGATGTTAAGAATGAAAAAGGTAAATATAATCAATCTTATTGGTGCATATTAGGGATGTTACGAATAAACTTATTCGGACACTCGCGGTTTTCTATAATACTTTCATGCATTTTCAACTGGTTCTTACCACGATATTTAATTAATCGAGTTGTCTCAATATTTCGTTGTTGTTGCAAACGTCATGATCACGAGAAGACTGGATACTGCGGGTCGATTTAAGAGCAAACAAATCTGTCTACCCTCGCACTCGTTCGCTTTTTGGTAGTACCACTGGAACTCGTCGTCATTTCAATCGTGACGTGCCAGGAACGTATTCTCTGAACGGCCGAACTAGAGTAAAATAACCGTATCATTTTTTCAGCAACAATTTTCGATGAAACCGAAGACGATGGTATAACTAAATCTATTTACGAAATGTATTATAAAGAAGTACCTAAAGACATTAATAGCTTTAAGCCGTTTATTAGAAATGGTAAAAACAAGAAGGTAATAAGAAGTAAGAGCGAGTTTAAGAAGATTGGTGGTAAGAGAAGAGTTCGGTTAGCTAGAAGAAGAGATATAAAAGAAGATGAAAGTAGTGAGTCTGATGAATTTACAGGTAAACTTTTATTACAAGCTTTATATTAACTTGCACTGGATGTAACGAACTAATTTCGGGTGGTTGCAAACTAAATTTGACAAACTTCCCGGTTTTCGATTGATTTGACATTTTGCACGCAGATGTATATCGCGTGACAATGCAATAATATGATATAATGGCGCTGATCTGATGATGGAATCGGTGGCCATAGGAACTCCGGTACTAAACAAGATAGACCCGTCGTGTTTAGGCTCATTTTACTTGTATTAGCTAGCACTCTACTGATTCATGATATTCAAAATCTTATTTAAAGTTTCCTTTAAAATAAACTATGAAATGGTTACGTTATTTTGAATATTCGTAGAAACGCGAATAAATGAAAGTACAGCTACATCATCTCAAGAAGAATCTTCAGAAATGGAAACTAATGAAGAAAATTGGAAAATTAATAGACGAAAAAGGTAAGTAAAATGTTTAATCTTCTTATATATAAAAATGAATTGCTGTTCGTTAGTCTCGCTAAAACTCGAGAACGACTGAACCGATTTGGCTTATTTTAATCTTGAAATATTCGTAGAAGTCCAGGGAAGGTTTAAACGGTGAGAAACTTTACTTATGTTACGCAGACGAAGTTGCGCGGGCCAGCTAGTTATAAATAAAAATGCATTCGTAATAAAATTGATCATTGTAAAAATAGATATAAAGTCTAGTTCGCAATAGGATAGTTTTTTAAACGAGTAATTTAGTAAAGAAACTATTGGCTTACAGAAAGGGTGCGTCAAGTAAGCACACAATGAAATTTAATGTTTTTGAATATGCCAAAAAATTGTAACTAAACAATGCTAAATATTGACCAATACCACATAAATAGTGCTACTGTACTTTAAAAGATATTCAATAGTCAATACGTGCCTGACAGCTTTACGTCAAACATACCACGCACCATCCGGCTATGGAATGAGCTCCCCTCTTCGGTGTTTCCCGAGCGCTATGACTTGTCCTTCTTCAAACGAGGTTTGAAGAGAGTCCTTAAGGGCAGGCCGTAGATAGCGACCCCGCAATGTTTTCTGGCAATGCAGAGGTCTATGAGCGACGGTAACCGCTTACGATCAGATGGGCCGTTAGCTCGTCTTTCTGCGTGGCAATAAAAAAGAAACTTCTAACATAGCAGGCACTGAAGAAAAAAGTGACAGATCAATTTGTTTTAAGTTTCATAAAACTACAATCTTTCAAAAGAGATGAACCCTTACAAGTCTCAGCGCTCGGGAAACACTGAAGACAAGTTGATAATACTAATAACCTTCTATTCTTCTACAGAACTTTGAGAGAAGAATCAACGAAAAATAAAGAAGATTTCATTATAACGCTACGTCCGACACAAATAAGAACTTTTGTTATTTGGTTCGATAAGAATTAATAATATTATAAAACTAGAGCCGTCACGAGACGCCTGGCTGATGTGAAACATCGACATTATTTTGTAAAAGTAAAATCCAGAAATAAACGTTAATATTCATTAAATAAAAAAAATATACAAAAATTTATGAATTCATTTCTCATCGTGAAAAGAATTCGCCAAAAATGGTTTTCTGTGCCACTATAGACGTTTCACATCAAAAAAACCTTACATCCTAAGATCCTGTATATCATGTATCAGTAGAGTGCTAGCTAATACAAGTAAAACGAGACAACGATGGATCTTGTTTAGTACAAGAGTTACTATGACTTCTAACTACATCAGATCAGCTCCACGGTACTATTATTGAGTTGTCACGCGATATAACCACTCAAGTGGGAACGTCACTATTCGCTAGATGGCGAAACTGGGGACTTCGTTCCGAATCAATACCGTGTTTGAGCTCCTTTTTAAAAACATTTTTTTCCAATAATTTTTAATTAAACCTTATATTTTTGTAAATCATTTTTACTAAACGACGCTGTATTGCATTTTCAGCGAAATTATATCATCTCCGCAAAATATGAGACGATTAAAAAATGTGAACAAAACAAGTTTTAGAACTGTGCTCAGTTTTGTCTCCTGCCACAGACTTGGCAATAGTAAACAAACCAATTTGGTTGCCGATCACAGTTGAGTGGGTAAACATGCGTGAAAAATATAAGTCAAATTTAATTATACTTTTACTTACTCTATAGACTAATATAACAAACTTCAGCTTAAGTTTGTTTGTGCGCGCTAATCTCAGGAACTACTGATCCGATTTGAAAAATTCTTTCAGTGTTGGATAGTCCATTTATCGAAGGTTATACCACTTTTTGACACAGACGAAGTTGATAATAATAAGAACAAAATAAAACAACATTTTAAACTCAATAACATTTATTTAACATCCACATTACCCTAACTACGGAACCCGAATAAATTATTCTTAATACAAAAACGACCCAAAAGTAATATCTACATAAATATACAGCGTGTCAGAAATTAAACCTTTTACGACATACAGGGTGAGTATAATAACATATTGAAAAACATAATGGTTGATGGTCATATACCAGTAACAATATTATAAGTAGAGAATAAGTTTTAACGTCTTATTAAAAAGCCACTGAAATATATCCAAAATACCTTAAAATTTTTTGTCGGTCGCACGACGCAGCAGACGGCTTTGTCAATAATCAGTTTTACTGCACTTAAAATTTGTAGGCAATTTTTTTCATTTAAGTACCTATTTTTGTAACATTTTGTATTATCACCCTCCGTCAATATGTACCATCATGAAATCACCCTGTAGTTTTGTGACACGATGTATATAAGGACCTTATACAGGGTGCATCTGTAACTTTGTATCAGCTGTAGTTTGGTGAATGATCTGTCGAAATACAATACCGAAACACTTATTACAGATACACCCTGTATAGTTTTTATTAATTTTTCTAATATATTAATCATTTTTATAGTTTATTTATAAACAAAGAGAGACATATTATATTTAGATTTAAAAAAACACTTAAATATCATAAAAATCAACATTTTTTGACCAACTTCCTAAAAGCAGGCTATAAATTTGACTTATTTTTTTTTATGCTTATAACTTAAGGTGATGGTCGTCGTGAGATCCCATTTAAAATTAATTAGAGAATAGAGATCTAAGTAGTAAGGGGTTGTCCATTAATCACGTGAGGCTTGAAAGGGGGGGGAGGGGTTTGATAAAAATCACGAAAATACCACAAGGGGGAGGGGGGGTGTAGTAAGATATCACGTGTATTTATTTTTTCGTCAAACCTGCATGATGCTTATCCAGTTGTTAGTGTTGAAGAATGTCTTGCTAATCCGTGGTCCGAGGACAATATACATTAAATATATTCAGGTACTAGTACAATACATGTTTTTCCTATGATTACACTCTTCGTTTATTATTATTGTTATGGCAATAAAAAAAAACTTGCAACCTGGTGTAGACATTTTTATTATGGTCCTTAATTTTAGAATAAAATAAGATTATAGTTTATACCTGTATTTAAATTAAGATAATATTCAGAAAATTTTAAGATTCGTTGTAGGTACTAAAAATACACGTGATGTTGAGAAGGGGGAGGGGGGGTGGT
The DNA here is from genome assembly GCA_030269945.2 of Trilocha varians. NCBI lineage: Eukaryota > Metazoa > Arthropoda > Insecta > Lepidoptera > Bombycidae > Trilocha > Trilocha varians. Next base: position 15,045,841 of record AP028278.1, on the reverse strand, counting down.
CTTAAACCTCACTACATATCACCGATGGGGGAGGGGGGGTGGTCTTAAACCTCACTACATATCACCGATGGGGGAGGGGGGGTTAAAAAATGCTAAAAAAAAGATCACGTGATTAATGGACAACCCCTAATAGAAAAGCCGTTTTTGATGACTATTTTTTTGTTTGAAAGCATATAATTTGGATGTGATCTTATATCAATTTGATAAAGATCTGACTGGCTAGTTCTTGTGGTATTCTTGACATATTATGGTAGTCAGCCATTTTTATTTTGAAAGAAAAAATACTTGAAAATTTAAATATTTTAAGTGTTTATTAAATCTAAATATAGTTTTTTACTAAATATTTAAATCACAATATTTTCATACAAATCATGAAATAAAATCATAAAAAATATAGTGACATATTTTAACTTACTTTTTCTTGCTGTATGCTGCAACAAAATTTTATTGAACCAATTTCGATAGCTATTTATTTGGTAACACATGTGATCCCAAGTATTATTAGTATTTTTGTTTTAATGCAAATTTTGTTTAAAATGAGATAAGAAAAAAACACTTTTAAAAACTAGATTTATTTTAAATAAATAGATGTAATTTTAGCAAAAATATTTTGTCGATTGAAACATTTTTGCTATACAGGGTGTATGAAGAGCACTCCCGAAAACGAAGGCTGGTTGTACTAGTGATACCTGGGATGTTAAGCTTTTTGCAAAAAAAATCGTCTCAATGGACCGATGTCCTGGCTTATCATCACTAGTACTACCACCAGTCTTCGTTTTCGGGAGTGGTTTATTTACACCCTGTATATTACCTTCTTTGAAACTTATTTTAAATTGTACTTTCAGTTAAATAGATAAATAATGCTTAAGGAATGTCTTTTTGTAGCCAAGTCTAAAGAAATACAGGTTGATTTCTTAATAATGGTATACATGATGGATCTGTAACTTTGTACAATTTGACATGGCGTGAATGACCTGTTGAAATAAAACTTAGAACCACTTATATTTTTGGAATCGGATAAAAATTTTTTTTCATCATAGTATGGAAGTCCACAACGATAGTCGTACGTTTTCCATACAATGTCAGAAAAATAAGTTTTACCGATCCAAAAAATAAAAATGGTGCTAAGTTGTATTTCGACAGGTCATTCACCCCACGTCAGATTGTCCAAAGTTACAGATCCACCCTGTATATTGAAGGTCATATACCAGTAACAATATTATCCCTACTAATATTTAATGCGAAAGTAACTGTCTGTTACGCTTTCCCGCTTAAACCTCTCAACCGATTTCGATAATTCTTTTTTTATTTGAAAGCAGACATTTTGAGCATAATCTCGTATAAATTTGATAAAGATCTGACTGGTAGTTTTTGTGCTATTCTTGAGAAATGGAAGTCGGTCGTTTTCATTTATTACTATAAATATATTACTTTTATTTCCGTAGTAGAACTGAGTACTTTTCACCTCCTTCAAAAAGTACCACCATTAACAAATCACCCTGTATATCGATTTTATTAAAACTATTGAAGATTCCATGGGCCCCAAAATCTATTGATTTTCTTAGAAAATCATATTTATCTATGACACGATCAGATAATAAAATCTCATGATACTTCATACATTTGTTTTATGTTAGAAATTATCATGAAATTATCAATTTTATGATGTGACCGCGACATATGTTTTTATATACAAGGTATATTTTTATATATTATTGCTCTATATCTAAAGCCGATAGTTTTCTGATGAACTCCGATCTCTGTGAAGGTGTTAGTTCCTGTAAAAATAATTATTTTGTCTATAAATGTTGTATAAATATGATTCAAATCACCCTGTATATACAAAATTTATTAAAAAAAGGATCTTCCAAATCGGTTCATCCAAGAAAAGTAACACACTTAATCACGTGACTAATCATGAAAAGTTTTTACAAAACCTTCATATTTTAGGAACATTACAAAATCGGTTCAACCAGGAGAAGTAGACTATTTTTTTTAATTGAAAGGTAACGTCTGTTAATGTCTCGTTTAAATTTAATCGAGATCAAACTAGTAATTATTGACTTATTTCTGAAAAGGTGAAGTCGGTAGTCAATGAATTTTTGTTAATCAATACTCGTTTGATGAAATTTAATCACTAAAACTCGAATTTCTTGGATATCCTTGCATTTAATCTATCATGTTTCTTGGAAAGATTTAATCCTTATAAGTCACTCTATCGATTGGTGCGATAAAAATACAGGGTGTATTTTTTTGTAATTTTCGATTCTCGGTACCAAGATTTTTTTTAAAATCTATGATTGCAGTTGTATTTCAAAATTCTCTAAAATCATTATTTCGGGTACTTCCCCTGAAGGAGGCGTTTTAAATTTCCACCCCGTATATACGAAGATTTCTGCAAATGTTGATACCGCGATTCAGGATCTCGCGCGCTCTAATTGGTCGCCACAGAACCCTTTCCCGATATACAGGTTTCCTCACGATGTTTTCCTTCACCGTTTTTAGCCGTTTTAAATTTCCACCCTGTATCTAAAAATGAAAACTCGAGAACCTCCGAACCGATTTGACTGATTATTTATTCCGTAAAAGTTTATATTACTAGGAAAGCTAGTTTAATTCAAAACTTACCGCAACTAAAGTATTGACCGCGTGCAAAACGGCGTCTTGTTTGATAGCTCGTAGATTTCTCTCTAAGACTGAATCTGTATCAGCAGCCTGAGATTCCAGCCATTTGCAAACTGCTTCGTTGTCGTGTTCCCACTGGTGGGACTGTAATAATAAATACAAGCTTTTAAGATCCTGTATATCATGTAACGGTAGAGTGCTAGCTAATACAAGAGAAACGAGACAATGATGAGTTTTGTTTAGTACAATAGTTCCTATGACTCCATCATCAGATCAGCGACATTTTGTGATATTATTATATTGTCACGCGATATACATCGCGCGAAATTGAATCAATCCAAAAAAGTCTGAATGGACCGGTTTCGTAGCTTATAATCACAGGTTTTTTTTTTTTTTAAATTGCAAGTTAGATAAACGAGCATACGGCCCACCTGATGGTAAGCGGTCACCGTCGTCACATCATCACAGGTATCACTGGTACTACCACCAGTCTTCGTTTTCAGGAGCGCTCTTTATACACCCTGTATACACACACCTCCTACTACCTACTACCTCCCCCCTCCCCCCTACAGTACCTGCGTCTCCCCCCTGTCCTCCGCGAACCACCTCCTGAGCGTGGCGGCGGCGAGGCCCCGTTGTACCGGTGACGTCACTCCGTGCTGACCGGCGCCCTGAACTCTTCGTTCCTGAGCTCCCTGGAGTAGTAGTCTTCGAAGACGCCAGTAGAGGAGGCGACGGGAATCCCGCCAGGGGATTATATCCTGGAAATAAATTAAATTTAAAGAAATCTTTAAAGATCCTGTATATCATGTATCAGTAGAGTGCTAGCTAATACAAGTAAAACGAGACAACGAGTCTATCTTGTTTAGTACAAGAGTTACTATGACTCCATCATCAGATCAGCGCCATTTTGTCATATTATTGTATTGTCACGTGATAGATATACGTTTTAAACTAACTAATTATTATAACCTAAAAAAATTAAATTTTATTATAATTCCCTCACTAATTAATCGAAAGGAACTTCGTTCCATCCGGTTGACCCTTGACACTTCTCAAGTTTTTTTATTAATAAATCTAAAATAATAGAATACTTACAGAGATACATCCTTTCTCTAACATCCTCTCGGCTGTATCGTGTAATTCAGCAAATTGTACTGCGATCTAGAAAAAAATAAATAAATCTCTTATTTTTGTTTTACTATATTAAGTTGCCTTTAATTGTATTTGTGGATTATTGTTAAATAAATAAATGAATACAACAGACTCATAAATGTATTTAAATGTAACTTTAGATAAAAACCAAGGAGTCAAATATGACTCATCTGACAAAATAATATGATAGATGAATTTCGAAAATGGAAATATTCCAAATATTCAGAAATTTCTGTGGCTCATAAGTCCTTATTAATGAGTCAAATATGACTCATTCTCAAAAAATAACGTTTAATGAGAAATGTTAACACTTCATTTGGTTCATGCTAAAATAGTTCTTACTTCATGATAAATAGGTCCTAATTCCTTTTCGCGTGCTTTGACAGTTTTCTCAGCGGCCAACAACTCGCTTTCCAACTCTCTTACGCGACTTTCAGCTGAAAATAATAAATATAATATTACAAAAATGAAAACGACCGACTTCCATTTTTTGAGCATAGCACAAAAACTACCGACAGATCTTTATCAAGTTTATACGACACAATGCTCAAATTATCTGCTTCCTAACAAAATAAATCATCGAAATCGGTTCACATGATAAACAAAAACACATACAGACGAATTAAATACTTTCTCCTTTTTGAAAGTCTGATAATAAATAAGCAAATGAGGATAAAAATTAAATTAAGTATTGTGAGGAGGTTCCTCTCTCTTGAGCCCTGACCACTGATGACTTGGGTCGTAGACCTCGTCTTCAGTGGCCCTCTGCTTTTTATATTCTATTTTTAAATTTTATCTTCTTGTATTTTTTTTTAATATAATGTAAAAAAAATAAGTAAAAATAAATGAATATGGGAACATAAAAAACGTTGTAGGTAATCTATTGAACCGATTTAGATAATTTAAGCGTTCTTTATTTTTTTATTCTGGTGTTTCTATCACAAGTAAAGAAATGTCTATGTCAATATTCGTGTCCTTTCTTAGGGTCTAAACATTGTCTGTACTAAATTTCATCAAAATCGGTTGAGAGATTTAAGCGGGAAAGCGTAACAGACAGAGTTACTGTCGCATTTATAATATTAGTAGTGATATAAATAGTTGTATAATATACAGACCTGCTTTTCCGATGTCGGTTTTGACTAACACGTCGTCAATAGAACCTCTCCTGTCGAAGTTCTTCGATATTTCTTTGATTTGGTCTTTTAATTCTGAAAAAGAATAAAAAAATAAATACACAAGTCTGAATTAAAAATAATTACCATCAAAATCGGTTCACGAAGAAAAACACAAAAATGGCCCCTTTTAGTATAGAATAGTGCACCCATCGTTTTTTGTTTTCCTGCATGAACCAATTTCGATGATTGTTTTTATGATTTATTCAAGAAACTGCACACTACTTCATATCTATCCCGTGCTGGGTTTTAGCTTCAGCCGAGGTTCCTACGCTGAGTGTGAGCTTCTGGCGGTTTTAGTGCGGTTCAACTCACATATTACCACTGCGGGTAAATAAAAGTATAATATTTACCTGTAATTCTTGCCGATTGTCTAAGTAACTCCGGATCCAATCGATGCATAGTTTTCAAAATATCTCTCTGTTTGAATTTAACTTCCACTATGCCTTCTGCTTCTAAAACTCCGCCCCTGTAATAGACAATATAGACTTTTATAGTTTTTTACCGTCCATCTGACGGTTACCGTCGCACATGGACCTCTGCAATGGCAGGATATTGTTACCATTATCCTACTATACAGGACTGCAGCTTAAACAGAAAACTTTAAAGATTGTCATAAAGTTCCGAGAACCTAAATTATTGAGTATTTGTATTGTCAATTATACTGTCAATCAATCAATTATAGTGTCAGTCGTTCTGTTAATTCTTCTATCAATGAAACAGTCAGGAGTAAAAAAATGTCAATAAGTTATTCCATAAATCATTTTGTTGGTCAATCATTTTATGACTCAACTATCAATCCAATACAATCAATCGATCATTCATTCGGTTGATGAATCAACCAATCATTCACTCAGTCAGTCAATCACTAGACCAATCAACCAATCATTAAATCAATCAATCATTAAATCATGTAATCAACTCACCTAGCCTCAGTGTCGGCATACATCTCCATCCTGTCGTTATTGACGCTAGGGTCCACGACCGCCCAAGCGCCCCCCCTTAGTTCGGCCCCGGGGGGTATATATACTAGTACAGGGCCCCCTGGACCTCGTAGAGAGCGCACAATCTCAGCGCCGAACTTTAGGATTTGTTCGTACATGTCTGTTGGAAAAAAATAATATTGTAACTGAAAAGGTAAGATGTAACTATGTAAGTTAAGGTGGAATCTTACAAGTATAATGTGACAAACTTCCTTGTTTTAATTTTGCACGCAAACAATGCAATAATATGACATAATGGCGATGATCTGATGATGGAGTTGTAGTAACTCCTGTACTAAACAAGATAGACTCGTTGTCTCGTTTTACTTGTATTAGCTAGCACTCTACTGATACATGATATACAGGATCTTAAAAACTTATAATAAACTAGCTGACCCGTGCAGCTTTGTCTGCGTCGCATAGAAATTGTTCCCGGAAATTTTCTAAAAGTACTCATCAGAATGCTTCATTAGAGCCCAAACACGATGAGGTTATCTTGCTTATTGACGGAGTTCCTGTGGCCACCTTCCAGCTCCATCATCAGACCTTGATCTAAGATATCCTATCTCTCAAGTTGGATCGAACTGCACATGGTGTGGAAATTTTATTATAATCGGTTAAGTGGTTTAGGAGTCCATTGAGGACAAACATTGTGACACGAGATTTATATATATATATTAAGATTTAAAATGATTTTTTTTAAATTTATTTATTTACGTACCTTTTTGTCCTCCACTGAATCCTCGCCAGTTCGCAAATATAATGATGGGTAGGTTCTCTCTTGAGAAATCATTTATAGCTTGAGACGTTTTATAAGCGGAGTCGGGGAACCAGACCTAGTGAAATAAATATTACATTACAATTTATAACGTAAATAACAGCGTAACGCGTCGTGCCGTCAAGCGTAACCTCGTTATAGGGTCGGACGATGAGTAGTGGGAGGATTTAGTGCGTGCAGTATTGATGAAATGCCCACGCATATACTGTCTTTGTGTGATTATGTGACTGTGACAGTGTATGACATAGTATGAGAGAGTGTTAAAGTGTATGAGAAAGTGTGACATGGTATGACAGAGTGCAAAAATATATGAAGTTAAAGTCTAACACTGTAACAACTTGACTGCAACAAAGTCAAAGTGTGACATAATATGACTGTGACATTGTATGACATAATATGACAGTGCCTAAGATAGTATAACATAACGTAAAAATACGATAGAGTATGACAGTGACAGACTCAGACATTCTTGAACTCAATTGTTCGCAATGCGCCTCGAATGGAGTGACAGAGATAGAAATACATATCTCTGTCTCACTTGCACATTGTTCTAGAAGCTTCTGGAATAGTCCCGAATGGAGCGACTAACAACATTCTAGAAAGTTCTCGATTAGTCCCTTCTCGAACAGTCTCGAATACTGTTCTAGAAGCTTCTCGACTAGTCTCGAAGGGTGTGAAAGAGATAGCAATATACCTCTGTCTCGCTTACACACTTCATAGAACATTCCCGAACAGTCTCGTATGAGTGAGAGAGATAGCGCTATATATCTCTATCTCGCTCACACACTTTTCTGGATGTTTCTAGAACATTCTCGTAACAGTATCATAATATGACTATGACAGTGTATGACACAGTATGACGTACCTGTCCGGCCTGCTGCAATGTCTTCGCCTCGGAGTCCAAGTTGGCAGGATCAGCTGGTAAGGTGAGTTCCACTGTCCTGGTCTCCACGGCTATAACACCTACTGGAATACCGCCGAGACGGGCCCGACCTTGTAAACAAATACAATTTAATTAATTAAAAAAAAAACTTAAGAGGTGTCAAGGAACACCAGGATGGAACGAAGTTCCTTTCGATTAAAAGATATCTCAAAAAAAATATTTCCTTTCGTAACACGGGATAAGGAACGTGTTTTAAAATATTTTGATCACAGCGCCATCTAGCATTAATCATATAAAACAAAATAAGACGCTGTATTGCATTTTCAGCGAAAATATATCATCTACGTAAAATATGAGACGATTAAAAAATGTAAACAAAACAAGTATTTGAACTGTGCTCAATTTTGGATCCTGCCACAGACTTGGCAAAAGTAAACAAACTAATTTGGTTGCCGATCACAGTTGAGTGGTTAAACGAACAAAATCGGATAAAAAATTACACCCTGTATATAAAAAATGTAACGTCATTGCACAGCTGAACCGATTTGGTTATTTTGTCTACTCACCAGTGACAACAGTCTGCGCCCACGGCTTCATGATCTCATCGAAGCTGCCGTGGTCAAAGAACCCTGGTCTACCACCTTCTCCTGTGAGGAGTAGCCGAGGATCGTGAGGTCCTCTAGGAGGGGTCCACAGCACCGGCCTGTCTATAGGGTCGGCGCACCGCATTATGGGGACCATGCTTAGTTTATCCTGGAAATGAATGTTGGGTTGTAGACCAAAATTGGTTTGGTCGTAAATAAAATGAATAATAATCTGATTTTAATAAAAAAAGGACCATCGAAATCGGTTCATATAGTAAAAAAATAAAAGTTAAAAAATAACATTTTTAAATACAGATACAAAAATACTTGATTGATCATTTAAAAATGTCACAGAGAATCATTCAAATCGGTCCACCCAAACTAAAGTTATCGAGGGACAAAAATAGAAAAAAAAAAATCCAAAAAGATACAGATGAATTAAGTAGAAAACTACTTTCTTTTTTGAAGAAAAATACAATCATTTTTTATCTGACCCATCCAAAAACAAAATGAATCATCCAAATCGGTCCAGCCAAACTAAAGTTGTTTCTTTAATGGAAAGAAATTGGTTGCCTGTAAAGTCGGTATACGGGCGAAAGTTTTACGTGACAACGACTCGGGCATGGTTAGCCCGCCTAAGAGCGAGAGAGACAGACATAAAAAGTGACGCGGCACGCGTGCCTCTCACTCGCTCTCATTGTGAGCGCATAACGTGAGCGGAGCGTAACGCAGTGAAGTGAAGTGTCACCCGCGGCAAACCAATTTATAAGACGTTGTCACGTCAAAACATACACAAATACAGACTAATTTATCAGTTCTCCTTTTCAACAACGTAGCTCACCTTCGGCACAAAAGCAAGCCAATTAACAGCAGTTCTGACAGCATCCAAATCGGTCGGAGCAACAGCATGAGACACACCGTTACAATGCATTATCTGAATACCGCCGAGTTGGTTGTTACTGGCGTAAACAGCTCGTCCTAACACTTTGTTTAGAGCTGCGTGACCGGTTAGGATGATGTATGAGCTCTCCACTTGGATTACTCTGTGTCCGAGCCTAAAATAAACAAAAAAAAACTTTAACGGGAATGAGTGTCTTGGGCGTAACGCGTCGCGCCGTCCCTCATAACCCCGTGCTGGGTTCTGGCCTCAACCGGAGTTCGGACGCTGAGTGTGAGCGGTTGGAGGTTTTAGTGCGGTTCAACTCCCACATACCCGGTAATTTCTTCCATAAAAAAAAAGAAAAAACAGTATCAGTAGAGTGCTAGCTAATACAAGTAAAACGAGACAACGAGTCTATCTTGTTTAGTACAGGAGTTCCTATGACTCCATCATCAGATCAGCGCCATTTTGTCGTATGTCAACTCAATCGGAAACCGGGAATTGTCAAATTTAGCTTGCAAGATTCCATCCGAATTCCTTACATAGTTACATCCAGTGCAAGTTAATATAAAGCTTGTAAAAAGCTATTACTTACCTGACAACATACGATCCTATTCCTATAGCTCTACAAGTAACAATAGAGATAGTAACTATGTCTTCATACGCTTGAGCAGTTTCACCAGCGATTAGACCAGCATCACGAAGACATTCCACGCCTAGGCCGTCTTCTTTACCTAGATATAAAAAAAAAACCATTACTGCCCACTGTTGGGCTCAGGTCTCCTCAGAAGAGGGATTAGGCATAGTCCACCACGCTTGCCCAGTGCGGATTGGGGACTTCACATATCTTCAAAGGATTTTTAGAACCCTTTTCCGACATGCAGGTTTCCTCACGATGTTTTCCTTCACCGTTTTTAGCCAGTGGTGTTGTGAAAAATTGCACATAAATATTTTTCACATTTAGATATAGGGGTACAAACCGGCCGGATTTGAATCCGCGACCTCCCGTACGGAAGGACGCGCTTCGACCACTACCCCACCACGACTTTTAATAAACAAACTAAAAAGTAAAAACTATGTGTTACAAACTCTCAATCAAGTGTAGAACAAAATTGGAGAACGTAGTCTAAAGTTGAAAAATATGAGTTCATCGTTTAATTAAATTATAAAGTTTCTTTAAACACTCGCGGTTATCTACATCGTTTACACTATTACTAAACGGGTTCTTACCAAACGGGCAAACGAACGAGTGCGAGGGTAGACAGATTTGTCTGCTCTTAAATGACCTACCCGCAGTTCCTCAGTCTTCTCGTGATCATGGCGCCTGAAACAGTGCTGAAATATCGGGTCCGCTCAATTAAAAATAATCGTGGTAAGAACTCGTTTAGTAATAGTGTAAGTGATGTGGTTATCTACACTACTGCGAGTGTTTAAATAAATTTATTAAATAATCTCATTATGCAACTAGCTGAAATAACCCAAGCAAACCTAACCTCAACTAAACTTACCTTTTTTAAGCTGTTTTGGAGTTTCTTATTCTAAATCAGAATACTTACCTATAATATCAGTGATCCTATATCTCGGTTCCCCTTCATCATCAATGAGCTCCGCCTTCACGGAGCCGAGCGGGGACAGCTTGGCGTAACAAGCCGGTGTCAAGTATAAGTACTTGAATCCTCGCTCTGGTCGCTCAGCATCGAGCCAAGCGACGCTGAACTCAGCTTTTATTTCCTCGGCTACGCCTATACGAGCTCCGGAATTTACGCTTACATATACCTTAAAAAATATTAAACTTGTTTTAAGATCCTGGATATGATTTAGTTAAGTGCTAGCTAAGATATGTAAAACGAGATCTATATTGTCATGTTATTGCATTGTCACGCGATATACATACATCTGCGTGCAAAATATCGGCACAATCGGCACTTTCCGTCTCGATTCCCTTACGATAACGCGCGATAAGGAACTTCGTTCCAAAAATATTAATTATATTATGTAAATACACTTACCCTGGGTATTTTTAATTCCCTCGCGTACTCCGAAGCCTTATAATAGACCCAGTCTTCTTGAGGTCCGAATGAGCCCATGTAATGCGTGAGGTCATTGGCTATTAGTATGACGTCACGTCCTTCCGGACATTCCGGGGTGAACAGGGTCAAACGCCATGCGACCATACCCACCTATAGGACAGTTGAGTATTGTACCGGTTTTGATGATTTTCAAAAATTTAATCATACATAGAGACAAACAGAGTAAACCTACTTTGTTTTATACTATGCCTTTAAAAATTCTTCAGAAAATCTACACCCTGTGTAAACTTAAGCTATTCTCCAATACTGGCTTAATGTTGGATAATGGGACACCCTGTATTGGTTTGTTTGACAAGACTTGACAAATTATACAGGGTGGAATTTCGAAATGCTCTCTTTAGGAAAAGTATCCCGATAGGGGTAATTGCTTAGTATTGTATGTCCTGTACTGGAACTGTACCAACTCATTACTGCCCACTGTTGGGCTCAGGTCTCCTCAGAAGAGGGATTAGGCATAGTCCACCACGCTTGCCCAGTGCGGATTGGGGACTTCACATATCTTCAAAGGATTTTTAGAACCCTTTTCCGACATGCAGGTTTCCTCACGATGTTTTCCTTCACCGTTTTTAGCCAGCGGTGTTGTGAAAAATTGCACATAAATTTTTTCACATTTAGATTTAGAGGTACAAGCCGGATTTGAACCCGCGACCTCCCGTACGGAGCGACGCGCTTCGATCACTACCCCACCACGACTATTGTATTGTATGTCCTAAATTTACTTAAATAAATAGTAATCATAACCATCAAAAATCCACCCTGTATATAACTACTGTAAATAAATTACTTACATTATTTTGTCCTGGTAGCCTGGTGACTTCCACCACTCTTCTCTCACCATCAGGTTCCACTACCAGCTCCACTGAAGATATCACCTTGTCAGGCAGGGGACCTGAAAACAACAACCTTCTCAGTTGTCATGCGCTCCTGGTACTTAATCGTTGTATTTATTAGAAGAGCTTGTTGTTCGTCAAGTAAAACCTTCTCAGTTGTCATGCGCTCCTGGTACTTAATCGTTGTATTTATTAGAAGAGCTTGTTGTTCGTCAAGTAAAACCTTCTCAGTTGTCATGCGCTCCTGGTACTTAATCGTTGTATTTATTAGAAGAGCTTGTTGTTCGTCAAGTAAAACCTTCTCAGTTGTCATGCGCTCCTGGTACTTAATCGTTGTATTTATTAGAAGAGCTTGTTGTTCGTCAAGTAAAACCTTCTCAGTTGTCATGCGCTCCTGGTACTTAATCGTTGTATTTATTAGAAGAGCTTGTTGTTCGTCAAGTAAAACCTTCTCAGTTGTCATGCGCTCCTGGTACTTAATCGTTGTATTTATTAGAAGAGCTTGTTGTTCGTCAAGTAAAACCTTCTCAGTTGTCATGCGCTCCTGGTACTTAATCGTTGTATTTATTAGAAGAGCTTGTTGTTCGTCAAGTAAAACCTTCTCAGTTGTCATGCGCTCCTGGTACTTAATCGTTGTATTTATTAGAAGAGCTTGTTGTTCGTCAAGTAAAACCTTCTCAGTTGTCATGCGCTCCTGGTACTTGATCGTTGTATTTATTAGAAGAGCTTGTTGTTCGTCAAGTAAAACCTTCTCAGTTGTCATGCGCTCCTGGTACTTAATCGTTGTATTTATTAGAACTAATGCTAAGACTTACCGTCTACTGTGCCGTCTTCTATACAATCCCTCCATCTCTTTTCCACAACTTGTCTGAACATATCGGGAATATCGTATACGTAAGTTGTTCCTTGTGAAGTGGCCTAAAAAAACTAAGGCTCTTAGTAATTATTGATAGCAATTTTAGCGAGCTATGACGAATATTCGTGTTACCGCGACTATAAGACTTGCCCGTAAAATATGACTCGAGTTATAGATACTTCAAACATGAAGAGTATAAGAAAAAAATTTGTTAAATTACACCGAAAAGACAGTTTAATATCTATTTTTCTACATTTTTTTTGGACCGATTCGGATGACTCTTATTCCTTATTGGAACGAAGTTCCTTATCGCGCGTTGTGAAAGGGGGCTAGACGGAAAAAAATCTTACGAAAAGTTGTCACGACACTTTTTTTGTGTAAGATCATTATCACTAAATGGCGCTGTGATCAAAATCTTTTGAAACATGTTCCTTATCGCGCGTTACGAAAAGAAATATTTTTTATAAGATATCTTTGAATCGAAAGGAACTTCGTTCTATTCGGGTGTCCTATGACTAAATAGTGCTAAATATTGACCGATACCACATAAATGGTACTACTGTACTTTAAAAGATATTCGATAGTCAATACGTGCTTGACAAAGTTAGCACGTTAAAAAATACGAGATAGATCAATTTGATTTATGTTGTGGGTAAAGTGGTATTAGGCCAAAGTGAGATCTCGTTGCGGGCGAGGTAGTGTATGGTGGTAAGGCCGAAGCCCGCTGTAGTACATTTCAGATGTCGTATATATGCGAAGATTTTTGCAAATGTATCTCGCGCATTATTATTGGTCGCCACAATGTATTAAAAATTGTGCTTATAGACTAATAGACACTAACAGACATCTTTCAAGAATAATAAACCCATATAACTTTTTTCGTTCTTTTGTAAACTGCGTAGTAACCCTAATTTAGACTATCAGACAATATTGAACTCTATCCCACTGTTTTAAGATTCAAAATCATTAAATTACATACTGTACCAACCCATTACTGCCCACTGTTGGGCTCGTGTCTCCTCAGAAGAGGGATCAGGCATAGTCCACCACGCATGCCCAATACGGATTGGGGACTTCACATATCTTCGAAGGATTTTTAGAACCCTTTTCCAACATGCAGGTTTCCTCACGATGTTTTCCTTCACCGTTTTTAGCCAGTGGTGTTGTGAAAAATTGCACATAAATCTTTTTCACATTTAGATTTAGAGGTACAAGCCGGCCAGATTTGAACCCGGGTCCTTCCGTTCGGAAGGAAGCGCTTCGACCACTACCCCACCACGACTTTACATACGTCAGCTAGTTAATAAATAATGTGCATTCTGCAATTAAATTAATCTATGACAAAACTCACCAGGAATCTCTTCTGTTGTAAATAATCTTTGGTTAAATATGGCGTCGAGATTGGCAATCCGTGCATTGGACCTTGTCTTGACCCGTACGATTGGAACATTATCTGGAAACAAATATCCATTAATGCTAACTTAACCCTTACTATCGAGACTACACAATTAATTAAAAATCGTGGTAAAAACCCGTTAATTATACATGAAAGATATGTAGAAAACCAAGAGTGTTTCAATAAGTCTTTAAGACTGGCCTATCATTTCTTCGAGGCTAGCTATAACATCATTTATTTATTTATTTAAATAGATTTTTTCGTTTTGAGAAATTAATATAAAACAATATTCTTCATATAAAATGTATTACGAATGCGGTCATTATTTTTTTTAATTCATAAGATACACATCGTGTGGTTTAAATAATCCAAAATTCAAAAAGTTATTTAATATTAAAATAATATTAATACTCACAACACCGATTTTCGGATCCGAAATCTCTTCATATGTATAAACATCGAGCGAATAGCCGGAACCATTTGATAAACACAGACGAATGTTTTTAGTAGGAGCGCCTGGACCTGTTTGGATGATCCAAATTTACAAAATTACAAGCTTTATATTAACTTGCACTGGATGTAACTATGTAAGTTCGGGTGGCATTTTGGGAGTTAAATTTGACAAGCTTCCGGTTTCCGATTGAGCTGACATTTTGCACGCAGATGTATATCGCGTGACAATGCAATAATATGATAAAATAGCGCTGATCTGATGATGGAGTCATAGGAACTCTAGTACTAAACAAGATAGACTCGTTGTCTCGTTTTACTTGTATTAGCTAGCACTCTACTGATACATGATATCCAGGATCTTAAAAGCTTGTATTTAATATATTTTACTTACCTATTCGTAACGTGAATCTAATTTCTGCCTGTAACACTCTCAATTTCCACAAACGAGGTCCGTATCTCATCACCATGCCTAAAACTGATTCTTCAATCTGAAATAACAAAAAAAATATATATATTTCATCAAACTTTTGGAACGAAGTTCCTTACCGCGCGTTGTGAAAGGAGGCTAGACGAAAAAAAAATCTTACGAAAAGTTGTCACGACACTTTTTTTTGTTTTAGATGATTATCGCTAGATGGCGCTGTGATCAAAAACTTTTAAAACACGTTTCTTATCGCGCGTTACGTTAGGAAAAAAAGATTAAGATATCTTTTAATTGAAAGGAACTTCGTTCTATTCCGGTGTCCCATGACACCTCTCAAGTTTTTTAGTTTATCTATTGCATGCCACGTGACTATCGGACAGACAGACAAAATTGTATGTTATTTTTGTGTATGTATACGTTTTCATAGTAATGCAATAAGAAATTATTGTTTTTTCTGAATCAGAATGACCTGTCGAAATGGTAGTATTTTTGACCGACTTCAATATGAGGTTATAAATTTTTCAAAGATTCCACGTTTTTGCGTGTATTCCTTTATTTATATTTCTGAACCGATTTCGGTGATTACTTTTTCGTTACAAAGCAGACATTTTGGACATTACCTCATATAAATATGATTTTTTTTTTTAGTTGGAGGAAATCACCGGATCAATTCCCGCCCGCCCCGCCCCGGCTGAAGCCAGAAAATATAATATATCTTACCTTCGCCGGATCCATGATGACTGTGGGTCCGAAATTCAAGAATATATGGTTACAATCCGTCCTCTTAGCTAGGGGGTGAGAAAACGCAACTTCTAACTCATCCATCGCTTCTAGCAACACCCTGTATAAGAAAAATAGTGTGAAAATAACAGGTTGTATAAAAAAAAAAACAGAAAATAACACGATGTATTTTTTTATATTATTTTGTACGTGAGGATTTTTTAAGAGACATTTTTTTTAAGAACAGAGGAATAATGGGGAGTTAACAATAATAAGTAGGACGCAGTGTTGTTTTAATTACCTTTCGCCCTCATTTTGAAGGTATTCAAAGCTGGCCTCTTTGGTGATCAAATCTTGATGTCTGATGATGGAACGGATGAAGAATCTATAATCAGTCACTTCTTGACCTTTCTTCACCTAGAAATAACAAAAAAACTTAGTATAAATAAAACGATTAAGTACCAGGAGCGCATGACAACTGAGAAGGTTTTACTTGACGAACAACAAGCTCTTCTAATAAATACAACGATTAAGTACCAGGAGCGCATGACAACTGAGAAGGTTTTACTTGACGAACAACAAGCTCTTCTAATAAATACAACGATTAAGTACCAGGAGCGCATGACAACTGAGAAGGTTTTACTTGACGAACAACAAGCTCTTCTAATAAATACAACGATTAAGTACCAGGAGCGCATGACAACTGAGAAGGTTTTACTTGACGAACAACAAGCTCTTCTAATAAATACAACGATTAAGTACCAGGAGCGCATGACAACTGAGGAACTCACCTTAGCTTTACCCAAGTACAGGTGCATCTTCTGATTACTGGTCGGCAGTGCTTCTAACTCGTAACTCCTCATCCTGTATAGCTCCAGTTGGAACGCTGAAGCCGGTTCCAAATGTCTATAGATTGTGTCTTCAGTGAAATCGTTTCGTGCTCTGTATGTGAAGAATTTGGGGAACTGGCGTCTGTGGGAAAGAGAGAGAGATGTGTGTGAGAGAGACGGAAGATTGATGTTAGGTTTAAAGTAAAGTATTAATGTAAGTGCCGCACTTGTTTTAAAATATCTCGTACTTTATGAATAGCACCAATACAAGCTTAGAAATAATAATCCTATATTAATTACGCAAAAAAACAATGCGGCAAAAACTGCCGCACTACTACAAAGTTGAATATTGAGTTTAAAAAGTAAGCATTAATTAGATTTTTCATGATCACACTTCATTAGCTAAACAAAAAAATTTACGCGGCAAAAACTGCCGCACCCATTTTTGCTGCACTTATTTAAGATCCAACACAAACATAATCCTAATTCATTTGTCTATGGACGCGGCAAAAACTACCCCACTTACTTGATAAGCAACATAAATGTAATCCTCCTGATTCGTTTATGATGTAGTTCGTGTCTGTGCGCGCGGCAGAAGTTGCCGAAGCGACGCGAGACGGCGCTGTCGTCCGCCTCGCCGTTGTCCCTCACTCCTATCATCAGGATGTGGATCGGTTCTAGGGGCTGGAAGAAGATATATGAAGTTATTCCGTGGGAGGCTAACACGCGGTCCTATCTTGACGGGCTTCGGAAAGCCCACCGACAGAGAGAGCTGGTGGCCGTATAGCAGGTTTGACGTCCAAGGGCCAAGCGACGAGAAGTGCCGTAGTGCGTAACGTTTGGGTTATGATAACACAAGGGTAAAAACTGTGAAGAAAAACATCGTGAGGAAACTTGCAAATTGGAACAGGATTCTGAAAGTCCTTCGAAGATATGTGAAGTCCTCAATCTGCATTAAGCAAGCATTAACATTCACATATTTTTTTGCAATATAAAAATACCAATTTCGGAAAAGTCGCAACTAGGGTTGCCAGGTGTTAAGATAAAGCAGGACATACGTAGGATTTTTGATTGCTTGTCCGGCCAAAATAAGCGGCATCCGGCCTGTTAGGATTTAGGTAGGATTTTTCAATTTCGAAATTCGCGCGCGGATCGAGATTGAATCACGCCGAACGAGTAGCCGCTGTTTAAAAATGTGAGGCGTCCGGATTATTCGACCGAATGTTAGGCCAAAAAAAAAATAGTTTTACACTTTTTCTAAAAAAATGAACAAAAAAAACAAGATGTCCGGATTTTTTACCCAAATGTCAGGACAAATTCACAAGTCTGTCCGGCTCATGCGTCTGAGGACCTGGCAACCCTATTCGCAACATACCTAGTATATCGATATAAAATACACTCACCACCTCTTCGCAATCGATATTCTGTTTATAATCGAATCCTACGTTGATACTAGTGCTGTCCCGGCTTTCGCTGCCTTCTTGAAGCGCCGCCAGATCCTTTTAAACAAAATAATACTTAAACTACATAGAAATTTATTATACAATCACTTTAACATTCTAAAACTTTTGATAAATGATAGACCAACCACAAAATTTTAACTGTTTCTCGAACATGCCCCCCTCCCTAAAATTTTGTAACTAATTGGAACGAAGTTCCTTATCGCGCGTTGTGAAAGGGGGCTAGACGGAAAAAATTCTTACGAAAAAGTTGTCACGACCCTTTTTTTGTTTTAGATGATTATCGCTAGATGGCGCTGTGATTAAAATATTTTAAAACACGTTCCTTATGGTGCGTTACGAAAGGAAATAATTTTTATGAGATACGTTTTAATCGAAAGGAACTTCGTTCAATCCGTGTCACTTGACACCTCCCAAGTTTTTTTTTTATTTAGGCGTATTAAGTCGCATCTTAAACACACTGAAGAAATACTTTATAAAGATTTTACCAACAATTACTTCAGTTTAAAACCAAAATACTAAACTCTTGATAAGCCAGTTTTACTTAACGATATTTCAATCAAAACTGTTTCTCTAACATGCCTCCCCCCTAAAAATTTAGTAACTTATTTTCTAGACGTAATATTGAACACACTGTAGAAACATCTTCGGCTGTCAAATGTCACCTATAAATGGCACTAGAAACTTGCCAATTTTGGCTAGTTTTTAGTAGAGTAATCTTGAACATGCCCCCTTCTGTTGAAGAACTTATTTGGTTCTTAATTTATTGGTTCACCTCTCACTCCCACCACTGTAACTCCTGCCAATTTTAGTCAGTTAACTCACCTCCTTCCTAACAGTGGCGGTGCTCGCGAAGTCATGCACCAGATCCAGTAACTCATCAGCGTACTGAACGAACTGATCGAAGGATAGGAAGGCGGCGAGGGCTCCGGTGCGATGATGACACTTCCTCATGGCCGCTGCGCTTAACTCCGCGGGGGTGCCTACGCGATCCTCGATAGCTGATAGCTCTATCTCGGATTGGGAGATTGGTATCCTGGATAGGATTAAGAGATAGGTTTACTTCTTTTTTTTTAGTGATCAAGATTAAAACTATTCAGTAGTGCTGTACAATTTGGCCGTTTAAACCGGCCACACTGTTTAACCAGTTTAATTAGTTCAGGAGCCAGCTAATTCATTGAAATTAACTGATTAAATTAATTAACTAGTTAACCGGTTAAATTAATTAAACGGTTAACTGATTAACCGGTTAAATGGGTAAAAAAAATTCAAATTTCCTTCTTTGGCTAAATTATTTTTTTTTATTTTTTTTTATTGCCATGTAGGCAAAAAAAAACTTCGAAATTCGGAAGATTATTTTCGAAAATACCCGCTTAGACGGAGTGCTTGTTGCGGGAATGCACAAGTATTTTTTTGCTAATTTTGCCAAGAAAGGAAATTTGATTTTTTTTTACCCAATTAACCATGTAACCGGTTAATCAGTTAACCGTTTAATTAATTTAACCGGTTAATCAGTTAACCGTTTAATTAATTTAACTGGTTAACTAATTAATTAATTTAACCGGTTAATTTCAATGAATTAGCTGGCTGCTGAACTAATTAACCTGGTTAAACTTTGTGGCCGGTTTAAACGGCCAAATTGTACAGCACTACTATTCAGTCAAAATTTACTTTAATATAAAAAAAATTAGTATTTACCTATTAGGATGTCCAGTCGGCAGTACAAATTGGAAATGTACAACGCCCAGTTCACCTGACAAAGCCAAGTGTTGCAAACATGCAATGTCGTACGATGTATATGCTCGTCTCACGTATACTTCTAACGCTGCGTTACATACCTACAATAACAATATACAGGGTGTAATAACTATATTCAACAATACTTTCTAAGCACATAGCATAATAACTATATTCAACAATACTTTCTAAGCACATAGCATAACTGATGTAGTCTTCTCGACATACAGGGTGGATCTGTAATTTTGGACAATCTGACGTGGAGTGAATGACCTGTCAAAATAAAACTTAGAACCGCTTTTATTTTAGGTATTGGATAAAAAAAAATCATCATAGTATGGAAGTCCGCAACGATAGTCGTACGTTTACCATACAATGTCAGATCAAAATGGACGTCTTTGGAGGAGGTCTTTACCCAATAGGGGTTTCTCGCACTAGCGTTAGGTATATTATTATTCATATCTTTTTTGTCACTTTTTTAAATTAGTTTTTAAGTTTAAGTAAGCGAGAAATAAACAGGCTTTTTATTTATTTATTTATTAGCTTTTGCCCGCGACTTCGTTCGCGTGGACTTCAGGTTCGTCCCATCTAGATTATTATCAAAAATTGTAGCCTATGTGTTATTCTGATGTATAAGCTATATTGTGGTAAAGTTTCATTCAAATCCATTCAGTAGTTTTTACGTGAAAGAGTAACAAACATACATCCATACATACAAACTTACAAACTTTCGCCTTTATAATATATATTAGATTATTTATTACTACTATAAATGACAAACTTACCGCCGCATTCATATGATAAAAGAAATCATGTAATATATCAAATATAGATGTTTCAGAGAGTATTAATTTCTGTAAGTTTTCCGGATGGAAATCATGTCCATACATATCCACTGCTGACAGGAATATCGACTCCATCTGATTGTGACGGAGCTCGTAGGCTGGCTGGTGGGCTGCTATCAGGACCTGATGATGGAGAGCATATTCAGGATATTTTTTACTTACAATATATTGTTTTTTTTTTCAGTTGGAGGAAATCACCGGATTCCTACTCGGGAATCATATGTGGGAGTTGAACCGCACTAAAACCTCCATCTCATACTCAGCGTCCGAACCTCGGCTGAGGCCAGAACCCAGCACGGGGTTATGAGGGGCGGCGCGACGCGTTACGCCCACTGCACTATTTCCTGTCGCGCCGCCCCCACTATATATTGTACTTGCGTCACTGAGAGGTTCAAACAGCACTCGATTTTTTGCATTTTTTCATACCTTGACTTACATTATTGAAGTTTTAGGACGCGTCTTTAATTTTTTTAAATTGAATTTAGCCTATGGTTATAAAACCTACCTGTCTAGCTCTTAAAGCAACTCTGCTATGCTCTGCTCTGTGCAGAGATGTTAGTTCATTGAGAGTGGCTGCTAATTCATCTGTCAGACCAGGCTCATTTGACCATAAGTGGTCTATTAGGAGTGTTACCTGAAAACATATAGTTTATTACAGAAAAAGAAACAAAAATTTTATAACAAAAATGAAAACGACCGACTTCCATTTTAAAAGGTCAGACTTTTATCAAATTCATTTGAGGATATGTAAAGTGTCTGCTTTCTAGGCCATCGAAATCGGTTGAAAAACGCGCATTTTAATTTAGAACAACAATACCTACAGGGTGTAATATTAAAATCTAAGAAAAAATTTTAAACAGTATTTTTTTTTTATTGCATGATAGATAAACGAGCCTACGGCCCACCTGATGGTAAGCGGTCACCGTCGCTCATGAACCTCTGCAATGTCAGGGCAATGAGGGGCTGTTATCTATCGCCTACTAAAACAGGACTTTTCTTAAACTTTTTCTTTACTTAATTTTTTTTCTTTCTTTTCTTAAATTTTAACAAATTTCACTGAAAGAAACATGCTTTTACATGTTATTTAATTATCTTAGGACATACCCTTATTGAACCTGCTAAACTAAAAAAAACACTGTACTTTGATTCCAATCGATAGAGTAACTTGTAAGGATCAAATCTCTCTAAGAAACATGATAGATTAAATGAAAGAAATTCAAATTTAAATCGTTCAATTTCATCTAACGAGTGATATAACTATATTCCACCCTGTATAACCTATGACATTATATAACGTAGCTTCCTGTAAATAAAAAATCGAAATCGGTTCAATAGCTCCCAAGATTATCCTTTCTGTCTTCTTGTCTGTCTGTCAATTTTGACCGATAAATTGCACTACCATTTTTGTATTGTTTCGAAATAAGTATAATATTGGTAGAAACTTACCAATAAATTCTTTTTAGGTACTTGATTATGTGAAAATATCATATTTGCTACGGCTTGCATATCATCTTTGTATTTATCACGTAACGCCACAACGCACTTGTCGTATGAACCTAGAATAATAATGATAATTAGGGCGGTTTGAATAATGTAGGGGAAGGGGAATAATGTAGGGGAAATGGAATAATGTAGGGTACGCGGAATAGTGTGCTGGTGGAATACAAAAGTAGCTTTAGCAAAATACAAAATATGATATTGACTGATATAGAAATATTGAATTTGTGTTCATTTTGAAAATATAAATATAATAGCATCTATAAAATTACTATGATTGAGGTTAAACAGTTTTATGTTATTTTTAAAATATGAGTGAATAAAACAATATAGGGCCATTGGAATAATGACGTTAAAGTATCATTTATGTATTTGTTAATTATTAATTATCTTACCTAATTGAAAATTACTTTCGACCTGGAAGTATTGCTTTAATAGATCGTGAACAGCCGCCTTCATTCTTCCTCTAATACCGTTTCTATATGAAAACAATAAAAAAAAATTAAAAGAAATTGTATTATTTAATATACAGGGTGATTGTCAATGATGGTATGTATTTGTTTTATTTTTATTATGTTCATTTTAGGCTAAAGTGAGATCTCGTTGCGGGCGAGGTAGTGTATGGTGGTCAGGCCGAAGCCCGCTGTAGTACATTTCAGATGTCGTATATATGTCGCCGAACGGATTCAGGATCTCGCGCGCTATTGGTCGCCACGTTCAGAATAAATTAGATTTTGTTGTTTTGTTTATTGAAGGAGGGTGACGAGTATTCTGTTCTAATACGGCATAGTAAAATATAACTCGTGGTGGGGTTATGGTTGAAGCGCTTGCCTTCCGTACGGGAGGTCGCAGGAGATTGATGTGCAACACCACTGACTAAAAACGGTGAAGGAAAACATCGTGAGGAAACCTGCATGTCGGAAAAGGATTCTATAAATCCTTCGTCTGCTATACTCAGTCCCGCATTGTCTCGTGGTGAACTATACCTGATCCCTCTACTGAGGAGACACGAGACCAGCAATGAGCAGTAATGGGTTTTTACAGAAAATACAATAGATAAAATTACCAAAAAAATGTAGGTTCGACAAAACTACCCAAAAAAAAAAATAATAATTTCTAAAGTGATCAGCTGTCAAACGAAAATCGTTTGACAAGAATTTTAGACATTTTTAAGTTGCATTTTAAGCTTTGTACCATATTCTTTATATTGTTACTGGTATATGACCATCATTAACAAATCATCCTGTATAACAATAATTTTCTTAAATATTGTCAATATTTTTGTCAATTCTTACCTGTAACGTTGTACTAATAAGACTAGAGCTTGTGTACTCATGAAGAAAACGTCTCTATCTGCCCGCTTTTGGAGGGAGGCTGCGTGACTGAAAACATAAATAAAATAATAATGTATGTCCTATGTATACTGCGTAACGCGTCGCGCCGTCCCGCGTAACGTCGTGCTGGGTTATGGCTTAGGGATTCGGACACTGAGGACGGTTGTAGGTTTTAGCGCGGTTTAACTCACTCATACCCAACACGTAAAGTAAGTGGGAAAAATACCAACATAAAAAAAAATCGTATACTGGTACAGTCAATAAAATAACGAAAATCGTTTTCTGCAAAAATAGTCTTAAAAAAGCTTAACTCATTCTGCCTAATTCATACACCTTCCGACTCCATCATCAGATCAGCGACATTTTGTCATATTATTACATTGTCACGCGATATACATCTGCGTGCACAATGTCAGCTCAATCGGAAACCGGGAAGTTTGTCCTTAGTTTGCAACCACCCGAACTTACATAGTTACACCCAGTGCAAGTTAATATAAAGCTTGTGTACTCACTGATCTATAACGCTCGCTATCTGTTGGCTCGGAAACTGCGCTAATACACTTGTTATGTTTCTCTCGTAAAGCGCCATTAGTTTACGGACTTTCTTTTCTACTGCTATGGGAATACGACCTGAGGTTGATGATAGCACCTGGTAAAAAAATGTGACTGATTAAATTTAAATAGACAAAGAATCGTGGAAATCTATACTTGTATACTAATATTATAAAGCTGTAGAGTTTGTTTGTTTGAACGCGCTAATCTCAGGAACTACTGGTCCGATTTGAAAAATACTTTCACTGTTGGAAAGTCGTAAAATAATAAAGTATCGAGGAAGTTAATAGGCTATATTTTATTTTCAAAAAAATTAGGGATCCGTATGAAAATATCGAATATATGGCATTGGATGCGGGTAGATATACGAGCAAACAAAGAGGGTTAAGAACCCGTTTATAATGTTCTAGTTGACCAGCGTAACTTCGTCTGCGTCACAGAGGGTTATACTATAACCTCGATAAATAGACTATCTAATCTGAAAGAATTTTCAAATCGGACCAGTAGTTCCTGAGATTAGCGCGCACAAACAAACAAACTCTTCAACTTTATAATATTAGTATAGATGTTTATCGCCATGTAAGCAGAAAAACAAAAGAGATAATTGTTTTTAAGTATAAACTTACCTCTTGTAATTCTAGTAAAGGTAAGGATGGATCTCGGAGGCTCTGCATAAATTTCTCGACGATTTCTCTCAATCTAGGAGTGTTATAAGGCTCGGGGAGGCAATAACCTGAAATCATGGAAAATCATGAATTAATCTCGAAAATCTTGAATTAATCTCGAAAGGTCTCGAAAGTCTCGATCTCGGTAAATCACGAAGGTCTCATAAAATCATGAAAGAATAAGAAGATCTCAAAATTTAATAAAAAATAGTTACATAGGTATATTACAAAATTCGATGAAGCAGTCAATTGGTAATAAGAAATTAAAGTAATAAAGTATAATTTCGAAATCTCGAAAAGTTCCTTGGAATTTTTTGATCAAGATGGAGACCTATATTACTATTACCAATCGCTTAAATAACCAAAAATGACCTAAAAACCAATCTCGAAAAGTTCTCGAATTTTTTCTCAACTTACCAGCCAACGTATTCTCCAATATAAGTCTGTATTTATTATGGGCGTGGTTCAGTTTCTCGGAAACATGCATATTATCGTCCAGAGAAAATTGTCCTTTGTACGGTTGAGCTGTTGTTACTAGAGACGGATCGTCTAGTTCTAGAAAAAAAGAAAATATAATGTTATAAAAGTAATTTATTTTATAATATTATTTAATTAGCTAGAAAATTCAAATCTGGAAATCACGAATATTGTCTCGAAATTATTATTTTTTTTATAAAGAAGGAGGTACTCAATTCATCTGTATTTTTTTTGTTTGTTCCTTCATAACTTTAGTTTGGGTGGACCGATTTGAATGATTCTGAGAGGTTGAGATGATGGTCGTCACGGGATCCCATTAAAATTTATTTAAAAGATCAAACAAGTATTTTTCGATATCGGAAATTCAAAAAAATCTACACGGAAATTCTTATGAAAAAGTTGTCACGACACTTTTTTTGTTTTATATGATTAATGCTAGATGGCGCTGTGATCAAAATATTTTATTTAAGAGTACGTTTAAAACGAACTAATTATTATAACTTAAAAAAAATGAAATTTTATTACAATTCCCTCACTAATTAATCGAAAGGAACTTCGTTCCATCCGGGTGTGCCTTGACACCTTCAAGTTTTTTTGGATCTGTGTTTAAAATGTGTAATTTTATCGGAGAAAATTTCACAATTTGCTATGCCTTTTTGCGTGTATTTCTTTTTCTGATAAAGATCTGTCTGGTAGTTTATGTGCTATGCTTGAGAAATGGAAGTCAGGCGTTTTCATTTTGGTTTTAAAAATATTATTAAATAGAGTGATTTATGAAGATAAGAAGTACTTCATACTCCATAAACAATACTTAAAATTTTGAGATTTTTTTCTTCTTTTTTTATGTATAATTTCTCACCTAATGTTCCGATGAGTGCACCCATGTCTAAGACAGCTCCTGGTCTAAGACTCCACGTCACATTACCAGATTCAGGAGCCGACAATGTCATTACCATTTTCATCACCTAAAAAAAGGAGAATTAAATAATCTAGACTAATATTATAAAAAAAAAAGGTTTGATTGTTTGTTTGTCTCGAATAGGCTCCGAAACTACTGCACCGATTACAAAAATTCTTTCAGTTTTGGAAAGATCATTTATCGAGGAAGGCTACAGGATATATTGTTTCCCTTTGTGACGCAGACGAAGTTGCGAGGGTCATCTAGTAATATGATAAAATGGCGTCGATCTGATGATGGATTCGGTGGTCATAGTAATTACCTGTACTAAACAAGATAGACTCGTTGTCTCGTTTTACTTGTATTAGCTAGCACTCTACTGATACATGATATACAGGATCTTAAAAGCTTATATTTAAAGTGTGTTCTATAAATAAGATGACTTGTTTATAAATATATAGATTACTAGCGAGCCTGCGCAACTTCGTCTGCGTCACTTTCAATTAAAGAAATAAGCCGTCTCTGAGAAGGTGAACCTTCAAACAGATATAATATTTACTAGTCGACCTGCGCAACTTCGTCTTCTTTCGATTAAAAGTTAGCCTATGTCCTTTCTCAGGGTCTAAAGATTGTTTGTGCCAAATTTCATCAAAATCGGTTAAGAGGTTTAAGCGGGAAAGCGTAACAGACAGAGTTACTTTCGCATTTATAATATTAGTAGGAATTTTTACCTCAATCTCAGCGTAAGGCATCCCCTTATCAACATGTCCACCATCTTCCACCAAAGTATTAATAAGTTTTCCAGCAGAGGGCGCCCTCAATTTAGAAGGGTCTTTTTCCTTCTCGAAAACAACAGTCTGGTTTCCAATTACGATCCTATATTTGTCAACCTCATCCTTTAAATACGTCGTGAAAGACGCGCCGTCGATAGATAGAAGCGTACCTGGATTATTGTTTGGAATTAATCTCGAAATCTCGAAAAAGTGTTTAATCTTTCATATATCAATAAGATGTTTGGAAAATTTGATAAGTGTCATTAATATGATCTAGATTTGCATGACAGGTTAATCTCGAAAAATCACAAATTAATCTCGAAAACCAGAAAGTTATTAAAACCACAGGAATTCACTTTAAATCATCAAAATAACATTCCAAGAAAGTCTCGAAAAATCTCGAAATCTTCTCGAAAACCCTAAACTCACCTCCATCAGTCAACTTATGCACCTCCAACTCTTTAAAACTCCCGTTCATGGCGAGGAAGTACGTGGTGAGTCCTGATTTAGTGGCAGACACTCTGTACTTGTGTCCGCTATGTATGAGCTCCACGTCAACCGTGTTCGAGAGCTGACTGGACCCTTGGATCTGACCTCTAGAGTTATTTAATTGGTGTATTAGAAGTCAATAAACATTCAGTAATTCACTCGCTAAAAATCGATTAATAAGTCACCGATCATTCGGTCAATAAATCACTAAATCATTCGTTCATTCATTCACTAATCTATTGTTCATTCGATCATTATCCACTCAACTGGGATCGGCAACCAAATTGGTTTGTTTACTTTTGCCAAGTCTGTGGCAGGATCCAAAATTGAACACAGTTCTAAAACTTGTTTTGTTTACATTTTTTAATCGTCTCATATTTTACGGAGATGATATATTTTCGCTGAAAATGCAATACAGCGTCGTTTAGTAATAAAGATTTACAAAAATATAAGGTTTAATTAAAAATTATTGGAAAAAAATGTTTTTAAAAAGGGGCTCAAACACGGTATTGATTCCGAACGAAGTCCCCAGTTTCGCTATCTAGCGAATAGTGACGTTCCCAGTTGAGTGATTAAGTAACATATACATTCGATCATTGTGATATAAATCATTCGGTGATTTAGTCATTTAAATAATCAGTCACTTAGTCATCATTTAGTTTTCTTAGATGTTCAATAGTTGTTACTATATCGATAATCTTAATTTCTTCAATCTTTCAGTCAACGTATGAGTCATTCATTCAGTCAATCATTCATTTAGATCATTAAAGTATAATATAAATTGTTCTTACTTTTCCAATGCGCTCTTGAATTCCTGGAAATTCGCAGTGATTATGCTGTCAGCTATTAGTATGGAACCACAGATCACACCGAGCATTATATCCGGCTTTTCGGATTGCATCTGTGGAAGATATATAATTTTTAAAACTTATAATTCATTAAGGTAAGTAGCCTTCTTTAGAGGCTTCAAAAAAACGATTTTTTTGCTTAAATATCTTCCCAAACTATCCAAGAATATGCCCCAACAGCAAATTCAAATTATTTTCGGAGCTACAGAAGAAATAGTAAGCAAGCGTCAAGCAGGTATACGAGCTTCCGGATCGCTTATTTCATTGATTGGAAAGTAAAGAGGCCAGAACAGCCCGCAGACTCGAACATCTGGGCGAAAACCAGTTATTTGAAGAGTCTGAAGGGCCATTTTATGGACCAGGAATCGCTGATTAGCATGTGACGAAACTCTCGATTTTTCATTTTTACGATTTTTCCGAGTTGACGGGAAAGATAAAAAAAACTGTATAATTGTAATACATTCATCATATAGTAAATACATTGGTGTTTTGATTTGGTAAAGAAACATATTTTTCTGTGCTTGCGTCGCAAATGATCTCTGTGTGACGCAGACGATGTTAACGGGCAGAGTGAAGAACTGCGGGTAGGTCATTTAAGAGCAGACAAATCTGTCTTCCCTCGCACTCGTTCGTTTGCCGGTACCACTGGAACTCGAACTCACACAGTTCACTCTACCCGCAGTTCTTCAGTCTTCCCGTGATCATGGCGCTTGAAACAGTGCTGAAATATCGGGACCTCTCAAATAAAAATAATCATGGTAAGAACCCGTTTAGTAATAGTGTAAGTGTTGTATATAACCGCGAGTGTTTAAAGAAATTGAAGACGATGTTAAACTGGTCAACTTGTAGTAAACATTTTATGAGTCTAAATTTTAAGTTAACAGCAATAGAACTTACTCTTTCTGCAATTAAGGCATCTAACCAGCTAGTATCAATATTATTCTCTTGAAAAGCTGGAGTTTCCAATAAAGTGATCAAATACTCCACAGTAGTTCGGAAGTCACCACGAATACTCAGCTCTTTGAGAGCTATCACCAAATTCCTGAAAAGACGAAAAATGATTAGGAACCTTCTCAGTTGTCATGCGCTCCTGGTACTTAATCTATACTAATATTATAAAGCTGAAGAGTTTGTTTGTTTGTTTGAACGCGCTAATCTCAGGATCTAGTGATCCGATTTAAAAAATTCTTTCACTGTTGGAATGTCCATTTATCGAGGAAGGTTATACGCTATATTTTATTTTCAAAAAAATTAGGGATCCGTATGAAAATATCGAATATGTAATACAAGGTGAATAATCGAAAACCTATTTATGCGTACGCTGCAAAAAATATTGACAATAGAACAAAATGATGTACTACGGGTTTAAGTCTTAGTAAGACAAACGAATAAGTCCGCGACAGCATATATCTAACTATCATAGTTTAGTCACAATAACCGCTTTTATGTTTATGAAAAATATTTTTTCGTCCCAAGATTGAATTTAACGTTAAATGAGTATCGTTATATTAACCCTTAACCAAATTAAGTATTATATTATCAAGAGTATTAATGTAGAAGTAAATTACTTTTTGTTTTATTCCAATCGGACTTTTCGTTTAGAAGTTATCACGAGTATAAAATGCAATGAATATGTGGGTGCACTTCGGGCCGCGAAAATAATAACTTGACGGCATTGCGAGTACTGTTTGAACCCCTTTGTAACGCAGACGAAGTTGCACGGGTCAATAATCGTATAATACTTACTCTCTAGCTTGTTCTCTTGTTTCCCCCCATGAGAAGCAGTGTCCAAATTGTGAGTCAGCGAATTCATGAAGACCTCCCGAAGCTGCCACGCTGAAATATCCCCAAACATTCTTCGAAGACCTGAAGTTCAGCTCTTGAACCGTTCCAGATGATGGTTTGAACCCTAAAACAGAAATAGACATCATCACTACATAGTATAAAACAAAGCCGCGTTGTCTGTCTGTATGACATAGACATAGACATAAGTTAATTTGTGTGTAAAAAGGAACATACAGACACATATTTAAAAGTTAACAAAAAAGTTCACACATAAAACGGCTGAAACTCAGCATGTTGCCGGTTGCCAACCACAGAAACATTGTAGTCGACACCCGGCGCTGGTTTTCAGTTCCGACCGGCATCGACGACACACGTGTCGAACGCGCACAACAAAGACATAAACTTAAAAGTAAAATAAAAATAAAATATACCCAGAACAAAATATTGAAAAAATAAAATAAGGCAAAAAATAAAAAGATGTAAAATTTAACTTAAAGCCAGTAGACCGGACCCAAAACAATAACAAAACGCAGAATGTTGAGTCTGTGCATAATGCACATCACATTTGACAAGGTACTCTGCGTATATGATTAAATCTTTAAAACTACGCAACGGATTTTGATGCGTTAATAGATGTCGTGATTCAAGTGGAAGGTTCATGTGTATAATACATGCGTGATATAGTAGAAACACTGATACATTTTGAGAATTTTGATGTCATGCACATATCTTCAAAATATATGTTAGAACCCTTTTCCGATATGCAGGTTTCCTCATGATATTTTCCTTCACCGTTTTTTAATAAGTGGTGTGACAAATTGCACACAAAACATTTTACTTTTTTTCGCGACTGCTTGTCTTGTTAAAGGTTGGAGGTTTTTGTGCGGTTCAACACCCACATCCCCGACGACACCTACCTTCATCAGGGTTCTCCGAAGTGATCCTAGCGGCGATCACGTGACCCCACGGCGAAGGACGTTGCTTTGGCTCATCGAAATCTATCTGAGTCATGCCCCAAGGAGATTCGCCATATAGTAGACGGATATCTTTGATGTTATATAGAGGGAGACCCATTGCGATCTGTAGGAAAAAAAAGTCTTTCGTCATACCCTTTTTAGGTCTTTCATCATACCCATATTAGGTCTTTCATCATACCAATCATTCTAAAGTTGGCTGAAGTTTTTAGAATTTTGTTTTTATTTAAAAAATCATGTTTTCCAGATGTTATGCACTTTATGAAATGCTATAAAATAACAGCGTGTGATTTTTTGTCGAATTTTAAAATGTTGCCGGGGAAGCGAGTATAGGTAGTATTATTTAAAATGTTCCTCATGAGCATTTTAGATACATAAGTCATAAACAGTATAAAATCAAACATACGGCGCGAAATTATCATAGTCTATTACGTCTACTGAGTAGACCAAGTAGACCGTAGTAGACCATGGTATTCCAACTTATAAAACACACTATTCACTTCACAATCACTCATACACTTCTAAAAACCCACGGTCTACTCAGTTCCACCACGGTCTACTGTCGGTCTACTGACCTGCAGCTGCGCGGCGGGTAGATTGACATCGGCCACCATCTCCGTGCACGGATGCTCCACTTGCAGCCGAGGGTTCAGCTCCAGGAAGTAGTAGGAACCGCTCATCGGGTCGTAGAGGTATTCTACTGTACCAGCACTGACATAGCCAACCATTTTGGCTAGACGGACTGCGGCCTATGAATTGGGGAAAAAAAATAGTTTTAAATACGAGCTTTTAAGACAACAGTAGTGTTTGCTAATACAAGTAAAACGAGCCCAAACACGATGAGTCTATCTTGTTTAGTACAAGAGTTCCTATGACCACCTTCCGACTCCATTATCAGATGCGCCATTTTGTCATATTATTGCATTGTCCACCTGCATTTAGCTCCAAGATTCCACCCAAACATACATACATACATCCAGTACAAGTAAATATAAAGCTTATAAAAATCTATACTTATAATATTATAAAGAGTTTGTTTGTTTGAACGCGCTAATCTCAGGAACTACTGATCCGATTTAAAAAATTCTTTCAGTTTTGGATAGTCCATTTATATCCCTCTGTGACGCAGACGAAGTTGCACTGGTCCTGTACCAACCCATTACTGCCCACTGTTGGGCTCAGGTCTCCTCAGAAGAGGGATTAGGCATAGTCCACCACGCTTTGGTGCGGATTGGGGACTTCACATATCTTCAAAGGATTTCTAGAATCCTTTTCCGACATGCTGGTTTCCTCACGATTTTTTCCTTCACCGTTTTATCCAGTGGTGTTGTGAAAAATTGTACATAAATCTTCTTTCACTTTTAGATTTAGAGGTACAAGCCGGCCGGATTTGAACCCGCGACCTCCCGTTCGGGAGGAAGCGCTTCGACCACTACCCCACCACGACTTCACTGGTCATCTAGTTATTAATATTATACTCTACCTTTTCCATCTCTATAAAGACATCAGGCTTGGCGACGGCGGCCGGGGCTTCCTCAATGATCTTCTGATGACGACGCTGGATTGAACAGTCGCGACCGAACAGAGATATCGCGTTACCTGTATACAGGGTGCTCGATAATATAGATGATGCATTTATACTTTAAATATAAGCTTTTAAGACCTTGTTTATCATGTAGTAGTGCTAATACAAGTAAAGTAAAAGTAAACTCAAACACGACGAGTCTATCTTGTTTGGTACAGGAGTTCTTTTCCTTCCGAATTTCTCATCAGATCAGCGCTACTTTATCATTAAATTTCTTTAAACACTCGCGGTTATCTATATCACTTACACTATTACTAAACGGGTTCTTACCACGATTATTTTTAATTGAGCGGTCCCGATATTTCAGCACTGTTTCAAGCGCCATGATCCCAGTCGTAAGTAGCGCAGTGTCCGCTGACATTGCAGAGGCTCATGAGCAACGGTAACCACTTACGATCAGGTGGTTAGCTCGTCTGCCTACATAACAATAAAATCTTACCGTATTGATCGGCCAATAATTGTACTTCCAAATGTCGAGCAGATTTGGCCAACTTCATGACAAATATTGGTGAACCGGGCACTTCAGCTTGAACCTTAAATAATAATAATGCTTATTTTATCAATCAAATCAAATCATCATATCATCAGTTTATACAGGGTGATTTGTTAATGATGGTACATATTGAAGGTCATGATAGTTGATGGTTATATATAACGGGATGATAACAAGGGAAACCAACCTATTCACCATGCGGGTAGTTGGAAGTGGAGACTCGCTATAAATACAGGCGTTGGCCGCTGTTATCATTCATTCGTGTTTGAATTGTCGAGGCGAACGGACCTCTTGATGTGAAAAGTAATAAACTGTTAAAACTCGTTATTTTGAAGTTTTCATTCAAAAGTATTGATCATCAAGTGCTCAAGTGGACATTGTGACGACATTCCCGACAAAACCAAAGGAAGATCGACTAATTACAACGTCATTACACCTCAACACACCATTTGCCCCGTCATCAGAAGTGGGATAGGATCTCGGGACTTGCCGACGTGCTATCCAAACAACCAAGATGGATTACTACGGATTAACATGGATTACCGCGGATTAACATGGATTACCGCGGATTAAGATGGATTACCGCGGATTAAGATGGAATACCGCGGATTAAGGTGGATTACCGCGGATTAATGAATTCAGTGTGCAAAGAAACGCATCCAGAACAATTTAAATGAGTTCAAACTACAATTTGGACGTGGTTCTGCCTGGTGTCCAAAAACTAAACATCTTACCATGTTTTCAGATGAATTTATTTCAAAATTAGACTGCATTTGCAACAGTAAACGGAAAGGCCAAAGTAATCATAAATTTCTTTAAACACTCGCGGTTATCTACATCACTTAAACTATTACGATAGGTATAGTGTAAGAACAATATTCACAACCACAAAAAAAAAAAAAAAGGTCTCACAATATCTCAGATCTCCGAAGGACAATTGCGCACTAGAACATCAGGGCATTTATAAAATCGAGTGTAGTTGTGGAGATTCATACATAGGCCAGACGAAGCGTGCCGTTTCAACAAGGATTAAAGAACACATTAGGGCTATCAAAAACAACGAACCCCATAAGTCGGCAATCGCTGAGCATGTGCTGGACTCAGGGACGAATCACTGGATGCAGTTTCACAAAGCCATGGTTTTGTCATCTGAACGCCGTTACATACCAAGATTGGTTAAGGAAGCTATTGAAATTTCGAGGAATAGCACTTTTAATCGGGGTGACGGCTTCAAACTATCCTGTATGTGGAATCCAGTGTTAGACGAAAATAAAGCCAAAAAATCTAGTTTTGAGACGGCAGCCGATACTGTCAGTGTGGTATGTCGAAATGTGAGTTCGAGTTCTAGTGGTACCGGTAAACGAACGAGAAAGAGGGTAGACAGATTTGTTTGCTCTTAAATGACCTACCCGCAGTTCTTCAGTCTTCCCGTGATCATGGCGCTTGAAACAGTGCTGAAATATCGGGACTTCTCAAATAAAAATAATCGTGTCATCATCGCAATAAATGGAGCTGATAATCATTAAGCGTAAATACTGTTCTACAACCAAAACCATCATCGCAATAAATGAAGCTGATAATCATTGAATGTAAACACTGTTCTACAACCAAAACCATCATCGCAATAAATGAAGCTGATAATCATTGAATGTAAACACTGTTCTACAACCAAAACCATCATCGCAATAAATGAAGCTGATAATCATTGAATGTAAACACTGTTCCACAACCAAAGTCATCATCGTAATATCAATGGAGCTGATAATCAGACATGGCCGAGCGTGAGTTAACCGGCTATTGCAAACATTAAGCGTAAACACTGTTCCACAACCAAAGTCATCGTCGTAATATCAATGGAGCTGATAATCAGACATGGCCGAGCGTGAGTTAACCGGCTATTGCAAGCATTAAGCGTAAACACTGTTCCACAACCAAAGTCATCATCGTAATATCAATGGAGCTGATAATCAGACATGGCCGAGCGTGAGTTAACCGGCTATTGCAAACTTTAAGCGTACACACTGTTCTGCATCCAAAGTCATCATCGTAATATCAATGGAGCTGGTAATCTCGACACAGCCGAGCGTGAATTGACGGACTATCACAAACGATTGACGTAAACACTTCCTTCAACGGAAGTTATCAACATGGTAGAATTGGAACTGGCCGTTAGACATGGCTAAAGGTAAAAAGATACTGGGTGGTTCAAAAAGACACTCGAACACGCGTGTCCTGCAGGGAGGCCAAGGCATAGCCGATCAGAGGCAGTTCATAACTAAACCATAGAAATAAAAGAGGAAAGAAAAGAAAGGGAAAGAACTTTTGCAACTTTTACTGAATATTTGTTTTCTGCAGCACGGGCACATTAACTGCCATCAACTGCCACTGCTGGCAGTCTCACCTGAGCTGGACCAGTAGCAGCAGCAACTCTCCACACAGTGGACAATAATCGAGATACTGCAGCGAGCTAAGCAGAGGGCAGAACTCCGCTTTATCAACAAAAGTCTTCAACAAAGGAGCGGCCAAACAGTATTACTGTGCATCGCATAATTGGCGGTATAGCTACTTTTAAAGTTTCTAAAGGAGTCCACAGCGGCAGATGGAGATGTCTCCAAGCCCAGGAACCGAAGCAATGGAAACAGGGGTATGTCTCCCTTTCTTATAAGTTAACACACAAAAGTACCACAGAGTACACAACACACAAGTACCACAGAGTACACATCACACAAAAGTACCACAGAGTACAC
Organism: Trilocha varians; assembly: GCA_030269945.2. Classification (NCBI taxonomy): domain Eukaryota; kingdom Metazoa; phylum Arthropoda; class Insecta; order Lepidoptera; family Bombycidae; genus Trilocha; species Trilocha varians. The sequence goes on along the minus strand of AP028278.1, from coordinate 15,010,023 downwards.
AACACACAAAAGTACCACAGAGTACACAACACACAAAAGTACCACAGAGTACACAACACACAAAAGTACCACAGAGTACACAACACACAAAAGTACCACAGAGTACACAACACACAAAAGTACCTCAGAGTACAAAACACACAATAGTACCTCAGAGTACAGAACACACAACAGTACCTCAGAGTACAGAACACACAACAGAACCTCAGAGTACACAACACACAAAAGTACCACAGAGTACACAACACACAAAAGTACCACAGAGTACACAACACACAAAAGTACCACAGAGTACACAACACACAAAAGTACCTCAGAGTACAAAACACACAATAGTACCTCAGAGTACAGAACACACAACAGTACCTCAGAGTACAGAACACACAACAGAACCTCAGAGTACACAACACACAAAAGTACCACAGAGTACACAACACACAAAAGTACCACAGAGTACACAACACACAAAAGTACCTCAGAGTACAAAACACACAATAGTACCTCAGAGTACAGAACACACAATAGTACCTCAGAGTACAGAACACACAACAGAACCTCAGAGTACACAACACACAAAAGTACCTCAGAGTACAAAACACACAATAGTACCTCAGAGTACAGAACACACAATAGTACCTCAGAGTACAGAACACACAAAAGTACCTCAGAGTACAAAACACACAATAGTACCTCAGAGTACAGAACACACAACAGTACCTCAGAGTACAAAACACACAACAGTACCTCAGAGTAAAAAAACACACAGAATACACAACACACACGCACACCGCAGTGCGACAAAGTTCACCTATCGAGACATATGAAGACAGGTAATCTATTGGGAATCTGGTACGCAGATACCAATTTTAAAGATAAACATTTACTTCCTTCCGATTTTTCGTCTGCAAACCATCAGCAACATGTTATAGTTGTGCAGACCGCGCACTGCCGGTCAGTAATAAATGTTGTTAGCGCAAGGCAACACATTATCACGTGTTCCGGATAAGGGTAAACATGTAATGAACTATCGACTGCACGCTAAGGGGGACCGAAGACGCTTTTGAGACTCTACGAGACACTTTGAGATTCTACGAGACGCTTTGAGACTCTACGAGACGCTTTGAGACTCTACGAGACGCTTTGAGACTCTACGAGACGCTTTGAGACTCTACGAGACGCTTTGAGACTCTACGAGACGCTTTGAGACTCTACGAGACGCTTTGAGACTCTACGAGACGCTTTGAAACTCTACGACCGCTTTGAAACTCTACGACACGCTTTGAAACTCTACGACACGCTTTGAAACTCTACGACACGCTTTGAAACTCTACGACACGCTTTGAAACTCTACGACACACTTTGAAACTCTACGACACACTTTGAAACACTACGACACACTTTGAAACACTACGACACACTTTGAAACACTACGACACACTTTGAAACACTACGACACGCTTTGAAACTCTACGAGAATCTGTAATTTTTGTTTGTGAGGTTCTGCTAGAACCTACGCATAGAAAATAATTCAGTGTTACAGGCACTTGCAGTAAGCTAGTGCACAACCCTACAACAACAACAACAACAACAACAACCCTCGCTTCCCATGGCTGGTGCAGAGCGCGCACCGCCAATCAGAATGGCCGTAACGGGGTGATAACAAGGGAAACCAACCTATTCACCATGCGGGTAGTTGGAAGTGGAGACTCGCTATAAATACAGGCGTTGGCCGCTGTTATCATTCATTCGTGTTTGAATTGTCGAGGCGAACGGACCTCTTGATGTGAAAAGTAATAAACTGTTAAAACTCGTTATTTTGAAGTTTTCATTCAAAAGTATTGATCATCAAGTGCTCAAGTGGACATTGTGACGACATTCCCGACAAAACCAAAGGAAGATAGACTAATTACAACGTCATTACACCTCAACACACCATTTGCCCCGTCATATACCAGTAGCAGTTTAACCAAAGTATATGATAATCTTAATAAACGCAACTTAAAATTAGGAATTTGAAAAAAAAGAGTTGTTTTTTTATGTATTTTAAACTTAATTATTAATAATATTCATATTTAATAAAAAAAAACGTCAAATTTTTTTTTCAATGAATTATAAGCAATTTAAATTTGATTAAAAATCACGTGACTTCAAAAGCCCCGTGATTGACTGTGACGTCAAAATGTTAACTTCTGAGTAGTTCTGAGGATCGAACTTTGAATTCAGTATAAATACTAATGACAAGTGAAGAGTGAAAACTAACATTATGACGTCACACACGCTCGGGATCTGTCGGTGTATTTACGGTACTAAATTCAAAAATTTGAATTTTACTTTAATATTACTTTATTTTAATATCTTTTGAAATTTAGTGCACAAACAAAAAAAATGTAGTATAACTAATTTTTATATGCTCTTTCCATTTATAATTTAAAAAAAAATTTTTGAAGTACCCAATTATCTAAATTTCCTGCAAAAAATCACCCTGTATATACCCAAAAATTTCAGTACAAAAAACCCATGTATTTCCTCTCTCCCCTTTAAAATAAACTTAAATGTATTCTAAATTTTTATAAATATTCTTACCTGTCTAAACATGTTGTTGAAATCATCAGGGTTCTCCACTTTTCTGATACCCTTGCCACCGCCACCTTCCGAAGCCTTGATCATGACGGGAAACCCTGGAAATTAACAATACTTTTATTGGAACGAAGTTCCTTATCGCGCGTTGTGAAAGGGAGCTAGACGGAAAAAATTCTTACGAAAAAGTTGTCACGACACTTTTTTGTTTTAGATGATTATCGCTAGATGGCGCTGTGATCAAATTTTTTTTCAAACAATTCCTTACAATGTTTTATATGATTAATGCTAGATGGCGCTGTGATCAAAATATTTTAAAACACGTTCCTTATCGCGCGTTACGAAAGGAAATAATTTTTATGAGATACGTTTTAATCGAAAGGAACTTCGTTCCATCCGGGTGTCCCTTGACACCTCTCAAGTTTTTTATGTTGTATTTAAATTTCGTAAATGACTTCACTAAGTGGGAATGAAGTAATTATAGATCATTGAAAAATAAACTATTTTGATTTAAACAAAAAGACAAACCCGCTGTTCTCAACTGAAGAAGAACGAAAGAAACGTATACAGGGTGGATCTGTAACTTTGGACAATCTGACGTGGGGTGAATGACCTGTCGAAATACAACATAACAGGATTTTTATTTAATGGATCGGTTAAACTTTTTTTTCTGACATTGTATGGAAAACCTACGACTATCGTTGCGGACTTCCATACTATGATGAATTTTTATCCAATTCCTAAAATAAAAGTGGTTCTTAGTTTTATTTCAACAGGTCATTCACTCAACGTCAGATTGTCCAAAGTTACAGATCCACCCTGTATACGGCGATTATATTACTTTTAATATTCAAATATTAAAAGCTCTCGAACATCAACAAGCATTATTTGTCATCTTTACGTTTAAAATAAACTATTCCATTGCAAAAATATTAAAGTAACAAACAGACATTTTAAAATTCACTACAAGCACATGCTTTTTGCTTTTGTTCTTAAAACAGAATTTATAAAATCCACACTTTCTCAACACCAGGATTCGAAAGATAGCCGAAACTCAGTTCGAAATAGTTTATACAGGGTGTATGAAGAGCACTCCCGAAAACGAAGGCTGGTGTTACTACTAGTGATATGGGATGTTTTTGCAAAAAAAAATCGTCTGAATGGACCGATCACCAGTCTTCGTTTTCAGGAGTGCTATTTTTACACCCTGTAGAACCATTTGTCCTTAATATTAGTCAATATATTTTCTTACCAATTTTCTGCGCAGCTTGCAACCCCTGTTCTGGTGACGTCACACAACCCTTCGAAAACAGCTCAGACGATATCTTGATTTTCTTCGAATTGTATTCCGCTTTTAATTCTGTAATGTAACAGTATTACATGTATTTAGTAGGCTTATTTTGGCTCCTGCCACAGACTTGGCATAAGTAAAGAAACCAATTTTGACGCAGTTACCATTACTGCCCACTGCTGGTCTCAGGTCCCTTCCGAAGAGGGGTTAGGCATAGTCCACCACGCTTGCCTAATGCGGATTGGGGACTTCACATATCTTCAAAGGATTTTTTGAATCATTTCGGACATGCAGGTTTCCTCACGATGTTTTCCTTCACTGTTTTTAGCCAGTGGTGTTGTGAATTGCACATAAATCTTTTTCACATTGAGATTCAGAGGTACAACCCGGTTTTGAGGAAGGCAAGCGCTTCAACCACTACCCCACCACAACTTATAAATTGTCTGCCTAAAAAGTAATTATAGAGTCTGTGCGGGCGAGTGTATGTAGGTCAGGCCGAAGCCCACTGCAGTAGATTTCAGATGTCGTATATATGCACCGAACGTTGCAAATGTCGATAGCGCGATTCAGAAACTTGCACGCCATTAGTCCGCCACGCTAATAAATAATATAAGTACTCACTACTTCCGCTCCAAGGTAGTGTAGGTATTTCCGCTGTCTGCGCGACAATGGACGAGGCTATCTTGTCTCCGAGGGCCCACATCGCCTTCTCAGGAGGTCCGATGAACACCACACCAGCTCGGTGAAGGAGCTCAGGTAGCTTGGGGTTCTCTGAAGCGTGACCCCAGCCTGCCCATACCGCCTGTAATAAGAATACTTTAGTTTATAGTTGCATAGGCATAACCAGGTTGCCGGGATTATACGTCAACAACTGTTTTTTTTTTGATAAACGACGGATTTCTTCACGTGTCTATGTGTCTATGGAAAGCTGTACTGTAACAACCCATTACTGTCCACTGCTGAGCTCAAAAAGAAAAAAAAAATTTATCAATTTATGTCTTTTAGAATTTTCCGAGAGTTTATCTTACCTGAACTTGAGTCCTGACAGCTATATCGACTATAAGCTCAACATTAGCGTAGTTATTATTATTAGATCCACCGGGAACGGGCACGTAATGGTCGGCCATTTTGATGTACTCCGCATTCGCTTTGAGATCCTCTGGGGTCACCTGGAAGTAAATATGAAAACTTTAAATACAAGCTTTTAAGATCCTGGATATCATGTAGCAGTAGAGTACTAGCTAATACAAGTAAAACGAGACAACGATGAGTCTATCTTGTTTAGTACAGGAGTTCCTATGTCTTCCGAGTCATCAGATCAGCGCCATTTTGTCATATTATTGCATTGTCACACGATATACCCACTTAAGTTTTATGTTATTTTATCTTTTATGTTTATATTTAATGTAGTAGTAGTAAAGGCTTATTTTATTTATTTATTTTATTAATGAGTGCCTTTGAAACATACCATGACAACGAATCGCACGGCACGCTCGTTCTTGAACATTTCGTAGGACCATCTTCTGATTGATCGCATACATTTTACGGCGCCGATTCCGTTGTTCGCTATTAGCACCTGAAAACAACAATAATTCGATGAGAAATTAAATGTAGTTTATAAACGAGGCTTGAGGAGGGTCCTTAAAGTTAGGTCGTAGGTAGCGACCCCTCAGTGTCCCCTGACATTGCAGAGGTTCATGATTGACGGTAACCACTTACTATCAGGTGGGCCGTCGGCTCGTCTGCCTACATGGCAATAAAAAAACCTAATAAAAATTTCAATTTACTATTACGGTTTTAGGTGAGAAGTAGCCTAAATTTTTATAAAAATGCTGTCGCCATCACGACGCAGGCGGCAGTGATTATAGAACTTCATGCTAGGGTAGGTATTAATTGTACATTCTGCCGTGGTATAAGTAAAATGCCATTAATTGATATATGTTACATTTTCAGTTTTTTATTGAATATGATAAAAAAATATACAACAACCCATTACTGCCCACTGCTGGGCTCAGGTCTCCTCAGAAGAAGGATTAGTCATAGTCTACCATGCTTGCCCAGTGCGGATTGGGTGCATCACATATTTACCAATGAAATTTTTGAATCCTTTTTCGATTTGCAAGTTTCCTCCTGATGTTTTCCTTAGCAGCTATTAGCCGGTGTTGTTGTTAAAAATTGGACACAAATCTTTTTCACGTTAAGATTTAGAGGTACAAGCCGGTTTTGAACCCATAACATCCCATACGGAAGGCAGGCGTTTCAACCACTCGACCACAACTTCTAGTCAATTAGTTTTTTTTTTAATAAATACTAAAACTTACTTTGTTGATAGGCTTGGTGCCCTGGAATCTCCTAACAAACTCCTCGGGAGTGGCTACGGTGAAATCTTTCTCCTGGAACCGTTGGCTATGTATCACTGTGCCTTGTGACATGGACGGCCTGTCAATTAATAAATAATCATTATTGTAAGTTGCATTTCGACAATCCTACGTAACCATTTAACTTACACAAATTTAGTAGGTTGCTTTTCTGAAAATAATTGGATATTTCCCTTTCATGCTCAAGGGAAATATTTTTTCCTTCTACAAAAATCGTTATTATTATTGAATCAATATTTTTTTAATGAATGTCAAACGTTACGTTTAGGTACGTTATGTTAAAATGTTTCATATGAAATTTATAGGAAATTTGTACACCCTACTATGTTCTTCTCTTACTTTACAGAATAACTTAAATATTGTGTAGTATTCGCATATTTAGTCTCAGCCATCTTATTGTCCTGAAAGGGTTAAGAGAGAGAGAGATTAGGCAATTATATTATTTATGAAAAAAATGATGACTTGATCAGAGTCGTGGAAAGTCACTGGAGGCAGATTGTGCAAGACCGGTTGTTGTAGCGAGGACTATGTCCAGCAGTGGATGTCTATAGGCTGATGATGATGATTTAACAATAATGATTAGGTATTTGAATGACTTTCAAGTTGTGTAAACTGTGAATTTATCTTTTCAAAGATTTTCATTAAGAAATTACTTTTTTGTTGTTTCTTTACAACTCATTTGGTTTTTTATTCTAGTATAGATAAAATGGTGTTGATTTAATCTACTGTGATGTAAGCTTGTTATTCAATATGTTTGTTAATTTCAGTATTGTAACATCGAACAATGTTAGTTCAGATGGAATATTCAAATTTAAATTTGACCAACGTCCCGGTTTCCGATGAAGTTGAAATTCGTACACATGTGTATGTCATATAACAATGCAACAGTATAGTATCATGGAACTGATCTGATGATGGAGTAACCTTAGGAACTCTTGTAGTACAAAATAGACATCATTGTGTTTGTACTGGTTGTTTGACTTATACTGCAGTTTTATTTTGATTTACATTATTTCGTGCATATTTTACTGTAAGCATGTAATAAAAGCTTGTAATATGTACAGTCACATCTATTTATATTTTTTATAGAGGTACTGTGTAAATTTAAATCAATGTTTATCTACATTTATGACTCTATGGCCTTAATTTATGACTCTTTATTACACTGAAGTGATGTACAATATATTCTTAGTATATCACAAACTTAGTTTTATATACATTTCTTTACACTCATACGTCAGTGATTAACTTGTCGTATATTTTTTTATAAACTGCAAAAAACAGTTTCGTTAAATGAATTACGTTTACTATGTATTCTAAATGAGGAATAACAAATAATTAGACAAGAATGTATTTAGAAAACATCGAGTAACAGTAAAAAAAGTGAAAACGTACATTGGCACACTTTATCACTGTTTTGACACTTTTTCTACGTGATTTATGCGTAATTAACTATGTTAATCGCAAAAGAGACGTATTTAGAACATATTAGTGCAGTTTCAAGACACTATTCAATTATTATTTAATTTTAATTGACAAAAATAATTATGATATTTTTACGTCTAACCTGTAAGGCGCATCAGAATATAATCCATTCATGGAGGAATACATTTTCTTGAAAACTAACACAAAAACACTAACCACACGTTAATTACCGACACTGATATTAATTGTATTTATTTTTATTAATAAAACACAATAAAAAACATCCTTGCGCCCGACACAGGCGAATGTTTTTCAATTATTTTGACGTACTAAAACCCAATGGGAGTCGCACGACGATCGTACGATCACACCGTCTCTTTTACTCTCATTCGTCAAACTGGTTTAGAAAGAGACAACCATATGTCCCGTTGTTGTCAATCTGAGGAAATTGCAAAGAGGTTTGCACAAGAAACCGTTTATTGGCAATTATTGTTTGAATTGCTCCACAAAATAGTGATGGGGTCAATGTGTCGATAAGCACAAATCCAAAACAGCTGATGCAAATTTGCATTTTATTTGTAATCAGATTACAATAATCAGTTTCGACGAAAACAAATACAAGGCGACATGACGTCTAAGATATAAAACTGATAAACATGCGTAAATATTTCTTCTGTATTTCAAAGTATGGTTCTGCAGAGACTGCAACAAATTCCACTCATTGCTATTTTAGTAATGTTATCTAAACTATTGCAGACTTCATTACAGTATAATAAATAAGCCTTGTTCTTGTATAAGTATATTTTTCACATCAGGTGCAATTCTTATCTGCATATTATTTTTCTTGCGTAGGACTTGGTAACTCAAACATATGAAAGGACTATCGTCATCAACATCATCATCAGACTCGTCTACTGCTGGACATAGGCTCTTCTGAAACTGCACCAATGACTCCCTATTTTTCTACTCCGATTTTCTACTAGTCTCATTTACTGCCAGCCATCTTGTTCAAGTCATCCTCCATCTAACAAAACAAGGAGGCGCTCTACACCACGCTTACTGCATCGCGGATAGAAAGACAATCAATAAACGTGGAAATTTGGATTTGCCCATAAATGGCAAAATAGATATTCAAAATTAATTATTTAAATCTATAGGCTACTTTCATACACTTCCCTTTTCGGTATCATTCGAGTGTCATGCGATTTTTGAAACAGGTTTAGGTTGAGTCATTCGCGATGACCGGCTATTTGGCGTAATGATTAGATATCCTTAGTAATAGATACACGTTTGGGTTTTATTTTCAACTCACATGTAGATAGCAGATAAAATGTTTTATTGCTTTGAAAATTTCAACCTTAATCTGTTATTTGTAAATATTATCAATTTTATGCACGAAATTGAATTAAACTATAATCATACTTAGTACGTCACATAAAATGTTTTCATAAAGGAAAAATTAGACAAACATATTTTAAATACTTAATTCTACGTAAAGAGTAATTTTATGGTTGTTCTTCAGAAGTTTTAATTCTGTATCAGAATTGTAATCTTTAGGCATTATGAAACTATAAATTCACAAGGTATATTTACTTCAAAGCTCAAACTAAGAAATTAACAAAACTTACATAACACACAAAAAAAAAAAACAAAAACTTTACATGACCAAACGTAATTTAGATCAACCTGTTTATTTACGAACCTGTTGTGATACCTAACTATTACATAATTTTAGAAAATCAATAAAATACATGAATGATGAATAAAAAACATTACTATTAAACTATTTCTACTGTAGTTTTAATGTATCTATGTAATACAAGTTTATGGATATATATTACGCACACAATGACACTTATTGTTTTTATTTTAACGTTTCCTTAAATAAAACTTATCCTTATTTATACATTACCAGTTATTTCCATCCTTTTGTTCAGACCTGGGCATTCCGTAAACTTATTATTTATTAAATTTTAAACTTATTAATACTTAACTTACATAATTTGATAAAATTATTAAAAATAACCAGTGAAATGAGTTGGAGGTATTTCAACAAAGTGACACACAATAAAATGAATCAAGCATAATATAATTGTTTTGTTTAATATTCGCCTCCGATAGTAACACATAATCTACAAGGAAAACAAAATACAAAAACAATCTGTAATTTTATTAGATTAGATATACGAGAAGATCTAGATTTGCAACCGAAATGCAATCATAATTATAATTGATATTAATCAATCACCGATATCAGATGCTTCTTAAGCCTTTCTTACTCAACGGCAAGATGAAATAGGTATTTCACAAATCTTGTGAGCTATTTGCCAAAAATTGATGTTCGGAACCTTTTGCCCTATGCCTGTAACTTTTTAGCCAGCTAGTCAATGTAGATTTATCATCTTCATCATAAATCTTAAAACAAAATTAATATAATATACAAAATTCAACCCATTATGATTTTTTGCGCAGATTAAATTTAAATAAATACTTCTGTGAACATTTTTTTAATATAACTTATTTTTCTGTTGTGTACAATAAAGTATTAAATAAATAAATAAATGAGTAACAACTTTACTGGCAGTTGAACAATTAATTAGAACTTACTAGAATTATTTAATAACCAACAATTATTTCATCATTAAGTCGTTAAAATTCTATTGATTAAACGACTTTTGTTATGATATACATAATTTGGATGCCACATTCAAGTTCAACAATCAAAATAATTAAAAATAGAAGCGAATCTGATGTAATATTCAAAAAAATGCCACACATGTAGAGAATGCGTGATTAAAAGATTCATTTAATTTAAACCAATTTTAATGGTTAACTTTGGTTTGAATCCTCCTCTCCCGCGCTTCGTCTTTCTAATTTCTATAAAATAGATTTAATGTCATTTTGCTGTTTCATAAAGCATAATATTATTTTATTATGAAACGAGTTTTCCTTTTCCACAATGTTGCTGTGATATTGGTATAAATTAAAGCTTAATTGTCTATCTTGACAAAGTAAATAGTTTCGATATTCAATGCCAATCGGTTTTCCTCGACATTTGTAATGTACATTTAGTTTATAAAAGGATTGTGGTGTTTTTTAAATTAAAATTAAATAATATTATGAGGATGCGTGCACAAACGCAATTTTATCAGACGGTGCTTCGATGACTAAAATTATAATAGAAACTAGCCGAAGTTATTTCGGATATAAAATTACGAAAACTTCACACAATTCACAAAATTAATCAGTTTTTATTTTTTAAAGAACCTTTTGAAAATACCTTTTGCAATCCTGTCATTTAATTCAACTCTTACTGAAAACCGGATTGTACTTTCCATTATTTATGTTTTTTTCGTGTCAAGGTTTTTATCTTTTTATGTATCTATCTACATATTTCGTTGTTTTCATTGACAATTATTAGCATCCGTTTAATAATTAACAGGATTGGCCATACGTCGCATCAAATTCCACTTTCGTAATACGTTTTAGCAAGACCAAATATAGATAGCGTCGAGAGTCAATTTTATAAAAAAAACACGTATTTCAGTTTAACTATTTGTAAACTATTCAATCTGTATTTATTGAGTTTTTTTAATTAATAAATGTACTCTAATAGTACGCTCATCTACTTTGTCGACGCAAAGAAGCTGCACTGCTTCGGACTTCATAGTCGTCAAAAACTATCTCATGGTCATCATCCTATCATTTAGTTACCAAAAAAAGAATAGAAAAACCTTAACATAGATTTGTTAAATTTGGAAATAATTATCATTTTATTTTGTTTACGTTTTAAATACAGGTTATTCCTTTTGGTAACAGAAATCGTAACTATAACGGTATTAAATCAGTAGATGGTTCGCAGTTTTAAATATTAATTAGTAAAACTAGAATACCTAATAGTACAGTTTCTCAATTTTTAATACCGATATTTATTAAAGAATCTTAGTTGTTTTTTTAAGAACTTTTTTTAGTTTGAATAGTTTTTTAAAATCGGTCATTAGGTACCAAAGCCCCTGTAACTGAACTTTTTTAGTCTAAATAGCCCTTAAAGGTAGGGTACGTTACTAGCTCCGCAGTGTCCCCTGACATTGCAGAAGTCCATGAGCAACAATAGCCTCATTCAATCAAGTGGCTCATCTGCCTACATGGCAATAAAACAAACTCTTACGTAGGATTTTTCTGAACACTAAGAATATTAAATCCACGAAATCCACAGAAATAAAAAATGAATGAACTCTGCTCTGAGAGTGCTGTAGGTAGGTAATGTTTGAAGGTGACATCACCTCAAACAATACTCATTCAACAATGAGTTTTTTTTTAAATGAATGTTTTTTGGGTAAAAATGGTAATTTAAAATTAGATAGGCTAAGTATTATTGTTACCACTAATGACCATTGATTAACACGTAATTCAATTTCAACAAACAAAAGCATTTAAAAAAAAAAGTAACGAAATATGGTTTAATAAATATCTATTTTGGCGACCGTTTATTATCGTGATAAGAAAAGATAAAAACTTAGTATTATTGCATTAAATATGATATCATGTTTGTCGAAATGCAATTTTATTTCACACACAGTTTTAGTGAAACGCTAAAGGATATTCGCGCTTGGATATTCGCGGTAATGGGAGTTTATTAAATTTATTAAAAACGACCAAAGCTTGACATACAACTCTGTTCATTATATTGATATATTAATAGAATCACTTTGTTAAATATAAAAAATACTATTATGTTTACTTTTCCATATATTAACAGTTTGCCAGCAGAAAATAAAATAAGATTTAACATCAATAACTGTTTGTATAATATGTTTGACAATAATAATAGTATTTTAACATCTTCAAACATACAATTTAAACTAATTGATGTTAATAAATTTGTTAAAAATAGATATTTGATAACAATAAAATATGACATGTATAAATTAATTAAATCTGACTTTAGACAAGTAGCACATTCGCTACATTATTGTTTACAATTAGCTATGTTGAAATTAGCTAGAATACCTACTGCTTCTATTGAGCAGAAAACAAATATGACATTATACAATAATTTGGAATCCGTTCCAAGACCTTATTTAAATTAAACTTTAAGACAAAAGAGTTAGACTCTTGCATCAATAAAAGTAATAAAATAATTGATAAAAACCCAACACAAAATGGTAAAAATAATGTTATTAATATAGTACACCAAAACTTACAAGGAATGTTGGGTAAAGAACTAATTGTAGAATTATTCTTACAGTCTCACAATGTTGATATTTTATGTGTGACTGAGCACTGGCTTAAAAGTTCACAATTGATGTTTAATTTTAAGGATCATCAAATGTTAAGTTCTTTTTGCAGAGAGATAGCGATTCATGGAGGTTCACTAATCCTTGTAAATAAAAGTTTGAAATGTAAAGTTCGCAAGGATATAGTGGCACTCTCGGTGGAAAGGACTATTGAAATTGCGTCCGTAGAACTAGAGCGCTTCATTGTGGTAAGTCTTTACAGACCCCCAAATTCATTATATGATTTATTTGAAGAAATAAAGGAGAATGTTTTAATAAGACTTTCTGAATCTAATAAACCTATTTTTATCTGTGGTGATTTCAATATCAACTTATTAGAAAATAGTAACACCACTATTAGACTCAGAACATTGTTCAAATCATATAATTTTGTTAATGTATTCAATGAACCAACAAGAATTACTCAATCAACGGCAACATGTATTGACAATATTTTGACAAACACTAAACCTTTGCAAAAATACATTATTAATAATTTACCTTCTGATCACTGTGGTCAATTTTTATCTTTTAAAAGTAAATCAGATGATAATAATGTAAAAACGCTTGAGTTTGTTCCTATAAATTGTAACCGTATTGAAAAGTTCAGGAGAAATGTATCAACAAAAGTGTGTAATTTGAGCAGCAGCAAGGACCCCAATACCTTGTATAACGATTTTTTTGACTTGATTAATAAAGAATTTAATGATGTATTTGTGCCTAAGTTATTCAAGTTAAAAAATAAAAAGAGTTTTTGTGAATGGGCTACTATTGGAATTTATAGAAGCAGAGAAAGACTTTACGACTTGTATTATGAAAAGTCATATAATCATAGTGAATCATTCCAACAGTATGTCCGAACGTATTCAAAAATATTCAAAAAAGTCTGTGCTGCGGCAAAATCACTACACTTATCTAGGCAAATAAAAAATGCACCAGACAAAATTAAAATGACTTGGAACATTATCAATAGGGAGGCTGGAAGAGTAATACATAATGACTCTGAATTTACACTGCAAATTAATAATAAAGTTATAAATTCTCAACAAGAGATAGCTAGCGTTTTTGAAGACTTTTTTGCAGATATTCCATCTTCCACAACCAAGTCCTTGATTTCGTCTCCTGCCATTGCTGAATCACTATTAGAAAATCATGTTGATAAATGTAAAGTCAATTTTAATTTTAGCCAGATTAATATAAGTGATATCATAAAAAGTTTTAAAACTATTAATGTTAAAAACTATTAATGATTTATGGGGAATATCAATTAAGGTTATTAATCATATAATAGACGTAATTGCACCGTTTCTCACTGAAATCTTCAATGAATGTATTAAAACTGGTGTATTTCCGGACCTAATGAAACACAGTAAAGTAATACCTTTATTTAAATCAGGTAGTACATCAGACCCCTCAAATTTTAGGCCTATTTCTGTGCTACCTGCGCTAAGTAAAATTTTTGAAAAAATAATCCTTAACCAACTTCTAACTCATTTTAATAAGAATAACCTGCTTCATAATAAACAATTTGGTTTTACTAGGGGTTGTTCCACTACTGATGCGGGTGTAAATTTAGTTAAAAATATATTTCAGGCATGGGAGAAATCACGTGATGCACTTGGTGTGTTTTGTGATCTATCCAAAGCCTTCGACTGTGTTGATCATGATACATTAGTAAGGAAGTTACACTTTTATGGTATAAGGGACGCTTCGTTAGATCTTATAACCTCTTATTTATCAGGACGGATACAAAAAGTCGATGTTAATGGAAAGCGATCCGGCGCTGTAATGCTTAAAATGGGTGTCCCTCAAGGATCTATCTTGGGTCCCTTCTTGTTCTTAGTTTATATAAATGATTTACCTAGCTTTGTAGAAGCACGTCACGAGATTGTATTGTTTGCAGATGATACATCTTTATTATTTAGACTTAAACGTCAAGAACTTGACTATGACGATGTGAATGATGCCATCTCGCGTGTAGTTCATTGGTTTAGTGTTAACAATTTGTTATTAAATAGTAAGAAAACTAAATGCATAAAATTTACGTTACCAAATGTTAAACAAGTTAAGAGTAATGTTATTATTAGTGGTGAAACATTGGAGCTTGTTGAGTCAACTGTCTTTCTTGGTATAACGGTGGATTCCAAGCTCCAGTGGGGCCCCCATATTACTAGGTTGGCGGGAAGGCTCAGTTCTGCAGCTTACGTGGTTAAAAAGATAAGAACATACACTGATGTGGACACAGCTCGCCTTGTGTATTTTAGTTATTTTCATAGTGTTATGTCTTATGGTATTCTGTTATGGGGCAATGCTGCCGACGTAGAAACAATATTTATTCTGCAGAAAAGAGCTGTTCGTGCAATCTATAATATGAACTCAAGGGAGTCTTTGCGGGACAAATTCAAGGAAATTAAGATTCTAACTTTAGCGTCCCAATACATTTATGAAAATTTAATGTATGTACATAAAAATATTCATGAATTTCCTAAAGTCTCGGATATTCATAATTTTAACACCAGGAACAAACACAAGCTTGCGTTGCCAGCATCTAGATTACATAAAATAAGTAATTCTTTCCAGGGTTTGTCTGTAAAGCTTTATAACAAAATCCCAGTGGCCGTTCAAACATTGCCTATAAATAGGTTTAAGAGAGTTATCAAAGAACGGCTATGCAGTAAAGCATATTATAAACTTAATGATTATATAAATGACTGCACAAAATGGGAATGAGGTGCTCGTCCGGGCCATTTCAATTGATACATTTGTTAAAAACAAAAATATTGTAAAACAATATTTAAAAAAAAAGAAAAAAAAACATATTAAATTAGCCAGGGTTAGCTGGTAGATAATGCTGTTTAGCATTAAGTTCGCCCATGTACATTTATTTTTCGTGTGCAATAAAGAATTTTCTATCTATCTATCTATCTATTAAATTAAAAAAAGACATGCCCGCTGAGTTTCTTGCGCCGGTTCTTCTCAGGACGGAGGCGTAATTTTAGCGAACTGGTGGTAGAACTTTTGATTTTATTTTATTTTTGACTTTCAAAATGTATGTGTGTCCACATCTAATTTGAAATAAATGATTTGACTTTGACTTTGACTTTGACATTATAATATAGAAATTACTTGATTCATTGATGGATGTTTCTAAATACTACTGACGAAGAAACATGCATTATTAAAAAGCTTACCAATCGCAATTCTATTTATTGCAATTCAGTCACTTCAAACAAATAAAAATAAATTTCAATAATATGACCTATTTGTTTTAGTTTATTTATTTGGAAAACACTACATCAGTAATCTGAGATCATTTAATCCAATATTGTAAATTAAGAACAAAAATCATTCTAATCCTAATCAATCAATAAACAATACGACTATTAAATAATCGCAATGCCGCTATCTTATCAATAGGATCCATGAAGAACTAACGAAAACAGCTACTAAACTTGAGAAAAAATCCCTGCAATTATATTTTCAAATGGAAAATTCCTTAATCTTACTTTTCACTGTCAAAGAGACAAAAGCCTATTTGTCTTTCAGAATTTTACTAATTAAACTTCGTAATTGAGTTTTCCGGTCGAGTAGCAGAAAATTATATCAATTTCAGTTGATAAGCAAATAAAAGTTATTCAAAATTATTCGTATGAAAGAAGAATCGTAGACGGTCGCTAATTATCCCGTCTATAAAATTAATGACTAAAATTGTTAATAAGCAATTAATATTATTAAAAGAAAAAACGTAGAGGTCAAGTGTGTTAGTTTTTCGTTAATTTAAACATGTACATATTTAAGAAATAATTTACTATTATAATTAAATTGACATTCACATCGATACTCAAAGACGTTAATGGACACTCAAAATAAATAAACACAATCAACAAATATGAACCGAGTTTTTTTTGGTACATAAAACATATACAAGGCCGAGGTATCAAAACTTTTTGATTGAAAATATTAACCTTTAAACAGCAAGTACAAAAGTCATCGCTTCTTAAGACAAAACAATTCTAACACAAAAAAACTAATATTATTTTATTACGTAAAATAATTTCACCTATGTCACTTTTAAACAGCATAGTAACGAAAAACAAAGCTGTGTTTATTGCTCATGGAACAGTGACAGTTCAGACTCACAAAATAAGGCCTAGGAGATAAGTACTTACTGCAACGTCCCCAAATTAGGAGGCTTCAACAGCCTAGTATCCACCTTTTCTTCATCATCCTTCTTCGGTTCTTCTTGTTCATTCTCTTCCGGGTCGGTGTTTAAGGTCATCTGGAACTTCTGCACCAGACTAGATGGTATGACCTCAGTTTCGTCATCCTCAAACGACTTGGGCTCATCACTTTCGCCAAGGACGAACCGCTTTGAGGTCCTCCGTTTCAGCATGTTTAATTTGTTCCCGATATAATTCACTAACACCGATATATTGTACAACACCGAATCGATTATATTCATAAAACTTTACACCATTGTTTTATGTTGATTTAAAAACTGTTGGGCTTTAGGTAAATTATGTAAAAGTTTAATTAAATCAAATAATATTTAAGTACCTAATATAGCGCAGGAAAAATTGTAAACTTTCATTTCACAGTTTTTTTCGATAATTGTACATTTTATCGATAACACGTCTGATCGCTTCGACGCACTAAGCCACTCTGAAACGTCAATGAGAAAAGTTTTTAAAGTAAAGAGGTAAACACACTTAATTTTTGAAGGAAAGAAGTTTGATCACAAAAAAAACGTAGTTCTTTCGAAATAGTGAACTAAAATAACTATTTAAGTTCAAACCCATGGCGAAATGGAAAACTAATTAAAAGATAGCATTATACAATTTTTCTCTATAGTAAGAGTTTGGTGGGATAGGAGGGAATTTGTCCACCTCTATTCTCAAAAATAAAACCTAAAATCCAACGGCCTACAGAAAACTGAAATTCAGAAGTATAATTTAAATGTTGTCATCATTCCAGTTCTTAAACTAGTAAAGAACTTATGGCTTTGACAAAAATCACAAGAAATTAGGTTTACAATTTACATTTTTCCTCTTAAATAACATTGTTTCATCCTATCTTAGAACAGCTGAGGTTTCTAATCCCTATTCTGAAATCTTGTTTAAACGCAATCTAGGTTCTAAATTGTAAGTTAGCTAAGTAATCTGGCTCGGGGCGGCGCGACGGGAAGGAGTGCCGAGTGCGTAACGCGTCGTGCCCTCCCTCATAACCCCGTGCTGGGTTCTGGACTCAGTAAATAGCTTTAATTTTCGTTACTTGTGTATAAGTGAACAATGATTTTTTGGGTTGCGAATCTCATAGGTAACCAAAGCTAGAAAATTATCGGTTTTTTTGATTAAATAATCGAATAATCGTTAAAGTAGGTACATATTGGGATCCGGATCTTTAAATTATATGATATTAATATTTTAGTGAAAAATGAGCAGGAGATTTTTTATGAGATTATCTTATGATATTACTTAGCGTAGGTACTTATATGACGTAATTGCAATTATCTAGCTAAACGCCAAAGTAAATAAGTTTTGGCGAAGACGACCTTCGACTTTAAGTGTTATATTACTGTTTGTTTCAAATAAAAGCAAAGATGAACAGGTTTTAAAAGTTGAACCTAGTATACAGTCTATTGAGGAGAGGATACTGGTACTACGGATGAGTTAAGGTGCATGTAGCAGTAGCTAGAGATGGCTAGGTGGTGGTATTTTTTATTTTTAATAACAGCCTTTCGCTGAACGAACATAATGGAATGTAGTCAAAATAGTGATGTTACCAGGTCTAGATTTTTATCGATAAAGGAACAAAGGTGATTCTGAATACATATACATGTATGTCATACTAAAAAATATCACTGCCATAACAGTGATCACGGAAGTGTAAAATTATATTTGCATTATTCATTAGAGAATTACCTACTAAATAATTACTATGGGTGTTGTAAACAATAACAATTATTATCCTTAGATAGGAGTTGAAACAATTTTGTTACTCTTATCTAGAGTATTTATATAAATTTTTAAATTCAAATATACTTTTATATTTGATAAAAGCAAAAATAAATGGGTTTACTACTAAGAAAAACTAATGTAATTACACACTTCGCTTCCTGCGTTTTTAGTTGCTTCTTAATGATAAGTGCATTAGATATCAGAGATCATAAATAATTAGACTTGCAGACTACGAGTTAAGAGACCTTGATATTTTTAATTCAATACTCATAAATAAATAATATTAAGAGTCTAAAGTCATCGTAAACGAACCGACATTGTCACGGTCGTCATTATTTGCTAAATCATTATATATATCGGCGCGAGCCATAAAAACATAAGAATAATTTAATAATAATTCAATAAAACTCACTAGATAATAGTTCCTAATAAGAAAATGTAACTAGAAACTACTCATACGAGATACTTAACAATGTAATAAAACACTGATACGTAAACTGTAAAATAATACGTGCCCGTAAATGTTGTATTTGCGAGACTTAACGTTAGTATAAATAGAGGCCGATCGACGGCTTGCAGGCAGTCGAGTTCGAGCCGCCTTACGAGTAACACATACGCAAATTGTGAACAATAAACATCAAGTAACTCAAGAAGTCTTTTATTGGAAATGGATCACAAGTTTATGGAAGATACTGACGTCAGCGGGGCTGACGTCATCTATTTTAAAAACCCGTCGGGGCTTCGGACTTCGTCATCAGAAGTGGGATCGGAAGAGATCTCCCTATCTGAAACGCCCACGCAACATAAACAAGCCGGCAACATCAACAAGCAGGCTACATCCAGACAATCAACCAAACAGTTTAACCAGAAGTATCACGCCGCAGCACCTTTCTCCGCGACCGGGTGCTCAGCAAGAATATCAAGCTACAGAATCTAATACAAGTCAAAACGAAGTACCACCGCAATTCTTCATGCAAATGATGGACATGACGCAAACGATGCCGGAATATTTGTGTATTCCACTAGCACAAGCAAGAATGAAAATTCAGGATATCTACCTTCCGTTGTTTGACCCGGATACTGATATCGGGAAAAGAGAATGATGTCAGCACATTGATCAAGCAATTTAAAAATATCTCGACTCCGAGACATGCATGAAGGTGTGTGCACTGTTAAAAGGAAGAACAAAAATGTGGACTGATAACTGGTTGAGCACCACCTCATAAAAACCTTTGAACCTGAAAATCAATATTCACGGGACGTAATACTACTGCGAGAGCACACGTATGACTAGTCCAAGGACATCGAGCATCCTATGGAAGAGAGTGACTCAAAATAAGTTGGATGGCGACGTATCAGCGACAAACGCCTACGCATCGAACTACTGAATGTAAAGACAACAACAGTGGCAGAGCGGTGCAAGCGCCCTTTATGAATGTGACTGCATCAATCAAAACACGCTATTCCGATGGGACGCACTCGACGACGGGATGGCTGTATCGGCTAGAAAAAAAATCAACTCAACAAAAGACTGCAGGTTCAGACCAACATCAGATAAACCAAAACTAGAAGGTACGAAAGCCTCATCCAATTCAAGTTCAACCGTGCAACAAGTACAGGTAGCACATACTGCAAGAAATCAGGGTATGCATATGAAGCTTGTTTCAATCGACAACGAGCGCTGACCTCTAACGTCACAACGTAACTTCAATTGTGTATCTTGAACGACACAAGCACCTATAATCATCAAAATCGGACAAAGAAGAATAAAAGCAGTGTTCGATTATCGAGTGCAGATAAAATAATGTGATCTTTCTATGTGTGATCCCGGGACGTCGATCGACGAGCGTCTTGACTAGAAGCTTGGTGACGTCGAGCGGCTGGACGAGAGCGGTGGACGAGAGCGGGTGACGAGAACACTCGCATACACCTACATATCGCGCGTTCACCTCACCGTGTGCCAGCTTCATGTAGACACTTCATGGAGTTAATCCGGTGATATCATTGGCTTTTTACACAATTTCATTTTGGTATGTTGCAAAACTTTTATAATTCATCTTTAAATTTTACCTAATGTTACTTGTCTGAAAAGTTAGTTTAGCAAGTATCTAAGTTTAGCAAACCAAAATACTTCACTCCATTTTCACTGAGCCTGATAAAAAATTGGATTCTAATAATTTCAAAGATTTTTCAATCACTCTTTGCATCAATTTTATTAGTTTCAAGTTTTATTGACAATTAACAATTTAAAGGAATAAACTTATTCAAACACTCGCGGTTTTCTATGATACAACGTTGAAATATCGAGACCACTCAATTAAGTAAATATCGTGGTAAGAACCCGTTCAAAATGCATGAAAGTAACTTATAGAATGATTGAAACTTGATTATCATTGGAATCAATTGAAATCAAATTAGATTAACACGTTTTCAACAGACAAAGTTTATTTTAAAGAGAACTCTTTAAATGCAAGCTTTTAAGATTCTGAATCTCATATAGCGGTAGAGTGCTAGCTAATACAAGTAAAACAAGCCCAAACACGACGAGTCTATCATGTTTAGCACAAGAGTTCCTAATACCATCTTCCAAATCCATTATCAAGTCAATGCAATTTTGTCAAATTATTGCATTGTCATACATCTGTGTGTAAAATGTAATTTCAATTAGAAACCGGGAAGTTTGTCAAGTTTAGCTTGCAAGGTCCTATCCGAAGTGAAGGCTTGTTAAATAATAATAATAATCTCTCTATACTCTCCTACAAAAAGTAACTATTCTGAACACTTGTAGAATAGTAACGAAATTTTTATCGATTACTTAACTAGGTTAATTTTTGTCATTAATCATCATCATTCTAACATTGTTAAACTCACTTCAGCTTGGCCAAGCCCGCTGAAGTGGTGACATACCCCCAACTAACCAGTGGGAAATTAAAACGAAAATAATAATAATAATTCACTTGGCCTAGGCCCGTGACTTTCATTATTTTACCGGAACTTTCCTCAAAAGTTTCGAGAAGGTAGTCCTTACTGATGTAAATAATAATTACTCTAAGTAATCATAACCTGAGTACTCTACATTCTACGTGTAATCTCTACTTACTCGCGTTAATTTAACTACATTACGAATAGCATACTCGCATACATTTACTTTGTTTCCAGCCTATCTACTGTCATGACCAAAACCAATACCAGCAGCCGACACTCGAGCACGCGTGTCCCGCAGGACGGCCGAGGCATAGCCGATCATTGGCAGAGGCAGCAGATAGCCCAAACCAAAGAAAGAGAAATACAAAGAAAGAAAGGAAAAAGAAAGAAAAGAAAAAGAAAAGAAAAAGAAAAAAAAAAAAAAAAAAAAAAATTACTGCGTTAGCAACTTTCACTCAAATGTTTTTGTTTTCTACAGAACAGTCGAAGCATTTTGTTAACGAACGCTGCTGACAGCCAGAACCTGAGCACCAGCAGCGGTGACTCTTCACACACCAATAATCAAGATACTACAGCGAGCTAAGCAGAGGGCAGAGCTCCGCTTTATCAACGAAAGACT
The DNA here is from genome assembly GCA_030269945.2 of Trilocha varians. Lineage (NCBI taxonomy): Eukaryota > Metazoa > Arthropoda > Insecta > Lepidoptera > Bombycidae > Trilocha > Trilocha varians. Next base: position 14,987,575 of record AP028278.1, on the reverse strand, counting down.
TTCACGAAGGAGTGACCGAACAGTACACTAATCCGGTGATTGATTTACTTATTATTTCAAAGCGCTTGTCGCTCATTTAAATTAAAAGGTTGTTTGTGTAGCCAGCCTGTTGTTTTAAACTATTCTGGTTGTAAAATTACTGTTGTCATTATCGGGACTTCTCTGATGGATGTCGGAATCCCTCTAGTGGTTATTACGAATAAGAAACAGTAAAAGCCAGGCCTTTCCCAAGCGGAGACAGCGGGACCCCCGAGCGGAGATAATGGGACCCCCCGCAATAAGGTCATCGGAACGAGAGGTTACCGTACACCAGGGTAGGAGTCACTGTTACACGCCGGAGAGGAGTTACCGTCTGCACGATGGGAGGAGTCACCTGTGCTATAATAAATTGATAAACTATTGCACCCTCAGAGTGGAGTTACCGTCACCTCAGAGCAGAATAACCGTTACCCTAATGAAAAAGAATACATGTAGAGTCATGTAAAGCTATAAAACAGGCTGTTGCACAACCAGCAATATAAAACCTACAAATATCAAAATTGATCACACTTATACAACACTTACAAAACGTAGTGAATCTCTGAGGCTCTCTGAGATCCTACAATTATCTACGAGACACTCCGAGAATCTACAATTATCTACGAGACACTCCGAGAATCTACAATTATCTACGAGACGCGCCGAGAACCTACAATTATCTACGAGACGCACCGAGAAATTACAATTATCTACGAGACTTACAAAACAAATGTAGTGAATCTCTGAGATCCTCTAAGATCCTACATTATCTACGAGACCCACCGATAACCTACAATTATCTACGAGGCGCGCCGAGAAATTACAATAACATACACTACACATTCACTCACAACTTTAAACAAAGTAAAGGTGGACTTTACTTTACAAATAACCTTAAAACAAAAAATAACAATTCATTCACAACTATAAACAAAGTAAAGGTGGACTTTACTTTACAAATAACCTTAAAACAAAAAAATAACAACTTACAAATAAGCAACCGAGGTTGCTTACAGATACCAATCTCAAAGGAGTTCATATCTTCATTACAGATAAACTGGAGTCAGGCAAGTGTGGAACACGCACTGTTTGTCATCCTGAAACCACCGAGAACCTCCAAACCTTCGAGAACCTCCGAGTCCCCGAGAAACTCCGAGCCTCCGAGAACCATCAAGAACATTCGAAAACCTAACCTTTAAGATTAAACTATAACCCATTCATAATTATAATAGAATAAACTAGTTAGGCAGGTGCAGAGCGCGCACCGCCTATCAGCATGGCCGTATCGGCGCGAGCCATAAAAACATAAGAATAATTTAATAATAATTCAATAAAACTCACTAGATAATAGTTCCTAATAAGAAAATGTAACTAGAAACTACTCATACGAGATACTTAACAATGTAATAAAACACTGATACGTAAACTGTAAAATAATACGTGCCCGTAAATGTTGTATTTGCGAGACTTAACGTTAGTATAAATAGAGGCCGATCGACGGCTTGCAGGCAGTCGAGTTCGAGCCGCCTTACGAGTAACACATACGCAAATTGTGAACAATAAACATCAAGTAACTCAAGAAGTCTTTTATTGGAAATGGATCACAAGTTTATGGAAGATACTGACGTCAGCGGGGCTGACGTCATCTATTTTAAAAACCCGTCGGGGCTTCGGACTTCGTCATATAACATGCTGTAATTTTGTTGTTGTTGTCTAGATGACCCGAGAAGCTTCGTCTGCGTTACAAATGAGTTTAAACAGCACTCACGATGCTGTCCCGATATTTTTTATAGCGGACAGCGTTTTATACCTGTGATAATATGTTAAGGAAATGTCCGATTGGAATATAATACCCTTGATAATATATTGCTCAATTAGGATAAGGATTAATACTTATAACAATTCTCATTTCACGTCGTTTCATTCTTCTGACGATTTAATAATTTTCATGAATGTAAAATCGGTTATTTTGACTAAGCTTTGATAGATACTATGATAAATAATACTCAAGAGTCAGTCATCGTAAAAGAGCCGACATTGTCACGGTCGTCATTATTTGCTAAATCATTATATAACACACTGTAATTCTGTTGTTGTATTTGAACTTAGCACTTCAGATTTTATCAGACGAACCTAGACTTTACTGCTAAAGCATAAGATTGACGAAATATCTAACTATTATTTCTATAAATGTGCCAATTATGCGTTATTTGTGACTCGGAAGTGTTTTTCGATTTCAGAAAATAAGAGATCTGGATTCGAATTATTTAAATGGAGGCTAGATTTGATTTTCGATTGTAAGTACCTACTTTAATTGAAATCTTTATATTGCCAAAATTGTTAGGTATTCATCGTTTTATAAGTATTGTATTATGTGTTAGCTATCACTTCAGAACATTGTAAAGATTTTCGAATAATTCATAAAAAAAAATTTTTTGGAAAGGACTCCTCTTCTTTTTACTATGACTTGTCTTGAGGTTTAAGAAAAGTTCTATACAAAAATTTCCTGAGAACCCTAGGTGGGTAAAGTGTCGGATATTTCTGGAGTTAATAAGAGACTGGAATCAGGTGAATTAAATACTCGACTTGCTGAGCAATCAAACAATCTTTAAACTCAACATTAAACGGTGTTTGAAGCGTAGTATGCACACAATACACTCTTAAACGAATTACATCCAATGATTTTGTACTTTGATCTGAAGAATTTCGGTTAACATTGAAATTAACATTGTAGTTTTTGTCGATAAAATACTATTGATTTTTCACACTTTGATAAATATGTGTGACGTTAACATATTAAAATATATTGTAAGTTGCTCATATTTATAATGTAAAGATCGTAAATTAAAAGAAAATTAAATAGACTTTTCCTTTGAAAATTAAAGTAGAAAAATATCTTTTTTTGAGGGAGAATATTTCTATATCTATTTATTAATAAATAAAATTATTAGCTGTCATACTTATGAAGTTAGGCTAATAAACCGAATAGTAGCTTACTAACACTAGTTTCCTTGCGTAACTATAAATTAGAATTATAAAGTCTCTAGTATTTTAAACGTTTTAATTTTTTTTTTATAGAGTCTGTGTTCTTCTTAAATTACGCTTCTTATTATATTTTTTTTTATTGCCATGTAGGCAGACGATTTACATTTAATATCATTATTCTCACGAATTTTATTATTCATTTATCTGCAATTTCCAAATACGTAACCAATGACCTTCAACACTCATCGTTTATGTAAAATAAACGCTACTTAATTTGGACTTTGATTTCGTGAGTTGACTTCAAAATTATTTAGAACTGACTCGTGTTCTGTCTGCTTTTGTAATCCAATTCCAAATACAAATTAAGAAAGTCGGCCAAATTTTATTGCCCTCTTTAACTTATTGATCTATATATATGATTGTAGGCAGATGAGCTAACAGGTTATCTGATCGTAGGTGGTTACCGTCGTTCCTGAAGACGGAATGGGGTTACCTACGACCTTTTTTGCCTTTTTTGCCACGCACCATCTGGCTATGGAATGAGCTTCCTTCCTCGGTATTTCCTGAGCGCTATGACTTGTCCTTCTTCAAACGAGGCTTGAGGAGGGTCCTTAAAGTTAGGTCGTAGGTAGTAACCCCTCAGTGTCCCGTGACATTGCAGAGGTTCATGAGCGACGGTAACCACTTCCTATCAGGGCCGTTGGCTCGTCTGCCTACATGGCAATAAAAAAAAAACCTGCCTCTAAGCCTCGTTTGAAGGACAATTGAGAGCGCTTGGGAAACACCAAAGGGCTGGAGGAGCCAAGGTAGGTTATAATAGTAAGTATCTTGTATTAATGACTTCGAGAATGATCAAATTTATTGAACTACTTTGTTTTATACGAGTAGTATTCTATGTAACTTGTATTCCATGGCAGTAGATCTTAACAACGACACCACAGAGGTAATGGCCATTGGTTATCACTCACCATCGAATAATCTAGTTTGCTCATTTATTTACGTAAGAAAGAAAAATCATGACTATTGCTATTTAATAAGCTTGCTATTTTCATGCCTAACCAATGTATATTTAATAAATTAAAACAGCTGAACTCACACAATATTGTTGTCTAATTTAACTTAATATAGTACGTAAAATATTATAACTATGTTTATTTTTAAAATGCCAACATTTACTCTTCAGAACAAAACAAGTTGTAATTTTGCATTCCTATAATAAATATTATAAGAATAAAATTTTCGAATATTTACAAAAACTTTTTAAGAATAATATTCAAAAAACGAAAACATTTGATATAAAAAATCGATAAAGAAAAATACACTATCACATCTCTAATCAGTACCAACTTAAAAACCCAACAATTTTTAAATCGTTCAAAATGGCGCGAACATTTGACACTTCACTTACAGATTGACATTAAAAACGCATTAGACAGCTGTTTTTACGAAAAACTCGCGATATTTTTCTATTTTTATGACCACGTTGATATCTCGCGAAGGTTCGTTTAAAACTGAAGGCTTTGCCGCTAAGTTGATTCCGTGACGTAACAAAATGGCCGTGAACTTATGCTACAACTTACAAGATATTACATGCATGTACTGTACTGTACTGTAACAACCCATTACTGCCCACTGCTGAGCTCAGGTCTCCTCCAAAGAGGGGTTAGGCATAGTCCACCACGCTTGCCTAATGCGGATTGGGGACTACATGCATACATGCATATTGTACACAAATTAGTGTTATTTCATCCCTACTAATATTATAAATGCGAAAGTGACTGTCTGTCTGTTACGCTTAATCCTCTCAAGCGATTTTGTTGAAATTTGGCACAGACTTAATCAATCTTTAGCCCTGAGAAATAATAGGAGATAGACTAGATTTTAATTGAAAATGACGCAGACGAAATTGCGTGGGCCCGCTAGTTGTTAGTAAATAACACAATGACATGTTTTTTTCACATAATATTTTTTATTTTTGTAATCTTAGGCATCTCGTAAACACGTAGGTAAGATATTCCAATATGTGTTGATAGCAATACCAAACGAATTACAAAATCGTGGCAAAATAAAAAATCTGGGTTTAATATAGCAGCAAACCAAGACAAGTAAAACGAGCCCAAACACGATAAGTCTATCTGGTTTAGTACAGGAGTTCCTATGACCACCTTCCGAATCCATCATCGTTGTACCATATACAACATTTTAGTTTTACCAATAAGTACAACATTTTAGTTTAATTTGAACTTGAAAATGGTATATTGAAATGGAATAAAACGGCAATAAAAAAAAAGCAATCTTACCTAAGTCGACTTCTCTTCTCGGCCAAAGCCAATTGCTGGGCCGGAGTCAATACTCTTCTGATGTTAGGAGGTGGAGCGTTGGGGAAAGAATCTCTTCCTTCGTGGGCAGGCTCATCATCAATGCCAGGGTCGGATTCATCGCCTACGATGAACGAGGATTCCACCTGGAATAGTTACAAAGTTTAGTCAACCGACCTCCAAAAAGGAGGTACACAATTCGACTGTATTTTAAAGAAAGAAAAACATTTAATGAACACACAATACACGTTTACAAATATACATTTTAAGAAAGACAAAAACAATGCTAACAAACAGTGCAGTGTGCCCATAAGGCCACAGCGCAGCATATGCCGCAGATTACTGCAGCGCTGATTTATGTTTGTTCCTCGATAACTTTAGTTGGGGTGGACCGATTTGAATGATTCTGGTGTCAGATGAAAGGTGATGGTTTTTTTAAAGATCGAACAAGTACTTTTGGATCTGTGTTTAAAAATGTGTATTTTGAACGGACATAACGATTTGCTATGCGTTTTTATGTGTATTTCTTTTTTGTACGTACCGATTTCGATGATTGTTTTTTGCTAGAAAGCAAGCACTTTGGACATAATGTCATATAAATCTGATAAACAGCTGACTGGTAGTTTTTGTGCTATGCTTGAGAAATGGAAACAGGTCGTTTTCATTATTGTAATAACATATTTTTAAAGAAACATGCATTACTTATGTAGTTATAGTGATTAAATTAAGTTCTGAAACTCACACGTCTGCCTTCATCAGAGTCTATCTTCTCGAAGTTGTCACTCTCGCTTGAGGACCGCTGCTCCTGTGGTACGGTTTCAGGATTGTCAGCCATGGTTCCTGAAAATAAATACTCCTGTTAAAAAAGTGTATGCAATATACAACAAATATTCAATTCACAAACATATTTAACCTGTTGGTATTGAATTATAATTACTTGATGTTGTTATCCTTTGTTTCGTGAACCGATTTTGCGAATTATTTTTGGTTGAAAAATGGTAATCGTAGTGTAATGTAGTAAAAGAAAATAACTGGTGCCTCTTAGCAAGATGTACTCTATACCTTTGCTATTTATTTTTAACAGGAGCTTTCAGAACACTAAAATGTAATGGTTCAAATGTATTTATTATCTTTCAACACGGTTTATAAATATAGGTGAATTATAGGCTTAATATATTAAATATAGGCTTTTGTTTTACTAAAATATCTTTAACTACAGTTTTTGATTTCATTTCGCGGACTAAGAAATTAAGACCAAATTGCTATTTTTAATTAACAGGCGCATTTATTTTTCAAACTCGAATCATTTCATAATCTATTTCCAAAACAGTTTAAGGTCCACTTGATGGTAAGTAGTCACATAGTAATATTTTAAAATCATTAGTTTTTTAATTGATTATCAGTAGTATCAAGTTTTAACAAAGTTAAATTTGCAAACACAACCACAGATAGGTTATAATAGGTACCCATATAATAATAGAAATTCCGGTAGAACGATGAAGAACGGCGGGAAAATGGAAATACAGACGAAGGTATCGCTTAATGAAATTCCTACAGGCATTGATCGGAATCCGTTTTATTCGAAGCGTGGAAGGACCCGCCATTTTTAATGAACACTTATAGCTGGCTCACGTTTCGTCTGCGTCACATGACACGGATTAATAAAGAGTGTCCTTGTAATTTTTCCCGTATAAACCTGCCTTGGATTATTAGGAATATTTCACGACTAAAATTAGCCAAATCGGTTCAATCGTTCTCGAGTTAACGCGAGCTAACGAACAGGAATTTATTTTTTAAATAAGGTAAATTTTCTTTCTATTTGAGGATTGGTTTAAAAATAAGCAGATAATTAAATTTTGTGTATTTAAGTAATTTTGTTAATGCTACTGTAGATGATTTTCTGGTTAAACCGATTTAGATGATTGATTTTTGTTACGGTGTTCAGTAGCCGAATGATCATCATGTTTCGTAAGTTCTTTCGTTTTTTTTCTAAAGATAACCAATTTTTTATTGCAAAATAGATAAACGAGCCTACGGCCCGCCCGATGGTAAGCGGTCACCGTCACTCATGAACCTCTACAATGTCAGGGCAATGAGAGGCCGTTATCTATCACCTATCCATACAGGACTTTTCTTAAACCTCGTTTAAAGAGGGACGTGTCATAGCGCTCCGGAAACACCGCCGGGAGTCCATTCCAAATCGGAATGGTGCGGGGCAAAAATGATCTTCTGAACCGAACTATGGAAGAGCGCAGCGGTTCCAAGACATTCCAAGTAAAGGCGGATGATTGTTTTAATAAAGATGTTGTTTTAAATAATTTAAAGCTGAATCTTAAGAATTTAATTACCATTAAATTTAAAGTTTAACGTTCACGAATTTTCTGTATTGAAACAGATGTTTATTACAAAAGAATAATGAAACGCAAATGACTTCAATTTGAACAATTATTTATGATAATGCTGAATAAAGTCAATTTGTAAAGGTCATAGAAAAAGGTCGCGGATTTACTTGCTCGTGTGTCAACTCGGGTATTTGCCCACCTCTCACTCCCACCACTGTAACTCCTGTATAGCCAGGATCCACAGCGGCGACCATCGTTATGACTCTGAGCAGTAAGCCCAGGAACCCGAGGGAAAGCTAACTTGTCTAACCCCGCAACGAATTTAATCAGAAGATAATAGAAGGAGTAGGAAAACATAAGTTTCGACTTCCGTTCTCGCAAAGCGGGAGACAATAAAATAAGATTGAAAAACTCATAGTATTGTGGGTACAGTGGACTTATGGCCAAAGGGAGATCTCCTTGCAGGCGAGATAGTGTATGACCGGTCAGGCCGAAGCCCACTGTAGATTTCAGATGTCGTATAAATGCGAAGATTTCTGCAAATATTGATACCGCGATTCAGGATCTCGCGCGCTATTATTGGTCGCCACAGAATAAAACAAAGTCGCTTGACGTTTGCCTCTATGTATGCTTAAATCTTTAAAACTACGCAACCGATTTTGATGTGGCTTTTGGACAAACTTGTAAACAGGAGAAGGTTTCCGTTTGTATTTACTTTAAGTTTGATTTGTCTGGGCCGATTTGAATGATTCTGATTCTTGTGTCCGATAAAAGAATATAGTCGTCGTGGTTCTCATTTTTAAGGCGTTTTTTTTTTTTTTTTTTTTTTTCAGTCGGAGGAGATCACCGGATCCCCGCCCGCCCCGCGGGCGGGGTATGTGGGAGTTGAACCGCACTAAAACCTCCAACCGCTCACACTCAGCGTCCGAACCCCGGCTGAGGCCAGAACCCAGCACGGGGTTTGGAGGGACGGCGCGACGCGTTACGCCATCGGCATTCTTTCCCGTCGCTCCGTCCCCGGACGCCGAACCGGTAGCCGCCGGCGAATACGGCCACCGGCTCTCTCGGTCGGCGGGCTTTCCGAAGCCCGCCAAGATGGGACCGCGTGTCACCCTCCCGCGGAATACCCCGCTGGGTCAGAACCAGCGTGGGTCGGGGAGCGCGGTCTACCATCCCCCGGTAGCTCTTACGCTAAGGGCGTGCTGAGCGAGACACGACACCTTCTTGGGCCCCCGCTCGCACTCACATGCGTTGGGGGCCCGAAACTCTTAGGGCATTTTTTTTTTTTTAAGGCGTAACCAACTTTTGGATTTGTGTTTAAAAATCTTAATTTTTGATAGTGTGTTTGCGTCTAATTCTTTTCTAGATAACCAAACAAATCATTTGGTGTCTTTTAATTTGACACCGAGGCTGAAAAGGGTTTAGAAACAGTAGCAAAACAGTTAAATGAACATACGGTCCACTTGATGGTGAGTGGTTGTCGTCGGTCATGAGCCTCTGCAATGTCAGGATTACTTAGGATATTAAATTTCTTTAAACACTCGCGGTTATCTACATCACTTACACTATTACTAAACGGGTTCTTACCACGATTATTTTTAGTTAAGCTGTCCCGATATTTCACATCCGTCCGATATACAGGACTGCAGCTTAAACAGAGGTTAAAGAGGGACAGTGTCATTTGTCATGTCATAGCGCTCCGAGAACATCGAGGACCTACTTTTTTTTTTAAATCTAATGTTAAGATTAGGCGGCGCAACGGGAAAGAGTGCCGAGAGCGTAACGCGTCGCGTTGTCCCTCAAAACCCCGTGCTAGATTCTGGCGCTGGGGTTCGGACGCTGAGTGTGAGCGGTTGGAGGTTTTACATACCCCACACGATCCGGTGATTTCAACTCAAAAAAAAAAGGTCAAGATCAGAGTCTTTTGTTTTTAATTAAATCTCATTACACACTAATATTTTAAATTAATAAAACATTACATTTTAGTAAATTTGACCTAGAAACGTGTGTTAATAACCAATTCCCACGACATAGCCATCGAGATAACACCACTTATTTTGTAAGAAACTGTATTAGATTCAGTTTCTCTCTTTGACATTCGACAACAAAGTAGGTAAAACCTAGCCTGGTTCTGACCCAGCGGGGTAATCTCTATCTTGGCGGGTTTCGGAAAGCCCGCCAAAAGAGAGAGCCAGTGACCAAATCGCCGGCGACTGGCGTCCGAGGATGGCGCGACGGTAAAAAGTGCCGTGCTCATAACCCCGTGCTGGGTTCTGGCCTCAGCCGGGGTTCAGACGCTGAGTGTGAGCGGTTGGCGGTATTAGTGCAACTGCTATACCACGCGGGGCGGGAATACGGTGATTTCCACCAACTCAAAAAAAAGACCTAGGCAATACCAAACTACTCGAGGCTAAAAACTACACAGACACAGACACAGACACAGACACGGACACGGACACAGACACAGACACGGACACGGACACGGACACGGACACGGACACGGACACGGACACGGACACGGACACGGACACGGACACGGACACGGACACGGACACGGACACGGACACGGACACGGACACGGACACGGACACGGACACGGACACGGACACGGACACGGACACGGACACGGACACGGACACGGACACGGACACGGACACGGACACGGACACGGACACGGACACGGACACGGACACGGACACGGACACGGACACGGACACGGACACGGACACGGACACGGACACGGACACGGACACGGACACGGACACGGACACGGACACGGACACGGACACAGACACAGACACAGACACAGACACAGACACAGACACAGACACAGACACAGACACAGACACAGACACAGACACAGACACAGACACAGACACAGACACAGACACAGACACAGACACAGACACAGACACAGACACAGACACAGACACAGACACAGACACAGACACAGACACAGACACGGACACGGACACAGACACAGACAGACAGACAGAGATATTAGTAGGGATTGCTATGAAATGTTTGTAAATTTGCTCATTTTCATGTTAATTTTGTTGATTTTGAAGTTGATAAATATATTCGTTTAAAAATCAATAAACAATTACATAAAAACCTTCCTCCTTCCGGAAAGTCAGTGAAAAGGGCTCAGGGCCTTGCTAATGTCGAGTAAATATGTAAATCTTTCATTCAAATAGTATTTAATTTGCGAAATTCTGTGCCTACTCATTATAACGTAGTTATTGTATAATTAAACGTAATACGAATGATTATAATAAATTTAAACTGTTTTAATTATTTGCACAAACGATATGGGAATTTGTTTTTATTGTTTTAATTTTTAGTTCTATAGTTCTTGATCTAGAGTCTAGATATTACAATTTATTAAATCTAATTTTTGACGGATTCCTAAATGAAGGGCCCAGTTACTGCCCACTGCTGGGTTCAGATCTCTTCAATAGCGTGTCATAGTCCACCACGCGACCACATTGCAGACAGAATTCACATGTCTTCGAAGGATTTTTAGAATCCTTTTCCAATACACATCCTCACGATGTTTACCTTCACCGTTTTTAGCTAGCGTTGTGATAAATTACACATGTTTTTATTTCATTTTAATATCATGTAGGCAGACGAGCTAACGGGCCACCTGATCGTAAGTGGACCGTTACCGTCGCTCATGCAATGTCAGGGGACACTGCGCTACCTATAACCTAACTTTAAGTATGTCAAGCCTCGTTTGAAGAAGAACAAGTCATAGCGCTCTGGGAATACCGAAGAAGAGAGTTCATACCATAGCCGGATGGTGCGTGGCAAAAAGAGCTCCAAAAACGAACCGTGGATGGAAGGTGGTTCCATATAGCAGAGATCGTGCGATGATAGAAGGGAGATGTTTTTTTTTTCAGTTGAAGTAAATCACCGGATCACACTCAGCGTCCGAACCTCGGCTGAGGCCAGAACCCAGCACAGGGTTTGGAGGGACGGCGCGACGCGTTACGCGATCGGCACTCTTTAACGTCGCGGCGAATACGGCCACCGGCTCTCTCGGAGAAAGGAGATGTTGGCATCATCTCGAACAATTCCTCGGAGCACTCCCCGAGGAACAACCGGTATAGGATGTAAAGACACCCGAAGTCTCTTCGCAGTACTTTCGCTACACCTTATTCCATTTATGTATTCTCTCTCCACTCCCTTCTACCTTTACCTACATCATCTGTCACACCACAAACCATCATATCATGTTTCACACAGTTAGACCATCTTTTCTTCGACCTTCGTAAGAAAACTCTAAATACAAGCTTTTAAGATCCTGAATGTCATGTTCAGTCGATCAGTCGAGTGCTAGCCAAGCTAGAACTTACATAGTTGGGGGTGTCGCGACGGGAAAGTGTGCCGCAGTGCGTAACGCGTCGCGCCAACCCCGTGCTGGGTTCTGGCCTGCCGGGGTTCGGACGCTGAGTGTGGGCGGATGGAGGTTTTAGTGAGGTTCAACTCCCACATACCCCGCGAGTAGGGATCCGGCGAATTCCTCCAACTAAAAAAAAAAAAAAAGAAAAAAAAATGAACTTACATATTATTATGTAGTTACATCCAGTGCAAGTTATTATAAAGCTTGTAAATTATGAAGATGTAGGTCTCAATTCCTAGCTATCTTGACCACGTTTTCGCAGAGACCTATAAAAATATTCCACAGCTTCCTCGGTGTTATCTACTTCACCTTCATTTGTGCATCATACAGGCACGTTTTGTCGCTTTGACACTATGACATTTGACATAAGATAAGAAAAAATTTGATAACAACACAATGATGATAAAAAAAACTTCCAGTAGTTTGGTGCATTTGTATTTTGTAGCGTTAACCACATGAGACTGAGAATAGTGGCGTACGTAACGCGTCGTGCCGTCCCACATAACCTGCTGTGTTCTGGTCTCGGCCGGGATTCGGACGCTGAGTGTGAGAGGTTGGAGATTTTAGTACGCTTTCTAAGGTCGCGATGTAAATTTTACCAACTTCTCGGTTTCCGATTAAGCTGCAACTGAAACTTTGCATCCATGTGTAATTCGCTTGACAATACAATAATATGGCAACGAGGTGCTGATCTGATGATAGATTCGGCAGGTGGCCATAGGAACTCTTGTAATAAACAACATAAACCCGTCGTGTTTGGGCTCGTTTTACTTGTATTAGCAAACACTCTACTGCTACAAGATATCCAGGATCTTAAAAGCTTGTATTTAACCCTTTCAATAAGATGGCTGAGACTAAATATGCGAATACTACACAATATTTAAGTCATTCTGTAAAGTAAGAGATATCACAAGAAAAACATAGTAGGGTGTACAAATGTAATTTTCCTATTCATTTCATGGAAAACATTTTAACACAACGTACCTACGTACATTCATTAAAAAAATATCGATTCAATGATAATCAATAACGATTTTTGTAGAAGGGAAAAATATTTCCTGTGAGCGTGAAAGGGTTAAAATTAAACTAAATAAAACCGTTAAAATACAATGTTAGTGAACCCTGGAGGTTGCATTAACTTCTAAATAAAATGAATGTCACCAAATTTAACTGTTTAGTTAACTAACTAGGTATTTAGATCGTAATTAAAACAATACGCTTTGAACAAGTTCGTAAACTGACATTTTAACCTTACAACTGTACGTAACTTTGCTTTGCATATAATACAATTATTTAAATTGAGTTATACCTTTTGATTTAACTGTGCCTCTCACTTCTAAACAATAAAAAAAAGTTAAGAAGTATTATTGTACAAAAATCAAAATGGCAGACTTCCTTTCATAGCATCTATAGTTTAAAAAGTTATCTTCGAAATCTCTGATCTGCCATCAAACTTTGATTTCTTATCAGGGAACCGCCTTTGAAATATCTTCTTACCAACCAAGCGGAGCAGTACGGCTTCCGGGAGGGTCGTTCGACCGTAGATGCTATTCTGCGCGTCCGGGCCCTCTCGGAGGAGGCCGTCTCCCAGGGTGGGGTGGCCTTGGCGGTGTCGCTCGACATCGCCAATGCCTTTAACACCCTACCCTGGTCCGTGATTGGGGGGGCACTGGAGAGGCACGGAGTGCCCCTCTATCTCCGCCGGCTGATCGGCTCCTAACTGGAGGCCAGGTCGGTCGAATGTACCGGGTACGGTGGGACCTTGCACCGGTTCCAGGTCGTGCGCGGTGTTCCACAGGGGTCCGTTCTTGGACCCCTCCTGTGGAATATCGGGTACGACTGGGTGCTGAGGGGCGCCCTCCTCCCGGGCCTAAGCGTCGTTTGTTACGCAGACGACACGTTGGTCGTGGCCCGGGGGGACGACCACAGAGAGTCTGCCCGTCTTGCCACAGCGGGGGTGGCCCTCGTCGTCGGTAGAATCAAGAGGCTGGGCCTCGACGTGGCGCTGCATAAGTCCCAGGCCCTGTGGTTTCACGGGGCAAGGGCGGTGCCGCCCGTCGACGCCCACGTCATAGTCGGAGGCGTCCGAATCGAGGTCGGGTGCATCTCAGGTACCTCGGCCTCGTGCTGGACAGCCGTTGGACCTTCCGGACCCATCTCGAGGCGCTGGTTCCCCGTCTTGTGAGGACGGCCGGCCATCTCGGTCGGCTGCTTCCGAACATCGGGGGACCCAGCTACGCCGTGCGCCGCCTCTACGCGGGGGTAGTGCGCTCGATGGCCCTGTACGGTGCGCCCGTTTGGGCCGAGCCTCGCACTCGGGCAACTGTTGCCCGGTGCCTGCGTCGGCCACAGCGCATCGTAGCCATCAGGGTCATCCGCGGATACCGCACCGTCGCGTTTGAGGCGGCGTGCGTGCTGGCGGGGACGCCGCCCTGGGAGTTGGAGGCGGAGGCGCTCGCTGACGATTACCGTTGGCGATGCGACCTTCGCGCCCGGGGCGTGGTGCGTATCCTGCCGGAAGCGGTCCGGGACCGGAGGGTCCAATCTCGGCGGTCCGTAATGGAGTCGTGGGAGCGGCGACTCGCTAACCCCACTTGGGGTCTGCGGACCGTCGAGGCGATCCGCCCCGTCCTCAAGGATTGGGTGGGTCGTGGCAAACGTGGACGCCTCACCTTCTGGATGGTGCAGATGCTGACCGGGCACGGGTGCTTCGGAAGGTATCTGCACCTGGTACAGGCAGAACCGACGACGAGGTGCCATCACTGTGTGAGATGTGACCGGGACACACCAGAGCATACGCTCGCGCTCTGCCCCGCGTGGGAGCAGCAGCGGTGTGTCCTGGTCCAAAAAATAGGACCGGACTTGTCGCTCCCGGGCGTCGTGGCGTCGATGCTCGGGAGCGACGAGTCCTGGAAGGCGATGCTCGAATTCTGCGAGTCCACCATCTCGCAGAAGCAGGCGGCGTCGTGGGCCAGAGAGAGGATATATTCCTCCCTCCGCCCAGCGGCTACCCGCCGACGACGCCGCCGTCGAGCAAGGGGTCAGAACCGGGATCTCGCCCGGACTCTGGCCCCTTAAAGGTTCGGGTCCCCAACGCATGCGAGTGCGAGCGGGGACCCAAGAAGGTGTCGTGTCTCGCTCAGCACGCCCTTAGCGTTAGAGCATCCGGGGGATGGCGGACCGCGCTCCCCGACCCACGCTGGTTCTGACCCAGCGGGGTATTCCGTGGGAGGGTGACACGCGGTCCAGCCATCTTGGCGGGCTTCGGATAGCCCGCCGACCGAGAGAGCCGGTGGCCGTATCGCCGGCGGCTGCCGGTTCGGCGTCCGGAGGGGGCGGCGCGACGGGAAAGAATGCCTCGGGCGTAACGCGTCGCGCCGTCCCTCATAATCCCGTGCTGGGTTCTGGCCTCAGCCGGGGTTCGGACGCTGAGTGTGAGCGGTTGGAGGTTTTAGTGCGGTTCAACTCCCACATACCCCGCCCGCGGGGCGGGCGGGGATCCGGTGATTTCCTCCAACTAAAAAAAAAAAAAAAAAAAAAAAAAAAATCTTACCAACCAAAACATAATCATCAAAATCAGTTTATGAACAAACATAAAAGTGTCATATACAGGGTGATTTGTTAATGATTGTACATATTGAAGGATTGTACAAATATTAGGGAAAAGTACAAAAAAAAATCGATCGAATTGAATCGATTCGGTAAAAAATCTAAATTTCTTTAAACACTCGAGGTTATCTACATCACTTACACCATTAATAAACGGGTTCTTACCACGATTATTTTCAATTGAGCGATCCCTATATTTCGGCACTGTTTCAAGCGCCATGATCACGGGAAGACTGAGGAACTGCGGGTAGGTCATTTAAGAGCAGACAAATCTGTCTACCCTCGCACACGTTTCTTTTTTTTTTAACGGGTTCTTTGGAAAGAACGTTCCGTTTAGTAATAGTGTAAGTGAAAAAACCTAAATTCAACAAAACAGAAGATTAAATCAATTATGTAGAAGTTATTCGTGTTTCCAGTAGTAAGTCATGGCAAGTCTTGAGCTAAACTTTCTTCAAATCACTTCAAGAGATCTGAAGACTAGTTGCTCCAAACCATCGTCAAAAAAAGATTTTTCAAACAAGGAATTAGAAACTCTCTCATTACATTTCTTTTACTTTCTTTCAACTTATTAATATTAAAGTTTTTATTTATGTAATATGCTTTCGATCACAAAACCTGTATGTTATAAGAATGTGTAATTCAATCATGAATGTAAAATAGGATTCTTGGCGATCATATTGACAGACCAACTATGTTAGGGTCCTCTTCGAGATAATAAGTTGCGATTTGGTAGTGTGTCTGCAGTGTCTTCTGACAATGCAGAGGTCCATGAGCGACGGTTACCGCTTCCGAGGCAATAAAAACACAAATACGATGCATAGCTTTTTAAATTATGTGCCTTCGCGTGCCAGCACACCTACAATAGTATTGTCAATACTTTCGACAGAGGGATGGGAAAAGATACTAAAAAAATAGCATGTTAAAGAAAGTGTTAATTAAAAGCACATTTTCAAAAATAACACGTTCATGTTTTAGGATAAATAACACTTGAAAAACTTAATTATATTTTAAAATCAAGTTCCAAAATCGTATAATGTTAAAAATATTAATTTTATCATCGTAAATCTACTGTTGAGGTGGACTTACAATTTATAATATTTGCAATGAATTAATTCAAATTTCTTTCACACTTTTACAGGCTTAATGCTGCGTGAAACTACTTTTTTCATATCTTTTAACGCAATACATGGAACTAAACTCACTTGACGTAAGCACCAGGAGGTATATACAAATAACACAATTTCAATATCTAAAAGTTTTTTAGTGCATGCTACTCAAACGCTATTATGGCTATTTTTTTCTAACATTCTGATTAAATTGTTATGATTTTGAAATCCCATCTCTGCTTCTGTCACAAGTATTGACAATACTATTTTAGGTGTGCGGGCACGCTACCGTTCTGTGAATTCATGAATGACGGTAGCCACTTATGATCAGATGACCCCATATCTCGTTTCACTATAGCACATCAATTTTCATCATCATTGACTATACAGCCATTCGGGCCATTACTTTAAATATGTGGTAATAAACTGTGCGTAAATCCAACATTCAACTTAGTAATAAGCTAGGATTAATTATGATAAAATGACGTAGTTTATACATATTAAAATTATATAAAAACCCGTATTTTGAATAAATTACGCGTGTTGCGTCTCAAATTATTAGGTTAGGTTAAAATAAATAAATAAAAACATGAATAAATCAAAACAAAACAGGAACACTTACTTGTTGTGAGCTTCAAAATGTATTCAATTAATAAATAAAATGCCGTTAAAACACCAATTATTGCCGTGAATATGTTAAACAGAATTAAAACACGATTTATCACTGATATTACGATTTAAAATTACGATCGCGCCATTTTCGAAGCGCACACGGCGACGTCCGCTCGCGAATTGAACCAAACAATAATAATAGTAGAATTCAGCATGGCTACCTTGTTACATCACCAAATTGAACAGTCTGACACAAGCACGCATAATTCACTCGTCGTACCACAATTTAAATTTACAATATAACAAAAATCACGCGGGTCATTAATTTGAATATTCGTGTCCCAAACGGGGACAAACGCTTTTGACTAGACGCACATTTTGTTTGTGTACCTTCAAATTATTTGAAGCGATTATCGCTGGATTGTAAAATGTCGAATGATCCCGTGAACTAGCTGATACGAATCTACTGATAGCGTCTTCAGTTCTCGCACAAGGAGAATTTAAAAATAGACTCATTCAATGACTTTTCACAAAACTGTTTTCAAGTGTTTTGGAAGTATGTTTACTGTATACGTCATCATTTAGTAATCTTTCAAAGACCCTGCTTGTTGTAAAGATTATAAATTTAATAAACGTGAATGTAGAGTATTAATCGTAGGCTATTCGCAGTTGTTAATAACAACTTGTTATATTAATAAAGAACGAAATAAGCTAAAGCAGAGTTAAATTGTAATCTGTTGAAAAACTATCGGTTAAATTTGAGCTATATCCACTCAACTGGGAACGTCACTTTTCGCTAGATGGCGAAACTGGGGACTTCGTTCGGATTTTCGGAATCAATAACGTGTTTGAACCTCTTTTTAAAACATATTTTCCAATAAATTTTGATTTTTAAATAAACCTTATATTTTAGTAAATCTTTTATATTAAACGACGCTATTATTAAACAAAACAAGTTTTAGAACTGTGCTCAATTTTGGCTCCTGCCACAGACTTGGCAAAAGTAAACAAACCAATTTTGTTGCCGATCCCAGTTGAGTGGTTAACTGAACTTGCATCGTCATTAGGTTTGCTAGCATTTACAAAAGACAGAGTGACTGGTCTTTCATATCGAAGGACAATTTAACTAGTTGATCAATAAAAAGACGTATGAAAATTCTTAAACCATTTAAATTTCGATGGCAGTAGTCTTGTAGGTGACAAGAATAAAAGCTGGCGTTCAAATCTATTAACATTACACCATTTTCCAATATTTTGTATCTTTTTTCATTGACTTTGTAAAATTAAATAAATTTTATATTTAGTTAAAATAAACTTAATATTTTGGACTAAGTAAATGCAAGCATTTTGACAAATGATGCAATATCATTGATAAATCATGCGATTACATTATATTTTTTGTAGGGAATTATTAATATTAAAATTGCACAAATTGCAAAATTGAATTGTAGTGTTTAAAAAAAAATGTGATGTTGTAAGAGTCGAAGGTTTGGACACTTTACCTCATTAGCAAATAAAACTTAATATTTACGTTTCCTATTGTTTTAACTATCTTTACAATTTAACTGGAATTCCAATTGTGAGAAAGTCACGCCAAGTGACTGTGTAACTTGAATACTTTCTTTTAAAAGTTGGTCAAAAAGGTTAAATTACTTAACACTATGTAGATATTGGCGGGGAACAATAACAGTAAACTCTAGATATAAATAGTATTATGAAGCTCAATATTACGTTTTTTATTTAAAAATGTGTTGTTTGAGAAAAATTCTACCAAATTGCCGCTTGAAAGTACAAGTAGCGCCATCTAGAATTACTAGTAGGAAGTAGTATGTGAAGTTCGATTTTTAGCAGATAGATGTCGCTACTTTTGGAAAATATAAAAATGGTGAATAAATATTTTGAATAAGATAAACGAATGAATTCAAAATATTTAAAAAATTCATAAATTGCAGTACTTCATTATTTATATTCCAATTTAAAAAAATCCATTGCAATAAGTTAACTATAAGATTGTGTAACCATAGGCCTTCTGGAAAATAACAACTAAAATAGTGTTGTCAGTCTTCAAAAATATATAGAACTTCAGAATTTTCAAAAATATTTGCCAGAAAATATTCAAATTCTACAACAGAATCCTGTATGATTAACCATCATTTATCCAATATTAAAAATGTTTATTCATTCAAATTAAAATTTTGTTTGACTTTTCTTCGTTAATTACCATCTGCAC
This sequence comes from Trilocha varians, assembly GCA_030269945.2. Taxonomy (NCBI): domain Eukaryota; kingdom Metazoa; phylum Arthropoda; class Insecta; order Lepidoptera; family Bombycidae; genus Trilocha; species Trilocha varians. The sequence goes on along the minus strand of AP028278.1, from coordinate 14,967,947 downwards.
AATACAGTAATCACAAATAAATTTACAACTTTTTTCAAAATTTGTCTTAAGGTTTAAATTACTATGTTATTCATGAAATTGATTAACGTAAACCTTTTCTTCGAACGAAATGTGGAAATGGATTTCTGTCAAATACAGATTTTTCTAGAATTCAGAATGTATCGCAAACCGTCTTCGAATCTGGCAACCCGGTCAAATTAAAAAAAGTTTGCAAAGTGATAGCTACGTGCAGACGTAATAATTTATATAAAACCAGTTGTGAACAATATTTTCAACGATTAATTAGTTATTTTAGTGATTATCAAGTACATTTTGAATGGATTGTTGTGATTAAGACGTTAAATTATTTTATTTTTAGTTTTTTCGATATGATCATAGAAAATCCGGACGCTTTCAAGTCGTGGTTGACGTCCATTTTGGAGCCACTGTGAGTGAAGATACCATATTTATGCATTTTTCTTCGTAATCACGACTAATTTAATAATTTTTACGTGTTTTTTCCGATTTTCGAGGTGAAATTTAGGTGTTTTAGCGATATTTGTGCAATTTTTTTGAGTCACGTGATGCAGGCGCCATGTTTCCGAGACGGCGCGATGTCAATCGTAGTCATTCGTAGTTTCGTAGTAGCGTAGTGGTTGTCAAGGTGAAATTTTCCATTGAAAACAAAACGTATTTTTTTTAGTATTTTGTTTTCTTTGCACTTTTTAATGATGTGATGTACTCGAAAATCATCAAAAAATTCTCTAAAAATAAGTTTCAGAACACTTTATCACCACACGCCAAGTAATTTAAGTTGAAAATAACAAACCTATAAAAATCTCACTGAGTCTTCTATTCTTGAAAGTTTCAAGAAACTTCAGTTTTTATACACCCAAAATTTAATTTCAATACCAAAACATAACCTCAATAAAAGGAGAAAGGTCTTTGTCCACCATTGGGCATAGTTTAACTTTAAAATAAGAGGTACTCTGTATCTTTATCTACAAAACTTCAAAAATATACCAAATACCATTTAAATATAATTACCTAAATGGGACTGTAATGATTATAATATTTGATAATTATAATTTAAGTAACAATTTCTTATCTCTCCCATAATAATCACATTAAAGTTTTATCTGTGTAATGTGATTAAAAATAACGTAATAATCATTGAAAGGGTAAAATATAATTGATAGGACTCCATATATATCCTATTGTGACGTCACTGCCAGTTGAGGCTAAAAACCAGGGCTTGGTGTGGTGTCTGTTGTTTATCTCCAGCAAACACTCATCATTTATCTGAGTCAACTGGTTTGTGATGGAAACTTTTATTTTGTATCTCTTTTGTATTATATGTTCTGGTGTTTCTATCATAAATAAAGAAATGGCTATATTATTTCTATGAAAAACAAATGGTATAATATGTCAATCTCTGAAGAGAAGTTTATTAGCAAAGTCTTTTCATAATGTTTATACAGTAGGACCTCGATTATCCGGACTAATTGTTGTCAGTAGGCATCCGGATAATTGAAAGTCCGGATAATCCAAGATATGAAGAAAAACGGGCTTTTTGCATATGTACATATGTAGAGTCTGTACCATACATATGTAATGTTAAGTGTTTATTTAAAACAACAAATACATATGAGCGAAAATCAACGTTTATTAAGAAATTGTACATAATGTACGTATAATTTGCTTACAATATTGCTTTTTCACAAAGCAAAGGACTAGATATCGGTTGCCCAGTTGATCGTTTTTGTAAAAACCAACAATATAAAGCGTCTTCTAAAAGTTCATGTTTCGGTTTCTTCATCATTTTCCGATGTTTACTCCCGTCATCACTATCCAATTTGCAGGTGTACGACAAAATTGAATCAGTATTTTTCTTGATATCACTAATCGTGGATGTACCCACACCATACTTATCAGCTAACTTACGACCGGTTTCTCCTTTTTTTAATGAATCAATAATATTTATTTTATCTTTAAGTGATAACACCACTCTTTTACGCTTTGACGAAGTAACAATTGCCGTCTAACTAAAACAATAAGAGACGCGTGTAGCGGCTAGGCCCGCACCCTGCGGGAGGTGCGGGCGGGGCGACGGGCGCGGACGGCACGAGTGGCGCGGCGTTATGCAAGTTTTGACATGTTAATGTTAGAATAAACTCGTCGCGATTGGCAGTCCGGATAATCGCGAATCCGGATAACTGAGGTCCGGATAATCGGGGTCCTACTGTATATTTATTTATAACAGAAGCACCAACTACATTCACACTTAACTCTACTGATACTAAAAATACATAGTTAACTCTTGGCCCGAGTGTAATAGAGGTGCATACAGCTTTTACAAAACTAGTATTAAAAAAATTCTAAAAGTTAAATTGTTTTAAAAATCACAAAACAAGAAAAAGTAAAAATAAAAATAATTTTGTATTCTTTTGATTGCCATCATAAAAATACTGCATGTTATTTTTCCAATATTTAAAGTACTTCATGTCACATAATTCCGGTACACCCTAGATTTTCATAGTATTTTCATTAAAAAATTTAAATAATATTGTAGTAACATTTCATACAGGAAAAACAACTAAACAAATCGATACCTCCCACGTAAGTTGTTGTATCTCCAAAACTGCAAATTTACAGTAGAGGGTTTCAAAGATTCAAAGTGAACCAAAATCTGTGAGGAAATTTAAAAAATATGTAACAATAAATGCAGATTTTGGTAGTAGGTTTGTAAATTTGCAGTTTTGGTGATACAACAACTTACGTGGGAGGTATCAACATTTTCTATTAAAAACATCAGTTTTATATATAGAAGACTCCCGCATAGTTTATGATTGTCTGTGAAGGTGTTCATCTATAAATAAAGTATGATTTACTATGACTCACATCTGTTATGTTGTAATATCTGAGAAATGTATGAAAACTAATATTATTATGAAATCATTTCTTTTACTCGGTTTTATTAATTGATTTAGACATCATTCTTCTTCAAAATTTGAGAAGTCTTTTATGGTAGGTCATAGTTAATTATCCACTGTTTCTTGACAGTAGGAGTCCATAAGTGACAATAACCATTTACCGTCAAGTGGGTCATTACCTACCACTACCAACAGATAACAATGTAGATAAAATGGTCAAATTACTAAATTACTTTGTGACACAGATGAAGTTGAATAAATCAATTTTTTCAATATAACTTCACCTTTTTCTTGTTTATCACACTGATATGATAACAGATAAGAAAAAATAACAATGCAATAAAGTATTTAGCAAAAACTAGATTACGAAATATTTACAAAATTATCATAATAATATTTATGATAGAGATAAAAGATATAAATTATGATAAGCGATTATTTAACAATGATAATAAAACTAAAGATCAATATTAGTATATACTATTATTTATTCTATTCTCTTTAATTTTTCGATTTTCATACCTCTAAAATGTCAATGTAAAATGTCAATGTAAAAAAGTTTTATGTGCAATTTTTTCATAACACCACTGAATAAAAACGGTGAAGGAAAACATCGTGAGGAAACCTGCATGTCGGAAAAGGGTTCTAAAAATCCTTCGAAGATATATGAAGTCCCCAATCTGTGTTGGGCAAGCGTGTTTTTTTATTTAGTTGGAAATCGCCTGATTCTGGTATGTATAGGTAGGTGATAGAAAACGGCATCATTGCCCTGGCATTGCAGAGGTTCATGAGTGACGGTGATCGCTTACGATCAGGTGGGCAGCTTGTTTATCTAGCAATAAAAAAGTGAGAGTTGAACCGCACTAAAACCTCTAACCGCTCACACTCTGCTTCCGAATGTGTTACGCACTACGGCACTCTTTCCCGTCTAGCCCTCTGGGCAAGCGTGGACCTGAGGAGACCTGAGCTCAGCATTGTACATTAATTGTTACAGTACATAACAAAAAATACGATGCTTTTCTCAATTCTGGCGTAATACATTTTGAAAGAAAGAAAAAAAATAATTTTATTAAACACACATAACATACTTAAAACACAAGATAAAAAAAACAAAATACAATTAACATAGTTTGTGTGTCCAAAAGGAATCTGCCTCAGCATATTGCTGCGATTATACAGTGCTGATTTTCAGGCAGAGCCTCAGAACGAAGGTACACAATTACTGAACAATAAAAACCAAGAAACAACAATGAAACATTTTCAATTTTATTTTATTGTCTCCCGCTTTGCGAGAAGGGAACTCATGTTTTCCTACTCTTTCAATGATCTTCTGATTAAATTCGTTGCGGGGACAAATTATCTTTCCCTCATGTTCCTGGGCGTCACTGCTCAGAGTCATTACGATGGTCGGATGGATCCTGGCTACACAGGAGTTACAGTGGTGGGAGTGAGAGATGATCAAACCCGTAAACTATAAGTGCACATTGTTTTTGTTACAGTTGCGATGCTGACCCGGCCGCGCTCGCCAAATATGTGTACGCTCTCGTCAAGAAGGACAAGCCGGTCGAGGAGTTGCGTGAGGTGATGATGGATCAGCTCGATGTCTTCCTTCAGCAAGGTAACAAAAAAAGATATTACAAAAAAATGAAAACTACTTATTTCTCAAGTATAGCACAAACAACATAACTACAAGTCAGATCTTTATCAAATTTATTCGAAATAATATCCAAAGTGTCTGCTAACAAAAAAAAAACATCGAAATCGGTTCACATCTTTACTTCTATACTAATATTTTAAAGCTGTAGTTTGTTTGTTTGAACGCGCTAATCTCAGGAACTACTGATCCGATTTCAAAAATTCTTTCACTGTTGGAAAGTCCATATATCGAGGAAGGTTATAGGCTATATTTTATTTTGAAAAAAATTAGGGATCCGCATGAAAATATCGAATTTCTAACCAAGGTGAATAATCGAAAACCTATTTATGCGTACGCTACAAAAAATAACAACATTGCGAGTACTGTTTGAACCCCTTTGTGAAGCAGACGAAGTTGCGGGGGTCATCGAGTAGAAAATAAATACACTCAAAAATGTACATAACGTGAATTTTTTTCCGTTCAAAATACACATTTATAAACACAGATCAGAATCTTTTTTCTGACACCAGAATCATTCAAATCGGTCCACCCAAGGAAGGCGATTTATCGGTCGTTTTGAAAAGAAAAAAAATTTGATGAACCAATGTCGATGATTCTTTTTTTACGTATTTCTTACATCCTAAATACTATCCGAATTCTTTGTGACGCAGACGAAGCACCAGCCATTACTAAATATTATTCCTTTCTCCAACAGAAACCAAACCCTTCGTGGAGATGCTTTTCGGATCCCTAGAGAAGCAGGAATACCTGAAGCAGGGTCGGGAACCGGAAAAACCTACTCCTCCGCCGCCCGAACCTGAAAAGGAACCGCAACCACCTGTGGAAAACCATGGTTTGTGATGTTTTGTAGTATCTATTTCCTTTTTTAAGGGCCTTTTTTTTTTATCTATTGGAGGAAATCACCGGATCCCCGCGGGCGGTGTATGTTGTATGGTGTATGCTGACGCCAGAACCCAGCACGGGGTTTGGAGGGACGGCGCGACGCGTTACGCGCTCGGTACTCTTTCCTGTCGCGCCGTTGTTTGTGACAAATTTCACTGCACACTAACTCGCGCCAACTTCAGAATATTGAATACCTTTTAATCATAGAATTATTACTCCTGGAATCAACATCATGAACAACAGAATGAAGCCAATTTAAAGTACACCGATCGCGCGTAACTACACGATATTCCGGCGTTATTGTATCGATGACACTCAATTCGTTTAACACACTAATAAAATATTACATACACATAAGTTCTTTAAAATTTCACTTTGTTATTTATGATGTTGATTCAAAATATCGGTTTGTTACGCGCGATCGGTGCACTTTAAATTGGCTTCATTCCGTTGTTCATGATGTTGATTCCAGATGTAATAATTCTATGCTTTTAATACGCAGATACATTACTATTATTTCCTTATTGACTGACTTCCAGAAAGGAGGGGGCACTCAATTCATCTGTAATTTTTTTAGTGTTTTTTCTCGCTTAGCTTTGGTGTGACTGGACCAGTTTAGATGATTCTTCTGTCAGATGGTGGTGATGGTCGTCGTCATTTTTTAAAGATCCAACTTTTAAAATGTTAATTTTTAACGGACAAGATTGCACGATTTGCTGTGCGTGTCTGTGTATATATTTTTTGAACCCATTTTCTATGTTTAATTTTTTGTTAGAAAGCAGATTATAGAACAGACTTTGGACATAATATTTCGTAAATTTGATAAAATCTGACATTTATTTTTTGTGCCATTCTTGAAAAATGGAAGTCAAATTTCTAATGTTTTTTTATCACTTTTCAGCAACGGGCAACGGGCCAGCGCCCCCGCCCCCACTTCGGCACCGCGTCGTAGTAAATAGGGCTCCGCCCTCGACGGAACAAACGCTTGTCAAGGTACGTTCCATAGTGCGTAACGCGTCATGCCGCCCCCCATAACGACGTGCTGGCTTCAGCCGGGGTACGGACGTTGGATGTGAGCGGTTGGAGGTTTTAGTGCGGTTTAAATCCCATATAGCGAGCAGTGAAAAACTTAAGATTTTCGCTAAAAAAAAAAAACGTTCACGATATTTGACTGAGAATGAAAAATGTAGTAGTATACAGGGCGATTTGTTAATGATGTTAAAATAAATAAATATTAAGTCTTGATAGTTGATGGTCATACCAGTAACAATATTATAACCAAAGATACTTTCATGCATTTTGAACAGGTTCTTACCACAATATTTAATTAATTGAGGTGTCTCGATATTTCGTTGTTGTTGCAAACGTCATGATCACGAGAAGACTGGATACTGCGGGTTGATTTAAGAGCAAACAAATCTGTCTGTTGGGTAGTACCACTGGAACTCGAACACACAGAAAATCGCGAGTGTCTGAATAAGTTTATAAAGAATATGGTATAAAGCTTTAGTAAACGCAACTTAAAAATATCTAAAATTCTTGCAAAACGATTGTTGCTCGACAGCTGATGGGCGCTCGGGATCACTTGCGGTTGTTCTAAATTATTTTTGTTTGGGATAGTTTTGTCCAATTTCAATGGTTTACATAATTTTCTTTTTGTAAACTTACCTCAGAGTCTTGGAATTCAGGTTTCTTTTCCTTCTACAGGTTTTACCGACTGATTTATTAGAAGAACCACTAGATGAACTTCCTAGAAGAAGGGACAGGCGTACTGATTCTGTAAGTTTTATCTATATAAAACTCCCCCTTTTACCATCGCACCACACGCCGCAGGGGCAAGGTTCACCTTTACTTGGAACCGCTGCGATCTTCCACGGTTCGCTTCAGAAGATCATTGTTCCCCCGTACCATTCCGATTTGTAATGGACTTTCGTCCGCGGTGTTCCCGGAGCGCTATGACATGTCCCTCTTTATCCACTCAACTGGGAACTTCACTATTCGTTAGATGGCGCAACTGGGGACTTCGTTCGGAATCATTACCGTGTTTGAGCCCCTTTTTAAAAACTTTTTTTTCAATAATTATTAATAGTTTTTAATTAAACCTTATTTTTTGTAAATCTTTATTACTAAACGACGCTGTATTGCATTTTCAGCGAAAATATATTATCATCTCCGTTAAATATGAGACGATTATAAAATGTAAACATAACAAGTTTTAGAACTGTGCTCAATTTTGGCTCCTGCCACAGACTTGGCAAAAGTAAACAAATCAATTTGGTTGCCAGTTGAGTGGTTAAACGAGGTTTAAGAAAAGCCCTGTATCGGTAGGCGATAGATAACGGCCCCTCATTGCCCTGGCATTGCAGAGGTTCATGAGCGACGGTGACCGCTTACCATCAGGCTGTAGGCTCGTTTATCTATCACGCAATAAAAAAAAATATAAATATAAGTTGTTTGTTTGTATGTATAGATGACATGTAACAAGACGATTGATGAATAAGTAGATGGATGTAAGTGGATAGGAAGGCCGAATAAAAGATGATCTGATTGTGTGAAGGATAATATGTTGGTTTGTGGTGTGACAGATGATGTATGTAAAATAAATATTCATTCTTTTCATTGTATCGCTACACGCTAAAACAAAGTCGCTTTATATGTCCCTATACAGGGTGATTTCCTAGTGAGGGTACATATTGAAGGTCATGGTAGCTGATGGTTATATACAACCAGTAAAAATATTATTACCAAAGAATATAGTTTAATGCCTTAGTAATCGCAACTTAAAAATATCTAAAATTCTTGCAAAATGATGGTTTTTCGACAGCTGATGGGTGTGGCGGAGGTGTGGGGTGCGCGAGATCACTAGAGGTCATTAGTCACCACTCTTTAAGCCGAAATTGTTTATGTTTGAGGTAGTTTTGTCGAATTTAGATTAAAAAAAAAATATATTTTGTAATTTTACCTATTTTTTGTAATATTCCGTATTAGAACAGAGTACTTATCACCCTCCTGCAATATGTACCCTCTCTAACAAATCACCCTGTATACAGGGTGGATCTGTAACTTTGGACAATTTGACGTGGGGTGAATGACCTGTTGAAATAAAACTTAGAACCACTTTTATTTTAGGAAAAAAAACATTTTTCATTATAGTATGGAAGTCCGCAACGATAGTCGTACGTTTTCCATACAATGTCAGAAAAAAAAATTAACCGATCCAAAAAATAAAAATAGTGCTAAATTGCACGTCAGATTGTCCAAAGTCACAGATCCAACTTTAGTTTGGGTGGACCGATTTTAATGATTCTGGTGTCAGAAGAAAGGTGAAAGTAATGTAAATAAGCGAGTATTTTAATAAGTTTATAAATATACTTCAGCTTCGCGACAAAGATGATAGAAGAAGACGTCGTTCTCGCTCGTGGGAGAGACGGAACAGAGCCAGGAGACACGTTAGAGAAAACGAACATGACGGCAGGAGGTATGTACACACAAACATGCACACTAGGCATGTGACGAATATTCGCATGTTCTTGTTATTCGCATTCGCAAAAAATCATGCGTCATCATACAATTTTATCTTAAATATACAAAATATAAAAAAATTGATTATGATAATGAAATGACCTTGGCGAGCAACTCATTCCCACTTTGTGCAATCGTCCAAGTAATCATTGACCTTATAGTAGGCTTTCTTGCACAGACGTTCTTTAATAGTTTTCTTAAACCTATGTATAGGTAGGTTTTGAACATCTTGTGGGATTTTGTTGTACATGCACAGACAAACACCTGAAGGAATTTCTTATTTTATGCAATCGACTCATCGGTAAATCAAGTTTATGTTTGTTCCTGGTGTTTCTACTATGTAGACATCAGACTTTTTAGGAAATTCCTCAATATACTTTCTAACATACATTAAATTTTCAAAAATGCATTGGGATGGTAGAGTGAGAACTTTAATTTCTTTAAATTCCCTTGAGTGCATATTATAAATAGTGCGCATAGCTCTTTTCTGCAAGAGAAAGATCGTTTCTATATTGGCTGCATTGCCCCATAGCAAAATGCCATTTGTTAAAACATTCGCAATATTTGACCAAATATCGATATTCGCAACATTCTTAGTACACTAAACATTTAAATTATTTTAAAATTCTTCTCACAATGGGTTTTTTAGTCAACTCTTGTACTAAACATTTGGAACGAAGTTCCTTATCGCGCGTTGTGAAAGGGGGCTAGACGGAAAAAATTCTTACGAAAAGTTTTCACGACACTTTTTTTGTTTTAGATGATTATCGCTAGATGGCGCTGTGATCAAAATCTTTTAAAACCCGTTCCTTATCGCGCGTTACGTTAGGAAAAAAAATTATAAGATTTCTTTTAATCGAAAGGAACTTCGTTCTATTCGGGTGTCCCATGACACCTCTCAAGTTTTTTTTGTATAACTTGGTTTAATTTAAGTATTTTTCTAGTTGAGAGTCTTATATAAATATTTTGTTGACAGGGTCAGGCCCTCAAGGTCACCGTCTCCCAGAAGATACAGGAACAGGAGTCCACCGCCCATTGACAGAACTAGCAGGTCTAGGTATGTATATCTTTGTAAACATTGGTCAGTTCTATTGTAGTTTCTAAACGTATACAGGGTGCTACAAATGATAATACTCTCATAAACAGGGTGTTAGTGTCTTCATACATTTTGGATATTATCTACACTTGCTTATTATAAAGAGGAAAGATTTGTATGTTCAAACGAGGCTTGAGGAGGGTCCTTAAAGTTAGGTCGTAGGTAGCGACCCCGCAGTGTCCCCTGACATTGCAGAGGTTCATGAGCGACGGTAACCATTTACGATCAGGTGGCCCGTTGACTCGCCTGCCTACAGGGCAATAAAAAAAAATGTAACAAATATACTCAAAAAGTAATGGACCGATTTTAATATTTATTTCACTGTTTGAAAGCTACATTATCCACGAGTAACATAGGCTATATTTTATTTTCAAAAAAATTAGGAATCCATGTGAAAAAATCGAATATTTGTGACGCAGACGAAGTTCTGAAAAACTGTCTGGTAGATTTGTGCTATACTTAAGAAATGGAAGTCGGTCGTTTTCATTTTTGTAATAAAAATATTATTCAAATTGTATCAACTTTTTTATTATTCAGGTCAAGATCCCCAGCAGTATTAAGAGAGAGAGATCACGAGAGAGACAGAGATAGACTACGAGCCGTGAGAGAGTTGGAGAGAGATAGAATGTCGCGGGACAGAGAACATAGAGATACGGTGTCACGATCCAGGGACAGAGATCGGTGAGAATAATAGAGTAGTGGGGGGTAGTGGTTTGAATGTTAAGTAGAAAAGGATTTATGTACATGTAGGTACAGTGGACTTATGGCCGTTGGGAGATCTCGTTGCGGGCGAGATAGTGTATGGTGGTCAGGCCGAAGCCCGCTGTAGTAGATTTCAGATGTCGTATATATGCAAAGATTCTTGCAAATGTCGTAACCGCGAGTCAGGATCTCGCGCGCTATTATTGGTCGCCACATACATTTTTTGGCTAAAATCGTAAAAATCCTTTGTAGATATATGAAATCCCAAATTAGGCAAGCGTGGTGGCCTAAATGTAAACTCTCTTCGGAGGAAACCTGAGACTACAGCGAGCAGTAATGGGTTTAATTACAAGCTTTATATTAACTTGCACTGGATGTAACTGTGTAAGTTCGGGTGGGTGCAAACTAAATTTGACAAACTTCCCGGTTTCCGATTGAGCTAACATTTTGTACGCAGATGTATATCGCGTGACAATGCAATAATATGACAAAATGTCGCTAATCTGATGATGGAGTCGGATAGAAACTCCTGTACTAAGTTTGTTCCTTTGTGTTCAGGTCTCGCGATAGATCCCGCGACAGGTCTCACGATAGATCCCGCGGTTCGTTATCTCCTACTCCGGACAACAGGATAGATCATAAAGATGGCTACAAACGGAGATGCAGAGATTTTGATGGTAAGTTATTATTTATATCAAGTATTCTTTTGAGTTCAGATGATGCTTAAAGATAGTTCTTAAAACCTAGTTGACACTAGGATAATATTTTGTGTAATATCGCTTCCTATTCAAATGCACATGGACGATAACTTTTTACATAATGATATAGACTCCATGTCAGTAGCGGAATCAATTAGTTGTGATCTTGAAGATACAAAGAACTTTATAACAAAAAGATCTAATAATCTGGTAATCTTAAATCAAAACATACGGAGCATTGGTAAGAATTTTGATGGTTTTTTGGTGTTACTGGGAAGACTGGGTATTGATTGTGATCTATTAATATTAACCGAATGCAGATTGAAACCTGATTTAGTCATTCCCAGTATTCAGGGTTATCTTTGTTTTTCTACTAAAAATAACTTACTTCAAAATGATGGAGTAGTTGTTTATACAAAAAACAATATCTCTATAACAATAGTTGAACCAAACTTCCAAGAGGGAAACTGTCTAATTTTGAAAATTGGAACAGAAACAGCTTTGATTGCAATCTACCGATCTCCTTCTTATGGGAACTTAAGTAAATTTTATTTTTCTCTTGGTTCTGTTTTATCAAATTTAAATACTTTTAAAAATGTTGTAATAGTTGGGGATATCAATATAAATATATGTCCACATAATAACAATACTAAATACCATGAATATCTTGAGTTATGTGCTAGTTTTGGCTTACTACCAGCTTACGATCTACCGACTAGAATGAGCAAAACATGTATAGATCATATTATTTTAAAATCAAGTGTACCTGCTACAGCAGTTGTAACAACTTCCTCTCTGACGGATCATCAAGCTGTTTTGTTATGCTTAAAAAAACAGGTTAAAAAACAAACTATCCAAGAATACACTACTATTATTAATAAGCACGGCGCGATTCAAGATATTTATCATATTGATTTAAGCATTATTTATGATTCTAGGGATCCCAACTATTGCACTAATTTTCTTATCTCGTCTATACAAAAGGCGATTGAAAAAAATTCTAGATCTGTTAAAATTCCACGTCGCTCTAGAACTCTCAAGCCCTGGATTACGCCAGGCATGCTCCGATGTTTGAGACATAGGGATCGACTACACAAAAAAGTCAATAGTTCATCGGACAACCTAATTATTAAACAAACTTACACTAGATATAGAAATTTCTGTAACAAATTAATAAAAAAATTAAAAAGAGAGTATGACAAAAGTTTGATAAAGCAGGCGGGCAAAAACAACAGAAAAATATGGCAGTCAATTAAGACAATAACGAATTCAACTAAAAATCATAACTCTCCAATAGAACTCTTAGAAGTTGCGGAAACGCAAAAATCTTTAAACAAAATAAACCAATACTTCATAAATATTGGTACTGATTTAGCCTCTAACATAAATAACAAATCTTATAAAAAATCTATTCTAGAATCAAATAGTAGTAGACTTCATTCTTTCGTCTTGTTGAATACTGATGTAGAGGAGGTCAGCAACCTGATCAACGGCTTAAAGTCATCATGCACCTCGGGTTGGGATGGTATCCCAAACTATTTGATCAAAGAATGTAAGGAGTTCTTAGCCCCTCTGCTAACCTATATTTTTAACTTATGTTTTGAACTAGGAATTTTTCCGGAATACTTAAAGAAATCCATTATTCTTCCCATACACAAGTCAGGTCCAAAGAATGTTCCAAGTAATTATAGACCTATTTCAATTTTACCCTCGATATCAAAAATATTGGAGCGCATTATATACAGCAGACTAATTAAATATTTAGAATCGAATTCTCTTTTGTCTAATTCTCAGTATGGATTTAGATCGGGGAAATCTGCGGAAGCTGCAGCCCATGAGCTTACAGACTACATCGTAGACAATCTAGATGTTGGTAAAAAAACATTAGGAATTTTCCTTGATTTGGCGAAAGCTTTCGATACCGTTAATATTCCTATACTAATATCGAAACTAGAGTTGATGGGAATCCGGGGTATCCAGCTCAAGCTATTGGCTAGCTATCTCAGTCACAGAAGACAGAGTGTAAGGATTGGTCACAATATTAGTGAAGAATTAACTGTAAATATGGGAGTTCCGCAGGGTAGTATCTTGGGTCCGGTTCTATTTTTGATATATATTAATGATCTTCTTCAATCAGATATAGGTGATGGGAAAATTATATCCTACGTTGACGATACCGCTCTTGTCTTCTCTGCGGATAGTTGGCCAGGAGTATTTGAGTCCGCGCAAAGGGGTTTTGACGTTGTTTCGCAATGGCTAAAAATAAACGCTTTAACTTTAAACACGGATAAGACTAAGTACATAACATTTACTATGAGAAATTGTTCTCAACCTTCCTCGGAGTTTTTGCTTAAGGCCCATTGTTGTGATGTCCTCCCGAATGAATCCTGTACTTGCCCAAGATTGATACGAACTGATAAAAACAAATATCTAGGTATAGTTATAGATAATCGACTTAATTTTAAAGAACACATAATCTTGATGGCTAGTAGGATTAGGAAACTAATATTTGTTTTTAAAACTTTGAGGCATGTTGCGGACCAGAAGTTGGTAAAACAAGTATACAAGTCTCTATGCCAATCAGTAATAACGTATGGGATTACTGTATGGGGAGGAGTAGCTAAATCAGCTTTGATTCACCTTGAAACTGCGCAAAGAGCAATTCTCAAGGTGTCAACTTTTAGGCCCAGACTATTTTCAACTTCAATGCTGTATGCAAGCTGCGAAGTATTATCTGTAAGGCAATTATATATATATCATACAGTACTTAAACAACACGGGTTAATTCAGTACAAAGCAGAATCCTGCAGAAGAGGTCGTGTGCCTCGAATCTAAACTAACTACTCAGCCAAACATTCCTATGCTAGACGCTTTTTTCGTTTTCGTGGTCTCCTACTGTATGAACGTTTAAATAAAAATATTAATCTAATCGATAAAAATAATCATCAATGTAAAAATTCTTTATTAAATTGGTTATTAAAATTAAGCTATACAGAAACTGAGAAATTACTTGAAATTGTGAAATAAACTTTTATTTAAAACAATATAGAGATATACGATGGGTCTTATCAGACGACTCAGAGTCACTCAAAGAGCAATGGAAAGGGCTATGCTGGGTGTCTCTCTGCGTGATCAAATCAGAAATGAGGAGATCCGCAGAAGGACTAAAGTAACCGACATAGCCCAAAGAATTGCATCTTTGAAGTGGCAATGGGCAGGACACATTGTGCGAAGAACAGATGGCCGTTGGGGCCGAAAAGTTCTAGAGTGGCGGCCAAGAACCGGTAAGCGCAACGTTGGTAGACCCCCCACGAGATGGACCGACGATCTGGTCAAGATCGCGGGAGGTCACTGGATGCAGACGGCGCAGGACCGGTCGTTATGGCGAGGTTTGGGGGAGGCCTATGTCCAGCAGTGGACGTCTACAGGCTGATGATGATGATGATGAGAGATTATTAATTAATAAAACAAAATTAATAAATGAAAATAAACAAAACTTAAAGATTTGATCTTGCAAAAATGTAAAATTGAGTATGAAACTATTGTCTCTTCTAGAATTCACTATATCTGTGTATTATCGAATGCACAGATGTAATGTTCACAATATCTACCCTACAAAAAAAAAAAAAAAAAAAAAAAATATTTCGAATTTCTTGTAATCAAATCGAGTATATTTTCATGTTGTTTTAATTTAGTGATAAATGTTTTCTGTGCGATGTAAGATTGATTAATTTCAATTAATGTGTTTGTCGTTTAATTAAATACGCGTGGAGAGTTATCTGTTCATCAATATGTTTCGTGGATAATATTATAGCAGGTATAACTATTTATTATACCTACTTTACTCACCCTCTTACACACATTCACTCATTCTCATGCTACACAAAAAGAGGACATTTAAACACTGTTATTAACTGTAATTATTTTTTATTAGCCTACATGTTCAATGTTTAGATAAATATATTTTGTAATTTTGGATGTTTGAGCGCTGATGTCCGAGATACAAACTATTTTTAGTTTAGTTCGGACTCGGATGTAAAATTAAGATTTGTGTAATGTTTTTTCTAAATAAAGAACTTTATTATTATTATTATTATTATTTTAGACCCTACGATTGTGACCGCATTTATTAAGTGTATCATAACTAACAATATTAAATTATAAGTAGTCTATAAACTTTGTGTAGTATATTCCTTAACACCTGTTGTATGTTTGTGTTGTTACAGGAACCATTTTTCTTCCACAATTAGAGACTCTACTATTCTAATTATCCACTATTAAAATATAAATTTCTCACTTTCGCATGTGTAGCTATTACACGATACTGGCAGTAATCGCTGTAACATAACGGCGGATTGCCAAAATCAAAACAAAAAGAAAACTAATATTTTAACAAGTAATTGCGCTTACATCGCAAATACTCTCTAAACCTTCCATTTATGACGTAGATTTTCAATTTAACCTGCAATTAATGTAACTATGTAAGTTCGAGTTGAATGTGATCAATTTCGGGATTGATAAGACAATCAAATGGTACCTTGGAGCTAATTTGATGATTACGTCCGGAACTCCTGTACTAAACAAGATAGATCCGTCGTGTTTGTGCTCGTTTTACTTGTATTAGCACTCTACTGATAAATGATATACAGGATCTTGTATTTAAAAAGTTTTCTTCAAATAGATTATTATTATTTGTTACAGAGAAAGGTTACTGCATGCGCGGAGACCTTTGCTCCTGGGACCACGGCGCTGACCCTCTAGTGTTAGAAGACGCAGCTCTGTCGAGAGTCATGCTGCCCACACATGTGCCTGGTAACATTATAAACTTTGATCAAATATAAATATGAAAGCGCAGCGATGGCGTGTTGAGGTGTAATGACGCTGCAAATAGTCGATCCTCATCTGGTTTTGTCAGGAATGACATCACAACGTCCACTTGAACCCCCGACGATCCTTCTGAATAAAAGCTTCAAAACAACGAGCTCCAACGGTTTATTACTTCCACATCCGAGAGGTCCGCTCGCCTCGACAGTTCAAACACGAATCCCCGATAACAGCGGCCAACGCCTGTATTTATAGCGAGTCTCCACTTCCAACTACCCGCACGGTGAATAGTTTGGTTCCCCTTGTTATCACCCCGTCAACTCCGCTAGAGTGACTATAACAACTGTCACTCTTGTTAAAGTCATTTTTAATACGCGCTGACAAATAGATACACATGGTGTTAGAAATTATTACTTTCATGCATTAAAAACGGGTTCTTACCATGATATTTTATTTATTTTTTTTGCTTTATTTTCTGTACGTGTTATTTTCTGTTTTTTGTATGCAATAAAGTGTATTCATTCATTCATTCATTCATTCATATTTAATTAATTGATTGGTCTTTATATTTCGTTGTTGTTGCAAACGTTATGATCACGAGAAGATTGACTGCGGGTAGATTTACAAGAAAAAATCTATCGACACTCTTGTTTGGTTTTGGGTACCACTGGAACTCAAACTCACATCAAAGTATAATTAAGGCGTCGTAATAATATGTAGAATAATAATTGTTTAGAGGGCGGCGCGATGGGAAAGAGTGCCGAGCGCGTAACGCGTCGCGCCGTCCCTCCAGACCCCGTACTGGGTTCTGGTCCAGCTGTGATTTCCTCCAACTGAAAAAAAAGCTATGTGTAGAATTAAATAATTTTAATGGGCAAATTTCACTGCCTTTTGAACACACGCATTTGGACATTGCATGTTGTGCTTTTTTTGTAAAATTGAAATCAGTCATATTCATTCTTGGATTTATTTATTTCAGAATACAACCCCCTAACTCCAGATATTTGGTGCGGAGGTGCTTTCCCAGGATATCCACCTCCACATCCGCCCAGGGAACTCATACCCATACCCAGGTATGCAATATAGTCTATATACTTAATATTATCTATACTAATATTATAAAGCTGAAGAGTTTGTTTCACTGTTGGAAAGTCCATTTATCGAGGAAGGTTATAGGCTATATTTTATTTAAAAAAAATTAGGAATCCGTATGAAAATATCGAATATGTAACACAAGGTGTATAATCGAAAACCTATTTATGCGTACGCTGCAAAAACTATTGACAATAGAACAAAATGATGTACTACGGGTTTTTAGATCTTAGTAAGACTTACAAAATAGTTTCAACAGGCCATTCGTCCCACGTCGGATTGTCCAAAGTTACAGATCCACCCTGTATAGATGCAGATTTCAAAATCTTTCTATCTTAATTCCAGGGTAAGACAAGAACCACCACCTTTACCCGGGATGCACCCACCCAGGCCCCGTCACCCTCCACCCAACAAGAAGTCATTCGACTACAACCGACTGGGTCCGGCCAGACCACCGTTACCGGCCAACGCTGTCAACTGTTCCTTAGAGGTGAAGAAGGTACCGCGGGGCCTGAACGAGATAACACATTTGAATAATCATTTCTGTAAATTTGGGAAGATTGTAAATATACAGGTGAGATAAATATGTTTATACTAGGGATGTGAAGAATATTCGCATTTGCGAAAAATCATGCGAATGTTTTGGCAAAAGTAAGGAGTATGTAAGTAAGTATGTTGTATGGATGTAGAGGGAATCTGATGGAGCTGAAAATAAAGGTCTTGTGGGTACCTACAGTGGACTATGGCCAAAGGGAGATCTCCTTGTGGCCGAGGTAGTGTATGGTGGTCAGGCCGAAGCCCGCTGGAGTAGATTTCAGATGTCGTATATATGCGAAGATTCTTGCAAATGTCGTAACCGCGAGTCAGGATCTCGCGCTTTTTATTGGTCGCCACAGTCTATAACTGCCCTTTAAAATGAGCCCAAACTCGTTGGGTCTACGACCTTTCGTTGTCATGATAATTTTCGGTACCTACCTTAGTAGGTAGGTAGGGGGTACTAGCTTCCCCCCCACCAAATGATTGAAAACCCCCCCCTTAAATAATCTTGACAACGAAAGGTCGTAGACCCATCGAGTTTGGGCTCATTTTAAAGGACAGATAGAGGCCTATATCTTGGCTCAGTCAGATTCTTTCTACAACAACACAATGTCCTCCTGACATTTGTCAAAACATTCGCATGTTTTTTTGCGAATGCGAATATTCGTTACATCCCTATTCCACAGTAGAATATGTAATAGAGTTGAGTAAAATACAAAAGTAGATACATTATCTAACTTACAGTAATTCTAATTTTACGATTATATCCATTAAAAACAGTTTGGAATAACATTGGGATGATTATTTTTCCATTTAATAAACCGATTTTGATGATCGTTGTGGCGACCAATAATAGCGCGCGAGATCCTGAATCGCGGTTACGACATTTGCAAGAATCTTCGCATATATACGACATCTGAAATCTACTCCAGCGGGCTTCGGCCTTACCACCATACACTACCTCGCCCGGTCGGAGATCTCTCTTTGGACATAGTCCACTGTAGATACCCACAAACGTTTTTCTTTGACAGCAGATACTCCTAAGATTCTGACTGATAATTTATTACAAGCTTTGATTAATATTGCATATTTTTTTAATTATTCGTCGCCTCAGTGCTTGTTTGGCCAATCTGCACTCGAGCAAAATTTTACAGGAGACAGCAAACAAACACCGAATTTTCGTTAAGTGCCGTGTTGAGAAAAAAATTGAAATGAGATTTTTATCGTTTTAGAATTGAATATTTAAAAAAAATATTTTACCAGTCGGATGGAAATTTTATTCTTTATAATACTGCATTAAAAAGTCATTTTCGTAAAAAATGTCAGATTGGCCAAACAAGCACTGAGGCGATGTATTGTAATATTTTTTTAATGTATTTAATGTTATATTTCAGGTGTGCTACGAAGGTGATCCCGAATCGGCCTTAATTACATTCTCAACTCCGACTGAAGCAAACATAGCGTACAAGAGCACGGAGGCAGTACTCAATAATAGGTTTATTAAAGTGTTCTGGCATAACCCGGAGGTAAGATTGTGTTTACAAGCTTTATATTAAGGGGGTCTTCCTATGTGACGGCCTGTTTTTTAGGGATATTTTAGGATTTTTTTTCTACGACCAGTAAATATTTAGAGCTTCAAGTTTTTTATCATTTATTAACACATATTTGGACAGTATAAATAAAAAAAATCAGCTAAAAATATTCAGTCAAACTAGATTTTTGATAGACAATTGAAATAAAAGTTGCAAATTAGGCGTTTTTTTTTTTTGTTTTTTTGCTATAAAAAATCGAAGTTTTAAAATTTTCGATTGATAATAGTTCATTCCATGCGTTTACATATATTGAGTGTGCCCTGTAAATTTCAAGTAATTCGGTCCAGCCGTTTCTGAGATACAATGGAGGAAAGTTTGAAAAACACAGTTTTGAGAAAAACGCGTTTAAAGTTTCAAGTCCGTTAAAAACTATTAAAATGTCAACTTACTCTCAATCGGCGATGCCTGGTCCATAGAGTATTCCTTCCTCTTCCTCGTGAAACTCTTTTAAAGCAGATTGTTCAGCTCTTGAGTCAATCCTGGCTTGTTTAACGACATCACTTACGCGCCGCTCAGAACGTAAGATTCGCTTTTCATCCCGTTTCTCAACATACGCTTGGGCTTCACGACCAACAGGGCATCCCATAATCGACATAACTTTTAAAATACCTTGAAAACCTTCATTAAAGATAATAACTGCTAAGTAGCTAGCAATTTCAACAACAAATAATTTGTAGCTGTTGCTCTCTTCGAAGTTCAACCAAGACTAAAATAACTTCGGTAAAATATTATAACCATAGAACGTATAAGAATATATAAATAGAAATAGAACCATAGAACAGATATATGAATAAAAGGGAGGCCAATTATAAAGCCGACGGTACACAATAGGCCCAGGCCAACTCAGCGCTCCGAACCGCTCTTTCTTTTACCTGCTGTATCTTTAAAACGACTTCGAATTTTCTAAAATCGCTTTACTACCGTATTCTAGACATGTTAAGGGAGCAATTTATGAAAAAAAAAATCGTTTTTTTCAACCGATCACATAGGAAGACCCCCTTAACTTGCAATGGGTGTAACTATGTAAGTTCGGGTGGTTGTTGAATTTGACAAACTTCCTCGTTACGATTGAGCTGACATTTTGCATGCAATGTATATCGCGTGACAATGCAATAATATGATCTGATGATGGAGTCACAGGAACTCGTGTACTAAACAAGATAGACTCATAGTAGTTTCGGTTTACTTGTATTAGCTAGCACTCTACTGATAAATGATATCCAGGATCTTAAAAGCTTATATTAAGTTACTAGCCGGCCCATGCAACTTCGTCTGCGTCACATAGAAATTTTCTAAGATAAAAGTAGCCTAAGTAACTCGTTATTCTCGCCGACCGAGAGAGCCGGTGGCCGTATTCGCCGGCGGCTACCGGTGAGAGGTTGGAGGTTTTAGTGCGGTTCAACTCCCACATACTACGCTCGCCCCGCGGGAGGTGATTTCCGCCAACTGAAAAAATAAAAAAAAAGTAACTCCTTATTACATAAGCTGTCTGCCAGTCCCGCCCAAATCGGTTCAGCCGTTCCAGAATCTAACACAGCTTCTACATGATATCCTTAATAGCTTATATTTATTTTGTTGTTTTTTTCCAGAACAAACAAGAAAACACAGCACCGGCCGGACAACAGTCTAACAAACAACCGGAAAGAAATTCACAATTTCCTTCTTCACATAACAAAGTTTTGATAAACAGAGATAATATTAAAGCAACGATGGAAAATAAGTTGGAGAAGGAAAAGGTAACGAAATAATGCAGTCTCTAAACATACAGGGTGTATAAAGACCACTCCCGAAAACGAAGACTGGTGGTAGTACTAGTGATACCTGTGATGATAAGCCAGGACATCGGTCCATTCAGACTAATTTTTGGAACGTAGTTCCTTATCGCGCGTTATCGAAATTCTTATGAAAAAGTTGTCACGACACTTTTTTTTGTTTTAGGTGATTATCGCTAGATAGCGCTGTGATTAAAATCTTTTATTTAAGTTATAATAATTAGTTAGTTTAAAACGTCTGTCTCTCTCTCTCTCTTATAGAAAGTAATTATTATAACTTAAAAAAATAAAATTTTATTACAATTCCCTCACTAATTAATCGAAAGGAACTTCGTTCCATCCGGGTGTCCCTCTCAAGGTTTTTTTTTTTCAAAATGCTTAACATCCCATGTATCACTAGTACTAACACCAGCCTTCCTTGTCGGGAGTGGTCTTCATACACCCTGTATACTAAAATGATAGGAAAGTCAAAACTGTAAATAATATTTTTATTACAAAAACGAAAACGACCGACTTCCATTTCTCAAGCATAGCACAAAAACTACCAGACAGATCTTTAACAAATGTATGCAAGATAATGCTTAAATAGTCTGCTTCTTAACAAAAAATAATCATCTAAATCGGTTCATATAGAAAAGAAATACACGCAAAAACGCATAGAAAATCGTGTAATTTTGTCCTAACTAATTTCTTCTCTAATTTCCCTTCAGGTCGAAAAGGAAGTGACGAACGGACAAGAAGCGAAAAAGGAACCATTAAAACCGGTCGAGAAAACTAAACAATTGATGGAGATGTACAAGAGGGCGCAGTCTTTGCTCGAAACACAGTTACAACAACAAGTATTACTTATTAACAAACTGGAATCCGGTAAGTTTGTCAATATTTATGACATGTCCCTCTTCAAAGTCACTTACTATCAGGTGGCCCGTTGGCTCGTCTGCCTACACAGCAAAAAAAAAATGTCCTTTATGGGTAGGTTACGATAGATAACGGCCCTTCATTGCCCTAGTATTGCAGAGGTTCATGAGCGACGGCGGCTGCTTACCATCAGGTGTGCTGTAAGCTCGTGTATCATGTAAAGATATCTTATAAAAAATATTCCCTTTCGTAACGCGCGATAAGGAACATGTTTCAAAAGATTTTGATCACCGCGCCATCTAGCGATAATCATCTAAATCAAAAAAAGTGTCGTGACAACTTTTTCATAAGAATTTCCGTCTAGCCCCCTTTCACAACGCGCGATAAGGAACTTCGTTCCAATATTCGAAGGTTTAATGATACTGTAGAAAACTACATATTAATAGAATTTAACACACTGATTTGATTTTACTTGAGAATCTTAAGATTTTTAAAAAATTAAAAAAATTTGACTGACATGCGAACAACATCGGATGACGTCACGATTAGGTAAACAAATATAAAATTGACGTTCTCTATTGGTTGCGCCATGACACTTGAGTTTGTTTACCTATTTTATGGAAGAGGATTTCAAAATCTTCTTTTCTGGGTGACGCCGACGAAGTTTTGTAAATAATACTTGTGTTTCAGGTAACAACATGACTCCAGCTCAAAGAACAGCCTTATTAGACGCAATTAATTCAGCTCAAGAAGGCATCGAGAAATTAAGAAAAGAACTCGTTGCATACAACGGAGTCATCAAACAATTGCAGGTGTGTGCAAAGTGTCAATTTATACTATACAGGGTGTATGAAGACTACTCCCGAAAACGAAGGCTGGTGTTTGTACTAGTGATATCTGGGATGTTAGCTTTTTACAAAATAAAAAACTTGAGAGGTGTCAAGGGACACTCGGATGGAACGAAGTTCCTTTCGATTAATTAGTGCGGGAATTGTAATAAAAAAATCTTTTTTTAAGTTACAATAATTAGTTAGTTTACTTATAATCAGTTAGTGTACTTATAATTAGTTAGTAACGTAACTAATTATTATAACTTATTAATCGTATAAAAGAAATAAGGAATTGTTTTAAAAGATTTTAATCACAGCGCCATCTAGCGATAATCATCTAAAACAAAAAAGTGTCGAGACAACTTTTTCATAAGAATTTCCGTCTAGCCCCCTTTCGATAACGCGCGATAAGGAACTTCGTTCCAAAAATCGTCTAAATGGAGCGATGTCCTGGCTTATCATCACAGGTATCTAGTACTACCACCAGTCTTCGTTTTCGGGAGTGCTCTGTTTACACCCTGTATAATACAGGAAAGCAGATTTACAGTAGAACTTCGGTAACTTAAAAACCTCTATAACTTAAAATAATTTGTGTTTTAAACTTTAACTTATCGAGGTTCGACTGTATTTAGTTTTCATTGAATTATCATAAACTCTCTAGTGCTATTTTTTGTTAGTCTATGGATGTCGAAAAGGTAGCCGGTAGGAATAGTGTTATATACAGTATTCGCTTTAGTCGCGACGTAGGCGTGAAAAATGAGACTTCACGACAACGAAATCGGTCAAAAAAAACATACAGACGAATTGAATACCTCCTGCTTTTCGGAAGGTCATTAACTTTAACTATTGGATGATTCTATTACAAAATTAACTTTCTAAATCGGTTCAAACATTTGAACGTCACAAACATCACATTACTTATACAATATGTAACAAAAACCCTGTTGTTCCTTCTACCCACGTATTAAGATTCGGCACAAGGATATAATACTAAAACAATTAGAATAAATATTTAATTATTAATATGTATAATGTTTACATTATTTGTTATCTCTGCAATTCTGCATAAGGGGATGAGGTTGTTGACCTAGACAGAGAGAGTAGAACTTCCCAACGAATCAACGCGTGCGACTGTGATTTTGACCTTGTAAGCGGCTGGATTACGGCACGTGTACGATGGTCGGCAACCTTGTAGGCTATTTTAATATCAGATATTCTAAACATTATTTCTAATGTGCTCCATTTTAATAGCTATTGGATTTTGACCTCTAGCCTAGCCAATGATTGTTTTTTTTTTTAATTGTAACTTCATCATGGTGGTGCCTGTAGTCAAGTGTATACGCTCTTAAAAGGAACAACAGGGTTTTTGTTACATATTGTATATTAGTATAGATTTTTTATTTGATATAACGTATGTATATCACAGGACGACCATGTGTCTCGATCGATGTCAAGACTACACCTTCAGGTATTTGGTTTGGTTTGTAAATAGTATGCGCATGAACATACATATACAAGGGTGGCCGATTGTATTTTAAATACAAGCTTTTAAGATACTGGATATCATGTAGCAGAGTGCTAAGACAAGTAAAACGAGCTCAAACACGATGAGTCTATCTTGTTTAGTACAAGAGTTCCTATGACCACCTTCCGAATCCATCAGATTAGCGCCATTTTGTCATATTATTGCATTGTCACGCGATATACATTTACGTGCAAAATGTTTGTCAAGTTTAGCTTGCAAGTTTCCACCCGAACTTACATAGTTACATCCAGTGCAAGTTAATATAAAGCTTGTAAATTTTTCCGGTCACTCCCTAAGTCACCTCAACACTATGTATGTGTTATATAATCAAATGTTATGTGAAATGTTTTGCATGATAAGCATTGTTGTCTGGTCCAATGATAATATAACTTTGGTTGAGTTATTGCCGAACGACGAATATTCGCGTTCTGTGTTTGCGTGTGTTTAAGCTTTACGGACGACTTCAAAAATACATTTCAAAGAACATATAAGCACATTTTGAAGCACGTGCGTCGTAAGTACACTCAGAGGCGTGCAGTTCATATAAAGCAAATAAGCATTGCACACCCTAACATACCAGATTAAGTTAAAATAACAACGAAAGTCGATTAAATGCTATACATTTTATGAAATCACTTCTCTTGTCAAATATTTTGTTTGTATATAACGATGAAGTGTAATTAAATTGACTTAAAATGTAAATTTGAAAAAAAAAAGCATTTCTGCATACCATGGCTAAAATATCCATGCACGCTACTGTATGATACACCGTTTTGTGGTATTGGAAAAAAGTTTAACCGATTACAAAAATAAAAGTGGTTATATGTTGTATTTCGACAGGATACACCCTGTATACCAATGATCTTTTTTTAAGTCTGTTCAAAGCACGTTATACATATTGAATGTGTTTTAAAAATTATACATGTTAGCATGCGCATACTATTTCAAATTGAATCTGTCATCTGTCATTGTAAAGCGTCATTTCATATATGTATATTCGAGTGATCATTCATTGTACGTAACTTGTGTGTGTAGTGTTTCTTAACTAGCTTATGTTATTTGGAACTAAATAATTCATTCACATATTGGCTCGCCAACGTCCAACGCACGTTAAAAACAAATGACGGTGTCGAATAACATGTAAACGGAGGTTTTGTATACATTGACTGACATTGAAACTATGTGAAACATCGTTTGACAGTTGTCATTTGCGTGCATTGGAAGTTGGTGATCCAATATGTAATACGTAATACCATTGGTGTATCAAAGGTGAGTAATGAGTTGAAAAATGATGATAGATTTTAAGGTATCGTATTTAAAAGGTCATCATCAGCCCATAGACGTCCACTGCTGGACATAGGTCTCTCCCAAACTTCTACACAACGGTCCCCAAACTTTAAATGGTAAAAATGGGACCCCGAGACAGTTGAAATTATCATAGATGATGTATTTTTATTGTCGCTATACCTGTACTGTAACAACCCATTACTGGCCACTGCTGGTCTCATGTCTCATCAGTAGAGGGATCACGCATAGTCCACCACGCCGATTGGGGACTTCACATATCTTCGAAGGATTTTTTAGAACCCTTTTTCGATATGCAGGTTTCCTCACGATGTTTTCCTTCACCGTTTTTAGCCAGTGGTGTTGTGAAGAAATGCACATAATAGATATTTATGAGGGCATAATGAAATAGATAATGTTATAGAATCCTTCGTGTAAAACTTGCACTTTGCCGGTTTCTCACTTTACTACCGGTCCGTTTTACATGTAATTAAATTTTGTAAATAAATATTTCATTTTCATGATATCATAATTTTGTTTGGTGAATTAAAAACACATGTATTCACGTTTATGTTGTAGCTAAGTTTTGGTGAAGGCTAAAACTGTCTTTTAAAATAACTCTTAAGATCTATAATGTATCAGTTAACCTGCGCAACTTTGTCTGCGTCACAAAGGGAAACAATATATCCCATAGCCTTCCTCGATAAATGAACTTTACAAAACTGAAAGATGTTTTGAAATCAGACTAGTTTCGGAGCCTATTCGAGACAAACAAACAATCAAACCTTTCCTCTTTATAATATTAGTATAGATGTAACTCTGTCCTTTGCATAGGATATACAGGGTGGATCTGTAACTTTGGACAATATGACGTGGGGTGAATGATCTGTTGAAATACAACTTAGCACCATTATTATTCTTTGGAACGGTAAAACTTTTTTTTCTGACATTGTATGGAAAACGTACGACTATCGTTGCGGACTTCCATACTATGATGAAAATATTTTTTTAATCCAATTCCTAAAAGTGGTTCTAAGCTTTATTTTAACAGGTAATTTCACCCCACGTCAGATTGTCCAAAGTTACAAATCCACCCTGTATCTGTAGCGTTGTTTTTTATACATAAAGACAGACAGCGTTAAAACTATGTAGTCATAATCTGTAGTACATCATTTACGCTCATTGTAAATAGTAGATAGCTCTGTATATATAGCGAGGTGTCCTTGTCTACAGGCCAACGCCCACAAGAAGCCGAAAACGAGAGAAGAGGCCCAGAAAGAGATCTTAGATGCTGAGCTGGATATGTTCACTAAACAACAGGTTAGTTCAGACAATTATACATATACTGTAACAATTACTGCCTACTGCTGGGCTCAGGTCTCCTCAGTAGAGGGTCCATCACGCGAACACAATGCTAGATTGGAGACTTCACATATCTTATATCTATCATATATCTTTTCATTTAGACATAGACATACGTTATTAGTGGCAAAAATATTTTTATTACGGAGGGTACAGCGGACTATGGCCACAGGGAGATCTCGTTGCGGGCGAAGTAGTGTATGGTGGTCAGGCCGAAGCCCACTGTAGTAGATATCAGATGTCGTATATATGCGAAGATTTCTGCAAATGTTGTAACCGCGATTCAGGATCTCGCGCGCTATTATTGGTTGTCACATTACAATAATTAATACGACTGATTTCCATTTCTCAAGCATAGCACAAAAACTACCAGTCAGATCTTTATCAAATTTGTATAGAGATAGTGTCCAAAGTGTCTGCTTCCTAATGAAAAAAGAATCATCGAAAACGGTTCATAAATAAATACACGCAAAACGTGAAACGTGAAATTTTGCCCGTTGAAAATATACATTTTTGAACACAGAAAGAAAAATGTGACCCCATGACATTATCTTTCATCTGACACCAGAATCATTCAAATCGGTCCACCCAAACTAAAGTCACGAAGGAACAAACATAAAAAAACAGACGAATCCAGTACCTCCTCCTTTATTAGAAGTTGGTCAAAAATACATCGAAATCCGCTGTATACGTATACATGTGAATTGTAGACAGACGGCATCTTTGTTTTTTACTATGTATTTATTTTATAACAACAGGAGGGTCAAGACGTGACAGATTTGGCGAAGAAAATCGCTGAATTGAGAAAGCAAATGTCGATACAGTTTCCAACTCATCCGGCCGCGAGAAGAGTACATGCAAGGTAATTATTCAAAGTTGAATCCTATGTGTATTAGTATAAGTTTGCTCTCAAGGATTTAACTAACATTAAACATCTTTATCTATTCAAATTTAAAATTTCTATATTCGTACATCGATGGTCAAACGGCAAGTTAAATAGTATGAACAAATATAACTTAAAAACTAGGTGTTTGTAAAATAATAATTTGAATTTAGATACTTTCATGCATTTTCAACGGGTTATTACCACGATATTTAATTAATTGAGTTGTCTCTCGTTGTTGTTGCAAACGTCATGATCACGAAGACTGGATACTGCGGGTCGATTTAAGAGCAAACAAATCTGTCTACCCTCGCACTCGTTCGCTTTTGGGTAGTACCACTGGAACTCGAACTCACTTTTTGACAGACCACACTCACTGTATCTAAATATCGTGGTA
Source organism: Trilocha varians (assembly GCA_030269945.2). NCBI lineage: Eukaryota > Metazoa > Arthropoda > Insecta > Lepidoptera > Bombycidae > Trilocha > Trilocha varians. Next base: position 14,939,522 of record AP028278.1, on the reverse strand, counting down.
AAACCCGTTGAAAATGCATGAAAGTATTATGGAAAACCGCGAGTGTCTGAATAAGTTGAATTTAGATTTTAGTATTTGACTATGGGAATCAATTTTACATTTATTACGAAGTGTTTATTTAAGTGGATCTGTAACCTTGTACCAGCTGATATGTGGTGAAATAATCGCTTAAATATCGTTAGTCGTAACATTTTCAATATTTATAACAGTGGCGTGCAGTCTATAGAAGTAAATAAGCATTGCATACCCTAACCTACCAAATTGGTTTAAAGATTACAATAAAAATTGCTTAAATTGAGTATATTTCATAGAAATACATCTATTTGCGTGTAATACAATTGATTGAAAGATACTCTGTATACTATTACATTTTACTAGATCGACATGTCCGTCCTGGTTATTGTAAAGGAGCCCCGTAGCACAAGGGACTTAGTACGGGACTCGCTGTTTTAAAACACAAATGTAAACTGGAATGTTACAAAATATTTAAAAAAAACATTTTTTCATTTCATTTCATACTTCGACCAAAATATACAGGCACACCACTACTTTATAGTAGTTTTTTTGTTTGTAGACTTTTTATGTATTCTAATTGTGGTTATTCATTTTACAAGCTACTACCGAATTGTGAAAAGGAGGTACAGGTGAGGTTACTACAAGTAATTAAAAAAATAATAAAACAACTCTAAATTTTGTAATAATGGGCATGATGATGGTATCAAATATTCGAAGATTTAATGATATTGTAAGAAACTATACAGGGTGATTTCCTAGTGAGGGTACATATTGAAGGTCATGGTAGCTGATGGTTATATACGACCAGTAAAAATATTATTATTACCAAAGAATATGGCTTAATGCCTTAGTAATCGCAACTTAAAAGTATCTAAAATTCTTGCAAAATGATGGTTTTTCGACAGCTGATAGGTGTGGCGGAGGTGTGGGGTGTGCGAAATCACTAAAGGTCATTAGTCAACACTCTTTAAGCCGAAATTGCTTATGTTTGAGGTAGTTTTGTCGAATTTAGATTTAAAAAAAAAAAAAAAAATATTTTGTAATTTTACTTATTTTTTGTAATATTCCGTATTAGAACAGAGTACTCATCACCCTCCTGCAATATGTACCCTGTCTAACAAATCACCCTGTATACTAAAGAATATAAAATGCTGATTTGGTTTTACTTAAAAAATTGAGAAAATAAGATGATGAAAGATTTTGAAATCTTCCATATTGTGGTTACAGGTTTACTATTTACGATAACACCTATATTTCTGTAACAATGCAAGGTTTAACTAGGTTTCAATCCATTTTTGAATATCATTTCAAATAGTGCGCGAAAACAGCTCGTAGAGTCTTGGCGTCGCGTTTGACGTCACACCTAAGTAAACAAACACAAAAGTGTCATGGCGCAACCAATAGTGAACGTTAATTCATATTTGTTACTCCAAATTAGCGTCTTTTAACATGTAGTTTCCTACAATATCTTCAATTATTTGATACTGTCATGCCTGGATCGATCTAATTACTAATTTAATGATATCTATTGCAGAGGAGGTCGCTTCATAGCTCCAACTAGATACAGTCGTGGAGGCATGGGAACTAAATACAGTGTCAATCAATCAGTCGATCATCGTCCCAGAGCTCTGCTAATATCGGGCTTCGAAGCTGACGAGCTGGAATCGCTGTTTCAGCATTTCTCTGTAAGTATTAAATGTAACATTAATTTTAAAAGCTTTATATTAACTTGCACTGGATGTAACTATGTAAGTTCGGGTGGAATCTTGCGAGTTAAATTTGACAGGCTTCCCGGTTTCCGATTGAGCTGACATTTTGCACGCAGATGTATATCGCGTGACAATGCAATAATATAACAAAATGACGCTGATCTGATGATGGATTCGGAAGGAACTTTTGTACTAAACAAGATAGACTTATCGTTGTCTCGTTTAACTTGTATTAGTTAACACTCTACTGCTACATGATATACAGGATCTTAAAAGCTTGTATTTAAAATTATCTTATTATGCATACTGCCTTAAATATCTTTTATTTAATTTAAACATGTTTTCAGCAATACGGCGAAGTATTAAGCAAGCAAGTCGACATGTCAGTACCACAACTAACTTTATTATATAAAGTGAGAGCGCACGCAGAGCAAGCCGCCATTCACGGTAGACATTACAATGATAGGACTTTGTCGGTGAGCATTATATTTAACATTTAGATAACTTTAAGGAGTAGACGGCCTCTTCTTTTCTTTTTTTTGGACGGGAGGAAATTGCCGAACTTCCACTCGCCCCGTGAGTGGGGTATGTGGGGGTTGAACCGCACTAAAACCTCTCGCCAATCGCGCTCGACATCCGATTTGGTAGGGGTGATAGAACGCGTTCGCTCGTGTCGCTCACGTATCGCCCCGTCACCCCCCCACGTCGAACCGGCAGTCGTCGGTGAAACGACCACCGCCTCCCTCGGTAGGCGAACCAAAAGCCCGCCGAGATGGGACCGCGTGATGAAAGGTCCCCCTCGACTCAGGCCGTAGACGGAGTAGACGGCCTAGGAAAATATGGTTAGAATTTTGTACCAACTTTCAAATAGGTTAAGATTAAAAAATTTACAGTGTAATAAACAATTAACCATTAGATCTCCACACTAGGTCAAGCCTGTCTTGTGGAGATCGATCTAATACATTTATCAGTCGAATTAACCGTTTGTATCGATTCCAAATTACAATCTTGAAAAACAGAAAATAACTTCTTAGTGGCTTGTGAGGCAAAACATAGACAATTATTAATTTTAATAGCAAAACGGTGCGTAGTCTGCGTTATGATGACTGTTCAAATAGGTTCGAACAACTATTCTATTTGAACAACTTCCAATAGTCACTCAATTAGTACTCAATTCATCTGTATTATTTTGTATGTTCCCTCACAACTTATTTTGGGTGGACCAATTTGGATGATTCTTGTTTCAGACGAGAGATGATAATCGTCGTGGGAGTGGTTCCAATTATATTTTAAGACAATAATGTATGTTGTTTTTTATAAACACTTCGCCACTTGTGTTTGCGAATATTTCTTTTGAACCGATTGCGATGATTGTTTTGTTTTTAGTAAAATAAATTATCTTTTAAATCAAACTTTACAAAGTTTTTACATTTGAACAGATCACCTGGGTAACAAGCGCCAACAAAACATTGCACAACAACATCGTCAACAACAACAACACGAACAACAACGCGAGCACGACGCACAACGGAGATGCACGAGACGATGCACAACACAACGATAATGGACACGAGGTACTGTGAAATTAAATTAAATAACTTGCACAATAGGCTATTCCACCCCATTTTTTTTTATTTTAATTTAATCTTTTGTTCATAATAACCTATAAAAAAATAGAACAATTTCAATTTCAAATTTGGCGCAAAAACGTCGCCAAATCCACCGCCATCTTCTAACGTCACTTTTGCGTCACTCACAGAGTAAACAGCGGTGTAAACACTACGATGTGCTAAGGGGTTTACTGTAGAGGTGACGTCATATTACAGCCATCATGGCGGATAGCGTTTTTGACATTCGAAGCACAGATAAAAAAACACGGATTTTAAAATAGGAATATAAAATATATTTTGTGTTTTTATGAGTAGAAATCAACATTAATCACTTAGTTTTTCGTAAATCTATCAAAGTATGATAATTTTATAGTTTTATTAGCTTGGTGCGTAATAGCCTATTAATCAAATCAGTACATATTGTAATTAATTCCTTTTAATATGCAGTTTCTTCTGATATAATAAATCTGTCTATGATACTGTCGTCATGTCCATTAAAAATTATTATCTAACTATATTTATTACAAGCTTTATATTAACTTGCAGTGAATGTAACTATGTAAGTTCGGGTGGTTGCTAGCTAAATTTTACAAACTTCCCGGTTTCCGATTGAGCTGACATTGTGCACGCAGATGTATATCGCGTGACAATGCAATAATAAGACAAAATGACGATGATCTGATGATGGAGTCATAGTAACTCGTGTACTAAACAAGATAGACTCATCGTTGTCTCGTTTTACTTGTATTAGCTAGCACTCTACTGATACATGATATACAGGATCTTAAAACCTTATATTTCCACCAGAACAACACACAATCTGAAGAAACCATCCTCCGTTTTGACGAGGAAGACGATGATGACAATGAAGATAGATCATGGAGGCGTTGACACACGTGCGCTGTCCGTTATAAGGACTATACCGGTGACACACGTGCTAGATAACGATTATTGACACTCTGACGTGACTTAGCAAAAACATGACGTGTCCTATATACAGGGTGGATCTGTAACTTTGGACAATCTGACGTGGGGTAAACCTGTTGAAATTAAACTTAAAACCACTTTTATTTTAGGAATTGGATAAAAAATAAACCGAATCCAAAAATAAGTGTTTCTAAGTTGTATTTCAACAGGTCATTCACCTCACTACAGCTGAGATAAAGTTACAGATACACCCTGTATTATACTTGGAACTAATTTGTCAATAATTTCATGATGATTTGATTTACAATGATTTTGCTAAGTCGCATCTTAATATATTACAATATCAAGAATATGTATTTTTATAGAAAAATAAAAAACTTGAGAGGTGTCATGGGACACCCGAATAGAACGAAGTTCCTTTCGATTAAAACATATCTTATAATTTTTTTCCTAACGTAACGCGCGATAAGGAACGTGTTTTAAAAGATTTTGATCACAGCGCCATCTAGCGATAATCTAAAACAAAAAAGTGTCGTGACAACTTTTCGTAAGAATTTTTTCCGTCTAGCCCTCTTTCACAACGCGCGATAAAGAACTTCGTTCCAAAAATAATGATTTATTCTTTAAAAAATTTACACAATTTTGCTTCTAATATCTAAAATAATTCCCGCTATAGACATTTAAAATAGTATTTACTTAATAATTTTTAAAAATACATATTATTGAGATTGTAATATTATCTTACTATTGATAGACAAATCTCAATTCTACAAAAAACGAAGATATAACGAATATCTTGAAGATAAATATTGAAAAAAAAAAACACTTTTTGAAAGTCAGTCTTATATTTAATTTTTATCATTTGAATATTTAGTTACTGTATAATTTTACTGTACAAATGTAAAGCTTTATGAGTAAAATTAAAGCATCTACTTTTTGTCCAAAAAAAGACTCATCAAAATTGGTTTAACTATAAAAGATAATTTTTAAACATACCTCTAATGTCTCTCTTGAAGAAAATTAAATGAGAACCCTACCATCACCTTTATGGAAAAAGAATCATCTAGATCGGTCCAAACTAAAGTTTACTTTTCTTTTGGGAAGTCAAAAAGTCAAATTTATTCATTGTAGTGCATTTTTGTATTGTGGTCACATGGTGAACTATATCTGATCCCTCTACTGAGGAGCCCTGAGCCCAACAGTGGGCAGTACCGTAAAAATGTCATACCAGACAAAAGTACTTAACCACTTGTCTATTTCTGTCAAATGTCACCTATACAGGGTGGATCTGTAACTTTGGACAATCTGACGTGTAGTGAATGACCTGTCGAAATACAACTTAGCACCATTTTTATTTTAGGAATTTGATAAAAAAAAATTTCATCATAGTATGGAAGTCCGCAACGATAGTCGTACGTTTTCCATACAATGTCAGTAAAAAAAGTTTAACCCATCCAAACACTGTTTTTTTTCTCACAGATCCATCTTGTAGATGGTACAAGACAGACGCCAATTTTGGTTTGTTCCCCGTTGAGTTAAGCTTTACATTTGTAAAGTTAATTATTCTGTAATTTGATGCCTTAGTAATCACATAGCCGCGTTGCCTTATATTTTCTATATTTTTACTCATTACATATTTAAATATTGCACATTTTATATCTAAAGGGGGTCAACAAAATATATCATAATTACTATGAACACTTCTGTTGTACAAAATACAGTAATCAGTTTTATAAAAAAAAAAACTTGAGAGGTGTCAAGGGACACCCGGATGGAACGAAGTTCCTTTCGATTAATTAGTGAGGGAATTGTAATACAATTTTATATTTTTAAGTTATAATTAACTTAAATAAAATATTTTGATCACAGCTCCATCTAGCGATAATCATCTAAAACAAAAAAAGTGTCGTGACAACTTTTTCGTAAGAATTATTTCCGTCTAGCCCCCGTCACAACGCGCGATAAGGAACTTTGATCCAAAAACAAGCTGAACCTCGCAACTTCGTCTGTGTCACAAAGTACAACAATATATCCTATAGCCTTCCTCGATAAATGAATTTTCCAAAACTGAAAGAATTTTTGAAATCGGACCAGTATTCGAGACAAACAAACATATCTTTCTTCTTTATAATATTAGTATAGACTAGCTGGTCAACAACTTCGTCTGCGTCAAAAAGTGGTTCAACACTGTTAGATTTTAATAATACCTACCAACCCGTAGTACATCATTTTGTTTTATAATCAATAGTTTTTGCAGCGTTCGCGATGTACGAAAGTTTTTGGGTATTTTTCACACCTTGGCTTACATTACTGAAGTTTTAGTATGAATCTCTATTTTTTCCAAAATAAAATCTAGCCTATGTCGACGGCAGCAAAGAACAAGAAGACATCTGCATTTTGCCGAATTTAACTTTTTTGGATATTTGAATCCAGAATTCTTTATTTTATATGGTAAAATTTTTTTTTCAAACAAAATGTGTTTTTTTATGTGTTTTTTGTTGCGTAAATAAAGACATATACACTATTTTTTTGAAAAAAAACGAAGTACACCCGCACATCTACCGGATAACCGTGTGTGCGTCGTACAATTTAGCAAGCCACTTAGTATAAACAAAGATATCAGTTAGAAAAAACGTTTGCTGTAGGTTCTTTACATTCTTTATTCGATTGGTATGATGTTGATGGAAATGGTGTGAAAGTAGATTTCGCGATCTGGATGCGTTCTTCACTTTCTACTTCTTTTCTAAGGACGTAGAAACGAATACATGGCAGTTGACTCATCTTATATATTTTTCTATGCGATGTAGAAAAAGACATCTGCAGTAAAACGAAAAAAAACAATAATTTATTTAAAATATGTCGCTATCTGCTGCGAAACATTATTTTATTTACACATTCCAAATTTGAAAAACCTGGCATTCTTATAGTAAAAGTTATCAAACTTTCTCACAAAAAACGCTCTCCTGGAAACTAACGATTTTGTAGATATCTGTTTGTTCTTTGCTGCCGTCGATGTGACTCGTGAATAATGTAGCTTTCGAATTTTTAAAGAACGGTCCCGTAGGTTTTGTTTCAACTCCCTTTAGACTAATAAGTGCGATATTTATATATTATAATCTATTATTGTTTTATAGAAAACCTAAAAACTAAAATGCGCGTAAATTATACTTTGGCCTTTTTGGAGTACAAAAATTATATTGGAGTTAATTATGATTACTAGATTTTATGCCACGTTTCCATATTGGTTCCAACGACCAAGTACAAACAAATGACGGTGTCGGCCAACATGTAAACGTACGGGGGTTTTGTGTACATTGACCGACATTGAAACTATGTGAGACAACGTTTGACAGTTGGCCTACCAGTTGTCATATTACATTGGAAGTTGGCATATTTAAATTCGGTAATAAGTTCTTCAATGTAGGGTTGTTTAAAAGATACCAAATTAGGCTTAAATTAGACAATTTGATTAAAATTAAATTTAGATACAGGGTGGATCTGTAACTTTGGACAATCTGACGTGGGGCGAATGACCTGTCGAAATACAACTTAGCACCATTTTTATTTTTTGTATCGGTTAAACTTTTTTTGTCTGACATTATATGGAAAACGTACGACTATAGTTGCGGACTTCCATACTATGATGAAAATTGATTTTTATCTAATTCCTAAAATAAAAGTGGTTCTAAGTTGTATTTTGACAGGTCATTCACTCCACGTCAGATATTCCAAAGTTACAGATCCACCCTGTATACATACCCTTGTACAAATACACATATAGGGTGTTTAGGTGCATTATAAAAATACATTATAATAACGACAGAAGTAAATAAAATAGTAAAAATAGGTGATGCAGGACGAACACTTACTGCCTTTGGTTCTGTCACTAAGTCGCCGGTTCAGTATAAAGCCGCTGACTTAAACGTGGTTCACGTTTCACCTAGCAAAACTTGCACTGGATGTAACTATGTAAGTTTGGGTGGTTGCAAGCTAAATTCGACAAACTCCCTAGTTTCGAATTGAGCGGACATTTTGCAAGCATATGTATGTGACAATGCAATAATATGACAAAATGGCGCTGATCTGATGATGGAGTCTGAAGGAACTCTTGTAATAAACAAGATAGACTCGTTGTCTCGTTGTACTTGTATTAGCTAGCACTCTACTGATACATGATATACAGGATCTTAAAAGCTTGTATTTAAGATGGTGTAACTTGAACCATGTTTCACACTGACTGAGCCGAAAAGCGCATTTAAATTCGTCTGTCTGTCATCACCCTTAGATTTGTCAATGAATCATTGATAAATATAATTATTTATACAATTTATATATATAGAAATATTAAAAGTATTTTTGTTGGTTTTTTATATATAAATTTAGACGTAAGTTTGTGTGTGATTTTTCGTTTTGAAGTTTTTGCTCTAAAATTATAGAAAATGTTTCAATTTTGTTTTTATTAAATTAGTCTTAAGAATTGACTTTTTTAGGCGATCGTTTTGAATTAATAGTAAAAACATCACATAAACATATTATAAAGATAATTTTTGATTTCATACTCAAGAGATAATTCAGCTTTGTAATATATAAAAATGAATTGCTGTTCGTTAGTCTCGCTAAAACTCGAGAACGAATGAACCGATTTGGCTTATTTTAATCTTGAAATGGTGAGAAAATTTCCTTATGTGACGCAGACGAAGTCAGTGTGTGGGCCAGCTAGTAAAAAAAAATAACTTCAATTAACATACAGGGTGGATCTGTAACTTTGGACAATCTGACGTGGGGTGAATAACCTGTTGAAATACAACTTAGCACCATTTTTATTTTTTGTATCGGTTAAACTTTTATTCTGACATTGTATGGAAAACGTACGACTATCGTTGCGGACTTCCATACTATGATGAAAAAAAATTTTATCAAATTCCCAAAATAAAAGTGGTTCTAAGCTTTATTTCAATCATTCACTCCACGTCAGATTGTCTAAAGTTACAGATCCACCCTGTATATGTTTCACATTTTTTCATCACAAATTTCATTATTAATTTCAAACGATTGCCTACAAACGTCTGCTTAATGTACATATAATAATAATTGATCTTTATACACCCATCTCTCTCTAACTTTAAATAAAAGAGAAAGATATATAGCAATAACTAAGTTTAGCTTGATTTTAAATAGCTGGGGTGTTATAAAAATGATAATGTCAAGATCGTGCGAAGAAACACGATGATTCGTACTGCTGAGCCAAATATGGTCTGTTTGGGGTATAGGCAAGAAAGCGTGGTCCACTATGTCTAAGGTCAATTTTGGTTGGTTTCCAAGTAAATCGCTCATCGGTGTATGTCAAATAGCAAAAATAGATAAGCGCTAATTTTGGTTCCTTGTTAGATGGTACTGGATAAATGCCAAATCTGGTTAGTTTCCAGTTATGTATGAGTATCTTTCTGACACTCATTTTTTTATTAAATTTTGAGCAAAAATATATTGTTTCCGTAAAATATGAACAAACAAAAATTGTGTACTACGTCACGTCGTGGTTAAATTTGGTTTGGACATACTTGGCACAAAGAAACCAATTTTGGTTTTACAGTCGTTAGTGGACCTGTTTTTATACCCCTATTTGAAATTTGAATATAACGAATTGGCAATTTTTTTTATTTTCAAAATTTAACGCGCAATTTGAGTTTTTTTACGACAAAATTTCACATTCATCTTCTTCGCTCGATCAAAGATTTGTTTGTATATAGTCATAGTCTAGTTATTAGCTTGTTAAAATTGACTTAATTCTAAGTTGTTGTAATAAAATGGTATTTAAAAAAAAACAGACCTCCGGGACAACTAAAAAATAGCAATAACAATAATTAAAAAAAAAAAGAATTGTAATTAAAAGAATATTTTTTGATAATTCGATTACTATTTTGCGAAGGCGACCGTTGGTTTGAAAAAAATAAAAAAGTTGCCCGATGTAAAAAAGTTGAGGAGGTCGCCATAATAAAAAAAAAAAAAAATTTCACAGATTTTTATGAACTGAGTCAAAAATCAGGGCTTCGGCCTCTTTCCAGATTTTTTTTAGGTCTAGAAGATTTACAGGAAAATAGAACATTCTTGAAGTAAAGAAGATAAAGACTGAAGAAATAAAATTTTGTGTTCAATTATTTTTCCTAATTTTCCAAGACGAAGATTTCAGCAAGAAATATGAAGATTTAAATAAATTGAAAGTGTACATTTATTTCAATCCTGTTGTATTTGTGTCATTTCGGAGAAAGATTCTAAAAATCCTTCGAAGATATGCTCAGTCCTGCATTTTGTTCTCGTGGTGGACTATACGTGATCCCTCTACTGAGGAGACACGAGACCAGCAAGGAGCAGTAATGGGTTGTTACAGTACAGTATTCGTGTATAAAAATGGTCAAATGGTCGTGGTGGTTACCGTCGCTCATGGACCTCTACAATGTCAGCTTATTTTTATAGCCGGAGTCCCGTGGAAACTGGAAGTTGAACTCAGCGTCCGAACCCTGGCTGAGGTCAAAACCCAGCACGGGGTTATGAGGGACGGCACGACGTGTTACGTAAGTTTATTCAAACAATGTAGTTTCAGATTTTCTAGGATACCCAAAAGAAGTGCTGAAAGGGAAGCTACCCTTACAAGCAAGTGAAATAACTTAGGGGACCACTGGATAGAAAGAAAACTGGTGAAAAAAAGTTTTAATTTATTAAAATTCAAATTATGTAAACAATAATAAAATCTTGTAAATCGACTTTGATGTTTCATTTACTATTCTTTTCTTAATACATTGTTAAGGAGCGTGATAGGTATCCGATCCCAATATTAAGTATTACTTTTTATAATTCACCCATTTATTTGCCAAAACTTTTAGTAACTCAAATAGGAAACCATTTATTTAGTACAAGAAACACAATACACCCTCGCCTGTGTCGTGCAAGCGTCATTTAAATGAGGATAAATTTTATCGAGGTTTACTCGCTGCAAATCTGTGTAATGTCGCTTCCAGTAATTCATTGTCTTCGCACTTACGTTTGTAACTACCCACTTTCTTATTCTTTATTGTACACAAAGCAACATAACAGATAACACAATAATATGAAAAAAGCAGGTACAATGGCGAGCTTAACTCGATATTCTGGCGTTAGTGTACCGATGACATTCAATTCGTTTAACACACTAATAAAATATTACATACACATAAGTTCTTTAAAATTTCACTTTGTTATTTTGTTATTATCGTGTTGTTACGCGCGATCGGTGCGCTTTAAATTGACTTCATTCTGTTGTTCATGATGTTGATTCCAGATGTAATAATTCTATGAAAATATATTGCACTTCCATATTTACCAACTACTCATACTGTATTGTAAATTAATCTCAAGTTATAAATACCAAAAATATCAATGAGTAATTAAATAAAACAAACAAGTTTTTATAAAATAATATATTTAACTATATTACATAACTATTATAAATACAATTCAACTAATACAATAGCAAATAAATTTGCAATTAAGTTTAGAAATTAATAATAATTTCAGGCAGACATTTTCGTAGCCCCTTTTATTAAAAAGTAGCATTTAAATATTATTCATACAATTATGTCAGTTTTTGAAATAAGTTCATTAAATACAGGGTGGATCTGTAACTTTGGACAATCTGACGTGGGGTAAATGACCTGTCGAAATACAACATAGCACCATTTTTATTATTTGAATCGGAACTATTTTTTCTGACATTGTATGGAAAACGTACGACTATCGTTGCGGACTTGATGATGATACTATGATGAAAATTTTTTTGTATCCAATTCCTAAAATAAAAGTGGTTCTAAGTTGTATTTCGACAGGTCATTCACCCCACGTCAGATTGTCCAAAGTTACAGATCCACCCTGTATAGTCAGTAAAATAACATCCTGTGTATTTTAGTCCCAAATAAATTGTGATGTAGAATCGAGTTTTTACAATTAAGAGTTAAACCTTTTTTACAATATTAAATAGCCTTAGTTGTAAACCGGAAAACAACAAATTTCCTAGGAAATTTATAAACTTTCGTAGAATTCCGAACGACAGATAAATTGTAGTATTACCACATTTTATTACTTTATCTCGTATTCTGGTAAATTTATAAACTAACGGATATCCAGTAAGATTTTAAACAGTGAAGAGTAACAGAAGTAGATATTTCATTTTCCTAGGAATTTAATAAATTTACGGTGCTTGTGTTTTCTGTGACATTTAAATTTGTCATTTTACTAACTGGAATTAATAATCGTATAGTTTGGGACAAGAATAAATGCACACTGACTTTTAGGAAATTATGCAAATAAATTATGAGTTTTAACAACATTATATTATATGTTAAAATGAATTAGAATAACAACTGACAATGGATGTCACAAAGCTGTGTGCGACAGAGAAAGCGCTCGATAAATTCGAAGCTATGAACTCCTCTCTTTTTAAAAGTCGAAGTGCATTTATTCTTGCCCCCAACTATACTTAACTTCTATTTTCATAAAACCAATTCTACAATGTAGAAAATAATTATAAGTACTTGTTTGATATACCCTGTCTATAAACTTATTCAGACACTCGCGGTTTTCTATAATACTTTCATGCATTTTCAACGGGTTCTTACCACGATATTTAATTAATTGAGTTGTCTCGATATTTCAACGTTGTTGCAAACGCCATGATCACGAGAAGACTGGATACCCTGTCTATTTCAATATTAATTAATTTCTCCTTTTTTGCAATTAAACAAAGCACCATTTTTTATATTTAAAAAAATTAAGCTCCATTGAAGTATTTAAGTGGGTAATTTTAGATTTTAATATTAGATTTTTATATCTCCTTTGCTTCATTGACACCCGAATAGAACGAAGTTCCTTTCGATTAAAAGATATCTTATATTTTTTTTCCTAACGTAACGCGCGATAGCATCTAGCGAATCATCTAAAACAAAAAGTGTCGTGACAACTTTTCGTAAGATTTTTTTCCGTCTAGCCCCCTTTCCCGAACTTCGTTCCAATTATGGTGTTCTGTACAATTTTTAATTATATAAATATCATATGCTATTTATACAAGCTTTATACTAACTTGCACTGGCCGTAAATATGTAAGTTCGGGTGGAGTCTTGCAGATGTATATCGTGTGACAATACAATAATATAGAACCATGGCGCTGATCTGATGATGGAGTCGGAAGGCCATAATCTTGTGCTAAAGAAGATATGTAGACTCATCGTTGTCTCGTTTTACTTGTATTAGCTAGCACTCTACTGATACATGATATACAGGATCTTAAAAGCTTGTATTTCAATTTTTTTAAATAAATTATTTGAAGCTAATTTGATCGGACTATCTTTAGATTGACGACATCAAAATACAGGGTGTTATTTTTTGGATTTTTGTTTCAATTATCGAACAAACCAAATATGAAGAAAATTACTTCAACACTATTCAATGTCAAAAAATAAAAAGTTTCTGTTCACAATTTTGGGACACCCTGCATTTTGTAATAATTATACAATTTTGCTAATATATTAAAATTAAATGCAATATAAAGCATATAATTAAATATAATTTAGATACAAAAGTAATAGGCACGCAGGAAATTGGAATCTCGTAAATTTTCGAGAATATTCTCGATTTATTAAAGCGACGTCATTTTGACAAATTTAAGCTTTTTTCTTCTCCAACCATTTCTTGTAACTCTGTAAAGAAAGTAATGTAATTAAAAAAATATATAAATGTATTGCTGTTCGTTAGTCTCTAAAATTTGAACCGATTTGGCTAATTTTGTCTTGGAACATTCGTAGAAGTTCCAGGGTTTTTACGAAGGGGGCGGCGCGACGGGAAAGAGTGCCATGGGCGTAACGCGTCGCGCCGTCCTTCATAACTCCGTGCTGAGTTCTGGCCTCAGCCGGGGTTCGGACGCTGAGTGTGAGCGGTTGGAGGTTTTAGTGCGGTTCAACTCCCACACAATTTCCTCCAACTAAAAAAAAAAAAGGGTTTTTACGATGAGAAAAATCATGGGACAACTCTATTTATACCGTCTTATGTAACGCAGACGAAGTTGCGCGGGACAGCTAGTAACGGATCTTACCTCTTCGGCGGCTCTTTTCAACATGGCTGCCGTTTCCTTTCCAGTTTGTTCGACCAATGTCTTGAAAACCCCTGTCGCTTCTTGTTCTGATTCAGCAGACCTTAAGAATAATAATAAATTAAAAAAGATATAATAAATATCTTTAACCACTCAACTGGGATCGGCAACCAAATTGGTTTGTTTTAGGGGTGTGCGAATAATTCGAACTCACGAATTATTCGATTCGAATCTCGATTCGAACGATATTCGCACACCCCTAGTTTGTTTACTTTTGCCAAGTCTGTGGCAGGAACCAAAATTGAGCACAGTTCTAAAACTTGTTTTGCTTACATTTTTTAATCGTCTCATATTTTACGGAGATGATATATTTTCGTTGAAAATGCAATACAGCGTCGTTTAGTAATAAAGATTTACAAAAATATAACGTTTAATTAAAAATAAAAATTAAAAATTATTGGAAAAAAATGTTTTTAAAAAGGGGCTCAAACACGGTATTGATTCCGAACGAAGTCCCCAGTTTCGCCATCTTGCGAATAGTGACGTTCCCAGTTGAGTGGATAATTAAGTTTGTTTGTTTGAACGCGCTAATCTCAGGAACTAAAGATCCGATTTGAAAAATTCTTTCACTGTTGGAAAGTCCATTTATCGAGAAAGGCTTATATGTTATGTTGTATCCCTCTGTGACGCAGACGAATTTGCGCGGGTCACCAAGTTGATAGATAACAGCCCCTCATTGCCCTGGCATTGCAGAGGTTCATGAGCGACGGGGACCGCTTACCATCGAGTGGGCTGTAGGCTCGTTTATCTATCATGTAATATAAAAACTCAAGAACGGCTGAACCGATTTAGCTAAGTCTTGAAATATTCGTGGAAGTCCAAGAAAGGTTTCTACGGTGTCAGAATACGGTGTTTATAATATATAATCCTAACGTTAAAATATTATGCAGTAAAAAATTCAAATTAAGTGCTATTTACAAAAAAATATATAAAGAATAGTATTATTTCAATATTTGTACACCCTGTATAACCTTAATATAGACTACAATTATTTAAATACTATATCTAGTACTTACTTTTCAGAATAAGTCCTATTTCTATGCACTAGACTCTCATATTCCTCTGGAACAGCTAAGGGAGCCTAGGAACAAACAAAAATATTAGGGGTGTGCGAATATCGTTCGAATCGAATATTAATATTTGAATCGAATAATTCGAAAAATTTTGAAATTTTTTACAATCACACAAACAAAAAACACAAAATCTGACATCTAGCCCATTAAAGATGTTATCTACTAAATACAAATTCTTGTCCTATTTCCGATGCATCGTCGTAGTCAAATTCGATGCTATTCGAATATTCGTCGAGTTATGAAATATCGGGACCGCTCAATTCAAAATAATCGTGGTACGAACCCGTTTAGTAATTAAAAGCTTGTATTTAAAAGATAAATATCTTTAATGATTTTTTTCATACCTGTGTTTTAGATAACAATGTCCTTCTTGCTGTTTCTGGTCTATTCTGTAGTACTGTGGGTTGTGTTAGCAATTCGTATGGATGACCGGTTTCTACTATACGACCCCTAAAATAAAATATTTTTAATTATAGTATAACCACTCAACTGGGAACTGAGGTCACTATTCGCTAGATGGCGACACTGGGGACTTCGTTCGGAATCAATACCGTGTTTGAGCGTCTTTTTAAAAACATTTTTTTCCAATAATATTTAATTTTGATTTTTAATTAAACCTTATATTTTTGTAAATCTTTATTACTAAACGACGCTGTATTGCATTTTCAGCGAAAATATAGCATCTCCGTAAAATATGAGACGATTAAAAAATGTAAACAAAACAGGTTTTAGAACTGTGTTCAATTTTGGCTCCTGTCACAGACTTGGCACATGTAAACAAACCAATTTTGACACAGTTCCCAATTGAGTGGCTTTTTCATTGAAGTTATACTTACTTGTCCATCACGATTACTCTGTCGTAATCCATGACAGTGTTCAATCTATGAGCGATAGTTAACACTGTCGCTTGAGAGAACTTCGTTCTAATAGTACGCTGGATTTGTTTGTCTGTCCTGAAATATATAAAAATAGTTAAAACTAGATAGAGAATTTTGCTAAAAAGAAACAAATGCGTTCATAGAGTTTATCAAAATTCCTGGTACACCCGGGAATCGAACCTGATACAATTCGAAAAAAATCACACCCTGTATTTTTATTGCAACAATTAATAGAGTGACCACACAATAACTATTTTACTTAACCACGTGACTAATCATGAGTTTTTTCGTCTTAATATTTTAAGAACTGTTTCAGGTTTATGTGGGAGTTGAACCGCACTAAAACCTCCAACCGCTCACACTCAGCGTCCGAACCTCGGCTGAGGCCAGAACCCAGCACGAGGTTATGAGGGACGGCGCGACGCGTTACGCCCACGGCACTCTTTCCCGTCGCGCCGCCCCCTGAGGAGATCTCCTAATATCACTAAAATCCCACAATAGTATAGTAAATTTACTTACTCAGTATCAACATTAGCCGTCGCCTCATCTAGTAATAACACATTGGACCCGCCAAGAGCCGCTCTGGCGAGACAGAGTAACTGCCTCTGTCCTGATGATAGACTTCCTCCGCCGTCTCCGATCTTCGTGTTGAGACCGGCGGGGAGACTGGAGACCAGGTCGAGGAGTTCCACCTGATTTAAATGGACTTTAACTTGGCGTAAATCCAACATTAATGTTTTAGCGATGCGTAAAGCTTGAACTATGTTTTAAGATGGCGTAAATTCAAGTTTTTTTTTTTTTTATAATGATAGAAAGACCTACAGCTGTTTAATTTAACATAATAGTCAATATTATGATAACGCGGCGTAACTCCAATGGTTATATGTTTTAGCGCCGCGGAAATTACTACCGACCCGTCATAACGCCGCGTATATTTACTACTAACCTGTTATAGCGCTAACAATTACGCAGCGTAAAACCAGTATTAATGATTTAGCGCGATACTAATACTTTCTAGGGCGGCGCTAAATCAATATATACTACAGTTTAGCGCGGCGTTAATCCAATAGTATTTTTTTTTAGAGCGACGTAAATACAATACTAAGCGTAAATTAGATACTCATATGTTTTAACGCGGCGTACTCTTACACTGACCTGTCTTATTGCGGCATATATTTACTAACTATCTCTAACGCGACGTAAACTCCTACTGACCTGTCGCTCGCCCTGTACGTAGGGTCCAGATTGACCCTAAGCATCGCTGCAACTAACTCTAACGCGACGTACACCTACTACTAACTAACTGTAGCGCGACGTACTGACCTGTTCTAGCGCGGCGTATATCTGCGCGTCGCTCGCCCTGTGCGTAGGGTCCAGGTTGTCCCTCAGCGTGGCCGCGAATAGCGCCGGGCGTTGAGGTAGCGCGCATAGATGTGACCTCCAACAACGGAGCCCTGTTTCCTCTGCTGTTACTGAGTCTACTGATACTTTACCTGTTATACGACTTAGTCTGAAAGATGGATAAATTTAACTTTTAAGAAAATGGATATCATGTAGTAGGGATGATCGCAAAAAATCATGAGAATGTTTTGAAAAAAGTTAAAAGGATGTAGTGGAAATCTGGACAGAGGCACATTAAGGTCATTACGTGCTCTTTAAAATGAGCCCAAGCTAGATAGGTACGCTACAACCATCGGGGGTTAAATTATTTGGTGGGGGAGGCAAGTACCTATTAATTATGTAGCAAGTAGAGTGTTAGCTAAAATGAGCCCAAGCTAGGTCTATCTTGTTTGGTACAAGAGTTCTTATCCGAATCTATAATCAGATCAGTGTTTTGTAATTTTTTGTAAAGAAAACTTTTTAAATACAAGCTTTTAAGATCTTGGATATCATGTAGCATTAGAGTGCTAGCTAATACAAGTAAAACGAGCACAACCATAAGTCTATCTTGTTAAGTACAACAGTTCCTATGACTCCATCATCAGATCAGCGCCATTTTGTCATATTATTACATTGTCACGCAATATACATCTGCGTGCGAAATGTCAGCTCAATCAGAAACCGGGTAACCGAAATAGTTTGCAACCACCCGAACTTACATAGTTACACCCAGTGCAAGTTAATATAAAGCTTTTAAAATATTTAGTATAAAACATAATGCATAGGCCGACGCCGTTTGAACCCCTCCGTGACGCAGACGAAGTTGCGAAGGTCATCTTGTCTATATTGATATTACAAAACTGATGAGTTTGTTTGTTTGTTTGAACGCGCTAAACTCAGGAACTACTACGGACGAATTAATTTTCTTTTTTTTTTAAATTAGTTGTTGTGATTAAACTATGATAGTTAGATATATGCTGTCGTGGACTTTATTGTTTGTCTTATAAAGACCTAAAAACCCGTAGTACATCATTTTGTTCTATTGTCAATAGTTTTTGCAGCGTACGCATAAATAGGTTTTCGATATTGCACCTTGTGTTACATATTCGATATTTTCATACGGATCCCTAATTTTTTTCAAACTAAAATATAGCCTAATAATATCGCAACTGTTTGAGCCCCTTTGTGACGCAGACGAAGTTGCGCAGGTCAACTATGCTATTATTGGAACGAAGTTCCTTATCGCACATTGTGAAAGTTTGCTAGACGGAAAAAATCTTACGAAAAGTTGTCACGACACTTTTTTTGTTTTAGATGATGATCGCTAGATGGCGCTGTGATCAAAATCTTTTGAAACATGTTCCTTATCGCGCGTTACGAAAGAAAATATTTTTTTAAAGATATCTTTTAATCGAAAGGAACTTCGTTCTATTCGGGTGTCCCATGACACCTCTCAAGTTTTTAATTACTTACCTAAACAAAGCGTTAAGTAGAGAACTTTTTCCAGCTCCCGTTCGACCGACCACAGCGACTTTCTCTGCTGGTTGTATTTTGAAACTGATGCCCTTGATGGCGAAGGTAGGTGGTTCGATTCTGGGCAGGTCCTGATCTTTTTTAGGAGGTTTCTCGTATTCTAGATATACGTTCTCGAATGATATTTCGCCTGGAATAAAATAATTTTGAATACAAATGAATTATATGCAAAAACAGGTTTAAATTAGTAAGAGGTATGGTCCTAAGTATCTGTTTACAAAAAACATCGAAATCGGTTTTATCCGAAGTAAAATAGTATCTTTTAAGAAACTTTCAATATGTGTCATTCTTACCAATCGACTAATAGCGGGTGTATTTTTCAATAAAATAATTTAAAAAACATTAGTTTTACAATTTTACACAATAGAAAAAGAAAAAACTGTTGTTCGCTAATTATCCGGCTCGAAGGACCACAATATTTAAAAATTGCACCTAAGTATGAAAGATTTTTTTATATTTTTTTGTTGCCACGACCCAACGGACCACCTGATGGTAAGCGGTTACCGTCGTTCATGGACTTCAGCAATGTCGTTTTCATTTTTGACCGACTTTCAAAAAAGAAGGAGGTACTCAATTCGTCTGTATACTTTTTAATGTTTGTTCCTTCATAACTTTAGTTTGGGTGGACCGATTTGAATGATTCTGGTGTTAGATGAAAGGTGATGGTCGTCGTGGAGTTTCATTTTTTTAAGGTGGAAAAAGTACTTTTGGATTTATTTTCTGTATGAACCGATTTCGATGATTCTTTTTTGTTAAAAACCAGACACTTTGGACATTATCCCAAACAAATTTGACAAAGATCTGACTTTAGTAGTTTTTGTGCTATGCTTGAGAAATGGAAGTCGGTCGTTTTCATTTTTGTAATAAAAAAATTATCTTACCTTTTATAGGCCATTTGTTCAGATCTAGTCCTGGATGGTTTTTTTTCATCGCAACTTCGTCTGTGTCAATAGGGTGTTCTGGTGGTAGGTTTGTGTATTCGAGTATTCTTTCAACCTATATTTTAGGAGAGAGGTTATAACTTGTTTATCTATTTATTTATTACAAGCTTTATTTTAACTTGAACTGAATGTAACTCAAAGTCGAAAGTCGTGGTGGGGTAGTGGTCGAAGCGCTTCCTTCCGTACGGGAGTTCAAATCCGGCTTGTACCTCTAAATCTAAATGTGAAAAAGATTTATGTGCAATTTTTCACAACACCACTGGCTAAAAACGGTGAAGGAAAACATCGTGAGGAAACCTGCATGTCGGAAAAGGGTTCTTAAAATCCTTTGTAGATATATGAACTCCCCAATCCGCACTGGGCAAGCGTGGTGGACTATTCCTAATCCCTCTTCTGACCTGAGCCCAACAGTGGGCAGTAATGGGTTGGTACAGGATGTAACTATGCAAGTTCGGCAAGCTAAACTTAACAAACTTCCCGGGTTCCGATTGAGCTGATATTTTGCACGCAGATGCACAACATGGCGCTGATCTGATGATGGATTCGGTTATAGTAACTCGTGTACTAAACTAATCGTTGTCTCGTTTTACTTGTATTAGCTAGCACTCTACTGCTACATGATATACAGGATCTTTTTCCTTACTATCAATTGTCATCTAATATTGACAATATTATTGTTAGAACGCTACAATATTCTAACACTCACCGATGTCATTTGATTTTCAACTTCGGCTGTCTGTCTCATTCCATATTGGCACATCCCGACCAAACCTATGACTTGTGTGATGGCCAGACCGACACTACCGCCGATCGTATCTGTAGATAAATACAGGGTGTTCTAAAGTGATGATAAATACAAGCTGTTCTAAATAGGTATGATGAAAGTTTCAAATACTCGAAGATTGAATGATATTGTAGGATTAAAAGAATTTAAAGATTTTGATTTACTAAGAAAATTAAGATATATAATAATATGTAGATATATAATAAGATTTTAAAAAAAATATATATTACAATCGGTCATTTTGGTTGAAACGCCAATCACATCGGATGACATCACGATTAGGTAAACAATGTGATATTGATGTTATCTATTGGTTGCGCCATGACGCTTTTGCGTTTGTTTACCTAAACGTACGTCACACGCGACGCCATGATACTACGGGCTGTTTTCACGCACTATTTGAAATGAAATTCAAAAATGTCTTGAAACTTAGTTAAACTTTGCATTGTTACCGAAATAAAGGGTGTTATCGTAAATAGTAAACATGTACATTTTATTATATTTTAGTTTATTTTATTTCATATCTTTCTTGATAGACAGCAAGATCACTACAATTTTAACTGAAGGCTAAATGGCAGGCAAACCGTTTTTGAAGTCTATTGATGATTTGATGGTAATACAGGGTGTTCTAAAACTACTTTTTTTCTTGTTTTACATTTTTACCTCTGAATGGAATACTTTTTTAATATACCTCTTCTATCTATCTGTCTTATATAGTACATTTTTCAAAAATAAGTTAATTTACCTTCGCTGGCGAAAACGAAGAAACTAAATGTGACCATAGCCAAGTAGACACAGCACACCATGTCCATCCATATACCGAAGGCTCTGGAATCATAAACAATAATATTAAATTTCTTAATCGTCCACTCAACTGGGATCGGCAACAAAATTGGTTTGTTTACTTTTGCCAAGTCTGTGGTAGGAGCCAAAATTGCATGACCTGTTGAAATAAAACTTAGAACCAATTATTTTAGGAATTGGATAAAAAAATATTTCATCATAGTATGGGAGTCCGCACCTATAGTCGTACATTTTCCATACAATGTCAGAAAAAAGTTTAACCGATCCAAAAAATAAAAATGGTGTTATGTTGTATTTCGACAGGTCATTCACCCCACGACAGATTGTCCAAAGTTACAGATCCACCCTGTATGTTTTGCTGTTTAAATAAACTAAATAAATAGATTAATAATTTATCTTACCTATTGGAACATAATACTAAAGACCAGGCCGAACTGTGTAAATCCTGTAATTTATCAAATTCTCTAGCTAAAGTCCTTTGATGGTGTCGTGTGGACCTTATTGTTGTTAAACCGTATACTGTCGATGATATGTGGTTTAAAGACTGACTGCGAGCTGAAATATAGGGTTGTGTTTTTTAATGCTTTATTGGGTGGCAAATTACTAATAGGCATGACGACAGTATCAAAGATCCGAAGATATAGGAAACTACATTTTAATAGAATTTAAAACACTAATTTGTTTTTACTTAACTTGAGATAAATAAGATTTATAATAAATGAAAACATTTAAATAATATAATCGGCTATTTTGGCTGAAACGCAAACAACATTGGATGATGTCACGAATAGGTAAACAATATGAAATTTGAAATTCACGTTCTCTATTGGTTCCGCCATGACACTTTTGACGTTTGTTTACCTAAGCGTGACGTCACACGCGACGGCCTCACTAGTCAGATACCAGCAGACGTGTTATCTTCCTAACAAAAAAGAATCATCGAAATCGGTCCATATAAAAAAGACATACACGCAAAAACGCACAGCAAATTATAAAATTTTATCCGTTAAAATATACATTTTTAAAAACAGAACCAAAAGTACTTGTTCGATCTTAAAATACATAAATTAAATGGTACTCCTAAAAAACACAAACTGATACTCAATTATCAGTTAAAAATAAACTCACCTATTGCTTCGATTCGTTTTAAATCTCTGCTCGTAGCGAGAAATATAGATCTTAACAAGAACAGTAATGATGCCACCACAGCGGTGGGGAGAATCAACCACCAGTTCACCAAACATACCACTACTAGTATAGCCAGGACTTCCAGGAAAAACTAGGGGAGGAAATGAGCAAGTTTTCTTATTTAATTACAAAACGTACATGTATAATTAAATATTTGATATATCTAATATATAAAATTCTCGTGTCACGGTGTTCGAACTTGAACTCCTCCGAAACGGCTTGACCGATTTTGTTGAAATTTTTTGTGCTTATCCGGTATCTATGAGAATCGGTCAACATCTATTTTTCATCCCCCTAAATGTTAGGGGTAGTCCACCCCTAATTTTTTTTTTATTTTTTCGACGCAGACGAAGTTGCGTGGGGCAGCTAGTTTGATATATTATAATATATGTAATTATAATTGAGTACCCGTTTTCGGGCGTATTTTGTTAATTGTTAATGTTGACCCTAGAATTCCGGGAGTCGAGACTTTTTTAAATGAAATTTCATAATCTTTTTAAAACTTTTTAAAAAATATTTATATTTGATAAAAAAACAGTTCATTTTTGTGGCAAATACTTGATTTTGAAGAAAACTTTAAATACAAGCTTTTAAGATCCTGGATATCATGTATCAGTAGAGTGCTAGCTAATACAAGTAAAACGAGACGACGACGAGTCTATCTTGTTTAGTACAGGAGTTCCTATGACTCCATCATCAGATCAGCGCCATTTTGTCATATTATTGCATTGTCACGCGATATACATCTGCGTGCAAAATGTCAGCTCAATCGGAAACCGGGAAGTTTGTCAAATTTAACTCGCAACCCGGGTGGTCACATAGTTACATCCAGTGCAAGTTAATCTATACTTATAATAAAATCGTAGAGAGGTCAATTCTGTACATTGAAAATATCAAAAAAAAAACTAGCAGGGGGTGTTTGGTTATCGATTCTGATGGCAAAAATGCAATTAGATTTTTTTTTGTCTGTTTGTCTGTTTATCTGTTTCTCTGTATCTTTGTGCACGCTAATCTCCGAACCGGCTGAACCAATTTAGTTGGGTTTTTTTGTAATGTATTATGGCAAGTCTCACTTAACATTTAGTCGTTGTTTTATCAAAATCGGTTCAGTATTAAAAAAGTTATAAGCGAAATAACGTCGATGGGTATTACGTTTACATGGCCAACATAAAGAGATCTCCAATTTATATGGTGAATCGTCGCAACTGGAGCTCTGACTAAAGTGGCCGGCGGAACCAGTGATATTGAGTAATTCGTATTTCGACTGGAAAGAGTGCCGAGCGAGTAACGCGTCACGCCGTCCCTACAAACCCCGTGCTGGGTTCTGGCCTCAGCCGGGGTTCGGACGCTAAGTGTGAGCGGTTGGAGGTTTTAGTGCGGTTCAACTCCCACATATCCGGTGATTTCCTACAACTGAAAAAAAAAAGAAAGTTAGTCCTGACTAAAGTGGCCGGCGGAACCAGTGATATTGAGTAATTCGTATTTCGACTGTAAAGAGTGCCGAGCGAGTAACGCGTCGCGCCGTCCCTACAAACCCCGTGCTGGGTTCTGGCCTCAGCCGGGGTTCGGACGCTAAGTGTGAGCGGTTGGAGGTTTTAGTGCGGTTCAACTCCCACATATCCGGTGATTTCCTACAACTGAAAAAAAAAAGAAAGTTAGCCTTTATTACATAAGCTCGGCCATTGAAAGTCCCATCCAAATCGACCCAGCAAATCATGTTTAGGCTCTACTGAAGCGTCCTGATGAGATCTTTGTGTAGAGGATGAATGTCAAGGTCTGATGATGGAGCTGGTAGGTGGCTATGGGAACTCCGTCATTAAGCAAGATAACCTCATCGTGTTTAGGCTCTAATGATGCGTCCTGATGAGATCTTTTCGAGAGGATGAATGTCAAGGTCTGATGATGGAGCTGGTAGGTGGCTATGGGAACTCCGTCATTAAGCAAGATAACCTCATCGTGTTCAGGCTCTAATGAAGCGACCTGATGAGATCTTTGCGTAGAAGATGAATGTCAAGGTCTGATGATGGAGCTGGTAGGTGGCTATGGTAACTCCGTCATTAAGCAAGATAACCTCATCGTGTTCAGGCTCTAATGAAGCGTCCTGATGAGATCTTTGCGTAGAGGATGAATGTCAAGGTCTGATGATGGAGCTGGTAGGTGGCTATGGGAACTCCGTCATTAAGCAAGATAACCTCATCGTGTTCAGGCTCTAATGAAGCATCCTGATTAGATCTTTGCGTAGAAGATGAATGTCAAGGTCTGATGATGGAGCTGGTAGGTGGCTATGGGAACTCCGTCATTAAGCAAGATAACCTCATCGTGTTCAGGCTCTAATGATGCGTCCTGATGAGATCTTTTCGTAGAGGATGAATGTCAAGGTCTGATGATGGAGCTGGTAGGTGGCTATGGGAACTCCGTCATTAAGCAAGATAACCTCATCGTGTTCAGGCTCTAATGAAGCGTCCTGATGAGATCTTTGCGTAGAAGATGAATGTCAAGGTCTGATGATGGAGCTGTTAGGTGGCTATGGTAACTCCGTCATTAAGCAAGATAACCTCATCGTGTTCAGGCTCTAATGAAGCATCTGATGAGATCTTTGCGTAGAAGATGAATGTCAAGGTCTGATGATGGAGCTGGTAGGTGGCTATGGTAACTCCGTCATTAAGCAAGATAACCTCATCGTGTTCAGGCTCTAATGAAGCGTCCTGATGAGATCTTTGCGTAGAGGATGAATGTCAAGGTCTGATGATGGAGCTGGTAGGTGGCTATGGGAACTCCGTCATTAAGCAAGATAACCTCATCGTGTTCAGGCTCTAATGAAGCGTCCTGATGAGATCTTTGCGTAGAAGATGAATGTCAAGGTCTGATGATGGAGCTGGTAGGTGGCTATGGGAACTCCGTCATTAAGCAAGATAACCTCATCGTGTTCAGGCTCTAATGAAGCGTCCTGATTAGATCTTTGCGTAGAGGATGAATGTCAAGGTCTGATGATGGAGCTGGAAGGTGGCCACTGTCTGTCTGGCTAATCTCTGGAATGGCTAGACCGATTCGGACGGGCTGACTTTCAATGACTGATAGTTTATGTTATAAGGAGTAACTTAGGCTATATTTATTTTAGACATTGTTGTTTTTTTTAAATTTTCGATGAAGTTCAAGGATGGTATTTACAGCGAGAAAAAAATCGAATAGTTGACATTTAATTGAGATTGGCGCAGTCGAAGTTGCGCGGGGCAGCTAGTAATAAAATAAAGCTTGTAAAATAGCTCATTAGTATGCTGGTCTCGTGTTTCCTCAGTAGAGAAATCAGGTAAACGAGATAGACTCATCGTTATCTCGTTTTACTTGTATTAGCTAACACTCTACTGATACATGATATCCAGGATCTATAAACCTTATACAGGGTGGATCTGTAACTTTGGACAATCTGACGTGGTGTGAATGACCTGTCGAAATACAACTTAGCACCATTTGTATTTTTTGTATCGGTTAAACTTATTTTTCTGACATTGTATGGAAAACGTACAACTATCGTTGCGGACTTCCATACTATGATGAATTTTTTTTTATCCAATTCCAGGTCATTCACTCCACGTCATATTGTCCAAAGTTACAGATCCACCCTGTATATAATTATTTACCTAATAAATAAAATTGAATACTCACTCCTAAACAGTCTACAAGAGCGACCGGTAACAATGTGTCTACTTGACCCATGTCCTTGGAGAATCTATTCAGGATTCTGCCGGAAGGGTTGTGGTGGAAAAACCACATTGGTGCATTCGTTACACCCCTGTGAAAAAAAGAAAAAATTTAATTACAAAAATGAAAACGACAGACCTCCATTTCTCAAGCATAGCGCAAAAACTACCAGTCAGGTATTAATATGAGATAATGCTCAAAATGTCTGCTTCTAATAAAAAATAATCATCGAAATCGGTTCTTATAAAAAAAAAACTTGAGAGGTGTCAAGGGACACCCGGATGGAACGAAGTTCCTTTCGATTAATTAGTGAGGGAATTGTAATAAAAAAATATATTTTTAAGTTATAATAGTTAGTTTAAAACGTCTGTCTCTCTCTTTCGAAAGAGATTAGATCGAGATTATTATAACTTAAATAAAATATTTTGATCACAGCGCCATCTAGCGATAACCATCTAAAACAAAAAAAGTGTCGTGACAACTTTTTCATAAGAATTTCCGTCTAGCCCCCTTTCGATAACGCGCAATAAGGAACTGCGTTCCAAAATACAAGCAAAAACGTATTGCAAATTGTGAAAGTTTGTCTATCAAAATACATATTTATAACATAGATGCAGAAGTACTTGTTTGATCTTAAAAAAAAAAGTATGGGACTTAAGTTCTACCATCACCTTTCATCTGACGCCAGAATCATTCAAATCGGCCCACCCAAACACAATTTGTCGAGGAACAAACATAAAAATACCTAACAGACGAATTGAGTACCTCCTGTTTGGAAATCATTCATTGTGTGTACGTCTCACTTGACATTGGAGAAAAGTCCCGAGTCTATGAGACGAGGATTTTTTCATTCAATTCCATGTAGGCAAACGATAAAACTTCAAAAATACTTACTTAAACATACTATCATGTAGATTTATCGAAGCTTTAATACATGTATTGTAGAAAACGACTAATTTGTTCCAAGTGAAGAACACACAGACACCTATCAGAGCTCCGTATATATACAAACATTGTTCTCGTGTCAAATGGAAGTGATTTGCTGGAATTTTCTGGAATGTTGTTTCTGAAATAGGTTATTTTAGGATTAATTTTAGTTACATTGCGTCACGTTACATTGTAACGATTTACATTGTGTGAAGGTACATTGTTTTGAGTTACATTGTTTTGATTTACTTTGCATTGCTTTCAATTGTGTTGAGTTACATTACATCGCTTTACACCGCATTGCTTTGAATTAAATCTCATTACATTATTATGCTTTACATTACATCGCGTAACATTGTAGTGTAACGTTACATTTATTTTTTTATTAATTTACTTACCCACATCTGAAGCTGAAGTATTATCAATTCCAGTAGAATTTAAAACGCTATTCTTTTCTTCCAAATTTACCCTGAAATAAAAAATAGGTTAAATTTGTTGATTTTAACTAGTTCTGAGAAATTATAATTTAAAAAAAAAAATGACTATGATAGGATCCATATACTGACAAACAAACAACTGATGTGTCCCTCTTTAACTAATAATATTTGTTAGCATAATAAATGTAATTTAATTTAATGAAATTTGTAATTGCCTAATAATAATATGATCTATAATTGAAATGAAATGAAATGAAATTATTTATTCTCAACGTTAATGAAATTTTCATGCTTGTTGATGTCAAAAGGCTACCACCAGTTCGGAAAAAGAAAAAGCCACTGTCCTGAGAAGAACTGGCAAGAAACTCAGCGGGCATGTCTTTTTTTGTATTATTTTTCTGTTTTTTTTTAATCTTTTCAACTCAATATTACAATTTTTTGTTACATATTTGACCTAAAAACGAAAGCTTCATTCCCACTTAGTGCAGTCCTCTAGAAAATCACTAATTGTATAATAAGCTTTACTGCACAAACGATTTTTAACAACTTTTTTAAATGTATGCGTATTAAGACTTTGAACGTTAAGTGGAATCTTGTTGTAAAGGCATATCGACAAACTCACAAATGATTTATTGATTTTGCGTAAACGAGTTGCTGGTAAAGCAAGCTTGTGTTTGTTCCGGTACGTTTCTTACATTTCCTGTTTCCCGATTAATTATATTCCAAGTCATTTTAATTTTGTCTGATGCATTTTTAATCAGATTAGACAAATGTAGCGACTTAGCCATAGCACAAACTTTTCTAAAAATTTTTGAATAATTACGAACATATTTTTTAAAAGATTCACTACTATTATATGCTTTTTCAGAATAAAGATCATATAATTTTTGTCTACTTCTATGAATTCCAACAGTCGCCCATTCATTAAAAGAACTTTTACCTTTTAAGTTAATCATTTTTGGTGTAAAAACAACACTAAATTCTTCGTTAATCATGTTAAAGAAAGTTTTATAGAAAACGTCTGGATTTTTATTGTAATTCAAGTATGACATTTTCTTAACAATGTTAATTCTAAAACTTTCCATGCGACTATCGCTGATTGGAACAAACTTAATCTTTTTTATGTCATCAATATCTGAGCATGACTTAGTTGTAAAAGATAGAAGCTGTCCACTGTGATCTGAAGTCTGCTGATTAATTACATTATAATTTCGTATCTTTTTTAAATTTGTGAAAATATTATCTATACAAGTTGCTGTTGATTCAGTAACTCGTGTTGGTTCAAGAAATAAATTTGTAAGGTTATATGACTTTAACAATGTTGTGAACCTAATGGTGGTATTAGTATTTTCTAAAAGGTTAATGTTAAAGTCACCACAAATGCAAATACTCTTACTAGTTGCAGAGAGTTTTACTAGTATATTTTCCAATTTTTTGTTACATATTTGACCTAAAAACGAAAGCTTCATTCCCACTTAGTGCAGTCCTCTAGAAAATCACTAATTGTATAATAAGCTTTACTGCACAAACGATTTTTCACAACTTTTTTAAATGTATGCGTATTAAGACTTTGAACTTTAAGTGGAATCTTGTTGTAAAGGCATATCGACAAACTCCCAAATGATTTATTGATTTTGCGTAAACGAGTTGCTGGTAAAGCAAGCTTGTGTTTGTTCCGGGTATTAAAGTTGTGCAAGTCTGAAACTTTGGGGAAATCATCAATATTTTTCCTTACAAACATTACGTTCTCTAAAATGTATTGGGATGCAAACGTTAGAATATTTATTTCTTTAAACTTGTCCCTCAAGGATTCTCTTGGGTGCATATTATAGATTGCTCGAATGGCTCTTTTCTGTAGAACAAAAATCATTTGAACGTCGGCAGCATTACCCCATAATAAAATACCATAGGACATTACACTATGGAAATAACTAAAATAAACTAAACGAGCAGTATTTTCATTTGTATATAGTCTTATTTTTTTAACCGCGTATACTGCTGAGCTAAGCCTACTAGCCAACTTACATATGTGAGGGCCCCACTGCAATTTGGAATCTACTGTTATACCAAGAAAAACTGTAGACTCAACAAGCTCCAATGCCTCCCCACTCACCATAACATTACTTTCGACCTGTTTTACATTTGGCAAGGTGAATTTAATACATTTAGTTTTCTTACTGTTCAACAAAAGATTATTGACGCTAAACCAGTTCAGTATGCGGGAGATAGCATTATTCACGTCGTCATAGTCATTCATCTGACGTTTGATTTTGAAAAGTAAGGATGTATCATCAGCAAATAATACTATCTCATGCCGGCATTCCACAAAACTAGGTAAGTCGTTTATATAAACAAGAAACAAGAAAGGACCCAGAATAGATCCCTGAGGGACTCCCATTTTTAAAGGTACGCCAAAAGACCGCTTTCCGTTAACATCAACTTTCTGTATTCTTCCGGATAAATATGAGTCAATAAGATCTAACGAAGAATCCCTAATTCCATAATGGCGTAGTTTCCTTAATAATGTGTCGTGATCAACGCAATCAAAAGCCTTAGATAAATCGCAAAAGACTCCAAGAGCATCATGCGACTCTTCCCAAGCCTCAAAAATATGTCTTATTAAATTTGTACCTGCGCCTATAGTAGAACGACCCCTAGTAAAACCGTGTTGTTTACTGTGTAGCAGGTTATTTAAATTGAAATGATTAAGTAGCTGTTCTAAGATCATTTTTTCAAAAATTTTACTTAACGAAGGTAGTACTGAAATTGGTCTAAAGTTGGAGGGATCCGAGGTGCTACCGGATTTAAATAATGGTATCACTTTACTATATTTCATTAGATCAGGAAACACACCCAATTTTATACAATCATTAAATATTGTTGCAAGGTATGGTGCAATTACATCAATAATAGGTTTTATTACTTTCACCGATATTCCCCAAAGATCAGGAGTTTTTTTAACATTAATTTGTTTAAAATTTCTCATTATGTCCATAGCACTAACATTTCTAAATTGAAAACTAACTCCACATTTATTAACATGTTCTTTTAATAACGATTCAGCAACAGTGGGAGAAGAAATAAGAGACTTTGTAGTGGAAACTGGAATATCTGCAAAATAATTTTCAAATATATTAGCAATTTCTTGTTGCGTGTTTATTATTTTATCATTAATTTTTAACGCAAATTTAGTATCAACGTTTCTTACATTTCCTGTTTCCCGATTAATTATATTCCAAGTCATTTTAATTTTGTCTGATGCATTGTTAATCAGATTAGACAAATGTAGCGACTTAGCCATAGCACAAACTTTTCTAAAAATTTTTGAATAATTACGAACATATTTTTTAAAAGATTCACTACTATTATATGCTTTTTCAGAATAAAGATCATATAATTTTTGTCTACTTCTATGAATTCCAACAGTCGCCCATTCATTAAAAGAACTTTTACCTTTTAAGTTAATCATTTTTGGTGTAAAAACAACACTAAATTCTTCGTTAATCATGTTAAAGAAAGTTTTATAGAAAACGTCTGGATTTTTATTGTAATTCAAGTATGACATTTTCTTAACAATGTTAATTCTAAAACTTTCCATGCGACTATCGCTGATTGGAACAAACTTAATCTTTTTTATGTCATCAATATCTGAGCATGACTTAGTTGTAAAAGATAGAAGCTGTCCACTGTGATCTGAAGTCTGCTGATTAATTACATTATAATTTCGTATCTTTTTTAAATTTGTGAAAATATTATCTATACAAGTTGCTGTTGATTCAGTAACTCGTGTTGGTTCAAGAAATAAATTTGTAAGGTTATATGACTTTAACAATGTTGTGAACCTAATGGTGGTATTAGTATTTTCTAAAAGGTTAATGTTAAAGTCACCACAAATGCAAATACTCTTACTAGTTGCAGAGAGTTTTACTAGTATATTTTCCATTATATTTTCAAAGTTATCATAATGTGAATTTGGAGGTCGATATGCAGTTACTAAAATGAAGCTATCGAATTCAACCGAGGCCACTTCAATGGTTCGTTCTTCAGAGAGATCTACAATATCGGAGCGTTCTTTACATTTGATATTCTCACTAACAATAATAAGTGACCCGCCACGAATTGCTTTCTCCCTGCAGAAAGAACTTACAACCTTATAACTATCAAAATTTAATAACAGTTCATGTTTTCGAAACCAATGTTCAGTTACACATAGAATATTAATTTTATTGTGCTTTAAAAACAAATCAATTTCAAGTTCTTTGCCTTTCATACCCTGTATGTTTTGATGAACCAGATTTATTACATTAGTTTTACATGAAGCATTGCTGGTAGTTAGGCTGCGTCTAGTATCATTTATTATAATGCCAGAGCTTAACTCTTTTGTCTTTAAATTAAGTTTAAATTTGTTGAGTCAGATTTCAACTTGTCAATAACAATTGATTGAAATAAATCTAAAATATATTATAAAGGCGAAAGTTTGTAAGTATGGATGTATGGATGTTATTTCTAGTACTTTCCCTAGAATGATTAAAATTAAAAATTCCACCCTGTATACAGGGTAAATCTGTAACTTAGGACAATCTAACGTGGGGTAAATGACCTGTTGAATTAAAACTTAGAACCACTTTTATTTTAGGAATTGGATAAAAAAAAATATTCATCATAGTATGGAAGTCCGCAACGATAGTCGTTTTTCATACAATGTCAGAAAAATAAGTTTAACCGATTCAAAAAATAAAAATGGTGCTAAGTTGTATTTCGACAGGTCATTCATCCCACGTCAGATTGTCCAAAGTTACAGATCCACCCTGTATAATATAATAGGATTAAAATATTATAACTTACCATTCTTTAAGCCACACATCGGTTGACGAGTAAAATATTTGAGCTATTAGAAATAGTGATACTAATAATATCATAGACCATTTACTTCCACCGCTTTTGACATACGCCATGTAAACGCTATTCGAAACCGAACCTTTGTTTTGAGTTTCACCTGAAAAGGGATTAAAACGATCAAGGAAATTTCGTTTGCGTCACATTTTTTTTTAGAAAGATAAATCCTGTACCAACCCATTACTGCCCACTGTTGGGCTCAGGCCTCCTCAGAAGAGGGATTAGGCATAGTCCACCACGCTTGCCCAATGTGGATTGGGGACTTCACATATCTTCAAAGGATTTTTAGAACCCTTTTCCGACATGCAGGTTTCCTCACGATGTTTTCCTTCACCGTTTTTAGCCAGTGGTGTTGTGAAAAATTGCACATAAATCTTTTTCACATTTAGTTTTAGAGGTACAAGCCGGATTTGAACCCGCGACCTCCCGTTCGGAAGGACGCGCTTCGACCACTACCCCACCACGACTTCTCGACCACTCGGCCACCACGACTTCAGAAGAAAGATAAATAAAGTCAGTCAAATTGTTTTAAGTAGTTGTAAGTGATGCAATTTAAAAATATGATAAATCATAACAACATTATGAAATGATGGATATTTTTTTCATCATCGTTACAACGAAGTTGCTAAACCAAAATGTAGGTTGTCGTTGGTTTATAAGTCTTTTTAATAGAATACAACATTTTCTAAGATTTTTTTGTTTTTGGAACGAAGTTCCTTATCGCGCGTTGTGAAAAGGGGCTAGACGGAAAAAATTCTTACGAAAAAGTTGTCACGACACTTTTTTGTTTTAGTTGATTATCGCTAGATGGCGCTGTGATCAAAATATTTTAAAACACGTTCCTTATCGCGCGTTACCAAAGGAAATAATTTTTATGAGATACGTTTTAATCGAAAGGAACAAAAACTTCCCGGGTGTCCCTTGACACCTCTCAAGTTTTTGTTTTTTACATAAATCAAGAATTTTTTAATATTCTCTGACAAATATAAAGATCACAATATTATAAAAGAGGGAATAGTATGTTATATAATAGAGGTAGGTTATGAAATTAATATTAACAGACTTTTTTAATAAAAGAAACAAAATGACTTACTAGTGGCAAACGGGGGCGGCGCGAAGGGAAAGAGTACCGAGTGTGTAACGCGTCGTGCCGTCCCGCATAGCCCCGTCTTGATTCTGGCCTCAGCCGGGGTTCGGACGCTGAGTGTGAGCGGTGGGAAGTTTTAGTGCGATTCAACTCCCACATATCTGGCGGAATCCTCCAACTCATATAATGAGATAATATTATGACTTACCTTCATATTTAGGGTCCAAGTTATTGTCTAAATCTATATTAAATGATAACTGAGATGCTTGTGACATAGATCGTTGCGATTTTAGCTTGTAGCTGTGCTCCTAAAAATATAAAAAAAATATATTTTTTTCTCTATTCGGGAAACCAACAGAAATATACAACTAATACGGCTCAGATAATTAAAATAATAACCAATACAGATTCTACTAACTCTACAATCAATAATAAGTAATTATAGAAGAAGAAAAAAAAACTTGAATCCCTAATATTATAAATGCGAAAGTAACTCTGTCTGTCTGTTACGCTTTCCCGCTTAAACCTCTCAACCGATTTTGATGAAATTTTGGCACAGACAATCTTTAGATCTTGAGGAAGAACATAGGCGCTGTGATCAAAATCTTTTAAAACACGTTCCTTATCGCGCGTTACGTTAGGAAAAAAAGAAAAAGATATATTTTAATCGAAAGGAACTTCGTTCTAATCGGGTGTCCCATGACACCTCTCAAGGTTTTTATTTAATTACAATTTTAATTATGAAATAACTAACGCTTCGTTTAAGCTCCGACAAATTCGCATTTTTCATTGTCACGTTAAATATCTATAAGTGTAAAAATAAATAATTTAATAGTTTTATAATATTTACATGCACGTGGTACAAAATTTCTGTAAAAATAAGCGACATTAAAAAAAAATTACAACTTGAAAACATGTGTAAAATTTAACAATTTAAAAAAAATCTGAGAAGTTTGTTTTTTTTTATTTATTATTTTTTTGTTTCCCCAACAGTTCCTAAAATTTTCCTACTTTAGAGCCTGTAATTTATCCGCTTTAGAAAAATCAGTGAAAATTTACTTTGTAAAGTACGTAAAATTAACCTATATATAATAAATACTAGCATTTCCTACTGCTGAAGCTGGAAACCGAACAATACTTTGGCTTAGTGTCTTAAAGACCGTGTATCTGTCTCACTTGACATTGGCGAATCGTCCCGGGTCTTGGACGAGGTTCAGAAAAAAAGAAGAAGAAAATTAACCTATTCTAGAAATTTACAAATCTCTGAAATTTACCTACTTTCATCAAAAATCATTATCAAACATATTGAGAATAGTATTGCATGTTATTATACTTACAATAGTTTCCTGATTTTCATAAGAAGTAGCTTTTTGTTTTAGTTTTTCTTCTTCTACTTTTTCACCCATTTCTATGAGATTTTCAAACTCTGGAGTACTCCTTAGTTCATTATATGTGCCTTGAGCTACTATCTGTTGAAAAGAATGATAGTAATATTATACAAGTTGTAAAAAGAAGGAGGTACTCAATTCGTCGGTTTTTTTCAAAGTCAAATAATTTATTTCAAAGTTGATGTGGACACATACATTTTGAAAGTCAAAAAAAAAGTTCTACCACCAGTTCGCTAAAATTACGCCTCCGTCCTGAGAAGAACCGGCGCAAGAAACTCAGCAGGCATGTCTTTTTTTATTTTTTTCAATATTGTTTTACAATGTTTTTGTTTTTAACAAATGTATCAATTGAAACGTCCCGGGACGGATTTTATGTTTGTTTCGGTCATTACTTTAGTTTGGGTTCGATTTGTATGGTTCTTGTGTTAGATGAGATGATCGTCATGGGGTCCCATTTATTTTTGAGATCGAACAAGTACTTTGGATCTCCGTTTAAAAATTCTAATTTGTAACAATTAAATCACTCTTTTCAAGAACGTTAGTAAATTTAAACCGGGTATTATCACTTTAAAAAAAAAACATCAAAATCAGTTCACTAGAAACTACTTGTACTTTATTATGAACTACTTCAATTCTCAATCTTTTTTTTATTTAAAAGTAACCAAAAAAATCAAAATGAAAGAGA
The DNA here is from genome assembly GCA_030269945.2 of Trilocha varians. Classification (NCBI taxonomy): domain Eukaryota; kingdom Metazoa; phylum Arthropoda; class Insecta; order Lepidoptera; family Bombycidae; genus Trilocha; species Trilocha varians. The sequence continues at coordinate 14,903,390 of AP028278.1, read as the reverse complement.
CACCAATCTTACCTTCCCCCCTCTCATGAGTATGACATTATTGGCGTTTCTCGCATATTGCACGTGATGTGTCACTAATATAACGGCTTTGTCTCTCAAAGCACCGCGAATACAATCTTCGTACATCGCCGAAGCTACCTTTGAAGTAGATAAAAGTATGTAAAAAGTTTTGTATTCTTTTAAAAGTATTTGAAGTGTTTTATCTTATTTTAAAAGGCTTTGAAAAGTTATGTATTCTTTTAAAAGTTTTATATTCGGTTAAAGGTATTTGAAAAGTTTTATCTTCTTTTGAAGTCTTTGAAAAGCTTTATCTTCTTTTAAGAGTCGTTAAAAACTTAAGTATACAAAACAGAATACAGACAAAACATGAATAAAAACTTACCTTAGCATCAACGGCAGCCAAAGGATCATCAAGTAAATAAACATCAGCATTCTGATAGACACATCTCGCCAAAGATATTCTAGCTCTTTGACCACCAGACAATGACGCACCTGAAATATATGCATGCTCTTAGTACCAGGAGCGCATGACAACTGAGAAGGTTTTATCATAACCCTACATAAAGTTTATTTTAAATACAAGCTTTTAAGATCCTGGATATCATGTATCAGTAGAGTGCTAGTTAATACAAGTAAAACGAGATAACGAGCTTATCTTGTTTAGTACTAGAGTTCCTATGACCACCTTCCGAATCCATCATCAGATCAGCGTCATATTATTGCATTGTCACACGATATACATCTGCGTGCAAAATGACAGCTCTATCGGAAACCGGGAAGTTTGTAACTATGTAAGTTCGGTTGGAATCTTGCAAGCTAAACTTAGCTTGCAAGATTCCAACCGAACTTACATAGTTACATCCAGTGCAAGTTAATATAAAGCTTGTAAAAAAGTTGTATTAATCTTACCTCTTTCTCCCACTATAGTTTTATCTCCATTTGGTAGTATTTCCAGATCACTTTTTAATTGACAACATTTAATGACTTGCTTGTATCGACGCAAATCCAAATCTTGACCAAATAATATATTTTGACGGACCTAGGAAAAAAATATTAATAAACAAGATTTGAAAAGAAAAAATATGATCTTTGTGACACAGACGTAATTGCACAACGTCATAACAAATATAAAATCAATTAAATATATCTGTCAAACATAAACAGTAAATACATATCGGGGTATGCAGTGCTTATGTTTTTTACACCGACTGCACGCCGCTGCACTAAATACATCAAAAATCTCAGAAGCTCCTTTAAATTCTGCCTTTGTGACACAAACGAAGTTGCTCAAATTTATACTAAATTTTAACAAAATCAAGCAAAAACAAAGCACTTCAAGCCTATTATGCACTGCTTATTTTTATTACTGCGACTGCACGCCACTTTTTATAGCTTGTAGGCAGACAAGCCAACGGGCCACCTGATCGTAAGTGGTTGTGGTCGCTCATGGACCTCTGCAATGTCAGGGGACACTGCGCTACTTACTTTAAGGACTCTCTCTTTCTCTCTAAGAGAGAGAGAGACAGAGAGACAGACGTTTTAAACTAACTAGTTATTATAACTTAAATAAAATATTTTGATCACAGCGCTATCTAGCATTAATCATATAAAACAAAATAAGGAATTGTTTTATAAAATATTTTGATCACAACGCCATCTAGCATTAATCATATAAAACAAAATAAGGAATTGTTTTATAAAATATTTTGATCACAGCGCCATCTAGCATTAATCATATAAAACAAAAAAAGTGTCATGACAACTTATTTATAAAAAAATTCCGTCTAGCCCCCTTTCGATAACGCGCCATAAGGAACTTCGTTTCAAAATTTGATGGTTTTTTACCGTTTTAGCAATTGATGAGCATTAAAACATTACTATATCAATAATCAATGAATGTTAAAATTTTGTGCCAAACTGAGTGTCAAATAACTTGGTAAACAATATTTTTTCTGATAGGTGTCAGGAACGCATTCTGTGAACGGCCGAACTATACTATACCAAAATTTACTTACAGACGCTTCAAAAAGCCAAGGATCTTGTGAAGCATAGGCCACAACACCGTTCACTTCCAAACGACCGCTGCTCGGAATCAACTCTTTTAAAATAGCTTGAAGTAAAGTGGTTTTACCAGCGCCTACTGTACCCACTATTGTGGTTAGAGATTCGGGTTTTATCTGTAAATATAGATAATTTAATTGTTTTTATTAAAAGAAGTCGACTCATAGTAATACTTTGTTTAGAAACCGCGGAAAAACTATAGTTTTGGACAAATGACAAGCCGATCTGAATGGGATAAGGTTAAGATACAGATAGTAAGAAGTAGTAACTGTAGCGTTAAGTGAGAAAAAGTTGCGTAAAGTGATAATAGTTAACGTAACAAAAGGTAGCGTAAATAACAAATGGTAGCGTAATGTAACTAAAGGTAGCGTTCACTCACAAAAGTTAGGATTAAGCAACAAATAACATAACGTAACTAAAGGTAGCGTAAAGTACTTTAATGTAACTTAAAGTAGCGTAGAGTAACCACAGGTAGCATAAGATGAAATTAGATAGCGTAACGTAATTTAAGGTAACGTTATAAATGGTAGTCTAAAATAACAAAACTTAACGAAAAGTAACAATAGGTAAATCAGAGTTACTGAAGGAAGGTTACGTAACGTTACTAAAAATAGCATAAAGTAACAGAACTTTAGGAAAAGTAACAATAAGTAGCGTATGTAACGAAAGGTAGCGTAAGTAACAAATGGTAGCGTCAACTAAAAATAAGTTACGTAAAATAATAACAAAATTACTTACAGTTAAATTAATATTCGACAATGCGGGTATTTTTCCATCGACAGTTTCATCATCAGCATTTCTCCAATATGCATTGTAGTCTTTCAATGATACTAATACTTGAGGTTTCTGGGGGTCTAGGTTCGATTCTGACCTTACATACGTTTGTTGGCTGTCAAATAATTAATAAGGACTACAGTGTGGCATGATGACAGTATCAAATATTCGAATATTTAATGATATTAGTGGAAACTACAAATTAAAAGCAAAATAAAAAAATACAACAATAATTTTACTTCTTAATTTGAGAATCTCAAATTGAGATTAATATTATGTTTAATTAAAACGTGAGAAGTCGTGGTGGTGGTGGAGTTGTACCTCTAAATCTAAATGTGAAAAAGATTTATGTGCATTTTTTCACAACACCACTGGCTAAAAACGGTGAAGGAAAACATCGTGAGGAACCTGCATATCGGGAAAGGATTCTAAAAATCCTTTGAAGATATGTGAAGTCCCCAATCGTCCCCGCACTGGGAAAGCGCGGTGGACTATGCCTAATCCCTCTTCTGAGGAGACCTGAGCCCAACAGTGGGCAGTAATGGGTTAGTACAGTACAGTAATTAAAACATTAGAATATTGCATTCGGCCATTTAGGCTGAAACGTCAATCAAAATTCGGTGACACTTTTGACATTTGTTTACCTAATTATGACGTCAAACGTGATTCCATGACACTATGGACTATTTTCGCGCACTTTTGCTATTTCCATTTGTGATTATTTTAAACATATACACAATTGATATTATAACTAAGATTAATAACAAATGTCTTGATAATTAAATAATTGTTACCCGTTTCCAATCTTTTCGAATATTCCATTTTGTACTGGAATTTTCTCTTCAATAGTAATTAAATCTACGCCATCTTGATTATCTACTTCCGGCAGTACAAGGAATTCCTAAAATAAATAGAACGATTAAGTACCAGGAGCGCATGACAACTGAGAAGGTTTTACTTGACGAACAACAAACTGATCATAAATAACTCACCTGTATTCTCTTAATGCTGACGTATGCTTCCAAAGTGAAAGTTATAGCTAAAGGCAAGAAGTCCACTAAAGTGTACTTTAGAATGTCATAATACGAGAATATGACGAACACTTTAGCAGCCGTCAGTTCGTTTCCTAAAGTGATATACGATATTATACTGAGGAATATCGCTACTTTAGTGTTTAATTTAACACATGAAATCATTACAGCTCGTAGCCAAGACATTTTTTTTATGACGTTCATTTCTTTCCTGAAATTGAAGGTTACTAAAGTTAGGTTGTGTTAGGTTATGTTAGGTTATAAACTTAATCAAACACTCGCGGTTTTCTAAATTACTTTCATTTATTATTAACGTGTTCTTACCACGATATTTAAGTGAGTGAGTGTGGTGTGCTCAAAAGCGAACGAGAAAGTGGGTAGACGGATTTGTTTGCTCCTATATCTACCCGTATCCCTAGTCTTTTCGTGATCATGACGTTTGCAACATTGAAATATCGAGACCACTCAATTAATTAAATATTGTGCTAAGAATCCGTTGATAAAACTGCTCAAAATATCAAGATAAAAGATAGTCAACTACTTACTTTCTAGCGTCACCAATGATCCTCGCAAACGCAGTCTCCCACGCATACATTTTAATAGCCTCTATACTTTGTACAACTTCGTTCATGAGACGAATCCTATGGTCCGTTCGAACCGCAGTCTGTCTGCGTAATCTACTCGATATTTTACCGAGATAACCTTAAAATAAGGTTTAAGATGACTTAGCTTTTTATTATTTTTAGGTTTTTGCTGAAAATCAGTGCGTTTGGTCTTCTTTGAGACCATAAGTTTTTGCTGAGCTGAAACGCGCACGCCACTGAGGACAAGGATCTATCTTGTTCGGTTTTATTTTATTTTTTTACTTTTTTGTATCTTATTTAAATAGGTGTTATACTGTTTAAAGTTACAATAATATGAATGTCCTCTATGTGCGTGTTCAATAAATGCTTTATCTTTCTTTCTACTGAAATTGGACATTAAGCTTAGTCGACTGGTTTGTGATAAAAATGTAATTATAAGGTGAAGCCCTTATACCACTTTGACGTTGTTCACGTGAGCGACGGTAACCGCTTACGATCAAGTAACACGTTAACTCGCAACAAAAAGTCAGTGTATTTTTCATGAGTTTATGTAGATTATTACTTTTTTTATTGGCATGTAGATAGACGAACCAACGGGCCACCTCATTGTAAGTGGTTACCGTCGCTCATGAACCACTGCAATGTCAGGGGACACTGCATTATCTACGACCTAACCTCAAACCTCGTTCGAAGAAGGACAAGAAGTTACTGAATTGATTTATAAATGAAAGATGAACCTTAATTCGAGCGGTAGAGAGTTAGTGGATGTAAATGGCTCAAACGAAATTGCACAGTCAGCTTGCTTATTATAAAATATTTTTATTGCCATGTAAGTAGGCCACCTGATCGTAAGTGGTTATCGTCGCTCATGGACCTCTGCAATGTCAGGAGACACTGACCTACGACCTACTTACAGACTAAATATACCAAAAATCAAAACACTTACCTTGTAAAGGAATGAAGAGTAGCAAAAACGCTACCCCAATTAACGTAGCAACTCCTATCTGTCTATACATTAAGTAGATAATAATAGTGCTCTCCAGTGGAGTTTTGACCAGGTCTACCAGAAAAAGAGCGGCCATATCAAATCTTTGGGCATCAGTAGTTAATAGATTAACTACGTGGCCGGCTAAACCTTCAGTGGCTTTTCCGCCGACAGTTAGATCTAAACGTAGTAACTGAAAAGGAATGTTTTGTTGAAGGATTTCTTTCAAAGGCGGGGGGCATGTTCATGTTTGTTTTAAAGGTGATTTTTGTTGTTATATTTAGATTTATTTTCTTTAGTAAGAATGCAATCAAATTGAGATAATGCTGTGTATATTTAGTGAAATAGCTCATCTTATATATAAAACTGAATTGTTGTTCGCTAAAACTCGAGAACGAATGAACCGATTTGGCTTATTTTAATCTTGAAATATTCTAGTAGAGGAGCCCAAGCGGGGATTCCGGGATTTACTACAGCGCGGCAGATTAATATACAGGGGGTACCTTGTACCCGGTTAAGTACCTCCACAAAATATGAGGCCCATATCTAAGGCCGCCCGTGAAGGATACAGGATCAGATTAGTAAAAAAAAATTGACGATCAGAAATTCTCGAGCGCGTCAGATTAAGGTAGGGTGAGTTAATTACATCCTAAAAAGTGTATATTCCAATAATCTGACAATTTCAGAACGACGTAAAAAAAGGAGACGGTAACAAAGTTGTAAAAAAAAAACGTCATCTCGACATTCTCGAGCGTAGCTAAATTTTTTTTTATTTTGAAGGAAATAATTCAAGAATAATAAAAAATATATAATCTGACGATTTCCGCAAGCCGAAATAACAAAAATCTTATATATAAAAATGAATTGCTGTTCGTTAGTCTCGCTAAAACTCGAGAACGACTGAACCGATTTGGCTTATTTTAATCTTGAAATATTCGTAGAAGTCCAGGGAAGGTTTAAACGGTGAGAAAATTTCCTAATGTGACGCAGACGAAGTTGTGTGGGCCAGCTAGTTTGTCGATAAAGTTAAATGCGTGCAGCTGCGTGATGCCTACATTTCCTTCTCCGCGTTTCTATTCCTCTCTCACTCTTTCTCTATCTATGACTCTCACTCCGTCACCGCAATCGGCGTCATGGCAACAGAAACCAGAGTGGTTTCTGTTGCCATGACGCTATCACAGCTGATCATAAAGACTCGTTCGTGGCATATTGTTTACAACGTAATTCCAACGTTTTGGGTTTTTTTGCTATTTTAATAAGATTTGTGTGATTCAAGTATTTAATATGAGTGATATTAATTTGAAATGTGTATTTTGTGGTGAAAGTACTTTACAAAAAACAATTAAATTTACGGTAGAAACATTAAAAAGCATACACTTATTTATTTGCATGCTATTTCCTTAGCTTTTTAATTAATTAAGTTCAATGATTTAAAAATAAGAATTTTTTTTTTGTAACTAGTTTTTTTGGAATAACTTTTAACCGACTTTATCGATTAACTTCAAAAACTAATCCGCCTTTGAGCTTGAAAAACCACGTCGAACGCTTTCAAGCTGTTCGTTCGAGAGATATCGTGAACGATAGAAACCCGAAAAGTGTTTTTCGAGATTCCGAAATTTATCTCCGAAATTTGTGAGTCGATCAAAATTACTTATGAGGATGATAAAACTGCGTCGAATGGTGCGAACCGCGTTAAAATTGGTTGATCCATTCGAAAGTTATTGCAGTTTGAAAATTCCAAAAATAGTGTTCTATGAAACTTCTATCAGACTTTCGAGCTGGGAGAGCTCAAATGCATAGAAATATTATTTCTTTGAACTCAGGAATGAAATTAGCGGGAAGTTGCAGGGATGGCTTTAAAGTGAACCGTTTTTCAAATTTCTTTTTTGTCAGATCAGGCGAATCCCTCTAGATAATCGTCAGATTATGAGACAGTACGTTTAGAACATAAAGATGAACCATATATATCTTAATCTGACGCGCTTGAGTATTTCAAAATGGCGATTTTTTTTTGCACATTATGAAAATGGCCGCGAGTTTGCGTCCCATCGAAATCGTCAGATTAGTGAATGAGAGCTTTTTTTTGGTGTACTTAACACTCCGTTAGAAAATCTGACGCGCTCGATAATTTTTTTTTTTTTTTTCATTTTCAACCTTTAAATACAACCACCCGCATCACGCAAACGATCAGATTAACATACGTACGTTATTAAAAACACGTAGGGCATTGATGCTATCAATATCTGACGCGCTCGAGGATGTCCATGCAACAGTTTTTTTTTACATATTTAAAAATCTATAGCCCCTTTCCCCACCGATGTAAAGGTATATGTCATATAACATTTTTTTCTTCTTATCATCTAAGCTTTGCATCCCAATAGGTCTCTTCAACGCTCGAGTAAATCCCCATTTAGCATCGTCGCCTCCTCTACTATTCGCAGAAGTCCAGGGAAGGTTTAAACGGTGAGAAAATTTTATTATGTGACGCAGACGAAGTTGTGTGGGTCAGCTAGTTTTTATATAAAAATGCATTAATCTGAATATGTCCAAAAAAAATAATCCTTCAATGCTATATTTTCTTGATTTTAATTTGATATTAGAGTAATTAACGCATTATTATAACGCATTTACAGCGCCTTTTATTTCCTTAACATACCTTTCTATAAATAAGGGAACAGCACCCCACTCTTATTTTGACAGCCGTGTCTAATAACCAGAGGAGGAACGGGTGCATCATCATTGCGCCGACCGTCATGCAACTAAAAATAAATTAGTCAAAATCAAATCATTTGCAATACGGTGTTTCCCGAACGCTACGACTTGTCCTTCTTCAAACAAGGCTTGGAGTTCTTGAAGGTAGGCCGTAGTAACAGTGTCCCCTGACAATGCAATAGCAAAGAGTATTCGTAGCTGTTCTTTTGATTACCATCGTAAAAATTGGTTGCCTGTAAAATCAGTATACGGGCGAAAGTTTTACGTGACAACGACTCGGGCATGGTTAGCCCGCCTAAGAGCGAGAGAGACAGACATAAAAAGTGAAAGGCACGCGTGCCTCTCACTCGCTCTCATTGTGAGCGCATAACGTGAGCGGAGCGTAACGCAGTTTCTTGAAGTGTCACCCGGCAAACCAATTTATAAGACGTTGTCACGTCAAAATACGGGGTGTTTTTTTCCGATTTTGTTAGTTCGAATTTCACACAAACTAGAGAATTTACGAAAAATTCTTGAATGGAGTTTCGTGTGTCGCAAAAATAAAATGCTTGCTAGTCTGACTACAAGGAATTAAAAAAAGATGAATTGACTTACCCAACAACCCCTAAAGCATATAAATACGCGTGTTCAGAACTTACACCCCCGTGAGAGGGTGAGAAATAGTTTATTAACCCTTCTAAACACAGCGGTATGGCTAACCTGTAAAGAGAGTACATAAACTTAGCCTAGAGGCAGGGATAGAAGATAGTCGAGTTCCGATGGCTGGTTCGATCCTGACCATAGAACTTATCCCGCAGCATTATGGCGTAACGCGTCGCGCCGTCTCTCATAACCCCGAGCTGGGTTCTGGCTTCATCCGGGGTTCGGACGCTGAGTGTGAGCGTTTGGAGATTTTAGTGCGGTTAAACTCCTATTTGCCCCTAAACGAGGTGTGGGATCTGGCGATTTCCTCTAACTCAAAAAAAAACCAGTAAAGAGAGACATTATGGTGAAAAAAAATCTTCTTATTTCCCAAAAGGAGAATATCAAATTGGCTATATTTTATACAGGGGTGGATCTGTAACTGTTTCAGCTGAGATGGGGTGAATGACCTATCGAAATACAATTTAGAACCACTTTTATACAGATACATCAGTTATATAATATAGCCTTTAACCTTCCTAGATAAATGGACTTTCTAACTTTTGAAAACGGTCCATCGCTGCAGCGGTTTCTGATATTAGCGCGTCAAACAAACAAACCCCACAGCTTTAAAATATTAGTATAGATAAATGTTATATCTATTTAAAGTATTTGTTCAGTAATAATAGTGTTACATATAAAATTTTCCACATAGAGTAACTAAAGTGAACCAAATAAAACCTTCGTTGCATGGTAAGCTTATAGTGGGAAGGAAGGTCTGAGCCCGTACTAGTAAAAACTGTATCACGGGTCTAAAATCTATCTATCTATTCTTCTATCTATCTAGTCTTAAAATAAATACTAACCTAGCTCCAGTATCGAATATCGAAAAAAAGAAGTTGCCAACGAAAAACTTCCATCCGTGTATTTGTAATATGGCCTTGAGGAGTGAGGGTTTTTGACCAGCATCTGAAAACAAAGTTAATTCCTCTGTAAAATTGTAAAAGAGAATCCCCCCTTTTTTTCCCCTACTCCTATCATCTTTTGATTAATTTCCTTACAGGTTTAGCCGTTATCTTTCTGTCGTGCCCAGGAACACCTGGGCTTCACTGCTCAGAGTCATCAGTGGTCGCCGCTGTGGATTCTGGCTACAGCGGTGGGAGTGAGAGTTGGGCAAATATACAAAAAAATCTATTTTCCTTGTAATTTGAATCGAAAGACCGAGTGGTATACTCGGCCAAGCACTCGGTATTTTAACTATTGACGTGGGTATCTCGTAGACATTAGACAGTGAGTTCAGAACTATAAGCCTTACTAGCTTACTAGAGCATCTTCGTCTCGGTCACGAATAGAGCATTTAAATTATAAAAACATTACATCTTCATGTATGTCATGGTATTGGTATCGCGATAAAGAGTTCTTCTTAGATCGAGATATCTTACCTTTCTGCTTCAACTGCTGTTTCCATTTGGTGCCAAGAGCATCGCCCCTGGGAGTCGCTTTTAGGTATGGTAGACATCTGAAAATTAAACAAATACTCTTCTGTAGCTGTTAAATAGCATCTCTATACGAATGCCAAGTTTGGTCTGTTCTCAGTTGAGTGGATAAAACTCTTAAGAGAAGAACGGTAACCGACATAGCCAGAAGATAAGGTACGACGACAGTATCAAAGATTCAAAGATTTAATGATATTGTAACAAACTACATACTAAAATAAAAATAAAACACTTATTTGGTTTTACTTAGAAACTTGAGATTAATAACATTTTTAATAAATTAAAATAAGGGGTGGGCTATATAAAGTTTGCATTTTCCAAAAGTTCGAGTGTCATGTTGGCTGTGTGGCATGTTGCGCCATCCTGTTGAAACCAAATGTCGTCCATGTCATCATACTCTTCAACTTTTGGAAACAAAAATTCGTTGAGCATGGCACGGTAACGCTCGATTTGACCGTAACGGCGGCTCCTTGCTCATTTTCGAATGATGCCGCCGGACCAAAACCCACACCAAACCGTAACTCTTTGTGGGTGCATTGGCTTCTCAATGGTGACGTGTGGATTTTCCGAACCCAGATGCGACAATTTTGATTATTGACATAGCCTCCGAGGTGAAAATGGGCTTCATCTGAAAAGACGATGTTTCGGTAAAAATGCTCATCTTCGGCCAAACGATCTTCTGCCCATTGGGCGAACCGAAATCGTCCCATTTCGTAAATGTCAAACCTTTATCTAAATTATGAACACAAATTGAATGACAATGAGCTGTCATTCTCTAAATAAACAGTAGTTCAAAATGCAAACGTTAGATTGGCCCACCTATATCTATGAGTACCAAGATCTAAAATCAATTTGTTTTCTCTTACCTGTACACGTCAGAAATACTGAGCTGGCCTTTTCGTCCCTTCACGAATACTGGGAGAGTATATCTGTGAACATAATGAGCTGAATTGAGTAAACTGAACGAAACAATTTTATTTACTTACTATAACCTAGGTCATCTAGAACAGAAAAAGCACCGTAACTATGTTTTATGCTTAGTGTTTAAAATCAAAAAAGTATATTTAAAAAAATCTTATTGGAACGAAGTTCCTTATCGCGCGTTATTGAAAGGGGGCTAGACGGAAAAAAATCTTACGAAAAGTTGTGACTACACTTTTTTTAGATGATTATCGCTAGATGGCGCTGTGATCAAAATCTTTTAAAACACGTTCCTTATTTGTTTTAGATGATTATCGCTAGATGGCGCTGTGATCAAAATCTTTTAAAACACGTTCTTTATCGCGCTATATAAAATTAGGAGAAAAAAAAATATAACATATCTTTTAATCGAAAGGAACTTCGTTCCATCTGGGTGTCCCTTGACACCTCTCAAGTTTTTTTTGATTCTTTGTTATTGGAAAGCAGATAGGTATTTTGGACGTACCTATCGTATTTGTACTCCCCACAAGGCTCTTAAGTAATTGAGTTAGCTAGCATGTCGGTCACGATGACGTCATAAAATATAGAAACACTAGCTTTTGCCCGCGACTTCGTTCGCGTGGACTTCAGGTTCGTCCCGTCTAGATTATTATCAAAAATTGTAGCCTATGTGTTATTCTGATGTATAAGCTATATTGTGGTAAAGTTTCATTCAAATCCATTCAGTAGTTTTTACGTGAAAGAGTAACAAACATCCATACATCCATACTTACAAACTTTCGCCTTTATAATAGTACTAGGTGACCCGCGCAACTTCGTCTGCGTTACAAAGGGGTTCAAAAATTGTAGCCTATGTGTTATTCTGATGTATAAGCTATATTGTGGTAAAGTTTCATTCAAATCCATTCAGAAGTTTTTACGTGAAAGAGTAACAAACATACATCCATACATCCATACTTACAAACTTTCGCCTTTATAATATACTAGATGACCCGCGCAACTTCGTCTGCGTTACAAAGGGGTTCAAAAATTGTAGCCTATATAGGCACGCGCCGCCCGGTGCAAACAACTACGACCCTGCATTTTAAATTTGTAATATCTTCGGTAATATTCACTTAAATTACATGCTGTAAAAAGCATATTGATCTATAATAAATGCACAATTTATTTAAGGTACTTAATTGGATAAGGATTAATGCTGTATTGTTTAAAATCACTTCGTAAATAACCGTTTTTTAGGAAAGAATAAAAATGGTTATGCTGGGTTATCCCTAAGAGATAGACATATACCATCGCGGACTTTTTTGTTGAACTTTTTAAGGTGAACAATACTGTAGTACATTATTTTGGTCTATCTCGTAGGGTTCAGCCAGCGTTTGCAATATAAGCGCAAAAAACGTGCTTATTTACGACATCACATTAGAAACCTTTAAATTTATCAGTGTTTCTCTACTATCTTATGCATTTATTATACATACAAACCTTCCTTAAGAATCACTCTATCAATTAAAAAAAAACCGCATCAAAATCCGTTGCGTAGTTTTAAAGATCTAAGCATACATACAGACATACAGCGAAAGCGACTTTGTTTTATACTATGTATTGATATTAGATACTCACACAAAGAATATTTTCGAAAGAAAGTTTGACGTCTCCTTGGGATCTCTTTCGCGTTCCGTATCAAAATATCCAGGATCCATTCTTCTAACTTATATAAAAATTTACACTAAGTATAATTGCACTAATTTTATTTATCACTGAGTTTAATTGCACTTTATAATCGTCACTAAGTAACAATTGCACTAAATATCTTTATCACTGAGTTTAATTGCACTAATTTTTAAGTACATTGAGTATTATTACACTAAACAGAATTATCACTGAGTATAATTGCACTAAATAAGTTTATCACTAAAAATAATTGCACTATTTACAATTGACACTAATTAAGTAAAGCACTTTTTATCACTGAATTTGCATTAAGCACCAATTTTCTTCTATTCCTAAGTATCAGCCATATTGGATTCTGAAACAATAAAAAAGCATATTAATCAAAAGTGATAAATTGAAGTAACAAAATCGGTCAAGGGCGAAAATTCGCACGCAATGTTTGGTTTAACATCATTTGTTAAAAGCTTTTGTAAATTGCACTGAATGTAACTATGTAAGTTCGGGTGGAATCTTGCGAGTTGAATTTTACCGAATTCCAGGTTTCTAATTGAGCTACGAAATTTTATGCATATGTATATCGCGTAATAATGCAATAATATGATAACATGGATCTAACCTTATGATTGAGTCAGAATGAAGAGGAACTCCTGTACTAAACAAGATAGACTCGTCGTTCTCTCGTTTTACTTGTATTAGCTAACACTCTACTGATACATGATATCCAGGATCTTAAAAACTTCTTTTCTATTTCTCTATGTTAATTATAATATTTAATGAAATGTTGTAAGCTGTTGATACATTTATCTAATACTAGCTGGGCCACACAACTTCGTCTGCGTTACATAAGGAAATTTTCTCACCGTTTAAACCGTCCCTGGACTTCTACGAATATTTCAAGATTAAAATAAGCCAAATCGGTTCAGTCGTTCTCGAGTTTTAGCGAGACTAACGAACAGCAATTCATTTTTATATAATAAGAAGAAGATATAAAATTCTCGTGTCACAGGTTTCGTTGCCATACTCCTCCGAAACGGATAGACCGATTTTGATGAAATTTTTTGAGCTTATCCGGTATCTATGAGAATCGGCCAACATCTATTTTTCATCCCCCTAAATGTTAGGAGTAGTCCACCCCTAATTTTTTTTTCGACGCAGACGTAGTTGCGCAGGGCAGCTAGTAAATAAATAAATAATTATTGAGCGTTTGTTTAACGCATCGCTGACAGGAAATCTCGAGTTTTCCTACAACATCTAAAGTTTTCAAAACATACGTTTTTAACTCGAAATAATCGTGGTTTCGTATTGTGTTGTTATGACGACATTCCTGAGTATTTACATTTAAATAAAATAGGATTATTTTGAGTCGGAGACGGCGCGACGGGAAAGAGTGCGTAACGCGTCGCGCCGTCCCTCATAACCCCGCGCTGGGTTCTGGCCACTTCTGGCCTCAGTCGGGGTTCGGACACTGTGAGCTGTTGAAGGTTTTAGTGCGGTTCAACTCTAACATATCTCTATCCGAGTTGGAGTATAGCAATAGAACTATGTACAAGAAGATTGCCTCAAATACCTGCTCAAAATTTTCCAATAGCTCTTGGACTAAAGTAAAAAACTTGTAGCCGAAAACAATCGAACAGCGAATAGAGGTCACCGCCATTGATTTTCAGCAGACGCCCTGAGGGTGCGTCAAGGATATACTTGCCATACGTCTAGATTTCACGGGGACAGTCGTCTATTAAATGTAACTAGGTATACGAGTGCAAAAATAGACCCAACGGTTGCCTTTTACAAGCTTTATATTAACTTGCACTGGATGTAATTATGTAAGTTCGGGTGGTTGCAAGCAAAATATGACAAACTTCCCGGTTTCCGATTGAGCTGACATTTTGCACGCAGATGTATATCGCGTGACAATGCAATAATATGATAAAATGGCGCTGATCTGATGATGGATTCGGTAGTCATAGGAACTCTTGTGTTAAACAAGATAGACTCATCGTTGTCTCGTTTTACTTGTATTAGCTAGCACTCTATTGCTACATGACATCCAGGATCTTAAACGCTTGTATTTTAAAAAGTTTTCTTTAAAATAAATTATTATATACCCTGCAGTGATGATAACTAATTTAAAATCCAATACCTTGACCGTATTTAATTTTTAATTATTAATTATTGACAATGTCCTTGTTTTAACTCTTTAATAGCCATAACTTCGTATTAAAATTCATCCAACCATAACCACATTTCACGGTGTAGTTACGGTTGACCGTCCACAGTCATTGTTTTAGCGGACAATCACCGTCGCGTTGACTGTTACGGTGATTGTCATCTATCAATGACTTAGCCTGACATATTTGGAAAAAAAATTGAAGATATGTGAAGTCCCCAATCCGAAAGAGAGAGTGTGGCGACCAATAATAGCGCGCGAGATACTGAATCGCGGTATCAACATTCGCAACATTCAGCGACATCTGAAATCTACTACAGTGGGCTTCGGCCTGACCACCATACACTACCTCGGCCACAAGGAGATCTCCCATTGGCCACTGTACCCACAAGAGCGTCAATGAAAAGTAGGTACAAGAGTGGAAAAGGGACAACAATAAGTACGCTAATGAGACATTTTCAATGGCTTTAAGTGTCACTTACACTATTACTAAATGGGTTCTTACCACGATTATTTTTAATTGAGAGCTTCGATATTTCAGCACTGTTTCAAGCGCCATGATCACGGGAAGACTGAGGAACTGCGGGTAGGTCATTTAAGAGTAAGAAACAATAAGTGTACGTGTACGGGGGCGGCGTGACGGAAAAGTGTGCCGAGAGCGTTACGCGTCGCGCCGTCCCACAAAACCCCGTGCTGGGTTCTGGCCTCAGCCGGGGTTCGGACGCTGAGTGTGAGCGGTTGGAGGTTTTAGTGAGGTTCAACTCCCACATACCCCGCCCGCGGGGCGGGCGGGGATCCGGTGATTTCCTCCAACTGAAAAAAAAAAAAAAAAAAAAAAAAGTGTACGTGTACGACAAAACAAAATTTGTTTTATATTCAAAGAATCATATTACTTACACAATTAGGTACTAGACGGGTTCATACTACAATTTTTATTAAATGAACCCCGCTACTCAGCAGCAAGATGATTGTGTGAAAGAAGATATGAAAATTTGCGGCGTGACAGAGAACATATTCCAGATTAGGAATGAATGGAGATATAAAAAAAACTTGAGAGGTATCAAGAGACACCCGGGTGGAACGAAGTTCCTTTGGATTAATTAGTGAGGGAATTGTAATAAAATATTTTGATCACAGCGCCATCTTGCATTAATCATATAAAACAAAATAAGGAATTGTTTTAAAAGATTTTGATCACAGAGCCATCTAGCGATAATCATCTAAAACAAAAAGTGTCGTGACAACTTTTCGTAAGAATTTTTTCCGTCTAGCCCCCATTCATAACGCGCGATAAGGAACTTCGTTTCAAAACTATTCTTAAATTACTGACGCTACTAAACGAATGTGACAAAGACGAAGTATAATGTCTTATCTTTTGACGTATTTTCTTATTGTTAGTGCACTTTCCAGTATGCGTAAACATTTACTTTAAACAAATCATATTATATGAGATGAATATTTACACAACAGTACATAAGTCTTGTTATAATATTGGTTATATAAAAGGGTTTTCCAATGCGAGCTACCATTATTATACAGGGTGATTTTTTTTTATTGCGTGATAGATAAACGCTGTCTTCTTTATATCGTCCTCCCATCTACAAGGAGGTCGACCTCTGCTTCTCGTAGAGTCCCTAGGATACCAGTTTTTTAACTCTTTGCTCCACTTGGGTTACATTATTGAAGTTCAATTAATTATAATCTAGCCTATATTACTCACCGTTGATAATGTAGCTTTCGAATGGTGAAAGCATTTTTAAAAACGGTCCAGTTTTTGAGCCTATTTATTACAACCAAACAAACAAAGTTTTTCTATAATACAGGGTGGATCTGTAACTTTGGACAATCTGACGTGGGGTGAATGACCTGTCAAAATACAACGTAGCACCATTTTTATTTTTTGGATCGGTTAATTTTTTTTTCCGATATTGTGTAGAAAACGTACGACTATCGTTGCGGACTTCCATACTATGATGAAAAAAAAATTTTATCCAATTCCTAAAATAATAGTGGTTCTAAGTTTTATTTCGACAGGTCATTCACCCCACGTCAGATTGTCCAAAGTTACAGATCCACCCTGTATTAGTGTAGATTCTTTGGCTATAATATTGTTACTGCCAGTATGACCTATCATGACCTTCAATATGTCATATCATTAACAAATCACCCTGTATATAATACAGTTATCATTATATATCAGGTATTAACAATTGTTTAAATATTACATACAAATAGTGTATGCAGTTTATGCAAATACTCATTGTTTGCAATAGAAAGTAATGTATACTTATGGAATATTTCTAGAGAATTCTGAAGTAGGTCTTAGATAGTATGACAGTATCTCCTGACATTGGAGAGGTCCATGAGCGACGGTTACCACAACCTGATAAGTCTTTGATAAATACTCTAAAAAAAGCTTTTAAGATCCTGGATATCATGTAGTAGCAGAGTATTAACAAAGGCAAGTAAAACGAGTCCAAACATGACGTGTCTTATTCAGGCTATGGAATGAGCTCCCCTATTCGGTGTTTCCCGAGCGCTATGACTTGTCCTTCTTCAAACGAGGCTTGAAGAGAGTCCTTAAGGGTAGGCCGTAGATAGCGGCCCCGCAAAGACTTCTGGCAATGCAGAGGTCCCTGAATGACGGTAACCGCTTACGATCAAGTGGCCGTTAGCTCGTCTGCCTGTGTGGCAATAAAAAAATTTAAAAAAGGTCAAAATTTCTTTTGGCCACCTTAAAACTGCTTTTTTTTTAGTTGTAGGAAATCACCGGATCCCGGTATGTGGGAGTTGAACCGCACTAAAACCTCCAGCCGCTCACACTCAGCGTCCGAACCCCGGCTGAGGCCAGAACCCAGTACGGGGTTATGAGAGACGACGCGACGCGTTACGCCATCGGCACTCTTTCCCGTCGCGCCGCCCCCTAATACTGCTTTTAACAAAATATCCTATCTCTAATATTTAAGGTACTTCCCGTTTATGTTATATGAACATTTTGGAGAACCAAAGTCACTGACGTAATCCAAAGAATTGCGTCTTTCAAGTAGCAATGGGCAGGACACATTGTGCGAAGAACGGTTAGCTGATGGGCCCGAAAAGTTCTGGAGTCGCGACCAGGAAACGATAGAAGCAGAGTAGGCAGACCTCACACATGATGGACCGACGACATGGTCAGGATCGCGGGATATCACTGGATATAGACAGCGCAGGATCATTGTGGCGAGGTTTGGGGGAGGCCTATGTCCAGCAGTGGACGTCTATAGGCTGATGATGATGATATAAATATTTTCAAAAATAATTTAAAAGATTATTACCTCAAATCTCAGTGTGTCACTTGACTGACTTATATTATATTACATTTAAATTTATATAAAACGGTATACTTAAATATAAATCTATAAATATCAACAAATACACAAACATGATAAATAATATTTTAACATAAACACATATATATATATCTAGTACCTCAAATCTCAGTGTGTCACTTGACTGACTTATATTATATTACATTTAAATTTATATAAATTTAATTGTAAAGATTGTTCTTCACCACCGTCTACCGTCTTTCTTCTATTAAATGTTTTCTATCCATGCAATGGTTGCCTGGAAGAGATCGCTTTGAGCGATAAGGCCGCCCATTGATACACTATATTTAAGTTTTTGTAACGTATAACTATGTAATTGTGGTGTTTCAATAAAGATTTTTAGTATTGTATTGTATTTGTATGATGAACATCTTGTATATATTTGCAAAAAACCTCAAGAAATTTCTGTCACTACAAATATTACAATTCATATGTTATTTACATCAGATAATAGTAGTGCACTATTCCTTATCTGATATCATTTAAATACACTAATTAAGTATTTACTGTAGATCAAAACTGACCTAGTTATGCAGTATAGATATTTTTATCATTAAACTGACAATCTTATGAATCAGGTCAAATATTTATCGAAGTTTAAGATGAATTCTGTGTGGTAGATGGTAGATGACCGTCCCTGACATTGCAGAGGTCCATGAGCGACGGTCACCATTCAATAGGGATGTAATGTAAAAAAAATTACAAAATAGTTTATTAATAGAAATTTTACAAACAACTGATACATCTTTGACAATGGTCCGCGCACTAGGTCAGACCTGTATCGCGGGAGACCGTAATAAGAAATTACCAATGGTTTGTACACCCAGAGAAAATATTATGAGTTTAAACTATTTAACAATATAATAAAATTAATAACGCTAAATAAAAACAAAGAATATAAAAAGAAAGAAACAAAACACTACCTGATTCCATCCATACTGGTAAATCTAATATATATTATAAAGGCGAAAGTTTGTATGTATGGATGGATGTATGGATGTATGTTTGTTACTCTTTCACGTGAAAACTGCTGAATGGATTTGAATGAAACTTTACCACAATATAGCTTATACATCAGAATAACACATAGGTTACAATTTTTGAACCCCTTTGTAACGCAGAACGGTCACCTAGTAATGCCATAAATGAATAATCGAAATCGTAAAAATCTTTGTTTAATACTATTTAGTGAATGAAACAATGTGGTTTGGGTCAGTCAAATCAAATAAACGAGTGAAGTTAGGTATGACACTATTAATTATTATAATTCCCACGATTTCAACTAAAAAGTGAAAGGTTGTAAAACAAGGATTGCAACTGCTACAGACTGCATGGTATAAAACACAAAATAATAATATAAATATACTAGCATTTATTGTAAATTGTGTCATTCCAAGTCAATCGATCGAAAATGATTTCAGTGGCGCGATTCAGGAATACAAGTAGGTATTGACATTTATTGACGACAATGTAAATTAAGAGTACATTATTTAAAACATAAAAGTATATCACAAATTAATCCTTAACATCGTGTTTGGACTCGTTTTACTTGTCTTAGCACTGTACTGCTACATGATATCCAGGATCTTAAAATTCTATATTTCAAAAGTTATTTTACTCAACATTATCGTATTTATAGTTTCAATTAAAATTGTTGTAACTTGCATTTGTTATCTCTTGCAACCTTGCGCTGGTAATTTCAGCAATTATAGTTACATGTGTCAACCTACTTATTTTATCATAATATATATAGTGTCAACCTTTATTATAATTATTGGAACGAAGTTCCTCATCGCGCGTTATCGAAAGGGGGCTAGACAGAAAAAAACCTTACGAAAAGTTGTCACGACACTTTTTTTGTTTTAGGTGATTATCGCTAGATGGCGCTGTGATCAAAATCTTTTAAAATACGTTCCTTATCATGCGTTAAGTTAGAATAAAAAATATAAGATATATTTTAATCGAAAGGAACTTCGTTCTATTCGGGTGTCCCATGACACCTCTCAATTTTTTTTCCATACGAAAGATGTTGCATGCCGTGGTGTCCCATTTTGATTTTATCAAGATTCGATAAGCACTATTTCACAATTTTCTGTGTGTGTTTAACGTATTTAATACGGGCTACCTGATCGTAAGCGGTTACCGTCGCTCATGGACCTCTGCATTGTCAGAGGACACTACGGGGCCGCTACCTACGATTTTTGAAGAATTTCTTGTAGCCTTGAAGAAAGAAGTGTTATGTTAGAAAGGAAACGGCTCGGCGGGAAAGTGGCCCCTGGAGATTGTTAAGGGAGATAATTGTGAAGAATAAAACAATACTATAATCAAGCAAGAAGTTTTACTGAAAAGTATCTGAACTTAGATTGAGAGAGAGAGTTTACCACACGTCTTTCAAGACAATAATTGGAATTTTAAAATGTAATTATCAGGATATTGACATTAGGCAATTTAAAGACTATTTATGCAAAAAAAAAAACGGTTTTCGTCATTTTGTTAGTTGCACCAGTATAGGTAGGACACTTAATATTACAAAGAGGAAAGATTTGTATTTTTGTATGAAACGAATAAACTCAAAAAGTACTTGACCGATTTTAATAATTCTTTCACCATTCGAAAGCTATATTATCCACGAATAACATAGGCTATATCTTATTTTCAAAAAAGTTAGGGATCCGTATGAAAATATCGAATCTTTGCGATGCAGACGCAGTTGAACGAGTTATCTAGTGATTTATATGAGTATCTATGCTTACAGGAAAATTGCACAATATTACTCAACGACGTGCCATTGTGAAATATATAATGACGAACCGTGACGTCAACACACATATTTAAACATAATACAAATAAACTTATTCAGACACTCGCGGTTTTCTATAATACTTTCATGTATTTTCAACGGGTTCTTACCAGATTATCGAGTATGTGGAATCCAGTGCTAAACACAACAGTCACTCGCGGGTTCATGATCAGAGAGTCTTGTAGATACAGTGAGTGTGGTGTGTCGTGATGTGAGTTCGAGTTCCAGTGGTACTACACAAAAGCGAACGAGAAAGAGGGTAGGCAGATTTGTTTGCTCTTAAATCGACCCGCAGTATCCAGTCTTCTCGTGATCATGACGTTTGCAATAACGTTGAAATATCGAGACAATTCAATTAATTAAATATCGTGATAAGAACCCGTTGAAAATGCATGAAAGTATCTAGATTTTAATATAATCTCTTTAAATGTTTACGATCTCTTTTCTTAGATATCATAATACTATGCAAGTAACTGATAAATAGCAATTTATCACACTGGCTTAAATCGGTGAAGGAAAACATCGGATGGAAACCTGCACACAAACGAGGCTTGAAGTGTCCTTAAGGGTATGCCGTAGGCGGCCCCGCAATGTCTTCTGGCAATGCAGGGGTCCATGAGCGACGGTAACCGCTTGCGATCAGGTGGCCCGTTGGGTCGTCTGCCTACGAGGCAATAAAAAAAAGAAGAAATATCTACAACTACTATTATTCTTAAATTAATTAATTTAATAATGAAGTAAATTGTGAAATTTTGTCAGTTAAAAATACACGTTTTTAAACACAGATCCAAAAGTACATGTTCGATCTTTAAAAATAAGGTATGGGACCTAAGTTCAGCTTCCTCCTTTTTTGGAAGTCGTTCAAAAATAAAGTATAGATTTAAAATCCTTGTATGATATGCTCAGTCCCGCATTGTCTCGTGGTGAACTATACCTGATCCCTCTACTGAGGAGACCTGAGACCAGCAGTGGACAGTAATGGGTTCCAGACGACCGTCACTTTTCAAATGACACCAGAATCATTCAAATCGGTGCACCCAAACTAAAGTTATGCAGTAACAAAAAAAAAACATACAAACGAATGGAGTACCCTTTTTGAAGTGGAAGTCGGTCAAAACCAGTGAAAAAGATACTTTTTTTTGCTATGGCAGGCAGACGAGCCAACGGCCCACCTGATAGGAAGTGGTTACCGTCGCTCATGAACCTCTGCAGTATCAGGGGACACTGAGGGTCGCTACCTACGACTTAACTTTAAGGACCCTCCTCAAGCCTCGTTTGAAGAAGGACAAGTCATTATTCTTCAAAAAAAGAGAGATAATTCAAAATCTATCAAAGAATTGCTCAGAAAATCCAAAACGAGAATCATTAACATTTTATACAAATATTATTTTAAAGAGCCAACCTTGACTGTTCTCGGATGAACGTACAAACTAGGGATGTTGCGAATGCGAATATTCGTTATCGACATTCGCGAATACGATTTTTTTATTGCATTGTAGGCCGATGTATTACAGATGTCCACAACATTCATAACATGCAATGTACTCCAAATAATTAGTATAAATAAAATAATTATAAACTTATTCAAACACTCGCGGTTTTCTCTAATACTTTCATGCATTTTCAACGGGTTCCCACCACGATATTTAATTAATTGAGTTGTCTCGATATTTCGTTGTTGTTGCAAACGTCCTGATCACGAGAAGACTGGATACTGCGGGTCGATTTAAGAGCAAACAAATCTGTCTACCCTCTTTCTCATTCGCTTTTGGGTAGTACCACTGGAACTCGAACTCACATCACGCCACACACAACTGTATCTACAAGACTCTCTGAAATATCGAGACAACTCAATTAATTAAATATCGTGGTAAGAACCCGTTGTAAATGCATGAAAATAATTGTAATGACAAATAAAATATTTATTATTAACATAACATAATATTTATTCGCATTCGCATGATTTATAGCGAATGCGAATATGAGTCACATCCCTAGTACAAACAAACAAAGAAACTGTCTTATTTATAACTCGGTTCCGGTTAATGATGAGTTCTCATGAAACAAACAGTTTGAGATTGTTTTTGTTTGGCATCTTTATGAAAGACTAGCTGACGTCGTCTGCGTCACATAAAGGGTCTAATATTTCCTAGTACCATATCGATCATCTATGCATATTTTTTTTTTTCAGCTGGAGCAAATCACCGGGGTATGTGGGAGTTGAACCTCACTAAAACCTCCAACCGCTCACGCTCAGCGTCCGAACCCTGGCTGAGGCCAGAACCCAGCACGGGGTTTGGAGGGACGGCGCGACGCGTTACGCGCTCGGCACTCTTTCCTGTCGCTCCGTCCCCACATAATATTCCCTGGTACCATATCGAAAATCTATGCTTATAATGTTTATAATTGACTAGCTTGACAACTTCATCTGCGTCACAAAGAAAAACAATATATCCTATAGCCTTCCTCGATAAATGAACTTTTCAAAACTGAAAGAATTGTCGAAATCGGTGCAGTAGTTTCGGAGCCTATTCGAGACAAACAAAAAATCAAACCTTTCCTCTTTATAATATTAGTATAGAAAAAGGTAATAAGCGTAACTTGCATGCGTCTATACGAGCTGACCCGCGCAACTTCGTCTTCGTCACGAATGGAGAATTCTGTGCAGAGCAATGTCTTTACGAGATCACATCAAAAACCGCTAAACAGATGAGTGTTTCTCTACTATATCATGCATGTATTAAACACATAAACCTTCCTCTTGAATCACTCTAAAGAAACCGCATAAAAATCCGTTGCGTAGTTTTAAAGATTTAAGCATACTGTATAGGGATTGTGGCGACCAATAATAACGCGCGAGATCCTGAATCGCGGTTACGAAATTTCAGAAATCTTCGCATGTATACGACATCTGAAATCTACCTCGCCCAGTCGGAGATCTCCCTTTGGCCGTAAGTCCACTGTAGGTACCCACAGGGATTTAGGGATATTTTTGGAACGAAGTTCCTTATCGCGCGTTATCGAAAGGGGGCTAGGCGGAAAAAATTCTTACGAAAACTTGTCACGACACTATTTTGTTTTAGATGATTATCGCTAGATGGCGCTGTGGTTAAAATCTTTTAAAACGTTCCATATAGCGTAAAAAAAAAAATAGGAAAAAACAAATATAAGATATTTTAATCGAAAGGAACTTCGTTCCATCCGGGTGTCCCTTGACACCTCTCAATTTTTTTGAATACACCCTGTATAATATAAATTAGTTTTTTTGTTATAATACTAGCTGTTTCACTAATTAACATTGAGTACGCCCTTGAATAATAATAAATACGATAATTCTTATACCTGCTCCACTAATGACAGATAGAGGACATGACTATACAAATAAATAAAATAAAAAAATAATATAAAACGAATAAAGTTTTTTTTATGTTTGTGCCTCGATAACTTTAGTTTGGGTCGACTAATTTGAATGATTCTGGTGTCAGATGAAAGGTGATGGCTGAACTTAGGTCCCATACCTTTTTTTTAAAGATCGAGCAAGTACTTTTGGTTCTGTGTTGCGTGTATTTCTTTTTTAAATGAACCGATTTCAATGATTATTTTTTTGTTAGATAGCAGATTTTGGGCATTATCTTTTTTTTTTTTTTTTTTTTATTCCCTTGTAGGCAGACGAGCTAACGGGCCACCTGATCGTAAGCGGTTACCGTTGCTCATGGACCTCTGCAATGTCAGCGGACACTGCGGGGCCGCTACCTACGGCCTACCTTTTAAGGACTTTCTTTAAGCCTCGTTTGAAGAAGGACAAGTCATAGCGCTCGGGAAACACCGAAGAGGGGAGCTCATTCCAAAGTCGGATGGTGCGTGGCAGAAAAGAATTTTTGAAACGGACCGTGGATGACCGCGGTGGTTCCAAGTAGTAAGGATGAACTCCACCTCGACGACGGGTGGTGCGATGATAGAACGGAGATGTTGGAATCATCTCGAATAATTCTTCGGAGCACTCCCCGTGGAACAAGCGGTATAGAATGCAAAGAGAACCGAAGTCTCTTCGCAGACCCAAAGGTTCCAAGTGGTCCGTGAGCTTAGGATCGTCAACGATACGGACAGCCCTGCCCTGCACGGAGTCAAGTGGATGCAACTGGTATTTGGGAGCACCAGCCCAGAGGTGGGAGCAGTACTCCACACGTGGCCGTACTTGAGCCTTATAAAGCACAAGCCTTTGCCTCGACGTGAAGTACCGCTTCGCTCGGTTAATGACTCCCAGCATCTTAGAGGCAAGTTTGGCTTTGCCTTCTAGATGACTCCGATACTGGACAGTGCCCGACACGTTGACCCCAAGGATCCCGATACTCTCGGACACTTCAAGGGAGACTCCTTGGAATTTCGGCGCCATGACAAATTGGTCCTTCTTCGCAGTGAACGCGCAAACCTGTGTCTTCGAAGGGTTGAACTGAACTAAGTTCAGTTCACCCCATTTGGAGACCCGCCCCAGAGAGTGCTCCACTTCAGACACAAGTTCGGCTCGTCTCTCCTGCACCTGACTCCGAGAGAAACTCTGATGGCCAGTATATCGCGCATCCCCCGTACTATCATCCGCATAACAATGCATGCCATCAATAGACAACATGTCATTGATATGCAGAATGAAAAGCGTAGGGGAGAGCACTGAACCTTGTGGGACGCCAGCATTAATGGTCTTGGTATCGGAAATGCATCCGTCAACCACAACTCGGATGTTCCGACCATCCAGAAAGCTGGCGACCCACTTGCAGAGCCCCTCGGGGATTCCGTAAGATGGTAGCTTCGATAGATATCTCATATAAATTTGATAAAGATCTGACTGGTAGTTTTTGTGCTATGCTTGAGAAATGGAAGTCGGTCGTTTTCATTTTTGTAATAAAAATATTATTGGCATTTACGAATGTATTTTTGTTTCTGGCCTACCAGTTGTCATTTGCGTGCATTGGAAGTGGTTACCGTCGCTCATGAACCTCTGCAATGTCAGGGGACACTGAGTGGTCGCTACCTACGACCTAACTTTAACCACTCAACTGGGAACATTACAACTTCGTTCAGAATCAATACCGTGTTTGAGCCTCTTTTTAAAAACATTTTTTTTCAATAATTTTTAATTTTGATTTTTAATTAAACCTTATATTTTTGTAAATCTTTATTACTAAACGACGCTGTATTGCATTTTCAGCAAAATTATATCATCTCCGTAAAATATGAGACGATTAAAAAATGTACACAAAACAAGTTTTAGAACTGTGCTCAATTTTGGCTCCTGCCACAGACTTGGCAAAAGTAAACAAACGAATTTGATTGCCGATCCCAGTTGAGTGGATAAGGACCCTCCTCAAGCCTCGTTCGAAGGACAAGTTATAACATATCATTACGGTAAAAAAAATCAAACTTATACATTTGGTTATCACATGGGCAAAGTCCACAATTTTTAAAACCTTATTAAATCGGGGTTTTCCCAATTCACTTGAGGATAATCATAATTATTCCGACATCTTGTGTCGAAGGTTTTTGTACGTGCATCGATAAAAACTTTATAAGATTGTCCGAGAACTATTTGAAGTACTTCCTACAGATAAAGGTATTTAAATGTCTTTGGTTGTTGTCAATATAAGATAACCATGAGCTACTAAGAAATCTTCTCAGTTGTCATGCGCTCCTGGTACTCAATCGTTGTATTTATTAGAAGAGCTTGTTGTTCGTCAAGTAAAACCTTCTCAGTTGTCATGCGCTCCTGGTACTTAATCGTTGTATTTATTAGAAGAGCTTGTTGTTCGTCAAGTAATACCTTCTCAGTTGTCATGCGCTCCTGGTACTCAATCGTTGTATTTATTAGAAGAGCTTGTTGTTCGTCAAGTAAAAGCTTCTCAGTTGTCATGCGCTCCTGGTACAATCGTTGTATTTATTAGAAGAGCTTGTTGATCGTCAAGTAATACCTTCTCAGTTGTCATGCGCTCCTGGTACTCAATCGTTGTATTTATTAGAAGAGCTTGTTGTTCGTCAAGTAAAAGCTTCTCAGTTGTCATGCGCTCCTGGTACTTAATCGTTGTATTTATTAGAAGAGCTTGTTGTTCGTCAAGAACCTTCTCAGTTGTCATGCGCTCCTGGTACTTAATCGTTGTATTTATTAGAAAAGCTTGTTGTTCGTCAAGAACCTTCTCAGTTGTCATGCGCTCCTGGTACTTAATCGTTGTATTTATTAGAAGAGCTTGTTGTTCGTCAAGAACCTTCTCAGTTGTCATGCGCTCCTGGCACTGGTTTTAAATAAATATTTTATGAATATAATTGATTATACTTTACTTTATCCAATCAATTAATTAATTAATAAGCCTTGAAATACCCGTAGTTCTTTGTTTA
The DNA here is from genome assembly GCA_030269945.2 of Trilocha varians. Taxonomy (NCBI): domain Eukaryota; kingdom Metazoa; phylum Arthropoda; class Insecta; order Lepidoptera; family Bombycidae; genus Trilocha; species Trilocha varians. The sequence goes on along the minus strand of AP028278.1, from coordinate 14,875,821 downwards.
ATTCAATAAATTGTTACAATACCGATAAGTACTTGTTTAAAATTGTAAAATGCTGTCGTGTTAGGTACGTGTTCAATCTAGTCCTTTCTTAGTTATCACTGATAATTAAACTGAAGGTCGGTTCTTAATAACTTGTACAAGTATTAATAAGAATTTTAGTGAGAACTTCCGTATACAATTAAAGTAAAGGAATCAAACTGAATATTTTACAAGCTTCATATTAACTTGCACTGGATGTGACTAAGTACTAATATTACATGGGGGCGGCGCGACGGGAAAGAGTGCCATGGGCGTAACGCGACGCGCCGTCCCTCATAACGAAGTGCTGGGTTCTGGCCTCAGCCGAGGTTCGGACGCTGAGTGTGAGTGGTTGGAGGTTTTAGTGCGGTTCAACTCCCACATACACATCACCGGGCGAGGATCCGGTGATTTCCTCCGACTAATAAAAAAAAACTAATATTACATTAAAGACAAGTTAGCTTTCCCTCGGGTTCCTGGGCTTCACTGCTCAGAGTCATTACGATGGTCGCCGCTGTGGATCCTGGCTACACAGGAGTTACAGTGGTGGGAGTGAGAGGTGGGCAAATACCCGATAATATTACATTAGTAATGTATGTACCTATGTAAGTTCGGGTGGAATCTTGCGAGTTAAATTTGACAAACTTCTCGTTGTCTGATTGAGCTGACATTTTGCACACAAATATATTTCGCGTTACAATGCAATAGTATGACAAAATGGCGCTGATCTGATGATGTATTCGGAAGTTGGTCATAGGAACTCCTGTACTGAATAAGATAGATCTGTCGTGTTTGGGCTCATTTTACTTGTCTTAATCTTAAAAGCTTGTATTTAAAGTTTTTTTCCATTTCTCAAGCATTTTTTTTTTTCAGTTGTATGTGGGAGTTGAACCGCACTAAAACCTCCAACCGCTCACACTCAGCGTCCGAACCCCGGCAGAGCCCAGCACGGGGTTATGAGGGACGACGCGACGCGCTACGCCATCGGCACTCTTTCCCGTCGCGCCGTCCCCATTTCTCAAGCATAGCACAAAAACTATCACACAGATCTTTATCAAATTTATACGAGATTATGTGTGTGAAATGTCTGCTTTTCAACAAATAAGAATCATTGAAATCGGTTTATCTAGAAAAGAAATACACGCAATTTTTTTTAAAATTTGTATTTAATTCTATTATAAATTACAACAATCCCGACAAACTACCATCAGTAGGAAGTAGGTAGTTAATTACATCGGAATTATGTATCAACATAAAACAAGGGAAGTCAATACATACAACATAATAAATAATTCACGCAGCTGTTCAAATGATTAATAACGGACCGAGACAAATCCTTTATTAGGTCAATTGTGTGTCATTTGCATTTAATGAATGTGAGGACTAAACAATGATACATACATATTACAATCTTGGTAATATTTACCTATGTATTATTATGTCGTCGGGTTTACACGAACTACCATCTGACAATTTATTTTAAGAAAATACAAGCTTTTAAGAGTGCTAGCTAATACAAGTAAAACGATCCCAAAGTTGTCACGACACTTTTTTTGTTTTAGATGATTATCGCTAGATGGCGCTGTGATCAAAATCTTTTAAAACACGTTCCTTATTTTTTTTTGACGATTATCGCTAGATGGCGCTGTGATCAAAATCTTCGTTCTATTCGGGTGTCCCATGACACCTCTCAAGTTTTTTTTTAGTGTAATTTATGTAGAGAAAGAAAGAAAAACATTTAATGAAAATACAATACACGTTTACAAATATATTATGTACCTTTGTTTCACAAAACATATGGTTATGTAAACTTGTGTAGCATCTATGACAGACATTATTTCATTTCAAATAACACAGCTGTTTTGAAACAAGTAATGAATTTAAATATGAAAACGACCGACTTCCATTTTTCGAGAATACCTAGCATAAGAACAACCAGTCTGATCTTTATATTTTAAGAGACTAAGGTCTGATGCAGATGAAGACAGAGAGAAAATATCTCAAGCAATACTCGCCATATCATAATATATAATATATATAATATAATATATAATAATCGTATCAGAATGTTTAGACACAGGTAAGAATTTAACTCTCGTCTACGAGAATGTCATACGAGACTCGCTTATGACATTATCGAAGGCGAGAATTGCCTGTGTTTGTTTAGACCAGTCGAGATTCTTGCTTACGAGAATCTCGACTGGTCTAAACACGATCTCGCCTGACATTTTTTCGACTGACATTCAAGTATCGTACAAATCAGTTTGAATCGTTTTCAGGACAGAATTGCCTTTCGAGTTTACTAGTATGAAAAATGACAACAACTGTCATAAAAACTCGAAATACGATTATTGCTTTGAAATTCTGTTTACACAGAGGCAATAATATTCCATCGCGAGGCAATTATCGCTCAAGGTGACGAGCGAGAAGAGTGAATGTTTAGACACTAGAAATATTTTATATTCTTTCGATAATCGTATCTTCGAGGCGAGAAAACGTCATGGCGCAACTTCGTCTATCACGAATGGAGAATCCAGTTAGTGCAGAGCAATGCGCTTATTTACATCACATCAAAAAACGCTAAAATTATCAATGTTTCTACTATATCATGCATGTAATACACATAAATCTTCCTCTTGAATCATTCTATCTATTAATAAAAACATCAAAATTCGTTGCGTAGTTTTAAAGATTTAAGCATACATAGGGATTGACCGACGATCTGGTCAAGATTGCGGGAGGTCACTGGGATGCAGATGGCGCAGGACCGGTCGATGTGGCGAAGTTTGGGGGAGGCCTATGTCCAGCAGTGGATGTCTATAGGCTGATGATGATGATGATGATACATAGGAATTTAGGGACAGAGAAAGCAACTGTTTTATTATGTAGTGATGATTAGAGCAAGATTAACTGTTTTGAAAAAAAACTGACTTCTCGAAATGAGATTCAAGTGACTGTTTTAATTTATGTTTACATCTTTGTTTAAATTTATTTTGGGTGCATTGATTTAGATGTTATTTTTGCCATTAATATAAAGCATAATATTGTGGGCTACCATGATTGTTTTTCTAGCTTTGTTTACGAAATTATGTTCAAAAAACTACTGAGTCATGTTTATTATTTTTTTCAATAAAAACTTCCCCATTGGCTATCTTTGTTTTGTTTGAACTTTGGGCAGTAATGGTTTGGTACAGTACAGTACAGTACAGTGTTGTTTATTACTGTTCTGGATGACCTAATTTAGATAAATCTTTTTTTGTTAGTAAGCAGATACTTCGGACTTAATCTATACTTAATATTATAAAGCTGCAGAGTTTGTTTGAACACACTAATCTCAGGAACTACTGGTCCAATTTGAAAAATCCTTTCACTGTTGGAAAGTTCCTTTATCGAGGAAGGCTACAGGCTATGTTGTATCCCTCTGTGACGCAGACAAAGTTGCGCAGGTCACCTAGTCTAAATTTGATAAAGATCTGACTAGTAATTTTTGGGCTATTCATTATTTTTTGTGTTAAAATTTTTTATTTATTGATTGTAATTTAAATAAAATATTATGATCTGAGGAAACCTGTATTTTATTGGAAAAGTGTATTTAAAATCCTTCTATGATATATGAAGTGGTGGACTAAACCTGATCTGAGGAGACCTGAGACCAGCAGTGGGCAGTAAAGGGTTGTCACAGTTACTGCGATTTGGACTGATAGCTAGTGAGACTAAAACCCCGAGAACAGTCTTGGTAACAAATTTTGTGAAAATTAGATCAGATAAAAGAGGTTCATTGAAATGAAAAAATAATTACTTGTATTATAAAGAGTTTTATTTTGTAATTTTATGGGTGATCTCTGTACTACTAAACTGATTGTGATGTTTTTTTAAGCATTGGAAAATCACATTAACTATATCTTTAAAACATCAACTCAGAAGAGGTTTATGAATTAAAAAAAAAGCTTTTTTTCTTGTACTTTACTCTATATTATAAGCATCAAAACAAGTTCATAATATACAAGTGGAACTGTGCAACTATTAATTTACTCCTGTTCACAACTAATACAGTAAAAAAAATGTTATCTAAAACGGTTCAGTCGTTTTCGCGTGATATCGTGATTAAGGTAAATAGGGATACATTTTATAATTAAATATGATTTTAAACAGTTTAAGAGTACATTAAAACATTTCGCAATTCGAAAAGTAAATAATAAGTGGCCGTCACATCCGGTGAGCCAAAAGCTCGCATGCTTTGTTTAGTCATAAAAAATTCGCTATACATAAATTACTGTATTTAATAAGAAAACAGTACTGACGAAGTCTGAAAAACGACTTTCCAATTTAACATAATAAGATAAATCTTAAATACTGTAGTTTTTCTTAAACGAGAGTTACATGCTTAGTCTATACTAATAATCTAAAGAGGAAAGGTTTGTTTGTTTGTCTCGAATAGACTCAGAAACTACTGGTCTGACTTCCAAAATTCTTTCAGTTTTGGATAGTTCATTTATTGAGAGCTATAAGATATATTGTTTCCCTTTGTGACGCAGACGAAGTTCAGTCAGTATGGAATATTTTAAACAATTCATATCCACAGATGTTTGACTTAAGACTTACCTGATCACAAGATTTTTCAAGACAACTCCACACTTTTTAATTTTAAAATACTCTACACACACTAAAAAGCACCAGTTTCAATTTATTTTTACCTTTTAGTTAATTAGTTCTAAGAATTCGACACTTTAAGCACACGACGAGATCGACAGTTACTGCATAGCAACCATCTACCAGCTGATTCGCTGACAGACTGATGAAAATAAGAATTCATCTTGGTTTACTGTCATTTTGACGTTTAAAATTGATGTTGTGGGGATGTGTGTAGTCGTATTGGAATCGATTTAATTACGAATCGAATGGTGCATCGATAAAAAGTCAAAAATAAATGAATTCAAATAGTACAATGCCGTCTTGATTTGAACAAACAAATAATGTTACACACTTGAACATCAAACTACAAATATGAACATAGCAAATTGTGTAACTATTATTACTGTTACTATTCAATTAATTACTGGTCATAATATGCTTGGCTGTGTCTAAGTGGCTGTAAAAATGCTTTTTTTTTTATTTTTCAAATGAGGCTCAAGTATGAAAGTGGAATACACGTTGAACGGTATCTGACTTCTAGGAACTACAATTACTACCACTTCTACTACTAACACTTTGTTGTGATCAGCAATATGAGCTGCTGATAAACTTGAATTCGGTACCAAAAATTGCCAGTCAGAATTTTTCTTCGTGTAACTGGGCGTGACCTTGACATTCGTGATTCAACTTGATATACCCTAAACGGCATTCCTTCCAGAACTTTATGGTGAGACATTTTAATTGGCAAACAAATTAGCAATTATGTCACATCCTATATTACAGGAAATCACACATTGCTCATTATGTCTCAGTATCATTGTTAAGATAGAATTTTGCAACCAAGAGCCGGTGGGCGTATCGCTGGCGACTGCCGGTTTGGCGTCCAGGGACAGCACTGCCGGGACTACTGCATAACCCCATACTGGTTTCTGTCCTCAGCCGGGGTTCGGACGCTGAGTGTAAGCGGTTGGAAGTTTTAGTGCTGTTTATCCCTCACATATTCTGGCGATTTCTGAATCGAAGTGAAAAAATATAGAAAATGGTAATCTAACAATTTTCACATTTTAAAATCGATTACGACATCGATTGAAACTTTAAAGTCCTCCACTGTTTTAATTCTCACTTTTGACAGCCATTTTTAAAATTCAAACGTCAATTTTTTTTTCGAAGTTTTGCAAAAAGGTTACCACCACGGAGGTTCTTAACAAAAAAAGTTATTTCATTTGTTTGAAAAGTCTCGCATAGTCTGATAAAAATAATCAAAATTGGAACAAAATCAGTAGCTTGTTTTCAGCGACTTCTGCGAGTCCACCATCCCGCAGAAGGAGGCGGCGGGGCGGTTGAGGGAGAGCTCTTTCCTCCCCGACAGATCCCGTCGCCGCCAACGTCGAGCGGGTTGTCGGCCTCACAGACCATACATATATATATGAGAGTCGGCCTCGGGATCTGGCCCCCTAAGAGTACCGGGTCCCCCAATACCGGAACCGAGGGGTGCTGCGCTAGGCTTCAGCACGCACCCTTTGTATCAGCTACCGGAGAATGGTAAGCCGCGCTCCCCGACCCAAGGCTGGTCCTGACCCGAGGGAGACCTCGCGGCCCCATCTCGGCGGGCTTTTGGCCCGCCTACCGAGGGAGGCGGTGGTCGTTTCACCGACGACTGCCGGTTCGACGTCCGGGGGTGACGGGGCGATACGTGAGCGACAATCGCGAACGCGTCCTGTCACCCCTACCAGCCTCGTGCCGGGTTCTGTCCCGACCGGGGATCGGACGTCGAGCGTGATTGGCGGGAGGTTTTAGTGCGGTTCAACCCCCACATACCCCACTCGCGGGGCGAGTGGAATTCAGGCGAATTCCTCCCGTCCAAAAAAAAAAAAGCTTGTTTTCAACTGCCCTTGAGAACAGATGACGAGAATTTAAATCTTAATCTTATCAGTAAAAACTATAAATAAAACGCGAATTATATTAAAATATATTTTATTACATAATTAACATAATAATTAAAGAAAGCACTTAAACAACGTTAATAAAGCTACTTTTGGTAAAAGAAAAATTCAGCACAGAACGTAATTCCTAATACAGTGAAAATAATTTATTTTAAAGAAAACTTTAAATACAAGCTTTTAAGATCGTAGATATCATGTATCAGTAGAGTGCTAGCCAATACAAGTAAAACGAGACAATGATGAGTCTATCTTGTTTAGTACAGGAGTTCCTATGACTACCGAATCCATCATCAGATCAGCGACATTTTGTCATATTATTGCATTGTCATGATATACATCTGCATGCAAAATGTCAGCTTAATCGAAAACCGAGTAGTTTGTAAAATTTATCTTGTAAGATTCCACCCAAATTACATAGTTACATCCAGTGCAAGTTAATATAAAGCTTGTAAAATATAAACAAACGTCGTTACGTAAATTTTGGTTCCTGCCAGACTTGGTAAAGAAACCAAATTTGACGCAGTTCCCAGTTGAGTGATTAAGGTGTCTGACATATAGTTGGATTAGGTATGAACATATGATCTGAAGCCAACTTTCTGATACTGCTACATTCAGCTAAGGGAGTTCTCATGCTTAATCTACCACTTCTTCTCACTGGAGTCACTGTGAATTTCGCTACTTCCGATTTACGCCTGAAAGTAGAAAAAAAATAATAAAAATTAAAATGTCCCTTGAAATCTTGACCAATGAAATTTCACATTTTAAAACACAGATCTAAAGATTTGATCCACTTGTTCGATATTAAAGACCATCATCATTCATTTGACACCAGAATCATTCAAATCGGTCCAACTAAACTCAAGTTGTGAAGGAACAATCATAAAAAATACAGAGGAATTGAGTATTTCCTCCTTCTTAGAAATCGGTCAAAAATGAAATCAATCGACTTTGATTTTTCAAGAATGGCACCTAAACTACCAGTTATCTTTATAGATTATGTCCAATACCTACTTTCTAACAATAAAATCATCCGAATCGGTCCATTCTAACTTACGGAATATGTAATAAAAAAAACAGTCGAATTAATAACCTCCTAACTACCAAGCATTTTTGATGTTGTATAGCGTTTACCAAATGGATACTTACAATACTAAACAGCTACTGTCCACCATTAAAATTACTACATCACAAGAACAATGGTTTTAAAAGCTCTAACTCAAACTACAATATAAAATATCATTTAAAATCTAAAAGTAATAATATATTTTAAAGAAAACTATTTCAATATAAGCTTTTAAGATCCTGTATATCATGTATCAGTAGAGTGCTAGATAATACAAGTAAAACGAGACAACAAGTCTATCTTGTTTAGCACAGGAGTTCCTATGACTACCGAATCCATCGTTAGATCAGCGCCATTTTATCATATTATTGCATTGTCACGCGATATACATCTGCGTGCGAAATGTCAGCTCAATCGGAAACCGGAAAGTTGGTCAAATTTAGATTCCACCCGAACTTACATAATTACATCCAGTGCAAGTTAATATAAAGCTTGTAAACACTACTTCTACGATATTCTACTTACAGTTTAGCTTGTTGTACAGCAAATCTTATAATCGTACTTTTGAACACATTCTTCACGTCGACCATTTTGGGATCGACGCAGCGCCGTTTCCCACTGTTGGGACTGATCTTCAGCTGCATAAATTTGTCCAGCAAATGATCTAAGTTCGCTTCTACTACTGAATGCTGAAATGTACGACAGATTATAGAGATTAAGTAAGAAACAAAGACGTTGTTGCAAACGTCATGATCACTAGAAGACTCAATTAATTAAAAAAAACTTGAGAGGTGTCATGGGACACCCGAATAGAACGAAGTTCCTTTCGATTAAAAAATATCTTATATTTTTTTTTTCCTAACGTAACGCGCGATAAGGAACGTGTTTTAAAAGATTTTGATCTCAGCGCCATCTAGCGATAATCATCTAAAACAAAAAAGTGTCGTGACAACTTTTCGTAAGAATTTTTTCCGTCTAGCCCCCTTTCGATAACGCGCGATAAGGAACTTCGTTTCAAATATCGTGGTAAGAACCCGTTTACAATGCATGAAAGTATATTATAGATAACTGCAAGTGTTTATCTCTTGTAACCAAAAGACGACATTGGATGCAATTTTTTCCGTTCAAAAGTACCAAAAGTCAAATGGTACGTCACTCGACGCACGGGTCACGTGACATACATATTTTGTTAAAAAAAATGAAGGGGTCCGTTTAGCCCCGCTACTCAGCAGTCAGGTCTGGATTTTCTATTTGAGGTATATCAAAACTATGTACCAAGTTTTCAGATTACCTCAAATACCTGCTCAAAATTGGTCACTAGCTCTCGGGTTAGCTATATCATCAATGGTGACAAGAATTTCAGTTCACCTGGGCCCAACAGTGGGCAGTACTGTGTTGTGTTCATACCTCAGTCCCTTTAGCGATAGCCTCTTCCCAGCATTGCACAGAAGCAGGTAGATCCCCTCTTCTTTCTTCTAGGGCAGCCCTGCATTCCCAATACGCAGCCGTGTTTGAAGCATCCGGGAATCGTTCACGGATAGCACGGAGCCAACGAGCGCTTTGCTCCCAATCGAAACCCTGGAATAGTTATTTAGAATTCTTAGTTGGGTAGTGGTTGAAGCGCTTGACTTCCGTACGAGAGGTCGCGGCTTCAAAACCGGCTTGTCTATACTAATATTATAAAGAGGAAAGATTTGTTTGTTTGTTTGTAATGAAACTACTGGACCAATTTCAAAAATTCTTTCACCTTTGGAAAGCTACATTATCCCCGAGTAACATAGGCTATATTTTATTTTCAAAAAATTAGGGGTCCGTATGAAAGTATCGAATAGGTAACACAATGTGAATAATTCATCGAAAACCTATTTATGCGTACGCTGCAAAAACTATTGACAGTAGAACAAAATGATGTACTACGGGTTTTTAGGTCTTTTGAAGACAAACAAAAAAGTCCGCCACAGCATATATCTAACTATCATAGTTTAGTCACAATAACCGCTTATGTTTGTAAAAAATATTTCGTCCCCAGATTGAATTTAAAGTTAAATGAGTATCGTTATATTAACCCTTATCCAAATTAAGTATTATATTATCAAGAGTATTAATGTAAAAGTAAATTACTTTTTGTTTTATTCCAATCGGACTTTTCGTTTAGAAGTTATCACGAGTATAAAACGCAATGAATATGCGGCCGCGCAAATAACAACGCGACGGCATTGCGAGTACTGTTTGAACTCGTTTGTAACGCAGACGAAGTTGCGCGGGTCAGCTAGTTATTTTATAAGATCCTATTTGTACTCATGTTAAAGCAAATAAAGATTTCTATTTCAAATACACTCACCTCTTTTAACAAATCAGTGAGATCATTCAATGCACCCAGCAAAACTTCATTCACATTAAACGCTTCTGAAGTCAATGTACTATCAGCACTCTCATTGAAATCAACACTCTCACTGACATTGCTCACTCTTCGCCAATTGTTTAAATCCTTAACCTGCATCTCCGAATAAGATCCATCATCGCTATCAGAATCTAAGGCTATATTCTCCTTATTCTCATCCTCAAAGTCAATGTGAGGTATCTGAGGTAGCGTTAAGTGGTTTATACCGAAACATTGCAAATGGTGGTAAGAGTCGAGCGATTTACCCCGTTTCTGGAGCCAGGATTTGAGACGTGCCTGTAATTCTTCGGGTCGTGGCGTGTTATAATTCTGAGGTACAGGTGTCATGAATTTGACTTTTTTACGTTCGCTTTTAATCGCTGATATTACTTTATCTTGGGTAACGTTTTCGTCCTCGTCTATATTTTTGAGGTGTACTTTGTTCAGCTTGTCGCCTATTGATGCCCATTTGTGGATGCAATTTGTAAGCTCGTTTTTGTTTATTCTCTTGAAATGGACAGCAGATATTGATCTACGGACTGGTTTCTGATCTAGTATTAAACCAGTGTTTGATATGACTTTTTTTAAGTAGTTTGGATCAGTTTTCAGTTTCTTAATGTCATCATTTTGGGTTACTTTAGGTTTGTAAAGTCGTTCAAAAACGGATTCTCTGTGTTCCGGAAGCTTTGGTATCATGGATTTACGTGTTGGTAATTTTATGGTGTTCAGTTTCGGCGCTGCTAGACTTTTTCTTACTTTAAATTCGGTTTTATTTCTCTCAATAATGTCATTTTTGGTTTTTGTCGGTATTTTGCTATCGGGCTGTTTATTCAAGTTTGTTTCAACCTTTGTCTGGATTTTATTTGTGATGTTTTTTGTGACTTCTTTAGTAGTTTTTTTTATTGGTATAATTTGTTTAATTTCTTTGGATATAGTTTTTTTATCATTTAAACTGTTTTGTTTTATATCTTTAGTAGATGTTTTTTTAAGGTCAGGAGCCGTTGTTGGTCTTTTTATACCGTTGAGTGGTAATTTAGGTTTGGAATTGGCTAGTTCATTTTTGGCAGGTCTATTAGCAAGGGACAGATTTGATAATGAGTTTTTGGGAGGATCAGTTTTGTTGTATTTCTTAAGGTTTAATTCTCTTAGCTGAAAATGAAATGGATTGATATTAATAGATAGGCTTTTTAACGTAACTCCTGGTTTTAAGTTTTTTACACAAAGTTGTACTAATTATAATTGAACTTAAAATAGTCTAGATTATTTTGTGTTTCTCAGTTTATGAGTGACAGATAATTCTAGTATCTTCAACTTAGTCCAACCGCAGAAAGCTTATTAGAATTATAACTGGCAAAGTTTCAGTGTAAAGGTAGATAATTTCTAATTGATTTAGGACCTATCAGTAGATTTATTACCCGAATATATTATAAACTGTCTAAAACTTCTTTTACCTTCTCGATTCGCGCCTTTTCTCTAGCGATACGCTCTTCTCGAAGTTTATTCAATCGTTCCGCAACAGACTCCATTCTGAAATCACTGTTTCACTTGTTTTACTAATAACACTGATGTCGTGATAGTTTTAAATAAGCAATAATAAACATAGGATGCTTATCGCTTTACTACAAATCGCTTTATCACAAAATAACGGTTGACAAAACAAACCACCGGTAAAATTCAAATTTTCAAGCAAGTTTTCATTTGCTTGACAGTTGACAATAAAACTGTTAGTGTCAAATGTCAAAGCTGTCTAAGAATGGAATGTCATAGAATAGCATAGAAGTAATGTGCGATAGATGGATAGAGAACAAATTATTTTCTAAAACATTAATTTACACATACTATAAAAAAAATTATACACAACTGTTCTATTCTATTTGATAAAATGTGTTAATTAAAAATATTTACCTGCAGTTTTGCTTACAAAATCAAAATGTTTAATGAGTCTCTTCGGGAATATTGTTTTTTCATTATTTTCATGAATCTGATCAACCAGAGCGTATAAGAGATGCCTTTTAATGAAAAATTTCAAGGGTGATGAAGACAAGTTGATTTTCATTCATTTTTTGTTTTTATCTACAACTAGTATCCGTACACTTTTTGGGCGTTTTCGTAAAGTTTACCCAAGGGTAACCCATATTTTACTAACTAGCTGACCGGCGCGACTTCGTCTGCGTTACAAAGGGGTTCAAACAGTGCTCGCAATGCCTTCGAGTTAGTACTTTCGCGGTCCGCTGTGCACACACATATTCAATGCGTTTTATACTCGTAATAACTTCTAAACGAAAAGTCTGATTGGAGTAAAACAAAAAGTAATTTACTTCTACATTAATACTTTTGATAACATAATACTTAATTTGGACAAGAGTTAATATAACAAAACTCATTTAACGTTAATTTCAATCTCGGGACGAAATATTATTTTTATAAATATAAAAGCGGTTATCGTGACTAAACTATGATAGTTAGATATATGCTGACGCGGACTTTATTGTTTGTCTTAATAATACCTAAAAACCCGTAATCTATCATTTTGTTCTATTCTCAATAGTTTTTCCAGCGTACGCATAAATAGGTTTTCGTTTATTCACCTTGTGTTACATATTCGATATTTTCATACGGATCCCTATTTTTTTGGAAAATAAAATATACCCTATAACCTTCCTCGATAAGTGGACTTTCCACCAGTGAAAATCCTGAGATTTGCGCGTTCAAACAAACAAACAAACTCTTCAGCTTTATAATATTAGTATAGATTTAGTATTTGTGAATGACTGGATGTGTTAAACTATTGTAAAATTGTAGGTAAATGCCTGCTATTAATTAATAATTTTGTCTCTTTCAGATTTAGGCTGATGTCGAATCTATGGGATAATTCATCTAAGATTATTATGTTTTTTTTAATACGTAGTACAAAAGATATTTTACAGGGCAAAGATATTCCATTGTAATATTTCACGTTTTATTAAAACAAAGGTAGTGACAATGCTGCCTTCTGATTTTGTTAATTTTCAACTTTTTTGGTTAAATATTTCGAATATTTAATTATAGAGGTATAATAAAAAAAATGATTAGACATTCTTAAGTCACATATTTCAAATTAACTACATATATGAAAATTTCAAACTATACAGTAATACAGAGAACTCATGACAAAAACTTTTTCATCATTAAAAAGCTTATTGTAGAATTTGAGAGAGAATTTTTAACCACATTGTTTATCTGAGTAACGTAATAAAAGTAAGTAGCATGTCGAAAGTATATTTACATTTTCAATAGTGCTAACATAAATTCAGGAGACGCTTGCATAAATAAAACAACAAAATCGGTAATATTATTTAATCTTAAAATATTTATTCGATTATAAAAATATATTTATCATAAATTTAAACATTGAGTCTAGATATTGGCACATAATTGTGATAAATAGTAACAAATATTATATGGCATAGACAATAATTCCCGCCATTTTAACTAATCAGCAAATAAATGAAATGTATTAAACTACAATTACTAGAATATAAATGAAATGAAGAATAATAACGTTGTATAGAATTTTAATTTTTATAACTTCGATATACAGGGAGTCCCAAGACTATGTGACATGAACGGGAAGTACCTTAAATATTCGAGGTAGGACGTTTTGCTGAATCGAAACAATATTTTATTTTTCATATTAATTAAAACTGTATTCAAATTTTTTTCGTATTTTTTTTGTTTATCTTATAATCAATTATGCCACATAATTTGAGACACCCTGTATAATTAGATAAATAATTAGAGCGTAAAAATGGCACCAAATAAAAAGCAAGATTAGCAATCTTTGTAACGAGTGTTCCTTATTGTAATGATAGTACACTATCTCATTTTTAGGTGTCAAAAGTTTGATATCGACTAAGTTCGTGACAATATTTTCTGACGTTTTGTCCAACTCCAACTTATATTTCGAAGCATTATAATATTAAAAGCCAGCTTTAATGAAATCATAACATTATTACATCTGGAATCAACATCATAAATAACAGAATGAAGCCAATTTAAAGCGCACCGATCGCGCGTAACAACACGATATTTTGATTCAACATCAGAAATAACAAAGTGAAATTTTAAAGAACTTGTGTGTATAATATTTTATTAGTGTGTTAAACGAATTGAGTGTCATCGGTACACTAACGCCAGAATATCGTGTAGTTACGCGCGATCGGTGCACTTTAAATTGTCTTCATTCTGTTGTTCATGATGCTGATTCCAGATGTAATAATTCTATGAATGAAATACGAAGATTAAAATGTATTCGTGCCGTGTTGGTAGTTGTTACTATAATAATAAATATCGCATGAAAATTAGAAAACTTTAAATTTATTCATTTTAAATACAGTAGGTTTTTGTCAGTACTTTTAATAAATACACAAGGAAAACGTTTTAAACGCTTTTACATATTGACGAAGATTTAATTTAAAAATGCCATGTATTTTTATGCATACGATTCTTTGTAAAGAATCTTCTACGATCCAAAATTATTATGAACAGATTGTGATGATTTGAATTGCTGTACCTGTGGCCTTTCGCTAGTAGTGGCCGCCACTAAACGCTTGATCTTCGAGTAATTGTCTAGTGGCCTACTTAAAAATGGCACCCGTCTATCTAAGGAAACCGACGAATTCAATTCATACGGATTTGCTGCGGCAAATCGTAAACACGTTATGCATAGTTTTCAAGATATATGAACAACAGCGATCGCTACCGGTGGCGGCCAATTGTAGCAAAATCAAAAGCCACTCAAGGAAAACGACGAATCCAATTCAAATGTATGCTGTGGCAAATCGTAAGTATAATTTTCAAGATATAAGAACGACAGCGATCGCTACTGGTGGCGGCCAATTGTAGCAAATTCGAAAGCCACTTGTCTCAAAAATGGAATGTTTTTAAATAAATAAATGCGAAATTCAATCTTTAAGTTATATGACTACAATTCCTATACTAAAATCTTTTAATAACACTATATTGCTATATTTTCAAGTTTGATAATACTTCACTTACACTATTATTAAACGGGTTCTTACCACGATTATTTTTAATTGAGCGGTCCCGATATTTCGGCACTGTTTCAAGCGCCATGATCACGGGAAGACTGCGGGTAGGTCATTTAAGAGCAGACAAATCTGTTTACCCTCTCGTTCGTTTGCCGGTACCACTGGAACTCGAACTCACATTTCGACATACCACACTGACAGTATCGCCGTCTCAAAACCGCCGTTTAGTAGTAGTGTAAGTGATGTAGATAACCGCGAGTGTTTAAAGAAATTGATAATACTTATCACATAGTCTTGATGTAGGTATAATAATTATTTTTAATAACATTCAACACAACCTTTTTATTCATAGAGTCATTGACGATGTATATCTCATGATTCAAAATCCGTAGTCGCATTTTTTAATAATTTCTGCAAAATATCATAAAACTATGACTAACTGGCGGGCCCACGCAACTTCGTCGGCGTCACTTTTTTTTATTGCCATGTAGGCAGACGAGCCAACGAGCCACCTGATAGGAAGTGGTTACCATCGCTCATGAACCTCTGCAATGTCAGGGGACACTGAAGGGTCGCTACCTACGACCTAACTTTAAGGACCCCGTCAAGCCTCGTTTGAAGACTTTCAATTAAAAGGTCTGTCTCTGTCTGTCTGTTACGCTTTCCCGCTTAAACCTCTCAATCGATTTTGATGAAATTTGGCACAGACAATCTTTAGACCCTGCTGACATAGGCTACCTTTTATTGTGAAAAAAAAAAACGGATTATATAATTCACATAGCTTAATAATATTGCGAACTTTTGGGGATATTTGTGTCCAGCACTGAAATGGCCTTTTAACGATATAGTAAGAACTAGACATAAAAATGCGACTACGGTCCGAATTGATTTACTTTTTACCCCCAAGTGACTCGAAAAAGCTGACAAATTTATTAACACCGATGTTTTTCGGCAAATCGTCTTCCGGCGGATCATTGGCCCTGATCACATCTTTAGGCGCCCCATTGCTGTTGAGCACCATTTTTATTTCGTTAGATGTCCTGGGGTTTTTGGCTACCCCATTCGTGTAATCTAGAGACTTTGGTTCAGATTCTTGAGAACTGAAGCCTAATATCGTGTTTTTGACTGACGGTAGTTCGAAATCTTCGTCTTCTATGAGAGTTTTCGCGCCATCATTGTTTTCTATGAATGTGGAAGATTTTATTTGGGTCTGGGAATCGGTTTGGTCATAGTTATTTGTTTCGGTTTTCTCTTCGGTAAAACTGTTTTTGTTGACAACTTGTGTTATCACTACTGTTTCGACGACTGACACTACTTCCGGGTCCTTTTTGATAATTTGTTCGTGAATTATTTGGGGTTCATGGTTTATTGTTTCCGGTTCTGTGTGAGGTGTTTCCGGTTCTACATGAATTGGTTCTGATTCTACATGAATTGGTTCTGATTCTACATGAGTTGTTTCTGGTTCTGTATGAGTTGTTTCTGGTTCTTTTTCGATTATTTCTGGTTCTTTTTCTACAACCGCTTCTAATTCAATTTCTGGTTCGTTTACAATTTGCTCTTGTTGAATTCTTTCTTCGTGAATGATTAGTGGTTCTTGTATCTGTTGAGGTTGCTGTTCGTCCCAGATTTTGAAGTATTTGGTGTACAACTCGTCCCAAAATTCCATCTTTTCTTTGTCGGGGTTTGAAACGAGAGTTAAATCTGAGTTTAGGTTAAGACAGTAGAGGTTATCATTTGTTACTGGTAACCAGTTGGTGTTCAGATAGTGGTTTTCATCTGGTATGGGGTTGCTGGAATGGTAATTGTTTACTTTTTAGATTTGTAGTAAAAAACAAAGCTACCTTAGTTATGTTTGTGGAAAGCGGGGGGAAGATCCTTGTTCGGAATTTTCTGGACAAGAAACGGTCCTGGTAAGTTCTGGTACATAGCCTACAAGCGACGATTACTTTACCAATAGGAAAATACTGTTCTGAACTCTACTGCTTTTAGAGCTAAGGCTGATTTCCATTGAACACCAGCAACACCTTCGCTTAAGTTAAAGTCGATGCTTTCTGTGTGTTAAACGCTAAATGGAAACAATACTTTTCGGTTCTTTGGATTGATAAAGGTAACTGTTCCAAGTGATCGTTCGTACAAAACTTAAAAAAAACAACAAATTTGAAATTTTGACTTTACAATTACATAGGGCCTTTAATAAAATGAAACATAATTAGAGAGAGATAAGTCATGATAAAAATCAACTTACCCTGACTTAGCGAAGTTAGTCCAAAGTCGAACTATCCTCTCCCTCATCTTAATGTCCTCAGGCGTAGGTTCCACGTCCTTCTGGAAATCATTCTTGAAGAGATACCCTAACTCATCCGTGTGCATAGCCGCTTTTAAACCAAGCGAGAAGAAGAGCTTCTGCGAGATATTAAGATTGCCTACATAATCAAACCTGTAGTAGTAAATAGGACGGTTGGTAACTTGCAGCAAGAATTTGATGTACCTATGCGTGTCAATGTTTATAAGCTTATCTGACAGAAGATGGAAGTATTCTGTAAGACTTTCGACCCCTGTGTGACTTCCCTTGAAGTACAGCTTCTTTATTTTCTCAACTACAGCTAAAGCCTCGTCTGAATTTCTGGCTATGTTCAAATCGTTTGGTATGAGTTCTTGAAGGTCATCAGTCTTTCGTTCAGTGGCGAATTCTAGTGACGTGTTTCCGATTAGTATTGGAATGTTGGCTGTCCTGCCGGATGTGACGATGTCGATGAAAGGCTCGGTTATAACCGCTTCGACATCCGGAAATTCTTTTTCGATGACAATTCCGAACAGGTTGTTGCCCGTTTCCATTATTTTCTGCATTGAGTTAAGTTTTTCGTCGGCTTCGATTAAATCTTTGGCTGGAGTCGCGACCAAAAACTCCAAAATTTCGTCTACATCTTGAGATTCGCACCCCAAGCTCTTGGCTAAGATTCTAGCACTTTCCACAGGGTTCCTTTGGAAAGACCTTGCAGACAACGCCGTTCCGGATTGAATGATAGCTTTGTTGATCAACTTTTTGGTTAACGGACTAGCTGTGAGCAACGAAACCGCACGACCACCTGCACTTTCGCCAAATATCGTCAAGTTCCCGGCATTGCCACCGAAATTGTGGATGTTATCTTTCACCCACCTAATGGCTTGGACTATATCTTTGATACCAGCGTTTCCTGGGACTTCAGGGGTATCTAAACCTAAGAACCCTAGAGGACCACACCTATAATTGATAGTTACGACTACTACATCTCTATCGACTAGATAATCTGGACCATATAAGTTGGTGTTTCCCGATCCCCATTTAAAACCACCGCCATGGACCCATAACATGACGGGAAGGAAAGCACCATCAGTGGTAGAAGTGTACACGTTTAGGAACAGACAGTTTTCATCGCCTGTGTAAGACTTTGCGAAGTGAGGATCTATTTGAGCGCAAATGTTTCCTTCAGTTGTGGCATCTCTTATGCCTTCCCAAGGTTCTGGAGACTGTGGTGCCTGAAATAGAATACATTTAAATCGGTTAATTAAGTATTATGGTCGAAGCACTAATGATCTTTCTTCTAATGCACATTCAAATGCATAGGTGCATTTTTTAAACCGTATCGCATGAAAGTAAGTTGCACTTATTACTTTTTCTCGCCGTCGTCATATTGAAAATTAAAGTGGGCTTGGGATTAACTGCAATCTGCCGTGTAGAGCAAAGATTGGAATATCTAAGATGAGACCTTCTAAAAGATGGAACGACCTGGTCAGGATCGCGGGAAGTCACTGGATACAGACAGCGCAGGACCGGCTGTTGTGGCGAGGTTTAGGGGAAGTCTATGTCCAGCAATGGACGTCTATAGGCTGATGATGATGATGACTAGGTACATACGTAGGTAGGAGGTTATCCTTCGGTTAAATAAATTTTGGGCGTATGTAAAATTGGGATCGAGTTGTAGCTTAAATTACGAAGATTCTAAATAATAAAACACACTGTTGATTACAATTTTATTATTCTTATTACAATAAATAATTTATAATATTTTGCAATTATACATCTAAAAATACAAGAAATATGGTATGGCATCGATTAAATAATAGTTTTGATAGAGACTTTTTTTTAGATGATCCAATAATTATTTACAAGTGGTCCCTTTAAAAATTGTTCTAAAAATGTATTTAATTATTTTTGTCTCAATTTCAGTACTGGAATTAACCAAAATAAAACATTTTCATTCGAGGACTTTAATACACGTGCGACTAACAGTAAGATTTTATAACTAAATATTTCTTGGTAAAAGTATGGAGTTTTAAACTTATTCAGACACTCGCGGTTTTCTAAAATACTTTCATGCATTTTCAACGGGTTCTTACCACGATTCTTATTATCGAATATGTGGAATCCAGTGCTAAACACAATAGTCACTCGCGGGTTCATGCTCAGAGAGTCTTGTAGATACAGTAAGTGTGGTGTGTCGTGATGTGAGTTTGAGTTCCAGTGGTGCTACCCAAAAGCGAACGAGAAAGAGGGTAGACAGATTTGTTTGCTCTTAAATCGACCCGCAGTATCCAGTCTTCTCGTGATCATGACGTTTGCAACAACAACGAAATATCGAGACAACTCAATTAATTAAATATCGTCGTAAGAACTCGTTGAAAATGCATGAAAGTATGGAGTTTCTTGAATTGATGTTCCGACCAAACATCCACATTTTCACCAAGTACTTCTACAAAATCACTTCTTTCCAAGCGAATTGTAGAAATTAACGAATTTGTTAACTCCAATGTTCTTCGGGAGATCGTCTTCAGGAGGATCGATAGCTCTGACTACATCTTTAGGGACAGAGGTCTGCGCCATTTTGATTTCATTAGACGTCTTAGGTTTCACATCTCCGTTTAGTTTAGCTTCCCCATTGGCAATCAAAATGGGACTTAGAAGAACCTCACTTTTTTCTTCTCTAGTAATTTCAGTTTCCGCTTTAACACTAATCTCTTCGTAGGTGTTTCCTATAGTTTTCAAAGTAATTTCTTCAATTTCGTGTGTATCTTTTCTTGGTGCTTCAACGGTGTTTGATTTGGGATGTTCCCAGATTTTGAAATGTTTGCTGTATAAATCTTGCCAGAAATTAAGGGTTTCTTCGTTCAAATTTTGTTCGAGAGTTATTTCATCGCTTAAGTTTAAGTAGTATAGACTGTCGTTTGTGATTGGCAGCCATTTTGTGGTGAAATAATCGTCGTCGTCGGGCGTGGGGTTACTGAAATGGATTTAATTATTACTTAATAATGTGTCTGTTTGAAAATTAACTGTAATCGAACTTAGAAGCCCTAAATGTTGGGTGGTAGGTAACGATCTCGCAATGTCACTGTAGGATATGAGCAATGATAATCACTTAAGATCAGAAAACCTTGATCGCCTACAAAAAAAAAGTAAAGCCTGCTCTTATATGCTTTCTTCACACAAACTTTGTTAAACAAGGTTGTCTGTTCGAAGACACCAAAATTGATCAACCAATACATACCCAAATTTAGCAAAGTTGGTCCAAAGTCTAACCATAGTCTCCCTCATTTTGATATCCTGTGGACTAGGGTCATCAACGTCTTTCTGGAAATCATTCTTGAATATATAACCTAAATCGTCCATATGTCTGGAATATTTAAGGTCTTCAGTGACAATAGTCTTGTGGCCAATATTGAATTGACCAACATAATCGAACTGATAGAAGTAAATTGGTTGGTTCGAACTTTGGACCAAATGTTTGACGTATCTGTTAATGTCGATTTTCAGTAAATAATCCGATAAAAGTCTGCCAAAACCTTCTTGTTTCTGTTCTTCAGTTTCGCCTGTTAAATATAAACTTCTTATTTTTTCTGCAATAGCGAGAGATTCATCGGAATCACGTTCAAGGTTGAGGTCTGATGGAATGAATTTCTGTAAATCCTCTGTTTGTAGTCCAGTGAATTCGTGTTTCGTCTCTCCAAATATCATAGGGATGTCGGCCGTGCGCCCTGAAGCCAGAATATCGAATAGTGGTTCCGTTAAAACGGCTTCGACGCCAGGAAATTCTTTCTCAACAACTACTCCAAAGTAATTGTTCATTTCAGCGACAAGTTTCTCGAACGAATTTATAGTTTCAGTGGCTTCTATTAAGTCCCTCGCAGTAACTGTGCTCAGGTATTCTAAAATGTCATCAACGTTGTCCGCTTCGCAGCCCAAATGACTGGCCAAAGTTCTAGCAGCAAGCAGAGGATCTTTCGTCTGTGACCACTTGGACAAACCAGTGCCTGACTGAGCAATACCCTTGCTGATCAAGTTTTTGGTCACAGGACTGGCCGTCAATATCGTGGTAATAGCTCCGCCAGCGCTTTCTCCGAATAAAGTCAAGTTGTCGGGATCTCCGCCGAAATTTTGTATGTTTTGTTTGATCCACCTTAAAGCTTGGACCACGTCTTTTAGGCCAGCATTTCCTGGTACTTCAGGAGTATTAAGGCACAAGAAGCCAAGAGGACCGCATCTGTAGTTGATTGTGACAACCACAACGTCTTTTTCAACTAGAAAATCTGCGCCGTAGAGCGTTTCATTGCCAGAGCCCCATTTTAGGCCTCCACCATGGATCCAGACCATTACAGGCAGGTTGCCAGCAATGTGAGGAGTGAAAACATTTAGGTAAAGACAGTTTTCATCGCCTACATAGGTATTGGCAAGTGATGTATCGATCTGTGGTGATATGTTTCCTTCGGCCGTTGCATCTCTGATTCCCTCCCAAGGCTCAGATGGCTGGGGTGCCTGAAATCAATTTTATTGTGATACAATAAAGGTCATAGTGATTTAAGGGTAATGGTTTGTTAGTTAGTGGCTAGTAAATATTGTTATTTTATAATTAAAGTTAAGTTAGGCTTATATACAAGGTGTTGATGGAATCGTCGGTTGGAGATTTTATGGAATTGGACAGAGTTTGAGTACCGTCATCAGAAACATCGTTGCGCTAGTATTGAATGTTTGAATAAATATTATTCTGAATATATTACATGTGGTTCATCTTTTCCTTTTCTACCCTGTCTCAGTCTTCATAGAATTAAGATTTTATAACTATCCCAAGTTTAATGACTACCATACTTCCAAACGTAACCGACATAGCTATAAGCGCAACTCTTTGACGTAGCAACGGGCAGGACACATTGTGCGAAGAACGTGATGAACTGACGACCTGGTTAAGATTGCGAGGAGTCACTGGGTGCAAGTCATTGGTGACGAGGTTCGGGGGTCTATGTAGGTAGTGGATTTCTGAAGATGATGATGAATCTATTTAACTTTTAAAGGTATTTTCTCTTCTTTCTAGAATTGTTTCCAGTTCCGTTCAAATCGTAACCGCTAGTATATTTGAGTGGTTAAGATGCTAAGACCCATCATAAAGATAATGTCAGCACACATGAATTACATAAGAGGAAAATGGCGTCAGATAAAAGCTATCAGCGTATTGACTAAGATAACAATTTGTTAGATCATACAAGACAATGCAGGTTTTGAGAATGATGGAATTTGGTAAATTATATTTAGGCTTATGAGGGATGAAAGCAGTGGCGTACAGTCCATAGAAGCAAATACGCATTGCACACTGTAAGTCATAAATTAACATTTTATCATTCTTATTATTTGCTAGTATTGATCGTAAAAGTGTAATAAAATTGATTGTAAGATGTAATTTGTAAAAGATTAGGTTTTATTTACATTTCTGAACCTGATTCTGAACTAATATTCTGAGATTTCTGACCAAAATATACAGAAATTTCGAGATGAAAATGTAAAACAAAATATTTGATAATGAGTCCAAAAGCGAAATAGAAGCAGTAAATGCAATTGGCATGATAAATTAATTGTTGAAATGAACCAAAAGTTTGTTTTACACTTTTTCATTTAAATCGATATTATATTGTACTACGTGGACTGTTTTCAATGTAAGTATCATATAATTTTACGATATACATTTTTTTTTTCTTTAGAAGTAGTCAGTCCTATCTTAGCTTGTACCTGTACGTACACTTGCCAAAGGTCATCGTCTTTTTGACATATGGCTACCACGCAACTTAAAAATTTAGTTTAGTTTTCTCATGATTACGTATAATTATAATCAAGAATGGTTTAGAATTAGAGTATTAGTTTGTTTTTTTTAACAACAATCACTAGACGTCGAGCACTTAAACCAAGCACGGGTTATACGGAGCAGTACGACGCGTTATGCACATTATTACGGCATTTTATTGCCGCCTGTACCAACCCATTACTGCCCACTGTTGGGCTCATGTCTCCTCAGAAGAGGGATTAGGCAAAGTCCACCACGCTTGCTCAGTGCGGATTGGGGACTTCACATATCTTCAAAGGATTTTTAGAACCCTTTTCCGACATCTAGGTTTCCTCACGATGTTTTCCTTCACCGTTTTTAGCCAGTGGTGTGAAAAATTGCACATAAATCTTTTTCACATTTAGATTTAGAGGTACAAGCCGGCCGGATTTGAGCCCGCAACCTCCCGTTCGGAAGGACGCACTTCGACCACTACCCCACCACGACTATTTATTGCCGCAACTACCTCAATTGTTTAGTATGTTAATCATAAAGTGTTATTTATGTTATTTAACCCTTATAATATTTTTTAATAAATACCCTCATTTTGAAAAGCGTTAATGAAAAGCGCTAAAATAATGAAAATGATAGCACGTACCTTGATGGCCTCCACCAGTTCTTCTAAAAATTCTTGAATTACACAAAGCACTTCACAGAAAACCGACGTTTAAACACGTATACCCAATGTTATGAACAAGAATAATTATATTATATACAGGGTGGATCTGTAACTTTGGACAATCTGATGTGGGGTGAATAACCTGTCGTGATACAACATAACACCATTTTTATTTTTTGGATCGGTTAAACTTTTTTTCTGACATTGTATGGAAAACGTACGCCTATCGTTGCGGACTTCCATACTATGATGATTTTTTTTTATCCAATTCCTAAAATAAAAGTGGTTTTAAGTTTTATTTCAACAGGTCATTCAGCCCACGACAGATTGTCCAAAGTTACAGATCCACCCTGTAGATGTAACATCTTACGAGTATGCACCATATAGTAAAGACAGATGAAACTAGCCAGTGAAAGAGATAGCAATCAATGAATAGTACTATAAAAATCCATTACTGCCCACTGCTGGGCAGGTCCAATGCGGATTGGGGATTTCACATATCTTCAAAGGATTTTTGGATCCGATATGCAGGTTTCCTTACGATGTTTGCTTCACCGTTTTTGGCCAGTGGTGTTGTGAAAGATTGCACAGTAAGAAATGAAATAGAAAATGAAGAAATGTAAAGTACTCGAGTAGAAAGTCAACCATAAGGCCCGTCTGATGTTAAGCGGTTACAGTCGCTCATGAACCACTGCAATACTTTCGGGGAATGTTACCCACCATCAGGGTCACTCAAACAATTAAAAATAGGGGTAAGAACCCTGTTTTGAATGAAAGTGATGTACATAACTGCGTATTCTTATTAATATTATAAATGCGAAAGTAACTCTGTCTGTCTGTTACGCTTTTGATGAAATTTGGCACAGACAATATTTAGACAAAGTTGCCGACATAGCTCAAAGAATTGCATCTTTGAAGTGGCAATAAGCAGGACACATTGTGCGCAGAACTGATGGCTGATGGGGCCGAAAAGTTCTAGAGTGGCGACCACGAACTGGTAGGCGCAGCGTAGGCAGGCCTCCCACAAGGTGGACCGATGACCTGGTCAGTGGCTGGATGCGAACAGCGCAGGACAGATCGATGTGGCGAGGTTTGGGGGAGGCCTATGTCCAGCAGTGGACGTCTACAGGCTGATGATGATGATGAATATTTAGACGCAACAAAAAGAACATAGGCTACATTTTAATTGTAAGTGACGCAGACGTAGTTGCGCGGACCCGCTAGCTTTAAATAAATAATTCTCTACTAACATTTCTCACATATCCAACTATTTATCTCTCAGTAAAATTGTGTAGTGAATCACGCGTGACGTCACGAACCGATAAGTTTTTCTCGAAGTGTGTCACGTATCTTAAACTTTATCGCTTACTTAGGTGTTTCCAGATATTGAGATTTTTTTACAAATCTTTATACCGCTACACCTTATCCCTTATATGTCTTCTCTCTCCACTCCTTTCTATTTTTACATACATCATCTATTTCATTCTGCTTACACTGTACTGTAACAACCCATTACTGAGCTCAGGTCTCCTCCGAAGAGGGGTAAGGCATAGTCCACCACGCTTGCCTAATGCGGATTGGGGACTTCACATATCTTCAAAGGATTTTTAGAACCCTTTTCCGATATGCAGGTTTCCTCATGATGTTTTCCTTCACCGTTTTTAACCAGTGGTGTGGTGTAGTCTGTTTACGCATTGACTTCAAATGGCACTAGGGTAGGTGAGAGTTTATTATTCTGGTCCTTTAAAAAACTTTGGAACGAGTTTAGTTTACGACCATACCATTAGGTATTACATCTGAAATCAACATCGATAACAACAGAATGAAGTCAATTGGAAGTAAACCGATCACGTCAACAAAAAAATTCTCACGCGGTAAAGCGTTTTTGTTTTGGACGCTGTTGCAAGCGCCTTCATAATAATCGTGGTAGGAATCCATTTTATTTTTGTGTTAGTGATATGGATCCTGCATATCTTTAAAGAAACCGAAGAGATTACCCTAAAACACAGCAGGATACGTAAATAACAAAGTAAAAGGGAGTAGGAAGGATTAAAAGAAGACCTCAAAAAAAGGTTCGTTTCTATCATAGAATCAATCTTGAACACCTATTTTCACTGGCTAAGCACAGTCTAAAATCTAAGAAGCTTATCTTTCAAGCCCATTTTATAATGTAAACATGAACATCGTGAATACAGACACAGAAACCTAAAGTTTTCACCATACTTGGCAAAAAGTCGATTCATGTTAGACCGTGGCCCGAGAACGAGTGGCAATGATATAGACTGGCTGATGAGTAGGGATCCGTTCAGCCTCGCTACTCAGCAGGTTTGCAGTTCCGACTTGGGGTATATTAGGAGAACTATGGACCAAGTTTTCAGCTTGCCTCAAATACCCGAAAAGTGCCACTAGCATTTATGCTACCGTCTCTGCGCATTCCAGATTCAGGACAGGGCACCATACAAAATGGCTTTTCCGTACCCAGTCCGGGCACGATGTAGCATGAATCAATCTTAATACCAACAACAAGCAATGTCTTTTCCCCTGTAAATAACATCAGCGTTTTACATACCTTGAACCTTAAGGATCCTAGTGGAGGTTTTGCATAGGGTATTCCCTGGAAGCTGTAGAATGCTTTTCCAGATGGGCTGTTCACGATCCTGCCTTGAAGCTGACCTTGCTCCACTGTTACGAGAGGGGACTCCGACATTCTGCCACCGCTGGAAGAAAAACGTACTGACTTACTAAGTGTTTGGGATGGAGATTATTTGATGGCTGTCTCAGTCTTGAGTTTAGATGGGTGGAACTTGATTTTTACAATTCTCATTTCGCAAATAATGGTAGTAAAGATGATTGGAGTTTGAAACAAATTATGCGTAGTTCACAGCGTTTGTCTGAGGCTGTTTGGGGACTTCACATATTTTGGAAGTGTTTTAATATTACTCCAATATGCAGGTTTCCTCACGATGCGTGTTTGTAATAGCTTGCACAAAGATGTTTTTCAAACTGATAGTTAGAGGTACTAGTTAAATGTTTAGCCGATTTTAAATGATTTAAGATTTTATACGTGTGTAACACAGGTCAATCACATCGCGGCATGATAGGTATCCGCGTAGTGAAAGTTCTTATCTCATTGCGCCCAACGTCGGCGATAAGAGCCGAAATCATATTTAATCTGTCACTGTCTATCTCGGCAATAAATTATTGTTAAGAAACATAAAATAACATCAACATGAGTCAATAGAAGATACACCGGAACCCCAATATTTTCAGAGATTAAGGCTCAAAAGCGCAGGTCCTGGGTCTATTTTGACGAGCCCTCAAGGTTTGGGCTCATCTGACTTTGATTCAGTAGATTCTCAAACCCTGGGAGGTCCCATATAAACGCTAGTAACGCTAATTACCTAAGTATTGTCACTGGGGTTTAAGTCAAAGTCAAATCATTTATTTCAAATTAGATGTGGACACACATACACTTTGAAAGTCAAAAATAAAATCAAAAGTTCTACCACCAGTTCGCTAAAATTACGCCTCCGTCCTGAGAAGAACCGGCGCAAGAAACTCAGCGGGCATGTCTTTTTTTAATTTAATATATTGTTTTTTTTTTTTAATATTGTTTTACAATATTTTTGTTTTTATCTATAAATGTATCAATTGAAATGGCCCGGGACGAGCACCTCATTCCCATTTTGTGCAGTCATTTATATAATCATTAAGTTTATAATATGCTTTACTTTAACCACGTGTGGTCACTAAGGGTCACATTGTAATAGATAAACGAGGTTACGACCCACCACATGGTAAGCGGTCACCGTCGCTAATGAACTTCTGCAATGCCGATGAGGGGCCCTGGCATTAACCTTTTCATCTATTTTGACGCATAATGTTTCATGCATTTTTGGGTATGATTCTTTAAGTTGCTATGGTATCTTAAATCCACATCATGGTTGGTTCACGTGAAGAAATTCCAAGTATAATCCCTTTGAATAGGTTTATAAGTGGTTCAGATAAGGCCCACTGTTTGAGTTTCAAACCTAAAGGTGCAATTTTTGGTTCTGTCTTAGAAAAAAAGTACTGTACTTAACACCGAATGACCGTAAGTCCTGATTCTGAGCCCTATTTCTCAAAGTTATAAGACATTACTAGATAGACGATGATCGAAGACTTTCGTCTTGATGCACTTCGTATGCTAATTTGATAAATGAGATTTCATCTAAAACATCACACATACAAAAAAGTTACGAGATTGCAGCAGTTATTTTAGTGTGGCTGTTTAAGATTTACGTCTTGAATTCCGGGAATCACAGAATTTCTCCCCGGAATTCAAAATGTGTTGATGGTGTAAATCTGATGATAAATGAGAGATTAGTAATAGAACCTGCGATTAATCTACACATAGCCAAACGTGACGAAACCACGTTGTAACGGCGCTTAAAATCAATACAGCCAACACAAAAAAGCAAAATCCTCACCGGTATCCAACGTGAAAAAACACCTTCCTCTCAGAAAAGAAAAAAACTGACTAGACGGGATTCACAAAAAGTGTTTTATCGGAAAAAAATGTGATAAATTTTAAGATAACGTAAAATAACAACTTGCGTAACTGCGCTATAGATAAATGATGTGTGTTGTGGAATTTAGGATTGTGTGAGCAATCGTGCATTGCGCCTCTGTCCTGGGGTACAATATAAATACTATGCAGAAGTAAATCTTTATAGGCCACATATGTCGAAGAATGTCGCTCGATGGAGTAGACGGGTTCTGAAGTGGAGACCGCGATGCGCTAAACATAGTGTTGGGCGCCCCCCTGCTAGATGCGCTAATCTATACTAATATTACAAAGAGATTATCTTTGAATCTACTGAACCGATTTAGAAAATACTTTTACTTATAAGAAGCTACGTCATTTTAGAGTGTTATGCTGTGTAATAATCCAAAAAATTTAATTAAATAAAAAAGGAAGCCCCTTTACGGCGCAGGCGTAATAGTTGAAAATAAAATTGAGACCTTATAATCCTGCGGTTCCTATCCAAAATGAGGTACTCATGCGTACAAATAATTATTACTTCGGTAAAGCCTATTTTGCCTTTATATTATTACATTTATATATTATCAATACTGCGTGGGTAGACCTCCCACAAGACCAATGACCTGGTTAAAGGTCGCTAAATACAGGGTGCTAAATTGTTAGGATAGGTCACAGAACTTTAAATAGATTATGTTGTACTATTGATATTTACTGATAAACTAGAAAAGTTCAATTAAATGCGGGTAAAGGGACGATACGTATGTGGTTATCTTACCTAAATGGTATCACACGAATTTCATATTTTTTTGCTTCTCCCCAACCTTGTCACAGATGGTCACATATATGAGATTTCCCCCCCTTAGTGTGACCTCACATATTTTGTTTGTTAAACTAAGTAAAACTTAGATTATTATAGATTACGATGTGATGTCACGATATTTAGAACGCCCCACCCCCTTGTCACACTTCGTCGAAACTCTCCCCCCTTATCGTGCGACGTAGGTAGCGTCCCCGCAATGTCTTCTGGCAAAGCAGAGGTCCATGAGCGACGGTAACCGCTTACGATAAGGTGGGCCGTTAGCTAGTCTGTCTGCGTGGCAATAAAAAAAAACCTAATTTATGGATGATCCCTTAGCCTTTTTTTGAGTGGGAAGAAATCACCGGATATGTGGGAGTTGAACCGCACTAAAATCTCCAACCGCTCAAACTCAGCGTCCGCATTTCCGGCAGAGGACAGAACCACGGGGTTATGAGGGCGCGACGCGTTACGCACTCGGCACTATTTTCCGCCTAGCAGCCCTCACCCCTTAGCCTTAGTGTGCAAATCGTCGCGTTACCCCGCACAATCCCGTGCTGGGTTCTGTCGTCAGCCGGGGTTAAGACGTAGAGTGTGATATACTAATATAGGTGATGATGTCTACATACAGACAAAAGACATTTATCACATATATTATAATGATATATCGATGTTTTGCGATCCTCCGTTTACTAGCGAAGATTAGTTATATGATTGATTTATATTAAATGAATCCAGATTAGCTAGTTTAATCTTTTTGTTGTTAGACGTTAGATGTATGATAAAATTATCGACTTGTGTAAATTCTAATTTACAATGAGGACAATTTCAAAGAGTGAACATATAAAGTATAAAATTAATAAGGTAGATAGACTGTACTGACATTAAAATCCGACTTCTATTTAGTATTTACAGGATCCTCTAAGGGAAAGAAATACTGACAGATTTACCAAAGTAAGGACATAGTTTTATTGGAGTTTTATTTCAGGATGAGGGGGATGATTACTTTCCTGGAAGCAACACAGCAAAAAACTCAATACGGCTTAAGTTCAAAACTATAAGAGCTTCACGGAACGGAAGACACAAAAATAACAAATGACTACTCACCACACAGGCATTTTGAAACTTATCACACTGTCAGCCACAGGCACAGTTCTCAATCTATTGCAATGTTTTCGCTCAGCAGCCTTAAAAGGATCAAAGACATGCAAGTTCCTCGTCAGATCCTCATTCAGAGTATCAAGGAAGCTACTCCAAGTACTGTTTCCTTCCTGACTACGAACGAAATTGGCAATCTTCTTGTTAACAGGCCTTTTTCCCAACGCCAGGAGCTTAGATTCCCTGGCGATTAAGTACCTAAGCGCAGTCCTTTTTAAGATCAACAATTCTTCTAAATTCCTTGCCATATACTTTAAATTTAACACTAGTTTCAGTAACTCACGCGTAGGACAATGAATAAACTAAATGATGAAAATCGTGGTCGTTGAGGTGACATGATAGATTGGTGCTAATTACAGGAAAAACAATAGACATCCTAACTCCGTATTACAAGGTAGTAAGGTCGATATTTTCTCGGCAATAATAAACGCCAAGGTGCGGAAAATACAAGGAGTTATATAATGTGTTTTGCTGTGAAATATTTAAGAAGGTCAGTGAATATGGATCGATTTTAAGACTACGAGAAGCTGCGCAATGTTTACCAAATTTGTAGTTTGAGACAAGAGAAGTTTTTCACTGTATTGTTACTTGACAGTGATAACTACAGCTTTGAAATATTTTTTAGACGCTCACAGTGAGTTTCCTCGGAAGACTTGAGGTCACTCTTAGAGGAATGAGGACTTGGGATTTCCTTATAGGATATAATCAGAAGAATTACACCAATCGATTTGGCCGTT
The DNA here is from genome assembly GCA_030269945.2 of Trilocha varians. NCBI lineage: Eukaryota > Metazoa > Arthropoda > Insecta > Lepidoptera > Bombycidae > Trilocha > Trilocha varians. The sequence goes on along the minus strand of AP028278.1, from coordinate 14,844,800 downwards.
TAGTAAAGGCGAAAACGTTAGGTCCGGTTTACTTATAGCAATGTTTGTCTTGTCCAAATTATTTTTATCAGTCTTTTACTACGCCTTAGCATAGACGCGTAGGCAGTATTTTTGCCTAACCTAACATTTTTTTAAAGTCATTTCTTTTAGGTATTATTAGTGCTTATTATATACCCTCATTTAACACGTACCATCATCAACAAATCACAATTTCCAACTTTACGCGCTAATTCGACGCATCAGTCTTCAGTGACAATATTCTCAACCACAACCAAATACGACCAAAACAGGATAAAACTGGTACTTCAAAGCCGAAATATTTCGACCTGAACGAACGACCTTCTTAAGGACCTTGCACCGGACCGACTTGGCATGATAATGGGCTGAGTCATGGGTGATTCACCTACATAAGCCGGCGCTTAGCATTCCTGTCATTGATATAGGCTTTACTAGACTTTGGAATCAATTTGTAAAATAAATAATATTTGTATTACAAAAATGAAAACGACCGACTTCCATTTCTCAAGCATAGTACAATAACTACCAGTCTGATCTATAACAAATTTATATGAGACTAGCTTTTACCCGCGACTTCGTTCGCGTGGACTTCAGGTTCGTCCCGTCTAGTTGAAGTTCATTTATTGCTAAAATTATTATCAAAAATTGTAGCCTATGTGTTTGATGTATAAGCTATATTGTGGTAAAGTTTCATTCAAATCCATTCAGTAGTTTTGAAAGAGTAACAAACATCCATACATCTATACTTACAAACTTTCGCCTTTATAATAGTATGGACTATCACCTTTAACCTGACACCAGAATCATTCAAATCGGTCCATCCAAACAAGAGGTATCGAGGATCAACAAAAAAAAATACAGACGACTTGAGTACCCACTTCCTCCTTTTTGGAAGTCGGTCAAAAACAAGTAAAGATTATTTATTTATTCAACAAAAAAAAAAAAAGGTCCATCGAGCCGGATTTTAGAACCTTAATAAGTTTTACAATTGTAGAAGTGTTGAAAACCAAGGTTTGGTTCTTTTTAAAATACATAACCATATTGTACGTTTATTACGTATCGTTAGTAATAGTTAACACATTTAGAATTCGTTTCACACAAATTTTAAGGATTATCGGTGCGTCTGTTACTCAAAGTTTTTTATTATGGCCCTATGTCCTTTCTCAGGGTCTAAAGATTGTCTGTGCCAAATTTCATCAAAATCGGAAGAGAGGTTTAAGCGGGAAAGCGTAACAGACAGTTACTTTCGCATTTATAATATTAGTGTGGATTAACTATATGTATAATACAAATGTAAGTAAGTTATTTGTTACTGTTTGTTATTGAAAAATTTGCGATATGATGAAAATGATCATTCACTAATGCATCTCTAAGTAAGTTTACCCTCAACCTAATTAAATGGAGCCGTTCAAACTAGGTCGTGTCTGTATATAGGACGTTTTATATAGGTCATGTAATATAATATTTATACAATATAAATTATTAATTTGTTTCATTACTTTCAAAAATTTTTGACGTCACATTTCATAATCCATTATAATTATAATCTAAGTATTAAAACACGAACTTTAAACTATTTAATTACTTTGCGAAAAAATAAAAAAATTCAATATTTTTCTGTTAACTATAAAATTCATAGTTTTTAGTTTAATTTGATAATCATTTTAAAAAAATAAAGAGGGGTAAAAAAATCATGAAATTCCTGTGACGTAATTTATGAATGACCCAATATTAGTTTATAAAGAAATAGGAGTGAAGACTGGTATAAATGAAATTACCAAAGATTGACAGCCACTGTCTTAAACAGTAAACATCGTTACTAGATACTGTTATCGGAGGTGGTAATCACCCAGTCACGTTTCTTGTACTATTCTACTACATGTTACTACTTATCAGTTACTGTTTATTTAAGGACCGGTATGTAAAGTTGAAAATGGTTTTATGGTTGAAGGTCATGAGGTAACTGCTGAGCTCAGATCTTCTCAGTAGAGGGATGAGATAGTTCACCACGCGAACACAATGCGGGTATTGGTAGTGGAAAATCTAGAGGATATTTAAGACCCTGTTGTTAGTAATTGCTAGATGTATTATGGTTAGTCAAAGTGTAATTTAGATTTGTCAGTTAGTCATGACTATTGTTATGGAGCAAAAGTTTTTTTTTTAGTTTATTTCAGTGTTGCAAGTGCATTCCTTTTACATTAGTCAAAACATCTTATGATGATGATGCTGAATGATGATGTAATTAGAGTAGTCACATTATCGTTATGTTAAAATAGTCAAAGCATCATGTTGTTAATCAAATAGTGGTTTTGTAACAATACGGAGCACCAGGAGTCAAATTATAATTTTGTTACATTAGTCAAAGCGTGGTATCGTTACAGTACCTAGTCAAAGCATCATTTTTACTCAAATCGTGGTGTTCTAAAATCACAAGTCATATTACCATTTTGATACAAAAGTCTCATTATAATTTTGTTATGTTAGTCAAAGCGTGATACTGTTACAGTATTTTAAGCATCAGCAGTCAAATTACCATTTTGTTACAATAGTCAATTTAACATTTTGTTACAGTCAAAGCGTGATATTGTTTTAATAGTAAAAGAAGAAGTTAAATTGTAATGAAATAGTATTATTTAAGCTTCATTAGTCAACTTATAATTTTGTCAAAGCGTGGTATTGTTAAATTAGTCAAAGCATGATGTTGGTAATCAAATTATAGTGTTGTAACAATATTTTAAGCAGCACCAGGCGGCAAATTACCATTTTGTTACAATAGTCAAAGCATCATATTGTTAGTCAAAGCAACATTCAATTGTTGCACTCACCGGAGGTCATCTAACAGGTCGTTGACAGCCGATATCATTGTCAAAACTGTAAATATTATAGATAAACATTAAACATCATGAAAAAATTAGAATGACCTAATTATAGTATAAGTTCCCTGTTGTAAACATGGAATTTTCGTAACACCCCTTCTGGTCCAAGAGCTAGTGGCAAATTTTGAGCAGGAATTTGAGGCAAGCTGAAAACTTGGTACATAGTTCTATTGATGGGGCTTATATAGCTCTCGGGCCATACCGGGTGACGGGTCGAGACGTAAGCCTTGACGTACAACGCGTCCCGTCACCTCGCCCAATGTCCTCGCTCAGTCGGGGTTCGGACCCTGAGCGTGAGCGGCAGGAGCCAGGAGGTTTTAGTGCGGTTCGTCTCTTACATACCCCACCTATGCGGCGGGTGGAAGTCCGGCGATTTCTTCCTTTCACAAAAAAACAGACCACTTACCAATGAATACTTTAAAAACAAATATTCGTCAAGCATCTCGAGACAGTGAAAGTGATCTTGGGTGCACGAAGTGAAAACGGTGCATGCACGCACGATGTGTGCATATGTTTCAGCTTACGTCATTGTTTTAGGGTTGGTAGTTTGTAAAATTAAATGAGACTTTAAAAATCGAATATTAATTTTAACAAATTTATTTACTCCGGTTTAGGTACCGCCTGATATCTTATGTAAGTGTGATTTGTATTTGATTATTATTTTCGAGAATAGTTTACCGTTTTAATACTGATACAGTTTTATTCTGGGAAAATTGAGGAATCTCGTGCAGGAGAAAATCGTCGGACTTCCACCTACACAGGGGCATGTGGGACTTGCCCCTAAATCTACACTAAATCATCCTGCCGCTCACACAATGTCCGAATTCTATCTGACCTAGCACGGTTTTATGCGCATTACACACTAGAACTCTCGTATTATCCAGCCATTGCTGCTCTCAATCAATATATGAACATATTTTTTAATTTACCCTCATTCATTATAGGAAATCCCCATATCATAATTCATTTTTGGAACGAAGTACCTTATTGCACGTTATCGAAAGGGGGCTAGACAGAAATTCTTATGAGAAAGTTGTCACGACACTTTTTTTGTTTTAGATGATTATCGTTAGATGGTGCTGTGATCAAAATCTTTTATAAAACAATTCCTTATTTTGTTTTATATGATTAATGTTAGATAGCGCTGTGATTAAAATAGTTTATTTAAGTTATATGTCTGTCTCTCTCTCTCTTTCGAAAGAGAGAGAAAATCAGACGTTTTAAACTAACTAACTATTATTATAACTTAAAAAAATAAAATTTTATTACAATTCCCTCACTAATTAATCGAAAGGAACTTCGTTCCATCCGGGTGTCCCTTGACACCTCTCAAGTTTTCTTTTTTTGAGAATAAGGCCACGGACGGACGGTCGTTCTAACATCTTTTATTTAAATTAAATTTGTTGTAGGCTTAAGACTTTCCCTCGTGTTCCTTGACTTCACAGCTCAGAGTCATTACCTAGTGGATCCTGGCTACACAGGGGTTGCAATGATGGGGATGAGAGGTGGGCTAATAACCGTACTTATAGAAATATTTCTTGGACAAGTCAACCCTAATAAATGAATTGCTATCTCCTCGAGTACTTGTTTTATTATGTTTTACTTTTAATGAGACGAGTTGACATGGTAATTTATGTCCGTAATGTTGACTTTATTAAGTTTGCTGTTTTTATTATTAACAGAACTAACGATTTTACTTTTCAATCTTTTCAATTTTTGGCTTGCACTTTATTTAAATTTTTACTGTATATTTTATTTTTTTTCTTTCATTTTCTTTTCCTTAGATAGTAAGTATTAAGTTTTATCACTCTGCTAGTGATTAACTGTGCCCAGCTTCCACTATGTAACACTTCATTTAGCGTGGTCCTCACGATACAGGCTTTGCCTAGTGTGAGGATCATTGGTAACTTGTTCAGGCACATCGGTAAGTTGAATCCTATGTGTATTTAGTATAAGTTTTCTGTCAAATGTGTAATGGATTTAACTCACAATAAACACTTTATTCTTTAATCTGCCTTCTATCATCGTACCATACAACGTCAAGGTTGAGTTCATCCCTACTTAAATGACAGTCATCCACTGTAAATTTCAGGAATTCCTTTTTGCCACACATAATCTGGCTATGGAATGAGCTCCTAGTAGTTCCCGAGGGCTTGTCCTTCTTCAAACGAGACTCGAAGAGAGCCTTTAAATCTAGATAGCGCCGCAATATCCCCATACATTGCAAAGATTTCTGAGCTACGGTATCAACTTACGATCAGGTAGTTAGCTCGTCTGCCGATTGCGTCTACAAAGCAATAAAGAAAGCCCCAACATACATAAGAAGCTTCTACTGAGGAGACACAAGTCTAGCAAAGTCCAGTAATGAGTGTACTGTAAACATTCTGACCGCAAGTACCAATAACATGTAAACAACATTATCATAGTCGTGCGTTGATAATAAAATAAGGTAATAAATAATTATTTTATTACGACTTTGACCCGAGAGAGTAAACTGCAGAGTATTAAGGATGGCAGGATCTTGTTAAAATAACAGGACAATTACTGTAAAGATCACTAAAGTGAGATATTAACTTGCACTGGATGCAACTATGTATGTTCGGGTGGAATCTTGTGAGTTAAATTGATAAACTTCCCAGTTTCCGATTCAGCTGACACTGGGGTAGGTACTGACGTGGGGTGTTGAAATAAAACATAGAACCACTATTTTTGGAATTGGATAAAAAAAAAATCATCATAGTATGGAAGTCCGCAACGGTAGTCATACGTTTTCCATACAATGTCAGAAAAAAAAGTTTAATTGATCCTCCAAAAAATAAAAATGGAGCTAGTAAGTTGGATATGTTCGTTTTCTCTGAAGCTACATTTAAATTTAAAGCAAACCAAATTTTCAAGTCATTAGACAATAGTCGTTGACCTGAAAAAAACCAAACACTGTTTAATTATATGAATTGTGCTTTTACGCTTAACATTACATGTTATTGGTGTTAAGTTAATGTTGTACTAATTTTTTTTTTTACTGTATGAATATAAATAGAATGCATTGAATGTATCTTTTCCAACCGAGTGACACGGAGTCGCGCGCTTGTTATATTAAATAACAAATTGTAGTTTAACCTGCGAACATAGTCTTAGGTAACGTGTTTGTGAATTTTTACTATAGTCAATTATTTTAATTTTTAAGTTTAACATGTAACTGTTTTTTGTTCCTTAATAAAAAATAACAAAAAAGTTTTATTTCGACAGGTCATTCACCCTTATCAGATTGTCCAAAAATACAGATCCACCCTGTATGTTATGAATTAAGACAACGACAAAATCACCCTGTATCACGCAATTTTCTAATATTTTATTTTGGGTTAATCAATACATAGTATAAAACAAAGTCGCTTTCGCTGTATGTCTGTATGTATGCTTAGATCTTTAAAACTACGCAACGGATTTTGATGCGGTTTTTTTTAATAGATAGAGTGATTCTTAAGGAAGGTTTGTATGTATAATAAATGCATAATATAGTAGAGAAACACTGATAAATTTAAAGGTTTCTAATGTGATGTCGTAAATAAGCACGTTTTTTGCGCTTATATTGCAAACGCTGGCTGAACCCTACGAGATAGACCAAAATAATGTACTACAGTATTGTTCACCTTAAAAAGTTCAACAAAAAAGTCCGCGATGGTATATGTCTATCTCTTAGGGATAACCCAGCATAACCATTTTTATTCTTTACTAAAAAATGGTTATTTATGAAGTGATTTTAGAAGCGCGTAATGGTGCGGCGGGCGCAACTTCGTCTGCGCCACTCGCAATTAACTGTCAATTATTCGATTTTTTCTCTCTGTAAAAACCAACCTTGAACTTCATCGAAAATTAAAAAAATAAACAATTTCTAAAATGAATATAGCCTAAGTTAGTCTTTATTACATAAGCTCGGCCGTTGAAAGTCCCATTCAAATCGACCCAGCCAATCATGTTTAGACTCTAATGAAGCATCCTGATGAGATCTTTACGTAGAGGATGAATGTCAAGGTCTGATGATGGAGCTGGAAGGTGGCTATGGGAACTCTGTCAATAAGCAAGATAACCTCATCGTGTTTAGACTTTAATGAAGCGTCTTGATGAGTTCTTTGCATAGAGGATAAATGTCAAGGTCTGATGATGGAGTTGGAAGGTGGCTATGGGAACTCCGTCAATAAGCAAGATAATCTCATCGTGTTTAGGCTCTAATGAAGCGTCCTGATGAGATCTTTGTGTAGAGGATGAATGTCAAGGTCTGATGATGGAGCTGGAAGGTGGCTATGGGAACTCTGTCAATAAGCAAGATAACCTCATCGTGTTCAGACTTTAATGAATCGTCTTTATGAGTTCTTTGCATAGAGGATAAATGTCAAGGTCTGATGATGGAACTGGAAGGTGGCTATGGGATCCGTCAATAAGCAAGATAATCTCATCGTGTTTAGGCTCTTATGAAGCGTCCTGATGAGATCTATGTGTAGAGGATGAATGTCAAGGTCTGATGATGGAGCTGGAAGGTGGCTATGGGAACTCCGTCAATAAGCAAGATAATCTCATCGTGTTTAGGCTCTAATGAAGCGTCCTGATGAAATCTTATAACGGGACGGCATTGCGAGTACTGTTTGAACCCCTTTGTAACGCAGACGAAGTTGCGCGGGTCAGCTAGTTTTGTTATAAAGTAATTTTTACCTTTAAAATTAAATCACTACTGTGGAGTAGTTGTAGGAAAACAAACGAGAATATTAAACGTATTTATAGTTCAAAAGGAAAATTCGTAACATGATTTAATCAGGGAAAATACTGTTGTTCATAAATTAAAATAGTTATGCGGGTTCCTATAGAAATACCCAACGGAAATAAATAATTTGGTAATGATTGATGAACATAGATTGTAGTTTCAAGATTCATTTGTGTGTAATATGATGTTATTATGCTAAGCTAATTGACTACTTAAATTACTGCACTAATGCAGGTCTGCAGTTCTGAGTTGAGGTATATCAGGAGAACTATCGATCTAGTTCTCAACTTGCCTCAAATACCTTCACAAAATTTTCCAGTAGCTCTCGGGCTATATACTAGTAGGGATGTTTTTGAAGATTCGCATTCTCAAAAAACGTACGAATGTTTTAAGAAAAAAGTTGTATGGATGTAGTGTGGGTATAGAGGGAATTTGCTGGAGCCATGTGAAGAAAGATTTATATGCAATTTTTTACAATACCACTGGTTAAAAACGGTGAAGGAAAAAGATCGTGAGGAAACCTGCATATCGGAAAAGGATTCTAAAAATCCTTCGAAGATATTTAAAGTCCCCAATCCGCATTGGGTAAGCGTGGTGGGCTATGCCTAACCCCTCTTCGGAGGAGACCTGATACTTTTAACATATCAGTAAGGATTCACCATGTATATAGCCAAACCTACAAATTTGAGATTAACCTTTAAATTTTTCAAATTTGGTTATCCATTTATATGTTTCAGACACTTCTCAATCGCAAAATTTCCCACTAATAAAACTGAATGTTAACAATAACTGTTGAATAAACATTCGCCATTATAATTGTAAACGAACCTTATTTTATACAAACAATGGAAGGAAGACTTGATCGATGTGGCGACATTAGAAACACCTTCGGGTGGTAAACGGCCTTGAGACATTGCTAGCATTTGGCACCTTCTCACTTGTCATGCGCGCCTAGTACTTAATCATTGTATTTATTAGAAGAGCTTGTTGTTCGTCAAGTAAAACCTTCTCAGTTATCATGTGCTCCTGGTACTTAATCATTGTATTTATTAGAAGAGCTTGTTGTTCGTCAAGTAAAACCTTCTCAGTTATCATGTGCTCCTGGTACGCAATCGTTGTATTTATTAGAAGAGCTTGTTGGTCGTCAAGACCTTCTCATTTGTCATGCGCTCCTGGTACTCAATCGTTGTATTTATTGGGTCATTCCATGTCAAATCGACAAATAGTTGGACGCGACCCCCACCGATTCGGATGATTTTTGGTGGAGAGTTTTGTCTCATTATAAAACGAAGTTCTGCTAAAGGAAAAAAAATTAAAAAAAATTTCCTAAGAGATATTCAATATCAAAAATTTCATTGTTTTTCCGATTTTATGAGTTTAGTTATTTAATATTTCAGAGACTACTGAGTATTAAAAAAAAAACTCTGGCATATTTTCAGAGGATACTTAGAGGTATGAGAAAAAAATTTTTTTGAAAAAAAATTTTGAAACTGATCAAAATTAAAAAATTTTGAATTTTTCAAAATCGTGAAAAGTACCCAACGCGGGAAAATTTTGGCCTGAAATTTTTTTATATTATACTTATAACATATCTAAAGATATTCTGAAATTTTTAGAGGGGTGTTATTTTTCGTTTCATAGATATGAATTTTTGAAGTTTGAAAAAAAAAAAAATTTTCTATTTTTATAATTTTTTTTTGTTAAATATCATTATTCTACTACATGATTACTAAAATTTGAGGTCTACAATATTTTTTTTATGTTAATAGGATGTGAAAACAAAAATATTTCAAAATATATTATAGACTAGATGACCCGCGCAACTTCGTTTGCGTTACAAAGGGGTTCAAAAATTGTAGCCTATATAGGCACGCGCCGCCCGGCGCAAACAACTACGACCCTGCATTTTAAATTTGTAATATCTTCGGTAATATTCACTTAAATTACATGCTGTAAAAAACATATTGATCTATAATAAATGCACAATTTATTTAAGGTACTTAATTGGATAAGGATTAATGCTGTATTGTTTAAAATCACTTCGTAAATAACCATTTTTTAGTAAAGAATAAAAATGGTTATGCTGGGTTATCCCTAAGAGATAGACATATACCATCGCGGACTTTTTTGTTGAACTTTTTAAGGTGAACAATACTGTAGTACATTATTTTGGTCTATCTCGTAGGGTTCAGCCAGCGTTTGCAATATAAGCGCAAAAAACGTGCTTATTTACGACATCACATTAGAAACCTTTAAATTTATGAGTGTTTCTCTACTATATTATGCATTTATTATACATACAAACCTTCCTTAAGAATCACTCTATCTATTAAAAAAAACCGCATCAAAATCCGTTGCGTAGTTTTAAAGATCTAAGCATACATACAGACATACAGCGAAAGCGACTTTGTTTTATACTATGTATTGATTCAACTTTAAATCAAAACTTAAATAATGTTAAAAGTGTCACACTCTGCCGCCTAAAAAACTGATGTTTATGATGGTGATTACCAATGAAAACCAGGTAGGAAAATCAGAATTTCGAGTTTTTTTACTTGATGGCAATTAATCTTTTATTTTAAAATTGATATCATTTCTTTCTTTCAAGATTGAGAAAAAAGTCCGAGACATCAACCTCAGAAAAGGAAGAGACCAAAAAACGTCGTACGAAATAAACTGCAGCAAACTCTGAAAGGACAAGAGGAATTACAGTCTTAAAAATGAAATACTTCCTTTATGCTTTTAATCCTTTCATTTGATCACGGAAGCCTTAAATGTTAAATAGTATTCTCAATAAACAGATAATTACATACAATTTTGAAATATTTTTGTTTTCACATCCTATTAACATAAAAAAAATATTTTAGACCTCAAATTTTAGTAATCATGTAGTAGAATAATGATATTTAACAAAAAAAAATTATAAAAATAGAAAATTTTTTTTTTTTTCAAAATTCAAAAATTCATATCTATGAAACGAAAAATAACACCCCTCTAAAAATTTCAGAATATCTTTAGATATGTTATAAGTATAATATAAAAAAATTTCAGGCCAAAATTTTCCCGCGATGGGTACTTTTCACGATTTTGAAAAATTCAAAATTTTTTAATTTTGATCAGTTTCAAAATTTTTTTTCAAAAAAATTTTTTTCTCGTACCTCTAAGTATCCTCTGAAAATATGCCAGAGTTTTTTTTTTAATACTCAGTAGTCTCTGAAATATTAAACAACTAAACTCATAAAATCGGAAAAACAATGAAATTTTTGATATTGAATATCTCTTAGGAAAAATTTTTAATTTTTTTTTCCTTTGGCAGAACTTCGTTTTATAATGAGACAAAACTCTCCACCAAAAATCATCCGAATCGGTGGGGGTCGCGTCCAACTATTTGTCGATTTGACATGGAATGACCCTATTAGAAGAGCTTGTTGTTCGTGAAGTAAAACCTTCTCAGTTGTCATGGGCTCCTGGTACTCAATCGTTGTATTTATAGTGTGTTTCAAATTCAAAATTAACGTTATCAAAGTAAAGGAATCTGAATTGAATAAACAGATTTGATCGGACTATTCATACAAATTGTTTAATATTATAACTACAGTAATTAGAGTAGTAACTGACATAAGGGCATTATCATATGTAAATAAGACCTGTGTGTTGCTTTATCGGGGACGCTTTTATAATTCTGGCTCTATACTGATTGCGGTGTGAAAGCTTGTAGAAGTCGAGTTATAAAAACAGTTTTAACCCTTAAATGCATCTTGTTGCCAAATGTATACATACCACGTTTCACGTTATTTTATTGAAGTCGTGTGGTATGTGTTTCCGAACGCACTTTGACGACCATAGATAATAAATATATTGAGTGTCAAAAAAGAAATTATGCAAGTTTTGGCGGCAAATCTATTTTTTTGTTATATGTACCTAAATACCTACCAGGAAACATTTTGTCCAGGCCGCAATAAAAAACCATGCATTTAAGGGCTAAGACCCCCCTCTGATACCTTTAAACTAGGTAATGTTAATGGCGAAGAAGCTATCCAAAAACCAATGTAGGCACACCTTTCTAGCAAGCAATTATTGGTTAACTAAGTACGAGCACAGAGCAAATTTCCTTGTTCCGAGTAAAACTAAACTCCTCCAATTTGACGTCTCATTTTATATCGGCTTTCTCTCTAGGATATTAGCACTTCATCACTCGCATTTTTTTGCCGAAACTGTGAAGACTATTGAAATGAGCATTAACGAGAATGTCCACGCATAATCCAATGTATAATAATCTGAAAACAAGATTATGTTTCGTGTCAACAACATTGACAATCGAAGGTCGCACCGTCTAGTCAATTAGAAGCAATATTTGGTATCATATTTCAACTAATTCAACAAGTGAGGGTAGTCCTGTCTTTGTTTCAGAGAGGGATCTTATCTTTTCAAATCACATAGTATAAAATGAAGTCGCTTTGTCTGTCCCTATATCCCTATGTATTATAAAAAAAAAAGTTCTAGAGTGGCGACCACGAACTGGTAGGCGCAGCGTAGGCAGACCTCGCACAAGGTGGACCGATGACTTGGTCAGGACCGATCGATGTGGCGAGGTTTGGGGGAGGCCTATGTCCAGCAGTGGACGTCTACAGGCTGATGATGATGATGATGCATGATATAGTAAAGTAGAGTAATTTTAGCGGTTTTGGATATGATGTTGTAAATGGCATGATCACAGGAAGACTGAGTACTGCGGGTAGGGCATTTAAGAGCAGACAAATCTGTCTACCCTCTTTCTCGTTCGTTAGCCGGTACCACGGTGTGTCGAAATGTGAGTTCAAGTTCCAGTGAGCATGCAGCAGTGCTGAAATATCGGGATCGCTCATTTAAAAATAATCGTGGTAAGAACCCGTTGAGTAATAGCGTAAGTGATGTAGATAACCGCGAGTGTTTAAAGAAATTTATTAGTATAGAACATAGTCTTGGTAATCAACCGGAAAGCAATTTTACGGAAACCAACAATAAATTTATATGTATCAGTTTCAAGAACTAGACGTTTAATTAACATACATCGTCACACATGTTTCATACACATGGTTCGATATGTATGTGTCATAAATTACGAAAATGACTCGTATGACTCACTTTGAAAGTGAACGCAGACTTGTCATAGATTACATTCTTTCATTTATCGCCTTAAGTCATCAGTCTAATAGCTTGGGCACATTAGCTGGCGAAGATTCGTGTTAGTGCGTTAAAACGTCATGTATGGGCAAAGTTGGAATAGGTACAAAGAGAGATTTTTGGACCGAAGTTCCTTATCGCGCGTTATCGAAAGGGGGCTAGACGGAAATTCTTATGAAAAAGTTGTCACGACACTTTTTTTGTTTTAGATGATTATCGCTAGATGACGCTGTGATCAAAATCATTTAAAACACGTTCCTTATCGCGCGTTACGTTAGGAAAAAAGAATTATAAGATATCTTTTAATCGAAAGGAACTTTGGGTGTCCCATGACACCTCTCAAGTTTTTTTTGCATATCCAGATGTTCTTTCAATGTTATAAAGAGTTACATATTATGTCTTACACGAAGGAAAACAATGTGTGGAATACGTTTTAATAGTAACTACATTGAAAAAGAAATCTATGCGAATTTCACAACACCACTGACTGAAAGGGGTGAAGAGAAACATCGTGAGGAAACCTGCATATTTGAAAAGTATTTAAAAATCCATATTGGTGGATTATGCCCGATCCCTCTACTGACGAGATCTGAGCCCAGCAGAGGTCATTAATGGGTTAAAGTAAAGCATACATTATGCTAAGATGAATAGAAGTACTGTACCAACCCATTACTGCCCACTCTTGGGCTCAGGTCTCCTCAGAAGAGGGATTAGGCATAGTCCACCACGCTTGCCCAGTGCGGATTGGGGACTTCACATATCTTCAAAGGATTTTTAGAACCCTTTTCCGACATGCAGGTTTCCTCACGATGTTTTCCTTCACCGTTTTTATCCAGTGGTGTTGTGAAAAATTGCACATAAATCTTTTTCACATTTAGATTTAGAGGTACAAGGCGGAAGGATTTGAACCCGCGACCTCCCGTTCGGGAGGAAGCGCTTCGACCACTCGGCCACCACGACTTATCTTAATAGAAGTACACTACAGCGCAAATGTTGTCAATCGAATGAATATCAAGTCAAATGCAAGGCGAGGTGCATTTTATAAATTTTATCGAACCTTGTGGTGTAGACAACCTCGGTTGTCCAATGTAAGATTGCAACATTGTCATTAATATATGAGTAGAATATCAAAAATAAATATCAATCTAAACATAATAATTGATTTTAAAGATTTTTTTAAATACAAGCTTATTCAGACACTCGCGGTTTTCTATAATACTTTCATGCATTTTCAACGGGTTCTTACCACGATATTTAATTAATTGAGTTGCCGTTTGCAACAACGTTGAAATATCGAGACAACTCAATTAATTAAATATCGTGGTAAGAACCCGTTGAAAATGCATGAAAGTACATATTATAAAAACAAGTTTTTAAGATCCTGGATGTCATGTAGAGTGCTAGCTCATACAAGTAAAACGAGACAACGATGAGTCTATCTTGTTTAGCACAAGAGTTCCTATGACCTTTCGAATCCATCATCAGATCAGCATTTTTTAATATTATTGCATTGTCACGCGATAGTTTGACAAACTTCAAAAAGGTAGTACCTAGTTGTTAGTAGGTATTAGGTTTGTTGCGAATGTCGATTTTTGGACATTCGCATCAAGTTCAAGGTTTTTGTCTGACGAATCATTTACATCTTCCCGAAGTCTATAATTTATGGATACTTCAAAATAAGTATGTAGGAAGAAATTCTCCCCGCAAATTATCGTGAAAACGGAAGGTCGTAAACCCATCGATGCGAAAAAGGTGCGAATATTCGCGAATTCGTTGCATCCCTGGTTAGGGGGCGGCGCGACGGGAAAGAGTGCCGTGGGCGTAACGCGTCGCGCCGTCCCTCATAATCGCGTTCTGGGTTCTGGCCTCAGCCGGGGTTCGGACGCTGAGTGTGAGCGGTTGGAGGTATACTTTCAATTGCCTTCATTCTGTTGTTCATGATGTTGATTCCAGATGTAATAATTCTACGAATACATTTTTAAAAATTACTTCATTTCATAATACATTTTTAATAACCATACAAATTTGTTTGAATAGTCAACCAGCTGTTACCTACTTGAGATATGGACTTCGAACAACTAAGTAATAAAAGTTGGTCGTTTTCATTTTTGTAATAAAAATATTATTGACCGACTTCCGAAAAAGAGGAGGTACTCAATTTGACTGTATGTTTTTTTTTACCGTCGCTCATGGACCTCTGCAATGTCAGACACTAGCTACCTACGGCCTACCCTTAAGGACTCTCTTCAAGCCTCGTTTGAAGAAGGACAAGTCGTAGCGCCCGGGAAACACTGAGGGGAGTTCATCCCACATTTTTCCCAATTTTTTTTATTGATATAACCGAGCCTACGGCCCACCTGATGGTAAGCGGTCACCGTCGCTCATGAACCTCTACAATGCCAGAGCAATGAGGGCCGTTATCTAACACCTACCTATACTGGACTTTTCTTATACTTTTTTCATGATTTCAAAATGGAGAGTGCAAGCCTAAATGAGAGCATTCGTTTTCCCAAGATTCACATCATAGATCTTATCTTATTTTATCTCTGACCGCTTCAAGTGTTCAAATAAAGATAAAAGTGAAAAAGTATTCTGTCAGAGACGATAGCAGAATGTTAATTTATAAATTTAAATTGTTAAGTCTTACACGTGGAGCGAATTCTGTTTTGAATTTAGAATACTAAATCGATTTAAAATGGCTAAAATGTTAGATTCTAATTTCAAAATTGGCTAAGCTTTTTTTTACATTTAGACATAACACACATATTATTTTTATAACAAAGTCTACCCCACATAAAAACATATTATTTCAACATACACAATATTGTTAAAAAACGAGATAGTTAAAACCGGCATAACTTTCGATACACTAAAAAGTCTAAAAAAATGAGTTTTATCTCAAAACCTGTTCGCGAATCGGAGCCGGCATTTTTACAAAACCTCCTTTGTCGAAAAATATCCTTAACATAACCTAAAAACTATGATAAATAACTAAATAAATACTCACAGTTTATGTTGACACTGGATTTAATTATCAAATTCTTATTAGAATCGTTGCACAGATGTTAAATTACACTTAAAACACTCGTGACCGCAGCAAAGCAGGCATTACACTGGCAGTGGTGCCAACATAACAAAACGGCGCGATGACGTTATGTTGCCGCAGTGATGTCATGGCCGATTGAAAAATTGTTTTCCTTTCCTCATTTATAAATTGTATAATAAATAACGGTATGAATAGCTATCATCGTATTGTTATTAGGTTCGAAATTTAGTTAATAATTAAACGTGCTAAATGCGTGATGTCATCTTTTATTTTTGAATTGGGGTTGCAAGTGTTTTAAATATCCTAGATATAGATAAACTCTTCAGCTTTTTAATATTAGTATAGACTAATATTAAAAAGCTGAAGAGTTTGTTTGTTTCTAATCACAGGAACCACTGATCCAATTTGAAAATTAATTTCAGTGTTGGATAGTCCATTTATCGAGAAAGACTATATTATAGGCGGGTCAACTAGTTAATTACAAAGAGGTTTTATTGATAACTTAGCGAAGATTACCCAATATAAACTATTTCAAAAGATTTTTATGAAAGCGTAAAACAGACTTTTTGAAGTTAAGGACATCGTAAATCAGATTCTTAAGTTGACATTTAAAGCGTTTTTAAGGAAATTAATTACTAAACCTACTAGATCCTGTCAAATTGTTAGAGGTGGCCTTCATTGTTCGTTGACCTGAGCGTCTGCTGTATAATGCTGTTATCCATTAAGTGTAACGCTGGGATCTTTACACACTTTAATTTCAAACAATATTTGCAATTTAATTTCCATAAATTATATAAAATAATATTCTAGATTTTTCGTAAGCATAGCAACATTTTAACGTAAATTTTTCACCGAGGGAAAATTTGAAATTGGAATCGGAAATGCAAATCACAAATCCATTAAATACTTAAATATTGTCATTAATTCCAATAATTACTAAAATTATACAATGGAATAAATTATTATAGTCCCTAATATAAATTCTATTTAGTAGCTAAATGTTGGCAATGTCTCATTCCCGAAAAATCCATACTTAACTTAATACTTGAAAGTTGTGTTACCCTGTTAACAGATGGCGTTAATCGGAAGTTTTTTCTGAAACGGTTTTTTTTAATTTAATTTCTTCCTTCTTGTTGATATTAAATAGAATTTATTTAGTTTATTTATTGTAAACTTTATCATTTTTAATTAATTACTTCGTATAATTTAGTAAATGGATTTTCTATCTAGTTGAAAGTAAAAATAAGTGTTGCCATGTCTCGTCAATAGATGGCGCTGTAGCAAACATTTTCTTAAATTTTACTTAATCTTTGGATTTCAATAAAACAATCTGAAACTGTACGATAAGAAGTTTAATAAATTAAGAAACACAAATTAAATATTTATTCTGTAAAAAAATCAAAATGGCTCGCGAAAAAGTAGTTGAATACTTTGGCGAACCACCACAATAACAGCCCGTAGAAGATGACTTGAACACATTTATCAAGCACCATCATTCTGTAATGAAAAAATATTACATAGTACTGTACCAACCCATTTCTACCAACTGCTGGGCTCAGGTCTCCTCAGTAGATTAAGCATAGTCCACCACGCTTGTCCAATGCGGATTAGGGACTTCACATACGGTACGTACTGTACCATTACTGCCCACTGTTGGGCTCAGGTCTCCTCAGAAGAGGGGTTAGGCATAGGATTTTTAGAATCCTCTTCCGACATGCAGGTAGGTTTCCTCACGATGTTTTCCTTCACCGTTTTTAGCCAGTGGTGTTGTGAAAAATTGCACATAAATCTGTTTCACATTTAGATTTAGAGGTACAAGCCGGCCGGATTTGAACCCACGACCTCCCGTTCTGAAGGAAGCACTTCGACCACTCGGCCGCCACGACTTCACATACCTTCAAAGGATTTTTAAAATCATTTTCCGCAGGTTTCCTCACGATGTTTTTCTTCACTGTTTTAGCCAGCCAGCTGTCAACAGCCAGTGGTGTTGTGGCAATAAAGGTAGTCGACTTTAAAAAAACACTGCTTAGAACCACTTTTATTTTTGAAATCATACCATTTTTTTTTCAATATTTTAGGGAATCCCGCAATGATAGTCGTTCGTACACCATACAATGTTAGATAAAACTTGAGAGGTGTCATGGGACACCCGAATAGAAC
Source organism: Trilocha varians (assembly GCA_030269945.2). Lineage (NCBI taxonomy): Eukaryota > Metazoa > Arthropoda > Insecta > Lepidoptera > Bombycidae > Trilocha > Trilocha varians. The sequence goes on along the minus strand of AP028278.1, from coordinate 14,826,784 downwards.
GAAGTTCCTTTCGATTAAAAGATATCTTATATTTTTTTTCCTAACGTAACGCGCGATGAGGAACGTGATTTAAAAGATTTTGATCACAGCGCCATCTAGCGATAATCATCTAAAACAAAAAAAGTGTCGTGACAACTTTTCGTAAGATTTTTTTCCGTCTATCCCCCTTTCACAACGCGCGATAAGGAACTTCGTTCCAATAAAATATAAGTGGTTCCAAGTTTTATTTCGACAGGCCATTTCAGCTGGGACACTACACAGGGTGTCCTAAAACTATGCAACTTGAACGGGAAGTACCTTAAATATTTATTAAAAACTAGCTGACCCGCGCAACTTCGTCTGCGTTACAAAGGGGTTCGAACAGTACTCGCAACGCCGTCGAGTTATTATTTTCGTGGCTCGCTGTTGCACCCACATATTCATTGCGTTTTTATACTCGTAATAACTTCTAAACGAAAAGTCCGATTGGAATAAAACAAAAAGTTATTTACTTCTACATTAATACTCTTGATAACATAATACTTAATTTGGATAAGGGTTAATATAACGATACTCATTTAATGTTAAATTCAAACTTGGGACGAAATATTATTTTGCTAAACATAAAAGCGGTTATTGTGACTAAACTATGATAGTTAGATACATGCTCTCGCGGACTTTTTTGTTGGTCTGGTACAAAGACCTAAAAACCCGTAGTACATCATTTTGTTCTATTGTCAGTAGTTTTTGCAGCGTACGCATAAATAGGTTTTCGATTATTCGCCTTATGTTACATATTCGATATTTTCATACGGATCCCAAATTTTTTTGAAAATAAAATATAGCCTATAACCTTCCTCGATAAATGGACTTTCCAACAGTGAAAGAATTTTTGAAATCGGACACGTAGATCCAGATTCGGAGATAGATTCCGAAGAAGCATAATTGGGACACCGACGTTCAGCTTGATGGTATGCACTGGAAGTACACTTGCTGATTGAGAGTTCAGAAATTTCACAGAATAATGTGTCATCTTGCATACCGGCAGTGTTTATAGAGGTGAAGTGCACTTCATTCCTCTCAATTTCGGAGAGAATGCATTCGTTAATTGTTACATCCTTATCACTTTTGGGCGTCAAAATGCCCGCTCGCACACCCAAGAATTCTGCTGATGTTGTATTACACACAGTGCCAGGTACGGTGGGACCTTGCACCGGTTTCAAGTCGTCCGCGGTGTTCCATATGGGACGGTCCGCGACCTCTCCTCTGGAATATCGGGTACGCCTAAGTACTGAGAGGCACTCTCCTCTCGGAACTTAGCGTTATTTGTTACGCAGACGACACGTTGGTTGTAGCCCAGGGGGATGACTACAGAGAGTGCACGTCTTGCCATAGCGGGTGTGGTATAATTTGGAGGTTGGGCCTCGATGTGGCGCTAAATAAACCCCAGGCCCTATGGTTCCACGGGTCTGGGGCGTCGCCACCGGTCGATGCCTACATTATAATTGGAGTTATTCGGATCGGGGTCGGGATGCTTAAGTACCTCGACCGGCTCGACTTCTGCGAGTCCACATCTCGGAAGAGAGCGGCAGGGCGTGTGAAACTGAGTTCTTTTCTCCACGCAGGAATCCGCCGTCATCGATCAGGGCGCTGGAACTGCAATTTCGCTCGGATTTTGCCTCCCTAAGAGATTCGGGTTCTCAACGCTACCCAGCGTGCGGGGTTCCAAGAAGGTGTCGTGTCTCGCTTAGCACGCACCTTGCGTTAAGGCAACCGTGGGTTGGAAGACCGCACTCTCCGATCCACACTGGTATGACCCAGCAGGGTATCCCGTGGGAGTGTGAGACGCGGTCCCATATTTCTTGGCGAGCTTCGGAAAGCCCGCTGACCCTGAGAGCTGGTGGCTGTATCGCCGGTGGCTGCCGGTTCGGTGTTCGGGGGCGGCGCGAAGGAAAATTTATGCCGTAGTGCATAATGCGCCGTGCCGTCCCGCATTACCCCGTGCTAGGGTCTGGTTCAGCCAGGATTCAAACGCTGAGTGTGAGCGATTGGAGCTTTTAGTGCGGTTTAAGTACCACATATCCCAAGCGCAGCGCCACGATTTCCAGCGTTTCCGACAGACTCAGAAGAACCACCTGTCCACCTCTCTCCTCGCCAAGATTTAGAAAGAGAACGGAGTATTCTTGTGTACTTGTATTACCGCTGGTCCGAGCTCTTATATTATAACACATCCACATTTGAACTTTTTCGATTTTTTTATATAAAAGGGCTATGTGCGAGTAGAAAAATTAGCCAGTTCCTACATCCCACTTAAGTTTAATAAATACATTTATTTATTTGTCTCGCTAATCTCTGAAACGAATTAACTATACAATTTTTAAGAACAAAATGCCTAACGCCATCTATTACAATCGAAAAACACCACGTCGCCCACAATGCAATGACATAATCAAATTATTTATATCGAAAACGTGCTTCTAGACGTAATTCGATATAATTCTCATAGATGGCGTTGCTTTAAAATCGTCTTTAAAATTGAATATAAATCTCCGTATTCTGAAGTGCGACAGAATGATTGACATATTAGTTGGTTGTCAATTGTCAAATTGCAAATTGACTTGTTGACGTTAGGAACACACCTAAATTGCTTAGACAACAGTGAGTGATTATATTAAATATGAACTGTATTGAATAGCAATAAAGTTCAAATTGACTCTACATATTATTTAGAAAACGTTTGTATGGGAAATAGAAAAGGGCTGTTTTTAGGGTTTTCCCAGAAATTATTCGATTTTTTCTCGCCTTTTAAACCTTCCCTGAACTTCCACGAATATTTTAAGACTAAAATTAGCCGAATCGGTTCAGCCGTTCTCGAGTTTTAGCGAGACTAACGAACAGCAATTCATTTTTATATATATAGATTTTACTTATTCAGACCCTCGCGGTTTTCTATAATCGGCGATCGCAGAGCATGTGCTCGACTCGGGTTCTAATCACTGGATACAATTACATAATCCTCAGGTACTATCTTCTGAACGTCGTTACGTACCAAGGATGGGGGCGGCGCGACGGGAAAGAATGCCTCGGGCGTAACGCGTCGCGCCGTCCCTCATAATCCCGTGCTGGGTTCTGGCCTCAGCCGGGGTTCGGACGCTGAGTGTGAGCGGTTGGAGGTTTTAGTGCGGTTCAACTCCCACATACCCCGCCGCGGGGCGGGCGGGGATCCGGTGATTTCCTCCAACTAAAAAAAAAAAAAAAAAAACGTACCAAGGATGGTTAAAGAAGCTATCGAGATTTATTATCGAGTATGTGGAATCCAGTGCTAAACACAACAGTCACTCGCGGGTCGCGAGACTCGAGTCTTGTAGATACAGTGAGTGTGGTGTGTCGTGATGTGAGTTCGAGTTCGAGTGGTACTACACAAAAGCGAACGAGTGCGAGGGTAGACAGATTTGTTTGCTTTTAAATCGACCCGCAGTATCCAGTCTTCTCGTGATCATGACGTTTGCAACAACAACGAAATATCGAGACAACTCAATTAATTAAATATCGTGGTAAGAACCCGTTGAAAATGCATGAAAATATTTTACATTGACACTATGTTTGTTAACAAAGATTATTCATAAATAACAGTTCTTTCCATTGGCATCATAAAAATACAGGGTGTTGATTTTGTTAGGTTAGGTTTTAAGATAAACCAGACAATTTACGAAAAACCGTGAATGCACTATTATTAAAGATCAAAAATAAAATAAAGTTTCCTTTCAGAAAAACATCCTATCTCTAATATTTAAGGTACTTCCCGTTCATATCGCATAGTTCTGGAACACTCTGTATCATTAAAAATGTAAATATTACCTCTGAAACCGTTTCTTAGCACTAGGTAAATCTTCGTCTCTCTCTTTCATTAGATATCTCCTTCCCCCAATGCAACATTTCAAGAAATAGTCTTTTTTGTCTCTGTTCTCGATAAGGAAATAAAAATCTATTTTGTCCTGCTCTTTTATAGCTGATCTCAGCGAGAGGAAGTTCTTGTTCTCGAACGTCCATTGTTTAGTTAGATAGTATCGTAATGCCAAATTTGCTATGTAAATTCTTCTTTGGACTTTGAATAATCTGAAATATTATTTTAAAATTTAATTAACCATACTTAAATTATGATGACCTATGGATCAGAGACTTGGCCGCTTACGATGGGTCTTATTAGACGACTCAGAGTCAGAGCCATGGAAAGGGCTATGCTCGGTGTTTCTCTGCGTAATCAAATCAGAAATGAGGAGATCCGCAGAAGGACTAAAGTAACCGACATAGCCCAAAGAATTGCATCTTTGAAGTGGCAATGGGCAGGACACATTGTGCGAAGAACGGATGGCCGATGGGGCCGAAAAGTTCTGGAGTGGCGGCCACGAACCGGTAAGCGCAACGTTGGTAGACCCCCCACAAAATGGACCGGCGATCTGGTCAAGATCGCGGGAGGTCACTGGATACAGATGGTGCAGGACCCGTCGATGTGGCGAGGGCAGGGGGAGGCCTATGTCCAGCAGTGGACGTCTATAGGCTGATGATGATGAAATTATGATTAGTTGAAATAAAAACAAATTTTGTTTGTCGTACACCTAAAGTGCGTCAGGTTGACAGGCACCCAGTGGAATTTAATTTTTTTGAAGATGCCAAAAAAATAGTGTCTAAATAGTGCTAAATATTGACCGATACCACATAAATAGTGCTACTGTACTTTAAAAGATATTCGATGGTCAATATGTGCCTGCTAACTTTACGCAAAGTTAGCAGGCACGTAAAAAAGGACAGATCAATTTGATTTTAAGTTTCAAAAAAGTGTGCCTAAATAGTGACTAATACATGTAACAATCTTTCAAAAGAAATGAACTCCTTAAACGTGAATTATTACATCTTTAGTAAACTACACAGTAACCTTGAGTCAGACATCAGACAATATTGAACTTTATCCCACTGTTTTGAGATTTAAAATCATTAAAAACTGTTAATACTTACAATGGTTTTTTACCAAGAAAACGTAGCAACAAGTCCACAAAAATAGCTGGTAGAAGATGCTGCAGCAATACCTACAAATATGGTTTATGATTAATCATAGTATTGGCGGCGTGGTTTACAAAAAAGTTATTATTGACCGACTTCCAAATCGAAGGCGAGAATTACCTGTGTTTGTTTAGACCAGTCGAGATTCTTGCTTACGAGAATCTCGACTGGTCTAAACAAACAAGCAATTCTCGCCTGACATTTTTTTCAACTGACATTCGAATATCGTACAAATCAGTTTGAATCGTTTTCAGTGCGAGATTTGCCTTTCGAGTTCACCTACAACTATCATAAAAACTCGAAATACGATTATTGCTTTGAAATTCTGTTTACACAGAGGCAATGGTATTCCATGGCGAGGCAATTCTCGCCCAAGGTGATGAGCGAGAAGAGTGAATGTTTAGACACTAGAAATATTTTATATTCTTCCGATAATCGCATCTTCGAAGCGAGAAAATGTCATCGTATAAATGACGCTTTAAGGAGGAGGTAGGTACTCTACTCGTCTGTATGTTTAAATAATTTTAGTTTGCGTCAACCGACTTAAATGATTCTGGTGTCAGATGGTGACCCTCGTCATGGGGTCCCATTAAATTTTAAGATCGAACAAGTACCTACTTTTAGATATGTGTATTTTTAACGGACAAGCTTTCACGAATTAATGTGCGTTTTTGCGTCTACCTATTTCTTTTCTATGTGAACCGATTTCGATGATTCTTTTTTTGTTAGAAAGCAGATATTTTAAGCATTATCTCATATAAATTTGATAAAGATCTGGCTGGTAGTTTTTGTGCTATGCTTGAGAAATGGAAGTCGATCGTTTTCATTATTGTTATTTAATATTATTGTTTAACATGCGCTGAGTTTAACACTTACTCTAATATAATAAACCGTATCGGAGGTAGTAATACTCCCTCCGACACTCCACAGAGGATTGTCCAAAGGCACCTGAGCTCCTATTTCCTTGCCCATAGCGATCAGATCATATATATTTATATTATTAAGATTGCCGGAACAACAGTTGTATATTTCTACGTCGTCTGATTTTTCTAGACTGAAAATATTAATTAAATATTAATTTCAAGACCAATGATGAATTCAAAAGTAGATGGATGTAAGAGGAGAGGAAGGCCGAAGAAAAGATGGTCTGATTGTGTGAAGGATGATATGTTGGTCTGTGGTGTGACAGATGATATCTGTAAAGATAGAAAGGAGTGGAGAGAGAAGACCGCCGACCACAACTAAATGGGACAATGCGAAAGAAAGAAAATAATAACTTACAATCAATAGATACTTCTACAAAATGCAATAGAGATGTAAATTAAATCTTTTTATCCTCCGCCCATTGCATGTCTTCTTTTGTTTTATTTTTTGTACGTGTTAATTTCTTTGTTGTATGCAATAAAGTGTATTCATTCATTCATATTATGTAGCAGTAAAGTGCTAACTCCGACAACTCAAACGAAGCCAAACACGACGGGTTTGTAGGGACGCGATTGCATGCATGCACTTTGATGCAAGCAGTAATATATAAGTGCAATGCGTCCACATTATTGTAATCATATTCATTATTGTATATTGTAAAGAGTGACAATAAATAATGATTACTAGAATCAGTTGTTCATTTTAATTCAATGGTATCTACTAATTAGATACACAAGTAAAATATAAAGAGATACCCTAAAGGTCTATCATGTTTAGCGCAAGAATTCCTATAATCACCTTCCGAATCCATCATCAGATCAGCGCCATTTTGTCATATTATTGCATCGTCACGCGATATACATCTACGTAAAAAAAAGTCAGCTCAATCGGAAACCGGGAAGTTTGTCAAATTTAGCTTGCATCCACGTGAAAATACATAGTTACATCCAGTGCAAGTTAATATAAAGTTTGTAAAGTGTACTCACGGCTTAGTCCCTCTAACCCAGCCGGCGCTGATGATATTCTTCGCACACATATCCACCGGTATATAATCTGATATTATATCTGGTCTTGTATGGATCGTTCGCATTATACCTGAAAAATACATCTTAACTGTACTGCAATGTTCCACTACATACTTATGGTATAAAAAATCAATTTCGTTGTTTGTCCCTAGTATGCTTAATACTCAAAACTACACCGTAGTAAAAAAAAAAAACACTGATAATTTCAGAATTTTTGATGTGATGTAATGAAATGAAATGTAAATACGCACATTCTTCTGCGCTACACTGCAAATGCTCTCTTAACTCTTCTCTTAACTCTCTCTTAGCTCTTATGTGATGCAGACGATATTGTGCGGATCAGTAATATTTAAGTTTCAAAAACATAGATACCTTTCCCACAAGCAACGAATATTCCAACAGGTCCATTGAAGTTCTCTATCCAACCGCTTATTGGTTCATCAGCGCTGGCTATCACTAAAAACAATTAGAAATTTCCGCTATTTAATTAGGAAATTGAAATGTGAAGACGCTCATCAAAATTTAAGAGCGTTAAGAAAAGTCCTCAATGATGGGTAACAGTCCTCAATGTCCTGACATTGCAGAGGTTCATGAGCGACGGTAACCACTTTTCATCAGGTAGGCTCTAAGCTTTTTTGTCTATCATTCTTCCGCTTTAAAAAAAACAGATCTTTACAAGCTCATTTAGTAATTGTCCATCATTGTAACTCCTGTGTAGTCGGGAGCCACAATTCCGTCTTATACATCGCTAGATCTTTTTCTGACATGTATTTTACAGACGTCGGGGCCATCTTTAAATGTGGTTACTTACCTTTACCTTTAGGACGAAATATTTAAATAGGTACTTATTATTTTAAAGCTGAAGAGTTTGTTTGAACGCCCTAATCTCAGGAGTCAATGTTCCGATTTGAAAAAATGTTTCAGTGTTGGATAGTCCATTTATCGGAGAATGCTATAGGTTTTATTATATCCCTCTGTGACGAAGACGAAATTGTGCGGGTCAACTGGTAATAGAAATTTACCAATAGAAGGTCGAACTATAACAGCTGGTAGTCTACCCTTTTCTTCATAAACCGCGTGCTCAGCCAACTGTTTGCTAAATACGTAAGTGTTGGGAAGCTCGCCTAGGTATCTAGAAACGAAATGACCTTAATTACAAATTTTACATTAACTTGCACTGGATGTAACTATGTAAACAACAATGGAAGTTCAGGTGGAATCTTGAGAGTTTCACTGCCGGATTTTACTGCCCACTGCTGGGCTCAGGTCTCCTCCGAAGAGGGGTTAGGCGTAGTTCACTACGCTTGCCCAATGCGGATAGGGGATAAATTTCTTTCGGCAGCCGATACTGTCAGTGTGGTATGTCAAAATGTGAGTTCGAGTTCCAGTGGTACCGGCAAACGAACGAGAAAGAGGGTAGACAGATTTGTCTGCTCTTACGTGACCTACCCGCAGTTCCTCAGTCTTCCCGTGATCATGGCGCTTGAAACAGTGCCGAAATATCGGGATCGCTCAATTGAAAATAATCGTGGTAAGAACCCGTTTAGTAATAGTGTAAGTGATGCGGATTGGGGACTTCACATATGTTCGAAGGATTTTTAGAATCCTTTTCCGATATGCAGGTTTCCTCACGATGTTTTTCTTCACCGTTTTTAGACAGTGTTGTGAAAGTTGTAAAAGTAAGCCAGTCTTACTTAGGCGTCATGACCCTAAGAGTATGGTCGTCAAGCTTCTCGCAGACCTCGATAGTATCCCTCCAATCAGCATGGGGTGGATACATCACCTCTTCAATGATCTCACGATTGGTGTTAGAGTAGCTGGTAGACACGTGGACAAGAGACTGAAATATAAAAACTTGAGAGGTGTCATGGGACACCCGAATAAAACGAAGTTCCTTTCGATTAAAAGATATCTTATAAAAAATATTTCCTTTCGTAACGCTTGATAAGGAACGTGTTTTAAAAGATTTTGATCACAGCGCCATCTAGCGATAATCATCTAAAACAAAAAAAGTGTCGTGACAACTTTTCGTAAGAATTTTTTCCGTCTAGCCCCCTTTCACAACGCGCGATAAGGAACTTCGTTCCAAAAATCAATGAAAATAAAGAAGTATAATAACTAGCTGGAACGCGCAATTTCGTTGCTAGATTTTGCGATTTTTTGGCAAACTATTTTTTATTTTTTGAAGCTAGTGTCCTATGTTAAGATCCTCTTTTTGGGAAGTCGGTCAAAAAATAAAGTGTCGCTTACCGATAAATCTTTCATTTCTTTAGCTAAATCCAACAATTGTTTTGTCCCGTTTAAATTTAACCGCACAGCGTACTTCAAGGGATCGTCGAACCTAATATAGAATAAAATAATTATGTTTTAATGAAAACTCTAAGGTCGATTGGTAAAGAATGCCTATGGCATTAAGTCCGCCTTTGTACAATATTGTATTTTTTTGTACTTAAAGAATAAAAAATACATTTTTTTAAGATCCTGGATATAACGCAGTAGAGTGTTAGCTAATACAAGTAACATGACTATTTTTCAAATCCATCGTCATTACAGCGCCATTTTGTCATATTATTGCATTGTCACGCGATATATATCTACTATTGAATACTGATTACCTTACACTTGCTGCAACGTGGAATATAACGTTGACCCGGTCGATGAGAAGTGCTCTATCGGCTTCTGATAAACCTGAAATACATCAAAGAGGAACGGTGAAGGAAAACATCGTGAGGAAACCTGCATGTCGGAAAAGGGTTCTAAAAATCCTTTGAAGATATGTGAAGTCCCCAATCCGCACTGGGCAAGCGTGGTGGACTATGCCTAATCCCACTTCGGAGGAGACCTGAGCTCAGCAGTGGGCAGTAATGGGTTGGTACAGTACAGTACCTACAGTACATCAAGGAGATTACTAAATTTCTTGACAACTAGTTCTATATGCGTAGTTAGTAGTTCGGCGAAAGAAAACATCGTGAGGAAACGTGCATACCTATTGGAAAGGTATTCTGAAATCTTTCGAAGAAATATGAAGTATAGGGTGGACAATCTAACGTTTGCATTTTGAACTACTGTTTATTTAGAGAATGACAGCTCAAATGTCATTCAATTTGTGTTCATAATTTAGTTAAAGGTTTGACATTTACGAAATGGGACGCTGTACGCTTGAACAAAATTGGGAAATATTGAAAAGTTACTTCCAAAGTGATCATTGGAAAATGAGCAAGGAGCCGCCGTTACGGTCAATGGCGAGCGTTACCGTGCCATGCTCAACGAAATTTTGTTTCCAAAAGTTGAAGAGTACGACATTTGGTTTCAACAGGATGGCGCAACATGCCACACAACCAACATGACAGTCGAACTTTTGAAAAATGCAAACTTTATATGGCCCACCCCTTAGGTACCTAATTCAAAACAACGGTCCTCAGATGGCTTCTCACACTCGACTACACTGACACCGAAAATATTTTAATTATTCACAAATAGTTGCACTGAAGTTTGTCATGGTTGCACTCGGTTTTTTGCACTAATTTTAATTTATTGTTATATTTTTTATGTAGGAAATTACCTAAGTTTATCATAATTTAATGCATGTAGTTTACTTAATTTTATATAGTTTATTGTGTCTCCCGACTTGTTCATAATTCTAATCAAATGGTTTAACATGGCTCGGTCTCCCGCGACACAGGTCTGACCTAGTGCGGGGATCATTGTATTTGTTGTAATGTGTAAAAGTGTATTTTTGGACAATAAACTATTTCAATTTCAATTAAGCAAGAGTGGTGGAGACTGAGGAGATCAGAGCCCAGCAGTTGAGTTTTAATTTTTTCTCCAAATGCAGGTATCGGCCCAATGTTTGAATCCAGCTTGTACATAAATCTTTGTACAAATCAAGATTTAAAGGTACTAGCCGGTTTGAACTGCGATCTTTGACCGCGAAAATTGACCATTTTAGTCAGGCGATGTCTTCTCATCATCATCATCATTCTCAGCCTGTAGACGTCCACTGCTGGACATAGGCCTCCCCCAAAGATTTCCAATGCTCGCGGTTGGTAGCGGCCTGCATCCAGCGTGTTCCTGCGATCTTAACAAGATCATCCGTCCACCTTGCAGCTGGTCGTCCCACACTGCGTTTGCCTTGACGTGGGCGCCACTCCAGAACCTTCGTGCTCCAACGAGCATCGGTTCTACGTGCTATGTGGCCCGCCCACTGCCACTTCAACTTGCTTTTTCTTTGGGCTATGTCAGTTACTTGGGTTCTTCTGCGAATATTCTCGTTTCTGACCCGATCACGCAGTGTGATACCGAGCATAGCTCTTTCCATGATGTCTTCTGTTCTTCAAGTATTTCAAATGTTCTACCGTTTAAAGGCTTTGGAAAGTATCGAGGCGTTTGCTGTTAATAAAAAACTTGAGAGGTGTCATGGGACACCCGAATAGAACGAAGTTCCTTTCGATTAAAAGATATCTTATATATTTTTTTCCAAACGTAACGCGCAATAAGGAACGTGTTTTAAAAGATTTTGATCACAGCGCCATCTAGCGATAATCATCTAAAACAAAAAAGTGTCGTGACAAATTTTCGTAAGAATTTTTCCGTCTAGCCCCCTTTCACAACGCGCGATAAGGAACTTCGTTTCAAAAAATACAAAATTAAGAAGGGAGGTTTTTAGGGTAAACTGAATTAATCTAGTATTAGCAATATTAACAGGGGTTTCTCTGGGAATAACAATAATATTTACCTAATCCCTCGTCCATCACATCTCCGGTGACAATGGTGATCTTGGAATCGAACACGCCTGGTTTTTCTCTACGAAGTCTGTCGAAGCACTGAAATTAATTATTACTTATATCATCATCATCATTAGCGTAGGCGTAGCGATACGATTATAATGTCAAACTATTGCATTCACATTGTAATTAATGTTCCCCTACAATTGAACCGAGGTGACAAACACAGGGAGTCGTCTATGGTACTCACGATACAGGCTTGCCTAGTATGAGTACCACTGTTGAACGACAGTAGTGTAGATAACAACATTAAGTATTACAGTGTAAGTTTGTAATTTATTTCATGTTTGTTTGACGTGTTATGTATGCATGTTGGAAAATAATAAATATTTTGATTTTTTTTTGAATTTTTGAAGCCTATAGACGTCCACCGCTGGACACAGGCCTCCCCCAAACCTCGTCACAACGACCGGCTCTGCACTGTCTATACTTTGTGATCTTGTGTGAGGTCTGCCCACGTTGTGCCTCCGTTAGTTAATAAATAAATTATATGCCTTATTAACGTATGGTTATAATAAGTATTCTAGTTATTAAGTATTTTAGTTATCCTAGATATTGTACCAATCTTGGAAAGAACGCGCCGTTAAACAGGATAACGTTACTGATTCAACGACCTGTCTAGCAAAAAATACCCGGACCTCTTCTCTGGTGGAATTGGAGGTTTCAGACGGAGTGTTATGTCTGAATTCGTCCATGACAATTTTTAATTTATAACCATATTTTTTTTTTTAAATATCTCAGTCTGTTTGTTCTTTTTTAATTGCTATTGTTGTTTTAATTTTTTTTTACTTGTTAACTTTTAAATCATGATATTTTTCACATTTTAATTGTATTTAATTTTTATTTTTGTTTATTTTTTTTATTGTATGGGCTTTGACCGCTAATTTAAAATAGGCATGCAGTCGGCACCTATAATTGTGTTAGCATTAAGTTTATACTGGAAGTCTCTTAATATACCTGTATTGCACGTTCGGGTGTATAACATGTTGGTGCCCTTTATAAATAAATAAATAAGGATTATGAATATCAATAATTCGAAAATTAGTGAAGATGTTTAGATGTCAATGTGTGTTCAAACTACGGCATAACGACTGGTCCTACCCTGCTTACATCCAGTGACTTCCCAAGGTTCAGGTCTCCAAACAAAATGCTCAAGCATCTACCAATTAGTCTTATCGGATAGGTAGCGACTAGGGGTATGCGAATATCGTTCGAATCGAATCGAATAATTCGAAGATTCGAATAGTATCGAATTTGACTACGACGATGCATCGGAAATAGGACAACAATTTGTATTTTGTAGGTAATATCTTTAATGTGCTAGATGTCTACAAAATAATCGTAGTCGTCGTAGTCAAATTCGATACTATTCGAAATTCGACAAATATTCGAAACTTTTCGAATTATTCGAAATTTTTCGAATATTCGTTGAATTTCGAATAATTCGAACTCACGAATTATTCGAATTATTCGCACACTCCTAGTAGCGACCCTTCAGTTTTTCCTGACATTGCAGAGGTTCATCAGCGTAACCACTTACGATCAGGTGACCCGTTGGCTCGTCTAAAGGCAATAAAAAAGAAGAATCCGACTATAATCTTCAAAAAGAAACTTACTGGCTTAGCGTACAATTGTGCCAGTCTTTTCTCTGGGCTGACGTTTTTTTTGGCTCTCATCAAGACGTAGATTTTGTCCAGCTCCGTGCAGGAGTACAGGAGCTTTTCAACAACTATCTTGCCTATAAAACCTGAAATTACCAGAATTACCACTAATAGAGAAAATGTGGAGAAGTTGAACTACATATTATATATGTCTACTCCTTATGTCATCTTCTGAGTAAATTCATTGGGCTCTAGACAAGTTATCTTTCCCTCGTGTTCCTGGGCTACGGTGTTTACGCCTATAATTGGAATATCACAAGCATTATATTGGAAATGTTAATCTGTTATTGTAATTAGTGTTCATTCTGTTGATGTAAACTTTTTATTAAAAAAAAACACCCTTACCAGACCCTCCAGTAATGAAGATCCCCTTTCCTTTATAATAGTCCGCTATGGTGGGCACATTGGACATATCTCGCTCCTCCAAAAATCCCATTTTTGATGTTTAACTGCAAAATAAGTAAATAAAACTTTAAATCTTATGTTTAAAATTCTCGTGTTAGTTACCTACGTCTGAAACAGATTTTCATGAAATTTTACATGTAAATTCAGTAGGTCTGAGAATCGGCTACTATCTATTTTTTATACCCCTAAGTGATACACTCAACACTTTTTTGACCCCTTTTTTTAAATACTTTCATGCATTTTCAACGGGTTCTTACCACGATATTTAATTAATTGAGTCTCGATATTTCGTTGTTGTTGCAAACGTCATGATCACGAGAAGACTGGATACTGCGGGTCGATTTAAGAGCAAACAAATCTGTCTACCCTCGCACTCGTTTGCTTTCGGGTAGTACCTTTTCTAAAAGCCCTTTGGGTATTTTTGGTATAATGTTCACGCAGACGACGTCCGACGAGGGTCATAGTGCGGGCCGATAACACCTCGTGTCGCATTGAATGGCGATCATGAAAAAATTGGTTTCGCAGCGAACGAGTTAAGCTGCAAATCTTTGACACTCGCAAGGGAAAACATATACTTTCTGTGAACTTGAAATCTTGACATTTGGTGTACTGTACCAACCCATTACTGCCCACTGCTGAGCTCAAGTCTCCTCCGAAGAGGAGTTAGGTATAGTCCACCACGCTTGCCTAATGCGGATTAGGGACTTCACATATCTTCAAAGGATTTTTTTAGAATCCTTTTCCGACATGCAGGTTTCCTCACGATGTTTTCCTTCACCGTTTTTAGCCAGTGTTGTGAAAAATTGCACATAAATCTATTTTCACATTTAGATTTAGAAGTACAAGCCGACGGAAGGAAGCGCTTCGACCACTCGGCCACCTAGACTTCATTTGGTGTGGAACTGGCTAATTAGAGCTGTATATGGAGTATTTAATTTTATAGTTTGTCCTGAGCCATTGTTCTATTTGCATTTAATAAAATAAGTGAATAAACTATTTAAAATCAAAATTAAAATTTCTACAGAACCCTTCTGAGAGGTGTCATGGAACACCCGAATAGAACGAAGTCCCTTTCGATTAAAAGATATCTTTTTTTTTTTCCTAACGTAACGCGCGATAAGGAACGTGTTTTAAAAGATTTTGATCACAGCGCCATCTAGCGATAATCATCTAAAACAAAAAAAAGTGTCATGACAACTTTTCGTAAGAATTTTTTCCGTCTAGCCCCCTTTCACAACGCGCGATAAGAAACTTCGTTCCAAAAATTATTAACATAAATCAAATACTTACTTAATTGAGAATTATTCTCCAAATTAAAAAATAGTGTTTTCGACGTTCTCTCCAAAGAACGGTCAAACTTTGAATGACAAATCAGAATATAATTTAATTGTATGTAAAGTAGGTATTTTAAATAATTTAAATCATTTAGTACGAAAAAGGTGATGGAGGTCATTCAAAAACTTAAACTTAAGTTGCGTTCCAAAATTCTGAACGAACATTTTAAGTTGACTATTTTAACGACTCCCCAAAATGATAACTTTTGTTGTCTACGCATAACTTTACTTTGGGTGGGCCGATTTGGATGATTCTTGATAACACTTTCATGCATTTTCAACGGGTTCTTACCACGATATTTAATTAATTGAGTTGTCTCGATATTTCAACGGTGTTGCAAACGTCATGATCACGAGAATACTGGATACTGCGGGTCGATTTAAGAGCAAACAAATCTGTCTACCCTCTTTCTTACTGAATGAACCGATTTCGATGTACTCATCAGTACTCTAAAATTCAACCAACCTATCAACAGGAAACCGTGGTTTTACAAATTCAAAAATCTTATAAGTTGAAAATCTTATAATCGCCAATGTGCACATGTGGTCATTTGACCACATATTTTTTAATTGTCTTCTTCTTAAGAGTGCTGAGATTCACTTCCCTACTGTACCAACCAATTACTGCCCACTGTTGGGCTCAGGTCTCTTCAGAAGAGGGATTAGGCATAGTCCACCACGCTTGCCCAGTGCGGATTGGCGACTTCACATATCTTTTTTAGAATTCTTTTCCGACATGCAGGTTTCCTCACGATGTTTTCCTTCATCGTTTTTAGCCAGTGGTGTTGTGAAAAATTGCACATAAATCTTTTTTCACATTTAGATTTAGAGGTACAAGCCGGCCGGATTTAAACACGCGACCTCCCGTTCGGAAGGAAGCGCTTCGACCACTCTGCCACCACGACTTCCCTACTATAATTATAATATGGGGTATTTACTAACTTTTCCAACAACAAAAGTAATATACATTCTTGCTAACTTTATTAACTGTAATAATTTAAAATTGTAATTAAAATATATTTAACATAATTATACAACTAGGTCTAAACTATATTGACTCATTCACAAATCGTGTAAATATTCAATATTATCCAATCGAATAACTGTGATCCCTTCAAACCCATAGAATTATTACATCTGGAATTAACATCATGAACAACAGAATGAAGCCAATTTAAAGTGCACCGACGAGGTTTAAGCGGGAAAGCGTAACAGACAGAGTTACTTTCGCATATTAGTAGGTATAAAATGTAATGCTACACGACCACGTGATGGCATCATCGAAATACAAATTTTCAGATGGGTGTATCTCGGTCTACAATGGCTCTTGGACTATGATCCAAAAGGTCATTGACGTAAATGAATAATAATTTACCTTGATCAATGTCAATATCACAAAAAAGACAATTGAACCAAAAGTACATTTTATAACAATTGCGTTTGACGAATTTACCACTCAAATTACGCGTGTTTTATTATTACAAGCTTTATATTAACTTGCACTGGATGTAACTATGTAAGTTCGGGTGGAATCTTGCAAGTTAAATTTGATAAACTTCCCGGTTCCCAATTTAGCTCACATTTTGCTCGCAGATGTATATCGCGTGACAATGCAATGATATGACAAAATGGCGCTGATCTGACGATGAAGTCGGAAGGAATAGGAACTTCTATACTAAGTAAGATAGACTCATCGTTGTCTCGTTTTACTTGTATTAGCTACTACTACATGATATCCAGGATCTTATAATGCTTGTATAATAAAGTTTTTTACTTTAATATATTGAACTGGTAAATAACCGCCTTTTGAGAAATCAATCCAAAATTTAAAAAAACTTAGTTGCAATCTTAAGTGGTAGTCTATAGGCCTTAATTTGAATACAATAAAGTTCAATGTACTGAGTGAAGTTTGAAATTTGACTGTTTGGATGACTATGTAAAGTATGTTTTTGGTAGAATACTGACCTAAAAATATTTATCACTCGCTGGCCCTAACTTTGTTCTCGTCACTTTCTAAATGTCAATTATTTTAGTTTTTTTTTAAAACCACATAGACATAGCTTTATTTATGGCGGAAACACACACATACATTGTAATAAATTCAAGAGACATTACATAAAAAACTAAATGCAAAGTAATTGAATATCATCAAAATCGGCCAAGCCGTTTCGGAGGAGTATGGCAACGAAAACTGTGACACGAGAATTTTATATTTAGATTATTCTCCATATTCATTTATTTTCTTATTTTTTACATTATATTTAAAAAAACGTTAACAAAAAATAAATTAGATTATTATTATTTTTTTATTGCTAGATAGATAAACGAGCTTACGCATCTTATTTATTTATTTAAGGTAGCCAACAGCACATTACAGTGAGGTTTATGTGTACAATACATGCATGATATATGAAGGGGCAGGAGGGCCTTCATCAGAATTCATCTTGTGCGGTAGAAAAGAGGACATGTCGGCAGGTGGGCGTGAGCGTACAAACCGACGGTTGTTTAATCGACACGGGGTTAAGTAATCAAAATACACAGCTAAATGAATAATGTACAGTCTAATCAATGAGGCACCAACGTAATTAAGCACTAAATTTAATTATTAGAGAGATTCAATGCGATTCGTCACAAGCGTGGTGCGCCGTCTTCAACAAAACCTGATAAGATGGCCACCCTCACGATCATCAACAATGACTGTAATGACGAGAAAAGTTTTATAATATTAGGTTATAGAATTTTGTATAATTTTTGCATCATAAATACATAGTTTATAACAATGTCGCTTCACGCTGTCTGTCTCTATGTATGATTAAATCTTTAAAACTACGCAACGGATTTTGATGCGGTTATAGATGTCGTGATTCAAGAAGGTTTATGTGTATAATACATGCATGATATAGTAGAGATACACTGATCATTTCAGATGTATTCGATATTGTAAATAAGCACATTTTTCTGCGCTTACAAGACAAATACACTCTAAATTCCTTTGGGACAGACGAAATCGTACACAAATAAAACAACTAATCAAATAATATCAGTTTTATTAACTTTTTAATAGAACATAAAACTAAAAACGTTTTCTATGGTGTTCTTCACAACTCCTAGAGTGAGGAACCAGTTGGCACAGTAAAAGTAAAATGCTGCTTTCACCACGAAATCCAGCACAGTCAATCTGAAATAATAATAAAATAAACTATGATTAAATAGTAGTTAAAGTAAAAAATAAAAAACTTGCGAGGTGTCACGCGACACTCGAATAGAACGAAGTTCCTTTCGATTAAAAGATATCTTATAATTTTTTTTCCTAACGTAACGCGCGACAAGGAACGTGTTTTAAAAGATTTTGATCACAGCGCCATCTAGCGATAATCATCTAATACAAAAAAAGTGTCGTGACAACTTTTCGCAAGATTTTTTTTCCGTCTAGCCCCCTTTCACAACGCGTGATAAAGAACTTCCTTCCAATAGTATAACAAAATCAATAAATTAAAAGCAAAAATACAAGCTTTTAAGATCCTGGATATCATGTAGCAGTAGTGATAGCTAATACAAGTGAAACGAACTAAACACGACGGGTCTTGTTTAGTACAGGAGTTCCTATGACTTTCCGAATCCATCATCAGATCAGCGCCATTTTGTCATATTGTATTGTCACGCGATATAATCTGCGTGTAAATTATCAATCGGAAACCGGGAAGTTTGTCAAATTTAGCTTGCAATATTCTATCCGAATTTACAGAGTTAGGTACATCTGTACTGTACTGTAACAACCCATTACTGCCGACTGCTGAGCTTAGGTCTCCTCCGAAGAGGGGTTAGGCGTAGTCCACCACGCTTGCCCAGTGCGGATTGGGGACTTCACATATCTTCAAAGGATTTTTAGAACCCTTTTCCGATATGCAGGTTTCCTCACGATGTTTTCTTTCACCATTTTTAGTCAGTGGTGGTGTGAAAAATTGCACATAAATCTTTTTCATCTTAAGATTTAGAGGTACAAGCCGGTCGGTTTTACCCGCGACCTCCCGTGCGGAAGGCAAGCGCTTCAACCACTCGGCCACCACGACTCATGCAAGTTAATATAAAGCTTGTAAGACATACCTCCGTGAATGAGCCATGGCTTGCGGCAAATTCTCCAATTTCTCCTTGAGTAGATATTTCTTTGCTCCCAGCAAAGATCCATGGAAGAATTTTCTACAGTCAAAGATTTGTATGTCGAAATAAAAATCAAGCTTATCATTTTCTTTGATAGAATCGCGCAGGGCGATCAGATTCGTGTTGTCAAACGTCCATTGCTTGATTAGATAGTAGTGGAGAGCAATGTTCGCTATATAAATACGTCGTTGTAACTTGACCAAGCTGAAAACATACGTCAAGGGTGAATCTCAAATTATTTTATTTTTATTTTTTAGTAATAACAATGTTATTTGAAACTTCGTCGGCGTCACAAGGGTTGAGAGAGCGTTTACGATGTCACATCAAGAACCTCTAAAATTATCAGTGTTTCTGTCCTCATGTTGCTTATATCTTTAAAACTATGCAACAAATTTTTTGATGTTATTTTTAATAGATAGTGTTATTCAAGAGGAAGGTTTATATGTATAATACATGCATGATATAGTAGAGAAACACTGATAGTTTAGCAATTTCTGATAAACGAGTTTTTCTGTAAATTTTTTTTTCGGCAAACGAACGAGAAAGAGAGTAGGCAGATTTGTCTGTTCTTAAATGACCTACCCGCAGTTCCTCAGTCTTCCCGTGATCATGGCGCTTAAAACAGTGCTGAAATATCGGGACCTCTCAATTAAAAATAATCGTGGTAAGAGCCCGTTTAGCAATAGTGTAAGTGAATTTTTCTGTGTTAATCGTAAAAGCTTTCTCAAGTCTCTTTTGTGACGCCGATGAAGTTGTGAGAGTCAACTATTTATTAATATTATTAAACTTACATAGGCTTCTTCCCTAAAACCCTCAGTAAGGTGTCCACAAGTATAGCTGGCAGTAGATGAAGAAATAAAACCTAAATAAATAACATTTATCATTAATATTCTTTATCTTTGTATTTTATCAATCTATATTATGTAGTATGTATTAGTTTAGAAAATAACATCACAAGATATATACAGGGTGATTTGTTAGACAGGGTACATATTGCAGGAGGGTGATGAGTACTCTGTTCTAATACGGAATATTACAAAAAATAAGTAAAATTATTATTTTTTTTTAAAATCTAAATTCGACAAAACTACCTCAAACATAAGCAATTTCGGGTTAAAGAGTGTTGACTAACGACCTTTAGTGATCTCGCGCACCCCACACCTCCGCCACACCCATCAGCTGTCGAAAAACCATCATTTTGCAAGAATTTTAGGTATTTTTAAGTTGCGATTACTAAGGCATTAAGCCATATTCTTTGGTAATAATATTTTTACTGGTCGTATATCACCATCAGCTACCATGACTTTCAATATGTACCCTCACTAGGAAATCACCCTGTAAATTGTAAAAGTAAAAAGTTATTGAGGAATTATTTGAGATGATTCCAACATCTCCCTTCTATCACCGTACCACCCGGCGTCGAGGTGGAGTTCATCCTTACTATATGGAACCACCGTCCATCCATGGTCCGTTTCAGGAACACTTTTTTGCCACGCACCATCCGGCTATGGAATGAGCTCCCCTCTTCGGTATTCCCAGAGCGCTATGACTTGTCCTTCTTCAAACGAGGCTAGAGGAGGGTCATTAAAGTTAAGTCGTAGGTAGGGACCCCTCAATGTCCCCTGACATTGCAGAGGTTCATGAGCGACGGTAACCACTTACGATCAGGTGGCCCGTTGGCTCGTCTGCCTACATGGCAATAAAAAAAAAAAAGATATCTTGTAGAAAAGTGCTACAAGTAAAACGAGCCCAAACACGATGGGTCTATCTTGTTTAGTACAGGAGTTCTCCTGGCTATTTTTCAACTCCACCAGATCAGACCTGTGGTTATATTACTTGCATTGTCACGCGATATACATACTAAATTTCAGCCCAATTAGATATGACATGTCTCTTTTCAAATAAGGTTTAAGAAAAGTCCTGTATTAGTAGGCGATAGATAACGGCCCCTCATTGTCCTGGCATTGCAGAAGTTTATGAGCGACGGTAACCGCTTACCATCAGGTGGGCCATACGCTCGTTTATCTTTAATGCAATAAAAAAAACGGGATGTTTGTCAAATACTGTAAACAACCCATTACTGCCCACTGCTGGGCTCAGGTCTCCTCCGAAGAGGGGTTAAGGCATAATCCACCACGCTTGCCCAGTGCGGATTGGGGACTTTACATATCTTCAAAGGATTTTTAGAACCCTTTTCCGACATGCAGATTTCCTCACGATGTTTTCCTTCACCGTTTTTAGCCAGTGGTGTTGTGAAAAACTGCACATAAATCTTTTTCATCTTTGGATTTAGAGGTACAAGCCAGCCGGATTTGAACCCGCGTTTTGTCAAATACACCACATAAGATTCCACCCGGACTTACATAGTTACATCCAGTGCAAGTTAATACAAAGCTTTTAAAATCACCTTCAAGTAATGCCAAGTCTTGGAAGTAGTCAATGATCCTCCTACGCTCCACAATATTCCCTCCAGAGGTACTTCCTTGGCAAGAGACCTGCCCATTTCCACCACCTCACTAATGGTGATCTTGTACAGGTTTCCTGAACAACAGTTGAAGATCGGGATGTCATCTTGAGGTTCTAATCTGGAAAATATAGATTATTGTAGGTAGAATAATTAATTCAAGCTTTTAAGATCCTGTATATTATGTAGCAGTAGAGTGCTAGCTAATACAAGTAAAACGAGACAACAATGAGTCTATCTTGTTTAGTACAAGAGTTGCTATGACCACCTTCCGTATCCATCATCAGATCAGCGCCATTTTGTCATATTATTGCATTGTCTAACGTACGTCTGCATTCAAAAGACCGTGAAGGTCTTCTTTGAAGCATTTTAAAATCCTTTTCCGATATGCTGGTTTCCTCACCATGCTTCTTTCACCGCTTGTAGGTAGTGTTTTTGTGAAAATAGTACATAAATCTTCTATAAATTGGTATTAAAGGTAAAGCCAGTTCAACCACTACCTTACCATGACTTTCATCATCATTATCAGCCCACACTCGTCCACTGCTGGACTTAGGCGTCTCCCAAAATACACCACTGAGCTCGATCTTGTGTTCGTCTCATCCAGTTGTTACCGGCCACCTTTCTTAGGTCATCGTTCCATCTAGCAGGTGGGTGCCCAACACTACGTTTACCACATCGCAGTCTCCACTCTAGAACCCGTCTACTCCATCGGGCATCAGTTCTTCGACATATGTGCCCAGCCCATTGCCACTTCAGCTTGCTGATTCGCAGAGCTATGTGGGTTACTTTAGTTCTCTGTCAGATAACTTCATTTCTGATCTTATCCTTCAGTGAGACTCCAAGCATAGCTCTTTCCATTGCTTGCTGAGCAACTTTGAACTGACATGACTCAGGAGGGAAAATGGTCTATAGTTCTTTAAAAGTGTCTTGTACCCCTTCTTGAAAAACAGTATTACAATACTCCTGTTCCACGTCTGTGTTCTCCCACAGTGAATGACGTCATTGACCATGACTTTACCTTCCTCCAATATGTATAATCATTAATCACCCTATATATCCAAGAATTGACTTACTTCTTAGTACCCCTGTACCACGCTGCAGCTATGAATGATTGTATGGCGACATCTACCGGCATATAGTCGGCCATCAGATCGGGATTCGTGTACAAACTCCTTGATATACCTGAACATAACAATGAAAACATTATCTTATGCTGTTAGATATATGCTGTCGCGGACTCTATTGTTTGTCTTAAAAAGACAAAAACCCGTAGTACATAATTTTGTTCTACTGTCAATAGTTTTTGCAGCGTACGCATAAATAGGTTTTCGATTATTCACATTGTGTTACAAATTCGATATTTTCATACGGATCTCTAATTTTTTTGAAAATAAAATATAGCCTATAAAGCTCGACAAATGGACTTTCCAACAGTGGAAGAATTTTTGAAATCGGACCAGTAGATCTTGAGATTAGCGCGTTCAAACAAACAAACAAACAAACTCTTCAGCTTTATAATATTAGTATAGATTATGTTGAATTTACCTTTACCGCTAGCGATGAGCAAACCTACAGGGCCATTGTAGTTCTCAATCCATCCGGGAACCGGTTCATTTGCACTCGATATTACTAGAAAACAAAAAAACATCTTGACAGAATATCAATTAAGTATCCAGTACAACCTATTTTACAAGCTTTAAATTAACTTGCACTGGATGTCACAATCACAATATAAATTCGGACGGAATCTTACCAGTTGAATTTGACAAACTTTCCGGTTTCCGATTGAGCGGACATTTTGCACGCAGATGTTTATCGTGTGACAATGCAATAATAAGGGGTGGGCCATATAAAGTTTGCATTTTCCAAAAGTTCGACTGTCATGTTGGCTGTGTGGCATATTGCGCCATCCTGTTTAAACCAAATGTCGTCCATGTCATAGTTTTCAACTTTTGGAAACAAAAATTCGTTGAGCATGGCACGGTAACGCTCGCCATTGACCGTAACGGCGGCTCCTTGCTCATTTTCGAATGATGCCGTCGGATCAAAACCCACACCAAACCGTAACTCTTTGTGGGTGCATTGGCTTCTCAATGGTGACGTGTGGATTTTCCGACCCCCAGATGCGACAATTTTACTTATTGACATAGCCTCCGAGTGAAAATGGGCTTCATCTGAAAAGACGATTTTTCGGTAAAAATGCTCATCTTCGGTCAAACGATCTTCTGCCCATTCATCATCATCATCATCAGCCTATACGTCCACTGCTGGACATAGGCCTCCCCCAAACCTCGCCACATCGACCGGTCCTGCGCCCTCTGCATCCAGTGACCTCCCGCGATCTTGACCAGATCGTCGGTCCATCTCGTGGGGGATCTACCAACGTTGCGCTTACCGGTTCGTGGCCGCCACTCCAGAACTTTTCGGCCCCATCGGCCATCTGTTCTTCGCACAATGGGCGAACCGAAAACGTCCCATTTCGTAAATGTCAAACCTTTAACTAAATTATGAACCCAAATTGAATGACATTTGAGCTGTCATTTTCTAAATAAACAGTAGTTCTAAATGCAAACGTTAGATTGGCCCATCCTATATTACAAAATGGCGCCGATCTGATAATGGAAACGGAAGGCGGTCAACACTTGTACTAAACAAGATATTTAATCCCGTCGTGTTTGGGCTTGTTTAACTTATATTAGCTAGAACTCTACTACTACCTGATATCTAGGATCTAAAGCTGACAAGTTTTCTTTAAAATATATAATTTTATTTATGGATATTATGGATATTGCAGAAAGAGCTAAATAAGCAAATTTAATTGGAGCGCTAGTCCTCTAGCAATAAATATCCTCCTGCCCCTTGGGTGAGGTCTATAGTAGCTGAATCACGCTTAATTCTCCTATTACCTACTCACTCGTCCGAACCTAGGCTGAGGTCAGAACCAACGCCACGAAGTACCCACCAACTAGGTAAGGACCAGCATAAGTAAAACGAAAAACGATGTACTAAATATCTGATCTCTTACCAATTGAAGGTCTGATGATGACCATGGGCAGCACTCCTCTCTGTTCATATACAACGTGCTCGGCCAGTTGTTTTGTGAACGTGTAGGTATTGGGCAGCTCTCCTATGTACCTAGAATATTAAGATATCGTAGAGAGATACAAATATTCAATATGAAAAACGTAGTATTTAGAGACTGATAAAGTCTATTTAAACACTCGCGATTATCTACATCACTTACACTATTACTAAACGGGTTCTTACCACGATTATTTTTAATTGAGAGGTCCCGATATTTGTCTGCTCTTAAATGACCTACCATTCTTCAGTCTTCCCGTGATCATGGCGCTTGAAACAGTACTGAAATATCGGGACCTCTCAATTAAAAATAATCGTGGTAAAAACCCGTTTAGTAATAATGTAAGTGACTGATAAAGTCAACGAAATTGTCAAAATTAAAAATCAATTATGTGACCAAGAAATTTTATAGGACGTCATGATGTCTGTTATTGTGGCTTATTGAGAGAGAGAGAGACATTGAATTATCTCATTGCAAATATATCTCATTGCATAGGAAATAGGATTGACTCTTTTCTTCACAACAACACAGATTCTATCTTTCTCTTATTTATTTTCCTTATGAACTGGATTCGATGATAATTTTTTTGTTAGGAAGCCAACACTTTGGACATTATCTTCTTTTATATAAAAATGAATTGCTGTTCGTTAGTCTCGCTAAAACTCGAGAACGACTGAACCGATTTGACTTATTTTAATCTTGAAATATTCGTAAAAGTCCAGGGAAGGTTTAAACGGTGAGAATATTTCCTTATGTGACGCAGACGAAATTGTGTGGGCCAGCTAGTCTCATATAAATTTGATAAAGATCTGACTGGTAGTTTTTCTGCTATACTTGCGAAATGGAAGTCAATCGTTTTCATTTTTTTATATAAATAAATATCGTAAAATGACGCAAGGTTCAGTCATTGCAGAGGTTCAAGGACGGTAACCACTTACGATCAGGTGGCCCATTGGCTCGTCTGCCTACATGGTCAGTCAGTCAGCGTTGAATCAAAATCATGAAATACCAACTTCGGCGTCATAACTCTCAAGGTATGGTCATCCAACTTCTCGCAAATGTCGAGGGTCTCCCGCCAGTTGGCATGAGGTGGATACATGACCTCTTCCACTAATTCTCTGTTCGTATTGGAGTAAGATGTGGACACGTGAACCATTGCCTGAAAGAAGATAAGAGCTGACATTATTTTATAAGTTTTTTTTTAATTTTGGATGTAACTTCCCGGTTTCCGATAGAGCTGAAATTTTGGACACGTATTTGAGGATGATAATGCAGTAATAATGCGGTACTGGGATGCTAAATGCTGATATGATCTTCTATACAGAGTGGATCTGTAACTTTGCACAATCTGTGAATAACCTGCTGAAATAAAACTTAAAACCACTTTTATTTAAGGAATTCGATAAAACATATTCATCATAGTATGGAAGTCCGCAACGATAGTCGTACTTTTTCCATACAATGTCAGAAAAAAAAGTTTAACCGATCCAACAAATAAAAACAGTGCTATGTTGTATTTCGACAGGTCATTCACTCCACGTCAGATTGTCCAAAGTTACAGATCCACCCTGTATGTTCTAAGCGAGACTCAGCGTGTTTGGGTTTGTTTTATTTGTCTTCGCTTAAGCTCTAGGTACTTCTGGGTGACTAGTTACCGTTGCGCATTTATATTACGTATAATCATCATCATAATCAGCCTATAGACGTCGAATGCTCGACATAGGCCTCCCCCAAACCTCGTCACAACGACCGGTCCTGCGCTGTCTGCATCCAGTGACTTCCCGCGATCCTGACCAGGTCGTCGTCTATAATGGCAGTCTCTAGTATCTATTTTTTTTTATGTTTTTTTTTTGTTAAATCTAAATCCCCCCAACATTATCGGGGATGTTCTTAATCTAATTGTTGGTTTGTTTACTCTTTCATTCCAGTTCTCTCTTCTGTCCAACTTTCGTACCGGATACTTCACATCCATCCTTCCCATTCACACTTTCCGCTGGTGGGGTGCCAGCTTATACCTATTCTTCTGTACTGTACTGTACCAACCCATTACTGCTGTTGGGCTCAGGTCTCCTCAGAAGAGGGATTAGGCATAGTCCACCACGCTTGGCTAGTGCGGATTGGGGACTTCACATATCTTCAAAGGATTTTTAGAACCCTTTTCCGACATGCAGGTTTCCTCACGATGTTTCCCTTCACCGTTTTTAGCCAGTGGTGTTGTGATTCCTATTCTTCTATTATCTATATCTATAGTGGGGTTCTTTATTTCAATCATTACTACATCATGCATTTATTGAACTTATTTCTAGTGATTCTTTTAGATTTTATATGAATAAATTTTTGTGTTCCTGTTGTAGTTGAGTCTCTAGTATCTTATTAGGTGTATTACATACTGTAACAACCCATTACTGTCCACTGCTGGTGTCCTCAGTAGAGGGATTAGGTATATCCACCACCCTTGATCACTGCTGAAGACTGAGCATATGTTCAAAGGGTTTTTAAATCTCCAATATGCAGGTAAAAAAAAAAAAAAATATGCAGGTTTCCTCACGATGTTTTCATTAAGTATTTAGCCAGTGTTGTTATTGCATGATTCTTACCAACGTTCTATCAATCAACTTACATCAAGATTCTTTACTTCTTTTGCTAATTCCACCACTTCCCTTGTACCGCGAAGGTTTAATGTAGCTGCATACTTGAGAGGGTCGTCAAACCTGCAATTTTAATAAAAAAATATAGCTGAAGAGTTTGTATGTGCGTGCTAAAGTCAGGAACCGCTGATCCGATTTGAAAAATTCTTTCAGTGTTGGATAGTCAATTTATCAAGGAAGGCTATTATAGTATGTACGACAAGCTGTCATAAAATGACCATTTATGGCGCAGGCAACGTTGCATGGTCAACTAGGAATGAATATAGTGAATTGAAGAGCCTAGAGAACGGTCACCAGTACTGCATGGCTCTTTATTACAACGATGAAGAATCTTACCTGACGCTTGCAGCCACGTGGAAAATGACATTCACATTAGCAATGAGCACAGCGCGATGTTCCTCTGAGAGACCTGAAATATATAAAAAACAGGCAATCTACAGTACAGTAGTACTTGTTTCTTCATGATTGAGAAGTTATTTGCCTTCTCACTCCCACCACTGTAACTCCTGTGTAGTCAGGATCCACAGTGGCGACCATCGTAATGACTCTGAGCAGTGAAGCTTAGGAACACGATGGAAAGATAACTTGTCTAACCCCACAACGAAATGACTCAAGTCACAATGAATGACGAAATGACAGAAGATGATAGAAAGAGAAATAGTAGAGGGATCAAGTATAGTTGGAGACTTCACATATTTTCAAAGAATTTTGAAATCCATGTTCAATAAGCAGGTTTCCTCATAACGTTTCCTTCACCATTTCAGCCAGACAGTTGCACATGCATTTTTGGAAGAGGAACTAGCCGGTTGATTTGAACTTACGGCCTCCTGTACGGAAGGAATAATATCCATACACACATAGACATAGACATTTCTTTATTTGTGATGGAAACAGTGGCACAAACAATACAAAAAAAAACAATAGCAATAATAATACAAATAGAAGTTTCCATCACAAACCAGTCGAGTCTCAGCTTAATGCTGGGTGTTAACTGCATACATACCTAGTCCTATTTCCATGACATCTCCAGGTAGACAGACCACTTTGCGCTCAAAAATGTCAGGTTTCTCCTCACGCAGTCTGTCGAAACACTGAAATATGAAGATAGTGTGGGTACAGTGGACTTATGGCCAAAGGGAGATCTCCGACCGGGCGAGGTAGTGTATGGTGGTCAGGCCGAAGCCCGCTGTAGTAGATTTCAGATGTCGTATATATGCGAAGATTTCTGTAAATGTCGTAACCGCGATTCAGGATCTCGTGCATTATTATTGGTCGCCACAATAGTTTTAAGAAGCTTATCAGCTGGACTTACTATGATTGTGCTGGTGGAACAATCCTTTGATGTAAAGTGAACAATCGGTGATAGTAAGCGGTTAACAGCGGGGTCGACGTGACGGGAAAGAGTGCCGAGTGCAAAACGCGTCGCGCCGTCCTTCATGACCCCGTGCTGGGTTCTGGCCTCAGCCGAAGTTCGGACGCTAAGTGTAAGCGGTTGGAGGTTTTAGTGCGGTTCAACTTCCATATATCCCACCCGTGCGGTCCGGTGATTTCCGTCAACTCAAAACAAAGCGGTTAACAGCAGCATGATCATCATCAGTGATCCATTGTATTCCAAAGTCTGTTTTTACATAAATTCTATAATAGGTTCATTTGTAAGCAGCCAGCTCTGCAGTTCCGAGTTTGGTATATCAAAAGAATTATGGAGTATGGACCAAGTTTTCAAATCAAATAGCTACCCAAAAATTGGCACTAGTAGCTATTGTGAATGATCTTATGAGGCCAACTATAGTAGATGACAACGAAGGGTCATCACATAAAAAAACTTGAGAGGTGTCAAGGGACACCCGGATGGAACGAAGTTCCTTTCGATTAATTAGTGAGGGAATTGTAATAAAAATTTATTTTTTAAGTTATAATAATTAGTTAGTTTAAAACTTCTCTCTTCTTAAAGGTTAAAAATTTCTCTTATAGAAAGAGAGAGAGACAGACGTTTTAGACTAACTAATTATTATAACTTAAATAAAATATTTTGATCAAAGCGCCATCTAGCATTAATCATATAAAACAAAATAAGGAATTGTTTTAAAAGATTTTAACCACAGCGCCATCTAGCGATAATCATCTAAAACAAAAAAAGTGTCGTGACAACTTTTTCATAAGAATTTCCGTCTAGCCCCCTTTCGATAACGCGCGATAAAGAACTTCGTTCCAAAAAGCTTACTAGATTGTTCAAATCTTAGACTTACCCCAGAAGAGTACATTTGTTGAAGTCTCTCCTCTGGTCGGGACCCTCTCTTCGATCTCAGAAGAAGGTAAATTTTATTCAACCCTGAGCAGGAGTACAGCAGTTTTTCTATCAGGACTTTTCCCATGAACCCTGAAAGATACAAAGCTTCATCATGGACTTATTCAGACACTCGCGGTTTTGTATAATACGAGAAAGAGGGTAGACAGATTTGTTTGCTCTTAAATCGACCCGCAGTATCCAGTCTTCTCGTGGTCATAACGTTTGCAACAACGTTGAAATATCGAGACAACTCAATTAATTAAATATCGTGGTAAGAACGCGTTGAAAATGCATGAAAGCATCATCATGGATTCTGTCGCTTAAGATTTTAAATTATTTAAACTGTCTCTTTGAGATGTTTTGTAAAACACTTGATGTTTAGTAATGTTGTTTGGAGACACTTTTCTGTACTGTTTTGTCTGGTCCATTGTAGATAGTAATATTAGATCGATGGATACTGTACTGTACTGTAACAACCCATTACTGCCCACTGCTGAGCTCAGGTCTCCTCCGAAGAGGGGTTAGGCATAGTCCACCACGCTTGCCTAATGCGGATTGGGGACTTCACATATCTTCAAAGGATTTTTAGAACTCTTTTCTGATATGCAGGTTTCCTCACGATGTTTTCCTTCACCGTTTTTAGCCAGTGGTGTTGTGAAAATTGGATGGATACAGTACAATAATTTTCAGAGTATAAAACCTCGAATGAAGATATTATTATGAGTCATGTGACTGGTGAAGCTAGGTATGTGAATAGTATAATTAACTATGACCTCAGTAACCGTAGTTAAGTATTCTTAAACTGTAATTAAATATTAATGCTATATTGGTGGTAATTAATTAAAAAGTATTGTATGTATTATTAGTCGTGGTGGAAGGCAAGCGCTTCAACCACTCGGCCACCACGACTATTCTTTCTTTCCTATCCTCTTACATACATCTGCTTTTAAATTCATCATTCGTCATTTCATGAGGTACCTACAAATATATTCATCATCATCATCAGCCTATAGACGTCCACTGTTGGACATAGGCCTCCCCCAAAATTCGCCACATCGACCGGTCCTGCGCCATTTGCATCCAGTGACCTCCCGCGATCTTGACCAGATCGTCGGTCCATCTTGTGGGGGGTCTACTAACATTGCGCCTACCGGTTCGTGGCCGCCACTCCAGAACTTTTCGGCCCCATCGGCCATCCGTTCTTATAAATCCGTTCTTACAAATATATTCATCAAGTACCTACTAACATTAATTAGCCCATTTCAATGACCTAATTAATTGAAACACAATGAACAATAAGTGTTTTGCAAGTTTTTGAGAATGACGAAACTCTTTGTTGACCGATTTCCCAAAAGGAGAGGTTATCAAGTTGACTGTTTATATTTTAAAGTTCAGCTTGGACTGATTTCTTTGATTTATATTGTTTTTTTTTTTTTTTTTTTTTTTTTTGATGGAGGAATCGCTGTTGGCCCTTGGGGGCCTTTACAGCTTCACCATGATGGGGTGCGAGCTCAAGAGGGGCTCGGCTGAGTATATGATAGGATGAGAATACTAACAGTTGCCCGAAACAAACTTATTAGCGCATCATGAATTTACTACTGGTTCGGAACGCGACCCAACTGAGAAGAACCAGCAAGAAACTCAGAGGGTTGGCGAGAATAAAACAAAGGATCTAAATTTACTTATTATCAAACATAACAAGTAAGAATTAAACATGACAAAGAGGATTAATTGATGATGATGATGATGGTTCAAGTAGAACGCCGAACTCTGCGTCGAGTTCGACGACGGCGAACGAGATAGCCAACGCGTCGTCTCGAGCTGTTAGCGCTAGTGCTGACAGCGAGCTGCGCCGATAACTTGTCGGGAGGGTCCGTGAGGACGTGCCGCGGACGACGACGGCACCATTTCTCGGCGTGCGCGGGATCGGGTTCGTAGTCGGCGGCGGCTACGATGAGAGGGTTGGGATGGTCCTCTGCTTTTTTGAAGTAACGCTCGGAAGTATCCTTCAAAAATTGTGTGATAGGGACGAGATCGAAATCGTCATGAAGATCGACGTTACGCATATACCACGGAGCGCCGACGGCTTTACGCAGAAATCTATTCTGCAAGATCTGAAGGGAGTTGATATGAGTGCGAGCCGCATGAGCGAACGCCGCACTACCATATGTCATAATGGGCCTAACGCACGTTTTGTAAAGTGTCAACTTATTACGAAGTGACAGCTTACTACGCTTGCAGATCATGGGGTTGAGTCTGCCGAGGATGAACGCGGCACGATTGCGGACGGTTCTGATGTGCTGACGAAAGGTCATAGCACTATCGAAGATAATACCCAGGTATTTCACCTGTTTAACCCAAGGGATGGTATGTCCGAAGAGAGTGATCGGAGGGGTCTCATTCCTCCGGAGAGTACGACGATGGGAGTCCAGCGTCGGGAGACGTCTTGAGGAACCCCTTTGAAAGAGTACAGCCGTACTTTTCTCGGGGTTAACCTCAATACGCCACTTCCGGAACCAATGACCTAACGCTGTGGCAGCTGCCTGAAGTTGTTCGGCGATGAATACCTTGTTTCTATCTGAATAGAACACGGCAGTATCATCGGCAAACAGAGCGAGTGAGGTGGGTAACGTACGAGGAATATCGCTCGTAAATAAACTAAAGAGAAGAGGGGCCAGCACGGAGCCCTGAGGGACGCCGGCGTTAATAGGACGAGACGAGGAGCGAACGCCCTCCAATCGATATCGGAACGAACGATTTGACAGGTAGTCTCGGATGATGAGCACGAGACGATCTGGCAATCCCAATTCATAAAGTTTGTAAAGCAAACCGTTATGCCAGACTCTGTCGAACGCTTTCGCGATATCGAAGAAGAGAGCGCCCGTATAGACGGGCCTAGCGGGTCTATTCAGACCGGAGAGGATGTGCTCCGTGAGGCGGTGCACTTGATTGGTACACGAATGTCTGGCGCGGAATCCAAACTGTTCGTCAGGTAAGAGATTTTCGGACGAGACAAAGTCCCAGAGACGTTTGTAAAGCACGCGCTCATACAATTTGCCTAGGGACTGAAGAAGACTGATGGGTCGATAACTACGCGGGTCATCACGGGGTTTACCGATCTTAGGTATACCGATAACTTCTGCTTCTTTCCACGCGTCGGGAAAGATGCAGTGTGTCATAGCGGCATTAAAGATGGTGACTAAGAAGCAGATTAGTTGGGCGGGGAAGAGTTTGAGTACTCTGTTCGAGATGCCGTCGGAGCCGGGTGCTTTCCGCGACTTCGAAAACTTGATGAGGTCTTTTACCTCGTCAGACGTAACGGGGGGTAACGTGACCGTGGGTGGCAGGGACGCTCTGCGCTCGACTTCCCTGTCCACCATTTCGACGTGAGTGGAGTCCGCGGAGTGAGCGCTGAGCGTACACTGATCTTCCAGTGTGTCGGCCAGCAACTCGGCCTTTTCATCGTCATCGAAAGCAACGCGACTGCCATCGGGGTGGTTGAGAGGAGGTAATGTGGACGTTGAATCGGATTTTAGAGTTCGAGCTAGCTGCCAATAAGCTAAGTGAGATGGTTTGATTCCTTCCAAGAAAGAACCCCACCTCTCATTCCGATGCTCCGCAATACGACGCTTCACATCGCGCTGCAAAGCTCGCATACGAAACCGGTTTGCTACGGTAGGATACGAGTCGTAGGCCCGGATCGAGGCATTTTTGGCTCGCATGAGCTCCCTGATATCATCAGGCAGCTTAAAACGAAGAAAAGCATCAGCTTCAACCTGTCTCGATGCCCTATCTACACGGGACTTGATGTCAGACGAGAAGGCGTTAAGCGCGTCAATGGTGTCCTGAGGGGACGGAAGAAATAAATCCGAGCCTACAGGAAGAGACGGAGGAGTAGCATCTGCCAGGCTGGCGCCTAAGACGTGCCAATCGACGACAGTTTTCATAATGGGTTCCGCTGAAGGCGGGGGACCTAATTGCATGATTACCGGACGGTGATCCGAGTCTAGTTCGGAATGCACCTCTAAAGAATGCAAGCGCAGTGTCACATTCTTAAGAAGGGCCATATCTAAAATATCCGGTCGATGAGCGACATTGACCGGATAGTGAGTCGGACTAAGAGGGGCGATGATATCGAACTCTAAATCGTCTATTAGATTGTCGAGACGTCTACCGTTCGGGGTCGTGGTGACACAATTCCACCTCGCATGCTTACAATTGAGGTCACCTGCTAGAATAACAGTGCCTCCCATACCAAGAAGCGCCTCAACGTCGCTTCTCAATACGGGCTTGTCAGGTGGAAGATAAACGGACGCGATGACGATGGGCGCGTGTCCCGTCAGTGCGATGCGGCACACTGATGCTTCGATATTAACAAGAGTGGGGGGATCGAGAGGGACGCAGTGCAAGACTCTTCTATAGTAAATGGCAGTCCCACCCCCGCGGGAGGTGAGTCTGTCGTTCCTAACCATGATGTAATTCGCAATCCTAGGATCACGTGTCGAGGGCTTCAGGAAAGTTTCCTGCACTAAAAAAATATCAACTTGATGACTTCGTAAGAAGTCAGCAATTTGATCGCGTTGATTATAGATACCGTTGGCGTTGAAAAATCCAACGGTCAGGGAGCGGGGTCTAATCCTTTGTGGTGCACTACCCATAATT
This sequence comes from Trilocha varians, assembly GCA_030269945.2. Lineage (NCBI taxonomy): Eukaryota > Metazoa > Arthropoda > Insecta > Lepidoptera > Bombycidae > Trilocha > Trilocha varians. The sequence continues at coordinate 14,792,310 of AP028278.1, read as the reverse complement.
AATTATTTTATGTGTGGCACGCAAGCGGATGCGCTGGTGGTGATAGAGTCATCTAACCCGTAAGAAAATGCATGCCAGACGTCGCGGTACGCAAGAAAGAGTTTAGCACGAGTGCCTTTGTCACCAGCGACGCGATATGAATCGAAAAATTCATCGAGACGCTCCGTTGAGATGGTATCGAAAACGTGCAGGAGTGCAGCGTTATCGTCCTGAACGACGGAGGAGTTCGCGGGCCTCTGTGGACCAGGAGCACGATACGCCGGTGGGGTTGAAGGAGCGTGAGACGCCGACTGAGCAGGGAGGATGCGAGTTAATGGTTGCCCAACGGGCACTTGAGTGTTACCGCCGGGGAGGGGCCACGCGTTAGTGGCGGGTAACGGCGCCGCGATGAAGGTTTCAGTCGGGGGAGCCCTAATATTGTTTTGGCGTGCGACACGCTTATTGGGCTTGGGTGCCACCGGGCATCCTCTGTAGTTGGCCGTGTGGCCGGTTTGCCTACAGTTGATACACGACGGTGGTTCGGTCGCGGTTTCCTTACGACGAGGGCAGTCTGCCGTCGCGTGATCGCTCGTGCATTTCACGCAACGAGGGCGCGAAAAACAGTTTTTTGACGAGTGCCCATAAAGTTGGCAATTGTGACATTGCCCGGGCATGTCCCTCTTATGAGGGGGTTCAAATCGAAGTCCCGAAAGACGGCAAACCGATTTTAGGTTGAAAATCGCTTTACCCTCTTTTGTATTTTCCACTATGGCGAGAACCATATTGTAAGGAAGCCTGCCTCTGGCGCTGTACATTCGGTGAACTGCAAGTGCCGGGATGCATTGTGCGATGAGATCTTCCTTAATAAGGTCGACCTCGAACTCTTTGGGAATACCGCGGATGACAACGCGGAGGTCACGCTCCTCCTGGAGAGTATACGTGTGGTACAGTATACGCTCCTTTCGGAGAAATTGAGAGAAGGCGCGGTGATCAGTGGGAGTGGCCACTTTGACCTGAATACCATCGGCTATGTTTCGCGCCGAGACGAACTTAATGTGGTTTTCGTTTAGGTAGCTGGAAATCGTATTCCATCTACCTTTTTCATGAATAACCAGTGGTGGCGGGGGTGGACCGTCCGTTCGACGGGGTGGACGCGGAGAGGGAGAGGCTCGTGGAGAGCATGATGATGATGACGACGCTGGCCTCGGTCGCGGACCCGAGTCAGCCTTCGTGACTTTAACTGCAGCTTTTTCGCGGGAGGCGGCCGCACGTTTCTTCCCCTTGGAAACGACTTCAATGAAGCCGTCGCCTTGGGAGACTATCTCTTCAACCTCCATGTCGAGTAATTCGACGGAAGGTGAATCGGAAGGGCTAGATTGCACGAGCGCGCACGTAGATACAGCAGGCGGTGCGACGGATGATGCAACGGGGCGTGGGGTGGGGGACGCGACGGGACGCGGGTCGGGTGACGCGGTGGGGCGAGGGGCGGGGCATGCGGCGGCGAGCGAAACCGGTTTTGCGGCGGCGAGCGAAACCGGTTTTATGACCTTGGGAACGGACGCCGGAAGCGGCTCGGGACACTTAACGGGTGCAGGACACTTACGAGGCGCGGTTTTTGAAGCCGCGGGTGACTTAAGGGCTGCTTTTTTGGTACTAGGTGTTATAACCGTAGCGTTCGCGGATGCAACGGCGGGGTTTTTACGCGGATCTCTAACCGCGGAGGGGGTTGATTGCGCCAAGAAACGCTGATACTCTTGCCAAACTTCTGGTCGGGTGCTCCTCAGGAACTCAGCAATGCCCCTCTCCGCTGGGAGAGAGGCCATGCTGTAAACTAACCGCCTTAAAGAAGGCGCCTAGCTTGAGAAAGGCGCCTAGCTCCCTGGGCAGTATAGTGCTACTGCAGGCGATACGCAGGGAGGCAACCCGCCTTGAAAAAGGCAGTTTGAGAAATTTCCCTACCTAACCTAACCCTCAGGGCAGTAAATGGTACTGCGGCCGATGCCTGAGGGGCCTTAGTGTCTTGAAAAAGACAATAAGAAAGAGAATAAAATAATAAAAGGATAATACCGGGTCAGCACACAGCAGCCACAGTGAACAATACACGCACAAAACACGACTGCACACGATGACAACAGCGAACGGACTGGCTTGTCGGGCGTACGAACACAGCGGGCGCACAGTAAGGAGCGTACCAGGGCACACGACCGTACTGGACGACGGTTGGGAGCGGACTGATTTATATTGTTGTGTCGTCATTGCGCTTTTGAAGTTATTCAATTTTTTTATTTGAAATGGACATGATTTCACGATTTGGTGTGCGTGTTTGTGAAAATGAACCGATTACTATGATTCTTTTTTGTAAGGTTCAGACATAAAATTGGATATTTCTTTTTAAACTGAATAAAATCGACACTGTAACGTTAAGTGATTTAATAAAGAAAAAGTATTGAATTTTAAAAACTAATGACTGAAAACTTATTCAGACACTCGCGGTTTTCTATACTACTTTCATGCATTTCGGGGGTTCTTACCACGATATTTAATTAATTGAGTTGTCTCGATCTTAATTAAATATCACTAAGGGTTCATGCTCAGAGAGTCTTGTAGATACAGTGTCGTGATGTGAGTTCGAGTTCCAGTGGTACTACCCAAAAGCGAACGAGAAAGAGGGTAGACAGATTTGTTTGCTCTTAAATCGACCCGCAGTATCCAGTCTTCTCGTGATCATGACGTTTGCAACAACGTTGAAATATCGAGACAACTCAATTAATTAAATATCGTAGTAAGAACCTGTTTAAAATGCATGAAAGTATTAATGATTGAAAATTCTGTGTAACTCAATGGAGCTTAATTTGTTGACTAAATTATTTTGATGACTCATAATATTTCATTTGGTTTGCTCATCTTTTCTAATTCCTGTACAATATAGTGAATACGTCACTTTTTCATCTAAAATCAAATGTATCAAAATCTTACAGAAATGCAACATCGTTAGAAGACATAGAAAAAATTACTATTATTACAAGCTTTTAAATATTAACTTGCACTGGATGTAACTATGTCAGTTCGGGTGGTATCTCGCTAGTTAAATTTACAAACTTCCCGTCAATGCAATCATGTGTTATGTGAAAAAACGGCGCTGATCTAATGACGGATTCGGAAGGATCATAGGACCTCTTGTGCTAAACAAGATAGACCCGTCGTGTTTGGGCTCGTTTTACTTGTTACTAGCATTCTACTGCTACATGATATACAGGATCTTAAAAGACAAGTTAAGCGAGCCCAAACACGATGAATCTATCTTGTTTAGAGCAGTAATTCCTATGGTCGTTTTCCGGATCTATCATCAGATCAGCTTCATGGTACTATATTATTGCATTGTCACGCGATATACATCTGCGTGCAAAATGTCAGCTCAATCGGAAACCGGGAATTTTGTCAAATTTAGCTTGCAAGATTCCAACCGAACTTACATAGGTACATTCAATTTAATATAAAGCTTGTAATATAAGAGTTATGTCAAAGTAATTGATTAAAAGTATGTGGGTACAGTGGACTTATGGCCAAAGGGAGATCTCCGACCGGGCGAGGTAGTGTATGGTGGTCAGGCCGAAGCCCACCTTAGTAGATTTCAGATGTCGTATAAATGCGAAGATTTCTGCAAATGTCGTCACCGCGAGTCAGGATCTCGCGCGCTACTATTGGTCGCCACAAAGTATGCCCAAAATTAGGCAAAAGCTGGTCTTTGTAACTTACCTGAACCGCCAGTGATGAAAATATTCTTTCCTTCAAAAAACTCCGAAATTGAAGGAAAATTTTCCATGTTTCTTTCTTTCAAAAACTCCATGATGACTAAACTTTGAAACAACTAATTAATTAAAATAATAATCAGGAATTAATTAGGTATTAATTAATTAAAATATTAATGTATATTTTCAAACTTTAAACATTTTTTTAGACGTTTATTTTTGTTTTATAAAATTAAACGATTGATGTAACGTGGTTTTTGTTGAAAGAATAAACTAATAATGAAATGTATGCCACTGTGTGTGGTCGTATTACATTATGTGTAAATGCGATCTAAATTAAAATGGTGACACGACAATTCTTTTAAGGTGTAGTCTTGTATTACACAAAACTAGTAATTTGCATTTTTGCACCTGTACCAACCCATTACTGCCCGCTGTTGGGCTCAGGTCTCCTCAGATTAGGCATAGTCCACCACGCTTGCCCAGTGTGGATTGGGGACTTCACACATCTTCAAAGGATTTTTAGAACCCTTTTCCGACATGCAGGTTTCCTCACGGGGTCATTCCATGTCAAATCGACAAATAGTTGGACGCGACCCCCACCGATTCGGATGATTTTTGGTGGCGAGTTTTGTCTCATTATAAAACGAAGTTCTGCCAAAGGAAAAAAAAATTAAAAAATTTTCCTAAGAGATATTCAATATCAAAAATTTCATTGTTTTTCCGATTTTATGAGTTTAGTTATTTAATATTTCAGAGACTACTGAGTATTAAAAAAAAACTCTGGTATATTTTCAGAGGATACTTAGAGGTATGAGAAAAAAAAATTTTTGAAAAAAAATTTTGAAAATTATCCAAATTAAAAAATTTTGAATTTTTCAAAATCGTGAAAAGTACCCATCGCGGGAAAATTTTGGCCTGAAATTTTTTTATATTATACTTATAACATATCTAAAGATATTCTGAAATTTTTAGAGGGGTGTTTTTTTTCGTTTCATAGATATGAATTTTTGAATTTTGACAAAATATTTTTTTTCTATTTTTATAACTTTTTTTTGTTAAATATCTTTATTCTACTACATGATTACTAAAATTTGAGGTCAAATTCATTCGTAATTTAACGTTAAATTCATTCTTCGGACGAATTATTATTATTTTTTAACATAAAAGCAGTTGTTGTGACTAAACTATGATAGTTAGATATATGCTGTCGCGGACTTTTTTGTTCGTCTTCAAAAGACCTAAAAACCCGTAGTACATCATTTTGTTCTATTGTCAATAGTTTTTGCAGCGTACGCATAAATAGGTTTTCGATTATTCGCCTTGTGTTACATATTCGACATTGTCCCCTAATTTTTTTGAAAATAAAATATAGCCTAAAACCTTCCTCGATAAATGGACTTTCCAACAGTGAAAGAATTTTTGAAATCGGACCAGTAGATCCTGAGATTAGCGCGTTCAAACAAACAAACAAACAAACAAACTCTTCAGCTTTATAATATTAGTATAGATAATGACCGAGCGTGTAGCTCGTGAAGAGAAGTTCTCAGAAAACATATGTATAGATAATAATCATAAGCGATAGGGTGCTCTAGTGAATTTTGGCATGGGCTCTATCGATAATAATGATTTCACAGATGGAAACATAGATGGCAGAGTGTGACACATTTAACATTATTTAAGTTTTTATTTAAAGTTGAATCTATAATATATAATATATTTTGAAATATTTTTGTTTTCACATCCCATTAACATAAAAAAAATATTTTAGACCTCAAATTTTAGTAATCATGTAGTAAAATAATGATATTTAACAAAAAAAAATTATAAAAATAGAAAAAAAATATTTTGTCAAAATTCAAAAATTCATATCTATGAAACGAAAAATAACACCCCTCTAAAAATTTCAGAATATCTTTAGATATGTTATAAGTATAATATAAAAAAATTTCAGGCCAAAATTTTCCCGCGATGGTCACTTTTCACGATTTTGAAAAATTCAAAATTTTTTAATTTGGATAATTTTCAAAATTTTTTTTCAAAAATTTTTTTTTCACATACCTCTAAGTATCCTCTGAAAATATACCAGAGTTTTTTTTTAATACTCAGTAGTCTCTGAAATATTAAATAACTAAACTCATAAAATCGGAAAAACAATGAAATTTTTGATATTGAATATCTCTTAGGAAAATTTTTTATTTTTTTTTTCCTTTGGCAGAACTTCGTTTTATAATGAGACAAAACTCTCCACCAAAAATCATCCGAATCGGTGGGGGTCGCGTCCAACTATTTGTCGATTTGACATGGAATGACCCCACGATGTTTTCCTTCACCGTTTTTAGCCAGTGGTGTTGTGAAAAATTGCACATAAATCTTTTTCACATTTAGATTTAGAGGTACAAGCCGGCCGGATTTGAACCCGCGACCTCCCGCCCGACCTCCGCGACGGAAGGACGCGCTTCGACCACTACCCCACCACAATGTCTTTTTACAAGCTTTATATTAACTTGCACTGGATGTAACTATGTAATCTTCATCATCATCATCAGCCTATAGACGTCCACTGCTGGACATAGGCCTCCCCCAAACCTCGTCACAACGACCGGTCCTGCGCTGTCCGCATCCACCTACCTCCTGACCAACCTTGTGGGAGGTCTGCCTACGCTATGCCTAATAGTTCGTGGTCGCCACTTTAGAACTATGTAACCTTGTAACTATGTAAGTTCGGGTGGAATTTTGCAAGCTAAATTTGACAAACTTCCCGGTTTCCGATTGAGCTGACATTTTGCACGCAGATGTATATCGCGTGACAATGCAATAATATGACAAAATGGCATTGATCTAATGACGGATTCGGAAGGTGGTCATAGGAACTCTTGTGTTAAACAAGATAGACTCGTCGTGTTTGGACTCGTTTTACTTGTATTAGCTAGCACTCTACTGCTACATGATATCCAGGATCTTAAAAGCCTGTATTTAAAGTTTTCTTTAAAATAAATAAATTTACTATAATATTGTTTATTTATATACATGTGTGTGGACACTTAAATAATTTGAATTATTCAGCAGAAACCCGATTTCGTACTGAATAATAATAATTAGTATTGCAGCAAACAAAATAACTTACACTGCAGAGTTTATAAGTAATATTGATGACGTACTAAGGGTTGACCGACCTTTAAAAATGTAGTATTTGCGTATAACCGTATAACCGTGAGTTGTCCAGTATTAAGCGTCATTTATACGATGACATTTTCTCGCCTCGAAGATACGATTATCGAAAGAATATAAAATATTTCTTGTGTCTAAACATTCACTCTTCTCGCTTGTCACCTTGGGCGAGAATTGCCTCGCCATGGAATATTATTGCCTATATGTAAACAGAATTTCAAAGCAATAATCGTATTTCGAGTTTTTATCAGTTCGACCGGTCTAAACAAACACAGGCAATTCTCGCCTTCGATAATGTCATAAGCGAGTCTCGTATGACATTCTCGTAGACGAGAGTTTAATTCTTGCTTGTGTCTAAACATTCTGATACGATTATGTTATGGCGAGTATTGCTTGAGATATTTTCTCGCCTCGAACGTTCGAGAAAATGTCTTCATCTAAATCAGGCCTTCAATAGATTTTCAAGTAAAAGGTTTTAAAGTAAAATCTTTTCACTAGATATCAGCAGCAGAGTGCTAGCTAATACAAGTAAAACTAGCCAATGATGAGTCTATCTTGTTCGACATAGAGTTCCTATGGCCATTTTTCGACTTCATTATCTTGTATCAGGCTTTATTCTCCAGCACTCTACTGCTACATGATATCCAGGATCTTAAAAGTCGCATTACTGTCTTATTACATGCGTACTTTTCATTTAGTTTTCCGATTTTGCTGATACATAAACTATAATTTATTTTAAAACTAGCTGCTGCCCGCGACGTCGTCTGCGTGAACCCTATGACCCGTTTTTTTCAATTTTTCCCGGCAACTATTCGATTTTTTCTCGCCGTAAGAACCATCCTTGAACTTAAATGAACATTTTAAAAAAACATTTGGCCAAATTGGTCCAGGCGTTGTTGAGTTATGCGCTTACCAACACATTTTGCGATTCATTTTTATATTATAGATGAAGCGTTCTATAACTTTTTTCAAATTTCTTGTACTTACCTCGTTCGTAACCTTTTTAATTTCGAAATTAACGAAATAAATTTACATAATTAAATTAATTAAACTGAACACTATTTTACTTGATGCCGTGGCAAATACAAGAAAAAACTACGAAAGACAAACTTCACTCTTGACGTAATCAACATTAGTTTACTACAGTTTATTTATTTATTATTTTCTAAATCTATTTATTTGTAAATCATGGCGAAAAAGGATAAAAACAAGAAACAGGTCAGTTCTTTGGCATCCATCATGACCTTCAGTATGTGCCATAATTTACAAATCTCCTATCTCCAAAGTTAATCATGTATAGTCCACAATTGGGTCACATATTTAATAATTCCTTAATAACTCATCATCACATATTTAATTTTATCATGATTTTATTTATCTACTAGGTGACCCGCGCAACTTCGTCTGCGTTACAAAGAGGTTCAAAAATTGTAGCCTATGTGTTATTCTGATGTATAAGCTATATTGTGGTAAAGTTTCATTCAAATCCATTCAGTAGTTTTTACGTGAAAGAGTAACAAACATACATCCATACTTACAAACTTTCGCCTTTATAATATATATTAGATATTAGATACTTCAATTACTTCTATAAAGCTGTGTAGCGTTCTATTTCCGAACGACACGGATAGAGAAAAGAAGAGATTTCCGAACGAAAGAGGGGGGACACGATTGGCGCGAGTTTTTAAGAATAGACTTAAGAAAATGTATTACTTTTATTAATAATAAATATTCGATATGTTTATATCATTATTAGTCTTATTTATCAGATTGGAGAAACCTGAAGATGGTTTCCCATAGCTGCATTGTTTGTTTGTTTGAACGCGCTAATCTCAGGAACTACTGGTCCGATTTATTTTGAAATTAGGGATCCGTATGAAAATATCGAACTTGTAACACAAGGTGTAAAATCAAAAACCTTTTTATGCGTACGCTGCAAAAACTATTGACAATAGAACAAAGTGTTGTACTACGGGTTTTTAGGTCTGAGTAAGATCTGAAAAAAGTCCGCAAGAGCATATATCTAACTATCATAGTTTAGTCAAAATAATTGCTTTTATGTTCACGAAAAAATTGAATGTTGCGACGACATTGCGAGTGCTGTTTTCGTGTAAAAGAAAACACTTAACTATATCATCATCATCATCATCATCATCAGCCTGTAGACGTCCACTGCTGGACATAGGCCTCCCCCAAACCTCGCCACATCGATCGGTCCTGCGCTGTCCGCATCCAACCTCCTCCCGCGGTCCTGACCAGGTCATCGGTCCACCTTGTGGGAGGTCTACCTACGTTGCGCCTACCAGTTCGTGGGCGCCACTCTAGAACTTTTCGGCCCCATCGGCCATCAGTTTTGCGCATCGCATCGGCAAAGTTTGCTATTTAGTTCTAATATTGTTTGTTTCTTTTATTACAGGAAGTCCAGGAACCACCAGGTATCCTTACGTCTATACTATAACTAGATGCCCCGCGCAACTTCGTCTGCGTCGAAAAAAATTAGGGGTGGACTACCCCTAACATTTAGGGGGATGAAAAATAGATGTTGGCCGATTCTCATAGATACCAAAAAATTTCATCAAAATCGGTCAAGCCGTTTCGGAGGAGTTCAATTTCGAACACCGTGACACGACAATTTTATATATTAGATAATATATGTATTACTTGACCGAATTGAACAATTCTTTCACCATTGGGAAGCTACACTATTTCATGATGATCTTAATCTGTATAAACTTTGAAAAAAGTTACAGATCTGTACTAAAACTCCACTAATGCAAACCAAGGTGTGAAACATTACCCAAAAACATTTTTACTCTCTGAACCCCTTTGTGGCGCAGACGAAGTTGCACGGATCAGTCACGCAATAAGAAACACAGTAGGGCTTCATTTCAGGGCGTAACGCGTCGCACCGTCTCTCATAACCCCGTGCCGGGTTCTGACTTCAGCCAGTTTCGGACGCCAATTGTGAGCAGTTGGAGGTTTTAGTGCGGTTCAACTCCCATATATTATCAATCCGGTTTCTCCAACTGAGAAGAAAGGTCTTCATTTCACGGTTCTAACAAAATATTTGATCTTCCAGAATCCGACATTCAAGATGAAGTGCTCGTTGCCACAACAGACCTGGAGGTGGAAATCGAAGAGATCCAGTTCACGGATACATCCTATACCAGTGCATCATTTGAATCTTTACCTCCAGTTATTGAAGGTACAGACACTAAACCTGGTAGATACAGTGTACCGAACAAAACAATAGTAAATAGTGTCTCCAAACAACATTACCTATAGTTTGGGGCAAGAATAAATGCACTTCGACTTTTAAGAAATTGTGCAAAAATATTTATAGTTTTAATAAACTTGTCCAAACACTCACCGTTTTCTATGATACTTTCATTCATATCGAAATATCGAGACCGCTCAATTAATTAAATATCGTGGTAAGATCCCGTTCAAAATGCATGAAATATATCTCATTATATGTCAAATTGAATTAGAACAACAATTGAAACTTAATGTCATAAAGCTGTGTGCGATAGAGAAAGTGCTCTATAAATCCGAAGCTATTACTGCTCTCTTTCTAAAAGTCGAAGTGCATTTATTCGTGCCTCAAACTATACAAACATCAAGTTTTTTACAAAACGTCTTAAATTAACATTAAAAAAAAATCTTAAGCGACAGAAAAACCATGTTTTCTAATTTCTATGGCATTAAGTCCGCCTATGTACTCTCTTACACACACCTCACCTAAATAATTTCTCAATTCATCGTTAATGTTACGCGACAAAGTTTATCGGGTATTTGCCCACCTCTCACTCCCACCACTGTAACTCCTGTGTAGCCAGGATCCACAGCGGCGACCATCGTAATGACACTAAGCAGTGTAGCCCAGGAAAACCCGAGGGAAAGCTAACTTGTCTTGGACCCCGCAACGAATTTAATCAGAAGATAATAGAAGGAGTAGGAAAAACATGAGTTTCGACTTCCCTTCTCGGAAATGCGGGGACAATAAAATAATATCTACAAATTCTACCAAATCGATTCAATTTGTTTAGTAATAGTATACAATGCATACTTGCTTCTTTAAAGTGCACGCCATTACCGCTATAAATTTGCCCCAACTGTTTAATCTATCGTGTTGCCATGGTGATGAGTTTCAGTACGAAGTAGTATAACAGGAGAGTACCACTATCTTAGTTATTATTTTAATATGCCGATGCTGATCTCTGTTGCTATATCTTCTACAATTTATTGGAACGAAGTTCCTTATCGCGCGTTATCGAAAGGGGTCTAGACGGAAAAAAATCTTACGAAAAGTTGCCAAGACAGTTTTTTTGTTTTAGATGATTATCGCTAGATGGCGCTGTGATCAAAATCTTTTGAAACATGTTCCTTATCGCGCGTTACGAAAGGAAATATTTTTTATAAGATATCTTTTAATCGAAAGGAACTTCGTTCTATTCGGGTGTCCCATGACACCTCTCAAGTTTTTTATATTAATTAAATTTTAAAATGGAATATACTCAAATATGACGAGATACACAGTTTTCAACAATGCGTTAGAAAATAAAACGCACATTATTAAAGAATATTAAAGATCATGAATATCATGTATCAGTATAGTGCTAGCTAGTAGCTAATACAAGTAAAACGAGCCCAAATACGACGGGTCTATCTTGTTTAGCACTAGAGTTCCTATGACCACCTTCCGAATCCGTCATCAGATCAGCGCCATTTTGTCATATTATTGCATTGTCACGCGATATACCTACATCTACGTGCAAAATGTCAGCTCAATCGGAAACCGTGATAATATGAAATTTAGCTTGCAAGATTCCACTCGATATATGCCACAGATACATAGTTACATCCAGTGCAAGTTAATATAAAGCTTGTAAATATCGGCTTCATTTTGCTGTACCCTCCTGTTGTATTACCTGCAAGGTATACACATACAATCTTGCTATCTATTTAAAACAATAAATACACAGTTTTTATGTTTGTCTTTCGAATCGTGTATAAAACTGATATGTTTACGATATTCGTGTGAAGTCTGTTGTTGTATTTTAGGGATCCGTAAGTCAAAAACCCTTGTTGAAATTACGTAATTGTTTTTCTTGGTAGTTAAGACGGTTTTGTGAAGAAATTACAAGTGAAAGATACTTAGTGAATAAATTCGTGAGTAAACTTATTCAGACACTCGCGGTTTTCTATAATACTTTCATGCATTTTCAACGGGTTCTTACCACGATATTTAATCAATTGAGTTGTCTCGATATTTCGTTGTTGTTGCAAACGTCATGATCACGAGAAGACTGGATAAGACTGGATATGTATGGTGATATCTTGTTTAAATTTAATCAAGATCTGACAAGTACTTTTGGAGTTATTCCTGAAAAGATGATGGTCAATGTTTTTTTTGTAAAGTGTGAATCAATTAAATCACTTAAATTTGAATTTTATAGTCTTCCTTTCATTTAATCTATCATGTTTCTTAGAGAGATTTGATCCTTATAAGTCACCCTATCGATTGATGAAATAAAAATACAGGGTGTATTTTTTTCGAATTTCAGCAGGTTCGATTTCCGGGTGTCCTTAGAATTTTTTTTAAAATCTAGGAATGTAGTTTAATGTAGTCTGTTTATTTTCAAAAATATAGAAACGTTTCATTTCAGCAAAATTCGCTAAAATCATCATTACGAGTTACTTTCCCTTGAAGGGGCACTTCAAAATTACACCCTGTATTTACAACGAATTAAAATGTCTTATTTTCTTTACAGAACCTAAATCCAAAAAGAAAAAAGGCAAGAAGGCGAAAGAAGTTGAGGTTAGTATAATAGCATTAAACGTATACATTCTTTTATCTTAGAAATTGGGAGTAAAAGGTGGGGAAAAAATGTATGTAAATGTACCTCGTAGGTAGACGAGCTAACGGGCCACCTGATCGTAAGTGGTTACCGTTGCTCATGAATCTCTGCATTGTCAGGGAACCCCGCTACCTACGACCATCGTTTAAGGAATTTCTCCTCGTTTGAAGAAGGACAAATCATAGCGTTCAAGAAACACTGAGGAAGGGAGCTCATGTCATAGCCGGATGGTGCGGGGCAAAGAGGATTCTTTAAATGGACCATAAATGACCGCAGTGGTTCCAAATAGTAGGGATGAACTCCACCTCGATGCCGGGCAACAATCTCAGTTATACACTATCGTAAAAATGTATCAAAGCCGATCAAAAATCAGGGTATCTATTCCAGTGTTACCTTATTGTGACAATGTATCAAAGCTGATCTAATAGTAGGGCAATTATACCAGTTTTAACCTCCAAAACCGATCAAAATGTAGGACAGTCAGTTTAATTCTAAATTTAGATACTGACCTTAATATTATAGGCGTTGGAAGTGTCGAAGAAAGAAGGTAGCGAAATGTTCCAATGGTCTGAAGAATCTTTGGCAGCTGGTTAATATTTTAAAATGCATTATTAGTTAAAATGATGGGTTTGATCTGTCTGGGTTTTATTGCCATGTAGGTAGAGGAACCAACGGTCACTTGATCGTACGTGGTTACCGTCGCTCATGGACCTCTGCAATGTTTGTGGAGTGTGTGAGTGTGTGTTTGTGTATAGCTAGAGAGTTGACAAACACACACGGTCGGTTAACGGAACTGCCAATACAGATTTAGTATTTTTTAGTTGAGTTCCTAGGAATTTTAGTTGAGTTTTTTTTATTGATAATTAGTCTAGTGTTCTAAGCTTTGATGAAAATTGATCCAACATGGCGACTGCAACAAAATGGTCCCACAAAACTTGTAAACTCAAATTTTGGTATCAATATTTATTTTACTTGTATTGTAAGATTTATTAGCTCTTAAAATAATTTAGTTCAACATAACCTATATCACATAGTGAATTGGAATATCTTCCTAACTATTATAGTATATTAAAGCACCTTTTTAACAATATATGACTCTCGGATCTTGGCCTATGCTCTATTGAATACTTTTCTACTAATATATGACTGCTGAATCTTGGTCTAGCTTCTATATTTTTCTACCAATCATTACTCCAAATAATAAACTATTATCGTTAGCAGAAGAGCAACAAAAGGTAGAAGAGGAGCCGGTTGAGAGTCCTAAAAAGAAAGGAAAAGGAAAGAAAGGGAAGAAAGAAAAGGAAGAGATACCGGCCTTTGAAAAGGTAAATCTTTATCATCACTACACAGTCATTTAAGATCTATGAATGTAGCAGTAGAGTGCTAGCTAACACAAGTAAAACGAGCATAACAACGACAGGTCTATCTATATCTTGTTTAGCACAGGAGTTCCTATGACTACCGACTCCATCAGATCAGCGCCATTTTGTCATATTATTGCATTGTCACGCTATATACATCTGCGTGCAAAATGTCAGCTCAATCGGAAACCGGGAAATGTCAAATTTAACACGCAAAATTCCATCCCAATTACATAGTTACATCCAGTGCAAGTTAATAAAAAGCTTGTAATAGCAGGAACCCATCTCAATAATTCCAGAGTACATATATTTCTATGACATTTTGTAAACCGGTGACTTCTAAATAGCCAGTGTAAATCGGTAGTCGACAAGGTGTATTCGTGTCCATGTCGGAAAATCAGCCGGATATTTTGGACAAAACCACCCTTGTCCAAGTTTTGCAAAAGTTTGCAAATGTGAGAGCATTATATTGTCCAGGGAAAAGATTTTTATAGTAGAGGAGCCCAAGCGGGGATTCCGGGATTTACTACAGCGCGGCAGATTAATATACAGGGGGTACCTTGTACCCGGTTAAGTACCTCCACAAAATATGAGGCCCATATCTAAGGCCGCCCGTGAAGGATACAGGATCAGATTAGTAAAAAAAAATTGACGATCAGAAATTCTCGAGCGCGTCAGATTAAGGTATGGTGAGTTAATTACATCCTAAAAAGTGTATATTCCAATAATCTGACAATTTCAGAGCGACGTAAAAAAAGGAGACGGTAACAAAGTTGTAAAAAAAAAACGTCATCTCGACATTCTCGAGCGTAGCTAAATTTTTTTTTATTTTGAAGGAAATAATTCAAGAATAATAAAAAATATATAATCTGACGATTTCCGCAAGCCGAAATAACAAAAATCTTATATATAAAAATGAATTGCTGTTCGTTAGTCTCGCTAAAACTCGAGAACGACTGAACCGATTTGGCTTATTTTAATCTTGAAATATTCGTAGAAGTCCAGGGAAGGTTTAAACGGTGAGAAAATTTCCTAATGTGACGCAGACGAAGTTGTGTGGGCCAGCTAGTTTGTCGATAAAGTTAAATGCGTGCAGCTGCGTGATGCCTACATTTCCTTCTCCGCGTTTCTATTCCTCTCTCACTCTTTCTCTATCTATGACTCTCACTCCGTCACCGCAATCGGCCAATCGCTATCACAGCTGATCATAAAGACTCGTTCGTGGCATATTGTTTACAACGTAATTCCAACGTTTTGGGTTTTTTTGCTATTTTAATAAGATTTGTGTGATTCAAGTATTTAATATGAGTGATATTAATTTGAAATGTGTATTTTGTGGTGAAAGTACTTTACAAAAAACAATTAAATTTACGGTAGAAACATTAAAAAGCATACACTTATTTATTTGCATGCTATTTCCTTAGCTTTTTAATTAATTAAGTTCAATGATTTAAAAATAAGAATTTTTTTTTTGTAACTAGTTTTTTTGGAATAACTTTTAACCGACTTTATCGATTAACTTCAAAAACTAATCCGCCTTTGAGCTTGAAAAACCACGTCGAACGCTTTCAAGCTGTTCGTTCGAGAGATATCGTGAACGATAGAAACCCGAAAAGTGTTTTTCGGGATTCCGAAATTTGTGAGTCGATCAAAATTACTTATGAGGATGATAAAACTGCGTCGAATGGTGCGAACCGCGTTAAAATTGGTTGATCCATTCGAAAGTTATTGCAGTTTGAAAATTCCAAAAATAGTGTTCTATGAAACTTCTATCAGACTTTCGAGCTGGGAGAGCTCAAATGCATAGAAATATTATTTCTTTGAACTCAGGAATGAAATTAGCGGGAAGTTGCAGGGATGGCTTTAAAGTGAACCGTTTTTCAAATTTTTTTTTTGTCAGATCAGGCGAATCCCTCTAGATAATCGTCAGATTATGAGACAGTACGTTTAGAACATAAAGATGAACCATATATATCTTAATCTGACGCGCTTGAGTATTTCAAAATGGCGATTTTTTTTTGCACATTATGAAAATGGCCGCGAGTTTGCGTCCCATCGAAATCGTCAGATTAGTGAATGAGAGCTTTTTTTTGGTGTACTTAACACTCCGTTAGAAAATCTGACGCGCTCGATAATTTTTTTTTTTTTTTCATTTTCAACTTTTAAATACAACCACCCGCATCACGCAAACGATCAGATTAACATACGTACGTTATTAAAAACACGTAGGGCATTGATGCTATCAATATCTGACGCGCTCGAGGATGTCCATGCAACAGTTTTTTTTTACATATTTAAAAATCTATAGCCCCTTTCCCCACCGATGTAAAGGTATATGTCATATAACATTTTTTTCTTCTTATCATCTAAGCTTTGCATCCCAATAGGTCTCTTCAACGCTCGAGTAAATCCCCATTTAGCATCGTCGCCTCCTCTACTATTAGATGCGTATTTTTGATCGATTTCTCAAAAGTAGAAAGGCTATCAAATTGACTGCTTTTTTAAATTTATGTTTGAGTACATTTAAATTTGCGTATTAAAAGTAATGATCGTCAAAGACCAATTAAAAAACAAAAAACAAAATTAAGTTTGAAAATTAATGTGTTTACATATTTACATTATTTTAAAATTTATGGTAATTTCCAAAAATATACCTACCCCGCACACTCTTATTATTTAGGTACAATTTTTATCTAAATATTGAGGTCTAGTTGACCAGCGCAACTTTAACTGCGGCTCAAGGAAGGCAGTTTTACACTTTTCACCTTTTCGGCTTAACCTTGGCTTGCATTACTGAACTTTTAATACAGTTAAACTTAACAAAACTTAAAATAAATTCCATCGATAACTGGATTATCTAACTTTGAAAAATATTTTACTAAATCCGTCCTCTGGTTTCTGAGATTCAAATAAACTCTACAGCTTTATAAAATTAGTATTAGTATAGATAATATTCCACTCAAACGCTTAGCCACAATACACGTCTAAAAACTCCCTGGACAAAAACTCAAAAACTCTCTGTCGCTCTTTAACAAATAACAATATACAAAAGAGAGACAGTAAATTAACATTACTTCTTATGACAGCCGAAAAATTGGAAAACGATGAATAAAAAGGAAAGAGAAGCATGGATGCTGCAGAGGATCGAGGAGTGGAGGGCTGAGAAGGAGGCTGAGAAGTTGGTTATTAATCTAGAGTGTTTTTTAAACCAAACTTTTATGCAATGAAAAAGATGATGATGCAAGATGGACCGACGACCTGGTCAGGATCGCGGGAAGTCACTGGATACAGACAGAACCGGTCGTTGTGGCGAGGTTTGGAGGAGGCCTATGTCCAGCAGTGGACGTCTATAGGCTGATGATGATGATGTGGGTGTACCTTATAGTATCTAGTATCATAGTTTTATATACTACTTTTCATTTTGAAATCTTCAGGCAAGCAATCCTGGCGGGGGCTAAGGAAAAACGCATAGCTCTCGCAAAAGAGAGAGCAGAGTTGATGGCGAAGGACAATAATGAACAGGAGATAAGAAGAGATATACTGCAGAAGATAGTCACCTTGTTTCATAGTAAGTATTGCCTTGTTTTAATAATCGCTGTCAAAGTAGATATTTTGATAGTAAATTTAAAAACTAAAGCGCCTAATTAACAAGTAAATGAGTTCGAAAAGTGTCAGTTTTCTAAGCGTGCCCGCACACCTAAAACAGTATTGTCAATACTTGTGACAGAAGCAGGGATTTAAAAGTCATAACAATTTAATTGTTATGTTATAAAAAAATAACAATAATAGCGTTTGAGTAGCATGCTCTAAACATCTTTTAGATATTGAAATTGTGTTTGTATTTGTATACACCTCTTGGTGCTTACGTCAAGTGAGTTTATTTCTATGTATTACGCTAAAAGACATGAAAAAAAGTAGTTTCAGGCACCATCAAACCAGTAAAAGTATGAAAGAAATTAGAATTCATTAACCATCTTCAAGTCTTAAGTTTTCAATTTCCTCTCTTCATCATCACTTCATCTCCCATCCCGGAGGAGCCCCTAAAAGTTGTAGGAATTGAAAAATATTCGTTTATTTAATTTATATCTTTAATCATTATTTACAACATCCATCTTTTCACGTCTTTTCGTAAAACTTGACATCTGACAATCATAAACTAATAGTAGAGTTGCGAACTTAAAATAAAACCTTCTTCTATAATATTCCACATTGCAAATATTAAAAATTAAAATACCACCTGAATAAGTATATAAGTAAACTTACGATGATAAAATTAATATTTTTAACATTATACGATTTTGGAACTCGGTCCTAAAATAGAATAATTAATAAAAAGTTTTTCAAGTATTATTTATCCTAAAACATGCACATGCTATTTTTGAAAATGGGTTTTTAATTAACACTTTCTTTAACATGCTATTTTTTTGTATCTTTTCCCATCCCTTGATCGAAAGTATTGTCAATACTTTTTTAGGTGTGCGGGCACGCTAAGCTTACATGTCTGTCTGAACCCTTTATTTGTACATGAAGTAATAACCTGTTTGTTTATAGAAAAAATGTCTCATTTCAGATTTTGAAAAAAGAAAAATGAATTTCGAAAACAAAAAACAACTGGACGCTGAGGTATCAAATTACATTTTATTAACAACATTATAACAGGAATTCACAAAACGACAAATGGTTTTAAAACACTCGTTTTAAAAGTCACTATTTTGGTCTCCTGACCCCCTGAAATCGTCTAATTTTGTAGGGTATGTGGGAGTACAACCGAACTAAAACCTCCTGTAACTTGCTCTCAGCGTGGAAACCCGGTGAGGACAAAACCTAGCACGGGACTACCGATCGCTCCAACTTTTTCGACCTAGAAATTTCTTGTATTGGACCTAAGTGTTCTTACCACAGTGGCAGCAGTACCTACGGTGTGATGGTCTACCAGACCCTCGAGTTGTGACGCAGATGAACACATACTTGCACATATGGAAGGAGAAGACGGAATGTGATGACGAGGAATTGAATCGACGATGCGTGGAAGTGTTACCAGTAAGATTGAATCACTTTACTACAGTATTAATACGACTAGATTCTTTCTTGGTTCGGTCTATCCCGTCTATCTAGGTCTTATCCCATTTAAATTGATTCGTCAACTACATTTGTTTCTATTCTGGCATCTGTCACGCTAAAAATCCAATATATAAAATTCTCGTGTCACAGTTTTCGTTGCCATACTCCTCCGAAACGGCTTGACCGATTTTGATGAAATTGTTTGTTCTTATCCGGTATCTATGAGAATCGGCCAACATTTAAATTTCACCCCCCTAAATGTTAGAGGTAGTTCACCCCTAAATTTATTTATACGAAGTTGCGCGGGGAGCGTAATCCACCAATCTCTTGAGGGCTTTCTTCTCCTCTTACATCTAAATTCTTTGCGAAATGAAATCCCAAACAGTTGGAGGATATTAATCATTATCATCATCAGCCTATAGACCACTGCTGGACATAGTCCTCAACCAAACCTCGCCACAATGACCGGTCTTGCACTGTCTGTATCCAGTGACTTCCCGCGATCCTGACCAGGTCGTCGCTCCATCTTGTCCCATTAAAATGTACATTAATTTCTAGATGCTGGAGATGTTGGAAGAATTTGTGGCCAATTCAAGACAGTACACACCTTTGCAGGCCCAAAGCTACAATGAGGTATGTAACCTTCTCAGTTGTGATGCGCTCCTGGTACTTAAGCGTTGTATTTATTAGAAGAGCTTGTTGTTCGTCAAGTAAAACCTTCTCAGTTGTCATGCGCTCCTGGTACTTAATCGTTGTATTTATTAGAAGAGCTTGTTGTTCGTCAAGTAAAACCTTCTCAGTTGTCATGCGCTCCTGGTACTTAATCGTTGTATTTATTAGAAGAGCTTGTTGTTCGTCAAGTAAAACCTTCTCAGTTGTCATGCGCTCCTGGTACTTAATCGTTGTATTTATTAGAAGAGCTTGTTGTTCGTCAAGTAAAACCTTCTCAGTTGTCATGCGCTCCTGGTACTTAATCGTTGTATTTATTAGAAGAGCTTGTTGTTCGTCAAGTAAAACCTTCTCAGTTGTCATGCGCTCCTGGTACTTAATCGTTGTATTTATTAGAAGAGCTTGTTGTTCGTCAAGTAAAACCTTCTCAGTTGTCATGCGCTCCTGGTACTTAATTGTTGTATTTATTAGAAGAGCTTGTTCGTCAAGTAAAAATTTCTTAGTCGTCATGCGCTCCTGGTATTTTGATATATAAAACTCTTTTTCAGGTACGTTTAGCGTTAAGACAGCAGTTATCCAACGCTATACAATATGCGTCCTACTCCCTGCTTAGAAATTTGGAGAAAAACCTCAAGTTTCAATCTATCAAGCTAGCTAACTATGAGCGAGAATTCAAAGGTCTTCGTTTAAATATATGGGTGGCTGTCAAAATGCCAACCAGGAAAGTCAAGCCATTTGAAGCAGACCCGTGAGTAAGCCTTAATTTTCTCAGTTGTCATGCGCTCCTGGTACTTAATCGTTGTATTTATTAGAAGAGTTTTTTTTTTTTCAGAGAACCAGTAGAACTGTCATTTCCTGCCATGCGTGTGGGAGTTAAACTACCTAAAATAATAGATGGTTCCTGTGTCTGTGTGCGTGCTGCTAGATCTATGATAGATCTTCTAAGTGAGAGTACCAGGACTTATGCACTTTCAGCGGAAATGCCAAATAGATATGAAGGTTAGTACATAGATTACATCTGGAATCAACATCATGAACAACAGAATGAAGCATATTGAAGCCAATCACGCGTAACATCTCGACTATATGGCGTTAGAGGGTGCCGATGACACTCAATTCGTTTAACACACTAATAAAAGATTACAAAAAACAAATGACGGTGTCGGCCGACCAACATGTAAATGGTTTTGTGTGCATTGACCGACATTGAAACTATGTGAAACACCGTTTGACAGTTGACCTACCAGTTGTCATTTACGCGCATTAGAAGTGGCCAGCCATTATTAAAAAGCCTCGTTTGAAGAAGGACAAGTCATAGCGCTCGGGAAACACCGAGGAGGCGAACTCATAGCCAGATGGTGCCTGGTAGAAAATATTTTTTTAAACGGACTTTGAATGGCCATAAGTTGTATATCGTCGTGATATACACCTACTTTATCGATTCTGAATCTGAAAGTCGAGGTGATTTTAAGTTTAATTAACCTTAGTGTTTTTCATTCTAGATTTATTCGTGTTCAACGTAAAAGAGCACATAGATACTTACAAACTAAAGAAAGAACAAGATGAGATACGGACGAAGTTCTACAAGGAAATAGGACAGAAAACAAGAGAACTAGAAAATTTCTTGAAAGCTAATCCGTGAGTATAGAGCTGTTTTGTTATATTTGTAAAAACTTTTGACATAATAGTGGCGTGAGAGCTGGCGCCAATTTTCGGGTAAGTATTTGAGGCAAGCTAAAAACTTGATCCATATTTCTCCAGATATACCCCAACACGGAACTCCAAACCTGGCTGTTGAGTAGCAGGACTATCCATCAAATAACTTGATTGGTGTCATGGGATACCCGAATAGAACGAAGTTCCTTTCGATTAAAATATTTTTTTTTTTCCTAACGTAACGTCGTCGTAACTAACAAAGTGTCGTGACAACTTTTCGTAAGATTTTTTCCGTCTAGCCCCCTTTCGATAACGCGCGATAAGAAACTTCGTTCCAATATAATAAATATACACTTGAATTTCAAATATCTTTTTAGATACACGAAAAATGAGAAAGAAAAGGGAGAGTTGGATGATTTAAACATGGCGGAACCACCTTTTTTACCAGACCCTAGAACTTTTATGGCAGAACAAAATGGTAACATTTCATATATATATACTTCTTTAATGGCCATGTAGGCAAACGAGCCAACGGGCCCCCTGAATGTAAGTGCATGGACCTCTGCAATGTCAGAAGACACACTACCGAAGACCTAGCTTTATAGACCGTCCTTAAGCTTCGTTTGAAAAACAAGTCATAGCGCTCGAGAAACACAGTGGTTCCATTTGACTATTAGGCCCTCCGTACATGGAGCTACTCAAAAGGAACTAATCACAAACTCAAATTACTAACGAGTTTCGAGCGTCACCGCCCATACATTGCCATATAGGTTCGCACACGAGCTACTAGGTAACCCGAGTTTACTGTGTTTTGATGTGAAAAATGAATGAATTTATTATCTGTTTCACGCAGCTCTCGTGCTGCAACTGACATTCTGCAGTTCACATTATTTTGGATATATGGGTGAATCCAAAATCTGCGTCGATTCCTTTGGCGTCTGTTGTATGATGATAATATAGTATAATGACATCGTCATCTTCGCTAGATCCACTCGACATTTTTAATGCTTCCAATATTTCCCCTTGCTAGGTTTTTCGCACGTGTTTATTTGGTAGTAGAAATAACAGGAGTGACTGAAACCTTGCAATGTGAGTAGTGTACAGTTTCGTGTGCACAGTTTATAACAAGTTTGTAATTCTAATTACTAACTAATTCCGTCATATTTGAGTAACTCCATATGCGGAGGGCCTTAGGTAAATATTTTAAAAAACAAAACACTGTAGCCCTTTTGTTTGACAATATATCGCGTGACAATGCAATAATATGACACAATGGAGCTGATCTGTTGGAGTCAAAAGTCATAGGAACTCCTGTACTAAACAAGATAGACTAAATACTAGCACTCTACTGCTACATGATAAAAAATTGTAGTACGAGGTTTTTAATTATTTAAGGAGGATTTCTTCCTATCATACAATATGATAATATTACAAAATTATATTCTACATACCTAACTCTTAAAAAAACTTTGTTGGGTAATTTCTTCACAGAATTGGCGTTCCAGAAATATCTGAAGACATGTACAGTGAAGACCAGGTCTGGAGAAGTCAATTTGAGGAAATACAGGTTTGTGTTAACAAACTCACATGTTAAGAAGACCCTATTTTACAAGCGTTATATGAACTTGCACTGGATGTAACTATGTGAGCTTCGGGCTTCTTGCAAGCTAAATCTGACAAACTTACCGGTCTCCGATTGAGCTGACAAACTGAGGAGTAAAAGGTTGTGGTTTGGACATGTAATGAGAGATGAGGACCACGTTACAAAGCGCAAATGGAATGTGGAAAGTGGATAGATGAAAGGGACCTTCGTTAAGAAGAGACCGGTACCTACAGCCTACCTTGAAGGTCTCTCTTCAAGTCTCGTTTCTTATAATTTTCAGGATATGTGGTGGAGTACTGAACTTGGATTTGTTAACGACACCTCCTCAACCTAAAAGAATGAGAGGTTCCATCATCTTGACCACTCGTAAGTAACATTTGTAATACTTATTATGAGCAAAAAACTTGAGAGGTCACGGGAAATCCGGATAGAACGAAGTTCCTTTCGATTAAAACGTATCTCATAAAAATTATTTCCTTTCGTAACGCACGATAAGGAACTTCGTTCTAAAATTTACTTTTGCATTTAACTTGTTTAAATTTTAACTGTAATATGTTATAGTTAGGTAAAAGTAATTGATCGCGCCGTCCACATTTTCATCCATTTGAATTCAACCAATCATACGCACAGCACATCACGTCACGCTCAACAGCCAATGAGACATCGCGCGTGCGAGGCGGCTGCGCTCTTATTAGTCAATGTAATACTTTTTATTTAAAAAACAAGAGAACAAACGACACAAGTATGAAATACGGATGCATTTTATTTCTCTCATCAAAAATATTTCATAATTTGGAAGAAACACAAATTTAAAGCCTGGTTTGGGCAACAGCTCAAACAGTAATGTAATTCTTGTTAGTGATTCAATAAAAAAATTAAAAAAAATGCTATGGTAACTAGAGATTGACACCAAAACACTGTTTTTTTTATGTTGATGATAATATTTTAGGGTATCTCTTGTAGCGGAAAGAGATATCCCTTTATAAATTACTTGAGTATCTATTTGGTAGATACCATTTAATTAAAATGAACAACTGACTCTAGTTATCATTATTTATTGACACTGTTTACAATATACAATAATGAATATGATTACAATAATGTGTGAACGCGAGTGTACGCTTTGCTGATTACGGAACGACTGGGGAGTCGCGCTACGGACTGCACTTATATATTGCAGCTTGCATAAAAAAGTGCATGCCTGCAATCGCGTCCCCTACAGTACACCCTTCCTAAAATTTTGGTTATACAATGCAAAATTTTTCACAAAACAAAAAAAATCAAATAAAATTAAACTAAGTACTGTTAAAACTTTTGTTTCCGGCTGTACCGTATTAGGGTAGGTACTTGAGATATACTTCGAATGCGCTTTATCGTTAAGCAACAGTCGAAGTGCTAACGTTTTTTACTCGCTACTCTTAAATCAATCATTTTTTGCTTGAAACCATTTCATCTTAAATCGTTTAAAACTTGAGATACAACGAACACTCGAATTGTTGACTCGGTGTTTTCTCACACTTATAACAAAGTACTTATAACAAATCATTGCTTTTTGTGATGAAATATTCCGAGAACTATAACTTATTCCACTTACATTTTAAAATCTTTACATTTGTTAAGTAGTTCTCATTGCCATAAATCAATGATACGAATCAAAGTTTATTGAATCTTTTACACATAACATTAATGATTCCAATTTGTTAAAACATATTACAATTTTCACTTCATAAACACACGTCACTATTTAATACAAAGTTGCAACTAGTAGTAATTTCTACGTGAATTAAGTCGGTTTTAGCCCTTGACTTAATTACTTTAAAGATTCATAAAATATTATAGCATATACATAGTTTGATTATTTCCAATAAGAATGTGACAAATTAATAAAAATACAAAAATTAAATAATATAATGAATGACAAAACATTAAAATAAACAAACTACAAATAATACAAAAGGCAATACAGGAATGCAAATATCGCTGTCACGTCGCCTCTTAATCGCAAAACGTGAAGCTTGGCATCAAGTTATATATTCACACGTTAAGTTACGGAGAATGAAGTAGAATATTGGACCACGACTTGACTTGTCCATCGTTTCTACAGCTCTCCTCGACTTCTTCTCGACATAATATCTCTCGACCAAGTATGTCTCCCACCATAAAATGTGGCGATCTCGACGGCATTTCCTCTGGGTATGCTTTTCTCCCGAAAATCCTTGGGTGCTCTCCCACGAGTCATCTCTTCCGGATCAATGGTAGTGGCTGGTTTTGCTCGTTATACCATCCGGTGTTCTGATGATTACAATGCTGGAGTTACGACGTTTCCCTTGGTCTTCGCTTGTCGATTACTATGACTGAATCTCGTTACTTGTCCTCCAATACAGCTTTGCTCTTGCTCCTGTGCCATATTTGTTCTTAACTGTCATTTATATTTTATATACTTCTTCCTAATATCCGATTTGTTTTAAATCTTGTTGCTTTTACCTGCAGTCGGTGTGAGTAACTTGCAGGGAGTCGTCCGTTCAGTAGCTTGCGTATTTAACCTACACTATTCTTCATAATTTCACAGCTCCACGTATATTTCATAACTAATTACTTGTGTGTTCTCCACTTTCCCGTCTTGTGTGCTTGAATCGCCTTGATCGCCAATGCCAGTGAAAGAAGTCCCAGTGAGTCGGAACTGTACTGCTGACGCACGGGCTCCAATGATTCGGACATGCTGCCGTGCGGGGCCGATGCTACGTGCTGACCAGGAGAGATATCCTCTGCTTTGCTGACCGGTCCTTGTTGTCAGTGTACCCAATGTCAAGCCGATGAGGGTTCGACCAGGCCGCGCTGCGTTGCGGCTAGTGCTCGAAATACCCAAACAGGCCGAAGCTGGCTGGCGCGATGCGGGTGTGATAATCTTGAAGGAGTCGTGTTCTTGTCGGAGGTCACCACTTTAGGGTATCTCTTGTAGCGGAAAGAGATATCCCTTTATAAATTACTTGAGTATCTATTTGGTAGATACCATTTAATTAAAATGAACAACTGACTCTAGTTATCATTATTTATTGACACTGTTTACAATATACAATAATGAATATGATTACAATAATGTGTGAACGCGAGTGTACGCTTTGCTGATTACGGAACGACTGGGGAGTCGCGCTACGGACTGCACTTATATATTGCAGCTTGCATAAAAAAGTGCATGCCTGCAATCGCGTCCCCTACAATATCATTAAAATTGCTGTAGGTAAGTATAATTTGAATGAATACATCTACGAATCGAAATATAGTTTTTGTAAAAAGTAAAAAAATGAAACACCACACAGATTTCGAATACTTTTATTACAAATTATTATTTACAAATGTTTGTACATTTTAACATAAGTCATGCTATACCATGACATTGTGAATGAAGTTTATATTGCACCAAACGGTTTCCATGTTGCGCCTGAACCCTGACCCGTTCAGAGTCCGATGTAGCGTGAATCATGGTTTAAACTGACCAGCAGCTAAATAGGTAATTGAAAAATAGTAAAAATATAACTGAGATTGTTTAAAAATACAAAATGGAATGAGAATTAATAATGTCGATCTCGAAATTTTCTGAATTTAATTGGGCTCAGATAAGGGAATCCCTGGATTATACAGGGTGGATCTGTAATTGTGGACAATCTGACGTGGGGTGAATGACCTGTTGAAATAAAACTTAGAACCACTTTTATTTTAGGAATTGGATAAAAAAAAACTTTAATCATAGTATGGAAGTCCGCAACGACAGTCGTACGTTTTCCATACAAAGTCAAAAAAAAAAGTTTAAAAATGGTGCTATGTTGTATTTCGACAGGTCATTCACCCCACGTCAGATTGTCCAAAGTTACAGATCCACTCTGTATTACTCAAAAGAGCGATAAAAAATTGTTTCTTTACGAATCGTTCCACAGCCAATTTTGACTTTGACTTCAAGCATTTTCTGTTGCATATTGGCTCGCCAACTTTCAATGCACGCAAATGACAACTGGTATGTCAACTGTCAAACGATGTTTCACATAGTTTCAATGTCGGTCAATGCATACAAAACCCCCGTTTACATGTTGGTCGACACCGTCATTTGTTTTTTACGTGTTGGGCGTTGGCGAACCAATATTTCTATTCAACATTACGCTGTAATTGTGTGTCTAGTACAAGCTATTTATATTTGATAGTTACTTACAAGCTTTATATAAATGTTGTCAAATATATTTTTCGCGGCTATATACAACGCGCTACAGAGCTCGTATCTGGCAATACTATACATAATTTGAAAGGTCTTGACATAACCTACAAAACGACGCTATGCATGATTAGTTTGGATATTGCGTTCAACAGTTATAGACGTGTACATGGAGTTCACTAACGCCGAAATTCGCGCTATTTTGAAGTTTTCCTTCGTTCAAGGCAAATCCGCTAGAGAAACGTTCCGTGAGATTAATGGTGTTTTGGGGGATGGTACTCTATCACTTGGAACCGCGGAGGAATGGTTTCGACGATTCAGAGAGGGATATTTGACAACCTTTATATTAACGTGCACTGGATGTAACTATATCAGTTTTGGTGGAATCTCGCGAACTAAATTTGACAAACCAGGTTTCCTATTGAGCTGACATTTTGCACGCAGATGTATATCGCGTGACAATGCAATAATATGGTATTATGGAGCAGATCTGATGGAGTCAGCAGATGGCTATAGGATGTCTTGTACTAAACAAGATAGACTCATTGTTGTCTCGTTGTACTTGTATTAGTTAGCACTCTACTGATACATGATATACAGGATCTTAAAAGTTTGTTTTTAAAGTGTTTTCTTAAGCCAAAGATACATTATCAGTTTGTTTTAATTTCTGTGTAACTAGACCTTTTCTAAGTCTTCTCCAGAATATATTTCTGTCCACTATATCTTTGGGCCATATTATATATGTTTTTGTTAACATGAGGTAGTGTAAAGTGGTCGGTCTTATTCGACGGGGGATGTCTTCTAGAAGAACTAACACGAGATCTTCTCGACGCGTTTCTAATAGCCTGGAATTTGAAGGTTTTGAATTAGAAGATATAAAAATACAGGGTATCTAAGGACTATGCGACATGAACGGGAAGTATCTTAAATACTAATATTTACCTCTAAAGGTAGGATGTTTTGTTGACAGGAAATTATGTTATTATGTCATTTAATAATAAGTTACTGCATTCAAATATTTTTCGTAAATAATTTGAAGGTTAATTCATCCTTCCATCTTTTAGGTCATCTCTGGGATATCTAGTTTTTTTAATATACCGTACTAATTGTCCCGCGCAACTTCGTCTGCGTCACAAAGGGAGAAACCTCTAAATTTATCAGTATTTTTCTACTACATTATGCATGTATATTATCCGTACAAAGAATCATCTCTATCTATTAAAAAAAACCGCATCATAATCCGTTGCATAATTATATAGATCTAAGCATACATAGAGACAGACAGCAGATAGCGACTTCGTTTTATGCTATGTGCCTAGAGATTAGAACAGAGTAGTCATCACCCTCCTTAAATATGTAACACTAACAAATCCCCCTGTATAGTTACCTAAGTAGGTAGTAAAATATCTCACCTGTGTTGTGCGAGATGCATCTCAAATTGGCACCACTGACTCCTAAGGAATTGTTCCGATATCACCAGCATTATGGTCCTGGAACGGTCCATACAGGATACTATGTTTTCCAGAATTGATAGACCAACCTGTAAAAAGAATATAAGGGGTGGGCCATATAAAATTTGCATTTTCCAAAAGTTCGACTGTCATGTTGGCTGTGTGGCATGTTGCGCCATCCTGTTGAAACCAAATGTCGGCCATGTCATACTCTTCAACTTTTGGAAACAAAAATTCGTTGATCATGGCACGGTAACGCTCGCCATTGACCGTAACGGCGGCTCCTTGCTCATTTTCGAATGATGCCGCCGGACCAAAACCAACACCAAACCGTAACTCTTTGTAGGTGCATTGGCTTCTCAATGGTGACGTGTGGATTTTCCGACCCCCAGATGCGAAAATTTTGCTTATTGACATAGCCATTATTGAAAATAGGCTTCGTCTGAAAAAACGTTTTTTCGGTAAAAATGCTCATCTTCGGCCAAACGATCTTCTGCCCATTGGGCGAACCGAAAACGTCCTATTTCGTAAATGTCAAACCTTAAACTAAATTATGAACACAAATTGAATGACATTTGAGCTGTCATTCTCTAAATAAAC
Source organism: Trilocha varians (assembly GCA_030269945.2). NCBI lineage: Eukaryota > Metazoa > Arthropoda > Insecta > Lepidoptera > Bombycidae > Trilocha > Trilocha varians. The sequence goes on along the minus strand of AP028278.1, from coordinate 14,762,948 downwards.
AGTAGTTCAAAATGCAAACGTTAGATTGCCCACCCTATATTTTTATTAGGTAGACAATTAACCTCTTGCCATTAAATAATTAAAAATCTCCGAAAATTTTCTTGAGATTGGAAAGTCGTAGAGTAAGGCGACGTCGTGAGTCGTAGTAAAATATGTCAAAATGTATGAAAATCTGTAAAAAATATTCTAAAAATACACTGAAGTCCAGAGAGCAATAGAGCTACATTGGGTGTTTCTCTGCATCAAATCAAAAATGAGGAGATCCGCAGGACTATAGTCTTTGAAGTAGCAATGAGCAGGATACATTGTGCGAAATGAAATGAAATGAAATTATTTATTCTCAACGTTAATCAAATTCTCATGTTTGTTGATGTCAAAAGGCTACCACCAGTTCGGAAAAATAAATAGCCACTGTCCTGAGAAGAACTGGCAAGAAACTCAGCGGGCATGTCTTTTTTTGTATTATTTTTCTGTTTTTTTTTATCTTTTCAACTATATATTACAATTTTTGTTACAATTTTGACCTAAAACGAAAGCTTTATTCCCACTTAGTGCAGTCATCTAGAATATCACTAATTGTATAATAAGCTGTACTGCACAAACGATTTTTCACAACTCTTTTAAATGTATGCGTAGAATTAATAGCCTATAGGACTAAAAAGGACTATCAGACCTCACACAAAATAGACCGACGATCTGATCACAAAGACATTGGATTGGATTGAATGGAAACAACACAGGACCGGTCGTTGTGGCGAGGTTTAAGGGAGGCCTATGTCCAGCAGTGGCTTTGAGACTCACCTGAAAGTCTCTCTCGTGTAAACAAGCGCTGATGCTGCAGTCAGCCTCCAGCTGAGGAAGGAGGTGGTCGAGCACCCACGCTCTGTCTTCATTGCAGTAAGACACGAACACATCGTAGTTGAAAATCTTGCCATCTGTAATGATAAAAAGGATACTAATGAATACATAGTGCATTTTGTAACAACACCACTGGCTGAAAACGGTTAAGGAAAACATCGTGAGGAAACCAGTATACCAGAAAAGGGTTCTAAAAAAATCCTTCGAACATATGTCAAGTCTCCAATCCGCATTGGGCAGGGCACAGGCATTTAGGACCTACCATTTAGTACAGGAGTTCAAATTGCTACCTTACGACTCTCTCATGGGATCAGTTCCATTGTACCATTTTATTGCAGTCAAACAGGATATATGTAAAGTATAACCAATCCATTAAGTTGGCGTTTTTTCGGATATTAAAATGACGAAAAAAGATTAGGATCACATTACAAAGCGAATGCCAAAGTTTAAGTAGGTGGATATACAGGAAGTTCTAAGGAAAAAAAAATAATAAAAAAAACTTGAAAGGTGTCATGGGACACCCGAATAGAACGAAGTTCGATTAAAAGATATCTTATAAAAAATATTTCCTTTCGTAACGCGCGATAAGGAACGTGTTTTAAAAGATTTTGATCACAGCGCCATCTAGCGATAATCATCTAAAACAAAAAAAGTGTCGTGGCAACTTTTCGTAAGAATTTTTTCCGTCTAGCCCCCTTTCACAACGCGCGATAAGGAACTTCGTTCCAATAATTGTGTGGAAAGATATGTATGAATTAAGAATAAATGAGAGAAAAATATGTTGTGCCTCCTTTTAAATGGGAAAAGGGTGAGCTAAAGAGTTGATCTTTTATTTAAATTAAAAATAAACTCACCAACTACGATCTTGTCTTTATTGATAAGCGTCAGCATGGCAGTGTTCCTCATCACAATCAGAAAGTAGAATATATTCCTCCTAAACATGTATCCAGTTACCAAGAAAAACAGTAAAAATGGCAAAGTTATCATCGCCAGTAACTGATACCTGCTTTTGGTTATAACTTGTTCATACATCATGTCTCTATTGCTTTTGCAGCCGGCGACTTCTCCAAAAAACACGGCCTCCCCTTCGCTGGTCTTCACAGAAAGGCACACATAGTTCTCTACATCGAAATCTGTTATGAGATACTGGCTTTCGTCCTCACTGTAATAATCCTGGTTCGATGTTTCGAAAGTCACTGGTTCTCTCGAAGTAATAAATTGGTTGAATTCTTCAAAGCCTTTATGATACATAAAAGATCCAGTTAGTTTGTTGAATGCTCTAATGTAACCATGCTTGTGTATTAGTTCATTTCGTGCGGCTAATTCGAGAAAGTCTCTGGAATGACAATTACAAATGATGAAGTTCCCCGCCATTGCAATATAAGAGATGTTCTTGAAATCCTTCATCATTGGTTCCCTAATGACGTTGATGTTGTTGTCTCTTATTAACAAGAATTGGAGGTTTGGCATGAGAGAAAACGTGGGTTCAAACCATGTAGTCATTCTGTTTTTATTCAAGTCCAAAATTTGTAGTTTTGTCCAGGTTGCTGCGACGTCTGTCGGCACTGTAACGATTTCGTTGCCAAATAAATTTAATATTTCTAGCTTAGTGAAGTTCTTGAACATGTCTACTTGCTGTACATTGGTAAAACTAGCGTAAACCACTTGTAATTTATCTTCAAGACCTCGTAGAACATCAGGGGTATTCAAAATCCCACCGTTTCTCGACACATCCAGAAAATTCAAGTTGGTATTTTCAAACATGTCGCTAGATAAGGCGTTGAAGCCAGTATCGCAGATCGAAAGCCTCCTCAAATTGGGTCCTAGGTCTCTCAACATAGCCGCATTTCGTTTAGAGAGTTTCGTGTACGACAGATCTAAAGATACCAGTCGTGTTAGGTTGCTGAAAATCGGCGTTGGTGGCGTAAAGAGATGAGTGGCCGTTCGTTTATCATCTAAAGCTACATTCCTACTTATGTCTAAATGTCGTAATCTATTTAGGCCTACGAAAGCGTCTGCCTCTATGTGGTAGATTTCGTTCTCTCCAATATATAATGCTTCTAATGCTGGCATTTCTCTAAACATGTTTGCTCGCAGCACTTGTATGGAACACGCTCGCAAATCCAGCTCTTTAAGAGTCGGAAAGTTGATACCTTCGAATGATATTGACCAGACTGCTGACCCTGAAAAGATAAAAATTGAATATTAGACAATTTGAAGACTCAATCTATACAATATTATTGTTATATTAATATAATAAAGCTGCAGAGTTAGTTTGTTTGTTTGAACGCGCTAATATAAGGAACCGCTGGTCCGATTTTAAAAATTCTTTCAGTGTTAGATAGTCCATTTATCGAGGAAGGCCAGGGATTAGTCGAAGTTGCGCGGGTCAACTAGTTCGGTTCTTCTTTAGAGTTTCAAAATTTAAAAACACTTGCAGTAGCAAAACTACGTATTGGATTTAAATTTCAAGCCTCTTTGGTGTGACGAACTCAGGTCATGAAGTTTAAAAATTTAATTCTCAACACGAAAAATATTATCACCAACCAAAACATTACGTTATCTCTTAATCTTATACTAATTAAAAGATTTGGATAAGACATGTTTAGTGATAATATTTATTTCAGAATATTATGTTTCTTTATAAACTATTGGTGTCATTTGAAAATTTAGAAAAAAACTAGCGGGCCCGCTCAATTTCGTCTGCACCACTTTCAATTAAAAGGTAGTCTATGTTCTTTCACAGGGTCTAAAGATTATTTGGGCCAAATTTCTTCAAAATCGGTTGAGAAGTTTAAACGGGAAAGCGTAATAGACAGACAGACCAACAGACAGACAGAGTTACTTTCGCATCTATAATATTAGTAGGGATCTTCTTTCCCAACACCACAAAACATAATATAAGAGTACTGATCACTAAGCAAAATCAATTAGTGACTTATAAATTATTGTAAGAAAACTTTAAAACTAATGTTTAGTTTTAGGTTATTTTCTGTGTAAAAGTAGACCTCCCACGGTCTTGACGTGGGAGGTCTACTTTTACACAGAATGACTTGGTCAAGACCTTGGGGAGTCGTTAGATGCTGATAGCATGACCGGTCACTGTGGCGAGGTTTGGGGGAGGCCATTGTCTATCGACTTCTACGAGCTCTTAATGATGTGTAGAAAAAAATATAAATTACAGTGCTAGCTAATACAAGTAAAACGAGCCTAAACACGACGGGGCTATCTTGTTTAGAACACGAGTTCCTATGACCTCCGAATCCATCATCAGATCAGCGCCATTTTGTCATATTGCTGCATTGTCACGCGATATACATCTACGTGCGAAATGTCACCTCAATCGGAAACCGTGAAGTTTGTCTTTAGCTTGCATTCCACCCGAACTTACAGTTACATCCAGTGCAAGTTAATATAAAGCTTGTAAATACCTCGTATTCGCGGGCTGAATGAAGCGTCCACCTCGACGGCGCCTGTTGCGTTCATGTTCATATTGTATTGCTCCCCTGTTCTGCTGATGTCGACAAAGACGTTGCCGTAGAATGTGATGTATTCTATAGTTTGTGCCAGCCATCGACCTCCTGCATCGGGGAGGTGAAAAACCTGGAATTTACAAACAATATTCTACGGTCAAATATCTGCTGCCCACGTAGTCTGCATGAATTTTTTTTCGCGTTAAAAGCCTTTTTTCTTTCTCAGGGTCTTAAGATTTTCTGTGTCAAACTTCATTAAAATCGGTTGAGATGTTTAAGCGGGAAAGCGTAACAGACAGTCGATTTTTTTTTTTTAATGCCACGGGCCACCTGATCGTAAGTGGTTACCGTCGCTCATGAACCTCTGCAATGTCAGGGGACATTGAGGGGTCGCTACCTACGACCTAACTTTAAGGACCCTCCTCAAGCCTCGTTTGAAGAAGGACAAGTCATAGCGCTCTGGGAATACCGAAAAGGGGAGCTCATTCCATAGCCGGATGGTGCGTGGCAAAAAAGTGTTCCTGAAACGGACCGTGGATGACCGCGGTGGTTCCATATAGTAAGGATGAACTCCACCTCGACGCCGGGTGGTACGGTAATACTCACATCTGTTTATTAAAATCGCATCAAAATCCGTTGCATAGTTTTAAAGTAAAGAGTTAATCATACATAGAGACAGACAGCGTGAAGAGACTTTGTTTTATACTATATCTTACCGGTGGAACTCTGGTCAGCCTGCATTTGGCTAAGCTCAAGTACCTGACCCGCATGTCATTTCTTGTCCTTCTCTCTGTGGTCATCTTTTGATGAAGCAGTGGTACTGGATCGAATTGTGATGATAGGTCTATGGCGCTTTTCGCATCTGGAATAAATAAGGTTCGATGTAATAGGTCAAATCAATAAAACTTTGTTTTGGTTGTAATGAATAGGCTCAAACACTACTGGACTGGTTTTAAAAATCTTTCACAATTCGAAAGCTACATTATCCACGAGTAACATAGGCTATATTTTATTTTGTAACAAAATAGAGATCCGTGTGGGTACAGTGGACTTATGGCCAAAGGGAGATTTCCTTGCGGGCGAGGTAGTGTATGGAGGTCAGGCCGAAGCCCACTGTTGTAGATTACAGATGTCGTATTTATGCGAAGATTTCTGCAAATGTTGTCACCGCGATTCAGGATCTCGCGCGCTATTATTGGTCGCCATACACCCCTCTTCGGAGACCGGAGGTCGAATCATCCGTTGTCTTGTGTGCTTGAATCGAGAATCGCCAGTGCCAGTGTAGGAAGTCCCAGTGAGTCTGAACTGTGTTGCTGCTGCATGTGTCCCAGTGAGTCGGAACTGTGCTGCTGAATGCTGATGCACGGGCTCCAGTGAGTCGGAGATGCTGCCGTGCGCAGTACTGTTATATTTTAATAAGACCTACAAACCCGTAGTACATCATTTTGTTCTATAAATATAATCAATAGTTTTCGCAGCATACGCAACTGTTTTCGATTTTACACCTTGTGTTACAAATTCGATATTTTCATACGGATCCCAAATATTTTCAAAATAAAATATACCTAAAAACATGGTTAAGAATCACTTTAAACTATCTATTAAAAAAAACCGCATCAAAATCCGTTGCGTAGTTTTAAAGATCTATGCATACATAAGGACAGACAGGCGAAAACGACATTGTTTTATATTATGTAGTGATGATGTAGTCCTACAATATCATTAAAACGCGGAATTTTTCATAACATCCTACACATCTTCTTTTCTTTGATCCTTTTTCGAGATGATGTGCATTGTAATTAACTTTCTTCGGCAACGTTTCGACATAATTGGCAGCAGTCTTTCTTCGTCGCTTGCGCAGCCTGGCATGCGTTGCACAACACCAACCGTGTGAAGCTAGCGTAGAGTGCGCGGAGGTACGAGGTGTTCGAAACCTCGTTCCGCACTGTGTTAGAATTTTATGTTTTCAGTGCGGCACGAGATCTAAAAAACTCGGTATTAAAATAGGTAAACCATAGAACTAGGAATCAATAGCACATCTCAGATATATAGTTATCTCTTTCCTGTACTGAACCAGATGGAAGTTATGCCTCCCGCACGAACGAGAAGTTAACATTTTTCCTTACCGCAAGAACGTCCAGACGTGTACAGGGTGTTTTAAACCTTGTTTCGCAGTTAACGTGTTAAATTTTCGAATCTTTGATACTTTCGCCTATTCTCTGGTCTTACCGACTTCCTTGGTGAGTCCACCTTCCACTCCGACCCAAGACTGGACATCTGTCATGTATCCTGTCAGGCATCTTGGCATTGGTCTGGATTGCGCTGATGCTGATGTGACTATGAGTAGAAAGAACTTCCTGGAAAATATGGGGTTTATCTAATAATTGGATAATCTATACTAATATTATAAAGCTGAAGAGTTTGTTTGTTTGTTTGTTTGTTTGTTTGAACGCGCTAATCTCAAGATCTACTGGTCCGATTTCAAAAATTCTTTCACTGTTGGAAACTCCATTTATCGAGGAAGGTTATAGGCTATATTTTATTTTCAAAAAAAATAGGGATCCGCATGAAAACATCGAATATGTAACAAAAGGTGAAAAATCGAAAACCTATTTATGCGTACGCTGCAAAAACTATTGACAATAGAACAAAATGATGTACTACGGGTTTTTAGGCCTTTTGAAGACAAACAAAAAAGTCCGCGACAGCATATATCTAAGTATCATAGTTTAGTCACAATAACCGCTTTTATGTTTAAAAAATATTTTTTTTCGTCCCAAGATTGAATTTAACGTTAAATGAATATCGTTATATTAACCCTTATCCAAATTAAGTATTTTGTTATTAAGAGTATTAATGTAGAAGTAAATTACTTTTTGTTTTATTCCAATCGGACTTTTCGTTTAGAAGTTATTACGAGTATAAAACGCAATGAATATGTGGGTGCAACAGCGGGCCGCGAAAATAATAACTCGACGGCATTGCGAGTACTGTTTGAACCCCTTTGTAACGCAGACGAAGTTGCGCGGGTCAGCTAGTTATTCAAATAATTATTAGAACTTAATTAAATTTAATTTATAGAAAAAGCCCAAAGAATTGCATCTTTGAAGTGGCAATGGGCAGGACACATTGTGCGAAGAACAGATGGCCGATGGGGCCGAAAAGTTCTGGAGTGTCGGCCACGAACCGGTAAGCGCAACGTTGGTAGACCCCCCACAAGATGGACCGACGATCTGGTCAAGATCGCGGGAGGTCACTGGATGCAGATGGCGCAGGACCGGTCGATGTGGCGAGGTTTGGAGGAGGCCTATGTCCAGCAGTGGACGTCTATAGGCTGATGATGATGATGAATAGAAAAAGTACTGATCGAAATCGGTTCACATTTATAAAAGTATTCCACGCAAAACTAGTTTCATAAAATATTCGTGTTTTGATAAAGAATTAAAGAGTTTTTGTTGCATTTTTCCAAAATATCATTTTCCCGCTTTTTTTGACATTCGTAAAAACATATTTTTTTTAATAAGATTAGACGATAAACGATTCACTATATACCTACTTCAAGTTTCTATGATCTAGTAGAAAATCTTAAAAGTTTCAGAAAAGAAGTAGTTTTAACAAAGTCATAAGAATTTTGATTTTCTTTTCATTCTCGAAGACTATTTAGATGTCACATTTTGGCCGTATTTGGCCGGGACGGCGTGACGGGAAAGAGTGCCGAGCGCGTAACGCGTTGCGCCGCCCCTTAAAACCCCGTGCTGGGTTCTGGCCTCAGCCGAGGTTCGGACGCTGAGTGTGAGCGGTTGGAGGTTTTAATGCGGATCCGGTGATTTCCTCCAACTGAAAAAAAAAAGATGTCACATTTAAATACTTACAGTATCTTTAAAATCCTCAAAATCATTTTTCATGAACACCAGTTCGAAAATCACAAATATCACCTCACACTAAAAACAGACATTTTGTTATATTTCACACACACATCATCGAAATATAGTCAACAGAAATGCTCAATGCTCAACTTTGCACAATTATGACGACTAAATTTCTATTTCACGTTATTTTTGTGTTATTTTTTCAGTATTTGCGCATTTTTTGTGCGTTACGTTCAGTGTTATATTACGTTTTGCAAGTATATCTATAGATAAATGTAATCTTATCTGTGACGATTGGTAATTGTCGATACTCAGGTTATAGTCACAAGAAATTATAGTATGCAGAAATAATACTTGATACTGTACTGTAACAACCCATTACTGCTGGGCTCAGGTCTCCTCCGAAGTGGGATTAGGGATAGTCCACGCTTGGCCAATGCGGATTGGGGACTTCACATATCTTTGAAGGATTTCTAGAATCCTTTTCTGACATGCAGGTTTCCTCACGATGTTTTCCTTCACCGTTTTTAGTCAGCATTTTTGTGACACATGTCACATTAAGATTTAGAGTTTAATGCGTCCTTTTTTTTTAGTTGGAGAAAATCACCGGATCCCCGGATGGGGTATGTGGGAGTGAACCGCACTAAAACCTCCAACCGCTCACACTCAGCGTCCGAACCCCGGCTGAGGCCACAACCCAGCACGGGGTTTAGAGGGCCAGAATCCGGGCGAGATCCCGGTCCCGGCCCCCTGCTCGACGGCGGCGGGTTGGTAAGTTGAGAGCGGCGTATAGCCTCTCTCTCTCAGCCCCCGCCACCTGTATAATGCGTCCTAGTTAAATTTAAACTTACGCTTAGATCAAATTTAGATATATCTGATGCATTAGTACATGCTCTTGACCGTATCACTTATTACCTTCAACAACAAACATTCACTAAACACTTACGTCGCTGCATTGTCGTGAGAATGTAGCTAAAAAAAAAAACTTGAGAGGACGTGTCGTGGGACACCCGAATAGAACGAAGTTCCTTTCGATTAAAATATATCTTATATTTTTTTTCCTAACGTAACGCGCGATAAGGACGTGTTTTAAAAGATTTTGATCACAGCGCCATCTAGCGATAATAATCTAAAACAAAAAAAGTGTCGTGACAACTTTTCGTAAGATTTTTTTCCGTCTAGCCCCTTTTCAAAAAGCGCGATAAGGAACTTCGTTCCAAAAAAAAATAGTTCATGTGCACTAATGAGGCTGATTGTACGTCTGTACAGTTTTTAAATTGTGTTACTAGACTGGTTGAAGTTGTGTTATTGTAAATTGATGATTGGATATACAACGAATATGTCCAAAAACTTTCCTTCCACAAAGGAAGCTTTTTTTTTATTGCGTGATAGATAAACGAGCTTACGGCCCACCGGATGGTAAGCGGTCACCGTCGCTCATGAACCTCTGCAATGTCAGGGCAATGAGGGGCCGCTATCTATCGCCTACCGATACTGGACTTTTCTTAAACCTCGTTTAAAGAGGGACATGTCATAGCGCTCCGGGAACACCGCGGAAGTTTATGGGCTGAGTTTAATAACTTTGTTTTCGTGGGGAGAAAGCAAATATATTTTTACAATATATTATTTTTAAGAAACCGTTATAAACACAAGCTTTTAAGATCCTGGATATCATGTAGCAGTAGAGTGCTAGCTAATACAAGTAAAACAAGCAACACGACGGGTCTATGTTGTTTACTACAGAAGTTCCTATACCTTCCGAACCAAACATCAGATCAGCTCCATGGTAACATATTATTGCATTATCACGCGATATACATGTGTCAGAGACTTGGCCGCTCACGATGGGTCTTATTAGACGACTCAGAGTCACTCAAAGAGCAATGGAAAGGGCTATGCTGGGTGCTTCTCTGCGTGATCAAATCAGAAATGAAGAGATCCGCAGAAGGACTAAAGTAACCGACATAGCCCAAAGAATTGCATCTTTGAAGTGGCAATGGGCAGGACACAACGGATGGCCGATGGGGCCGAAAAGTTCTGGAGTGGTGGCCACGAACCGGTAGGTTTGGGGGAGGCTTATGTCCAGCAGTGGACGTCTATAGGCTGATGATGATGATACATGTGCTTGTAAAATGTCAGCTAAATCGGAAACCGGGAACTTTGTCAAAATTAACTCGCAATACCACCCGAACTTGCATAGGTACCTACTTAGTTACATCCAGTGCAAGTTAATATAAAGCTTGCATATTTCAGTGCAGCTGCCCAAAGCTCTTCAGCCGATGAAATATCAGATTCAGTACCGGGCGCCATCTCCTCCTCCTCCGGGAGTCACCCGCACTCCTGAGGAAATCGAAGCAGAGATCAAGAAGGTCGAAATGGAGTATGAAAAGCTGGCACTTGTTTTTATTGAGTAAGTTGACAAAGTGTATTTTTGCGAATCTCCAAGAGAGAGTTGACTGTATTTTTTACGTTTGTGCATAACTTTAGTTTGGACAGATTCAGATTATTCTTACACTATTACCAAACGGGTTCTTACCACGATTATTTTTAATTGAGCGGTCCCGATATTTCAGCACTGTTTCAAGCGCCTGAATCACGGGATTGATCACGGGAAGATTGAGGAATTGCAGGTAGGTCATTTAAGAGCAGACAAATCTGTCTACCCTCTTTCTCTAGTCTAGCCCCCTTTCACAACGCGCGATAAGGAACTTCGTTCCAATAATAAATTTACTGTCCGATTTCGTACTATTCTTAAGATATGAAGTAATAAGTGTAATTACTAACAATATAAAATGACGTTACCATTATTGTTTGCGCAGTTTACCACAGAACGTGATGTGGTCAGAACCTCCTGTCGTCTGTCAATGGCAAGAAGCCAGGAAACTTTGGACCAGCAACTACATAAATGATTATAAGTTTAATGAAGACAAACTGACTGTGCAATTTCGAACTGGAGTGTTGTGTGAGTATCACTACATAGTATAAAATAAAGTCGCCTTTTCTGTCCCTATATCCCTATGTGCGCTTAAATCTTTAAAACTACGCAACGAATTTTGATGTGGTTTAATAGATAGAGTGATTCAAGAGGAAGGTTTATATGTATAATACATGCATCATATACTAAGGCAACATTGCAAATTTTAGAGGTTTCTAAAGTTATGTCGTAAATTAACCTATTTTTTGGGCTTATTTGTTTCGTTATCACGAGTATAAAACGCAATGAATATGTGAGTGCACTTCGGGCCGCGCAAATAATAACGCGACGGCATTGCGAGTACTGTTTGAACCCCTTTGTAACGCAGACGAAGTTGCGCGGGTCAGCTAGTAACTGATAATTTATATGTGTGTAGGTACTTGTAAACATTGTCTTTTAAATATTGAACGCAACAGCTGGCTTTCTGCTCTCTGTGGCATTTAGCTGAGATGGGTGTCTTTTAATATTTATTTATTATTAAATTTACACAAAACAGATTACAGTCAAACATGAATTAAAATATTAAACAGCGCGCGAGCGCTTTTATCTAAATCCATGCTTATGGCGTGGGTAGTCCAGTAAAGATGATTTGAATGAAACGAATGGTCTTCAAAACTTAAACCATTTACTTCTTCGAAATAACTTTACAGTTGAATAATCTTTTACAAACAATATTCTAATTAAGGTTAATCAGTTTAACATAATTAAAGATTGAGGTGACAGATAGCGATCGTCGACCGAGTGGTGCGCCGGCGACCCCTCTCCAATAAGTGAGTTTTTAGGATGGCCGCCCCGCTACCACAGACTCGACGCTCAGCTAGAGAGACCATAACAACTGTCACTCTTGTCAATGTCATTTTTCATATGCGCCGACATATTTTTCAAGTATTTATTTATTTGGGAAACCAATAGTTTATTTACCATTTATTTTATTACTCAGCTAGACTATACCCCTAAACAAAAACAATCTTTGTGGCGAAATGTGTGAAAATCTTACAATTATGTCGCAAATAAATGTTTTTCTTTCTTCTTTCTACCAGGGCCCATCGGAATAGCTGCTCTGAAATACAGCAACCTACCATACCAAGGCTGGGACGTTAGACCAGACCCAGAGAGGTAAGTTTCACGAAATGATTTAAGAGTAGTGACATCCAAATGTGGATTCTGGACATAGCCTTTGCCAAATTATAGAGTGTGACAGAAAAGTTCTGGAGTGGCCACGAACCGGTAGGCGCAATGTTGGTAGACCCCCCACAAGATGGACCGATGATCTGGTCAAGATCGCGGGAGGTCACTGGATGCAGATGGCGCAGGACCGGTCGATTTGGCGAGGTTTGGGGGAGGCCTATGTCCAGCAGTGGACGTCTATAGGCTGATGATGATGAGAGTGTGACAAATTATAGCTTCCGTCAAATTTCACCACACCTACTGTACTGTACAGATTTGACAAAAATCAATTTTATTCACCGTCCTAAGAAGAACTGGCAAGAAACTCAACGGGCATGTCTTTTGTAATTTTTATAATGAAACTAGCGAGCCCGCGCAACTTCGTCTGCGTCACAAAAAAAATCCGGGTATTTTCTCACCGTTTAAACCTTCCCTGGACTTCTACGAATATTTCAAGATTAAAATAAGCCAAATCGGTGCAGTTCTCGAGTTTTAGCGAGACTAACGAACATTTTTATAATATAAGATGACCTTGGCGAGCAACACATTTCCACTTTGTGTAATTTGTTTATTTTGCAGTAAAGGCGTCCTGATATCAGTGACGGGTGTCAGTGTGACAGTGACGTGGTTGTGTCTCGGTAACTCAGTCAGGTTGAAATGGATCGCCAACGCCACGACCCCCGCCTTGAAGGAATACTTCAACAAGCCGTTTAGTGTTAAACGGATGATGCAGGTAGTTACAAGATATTGACTAGTCTTACGTTAAGATGGGTCGTAGGAAGAGTATTTTTTTTAGGTTTCCACCATTGAATTATTACACTTGGAATCAACATCATCAACAGTAATTGGAACGAAGTTCCTTATTGCGCGTTTTGAAAGGGGGCCAGACGGAAAAAAATCGTACGATTATCGCTTGATGCCGCGTTACGTTAGGAAAAAAAATTATAACATATGTTTTAATCGAAAGGAACTTCGTTCTATTCGGGTGTCCCATGACACCTCTCAAGTTTTTGTTATGTATGAATAATTAATTTCATTTCATTTCATTTCATTTCAATAAAATGAAGCCAATTTAAAGTAAGCCTATCGCACGTAACTACACGGCTGAAATGCTGGTCCAGTGGTAAAATGACTAGAAAAAATATGCTAAAACAGCTCCCTCTGTGATGCATTTTAAGTTGAGCGGGTCAACTATTTAATTTACGTCAAGTAACATAATCATGTTTAAAGTTTTGGAACGAAGTTCCTTATCGCGCGTTATCGAAAGGGGGCTATACGAAAATTCTTATATGAAAACGTTGTCACGACACTTTTTTTGTTTTAGATGGCTATCGCTAGATGGCGCTGTGATCAAAATCTTTTAAAACAATTCCTTATTTTGTTTTATATGATTAATGCTAGATGGCGCTGTGATTAAAATCTTTTAAAACAATTCCTTATTTTGCTTTATATGATTAATGCTAGATGGCGTAGGTAATGCTAGGTGGCGCTAGATGGCGATGGCGGCGACGATGTGATAAAAATAAAATTTTATTACAATCCCCTCACTAATTAATCGAAAGGAACTTCGTTCCATCCGGGTGTCCCTTGACACCTCTCAAGTTTTTTTTTATCGAATCTAGTACTTTATTACAAGGTAATGAGAGAAGCAGCCTGCGATTTCTTCCCGGATTTCGACGCGTACAACCATGTAGAAGGTAGCTGTTATAAGGAATGGTCTTCGGAACGACATAATTATCATGCAATGGCGTTTTTGTCAAGAGCTTACAATTTTCAATGGAGCAGGTAACACATTTTGTTAGATTATTATTACAAGCTTTATATTAACTTGCACTGGATGTAGATATGTAAGTTCGGGTGGGTGCAAGCAAAATTTGACAAACTTCCCGGTTTGCGATTGAGCTGACATTAGTAGTATTTGAGATAGGTATTAGTTGGCTTTCTTAAAAGGCGATTTTTTGGCAAAGTTACCCCTGTGGGCAAAGTTGGCCTATATGACGGTATTTGTGTTGCGGCCCGTCTTAGTGTGTGAGCTCTTTAAATTCATATATTATGCAATTATTTCAGGTGGAACGCTACAGCGGGTAGACGAAATATTGTCATGCAAATACGCGAAGCTGTTGATAAGAAGAGAGAGGTTTGCATATAATAATAGTGTCTCCAAATCTCAAAATAGTGTCTCAAATAGTTGAACAGGCTTATGCCCAGTAGTGGGCTATTAAAGATAAATAAAATCATAATAATTTTAAATATTTTTAGTTTGTGGAAAACGCCGGATATGTGGGAGTAGAACCGTACTAAAACCTCCAATCACTCACTCACCCCGGCTGAGATTTAAACCCAGCATGGGTTTATGCGGGGCGGCTCGACGCGTTACACATTACGGTATTCTTTCAGTCGCACCGTTCCCAATTTTAAGCATAGGACAAAAATGGGATAGAAAAATAGTTTTTTTTTTGTATTTTTCAGGCAAAATTCCAGTTGTTGCTAGTGATACCACAGCAAGCGACCATTTTGAAAGCAAATGAATTGAATCAGGAATTTGACAGTGAACCGATAGCTGGACTTGAGGTTAGGTTTATTGTTATTGCATGACTAATCGAGCTTACGGTCCACCTGGTGGTAAGCTACCGTCGCTCATGGACCTTTGTTTTTTTAGTTGGAGGAAATCACCGGATCCGTGAATTCGGCGGGGTATGTGGGAGTTGAACCGCACTAAAACCTCCAACTGCTCACTCAACGTCCGACCCCCGGCTGAGGCCAGAATCCAGCACGGGGTTACGAGGGACGGCGCGACGCGTTACGCCAACGGCACTCTTTCCCGTCGCGCCGCCCCCTTCATGGACCTATGTAATGTCAGGAGAAACTGCCCCGCTACTTACGACCTACCTTTAAGACTTTCCTCAACCCTCGTTTGAAGAAGGACAAGTCATAGCGCTCGGGAAACTCCGAAGAGGGGAGCTCATTTCATAACCGGATGGTGCGTGGCAAAAAAGAATTCTTCAAAAGAACCGTGGATGACCAGTGGTTCCAACTAATAGGGACGTAACTAAAGGATTTTCTCCTTCCAGTTCTACCCAGATCTCTTCGCTTTGAATATGTCCTACGGATCAGTGGATGCAAGAAGAGCCGCCTTCAGCGTCAAATACAAGATGGTAGAAACAGTCTTTGAAATGCTACAAGAATTGAAACTGTCAAGCTTCTCGTAGAAATTGCAAATGGCGGACTTTTGGCGCGAAAAAAAATTAAGAAATAAGTGCGGATTGAAACGTGTTTTTAGAAATCAGAGTGTAAATAAATTGTGAAGAATCTGTTGTTGTTTTTTTTTAAGTTGAATAGACCATTAATATTAAGAAAGGAGGGATATCTTATTACAAGTTATTAGTAACTAGCTTTTGACCGCTACTTCGTTCGCGTGGACTTCAGGTTCGTCCCGTATTATCAAAAATTGTAGCCTATGTGTTATTCTGATGTATAAGCTATATTGTGGTAAAGTTTTATTCAAATCCATTCAGTAGTTTTTACGTGAAAGAGTAACAAACATCCATACATCCATCCATACTTACAAACTTTCGCCTTTATAATATACTAGATGACCCTCGCAACTTCGTCTGCGTCACAAAGGGGTTCAAACAGTACTCGCAATGTTGTTATTTGCGCGGATCGCGTTGGGTATATTTTTTTGCGTTTTATACTCGTCATAACTTCTCAACGAAAAATCCGATTGGAATAAAACAAAAAGTAATTTACTTCTACATTAATATTCCTGATAATATAATACTTAATTTGGATAAGGATTAATATAACAATACTATTTTAACGTAATTTCAATCTTCGGACGAATTTTTTTTTTTTTGAACATAAAAGCGGTTATTGTGACTAAACTATTATAGCTAGATATATGCTCTCGCGGACTTTTTTTTAGATCTTCCTAATACCTAAAAACCCGTAGTACATCATTTTGTGCTATTGTCAATAGTTTTTGCAGCGTACGCATAAATAGGTTTTCGGTATTTCACCTTATCTTACAAATTCAATATTTTCATACGGATCCCTATTTTTTTTCAAAATAAAATATAGCCTATAACCTTCCTCGATAAATGGACATTCCAACAGTGAAAGAATTTTTGAAATCGGACCGGTAGTTTCTGAGATTAGCGCGTTCAAACAAACAAACAAACAAACAAACAAACAAACAAACAAACTCTGCAGCTTTATAATATTAGTATAGACTAGCTGCCCTGCGCAACTTCGTCAGCGTTGCAAAGGGGTTCGAACAGTACTCGCAATGACGTCGCGTTACTATTATTTGCGTTTTATACTCGTCATAACTTCTAAACGAAAAGTCCGATTGGAATAAAACAAAAAGTAATTTACTTCTACATTAATACTCTTGATAACAAAATACTTAATTTGGATAAGGGTTAATATAACGATACTCATTTAACGTTAAATTCAATCTCGGGACGAAATACTATTTTAATAAACATAAAAGCGGTTATTGTGACTAAACTATGATAGTTAGATATATGCTGTCGCGGACTTTTTTGTTTGTCTTCAAAAGACCTAAAAACCCGTAGTACATCATTTTGTTCTATTGTCAATAGTTTTTGCAGCGTACGCATACATAGGTTTTTGATTTTTCACCTTTTGTTACATATTCGATATTTTCATGCGGAACCCTAATTTTTTTGAAAATAAAATATAGCCTATAACCTTCCTCGATAAATGGCTTTCCAACAGTGAAAGAATTTTTGAAATCGGACCAGTAGATCCTAAGATTAGCGCGTTCAAACAAACAAACAAACAAACAAACAAACTCTTCAGCTTTATAATATTAGTATAGATTATATGAGATATTAGATTAGATATAGTCGGAATTTGGGTAGTTTTTTACTACAGATTGTGTGTGTACTTATTGAATATAAACACAAGCACACACATATGCACTCTCATGGACACGAATACACACATAACACACACACACACACCCACACACACACACACACATACACACACGTTACACATTACATAATTTTACTATTTGTTTATAATACAAGGTGTCTCAAAAGAAATTTCATATTTAGTGGATTGATTAAAAAAAAAGGAAGCGGTATATAGAAAAAATGTTTATTTATTGTTTAAATACACTTTTTGTGAACTCATGTCTTAAAAATAATATCGTCTAAATGTAAACCCTCACGTTGTTGGCACTCATTTAATCGAACAGTAAAATTACTTATGACTGCTCGACAGGCGGAGTGAGGGATGGCTGCCATTTCGTGACGGATATTTTCTTTCAAATGCGCCAGTGAAGTTGGTTTATTGGCGTAAACTTTAGATTTAAGATAACCCCATAGGAAAAAGTCCATAGGGGTTAAATCTGGGCTACGTGGAGGCCAATTTATGTCACCTCTCCGGGAGATCAATTTTCCTGAGAAAATTTCACGAACACGTGGCAGAGATATATTGGACGTGTGTGAAGTTGCTCCGTCCTGTTGAAACCATGTTCTTTGGTTATAGCCAGGAAAGTTTTTCAGTTCAGGTACCAAGAAGTTATCTAACATCTCCACATAACGCTCTGAACTGTACGCCCCATTTCGTCTTCAAAAAAGTAAGGGCCGATAATTCCTCGCGCCGACATGGCAGCCCATACGGTCACTTTAGGCGAGTTTAGGGGTTTCTGATGTTTGCGTTTCGGATTGGCTGAACTCCAGTAGCGGCAGTTTTGCTTATTTACGTCGCCATTAAGATGAAAATGAGCTTCATCCGAAAACAAAATGTTGGTAAACGTTGAAAATCGCTCAATCATCTGATTTACGAAATTAAGCCTCTGACCGGCATCATGGGGCTTTAATTCTTGCACTAATTGAATTTTGTAGGGGTGCAGCTTTAGATCTTTGTGCATAATGCGATGTAATGATGATCTATGCACATTTAAAGCACTCGCGCGCTTCCGAATTGAAAGGCTCGGGTCGTCACGTACAGATTGATTAACAGTCTCCACGTTTTCTACCGTTCTTGATGACCTAGGTCGCCCGGATTTTGATTTATCCAGCGTTGATCCAGTCTCTTCAAACTTTTTAACCCAATGTCGAAAACCTCGAATACTGCAGAATTTTCTACGCGCGACAGTTGTCGAATCACCGTTCTTGTAAGTCTCGTACGCACAACGCGCGGTCTGCTCCCGAGAAACGCTCCATAGCGACTGAATCCCCAAGAGCCAAGCTACCAATTGACATAACCCCTGCACCCCTCAAGTACGCAGCGTTCACGCAGTAAGCTAAACAAATATAAAATTTCTTTTGAGATACCTTGTATTTTGTTTGATTTATCTCATTGTACCCCTGACTAAAATCAGTGTAAACGAAATGTAAAACCGTTGGAAATACACATAAGATTCAAGTTGAAAGATGTGTCGAAATAAATTACCAATGATCCTCACACTAGACCTATCATTGCTGTCATTTGGACACGCCCATGCTGTTCTAAAAATTTTAGACAGCTATACAGGGTGTATAATTCCTGTGATGATAAGTCAGGAAACCGGTCCATTCTAAGATTTTTTTTGCAAAAAGCTTAACATTCCAGGTATCACTAGAACTAACACCAGCCTTCGTACCCTGCGCGACGGGAAAGAACGCCCGAGAGCGTAACGCGTCGCGTCGCCCTCCCTTATAACTCCGTGTTGTGTTCTGGCCCCAGTCGGGGTTCGGACGCTGAGTGTGAGCGGTTGGTTTTAGTGCGGTTCAACTCCCACATACCAGTGATTTCCTTAAAGTGATAAAAAAAAGCCGTTTAAACGAAAAGTTATCAAAAAATAAATAAAACCACAAAACAGTGTTAATAATTTTCTTTAATTTTCTTGCGAAAATATGTCTTTCTATTTTAAATCTTGTATATATCAAATTTGGGTAATATTTCGTCTGTACATATTTATCATATAGATACGTTGTATGCGAAAAAATAGTGTATTATATTTATTGTGCCAATAATGGTTAAAATAAATATAATTTTTAGACTTCCAAAATGGAGATTTGTCAATTCGACCATATTTAATTTATGAACCGATTTTGATGATTATTTTTTTGTAAAATGTTTTTTTTTTAAATACTGAAATGAAATTACAAATTCTTGATTATTTATAACTTAGTCTTATACTATAATTTTTTTTTTATACGGTATGTTTTTTTATATACAGGGTGGATCTGTAACTTTGGACAATCTGACGTGGGGTGAATGACCTGTTGAAATAAAAGAACCACTTTCATTTTAGGAATTGGATTTAAAAAAAATTTCATCATAGTATGGAAGTCCGCAACGATAGTCGTACGTTTACCATACAATGTCAGAAAGATTCGTAAGTTCGAATTATTCACACACCCCTAAAAATTGTCCAACATTTTTGATATATTTTTTTTGTCGAAAATATCTATTTAAGTGCGCACACAACGTATCCATTTACATAAAAAAACAACATCTGAAATAAAAAACAAATCATTATTCAGTAGTTGTTTATCGTTAAAAAACTTGCAAATTTTTTTTTTTTTGGTAAAAAATTTTCGTAATTTTTTCAACTTCGGTTTTCTTCGTGAAATTCGTAATAAACTTTATTTTTTCTAAACAGTCTATTTCTTGAGGTATTTTGTTATTTTTTTTTGTTTTTTATAGTTTTAAAATAGACAATCAAGAAAAAAGTAGTTTAGAGATATTTTAACCCTAAAATGAGGAAGAAAAAATATTGCAAATTTTATTTTGTATAATAATTTTAATTAAAAAACAATAGTAAAAACGTCTAATTAGCACAAGCAGTGGCAGTATTTTTTTTATTAATTTATCAAAATTCAGTACTATACGAAATCACCAAGAAAATTTCATAATTTTTCCAATAAAAAAAATTAAATTGCTTTTTATTTTATCTATTAAATAAAAAAAAAACCATTTATACCTAACATTTTTAATTATATTTTTTATATTACAAGTTTTTTTTTCTCTAAAAACTATGAACAAATTCACATAAAGAAACAGATTATTTAATGTGCTTTTGTTTTATATATACATCTGAGAATCGAAGTTTTTTCTCTACAAACACAAAACAAGCAAAATTTTAAAAATTATTTCCATCACAGATTTAAAAAAAAAAATTAAATTATTAAAAAAAAATTCAACCCTCAGACGATTCCACGAATTTTTATGGATTCTAAACATATTATTCTCCATAATTCAATGGATTAAAATAAAGTTATTTTATTAAATATAAAAAAAATAAAAATAAAAAAGCTAATTTTTTAACCATTTTTTATACCAATTTTAAGCCACTAAATCTACAACTAACGCTACTTTAAAAAAAAATAAATCATTTTTATATTTACAATGATTATATTATACATACGTATATAAAAAAAATCTATAATTACCGACATAGTAACAAATATTATTTTGATAAGAAGCACACGAAATTCAAAGAGTCAATTTACTTTTAAAAGAAAATACTCTCATTAAAAAAGCGAGAAATGATTTTAAATCTCTTTTTCTTTTAATTTATATGTAGAGATTTATATTCGATTTTTATATAATATTTAATTATGTTTCATCGCGTCGTCAATTTGCAGTGTTAGTTTCAGTTTTTAACCTATAAAGTTACGTCAATTAGTAAATAAAAGAATGGATTTAATCTTGCTTTCTTTCAAAATATATAAAAGCAAGAAAGCAAGACAGTATTTCAAATTTAACACTATACTTACAGGCATTTAAATTGGCAAGGTTTATTTACGTCTTTAATACTATTGTGCAAAAGTCAAAAAAATCCTTAATTATTTTAGTAATTATAGTAAATAAATTGAGAGGCCGAATTTAAACAAGTGACTTTGTTTTGTGTTTATTTCCTCAAAAACACATTTTTTATTGACAAACGAGCTTATGACCCACCTGATAGTAAGCGGGTATCGTCGCTCATAAACCTACACTACCAGGGTAGAGTACCTGAATACCAAGGCATTGGAGAGCATTTAATTTCCATTGAAATAGTAGATAGGTTTCAAATAGGTCTAATATATGTTTTTGTAATTATTCGAATTAAAAAAAAAACAATAATAATTGGTTCAACAATTAATCTTGCCAAATTATATGCCAATTACTGCATTAAAAGTCTTAGTAATATTAATTATTAACTACCAAACATCGTCAAAAAATTTCTATGCGAGTAAACACGTTCTCGCATCTTTCAAAATGAGAGTAAATTTTAACTTTCAAAACTCGATCACTTTCAAAACATACGAAGCAAGAAAACGAGAATCGATCAAAACGAATATTTATTACTATTTAATAAAAAATAACGTCTCCATAAAATATATGACGTTTTTTGATTAAAATTACGGTAAAACTGACTGTTATTTGTAATAAAGACCGCAGCAACAACGTCTTTGTCACACACAGTACGACGACACTATAAAAGATTAATACAATTTTTAATGAATTAAAATATTACAATCGGTCATTTTGACTGAAACGCCATCAACATCGGATGACGTCACTACTAAGTAAACAAAATTGACGTTCTCTATTGGTTACGCCATAACACTTTCGCGTTTGTTTACTTAGGTGTGACGTCAAACGCGACGCCATGACACTACGGGCTATTTTCGCGCACTATTTGAAATGAAATTCAAAAATGGCTTGAAATTTATTTAAACTTTGCATTGTTTTAGAAATATAGATGTTTTTGTAAATAGTAAATAGTGTACCTATAATATGGAAGAGGATTTCAAAATCTTTCGTCATGACTATGATCAGTGTTTCTCTACTATATCATGCATGTATTATACACATAAACCTTCCTCTTGAATCACGACATCTATTACCTGTACCAACCCATTACTGCCCACTGTTGGGCTCAGATCTCCTCAGAAGAGGGATTAGGCATAGCTCACCACGCTTCCCCAGTGCGGATTGGGGACTTCACATATCTTCAAAGGATTTTTAGAATCCTTTTCCGACGTGCAGGTTTCCTCACGATGTTTTTCTTCACCGTTTTTAGTCAGTGGTGTTGTGAAAAATTGCACATAAATCTTTTTCACATTTAGATTTAGAGGTACAAGCCGGCCGGATTTGAACCTGCGACCTCCCCGTTTGGAAGGAAGCGCTTCGACCACTACCCCACCACGAAAGAAAGACATCTATTAAGACGCATTTAAATCCGTTGCGTAGTTTTAAAGATTTAATCATACATAGAGACAGACAACGTGAAGCGTTGTTTTATACTATGTTTTGATTTTACAAGCTTTATATTAACTTGCACTGGATGTATGTAAGTTCGTGTGGAATCTTTTGAGCTAAATTTGACAAACTTCCCGGTTTCCGATTGAGCTGACATTTCGCACGCAGATGTATATCGCGTGACAATGCAATAATATGACAAAATGGCGATGATCTGATGATGGATTCGTAAGTCTTAGGAACTCGTGTACTAAACAAGATAGACTCATCGTTGTCTCGTTTTACTTGTATTAGCTAGCACTCTACTGATACATGATATACAGGATCTTAAAAGCTTGTATTTAAGGAGTTTTGTTATTATTTATTTTTTCTTTTAGACGTTTCTTTTTTACAATAACAGTCAGTTTTAACGTTTTTGTTTAAAAAGCCGCATTAAATATATAAAACGGCTGTCACTTATTTACAATATTAGTATGACATTTGTCATACATCTCTCAACCTTACTGAATGATATAAGAAAAATGAAATGTGTTAATGTACATTACAGTCAACTATTTTGTTATCACTAATTTTACGATGAAAGTTATCTGAAATTCCGACAAAAATATAGGCACCCGCGCGACGTGGGATGTAACTAAGATGACTTTTACATTTCGACCAAATTATATTCCAAAATAAACGCCGTCACCAGCGTCGCGCGAACACAAAATTTTTACACAAATTTACGACAACTTTAAGTTGCACCTTTCAAAATCATAATCTACTTAAATTCAACAACTTCAGTAAGGTTTTTCTATGATTTTCAACACAAATATTTAACCAATAGCTGATGTATTTCGACTTTAGTGATCTCAAATTCGGCTATTTTACCTCTTTGCAATATTTCTACTGGACTTCTAGATTCTAGCTGTTTTAGATGATAGGTCAGTTTCGTCTCTGATATTGGATGTTTGGGCCTGGCGACGTTAAGTGTGGTCTTTTTGAGGGCCCTTGCGAAGGTTTTAAGGAATTTAGACCATTGACGCTCGTTGGAATTCGCTTCGGGAGTGTTTATTAGTGTCGCTGCTTTTTCAATTAACGCGCAAATCGCTGTTAGGGTGAACTGGAAAGAAAAATAGTTATTACTAGCAACTTCGTCTGCGTCACTTTCAAAGCCTATGTCCTTTCTCAGGGTCTAAAGATTGTCTGTGCCAAATTTCATCAAAATCGGTTGAGAGGTTTAAGCGGGAAAGCGTAACAGACAGAGCTACTTTCGCATTTATAATATTAGTAGAGATTACGTGCAAAGTGTCTGTTTTTTAACAAAAAAAAAATCATCGAAATCGGTCCTGATCAAGATGACTGTTCGACCAAGATTCGTGTGTACTTGTAATATTCAATTATAATCAAAAATTTACACCGTCACCTGCGTCGTGAATGAGCCAAAAAATTTACACAAATTTACGACAACTTTAAGTTGCATTTCTCAACACATTATCTACTTTACATACCACATTATCATATTAATATTATAAAGGCGAAAGTTTGTATGTATGTATGGATGTTTGTTACTCTTTCACGTAAAAACTACTGAATGGATTTGAATGAAACTTTACCACAATATAGCTTATAAATCAGAATAACACATAGGCTACAATTTTTGATAATAATCTAGACGGGACGAACCTGAAGTCCACGCGATCGAAGTCGCGGACAAAAGCTAGTATATTATATACTTACGGGTGATGTCAAAGCGTAAGGCGTCCTTGCCGGATCAAAAGCTTCTGATAACAAACTGCAAGATTCTAAAACTGCCGTCCATCCGGTTGTGTTGTGTATGTAGCTGAAACAAACAAAATTACACTATACAGGGTGTCTCGAAACTGCGACATGAACGGGAAGTACCTTAAATATTAGAGATAGGATGTTTTGCTGAAACGAAACATCGTTTTATTTTTGATGTTTAACAATACTACATTCACAGATTTTTTCGTAAATTATTTGGTTTGTCTGAAAATTAAACTAAAAAAATCGACAAAAATCAACACCCTGTATTTTTATGGTGATAAAAAGAATGATGAAAATGAGTATAGTCATGGTGATTGAGTGGTTGAAGCGCTTGCCTTCCGTACGGGAGGTCGCGGGTTCAAAACCGGCTTGTACCTCTAAATATTAATGTGAAAAAGATTAATGTGCAATTTTTTCACAACACCACTGGCTAAAAACGGTGAAGGAAAACATCGTGAGGAAACCTACATGTCGGAAAAGGGTTCTAAAAATCCTTTGAAGTTATGTGAACTCTCCAATCCGCACTGGGCAAACGTGGTGGACTATGCCTAATCTCTCTTCTGAGGAGACCTGTGCCCAACAGTGGGCTGTAATGGATTGTTACAGTACAGTACACTATTTTTATGACGCCAATCGAAACAACAATAAGAAACAATATGAAATGTTTGCTCCAAAATTTTAAGTACCTCATTTACTATATTTGTCAAAATAAAACTAATGACAAAGTTTTGGGACACCCTGTATAATTTATTTAACTCCATAAATCTACTTACTCAGCATACGGCGTCCCCAGATCTATAGTAAGATCGTGTCGTCTGGCCACAGTCACAGCTCGCAGTAAGCGACACCATAACGAACGTAGACGGGGATGATTCGGACCGACGCGACGAACAAAACGCGATATTAACATCTGGAAGAAAATAATAAATAAAGTCTAAGGTCCTGTATATCATGTATCAGTAGAGTGCTACCTAATACAAATAAAACGAGACAACGAGTCTATCTTGTTAAGTACAGGAGTTACTATGACTACCGACTCATCAGCAGATCAGCGTGTTAAGTAACTTTTTTTTTTTTTGCTTGATAGATAAACGATCCTACGGCCCACCTGATGGTAAGCGGTCACCGTCGCTCATGAACCTCTGCAATGTCAGGGCAATGAGGGGCTGTTATCTACCGCCTACCCATACAGGACTCTTCTTAAACCTCGTTTAAAGAGGGACATGTCATAGCGCTCCGGGAACACCGCGGACGGGAGTCCATTCCAAATCGGAATGGTGCGGGGCAAAAATGATCTGCTGAAGCGAACAGAGGTTCCAGTCGATCCGTGAGCTTGGGTTCCTCAACGATCCGAACAGCCCTCCTCTGGAGGGAGTCAAATGGAAGTAGCTGGTCTGTTACGCTCTCCCCATTTAAACCTCTCAACCGATTTTGATGAAATTTGTCACAGACAATCTTTAGACCCTAAAAAAGAACTATATTAGAACAAACTACTTTACACTCCTGCAATATGTATCTTCGATATGTCGAAATACAACATAGCACCATTTTATTTTTTGGATTGGTTAAACTTTTTTCTGTCATTGTATGGAGAACGTACGACTATCGTTGTGGACTTCCATACTAAGATGATTTTTTTTTTATCCAATTCCTAAAATAAAAGTGGTTCTAAGTTTATTTCGACAGGTCATTCACTCCACGTCAGATTGTCCAAAGTTACTGATCCACCCTGTATAACTCACCCTTCCTTTCCTAACAGACATTATCTGTGGTACTCTGTCCGCGTGCAACAAACCGAGAAACATCTTGTTTATCAAATCATCTTTGTTCTCATCGAGAAGGTTCTTAACTGGAACCGGTTTGGGTGTTATAGCTAGGTTGACGACCTGAAAAAAATCATATACAGGGTGGAATCCTTAAATACTTCAGGGAAAGTACTACAATATAGTGATCTTAACGAATTTAGCTGAAAGAAAATATTCACTTATTTGTTAACCACTCAACTGGGAACGTCACTATTCGCTAGATGGCGAAACTGGGGACTTCGTTCGGAATCAATACCGTGTTTGAGCCCCTTTTTAAAAACATTTTTTTCCAATAATTTTTAATTTAACCTTATATTTTTGTAAATCTTTATTACTAAACGACGCTGTATTGCATTTTCAGCGAAAATATGTCATGTCCGTAAAATATGAAACGATTAAAAAATGTAAACAAAACAAGTTTTAGAACTGTGCTCAATTTTGGCTCCTGCCACAGACTTGGCAAAAGTAAACAAACCAATTTGGTTGCCGATCCCAGTTGAGTGGTTAATAGTTCATTATTAAGAAAAATCTTGGCGCACCCTGGAATTGAAACTGTTCAAATTCGAAAAAACCCACCCTGTACTTTTGCTGCATTAATAACTAGAGTGACTTTTAAGATTCAAATCTCTCTAAGAAACATAGTTAGATTATATTTATTACAAAAAAATGAAATTATTTATTCTCAACGTTAATGAAATTCTCATGCTTGTTGATGTCAAAAGGCTACCACCAGTTCGGAAAAAGAAATAGCCACTGTCCTGAGAAGAACTGGCAAGAAACTCAGCGGGCATGTCTTTTTTTGTATTATTTTTCTGTTTTTTTTTTATCTTTTCAACTCAATATTACAACTTTTTGTTACAATTTTGACCTACAACGAAAGCTTCATTCCCACTTAGTGCAGTCATCTAGAAAATTAAAACGATTGTTTTCCATTTTTAAGAATAGTACAAAAAACACCAGTCTGGTCCAGTATCTGTTTTCTAATAAAGAAGAATCATCGAAATCGGTACAAAAAACACACGCAATAACGCACAGCTAATTGTGTGATTTTGTCCGATCAAAATTAACATTTTTAAACACAGATCCAAGAGTACTTGTTCGATCTTAAAAAAATGAGACAAGACAACCATTACCTTTCATCTAACACAAGAATCTCCAAATCGGTCCAGCCAATCATAGTTATGCAGAAACAAATTAAGTTCTTCCTTTTTGGTCGTCGGTCAAAAACTAGGAAAAACAAGCTCCTTTATTGCGCAAAATTATCATAATAATATAATTAAAATACGTCTTACCTGTCTTTTATCAATACTTTCGCTTTTAGGACTTTCTTGTTTTGGTCTCCTTTGTACTGATTCGATATTTTTTAAAAACAAATTCGAATCATCGTCGTCATCCTTCAAATCTTTTTGAGCTTCGTCGAGTAGCTTCTGTTTTTCATCGCGTTCCTGAAACAAAAAATAACTTCTCAGTTGTCATGCGGTCCTGGTACTTAATCGTTGTATTTATTAGAAGAGCTTGTTGTTCGTCAAGTAAAACCTTCTCAGTTGTCATGCGCTCCTGGTACTTAATCGTTGTATTTATTAGAAGAGCTTGTTGTTCGTCAAGTAAAACCTTCTCAGTTGTCATGCGCTCCTGGTACCTTAGTTCGAAGTTTGTGTAAATCGATACTTAAAATATCGATTTTTTTAATAGTAAAATCGATACTGATTCTTACCTTTAAGATGAGTGCATTTGCTATCGCCAAAGGATCATTCAGTTCTTCAAGCCTCAATAATATTAGATAC
The DNA here is from genome assembly GCA_030269945.2 of Trilocha varians. Lineage (NCBI taxonomy): Eukaryota > Metazoa > Arthropoda > Insecta > Lepidoptera > Bombycidae > Trilocha > Trilocha varians. The sequence continues at coordinate 14,735,036 of AP028278.1, read as the reverse complement.
AATGCTTCAATATCTAATAATAATTGTTTTGTACGTTTCATTTCTCTTGGTGCCTATAAAAAGAAACAAAAATATATAGACAATTATATTGAAAATACTCCTAAACTTGCACTGGATGTAACTATATCAGTTCGGGTGGAATCTTGCGAGTTTAATTTGACAAACTTCCCGGTTTCCGATAGAGCTGTCATTTTGTACGCAGATGTATATCGCGTGACAATGCACTAATATGACAAAAAGGCTCTGATCTGATGATGGATTCAGAAGATCAAAGGAACCCCTGTACTAAACAAGCAAGACTCATCGTTCTCGTTTTACTTGTATTAGCTAGCACTCTACTGATACATGATATACAGGATCTTAAAAGCTTATATTTAAAGTGTGTTCTATAAAATATTTTTAAACTAGACATGACAACGGGCCACCTGATCGTAAGTGGTTACTGTCTACTTACTTATAAGATATTTTTATACATACCTCTGTAGGATTAGCAGTGCTGGCAACACTGGATGCCCTTGACATTCTGGATGGTGCCACTTCGCCTCCCACCATTTCTACATCGATTAGTTTACGGGGAGCCGTTACACTGCCACACTGAAATTATAAAAAAAATGCTTTTTTAATTAAATTTTTTTAAGGCAACTTTTGGGTTTAGAGGATCCCAAAATATGTTTTAAATGTTTTGAATTCTATTCATTTTTATCTTTAAGGTAAAATGTCTGCTGTCTCGTTTAAATTTTATTGAGATCTAAAAAACTTGAGAGGTGTCAAGGGACACCCGGATGGAACGAAGTTCCTTTCGATTAATTAGTGAGGGAATTGTAATAAAATTTATTTTTTTGAAGTTATAATAATTAGTTAGTTTAGTTTTATAAAATAGAAACATGTTGCTGGTTGCTACTTTAATTAATGTCGTTGCTTTACTATATTTACACTGGTACTATTTCATGTCATACTCAATATTGTTTTTTGTAATTTTGGTGGTGATCCTGGTGTCCTGAAATACAGGCTCCCCGCCTAGTTAAGGCACCAGTCTCCCACAATATGTATCCTATATATGAACTGATTTACATATAAGGTTTCAATGATGGCAGACCAGAGATATTGAGGCGAACTTTTTTATGATTTTCTCAAAAATCTGATGAATTTAATTTTATTTAATACTAGCTGCGTAACTTCGTCTGCGTTACAAAGGGGTTCAAACAATACTCGCAATGTCGTCGCGATATTATGTGCCCGAAGTGCACCCACATATTCATTGCGTTTTATACTCGTGATAACTTCTAAACTAAATTAATTTGGATAAGGGTTAATATATAATATGTTACTCATTTAACGTTAAATTCTATCTCGGAACGAAATATTTTTTTTATAAACATAAAAGCGGTTATTGTGACAAACCTATTATAGTTAGATATCGCGGAACCTGTCGAAACCCGTAGTACATCATTTTAGTCTACTGTCAATAGTTTTTGCAGCGTACGCATAAATAGGTTTTCAATTTTTCACCTCTTGTTACATATTCGATATTTCCATGCGGATCCCTAATTTTTTTGAAAATAAAATATAACCTTCCTCGATAAATGGACTTTCCAACAGTGAAAGAATTTTGAAATCGGACCAGTAGATCCTGAGATTAGCGCGTTCAAACAAACAAGCAAACTCTTCAGCTTTATAATATTAGTATAGATACCTGCAATTTCCCCAGTGAGTTCTCAAACTGAGTAGGTACATAAGTCCGGGGCGTTCCACCATCTTCGCTCGTTGAATTGTGACGATTCGAATTATGTCTTTCTCTGTGAGTGTGTGTGTCTTGTTTAACGCCTGAAATTGTTCATTATTATTAGATATTTGACGAAATATACTTAGATATACAGGGTGTTCATATTGGGGATTTATTAGTATGCGTTAAAGATTTTGAAATTCCACCATTTACTCGACGAAACAAAATAAAAGGTTGAGTAGGTAAAGTGTTGATTTTTGCCGATTTTGTCAGTTCGATTTTCAGACAAACCAAACTATATATGACAAATCTTTGATAAAATAATATTGCTTATATTATTAAACATCAAAAATAAAATGATGTTTCATTTCAGCTAAACATCCTATCTCTAATATTTAAGGTACTTCCCGTTCATGTCGCAGTTTTGGAACACCCTGTATATAATATAAAGTACTCACCACCGCTGTAGAAGGGATGGTTTTGTTGATTAGCTTTGTGCGCCTCCTTGACACCTTCTTTAGCTTTATTCGCTTGCCTCTCTAAGAAAACCTGAAACAAAAAGTAATATTTAATAAAAAAAACTTGAGAGGTGTCAAGGGACACCCGGGTGGAACGAAGTTCCTTTCGCTTAAAACGTATCTCATAAAAATTATTTCCCTTCGTAACGCGCGAACGTGTTTGAAAATATTTTGATCACAGCGCCATCTAGCATTAATCATATAAAACAATATAAGGAATTGTTTTAAAAGATTTTGATCACAGCGCCATCTAGCGATAATCATCTAAAACAAGAAAAGTGTCGTGACAACTTTTTCATAAGAATTTCCGTCTAACCCCCTTTCGATAACGAGCGATAAGGAACTTCGTTCCAAAAATAAATAACTATAGCAATTTTGTAGATTTTTATCACATTTTTGTGGACCGGTGCAAAAAAAACCATCTAAATCGGTTCACGGGAATTACAATCGTAAAACACCTTATAACCGGGAGTTAAAAACTTAGCGCGATTTAATTATCGTGTAAAAACAACCATGTTTAACTTACGAATCTTTTATATTTACTTTTGGTATGGTCTACTATCTACCACTGATACGGTGTTGAAACTACACATTAATCTATACAGGGTGATTTTTTTAAAGAAGGTACATATTGCAGGAGGGTGATGAGTACTCTGTTATAATACGTAATATTACAAAAAATAGGTAAAATTACATTTTTTTTTAAAGATTTAAATTCGACAAAACTACCTCAAACATAAACAATTTCGGCTAAAATAGTGTTCACTAACGACCTCTAGTGATCTCGCGCACCCCACACCTCCGCCACACCCATCAGCTGTCGAAAAACCATCATTTTGCAAGAATTTTAGATATTTTTAAGTTGCGATTACTAAGGTATTAAGCCATATTCTTTGGTAATAATATTTTTACTGGTCGTATATAACCATCAGCTACCATGTCCTTCAATATGTACCCTCACTAAAAAAATCACCCTGTATAAAAGTTTTAAATGTATAAATTATCTAATTATACTTACAGTATAATAATAATCATGTATATATGGTGTTCCAGTATTTAATTGAAGCATCTGTATATTCAATAACCATTGTTTTTCTCTTTGTGACATCAAACCGGCGTATTCATCTTCATTAGAACTATCGTCATCTTGTGATCTGCAAATAAATACAACGATCAAGTACCAGGGGCGCATGACAACTGAGAAGGTTTTACTTGACGAACAACAAGCTCTTCTAATAAATACAACGATCAAGTACCAGGGGCGCATGACAACTGAGAAGGTTTTACTTGACGAACAACAAGCTCTTCTAATAAATACAACGATCAAGTACCAGGGGCGCATGACAACTGAGAAGGTTTTACTTGACGAACAACAAGCTCTTCTAATAAATACAACGATCAAGTACCAGGGGCGCATGACAACTGAGAAGGTTTTACTTGACGAACAACAAGCTCTTCTAATAAATACAACGATCAAGTACCAGGGGCGCATGACAACTGAGAAGGTTTTACTTGACGAACAACAAGCTCTTCTAATAAATACAACGATCAAGTACCAGGAGCGCATGACAACTGAGAAGGTTTTACTTGACGAACAACAAGCTCTTCTAATAAATACAACGATCAAGTACCAGGGGCGCATGACAACTGAGAAGGTTTTACTTGACGAACAACAAGCTCTTCTAATAAATACAACGATCAAGTACCAGGGGCGCATGACAACTGAGAAGGTTTTACTTGACGAACAACAAGCTCTTCTAATAAATACAACGATCAAGTACCAGGAGCGCATGACAACTGAGAAGGTTTTACTTGACGAACAACAAGCTCTTCTAATAAATACAACGATCAAGTACCAGGGGCGCATGACAACTGAGAAGGTTTTACTTGACGAACAACAAGCTCTTCTGATAAATACAACGATTAAGTACCAGGAGCGCATGACAACTGAGAAGGTACTCACCTATTGTACGTTCCGTTTTGCCTCTGATTTAGCAGTGGATGGTTTAGTTGATTGTTCAAGGGTCCTCTATTTAATATGGGATGATGAGATGCATTATGGAATCCGCTACTATATTGCAATATAGGATGAGTATTTTGTATTATTTGTACTAAATTTTGAGAAGCTAGAGTAGTATTGTTGTAGACTCTTGTTTTTTGTTTGACTTCTGTTTTCTTCTGTTTCTGTGGCGATTGAGGTTTGGATTGATTCATTTTGTTAGGATATTGCTGGTTTATTAGTTGCTGTTCTGTTTTTAATGGTGGCTGAAAGAGAATAGTTATGTGAAAATGATGGTTTAAGAAATATTTTTAATGTTATTTAACAGACCCCCTCCTCGGTATTCCCAGAGCGATTTGACTTGTCCTTCTTCAAACGAGGCTTGAGGAGGGTCCTTAAAGTTAGGTCGTAGGTAGCGACCCCTCCATGTCCCCTGACATTGCAGAGGTTCATGAGCGACGGTAACCACTTCCTATCAGGTGGGCCGTTGGCTCATCTGCCTACATGGCAATAAAAAAAATAAAAAAACTTTTCAAACGTTATCAAGTTGAATGTTTTTTTTTATTTCGCCCAGTATGACTTTAGTTTGGTTTGATAAAAATTACAGTCTACTTGATAATCTTTACGGAAGTCAGTCAAAAAAAAACTTTACTTACTCTGAAAGTAGAATTAAATTGTCCAATATTCTGCTGGTTGAAATTCTGCCGGGGCAAATTCATTCCCGGTGGCATGCCCATCATACGAGGTTGGCCCAACATATGTTGGAATTGGTTCATTTGACCAAACTGGTTGCCGTTCATCATTTGGCCAACGTTTTGACCAATAGGTTGCGAGTTCGAGCCCATCTGGTTCGAATTCGGCGCGATTTGGTTCTGTAGCTTGCCCCCCATTTGGTTTAAGTGGTTCTGGCCCATTTGGTTAAGGTTTGGACCGATTTGGTTCATTTGTTGGGGCATTTGATTCATGGCGGGCGACATTTGATTTAAATTTGGCGCCATTTGGTTGCTGTTTTGAGTCATTTGGTTGTAAGGGGGCATTTTAGACATGTTAAGTTGATTTAGTAAATTCTGGTTCATCTGCGGAAGATTTTGATTAACTTGACTGTGTTGTTGGGGCATATTTTGCCCTAGTTGGTTCAAATTTTGGGGCATTTGGTTGACATTCTGCGCCATCTGGTTCAAATTCTGACCGATCGGTTTCTGATTGATGGTTTGCGGTAAATTCTGTCCCATTTGGTTAACTTTCATGCCCTGACCCATTGAATTGGACATGAATTGAGGTCCCAAGTTTTTTGACAATTGGTTCCCCTGAAACTGTCCCATCTGGTTGTTCTGCATAAACTGGTTTTGGCCCATTTGGTTCGTCACCATTTGGTTCTGCGACATCTGGTTGTTTTGACCGATTTTGTTGATAGGTTGGTTCATGTTATGCTGTTGTGGTACGAAAGGAACCAAAACTGGCGCTTGAAGTCCAGGAGGCCTTTGTAATATAACGGGAAATCTAGGCTAAAAATAAACATTTTGGTAAGCATTGCAAAAATCTTGGATTAAATTATAACATTATAAGTATGTAATTCATTATGGTATACAGGGTGGATCTGTAACTTTGGACAATCTGACGTGGGGTGAATGACCTGTCGAAATAAAACTTAGCACTGAACTTATTTGTTTTTCATTTTTACTGAGTCCGCCATAAATAAACAAACGTCTATTTTAAAAAAATCACCCTATATAAACGTACCTGATAAAAATTCTGGTTGTTGTATTGTGATGATTGCATCGGCTGTTGTTTCTGGCGTAACTGCCGTTCGAGTTCTTCAACTGTACACACATTTTTGAGGGGTGCCGGCTGCAGAAATGAGACAACTTAAAATTATAAATCTTAAGAAAGCCTTAAATGTAGGTCGTAGGTAGCAGATGTCCATGAGCGACAATAGTCACTTCCTAGTTCCCTACTGTGGGATCAGTGGACTATGGCCAAAGGGAAATCTCGTTGCGGGCGAGGTAGTGTATCGTAGTCAGGCCGAAGCCCACTGTAGTAGATTTCAGATGTCGTATATATGCGCCGAAGATTGCAAATGTCATTACCACGTACACACACACACACCTACATTATTACTTCTGGGCAGTTATGCGCTCCTGGTACTTATTGTCCGTTTTTCCAGTAGATTCTTAAGCGCTATGACTTGTCCTTCTTTAAACGATACTTGAGTAGTCTTTTTAGGTATCGGGGCAGTGTTCTATGGCATTGCAGAGGTCCATAAGCGACCACAACCACTTCCTATAGTTACCTACATTACAACATCTTAGCAGTCATGCGCTACTGGTACTTTTTGTCCGTTTTCCCAGTAGATCTTAAGCGCTATGACTAATTACTTGTCCTTCTAACGAGGCTTGAGGGGTCGTTGAAGGTAGGTCCTATGACATTGCAGAGGTCCATGAGCGACTGTAACCACATTCCAATATGACATGACCCACTTTAAATTCAGTTTCAATTGCAGTCCTGTATTGAGAAAGATCGTTGAGTCGAAAGAGATAGCAATTAACGAAAATTACACGAGTAGAAAAGAGACAACACTATTTCGTGCAATGAGACAATTCAGTATCTCACAATAAGCCACAAAAGAGTCTGACATCTCATATGAAATTTTTTGAATTGTGGCGACCAATAATAGCGCGCGAAATCCTAACTCGCGGTTACGACATTTGCAAGAATCTTCGCATATATACGACATCTGAAATCTACTACAGTGGGCTTCGGTCTGACCACCATAAACTATCTCGCCCGCAAGGAGATCTCCCCTTTGCCATAAGTCCACTGTACCCACATAGTCATTGTCACATTGACTTTTTTTCCTTCTAAATTCTACAGGGTGTATAAAGAGCACTTCCGAAAACGAAGGCTGGTGTTAGCACTAGTGATACCTGGGATGTTAGGCTTTTTGATGAAAAAAAAATCGTCTGAATGGACCGATTTCCTGGCTTATCATCACTAGTACTACCACCAGTCTTCGTTTTCGGGAGTGTTTTAATGGGCCCCAACAGCTCGAATTCTCGTAGACCTGTTAAAAAAGCTAGAAATAATTAAAACTATGACTTACAGCAGGCGGTGTCGGAAAAGGGGCATCGTTTCGCCAAACGCTTGAGCCTAATGTTCTAGAATGGGGTGTGTCTGTGTCATCTAGACCTAATTGAGACAGCGAGAATTCTGAAACAAACATCACAAAATAATATAACCTATTTAAAGATCATATTTAACAACTAGCAGTTGGTATTTTTTTTATTGTGTGATAGATAAACGAGCCTACAGCCCACCTGATGGTAAGCGGTCACCGTCGCTCATGAACCTCTGCAATGCCAGGGCAATGAGGGGCTGTTACCTACCGCCTACCCATACAAGACTTTTCTTAAACCTCGTTTAAAGAGGGACATGTCATAGCGCTCCGGGAACTCCGAAGTATCAATTTTAAATGAGATTGTACCCAAGTTATCTGCTTTCTAACACAAAACAATCATCGAAACCGATGCATCTCTAAAGATTCTAGAGAGTACTAGTAGAGATTCTGGAGTTTAAACATTGTCTGTGCCAAATTTCATCAAAATCGGTTGAGTAGTTTAAGCGGGAAAGCGTAACAGACAGACAGTTACTTTCGCATTTATAATATTTGGTAGGGATCACTTACCAAGTTGAGAGTTTGGGTAATCGTCAATACCGCTGTTATGGCGGCGACTGCTCTCTAACTGTTCAGCCAATTGCTCATGTTCCACCTCCCAGTCATCGTCGGCTGAAAGGAAACGTTATAGATAGATACACGATTTGGTCCGGTACGAACGGACCAAACAATTTGCTAAGATCCGGCTCGAAGGACCAATAAATTTTATGATTAAACTAACTTTAATAGATACGAGGTGGATAAATTACTTTATTAAGGTCGTAGGTACACGTTGGATACAAGCTACCAACCGCAAGCATTCATTGAGGAAGGTCTTTGTCAAGCAGTGGACGTTTTGTGGTTGTTAATGATAATTTTTTTAGGTGCTATTCCCAAGAATGAAATATAATGTTATAATTGTAAATCTATGACATGTCGCAAGCCAACTTTACAGTAATTCAACATTTTTATAAACTAAATAACAACAATTTTACATGACAATTGAAATAGTTTTGGTTAGTAACATAAGTTTTCAATCCAAATGATAAAATAAAATTTTTGATTAGTACTTTGTAGTTTACTAATTTAATATCAATAAAAAAAAACATCTACTCTTGGACATAGGCTTTCGCAAAACTCGCCACAACGACCGCTTCCTGGGACCCTGACCAGGTCATCGGTTCACCACGTTGCGCCTTTCGGATCGTGGTCAGCAACTTTTTGCCAATTTGCACAATGTGTCCTGCCCATTGTCAATTCAAAGACGCAATTCTTCTGTCTACGTTTGGTCATTTCTGATTTGATCAGAGAAACACCTAAATTATTAATAGCTTTAGCTTGAGTGATACTTACATCCGTGACCGAACGTTTCATCGTTAAGGGCATCATATTCGTCTTCAGAAGGCTCAGCACAACCTTCGTCGTCATTTAAGTTCTGGAAAAAAGAAACATAAGAATTAATCAATGAGTTCTTAAGGTTTATTTTCCTATGACCGCTTTTTTGACCGCGAGAGCACAAATCTATCATAGTTTAGTAGCAATAACCGCTTCTGAAGAAAATATGTTCAATGTGTATCGTAATATTAATCCTTTTCCAAATTAAGCATTCTGTTATCAAGGGTATTAATGTAGAAGTAAAATAAAACCATTTAATTAGTTATTGCTTTATTCAAAACCGGCTTGTACCTCTAAATCTAAAAGTGAAAAAGATTTATGTGCAATTTTTCACAACACCACTGGCTATAAATGGTGAAGGAAAACATCGTGAGGAAACCTGCATATCGGAAAAGGGTTCTAAAAATCCTTTGAAGATATGTGAAGTCCCCAATCTGCATTCAGCAATCGTGATGTACTATGCCTAATCCCTCTTCTGAGGAAACCTGAGCCCAACAGTGGGCAGTAATGGGTTGGTACAGAATGGTAAGTGGTTACCGTCTTGACAATTTTGTATTTGTTAATAATTAAACACTCGTTTTAGATAAAGTATGAACTTTACTCATTATAAGTAGGTAAAACCATTGACCCCGATGATGCAACAATTACATAGTGGGAATCATGTCTTATCATTTTGTTATTGCACTAGAGTTTTAAATATTGAACCATTTTAAATAGTTAATTTGTCTATATTTATGTTATAAAAATGATGTAGAATGTAATGTAATGGATTGTTTTTTTATTAGTTTAATTTCACAAATAAAATCTGAATGTAAAAACAAGATAAAGTTTTTCAAGTATAATAAATGAGAATACTAGGTGACCCGTGCAACTTCGTCTGCATTACAAAGGGGTTCAAAAATTGTAGCCTATGTGTTATTCTGATGTATAAGCTATATTGTGGTAAAGTTTCATTCAAATCCATTCAGTAGTTTTTACGTGAAAGAGTAACAAACATACATCCATACATACAAACTTTCGCCTTTATAATATTATTATGATGAGAATATAATATATAAGAAAAAAGGTAAATAAATGAGAACTTATTGTCCATATTTGCAAGTTTTAAATAAGTGTGAAAAATTTTGCTTAATCCAATTGAAGTTTGCCATTTTTTTGCCAAAGTTCAAGGTTCTCAGGATGGAGGCGTAATTTTAGCGAACTGGTGGTAGAACTTACGATTTTATTTTTGACATTCAAAATGTATGTGTGTCCACATCTAATTTGAAATAATTGATTTGACTTTGACTCAAAATGCAATGCTACTCCAAAAATCAGATAGACAAGTATTGTTTTTAAGATCAATCAGCAGCCATTCGTACATGGAATAACACATCAATCTATCTATCGCAGAACATGAATTCTCATTGCTAAGTTATTGTTTTAAACTCTCTCTTCAAGTTGTTTTGTAAAACACTTGATGTTGGTAGGTAATGTTGTTTGGAGACACTATTCTGTACTGTTTTGTTAGGTGCAGTATATCTAGTAATTTTAGATTGATGACACCTACACATAAAACATGCCAATATTACATATTATTGTGCAATACATATCGCTGTAACTAAAAAGATGATTTTCATCAAGAGATGATACCAAAAAATAACATATCCTTCATGTTTGTGGTTATAATTTCTAATAAAGATGGTAAACTTTTGGATAATTTTATAAGTATGAATTGTTGAATATTTTTTTTTTGTGTTAGTATTTACAAGCTTACATGTTCTTATAATTATTATTTAGTGCGCTGATCTTAGGGAATTGACTAGAAAAATCATTTCCCTTTCTAATTGCATTTAAGCATGCTAAAATTACAAAATATTGGCTTAAGTTTGTCATTGCGAATTGGATTAAAAATTGTTTTTTTTTTACAATAAATATGAATACTTTTACTATTAACTTTTTAGGATATTAACAACAATATAAGTCAGATCACAGCTGTTCTATAACATATTTTGTAGGTATACATTTGTTTTTCAACCACACAATGTTGCATGTTTTTCAATAAAATTTGTTGCGACTAAAGTTCGAAGTTACAATGAGTTATCGACGTGCTCGCACGATAAACAACGTTTTCTCGGTAATGCTGTAGCGTGTTTCTCAAAACTGATATTTTTTCACACAACTAATATAGCACTACTTGCTTGAGATCGGACATGTATTTAGTATGTTTTTTGGACATTTTTACAGCTAAAATCTACGAAATAGGCAGATATTAAGCTGTATTTGAAGTTAATCATCATTATAAGACAGTACAACGTGTCTTTTTAGGAGAAATAGCCAACAATTTCACATGAAAATCGCAGGTTGGCGTGTTGGCAGAGGGCCTAGCGCGCGTTTAGTTTAGACTTGTTTTACACTTATTTATCGATTTTGAGGTATAGGAAACTTATTAAACTCACCGATAACGAAGTATCGAACCCAAAAAATGAATCTGCCATTGGATTTTTTCATTAATCTTGCACATAAATGTCATGACTTGTCATACACATATGTCGCAATGGCGGCGACGGCCATGTTAGTTTTTAGAGATGCGATTAATTTATGGTATGAAAAAAGTTAAGGATGCGGTAAATCGAAATTTTTTTTTTCGTAACTAAAACGTTAATGAGGAGAATGTGTGAATTAAACTTAAAAATAAATTATTTAACACTCTATTTTAAGCGATTAATTTCAAATTTGAATAAAATTAAGGAAATTAAAGTATTGAATTTTGTTCTGTAAAAATATTTATGAAATGAATATCATGACCTACCTAGATTTAAAAAAAAATCTGATTAAAGTAAAATGTCATTTACGTCAAAAAAATGTCAGACAGTAGTGATGAGATACACTACAAGTTATCGATTTTGTCATCTTCAAAACGGCAGCGATTCCATTGAAAAGAACAGAATACATTTTTCATCGATTGAATAATTATGAATTCAAAGAAAGATACGAATTTTCATTCGTATTCAGACAGACAGACAGACATACGTTTATTTGTGTGTAAAAAAAAAACAACAACATACAGACACATATAAAGCGTTGACAATAGAGTTCACACACAAAACGGTATTCCCAGTATAACAGAAACCCATGTATATAAAAACGTACTCCTTACATACTTAAACGAAAAAACTTAGAAAGTACAGTTTGGATGTATGGGAAGTCGTTTAAAAAGTATTCGAAGGTGCTTAGCATGAGAAGATGCGTCAGGTGAAAACACTAGTATATCGTCGATGTATGCAAAACAAAATTCAAGACCTTGTACAACTTCGTCAATAAATCGCTGGAATGTTTGACCAGCATTCCGTAAGCCAAAGGTCATGTACGGCGATTCGAAAAGCCCGAAAGGTGTTATTATGGCCGTTTTGCAAATATCTTCCTCAGCGACCGGAATCTGTTGATATGCTTTCACGAGGTCGATGGTGCTAAAAACCTTACAGCCGGTAATATTGTTATTCACATCGCCGATGTGACGGACTGGGTATTTATCTGGCACTGTTCGCGAATTAAGTGCGCGGTAATCGCCACAAGGCCGCCATGTCCCATCACGCTTAGGCACCATATGTAACGGAGATGACCATGGACTTTTTGAAGGCCTAACTGTTCCAGTTTTTATCATCTCGTCAAAAACTTTCTTTGCTTCCTGAAGTCGATTTGGGGCCAATCGTCTGGGTCTACAAGAGACGGGAGCACCTTCTGTCGTCTTAATATAATGGACAGTGTTATGTTTAACTTCTCTTGTAAGCCCTGGGGGTTTGGTAATTGAAGGAAAATCTCTTAATATGCCTCCAAAATCTGACTCAGGAGCGGACAAAACTTTAACGCTAACCTGCTGTAACTGTGAAATCGAAGCAACACAAGAATAACCTGTCATACTATCAACAAGCTTGCGGTTAGCACAGTCAGGCAAAAGGTGATAGTGCGCTAAAAAATCTGAGCCTATAATGGCAGTACTAACATCGGCAATCACAAAATTCCACCTTAATTCTTTACGTAAACCTAGATCTAAAACCAGTTGTATATGTCCGAATGTATGAATCTCACTACCATTGGCAGCAGCCAATGTGTAGTTAGACTTCATTAATCGGTTTGACAGCCATTTTTGAGGGTAGCAGGATAGGTCGGAGCCAGTATCGATTAAAAAACGACGCTTGGTTACAATCTCTGTTACAAATAATCGGCGACTGTTGGTAAGGCAGTCGGTCGTCGCCGCTAACGACTGTCTGTGGCATTTTTTGACGATGATGACCATGCACACGGTTGAATACATTTATGAGCACGTTTACCGTATTTCTTATGATAAAAACAAAACTTTTCATTTCGTTTTGGTGACGGCGACTGGGTGCGATCGTGTTGTTGTTGCAAACTCTTTTTATTAAAGTTAGATGAAAGAGCTACAACTTGTTGTGACAACTCGTCAATGCGCTTCGAAATATTATCTAAGGGCAAAATACTAGAATTACTAGCAGAAAAAATACAAGCAGGAGCGACAATACCCGGAGCAGTGTCAATGATTCTATCAGCAATAACAGCGATTTCATCCAATGACAATTCTGCATGTGCAGCTAAAATCGCCTGAAGATGCTGAGGAAGTCGTTGTAACCAGAGCTGACGCAACAAATTCTCATTTGCTAATGAATCGCCTGCCAACGATCGCAGATAACGCATAAATTGAGACGGACGACGATCACCCATTTCTGCATTATCAAATAGTTGTCTAAATCGTAATTCGCTAGAAGAAGATAATCTACGAACAAGTTCTGTTTTAAGTAAACAATATTTTTCTTTAAGAGGTGGGTTTGTGACAATGTCTTCTATTTCGCCAATAACTCGAGCATCTAACTGAGCGATAACATAGTTATATTTGGTTTGATCTGAGGTGATACCAGAGATAGCAAATTGCGCCTCAGCCTGTACAAACCAAATAGCCGGGCGATCCGGCCAAAAGGGAGGAAGTTTGATTGCTACCTTACAAACCGATGGAAGTTGAGAAGAATGTTCATCCGAGGGAGGGGTGATCGACTCAATATTTGAATGTAATGATCTTAACTTTTCAAGTTCAGAGTTTAACAAAATATTTTGTTGCTTTAACAGGACATTTTGTTCATGTAACAAATTAGGTTCCATTTTTAAAATATTACGAACACGTACTTCCTCTACGCAAAAAAAAAATACAACTTAAAAACCTATAAAATACCTTAAAATAAACTAAATACTAGGTTTCACAAATAAAATTATTTTACTGTTTAAATAAAAATTAAACAAAAAATATAAATTTAACAATCAAAATTAATTAATGTTAAAATATGATGATAATAAAAAAACAAATATTTTCAGTTATAGTTTAGGCTGTATGGGGAATATTCCCTTTGACAATCTTAGCAGACCTAAAATAAAAAAAAAAACGAACAAAATAATCTATGGTTAATGTACTAAAAAAAAATGGCGCTAAATATTAAAGAAATTAATATTGTACTATTTAGTACTTATGCAATGGGATGATTTCAATTATAAGTACACTTCAAATTAAAATTAAGTACACTTAGTGAAAGATAAAAAAAATCTATTATAACCAATTGGAATGAAATTATGAGCTATTTAACTAAACATTGATATAATACAGAAAATACTTAGTATAATTTAGATGGTATACATCAACTAGCTAAGTCCATATAAAATAATTTTACAATATTATTAGCAGACACAACATTCGTTTGAATTAACACTTCACTTCACTTCACTTCCGATTATGGAATTTTTACGAAAAACACTTTTTCACTGATAACTTTGTTCCTTAGTAATTATTGACTGACGAAGGCGGAAGAAATATCGTCAAAACTGCAACACAGCATCAAGGTTCTTCATAAGAAAATGACTACAATGTAGTCTAATTAGGGATTGAGCTCCGTTACCGATCTGATAGATGATTGCTTGCACGGAAAGAAGTGGTATCCACATTGCACCACAGCAATAAAATTCTTCACAAGAAAACAGGCATCGGGCTCCACAGTGCGTGTTACTAGTCAAGGGGTCACCAATTATGGGAAACCATCTTCAGGTTTCTCCATTCTGACAAATAAGACTAATAATGATATAGACATATCAAATATTTATTATTAATAAATGTAATACAATTTTCTTAAGTCTAATCTTCAAAACTCGCGCCAATAGTCTCCCGCCTCTTTCGTTCGGAAATCGCTTCTCTTCTCTATTCGTGTCGTTCGGAAATAGAACGCCACAGATGTTTACCTTGATCGATTTTACAAATGATGTTTCGATTTCTAGAAAATAATCGTAAAACGCCCAAAATTGCAAGTTACAACTCTAGAAAAAAAAAATCACGAAATTCAAAGTGTTTACAATAAAATATTCTAATTCAAGAAGTTTTTGCGTAAAACTAAAATAAAATGAAACAATAGCGTGTGAAAATACATTAAATTCAATGCGAAGTCTTACGTAGTTACCTTATTTAGTCAACATAAAAAAAAACAAATTAAAAAAAGAATTTGCATACATTAGAATAATTTTAGTATCAATAATTATCATTTGATAAGAGTTATAACGTTTTGTGACGGTGTATAAAGTTATTTATCTTCAAGATTAGCAAAGGATCGTCTCATTTTGGACATAGGTGAACAAAATAAGGTAAGTCTTAAATCTTGCTTAAAAACTTTTTGCTTAACTTTGAGTATTTTTTTTTCCTAATAATTATAAAAGTAAAAACCAATGAGTTCCATTATTGAATACAAAAACTACGATTCCGATTTTCATCAAATTTATTAGAGATTATATTTCAAGAAAATTTATTTTAAAGAAAACTTTTTAAATACAAGCTTTGAGATCCTAGATATCATGTATCAACCAGGCAAGAGAAGTAAAACAAGCCCAAACACGACGGGTCTATCTTGTGTAGTTCAAGTGTTCCTATGACCACCTTCTGACTCAATCATCAGATCAGTTCCGTTTTATCATATTACTAGCTGGCCCACACAACTTCGTCTGCGTCACATAAGGCAATTTTCTCACTGTTTAAACCTTCCCTGGACGTCTACGAATATTTCAAGATTAAAATAAGCCAAATCGGTTCAGTGGTTCTCAAGTTTTAGCGAGACTAACGAACAGCAATTCATTTTTACATATAAGATTGTCACGCAATATACATCTGAGTGTAAAATGTCAGCTCAATCGAACACCAGGAAGTTAAAGCTTGTAAAAAACATATCTCCAAAAGAACTCCTTTGATGTTAAAAAAATTAAAGAGGATCCTACAACAACAATCACCTATCATCTGGTCTAAGAATCCGAATCAGTCCACTTTAACATGAAAAAATACCAACAACTTCAGACATCCTTCTCTTCCGTCAAGAAAACTTATTTATGTTCAAGATTGGCTAAGATTTGGCCAACGTTGGCCTTAGAGCTTCATTGCCCTGGCATTGCAGAGGTTCATGAGCGATGGTAACCACTTATCGTTAGGTGTACGGTAAGACGTTGATCTAGTAATAAAAAAGCTCAAACAATTCACTAAATTGGGTCCATTTTCTTACGGTCTTAAATTAATAATTTAAATTTTAGCTTAACTATATTTATGACTTGTCCTTCTTCAAACGAGGCTTGAAGAGAGTCCTTAAGGGTAGGTAGTGGTCCCGCAATGTCTTCTGGCAATGCAGAGGTCCGTGAGCGACGGTAACCGCTTACGATCAGGTGGGCCGTTAGCACGTCTGCCTGCGTGGCAATAATAAAAAAAAATTCATTATAAATTTTATAGCAGTTTTTGCGACCATTAGTCCAAATTTAAATAAAGTTATAAATGTATTAATTATTTAAATTCATTATTGTGAGAATTTATATTTGTGCAGCTGTTAATAATATAATAATTTATACAGCTATACTAATAAAGGTATAAAGAAAAAAAGATGTGTGGCACTCATTTTGTATCAACTTATGCAATTATAATTATTTATTACCTATATACTATACCTTTTTATGTGTGCTGCTTTATAGTATAGCTTACTAGGTGACCCGCTTCGTCTGCGTCACAGAGGGATACAACATAGCCTATAGCCGTCCTTGATAAATGGACTTTCTAACAGTGAAAGAATTTTTCAAATATCACCAGTAGTTCCTGAGATTAGTGCGTTCAAACAAACTAACAAACAAAGTCTTCAGCTTTATAATATTAGTATAGATTACACTTCTGTAAAATATGAAAAAGTAATAAATAATAGAGGCAACATTACATTTGACTGCAAAACATAAAATTTCAATCTTCTCAGCTAGCACTTTACTGCTACATAATTTCCGGGATCTTAAAAGCTTGTATTCAAAGTGTTACAATAAATTTATCTGTTATTTCAGAACAATGGCAACTACGATACAAGTAGAACAAGGCTGGCTTGAAGGCAAAGAGTGTCAGAGTTGCTTCGGACAAAAATACTATAGCTTTGAAGGAATACCATATGCCAAACCACCTCTTGGTAGATTAAGGTTTAGTGTAAGTAAATAATGAAGAGAAAGAGAAATGAAGTTGTGGTGGAGTAGTGGTCGAAGCGCTTCCTTCCGAACGGGAGGTCGCGGGTTAAATCCGGCGGGCTTGTACCTCTAAATCTAAATGTGAAAAAGATCTATGTGCAATTTTTCACAACACCACTGGCTAAAAAGCGGTGAAGGAAAACATCGTGAGGAAAGTTGCATGTCGGAAAAGGGTTATAAAAATCCTTTGAAGATACGTAAAGTCCCCAATCCGCACTGGGCAAGCGTGGTGGACTATGCCTAATCCTTCTTCTGAGGAGATCTGAGCCAAACAGTGGGCAGTAATGGGTTGGTATAGAAAGTAAATAAAAAAAACCTTGGAGCCATACTAGCTAATGAGCCACCTGATCCTAAGCGGTTACCGTTGCTCATTGCCTCCGTAACTGCAGTGTGCCACCCTTCTTCAAGCTTTTTTTAGAGAAAGGCAATTCACAGCGCTCAGGAAACACCGAAGGAGTAAAATCGATGTATTACTTTGTAACAACCCATTACTGCCCACTGCTGGGATCAGGTCTCCTCAGTAGAGGGATCAGGTATAGTCCACCATGCGGGACTGAGGATATCATGGAAGTATTTTATCCTTTTCCAATGTGCAGGTTTCCTCACGATTTTTTCATTCCGTGTTGTGATAAATTGCATTTAAATCTTTAAGGTTTAGATACAAACCGTTTCGATCATTACTATTTCACCAAATTGTTTCAATCCTTGTTGATACAGATACAAAAAATACAAAATAGTTTACTAACAGAATTTTACAGACAACTGATACATCTTTAATAATGGTCCCCGCACTAGGTCAGACCTGTATCGCGGGAGACCGTAATAAGAGACAACAAATGGTTTGTACAGTCAAATATACGAGTGAAATACGAGTATGTTACCAGCTCGTTTCCAAAAGACTCCCTTTCTCAAATGTAACGATATTTTCTATTCTAAATAAATAGAAATACTAGAAAATAAAGTCTAATAAGTCATTAATTTCACAAATTCTCTTTCAGAATCCGCAAAGACCGGAAAAATGGGACGGCATTCGATCTGCCAAAAATCCCGGGAACAAATGCGCTCAAATCAACCCTTATATCGGCGCCCCCTTGATAGGCTCCGAAGATTGTTTATATTTAAACATATATACCCCTTCTTTACCTTCAGAAAAGCTTGAAAAACTACCCGTAATTTTCTTTATCCACGGCGGTCGTCTTATAATAGGTTATGGAGACTATTATTCTCCAGATTACCTCATAAAACATAACGTCATATTAGTCACGATAAATTATAGGCTGAATATGCTGGGATTTCTTTGTCTGAATATACCGGAAGCCCCAGGAAATGTTGGTATAAAAGACGCTGTATATGCCTTGCGTTGGGTGGGCAGGAATATAAGCCAATTTAACGGAGATTCTGGGAATATAACTGTTTTTGGCGAAAGTGCTGGGGCAGCTTTTGCAACCTCATTTCTGACTTCTAATATGTGTCGCGGGAGTTTTAGCAAAGTTATAGCTCAGTCGGGCAATTGTCTATCGGATTTGTTTCTTATCGATCATGATCCTATCGAAAAAGCGAGACAATTAGCTTTAGTTTTGGGCAAAGATTTGGAGGACGAAAAAACTCTGTACGAATTTTTAGTGCAAGTACCTTACGAAGATTTGGTCAACGCCTTAGCGCCTTTAGAGCTAAACCGTCCTCCGAGTATAATAGAGTCATATTTTCAGCCAGTAATCGAGAAAAAATTCGATAACATCGAATGTTTTTTCGAAGAGCACCCATTAGAATCGATTAAAAATAATCGAGTGGCCAAAGTGCCGATGATAACTGGATATTGTACACATGAATCAGCCGCTTTTACTATTACAGACGATCCAGGTGAAATCGTCAAAGAAAACGACTTGCACTACTTCATCCCTAGATATTTAAACGTCAAATGGCAGACAGAAAAATCTAGAAAAATTATAACCAAACTAAAAGAAACATACTTTAGTAATGGCCAATCAAACTTGGCGTATTTAGATTTTATAAGCGACGCTTACTATTTAAGAGATATCATTCGTTTGGCAGAATTTTTGGACAATGACAAACTATATTTATACCAGTTTGGTTTTGTCGGTAATTTGAACACGAGGGTGATGAAAAATTTAGGAGTGAAAGGAACTACGCATGGTGATTTGATTCAGTATCAGTTTTATAGGAAATCTAAGGCTGTGAAGTGTAAAGAGAGAGATGCTAGAATGGTGGAGTTCTTGAGCGAATGTTGGA
Source organism: Trilocha varians (assembly GCA_030269945.2). Classification (NCBI taxonomy): domain Eukaryota; kingdom Metazoa; phylum Arthropoda; class Insecta; order Lepidoptera; family Bombycidae; genus Trilocha; species Trilocha varians. Next base: position 14,715,444 of record AP028278.1, on the reverse strand, counting down.
GCAATTTTGCTAAGACTGGGTAAGTTGGATAGGATTTTAGATGTTATTGCAGTATGGTTTGAAGTTTTTTTTTTGATTTGAGGAATCTCTGTTGGCCCTTAGGCCTTTACTGCTTCACCATGATGGGGTGCGAGCTCAAGAGAGGCTCGGCTGAGTATAGGATAGGATGGGAATACTAACAGTTGCCCGAAGTCAACTTATTAGCGCATCATCAATTTACTACTGGTTCGGACCATGAATTTACTACTGGTTCGGATTGAAGTGTTCGTCATAATGATGAGAACATCGCGAGGAAACCTGCATATTGAAGAATTTTAAAGTACGTTTGAAGAGTTCATCCCTAAAAAATGGAACCCATTTAATTTCTTCAAGATTCAACAAGTACTTTTGGAGCTATTTTCAAAAATGTGTTAGATTAACCAATTTTGCTGTGTCTACTACTATTCTAGAAAAAACTGTAATCATTCGTTTATATTTTTGTAAAAATAGTCAATTGTTGAAGATAACACTTTCCATGCTATTGAACTTTAATTAAAATATGACTTACTTTTAAATTAAATGGACATAATACATTCTTATTTAACAATATTATATTTTCAGAGTACCCACATGGACAAATCAGAAAACAAAATGGCTGCCGTACTCTAGGAATAGACAAAAGCTTGTCATAGACGATCCAGTTAGATCGACTGAAGAAGATAATTTTAATAGGATTAAAGTTTGGCTAGATTTGACCAAGGATAAGAGTAAACTGTGATTTTAAAGTTTTACAAAGCGGTTTTGGTATAAAAAAAAATATGTAATATAAAATATATAACGTCGTAAATAGTGTGTTGAGGTGTAATGACGTTGTAAATAATCGATCTTCGTTTAGTTTTGTCAGGAATGACGTCACAATGTCCACTTGAACACTTGATGATCAATACTTTTGAACAAAAACTTCAAAATAACGAGTTTTAACAGTTTATTACTTTTACATCAAGAGGTCCGTTCGCCTCGACAATTCAAACACGAATGAATAATAACAGCGGCCAATGCCTGTATTTATAGAAAGTCTCCACTTCCAACTACCCGCACGGTGAATAGGTTGGTTTCCCTTGTTAACCGTCATATACAAATTGATCAAATCAACTTCCGGATCATTTTTTGCGAATATTCGTTACATAGTACATAATATTTGGGCACAAAAATATTTAATTTAAATATTTATTTGTCAATGTTTGTTCAGAGAGGGATAAGAAGGGGTTTGGGATAAGAGTAAAATATTCATGATATGAAAAAAGTAACATGTTTTATAAAAACGTTAAATATTTTGTTATTTCATGATCTCTATCCATTTATTAGCTTATTTTTTACATTATATTTTTAAAAAAACATTACAAAAAAATAAATTTAAAAATACAATATAAAAAACAGAGGGCCACTGCAGGCGGAGTCTACGACCCAAGCCATCAGTGGTCAGGGCTCAAGAGAGAGGAACCTCCTCACAATACGCGCCGTGTCAAGAACGACCGCCTTCTGAATCAGGCCCTTTACCCAGCCGGGGAGCGAAAGCTTCTCTAGATGACGGTCGAAGCTTTTCGCTATTAGACCGTGCACAGATACAACGATCGGAACAATGATGGTCGATTCAACACGCCACATGTCGGTCACCTCGTGGGCCAGGTCCAAATATTTTAGCAGTTTTTCTTTTTCTGCCTTCACAAGGTTCTCGTCATGTGGAATGGTGACATCGATCAACACTGCCCGATGCGCATCCCGATCTATTATCACTATGTCAGGCTTATTAGCAGCAATAGTCCTGTCAGTGATAATAGATCGGTCCCAGTAGAGCGTTACATGACCATTATCGAGAACCGGCTGAGGCCAATACTGGTAATAAGGTACGGCGGCTTCAACAAGGTCGTATTTCAGAGCAAGTTGCTGATGAATGATCTTAGCTACTTGGTTATGTCTGTGCAAGTACTCGCCGTTAGCAAGACGGGAACAACCGGAAACGATATGTCTAATAGACTCTCCCGGACGGTGACATGCCCGACAAATGTCGACCGTCCCATCCTTTAGAATATATTTGCGGTAGTTGTTCGTCATGATAACTTCGTCCATAATTGCTGAGACAAAACCTTCAGTCTCTCCGAAGAGGTTACTGTATCGTAGCCAAGCCACGGAGGCTAACTGATCTACATCAGGACCCGTAAGGGCCCGGTAGAATCGACCGTGTAGTTCCTTGCTCTTCCATACGTCCGTGCGATCCGCCACACTCATCACCTTCGGCGCTCGCCAATTCCCGTTCGCTAAGGATAGCGGAGTGAGTCCTTTATCGACTGCTGCTACATCACGGTACATACCCACATTCACCTTTTGGAAATATTCCCGAAGGTTGTATATCTCTCGGTTGTGCAGATCCTTGGCATTTAACATGCCACGACCCCCACACTTCCGAGGTATATACAGCCTCATAACAGATGAGCGTGGATGGTGCATCCTGTATGCCGTCAACAGTCGCCGAACTTTTCTATCCAGGGCATCCAGTTCTGATTGCGTCCACTTTAGAATGCCAAAGGAGTACGTCAGTACAGGCATGACCCAACCATTGAAGGCTCGGATCTTGTTTCCGCCAGACAAGAGGCTTTTCAAAACCTTTATCAGGCGGCCGAAGAACCGATCCCTCACCGATTGCTTCATATCTGCATCGACGATACTCAAAGCTTCGAACATTCCAAGGTATTTGTAGGTTTCCGACTCAGACAGAGATCTAAGCACCTCACTCTGGCTAAGTTGCAAACTCTCAGAGTTTACAACTTTACCTCTCTGTATATCTATGACCGCACACTTATCTACTCCAAACTCCATTCCAATAGCTTTACTAAAATTGTCGGTTATTTTGAGTAAAGATATTAAGTCTGGTTTTTTAGTAGCAAATAATTTGAGATCATCCATGTACAAGAGATGTGAAATGGGCTCACCCCCTCTCTTGAGTCGGTAGCCTAGCGTTGAATCTCCAAGTAATGTACTTAGAGGATTAAGCGCCAAACAGAACCACAAAGGACTCAGACTGTCACCCTGGAAGATACCCCGCCTTATCCTTATCAAGCTCGGGGAGGCCGGAGAGCCAACATGTCCTGGTTGACGAAGAAACGTAGACCACTGACCCATGCATGAACTAAGAAAGGAGCGTAGCGTGGAATGTACTTTATAAAGCTCTAAAACTCTCATTAGCCATGAATGGGGCACCGAATCGTACGCTTTCTTATAGTCAATCCAAGCCATATGGACTCCCTTTCTGCCTCGACGAACTTGTTGCGTAATGGCCATGTCTATGAGGAGCAAATCCTTAGTACCTCGGGATCCTACCTTACACCCATTCTGAGAAGGTGACATTATGTCATTTGCCGAAATATGTATTTGAATTTTTTTTTCTCAGAATGGATGTAAGTAGCTTATAGATAGTTGGTAAGCAAGTAATTGGCCTATAGTTTTTAGGGTCCGAGGTATTGCCAGATTTGTATATCAGGTGAGTGACTCCTGAAGTCATGAAATCTGGGAGAGTTCCCGATTCAAGGGCCTGCTGAAACTGAGCAGCCATGCGCCCGTGTGAGTTACGTATCCATTTCAGCCAGTAGCTGTGCAGCCCATCCGGTCCCGGACTTTTCCAGTTCGGGGCCGAACGTACCGCACAAGCTACATCAATCGGCGTTATGGATACGGTGTTCATATCCTTGATAGGCTCACACGCGCGCACGACCGCCTCCGTCCACACTCCCTCGGAGTGACCGATGGGTACCGACCAAATATTTTGCCAAAATGAAGTCATTACGTTTTCATCAACTGGTGGGTGTCCATCGGTCACTCTTCCTCGAGATGCCTCCCAATCTCTGTAGACACTCTTCTGATTACTCTGGAAGACTCTATTCAAGCGGTACCGCTCCGATCTTATTCGGTACCGACGAATACGGTTCGCCCATGCGCAAACTTTTTGCTTCCAGTAGTCAACACGCTCGACAACACATTCCATGTAATTGTTCCTGCTGATACCGGTGTCAGCAAAGGCTCGGTCAACAAATCGCATGACACGTGGGCGCGTGTTGCCAGACTGGAAGCAAATGAGCTTCGCTATAAGGGTCCTGGCTGCATCTATGCGACTCTCGATTCTGCACTGCCACTGCGGCTTACCATCATGTCGGCGGTATGTCTGGTTCGGGATTGGAAATTTTACCCCTGCCACGCGACAGACAGCAACCGCACCGCAGTACAGAATCGAGTGGGTGTCGACAAGGTCTTCAGTCGACTCGAAATAAGGTTTTGTTATTTATTATTGTTTTGTTTAATTATGTTGAACTGTTTTTAATTTAAATAAATGTACATGTTATATTCTGAGTTTTATTTCGAGTATCACTACATAGTATAAAACAAAGTCGCTTCACGCTGTCTGTCTCTCTGTATGCTTAAATCTGTAAAACTACGAAACGGATTTCGATGCGACTTTTTAATAAAGTAATTCAAGAAGGTTTATGTGCATAAATATTATGGTGGAGAAACTATTATTTCATAGCTTTTGTGACATAAACGAAGTTGCGCAATTCAGCCATTTGTCGATAGAAAGGTATGAACACAGTGTGGCAGCACCTATTTCAAATTATATTTTTAATTTTTATTTTACAATATTCATTTTATACACCCACAGCATAAAATTTGTTAAGAAAAAAATTTATAAATACAGCGCCGTCTGAAATAAACTTCCCTTACACACTGAATCTCGTTGTAACCTTATTTACCTAACTGCACGGAATCCAACAACAGATTAAATATGTGAAAAAAATCTTACATTTCCTTTGCCATAAAAAGAATGTCATTTTATTGACAGTTTGTTTAATCTGTGCTCCGGTTAATGCTTGTTGCTCACCGACTTAACTATACCATAAAATATCTTAAGTTTTACAAATAGGTTTGAATGAAAAGACATTATAAAATTTTAATATTTATTTTCATTGTTTAACAATAAGAATATTTACAATCTTACGTATACCTAAACTTACAATACTTGAGCGTAGACCCTTAAATATTTAATTTTATCCGACTTAAATATTAGTCTTATCTATTTGTACCCTGAGAAAACTTTTATTTGTTCAAATATTTCATCAGACTGAGTCTAACTGCTTTTAAACTTATTGTCATGTATACCTCTGTTTTGTTTATACAAAGTGATTTTATTTTCGTTCTTGACCAAAATTTATCGTAAATGAATTAGCTATCATCTTCAAATGTAAATATACAGGGTGGTGTAACTTTGGACAATCTGACGTGAGGTGAATGACCTGTCGAAATACAACTACAGTCAAAGTACGAACTTGTTTCTGTCATGGAAATGTACGACTATCGTTGCGGACTTCCATACTATGACGATTTTTTTTATCCAATTCCTAAAATAAAAGTGATTCTGTTTTATTTCAATTGGTCATTCACCCCACTTCAGCTGAGACAAAGTTACAGATCCACCCTGTATATAAATTAGTAACTTTTTTAAATTAATGTAAATATATATTGAATTCTGTATATTACTTTTACAAAATAACGTCGATGTTTCGCGTCCCGTGACGGCTCACATTTTTTTTAATTATTGCTATCTATATATCATGAGGATAGTGTTAAAAAAGCGACCATAAAATCACCCTGTATAGTTATTATAATTGTAAACAAATATATAAATAAATTCTCGCATTATAATAATAAAGATTTTAAACATTTGTAAAATTCGTATCAATGACAATAAAAAATTGCACCATTGGCAAATAATGCCATCTTCAAGTTAGTTAAAGTTTTTACTTTAAAATATCTAAACTAGAGTTAAAATTATACTTAATTGTATAAGAAAATGTCCTCACTAGAAAGGTGTATACTAAAGTGCGAAATTAGTTACAAATCTTTACTTTTAAAGCACCGAAAATTTACACAAAAATGGGGAATTTAAATTGAAACAATACCCACTCAACTGGGATCGGCAACCAAATTAGTTTGCTTACTTTGGCCAAATCTGTGGCAGGAGCCAAAATTGAGCACAGTTCTATAACTTGTTTTGTTTACATTTTTTAATCGACTCATATTTTACGGAGGTGATATATTTTCGCTGAAAATGCAATACAGCGTCGTTTAGTAATAAATATTTACAAAAATATAACGTTTAATCAAAAATGAAAATTAAAAATTATTGGAAAAAAATGTTTTTAAAAAGGGGCTCAAACACGGTATTGATTCCGAACGAAGTCCCCAGTTTCGACATCTAGCGAAGAGTGACGTTCCCAGTTGAGTGGATACCTTAATTATTTTACAGGTATACGACAAAAAGTGTTTTAAATATTTTTTTTTACAATGTAGGCAGACGAGCCAACGGGCCATCGTAAGTGGTTACCGTCGCTCATGGACCTCTACAGTATACTGTATTCTCTTTACCTTCCCAGTGACAATATTAGGTATAAAATAATAATAAAATTGAGCAATTAATCAGTCGTTATCGTTAATTAACTTTTAATTATTATTGTTAATTATTGGCAAGGTTGTTAACTAAAATAAAGTTTTATATAGACGTAATAAAGTTAAATTTCCACGAATTTTTTAAAAGATTTAAATCACCAAAAAAGGTAAAAAAATTAATGTAATTTTCTTCGATCAAATACACTAGATACACGATTAGCGCTTAAAAATGGCACCAACTAAACACTACCAAAAACAAAAAATAGTAATCTTTTGATAAAAAAATTATAAACTACACATCTAAAGTAGGTACATGGATCCTCTGTCGCTTAAGATTTAAATTGTTTTAAACTCTTTAAGTCGTTTTGTAAAACACTTGATGTTTAGTAATGTTGTTTAGAGACACTATTCTGTACTGTTTTGTTCGGTACACTGTACCTAGTAATATTAGATCGAAGTTTTATTGATAAATAATATTTATTAAATATTTATTGTTTTTCTACGTCCATATATTAATAAATTACTGGCCTAAAATGAAACTAAAATAATACCCGAATCTAACAGAAAATAGACACAGGCTGTATGGCAAGAAATCGTTAATCTTTAAAAATATTTTGACAGTTTAATCTGTGTAATAAAACCTGTTGCACACTTACGTAGCTATACGATCTTGTATAGCATTCGGCAGCCGAAAGCGATGCAAAGTATTTATCATGGCATCTTTTAAAACGTTACTAAAGAACGGTAATGGTTTAAAATCATGAAAATAAGTTAATAGAAATTTACAGTAATTTGAAAAATTTTATACAACTGACAATCATCGTCATTTTATAAATCTATAAAATCATAATTTAAACCGGTCTCTCCCTAAATGTTGATGTGCAATATTTTCGGAAGCTAACTGTAATTTTACTGCAAGCGTCAAAAATGGTAAGCAGTGCTTATTTGCTTGTTTAAACTGCACGCCGCGTAAACTTTTAAGCGCTTTTTTGACATTACAGGGTGAAATTTTAATGATGGTACATACTGAAGGACGGTGATAAGTATTGTAATAATTTTACCAAATTATCCCCGTCAATTTTATTGTACGAACAATAGTGCATTTTCAAATAACCTCGCGCACACTCCCATCATCGCTTGTGCAAGCGAAAATTTGCAGCGATTTTAGACATCTTTAGGTTTACTAAGGCGGTAAATAGGGTAAGCTTATTCCGAGGGATTCTAGAACGAAATTTACAATCACTTCTATTTATATTACACTTCTAAGTATAATTTATCTGTTCAAAGGTACTACTATGTTATTTACTTTAATTCTTCATTATGTGCCATCTAAAATTCACCTCTAATTGTAAGAAAAAATGTATCACAGGTAAAATAAATTTAAATTTCAATCAGAAATGTGTATGCTCAAATCATTTCTATCATCCATTTCCTTTAAATTCCTCATTCGCTCTGAACTTCCTAATTCACTTCTCCCCCCTTCTAAATCCCCATCTTCCACCACCTCGAGATATTTACAATCCTCATCGCTATCAGTCTGGTTGACAATCTCATAATTTGACGTTTCTTTACTGTCAAACATAGTTTTGACGTTTGACATTTCTGACAGTTTGTCGCGGACACTGTGTACAGTTTCGTATAGCTTCGCGTTAAGTTTTAAATTTAGTTTTACTACTTCTTCTGAGTCGCTATCTGAGAGTGGAATCTCGCATGGTGCATAGACATCTTTCATTTTTGTTTTTTCTAGCCACGCTGTTTTTTTGTCGAAGTTTTTGAACATTACTTTGAAACTTAGAATATAAATTGTTGTTATTATAAGAACTGCTCCAGTTATGAATAGTATGTACATAATTGCTTGCTCGACGATGGGTAGAATGTTGAGGTAAAGTTTGAACCGCTGTTCCAAAGATGGCGGTAGTTGGTACATCCTCTGTGAAAAAAAGTAGTTTAAAATACAAATGAATTAGGGTAAATGTCTTATAAAAAAAACTTGAGAGGTGTCATGGGACACCCGAATAGAACGAAGATCCTTTCGATTAAAAGATATCTTATAATTTTTTTTCCTAACATAACGCGCGATAAGGAACGTGTTTTAAAAGATTTTGATCACAGCGCCATCTGACATTGAAAAGAGTTTTAAAATTGTACACAATTTAATTTTGACTCTACTTTCTTATTTCCATTAGGTATTATCAGTTTTAAAATATGACGATTTTGTTGAAAAACATTAAAATTGGGAAATAAAAAAATATAAATTAAAATTAAATTTTAATACATTTTTATGAATTTAAATTAAATTAATACTCACGATATCAAACCACAGCATAGGTAGATACATGTTAGCAAATCTTTCAGTGTTCTTTATATTTGAAATGTCGCCGAGCGCCATGTTGATTTGGAATTTAGCGCTCACGTCTAAAGGTAAACCGGACTCGGGTTGGATCCAAAATCTAAAATAAGAAAACACTTTAAATACAAGCCATAAACAAGCAAATAGAGAAATGAAACGAATCCAAATACGACGGGTCTATCTTGTTTAATACAGTAGTTCCCATTGCTATCATTCGAATCCATCATCAGATCAGCTCCATATTATTGCATTGTCACGCGATATACGTGCAAAAAAAAAGTTTGGGTAGACCGATTTGAATGACTCTGGTGTCAGATGATTTTTTTTTTTTTTTTTTAGTTGGAGGAAATCACCGGATCGTATGTGGGAGTTGAACCGCACTAAAACCTCCAACCGCTCACACTCAGCGTCCGAACCCCGGCTGAGGCCAGAACCCAGCACGGGATTATGAGGGACGGCGCGACGCGTTACGCCCGAGGCATTCTTTCCCGTCGCGCCGCCCCCGGTGTCAGATGAAAGGTATTGGCTGTACTTAGGTCCCATTGTTTTTTTTTAAAGATCAAAGAAGTATTTTTGGATATGTGTTTAAAAATGTGTATTTTTAACGGACAAAATTTCACTATGCGTTTTTGCGTGTATTTCCTTTTTATATGAACCGATTTCGATGATTCTTTTTTGTTAGAAAGCAGACATTTCGATCATTATCTCATACAAATTCGATAAAGTTCTGACTGGTAGTTTTTGTGCTACGCTTGTAAAATGGAAGTCGGTCGTTTTATTTTTGTAATAAAAATATTATCCACTAACCTAGTCTCATGTTGTTCTTGATTCGGCGATAATCCCTCCACTTTGCTGGACAAGATTTCATCCCCTTTATAAAAGTGGGGGTAGGACAAAGCTATAGGAAATCCGTAGTAGCAATCGGTGACGTCTATCAACCCTTCTGGGAGACATTTGCCTGTAAATTGATGAATTTAATTGTTAAGGGTATAATTATTACTAAGTCGGGCTTATTAGTAACAATAGTCCAGGATTACATTTCCATCATCGGTTACTGGCTGAGCTTTAACAAGGTCGTATTTCAGAGCAAGACAAAGAATCCTAGCCACCTGGCTATGCCTATGCAAGTACTCGCCGTTAGCGGAACGAGAACAACCGGAAATTATATGTTTATTAGACTTTCCCAGATATGTATAACAAAAGTCAACCGTCCCACTTCTACTTCTATGATATTATTATGCTATATTTACCTAGCCTACAGAAACACTTGTTTTCTTCGTTGACATTCCCGTTGTCAAGCATGTGTTCAGGGAAAACGTACTTCTTGCCTCTTATGCCGCTACGAACACCATCTTCTGTTGGAATCTAGAAAAAAATTGTATTACGTAAGTTTCTATAAAAGTTAACATCATTAGCATGAGATAGGTCACTAATAGCACTGTTGGTCATAGGCCTTCCAAACCTGGTCACAATGACCGGTCCAAACCTATTTGTGCAAATGACTTCCGTAAAAGAGTTTATTTAAAGAAAACCTTCAATACAAGCTTTTAAGTTCCTGAATATCATGTATCAGTAGTGTTAGTCAAGACAAGTAAAATGAGCAAATACTCAGGCCTATCTTATTTAGTACAGGAGTTCTTATCCTTCCGGATACATCATCAGATCAGCGCCATTTTGTCATATTAAAGCATTGTCTCGCGATATACATCTGCATGCAAAATGACAGCTGAATTGACAACCAGGAATGTCAAAATTAGCTTGCAAGATTCCACCCGAACTTACATAGTTACATCCAGCGAGTTAATGTAAAGCTTGTAAAATGCAATGTGTTTTTCGTTAAAAGTGTAATAATTTAGACAGATTTTTATGTGAATATTTAAATAAGGATTTAAGTCCTGTCATAGACGGAACCCTTGGGGGTGACGGGGCGATACGTGAGCGACAATCGCGAACGCGTCCTGTCACCCCTACATCATCGGATGTCGAGCGTGATTGGCGGGAGGTTTTAGTGCGGTTCGACACCCACATACCCCACTCGCGGGGCGAGTGGAAGTCCGGCGATTTCCTCCCGTCAAAAAAAAAAAAAAACGACGGAACCCTTCATTGAAAAAAAAAATATAGCAGAAATCCCCAACAAAGTGACCTGTTTTTTGAGAAGACTATTTTTTGTCGTAAATAATGTTCTATAAAATTTAAGTTGCCCAAAATACATTAGAAACAATTTTTTTTTGCACGTTCATGGCAATGCAAAAGCTCCTACTAAAAGATTTGGCTTTATTTTTTTTTAAACATAAACCTACAAGCTACAACATAGTTATATAAATTGCAAGTTGCCAAACACAATTCAAAGAGATCTATGAACCAAGTTTTCAGCTTGCCTCAAATTCCTGTCCAAAAATTGCCACTAGCTCTCGGGGTATTACAGCTACAACTGCACTAATTTTGACTTGATAAAGTATATTTGGAAAAATATTGCTATAAACTTACTAAAGGCGCAGCTCTGCACAAGCTCTTTCTATAAAACAAGAGAGATTCGTTGCTTTCACCTCGACCTTTGAATTTGGTTCCATCTGACGCGTACTGCACATTGGAACAGTGCTTCCCATCCCATTGAGGCAGATCAGTAGATCCCCTGTATGTGTCAAGCACTCCTGCCAGTCTTATGTCAGTTTCACCAGTAAATACAGTTTCGTAGTCACCTTCAAAGTCGTACATCTGAAATGAAATACATTCTCAGTTGTCATGTGCTCCTGGTACTTAATCGTTGTATTTATTAGAAGAGCTTGTTGTTCGTCAAGTAAAACCTTATCAGTTGTCATGCGCTCCTAGTACTCAATCGTTGTATTTATTAGAAGAGCTTGTTATTCGTCAAGTAAAACCTTCTCAGTTGTCATGCGCTCCTGGTACCTACTTATACTATTAATTTGAATAGTTTTCAATACATACCCGGTCTATAAGGCCAAGTTTGTCGAAATATATCCATCCTGGCATGAAAGTGTTGCCCAGGGCCATCAGTTCGGATTTGTGGCCCATCATGAACTCCCTTGCTGTCATCTTCATGAGCGGTTGACTGTTCGTAATACCAATTAAATTGTTAAGTCCAAATCTTGTGAACATATCCTTCTGGGATACCACGTTGGCAATACTCTGAAAAGAAACATATTATTATAATTTAAAAATATTAGTTCTGCGGATGAGTTAAGGTTCATGTAGCAGTAGCTAGAGGTGGTCACACGTATCGTCTGATCAATAGACACACAGACTATTGAGGAGAGGATACTGGTACTACGGATGAGTTAATGTTCATGTAGCAGTAGCTAGAGGTGGTCACACGTATCGTCTGATCAATAGACACACAGACTATTGAGGAGAGGATACTGGTACTTCGGATGAGTTAAGGTTCATGTAGCAGTAGCTAGAGGTGGTCACACGTATCGTCTGATCAATAGACACACAGAGTATTGAGGAGAGGATACTGGTACTACGGATGAGTTAATGTTCATGTAGCAGTAGCTAGAGGTGGTCACACGTATCGTCTGATCAATAGACACACAGACTATTGAGGAGAGGATACTGGTACTACGGATGAGTTAATGTTCATGTAGCAGTAGCTAGAGGTGGTCACACGTATCGTCTGATCAATAGACACACAGACTATTGAGGAGAGGATACTGGTACTTCGGATGAGTTAAGGTTCATGTAGCAGTAGCTAGAGGTGGTCACACGTATCGTCTGATCAATAGACACACAGACTATTGAGGAGAGGATACTGGTACTACGGATGAGTTAAGGTTCATGTAGCAGTAGCTAGAGGTGGTCACACGTATCGTCTGATCAATAGACACACAGACTATTGAGGAGAGGATACTGGTACTACGGATGAGTTAATGTTCATGTAGCAGTAGCTAGAGGTGGTCACACGTATCGTCTGATCAATAGACACACAGACTATTGAGGAGAGGATACTGGTACTTCGGATGAGTTAAGGTTCATGTAGCAGTAGCTAGAGGTGGTCACACGTATCGTCTGATCAATAGACACACAGAGTATTGAGGAGAGGATACTGGTACTACGGATGAGTTAATGTTCATGTAGCAGTAGCTAGAGGTGGTCACACGTATCGTCTGATCAATAGACACACAGACTATTGAGGAGAGGATACTGGTACTACGGATGAGTTAATGTTCATGTAGCAGTAGCTAGAGGTGGTCACACGTATCGTCTGATCAATAGACACACAGACTATTGAGGAGAGGATACTGGTACTTCGGATGAGTTAAGGTTCATGTAGCAGTAGCTAGAGGTGGTCACACGTATCGTCTGATCAATAGACACACAGACTATTGAGGAGAGGATACTGGTACTACGGATGAGTTAAGGTTCATGTAGCAGTAGCTAGAGGTGGTCACACGTATCGTCTGATCAATAGACACACAGACTATTGAGGAGAGGATACTGGTACTACGGATGAGTTAATGTTCATGTAGCAGTAGCTAGAGGTGGTCACACGTATCGTCTGATCAATAGACACACAGACTATTGAGGAGAGGATACTGGTACTTCGGATGAGTTAAGGTTCATGTAGCAGTAGCTAGAGGTGGTCACACGTATCGTCTGATCAATAGACACACAGAGTATTGAGGAGAGGATACTGGTACTACGGATGAGTTAATGTTCATGTAGCAGTAGCTAGAGGTGGTCACACGTATCGTCTGATCAATAGACACACAGACTATTGAGGAGAGGATACTGGTACTACGGATGAGTTAATGTTCATGTAGCAGTAGCTAGAGGTGGTCACACGTATCGTCTGATCAATAGACACACAGACTATTGAGGAGAGGATACTGGTACTTCGGATGAGTTAAGGTTCATGTAGCAGTAGCTAGAGGTGGTCACACGTATCGTCTGATCAATAGACACACAGACTATTGAGGAGAGGATACTGGTACTACGGATGAGTTAAGGTTCATGTAGCAGTAGCTAGAGGTGGTCACACGTATCGTCTGATCAATAGACACACAGACTATTGAGGAGAGGATACTGGTACTACGGATGAGTTAATGTTCATGTAGCAGTAGCTAGAGGTGGTCACACGTATCGTCTGATCAATAGACACACAGACTATTGAGGAGAGGATACTGGTACTTCGGATGAGTTAAGGTTCATGTAGCAGTAGCTAGAGGTGGTCACACGTATCGTCTGATCAATAGACACACAGAGTATTGAGGAGAGGATACTGGTACTACGGATGAGTTAATGTTCATGTAGCAGTAGCTAGAGGTGGTCACACGTATCGTCTGATCAATAGACACACAGACTATTGAGGAGAGGATACTGGTACTACGGATGAGTTAATGTTCATGTAGCAGTAGCTAGAGGTGGTCACACGTATCGTCTGATCAATAGACACACAGACTATTGAGGAGAGGATACTGGTACTTCGGATGAGTTAAGGTTCATGTAGCAGTAGCTAGAGGTGGTCACACGTATCGTCTGATCAATAGACACACAGACTATTGAGGAGAGGATACTGGTACTACGGATGAGTTAAGGTTCATGTAGCAGTAGCTAGAGGTGGTCACACGTATCGTCTGATCAATAGACACACAGACTATTGAGGAGAGGATACTGGTACTACGGATGAGTTAATGTTCATGTAGCAGTAGCTAGAGGTGGTCACACGTATCGTCTGATCAATAGACACACAGACTATTGAGGAGAGGATACTGGTACTTCGGATGAGTTAAGGTTCATGTAGCAGTAGCTAGAGGTGGTCACACGTATCGTCTGATCAATAGACACACAGACTATTGAGGAGAGGATACTGGTACTACGGATGAGTTAAGGTTCATGTAGCAGTAGCTAGAGGTGGTCACACGTATCGTCTGATCAATAGACACACAGACTATTGAGGAGAGGATACTGGTACTACGGATGAGTTAAGGTTCATGTAGCAGTAGCTAGAGGTGGTCACACGTATCGTCTGATCAATAGACTTAGAGAAAATTCTAGAAGCTTAACCAATAGCGAATTGCATTTAACAATATTATGAAATTATGGTCATAAAATTTAATGCTACGCTTTGACATTCAACAATTATGTTTTATGTTTTTTAAAATTGATAATAATTTTAGCTATTTAAGATAATTTACAGAAAATTACGCACGTAGATATGAATTTCTTAATACTTTGAATGCGGTATTCTGATAACTGATCTACGAAATTACTTCGGGTTTTATTGTAAAGTTGCTTTTGAAAATGTGGAACCTAGAAAATTTACGGGAACATTATTATTTTTTGTGTATGTGATGCAGACGAACTTGCGCGGGCCTGCTGATATGTAGTATTCTATGTGAATAAGTTACCATACTCGAATTAATTAGACATCGTAATATTTTTCTTATTACAAAAACGAAAGCAACCTACTTCTCTTGAAATCTTTTCCGTTAAAAATCACATTTTTAAACACAGGCTCAAAAGTTGTTGGGCCGCACGACGACCATCACTTTTCATTTGACACCAGAATCATTCAAATCAGTGTACCCAAACTAAAGTTATACAGGAACCAAGACGAATGGACTACCTCCTCCATTTTCAAAGTCGAAAACTTACAAAACTCAAATTACAAAAGCAACAGAATAACACTGCGGTCATTTTTAAGATAACCTTACGGTATTGTGCAATAATATTGATTAGAAAACACACATTTTGCAATAAAGGGTCTAAGTTGAATTTAAAACTGATAGACATACTTATGTTGCACAATTTTTGCTCATAAACAGATAATTGGAAAATAATAAGCTTTATATTTCGAGAGACCTTAGATAGGGCAATATATTTCTAACCGACTCTCCAAAAGTAGGTTCGGGTGTTTGCCCACCTCTCACTCCCACTACTGTAACTCCTGTGTATGTGGGATCCACAACGGCGACCATCGTAATGACTCTGAGCAGTGAAGCCCAGGAATCCGAGGGAAAGCTAACTTGTCTTAAGCCCCGCAACGAATTGAATCAGAAGATGATAGAAGGAGTAGGAAACATGAGTTTCGACTTCCCTTCTCGCAAAGCAAGAGACAATAAAATCCGCACGTGTAAATTGGCCATATGTTATACTCAGTCCCGCATTGTGGTCGCGTTGTGGAACCTGATCCCTCTACTGAGGAGACATGAGCCCAGTAACCCACAGTAATGGGTTACAATGTCAGTTCAAACTATTAATCATATATGTAACCTTGATAATACTTAGCATTGTTATAAATTGCAATCAAAAATACATTTAACTGATTAATGATAATCATTAGTGTTAATTAAATGAGCTTAATCTTTATATAAATAATTAGTTTTAGATTTTTTCAATTATCGACAGGTACATTGTCCTTGGAATTTTAGTTAGTGTGAACCGATTCGGATGATTTAAATTGTTTATAATTGTTTATATATTCGCGGTGATCCAACAAAGTACTTTTCTATCTGTGTTTAATAATGTATATTTTACTTTCATGCATTTTCAACGGGTTCTTATCACGATATTTAATTGAGTTGTCTCGATATTTCAACGTTGTTGCAAACGTCATGATCACGAGAAGACTGGATACTGCGGGTCGATTTAAGAGCAAACAAATCTGTCTACCCTCTTTCTCGTTCGCTTTTGGGTAGTACCACTGGAACTCGAACTCACATCACGACACACCACACTCACTGTATCTACAAGACTTTCTGACAACTCAATTAATTAAATATAAATGCAACAATACCTAGCAATCAAATACAATTTAACTTTGCTTCGATCTTGTAGAAATTTCTCGAAAATTGTAGGTACAGTTCATGGCTTCTTATGACGTTTTTAGACAATTGTTGTCTGATGTTTATAAAAAAAACAGTCTTGCACTTTGTCCGTGTTTAGTCAATGATTTTTATTTAATCCCTACTAATATTATAAATGCGAAAGTAACTCTGTCTGTCTGTTACGCTTTCCCGTTTAAACCTCTCAACCGATTTTGATGAAATTTAGTACAGACAATCTTTAGACCCTGAGAAAGAACATCTAATAGGCTTATTGAAAGTGACGCAGACAAAGTTGCGTGAGCCCGCTAGTTAAATATCCGACAATAACATTGTCATTAAAAAAAAAGAAAACGAACCTCAGTATTTGCTTTCTAGTTTCTATCAAAAAAAAAGCGACATATTACCACACTTACTGTATCTACAAGACTCTCTGAGCATGTACCCGCGAGTGACTGTTGTGTTTAGCACTGGATTAAGAGTAAGGGTACTGGAAAGAGGGTAGACAGATTTGTTTGCTCTTAAATCGACCCGCAGTATCCAGTCTTCTCGTGATCATGACGTTTGCAACAACGTTGAAATATCGAGATAACTCAATTAATTAAATATCGTGGTAAGAACCCGTTGAAAATGCATGAAAATGGATGTTCAATTCAATTTTAAAATATTCTGTACAAGTTTTTAAATACTTACGAGTAACGCTATATGTGGCATAAACACGATATCATCTTCTTTATTCCCTTCAGACATTTCGTCCACCCAAGTTAGGGGGTGGATTGGGATAGCAGTCAAAGTACCATTGGGGTTGAAGCTTTGTACTTTATGTTCCAATGATTCCCTGTGGAAGATATTTAAAATACAATTAATCACTACATACGTCATCTAGAGAAGCTTTCGCTCCGGTGGGTAAAGGGCCTGATTCAGAAGGCAGTCGTTCTTGACACGACACGTATTGTGAGGAGGTTCCTCTCTCTTGAGCCCTGACCACTGATGGCTTAAGTCGTAGACTCCGCCTGTTCTGTTTTTTATCATTGACAGTGTAAATGTTTTTTTTAAATATAATGTAAAAAATGATCAAATAAATGAATATGGTAATCACTACATAGTAAACAAAGTCCCTTCACGTTGTCTGTCTCTATGTATGATTAAATCTTTAAAACTACGCAACGGATTTTGATGCGGCTTTTTATTATATTAAGTGATTCAAGAGGAAGATTTATGTGTGTGTATACATGCATGATATAGTAGAGAAACACTATTTTGTAGTGGTTGTTTTTTGAACCATTTTCAAAGATAGCTTATCGAATTTTCGAATAAATCACATTTCAAACACAAAAATACGCGCAACTTCGTCTGCGTCACAGATGCATAAAACATAGCCTTCCTCGATAAATGGACTCTCTAACAGTGAAATAATTTTTCAAATCGGACCAGTAGTTCCTGAGTTTAGCGCGTTCAAACAAACAAACTCTGCAGGTTTATAATATTAGTATAGATCAGTTTAAATACACATAACAAGCTATAGTTTTTGACGGGTTTGAACAATCATCATCCTATAGACGTCCACTGCTGGACATAGGCCTCCCCCAAACCTCGCCACAACGACCGGTCCTGCGATATCTGCATCCAGTGACTTCCCACGAATGCTTATAAGGAATTTAATGCCCACTTAACATTGCCAAGGTTGTCCACCAATCGTGACTTCCTAAAACCTCGATTAATTATCATTAAATATATTGCAAATATTAATTGCACCGAATCCAAACAAGTTTACTTAACAACACTAATGATTTTTGAATAAATTATTTTTTATGCACGTGAGTTTGATATCACGTTTTTGAGACCGGATATTTGTGGGAATATGTCCACGCGGAGGGCAAAAAAAAATTGAAAAAAAAAACAAATGGTTTTGACCAACTTTTATAGGCTTTTATATCGAAGTAATTTTAAAATAATGCTAATGACAAATACATAATTTAGAATATATCAGAAATTTAATTTAGGCACATGTCATGGAAGATAATGCAATTAATTATTATTCCTACTAACATGCGAAAATAACTCCGTCTATCTGTCTGTCTTTCTGTCTGTCTGTTTATTACGCTTTCCCGCTTAAACATTTAAACCGATTTTGATAAAATTTGGCACAGACAGTCTTTAGACTCTGAGAACGAACTTAATCTACATTTTAATTAAAAGTGACGCAGACGAAGTTGAGCGGGCCCGCTCAACTTCGTCCAAAAATAATAGTGGTTCTAAGTTGTATTTCGACATCTCATTCACAACATTATTTGACCGTGATTCTCTTACCTGTACACATATGGACCCACTTCCTCCACTTTTATCTTATCATCTTTCCCGGACATATACTCTTCAGCATTAGTAACGTTGAACAGGAAGACTCTGGTGAAGAGTTCCACTTCTGGTTTCCTCCACATCTCGAAGATTTCGCCTCCATCTTGGAGGAGGACTTTCTGTGAACATAAGTCACATATTAGTCATACATTTTTTTAAAATACAAGTTTTTAAGACCCTGGATATCATGTAGCAGTAGAGTGCTAGATAATTTATAATACAAGTAAAACGAGACAACGATGAGTTTATCTTGTTAAGTAAAAGAGTTCCTATGACCATCTTCCGAATCCATCATCAAATCAGCGCCATTTTGTCATATTATTACATTGTCACGCGATATACGTCTGCGTGTAAAATGTCAGCTCAATCGGAAACGGGGAAGTTTGTCAAATTTAGCTTGCAAGATTCCACCCGAACTTACATAGTTACATCCAGACAAGTTAATATAAAGCTTGTAAAAATGGAAACGACCGAATGGTTTGCTAGTACCACTGTACGACTGCTTCGACAGTATTGAAATATCGGGATCGCTCATTTAATAAAAATCCCGGTAAGAACCCTGTTTTATAGTTACTAGCTGCCCCACGCAACTCCGTCTGTGTCGAAAAAAAAAAAAAATATAGGGGTGGACTACCCCTAACATTTAGGGGGATGAAAAATAGATGTTGGCCGATTCTCATAGATACCGGATAAGCACAAAAAATTTCAACAAAATCGGTCAAGCCGTTTCGGAGGAGTTCAAGTTCGAACACCGTGACACGAGAATTTTATATATTAGAAGATATTTTTTTCATTGTTTCAATGAATTATAAAGTTTAACAAACAACAACTCTTTTCTTTATTGGATCCTATAGCATCCAACATAAGAAAGTGGTCCTTCGAGTGTTCTCAAAGTGGTTCCAGTAAATTTTTTCGGTCCACAAACTATTGTGGTAATTTCA
This sequence comes from Trilocha varians, assembly GCA_030269945.2. Taxonomy (NCBI): domain Eukaryota; kingdom Metazoa; phylum Arthropoda; class Insecta; order Lepidoptera; family Bombycidae; genus Trilocha; species Trilocha varians. Next base: position 14,695,546 of record AP028278.1, on the reverse strand, counting down.
TACCACATAAAATAATCTAACAACTTCGCTTGGGTTTAAAATGGAAGAGCTAAAGTCTTTACGTAAATAAATAAATAAATAAATACAAAAAACGTTTATGTTCTGAACAAACCCGTTTAGAAATTGTGTAGGTAAATGACGTATCTATGTAGGTTTTGAAGTTACTAATATTGTTGAAACTAACCTGATTGAAGAGAAAATCGTACGGCTTGACGAAGAGAATGAAGCAACCAATCGCCAGGGCTATGAAGCCCAGCATAAGCAGAATAAACAGACCTGGAACAAAGAAAAAACAGGTTAATACAACAAAGCTAAGTCATGAATCTGTAGGTCCACAAGATGGACCGACGACCTGGTCAGGATTGCGGGAAGTCACTGGATACAGATAGCGCAGGACCGCGAGTTGTGGCGAGGGCAGGGGGAGAACTATGTCCAGCAGTGTAGTATTTATTATACTTTATACACAACGAAAAATACAATGGCGGACTTAATGCCTAATACATTCTCTTCCAGTCAACCAAAGGTGGTGCAGAAATAAATAAAGAAGATGTGGGTGGGGTATTAGGGAGTTGAACCGCACTAAAACCTCCAACCGCTCACACTCAGCGTCCGAACTCCGGCTGAGGCCAGAACCCAGCATGGGGTTATGAGGGACGACGCGACGCGTTACGCCATCGGCACTCTTTCCTGTCGCGCCGCCCCCAAATAAAGAAGGTAGGTGCATTTCCAAGAAATGATGAAAATCTGAGTTAATTTGATATATTTTACTTAGCTATCTATAACTATAACTGTCAGATATACTTGAGTTCATATATGCAGGTACATCTAATTAAAAAACTTATGACACAATTTAGAAATTACTAGAAGTCATATTCAGACGCATAATTTTATATTCAGAAGCTATTATTATTTAGTATGATTAATAGTCTGTCTAGTCTAAATGATAAATCTAAAGCTTAATAGGTTTGCAATTCTTGATTAGATTGTAATCTTTTCAAAATACTAGGTAATATATCATATGAATCATTATTAAAACATATAAAATAAATTAAAAAACTTTTAAAGAATTTTGATGCAGAATAAATGAACACGGATGTGAAATATCATTGTCATTACAAGCTTTATATTAACTTGCACTGGATGTAACTATATAAATTCGAGTGCAATCTTGCAAGTTAAATTTGACAAACTTCCCGGTTTCCGATTGAGCTGACATTTTGCACGATGTATATCGCGTGACAATGCAATAATATGACAAAATGGGGCTGTTCTGATGATGGATTCGGAAGGCCATAGGAACTCCTGTACTAAAAGAGATAGACCCGTCGTGTTTGGGCTAGTTTTACTTATCGTGTCACGCTCACTTTACAACTATATGGTATCTAGAATCTTAGAAGCTTGTATTTAATATGTATATTTTTAACGGAGAAAATTTCATAATTTTCCGTGTGTGTTTACGTATCTATATTTCTCGCCTGGATGAACTGATTTTAATTATTCTTTTTCTGTTAGAAAGCTTTGACATAGTTTTTGTGCTAATTTCGAAAAATGAAGGCCAGTTGTTTTCTCGTAAAAGATATTTCTGTTATTCAAATTTCTTTAAAACATAATCCGCTACACATAACATTGTCAATTAATTAATATCGTTATTAACATACTTATTTATATGTTAAAATTCTAGTATTACAAGTTATTATGACGCGCGACCAATAGGTAGGAATAAAATTACGAGTCTAGTTTTTGTAATAAATCAACACGATTTTTTACTTAAATCCTTAATTCATTATTAACGTTTTATGATATGTTAAATTATGAGTTTGTTTTCAATCTCGATTTATTGACTAGGGGTAAAAACTATACTTGATAGAATAGAAGAAAAGATACTGGTACTACGGATGAGTTAAGGTTCATGTAGCAGTAGCTAGGGGTGGTCACAAGTATCGTCTGATCAACAGACACACAGACTATTGAGGAGAGGATACTGGTACTACGGATGAGTTAAGGTTCATGTAGCAGTAGCTAGAGGTGGTCACAAGTATCGTCTGATCAACAGACACACAGACTATTGAGGAGAGGATACTGGTACTACGGATGAGTTAAGGTTCATGTAGCAGTAGCTAGAGGTGGTCACAAGTATCGTCTGATCAACAGACACACAGACTATTGAGGAGAGGATACTGGTACTACGGATGAGTTAAGGTTCATGTAGCAGTAGCTAGAGGTGGTCACAAGTATCGTCTGATCAATAGACACACAGACTATTGAGGAGAGGATACTGGTACTACGGATGAGTTAAGGTTCATGTAGCAGTACCTAGAGGTGGTCACACGTATCGTCTGATCAATAGACACACAGACTATTGAGGACAGGATACTGGTACTACGGATGAGTTAAGGTTCATGTAGCAGTAGCTAGAGGTGGTCACATGTATCGTCTGATCAATAGACCTCAGACTATTGAGGAGAGGATACTGGTACTACAGATGAGTTAAGGTTCATGTAGCAGTAGCTAGAGGTGGCTCTGACATATGACATATAAATTATTTTATAATTATAAGTTTTATGACATAAGAAGGTCATTACCTCGTGTGTGGACATGGCCATGCGTGGTCTATCTATTACGTGATTATTACATATAAGACCAAGGTTGTTAATAATATCGCGTGAATTTTAGCAATGTTATCGATTATGACTTATCCAAGTTCAAGAAGGTGAAGATACTTTATTGCATTAATTAGGTTTTATATTGTGTTTAAACTTCGATTAAATTATATACAATTAGAGCATAAAATGGCACGAATGTAATACTTTCTTTCGCTATCTTATCTCATTTAGACGTGGTCTGCGCTATGTCTTCTCTCTCCACTCCTTTCTATCTTTACATACATCATTAGTCACACCACAAACCATCATATCATCTTTCACAATCAGATCATCTTTTCTTTGGCCTTTAATTTGTTTTAAGATCGAACAAGTACTTTTGGATTTGCATTTATAAATGTGTATTTTTAACGAACAAAATTTCACGATTTGCAGAACGTTTTTGCGTATATACAGGGTGATTTCTTAGTGAGGGTACATATTGAAGGTCATGGTAGCTGATGCAACCAGTAATATTGTTACCAAAGAATATGGCTTAATGCCTTAGTAATCGCAACTTAAAAATATCTAAAATTCTTGCAAAATGATGGTTTTTCGACAGCTGATGGGTGTGGCGGAGGTGTGGGGTGCGCGAGATCACTAGAGGTCATTAGTCAACACTCTTTAAGCCGAAATTGTTTATGTTTGAGGTAGTTTTGTCTATTTTTTGTAATATTCCGTATTAGAACAGAGTTCTCATCACCCTTCTGCAATATGTACCCTCTCTAAAAAATCACCTTGTATATTTTCTATAAAAACCTGAATGAAAGAAAATACTCATATAAATTTAATAAAGATCTGACTGGTAGTTTTTGTGCTATGCTTGAGAAATGGAAGTCGGTCGTTTTAGTAATAAAATATTATTGAATTTATTACGGAATTAAGTTTTCTGGTAATGTTATTTGTTATTATTTATCTATGTCCTTAACTAATAATTTAAGGTGTTATAATATAAATAAATCTAATATATTACACGGAAAGGATTATAGAGTTTTGATGTTTATTATTAATATTTAAGGTTAACTAATTAAAGTTATATCGACATGTTTTTGTTTAGTTTTCAAGTTTATTGACCGATTATAAAAATAAGGCATTTGGAACGAAGTTCCTTATCGCGCGTTTTCGAAAGGGAGCTAGACGGAAATTCTTATGAAAATCTTTTAAAACAATTCCTTATTTTGTTTTATATGATTAATGCTAGATGGCGCTGTGATCAAAATATTTTATAAAAAATATAATTTTATTACAATTCCCTCACTAATTAATCGAAAGGAACTTCGTTCCATCCGGGTGTCCCTTGACACCTCTCAAGTTTTTTTATGTTTTAAAGGGCATATTGATTGGACCTATTTGAATGTTTCTTTTTTCTAAGTCTAATAGATTAAAAGAGCTAGTTGTTGTTGAATATCTCAGTGAACCGATTTTGACGATTATTTTTTTAAGTAAGTTAGTTTCTAAGATATAAGTTAAAATACTTCATCACTACTTAGTTTAAAAAAGTCACTTCACGCTGTCTGTCTCTATGTATGTTTAAATCTTTAAAACTACGCAACGGACTTCAAAATCCTTTTATTATATGCTCAGTCCTGCATTGTGTTCTCGTGGTGAACTATACCTGATCCGTCTACTGAGGAGACCAGCAGTGGACAGTAATGGGTTGTTATAGTACAGAATACATTTTCGCAAGCTTTATATTAACTTGCACTGGATGTAACTATATAACTTCACGTGAATGCAAGCTAAATTTGACAAACTTCCCGGTTTCTGATTGAGCGGACATTTTGCACGATGTATATCGCGTGACAATGCAATAATATGACAAAATGGCGCTGATCTGATGATGGAGTCGGAAGTCGTAGGAACTCCTGTACTAAACAAGATAGACCTGTCGTGTTTCGGTTCATTTTACTTGTCTTGGCTAGCACTCTACTGCTACATGATATCCAGAATCTTAAAAGCTTGTATTTAGTTTTCTTTAAAATTAATTATAATAGACTCACCTGTAGCATATTGAGTGACAAACTGTGCATTTTTCAAGTTATTTCTTAGATTATCCACTTTTGAATTTTGGACGACTTTTAAACTAGTTAAAATTTAAAGAAAGTGCACTTTCTAAAAACGATAATATATTTGCATATAAATCTGTTGACGTTTTCTAATAATCTATTTAAAAAAACAATAATTATTTACCTATATTTGACCGAAGCGATTGCAATTTAAAACTTTAATATAGAAAAAAATATAAATGAGAGTTAACCTCAAAATCGTTAAAGAAACGTATTTAAAATCAGCTAATTTCTTATACAAAATATACTATTGCATAAAACCTTTCAAGATATCTAAATGTCAAAAAGTGAGGTTATATTCTCAAATGCAACAGTCGAAATCTACATTATCCACGAGTAACATAAGCTAGATTTTAACGTGGAAAAAACTAGAGATTCGTACTCAAACTGCAATAATGTAAGCCAAGGTGTGAAAAAAATACCCAAAACTTTCTTACATCGCGTGCCGAAACGAATGATTTTAGAACAAAATGATGTACTACGGGTTTGTAGGTCTTATTAAAATCTAACAGTCTGAACCCCTTTTCGACGCAGACGAAGTTACGAAGATCATTTACACTATAACACGAAAAAGATTCACAATAAACTGAGTTTTTCAAACGGTCTCGAAGCCAAAACTTATAAAGTAATTTTTTATTTAAAAACAATATCTTTTGACAAGTTTTCTGCCCGATACGCGAATAACAACTAAACTGAACAATATTAAAATTAAGCAAGTATTGGTGACGATAATAATAAAAAAACACGTTCAATACTAGGAAGTGTATTTATGCGAAATTTTATTGTGACTTGTTTTATATTTAAACCTGTATAACCTACTTTATTTGCGCTTTTTTATATTCTCGCTTCCTGTTGTCAACAGAATATTTTACTTAATAATAATGTACTGTAACAGCCCATTACTGTCCACTGCTGGGCTCAGGTCTCCTCAGAAGCTACCTAATCCCTAGGTCTCTCTACCACACTCAATCAATGCGGATCAAGTTGGGTACTTGACAGATCTTCGAAAGATTTTTAGAATCCTTTTCCGATATGCAGGTTTCCTCACGATGTTTTCCTTCACCGTTTTTCGTGAGTGGTGTTTTGATGCACATAAATCTTTTTCACATTAACAGTTAGAGGTACTAATATATTTTGTCATATTATTGCATTGTCACGCGATATACATCTGCGTGCAAAATGTCAGCTCAATCGGAAACCGGGAAGTTTGTCTAATTTATCTTGCAAGATGCCACCCGAACCTACAAAGTTACATCCAGTGCAAGTTAATATAAAGCTTGTAAATCTATGCTAAACATAAAGGGATTGTATCATTCAAACAATTTCCATAAATAACAGAAAGAACTGGTTTTCTGTGTTTCTCGAAACTTCTAATAATAAGCAATAACGTAAGAATATTTATGTAAATGTATTTTTCTGCTGTAACCTTACGTAAAGAAATGTCCGTAACAGATCAATGCCCTTTGTCCTTCCTATTTTACCTGCGGTCCATAGCGTGCCCGCACACTTATGAATAGTATTGTCAATACTTTCGACTGAGGGATGTGAAAAGATACAAAAAAAATAGCATGTTAAAGAAACTGTTAATTAAAAGCACATTTTCAAAAATAGCACGTGCATGTTTTATGATAAATAATACTTGAAAAACTTAATTATATTTTAGTTTCAAGTTCCAAAATCGTATAATGCTAAAAATATTAATTTTAACACCGTAAGTCTACTATTCAGGTGGTCTTATAATTTATAATATATGCAATGAGGTAATTCAAATTTCTTTCACACTTTTACAGGCATGACGCTGCCTGAAATTACTTTTTTTCATATCTTTTAGTGCAATACATGGAACAGAACTCACTTGACGTAAGCACCAGGAGGTTTATACAAATAACACAATTTCAATATCTAAAAGATTATTAGTGCATGCTACTCAAACGCTATTATTGCATTTTTTCTAACATTCTAATTAAATTGTTATGACTTTTAAATCCCATCTCTGCTTCTGACACAAGTATTGACAATACTTTTTTAGGTGTGCGGGCACGCGTAGATTACTATCATTGCGATCTGTTATCAATATCGTCAAGATCATGGGCCAGTCGCACACCTACATTAATCTTGCCAATATTTAGAGTATTGTCAATACCATTGAAAGGTTACGGGGCATACCTATACTTCTACAATCTATACATGTTTTTAGAGAACTTCTCTTCACGAGCTACACGCTCGGTCTACTGAGCGTCCGCACCGAAACCTTCAGGGAAAGGGACGCTCAGTATCCCCACTAATAACAACGAAATCTCCTAACACTTTACTTAATATAATAATTACTATTGGGGGGGTACATGTGTGAATAATATTATAAAGAGGAAAACTTTGTGTGTTTGTCTGTAATGAATAGGCTTTTCTTTTTTAAAAATTCTTTCACAATTCGAAAGCTACATTATCCACGATTAACATAGGCTAGATTTTACTTTGGAAAAACATTGAGATCCGTACGAAAATTTGACATTGGGTCAATTTCGACCCACTTTATGTACCATACCACACCATATTATGGAGTAAATCACCAGACTTCCATAACGGTATATGGGTGTCGAACTGCACTAAAACCTCTTCTCACACTCAGTGTCTGAACTATGGATGTTGCGATTGCGAATGTAGAAGTTCAAGGTTTTTTACTGACAGATCAGGTTTATCTTCCAAAAATAATTTTAATTTATAGGCACTAAAAAATAGATACCTATATTTTACCTATCCTGGATCCACACGGAAAGTAGGGGGTACTTGCCTCCCCTGCCAAATAATTGAAACCGCCCCCCGCAAATTATCTGGACAACGAAAGGTCGTGGACCCATCGAGTTTGGGCTCATTTTAAAGGGCAGTTAAATACCCTTAATTTGGGTCTATCAGATTCTCTGTACATCCATACAACATCCTCCTTACTTTTGTCAAAATATTCGCTTAACGTTCGCATGATTTTTTGCGAATGCGAATATTCGTTACAGCACGGGATTTCGACCCCTAACTGACTGAACGGTTTACCTAAGAAATTCGGTGTTTCAAGGCTTTGAGATAATATATTTATGTACTTCATTAATGTAACGTTAATTATGTAAATAACAATCTATTTTTATAATCGTGTTTTGTTTTAAATTAATTTTGTAAACACTTGATAACATTCAAGGTGTTGATATTTTTAAGTCAATGTGACCCTATTTTGATGTCTGTTTTCCTACCTATTTTATGACAAGAATAAACCAACATGGTTTTAAACTTATTCAGACACTCGCGGTTTTCTATAATACTTTCATGCATTTTCAACGGGTTCTTACCACGACCTACAAACCCGTAGTACCACGTAGATACAGTGAGTGTGGTGTGTCGTGATGTGAGTTCGGGTTCCAGTAGTACTACCCAAAAGCGAACGAGAAAGAGGGTAGACAGATTTGTTTGCTCTTAAATTAACCCGCAGTATCCAGTCTTCTCGTGATCATGACGTTTGCAACAACTTTGAAATATCGAGACAACTCACTTAATTAAATATCGTGGTAAGAACCCGTTGAAAATGAATGAAAGATGATAATTTATATAAAACTTGGTCTGCGTCACAAAGAGTAACAGTATAATATCCTACAACCTTCCTCGATAAATGAACTTTACAAAACTGAAAGAATTTTTTAAATCGGTGCAGTAGTTTCGGAGCCTATTCGAGACAAACAAACCTTTCCTCTTTATAATATCAAGTATAAATATCATAATATAACCTCTTTTTAATATTAGTATAGAGACTTCATATACAGAGTGATTTCCTAGTGAGGGTACATATTGAAGGTCATGGTAGCTGATGGTTATATACGACCAGTAAAAATATTATTACCAAAGAATATGGCTTAATGCCTTAGTAATCGCAATTTAAAAATATCTAAAAGTCTTGCAAAATGATGGTTTTTCGACAGCTCATGGGTGTGGCGGAGGTGTGGGGTGCGCGAGATCACTAGAGGTCATTAGTCAACACTCTTTTAGCTGAAATTGTATATGCTTGAGGTAGTTTAGTCGAAGTTAGATTTAAAAAAAAAAAAAATGTACCTATTTTTTGTAATTTTCCGTATTAGAACAGAGTACTCATCACCCTCTTGCAATATGTACCTTCTATAAAAAATCACCCTGTATAACACAGCCATATTATTATCATAATTCTTATAAATAAATCAATGATAGATTTAATTTGCATAATTTTGTAACCAAATAGTAAAATAATAATTGCAGTATTAGCATACTTGTGTGAAAACAACGGGTTTTTTCTAACTTAAATGTTATCAAAACTAGATGTTATAAATCAGTTTTTCCGCCCTGATATGACTATAATGTCTTTAAATAATAAAATATTATACTTTTACAAGCTTTACAATAAAATATACACTAAAAAATTAAATAAAGTGCAAGCTTAATGAGTTGGTTTTACATTCTTGTGTTGCGGTTATGAAGTAAGTTTTCATTTAAAAGATATATTTTTTTTGCATTAACTTTTCGTTTAACTTAATAGTTCTATTTTTACGTATTTGCGTAGATAAAGTGACCAATTTTACAATTATACTTGACTCAAACAGACAAAAAAAATGGCAAAAACAAGTCATTTTTACTAAACATAATCGACTCTGTAATTGATTTGTTAATTGATTTAAACCATAAATTGACAGAAAAAACGTTATTTTACCTTAAAAACATGAAACACGTGACTATGAAGAATTTTAAGCCATGAATCAAAATAACTATTACCATAATTAACTTCGCAAAAAACAGGTAAGATTAAACCAGAAAAATTTGCAATAAAACGATTGACTTACGAAGATTTTAAAAGCTTTATATAAACTTGCACTGGTTGTAACAATAATAAAAATGAAATGAAATACTTTATTTTCAACATTGATGCCGTACTCATTCTTGTTGACGTCAAAAGTTATAAGCTACCACCAGTTCGGACACAAAAAATAATAATTATAGCCACCGTCCTGAGAAGAACTGGCAAGAAACTCAGCGGGCATGTCTTTTTTTTGTATAATGAGCATTTTTTTATAACATATAACATTGTGAACGGGTTTTTACCACGATATTTAATTAATTGAGAGGTCTCGATATTTTAATGTTGCAAACGTCATGATCACGAGAAGACTGGATGCGGGTCGATTTGAGAGCAAACAAATCTGTCTACCCTCTTTCTCGTTCGCTTTTGGGTAGTACCACTGGAACTCATACTCACATCACGACACATCACACAACTATGTATGTATGGATGAAACTATGTACGTATGTGCACTACTTGTAATTTTAATTTGACAAACTTAAACTTTGATAATTGTTGCTATACCTTGCGATTCCATCATCAGATCAGCGGCATTTTGTCATATTATTGCATTGTCACGCGATACGTCTGCGTGCAAAATGTCAGCTCAATCGGAAAACAGGAAGTTTCATAGTTAGATCAATTAAAACAATACTTTTTAATAAAGGGTCTGGTTGTTTACCTTCAATATTTCTTAAAACTACAAAAAAAATACTGCTGAGTTTCTTTCCAGTTCTTCTCAGGACGGTGCAGGTGGCTTTAATCTTTTTTCCGAAACCTTTTGACATCGACAAGAATTATCATTTTTCATTAGCCTTGGTATTAAATAATTTTATTTCATTTCACAAACAAATTAGAAAAAATCCTTCACTGTTGGTTACACTATACTCAGGTGAAATAGGCTTTATTTTTACCCCCAATAAATGTCACTAGGGGTAGAATAATTTTGTTTATAATCATTGATTAAGACTAAAATCAATGTAAACAAAATGTAAATCCGTAATTGGCGAAATTTTTATCTTATAATTTTAAGTTGCATTTAATTGTACTTGTAGCTGTGGATTTTTTTTCAAATAAATAAATAAAATAAAAATAAAATTCATTTTCTGTTCGTCGTCAGTCGATCGCGCGGAAAGTTTAACAAGGTTAAAATAATTTAATATGTCATGTAACGGAATTGTATTAGACAATTACATATTCTCACGAGTTCCGGGAGTTTTAGTAATATAATAATGGATAATATTACGAAAAAACTCTTTAAATACAAGCTTTTAAGATCTTGGATATCATGTAGCAGTAGAGTGCTAGCTAATACAAGTAAAATGAGCCCAAACACGACGGGTATGTCTTCAGCGCCGTTTTGTCATATTATTGCATTGTCACGCCATATACATCTGCGTGCAAAATGTCAGCTCAATCGGAAACCGGGAAGTTTGTCAAGTTTAACTTGCAAGATTCCACCCGAACTTACATAGTTACATCCAGTGTAAGTTAATATAAAGCTTGTAAAAAAGTGTTATTCTCTTTCGTTGTTAAGAGAAGTCGTGGTATTTGTACCTCTAAATCTTAATTTAAATAAGATGTATGTGCACTGGCTAAAAACGGTGAAGGAAAACATCGTGAGGAAACCTGCATAGATCTTGGCAATATGTGAAGTCTCCAATGTGCATTGTGTTCTCGTGGTGAACTACCTGATCCCTCTACTGAGGAGACCTGAGCCCAACTGTAGACAGTCAGTTGTCTTTTTAAATCCTATTATTATTGACAATATCACTCACACTCGCGGTTTTCTATAATACTTTCATGCATTTTCAAAGGGTTCTTACCACGATATTTAATTAATTGAGTTGTCTCGATATTTCAACGTTGTTGCAAACGTCATGATCATGAGAAGACTGTTCATCATCAATCTTCAACAACAACAACACAACTCAAATAATTAAATATCGTGGTAAGAACCCGTTCAAAATGCATGAAAGTATTTTACTGTAATATGATAACAATATCTGATATAACAACAATGATATTTCGCTAGCCAAATTGATCTTGAAATTACCTTTCAAGATAACTAGTTCTTTTAATAAAAACAAATTGTAACAGTATGTTCTAGAAACCCTTAATAAAAAGCGAATAAGTTCCGTTAAAAATTCATAATTAAATGTACGTTTTTACCAGGCAAATTAATTTCAACTCACTCCTCAATACATAGAGTCGTTTTTGCCTTAAAATACTCAGATACAACTTAATTTCATCTCAATTTGGGGTATTTCCAAGCCGCAGTACGCAGTGTTTTATATTTTTTTCACATTGTGGAAAAATACAGAGCGTTTAAAAATAACTTTAAGATATTTATAAACTACGGATGTTAAGTTTTTTGACCAATGCACTTAATCGTTCTATTTATTTGAAGTGTTTTTGTGAGGAAGTTTCTAGATAGTCATGCGCTAATCGTTATATTTATTAGAAGAGCTTGTTGTTCGTCAAGTAAAACCTCAGTTGTCATGCGCTCCTGGTACTTAATCGTTGTATTTATTAGAAGAGCTTGTTGTTCGTCAAGTAAAACCTTCTCAGTTGTCTTGCGCTCCTGGTACTTAATCGTTGTATTTATTAGAAGAACTTGTTGTTCGTCAAGTAAAACCTTCTCAGTTGTCATGCGCTCCTGGTACTTAATCGTTGTATTTATTAGAAGAACTTGTTGTTCGTCAAGTAAAACCTTCTCAGTTGTCTTGCGCTCCTGGTACTTAATCGTTGTATTTATTAGAAGAACTTGTTGTTCGTCAAGTAAAACCTTCTCAGTTGTCTTGCGCTCCTGGTACCCTTCGAAAATACCCTCACAGCAATCTAACGGTAACTTTGACTGTCTGCTGAGAAAGGTTGAATGGACGGTCAAAAACCTTTTCAGCTTTTATAACGGATAAGCGAATTATCTCACGACCGCATTAAGAGCAATGATTTTTATTTTAGCACCCAAGATAAAGCCTATCTGATTTAAGGACGGCAGACGTACAGACTTGTAAAGAAAGAAGACTTAATCCTACGATCTTATGTTTCACAGATATTTAAATTAAAAGTAAAGCTTACAAGCTTTAATATCCGGGATATCATGTAGCAGTAGAGTGCTAGCTAATACAAGTAAAACAGAGTTTATCTTGTTTAGCACAGATGTTCCTATGGCTTTTATCTCCATCATCAGATAAGTTCCATGGTAAATTATTGCATTGTCACGTGATATACATCTGCGTGCAAAATGTCAGCTCAATCGGAAACCGGGAATTTTGTCAAATTTAGCTTGCAAGATTCCACCCGAACTTACATAGTTACATCCAGTGCCAAAATTAATTACTTATCTAAAGTGAATCAATTCTCTGTCGCTTAAGATTTAAATTGTTTTAAACTCTTCAAGTCGTTTTGTAAAACACTTGATGTTTAGTAATGTTGTTTGGAGACACTATTCTATACTGTTTTGTTCGGTCTGTCTCTAGTAATGTTAGATGTATGCCTCCAATTTCAATTGTTATTTAAACCATATATTATGAAGTCATTCATCATTCTCAGCCTGTAGACGTCCACTGCTGGACATAGGCCTCCCCCAAAGATTTCCAATGCTCGCGGTTGGTAGCGGCTTGCATCCAGCGTGTTCCTGCGATCTTAACAAGATCATCCGTCCACCTTGCAGCTGGTCGTCCCACACTACGCTTGCCTTGACGCGGGCGCCACTCCAGAACCTTCGTGCTCCAACGGGCATCGGTTCTACGTGCTATGTGGCCCATATTATGAAGTACTTTATTGTAACAGGATGTGGACTTACTATAGTTTTTGTTATCAAAATAAATTGGTTGTATTTGCGCAAAAGAATGAACTAAAAAAATAATTAACAATAATTATAATAGATGAAGATAATTGGTCTTCGTAAAAAATATCGTGGATTTTGCGTGTAAAAAGCTTTAGAAGTTTTTGCGAAATTCTTCGTGGGTCAAGTAAGTTAGGAGTCTCTAAATTTCGGCGTTTTCTGTATTATAAAGAGGAAAGGTTTGATTGTTTGTTTGTCTCGAGTACTCTGAAACTACTGGTCTGATTTCAAAAATTCTTTCAGTTTTGGAAAGTTCATTTATCGAGGAAGGTTCATTTGTGACGCAGACGAAATGGTGCGGGTCAAATGATGAGTGTTTCTCTACTATACAGGGTGATTTTTTAGAGAGGAGGAGGGTGAATCTGGGTCTAATACGGAATATTACAAAAAATAGGTAAAATTACAAAATATTTTTTTTTTCAATTTAAATTCGACAGATCTGCCTCAAACATAAGCAATTTCGGCTAAAAGAGTGTTGACTAACGACCTCTATTGATACTATCAGCTCTTGTGCTATTCTAGAAAAATGAAAGTCCACTTTTTGGACTATAAATCTAAAATTATACAAAAACCCTTTGTTGCTATCGACTTACAAAATAATTAGTCATCAAGTACCATTCCACTAGTTTTTACATTCCATTGTGAAGTAAAATTAATCGATTTCAATATTGATTCTCATTTAATTAATACAAAAACATAATAACCTCTCAATCAAACTTGGCATAACTAACAAAAAATATAATAGAAGAACAAAAAAACATGTATTATAAAAGAAATCAGTGTATTTTTTGTCTCTTTTTTCTGTATTATATTGAACAAGGACGGAATAAGAGGTAATTTTGGAGCGAAAAATAGTAAGATGGTAGGGCATTATAACTTTTGTTTGTTTGTTTTAGCTGATATTTGAACCGATTTTGATGGGACTTTTATTGGCAGGTGAGGTACTAATTTATTTTAAAGAAAACTTTTCAAATACCAGCAGCAGAGTGCTGACTAATACAAGGAAAACGAGTCTAAAAATGACGAGTCTATCTTGTTTAGTACATGAGTTCCTATGACTACCGAATCCATCATCAGGTCAGCGCCATTTTGTCATATTATTACATTGCCACGCGATATACATCTGTATGCTAAATGTCAGCTCAGAAACTGGGAAGTTTGTCAGTTTGACATCGCAAGATTCCTCCCGAACTTACATAGTTACATCCAGTGCAAGTTAATATAAAGCTTGTAAAAATTAAGTATTGTTGCAATCTCCAAGTACTGAAACTTACACGCACTATTGCTCCCTTCCTGAAGCCTTCCTTTGTGACGGAGACGAAGTTGCACGAGTCAGCTAGTCTAAAATAAACTTCGTAATAACCAAAGTAATTAAACAATATAATAAATTATATAAACAAACATGTTCTCTATAAAACCTTGTAATAAAACAAAAAGATTATCTTATTAAAATTATTACGCCCTTTAATAAGAAAAGTGATGTAATAACATTTAATAACGTATATAATATTTTACGAGAACTCATGACAAATAAATCGTTTGAGTCATGAAATGATTTATGTCTTTCAAGTGATTTTTTTTATTTACTTAAAATTCAAATACTTTTCTGATGCTACCTTGTAAGTCTAGGAATATCGAAAGGGAAGCCAGTAGGAATGGAGTTCTACAGACTCTTCGCCAATGACATGTTACTTAAACACAAGCTTTTAAGATCCTGTATATCATGTAGCAGTAGAGTGCTAGATAATACAAGTAAAAGGAGACCAAACACGATGAGTCTATCTTGTCTAGTAACTATAGGAGTTCCTAGCTACCTTCAGACTCCGTAAAGATTATGCACCAAATAACTATGTAAGTTCGGGTGGAATCTTGCAAGCTAAATTTGACAAACTTCCGGGTTTCCGATTGAGCTGACATTGTATTTAAAGTTTTAAACATATTTTAATTTGAGTCACGCGTAAAAATATTACTTGATTAGATATATAGGTTGTCAAATATCTCCCTATTTTGTTACATTGTCAATAGTTTTTGCAGCGTACGCATAAATAGGTTTTTAGATTTTTCACCTTTTGTTACATATTCGATATGCGGATCCCTAGTTTTTTGAAAATAAAAAATAGCCTATAACCTTCCTCGACAAATGGACTTTCCAACACTGAAAGAATTTTTGAAATCGGACCAGTAGTTCCTGAGATTAGCGCGTTCAAACAAACAAACTCTGCAGCTTTATAATATTAGTATAGATATAGATTGTAAACGTCAAAATAGTATTATAGCTTATAGTAAAAATTGAATGTCATGTAAATAATTGTATAGGAACTTCACAATTACTAAGTTAAATACATAGAATTTAAAAGCGATTTTTCCCACACATTAGTCACGTTTCTTGTTACTTCCACTAATCATCAATGAAGCCCAATGCTGGGCATGAGTTGCCCAACTACAGACATAAATATTGGCATATAATTTGGCAAAGTTTTCGTAAAAGAAATAAGTTAGATGTGTTAAAAAGTATTACTTAATATGAAAACGATTGACCGTTTTTTAATGAAAACTACGAAAACTAACTGGGGAGGCATGGGGCGTGTAAATAGCCCCAAACCTATGTGGGCTTTATACCCTGTGTCGTGGAGGGTGCCTGCCACCGACCAAACGTACGTCGGAGAGCTCAAGGAACTGCTTCCACAAATAAAGGATGCACTTACCTGAGACTCAAGGGCTGTGACCTGGCGCCGCCTTCCTGCAGTAGTATCAGCGACTCCTTCACCAAGGGCACACACACTATTACGACCGACCACTTCGAAGATTCTTTTCAAAACTGATTTTCCATGAATACCACATTGGCTTTTATACATTTTCTTGTTTTCGAAAAGTGACATATATTCAAATTTCAAATTTTGTATTTTTGAATTTTTAAATTTTACTTTTTATTTTTTCAATGTTGACACATCATGTGTCCGAACAAAAAGGCCGAGTGTTTTGCTCCAGCAAAAAGGTCGAATGTGTCGTCCGAGTTTCAGAGCGCCAATACTTCGCGCTCCAGCAAACACCAGACGACAAGCCAATGAGCACAAGGGTGCACCAATTATAAGTGAAACGTCCCTTGAGCTCTCACTCCTACACACGACATAATTGAGCATGCGGCTCAAACATACTCCCCGCCTTGGAAATCCGCAGGATTTACGAAACGAACAAGATTAAGTTATTAATAAAGCTATGTGACATATGAATCATTAATTGTTCTAATGATATTATTAAAGCAACCCAAATAATGTAATATAATGGTTAAAAATCAGAACTGATATCAATGACACAACCAATCTTATGTTATGCTAATGTTAATGTTAATAATATAAGCTTATTAAATACTTAAGCTTAATCAAATCAAGTTCAGAATTATAAAGTTTGTACAACCGTATCAACAAATCACAAGGCGCTATGTACGCCTGTCAAAATTCGAACTTCCATAAAAACGAAATGTAAAATTATTTTTAATTCAATATTATCAATTACAACGGTTCCGTATTTTTAACTAGCCACAAATACTAACACGAGCCCAAAATATGGCCATGATAAAATATTAATCTTTCAAAATGAAAGGAATTCAACCCTATAAGTTTGTACATTACACTATTACCTATTTTACCAAAGAGATCGAAATAAGACCAAATATACGCCTATATTGAAGTATTCGACTTTCAAAATGAAAAAGAAATTAAATTTTAAGTCTATAACTTAATACATGACTTATTTACTAAATATAACGAAATAAGACCAAAGAAACGTCTTCAATAATAATGTGCTAGTCTCCGATTAGTACGAGAACACAAGTAGTAACTAACCTACAAACCACCTTTGCGGAATCAAATAATGAATAATAAGATAAACTATTTTCTATTTACAAAGTAACAGTAGGCAAGAACGAATAAAAATAATTTAACCAAGCAAATCAATAAAACGAAATTCAAAGTATATTTATTTTATAATATCATAGTTACGAAGTAACCCGAAATCTAACAAGAATAACAATAGACCAAAAAACTTACGTCTTAAATGTTAGACTTTAACCAATCGACAAGAACCTATCATTAAGACTCTAGTGTCAATAGAGCAAAGTTCCCGTCTCGTATATTCGAAAATAATGGTAACTTCATTATTATGAGATCCGAGGAATATTACGAAAGCATGAACGCGTTTCCAAATCTTTGCCCTACAACAGCAGCCTACTTGGCATCTAATATCCAATACCGCTGACACATAGAATAACGAAAATAGTTCTGGTATGTCTCTACTTCAAGTATTTACAAATTTGATATACTCGATCACAAGACATGCCTATCTACGACCACACAAACAATCGTATGTCTATCAAAGTAATAATTCAAAAAGTTAAACAGATTAAATCGAAGTAAAAGGACGAGAAACGAAAATTCGAAAATCAATGAACTAAGTAAACGAAACAAAATCAATAGTAGAACATTTTTTACAACTACTAGAAACCAAAATAATTTATTATAAACGACAAAGATATTGCAGACTTAAGATGTAGGTTACATCTTATCGATATCCAATACTAAACGAGTATAAAATAAAAATAATTAAAGTTTTATCAATAACAAATTTTAATGTAACGTTCTACCTATATTCAAATGAAACTTTAACAACATAAACTCAGGTAACTCACTAAGGTTATTTGTTCGGAGCAAAACATAACCACAATGAATGGTGGAACCTAAGTAAACCTCATAAGATATTTATTTATTAAGTTTTTTTTTATTTTTATTTATTTATTTATTAAGTTACCTCCATTGTCCATTGAAAGAAGTGTTTCAGCTAATTATCATTTACGAAATAAGTTCTAATCAACCAAAGGTATAATTCAATAAAATAAAACAAATTAAATCAGATTAAAAGACACGAGAAACAAATTCAGAACTCTACACAAAGAAACAAAAAACAATAACAGCGTTATTATTATGAGTAAAAGGAAACCTATACTATAGTTTATATTATTCTAAACAATTAATGAAAGTATTCATCAATAAAAAATATAAACTAGATCATAAAATAAACTTTAATAACTTGTTCTAAGAACATGCACCTAGATAGCTCACTAACACTTGGTCAGGACACAACAAGTCCACACTGTGTGAGGGACACAACGGACCTTAAGTGAGACTCTAAAGCAGCAAACTTATTCAAACAAGTTTTTCGGTTTATCATTATGAAGTACGTTCTATTTCTAATAAATAATCTAATTTTCCAATTTGTTACAACGGCAGCATCCAAATCATACGAACACCTATACAAGGCTAAGCGTTCCACACAACCTAGGTGCCAATCACTCGCACGACAGGTAGACCATTGATGTACTATGCTACTACTAGTCTCCGCATCATGCTTAATAATTGAAGACTTATAAAAATTAGTGTTCATCTGTGTGAATTCGAACATAAATGTAGATGAACAAATGTTTTGACCAATGTAAGATTTTCTTACATCTACTAAAGGCGAATGCAATGTCTGAATTTCAACTGTCACATCGTTACTAAGATGGTTGTCTGCTTGATGAAATAAATCTACTTCATTGGCTTCATTTACGATATCATCCTTAGTACACACCTGACTAATCGACGAATGCGAAGTGACAGCAGTTGCCATCCGCGTTACCTCAGGTGTCACTGATGACGACGGAGCATTGACAAAAGAAGCGATATCATCGACATCAGAACAAAACCCTATACTGTTAACACACTGAGTAGACACTCTGCAACTCAATTCTAACCTTTCATCCCTCCGCGTCTCAAACGCACTCTTACCAGACGCTGAATGTAAACAACTTTCAAAATTTTTCATTATCCTCTCTTCGAAACTAGTATGCGACGATTCAATACAATGATCCGACTTAACACTGGAAACCGTATTATAGGACTGCAATAGCTGAGCACCTTTCTTCCTAGCGATCTTAACTTTCCAGTACAAAATATCAAATTCAGTTACGGCACTAAAATCCGGTTTAAATTCTGCATTTAAATTTAGCTGATGATAATTTAACTCATCAACAATGGTTTCAAATTTACGTCTCAGGTCATCAATTGACTCTGAACTAATCATAAAATAATCTAAATCAAACAAAGATAATCCATCTATATTATCGGATATTTTGAACATATCTTCAATTTGCGAAAAAAGATAATGTTTTTTAGCTTGTAATAAAACAATCCGCCTATTGCAGACATCGCCATAGTTTATTTCGCATTCCGACATTTTATGAAACTATTACTTTAAAAACAAATTTTACGAATAAAAATTAAAATATAACAAATTCAAAAAATACAATAATTAATATGTCACATAAAATTATTACGACACGAAGATGTCACAATGACACCGCTACCCGGTACTTCTACGATTTACCAAAAACTTTACGTAAATCTGCGAACATCCAAGTTAAAATTTAGAATTTAGATACAATTTGAATAGACCCAAAAAGCTCGGAAGACCAATTAATACGTCTCCGAACCTTGCTGGACTATCCGGCTCGATTAGGACCAAAAATGGGAGGGCTTGGGGCGTGTAAATAGCCCCAAACCTATATGGGCTTTATACCCTGTGTCGCGGAGGGTGCCTGCCACCGACCAAACGTACGTCGGAGAGCTCAAGGAACTGCTTCCACAAATAAAGGATGCACTTACCTGAGACTCAAGGGCTGTGACCTGGCGCCGCCTTCCTGCAGTAGTATCAGCGACTCCTTCACCAAGGGCACACACACTATTACGACCGACCACTTCGAAGATTCTTTTCAAAACTGATTTTCCATGAATACCACATTGGCTTTTATACATTTTCTTGTTTTCGAAAAGTGACATATATTCAAATTTCAAATTTTGTATTTTTGAATTTTTAAATTTTACTTTTTATTTTTTCAATGTTGACACATCATGTGTCCGAACAAAAAGGCCGAGTGTTTTGCTCCAGCAAAAAGGTCGAATGTGTCGTCCGAGTTTCAGAGCGCCAATACTTCGCGCTCCAGCAAACACCAGACGACAAGCCAATGAGCACAAGGGTGCACCAATTATAAGTGAAACGTCCCTTGAGCTCTCACTCCTACACACGACATAATTGAGCATGCGGCTCAAACATACTCCCCGCCTTGGAAATCCGCAGGATTTACGAAACGAACAAGATTAAGTTATTAATAAAGCTATGTGACATATGAATCATTAATTGTTCTAATGATATTATTAAAGCAACCCAAATAATGTAATATAATGGTTAAAAATCAGAACTGATATCAATGACACAACCAATCTTATGTTATGCTAATGTTAATGTTAATAATATAAGCTTATTAAATACTTAAGCTTAATCAAATCAAGTTCAGAATTATAAAGTTTGTACAACCGTATCAACAAATCACAAGGCGCTATGTACGCCTGTCAAAATTCGAACTTCCATAAAAACGAAATGTAAAATTATTTTTAATTCAATATTATCAATTACAACGGTTCCGTATTTTTAACTAGCCACAAATACTAACACGAGCCCAAAATATGGCCATGATAAAATATTAATCTTTCAAAATGAAAGGAATTCAACCCTATAAGTTTGTACATTACACTATTACCTATTTTACCAAAGAGATCGAAATAAGACCAAATATACGCCTATATTGAAGTATTCGACTTTCAAAATGAAAAAGAAATTAAATTTTAAGTCTATAACTTAATACATGACTTATTTACTAAATATAACGAAATAAGACCAAAGAAACGTCTTCAATAATAATGTGCTAGTCTCCGATTAGTACGAGAACACAAGTAGTAACTAACCTACAAACCACCTTTGCGGAATCAAATAATGAATAATAAGATAAACTATTTTCTATTTACAAAGTAACAGTAGGCAAGAACGAATAAAAATAATTTAACCAAGCAAATCAATAAAACGAAATTCAAAGTATATTTATTTTATAATATCATAGTTACGAAGTAACCCGAAATCTAACAAGAATAACAATAGACCAAAAAACTTACGTCTTAAATGTTAGACTTTAACCAATCGACAAGAACCTATCATTAAGACTCTAGTGTCAATAGAGCAAAGTTCCCGTCTCGTATATTCGAAAATAATGGTAACTTCATTATTATGAGATCCGAGGAATATTACGAAAGCATGAACGCGTTTCCAAATCTTTGCCCTACAACAGCAGCCTACTTGGCATCTAATATCCAATACCGCTGACACATAGAATAACGAAAATAGTTCTGGTATGTCTCTACTTCAAGTATTTACAAATTTGATATACTCGATCACAAGACATGCCTATCTACGACCACACAAACAATCGTATGTCTATCAAAGTAATAATTCAAAAAGTTAAACAGATTAAATCGAAGTAAAAGGACGAGAAACGAAAATTCGAAAATCAATGAACTAAGTAAACGAAACAAAATCAATAGTAGAACATTTTTTACAACTACTAGAAACCAAAATAATTTATTATAAACGACAAAGATATTGCAGACTTAAGATGTAGGTTACATCTTATCGATATCCAATACTAAACGAGTATAAAATAAAAATAATTAAAGTTTTATCAATAACAAATTTTAATGTAACGTTCTACCTATATTCAAATGAAACTTTAACAACATAAACTCAGGTAACTCACTAAGGTTATTTGTTCGGAGCAAAACATAACCACAATGAATGGTGGAACCTAAGTAAACCTCATAAGATATTTATTTATTAAGTTTTTTTTTATTTTTATTTATTTATTTATTAAGTTACCTCCATTGTCCATTGAAAGAAGTGTTTCAGCTAATTATCATTTACGAAATAAGTTCTAATCAACCAAAGGTATAATTCAATAAAATAAAACAAATTAAATCAGATTAAAAGACACGAGAAACAAATTCAGAACTCTACACAAAGAAACAAAAAACAATAACAGCGTTATTATTATGAGTAAAAGGAAACCTATACTATAGTTTATATTATTCTAAACAATTAATGAAAGTATTCATCAATAAAAAATATAAACTAGATCATAAAATAAACTTTAATAACTTGTTCTAAGAACATGCACCTAGATAGCTCACTAACACTTGGTCAGGACACAACAAGTCCACACTGTGTGAGGGACACAACGGACCTTAAGTGAGACTCTAAAGCAGCAAACTTATTCAAACAAGTTTTTCGGTTTATCATTATGAAGTACGTTCTATTTCTAATAAATAATCTAATTTTCCAATTTGTTACAACGGCAGCATCCAAATCATACGAACACCTATACAAGGCTAAGCGTTCCACACAACCTAGGTGCCAATCACTCGCACGACAGGTAGACCATTGATGTACTATGCTACTACTAGTCTCCGCATCATGCTTAATAATTGAAGACTTATAAAAATTAGTGTTCATCTGTGTGAATTCGAACATAAATGTAGATGAACAAATGTTTTGACCAATGTAAGATTTTCTTACATCTACTAAAGGCGAATGCAATGTCTGAATTTCAACTGTCACATCGTTACTAAGATGGTTGTCTGCTTGATGAAATAAATCTACTTCATTGGCTTCATTTACGATATCATCCTTAGTACACACCTGACTAATCGACGAATGCGAAGTGACAGCAGTTGCCATCCGCGTTACCTCAGGTGTCACTGATGACGACGGAGCATTGACAAAAGAAGCGATATCATCGACATCAGAACAAAACCCTATACTGTTAACACACTGAGTAGACACTCTGCAACTCAATTCTAACCTTTCATCCCTCCGCGTCTCAAACGCACTCTTACCAGACGCTGAATGTAAACAACTTTCAAAATTTTTCATTATCCTCTCTTCGAAACTAGTATGCGACGATTCAATACAATGATCCGACTTAACACTGGAAACCGTATTATAGGACTGCAATAGCTGAGCACCTTTCTTCCTAGCGATCTTAACTTTCCAGTACAAAATATCAAATTCAGTTACGGCACTAAAATCCGGTTTAAATTCTGCATTTAAATTTAGCTGATGATAATTTAACTCATCAACAATGGTTTCAAATTTACGTCTCAGGTCATCAATTGACTCTGAACTAATCATAAAATAATCTAAATCAAACAAAGATAATCCATCTATATTATCGGATATTTTGAACATATCTTCAATTTGCGAAAAAAGATAATGTTTTTTAGCTTGTAATAAAACAATCCGCCTATTGCAGACATCGCCATAGTTTATTTCGCATTCCGACATTTTATGAAACTATTACTTTAAAAACAAATTTTACGAATAAAAATTAAAATATAACAAATTCAAAAAATACAATAATTAATATGTCACATAAAATTATTACGACACGAAGATGTCACAATGACACCGCTACCCGGTACTTCTACGATTTACCAAAAACTTTACGTAAATCTGCGAACATCCAAGTTAAAATTTAGAATTTAGATACAATTTGAATAGACCCAAAAAGCTCGGAAGACCAATTAATACGTCTCCGAACCTTGCTGGACTATCCGGCTCGATTAGGACCAAAAATGGGAGGGCTTGGGGCGTGTAAATAGCCCCAAACCTATATGGGCTTTATACCCTGTGTCGCGGAGGGTGCCTGCCACCGACCAAACGTACGTCGGAGAGCTCAAGGAACTGCTTCCACAAATAAAGGATGCACTTACCTGAGACTCAAGGGCTGTGACCTGGCGCCGCCTTCCTGCAGTAGTATCAGCGACTCCTTCACCAAGGGCACACACACTATTACGACCGACCACTTCGAAGATTCTTTTCAAAACTGATTTTCCATGAATACCACATTGGCTTTTATACATTTTCTTGTTTTCGAAAAGTGACATATATTCAAATTTCAAATTTTGTATTTTTGAATTTTTAAATTTTACTTTTTATTTTTTCAATGTTGACACATCATGTGTCCGAACAAAAAGGCCGAGTGTTTTGCTCCAGCAAAAAGGTCGAATGTGTCGTCCGAGTTTCAGAGCGCCAATACTTCGCGCTCCAGCAAACACCAGACGACAAGCCAATGAGCACAAGGGTGCACCAATTATAAGTGAAACGTCCCTTGAGCTCTCACTCCTACACACGACATAATTGAGCATGCGGCTCAAACACTAACTTTAAGAGATTATATGTCTAAAGTGTCTATCCAAAAAAAAAACATCGTAATCGGCAGTATCATCGATTTTTTTTTTTGTAAATAAGCACAGAAAATCCTGTAGTTTCCAAAATAAAATATGCATTTTATAATGATTCTACTACTTCGTTTACGTTAATTTCAATCAACAATCTTTGAACTTCAACGAAAATTAACAAAAAAATGGGTCAAATTGGTCTAGGCGTTGGTTTCGATTTGGAATGGACTCTCGTCGGCGGTGTTCCCGGAGCGCTATCACAGGTCCCCCTTTAAACGAGGATTAAGAAAAGTCCAGTATAGTAGGTGATAGATAACGGCCCCTCATTGCAGAGGTTCATGAGCGACGGTGACCGCTTACCATCAGGTGGGCCATTACCAACATATTTTGCGATTCATTTTATATTATAGATTGAATGTTATATCTTTATTATAAATTTTATTATAGTTTTACTTAATAAACATACTGTTTTATACAATAGATTGTACTATTAGGTATATCTGTAGTATGAATATTTTTATAACTTACTTCAACATACTGAACCGATTCGAACGAAATTTCGCACACACTTTTAATAATAATTTACTTTAAGGAACTAAATTCAAGGAAAAAACGTGATCTATGTTTTGTTAATTAAAGTTAATTTTATCTTGTACAGGAAAAAATGTAGATAATGATGTTATTACGGTTTTTCATATTTTATGGTACATTTAAATTTGATTACATAAATACATAATGGTATGCGTAAAAAATTTACACTTGTTTACAATTTTAAGTATGTTAATTTTATTTTATCTTCTTATTTATAAAAATTAATTGCTGTTCGTTAGTCTCGCTAAAACTCGAGAACGACTGAACCGATTTGGCTTATTTTAATCTTAAAATATTCATAGAAGTCCAGGGAAGGTTTAAACGGTGAGAAAATGTCCTTATGTGACGCAGACGAAGTTGTGTGGGCCAGCTAGTCTTCATTTATTATTTACATTATACTTTTAAAAACCATTTACACAAATACAATATAAAAAAACAGAGGGCCACTGCAGGCGAGATCTACGACCCAAGCCATCAGGGCTCAACAGAGAGGAACCTCCTCACAATACGCGCGGTGTCAAGAACGACCGCCGCGCTGAATCAGGCTCTTTACCTAGCCGGAGAGCGAAAGCTTCTCTAGATGTTGGTCGAAGCTTTTCGCTATTAGACCGTGCACAGATACAACGAACAATGATGGTCAATGGACTGAATTCGTCTTTTTTTATATTACATAACTTTCATTTGGCTGCGATTTGGATGAGTCTTCTGTCAGATGAAGGAAGAGGGTCGTCTTAAGGTCCCAATTTTTTTAAGTGGGTAAGTAGACAAAAAAGAGGAAATTCAATTCATCTGGTTTTTAGTTTGTTCCCACATTATGTTCGTTTGGCTGGACCGATTTGGATGATTTTTGTGTCGGATGAAAGGTAATGAACTTATTCAGACACTCGCGGTTTTCTATAATACTTTCATGCATTTTCAACGGGTTCTTATTACGATATTTCATTAATTGAGTTGTCTCGATATTTCAACTTTGTTGCAAATGTCATAATCACGAGAAAGAGGGTAGACAGATTTGTTTGCTCTTAAATCGACCCGCAGTATCCAGTCTTCTCGTGATCATGACGTTTGCAACAACGTTGTAATATCGAGACAACTCAATTAATTAAATATCGCGGTAAGAACCCGTTGAAGATGCATGAAAGTATGAAAGGTAATGGTCGTCGTCCCATTTGTTGTTTGAGATCGAACAAGTTCTTTTACATCTCTGTCTTTGCGTGTGTAAAAACATATGCAAATATTCTAAAAAACGACCTTGGCTATTTAAATTAGACTACAAATTTCCTGATTAGAAATTTAGATTCTTCACGTTGCGAAATTATATTTATTTTTATGTGTTATACAACATTGGCCTGAATTTCGTTATTACATAATTAGCAAGTTGATGACATTGACTTTGTATTATATTAGCTTATATTAAAAAAAAAACTTATATTGTATCTTGCCTTATCATTGCCGGGCTTCTGTCAGTACGTGATACTAACTTTAAGTCATATAAATCCGAAGAAAGTTTTTCGATGCGTCACAAAGGTAAATAATACCTATAGCCTATAGCCTATTTTTTTAAATTAAATATAACCTATAACCTTCCTCGATAAATGGACTTTCCAACACTGAAATAATTTTTGAAACCGGACCAGTAGTTCCTGAGATTAGCGCGCACAAACAAACAAACAAACTGTGCAGCTTTATAATATTATTTAAAAAAAAACATAAGAAGAAAGAAGATCATGCAGAGGTATGAGCAATGGTTTCCGCTTACGATCAGATGGCCTGTTAGCTCGTCTGCGTACGAGCCAAAAGAAAAGATAAGTCAAAATGTCTTTAAGTTATTAGACCATGACTCAAAACAAAAAAATTAGCCATATTTTATAAACAAAAATAAAGTCGAATTAAAAAACTGTTTTTCATCTAAAAAGTTGTTGAAAATGAAAAACAATATGTTAATATAATCTTTGCAAGCCAAAAAATAAGCGGAACATTAAATGTTATTTAATATATTAAAATCAAGGACCAGTCAGCAAACTTACTAGACTCGTTTTAAAATGTAAATTAATCCGACATTGACATAGATTAAAAATAATAACAGACGGGACAAAAATAATTAATTAAATTCATCTCAAATTTTTCATTCAAACTAAAAGTTACTAGTATTTGGTATTGACCCTGACATTACTAAGGTTATTTAATAAAATATATTATACAAATACTTTTAATTCAAATCAACATAAAACACATCCCTACTAATATTATAAATGCAAAAGTAACTCTGCCTCTCTGTCTGTCTGTCTGTCTGTCTGTCTATCTGTCTGTATGTCTGTTACGCTTTCCGCTTAAACCTCTCAACCGATTTTGATGAAATTTAAACCCTGAGAAAGAACATAGGCTATTTTTTTTATTGAAAGTGACGCAGACGAAGTTGCGCGGGCTTAATATCTAATAAATTCTATGTGTATAGTCCTATCTGTACATTAAACTTCTTTGACAATCATTCATTTAAACACGTGTGAAATAAACGCAAGACTGAGTCATCTTGTTAGATATTGTTTTAGATAATAATGTTAGACAAAGTGCATTAATTCACGTGAAGATTTTGAGAAGTAACTGTATCTACTTTTTGAAAATATATGATGCTAGTGGGCCCGCGCGTCGTCTGTGTCACTTCCAATTAATAGGCCTATGTTCTTTCTCAGGGTCTAAAGATTGTCTGTGTTAGATTTCATCAAAATCGGTTGAGAAATTTAAGCGGGATAGCGCAAGAGACAGACAGACAGTCTTTAAAAGGTAGGCCGTAGGTAGCGGCCCGCAGTGTCCGCTGACATTGCAGAGGTCCATGAGCAACGGCTACCGCCTACGATCAGGTGGCCCGTTAGCTCGTCTGTCTACAAGGCAATAAAAAAAAAGACAGACAGACAGATAGATAGATAGACAGAAAGACAGACAGACAGAGTTACTTTCGCATTTATAATATTTGTAGGGATTTCTAACCAACTAACTGGCCCTCGCAATATCACATAAGACGAAATAAGTTTCTCCGTAAATTTTCTCACTGTATACCTTCACTGGACTTTAACGAATATTACAAGACTAATCAGCCAAATCGGTTCAGTGGTTTTCGTGTTTTAGCGTACAAGAGAAACATAATTGATAGTAAAGTTTAAATTTGTGTAATAATAACAAATATATGTATGTATGTACCAACCCATTACTGCCCACTGCTGAGCTCAGGTCTCCTCCGAAGAGGGGTTAGGCATAGTCCACCACTCTTACCTAATGCGGATTGGGGACTTCACATATCTTCAAAGGATTTTTAGAACCCTTTTCCGATATGCAGGTTTCCTCACGATGTTTTCCTTCACCGTTTTTAGCCAGTGGTGTTGTGAAAAATTGCACATAAATCTTTTTCATATTAAGATTTTAGAGGTACAAGCCGGCCGGTTTTGAACCCGCGACCTCCCGTAGGCAAGCGCTTCAACCACTCGGCCACCACGACTGATGACAAATGGATAGTCCGTCTAAAACGTTAGGAAAGCGGTCATGCTGGAATCAACGTGACTTGAGGTCACTCATGAATAATACAATTACATATTATATATAGAAGTTTATTAATAAAAAATCGTTGAATTCTCACATGTTTTTGCACACGCGTTGATTTTACAACAAAATAGGAATGTTGCGAATACTCGCATTCGTAAAACATCATTAGACAAAATTAGACAATTTTTTAAATCGGACCATTAGCTCCTGAGATTAGCGCGTTCAAACAATCAAACTCTGCAGCTTTATAACATTATTTAAAAAAAGGGTACAGGTTACATGAAAAGATTAAAAACTATTTTTAGAAGTAGAAATACAAACAACCCACAACTTCAAAAATTTACAGGTAACACACTTACTAGTCAGGTTCGTAGAATAATACTAGTCTCAACATAAACACAACACAACATCAACATAAACATCTTACAGAAACAAGCCGCGGTTCACACATGTACAATAGTAAGTAAAGTGTTAGGAGATTCCGTTTTTATTAGTGAGGGTATTGAATGACCCTTTCCATGTTGACGCAAGATAAAAATATTGTATCTCATTTCATTAGTGTGAAAAAAAAAATTTGGTTGAGTCTTGCGTATAGTCTTGGTCTTGCTATTGGTTTTTGTTCTTGCCCATACAGTCTTGGTCTTGGTCTTGCGAGTCGAATGATGGTCTTGGTCTTGGTCAAGACTGCAAGACCAAGACCAATTTTGCTCATCACTATCTGCACCAAATTTCATCGAGATCGGTTGAGAGGCTTAATTGGGAAAGCGTAAACAGACAGACAGAGTTACTTTCGCATTTATAATATTAGTAGGGATGTAATTCTGTTCTTTGTATAGGTCGATTATTCCTGTATAATCTCCAGTGATGTTTTAGTAAAAAAAAAAAAAAAATGAGAGGTGTCAAGGGACACCCGGATGGAACGAAGTTCCTTTCGATTAATTAGTGAGGGAATTGTAATAAAAAAATAAAATATTTAAAAAAAATAATAATAATAAATAATAAATTATTTAATAAATATATTATTTTTAAATATTTAAAATAAAATAGGTATTGTAATAATTAAATAAAAAAATTTGATCACAGTGCTAGAGCATTAATCATATAAAACAAAATAAGGAATTGTTCTAAAAGATTTTAATCACAGCGCCATCTAGCGATAATCATCTAAAACAAAAAAAGTGTCGTGACAACTTTTTATAAGAATTTCCGTCTAGCCCCCTTTCGATAACGCGCGATAAGAAACTTCGTTCCAAAACGTTTAATAACTGTGTTTTCAGATAATAGCTAGCAATAAATATGCTAAAACACAAATTAGCATAAAAACACGAAATGAACATCAATAAAAACATAATTCATATGAATGATGTCATCATATAACATTTTAAAATATGTGGGTTCATTTTTGACGAATATTAACAGGTTATTGAAGTAAAAAGCAAGCTTTTAAGATCCTGGATATCATGTAGCAGTAGAGTGCTAGCTAATACAAGTAAAACGAGACCAAACACGACGGGTCTATCTTGTTTAGTACAGGAGTTCCTATTCCTTCCGACTTCATCATCAGATCAGCGCCATTTTGTTATATTATTGCATTGTCACGCGATATACATCTGCGTGCAAAATGTCAGCTCAATTGGAAACCAAAAAGCTGGTCTAATTTAGCTTGTAAGATTCCTCCCTTAACTTACATAGTTACATCCAGTGCAAGTTAATATAAAGCTTGTAAAAGATGTTCATCTCACCTTTTCAGTGAGTCATATGTGGTATAGTTTAAAACAAAGTCGCTTCACGCTGTCTGTCTCTATGTATGCTAAAATCATTAAAACTACGCAACGGATTTTGATGCGGTTGTAATAGATGTCGCGATTCAAGAGGAAGGTTTATGTGTATAATACATGCATGATATAGTAGAGAAACACTCATCATTTTATAGGTTTTTGATATGATGTCGTAAATAAGCACATTTTTCTGTGTAAATGATGTCAGAACCCTCTGTGACGTAGACGAAGTGGATCTAACTAGTACATAAAGTATTGTAGATTATAAAATTGTGAATAATTAAAATGAAATCATCAATCATATTGCAATAACAAGATTTCCTTGTTGCGTTAAATAATTGTTGCATTTATGTTGTTTCCAACTGATTTGTAAGAATTCTAATAAGATAATCGAAGATGATGTTCAAACTCTAATTTACAAGCTTTATATTGGTATTGATATGATAACAGCAACTTCGTCTGCGTCACAAAGGTATATAATATAGCCTATAGCCAGATCCCTAATTTTTTGTAAATAAAATATAGCCGTTAAGCTTCTTCGATAAATGGACTTACCAGCACTGAAACAATTTTAGAAATCGGACCAGTAATTCCTAAAATTAGCGCGCACAAACATACAAACAAACAAACAAACTCTGCAGCTTTATAATATTATTAAAAAAATGAGTATAGATATTTTTTTTATTGCCATGTAGGCAGACGAGCCAACGGGCCACCTGATCGTAAGTGGTTACCGTCGCTCATGAACCTCTGCAATGTCAGGGGACACTGAGGGGTCGCTACCTACGACCTAACTTTGTGAACCCTCCTCAAGCCTCGTTTGAAGAAGGACAAGTCATAGTGCTCAGGGAATATCGAGGAGGGGAGCTCATAATATTATTATTTTAAAATAAGTGTAGATAAAATTTTGCCGTTTCATTCTAATACGAATCCTACCAAGAAGTCGCGTTTAAATTCTTTGTTACATTTCCTGTTTTCAAGAATGCTAAATATCTTTGTTCTTCGTGTTTTACTTACAGAGAATACTCGTATAAGGAAACTAGTTTGTCTTCTTGAATACAAAGAAACATTAAACTAACGGCTTGTAAAACCAGTGTAAAGTAATTAATAAGCAACTATAGTTTCATAGTCGTGTTGGCGGAATGGTCGAAGCGCGTCCTTCCGTACGGGAGGTCGCGGGTTCAAATCCGGCCGGCTTGTACCTCTAAATCTAAATGTGAAAAAGATTTATGTGCAATTTTTCACAAGACTAAAAACGGTGAAGGAAAACATCGTGAGGAAACCTACATGTCGGAAAAGGGTTCTAACAAATCCTTTGAAGATATGTGAAGTTCCCAATCCGCACTGGGCAAGCGTGGTGGATTATGCCTAATCCCTCTTCTGAGTAGACCTGAGCCCAACAGTGGGCAGTAATGAGTTGGTATAGTATAGTTTTATAGTAATCGCTTTAATTTTTCAAAAGGGTGGACGACATGCTTATTTATACTTTAACTGGCTGGCCCGCGCAACTTCATCTGCCTAACTGAAGTAAAGTGTCTCACAGTTTAAATCTTCTCTGAACTTCCACGAACATTTCAAGACTAAAATTAGCCAAATCGATTCAGCCGTTCTCGAGTTTTAGCGAGACTAACGAACAGCAATTCAGTGTTAGATGAAGAAAATATGACCTCCACTAGATGGACCGACGACCTGGTCAGGATCGTGGGAAGTCACTGGATGCAGACAGCGCAGGATCGCGAGTTGTGACGAGGTTTGGGGAAGGCCTATGTCCAGCAGTGGATGTCTATAGACTGATGAGGAAGGTGAAGGAAAACATCGTGAGGAAACCTGCATATCGGAAAAGGGTTCTAAAAATCCTTTGAAGATATGTGAAGTCCCCAATACTGGGCAAGCGTGGTGGACTATGCCTAATCCCAATTCTGAGGAGACCAGAGCCCAACAGTGGGCAGTAATGGGTTGTTACAGTACAGATTACTATGACATATAGTAGATCCAATCTCTTAATAATTGACTCACCTAAAAATCTTTTATACGGTACCAATTAAACTATTCCTAATCGTTTTATAATAGACTAAATTCTCAGTAATATGCGCACTAAAAACAGACAAAACCTGATATTTTATCCTCTTTTAAGATATGCGATGTAGCAATTATAATATTATTGACGAACTCCACATAAACTCAATCTGTATGTGTAGTTTATTTAACTTGAAAAAAGAAATAAAAGTTATACAGAAAATGTTTTAAATACAAGCTTTAAGATCCTGTATATCATGTAGCAGTAGAGTGCTAGCTAATACAAGTAAAACGAGCACAAACACGACGGGTCTATCTTGTATACAGGAGTACCTATCAGAGTCCATTATCAGATCAGCGCCATTTTGTCATATTATTGCATTGTCACGCGATATACATCTGCGTGCAAAATGTCAGCTCAATCGAAAGCCGGGAATTTTTTAAATTTAGCTCGCAAGATTCCACCCGAATTTACATAGCTACATCCAGTGCAAGTTAATATAAAGCTTGTAAAATAGATTGATTAAAATACTTCTTGGAATTTGTCAAAAAGTAGTTCCAGTCATACTTCACCTTATGATTTTAAAACAAAAGAATTTTCAAATGATTTGTAATCACAGCTGTTTCAACTAATACTTATTTATTTAGCTACCGTCAGATTAGTAAATATCGTTATTTAATGGTATTCTAATATAATTATTTAGTAAGTACCTGCTAATACAAGGTAATTTGTATTCAATCTATACTTATATAACCACTCAACTGGGATCGGCAACCAAATTGGTTTGTTCACTTTTGCCAAGTCTGTGGCAGGACCCAAAATTGAGCACAGTCCTAAAACTTGTTTTGTTTACATTTTTTAAACGTCTCATATTTTACGGAAATTATATATTTTCGCTGAAAATTCAATACAGCGTCGTTTAGTAATAAAGATTTACAAAAATTAAAGGTTTAATTAAAAATCAAAATTAAAAAATTATTGGAAAAAAATGTTTTTAAAAAGAGGCTCAAACACGGTAGTGATTCCGAACGAAGTACCCAATTTCGCCATCTAGCGAATAGTGACGTTCCCAGTTGAGTGGTTAAGATGAAAATTTTAATGATTTTATATATTGAAGGAGGGTGATAAATACTCTGTTCTAATATGGAATATTTAAAAAAATGGTAAAATTACAAAAATATTAGATAAATCTTAATTCGTCAAAACTATTGTAAACAAAATAATTTCGAACAACAGTGCGTTGACTAACAAACAACCTCAAGTGATCTTGCGCACACCGGCACACACATCAGCTGTCAAGCGACAATCGTTTTGAGAATTTTAGATATTTTTAAGTTGCGTTTACCTACTAAGGCTTTATACTATATTATATTGTTACTGGTCGTATACTATAAACTAAAAATGACCCAATATCCGAATATTTTTGAAGTCAGTTAACAAAATATTTTCATTTTAAACTTATAAAAGTTTTGTCAAGATTAAGCTAATGCGTAGTCTCAAATATTTTATGCAAAGTCTTTGAAACAAGATAAACTTGAATTCGCGGACTCCATTATGTTTTATATTATAATCAATCAAATATAAAACATATGACCGGGTTAAAATGAAAAGTAATATTAAAAAATTGTTGTAACGGCTCTAGGATTATACTTTTATTTGACACAGTGTAAATAAATTAACGATATGACAGTCACTTTTCTAATGCCGCGTTTCAATATCAGTGCAATTTTTTCGATGTATGTCACCATTTTTACTATATCCTTTTTTTTTGACAGACGGAAATCGCCGGACTTCCACCCGACCCGCAGGTAGGGTATGTGGGAGTCGAACCGCATTAAAATCTGCCGCTGACGCTCAGCGTCCGAACCCTTAAAGTGTCTTTTTAAAGTGTCTATACCTTGTAAATTTGTATAACACACGCCATGAAATGTATTTTATTTTATACATTAGATATTCATATTATCATTTAATTTCAGTGATGTATCATTATGTCATAAACTACGGAGTAACACTTCTTTAAAAAAAAATGATTCACTGTTACCCAGTTTCCCCTATACCCTCTTTCTGACTGTGACTGTTGTGTTGTTTAGCACTAATGGTTTATGCTCAGAGAGTCTTGTAGATACAGTGAGTGTGGTGTGTCGTGATGTGAGTTCGAGTTCCAGTGGTACAACCCAAAAGTGAACGAGAAAGACGGTAGACAGATTTGTTTGCTCTTTAATCAACCCGCAGTATCCAGTCTTCTCGTGATCAATCATGACGTTTGCAACAACGTTGAAATATTGAGACAACTCAATTAATTACATATCGTGGTAAGAACCCGTTGAAAATGCATGAAAGTATTATAGAAAACCGCGAGTGTCTGAATAAGTTTAAAACGATACGGGCTTAAAAGAAAAATAAAAAACAATTAGGTACCTACAAAAAAAAAATTTTCAGCTGTGACTTACCTATTCAAAATGTAAAACTTAAATACTGCAATATAAATGAACTATGTCACTCGTAAGCCTGTTTTTTAAAGCCGGAACATAATATATAGCTATGAAGGTTATTTTTTATTAGTTTTAAATTATTATTTTTGGAATATTTTGAACTTAATAACTAGTTCTCGATGTTTTAATTTTATCTCAGTTAAATCACAATATTGAGAATTTGTGTTGCATTTAAGAATATTTTTAAGAAAACTTTTTAAATACAAGCTTTTAAGATCCTTGATATCATGTAGCAGTAGAGTGCTCGGGAAGTTTGTCAAATTCAACTCGCAAGATTCCATCCGAACTTACATAGTTACATCCAGTGTAAGTTAATACAAAGCTTGTAAAAAAATGTTTTAGATTTCGATTTACATTAAATGGAACGGAAAAGTAACATTTGAAGATAATAATAAACAAAAAATCACTCAATAGTATTGTCAAGAAGTATTGTAAAAAAACTAAGACAACGCAAGTTACATTCCTAAAACCTAAAACTAAATTGGTTCATCCTTTTGATTACACAGAGAGATATAATTAAGATTTACTTTTTACTCAAACAATTAGGAATATTTTTACAAAAATGAAAACGACTGACGTCCATTTTTTGAGAATATCTGTGACAAAAAAAAAATCATCGATATCCACCAAAAAAAACCTACATACAATACGATCAAATTGAGAAACCTCCTTTCAAAAATGCGATACTTTATTCTACCTTTTGGATACTATAAGTGTTCAATAAACAGATTCTCGTTGTTCATTTTATATACATAGGTATAGAGTTCATTAACTTCACGCTACAAGGAGGTCAATACGTCATTTATATCATAATGATTTATTGATATTATCAATGGAACTAAAATATCTAGTAATGTCACAGGACATCACTAGTGATTTTAATGATGGAGGCGGTTGGACTGCACTAAAACCTCTCACAACTGAGGCCAGAACCCAGCACGGAGTTATGCGGGACGGCAGGAAACGTTACGCACCAGCACCGGCTCTCTCGAACTGTTTTTTTTCTTGTTTTTGTTTGTTCTTTCATAACTTTAGTTTGGGTGGACCGATTTGAATGATTTTGGTGTCAGATGAAAGGTGATGGTTGAAAGGTTCCATTATTTTTTGGTCGTCCTGGGTTACCATTGAATTTTTAAAGATAAACAAGTTTTTGTTGGATCTGTGTTTAAAAATGTGTATTTTTAACGGACAAAGTTTCACGATTTCCTGTGCGTTTTGGCGTGTATTTCTTTCATGTATGAACCGATTTCAATGATTGTTTTTTTTGTTAAGAAGCAGACACTTTGGACATTATGCCATAGAAATTTGATAAAGATCTGACTGGTACTTTTTGTGCTATGCTTGAGAAATGAAAGTCGGTCGTTTTCATTTTTGTAATAAAAATATGATCTTCTATATGAACCGATATCGTTGATTCTTTTTTTGTTGGAAAGCAGACACTTTGGACATTATCTCATAAAAATTTGATAACGATCTGACTGGTAGTTTTTTTGGTATTTTTGAAAATAGATATAATATAATGAATACTTTTTGCTTAACTAATTGACACGAAATTACCAAATTTTAATTACAAATAATTTTACATGACAGCAATAACGTTTTGAAATTTAATTGTTATTACCAATTGTTAATCTTTATTAATTTTACATTGTTTTAATTGATGTAAATAATATTGTTATGTTATAGCATTTATGTATTGTCTTGCCAACTTCTAAAGCACGCAAATGACAACTGGTAGGCCAACTGTCAAACGATGTTTCACATAGTTTCAATGTCGGTCAATGCATACAAAACCCCCGTTTACATGTTCCTTATCACGCGTTGTGAAAGGGGGCTAGACGGAAAAAAATCTTACGAAAAGTTGTCACGACACTTTTTTGTTTTAGATGATTATCGTTAGATGGCGCTGTGATCAAAATATTTTAAAACACGTTCCTTATCGTGTATTACGTTAGGAAATATTTTTTATAACATATCTTTTAATCGAAAGGAACTTCGTTCTATTCGGGTGTCCCATGACACCTCTCAAGTTTTTTTTACGTATGTTGGACGTTAGCGAGGTAATAATATGTAAACTCAATTTTACGAGTTTGACTTTGCAATGTTCTTACTATTGTTATTAAATTTGATTTAATGGCAAATCCAAAATGGCTGCCATTATTTGAAGTCAAATTGGTGACACAAGAAAAAAACTTTTTTGACCTTTCAAAAAAAAGGAGGTACTCAATTTGTTTGTATCTATTAATTAGTTTTTGTCAATCGTGTAAAATGTCAACTCAAACGGAAATCGGGAAGTTTGTCAAATTTATGTAACTTGCAAGATTACACCCGAACTTATATAGTTACATTCAGTGCAAGTTAATATAAAGCTTTTAAAAACGGCATCAAAAATTTGTAGTTTTAGAGATTTAAGCATACATAGGGAAAGACAGTTTGAAGCGACTTTTCTACACTAATATTATAAAGAGGAAAGGTTTGATTGTTTGTTTGTCTCGAATAGGCTCCGAAACTACTGGCCCGATTTCAAAAATTCTTTCAGTTTTGGAAAGTTCATTTATCGAGGAAGGCTATAGGATATATTGTTTTACTTTGTTACACAGGGTCAGCTAGTGTTTAATAAACTATTTTTTTAAACCACAAAACTCTTTAAACATTGTTCTGGGGGCGGCGTAACGGGAAAGAGTGCCGAGTGCCTAACGCGTCGAGCTGTCACTCATAACACCGGCGGTTGGTGATTTTAGGAGGGCGTGTGATTTCCTCCAACTCAAAAAATATATATTATTCTGACTCGAACTTGATAGTTTTTATTCAATAGAATATTACTATAATTTGTGCAAATTGTTAAATTATTTTGACCACAAGGCTAATTTTATTTAACCTTCGATTTATGTAATTGAGTAAAAATTTCCAAAAGTTTTTTTGTCATAGAAACTGATTTCGTCGCAAATAGATTAATCTTTACGGTAAGGTTAAATAGATTTCGTTTTGACCGACTTTTAAAGAGAGGTTATGAATTTGACAGTATTTTTTTGTAAGTGGGAATGAAGCTTTCGTTTTAGGTCAAAATTGTAATATTGAGTTGAAAAGATAAACAAAACAGAAAAATAATACAAATAAAGATATGCCCGCTGAGTTTCTTGCCAGTTCTTCTCAGGACAGTGGCTATTTCTTTTTCCGAACTGGTGGTAGCCTTTTGACATCAACAAGCATGAGAATTTCATTAACGTTGAGAATAAATAATTTCATTTCATTTCAGTTAATATGCTATGCTTGAAAAATGGAATTCGGGCGTTTTAATTTTTTGTTAATAAATATTTCTAAAAGGTATTTTTTGAGTTATTCTTGTAAAAAAAAATCTACTTTTTCGTTCGATCTAAAATACATACTATAAACTTTTATCATTATTTACATATTATAAAAAAATATCAAATTAAGAAGGGTAGACAAAAAAAACAAGAATTACTATGTTTACCTTTTTACTGTTTTGCTCATAACTTTTATAGTTTTAAAATTAGATTTTGGTTTTAATTCAACGTTTTGTGTTGGCATTTCAGCTGAGCTGAGTTCAAGTTGAGTTTTGACGAATTTGTTTACCACAAAGGTTATGTTATAAAAATATCTTTTTTTTTGGATTAAGAAGGTTTTATTCTTTTAGGTTATAAGGTAATAGATATAAAAATATTAAAGTAATAAAATACTCACATTTTGGCTGTCTAGCGACTTGCCCTTGCTTTCTTCTCTCAAATAAACGATTAATAATCGCATCCTTTTTCTCCCCAAAATCGATTTCTTTATTAAGTCCTTCGCACTCCGAAAAATCACACTCAATATTCGATTTTTCAATATCGATTCTCCGCAACCGATTATTCGATAAGTCCTTTAGTTCTTTATCATTCGAATAGCGCCTATTCACTTGATTCAAAATTTGCACTATTTCTTTCATTTTGCACTAAGACACGTCCACCCGCGTTAAATGTTTTTATAAATCAAAGATTTTTCCAGTATTAATAATGAGTATTTAATACAATTTTAATGACCTTATATCGTTCCGTGATTTAGCCAATGCCACTCACTTTAAAAACAAAAATATTTATCGAAAAATTCGATCACATTTTCGCGGGAAAACGTTTTTGAACTGTCAACTTTGACAGATGCTTTCGCGGTATTTTTTTTGCAAATGGCGTCGCGTTTTGTTTTGTTGCATTAAAAGGTGTTGTTGTCGTAAATGCCGGCCAGTTAATGAGATCGGTGGTTTGATTTCCGTCTTATATGTATAAATTTGCACGCTCGCTTTGAGAAACAGGCGTTCCAAGCACGTTTTATTGAATGACGTGCCGAGCTAAGAAATTCCGTAGATATAGTGTTAAGTATTGCTATGACGTATGTTCTATTAAGTTTTTATTAATGAAAATCACGGAAATTTTATATGCATCATAATCTGTTTATTATCTCAAATTATTGTTGGTAAAGTAACGGAAGATTTTTTAATTTAAGTTTTTCATTCAATGAAGATTTGAGAAGTGTTCTAGCTAGGCAGCATCCCCTATATTGCAGAGCTCCATAAGCGACGGTTACCACTTACGATCAGGTGGCCCGTATGCCCATTTACCTACGATGCAATAAAGAAAGTTTCTCTGTTTTTTTTTCAGTTCTTCTAATTAATATAATAATAATCAAAATAGCTATTTTAGAGGTACCCACCTACATCAAGGTATGTAGTATTTATGATCTCAATTTTTAATTAATGCTATTTCTTTGTTATTTGATTCTGGTATTATGACTTAAACTGTAATATTACTTTTATACAGGGTGGATCTGTTACCTTGTATCAGCTGAAGTTTGGTGGACCTGCCGAAATACAACTTGGGACCTCATTTATACTTTTTTGTACTGTTAAACTTTTTTTTTAATTTGGCATGGTGGCCCGCAATGATAGTCATACAACCACGTTGAATAATATAAAAAAATAGTTTAATGGATTAAAAATAAAACTAAGTTCGTGAGTAGTAAAACCCCCACTTCAGCTGGCACAGTTACAGATCCACCCTGTATAACAAATTAAGGATCACAGCAAATTCGATAAATATTATTTTCTAACCGTTTAATTATTTTAAGTGCAGTGTAAAGATGAAGACCAAAAGGCAAGTAATTCGTATTGACCAACAAATATTTTTGCCAAACCATTTGCCTCTAATGTTTTTCATGCTTTTGTCTCGGTACGCTGGCTGTAGGCAAAATATTTTGATGTTTTCGAGTAAATAATAATAATAATTCTAGTTTCATGACGAGAACCTTGTGAAGGCAGAAAAAGAAAAACTGCTAAAATATTTGGACCTGGCCCACGAGGTGACCGACATGTGGCGTGTTGAATCGACCATCATTGTTCCGATCGTTGTATCTGTGCACGGTCTAATAGCGAAAAGCTTCGACCGTCATCTAGAGAAGCTTTCGCTCCCCGGCTGGGTAAAGGGCCTGATTCAGAAGGCGGTCGTTCTTGACACGGCGCGTATTGTGAGGAGGTTCCTCTCTCTTGAGCCCTGACCACTGATGGCTTGGGTCGTAGACTCCGCCTGCAGTGGCCCTCTGTTTTTTATATTGTATTTTTAAATTTATTTTTTTGTAAATGTTTTTTTAAAAATATAATGTAAAAAATAAGCTAATAAATGGATATGGATAATTCTAGTTTATTAAATAAACAGTCTTGTTATAAAAATAATTATTTTAAAGATAACTTTTATATATAAACATTTAAGATCCTGGATATCGATATGATCGGATCGGATATGGATATCGAAGACGAATAAAACGAGCTCAAACACGTTGATTCTAGGTAGCATAGAGAGTTCATCTTCCGACTACATCATCAGAGGAGCTTCATGGTATCATATTATTGCATTGTCACGCGATATACATCTACGTGCAAAATGTCAGCTCAATCGGAATTCAACTGGCAAGATTCCACCCGATCTTACATACCTCCAGTGCAAGTTAATATAAAAGCTTTAAAAACTGTGTAAAACATCTTAGTAGTGAACTAAATTGTCAGTTTATGAATAAAATAACAAAAGTGGATAAATCGTAAGCGGATCTGGAACCTGCTTTAAATTAAAACTCGGTATTACCCTGTCAATTTAACACTCTAGTCCTGACAACTGAGAAGGTTAAGGTTAACCCTTTAAATAAATAGAACAATTGAGTACCAGGAGCGCATGACAACTGAGAAGGTTTTACTTGACGAACAACAAGCTCTTCTAATAAATACAACGATTAAGTACCAGGAGAGCATGACAACTGAGAAGATTTTACTTGACGAACAACAAGCTCTTCTAATAAATACAACGATTGAGTACCAGGAGCGCATGACAACTGAGAAGGTTTTACTTGACGAACAACAAGCTCTTCTAATAAATACAACGATTAAGTACCAGGAGCGCATGACAACTGAGAAGATTTTACTTGACGAACAACAAGCTCTTCTAATAAATACAACGATTAAGTACCAGGAGAGCATGACAACTGAGAAGATTTTACTTGACGAACAACAAGCTCTTCTAATAAATACAACGATTGAGTACCAGGAGCGCATGACAACTGAGAAGGTTTTACTTGACGAACAACAAGCTCTTCTAATAAATACAACGATTGAGTACCAGGAGCGCATGACAACTGAGAAGGTTTTACTTGACGAACAACAAGCTCTTCTAATAAATACAACGATTGAGTACCAGGAGCGCATGACAACTGAGAAGGTTTTACTTGACGAACAACAAGCTCTTCTAATAAATACAACGATTGAGTACCAGGAGCGCATGACAACTGAGAAGGTTTTACTTGACGAACAACAAGCTCTTCTAATAAATACAACGATTGAGTACCAGGAGCGCATGACATAGTAGATATCATATGTCTGTACGGTTTAAAATAGAACAAGACGTCAAATTCTCTTAATTAACGAGTGTTTAGTTAATTAAGACATCACAAAACACAATTATAATTTAATTAAATGACAATTAATTAATAATTTAGTTAATTATTTACGTTTTCGTGTCCTAAATAAATGTTTTGATTAAACTTGTAAATTTGTAATAATAAATAAAGCATTTTTTTATTACAAGCTTTATATTAACTTGCACCGGACGTAACTATGTAAGTTCGGGTGGTTGCAAGCTAAATTTGACAAACTTCCCGGTTTCCGATTGAGCTGACACTTTACAAGCAGATGTATATCGCATGACTATGCAATAATATGACGCTGAAAATGGCGCTGATCTGATGATGGATTCGGAAGGTGTCCATAGGAACTCCTGTACTAAACATGATAGACTCGTCGTGTTCGGGCTCGTGTTACGTGTATTAGCTAGCACTCTACTGATACATGATATCCAGGATCTTAAAAGCTTGTATTTTAAAAGTTTTCTTTAAAATAAATCCTTTATTGTTATTAATAATTACTACTAATGAGAATCGTATAGAACCTTGTGAAGGCAGAAAAAGAAAAACAGCAGAAATATTTGGATCTGGCCCACGAGGTGACAGACATGTGGCGTGTTGAATCGACCATCATTGTTCCGATCGTTGTATCTGTGCACGGTCTAATAGCGAAAAGCTTCGACCGTCATCTAGAGAAGCTTTCGCTCCCCGGCTGGGTAAAGGGCCTGATTCAGCGCGGCGGTCGTTGTTGACACG
The DNA here is from genome assembly GCA_030269945.2 of Trilocha varians. Classification (NCBI taxonomy): domain Eukaryota; kingdom Metazoa; phylum Arthropoda; class Insecta; order Lepidoptera; family Bombycidae; genus Trilocha; species Trilocha varians. The sequence continues at coordinate 14,652,900 of AP028278.1, read as the reverse complement.
GCGCGTATTGTGAGGAGGTTTCTCTCTCTTGAGCCCTGAGCACTGATGGCTTGGGTCGTAGACCCCGTCTCCAGTGGCCCTCTGCTTTTTTTATATTGTATTTCTAAATTTATTTTCTTGTGATTGTTTTTTTTTAAATATAATGTAAAAAATGAGCAAATAAATGAATAAGAATCGTATAACCATTATAAAATATTCATGCAAAGATTTTATGAGTGATAATTGTTGTAGTGTAAATTAAATATTGTGTGGGTATGACAGAAATAAACAGTCTTAAGCAACCATCTTGTTCATTTACTACATGGTGACAGCGGTGCGTAATTAAATTAAGATTTGAACGGGAATAATCATTGTGTTAGTGTCGAAAACTTTATTAAAGTACATATTATAGTTAAATATTGTGTTTAGAAAGAAGAAAATATGGAACACGCGCGTCCTCCTGCTGAATTATCTTTACAAGGAGGGCCGGCCAGTCGGGTCGACGCGTGGAAAAAATGGTTACGCAATTTTGAAACATTTTTAAAGGCATCTGGCGTATTTAAGGAATCAACAGATGTACAAGCCAGTCTACTACTAAATCTTATTGGCTCAGAAGGTAATGACATCTATTCAACATTTCGTTTTGATAACGAAAAGGACCGAGATGACGTCACTATTTTGATTCAAAAGTTTAATACCTATTTTGGCACAAAAAGAAACACAACAATGATGAGATTCAAATTTTTTACGCGTAATCAAGAAACCGGTGAAAGAATTGATGAGTATGTTACCACTCTGAAACTGTTAAGTCAACAATGCGAGTTTGAACAGTTGGAGGATAGCTTAGTGAAAGACCGTATCGTGTGTGGCGTTTTAGATGGAAGCCTACGTGACAGATTGCTGAGGACGGATGACCTTTCCCTTGACAAGGCAGTTAAAATTTGCCAGGTCAACGAACTATCGAATGATGATGGAAGACAAATCGAAGGGGTTAAGGTTGAGAGAAGTGCTTCGGTAGATGCTGTCCGAGGCGGTGCGTGGCAAGCGCGCCGCGGTGCTAGTCAGCGCAGGAGCGCGGGCGGCTGGCACGGCGCGGCGCAGCGCGGGCGCCGGACACACGGGGGACGCGGCTCAGCGGCACCTGCTGCCAGCGAGGGGCAGGCCTGCACGGCTTGCGGAAATATATATTGTGGCGGTGGTCAATACTGTGTGGCTTATAAAGTGAATTGTTTTAAATGTGGTCATAAAGGTCATTATAAAGTGATGTGCCCAAATGGTAATTTTAAAAAAGTGTTGAAGTGGCAGACAACGATTACAACGATACTGGCTATCATTACATATCCACAGTCGAACGTGTTGATCAGTTGACAAATATGCGGGACTCTAAGTGGTATGAGACACTTTATTTATGTAACTCAAATATCAGTCATAGTTTTAAACTAGACACGGGGTCCGACTTGAATGTTATGTCTAAAATTAATTACCTAAAATTAGGTTTATGTATAACTGACATTTTTATTGACAATGTACGTGCTAAATCGTTTTGCGGTAATTATATACCAATAATTGGTTCTGTAAACATAAAATGGTTACACAAAAATCAATATTATGACTTAAAGTTTGTTATCGTTGATGGTGATTGTCAGAGTATTTTGGGTAAATACACTTTGGAAAAATTGTGTTTAATTAAAAGAATTTTAACATTAGATATAATGGAGTTTGATGATCTATTTCAGGGTTTAGGTAAGTTACCTGGTAAGTACACTATTCCTATTGAAAACAATGCGGTACCTTGCATATGTCCGGTCAGAAAAATTCCACTAGGGGTTAGGGACCAACTACAAACTGAGTTGGTTCGGATGGAGCAATTAGGAGTTATTGAAAAAGTTTCCCATCCCACTTCGTGGGTTAACGGCATAGTCGTAGTAGCTAAGAAGGACAGTAGTCTACGCATTTGTCTAGATCCGAGACCGCTGAACAGAGTAATTCGTAGACAACATTATCCGTTGCCAACCCTAATGGATATAGCAACCAAACTGAAAGGTGCGCGGTATTTTAGTAAGCTGGACGCTAAATCAGGATTCTGGATGATTCAGTTGGACGACAGAAGTGCCGACTTATGCACATTTGGTACGCCTTTCGGACGATATCGGTACTTACGCTTACCATATGGAATTAACTCTGCGTCAGAAATATTTCACGCAAAAATTCGTCAGTTACTGGAAGACCTCGATGGGGTGGATTCATTCGTCGATGACGTCATCGTATGGGCTGCGACTCGAGAAGAACATGACAGTGGTCTTCGAAGTCTGCTTCAGCGAGCGAAAGAGGTAGGCATAAAATTTAATCGAGAAAAATGTGAGTTCTCTGTTGAGCAGGTGACCTACCTAGGACATACATTTAGTGCTGCTGGAATGCAAGTAGATCCAGCAAAAGTCAAGGCAATCGTCGACATGCCGAGTCCAGGCGATAGACGGGCGCTAGAAAGATTCTTAGGCATGGTGAACTATGTGAGTAAATTTATTCCTAATCATTCTAGAAAGGTGGCCCCTCTGCGCAACCTTTTAAAAAAAGATTCAGAATGGTTTTGGGGTGCTTGTGAGGATGAGACTTTCACAGAACTTAAGCGTGCGTTGTGCACAGCGCCTGTGTTAGCGTTATATGATGCGCGAGAGCGCATGCGCTGGGCGCCGTACTATTGCAGGCGGGTCGCCCCGTTGAGTTTGCTTCTCTCACACTCACTGATACACAGCAACGTTATGCGCAGATAGAAAAAGAAATGCTTGCAATTACGTTTGCAATGGAAAGATTTCATCAATATATATTTGGTAAAAATAATATAGTTTTAGAAACTGACCACAAGCCATTAGAAGCCCTGTTTAAGAAATCTCTAGATTCTGTACCCGCAAGGCTACAGCGTATGATGCTCCGTGTTCAAAAGTACGACTTCAAGGTAATTTACAAACCAGGAAAATATATGTACGTGGCAGACACACTTTCTCGTGCGCCACTGCCTGACTTAATGGATAACAAAGTCTCAGAAGAAATTATCGAACAGAGTTGTTTTTTAATACAAAACGTTCGGTTTAGCGATACGCGATTTAATGAAATAAAACATTACACTAGTGAAGATAGTGAATGTCAGATACTTATAGAATATATTCTTCAGGGATGGCCTTCAGGTAAGCACGACACTGATGAACGTGTCCGGTCATACTGGAGTTTGAGAGAATGTCTCGAGTACATAGACGGGGTAATATTCATGAATAATCTTGTACTCATACCGAAGGATCTTCGCCAAGATATGCTAAATCGAATACATGAAGGACACCTTGGCATAGACAGATGTAAGCGGCGTGCTCGTGACGTCATGTTCTGGCCAGGCATGTCGCGTGATGTGGAGCGAACTGTGAAACGATGTTCGGTGTGCGTCGAGCACGCGGCTCTGCCAGCGCGCCAGCCGATGATAAGTCACGACATACCACCACTCCCCTGGGCAAAGGTTGGCTCTGATATTTTCGAATATAATAAGAAATACTTCCTACTATTAGTTGATTACTTCTCAAATTTTGTAGAAGTGTGTCCACTGACCGGCATCGACTCTAAGCGTGTTATTGTTGCATTTAAGGATCAATTTGCACGACACGGCATACCGCAAGAATTGTGCACCGACAATGGGCCTGCATACGCGTCAAAAGAATTCCGTGATTTCGCAATTAAATGGGGTTTTAAACATACCACGTCTTCGCCAAACTATCCACAATCGAACGGTCGCAGTGAACGAGCCATACGAACAATAAAGTCACTAATAATTAAATGTACTAAATCTAATGAAGATTTTTACTTAAGTCTACTTAATTATAGATCAACATCCAGAGATGGTATTGCGAGCCCAGCTCAGCTACTCATGGGCCGTAGACTGAATACGAGGCTACCAACTCATTACAATAATTTGGAACCTGAGAGGGATAATACATCTGACCACAAAAACATACTTCGTAATCAAAGACAGAGTAAGAAGTGGTACGACAGTCGAACCCGCACACTTCCCGAACTCGAAGTCGACGACGAGGTAGTGGCTATGAATAGCGGCGGTAGACATCGCGCGCGTATCATACGCCGGGCGCCTCAACCCCGTTCATACCTACTGACTGATCGTACAGGTCGCGTCATACGCAGAAATCGAAGACACCTGCTCAAATTGGAACCGACATTATCTCTTGCTACTCATTCCGAAGACGAGAAATATGATTCATGTAACGATCTCGATGTAGCCGAAGAAAAGGCTACACCTCAGAAGTTAGTTAAAACAGAACGGACAGCTGCAAGGGAAGCAAAAATAAAAATGAAGAAAATAATAGATATGAATAGAGAATGATCATCAAACTCCGTGTATTCTATGATGCTTCATGTCAATTTCCTTTGTAAAGCAGGTGTATTGTTGAGTGTATAAGTGCTGTTTAGTGGTCAACTTTAGACGACTGATCCCAAGATTCGCATCGTAGGGCTAAACAGCACTTAAATAGATTAAAATATATTTCGCGATATTTCTTGTAGCGGATAACTTTTAAAACTTATGATAATGTAATGCTTGATCTGGATAGGGATTGGAGTAGCGATTCTCGATTCACGTTATCTCTTACTCCGGATAATTTAGAACATAAAAGTGGTTATTGTAACTGGACTATGATAGTCAGATATAAGCAAAAAAAAAAAAAAAAAAAATTAATAATATAAATAATAAGTGTTTCTTGTATCTTTATTCTATTAGTTTTTATCAACGCTTAAAAGTGTCACAAACTTATTCTAAAATTATGTAAGTGAAAACTGAATGTACACATTACGCCAACTATTAGTTGTAAACAAATAATATTTAAGTTTATATCGAGGTACATAAATGAACTCAAATCACTAATGTATTAACGTATTGATAAGTATTAGTTTGTTCGTTATAAGAAGAAAGATGTTGTAGTGTAAATTAAATATTGTGTGGGTATGACAGAAATAAACAGTCTTAAGCAACCATCTTGTTCATTTACTACAATAATTAATTTTATGTCATTTCAACATAAAATGCAAGTTGTGATCTCATAAAGTCATTATTATTACAGGGTATTTTTTATATAACCAGTAATAATAAAACATAAGAATATGTTATAAAATCTTAATAAACAACACATAAATACTATTTTCAGAACAAAATGAAAACGACCGGCTTACATTTTTCAAGCATAGCACAAAAACTACCCGTCAGGTCTACATCAAATGTATTTTATGAAATTTTGTCCAAAGTATATGTTTTCTAACAAAAAAAGAATCTTTGAAATCGGCTTATCTAGAAAAGAAATACACGTTTTTTTTTATTGCGTGATAGATAAACGAGCCTGCGACCCACCTGATGGTAAGCGGTCACCGTCGCTCATGAACCTCTGCAATGCTAGGTCGGCTGTTAAACACAAACAGGTGATCTCACGGCGACCATTACTCCAACTGAAGTTATGAAGTCACAAAGGAAACATTAAAATATACAGACTAATTGTGTAGGTACTGTAACAACCCATTACAGCCCACTGCTGGGATCAGGTCTCCTCAGAAGAGGGGTTCGGTATAGTCCACCACGCTTGCCTTGTGCGGATTGGGGACTTCACATATCTTCAGAGGATTTTAGAATCCTTTTCCGATATGCAGGTTTCCTCACGATGTTTTCCTTCACCGTTTTTAGTCAGTAATGTTGTGACACATGAATCTTTTTCACGTTAAGATTTAGAGGTAGGTACAAGCTGGTTTTGAAACCGCGACCTCCCGTACGGCAAGCGCTTCAACCACTACCCCACCACGACTTCCTTCGACGAATTGAGTACCTCCTCCTTTTAGGAAATCGGTCAAAAATACAAATTATTGGAACGAAGTTCCTTATCGCGCGTTGTGAAAGGGTAGACGAAACAAATCTTACGAAAAGTTGTCACGACACTTTTTTTGTTTTAGATGATTATCGCTAGATGGCGCTGTGATCAAAATCTTTTAAAACACGTTCCTTATCGCGCGTTACGTTAGGAAAACAAATGAGATATCTTTTAATCGAAAGGACCTTCGTTCTATTCGGGTGTCCCATGACACCTCTCAAGTTTTTTATTGTTTTGGCGTTTTAGTCCTTTTTATCAAGTTTTTTCTTTTTACTTTTTTTTATTGCCATGTAGGCAGATGAGCCAACAGCCACCTGATCGTAAGTGGTTACCGTCGCTCATGAACCTCTGCAATGTCAGGGGACATTGAGGACATCAAGTGATGATATTATGTTAAATACTGCGTTAGTCATCAGTATTTGCATAAAACGATTTGTTACATATAAAGCAAAACACCTTTTGCGAATAACTAGACAACCTTCTGTATTTCCCAGGCTGACTCTTTTCTTGATTTAAGAGTGACAAGGACGGCTGATTCATTACAAGCTTTATATTAACTTGCACTGGATGTAACTATGTAAGTTCGAGTGGAATCTTACGAATTTGATAAACTTCCCGGTTTCCGATTGAGCTGATATTTTGCACAACAGTAGTTTGTTTGAAAGCGCTAATCTCAGGAGCCACTGGTCCGATTTGAAAAATTATTTCAATGTTGTATAGTCCATTTATCGGGGAAGCCTTAAATACCTCTGTGACGCAGACGAAATGACGCGGGCCAACAAGTACCTACATGTATAGAAAAACATTGGTAATTTTATAAATTTATTTTATTTATTTAACAAAAATCCACAGCTACAATTACAGTTAAATTCAACTTAAAATTTTAAAACAAAAAATTAGCCAATTACGGATTTACATTTTGTTAACACTGATTTTAGTCCTTAGGGGTACAATAAGATAAATCAAACAAAATATTATAAACAAATAGAAAAATTATGCAATGTGTAACGAATATCATGTAGCAGTAGAGTGCTAGCTAATACAAGTAAAACGAGCCCAAACACGATGAGTCTATCTTGTTTAGCACAACAGTTCCTATGGCCACCTTCCGAATCCATTATGAGATCAGAGCCATTTTGTAATATTATTGCATTGTCACGCGATATACATCTGCGTGCAAGAACTTACATAGTTCCATCCAGTGCCAGATAATATAAAGCTTGTATAAATAATAAAATTAAGTCTACGTTCCGCACTGAATAATCTTTTACGTGGGGAATCACAGAATCTATAATATTTTAACAAACTTGTCACATGAATAACATTAAGTACATAGAAAATGGTAATAAGTTTTATTTTTAATGATTTCATGATATTCGCGAACTAGTTTAGTTATTTTTAGACGATGTCGACTGGCTCGTTTTACACTTGTTTTATCACAACGATTTTATAATATGGCGGATGTTGTATGATAAAAATATCACTCGATTTAGTAGGTACCAGGAGCGCATGACGACTGAGAAGATTTTACTTGACCAACAACAAGCTCTTCTAATAAATACAACGATTAAGTACCAGGAGCGCATGACAACTGAGAAGATTTTACTTGACGAACAACAAGCTCTTCTAATAAATACAACGATTAAGTACCAGGAGCGCATGACAACTGAGAAGGTTTTACTTGACGAACAACAAGCTCTTCTAATAAATACAACGATTAAGTACCAGGAGCGCATGACAACTGAGAAGGTTTTACTTGACGAACAACAAGCTCTTCTAATAAATACAACGATTAAGTACCAGGAGCGCATGACAACTGAGAAGGTTTTACTTGACGAACAACAAGCTCTTCTAATAAATACAACGATTAAGTACCAGGAGCGCATGACAACTGAATTACTGATCCACGTGTAGATAAGTAGATCCGAAATTTGAACCACAACGTGATCCATCTTGTCTTGATTTGTAATAAAAAATAGCTAAGTTATTTTAAACGTAACAATTTAATTGCGATCACAAAAAAAAATCGTATGTTCAATTATAACTCCTATCATTTCTTGTTTCATAGTTTTTTGCGTTAAGATTAAGATAAAGTCGTAGTTCATAGCTTTTTATTGCTGTTCACCTGGCATATACCTTGCTAGACAGTATGTCCAACTCTAGATATCTCGTGATAGAAACGAGATGAAAATGACCGTTAAATTTTTCAAGAATAACATAAAACTTCTCTTCAGATCTTTATCAAATTTATATGAGGTTACTATCTGTAGTATCTGCTTTCTATCAACAAAAGAGTAATCGGAATCGGCTTCAAAATATTTCTTCGATTTAAAAAAAATGTGGACCCATTTGGTGGAATCATTCAAATCAGTCTACCCAAATTTTAGGTTAGGAAGAAATAAACATACAGACGAATTGGTTACCTCCTCTTTTTTGGAAGTCGGACAAAAAGCACTTAAATCGCTGCTCAAATGGATGAATATAAAACTTATAATTCTAATGTTTTAAAATGACTATTAATAACTTTGCCAAATTACTCAGATGTTTTTCATCGGCTCAAGGTAGGTGTACCTAATAATCGTTTGATGTATTTTTAGTTGCAGGTAATCTAGAATATACTTTACTTTTTGACCGACTTCCAAAAATAGGAGGTACTCAATAATTCTGTATTTTTTGTTTATTCAGGCGTAACTTTTTTGTCTGGACCCATTTGAATGATTCTGGTGTCAGATGAAGGGTGATCGTGGTCGTGGGTCACCATTTACTGCTTTTGAAAAAGTTTGAAAACTCGTTTTCACGGTTTGCTAAGCGTGTTCGCGTGTATTTCTTTTCTAGATGAACCGGTTTCGATAATTCCTTATTGGAAAGAAGATATTTCAAAGGCCCCAGAATAAGGAAATCAGAGTTTGATAACCAAAGAAGTCAATGGGAACTTTTTTGTTTTTATTCTATTTATGAAAAAAGTTTTGTGAAAAAATACTAAGTAGATATTTGTATTAATATTTAAAAAGTATTCGTTACTTCTAACTGAGACGTAGCCTAAAAAAATAATAAAGAATTTTATATCGAACAATAATTTCACCACGACAACGTATTTTAGACGTCATACTTTTAATATATGGAAAAACCCGCTCGAAGCATAAAAATGTATTTATATTTTATTGCGTATTGAGAAGTTTTTCTAGAACATTCCATGAAAAGAGGTTTTATAGAAAGTTAAGGTTCTTTAGTCATAGTATAAAACAAAGTCGCTTCACGCTGTCTGTCTCTATGTATGATTAAATCTTTAAACTATGCAACGGATTTTGATGCGACTTTTTTAATAGATACAGTGATTCAAGAGGAAGGCTTATGTGTATATTTATTTAAGCTTCATCCACAAAAGAGGTTTATATAGGCGGACTTAATGCAATAGGCATTCTCTACCAGTCTACCTTTAGGTCATGAAGAGATGATGATTGAAGGAAAAACAAGTCTATCGGAAATAAAAAATAAATAAAAATTGATAACTTCAAAGCTTAAAAATTAAAAATAAAACATGCCAAAATTCATAATCATACGTGCTTGATAGCCTATATAGCAAGCCACCTGATCTTAAGTGGTTACCGTCTTTTAAAATTATAATCAAAACCAACACACAGTATAACTAGTTCAGCCCAAAAGTACAAAAAAACAAAGATTTGCTTAAACCTGTTTTATGTAACGGGTTCTGGAGGTCGATCGGTCGACGATCCTCGCCAAATCAGACCAAATCTCAATATAAAGTATATTTAAGAACAAGGCCATTTATGGTCGCTTGGTGGACTATACCTGATCCCTCTATTGAGGAGACCAGCAGTGGCAATAATGGGTTAGAGTTAGAGGAATGTATTCTACTTATTTGTTTTACAAGCTTTATATTAACTTGCATTGGATTTAACTTTGTATGTAACTTAGGTTAAGTTCGGGTAGAATCTTATAAGCTACATTTGACAAACTTCTCGGTATCCGATTTATACTTCCCGACTTCCGAGCTGACATTTTGCAAGCAGATGTATATCGCGTGACAATGCAATAATATAACAAAATGGCGCTGATCTGATGATGGATTCGGAAGGTCATAGGAACTATTGAGCTAAACAAGATTTACTTGTATTAGCTAGCTCCTGCTACATTATACCAAGGATCTTGAAAACTTCTATTTATCCACTCAACTGTGATCGGCAACCAAATTGGTTTGTTTACTTATGCCAAGTCTGTGGCAGGAGACAAAATTGAGCACAGTTCTAAAACTTGTTTTGTTTACACATTTTAATCGTCTCATATTTACGGAGATGATATCTTTTCGCTGAAAATGCAATACAGCGTTGTTTAGTAATAAAGATTTACAAAAATATAAGGTTTAATTAAAAATCGAAATTAAAATTTATTGGAAAAAAATGTTTTTAAAAGGAGGCTCAAACACGGTATTGATTCCGAACGAAGTCCCCAGTTTCGCCATCTAGCGAATAGTGACGTTCCCAGTTGAGTGGTTAAAAAGATTTCTTTCAATTTAATTATTCAACTTGTTGACTTAACTATTGAAGTTAAGTCATATACCTATGCAAGTTTTATTGCGTATAACAAACATATTGTGTTGTAAGCTAGTATGTTATGTCATGAATAATTACTCAGTTACATAACAAAAACAATTACATATATTAAATGCATCTCAATTAGTTCTCAACTGTTCTAGTCAAAGAAGTTTGTAAAAACAGAAGGGACAAACAAAATAAATTTAATAAATGCAATAATATGACAAAACGGCGCTGATCTGATGATGGATTCGGAAAGTGTCCATAGGAACGCTTGTACTAAACAAGATAGACCTAGTTTGGGCTCGTTTTACTTGTATTTTCTAGCATTCTACTGCTACATATACAGGATCTTAAAAGCTTATATTTAAAAAGTTATCTTTAAAGTAAATCATTTATTTATTTTAATAATTTCCAACAATTAGAATCGTATAAGCATTATAAAATATTAATGCAAAGATTTTATGATTGATAATTAATTTTATGTCATTTCAACATAAAATCTAAGTTGTGATCTCATAATTAAATTACTATTATTACATGTAAAATAAATCATTGAAACACAGATCATAAAGTACTTGTTTGATCGTAAAAAAAAATGAGAATCATGACGACCATCACGTTGTGTTCATCTGTAATTAAGATTGCATGTAATGTATTGTTTAAAAATGTCAGTGAATTTTCTTGTTAACATGTAAATCTTGTTGATGGACCTAATAATAAATAAATAAATAACCTCATCTGACACTAGAATCATCCGAATCGGCCCAAACTAAACTTATACGAGAAAATGAAATAAATGATTTTGATTTGCTGATTGAAAACTAAAACATGCCAGTCTTTGTCTCGTCTACAATTAATTTCTTTGTCACTACACAAACATTATTCAGCATTTATTTATTGCGTTGTATTATTTGGAAAACTGCGGAAACTGCCCGTAGTCATTTGAGAGTAATACTGCATTTAAATAACGCCCTTGGCAGTTAACCGACATTAAAAAAGCGTAGTAATTTTGTAAATTATGTGAAAAGGATTGCAATTGCATATCGTCGCCTCAGTGCTTGTTTGGCAAATCTGCACTCGAGCAAATTTTAGGTACAGGAGACAGCAAACAAGCACGGAATTTTCGTTAAGTGCCGTGTTGAGAAAAAAATTGAAATGAGATTTTTATTGTTTTAGAATTGGATATTTTAAAAAAATATTTTACCAGTCGGATGGAAATTTTATTCTTTATAATACTTCTATTCGTAAAAAATGTCAGATTGGCCAAACAAGCACTGAGGCGACGATATGTAAATACCTACAGCGCTCTGCGGATTCAATTCAATAACGCGTCTCGAGTGTTATTGGGACTGCCTCGATTCTGCAGCGCATCGGGAATGTTTGCAGAAGCCCGAGTGGATTGTTTCCATGCCACCATTCGAAAACGATGCGCATCGCTGCACTGCAGAGTGCGGGACAGTCCAAACAGCATTATGACGATGATAGCCCAACGTTACGACTCACCATACATAGCTCATTGCGTGGATGCTCATGTGGGACGAGTCGAATGGAAGCGTGGCCTATGATATCTTAGGCCACGTTCTGTTATGTCGTCACTAACACTTAGATTAAGACTTACTAACACTTTTATGTATTGTAATGTGGGCCCTTGTAGCCACTATGTTTAAAACTAAATAAAAAATATGTATTAGGAACTTTCTTGTAAACCGACTTCCAAAAAGAGGAAGTCATCAAGTCATCTGTATTTTTGTGTTTATATTAACTTGCACCAGATGAAGTCTATGTGCAATTTTTCACAACACCACTGGCTAAAATGGTGAAGGAAAACATCGTGAGGAAACCTGCATATCGGAAAAGGATTCTAAAAATCCTTTGATGATATGTGAAGTCCCCAATCCGCATTGGGCAAGAGTGGTGGACTTTGCCTAACCCCTTTTGCAACCCCTCCTTGGGAGGAGACCTGAGCCCAGCAGTGGGCAGTTATGGGTTCTTACACAGTAAAACACTTGATGTTTAGCAATGTTGTTTGGAGACACTATTTTGTACTGTTTTGTTCGGTCTGTATCTAGTAATATTGTAGTGTGGGTATTAGTAGACTACGGCCAAAGGGAGATCTTATTGCGGACGAGGTAGTGTATGATGGTCAGGCCGAAGCCCACTGTAGTAGATTTCAGATGTCGTATATATGCGTCGAATGTTGCAAATATTAATACCGCGATTCAGGATCTCGCGCGCTATTATTGGTCGCCTATAGTAAGTTTTTTTTTTGTTGCGTGTTAGATAAAACTAGCCTACGGCCCACCTGATGGTAAGCGGTCACCGTCGCTCATGAACCTCTGCAATGCCAGGGCAATGAGGGGCTGTTATCTATCGCCTACCGATACAGGACTTTCCTTAAACCTCGTTTAAAGAGGGACATGTCACAGCGCTCAGCTTACTTTATGTTATTCAAATTGTCTATTTACCTTGAGATAACTGTCATTCTAGAAACTTCTCGCATCATTGGTGCCAAGTATACCGCGTTCCCATATTGGTTCACCAACGTCCAACACACGTAAAAACAATTGACTGCCGACCAACATGTAAACGGGGGTTTTGTATACATTGACCGACATTGACACTATGTGAAACACCGTTTGACAGTTGACCTACCAGTTGTCATTTGCGGGCAATGGAAGTTGACGAGCCAATATGTAAACGCGGCATAAGATTATATCGAATTTCATTTAAATCGGTTCAGTGATTTTTTCGTGTTAATGTAGCAGATTAGTTACTTTGCTATTTTTATCACTACACTAGGTGACACGCGCAACTTTGTCTGCGTCACAGAGGGATACAGCATAGCCTATAGTCTTCCTCGATAAATGGACTTTCTAACAGCGAAATAATTTTTCAAAACGGACCAGTAGTTCCTGAGATTAGCGCGTTCAAACAAACAAACTCTTCAGCTTTATAATATTATAGTATAGATAAAATAAAACTTCTCGTAAGTTACTTCTCGTTGTCTGTGAGAGTGATTTGGAAACTTTTTGAGAATTTATTTATCATAATATTTTATGTACAAATTTTAGCTTATTTTACACAAGTTATACGTAAATTAAAGTTTTTCTACAAAAAAAAAACGTTTTCTTTTTTCCCACAGTTACCTATTATACACACAACATTTTAATGAAAAAAATATTCAAATAATTTTACAATTCACTTAATTGCGTTTGCCACTAAAATATAATACACTATCTGTTTTTGAAACGACTTAATTTCTCAAGGATTCTAACAAAAAAAACATCGAAATCGGATCATTCAGAAAATACGCAAACACGCATAGCAAATCGTTTCAAAGTGTATATTTGTATTTTCATTGCAGGATAAATAAACGAGCTTACGGCCCACCTGATGGTAAGCGGTTACCGTCGCTCATGGACCTCTGCAATGTCATTTAGTAGTCGAATTTTCGACAAATTATTAATTAGCTATACCTAATAATTTTATTAGGTGCAGTAGTTTCGGAGCCTATTCGAGACAAACAAACAATCAAACCTTTCTTTATAATATTTGTATAGACTATATTTGGGATAAAACAAAGACACAACATCATGTATATTACAACCAAGAGACCGGACATTGGACCCAAATGTTTTCTGCATGTAAGTTAGGGACTAAGGTAAGGTACCTTCTGTCAAACACACGCGAATCAAAATGGAGTCATGCGACAAAAATGGTATGAAAACTATAATAGGGATCTGTAAGTTTGGACCATCTGACGTGGGGTGAATGACCTGTTGGAATACAACTTAGAACCACTTTTATTTTAGGAATTAGATAAAAAATAAATCCTCATAGTATGGAAGTCCGCAACGATAGTCGTACGTTTTCCATACTCCTCTCTTTAAACTTTAATCTCTGGGATAAAACTACGATAAAATAATCAACGAAATGACGTATAATAAAATATAATTCATGTTTCAAAGAATGTTTTAGTATATATAGTTAATATATACTAAAACATTCAGTCACATTGCTCACCACATAACATTATACAAGATTTTCCACAGAATATTTTTAATACAGAAAAAAAAGCTAAAAGCACTCATTATTAATTATATCTTCTATCTATTCTTGTATTCGCGGATAATCGCAAAAAACATCGAAATCGGTTCAGGGTGAAATGTTCTTAAAAAACTACATCTTTATACAAAGCTCCAAGAGAAAGAGTATTTTACTATTTCGATTTTGAAAATCTAATCATTCAAATCGGTTCACTCAAACTAAAGTTATGCGAGGAACGCTTCTTTTTGGGTAGTCTGTCAAAAAAAAAACTTGAGAGGTGTCAAGGGACACCCGGATGGAACGAAGTTCCTTTCGATTAATTAGTGAGGGAATTGTAATATTTTTTTTTTTAGTTAGTTTAAAATATTTTGATCACAGCGCCATCTAGCATTCATCATATAAAACAAAATAAGCAATGGTTTTAAAAGATTTTGATCACAGCGCCATCTAGCGATAATCATCTAAAACAAAAAAAGTGTCGTGACAATTTTTCGTAAGATTTTTGTCCGTCTAGCCCCCTTTCACAACGCGCGATAAGGAACTTCGTTCCAATAAATAAATATGAAAAAATACTTACGGTTGAAAGTAAACATTCTTGTTTTTATTTTTCACAATACTAAACAATATAATTAATAGTGATTTTTTATTATCTTAATATATGTTAAGATAAACTATTTGAACTTGAATTATTTTAAAACAATTTTTATCACAAAAAGGTCTTTTGGAATGTTATTTGATAATAATTATTTTCTCCTGTAGAAGCGTTGAAATACCTGAAATAAACAAAAACAATTTAATAAAAGTTCTAAAAAAAGCAGCAAAAAACAAGATGGACCGACGACCTGGTCAGGATCGCGGGAAGTCACTGGATACAGACAGGGCAGGACCGCGAGTTGTGGAGAGGTTTGGGGAAGACATCTTATACCGGTTGTTCCACGGGGAGTGCTCCGAGGAATTATTTGAGATGATTCCAACATCTCCCTTTTATCATCGTAACACTCGGCGTCGAGGTGGAGTTCATCTCTACTATATGGAACCACCGTCCATCCACGGTTCGTTTCAGGAACACTTTTTTGCCACGCACCATTCGGCTATGGAATGAGCTCCCCTCCTCGGTATTTCCTGAGCGCTATGACTTGTCCTTCTTCAAACGAGGCTTGAGGAGGGTCCTTAAAGTTAGGTCGTAGGTAGCGACCCCTCAGTGTCCCCTGACATTGCAGAGGTTCATGAGCGACGGTAACCACTAACGATCAGGTGGGCCATTGGCTCGTCTGCCTACATGGTATTAAAAAAAATGGCCTATGTCCAGCAGTGGACGTCTATAGGCTGATGATGATGATGATAAGCGAAATAATATTACAACACCTCTGCCTAAAAATGGTGAAGGGTAACATCGTGAAGTATAGAGAATTAACTATTTTAATTCTTCGATTAAAATTTAATGTTATTTTTAAGAAAAAAAAATGTGTATAAGCTTTTAGTTCCTGGATATCATGTAGCAGTAAAATGCTAAGACAAGTAAAACGAGACAACGATGAGTCTATCTTATTTAGTCCAAGAGTTCCTATGACTACCGAGTCCATCAGATCAGCGCCATTTTGTCATATTATTGCATTGTCACGCGATATACATCTTACTATTATAAGTTTCAGCTCAATCGGAAACCAGGAAGTTTGTGAAATTTAGCTTACAAGATTCCACCATAGAATTATTACATCTGGAATCAACATTATGAACAACAGAATGAAGCCAATTTAAAGTGCACCGATCACGCGTAACTACACGATATTCTGGCGTTAGTGTACCGATGACACTCAATTCGTTTAACACACTAATAAAATATTACATACACATAAGTTCTTTAAAATTTCACTTTGTTATTTATGATGTTGATTCAAAAAATCGTGTTGTTACGCGCGATCGGTGCACTTTAAATTGGCTTCATTCTGTTGTTCATGATGTTGATTCCAGATGTAATAATTCTATGGATTCCACCCGAACTTACATAGGTATATAATTACATCCAGTGCAAGTTAATATAAAGCTTGTAAAGCTTAACGCTACAAAAATTATTACTGTTTTGATGTCATTGACAACCGCACGTGTCGTGAAACGTTGGCTAAGATAACAAATTAAATTACATATCTAAATTGTCATGGATTCTCTGTCACTAAAGGTTTAAATTGTTTTAAATTCTTTAAGTCGCTTTGTAAAACACTTGATGTTTAGTAATGTTGTTTTGAGACACTATTCTGTACTGTTTTGTTCGGTCGGTATCTAGTAATATTAGATCAATTTGTGGAAGTTTGTAACCATCAATGTTTTGTTTTAACTTATAATTAAGTATCTCATAAGTAAAAATTTTGTTATTAGTCTGTAAGCTTTTATTAAAAATTAATAAAAACGATTTTTACAATTCAAAATTTGTATTTTATTACTAACTAGCTGATCCTCGCAACTTCGTCTGCAGCAAAAAAAGGTTCAGGCACTGTTAGATTTCAATAAGACCTACAAACCCGTAGTACATCATTTTGTTCTATAATCAATAGTTTTCGCAGCGCATACGATGTAAGAAAGTTTTTGGGTATTTTTTTTCACACCTTGGCTTACATTATCGAAGTTTTAGTATGAATCTCTATTTTTTCCAAAATAAAATCTAGCCTATGTTACTCGTGGATAATGTAGCTTTCGAAAACAATTTTTTAAAACGGTTCCATAGTTTTTGAGCTCAATATAAACCAACAAAGTCAAGTCAAAGTCAAATCATTTATTTCAAAGTTGATGTGGACACATACATTTTGAAAGTCAAAAAAAAGTTCTACCACCAGTTCACTAAAATTAGCCTACGTCCTGAGAAGAACCGGAGCAAGAAACTCAGCGGGCATGACTTTTTTTTAATTTCAATTGTTCTTTTTTTCCATATTGTTTTACAATGTTTTTAACAAATGTATCAATTGAAATGGCCCGGGACGAGCACCTCAATCCCATTTTGTGCAGTCATTTATATAATCATTAAGTTTATAATAAGCTTTACTGCATAGCCGCTCTTTAATAACTCTCTTAAACCTATTTATAGGCAATGTTTGAACGTTTTCCTATTTCTAATATTAGTATAGATTACAGGCTTTTTTTATTTATTTCCTGTTTTTATATACATAATAAAAAAACTTACACTTTAATCACAGCACCTATGACCATCTTCGTAAACACAGTTAAATTAAATATTTGACAACAAATACGATTGTAATCTTCAGAATTATTGCAACGACTAAACTATAGTTGGCATGTATTAATTTAAATAAATATCATAGACTAAACGGGTCACGCAGACGGGACAGAAATGGTGTTTTGTAATTTCATATCTAAGCTTTGAGTTGTCGTTAAGTTTATGTCACTTTAATAGGTACATCTAACTAGTATATTAAGGTACCTATAGTGTATCAGTATGCTATAATATGTTTTTGTAAAATGTCATGGTGTTTTGTCACGATCGAACATATAACCAAAACCAGCGCTGGATATTGGCATTTGTCCTGCTGGTATGTGTCAATGTTCAGCATTATGCTGAGTCACAGCTGATTTGTGGTGAAAGAGAAATTACTCGCAATTGTCTCTTATTTTTTGTGTATTATTTTTTATCTTTGTATGTTTTGTTTTTTCATCACAAATAAAGAATGTCTATGTCTATACTTTTGGATCTGTATTTAAAAATGTGATTTTTAACGGACAATATTTGAATGGAAGTCGTTCGTTTGTATAATAAATATAATATTAAATTTTGGGAACATTAGTTCGGGTGAACCGATTCGAATGATTCCTGTTTCAGATGAATGGTGATGGTCATCGTGGGGGTATCGGGCAAGTACCTATGGATCTGTGTTTAAAATGGAGTGGTGGCCACGAACCGGTTGGCACTAGGAGCAACGTGGGCAGACCTTACACACGATGGACTCACTGGTCACGCGAAATGTTACCGAAACTTTCATGAACCTCTCCAATGTCTTATATACAGGACTTTTCTCTAACTTGTTTAAAGAGATGGACGAATAGAATAAAGCAGTAGACCAAAGCAGCTGGTCTTATAAAATACAATTTAGCAAAATAGTAAAATAACTTTGCCATTTAATTTTGGTAGGCGTTAACAAAAAAATTACACGTTAAACTTAAAAGTTTAAATTGACTGACTAAGATAAAGACTAACAAACACATTACCAAAAACTATGTTAGCAGAATAAACTAAAATACAAGAAGATATAAAATTGCGTCCAAATGTAATTTAAACTTTGTAGTTTGTAACGTGTACCTTTCTTTTTGTCTACATTATTGTGCTGTGTATATCATGTTAAAGAAGCTGTGTGACCTATTTAACTAGGAACAAACCAAAATTGCCGTTAATCTAGTAGTTCCCTCTAAAGGTGACATTTGACAGACACAAATAAGTGCTTAACAAAACTTGTTTCTTCTGCTCATCTTATTCTTTGACGAAAAATATTATTTTATGCGCTAGTTATCTCCATTTGTATAGAGATAATGTTAAAATAAACAGAACTCATTCAATGAATCCTAATTATTGTTAATGGACCTTCAGTAGTGTTTATTTAGTATTAATTTTGATAACAAACATAAATAGTTTATTTGACCGCTAGTAATGAAAACACGTTATCAGACGCCTCGGGTCGATATAGGTCGGATCTGTGTCTGTTTGTGTACGAGAAGAGTAATCAGTACAGAGCTGCAGAGGACTGTGTCTATAGTAGTGTAGTATAGGACTCTCGGCTAGATGTAGGTCGGATCTGTGTCTGTTTGTGTACGAGAAGAGTAATCAGTACAGAGCTGCAGAGGACTGTGTCTATAGTAGTGTAGTATAGGACTCTCGGCTAGATGTAGGTCGGATCTGTGTCTGTTTGTGTACGAGAAGAGTAATCAGTACAGAGCTGCAGAGGACTGTGTCTATAGTAGTGTAGTATAGGACTCTCGGCTAGATGTAGGTCGGATCTGTGTCTGTTTGTGTACGAGAAGAGTAATCAGTACAGAGCTGCAGAGGACTGTGTCTATAGTAGTGTAGTATAGGACTCTCGGCTAGATGTAGGTCGGATCTGTGTCTGTTTGTGTACGAGAAGAGTAATCAGTACAGAGCTGCAGAGGACTGTGTCTATAGTAGTGTAGTATAGGACTCTCGGCTAGATGTAGGTCGGATCTGTGTCTGTTTGTGTACGAGAAGAGTAATCAGTACAGAGCTGCAGAGGACTGTGTCTATAGTAGTGTAGTATAGGACTCTCGGCTAGATGTAGGTCGGATCTGTGTCTGTTTGTGTACGAGAAGAGTAATCAGTACAGAGCTGCAGAGGACTGTGTCTATAGTAGTGTAGTATAGGACTCTCGGCTAGATGTAGGTCGGATCTGTGTCTGTTTGTGTACGAGAAGAGTAATCAGTACAGAGCTGCAGAGGACTGTGTCTATAGTAGTGTAGTATAGGACTCTCGGCTAGATGTAGGTCGGATCTGTGTCTGTTTGTGTACGAGAAGAGTAATCAGTACAGAGCTGCAGAGGACTGTGTCCATAGTAGTGTAGTATAGGACTCTCGGCTAGATGTAGGTCGGATCTGTGTCTGTTTGTGTACGAGAAGAGTAATCAGTACAGAGCTGCAGAGGAATGTGTCTATAGTAGTGTAGTATAGGACTCTCGGCTAGATGTAGGTCGGATCTGTGTCTGTTTGTGTACGAGAAGAGTAATCAGTACAGAGCTGCAGAGGACTGTGTCTATAGTAGTGTAGTATAGGACTCTCGGCTAGATGTAGGTCGGATCTGTGTCTGTTTGTGTACGAGAAGAGTAATCAGTACAGAGCTGCAGAGGACTGTGTCTATAGTAGTGTAGTATAGGACTCTCGGCTAGATGTAGGTCGGATCTGTGTCTGTTTGTGTACGAGAAGAGTAATCAGTACAGAGCTGCAGAGGACTGTGACTATAGTAGTGTAGTATAGGACTCTCGGCTAGATGTAGGTCGGATCTGTGTCTGTTTGTGTACGAGAAGAGTAATCAGTACAGAGCTGCAGAGGACTGTGTCTATAGTAGTGTAGTATAGGACTCTCGGCTAGATGTAGGTCGGATCTGTGTCTGTTTGTGTACGAGAAGAGTAATCAGTACAGAGCTGCAGAGGACTGTGTCTATAGTAGTGTAGTATAGGACTCTCGGCTAGATGTAGGTCGGATATGTGTCTGTTTATGTACGAGAAGAGTAATTAGTACAGAGCTGCAGAGGACTGTTTATTTTTATCATAGCTACAAAAATATCATAATTAGGTTAACTAATCACATGTCATATAAATAAATATTTTAACCCACTAACATGTAAGCCAAATATTTTATATAAAAAATGTCTGCAAGTGTGTCATTATGATAAAATAGTCTATTTTTTTATCGACTCTGATATTTAATAGTGTCATCATCTCATTATGTTATGTCATAAAATAATTATACTATATAGAAGTTATTCTTTTATACAAATAATAAATTTAATAAATTAAGTTTTTTCTTTGCGAAAAATATAGAAACTATACTGTAACAACCCATTACTGTCCACTACTGGGCTCAGATCTCCTCAGTAGAGGGATCAGGTGTAGTCCACCACACGAACACAATGCGGATTGGGGACTTCACATATCTTCAAAAGAATTTTATAATCCTTTTCCAATATGCTGTTTTCCTCATGATGTTTTCACAGTTTTCAGAGAGTGCTGTTGTGACAAATTGCACATAAATCTTTTACGAATTAAGATTTTGATTTAGAGGTACCTACACGCCGGTTTTGAACCCGCGACCTCCTTCGAAAGGCAAGCGTAACTTAGAAACTGGTGAACTTCTTTATATTAGGTATTCGGTTTTTTCTTATGTATTCAGTCATGGGTTTGGGTATATTACCACACAAAAGATTTCTTAGAATCGTTTTACAATGTGCAGGTTTCCTTACGATGTTTTTCTTCACTGTTTTTAAACAGTGTTGAGTGAATTTGTGTATGATTTTTTTTCTGTATATTATTTATGTTGTGGTTATATTATTGAGTTAAATAACATTTTATCTGTAATTTGCAGATTTATTTACTTCGGTTAAAAGACAAAGTGATGTAAACGACTGTTTTTTTTGTTGACATCTATAATATTATGAAAATTCAATGGATACCATTTATAACATACTAGTACACTTACCAGATACACAATTGGACTGAACTCATCTTATCTCAAGAGCAAAACATGGATTCTCTGTCGTTAAAAATCTGAATTGTTTTAAACTCTTTAAGTCGTTTTGTAAAACACTTGATGTTTAGTAATGTTGTTTGTAGACACTATTCTGTACTGTTTTGTTCGGTACAGTAGCTTCTCAGCTAAATTATCATTCTCAGCTTAACTATAGAACCGCCTCCTTTTGTAATCGGTTAATAATGTCTCCTGACATTGCAGAGGTTCATGAGCGACGGTAACCACTTACGATTAGGTGGGCCGTTGGCTCGTCTGCCTACATGGCAATAAAAAAATTTAAAAAAAAAGGTTTTTTTTTCAGTAGTAGTAGCCTACTGCTAAAATTTTCTTAGCAATACCCCTGTCTTAAATATGTTGACAAAATTATAATGAAACATAAATATACATTGCTCAATATTTTAGAAAAGGCAAGTTATCTATGTACTTTTTTATTAATAAAACAAATATTTAGAACTAAATAATATATTTTATTATTTTACTGTAATACAAAATTAAATAATTATTATTACTAGCTTATAACTAATACAAATCTTTGGCATTCATTTACAATACTCTTTATAATACTTAAACTATCTAACAAAAAGTTAAAATTAATTTACTAGAAAACGTTTGAAATGCAAGTTTTAAGATCCTGTATAATGTAATGATGAGAATTTGGAGTGCGGCAGATTTAGATAATGAAGCTAATTTAAATTAAGACAATGCAACTAATTTAAAAGTGTCTTAATTATAGATAGACGGGTAATTTAATAGTGCGGCAAATTACGACAAGATGGCCAATTATAGTTCCGTATTTAACCAATTTAATTAGACTTATTCTACTTTAAAATTCTAATAAATCAATATAAAATTTCAAGACGGCAAAGTCAGACCCAAATCCGTAATACTCCGTCTGATCCAAGGTATAAAACTAGCGACCCTAGTATAAACTCCAGGTCGAGCTTTCCTCGCGCACCCTGCACCCCGAGAATCAACCCCTGGTATACAACACTTACTACTTATATAGTCACTTAGATATTTAGTATAATGGTAATATGACTATGAGAAAGAGATAATAGTAATTTGGAAAGTGCGGCAGATTTAGATAATGCGGCAATTTTAAGAGTGAGGCTTATTAAGATAAGAAGGGTAATTTAAAAGTGCGCCAAATTTAGATATTGCGGCTAATTTAAGCGAGCGGCAAATTTAGATGATGAAGCTAATTTAAGATAGCGGCAAATTTAGATAATGAAACTAATTTAAATGTGCGGCAAATTTAGATTTAAAACAATATTTAACCAATTTAACTAATCTTATTCTACCTTACATTAATTACACTTCAAGACGGCAAAGTCAGACCCAAATCCTTAACACTCCGTCTGATCCAAGGTATAAAACTAGCGACCCTAGTATAAACTCCTGGTCGAGCTTTCCTCGCGCACCCTGCACCCCAAGAAACAACCCCTTGTAGCGTCCATCGTGACGAGCGACACGCTAAACCACCCCCAGAATCACCCCTGCATGCATCTACACCCCCGGATAAGATACCTGAAATGAAATAAGATCCTGGATATCATGTAGCAGTAGAGTGCTAAGACATATAATATTTTGATTACAGAAATGAAAACGACTTTCATTTTTCAAGAATAGCACTAAAACTGCCAGTTTTATGTTTATCAAATTTATATGAGATAATTTCAAAAGTAACAGCGTTCTATAAAAAATAATCATCGAAATCAGTTCATGTAGAAAAGAAATCTGAAATCTGTGGCAGGAGCCATAAGTAACACAGTTCTAAAACTTGTTTTGTTTACATATTTTACGGAGATGATATATTTTTGCTGAAAATGTACTACAAAAATATACGATAAAATAACGAACAAGTTAATAGCACAATAATGATCTTACCAGCGCATATCATAGAGTCCAAAATTGGTTGCTGTCTTCCTCCTAAGACATGGTTTTGTCTGCAAGTTTCCAAATCTATTACTGGGACAGAAGCAGCCCTGAGGACCGGAGCGAAGATTTCTGTACCTTCTGGAAGAAGAAATAAGTAATAATTTACAAGCTTTATATTAACTTGCACTGGATGTAACTATGTAAGTTCGGATGGAATCTTGCAAGATAAAGATAAACTTCCCGGTTTCCAATTGAGCTGACATTTTGCATGCAGATGTATATCGCGTGACAATGCAATAATATGACAAAATCTGATCTCATGATGGATTCGGAAGCCATAGAAAAAATTGCATTTATTGTGGCTTGTATTTAAAAGTTTTCTTAAAAATATTTTTTAAGTTCCTGGATATAATGATAGTGCTAGCTAATACAAGTAAAACGAGACCAAACATGACGGGTCTATCTTGTTTAGCACAAGAGTTCCTATGAACACATCCATCATCAGATCAGCGCCATTTTGTCATAATATTGCATTGTCACGCGATATACATTTACGTGCAAAATGTCAGCTCAATCGGAAACCGGGGATTTTGTCAAATTTAACTCACAAGATTCCACCCGAACGATGAGTCTATCTTGTTTAGTACAGGAGTTCCTTCCAACTTTTTTATGTCATGTAGACAGAGGAGCTAACTCATGGACCTCTGCATTGCCAAGGACCTTTAAGGACTTTCTTTAAGCCTTGTTTGAAGAAGGACAAGCCATAGCGCTCGGTATTCCATCATCAGATCAACTCCATTGTACCATATAACAACATTGTCACACGATATACATCTGCATGCAAAATGTAGCTCAATCGGAAACCGAGAAGCTTGTCAAATTTTACTTTCAAGATTCCACGACTTAAAACAAAATTTCTTGCCTGTCTGTCTGTTCCTCTGTCAGCTGAACCAATTTTGGCCAGACTTACCAGATGATGTAATAAACAATTACTTTACCTTCCAAAATTACTTACCTTTCTGATAACCCCATCCGCTGACGGTACACAATTGCCCAGAAGTATCCCCACCGGTGGGCAAACAGATAGGCCTGACGTGGGAATTGAACTGCATCCCAGAACTAGATTTGGCTACCAGAATAATGGCTATATCGTTACTGTGTGGACCATCTGAAAGTGGTCATAATATTTTTATTACAAAAATGAAAACGACCGACTTCCATTTCTCAAGTATAGCGCAAAAACTACCAGTCAGATCTTTATCAAATTTATGTGAGGTTATATCCAAAGTATATGCTTCCTAACAAAAAAAAACAATCATCGAAATCGGTTCATATATAAAAGAAATACACGCATAGCAAACCGTGAAATTTTGTCCGTTAAAAATACACATTTTTAAACACAGATCGAAAAGTACTTGTTTGATATTAAAAACAATTAAATGGGACCTAAGTTCGATCATCGCCTTTCATTTGACACCAGAATCATTCAAATCGGTCCACCCAAACTATATTTATCGAGGCACAAACATTAAAAAGATAAAAAAACTTGAGAGGTGTCAAGGAACACCCGGATGGAACGAAGTTCCTTTCGATTAATTAGTGAGGGAATTGTAATAAAATTTTATTTTTTAAAGTTAATAATTAGTTAGTTTAAAACGTCTGTCTCTCTCTCTCTTATAAGAGAGCGCCATCGAGCATTAATCATCTAAAACAAAATAAGGAATTGTTTTAAAAGATTTTAATCACAGCGCCATCTAGCGATAATCACGTCGAGTCGTGACAACTTTTTCATAACAATTTCCGTCTAGCCCCCTTTCGATAACGCGCGATAAGGAACTTCGTTCCAAAAACATTTTTGGAAGTTAGTCAATCGTGTTCAAATACGGTGAATTTTGTAATGATGGTACTTAATGAAAGAAAGTATGTAAATAAGTTAGTTAAATTTTACCAAACTACTAACTATTGACTTATAGCGCAAGAGTCCGTAAACTCCAGACCTTCGTTATTTAATAAAGGCTGAGAACTTGTCAGCACATGTTCCTAACACAGGAACGATGGCCAATTATCAAGGTTGGATTGTGGTAGCTTTAGAAGATATACGGTACTAAAGGTAGGTTACTTACTCTTCCTGAAGTCCGGGTGAAGAACCACCTTCTCCGCGAAGAATCTATGCTCGTATTTATCCTGGACTTTAAGTCGATGCTCACCGACCACCAGGCGAATATGGTCCAGGTGTAATGGTTGCTAAAAAATTAAATTAAAACTAATTTGTAAAAAGTATGTGGCGACTAATAGCGCGCTAGATCCTGAATCGCGGTGTTGACATTTGCAACGTTCGGCGCATATACAGGGTGATTTCCTAGTGAGGGTACATATTGAAGGTCATGGTAACTGATGGTTATATACGACCAGTAAAAATATTATTAACAAAAAATATGGCTTAATGCCTTAGTAATCGCAACTTAAAATATCTAAAATTCTTGCAAAATGATGGTTTTTCGACAGCTGATGGGTGTGGCGGAGGTGTGGGGTGCGCGAGATTACTAGAGGTCGTTAGTCAACACTCTTTTAGCCTTAGATAAGAAGGAGTAGAAAAAATGAGTTTCGACTTCTCTTCTCTTGTCGGGAGACAATAAGAAAATTGGAAATACATGCACTACGGACATTGATTTTACATTAAAGTAAATAATCAGCCTATAGACGTCCACTGCTGGACATAGGCCCCCAAACCTCGTCACAATGATCCTGCGCTGTCTGTATCCAGTGACTTCCCGCGATCCTGACCAGGTCGTCGGTCCATCCGTTCTTCGCACAATGTATCCTGCCCATTGCCACTTCAAAGACGCGATTCTTTGAGCTATATCGAATAGAAATAATACTTGCTTTGTCAAAACAGTGCGCAGCGGACAATACTAGGCGCTCAGCAATCACTGATCCTCCACAATGATGTTCAAAGTTTAATTTGTCCACATCCAGCATTTGTATTTCAACCTGAAAAATATTTTACTTAGATTAGCTGACATATAAGATAGATAGATAAAGGTCACTCTTTAAAACTTGCCGGCTTGTACCACTAAATCTTAATGTGAAAGATTTGTCTTTTTCACAACACCACTGCCTAAAGTCGTGGTGGCCGAGTGGTTGAAGCGCTTGCCTTCCGTACGGGAGGTCGCAGGTTCAAATCCAGCCGGCTTGTACCTCTAAATCTTAATATGAAAAACATTTATGTGCAATTTTTCACAGCACCACTGGCTAAAAACGGTGAAGGAAAACATCGTGAGGAAACCTGCATATCGGAAAAGGGTTCTAAAAATCCTTTGAAGATATGTGAAGTCCCCAATCCGCATTAGGCAAGCGTGGTGGACTATGCCTAACCCCTCTTCGGAGGAGACCTGAGCCCAACAGTGGGCAGTAATGGGTTGGTACAGTACAGTACTGCCTAAAAACGGTGAATGAAACATCGTGAAGAAACCTGCATATCGGAAAAGGATTCTAAAAAAGTATAGCTAAAATAATAAGTCCAATCCATTTTGGGAAAGCGTGGTGGTCTATGCCTAATACCCTTTTCCTTTCATTGTTGTTTGGGTTCTCGCTGCCAGTAACTCATTAAACAACCGATCAAACAGCCATTTTAAAGCTTGCCACGTACATATAAGTAATTGTAATTGTTTTTTTATGATTTATGCAAAAGCAGCAAAAAGGTATTTTAAATATATTTTTTTAATTTAAACACAAGTCTGTGTTTACAGCTATTAGCTCGCCAACTTTCAACAACTGGTAGGCCAACTGTCGAACAGTGTTTCACATAGTTTCAATGTCGGTCAATGCATATGAAGTCCCTGTTTACATGTTGGTCAATGGTCAGTCACCGTCATTTGTTGGAACGAAGTTCCTTATTGCGCGTTAGGGGGCTAAAGGAAATTCTTATGAAAAAGTTGTCACGACACTTTTTTTTTTTCTTTTATGAAATGAAATGTATTTTTTTAACAAATTACAAAAGACAATAAAGATTTTTCAGTGATTTTTTTTGTTTTAGATGATTATCGCTAAATGGCGCTGTGATTAAAATCTTTTAAAACAATTCCTTATTTTGTTTTAGATGATAATCGCTAGATGGCGCTGTGATCAAAATATTTTATAAAACAATTCCTTATTTTGTTTTATATGATTAATTCACTAATTATTCGAAAGGAACTTCGTTCCATCCGGGTGTCCCTTGACACCTCTCAAGTTTTTTTAAGGAATTTTATAAGGAAACGCGGCATTAGAGAATAAGTCTGCAGGACGGTAAATTTTGACCTTTTACCTTTGTTTGTCGATAAATATTAAGCGTAGGTGTCTACTGTCGAAACTTCTGAACTTTAAATAAATTAACATAACAATAACTTATTGGATTATGATTAATTAATAAAATATTTCTGGTTATGTGTAATATAGCCTTTTTGGTACTATATGGATTCGCGAAAAATCATGTGAATATATTGACAAAAGTGGTTTTTTTTTTTTTTTTTTTTTTTTTTTTTTTTTTTTTTCAGTTGGAGGAAATCACCGGATCCCCGCCCGCCCCGCGGGCGGGGTATGTGGGAGTTGAACCTCACTAAAACCTCCAACCGCTCACACTCAGCGTCCGAACCCCGGCTGAGGCCAGAACCCAGCACGGGGTTTTGTGGGACGGCGCGACGCGTAACGCTCTCGGCACACTTTTCCGTCACGCCGCCCCCGGACGCCGAACCGGCGGCCGCCGGCGATACGGCCACCGGCTCTCTCGGTCGGCGGGCTATCCGAAGCCCGCCAAGATGGCTGGACCGCGTGTCACCCTCCCACGGAATACCCCGCTGGGTCAGAACCAGCGTGGGTCGGGGAGCGCGGTCCGCCATCCTCCGGATGCTCTGACGCAAGGGCGTGCTGAGCGAGACACGACACCTTCTTGGGTCCCCGCTCGCACTCACATGCGTTGGGGACCCGAAACTCTTAAGGGGCCAGATTCTGGGCGAGATCCCGGTTCCGGCCCCTTGCTCGACGGCGGCGGGTTGTTGCGGGGCGGAGAGAAGAATAAATTCTCTCCCTCGCACTCCCCGCCACCCTCTTCTGCGAGATGGTGGACTCGCAGAAGTCGAGCATCGCCTTCCAGGACTCGCCACTCTCGAGCATCGACGCCACGACGCCCGGGAGCGACAAGTCCGGTCCTATTTGTCGGACCAGGACACACCGCTGCTGCTCCCATGCGGGGCAGACAGCGAGCGTATGCTCCGGTGTGTCCTGGTCACATCCTATACAATGATGGCACCTCGTCGTCGGCTCCACCTGAATGCGGTGCAGATACCGCCCGAAGCACCCGTGCCCGGTCAGCATCTGCACCGCCCAAAAGGTGAGGCGTCCTTCGCCACGACCCACCCAATCCTTTAGGACGGGGCGGATCGCCTCGACGGTCCGCAGACCCCAAGTGGGGTTAGCGATGCGTCGCTCCCACGACTCCATTACGGACCGCCGAGATTGGGCCTTCCGATCCCGAACAGCTTCCCGCAGGGGACGCACTACGCCCCGGGCCCGGAGGTCGCATCGCCAACGATAATCGTCAGCGAGCGCCTCCGCCTCCAACTCCCAGGGCGGCGTCCCCGCCAGCACGCACGCCGCCTCAAACGCGACGGTGCGGTACCCGCGGATGACCCTGATGGCTACGATGCGCTGTGGCCGGCGCAAGTATCGGGCAAAAGTTGCCCGAGTACGAGGCTCGGCCCAAACGGGCGCACCGTACAGGGCCATCGAGCGCACCACCCCCGCGTAGAGGCGGCGCACCGCGTGGCTGGGTCCCCCGATGTTCGGAAGCAACCGACCAAGATGGCCGGCCGTCCTCACAAGTCGAGGGACCAGCTGCTCGAAGTGGGTCCGGAAGGTCCAACGGCTGTCCAGCACGAGGCCGAGGTACCTGAGATGCACCCCGACCTCAATTCGGACGCCTCCAACTACGACGTGGGCGTCGACGGGCGGCACCGCCCTTGCCCTGTGAAACCACAGGGCCTGGGATTTATGCAGCGCCACGTCGAGGCCCAGCCTCCTGATTCTGCCGACGACGAGGGCCACCCCCGCTGTGGCAAGACGGGCAGACTCTCTGTGGTCGTCCCCCCGGGCCACGACCAACGTGTCGTCTGCGTAACAAACGACGCTAAGGCCCGGGAGGAGGGCGCCCCTCAGCACCCAGTCGTACCCGAGACAAAAGTGGGTTGGTCGATTTAGAGAGGATCTGTCAAAATGAGTGACGGTAACCACTTACGATCAGGTGGCCCATTGGCTCATCTGCCTACATGGCAATTAAAAAATAAAATAAAGAACAGCCCTCTAAAATGAGGTCAAAGTCAAATCAAATGTGCCCAAAGTTATGAAGGTAAAAAAAATGCAGACGAATTTAGTACCTCCTTCTTTTTCGGAAGTAGGTCGAAAATACTGTCATTTATCTGTTATATATTGCTTAATAGTTTATTTTAAAGAAAAAATTAAAAAAAACTTGAGAGGTGTTGAGAGGTAAGAAAGAAAGAAAGAAAGAAAGAAAGAAATTAAGAAAGAAATTAATTTTATTAAACACACATACTTAAAACACAGGATGAATAACAAAACATAATTAACATAGAGAGGTGGTGTGAGGACACCCGGATGGAACGAAGTTCCTAGGGAATTGTAATAAAATTTACTTTTTTGAAGTTATAATAATTAGTTAGTTTAAAACGTCTGTCTGATTATAGAAAGAGATAGACAGATAGACGTTTTAAATAAGAAAGAGAGAGACAGACGTTTTAAACTAACTAATTATTATAACTTAAATAAAATATTTTGATCACAGCGCCATCTAGCATTAATCATATAAAACAAAATAAGGAATTGTTTTATAAGATATTTTAAGAACAGCGCCATCTAGCGATAAAACTAAAACAAAAAAATTGTCGTGACGTCTTTTTCATAACAATTTCCGTCTAGCCCCCTTTCGACAACGCGCGATAAGGAACTTCGTTCCAAAAGATTTTAAGATCCTGGATATCATGTAGCAACACATTGCTAGCTAGTAAAACATACAAGTAAAACAAACCTAAACACGACGGGTCTATCTTGTTTAGCACAAGAGTTCCTATGTCTACCGAATCCATCATCAGATCAACACCATTTTGTCATATTATTGTATTGTCACGCGATATAAATTTACGTGCAAAACGTCAGCTCAATCGGAAACCGGGAATTTTGTCAAATTTAACTCGCAAGATTCCACCCGAACTTACATACACATCCAGTGCAAGTTAATATAAAGCTTGTAATAAGGACACGTTATCCTTAAAATATTACGCAAAAACGGTGAAAGCGTATCGAAGTAAATTCGTCACGATATATCATGAAGACAGCTGTCAAATGCTTGCCAATACGCTTTTGTTTTGAAAACTAAAAACTGGGTTAAGAGTTACATCACACAGTCTTTTGTGAGAGATGTAATATAGTTTACTTGAACTGTAATTTTGAATCAAAAAGGGGGAGGCAATTGTAAAAATTTGTGCCAATACAGGGTGATTTCCTAGTGAGGGTACATATTGAAGGTCATGGTAGCTGATGGTTATATACGACCAGTAAAAATATTATTACCAAAGAATATGGCTTAATGCCTTTGTAATCACAACTTAAAAATATCTAAAATCCTTGCAAAATGATGGTTTTTCGACAGCTGATGGGTGTGGCGGAGGTGTGGGGTGCGCGAAATCACTAGAGGTCGTCAGTCAACACTCTTTTAGCCGAAATTGTTTATGTAGTTTTGTCGAAAATAGATTTAAAAAAAAAAGTAATTTTACCTATTTTTTGTAATATTCCGTATTAGAACAGGGTACTCATCACCCTCCTGCAATATGTAACTTCTTTAAAAAATCACCCTGACATCAAAAATCATTAAAATGGAAGTTGATTAGTTGATTATTTTTAGTTTTATTCAAAATATTATTTATTGTTTTCTTTTAACTTTGTTTGTATGAAAAAAGCCTGGTATATTAAGGAATATTTTAAATAAATATTTCACCATTGTTGACCCTTGAAAATAATATTGAAAACTATCTAAATATGATAAGTTGTAAATTAATTATACATCTAAAACAAAAAAGTTGTCACGACACTTTTTTGTTTTAGATGATTATCGCTAGATGGCGCTGTGATCAAAATCTTTTAAAACACGTTCCTTATTTATGTTTTAGATGATTATCGCTAGATGGCGCTGTGATCAAAATATTTTAAAACACGTTCCTTATCGCGCGTTGTGAAAGGGGGCTAAACGGAAAAAATTGTTACGAAAGGATATATTTTTTATAAGATATCTTTTAATCGAAAGGAACTTCATTCTATTCGGGTGTCCCATGACATCTCTCAAGTTTTAGTTAATTTGTAAATTTTTCGATATAATTAATACATTATTATAAATGTAAGTTTTATCACTATCTTTCTTAACACGAAAACAATACCTATACAACGTCAACGTATATTAGCATACATGCATATAATTAACCTAAATGAGTTATCATTGTTTTGATTCGATTTTGCAAAATCAAGCGTTTTAGTTTCAAGGTCATAATTTAACCTTCGTATTGTTAACCAACTTCTAAAGAAGAGGTTATATCATTGTTTTTTATGTTTATCGCATAACGTGTTGGG
Organism: Trilocha varians; assembly: GCA_030269945.2. NCBI lineage: Eukaryota > Metazoa > Arthropoda > Insecta > Lepidoptera > Bombycidae > Trilocha > Trilocha varians. The sequence continues at coordinate 14,620,616 of AP028278.1, read as the reverse complement.
TGAACCGATTTGGGTGATACTTGTTTCAGATAAATTAATGATGATGATGAATAATTGTCAAGATCGAATTTTAAATGTAGCTTTTTAATGGATAAGTGTTTGCGATTTTTTTAAGGATTAACCGATTTTAATGATTCTTTTTTGTTAAATAGTAATACTTGGGACATAATCTCATTTATGAAATTCATTCATCAATCATTTAAAAAAATGAAATCTGACTACTGGTTATATCCTGTTCTCTAAAAATGAACGACGGTAATGTTTTTTTTTGCTCAAAAATATTTTTCTTCGTCATTGTACATCGAGATGGCCTAGTAGCTAGAATGGCTGCTGTGCAAGAGATCTAGAGTTCGAATTGACAATACGACGCTTTATATTATGACGCGAATATTCGCTTTCGCAAAAATATTTGACAATTTAATTTGTTTGACAAAAGTTTCGTTGATGTAGAGAGAAGCTAACAGCCAAAATAAAGGTCATCTCAAACCTTTTAAAATGAAAAAAAAAACATTATCTTGATAGCTCACTTTAGGAAGTCAGTCAATAACATAAGCCAAATGAAAAATATTTTTTAGTACTCACCTGCCAAGGAAATGCACCATAAGGCGCTTCACTGCCCCCAACAATCTTTCCTGTCCTCCCAGGATTGAAATCCACGGTCCTTGTCCCACATTGAACTTTAGCAGGCTTACCATTACCACCCACCAAATTTTGATTAAAATAATTGGAACTAAAGCTGTTAAAAGCCTTAGAAGGACGCGTTCTATTCCTATAATACTCCATATGGTTAATTTTGCTGAAAAACTCAGCGTTAATAACCTTAAAAACGAAAAATACAATCCATAGTTTCGTAAACATTTTGCACTTCCCGCCAAAATTGCTGTCAAAGTTTGCGCACAAGAGTCACTAAAATCCCGATGAAATTTAAAAGTATTTTTTTCCACACAAATGCAAATAAACTATTTTCTAGTTATCAATAAAAATCAGTAAAAATCACGCACAAAAAAAATACGCGCCAAATTTTTTTACAGTTCTTTTTCAAGATGGCGGTCCTGTGAGCCGTCCGGTTAGCTCGGCCGGTACGCGCTGTGTGATTGTTAAATGTGGAGTATCATCATTTGTTTATGTATATTGGTGGTGTTTGTAACACGCGAATGCAGATCGCTGATCGATCTTATGATAGGATTTATGAATCACTTTCAAAGGGCAAAAGTTTTTTTATAGCACAGGCTACTCAACGACAAATTTGGGATATTTAAAATGAAACTTAATCTGAGCTTGATATAGGTTAGAGATTGTCTTAAAGTTTAAAGTTATTTAAATCGTTACCAAGCTCTTTTTTGAAAACATATACGATCTTTTGTGCACGTTTTTACCATTTTTAATCAAAATACACCTCACATAATATACAAAATAAGTGCTAACTTGGTGTTATCATAAATGGACCTTTGCAATACAGATTACTCCAAAAGATACTTTCATGCATTTTCAACGCCACTGGAACTCGAACTCACATCACACACTAAGGGTTCATGCTCAGAGTCTTGTAGATACAGTGAGTGTGGTGTGTCGTGATGTGAGTTCGAGTTCCAGTGGTACTACCCAAAAGCTAACGAGAAAGAGGGTAGACAGATTTGTTTGCTCCTAAACCGACCCACAGTATCCAGTCTTCTCGTGATCATGACGTTTGCAACAACGTTGAAATATCAAGACAACTCAATTAATGAAATATCGTGCTAAGAACCCGTCGAAAATGCATGAAAGTATTATAGAAAACCGCGAGTGTCTGAATAAGTTTACTCCAATAGATCTTTATATCGTCAGTTCTTTAAAAACAAATCATATCACTCGAGAAACATCGTGAGGACGAGATCATTCCAAAGCATCTCCGTAGAATCAAGTGTTCAAATTACTCAAGTTTAACTGAAACTGTAGGCAGATGGCATCGGGTTTTTTAGGTTTCAACTGAAAATCAGTGCTTTTGGTCTTCTTTGAGATCATAAGCTTTCCTGAGCTGAAACCTATTCGCACGACACTGAGGACAAGCCTCTATCTTGTTCGGTTTTATTTTATTTTTTAACTTTTTTGTACCTTGTTTAAATAGGTATTATACTGTTTCTTTCTTTCCTTTCTTTCTTTCTACTTGTCTTGTCAAATAGCTTTGTTGTTGATTTCGCCAGTACATCTGTGACAATGATAAACAAAGTAAAAGTAACTGAATAAAAGCGCAATTGTTGAAATAACACAAAGGATTTAGGTTATCGATTTAACTGCCAACACTGATCCACTTTCCAAACGATTGTCACAAAGAATATTGTCACATACGGATCACTTGCATTCATACACAATAATTATTCATACTAGAGGAAAAATAGTCGTGGTGGCCGAGTGGTCGAAGCACTTCCTTCCGTACGGGAGGTCGTGGGTTCAAATTAGGCTTGTACCTCTAAATCTAAATGTGAAAAAGATTTATGTACAATTTTTCACAACACCACTGACTAAAAACGGTGAAGGAAAACATCGTGAGGAAACCTGCATGTCGGAAAAAGATCTCAAAAATAATTTGAAGATGTGTGATTTCCCCAATTCGCATTGAGCAAGCGTGGTGGACTATGCCTAAACCATCTTTGGAGGAGACTTGAGCCCAGCAGTGGGCAGTAATGGGTTGTGACAGTACAGTACAGAATCCTCCGGAGACTAGGCACCCTAATGCGATCGTAGGCGGCAACTAATGCAGTATTAATGCTTAGATTTATTCTGTCAACAAATCTCATTTATAAAACACTTCATGTAAAAGTATTATCATACTCATCTCATAATTTACTTGTAACATTGATTTTTCCTTTTCACGGCCATAAAATGAGGTTAAGGGTAATTAACTGAAAGATTTAATCATTAATGGGTATGTTAAACAGTATGGTGTTTGGATTTCATAATATTATGTGACTCAATGAGAACAGAATAAAACGACTAAGTATCAGGAACGCATGACAACTGAGAGGATTTTACTTGATGAACAACAAGCTTTTCTAATACATACAACAGTTAGGTACCAGGAGCGCATGACAACTGAGAAGGTTTAACTTGACGAACAACAAGCTCTTCTAATAAATACAACGATTAAGTACCAGGAGCGCATGACAACTGAGAAGGTTTAACTTGACGAACAACAAGCTCTTCTAATAAATACAACGATTAAGTACCAGGAGCGCATGACAACTGAGAAGGTTTAACTTGACGAACAACAAGCTCTTCTAATAAATACAACGATTAAGTACCAGGAGCGCATGACAACTGAGAAGGTTTAACTTGACGAACAACAAGCTCTTCTAATAAATACAACGATTAAGTACCAGGAGCGCATGACAACTGAGAAGGTTTTACTTGACGAACAACAAGCTCTTCTAATAAATACAACGATTAAGTACCAGGAGCGCATGACAACTGAGAAGGTTTTACTTGACGAACAACAAGCTCTTCTAATAAATACAACGATTAAGTACCAGGAGCGCATGACAACTGAGAAGGTTTTACTTGACGAACAACAAGCTCTTCTAATAAATACAACGATTGAGTACCAGGAGCGCATGACAACTGAGAAGTAGATTAAAAAAATGTTCTAGAAAATTCTATCTTAAGTTACCCACTGCTAACTATGCCTTAAGTTTTAACCCACTTAGTTAGTTACGTAAATGAAAATTAGCATATTATCTGTAACCAAGTTACACTGACCTATAAAATAAGTTTTCACGGACCGATTGTTAAGTAAGTCTGAAAAGGTACAAACTGCAAAATAGTTTTATACCTTTTTGTACAAAATTATCTTAAAACCATTCTTTTTTCGTTTTTGAACAGCTTTTGGTTTGAAGTAAGTCTCTAAAGTTAGGTTGTAGGTAGAGGGACAGTGTCCCCTTAAAATAATATAACTCCTTAGTAGTCATGCGCTACTGGTACTTCTTGTTCTTTTCCCAGCAGATTCTCGAGTGCTACGACTTGTCCATCTTCAACGAGGCTTGAAGAGTCTTTCAGTAGATCATAGGTAGCGAGTCAGTTTCCCCTGACATTGCAGAGATCCATGAGCAACTATAACCACTTCCTATAGTTACCTACCTACATTAGCTCTTAGTAACTATGCGCTCCTAGTACTTTTTGTCCTTTGCTCAGCAGATTCTCGAGTCCTATGATTTGTCCCTCTTCAACGAGGCTTGAAGAGTCTTTCAGTAGGTCATAGGTAGCGAGTCAGTTTCCCCTGACATTGCAGAGATCCATGAGCAACAATAAACACTTCCAATAGTTACCTACCTACATTAGCTCTTAGTAACTATGCGCTCCTGGTACTTCTTGTCCTTCGCTCAGCAGATTCTCGAGCGCTACGCCTTGTCCTTCTTCAAAGAGACTTGAAGAGTGCTTTAAGTTAAGTCTTAGGTAGCCGACAGTGTCCCCTAACATTACATAGGTTCATGCACGACGGTAACCACTTACGATCAGGTGGCCCGTCAGCTTGGCCGCCTAAATGGCAATAGAAATACCCTCCTATGTTCGTAAAAATGATTTGATCTAATATATATTATAAAGGCGAAAGTTTGTATGTATGGATGGATGTATGGATGTATGTTTGTTACTCTTTCACGTAAAAACTACTTAATGGATTTGAATGAAACTTTACCACAATATAGCTTATACATCAGAATAACTCATAGACTACAATTTTTGAACCCCTTTGTAACGTAGACGAAGTTGCGCGGGCCCACTGGTATATTATAAAGGCGAAAGTTTGTAAGTATGGATGTATGGATGTTTGTTACTCTTTCACGTAAAAACTACTTTATGGATTTGAGTGAAACTTTACCACAATATAGCTTATACATCAGAATAACACATAGGCTACAATTTTTGATAATAATCTAGACGGGACGAACCTGAAGTCCACGCGAACGAAGTCGCGGGCAAAAGCTAGTATTAAATATTTTCGCATAATGTAAATAAATTTGCAATCTGTAGTCAAAACATCTGTGTTTGAATAATTAGCAACATCATTTATTTCTGTGAAAATATATTATTCACATACGAAAAAATTCTGGGTATGTAATTTGTTTTAAAGAAAAAAAATAATTACAAGTTTTTTAAGATCCTGGATAGCATGTAAGGTAAATCAAACGAGCTCATACACGACGGGTCTATCTGGTTTAGTACAAGAGTTCCTATGGCTACTTTTCGACTCCATCATCAGATCAGCTTCATTGTGCTTCATATTATTGCATTGTCACGTGATATACATCTGTACAAAATATCAGATCAATTGGAAATCGGGAAGTCGATCAAATTCAATTTGCAAGATTTCGTCCGAATTTATATAGTTACTGTACCAACCCATTACTACACACTGTTGGGCTCAAGTCTCCTCAGAAGAGAGATTAGGCATAGTCCACCACGCTTGCCCAGTGCGGATTGGGGACTTTACATATCTTCAAAGGATTTTTAGAACCCTTTTCCGACATGCAGGTTTCCTCACGATGTTTTCCTTCACCGTTTTTAGCCAGTGGTGTTGTGAAAAATTGCACATAAATCTTTTCCACATTTAGATTTACAGGTACAAGCCGATCGGATTTGAACCCGCGACCTCCCGAACGGAAGGAAGCGCTTCAACCACTCCGCCACCACAACTTTTGGAAATTACATCCAATGCAAGTTGTAAAGCTTTTAAAAAACATTTTTCTTATTTTAAAGACGAACCGATACCGATGATTCTTTTTTGTTCCACGTTGTCACTTTGTATAAAGAATGTGCTGACTCATTTTGTCAAGATGAGTTGTTTGCGCTAAATACTTCAAGTCCCTATTGTCAATATTCTGAGTATGAGATGTGATCTAAATTGTGCATAATAATATGAAAGTCAGATAATAAGAATTGAACATTGTATGCAATGAACAGGGGTTCAAAACCTTTGGCTATTTTAAAAAAAACTACAAGACTCTCTGAGCATGAACCCAGTGAATGTGGTGTGTCGTGATGTCAGTTCGAGTTCCAGTGGTACTACCCAAAAGCGAACGAGAAAGAGGGTAGACAGATTTGTTTGCTCTTAGATCGACCCGCAGTATCCAGTCTCCTCGTGATCATGACGTTTGCAACAACGTTGAAATATCGAGACAACTCAATTAATTAAATATCAACAATCAAACAATCAAACCTTTCCTCTTCACAATATTAGTAATATTAGTAATCTATACTAATATTATAAAGCTGAAGAGTTTGTTTGTTTGAACGCGCTAATCTCAGGATCTACTGGTCCGATTTCAAAAATTCTTTCACTGTTGGAAAGTCCATTTATCGAGGAAGGTTATAGGCTATATTTTATTTTCAAAAAAATTAGGGATCCGCATGAAAATATCGAATATGTAACAAAAGGTGAAAAATCGAAAACCTATTTATGCGTACGCTGCAAAAACGATTGACAATAGAACAAAATGATGTACTAGGGGTTTTTAGGTGTTAGTAAGACAAACAAAAAAGTCCGCGACAGCATATATCTAACTATCATAGTTTAGTCACAATAACCACTTTTATGTTTCTAAAATTCAATATTTCGTTCTGAGATTGAATTTAACGTTAAAATAGTATCGTTATATTAATCCTTATCTAAATTAAGTATTATGTTATCAAGAGTATTAATGTAGGAGTAAATTACTTTTTGTTTTATTCCAATCGGATTTTTCGTTGAGAAGTTATGACGAGTATAAAACGCAAAAAAATATACTCAACGCGAGCCGCGCAAATAACATTGCGAGTACTGTTTGAACTCCTTTGTGACGCAGACGAAGTTGCGGGGGTCATCTAGTAATATAATAATAGCCTATTTATTAGAGAAAGAACACACTGCAAACAAAATACATTACAAGTTTTAGAAAATGTCTCTTAACTCTACATGCCTTCTGGCATAGGCCTCCTCCAACTGCTTCCATTGCGATCTGTCTGCAGCCACCCTAGTCCAGTACGGTCCCAAAGTCAGGCGTAATTCGTCTTCCCAACGTCTAGTTGGTCGGCCTTGTCTTCCTACGCCATCTCTCGGATTTTTAAACATAAACAGTCCTAAATGTTTACAACCTCTGTCTTTAGTACAACGCAGATGTGATCGGGTAAGTACAGTTAAATTCCGAAATGTCATCTTGAATCATCTCGAAAGTGGTACATGACATTTGACATTTATCAGTTGTACCCTAGACCTTAGATTCGGAGACGGAGCGACGGGAAAGAGTGCCTAGCGCGTAACGCGTCGCGCCGTCCCTCCAAACCCCGTGCTGGGTTCTGGCCTCAGCCGGGGTTCGGACGCTGAGTGTGAGCGGTTGGAGGTTTTAGTGTGGTTCAACTCCCACATTCCGGTTCGGGGATCTGGTGATGTCCTCCAACTGAAAAAAAAAGACCTTAGATTATTTACTGTGCTTGGATGAGAAGTACCTACTAGATACACGATTTTTTAAATACAATCTTTTAAGATCCTGGATATCACGTAGCAGTAGAGTGCTAGCTAATACAAGTAAAACGAGCCTAAACTAGGTCTATCTTTATTGCAGCGTGTTAAGCACAAGCGTTCCTATGACCTTCCGAATCCATCATCAGATCAGCGCCATTTTGTCATATTATTGCATTGTCACGCGATATAAATCTGCATGCAAAATGTCTTCTCAATCGGAAGAAGTTTGTCAGAAGCCCGCTGACAGAGAGCCGGTGGCCGTATCGCTGTCCGGCGTCCCGGAGCGTCGCGATGAAGAAAGAGTGCCGTAGTGCGTCACGTGTCATGCCATCTCGCATAACCTCGAGCTGGGTTCTGGCCTCAGCCGGGGTTCAGACGCTGAGTGTAAGCGGTTGAAGGTTTAAGTGTGGTGCACCTCTCATTGTGCAGTCCGGTTTCCTCCAACTCAAAAACATCTCTTTTAATAATTTTCTTAAAAAGGTTTAAAAATGTCAGATACGCTGTTACGCGTAATAATTTAATTATTATAGACTTGTTGTCTTCATAATTATATAAATAAAATAACTTGTCATATCGCAAAATAAAACTTTCATGATTTATAAAAATTTACGTAACATGCTGATTAATCATACAATTATTCATTCAAAAACGTCTCATTTCAAAATGTATTGTTTAATTTGTGACCTTATTGCATCAAAAACAAGGTTGTTTTTTCACGCTGTTTTTGGCAGTTAAGACATTTATTAAAATTCGTTAAATTCGGTCATACAGTTAAACGAAGACAGTGTAATGTCGCTCATGGTGAATCATGTTGAATGTAGGTTGTGCAGAGCAAATGAATTGAAGTCAATACAATTAAAATATTTTGGTACGAAGTTCCTTATCGCGCGTTATCGAAAGGGGGCTAGACGGAAATTCTTATGAAAAAGTTGTCACGACACTTTCTTTGTTTTAGATGATTATCGCTAGATGGCGCTGTGATTAAAATCTTCTATAAAACAATTCCTTATTTGGTTTTATATGATTAATGCTAAATGGCGCTGTGATCAAAATATTTTATTTAGAAGAAATAAAGAAGAAGAAGATTCTCTTATAGAAGAGAGAGAGAGAGAGACGTTTTAAACTAACTAATTATTAAAACTTAAAAAAATAAAATTTTATTACAATTCCCTCACTAATTAATCGAAAGGAACTTCGTCCCATCCGGATGTCCCTTGACACCTCTCAAGTTTTTTTAAACAAAACTTTAAATACAAGCTTTTAAGATCCTGAATATCATGTATCAGTAGACAAGTAAAATGAGCCCAAACACGACAGTTCTATCTTATTTAGTACAGGACCTATGACCACCTTCCGAATAATCAGATCAGCGCCATTTTGTCATATTATTGCATTGTCTCGCTGGCTAGCTGTCTACTTTTTTTATTCAGAATCTTAAAAACATGTATTTCGAGTTGCACTGGATGTAACTGTGTATCTATGTAACTATGTAAGTTCGGGTGGAATCTTGCAAGCAAAATTTGACAGATTTCCCAGTTTCCGATTGAGCTGACATTTTGCACGCAGATGTATATCGCGTGGTTAAGAATTGACTCCTTTTAGTGAACTTACTGCAATTAAATTACACTATACAAAGCGGCACATGCAAGCAAGTTATGAATCATTTTTATCGATAAATATTATGCATAATCTTTTAAATTATATTAAAACTTGTTTTGAGTCCCTTACATCGATATATCATGGCGAACTTTCGTAACGTGTTAAATAATGTCAATTGCATTATAGAGCCTGCAGATTAAGGCGGGCCGCAACGGATCGCATTTATTTTAAGTCTATCTCCAATATTTATTGAGTGACTTCCAAAAGTCCTTAAAAGTAGGCCGTAGGTAGCGGCACCCCAGTGTCTGCTGACATTGCAGAGGTCCATGAGCAACGGTAACCGCTTATGATCAGGTGGCCCGTTAATTCGTCTGTCAATAGGCAATAAAAAAAAAGTTATTTAATTCGTCTGTATTTTTTTATGTAAGTTTGTTCCTTCTTTACTTTAGTTTGGGTGGATCGATTTGAATGATTCCGGTGCCAGATGAAAGGTGATAGTCGTCATGGGGTCCCATTTAATATTTTTAAGATCGAAATCTTTTGGATCTGTGTTGAAAAATGTGTATTTTTACCGGATAAAACATCACGATTTGCGTGCATTTCTTTTCTATGTAAACCGATTTCGGTAATTCTTTTTTTTAGCTACAACTCTGAGATACAAGCCGGTTCAATCTCCCACACGGAAGACAAGGGCTTCATCCACTACTCGTCGCCTCAGTGCTGTGTGCAGTATATTTTTTCAATTCTAAAACAATAAAAATCTCATTTCAATTTTTTTCTCAATACGGCACTTAACGAAAATTCCGTGCTTGTTTGCTGTCTCCTGTAAAATTTGCTCGAGTGCAGATTGGCTAAACAAGCACTGAGGCGACGTACTGCGTAACCCCGTGCTGGGTTCTGACCTCAGCCGGGGTTTGAACACCGAGTGTGAGAAGTTGGAGATTACGCTTCAACTTCCACATATCCAAATTCCGGCAATTTCCTTAAAAAAAAAAACCCAACGACATAACAACCAGTGCAAGTTAAATGCAACCTAAAGCTCGACTAACCTATAAACTCGTCCCACACATACTTGAAAACAATCACAAGTATGTCAACTTACGTCCCAGTGACATTTGTGATACATTGTCACACCTTCAAGGTGTCGTTATATTGAATCAACCATTTAACTGATCGAAAGCCTATTGTTCGTGATGAATTGACAATTTGAAGGTTAAAATATCTGGTTCAACGTCTGTCACATCTTCTAGATGCCATAAATACTAGATATTATCCTTAACTGGTTGATCCGCGCGTTTCGTCTGCGTTACGAAGGGGAATTCAGTTAGTACAGAGCAATGTGCTAACGACATCAGATCAAACACCGCTAAAATGATCAGTGTTTCTCTACTATATCATGCATGTATTATACACATAAACCTTCCTCTTGAATCACGACATCTATTAAACCGCATCAAAATCCATTGCATAGTTTTAAAGATTTAAATATACATAGAGACAGACAGCGTGATAAGACTTTCTTTCATACTAGAAGGTAAGAATAAATTACACATTGCGAAATATGGATTCTCTGCCGCTTAGGTTTAAATTGTTTTAAACTAAAGACTCTGTAGGCGACAGAATCAACAATTAATATTTTATTGAATCTACCTAAGACTTTAGCGTGCCCACACACCTAGAAAAGTATTGTCAATATTTAGAGTATTGACAAGACTATTGTAGATTTGCGGGGCATATTGTCAATATCGTCAATAATGTTTAAAATATTTGTAATCTTGACAATATTCGGGTATTGCCAGATTTAAAGCAGATTTATTCTCGACATCAAGTTTTAAAACAAGAAAGCCCGGAATGTTATTTTGATGCGGCATTCTTATAAATACTACATGAGAAATGTTTATGTGTATCGGAAAATAAATATAAATGTGAATGTAAGTTTGTTTGTTACGCTTTCACGCGTAACCTATTCAACTGATAAAAGGTTTTTTTTATTGTATTAAATCATTTTTTGTTATATCTGCATAATTTTACTACACATTTTTTATTTTTTATTAAGCACAAAAACAATGATAATAATAACGATGTCATTTACAGGGTGAAATTTTTAAACACTTATCCAAATTCTTATCCAAGAAAAGTGTAACGCTTTTAGCATTGTAAAATTTTAAATTCCCAGGATTTTTTTTTATCGGATTACGTCCAAATTTTGAATATACAGGGTGTTGTTGCCCGGTGAAACAATACTTTAAGGGCTTAATCTATATCACATTTCAAATCATATACACATACTTTTGAAACTGAGATAGTTACTTTATTTTCCCATACAAAGTTGAAAAAATATTTTTTTGTATTATTTTTGACAACCCTACTCTGACCTACATTTAGCGTACTATATCTATATGCTATTTTCACGCACACAGGCGCATCCGATCGTAATTTTAGAGTTCTGTACTATAATAATCACCTACTAATAGAAAATTTATACTAGTTTTGATTAGTTATAACTCATGATATATTATGCCTAGAAAACCCAGACTTGGTGGATGGCTTCTACATCAAGTATACTATTTGCTGTGAAAGTATTGTTTCATCGGATTATAACACCCTGTATAATTACAAACAGCCTAATTTTAAATTATTATTTTATTAGTAAATCATTGAATATAATCATTGACAATTATTATTATAATAAATACTATTTTGAAACACCTATTAATTACAAATATTTTTTTTTTTTTTGCAATGTTACCAATAATTGGACATCACTCTTAAAGTGGTTGGCTACCCTACTCAATTTCGGCGAAATCCCCAGTTTCGTCATGGAGCGAAAATTAATGTTCCCAGACGAGTGGTTATACCTAATATTCTTGTAATTATTTGTTCTTAAAATAGGTACGCTGTGACACATGTTGGATCAAAAAATATTATCTCCAGAAAATAATAGACGATAATAAAATGTAAACAAAACAAGTTTCTGAACTAATGTGACGTCATGCTCAATTTTGCCTCCTGTAGCCCTGGCAGTTTCACGGACTTGACAAAAGAAAAAAAAAACAATTTTGATGCCGATTCCAGTTGAGTGGTTAAGTTAAAATCTAATGAAAAATTTTATGGTAGGATTATTTTTAAAAGATACCCAAACAAAGTATTGATTCCGAACGAACTCTGGGCGAACGAACCCAGTTTCATAATCTATAAGTGAAAATTGAAGTTCCCAGTTGAGTGGTTCAATGGGTCGACCACGCTGTATCCATTTCAGCCCCAAGTGTAAAATTAAAAGCTCCACATTGGCAACATCGGAGCTAAATCCCTATAAAAGTATTGTCAATAGTATTGTACGTATGCGGGGTATTTTATTGATGAAAGTCTTGTCAATACTTGTGATAGAAGTATTGACAAGACTATTGATAAGTGTGCGGGCACGCTTAGATACTGTCGACAAAGGCGACATCTATACATAGTTTAAATAATTGTTATTAAAACCTCTTTTGTGTAAATACTTTTTGAATCGTAACAGAAAATAGAGGTTCGCGCGCTTATTTTGAATTTAGAACATTCCATTGCCGAATACAGACGTTTTGTACATTTTTTCATAACTTTTATTTTCTTAGTTTTATTTTATGATTCCTTCTTAAGTTCTCTCTCACTGGCAGCATTAGGTTTTTTACAGACTCTAAGACGTTTTGTTACACACTTATGCTTAGTGTAGGTTTGGAGACACTATACCTACACTGACTTTCTTTAAGTTTGAAGAAGGACAAGTGGTTCCTGCAACGAATTTAAATAAATTAGTTAACCTTTAATATTGACACACTTTTGAAGGTCAGAAAAGTTTCCATAATTATTTAATAATTTACCGTTGGATTATGCTCGTCTTCGCGCCATCTTGTCTAGCTATACTGTTATTGTATTAACTTATTTTTTGTTGTATAATTTGTGATCGATGAGTGTTACGACGAAACCCGTTTGTCAGCTTATGAATATAAGAGTGAACCATTATATAGAGAGAAGGTTCTGTAGTTTTGATTCCAGTTAACAGACTCGGTTGATGAAGGCTTTTGGACCGGCCTCCAAAAAAGAAGGTACTCAACTCGTATTGTGTATTTGTATTTTTTTTACATTTGTCCCTTCTTAAATTTAGTTTGGGTGTACCGATTTAAATGATTTTGGTGTCAGATAAATGGTGTTGGTCGTCATTTTTAAAGAAGAAATAAGTACTTTTGTATCTGTGTTTAAATATATAATTTTTAACGCACAAAATTTCACGTCTTACTGTGCGTTGTTGCATGTGTTACTTTTCTATATGAATCGATTTCGATGATTGAAATGAAATGAAATACTTTATTTTCAACATTGATGACGTACTCATTCTTGTTGACGTCAAAAGTTAAAAGCTACCACCAGTTCGGACACAAAAAATAATTATTGAAGCCACCGTCCTGAGAAGAACTGGCATGAAACTCAGCGGGCATGTCTTTTTTCTTTTATGAGCATATATTTTCTTGTGTTAAGAAGCAGGCATTTTGGAAATTATCTCATACAAATTTGATAAAGACTGACTGGTAGTTTTTGTGCTAAACTTCAGATATGGAATTTCATTTTCATTTTTGTTATAAAATATTATCCTTAACAATATTTAGCCGCTGCTGTTGTAATATAAAGGAAATTTTGTTACATAGTTTACGATTAATCATTAACTAAAAATTGAGCTACGGAACCCTAAAAACTATGACATTATGGGCGTTATTTAAAACTGTTTCTAACAATGGAATCTTTTTGTAATACAAATATGAGATGCTTATTAGATCTCCGTTAAACAAGGCTTACTATTTATCATCTCATTGAGATATTACATTGCATTTAAATAACCATTTATTGATTTAATAAGATTATTAGCATAATCATGCATAAAGCCTGAATGTAGGTCAAATCTTTGATTCATACATAGCTGCAGAGGACTGTGTCTATAGTAGTGTAGTATAGGACTCTCGGCTAGATGTAGGTCGGATCTGTGTCTGTTTGTGTACGAGAAGAGTAATCAGTACAGAGCTGCAGAGGACTGTGTATATAGTAGTGTAGTATAGGACTCTCGGCTAGATGTAGGTCGGATCTGTGTCTGTTTGTGTACGAGAAGAGTAATCAGTACAGAGCTGCAGAGGACTGTGTCTATAGTAGTGTAGTATAGGACTCTCGGCTAGATGTAGGTCGGATCTGTGTCTGTTTCTGTACGAGAAGAGTAATCAGTACAGAGCTGCAGAGGACTGTGTCTATAGTAGTGTAGTATAGGACTCTCGGCTAGATGTAGGTCGGATCTGTGTCTGTTTGTGTACGAGAAGAGTAATCAGTCCAGAGCTGCAGAGGACTGTGTCTATAGTAGTGTAGTATAGGACTCTCGGCTAGATGTAGGTCGGATCTGTGTCTGTTTGTGTACGAGAAGAGTAATCAGTACAGAGCTGCAGAGGACTGTGTCTATAGTAGTGTAGTATAGGACTCTCGGCTAGATGTAGGTCGGATCTGTGTCTGTTTGTGTACGAGAAGAGTAATCAGTACAGAGCTGCAGAGGACTGTGTCTATAGTAGTGTAGTATAGGACTCTCGGCTAGATGTAGGTCGGATCTGTGTCTGTTTGTGTACGAGAAGAGTAATCAGTACAGAGCTGCAGAGGACTGTGTCTATAGTAGTGTAGTATAGGACTCTCGGCTAGATGTAGGTCGGATCTGTGTCTGTTTGTGTACGAGAAGAGTAATCAGTACAGAGCTGCAGAGGACTGTGTCTATAGTAGTGTAGTATAGGACTCTCGGCTAGATGTAGGTCGGATCTGTGTCTGTTTGTGTACGAGAAGAGTAATCAGTACAGAGCTGCAGAGGACTGTGTCTATAGTAGTGTAGTATAGGACTCTCGGCTAGATGTAGGTCGGATCTGTGTCTGTTTGTGTACGAGAAGAGTAATCAGTACAGAGCTGCAGAGGACTGTGTCTATAGTAGTGTAGTATAGGACTCTCGGCTAGATGTAGGTCGGATCTGTGTCTGTTTGTGTACGAGAAGAGTAATCAGTACAGAGCTGCAGAGGACTGTGTCTATAGTAGTGTAGTATAGGACTCTCGGCTAGATGTAGGTCGGATCTGTGTCTGTTTGTGTACGAGAAGAGTAATCAGTACAGAGCTGCAGAGGACTGTGTCTATAGTAGTGTAGTATAGGACTCTCGGCTAGATGTAGGTCGGATCTGTGTCTGTTTGTGTACGAGAAGAGTAATCAGTACAGAGCTGCAGAGGACTGTGTCTATAGTAGTGTAGTATAGGACTCTCGGCTAGATGTAGGTTGGATCTGTGTCTGTTTGTGTACGAGAAGAGTAATCAGTACAGAGCTGTAGAGGACTGTGTCTATAGTAGTGTAGTATAGGACTCTCGGCTAGATGTAGGTCGGATCTGTGTCTGTTTGTGTACGAGAAGAGTAATCAGTACAGAGCTGCAGAGGACTGTGTCTATAGTAGTGTAGTATAGGACTCTCGGCTAGATGTAGGTCGGATCTGTGTCTGTTTGTGTACGAGAAGAGTAATCAGTACAGAGCTGCAGAGGACTGTGTCTATAGTAGTGTAGTATAGGACTCTCGGCTAGATGTAGGTCGGATCTGTGTCTGTTTGTGTACGAGAAGAGTAATCAGTACAGAGCTGCAGAGGACTGTGTCTATAGTAGTGTAGTATAGGACTCTCGGCTAGATGTAGGTCGGATCTGTGTCTGTTTGTGTACGAGAAGAGTAATCAGTACAGAGCTGCAGAGGACTGTGTCTATAGTAGTGTAGTATAGGACTCTCGGCTAGATGTAGGTCGGATCTGTGTCTGTTTGTGTACGAGAAGAGTAATCAGTACAGAGCTGCAGAGGACTGTGTCTATAGTAGTGTAGTATAGGACTCTCGGCTAGATGTAGGTCGGATCTGTGTCTGTTTGTGTACGAGAAGAGTAATCAGTACAGAGCTGCAGAGGACTGTGTCTATAGTAGTGTAGTATAGGACTCTCGACTAGATGTAGGCCTTTTAAAAAATTAAACACAAAATAGATTTCATAAGTTATTTTATTCACTTAATTTTGAACATTGCTTTCGAAACTAAACCGGCTTTTAAGTCTTTAAGAGCTTCTTCATACTCTGATAAGGCATAGGTTTTCACTCCAAGTTTTTCATAGTTTACATACCTGAAGAAAATACAAACGAATGTTAGTAAATTTTCGTTTTTTAACACGTTTACTGTGATTGAAGTTCGCTGTGACACGAGGTGTAATAGGCCCGCGCCATGACCAGACGTTAGGGCGACACGCGGTCTATTAGACCCCAATTCTTTAACAAAGTAATGCTCTTCGTAACCAAGTGAAATTCACGTTCACAACCAAATTGACCGTAATATTTTGAAGTACAGACAAAAGAGTGTGTGATTCAAGAGGAAGGTTTATGTGTATAATACATGAATGATATAGTAGAGATACACTGATTTTTTAAAGGTTTTTGATGTGATGTCGTAAATAATATTTTTCTGCGCTCACATCGCAATTGCTGCTTTCTTTTGTGACGCAGATGAAATAGCGCTAGTGTAATAAAAATAATTAAAATACCTATTGCCCATTGCCTTCAGCCACCCCAATGCGTTAGGGAAGCTGAATGGGTTGATTTTAACCCCGATGATCGTCAGCTCCTTGTCATATATCTGGTAAGGGTTGATTCTGAAAAATATAAACAAAATACATACACTTATTCAGACACTCGCGGTTTTCTATAATACTTTCAAACATTTTTAACGGGTTCTTAACCACTGAAATATCGAGACAACACAATTAATTAAATATCGTGGTAAGAAACCGTTAAAAATGCATGAAAATAAAATACATACAAATCACATTTAAAAAACTACAAAAAACTAGTAAAAATTAGTCTAAAGCATTTGCATTCAAACAAAACAGCGATTATCAAAATCGGTTTATCCATTAAAAGAAATACACGCAAACAGTAAATCGTGAAGTCTTGTCCGTTAATAAATATACATTCAAAAGTCGAATAAGCTTCTAGAAAAAAAAATATTGGGACCCCATGACGATCATCACCTTTCATCTGACACCAGAATCATTCAAATCGATTCACCCAAACTGAAGTTATGAAGGAACAGTCCAAAAAAAGAAAAAAAGTCAGATAAACTCTCAAAAAGTCGGTCAAAAATTAGATTTTTCTACGTTTTTTATTTTCTACTACCAACTTTGATGTAAATATATAGATATGTTTGTAAAAAAGACAAAAGGTCGCTGATCTGATGATGGATTCTGAAGGTGGTCATAGGAACTCCCGTAGGTACTTATCAAAATAGACTCATCATGTTAGGACTCGTTTTACTTGTATTAGCTAGCACTCTACTGCTACATGATATCCAGGATCTTAAAAGCTTGTATTTAAAGTTTTCTTTAAAATAAATGTTGTTTTTTTAAGAAACTTACGAAGCCTGGTGGGTTGGTGGACAGCATCCAAAAAGCACGTATTTTCCACCATGACGGAGATAGTTAAAGTTTATCTCCATCACTTTGCCCACACCTGGGGAAAGATGTTCATCTTAGTACTGTGTAAGTTGTGGTAGTGGTAGGGCAGTGGTTGGATCGCTTGCCTACCGTACGAGAGGTCGCGAGTTGAAAACCGGCTTGTGTTCAAATCTTCATGAGAAAACAGATTTATGTGCATCTGAGATATATCTCTTTGGTACAAGGACTAAGTTTTTTTTTTTTTTTTTTTTTTTTTTTTTTATTGCCATAATTAATTAATTTAAGTGTGGAGGAGTGAGGATATCTCTTTGGTACTCGACGTCTGCCAAAAACCAAACTTCAAATGGTTGTTTCTCTTAAGTAAAACTATAATTTACAAGAATATTTCAGCATCACAACAATATTGGCTAAAATAGGTACAGGAAAACGTCGTGAGAAAACTTGCATATCGGAAAAGAGTTAAACCTTTCGAAGATATGTGTAGGCGTTGTGGACTACTCGTGAGGAAACCTGCATGTCGGAAAAGGGTTCTAAAAATCCTTTGAAGATATGTGAAGTCCCCAATCCGCACTGGGCAAGCGTGGTGGACTGCGCCAAATCCCTCTTCTGAGGAGGCCTGAGCCCAACAGTGGGCAGTAATGGGTTGTTACAGAGAGCCATGTTTCTCTGTGTAATTTAGTCAGAAATGAGGAGATCCGCAGAAGGACCACAGTGACCGACATAGCCCAAAGAATTGCGTCTTTGAAGTGGCAATGGGCAGGACACTTTGTGCGAAAAACGGTGGCCCGAAGGGGAATAAAAGTAGCGTGGGCAGACCTCTCACAAGATGGACCGACGACCTGGTCAGGATCGCGGGAAGTCACTGGATACAGACAGCGCAGGACCGCGAGTTGTGACGAGGTTTGGGAGAGGCCTTTGTCCAGCAGTGGACGTCTATAGACTGATGATGATGAATATGGATGGTCTCTGTTTTCTTATAAATACCTAGACTGTTGTTGTTGTTTTTGACTGAGAAGTCAGTTGCATCTAGATCTACCTTCTAGAGAGAATACTTGCCCTACCTAAATAATTGAACCCCCCACAAATTATCTTAAGAACGGAATGGTCGTAAACCCATCGAGTTTAGGCTCATTTTAAAGAGAAGACGATCTTTATTTCCGCTCCGTCAGATTCCCATACCTGTGCAATCAATTATGACGTCATATAGTTGTTTTTCTTTTTCCAAAACGTCAGGAGTCACTAGTCGGTATCCAGTCTCTGAAATAAGAAATAGAAAAGTTACAAGTCAACCTTTTTAAATTCTTAAACTGTTATTTTATTAACATCTACCGGACGTCCAGCCAGATTTCTACACTCCCCACGTGTGTGATATGTGGGAGTTGAACCGCACTAAAACCTTCAACCGCTCACATTCAACGTCCGAACCCCGGCTGAGACTATAACCCAGCACGGGGTTTTGAGGGACGGTACGGCGCGTTACGCGCTCGGCACTCTTTCCCGTCGCGCCGTCCCCAAGCTCCGAAACTACTGCACTGATTTCAAAAATTCTTTCAGTTTTGGAAAGTTAATTTATCGAGGAAGGCAATAGGATAGATTTTTTTTCTTTGTGACGCAGACTAAGTTGCGTTAGTCTAGTATAAATTAAATAATTGGCTCGTCTGCCTACATAGCAATAAAAAAAAACTTTTAAAGGCAGGCAACATACTTAAGCTTAGAATTAAAAATTAGTTGCCTGTAAAGTCGGTATACGGGCGAAAGTTTTACGTGACAACGACTCGGGCATGGTTAGCCCGCCTAAGAGCGAGAGAGACAGACATAAAAAGTGACGCGGCACGCGTGCCTCTCACTCGCTCTCATTGTGAGCGCATAACGTGAGCGGAGCGTAACGCAGTGAAGTAAAGTGTCACCCGGCAAACCAATTTATAAGACGTTGTCACGTCAAAAAAACTATATTCAACTTAATCTGTATTCTATAAGTCTATGGTTTAATCGTAGACAGACCCAGTTTGTTGACGATTTCCAGTCTAACTTTGTTCATTTCAGAAACAGTCACATCTCTATGTCCGAGCTGATGTAATGAAGACACCCATAGATTACCTGAAAACATAATACAGAGTATTAAGCAAAGTCGCTTCACGCTAAGATCTTGGATATCATGTAGCAGTAGAGTGCTAGCTAAGGCAAGTGAAACGAGCCCAAACATGAGTCTATCTTGTTTAGTACATGAGCACCTATCAGAGTCCATTTTCAGATCAGCGCCATTTTGTCATATTATTGCATTGACACTCGATATACATCTGCGTGCAAAATGACAGCTCAATCGGAAACCGGGAAGTTTGTCAAATTTAGCTTGCAAGTGTGGCGATTAATAGCGCACGAGATCCTGAATCGCGGTTACAACATTTGCAGTAATCTTCGCATATATACGACATCTGAAATCTACTACAAAGGGAGATCTCCTTGCGGGCGAGGTAGTGTATGGTGCTCAGGCCGAAGCCCTCTGTAGTAGATTTCAGATGTCGTATATATGCGCCGAAAGTTGCAAGTGTCAAGTTTCCCCACGATGTTTTCCTTCACCGTTTTACTATTTATCTATTGAATACTAAGTTAATATCTTACCAATGATACCAGCTCCAACAACCAATATTTTTTCTCCAACAAGCAACGGTGATGCTCTGTCGTAACCATGAGCAACGCAAGAGTAAGGCTCGCATAGACCTCCTGAAAGAAGAGAATATTTTATGAAACAAGGTTAAGTCCTCCAGATCACGGATCGACTGGGACCTCTATTTTGGTTCTCTGATGATTCTTTACCGTCTGGTCCATGGAGAACATAGTATGGAAGTCCACAACGATAGTCGTACGTTTTCCATACAATGTCAGAAAAAAAGTTTAACCGATCCAAAAAATAGTGCTATGTTGTATTTCGACAGGACATTCACCCCACGTCAGACTGTCCAAAGTTACAGATCCACCCTGTATATATACAGTTTAGATTTTTTTTTGTGCCACGCAGGCAGACGAGGTAACGGACCACCAGATCGTAAGCGGTTACCGTCGCTCATGGACCTGTGCATTGCCAGAAGACATTGCGGGGCCGCTACCTACGGCCTACCCTTAAGGACTCACTTTAAGCCTCGTTTGAAGAAGGACACGTCATAGCGCTCGGGAAACACCGAAGAGAGGAGCTCATTGTCACGTATAGCGTGTCCCATACCCCATCTTCTACAATATCGTTATATTAGGCCTTCACGAACAACATAGCATTTTAGGTAAAAAACGACTCCGATATCAGTCATCAACCACACGTCCTTATCAGTTTATATCAGTTAAAATATCAATTCAGTTATGTTTTATCATTAAAATCATTTTAAATTCAGTGATGGAATAGTCATCAAATAGTCAGACATTTTTACTGAATTCGTCTGTATTTTTGGAACGAAGTTCCTTATCGCGCGTTATCGAAAGGGGGCTAGACGGAAATTCTTATGAAAAAGTTGTCACGACACTTTTTTTGTTTTAGATGATTATCGCTAGATGGCGCTGTTCTTAAAATATTTTATAAAACAATTTCTTATTTTGTTTTATATGATTAATGCTAGATGGCGCTGTGATTAAAATATTTTATTTAAGTTATTAAATAAAAACATAAAATCTTATTACAATTCCCTCACTAATTAATCGAAAGGAACTTCGTTCTATCCGGGAGTCCCTTGACACCTCTCAAGTTTTTTTTATTTTTTTAATGTACCTTGCTCAGTAGTAACTCCGTCTGGTAAGGCGTAGACCTGGTCTTGTGGTACTTTACAGTATTGAGCCCAACCCCCATCCCTCCAGATACCGACGGTGCTGTTAATACCAGCAGTAAGGCAGTATTGGTATTTGCCTTTTCGACAGAAATCGCATAAGTTGCAGGCCCTGGAAGGAAAGAGATAATTTTTTGATTTGATTTATAGTTTTATTTAATTAATTTTCGTGATTTTAATTAGCATTCAGTTTATATACAGGGTGAATCTGTAACTTTGGATAATCTGACGTGTATCATAGTATGGAAGTCCGCTACGATAGTCGTACGTTTTCTATACAATGTCAGAAAAAGAAGTTTAACCAATCCAAATAAAAATGATAAATAAATTTAGGGGGATGAAAAATAGATGTTGGCCGATTCTCATAGATACCGGATAAGCAAAATTTCATCAAAATCGGTCAAGCCGTTTCGGAGGAGTATGGCAACGAAAACTGGGACACGAGAATTTTATATATTAGAGATAGGTAAAAACTTCTATATAAAGGAATTGTATTGCTAGTGTAAATTACCTGATACATATCATTATAATATTAGTAATTAGTTTAGATAAACATTTAATTTCTTTTTGAAATGACGCGAACGAAATGTTACTTACGAATCTTTATCAATTACTAGCCATTGTTCTACTTCATTACTTAAGATAATCCGTAATGGTATGAATGTATTCAAAAATAATGTAAAAAATAACTGAATGTTTATTTAAATGCAAATGCCAAAAAACATGCTTATAAACGGTGAAGACATCGTGAAGAAACCTGCATGTCGGAAAAGGATTCAAAAAATTCTTCAAAGATATGTGAAGTCCCCAATCCGCATTGGGCAAGCATGGTGGACTATGCCTAATCCCTCTTCGGAGGAGACCTGAGCCCAGCAGTGGGCAGTAATAGGTACAGTACATCACTTACACTATTACTAAACGGGTTCTTACCACGATTATTTTTATGTGAGTGGTCCCGATACTGTATCAAGCGCCATGATCACGGGAAGACTGGAGAACTGCGGGTAGGTCATTTAAGAGCAGACAAATCTGTCTACCCTCTTTCTCGTTCGTTTTCCGGTACCACTGGAACTCGAACTCGAAGTGTGGTATGTCGAAATGTGAATTAAAAATAATCATGGTAAGAACCTGTTTAGTAATAGTGCAAGTGATTTAGATAACCGCGAGTGTTTAAAGAAATTTGTTGTACAGTACAGAAAACACTGTATTAATATATTACAAACCTGTTAGGGTCCACTACGACTTTCTGTCCTGGCTTGAAGATTGATTTCTTGCCTACCTCTGTGATAGTACCACTGAATTCATGTCCTAATGGTAGAGGGCGCTCTTTAGACGCTGGGAATTCACCCTGTAAGAGAAAAATAATATTTTATTGTACTTTTACTAACAGTTTTAAATTTTTAAATTTCTGGCCGATTTCTGGCATATGTCGACGTAAGAAAACAAACGGTTAATTTGTATTATTTTACGAGCACATTATCACGATTTGAAATAAATTCGTTAACAAACAATGAATAAACAATTATATCATTGTGATATATTTTTTAGTTCCTATCGGAAGCTGTTCTTTTCTGTATATTACTTCTACAAAACCAGGCTTCCTGTGACGGCTCACATTTTGTTATTGCCATTTAGGCAGAGGAGCTAACGGTATACCTGATCGTAAGTCGTCACCGTCGCTCATGAACCTCTGCAATGTCAGGGGATACTGCGATGCTACCTACGACCTACTATTCTCGAGTTCGAGCAGTTCCTGGAAGGGTTCGGAGCGATTACTCAGCGCTCCGCTCTTCGTCCTGTGATACTGGCGGGGGACCTCAATGCGAAATCTGTTGCTTGGGGCTGCCCTCGCACCGAACCTCGGGGTTTTTTTTTTTAGTTGGAAATCACCGGATCCGACCGGCGGTCCCATCTTGGCAGGCTTTGGGAAGCCCGCCAACCGAGAGATCCGGTGGCCGTAACGCCGGCGGCCGCCGCTTCGGCGTCCGGGGACGGCGCGACGAGAAAGAGTGCCGTAGCGCGTAACGAGTCGCGCCGTCCTTCATAACCCCGTGCTGGGTTCTGACGTCAGCCGGGGTTCGGACGCTGAGTGTGAGCGGTTGGAGGTTTTAGTGCAGTTCAACTCCCACATACCCCACCCACGGGGCGGGTGGAGATCCGGTGATTTCCTCCAACTAAAAAAAAAACCTATGACATACCTTTCGGGGGCGGCGCGCCGGAAAAGACTGCCGTCACGCGTTGTGCTATCCCGTATAACATCGTGCTAAGTTCTGACCTCAGCCAGGGTTTGGACGCTGAGTGAGAGCGGTTGGAGGTTTTAGAAGGTTTTGAAGAAAGTCCTATCTTTAAGGACTGTCTTTAAACATTTGACGCAGTACAAGTCATAGCGCTCGGGACACACCGAAGAGGGGAGCTCATTCCATCGCTGATAATACTGGTTACGTACCTGTACAATATGTAAGTCCGTTCCACATATCCCTGAGTATTCCACCTTCACGATTACATCTTCTTCATGTTCTATCTTAGGTAGAGGATATTTGTTCTCATATTTTAAAGATAAAGTTTTCCCGTCGAAAACTACGGCTTCCATCTTGAGTTCTATAAAAATAAACTATATTTTTAGATCCTGGATATTATGTAGCAAGTAAAACGAGCCCAAACACGATGAGTCTATCTTGTTTAGTACAGGAGTTCTTATGGCTACCGACTTCATCAGCTCCATGATACCATATTATTGTATTGTCACGGGATATACTTATGTACGCAAAGTTTCAGTACAGTCGAAAATCGGTATGTCAAAAAAAACTCGCAAGATTCCACCCGAACTTACAAAGTTACATTCTGTGCAAGTTAAATAAGTTCTTTTAAAAGAGTTATCCAAATCGGTAAAGGCTAGTGATGAGCAAAATTGGTTTTGGTCTTACAGTCTAGGTACTACTACTTGGTAAGCAAGACCAAGACTTGACAGATTTGAGCAAGATCAAGACCTTCTCGAGTCTTGGTCTTGGTCTTGCTTTGCTCAACTCTAGTAGTAGTATATTTAGTTATTATCGCGACTAGAAGAATTAGTTTTATTTTATTTATATATTAAAATATTTTATGAAATAACCTACCTTAATGCGCAGCGTTCAGAACTAAACTAAAATGAAGTAGTGCTCAAGTATCAGAGATAATAACAATGGTAGGATTAATTGATAAGGTGACAACAATTTTCATATGTTTTCGTAATAAATTTCTTTAAACACTCGCGGTTATCTACATCACTTACAAAGAACGAGAAAGAGGGTAGACAGATTTGTCTGCTGTTAAATGACCTACCCGCAGTTCCTCAGTCTTCCCGTGACCATGGCGCTTGAAACAGTGCTGAAATATCGGGACCGCTCAATTAAAAATAATCGTGGTAAGAACCCGTTTAGTAATAGTGTAAGTGATGTTTTCGTAATAATTAATACCTACAGAGTGTAAGTTAAGGATGGTATACAGGTTATGATAGTCTGTTGTCATATAGGACCAATAAAAATATTATAACTAAAGGATTTGGTATGAAGGCTCAGTAAACGCAACTTAAAAATATCTAAAATTCTTGCAAAACGATTGTCGCTCGGTGTAATGCTCGAGATCACTTCAAGTTTAGTCTTTAGTCCGAAATTATTTATGTTATTATGATGATGATGATTTGAAGATGTATTGTCGAATTTTGATTTTTTTTTTTTTTGTCATTAACATATCACCCTGTATATGTCGCCGTACGTGTAAACTTCGAGGTACCTATAAAAACTTTAGAGGTGTCATGGGACACCCGAATAGAACGAAGTTCCTTTCGATTAAAAGATATCTTATAATGTTTTTTCCTAACGTAACGCGCGATAAGGAACGTGTCTTAAAAGATTTTGATCACAGCGCCATCTAGCGATAATCATCTAAAACAAATAAGGAACGTGTTTCAAAAGATTTTGATCACAGCGCCATCTAGCGATAATCATCTAAAACAAAAAAAGCGTCGTGACAACTTTTCGTAAGAATTTTTTCCGTCTAGCCCCCGACACAACGCGCGATAAGGAACTTCGTTCCAATAGTTACCTAATTAAGACTAAAAATGTTTATTTAATCACATTTCCACGAGCCTGGCTTCACTTAGTGAGGAGATCTGGTTCACTGTCAACTTTGAATGAATACTTTTTGACGTGACAACGTCTTATAAATTGGTTTGCCGGGTGACACTTCAAGAAACTGCGTTACGCTCCGCTCACGTTATGCGCTCACAATGAGAGCGAGTGAGAGGCGTGCCTTACACTTTTTATGTCTATCTCTCTCACTCTTAGGCGGGCTAACCATGCCCGAGTCGTTGTCACGTAAAACTTTCGCCCGTATACCGACTTTACAGGCAACCAATTTTTTTTTAACCCTTTTTCATTGTTACCCTAGTTAGATAATAAGTTGTTTTGTAGCACTCTGAGGTTATCAAACCATTATCATTAAATGCATTATGCTGATAAAATTATAGTTGTAGATAACTGTAGTTAAATAAAAAAATCCCCCAATTACTTACCTTGACCTTGATAATAAGATAAGAATAATTTGTTTAAAGAAAACTTTTAAATAGAAGCTGTTAAGATCCTGGATATCATGTAGCAATAGAGTGCTAGCTAATACAAGTAAAACGAGCACAAACACGATGAGTCTATCTTGTTTAGTACAAGAGTTCCTATGACCACCTTCCAAATCCATCAGTTATTCATATTATTGCATTGTCACGCGATATACATCTGTGTGCAAAATGTCAGCTCAATCGGATGCGCGACGGGAAAGAGTGCCGAGCGCGTAGCGCGTCGCGCCGTCCCTCCAAACACCGTGCTGGGTTCTGGCCTCAGCCGGGGTTCGGACGCTGAGTGTGAGCGGTTAGAGGTTTTACTGCGGTTCAACTTCCACATCACCTGCCCGCGGGCGGGGATCCGATGATTTCCTCCAAATTAAAAAAAAAAAGCTCAGTCGGAAACCGGGAAGTCTGTCAAATTTAGCTTGCAAGATTCCATCCGAACTTACATAGTTACATCCAATTCAAGTTAATATAAAGCTAGTAAAATGAAAGTCAGCGTAATAAATTAATAACTATGGACTACGTCAATAAGATTACCTATTTATTTGTTATTGATAAATATTTTATGTAATTTTGTTATCTGTATTGTTTCGAGCTAAGTTCAATAAAAATAAGATAAGATATTGTAGTTACTGAATTAAGAAAGTCGAGAAAAGACATTTAATGATGCACTATTTTGCAATGCATTCACATAAAATACAATAATTTTATTTACATAAAAAAATAGCGAAAAGCTTCGACCGTCATCTAGAGAAGCTTACGCTCCCCGGCTGAGTAAAGGGTCTGATTCGGCGCGGCGGTCGTTCTTGACACGGCGCGTATTGTGAGGAGGTTCCTCTCTTTAGCCCTGACCACTGATGGCTTGGGTCGTAGATTCCGCCTGCAGTGGTTTTTATATTGTATTTTTAAATTTTATTGATGTTTGTGTAAAAAATAAATGAATGTAGATAACAGAATAGGTAAAGTAAAATGACTTCGATTAAAAAGGCCTAAAACTAAGTCCGTACTTATCTGATTATAATCAAATTTAAATGAGATAATCATCAAATCAAAAAGATTACAACAATAAATTACAAATCGTAATCAATAATAAACGAAATAAAAATACACGTTATAAAAAACAATATTTCTAAACATAATACCAAAACTAGGTAGGTACACGCGGTCCCATCTTGGCGGGCTTCGAAAAGCCCGCCGACGGCTACCGGTTCGGCGTCCGGGGACGGAGCGACGGGAAAGAGTGCCGAGCGCGTAACGCGTCGCGCCGTCCCTCCATACCCCGTGCTGGGTTCTGGCCTCAGTCGGGGTTCGGACGCTGAGTGTGAGCGGTCGGAGGTTTTAGTGCGGTTCAACTCCTACATACCCGCGGGCGAGGATCCGGTGTTTTCCTTCAACTGAAAAAAAAGGTACTAGGTAGTACCTTCAAATTTATTTATCTTTAAAATTTAATCAGAACCGCGACAAGTCCTGTATAGTAGGTGATAGATAACGGCCTCTGATTGTCCCGGCATTGCAGAGGTTCATGAGTGACGGTAACCGCTTATGGTCTAAGAA
Organism: Trilocha varians; assembly: GCA_030269945.2. Classification (NCBI taxonomy): domain Eukaryota; kingdom Metazoa; phylum Arthropoda; class Insecta; order Lepidoptera; family Bombycidae; genus Trilocha; species Trilocha varians. Next base: position 14,593,085 of record AP028278.1, on the reverse strand, counting down.
CTAGTGGCAAATTTTGAGCAGGTATTTGAGGCAATCTGAAAACTTGGTACATAGTTCTATTGCTATACCCCAACTCGGTAATGAAAACCTGGCTGCTGAGTAGCGGGGCTTAACGGACCCCTTCATTTAAAAAAAAACTTGAGAAGTGTCAAGGGACACCCGGATGGAACGAAGTTCCTTTCGATTAATTAGTGAGGGACATGTATTCTTTTTTTAATAATTAGATAGTTTTAAACGTCTGTCTCTCTCTCTTTCTAGTACTTATAACTTAAATAAAATATTTTGATCACAGCGCCATCTAGTATTAATCATATAAAACAAAATAAGGAATTGTTTTAAAAATATTTTGAGCACAGCGCCATCTAGCATTAATCATATAAAACAAAATAAGGAATTGTTTTAAAAGATTTTGATCACAGCGCCATCTAGCGATAATCATCTAAAACAAAAAAAGTGTCGTGACAACTTTTTCATAAGAATTTCCGTCTCCCTTTCGATAACGCGCGATAAGGAACTTCGTTCCAAAAATGGTTGATTGCCCCTAAAAACTAACCTTTTTGGGAATACTATTTATTTGTTGTAAATAATGTCCTATAAAAACTCTAAGTAAAATACATTTTTTTCAAAATATTTAAGTATGCGCCATTCATTCCATAGAGCTATCTTTTTCTAATCAATCTGGAGGCTTCACGTTCTCTGAGTTTTTATTCCATTGACGTAGAAAATTGAAGTATTGATAGAGGTTATTAGAGGCACACGACTCAAAATTATATGTTTTTTACCTCCCATAGTATACGTATTGTGGGTCGGTCAAGAACCTTAGTTTTTTACAGATTCACTGACAGCCATGGTGAAGCCACAATGTAATTATAAACTTATTCAGACACTCGCGGTTTTCTATAATACTTTCATGCATTTTCAACGGGTTCTTACCACGATATTTAATTACATAGCACTTTTAACAGGGGTGACGGCTTCAGATTATCGAGTATGTGGAATCCAGTGCTAAACACAACAGTCACTAAGGGTTCGTGCTCAGAGAGTCTTGTAGATACAGTGAGTGTGGTGTGTCGTGATGTCAGTTCGAGTTCCAGTGGTACTACCCAAAAGCGAACGAGAAAGAGGGTAGACAGATTTGTTTGCTCTTAAATCGACCCGCAGTATCCAGTCTTCTCGTGATCATGACGTTTGTTGCAACAACGTTGAAATATCGAGACAACTCAATTAATTAAATATCGTGGTAAGAACCCGTTGAAAATACATGAAAGTACAATATAATTATTTTATAGAAATACTCATAGGTACTAATAGCATTTAACGATAATACAATTGTTAAACTTTATGCACAAATAATATTTTTATTACAAAAATGAAAACGACCGACTTCCATTTCTTAAGCATAGCACAAAAACTACCAGTCAGATCTTTATCAAATTTATATGAGATAATGCTCAAAATGTCTGTTTTCTGACAAACATCATCGACATCGGTTTATTTATATAGAAATACACGCAAAACGTACAGCAAATCGTAAAATTTTGTCCGTTAAAGATACACATTTTTAAACACATCCAAAAGTACTTGTTTGATCTTAAAAAAAATAGATGGGGTCCCATGACGACCATCGACTATCGACACCAAAATCATTCAAATTGGTCCACCCAAACTAAAGTAATGAAAGAACAAACATAAAAAACAAACATACAGACGAATTGAGTACCTCCTCCTTTTTTGGAAGTCGGACAAAAAGTTGTTACACGTGATCATGACGTTTATTCCATATGTAATCATTTTATGTTTATACTAGCTTTTGACGGCGACTTCGTTCACGTGGACTTCAGGTTCGTCCCGTATTATCAAAAATTGTAGCCTATGTGTTATTCTGATGTATAAGCTATATTGTGGAAAAGTTTCATTCAAATCCATTCAGTAGTTTTTACGTGAAAGAGTAACAAACATCCATACAAACTTAAAAGATATCTTATATTATTTTTCCCTAACGTAACGCGCGATAACGAAACGTGTTTTAAAACATTTTTATCACAGCGCCATCTAGCGATAATCATCTAAAACAAAAAAAGTGTCGTGACAACTTTTCGCAAGAATTTTTTCCGTCTAGTCACCTTTCACAACGCGCGATAAGGAACTTCGTTCCAATTAACAATGACGGGTTCCATTGCGGCTCGCCTAAGTGCGCGCGCACTTTACAACCAATGTAATAGTGGGTATCATTACGAGACTATTAATCTAAGTTCACAACTTCGATATGGTTAAATATATAATTATTTTTCCTGTAGCTGAAGAATACTATACAGGGTGGATCTGTAACTTTGGACACTCTGACATGGGGTGAATGACCTGTCAAAATACAACTTAAAACCGCTTTTATTTTAGAAATTGGATAAAAAAAATTCATCATAGTATGGAAATCCGCAACGATAGTCGTACGTTTTCCATATGAAGTCAGAAAAAAAAGTTTAACCGATCCAAAAAATAAAAATGGTGCTAAGTAGTATTTCGACAGGTCATTCACCTCACGTCAGATTGTCCAAAGTTACAGATCCACCCTGTATAATATTATCTTATGTTCTAACAAACTATTTTCATACAAAAATTAACAAAGATTAAGATTAAAGATTATAAGGATTTAAAATATTTATTCAGCCAAAATTTACAGTGTACAATATACAATTAACAAAGAGGTTCCTTTCCGTTGCAGCTCGCCTAAGTGCGCGCGCACTTTACAACCAATTGAATACTTACTATGAATACTTACTTATAAATACGAGACTATTCTAAGAATCACACCTAACTTCGATATAGTTAAATATTTAATTCTTTTTCCTGTAGATATAGAATACCTACAGTTACTATATAACCACACTTAAACTCATTTAACTTTATTACAAACTCATATTTTCATGTGTAAACAAATCATAAAAAAAAATATATATTAAAAGTAAAAGTAGGTACCTAGTTGATTATAGTACTTTTTTCTATGAATAAGCTGTTTTAAAAACTTTAGTTATCTAAATTACTAAACTGTGTATAACTGAACATGAAAGTCCTAACTGAAATTTGAACGTTATTTATTTATTGTAATTTAAAATATTAAATTAGGCACTTTATCGCTCCATTTGCCTCATTTCAAATAAAAAAAAAGTTTTTTAGAAAGAGTACCTGGACATCACCATCGTACCTAGTATTTTGACGTATTTGGTAAACAAGTATCATTAAATCTTTCATCAAAATGTTTTTCAATTTTTACAAAATATTTAAAATTCTTACCTTTTACGTTCTTCAGTTAAAGTTGTCGCTGTCGTAGGTGCGTTATTGCTAAAAGTCGCATTGGAACTGATGTTTATTATTATTTACTTCAAGGTCTAGTCAATCAAGACTTTCCTCATTGTGTACAGTGAGTGATTGATCCCCATTGTATCTACGAAAACATTCAGCTAACAAGATGTTTAACAAATTTAAAATATTATGGAGGAAATAAAAAGGTAATGAAAAATGCCGTCATGTTTGTAAATGATTTGCAAAAGAAACTATCAATTCTTAGAAAAAATATTAGCGCCACTTCAAGCATTTTTGTAAAATAATCAATCGGAGCCGAATAGTGCCATCTATTGGTAAACATTAGAATTAATTTTACTTTGTAAAGCTTGTGATATCACTCAGTAAGATTTGATAACCTGTGCATACTGCCATCTATTGTTGAATATGAAAAGTTTTGAGAACTTGAATGTCAACTTCAAACGTCTCATCGTGTAGTGTTGTGCACTGACCATCCATAAATTTTAATATAAATATGGTCTTAATATAATTAATAAGATCTTCACAACATCTAAAATTACTAATATTTCAGGTTTAAATTTAGTAGCGAATTAAATTAAATATTGAATTTAGATCGATTCGCAAAAATAACCGAAAAAATATTAAATTTAATTAAAGAATACGACGTAATCTAGATCTTTGATAAAATATTCCTGTTAATGTACATTATGAAAACTAATTTTATTTTTGCTAACGGAGATCAGAGGAAATTCTTTCATGTCAAATTAGTAGTCTAAACAATGATTAGTCATCAATAACAACGTCCTCTTCTGCACCCCCTGAACTTAGGGGAAATTTTGAAAGGTATTCATAAGTACTTGATAAATAAGACACAAGTTGTTAGCTCCAAGTATGTATTGAGACTGGTTTGACGCTACTAGAACATTGTCCCTTACAACTATTACACGGTTACCCACATATACATATTTATTAATACTAGTATGCAACACCTTCACCCTTAAATTATTACAATTTTACTTAAAAGAAACAAAAAAATATTCTACTTAACTATACAATATTGTTTTAAGGCATCCTTCACACACTTCTCTCTTTAAAAAAAATACAACAAAATTATCTTATTCTAATTTCTTAACACTACATAATACAGTTTTTGTTTCTGTTTTGTTTTTAATGTATATAAAGTAACAAAATAACACATAATAACAAAAAGAAATACTCTAGCGACAGTTCCTCAATGCCGTACCTTCTTACAGGTATTCGTGCCCGTTTACCTGCTGAAGGACTCTGGTTCGGTTGATCATTATTCTCCTGCACATTGGGAACATTCTCCGGCGCCCGGGTTGTTGTCTCGGGTTCATTTTCCTTTTGTTTTTCTGAGCGGGGGGCGTTTTCGAGCACAGATTGGGGTATGTTTAAGTTATCCCTCTCGTTCTGTTTGTCTGTGTTATGGTCTGTTGGTTCAATAGGACTACTGGGAAATATTAAAGAAGGACGGGATCGCTTAACCGGTTGCACTGGTTGATAGTCCCTAATGCTATCCTGGTCTACTTGCCTACTGATATCCCTTATGGTTCTTGGTTTTAGTTGGTCTATATGCCTATGTACCTCTGAGCCATCGTTTGATTTAATGTTATAATCGGTCCTACCTTTTATTTCTAGGACTGTACCCGATGTCCATTTATTTGAACCGCGATACTCTCTGAACCATACCGGGTCCCCTGCGTTGAATTGTCGTATTACCCCTCCTGTTAACTCTTCTACCCGTTCCTGGCGGTTTTTAACCAGTTCCTTCTGGTCCGGTTTCAAACAATCTAGTCGCATACGTAAATTACGGCCTAATAACATTTTCGCCGGACTTCCACCGGTTGTGTAGTGCTGGGTATTTCGATACGCGAGTAAGAATCGACACAAAGTAGCATGAACGTCTTTTTTACCCGTAATTGCTTTTTTAATGGTACGTTTACATATTTTAACCGCATTTTCCGCCGCTCCATTAGACGCCGGGTGATATGGCGCCGAAAAAATATGTTCAATACCGTTATTATTTAAAAAGTGTTTAAACTCTGCACCGAAAAACGGAGGCCCATTATCGCTAACTACTTGTCTCGGCAATCCGTATCTAGCCCACATTTCTCTTAATACGTGTATCACGGCTTGTGTTGTGGTGCTAGCCATCCTAATGGCTTCTATCCATTTTGAGTGCGCATCCACCACTACAAGGTAAGTGAGCCCCGCTATTGGACCTAAAAAGTCGATGTGTAGTCTAGACCACGGACGCTCGGGCCACGGCCACGCTCGCGGCGCGTGTGCAGGCGGCGCGCTGGCCACCGCGGCGCATACCACGCAAGCGCTACACTCGGCCTCCAATGCCTCGTCTATACCCGGCCACCACACATAACTTCGGGCTAACGCTTTTGTTTTTACTATACCCATATGCCCTTCGTGAAGCTCAGTTATTACCTTATTTCTACATGTACTAGGAATTACGACTCTGTGACCCCACAAAATACAGCCTAATTCCGCATACAATTCGTTTCGACGGTTGAAATATGGTTTCAATTCTCTCGCTTCGATATCTACTGGCCATCCGTCGTTTATATACCTAATCACTTTGCTCAGCACTGTATCGGAACCGGTTTCCTTTTTTAATGTTTTATAATCTAGCAATAACGCTTCCGTAGCAAAATGTAAATATGTTTGCTCCGGTGTATCTAACTCTTCACTAATCGCTTCTTCTTTGTGGTTACTTATTAACCTAGATAAAACGTCAGCTGTATTTTTGTCTGTTCGAACATATTCTATATTAAAATCGTACGCCGATAATTTAATGGCCCACCTTTGTAGACGACTCGCCGCTGTATTCGGTATACCAGCGTGAGGTCCAAATATTGTCACAAGTGGTTTATGATCCGTACGTAATGTGAACTTTCTACCGTAAAGATACTGGTGGAATTTTTCTACCGCGAAAATAATACCGAGCGCTTCTTTATGTATCTGACTGTAGTGTAGTTCCGCAGTAGTGAGCGCCCGCGACGCGTATGCTACCACCCGCTCGTTACCGTCCCGAGTCCGCTGCGCCAGTATAGCGCCCAGACCCCGCGCGCTCGCATCACAAGTCACAATGCTTTCTAGAGACATGTCAAAGTGGGTCAATACCTCCGTACTACATAAAAGCTGTTTAATTTTATTAAATACGTTTGTATGCGTTTTTGTCCAATACCAATGTTTTCCTTTTTTAAGTAGTTCGTAAAGTGGTGTGATATGTGTACTTAAATTATTTATAAATTTCCCATAGAAATTCACCATGCCTAGGAAAGATTTTAATTCAGACACATTAGTTGGTTGAGTCATTGATAAAATAGGTTTTATTTTATTCGGGTCTACTCTCACTCCTTTTCTATCAATGATAAATCCTAAATATTTTACTTGGCTCGACATAAATTCACATTTCTCTTTTTTGATTTTTAACCCATTTTTCTCTAAAATATTAAAGACTTGTTCTATAATCTTCACGTGAGATTCTACTGTTTTACTTTTGATTAATATATCGTCGTAGAAAATTACAACGTCCGGTACGTTTTTAAATAAGGTGATCATAAATTTTTGAAAAATCCCGGGGCTGGAAGAAAGGCCGTATACAAGACGGTTATATTTAAATAATCCCCGGTGGGTATTGATCACTGTATAGTTTCTGGAAGTTTCATTTAATACTAATTGATTATAGGCCTGCGATAAATCGATTTTAGTAAAGTAATGATTGCCACTCAAGTTACTAAACAAATCGTCTACTTTCGGAACTGGGTACCTATCAACCAGTAATACCTTATTAAGCGTCACCTTATAATCCGCGCATAAGCGTATTCCTCCGTCCGCCTTCCTCGCTATGACTAGCGGCGTGGCCCAGTCGGACCGCTCCACCGGCTCGACGACGCCCGCGCGCAGCATCGCGTCCAGCTCAGAGTTAACCCGCGCCAACAGCGCGTAAGGAACAGGTCGCGCTCGACAGAAGATTGGTTCGGCCCCCTCTCTCACGTGTAACTTTATTTCTTCCCCGGTGAATTTTCCCAATGTGCCATCGAATAGTTTATTATGCCTGGAGATTATATCATTAATCAATTTACTATTACATATTTTTATATGATTACAACTTGTAAATTTCGGTATATCTATATTTAACTCCGATAGCCACTGTCTGCCTAATAAACTAGTATTGCCTTTATTGATTACATACAAATCTAATATTTTTACATTTCCCTTATATTGAACTTTTGTTTCTACATATCCTAACGGTTGTATAACGGAGCCATCATAAAATTTTAAATTTAATTTGCAACTTCTTAACGGTAAATTTTTAAAATCTTTACAATAGGTACTTTTACTAATACATGACAAGGACGATCCCGTATCAATTTCCATATCCAACTTTTTATTGTTAATTAAAAGTGTCATACACACCGGTTTATACTTTGTCAGTGACATTTGATAGACTGGCTCCTCGCCTACCTCGCCTACGTCGTAGTCTTCAGAGTCGCCATCGCCATTAGCAGCTGGTTCGTCCATCCAGTGCGTGGACTCCGCCGCTGGTAGGTAGGAACGCGCCCCGCGCCCCCGACCGCCACGACGCGTGCTCGACTCGCCGCTGGCACCTATCACGCGCCCTCTGCGTGACCTCCCCGGTACCCCGCTGTTCCCGCCGTGTGAATTCCACGATATTTTACTGCGATCGAAATCCTTTTTTCTGCATACGCGCCGTAAATGACCTTGTTTGCCACAATAACTACAAATAAATTCTTTGTATTTGCAAGATTTTGGCCCATGCTCATTGGCTCCGCATATTGGGCATTTTTCGAGTCCCAACTTGTGTACGTTTCCGCTAAGTTCCCGCGTCACCTCGACGGTGCCGGCGTCTCGCTCAGCTGCCTCGAGGGTATTTGCTAACATTAGTGCCTTTTGATATTCTAAGCCATCTTCTGCAAATAATCTCTGACGAATAAATTCGCTTCTTAATCCGCAGACAAACTGATCTCGCAGGTTTTCTTCCAAATTATTTTTGAATTCGCAGAATCTTGAAATTTTCTTTAAATCTGCTATATAATCGGCAATCGTTTCTTCCGATTGTTGTCGCCTTTGTCGAAATCTGTATCTCTCTGCGAGAATTGATGGCTTTGGTTGAAGATGTGTTTGAAGTAACTGCACAGCGTCTTTATATGATAAGTTTGCCGGTTTCCTCGGGCTCGCTAAAGTAGCCAGTAGCTCGTATGCTGATTCCCCGATTATCGCAATCAATGTCGGTAATTTCAATTCTTCTGTTATTTTATTCGCCACGAAGTACATTTCGAGACGATCCACGTACGCAGACCAATTACCGTTTTTCACGTCAAACTCATGCACTTTGCCTACAGACATTTTTAATTGTCACGCTAATACTCTATTAACCACACTTTTAATCACAGTTAACGTTTTCAATGTTCCGTTATCCTCGTCGCCACTGATAAATAAGACACAAGTTGTTAGCTCCAAGTATGTATTGAGACTGGTTTGACGCTACTAGAACATTGTCCCTTACAACTATTACACGGTTACCCACATATACATATTTATTAATACTAGTATGCAACAGTACTCATCTATTTAATGTATACAGTAGTAGTTTTAGCATTATTTTCAACGCCGATCACTAAGAATGCGTCAAGTTTCATGAATTTTAAAACTTACAAATTCGATGCTTTACAATCTAGTCTACAAACTTTACTTTGCATCACTAAATTAAACATCATTGAAGACTGATTCTTATTAAAAAAAAAAAAAAAAATTGAAGACTGATATCATTCATTTCAAATAATTTCCAATCATTTCATTCAGTTTGATTCAGTTCAGCAGCATTTTAGTTCACTCAAACAGTCACTCACAAAAGTTTATAGTTTGCTGTAGTAAAAGTGGTGTTTCTTCAAAAATGTCCGTAAATAATTGCGTTTTTTACGCACTATTACTGTGTTTTAACTATAATGGTAAGTTAAATAACGTTTAAAATACATAAATGCGTAATTATAAGCTTTTTATGTAACCAATTGACACGTATTTGATAGAAAATTAATACAAGCGAAATACTGTTTGGTCACGCCCAAAGCATCGGTTTGAATTGAAAATGTTGAATTTTAACTGAATTTATGGCTTAAAATGGTAAATAAACGGGTTATTTGACAATATTATGCTATATTACTCGTTATTTTGTCTATAAAAGAGTTAAAACTGCGCTTTTGTTTGTTCGTTGCGGTACGCTTACCGCAATACTGGTTTCTTTTGTTTGTAAAATGCGTTATGAAATGTCTCTCTTTAAACTCTACATTGCAGAGGTCCATGAGCGATTGTAACCACTCACCATCAAATGAGCTTGTTTATATGTGTATATAAAAACCACCCAACTGGGAACTGTGTCAAAATTGGTTTGCTTACTTATGCCAAGTCTGTGGCAGGAGCCAAAATTGAGCATGATGTCATGTTAGTTCTAAAACTTTATCATTGTTTAAAATTTTACACAGAGAATATTTTTGCCCAAAATGTAATACAGCATAGTTTAACAAGGAATTACAAAAATATAATGTTAAATTCAAAAGAGGAGTCAATTTTTTTTTAAAAGATAGCTTGAGCCCAGTTTTGCAATCTAGTGGATATGGACATACCCAGACGAGTGGATAATAATAAAAAAAATACAGTATTGCAAAAACCTGGAAACTTTGAGTCTTTGTGTGATTGAAAAGCAAGGTTGCACCAGGCAGTTAACACATAATAGAATTCAAAGTTAATATAGTCGTGGTGGTTACGTCCACTATCTCTTTTTTGACTTGTTTAGAGGTGGAAACTTATTTGGTCTAAGTTAAATTTTTTGTGTCCCTGTTTTGATGTAATAACTTGTACTGTTGTTTCCCAAATAAATAAAAATAAATAAATAAAAAGGAAAACACAGTGTCAGTGCTTCAATTTATGTCACTAATAAATAATATTTATCTTCACAGTATTGGCTCAAAGAACTCCAACCATTTCTCATATAACTCAAGAACAAATCCGAGACATCGGAGGTCAGGTTGACCTGGAATGTTCCGTGCATTACGCACAAGACTTCTCCGTAGTTTGGGTGAGTATAATATTAACAAATTTAAATTCTCCAATAACTTTGTTTAGTGATGAAATGTAAACAAGAATGAGGAGTGTGTGTGTGTGTGTGTGTGTGTGTTAGTGCGTGCGTGCGTGTGTGTGTGTGTGTGTGTTTGTGCGTGCGTGCGTGCGTGTGTGTATGTGTGTGTGTGTGTGTACTTACGTGTTTATGAGTATTTTCAAGGAGAGTGGACAGTAGAAGAGTGCACGCACGATGAAAAGTCACAAACCAGTACGAATGAACATTTCAGTCTCTTGATAAGATTATAGACATTTATAGAGTACACACAAGTGGTTCCTGAGATAAGTGCATTTAAACAAACTCTTCAGCTTTATAATATTAAATATATTAATAAAGATTTGAAGACTATTTGTCCACCTCTCACTCCCACCACTGTAACTCCTGTGTAGCCAGGATCCACAGCGGGACCATCGTAATGACTCTGAGCAGTGAAGCTCAGGAACTCGAGGGAAAGATAACTTGTCTAACCCCTAAGGTGATAGGAGTAGGAAAACATAAGTTTCGACTTCCCTTCTCGCACAGCGGGAGACGATTATTTGTCCTTCTTATAACGAGGCTTGAGGAGGGTCCTTAAAGTTAGGTAAGGTAGCGACCCCTCAGTGTCCCCTGACATTGCAGATGTTCATGAGCGACGGTAACCACTTACTATCAGGTGGGCCGTTGGCTCGTCTGCCTACATGGCAATAAAAAAAAATAATAAAATTGAAAATGCATTACGCCAGGATTGAGAAAGCACCACGGATTTGAAGATTTGAACACTATACCTACATTTATATTTTTATCTGCTATAACACTTGCTTATCACCGCTTATAAAATCAAACTAAGTTATTTTTCTCGCTACAACATGTGTAAACAACAAAAATATGAATATTTAATATTGTTACAATTTTATATGGTTTCTAATTTTTTCACTAGTTTTAATTGCATATTTGCTTGTGAATTCTCCATAATTTTTGACTGACTCCTAAAAAGGAGGAGGTACTCAATACGTCTGTATTTTTAATGTTAGTTACTTCATAACTTTAGTTTTGGACCGATTTGGATGATTGGTTTTAGATGAGAGGTAATGGTCATCGTGGGGTATTTAAGTAATTTTGGATCTGTTTTTAAAACTGTAAATTTATTAACAAAAAAAATTTGCATAAACTTATTATATTTTGGGGTATAGTTTTGGGTACTTTACCTCAAAAGAAAAGAAATTGTACCCTTGTAATAAAATATTCGCATTCGCCCACTGTTGGGCTTAGGTCTCCTCAGAAGAGGGGTTAGGCATAGTCCACCACGCTTGCCCAGTGCGGATTGGGGACTTCACATATCTTCAAAGGATTTTTAGAATCCTTTTCCGATATGCAGGTTCACGATGTTTTCCTTCACCGTTTTTAGCCAGTGGTGTTGTGAAAAATTGCACATAATACTTTTTCACATTTAGATTTAGAGGTTTCTCTACTATATCATGCATATATTATACACATAAACCTTCCTCTTGAATCATTCTGTCCATTAAAAAGCCGTATCAAAATCCGTTGCGTAGTTTTAATGATTTAATCATACATAGAGACAGACAGCGTGATAAGACTTTCTTTTATACTACGAGTATGTAGTTTATAAATTATGCATATAAAATTTATTTTTAATGTAAATTACAGTACACAGTTTAGTTGTTATTTTTAACATTCCATAGTACTTAGTTTGCGTAAGTGTTGTAAATTTAAATATGAATTAAATATATCATATGAGATCATTTTTCGGCACTTAATTCGGCCGTATTTTATTTTATGTTGGTTCCAGCGTATTTTTTGTTCGACTGAACCAATTTCGATGATTCTTGTGTCAATTAAAAGGTGATGGTAGTGGTGACCCTTTTTTAAACATCGAACAAGTAGATACATTAGGATCCGTTTAAAAATGCTAATTTATAACGGAAAAGATTTTACGATTTCCTATGCGTTTTTGTTTTTCTTTTCTATATGAAACCGATTTTGATGATTATTTTGTTAGAAAAGAGACCTTTGGACATTGATTCATATGAATTTGTTAAAGATCTGACTGGTAGTTTTTGTGCTATGCTCGAGAATTGGAAGTCGATTTCATTTTTGTAAAAATAATAATAATGGGGAGTTTGTGAGCGCTACCCTCTTCTGAGAAGACCTAAGCCCAACAGTGGGCAGTAAAGGGTTATTGCAGTATATCTAAGATACAAAAATGATTTCTTTGTTTACAGGTAAAATACGATCGCCAGAAATCAATTGAATCCATTCCTCTGTCAATGAATGCTGGTCTTATCATCAAGGATTCCAGGTTCTCTCTAAGACACGATGAGGAATCATCTAAGTTTACACTCTCGGTAAGTCATTGTATAGTGGTTTGTTAATGATGGAACATATTAGGGACTAGGGATGTAACGAATATTCGCATTCGCAAAAAAATGATGCGAATGTGATGCGAATGTGATGCGAATGTAATGCGGATGTTTCGACAAAAGCTAGGAAGATGTTGTGTGGATGTAGAAGGAATCTGACAGAGCCAAAATAAAGGCACTTGTACTTTAAACGACCTTCCGTTGTGAAAATAATTTGCGGGGGGTTTCAGTTATTTGTTGGGGGGAGGCAAGTACCTCTTACTTCCACAGTAGATACAGTATAGGTAAAATAATAAAGGTACCTATTTTGTAGTAATTGTAAATTATAATAACTTTTGGAAGATACAGCTGACTTTTCAGTAAAAAACCTTGAATTTTTGTTTGAAAGGTCAACATTTGCAATGTCAAACTAAATACCTATTCGCATTCACGAATGTCCAAAAATCAATATCCGCAACATCTATAAAAGCGTTTTTACAAGCTTTATATTAACTGGATGTAACTATGTAATTTCGGGTGGAATCGTGCAAGCTAAATTTGACAAACTAGGTTTCCGATTGAGCTCACATTTTGCACGCAGATGTATATCGCGTGACAATGCAATAATAATGGGTGATTTTTTTGAGGTTAGGATTTTCATGCATTAGTATTTGCTCAGATTTTTTGAGGTTATGATTTTCATGCATTATTATTTGCTCAGTATGCTTTGACATTTCATCATGAATAGACTTACTAACGAGCAACGCTTGCAAATCATTGAATTTTATTACCAAAATCAGTGTTCGGTTCGAAATGTGTTTCGCGCTTTACGCCCGATTTATGGTCTACATAATCGACCAAGTGAGCAAACAATTAATGCGATTGTGACCAAGTTTCGCACTCAGTTTACTTTATTGGACATTAAACCAACCACACGAATGCGTACAGTGCGTACAGAAGAGAATATTGCGTCTGTTTCTGAGAGTGTTGCTGAAGATCGTGAAATGTCTATTCGTCGCCGTTCGCAGCAATTGGGTTTGTGTTATTCGACCACATGGAAGATTTTACGCAAAGATCTTGGTGTAAAACCGTATAAAATACAGCTCCTGCAAGAACTGAAGCCGAACGATCTGCCACAACGTCGAATTTTCAGTGAATGGGCCCTAGAAAAGTTGGCAGAAAATCCGCTTTTTTATCGACAAATTTTGTTCAGCGATGAGGCTCATTTCTGGTTGAATGGCTACGTAAATAAGCAAAATTGCCGCATTTGGAGTGAAGAGCAACCAGAAGCCGTTCAAGAACTGCCCATGCATCCCGAAAAATGCACTGTTTGGTGTGGTTTGTACGCTGGTGGAATCATTGGACCGTATTTTTTCAAAGATGCTGTTGGACGCAACGTTACAGTGAATGGCGATCGCTATCGTTCGATGCTAACAAACTTTTTGTTGCCAAAAATGGAAGAACTGAACTTGGTTGACATGTGGTTTCAACAAGATGGCGCTACATGCCACACAGCTCGCGATTCTATGGCCATTTTGAGGGAAAACTTCGGAGAACAATTCATCTCAAGAAATGGACCGGTAAGTTGGCCACCAAGATCATGAGATTTGACGCCTTTAGACTATTTTTTGTGGGGCTACGTCAAGTCTAAAGTCTACAGAAATAAGCCAGTAACTATTCCAGCTTTGGAAGACAACATTTCCGAAGAAATTCGGGCTATTCCGGCCGAAATGCTCGAAAAAGTTGCCCAAAATTGGACTTTCCGAATGGACCACCTAAGACGCAGCCGCGGTCAACATTTAAATGAAATTATCTTCAAAAAGTAAATGTCATGTACCAATCTAATGTTTAAAATAAAGAACCGATGAGATTTTGCAAATTTTATGCGTTTTATTGTTTAAAAAAGTTCTCAAGCTCTTAAAAAATCACCCGTTATAACAAAATTGCGCTGATCTGATGATGGAGTCAGAAGCTATAGGAACACCTATACTAAACAAGATAGACTCATCGTGTTTAACCCGTTTTACTTGTCCTAGCAATCTACTGCTACATGATATCCAGGATCTTAAAACCTAGTATTAAAAGTTTTTTATCTTACAGATACGTGATATCCAAGAAATAGACGCCGGATGGTATGAATGTCAAGTTCTAATGTCAGTTAGTAACAAGATAAAAGCGGAAGTAGAATTACAAGTGAGAAGACCGCCTATTATATCGGACAATTCTACCAGATCTATTGTAGCGAGCGAAGGAGAAAGTGAGTTTAAAATATTTATGTTCTCATCTGAGATAGAATATTCGTGTAGGCGACAGAATCAATAAATCATATTTTA
This sequence comes from Trilocha varians, assembly GCA_030269945.2. NCBI lineage: Eukaryota > Metazoa > Arthropoda > Insecta > Lepidoptera > Bombycidae > Trilocha > Trilocha varians. Next base: position 14,577,942 of record AP028278.1, on the reverse strand, counting down.
TTATATTCTAGTAAAGAACAAAGTTATGTCGACGATAGCGCCATTTATAAATAGTTTAAATATTTGTTATTTAAACCTCTTTTGTGTAAATACTTTTTGAATTGTAATAGAGAATAGATGTTGGCGCGCTTATTTGAATTTCGAACATTCCATTGCCGAATACAGACGTTTTGTACATTGTTTCACAACTTTTATTTTCTTAGTTTTATTTTATGATTCCTTCTTAACTTCTCTCTCAATGCAGCATTAGGTTTTTTACAATTAGCATTCCCAAAAATTCAATTTAATGTTGAACGAACAAGTTATAACAATAGGTTAAGATTGATAAAAAAAATACTATCGTGGGCCAAACATAAAACAATTCAAATTGAAATTTAAATACAGGATGGATCTGTAACTTTGGACAATCTGTCGTGGGGTGAATGACCTGTCGAAATACAACATACAACCACTTTTATATATTTCCATTTCTCAAGCATAGCACAAAAACTGCCAGTCAGATCTTTATCAAATTTATATGAGATAATTGTCAAAATGTCTGCTTTCTAACAAAAAAAGAATCATCGAAATCGGTTCATATAAAAACGAAATTTACGCAAAAACGAATATCAATAGTGAAATTTTGTCTGTTAAAAATACACATTTTTAAACACAGATCCAAAAGTACTTGATCGATCTTTAAAAAAAAAAACAATGCGACCTAAGTTCAGCCATTACCTTTCATCTGACACCACAATCATTCAAATCGGTCCACCCAAAAAAAACAGACGAATTAAGTACCTCCTCCTTTTTGGAAGTCGGTCAAAAACAAAGTCGCTTCACGCTGTCTATGTATACTAAACAAGATAGACCCGTCGTGTTTAGGCTCGTTTTACTTGTATTAGCTAACACTCTACTGCTACATGATATACAGGATCTTAAAAGCTTGTATTTAAAGTGTTAAAATAAATTTTATTGTAAAAAATATGTCTTGTTTTTTTCTAGGTGTCCAAATGGAATGTTACTCCGACGGTTTTCCAGCTCCTAAGATATCGTGGCGTCGTGAAAACAATGCCATTTTGCCCACCGGTGGGTCTATTTATAGGTAAGAAATAATCTAATCTATCTAGAAACAATCTAAATATAAAAAAATCTTCAAATGAGGCTAGAGGCGGGTTAAAGTTAGGTCGTAGTTAGCGACTCCTCAGTGTCCCCTGACATTGCAGAGATTCATGAGCGACGGTAACCACTCACGATCAGGTGACCCGTTGGCTTGTCTGCCCACATCGCAATAAAAAAAAATGATATGAATGTCAAAACACTCACCCAAGTCAAGCGCCCGTAACACATAACGATGGCGCGATTCAAATAATATCAGAGGCGTGCAGTTCATACAAGCAAATAAGCACTGCATAAAGTAACCCTTCAAATTTGATAAAAAAAAACGTTTAAACGGTGTACGACGATTTAATCAAAATACACCAGGTATTCCCGCGCAACTTCGTCTGCGTCACAGAGGAATACATCATAGCCTATAGCCTTCCTCGCTAAATGAACTTTCCAACAGTGAAAGAATTTCTCAAATCGGACCAGTAGATCCTGAGATTAGCGCGTTCAAACAAACAAACTCTGCAGCTTTATAATATTAGTATAGATAACAGTGTGGAAAAATACTCAGATTTACATTTTTTACTGACTAATATTGTTTTTCAGAGGAAACATATTAAAAATCAATTCTATACACAAAGAAGACAGGGGTACTTATTATTGTGTGGCTGATAATGGCGTAGGAAAGGGAGCAAGAAGAAATATTAATTTGGAGATTGAATTTGCACCTGTTATTACTGTACCTAGACCTAGATTATCTCAGGTACGTCAATAAAAATGGTGCTAAGTTGTATTTCGACTGGTCCTTCACCCCACGTCAGATTGTCCAAAGTTACAGATCCACCCTGTATATTACAGATTTCATTGTTTTACAGGCTCTTCAATATGACATGGATTTAGAATGTCACGTAGAAGCTTACCCACCACCGGCCATTACATGGTTGAAAGACGGAATACAACTATCAAACAATCAACATTACAGGTAAGAAAATTGAGTACCAGGAGCGCATGACAACTGAGAAGGTTTTACTTGACGAACAACAAGCTCTTCTAATAAATACAACGATCAAGTACCAGGGGCGCATGACAACTGAGAAGGTTTTACTTGACGAACAACAAGCTCTTCTAATAAATACAACGATTAAGTACCAGGAGCGCATGACAACTGAGAAGGTTTTACTTGACGAACAACAAGCTCTTCTAATAAATACAACGATTAAGTACCAGGAGCGCATGACAACTGAGAAGGTTTTACTTGACGTACGTGTAATATTGTTTTTTCTTTTCAGAATCTCACATTTTGCGACCGCCGATGAATTTACCGACACCACGATTCGAGTTATAACTATAGAAAAACGACAATATGGACTGTTCACTTGTAAAGCTCAGAACAAACTTGGTTCGGCTGAAGGAAACGTGGAATTGACAGGTTTGAATTATATTCAGATTTTCTAATAATCTTTCATGATTTGTGCATAGAATAAGCATGGCGCCAGTATCAAATAATCAAAGATTTATTGATATTAGAGTAAACTACTAGCAGACTTCATCTGCGTCACTTTCAATTAAAAGGTAGTCTAAGTTCTTTCTCAGGGTCTAAAGATTGTCTGTGCCAAATTTCATCAAAATCTGTTGAGAGGTTTAAGGGGGAAAGTGTAAACAGACAGACAGAGTTACTTTCGCATTTATAATATTATTAATAATGTATTCGGCCATTTTGGTTGAAACGCCAATCGTATCGGATGACGTCACGATTAGGTAAACAATATGAAATTGACTTTCTCTATTGGTTGCGTCATGACACTGTCGTTTGTTTACCTAAGCGTGACGTCAGACACGACGCCATGACACTATGGACAGTTTTCGCGCACTATTTGAAATTATATTCGAAAAATGTTTTGAAACCTAGTTAAATTTTGCATTATTACCGAAATATAGGTGTTTTCGTAAATAGTAAACGTGTCGTTATGCCTATTTTTTGGAACCAACTTCCTTATCGCGCGTTATCGAAAGGGGGCTAGACGGAAATTCTTATGTAAAAGTTGTCACGACACTTTTTTTGTTTTAGATGATTATCGCTAGATGGCGCTGTGTACAAAATATTTTATTTAAAAAAATTAAATCTTATTACAATTCCCTCACTAATTAATCGAAAGGAACTTCGTTCCATCCGGGTGTCCCTTGACACCTCTCAAGTTTTTTTATGTTGATCCGATTTCGATGATTCTTATTTAATTAGAAGTCGTCTGTCATCCTAAAAAGGGTTTTAAAATAGAATTTCATCCATCAAATGTATGTGTATTTCTTTGCTGTTTATGTCGAGAGTGTAGATTTTACTATGTTTTCATCATTTTATATACAGGATGATTTTTTAATGATGGTATACGGGGTGTCCCAAAACATACGACATGAACAGGAAGTACCTTAAATATTGCAGATGGGATGTTTTGCTGAATGGCTTTTATCATCATCAATAAATCACCCTGTATATTAAATTTTAAGCATGTTTTTTTTTTGTTTTGCTTTTAGAATCTATCATTCCCGTTTGCCCGCCCGCTTGTGGTCAGACGCGTTACGGTGGCGCGACGACCATTGCGCCCTCTGTAGGAACAGTACTTGCTTTGTTAGGAACATACACCGCAATGCTCTTCAAACGGTAAGTGTATTGTAGTTTATTTTTGTATGGCGTGACGGTAAGTGGCATGACAATTTAAAGTCATTCTGTGAGTGTATGAGTAAATATTTGATAGTTAAATAGCATGAAATTGGTATGGCGTGACGGTAGGTGGTGTGACGTCATTACGGCGTTACTCAATGTGCAAAAGTTGATTGTGTCTAGCAATTGATACTAAAGCTGTTTAGTGACGTGAAGCGTAACGGCATTGCTTAAAATTCAAAAACTACTGTGCGGTGATAGAAAATGGCGTGACGCCGTAACGTCATCACTTTAGAGTTATAGTCGCGCCTTGTCAGCAAAATTTACTAATGCCGTGACGGTAAATGGCATGACGTCACGTCATATTTTTTATTATTGAAATTATGTTTTCTCTTACAGAATCATCAATACCAAATATTAATTATCCTGGATTGAGGCCCGATCCATTAGTTTACGGGAACTCGGCAACTAAACCACATAGACATATCGCAACTATTTTAATATTATGTGTTTTTATGTAGGGTAAATAACCCAGTTTCATGACGTATAGTGTATCTTCAATTTACTAAATAGTTTTTTTTAGTAATTACTGGTAGAAAAACTTAGATGACTATTTGACTTTGTTAAAGAGAATTTTGATTGAGAATTGCTCTTAATTGGGTAATACAGGGTGTATAAAGAGCACTTCCGAAAACGAAGGCCGGTGTTAGTACTAGTGATACATGGGATGTTAATCTTTTTGCAAAAAAAATCGTGTGAATGGACCGCCTGGCTTATCATCACAGGTATCACTAGTACTACCACCAGTCTTCGTTTTCGGGAATGCTCTTTATACACCCTGTATATCTTATATTAGACATTTCCACTATTTGTCTACAATTATGTTGCGTTTACATATTGGCTCGCCAACGTCCAACACACGTAAAAAAAATAACGACCGACCAACATGTAAACGGGGGTTTTGTATGTATTGACCGACATTGAAACTATGTATGTGAAACACCGTTTGACAGTTGGCCTACCAGTTGTCATTTACGTGCATTGGAAGTTGGTGAGACAATATGTAAACAAACATACTTGTGTATGATATAAAAAAAAATATACATTTAAAATACCTCTGTGCAGTTTTTTAATAAAATCAAATGAATAATACATTGAATCTCGTGCAAGATCTTTTTAATATTTAAGTAATTTGACGTGGTATTGCCATTTTTTGGTAATTCACTCTATTTCGTAGTTTTTTTAGTTAAGTGTTGCCAATTTTTATGGCGAACTGATGAAATTAAAATCATAATTGAAATTATTAATAAGCAATAAGTTTGGTCTGATATTTAAAGAGATTATTATTAAAGAAATTTTGTATTACGGTGTCGTTTGTAAGAAAAATCGTTTAATTTAAATAAGGAGCTGACGCGGCCATATTGGAAAAGCTATCATAACCTATATCTTAAGATAATATGTTAAATGCAATCAAATATACTACATCCACGATTAGAGCGTAAATAATTTATTTTAAAGAAAACTTATTGATGTAACTATGTAAGTTCGGGTGGAATCTTGCAAGATAAATTTGACAAACTTCCCGGTTTCCAATTGAGCTGACATTTTGCACGCAGATGTATATCGCGTGACAATGCAATAATATGACAAAATGACGCTGATCTGATGATGGATTCGGAAGGTGGGGAACTCCTGTACTAAACATGATAGACCAAGTTTGGGCTCGTTTTACTTGTATTAGCTATCACTCTACTGATACATGATATCCAGGATCTTAAAAGCTTGTATTTAAAGTTTCTTTAAAATATATTTTTTACACTCAAATCGTATATCTATTATCTATACTAATATTATAAAGAGGAAAGATTTGTTTGTTTGTTTGTATGTTTGTTTGTAATGAATAGGCTCCGAAACTACTGGACCGATTTCAAAAATTCTTTCACCTTTGGAAAGCTACATTATCCCCGAGTAACATAGGCTATATTTTATTTGCAAAAAAATTAGGGATCCGTATGAAAACACCGAATATGTAACACAAGGTGAATATTTGAAAACCTATTTATGCGTACGCTGCAAAAACTATTGACAATAGAACAAAATGATGTACTACGGGTTTTTAAGTCTTAGCAAGACAAACAAAAAAGTCCGCGACAGCATATATCTAACTATCATAGTTTAGTCATAATAACCGTTTTTATGTTCAAGAAATAATAAAATATCGTCCGAAGATTGAAACTACATTAAAATAGTATCGTCATATTAATCCTTATCCAAATTAAGTATTATGTTATCAAGAGTATTAATGTAGAAGTAAATTACTTTTTGTTTTATTCCAATCGGACATTTCGTTTAGAAGTTATCACGAGTATAAAACGCAATGAATACCACGCAGAACGGAAAATAATGTCGTGACAACATTGCGAGTACTGTTTGATCCCCTTTCTGACGCAGACGAAGTTGCGGGGGTCATCTAGTATTTTATAAAAGTATATGCCTCTTTTATATATTCATTTTTAGTACATTTAAAATTTACCTTTAAAATCTAACTTAAAACATTTTGAAAATATTTAAATTTTTAATTAGACTTATAGTCAGGGATCCCTGGTCAAGTGAAAACGCTTGATTATTATCAAGTTAATTTTCTGTGAGTAGCTTTATTTTGATAAGAATCTGTTAGATTTTATTGTATTAAATTACGATCCAAATTCCATCCAGTTGAAAGACTTTTTTTAATAATTTTGTAACTATTTTTTAGGAATAAAGTGTGTTTTTGTAATTATTGTGTTTTATTTATTACCGATATTATACATAAATGATAACAAGCGACTTGCATTTTTCATGAATAGAACTAAAACTTAAGAAATGAACTTTAACTATCATCGAAATCGGTTCATCCAGAAAATCATGAAATCTAGTTCATTAAAAACTCACATTTTTAATCATAGCTCAAAGGTCACCATCGTCTTTCATATGGAATCATCCGAATCGGTTCACACAAACTGACGTTGTGAGGTAACAAACAAAAAATACAGTCAATTTGATAATCTTTTGAGAAGGCGAATAAATGAGTTTAGGGAAGATTTTTTTTTTTTTTATTGTCATGTAAATAACCAACGGGCCACCTGATCGTAGGTAGGGGCGGCGCCACGGGAAATAGTGCCGAGAGCGTAACGCGTCGCGCCGTCCCTCATAACCCCGTGCTGGGTTCTGGCCTCAGTCGGGGTTCGGGCGCTGAATGTGAGTGGTAGGAGGTTTTAGTGCGGTTCAACTCCCACATACCCACTCTCGGGTGGGGATCCGGTGATTTCCTCCAACTGAAGGCCCGCTCGGTTCGCCGTCGCGAACGGTCGTGTTTTGTGTTGCACGAGCGAGCCTGAGCCGGTGCATCGGAACTTGTCGAAACAACACGTTGCTCCGGTGCTGGCAATAGTGTTGATCGGAGATTTAAACTGAGGGTGGTGCGAATCTCGGTTTTTACGCTCCCATCGCGACTAGTGTGCGTGCCCTGTCCCTGCTGCTGCCCGGGACTGCCGACTTCGACGATTCCGGACAGCGAAGCAAGGGAGCCGGCGTCACAGGTGAGTGGAGACACTATTTATTCTTATTTAAGTGCATTTACGGGTGGTTAGTCTCCACCCTGTTGTAGCTAAGTCCCTGTTTTATTGTTCCATGATAAAATTAGGGACTCAAGCGCCAATTTGAGAGTTGCCTGACTGTGTCAATCCCCTTTACCCCCCCCCCCTGCAGGGGGGGTGAGGTTAGCCCAAGACCCGCACCTGTGCTTCCAGGAGGTTCGAGCCCTCCTCTAGTTGATAATTTATTTTATTTTATTTACTAGGCTTAAGTTAGTATAGGAAACCTCATGGGACCTAACTAACAGTAAGTGGTAGCCGTAGTCATGCCCGGGGGGGACTCACCCCCCCTTGTTAGCACCCCCGGCCCGTCCCGCGGTGGACGCAAATCGAAGAGGGTAGTTGTTCAACGCGGCCTTTTCACAAACCAGTTACGGGAAGTGGTTCCCGTTGCTCAACCGGGTCGGCCGGACCCGGTAGTCAATCCCTCCGCTCCTCGGGCAGGGCCCTCCTCTGAGGGCCAGGGGGCTCAGTGCATCGGATCGGGAGAAACTGAGTTTTCTCTGCCGACCAATGCACCAATGCCAGCCAGGCCTCAGAGGAGGGCCAGGTCCGGCTCGGATCCGGTCCCGGAGGACAAACGTCCTCGCGTAGGCCCCTCCTCAATTACCCTCGAGATAGAGAGGGAGTTGAAGGAGATTTTCGGGGGCTCCGACAGCGAGTACGCGTCGGATGCCTCCGCATCGTCATCATCATCGAGGGGGCGGGGCCCCGCGCAGCCCTGCGTGCCGTCCCACCCCTCGCCCACACCGGATATGACTTCCGGAGGCAGGCCAGTGCCCGCGGCGCGTAAGCTCCGCACGTCGCCTGCCTCCCCCACGCCTCCTCCCTTCTCGCCGATTTCCGGCGGGGCGCCGGCACCATTGTCGGCGTCGGCCGCGGGCCAACAGGGAGGGAGGGGGTTCCTGGACTCGACGCGGTACGCGGATATCGGTGGAGGCCCTACGGGGTACGCGGACGCGGCCAGACAGCCTGCGTCCCCGCGCCCGTCTTCACTGACGGCTCCACCGGCCCCGCAACGCCAACCGCAACCCTCGCGGCGCGCCGCCGCAACTGCGGCGACAGCGCCAGCTGCAAATGCAGCAATTCCCGGCTCGAACAGAGCTAATAGGGGGGATTTAGACCTACGTCGACATCCCCCGATCGAAGTGCAGTCGCTCCCCGACTGGCCGCGGCACTTCGCAATTCTAAGGGAGCGACTAGGGTCCGCTCCCAACGGGAGAGCAACCCCGGCCGGTGGATTTAAATTCCACCCGGCCTCTGTCCGGGAGTTCCGGACGATCCAGGCATACCTGGTGGAGGCCTCGAGGGAGACTGCAATTTCATGGAATTGCTGGTCTCTCCCCGAGGACATACCCGCCAAGGTGGCCGTCCGTGGACTCCCGGGCAACACAGACCCGGCCGTAATAACCGAGGCCCTGAAGGACCTTGGTTTCCCGGCGCGGTACGCCAGAGTGGTCCTGGCGAAGAGGGGTCGACCCTCCAGCGTGTTCTACGTGGAGCTCGACCACCTCTCCAGGGAGGAACTCGCCCGGATTTACGGTGTAGAGGAGCTCCTCTACCTGCCGGGGGTGGTAGTTGAAGCCTGGAGACCCAAGAAAGGTCCTGCGCAGTGCCACCGTTGCCAGGCCTTTGGGCACTCCAGCGTGAACTGCCACCGTGCAGTCCGCTGCGTGCGATGTGCTGGTGAGCACATCGTGGCGGACTGCCCGAGGCCTCGGGAAGCTGCGCCGACCTGCGCCAACTGTGGCAAAGGCCACGCCGCCAACGACCGGCGCTGTCCGGTCTTCGTGCGGAGGGCGCGGGCCACCGGCGCGGCGATCCCACCACGCGTCCCTGAGCCGCCGCGCTCCGGGGACCCCCGTCTGAGGCAACAACAGCCTCAACCCCAGCCCCAACCGCGGCAATCCCGCCCGCAACCCACGCCTCGGACAGTTCCGGGTACCTCAGCCCCCGGGCAGCAGCCCGAGGGCACACAAAAAAGATGGAAGGGCAAGGGGAAGGGAAAATCTTCCCGAGACGCCCCCCCACCCCCCACTCAGACTCCTACGGTCCCTGCCAACCCACAGGCGACCTCGCTCATGGCGGAAGCGAACGCTCCCCGTGAGCAAAGGCCGCCAAGACCCAGACCCCGCGAGAGGGTGACGGCCGTTGCTACTTCGGCGACACTTCCGATATCTTCCTCGGCTCCCGCCACCCAGGTGGCGGCGCCAACGAGGAAGAAGAAGAAGAAAAAAAAAAAAAAGAAGTCGAAGGGCAGCCAACCTGCGGCGGTGGGTACACGAGCTGCGCAGGAGCAGCCCGTGGTCGCTACATCATCGGCCCCTTTGCCTCCTCGGCCACCACGTGCCGCTGAGAGGCCAGTGTTGGAGGCTGTAGCCCCTCCACAGACACTCCAACACGAACCCATGGAGGTAGGGTCTGAGCAGACCTCGACAGGGGCTCCGTCAGCTGCCACCCCATCCCTCCACACGACGGTCCATCCTCGAGCCCGCCCACGGCCTCAGCAGCGCGACGGAGGGATAGCCCCAGGGCATCCCTTCTCCGTCGCAACGCTGCTGGAGTTGTGGGAGAGAGTGTCGGAGGCGATCCGTGAATTTATTCGCGCGATCTCCTCCCTCATAGCCCCCCTCGGGGGACTAATATCGGGACTCGGCCCTTTCGTCCAGCAGCATGGATAGGGAAGAGCTGCGGGTCGTTTATTGGAACCCCGGGGGGGTCACATCTCACAGGATGGACCTCATCCGTTTAGCCCAGGAGTACAGACCGCATGTCTTGCTCCTGGGAGAAACAAAACTTAGACCGACTGCGAGGTTTGTAGTGCCTAACTACATCGTGTACCGAAGGGACGAACTGACCCCTGAAGGGATCCCGTTCAGGGGAACGGCGGCTCTCGTCAGGAGGGATGTCGTGCACGATGAGCTAGAGCTACTGAGCTTCACTAACACCAGGACGGTGGGAGTGAGAGTGCAGGTACTGGGGGTCGAACTGCGGATTTATGCCGCGTATCGTCCCCCGGACTACAATCTCGAGCCGGCAGACATTAGACGGGTCCTGGACTATGACCGTCAACCGACGCTGATTCTGGGAGACCTCAACGCGAAACATACCGCGTGGGGCTCTCGGAGTATATCGGCGGCGGGGAGGCGGTTGATCGATGATGCCGATAAGGGGGACTACTGTGTGGTCGGCCCCGACGAACCGACACACATCCCGAGTTCGGCGTTATATCGCCCGGACGTGCTGGATGTGTGCGTTCATAAGGGGTTACGGTGCCCGATTAATATCGAGGTACTGTACGACATGGGTACCGCTCACTTGCCGATCTTGGTCACGGCGAGTTTGGGGATCACTCGTGCCGCGGCCCCTCCCTCGAGGCCCAGGGTCGACTGGGAGGCTTTTCAGTCTTCGCTAGTCGACCAATCACCGTTCCAGGATCTATCTACCCCTGATGACGTTGATGATGCGGCCGTCCGCCTCACTGATTTCATCAGGGGAGCCATAGACCAAGCGACGACTATGGTGCCCAGCAGCGGGCCCAGACGCAAACTCCCGGCGTCGATTGAGGCGCTCATACGCCACAAACGACGTCTGCGGAAGCTCTGGGCGACCACGAGGTGTCCCAGGGTCAAGCGCGAGCTCAATGCGTTGGAGGAGGAGGTAAAAACGAAGGTCCAGGCTTTCAGGGGGGACTCCTGGGAGCAGTATGTGAGGGAGGCTGGTGACGACCGCACCATGACCTCCCTTCACAGGATCTGTCGTCGCCTCTCCTCCAAACCTAGTCCTGTTTATCCACTAGTGGATGAACAGGGCAGAAGGTGCTTTACGCCGCAGGCTCGCGCCGAAGTCCTGGCCGTCTCGCTGGAGAGGCAGTTCACTCCGAATGCCTCGGTCCCGGAGATGGCTCACTTCCACAGTGTCTTGGAAGAGGGGGTTACCGAATCCCTAGACCCTCGTCTCCCGATGCCAGCGCTTGAGGAGGATCAACTGATCACACCTCGCGAGGTGTATCAGGCGATCAAGACCCTCAAGCGCCGTAAGGCTCCCGGGGACGACGGTATCCCTACTATGGCACTTCAATCTATCCCTTCCAACGTTCTGGCAAATTTGTCAGAACTCTTTAATTCCATTCTCCGCACGGATCACTACCCACGGACCTGGAAAGTGGGTAAGATCATCGTCTTGCCCAAGCCCGGCAAAGATAGGCGTCAAGCTTCCAGCTACAGGCCCATCACCCTGCTCTCGCACGTCGGCAAGTTGTTTGAGCGGTTGCTCCTGAGGAGGATATCTCCGCATATCCACCTCAGACCGGAGCAGTTCGGTTTCAGACCAGATCACTCGACGACTCTACAGCTAGTCCGTGTATTGCATCACCTTGCGGACCAACGTAACTCCGACCGGTACACGGTCGCAGTCTTTCTCGATATCGAGAAGGCCTTCGACCGGGTATGGCACGGGGGGTTGGTCAGCAAGCTGCAATCCACTGGCCTACCTCAAGCCTACTGGCGACTGCTGGGGTCTTGGCTGGAGGGGAGATCCTTCTTTGTCGCGGTAGAGGGGTGCAAGTCGTCTGTGCGCCCCATAACGGCCGGGGTACCACAGGGTAGTGTCCTGTCCCCGATCCTATACGCCCTCTACACCAACGACATTCCCACCCTGGAGGGGCATCTCCGTTGGTGGGAGGAGGATGTGAAACTGGCCCTCTTCGCAGACGACTCGGCCTATTTTGCATCCTCCAGAAGTGTTAAACTTGCCATCTCCAGGATGCAGAGGCTCCTGGATGTTCTGCCTCCATGGTTGGACCGGTGGAGAGTCTCGGTCAACGCGGGTAAGACCCAGGCCCTACTCTGCGGTCCAACCCGCATCAGAACCGTCCCCCGTCTCAGTCTTCGTGGTGTGGATGTTGAGTTTAGACCCACTGTTAGGTATCTCGGGTGCGAGATAGACCGTTCGCTTCGCGCGAAGCCACAGGTTGATCGAGCGGTTAGCCTGGCTCGCGCGGCGCGGTTTGTCCTGCGACCGATTCTCGCGTCCGCGCTGCCGATCAGAACTAAGCTCACTATCTACAAGACTTATATCCGTCCACGTATTACGTACGCTGCTGAGGCTTGGTATCACCTCGCACCGCCGTCCCAGCGGAAAAGGTTGCAGGCCCAGCAGAATCTCTCCCTCCGAGTCATCGTCGGAGCAGGCCGTTACGTCCGTAATGACGTAATAGCCCGGGACCTTGAGGTGGAGTCCCTCGAGGAGTTCATCGTCCGGCTCGCCCGTAACATGTACGAGCGGGCCGACCGAGGACCCCACGAGCATCTCCGCAACATAGCTCCCTTGCACGCCAGGCCGCCTGAAGGTGCGGCGTTGCCAAGGGAGCTGCTGGGTCCCCCGAGATTCCTCGGAGTTAACTACCCTACGGCGTAACAACGTTGTAGGATATAGGCGATCCCCTCTACGTGACTGAGATATTGTATCGTCCGTCCCGCACGTTTTGTCTGTCCTTTGATGGAGCCCTCGGGGGCTACCATCACCCTCCCGTTGGGAGGTGCGACCCTCGCTCCCCGTCAGGGAGCTGTTCCCCCTTCAGGGGACCCCCCACGTTATCAGTGGGGGTTTAATTTTATTAGTAAGCCCCCTTATGGGGCTTTTATGCCCCCCTCAGGGGTTTGGGTCGCCCAGGCCCGGCTTGGGGACCTCTTCTTTGAGGTCTGGGGTCGCGGGGCCGAGTCACGGACTCGTCCGAGACTCCGCCCCGCGTCTCCGGGTCCCACTCCCCATCAGGGAGTTGAATGTCTCTTCGGAGACATGTGTCACCCCGCCTAACAGTGGGGTGAAAGATTCCAAACCTTTTTATCCCCTTCCGGGATCAAACAAATCCCCCTTATGGGGATGGGACCTCCTGTCGGAGGGCCCCTTTGTGCTACGGACATGGGTCTGTGGTCCCGCTCCCCCTCGGGGAGCGGCCGACCTTAGCGCGGGCCCTTCCCTCCCCACGTTTCGTGGTGTTGTCGTGGGAGGGAGGGGCCAGCGGGGGCTGGACGGGGCTCCAAAAACCTTTGTACAGTTTTACATTTTTACATTTTTCATTTTTCTTTCTTTATCATTACACCACTTCATTTTGTATAATTTTTGTAAATTAATATTTCATTCATTTAGTTTAAATGTAAATTTTTGTGTTACTTCATTTTTAATTTTTACCTATTTTACTTTGTCTTTGTTTCCATTTCTTTACTTTTATTACTTTAAATTTTTGTTTCGATTTTGACTTTTGTTAGACTCATAGATTCATTTTGTATTGTTTTATATAGATTCCTATTCCTGTGTTAGTTTATAAGTGTTTACCATTGTGGAAATGTAAATAAAGGGTTTTCCTACCCCCAAAAAAGGGAAAAAAACAGTAGGGCATGATATGATTTGAATCATCAATTAAAACTTTTTCTTCACTTCTTCGTGGCTGTGGCTTTCGACAACAGAAGATCACCCAGAATGGGAGGACTTCGGCCGGAGCTGGCGGCGACCCAGAAGTACTCAAACCGAGAGAACGAGTGAAATACCAGTCCATGGGAATACCCCAAGAAAGGGGATTTATTACAAACACCACACTAAACACCTACACCTCCGCCCAGAGTGGCGGAGAGATTGTTCCCGGGCAGCGGGGTGCCCCCAAGGCCCGTCCGTGTCCCCCTGACGGGGGACACGAAGACCCCCATGGCTGGTGGCCTCCAACTGAAAAAAAAACTTGATCGTGTTTACCGTCGCTCACGGACCTCTGCAATGTCAGGAGACACTGTCCTACAAACTTTAAGGACTTTGAACCTCGTTTGAAGAAGGACAAGTCATAGCGCTTGGGGACGAAAATTGAAATGAAAATCTCTTATTTTTGTCGTACCATTTATTTTATACAATCTTGTACATATATTTTTATACAAATATTAATCTAATAATGCCATCGATTATGATATACAGACGTTCTTAGTCATAATGTTATATTTTTATATAAAATACCAATTTTTGAGTAATATTTTCCGAAAAAATTTTTGACATTGACATTTCAATGACAGTTGTACGAATGTTGCCAGTGGCGTGCATGTATATTCTGGTTAAGATTTCTAGACATGTAAAAACTAATATTTTACAAAATTTACATCTTACAATCAATTTTAAAACACTTTTTATTGTTATCTATAAAGTCAAGTTGATGCAATGCGTATTTGCTTACACTGCACGCCACTGAGTGTTGCCAATTAAAATACAATTATGCATTTTTTTTAAGACTCGAAAAATATTCTAAGTAAACTGTAATTTTCCGTTCCTATTACGTTCATAAGACGATCATGATATGACCAAGAACATACATTCTAAAATTACATGTATACCCATCGGCGATTCAAAATTGTACTTTAAATTAAAACTAAAATAATTATTGAGCCCGTTCTTAAAACTAAACCGTATTTTACAAAATCACCATAGACAAGATAATATTGACCATAGAGTATACACAGCCAGCGATAAGAAAAGCATTTTTGCTATCTGATGTAAATAGTATAATCTGTAACAAAAAAAAATGTATTATTAAAATTTTCTTTTAAGTAAAATATGCTTGAGATTAAGTAAAACTCCATGAAAGGATATCCCGGAAGGAATCGACTTGTACAGAGTTTCGCCACTCAAAAGATCAAATTTCCGTGAAACTTCGAGAACTGAAAAGTCTTAATTATATTCAAAAGTATGAATTTAATCAATATAAGCATACTTCTAACACAGATATTTATGTACTACTTTAAAAAAAAAATCAGTAATCGGTCAAAAGTAAACTTCAAATATGATATCATTTACCTTTTCCACTTTATCCTGGCTCTCGGAAGCATATCATCGCTCTCCTTGAAAAGATAACGCCTGATGCCGGCCAAGTAACTATCGAAGTATTCCTTCCAATTGATTTCCGCCATGCTGAACGGGAATAACTATAAAACAAATAATAAAAAATGATCCATTTAATTAGAAAAAAAATACATAGTATAGAAAATACAGCACAGTAAAGTGTTACAATGGCCTTGTCGCTTAAATTTTATTAAGGAAAAATGCGTATTATTTTTCATCATAACAATCAAGTTGACCTAAAATCTGGCTCGAAGGACCAATAGCAGTTTGTGATCCCTCGAGCCAAACTTTTCGTTTTACTATTGACTGATGCTCAAGGGACGCTTTGAAAATACTAACAGTTATTCATGTAAGATATTTGATTATTTTTAATTATGTAAAAAAGTTTTAGTTATGTAAAAGTGCCTACTTGTTTGTCTTCATTCGTAGTTTGATCCCATAGTTCTCTTGTCCTCGAATTACAAAAACTAATCTCTCTAGTCACGAAATACGACAATACTGATGAAAACTTATGTATTTTCTTGTATACTTTTAACATTCTGAAACAAAAAACATAAAAAAAAATGGTTAATTGAACATTCTCTGAACTTTTAAATAATTTAATCTGTTGTTTCTCTAAATTAACGAGGAATATTTCGTAAAAACAAGCATGTTGATGAACTTTGAAAATAATTATTTGACGTCTCTATCTACTCTCTTTAAGGCGCAAAATGCAACTGAATTGAAGCAGAAAGTTTTGTTACGATTTTACTTATGTACTTACTTTGGTTTTCTTCCTAAGCATATTGCAAGACCATCAACTAATAATGCAGGTAGGAGATGTAAAAATAGAATGTAGAAATTGTTGAGGAAAGCTGACGGTGTGAGCCTTAGCGAAATATACCTGGAATTGCAAGATAATTAGACTTGGCTAGATGTAGGTCAGATCTGTGTCTGTTTGTGTACGAGAAGAGTAATCAGTACAGAGCTGCAGAGGACTGTGACTATAGTAGTGTAGTATAGGACTCTCGGCTAGATGTAGGTCGGATCTGTGTCTGTTTGTGTACGAGAAGAGTAATCAGTACAGAGCTGCAGAGGACTGTGACTATAGTAGTGTAGTATAGGACTCTCGGCTAGATGTAGGTCGGATCTGTGTCTGTTTGTGTACGAGAAGAGTAATCAGTACAGAGCTGCAGAGGACTGTGTCTATAGTAGTGTAGTATAGGACTCTCGGCTAGATGTAGGTCGGATCTGTGTCTGTTTGTGTACGAGAAGAGTAATCAGTACAGAGCTGCAGAGGACTGTGTCTATAGTAGTGTAGTATAGGACTCTCGGCTAGATGTAGGTCGGATCTGTGTCTGTTTGTGTACGAGAAGAGTAATCAGTACAGAGCTGCAGAGGACTGTGTCTATAGTAGTGTAGTATAGGACTCTCGGCTAGATGTAGGTCGGATCTGTGTCTGTTTGTGTACGAGAAGAGTAATCAGTACAGAGCTGCAGAGGACTGTGTCCATAGTAGTGTAGTATAGGACTCTCGGCTAGATGTAGGTCGGATCTGTGTCTGTTTGTGTACGAGAAGAGTAATCAGTACAGAGCTGCAGAGGACTGTGTCTATAGTTATACGTACCAAACAGCATCGCTAAAGGGATTTCTGTCGATCACCTCCATATTATTGTGCATAAAATCAGCCCATGTTATTCTGTTTTCCACAGAACTGACGTAGTTGAATAGCGGTGGTTCTATACTCTGTGAACTGAAAAATAATCACTTTAAATCTGCTTGCTACTTACCCATATGATATTTCAAAGTAAACACAATCAAACTAAATACTACAAGTTCTAATATAAGTCAACGTAAACTTATTCAGACACTCGCGGTTTCCCATAATACTTTCATGCATTTTCAACGGGTTCTTACCACGATATTTAATTGAGTTGTCTTGATATTTCAACGTTGTTGCAAACGTCATGATCACGAGAAGACTGGATAATGCGGGTCGGTTTAAGAGCAAACACATCTGTCTACCCTCTTTCTCGTTCGCTTTTGAGTAGTACCACTGGAACTCGAACTCACATCACGACACACCACACTCACTGTATCTACAAGACTCTCTGAGCATGAACCCGCGAGTGACTGTTGTGTTTATCACTGGATTCCACATACTAACCCGACGAACCCGTTGAAAATGCATGAAAGTATAAGTCAACGTTCTGAATAACTGGCAGAAAGGAGTTCCTCTTCCTCTTTTGGTTAAGATTTCTGTGCAGTTTATCACTAGTATCGCGTGGTGGTGACCTGATCCCTCTACTGATGAGACCTGAGCCCAGCAGTGGACAGTAAAAGTTAGTAATTTCTTACCTGTTTTTATAGGTATTGTGAACAGAATTTGCAGAACAAATAAGGCAATTCACCACTGAATCGACTGGTACAATATCTGCTGTAACTTCACCATCACACTGTAGAGTTCTGAGAATCCCTGTACCTGAAAATAAATACATTCTTAAGTAAAACCTTCTCAGTTGTCATGCGCTCCTGGTACTTAATCTTTGTATTTATTAGAAGAGCTTGTTGTTCGTCAAGTAAAACCTTCTCAGTTGTCATGCGCTCCTGGTACTTAATCTTTGTATTTATTAGAAGAGCTTGTTGTTCGTCAAGTAAAACCTTCTCAGTTGTCATGCGCTCCTGGTACTTAATCGTTGTATTTATTAGAAGAGCTTGTTGTTCGTCTAGTAAAACCTTCTCAGTTGTCATACGCTCCTGGTACTTAATCGTTGTATTTATTAGAAGAGCTTGTTGTTCGTCAAGTAAAACCTTCTCAGTTGTCATGCGCTCCTGGTACTTAATCTTTGTATTTATTAGAAGAGCTTGTTGTTCGTCAAGTAAAACCTTCTCAGTTGTCATGCGCTCCTGGTACTTAATCGTTGTATTTATTAGAAGAGCTTGTTGTTCGTCTAGTAAAACCTTCTCAGTTGTCATGCGCTCCTGGTACTTAATCGTTGTATTTATTAGAAGAGCTTGTTGTTCGTCTAGTAAAACCTTCTCAGTTGTCATACGCTCCTGGTACTTAATCGTTGTATTTATTAGAAGAGCTTGTTGTACGTCAAATAAAACCTTAAATATAGAAACACGTACCACTTCCAACTGCTACGCCTGTCGGTCCGTACATATTGTCTACCCAACTCTTCAGTGGTTCCTTCCAAGTTGACGTAACTGGAACAAATAAAGCAAGTTAGTCGTTACAGATTAGATTTATTTTTACAAGCTTTACATTGACTTGCACTGGAAGTTACCAAGTTCGGGAGGAATCTTGCGAGTTTAATTTGACAAACTTTCCCGTTTCCGAGCTGACATTTTTCACGCAGATGTATATCGCGTGAAAATGCAATAATAATATAACAAAATGGCGCTGATCTGATGGATTCGGAAGTCATAGGAACTCTTGTGCTAAAAATGATAGGCCCGTCGTGTTTGGTCTCGTTTTACTTGTATTAGCTAGTACTCTACTGCTACATGATATCCAGGATATAATAAACTTACCTATAGCCGGTCTAAAGATGCCCACTGGTACTCCATTTGCGTTTTCTCTTATTTCTTTCTCCGCTAAAGCTTTTGTAAATGTATAGGTGTTAGGCCAAGGTCCTAGGATTCTAAAACGGAATAAAATAGTAAGTACATTGACAGTCGAAGTTTTTTGGTATCGATGTGGGATGCGATCTATATGTATAAGGAAAGACTCATTGCATACTTTTACAAAATCGATTAATATAACAACAAAAATCGAATTAATCGCAGAAGAAGGCGGTGGGCTTGTATGACAGATAGCTCCATCTCCATGCAGGAACCGAGAAGAGGCCGAAACCGGGATTTTGGGTCCCCAACGCTAGTCTAGCGAGAGGGGGCCCTAAAAGGTGTCGTGTCTCAACACGCATTAGAGCAACCGGGGGATGGTAGACCGCGCTCACCGGCCCACGCTGGTCCTCGTAATTTTATTAGACTACCACACAATATATAAATTGTTGTTTCATTTTATTCACCTACTTATACTTAACTGTTTTTTATCGTAAAATGAGTAAGAAAGAAGAAAAACTGCTTTTTGCCGCCATTTTCTCAATATGGCGGCGCTAACGGCAAAAATATGAGATGCTAAAGTTGAAAGTCGAAATGAGCAATTCAAAATCAATAAAATTACCAATTTGAAAAACTACTGGAAAACTTTCCATGTAAAATTACCAAATGACTGTATTATTATACTATTATTTATTTAAGCAAATAAGACCTTACTCCGGTAACTTAGAGTTGATTTCTTCGTCAGTCAGTTTGTCTATAGTTGCTTCTAATTGTTGACAGGTCGCCTCGCAGGGGTAGAATCTCTCCTCGATCTTCGGTAGATGACAGTTTGAGTATGCCGTTGATATATGCATTAATACCTAGAAAATAATATGTAGAAAAGTTTTTACAAGATTCTGGATGTGGAATGCTAGATTTGCGAAAAAGGAAATCTAATCTTATATTTTCTACTCTTTCTATCATCTTCTGATTCAATTCGTTGCGGGGTTAGACAAGTTAGCTTTCCCTCGGGTTACTGGGCTTCACTGCTCAGAGTCAAAACGATGGTCGCCGCTGTGGATCCCATATACATAGGAGTTACAGTGGTGGGAGTGAGAGGTCCCTTCGCTTGAAGTTATTAGTCAACACTGTGTTGTCCGAAATGATTTTTGTTTGGTATCGAGTTTTGATTTTTTTCCCTAATATTTTTTTTAGTAATTTTACCTCACTTACACTATTACTAAACGGGTTCTTACCACGATTATTTTTAACAGAGCGGTCCCGATATTTCAGCACTGTTTTAAGCGCCATGATCACGAGAAGACTGAGGATCTGCGGGTAGGTCATTTAAGAGCAGCCAAATCTGTCTACCCTCTTTTTCGTTCGTTTGTCTGCTCTTAAATGACCTACCCGCAGTCGTGGTAAGAACCCGTTTAGTAATAGTGTAAGTGATATAGATAACCGCGAGTGTTTAAAGAAAAGTAATTTTACCATTTAATTTTCCGTATTAGAGTACAGTACTCATTACCATCAATATGTACCTACTAACATTACCAAATTACCGTGTATAACTCTGTTTATAACTTACATCCAACTTCCTCATGTCTCTAGCCAATCTCAGAAGGTGCAATGGCGCTCGTACGTTGGTGGTCAAAGCTGCTCTTAAATGTTCATCGAACTTCACAGTTGCTGCCGAGTGGAATATTATGTTGACCTGCAAGAAAATAATGATAAGAAAAAGAAGATAAGCAAAAAGCGTCACAAAAAATGCAAAGATTTTGTTTGTAGTCAATCATGCAGGTGGTCATAGGAACTCCTGTACTAAATAAGATAGACCTGTCGTGTTTGGGCTCATTTTACTTGTCTTAGCTAGCACTCTACTGATACATGAACTGTGAACTTGTATTTAAACTTTTCTTTAAAATACCTAAATTATTTCTTTGGTTCGGTTCGGTACTTCTCAGGACGGAGGCGTTATTTTAGCGAACTGGTGGTAGAACTTTTATTATTGACATTCAAAATGTAGGTATGTGTATCCACATTAACTTTGAATTAAATGATTTTACTTTGACTGCTGCATGATATTCAAAATCTTAAAAGCTTGTATTTATAGTGTTCTTTATTAAATAAATTATTTAATGGCATACCACAGCGTGATCAAATCAGAAATGAGGAGATCCGCAGAAGGACTAAAGTAACCGACATAGCCCAAAGAATTGCATCTTTGAAGTGGCAATGGGCAGGACACATTGTGCGAAGAACGGATGGCCGATGGGGCCGAAAAGTTCTGGAGTGGCGGGCACGAACCGGTAGGCGCAATGTTGGTAGACCCCCCACAAGATGGACCGACGATCTGGTCAAGATCGCGGGAGGTCACTGGATGCAGATGGCGCAGGACCGGTCGATGTGGCGAGGTTTGGGGGAGGCCTATGTCCAGCAGTGGACGTCTATAGGCTGTTGATGATGATGATGATGATGATAATGATAACACAGCGTTGAATAATCTTACCTTCTCTGTAAGCATTTGTCTGTCTGATAGTGTCAAGCCTAAACCAGCGGCTTCGCAATCAGCCGGAACGACAACAACTTTGTGTCTGAACTTAGGCACTTCAGTTTTGAGACGATCAAATACCTGAAAACAATGATTATTATTAAAAAAAAACTTGAGAAGTGTCATGGGACACCCGAATAGAACGAAGTTCCTTTCGATTAAAAGATATCTTATAAAAATCTTTCCTTTAGTAACGCGCGATAAGGAACGTGTTTTAATTTTGATCACAGCGTCATCTAGCGATAATCATCTAAAACAAAAAAAGTGTCGTGACAACTTCTCGTAAGAATTTTTTCCGTCTAGCCCCCTTTCACAACGCACGGAATCCTGATTAAAATTTCGAAAGACAGAATTATTATCATTTCGATGGTCTTTAGTTGGTGGTATTGTAACAGTTTTCAAAAAATGAGGAGGTCAATTCGTATTTTGTGATTTTTATGTTTGTTCGTCGTAAGAACCGATTTTGGTGGTTCTACTTTTATTGGATCTTTCCAAGATATAAGAAATTCAGAGTTTGAGAATGGCAGATTAGTCTACTACGACAGAGAGACAGACAAATGGAGTCTTAAATCAGATCGGTCTTAATCTGTCTGTCTGTCTGTACCAACTCATTACTGCCCACTGCTGGGCCCAGGTCTCCTCAGAAGAGGGATTAAGCATAGTACACAATTGCCCAATACGGATTGGGGCCTTCACATATCTTCAAAGGATTTTTAGAACCCTTTTCCGATATGCAGGTTTCCTCACGATGTTTTCCTTCACCGTTTTTAGCCAGTGGTGTTGTGAAAAATTGCACATAGATCTTTTCACATTAAGATTTAGTGGTACAAGCCGGCCGGATTTGAACCCGCGGAAGGCACTTCAACCACTCGGCCACCACGATTTCACGGTCTTAATATTTGCGAAAAAAATATTACTTGTTAACAAACAAACAAACTACAACTAAACTTTAAAATATACATGTAAACAGTAAAATATTATATGTTATTTTGTATTTAAACGTATAATTATATATTTGTGTCAAGGATCGCCATGATGCTAACAGATTTACAAATATTTGTTGACTGCAGGTAAAATGGCGGATGTGTTTGTTTTGCGAAGGTTAAGTACTAATGCATAAGGGCATTCTTCATTTGTCCAAGGAGGTTTCGCTTTTAAATATGTTTTGACAAACTTCCAAATTAGTGCTCAATTCGTTTGTATGTTTTTTTTTTGGTTCCACATAACTTTGTTTTGACTGGACCGATTTCAATGATTCTTGTGTCAGATGAAGGTGATCGTCGTGGGGTTTCGTATATGTTCAAAAGCTTTCATTTAACTTGCACTGGGTGTAAATATGTAAGTTCCGCGGTGGTAGCTTTTAAATATTGACGTCAACAAGAATGAGCATATCATCAAAGTTGAAAATAAAGTATTTCATTTCATTTCATTTCATTTCATTTCATTTCATTTCATTTCATTTCATTTCATTTCATTTCATTTCATTTCATTTCATTTCATTTCATTTCATTTCATTTCATTTCATTTCATTTCATTTCATTTCATTTCATTTCATTTCATTTCATTTCATTTCATTTCATTTCATTTCATTTCATTTCATTTCATTTCATTTCATTTCATTTCATTTCATTTCATTTCATTTCATTTCATTTCATTTCATTTCATTTCATTTCATTTCATTTCATTTCATTTCATTTCATTTCATTTCATTTCATTTCATTTCATTTCATTTCATTTCATTTCATTTCATTTCATTTCATTTCATTTCATTTCATTTCATTTCATTTCATTTCATTTCATTTCATTTCATTTCATTTCATTTCATTTCATTTCATTTCATTTCATTTCATTTCATTTCATTTCATTTCATTTCATTTCATTTCATTTCATTTCATTTCATTTCATTTCATTTCATTTCATTTCATTTCATTTCATTTCATTTCATTTCATTTCATTTCATTTCATTTCATTTCATTTCATTTCATTTCATTTCATTTCATTTCATTTCATTTCATTTCATTTCATTTCATTTCATTTCATTTCATTTCATTTCATTTCATTTCATTTCATTTCATTTCATTTCATTTCATTTCATTTCATTTCATTTCATTTCATTTCATTTCATTTCATTTCATTTCATTTCATTTCATTTCATTTCATTTCATTTCATTTCATTTCATTTCATTTCATTTCATTTCATTTCATTTCATTTCATTTCATTTCATTTCATTTCATTTCATTTCATTTCATTTCATTTCATTTCATTTCATTTCATTTCATTTCATTTCATTTCATTTCATTTCATTTCATTTCATTTCATTTCATTTCATTTCATTTCATTTCATTTCATTTCATTTCATTTCATTTCATTTCATTTCATTTCATTTCATTTCATTTCATTTCATTTCATTTCATTTCATTTCATTTCATTTCATTTCATTTCATTTCATTTCATTTCATTTCATTTCATTTCATTTCATTTCATTTCATTTCATTTCATTTCATTTCATTTCATTTCATTTCATTTCATTTCATTTCATTTCATTTCATTTCATTTCATTTCATTTCATTTCATTTCATTTCATTTCATTTCATTTCATTTCATTTCATTTCATTTCATTTCATTTCATTTCATTTCATTTCATTTCATTTCATTTCATTTCATTTCATTTCATTTCATTTCATTTCATTTCATTTCATTTCATTTCATTTCATTTCATTTCATTTCATTTCATTTCATTTCATTTCATTTCATTTCATTTCATTTCATTTCATTTCATTTCATTTCATTTCATTTCATCTGATGATGGATTCGGAAGGTGGTCATAGGAAGTCTTGTGCTAAACAAGACCCGTCGTGTTTGGGCTCGTTTTACTTGTATTAGTTAGCACTCTACAATTACACGATATCCAGGATCTTAAAGGCTTGTGTTTAAAATAAATAATAGACTTACCGGATCATCAAAAATTTCGTCTATCCTCGAATAAATATCTTTTCCTTTCTTTTGTCTGACTAATAAATAAAGATTTTCAACACCGGGACAACTTCTCAGGAGTTTTTCGATCAACACTTTACCTAAGAAACCTAAAACAAAGAATCATGATTAGTATTAGGGCATTCAACTTTTTCAGAGTGCTATGACTTGGTCCTCCCTTTCTTCCCTTCGTCCAACTTCTTGAAACGAGGTTTGAGAAGAGATGGACATTGCAAATGTTAATTCCACAAAAAGTTCAAGGTTATTTATTGACATCTCAGCTACAATTTCCTAGAGCCAATATAATATGTGAGTTACACTTTACTAAACGGGTTCTTACCACGATTATTTTTAATTGAGCGGTCCCGATATTTCAGCACTGTTTCAAGCGCCATGATCACGGGAAGACTGTCAGTGTGGTATGTCGAAATGTGAGTTCGAGTTCCAGTGGTACCGGCAAACGAACGAGAAAGAGGGTAGACAGATTTGTCTGCTCTTAAATGTCCTACCCGCAGTTCCTCAGTTTTCCCGTGATCATGGCGCTTGAAACAGTGCTGAAATATCGGGACCGTTCAATTAAAAATAATAATATGTGAGAACTATAAAATAGGTGCCTTTATTACCTATAGTTAATCTATTAGGAAGGGGGGAACTTCCTCCCCCTCGCCTAATACCCACCCCCACAAATTATCTTGAGAACGGAAGGTCGTAGACACATCGAGTTTGGGCTCATTTTAAAAGGCAAGTAGAGGCTTTCATTTTGGCTCCATCCAAGATTCCTTTTACAACGCAACATCCATGCAACTTTTGTCAAAACATTCGCATGATTTTTTGCGAATGGGAATGCGGATATTCGTTACATACCTTTTTTTTTTCATTTTGGGTATGTGGGAGTTGAACCTCACTAAAACCTCCAACCGCTCACACTCAGCGTCCGAACCCCGGCTGAGGCCAGAACCCAGCACGGGGTTTTGAGGGACGACGCGACGCGTTA
Source organism: Trilocha varians (assembly GCA_030269945.2). Taxonomy (NCBI): domain Eukaryota; kingdom Metazoa; phylum Arthropoda; class Insecta; order Lepidoptera; family Bombycidae; genus Trilocha; species Trilocha varians. The sequence goes on along the minus strand of AP028278.1, from coordinate 14,552,650 downwards.
CGCTCTCGGCACACCTTCCTGTCGCGCCGTCCCCTCTTTACATACCTAATCTGTATATTACGTACCAGGAGCGCATGACAATTTAAAAGTTTTGAATTTTGATTCAAATTTCAATTAAAACATGTTTTGCATTACGTACATGAAAATTAATTAAAAGAAATCAATTAATTATACATTGAATAAAGAAAACTATAATCAGTGTTTTTGCAGAAAAATTTTATCAATTTATTAATGACTAGCTTTTGCCCGCGACTTCGTTCGCGTGGACTTCAGGTTCGTCCCGTCTAGTCGTATAGCCTATGTGTAATTCTGATGTATAAGCTATATTGTGGTAAAGTTTCATTCAAATCCATTCAGTAGTTTTTACGTGTAAGAGTAACAAACATCCATACATCCATCCATACTTACAAACTTTCGCCTTTATGATATATATTAGATCTATTCATATATTCAGTATAATGTTCACATTCATGATGTATTATGAAATACAATTCACCTTTTCACAAGGTCACTTTGCATTGTGCAGTTTCAATTTAGCGGTCAATTGCTTTAAGTAGACAATGCATCTATTGTTAATTAATTATTTATTGCCATTGAATACAGTTATTTTTAACTAGCTTCGTCACAAAGTGAGGTATCGCTTAAAAAGTAACAACCTATTACTGCCCACTGCGGGGCTCTCCACCACGCTTGCCTAATGCGGATTGAGGACTTCACATATATTCGAAGGATTTTTCGAATCCTTTTTCGATATGCAGGTTTCCTCACGATGTTTTCTATCACCGTTTTTAGCCAGTGGTGTTGTGAATTGCATAAAAATCTTTTTCACATAAAGGTTCAGAGGTACAAGCCGCTTTTGAACCCGCGACCCCGTACAGAAGGCAAGCGCTTCAACCACCTATGAACCTAAAATGTGTTTATTTAGATCACATCAAAAACCTCATCATCATCATCATCATCATCATCAGCCTATAGACGTCCACTGCTGGACATAAGCCTCCCCCAAACTTCGCCATATCGACCGGTCCTGCACCATCTGCATCCAGTGACCTCCCGCAATCTTGACCAGATCGTCGGTCCATCTTGCGGGGGGTCTACCAACATTGCGCCTACTGGTTCGTGGCCGCCACTCCAGAACTTTATAACCTCTAAATTTATATAATTCTCTACTATATCATGCATGTATTTTACACATAAACCTTCCTCTTGAATCACGACATCTATTAAAATAGCCGCATCAAAATCCGTTGCGTAGTTTTAAAGATTTAAGCATACATACAGATTCAAGCATACGGTAGGGTCCAGCTGAAAATCAGCGCTGCAGCTGTCCAGGCTGTAGCTTCGTGCTGAGCTGGTCGCCCTTTCAGTTACACCCTCGCACATAACCTTTTTAATTTCATTCTTTGTTTTAAATTATTTTTATTACTTTTATATTATTGTTTAATGTTAGTATTAATCTATTTTTAGTAATATATTGTTCCTGTTATGTGTAAGTTGTGTGTCTGAATAAACGTATTTTCTTTCTTTCTTTCTTTACATAGAGACAGATAGACGCGACTTTGTTTTATACTATGACATACTTATGATTTGTGATAGTAAGGCCATTTTAATACTAAGAATGTTTCAAATTAGACACCTGTTTGAAGGCTATTATACCATATACACATATTGAAAAGTGCAGCATTGAAAGACATTACGAAATTCTTATTAATTCATTTATAATCGTTTTCAAATGCCATGTAGGCAAATAAGAACAGCTTTCAGATGATTACCCGACAGCTTGTGCTTTATTAGCTTATTTTTTACATTATATTAAAAAAAAACATTTACAAAAAATAAATAAAAAAATACAATATAAAAAACAGAGGGCCACTGCAGGCGAAGTCTACGACCCAAGCCATCAGTGGTCAGGGCTCAAGAGAGAGGAACCTCCTCACAATACGCGCCGTGTCAAGAACGACCGCCGCGCTGAATCAGGCCCTTTACCGAGCCGGGGAGCGAAAGCTTCTCTAGATGTTGGTCGATATTTATTATAATTTTTTTGCCAGATGCGTGTAAAAATATTTTGAAAAGTAAAAAAAAAAAATATTTTAGTCAAGTTGAAATTTTATAGGACATTATTTACGACAAAAAATAATATTCCCAAAAATACTCCTAGATATAATGTTCCCAGAAAAAAGATTTTGTTGGGACTTTGTAACTTTATTTTTTTTTTAAATGGTCCGTTCAGCCTCAGTACCAACAGTCAGATATTTTAATTAATTAATAAAATTTCCGATTTAATAAAATATTAATTTTCGAGTTGGGGTAGATCAAGAGAACTATGGACCAAGTTTTCAATTTGCCTCAGACACCTACCCAGAAATGAACACCAGCTCTCGGGCCAAAACATAGCAAAGGTAGTCAGAATTTAGAATTTACACAGATGAAATTAGCTAGTTAATAATACGACCTTACACAAACCATACAAATTACAAAAGTGCTGTAATCAGCAAACGCAATAGTAATATTATTTTGTAATTTACTGACTCATTCAGTGTTTACACAAAATAATGTCGGTAAAGAAGTAAATGTTATATACAATAATAATTAGTGATTTTCACAAGCTTTACATTAACTTGTCTGGATGTAACTATGAAATTTCGGGTGGAATCTTGCAAGCTAAATTGGACAAACTTCCCGGTATTCGAAAGAGCTGACATTTCGCACACAGATGTATATCGCGTGACAATGCAATAATACAGAAAATGGCGCTGATCTGATGATGGAGTCGAACGACATAGGAAGCCCTGTACTAAACAAGATAGAGGCATCGTGTTTGGGCTCGTTTTATTTGTCTTAGCACGTTTCTGTTACATAGACGTAGACATACTTTATTTGCAAAAAAAGAAACATACAATCCAAAAAAGAAAAATAACAAGCAATTACCTAAAACTAATTTCTTTTTTCACAAACCAGCCGTGACTCAGCATAATGCTGAATACTGACACAGACCAATAGGATAAGTGCCAACATCCAGCGCTGATATCCAGGATCTTAAAAGCTTGTAAATAAAGTGTTTTCTTTAAAATCAATAATTATACTACAAACACTTAAATTTTATTGATTTTATTTACTAGTGAACTTGAAAAATTGCAACGTAAACAATTATTGTGAAGAGGTTCTTAAAAGGTTATGCTGAAGTATGCTAATTTCACTGAGGTCATAATATAGCCTTGGTAATGCACATTTTATTTGCTTGTTTATTTAAAATGTTCAGTTTATTATATTAATTTATAAGTGATAAATGGATACAAATATATTTTGTTTATATATTATGCCCGCAACGTCATCTACGTAAACGCTACAACACCAAATAATTTATTGGAACAAAGTTCCTTATCGCGCGTTGTGAAAGGCGGCTAGACGGAAAAAATTACGAAAAAGTTGTCACGACACTTTTTTTGTTTTAGATGATTATCGCTAGATGGCGCTGTGATTAAAATCTTTTAAAACACGTTCCTTATCGCACGTTACGAAAGGAAATAATTTTTATGAGATACGTTTTAATCGAAAGGAACTTCGTTCCATCCGGGTGTCCCTTGACACCTCTCAAGTTTTTTTTATAAAAACTTTAAATACAAGCTTTTAAGATCCTGTATATCATGTAGCAGTAGAGTGCTAGCCAACACAAGTAAAACGATCTTGTTTTACTTTGCCAAAGAGTTCCTATGACCAATTTCAGAGTCCATCATCAGATCAGCGATATTTTGGCGCTGTCCATGCCATGTCATTTTATTGCATTGTCACGCGATATACATCTGCATGTAAAATGTCAGCTCAATCGGAAACCGGGAAGTTTGTCAAATTTAGCTTGCAAGATTCCACCCGAAGTTACCTAGTTACATCCAGTGCAAGTTAATATAAAGCTTATAATAAACAAAATAATGTTAACTATGAAAATAATAAACAACCAATATATTTCATAATTGGCTCTTCAATTTAAATGTCAATAACTGGCAATGAACTTGTCCAATCAATTTTAACAAAAATACAATTAAGTTTCTTCAATAAATTTAGACTTCAAGGATTTTTTCCGAATATGGCAACACTGCAGTTGGTCAAGGAATTTAAGATAAACAAAATTGTAGATGTTATTTAAAATTATAGACACGCGATCATAAGCAAAAATAATAATATTTATAATGGCGTATTAAGTAAAAGAGTTGTCATGCGCTCCTGGTAATCAATCGTTGTATTTATTAGAAGAGCTTGTTGTTCGTCAAGTAAAACCTTCTCAGTTGTCATGCGCTCCTGGTACTTAATCGTTGTATTTATTAGAAGAGCTTGTTGTTCGTCAAGTAAAACCTTCTCAGTTGTCATGCGCTCCTGGTACTTAATCGTTGTATTTATTAGAAGAGCTTGTTGTTCGTCAAGTAAAACCTTCTCAGTTGTCATGCGCTCCTGGTACTTAATCGTTGTATTTATTAGAAGAGCTTGTTGTTCGTCAAGTAAAACCTTCTCAGTTGTCATGCGCTCCTGGTACTTAATCGTTGTATTTATTAGAAGAGCTTGTTGTTCGTCAAGTAAAACCTTCTCAGTTGTCATGCGCTCCTGATACTTACACTAGCTAAATAATTTAAAAAAAGTGATTAAACTTACCAGTTCCTCCAGTAATCATAACATTTTTGCCATCGTAAAACTTCTGCACGGCCGACATGTTACTTTTGTTCATATTTTCGTCAAAATCGCATATTTTCTCTTCAAATTCACAGAAGTCACTCTCGTTGTAATTTTCTATGATTCTCGACATTTTCGTCGTCAAATCACTTGTTTTCATGTAGTTTTCTTCGATTGCTACGGGCGCCATTTTGGTTTCAATTCTAGTACATTTTTACCTGAGAACAAGACAATAAAATAAGTACTTAATTCAAATTAATCACTAAATAGTGGGACTGAAAAACTCTGGAGAGTGGCGGCCACGAACCGGTAGGCACAGCGTAGGAAATCACTGGATACAGACAGAGCAAGACCGGGTTTTTGTGGCGAGATTTGTGGGATGCCTATGTCCAGCAGTGGACGTCTATAGGCTGATGATGACTGACTACAAAGTATACCGGGTGTTCCAAAATCAGCGCCATTTTGTCATATTATTGCATTGTCACGCGATATACATCTGCGTGCAAAATGTCAGCTCAAACGGAAACCGGGAAGTTTGTCAAATTTAGCTTGCAAGATTCCACCCGAATTTCTTACATCCAGTGCAAGTTAATATGAAGCTTGTAAAAACGGTTCTTGTTATCAACTTCGTCTGCGTCACTTTCGATTAAAAGGTGCCTATGTTCTTTCTCAGGCCCTAAAGATTGTCTGTGCCCAATTTCATCAAAATCGATTTAAGCGGGAAAGCGTAATAGACAGGGTTACTTTGGCATTTATAATATTAGTAAGGACAACTAATATAATTGTAGGACCCGTCGATTGACACAAATCACATTATAAACATCATAAATCTCGACCATAAAAGATTGACCAAGAACTACTAAGGAAATGAATTTAGTTAATAAATGTATTTAGATTCATAGAAGCGTCGTGTTGTAATGTTGTAGCGAAATCAATATTGCGCAAACTGAACTTGGGCCAATAACATAAAAACATTTCTTTAAACTCTTGCGGTTTGTACGAGAGAGATTGAAATGAAATGAAATGAAATATTTGTTTAACTTTAATTTAGGACATACAATATTAATAAATTTCTTTAAACACTTGCGGTTATCTACATCACTTACATTATTACTAAACGAGTTCTTACCACGATTATTTTTAATTGAGAGGTCCCGATATTTCAGCACTGTTTCAAGCGTCATGATCAAAAAATCTAGTTTTGAGACGGCAGTGTGGTGTGTCGAAATGTGAGTTCGAGTTCAAGTGGTACCGGCAAACGAACGAGAAAGAGGGTAGACAGATTTGTCTGCTCTTAAATGACCTACCCGCAGTTCTTCAGTCTTCCCGTGATCATGGCGCTTGAAACAGTGCTGAAATATCGGGACCTCGCAATTAAAAATAATCGTGGTAAGAACCCGTTTAGTAATAATGTAAGTGACATACAATATTAAGCAGTGACCCCTGCACTAGGACAAGCCTGTGTCGCAGGAGGTCTGTGTTTACAAATAATCCTCTTAACCAACATAATATTAAGACACACAAACAAATTTCCAAGAGTAAATACAGCGATAGGTAGGTATGCATAGGAACAGACAACGTTTAAGATTACATTCCAGACAACGTTGTGCGACTGTTTTTACAAGCTTTATATTAACTTGCACTGGATGTAACTATGTAATTCTATGTATGTATTTATGCAAGCTAAATTTGACAAACTTTCCGGTTTCCGATTGAGCTGACATTTTGCACGCAGATGCATATCGAGTGACAATGCAATATGTGATAAAATGGCGGTATTCTGATGATGTATTCGGAAGGTGGTCATAGGAACTCTTGTACTAAATAAGATAAACCCGTCATGTTTGGGCTCGTTTTACTTGTCTTACCTAGCACTATACTTAATATATTCAGGATCATAAAAGCTTGTATTTAAAGTTCTCTTGAATATAAATTATTTGGAAATAAAACAGTTTCCTTTCATCAAAACTCGCTAAAATCATTATTTCGAGTACTACTTTCTCTGAAGCGAAAATTCCACCCTTTATAAGATTGAAAAGAAAATGACCTTGGTTAGTTCACGATTACTCCGCTAGTTGTCGCTACTGTAGCGTGAAAGTTGAATGTAAGTATTACTCATCGCTTACTTGGTATAGTTTACTATAATACTTTGAACGTGACCTTAATATAAATTAGGCCCTATAAATGAAGACATAACGTCGCCTCAGTGCTTGTTTGGTCAATATGCACTCGAGCAAATTTTACAGGAGACAGTAAACAAGCACGGAATTTTCGTTAAGGGCCGTGTTGAGAAAAAAAATGAAATGAGATTTTTATTGTTTTAGAATTGAATATTTTTAAAAAATATTTTACCAGTCGGATGGAAATTTTATTCTTTATAATACTGCATTAAAAAGTAATTTTCGTAAAAATGTCAGATTGGCCAAACAAGCACTGAGGCGACTTTAAGCGTTTGAAAAACATAATAAGATGTCTATGTTTAGACATTTTTCATTCATATAGCATCATTGAAATCAAACTTCTGTACTAAATGAGATAGACTTGTCGTGTTTAGGCTCGTTTTACCTATATTAGCTGGCACTCTACTGCTACATGATATCCAGGATCTTAAAGGTTGTTTTATTTTGGGACAGGAGGAATTCACAGGACTTCCACCCGCCCTGCAGATGGGGTATGTGGGAGTCGAACAGCACTTAAACCTCCTGCCGCTCAGCGTCTGAACTCCCGCTAAGGACAGAACCCAGCACGAGATTGGGCGAGGTGACGGGACGCGTTGTACGCTAGTTTCACTTCTCGCCCGTCATGCTGTCTGTCTGTACCAACCCATTACTGCCCAGTGTTGGGCTCAGGTCTCCTTAGAAGAGGGATTAGGCATAGTCCACCACGCTTGCCCAGTGCGGATTGGGGACTTCATATATCTTCAAAGGATTTTTAGAACCCTTTTCCGATATGCAGGTTTCCTCACGATGTTTTCCTTCACCGTTTTTAGCCAGTGGTGTTGTGAAAAATTGCACATATATCTTTTTCACAATTAAGATTTTAGAGGTACAAGCCGGCCGGATTTGAACCCGCGACCTCCCGTACGGAAGGACGCGCTTCGACCACTACCCCACCACGACTTTTTTTATGCGTCATGCGTCACCCCCAAAAAGCTTGTATTTAAAAAGTTTTCTTAAAAATAAATTATTTTCTTTCTCTTCCTCCCAAAAATTAAAATTCGCATTCGATGTCCAAAAATCGACATTCACAACATTCATACGTATGTTACCGCATAACTTTTGTCCGTACAAACCGGTTTTGATGATTATTTTGTCATTTGAAAGTTGAAAGGATGGTTAATAAAGTTAACATGTGATCAAGACGAAGTTTGAACAGGCAATCCATTAATGAATTGGTCAAATTCAACCTTGTAAGTAACTACATCGTGCGGTTACATAAGCTTCACTCTCCATTGACTTGCCAATCTTGCCATGTATGTTGCTTAAGATTGGATTTTACAAGCTTTATATTAACTTGCACTGGATGTAACTAAGTTCGGGTGGTTGCAAGCTAAATTTGACAAACTTCCCGGTTTCCGATTGAGCTGTCATTTTGCATGCAGATGTATATCGCGTGACAATGCAATAATATGATGGCGCTGATCTGATAGAGTCGGAAGGTAGCAGAACTCTTGTACTAACCAAGATAGACTTATCGTGTTTGTGCTCATTTTACTTGTATTAGCTAGCACTCTACTGCTACCTGATATCCAGGATAATTTATTTATTTTTTAAACTTTATGCACATAAATGGTACAATGGCGGACTTAATGCCTAAGGCATTCTCTACCAGTCAACCAAAGGTAATAAATAAAGGTAATAATAAAAAAAACTTAAGAGGTGTCATGGGACACCCGGATGGAACGAAGTTCCTTTCGATTAAAAGATATCTTATATATATTTTTTCCTATTTCTTTTTTACGCGCGATAAGGAACGTGTTTTAAAAGATTTTGATTGTGATCTATCTAGCGATAATCATATAAAACAAAAAAAGTGTCGTGACAACTTTTCGTAAGAATTTTTCCCGTCTAGCCCTCTTTCACAACGCGCGATAAGGAACTTCGTTCCAACTTATATTTATATATTTTTTTAAATCAATTTATTTAATTAGACTTCAGAAACGGACTACGTTTCTCTAACTTAACTTCAGTTAGGATGGACCGATTCGGGTGATTTATTTTCAAGATCAAACAAGCAATTATGAAATTACGTTCAAAAATATATCTGGTTACGTATAACTGTGTCGGTTTTGTGTTTAGTTAATTTTTTCGCTGGATAAACCGATTTTGATGACTCTTTTTGTCAGACCTTGAACATTATCTCATGGTAATTTGATAAAGATCTGACCAGTAGTTTTTGTGATATTCTTGCGAATGTATATCATCTCGGGTATTGGCCCACCTCTCATTCCCACCACTGTAACTCCTGTGTATGTAGGATCTACAGCGGCGACCATCGTAATGACTCTGAGCAGTGAAGCCCAGGAAAACCCGAGGGAAAGCTAACTTGTCTTGGACCCCGCACCGAATTTAATCAGAAGGTGATAGAAGGAGTAGGAAGAACATGAGTTTCGACTTCCCTTCTCGCAAAGCGGGAGACAATAAAATAACATTGAAAGATGCATTACGCCAGAATTGAGAAAAGACGAACGGACATTTTATTAAATTTATTTATATTGCGAATGTACCTATATCAGTCATTTATTTTTTGTATACAAGGTTTATTTTTCTTTAATCTATACTTATTTAATTATATTGCTTGTCATTTTTGCAAAGACAAACCAAGGTGCAATTAGCAAATTAAATTAAAGTGCATCTATTAGTAAAAGGTCAAAAATATTTACATATAACTTAATTTATACTTTCATGCATTTTCAACGGGTTGTTACCACGATATTTAATTAATTGAGTTGTCTCGATATTTCAACGTTGTTGCAAACGTCATGATCACGAGAAGACTGGATACTGCGGGTCGATTTAAGAGCAAACAAATCTGTCTACCCTCGCACTCGTTCGCTTTTGGGCAGTACCACTGGAACTCGAACTCGATGCTCAGAGAGTCTTGTAGATAAGTGAGTGTGGTGTGGCGTGATGTGAGTTCGAGTATCCAGTCTTCTCGTGATCATGACGTTTGCAACAACGTTGAAATATCGAGACAACTCAATTAATTAAATATCGCGGTAACAACCCGCTGAAAATGCATGAAAGTATTATAGAAAACCGCGAGTGTCTGAATAAGTTTATAACTTCATTTGTGCTATGTTTTATTAGTTTATTTTATTTGCTTTATTAATTTAATGTAATTATTTAATGTACGCTAGAAAAAAGACTATTAGTAACTAAAACATAACCACGAAAGGCGAGCTTGACGTTTAGCAAACCAATACTATTATTTTTGTGTGACAAAACAGATATAACATATAATATAGATACGGTATTGAAGTGTACTTGAATAAACTTTAAATCGTTTATTTTAAAAGATTTTTTTAAATACATACTCTTAAGTTCTTGTATATCATGTAGCAGTAGAGTGCTATTTAATATAAACAAAACGAGCCCAAACACGACGAGTCTATCTTGTTTAGTAAGAGTTCCTAGCTACCTTCCGAATATATATCATTTTGTGCGTGCCATTTTGTCATATTATTGCATTGTCACGCGATATACATCTGCGTGCAAAATGTCAGCTCAATAGGAAACCGGGAAGTTTGTCAAATTTAACTTGTAAGATTCCAGATACATCCAATACAAGTTAATATAAAGCTTGTAATAACAAAATACTCGTAATAAGGTAAGTATCAGCTGTTTAACAAAAATAAACTCATCAAAATCGGTTCGGTAAAATGCACATTGTATGTACATATATGTAATATAATTATAATTATGTACGCTAAATTGATTTAAATATAATATTTTCTATTCAATTTATACAAAAGTCACGATTTGAAAACATCGACACAATTTTTTCCCTGACGTTTGAATTTGACGCAGAAATTATTCTAAGGCTATTAATACATCGATCTAATATAACTAAATCTATCTATCTATCTAAGTGTACCGAACAAAACAGTATAGAATAGTGTCTCCAAACAACATTACTAAACATCAAGTGTTTTACAAAACGACTTAAAGAGTTTAAAACAATTTAAATCTTAAGCGACAGAGAATCCCAAAGAGGTTTTCGATTTCGATTTTGCCAAAATAAAATCTAGCCTATGTTGCTCGTGGATAATGTAGCTTTCGAATTGTGAAAGATTTTTTAAAACGGTGCAGTAGTGTTTGAGTCTATTCATTACAAACAAACAAACAAAGTATTCCTCTAGAACGAAGTACATATATAATATTAGTGTAAAAAAGTGAAAAGGGATTTTGGAGCTATTTTTAAAACCAAAGATATTGATAGAAGATTAGAGAATTTTTACTCCTTCAAGGAAGGTCGCAGGTGCAGACTTCCATGAGCGACAGTAACCACTTACGATCAGGTGGCCCGTTAGCTCGTCTACTGCAAACATGCTACTTTTGGAATACGCCAAAAGTGATCTTTATTGATATAGTAACAAGCTGAAAAAACATTGTTGTCATCTTTAAATATACTTATGCTAATTTTTGCGCCAGACGTGTATTTCGTAAAGTATTTACTTATATTAATATATGCACATTCTCTTTCAGAAATATTTCAAATAATGCTAACAAAATCACTGATTACAAGAATTATTTACAAATTCGTTTCGTCTTCTAACTTTAATTACCTTGACCTCATAAATGAAATGCCTTCGCCATAAATTTAAAGCTACTTAAAAAACAAAACTAATTATTACATGCTCCACACTCATTAAATACATTATAAAACATACCGTTACTTATATGTTATAATTATGAGAATAAAACTAAAAGACTACGCATGTCGGCCAACGTATAATCTGGGTCACGACAGCGTAAAAATTATCTAACAAATTGGGCAATTTTTTGAGAAACCGAACGTATGTATAAATAAAAATCACATATGAGACTTTCACGAAAATTAAATACAAAAAAATTGGCACTTACGCTAAAAATCCTGTGCTAAACACAACACACGACACTTTTTTTTATTAATAAATCTTAAATGTCAAATTGCGAACTGTCAATTAATTCGAAAGCGCGCGAACGCTCCTCGCCATGGCGCTCAGCTGACTATCGTAACCGAAAAATTATGAGGCCAAATGTATTACATAAGTTGCATTACATAAATGACAGCAGTTGGCTATACGATATTATGCAAACAGCTCTTTTTGGGCGACCGCGGATGCGTCCTTCGTCGTTTTTTTATTTGTCAAAACTGTCAAAGTTTTGGCGGGAGATACTGAACGGATTTTCGCAGGGAGCCGTGGTTTTATAACCCCCACTACGGCGTGCGTCATGATGAGTAAATCCATTAAGTTTAAGTATACTTAGGTTCTTGAGTATAATTTCAATGCCTTGACATTTATTTCATAGAATAAAGTCCTGTTGTTCCATTCCAATTGGGTCATGTTTATAGATTTATCCTTACTAATATTATAAATGCGAAAGTAACTCTGTCTGTTACGCTTTCCCGCTTAAACCTCTCAATCGATTTTGATGAAATTTGTCACAGACAATCTTTAGACCCTGAGAAAGTACATAGGCTTTTAAAGTGACGCAGACGAAGTTGCGCGGACCCGCTAATAATTAATATACTTTAAAGAATACACTTTAAATACAAGCTTTTAAGATCCTGGATACCATGTACTAGTTGAGTGAATAAATCGAATCAAAAAACAACGGGTCTATCTTGTTTAGTACTGAAGATCCTATGTCTACCTTCGGAGATCATCAGATCAGCTCCATTTAAATGTCATATGTCCATTGGCACGTATACATATGCATACTAAATTTCTACTCAACCCGAACTCGGGAAGGTCAAATTTAGTTCGTAAGATTCCACCCGAACACAGGGACATAGTTACATTCAGTGCAAGTTAATTTAAAATTGATAAAAATTAATTCAATTGGGGCATTTTTTATATTAAAACTAGTTGACCCACACAACTTCGTCCGAGTCACAGAGAGACATAATATAGCCTATAGCCTTCCTCGATAAATGGACTATCCAACACTGAAAGATCTTTTTAAATTGGACCAGTAGTGTGCGTTATTTTACATGTTTCTAACTTATAAGTCATTCAATAATACAATAATAGTTTGTAGGTACCAACTTACTTACCTATTGTGATAACAATGATTTGATCGTGTGTGGTATTGTAATCATAATAATATAATTTTATAGTATATAGTATTGTTTGATTTGTAATTGTTATTATTTACTGTTAAATACTGTGTCCATTAAAGTGTTAATTTCTTTGTAATATTCATTATAATGCAATAATATATACAATTTCATATAGTCATTTGGTACGTGGTCCACGGTCCGTTTCAGGAACACTTGTTTCGATGCTGAGTGTGAGCGGTTGGAGGTTTTAGTGCGGTTCAACTCCCACATACCGGGATACTCCATTTAAAAAAAAATGTGGTAGTGATTTCCTCATACTGAAAAAAAAAATTACCACCTTCCGAAACCATCACCAGATCAGCGCCATTTTGTCATGTTATTGCATTGTCACGCGATATACATCTGCTTGCAAAATGTCAGCTCAATCGGATACCGGGAATTTGACAAATTTATCTTGCAAGATTCCACCTGAACTTACATAGTTACATCCAGTGCAAGTTAATATAAAGCTTGTAAAAAGTGTCGGAGTTGTCAACAACTGGGCATAGGGTCACTTTTTAAACAAACAACTCTTTAACAAAGTCAAAATTCTATAGACTATGTGTCATCGTTTTCCTGATTAAATAGGAATCATGTTCAAGTCATCTTGGTTTTTCTACTACTCCATACCTACCAATATTACAAAAGGAAAACTTTGATTGTAATAAATAGGATTAAAAACAACTGCACCGTTTTTAAAAATTCTTTCACCACTTACACTATTATTAAACGGGTTCTTACCACGATTATTTTTAATTGAGCGGTACCGATATTTCAGCACTGTTTCAAGCGCCATGATCACGGGACTTAAAAATATAATATTTTTATTAAATAAATGAAAACGACCGCCTTCCATTTCTCAAGCATAGCACAAAAACTACCAGTCTCATCTTTATGATAATTTATAGGAGATAATTTCCAGTGTCTGCTTTCCAACAAAAAAAGAATCAACGAAATCGATTCATATAGAAAAGAAACCCGTTAAAAAATAACATTTCAACAACACAGATCCAAAAGTACTTGCTCGATCTTCAAAAAAATGGGATCCCGTGACGACCATTACCTACCTTTCATCTGAAACCAGAATCATTCAAATTGCTCCACCCAAACTAAAGATATGAAGGAACAAACAAAAAAAATACAGACGCATTGAGTACCTCCTCCTTTTTGGAAGTCGGTCAATAATATATAACTATTATTGATGTTTATTTTGAATATAATTAGCAGAACCAACGTGTTGGAGCATATTTATTTTATATACAGCCTATTTAGTTGTGTTTGGCATTACGGGTGTGTTATCGTAGCCAAAAAGAAGAAAGAACGAAAATTGCCACCAAAAAAAATGTCAAAATGTAATTTGTAAAATAAAATTAAATATTAATCGCAATCCGATTTAATTACATATCAATCTTGATAAGTTGAATCTGCAACACAACGTGTACATTTTCTAGAACTTTAAAACAATTAAAATCTGCACTTGTCAGAAACACGTGTAAAAATCATAATAATAGATATTAAACTATGTCTTATCTTAGTATAATAATCTTTTAGACAATATCATCTAAATTATAACTTTAAATTACATATAAACACTATTATTAGTAATGCTTAATTTCTATGTAACTTTAAAATTATACCTTCATTATATATATTTTTTTAAAGACAATCTTTTTTAAATTCAAGCTTCTAAGACTTTCATGCATTTTAAACGGGTTCTTACCACAATATTTAATTAATTGAGTTGTCTCGATATTTCAACGTTGTTGCAAACGTTTAAATATCGTGGTAAGAACCCGTTTAAAATGCATAAAGTAGTATAGAAAACCACGAGTGTCTGAATAAGTTTATAAGCTTTTAAGGTCCTGGATATCATGTAGCAGTAGAGTGCTAGCTAATACAAGTAAAACGACCTCAAACACGACGAGTCTATCTTGTTTAGTACAGAAGTTCCTTCCAGAATTATTACATTGTCATTTACAAAAGCATACAAAATTACATTTCAATCGTAAAGTTGATCAAATTCAACTCACAAAATTTTACCCGAACTTAAATATGTATGTATACAGGATGGATCTGTAACTTTGGACAATCTGAAGTGGGGTGAATGATCTGTCGAAATACAACTTAGAACCACTTTTATTTTTTGGATCGGATAAACTTTTTTTATGACTTTGTATGGAAAACGTACGACTATCGTTGCGGACTTCCATACTATGATATTTTTTTTTTATCTAATTCCTAAAATAAAAATGGTAAGTGCAAATGGCAATGTCAGAAAAAAAAGTTTAACCGATCCAAAAAATAAAAATGGTGCTTAGTTGTATTTCGACAGGTCATTCACCCCACGTCAGAGTGTCCAAAGTTACAGATCCACCCTGTATAGGTAGTTACATCCAGAAGAAATGAATATAAAAACATCATTTTAAAACCGAGCTGAGTTAATATTTAATTATCATTTTAATCTCTTCATCACCATTATTTTTTTCTGACTATAACGCAATTTTCATAAGAAATAATGAAATTATTTAATAAACATAGACATTAATTATATTTCAAATCCACAATAAGAAATAATAATCAACATTCAAAGTATACGTCATACATTCATCATTATCAGCCTATAGACGTCCACTGCTGGACATAGGCCTCTCCTAAACCTCGCCACAACGATCGGTCCTGCGCTGTCTGTATCCGGTGACTTCCCGCGATCCTGACCAGGTCATCGGTCCATCTTGTGAGAGGTCTGCTGCAAATACATTTTCTCGAGACTTACTCATATTTATTTTGTATTGAATTTCACAAAGTTTTTAAATAAACAAGTAAATTAATGTAAATGATTTTATAATTATTTTTTACACGGGTACCAAATTTATCTTTCTACGTAGTTTAAAACTGCGTAATGCAATTTAATGCTTGTAATAGATGTCGTGATTCAAGAGGAAGGTTTATGTGTATAATACATGCATGATATAGTAGAGAAACACTCATCATTTTATAGGTTTTGATGTGATGTCGTAAATAAGCACATTTTTACATCGCGAATCTGAAGCCTCTTTGTAACGCAGATCAAGTTGCGCAGGTCAATAAAAACAAAACAAAAAAAGGTTTCAATAATCCCCGAAATAAGAGATATTCAAGTATTTTAGCAATACGTACCTAATGCCTATTTTGTACTTGGAATTGTAATATTGTTATTACAATACCTTGCTGTTGATACAGTAAATAAAATTAAATAAATAAAACTATGCACAGGAAATCCTATGTAAATATTTGTTATTCTTAAGGACACATAAGTAAACAATATCTATTTATATTACTAGGAAACCAAAGGGAAAAACCGTAGGACAAGATCTTGATATCTTAAGGACTAAAGTAACAATCCATTACTGTCCACTGCTGGGCTCAGGTCTCTTCAGTAGCGGAATAGAAGATCGTCCAGAATGGGTAGGGATTCGGCTGGAGCTGGTTGCAACAAAAAGCATCTCAAACTGAACGGGCGCGTTGATGCGCCATGCTAGACTATGGAAAAACCCCCAAGAAGGGAAAACTGACAATGCCACACTAACATCTTCACCTCCGTCTAGAATGGCGGAGAGATCATGCCCGGGCAACGGGGTTACCCCTAGGCCCGTCCGTGTCCACGACGACCCCCATGGCTGGCTGGCTCTTCAGTAGAGAGATTAGATAGAAATCTAATGTTGATAAAATGAAATGTAGGTCAATTGAATACCTTTATTCTTTAATTTTCGATCAAAAAACGTCAACAAAAATCGGCATTCGCATCATGCCTACACAATACGCATACGCTTTAGACAGTGTGTGTTTCCCAATTAGTAACACTTTTTATTTAAAACACAATCATCGAAATTGGTGCACCTTCTAAATAGAGGTCACAAATCATCGTTTTCGTCACATAGAAAAGAATAGAATATACTTTATTGTACCAAAAAACACCAATTGATTTAAAAACTGATACAACTTATAGTACTTGTACAATATAGGCGGCCTTATCGCTATAGCGATTTCTTCCAGACAACCTTAGGGTATGGAAACTGAATGGACAAGTTATATGTAGGCATTTCAATACTTACAAAATAATAATAATAAATATATAATAAAAAATGATAAAAGAAGCGTGTAAAATGTCATCTAGTTCTATCCTGTATGTATATCAACGCTGCATACGAGAAGGAATTTTTCCTAAAATTTGGCGTAAAGGTTTCATAAAATTAATACCAAAAAGCGGTGACAAACCCCCTGATGACCCAAAATCATATAGACCGGTAACTTTATTACCTTCGCTAGGAAAAGTGCTAGAACGGTTGATCGTGCCTAGGTTGCTGCCGGAAGGCTTAAAATTTAATCCAAACCAATTCGGCTTCACAAGTGGCAAATCTACAATCAATGCAGTTATGTCAGTTAGAAAAATAGTTCAATCTTCAACAGCGAAGTATGTTCTCGGTATATTCTTAGATATATCCGGAGCGTTTAAGAGGTTGCTTTAAAAACATTTATTCTATCATATACTCTTACCTTTGCAATGGAACAACTACGCTGAAGCTTGGGCACCAGGCGTACTCAAAGGCTTTGAATTTAGGATGTCCGCAAGGCTCCGTCTTGTCGCCGTACTTATGGAATCTAGGTTTCGATGATTTCCTCGCGTTGCCTCTCCCGGCGGGATGTTCCATCACGGGTTACGTGGATAATGGACTTTTGTTAATCGAAGCTAACTCGCGATCCGAAATCGAACGCAAAGGAAAAACGGCTATCAACTTAGTATCGGAATGGGGTGGTCGAAATCGCCTCGCTTTCGCACCACACAAAACTTTTCAACTTCTCCTAAAGGGTGACTTGGTAGCACCACCGCGTATAAAATTTCATGGTGTAAACATTAAATCGAAAAACTCCGTATGTTATCTCGGAATGATTTTGGAAAAAAAAATCACCTTTATTGAACACATTCAACAGATAGGCGATAAAGCGAAACGTAATTTTTATGCTTTGACGAGAATATCGACTGCTACGTGGGGCCTTACTTTTAATGTTTTGAAAACGATCTATACAGCTACCTACCTAGGCTGTATTTGCTACGGCGCTCCAGTATGGGCCGACAGGTCCACTATTGGCGCTGCTCGAAGAAAATTACTCCAAAGTCAACGTTTGGCATTGATATTCTTGTGCAAAGCTTATAGAACGGTCAGTACGGAAGCACTGCCAGTGATGGCCGGAGTGTTCCCCGTAGACTTAGAAATCCAACGTCGCGCGTCAATGTTTTATAATGTGAATAAAGACGAAGCGTGTCAATTTCTACTACCGCGTGATCAACTCAAAATACAACGACTTTATAATCCACTCGATGACGTTAGCAATGATTTAATAACGGAATGGCAAACACGTTGGGATAGCTCAATTAAGAGCCGTCATCTATATAAATTCTTTCCTTGTATCCGTGAAAGGCTAAAAATGAAGTGGATCGAAATAGATCATTGCGTCTCGCAGTTTCTAACGGGACATAGCAATTTTAAACAAAAGTTATTTTCTTTTAAATTAGTAGATTCACCGTTTTGCGATTGTTCAACTGATCAATACAAGTATGAACAGACAGCCCATTACATCCTCTGGGAGTGCAATCTATGGCATATGGAACGCGTAACTATGTTAAACTCCTTACACGTTGAGTCTAAAGTCGTTTATTACACAGATCTTGTAGCATCCAGCGCAAATTTCCGTGCATTCAGAGGTTTTTGCCATAACTACTATTGGCATCCAAAATAGTACAACAGCTCACCACATAGGTCCAATCAATTTAATAAAATCAATGTCCGTGGTGCTTTTCTCAATTCTGGCGTAATGCTTTTTCAATCTTATTTTATTGTCTCCCGCTTTGCGAGAAGGGAAGTCGAAACTCATGTTTTCCTACTCCTTCTATTATCTTCTGATTAAATTCGTTGCGGGGCCCAAGACAAGTTAGCTTTCCCTCGGGTTCCTGGGCTTCACTGCTCAGAGTCATTACGATGGTCACCGCTGTGGATCCTGGCTACACAGGAGTTACAGTGGTGGGAGTGAGAGGTGGGCAAATACCCGAAAAATATATATATATATAATATATATATATATATGTACATATAAGTATTTAGGGTAAAAAGTGATATAATAATGAAAAATTGATTGATAAAGTTGATAAAGTTTCGACCAGTACCTTTTACATGAAAAAGATTTATCCAAATCGGTCCACCCAAACACATGATAGATAAAAAAGCCTACGACACCTGATGGTAAATGTGGGCAATCCATAATTAAGTCAGGGTATGCAGAAATATAAATCTAAGTCATTTTCCACATTTTTGCGTCCTAATATCAATTTAATTTAACTTTTACGCCAAATATGTGCCAATAATAGTAATGACAAGTGTATTTTGATTAAATATAGTGTTTAATCCTTTTTACTGTAAATTTTTAATTAAATTTGAAAGGTTAGGGTATGCTTGTATGAACCGCACGCCACTGGTTACCGTTGCTCATGAACCTCTGTAATATCAGGCCATTGGCCATTATCTATACAGGACTTAAGTCTTCAAAATAGTCCTTAAAATAAATGACTTGCAAAATAAATAAGTAGCCAATAAGATGTACTAAACTTTAAGCAAACAGTCTCAAACAATACTGTAGATTTTGGACAAAGGATTACAGTTTTCAACGGTGTCTTTGCTTTAAAATAGTTTACAGTTAGACAAAGATAACTGATCTTTTCTAAATTAAAGTGTTTGTTGCTTTGTTTGGACAGAGAATTCCTATTTACAAATTGTCGCCTCAGTGCTTGTTTGGCCAATCTGTACTCGAGCAAATTTTACAGCAAACAAGCACGGAATTTTCGTTAAGTGCCGTGTTGAGAAAAAAATTGAAATGAGGTTTCTATTTTTTTTTGAATTGAATATTTTAAAAAAATATTTTAACAGTCGGATGGAAATTTTATTCTTTATAATACTGCATTAAAAAGTAATTTTCGTAAAAAATGTCAGATTGGCCAAACAAGCACTGAGGCGACGAAATGTAGCCACTATAGTTTCTTGTAGGTGTAACGGTTGGCGTTCTCGACCTCTTAGGTCGGGTTTTTTTCAGAATACTCCGACCTATGACTCACGGAAAAAAGGGTAATCTGCTCCTCTGCTCGTTTTAGTCTTCAGAGATAATTCTACATCTCCGAGTTCTGCGTGTTGGTTGTATGTGTGTGTTTGCTGTGGGTAATTGACTTAATTCTATTGACTTAATTCTATCTAATAGGCTGTAGGTAGCGGCCCCGCAGTGTCTTCTGGCAATGCAGAGGTCCATGAGCGACGGTAACCGCTTACGATCAGGTGGCCCGTTAGTGTGTCTGCCGACAAGGCAATAAAAAAAAGTTTTTAACACATACGATTAACATACTATGATTTTGTGTACTTACCTATGACACATTGGCCACAGAAAGTGTGAATAAAACCGAAGGTTAAGGTTAAGTTCTCAGTAAATTATAGTGTTGGTTTTACTATTAAATAACTGTGGAAAAAACGTAAAGTAAGGTCAACAACTGTCAACTTGTATATATTTTGAGGAAAGAAAGACCTTAAGCCTTAAGTTTTTTTGTTGTAGGTAATGTTTCCGTTTCAAGCTTTTAACGTTTTGTTTCTGGGCTCTTTCACTTTTTTTTCGCTTTGTTTTTCTTTTTTTAATTTACATTATTTTTAGGCACTTTCAAGTAACTTTGTAAGTTTGTATTTAATTTATTTATATGATAAACTGTAGGCAGATGGCATTGGGTTTTTAGGTTTCAGCTGAAAATCAGTGCTTTTGCTTCTTTGAGACCATAAGCTTTTGCTGAGCTGAAGCCTTTTCGCACGCCACTGAGGACAAGCCTTATTTTTTAATTTATTGTACCTTGTATCTAAATTATACCGTCAATCTATACTAATATTATAAAGCTGAAGAGTTTGTTTGTTTGTTTGTTTGTTTGAACGCGCTAATCTCAGGATCTACTGGTCCGATTTCAAAAATTCTTTCACTGTTGGAAAGTCCATTTATCGAGGAAGGTTATAGGCTATATTTTATTTTCAAAAAAATTAGGGATCCGCATGAAAATATCGAATATGTAACAAAATGTGAAAAATCTAAAACTATTTATGCGTACGCTGCAAAAACTATTGACAATAGAACAAAATGATGTACTACGGATTTTTAGGTCTTTTGAAGACAAACAAAAAAGTCCGCGACAGCATATATCTAACTATCATAGTTTAGTCACAATAACCGCTTTTATGTTTATAAAATTTAATATTTCGTTCCGAGATTGAATTTAACGTTAAATGAGTATCGTTGTATTAACCCTTATCCAAATTAAGTATTATATTATCAAGAGTATTAATGTAAAAGTAAATTACTTTTTGTTTTATTCCAATCGGACTTTTCGTTTAGAAGTTATCACGAGTATAAAACGCAATGAATATGCGGCCGCGCAAATAACAACGCGACGGCATTGCGAGTACTGTTTGAACCCCTTTGTAACGCAGACGAAGTTGCGCGGGTCAGCTAGTAATATTATAAAGCTGCAGAGTTTGTTTGTTTGAACGCGCTAATCTCAGAAACTACCAGTCTGATTTCAAAAATTCTTTCACTGTTGGAATGTCCATTTATCGAGGAAGGTTATAGGCTATATTTTATTTTGAAACAAATTAGGGATCCGTATGAAAATATCGAATTTGTAAGACGAGGTAAAATATCGAAAACCTATTTATGCGTACGCTGCAAAAACTATTGACAATAGATCAAAATGATGTACTACGGGTTTTTAGGTGTTAGTAAGACCTAAGTCTGCAAGAGCATATACCTAACTATCATAGTTTAGTCACAATAACCGCTTTTATGTTTATAAAAATAAAAAAGTTGTTATATTAACCCTTATCCAAATTAAGTATTATGTTATCAAGAGTAGTAATGTAGAAGTAAATTACTTTTTGTTTTATTCCAATCGGACTTTTCGTTGAGAAGTTATGACGAGTATAAAACGCAAAAAAATATACCCAACGCGATCCGCGCAAATAACAACATTGCGAGTACTGTTGAACCCCTTTGTGACGCAGACGAAATTGCAAGGGTCATCTAGTGTTATAATAATATGAATGTTTTCTATGTGCGTGTTTAATAAATGCTTTTTCTTTCTTTCTTCCTTCTTAATATTTCTTTGAATTGTTGATTTAATATTATTAGATACAGACCAAACAAAACAGTATAGAATAGTGTCTCCAAACAACATTACTAAACATCAAGTGTTTTACAAAACGACTTAAAGAGTCTTCAAATTAAAACATTTTTTACAAGCTTTATATTAACTTGCACTGGATGTAACTTTGTAAGTTCGGGTGGAATCTTGCGAGTTAAATTTGACAAACTTCAAGGTTTCCGATTTAGCTGACATTTTGCACGCAGATGTATATCGCGTGGTATGGTATAGCTGATCTGATGATAGATTCAGAAGGTGTCCATAGGAACTCTTGTACTAGACTCGTCATGTTTGGGCTCGTTTACTTGAATAAGCTAAAGTTTTCTTTAAAAAAGTTTTTTCAAGCATAGCATATACAGAGTTTTTTTTTTCAGTTGGAGGAAATCACCGGAGAGTTGAACCGCACTAAATCCTCCAACCGCTCACACTCAGCGTCCGAACCCCGGCTGAGGCCAGAACCCAGCACGGGGTTTTGAGGGACGGCGCGACGCACTACGCGCTCGGCACTCTTTCCCGTCGTGTTGCCCCCGACTCTGTATGTATAATATATACTAGCAGTCAAATCATTAATTCTATCAAGGTTATGTATTAGCTCAAAACTTAATAAATACGAAATGATGTCAATATTACCTATATGCAAATAATAAAACAATCATTCAAATCGGTTCATGATGATGTATTTCGGTTTTTTGTTTAATTAAGTAAAGGTATTATTTCGTTATAAATAATTCATTCAATTAAAGTTAATCATGGATATACATTCATTTATTTTACTATTTGCGTCAATCAGTGTTTAGATGCGTCATTTAATGTATACAAATATATTTAACTTAAAATTTTGTGTGAAAACAAAAACAATTTTAAGCTTACTGTATTTAAATACAATTTTAATGAGGGTATAAACTAATGAATAATAATTACTAATTGATCCGTGTCACAAAGTTAGGAATAAGTTTCACAATTTTTACTTTAAATTATCAATGTTTTAGTATGCATTTTTAAATACATTTATAGTAATGACGACAATTTTTTTAAAAGTCATTTTTATAATTTAAAACTGCGCAACGGATTTTGATGCGGTTTTTTTAATAGATGTCGTGATTCATGAGGAAGGTTTATATGTAAAATACATGCATGATATAGTAGAGAAACATTAATAATTTTAGCAGCTTTAGATTTGTCGTAAATAAGTAAGCACATTGCGCATTAACTGATATCTCCATTCGTGACTAAACGAAATTGTTATAGACAGCTAGTTTAAATTTAAAGGTTTCTAACTCATTGACACTTTCGTTGCTTAACGAGGCCTAAATGATCCCTAAAGCAACTTTCCCTTCGGTGAGTGTACGAGCATAACTTTGTTAAAGAAATTGCAACAAACACAGCTTCTGTGGGTACATCTCGCGAACTTAATATTTTCACATTCAAGAGAGATTTGGCTCAAGTTCTTGAATAATTTACAAAATATTATTTTATTTTTGTGTTATTGCTCTATTTTTTATGCTATTATCTTAATTTAGCATGCTGTTCATACCTATTATGTATTTAAGTGACATTTACTCATGTGTACTTTGATTGCTGATTTATTTGAATGTGTTTTGGTGTTACTTTGTTGGTACAACTCAATAAATAAATAGGAGGTCTAATAGACCCCACCTTCTTTGTGGGGGTCTATTAGACCGTGTGTGGGAGAAAGAGTGTATTACAACCCGTTCCCGAACACAGGGTCGAAAATCACTTATTGCGAAATAAAATGACTATCGCCGCTCAATTAGATGTACGTTCCTATGAAAATCCAAACCCGTAACATACAATGCGCACGTACCTGGATAGATTACGATGACGGCTCCTGGCTCCAATCTTGGTGACCGCGACACACAGTAACACACTGGTCGATGGTTTTACCACGTTTTACGATGATCTTGATAAGGTTAATAATATGAATAGTGCACGTAAAGATTGCGTTCGAATTAGTGCTCCGTACGATGCATGAATCTTTCGCGTAATGGCCGAAGACAAAAAAGTGTATGTCATCGTCAGGCGTTTATTTCTTGATACCCGCGCATAGAACAACAAAAATGTTGCCCTTGTTCGAAATTTGAATTCCACATTCAAAGTACACAAATTGGCGGCGATTTGAATTATATGAAGTCGAAACATCCCGCCGGTCAAAATACTATTGGTATTTTCTCATTACAAGTAGGTACACAATACAAATGATACGATAGTGTTGATTCAATTATAATAATAAACGTTATTATGCAAACAAGGTTATACAAAAAAAAAATAAAATAAATAATAAAAAAAATGTACAAGGTAACCCTTGCTTAAAACGATTAAAAATTAAGATGAAATTGGCAGTGGGCAAAGTTTAACCAGCGGTCTCTTAATGAGACTATTGTTCGCTGTCTTGACCGTTGCTACGCGGACTTCGTTGTCAGCTCCGGGGTGTAGCTCGACTACTCTCCCGAGTGACCAATGTAACGGTGTACGATTATCATCCTTGATTAGGACCATGGTATCGATTTGTAATGGTTTGGACATTTTTGTCCATTTTTCTCTTTGAATTAAACCGTGTAGATATTCGTTTTTCCAACGTAACCAAAAGTTTTGTTGAAAGGATTGAATAAGTTGCCATCTATTAAGACGGTTAATGTTAATGTCTAATAAATCATTGTCTGGAACGGTAGTCAGTGGTTCTAAGGTTAAGAAATGACCGGGAGTTAAAACGTTCATATCGTTAGGGTCTGAACTCAGTGGGCACAACGGACGAGAATTAAGGACTGCTTCGATTTGACTAAAGAGGGTAGTTAGTTCCTCGAAAGTTAACACTTGATCACCAACTATGCGATATAGATGTGTCTTTGCGGCTTTGATTTGTATTTCCCAAACACCTCCGAAATGTGGTGCAGAAGGAGCGTTAAATTTAAACTCGATTTGTTGTGTTCCGGCAGCGTTCTCCATAAGAGATGAGAAGAAATTTCTTGCCCCCACAAAGTTCGTTCCACAGTCCGCATGAATAGTATTGCATCTACCACGACGCGCTACAAAACGTCGCAGTGCGGCGATGAATCCTTCTGTCGAAAGACTCGATACTATTTCTAGGTGCACTGCCTTTGTTGTCAAGCATACGAACAGACAAAGATAAGCTTTATCGATTTTTGCACCACGATGAGTACCTAACTTAATTCGAAATGGTCCACCGTAGTCGACACCTACGATAGAAAATGGTTTGACTTGATTAACACGATATTTAGGTAGATCACTCATATATGGTTGAAGTGGCTGAGGTTTCACGCGGTAACAAGGAATGCATTTTGAGAGACAGTGTCTTATCCTTCGTTTGGCCGATATAATCCAAAATTGCTGAAGTAACAAATAATGAGTTGTATTCATTCCGGCGTGGCAATGTGTTCGATGAATCGATTCGATAAGTTTCATTGTCAAAGGAGAATCTGGAGGCAGTAGGGCTGGATGCCTTTGCTCAAAACCTAATCCCGCATGACGGATACGTCCACCTACTCTAAGAACACCACGATCGTCGAGGAATGGGTTTAGCTTGCGAAAAGGTTTAGGAAGGATTTGACTAGAGTTTAATTTCATAAATATATCATGGAATGATTTAAATTGGACAAACTTAACAATGATTAGTAAGGATTCTTGACGTTCCTTTGAGGTTATATAAATATTTGTACCTAGGGTCTGTCTTCTTGCTCCTTTTATAAAACGATTACAGTATGATATAATTCGAATGATCTTTTCTATCGACGAGAATTTGTTCAGTAGTATGTCGAGGAAGGTGTTATCATTTTGTAACGATTGTGAGGTATTTTGAACTAGTAAAGATATTGGCGCAGAACGTTTAATTTCACTGAGTGCTAGTGGATCTGTATGCTCCATTTCTGAACTTAGTTTTGGATATGTTTTTAAACACAACCATAAAGGTCCTGCCCACCATAAACCATTCTGCATTAGTTCCTTAGGAAGCTGACCTCGTGAGCAAACATCTGCAGCATTGTCCGAGGATGAGATATGATTCCACCACTCCACCGGGGTTTTATCCTGGATTAGACTGACACGATTTGCCACAAAAGTAGCCCATCGAGAAGAGTGCGAGTGTAGCCAAGACAATACAATGGTGGAGTCGCACCAAAAATAAACGTTGACAGCCTGTGTCGTAGATATCTTATATGTGTCTTTAAAAAAGTCGTATAAGTTTGCAAGCAGTGCAGCTGCACACAATTCTAAACGTGGTAACGATAGTTGCTTAATTGGAGCTACGCGAGCCTTGGAAGCGATAGGAACGATATGAACCTCATCCTGTTTATTAGTAATTTTCATGTATAATGACGCTCCATAGGCAAGCTCGGAGCTATCACAAAAACCGTGAACCTCATATGACATAGCGTCATCAACAGTGAGACGTCTCGGGATTTTTAAACCCTTTATTAGATGAAGTTCTGACTGATAATTATTCCATAGTTCAACAATATTCGATGGAGGTCTGTCATCCCAACCGATACCCGCTATCCATAACTGTTGTATCAGGCATTTAATCTTTACTGTAAGGGGAGACAAAAATCCTAGTGGGTCGAATACTTTTGCAATTTCACTGAGAATTGTACGCTTAGTGCAAGGTCGATCAGAAGTAGTTACGTCGAATAGGAAACAATCCGAAGCTGGATCCCATTTTAGCCCAAGAACTTTAAGTGTCGAATCTGTCGCTTCGTCTAATGAAATCGGATCCAAGAGGCGATCTTCTTGTGGTATATCAGCCAAAACTTGAGGATTATTACTGGCCCACTTACGTAAATGAAATTGGCCCAATTTTAGTAAGTTAATGATTTCGGATTTAGCCAAAAGTGCGTCGGCCAGCGTGTTTTTTCCAGACACAATGTCATCAACATAGATCCCCACTCCTGATGATAATATCTCCTTTGCTATAGGATACGCGCTGCCCTCATCATGTACAAGCTGCTGAATGACTCTGCAAGCTTGAAATGGCGCAGATGCTGTACCATAAGTGACGGTGTTTAATCGATATTCCTGAATAGGAGAATTCTCATTGAATCTCCACAGAATACGTTGATAATCACGATGACAGGGATTGACTAAGATTTGGCGAAACATTTGTTGAATGTCCGCCATAAACACTATAGAGCTTTCACGAAAGCGGAGAAGTATTTCGTTTATGTTAGCTTGTAACTTGGACCCTTTTAACAAAGTATCATTAAGAGAAACATGATTTGAATCCCGCGCCGAGGCGTCAAACACCACACGAAGTTTAGTAGTGTGACTTTCTGGCCTGATTACACAGTGGTGGGGGATGTAATATTTACCCTTTTTAATATCTTCCATTGGCACCAAGGTCATATGACCTTTGGCAAGATAATCGGCCATAAACTCTGAATACTGTCTGTGCAGCTCTGGATCGCGACCTAAACGTCGTTCCAAGGCGTGAAATCGTCTCAACGCTATGTCACGAATACCGAAGAAGACGGGCTCACTATCAGCTTTGAATGGAAGTTTAACCATGTATCGACCAGAGTCGTCGCGAGAATGTTCAGCCTTAAATTTCTTCTCACACAACTGGTCTTCTGGAGACAATGTTACCGATTGAGGAGGACTGTCGATTTCCCAAAAACGCTGTACAAGATTGCTAAGATCCCCATCTGCACCTGACTGCACTGTCAGTAAAGAGTTGGTAGCTAAAGGAGCCCGACCCAGCAACAGCCATCCAAACACTGAATTGAATGCTGGGGGTTGTGATAACGTACCCTTTATTCGTTCTGGTAGAACACACTCCGCAAAGACGTCAGCACCCAGCAACACATCGATTGGTCCAGGTATATCAAACCCAGGATCAGCTAGTTTTATCCCATTTAGCTGTGTTGCGCTAGCACGATTTAGCTTGGCGATTGGCTGATCGCCACAAATGTTTTCAATTGTTTGTAAATTTAATTTGAACAGGGGTTGATCACCGGTGCCTAGAACGCCATTTATATGACCTTTTATTGCTGCAGCCACTCCACCTAATGCACTAACACGTGTCGATGTTGGTAAGGATTCAATGTTTAACGATTGAGCCGCACGTTCCGTTATGAAATTATTTTGACTTCCAGTGTCAAACAAGGCGCGGAAATTTAAAAATTGACCGTCAGAATCCATCAGTTGTATTAAGGCGGTAGCCAACAAAACAGTAGTATTTGAGGCAGAAAACGCTGTGTCGTTATTCGTTAACAAACTGGAGTTCGATTGCGTTGATCTATTTTCATCATTATGCAATAGAGTATGATGTTTACGTTTACATTTTTGGCATGCGAATATAGAATTACAGTTTTTGATCTGATGAGATGCTTTCAAGCAGTTGTAACACCATTGCTTTGATGAGGCTATATCCTTACGTTCGTCAACAGTTTTTAATAAAAAATCTTTGCAATGTGTAATACTATGTGGTTCACCGCAATAAGAACACTTATACCCAATTCTTGTTACGTTAATAGTACTATCCTTGTGATCTGAAGTTGATGCGAGCAAAGTGTGAGACGGATAAATGCGTTTAGACGTGAAGTGAGTGGAATTTGATTTATAATTCTCTTTCGAAGTAGTGGAAGTAGGTTTTATCGAATCGGTAAAATGAGTATCACGCTTGAGAGCATCGCACTTTTGTTTCAAAAAAATTGTAAGTTCGTTATAATTAGAAATTACACCGCTCGGTTGTTGTTGTTCATACTCACAACGTATCTTAGAGTCCAACTTCGAAAGAACGTGATAATTTAAGATAAACTCCCATTGATCGACCGGTAGATTCAATCGTTTTAAAATACAAATGTTCTCCTCAATCGAGTCAAGCGAGCGACGAAATTCGTGAGCGTTGTTGAGTTTCAAGTTAATGTTTAAAATATCCCGCCAACAAGTAAAGGCGAGTTCACGCTCGTTTTGATAACGCGAAACCAAACAGTCATACGCATCCCGATAATGTTCACTATTGACAGGAAACCTTCGAATAACGCTGGAAGCGTCGTCGCGTAATGATGATACAAGATAGTGAAAGCGGTCGGTATCAGTGAGCGAAGTGCAATTGTGAATCAACGAATTATATTTATCTATAAATTCAGGCCATTGTTTTAAGTCACCCGAAAAGGTAGGTAATGAGATTTTTGGTAATTTAATATTTGACCGTTCGTTCACAAGGTTAGATGAGTTAGAAAATTTAATTTCTCCTTTTGTTAAGTTACGATAAATTGATTTAATTTTAAAGTACATTTCATCAAAAGTTTCTTGTATATTTTGATCTTCGTCAGACCGATCAGAAAGATCAATGATTAAAAAATGTAATTCTTCGAATTTATGTGCATTAGCCTTTATATCATCATAGTGCGAAATGAACAATTCACGATTCGAAAGGTCAAGCGAAGCCGAGGAGCCCACCTCTAACGCCTTAGCAACGCGGTTGAAAATAATTGTACGTTTCCTACGCAATGATGGCAAATCACTTAATGAAAAGGCTTCCTCAATCGATTTAGATTTGCCATGAATAGATTTCCGTTTCGACTTAGTACAAAACGACATGATTTACTTGTTTCTGATAAAAAGTCGTAGATTAATGAACTACAGACAAACAACTTAATCGTAATTGTTGTAAAAAGTCGTAGATTGATGAACTACAGACAAACAACTTAATCGTAATTGTTGTAAAAAGACAAAAAACCACAAATAACCGAAGTAATAACGGTTATATACTTTATGTTTTAAATTGTAGGTAGAAATGACAGCGCACTATACCCTGACCGCTCGATGGCGGTTACCGCAGACAATGATTCAATACAAGAAATTTGTTACTAATTAAAAATGAAAATGTTTTAGAATGTTTGATCACGTTTATTTGACGTTTGTATTGATATCGTTAGAAAAAAGAATATTTAAGGGTAAAAAATTATTTCAAGCCGATAAATTATATAAACACCGATTAATATTTTGATTGTTTATATTATGATCTTGAAAATAAAAATTATCCTAGCGTTTGGTTATCGATTTTGTGAAAATAAACGTTACGAGATAACAATGTAAGACTAAAATTCGGAAGTACGGTTCACTCGAATTGAAGTTGTCAACCTATATAAGTTAACGAGTGTTAGAATTTTATATCAAAAAATGCACTCAGAAAATACCAATATGTATTATGTATGTATTACGTTTACCGTCCCGGGTTTCGGCACCAGAAATGTGTGGGAGAAAGAGTGTATTACAACCCGTTCCCGAACACAGGGTCGAAAATCACTTATTGCGAAATAAAATGACTATCGCCGCTCAATTAGATGTACGTTCCTATGAAAATCCAAACCCGTAACATACAATGCGCACGTACCTGGATAGATTACGATGACGGCTCCTGGCTCCAATCTTGGTGACCGCGACACACAGTAACACACTGGTCGATGGTTTTACCACGTTTTACGATGATCTTGATAAGGTTAATAATATGAATAGTGCACGTAAAGATTGCGTTCGAATTAGTGCTCCGTACGATGCATGAATCTTTCGCGTAATGGCCGAAGACAAAAAAGTGTATGTCATCGTCAGGCGTTTATTTCTTGATACCCGCGCATAGAACAACAAAAATGTTGCCCTTGTTCGAAATTTGAATTCCACATTCAAAGTACACAAATTGGCGGCGATTTGAATTATATGAAGTCGAAACAGACCGCGTGTCGCCTTAACGCCTGGTCATAATGTCGGCCGATAACACCACGTATCGCAGTAAACCCATGTTAACTCCTTTTCGCTAATTTGGCTCTTCAGTTTTTTTTACTTTTCCAATGACGTTATTTCATCAGTTTTATAGGTGTGAATAACGTAAAATGAATCCAAAAAAGGAATGTGCAGACTTCCTTAATGCGTTTAAAACTAACATTTTATATTTGTGTTAATTGTAAGACTAACAAAACACTAGTAATGCAATTTGCGTTGTAAAATTACCAAAAAGTCCTGGAAAATAACTAAAATTGTACACGTAAAATTATTGCTAAGATTTTAAAATGTTTTCTGTAACAACCCATTACTGTCCACTGCTGGTCTCCTCAGTAGAGGGATCAGGTACCACGCGACCACAATTGGGGAAATCCATTACAATTAATGCAATGCAGGTTTCCTCACGATGTTTTCCTTCACCGTTGTAGCCAGTGGTTTATTATAGAACAAAGTCGTTTCACACTGTATGTACCTATCTATGTATGCTTCAATTACACTATTACTAAACGGGTTCTTACCACAACTATTTTTAATTGAGCGATCCCGATATTTCAGCACTGTTTCAAGCGCCATGATAACGGGAAGACTGAGGAACTGCGGGTATTTAAGAGCAGACAAATCTGTCTACCCTCTTTCTCGTTCGTTTGACGGTATCACTGGAACTCGAACTCACATTTCGACATACCACACTTTAGTAATAGTGTAAGTGATGTAGATAACCGCGAGTGTTTAAAGAAATGTATGCTTCAATCTTTAAAACTACGCAACGGGTTTTGATGCGACTTTTTAACAAATCTAAGTGGTTCAAGAGGATGGTTTATGTGTAAAATACATACATGATATAGTAGAGAAACACTGATAATTTTGGAGGTTTTTAATGTGATGTAAATGAGATTTTTTTTGTGCTTAAATCGCAAACCCTCCCTTTGTAACTCAGAATGTTTTTACAAGCTTTATATTAACTTGCACTGGATATAACTATGTAAGTTTGGGTGGAATTTTGTAAACTAAATTTGACAAACATTCCGGTTTCCGATTGAGCTGAAATTTTGCATGCAGATGACGTTGATTTAATGATGAATTCGGAAGGTGATAGGGACTCCTGTACTAAACAAGATAAGCTCATTGTGTTTAGGCTCGTTTTATTTGTCTTAGCTTGTTACTGCTACATGATATCCAGGATCTTAACCACTCAACTGGGAACGTCACTATTCGCTAGATGGCGAAACTGGGGACTTCGTTTAGTATCAATACCGTATTTGAGCCCCTTTTTAAAAACATTTTTTTCCAATAATTTTTAATTAAACCTTATATTTTTGTAAATCTTTATTACTAAACGACGCTGTATTGCATTTTCAGCGAAAATATATCATCTCCGTAAAATATGAGACGATTAAAAAATGTAAACAAAACAAGTTTTAGAACTGTGCTCAATTTTTGCTCCTGCCACAGACTTGGCAAAATTAAAGTAAACCAATTTGGTTGCCGATCCCAGTTGAGTGGTTAAAAGCTTGTAGTTAGTGTTTTCTACAAAATATATTTGGGTCAATTAGTCATAGATGCGTAGAAACTTCGAGATGATACTTGAAACTCATGAACAGCTCAAATTCATCATAATTTAAGTCTGTCATGTTGTTTTTAAACCTCGTTTGAGGTCACTGGCCACACGACTTAGCTGTGACCATCATTGCTATTGACAGAAGTATTAACCACTCAACTGGAAACGTCACTATTCGCTAGATCGCGAAACTGGGGACTTCGTTCGGAATCAATACCGTGTTTGAGCATCTTTTTAAAAACATTTTATTCCAATAAATTTTAATTTCGATTTTTAATTAAACCTGATTTTTTTGTAAATCTTATTATGTATGTCGCCGCCCCCACCGAATAGTATCGTAATCGACTATTACTATAGAAGTGTCTTTATTGGGAATTATTGTACTGGACGGTCGGATACACCTTGTGAATTTTTTTCATAATATTCGTACGAGTATTTTTCGAGATAATGATTTTGTAATGACCATACCTGTACTGTTCGCTTAAAAATAAAAACACGGTTTTATGACGAATATCATCATATTAGTCAATTACTAACTTTAAAGTATCACACCTTCTACAGGAAACTGTTATTACAATCTTATTCGGGTACGAAAAAAATAATAAATTCCGGTACTAGACTTTTACGACTATTGTTTATCATGGAATAATAATGTAAATAGATTGTACAATGATCTGGTCAATTTGTTTATTCACCGAATATTATGGTAACATTTCATTACTGAGTTTCTAAAAAACAGTGAATAATATCGCAGTTAACTATTACTGTATAGATCACTGTCAACAATTCTACCCGAATAAAATCGTATCATTGCTTTACTAATGAAGATTCTATTTCAAATTTGGTAATATAAACTTTCGCTTATAACTGCAATCTTGTACAAAAATATATTTTTTTAATTACACTGCTGTATTGAAGAAAAAATCAGCCATTTTTTGGTATATAAATTATTATTATATGTAAACCTGGTAAGAAGTTATAAGCCAAAAATCGTTTTTTATTTTTCCTGTAAAATTTTGATTTTTCGATTACGGTATTATTCGGTGGGGGCGGCGATGTATTCATTTATTTAATCTAAATTGTAAATCTTTATTATTAAATGATGCTGAATTGCATTTTCAGCGAAAATATAATAATATTATCTCCGTAAAATACGAGACAATTAAAAAATGTAAACAAAACAAGTTTTAGAACTGTGCTCAATTTTGGCTCCTGCCACAGACTTGCCAAAAGTAAACAAACAAACAAGTTGAGTGGTTAAAAGAGGTTATGTTTTCCTTCAAGAGTCGAGTGGACCGATTCGGATGATTGTTTTTCATAATAAAGATGATCGTCGTAATAATTATTATTCTATCAAGGTCAGAAAAGTACTTGCTGAGATTTGATAAAAAATAATTTCTGCGTGAAACGGAACGCAGAATCTGGTATTGACTTGAATTAGGTATCTACCTACTAATGATAGAGTAGAAACTTTTTGTATGTTTCTGTGAGTTCAAGGTTAATATTCATTAAAATCGGTTCACTAGTTTGATGGTAGGTACAAGCGTGATAGACAGACAGAGTTACGTTCCCATTTATAGTAGTATTATGATTGAAGACATTTTGTATTCATTTGACATTTATAACACGTTAGTGCAAATTATTTTATTGTAATTTATAATCTACCGCGGTGGTTCCCAATAGTATCAAAGGTTGAATTCCACCTCGACGCCGGTTTGCATAACAAAAAGCTTTTTATCAGCTTTTTGCTTGTCAATTATAAACCTAGTACAAGATCTAATATATATCTCGTGTCACAGTTTTCGTTGCCATACTCCTCCGAAACGGCTTGACCGATTTTGATGGAATTTTTTGTGCTTATCCGGTATCTATGTGAATCGGCCAACATCTATTTTTCATCCTCCTAAATGTTAGGGGTAGTCCACCCTATTTTTTTTTTTATTTTTCGATGCAGACGAAGTTGCGCGGGGCAGCTAATATTTTTACAAAAATGAAAACGATTGACTTGAGCAGCACAGAAACTATTTACAGATTTTGTCGAATTTTTATGCTACTATGTAATAAAAACTGCAAACTAACAAAAATAGAATCATCAAAATCAGTTCAACCAGGAAGGAAACAGACACAAACATGCACATCAAATCGTAAAAAATACATCGATCTAGAAAACAAAGTAAAGGGAGTCAACAACGACCACAACATTTCATAATAGTATGGAAAATACTCATTCGAATCGGATTATTATGACATTCCAAACTACGCAGAACAAGTTATGCAGAATTTATAAGTGTAGGCTTGAAGAGAGTCCTTAAGGGTAAGCCGTAGGTAGCGGCCCTGTAGTGTCCCCTGACAGTGCAGAGGTCCATGAGCGACGGTAACCGCTTACGATCAGGTGGGCTGTAAGCTCGTATGCCTAAATAAAAAAAAAGAAACAAACAAAAAAATAGAAAAATACAGTTTTGATAGTTGGTCAAAAATTTATTTATTTTATAACTTCATACATTAATAATTAGATGAACAGGCATCTTCTTGAGGATTTTTTCAGACATTTAATTTTCGTCCATTAACAAGTAATTACAGTACCAAAGTAAGGAAAAAATCTCACGTGGACAAACGCAAAAATACTATGTCATAATACCTGGGTGCTATGGTAAAATTAGCTGAATTGCGACAATTTGAGAAAAAAATAAGAGGAATGCATTGTTAAAGTCTCATAATGATGCAAAATTATAGTGGCATATACTTAATGACTTGGTGGAAAATTACAAAAATTATTAAGTCCAATTTATCTTTGTTTTTATAATGTTCATCGCGCCGTAGAGCATTGTACCATAATAATGAAAAATGAAGGTAATATTATTTTTTTAACATGATTTTCTTTAAATCTGAATCACGTGCGTAGAACGGAGCGTCATTCTTTTTGACGTTTATTTGACAGTCGTGAGGGACTTTTTTCTATTGCAAAATTTAAGAATAGTCTTCAATAAAGCTCTGCTGTGATTAGGTAAAAATAATTTCAAATACATTTTATCCAATCACGTTTCAGATAAAAAAGTAAATACAACTTGATATTTCAAAACGTGCAACGAAACAGCACTGAAATTGGCATTTTCATCGATTGCAAAATAATAAAGTAGACTTTAAAATTTTTGTATTGACTCCAAATTAGATTAAATAGCCTTTATAGTTATAATAAAAGTTTTGTGAACTCCATTTTCGATTGTCTGTAAGTAACAAAATGGTTTTTAACACAAACACTTTGTAAGTTTTGTTACAACTTTTCTTCGACGAAAACACCTTTTAACTCCTCATTTCTTCGAATTTCAGCAACGAAACACCGAAAATATGCTACAATGGCCGTATTACAACGATCAAGACCCTCGCAAACGTCAAATAGACACATTAAAAGTGTTCAACGAAAATGTAGTCGAAGTCCAAAAAAACGCTGAATATCGCGTCGATTTTTGCGTAAACCAGCAAAATATGTGCCTAAACGTGATCCTAGGGCCAGAATTTCCCAACGAAAAGCCGACAATCTTCGTAAATCCCCCAATTTTGCATTCGTGGGTGGGTGAAAATTCTAACCAAGTTGTGGGTGCTCCAGGACTTTTAAACTTCACAATACATTCGGATTTAGGGCGTGTGGTTCAAGCTATAATAAGGGAGTTCCAGAAATCGGGGCTAAATATAGCCTCGGAAAGTCCGAGGTCAAATGAAATGAGTCCGCAGTCGACTGTTAGTTCACAATTGTTTCCGGAGTTAAATGAGTTGAATATTGATGAATTGAGAGAGATTCTGGAGAATACTGATTTGCAGGTATCTTTATTATTTTACCTTATTCCTTTCAGACCATACAAATTAAAGTTAAAATAAGTCCACAGTAATTAGTATGTACATTATAAGTATTAATAACGATGTTAATAAAAAACATTTAAATATTGTGATTTTCCAAGAAATTATCTGCAAACAAATCTAAGTATAGACCAGTAATGATGTACAAAAAAGAATTGTTTT
Source organism: Trilocha varians (assembly GCA_030269945.2). Lineage (NCBI taxonomy): Eukaryota > Metazoa > Arthropoda > Insecta > Lepidoptera > Bombycidae > Trilocha > Trilocha varians. The sequence continues at coordinate 14,516,111 of AP028278.1, read as the reverse complement.
TATTTGTATTAATTTTTACTAACAGTTTTTAAGTCATTTGTATTTGGGACGGAGCGACGGGAAAGAGTGCCGAGAGCGTAACGCGTCGCGCCGTCCGTCAAAACCTCGTGCTGGGTTCTGGTCAGCCGGGGTTCGGAAGCTAAGTGTGAGCGGTTGGAGGTTTTAGTGCGGTTCTACTTCCACATACCCCGCCCGACCCGCGGGTGATCCGGTGATTTCCTTCAACTGAAAAAAAAGTCATTTGTATTATTAACATTGTTTGGGCCACTGGTAGCGTATTAATAAATAAAGATTTATATTATGTTGTAAAAAAATCCTTCCATGCTGCCTACGGTATGGAAGCCTACTGTTATATCAGCCTTGTGATGCCCAGACAATGCAGACAATGATCAGCAACGGTAACCGCTTACCATCCTGTCCTTACCACTTTATAATGTAACGTTTTTTTTCTTCCAGGACAAACTTCTAGAAAATAGTCCAGAGCTGTTAGAATTAGACTTACAGACAGAAGAACTGATGACGAGCATAGAAGAAATAGCCCAGGATAATATGACGAAACAACAAACGCTTGACAATATGAAAACAGAAGTTATCGAGATGATCTCGAATATTGTGCAAATGAAGGTAAAAAATTGAATTACGACTGACTTCCATTTTTCAAGCATAGCACAAAAACTACCAGTCAGGTCTTTGTCAAATTTATATGATATAACGTCCAAAGTGTCAGCTTCCTAACAAAAAAGAATCATAAAATCGGTTCACCTAAAACAGAAATATATGTAGAACAAATCATGAAATCTTCTTCATAAAAATACTACAATTTTAAACATTGAAAAAATGATGGTTAGAAAAACGTTGTTTTTTCGTTTCTTGATTACTACACTATTCTATAAATATTTCAAATCAAATGGTTGTTACTAAAAAACTTACATTTTCGATCAGACAATTTCTTCCTTAGAATATTTTGGTATAGTTGTTATATTTATTTCGCTTATCTGTATTTTATTATTATAGTATTTATGTTTTTTATTATTATTATATGTATAAGTATATAAATATATATTCTATGTATATTGTACACTTCTCTACCTTACATTAAAGTCTACTTACTGTATGTTTTATTTTGGGATTGCTGTAAGAAAACTCAGTATTGAGTTAAGTTCGCCTTTTGTGAACCATTTTTTTTTATATAACTTATTTTTCTGTCATGTACAATAAAGTATTAAATAAATAAAACAAATATTTATTTGAAAAAATAGTAATAAAATTGTGAAACCGATCTGACTGTCGAAAACAACCATAAAATCATTATGTATTTGTTTATAGATGAACTATGAAGAACTTAACAAGAAACATCAGAAGCTATGTGAAGTATATGATCCTCATTGCATTAGGAATTTCTTGCGTGAAGCTGCTTTGAAAGCCGATGAAGATGCTGATGTAATTGCTGAACAGTTTTTATTAGGTAAGAACTTACTGGAGGTTTATTCTCTCTTCTGTATATTGTATTCTATTGTACCAACCCATTACTGCCCACTGTTGGGCTCAGGTCTCCTCAGAAGAGGGATTAGGCATAGTCCACCACGCTTGCCCAGTGCGGATTGGGGACTTCACATATCTTCAAAGGATTTTTAGAACCCTTTTCCGATATGCAGGTTTCCTCACGATGTTTTCCTTCACCATTTATAGTCAGTAGTGTTGTGAACAATTGCACATAAATCTTTTCACATTTAGATTTAGAGGTACAAGCCGGATTTGAACCCGCAACCGTACGGAAGGATGCGCTTCGACCACTACCCCACCACGACTTTTGTATAATATTATGTCAAATTTCACAACTTCTTATTCATTACTAGCGGGCCCATGTAACTTTGTCTGCGTCACTTTCAATTAAAAGGTAGCCTATGTTCTTTCTCAGGGTCTAAAGATTGTCTGTGCCATAAATCATCAAAATCGGATGAGAGGTTTAAGCGGGAAAGTGTAACAGACAGAGTTACTTTCGAATTTATAACATTAGTACTAGATTAGTGAGGGGTGTCGCGACGGGAAAGTGTGCCGCAGTGCGTAACGCGTCGCGCCACCCCGCATAACCCCGTGCTGGGTTCTGGCCTCAGCCAGGGTACGGACGCTGAGTGTGAGCGGTTGGAGGTTTTAGTGCGGTTCAACTCCCACATACCCCGCCCGCGGGGATTTCCTCCAACTGAAAAACAAAACCATTGAGTCACACTGTCTATTTAACTTTAAATTTCTTTACAGGTAATATACCAGTGGAAACCTTCATTTCAAAGTTCTCAGAGCAAAGAGCCTTAGGGCAAGCAAGAAGGGCCAGAGAAGAAAGACTGGGCTATCAATTGGCACAACTGGACAAGACAAGAACATGAATTTGAAGGACGCTTTCAAAGGCGGGGGCGATGTTTGTGCAAAAAGTTGTTTGTACTGTAACAACCCATTACTGTCCACTGCTGGGTCCAGGAATCCTCAGAAGAGGGTTAGGTATAGTCCACCGTGCTTACCCAATGCGGATTGGGACTTCACATATCTTGGAAAGATTTTTTTCCGACATGCAGGTTTCCTCATGATGTTTTCCTTCACCGTTTTTAGCCAGTGTTGTTGTGATACACATAAATCTTTTTCACATTAAGATTTAGAGGTACAAGCCGGCCGGATTTGAACCCGCGACCTCCCGTACGGAAGGCAAGCGCTTCAACCACCAATAATAGTATAAATGACACTGGATCAACAAGAACCGTAAATTTACAAATTTATTAAATTTACTAACTTATGGAGCTGATCTGATGATGGAGTCGGCAGTCACAGGAACTCCTGTACTAAACAAGATAGACCCGTCGTGTTTGTGCTCGTTTTACTTGTATTAGCTAGCACTCTACTGCTACATGATATCATCATCATCATCATCAGCCTATAGACGTCCACTGCTGGACATAGGCCTCCCCCAAACCTCGCCATAACGACCGGTCCTGCGCCGTCTGCATCCAGTGACCTCCCGCGATCTTGACCAGATCGTCGGTCCATCTCGTGGGGGGTCTACCAACGTTGCGCTTACCGGTTCGTGGCCGCCACTCTAGAACTTTTCGGCCCCAACGGCCATCTGTTCTTCGCACAATGTGTCCTGCCCATTGCCACTTCAAAGATGCAATTCTTTGGGCTATGTCGGTTACTTTAGTCCTTCTGCGGATCTCCTCATTTCTTATTTGATCACGCAGAGAGACACCCAGCATAGCCCTTTCCATTGCTCTTTGAGTGACTCTGAATCGTCTAATAAGACCCATCGTAAGCGGCCAAGTCTCTGATCCGTAGGTCATCACTGGCAACACACACTGGTCAAAGACTTTCGTCTTGAGACACTGCGGTATTGTGGACGAGAAAACTTTCCGTAGCTTCCCGAACGCTGCCCAACCGAGTTGGATTCGTCGCTTGATCTCTGCATCGAAGTTGTACTTACCTAATCGGACAGTTTGTCCCACGTATACGTACTCATCGACAACTTCAAGCACAGAGTCTCCGATAGTTATTGGAGAAGGTACGACATGGACATTTGACATAAGTTTCGTCTTGTCCATGTTCATTTTTAGACCTACTTCCAAGGAAACTCTGCTGAGATCATTGAGCATTGCAGAGAGCTCCTCCGCGGTTTCAGCCATGATCACTACATCGTCGGCGAATCGAAGGTGAGTTATGTACTCGCCATTTATATTGATGCCTAGCCCTTTCCAATCCAGAACCTTGAAGACATCCTCCAGGGCAGCGGAGAACAGTTTTGGTGATATAACATCACCCTGTCTCACGCCGCGCTCTAGAGGTATTGGTTTCGAAGCCTGGCCTTGGAGTTGGACTGACATAGTGGCGTTTTCATACAGGAACTTCAACACTTCGATATACCGGTAGTCGACCTGGCACCGCTGAAGGGACTGCAATACAGCCCATGTTTCGACCGAATCAAAGGCTTTCTCGTAGTCCACAAACGCCAAGCACAGAGGCAAGTTATACTCCTCGGTTTTCTGTATAACTTGTCGCAGCGTATGTATGTGGTCTACGGTACTATAGCCTTTTCGGAAACCGGCTTGTTCGGGAGGCTGGAAGTCGTCTAGCCTGCGTGAGAGACGATTCGTGATGACCCTCGAAAACAACTTATAGACATGGCTCAGGAGCGTAATGGGTCGATAATTCTTCAGAAGAGTATTATCACCCTTCTTAAAGAACAGTGCGACCAAACCCCTGGTCCATGCCCGTGGCGTTTTTCCTTCGAGTATGACGGTATCGAAAAGCCTCTGAAGAGCCTTGAGGACAGGTTTCCCTCCCGCTTTCAGAAGCTCAGCCGTGATACTGTCATCACCCGGCGCCTTGTTGTCTTTGAGCTGTTTGAGGGCCATCCTAATCTCGTACAAGCTGACGTCCGGGATGTCTTCGGTGTAGTGTCGGGTAAGTTTGGCTCTTGGGTCTTTTGCCAGATTTGTCACGGGTTGTCGAGTAGATGTGTACAACTGTTCATAGAACCTCTCGATCTCACCCAGAAGCTCAGGACCCGATGAAACAACTCTGCCATCAATGGTCCTCAGTTTTGCCAAACGACTCTGCCCAATAGACAAATCTCTCGCGAAAACTTTGGTGCCTTTGTTTCGCTCTATGGCTTCTTCAATACGCTTGGTATTGAATCGGCGCAGGTCTCGTTTTAAAGATTTAGAGATTTGTCTATTGAGGTGCCGATGTTTAATGGCATCATCTGAGGATTGCAGAGTCATTTCACGGCGTTGTTCCATAAGCCTCAGGGTAGAGTCCGACAGTCTTCTGGTTCTGTTTGAACGGTGGGCCTTGAAGAACTTAGACCCTACCGCTCTGACAGCTTCCACAAAACCGTCATTATACTCGTCCACTGTGCCGGCCAGGCTATTAAAGCGGTTCTGGAGTTCGAGCTGAAAGCTCTCGGGGTTTTGGATGTGGGCTTGTGCTGGTCGGAGCGTAGACTTCATCAGCCGGGATCTCTCAAGCTTGATCTTGAGATTCAGCGTGCCTCTTACCATTCGGTGATCGCTTCCAAACTTAATGGCATTGATCACAGAGACATCGCTGAATATTTGCCTTTTTGTCGACATGATGAAGTCTATCTCGTTTTTGGTCGCACCGTCGGGACTCATCCAGGTCCACTTCCTGTGGTCTCGTTTTCTGAAGAAGGAGTTCATCATGTATAAAGCCTCCTTCTCCAGAAAACCCGCCAGTAAGTTTCCCCTGTGATTCCGCTACATGATATACAGGATCTTAAAAGCTTGTATTTAAAAAAAAATGTTTAGTACACGTGAAAGTATTGTTAAATTTTTAAGTTTTTTAAGAGTCAAGAGTTTCATTGTTGGAGACATAATTTTCTAACTTTTGTTCGGAATTCTATATCTTACTTTCATGCATTTTCGACGCGATTCTTACCGCGATATTTAATTAATTGAGTGAGAACCCGCGAGTGACTGTTGTGTTTAGCACTGGTTTCTACATACTCGATCATGACGTTTGCAACAACTGTAATATATATCCATGTTTGTTACTTTTATTTAATTTTAATGTTTTTTTTTTTTGTAATGTTTAGTTTAATTAATGCCATTTTATTTATGAAATACTAAATTTCTTGCTATTTTGGAGCACATTACTTAATTATATTGAATGCTGTGAATATCTTTAATAGGTATACATATTAGAAATTAAGTTGTGAATTGTTAATGAATGATTATTAAATATGTCATACTGTAGATGTTCCTAAAATAAATAAATAAACAACGTTGAAATATCTAGACAACTCAATTAATGAAATTGCATGCAATTAATGAATTGTTTTGGGTAGTACCACTGGAACTCGAACTCACATTAAGAGACAACTCAATTAATTAAATATTGTGGTAAGAACCCGTTGAAAATGCATGAAAGTATTAGAGAAAACCGCGAATGTCTGAATAAATTTTATATCTTGTTATATTTAATCGAAGTATGTTAGTATATGCTTGAATTTGTGAATAATATACAATATACAGGATGCCCTTTGTTTAATCAAATGTTTCACACTGTTCCTTTAGTTTAAGATACTATGTTTGTAAAAAGATTATTCGTAATTAATTCTTCTTTCGATTGGCATCATAAAAATACAGAGTGTTGATTTTGGCCGATTTTGTTAGTTTTTTGAGACAAACCAAACAATTTACGAAAAATCTGTGAATGCATTATTAAACATCAAAAAAAAATGTTTCCCTTCAACAAAACATCCTATCTCTTATATTTAAGGTACTTCTCGTTCATATCGCTTAGTTCTGGGACTCCCTGTATAGTAGTGAATAGATTTTTTACGAATGTATAATGTTTATCTTAAATTATTCTAGCATATATGTTATGTTTGATTGTTATAAAATAAATAATAATGTATTTCGTGGTTGTTTTACTGAATCTAGCTATATACCTTCCAATTCGCTGATAATTATAATTTTTTTGAGGTAGTATCCTCTGTCTGACGACGGTAATCGTGTATCAAAAGGTGGCTCGTCTGCTAAGTTTTTGTGTAAAATAGTTAAGAAATTAACTTTCAGAGGACACACTGAAGATTAAGTTAAAAATATTCAGTCAAAACGTACAGTGTAATATACAATTGATCTCCTCACTAGATCAAGCCCGTATCGTGGCGATCTTACGAATACATTTATCAGTCAAATTAACCGTTTGTATCGATACCGAATTACATTTTTGGTAAACGTAAGAACAATAAACCTTCTGCAATGTATATTAAACGACTGAAGAGGTATCATATTGCAAATTTACAGGAAAAATTCTAAGCTTCCTACCTACTATGTGTAGTGCTCTCACTGGAGAACACACACAGCGCGAACCTACAACTATTCTGATTATAGTCTAAGACTGATTTCAGAAGCACTAATAAAAAAAATGTATATTAGTTTATTTTCACCAGTATTTTAGAAGTATCATAAACGAAAATCGACCAAGTTTCGAATTTTACTACGCATTCTGTAATTTCAAAACTTTCATCTTTTCTATACTAGATGGCGCTATTAAGACTAATAATTGGGTTTTTACAGAAAATGTTTATAATTTTCAATTAGTCACAGTTGTACCTTTAATCTCTGTTTAATTAAATATTTCTTAATGTGTTTCTTTTATCACTAATTAACAAAGTTACCACTTAAGCTACCACAATAAAATATACTAAAAACCTTACCACGGACTAAAGATTTTTAACCAAACCATTGACAATAAAACTCTGAACTTTAAAAAAAATAACTCATTCACAAAATTAACAGTATTTTATAAATATTGATAACGGTTTCCCAAAGATAATAGTTACATTATCTTCGTCTAAACAAACGTCGAATTATCTTCAATACAAAAGAATCAGTCGTGGTTGAAACGTGATATGAAACGTACGGAACACGATAAAACCAGATAAAAACATCATAAAACATTAGAAATCAGTGTAAAATGTTACTGTTCTGTTATATTCTTTTCTTCTCGTGCGTAAACAGTCTAAAACTCGAACAAACAGTGATTTTCAGTCGTCACAACATAAGAGTACCATTATCCGAACATCTTGGTGACTATACAAATAAGAATATACCAAAATGGAGCGAAAAACCGGGATATTTGACAGAAAAAGGAGCTAAACTAGAAGGTTACATGGCACAATACATCACAAAATGGTTGAGAGACCTAAAAATACTCCCAAAAACATGTCCTGATGAAGAAAATGTGTTGATTTACGCTAATAACAAACAAAGAACGATCGCCACGGCTAAAGCTTTTGTAAAATCAGCATTCCCAAACTGCAATATTCATGTTAAATATGAAAATAACATGAAAATACCAGATCACACATTTAATCCAGTTATACACAATGATACAGAGGCCTTCAAAGATATAGTAATTAAAGAAGTTGAGGAAAACCTTGAAAAAATAAACATAGGTGACGCATACGAAAAACTAGACAGCATTATAGATCTAAAAACTTCAAAAATATGCGCTAATAAAGGTATCTGCGATTTGGTGAATGATAAAAATGTTGTAATTTCTGAAGTCAATCAAGAAATAAAAGTTGAAGGCCCGTTGCATATCGGCAATTCGGTTGTAGATAATTTCATAATGAGTTTTTACGAAGGTCGACCGGTAGAAGAAATCGCTTGGGGCCAAATCACTGACCCATCTCAATGGGAACTACTGACTAAAATAAGCAAGGCCGACCAACGGGTACGGTTCAATGTTCCTATAGCAGTCGACGATGTGGTAAAACCGCTTTTGAACTACATGAAATCCTTGTTTTATAATAAGAAAGTGAAATTCGCGCTCTTAGTCGGCCATGATGCAAATTTGAACTGTATTACCGACTCATTGGGCTTTGTTCCGTTTGCCTTAAAAAATCAGTACGAGCCGTTCCCGATTGGCGGGAAAATTGTATTTCAGAAATGGAAGGACGAGTGCGGCGATAAGTATTTGAAAGTTGAATACTTTTATTTGTCTTGGGATCAAATAAGAGATGGCGCTGAAATCAATTCACAAAATCCACTATTACGACAAATATTGGAAATTAATGGTTGTGCGATTGACGAAAATGGCCTTTGTCCTTGGAGTGACTTTTTGAAACTCTTAGAAAAATATTAAACATACAAAACCTAGCTAGACACCTGTATTTTTATTCTGGAGTTAAAAGTTGACCTGAATGGCGAATGCTGACTAATGAATCTTCATAATTTTAACCAAATTTTAAATAAATAAGTTATTTTTGTATTATGTTTAATCTGAAGAACTATGAAGTCGTGGTGGCCGAGTGGTCGAAGCGCGTCCTTCCGAACGGGAGGTCGCGGGTTCAAATCCGGCTTGTACCTCTAAATCTTAATATGAAAAAGATTTATGTGCAATTTTTCACAACACCACTGGCTAAAAACGGTGAAGGAAAACATCGTGAGGAAACCTGCATGTCGGAAAAGGATTCTAAAAATCCTTTGAAGATATGTGAAGTCCCCAATCCGCACTAGGCAAGCGTGGTGGACTATGCCTTATCCCTCTTCGGAGGAGACCTGAGCCCAACAGTGGGCAGTAATGGGTTGGTACAGTACAGTACAGTTTAATCTGATTACTATCAATAAGGATGATGTTGGAATTTTATAGTCAACTAGATGACCCGCGCAACTTCGTCTGCGTTACAAAGGGGTTCAAAAATTGTAGCCTATATAGGCACGCCCCGCCCGGCGCAAACAACTACGACCCTGCATTTTAAATTTGTAATATCTTCGGTAATATTCACTGAAATTACATGCTGTAAAAAGCATATTGATCTATAATAAATGCACAATTTACTTAATTGGATAAGGATTAATGCTGTATTGTTTAAAATCACTTCGTAAATAACCATTTTTTAGTAAAGAATAAAAATGGTTATGCTGGGTTATCCCTAAGAGATAGACATATACCATCGCGGACTTTTTTGTTGAACTTTTTAAGGTGAACAATACTGTAGTACATTATTTTGGTCTATCTCGTAGGGTTCAGCCAGCGTTTGCAATATAAGCGCAAAAAACGTGCTTATTTACGACATCACATTACCTTTAAATTTATCAGTGTTTCTCTACTATATTATGCATTTATTATACATACAAACCTTCCTTAAGAATCACTCTATCTATTAAAAAAAACCGCATCAAAATCCGTTGCGTAGTTTTAAAGATCTAAGCATACATACAGACATACAGCGAAAGCGACTTTGTTTTATACTATGTATTGATTTATCGGCGTTTATTTTGCGATTATTTATGAAGAAATTTGTACGCTTAATAGTTTTCAATTGACCGTTACAATATAAATAGATTTCAAATAAAATAATTTTTAACTGTTTAGTAATTAGTTGTTATTTGGCTGTATAAATTCAATGTCATTGCTCAAATAAAGTTGAAAAATCGATGCGTTACTAGAGATAAGAAAAGAAGACAAAACTGTGTGATTTAAAATCGATTCATTTTCAAAACACAATGATTATTAGTTAACAAAACAAAAATATTATTGTTATGATCTTCAATGTTGATGGAAAATTTTCTCAAAATGTTTAATAATAAATAATGTTGCGGTCAGATCATAAAAGAGAGCAAGTGCTGAAGTTTTCAAAAGTTAGTTTTCGTGTATTTCAATATTTTTTTAAAATATTTAAACCGAATCATTTCGTATTTACCTAAGATTCGGTATTATCAGTTTCATTAAAGTTATTAGATAAAAATATACAATTTTATTATAGAATCGGTATTTTTATTGAATTTTAATTCTGTATATCGGAGGGAAAGTATCGTAAGTCACATTAAGCTAATTATTCAGTAGACACATTTTAAGCATCCGTTTACTCATTATTCACGTATGTCACTTGACTACACAATTGTGTGAAAATTTAAGTAAAATGTTATTTGTTTTTCAAATTGGACTCAATATAGTATACCACTAAGTAGATCTTTAAATGCTTGATTCGATGAAATTAAAAAGTAAATTTCGATAAATAATGGACTTAGGATACTTTACCTCCGGTACACAGAATTATGTTATTGATTATGTGTTAAAGTATTAGTATAATATGAATTCAGTTTTTTGAAAATGTCATTTTGATCGATATTAATCCGTTGGTAGATTCGGTACAACCCTAAACGTCACCCAAATTAAAAGAAAGAAAAAAGAAAACATAACCTTGAAATTCTTTTGGATTAACTGATAAAATTAATTATAAAATGTGTTTAGTATTTACAATGTGTAACACGAGTTCAGTTAAATACAACATAAAACTGCATCGCTTGCACTTAATGTGTATAAAATGAGGAACGTGTATAATTGCTTTGTTCGAATTACTTATCTTATTTTCATCCTTAAAAGGTTAAAAAGGTGAAGATGTCACCTAAAACAATTTCATTTAGTTTATATAAAAGCGGTTACGGAAACCAGTATCCTCATAATTTATTTATGGCCAGTGACAATGTTGTTGATCATTCTAGCTCTTATTTCAAACGTAAACAGTGAAAAAAGTTTAGAAAAAGTTTTTATTTTAAGTAGGCATAGTGTCCGAACTCCTTTGTGCAACTATTTACACCAAACTTCGACGAAAAAATGGCCAGAATGGCGCGAAAAACTTGGCGATTTGACATCAAGAGGCGCAGTTTTAGAAGGCAACATGGGTAAATATTTCGCTAAATGGCTATCAGAAGAAGGTTTAGTAACAGAAGATTGCCCTAAGAATTTTTATATTTACGCCAATAATATGCAAAGAACGGTTGCTTCGGCGACTGCCTTCGTGAATAATGCTTATCCAAATTGCAACATAACAGTTCATAATAACGCTTTAAATAACGAAGAAGATATTCTTTTTAATCCGATAATACATAACAGGACAAAAGAGTTTCGATTAAAAGTCATAAAACAAATGAATGAGCGTTTAAACTCTTTACATTTGAACGAATCTTATACAATAGCCAATGAGGTGTTAGACTATGGAAACTCAAAGCTATGTACCGAAAAAAATCATTGCAATTTAATGACAGATTCGAATGTACCTTTCGTTAAATATGGAAGAATGCCATCAATCTTAGGACCTTTAAAAATCGTCAAAGCAGTAACTGATGCATTTCTAGTACAATATTACGAAGGCCTACCGTTAAACCAAGTGGCCTGGGGCTTACTAACCGAAGAAAAATGGAAGTCAATATTACTAGCACACGAAGAATATTTTAACACAGTATACGGCAACAAAATGGTTGCCAAAGACATTACTAAACCAATGCTGAAATATATCAATGATTTTATGTTAAATAATGATACAAAAATTTCGCTATTAATGGGTCATGATGCTAATTTATTTCCTATAATTAATTTACTTGATATAAAACCTTATACATTGCCAGGACAGTGGGAAAAGATCCCAATGGCGGGCAAAATAGTTTTCCAAAAATGGTTAGAAAATGACAAGTATTATATGAAAATTGAGTATGTCTATCAAACCGTTGGTCGGATTAGGGAAGGAACAAATTTTTCTATGGATATACCACTTTTGTCTACGGTTTTGGAGTCAAATGCATGTGCCATAGACAATAATGGTTTTTGTGATTTTGATCATTTTCGGATGTTGTTGGAAGAATTGATTAAAGATTAGTACTAAACATTTTATATTGAAAATAGTAATAATTATTTATAAAATGTGTTTAACTTAATGTATGTTTTTTTTTGTTTTTAATAATATGTACTAGTCAAATCTAGATCAAGAATACCACAAAAGTAATATTGTAAATTATGAATAGATGTATAATACTGCAAAACCTAAAATAACAAGTACAATAAATAAAATTCCTTGTAATTTTGAAAAAAGAAAATTAAAATTTTTGTAATTAATTTATTATCTTGAGCTATTATACTGACATAATTATCACTGGATTGTCTTATAACCTAATTTCAATACATACTTCTAAAATATTCTTGTGATAACAATACAGGGTGTAAAAAAAATAATTTTAAAGCTTTGCTAAAGAAATGTAAAAATAAACACCCTTTGTAATAATAATGTTTAAGATTATAGAAATTAGTGTACGAATGTAAATGTTATGTAATTACTAGCTGACTCGCGCAACTTCGTCTGCGCCGAAAAAAAAAATTAGGGGTGGACTACCCCTAACATTTAGGGGATGAAAAATAAATGTTGGCCGATTCTCATAGGTACCGGATAAGCACAAAAAAATTCATCAAAATCGGTCGAGCCGTTTCGGAGGAGTTCAAGTTCGAACACCGTGACACGAGAATTTTATATATTAGATTTTATAATTTAGGTTGGTATCTGTTTATACGGGGTGGATCTGTAACTTTCGATCAACTAAAGTTGTATAAATGACCTGTCGAAATGCAACTTACAACCACTTATTTTTGAAATCTGTCAAATCTTTTTTCTTTAATGTCATATGGAAGTCCGCAACGATAGTCTTACATACACCCATACGTCAGAATCCACCCTGTATATAATGTTTGTTAGCGCCTTATTACTAAAAAACAATAAAATAATACTTTTTAGACTTTCGGTTATTAAAGCTGTTAATAATAAAGGAAAATGCCACAAAATGTAGCACATTCAGATGTAACTCCATTATTGTATGAAAATCTGACAGATTGCAGCTAAGTGTGCGTCACTTCATACAAAATGTATCCTGTCTTGCTCCATTAACATACTATGGCAAAATATGTTACTTAAGATTATACCTTTTTTTCCGGCAATTATTAGAATTTTTTTCGCTGTAAAAACAATCCTTGAACTTCAACAAACATTTCAAAAACATTCGGCCATTTCGGTCAGGCGTTGCTGAGTTGCGCTTACCAATACATTTTGCGATTTTATATTACAAATCGGACCAGTACATATTTCATGAGATTAGCGCGTTCAAACAAACTCTTCAGATTTATAATATTATTAGTAAAGACTAATGCCAAGTAAAAACACAATGACACATCAGCAAATAGAATGAAGAGACAACAAAATGGCCGATCATTAAAGGGAAACCCAGTTTAAAGAAGCGACTGAACGTGAATTTGTAACCATGTTGTTCTGCGACTCCCGCGCAAACCACGTTGGCGCTGGCTCCTATTAGAGTGCCGTTACCTAGAACAAATAATTTATTTAAATACAAGCTTTTAAGATCCTGGAAATCATGTAGCAGTAGAGTGCTAGCTAATAGTAAAACTAGCCTAAACACGACGGGTCTATGTTTATTAGTACAGGAGTTCGTATGACTACCTTCCGTATCTGAGCGCCATTTTGTTATATTATTGCATTGTCACGCGATATGGAACTGCGTGCAAAATGTCAGCTCAATCAGAAACTGGGAAGTTTGTCAAATTTAGTACTATTGTTTACCAAATCCAAATATCCAGCATCTAGGTTTAATAATAAAACTTACCTCCCAAACAACTTCCGAACAGCAACGCCCAAACCAAAGGCTGCATTGGCAAGTTCAGTTTGAGGTTTGACCCCATTGAGACAACCACTCGTACCATCATTGTCGTCAATGGTATGTTGTCGACGAATGCTGATATAACACCGGACACCTTAAAGCAAATATTTTATAGATATTAGAAAGAGAAATAAGGAGAACCACAGGACCAAAGTGACCGACTAGCCCAAATTGCTTCTTTGAAGTGGCACTGGGCCGGACATATTGTGCGACGCGAAGGACGGATGTCCGACGGGGCCGAAAACTGGAGTGCTTTCGAACTGGTAGGAGTGTAGCCAGAACTAGCGCTTGTAACAACAAAATATAGAGTTTTTGGATTGTGTGATATATCAACTTATATTTGAAAACCAGTAAAAATTTAACTTATCCACTGACGATGATAAAGAGTGCTGCTGCTTAACGTGTCATGCCGCCCGCTGACTGCGGGGTTGGAGGTTTTAGAGCGGTTCGACATAAATCTGGTCATTTCTTCCAAATAAAAAATCATAACTTACCCACAAAGTCAGCATTAACGCTACCGCTAGTCGTGAGCTCTCGTCTACCCGCAAAATGAGCAGTTCCATTATGTTCCCGATGTACGATATTAATCCTAGCTTTGATAATGCCTGAAAAATAAAAGAAAAGGAGATTGACGAAGGCTATCTATAGGATTAATAGATGTACAATTAGAGCGTAATATGGTACCAAGTAGGGATGTTGCGAATGTCGATTTTTGGACATTCGAATATTGACCTTTCAAACAAAAGTTAAAGAAAGAAAGAAAGAAAGTTCAAGGTCTTTTATTGGCAAGTCAGCTATATCTCCCAAAAATCATTATAATTTATAGGAACTGTAAAAATTGGCACCTATATTTTACCGATGCTGGATCTACTTAGAATGGAGGGGGTATATGCCTCCTCCCCACCAAATATTTGTTACCCCCCCTTAAATAATTTTGACAACGGAAGGTCGTAGACCCATCGAGTTTGGGCTCATTTTAAAGGGCAGATAGAGGCCTATATCTTGGCTCTGTCAGATTCCCTCTATATTTACGCAATGTCTTCTTGACTTTTGTCAAAATATTCGCATGGATTTTTGCGAATATTCGTTACATCCCTAGTACCAACTAAACACAATCTTAATTAAAAGTTACTGTAACTTGTCCTTCTTCAAATGAGGCTTGAAGAAAGTAAAGGTAGGCAGTAGGTAGCGGGATAGTGTCCCCTGACGATGCAGAGATCCATGAGCAACTGTAACGACTTTAGATGGGGTGGCCTGTCAGCTCATTTGCCTACAAGGCAATAAAAATAGCCCGTCTTTTGTTATTTAGTGACGATTCGGAGAAATTATTTTTTGTGTGACTTCACTTCCCAATAGACTGGAAAAATTATGTTGTTTAATTTAAAAATTACACTACTTTTAACCGCTTTCAAACTGTTTATCTTCTCAAATACGATCTAAAATAAGCTACTTAATAAGACAGATACTGTAAAAACTTTCTTAAAGTCCATCAGTGACCGTAACTACCTACGATAGACCACCCATCATCATCATCATCATCAGCCTATAGACATCCACTGCTGGACATGGCCTCCCCCTGCCCTCGCCACATCAACCGGTCCTGCGCCATCTGCATCCAGTGACCTCCCGCGATCTTGACCAGATCGTCGGTCCATCTTGTGGGGGGTCTACCAACGTTGCGCTTTCATGGGGGGGGGGGGGGGGGGGTTTGCCAAGCTTGGCATGCGGGTTGGCGATCGCAGTATGATGTTATACTCAGAGAGCGCTGCTGCCCACTCTCCGATAGACCACCCATTTGTTAGAATTATTTTATGAAATAATCTATTACCTCCATCATAACAAATAGTGCTGCGAAGAACAGTAGTGTGGACCACTCTACTCTGTGCAGTACTGGTTCCAGGTCTGCTCTGTCTGCCAACAGGAGAAGCAAGATGGCGCCCAGGAGAGCCGTCCAACCCAGGGATACACGATCTGAAAAAAAATATTTAAAAAAAAGCGGGCCCGCGCAACTTTGTCTGCGTCAAAAACGGGTTCAAGCAGCACTGTTATTTATTTATTAAACTTTATGCACATAAATGGTACAATGACGGACTTAATGCCTAAGGCATTCTCTACGGGGCGGCGCGACGGGAAAGAGTGCCGATGGCGTAACGCGTCGCGTCGTCCCTCATAACCGTGCTGGGTTCTGGTCTCAGCCGGGGTTCGGACGCTGAGTGTGAGCGGTTGGAGGTTTTAGTGCGGTTCAACTCCCACATACGCACCCGCTTGGCGGGTGGGGATCCAGTGAATTCCTCCAACTGTAAAAAAACTTGAGAGATGACATGGGCAACCCGAATAGAACGAAGTTCCTTTCGATTAAGACATATCTTATAAAAAATATTTCCTTTCGTAACGCGCGATAAGGAACGTGTTTTAAAAGATTTTGATCACAGCGCTATCAAGCGATAATCATCTAAAACAAAAAAAGTGTCGTGACAACTTTTCGTAAGAATTTTTTCCGTCTAGCCCCCTTTCACAACGCGCGATAAGGAACTTTGTTCCAAAAAAGGGTTCTGTCCAGTTTAACTCGCAAGATTCTTCTGAACTTGATACAAAACTTATACTTACTAAAGGCAGGAATTGAATGTAGAAAGAACAATGCAACCACGAAAACCACAGCAATAGATGCTTTTACTAGTAGAGCTTTATCTCTGATCTTATACTGAAAATAAATGAACAGAAAACTTTTCAAATACAAGCTTTTAAGATCCTGTATATCATATAGCAGTAGAGTGCTAGCTAATACAAGTAAAACGAGCCCAAACACGACGGGTCTATCTTGTTTAGTACAAGAGTTCCTATGACCACCTTCCGAGTACATCCTCAGATCAACTGCATTGTAGTATTGTTTTATAATATACTAGAGGGCCCGCGCAATTTCGTCTGCGTCACTTTCAAATAAAAAGGTAGCCTGTTCTTTTTCAGGGTCTAAAGATTGTCTGTGCCAAATTTCATAAAAATCGATTGAGAGGTTTAAGCGGGAAAGCGTAACAGACCGAGATACTTTCGCATTTATAATATTAGTAGGGATTGTACATGACATACAGGATCTTAAAAACTTGTATGCAAAAAAAAACTTGAGAGGTGTCAAGGGACACCCGGATAGAACGAAGTTCCTTTCGATTAATTAGTGAGGGAATTGTAATAAAATTTCATTTTTTTAAGTTATAGCAAATAATTATTACTAACTAATTATTATAACTTAAATAAAATATTTTGATCACAGCGCCATCTAGCATTAATCATATAAAACAAAATAAGGAATTGTTTTAAAAGATTTTAATCACAGCGCCATCTAGCGATAATCATCTAAAACAAAAAAGTGTCGTGACAACTTTTTCATAATAATTTCCGTCTAGCCCCCTTTCGATAACGCGCGATAAGGAACCTCATTCCAAAGATTACCTATTGTTTTAAATGTACTTGTTTAATTGCTTAAAGCATATATAGCTACCTTCTCTTTCATTTCTTGCAGTGTAATCTGAAACGTTTCTTCCGGGCAAGCGCGGCTGTTACTCTTTTTCACCAACACATCTAGTTCTACGGTCAGTTTACGTATTTTTCTCTCCAGTCTTTCTCTTACTACTTGGACATCCTTGCTGAGATGCGGTAAAGAGTCGGCGGCACGACGCCATATTGAAATTTGGTGGGTTAGTCCTGAAAATGGGTTTAATGTCACACCAGTTATAAGTTAAACAAAATAAGCAACGTGTTTTAAACATTTTGTTCACAGCGCCATCTAGCGATAATCATCTAAAAGTGTCGTGACAACTTTTCGTAAGAATTTTTTCCGTCTAGCCCCCTTTCACAACGCGCGATGAAGAACTTCGTTCCAATTACGAGTATTTCGAAAGTGTCTGCTGTTTAACAAAAACAAAAAAAAATAATCAGTAAAAAATATACGGAAACTACATTTAAACAATCATAAAATAAATTAATGGGACTCTTCAAGAATCATCCAAGTCGGTACAGGCAAACCAAAGTTATGCGGTAACAACCGTAAACAGAAGACGAATTGACAACCTCTCCTTTTTTGAAAGACGTTCAAAAAGTATCATTTTGTGTACTTGGCGATCTATCTACCAGTAATTATCCGTTTGTCCAGTGTTTTTAAACTCAATTTCTTTTAAAGAATCCGATAGGAATCAACATCTACACAGCATTCGCCGCTACCGACAGGAATCGTGTTGTACAATGCATTCGCCACTCACCTCTTATTTCCTTCGGAACAGTTATTCTAAGTTTGTTTGAATCTCTAAAAACGTATCTTATTTGTAGAGCCGTTTGTAAAAATACCAATAATATTCCTAGAGCCATGTGAGCTGTAAAGTTCGCGAAGTGGACGCCCTGGAATTAATCCAAGAATGTTTTAATAGTGAAAGTTATATTATCAAAACTAGTGACCCTGTGAAACTTCGTCTGCGTCACAGAGGGATGTAATATAGCTTATTGCCTTCTTCGTTAAATGGACTATCCAACACTGAATAATTTTACAAATCGAACCAGTGGTTCACGAGATAAGCGCGTTCGAACAAACAAACTCAGCTCAGCTTTATAATATTAAGTATAGACTAGTGAACCCGTGAAACTTCGTCTGTATCATATTCGATAGTAAATAGATAAAATTATCATATTATTATTTGATAGTTCTCGTGTTTGATTCACACCTTTGATGCAATTGAATGTACCTAAGACCCAATTATCCTGACCTCCTGGTCGCAACGATTACAATAACAAGAATTATCCAAATCGGTCCTGCGAAGTGCACGTGTTGTCGTGATCAGGGCAAACAGGGATTAATCTAAATGACCAAAAGAATATACGAAGTTCATGCTGTGTTGTTCATATAAAGAAATTACAACAGATATGTGGTAAAATTTGAGGTTATATTTTTACGTTTTTGTTTAAAAAAAAGTCCTGCGTAATATTCAATTGTTGGATAACATCCTTTCATTGCGCTGGCATTGCAGAGGTTCATGAGCGACAGTAACCACTTGCCATTAGGTGGGCTATTTTTCGTCTTGCAATAAAAAAAAAAACTCACAGAATCAATAACAGCTTTGTTAGAAGCAACTATAACATTAGGTGGATCCCCAACAGGCGTTGCAGTTCCTCCTATGTTACTAAATATGGCCATAAACATCAATATAGGAACAGGATCCAACTCCATAACCTCACATAGCCTGAAACAAAAGACATTCTCAGTTGTCATGCGCTCCTGGTACTTAATCGTTGTATTTATTAGAAGAGCTTGTTGTTCGTCAAGTAAAACCTTCTCAGTTGTCATGCGCTCCTGGTACTTAATCGTTGTATTTATTAGAAGAGCTTGTTGTTCGTCAAGTAAAACCTTCTCAGTTGTCATGCGCTCCTGGTACTTAATCGTTGTATTTATTAGAAGAGCTTGTTGTTCGTCAAGTAAAACCTTCTCAGTTGTCATGCGCTCCTGGTACTTAATCGTTGTATTTATTAGAAGAGCTTGTTGTTCGTCTAGTAAAACCTTCTCAGTTGTCATGCGCTCCTGGTACTTAATCGTTGTATTTATTAGAAGAGCTTGTTGTTCGTCAAGTAAAACCTTCTCAGTTGTCATGCGCTCCTGGTACTTAATCGTTGTATTTATTAGAAGAGCTTGTTGTTCGTCAAGTAAAACCTTCTCAGTTGTCATGCGCTCCTGGTACTTAATCGTTGTATTTATTAGAAGAGCTTGTTGTTCGTCAAGTAAAACCTTCTCAGTTGTCATGCGCTCCTGGTACTTAATCGTTGTATTTATTAGAAGAGCTTGTTGTTCGTCCAGTAAAACCTTCTCAGCTGTCATGCGCTCCTGGTACTTAATCGTTGTATTTATTAGAAGAGCTTGTTGTTCGTCAAGTAAAACCTTCTCAGTTGTCATGCGCTCCTGGTACTTAATCGTTGTATTTATTTGAAGAGCTTACCTTATAGTTATCGGTGACATTAGTAAGATGGTTGTAACATTATCCAGTATTGAAGATACTACTGCTGTTATTGCGCAAAGTAGCAGTATTAATGGCCATAGTTTACCTTTGGTAACCTGAAAAAAAATAATTAAACCACAAATTTCGTCAGCGTCACAAAGAAAGGTGTCATAAACTTTCTTGAATCACTCTATCTTTTAAAAAAAAGTCACATCAAAACCATTGCGTAGTTTTGAAGATTTTTCACAACACCACTGGCTAAAAACTGTGAAGGAAAACATCGTGAGGAAACCTGCATGTCGGAAAAAGATGCTAAAAATCTTTCGAAGATGTGTGAAGTTTCCAATCACTGGGCAAGCGTGGTGGACTACACCTAATAACTCTACTGAGGAGGTCTGGGCCCAGCATGTTATGGGTTTTTTATGAGTTTTTATGAGTTTTTTTTACCTGAAAAGTGAAAACAGCCAAGAAGTCAAAGATTCCAGTTTCAGCCATTATAGCTACAAGTATCATCATACTGAATAATAATATCAATGTTTCCTCATTCAGCCAAGATACGACTTCTGATAGCGCGGGCCTGTCACCAGCCAACGCAAGCGCTGCTAAGGACATTGTTGACATAGTAATAGCGGACAGAGTGCGGTTTATCACCTGAAAATAAGGTTTTGTAAAAATTACGCGTGGATTACGCGTGTTTTACGCGTGCTTATCAATGCTTTATCTTACGGTACTTATTGTTAGATGAAGCATTGACATTAAAGTGTTTTTTACGCGACGTTATTGCGCTTTGAACAATAGTATAGCCAAAATATGAATTCTGATAGCGCAGATAAAGAAGAAAGTTTTGTCAAAATTACGCTGAGTTTACGTGTGTTACGCACGCGCTAAAGCGTACTTTTAGTGGTACTTACGTTAGACAAAGAAAAGAAATACTTCGCATACAGTACGCGACGCTTTTAGTGTTATAACGCTCTTACGTCAAGCGTTAAAATAGCTATCGTTGTCATACTAAAGCAGTGATACAGACGATACAGGACAGCTACTTTCTTCTCAAAATTTATTGGAACGAAGTTCCTTATCGCGCGTTATCGAAAGGGGATTAGACGGACGACACTTTGTCACGACACTTTTTTTGTTATAGATGATTATCGCTAGATAGCGCTGTGATCAAAATCTTTTAAAACACGTTCCTTATCGCGCGTTACGTTAGGAAAAAAAATATAATTTCGAAAGGAATTTCGTTCTATTCGGGTGTCCCATGACACCTCTCAAGTTTTTTTTTAAAGAATGAATAATCTCAATAAAATATGCTTACCTCAAAAATAATCAACACGTATAATCCTACCAGTAATATACAGGCGTAAATGACCCCTATATTAACGTCAATAGGGTCTAATTTATATCCAACATTGAAAGCAACAATATCTTTCGAGGTACTTAATATTTGAATACTGTAGTTGTTAATTTTTGTGTCGATTTCATCAAATTTCAAAATGGCGTCTCTTGTGATCCCGCCAAAAACTGAAGCTCTGTTGTTCAGGTATAATGTCCAGTTTGGAGATTTCTGTAAAAAAATAAGCTTTTGAGATCCTGTATATCATGTAGCAGTAGAGTGCTAGCAAATACAAGTAAAACGAGCACAAACACGACGGGTCTATCTTGTTTAGTACAGGAGTTACTATGACCATCTTTCGAATCAATCATTAGATCAGCGCCATTTTGTCATATTATTGCATTGTCACGCGATATACATCTGCGTGCAAAATGTCAGCTCAATCGGAAACCGGGATGTTAAATTTAGCTTACAAGATTCCACCCGAACTTACATAGTTACATCCAGTGCAAGTTAATACAAAACTTGTATAAATACAAGGAAGGACAAGTCATAGCCCTCAAGAACTTAATGCATTTGTAATTTACCTCAGATTGTATCAACCCAGCATCTTCCCAAGATCTTTCCAACCAGACTACCATTTTTTCAGCTTTATCTTGCGTTGTATCATTTAATTTTACCTCTTCATTTTCATCTAATAGTGGTCCTGATAATTTTAATAATATCCTCAATGATCCACGAGATTCAAGGTTCAATGGAATTAGCGCTGAAAAGAAAGAATTGACAAGGTTTTACTTGACGAACAACAAGCTCTTCTAATAAATACAACGATTAAGTACCAGGAGCGCATGACAACTGAGAAGGTTTTACTTGACGAACAACAAGCTCTTCTAATAAATACAACGATTAAGTACCAGGAGCGCATGACAACTGAGAAGGTTTTACTTGACGAACAACAAGCTCTTCTAATAAATACAACGATTAAGTACCAGGAGCGCATGACAACTAAGAAGGTTTTACTTGGCGAACAACAAGCTCTTCTAATAAATACAACGATTAAGTACCAGGAGCGCATGACAACTGAGAAGGTTTTACTTGACGAACAACAAGCTCTTCTAATAAATACAACGATTAAGTACCAGGAGCGCATGACAACTGAGAAGGTTTTACTTGACGAACAACAAGCTCTTCTAATAAATACAACGATTAAGTACCAAGAGCGCATGACAACTAAGAAGGTTTTACTTGACGAACAACAAGCTCTTATAATAAATACAACGATTGAGTACCAGGAGCGCATGACAACTGAGAAGGTTTTACTTACATTTGATTTCGCCAGGAGAAACAGATGTGACTGCCTTTGTTTCTGTTTTCACATCATGTGTTAAGAATATAGCAGTGAAAAAAACCCAGAAGGCTAGTAAAATGGTCATTTTAATGTAGTATCCTGGTGTTGTTTTCTGGAATATAAAATAAGGAATTATTTACAGGGTGTTTCAAAATTTCGAGACATTTATAAATCATAGAAATGCTTGGTAGTCTTATAATTGGTGTTAAAAATCAATTCTGAAATCAAAGATTGTTAGGTATACAGGGTATTTTTTTTTAACTGATAGCTTGACTAGTGGAGCAAAAAGGTAGTTTTTCATAATAGTCAACGTTAAAATGTTTCATTAACAACTTATAAGGAGTTGCATAAAATTTGAATTTACCTTTGCTTTAGTGTGTTGTATAGTAGATTCATCTTCTTTTCTAAAAATGTTAAAATAACCAAATAATAGATTAAATGAAATAATATTTTAGTAAAATACGTAATCTATACTCTCATTAATATACGCGCTCATCTCAGGAACCACTGTTCAGACTTGAGAAAGTCTCTGTTAAAAAAAAAATAGAGATTTGTACTAAAAATCCAATAAAGTATCCAAAAGTTTTTCAGGTCTGTTGAAAGTTAGAGAGTCTGACTGAAAAGTTCTGGAGTGGCGACCACGAACCGGTAGGCGCAGTGTAGGCAGACCACCCACAAGATGGACCGATGACCTGGTCAGGATCGCGGGAAGTCACTGGGTACAGACAGCGCAGGACCGGTCGTTGTGGCGAGGTTTGGGGGAGACCTATGTCCAGCAGTAGATGTCTATAGGCTGATGATGATTACGAGAAATTATATTTTAGTTTTTACCCATTCGTGTCCGAAACAGCAGGAGTTTCATTTCTTTTTCTTCCACTGCATATTATTATTTCTTCTCCTAAAATTGAAGAGGAGTTGGTAGATGGAAGTATCCTGATATGATTCTCACATTCTTTTGAAGATAGTGGAGTCACTTCTATAACACCTGAAATTTAGGTATCATTAAGGTGTATGAGTTTGGTTGAGATGGCTGGATTGTGTCAAGAAGATAATATTATTTAAAGATTTTGGCATGACAGAGGACTTCTGACAGATTAGGAATTAATGGAGAGATAAAACATATTGCGCCGACCCCATTTGAATGGGATAAATAAGGTTAAGCTGAAGAAGTTTGAAGGTTCTAAATTCCAGAACATTTATTAGTTTTAAAAGTCAGCAACAAAGACTACTTATGATTTTTATGTTTAAATCTTTAAAACCACGCAACGGAGTTTGATGCAGCTTTTCAAATATATTTTAGTGATTCAAAACTTCTTTGAAGTGGCAATAGGCAGAACATTGTGCAAAACGTGAGCAGACTTCACACAAGCTGGACCGAAGATCTGGTCAAGATCGCGGGAAGTCACTGGATACATACAGCGCAGGACCGGTCGTTGTGTCTACTGGCTAGGTTTGGAGGAGGCCTATGTCCAGCAGTGGACGTCTATAGGCTGATGATGATTCAAGGAAGGTTTATAATATAGTAGATAAACTAAGATTATATTAGAAGTTTTAATGTGATATCATTTCACATTTTTTTGCGCTTACATCGCCAATACTGTCTGAACGTTCGAGACCAAAATTGCGCGGGTCAGCTAGTCTAATAATATCAAATAGTTGTTCAGTCCTTATACGGCTTAATTAAATACTTAACTTACATCTATTATTTACATAAATGTTACATTAGGTACATGTGTTATTAGCAGCCCATGTTTAGTCAGTTGTTTATATAAAATGTCAAACGACGTTAAACTTTAAAGGAAGTGTGAACTTCAAGTGGAAAATTTTGGGTATCTAAAGGCAATATTAGCTGCTATGGCTGATATTAGGATTAATTAGAATGTCTAGCTCGCGATTCAGATCTAACTGGATGTAGTAATTTAAAAAGTTTTGTATAGTTCGGCCGTTCAGAGAATGCGTTCCTGACACCTATCAGAAAAACATTGCTAACCAATTTATTTGACACACAGTTTGGCACAAAATTATAACATTCATTGATTATTTATATAATAATGTTGTTTTAATGCTCATCAATTAAACGGTAAACAACCAGCAAAAATATTTTTATCGTAACTGCAACGCCATTACAAAGTTACGTCGTCAGTTCAATCGCGACGTGTCAGGAACGCATTCTCTGAACGGCCGTACTTTAACATGTAATTTACACAACACAGGCTAAAACAGTGAAGGGAAATCGGCAAATTGGAGAAAGCTTCAACGATGATATTGTCATTTTGAACTTCTACTCAATTTGTGCGTGTATACCCTCTACTGAGGAGACCTGAGACCAACAGTAGGGCAAAGAGTAGGTATAAATATCACCGGAAAGCAACAAGAACCGTTGACCAATGACAGAAAAGCAAGTATTTAAAATTGAAGAAAATGTGCTCGTATAATTATAAAATTTTTCTGTCGTTTGGATTCATACGAAAGTTTTATAACTTTCCTATGAAATTTATGACATAGGTAGATATTAAGATGGTAGACTTTAATGTCAATATTATTATTGTAAATTTACCCTGTTCCTTTTCATAAAGCTGTCTCAAAGAAGCCAAAGATGGATCGTTCTTTATCTCCTCAGGTAGACCCAACCATAACTGGATGTTATCCGCAGTAACCTCGCCACAGGAGACCAGGGAATACTGGCTTTTATCCAGATCTTGGTTAGGGGGTTTAGAAACCCCTATCCACTCTTTGAAGCTCTTCCAAGCGGCCATGTTTTACATCACCTGAAAACCAAAGTTATTTGAACTACAGCATGAAAGTTTTGTTATTTTATTATATCTTGGGATATAATTCAGAAGTATGTAATGTACTTACTGTACGTGGACCTACTACCTAATACTGCCCACTGTTGGGCTTAAGTCTCGTCAGTAGAGGGATTACATAATGCTTATTGGGGACTTCACATATCTTCGAAGGGTCTTCGCCGGTTTACATAGCAATAAAAAAAATAATATTGATTTTTTCCCAGTATGGGATTCTCACGATGTTTTATTTCACAGTTTTTAGACAGTGGTATTGTGAAATAAATCATTTCAAACTAAGATTTAAAGGTACAAGTCGATTTGAACCCGCGAACTCTCGTACGAAAGGTAATTTCAACCATTAACTTACCACGACCTATAATAAGTCTGCTGCTACTTTGTTACCATTGACGACAAAGCGAAAAACTTACTAGATAGTTGATAAGAAAGATAAGACGAATTTGGAGTAAAATTGTCCAATTTTATCAAGGACTTGCCCGAGGCCGAAATAGTATCTTTGGCCTAC
This sequence comes from Trilocha varians, assembly GCA_030269945.2. NCBI lineage: Eukaryota > Metazoa > Arthropoda > Insecta > Lepidoptera > Bombycidae > Trilocha > Trilocha varians. Next base: position 14,490,140 of record AP028278.1, on the reverse strand, counting down.
TTCAGGCTGTTGCCATTTTTATGCGGTTTCTTGTTTTATAAAAAATCGTGTTATTCAAAGAAATTCCAATATTTCTTCGTATTTTAACACAAAATGAAATAAAATCTTTATAGCATTATTTCATACAAAAACTGTTTTTTTTACATTTATACTTTGACCAGAACTTTGGACCTGCACACAATTATAATAAAATATATATGAAAAAAAAAACTTAAGTGAATATGTTTAAACTAGTCACAACATGTAAGGGTTGGGACGCATCCCATACAATAATGCCCATTGTCCTTTAATGCATGCGAAATTTCTTTGCCAAGTGCATATTTTATTTGTTTATGGCATAATAAAGATAATGATTATAAAGCACGTAAAGTCTTTTATCTTTATCAGAACAATATTCATAAAGTTGCGTTAATTACACTTGTATTAGGCATCAATCTAATATTACTAGACACAGACCGAACAGAACAGTACAGAATAGTGTCTTCAAACAACATTACTAAACATCAAGTATTTTACAAAACGACTTAAAAAGTTTGAAACAATTTAAATCTTAAGCTATAGAATCCAAATTCTGCACTTGTAACTCTTATTACATCACCTCTGGTTAAAGTTAGGATCCCTAATAATTAGGTAGTGTAATAAACCTTTAACCACTCAACTGGGAACGTCACTATTCGCTAGATGGCGAAACTGGGGACTTCGTTCGGAATCAATACCGTGTTTGAGCCTCTTTTTGAAAACATTTATTTCCAATATTTTTTAATTTCGATTTTTAATTAAACCTTATATTTTTGTAAATCTTTATTACTAAACGACGCTGTATTGCATTTCCAGCGAAAATATATCATCTTAAAATATGAGACGATTAAAAAATGTAAACAAAACAAGTTTTTGAACTGTGCTCAATTTTGGCTCCTGCCACAGACTTGGCAAAAGTAAACAAACCAATTTGGTTGCCGATCCCAGTTGAGTGGTTAAACTATATCGCCTTGCCTACCCTCGCCAAATAATTGAAATCCACCCGCAAATTATCTTGAGGACGGACGTAGGATCCATCGATTATGGGCTCATTTAAAAGGGCAAGTAAAGGCCTTTATTTTGGCTTCGCCCGATTCCCTCTTAACTATTATATTCATCAATATTTTCTCCGTTTATTTTCTATATATTTTTTTTTCATATCAAAGTAGGTAAATGAAGAAATATATTTAATATCAAGTATTATATTAATAGCAAATATATTAGGTAACTTATCAATATTAAAACATGTTATAAAACAATAGATTACAATAATTTATGCAATACATTACCTTTATCGAATTTAACACGAAAATAACTATTTAACTCGTTCACAAACACAAAACACATATATTAAATAACACTTCAACTAAAAATACACTGTTTGAATAACCGGTAATAATAGATAGCCGTATAACAGTATCTCGCGGCGAAATATTTGTTATTTTCAAACACGTGCGCTCTGCTCGGCGTCTGTCGCGAACTAAACAATATTACTATTTACTAACTAATAGTGATGATAATGGCGTCTATGATACAGAAAACCACAAACAGAAGTAAAAGCTGCCAAAGGTACGATGAATCTACACTTCTTTGGTGATATTTATAAAGGGGAAAGATTTGTTTTTTTGTAGGCTCAGAAACTAACTTGACTACTTGACTAATTTGAAAAATTATAAACTTATTCAAACACTCGCAGTTTCCGATAATACTTTCATGCATTGTAAACGGGTTCTTACCAGGATATTTAAATAACCGAGTAGACTCAATATTTCAATGTTGTTGCAAACGTCATGATCACGAAAAGACTGGATACTGCGGGTCGATTTACGAGCAAAAAATCTGCATATTGCTACTCGGAGTAGGGGTTCATTCAGCCTCGCTACTCAGTAGTCAGCTCTGCAGTTCCGAGTTGGGTATATCAGGAGAACTATGCACCAAGTTTTCAGCTTACCTCAAATACCAATTTGTTAATCAGTTTACTTCTAATAATAAAACTCTGTAATTACGGCGTAAATACTATGAATATGAACCAGTTATTTATAAACGGCATTGAGGATTGAGTCATTTTATCACAGAATAAAAACAGAATTTACTTAACAGATAAATTGTCCTTGACGAACTCATAGCCGTCTTAGTTTTGACCGACTTCCAAAAAGGAGGTACTCAATACGTCTGTAGATTTTTGGAACGAAGATCCATATCGCGCGTTGTGAAAGGGGGCTAGACGTAAAAAATTCTTATGAAAAAGTTGTCACGACACTTTTTTTGTTTTATATGATTAATGCTAGATGGCACTGTGATCAAATCATTTTATTAAAAAAAAAACATTTTTTACAATTTCCTCACTAATTAATCGAAAGGAACTTCGTTCCATCCGGGTGTCCCTTGACACCTGTCAAGTTTTTTTTTTATTGTTGATCCTCGATAACTTTAGTTTGGGTGGACCGATTTGAATGATTCTGGTGATGATCGATCATAAGCCCCATACTTTTTTTAAAGATCGAAAAAGTACTTTAGAATCTGTGTTTAAAAATGTGAATTTTAACGGACAAAATTGTAGAATTTGCTATGCGTTTTTGCGTGTATTTCTTTTTTATATTATGAACCGATTTCGATGATACTTTTTGTTAGAAAGCAGATACTTACACATTACAGGGCATTATCTCGTATAAATTTGATAAAGATCTAACTGGTAGTTTTTGTGCTATGCTTGAGAAATGGAAGTCGGTCGTTTTCATTTTTGTAATAAAAATATTATTTGCGTACCCAGTTACCTACGTACGTCTTTACCTTCAGTATGTTTAAAAAGCATTTTTTTATTTTTATTTATTTATTAGCCTTATTGACAGACATATACAGGGTGATTTTTTAGAGAGGGTACATATTGCAGGAGGGTGATGAGTACTCTGTTCTAATACGGAATATTAAAAAAAAATAGGTAAAATTACAATTTTTTATTTTTTTTTAAATCTAAATTCGACAAAACTACCTCAAACATAAACAATTTCGGCTTAAAGAGTGTTAACGACTTCTAGTGATCTCGCGCACCCCACACCTCCGCCACACCCATCAGCTGTCGAAAAACCATCATTTTGCAAGAATTTTAGATATTTTTAAGTTGCGATTACTAAGGCATTAAGCCATATTCTTTGGTAATAATATTTTTACTGGTCGTATATAACCGAAGCCTGGTATGTTACTGTTAGTTAAGTACATTATACAATTTAAAAGTTATGATCCGTCTGTTTGCCAATCGGCAAAGGCCTCCTCCAACCTCTTCCACTCGTTCCTCTCCATGGCAACTCTTCCCCATGTTATCCCTGCCACCTGGCGTATGTCATCGTCCCACCTCTTCTGTGGTCTGCCTCGTTTCAAAAAGCATTTTACATGAGTTTAACTTCTGTAAAATTTATTCTGTGTAGTGTTTATTGTTTTATCGTATTTTCTATAGTACAACTGTAACATTTACTATATTTATAATCTAAGGTCATTTCAACTGCCGTATTGCGTCTTGCTTTCCACCATAATACCATGCTGGGTTCTGGTCTCTAGTGTTTGGACGCTGAGTGCGAGCGTTTGGAGATTTTAGTGCGGTCCAACTTCCACATATCCGGCGTTTTCTGCCAACTCCAAAAAAGAACACTTCCATTGCTTAAAGAGGCCTAAATGATCCCTCCAGTAACTTCCTTGCGGCATAACTTTGTTAAAGGTGTGGTCTAATAGACCGCGTGTCGCCCTAACGTTCGATCATGGTGCGGGTCGATAACACCTCGTGTCAAAGGGAACGTGTTAAACTGTACCAACCCATTACTGCCCACTGTTGGTCTCAGGTCTCCTCAGAAGAGGGATTAGGCATAGTCCACCACGCTTGCCCAGTGCGGATTGGGGACTTCGCATATCTTCAAAGGATTTTTAGAACCCTTTTCCGACATGCAGGTTTCCTCACGATGTTTTCCTTCACCGTTTTAGCCAGTGGTATTGTGCAAAATTGCACATAAACCGCGTTACGTGTTAAACGTAATTTTAATTGTTTTTGACGATTTTCTTAAACTTTTTTCTAAGCAATCTTTCTTAAAACATTCCCTACTCAATGGTTTGTATTTTCTTTCACAATCTTTTAATCTGCGTCATAATAAAACGTCCCTGGCATGAAATCAATAATGCACAGCTATTTATAACTACTGTAGTGGGCAGTAGTTTTACTGTCGTCAAAGTTTTCAGAATTTAAATATTAATAATTTATTTTTGTAATTTTAATTCATAATTATTTTTGTTGGTGTCGATTTATTTTTTCTTATTGTTATTTTCTTTTATTTTTAAATTCACTAGCATGTGACGTCACTGCCAGTTGGAACTGAAAACCAGCGTTTTATGTCGATTGGAGGTGTCATATAACATTAAGCTGAGTTCCATGTTTTTTTTATTATTATTATTTCATTTCTGTAATTGTAAACTTGTTTTCATTACAAATAAACTATGTCTATGTCTAAAGTTTAGCTTTTATGAAAAATCAGATGCGGACACATATCTCGATATTTCATACATAAATTTATTTGAACACTCGCGGTTATCTACATCACTTACACAATTACTAAACGGGTTCTTACCGCGATTTTTATTAAATGATCCCGACATTTTAATGATGTTGCAAGCGCCATGATCACGTCATGATGTAGTGTTTCGAGATGTGAGTTCAAGTTTCAGTGGTAGCAAACGAACAAGAAAGAGGGTAGACAGATTTGTCTGCTCTTAAGTAATCTACCCGCAGTACTCAGTCTTCCCGTGATCATGGCGCTTGCAACATCGAAATATCGGGATCGTTCGATAATATTTGTAATACAAAAATTAAAACTTAAATTAAGTCAGATGGTTATCAAATTTATATGAGACTAGCTGGACCACACAACTTCGTCTACGTCACATAAGGAAAAATTCTCACCGTTTAAACCTTCCCTGGACTTCTACGAATATTTCAAGATTAAAATAAGCCAAATCGGTTCAGTCGTTCTTGAGTTTTAGCGAGACTAACGAACAGCAATTCATTTTTATATAAGAAAGATAATATCAAATCGTCAATTTTAATCCGAAAGTCGATCCAAAAGTACGTGTTCGATCAAAAAATAATTAAATGGGACCCCATAACGACAGAAAATTTTAAAAAACACCTCACGTGATTTATGGACGGCCCCTTAAAATATGGACCGTAACTAAAAGGTCACTCTGAATGTACTTACATATATATTACGTACGTTAAAATAACTTCTGTGTCCATTGTCTTATATGGAGTCATCTGTAACTAATGGCTTCCGACCTTGAATGAGGTTACAAGAGGGCCTTATATTTTTCTCTATGTAGATTAACTTGTTGTTTGTAAATCAATGGTTTTTTTATGGACGTCACATACCGTAGAAGGATTTTTAGAATTTTTGTTGTTGTAGGCGACAGAATCAACAATTAATAATTTATTTAAGACTTAAGATACTGTCAACGAAAGCACCATCTATAAATAGTTTGAATAATTATTATTTAAACCTCTTTTATGTAAATACTTTTTGAATTGTAATAGAGAATAGATGTTGGCGCGCTTATTTAAATTTAGAACATTCCATTGCCGAATACAGACGTATTGTACATTTTTTCACAACTTTTATTTTCTTAGTTTTATTTTATGATTCGTTCTTTACTCCTCTCTCACTGGCAGTTTTAGGTTTTTTACAGTTGTGATGCACGTAAATCTTTTTCACATTAATATTTACAGGTACTAGCCGAATTGAACCCGCGACCTCCCGTACGGAAGACAAGCGTTTCAGCCACTACCGCACCAGTTTGAAAGAGAATGTATTCAAAACTGTTCTATGAGCGTTATGACATGTCCCTCTTTAAACGAGGTTTAAGAATAGTCCTGTATTGTAGGAGTGAAGGCCCCTAATGCCGTGACATTCCAGAGGTTCATGAGCAAATTACCATCAGGAGGGCTGTGGACTTGTTTATCTATCTTTCAATAAAAATATGACCCATGTTTTTTTATTGCCATGTAGGCCGACGGGCCACCTGATCGTAAGTGGTTACCGTCGCTCATGGACCTCTGCAATGTCAGGGGACACTGCGGGGTCGCTACATACGACCTAACTTTAAGGACCCTCAAGCCTCGTTTGAAGGACAAGTCATAGCCATGAGAATCATCGAAATAGGTTTACTATTTCGATGATTCTCTTTTCGTATTAGGTACTCTTATCTCTCATTGAAATGATAAACAGCAAAATAATGTAGCAAAGTAAATACTTTTGGTTAATTGTTAACACGTTCACTGCGATACGAGGTGTTATCGGCCCGCACCATGACTAGACATGACAGGGTGACACGCGGTATATTAGACCCATCCTCCTTTAACAAAGTTATGCTCTTCGCGCCGCAGAGGAGTTCACGTTTTTCCTTGCCGCACCACAAGAAAGTTGCAGAAGGAATCATTTAGTCCTCGTTCAGCAGCGAACGTGTTAAAAAATCTAAAGTAATTTTTTGTCAAAGTAAAACAAAGTGTAATATAGAATATATTTATTAAAATTAATCATACTATCACATCATCATCACTTATTTAACTTAAAATACTGTGAGTCTAAATCACAAAAATACAAAAAATGTCAACTTTAAAACCATTTAATTATCAATTTTCAATTAAGTACTCAATAAAAATAAATATATCACAAATCTATACACATAATAACTATTGGAACGAAGTTCCTTATCGCGCGTTGTGAAAGGGGGCTAGATGGAAAAATTGTTACGAAAATTTGTCACGACACTTTTTTTGTTTTAGATGATTATCGCTAGATGGCGCTGTGATCAAAATCTTTTAAAACACGTTCCTTATCGCGCTTTACGTTAGGAAAAAAATAAGATATCTTTTAATCGAAAGGAACTTCGTTCTATTCGGGTGTCCCATGACACCTCTCAAGTTTTTTTTTAATTGCGAGGAAACTTGCTTACTAAAGCCATAAAACTTCAAAGATAATATAGCCCAGTCAAATTAGGGTTTCACCTCGGAATAAAAGATAATAAGCTGCAAATTAGTATGAACCTTTGTTTTGTCATTCTAAATGTTGTCTCAAAAGTCACAATCGTTATCGTGTCCGCGTCTCAAGATATTCAAGGTCAAAGATCACAAAAATCGGTTTTTCGCGAATATCTGGCTTCCTATCGGTTAAATGAGATTTGCATTTATTATAAAAGTTGTAGGCTATAAAATTCCCCACAACTTTTGTTCAAACTTTTTTTTCATACGACCAACCGTTTTGAAGGTAGAGCGCGAAGAGTGCACATCGTACAGTCATATACGGCCTAATACAAGGTCAAGCGTGAGTTATAGTTATCAGTACGTTATAAAGTCAATTATTTACTTGGAAATTATAATTATTAAACAATGCCATTATTTATGTACTAACTATAAATTATTTATATTTAATTAAAGTAAGTAACTTGATTATTTATATATAATTATTCATATTTAACTATTTTAGTATAAAATATTATTAATTCTGGATTATATATTTTAGTTTTATTTTAAGTTAAAATGATAGAGTATATATTTTACACATATTTTTATTTATTATTAAATACGGCATAATATACATTTATCAAAATGTGAGTTCAAATATCAAAAGTATCTTTGTTGATTTTAATTGTAATGAAATTGGAAATGGAAGCTAATTATCTTCTTCTTCTTTGTCGTCTTCTTCTTCTTGTCGCTCAAAAATGTTCGATTCATTGTCATCATCCTCATTATCTGTCATGTTCATCTCCAAACCTTCCAGAATATCGGGATCATATGTATTTTCTTCATCGGGATTACTTGGATACAGTGAAGCGTTGAGGCAAGCTTGTCCGTTGCACTGGCCGCAAGCTAAAGAACATTGTAGCCCTGATTTTCTGCATCCACAGCGGGAACCACAACCATTTTTGCAATTGCAAAATATTACGTTTAGTAGTTCGGCTGGTGCTGCAGGTAATAACGTTCGTATGGGCTCCAGGATTTCATTTTCAAGCATCCAGCCCCATTCTTGAAGTTCTAAGTCCTTCCCTAACCACGTTTGAATCTGGTAGTAGACACGTTTTATGTGTTGATGAGCTGCTGCACTTGTTGGTGGAAGTGTTGACAGTTGTACAGGTTTATTTAGTTTTGTAAATTTGATGAATTGCGTGTAGCGGAAATGATCAATGTTGTCCTCAGATTTTGGAGCATTATATAATGCCAACAAGATGCGCACTCCATTTTCTAATAATGTTTGTTTTGGGCAGTTTTCTTGTTGAAATACTTCCACCAGTTTATCTAAATCAGGATTTTTTTCCAATGCTCTAGTAACAGTTTTTTTTTCCTTTTTTAAATAGCGCAGAAGTCGTGTCACAGCCACTGAATGCGTGTAAAAATAAAATGTGCTTTTTAGTACGAGGATATTGGTCAAAACTTTTAGTAGAATATATTTGTGTTTTGACATTGCCTTTGCCAACTTTTTTCAAAAAAAATTCCTGATTATGTGACCGAGTACGTCCAATTAAAATAACGAGCAAATCGATATCTTCTCCTATGATGACAGCAAAATTGATTTTTTCAAAATTCTAGACTAGAATACCCCCTTAAATATAAATAATTAATAGTTAGTACATAAATAATAGGCATTGTTTAATAATTATAATTTCCAAGTAAATAATTGACTTTATAACGTACTGATAACTATAACTCACGCTTGACCTTGTATTAGGCCGTATATGACTGTACGATGTGCACTCTTCGCGCTCTACCTTCAAAACGGTTGGTCGTATGAAAAAAAAGTTTGAACAAAAGTTGTGGGGAATTTTATAGCCTACAACTTTTATAATAAATGCAAATCTCATTTAACCGATAGGAAGCCAGATATTCGCGAAAAACCGATTTTTGTGATCTTTGACCTTGAATATCATGAGACGCGGACACGATAACGATTGTGACTTTTGAGACAACATTTAGAATGACAAAACAAAGGTTCATACCAATTTGCAGCTTATTATCTTTCATTCCGAGGTTGACCCCTTTTTTTACCTAATTTGACTGGGCTAATAAAAATATTAAAATTAAACAAAGTTCCAAGTGTTCCAAAAATATAGTTTTAAAATATAATTACCTTTTATACATAATTAACGAGTTCTTACCACGATTTTTAATTAATTGAGAGGTAATTTTAGCCGTTTTTGATGTCATAAATAACTGAATTCTCTAGGTATTCGTGAAGACGAAGTCGTCAGCTAGTTTCAAATGAAATTAGCATACATTTACTAAGAAGTAAAAAACATACTAAGCTAGCTAAGTTATTAAGTAAAAGTTATCAAAGAGCGGCTATGCAGTAAAGCTTATTATAAACTTAATGATTATATAAATGACTGCACAAAATGGGATTGAGGTGCTCGTCCCGGGCTAATTCAATTGATACAATTGTTAAAAACAAAAACATTGTAAATAAAACAATATGGAAAACAAAAAACAATTGAAATTAAAAAAAAGACATGCCCGCTAAATTTCTTGCGCCGGTTCTTCTCAGGACGGAGGCGTAATTTTAGTGAACTGGTGGTAGAAATTTTTTTTTTACTTTCAAAATGTATATGTCCACATCAACTTTGAAATAAATGATTTGACTTTGACTGACTTGACTAAGTTACAGATTTAAACTTATAAATTACAAAATAAAATAAATAATCTCGTTACGTATAAATAATACTTATCATATATACTAATATTACAAATTCTAATTATTATAACGACGTGTCCTACGTATATTAGTATAAGTGACAATTTATTTTAAACAAAGCTATAAAACAAGCCTTTAAGATCCTGTATATCATGTAGCAGTAGAGTGCTAGCTAATACAAGTACAACGAGACAACGATGAGTCTATCTTGTTTAGTACAGGTGTTCCTATGACTACCGAATCAACGCCATTTTGTCATATTATTGCATTGTCACGCGATATACATCTGCGTGCAAAATGTCAGCTCAATCGAAAACCAGTAAAATTATCAAATTGCTTGCAAGTTTCCAACCGAATTTACATAGTTACATCCAGTGTAAGTTAATATAAAGCTTATAAAAACGCATACAGTAGAGCCATCTGAATGTTCTACACTTTGTCACTTTGCTAGCACTTATATCAATTTCTATCTCGGAAAGTAATTGAAAAAATACAATAAAATTTTCAGGATAAAAAATTAGGTAATTTTAAGACTGGCAAAAAACGATTTTCGTCAATTTGTTATACCAGTATACGCACGACCCGTCGATAAAACTTATTACAAAGTTTAATAAATACATAGTTTTTCATTCAAAATTCAAACAAATTTAAAAAAAATTGAAATACTAGTCATTATTTTTTAAAATTAAAAACCTGAGTCTTCGATCTAATATTACTAGATACAGACCGAACAAAACAGTACAGAATAGTGTCTCCAAACGACATTACCAAACATCACGTGTTTTACATCAAGTGTTTAAAACTATTAAAATGTTAAGCGACAGAGAATCCATGTACTTTAAATGTGTAATTCCTAAAATGTTTATGCGTTGTAAGGGTTCATTACTTTTGTATCTGTTAGTCACTATCTAAGCACAATCTTTTGATACATAAATCAAATTGATCCGACCCGTTTTTCTTACGTGCCTGCTAACTTTGACATAAAGTTGGTACGCACGTACTGACTATCGAATATCTTTTAAAGTACAGTAGCACTATTTATGTGGTATCGGGCAATATTTAGCACTATTTAGTCACTTTTTTTTGACATATTCAAAAACATTAAATTCCATTGTGTGCCTGCCAACGTGACGCATGTCAATAACATTAAAATACTATTATTATTATTTTGTTTGCGTGATTGATAAACGAGCCTACGGCCCACCCGATGGCAAGCGGTCACCATCGCTCATAAACCTCTGCAATGCCAGGACAATCTGTTATCTATCGCCTACCCAAACAGGACTTTTCTTAAACCTCGTTTAAAGAGGGACATGTCATAGCGCTCCGGGAACACCGCAGATGGGAGATCATTCCAAGGTTTTTGGTATTGGTTAGTTAAGTGCCATTTTTAAGCTCTAATCGTGTATCTAGAATGTTTGAACGAAGCTCAATCCTTTTGAAAATCATTATAATTATTACAAACACTTAAAATTAAATTAAAATTTAAACATTGTCAGTTTTTGTACTAATACAATTTCGTGAAGTAGTTAACTTAAATAAGTTACGCACTCAAAATTAATACATTTGAAATTAAGATCATGAATAATCATGAATATGTAAATGTTCCGCAGGCATTAGTAATGTAGTTATCAATCTACACTAATATTATAAAGCTGCAGAGTTTGTTTGAACGCGCTAATTTCAGGAATCACTGGTCCGATTTGAAAAATTATTTCAATGTTGGATAGTCCATTCATTTAGGCTATATCTTTTAATGACGCAGACGAAGTTTCAATCAATGCCAAGTAAACACACAATGGCATAGTAATAAGTATACCGAAGCTACTGCCAAATGCCCTATCATTATAGGAAAGCCTATTTTGAAGAAGCTCATGAATGAGAACCTGTATCCGTGTTGTTCGGCTACTCCAGCGCAGACAACGTTAGCGCTTGCACCAATGAGGGTACCATTACCTGGGGTGACGAGAAAATAAAACATTTAAATACAAGCTTTTAAGATCCTTTCATGCATTTTCAACGGGTTCTTACCACGATATTTAATTAATTGAGTTGTCTCGATATTTCGTTATTGTTGCAAACGTCATGATCACGAGAAGACTGGATACTGCGGGTCGATTTATGAGCAAACAAATCTGTCTACCCTCTTTCTCGTTCGCTTTTGGGTAGTACCACTGGAACTCGAACTCACATAATAAAGACACTCACATTAAGAAGCAACTCAATTAACTAAATATCGTGGTAAGAAAGAACCCGTTGAAAATGCATGAAAGTATTATAGAAAACCGCGAGTGTCTGAGATTTAAGATCCTGTATATCATGTAGCAGTAGAGTGCTAATACAAGTAAAACGAGCCAAATACGATCTCTTGTTAAGCACAAGAGTTCCTATGAGCATCAAATCCATCATCAGATCAGCGCAATTTTGTCGTATTGCATTGTCACGCGATATACATCTGCGTGCAAAATGTCAGCTCAATCGGAAACCCAAAACTTTATCAAATTTTGATTTCACCCGAACTTACATAGTTACATCCAGTGCAAGTTAATATAAAGCTTGTAATTATTGGAACGAAGTTCCTTATCGCGCGTTATCGAATGGGGTCTAGACGGAAATTCTTATGAAAAAGTTGTCACGACACTTTTTTGTTTTAGATGATTATCGCTAGATGGCGCTGTGATTAAAATATTTTAAAACAATTCCTTATTTAGTTTTATATGATTATCGCTAGATGGCGCTGTGATCAAAATATTTTATTTAAGTTATTAAAAAATATAATTTTATTATTGTTTCTTACCTCCCAAACAAGCTCCGAATGCCAGCGCCCATATCAATGGCGTCATAGGTAAGTTGATAGCTGGGTTCGACCCAAGAGAGGTCACTATTCGCACCATCATTGTAGTAAGAGGTATATTATCGACAAATGCTGAGGTCAAACCAGATACCTGAAAGAAACGGTATTTATAAAAGGATGATTTGTTAATGTTAGTTTATGGTCATACTAAGGGGTGGGCCATATAAAGTTTGCATTTTGAATCGAACGTTCGAAAGTTCGACTGTCATGTTGGGTGTGTGGCATGTTGCGCCATCCTGTTGAAACCAAATGTCGTCCATGTCCATACTCTTCAACTTTTGGAAACAAAAATTCGTTGAGCATGGCACGGTAACGCTCGCCATTGACCGTCACGGCGGCTCTTTGCTCATTTTCGAAGAAAAGTGGCCCAATGATGCCACCGGACCAAAACCCACACCAAACCGTAACTCTTTGTGGATGCATTGGCTTCTCAATGGTGACGTGTGGATTTTCCGAACCCCACATGCGACAATTTTGCTTATTGACATAGCCTCCGAGGTGAAAATGGGCTTCATCTGAAAAGACATTTCACATTTCTTACAGTTTGGACTGAAGACTCACCACTTTGGAAGTAACTTTTCAATATTTCCCAATTTTGTTCAAGCGTATAGCGTCCCTTTTCGTAAATGTCAAACTTTTAACTAAATTATGAACACAAATTGAATGACATTTGAGCTGTCATTCTCTAAATAAACAGTAGTTCAAAATGCAAACGTTGATCGCCCACCCTATAGATGACCTGCGCAATTTCGTCTGCGTCACAAAGGGGTTTAAACAGCATTCGCGATGTCGTCGCGATATTATTTGAAGCGGATATAGTAGAGGAACACTGATCATTTTAGAGGTGTTTGATGTGATGTCGTAAATAAGAACATTTTTCTGCGCTTACATCACAAATACTCTCAGAATTATCTATTTTGTGACGCAGACAATGTTACGCGGGTCAATTAGTAATTTATATAAACTTTTTTAATACCAGCTTTTAAGATTCAGAACATGTAGAAGTAGAGTGCTAGCTAAGACAAGTAAAACGAGACAAAACACGATGAGTAGTTTGTTGGAACGAAGTTCCTTATCGCGCGTTGTGAAAGGGGGCTAGACGAAAAAAAATCTTACGAAAAGTTGTCACGACACTTAAAAGTTTTAGATGATTATCGCTAGATGGCGCTGTGATCAAAATCTTTTAAAACACGTTCCTTATCTTTTGATCGTATCTATTAATCAAAAGGAACTTCGTTCTTTTCGGGTGTCCCATGACACCTCTCAAGTTTTTTAGTACACGATTTCCTATGGCTACCTACTAAATCCATCAAATCATCATAACGTAACTTACCCATAAAATAAGGAGTATTGCTACTGCTAGTCTTCCACTTTCATCAACTTTCAAGATGAGGGATTCCGTTAATCCTCCAATAAAACTAATCAGCCCCAACTTGGAGAGAGCCTGTAACAAAAATAAAATTAAACCTTCTCAGTTGTCATGCGCTCCTGGTACTTAATCGTTGTATTTATTAGAAGAGCTTGTTGTTCGTCAAGTAAAACCTTCTCAGTTGTCATGCGCTCCTGGTACTTAATCGTTGTATTTATTAGAAGAGCTTGTTGTTCGTCAAGTAAAACCTTCTCAGTTGTCATGCGCTCCTGGTACTTAATCGTTGTATTTATTAGAAGAGCTTGTTGTTCGTCAAGTAAAACCTTCTCAGTTGTCATGCGCTCCTGGTACTTAATCGTTGTATTTATTAGAAGAGCTTGTTGTTCGTCAAGTAAAACCTTCTCAGTTGTCATGCGCTCCTGGTACTTAATCGTTGTATTTATTAGAAGAGCTTGTTGTTCGTCAAGTAAAACCTTCTCAGTTGTCATGCGCTCCTGGTACTTAATCGTTGTATTTATTAGAAGAGCTTGTTGTTCGTCAAGTAAAACCTTCTCAGTTGTCATGCGCTCCTGGTACTTAATCGTTGTATTTATTAGAAGAGCTTGTTGTTCGTCAAGTAAAACCTGCTCAGTTGTCATGCGCTCCTGGTACTCACCTCCATGAAGACGAAGAGTGCTGCGAAGAACAGTAGTGTGGACCACTCTACTCTGTGCAGTACTGGTTCCAGGTCTGCTCTGTCTGCCAACAGGAGAAGCAAGATGGCGCCCAGAAGAGCCGTCCAACCCAGGGATACACGGTCTAAAAAAAACCCCATTTTCTTAAGAAAACTGTTATGAGCTCTGACTTGTCCTTCTTGAAAGAAGACTTCAAGCTAGGGTATGCAATGTATATTTTCTATGGCCCTCACATCACAGCTTACCAAGACTTTTATGTATAGGATTAACAAAATAAAACTTACTGAGTTCTGGTATGGAGTGCAAGAAGAAGATCAACACAACGAAACCAATGGCCACAGTCGATTTCACCAGCAATAGCTTGTTACGAATCTTGTACTGTAAACAAAGAGATAATATTGATTAGTAGCGGGCCCGCGCAAATTCGTCTGCGTCACTTTCAGGTAGCCTATGTTCTTTGTCAGGGTCTTAAGATTGTCTGTGCCAAATTTCATCATAATCGGTTGAGAGGTTTAAGCGGGAAAGCGTAACAGACAGACAGAGTTACTTTCGCATTTATATTTATAATATTACTAGGGATTGACACATGGTATGTACAGGGTGGTTTTGTGACTTTGGACCATCAGATATGTGATGAATGACTTGTCGAAATCTTTTTTTTAATGTCATATGTAAGTCCGCAACGATAGTCGTATACACCATACAATTTCAGAAAAAAAAAGTTAAACTGTTTCCAAAAATAAAAGTCGTTCTAAGTTATATTTTGGACATGACATTAACCACACTTCGGCTGGAACAAAGTTACAGATCTACACAGATTCCAAAAAAAGAATCAACGAAATCGGTTCCAAATGCACGTTTTTAAACACAGATACAAAAGTACAAGTTCGATCTTTTAAAAAATGGGACCCCATGACGACCATCACCTTTCATCTGACACCAGAATCATTCAAATCGGCCCAAACTAAAGTTTTGAAGAAATAAACATAAAAAGACATACAGACGAATTTAGTCCTACCTTTTCCTTCATCTCAGCCAAAGTAGTTTTGAAAGTATCTTTAGGACAAGCTCTCTTTTTACTCTCTTTAATAAGACAGTCTAGTTGAGAGCTCAATTTTCTTATTTTCTTCTCTAATCTCCCTCTGACGAATTGCTCATCTCTACTTAAATGAGGAAGGGAGTCGGCAGCACGACGCCATATTGAAATTTGTTTGCGATGATCTGTGGAATACAAGATACTTTAAATACAAGCTTTTAAGATCTTGGATATCATGTAGCAGTAAAATGCTGGGGGCGGCGCGTCGGGAAAGTGTGCCGAGAGCGTAACGCGTCGCGTCGTCCCTCAAAATCCCGTGCTGGGTTCTGGCCTCAGCCGGGGTTCGGACGCTGAGTGTGAGCGATTGGAGGTTTTAGTGCGGTTCAACTCCCACATACCCCGCCCCGCGGGGATCCGGTGATTTCCTCCAACTGAAAAAAAAAGCAGTAAAGTGCTAAAACAAGTAAAATGAGCTCAAACACAAGTCTATCTTGTTTAGTACAGGAGTTCTCATGACCACCTTCCGAATCCATCATTAGATAAGCGTCGTTTTGTCCGTTGTCAGTTGAAACTGAAAGCCTATTATTGGAGAGCATTTAATTGAGTAATAAATTTCAACGCGTGACAAATTGTGGTCTAAATGAACGAAGAATAAATGGCGAAGGCTCTGTAGAACTCGATTCCGTTCGGACTCCAATTTTTTGTTAAAGCTATACGTAAATAAATCTTCTATTTGTTTTTTAGACAGATATCTTCTAATATATAAAATTGTCGTGTCACGGTGTTCGAACTTGAACTCCTCCGAAACGGCTCGACCGATTTTGATGAAATTTTTTGTGCTTATCCGGTACCTATGAGAATCGGCCAACATCTATTTTTCATCCCCTAAATGTTAGGGGTAGTCCACCCCTAATTTTTTTTTTCGGCGCAGACGAAGTTGCGCGAGTCAGCTAGTAATAGATAATATTCTCTTTTACTTAACAATATAATTAGTATAAACTTATTCAAACACTCGCGGTTTTCTATAATCCAGTGCTAAACACAACAGTCACTCGCGAATTCATGCTCAGAGAGTCTTGTAGATACAGTGAGTGTGGTGTGTCGTGATGTCAGTTCGAGTTCCAGTGGTACTACCCAAAAGCGAACGAGAAAGAGGGTAGACAGATTTGTTTTCTCTTAAATCGACCCGCAGTATCCACTCTTCTCGTGATCATGACGTTTGCAGCAACAACGAAATATCGAGACAACTCAATTAATTAAATATCGTGGTTAGAACCCGTTGAAAATGCATGAAAGTATTATAGAAATACTAGCTGACTCGCGCAACTTCGTCTGCGCCGAAAAAAAAAATTAGGGGTGGACTACCCCTAACATTTAGGGGATGAAAAATAGATGTTGGCCGATTCTCATAGGTACCGGATAAGCACAAAAAATTTCATCAAAATCGGTCGAGCCGTTTCGGAGGAGTTCAAGTTCGAACACCGTGACACGACAATTTTATATATTAGATTATATTTACCTTGTATTTCCCTCGGCTCGTTCAGTCTCAGTTTCGTAGTATCTCTATAAATATATCTCAACTGTAAATAAGTTTGTGCGCAAACCATAATAATTCCTAGAGTCATGTGAGATGTGAAATTTGTGAAGTTTACTCCCTGAAAACAAATGTATGGTAAATATAACGATTTATTCCGTGGGAGGGTGACACGCGGTCCCATCTTGGAGGGCTTCGGAAAGCCCGCCGACCGAGAGAGCCGGTGGCCGTATTCACCGGCGGCCGCCAGTTCGGCGTTCGGGGACGACGCGACGGAAAAGAGTGCCAAGCGCGTAACGCGTCGCGCCGTCCAAATCCCGTGCTGGGTTCTAGCCTCAGCCGGGGTTCGGACGCTGAATATGAGCGGTTGGATTTTAGTGCGGTTCAACTCCCACATACCCCACCTGCGGGGATCCGGTGATTTCCTCCAACTGAAAAAAAAAATATATATGACGATTGACGATGAAAAACTAGTTGTAGCTCGTAACGTTATTTAAATAAGGATTAATAAAACGATTCTCGATTCAATGTTTCTTTCTTCCGACGAATTACAATTTTTCATGAACATAAAAGCGGTTATTGTGACTAAACTATGATAGTTAGATATGTGCTCTCGCGGATTTTTTTTCAGATCTTACTAAGACCTACAAACCCGTAGTACATCACTTTGTTCTATTGTCAATAGTTTTTGCAGCGTACGCATAAATAGGTTTTCTATTATACACCTTGTGTTACAAATTCGATATTTTCATACGGATCCCTAACTTTTTTAAAATAAAATATACATTGAAAACATCCTTAAGAATTACTCTATCTAGTAAAAAACCGCATCAAAATCCGTTGCGTAGTTTTAAAGGTCTAAGCATACATACACACTTACCGCTTGTATAACAGCTTTGTTAGAAGCTATAATAACGTTTGGAGGATCACCCACAGGAGTGGCTGTTCCTCCAATATTGCTGTAGATGACCATGGACATCAACACTGGAACAGGGTCCATTTCCATTACTTCGCATAACCTGAAAATTACAAAAAAAAACTTGAGAGGGGCACCCGGATGGAACGAAATTCCTTTCGATTCATTACTGAGGGAATTGTAATAAAATTTTATTCAGAAAGAGAGAGAGAGAGAGACAGACGTTTAAACTACCTAATTATTATAACTTAAATAAAATATTTTAATCACAGCGCCATCTAGCGATAATGATCTAAAACAAAAAAGTGTCGTGACAACTTTTTCATAAGAATTTCCGTCTAGACCCCTTTCGGTAACGCGCGATAAGAAACTTCGTTCCAATAAGTAAAAAAATGAATACGATACATTACATCGAACTTTAAGATCGAACAAGTAGTTTTGGATCTGTGTTTAAAAATGTGTATTTCACGATTTGCCATGCGTTTTTGAGTGTATTTCTCATCTATACAAACCGATTTCGATTATTCTTTTTTTGTTAGTTTTTTTGGACATTATCTGATATAAATTTGATGAAGATCTGACTGGTAGCTTTTGTGCTATGCTTGAGAAATGGAAGAATATTTATTTTTGAATAACTTTTCAACTAAAATTTACTAAATCTACTAGAAAGGAGTACTTATCTCCTCCTACCAAATTATATTCAGAGTACTTGGGATCGCAGACCCATCGAGTTTGGGCTCGTTTAAGGGGTGGGCCATATAAAGTTTGCATTTTCCAATAGTTCGACTGTCATGTTGGCTGTGTGGCATGTTGCGCCATCCTGTTGAAACCAAATGTCGTCCATGTCATACTCTTCAACTTTTGGACCAGGTCTAAATATTTTAGCAGTTTTTCTTTTTCTGCCTTCACAAGGTTCTCCTCATGCTAAATACATGCATTAAGTTTTACTTCTTTATAGGAAGTATTCTGTACCCTACCCTTATTTATTTATATTTGCGTGTAGTCACGCGATTGTTATTTTTATTATAATTTGCACGTAACTCAACATTTCATTACTTATTATGACAATGACCTTCCACGCCTCGGTATTACCAAATCTATGGGCAAAATAAACAAATTGTAACTTCTTACAAGTATATTAACTGGATGTAACTATGTAAGTTCGGGTGGTTGCAAGCTAAATTTGACAAACTTCCCGGTTTTCCGATTGAGCTGACATTTTGCACGCAGATGTATATCGTGTGACAATGCAATAATATGACAAAATGGCGCTGATCTGATGATGGATTCGGAAGGTAGTCATCATCGTGTTTGTGCTCGTTTTACTTGTATTAGCTAGCATTCTACTGCTACATGATATGCAGGATCTTAAAAGCTTGTATTTAAAATGTTAGTATGACTATCCAGTGTTAAATATAACAGTCACTAAGGGTTCATGCTCAGAGAGTCTTCGACCCGCAGTATCCAGTCTTCTCGTGATCATGACGTTTACAACAACGTTGAAATATCGAGACAACTCAATTAATTAAATATCGTTGTAAGAACCCGTTGAAAATGCATGAAAGTATATTATAGAAAACCGCGAGTGTCTGAATAAGTATGTCTATTGTACATAAGTCTCACCTGATCGTAACTGGTGTCATGAGTAGTACAGTGGTGACATTATCCAAAAACGTGGAGAGGACTGCCGTGATCACACACAGAACTGTTATTAGGGGCCATATTTTACCTCTTGTCACCTGAAAACAGAAATATTTAACTACATATCCAATAGACTGCGTCAAAATTGGTTTGTTTACTTATGCCAAGTCTGGGCATGGCGTCACGTTAGTTCGGAAACTTGTTTTGTTACATTTTATTATCGTTTCATATTTTGACAAAATGTAATATAGCGTAGTTTGTTACAAAAATATCTAAAAAGTTAAATTAAAATTCGAATTCAAATTATTTTGGAAAAAAATATTTAAAAGATAAAAAAACTTGGGAGGTGTCATGGGACACCCGAATAGAACGAAGTTCCTTATTATTATTTTTTTTCCTAACGTAACGCGCGATAAAGAACGTGTTTTCAAAGATTTTGATCACAGCGCCATCTAGCGATAATCATCTAAAACAAAAAAAAGTGTCGTGACAACTTTTCGTTAGATTTTTTTCCGTCTAGCCCCCTTTCACAACGTGTGATAAGGAACTTCGTTCCAAAAGATATTATAGGTATATAATATATGTCACCGGAATACAACAAGAGCAGTCAGTTTGTCAATTTCATAGGAAATTTACAAGTTGCGTTATTTTAACTTTAATTTGTATTTATTAAGTAATTTAACTTGGGAACGGCGCGACGGGAAACAGTGCCGAGCGCGTAACGCGTCGCGCTGTCCCTCTAAACCCCGTGCTAGGTTCTGGCCTCAGCCGGGGTTCGGACGCTGAGTGTGAGCGGTTGGAGGTTTTAGTGCGGTTCAACTCCCACATCCAAGTAAAAAAAAAAAAGTAATTTAACTTACCTCAAAAGTAAAAACAGCCAAGAAATCAAACATGCCAGTTTCAGCCATGATAGCTACTAACAACATCATGCTGAATAAAAGCAATAAAGTCTCCACATCCAACCAGGATATCAGCTCTGGAAGAGATGGTCTTTCACCAACCATTGCTAAAACTGCTAGAGAAGTCGTAGATAATAACACTGCCGCCATAGTTCTGTTTATAATCTAAAAATATAAAGAAAATTATACAAGCTTTTAAGATCGTGGATATCATGTAGCAGTAGCTGAGACAAGTAAAAGACCAAATATGAGTCTATCTTGTTTGGTATTTCAGATCAGCGCCATTTTGTCATATTATTGCATTGTCACGCGTTATACATCTGCGTGCAAAATGTCAGCTCAATCGGATACCGGGAAGTTTGTCAAATTTAGCTTGCAAGATTCCACCCGAAAAAGGTGTCAAGGGACACCCGGATGGAACAAAGTTCCTTTCGATTAATTAGTGAGGTAATTGTAATAAAATTTTATTTTAATAAAACATTTTGATCACAGCGCCATCTAGCATTAATCATGTAAAACAAAATAAGGAATTGTTTTAAAAGATTTTAATCACAGCACCATCTAGCGATAATCATCTAAAACAAAAAAAGTGTCGTGACAACTTTTTCATAAGAATTTCCGTCTAGCCCCCTTTCGATAACGCGCGATAAGGAACTTCGTTCCAATAACAATCGACTTTCATTTCTTACGAATAGTACTCACACTTCTAGTAACATTTAATCAAGAATCATCTAAATTGGTTTATACGAAAAATAACAACACGTTATGTGGCGTCCAATAATAGCGCGCGAGATCCTGAATCGCGGTTACAACATTTGCAGAAATCTTCGCATATATACGACATCTGAAATCTACTACAGTGGGCTTCGGCCTGACCACCATACACTACCTCGCCCGCAACGAGATCTCCCTTTGTACCCACAACTGGTGACCCCGACGTGAAGTTGAACTTACCTCAAATATAATAAGTACATATAATCCAAATAAAAGTATAGATGCATATAAAACTCCTGTTTTTGCGTCCAATGGGTTCATTGTATATGTCATCCTAAACGGTATAGTGACATTGCTATCAGTCTTAATAACTATGGAATAAGGTCCATTTTCGCTTGAATTCCACGATTTTAAGTCTAGAATTTTCGATCTAAGTTCGCCTTGAGAAAAATCTGTGTCTTTCTCTTGTAAAATTAGATTCCATATTGTTGATTTCTGAAAGAAAAATCTATTTATTGGAAATATTTTTTAATTACAAAAATGAAAACGACCGACTTCCATTTCTCAAGCATAGGACAAAAACTGACAGTCAGATCTTTATCAAATTTATATGAGACAATGTCCAAAGTGTCTGCTTTCTAACAAGAAAGAAACATCAAAATCGGTTCATAAATAAAAGAAATACACGCAGAAACGCACAGCAAATCATGAAAAATAAAATATACATATTTTTCAACACAGATCCAAAAGTAGTTCGATCTTTAAAAGAAATTAAATGGGATGACCTTTCATCTGAAACAAGAATCATTCAAATCGGTCCAGCCAAACGAAGGTAATAAGGTAACAAACGCGAAAACGGCGAATTGATAACATCTTCATTTTGGAAAGTTGGTCTAAAAAATGAATCGCATGACGAACTCTTTATTACCTGAAGATTTTCTCTGCCACCAGAAACGGCTCTCTCCAGCCAAACTTCCATTTTTGGTACGCCATTTGTGGTATTTAGTTTGCTCTCTGCTTGCTCAGACAGAAATGGTCCGGACAAGCTGAGTAATACTGATAATCTATCCCCTTCCGAGTTTAATGTGTAATCTGGAGACAAAAATCGGTTCACTCAAAAAAAAAAACGCATACAGTAGTACTAATACATAAGAGATAGTTTGATCTTTAAAATATGGAATCCGACGAAGAATTATCCAAATTGAACGAAACTGTAGTTACACGAGCATAAACAAAAAAACTTGAGAGGTGACATGGGACACCCGATTAGAACGAAGTTCCTTTCGATTAGAGATATCTTATTTTTTTTTCCTAACGTAACGCGCGATAAGGAACGTGTTTTAAAAGATTTTGATCACAGCGCCATCTAGCGATAATCATCTAAAACAAAAAAAGTGTCGTGACAACTTTTCGTAAGATTTTTTTCCGTCTAGCCTCCTTTCGATAACGCGCGATAAGGAACTTCGTTCCTATAAACAGCTTATTTAGGCGAGCCGCAACGCAATTTATCACCGTCAATTTTTGTATAAATATTTGACAGAAACGGCCTATTATTTAAAAAAAATACTATTATAAATACAAGCTATTCAGAGTCTTAGAAATCATGTAGCAGTAGAGTGCTAGCTAATACAAGTAAAACGAGCCCAAACACGACGGTTCTATCTTTTGTAATACAGGAGTCCCTATGGCTACCGACTTTATCAGATCTGCGCCATTTTGTCATATTATTGTATTGTCAGACGATATACATACACATGCAAAGTTTTATCACAATGGAAAACCGGGACGTTTGCCAAATTTAATTCGGAAGATTCCACCCAAACTTCATCATCATCATCATTATCAGCCTGTAGACGTCCACTGCTGGCCATAGGCCTCCCCCAAGGATTTCCAATGCGACCGGTTGGTAGCGGCCTGCATCCAGCGTGTTCCTGCGATCTTAACAAGATCATCCGTACACCTTGCAGCTGGTCGTCCCACACTGCGCTTGCCTTGACGCGGGCGCCACTCCAGAACCTTCGTGTTCCAACGGCCATCGGTTCTACGTGCTATGTGGCTCGCCCACTGCTTCAATTTGCTCATTCCATCCAAACTTACATAGTTACATCCAAGTTAATATAAGGCTTGTAAAAAGCGGTATGCCTCTCGTAAATTTCGTTTTAAAATTGCACTTACTTTTAATTTCTCCTGGTGCCACCGAAGAGTTCAAAAACACTTCGACCTTCTCGTTGTACATCATGAATACAATTGTGAAAAACAACCAGCAAGCTAACAGAAGAGCAATCTTTATAGAATACTTCACGCAGTCGAACTGAAAAGAAATAATTTATTTTAAAACTTTTAAATACAAGCTTTTATATCCTGGATATCATGTAGCAGTAGAGTGCTAGCTAATACAAGTAAAACGAGACCAAACACGACGAGTCTCATTTAGTACAGGAGTTTCAATGACCACCTTCCGAATCCATCATCAGATCAACGACATTTTGTCGTATTGCATTGTCACGCGATATACATCTGCGTGCACAATGTCAGCTCAATCGGAAATCGGGAAGTTTGTCAGATTTATCTTGCAAGATTCAACCCGAACTTACATAGTTACATCCAGTGCAAGTTAATACAAAGCTTGTATAAACTTTACTACTAATAATTGTATGCTATAAAAGTTTATATAAACTTACAGTGCTTTTCTTTGACGTAGTCGATTCTTCTTCTTGTCTGAAAGAAATAAAGTAAAACCATTTACTTTAAATTCTCAAGTTCTTTTTCTCGTCTCTGTCATTTCTGTTCTTCAGCTATATTTTTTTATTTAGATTATAGCGACGGGTACTACGTATACCGGTACATTCAACAAAATGTCTAAAATTGCTTTTTTTCGTCTTAAAATTGACTAATCTAACTAAAAATTTTGTTTCATAATTCAAATTATTTTCAGAGATAGAACCTGCGCGACGGGAAAGAGTGCCGAGAGCGTCGCGCCGTCCCTCATAACCCCGTGGTGGGTTCTGGCCACAGCCGGGGTTCGGACGCTGAGTGTGAGCGGTTCGAGGTTTTAGTGCGGTTCAACTCCCCCACCCGAACCTACTGAATTAGTAAGAGCAAAGTATCACAGTGTAAAACCTTCAAAGGGCTCTCCTGTAAAATTGCGTTTTGTCAGTTGTTTTAGGATCCGTCGTTAGATAATTTCACGGTAAAATATGTCGTGAAGACTGTCCGTAACAGGATCGTTTCTACATCGGCCGATCTATGTGCTGAGAGAGTGTTTTTGGATATTTTTTAAGCTAACGGCCCAGCCGATCGTAAGCGGTTAACGTCGCTCATGGACCTCTGCACTACCAGAAGACACTGCGCTACCTACGGCCTACCCTTAAGGAGTCTCTTCAAGTCTCGTTCGAAGAAGGACACTTACAACCTGTATAAGAAGATTACCTTATGATATAACTTACATTTTCTCCAAATTATTCTCATGGTAAGATAGCTTGATCCCATTGACATCATCCTTGATAGCTGACACATTATTGTTGAGATGAGGAGCTGATTTAACTGATGGTAGACGAATCCTTGGCAGGGAGTTCTTGTTCTTCAGGTTATCTAGGTTGCCTGTAGAACAAAATTAGTTTGTTACAGCTGGTCTTAATTTGGATGTAAGAGGAGAGGAAGGCCGAAGATGGTCTGACTGTGTGAAGGAAGATAATAATATGTTAGTTTGAGGTGTGACAGATATATATTGTAAAGATAATAATTATTTAGTTTAAAACGTCTGTCTCTCTCTCTCTTATAGAAATTTCATTACAATTCCCTCACTAATTGATCGAAATGAACTTCGTTCCATCCGGTTGTCCCTTGACACCTCTCAAGTTTTTGGTGTACTTACACCTACCTCCAAAAAGTGTCAACACTGTCCTACACTTAACAGATGTTATCTAAGTAAACTGATAGAAATTTCGTAAATAATCTGTGTCAGTTTCCATAATATTATGATTGAGAAACATGTTTTTCTCGTGAGTTCGTCGTGGAAACACAAAACAAAGTATACAGAAGGCAAGTTAACAAATCGAGAATGATTTTAAAAAGCGACGATTTTTTGACTGACTACCAAAAAGAAGCACTGTATTCAATTCTTCTGTATTTTGGAACGAAGTTCCTTATCGCGCGGTATCGAAAGGGGGCTAGACGGAAATTCTTATGAAAAAGTTGTCACGACACTTTTTTTGTTTTAGATGATTATCGCTAGATGGCGCTGTGATCAAAATATTTTATAAAACAATTCCTTATTTTGTTTTATATGATTAATGCTAGATGGCGCTGTGATCAAAATATATCATAATCGTTTCAATAAATGACGGTGTCAGCCGAGCAACATGTAAACGGGGGTTTCGTATGCATTGACCGTCATTGAAACTATGTGAAACAACGTTTGACATTTGACTTACCAATTGTCATTTTCGTGCCATAAATATGAGTTCATCACAATGATTTGTATTTTAATTGACTTCTGTACCGTACTTATTTTGTGGTATTAGCGAGATACAACGTTCACCTGCAGTTATTATTAGAACGAAACCGGTTCAAGCCAGTCCGAAGCGGTTTCAAGGAAAACAAACTATGATCTGGCTTCGGTTGTACTTCTAAAATGTTTACAAGCTTTGTAGTAACTTGCACTGGATGTAACTAAGTAAGTTCGGGTAGAAAGTTCGAGTAGAGCTCCCCTCTGCGGTATTCCCAGAGCGCTATGACTTGTCCTTCAAACGAGGCTTGAGGAGGGTCCTTAAAGTTAGGTCGTAGGTAGCGACCCCTCAGTGTCCCCTGACATTGCACAGGTTCATGAGCGACGGTAACCACTTACGATCAGGTGGCCCGTTGGCTCGTCTGCCTACATGGCAATAATAAAAAAAAGAAACTTGAAAGCTTATGACAAACTTCCCGGTTTCCGATTGAGCTGACATTTCGCACGCAGATGTATATCGCGTGACAATGCAATAATATGACAAAATGGCGCTGATCTAATGACGGATGATCATAACTCCTGTACTAAGCAAGATAGACTCATCGTTGATTCGTTTTACTTGTATTAGCTAGCACTCTACTGCTACATGATATACAGGATCTTAAAAGCTTGTAATGTGTATTCTTTAAAATACCTTTGTGTACTTAGTATATTTTATCGAAGGTATAATATACTATATTATGGTTAATGACTAAAAATATTATGTTCACAGTATCATTATCCGAGATTATTATTGAAAAAACTCATTATAATAATATTAAAGGTTATTATTTTAAAATCATCATTACACTAATATTATTTAGATTGCGTTGTTTTTTTGTAGATAGTGTGTGTGTGGGACTAAACAGGGTTTCAATATTTTTATTACAAAAACTTGAGAGGTGACATGGGACACCCGAATCGAACGAAGTTCCTTTCGATTAAAACATATCTTATATTTTTTTTCCAAACGTAACGCGCGATAAAGAACGTGTTTTAAAAGATTTTGATCACAGCGCCATCTAGCGATAATCATCTAAAACAAAAAAGTGTCGTGACAACTTTTTCGTAAGAATGTTTTCCGTCTAGCCCCCTTTCACAACGCGCAATAAGGAACTTCGTTCCAATAAAAAAAAACAGACGAATTGAGCACCTCCTCCTTTTTGGAAGGCGGTCAAAAAGACTTTTTTATTTCCACCTTTTCTCATTCAAATGTGGTCGGTTACATTAATTCCTAATCTGGCTCTCAGTGACATAAACCTTCCTCTTGAATCACGACATCTATTAAAAGTCGCATCAAAATCCCATGCGTAGTTTTAAAGATTTAATCATACATAGAGACAGACAGCGTGAAGCGACTTTGTTTTATACTATGAAGTGATAACAATTAATATTTAAAAACTAAATGAATTGGGTATTTATTGATTATCACTATGATATTTTTAAATAACGATTAATTACTGCGATTATTTTTAGATTAACGAATATTTAATTTTATCGATAACTGATTAATAATCATAATCTAAATTAATGAGCTGTATTTTATTATATTAGCCAGATTAAAAATTGTATAAACAGTTTTAAATGGAATATTTGGATGTAGATTTTAAAATTGAAATCTTCTTTTCAATAAATCTAAAGTAAAAAGGATTTAAATACAAGCTTTTAAGATCTTGAAAATTGTTAGCCATGCTAAGACGAACCCAAATATGATTGGTCTATCTTGTTTAGTACAGGAGTTTCTATGACTACCGACTCCATCAGCCCAGCTCCATGGTACCATAGTATTGCATTGTCACGCGATATACATCTGCGTGCAAAATGTCAGCTCAATCGGAAACCGGGAAGTTAGACAAATTAAGCTTGCAAGATTCCACTCGAACTTTATTTTCATCCAGTGTAAGTGAAATAACATGCAAGGCAATTGTCGGGGAATTCATTTTCGTTTTACTTTCAAAGGTTTAGTGTTGATAATAAAGTGACCAAGACAAGGAAAAATATTATAAGAACGACGCTTCCTTAGATCTACCTTCACCTTGTATGATATGACGACATCAGCCAAACAAATTTACTTGAATAACCTTTCAAACAACATAACAGACATTTAGCAAACGCACATTATCTCTTAATTACACTAATTTACTTTATCATCAAGAATTTTATCTAACACTTCATTATCTAAGAGTGTTTGCAAAGAGCTTGGGATCATTGCAAAGGACTGTGTCTATAGTGGTGTAGTATAGGACTCTCGGCTAGATGTAGGTCGGATCTGTGTCTGTTTGTGTACGAGAAGAGTAATCAGTACAGAGCTGCAGAGGACTGTGTCTATAGTAGTGTAGTATAGGACTCTCGGCTAGATGTAGGTCGGACCTATGTCTGTTTGGGTATGAGAAGAGTAATCAGTACAGAGCTACAGAGAACTGTGTCTATAGTAGTGTAGTATAGGACTCTCGGCTAGATGTAGGTCGGATCTGTGTTTGTTTGTGTACGAGAAGAGTAATCAGTACAGAGCTGCAGAGGACTGTGTCTATAGTAGTGTAGTATAGGACTCTCGGCTAGATGTAGGTCGGATCTGTGTCTGTTTGTATACGAGAAGAGTAATTAGTACAGAGCTGCAGAGGACTGTGTCTATAGTAGTGTAGTATAGGACTCTCGGCTAGATGTAGGTCGGACCTATGTCTGTTTGAGTATGAGAAGAGTAATCAGTACAGAGCTGCAGAGAACTGTGTCTATAGTAGTGTAGTATAGGACTCTCGGCTAGATGTAGGTCGGATCTGTGTCTGTTTGTGTACGAGAAGAGTAATCAGTACAGAGCTGCAGAGGACTGTGTCTATAGTAGTGTAGTATAGGACTCTCGGCTAGATGTAGGTCGGATCTGTGTCTGTTTGTGTACGAGAAGAGTAATCAGTACAGAGCTGCAGAAGACCGTGTCTATAGTAGTGTAGTATAGGACTCTCGGCTAGATGTAGGTCGGATCTGTGTCTGTTTGTGTACGAGAAGAGTAATCAGTACAGAGCTGCAGAGGACTGTGTCTATAGTAGTGTAGTATAGGACTCTCGACGAGATGTAGGTTGGATCTGTGTCAATTATACGTACCATATTCCGTTTCATAGAACTGTCTGAAGGGTGCCAAAGTTGGATCATATTTCACTTCTTCTGGCAGACCCATCCATAGATGAACAGCCCCTGCAGTCAGCTCTCCAGAAGACACCAACGAATACTGACTCCTGCTGATTTCAGCACTCTCATTTCTGGAACCGGTCCAATCTTTAACACTATTCAAAAGTTTATCCATTTTAGACACATTTGCACTTTTGACACTAGAATTTTTATGACGTTTGTAAAGTTTTTCTTGCTCTGTGGTTGCAAAGATATGGTAATCTAATCTTAATTCTAATTATTGTTGAAATATTTGTCTATTGATAAGAAGATTATGTGAAGTGTTTAGTTTCTAATAAGATCACTAAAGATAAGGGTACCAACTGTTATTCTTAATTATCAAATCGTTCTTAATTGCTTTCGCTTTTTGACCGACTTCCGAGAAGAAGAGTGTAGCGACCAATAATAGCGCGCGAGATCCTGAATTGCGGTTACAAACATTTGCAAAAATCTTCGCATATATGTATACGACATCTGAAATCGACTACAGTGGGCTTCGGCCTGACCACCATACACTACCTCGCCCGCAAAGAGATCTCCCATAAGTCCACTGTAGATACCCACAAAGAGGTACTCAATTAAGGTAAAGTTTTTGACCGACTTCCAAAAAGGAGGAGGAACTCAATTCGTCTGTATTCTTTTTTTTTCTCCTCGATAACTTTATATTGGACCGATTTTAATGATTCTGGTGTCAGATGAAAGGTGATGGTTGCACTTAGGTCCCATTGTTTTTTTTTTTTAAGTGCAAAATTTCACGATTTGCTATGCGTTTTTGCGTGTATTTCTTTTTATGTGAACCGATTTCGATGACTCTTTTTTGTTAGAAAACAGACTGGCACTATCTCATATAAATTGATAAAGATCTGACTGGTAGTTTGTTGTGCTATGCTTGAAAAATGGAAGTGTATTAAGTATTATGTTTTACTTCTGTGAAGTTATTATTTTATGTTTTTATCATTAATGTCGCGTGAGTTACTCGTAATTATAAATAATAATTATTGTTATCGCACCGGAAAAATACAATAACAGTAATGTTTCTTGTGTGTCATGAATTTTTAACCTATATCAAGAATTACGAGGTATTTAATGTGACAACTTGTTTATTACAAGCTTTATATTAACTTGCACTGGATGTAACTATGTAAGTTCGGGTTGTGAGCTAAATTTGACAAACTTCCCGGTTGAGCTGACATTTTGCACGCAGATATATAGCGCGACAATGCAATGATATGACAATATGGCGCTGATCTGATTTTGGATTCTGATAATAAACAAGATGAACCCGTCGTGTTTGGCCTGGTTTTATTACAAGCTTTTTAAATATTAACTTACGTATGTGTACATAACTATGTAAGTTCGAGTAGAATCTTGCGAGTTAAATTTGACGAACCAACACGCATATAAAATCGTAAAAATGTAATTTTACCTATTTTTTGTAATATTCCGTATAAGAACAGAGTACTCATCACCCTCCTGCAATATGTACCTTCTTTAAAAATCACCCTGTATAGCTATAAATCCATGCATACAGTATTTTTGAGGGTGAATGGCTTTATAAAGAGTATAAATTTGACATTGAAAAATCACTCAAAGTTTAACGAAAACAATACTATAAATGGTTTTAAAGAAAAATTCAATAAAACATGTCTGGCTTTTATATCACTTGTCACTCGTATTTATTTATTTATGAATATTTTACATAAATGAACAATTTGCATATGAAAAAAAAACACATTAATCGTATTTAAATGTAGAAAATATATGTGAAGTGGAATTTTCCGTAAGTAATTTTGAGATAGGTTATGGTGAAGAAATAGAAAGGATTTTTGTAAATTTAACCTTAAGACGGTGTAATGTAAGGTGAAAATTAGTATGAATGTTTAAAATTACTGCATAGTAACAAAACACAAAAAAAACTTCAGGTCTCACTGAAGGATAAGATCAGAAATGAAGTTATCCGACAGAGAACTAAAGTAACCGACATAGCTCTGCGAATCAGCAAGCTGAAGTGGCAATGGGCTGGGCACATATGTCGAAGAACTGATGCCCGATGGAGTAGACGGGTTCTAGAGTGGAGACCGCGATGTGGTAAACGTAGTGTTGGGCATCCCCCTGCTAGATGGAACGATGACCTAAGAAAGGTGGCCGGTAACAACTGGATGAAACGAGCAGATGATCGAGCTCAGTGGCGTATTTTGGGAGAGGCCTATGTCCAGCAGTGAACGTGGCAGTGGTCGACAAATTCGATTCTGTTTAGCACAAGAGTTCCTATGACAATCTTCTGTCATATTATTGCATTGTCACGCGATATACATCTGCGTGCAAAATGTCAGCTCAATCGGATACCGGGAAGTTTGTCTTTAGCTTGCAAGATTCCAGCCGAACTTACATAGCTACATCCAATGCAAGTTAATAAAAAGCTTGCAATGTGTCATTACATCGATCTAAATCCTAGATCAGCTAGCATTAGTATACAGGGTGATTTGTTAAAGAAGGTACATATTGCAGGAGGGTGATGAGTACTCTGTTCTGATACGGAATATTACAAAAAATAGGTAAAAAAACATTTTTTTTTTAAATCTGAATTCAACAAAACCACCTCAAACATAAACAATTTCGGCTAAAAGAGTGTTGATTAACGACCTCTAGTGATCTCGCGCACCCCACACCTCCGCCACACCCATCAGCTGTCGAAAAACCATCATTTTGCAAGAATTTTAGATATTTTTAAGTTGCGATTACTAAGGCATTAAGCCATATTCTTTGGTAATAATATTTTTACTGGTCGTATATAACCATCAGCTACCATGACCTTCAATATGTACCCTCACTAAGAAATCACCCTGTGTGTTTGAAATGGAATAGCTAAAGTATCAACAAACATTATCGTAGTAAATAAACATATATGTGTTATCACACACGATATTAGTAAACACAGGATGTCTGTGCTGCGTCGTCAAGTAAAAATCGATTTTATTATCTTATCTGTAGGGTTGTTAATCGTTTGTATGTCTAAAATAACATCGTAAATTCATTTATACACGTGCTAAGCATACAGTTACATACTATGCAGTTATGCAGAGTTAATTAGAATCACCGAATTGATCCCTTTTCGGTAAATTCGAATCATTTTTAACAGACTTTCCAAAAGCAGTTTGGGGTTTTTTTTCAGTTGGAGGAAATCACCGGATCCCGGCTTTCCGAAGCCCACCAAGATTGGACCGCTCGTCACCCTCCCACGGAATACTCCGCTGGGTCAGAACCAGCGT
This sequence comes from Trilocha varians, assembly GCA_030269945.2. NCBI lineage: Eukaryota > Metazoa > Arthropoda > Insecta > Lepidoptera > Bombycidae > Trilocha > Trilocha varians. The sequence goes on along the minus strand of AP028278.1, from coordinate 14,457,858 downwards.
AGGTCGGGGAGCGCGGTCTACCATCCCCCGGATGCCCTAACGCTAAGGGCGTGCTGAGCGAGACATGACACCTTGTTGGGTCCCCGCTCGCACTCACATGCATTGGGGACCCGAAACTCTTAGGGGGCCAGAATCCGGGCAAGATCCCGGTCCCGGCCCCCTGCTCGACGGCGGCGGGTTGGTAAGTTGAGAGCGGCGTATAGCCTTTCTCTTTCAGCCCCCGCCACCTGCTGCTGCGAGATGGTGGACTCGCAGAAGTCGAGCATCAAAGTAGTTTGAGTGGACCGATTTGGATGATTCTTATATCAGATTAAAGGTGATGGTCGTGGTGGGCTATCATTTTTAAAGATCGAATAAGTACTTTAGGAGTTTTGTTTAAAAATGTATTTTTAAGGACAAGATTTCACGATATGCGCGTGTTTGCCTATATCTATTTACTGGGTCAACCGATTTCGATGATTCTTTTTTTGTTAGAAAGCAGAATTTGATAAAGATATGTTTAGTACTTTTTATGTTATCCTTGAATACGCTTAATACAGGGTGATTTGCGAATGATTTTTTTTTATTGCCTTGTAGGCAGACGAGCTAACGGGCCACCTGATCGTAAGCGGTTACCGTTGCTCATGGACCTCTGCAATGCCAGCGGACACTGCGCGCCGCTACCTACGGCCTACCTTTTAAGGCCTTTCTTTAAGCCTCGTTTGAAGAAGGACAAGTCATAGCGCTATAGCTAATCATAGATGTATTATACTGAACGCGGTTTATAAGTACTTCATTGTTCCAAGATGTTAATAAGTAAATATAACAAGAAAAACAATAAGTTTACTGTTTATTTACGTAACAGCGTTAAATAATATACAGTCTCATTGAGGTCTAGCCTTGAATCAAGGTTATTATTTTTCCTCCAAACTTTCAAGATATTGTGCTACATTTTACCTTAAAAATTTAGCTCTCTATCGCACGGTTAATTTGTCCATTGTATTAATAATTTATTTTAAAGAAAACTTTTTAAATGCAAGCTTTTAAGATCCTGGATATCACGTAGCAATAGAGTGTTAGTTTATACAAGTAAAACGAGCCAACGGGTCTATCTTGTTTAGTTGTTTAGTCCCTATGACCTTCCGAATCTATCATCAGATCAGCGCCATTTTGTCATATTACATTGCATTGCATTACATTTGCATTGTCACGCGATATACATCTGCGTGCAAAATGTCAGCTCAATCGAAAACCGGGAAAATTGTCAAAACCAACTTGCAAGATTCCACCTGAACTTACAAGTTTAACATAGTTACATCCAATGCAAGTTAATATTGGTTGTCAAATATTTCCCTTCCGCTTTTGCTCTTTATTCAATGCTTTATAAAAAGTGTTACAGTGATCGGATTTAGTTCAAATATGCGCCGTTTTGTTCGATAATCTGTTTCCATCTAGACGGCAACTTCATAATACCTCCCCCGTAGAAGCTCCTCCTTATTTGCGAAGAACTCGGACAGCCACTTTTCACAAGCCTCTTTTGAGTTCTTTACACCACCAAGGGCGTTCGCCATGGACAGAAACAGGTGGTGTAAAAATGTAACAGATCACGAGATAGTTAATACTATTTGTTTGAGCCGCATGCTCAAATTTGTCGTCAATGTAGAGGTGAGAGCTCAAGGGATATTTCACTGATGATCGGTGCACCCTTGTGCTCATTGGCCTGCCGTCTGGTGTTTGCTGGAGCGCAAAGTATTGGCGCTCTGGAACCTAGACGGCACACTCGACCTCTTTTTACGGACACACGATGTGTCACGTATAAAAAGAATAAATTAGAATATATGTCATAATTGACATAAGATCGAACAATATATATAGAAAAATGATGAAATTGTGATTCCAAACTATTAAAATATAAAATCATTCGTTGTCGACGGTCGCAAGAGTGTGCCATTGGTGAAGGAGCTGCTGATACTATTGCAGGAAGGTAGCACTGGACACAAGGACATTGTTTCACAGGTGAGTGCATTAGTTTCATCGTGAAGTAATTCCTTGAGCTCTCCGACGTATCTTTGGTCGGTGACGGGCACCTCTTATTGCGACCCAGGGTATAAGGCCCACATAGGTTTGGGGCTATTTACACGCCCCATGCCTCCCCACTATTAATTCCTGTTTATGTCCTTTATGTAAATGTTATTTATTCAAAGACATTGAGTCAACTTGTAAATAAGGAAAATCATATCATTACTTGTACTGAGTCTACAAATAATGATTGGTCAGAACCACAATTCAATTGTTTTAAAACATTTAAAATGTTTTATAATAAAAAATCCTTTACGATGATTAAGCAGTTAATTTAGTATCGAAAACAGGAAAAATTGTGATGAAAATAATTATATTTGTGTGCAGGGATTTACATATTCATTCTGCGAAATCAACGCCATACACTTTTCTGTTATTGTTTTATTACATACTAGCTGTCCCGCGCCACTTCGTCTGCGCCAATCTCAATTAAATGTCAACGATTCGATTTTTTCTCGTTGTAAATACCATCCTTGAACTTCATTGAGAATTTAAAAGAACAACAATTTCTAAAATAAATGTAGCCTAAGTTACTCGTTATAACATAAACTATCAGTCATTGAAAGTCAGCCCGTCCGAAGCCAGAACAAACAGACAGTGGCCACCTTCCAGCTCCATCATCAGACCTTGACATTCATCCTATACGCAAAGAACTCATCAAGATGCTTTATTAGAGCCATACATATAATAAAGCCTTTATTCAATAATCTTTACATGCGGTTACTTATCCTAAAATTATATTACATAAATATTACTATGAGTACTAATTATTTGTTGACACCGGTACGCGAAGATTATCTTGCTTTTCAGCAAAGGCCTCCCCTAGAGTTTTCCACAAAGTGCGATCTTGAGCTTGTCTTCCCCATGTTACACCTAATATTCTTCGTATGTCATCGTCCCATCGACGGCGTTGTCTCCCTTTGCGCCTTTTGTGTTGTCTTGGGCACCACTCTGTCACATCCTTAGACCATTTGTTTTGTTTACTACGTATCATATGACCTGCCCATCTCCATTTCAGTTTTTTAATAAAGTTCTTAACGTCTGTTAGCTTAGTTTTGTTTCTAATTGTTTTTAATTTAATTTTATCCTTAAGTTTGATATTGAGTATGCTGCGTTCCATACCATGCTGACATACTTCAAGTGAGTGTATATCGCGATTCGTTAGACTCCATGTTTGGCATCCGTATGTCATGACAGGAAGAATACATGACTCAAATATCTTCTTCTTGGCTCCGAGTGGTACTTGGGAATTTTTCATGACCTCTTTGAGAGACCAGTATCTCTTCCATGCCATATTTATTCTATTGTTTATTTCTTTTTTTGATAGGTCTTTTGGAGATATGATCTGTCCGAGGTATGTATATTCTTCCACGTATTCTATTGTGGTACCGTTAACGGTTATTGGAATGTAGTTTTGATTTGTCATTAATTTCGTTTTTGAAGTATTCATCGATAGTCCAACTTCATTGCTTTCGTTCACCAGTTGCTCTAGCATTTCTTGTAAGCCTGCTGCGTCTTCAGATATCAGTATAAGGTCATCGGCAAATCTTAAATGGTTAAGTTTTACGCCATTAACATTTAAACCGTGTTCCTCCCAATTCAAACGTCTAAATATATATTCCAAAACAGCTGAAAAAATTTTGGGTGACATAGGATCCCCTTGCCTCACTCCTCTTTTTATTGGAAAGTATTCACTTTCTCTCTCGGTTCGTATTTTCGCTTTCATATTTTTGTATATGTTTATGATTAGTCGTAAGTATTTTTTGTTAACTCCTTGTGTTCGTAGGGCTTCCCAAATTTTCTCATGCCTTAGAGAATCGAATGCCTTATTGTAATCAACAAATGCTAAGTAAAAGGCAATGTTATATTCGTTACATTTCTGAATAATTTGCTTAATAGTGTGGATGTGATCTATGGTTGAGAAGCCGCTTCGAAAACCTGCCTGTTCTTTGGGTTGGTTTTCGTCCAAAACATTATTTATACGGTCTAGTAGTATCTTTGAAAATATTTTGTATACATTAGACATCAAACTGATTGGTCTGTAATTGGCTATATCGTTAGTTTTTCCTTTTTTATGCAATAATATTATAGTTGAAGAAGTCCACTGGTGAGGTATGTTTTCGGTTTCCAAAATCTCATTAAATAAATTTGTAATATATTTTCTTGTTGTACTAGATGTCACCATCAGAATTTCGTTGGAAATACAATCCTCTCCCGGTGTCTTTCGTTTTTTCTGCGATTTAATAGCCTTATTGACTTCTTCTTCTAATATATATGGTATCTCCTCTTCGTTAAATGTTTCGTAATCAGATAGATGGCTAGGGCTGGGTTTCATGTTTTCGTCACTGTATAACTCTCTATAATAAGTTTTTGCTATTTGTAATATTTGTAGTCTATTTGTTTCCATTTTTTTACTTTTGGGTTTCTTCATGTTATCGATCCAGTTTGAATATTCTTTTAGTTCATTCCAAGCTCTCTTGACTCCACCCGAGTTTTTGATGTGATAATTTAATGTGTTGGTCCTAGTTTGCTGCCTGTGTTTGCGTATTTGTAAATTGATATCTTTACTTAATTTTGCTATTTCTGTTTTGTTATTTTTTCTATCTTTAAATAAAGTTTTCCTTTCACTAATCATTTTTCTTGCTACGAGACCCAGTTTGTCTTTGTAAGCTTTAATAGTTCTGGCTTTCTTTTCAATTTCCTTTAATTCTTTTTCTAAGGCATCATATTTTTCTTGTACACTGTGTTTCTTGTACACAATTTTTAATTTAATCTGCTTCTACTACTTCTTTTGATTGTAAATACAATGAGTTTTACCTTTTGTGTTGCACTTTACAGTTGTTTTTAGTTGTTTATTTGGTGATTTCACTGGTAAAGTTATTTTTAACTTGAGAGCACTTTTAACGTAACGTACTTGTTTGACAGCCGGAAACGGCTATTAGAGCCATACACATTTCTGTTATTGTTTTAATACATATTTGGGATGTTGTTAATGGCGATAATTGGACGCGAATGCGAATATTCATTTCCATCATTCACTTATTGATCTTTTATAGGAAAAGTTCAACATTAACTGACCTGAAGACTACGAATGAGTTAAGGTTCATGTAGCAGTAGCTAGAGGTGGTCACACGTATCGTCTGATCAATAGACACACAGACTTTTGAGGAGAGGATACTGGTACTACGGATTAGTTAAGGTTCATGTAGCAGTATTTATAGATACACTATTATGTGTTTTGTATGTGTTTGTAATGTCCACAATAATACACCGTGCGTCACTAAAATGTCAAGTTTTGACAGGAAAAGTCTAAAGTTGTCTTTTTCGACAGTGACATGACATTTTTTTTCTTTGGCACTGTCGTGGCCTTTTCAGTTTCGTTTCATCATAATACTTTATCTTCTAAATCTTCGATCAAATATACGTGATACGCATTTTTAAATAAAATTTGAAAGTGGCATCTGATTTTTTTTTCTCTTGACATATTTTTTACTTTTTTTTAGTATTCACAAATAGTTTTGGAAAATGAAGTCTAACATATTACAGCAAAGATTATATTTGTTACAAAGAAAAATGTGATAACGAATTTTGACACAAAATTTTCCGAAAAAGTTTTTATGCATTTTCTCATGAAAATCGTTCATGTCTAGTGTAACGCGTCGCGCTGCCTCGTGTAATTTCCTGCTGGGTTTTGAGAGTAGAGGATTTTAGTGCGGTTCAGCTCACACATACTTAAATAAATTCACGCTACTTCCGTCGATATTATTATTATCGTATGTTGGTAAAGATACTGGATAAGTATTATTTAAATTCATAACAATTCGATAAGCGACACAGAATATATGCCAAAAGGCAAAATATATGTATAAATCATGCTTGGTAAACGCAGTCATAATCATCTCTCACGGGTAGGTACAAAATATTTCGGGTATATCTTGTTTAAGACAAGAGTTCCTATGACTACCGAATCCATCATCAGATCAGCGCCATTTTGTCATATTATTGCATTGTCACGCGATATACATCTGTGTGCAAAATGTCAGCACAATCGGAAACCGGGAAGTTTGTCAAATTTAACTTGCGAGATTCCAGCCGAACTAACATAGTTCCATCCAGTGCAAGTTAATACAAAAATTCTAAAAGTTTTTTTTTCTTTTCCATCTTTAGATATAGAAGTTTAGTTGTTATAAAAGTTTTTGGAACGAAGTTCCTTATCGCGCGTTATCGAAAGGTGGCTAGACGGAAAAAAGTGTTACGAAAAGTTGTCACGACACTTTTTTGTTTTATATGATTATCGCTAGATGGCGCTGTGATCAAAATATTTTAAAATACTTTCCTTATCGCGCGTTACGTTAGGAAAAAAAATATAAGATATCTTTTAATCGAAAGGAACTTCGTTCTATTCGGGTGTCCCATGACACCTCACAAGTTTTTAGTTACTTCTGTTAAGTATGTTTTCTGTGATCATATTCAATTATTATAATTTGATAAGAAATGAACGAAATTGTGTCAAATTTAATCGTAATATTACGAATAGTAAAGTTTTATAAAGAAGTAAAAATTTTTACAAAAGAAATAATCACTATTTAACATAATTTTTAACCAAGGTCAAAAAAGAAGTTCCATTATTTGGCCGTTTATACAGGGTGATTTCCTAGTGAGTGTAAGTACATATTGAAGGTCATGGTAGCCGATGGTTATATACGACAAGTAAAAATATTATTACCAAAGAATATGGCTTTACAAGCTTAATATTAACTTGCACTGGATTTAACAATGTAAGTTCAGGTGGAATCTTGCAAGCTAAATTTGACAAACTTCCCGGTTTCCGATTGAGCTGACGTTTTACTTGTATTCGCTCGCACTCTACTGCTACATGATATCCAGGATGTTATAAAGCTTGTATTTAAAAAGTTTTCTTAAAGATTTTTAGAACGAAGTTCCTTATCGCGCGTTATCGAAAGGGTTAGATGGAAATTTTTATGAAAAAGTTGTCACTACACTTTTTGTTTTAGATGATCATCGCTAGATGGCGCTGTGATTAAAATCTTTTAAAACAATTCCTTTTTTGTTTTATATGATTAATGCTAGATGGCGCTGTGATCAAAATATTTTATTTACTAACTAATTATAATAACTTGAAAAATAAAATTTTATTACAATTCCCTCACTAAAGGAACTTCGTTCCATCCGGGTATCCCTTGACACCTCTCAATTTTTTTTTTCCTAAAATTATACCATTATTCAACAACAACTACTATAGATGGCATAATAGTTGTGGCGACCACTAATAGCGCGCGAGATCCTGAATCGCGGTTACAACATTTGCAAAAATCTTCGCATATATACGACATCTGAAAATCTACTACAGTGGGCTTCGGCCTGACCACCATACACTACCTCGGTCACAACGAGATCTCCCTTTGGCAAAAAGTCCACTGTACCCACAATAGTAAAATCATGAACTATAATGATTCTAGTCATTGCACTGATAACTATTTAAGATAAAACTTCCATTGTTCTTTTATTTTATTCATAGTGTTGTTTATTTATTTTTAATGTATTATACTATTATTTATGCTCAACTTCATTTGCGTCACAGTATTATTATCTAGAAGTATTTTTAATTGTGAAATGTTAGCTGATTTCAAATGAATAGAATGTCAAGTGATTGTTTTTTTATGTTCTACTATAACGTTAGTTGAACCGATTTGAATGATGACTTTTTCCACGTGATTATTTTGTGGGTGAACCGATTTTACTTTTTCTAAAGCTATCTACTTCCGACATAGCGTTTAAATTTGGCCAAGAATTGAGAACTAGTTTTTGAAAAACTTTTAACAAAAATTTTTGGGATCGCTTTTGAAATATTTTCTTTCCAACAAAACAATATTCGTAAAATTCGATTGACAAAGGACTGAGTTATCCACGAAAATAAATGAATTTTGTGACCTCATTTTTAGACGTCGGTTATAAATTAGTAAATTTTCGTGAAAAACATGAAATTCCTGTTTACTTAAAAAGTCAAAGTCAAATCATTTATTTCAAAGTAGATGTGGACACACATAAATTTTAAATGTCAAAAATAAAATCAAAATTCTACCACCAGTTCGCTAAAATTACGCCTCCGTCCTGAGAAGAAACTCAGCGGGCATGTCTTTTTAATTTAATGTTTTTTTTTTCTTTTTTTAAATTTTTTTTTTTCAATATTTTTGTTATTAACAAATGTATCAATTGAAATGGCCCGGGACGAGCACCTCATTCCCATTTTGTGCAGTCATTTATATAATCACTAGCTGCCCCACGCAACTTCGTCTGCGTCGAAAAAAAAAAAAAAAAAATAGGGGTGGACTACCCCTAACATTTAGGGGGATGAAAAATAGATGTTGGCCGATTCTCATAGATACCGGATAAGCACAAAAAATTTCAACAGAATCGGTCAAGCCGTTTCGGAGGAGTTCAAGTTCGAACACCGTGACACGAGAATTTTATATATTAGAAGATTAAATTTATAATATGCTTTACTGCATAGCCGTTCTTTGATAACTCTCTTAAAGTTCAAGACTTCATAATAATCTTTAAAATTGACCAGTATTTTAGTTTTATGCCTATAAATGGTTTTTGCGGAAATTATCGACTGACTTTTATGTATGTTACGAAGTTCTATTTCAATAACATTTTTAAACACATCTTGATGGAAATAATAGTATTTGTTTAGTAGTTATTAACACTTGTGTGTCATATTGACCAAGTTCCATAAATGTCTTTTTTTGTGTTTTTAACCGCGTTTAGTAGATGGACCGTTTTGAATGATACTTTTTTACAGAACGACGACGTTTAAAAATGTAACTCTTAGAGAATAGTCTGGGTTTGTGTTGTTTTTTTAGATGAACCTATTTCGATGATTGTCTTTTTGATACAAAGCAGATACTTTAGACTTAATCTCATATAAATTTGGTAAAGATCTGACTGGTAGTTTTTGTGCTATGAGAAATGGAAGTCGGTCGTTTTTGTCATGATATAATCATGCCTGGTCTTACTTACAGAAGGCATAAGTAAATATTTTTATTTGAAAGTATATGTACAGGGTGATTTCCTAGTGAGGGTACATATTGAAGGTCATGGTAGCTGATGGTTATATACGACCAGTAAAAATATTATTACCAAAGAAAATGGCCTTAGTAATCGCAACTTAAAAATATCTAAAATTCTTGCAAAATTATGGTTTTTCGACAGCTGATGGGTGTGGCGGAGGTGTGGGGTGCGCGAGATCACTAGAGGTCGTTAGTCAACACTCTTTTAGCCGAAATTGTTTATGTTTGAGGTAGTTTTGTCGAATTTAGATTTTTAAAAAAAATCTGTAATTTTACCTATTTTTTGTAATATTCCGTATTAGAACAAAGTACTCATCACCCTCCTGCAATATGTATCCTTTCTAAAAAATCACCCTGTATACTATATTTCTCATACATTGAAAACTAACTTTTCCTTTATCCCTCAAAACTACACTTTGATTCACGATAACGTCGAAATATTTCGTTCCGTAAACAAAATTCCATGTAAAAACAGTTTTACCTTATTTTAGCACAATTTTGCCACAAAATTGACGTTATTTCAATACCTTAACAAACCACAGAGCTAAGAAAACACTACACTAATACGGTTTTTTATGACACTATTAAAATCGCGTGTATGCGGTTTTTATCGCGAGATATACGTCTGCACTGTCCAACCGCTTGTCGCTGACTGTTGACTGTTTGTAAACGCATTGCATATCAGTGTTGGTTGTTTTCATTATAAACGTAGTAAACGACTGCCAAGATATAAAATGGCGTCGCGCATCATGGCTATTTTTGGTTGCGGGTTAAATGGCTGAAAAAAAACTCGAGAAAGGATAAAGATAAGATGCTTAGTCTGTGCAATGGGGTGTCAAGATGGTTAACCTTCCTATACTCGCGCCAATTTTTGTAACACCTATACTCGCGCACGGTGTCACAGACCGATAGTTTGTACCCCTACAACATATTTTTTTTAACAAGAAACACATAAAGTATTACTATTATTTTAAAGTTTAGGATGTAATGAAACAAAACAGTATAACTAAAAGTTATTTTATTAATTATTTTACCAACTTATAGTTTTATCACAAATCAGTCTTAAAATTTGAGATTATTTTCTTAAGTACTAAAAAATTAAAATAAAATCTGAACTTCTTTTTAAAAACAAATTAAACTTCTTATTAATAACAACAAACATATCAATAAACATATTTATCTATGTTTGACTTAATTTTGAGCCTCGCCATAGCAATCAGGGCATACGGTTACAGCATGCTCCAAACAAAAGTATTTTTTGCAGGTGGCACAGTTGTAACGTGTCTTGCGGTTTTTTTTCGAAGAGCAGTATCCACAACGACCTACTTTATTATTGTAAGATGTTGCTGCAGACTCGGGTCCATCTAATTTGCATATTTCGGTGAGCCTGAGTCTTATGCTTCTCGGCAAGGATGAAATGAGAGCCCGTCGTCTAAGTTGCGGATTGATCAAATCGTATGCTAAGGCTTCAAGGAAGACTCGACGGCTAATTTTCTTGTTAGGGTTATTCTGCAGGTATATTATAAACGTATTTATACCCGCTACATTCATTAGGCTATAAAATATCACCATTGGCCATCTATTTGTCCCACGTGCGACGTTGTAAGTCTCACACATTTTGTCTACGGTATCTACTCCACCTTTGGTTCTATTGTAGTCCATTATAATTTCCGGTTTACCTGTATCTTCATTGATCTGGGCATCATCGTGCATGCTGGATACGAGAAGGACATTTTTGCCTTTTTTTGGTACATAGGATACAAGACTGCAATTGCCACGGTGCCCGAATAAACTAGATTTGTCGGCTCTTCCTCGTATTTCCGTGAAATTTTTAGGCAATTCTCGTTTGTTTTTACGAATTGTCCCAATAACTGTCAATTTGTGTTGAGACTCAAGCTTATCTATCAATGGAATACTAGTGAAGAAGTTATCACATGTGATATTACGCCCAGTATTGTGAATATTTTCACTCAATCGCAAAACCAAAGCTAAAGCGGAGTTATCAACTTGGTATGGACCGTCTGGTTGCTTCCCAACATAAACTTCCATGGTATGGGTATAAAACATTTTGGCATCTGTCAACGCATACATTTTGATTCCGTATTTGTTGGGTTTTGATGGAATGTACTGGCGAAAGTTACAACGTCCTCTAAAAGCCTCTAACTTCTCGTCAATTGTAACATACTGAGACACGCTGTAATATTTTTTGAACGTTCCCACAACTATATCAAACAACTCTCTAATAGGTGCCAGTTTATCCAGTTGTATTCTCTCTTCTCGTGTATCTTTACTGTCAAATCTGAGACAACGCATCAATAGAAAAAACCTGGATAATCCCATAGTCAAACGAAATATCTCCGGGGATGACCCGTCAGTTCTGAAAAAATCTTTGGCATTTAGACGAGCGTTCCTTCTGACTCCAGCAAATAGTAAAAGGCCTAAAAAAGCTTCAATTTCAATATTGTCTGTATCGGCGCAGTCTCTCTCTCTTGTGAAATTATGCTTCATGCGATTAATTTGTTCATTAGTGTACTTTACTATCAGGCTGATAGTGCCCTCCGAAAAAAAAAGCCGCCACAGCTCACCTGGTTCCTTCAAATTTCTAGCTTCTCCTCTAGCGCCTGGAAGTTGAGTAACTATATTTCTAGCACGTCGCCTAGTTGGGTTTGAGGCAGGAGATTTATTCCACCTTGTCTGTCCATCTTTTCCTAAGTAAAAATCATGGGATCGTTCATTATGTTCTTCCTCAGATATCTCGTCATTGTCATCGTCTTGCTCGGTATCATATGTCTCTTCTTGTACCTCCACGTTATCTTCCACCTCACTGTCATTTTCGTCTTCATAGCTTGAGCTAGAACTTAATTCTTCCAGCAACAATCTGATGTGATCATCGTCCATTTTGATATGGATTAAAACCTAAAAAAGAATGATAAAATTGGTCAAAATATAATATAGAGCAACATACATACATATATTTTACTATATATACTTTATAAAGTAATCAAAGTCCGCAAAAAATATACAAATGCACGAAATAAATTATATTAATACTTACACAAAAAGTTACACCTATACTCGCGTCGGTCTCGTGGACCGATTGGTGACGAGTGCTACAACACGTGTGTTTCGCCCGAACGCGCGGCGTGCACTAAAACGAAGTTAGCCACAAATCCGGCAGCTAGCAAGGAACTCAACTTCTTAGGATTTACCTGCATAAAAATAATTACGAAAATGTGTTTCGTCGGTCTCACAGACCAACGCGCGAGTATAGGAAGGTTAAGAATGCCGTATGCGTAACGCGTCGTGCCGCCCCGTAACACCTCGTGCTGGGTTTTGGCCTGGTAAAGAATATGGTTTAAAGTAGTTTAAACAGTTAAAGCCTTAGTTATGTTTGTAACTTAAAAATATCTTAAATTCTTGCAAAACGATTGTCGCTCGACAGCTGATGTGTGTGGCGGATAACTTGAGGTTGTTAGTCAACACACTATTGTTCGATTCTTTTGGGATAGTTTTGTCGTGTTTTGTTTTTTTACCAAATTTGGTGCCGATTTTTTAAAATATTTATTTATAGAACAGTACTCATCAACCTCCTTCAATAAGCTGTTGCTTAAAAATAAATAAATAAACACTAATTTTGTCACTTACAATGTTTCAAAATACCGTAGATTTAATTGGATTTTCTTTTGTTTGGGTCGTTTTTGTCAAAACTAAACACAATGTGTTCGTTTTATCTCGTCTATCTTACGTAAAATTACTCAATGATATATCTAACATTGTATGTGTTGTGTTAGACTATGACTCCAAATAAGCAAGGTATTATCATCACTACATATCTATACTTCTATACTAATATTATAAAGCTGAAGAGTTTGTTTGTTTGTTTGTTTGTTTGTTTGTTTGAACGCGCTAATCTCAGAAACTACCGGTCCTATTTCAAAAATTCTTTCACTGTTGGAATGTCCATTTATCGAGGAAGGTTATAGGCTATATTTTATTTTCAATAAAATTAGGGATCCGTATGAAAATATCGAATATATAACACAAGTGAATAATCAAAAACTTATTTATGCGTACGCTGCATAAACTATTGACAATAGAACAAAATGATGTACTACGGGTTTTTAGTTCTTTTGAAGACAAACAAAAAAGTCCGCGACAGCATATATTTAACTATCATAGTTTAGTCACAACAACTGCTTTTATGTTCAAAAAAAAAAAAAAAATCGTCCGAGGAATGAATTTAATGTTAAATTAGTATTGTTATATTAATCCTTATCCAAATAAAGTATTTTGTTATCAAGAGTATTAATGTAGAAGTAAATTACTTTTTGTATTATTCCAATCGGACTTTTCGTTTAGAAGTTATCACGAGTATAAAACTCCCCGCGCCGTGCAAATAATATCGCAACAGCATTAAGAGTACTGATTGAACCCCTTTGTGACGCAGACGAAGTTGCGAGGGTCATCTAGTTATAAAACAAAGTCGATATCCGCTGTCTGTCTCTATGTATGCTTAGATCTTTAAAACTACGCAACGGATTTTGAAGCGGATTTTTCTTTCCTATAGGGTGGGCAATCTAACGTTTGCATTTTGAACTACTGTTTATTTAGAGAATGACAGCTCAAATGTCATTCAATTTGTGTTCATAATTTAGTTAAAGGTTTGACATTTACGAAATGGGACGCTATACGCTTGAACAAAATTGGGAAATATTGAAAAGTTACTTCCAAAGTGGTGAGTCTTCAATCCAAACTGTAAGAAATGTGTATGTGTGTCAAATGAAGCCCATTTTCACCTCGGAGGCTATGTCAATAAGCAAAATTGTCGCACCTGGGGGTCGGAAAAACAACACGTCACCATTGAGAAGCCAATGCACCCACAAAGAGTTACGGTTTGGTGTGGGTTTTGGTCCGGCGGCATCATTGGAAAATGAGCAAGGAGCCGCCGTTACGGTCAATGGCGAGCGTTACCGTGCCATGCTCAACGAATTGAAGAGTACGACATGGACGACATTCTTATTTTCTTCTAAAGCAGGTTTTTCTGGGTTAATCTCATATGAATTTCATAAAGATCCGACTAGTAGTTTTTGCGCTATTCTTGAAAAATAGAAGTCGGTCATTATTTGTAAAAATACTTATTAGTCGAAAATACATTCAGTATGTCAATTACGAAATACCTAGCACAAAACTAAATCTATATCTACTTGTGTAAACAAACGAGAATCTCGAATTATTTTTAGAAGTTTTTTGGGCGCCATTCCAATTTTTCGTCGTAATGTAAAGTAATTGTTTTGTTTATATATCATAAAAGACGTGTATATATCGCATGTAATTAGTTATCTTATTTACGTTATGTTTAGCTTCGCTTTTATTTAGCCAAATATACAGGGTGTTTTTTTAAAGAAGGTACATATTGCAGGAGGGTGATGAGCAGGTACTGTGTTCTAAAACGGAATATTACAAAAAATAGGTAAAATTACATTTTTTTTTAAATCTAAATTCGACAAAACTATCTCAAACATAAACAATTTCGGCTAAAAGAGTGTTGACTAACGACCTCTAGTGATCTCGCGCACCACACACCTCCGCCACACCCATCAGCTGTCGAAAAACCATCATTTTGCAAGAATTTTAGATATTTTTAAGTTGCGATTACTAAGACATTAAGCCATATTCTTTGGTAATAATATTTTTACTGGTCGTATATAACCATCAGCTACCATGACCTTCAATATGTACACTCACTAAGAAATCCCTGTATAATGCAATAATAGAATAAATAAAATATTTACATAGATGTATTCAAAATGCATAGATCCAGTCGTGTTTGAATTTTATTGACAAAAAGTTTATTATAACTAGCTGGTCCACGCAACTTCGTCTGCGTCACATAAGAAAAAAATTCTCACCGCTTAAACCGTCTCCAACTTCCACGACAATTTCAAGACTAAAATTAGCCAAAACGGTCCAGCCGTTCTTGAGTTTTAGCTACAATAACGAACAGCAATCTATTTTAAATAAGAGAAGATTATAAGCTTTATATTAACTTGCAGGGAACCGATTTTAATCATTTTTTTTTATCAGATAGGTAATACGTCTGCTGATATTTTGTTTAAATTTAATCAGGATCTGACTAGGAATTCTTGAGTTATCTTAAAAGATGGAGTCGGTAGTGAAGTTAAATTTCATGGTTTTCGATTAAAATATTACATTGTCACGCGATATACATCTGCGTGCAAACTGTCAGCTCAATCGGAAACCGGGAAGTTTGTCAAATTTATCTCGCAAAATTCCACCCGAACTTACATAGTTACATTCAATGCAAGTTAAAATAAACAAAGCCTGCAATAAAATGCCAAAATGTTATAAAGTGGCTTGCTTAGACAGTTATATAAGGCGTTTTTAAAACTGATCGTTTGTTTTTCAGAGAAACAGTAGGTAACTTAAAAAAAATATAATGTAAAAAAAGATAATAAACGATTCAAATTGAAAAAAAAATCTAACAATGAATTCTAGAAAGATAGCAATTTATTTCACTTTGATAGTATTATGATTTGGAATCATTTCGTCTGGTTCTATTTTTTTTAAAGACAGACAAACGAGCTCATTGAGAACTAAGTGACATTTGACACAGATGAGTGGTTTAAATAAAGATGAAGAATTGTTTTTTTTTTATTGTCATGTAGGCAGACGAGCCAGCGGGCTGCCTGATGGTAAGCGGTCACCGTCGCTCGTAAACCTCTGCGATGCCAGGGTAATGAGCCATTATCTTTCTACTAATATATACTATACAGGACTTTTCTTAAACCTCGTTTAAAGAGGGACATGTCAAAGCGGTCCAACATACTTCTCTTGTTAAATCGTGTTAGTCTTTCTACAAGCTTTATATTAACTTGCATTTGATGTAACTATGTAAGTTCGGGTGGAATCTTGCAAGCTAAATTTGACAAACTTCCCGGTTTTCGATTGAGCTGACATTTTGCACGCAGACGTAAATCGCGTGACAATGCAATAATATGATAAAATGGCGCTGTTCTGATGATAGATTTGGAAGGTGGTCATGGGAACTCCTGTACTAATAAGTTAGACTCGTCGTTGTCTCGTTTTACTTGTATTAGCTAGCACTCTACTGCTACATGATAATAAAGATCATAAAAGATTGTATTTAAAGTTTTCTTTAAAATAGATTATTACCATTTTCGTGACGATATTATACCATAATTAGTGTCATTAACTTGAATAAATGTAAAATATGAATTACTTTTAACCATTACTTCAACATTGCGCCTACCGGTTCGTGGCCGCCACTCCAGAACTTTTCGGCCCCACCGGCCATCCGTTCTTCGCACAATGTGTCCTGCCCATTGCCACTTCAAAGATGCAATTCTTCGGGCTATGTCGGTTACTTTAGTCCTTCTGCGGATCTCCTCATTTCTGAACGAACCGGTAGGCGCAATGTTGGTAGACCCCCCACAAGATGGACCGACGATCTGGTCAAGATTGCGGGAGGTCACTGGATGCAGATGGCGCAGGACCGGTCGATGTGGCGAAGTTTGGGGGAGGCCTATGTCCAGCAGTGGACGTCTATAGGCTGATGATGATGATGATGATGATTACTTCAAGCAAAGTTCATTTTCGAAGACTCAAATTATTTTAACACATTTCTATATCGGTCTCTTTTCCACGTGTAATATTTATTGATGCTATCTCTCTCACTCGCTATTTGGTATGAGGTACACATTTTTAAACGTAATGTATGTATTTAAAATACGTATTTAGTGTGACAAATTCTTCTATTACATAACAAACTTATTTTTGAAACGCGTAAAAATTATCTATACAAATCTATTTTTTCGCTTTTAAGGCTTAAACTATGACATAATCTAGTCATAACAGTGTAATAATATTAAAAATGTCTATTTCACTAAGGGGTGGGCCATATAAAGTTTACATTTTTCAAAAGTTCGACTGTCATGTTGGCTGTGTGGCATGTTGCGCCATCCTGTTGAAACCAAATGTCGTCCATGTCATACTCTTCAACTTTTGGAAACAAAAATTCGTTGAGCATGGTACGGTAACGCTCGCCATCGACCGTAACGGCGGCTCCTTGCTCATTTTCCAATGATGCCGCCGGACCAAAACCCACACCAAACCGTAACTCTTTGTGGGTGCATTGGCTTCTCAATGGTGACGTGTGGATTTTCCGATCCCCAGATGCGACAATTTTGCTTATTGACATAGCCTCCGAGATGAAAATGGGCTTCATCTAACACACACACACATTTCTTACAGTTAGAACTGAAGACTCACCACTTTGGAAGTAACTTTTCAATATTTTCCAATTTTGTTCAAGCGTATAGCGTCCCATTTCGTAAATGTGAAACCTTTAACTAAATTATGAACACAAATTGAATGACATTTGAGCTGTCATTCTCTAAATAAACAGTAGTTCAAAATGCAAACGTTAGATTGCCCACCCTATAGTTACCTATTGGTATTTCAATCGATAAAATATTTGTTGTACAGTTTATTACAACACCACTGGCTAAAAACGGTAAAGAAAAACATCGTGAAGAAAAGGATTGTAAAAATCCTTTGAAGATATGTGAAGTCCCCAATCCGCATTGGGCTAGCGTGGTGGACTATGCCTAATCCCTCATCAGAGGAGACCTGAGCCCAGCAGTAGACAGTAATGGGTTGTTACAGTACTCACAGATTAAATATCTCAGTGTCAACATCACCCATAGACTTTCTCTTCTTTCTTGTATTTCTTGGCAAAGAATCAGAATAATTTGGACGGTACTCGTCCACCGTTAGTTCTTCATCGTCAAATCGAAAAGCAGCATTGGTTATACCCGTCGCCATCTTGAAAACAGTACAAAAAAGATTTTATTAAAAAAAACTTTAACTACAAACCTTTAAGATCCTGAATATCGTGTATCAGTAGAGTGCTAATACAAGTAAAATGAGCCCAAACACGACGGGTCTATCTTGTTTAGCACAAGAGTTCTCATGACCACCTTCCGTCATCAGACATCGTTTGACAGTTGGCCTACCAGTTGTCATTTGCGTGCATTGGAAGTGGGGAATTGTTTTTGACCGACTTCGTCTGTGTTTTTTTATGTTTGTTCCTCGACAACTTTAGTTTGGGTGGACCGATTTGAATGATTCTGGTGTCAGATGAAAGGTGATGGCTATACTTAGGTCCCATTGATTAGATCCCATTTCTTTTAAGATCTAACAAATACTTTTAGATCTGTGTTTAAAAATGTGTATTTTTAACGGACAAGTCACGATTTGCTATGTGATTTTGCGTGTATTTCTTTTTTATATGAACCGATTTCGATGATTCTTTTTTTGTTAGAAAGCATACATTTTGAGCATTATCTCATATAAGAATTTGATAAAGATCTGACTGGTAGTTTTAGTGCTATGCTTGAGAAATGGAAGTCGGGCGTTTTCAGAATTTTCACTAGCAAATAGCTGTTTTTGCAGTAAACATACTGTAGGCGACTGAATGTTAACAAAGTCTAAACAAACATTATAAAGGCAAAGGTACTAGCGACTAAAGCGCCACCTGTAAAAAGTTCTAATAAGAATGACTAAAACCTCATTTGTAAATATACTTTTTATATTTACGATTTAATGTTGGCGCGCTTTTTCGGTATATCGGTACAAATACAGATATCATATTTTTTCTCAATTTTTATTTTTTATAGTTTTTAATTGATTGTTTTTATGTTTCTTCTGCACAGGCAACGTTAGATTTCTTACACATACCTTTCTTCCTTTGTGATACAGACGAATTCGAAGTACGTCGATATAAAATGATAGAAATAAAACCTGTCTAGTTATTGACAGTATGCAGTTAATACTGATTTATTATCTTTGCAATGAGAAATTAAGTTGAGGAAAATATCTTGAAAATAAATTATTTAAAATTAGCTAATCTGCACTAATATTATAAAGAGGAAATCTTTGTTTGTTTGTATTGAACAGGCTCAAAAACTACGGAACCGTTTTTACAATTCTTTCACCATTTGAAGCATCATTATCCACGAGTAACATAGGATAGATTTTACTTTGGAAAAAAATGAGATCCATACTAAAACTTCAATAATGTAAGCCAAAAAAATACCTAAAATCTTTCTTACAGGGCCATGCGCTGCGAAAACTATTGATATTATCATTTTTGCCCCGTTGGAATGGACTCCCATCCGCGGTGTTCCCGGAGCACTATGACATGTCCCTCTTTAAACGAGGTTTAAGAAAAGTCCTGTATCGGTAGGCAATAGATAACAGCCCCTCATTGCTCTGGCATTGCAGAGGTTCATGAGCGACGGTGACCGCTTACCATCAGGTGGGCCGTAGGCTCGTTTATCTATCTATCAAAAAAAAAAAAATATAGAAAATGATGTACTACGGGTTTGTAGGTCTTGTTAAAATCTAACAGTGCTGTCTGAACACCTTTTTGACGCAGACGAAGTTGTGAGAATCAGCTAGTTTGTTATAAAAAAGCCTACCTTACATTCTTTCTTCTCATTAAAACACGCAATACAACAAACAATAAATAATTTTCATTTTACAAAGTAATAAATAACACAGATTGATCCTATTTACTTAATTATCTACTTCCGTT
This sequence comes from Trilocha varians, assembly GCA_030269945.2. NCBI lineage: Eukaryota > Metazoa > Arthropoda > Insecta > Lepidoptera > Bombycidae > Trilocha > Trilocha varians. The sequence goes on along the minus strand of AP028278.1, from coordinate 14,438,067 downwards.
AGTAGTTATACTAATTGTCATTCGACTGATGAGAGGGAAGTAAGTTCTGGAGTAACAATGGGCAGAACGGATGGCTAATGGAGCCGAAAAGGTCTGGAGTGACGGCACCGGTATGCACAACGCAAAGACATTCAACACTATGTATATTAAACTTTAATCTCTTTGGCAAAACGTAAGCAGACCTCACACAAGATGGACCGATGACCTGGTCAGGACAAACTTCCCGGTTTCCGATTGATGTGACATTTTGCACGCAGATGTATATCGAGTGTCAATGCGATATAATAATATCGCACTTCCGGTGCGACACTGTCACTTTTGCAAAAAATGCAAAAATGAGTTAATTAGATATTTAACTCATTTTTGCATTTTGTTAATGATCCTAAAGCCCCCCTTTACTTGGTGCGATAACAGTATAGTAAACTTAGTGAACTATATGTTCTTGTTTTCTTTTTAACTCATTGTGACATAACTACAGTTATAATTTTTCGTTAGAACCACTACGTCACTTCTGAGGGGTTTGGAAGAATTAAATAATGGTAATACTTAGTATATTTTTTACACTATAAAGTGATTAATATTTATCCAAAAGTTAAAAGTTGACGTTGTAGTATAAGCTTTTCATCTCATCTATATATTATGATGTGTATCATTGTTTTCTGAGGTGTCAAAGTTTAAATGCTTCTCCTGAAAAACTACATTTTTGCATAAGTGACAGTGTCTCACCGGGGGTGCGATGTGACAAAATAGAGCTGATCTAATGATGGAGTCAGAAGTTGGTCATAGGAATTCTTGCATTAAACAAGATAGACCCGTCGTGTTTGGGCTCGTTTTACTTGTATTAGCTAGCACTCTACTGCTACAAGATATCCAGGATCTTAAAAGCTTGTATTTAAATTTTCTTCACATTCACTAACTTAAACTCACCTTAAATTACTGAAAACACTATGTATAAGTAAAACTAAAGCACTAAGGCACAAAATAGTACACTAATCATATACACGAGTGTTTTAAACAAAAGTTAATGTTAAAATGTGGAGCTCTGTTATTCTTTTCGATAATAACTAACGCTACGTGTCTTGTATGAATATTTAAACGAATTGTGTTCGCACTCGTTAGGAATGTCGCGAGAAAAAGTGCTAAGTTATATTTTCTAAGTAGTTTAATGTATTAGCATTTGCTGTAAGCGCAGATTATTGAGGTCATCAAAAACGTATTGATTAACATTGTTCCTTTACTACACCCACTGCTGAGCTCAGCTCTCCTTCGAAGAGGGGTTAGGCATAGTCCACGCTTGCCCACTGCGGATTGGGGACTTCACATATCTTCAAAGGATTTTTAGAACCCTTTTCCGATATGCAGGTTTCCTCACGATGTTTTCCTTTACCGTTTTTAGCCAGTGGTGTTGTGAAAAATTGCACATAAATCTTTTTCATATTAAGATTTAGAAGTACAACCCACCAACCCAAAGAAGTACAACCGGCCGGTTTTGAACCCGTGACCTCCCGTGCGGAAGGCAAGCGCTTCAATCACTCGGCCACCACGAATATACACATAGTAACATTACAATCTAATATAGATTCAAGTAACTATTATTGAAGAGAAATCAGCTGTTTTCATATATCATAAAAATATTATTCCAAAATAAACTATTGTTAGTACTTCTCAAACCATTCCTAATGCATTTCACACACTTAATTGAAAAACATATAACGGTAACTGCGTAATAGGTAAATAATGTAAAAATATGAAATAACTGCATAACTTAACAGTTAACTGTAATATAAATTTAAATAACCCTTAGAAGCTAGGCCCTTTCCTTGACCGACTTTTCAAGAGGTCATCAAGTTGGCTCTATAAATAGCATCCCATCAAAAACATTTAAAATAAAATATGCTACCACCAGTTCGGACACATTCTCGCCTACCCTCTGAGTTTCTTGCTGGTTCTTCTCAGTTGGGTCGCGTTCCGAACCAGTAGTAAATTCATGATGCGCTAATAAGTTGGTTTCGGGCAACTGTTAGTATTCCCATCCTATCATATACTAAGCCGAGCCCCTCTTGAGCTCAGCTAAAGGCCCCCAAGGGCCAACAGCGATTCATCCATCAAAAAAAAAACAATAATAATTATTATTATGTCGTTTCAATCGTATGAAACTAATCTTAAATTTAGTCTGTTAAAAAATCTTGTACAATTTGTTTGTGTTCTTCTTATTATAATAAACTAGGTGACCCGCGCAACTTCGTCTGCGTTACAAAGGGGTTCAAAAATTGTAGCCTATGTGTTATTCTGATGTATAAGCTATATTGTGGTAAAGTTTCATTCAAATCCATTCGGTAGTTTTTACGTGAAAGAGTAACAAACATACCTCCATACATTCATACATCCATACATACAAACTTTCGCTACATACATACATCCATACATACAAACTTTCGCCTTTATAATATTATTATGATTATGATGTAATAGAAATAGTTTTAATATTGATTTCTTACAAATATCAAATTGTCATCCATACGTCATTACATAACTGTCATTTTACGTCAATTACATAGCTGTCATTTTCGTTTTGTTATTCCACGTTTCATGTCAAGTCCCACGGGAACGCTGTCGAACGGGATAAAAAGTATCCTATGTCCGTCTCCTGGCTCTAAGCTACCTCCCTACCAATTTTCAGCCAAATCTGTTCTGCCGTTCTTGAGTTATAAGTGGTGTAACTAACACGACTTTCTTTTATATATATATATATAAAATAAATAAATAAAATAAAATAGCCACCGTCCTGAGAAGAACTGGCAAGAAACTCAGCGGAAATGTCTTTTTTTATTTTATTATTATGAGCATTATCTTCTTTTAAATATTTTAACAATATTATACAAAAACAGGAATAGACAAAAAAAAACGATTGTTATAATGAAACGACCTTGGCGAGCAACTCATTCCCACTTTGTGCAATCGTCCAACTAATCATTGACCTTATAGTAGGCTTTCTTGCACAGACGTTCTTTAATAGTTTTCTTAAACCTATGTATAGGTAAATTTTGAACATCTCGTGATGAACTATACCTGATCCAACTACTGAGGAGACACGAGACCAGCAGTGGGCAGTAATGGGTTGTTACAGTAAAATGAGTCTTGCCAACTTATTTGTATCACTGTACTTTAAATTTAATCTTCCTTCTTATTTTAATTGTTAATTTGAGCACTAGTACATTTATTTAAATTCATTAATTAAATTTTTATAATGAGACTAGTCTAATTAACTTTTTTCAAATTTTAGTGTTTTGATAATTGTTTTATTTTGGCAAAAGTGGTTGTAACTACTTTTTTTTGAGTTGTACATTAACTATGGGATTTTCCAAGTGTGGGCAACGATGTGTTAAATAATAAATAAAATAAAATATAAGTGTTTTGTTAATAATGGTATACAGGGTGATTTTTTTAAGAAGATACATATTGCAGGAGGGTGATGAGTACTCTGTTCTAATACTGAATATTACAAAAAGTAGGTAAAATTACATTTTTTTTTAAAATATTTATTCGACAAATCTACCTCAAACATAAACAATTTCGGCTAAAAGAGTGTTGACTAACGACCTGTAGTGATCTCGCGCACCCCACACCCCCGCCACACCCATCAGCTGTCGAAAAACCATCATTTTGCAAGAATTTTAGACATTTTTAAGTTGCGATTACTAAGGCATTATACCATGTTCTTTGGTAATAATATTTTTACTGGTCGTATATAACCATCAGCTACCATGACCTTCAATATGTACCCTCAATAAAAAATCACCCTGTATATTGAAGGAGGGCGATGAATACTCTGTTCTAATACGGAAAACGTATTTTATAAGATTGAACAATTTAATTAAAATTACTTTTTGGTAAAAATACAAGCTTTTAAGATCCTGAATAACATGTAGCAGTAAAGTGCTAGATAATACAAGTAAAGCGAGACCAAACACGACGGATCTACGCGATATACATCTGCGTGCAAAATATCAGCTCAAAAACCGGGAAGTTTGTCAAATTTATCTTGCAAGAACACCCGAACGTACACAGTTACATCCTGTACCAACCCATTACTGCCCACTGTTGGGCTCAGGTCTCTTCCGAAGAGGGATTAGGCATAGTCCACCACGCTTGCCCAGTGCGGAGGACTTCACATATCTTCAAAGGATTTTTAGAACCCTTTTCCGACATGCAGGTTTCCTCACGATGTTTTCCTTCACTGTTTTTAGTCAGTGGTGTTGTGAAAAATTGCACATAAATCTTTTTCACATTTAGATTTAGAGGTCTGCGGGATTTGAACCCGCGACCTCCCGTTGGGAAGGACGCGCTTCGACCACTCGGCCACCACGACTTCAGTTACATCCAGTGCAAGTTAATATAAAGCTTGTAAATATATTATCTTATTTAATTTATTACCAACTGTACTAGTCAACTAAGTAAAGTGAAGACGTAAAGTAATAATATGTTTTCCAAGAACAGCTGATCACACAGCTGATGTTGCCATTTTGATACACAGAAAAACTGAACAGAATGTAACTGCCTGCAAAAAATTATAAATAAAATAAAAATAAAATAAGCCTTTATTACTAATTTAAACATAAGAGACAAATTTACATTAATTTAGCTATTTAAAAAAAAAAAACAAAAAAGTGAAAAAAAAATAAAAATAAAATGTTGGTTGGTATCTCTGTTGGGTCTTGAGAAATCTTCTCCTTCACTCTCTTATAGCAGCCGCCTCTTTGGCGTAGGCCTCCCCCAATTCACTCCAAAGCACTCGGTCCCTTGCCAAGTTGGCATCCAGTCAACACCGAATCTCTTATTGAAAATATCTTGCCATCTTTTCTTTTTTGTTTGTTTTTTTTTTATGTTGGAAGAATAAGAAAATTCTCTTTTTCTTTATTTGAAAACTTCATAATTGCCCACTGCTCGGCCCATGTCTCCTCCAAAGAAGGGTTAGACAATCCACCACGCTTGTCCAATGCGGTGGGACTTCACATATCATACAAGGATTTTTAGAACCCTTTTCCGATATGCAAGTTTCCTCACGATGTTTTTCTTCACCGTTTTTAGACAGTGGTCTTTTTGTATGTGGAATAAATTTACTTTCTTTCTTTACATTGAGAACTAATTTAAAAAATCAGCTTATAGACGTCCACTGCTGGACATAAACCTCCCCTAAATCTGGCCACATCGACCGATCCTGCGCCATCTGCATCCAGTGACCTCCCGCAATCTTGACCAGATCTCAATCGCAGTTCAGATCACGGTGTCTCAAGACGAAAGTCTTGGACCAGTGTTTGTTGCCAGTGATTTAAGTGTACGACAACACAACATTTTGTTTTCATTTCAAATATTCATATTTTCAGTTCAAATAAAGATTGTAGTTGTAATTTGTTATGTGAATAAATGTATTTATTTAGTTGGTGTGGTTATTTTGGTTTAGAAATGCTGATTCATTGTTACTAAGTTACCAAGGCACACAAATACATTTTGACAAGTGATTTAACTGACATTAGCAGTTTTTGACTAACCTCCAAAAGGAGGAGGTAAAGTATTTCATTTCATTTCTATGATTTGATTTGATCGCTGAAGGTCACTGGATACAGATAGCGCAGGACCGGTCGTTGTAGCGAGGTTTGGGGGAGGCCTATGTCCAGTAGTGGACGTCTTTAGGCTGATGATGATGATTTGAATGATTCTGGTGTGAATTTTTAACGGACAAGATTTCAATGGAAGTCGGTCATTTCATTTTTTTATTAAAAATATTATTTTGAATGAAGTAAATGCTAATTTTCATTGCATTTTTAGTACATACATAATGTTTACTTCTGTATGGCAAACTTTCCTGTGGTTTTGACCCAAATGAACTTATAGTAAACATATAATACTTATGCAAGCAAACAATTGATATATTTATAAAATCTAAGCTTCTGAAGTGAAGAAAATAATCATTGAAATCGGGTAACTCTGAAATCTTCTAAATAACTGTAGGTATCTTAAAGGTGAACTTTAAAATCTTGATGACATAAACCTTTCTAACCTTAAAAAGGAACATCTAAATCGGTTCAAACGTGCTGTGTTATAATATGCTAAAACTCGGAAACTTCTCGAGCGATTTGGCTAATGTTTGGGTGAATAAAATTACAATCGGAATTGACTAGATTTTATGACTTTTCTCAATTCGGAGTCAAAAATACATTTTATTATCGTTTACAGACGAAAAATAAATAGACATAGACATTCTTTATTTGTGAAGAAAAAAAAAGAAACATACAAAGATACAAAAACCAAAAAAAATAATACACAAAAAATAAGAGACAATTGCGAGTAATTTCTCTTTCACCACAAATCAGCTGTGACTCAGCATAATGCTGGACATTGACACATACCAGCAGGACAAATGCCAATATCCAGCGCTGGTAGAAATTATAAAGACTTTGAAATATTACTTCCTTTGTTTTATAAGTAGGTTACTATAGTATACCTATCTGGTTGATTCTACACACGCTAGATAACGTTTCTTTGTTGTTTTTTGCAATACTGATAAAGATGTAGGCACGGAATAGTAATATATTTTATAATCGGCATTTGCAATAAAGTGCAAAAATCACGTAACACTCGGCTTGCAGTTTTAGCGGTCCTCAAAGTGTTTATTTTAAGACAGATAAACGAGTTTAAGACCCACTTGATAGTAAGTGGTTACCGTCCCTCATGGACTACTGTAATGTCAGGAGACACTGAAGGGCCGCTGGACACTTCATATAAATTTGATCAAGATTTGACTGGTAGTTTTTGTGCTATTCTTGAGAAATGGATGTCGGTCGTTTTCAGTTTTGTATTCAAAAAAACTCGAGAGGCGTCAAGGGACACCCGGATGGAACGAAGTTCCTTTCGATTAATTAGTGAAGGAATTGTAATAAAATCTTATTTAAAAGATTTTGATCACAGCGCCATCTAGCGATAATCATCTAAAACAAATAAGGAACGTGTTTTAAAAGATTTTGATCACAGCGCCATCTAGCGATAATCGTCTAAAACAAATAAGGAACGTGTTTTCAAAGATTTTGATCCAGGGCCGTTTAGCGATAATCATCTAAAACAAAAAAACTTTACGTAAGAATTTTTTCCGTCTAGCCCCCTTTCACAACGCACGATAAGGAACTTCGTTCCAATATTACGTATGTGTAGGTATAAAAAAAGCCTTTATTAGTACAATTCTAAACTATAATAAAACTAAATGACAGCTTGTCTCTCGACCAAGGCCTCCTCAAAGGACTTCCAATCTTGCCTATTCCTTGCCACTCGTATCCAAGTCGATCCAGCCATCTTCTTGAATATTGTCCCATCTTTTATATTGTCTTCCTCTACTTCTTTTACTATTCCTAGGGTACCACTCTGACACTAATTTGGTTCACTTTTCGTCTCTCATATCATGTGTCCTGCCCATTTCCATTGAAGTCTTCTCCAGTGTAGGTATAGATATAGACAATTTGAGCACCACTCAATTCATTCAGTTGTTTTACATACGTGCTATTTCGGCAGCTACAAGACAATGGTTATTTTGACAAAACTGAAACAATACTGTCACGCAGAAAATACGTTTATTATCATTACTAGATGACCCGCGCAACTTCGTCTGCGTTACAAAGGGGTTCAAATATTGTAGCCTATATAGGCACGCGCCGCCCGGCGCAAACAACTACGACCCTGCATTTTAAATTTGTAATATCTTCGGTAATATTCACTTAAATTACATGCTGTAAAAAGCATATTGATCTATAATAAATGCACAATTTATTTAAGGTACTTAATTGGATAAGGATTAATGCTGTATTGTTTAAAATCACTTCGTAAATAACCATTTTTTAGTAAAGAATAAAAATGGTTATGCTGGGTTATCCCTAAGAGATAGACATATACCATCGCGGACATTTTTGTTGAACTTTTTAAGGTGAACAATACTGTAGTACATTATTTTGGTCTATCTCGTAGGGTTCAGCCAGCGTTTGCAATATAAGCGCAAAAAAACGTGCTAATTTGCGACATCACATTAGAAACCTTTAAATTTATCAGTGTTTCTCTACTATATTATGCATTTATTATACATACAAACCTTCCTTAAGAATCATTCTATCTATTAAAACCGCATCAAAATCCGTTGCGTAGTTTTAAAGATCTAAGCATTCATACAGACATACAGCGAAAGCGACTTGGTTTTATACTATGTATTGATAATGTGTTCTAGTTTCAATTCTATTATTAAAGGCTTCTCTAGATTTAGTCTCTACGAATATCACATGCCGAAAGTATAACAAGAAAACGTGATGAAAGATGAATTAGTTTCAATAAATTTCTTTAAACACTCGCGGTTATCTACATCACTTACATTATTACTAAACGGGTTCTTAAATGATTTGTCTGCTCTTAAATGACCTACCCGCAGTTCCTCAGTCTTCCCGTGATCATGGCGCTTGAAACAGTGCTGAAATATCGGGACCTCTCAATTAAAAATAATAGTGGTAAGAACCCGTTTAGTAATAATGTAAGTGATGAATTAGTTTCATTTCCACGGGCGTACACAGGGTGACTTTTCAAATTCAAATATTTATTATTTCCGACATGCATACATATTAAACAAACATAAAATAAATTACAAACTTACACTCTAATACATAAAATCATGTTGGTATTGATATTACTGTCGTTGAACAGTGGTACTCACACTAGGCAAGCCTGTATCGTGAGCACCATAGACGACTCCCTGTGTTTGTCACCTCGGTTCAATTGTAGGGTAACATTAATAAATCACAATGTGAATACTATTGTTTAACATTTCAATCGTATCGTTCGTTTAACAGTATCATCCAACAATTGATTTGTTAGATCAACTTGTTATACATATGAAAGTAATCTATACTAATATTATAAACCTGAAGAGTTTGTTTGTTTGTTTGTTTGAACGCGCTAATCTCAGGAACTACTGGTCCGATTTCAGAAATTCTTTCAATGTTGCAAAGTCCATTTATCGAGAAAGGTTATAGGCTATATTTTATTTTCAAAAAAATTAGGGATCCGTATGAAAATATCGAATATGTAACACAAGGTGAAAAACCGAAAACCTATTTATGCGTACGCTGCAAAAACTATTGACAGTAGAACAAAATGATGTACTACGGGTTTTTAGGTCTTATTAAGACCAACAAAAAGTCTGCGAGAGCATGTATCTAACTATAATAGTTTAGTCAAAATAACCGTTTTTATGATTATGAACTATAGTATTTCTTCCCAAGATTGAATTTAACGTTAAATGAGTATCGTTATATTAACCCTTATCCAAATTAAGTATTATGTTATCAAGAGAATTAATGTAGAAGTAAATTACTTTTTGTTTCATTCCAATCGGACTTTTCGGTCAGCTAGTAATATTATAACCAAAGAATATGATATAAAATTTTGCACCTCAAAGATATCAAAAATTCTTGCAAAACGATTGTCGCTCGACAGCTGGTCGGTGTGGGAGAGGTGTGTGCGAGATCACTTGATGTCAACACTCTATTGTCAATTTTTTTTCGTAACTAAGTACCTATTTTTTTTATTCCGTATTAGGACAGAGTAGCTACCTACCCTCACCCTCCTTCAATAAGTGGGTACTATCACAAATTACCCTATATTTAATGAATGAACACTTGAAAGACTCTCAGGGATAAAAATTATCAAAAGCATATTTTGTGTTTGACAAATTTCATAATCTTTCCTCTTAGTTGTTCATTTGCAGATGTCACTATGTTATAAAGTTATTCAGACACTTGCGGTTTTCTATAATATTTTCACTATATGTCTAGGTAGGTCACAGTAATTGATATTCAAATGCTTATGTATCTTTGACGAATAATTATTTAGAAGCAAGGTCGAATGTAAAACGCTCCATCAAAAGATTATTATAGTTATTTAAATGTTAATTTGAAGAATAGTTGTAGAAAATAGTTTTTTTTACTTTAAAACAAGTCAATTTTTTACGTAGAATATTTTATAAATTCTTCAAGAATAACTTATTCGACTGTTGTCAAACTTTCAGACAAAATATTGGTCCAAGAGCTAGTGGAAAATTTTGAGTCGGTAATTGAAGCAAGCTGCAAACTTGGTACATAATTCTATTGTTATACTCCAACTCGGAAATGCAGACCTGGCTGCTGAGTAGCGGGGCTTAACGGACCCCTTCATATATTTGTAATTTTACCTATTTTTTTGTAAAATTCCGTATTAGAACAGAGTACGCATCAGCCTCCTGCAATATGTACCCTCTCTAAAAAAATCACCCTGTATAAATGGCAAGTTGCCTCAAATACATTTCTTGATATTTTTTTGTTTTTATGCACTAAAGACACAATACACATGGCAGACTTGATTATCTCCCTCCTTTTCGAAATCGGTTAGTACCTATTATTTGACGCGGATTTATTGAGGAGTTAATCAATTTTTTTAAGCATTTATATCACGAAACCAAGTCAGAACATTCATAATTTAATTTTAATACATCGTTTCCTCTCAACATTGGTTTTTTTATTGACAATCTCTTATCTAAATCAGCATTAAAACTTCTTTAGACACTCGCGGTTATCTACATCACTTACACTTTTACTAAACGGGTTCTTACCACGATTATTTTTAATTGAGCGGTCCCGATATTTCAGCACTGTTTCAAGCGAGGAGACTGAGGAACTGCGTCATTTAAATTAGGTACCGGCAAACGAACGAGAAAGAGGGTAGACAGATTTGTCTGCTCTTAAATGACCTACCCGCAGTTCCTCAGTCTTCCCGTGATCATGGCGCTTGAAACAGTGCTGAAATATCGGGACCGCTCAATTAAAAATAATCGTGGTAAGAACCCGTTTAGTAATAGTGTAAGCATTAAAACTATTTTGTACTTTTTCATCCCGAAAAAGTTTTGGCAACAAATTGATAACAAAGATGGCGTCCTTTTTTCTTAAAATAAAACTCATCACAGTATAATTATTTATTTATATTTAAAGCGATTCACTAAGAACACTTCGATTTATTTACCTAATTAAATGGCATAATAAGGCTTAAAAATAAGTAAATTAATAAGTATGCAATAACAAAACGTCATCTGCGCTCTGATTGGTTGAATTATTTATGTATTAATTTCCGAAAAAGACCGTAAAATAATAAAAATAAACTGAACTTCTTAATTTTGTTTTTTTTTGTCTTAGTAAATATTTGGAATCTATAACTTAAAATAGTTTTCTAAATTTAGATTTTTTTTTCATACTCGTTAAATATATGACGTAAAATGTCAAAATAATTTAAAAGATTGTGGAAGCATTAAAATCTTTACATAGACATTTTTTTAAAATAATTTTCTTCTAAAATGTGCATGTTGTCAATTTATTCTCAAATATTTATTTTATTTTTAAGTTTAATATAATTTGTGTGTTTCCTTAAAATAACTATCACTATGAGCTCTTATTTGTTACTAATTAATATTTAATAAGTAATTTAATTAAAGTTTTACTTAAATTATAAAAAATTTTTCTAATAAGTATTTTTAATAGAATTTTAAAAGTAAATTAACAAAATTAAAATATAACCTCTGTGGACATTTAAATATTTTTTTCTAATTTAAAAATATTCCATTAAGTACAACATTTTAATTAAAAATATACAAACAACTAACCCTTTTGTAGAAGTTTTGTAATAGTTTCTAAATTAAGGACAATTTACAATTTTTGTAAAAGTAAAAAAAAAACAAAATACTTTTTGGAAAAGTATTGTGACATAAAACAATATAATATAAATTTAAAATTAATAAAATATACATTACACTTAAATTAAATATAATTTGACATTAAAATAAATTTCAGAATCACATTTACTTAAATTTAAAAAAAAATATCTTCGATCAAGTATACTTAGATATACAATTAGTGCGTAAAAATGGCACCAAAAAGAAACCAAAACAAAAAAAAAAACTTTATTGTTACTAGTTATAGCCCGAGAGCTAGTGGCAATGTTTAGGTAAGTATTTGAGGCAAGCTGAAAACTTGGTCTTGAAGTCGTGGTGGGGTAGTGGTTGAAGCGCTTGCCTTCCGTACGGGAGGTCGCGGGTTCAAATCCGGCTTGTAACTCTAAGTCTTAATGTTAAAAAAAAATATGTGCAATTTTTCACAACACCACTGGCTAAAAACGGTGAAGGAAAACATCGTGAGGAAGCTTGCATATCGAAAATGGATTCTAAAAATTCTTTGAAGATATATGAAGTCCCCAATCCGCACTGGGCAAGCGTGGTGGACTTTACCTGATACCTCTACTGAGGAGACCTGAGCCCAGCAGCGGACAGTAATGGGTTGTTACAGTACAGAAAACTTGGTCCATAGTTCTCCTGATATAGCCTAAGAACTACAGACTTGGCTGCTAAGTAGTTGGGCTAAACGTTTGAAATTTAGAATCATAGAACTTTAGATTTGTCTGCTCTTAAGTAATCTACCCGCATTACTCAGTCTTCCCGTGATCATGGCGCTTGCAACAATGAAATATCAGGATCGATCATTTAATAATAATCGTGGTAAGAACCCGTTTAGTATTTTTTTAAATCATAACCAATCTTATTTTTCACCACAAAAATTTTACAAAAATCGGATCTTGTTGCAGTTAACATATTAAGTAAGTGAGAGGACGCGTTCGCGATTGACGCTCACGTATCGCCCCGTCACCCCTACCAGCCTCGTGCCGGGTTCTGTTCCGGCCGGGAGCGGGAGCGTGAGCGGCGGGAGGTTTTAGTGCGGTTTAACCCCCACATACCCCACTCGCGGGGCGAGTGGAAGTTCGGCGATTTCCTCTCCTCCAAAAAAAAAAGTGTTTGCGTGTGTGTGTGTGCATATCCGTGTGTGCTTGTAAGAGTGTGTTTGTAAGAATACAGTCCACTCATTCGAAGAAGAGCAAAAGATATGGTTACACCCTGTATATCTTTATATTTGATCGAAGAATGAAATTTTCAGATTTTCGCTAAGAACTTTTATCAGTTCTGATAGGACGTATCTGTTTCAATTTAGTTGAATGTCCATCAAATTTTATTTCAACATCACAGCCGCTCAAAGGATGTGAAATCTCGTCTTTTTTCTCTGGACTCAATGGCGTAGCAAAACCACTGTCAATTAATTTATCATTTTTCTCTTTCTTTGGACTCAAATTCAAGGACATACTCTTCTTATTTTGGAACAAAGTCAAATCGTCAATATAAGAATGCTCTTTCTCCCTTCCCATTTCTTTTATGTCGTATTTATTCATTCCCAATTCTTTTAATGCGTCAACGATTTCATTACCGCTTCTTTTATTCTCGTCTCTCTCTTCTAATACTTTTAAAGGTCTTGTTAAGCCAGAATGCACTGATAAGGATTTCTTCATGATAAATCTTTGTTCTTTTTCAGGCGATTTTTGTTCTTCTTTGTTTATCTTTGCGAATAGATTTGGTGAGCTTATGCCTCTGTTAGATTTTTGATCATCGCTTTTTGAGAATATTTTCGAGCTGAAAGAGAGTCTTTTGCTGTGTATTTGTACTATTTTCTTGATTTCTGGCGGTGTGTCCGTGCGATGGTAAGCCGTGATGTATCGACTTAATAAGATGAGTTGTTGTTCCATGTTTTTGTTCATGTTTTCGAGACGCGCTTGGCTTTTTTGGTAGTTGTCTATTGCGTCCATTGCAGACTGAAACATGTAAATATCAATGTAATTGTAATTTTATTTGGTTTTAATGTTTGTTATTTTTTCAGATTAAAAAAATACTACTACAAGATAAAAAATTCCGGATAATGATACTTTAAAATGCATAAAATAAGCACCTAATTCCATAAGTTCATTTCATTTGTCCTTCTTCTAACGTGGCATAAGGAAGATCCTTAAAGGTAGGTCCATGAGCGACGTAACCACTTACGATCAGGTGGCTCTTTGGCTCGTCTGCCTACATGGTTAGTAAAAAAAGTATATTGTTATCAGTCTCTAACATTACAGAGAAATATTTATACAATATTAAATTACATTAAAATAAAAATAATAAATTAAATGCTTACATCAAGTTGTTCACTCATACGGCTATTATCGTCTTTTAATTTCCTATTTTGTTGTGTAAGTGTCGCTAAACGCGGCATTTCTTCTCTCAACACAGAATATTCGACGGCGTACTCGCGTAGCTGACGTTTGATATCAAATGAAAGAACCTGTAATGAAAGAAATGGTAATGCAAGATGTAATTTAGCGAGAATGGATTTTGAAAGAGCGGGTTTAATAATGTATATTGTATTTTCAGTTAGTAACTCATGAAGCTTCGTCTGAGTCACATGAAGACAAAGAAACATTTAATACTAGCACTAGTAATGAAGTCGTGGTGGCCGAGTGGTCGAAGCGCTTCCTTTCGGACGGTTCAAATCCGGCCGGCTTGTACCTCTAAATCTAAATGTGAAAAGGATCTATGTGCAATTTTTCACAACACCACTGGCTAAAAACGGTGAAGGAAAACATCGTGAGGAAACCTGCATGTCGGAAAAGGATTCTAAAAGTCCTTTGAAGATATGTGAAGTCCCCAATCTGCACTGGGCAAGCGTGGTGGACTATGCCTAATCCCTCTACTGAGGAGACCTGAGCCCAACAGTGGGCAGTATTGGGTTGGTACACACTAGTAATAAGAAAAGTAATACACACTTACCTTTTTCATAACTTTGTCATACATTGCTTTGTCCATATCCGGTAATTTATGTTTCAGATATTCAGCGGCTTCCTCACAACTCTCACATAACATCAGACCAACTTTATGCACTGATAGCAGAGCCAAAGATACTGAGAACACTATATCTAGGGAATCTAAGAATATCAGATCTGAAAGAGATGTGTATAGTTTAGTATAGGACTCTCGGCTAGATGTAGGTCGGATCTGTGTCTGTTTGTGTACGAGAAGAGTAATCAGTACAGAGCTGCAGAGGACTGTGTCTATAGTAGTGTAGTATAGGACTCTCGGCTAGATGTAGGTCGGATCTGTGTCTGTTTGTGTACGAGAAGAGTAATCAGTACAGAGCTGCAGAGGACTGTGTCTATAGTAGTGTAGTATAGGACTCTCGGCTAGATGTAGGTCGGATCTGTGTCTGTTTGTGTACGAGAAGAGTAATCAGTACAGAGCTGCAGAGGACTGTGTCTATAGTAGTGTAGTATAGGACTCTCGGCTAGATGTAGGTCGGATCTGTGTCTGTTTGTGTACGAGAAGAGTAATCAGTACAGAGCTGCAGAGGACTGTGTCTATAGTAGTGTAGTATAGGACTCTCGGCTAGATGTAGGTCGGATCTGTGTCTGTTTGTGTACGAGAAGAGTAATCAGTACAGAGCTGCAGAGGACTGTGTCTATAGTAGTGTAGTATAGGACTCTCGGCTAGATGTAGGTCGGATCTGTGTCTGTTTGTGTACGAGAAGAGTAATCAGTACAGAGCTGCAGAGGACTGTGTCTATAGTAGTGTAGTATAGGACTCTCGGCTAGATGTAGGTCGGATCTGTGTCTGTTTATGTACGAGAAGAGTAATCAGTACAGAGCTGCAGAGGACTGTGTCTATAGTAGTGTAGTATAGGACTCTCGGCTAGATGTAGGTCGGATCTGTGTCTGTTTGTGTACGAGAAGAGTAATCAGTACAGAGCTGCAGAGGACTGTGTCTATAGTAGTGTAGTATAGGACTCTCGGCTAGATGTAGGTCGGATCTGTGTCTGTTTGTGTACGAGAAGAGTAATCAGTACAGAGCTGCAGAGGACTGTGTCTATAGTAGTGTAGTATAGGACTCTCGGCTAGATGTAGGTCGGATCTGTGTCTGTTTGTGTACGAGAAGAGTAATCAGTACAGAGCTGCAGAGGACTGTGTCTATAGTAGTGTAGTATAGGACTCTCGGCTAGATGTAGGTCGGATCTGTGTCTGTTTGTGTACGAGAAGAGTAATCAGTACAGAGCTGCAGAGGACTGTGTCTATAGTAGTGTAGTATAGGACTCTCGGCTAGATGTAGGTCGGATCTGTGTCTGTTTGTGTACGAGAAGAGTAATCAGTATAGAGCTGCAGAGGACTGTGTCTATAGTAGTGTAGTATAGGACTCTCGGCTAGATGTAGGTCGGATCTGTGTCTGTTTGTGTACGAGAAGAGTAATCAGTACAGAGCTGCAGAGGACTGTGTCTATAGTAGTGTAGTATAGGACTCTCGGCTAGATGTAGGTCGGATCTGTGTCTGTTTGTGTACGAGAAGAGTAATCAGTACAGAGCTGCAGAGGACTGTGTCTATAGTAGTGTAGTATAGGACTCTCGGCTAGATGTAGGTCGGATCTGTGTCTGTTTGTGTACGAGAAGAGTAATCAGTACAGAGCTGCAGAGGACTGTGTCTATAGTAGTGTAGTATAGGACTCTCGGCTAGATGTAGGTCGGATCTGTGTCTGTTTGTGTACGAGAAGAGTAATCAGTACAGAGCTGCAGAGGACTGTGTCTATAGTAGTGTAGTATAGGACTCTCGGCTAGATGTAGGTCGGATCTGTGTCTGTTTGTGTACGAGAAGAGTAATCAGTACAGAGCTGCAGAGGACTGTGTCTATAGTAGTGTAGTATAGGACTCTCGGCTAGATGTAGGTCGGATCTGTGTCTGTTTGTGTACGAGAAGAGTAATCAGTATAGAGCTGCAGAGGACTGTGTCTATAGTAGTGTAGTATAGGACTCTCGGCTAGATGTAGGTCGGATCTGTGTCTGTTTGTGTACGAGAAGAGTAATCAGTACAGAGCTGCAGAGGACTGTGTCTATAGTAGTGTAGTATAGGACTCTCGGCTAGATGTAGGTCGAATCTGTGTCTGTTTGTGTACGAGAAGAGTAATCAGTACAGAGCTGCAGAGGACTGTGTCTATAGTAGTGTAGTATAGGACTCTCGGCTAGATGTAGGTCGGATCTGTGTCTGTTTGTGTACGAGAAGAGTAATCAGTACAGAGCTGCAGAGGACTGTGTCTATAGTAGTGTAGTATAGGACTCTCGGCTAGATGTAGGTCGGATCTGTGTCTGTTTGTGTACGAGAAGAGTAATCAGTACAGAGCTGCAGAGGACTGTGTCTATAGTAGTGTAGTATAGGACTCTCGGCTAGATGTAGGTCGGATCTGTGTCTGTTTGTGTACGAGAAGAGTAATCAGTACAGAGCTGCAGAGGACTGTGTCTATAGTAGTGTAGTATAGGACTCTCGGCTAGATGTAGGTCGGATCTGTGTCTGTTTGTGTACGAGAAGAGTAATCAGTACAGAGCTGCAGAGGACTGTGTCTATAGTAGTGTAGTATAGGACTCTCGGCTAGATGTAGGTCGGATCTGTGTCTGTTTGTGTACGAGAAGAGTAATCAGTACAGAGCTGCAGAGGACTGTGTCTATAGTAGTGTAGTATAGGACTCTCGGCTAGATGTAGGTCGGATACTTACCAAATACTCTAACGACTAGTCCAAGTGGGAATTGGCTTGTGAATAAGGTTAACATCCACGGGGCGGCATAGAGTGCTGGTGAAATATCCAATGTTTCCAATTTCGCGTGTAATTCGGGTTCGCGATCTTTCAACAGTCTTGATAGTTGATATAACTGTCAGGAAAGAATGTTGTATTTATAGTAATATCTCGCTACTCAGCAGCCAGGTTTGCAGTTCCTAGTTGGGTTTATCAGGAGAACTATGGACCAAGTTTTCAGATTGCCTCAAATACTTACCCATAAATTGCCATTAGCTCTCTGGCTATTATATGGCGTTATTCAAGTGAGAAAGTGAATTGTTAATTTCTTTATGAACTAGCTAACCCGAAACCTGGTTGCGCCACAAATGAATGTTTTTAGCAAATATTTTTACGGGTAATTTTATTACATCTTGGGTTACATTATTGAACCTGTAGTACCTACGGATTATTAATCTAATATATAAAATTCTCGTGTCACGGTGTTCGAACTTGAACTCCTCCGAAACGGCTTGACCGACTTTGTTGAAATTTTTTGTGCTTATCCGGTATCTATGAGAATCGGCCAACATCTATTTTTCATCCCCTAATTTTTTTATTTTTTCGGCGCAGACGAAGTTGCGCGGTGCAGCTAGTTTAAATATAAACATAGTCATAGCTATACATATTCATAGATATAGCCTATATCCTTTTTCGATAAATGGACTATCCAACACTGAAAGAATTTTTGAAATCGGACCTGCAGTTCCTGAGATTAGCGCGTTCAAACAAACAAACTCTTCAGCACAGTTCATATTAGCATAGATTACTTACTTGTACTTGAAGAGCGCTCATGTCGGGCAAATACTGCTTTCTGAGACCTCTTCTAAACATCAGATGTCTTAGTAAAACAAATGCTTCTGCTTCTTCCATCTAAAATAGAGAAAAACGAATGTCAACTGACTGAAGTATGATTTTATTTATTAAAAAATTAACAAAATGAGTGCAAAGAATAAAGAAATTACGCCGTGACAATAAAAAATACTATTTTTTGATATCTTTTAATCAATAAGGAAATAGCAAATTTGTACAGTTAAGGATCCAGACAAATTGAAAATGAAATTGAAATTATTTATGTTAAATTGTATATATATTTGTAAAATGTATGTACTGTACAGGTCTGCTCAGTAACAGGTATAGTTCACCACGCGACCATACGGATTCAGGACTGCACATATCGTAGAAGGAATTTTAGAATCCTTTACAATATGTTAGTTCGTAAGAAAATAAAGTTCTTTAAACTTATATATGCAGGTTTCCTCACGATCTTTTCGTTCACCGATTTTATCCAGTGAAAAATTGTAGAAAAATCTACTTAATTCAGAAAGACAAGCGCGTTGAAGCACTACCCCTTAAGCACGTAAAATATCTATAAACTGTGAAATGTTCTGCCTCTAAAGATCAGACAATCACCCTCCTTGGAGGTATTTAAAAAACTAGTTTTAATTTCTACCTAACAGTTTGAACTTCATTTTATTATAATATCTAGGAAGTAATTTCATTGTATAATTTTTAATGATTGTTTTCTTTTGTCTTTATTATTTTTGTTTCGCTATGTGGCGACCAATAGCGCGCGAGGTCCTGACTCGCGGTTACGACATTTACAAGAATCTTCGCATATATACGACATCTCAAATCTACTACAGTGGGCTTCGGCCTGACCGGGCATACACTACCTCGCCCGGTCGGAGATCTCCCTTTAGCCATAGTCCACTGTACGCTCAAACTGGTGACCCTCGACAAAGAACACGCCTCCTTCGACATCATCACACCCTCCCAAGCCTCGAACCCCGCCAGCCAGCTTCACATCGGGCACACTCACTACGTCAACCGGTCAGCACAGCAGAGCACATCTCTCCTGGTCAACACGTAGCATCGGCCCCGCACGGCAGCATCTCCGACTCACTGGAGCCCGTGCATCAGCAGCACAGTTCCGACTCACTGGGACACATGCAGCAGCAACACAGTTCCGACTCACTGGGACTTTCTACACTGGCACTGGCGTTTCTCGAATCAAGCATACAAGACACAACGTATGATTCGACCTCCGGTCTCCGAAGGGGAGTGTGTGGCGACCAATAGCGCGCGAGGTCCTGACTCGCGGTTACGACATTTACAAGAATCTTCGCATATATACGACATCTCAAATCTACTACAGCGGGCTTCGGCCTGACCACCATACACTACCTCGCCCGCAACGAGATCTCCCTTTGGCCTAATACCATCTATACCCACACGCTATATGTATCTTTTTTCTTTTTAATTCTTTAATAATACACCGCTCTATATTTTTAAATAAGTTTATCTCCGTACATGGTTGCCTGGAAGAGATCGCTTTAAGCGATAAGGCCGCCAATTGTCACACTGTATTATTTGTACAAAATCACTATAATTGTATTTCTATGTGGTGTTACAATAAAGAATTTTCTATCTATCTATAAATAAAATAACTCACGTGTAACAGAAGAACTCCAGCTACAAAACTAAGACCCTGACAGTATCCGACATCAGGGTCTAATAGAGAGTAAGCCTTCAGTATATTGTACAACGCTAGCTGGCCCGGACCGAGAGCTGATGCGAAGTACGAGTGCTTTGGGAATGTGCGTCCTGTTGTAAAGGGAATAAAGTTCATTTTGCTATGTTTTACATTATTAAAGGCTTTGAGAATATCGTACTTAATAGTATATTAAAGTACTAGTAAAGATGCTGGTAATAATTCTAGAGATAAGATCAACATAACCTAACATAACCTAACCTAACTTAATCTAACCTAACACGTGGTGTATTTTTTTAGGCAAAAAACCTACTACAGAACAGAACTAAAAACATACTAAATCAGAGTAAATCTCGCTAACGCAAAGAGGATTTAAGTAAATACTAAGACCCTGACAGTATACGACATCAGGGTCTAATAGAGAGTAAGCCTTCAGTATATTGTACAACGCTAGCTGTCCCGGACCGAGAGCTGATGCGAAGTACGAGTGCTTTGGGAATGTGCGTCCTGTTGTAAAGGGAATAAAGTTCATTTTGCTATGTTTTACATTATTAAAGGCTTTGAGAATATCGTACTTAATAGTATATTAAAGTACTAGTAAAGATGCTGGTAATAATTCTAGAGATAAGATCAACATAACCTAACATAACCTAACCTAACTTAATCTAACCTAACACGTGGTGTATTTTTTTAGGCAAAAAACCTACTACAGAACAGAACTAAAAACATACTAAATCAGAGTAAATCTCGCTAACGCAAAGAGGATTTAAGTAAATACTAAGACCCTGACAGTATACGACATCAGGGTCTAATAGAGAGTAAGCCTTCAGTATATTGTACAACGCTAGCTGTCCCGGACCGAGAGCTGATGCGAAGTACGAGTGCTTTGGGAATGTGCGTCCTGTTGTGAAGGGAATAAAGGTCATTTTGCTATGTTTTACATTATTAAAGGCTTTGAGAATATCGTACTTAATAGTAAATTAAAGTACTAGTAAAGATGCTGGTAATAATTCTAGAGATAAGATCAACATAACCTAACATAAAATAGCCTAAACTAACCTAACCTAACCTAACCTAACACGTGGTGTAAGTAGATATAAGTGGTATTCTAGAGATAAGATCAACATAACCTAACATAAAATAGCCTAAACTAACCTAACCTAACCTAACCTAACACGTGGTGTAAGTATTTTTTTAAAGCAAAAAAACCTATCTCACAAATGCAAAGAGGATTTTAGTATTAAGACCTTGACAGTATACGACATCAGGGTCTAATAAAGAGTAAGCCTTCAGTATATTGTACAACGCTAGCTGGCCCGGACCTTTTTGGGAATAGGCGTCCTGTTGTGAAGGGAATAAAGGTCATTTTCAAAACACTATTAAAGGCTTTGAATTTTTTTTTCGAAAAATGAAAAAGGAGAAACATTTTGAGAATAATTCTAGTGATAAAATCAACATATACTTAACCCAACCTAACCTAACTTAATCTGACAAGTGGTATAAGTATTTTTTTAGGCAGAAAACCTAAACTTACTATATTAGAGTAAATTTCATCAAAGTATGTCTAGTAGTGCCATTTGGGGGCGGCGCGACGGGAAAGAGTGCCGTGGGCGTAACGCGTCGCGCCATCCCTCATAATCCCATGCTGGGTTCTGGCCTCAGCCGGGGTTCGGACGCTGAGTGTGAGCGGTTCGAGATTTTAGTGCGGTTCAACTCCCACATATACCGGCGATCCGGCGATTTCCTTCAACACAAAAAAAAAGTAGTGCCATCTATAGGTGACATTTGACGAGTAGTTACCTAACCTAACCTAACCTAACCTAACCTAACACTTTTTTATAGTATTTTTATAAAAAGGATCTACATACAATCTATAGTTACATCCAGTGCAAGTTAATATAAAGCTTGTACAAACTCACCTAAGTCAATCAATATGGCGTGCTGGTGTTTTGTCAAACCGGCAAGTAGTTTAGGATACGGTGTGTGGTATAACGGGTAACGCGTTGTATCAGGGGGCGGAGCGCTAAGACACGCTTGCTCTGACAGTAGACACCAAATGGAGCCCCGGGAGACTCGAGGTATACCTGGAAACAAATTTTTACACTAAAAGATGTCGGTAATTTAAAAGTAGAAAGGAATCCGGTGGGAATCGATTTGGATATCTGATTCGCCATTTTTATTTTGTACGCCTAATTTTTTTGTGAATACAAACGGTTCTTAAGTATATCTCCATCATGTCTATATGTATCTGTACTTGTGTCTACGTTTCATGTATTTCTGTCTACATCTCCTGTATTTCTGTCTACACACCTTGCAGCACAGCCTTTTGTTAATGTCTGCATTACTTGTATTAGTATGTATGTGTCATCTGTTTGTGTCTGTATTTACTCTAAGTTATGTCTATTATTGTTTAGGTATCTTCACTACTTGTATTTGTGTCTACGTGTTATATATTAGTGTCTAATTTACCTATATTTGTATCAAGATCAGCTGTATTTGTGTCTACATTCCCTGTATTTCTGTCTACATCTCCTGTTTTTTTTTTTTTTTTTTTATTGCCGTGTAGGCAGACGAGCCAACGGCCCACCTGATAGGAAGTGGTTACCGTCGCTCATGAACCTCTGCAATGTCAGGGGACACTGAGGGGTCGCTACCTACGACCTAACTTTAAAGACCCTCTTCAAGCCTCGTTTGAAGAAGGACAAGTCAAAGCGCTCAGGGAATACCGAGGAGGGGAGCTCATTCCATAGCCGCATGATGCGTGGTAAAAAAGTGTTCCTGAAACGGACCGTGGATGACCGTGGTGGTTCCATATAATAAGGATGAACTCCACCTCGACGCCGAGTGGTACGGTAATAGAAAGGAATCCGGTGGGAATTGGCTTGGATATCTGATTCGCCATTTTATTTTGTACGTCTATTTCTTTTGTGATCTAGATTAACTGTATTTGTATATAACCCTCCTGTATTCCTATCTACAGCTGTGTTAGTATTTACCCACCTTGCAGCACAGCCTGTGTCAGCATATGCTTGTCCACCCTGGCCATGCGTTGTGAGGGGTCGCGGCTGAGCAGGGAGTCCCACATCGAGGTCACACCAGGTTCACAAGACGCCAGTTCGATGTATTCCAATTTGATTCTGCGTACTGCTGATGATTCTTCGTTTTCTGTGAAAAATTGTTGTAAAAATGATAGTGAACCTTAATTAAAGAGTCCTGTCCTGTCCTGTACCAACCCATTATTGCTCACTGTTGGCCTCAGGTCTCCTCAGAAGAGGGATTAGACATAGTCCACCACGCTTGCCCAGTGCGGATTGGGGACTTCACATATCTTCAAAGGATTTTTTAGAATCCTTTTCCAATATGCAGGTTTCCTCACGATGTTTTCCTTCACCGTTGTTAGACAGTGGTGTGGTGAAAAATTGCACATAAATCTTTTTCACATTTAGATTTAGAGGTACAAGCCGGCCGGATTTGAACCCGCGACCTCCCGAATTAAAGAGTGTTTAGAGTAATTTTTGGCAGACTTCCAAAAAGCTCCTCAATTCGTCTGTATTTTTTTATGTTTTTTCCTTCATATCTTTGGGTGGACCGATTTGAATGATTCTGGTGTCAGGTGAAAGGTGATGGTGGTATTAGGATCCCATTTATATTTTCTAAGATCGAAGACGTACTTTTGGATCTGTGTTTAGCCTAGTGTATTTACAATTTCACAAATTCGTTTTGCATTTTTGCGTATATCTCTTTTCTATACAGGGTGTATCTGTAACTTTGGACAATCTGACGTGGGGTGAATGACCAGTTGAAATACAACTTAGAACCACTTTTATTTTAGGAATTGCATAAAACAATGTATTAATCATAGTATGGAAGTCCGCAACGATAGTCGTACGTTTTCCATACAATGTCAGAAAAATAAATTTAACCGATCCAAAAAATAAAAATGGTGCTAAGTTGTATTTCGACAGGTCATTCACCTCACGTCAGATTGTCCAAAGTTACAGATCCACCCTGTATGAACCGATTTCGATGATTCTTTTTCGTTAGTAAGCATACACTTTGGACATTATCTAATGTAAATTTGATAAAGATCTGACAGGTTGTTTTTGTGCTATGCTTGAGAAATGGAAGTGGGTCGTTTTCATTTTTGTAATAAAATATTGTATAAGTAAAACTAACCTCTAAGTTTTTTATTCTCCTTTTCCATCCTCACTAATAACAGTGTTTGGTCTATCGCCATTTTCCAAAGTTGTTTTAAATCTTCTTTGTTCCGTTTCCTCTTTTGATTTGTCCCGAGAATGTTTGCTTGTTGTCCTTGAAATAGAAAATTGATTTTAACGCCATCTATTGATCAGATTTTAGAACTATATTTATTTTCTTGAAGGATGTTGCGAATATCAATATCGTGACGTTTGCAACAACGTTGAAATATCGAGACAACTCAATTAAATATCGTCGATTGAGTACCTAAAAACTATTTTTATATACGTTAATTTAAGTTATATTACCATCCTGTGTATCAGTAGGTTGTATAGCTTTCTCATAAATAGCTTGACGCCATGTTGAATCTGGCTCACTAACGCCATCTGTTGTCGTAGGTCGTGAATCACTCACTTTCATGAAACTGTAATTAATAATGTGAATTAATTAACAGTGGAAACTGTACTGTACTCTAACAACCCATTACTGCCCACTGCTGGTCTCAGGTCTCCTTAGTAGGGGGGTCAGGTGTAGTCCACCAAGCGACCATACGGATTGAGGACTTCACATATCTTCGAAGGATTTTTAGAATCCTTTTCCGATATGCAGGTTTCCTCATGATGTTTTTAGCCATTGATGTTGTGAAAATTGCACATAAATCTTTTTTCATTGTACTATATACAGGGTGTATCTGTAACTTTGGACAATCTGACATGGGGTGAATGACCTTTCGAAATACAACATAGCACCATTTTTATTTTTTGCATCGGTTAAACTTTTTTTTCTGACAGTGTATGGAAAACGTATGACTATCGTTGCGGACTCCCATACTATAATGATCTTTTTATCCAATTCCTAAAATAAAAGTGGTTCTAAGTTGTATTTCGACAGGTCATTTACTTCACGTCAGATTGTCCAAAGTTACAGATACACCCTGTATATATTGTCACGTGATATACATGTTATGCGTCCAAAAATTCATCACAATCGGAAAAATTATTAAATTCTTTTTTAATTTTTTTTTAAATTCAACTCTTTAAATCGTTTTGTAAAACACTTGATGTTTAGTAATGTTGTTTGGAGACACTATTCTGTACTGTTTTGTTCGGTCTGTATATAATAATATTAGATAGGTTTATTTAAAATAATATTACTTACATATCCATCATGGGTGACGTCACGGGTCCGCCATTTTGTTTCGTTTCCGTTTCTTCTAAAGGCGGAGTCACTTTTGAAATAGAATTTTCTGAAAAAATATGTACGTCGTAATCAGGTACGAACTTTTGGATTTGTGTTTAAAAATGTGTATTTTTAACGGACAACATTTAACAAATATGCTATGCGTTTTTGCGTGTATTTCTCTTTTATATGAACCGATTTCGATGATTCTTTTTTGGTTTGCAAAGCAGAAATTTTTGTGCATTATCTCATATAAATTTTGATAAAGATTTGACTGGTAGTGTGCTATGCTTGCGAAATGGAAGTCGGTCGTTTTCATTTTTGTAATAAAAATATTATTTTATACTAGGTGACCCGCGCAACTTCGTCTGCGTTACAAAGGGGTTCAAAAATTGTAGCCTATGTGTTATTCTGATGTATAAGCTATATTGTGGTAAAGTTTCATTCAAATCCATTCAGTAGTTTTTACGTGAAAGAGTAACAAACATACATCCATACTTACAAACTTTCGCCTTTATAATATGACTATAGTTTAGTTACCATCCTGACTGACAGTTCTTGACAGTGACAATCCTCGTTCCTGGGTCGGAGTTCCAGGGGTTTCAGGGGTTTCTGACACCGGTGTGGGGAGGGGGGAGGTGTCCTGAAATAAATTAACACTTATAAAGCTAAAACATGTGAAGCATTGAATGGAAAGAAAAATATTTTGACGTGACAACGTCTTATAAATTGGTTTGGGGGGTGACACTTCACTTCACTGCGTTACGCTCCGCTCACGTTATGCGCTCACAATGAGAGCGAGTGAGAGGCACGCGTGCCGCGTCACTTTTTATGTCTGTCTCTCTCGCTCTTAGGCGGGCTAACCATGTCACGTAAAACTTTCGCCCGTATACCGACTTTACAGGCAACCAATTTTTTTCATTTTGTTTTTTAACCACTCAACTGGGATCGGCAACCAAATTGGTTTGTTTACTTCTGCCAAGTCTGTGGCAGGAGCCAAAATTGAGCACAGTTCAAAAACTTGTTTTGTTTACATTTTTTAATCGTCTCATATTTTACGGAGATGATATATTTTCGCTGAAAATGCAATACAGCGTTGTTTAGTAATAAAGATTTACAAAAAAATAAGGCTTAATTAAAAATCTAAATTAAAAATTATTGGAAAAAATGTTTTTAAAAAGACACTCAAACACGGTAGTGATTCCGAACGAAGTCCCTAGTTTCGCCATCTAGCGAATGGTGACGTTCCCAGTTGAGTGGTTAATACATTTCAAAAAATTTATAATGATAAATAATACAAAAAAATACATGCCCGCTGAGTTATATGCCAGGTCTTTTCAGTACGATGACTGCTTTTTTTCCAAAGATTTTAACACCAATAAATTCATCAAAGTTGAAAATAACCTATTACATTTCAAAGCTTCTACCAATAGAAAAATAATATTTTTCAGCTTTAATAGATTCTTCTGTAAAATTTAATAATAAATGACACGAATAGTTTTATTAAAGCATTATTTTGTTGTTTATCAAAGCTTTTTACCTTTTTCTGTATTCCTTCATCTCTACTGGTTCTCCTTTTCAAAAGATGGTCAAAACCGCTTGATAGAGATCTCTTCGCTTTCATAAATATAGTGCTGCCACCTAGGTACTGATTCAGGAACTCCGATCTGGAAATAAAGGAAACAATAATATTTAAAAAAAAACTTGAGAGGTGACATGGGACACCCGAATAGAACGAATACAAAAAAGTGTCGTTTTCGTTTTCCATCTAGCCCCCTTTCACAACGCGCGATAAGGAACTTAGTTCCAAAAACTAACGGGCCCGCACAACTTCGTCTGCGTCACTTTCAATTAAAAGGTAGCCTATTTTCTTTCTTCGGTTCTAAAGATTGTCTGTGCCAAATTTCATCAAAATCGGTTGATAGGTTTAAGCGGGTAAGCGTAACAGACAGACAGAGTTACTGTCGCATTTATAATATTAGTAGGGATGAACGAATTAACGAAATTTATGTGAGATAATGACCCAAACTGACCCTTCCTAACAAAAAAAAAACGATCATCAAAATCGGTTCTTATAGAATAGAAATACCTAAACGCAAATGCACAGCAAATCGTAAAATGTTGTCCGTTAAAAATACACATTTTTAGCACAGATCCAAAAGTTGACTTGTTCGATCTTAAAAAAGATTCATTGGGTCCCTTAACGACCATTACCTTTCACCTGAAACCAGAATCATTAAAGTCGGTTCAACTAAAGTTATGTTGAAATAAAAACTTGAGAGGTGTCAAGGGACACCCGGATGGAACGAACTAATTATTATAACTTAAATAAAATATTTTAATCACAGCGCCATCTAGCGATAATCATCTAAAACAAAAGTGTCGTGACAACTTTTCTTAAGAATTTCCGTTTAGCCCCCTTTCGATAACGCGCGATAAGGAACTCTGTTCCAAAAACGTACAGACGAATTGAGTATCTCCTTTTGGAAGTCGGTCAAAAATATTGTTATGGAACAAAAATTATAGGGACAATAGATTTTAAATCTTTTTTTCACTTTTGCCATAATTGTAGACGTTTCAATGATTTCCGGACTCCGGAGCGTTCCGAACAAAAAAGTGTGTCCAATAAAGGAAGCCGAAAAATGTGGAACCATTCGTCGATGTTATTACAAGCTGTATATTAACTTGCACTGGATGTAACTATGTATAAATTTGACAAACTTCCCGGTTTCCGATTGAGCTGACATTTTGCACGCAGATGTATATCGCGTGACAATACAATAATATGACAAAATGGCGCTGATCTGATGATGGAATCAAAGTAACTCCTGTAGTAAACAAGATAGACCCGTCGTGTTTGTGCTCGTTTAACTTGTGTTTGCACTCTACTGCTACATGATATTAATACTGTACCTATTTTCCACAGTATCATGGACATGCCTCAGTTGTTTTGCTTCGCAGTGGGCTCGGAGGAGCATCATTAAAAATGAGTTGTGTTCACTTGTCTGAAAAAAAAAACAATGAATTGTATTAAATCCAATTTTATTAAAGTACAATAAAACGATGTTTGTTACATTTTAATATTAGTAATTTATATAACTGTAACAACCCATTATTGTCCACCGTTGGGCTCAGATCTTCTCAGTAGAGGGATCAGGTGTAGTTCACCACGCGACCATACGGATTGAGGACTTCACATAGAAGAATTTTTAGAATCCTTTTCCAATATGCTTTGACTGTTTATTGCCTGTGAGCTAACGGGTCAGAACGGTGCATGGTTACCATCATTCATCATCATTATCATCAACCTATAGACGTCCACTGCTGGACATAATCCTCCCCCAAACCTCCTCGCTCCTGCGCTGTCTGTATCCAGTGACTTCCCGCGATCCAGACCAGGTCCCGCGATCCATCTTGTGTCCTACAACCTTCCTTTAAGAACCCCTAAGCGGCTGTGCGACGCGTTACGCACTACGGCGTTGTTTCCCGTCACACCGCTCCCGCCTTTAAGGACCTACCTCATAAATATGATTGGTCCCTCCTTGATATTTGGTGATGATCAAATCTTGTTCTGTTTCAGGTAGTTGCTCGATTCTACGTAGTATGAAGGCGTGTGCTCTTTTGTCTGTCATACCTGGTGATAAAATAAATAATATAGAGTTTTTTAGTATATGACATATTATATATTTTTTTTTTTGTAAAAAGCCTATGTAATTAAGAGTTTGTTGAACTAATTTTATTTATTATATTTATTTGCACTTATCATCATTTTAATTAAAAATAATTTGTAATGTGTTTGAGAATTCTTTAAAAATATTTTTTTCTTTATAAGTTTTATATTTAACTTGCACTGGATGTAACTATATAACAAACTAAAAATATCCGATCGAAACCTAAAATTGTATATTGCGTAGCAATGCAATAATATGACAAAATGGCACTGATCTGATGATGGATTCGGAAGGTTATAGGAACTCTTGTACTAAACAAGATACTCATGTTTGTACTCGTTTTACTTTTATTAGCTAGCACTCTACTGCTACATGATATCCAGGATATTAAAAGGTTGTATTTAAAGTGTTTTCTTTACATTATTTTTTTTTTATTGCCATGTAGGCAGACGAGCCAACGGGTCACCTGATCGTAAATGGTTACCGTCGCTCATGAACCTCTGCAATGTCAGGGGACACTGAGGGGTCGCTACCTACGACCTAACTTTAAGGACCCTCCTCAAGCCTCGTTTGAAGAAGGACAAGTCATAGCGCTCTGGGAATATCGAAGAGATATTTACCTTCAATATCATGACATAATCTATGGTACCACAACATAGGGCAATGTTCGCAAGTCATGTTCGGAGATTTATCCCGAGATTTCTTCAGAAGATCAGCGTGCGCAACAAAAGCTTGTCTTATTGCTGTAAATAAAATTGAAGATTATGTAAATTATCTTTATTTTAGTATGTGGGAGTCGAATTGCACGTTCGAATCCCGAGTGACCCTAGTAAGGTGTTACGAGGAACGACACGACGCGTTACGCAATTCTCTATCGTCGCAATAGAAAATCTGTATACGCGTAAATAAAATAAAATTTAAGCTTGACTGATCTTTACAATAAAAGTACTTTTTTTTTCACTTGGACGAAATCACCGGGTATGTGGGAGTTGAACCGCACTAAAACCTCCAACCGCTCACACTCAGCGTCCGAACCTCGGCTGACCCAGAACCCAGCACGGGGACGGCGCGACGCGTTACGCGATCGGCACTCTTTCCCGTCGTCCGCCGTCCCACATTACAAGTACTTAGGATATTTCTTTTAATATCAGACTGAAGAGTTTGTTTGTTTGAACACGCTTATCTCAGACACCACCAAAAATTATTTCAGGATCCGCTAGTCCATTTATCAAAGACGATAATGTATCCGTGACGCAAACGAATTTCACCATAAACTTACCATTAACAACTTCGCCGGCCACTGAATCGCTCTCACATTTGAACACGTAGCAAGCATAAGTGTCATTCGTTTCTCTACAAACGAATCCAAAATGATCCTTATTAGTTCTACCTAAGACACAACTTGCTACATCTTTGAATGCCCTGTGTAGTAGAATCTGTTTCCTATCTGGGCTTATTAGACGTAATTCTGAACGGCCGACCTGAAAATAGGTGTTTAGGTATAAATTCATGAGTTGTTTTGGAATAATAGGAGGTAAAAATGAGTTGTGATGGAATAATATGAGGTGAAAATGAGTTGTGGTGGAATAATGTGGCGTATGGGATAATGTGTGGAATAAAATGTTTGGCTTATAACTGGCTACATCTTTGAATGCTATGTGAAGTAATATTTGTTTCCTATCTGGCCTAATAAGAAGTAATTCTGAACGGCCGACCTGTAAATAGGTATTTAGGAATAAATAGATGAGTTGTTTTGGAATAATGTGAGATTAGAGTGACTTGTGATGGAATAATGTGAGGTAAAAATAAGTTGTGATGGAATAATGTGACATTTGAGAATAATGTGTGGAGTAAAATGTTTTGGATTATTACTAGCCACATCTTTAAATGCTATGTGAAGTAATTTTTGTTCCTATCTGAACTTAAAAGACGAAGTCTGAAATACTCTAATAGGAGTGCAATAAAATATTATATTTTAGGGTAAATATGACTAAAAAAGAGTAATATGATATAATAAAAGATGAAGTTTTGGTACAATGAGTTGTTTTGGAATAATGTTACGTTTTGGAATAATATCAACAATTTTTAGATTTAGACCCTCTAATCTGGACAACATCTGCCGATAAAATCTAGTTCTAAATAAAACACTTACCTGAAACAACATAGTCCTATTCTGCTCGCCAATTAACTGCGCTATCGGAGTTTTATTATTAATACTACCAATGGACGCCGATCTATCTCTCAAAAACGGCTTATTCTCTGTCAAATCTTTTACTTCTGAAGTCTCTAGAGGTTTTCGTTTTATCTCGTTAAAATTAAGATTTTCTTCTTTAATTATTTCTTCATCCTCTTTCACTGTTCCTAAATTATTTTTCAACGTATCTATTCTTTCTTTGGTGAATTTGTCGAATTCTGCATCGATTTGAGTCGTTTTTTCTATAGCTTCGACACTACCCCATGTTATTTTTTTCTGTGGTTCTAAGGGGGTTGTTGAGGGAGAAGTGTATTTATTTAAATCTGATGTCTTTTGGTATTTATCATCTTGTATGTTGTCTGTTGAATCGCTGCTGTCTGTTGAAATCTGAAATTACAAGCTTTATATTAACTTGCACTGGATGTAACTATGTAAGTTTGGTTAGAATCTTGGGATTTGAATTTGATCAAATTGGTTTTGGATTGAGCTGACATTTTGCACGTAGATGTATATCGCGTGACAATGCAATAATATTATAGGATTGAGCTGACCTGAAGATAGACATACAGTGTTTGGGCTCGTTTTACTTGTCTGAGCTAGCTCGCTACTGTTACGTGACATTTAAAATCTTAAAAGTTTGTAAACTTATTCAGGCACTCGCGGTTTTTTTTTATTATTAAATATCGTGGTAAGAACCCGTTGAAAATGCATGATAGTATTAAAAGTTTGTATTCGAGAGACTTTTTATACTATTTTTTTTTCTCCCCGTACCCAAATATTGGTTGCTACTATCAAGCATATAAGATATATGCTTGATAGTAGCAACCAATGCAATGAATTGCTGTTCGTTAGTCTCGCTAAAACTCGAGAACGACTGAACCGATTTGGCTTATTTTAATCTTGAAATATTCGTAGAAGTCCAGGGAAGGTTTAAACGATGAGAAAAAATCCTTGTGTGACGCAGACGAAGTTGTGTGGGCCAGCTAGTATATTATATATAGTATTACTTACAGTAGTAGATGATAACAGACTGTGTCTCCTTTTAAAAGCTTTCTCGGCGTCGTGCAAAGCAAATTTATGTAACGCATCGTCTATTAAGGTATCAGGCACTTTTCTTTGAGATATCCTTACTTTGCCTATGTATAAAACCTGGGGAAATATATTTTTAACTTCAATACATAAGATACATACTCAGGATCATGGATTTCGAGAAAAATCGAAATCGGTTCACTCATATAATATATCGATACCTCCCACGTAAATTGTTGTATCTCCAAAACTGCAAATTTACAGTAGAGCGTTTCATAGTAATATCATAGTAATATTATTACTTAAAATATCTTTTGACGACTTTAAGACGACTCACATTTAAATACGAAATTTCAAAAAGATGTAACAATAAATGCAGATTTTGGTTCACTTTGAATCTTTGAAACGCTCTACTGTAAATTTGCAGTTTTGGAGATACAACAACTTACGTAGGAGGTATCGAAATATACACCCCCGAAACGACTGATGAAAGGAAACTCATGTGGTACAAGAATTATCCGAAATAATCCACCCAAAGAAAAGTTATGTGAATTAAAATTAAAAATCAGTAAACGTCTTGAAAACCTCCATCTTTACATCGTCCGTCAAAATTAAGTCTATCGCTTTATATTTTGGAACACATTCGTTACAAAAAGTAAAAACATAGAATTTTGTTACAGAGCATTCAGAACAAAAAAGTGTGTCCTATAAAAGGAAGACATTTTTCTATTACACACAGTTTGCTCACATTATACGTGTGTTTTTATTCATTCTATTCCATTAACACGTCCACTGAACGAGGCTTGAATGATCCCTCCTGCAACTTTCCTATACGGCAAGGAAAAACGTAAACTTCAGAGCATAACTATGTTAAGGGAGGTGGGGTCTAATAGACCGCGTATCGCCTTAACGTCTGGTCATAGTGCGGGCCGAAAAAACCTCGTTTCGCAGCCAACGACAAGTATGCAAAAATTGGTTTCGCATTTAATGAATTCCACCATCAACTTCTGGTTCATAAAAGTATTATTTCTTTCTAAAATTAGTGTGCAAACGTACCTCAAAGAAATGTGAGTCAGATGGGGATAGATCAGCGCTAAGTGAAGTCAGGGCTGAAGCATTACTCAGACTTTTTACTAGAGGATATTGAGGTTCACCAGTTCTGAAAGAATTATCAAAACATTAATATAAAGCTGAAGACTTTGTGCGCGCTAATCTCAGGAACTGTAACAAGTTATTACTGTCCACCATGCAATCATACGGATTGGGGACTTCACATATCATAGAAGGATTTTAGAATCCATTTCCGATATGCAGGTTTCCTCACGATGTTTTCCGTTTTTAGCCAGTGGTGTAAATTGCACGTATTTTTTTAGAATTAAGATTTGGAGTAAGAATGACTAAGTGGAATCTTCGCTATTAGATCGTGCATAGATACAACGACCAGAAGAATGATGGTTTAACACGCCACATGTCGGTCGCCTCGTGGGCCAGGTCCAAATATTTTAGCAGTGTTCAACAAGGTTCTCGTCATTTGGAATGGTGACATCGATCAGCACCGCTCCATGCGATGATGACTTTCGGGTATTTACCCACCTCTAACGCCCACCACTGTATCTTCTATGTAACCAGGATCCACAGCGGCGACCACCGTAATGACTCTGAGCATTGAAGTCTTCCTGGGCTTCCCGAGAGACGAACGGACATTGATTTTATTAAATTTCTTTGTTATCTGTTATGACTATTAGGGGTGTGCGAATATCGTTCGAATCGAATCGAATCGAATATTAAAATTCGATTCGAAATTCGAATCGAATAATTCGAAGTTCGACGAATATTCGAAAAATTTCGAATAATTCGAAAAGTTTCGAATATTCGTTGAATTTCGAATAGTATCGAATTTGACTACGAATATTCGATTCGAGTTTCGAATCGAATATTCGTCTTCGATTCGCAACGAATAATTCGTGAGTTCGAATTATTCGCACACCCCTAATGACTATGCTTAGGCAGTAAGGCTTTCGGCAATAGTCCTATCATACTCACAGGTTATTATTGCAGTTCCCCGATAGAGTCAAGGGCGGCGTCCATGGTAAATGCTCTGCGTTATTCTGCTGATGGAAGCCCACATTCTTGGTGACGGAGCCAGCCAGCGACCCAGTGGAACCCTGGGGGCTTGGCGCTCCCGGTGATGGGTCCCGCATTTGGCTGAAGAGCTCGGATACCTGAGGAGGATTGGTGATTTGTTTTACAACATAGTATAAGACAAACTCGCTTGTGTTAAATGTGTATGTATGCTTAAATCTTTAATACTAAGCGATGGATTTTGTTATGACTTTTCTTATAAAGCTAGCTAGCTGCTAGAGTGATTCAAGAGGAAGGTTTACATATATAAAACGTGCATAATATATAAACAAATAATGATCATTTAAGTAGTTTTTGATGTCGTAAATTAGCACATATTTCTACGGACATAAGGGTTCTCTATCAAAAAAATTGATAAACACTATCATAGTGTTTGAAATCTACTAGGACAGTAATTCCTAATGTGATGAATGAGGATGATGATGGTAACACTGTCATCTCGAGTTGGTAAACAAATCAAGCAAAGTAAACAGATCTATCAATTTGCTATAAACAGAATGATCAAGAACAAGGCGTGACGTTGTGTTGTAATTACGTTACGCACTGGTTCACGTTTATCGCAGCATAATTTATTTTAAAGCAGTAAAGGTTGTGAATGCATATTGTAATACTAGTTGACCCGTGCAACTTCGTCTGCGTCACAGAGGGATATAATATAGCCATTATAGTCTACTGATAAATTATAATGGACTATCCAACACTGAAAGGATTTTTCAAATCGGACCAGTGGTTCCTAAAATTAGCGCGTTCAAACAAACATACTCTTCAGCTTTATAATATTGGTATATTTCTTTTCTATAAAACTAAACGTTGAAGCATGTTGGCAGACGAGACGTTGCAAAAAAAACGGTAGTATAAAAGAAAACACGAAGGATAAGTTACTTAAGAATAGCACCAAAACCATCAATCAGATCTTAATCAAAATTATGACATGTCTGAAGTATACTTTCTAACAAGAAAATTACATCAAAATCGATACACATAAAAAATGTAAATAAACAAATTGTGAAATAATATTATTATATATAGCTACATGTAAGATGTCGATATAATTTAATTGGAGTTCTACGACAGCCATCATCTCCCATAAAGAAAAATTCATTATTCAAATCAGTCCTGAAAATCCGAAGTTACATAAAAACAGACCTTTAGAAATACAGTCGATAACCTCATTTTGAATGTCAATTAAAAAACGATGCAAATAAAAGCAGCATTTCCAACGCCAGTGCGAATTGCCATTGACTGGTAAGATCTAAACGACATTAATTTGACCTTGCGCCTTGATCTTTATAGTATTTTGGTAGAAACCGCTTTTTTATTTATTGCCATGTTAATTATACCTTTTGTGGTTTAAAACTTACGATTGCGGACGTAAGGTGTTGCTATGGTAGATTTTGACTGGATTTTTTAGCGAAATTAAAACGCAACGGAAATTCTCATAGTAATTCGATTGATAAGCGAAGCGAAGTCCGGAGCGTTCCGAACAAAAAAGTGTGTCCAATAAAGGAAGCCGAAAAATGTGGAACCATTCGTCGATGTATGTATTACAAGCTTTATATTAACTTGTACTGGATGTAACTATGTATAAATTTGACTAACTTCCCGGTTTCCGATTGAGCTGACATTTGTACCACTGGAACTCGAACTCACATCACGACACACCACACTCACCTGAAGCCGTCACCACGTAG
The DNA here is from genome assembly GCA_030269945.2 of Trilocha varians. Classification (NCBI taxonomy): domain Eukaryota; kingdom Metazoa; phylum Arthropoda; class Insecta; order Lepidoptera; family Bombycidae; genus Trilocha; species Trilocha varians. The sequence continues at coordinate 14,401,923 of AP028278.1, read as the reverse complement.
ATACAGCGAGTGTGGTGTGTCGTGATATGAGTTCGAGTTCCAGTGGTACTACCCAAAAGCGAACGAGAAAGAGGGTAGACAGATTTGTTTGCTCTTAAATCGACCCGCAGTATCCAGTCTTCTCGTGATCATGACGTTTGCAACAACAACGAAATATCGAGACAACTTAATGAATTAAATATCGTAGTAAGAACCCGTTGAAAATGCATGAAATTATTGAATATTCGCATTCGCAAATATGATGCGAATGTTAAGCGAATGTTTTGACAGAAGTTTCATGACGTCAGAGGGCGAAAATAAACTCCTACTGTAACATGATTTCCCTTATTAATTTACTTTAAGATTTGAAAATGAATTTTGAAACTATTTTTTGTGAACACGATTTTTTGTCGTGATCTTTAACGGAAGAACCGATTTCGATAACCTTTTTTGTTGGAAAACTTTAGACGTAAAGTTACATCAACATTACAATATTGTCAGTAATTGTGTTTTTAATTAACAATGCTAAAACATACAATCAATTGTATCAGACTAGCTATTATAAATGACATTGCATTGTCCAACCACAAGATAGTTACTTTACAGAGGTAAATTTTCATAATTATAAAAATGAAAACGACCGACTTCCATTTTTCAAGCATAGCACAAAATTTACCTGTCAGACTATGGCTATGACTTGTCCTTCTTCAAACGAGGATAGAGGAGGGTCCTTAAAGTTAGGTCGTAGGTAGCGACCCCTCAGTGTTCCCTGACATTGCAGAGGTTCATGAGCGACGGTAACCACGCCCGATCAGGTGGCCCGTTGGCTCGTCTGCCTACATGGCAATAAAAAAAAAGAAAGCTTTTTTATGCTACTAAAAAAGAATCATCGAAGTCGGTTCATATAAAAAAGAAATACACGCCAAAAGGCACACCAAACCTTGAAATTTTGTCCGTTAAAAATACACATTTTTAAACACAGATCCAAAAAGACTGGTTTGATCTTAAAAAAGTAAATGGGACTCCATGACAACTATTACCTTTCATCTGACACCAGAATCATCCGAATCGGTCCAGCCAAACTAATGTTGAGGTAAGAAAAAAATTATAGATGAATTGAGTACTTCCTCCTTTCTGGAAGTCGATCAAAAATGTGCTTCAACACAATCACACAAGCAAAATGGCATCAAAATCCGTTGCGTAATTTTAAAGTAACATAAATGTAAAACAATCTACTTAAAACTTGTATAACTATAAACACAGAAAATAAAAAGATAAATAAAATTAAAACAATCTGATACGTTTGTGTCCCCGGAGTGCGCACGGAAAAGGTTTCTGCTCAGCTAAAGCTAACAAAAAAGTTATATTCATTTTCTCTGATTTGCTATAATCAAATCCTAATTTCCTTAAAAAAAACTTTCCCCCAAACATCATTAAAATCGGTTTATAAACGAAGAATTTATCCGCGAAAATTTAAAAGCATATAAATGGAATTGAAATCTATTTTGATGTCAGTTAACAACAGACATAGTACATTTACAACACGTGTCACAACATACAATCACAGATAATAACAGAAACCATATGTTATTTTCCTAACGACATACTACTATCTATAATTTTATATGTCGTCCTACCCACCAATCTTTGATATTGCAATTTAAATCAATGGTTTAAAACAATTAGTAATATAAACTTATTCAGACACTCGCGGTTTTCTATAATACTTTCATGCATTTTCAACGGGTTCTTACCACGATATTTGATTAATTGAGTTGTCTAACCTATAAACGTAGATTAGTCTAAAATTAAGCTAAGAAAAAAAGAAACAAATAAAAATTGCTGTAGTAGTGAAAAGGTCACGACTCATCATGATTACCCCAAGTGCGGTACTTATACTTGAGGCGCTGATTTTCATACAAAGCTTGTAAAAAGTTTGGCAATGTTCGTTCGTTTACAACTTCAAAAGCATGCAAATGTCAACTGTCAAACGGTGTTTCACATAGTTTCAATGTGTACGTGTGTTGGACGTTGACAATATGTATACGCAATGAATATTTAGTGTTTTCTGACGTCAGAGAAGAGTCAAAGTCCATTGCTGAAACTAGTGGCATGCTTCCAAATGTATCACTCAAATGCGTAGTGATTGGGACTTTCCGTAATGTCTGTCTTTATTTCTATTTGTTTTTAAACAACGAAATGTTACCGCGTGTTATGTATTTGATAATAACAAACTAGTTTAGAAAACTAAACTATTTATCTAAACTATACAGGTGATTTCCTAGTGAGGGTACATATTGAAGGTCATGGTAGCTGATGGTTATATACGACCAGTAAAAAAATATTATTACCAAAGAATATGGCTTAATGCCTTAGTAATCGCAACTTAAAAATATCTAAAATTCTTGCAAAATGATGGTTTTTCGACAGCTGATGGGTGTGGCGGAGGTGTGGGGTTCGCGACATCACTAGAGGTCGTTAGTCAACACTCTTTAAGTCGAAATTGTTTATGTTTGAGGTAGTTTTGTCGAATTTAGATTTAGATTTTAAAAAAAATATATTTTGTAATTTTACCTATTTTTTGTAATATTCCGTATTAGAACAGAGTACACATCACCCTCCTGCAATATGTACCCTCTCTAACAAATCACCCTGTATAGTTTTACATACATTATTAAGTACTAATTGACGAATAGAGAATTCAGTTAGTGCAGAGCAATGTGCTTAATTACGACATCACATCAAAAACCGATAAAATGATGAGTGTTTCTCTTCTATATCATGCATGTATTGTACACATAAATTAAAAAGCCGCATCGAAATCCGTTGCGTACTTAAAAGATTCTAAAATAGTACATTTTGATCCGATAGGTAGCGCTCATCAGCCTTTTTTTTTTTTTGACGGGAGGAAATCGCCGGACTTCCACTCGCCCCGCGAGTGAGGTATGTGGGGGTTGAACCGCACTAAAACCTCCCGCCAATCACGCTCGACATCCGATAAATAAGGGTGACAGGACGCGTTCGCGATTGTCGCTCACGTATCGCTCCGTCACCCCCGGACGTCGAACCGGCAGCCGTCTGTGGAACGACCACCGGCTCACTCGGTAGGCGGGCCAAAACCCGAGATGGGACCGCGTGATGGAGGATCTACCTCGGCTCAGGCCGACTCATCAGCCTGGAAAACATTTTCAGGATAAATTCGATATTCATTTCGATTTAACATAATTCAATACGCATGCAAACACACATGAACACTTCTAGATATTTAAATAGACAGCAAGGTTAAAGTCACACGAAGTTCATATCAGTTAGGTTTCTTCATCGATCTTATATTACTAGATACAGACCGAACAAAACAGTACAGAATAGTGTCTCCAAACAACATTACTAAACATCAAGTGTTTTACAAAACGATTTAAAAAGTTTAAAACAATTTAAATCTTAAGCGACAGAGAATCCACGTACTTTAGATGTAATTTCTAGAATTTTTCATGGTTTTTCCAAGTTCCTTATCGCGCGTTATCGAAAGGGGGCTAGACAGAAAAAAATCTTACTAAAAGTTGTCACGACACTTTTTTTGTTTTAGATGATTATCGCTAGATGACGCTGTGATCAAAATCTTTTAAAACACGTTCCTTATGGCAAAAAAATTATAAGATATCTTTTAATCGAAAGGAACTTCGTTCTATTCGGGGGTCCCATGACACCTCTCAAGTTTTTATGGATCAAAATATGCCATTTTTGCGCTCGTGTCGTGTATCTAGTATTTTTGATCGAAGAATAACTTAAGCAAAACGTATTTAATTCTCCAAACACACACACTTTACCATATGTTTTAAGTTTATCGCCGACGTATCCGAATGCGAACCGAAAGAGGGGCGATTCGGATTCATTTCTATATCTGTAGAAAAATAAATTGTTATACTATAGAGCATGAAACATGTATGATAAGAGAAGAGAGCCATATAACAAGTCGAATGATGAATTTAAAATGGATGTAAGAGGAAAGTTGAAGTCGTGGTGGCCGAGTGGTCAAAGCGCTTCCTTCCGAACGGGAGGTCGCGGGTTCAAAACCGGCCGGCTTGTACCTCTAAATCTAAATGTGAAAAATGATTTATGTGCAATTTTTCACAACACCACTGGCTAAAAACGGTGAAGGAAAACATCGTGAGGAAACCTGCATGTCGGAAAAGCATTCTAAAAATGTTTTGAAGATATGTGAAGTCCCCAATCCGCACTGGGCAAGCGTGGTGGACTATGCCTAAACCCTCTCCTGAGGAGACCTGAGCCTAACAGTGGGCAGTAATGGGTTGGTACAGATACAGGTAACACATGAATCTACATATTTTCCACTCCAGAAAACGATAATTCTCATCTCTGAACAATGTTCCATTGAAGCATGTAACCCTTGATCTTGTGTATTTGTTAAACATAATTCATATGACATGTGAACATATATGAATATGTAAAGATGAGATCGCGTCGAAATAATAGGAAATGATTTAAGTAAAATTTCATAGATTTTGTTGTCTTTGACCGACTTTCAAAAAAGAGAATCGTCTGTATTTTTTTTATGTTTTTAACATGTCAATTGTTTCAAATGAAAAAAGATGGTTGTCGTGAGGTCCCATTTATTTTTTTTATAAATCGAACAAGATCTTTGGATCTGTGATTAACAGTGTATATTGTAACACAAAAACAACCAGTCAGATTTTTATCAAATTTCCAAAAAAAAAATACTTCCAGTGTCAAAATTCTAAGAAGAAAAGAATCATTGAAATCGGTTTATACAGAAAAGTATACACGCAAACACGCCCAGCGAATAGCGAAATCTTGTCGGATAAAATCAACATTTTGAAACAAAGATCCAAAAGTACTTATTCCATCTAAAAAAAATCAATCTAGTAAAAAGTAATTTTTTTCTACATATTTTATAATATCAGTGTAATATTAGATAATATGTTGAAAAGTGTATTTTTCCTCAATCATTTAAAACTAACCTAACCACTAATGTCGTCACAAATCATTTAAAAATCATTAACAATCACGACCAAACATTTTTTTTATTTTACTTTGTTTTGATTCTAAGCAAAAAATATTTTAAAACTATATTTCAAAAAATTTTCGTAGCGTCCCGAACAAAAAAGTGTGTTCAAAAAAGGAAGCCGAACAATTTACCTTCATATTTTAAAACATATTGCGCCGACCCCATGTGAATGGGATAAAGTTGAGCTAAATAAAGAGTTCTCATTAAATATAATTAATTAATTAAAGTAATTTGCTAGATTAGGTTAGGTCAGGTACGGAACCCACCGTACGCGATTTCCATTCGTACTTCGTCAGTTTTTATTTGAATATATTATACATAATATAATCTTCTTATTTATAAAAATGAATTGATGTTCGTTAGTCTCGCTAAAACTCGAGAACGACTGAACCGATTTGGCTTATTTTAATCTTGAAATATTTGTAGAAGTCCAGGGAAGGTTTAGACGGTGAGGAAATTCACTTATGTGACGCAGACGAAGTTACGTGTAAGTATTAAATAAAAATGAATTGTTGTTCGTTAGTCTGATTAAAACTTGAGAACGGCTGGGCCGATTGAGCTGATTTTGGTTTTAAAATGTTTGTCGTAGTCCAGGGAAGGATTAAACGGTGAGAAAATACCCGTGATTTTTTTTATGACGCAAACGAAGTTACGCGGATCCACTACTTTGTGAATTATAATATTACACCAAAGGACTAACTAGTCTTCGACCAACCTTATTCTAAAACCAGTTAGGTCAGTTTTGGCTTCTAGAAAACTAAAGAAATAATAACTATGATATTTTCCATGACCATGACGAGATGTCATCAATGTTTGACTGACTTAAAAAAAGGCGTTCAATTTTATTATACTTTAATCTACAGGGTGATTTTTTAAAGAAAGAGGTACATATTGCAGGAGGATGATGAGTACTCTGTTCTAATACGGAATATTACAAAAAAACATCATTTTGCAAGAATTTTAGATATTTTTAAGTTGCGATTACTAAGGCATTAAGCCATATTCTTTGGTAATAATATTTTTACTGGTCGTATATAACCATCAGCAAGCATGACCTTCAATATGTATCCTCACTAAGAAATCACTCCGTATAATACTAAGTTTTCGTTTTTTTTACCCTTTGGTTAACTCTAAAAATGGAGGAAAACATATTCAGTTCTTCTTGATTTCATTTCTATTATTTTATACTCACTAGTTTTAGGAAAGAGCTTGGTTGGCCGAAGATTAATTCTATAGTATACATTTAACATTTTTGGGGATAAATAATATGTCGATCGAACTTTATATACCCGTAATGAAAACTTATTAGTATTATATAATGAAAACTATTTAATAGAGAATTTTACAATCATCTGACATTATGAAAAATGACGGAAGAATGAAAGATATATTTTAGTTTGCATTTGATGAATTTTGTTTCAAATATTGTGTAAATAAATAGCTTTAAATGTTTTTTTTGCTATTGTAGTTTACAGAAACGCAGTTTAGTTATTATTTATTTCAAGAAGATTATATTACCATTATATACCTATTTTTTATTTACTAAAATACAACTCTTATCTCCCTTCTTCAATATGTAACATCAGTAAAAAGTCATTAGATTCAGTTTAATTGAACTTCTCCATTAATAAAATCAGAATAAATGAAACTCTTTTCACCTAGATGACAATTGATTAAAAACAAAACTAAGAAAAAAATTACTTATGTATATACCAGAACCGTACGACAAAGAGAAACCATATTAAGTAGACAAGACATTTAGCTGAAAAAACAAAAATAATCATTTGCCAAAATTGGTTTGTTTGTTTACGTCAAGTATGTGGCAAGAGCCAAAATTTATCTAGACGTTCGGAAACTAGTTTTGTTTACATTTTATTATCGTCTCTTATTTTATGGAGATAATGTATGAGCTCAAAATTTAATACTGTGAAGTGTGAGCTTGAAAATCCCTACTAATATTATAAATGCGAAAGTAACTCTGTCTGTTACGCTTTCCCGCTTAAACCTCTCAACTGATTTTGATGAAATTTGGCACAGACAATCTTTAGACCCTGAGAAAGAACATTTAATTGAAAGTGACACAGACGAAGTTGTTCACCCCGCTAGTATTAAATAATGTATAGTTTATAGAAACTACTAAGCTTGTCATGATGTGACAATAAAAATATGACGACACATTTTTCAGCTTCCTTCATTGGACACACTTTTTTGTTCGGGATGCTCCGGACAAATCATTGAAATATTTTTTACCTTTTTCCAACATTTGTGCTTAGATTCAATGCAAAATATGATTAAAAGGTCATTGGGGTTTTTCTTCACCTACTAAATCTTAAAGGAACGACAAAACATATAAATAACTAGTTGACCCGCGTAATTTCGTCTGCGTCACAGAGGTATATAATAGCCTGTAGCCTTCCTCGATAAATGGACTATCCAACACTGAAAGAATTTTTCAAATCGGACCAGTGCTAGTAGTTCCTGAGATTAGCGCGTTCAAACAAACAAACTCTTCAGCTTTATAATCTTCTTATATTATATAAAAATGAATTGCTGTTCGTTAGTCTCACTAAAACTCGAGAACGACTGAACCGATTTGGCTTTTTTTAATCTTGAAATATTCGTAGAAGTCCAGGGAAGGTACGATGAGAAAATTTCCTTATGTGACGCAGACGAAGTTGTGTGGGCCAGCTAGTATTATAATAAAATAAAGTATAGATAGATTTAGACACATAGTACATACCTAATACAAAAATCCAGATCAATACATAAAAACTTTAAACACAGCCACTGCACGAATTTTGGCACCAAAATCAGTCTATTTTTGGCGCGTACACTAAACGATCCTCAAGATTTTTACTAACGTTCCGTCCTTATATTATGTATTATACGAAAATATATTAAATCCATTTCACAGGCCACTAGAACTAGTATTATTCCGAGCCAAAATTGAGCATTTGAGAGCGTAGCAATACACACGACCGAACGCATTGACAGCGGAAGCCAGACTGAATTCATCTTTGTTTATTTTCGAGTTTGCGAGTTCCAGACTAAAAAAATGTTTTGGAGAATAATTATTATTACTCTAATTGTTGTAAAAAACGTGTACTTTATAAAGGAAGTATTGTATATTGTTATTAAAGTTGGTAACTTTATGATTGTAATATTGTAGATAGAATAATAATTTGTGTTAAAAATTATTAGTGAATTCTTGGTTGGTGTCGTAAATAGCAAAGTAAACAAATAAAACCAATAGATTGTAATTATTATTCTTAAAAAACGACTGCTTATTTTCGTATAAAAAAGCACTTTAAACTATGTAAAATATTATTATATTATTCTTTCTTTAAATAGTTTTTTCCACGTAATAAGTCAATGAATAGATTTAAGTCTTAAAACTGGTTTCGCTATTCCGGAATTATGTAAATCAACAAAAAGCTGTTTTTGTTAGCACTTCACTGTATTTATAGAAGTTTTTTATCACTGTTTAGCACCAAATATAGTAGAAATAGATTATAAACTTATTTATTTAATACTTTATTGTACAACTTATTTGTTTGAACATCAACTACATATAACGAATGCCTACTGACCAATAAATTGATCTTGATCAATCAAATCGATTCTAATTATAATAATTCAAGTTCAAATAAGACGGAAAACTATTGTATGATAATATACGACCCGAGCAATTTCGTCTGCGTCACAGAGTTCAGACAGCATTACCTAAAATGCCGTTATCCGACATTTCTGTGATTTGTAATTAAAAAAATAATCTAAAAAATCTGTATCTCGATAAAGCTGTGTTTTGAAAGAAAGAAAGAAAATACGTTTATTCAAACACACAACTTACACATAAGAGGAACAATATATTACTATAAATATATTAAAACTAATATTAAACAATAATATAAAAGTAATAAAAATAATTTAAAACAAAGAATGAAATTAAAAAGGTTATGTGCGAGGGTGTAACTGAAAGGGCGACCAGCTCAGCACGAAGCTACAGCCTGGACAGCTGCAGCGCTGATTCTCAGCTGGACCCTACCGATTCCACGCGATTTTCGATGTCTTTATTACTTTCTGAATTATTATTGATTTTTATATTCATTTATTTACTTATTGTCATTGATTAGTAACATTGTTTTAAAGTTTTGCAGCAGTTTTGACCGATTTTCAAAAAGGAAGAGGTACTCAATTCGCTCGTATTTTTTATTTAAGTTTGTTCCTTCATATCTTTAGTTTGTGAATCGATTTTTTTTTAATTGCGTGATAGATAAACGAGCCTACGGCCCACCTGATGGTAAGCGGTAACCGTCGCTCATGAACCTCTGCAATGCCAGGGCAATGAGGGGCTGTTATCTATCGCCTACCGATACAGGACTTTTCTTAAACCTCGTTTAAAGAGGGACATGCCATAGCGCTCCGGGAACACCGCGGACGGGAGTCCATTACAAATCGGAATGGTACGGGGCAAAAATGATATTCTGAAGCGAACCGTGGAAGATCGCAGCGGTAACAAGTAAAGGTGGTGAACCTTGCCCCTGCGGCGTGTGGTACGATGGTAAAAGGGAGATGAAGGGATCATCTCAAAGAGTTCCTCGGAGCATTCCCCATGGACCAAACGGTTTGAATGATCCTAGTGTCAGATGAAAGATAATGATCGTCATGGGGTCCAATTTATTATTTTTATAGTTCTAAGAATAAGATTTCAAAACTTGTTTATTTTCCCCGATTTAGATGATCCCTTTGTCGCAAGAAAGCAAATATTTTGGATATAAAAATATGATAAAGATGTGACTGGTAGTTTTTGTGATTTTCGTTAAAAATGGAAGTCAATCGTTTTCGTCTTTGTAATAAACACACTTATCAACTCTTATTAGGTACCTAAACTTAAACTAGGAAATATAACATCAGGAAACATGTGACAATAACTGATTATACATTTAAATTTCAACCTACTGTTTTATTTATATTTGTTTTAATTTAAATACTCGACAAAAATACATGATATAAAGGCTGTAAATTTTAACCAGATTATACAGGGTGGATCTGTAACTTTGGACAATCTGACGTGGGATGAATGACCTGTCGAAATAAAACTTAGAACCACTTTTACTTTTTGGATCGCTTTTAGCGATACGCCCAAAGCACTCTTTCCCGTCGCGCAACTACAGTGATCTTTATACCCCCTTTTGAGTAGGTAAATTAAAAGTAAACTAAGTTACCTCATTCACAGAATAAGCCCTGAACATATAACAGTTCAGCAAACCCTCCTTCTCATTGAAGAGTATGTAGAACAACTCTTCAGGATACCCTGGTACTTGACTGGCCCTGGGGAAACACCATAATAATACCAAAATGTCCACTTTTGAATAGTCGTGGTGGCCGAGTGGTTGAAGCGCTTGCCTTCCGTACGGGAGGTCGCGGGTTCAAATCTGGCTTGTACCTCTAAATCTTAATATGAAAAAGATTTATGTGCATTTATCACAACACCACTGGCTAAAAACGGTGAAGGAAAACATCGTGAGGAAACCTGCATGTCGGAAAAGGGTTCTAAAATCCTTTGAAGATATGTGAAGTCCCAATCCGCACTGGGCAAGCGTGGTGGACTATGCCTAACCCCTCTTCGGAGGAGACCTGAGCTCAGCAAGTGGGCAGTAATGGATTGTTACAGTACAGTACAGTCCACTTTTGGGCATTATAGTAAGTATCTTCTGGGAGCCCAGAATATTAGCTTTTATATAAAAAAAGAATTATCCAAATCGGTCAACTAAGGCAAAAGTTATGTAGGTTTTAATAAATAAATGCTTTTTTTTCATTTATCTTTTTTTTTAAACCATATTTTATTTTCAAAAAAATTAGAGATCCGTATGAAAATATCGAATTTATAAGACGAGGTGAAATATCGAAAACCTATTTATGCGTACGTCTTTGATATGAAAAAAGAATAATCGAAATCGGTAAAAACAGGTAGAAGTTATGCTGTTTTAAATAAAAATGGTTTTTGCAATTTGAATTTTTTTCGAACACTAGTACTTAATTTTTGTACAATATTTTAATAACTAATAGACATTTCTCAAATATACTGATTTATTTCAAAAAATAAAAGCATCATCCGCATCGGTTCACTCGCGTAAAAGTTCTTATAAATTTTCAAATGAAAGTTGCACTTATCAAAATCATTTAAAGTATAAACTCACCTTATAATGTCGGTTAGTTTGTGTATAAGAACTGGTTCGAAGTTACTGTTGTACACTTTCACGAAGCCACCTTCCACGGCCACGCTTACCTGCGAAAAATGTTTTAGAATAATATTTTAATTACAAAAATGAAAACGACCGACTTCCATTTCTCAAGCATAGCACAAAAATGACCAGTCAGATCTTTAACAAATTTATATAAGACTAGCTGACCCACGCAACTTCGTCTGCGTTACAAAGGGGTTCAAACAGTACTCGCAATGCCGTCGAGTTATTATTTGCGCGGCCCGCAGTGCCCCACATATTCATTATTGCGCTTTATACTCGTAATAACTTCTAAACGAAAAGTCCGATTGGAATAAAACAAAAAGTAATTCACTTCTACATTAATATTCTTGATAACAAAATACTTAATTTGTTTAAGGGTTAATATAACGATACTCATTTAATGTTAAATTCAAACTTGGGACGAAATATTATTTTGCTAAACATAAAAGCGGTTATTGTGGCTAAACTATGATAGTTTGATATATGCTCTTGGGGACTTTTTTGTTGGTCTTACAAAGACCTAAAAACCCGTAGTACATCATTTTGTTCTATTGTCAGTAGTTTTTGCAGCGTACGCATAAATAGGTTTTCGATTATTCGCCTTGTGTTACATATTCGATATTTTCATACGGATCCCAAATTTTTTTGAAAATAAAATATAGCCTATAACCTTCCTCGATAAATGGACTTTCCAACATTGAAAGAATTTTTGAAATCGGACACGTAGATCCTGAGATTAGCGCGTTCAAACAAACAAACAAACACTTTATAATATTAGTATAGATGAGAAGAATGCATGATATAAATACAGCCTCGCCAATGCCTCATCCCATTTTTTTTTAGTTGAAGAATATGTGGAAGTTGAACCGCACTAAAACCTCCAACCGCTTACACTCAGGGCCTGAACCCCGGCTGAAGACAACACCCAGCACGGGATTATGCGAAGAGAGGCGACGCGTTTCCCGTCGTGAAAGGCTCAACCCGAAAGCATTTCCGCCTCAATGGTGTGCCTGTTCAGATGACTTTAAGGCAGCAGTTACACAACTTCGGATATAGGTTCAGAAGAAGCATAATTGGGACACCGACGTTCAGCTTGATAGTATGCACTGGAAATACATTTGCTGATAGAGAGTTCAGAAATTTTACAGAATAATGTGTCATCTTGCATACCGGCAGTGTTTGTAGAGGTGAAGTGCACTTCATTCCTCTCAATTTCGGAGAGAATGCATTCGTTAATTGTTACATCCTTATCACTTTTGGGCGTCAAAATGCCCGCTCGCACACCCAAGAATTCTGCTGATGTTGTATTACACACAGTGCCAGGTACGGTGGGACCTTGCACCGGTTTCAAGTCGTCCGCGGTGTTCCATATGGGACGGTCCGCGACCTCTCCTCTGGAATATCGGGTACGACTAAGTACTGAGAGGCACTCTTCTCTCGGAACTTAGCGTTATTTGTTACGCAGACGACACGTTGGTTGTAGCCCAGGGGGATGACTACAGAGAGTGCACGTCTTGCCACAGCGGGTGTGGTATAATTTGGAGGTTGGGCCTCGATGTGGCGCTAAATAAACCCCAAGCCCTATGGTTCCACGGGTCTGGGGCGTCGCCACCGGTCGATGCCTACATTATAGTTGGAGTTATTCGGATCGGGGTCGGGGTGCTTAAGTACCTCGACCGGCTCGACTTCTGCGAGTCCACATCTCGGAAAAGAGCGGCAGGGCGTGTGAAACTGAGTTCTTTTCTCCACGCAGGAATCCGCCGTCATCGATCAGGGCGCTGGAACTGCAATTTCGCTCGGAATTTGCCTCCCTAAGAGATTCGTGTTCTCAACGCTACCCAGCGTGCGGGGTTCCAAGAAGGTGTCGTGTCTCGCTTAGCACGCACCTTGCGTTAAGGCAACCGTGGGTTGGAAGACCGCACTCTCCGATCCACACTGGTATGACCCAGCAGGGTATCCCGTGGGAGTGTGAGACGCGGTCCCATATTACTTGGCGGGCTTCGGAAAGCCCGCTGACCCTGAGAGCCGGTGGCTGCCGGTTCGGTGTTCGGGGGCGGCGCGAAGGAAAATTTATGCCGTAGTGCATAATGCGTCGTGCCGTCTCGCATTACCCCGTGCTAGGGTCTGGTTCAGCCAGGATTCAAACGCTGAGTGTGAACGATAGGAGCTTTTAGTGCGGTTTAAGTACCACATATCCCAAGCGCAGCGCTACGATTTCCAGCGTTTAAAAAAAAAGTACACACAGTGAGTTTGTTTAAGCTGGATACAACTCTACCGACAGACTCAGAAGAACCACCTGTCCACCTCTCTCCACGCCAAGATTTAGAAAGAGAACGGAGTATTCTTGTGTACTTGTATTAACGCTGGTCCGAGCTCTTATATAACACATCCACATTTGAACTTTTTAGATTTTTTTATATAAAGGGCTATGTGTGAGTATAAAATTTAGCCAGTTCCTACATCCCACTTAAGTTTAATAAATACATTTATTTATTTGTCTTGCTAATCTCTGAAACGAATTAACTATACAATTTTTCAGAACAAAATGCCTAACGCCATCTATTACAATTGAAAAACACCACGTCGCCCACAATGCAATGACATAATCATATTATTTATATCGAAAAAGTGCTTCTAGACGTAATTCGATATAATTCTCATAGATGGCGTTGCTTTAAAGTCGTCTTTAAAATTGAAAATATCATTTTTTTTGGAGTTTACCTTTAAGCCATAGCGTGCCCGCACACCTAAAAAAGTATTGACAATACTTGTGACAGAAGCAGTGATGGGATTTAAAAGTCATAACAATTTAAATAGAATGTTAGAAAAAAATAGCAATAATAGCGTTTGAGTAATATGCACCAAAAAACTTTTGGATATTAAAATTGTGTTATTTGTATATACCTCCTGGTGCTTACGTGAACTGAGTTTAGTTTTATGTATTGGTGTAAAAGATATGAAAAAAAGTAGTTTCAGGCAGCATCAAACTTTGATTGAGAAATTTGAATTAATTCATTGCAAATATTAAAAATTAAAAAGACCACCTGAATAGTAGACTTACGATGTTAAAATTCATATTTTTAAAATTATACGATTTTGGAACTTGATCCTAAAATATAATTAAGTTTTTCAAGTTTTATTTATCCTAAAACATGAACTAACTATTTTTGAAAATGTGCTTTTAATTAACACTTTCTTTAACATGCTATTTTTTTTGTATCTTTTCCCATCACTCGGTCGAAAGTATTGACAATACTATTGATAGGTGTGCGGGCACGCATAAATCTCCGTATTCTGAAGTGCGACAGAATGATTGACATATTAGTTGGTTGTCAATTGTCAAATTGCAAATTGACTCGTTGACGTTAGGAACACACGTAAATTGCTTAGACAACAGTGAGTGATTATAATTTAATATGAACTTTATTGAATAGCAATAAAGTTCAAATTGACTCTACATATTATTTAGAAAACGTTTGTATGGGAAATAGAAAAGGGCTGTTTTTAGGGTTTTCCCAGAAATTATTCGTTTTTACTCGCCTTTTAAACCTTCCCTGAACTTCCACGAATATTTTAAGACTAAAATTAGCCGAATCGGTTCAGCCGTTCTCGAGTTTTAGCGAGACTAACGAACAGCAATTCATTTTTATATATATAGACTAGCTGATCCACGCAACTTCGTCTGCGTTACAAAGGGGTTCAAACAGTACTCGCAATGCCGTCGAGTTATTATTTGCGCGGCCCGCAGTGCCCCACATATTCATTATTGCGCTTTATACTCGTAATAACTTCTAAACGAAAAGTCCGATTGGAATAAAACAAAAAGTAATTCACTTCTACATTAATATTCTTGATAACAAAATACTTAATTTGTTTAAGGGTTAATATAACGATACTCATTTAATGTTAAATTCAAACTTGGGACGAAATATTATTTTGCTAAACATAAAAGCGGTTATTGTGGCTAAACTATGATAGTTTGATATATGCTCTTGGGGACTTTTTTGTTGGTCTTACAAAGACCTAAAAACCCGTAGTACATCATTTTGTTCTATTGTCAGTAGTTTTTGCAGCGTACGCATAAATAGGTTTTCGATTATTCGCCTTGTGTTACATATTCGATATTTTCATACGGATCCCAAATTTTTTTGAAAATAAAATATAGCCTATAACCTTCCTCGATAAATGGACTTTCCAACATTGAAAGAATTTTTGAAATCGGACACGTAGATCCTGAGATTAGCGCGTTCAAACAAACAAACAAACACTTTATAATATTAGTATAGATGAGAAGAATGCATGATATAAATACAGCCTCGCCAATGCCTCATCCCATTTTTTTTTAGTTGAAGAATATGTGGAAGTTGAACCGCACTAAAACCTCCAACCGCTTACACTCAGGGCCTGAACCCCGGCTGAAGACAACACCCAGCACGGGATTATGCGAAGAGAGGCGACGCGTTTCCCGTCGTGAAAGGCTCAACCCGAAAGCATTTCCGCCTCAATGGTGTGCCTGTTCAGATGACTTTAAGGCAGCAGTTACACAACTTCGGATATAGGTTCAGAAGAAGCATAATTGGGACACCGACGTTCAGCTTGATAGTATGCACTGGAAATACATTTGCTGATAGAGAGTTCAGAAATTTTACAGAATAATGTGTCATCTTGCATACCGGCAGTGTTTGTAGAGGTGAAGTGCACTTCATTCCTCTCAATTTCGGAGAGAATGCATTCGTTAATTGTTACATCCTTATCACTTTTGGGCGTCAAAATGCCCGCTCGCACACCCAAGAATTCTGCTGATGTTGTATTACACACAGTGCCAGGTACGGTGGGACCTTGCACCGGTTTCAAGTCGTCCGCGGTGTTCCATATGGGACGGTCCGCGACCTCTCCTCTGGAATATCGGGTACGACTAAGTACTGAGAGGCACTCTTCTCTCGGAACTTAGCGTTATTTGTTACGCAGACGACACGTTGGTTGTAGCCCAGGGGGATGACTACAGAGAGTGCACGTCTTGCCACAGCGGGTGTGGTATAATTTGGAGGTTGGGCCTCGATGTGGCGCTAAATAAACCCCAAGCCCTATGGTTCCACGGGTCTGGGGCGTCGCCACCGGTCGATGCCTACATTATAGTTGGAGTTATTCGGATCGGGGTCGGGGTGCTTAAGTACCTCGACCGGCTCGACTTCTGCGAGTCCACATCTCGGAAAAGAGCGGCAGGGCGTGTGAAACTGAGTTCTTTTCTCCACGCAGGAATCCGCCGTCATCGATCAGGGCGCTGGAACTGCAATTTCGCTCGGAATTTGCCTCCCTAAGAGATTCGTGTTCTCAACGCTACCCAGCGTGCGGGGTTCCAAGAAGGTGTCGTGTCTCGCTTAGCACGCACCTTGCGTTAAGGCAACCGTGGGTTGGAAGACCGCACTCTCCGATCCACACTGGTATGACCCAGCAGGGTATCCCGTGGGAGTGTGAGACGCGGTCCCATATTACTTGGCGGGCTTCGGAAAGCCCGCTGACCCTGAGAGCCGGTGGCTGCCGGTTCGGTGTTCGGGGGCGGCGCGAAGGAAAATTTATGCCGTAGTGCATAATGCGTCGTGCCGTCTCGCATTACCCCGTGCTAGGGTCTGGTTCAGCCAGGATTCAAACGCTGAGTGTGAACGATAGGAGCTTTTAGTGCGGTTTAAGTACCACATATCCCAAGCGCAGCGCTACGATTTCCAGCGTTTAAAAAAAAAGTACACACAGTGAGTTTGTTTAAGCTGGATACAACTCTACCGACAGACTCAGAAGAACCACCTGTCCACCTCTCTCCACGCCAAGATTTAGAAAGAGAACGGAGTATTCTTGTGTACTTGTATTAACGCTGGTCCGAGCTCTTATATAACACATCCACATTTGAACTTTTTAGATTTTTTTATATAAAGGGCTATGTGTGAGTATAAAATTTAGCCAGTTCCTACATCCCACTTAAGTTTAATAAATACATTTATTTATTTGTCTTGCTAATCTCTGAAACGAATTAACTATACAATTTTTCAGAACAAAATGCCTAACGCCATCTATTACAATTGAAAAACACCACGTCGCCCACAATGCAATGACATAATCATATTATTTATATCGAAAAAGTGCTTCTAGACGTAATTCGATATAATTCTCATAGATGGCGTTGCTTTAAAGTCGTCTTTAAAATTGAAAATATCATTTTTTTTGGAGTTTACCTTTAAGCCATAGCGTGCCCGCACACCTAAAAAAGTATTGACAATACTTGTGACAGAAGCAGTGATGGGATTTAAAAGTCATAACAATTTAAATAGAATGTTAGAAAAAAATAGCAATAATAGCGTTTGAGTAATATGCACCAAAAAACTTTTGGATATTAAAATTGTGTTATTTGTATATACCTCCTGGTGCTTACGTGAACTGAGTTTAGTTTTATGTATTGGTGTAAAAGATATGAAAAAAAGTAGTTTCAGGCAGCATCAAACTTTGATTGAGAAATTTGAATTAATTCATTGCAAATATTAAAAATTAAAAAGACCACCTGAATAGTAGACTTACGATGTTAAAATTCATATTTTTAAAATTATACGATTTTGGAACTTGATCCTAAAATATAATTAAGTTTTTCAAGTTTTATTTATCCTAAAACATGAACTAACTATTTTTGAAAATGTGCTTTTAATTAACACTTTCTTTAACATGCTATTTTTTTTGTATCTTTTCCCATCACTCGGTCGAAAGTATTGACAATACTATTGATAGGTGTGCGGGCACGCATAAATCTCCGTATTCTGAAGTGCGACAGAATGATTGACATATTAGTTGGTTGTCAATTGTCAAATTGCAAATTGACTCGTTGACGTTAGGAACACACGTAAATTGCTTAGACAACAGTGAGTGATTATAATTTAATATGAACTTTATTGAATAGCAATAAAGTTCAAATTGACTCTACATATTATTTAGAAAACGTTTGTATGGGAAATAGAAAAGGGCTGTTTTTAGGGTTTTCCCAGAAATTATTCGTTTTTACTCGCCTTTTAAACCTTCCCTGAACTTCCACGAATATTTTAAGACTAAAATTAGCCGAATCGGTTCAGCCGTTCTCGAGTTTTAGCGAGACTAACGAACAGCAATTCATTTTTATATATATAGACTAGCTGATCCACGCAACTTCGTCTGCGTTACAAAGGGGTTCAAACAGTACTCGCAATGCCGTCGAGTTATTATTTGCGCGGCCCGCAGTGCCCCACATATTCATTATTGCGCTTTATACTCGTAATAACTTCTAAACGAAAAGTCCGATTGGAATAAAACAAAAAGTAATTCACTTCTACATTAATATTCTTGATAACAAAATACTTAATTTGTTTAAGGGTTAATATAACGATACTCATTTAATGTTAAATTCAAACTTGGGACGAAATATTATTTTGCTAAACATAAAAGCGGTTATTGTGGCTAAACTATGATAGTTTGATATATGCTCTTGGGGACTTTTTTTGTTGGTCTTACAAAGACCTAAAAACCCGTAGTACATCATTTTGTTCTATTGTCAGTAGTTTTTGCAGCGTACGCATAAATAGGTTTTCGATTATTCGCCTTGTGTTACATATTCGATATTTTCATACGGATCCCAAATTTTTTTGAAAATAAAATATAGCCTATAACCTTCCTCGATAAATGGACTTTCCAACATTGAAAGAATTTTTGAAATCGGACACGTAGATCCTGAGATTAGCGCGTTCAAACAAACAAACAAACACTTTATAATATTAGTATAGATGAGAAGAATGCATGATATAAATACAGCCTCGCCAATGCCTCATCCCATTTTTTTTTAGTTGAAGAATATGTGGAAGTTGAACCGCACTAAAACCTCCAACCGCTTACACTCAGGGCCTGAACCCCGGCTGAAGACAACACCCAGCACGGGATTATGCGAAGAGAGGCGACGCGTTTCCCGTCGTGAAAGGCTCAACCCGAAAGCATTTCCGCCTCAATGGTGTGCCTGTTCAGATGACTTTAAGGCAGCAGTTACACAACTTCGGATATAGGTTCAGAAGAAGCATAATTGGGACACCGACGTTCAGCTTGATAGTATGCACTGGAAATATATTTGCTGATAGAGAGTTCAGAAATTTTACAGAATAATGTGTCATCTTGCATACCGGCAGTGTTTGTAGAGGTGAAGTGCACTTCATTCCTCTCAATTTCGGAGAGAATGCATTCGTTAATTGTTACATCCTTATCACTTTTGGGCGTCAAAATGCCCGCTCGCACACCCAAGAATTCTGCTGATGTTGTATTACACACAGTGCCAGGTACGGTGGGACCTTGCACCGGTTTCAAGTCGTCCGCGGTGTTCCATATGGGACGGTCCGCGACCTCTCCTCTGGAATATCGGGTACGACTAAGTACTGAGAGGCACTCTTCTCTCGGAACTTAGCGTTATTTGTTACGCAGACGACACGTTGGTTGTAGCCCAGGGGGATGACTACAGAGAGTGCACGTCTTGCCACAGCGGGTGTGGTATAATTTGGAGGTTGGGCCTCGATGTGGCGCTAAATAAACCCCAAGCCCTATGGTTCCACGGGTCTGGGGCGTCGCCACCGGTCGATGCCTACATTATAGTTGGAGTTATTCGGATCGGGGTCGGGGTGCTTAAGTACCTCGACCGGCTCGACTTCTGCGAGTCCACATCTCGGAAAAGAGCGGCAGGGCGTGTGAAACTGAGTTCTTTTCTCCACGCAGGAATCCGCCGTCATCGATCAGGGCGCTGGAACTGCAATTTCGCTCGGAATTTGCCTCCCTAAGAGATTCGTGTTCTCAACGCTACCCAGCGTGCGGGGTTCCAAGAAGGTGTCGTGTCTCGCTTAGCACGCACCTTGCGTTAAGGCAACCGTGGGTTGGAAGACCGCACTCTCCGATCCACACTGGTATGACCCAGCAGGGTATCCCGTGGGAGTGTGAGACGCGGTCCCATATTACTTGGCGGGCTTCGGAAAGCCCGCTGACCCTGAGAGCCGGTGGCTGCCGGTTCGGTGTTCGGGGGCGGCGCGAAGGAAAATTTATGCCGTAGTGCATAATGCGTCGTGCCGTCTCGCATTACCCCGTGCTAGGGTCTGGTTCAGCCAGGATTCAAACGCTGAGTGTGAACGATAGGAGCTTTTAGTGCGGTTTAAGTACCACATATCCCAAGCGCAGCGCTACGATTTCCAGCGTTTAAAAAAAAAAGTACACACAGTGAGTTTGTTTAAGCTGGATACAACTCTACCGACAGACTCAGAAGAACCACCTGTCCACCTCTCTCCACGCCAAGATTTAGAAAGAGAACGGAGTATTCTTGTGTACTTGTATTAACGCTGGTCCGAGCTCTTATATAACACATCCACATTTGAACTTTTTAGATTTTTTTATATAAAGGGCTATGTGTGAGTATAAAATTTAGCCAGTTCCTACATCCCACTTAAGTTTAATAAATACATTTATTTATTTGTCTTGCTAATCTCTGAAACGAATTAACTATACAATTTTTCAGAACAAAATGCCTAACGCCATCTATTACAATTGAAAAACACCACGTCGCCCACAATGCAATGACATAATCATATTATTTATATCGAAAAAGTGCTTCTAGACGTAATTCGATATAATTCTCATAGATGGCGTTGCTTTAAAGTCGTCTTTAAAATTGAAAATATCATTTTTTTTGGAGTTTACCTTTAAGCCATAGCGTGCCCGCACACCTAAAAAAGTATTGACAATACTTGTGATAGAAGCAGTGATGGGATTTAAAAGTCATAACAATTTAAATAGAATGTTAGAAAAAAATAGCAATAATAGCGTTTGAGTAATATGCACCAAAAAACTTTTGGATATTAAAATTGTGTTATTTGTATATACCTCCTGGTGCTTACGTGAACTGAGTTTAGTTTTATGTATTGGTGTAAAAGATATGAAAAAAAGTAGTTTCAGGCAGCATCAAACTTTGATTGAGAAATTTGAATTAATTCATTGCAAATATTAAAAATTAAAAAGACCACCTGAATAGTAGACTTACGATGTTAAAATTCATATTTTTAAAATTATACGATTTTGGAACTTGATCCTAAAATATAATTAAGTTTTTCAAGTTTTATTTATCCTAAAACATGAACTAACTATTTTTGAAAATGTGCTTTTAATTAACACTTTCTTTAACATGCTATTTTTTTTGTATCTTTTCCCATCACTCGGTCGAAAGTATTGACAATACTATTGATAGGTGTGCGGGCACGCATAAATCTCCGTATTCTGAAGTGCGACAGAATGATTGACATATTAGTTGGTTGTCAATTGTCAAATTGCAAATTGACTCGTTGACGTTAGGAACACACGTAAATTGCTTAGACAACAGTGAGTGATTATAATTTAATATGAACTTTATTGAATAGCAATAAAGTTCAAATTGACTCTACATATTATTTAGAAAACGTTTGTATGGGAAATAGAAAAGGGCTGTTTTTAGGGTTTTCCCAGAAATTATTCGTTTTTACTCGCCTTTTAAACCTTCCCTGAACTTCCACGAATATTTTAAGACTAAAATTAGCCGAATCGGTTCAGCCGTTCTCGAGTTTTAGCGAGACTAACGAACAGCAATTCATTTTTATATATATAGATAGATAGATAATGCTCAAAATGTCTGCTTTTTAACAACAAAAAAAAACATCGAAATCGGTTCATATAAAAAAAAATACACGCAAAATTCATAGCAAATCGTGAAATTTTGTCCGTTGTTTACTTATTATCTATATGTACTTCAATACATAGTATAAAACAAAGTCGCTTTCGCTGTATGTCTGTATGTATGCTTAGATCTTTAAAACTACGCAACGGATTTTGATGCGGTTTTTTTTAATAGATAGAGTGATTCTTAAGGAAGGTTTGTATGTATAATAAATGCATAATATAGTAGAGAAACACTGATAAATTTAGAGGTTTCTAATGTGATGTCGTAAATAAGCACGTTTTTTTGCGCTTATATTGCAAACGCTGGCTGAACCCTACGAGATAGACCAAAATAATGTACTACAGTATTGTTCACCTTAAAAAGTTCAACAAAAAAGTCCGCGATGGTATATGTCTATCTCTTAGGGATAACCCAGCATACCCATTTTTATTATTTACTAAAAAATGGTTATTTACGAAGTGATTTTAAACAATACAGCATTAATCCTTATCCAATTAAGTACCTTAAATAAATTGTGCATTTATTATAGATCAATATGCTTTTTACAGCATGTAATTTAAGTGAATATTACCGAAGATATTACAAATTTAAAATGCAGGGTCGTAGTTGTTTGCGCCGGGCGCGTGCCTATATAGGCTACAATTTTTGAACCCCTTTGTAACGCAGACGAAGTTGCGCGGGTCATCTAGTAATATTATAAAGCTGAAGAGTTTGTTTGTTTGAACGCGCTTATCTCAGGAACTTGTGGTCTGATTTCAAAAATTCTTTCAGTGTTGGATAGTCCATTTATCGAGGTAGGTTATGTTGCATCCCTCTGTGACGCGGACGAAGTTGCGCGAGTCTACTAATTATTATATACTTTACCTTATCTCTTATATTTATAGCTCGTATCTCTCTAATCAGCCAGGGCAGCATGGCGTTTGAGAATCTTCTGTCCATTGCGGTGTACCCCAGGTACGTGAACGGGGTCAATTTTGTCTTCATCATGGATCTGATAATTATAATAATTATTAGAATACAATTAGTGCAGAGCAAAACCGCTAAAATGTTTTTTTTTAGTTGGAAGAAATCACCGGGGTATGTGGGAGTTGAACCGCACTAAAACCTCCAACCGCTCACACTCAGCGTCCGAACCCCGGCTGAGGCCAGAACCCAGCACGGGGTTATGAGGGACGGCGCGACGCGTTACGCCCACGGCACTCTTTCCCGTCGCGCCGTGGTGGGAGTGAGAAGTGGGCAAATATCCGAAAAATATTAAAAAAACAAGCCGTATAATTTTTTATTATTACCAAAACAGTCAATATGATTATTTTAAAAGTGTAATTCCAAATCTATTTTAAATTTTTCCTAAAACTGAATACCACTTCTTTCTGTAAATCTAGAAATATCAAAATAATGAAATGATTAAAATACCAAAATCAGTCATCGAAATCGGGTCAGCCAAGCTAAAATTATCCGTGTAATACAAAATACAACAGAACTCCTTCCTTTGAAAACTCGAAAACATAGCAAAAACTGACATTTATAGGAACATTCCCAATCATTTTAACATAAAACTTTACCTTACAACACAAAACAGCTTCAAAAAAATCAATAATATCACTTTCCCTACAAATCACTAAATTTATTCACTATCACTAACATTTTTGAACACTTTTATTGTATTTAAGACACTTTCAGACAAATAGTACACTATTCCAGGAAGATACAGGACTTTTGTCGCTAAAATCATAATATTTTAGAGGAAAAAGGAACTAGGGATAGTGTTGCAAGATTATAGTAGAGAAAAACACGGAATTTTTGTATTTTTTTCCGGGAAAATATTGAAGCAGAAATTGAACCGTCTACTATTCAATTATAGGTCAAATTAATAGAATTTTATTGAGTAAAATGTCAACAAAAAATATCGAAATCGGTTTAGTTCGAGGTGAAATATTGTAGCTTCATTGGCACAATACATATATGCGCTATAGTAGGTAAATAAACAAATTTTAATCATCATTTACCATCGAATGGCCAGTTAGCTAGTATGTCTGTAAAACATTTTTTTTACTTGTTTAACCACTCAACTGGGAACGTCACTATTCGCTAGATGGCGAAACTGGGGACTTCGTTCGGAATCAATACCGTGTTTGAGCCCCTTTTTAAAAACATATTTTTCCAACAATTTTTAATTTTGATCTTTAATTAAACCTTATATTTTTGTAAATCTTTATTACTAAACGACGCTGTATTGCATTTTCAGCGAAAATATATCATCAACATAAAATATATGACGATTAAAAAATGTAAACAAAACAAGCATTAGAACTGTACTCAATTTTGGCTCCTGGCACAGACTTGGCAAAAGTAAACAAACCAATTTGGTTGCCGATCACAGTTGAGTGGATACAACAAAGAGAGTTTAACTTGATTTTAATTTAATATTGTTTTGCACACATTCACAAATAACTTAGCTTCTTATTAGTAAAAGATTTTTTTAAATCGGTTCAGTAGATCTAAACATCATGACATTACACTCTTACTCTTTACAATATTAGAATAGAAAAAGAAAATACAAGAAAAAAATTAAAAAGTCAAAACCATTTTTGGTAATAGTAACAAACCATAAAAGATCGTAAATTCTCTATTATTTTTAACTTTGCAACTCTAGCAGTCATTTGTGACGTCACATCTTGCCCTCTCTTTCTTTCCTGTGAAAAGCTGTAAAGGAAAACATGTCAATAATCCTGGAAAAAACCAACAAACTTGAAGTTCCAGAAGCTATGAAAAACATTTAGAATAGTGACATCTAGTTACAAAAACTGGAAACAGTTTCAATGATGGAAATAGTTTTAGAAATTGTCGATAGATGGCACTGTTCAAGAACTTAAATATATTTCATTTTATGTAATTTAATGAGCTGCAAAAACTTTTATTTAGATAATTTAGAGAAAATTAAAGCTTTGTAGAGTCGATTTTTTCAGTACCACTTAATCTTTAATATTTAATCAGTAAAAATAATGACCACCAAAAAAATTTAATTAAGCGACATCTATTGTCGGGTCATGGTACTAGAATAGTTATAGCTGTCATCAACAGATGTCGCTACTATTCCATTCATTTTAGTTTATAGCACAACAACTAGATGGCGCTGTATGCCATAAAAATATTTTTTTTTAAAAATTTTGCTACTTATGCATCATTTTACTAATTAACATAAATAAAACAATTTTTTTATTAATAATTTCATTTATTTAAACAATTTGGCAGCGTTTTCGGTGTATTTCATCTTAATCTAATTAAATTTATACCAATCGTAGCCATACTTGGTGTTCAATAAAATTTGATTGCCTTAAAAACATCTAGTGGGTAGTTTTTGTACGTATAATGAATTAAGAACATTATTTAAAACATTTTTTATGTTTTTTGTCAACAGATGTAACAGAAAACATCTATAATTTACTTTAATTATAGTATTTTAATGTTTTAAAAGTGTAATAAGTTTAAATAGTGATACAATGTTTGAAAATCATAGTTTCTACGCTATAATAAAAGCTTCAATAGTTTCTGTATAACAACGTGAGTATTTAAAACGTTAAATTTATCTTGAAAAACTTATATGCCTATTAAATATAAGTAGTATTTTACAAAAATGATAGCGGCCTTCAATTTTACAAGAAAAAGAACAGATAGTACTTTATGATATTTTACAAGACAATGAAAGGGGGCGGCGCGACGGGAAAGAGTGCCGTGGGCGTAACGCGTCGCGCCGTCCCTCATAACCCCGTGCTGGGTTCTGGCCTCAGCCGGGGTTCGGACGCTGAGTGTGAGCGGTTGGAGGTTTTAGTGCGGTTCAGGGTATGTGGGAGATCCAGTGATTTCCTCCAAATAAAAAAAAAAAAAAGAATGAAAAGTACTATCGAAATCAATTCATCCCAAAAACACACGCAGCACATTTGAAAAATGTCTAAAAAGTTATAATTCTTTTTTAAACTCAAAAGTACTCGTTAAAATGATTTGGTAATTTATTTTCTTTTAAAAATCGGTTCAAAAGATAAAAATTTATTATCTGAACCTACAAGTAAATTTATCTTCTTTCTGTCTCATAATACAGCTGTATAAATAATATCTTTTGTATTAATTAAAAAATAAATATTAATACTAAAATAATTTTGAATGACCTACATTACATTTAAAAATACATACCTAAGTATACCATTCATACAAAAAAGATTATGTCCAAAGTGTCTGCTTTGTAAAAAGAATATTCAAAATCGGTTCGTCTAGAAAACAAATACAGACAAACACAGCAATTCTTGAAAATATACATTTTTAAACACAGACCTATTAAAATGTGTTCGATGTTAAAAACTTAACGGCATCCCATGACGACCATCACCTTTCATCTGATACAAGAATTATCCAAATCGGTCCACCCAAACCAGATATACGGCAACAAAAAAAATACAGACGAATTGAGTATTTGGTCGATCAAAAATTAGGAAAAATGAAAACCAGTGTTTTAATTGGAACGAAGTTCCTTATCGCGCGTTAACGAAAGGGGGCTAGACGGAAATTCTTATGAAAAAGTTGTCACGACACTTTTTTTTATTTTAGATGATTATCGCTAGATGGCACTGTGAGAGAGACAGACGTTTTAAACTAATTATTATAACTTAAAAAATATATATACATATTACAATTTTCTCACTAATTAATCGAAAGAAACTTCGTTCCATCCGGGTGTCCCTTGACACCTCTCAAGTTTTTTTTTGTAAATAACAATACTAATATGTTTTTAACTTCTTTTCCAGTATGTAAAATGTCTTTGGAAGATGACTCGCCGACTTTATCTGAAGACACAGCTCGCTTTGACGATAAGCCAAGCCCAGAACACAAACAAGATGATGAGCCAACGAATAGCGAAAAGTAGGTTTAGATTTCTTTCATTTATTCTTCTCAGGACGGAGGCTATTTTGAACGACTTCCGAAAAGGGAGGAGGTACTCAAAGCATCTGTGTTGGAACGACATTCCTTATCGCGCGTTGTGAAAGGAGGCGGAAAAAATTTTTACGAAAAGTTGTTACGACACTTTTTTTGTTTTAGATGATTATCGCTAGATGGCGCTGTGATCAAAATCTTTTAAAACACGTTCCTTGTTTGTTTTAGATGATTATCGCTAGATGGCGCTGTGATCAAAATCTTTTAAAACACGTTCCTTATCGCGCGTTACGTTAGGAAAAAAATATATAAGATATCTTTTAATCGAAAGGAACTTCGTTCTATTCGGGTGTCCCATGACACCTTTCAAGTTTTTTTTTGATGTTTGTTCCTTCATAACTTTAGTTTGGGTGAACCGATTTGAATCATTTTGGTAATTGAATGTTTGAAGTTTGAATGACTCAGATAAAAGATGATGGTTGTCCCATTTACTTTTTTTAAAGATCGATCAAGTACTCAGGGATAGTGTAGCTTTCCAACGGTGAAAGAATTTTCAAATCGGTGCAGTTTCGGAGTCTATTCGAGACAAACAAACAAACAAACCATTCCTCTTTAGAATATGAATATAGACGTGAAACATTGCAATAACATTTAGTTTTTTCGTGCACGTGAAAATGTTTTACAGTCGTCTTTGTTCTACACTTATTATAACTTAGTCTACGTGTTAATTGTACAGCTTTTTGTATTATTTGTAATGTTAATTGGTGTATTTTTCATGTTTTTTTCCACGAATACGTGTTCTTTACACGTGGATCGTCATGGGTGCGTTGAATACCGAAGAAAATGTACTGAACCAAGTAATGGTTTTAAAATAAATTTAAAACGACCGACTGCCATTTCTCAAGCATATCACAAAAACTACCTATCAGATCTTTATGAAATTTAAATGAGATAATGTCCAAAGTGTCTACTAGCAAATAAAGAAATATCAAAATTGGTTCACACTGAAAATAATACGCAGGCGAAATCTTGTTCACAAAAAAATGTTTTAAATAGCTTCTAAGTCCTTGTTAGATCTTAAAAAGAATTATTCAATAGGATTTTATTTTAATAATAATTGTCAAGGTAAGGTAAGGCGCAGCGTGGGTAGACCTCTTACAAGATGGACCGACGACCTGGTCAGGATCGCTGGAAGTCACTGGATGCAGACAGCGTAAGATCATTGTGGCAAGGTTTGGGGAACCTATGTCCAGTAGAGGCCGTCTATAGCCACTCAACTGGGAACGTCACTTTTCGCTAGATGGCGAAACTGGGGACTTCGTTCGGAATCACTACCGTGTTTGAGCCCCTTTTTAAAAACATTTATTCCAATAAATTTTAATTTCGATTTTTAATGAAACCTTATATTTTGGTAAATCTTTATCATTAAACGATGCTGTAATGCATTTCCAGCGAAAATATATTATCTCCGTAAAATATGAGACGATTAAATAGTGTAAACAAAACAAGTTTTAGAACTGTGCTCAATTTTGGTTCCTGCCACAGACTTGGCATAAGTAAACAAACCAATTTGGTTGCCGATCCCAGTTGAGTGGATAGGCTGATAATGACTCAGTCAAATCTAACAACCTCTCTTTTGTTGTCTATACTAATATTATAAAAGGAAAGGTTTGTTGGTTTGTTTGTCTCGAATAGGCTCCGAAGCTACTGCATCGATTTGTAAAATACCTTCACCGTTGGAGAGCTAAACTATACCTGAGTGACATAGGTTATATTTAGTTTTAAAAAAATAGGGTTCATTGTCAAAACTCCGATAATGTAACCCAAGGTGTAAAAAATACCAAAAAACTTTCTTACATCGCGTGCGCTGCGAAAACTATTGATTATTATAGAACAAAATGATGTACTACGGGTTTGTAGGTTTTATAAAAATCTAACAGTGCTGCCTGAACCCCTTTTTGACGCAGACGAAGTTAGTCATTTAACATTTAAAATTACACTAAACAAGGTAATACGAGTTAATTACTGTAAATAAGTATAAAGTGGTGTAAATGATACAATTATTTGCAAGGCCATTTCGTGCGGAAATACGTTGAGAAGATTTTTGTGAGTATTCCAAAAGAACTAAAATAATGTTGGGACAATGGCCAACCTGTCAATCTGTAAAATTATATGACATTTATAACAGACTTCAAAACCCTGACATTGCAGAGGTTCATGAGCGACGGTAACCACGATCAGGTGGCCCGTTGGCTCGTCTGCCTACATGGCAATAAAAAAAAAACTTGAGAGGTGTCAAGGGACACCCGGATGGAACGAAGTTCAGAAGAGAGAGACACAGACGTTTAAACTAACTAATTATTATAACTTAAATAAAATATTTTGATCACAGCGCCATCTAGCATTAATTATATAAAACAAAAAAGAGTCGTGACAACTTTTTCATAAGAATTTCCGTCTAGCCCCCTTTCGATAACGCCCGATAAGGAACTTCGTTCCAAAACTTCGTTCCAACAGTTTTCTTAATGCAACTAGGGTGCCCAACCCAATTAAGAGCGAAGTCCAATTAATGACAACTTCCAAATTGTAGTCAAACGCAACAATTTTTTTATTTCCGGTGTTAATAAATACATAGAACAAATATTCAGCTTTACAACAACATTTCGATAGTTTTTACATTCAATATAATGATGAAAAATTGATTCAAAAAACATATATATTTTGAAATTTGAATTTCTATAAACAAAACGTATGAAAGTTGCCAATAAATGGGCCTGGGGTCACTTTTCAAACAAACATGAATTTCTCTTTATCAATGATATATTTTTATAAAATATTTGTGGAATCGGATACTTGATTAAACACCGATCCTACACATGTAATGATCATGAACTAAATGCATGTAATTAATAAAGAAAAACTAAGCTGAAAATGGAAATCGCACTATACGACAAACATCTAGGTTCGGCACTATACAGGGTGTTGGTGCCCGGTGAAAAAATACTTTAAAGGCTTAATCTATACCACATTTCAAATCATATACACATACTTTTGAAACGGAGATAGTTACTTTATTTTCCCATACAAAGTTGAAAAATTATTATTTTGTATTATTTTTGACAACCCTACCCTGACCTACATTTAGAGTGCTATATCTATTTTCACGAACACAGGCGCATGTATCCTGTTAGGTCAGCACAGTAGGGTTGATCCTTCACAAATTAACACTTAGTTTTGATTAGTTATAACTTATGATATATTATGCCTAGAAAACCCAGACTTGGTGGATGGCTTCTACATCAAGTATACTATTTGCTGTGAAAGTATTGTTTCATCGGATTTTAACACCCTGTATATTACTTTTTAAAAGCTTTATACTTGCATTGAATGTAACTATGTATTAACCTTGCAAGCTAAATTTGACAAACTTCCCGGTTTCCGTCTGAGCTGACATTTTGCACGCAGATGATTTGACAAAATGGCGCTGCTCTCATGGTGGAATCGGAAGGAATTCCTGTACTAAACAAGATAGACCCGTCGTGTTTGAGCTCGTTTTACTTGTCTAGCACTTTACTGATACATGATATTCAGGATCTCAAAACTTGTACATAAAAAGTGTTTAAATCGTGTTCTGGCATGTACGTAGGTATGTGTATTGTTTATGTCGTGCGAGTCATATGAACACATGATATAATATGTCATGTAATTCTCAGTATAAATAACAGGAAACCATTATTATTATAAACGATAAGAACAGCTCTTTGTTTTATATTTTCATACAATTATTATATCTGGGATCAACTTTATGAACAGAATGAAGCCAATTTAAAGTACACCAACTTAAAAATCGATCTTGCAACTGACACCAGAATCATAAAGTTGTGAGGACAACAGAAAATACAGCTGTCGGTCAAAAATGGATATTCGTATTCGCGTGTCCAAAAATCGACATTCGACAAACATCTCTAGTAGATATTAGTTAAGTCCGACTAAGACTTATTTGAAGTACCTCTAAATCTTAATGTGAAAAAGATCTATGCAACACAACACCACTGGCTAAAAACGGTGAAGGAAAACATCGTGAGGAAACCTGAATATCGGAAAAGGATTCTAAAAATCCTTCGTAGATATGTGAAGTCCCCAATCCGCAGGCAAGCGTGGTGGACTATGCCTAATCCCTCTTCTGAGGAGACCTGAGCTCAGCAGCGGGCAGCAATGGGTTGTTACAGTACAGTACAATATTGAAAGTGTTAAAATAGGGTTCCATGCAAATCACAAAAACATATTACGTCATTATGCACGCAAATTGCTGTTTAAAAAAATACCCGGAACTTACGTCATCGATCTAATATTACTAGAGACAGACCGAACAAAACAGCACAGAATAGTGTCTCCAAACAACATTACTAAACATCAAGTGTTTTACAAAACGACTTAAAGAGTTTAAAACAATTTAAACATTTTTGCGTATATCACTTTTCTGTACGAACCGATTTCGATGGTTCTTGTTTTGTTAGGAAGCAGACACTTTGGACATTATCTCGTATAAATTTGATAAAGATCTGACTGGTAGTTTTTGTGCTATTGCTCGAGAAATGGAAGTCGGTCGTTTTAATTTTTGTAATAAAAATTTTATGCAATTTTAATGTGTAGTTTTGGAATAAAATTTCATTGTTTACTACGATTGCCGAGTCGAAATCAAAAGACTAAATGTTTTTTGATTTTGTTAGCGTTTAGTTGTGCCATTTTATGCTCTAATTGTTTATATTTAATTGAAACTTACATGAATATTTTAAAATAAAATGGCGATGCATGCTGGCTTTCGTCTGTTGGAACGAGCGACATGCCGGAGCTATTACGTAACTGTATGGTGATCGCGATGACTATGATTTTATTTTACAAGCTTTATATTAACTTGCACTGGATGTAACTATGCAAGATCGGGTGGAATGCAAGCTAAATTTGACAAACTCCCGGTTTTCAATTGAGTTGACATTTACCGAGGGCGAAACGCGTCCCATGCTGGGTTCTGGCCTCAGCCGTGGTTCGGACACTGAGTGTGAACGGTTGGGGGTTTTAGTGCGGTTCAACTCCCACATATGCGGGAAACCGGTAATTACCTCCAACTGAAAAAAAACCTCACAGTATATAATTATTTATTTTACATGTACTCCTATTATCATTCTATTCGTGTGCTTTCACTAAAACCTCCCGCTGCTCACGCTCGACGTCCGATCCCTGGCCTTGACAGAAACCGGCACGAGGCTGGTAGGGGTGACAGGACGCATTCGCGATTGTCGCTCTTGCGTGTGCTTAGTGACAAAATAATATAATAAATTTGATCATAAAATGTGAATTTATAAAAGATCAATGATTTAAGTGAATGATATATGCCCTGATTAAAAGTTTTTGCACGTCATTATCACTATCTCGTACGAAAAGCAATCGTCCACTCCAGATAAGATAATAAAATCGAACCGTAATATGAAATTGATAGGGGTGAGCCTATAAGTAGTCTATGCTAATACCTTTTATACAGAGGATTGTTTGTTTGTTTGTCTCGAATAGGCTCCGAAACTACTGCACCGAAATATTCTTTCACCGTTGGAAAGCTACACTTTCCCTCAGCGACATAGGATATATTTAATTGAAAAAAATAGAGTCCCTTACCAAAACTTCGATAATGTAACCCAAAGTGTAAAAAAATACCCAAAAACTTTAACATCGCGTGTGCTGCGAAACTATTGATTATAGAACAAAATGATGTAGGTTTGTAGATCTTATTAAAATCTAACAGTGTTGCATCAACCCCTTTTTGATGCAGACGAAGTTGCGAGGATTATCTAGTATGTTGTAGATAGTATGTTGACAACAACTGCTTGTATTTCATGATAGTAAAATTAAATATTAAGCGATTAAAAATCGATTATGTGATCAGTAATGTTGATAATAAAACGAATTTTCACTGTCGATTACATAATCAGTAATGTTTTGTCTTCTTTCACATGTTTTTTTTACTTTTATAGTTTACGAACTGGACCGCACAACTTCACTACTAAATGGTGTTGAAGAAGCTAGATTTTGAAATTAATAAAAATATATATATTTTATGAAATATATCCTATATTACTTTAACATTTAAATACTTCTAATAATATGTGTAAAAAGTTTCATGATGATCGGTTGAGTAGTTTTCGGTTAAATAGTAACATACAAATTTACATTCACATTTAAATTACCTAAGTAGGGAAGAAGATATCGTCCGTTAATCTACACTTTAAATAAAGTTTTAATCAATGTACAATTATGATAACATGAAATAATAATGGCTGCGAATGAGAAATGAGGAAAAACCAAAAATCGAACTATATATTATTGTAAATGCAAAGGTTACTCATATCTGTTACTCTGTAAGGAAAAACAATAGCATTTGAATTTTAATGAAACTTTACAATTATACTAGAATATTCTCTGGAATAACATACTTCATACTGCGGAGCGTCGGTAACCACTTACGATCAGGTAGCCCGGTAGCTGGGTTAGTAATACTATAGGATTTAGGTTAAGGAAAACGATCCATTGACCATTACACACAATTCGTGAATGAAATGCGATTTTTTTTTAATTTATTTGGTTCGCCGGCAGATTCGTTTTTTTAAAATGCGAAATAGATAAACGAGCCTACGGCCCACCTGATGGTAAGCGGTCACCGTCGCTCATGAACCTCTGCAATGCCTGGGCAATGAGGGGTCGTTATCTATCACCTACCCATACAGGACTTTTCTTCAACCTCGTTTAAAGAGGGACATGTCATAGCGCTCCGGGAACACCGCGGACGGGAGTCCATTCCAAATCGGAATGGTACGGGGCAAAAATGATCTTCTGAACCGAACTGTGGAAGAGCGCAGCGGTTCCAAGTGGAGGTGGTGAACCTTGCCCCTGCGGCGTGTGGTGCGATGGTAAAAAGGAGATGAAGGAATCATCTCAAAGAGTTCCTCGGAGCATTCCCCATGCACCAGACGATATGGAATGCACAGAGAGCTGACATCTCTCCGTACACTCAGAGGCTCCAGTCGATCCTTCCTCAACAATTCGAACAAAATTGATTTGCGTTAGTATTTAATATGTTTTATAGAAGTTTTCGCGACAATGAATGGAATGAATGAGTGGAATTGGGCTTCAGCTGAAAATCAGCGCTGCAGTAATCTGCGGCATATGCTGAGCTGTGGCCTTATGGGCACACTGCACTGTTTGTTGGCATTGTTTTTGTCTTTCTTTAAAAATTTATATTTGTAAACGTGTATTGTGTGTTCATTAAATGTTTTTCTTTCTTTCTATCTTATAATTGTACTAAATATAATATTTTTTTTCTGATTCATAAATAATTAGAAAGCAACTTTAGAAACAATTTTATTTAAACATAGATCTAACAACTAATTTTAATATTACTCCCAAAAAATATAAGTAATTTATGAAAAAGTATTGTAAAGATCAAATGTCATGATAATATAATCTATGATTCCACGCAAAATACTGCGTCATTCTAATCGATAACAATCGATTACCATCACGATCGCTATACCGTTCGATAATAATAGTCTATAACCGGACCAAAGTGGTTTGAGCCAGTTACATCCAGTCTCGATAGGTTGTTGAACCTATGCGCGCGTTTTAACGAAAATTATATTTAAAAAATAAAATATTTTACCGCGATCACCGCTAGATGTCGTGTTATTTTCGAAGTGTTTTTTGAAGTGATTTTTTATGTTTTTTTTTCTAATTTAAGTTTTTTCATACATTTCGTTCCAAGATATAATTGTATCAATTTTATTAAGAAACTTTGTTCATAGTTTTCGTCTCAAATCTCAAGTTATATTTGACAAAGATAATTTAAAAGAGTTGTAGGTATGGCTTAGCAAAAAACCATGTAGTCTAAAGGCAAACAAGTTTTTTTTCTTTATTTTAAAAGCTGCACTTACTCAAGGTTGTAAAGTCGTATTTTTTACCGTTTTGCAATCATTGGCCGACTCTCCTGAAGAAGGTTATGTTAACTGTATTTTTTGTGTTTATCTCCTCATAACTTTCGTTTGTGACCGATTAGGATGATTGTTTTTTTCATTAATGAAAGATTATGATCGTAGTAAGGTCTCATTTAATTTTGTTTCAAATCGATCAAGTACTTTTGGAGTTGTGCTCCAAAACATACTGATTTATTTGGACATGATTTCATTAGCCTATATTTAATTTCACTGTGAACCGATTTCGATGATTCATTTTTTGTTATAAAGCTGATACTTTAGAGATTATCTCGTATTAATTTGATAAAGATCTGACTGGTAGTTTTTGTGCTATTATTGAAAAATTGAAGTCAGTCGTTTTCACCAGTAAAAGTATTACTTGTTGAGTTAGCATAGTATTAAATGCTGATGTTAATACATTAAGTTATTTTTTTGCTATCAAAACCGGATCAAGGTAGTATAAACTAGTTCAAACCAGTTCTAGTTGCAATTATTAGCTTTATTTAGAAACTAGCTGCAACTTCGTCTGCGTTACTATGTAATGGTTTTATACCGTTTAATCACCTTTTTTGCAAGACAGACGAGCTTACGGCCCACCTGATGGTAAGCGGTTACCGTCGCTCATGAACCTGCCAGGGCATTGAGGGATCGAAAAATAAAATTTTAATCATATAAATTAAAAATACCCTATAATAGTAACATATTAAATAACTCCTGCAAAATTTTATTTTTTACCATAATTAAAACACAAAGGTTTACTAATTTCTATTTTCAGTAGCACAAAAACAAAAAAAGCTCGATTTCTACTGTCTACCATTATCATACACTAATAGTTAATATCATTATAGACAGACATCGTTTATTTGTGATGAAAACAGGTTTACAATTACAGAAATGAAAAATAAAAAAAACAACATTTAAAGTCTTTTTTCAAAGAAAAAAAATCACCAAAAACGGTCCATAAACAACGAAGTTATCCGCAAACAAACACAAAATATATTTTTAAAAATTCTTTTAAAAATAATGTTAAACGTCACATTATACATATAAAAAAACATATATGTATATTTAACCTTAACACGCATTTTCGCGTACACAATCGTTCTGTGTTCTACAATAATTAATTAATTTCTGCCGTAGGTGTCATGAGTCATATATCGACTATCGTAT
Source organism: Trilocha varians (assembly GCA_030269945.2). Taxonomy (NCBI): domain Eukaryota; kingdom Metazoa; phylum Arthropoda; class Insecta; order Lepidoptera; family Bombycidae; genus Trilocha; species Trilocha varians. The sequence goes on along the minus strand of AP028278.1, from coordinate 14,365,800 downwards.
GTAAACCAGACTGTACGACTCCTAATCACATATGCTTTCAAGGCCAGAGCAAAAAATCTATTTAAAAAAATGAAGTGTTTGTTTGAACGCGCTAATCTCAGCACCCTTTGGACCGATTTGAATGATTCTTGTGTCAGATGAAAGGTGTTGTCCCATTTAGTATTTTTAAGAAAAAGTACTTATCTGTGTTTAAATTGTGAAATTTTAACGGACACGATTTCAATAGAACTCGGTCGTTTTCATGTTTGTAATAATAAAATTGTTGATTTTTTTAGTCCCACGATTTAGTCTACCTCGACTATCGTATGTAAACCAGACTATATGACTCCTTATCACATATGTTTTCAAGGCCAGAGCAAAGAATCTATTTTAAAAGCTGAAGTTTGCACGCGCTAATCTCAGGAACCGCTGGACCGATTTGAATGATTCTTGTGTCAGATGAAAGGTAATGGGGTCCAATTTAGAATTTTTAAGATCGAAAAAGTACTTATCTGTGTTTAAAATGTGAATTTTTAACGAAGAAAATTTGAATGGAAGTCCGTCTGTAATTTTTGTAATAATAAAAATATTTATGGTGTCTCAGTTCCATGATTTAGTCATATATCGACTTTCGTACGAGTACAACAGACTATACGACTCCTTATAACATAGTGTTTCAAGGCCAGAGCAAAAAATCTATTTAAAAAGCTGAAGTGTTTGTTTGAACGCGCTAATCTCAGGAACTACTGATCCGATTTGTAAAATTCTTTCAGTGACAAATAGTCAATAGATCGAAGGCTATATTACATCATTTGCGACGCAGACGAAGTTTCGTGGGTCAGCTAATCTATACCTAACCCACACTGAAGTGTTTGTTTGAACGCGCTAATCTCAGGAACAACTGATCCCATTTTTTAAATTCTTTCAGTGTTAGATAGTCCATTTATTAAAGACTATGTTAAGCAAATTGTGAAATTTTGTCCCTTAAAAATACACATTATTAAACACACATCCAAAATTACTTGCTGAATCTTTTTAAAAAATGGGACCCGACGACTACCATTACCTTTCATCTGACACCAAAAACAGTCAAATCCACCCAAACCCAGTCCACCCAAAATAAAGCTATGAAAAAACAAACATACAGACGAATTGTGTACCTCCTCCTTTTTGGAAGTCGGTCAAAAATGACAGAAATTTGGTAAACCTTGAGTACAGAAGGACAGTCTATTAGAAGTATGAAAATCTTTACTCATCGTGCTTAAATAATTAACACTCACCCAGTCGCAAAATAGCGAATTGTAACAAACAAAATCAGGGCGTTTTATAAAGTTAAACGGTTTGCTAAATTATTATTAAACCAGCTGGCCCGCGCAACTTCGTCTGCGTAACATAAGTAAATTTTCTCACCGTTTAAACCTTCCCTGAACTTCCACGAATATTTCAAGACTGAAATTAGCCAAATCGGTTCAGCCGTTCTCTAGGTTTGGCGAGACTAATGAACAGCAATTAATTATTTCTTATATAATAGATAATATGTATCATGGAACTGAAACATCAATATTATTGTTATTAAAATACAAAAATAAAAACGACTGACTTCCATTGAAATCTTGTCCATTAGAAATTCACCTTTTTATTTATTTTATTTATTTATTTAATACTTTATTGTACACGACAGAAAAAGTTTTATAAAAAAAATGTTCACAAAAGGCGAGCTTAACTCAATACTGAGTTTTCTTACAGCAAACCCAAAATAAAACGTACAGTAAGTAAAATTTAATGTAATTTTAAACACAAATCCAAAAGATAGGTACTTAACAATACTAAATGGGACCCCATGACGACCATCACCTTTCACCTGACACCATAAACATTTAAATCGGTCCACCCAAACTAAAGTTATGAAGAAAAAAAAAACACAAATGGAGTACCTTATCTTTTTTGGAAGTCGGTTAAAAAATAAAGTGAATAGTTCACATCGTGAGTTTATGAATGCAGTTGTATTAAATTTCAAAAACAAAAGAATGTTTCCCTTCAGCCCAATTCGCTAAAATCACGGTTTCGAGTACTTCCCCCGTTTGAAAATTCCACCCTGTATACAATCGGCGTGACGGAAAAGTGTGCCGAGAGCGTTACGCGTCGCGCCGTCCCACAAAACCCCGTGCTGGGTTCTGGCCTCAGCCGGGGTTCGGACGCTGAGCGGTTGGAGGTTTTAGTGAGGTTCAACTCCCACATACGGGATCCGGTGATTTCCTCCAACTGAAAAAAAAAAAACCCTGTATACAATACTCCCTTTATTATACAGGGTGATTTATTAATGATGTGTACATATTGAAGGAGGGTGATGACTATGTTCTAATGCGAAAGATAAAAAATAAATTAGGTAAAAATCTAAATTCGACAAAACTATCTCAAATCTCAGTGTCCCCTGACATTGCAGAGGTTCATGAGCAACGGGTACCACTTACGATCCGCTGTGTCGTTTGCCTACATGGCAATAAAAAAATTAAAAAAAAAACAATAATAATTTCTGACAACAGAATGTTGTCTAACAACCTCAAGTGATCTCGCGCACACACACGACACACACATCAGCTGTCGAGCAACAATCATTTAGCAAGAATTTTAGATATTTTAAGATCTGGAAACTGAACATTATTTAGGCAAATTCTGGCAAAAAAACGTGTGTATACTTCTCACTTGACATTGGCGAATCATCCCCTGGGGATGGGTCCATGAACAAAAGAAAAAAAAGAAGTAGATATTTTTAATTAACGTTCTTTGGTTACAATATTGTTACTGGTATATGACCTTCAACTATCATGACCTTCATTATGTACCATCATTAACAAATCACCTTAAATAAACTCCAGAACAAAAAATAATAAAGACATAACCTCAAAAAAATTAAATACAAAATGGCGGACATTTTATCAAGACTTCGTGGTCGAAGGAAACATAAAACGTCATCAGTAGTGTCTTCTAGTGACGTCACACCCGGTTCCTTGGGAGTATGGATGGAACTACCCGAAGAAATCAAGCTGGATCCTCTGATGGCGCCTTTCAAACAATACTATGAAGATAATAAAGGTAATTAATTAAAAAACTGTTTATTTAAGGGTACAAATCCGGCTGGCTTGTACCTCTAAATCTAAATGTGAAAAAGATTTATGTGCAATTTTTCACAACACCACTGGCTAAAAACGGCGAAGGAAAACATCGTGAGGAAACCTGCATGTCGGAAAAGGGTTTTAAAAATCCTTTGAAGATATGTGAAGTCCCCAATCCGCATCGGACAAGCGTGGTGGGCTATGCCTAATCCGTCTTCTGAGGAGACCTGAGCCGAACAGTGGGCAGTAATGGGTTGGTACAGTACAGTACAGGCATGACGAAAGATTTTGAAATCCTCTTGTCATCACATGTATTTACAAAAGAAACCTTTATTTCGATGATAAAACAAAAAAAATAGTGCGCGAAACGACCCATAGTGTCATGGCGCCGCGTTTGACGTCACGCTTAGGTAAACCAACGTTGAAAGTCAAAGAAAAGTAAATTGATTGTAAATTTCGTGAGTTTGTTTACCTAATCGTGACGTCATCCAAATTGGTCTAGTCGGCTTTTTTTAAATTTAAATAGAGTTTATCTATTTTCTATTAATTTTTGTTTAAAATTTTCATTCAAGATACATCCGAATGCTCAGACGAAGATGAGAAGACGAATTTGAAGGAAGATTCTAGAAGTTTAGCTGATTTACAAGATAGAACACTTGGGTGAGTTCTGTACTGTAACGGAACAAACATAAAAATAAAAATAGGTTAAAAATCAAGATGGCCGCCGCTACAAAATGGCGGATAATTTATGTTTTATCAATCCCATCAATACGGGTATCAAATGAAAGGGCTCAACAAACAGAATACAATATACTATAAAAAATTGAAATCCAAAATGGTGGCCGCTACAACATGGCGGATAACGTAGGTTTAATCAATCCCATCAATATGGGTATCAAATGAAAGGGCTCAACAAGCAGAATACAATGTACTATAAAAAATATAAATCCTGAAATTTGAATTACTAAATTTGACCCAAGAATAAATAATAAAAAAAGGGGTGAGCTAAATAAAACCGTTTAATAAAAACATAGAAAAAATACAGACAAATATGGCTCGCCAACTTCCAACATTCGAATATTGTACGTGTGGAACCGCGGCATAATTCACACCACAGCACCATTTAACAATCTTAATTGTACTTTTATTTTTCAGACTTGCGGAGACAGTTGGATCAGAAATCAAGCAACCATCACGGATATTGAAGGTATGTCTTACCATTAAGTGGGCCGTACTTTACAAGGCAATAAAAAACTATGTCTCATCGTTTTTATCCTTGGTGATCGACTTCTAAAAAAGAGGTGTTCAATCTAATTTTTTTTTGAAAAACTTTTAACTTGCACTGGAAGTTACTATGTGAGTTCGACTGGAATCTAAGGAGTTTAATTTGACTAATTTTCCAGTTACCCATTGGGTACGCTACCATGCATCGATAGGTAAAAAAAAACTTGAGAGGTGTCAAGAGACACCCGGATGGAACGAAGTTCCTTTCGATTAATTAGTGAGGGAATTGTAATAAAATTTTATTTTTTTAAGTTAGAATAATTAGTTAGCTTAAAACGTCTGTCTGTAATTTTTCTTATTAAATATTTTGGTCACAGCGCCATCTAGCATTAATCATATAAAACAAAATAAGGAATTGTTTTATAAAATATTTTATTCACAGCGCCATCTAGCGATAATCATCTAAAACAAAAAATGTCGTGACAACTTTTGCATAAGAATTTCCGTCTCCCCCCCCCCTTTCGATAACGCGCGATAAGGAACTTCGTTCCAATATCATTAAAATCGGACCATTTACTGACTTTAATAAATAAATCTTCCTATCGTAAAATTATTGTACAACTGAAGTTTAGTTTGATATAAACGGTAAACTTTCATATATTTTACAGCTAACACAAGCGCTAAGGGTGATAAAGTTGACTGTTCTCGTGGCCGGATGGTTACTGTTGACCATCTCACTGTTACTGAACCGAGAGAGGACGGATGTGGTGCTACACACAGCAGTACATAGTGGTTTAATTAAAGGTAATTAATATTTAAACATAATAATATAGCTAGCAATAGTACCAGGAGCGCATGACAACTGAGAAGGTTTTACTTGACGAATAACAAGCTCTTCTAATAAATACAACGATTAAGTACCAGGAGCGCATGACAACTGAGAAGGTTTTATTTACTTGACGAACAACAAGCTCTTCTAATAAATACAACGATTAAGTACCAGGAGCGCATGACAACTGAGAAGGTTTTATTTACTTGACGAACAACAAGCTCTTCTAATAAATACAACGATTAAGTACCAGGAGCGCATGACAACTGAGAAGGTTTTACTTGACGAACAACAAGCTCTTCTAATAAATACAACGATCAAGTACCAGGGGCGCATGACAACTGAGAAGGTTTTACTTGACGAACAACAAGCTCTTCTAATAAATACAACGATCAAGTACCAGGAGCGCATGACAACTGAGAAGGTTTTACTTGACGAACAACAAGCTCTTCTAATAAATACAACGATCAAGTACCAGGGGCGCATGACAACTGAGAAGGTTTTACTTGACGAACAACAAGCTCTTCTAATAAATACAACGATTAAGTACCAGGAGCGCATGACAACTGAGAAGGTTTTACTTGACGAACAACAAGCTCTTCTAATAAATACAACGATTGAGTACCAGGAGCGCATGACAACTGAGAAGGTATATTTTATAACTTTCAATATTTGGATTTCAGAATATGATCTTCGGACATCCAGTGAGACAACAAGACTAGGACTGACCTTAACAGGACCTTTTACTAATAATAACAATTCACAATATTTGGAAGTATGGCTACGACGAACCTTAGACGGATTGCAAACAGAGGTAATTTTCACAAGCTTTAGGCTGCGTTTCCACCAGAGATGTGCGATGGAAATGTGTCGTGCGAGGATGTCTAGCTGTGCTGTGAAAATGTGTGGGTGTTTCCACCAAAGCTGTGCGATGATAATGTGCCTACGAGGATGTGTAGCGGAGCTGTGAAAATGCGCATTTATGTGTGGCGCGAGGATGCGTTGCGAAGCCGTGTAAATTATAGAACTAATAAACTCCGTATCTTCTGCTTCCATTTCTTCATCACAAATTGTTAAATATAAAAGTATTTTCTTTTTCCAATTATCCATATTATTATCTATTTTGCGCACTTCTACTTCCAACAAACTCCGTCTATGGACTGGCTGGTACAGTATGCGCAAACCTTGCAACACATCTTTCTCAACACACATTCCTCGCACACTTCCCGCGCTTGTTTTGTATGCGCAAAAATCTAGCTCCACTTAGCCGTTTCCACCAGAGCTGTGCTGACCGAGGCAAGGTAAATGAAGCAATCCTATTGGTTCTTTACAAACACATCCCTCGCTATGCATCCTCGCACATCTCTGGTGGAAACGCAGCCTAAGATTAACTTGCACTGGATGTAACTATGTGAATTCGAGTGATTGCAAGCTAAATTTGACAAACTTCCCGGTTTCCGATTGAGCTGACATTTTGCATGCAGATGTATATCGCATGACAATGCATTAGTGTAACAAAATGGCGCTGATCTGATGATTGATTTGAAAAGTGGTCATACGAACTCTTGTACTAAACAAGATAGAGTCATCGTTGTCTCGTTTTACTTGTATTAGCTAGCACTCGAATTCATGATATCCAGGATCTTAAAGCTTTATATTTACACTTTTCTTTAATATAAATTAAATAAGTAAATCTATTTAAATGTGTCATTTTATTACAAGAAAACACATCGTGATTTCACACTTAAAATACAAAACGTGAATGCGCGCGTCGTCTCGATGTTATCAATACATAGTATAAAACAAAGTCGCTTTCGCTGTATGTCTGTATGTATGCTTAGATCTTTAAAACTACGCAACGGATTTTGATGCGGTTTTTTTTAATAGATAGAGTGATTCTTAAGGAAGGTTTGTATGTATAATAAATGCATAATATAGTAGAGAAACACTGATAAATTTAAAGGTTTCTAATGTGATGTCGTAAATAAGCACGTTTTTTGCGCTTATATTGCAAACGCTGGCTGAACCCTACGAGATAGACCAAAATAATGTACTACAGTATTGTTCACCTTAAAAAGTTCAACAAAAAAGTCCGCGATGGTATATGTCTATCTCTTAGGGATAACCCAGCATAACCATTTTTATTCTTTACTAAAAAATGGTTATTTACGAAGTGATTTTAAACAATACAGCATTAATCCTTATCCAATTAAGTACCTTAAATAAATTGTGCATTTATTATAGATCAATATGCTTTTTACAGCATGTAATTTAAGTGAATATTACCGAAGATATTACAAATTTAAAATGCAGGGTCGTATTGGTTTGCGCCGGGCGGCGCGTGCCTATATAAGCTACAATTTTTGAACCCCTTTGTAACGCAGACGAAGTTGCGCGGGTCATCTAGTGCAAAATAAAACCAAGATAAATGTTATTGTTAACTTTAACGGTAAATGGTTACTGTTGCTTTGACTGGGAGATTTAGGACGCGGTCCAAAATGTTAAATTTATAAACTAACGGAAATCACAGCACAGCATTTACTTAATAATATTTTTACTATAAAAATTACCGAAATGACATGGAAAAAACTACTAGTCAGATCGTTTTCAAATTTACACAAAATAATTTCCCAAGTGTCTGCGGTCCTAAAACAAATCACCGAAATCGGTTCACATAGAAAAGAAAACGTGAAATTTTGTCCGTTCAAAATACACAGATCCAAAAGTAATTGTTCGATCTTAAAATACATGGGATTCCATGACGCACATCACCAGAATCATTCAAATCGGTCCACCCAAACTAAAGTTATCGAGGAAAAAACATAAAAAAACATACAGACGAATTGAGTACCTCCTCCTTTTTGGAAATCGATCAATAAGAATCACTTCGACATTTTTATTCGTCAATACAATTTCAAACAGTATCGTTATATATCGTTGACGTCCTCCAATAATATAAATATTTATGTCGTTACGATGTTTGTAAAACACGTGTTCACGACGGACAATTGTTGAATAACAATATAATATGTGCATGTTGTAATTTTCCTACAATACGAGGCGTTTTAGACCATGTACGGTACGGGGTCTAATCGACCACGTGACGTTGTTACAAGCTCTAGTCACATTACAGCTGTTTTATAATATCAGATTTATGCATCATCTAAATCGGACCACTCAAAAGTAATAAACAGAAAAAATACTCATGCGTACAGATAATAAAACCCTATAATATTTTGTCTTTCTTCATACAAGTGTTAAAATAAGTTAGACAGAGTGGAATTTTTAAACACCCAGGAAAAGTACATTCTAAGAGGAAGCATCCCTTGATTTCTGAAAAAAATCACTATATGTATTTTATTCCACGAATTGATGCAAGAAAAGTAGAGGGTGCGTTTTTTTGGAATTTCGATTCTAAAAAACTAGGTATGAAATAAAATTGTGTTTTTACTGAAAAATGAAGTTATGTTTTCTTTCAACAAATTTAGCTAAAATCATTATTTCGAGTACTTTTCTTGGGGCTTTTACAAATTCCACCCTGTAAAGTAAGTCGTAGGGGGACAGAGTCCTTTGACATTGCAGAGGGCCATGTGCGACGCTAACCACTTATATCACGTAGGCCGTATGCTTATTTTAAATATAGAGCAATAAAACATAGATTTGTTGCATTTAGTCCGCCAGTGATACCGCGTTTCCATATTAGCTCAACGTCCAACACACGTAAAACAAATGACGGTGTCGGCCAACATGTAAACGGGGGTTTTGTATGCATTGACCGACATTGAAACTATGTGAAACACCGTTTGACAGTTGCGATTTGCGTGCATTGGAAGTTAGCGAGCCAATATGGAAAGGTATAATATAAATATTTAATGTTAATGTGACATTTGTAAACACGTGAACGGACACTTGTTGAATAATAATTGTGCGGTCAAAGTACTATCTATCTATACTAATATTACAAAGAGGAAAGTTTGTAAGTATGGATGTATGGATGTTTGTTTCTTCTTTCACGTAAAAACTACTGAATGGATTTGAATGAAACTTTACCACAATATAGCTTATACATCAGAATAACACATAGGCTACAATTTTTTAACCCCTTTGTAACGCAGACGAAGTTGCGCGGGTCACCTAGTCTATACTAATATTCTAAAGAGGAAAGGTTTGATTGTTTGTTTGTTTGTCTCGAATAAGCTTCGAAACTACTGCACTGATATGAAAAATTCTGTCACCGTTGAAAAGCTACACTATCCCTGAGTTTAGTTTAAAAAAATAGAGATCCGTACTAAAACTTCAATAATGTAAGTCAAGGTGTGAAAAAAATACCCAAAAACTTTCTTACATCGCGTGCGCTGCGAAAACTATTGATTATAGGACAAAATGATGTACTACGGGTTTGTAGGTCTTATTAAAATCTAACAGTGCTGCCTGAATCACTTTTTGACGCAGACGAAGTTACGTGGATTAACTGGTTATAAAATAATTTGTTTGTAGAAGTTAATTTATGGTCGAATCGTGCTTGATAAATTCGCTTTGATAATTCTGCTTCTCTTACTGAATAAATGACTTTTTTATAACCTCACTAAAATCTCCAACCGCTAACACTCAGCGTCCGGACCCCGGCTGAAGCCCGGGGTTATGCGGGACTGCACGACACATTACGCACTACGGCACTCTTTCCTGTCCCGCTGCCCATGAAACTTTAAACATACCATTAAATTGAATCAAAACAACGCGTTGGTTGCGGAAAAAGTCGGCAGAAGCATATGTATATCACGTGACAATGCAATAATATGGCAAAATGGCTCTAATGCATTCGGAAGGTGGTCATAGCAACTCCTGTACTAAAAAAACTTGAGAGGTGTCAAGGGACACCCGGATAGAACGAAGTTCCTTTCGATTAATTGTAATAAAATATTTTGATCACAGCACCATCTAGCATTAATCATATAAAACAAAATAAGGAATTGTTTTAAAAGATTTTAATCACAGCGCCATCTAGCGATAATCATCTAAAACAAAAAAAAATGTCGTGACAACTTTTTCATTAGAATTTCCGTCTAGCCCTTTCGATAACGCGCAATAAGCAACTTCGTTCCAACAAGATACACCCGTCGTGTTCAGACTCGTTTTATTTGTCTCATCACTGTACTGCTACATGATATCCAGGATCTTAAAAGCTTGTATTTATATACATTTGACGGTTTTTTTACAGGAATCTTCAAGATGGCGGATAAGTCTACCATCAGAAGACCTAGATTATGCGCCGAGTGTTACTAAACATGGCATGCTTAAGTTTATCACAGATAGGATAGATAGTATTAATTCTAGCAGTTACGAGGAAGCGTCTAATGGTGAGTTAAAACATTTTATACAGAGTGGTGAATAAAGAGAATGTAATATACAGATTGATTTTTGATAGTAGGTCTATATTGAAAAAGAAAGGGACATAAAATTCGACCAAATTATCATCAGAGTGTTGACTAACAACCTCAAGTGATCTCGCGCACACACACGACACACACATCAGATGTCGAGCGACAATCGTTTTGCAAGATTTTTAGATATTTTTAAGTAGTGTTTACTAACGGGAAGTCGCGGGTTCAAATCCGGCTTGTACCTCTAAATCTAAATGTGAAAATATTTATGTGCAATTTTTCACAACACCACTGGCCAAAAACGGTGAAGGAAAACATCGTGAGGAAACCTGCATCTCGGAAAAGGGTTCTAAAAATCCTTTGAAGATATGTGAAGTTCCCAATCCGCACTAAGCAAGCGTGGTGGACTATGCCTAATCCCTCTTCGGAGGAGACCTGAGCCCAGCAGTGGGCAGTAATGGGTTGGTACAGTACAGTGTTGACTAAGGCATTCTACGCGTTTTATTAGTTACTGGCCTTCAATATGTATCATAATTAAAACATCATCCTATATACAGGGTGTCCTAGAAATAATGAATAATTCTAGAATATTGTAGATCAATTTTCGAAATCTTACTCCAGGTACAATAATAACACTATGCATGGAGACCAATAGTAACAGAACGTTGGCTTTGACCATGACCTACAGTTTTAATCCTTTGAGTGAAAGAGATGGCCTGATATATTCTATCTTCTTACTCTTCACTCTATACGGACTGATTGTGTTTGAGGTAAGTAAACTTCGTCTGCGTAACATATATTTCAAGACTAAAATTAGCCAGAACGCGTCTCGCAAGCTCGCTCTTCTACTGCATTTACTGTGTTTTTGCGTGTGTTTCTTTTCTGTTAACCAATTTCGATGATTCTTTTTTATTAGTAAGCATACACTTTAGTTAGTTTTGTTAGTTTTCGTACTATTAATTATGGAAATCTTTTGGTTTCTTGTAATCCCTACTAATATAAATGCGAAAGTAACTCTGTCTGTCTGTTACGCTTTCCCGCTTAAATCTCTCAATGGATTTTGATGAAATTTGGCACAGACAATCTTTAGACCCTGAGAAAGAACATAGGCTACCTTGTGACACAGACGAAGGTGCACAGGCTAGCTACTAGTTATATAAACATATCCCTGTATATTTCAGATAGTAAACAGAACACTAGCTGCCTTACTATCTTCATCTCTTTCTATAGCCGTGTTGGCTCTCAGTGGTATGAGACCAACTCTGCCTGAGTTAATATCATGGTTAGACGTGGAAACCTTACTGCTTCTGTTTAGCATGATGCTGTTAGTCGCCATCTTGGCTGAAACTGGGCTGTTTGATCGACTGGCTGTTATAGCTTTTGAGGTAAAGAAAACTTTTTAAAACTTTAAGATCCTGAATATTATGTATTTTTTTTTGTACCTGCATTTGCACATTATTTTGGATGATTCTGTTAGATGTAAGGTGATGGTCCTCGTGGGGTTTCGTTTATCCCGGAATCGCGGTGTTCCCGGATCGCTATGACATGCCCCTCTTTAAACGAGGTTTAAGAAAAGTCCTGTATGGATAGGGCTCACGGTACCTCATTGCCCTGGCATTGCAGAGGTTCATGAGCGACGGTGACCGCTTACCATCAGGTGGGCCGTAAGCTTGTTCATCTGAATAGCAATAAAAAAAAGATCGAACAATTACTTTTGGAACTGTGCTAAGAAATCTGTACTTTCAACGGACAAGATTTCGCGTTTGCCTGTTTACGTGTATGTCGTTTCTCTATAAACCGATTACGATGATTCTTTTTTTTGTGAGAAAGCTTCATAAATTCGATAAAGATCTGACTGGTAGGTTTTGTGCTATTCTTGGAAAATGGAAGGTCGTTTCAAAAATAAAAGTTATTTTTCAGGTGACACGTGGCAGAACTTGGCCATTGATAAACTGTCTGTGTTTCTTCACTGCGTTCTTCTCGACGTTTCTTGATAATGTAACAACTGTGCTACTAATGACACCCGTCACTATAAGGTAGGTCCACATACACATATACGTTCAACACACGTAAAAACAAATGACAGTGTCGACCAACATGTAAACGGGGGTTTTGTATGTATTGACCGTCTTTGAAACTATGTGAAACAACGTTTGACAATTGTCAATTGCGTGCATTGCAAATTGGTGATCCAATATGTAAACGTCAAACCGCACAATCTCGTGCTGGATTCTGGTGGTGGATGTTTTATTGCGTTTCGTCTCCCATATATCCCACAGGCAGGTGGAATTACGACAATTTCCACCAATAAAAAAAAAATGTGAGATTTAAACTTACCAAAATCTCCAACATTTACACTCAGCGTCTGAACCCTTGCCAGAAGCTAGCACGACTATATGCAAAGTGACCCAACGCGTTACGTTCACCTCATTCTTTACCATTGTGGAACTTACATAGGTACAAAGTTACATCCAGTGCAAATTAAATAAAAGTTTTTCACAGTATTCGATATATCCAACATTTTTCAGGTTATGTGAAGTAATGCAACTAAATCCAGTCCCAGTGCTGATGTCCATGGTCATATTCAGCAACGTGGGTGGAGCTGCTACTCCAGTGGGTGATCCACCTAACGTCATCATTGCTTCTCATCCTGCGGTATTGAAAGAGGTACTGTATCCCTGTCCTCTGCTAGGCTCAGGTTTCCTCAGTAGGGGGGTCAGGTATAGTTCAACACGCGACCATACGGATTGAGGAATTCACCTATCATAGAAGAATTTTGAGAATTCTATTTCAAAATGCTGGTTTTCTCAAGATGTTTTCCTTCATATTTTTTAGCCAGTGTTGTGATGCACATAAATCTTTTTGATCGACATCCAAAAAGGCGGAGGTACTCTATTCGTCCGTATGTTATAAGGTTCCTTCATAATTCTAGTTTGGGTGGACCGATTTTAATGAGTCAGACGAAACGTGATGGTCGTCATGGGGTTCCATTTTTTAAAGATCAAACAAGTACTTTTGGATCTGTGCATAAAAATTTGTATTTTAACGGAAAAAAATCACAATTTGCTGAGCGTTTTTGTGTGTATTTCGTTTCTATATGAACCGATTTCGATGATTCACATTTGTTAGAAATCAAACATTTTGAACATTATCTTATATGAATTTAATAAAGATTTGACCAGCAGTTTTTGGGTTATGCTTGAGAAATGGAAGTCGGTCGTTTTCATTTTTGTAATAAAACCTTTTCTCTTGCAGAACATAAATTTCGCGACATTTACACTACACATGGGCTTGGGTATACTTCTAGTAAGCGTACAGACATACATACAACTTCGTTTTATGTATAGAGACATGAGTAAGCTAAGACATAGTTTACCTACGGATATACAGGGTGAGAATAATTAAATTCATTGATGTAAGTTTGTGGGTTGTCTGTATTTTATCTTTGTTCCCGCATAACTTTAGTTTGGCTAGACCGATTTGGATGATTATTGTGTCAGATGAAAAGTGGCGGTCATAGTAGAGTTCCATTTAGCTTAAGATCGAAAACGTACCTTTGGATCTGAGTTTAAAAGTAAAAAAAAATGACGAACAAGACTTACGATTTGCTGTGCGTGTATTTCTCTTCTAGATGAACCGATTTCAATGATTCTTCAGATCTAACTGGTAGTTTTTGTGTTATTCTTGAAAAATAAAAAAATGTTGTTGTCAAGATCTTTTTTTATCTTTCTTGATAATGATAATTATTTTGCAGAAATGAGACAAGAGTTGGCTGTATGGAAGAGAGCTGCAGGTTCTTTATCATCATACTCCAAAGACGAAGATTTAGTAAGAAGAGCTTTAGAGAAAAAGGTCAGAATTTCTTTATTACTACTAAATTAACTTACAATTTAAACCAACCCTAAGCAGCTGAAACCAGGAGCGCATGACAACTGAGAAGGTTTTACTTGACGAACAACAAGCTCTTCTAATAAATACAACGATTAAGTACCAGGAGCGCATGACAACTGAGAAGGTTTTACTTGACGAACAACAAGCTCTTCTAATAAATACAACGATTAAGTACCAGGAGCGCATGACAACTGAGAAGGTTTTACTTGACGAACAACAAGCTCTTCTAATAAATACAACGATTAAGTACCAGGAGCGCATGACAACTGAGAAGGTTTTACTTGACGAACAACAAGCTCTTCTAATAAATACAACGATTAAGTACCAGGAGCGCATGACAACTGAGAAGGTTTTACTTGACGAACAACAAGCTCTTCTAATAAATACAACGATTGAGTACCAGGAGCGCATGACAACTGAGAAGGTTTTACTTGACGAACAACAAGCTCTTCTAATAAATACAACGATTAAGTACCAGGAGCGCATGACAACTGAGAAGGTTTTACTTGACGAACAACAAGCTCTTCTAATAAATACAACGATTAAGTACCAGGAGCGCATGACAACTGAGAAGGTTTTATTGTAATAAAACAGTTTTTTCTTTTCGTAGGTAGACCGGCTTTCTACTGCTCTATCGAGGAGAGAATCAGGTCGTGGGCCATCAAGGAGTGATCCGAAATTTTCTACAACTGTCAAGAACATGAAACAAAAGGTAATGAAAAATCTTTGAAATTTTGTGAGTGTGTATGTTTGTGGCATAGTGGCGAACGAATGAACCGATTTGTTGGATGTTTTTTTTTTTTTTTTTTTTTTTCAGTTGGAGGAAATCACCGGATCCCCGCCCGCCCCGCGGGCGGGGTATGTGGGAGTTGAACCTCACTAAAACCTCCAACCGCTCACACTCAGCGTCCGAACCCCGGCTGAGGCCAGAACCCAGCACGGGGTTTGGAGGGACGGCGCGACGCGTTACGCCATCGGCATGCTTTCCCGTCGCTCCGTCCCCGGACGCCGAACCGGTAGCCGCCGGCGAATACGGCCACCGGCTCTCTCGGTCGGCGGGCTTTCCGAAGCCCGCCAAGATGGGACCGCGTGTCACCCTCCCGCGGAATACCCCGCTGGGTCAGAACCAGCGTGGGTCGGGGAGTACGCGGTCTACCATCCCCCGGATGCTCTTACGCTAAGGGCGTGCTGAGCGAGACACGGCACCTTCTTGGGTCCCCGCTCGCACTCGCATGCGTTGGGGACCCGAAACTCTTAGGGGGCCAGAATCCGGGCGAGATCCCGGTCCCGGCCCCCTGCTCGACGGCGGCGGGTTGGCAAGTTGAGAGCGGCGTAAAGCCTCTCTCTCGCAGCCCCCGCCACCTGCTTCTGCGAGATGGTGGACTCGCAGAAGTCGAGCATCGCCTTCCAGGACTCGTCGCTCTCGAGCATCGACGCCGCGACGCCCGGGAGCGACAAGTCCGGACCTATTTGTTGGACCAGGACACAGCGCTGCCTCTCCCATGCGGGGCAGCGCGCGAGCGTATGCTCCGGCGTGTCCTGGTCACATCCCACGCAATGGTGGCACCTCGCCGTCGGCTCGGCCTTGATCCGGTGCAGATACCGACCGAAACATCCGTGCCCGGTCAGCATCTGCACCATCCAAAAGGTGAGGCGTCCTGCGCCACGACCCACCCAATCATCTAGGATCGGGCGGATCGCCTCGACGGTCCGTAGACCCCAGGTGGGGTTAGCGAGACGTCGCTTCCACGCTTCTACTACGGACCGCCGAGATTGGACCTTCCTGTCGCGAACCGCTTCCCGCAGGGGACGTATCACGCCCCGGGCGCGGAGGTCGCATCGCCAGCGATAATCGCCAGCTAGCGCCTCCGCCTCCAGCTCCCAGGGCGGCGTCCCCGCCAGCACGCACGCCGCCTCAAAAGCGACGGTGCGGTACCCGCGGATGGCCCTAATAGCTACGATGCGCTGTGGCCGACGCAGGAATCGTGCGATATATTTTCGCACCCGTGCGTCGGCCCAGACGGGCGCACCGTATAGGGCCATCGATCGCACCACCCCCGCATAGAGGCGGCGCACTGCGTTGCTGGGCCCCCCGACATTCGGGAGCAACCGACCGAGTTGGCCGGCCGTCCTCATCAATCGGGGGACCAGGTTCGCGAAATGTGCCTGGAAGGTCCAACGGCTATCCAACACGAGGCCGAGGTACTTCAGCTGCACCCCGACCTCAATCTGGACGCCTCCAACCATTATCTGGGCGTCGACTGGCGGCACAGCCCCTGCCCCGTGGAACCACAGGGCCTGGGATTTGTGCAGCGCCACGTCGAGGCCCAGCCTCCTTATTTTGCCGACGACGAGGGCCACCCCCGCTGTGGCAAGACGGGCAGACTCTCGGAAGTCATCCCCCCGGGCCACGACCAAAGTGTCGTCCGCGTAGCAAATAACGCTAAGGCCCGGGAGGAGGGCGCCCCTCAGCACCCAGTCGTACCCGATATTCCACAATAGAGGTCCAAGAACGGACCCCTGTGGAACACCGCGCACGACCTGGAACCGGTGCAAGGTCCCACCGTACCCGGTACACATGACCGACCTGGCCTCCAGGTAGGAGCCGATCAGCCGGCGGAGATAGAGGGGCACTCCATGCCTCTCCAGTGCCCCCCCAATCACGGACCAGGGCAGAGTGTTGAAGGCATTGGCGATGTCGAGCGACACCGCCAAGGCCACCCCACCCTGGGAGACGGCCTCCTCCGAGAGGGTCCGGACGCGTAGAATAGCATCTACGGTCGAACGACCCTCCCGGAAGCCGTACTGCTCCGCCGACAGATCGGGTCCAACCCCGACCAGGTGCTGAACGATGCGGGCGGCCAGAACGCGTTCCAGCAATTTGCCCACCTCGTCCAGCAGCACGATGGGACGGTAACCGGCGGCTGAGTCCGCCGGGCGCCCCTCTTTCCGCAAGAGGACCAGTCTGATTTGTTGGATGTAGGTAGTTTCTTGGTTTGTAAGGTGAATTAATCCAAGAACTTATTAAATCTTTTAAAAGTTAAGTGTTTAAAAATGTTAATTTTTAACGGATAAATTCACGGCCTGTCAGATAAACCGATTCAGATGATTTTTGTTAGAAGGTGCATACTTTGGAGACAATTTCAAATAAATTTGACTGACTGACTGACTTCAAATATATGACTGATAGTTTTTCTGCTATTGTTGAAAAATGGAAGTCGGTCGTTTTCATTTTTATTCAAATGTTCGGTACAGAGTATCTAGTAATATTAGATCGACTGATTTTGACGTGACAACGTCTTATAAATTGGTTTGCCGGGTGACACTTCAAGAAACTGCGTTACGCTCCGCTCACGTTATGCGCTCACAATGAGAGCGAGTGAGAGGCACACGTGCCTTTCACTTTTTATGTCTGTCTCTCTCGCTCTTAGGCAGGCTAACCATGCCCGAGTCGTTGTCACGTAAAACTTTCGCCCGTATACCGACTTTACAGGCAACCAATTTTCTTTTACTTCGTTTTACTCCAAGATAGATAAACGAGCTTACAACCCACCTGATGGTAAGCGGTCACCGTCGCTCACGGACCTCTGCAATGCAAGGGCAATGAGGCGCCGTTATCTATCACCTACCCATACAGGACTATTCTTAAACCTCGTTTAACTTTTTAATTTATTTTTCAGTATAATATACGAGATAAACCGCTGTTAATTAAATCTATAGTGTGCATCGGTTTTGTAGTCGCTGTATTTTTTCTCCACGCCATACCGCAATTACGTAAGTCAAAATCATTTATGAACTAAGATTTAAAATATGATGTAAAGTGCTAATACAAGTAAAACGAGCCCAAACACGACGAGTTTATTTTGTTTAATACAAGAGTGTCTATGACCACCTTCTATAGTTTGTAATAAAACCAGTCCAAACACGACGGGTTCATCTTGTTTATTACAAGACTCCAACATCAGATCAGCGCCATTTTGTCATATTATTGTTCAAAGTTGCTCAGCGAGCAATGGAAAGAGCTATGCTTGGGGTCTCACTGAAGGATAAGGTCAGAAATGAAGTTATCCGACAGAGAACTAAAGTAACCGACATAGCTCTGCGAATCAGCAAGCTGAAGTGGCAATGGGCTGGGCACTTACGTCGAAGAACTGATGCTCGATGGAGTAGACGGGTTCTAGAGTGGAGACCGCGATGTGGTAAACGTAGTGTTGGACGCCCTCCTGCTAGATGGAACGATGACCTAAGAACGGTGGCCGGTAACAACTGGATGAGACGAGCAGAAGATCGAGCTCAGTGGCGTATTTTGGGAGAGGCCTATGTCCAGCAGTGGACGAGTGTGGGCTGATGATGATGATTGCATTTTCAAGCGATATACATCTGTGTGCAAAATGTCAGCTCAAGAAACCGGGAAGTTTGTCAAGAGCTTGTAAGATTCTATCCGAATTTACATAGTTACATCCAGTGCAAGTTAATATAAAGCTTGTAAATATTATTTCAGAGAGTTTGTCCCTTGGGTGGACAGCATTGCTAGGAGCATTGCTGCTTCTCCTGTTAGCTGAGAAAGATGACCTGGAACCTGTATTAGCTAGAGTTGAGTGGTCAACACTACTGTTCTTTGCAGCACTCTTCGTGTTAATGGAGGTATTTTATAGCTTTGTCAAATTATTTTAATGATGTTTTTGTACATTTCGTGTGTTTTAAAATTAAAGATAACAAACTAAATTTGTACTTATAGAATTTATAGTAATGACAAAATAGGCAATTTTTATTTTTCCTATAATTTTAGTCTGAAATAGTCTTGTTTCTAGTTTTTGGAACGAAGTTCCTTATCTCGCGTTATCGAAAGGGGGCTAGACGGAAATTCTTATGAAGAAGTTATCACGACACTTTTTTTTGTTTTAGATGATTATCGCTAGATGGCGCTGTGATCAAAATCTTTTAAAACACGTTCCTTATTTTTGTTTTAGATGATTATCTATCTATTTCTATCTCTCAAGTTTTTTTTCCTATAATTTTAGTCTGAAATAGTCTTGTTTCTAGTTTTTTTTTCTTCTACTAACACTATAGTTATTTTTCTTAATACTAACAACGTGGATCACTGATATTCGAATAAAGAAATTAATTGACTTGAAAACGTAATTTTAGTCTAAAAGATTGTTTTGTTTTTTATTGCTTGATAGATAAACGAGTCTACGGCCCAGCTGATAGTATGCGGTCACCGTCGCTCATGAACCTCTGCAATGTCAGGGCAATGAGGGGCTGTTATCTATCACCTACCCATACAGGACTTTTCTTAAACCTCGTTTAAAGAGGGACATGTCATAGCGCTCCGGGAACACCGCGGACGGGAGTCCATTCCAAATCGGAATGGTACGGGGATGTTCTTTTAAAAGTTTTATCGCCAAGATTTATTTCCTTTTTCTTTTGCAGGCCCTCTCAAAGCTTGGTTTAATAGCGTGGATCGGTGAAAAAACGGAATATCTCATTTTGCAGGTGGATGAAAAACATCAGTTGACAGTAGCCATCATGCTTATATTATGGGTAAGAAGAAAAAAAAACAAATGACGGTGTCTGTCGACCAACATGTAAACGGGGGTTTTGTATGCATTGACCGACATTGAAACTATGTGAGACAACGTTTGACAGTTAATATACCAGTTAACATTTGAGTGTAATAGAAGTTGGCGAGCCAATATGTAAACGTCGGTTTATATTGGAACGAAGTTCCTTATCGCGCGTTGTGAAAAGGGGGCTAGACGGAAAAAAATCTTACGAAAAGTTGTCACGACACTTTTTTGTTTTAGATGATTATCGCTAGATGGCGCTGTGATCAAAATCTTTTAAAACACGCAAAAAAAATTATAAGATATCTTTTAATCGAAAGGAACTTCGTTCTATTCGGGTGTCCCATGACACCTTTCAAGTTTTATTTATTGTTATATGTGTGTGTCTGAATTTGATGGAGCCAAAATAAAGGCCTCTAAGTACTCTTTAAAATGAACTCGTACTCGAAGGGTCTACGACCTTTCGTTGTAAAGATTATTTAGGACGGGGTTACAACTATTGAAAATTTAGATTTTTGTGGCTTGTACCTCTTAATCTTAATATCAAAAACGGTTAATGTGCATCACAACACTGGCTAAACGTGAGTTGGAGGAAATCGCCGGATCACCGGTAGTTGAACCGCACTAAAACCTCCAACCGCTCACACTCAGCGTCCAAACCCCGGCTGAGGCCAGAACCCAGCACGGGGTTATGAGGGACGGTGCGACGCGTTACGCTGGCACTCTTTCTCGTCGCGCCGCCCCCGTTACAGTACTCTAGTAAAGATATTGTTTCAGGTATCGGGTATAACTTCTTCTTTGGTAGACAACATTCCATTGACGACAATGATGGTAAGAGTGGTAGCTTCTTTGTCATCAACAGATGGACTAGGGTTGCCTCTGGCGCCGCTCGCTTATGCGTTAAGTTTTGGGGCTTGTCTTGGTGGTAAGTTTTTGACCGACTGAATATAGGTTGTTTGTTGATTTTAGTTTTACGTCATAACTTGGGTTTGGGTGTACCGATTTAGATGATTCTTGTTTCATATAAAAGGTGATTTTTGAAGCTATTTTTAAACTAAACGGATAACATTTGATGAGCTGTGCATGTTTTCGAATATTTCTCTTATAGATGAACCTGTTTCGATGATTCTCTTTTTGTAAGAAAGCAGACTTTGGGACAGACAGCTTTTGGAAATGATCTCTAAATATCATCCAAATTTGATAAAGATCCATAAAGAACCATTTTATTATTCATGAAAAATGAAAATCGGTTATTTTTACAAGCTTTACTCGTATATTAACTAGCACGTGTAACTATGTAAGTTCGGGTGGAATCTTGCGACTTGAATTTGACAAACTTCCCGGTTTCCGATTGAGCTGACATTTTGCACGCAGATGTATATCGCGTGACAATGCAATAATATGACAAAATGGCGCTGATCTGATGATGGATTTGATGCTCATAGGAACTCTTGTGCTTAACAAGGGATCGTATTTGGCTCGTTTTACTTGTATTAGCACTCTACTGCTACATGATATACAGGAATAAATTTCTTTAAACTCGCGGTTATCTACATCACTTACACTATTACTAAACGGGTTCTTACCACTTCTCAGTGTGGTATGTCGAAATGTGAGTTCGAGTTCCAGTGGTACCGGCAAACGAACGAGAAAGAGGGTAGACAGATTTGTCTGCTCTTAAATGACCTACCCGTAGTTCTTCAGTCTTCCCGTGATCATGGCGCTTGAAACAGTGCTGAAATATCGGGATTGCTCAATTGAAAATTAATCGTGGAAAGAACCCGTTTAGTAATAGTGTAAGTGATGTACAGGATCTTAAAAGCTTGTATTTAAATGTTTGTATTTTCTCGTTACCCCAGGTAATGGTACCCTCATTGGTGCAAGCGCTAACGTTGTCTGCGCTGGAGTAGCCGAACAACATGGATACAGGTTCTCATTCATGGAGTTCTTGAAAACAGGCTTCCCTATAATGATAGGGAATTTAATTGTCGTGTCTGTTTATTTGCTGTTCTGTCATTGCGCTGTCCAGTGGCATTGAGATGAAGACTGTATTCCTAAAATAACCACTCGTCTGGGAACGTCAATTTTGGCTAGATGACGAAACTGGGGAGTTCGTTCGGAATCACTACAGTGTTTGAGTATCTTTTGGAACGAAGTTCCTTATCGCGCTAACGCGCCTGTGGCAGGAGCCAAAATTGAGCACAGTTTTAAAACTTGTTTGGTTTACATTGTTTAATCGTCTCATATTTTACGGAGATGATATATTTTCGCTGAAAATGCAATACAGCGTCGTTTAGTAATAAAGATTTACAAAAATATAAGGTTTAATTAAAAAACAAAATTAAAAATTATTGGAAAAAATGTTTTTAAAAAGGGGCTCAAACACGGTATTAATTCCGAACGAAGTCCCCAGTTTCGCGATCTAGCGAATAGTGACGTTCCCAGTTGAGTGGTTAAAGGACTTTATTTTGACTCTGTCAGATTCCCTCTACATCCGCACAACCTCCTAACTTGTGTCAAAACATTCGCTTAGAATTTTTCGCGAATCTTTGTTACATCT
Organism: Trilocha varians; assembly: GCA_030269945.2. Lineage (NCBI taxonomy): Eukaryota > Metazoa > Arthropoda > Insecta > Lepidoptera > Bombycidae > Trilocha > Trilocha varians. Next base: position 14,343,256 of record AP028278.1, on the reverse strand, counting down.
CTCCCTAGTACTAACACAATGAATATGGGCAAAAGTTTTAGAAATGAAAGCGTACTAGCGTACTATGTATTGTAATGCCCCAATATTGACAATATTATTGTTTTTCCAGTGGGCAAGCATAGACAATAAATGTACACAAAAGTTTTGTCAATAAAGATTCTGATTTTTTTGAGCTATTGACAAATTGTAAATAAATAAATTACGTCAATCTTGATAAGAAGATTGCTATCTCGTAAAATATTGTACATTAGTACAGTGATAAAAATCGTTAAATTATTTTAAATAATTTCTATATAGTGCCTTAAATATGTATAATATCGTAATTGGAAAGGTAATAAAACTAAATTCTAAAGCGCCAAATTATTGAAAATAAGTTGGAGTTGGAGCCCCGAAAAAAACGGATGATAAATAAAAACCATATTTTATTCTCAGCATTTAAATAAAATATAGTAAGTAACAAAAATATATTAAACTAGTGGGCCCGCACAACTTCGTCTGCGTCACTTTCAATTATAAGGTAGCCTATGTTCTTTCTCAGGGTGTAAAGATTGTCTGTGCCAAATTTCATCAAAATCAGTTGAGAGGTTTAAGCGGGAAAGCGTAACAGACAGACAAACAGAGTTACTTTCGAAATTGTCAGATTAGTATGGATTTAACAAAAATGGCCAGAATTGGGCATATAACATAATATTATGTTAACAATTCGTTTCAAACACAAATGAAGGTGTCGGCCGACCAACATGTAATGGTGCGTTTCCACATTGACCGACCAACGACTAAATCACGTACAAAACAAATGTCGGTGACGTGCATTTGCGTGCATTGGAAGATGGCGAGCCAATGTGGATTTTTTTTTTGCTTCTTCGTGTTCTGGCGCTTTATTTTTTTTACCTTTCCAAGTTGACAATTTGTATACACTTAGAAATAATGAATTAAGTAACAATGTACTTAAGTATCACTTAAATAAATATAAATATTTTTACATTTTACTATTTTTTATTTGTCTATTAACATGGTTTCCTCGCGATGTTCTTTTAGCGTTTTCGGCCAGTGGTGCTATGATAAATTGTCCCGCTACCCTCTCTTAAGTATTTAAAATTATGTATAAATAATCAAGATGAAAATTTCATAACTTTATTATTAACAACATGAATATTAAACATCACAGATAAATTTAAACTACACAAATGTTAATAAATCAATCTCAAAGAAGTCTTCTTAAGAACGACTCACAACATTGCCGTGGTAAAAATACCAAACGTCCCGGTTTCCGATTGAGCTGACATTTTGCACGCAGATATATATCGCGTGACAATGCCATAATATGACAAAATGATGCTGATCTGATGATGTCGGAAGGTGGTCATAGGAACTCTTGTGCTAAACATGATAGACCCGTCGTGTTTGGTCTCGTTTTACTTGTATTAGCTAGCACTCTACTGCTACATGATATACAGGATCTTAAAAGTTTGTAATTAAAAAGTTATCTTTAAAATAAATGAGTACGTATGAATATATACTCATATTTAGTTTGGGTGGACAGATTCAAATGATTCTTGTTTCAAAAGATGGGTCCCAAATGTTCAAAAATGTTTATTTAAATCGATGACTTTTTGTTAGAAACCATAATATTTTAACATGATCACATATAAATTTGATAAAGATGTGACATGTACTTTTTTAGCTATTCTTGAAAAATGGAAGTCGGTAATTTTCTATTTTGTAAATTTAATTAAGATTGATTTATTAATACTACAATATTTTATAAATCTAGTCTTTCTGTAGCGATGGAGACACATTCTTTCCCAGTACATTTTCTTGATACTTAAGTTTTTTAACGTTCAGTGGATCTTTTAACGTTTCATCTAACAAACGATCCACTCTTTGTTCTTCGATTGATTCTGTAAATATAATAAATACATATTTTAATATTGTTATGTATGTCATTATAGTGCGGGTACTTGAGTTTCTTTTATAATGAAAAGTAATGACAAGTGCAGGTAGTCTAAAATATAAGTTACCTAACACGTTTTGTCTTTCATTTAATCACAAATAAATGAATATTAATGAACATAATAGTGGCGACGAGCGTAAAATATACAAAATGGAGCGAAAATCAGTGAAATTTAAAGAATATAATGTTAAATTGGACAATTGGGAAAGTTACATTGATAGACTAAAATATTGTTTCGAGGCGAATGGAATCGTGACTGACGCCGCGAAAAAGGCTAATTTCTTCACTGTGTGTGGTGCTGAAGTGTTTGAGACAGTGCTGGCGTTAATTACGCCTAAAAAATCAAGTGATGTGACGTTTTTAGAAATTGAAAATATTCTAACCAAACATTATAGCCCGAAGCCGAATGAGATTTCTATGTCATACAAATTCTACAAACGCGATCAAAAATCTAATGAATCTGTATCGGAATACATCGCAGCGTTGCGAAGAATTAGTTCCGGGTGTAACTTTTCTGATTTAGAAAGAATGCTTCGAGACCGACTGGTTTGCGGCATGCGTGATGCTAAGCTACAGTACGAGTTGTTGAAAAGAGAACAACTACAATATCAGGATGTAGTTCATGCTATGCTATCATCGGAGAGCGCCGGAAAATATTATCGTATGCTTCGGGAAAACGACACCTACACTACGGACACACTCGAGAGATCTCAAGGGGAGGTTGTGACGTCACAGGCCGAACCAATGGAAGTGAATGCTGTACAAACCAGGCATAACTTTCGACTATGTTATCGATGTGGAGACCGCCACGGAGGAGAGTGCCGTTTTATTAATGCTATCTGTCATTATTGTAAGAAGAAAGGTCACATTGAAAAAATTTGCACAGCCAAGAAGAGTAAGAAAAATATTAACAAGAATATTCACTATGCCGATGATGATGATGATGTACAATCACAGTTTAATGGTATTTACAATGTTAATGTGACACGGGAACACACACGGCCGTTTCAAGTCAAGGTGCTGCTGGACGGTGTACCAGTGTTGATGGAAGTGGACTCTGGTGCGGCATACACTCTGGTGAATCAACAAACATGGAGGCAGATGAAGTCGCAGGTGTCACTGCAACCTATTGCTAATAAACTACGCACGTGGAACAATTCTGCAGTGATAGTGGATGGTCAAGCGACAGTGACTGTACAATATAAGAACATTAAGTGTAATCTTAGAGTTATTGTAGCACGGGGTCTAGGACCAAATTTATTGGGTCGTAACTGGTTTCAAGCACTAGGAATAACTTTAAATGTCAATTGTATTCTAGAATCTGATAATAGTATTGTTAATGTAGTTTTAAGTAAACATAATCAGGTATTCAAAGTTGGACTTGGTACTTACCGCGGGGAACCTGTAAATATTCATTTGAAACCAGGTGCAGTTCCTACATTTCTGAAAGCTCGACCCGTTCCATATGCAATTAAAGAGAGAGTGGAAAAAGAGATTGATCGCTTGGAGAGTGAAGGTGTACTTCGTCCAGTAACCTTTTCTGAGTGGGCAACCCCGGTGGTTCCCATAGTAAAAAAGAATGGAGACATTCGTCTCTGTGGGGATTACCGTAGCACTGTAAACCAGGCTACTGAGTCTGATACTTACCCGATGCCTACTGCAAGTGAGGTTTTTGCTACCATATCTGGAGGTAGATTTTTTTCTACATTGGACCTTGATCGAGCGTATACTCAAGTGGTTGTTTCAAGTGAGACTGCTCGACTTCTCACTTTGAATACATGTAAGGGTCTCTATACTGTTCACAGGCTAGCTTTTGGCGTGAAGGCTTCGCCAGGTATTTTTCAACGACTTATGACAGCACTATTGGCAGATATACCTGGTATCGCTGTATTGATCGATGACGTCATCGTAAGTGGTACAACAATGCAGCAAATGACACAACGTTTAGATAACGTACTGACACGTATTGAACGAGCAGGATTGCGGCTCAATAAGGACAAATGTAAATTTGCAAGGGAACGAGTAGAATTTCTGGGTTTTATTATTGACGCTGAGGGTATTCATCCAGCCCCAAGTAAAGTAGAGTCAATTGTGAACACGCCAGAACCTAAAAATGTACAAGAACTTCAGGCATTTTTGGGATTGTATAATTTTTATGAGAGATTTATTCCTCACAAAGCGACAATACTTGAACCCTTGCATAGACTGTTAGATAAAGGACGACATTGGCAATGGGCGAAACAAGAACAAACTAGTTTTGATATGGCTAAATGTTTACTGTCTTCTGATTTAACTTTGGCTCATTACGACTTAAATAAACCTTTAATACTAACTTGTGACAGCTCTGAGTACGGTGTTGGTGCAGTCTTGTCGCACATCATGAATGATGGACAAGAACGTCCAGTGGCTATGGGTTCCAGGACATTGCATATACACGAGCGACGGTATTCGATTGGATAAGGAAGCGACGGCGATAATGTTTGGGATAACTAAGTTCCATAATTACCTAATGGGAAGGTCATTTACTGTGGTAACTGACCATAAGCCATTGTTGGGTATTTTTGACCCAAAACGACCTATACCTACTGTGTTATCTCCACGCCTTACACGAATAGCGTTAATTCTTACATCGCACAACTATAACATAATTTATAAACCTGGGAAATCCATAGGACATGCTGATGGACTTAGTCGTTGGCCGCAACCCGTACCAGAGCAAGCTGAAGAATTGCTGCAGGATATTCTACTGATGGCTGAAACTCCTGATGAGTTTCCTATAGATCCTAGTCAAATTGCTACAGCGACAAAACGAGACAAAATTTTGTCTCAAGTATATGACAACATACTCAGGGGTTGGCCGGCTAAGGTAACTGATGTTCAGTTGCGCTCTTACTGGTTGCATCGCAATGAATTTTCTTTGAATGGAGATTGCATACTTTTGGGTAACCGCGTATTGATACCACCATCACTTCGACAACCAGTTTTAAAAGCATTACATAAGACGCATAGTGGTATAGTCCATACAAAAGCTCTTGCCAGGAGCTATGTTTGGTGGCCACAAATGAATGAAGACATAGAGACTTTAGTGACAAACTGCCATCGTTGTTTGGAAAATCGACATATGCCTCCAAGAACCACATACGAATGGGTTACACCAACTAGACCTTGGTCACGAATCAACATTGATTTTGCTGGACCATTCCAGAATAAAATTTTCCTTATTATGGTCGATGCGTACTCACGATGGCCAGAAGTCTTTATAGTAAATAATATGACATCGGCAACGGTTATAAAATACTTAAGATCAGTATTTGCTACACATGGGCTATGTGAAGTATTGGTTTCTGATAATGGAACACCATTTGTATCAGAAGAGATGAAGCATTTTCTACAATCAAATAAGATTAAACATGTTAAAACAGCGCCACACCATCCCTCTACAAACGGCCAAGCAGAGAGAATGGTGCAAACAGTTAAGGACAAATTACGAAAGATGGATGGAACAACGTGGGATATTAAAATAACTAACATGCTATTGGGACTTCGAACAACTCCATGTTCGTCAACAAATAAAAGCCCTGGTGAACTTTTAATGAATAGACGTTTGCGAACTCTACTGGATACAATTCATCCAGATAACATAAAAAATGTGAAGCAAAAAGAACAAATTGAAAGAAATGCAAACAAAAAGAAAGTCAGACAAACAGATGTAGGACAGAAAGTCATGTACAGAAATTTTAGCAATGGCCCTCGATGGTTACCAGGCACAGTAGTGAGCAGAGATGGCCCTGCTAGCTACCAAGTTGAAACAAGAGATGGAGCAGTTCTCAATAGACATATAGATCAACTGGTTAAAAGTAAGGCTAGTCAAGAGGAAAATCAAGACAGGAATGAAAAGGAAATAGAAAAGGAACAAGTAAGTGTGGAATCACAAGAAATGGAAGGCGTTTCTGAGGGGCAGGAGGATCAAGAAATTATAGAAATACCGAGTTCTGACCAATGGGCAGAAATGTTAGGGATTCCACCTGCTGAGCCGGGATCAAGTGTTTCAGGTGGCAAAATGAAACAGAAAAGTTATGTACATGGCAGATCACCATATAGTAGAAATTGCAATTTGATTAATTGAGTCTATTCAAAGTTTATATTATTAGTTGTTATTTATAGTTATGACTTAAGATTAGATTTAGATTGTGTATTAGATTATTAAGGAATTACTGTTAGAAATGTTTTTATTTAAGTTTGGGTTAGAACGTACTTGGGGGAAAGGTATGTTATGTATGTCATTATAGTGCGGGTACTTGAGTTTCTTTTATAATGAAAAGTAATGACAAGTGCAGGTAGTCTAAAATATAAGTCATGTTACCTAACACGTTTTGTCTTTCATTTAATCACAAATAAATGAATATTAATGAACATAATAAATATTATCCTGTATGTATAAATACTTTTTCCTGTTCATATAGTGTAAGTTGTAAACTGAGTATTGTTTTGATATTTTTATTATTGCAAGACAGATAAACCTTACGGTAAGTTGTTACCGTCGCTCATGAAAATGTAATGACAGGGCATTGAGGGGCGGTTATCTATCACCTACTATTACAGGACTTTTCTTAACCCTTTCAGGACCATAAGATGACTGAGAATAAATATGCAAATACTACACAATATTTAAGTTATTCTGTAAAGTAAGAGATATCACTAGAAAAACATATTAGGGTGTACAAATTTCCTATAAATTTCATATGAAACATTTTAACTCAACGTACATAAACGTAACGTTTGACATTCATTAAAAAAATATATTATTCAATAATAATAACGATTTTTGTAGAAGGGAAAAATATTTCCCTTGGTCGTGAAAGGGTTAAACCTCGTTTAAAGAGGGGCATATGAAAATGGATCAAAAAATTGGAAAATGCCAGAAAAAGTAGTAAAAGGCGCCAAACTACAGGAATGATGACTTTCCAAAAATAGCATTTTGGAATGGAATTCTGCGGTAAAAGATTAGTGGAGGAATGTAAGGGAGGCCTCCAGCGAAAGACAAGTTTTAGACAACAATCTATTGAAATAAATTATTACATTAATTATATTTTATTTGCCCTCTCCACTTTAACTCCTGTGTAGCCAGGATCCACAGCGGCGACCATCGTAATGACTCTGAGCAGTGAAGCCCAGGAACCCGAGGGAAAGCTAACTTGTCTTGGACCCCGCAAAGCATTTATTCAAAAGATGATTACTCTAAATATGACTCTACGTTATTTATGAGTCCCTTAGGCTATAAAATAATTCTAAAACACTTTTTTCTTCCCTCCGTGTGACGAAGACGAAGTTGCGCCCTTTAGTTAGTGGTTAATACAGTACTTACTGTTATAAGGTGTGTATTTATCAGACAATAGGTTCTCTAAATTGTATCCAATCACTCCGACCACGGCTGCTACCGGCAAGGTTATATAAGCCGCGTTACTCCTTAAAAACTGAAAAATTAACGGCCACATCTGAAAATATATAAACTTAATTACATCTACAACTATTATATTTGAAAATAAACTAGAAATCTATTGAATTCTGAACATAAACAATAAAAAAATCGAATGTTTGTACGTCGAGATTTGCGATGTAAAGTCAATGGTTGTGTACGTTTTATAGTGGAATTTGTGTTAATTATGTAAGTAAAACGATATAAATACTGAAAATAATGAATATAAGAGCATAAATTGTGATTTATTTACTTTGAAATGTGTTGTTTTGATTTTGAAATAGTGAAATAACCTCAAAATCGGTGATAAGTGACATTTGACAAGACGAAACAGCTGATTATTTTGCTGTCATTTAATTTTTGGCCATTGGTTTTAAAATCTAACTATCACATTAATAAATAATATTTTATTATTTAAAATCTTTTACTATTTCAATATTTTGATACCGAGATTTTTATTTACACATCATATGATTCTTTCTTATTACAAACTAGCTAGCCCACGCAACTTGGTCTACGTCAAATAGGAATTGTTCCCAGGAATTTTCTAAAATAAAAGTAAACAAACAGACAGACAGACAGACAAAAAAATTAAAAATAGGTATATATTTTGGTATGTGTACCATATATTCTATACCAAACATTCTTAAACATGTAGTAGAAAAATTGGTGGTTATTTTAATATTACAAACAGACACTCCAATTTTATTTATTTGTATAAATAACTCGTATGAATAGCGATTTTAAAATCTAATAAATCAGTGACACAAATAAGGTGGGACAGAAAATTTTAAGGTACCTACGGAAAATTTCTTCATGGGCGACAAAGGGGGCGGCGCGACGGGAAAGAGTGCCGTGGGCGTAACGCGTCGCGCCGTCCCTCATAACCGCGTGCTGGGTTCTGGCCTCAGCCGGGGTTCGGACGCTGAGTGTGAGCGGTTGGAGGTTTTAGTGCGGTTCAACTCCCACATACCGGGATCCGGTGATTACCTCCAACTAAAAAAAAAAATCATGGGTGACAAAATTAGTTTATCCAGACTGAAAGAACGCATGAATTTGATTTGAAATTTGGTTTTTACAACACGTAAATACCAACTTAGTTATGACATGATATTATCCATATTATGTTATCCTGATTTGACTCATACAGCCACAGTATAAATTTAAAACAGTAAGTTAAAATGACATAAAATTGTTTACTATAAACTGATTCAAACACTCGCAGTTTTCTACACGAGTTCTTACCGTTACCACGATATTTAATTAATTGAGTTGTCTCGATATTTCAACGTTGTTGCAAACGTCATCTTCACGAGAATACTGCGGGTCGATTTACGAGCAAACCAATCTGTCTACCCTCTTTTTCGTTCGCTTTTGGGTAGTACCACTGGAACTCGAGCTCACATCACGACACACCACACTCACTGTATCTACAAGACTCTCTGAGCATGAACCCGCGAGTGACTGTTGTGTTTAGCAGTGGATTATAGAAAACCGCGAGTGTCTGAATAAGTTTATAATATTTCTATTGTTAAGTACAAGAGTATATCTATATATCTGGAACTCAAATTCGCAACCCTTGATAATGCATGAAAGTATTAAATAACTTTAGTACAACTCATTTGGGAAGTGAACAATAATTGTGTTGTTTTAGTAACGCTTCTCTTCCATTTCTCTCTCTCTCTCTCTTCATTTCCTATGTCCCCAAGGTGGGGCAGAGATGACAACCCGGTCGTTTTAAGATCGGCCGCGACAGAACGCCGCCACGTTTGCCTTGGGCGGCCACGCTTTCTGGAGCCCTGAGGTGTCCAGTCCAGGGCCTGCTTTGGTATGTGAATAGCGTCTCTTCTAAGCGTGTGGCCAATCCATGTCCATTTACGACGTTTGATCTGGTGTTCGATCGGAGATTCCCTGCATCTATCCCACAGACTCTGGTCTGGTTTCTCTACCATTTAACAATGTGTTATTCGAATCCAAAAGACGAGGTACTTAATTCGTCTGTATTTTTCTTTCAACTACCCACTTTTTGATTTTTGTGTCAGATCAATAATGATGGTCGTCGTTGGATCCCAATTACTTTTTTAAAGATCGAAAAAGTACTTTTGAGTCTTTTTTAAACATCAAATATTGTTTATTTTTGGAACGAAGTTCCTTATCGCAGGTTATTGAAAGGGGACTAGACGGAAATTCTTATAAAAAAGTTGTCACCACACTTTTTTTTAGATGATTATTACTAGATGGCGCTGTGATTAAAATATTTTAATACGTTTTAAACTAACTAATCATTATAACTTAAAAAAAAATATTACAATTCTCTCACTAATTAATCGAAAGGAACTTCGTTTCATCCGAGTGTCCCTTGACACCTCTCAAGTTTTTTTTTATAGATATGACGATTTTCTGTGCGTTTTTGCGTGTATTTCTTTTTTATTTGAACTGATTTCGATGATATTTTTTTTGTTACAAAGCAGATACTTTGGACATAATTTTGTATGCATTTGATCAGGATCTAACTTGTAGGCACTTTTTGTGTTATTCTTGAAAAAATATAGTTAATCGTTTTCATTTTTGTAATAAAAATGTTATACATTGCATCACCGCCATTTTAATACGCTGTGTCACAGAATATTATTGAATATTATTAGTTTCCTGCAAACAACATGCATAATATACACGAATAATATATTATAAACGTTAATAATATACATTATACATTAAAAATGGGTGTTTTCCAGAAAATTATGTATTTTTTGGTACTTTACTTGATCACCACAAACCAAAGTGAACCAGATTTGAAAGAAAATCAATCAATTGGAAAACGTAAGTAGATATATTTTAATTTTACTGTCCAAAAACAAAATCAAAACATTTATCTACACTAACATTATAAAAGGAAAACTTTGTTTCTGAATCTTCTTATATATAAAAATGAATTGCTGTTCGTTAGTCTCGCTAAAACTCGAGAACGACTGAACCGATTTGGCTTATTTTAATCTTGAAATATTCGTAGAAGTCCAGGGAAGGTTTAAACGGTGAGAAAATTTCCTTATGTGACGCAGACGAAGTTGCGCGGGCCAGCTAGTTAATGCAATAAAAATATTTATATTTATTTTTGTACTTAGAACAACAACGAAGCAAAAACCTGATTTTATATTTTTGAATTAATGCTATACTATACTTTCACAGCGAAAAACAATGAAATAGTACTGGTGGTCGACGAAAACAGAGCTCTTTCTGCTACAGGATGCATTCCAGTAAATCCAGCAGCACAATATGTTAACGCAAATGAAACTATATTTATCATTGTAAATAGCACAATACCAGTGACAAACATAAGGTAAAATTGTTACATAACTCATCCGTAGTACCAGTGTCCTCTCCTCAATAGTCTATGTGTCTATTGATCAGACGATACGTGTGACCACCTCTAGCTACTGCTACATGAACCTTAACTCATCCGTAGTACCAGTATCCTCTCCTCAATAGTCTGTGTGTCTATTGATCAGACGATACGTATAACCACTATTAACCACCTCTAGCTACTGCTACATGAACCTTAACTCATCCGTAGTACCAGTATGTACGACTGGGTGCTGAGGGGCGCCCTCCTTCCGGGCCGTAATTTGTTACGTTACGCGGACGACACAATGGTAATGGCCCGGGAGGATGACTACGGAGAGTCTGCCCGTCTTGCCACAGCGGGGGTGGCTCTCGTCGTCGGCAGAATAAGGAGGTTGGGCCTCGACGTGCTACACAAATCCCAGACCCTGTCCTAGGGTGGCGCCACCGGTCGACGCCCACATCATGGTTGGAGGCATCCGAATCAAGGTTGCGGAGCAGTTTACGTACCTCGGTCTCGTGCTGGACAGCCGTTGGACCTTCCGGACCCACTTCGACCAACTGGTCCCCCGACTTGTGAGGACGTCCGGTCATCTTGGTCGGTTGCTTCCGAACATGCTGGGAGCTGGAGGCGGAGGCGCTCGCTGACGATTATCGTTGGCGATGCGACCTCCGAGCCCGGGGCGTAGTGCGTCCCCTGCGGGAAGCGGTTCGGGGTCCGTAATGGAGTCGTGGGAGCGACGTATCGCTAACCTTACTTGTGGTCTGCGGACCGTCGAGGCGGTCCGCCCTGTCCTAAGGGATTGGACGGTGCAGTTACAGACCGGGCACGGATGCTTCGGGCGGTATCTGCACCAGATTCAGGTGGAGCCGATGACGAGGTGCCATCACTGTGTAGGATGCGACCAGGACACACCGGAGCATACGCTCGCTGTCTGCCCCGCATGGGAGCAGCAGCATTGTGTCCTGGCCCAACAAATAGGACCGGACTTGTCGCTCCCGGGCGTTGTGGCATCGATGCTCGAGAGCGGCGAGTCCTGGAAGGCGATGCTCGACTTCTGCAAGTCCACCATCTCGTGGAAGAAGGTGGCGGGGAGTGCGAGGGAGATAATTTATTCTTCTCTCCCCCCCGCAACAACCCGCCACCGTCGAGCAAGGGGGTTCTGGCCTAAGCCGGGGTTCGGACTGACTTTAAAAAAAATCTAACACCAATTTAATTTCAGTGTGAAAGAATCAGATAAAAATGAAATTACTTATGGCGGAGTCATACAGTTTGGTGAAAATCAGTATAGAAAAAAGGCCAAAGTAAGTTCTTAACCTGTTTTTTGAGTTGGAGGAAATTGCCGGATTATGTGGGAGTTGAACCACACTAAAACCTCCAACCGCTCACACTCAGTTTCTTTTACTTTAGTTTCGTTGGACCGATACGGATGATTCTGGAATCAGATGAAAAATGATGGTCGTCATGGGGTCCCATTTTTTATGATCTAAAATGTACTTTTTGATTTGTGTTTAAAATGCGTACTTACTAGTATTTTTAAGAGACAAAATTTCACGGTTAGCATTTTCGCATGTATTTCTTTGCTATATAAACCGATTTAGATGATTCTTTGTTTGTTAGGGAGCATACACTTTGGACATTATCTCATAAAAATTATGTAAGGGGTTGTCCATTAATCACGTGAGGCTTGAAAGGGGGGGGAGGGGTTTGATAAAAATCACGAAAATAACACAAGGGGGAGGGGGGGTGTAGTAAGATATCACGTGTATTTATTTTTTCGTCAAACGCGCGATTTTTAAACAAATATTAAGCGGCACGGCGCGAAAATTTTAAGATTCGTTGTAGGTACTAAAAATACACGTGATGTTGAGAAGGGGGAGGGGGGGTGATCTTAAACCTCACTACGTATCACCGATGGGGGAGGGGGGGTTAAAAAATGCTAAAAAAAGATCACGTGATTAATGGACAACCCCTAATCTAATATGATAAAGATCGGACTTGTAGTTTTTGTGATGTGCTTAAGAAATGTAAGTCGGTCGTTTTCATTTTTTATAAAAATATTACGTTACAAAGCAGACACTTGATTGAGATATGACAGGTTGTTTTTCTGCTATTATTCAAAAATGGTAGTTAGTTGTTTTAATATTTGTAAAATAATATAAATTCTTATTTTATAGACTGTTATACCCATCTTTGGTTTGCCATTTACCGGTCTAGTATCGTTTGGTCCTCATTCATCATATTGTTTTGAATTTTTTCTCAACGCAAAAGCACCAGGTAAGATCTTTTTATCTATACTAATATTATAAAGAGGAATCTTTGTTTAGTTGTAATGAGTTGACTCAAAAACGACTGAACCGTTAATAAAAATTCTGTCACCATTCCAAAGCTACATTATCCACGAGTAACATAGGCTAGATGGTATTTTAGAACATAACCCAAGGTATAAAATCGAAAACATGTTTATGCGTACGCTACAAAAACTATTGACAATAGAACAAAATGATGTACTAAGAGTTGTTAGGTCTTAGTAAGACCTGAAGAAAAGTCCGCGAGAGCATATTATTATACAGGGTGATGTTTTAAAGAAGGTCCATATTGCAGAAGGGTGATGAGTACTCTGTTCTAATACGGAATATTACAAAAAATAGGTAAAATTACAATTTTTTTTTTAAATCTAAATTCGACAAAACTACCTCAAACATAAACAATTTCGGCTAAAAGAGTGTTGACTAACGACCTCTAGTGATCTCGCGCACCCCACACCTCCGCCACACCCATCAGCTGTCAAAAAACCATCATTTTGCAAGAATTTTAGATATTTTTAAGTTGCGATTACTAAAGCATTAAGCCATATTCTTTGATAATAATATTTTTACTAGTCGCATATAACCATAATAATCAGCTGCCATGACCTTCAATATGTACCTACCCTTATTAAGAAATCACCTTGTATACATAAGAGATTTACTTTATTATATTTTAATTTTGACAATTAAAAATAGTTTTATGGACAGATTCATTGTTAAGTATAAAATTAAATTTTTCTTTCAGATCTTCTTTCATTAGCAGTGGATGGTGTGCCATTAGTGAATTTTATGGATACCGATCCTAAAACTAAGTTTTTGCACACTGTTTACAAGTATGAGAGAAAAAAAACCGTTCAATTTCTATTCAAGTGCAACAGTTACATGAGAAAAATTACAGGTTACAGGCTAAGAGGTAATTTATTTATTAAGTTTTACCAACGAGATAACTGTACTGTACGATAACAACCCATTACTGTGCTGGTCTCAGATCTCCTCAGTAGAGGGATCCGATCCTGATGATTAAAAAAACTCCACTTTTTCCAAGAGAAATTGGTCCGCTAGATCGTAATTCGAGTCTGTTTTGCGATTTAGCCGAATTTCCAAACTAATTACTGGCGAAAAGTCGAAACAGAGTCAATTCATCACACATCTGTAAATTAAGATTACCTGTATGTAATTGTTTAAGAATTTACTAAAAACTAAATCAAAAAATAGCAATTTAACGTTTTATAGTTACTTTTCATCCTTTTTTTTTTTTTTTTTTTTTTTTTCAGTTGGAGGAAATCACCGGATCCCCGCCCGCCCCGCGGGCGGGGTATGTGGGAGTTGAACCGCACTAAAACCTCCAACCGCTCACACTCAGCGTCCGAACCCCGGCTGAGGCCAGAACCCAGCACGGGGTTTGGAGGGACGGTGCGACGCGTTACGCGCTTGGCATTCTTTCCCGTCGCTCCGTCCCCGGACGCCGAACCGGTGGCCGCCGGCGAATACGGCCACCGGCTCTCTCGGTCGGCGGGCTTTCCGAAGCCCGCCAAGATGGGACCGCGTGTCACCCTCCCGCGGAATACCCCGCTGGGTCAGAACCAGCGTGGGTCGGGGAGCGCGGTCTACCATCCCCCGGTAGCTCTTACGCTAAGGGCGTGCTGAGCGAGACACGACACCTTCTTGGGCCCCCGCTCGCACTCACATGCGTTGGGGGCCCGAAACACTTAGGGGGCCAGATTCCGGGCGAGATCCCGGTTCCGGCCCCCTGCTCGACGGCGGCGGGTTGGTAAGTTGAGAGTGGCATATCGCCTCTCCCTCTCGACCCCCGCCGCCTGCTTCTGCGAGATGGTGGCCTCGCAGAAGTCGAGCATCGCCTTCCAGGACTCGTCGCTCTCGAGCATCGACGCCGCGACGCCCGGGAGCGACAAGTCCGGACCTATTTGTTGGACCAGGACACAACGCTGCTCCTCCCATGCGGGGCAGCGTGCGAGCGTATGCTCCGGCGTGTCCTGGTCACATCTCACGCAATGGTGGCACCTCGCCGTCGGCTCGGCCTGGATCCGGTGCAGATACCGACCGAAACAACCGTGCCCGGTCAGCACCTGCACCGCCCAAAAGGTGAGGCGTCCTACGCCACGACCCGCCCAATCCTCTAGGACGGGGCGAATCGCCTCGACGGTCCGTAGACCCCAGGTGGGGTTAGCGAGACGTCGCTTCCACGCTACCATTACGGACCGCCGAGATTGGACCTTCCGATCGCGGACCGCTTCCCGCAAGGGACGCACCACGCCCCGGGAGTGGAGGTCGCATCGCCAGCGATAATCGCCAGCAAGCGCTTGCGCCTCCAGTTCCCAGGGCGGCGTCCCCGCCAGCACACACGCCGCCTCAAAAGCGACGGTGCGGTTTTGACCCATTTGCCCTGGGCAGCGATGGCCGCCACCACCTCCTCCCTGGTGGTGCAATCGTCCAGGCCGGTCACCCGTAACTCGGCCATTTTGACCGGCCTGTGCACCTTCACGTCCTCCTCTGGCCACACCACCCGGAGGCCCGACGCTAGACGGTCCGCGATGCCAACGCTGTCAGCACCGGCGGGACACTCCAGCAATCGGGCCCCATTGGCCGTGTGCCGGATGCGGAGGCCGTCCTCCGCCCCTATCTCCGCCAGGTCGACGGCAGCACGCGCCTTCGCCATGACGTCGGGGTACGTAAGCCCCTTCGCCTGGCCGGCCGGCAGCAGTGTAACCACCACTGCTGCCCGCCTCGGCGCGCGCTGCTTCTTTTTGGCCTTCTTCGCCTTCTTCTGTTTGCCGGCGGCGGGCGCTCGACCCTGTTGGGGAGCAGCCGCAACCGCCGGGGTCCCGTTTTTGTTTTGGTTTTGGGCAGCGGACGGCACTCTACCCGTGTGGGGAGTCGCCTTATCCGCTACCCTTGTCACAGCCGGTGATTGGGCCGGAGTGACCCTGGCCCGTTTGGCGCCCCGCTTCACCACCTCGGTCCAGCCCTCATCCATATTGGATGGAGCTGGAGGAAGCGGGCGGGGCTGAGGGGGTGGCGTGGCAGTTTTAGCACCGCCACCCCCGTTCCTCTTCTTGTTGTTCCGGGACGGACCGGCTGGTCCTGGGCCCGGGCGTACCTCCGGTGGGGCGAGAGCAACGGGACGCGGCGCAGGTGTTGTTACACCGCGTAGGGCCGTAAGTTCAGCCCTGAGTTCGGCAATCTGCTTGCCGAACTCCGCCGTTAACTCTCGCCTGATGCGGGCAGCCATTTCGTCCGGGGACTCAATGTTCTGCCGCTCTCTGGCTCGCGGCGACGCAAGCCGCGGCCCGCGTGCCTCCTTCTGACGAGGACGCCACTCGTCGTCGCCGCCGTCCGTCGTCTTGGTCCGCGGCGCCGCCACGTCGCTCGTCTGTACAGCCGGCGACTCTCCGCTGGGTTTAGACTTAGGCTTAGGCTTAGGCTTAGCCCTCTGAGCCTCAAGGGCCGTCAGTCTCTCCCTGAGGAGGGCCACCTCAGCCGTCGCCGTCTCCAGCTGCACCTGTAGCACGGCGTCTCGGCTGATAGCCGCAGATATAGCCGGCATAATTCTGCTAGTTTCATCGGCCACCCGTCGCCACGCCTTGGCGTGGGCCGGGTTACCGCTATTGTTGTAGCGGTACGTGGCCGAGCTGGCTCGTCGTCTCAATGACTCTAGGACGACGACGGGGCTCTCATAGAACTCCTCATCAGTCGTCGTCCGAGTCGAGCCGAGGGGTGTCATCGCGCGCGAAGGACCTAATGGTTTCCTTCGCCTGGGCGCGGGCATCGCCGCGGCATCCCTCGCCCGTGTCCCTCTGGTGGTGGTGTCCTTGGCGGCCACTCGCGGCGTCTCGTCGTCGTCGTCGGAGGCCGTTGAGGATTCCCCTGTCTCTGAGCTCCGGCGCGCCGCGGACTTCCGCTTGCGCCGGAATCTCTCGACAGAATCTTGGTATCTGGAGCCGTCATCGCTCGCGATGTTACTCGCGACCGATGACCGCCCCGGTTCTGCGGCAGTAGTATTCGCCGTCACAGGGGCCTGGACGCCTACCCCTGTGCGGGCTTCGCTGGTGGACTCGACGTCCATGACCTAGCCCGAAGTTGAGGGGAGCAGTCGCATCAGAGCGACTACTCCCAGGCGCTCAACTCCGCGGCTACCCACACGTCACTGCCTTGGCACCGCCCAGGGACTACGTGTGGGGTGGGCCTTCGTACATGAAGGTGGTATCACCCACGGACGCCAGTGACGCGAGTCCCCAGTTACTTTTCATCCTTACCTTTAACGAAATTAACAACTTATTCTTATTAAAACACTATATTTCAGAAAACGATCTAGTTTACGATAATAAAGTAGTAACTTTTATTGAATAGCTAATTTTGACAGAATAGCAACTCAGTGTAGGTTCTAAAAAGAGGTCATGGTACGGATTATAGCGCAATTGAACGAATGAAATAAAACTGGCGGTGTAACTTCACTCTTGAATCGCTATACGAGAATTGACAGTAAAGTCGATCGCAATTTAGACGTTGTGGTACGAAATAACAAAACAATTCAGTTTAGGTCCTAAATTGGATGGCAATAAGAGGTCGTGGTAGGCCCCCAGATATAGTGCACCACGCGACCACAATGCGGATTGGTGACTGAACATTTATAAAATCTTTTATAATCACTGCCACCACCGTTGTTGTGATCCTAAGATGATTGATAAATAAATAAATTATAATAATATCTCACTAGTTTTGTGTTGTTCATGAAAAATAGAAAGCGGCAGTTTTGATTTTTGTAAAAATGTTATTTGTACCTTAATGTTCTTTTTTAGCACATCCTGATTTCATTAATTGCACGGATGGAACAAAACCAAATATGACTTGCTATTATGATTTGCACGAAAACTTGAAATATATCGATTTTAGCTACTCAAAAATATCAAACGCACAAGTTCTGATTCTGAGATTGTCTCTGGTTGAAAGTGTTGAAACAAAAGGTACGTCTTAAAAACTCATAATTAACTTACACAAGCTAAGTTGGCAGGGACACAATGGAATTAAATGATTTTGAATATGTCGAAAAATTGTGACTAAATATTGACCGATACCACATAAATAGTGCTACTGTACTCAAAATCAAATTATTTATTTCAAATTACATGTGGACACACATACATTTTGAATGTCAAAAATAAAATCAAAAGTTCTACCACCAGTTCGCTAAAATTACGCCTCCGTCCTCAGAAGAACCGGCGCAAGAAACTCAGCGGGCATGTCTTTTTTTAATTTAATATGTTTTTTTTCTTTTTTTTAAATATTGTTTTACAATATTTTTGTTTTTAACAAATGTATCAATTGAAATGGCCCGGGACGAGCACCTCATTCCCATTTTGTGCAGTCATTTATATGATTATTAAGTTTATAATATGCTTTACTGCAACTTATTTAATATATACACATATATAGCACATCAGATAGCATTAATTTGATTTATCTATCAAAAAATTGCGCTTAAATAGCCTAATTAATTTTTATTTTTATATTTCTTTAGCAGATACCTTTAATATACCCTGGGACACTATAATAATAGTTGGCATTACGTTTGGAACATCATTATTAATAATATTTTTAATCCTGGCAACATATAAATTAATTAAAATCCGTATGAATAAGGTATGTCGAATGAACAGTAATATTTAATTTTATTTCTTTCAGAGTTTTATTAATGATGGTATTTATTGAAAGTCATGATATTAGACGGTCGGTCAAATAGGACCAAGTACAATACTATAAGCAAATAATGTGGCTTTTTTTTGTGATAAGCGCTAATCGCCAGAGTTCCACCCGCCCCGCAGGTGATGTATGTGGTAGTCGAACCGCACCAAAACCTCACTAAATCCCACAGAACGCATTAACAAACGTCACTTAAAATATTCCTGCGTTAGGATTATCTTACAGATGGTCGCTGATGTCTGTGTGCGGGGTGCGCGAGTTCACGTGAGATTGTTAGACAATGCTCTCTTGTCCGAACTTCAAAAAGGCCTTGTATGACCTGAATGAGCGCACTTTTCGACAATTTAAGCAATGCAGTATAAAATATTTTAGCCTTCATAAAATAAGAGACAATAATAGTTTTTAAACAAATCGGCTCTGAATAGTAATCACAAGAACCAATTTTGGCTCTTACATACTTCTTTATACTAAATCTTGCAGCACGATTCTACGTTTTAAACAAAAATGTATAAATGGTGGGCAGTGCTCTTCACAGTAGACCGACAACCCAGTCAAGTCCGCGGGTAGTCACTGGACGCAGACAGCGCAGGACCGGTCGTTGTGGCGAGGTTTGGAGGAGGCCTATGCCCAGCAGTGGACTATGATTCACCTTCAGCTGACATAAAAGATTCATCTTATTCACTTGTAAATCAATGTCCGTGGTGCTTTTCTCAATTCTGGCGTAATGCATCTTTCAATGTTATTTTATTGTCTCCCGCTTTGCGAGAAGGGAAGTCGAAACTCATGTTTTTCCTACTCCTTCTATCATCTTCTGATTAAATTCGTTGCGGGGCCCAAGACAAGTTAGCTTTCCCTCGGGTTTTCCTGAGCTTCACTGCTCAGAGTCATTACGATGGTCGCCGTTGTGGATCCCACATACACAGGAGTTACAGTGGTGGGAGTGAGGTGGGCCAATACCCACACTTGTTAATTCCCGTCAATAAATCCTTAAACTTTTAACAGGACAACAATAGCGTGGCATATTATTCTGTTCCCGAGAATACAACGCATCAGAACACAAATACAACACAAGCAGATTATACCAGACCTAAAGACGTTATAGAACTAACTATAAAAAGAGATTTATACTCTACTGTGGTGCCGAAAAGTCAGAGGCAAGAGAATATGACAGGTAAAACATAGTTTAAAATAAATGCTTTTGTTGCTGCTGCTCCCATGCGGGGCAGACAGCGAGCGCATGCTCCGGTGTGTCCTGGTCGCATCCTACACAGTGATGGCATCATCGGCTCCACCTGAATCCGGTGCAGATACCGCCCGAAGCACCCGTGCCCGGTCAGCATCTGCACCGCCCAAAAGGTGAGGCGTCCTTCGCCACGACCCACCCAATCCCTTAGCACGGGGCGGATCGCATCGACGGTCCGCAGACCCCAAGTAGGTTTAGCGATACGTCGCTCCCTTGGGTGGAATCGTGCGAAATTCGACCAACTTCCCGGTTCCCGATTGAACTGACATTTGGCACGCAGATGTATATCGCGTGATAATACAATAATATGACAAAATGGCGCTGATAAGACTTGTCGTGTTTGAGCTCAGTTTACTTGTCTTGGCTAGCACTCCACTGATACTTGATATACGGGATCTTAAAAGCTTGTATTTATTTTTCAACTTCTAATCTATTTAAATATTTTTTACAGATCCAAACATTGCAGAGTACAATAACAGCCAAAACAGCTACGATTATGCCTATCCAGTTGCAAACAATGGAACTATGAGTTCTAAAAGTATAGATTACGTAAACAACTTGAAAAATGCACTTACTTATAAAAGACTGAAGGAAAACGATTACACACAACCTATACCTTACACGGAAACCAGTCAACCAGAAACATATGCTAACACACAAACTCAATTTAGGTCTTAACCACTCAACTGGGAACTGCTGGTTTACTTATGCGAAGGCAGACCCAAAATTGAGCACAGTTCTAAAACATGTTTTGTTTACATTTTTTAATCGTCAAATTTATCGGGAAAATGTATTTTTGTTCAAATGTAAGATACGATTTACAAAATTAAATTGGAAATATTTTTAAAAATATATTCAAACACTTGTAAATTAATGAAACCAGACTAGCTGTAAAATCTAGAATAAATTAGAAACTGCCAATCAAAGATCGGTTGAAAAACTATATTTCGTCGGAAAATAACGTTAATGTTATTTTTACGTACTTATTTATTTAATTTAATTTATTTTACTTACTTGTAAGGTAATAACTGTTTCAACTGGGTCGTATTTCAGAGCAAGTTAATGAATAATCCTGGCTCCCTGGTTATGCCTATGCAAGTACTCACCATTAACAAATAGATTATTTAATTTATCATAATTCTTAAATTGTTTTTAATTTGTTTAATTGCGTGAAATTACTAATTAATAGTATTAAGTTTTATTAATTAATTTAAATGCATTTAGAATTGTACAAAATTAAATATTGTTAAGAGGCTTAGAAATAAATACAAAAAAATGACCGATGTGTTTTATTTATACGTCTTGATTATTAAATTCATTAATGCTGGGCTTACATTGAGATGATCAAATAAACCAAAATAAAATCGGAGAATGACTTATTCATAGAACTAATAATAATAATTGTACATGGATGATCTAAAATTATTTGCTTCTAAAAAATCTGACCTAATAACTTTACTCAAAATAACCGACAATTTTAGTAAAGCTATTGGAATGGAATTCGGAGTAGATAAGTGTGCGGTCATAGATATACAGAGAGGAAAAATTGTAAACTCTGAGAGTTTGCAACTTAGCCAAAGTGAGGTGCTCAGATCTCTTTCTGAGTCGGAAACTTACAAATACCTTGGAATGTTCGAAGCTTTGAGTATAGTCGATGCAGATATGAAACAATCGGTGAGGGATCGTTTCTTCGGCCGCTTGGTAAAGGTTTTGAAAAGCCTCTTATCTGGCGGAAACAAGATCCGAGCCTTCAATGGTTGGGTCATGCCTGTACTGACGTACTCCTTTGGCATTCTAAAGTGGACGCAATCGGAACTAGATGCCCTGGATAGAAAAGTTCGGCGACTGCTGACGGCATACAGGATGCACCACCCACGTTCATCTGTTATGAGGTTGTATATTCCTCGGAAGTGTGGGGGTCGTGGCATGTTAAATGTCAAGGACCTACACAACCGAGAGGTAAACAACCTTCGGGAATATTTCCTTAAGGTAAGCGTGGGTATGTACCGTAATGTAGCAGCAGTTGATAAGGGACTCACTCCGCTGTCCTTAGCGAACGAGAATTGGCGGACGCTAAAGGTAATGAGTGTGACGGATCGCACGGACGTATGGAAGAGCAAGGAACTACACGGACGGTTCTACCGGGCCCTTATGAGCCCCGATGTAGATCAGTTAGCCTCTGTATCTTGGCTACGGTACAGTAACCTCTTCGGAGAGACTGAAGGTTTTGTCTTTGCAATTATGGACGAAGTTATCATGACGAACAACTACCGAAAATATATTCTAAAGGATGGGACGGTCGACATTTGTCGGGCATGTCACCGTCCGGAAGAGTCTATTAGACATATCGTTTCCGGTTGTTCTCGTCTTGCTAACGGCGAGTACTTGCACAGGCATAACCAGGTAGCTAAGATTATCCACCAACAACTTGCTCTGAAATACGACCTTGTTGAAGCCGCTGTACCTTATTACCAGTATTGGCCTCAGCCGGTTCTCGATAATGGTCATGTAACGCTCTACTGGGACCGATCTATTATCACTGACAGGACTATTGTTGCCAATAAACCTGACATAGTGATAATAGATCGGGACGCGCATCGGGCAGTGCTGATCGATGTCACCATTCCGCATGACGAGAACCTTGTGAAGGCAGAAAAAGAAAAACAGCTAAAATATTTGGACTTGGCCCACGAGGTGACCGACATGTGGCGTGTTGAATCGACCATCATTGTTCCGATCGTTGTATCTGTGCACGGTCTAATAGCGAAAAGCTTCGACCGTCATCTTGAGAAGCTTTCGCTCCCCAGCTGGGTAAAGGGCTTGATTCAGAAGGCGGTCGTTCTTGACACGACACGTATTGTGAGGAGGTTCCTCTCTTTTGAGCCCTGACCACTGATGGCTTGGGTCGTAGACCTCGTCTTCAGTGGGCCTCTGTTTTTTATATTGTATTTTTAAATTTTATTCCTTTGTTAATTTTTTTAAAAATATAATGTAAAAAATAAGTGTAAATAAATGAATACATACAACAAAATAATTGTATACAGTTATGATAGTTAGATGCTGTCGCAAACATTTTTGTTTGTCTTATTAAGACCTAAAAACCCGTAGTACATCATTTTGTTCTATTGTCAATAGTTTTAGTAGCGCACGCGACGTAAGGAATTTTTCAGGTCATTTTTTACACCTTATGTTACATTACTGGAGTTTTAGTAAGGATCCCTAATTTTTTTTTAAATATAATATAGCCTATGTTACTCGGGGATAATGTAGCTTTCCAAAGGTGAAAGAATTTTTGAAATCGGTCCAGTAGTTTCGGAGCCTATTCATTACAAACAAACAAATCTTTCCTCTTTATAATATTATTAGTATTAGTATAGATATAGATATAGATGTAGATATAGATAAACATTAGTCATAAGACGAATCCTCTCAATTATCATCCGTATTATGCGGTGCCATACTCGTCAAACATTAAGATACAGAAATAACTCTTGAAAACGATAAAATATTTAGATAATTTGTATTTATTTATTATCATCAAAAAAAGTAAACAAACCACTAACGCCATTTTGTTTTTAATGTTTTAATGACATTTTCGTGAATGTCATCTGTCAAATAGTTTTTCTAACACTGACTACGAAATCTGATAGATAGGTCTTTCTTTTCAAACAAATATTCACACCAATGTTGCTAGTTAAATATTCTTTATTATTTAAATATTAAGTATTGAATAGATTTCAATGCTAAATTTCGTGTTAAATGTTTTTATAAAATTTGCTTTTTGAGTAAAATACAATAAAATTATTATTTCAACAAAGTAAGCAAAATAAATCGACTAACTAGGTATTCTTGGCAACAATATTCATGTCACAAAAAGTACACTGTCAATGAACCGGGTGAAAAAAAAACCAACGCGCATCGCTTCTCTTTTGGAATTTATGGTGCCGTAACAAGGCTCCCTTTTGTGTTAGCAAATTCAACAAGACAAAATTTAACTCGCTATCAACCTAAAACGCGTAAACAATGAGCGATTAGCATAGCCGCACGCTTTACGCGGCGTTTAGACGATATTAGCTGCAGTGCGTTATACTATACGGATCAATATCCACAATGGGCAAGTGAGCGTCGACCGCCGTGAACAAATGGAGGCAAAATCCGGCGTCGGAATCCAAGATCACTGGATGAAGAGCATTATGGAACCTGCTGGCAGCGAAAACGACCGGAATACAGTAAAGCGCGAAAAAATGGCCGAATACAACACAGATTACGATATGAAAAGACAACAAAACGAATCAAGATATCGATGCGATGTTTGCGATCTCACTTTTCAAGGCATGGACTACCTGATACTCCACAAGAAGTTCCACGGCAACGAGAAGGACCTGCCTTTACCGCCGCCGGAACAGTCATCCACAAAAGACGCTCCAAAAAAACGGCGGAAATTCAAATGTGATCAATGTGACGTTAAAGTGAATTCTCAGTATCATTTAGACATACACAAGAGTAAGCACGAAGGAGCAGCCTCCAAGAAGTACATATGCGAGGTTTGTGACAGAAGTTTTGTTGCGGCACAGTTCCTAAAAAGCCATATGCAAACCCACTCAGCCACCAGTACTATTAATTGTGAAATTTGCAACAAAAGTTTCACCGGACAAGCGTATTTAAAACTCCACATGCAACTACACAACGATGTCAAAAAATTCAAGTGTTCAAAATGCGAAGACATGTTACCAACGAAGAACTGTCTCAAAATACACATGAAGAAACATACTAAAGTGAAAAATTTTAAGTGCGATTACTGTCATAAGTTGTTCGTATCGAAGATCACGATGGAACGACACCGGCAGACACATGAGGGACAACCGGCAGACTGTTTAGTCAAATGTTCTCAATGTGATCGGACGATGCATTCTACGTTACTACGGACTCATATAGCAAGAGCCCATTCGTCTTCCCTCGACGATGATGTCAAAAGGCCTTATAAATGTTCGACGTGTGGAAAAAGCTTTATAGTTAAAATTAACCTTAATTTACATATTAGGGTATGTCACCCGGAATTGGCTGATCCGGAAGATGACGATGATGATATTATGACCGATAACTCTTAGTGTTTAAGTTATGCTTATTTTTACTAATAAATATATACTTTTTTATGATATACATACTGTTTTATTTAAATATTATTTAATCATATTCCGTTAATGTGCACAAAATGTTATTGTAGATTTTGTCTAAAAAAATTAAGATCCTGGTTGAACAGTTGAGTTTTAGGTACAGGAGTTCTTATGGCTACCTTCAGACTCCATCAGATAAGCCCCATGGTATGTTATAGATGTTCAAATAAAACAAACTTGAAACAGTGACAGACATCAGATATTAAGCGCTCACCTAGGTGGGCCGCAACACATCGCTTATCGAAAACAAAATCATCGAAATCGGTCCACACAGGTGAACTAGTAAAATAGATAACAAACAAATAAAACATTCGAATTGTGCAAAAACTGTTTTGATTATTATTTTGATAACCTATCTAAGTAAGTTTTATCATTCTGTTTCCCAATTTAAGAAAAAAATGAAACATGATACCTATTTGACAAAAAATAACAAGATCAATCGTTTTATTCTAATTTATTAACATAACAAACATTATTCTTCTTTCTTCTCTTGGTTTTCTTCTGCAGCTGGTTGTTCTTCTTTTTCTTCTACTTCTGCTTTCTTTGCCTCTTCTGCAGCTAACTCTGCCGCTTGCTGTAGACAGAAGAATAGACAAAAAATTTAGGTGATAACATCAGTAATAAAAGGTTTACTTATATTGTTCGTGTAATATTACACAAGGTGTGGCTCGCCAGTTCTCTTTCTTGAACTTGGCTTGACACGCTGCCGTACCGCGTGTCTAGATACTTAGAACTTTAAAACATAGTTGTAGCCATTCGTAAATTTTCGTTAACTGCCGAAAATGGGACGCGCTCGCCCGCTGTTCGTTCGGAATGCCGAATCGTGTGTGTGTCTAGTGTATGACTATGTTTTTAAATTTTATATTTTGTTTCGTAAAATTTACATTGTTTTTTAATTAGATCTAATTTTATATTTATTTATTATTAAAGTACGCTGTATTACATTTTGGGCAAAACTATTGTATCCCGTTAAAAATATCAGACATAAAGATTTAGTTTTTAGCAAACACCCGATGGGTGCACTGTTCTGCAGTCGGATCTTCGACTATTGGGGTGAGCAACCCATTTGCTCGACCTAGAATGCATCATCCATTGTAAAATTAGTTTACCTTATTAATCACCAGAAAAACCAAGACGAGTATTTGAGCAGGATTCGTATTTAATGGAACGTTTTATAGAATTACTGGTAGGCCAACTGTCAAACGGTGTTTCACATAGTTTCAATGTCGGTCAATGCATACAAAACCCCCGTTTACATGTTGGCCGTCACCGTCATTTGTTTTTTACGTGTGTTCGAAGTTGGTGCACACTTACCGCTGCCTTATTTACATCTTCTTGTTTTTTCTTCTGCAAATATTTGCTGACGTCTCTAATAAGTTTTAGTTCTTCTAAAGCATTTTCTGATAGAGGCTGAAAAACCTTTACAGCTTCGGAATCACGTTGGTCCAGGTTCTTAACGAATTGAGCGTATCGTTCTGAAATACCTTGAAATTCTGGTGATTGATCTACGTAGTGCCTGAGCCTGGACATTTTCTGTGAAACAACGATTTTATGTCGTAACTAAATAATTTAGTTTAGAAAACAAGCTGTTATGATCCTGGATATCATGTAGCAGTAGAGTGCTAGCTAATACCTACAAGAGTTCGGATATCTTCCGTATCCATCATCAGATCAGCGCCATTTTGTCATATTTTGCATTGTCACGCGATATACATCTGCATGCAAAATGTCAGCTCAATCAGAATCCGAGAAATAGTTACGCACGGTGTACTTTAAATTGGCTTCATTCTGTTGTTCATGATGTTGATTCCAGATGTAAAATTTGTTACGTTGAATTTCGGAATCGTCGCAATCGATTCGCACAAATATTTGCATACATCTGCGTGCAAAATATTAGCTCAATCGGAAACCGGGAAGTTTGTCAAATTTAGCTCGCAAGATTCCACCAAAACTTACATAATTACGTCCAATGCAATTTAATAATAAAGCTTGTAAAGGATGTTATGGCCGTATCCTTTTTTGTTATTTCTACATGACACTCAAGATTCTAAAAGCTTCTATTTAAAACATTTTCTTTAAATTAACAGTTTCTGTGTAATACAATTTATTAAATTACTTACGTAGTGTTTCTTTCGACCTTTGAAGACACAATGGTTGTTACATTATTGACAATAGGGATCAATTCATAATGTATTCAGAGTCATTTAATGAATTTTCAGGTGTTACAAACATTTCGGTAGCTTAATATGACTTTGGGACAAATTATGATCTAATATTATTAGATACAGTGTACCGAACAAAATAGTGTCTCCAAACAACATTATCTACAAGCATCAAGTGTTTTACAAAACGACTTTATTTTTTTTTTTATTTATTTTGAACAATATTAATCTTAAGCGGCAGAGAATCCATGTTTTGCACTTTAAATGTTGTTTTTTTTTTTAGTTAGAGGAAATCAGCAGATTCACCGGATATGTGGGAGTTAACCCTCACTAAAACCTCCAACCGCTCACATTCAACGTCCGAACCCCGGCTGAGGCCTGAGCCCAGCACGGGGTTATGAGGGACGGGTTACGCACTCGACACTCTTTTTTTTTTTTTTTTGTATGGCCCCAATCGCTTGTTAATGTACACGCATTCTGATTCCGCCAATGTCGAGTGTTAAAGAGACACGTTGAAGTTTAAAGACAATTTGATCGGTTTCGGGAAGTAAGTGTTAGATATTTTAAAAAGAGTAAAGAGAAATAAGAACTAAAAAAAAAATGATCGGTAAATCTAGAGGAACAGCTCTGTATTGTAATCTATTTCCCAGCATATATGTATTAGTATTGACCAACAAAGTTATGCGCCATCTTAAACAGATAAAAACGTACACAAACATTGAAACAATCACAACAATTAATTGAGAATAAGAGATCAAACTATAATCTTACATTATATTTTTCGATATAGTTAAGTAGGTATTTAAGAGAAGGTGAAGAAGTTAAGGTTAGAAGATAGTTGATGTTAAGAGGGCGGGGTATTTTAGAGGGAAGAAAATCATATAAGGAATCAGAATATTTTGGGCAGGCGAAAAAGATGTGGTCTGCAGTTCCTTCGTCTAGGCCACACTCACATAAAGATCTATCTTTTATACGAAGTTTATGGAGAAAAACGGGGGTGCATGTGTGACCAAGACGTAAGCGGCAAACCACGGATATTGATAGTTTTGAGTGTATTTTAAATTTAGAAAACCAGGGTCGTCGAAATAATTTGGATTGGAGGTTCCTGTAATGTTTGCCTTTAAGCACAGAGGTTTGATCCCAAATATTTTACCAGTTAGAGTTTAAGTTGTCTGATGCACCTCGCAAAATATCGGGAGCAAAGTTCAAAGGACGGAGAGAGCCAGACTGGATAGCCTCTTTAGCCCAGAGGTCAGCCTGCTCATTGCCACGAATGCCACTATGTCCCGGAATCCAAGTCAGGGCGACTTCTATGTTTTGTGAAGCGCAGTCGAGTAAGCAATTTTTGATCTTTAAAATGGTGGGGTGAAGGAATTTGGTCTTGAAAGGGTTTGAAGAAATCGCTTGTAGAGAGTTTGCCGTCGCGCATCAGATGACGCCTGCGGTCGCTGAGACAATAACATCAAAAAACCTA
This sequence comes from Trilocha varians, assembly GCA_030269945.2. NCBI lineage: Eukaryota > Metazoa > Arthropoda > Insecta > Lepidoptera > Bombycidae > Trilocha > Trilocha varians. Next base: position 14,314,406 of record AP028278.1, on the reverse strand, counting down.
TCAAATTTTGATTTTGGTAGCGTTTAGTTAATAACATTAATACGCTCTAATCGTATCTATACTAATATTATAAAGTTTCAGGAACTACTGGTCCGATTTCAAAAAATCCTTCAATGTTGGAATTGAGGAAGGTTATATAGGCTATATTTTATTTTCAAAAAAAATAGGGATCCGTATGAGAATATATAAAAATCGAAAACCTATTTGTGCGTACGCTGCAAAAACTATTGACAATAGAACAAAATGATGTACTACGGGTTTTTAGCTCTTATTAAGACTAACAAAAAAGTCCGCGAGAGCATGTAACTAACTATAATAGTTTAGTCACAATAACCGTTTTTATGATTATGGAATGTAGTATTTCTTCCCAAGATTGAATTTAACGTTAAATGAATATCGTTATATTAACCCTTATCCAAATTAAGTATTATGTTATCAAGAGAATTAATGTAGAAGTAAATTACTTTTTGTTTCATTCCAATCGGACTTTTCGTTTAGAAGTTATCACGAGTATAAAACGCAATGAATATGTGGATGCACTTCGGGCCGCAGCAAATAATAACGCGACGGCATTGCGAGTACTGTTTGAACCCCTTTGTAACGCAGACGAAGTTGCGCGGGTCAGCTAGTACCTAATAAACTTGATCTAACTTCGCATAGTTAAGTTTAGGGTGAACCAATTTGGATGATTCTTTTGTAGTTTAGTTCCGAGTATTGTGATACAATTACACATGAATCTGTTATAAATAAAAAAACATATAGAAATGTTTGTAACCCCTTTTCGATTCGTTTTAACTTAATTTAAATATTTTAAATTCCATAATTAACCTGTGTGTTAATTAAAACTAATATTAAGTTATAAACTTATTCAGACACTCGCGGCTTTCTATAATACTTTCATGCATTTTTAACGGGTTCTTACCACGATATTTAATTAATTGAGTTGTCTCGATATTTCAACGTTGTTGCAAACGTCATGATCACGAGAAGACTGGATAGTGCTAAACAAAACAGTCACTAAGGGTTCATGCTCAGAGAGTCTTGTAGATACAGTGAGTGTGGTGTGTCGAGAAGTGAGTTCGAGTTCCAGTGGTGCGACCCAAAAGCGAACGAGAAAGAGGGTAGACAGATTTGTTTGCTCGTAAATCGACCCGCAGTATCCAGTCTTCTCGTGATCATGACGTTTGCAACAACGTTGAAATATCGAGACAACTCAATTAATTAAATATCGTGGTAAGAACCCGTTAAAAATGCATGAAAGTAATATTAAGTTAGATTTTAATAATACGTTACTTTGACACAGCACTTGACATTGTTTTAACCAACTTCAAAAATAGGAGCTCGATTTTATTGACCTTTTCAAAAGTGGGGGCTTATCAAATTGACTGTTTTTTTGACCGACTTCCAAAAAGGAGGAGGCACTCAATTTGTCTGTATTTTTTATGTTTGTTCCTGGATAACGTTTGTAGGGGTGGACAGATTTGAAAGATTCTGGTGTCCGATGTGCTTTTTTGTTTGGATCTGTGTTTAAAAATGAGTATTTTAAACGCGACAAAATTTCACGAAGTTCCTTATCGCGCGTTATCGCAAGGGGGCTAGACGGAAATTCTTATGAAAAAGTTGTCACGACACTTTTTTGTTTTAGATGATTATCGCTAGATGGCGCTGTGATTAAAATATTTTAAAACAATTCCTTATTTTGTTTTATATGATTAATGCTAGATGGCGCTGTGATAAAAGTTATAATAATTAGTTAGTTTAAAAATTAAAACGTCTGTCTCTCTCTCCCTTATATAAGGAACTTCGTTCCATCCGGGTGTCCCTTGACACCTCTCAAGTTTTTTTTTATATATACCGATTTCTATAATACGTTCTTTTAAGAAGCAGACATTTTCAACATTATCTAAATTTAATTTAATAAAGATCTGACTGGTAGTTTTTTGTAGGGGAGACCGAGGGGTTTTGAAACTAAGGAGATTTGAAACAGTACTGATTTCTTAGAACTCGAAACAGAGTGCAACGTCGCTTTTCAACTACTAGATACCCACCTGCGACCGTGTCAGTTCAGTCAGTCGCGTGAGTTGAGAAATGGGAGCCGGTCGTTTTCATTTTTGTAATAAAAATATATTATTTTAGTTTAGGCGATTCGATGCGGACGTTTCTTGTTTCAGATAAAAGCTGATGGTCCCATTTATTAATCCAAAGGACTTTTGGAGGGAATGATTAGGCTTTTAACATATGTTAGGTGACTTTTCTCTAATTCCATTTAATTGTTTGTAGAAGCGGGTATTACGTCGATTTAAAGGAAGGACTTCCGGTTGTGATGAATCATTTTATAAGAGTGTTGTTAGATTCTTTTAATTTTATTTTATGCGAACGGAAATACTAGTGGCGCCATCTGATTTATTTCTCAAGAAAGTATAAAAGGCGTGTAAGCTGTCGTTTGAATACAGTAGTCGACGTGATTTCAAAGTGAACAGAGTTGAGAGTAATTGTGACTGAGTTTTGGAGGATAATTGTACTGATTTTGGAGGATGGTTATACTGTTTTTGGAAAATGAATAAACTGTTATTGTGAACCAAGGAATTTTCATTGTGTTTCTGAACTGAACCCAATAGTTCAGAAGCGGGATCGACGGAAAAAGGTACCACTTTTTCTTGTACTGCGCCCACAGAAAACCGTAAGTCACTGATATTACATCTTTTTTAAAGTATTCATTATGGATGATACTGAGCTCAGCTTACAAAAAAAATGAGTTTCAAATGGACGCTCATTATGTATGAGAGGATCCATTTTTTTTTTTTTTTCTATTTTATTTTCATTTCCCCACACTCTGGTTTGAATACTACTTAGTTGAATTCCGTTACATTAAAGTCTTTTTTTTTTCTCTTTTTCACGTAACATCGAGTAACTATGGCTGGACTGGACTGGACTGGATTGGATTGATATATCATGGTTGCGGACGGCTCGTGGTACAGAGTCGAGTAACTATGGCTGGATTGGATTGGATTGGATTGGACTGGATTGGATTGGATTGATATGTCATGGTTGCGGGAAGGCTCGAGGTAAAGAGTCGAGTAACTATGGCTGGATTGGATTGGATTGATATGTCATGGTTGCGGGAAGGCTCGAGGTAAAGAGTCGAGTAACTATGGCTGGACTGGATTGGATTGATATGTCATGGTTGCGGGAAGGCTCGAGGTAAAGAGTCGAGTGACCATGGCTGGGACTTGGATGGACTAGGTTGATGCAGGACTAGGTTGATGCAGGGCTAGGTCGATGCAGGGCTAGGTCGATGCAGGGCTAGGTTGATGCAGGGCTAGGTTGATGCAGGACTTGGGTTGATGCAGGACTTGGGTTGATGCTGGACTTGGGTTGATGCTGGACTTGGGTTGATGCTGGACTTGGGTTGATGCTGGACTTGGGTTGATGCTGGACTTGGGTTGATGCTGGACTTGGGTTGATGCTGGACTTGGGTTGATGCTGGACTTGGGTTGATGCTGGACTTGGGTTGATGCTGGACTTGGGTTGATGCTGGACTTGGGTTGATGCTGGACTTGGGTTGATGCTGGACTTGGGTTGATGCTGGACTTGGGTTGATGCTGGACTTGGGTTGATGCTGGACTTGGGTTGATGCTGGACTTGGGTTGATGCTGGACTTGGGTTGATGCTGGACTTGGGTTGATGCTGGACTTGGGTTGATGCTGGACTTGGGTTGATGCTGGACTTGGGTTGATGCTGGACTTGGGTTGATGCTGGACTTGGGTTGATGCTGGACTTGGGTTGATGCTGGACTTGGGTTGATGCTGGACTTGGGTTGATGCTGGACTTGGGTTGATGCTGGACTTGGGTTGATGCTGGACTTGGGTTGATGCTGGACTTGGGTTGATGCTGGACTTGGGTTGATGCTGGACTTGGGTTGATGCTGGACTTGGGTTGATGCTGGACTTGGGTTGATGCTGGACTTGGGTTGATGCTGGACTTGGGTTGATGCTGGACTTGGGTTGATGCTGGACTTGGGTTGATGCTGAATTGAATTGGATTGGTACTGACTAGGTTGATGCTGAATTGGATTGGTACTGACTAGGTTGATGCTGAATTGGATTGGTACTGACTAGGTTGATGCTGGATTGATACTGGACTGGACTGCGCTGCCTTGAATTGGGGCTGGACTGGACTGCGCTGCCTTGAATTGGGGCTGGACTGGACTGCGCTACCTTGAATTGGGGCTGGACTGGACTGCGCTACCTTGAATTGGGGCTGGACTGGACTGCGCTACCTTGAATTGGGGCTGGACTAGACTGCGCTGCCTTGAATTGGGGCTGGACTGGACTGCACTGCCTTGAATTGGGGCTGGACTGGATTGCACTGGGGCTGGATTAGTATTGGACTGGACCTGGATTGGTATTGAGATTGGACTGGACCTGGATTGGTATTGAGATTGGACTGGACCTGGATTGGTATTGAGATTGGACTGGACCTGGATTGGTATTGAGATTGGACTGGACCTGGATTGGTATTGAGATTGGACTGGACCTGGATTGGTATTGAGATTGGACTGGACCTGGATTGGTATTGAGATTGGACTGGACCTGGATTGGACTGGACCGGGATTGGACTGGACCGGGATTGGACTGGACCGGGATTGGACTGGACCGGGATTGGACTGGACCGGGATTGGACTGGACCTGGATTGGACTGGACCTGGATTGGTATTGGACTGGGCCTGTATTGGACTGGGCCTGCATTGAAGCTGGATTGGACCTGGAGCTGGATTGGACCTGGAGCTGGATTGGACCTGGAGCTGGATTGGACCTGGAGCTGGATTGGACCTGGAGCTGGACTGGACCTGGAGCTGGATTGGACCTGGAGCTGGACTGGACCTGGAGCTGGACTGGACCTGGAGCTGGATTGGACCTGGAGCTGGATTGGACCTAAAGCTGGATTGGACCTGGAGCTGGATGGGACCTGGAGCTGGATTGGAGCTGGACCAGATTGATAGGTTGCGGGAAGGAACAAGGCCGAATGATCAGGCATATCTGATATTGGAGTAGATAAACAAAACTAGGAAATACAAAGGAAGACGCGGAGACTGTCTCCAGGATTTCGATGAATAATGGCACAAAGAGACAGATAAGGGGTAACATTCGGAAACGTTATCAGGGTTCTTAAATGATTGAACAGAACGGCGGAGCGGCAGTCACCACGAGGAATATGGACAAGTAAGCCAAATGATATTAATTCTGCCTTACATCGTTTTATGGCAAAAGATAAAACTATTCAGTTTCAACTAAACAAAGAGACCGACTGAATAAAGGAAGAAAAAAAAGGGGGAGAATAGATTTGATTCATTATGGAACATGTCTGGGAGGGATAGAAGCGAAAGTTGATGGAACCCTCTCCTTGTCGTGAGAGTTACGCCGGACTTCACACAGATTGTTTGAGCAAAATAGTTGAGTTTGAAGAATCATTAGAGCATTATACACGATGACTAATCTACTATTTCGCTATAAAATCTCAGGTTAGCAGGATGTGTCTTGTTTACTTCACGGGGTGGATCATAGAGCCATTAGTGCGTAGGTGGCGTAATTTAGCGAAGAAGAACTTGCGGAACCATCAAAGTAGGGCAATTCGGGGAGTCGTGAGATACAAGTGACAGATCATTACGCAGACAACTATTCATTGGAACCTACCTGGTGCTTCTGAGGTTGATACAGTGGCGGTAATAGGTGTTTCGATTGCGAGGGAGCGATCGCCTTTTGAATTACTAGATAAGGACTGTTTCTGACCAATGCGCGTTACCAATCAAGGGAGTTTGGGTCTGGATCACTCTGGACATATCTGGTAGCAAGGGAAGGTTGGAAAGGCTTTCTGCCCTGCAAGAGTCCTAGAAATCCAAATAAATGCTTACCTACAGCATGTCAACGTTGATGTTCAGTCAAAGTTCTCCTTGATTAAAGGGTCGGACGGAACTGGCTGGATTTGTGTGAGAATGGTAGTTTCTGAACGAACAATGTTGTGAAAGATGTTTTTGGACGAAGCTCAGAGTGAAAGGGATGACAGATAAAGAAGATGGACAAAAGACGCGAAAGACGAACGTTGTGTTAAGAAGAAGTCTATTATTTTTATGAGTCTTGATGGGGGACGATAACAATTTGCCTGCTTTATTGGTGCTGTTTATGCCGGTGTTGCAGGAATGTGCATTGTTGATGGCAGTGTTATTCACTCCTATGTTTTGAGTCAATACTTTTTACAGAAGGTCCGGATATAATTGTCGCTGGAATTCCAGATGAATCGAATGTTCAAACGACATGTGTAAACGCTTGCAGAGTTTGTGTCTGAAGTAGAAGGGAGTATTGTCCTAGAGAATATACGATTGGAAATTAATGTTGGAAAGGATACCATTTTGGGTTGTTGTAGAGTTGACTTCCATGAAAACGCGGTTGACCAGAGCAACAACTGTAGTGATCGACAACATCGAGCGCTTCTAGCTCCAGATATGCTGTTGTGTAGGGATTGTTTCATGTGATTTGCAAGGTCGAGAATTTACAAAAGCCTATCGGATGGTGACTGAGACGGAGGATCTGAACCCCTTATAGTGTCGGATGTGGATTGTGAACTGATGAGAGTATGTTGCAGGAAATATTGGATAGTGAGAAGATGAGAGTCAGATTAATGCTTTTTGTGGACGAATGATTGTTGGCGTATCGTTCTTGGCTCTATATGATCCTGGAGCAAAATGCGACGTATGCAAGTAGAAGGCCTGGCTGGTGTACGTCTGTAACACAACTTCTCTAGTCCCTCTCTGATTACAGCTGGTATCTTGTTTTAGTCGGAGACCCATTGATAGAGCTGTTGTGGCCATTGATGACGTCGGATTGTAACTGCCCAATCGGCAGGTGCGGAAGCTCGGACTATTAGGATAACTGGGAAATTTTGTTATTGATCAAGGCCTTACGTTTTTTTTGAAGTTTATGCGAGTATTGTATTTGTATTTGGTGGGTTTTTGCTCAAAGGAGTTATCTGGTAGATTCTCGAAGTGAGGCACGATGGTGAGGATCTTGTGTTGTAAGAGACGTTGTGACCTATTCAAGATAGAAGGATAGGTATTGTTTCCCGGAGGTGCGAAGTTTCGTTCGCTTGGAGTGCGGCCGTGTCAGGGCTGGAGCATGTGGATGTGATAGAGGGACCACTTCACTTGGACCCATCATTAAAGTGTGATTAGTAGAGCTGAACAAATTCGGAGGATTTAAATAGGAAAAGTCGAAAAGTGGGAATGTGATACTGATAAAACAAGGCAATGAACAGAAGGACACAAATGGACAGAATAGAGGAAATAATTTATTTAATGAAATCGGATACTGTTAATTTCGGACAGGTCATCTCCCTAATGGATTTTGCGAGAAAAGAAGTAGGAATACGTGAGTTGGCAACGCTAGGAAGAGAAACTGGAATCTCAAGATATAGTGAAGAACAAAAACGTGAAAATGAGAAGTCTTCGAAGGCTGTATCCTTCCAATTCTCCCATCTGAATGTCAAACTCAAGACCTCATCAAATTAAACATCAAAAATGTTATCAGGCTTGCAGAATGCTATAACGGTAAAGAAATTTGAAGGGGTGGACTGACATACTATCAGATGATTCAATAAATGAAACAAACTATATGAACTGATACACCGGACAGAAGAGGAAAAGAGGTAGGCCTTTTCGATGGTGGGAATACTAAATAACAGGGATATTATAATGAAGAAACGGCTGAAGACAGGAGTGGAATGAAGGAGGCTTTTGGGCACGTAACGTTTTTTATGGCTTTCAGCTATGGTGCTACGAGGCTAGTGTCGAGGAGTAAAATTCAACCATGGCTTTTTGTGTGGACACTTGAATTCTACGTTGCTTGATTTTTAGTTGGTTGTTTTGGTCTCCTTTTATTTATTTTTTTTTTTCTCATCTTTTAGTAATGGTTGCAATTGATCGGATTTACGGAGAGTTAAACAAGCGCGAGGACTCGCTTAGTTACAGGATGGCCGAGCTGTTAGGTGACTTTTCTCTAATTCCATTTAATTGTTTGTAGAAGCGGGTATTACGTCGATTTAAAGGAAGGACTTCCGGTTGTGATGAATCATTTTATAAGAGTGTTGTTAGATTCTTTTAATTTTATTTTATGCGAACGGAAATACTAGTGGCGCCATCTGATTTATTTCTCAAGAAAGTATAAAAGGCGTGTAAGCTGTCGTTTGAATACAGTAGTCGACGTGATTTCAAAGTGAACAGAGTTGAGAGTAATTGTGACTGAGTTTTGGAGGATAATTGTACTGATTTTGGAGGATGGTTATACTGTTTTTGGAAAATGAATAAACTGTTATTGTGAACCAAGGAATTTTCATTGTGTTTCTGAACTGAACCCAATACATATTATTATAATATGGGCATAGGAAGATGAAAATTTTCTACACACTCAATTAGTACTCATATTAAACTTATTTCATTATTAAAATTGCAAAAAAAATTGCTAAACATAAAACGTCATAAAATAAACCAAACGTTACGTGAAACGGAACGCAATTTCACCCTCCGCAGGGCTAATGACTCACCCTCCGATTTACCCCGAACACCCCCGAACAAATCCGAAAACCCAGCGCATACTGTGTCGTACACTAATCACGAAAAACATTTTACAACCACAAAAATATTATGTAACATATATATAAAACCTTTGAGTTGAAATAAATAAAAAAAACAAAATGCTAAATCAAGAAAGGAGGTTCGTAAACGGAGTGAAAAACCAATCCAGTACCAACGTGTGATGTTAAACAATTTTAGTGAAATATTGATTTTCTAGTGACGTACAGACAAGCGTTGTTATTAATACGTTTTTTTATGTGTTTAGTGTAATTTTATTAGTGTCCAGTGTAAGTGAATCGTATGCCTCGGTTTGGTGTAAAAAATCCAAAAAAGTATTGATTTTTCTTAGTAATTTTACAACAGTTTTTGCCATCAACAATTTTGATATTTTAACCATATTTTTCCGTGCCACTTATTTTAAATTATTATTGTGTAATACCACTGAAATGCTCGATTTTCTATGACAGATATACTTATTTAAACTATAATATATTTTTTTTATCGTAGACATTTTTACATTAATAAACTGTCAGATAAACACTAATTAAAAGAAATAATTAAACACTAATTAGAGTAAAAAAATAATAAGCGAATACGCGAAATATCACATATTTTTGTAGACTAGTTCTTTATTTTTAAAGTAGTAGAGTTCAGTTTTGCACAGACATGTACAATTTTTGAGTGATAAAATATGGATTCGAAAATCTTATTTGCTATTTTATATTGAGTGTAATTTTATTTAGAAGTACCTTAAATATTTCATTTGGCAAAATTCTAACATCAATACGTTCAAATAAATTGAAATGTAACTCGGTAATCGAAGTGCGTTTACTCCCTTTTCAAAGTAGGGTAAATTCTAATTTACTTTAGGTATTTTGTCTGAGCAATAGATGTCACCTGCGTGAAAACTTTACATCACAAAAATATCCTAATAACTGTTTCAAGAATAGGGGTAGGTGATAATATTATGTAAATTGTAGAAAAATAAAAAAATACTTTTATGCATTTTCAACGGGTTCTTACCACGATATTTAATTAATTGAGTTGTCTCGATATTTCAACGTTGTTGCAAACGTCATGATCACGAGAAGACTAGATACTGCGGGTCTATTTAAGAGCAAACAAACCTGTCTACCCTCTTTCTCGTTCGCTTTTGGGTAGTACTACTGGAACTTCTTATCACTTAGGGATATGAAAAATAGATAGTAGACTATTCTTAGGCCTACTGAATATGCATATAAAATGACATTAAAATCGGTCCAGCCGTTTCCGAAAATTGACAACTAACATTGTGACACGAGAATTTTATATACAGGGTGTTTGACACTAGGTTTGTTAGCAAAGATTATTCATAATTAACTGCTCTTTCGATTGGCATCATAAAATACAGGGTGTTGATTTATGCCGATTTTGTTAGTTCTTTTTTCAGACAAACCAAACAATTTACGAAAAATCTGTCAATACTGTTATATTAAACATCAAAAATAAAATGTTGTTTCCTTTCAGCAAAATATCGTATCTGTAATACTTAAGGTACTTCCCATAGTTCTAGGACACCCTGTATACAAGATAATACAAAATAATTTAATCACAGATTCTTTTAACTAAATTGAGGCACACAAAAAAACCGTCCGTGGTAAATTAAGTTTCAATGAGCGCCATAAAATTCTATAAAACAATGAATTTCTATGATAATTGTGTTATGTGACATCCGTATGACTGCCAAAATGGACGGCGGGCCTTCAACGACCTCCGAGGCCTACCAATACGTCGGGCCTTTCCGATTGGAGAAGACCTTGGGGAAGGGACAAACAGGTATGTGATTTTTTCTTAGTATTCCAGAGAAATTAAATTAAATTAGAATAAATAATTAATAAAAATATCTTATTAAACTTTTTGCACATCAAATTTATATTCAACATATAGAATTTATATTCATAAACAATTAAAATAAAAATATATTAATTATAAGAATGAAAATGACCGATATTTTTCAAGAATACCACAAATCTATCAGTTTGAGATTAAATTTATGATATTATTTCCAAAATATCATAATACTAACGAAAAAAGAATAATCTAATCGTTTCATCAATTTTACAAATTCAATCAGCATTTAGAAAGGCCTAATATTTAAGGAACATTTCACTATTGGACCTTTATTTTAGAAGCTTTAAATTAACTTGCACTGGATGTAACTACATATGTACATCAGCTTCATCATGGTCATTTTCATGACCGTATGTCATCTCGCGCTGAGATGGCGAAACTGGGGACTTCGTTCGGAATCAATACCGTGTTTGAGCCTCTTTTAAAATATGAGACGATTAAAAAATGTAAACAAAATAAGTTTTTCAACTGTGCTCAATTTTGGTTCCTGCCACAGACTTGGCAAAAGTAAACAAACCAATTTGGTTGCCGATCCCAGTTGAGTGGTTGTGTATGTAGTATGTAGCTTAACTTAACTTGTGTAGCTTTATCGTATAATTAAATGAATAAAATATTGAAACTAATTTACGTTAATACCGTTTGTTTCCGATTCATTCACTCATAGACTTTAAATAGGTTGAAAGATCAAAGAATTCAAAGTCCATTGACAATTTTAGCCCACAGCTACCAGACTATCGTTGTTTTATAAACGCTAAGTTATTCTGTTTTATTGGAACGAAGTTCGAAGTAAACTTAATGATTATATAAATGACTGCACAAAATGGGAATGAGGTGCTCGTCCGGGCCATTTCAATTGATACATTTGTTAAAAACAAAAATATTGTAAAACAATATTTAAAAAAAAAGAAAAAAAATACATATTAAATTAAAAAAAGACATGCCTGCTGAGTTTCTTGCGCCGGTTCTTCTCAGGACGGAGGCGTAATTTTAGCGAACTGGTGGTAGAACTTTTGATTTTATTTTATTTTTGACTTTCAAAATGTATGTGTGTCCACATCTAATTTGAAATAAATGATTTGACTTTGACTTTGTTCCTTATCGCGCGTTGTGAAAGGGGGCTAGACGGAAAAAAAATCTTACGAAAAGTTATCACGATACTTTTTATTTTAGATGATTATCGCTAGATGGGGCTGTGATCAAAATCTTTTGAAACATGTTCCTTATCGCGCGTTACGAAAGGAAATATTTTTATAAGATATCTTTTAATCGAAAGGAACTTCGTTCTATTCGGGTGTCCCATGACACCTCTCAAGTTTTTTTTTATATTACACATGTAGTTTTTCAATAAAAATAAAATTAGACTGCCAGCTTTTTTGTTTGTTCGCGAATAACTTAGTCTATAAACCGATTTTGATGAATGTTTCTTTGTTGGGATGAAGATATTTTAAAGGTCGTTGTATTATTAAGAAATCAGGATTTGATGATGACCAGACATCAAGAGTAACTTGGAAAGTGGAATTTCAGTCAAAATATTACTTTTTTGTAAAATATGACTTGTGTAGAATAAGATTATTATTAAAATGCTACATTTATTGAGATTTTAGTTTCATCATCATCATCAGCCTATAGACGTCTACTGCTGGACATAGGCCTCTCCCAAACCTCGCCACAACGACCAGTCCTGCGATGTGTGTATTCCGTGACTTCAGCTGTCACTTGAATTTAGTATTTTTACTGTTTATTTCCAGGGCTCGTCAAACTAGGTGTTCATTGTGTCACCGGGAAGAAGGTTGCCATCAAAATAATAAACAGAGAGAAACTTAGCGAGTCTGTATTGACAAAGGTATGGGTAAAACAAGATTATTAATTTTACGGAAAACTTTTCAGATACCGCTTTTATTAAGATGCTGGATATCATGTAGAAAGAGTGCTAGCTAATACAAGTAAAACGAGGTCCGTCCTGTATAATACAGGAGTTCTTATGACTATCTACCGACTCCGTCAGATCAGCTCCGTGGTACCATATTATTGCTGGCCAAGCGTGTAAAACTCCAGCTCAATTTCGTCTAGATTTTTCATTATTTTACGAAGATGTAATTAATTGGCCTATACTCCTAACTCGGTGTTGCACCCTATTTTTTAGAATTCTGTAAAAGTTGTAAACACTGCCATCTATAAATCAGTTTCTAAAACTTTAATGTCACACCAAAATGATGTTGCTACTTGCCAATAGATGGCATTAGTATTAAGTTGTCTCAATGACTAAATGGTTGAAGCGCTTTTCGTACGGGAGGTCGCGGATTCAAAACCTTGTACCTGTAAATCTTACTATGAAAAAGATTTATGTGCAATTTATCACAACACCACTGGCTAGCTAACGTAGAAGGAAAACATAGTGAGGAAAAGGATACTAACAATCCTTTGAAGTACCTAATGTAAAGTCCCTCCGCATTGGGCAAACGTGGTGGACTATACCTGATCCCTCTACTTAGGAGACCTGAGCCCAACAGTGGGCTGTTAGCTTACTGAACTTGTGTTTTTTAATTAATTTAATTAATTTTAATTTATTTAATTTCAGGTGGAAAGAGAAATAGCTATAATGAAGTTAATAGAACACCCTCACGTGCTTGGATTGTCCGATGTTTATGAAAATAAGAAATATTTGTAAGTATTCATTCTAAAAAAAATAACAATTGAAAAACTTTTCATGCAATTATGTGCTTTAAGAATTCAAATACAAATTTTCAATGTTCTTATGTAGCTGTATGCAGCTTACTTTAATATTTTTTATTGTATTCACGACTATCATTGCGGGCTGCAAAATTACGATATTGAAATTAAAAGATAGCTTGGAGAAGGTTTTATACCCTCTGTTCTGTACATTTAGTAAGCTCTGTCCAAGCTAAGCTAGATAAGTTAATACTGAGGCTATTTTGTACTGGTTGCCACCTTAGACCAATTTAATGACAGCTAAATACATTCTCGATTTATCTACCCACAAAAAGAGGTTCAATAACTGTAAATACGTCAAACACATAGCATTTTTCTTCGTCAAAAATTAAAAAAAAAGTTCTATCTGATTTTAAAGAGTAACAATTTTAAATGCATTAAATTATTCTTTCCAGGTATTTAGTATTAGAACACGTTAGCGGTGGCGAGCTGTTTGATTATTTAGTGAAGAAAGGACGCTTAACACCGAAAGAAGCAAGAAGATTCTTTAGACAGATTATTTCAGCGCTTGATTTTTGTCATAGTCACTCTATATGGTAGATATTTATTTTAATGATTTTGTCATGTTACTTTAAGAGAGGATGCTCGTTTTTTTTACCACGGGTCGGGTATATGGGAGTCGAACGGCACTAAAACCTCCTACCGCTCACACTCAGCGTCCGAACCTCGGCTGAAGACAGAACTCAGCATGGGATTCTGCGGGGTGACGGGACGCGTTGCACGCTAAGGCCTAAGACGAGATGGTATGACTGTGTGACGGATGAAATGATAGTTTGTGTGACAGATGATGTATGCAAAGGTAGAAAGGTGTGGAAAGAAGATTTATTATGTCGCCCACATCTAAATTGCATGAGGTATAATGAAAGTAAATTTCATTATGCTGAATGTTTAAAGGCTGTCGAATAACAAAAATATAAAGTTTAACCTTTTTTTTTAATTCAGAGTAAGAATTTCAGCTTGAAAATTGTTAATTCGACTACCTAACAATAGATGGCGGTAGTAGTCTGAAATTGCACGTTTGAAAAAACTTAGCAATCTTGACTTTTTGTAATCTTAATTAGTTCGTTAGTTATAAAAATAATACCAAAATAATATCACATGCGTATTAGTTGGCGACTCCATTGAAAATTATAAAAATGAACGCCACTACTGCCATCTGTTATTCATATCCTAAACTAACTTTCCTTTTCAGCCACAGAGATCTAAAGCCAGAAAACCTACTTCTAGACGAAAGGAATAATATAAAAATAGCCGATTTTGGTATGGCGTCGCTTCAGCCGGCTGGGTCGTTGCTTGAAACTTCTTGTGGGAGCCCGCATTACGCCTGCCCGGAAGTTATACGGGTATGTATCAGTAGCGTCTAAATTTGGGCGTTTGACCCTAATTCTGTCAGAATATACTTTTAGGGATTTAAGGGTTACTGTTTTGGGGCTATTTGAATCGGATTTTGATGTTAATCGTACGCTAAATCATAATTACTAATCAGAATACTACAGCAGAAGTAATAATTGTTTTGTTTTCGGAAAATATATTGTTTTTACAAGCTTTATATTAACTAGCACTAGATAAAACTAAGTTAACTTTGACACACTTCCCGTGGTTCCGATTGAGCTTAAACTTTGCATGCAGATGTATATCGCGTGACAATTAAAGTTTTATTTTAAATTTTTAAGCTTTAAAGCTCGCAATTTTTATTTTTTTATATTTCCAATAGACTTGTTTTGTCTACCTTCAATCATCTCTCCATGACCTAAAGTTAGACTGGTAGAGAATGCTTATGGCATTAAGTCCGCCTATGTACACTATTTTGTGCATGAAGTTTAAATAAATAAATAAATTAAATAATATGATATCATGGACCTGATCTGATGATGGATTCGGAAGGTGTCCATAAGAATTTCTACACTAAAAAAGTTAGACCGTTTTGGGTTTTATTTGTCTTAGTATTATACTGCTACATGATATCCAGGATCTTAAAAGCTACGCAAAGCTTAAGCATTGTACCTGTTGGTAACACAACATAAAAGCAATTGACAAGACATTTTAAAACTGTTAATTGAACAACAACCGGATACAGTCATGATTTTTATACGGAAGCGACGAAAGATAACATAACTTTAGATGATGTATTTCCTGCAATTGTCAAGTACAATTTCGATTGAGGTTATTGAGACAACAAATTCGGACTTTTTTACTTTATATATGCATTATTACCGAAATAAAAGGCAAGCAAGAATGATGAAATCTTAACTAATTAAATAAAAAGAGTCTCAAGAAAAAAATATTTATTATTTTTACAATAATTAAACACAATAACATGTAATTGACACAGAACTCAAACCCGCGTGGTTCACAGCCCACAATTGGTACTACGTAAGAAAGAGGACTTGAAGGCCTTTAATAGGTGTATGTCAAACAGGGCGATTTGTTAATGAATGTAAATATTGAAAGAGTGATAAGTACTGTAATGTAACAACCCATTACTGCCCACTGCTGGGCTCAGATCTCCACCGAAGAGGGATTAAGCTTAGTGTACCACGCTTGCCCAATGCGGATTGGAGACTTCACATATCTTTGAAGGATTTTTAGAACCCTTTTCTAATATATACAGGGTGTTAAAATCCGATAAAACAATACTTTCACAGCAAATAGTATACTTGATGTAGAAGCCATCCACCAAATCTGGGTTTTCTAGGCATAATATATGATAAGTTATGACTAATCAAAACTACGTCTTAATTTGTGCAGGATCAACCCTACTGTACTAACCTACACCAACAGCTAAAGACTTAAGCCGGCTAGTTACCTCCTGTATCATAGAACATTGTAATAATACACGGGACAAAAATCACATTCTAAACAGGATACATGCGCCTATGTGTTTGAAAATAGATTTAGCACGTTAGATGTAGGTCAGGGTAGGGTTGTCAAAAATAATACAAAATAATAATTTTTCAACTTTGTATGGGAAAATAAAGTAACTATCTCCGTTTCAAAAGTATGTGTATATGATTTGAAATGTCATTTAGATTAAGCCCTGTAAGTATTGTTTCACCGGGCACCAACACCCTGTATATAAAAAATACAGGGTTTAAAAATTATCTTGTCATTTTTTATTGCAAAAATAAAACACGTAGAAATAATATCGTCTGTCATGACACGACACGTGTTACAAAATTTGCAAAAAATGAAATTTATTAAAACTGGCGAAAATGAATGTGATGTAAAACGAAAGAATACACTTTAATCTTCCCAAGAAAGTACTTTTTAAGCATCGATTCAAATAAATTTTATAGTTATTACGTGAAAAAGTTAGTGTAACAGAAATGTGACCATGCGTATTTAAGGGTTAAGCGGGAAAGCGTAACAGATATTTAGCATTTATAAAAGTAGGGATTCTTTACTTTTAATATTGTTACTGCTATTGACCATCAGCTATTATGACCTTCAATATGTGCCATCATTAACAAATCACACTATATTAGAGTTTTGAATCTAAAAAACTTATAAGTCAAGTAGAATTTGAGTTTATTCTCTACACACACATTTGTTACTTTTACAATTATATATTAGTAAATGTAAGTACACATTGCCAATACAACTTAACGTGTAACAAAAATCATTTTTAGTTGCACGAATAGCGAAAATCAGTTAATTCTAAATGTCTAGCAGATCTAATATTTTATTAATACTAGACATCCACTGCTGGATTTAGGCCTCCCCCAAACCCTCGCCACATCGACCGGTTTTGACCAGATCGTCGGTTCATCTTGTGGGAGGTCAACCAACGTTGCGTTTACCGGTTTGTGGCCGCACGAGAGCGCATACTTATGCCTAAACGCAACGAAATTTCATATCGTCATTGGAAAAAGCACACAAAATCCACAAAAATGGAGAATGAATTGAACGTTAGTTTTACGGGTAAAAAACTATTAGTGTTTTTAAGTTAATATTTTGTCCAAAATTTAGTTTTTTGCTTCTCCTGGAAAAATCCTGTCTTTTTACATTCTCAATAATGATATAAAATTGTGTGAAAATGCTCCTTATAATTACTCTAAGTTTCATAAGTTTACGACTACCCGCAAAATTTAAGGCAAACATTATTTTAACATACAAAAATAACCTAAATACAATTTGACAAAAAAACTATAGAAAATACATTTCTAATTAACATTTTGTTCCCGCCATTTATACGCAGTCAAATTAAGTTAGTACATTACTTAAATTATAATACACAGGAATGTAATCAATAAATAACTAGGTTAGTAAATAATTACAATTAATTAATACATAGAAAAATGGTTTTTTTATGAGCAATTTAATCACAGAGGGTAAATTAGTTTTTTGTGGCTGAGAATTGGGCAGTCTACCCTAATAGAGTAAATTACACAGTTAATGCTCTCGTTGATTTTTAAATTTTAACATTTATATTTTAAAGTGTTTTTGAAATTATCTCGAGTTTAGTTTATTCCTCAAAAATCCCCCATTTTTGAGGGATTCCTTTAAAAAAGGGTTACTTTTGTGAATGGCGCAAAAAGAAATAGTTATTGCTTTGAAATATTTGTCATTTTTTAATTACTTTTCTTACTAATTTTTGAAAAATAATGAATATTATTAAAGTTAATTTTACTCATGTAAAATTTACTGTTAGAATTCCTGCTTAAGTTAAAGGACGTTTAGCTTTAAATTAAAGATCGACATTTCTACGCGCGACTGAAAAAAAAACATTCGGAGCTATTTAAATAACAAAACTACAAAGAAAACTCGTGATTCTCGTAAACATTTACTAATCATCATCTACCCTCTGTTTCTTACTAGTATTTGAAGGAGTCTGAGGTGGCGAGCAAGCGGTATCTCTCCTTTTACCAGAATGCCTAGCACAACTATTGCTTGACAATCTCTGGGATTCTCTAGTAGGCGAAAACTGCTTTAACATCTCAACATCATTGAAAATAACTTGGGCTCCACCCCCACAAGTAGGCACAACATCTCCTTTATACAATTTAGTTTCTAACTCCCCATCAGTATCTTGTTCTTGAGCAATAAGACAGTATTTTGATGTCTTAGAATTCGCGATGTCTTTCACTGTGGTTAATTTGCTGACTATTTTGCTGTTAGTCATGCTTGGTTTCATAACTGTACCCATGGGGACGAGTTTATTTGGGGCATGTTCAACCCAGCCACGGCCGTCAGCGGATAAGGAGCGTCTGTGGCGAGGATTAGCTACAGCCACACCTCGTCTGGATGCGGAGTTAGGCGTGTTGGAGTGTCCGGATGTGAATGGGGTTAAAAGGTGAGCTGGCAACGCTCTTGGAGTGGACCCTGGGGTGAAATTGCTGGTTTGAGCACCTGTTTCTGTGCGAGGGTAGTCGAAGTTATCACCCCTGTCGGCCACGTCTGCGCTTAAAGCCTCTTTGACTTTACGCAGGCAGTTTTCTTTCTCCTCAATAGCATTTCTCAGTCGCTCTTTTTCCGTGATGATTTCTTTGGCTTTCTCTTGTTCGGCTGCGATTTTATGATTGTACTTTCGTTCTAGAATTTTCTTCTGTTTTTCTTTCTCGAATTTGTTTTGACTGAGCATGTATTCTTTCTCTTGTAAATCGCGTTTTAGAGATGAAGTGTATTCCGTCATTTCGGCGAGTTTTCTTTGGTGTGTGAGGGACGCGTTTTCTGTGGTTGTTAAGCGTTCTTCTAAAGCTCTTATTCGGCGTTCTGCTGCGGCCAATTGTCCTCTTAAAGATGCATTCTCACTTCTAACTTCAAGCGATTCTTTTTCGAGGTCTAATAGGGCTGATCTTAGTCTCTCATCTTTGACTGCTTTGCTTCTCTTCAAGGTTTCTCTGCGCGAAATCCTCATCTCCAGATGTGCCATCAACTCTTTAATTATGTGAGAGGCTTGAGAACTGTTTAGTTCTAAGCTTGGGAAGTCTGGTCCAAGACTGTATACTAAATCTAAGTCTAGTTCCAAATCTTTCGCTTCGGGCCGTAGTAAATTTTCTCTTGCAGTTGTAAATAGTCTATTTGCTTTTCTACGACCAGACATAAGTCCTATAGTTGTGCCTATATCTACTTCTTGAGGTTTAGCGACTTCCACCTCAGCAGCCATCTCAGCAAACCTCATAACCTGGAGAGTCTCATCGTAATCCTCGGCTCGAGGGTTTGCGCAGACCACCATTCTAACTTGCCCTTCTCCTTCAAAGAAGTTTTTGAAGAGATGAGTGATTTTGGATTCTCGATATGGCACCATATTGTTTGTGTTCTTAATTTGATTTTCTCTTAACGCTTCTAGACAAGTCCGGAGAGTCATTAAAGACTTATTAATGTTTCCGGCTTCTCTTAGCCTTTGACCGGTATTTTTGGTGCGGTTTGTCCGTTCGCTTCCGGCCAAATCGACTAAACTCAACTGACTTATTGTTAAAAATTTCTTATTTTGAATAACGGCTTCTCCCATCTCGTCAACTGGAGCTTGTACTAGCCGTATAGTGAAAACGGAGTGGCTTCTACTAGATTCAGCATTCAGAGTAGTATGAGCCATGCGTTTTCGTTTCAAACCCAAGTAGAAAGCGTCAAATGCATCTTCAGCAGATTTTATTTCTATCTCAGTTACACCGTGGACATACATATTGTGTGCTGCGTCTTCACGTATTATTTTAACTGGCAAATTCCTGCTTAAAGGAGGCCCATCTTCAAGCAAATCGAAAACACTATTATTATAGATTTCTACGTAAGTAACAAAAACGGCATACTGATTATCTTCATTGATGCCTTCAACTTTAGTTATATCTGTCGATGCCATAGCCAAATCTGGGTTCGAATTATTCTTCCGTCCACTTTTGAATTTGTGAAGTTCCTGTTGCCGTTCCAACATGGCTTCCGCCTCGTTTTGAATATCGAACATGTTCATTTTATCCGGTTTGAAGACGTATTTGTGCGCTTGGAAATCGTTAATCGTTTTAAATATGATATTGAGACATCGCGGTAAAATGCCGCAATTTTGGGGCTCTCCAGTCATAGTGAAGGTTTTTCCGCTTCCCGTGACTCCGTACGTGAATAATAGACCATTTTTGCCCTTAATTAGGCCTTCTACTAGCGGCAAAGCGACTTTATCGTAGACTTCTTGTTGCGATGCTTCCGGCGGGAAAATCTCCTTGAATGTGTATTTCATAGTTTTGTTACCTTCATTTCTGTAGCTGAGGGCCGTCGCTGGTGGCATTAGGAGCACCGTTGTGGGCGAGATTATCTTCATACAGGATATATCATTGTCTCTTTGCATGGGTCGAAGTCGGCAATACACTTGCACGGGATCGCGATCTTGCGCGAGATTCTGTTTACTACGCGCCGGCGTTCGCATTTCGTTTAGTCTCTGTTTAGATTTCACTGACTTCATTTTGTTATTTATCACTACGAAACGATTTATAAGATATTTATTTCAACGACTTTTGATAAATCAAAGCAACGGTCGTTCATGAAATATCAATATTAACCGACTAATTTGCAAGTTCGTTATTTAATTCGTTTGCTGTCACTTTTTCATTAAAAAGCGGTACAAAAAAATCAAGGTCGCGTTCGAATGATACGTTTCGATTTGGGCGAATTATACCTACCCGTTTTTTTTCAATTTTTGACAGTTGCCAGTTTCCATACCAGACTATAATTTATTTTCCCTATTTTATTAAATTAAATTTATTTTGGAATTAATGAGTAACAAATTTTACTTCTGAACAGCTAATAATACCTAGCACGAGGTTTTGACTACAACGAATAACATACGAGTTATAGTGAATGATTTAGAATTTCCTGATCTGAATAATTCTTCGGAGCACTCCCCGTGGAACAAGTGGTATAAAATGCAAAAATAACCAAAGTATCTTCGCAGACCCAAAGGTTCCAGGTGGTCCCTTTATAAACCAAACACAATTTGTTAGTCTCAGTTTGTAATGAAACGGTCTGTTTTTTTTTGTGCCAGGTTTTCTATTTTTATTAAAGTTTTAAAAGCAATCCAGGATCAATTATGTAAATTTTAAGTATTATCAACAAGACTTCAATTAAATAGAAATCCACTTTGACTCAACTAGGAAACGAAAAATCGTAAATCGAAATTACTTTACGCTTGTCAATTATAAAAATATCAAGTAACGGAACAAACATTGACAAAACGTAAAGTTTTGGATTATATTAAGAAAATCACGCTTTAATCAATTACCCTAGATGTAGGGAATTTTCTGAATACTGGCTATTGGCCACCATGATTTCCAGAGTGCCAACCTACCAATAAAAACTACGTTTCATTTTACGCAACTTTTACGCTAAATGCCCAAAGTATTTAAAAAACATCCATTTTAAAGTAAAAGTTCATGCAGAAATGAATACAAATCATTTCTAAATTTATTGTTATTTCATAATAAAGTTAGTAAAAATACATTTTATAATGTTTGATAAATAAAATTTCAACTTTAAATTGATCAGCAAAGTGATGTAAAACGAAACGTATAAAAATTAAAAAACGTAAACAAACGAAATGTAAACAAACCAATTTTATCGTTGAAATTGAATGAAATTATAGTTATAACTTATAACAGTGTATTATTTATTACAGGGCGAGAAATATGACGGTCGAAGAGCGGACGTGTGGTCGTGCGGAGTCATTCTATATGCGCTGCTTGTTGGCGCCCTTCCTTTTGACGATGATAACCTGAGACAGTTGCTTGAAAAGGTATTTAACATTGCTTTTACGAGGTGTAATTACTTTCGGGACAGAAACTTCAAATGGGCATCATCATCAGCCTATAGACGTCCACTGCTGGACATGGGCCTCCCCCAAACCTCGCCACAAAAATTGAAATAAATTTTATAACATAGTTATTACAGGTTAAATTCTAATCTAGACATAAGAGAAACTGATTCTATTTAAAAAAGTATCATAAATTAAACGAAAATACTATTTTCAACTAGAAGATGTGCTAAAACTGATTAGTAAAGATCCTAACACAAAGACTAGCCTGTGTTGTGACCAACACAACTAAAAAATTCTATATCATGATTTTTTTATATATTGAACTTTCTATTAAAAGGGTGCCTAAGTTCTTTCTCAGGGTGTAAAGATTGTCTGCAGCAAATTTCATTAAAATCAGTCAAACGGTTTAAGCTGGAAAGCGTAACAGACAGCAGACAGAGAGACAGAGTCACTTTCGCATTTATAATAATGACAAACTGCAATATCAGGGTACAGCAAAGCTTTTTTTTTTATTGCGTGATAGATAAACGAGCCTACGGCCCACCTGTAAGCGGTCACCGTCGCTCATGAACCTCTGCAATGCCAGGGCAATGAGGGGCTGTTATCTATCGCCTACCGATACAGGACTTTTCTTAGCCTCCTTTAAATAGGGACATGTCATAGAGCTCCGGGAACACTGCGGAGTCAATCCTATAAGTAAACTTAATAAACCTCATATGAAGAAGAAAGGTATAGCTCTCTAATAAAAATAAATATTCTACGTTTGATTTCAGGTCAAAAGAGGAGTATTTCATGTACCACATTTCGTCCCTCCCGACTGCCAACAACTGCTGCGAGGAATGATTGAAGTCAACCCTGAGAAGAGAATGACAGTAAGTTATCAAAGAAGAAACTAGATTCTAATGACTTTCAGGTACTTGCCCACCTCTCACTCCCACCACTGTAACTCCTGTGTTTGTGTGATCCACAGCGGCGACCATCGTAATGACTCTGAGCAGTAAAGCCCAGGAACCAGAGGGAAAGCTAACTTGATTTTTTCTATTATCAATACTTTTCACAGCGCATGCAATGTAATAAAGTTTTTGGTTTTTTTTTTCACAACTTGGCTTACATTATTGAAAGTTTAGTATGGATCTATATATATTTTTTTAAATTAAATCTTGCCTATGTGCTTCTTCCTCTTTTTTTCCCCTGGACCTCGACCACCAAGACTGGGGACGATTCGCCAATGTCAAGTGAGACAAATACACGGACTCAAAGATACTAAGCCAAAATATTGTTCGGTTTCCAGTTTCAGCAGTAGTACAATATATACTGTTTATAGTGTTATTAAATACAATGAAGCTTAATAGTACATATTGTAAATGTATAAAACGAAATAGAAACTACATTGAATAAAATGAGTAGATAAGATATGATAATTAAAAGCGAAAAAAAGGAGAAATATAAGGTAAAAAATAGCCTAAGTTACTTGTTGATAATATAGCCTTCAAATGGTTAAAGAATTTTTAAAAACAGTATAGTAGTTTCTGATTACAACCAAACAAACAGTTTTATTCTTTATAATATTAGTGAGATGTCTAAATCTGCCATTAACTTTTATTTTTCAGTTAGCAGAAATAACCAGACATCCATGGGTGACGGCCGGTGGTCGTGGAGAGTTGGAGCAAGAGTTACCGATGATGGAGGTGGTTCAGACCAGGGTCCTGCCATCAGCTGATGCAGTAGATCCTGATGTTTTACAGGTGACTGTTTTACAAGCTTTATATTAACTTGCACTGGATGTAACTATGTAAGTTCGGGTGGTTGTAAGCTAAATTTGACAATCTTCCCGGTTTCCGATTGAGCTGAAAATTTGCACGCAGATGTATATCGTGTGACAATGCAATAATATGACATAATGGCGCTGATCTGATGATGGAGTCGGCAGTCATAGGAACTCCTGTACTAAACAAGATAGATCCGTCGTGTTTGGTCTCGTTTTACTTGTATTAGCTAGCACTCTACTGCTACATGATATCCAAGATCTTAAAAGTTTGTATGTAAAGTGTTTTAATTTTTCTATTTCAGGCTATGTGCAGTTTAGGTTGTTTTAAGCAAAGAGAGAAGTTAGTTCAAGAATTATTAAGTCCACAGTAAGTACTCAATTTATCACTTTTTTGAATGAAAATTATCCAAAACATTTATTGTTATTGCGTCGCTCATGAACCTCTGCAATGTCAGGGGACACTGAGGGGTCGCTACCTACGACCTAACTTTAAGGACCCTCCTTAAGCCTCGTTTGAAGAAGGACAAGTCATAGCGCTCAGGGAATACCGAGGAGGGGAGCTCATTCCATAGCCGCATATAACATACTATTCTTATTATTTCAGTCACAACACAGAGAAAGTGATATACTTCCTGTTGTTGGAGCGGAAACGACGTCGGCCGGCGCGCGAGGACGAGGCGAGGCCCCCCGCGCCCGCCACCCCCGCCGACCCCCCACGGAAACGACTTGATACTTGTAGAGTGAGTATGACGAAGTGAAATTAAAAATAATAAGTGAAAAAGTAAGGAATTTGGTTTCAATATAAAGGGGGATATTCGCATCCGCATTCGCGAATATTCGCATCCTTAATCTTATTCGTTAATATTCGCATCCACATTCGCGAATATTCGCATCCTTAATCTTATTCGTGAAGATTCACATCCGCATTTGTGGTAGTGAATATTTGCATACGTAGTCGTATTAGTGAATATTCACATCCGCATTTGTGGTAGTGAATATTTGCATACGTAGTCGTATTAGTGAAGATTCACATCCGCATTTGTGGTAGTGAATATTTGCATACGTAGTCGTATTAGTGAATATTCACATCCGCATTTGTGGTAGTGAATATTTGCATACGTAGTCGTATTAGTGAATATTCGCATCCGCATTTGTGGTAGTGAATATTTGCATACGTAGTCGTATTAGTGAATATTCGCATCCGCATTCGTATCAATATCTGCGAATATTCCATATTTACGACATATCCCCTTTTTCCGTGGTACTACAAAGGTAATTCCGTGGTAGTTTTTAGCATTTCCTAAAGTTCTAAAGAAAGTCATCGGCCATTTTCTAAAAAAAATGTTATAATTTTTTCAGGTGAACGGGCAGTCTGTACATTTTGGACAAATAAGCGAAGGATCTCCAATAACACCGAGACGATCGCAATTTAGGTGAGAATTATAGTAAAATTAGTAAAATATAATATTTACTTATTTTAACTTATTTATTGACCGATATCCAATAAGGTGGAGGTAATCAAGTCTGTATTATTTGTACAAGCTTTATATTAACTTGCACTGGATGTAACTATGTAAGTTCGGGTGGAATCTTGCGAGTTAAATTTGACTCTCTTCGTTTTCCGATTGAGTTGACTTTTTGCACGCAGATGTATATCGCGTGACAATGCAATAATATGACAAAATGACGCTGATCTGATGATGGAGTCGGAAGTCATAGGAACTCTTGTGCTAATAAGATAGACCTGTCGTTTTTGGACCCATTTTACTTGTCTTGGCTATCACTCTACTGATACATGATATCCAGGATCCTACAGGTTGTAATACTTTAATGCATTTTCAACGAGTTCTTTTTTTTTTTTTTTTTCAGTTGGATGAAATCACCGGATCCCCGTATGTGGGAGTTGAACCGCACTAAAACCTCCAACCACTCACACTCAGCGTCCGAACCCCGACTGAGGCCAGAACCCAGCACGGGGTTTGGAGGGACGGCGCGACGCGTTACGCCATCGGCACTCTTTCCCGTCGCTCCGTCCCCGGACGCCGAACCGGTAGCCGCCGGCGAATACGGCCGCCGGCTCTCTCGGTCGGCAAGATGGGACCGCGTGTCACCCTCCCGCGGAATACCCCGCTGGGTCAGAACCAGCGTGGGTCGGGGAGTACGCGGTCTACCATCCCCCGGATGCTTTCAACGAGTTCTTACCACGATATTTAATTAATTGAGTTGTCTCGATATTTCGTCGTTGCTGCAAACGTCATGATCACGAGAAGACTGGATACTGCGGGTCGATTTAAGGGGGGAGCCTGCTTTAGAGGCTTAAAAAAATCGATTTTTTTTTGAATTTTTTTGGGAAAGAAAGAAATATTTGATTGAAACGAAATTTCAGGTTTTATTATTATGTATTTCAAGAGTCTTCTCAATTTTTTTCATCAAAATATATGTAATATTGTGCGTGGTACAAGCATTTCGCCGAGGCGCCTCGATTATGCATGTGCCGTGCGGCGGGAAAGATGCAGGTCGCAATTTTCATCTGAAACTAAAAAAACAAAAAAGAAAATAATTTTCAATAGTATAGCTTCTAGTTAAACCTAAAAAATTTAAAAAAAAGTGAAAAATTCAATTATTTTTCGCAAATTAAACAAAAAAATCATTTTTTTGGAAAAAAAAATTCACTTTAGATGGTTTAAAAAAATGGTTAATCATAACTTTTTCAAGTTTTTTTAGGTTCAACTAGAAGAGAATTTTATCCCGAACACAACCAATTTTGTCTCGTTTCGATAGGACGTTTAGTTTTTTTTCTATCTTTCCCGCCAACTCGGGAAAATCGTAAAAATGAAAAATCGAGAAATCGCCCGTCAAAGTTTTAGTATATAAAAATCTTATTTTTTGAACTTACTGCTATAACATGCTAATCAGTGATTCCTGGTCCATAAAATGGCCTTTCAGACTCTTCAAATAACCGGTTTTTGCCCAGATGTTCGAGTCTGCGGGCTATTCTGGCTTCTTTACTTTCCAATGAATGAAATGAGCGATCCGGTCGCTCGTATACCTGCTTGACGCTTGCTCACTATTTCTTCTGTAGCTCCGAAAATAATTTGAATTTGCTTTTGAAATTTTAGGGGCATATTCTTGGATAGTTTGGGAAGACATTTATGCAAAAAAAAAATATCGATTTTTTGAAGCCTCTAAAGCAGGCTCCCCCCTTAAGAGCAAACAAATATGTCTACCCTCGCACTAGTTCGCTTTTGGGTAGTACCACTGGAACTCGAACTCACTTCTCGACACACCACACTCACTGTATCTCTTAATTAAATATCGTGGTAAGAACTCGTTGAAAATGCATGAAAGTATTATAGAAAACCGCGAGTGTCTGAATAAGTTTCTTACAGGTTGTATTTAAACTTTTCTTTACAAAAAACACCCTGTATACTGATATAATTGTTTATTCACAGATCATCATCAAGTCGTCGTACTGAAGGTCGTAGTTCACCACAACTATCTGCCAGTCCACCAGGTATTAAAAAAAATAGTTTTAAATTGACTTCCTAAAAGGTGGTTCTTAAATTGACCGATTGGACCGATTTGAATGGTTCCTTTTTCGAAAATGTATTTTTAACGAACATTATTTGTAAATCTGCTGCGCTTGTTTGCGTATAATAATATATTCTGCTTGAACCGATTTTGATATTTTTTTTTGTTTTAAAAATTACAAAGTTTTTTTGAGACTGACATAGTATAATCGTTTGTTTTATGACAATAAGTGCTAATTACAGTATAATCGTCCTTTTATGACGCAGACGAAGTTGTCTACTATATTGCACTCTGTCTTTCAGCTGGTCACACACCTCACAGAGTTTCATCATTAGGTGGAACACCAGCTACTCCAGGGTCACCTTTAGGTAAGAAAAATCCCTACTAATATTATAAATGCGACAGTATCTCTGTCTGTTACGCTTTCCCGCTTAAACCTCTCAACCGATTTTGATGTAATTTGGCACAGACAATTTTTAGACCCTGAGAAAGAACATAGGCTACATTTTAATTAAAAGTGACGCAGACGAAGTTGCGCGGGCCCGCTAGTACATAATAAATGGTAGAGTAGTGGTCGAAGCGCTTGCCTTCCGAATGGGAGGTCGCGGGTTCAAAGCCGGCTTGAACTTCTAAATTTTAAGTTGAAAAAAAAAATGTGTGCCGTCTCGCCTGGTAGATGTGAAACGTCGACATAATTTTTAAAATAACATTTATTGTGATAGGAACTAATAATGTGAAAATGTGAAATAAAAATAATACTTCAATCACAATCTTTCTTTCAAAGCAATCTTTCTTTCAAATCAATCTTTCTTGCAAAGCAATCTTTCTTTCAAAGCAATCTTTTTCAAAACAATCTTTCTTTCAAAGCAATCTTTCTTTCAAACCAATCTTTCTTTCAAACCAATCTTTCTTTAATTTTTTTTCAAATATTTTTTTCTTTCAGATTAATCCTTCTTTCAAACAAAACTTTCTTTCAAACCACTATCCTAAAATAACCTATCTTTTGACCATCTGTTCAATTACAAATATTTTAAATGAGTTTTATTTTAATTTTTAGCGTCACCATCTCTACGAGAACATCATCATCAAAGAGCTAACTCGACTGGTCCCACGATAAGCCTCAATATTAGTAAGTATATCATATAATAAAATTATAGAATAGTCAAAATTAGCAAAAAAACACTATAAATCAAGCGACCGTAACACACAACGATGGCGCGATTCAGAATCTTATACAAATAATATGGTGGAAAAGTCACCCTTCAAATTTGGCACGAATATTATAAGAAGTCGGGTCAACACATAGGCTATACGGAGTGGATCTTTAACTTTGGACAAGCTGAACTGTGGTTAATGACCTGCTGAAATAAAACTTAGAACTACTTTATTTTAGGAATTGGTTAAAACAAATTTTCATCATAGAATGGAAGTCCGCAACGATAGTCGTACGTTTTCCATACAATGTCAGAAAAAAAAGTTTAACCGATCCAAAAAATAAAAATGGTGCTATGTTCTATTTCGACAGGTCATTCACCCTACGTCATATTGTACAAAGTTACAGATCCACCCTGTATATTATCATACTATCATCTCCGGGGAACGGAATATAAAAAAGAGTTTGTTTTATAGAAAATTGAGTGAACGAGACAAACATAGTGATGATCCTTCTCACTCGCTCAAGAATGTTCTAGAAAAAAGTGTCACACATTTCGAGAGTATTCGAGAAATTTCTACAACATTTGTTTGAACACTTTAATCTACAAAGAACATGTATTTCGCGTGACACTACAATATTATGACGAGGTTTTAGAAAAGTCCTGTATGGGTAGGCGATAGATAACAGCCCCTCATTATCCTGGCATTGCAGAGGTTCATGAGCGACGGTGACCGCTTACCATCAGGTGGGCCGTAGACTCGTATATCTAAGACGCAATAAAAAAAAATGGCGCTGATCTGATGATGGATTCGAAAGTCATAGCAACTATTGCACTAAACAAGATAGACTCATGTTTGGTCTTTTACTTGTCTCAGCTACTGCTACATGATATCCAGGATCTTAAAAGCTAGTATTGAAATGTTTATTTATATATGTTTATAGGTGGCGACCCAGGAGAAGCAGTAATTATAATAAATGAAACGCCGTCCACAGCGAGTCCTGTTGCGAGACCACACAGTCCTTCACAATCACACAGAGGTAAATTATATCTATTTATTATTTTGACCAACTTCCAAAAAGGAGGAAAACTTTAGTATGGGTGGACCGGTTTGAATGATTCTAGAATCTTTGAATATTTGAATGACACTAGTGTCAGATGAAAGGTAATAGTCGAACTTAGTTCCCATTTTTTTAAGATCGAACAAGTTCTTTTGGATCTGTGTTTAATTTTTTTTTTACGAACAAGATTTCACGGTTTGCTGTGCGTGTGTGTGATCCGATTTCGATCATTCTTTATGACAAAGCAGACACTTCGGACATTATCACATATAAATTTGATACGAATCTGACTGGTAGTTTTTGTGCTATTGTTGAAGGTCGTTTTCACTCTTTTAATAATTATTTCAGCTCGTGAAAGATCGTCATTGCCAGGACCTACTAGTACAAGTCAAGCCGTCACGCCATCATTGTTCCCTAATATGGGGCAAATTGGAGGTAAATACAACAGTTTAAAAATAAACATATCATTTAAAAATAGTCTTAAAATTGCATTATTTTTATATCCTGAAATTTTATTTTAAAATTACAATTATTTTTAGAGATAGAACATACTAAGTTGGTATAAGTCCAATGTTACTAATTGAAGAATAATTCAATTGGTTCTGTGGCAGATAGAAATCAGCCATGGTTGGTTTCTATCTGTCTGATTTGGTTTTACTTAAAAACTTGAGATTAATAAGATTATAATTTATTTACTTTCGCGTACTATTAGAAATAAAATTAAAACATAAACTTATTCAGACACTCGCGGTTTTCTATAATACTTTCATGCATTTTCAACGGGTTCTTACCACGATATTTAATTAATTGAGTTAAATATTTAATTAAATAAAAGTGGTTTAAAGTTTTATATCAACAGGTCGTTCATCCCACATCAGATTGTCCAAAGTTACAGATCCACCCTGTATAATACAGTCTAACCTGCCTCGATAAATGTACTATCCAACACTGAAATATTGTTTTTTCAAATCGGACCAGCGGTTCCTGAGATTAGCGCGTTCAAACAAAGAAGCTTTGATTTGAATTTGTTATTCCTCAGGAGTTCCAAATACTGGTGCCAGTGCATCAGCTCCCTGGAGAGTAAGACTGGCTACCATCAAGAACTCATTCTTAGGATCACCGAGATTCCACAGGAGAAAAATGCAGAGTAAATACATACAATGATATTTCTAGAGAGCATCATGCTTCAATAGGCTATTCCAACCCCATTTTTTTAAATATTTTAATTTAATCTTTTCGTCATAAAAACCTATAAAAAAATACAACAATTTTTTTAGCCAAATTAGGCTAAAATTTTCCATTTAAAATTTCAATTTCAAATTTGGCGCAAAAACGTCGCCAAAATGCACCGCCATCTTTGGAACGTCACTTTTGCGTCACTAACAGAGTAAACAGCGGTGTAAACACTACGATTTGCTGAGGGGTTTACTGTAGAGGTGACGTCATATTACAGCCATCATGGCGGATAGCGTTTTTGACATTCGAGGCACAGATAATAAAACACGAATTTTAAAATTGGAATATAAAATATATTTTGTGTTTTTATGAGTAGAAATCAACATTAATCACTTAATTTTTCGTAAATCTATCAAAGTATGATAATTTTATAGTTTTATTAGCTTGGTGCGTAATAGACTATTGATGAGCATTAAAACATTATTATATCAATAATCAATGAATGTTATAATTTTGTACCAAAAGGAGTGTCAAATACCTTGGTAAACAATTTTTTTTTTCTAGGTGTCAGGAACGCATTCTC
Organism: Trilocha varians; assembly: GCA_030269945.2. Classification (NCBI taxonomy): domain Eukaryota; kingdom Metazoa; phylum Arthropoda; class Insecta; order Lepidoptera; family Bombycidae; genus Trilocha; species Trilocha varians. The sequence goes on along the minus strand of AP028278.1, from coordinate 14,283,156 downwards.
TGAACGGCCGAACTTTAATGACTGTATTTACTACTATATTTCCTTTCAGCATCATCAGAAGAGGTTCATTTGACGCCGGAATCTTCTCCTGAGTTGACGAAGAGATCATGGTTCGGTTCTCTTCTCTTATCGGCTGATAAAGAAGAGACTTTCACTGCTTTAGTGAAAGGAAAACCGTTGGCGACTGTCAAAGCAGACTTAATACACGCCTTTTTGAGTGTAAGTGAGAATTTGTCTTATAAATAGTATTCGCTTGTGTAGCAATGTCATATACAGGGTGTCTCAAAAGTGCTTTGATATTTAAATTTTGAAGGGTGAATGGGACACCCTGTATAGTGTACAGTTAACACTAAAATACCAATTTAGTTGTTTTTTTTTGTATAATTGAAATAGACAGTCACAAGTGACGTCAATACTTGCTTTAAAATTTGGTTTCACAGGTTCAAAATTTCACGCTTTGGTGTGCGTGTATATTTCTTTTCTGTATGAACCGATTTCGATGATTTATTTTATTTAAAAGCGTTTACTTTTGATGTAGTCTCGTATGACTAGTATTTTTTGTGCTAATCTCAAAAGTAAATGTGGTCCTGAATTCTATATTGATAAATCATTCACTCTATTTCAACAGATACACCCTGTATAATGTATTATTTTGTTTTTTCAGATAGCTGAGTTATCTCATAGTGTAATAAATCCGATGTCGTTTCGAGTTGAATATAAAAGGGGTTCGAATGCACCAGCCATGTTCCAAAGGCATGTTCGATTTCAGGTAAATATAATAATATTATCAACTAGTTGACCCAACTTCGTCTGCGTCATAGAGTGATATAACCTGCCTCGATAAATGGACTATACTGTACTTGTACTGTACTGTACCAACCCATTACTGCCCACTGTTGGGTTCAGGTCTCCTCGGAAGAGGGATTAGGCATAGTCCACCACGCTTGCCCAGTGCGGATTGGGGACTTCACATATCTTCAAAGGATTTTTAGAACCCTTTTCCGACATGCAGGTTTCATCACGATGTTTTCCTTCACCATTTTTAGTCAGTGGTGTTGTGAAAAATTGCACATAAATCTTTTTCACATTAAGAGGTACAAGCCGGATTTGAAGCCGCGATCTCCCGTACGGAAGGACGCGCTTCGACCACTACCCCACCACGACTATCGTACACTGAAAGAATTTTTCAAATCGGACCAGTAGTTCCTGAGATTAGCGCGTTCAAACAAACAAACTCTTCAGCTTTATAATATTAAAGTAAAAGTATAGATAAAAGCACAGGGTGTGATTTTTTTTAATTTTGGCAAGTTCTCTTCTTGGGTGTCTCAAAAAAAAAACTGAATGTATGTCATGTTCATTTAAAAAATAAGAAAAATCCTGTATCGGTAGGCGATAGGTAACAGCCCCTCATTGCCAGGGCATTGCAGAGGTTCATGAGCGACGGTGACCGCTTACCATCAGGTGGGTCGTAGGCTCGTTTATCTATCACGCAATAAAAAAAAAATTAGAATACTGTCCCTTTTCCACCCTGTATAAGATAGATCCGTCGTGTTTGGTCTCGTTTTACTTGTATTAGCTAGCACTCTACTGATACATGATATACAAGGTCTTAAAAGCTTGTATTTAAAAATATTGTTATTTATATTTTCAGGTTGATATATCAACAATAACGAAAACGACTGAAGAAAACGGAAAAGACAATTTATTTGCAATTACTTTTACGTTATTATCTGGTAAGTTAAATTTTTTTGTTATAGAAATCATTACACAGGCCTACAATGATTTTGGTGCCGCTAAAAGTAAAACTGATTTCAACTACGTTCGGTACTCTAATAAAAAATTGATACTTAATTTTTGAATGCTACGTTTAGTTTTCGAGATTTCGCAAGTGTGAAATCTCGCTTTCAAATTCCTCCTTACAGACTCGTTCCTGGCCGTAATTCGATTCTGTCGTGGGTTAACTCATTTCGGGAGTGTGGAAGTGTCTGTGGAGTTACTGTCTGGTGTGCGATGTCGGTAATGGGAATAATTGGTCCTTATTTTTTTTGAAGAAAACGAACGCGCAGTTACCGTGAATGAAGCTCGTTACAGGAACATGATCGAAGATTTTTTCTTCTAAGACTCGAAGAGATGAACGTTAGGAACGTGTGGTTTCAGCAAGATGGAGCCACAGCACACACAGCACGAGACTCAATGAATTTGTTGCGACAACATTTCCCCGACTGCCTCATCTCTCTCAGAGGCGATCTCCAATGGCCGGCACGCTCTTCAGATTTGACTCCATGCGATTTCTTTTTATGGGGTTATTTGAAATCCCTGGTTTATATCGATCGACCACGGACCATAGCACACCTCAAGAACAACATTCGCGACGCTATTACCAACATACCGATTGATATGCTGCGAAGAGTGGATACGAATTTCAAAAATCGACATCATCAGTGTATGGGGGTCGCCATTTATACGAAGTCATTTTTAAGACTGCATAAAAAAAATTGGGATATTGTATTCTCAAATAAAAAAAAAATTAAAACAATAACTGAAGTTTTTATTGACCTTTCAAATAAGTAAGTTTCTCTGGCGCACCCTGTACAAGTTACAACACAAAAATAATAGTCATCAATGTTATTTTTTGGTTCTGTCCAAATCATCGGCACACTATACTTTAAATGATTACGTTTACCTACCGTTTGCCCACTGTCTTAAATTTTTATTACGCAACTTGCACACAATTTTTGGAACATATGGTTTGTCCAGAGCCTTCATCTCTATATTAAAGTAATCAACGTATGTCTTCTTCTCTGCATCTGTTATAGGTTTTCTAGACATGGATTATAATTTACACAACACTTTCACGACGACATATCAATATTATTATTAAAAAAAAAATAAAAATAATTGATTATAATAACATTAAGTATTATAAAATACATTTTTTAGGTTATGATCGATCGGTATAAACCTGAACGTAGTTTTGCGAATTTAACAGTTTCCCACGACGTCTTGGGGACTAATTAACCAAATAATAACATAAAGTTAGCGGCACCAAACAAAAAATTTTTTTTTGTAAACCTGTGTTATTTGTGACTAAACAAATATTTTTAAAAATTCACATAAGAAATATCGGGGGCGGCGCGACGGGAAAGTGTGCCGAGAGCGTAACGCGTCGCGTCGTCCCTCAAAACCCCGTGCTGGGTTCTGGCCTCAGCCGGGGTTCGGACGCTCAGTGTGAGCGGTTGGAGGTTTTAGTGCGGTTCAACTCCCACATACCACATCTGGTGATTTCCTCCAACTGAAAAAAAAACATAAGAAATATGTTCAGATTTGTCTATTTATTGAATACTGTCCAATATCAATATCCAATTTCAACTGTACTGTAACAACCCATTACTGCCCACTACTGGTCTCAGGTCTCCTCAGTAGAGGGATCAGGTATAGTGCACCAAGCGACCATACGGATTGAGGACTGCACTTATCTTTAAATAATTTTTAGTATTTTCAATATGCAGGTTTCCTCACGATGTTTTCCTTCACCATTTTCAGCCAGTGGTGTTGCACATGAAACCGGTAGCAATGAGGTTGTACAATATGTAACAAAACCCTGTTGTTCCTTTTAAGGATATATACATTTACCTACATGCAGTAGGCATACTATTAAGGAGGTTATAATTAAAAAACAAAACAATCATTGACTGATAGTAGTGGTAGTAATAGTAGTGGTGGGGTAGTGGTTGAAGCGCTTGCCTTCCGTGCGGGAGGTCGTGGGTTCAAAACCGGCTTGTACCTCTAAATATTAATATGAAAAAGATTTATGTGCTATTTCTCACAACAACCACTGGCTAAAAACGGTGAAGTATAACATCGTGAGGAAACCTGCATATCGGAAAAGGGTTCTAAAAATCCTTTGAAGATATGTGAAGTCCCCAATCCGCAGTAGGCACGCGTGGTGGACTATGTCTAACCCCTCTTCGGAGGAGACCTGAACTCAGCAGTGGACAGTAATGGGTTGTTACAGTACAGTACAGTAATCATTGACTAGACGAGGGGTCAAAACCAAATAGTTATTAAAATCGACACACTTGAAAAAATGTTTAGAATATCTGATCTTAAAATAGCCTAGCCTAGTGGAATCTTGCGACTTAAATTTGACAAACTTCCCGTTGTCTGCTTGAGCAGATATTTTGCACGCAGATATACATCGCGTGACAATGCAATAATATAATATCATGGCGCTGATCTGATGATAGATTGAGAAGGTGGTCATAGGAACTCCTGTACTAAACAAGATAGACCCGTCGTGTTTGGGCTTGTTTTACTTGTATTAGCTAGTACTCTACTGCTACATGATATACAAAAGCTTGTCATAATACTATTATAAAGGCGAAAGTTTGTATGTATGGATGTATGTTTGTTACTCTTTCACGTAAAAACTACTGAATGGGTTTGAATGAAACTTTACCACAATATAGCTTATACATCAGAATAACACATAGGCTACAATTTTTGATAATCATCTAGACGGGACGAACCTGAAGTCCACGCGAATGAAGTCGCAGGCAAAAGCTAGTATTTAAAATCAATTTCGGTTTTACCGCGACCTTCCCTACTATTAATTGTGCATGAAAGTATACTTAAATGAGTTTTTTTTATATTTTTTCAGGTAACATCCGTCGTTTCCGTCGTGTTTGCGAAGTGGTACAATCGGCTGTGTGTAGAGCGAGCGGTGCATCAAGACACCCTGTATTACATCCGCCGTCGCCTTACGCGCACAGAAGACACGTGCATCCGCCTTGTAAGTATATACAGGGTGTCCCAAAACTATGCGACATGAACGGGAAGCACCTTAAATATTAGAGATAGGATGTTTTGATGAAACGAAACATTATTTTATTTTTGATGTTCAATAATACTGCATTCACAGATTTTTCGTAAATGGTTTGGTTTGTCTGATAATCGAACTAACAAAATCGGCAAAAATCAACACCCTGTATTTTTATGATGCTAATCGAAAGGACAGTTAATTATGTATAATCTTTGCTAACATACATAGTGTCTTAAAAAAAAGGAACAATGTGTTCTCGCATCGTTATTTTTTTCAAATGATAGAACGAAAGATATGGGCGCGGGCGGGGTATGTGGGAGTTGAACCGCACTAAAACCTGCAACCGCTCACACTCAGCGTCCGAACCCCGGCTGAGGCCAGAACCCAGCATGGGGTTTGGAGGGACGGCGCGACGCGTTACGCGCTCGGCACTCTTTCCCGTCGCTCCGTCCCCGATGTTTTCTTTCTCTAATATGTTTTTCGGCCTGGCCAAAAATATTTCGGTAGAAGGGCTATGAAATGTTTAGAGACACATTTTTACGCGAATTCTTAGACAACATTGTATCTAGTGAATAATAAATCTACAGGGTGATTTCCTAGTGAGGGTACATATTGAAGGTCATGGTAGCTGATGGTTATATACGACCAGTAAAAATATAATTACCAAAGAATATGGCTTAATGCCTTAGTAATCGCAGCTTAAAAATATCTAAAATTCTTGCAAAATGATGGTTTTTCGACAGCTGATGGGTGTGGCGGAGGTGTGGGGTGCGCGAGATCACTAGAGGTCGTTAGTCAACACTCTTTAAGCCGAAATTGTTTATGTTTGAGGTAGTTTTGTCGAATTTAGATTTAAAAAAAAATATTGTAATTTTACCTATTTTTTGTAATATTTCGTATTAGAACAGAGTACTCATCACCCTCCTGCAACATGTACCCTCTCTAACAAATCACCCTGTATAATCATCGTTAATAAATCACCCTGTATAATCATCGTTAACAAATCACCCTGTATATTCTAGCGGGTGATGTACCAGACAGTCCTGATACCTTGGGCGGTGAACCGGACAGCGATTCATCTATGTTCGACGCGAAGAGTCCAACTCCGGCACCAACTAGCCACACTTCCATAGATCAACTTGACCAGGTAACTATGACTTACATATACAGGGTGGATCTGTAACTTTGGACAATCTGACGTGGGATGAATGACCTGTCGAAATACAACTTAGAACCACTTTTAGGAATTGGATACAATTTTTTTATCATCATAGTATGGAAGTCCGCAACGTTAGTCGTACGTTTTCCATACAATGACAGAAAAAAAAAAGTTTAACCGATACAATAAAGTATCGAAATATCTCGAAGTACGGGAGGTCGCGGGTTCAAATAAATAAATGTGAAAAATATTTATGTGCAATTTTTCACAACACCACTGGCTAAAAACGGTGAAGGAAAACATCGTGAGGAAACCTGCATGTCGGAAAAGGGTTCTAAAAGTCCGTTGAAGATATGTGAAGTCCCCAATCCGCACTGGGCAAGCGTGGTGGACTATGCCTAATCCCTCTTCGAAGGAGACCTGAGCCCAACAGTGGGCAGTAATGGGTTGGGACAGGTACAGAGTCTGACGTCATGACGTTGCATATCAAATTTCTGAAAAATCGACATTTGTAAAATCCCTATTATCACTTATATTACAAAGAAGTAATGTCTTAATGTTTGTAACATAATAGTAATATTTAAATACTAGATGACCCTCGCAACTTCGTCTGCGTCATAAAGGGGTTCAAACAGTACTCGCAATGCCGTCGAGTTATTATTTTCGCGGCTCGCTGAGTCCCACATATTCATTGCGTTTTATACTCGTAATAACTTCTAAACGAAAAGTTCGATTGGAATAAAACAAAAAGTAATTTAATTCTACATTAATACTCTTGATAACAAAATACTTAATTTGGATAAGGGTTAATATAACGATACTCATTTAACGTTTAATTCAATCTCGGAACGAAATATTAAATTTTAAAAACATAAAAGTGGTTATTGTGACTAAACTATGATAGTTAGATATATGCTGTCGCGGACTTTTTTGCTAAAAACCCGTAGTACATCATTTTGTTCTATTGTCAATAGTTTTTGCAGCGTACGCATATTTATGCATATTTATGTAATAATAATTTGTTACATATTCGATATTTTCATGCGGATCCCTAATTTTTTTGAAAATAAAATATAGCCTATAACCTTCCTCGATAAATGGACTTTCCAACAGTGAAAGAATTTTTGAAATCGGACCAGTAGATCCTGAGATTAGCGCGTTCAAACAAACAAACAAACAAACAAACAAACTCTTCAGCTTTATAATATTAGTATAGATAATGAGATAAGACCTAAAGAAAAAATAATTTAGAGATCCATATCCAAAATATTATACTTTACTAGCCTGCGCATTTTTGTCTGCGTCACTTTCAATCAAAATGTAGCCTATGTTCTTTCTCAGGGTCTAAAGATTGTCTGTGCCAAATTACATCAAAATCGGTTGAGAGGTTTAAGCGGGAAAGCGTAAACAGACAGTTACTGTCGCATTTATAATATAAGTAGGAATTTTCACTGCGATTTTTTCTTTGTGTATTTAGTTGTTTTTGGAACGAAGTTCCTTATCGCGCGTTGTGAAAGGGGGCTAGACGGAAAAAATTCTTACGAAGAAGTTGTCACGACACTTTTTTGTTTTAGATGATTATCGCTAGATGGCGCTGTGATCAAAATATTTTAAAACACGTTCCTTGTCGCGCGTTACGAAAGGAAATATTTTTTATGAGATACGTTTTAATCGAAAGGAACTTCGTTTCATCCACCCGGACCGGATGACCTTGACACCTCTCAAGTTTTTTGTTTATCACAGAATGGAACCCATCCTCTTGGTTCGAGCTCTTCAGTTACAAGCGGATCGAGCGGTTACAAAGTAAGTTAAATTTTAGTAAAAAACATAATATTTTTTTACAAGCTTTACATTAACTTGCACTGGATGTAAGTTCGGGTGGTTGCAACCTAATTTTGACAAACTTCCCGGTTTCCGATTGATCGCGTGACAATGCAATAATATGACAAAATGGCGCTGGTCTGATGATCGATTCGGAAGGTCATAGGAGCTCCTGTACTAAACAAGATAGATCGTGTTTGTTAAATTGAGATAAGTTTATAAAATTTAGAACACTTATGTATATTGCAAGTCTCAATATATGAGCTAAATTTGATACATAAATGTGAAATAGTTTTTGATTTATAAAGGGTTCAAAAGTCGCTCCAAATGGTTCGTGTAATATTACACACGGTGCGGCTCGCCAGAGCTGTTTCTTGAACTTGGCTTGACACGCTACGATAAAAGCTTGTATTTAAAAATATTATTTATTTGTAAACAGCAAAGCGGTCGTCGTCGGCCCGCCGAACCAGCTTCCACGTCTTTAGATCGAGAAATAATGAGCTGCGGAAGAGATATACCAGGTATGATACTATATGACTTGTCCTTCTTCAAACGAGGCAGAAACTCCTTAGTAGATATGCGCTCCTGGTACTTTAATGTCCACTTTCCCAGTAGATTCTTGAGCGCTATGACTTGTCCTTCTTCAAACGAGGAACAAACTCCTTCACATTACAACTTCTTAGTAGATATGCGCTCCTGGTACTTCAATGTCTTTCTTTTACCAAATACGAATAAACGAAGCAACAAAACTGAACTGATTTTGATGATTCTTGTTCCACATGAAATGTTTTCGAGATCGAATACTTTTGGAGCCATGTTTGTAAATGTAAACTTCATATTTAAGACTATCCAACCGTTATTAATTTTGGTTTTAATAAAACACATTTTTTTATTATTAGCACTCTGCACTTTTTGGGTGTTATTTCTTAATTTACTGCTCAAATCATTTTCTCACTACTGCTTGTAAGTTCGGTTCGCACTAGCGTTTTATAACCGCGCTTTAAAATAGTTTTCGTTACAAAGTCTAATCAAAAAAACTCAATGCGTTGTCTAAAAATAAAATTTTAGGTTAACACACTTTTATGGTGTTGTTGAGTTCTAGACAGTATGCTAGATAGTATGCCAAAAAAACGAGTTATCAGAAACGTGGCTTTTACAGTTTTAAAATTAAAATTATCACAAAATGAAAATATAACAGACTTACGCTCAAAGTACACAGAATTCGCTCTTTAAACTTTTGATCAGCCTCTCAAAATTGTATTAAAAAAACTGAAATGATTTTGATGCACATCAATACAGTATATTTTTAAAGCAGTTAGACTTCACATAAAATAGAATATATAACATAGCTAATTTAACCAACCTTCATTTGATTATCCTCTAAAAATCAAAATAAAAAACATGGTTTTTGATCATCAATACAGTATATTTTTTTACTGAAAATACAATATGAACTAAAAAAAATATTTATTCATTCAACTTCACATTTAAATTACCATTAAAACGCGCGTTATAAAACGCCATTACGAACCACACGCTAAACAGCGCTTTTTCACACAAGGCTCCCACACAAAACGTTCATCATCAGAATGCCGCGACTCCAACTCTTCACCCCGACGAGGATTGGAAGCAAGGGAGTCATCTATTAAAGATGTTTTGAGAAGAAACAATTCTCTAAGAGCTACTTCTACTAATCGCGACACTCCTACTACGACTATAGCGTAATTTACTTAAAAAAATACTCCATAAAAACGATCTACTTAAAACAAAATTGGTCTGTTTTTGCCAAGGCTGTGGTCGAAATTGAGCACGATGTCACGTTCGGAAACTTGTTTTGTTTACGTTTTATTATCGTCTCATAGTTTCTGGAGATAATGTATTTTGTCCAAAATGTATTACAGCGTATTTTAAGAGTAAAGAATTAGTAAAAATATTACATTTAAATAGAAATCGAATTCAGATATTTTTAAAAGATAATCAAACATGAATGAACTCCGGGCGAGCGAGCACAATTTCGGCATCTAGCGAAAATTGACGAACCCAGACGAATGGTTAAAGTATTGGAAGTACAAAGAACAGTGACATCCCCTGCTGTACCATTTGTTATTTAACAATTTATTAAACACTCTACCGAACAAAACAGTATAGAATAACATTACTAAACATCAAGTGTTTTACTTAACGACTTAAAGAGTTTAAAACGATGTTAATCGACAGAGAATCCATGTACAAAGATACAACTTTGTGTGGAACCGTATATCTTTGCTAAATTTAATCGTCAACAACAGAATACATACAATAATGTATTGTTTATACATAAATATGAATTAGACACTGAATCTTGATTTGATTGCTACATAAAACATTCATTGCTTGCTAACAATATGAAAAGTTATTGAAATGTGTACAAAGTGTCCGAATTTGGGTATAACAATTAACAAGTATAAATCGAAAGTATGAATTTCTATTATTGCTAAAAATATTCCAAGAAAAAATAGTTTTAAGCTTTTTGTGGACAAAACGAGAAATTATAGTACACCGTGGGAAATCGGATTCTATGACCGCTATACCCATTGAAATTATTTTAATTTCATTAATACTTCAATTAGTCGACTAACGACTTATTACGTAACATTACTCATGAACAAAAAAGTTATGTTTTTTTAAGTGTTTACGAACAAAACAAAATACACCGATAGGAATCAGGTTCTATGCACGCTTTGCCTCTAAAAAACTGAGCAATTAAATATCAAAAATCAGTAAGACTACTTGTTATATTATTTATAAGACACTTATACAATAAATTATAAACAAAATATTATTTGTAAATCCCTAGCTCTAGATAACATTAGCACAAAATTATTAAGTTGTAAAAAAGATTATTTTTTTAGCGCGTATATGCTTCCCTTCTAACTTAGCTTCCTAATACATTTGAAATGTCTCTTTAGTTGTTAAAAATTAAACTAAAATGGCAAAATTAAAAATAATAAAGTACAAAACGTCATTGAAAAGATAAATAAAGCGAAAATAAGTTAAAAAAACATTTATATTTTAAAGCACCGAATATACAAAGAATTACAATACAATTCTTTTCACAGATAAACAAGTCTTTTTGACGTTGTTATCATCATTTTTTCTTTGAAAAACCGCATTGTGACGCTTTAGTTAAAGTTTTTAACATTCTAGTGACTATTTATCACTCAAAAATCATGATATAAAGTTTCATAAAAAGTATGGTAAAACGACATAATAAATTTTCACAAACATTTTATGATAAAACGTCATAATGCCTAATGACACTGATTTTGACAACTTATACACCTGACTATAATGCCGCGTAACATTGGTTCGCCAACGTCCAACTCTCGTATTTAAAACAAATGGGTAACGGCCGACCAATGTGTGAGATGAAAATTGGCGAGCCAATGTGGAAACGCCACTTAACAATATATGACTTAGAATTGTTAAAATGAAACTAGACCGTTATCTAGGATGTTTTGAAAGTAAACTGACTTTTTTACAAACTGAAAACGTTTAGTAGTAAAAATATAAATACAATGACATTTTAGGTTAAAAATGGTCTTTTTAAAGAAACCATTTATAATAAAATTTACACTTCTTATTCGAATAAGAATTTAGATTTTATTATAAAGCAAATAAATGAAAGAGTAAAACGAGACTCCCATTGGTTTAAGATAAAAAAAAAATATCGCATAATTTTGTAAAAATGTCAGTTTATATCTTATAATCGCAAATTTTGATAAATGTATGAATGTATTTAATAACTGTTTCCCTAATATATTTAATAAAGAAACCGGCCATATTAATAGAAACGCTACAAAATATGTACTGAAAGCTAAATAGTATAAGCCATGATAAAAAAAATGCTGTATTTTTGCATAACACATAGGCTAAGTATTAGTGCTGTACAATTTGGCCGTTTAAACCGGCCACAAAGTTTAACCAGGTTAATTAGTTCAGCAACCAGCTAATTAATTTAAATTAACCGCTTAAGTTAAATTAACCGGTTAAATTAATTAAACGGTTAACTGATTAACCGGTTAAATGGTTAATCGGTAAAAAAAAAATCAAACTTTCTTTCTTGGCAAAATTAGCAAAAAATACTTGTGCATTCCCGCAACAAGCACTCCGTCTGAGCGGGTATTTTCGTATTCTAATAATCTTCCGAATTTCGAAGTATTTTTTTGCTAAATATGCCAAGAAAGGAAATTTGTTTTTTTTTGACCGATTAATCATTTAACCGGTTAATCAGTCAACCGTTTAATTAATTTAACCGGTTAACTAGTTAATTAATTTAACCGGTTAATTTAAATTAATAAGCTGGCTGCTGAACTAATTAACCTGGTTAAACTTTGTGGCCGGTTTAAACGGCCAAATTGTACAGCACTACTAAGTATGTATATTACGGTTTGTGCAAAAGTGACGTTATATTTTGTAATCAAGTTCAGTTTTAATGGAAAAGTGTCTTAACTCAAATTTTCTAAAAAAAAATAAACTATTGTCACTTGGTACAACTTTGTAGGGTCATTTAAAATTGTTCCAAACCAAAAAGTTACTAATATTATGAAGAGGTAATGTCGTGATGTTGTAGCTAATCTTTGGATCAACTAAACCTCTTCTTTCTTCGTGCCTCTTCCCATGTCATTTGGGGTCGGCCCTCCGAATATGAGTCCGCCATGCGGCTCTGTCGTTGTAATCTACAGGTACATTTTTTGTGCATATCCGGTATCTATGAGAATCGGCCAACATCTATTTTTCATCCCCCTAAATGTTAGGGGTAGTCCACCCCTGAATGGCAACGTTTCAGCTAATAAATTTATAAAAAAGAGTTAGGACACTTATTTTTTGTTTATTTTTTCAAAGGCACATCGTCGTTGCAATATTAGGTAATATTTATGTTCAATAGTTTTATGATATTTATTTTTATTTTAAAATCAGAGCCAATACATGAATTTATAAAACTGACTAAGTAGAAAGATGCAAACAGTATCTTTACCGATTTCCGAAAAGGAAGTATTTAATTCGTCTATTTTTGATGTTTGTTACCTCATAACTTTACTTTGGGTGAACCGATTTGAATGATTCTGGTTTCATATGAAAGATGATAGTCGATGTATGAACCCATTTATTTTTCTTTAAAACCGAACAAGCACTTTTGACGCTATGTTTCAAAATGTAAATTTTTAACGGACAAAATTTCACGATTTTCTGTTCGTGTTACTTCTTTTCTGATAAACCGATTTAGATAACTCTTCTTTTGTTACAAAGCAGACATTTTGGACATTATTTCAGAAAAGTTTGATAAAGATCTGACTGTTAGTTTCTGTGCTATTTTTGAAAAATGAAAGTCAGTCGTTTTCATTTTTTTTTGTTTTGTTATTTGCCTGTTTGGCTCTGATATTATTATAGGTATTTTAGACGTTGCATTAATACTTATATCTAGCGTTGATATTATAGTAAGTTTGTAATTATATACCATTAGATAGATAAATTGTATAATATACTTTAATTGTCAAGTGCTTTTTATATAATAACATGTTTATATATTACATGATAATGTGTGAAGTTTTCATGTTTTTTTTTATCAAAATTTATATTTGTTTTGTTTTGGTGCTATTCTTTTGAATTTTAATACGTATAATTAAAAAAAATTTTTTTTTTTTAAATTACTTTACTATAAAAATATTATAATTTTTTTACTATTTATTTTATACTCAATTATCTTCATTTTTATTTGTATCTAAGTCACAATAAGTTCGTTTCTAGTCAGTTAATTTATTTTAAGGTTAGACTTAAGGTCCAATACAAGTTAAGGTATCATTCCGAGGATTGCGATCGCGTTTGTACATGATGTAATTATTGTTTTGTAACTTGTAAATGTATGTATGCTACGCTATTGATTCTATTGTGCTTTAAGACTTACTGTTTAATATTGAAAATAAAACATTTGAAAAGATTTAGTTGTTTTATTTTAAGCTAGCCGATCCTCGCAACTTCGTCTGCGTCAAAAAGTGGTGCAGGCAGCACTGTAAGTTTTTAATAAGACCTACAAACCTGTAGTACATTTTGTACTATAATCAATAGTTTTCGCAGCGCACGCGATGTAAAAAAGGTTTTGGATATTTTTTTTCACAATATAATCTATCCTGTTTTTTGTGGATAATGTAGCTTTCGAATAGTGAAATATTTTTGAGTGTATTAATTACAACAAAAACAGTTTTGCTCTTACTACTATCTTCTGAACATCGTTACGTACCAAGGATAGTTAAAGAAGCTATCGAGATTTCAAGACATAGCACTTGTAACAGGGGTGACGGCTTCAGATTATCGAGTATGTGGAATCCAGTGTTAAACACAACAGTTACTCGCGGGTTCATGCCCAAAGAGTCTTGTGATGTGAGTTCGAGTTCCAGTGGTACTACCCAAAAGCGAACGAGAAAGAGGGTAGACAGATTTGTTTGCTCTTAAATCGACCCGCAGTATCCAGTCTTCTCGTGATCATGACGTTTGCAACAACGTTAAATATCGAGATAACTCAATTAATTAAATATCGTGGTAAAAACCCGTTGAAAATGCATGAAAGTATTAATCACAAAACTACTTGCTATCAAGGCTGAAAGAAAACATCGTGAGGAAACCTGCATATCGGAAAAGGATGTAAAACCCTTAGAAGGTACTTATCTAAAGTAGCTGAAAAAGGTTACGGTAAAAAACAAATGAAAAACGCCATTATTTTTTTCAAATATATTTCAGTAATCAAAATATAATAATAGGCTTACACGTTAATAGTTACAAATCGTATCCCGCGTCGAATTCCACAAAATAATACAGCATAGATAATACAAACTAAACATCTTTGTAATCTGTGGCCGGAAAATGAAATCTATTTACAAGCTTGTTTTAATCTGTGCTTATTCACAATGTGGTTCAAAAACCAAGAAAAACATATTTAAGCTGCTCTTAGACCTAAACGTGAATTACAATTAATTTTTTCGTGCACTTAACACTTTTAAAAATGATTTAAGATCAATTTCCGAGCTGCCAGACTGCGATTTCAAAAAATAATCCTGTCAGCTCGAAAAGCGATGCGTTTATATATTTTTTTTAATAAAAATTTCATGATTTATAAATTACAATTCGAATATCTATTACTATTTATTATCATTGGTTTTAACAAAAAATTACTTCGTCCTGTATTAAAATTTTAAAATATTTTTTTTATATAAAATTATTTTTATTTACAATATCTGGGCGCTTTACCCATCACTAATGGACAAGCTGGTTTAGAAAACTATTGCTTCAAACAAAATTCTTATTTATTAGGCAAGCATCAATTTCACAAAAAAATAGCGAAAAACATACACAGGAACATTTTTATATAATTATGTACATTTCAATAATTTTTATTCTTATTTTTAAATATCACAAATAAAATTTTCAAACTATTTTCTTTATGAGCAATTTTAATGTATATTTATTCTACAGTTGGTCAAAATTCCTTATAAGTTCGTAATTTGTAAGATTTTAACTCCTCAACAGTAGTAAAAGATTACTTAAAGAATAATGTAATTTGGACATAACAGTAAAAATATTCACTTTTAATATTTATGTTTCTCTCAAACACACAAGATGCATGATAGGAACGCGTAAAAATGACAACTGAACACTACCAAAATGAAAAATTGATAGTCTTTTGATGGCATTGGTTGACAAGGTATAATAATTTAGAAATGTGACACATCTAAAGTACATAGCTTCTGTCTCGCTTAAGATTTAAATTGTTTTAAACTCTTCAAGTCGTTTTGTAAAACACTTGATGTTTGTAGGTAATGTTGTTTGGAGATACTATTCTGTACTGTTTTATTCTGTACACAGTATCTAGTAATATTAGATGTCCCTAGATTTGGGCGGGAAACCGCCATTTTGAATTTTTTACTAAATTATTATTTTAAATGCTTTCTTTACATAGACATTTGTTATTTTACTGTGCCTATAGTTAAACTTGATTATATAGTAACTGTTTGGGAGTAAAAATTATACTTTCAATGTTAATGGCATAAACACAAGAATAAGTGACATTGAAAGCATGTTAAACTTATTATTAATTAAATTAACCCATACCAAGGTGAATTTTAATGATGGTACACACTACACTGTACTAGATCAAAATCGGTTTGTCTACTTTTGCCAAAATAGAGCACAGTTCTAAAACTAGTTTTGTTTACATTATTTAACCGTCTCATATTTTACGATCTTTTATTTTAAAAAATATCAGGTTAGTAAAAAATCGATATCAAAATTTATTGTAAAAAAAACGGTAGTGATTCCGAACGAACTCCCAAGTTTAGTCATGGAGCGAAAATTTACGGAAACAGACTTTTTATACAATAAATCTACTTGGTTTCTTTCTTTCTAGTATTTAGTACTTATTATCTTAAATATCTACCATCATTAAAAATTCACCTTGCACACTTAAATAGATACAAAAATTAAGAACACTGCGATTGGCAGTAGCTGCCATCTATTCACATTTATTTTTAAAAAATCTAAAGCTTTCCACTATTATGGAGCAGAGTGGAAGAAATCTTTATTTACTTTAAATATAAGTTTCTTCGTAAATAAGAAAAAAGAACAAAATATGAGTAATTAATTTCTTTAAACACTCGCGGTTATCATCACTTACACTATTACTAAACGGGTTCTTACTACGATTGTTATTAACCACTCAACTGGGATCGGCAACCAAATTGGTTTGTTTACTTTTGCCAAGTCTGCGGCAGGAACCAAAATTAAGCACAGTTCTAAAACTTGTAAATGTGTAAGTGAAAACATCGTCAAATTTGTCGATTTACGAGTGTTTCTTTTCCCGCCAATATATTGACTTTTTTTTTCATTATACTGATGGCACTGGATACTTCCTTTAAGCCATATTTGACATCTTGAATTTTGAGGTTGCGAACGAAAAAAATATTGCAACAAAACTTGTAAAGTGCATAAATAAGACAACATGCTGAGCATCTTTTTTTACTACATTATATCTATCTAATTAATTTAATTGAGTAAAGATAAATTAGTAAGAATACGCAAAATAGAATTGAAATAAATTAACATTATTCAAAAATACAGTTTTTTTTATTTTATTCTTCTAAGATTTAAAAATGTAACTTCAACATGAACTATAAAGGAGGGCGCGCAATTAGTTGGGCCGCATTGCAACGCATCGTTCTATTTTGTACGCACATATTTTTTTAATTACCTTTATTTTGTGGCCTATATGTATGTTTTAGATTTAACACGTTGTTCTTAATAAAGGAGTATGTTTGTTAAAAATAAAATAAAGTACTCAAGTTCTTGTCTTTTTCATAATCTAATTACTTTTTCGTTAAATTAAAACTATACAGTTAAGATCCATGATGTAAAAAATGAACACAAAATAATAATATTTGATGTACATAAAAAGAGTTTAAAAACCAAAGCTGCCTTGTATTAAAGCTCAAAATGGATTCAACATTTTTTTCAACCATATTGTAAAATATGAAATAGCTTCTAATTTTATATACATCATAGATCTTGATACAGGCAAAACTTTCTAGTTTTCTTTACCTAACGTAGTAGATATTACTATATTGGTCGACGGTAAACTAATCTAACCAAAAAATAAAGCCCATTTTTAGGTTATAAAAAAGTTGCAACTCTATCATAGATTAAAGTTTCGCGCGCTTTTTTACAAGCTTTATATTAACTTGCACTGGATGTAACTATGTAAGTTCGGCTGATATCTTACAAGCTTAATTTGACAAACTTCCCGGTTTCCGATTGAGCTGACATTTTACACGCTAATGTATATCGCGTGATAATGCAATAAAAAAATGGCGCTGATCTGATGATGGATTCAGAAGCTCATTGGATATCTTGTACTAAACAAGACAGACCCGTCGTTTTTGTGCTTGTTTTACTTGTATTAGCTAGCACTCTACTGCTACATGATATCCAGGATTTTTTGAAACAAATTATTTGATGTCAGACTAAAAAGTATTGCCCGTACCTTTCTTTAGTAAACTAACTCTGAAAGCGTTTTATGATATAATTAAAAAACTATTCTCATAAATATCTTATTTTACATGCCGTTGCCTTAAATTAATATAAATTAGTAAACTTTTGCTTACGAAAAAAAAAAAAAACTTTTTATTTACACTTCCTAAGTTTCGTTTCATTTCAACATTGTTAAGTTCCAGCCTAACCTAATAATGTACAGAGTAGAAATGAAAGATAAAAAACGATTATTCTAATAAATGCAATCGCTAGATCGAATCATTATATTCTTAGATTCTCAGAAATGAAATATTTTTATTTTCAACATAGCAAAATAATAAAGCTACTAATGGTTTAGAAACAGTAGCCATTGTCCATAAAAATTTACTCAACTGGGATTGGCATCTAAATTGGTTTGTTTACTTTAACCAAGTATGTGACAGGAGCCAAAATTGAGCACAGTTCTAAAACTTGTTTTGTTTACATTTTTTAATCGTCTCATTTTTACGGAGTTTATATATTTTTGCTGAAAATGCAACACAATAATAAAGATTTACAAAAATATTAGGTTTAATGAAGATGGCATAGAGTTTTCTAGGTTTCAGCTGAAAATCAGTGTTTATGGTTTTCTTTGAGACCATAAGCTTTTGCTGAGCTGAAACCTATTCGCACGCCACTAAGGACAAGTCTCTATCTTGTTCGGATTTATTTTATTTTGTACCTTGTTTAAATAGGTATTATACTGTTTAAATGTTATAATAATATGAATGTCCTCTATGTGCGTGTTCAATAAATGCTTTTTCTTTCTTTCATCCTTTCAAAATTTTTTGGAAAAATGTTTTAAAAAGATACTCAAACACGGTAGTGATTCCGAACGAACTCCATAGTTCCGTCATGGAGAGATAATTGTTGTTCCAGTTTCCAGACGAGTGGGGAACATAAAGAAATGAAAAATTATCAACAGAAAAAAACCACTGTCCTGAAGAAAAACTGGTGAAAGAAAGTCATCATATTATCTTATTTTGTATTTAATTAATTACGTAGATCACACTATTAATATTTTTTAATTAACTTTTCGATCTAGCGAATGCATCTTCGCAGTGCGCCATTTTGAAAATCAAAAAACATTTTGACAAGTGACACTTGGTTCGGTGTTGCCACTAAATAAATTTTGCTAGACTTATAAACTGATGATTATAGCGATGAACTTATTTAATTAGTGAGTATGGACACTTTTGAAAAAGCTTCTATGTATACGGTGTTTACTCTTAGTATTTTTATAACTACAAAATATAATTGTTAAAATTAAAATTTTGGATTAAAAAAACACCTATTTTAAGGTAAAAAAGGCAACTTAAAAACAGACAATTTTTATTTATATTTAAATACCGTACACACAGAAGCTTTAGCCATTAAAAAAAAACAACTGTCAAAATTCCCGCGCATTTTAGTGCCTTACCAAAACAGATGCAATAGAAATTCACAAAAACATCTAAAATTTAGTAAAAAAGCTAACATTGACTCGATCGAGTCTATTGGCATTCGTATCATCTGAGGGTAAACGTGGCTAGTGACGTCACAAAGATGAGGGTTGGCGCGATGCTTATAGCTGAACTATATTTACTGCTTTGCTCGCATGTGCCTGGAAAGAGGGTACATCGATTAAAATTATTGTACTGTACTGTAACAACCCGTTACTGCTCACTGCTGGGTTTAAGGTCTCCTCAGTAGGGGGGTCAGGTTTAGTGCACCACGTGACCATACGGATTGAGGACTTCACATATCATACAAGGATTTTTTGCATACTTTTCCGATATGCAGGTTTCCTCACGATGTTTTTCTTCACCGTTTTTAGCCAGTGGTGAAACATCACATTAAGATTTAGAGATACAAGCCGGCTTTGAACCCGCGAACTCCCGTACGGAAGGCAAGCGCTTCAACCACTACCCCACGGTCCATGACAGAGGTTAAATTATCGTGATATTTATTAATTTAATATGTTTAACTAGATTCGCAATTGTCGTCTGCAAAGCATTTAAGATGTAAGCGACATAACATCTAAAACCTCGAAAGTCTTCACGTTTACTATTTACGAAAACACATTTAATTCAGCAAAGATTAATAGCCAAGCCATTTTCGCATATAATTTCAAATAGTGCGCGAAAACAGCCCGTAGTGTCATGGCGTCGCGTTTGACGTCACGTTTAGGTAAACAAACGTCAAAGTGTCATGGCGCAACCAGAAAAGAACATTATTTTTTTAATTGTTTACCTAATCGTGACATCATCTGGCGTTTATTTATTAAAAATCTTATTAATCTCAAGTTTTTACACAGTACAATATCATTATATCTTCGAATCTTTGCTGTCGTCATGCCTATTGTTATTATAAACTGTAAATATTAATACTTCGTGTTGGATATGTGTTTTTTTTATTGCCTCGTAGGCAGAAGAGCTAGCGGGTCATCTGATCGTAAGCGGTTACCGTCGCTCATGGACCTCTGGACGCTACGACCTACCCTTAAGGACTCTCTTCAAGCCTCGTTTGAAGAAGGACAAGTTATAGCTTTCATATGGCTTTTAGGGTACACAGTACTGTGTTTTCCTTTTTGTTTTATGTTACTTTGTTTCCTTTCGTTGTTAACCTGTACTGTGTAACCATTAAATGTTTTTCTTTCTTTATTTCTAACTTACCATTAAGTGTAAGATTGTATGCCTTGTCGCCCGCGACGCCTGGTTGTATGGTTCTGTCACAGTAGTGTGACATTGCACTCAGGGACATGTGTTGCACGCTTCCTACACGTGTATCTGTAAATATATTGTCTATGACTAAATACACATTAAATCAAAATGGTGACACACGACAAAAAAATGCTGGGTTCTGGCCTCAGCCGGAGTTCGGACGCTGAGTGTAAGCGGTTGGAGGTTTTAGTGCGGTTCAACTCCCACATACCGGGGATCCGGTGATTTCCTCCAACTGAAAAAAAAAATAAATACTGGATCTATTAAGAAAGGGGGGGTTCTCCTTCATCATATAATTGAAATCGCCCAAATTATCTTGACAATAGACCTATTGATGCCTATATTTTGGACTCGAAAGATTCCCTCAACATCCACATAACAGCTTCCCATCATCATCATCATCAGACTATAGACGTCCACTGCTGGACATAGGCCTCCCCCTGCCCTCGCCACATCGACCGGTCCCGCGCTATCTGCATCCAGTGACCTCCCGCGATCTTGACCAGATCGTCGGTCCATCTTGTGGGGGGTCTACCAACGTTGTGCTTACGCTCGTGACCGCCGCTCCAGAACTTTTGGGCCCCAACAGCTTCCCAATTTATGCCAAAACATTGATATGGTTTTTAAGCGAACGCGAATATTTAAAAACATGCATTTATTTGTAGTTCCTACCGTTAGCAGCCGGTGCTGTGTAAACCAGACAGTAGGCTCGTGGTTTCGGCGTGCGAGCGCTTGAAACCAGGATGAAACCTTTAGATCCGGATCGCCAAGCTCCGTGACAAGTGTACACTGAAATAGAAAAACAATGATGAGGATACTAGATCATTTCCACAATTACTAAACGAGTTATTATCAGAGATTTTTATTAAATAAGCGACCCCGATATTTACTGCGGGTAGATTACTTAAGAGTAGCGACGTGCAGTTCATACAAGCAAAATACGTACTGCATACCCTATCATTTCAAATTTGCAACAAAAAACGATTAAACGTTGTATATTTAATCAAAATACACTTACTCTCACACATTACTATAATTGGCGCACATTTAGCGTAAAAGTTAAATTAAATTGATTATAGGACATAAATATGTGGAAAATTACACAGATTTATATTTCTGCATACCCGACTTAAATATGCAAGCACGCCGCTGCTTAAGAGCAGATAAATCTGTCTACTCTTTCCCTTGCGATTACCGGTATCATTCAGTACAGTACTTAGTCTTCCCATGATGTAGTGACCAGTGGCGAAGTGTTTATATAAGCCCAAAAGAAAAGTATCAGGATCGTATGACAATTTACTAGTTGAAAAGTATCAGGATCGCATGACAATTTACTAGTTGAAAAATATCAGGATCGCATGACAATTTACTAGTTAAAAAGTATCAGGATCGCATGACAATTTACTAGTTGAAAAGTATCAGGATCGCATGACAATTTACTAGTTGAAAAATATCAGGATCGCATGACAATTTACTAGTTAAAAAGTATCAGGATCGCATGACAATTTACTAGTTGAAAAGTATCAGGATCGCATGACAATTTACTAGTTGAAAAATATCAGGATCGCATGATAACTAAGGAGTTCGTTACCTGTACTGGAGCAAGGCGACTGGAACTCTATACTGTCTTGCGCGTGACCACAACCAAAGCTGGCGGTCCTGTAGTCTCCGACCACGCATTCTGTGGCACGCTGCTCATCAGAGTCTTCATCTCCTAAGAAATATAGTAAAATAAGTTTAGCTAAGTTAGTTTAGTTTCCTCTTAGGAGGAGACTGAGCCCAGCAATGGGCAGGAACGGGTTGTTACAGTGCAGTACAGTGCATTGCAGGTGATGAAATACAGTTTGTAACCTTGTCAGCTGATGTTAAGTGAATGACATGTTGAAATACAAATTAGAACCATTTTTCTAAACGCTATACACCAACGATTATACGATTTAAATAACATTCATTTGCAAATCGACATCGACACTTATAAAATTTTCAATTTTAAACTTCAACGTACATATAAAAAAAGAATTGGCCAAATTGGTCAATGCGTTATTAAGTTATGCACTCACCAACACATTTTGCGATTCAATTTATATTTGTCAGATTCATCAAAATTTTAGTTGTCGAGAGTTTCATTTTCGAAATGGTAGTTACTTTCTAATATCAACAAGTATGGTCTAGTTATTATAATGACAATAAAAAAAAACAAAATAAGAAATAGGTGCATACCTATAGTTTGTTGTTGTCTTCTTCTTCGCCTGTCTGCCAATGAATCAACCACCGAGTACCGGCCAAAGATGGGACAGCGAGTAGGAGTTAGAGAAGTCGCTGAAAATATAAAACATTCATTGAATAATTAATATAGTATACCTATGACGTTCTATTTTAATTTTTATTCATATTGGCTCGCCAACTCCCAATGCACGCAAATGACAACGGGTATCTTCATACATTTTCAGTGAATTTATTAAACAAAAACAAATGATTTTGGAACGAAGTTGCTTATCACGCGCTGTGAAAGGGGGCTAGACGGAAAAAAATCTTACGAAAAGTTGTCAAGAAACTTTTTTGTTTTAGATGATTATCGCTAGATAGCGCTGTGATCAAAATCTTTTAAAACACGTTCCTTATCGCGCGTTACGGAAGGAAATATTTTTTATAAGATATCTTTTAATCGAAAGGAACTTCGTTCTATTCGGGTGTCCCATGACACCTCTCAAGTTTTTTATTATTGTCCGGCACTTTCAAATTTAGACCAGTAAAGATGATATCCTTTGTAAAATAATAAGTTAAATCTTCATTTCTGCTTCTGAAAGAGGTATGCACGCTATTGATTTGTGGAAGTTCAAATTTCCTAGAGTTTTTCAACTTACTAATAAGAGTGACATGTGGCGCTGCTAAGTGTTGTGGTGCGCATGCGTCGTGAGGAGCGTCTGCTAACTGTCCACCAGCCTGCAGCTCCAGGACTGAGGACTCACGACGGTGGAACTGGACGCATTGATGGCCGGATTCACTGGAATTAACAATTATTATTGACATTACTTTATTTATGAAGGAAACAACGGAACAAACAATACAATAATTTGAAAATTCTTTTTTAAAGTAGAAGTAAAACAAGCCGAAACACGACGTGTCTATATTGTTTAATTCTAAACTTCTAAGATAGGTGAAGTCCTCAATCCGTATGGTCGCGTGGTGAACTACACCTGATCCCTCTACTGAGGAGACCTGAGACCAGCAGTGGACAGTAATGGGTTGTTACACTTACAGTGGCTGTTTGGTCTTGGAAGCTTAAAAGTTTCACAAAGTATGCTTCCATGACAGAGCTTAGAATATGTCGAGACTTAATATGCTTGTCTGGCGAGGTTTAAGAACAATTAAAAATGAGAAATAGTCAATTAAATTAAAATGAATAGCAAAATGTATTGGTAATCGCATAACTAGCTAACAAGCAACAACGTCTGGACCAATTTTTTCCATTTAAAATGTTCATTGAAGTTTAAGAATGTTTTACGACAAAAAAAAATGGAACATGTAATTGAAAGTGACGCAGACGAAGTTGTGCGGGTCGGCTAGTATGAATTAACAACTTACCATCCTTTGGTGACGTGAGCCACTAGTTTAATGTACTTCTTGTCTTTTTGTTCGAGTATCGAATGACAGACCAGTCGACGTTCTTCTAAAGAGCCATCTTCATTTATTATCTGAAAATAATTTATTTTAAAGAACACTTTAAATACAAGCTTTTAAGATCCTGGATATCATGTATCAGAAGAGTGCTAGCCAGGTCTCTCATTTAGTACAGGAGTTCCTAAGACCACCTTCCGAATTCATCATCAGATCAGCGCCATTTTGTCATATTATTGCATTGTCACGCGATATACATCTGCATGCAAAATGTCAGCTCAATCGGAAACCGGGAAGTTTGTCAAATTTAGCTTACAAGATTCTACACAAACTTACTCAGTTGCACTGGATCAGTGCAAGTTAATATAAAGCTTGTAAAATCAAATCATATTATCGTAAAAGCTTAATCAGTAAAGGTTTTACCTTCAATGTAGCATTTTTGGTGGTGAAATGGTATTGATGTGAATGATCTAAACTGAACCATTTGTGATGCTGGACAATCCAACTCGGGAAATGGCAACGATTGTGTTCATCATCACCTGAAAACAGAAAAAACTTTACAACAAGATCTTCTAATAAATACAACGATTAAGTACCAGGAGCGCATGACAACTGAGAAGGTTTTACTTGACGAACAACAAGCTCTTCTAATAAATACAACGATTAAGTACCAGGAGCGCATGACAACTGAGAAGGTTTTACTTGACGAACAACAAGCTCTTCTAATAAATACAACGATTAAGTACCAGGAGCGCATGACAACTGAGAAGGTTTTACTTGACGAACAACAAGCTCTTCTAATAAATACAACGATTAAGTACCAGGAGCGCATGACAACTGAGAAGGTTTTACTTGACGAACAACAAGCTCTTCTAATAAATACAACGATTAAGTACCAGGAGCGCATGACAACTGAGAAGGTTTTACTTGACGAACAACAAGCTCTTCTAATAAATACAACGATTAAGTACCAGGAGCGCATGACAACTGAGAAGGTTTTACTTGACGAACAACAAGCTCTTCTAATAAATACAACGATTAAGTACCAGGAGCGCATGACAACTGAGAAGGTTTTACTTGACGAACAACAAGCTCTTCTAATAAATACAACGGTAAGTACCAGGAGCGCATGACAACTGAGAAGGTTTTACTTGACGAACAACAAGCTCTTCTAATAAATACAACGATTAAGTACCAGGAGCGCATGACAACTGAAAAGGTGACTTACTGCTGGTTAGTTTCATGGTTCTGCTTCCATCTATTGGAGATGACAGTCCATTACAGGTTGCATCAGCTGACTGCGCTATGGTGTAAGTTGTAATTTTATCTGTGTGCTGTCCCTTGTAGATAAAACATCTGAAAAAAAAAATGGTTAAGTTTCTAAATAAAATTGTTTATTAACAGAAATTTGATGTTAAACGTCATGACGTCAGACTCTTATTGTGAATCAGTAAATTGTCTCATTGCAGTAGTTAATGTTGTCTCTTTTCTACTCGTGTAATTTTCATTGATTGCTATCTCTTTCACTCGCTCGTTATCGATCTTTTTACTTGATACTATCTATACTATCTATGGTTTGAACGAAGCTAAACAGTTTATTGTAAAAACTTTTGAAATACAAGCTTTTAAGATCTTGGATATCATGTATCAGTAGGTACAGTGCTAGTTACTACAAGTAAAACGAGCCCAAACAGGCCGTGTCTATCTTGTTTAGGACAAGAGTTCCTATGACCATCTTCCGAATCCATCATCTGATCAGCGCCATTTTGTCATACTATTGCATTGTCACGCGATATACATCTGCATATAAAATGTCAGCTCAATCGGAAACCGGGAAGTTTGTCAAAAGCTCGCAAGATTCCACTCGAAGTTACATAGTTACATCCAGTGCAAGTTAATATAAAGCTTGTAATTTCGACGTACCTGTAAGTGTCCTCATCAAGAACTATGGAATTCCTTCGGTTGACTTGTGATATCTGACCGACTAAGTACCTGGTGGAACCTTCCTTCCACGTAGCCAGACAGACCAGCTCTTCCACTGAAATTTACAAAAGATTATCAAGCGTTTTCCTTTTAATAGTAATTCCGAAGAATTATTCAGGCTTTTGCAGTTTTAAATAACACTCTTAACTGGATATTGACTACCAATAATATTTTAATTACAAAAATGAAAACAACTGACTTCCATTTCTCAAGCATAGCACAAAAACTACCAGTCAGATCTTTATCAAATTTGTATGAGATAATGTCCAAAGTATTGCTCTGTGACAAAAAATAATCAACGAAATCCGCACATATAGAAAAGAAATACAAGCAAATCGTGAACAAGTACTTATTCGATTTTAAAAAAAATGGGTCCCATGACAACCATCGCCTTTGCCTTCAAATCTATATCTCTTAGCATCCTATACCGGTTGTTCCACGGGGAGTGCTCTGAGGAATTATTTGAGATGATTCCAACATCTCCCTTCTATTACCGTACCACCCGGCGTCGAGGTGGAGTTCATCCTTACTATATGGAACCACCGTCCATCCACGGTCTGTTTCAGGAACACTTTTTTGCTACGCACCATCCGGCTATGGAATGAGCGGTATTCCCAGAGCGCTATGACTTGTCCTTCTTCGAACGAGGCTTGAGGAGGGTCCTTAAAGTTAGGTCGTAAGTAGCGACCCCTCAATGTCCCCTGACATTGCAGAGGTTCATGTGCGACGGTAACCACTTACGATCAGGTGGCCCGTTGGCTTGTCTGCCTACATGGCAATAAAAAAAAATCGGTCCACCCAAACGTCCCAAACTAAAGTTATGAATAAACAAACAAACAAATAAAAAAATACAGATTTGCGTAGTCCTTTTGGAAGTCGGTCAAAAAGCTAAAACACATATTTTTTGATCAACAACAATCACGAAAAACTAATGAAATTGATCAACAATATAATCATCATCAAAATCAGTTTAGAAAAAACATAACAAAATATCATTTACCGTTACTCTCCGAACTGGGCATGTCAGCGCACGCCATATATCGAAGTAGTAATCTTGAATCATCAGTACAAGATTCAGCTCTTGATAATGGGTAGGTACACTCTTCGGAACCTCTGAAAATTACAAGAATAACAGTCAATCAGGATTCTTCAAACGAGGTTTGAGAAAAGTCCTGAAGTTGTTTTCGACTACAGTCCCGTTCAAGAGATATTTTTTGTCCCGTACCATGCCGATTTGTAATGGACTCCCGTCCGCGGTGTTCCCTGAGCGCAATGACATGTCCCTCTTTAAACGAGGTTTACGAAAAGTCCTGTATGGGTAGGTGATAGATAACGGTCCCTCACTACCATGGCATTGCAGAGGTTCATGAGCAACGGTAACCGCTTAAGGTGGGCTGTAAGATAAGATATAGTGTTGACTAACAACTTCAAGTGATCTCTCGGAACTAGGGGTGTGCGAATATCGTTCAAATCGAATATTAATATTCGACGAATATTCGAAAAATTTCGAATGATTCGAAAAGTTGCATTATAACTTTGTGTGTCAAATAAAGCTATCTTTCTTCTTTACCTGTTATAAGTGAAGGTAAAAGGCGCTGGTCTGAACGGGCAGGGTTGAGGTTCTGGCTTCGGTTCCTTTCTGAACATGGAGTATAGAGAAGCATCTCCATTGATAGATTCACACATGGATGATAACGACTCTTTGGAATTGCAGTATGCTGTGGAAAATACAAATATACAATAAAATAAAAAACTTGATTTTAAAAAATAAATGGGACCCCATGACGATCTTTTCCTTTCATCTGACACCTAGAATCATTCAAATCGGTCCACCCAAACTAAAAAAACAGACAAAATAAGTACCTCCTCGTAGTTGTTTACTTTTTATTATTATTATTTGTAGCTAATTATCACAGTGTCTGCGTGCACGTCGCTTGGTGCCGACGGAAGACCAGCGTCGTGGTACCGTTTTTCGGTGCTGTCGACATTGCTGAGTCGGTAACCGTTTTCAAACTATGTTTGTTACTTAGATTTAGTTTAGTGTAAGTATTCTGTTATAGTTTAAAATAAATGTTTATTCTACTCTATTCTCCTTTTTGGAAGTCGGCCTAGAAGAGGTCGTGACAGGAGATGACAATTTTTTTTATCAGTTGGCTGTATAAACCTTCCCTGAACTTCTACGAATATTTGAAGACTAAAATTATCCAAATTGGTTCAGCCATTTTGAGTTTTAGCAATTGATTTTTTCAAATGTTTTTATTTTTTAAAAAACTAAACTAAAATAGTTTAGTTTCGTCAAGAATAGAACAAAAACGACCAGTCAGATCTTTATCAAATGTATATGAGATTATGTTCAAAATATATCTGCTTTCTAACAAACGAATCATTGAAATCGGTGCAATTGACAAGTGATGGGGTAAGACGAAAAAAATATTAAATATTTTTTTACAAACTTTGATTCCGTACTCATTTTGTTTAAATATTTTATACTTAGATAACTCTTTTAGATGTTGTTTAATAGTTTGAGAATACTTACTTTCTTTGTATTGTAGAACATATTTGTGTTTTTCATGGATCACCATACACCTATAACAGTCTTCGTTTCTGAAACATAAAAATATTGATTTTACTTTCATGTATTTTCAACGGGTTCTTAAACGGGTTTAGTGCTAAACACAACAGTCACTCGCGGGTTCATGCTCAGAGAGTCTTGTACTTAGATACAGTGAGTGTGGTTTGTCGCGATGTGAGTTCGAGTTCCAGTGGTACCACCCAAAAGCGAACGAGAAAGAGGGGGAGAGGAGACAGATTTGTTTGCTATTAAATCGACCCGTAGTATCCAGTCTTCTCGTGATCATGATGTTTGCAACAACAACTAAATATCGAGACAACTCAATTAATTAAATATCGTGGTAAGAACCCGTTGAAAATGCATGAAAGTATTATAGAAAACCGCGAGTGTCTGAATAAATATTGATTTTTATTACTGTATTAGTTATAATACAACTTCATCTGCGTCACATAGGAATTGTTATTGAATTTTCTAATTATTTTAGTAGCCTAAGTTACTCCTTATTGCATAATCTATCTGCCAGTGAAATTCCCATCCAAATCGGTCCAGCCGTTCCAGAGATTAGCTGGAACCACTTGCCTCCCCCCTCAAATAAATGGAAATCCTACACTATAAAATCCGACGGGAAAGAGTGCCGATGGCGTTACGCCGCGTCGTCCCTCATAACCCGTGCTGGGTTCTGGCCTCAGCCGGAGTTCGGACGCTGAGTGTGAGCCGTGGGAGGTTTTAGTGCGGTTCAACTCCCACATACCGAACACTATAAAATCGTTGATACCAACTAACCTGTAATATAATAGAAATTTGTCATTCGAATCAGTCTCATAACATTCTCCCTTCATCTGTATATGAGTTTTGTTGATGGTGATCAGCCCCTGGTTTCCAGACTGGAACCACTTCCCGTTCCAGTTGTCAGGAAACGTGCAGCCACCACCTGGAAGAAGAGGAATCGAAAATCAGCAAGTTTTTTTTACGACGAGTCATATGTGACTCATGTTAAATTTTATGAGTCGTATGTGATTCATGGGTTTTAGGTATGGATATTAAAAAATAATAGTTATCAAGTACAAATGTATGTGTTTTCAGGTTCCTGATTAAATACAAATCCTGTTCAAATAGTCAACTTTTCTATAACGAAAATCTAATTTGAAAATGGATAACGAACGCACTATAGGACATCTAGGTTCTTCACCGTATAGTCACTGTGCCATCCCATAACTGCCCACTGCTGGGCTCAGGTCTACTCAGAAGAGGGTGTAGGCATAGTCCACCACGCTTGCCAAATGCGGATTGGGGACTTCACATATCTTCAAAGTATTTTTAGACCCCTTTTCCGATATGCAGGTTTCCTCACGATGTTTTCCTTCACCGTTTTTTCTTTTCTAACACAGACTAAAATAAAGCGTCTATACTCTACCATTAAGGTTTTAAATGCCTATAAAACCTATCCTAGTTCACGTTATTTTAGACTGACACAGAATAGGATAGAATCTAGACAGAAAGAAAGTTTCATACAAATCGCTCTAACGAACTTACACACAAAAATGTCTAGTGACTTCAAACGAGTGTCAAATATTTCAGAAACATTGCGTTTAAATATTGTCTTGCCAACGTCCAACACACGTATAAAACAAATGACGGCCAACATGTAAACGTGGGTTTTGTATGCATTGACCAACATTGAAATTTGAAACTATGTGAAACAACGTTTGACAGTTGACATACCAGTACTACAATATTGGAACGTAGTTCCTTATTGCGCGTTATCGAAAGAGGGCTAGACGGAAATTCTTATGAAAAAGTTGTCACGATACTTTTTTTTGTGATGATTATCGCTAGATGGCGCTGTGATCAAAATATTTTATTTAAGTTATAATAATTAGTTAGTTTAAAACGTCTGTCTCTCTCTCTCTCTTCTATAAGAACTTATTATTATAACTTAAACAAATAAAATTTTATTACAATTCCCTCACTAATTAATCGAAAGGAACTTCGTTCCATCCGGGTGTCCCTTGAGACATCTCAAGTTTTTTTTTTGTATGCAAAAATGTAATAATATTACTAGATACAGACCGAACAAAACAGTACAGAATAGTGTCTCCAAACAACATTACTAAACATCAAGTGTTTTACAAAACGACTTAAAGAGACAGTTTAAAACAATTCAAATCTAACCTTTTTTTCCAATTTTAGCAGGTAATTCCTGGGTGAAAGTATTTTTAAAAAACTTCAAATGCAGTTGTTTTTCTTATCAAAAACAAATAAATCTTTCCTTTCAGTAAAATTCACTAAAACCATTATTTGAAATTTTGTACTTTCTCAGGATTTACATTTCAAAATTCCACCCTGTGTACTTCTGCATAAGAAGTTATTCTGTGCCACTGTTCTATGCATCGTAAAGCAAGGTATAAAACTGCTGTAGACTCGTAAAGACATCTATTGAATAGACTATTATTCCTGTATACAGGGTGATAAAGAACAAACATATACTATTACTATCTGACCCGCGCAACTTCGTCTAAATTGGCTTCGTTCTGTTGTTCATGATGTTGATTCCAGATGTAATAATTCTATGCCCGCAGTATCCAGGCTTCTCGTGATCATGACGTTTGCAACGATAAAATATCGAGACCACTCAATTAATCAAATATCGTGGTACGAAAATAATGCATGAAAGTATTAAATGGACTTTGTGACGCAGACGAAATTGCCAATCAATAAACGACTTGAATTACCCCCAGCTGTGTACCATTAGAATAGAAAAAATAATAGTGCATTGAAATAAGTTAGGGCATAAAACAAAGACCTAGGCATTAATTGTAGACCTATGTAGTTCTCATTCCTTTGTCCCATTGACGAGTGTTATGAATTCAATGAGAATTTATTTGGTCTAATTGTAAAGAAATTGGCGTGGAAGTTAAGAAAATACGATAAATAGTGCCTTTTTACAAGCTTTATGTTATATTAACTTGCATTGGATGTAACTATGTAAGTTCAGGTGGAATCTTACGAGCTTAATTTGACAAACTTCCCGGTTTCCGATTGAGCTGACATTTTGCACGCAGATGTATATAGCGACAATGCAATAATATGACAAAATGGCGCTGATCTGATAAAGGATTTGGTGTCATATTTATTAGGAACTCCTGTATTAAACTAGATACTCGTCGTTTTTATGCTCGTTTTATTTGTCTTAGCACTTGCTACATGATATCCAGGATCTTAAAAGCTTGTATTTAAAGTGTTTATTTATTAAAACGCTTTTCGCTTATGTCTTGTCCCTCACCTAAAATTCAGTATTGTATACTCGCTTATTGTTTCAGCGGAGCCAGGTGTTGCTTTATAGTTGTACCAACAGCCAAGAACTCATTCAAGTTAACCCGACAGCGAAAAAGAGGAGTTATGAGTTTAAATTCGATATGATGCCATATTTTTGCGTCTATCTCTGGGTATAAGCTTTATATTAACTTGCACTGGATGTAACTATGTAAGTGCGGGTGGAATCTTGCAAGGTAAATTTGACAAACTTCCCGGATTCCAATTGAGTTGACATTTTGCACGCAGATGTATATCGCGTGACAATGCAATAATATTATGACAAAATGGCGCTGATCTGATGATGGAAGGTGGTCATAGGAACTCTTGTGCTAAACAAGATAGACCCGTCATGTTTGAGCTCGTTTTACTTGTATTATCTAACACTCTACTGCTACATGATATACAGGATCTTAAAAGCTTGTATTTAAAAAGTTTTATTTTAAACTAGCTGCCCCACGCAACTTCGTCTGCGTCGAAAAAATAAAAAAAAAATTAGGGGTGGACTACCCCTAACATTTAGGGGGATGAAAAATAGATGTTGGCCGATTCTCATAGATACCGGATAAGCACAAAAAATTTCAACAAAATCTGTCAAGCCGTTTCGGAGGAGTTCAAGTTCGAACACCGTGACACGAGAATT
The DNA here is from genome assembly GCA_030269945.2 of Trilocha varians. NCBI lineage: Eukaryota > Metazoa > Arthropoda > Insecta > Lepidoptera > Bombycidae > Trilocha > Trilocha varians. The sequence continues at coordinate 14,250,432 of AP028278.1, read as the reverse complement.
TTATATATTAGAAAGATAAATTATGACAATATATCGAATATAATTGTGGTCGATATAAAAAAAAGGAATGTCAAGAACTTCCGTTCGACAACTTATCGAATCCGAATCGTAAAGTCTTACTAGAGTAACACCCTGTTTTATTAATTTGAGATGAACGATTTGTCTCACCGTTTATAGAATTTAATTTTGACTAACATCTGCGTCGATTATAAATTTAATAAATTTATATAATTAATAATTTTGTTTAATTTCACTGATGATTTAAATTTGTTTTCATAATATAGGGTAGTGAATTTAAAACATTGAAGTAAATAAATCATCACCTTTTATACAGGGTGATTTTTTAGAGAGGGTACATATTGCAGGAGGGTGATGAGTACTCTGTTCTAATACGGAATATTACAAAAAATAGGTAAAATTACAAAATATTTTTTTAAAATCTAAATTCGACAAAACTACCTCAAACATAAACAATTTCGGCAATTTCGTGTTGACTAATGACCTCTAGTGATCTCCGCACCCCACACCTTCGCCACACCCAGCTCGAAAATCGAATCAGCTGTCGAAAAACCATCATTTTGCAAGAATTTTAGATATTTTTAAGTTGCGATTACTGAGGCATTAAGCCATATTCTTTGGTAATAATATTTTTACTGGTCGTATATAACCATCAGCTACCATGACCTTCAATATGTACCCTCACTAGGAAATCACCCTGTATAAAAAATAATCATCAAAATCGGTTCATCTACGAAAACACACGACAATCGTGATTTTTTAAACGTACTTTAGAAACAGTCATCATCCAAATCGGTTCAAATTAAAGTTTAGCGAAAACAAACATAAATAACAGTCGACTCGACAAAGTTACATTGGGAAGTCTCAAAAAAAATTTTTGTCAATATATAAACCACTCTTCTCAATGTCGGTTAATTAGTTATTAAATTATCGAGTACAATGTACCTGTGCGAGTATTCTTAATCACATTGCAGTAATTAGCGAGGGATGGGTTTATGCAGAGTATGACAAGAAAATTAAAAGTTAGTAATTTATTTGAATGAAAACTTTAAATACAAGCTCTTAAGATCCTAGATATCATGACAAGTAAAATGAGCCCAAACACGACGAGTCTATCTTGTTTAGTATAGAGTTCCAATGACTTTACGAATCCATCATCAGATGTCATATTGTCTTGTCATATTATAGCATTGTTGTTGTGTAAAATGTTAGTTCAATCGGAAACCGGGAAGTTTGTCAAATTTTGCAAGATTCCACCCGATCTTATATAGTTACATCCAGTGCAAGTTAATATAAAGCTTGTAAAAATATGAGGCTCTACATAAATCTTAAAATGAAAAAGATTTAAATGCAATTTTAAACAACACTGTCTAAAAACGATGAAGGAAAACATCGCGTAACTTGCGTATTGGAAACGGATTCTAAAAATCCTTCTATGATAGGTGCAGTCCTCAATCCGTATGGTCGCTTGGTGGACTAAACCTGATCCCTCTACCGAGAAAACCTGAGACCAGCAGTCCACAGTAATGAGTTGTTACAGTAAAGTACTTCTATCAAATCACACTCATGTTTTCCTACTCCTTCTATCATCTTCTGATTAAATTCGTTGCGGTGACAAGTTATCTTTCCCTCGTGTTCCTGGGCTTCACTGCTCAAAGTCATTACGATGGTCGCCGCTGTGGATCCCCCTACACAGGAGTTACAGTGGTAGGAATGAGAGGTGGGCAAATATCCAATAACAAAGCCCACGTATGTACTAACGTTATTATAATTGATCTAATAGAATATTGAGTATTGATAAAGGAGTGTCTTAATCGTATTACTGTGTTAGCTTTGTCATTGTACGAGATTACGCTGTAATGAAGCAAGAACAATAATATCAATCAACTTCATTTACAAGTCTACTATTTTTTTTTTCATTTGGAGGAAATCACAGTATGTGGGGGTTGAACCGCACTAAAACCTCCAACCGCTGAAACTCGGCTGAGTCCAGAACCTAGCACGGGGTTATAAGAGACGGCGCGACGCGTTACGCCCTCGGCACTCTTTCCCGTCGCGCCGCCCCCTTACAAGTTTACTAAAAAGGTTCTCACCACGATTGTTATTACATGAGCGATCCCGATATTTCGTTGTTGCAAGCGCCATGATCACGGGAAGACTGAGTACTGCACTGTACTGTAACAACCCATTATTGCCCACTGCTGAGCTCAGGTCCCCTCCGAAGAGAGGTGAGGCATAGTCCACCACGCTTGCCTAATGCGGATTGGGTACTTCACATACCTTCAAAGGATTTTTAGAACCCTTTCCCGATATGCAGGTTTCCTCACGATGTTTTCCTTCACTGTTTTTAGCCAGTGGTGTTGTGAAAAATTGCACATAAATCTTTTTCATATTAAGATTTAGAGGTACAAGCCGGCCGACTGGGTACTGCGGGTAGGTTAATGTGTAAGTGATGTAGATAATCGTGTTTAAAGAAGTTTATTAATAAAGTTATTGAAACACTTACGGGGTTCTTACGACGACAACGGCTTTAGATTATATGGTTGTAAACAGGAAGTGGTGTTTAGAAATGGTCTTTGACGTGTGTCTTTCATTATAACTGACGTTCGCGATGCTGATATTCTGAATGAATTAAAGCTTCACATAATTCCATTCGAAAACGATGCGCATCGCTGCTCTGCAGGGTGCGGGACAGTCCAAACAGCATTACGGCGATGATAGCCCAACGTTATGACTCACCATACATAGCCCATTGCGTGGATGCTTTTGTGGGACAAGTCGAATGGAAGCGTGGCCTATGATATATTGCTTAGGCCATTCTGTTATGTTGTCACTAACACTTAGATTAAGACTTACTAACACTTTTATGTATTTTCATGTATTGTAATGTGGGCCCTTGTAGCCACTATGTTTAAAACTAAATAAATAATTAAAAAAATAATAATGTCTTGCAAGTTTTTTTAAATGGTTTTATTTGAATTCACTTCGATTTCAGAGGTACAAGCCGGTTCGAATTCGCGACCTCCCATGCGAAAAGCAAGCGTTTCAACCACCATTACTGTTTTATACTAAAATAAATTAAATTAACAACTTATTCACTATCGCATAAACCTATCCACGTCTAAACACGCCGTGGAAATTGTGATCGAGTTACATTCTCTGAATGCCTAATGAACTCTTCTCATTATACAGCTGTCTCTTTCCAACCCGTAACAAACTCTTCAGTAAGACAAGGACAACACTATGTTTGTCCCAACTGAAGGGCGATACGTACGAGCGCACACGAATAGCAAAATTCTAAGATAATAAATATTTTGAAATTATTAAGTGAAAATTCGTGTTTTAGAAATTGTTTTGGCTTGTTGTTTTTGAATTGAAGCTGTATTTAAGCTTTTTGAAATAACGACTTTGAAGGGTAGTTCAAAAAACAAATGTCGGTGTCGACCAACATGTAAACGGGGGTTTTGTATGCATTGACCGACATTGAAACTATGTGAAACAACGTTTGACATTTGACCTACCAGTTGTCATTTGTATGTATTTTTCCTTACCCCATTGAAATGTGGTCGGCGCAATGTTTTTACAAGCTTTATATTAACTTGCACTGGATGTAACTATGTACGATCGGGTGGGATCTTGCAAGCTAAATTTTACAAACTTCCCGGATTCCGATTGAGTTGACATTTTGAACAGATGTATAATCGCGTGACAATGCAATAATATGACAAAATGGCGCTGATCTGATGATGGATTCGGAAGGTGGTCATAGGAACTCTTGTACTAAACAATATAGTTGTGTTTGGTCTTGTTTTACTTGTATCAGCTATCACTCCACTGCTACATGATATCCTAGATCTTAAAAGGTTATATTTCAAAAGTTTACTTTTAAATAAATTATTTCTTTCTTGGCATAAACAAACCAATATCAGTGCAGTTCCCAGTTGAAAAAACAAATTATCGAAATCATTAAACGTCGATGACCGCCATTTTGTGTTGACGCAAACAAACCGCGTAATGGCGACCACAAAATGGCGGGAAAACGATGAGAGCTTTGTTTTTGATCGAAATTGGCTTTTTTGTTAATTAAAACCTTATTAATCGTCGTGTTATGTCAGCTAATTATTTTAATTGGTTGTTTAAATTTGTGGTTTGAAAATATGTTTTTGAACGACATCCAAAAAGCAGTACCTACTCAATTCGTCTGTGTGTTAATGTTTATTCCTTCATAACTTTAGTTTGGGTGGACCGATTTGAATGATTCTTGTGTCAGATGAAAGAGATGTCATAAAATACTTACTTATAGATATGTGTTTAACAATATATAAAAAAAACCTTTTAAAGTTTGCGTGTATTTCCTTTCTAGATACATACTTCAATGATTTTTTGCTTGAAAGATGACATTTTGAACATTTCATTTTCTTTAAAAAAGATCTGGCTGGTAGTTTTTTTGTGCTATGCATAAGAAATGGAAGAAATGAAATATTGTAAAGCTGAAGAGTTAGTTTGTTTGACCGCGCTTATCTTAGAAACCATTGGTCCGATTTAAAAAAATTCTGTCATTGTTGGATTGTCCATTTATCGAGGAAGGCTATATGCTATATTATATCTCTCTGTGACGCAGACTAAGTTGCGCGGGTCAACAAGTGTTATACAAGCGTGATTTTCGAACTTACCTATGACATCAGAAAAACCACCAATTTTGGATTTTCTTAGTATTTAGAAGCCATTTTTACGCTATACAATCTTGTATTTAGTATATTTGATTAAAGTAACAAAACAATCCGACACTAATACAAGTAGGCGGGTTTGTTTGTCGAGAGATCTAATTTACCAATTGAACAAGATGAGTTGAATTATAGTGATTTATACAAGCACACTTCACTACAGGATGTTTGTAACTTGATATAGAACGATTGGTTCACACGCGAATTATCTATACTAATATTTATACTAATATTATAAAGAGGAAATATTTGTTTGTTTGTAATGAATAGGCTCAGAAACTACTGAACCGATTTCAAAAATTATTTGACTGTTGGAAAGTTAATTTATCAAGGAAAGTTATAGGCTATATTTTATTTTGAAAAAATTAGGGATCCGTATGAAAATATCGAATTTGTAACACAAGGTATATAATCGAAAACCTATTTATGCGTACACTGCAAAAACTATTGGGAATAGAAAAATATGATGTACTACGGGTGTTTAGGTCATAGGAAGATCTAAAAAAAGTCCGCGAGAGCATATATCTAACTATCATAGTTTAGTCACAATAATCGCGCTAATCTCAGGATTTGAAAATGATTTCAGTGTTGGATAGTCCATTTATCGAGGAAGGCTATAGGTTATATCCCTCTGTGACGCAGACGAAGTTGCGTAGTTCAACTAATCTACACTAATATTATAAAGAGGAAAGGTTTGATTGTTTGTTTGTCTCGAATAGGCACCGAAACTACAGCACAGATTTGAAAAATTCTTTCACTGTTGGAAAGCTACACTGTCCCTGAGTGACACAGGCTATATTTGCTTTTTTTTAAATAGAGATCCATACCAAAACTGCAATAATTAAAACCAAGGTGTGAAAAAAATACTGCGAAAACTATTGATGATTATAGAAGAAAATGTTTTTTTATTTATTTACTATACTTTATACTCAATGGCGGACTTAATGCTTAAGGCATTGTTCAGTTTCTGAACGAGGTTTTTAATGTGGTTCCGTTTCCGCAAAGGGGCCGCCATGACACCTTTCTAATTTTCGAGCAGCGGCGAGAGCACGCCTATTTGTAAATATAAATTATTAGTTTTTGTCTATTGTACGTTATTAAGAACCAATAAAGATCTAAATTAATTATACAGCCACTTATTCAACATCAGTCATCAACAGGCATTATCTCAAAATGATGTACTACGGGCTCGTAGGTCATAGTAAAATCTAACAGTGCTGCCTGAACTTCTTTTTGACGCAAACCGCATTTTAAAATAATCTAATATATATTATAAAAGCGAAAGTTTGTATGTATGGATGTTTGTTACTCTTTCACGTAAAAACTATTGAATGGATTTTAATTAAACTTTACCACAACATATATACATCAGAATAACACATAGGCTACAATTTTTGAGGTCGTAAAAAACACATTTTTTGCGGTATAATAGTACTATATTAGACGTCGCGAACTAGACTGGCTAGACGGGACGAAACTGAAGTCCACGCGAACGAAGTCGCGGGCAAAAGCTAGTCAATAATAAAATGCATAAGAAAACCTCCCTCCGTTAAATTAGTATTCAAAGCAAGTAAAACAAAATAAATCCGAGTACTACATAATATAAAATTAATATAGACGTAATTGTTTTAAGGGTTTTGTACACCTGCCCCGAGTTTACAACTGAATGGTCTTGATACTTGAAATAATATTTTTATTACAAAAATGAAAACGACCGACTTCCATTTCTCAAGCATAGCACAAAAACTACCAGTCAGATCTTTATTAAATTTATATGCGATAGTGTTTGTTGCTTTGTAACAAAAAAGAATCATTGAAATCGCTTCGAAAAAAAATTTTGTCCGTTAAAAATTTACGTTTTTAAAACATACAAATCTACAAAAGTACTTGTTCGATCTTAAACAATTTATTGGAACGAAGTTCCTTATCGCGCGTTATCGAAAGGGGACTAGGCGGAAATTCTTATGAAAAAGTTGTCACTTGGTTCCATCCGGGTGTCCCTTGACACCTCTCAAGTTTTTTTATTTTATTTTAAATTTATTTAAATACAACCTTTTAAGATCCTGTATATCATGTATCAGTAGAGTGATAGCTAATACAAGTAAAATGAGCCTAAACACGATGGGTCTATCTTGTTTAGCACAAGAGTTCCTATGACCTTCTGAATCTATCATCAGATCAGCGCCATTTTGTCATATTATTGCATTATCACGCGATATACATCTGCGTGCAAAATGTCAGCTCTAATTCTACTTACAAGATTTCACCCGAACTTATGTGTTACATCCAGTGCAAGTTAATATAAAGCTTGTAATACAAGTATCAATGTTGTAGATCGCGCTGTAAGAGAGCCCAGGTGCCCAGGTGCGCTGTAAAGAGGTTTTTCTTGTCTCTGGTCTCCTCGGTCCTGCAGTGGGTAGCATTGTTGGCTAGTGATGGGACATTCAGTATCGATAATTTTATATTTTTAATTCAGTCTCTTTTTTAAACCAAAGTGAAACCGGTTTATTTTTGCATTCGTCTGCGTCACAATAAGAGTACTTTTATTTATTTTAAGGCTAGTTCAATGCATCTCGTTTAAGGAAATATTTTCGTTATGAAAGCATGTTTACAAAAACAAACACGTTTTATTACTATTAAAAGCAATCAAATCTTGCCTGGTCTGAATTAAATTTTAATGGCGACATGAAAAAATATCAGCCGAACCGGTCTAACATTGAAATATACTTACAGTCACCTAGATAGATATAATTGGTCGTAGCTAGCGACCCCTCAATGTCCCCTGACATTGCAGAGGTTCATGAGCGACGGTAACCACTTACGATCAGGTGGCCCGTTGGCTCGTCTGCCTACATGGCAATAAAAAAAAACAATTCTCGTTTTGAAGTCGGCCAAATAATAAGTTGTGAAATTCCATCGATATCGATAAAAATATTAGGATATTTCCCATCCCTATTTCTTGCATCTATCACACTATGACACATATTGTTTTTGTCCGTGACATCGCCCCGGGGTTCTAAACACTTTGTTTTACATTTATAATACTACTATTATTTATTAAGTTATTTTTGAACCGACTGCCAAAGGAGGAGGTACTCAATTTTACGGACTGTTTTAATGTTACTGCATAACTTTGGTTTGGCTGAACCGATTTGGATGACTCTTGTGTCGTGAAAACTCAGAGTCAGTTTTTCTTTTGATTATAAAAATATTAGAACAAATAGCGAAAGCGGTTAAAAACCATTCGTAAAATTTACGAATTGTTAACCTCTTCCTTTTGTGAAAGTCGGTCAAAAAATGAATGTCCCTTTATCAAGTCACAGCTGTACCAACCAACCAACCTTTAAGTCCACAATAAAAGGGTTTGAAAACAATTTAAGGAACAATTTAGTTGCCAAAGAAAACTTCGAATAATGTATAAATTAACAATATCGAAACAAAAATTTGTGTGTCTGTTTGTAAAATACAGAGTGTTTTATTTAGACACTATTTTTGTCTATATAGTATAGGTATAACGGCGTAAACAGTGTGTTGAGGTGTAGTGGCGTTGTAAATAGTCGATCTTTGTTTTGTTTTGTCAGGAATGACGTCACAATGTCCATTTGAACACTTGATGATCAATAATTTTGAATAAAAACTTCAAAATAACAAGTTTTAACAGTTTATTACTTTTACATCAAGAGGTCCGTTCGCCTCGACAATTCAAACACTAATGATTCATAACGCGCAGAAGACGTCCCTTGGACCCCATAATGGCGGTCCCGGGGTAACCGTTCCAGGCGATGGCCTGTTTCGGTAGTAGCTACGCCGCCTGCTACTACAGACGGGTCGCTTGGTAGGGCCAGAAGGCCTGTGGGTAAGTCAGGTGGGAGCCTCTAGGTAGTGCGATCTAACCTTTGTGGACAAGGTCACGCAGGTGATCGGCGAACTACGGTTGAGGATGTCTTGATCGGTAGTAGCTACAACCCACCACTGGACGAGTAAGAGCACAGAAGGCAAGGCCTCTGTGTTCAGTCGTCGGCGGTGAGGAGCGGTCTTATTTAGGGGAGAAGAAGGTCACGTGGTAAACCTCTACTGTCCGGCGGGCGCCGATGGTATGGTGCGATCCCACGTAAGTGTTGGGAATGCGCTCCGTCAGCGCGCGCGAACATAGAGGAACTCAGGCGTCTGATGTGGTCGTCGAGACTCTCCATACGTAGGTCACGCAAGATGACGGCATTCCGTACGAAGCGTGGAGCGTTGGCAACAGTACGTAGTGCCCGCGACTGCTGAGCCCTCAGCGACTTGCGGCCGGTCTCGCTCACCAGCGCGTACCACGCCGGGGCAGCATAAGTTAGTCGCGAGCGAACATACGCCTTGTATACGCAAAGCTTCGCACGGAGAGGCAGGTGTGACGAGAGCACAGGGTGCAGGAGGTTACGCACAGCACGCGTCTGCACGACCACATTTCTCACGTGGGGTTGCATGGTGAGGTTCCTGTCGACGGTGACCCCCAGGTATTTTACCGTAGGGGACCATTCGATAGTTTCCCCAAGCAGTGTCAACGGGGGAGGGAGTAGAACACCCCTCACGGAGATTGCCTGAGTTTTCGACACGTTGACTTTCAGTCTCCAGTCCTCCAGCCACGTGGGGAGAGCGTCCAGCGTACGTTGCATCTTCACCGACCAACGCCTGTATTTATAGCAGGTCTCCACTTCCAACTACCCGCATGGTGAATAGGTTGGTTTCCCTTGTTATCACCCCGTCATATAGTATCATAGTTACGAAACCTAATCAAAACAAGCAAACAAAAAGACAATCAAATCGATGTCTAAAATTTTTCAACGCAAACCACGTTCTTATTTTGTTTTTTTTTTATGTGCACCAGGTTCGAATCACGAGTGTACCAAGATTTTTTTTAAATGTGTATTTCGAGTACTTTGTTTAAAATTCCAACCTGTATACTGATAATTGGAACGAAGTTCCTTATCGCGCGTTGTGAAAACGAAAAATTCTTACGAAAAAGTTGTCACGACACTTTTTTGTTTTAGATGATTATCGCTAGATGGCGCTGTGATCAAAGTCTTTTAAAACAATTCCTTATTTTGTTTTATATGATTAATGCTGAATGGCGCTGTGATCAAAATATTTTAAAACACGTTCCTAACCGCGCGTTACGAAAGGAAATAATTTTTATGAGATACGTTTTAATCGAAAGGAACTTCGTTCCATCCGGGTGTCCCTTGACACCTCTCAAGTTTTTATTTTATTTTAAAATTTCAATATCTTCAATATAATATCAATGTTTTCATCAATAAATTAATTTATTAATCGTATTTGTGTGGTCTTACTGTCAATACTAATTATCAGTAGTTTCGACAATAACTTGCACGTGACATGAGGCACTTAGAACGGTCTATTATTGCACGTAAAGTTTCATTCATACTGTTTTAAATCTACACTAATCTAAAATAATATTGATAGCTTCGATTTTATTATTTTACTTGGATGTTCAGACTGAGTGTGTTACGTCATACCGACTAGTATAAAAACCGTCGTGTAGCGGACGTGGGGATCAGTTGTCGGTTGTAGCTCGTACGGAAAGGACCTCTGTGTCCTTATATTTCTTTTTTTTAATTAAGTCCACTTCTGATTCCTAAAAATATTATAAAGAGGAAAGGTTTGTTTGTTTGTTTATCTCGAATAGGCTCCGAAACTGCACTAATTTGAAAATTCTTTCACAGTTGGAAAGCTACACTATCCCTGAGTGACATCTAGACTAGTTTTAAAAAATAGGGAGTGAAAAAAATACCCAAAAACTTTCTTACATCGCGTGCGCTGCGAAAACTATTGATTATAGAACAAAATGATGTACTACGGGTTTGTAGGTCTTATTAAAATGTAACAGTGCTGCCTGAACACCTTTTTGACGCAGACGAAGTTACGAGGATCAGCTAGTATCTAGTAAAGCTGAAGAGTTTGTTTATTTGTTTAATCTCAGGAACTACTGGTCCGATTTGAAAAATTCTTTCACTGTTGGATAGTCCATTTATCGAGGAAGACTTTAGATCTTTAGAGACTTTATATTTGACCGACTTCCAAAAAAGAGGAGGTAGGTACTCGGGTACGAGATTTTTATAACCAAAAACGATAACAAAATTTTAAATACCAACTTTTAGGACTAACGTCACGTCGTGATCAATTTTGGCAACCCTCACATACTTGGCAAGTAAACAAACCAATTTTGGTTCAGTTCTCAGTTGTTTATCTATACTTTAATATTATAAAGCTGAAGAGTTTGTTTGTTTGAACGCGCTAATCTCAGGAACTACTGGTCCGATGAAAAATTCTTTCTGTGTTAGATAGTCCATTTATCGAGGAAGGCTATATTTTATCCCTCTGTGACGCAGACGAAGCGCGAGTCAACTAGTGTTACGATTACGAATCACGTGTGGACATGCCTTTAGCAAAACACATCCATTTCAGTATCTTCATATAAAATTCATGGCGCGTCCACACGACAAGTCGATATGGTGCAGATAATTGTGGAAATCAGACTGAACACGAAACGGCTAATGTCACTAAATTGGATATTATACAGGGTGTAAAACGATTTTAATACAGGGTGGTTTGTATATACAGCACAGTGGTTTGTGGTATACAGCACTAGCGGACCCGCACAACTTCGTCTGCGTCACTTTCAATTAAAAGGTATGTTCTTTCTCAGGGTCTAAAGAGGTTTAAGCGGGAAAGCGTAACAGACAGACAGAGTTACATTGGCATTTATAATATTAGTAAGGATGAAACTGGGTACCTACATTCCAAAGTACGGTATCAAAAGTATTAATTTAGAAGTAAATTACTGTTTGTTTTATTCCAATCGAACATTTCGTTGAGAAGTTATCACGAGTATAAAACGCAATGAATACACCCACCGCGCAAAAATATCACGACAGCATAGCGAGTGCTGTTTCAACCCCTTTGTGACGCAGACGAAATTGCGCTGGTCATCTAGTATATAATAATTTATTTTAAATATATTTTTTTTAAATACAAGCTTTTAAGATCCTGGATATTATGTAGCAGCGGAGTGCTAGCTAACAACAAGAGTTCCTATAACCACCTCCAGAATCCATCATCAGATCAACGCCATATTATTGGATTGTCACGCGATATACATCAGCGTGCAAAATGTCAGCTCAATCGAAAACAGAGAAGTAGTTACGCACGGTGTACTTTAAATTGGCTTCATTCTGTTGTTCATGATGTTAATTCCAGATGTAAAATTTGTTACGCTGATTTTCGAAATCGTCGCAATCGACTGGCATAAATATTTGCATATAAAAAGGCCATACAATAGTAAAGTTTTTGGCGAAGGTTTCATATTTCTTTGCGATGTACCTATAAACATCGGCGGGTATTCTTGTGGTTCCTAACTGTTTGCAAACACGCTACGATATGCTAGAAATGACAGTGTATCATGAGAGATATTCTACTTTAATATTTGCTTTGAAAGAAAAAAAAATACATTTATTTAGCACACATCTTAAAAAAGCATTATCTGATAGCATAGCACCGATGGACTGGGTCAGGGTGGACCGATTTAAATGATTCTGGTGTCAGATTAAAGTTGATGGTTATTTATACTTATGTCCCATTGGATACTTTTTTAAGATCAAAAAAGTACTTTGGGATCTGTGTTTAAAAATGTGTATTTTTAATGGATTTAATTTCACAATTTTCGTGTATTTCCTTTTTTTGTTTTTTTTATTATTTTTTTTTATATAAATCGATTACCATGATTCTTTTTTGTTAGAAAGCAGACATTTTAAGCATCATTTCATAAAGTAAATTTTATATATATATTTTTTTAAAATTTATTTTAAATTTTGAAAAATTTTGGAAATTACACATCTAAAGTACATGGATTCTTTGTCGCTTAAGATTTAAATTGTTTTAAACTCTTTAAGTCGTTTTGTAAAACACTTGATGTTTAGTAATGTTGTTTGGAGACACTATTCTGTACTGTTTTGTTTGGTCTGTATCTAGTAATATTAGATCGATGAAGAAACCTAACTGATATGGACTTCGTGTGACTTTAACTTTGCTATCTATTTAAATATCTAGAAGTGTTCATGTGTGTTTGCATGCGTGTTGATTTGTGTTGAATCGAAATGAATAACGAATTTATCCTAAAAATGTTTTCCAGGCTGATGAGCGCCACCTATCGGATCAAAATGTACTTTTACAATCTTTAAATTACGCAACGTATTTTGATGCATTTTTTTGTAGATAGAGTGATTCAAGAGGAAGGTTTATGTGTCTGATAGCTGACCCGTGTAACTTCGTCTGCGTCACAAAGGAAAATAACATATCCTATAGCCTACCTCGATAAATGAACTTTCCAAAACTGAGAAAAAAAATTGAAAACGAATCAGTAGTTTCTGATTCATTCTGTACTGTTTTGTTCGGTCTGTATCTAGTAATATTAGATGTTTGTTCGATATCTTCAAAAGGCTAACAGTTTCAGCTGAACGTCCATTCTATTCATTGAAATTTGCATGACAGAGTCCTAATTTGCATTACAAAGACTTGTCATCACATACTCTTAACTATCATTTGAAATTTTTAACCTCTTTAGGTAATAAATTTCTTTAAACACTCGCGGTTATCTATAATACATCACTTACACTATTACTAAACGGGTTCTTACCACGATTATTTTTAATTGAGAGGTCCCGATATTTCGGCACTGTTTTAAGCGCCATGATCACGGGAAGACTGAAGAACTGCGGGTAGGTCATTTAAGAGCAGACAAATCTGTCCTCTCAATTAAAAATAATCGTGGTAAGAACTCTTTAGGTAATCTTTTAGTATCTAAAACTTTGCAGTAACTGAGAGATTTGTAAGAGAACCAAAGGGAACGACATCTTATATTTTTGACCGGCTTCCTTGACAACCTGGTCAAGAGGCTTGAAGAGAGTCCTTAAGGGTAGGCCGTAGGTAGCGGGGCAGTGTCTTCTGGCAATGCAGAGGTCCATGAGCGACGGTAACCGCTTCCGATCAGGTGGGCCGTCAGCTCGTCTGCCTACGAGGCAATAAAATTGGACGCAGATGGCGCAGGACCGGCCGTTGTCCTGAAGTTTGGGAATGGAGTGTGAGAATCCAGCAGTGGACGTCTATAGCCTGATGATGATGATGATGATGATGACTGACTTCCAAACAAGGAGGTGATCAATTCGTCTGTTGATGAACGCTTTGATAACCTCGACTATTTTCTAATAAATACCTTTTTTAGCTTGTTTTCTTCAATTAAATGTGTCGTGGACTTAATTGGAAAAATAAACAAGAGTTAGTAGAAAATATATCCCTACTAGCTGTCCCGCGCCACTTCGTCTGCGCCAATCTCAATTAAATGTCAACGATTCGATTTTTTCTCGCTGTAAAATATATCCCTATTAAAATATTATAATCATTTGAGGAAAATAAGTAAAATAAATAATTTACTTTTTAATTTAACTTTTTAAATACAAGCTTTTAAGATCCTAGATATTATGTAGCGGTAGAGTGCTAGCTAATACAAGTAAAACGAGACTAAACACGACTCCTTCCGAATCTCCATCAGATCAACGCCATTTTGTCATATTATTGTCACGTGATATACATCTAGGTGCAACATATCAGCTCAATCGGAAACCGATCCGATTCCATCCGAACTTGCATAGTTACATCCAGTGCAAGTTAATATAAAGCTTGTAAAAATAGATTTTTTAGGCTGCAATAATGAATAGATTTTTTTTATTAACACACACATAACATCTTGTTCAAAAATCAACTATAATACCGAGTGAAGCAGTACGCGAAAACTAGTGTTTATCCCGAAGACTAACATAAAACAAACTACGTATGCTGTTACGCAGAGTGTGAAACACATCACGATATAAGAGTATGTGTAGGGATGGGACATGTTAAAAATACTAGCTACTACCTAATAGTCTTACGTCAGAGGTCAATAGTTCTCGTATTGACCTCTGACAACATTTTATATCAAGAAAGAAAAATATATTTTTTAAGAATAGCATATAAACTACAAGTTGGAAGATTCCAGCTTAATAACAAAAAAGAATCATCGAAATCGGTTTATCTAGAATTATAGCCAAACAAGCACAGAAAATTAAAAATCTGGTCTATTAAAAAGCTAAATTTTTAGAGCCAAATGTACTTTTACGATTTTGAAAAATTAAATGGGAACCCATGACGACCATCACTTATCATATGAAACAAGTATCATCATCTGAATCGGTTCACCCACTTCGGAAGTATAAAAAGAACCATGCAGTTGAATTAAAAACTAATTTAGTTGAGTGTTATTTTATCTCTACATCTGTAAATAGTAAATATAATTGGATCAATTTTTAGTAATTGGTTTTCACTAAATAAAAAATTTAATGGCTTTATAATGGCATATTTTTTTTCAGTTTTCATAATAGTATGTCTGTATCTGTTTCTTTATTGGAACGAAGTTCCTTATCGCGCGTTATCGAAAGGGGGCTAGACGGAAATTCTTATGAAAAAGTTGTCACGACACTTTTTTGTTTTAGATGATTATCGCTAGATGGCGCTGTGATTAAAATCTTTTAAAACAATTCCTTATTTTGTTTTATATGATTAATGCTAGATGGCGCTGTGATCAAAATATTTCTCTCTCTTTCTATAAGAGTTATAATAATTAGTCATTATAACTTAAAAAAATAAAATTTTATTACAATTTCCTCACTAATTAATCAAAAGGAACTTCGTTCCATCCGGGTGTCCCTTGACACCTCTCAAGTTTTTTGTTCTGGCTGAACCGATCTTTAAATAGCTGATGATAGTTTAAGTTGTAGATATAAGTTTTTTTATTTATTAATAGCTCAGAATAAATGTTTTTTGATTTGATTTGATGCACTGAAAAGTACCACAGACTCCTGTTACTGTTTTATACCACGAAAGGAGTTCTCTGTCCTTATATTTCTATTTCCTATGTGTGCCTAAAACTACGCAACGGATTTTTATGCGGTTTTTTTAATAGAATGATTCAAGAGGAAGGTTTATGTGTATTATAGTGCATGATATAGTAGAGAAACACTGATCATTGTAGCGGTTTTGATGTGATGTCATAAATAAAAACACATTGCTCTGCACTCCGAAATTGCGCGAATCACTATAATACTCGATACTAGTTACCAAACGAAACTCGGTATCATACTAGTGTCTCTACCCCATCTCTACTATATAGGCTGGTTCCCTCGAGACCTCAGCGCTTTGATACAAATGGAAAAGCTCTGTATCTTGTACCAGGAGACTACTGGACACACATCCCTTAATATTCACAGTATAAAGTTATTGCAATAAAAGTAAAACAAAATGGCGGATTTCAAAATGGCTGTTTCTTTAGCAAAAGTTCAAATATTCAGTTGAAAAATTCGATTCAATTTTAAATTATTTTTATATAATACTAGATGACCCGCGCAACTTTGTCTGCGTCACAAAGCGGTTTAAACAGCGTTCGCGATGTCGTCGCGATATTATTTGCAGCGTACGCGTAATTGTTTTCGATTTTACACCATGTGTTACAAATTCAATATTTTCATACGGATCCCTAATTTTTTTCAAAATAAAATCTTAATATATATATTTTTTGTGTTCGTCTGTATGTGACTGAACTCCTCCTAAACGACTGGACCGATTTTGATGAAATTTTTGTGTGTGTGTTCATGGAGATTCGAGAATGGTTTAGATTTACAGTTGGTCAAGGTCTGATGATGGAGCTGGAAGGTGGCTATGGGAACTCCGTCATTAAGCAAGATAACCTCATCGTGTTTAGGCTCTAATGAAGCGTCCTGATGAGTACTTTAGATTGCCGGGAACAATTCCTATGCGACGCAGACGAAGTTGCGCAGGGCAGCTAGTATACATATAAAACACCCTTATGAATCACTCTAACTAGTAAAAAAAACCGCATCAAAATCCGTTGCGTAGTTTTAAATATACAGGGTGTTGGTGCCCGGTGAAACAATACTTTCAGGGCTTAATCTATATGACATTTCAAATCATATACACATACTTTTGAAACGGAGATAGTTACTTTATTTTCCCATACAAAGTTCAAAAAATATTATTTTGTATTATTTTTGATAATTCTACCCTGACGTAGGTCATCATATCGTAGGGCATCTAGCGTGCTTAATCTATTTTCAAGCACACAGGCGCATGTATCCTGTTTGGAATGTGATTTTTGTCCCATGTATTATTAAAATGTTCTATGATACAGGAGGTGACTAGCCGGCTTAAGTCTTTAGCTGTTGGTGTACATCAGTACGGTAGGGTTGATCATGCACAAATTACAAATTACGTAGTTTTGATTAGTTATGACTTATGATATATTATGCCTAGAAAACCCAGATTTGGTGGATGGCTTCTACATCAAGTATACTATTTGCTGTGAAAGTATTGTTTCATCGGATTTTAACACCCTGTTTAAGCATACATGGGGACAGACAGCGGGTATCGACTTTGTTTTATACTATGTAGTGACTAGCGAACCCGCGCTACTTCGTCAGTGTCACATTTTAATGATCTTATTCACGAAGAATTACTCGTATTTTAAGGAAAGTTTTCTTTAAGTTCTTTCCTCTAGTCGTAGAATCGTTCTGAATAGGTCTGCAAGTAATGTAGCGGTAATGGCGCGCGCTGTGACAAGAATCGTAATGCCCAACCGACTAATATATTTACAGGGGAGGGTTGGACTGCGACAAAAGCGAACGGCGTTTAAATTATATCACTGTTGTGCTCTTCTCTAAATAAGTGGACTGTATACTTTGATTTAGTTGTTTATTTAAATGAATACAAGTGTAATGAAATGAAATACTTTATTTTCAACATTGATGACGTACTCATTCTTGTTGACGTATTTAAAACTACGCAACGGATTTTGATACCGTTTTTTTAATAGATGTCGTGATTCAATTTCATCAGTGTCTCCAGGCATTGCAGAGGTCCTTGACTCGTCTACCTACATAGCAATAATATTTTAAAGAAAACTTTAAATGCAACCATTTAAGTTCCTGAATATCATTTTGCGGTAGATTGCTAGCCAAGACAAATAAAACGAGCACAAACACGACGGGTATATCTTATTTACAGGAGTTAATATGACTTCCGAATCCATCATCAGATCAGCGCCATTTTGTAATATTATTGCATTGTCACGCGATATACATCCGCTTGCAAAATGTCAGCTCAATCGGAAACCAGGAAGTTTGTCAAATTAAGCTTGCAAAACCCAAACTTACACAGTTACATCCAGTGCAAGTTAATATAAAGCTTGTAAAAACATACATAAATCGCTATAACTCGCAACTTATACCACAGTTCTTCAGACGCAATAAGTGAAGTGCCATCGGAAGGGTGCGGAAAAGTGGCATCTTGTCAACTCATACCTACATACTACCTACATCTATACAATGTAACCAAATAAAAATAATTTATTTTAAAGAAAACTTTAAATACAATTGTTCGATCCTCGTTCGACTTACGGTAGGTAGTTCGAGTAATCGACGATACTCCACTACCTAATATATTGTATATAAGAAGAGTGACGTCTTCACGACTAACCGTTTCCGTGAAGCATGATGCTGGCCGGTAAGAATTGCCGGGCGCGGCCATCTTGATCGAAGCGTGGCCTCGATTTTGAAAGAAAAAGAAGACAATTTGACATAACAAAAAACAGCTTAAAATATATATTCGGACGTTCCGAATAAGCATACCATCGTGACCGCTTACCATCAGGTGGGCCAGCCTATGGCGTTTATCTATCTTGCAATAATAAAAAAAAATCATGTAAGAAAGCTTCAAACAAATCCACTACATCATCAGAATATCTGTGATATCTGATAAAATGCGTTTAGGCTCGTTTTACTTGTCTTAACTAGCACTCTACTGCTACATGATATCCAGGATCTTAAAAACTTATTTTAAAAGTTTATTTAATGTATAATTTTCTCTTAAAATTACAACTTTCATACAAACAGTGTGAATTTAATTGAAACTTTAAAAGTACTTCCATTTTCTAAGTTAAATATTTTTCTACAATTATGTCTTTGCAAAATAGTCTCTGTTTTCATGAGAACAGTGTTTATTTTTGTCTGCATCAGACAGCGTCTGTGTGCACTGTTAATTTAGTCGTACATTTGCGGACAAAAAAATGTTACATAAATTTTTTTATAGAAATTCTCATGTGTTTTTTTTGGTATTTTTGATACATTTATCACTGTATCAGATATGTATTTACGCGTAAAACTTTGATTAACAAAAGTATTCGTTCATCGAACGTAAACAAAACGTTCAGGACATAAAGATAAAGTAATTTTAAGGCTATTTACAAACCAATTTCGTTATTTGAACGAAGTTCCTTATCGCGCGTTATCGAAAGGAAAGACGGAAAAAAATCTTATGAAAAGTTGTCACGACACTTTTTTTGTTTTAAATCATTATCGCTAGATGGCGCTGTGATCAAAATCTTTTAAAACACGTTCCTTATCGCGCGTTACGTTAGGAAAAAAAATATAAGATATCTTTTAATCGAAAGGAACTTCGTTCTATTCAGGTGTCCCATGTCACCTCTCAAGTTTTTTTTACCAGTATACGTAAAACACGTAGTTTTGTTCTATTAAAGTTAAAAATACCTATTATTTTGTCCTCTAGTGTACAGAAGCGCATTAAGTGCACGACCCGACACATATTAGACGGTTTGTCTGCGAGATACTGTCCACACATCCTTATGTACAGATCTCCTTTCTTACACAACATTAAATCTATATACTAATACTAGCTGCTGCCCGCGACGTCTGCGTAAACACTGTGTGACCAGAAATAACCTAATGGATAAAAAATCCTTACTAATATTATAAATGCGAAAGTAACTCTGTCTGTCTGTTACGCTTTCCCGCTTAAACCTCTCAACCGATTTTGATGAAATTTTGCACAAACAATCTTTAGACCTTGAGAAAGAACATAGGTTACTTTTTAATTGAAAGTGACGCAGACGAAGTTGCGCGGGTCCGCTAGTATAGTAAAAGGATACAAATTTAAGGTTTTAACGGCTCATTAAAAATACCGCCATTCAGAATCTCGCACGCTAATGGTCGCCACAGCTGCTGTGTAGTTAATACAGAGTGGGCCATCTAACGTTTGCATTTTGAACTACTGTTTATTTAGAAAACGACAGCTCAAATGTCATTCAATTTGTGTTCATAATTTAGTTTAGTTTAGTAATGTAAAGGTTTGACATTTACGAAATGGGACGCTATACGCTTGGACAACATTGGGAAATATTGAAGACAATATAATATGGACGACATTTGGTTTCAACAGGATGGCGCAACATGCCACACAGCCAACATGACAGTCGAACTTTTGGAAAATGCAAACTTTATATGGCCCACCCGCCAAAAAATATACTAATCATTTCTATTATTGACGTAAAAGTGTTATAAACTTGATTGTTATTAATTGTTACATATAAATTAGTAGAATATTAGATTTTATTTTTATTTCTGCATACCCTGATCAAAATATTCATTCATGCCAGTGGTAGTTAGTCAGAAGATCTGTTTAATGTTTCGAAAAGAGAGGATCATATTTGCACATAAGTGTGTGGCCAGAACATTGGGACATTCGACTTGCAGTTAATACACTTCCGGACAAAATAAAGGGCTTGCTTAGTTAAAAAAAAAAGAATTAAAAATCATGTTCTTAAATTCGAGTTTAGTTTTTAAAGTCGGTTAATTTTGTTTTTTACTAGCTGGCTTCGTCTCCGTCACGTAGTAGTGTTCAGAAAGCATTGGCGATGTGAGCACAGAAAAATGCTTTTTTACGACGTCACATCAAAAACCTGTTAATTCAGTGTTTCTCTACTATATCCTGCATGTATTATACACATAAACCTTCCTCTTGAATCACGACATCTATTACAACCGCATCAAAATCCGTTGCGTAGTTTTAAAGATTTAATCATACATAGAGATATAGAGACAGAGAAAGCGACTTTGTTTTATACTATGTTTGTAGGAAATCAAAAGGTGCCAGTGAAAAGAAAACTTCAGAACAAGAAAATTTAATAAAACAAGAAAAACTTACAGGAAAAATATGACGCCATCTGAATTATACAATGTTCACGAATTCGAAATTTAAAAAAGCGCGCCAACATAAATCTTACATTTTAAAAGTATTTTAAAAAGAGGTTTTAATCAATTTTAATAAAACTATTTATAGGTGGCGCTTTAGTCGCTGGTACCTTTGCCTTTGTAATGTTTGTTAACATTCAGTCGCCTACAATGTTAAATATGATACCTTCAGCTCATTCATTTTCAAAATGCAATACAAACAATGTAAGCTGTCATAGTAACAAGAAAGTAACGTACATAATGATGTGTACACACTGGTGAAATGTCAAACACGTATGACGTCAGCGACCCGCCAATGTGTACACAACCTAATGATATTACTGTTTGACAATTACGGGAATGTAGGAGTAGATACTTGAATAGCCATTTTTACAAGCTTTATATTAACTTTCACTGGATATAACTACGTAATTCCATCTAATTGTTTGTAGAAGCGGGTATTACATCGATTTAAAGGAAAGACTTTCGGTTGTGATGAATCATTTTATAAGTGTTGTTAAATTCTTTTAATTTTATTTTTTATGAAACGGAAATACTAGTGGCGCCATCTGATTTATTTCTCAAGAAAGTATAAAAGACGTGTGAACTATCGTTTAAATACTGTAGTCGAAGTGATTTCAAAGTGAACAGAGCTGGTAGTAATTGTGACTGAGTTTTGGAGGATGATTATACTGATTTTAGAAGATGAATAAACTGTTATTGTGAACCAAGGAGTTTTCATTGTGTTACTGAACTGAACCCCAATACGAATGAGCTATGTGTTCGCGGCATTCATACATTTTCATCCATTTGAATTCAACCAATCAATCGCATGGCACACTACCGATACATGATATCCAGAATCTTAAAAGCTTGTATTTAAAGTTTTATTTGACTTTGAGTTTTACTTGAGAGATGTCATGGGACACCCGAATAGAACGAAGTTCCTTTCGATTAAAATATATCTTATAATTATTTTCCTAACGTAACGCGCGATAGGGAACGTTTTTTAAAAGATTTTGATCACAGCGCCATCTAGCGATAATCATCTAAAACAAAAATAAGGAACGTGTTTTAAAAGATTTTGATCACAGCGCCATCTAGCGATAATCATCTAAAACAAAAAAAGTGTCGTGTCAACTTTTCGTAATTTTTTTCCGTCTAGCCCCCTTTCACAACGCGCGATAAGGAACTTCGTTCCAATACGTGAAACCGTGCGTATATTGGAAACAAACGCTCACGTAGCCAAGACCCTTATCGATCAACATCTCAGGAGAAAACAAATTAACAAGACGATGGGGTTCTGTACTGAATCTATAATGTAAATGTCCTAGAAGGTTATTATTATTTATTTAAATTTATTTAAAACATTTCGTTCTGATATTTATTATTTTAACTAGCTGACCCGCGCAACTTCGTCAGCGTTATAAAGGGGTTCAAACAGTACTTGCAATGCCGTCGCGTTATTATTTGCGCGGCCCGCAGTGCACCCACATATTCATTGTGTTTTATACTCGTAATAACTTACGATAAGGAACGTGTTTTAAAAGATTTTGATCACAGCGCCATCTAGCGATAAACATCTAAAACCAAAAAAGTGTCGTGACAGCTTTTCGTAAGATTTTTTTCCGTCTAGCCCCCTTTCACAACGCGCGATAAGGAACTTCGTTCCAAAACCTTCCTGCTGTGCCTTTACGAAACAAAACAGTTGTTCCCAAACGAAAACTAGTTCAAGCAGTATTGAACAATTTCCCTGTTTCGATTGGATAATATCGACCGGAAATGGCTCCGCCGTGACGTCACAGCGCTTCCGGCAACGTAGCCATACAGCGGTAGTAACTTAGCGCTTAAATTTCGTGAAAAATTGTGGTTTAGCGCTTTTTATGACGGATTTCTGAAAGGAGAAAGCACTTCGAAGGTAATTCGTCACTATGTGTTTTTCAGCATCATCATGATCATCATCATCATCAGCCTATAGACATCCACTGCTGGATATAGGCCTCCCCCAAACCTCGCTACATCGACCGGTCCTGTGCCATCTGCATCCAGTGACCTTCCGCGATTTTGACCAGATCGTCGGTCCATCTTGTGGGGGGTCTACCAACGTTGCGGCATCATCATAGCGGATCATTTTAGCGGTTTTGATGTCAATAAACACGTTGCTCTGCACGAACTGAATTCTCAATTTGTGACGTGAACGAAATTGCGGGTTAACTAGTAATTTTTTTGACAAACTTCCTGCTTCTGAGCTGACATTTTACACGCAGATGTATATCGCTTGACAATGCAAGAATATGACAAAATGGCGCTGATCTGATGATGGATTCAGAGGTGGTCATAGGAACTCTTGTGCCCAAACAACCCGTCGTGTTTGGTCTCGTTTTACTTGTATTAGCTAGCACTCTACTGCTATATGATATCCAGGATCTTAAAA
Organism: Trilocha varians; assembly: GCA_030269945.2. Lineage (NCBI taxonomy): Eukaryota > Metazoa > Arthropoda > Insecta > Lepidoptera > Bombycidae > Trilocha > Trilocha varians. The sequence continues at coordinate 14,227,072 of AP028278.1, read as the reverse complement.
GTTTGTATTTAAAGTTTTCTTTAAAATAAATTAACTACATCACTGTTTTAAAGTTCGTTCAAAATATCTCATATTCTAAACAAGCTTGCAAAATGAGTTCTCCCGCTAATGAAAAAAGATTTGACCCGATTTCAATTTGAAAAAATACAACGCCAATAATATTTTCCTTGTATAAAATGAATGTTTTTACTGATTTTAATACAAATATAAAATCGAAAGTTATTTTATGAATCGTTTTGCGAGTTTTTCTTGTTTTTTAGCTTCTGGTTCACTTCTTTATGTGATTTTTGTATTTAAATATTTTTCAATGTTATTCAAATGTAAAATTGGAGTAAAAACACAATGTATTATTCTTTGCTAGCTATCCTACGTAGCTTGATCTGCATTACAACGAGGGGCGTCAAATTTCACATAAAAACATCTAAAATGATGAGTGTTTCTCTACTATATCATGCATGTATTATACACATAAACCTTCCTCTTGAATCGTGACATCTATTAAAAAGCCGCATCGAAATCATGCGTAGTTTTAAAGATTTAAGCATACATAGAGACAGACAACGTGAAGTGACTTTGTTTTAAACTATGTAGTGATTGCAAAGGGAACAACTGTACCAACCCATTACTGCCCACTGTTGGGCTCAGGTCTCCTCAGAAGAGGGATTAGGCATAATCCACCACGCTTGCCCAGTGCGGATAGGAGACTTCACATATCTTCCAAGGATTTTTAGAACCCTTTTCCGACATGCAGGTTTCTTTTACCGTTTTTAGCCAGTGGTGTGAAAAATTGCAAATAAATATATTTCATATTTAGATTAGAGGTACAAGCCGGTTTTTGACCCCGCGACGTACGGAAGGAAGCGCTTCGACCACTCGGCCACTACGACTTTATTTTTAATTAATCGTAATTAGTACTAAACTATGGCTCGAATATACTAACATTACTGGGAAAACGAACCCCCAACCCCAATTTTAATACATTTATTAGTACTGAGTTTTTCACTCGGATTCCCCCGTCCCATCGAAGTAAGGGTTGTCAAATTTTATTAAACATTGAATTAGTTTAAAAAACAATCAATATCTGGTTTTATTTTTACAAGCTTTATATTAATTTGCACTGGATGTAACTACGTAAGTTCGGATGGAATCTTGTAAGTAGAATTGAAAAAACTTCCCGGTTTCCGATTGAGCTGACATTTTGCACGCAGATGTATATCGCGTGACAATGCAATAATATTGACGAAGCTGATCTGATGGTGGATTCGGAAGGAGGTCATATGTTTTTTTATTGCCTTGCAGGCAGACGAGCTAACGGGCCATCTGATCGTAAGCGGTTACCGTCGCTCATGGAATGTCAGGGGACACTACAAACTCTTGTACTTAACAAGATAGACTCATCATGTTTTACTTGTCTTCTACTACTACACGATATCAATTCGTCTGTATTTTCATTTTATAGTTGTAAACCGATTTTGATAATTTCGTTACAAGACTGAGCTTATTATTTGGTTACATCTTACAAGGATACTTTTAAGGATTCTCACCAGAACCTTAACAGGACACTGCAAGGCACATGTGGAGGCTTGGTCTTGTGTTGGACCCTACTTGCAGACTATGTGAGGAGGAGGAGGAAACCCTTCTTCACTTGCTCTGTGACTGCCCTACTGTTAACAGCATTAGGTCTCATATCTTCGGCGGACATATCTTGTTCCCCGAAGATATTAGGGACATCTGTCCTAGGAAAATAGTCCAGTTCATGCTGGACCTGAGTCTTGGCGCAGATTTGTAATACAGATGGTTACAATAGATCCATAAGGGTCGCAGTGACCTGATGGGCTACCTGTGCCCATCGTCCCCCTCTCTCTCTCTTAATAATATATAAATATAAATACATCTTACAAGAGCTCTACAAAAAAACAAAACCTTTTCAGAGTAGACAATATTTGGGTTTCGATTTTAAATAATCATCAAAATCGGTTCAGATTTTTTCAGTAAACCAAAAAGCATTGTTTTTATTAACCTACTTCACAAATTACCTCAAAAATAACTTTCAAATGTCACCCCTAATCGGATAAAATCGAATCCGGCCAATCGAGAAATACATTTCTAATTCGATTCTAAAATCGATTTGTTTTCGTTAGAGTTTAAAATAGTTTAGTTATTTATTATAGAAAGTCATCAATAGTTAATATTGTGCTGTTTTTAGCCGATTTCCAAAAAAAGAGGTTGTTTAATTGACTATTTTTTCCGGTGAATCTGTTTTATTGTAAACTTTTCATTATTATCTGCTTTTTACATATTTCTCTGATTTGTAGGTTTCATGACAATGTTCAATCATCAAGATCGGTAAAACCAGAAAATTAATATAATAATAGTGAAATTGGTCTAAGTATTAAATCAACTTCAATTATACCGGAATTTCTTAAAATTTCCTTTTACTTTTCAAATATAAACATCGAAATCGGCTCACCCAGAAAAAGTATTAATTTCATTCTATTTGAAGCTTAATTTTTGTTAAATAAATAAACTCGAATACCTCCTCGAAAAATCTAGTAAAACACAAAGGACGCAAAACAACAGTGTTTTCAACCCCCTGCTTTCATCCCCATGTGAATCCATTGTCCGAATCGAAGCTCCACGGCGGTTGGAAATCATTCCACCATGATTCCATTGAGGGAATTAACAATAAGGGTTTTAAAGGGACAAATATGAATCAATTATTATAAAGAAAACTTTTTAAATACAAGCTTTTAAGATCCTGGATATCATGTAGCAGTAGAGTGCTAGCTAATACAAGTAAAACGAGCCCAAACACGACGTGTCTATCTTGTTTAGCACAAGAGTTCCTATGACCGTCCGAATCCATCATTAGATCAGCGCCATTTTGTCATTACTTAAAATGTCGAAAATTCTGTCAAAACTCGACTTAATTGAATTTTATATTATTATAGAATCAACATTAAAATACCAAGAATTTTTGAAATGAACCTTGTTGAAAATCTAACGTAGAATACGTTAGATATAATTTTACTGTAACAGCATGTTCAAAACATAATATTGTTTAGTTATAATAATGAAAGTTCAAAGGATGAACATCACACGTTAATTAAATTGTATATTCATAACATTTCAACAAACATATTCCAAAACACAGACAGACGTTTAAATATGTAATGAGATAAAGCCAGAGGCGAGCACACCCCACACGAAATAAACACAAAACTAGTTTGTGCGAGAAGAGCTCGCGATCAGTACAGAGCTGCAGAGGACTGTGTCTATAGGAGTGTAGTATAGGACTCTCGGCTAGATCTAGGTCGGATCTGTGTCTGTTTGTGTACGAGAAGAGTAATCAGTATAGAGCTGCAGAGGACTGTGTCTATAGTAGTGTAGTATAGGACTCTCGGCTAGATGTAGGTCGGATCTGTGTCTGTTTGTGTACGAGAAGAGTAATCAGTACAGAGCTGCAGAGGACTGTGTCTATAGTAGTGTAGTATAGGACTCTCGGCTAGATGTAGGTCGGATCTGTGTCTGTTTGTGTACGAGAAGAGTAATCAGTACAGAACTGCAGAGGACTGTGTCTATAGTAGTGTAGTATAGGACTCTCGGCTAGATGTAGGTCGGATCTGTGTCTGTTTGTGTACGAGAAGAGTAATCAGTACAGAGCTGCAGAGGACTGTGTCTATAGTAGTGTAGTATAGGACTCTCGGCTAGATGTAGGTCGGATCTGTGTCTGTTTGTGTACGAGAAGAGTAATCAGTACAGAGCTGCAGAGGACTGTGTCTATAGTAGTGTAGTATAGGACTCTCGGCTAGATCTAGGTCGGATCTGTGTCTGTTTGTGTACGAGAAGAGTAATCAGTACAGAGCTGCAGAGGACTGTGTCTATAGTAGTGTAGTATAGGACTCTCGGCTAGATGTAGGTCGGATCTGTGTCTGTTTGTGTACGAGAAGAGTAATCAGTACAGAGCTGCAGAGGACTGTGTCTATAGTAGTGTAGTATAGGACTCTCGGCTAGATGTAGGTCGGATCTGTGTCTGTTTGTGTACGAGAAGAGTAATCAGTACAGAGCTGCATAGGACTGTGACTATAGTAGTGTAGTATAGGACTCTCGGCTAGATGTAGGTCGGATCTGTGTCTGTTTGTGTGCGAGAATAGTAATCAGTACAGAGTGCACCCGCATTAAATTTATTTCAATTGAATGTTTTATTCGTTGTAGTCGAGAGCTGTATAATATAACTCTCACAATAAATCAATCACAGAACTATTGTTAGCTAACGTTATTAAGTGGTTTTGTGTGTTGCGACCAACAAAGCCAATATAAATGGTTTTCGTACACAAAAAATAAAATCGAATGTGTGTAGTCATCTCGTTATTGGTATAAATTTTATATGGAAGAGAAGTTGCTCGGATTTTTGACCAAATATTGGTTATGTGTCACCAACTATTGGTGGTGGTAAATGGTGGTTGGTAGTAAATGGGAAAAGGATATTGGTAGACTAGAAGTAAGATTACATAGGTTTTTGGTGGTGGTTATAACTACAAATGAAGTAGAAGAAAGAGAAGTTATTTAGTCAATGTTGAATCTGAAACTGGATGGATGTAAGAGGAGAAGAAGACCTAAGAAGAGATGGATTTTGTGAAAGATGTTTTAAAAATTATCGTGACAGAAGACTGAAGCCAGAATAGGACTACGGCGGGTGGAGTATGTGGCGGGTGGGGTATGTGGGAGTTAAACCGCACTAAAACCTCTAACCGCTCACAGTCAGCGTCCGAACCCCGGCTGAGGCCAGAACCCAGCACGGGGTTATAAGGGACGGCGCGACGTGTTACGCTCTCGGCACTCCGTCACGCCACCACCACAATGAAAGAAGCTTGTTTTTATAAGCTTTATATTATCATGCACTGGATGTAACTATGCAAGTTCGGGCGGAATCTTACGAGCTAAATTTGACCAACTTTCCGATTTGCGATTCAGTTGAAATTATTGCAATAATTTATTATGGTACTATGAAGCTGATCTGATGATGGATTCGGAAGGTATCCATAGGTATTCAAAAATCACAGGAGTTACAGTGGTGGGAGTGAGAGGTGGGCCAATACCCGATACTACTTTAAAACATTAATTCTAATGACCAAATTAATTCACAATTATATCATATAAAATACTATGCGTGAGAAAAACTATTAAAATTTTACTAATAGCTCCAAAAGTTTCCAACTTCCAGTGTCACTACAATTACAGAGGGGGTGTAATTTGATGTTTGTCCACCCCACACGGAATGATTAATGATTGTTGATTTACAATCATCTAACGTACAATTTGATTATTTATATGGTTTTTAGAAAATTACTTTTGTGCGTACGGTATGACGACTAAAATACAAGCTTTTAAGATCCAGGATATCATGTAACAGTAGAGTGCTAAGGCAAATAAAACGAGCCCAAAGGGGTTATCTTGTTGGAACGAAGTTCCTTATCGCGCGTTATCGAAAAGGGGCTAGACGAAAAAAATCGGAAAAGTTGTCACGACACTTTTTTGTTTTAGATGATTATCGCTAGATGTCGCAGTAATCAAAATCTTTTAAAACACGTTCCTTATTTGTTTTAGATGATTATCGCTAGATGGCGCTGTGATCAAAATATTTTATTTAAGTTATAATAATTAGTTAGTTTAAAACGTCTGTCTCTCTCTTTCTATAATTATTATAACTTAAAAAAAAAAAAAAATATTACAATTCCCTCACTAATTATTCGAAAGGAACTTTGTTCCGTCCGGGTGTCCCTTGACACCTCTCAAGTTTTTTTTTATATAATTTGTTTTCTCTGTCGTGTGCAATAAAGTAATAGATAAATAAGACTCAGTAGATGGCACCACAATCGGATAATGCATCGTTTTCATATGTTAGTTGTTCTATTATTTTGTTTCAATTAGAATGATGACTTCGTTTTTGTAACACTAAATTACGGATTGGCGACAGACTGTTACTATAAATGATACGCACTGGATGTAAAAAAACTGCACAGTTTTAGTTATCACTAAAGTAAATCAAATAGAATATTATCTATTGACCTAACGTTCGTCGTCAGCGTCCATCTAAAGAAAAAAAAGAAGATGAAAAGAGAATAGTACATTAATTGCCTTATATTATTTAATACCTAATGCTCCACACTGAAAACTCAAAATGCAACTTAATAATTGACTGGCATTTGTTTATCGAGTTAAACATTTTGAACCTTGTGTAATAGACGTGAAGCATTAAATTGAAAACCACTAACTATGAACGCCTAAGTCATCTAAAACCCGTTTTTTTCTTCATCCCTTTTTTCGCAATAAGAGGTAGACTTAGGGTCTAAAGATTGTCTGTGCCAAATTTCATCAAAATCGGTTGAGAGGTTTAAGCGGGAAAGCGTAACAGACAAAGAATTACATTCGCATTTATAATATTAGTAGGGACATTTTGAACCTTATTTAATAGACATTGAACATTGCGTAAGTGCGTTTATTTAAACGCGAAACGCTGCGTTTTTTCACGCCAGTGCGTCATAAAACTTATGAAAACTTTTAACAAGCTCTGTAATCGAGTTTTAGGGGTAAAAACCGCCAAGTCACAACAGTTAGACGGATAATTGATTGAATTGTTACTTATTGTTAGTTCTGGGGTTCGATTCAGAAAAAATAGTGACATAGCAATAATAAAGTTTTATAAATTAAATATAGGGAAAGTCATGATTAGTGATGCTTGTTTAACTTGAATGATTAGCGGTAGGGATGTCGCGAATGTCGATTTTCAGCACTTTATGACGACACTAGCTGAACCTCACAATTTCGTATGCGTCAAAAAATTATTCATGCACTGTTAGATTATAATAAGATCTACAAACCCGTAGTACATCATTTTGTTTATTTAACGTTTATCAGTTTGTTTAACCAAAAAAGAATTATCAAAATCGGTTTGTCTAGAAAATAAACATGGAACATGCACAGCAAATCGTGTAATTTTATCTGTTCAAATTAACATTTTAAAACATAGAACCAAAAGTCAAGTGCTTTCGATCTTAAAAAAATCTAAATTAACGACCACTTTTCACCTGAAACTAAAAAGAATCATCGCCATCGGTACACCCAAAATTAACTTATGAAGGGACAAACAAAAAACTTGTTCCTTTCGATTAAAAGATATCTTATAAAAAATATTTTCTTTCGTAACACGCGATAAGGAACGTGTTTCAAAAGATTTTGATCACAGCACCATCTAGCGATAATCATCTAAAACAAAAATAAGTAACATGTTTCAAAAGATTTTGATCACAGCGACATCTAGCGATAATCATCTAAAACAAAAAAAGTGTCGTGACAACTTTTCGTAATATTTTTTTCCGTCTTTCGATAACGCGTGATAAGGAACTTCGTTCCAAAAAATATATACAGACAAATTGATAGCCTTCTCCTCCTTTTAGAAACTCATCGTCTCATCTCAATGACGTTGAATGTATTCAATAAATATCTATCTTGCCCAAACAAATTTATTTTGCCAATTTTAAAACGTTTTAACGTAACTGACAGTAACGTACGTAAACTCATAAAACGCGACATTTCGTACAAAATGGCCGCCGTAAATAATATCGGCCGTCGCCTCTGTTTACCGTTTTATGGGAAAACGCCTGACTGATATATTATAGGTTAATGCTTATAGATAAGACTGTGGCATAGAAAAAATAATTCAAAGAGAAGTAATTCTAGTAGATATCATGACAGTATGTCATCTCGCGCAAGTTGCACGTATTACCTTCAAACATTTTTTTTTTTTTTTCTAGTTGTAGGAAATACCGGATCCGGGTCGGATCGGGTATGTGGGAGTTGAACCGCACTAAAACCTCCAACCGCTCACACTCAGCGTCCGAACCCCGGCTGAGGCCAGAACCCAGCACGGGGTTATGAGGGACGGCGCGACGCGTTACGCCCAACGCACTCTTTCCCGTCGCGCCGCCCCCTCAACCTTCAATAACAAACATTTTTGTATTTTTTTATTAAATTCAATTCTTTATTTGTTTGGAAGCAGACACTTTGGACATTATCAATACATAGTATAAAACAAAGTCGCTTTCGCTGTATGTCTGTATGTATGCTTAGATCTTTCAAACTACGCAACGGATTTTGATGCGGTTTTTTTTAATAGATAGAGTGATTCTTAAGGAAGGTTTGTATGTATAATAAATGCATAATATAGTAGAGAAACACTGATAAATTTAAAGGTTTCTAATGTGATGTCGTAAATAAGCACGTTTTTTTGCGCTTATATTGCAAACGCCGGCTGAACCCTACGAGATATACCAAAATAATGTACTACAGTATTGTTCACCTTAAAAAGTTCAACAAAAAAGTCCGCGATGGTATATGTCTATCTCTTAGGGATAACCCAGCATAACCATTTTTATTCTTTACTAAAAAATGGTTATTTACGAAGTGATTTTAAACAATACAGCATTAATCCTTATCCAATTAAATAAATTGTGCATTTATTATAGATTAATATGCTTTTTACAGCATGTAATTTAAGTGAATATTACCGAAGATATTACAAATTTAAAATGCAGGGTCGTAGTTGTTTGCGCCGGGCGGCGCGTGCCTATATAGGCTACAATTTTTGAACCCCTTTGTAACGCAGACGAAGTTGCGCGGGTCATCTAGTCTCATATAAATTTGATAAAGATCTGACTGGTAGTTTATGTACTATGCTTGAGAAATGGAAGTCGGTCGTTTTCATTTTTGTAGTAAAAATATTATGTCCTTAATTCTAATAGTTACGTAGACGAAACATACTCTTTATACAATTGATTTGACACTCCTTTCATCTGAGATCTGCGCAGTACTAAGCTCCTCTAACATTGTGATTATTATTTTCACTTGGGAATAATCGCTGAAGGCTTAGCACTTGATCCCTCAACCCTTAAGATCTAGTTTAATCCCTTGATCCCTAGATAACATCAGAAAATACCACACATTTCTTATTGGCGGTTTTCTAATTAAAAGTAATACCGAAGTGTCAGCAACCTAAATCCTTACGTCTGATCAATTGAGGAGAGGATACTGGTACTACGGATGAGTTAAGGTTCATGTAGCAGTAGCTAGAGGTGGTCACACGTATCGTCTGATCAATAGACACACAGACTATTGAGGAGAGGATACTGGTACTACGGATGAGTTAAGGTTCATGTAGCAGTAGCTAGAGGTGGTCACACGTATCGTCTGATCAATAGACACACAGACTATTGAGAAGAGGATACTGGTACTACGGATGAGTTAAGGTTCATGTAGCAGTAGCTAGAGGTGGTCACACGTATCGTCTGATCAATAGACACACAGACTATTGAGGAGAGAATACTGGTACTACGGATGAGTTAAGGTTCATGTAGCAGTAGCTAGAAGTGGTCACACGTATCGTCTGATCAATAGACACACAGACTATTGAGGAGAGAATACTGGTACTACGGATGAGTTAAGGTTCATGTAGCAGTAGCTAGAGGTGGTCACACGTATCGTCTGATCAATAGACACACAGACTATTGAGGAGAGAATACTGGTACTACGGATGAGTTAAGGTGCATGTAGCAGTAGCTAGAGGTGGTCACATGTATCGTCTGATCAATAGACACACAGACTATTGAGGAGAGGATACTGGTACTACGGATGAGTTAAGGTTCATGTAGCAGTAGCTAGAGGTGGTCACATGTATCGTCTGGTCAAAAGACACACAAACTATTGAGAAGAGGATACTGGTACTACGGATGAGTTAAGGTTCATGTAGCAGTAGCTAGAGGTGGTCACACGTATCGTCTGATCAATAGACACACAGACTATTGAGGAGAGAATACTGGTACTACGGATGAGTTAAGGTTCATGTAGCAGTAGCTAGAAGTGGTCACACGTATCGTCTGATCAATAGACACACAGACTATTGAGGAGAGAATACTGGTACTACGGATGAGTTAAGGTTCATGTAGCAGTAGCTAGAGGTGGTCACACGTATCGTCTGATCAATAGACACACAGACTATTGAGGAGAGAATACTGGTACTACGGATGAGTTAAGGTTCATGTAGCAGTAGCTAGAGGTGGTCACACGTATCGTCTGATCAATAGACACACAGACTATTGAGGAGAGAATACTGGTACTACGGATGAGTTAAGGTTCATGTAGCAGTAGCTAGAGGTGGTCACACGTATCGTCTGATCAATAGACACACAGACTATTGAGGAGAGGATACTGGTACTACGGATGAGTTAAGGTTCATGTAGCAGTAGCTAGAGGTGGTCACACGTATCGTCTGATCAATAGACACACAGACTATTGAGGAGAGAATACTGGTACTACGGATGAGTTAAGGTTCATGTAGCAGTAGCTAGAGGTGGTCATACGTATCGTCTGATCAATAGACACACAGACTATTGAGGAGAGGATACTGGTACTACGGATGAGTTAAGGTTCATGTAGCAGTAGCTAGAGGTGGTCACATGTATCGTCTGGTCAAAAGACACACAAACTATTGAGAAGAGGATACTGGTACTACGGATGAGTTAAGGTTCATGTAGCAGTAGCTAGAGGTGGTCACACGTATCGTCTGATCAATAGACACACAGACTATTGAGGAGAGAATACTGGTACTACGGATGAGTTAAGGTTCATGTAGCAGTAGCTAGAGGTGGTCATACGTATCGTCTGATCAATAGACACACAGACTATTGAGGAGAGGATACTGGTACTACGGATGAGTTAAGGTTCATGTAGCAGTAGCTAGAGGTGGTCACACGTATCGTCTGATCAATAGACACACAGACTATTGAGGAGAGAATACTGGTACTACGGATGAGTTAAGGTTCATGTAGCAGTAGCTAGAGGTGGTCATACGTATCGTCTGATCAATAGACACACAGACTATTGAGGAGAGGATACTGGTACTACGGATGAGTTAAGGTTCATGTAGCAGTAGCTAGAGGTGGTCACATGTATCGTCTGGTCAAAAGACACACAAACTATTGAGAAGAGGATACTGGTACTACGGATGAGTTAAGGTTCATGTAGCAGTAGCTAGAGGTGGTCACACGTATCGTCTGATCAATAGACACACAGACTATTGAGGAGAGAATACTGGTACTACGGATGAGTTAAGGTTCATGTAGCAGTAGCTAGAGGTGGTCATACGTATCGTCTGATCAATAGACACACAGACTATTGAGGAGAGGATACTGGTACTACGGATGAGTTAAGGTTCATGTAGCAGTAGCTAGAGGTGGTCACACGTATCGTCTGATCAATAGACACACAGACTATTGAGGAGAGAATACTGGTACTACGGATGAGTTAAGGTTCATGTAGCAGTAGCTAGAGGTGGTCATACGTATCGTCTGATCAATAGACACACAGACTATTGAGGAGAGGATACTGGTACTACAGATGAGTTAAGGTTCATGTAGCAGTAGCTAGAGGTGGTCACACGTATCGTCTGATCAATAGACACACAGACTATTGAGGAGAGGATACTGGTACTACAGATGAGTTAAGGTTCATGTAGCAGTAGCTAGAGGTGGTCACACGTATCGTCTGATCAATAGACACACAGACTATTGAGGAGAGGATACTGGTACTACAGATGAGTTAAGGTTCATGTAGCAGTAGCTAGAGGTGGTCACACGTATCGTCTGATCAATAGACACAGAGGTTTTTTTCATAAATATTCCCACAATCCTTGTATTGTGTTGGTGAGTACTCGTTACGGGTCGATCCGGGATTAATCCCTTTAATCCAGGAACATAATCCCGGGATCGTTATATACAGTACCAGTACAGATGTTTGCGAAATACGATTTTAATTCGCCGCTAAAAGGTTTGGTTTTGTTCAGCTCTTAGTTACATATTTGTGGATTTTTTAGATGTATATTTTGCTGTTGAACTTCACGTCTGTTTCGTTGAAATGGGAATTAAAAGGAGAAAGTAAAGTAATGGTATTTCCAATGCGCGTAAATGACAACTGGTGTGTCAACTGTCAAACGTTGTTTCACATAGTTTCAATGTCGGTCAATGCATACAAAACCCCCGTTTACATGTTGGTCGGCCGTCAGCGTCATTTGTCTCTTAAGTGTGTAGGCAAACCAATATGTAAACGCAACATAGAGAAGTATATTAAAGAGGTCCCGAAAAAGAGGAGGTAATGAAGTTTTCTTATTACCTACTTAGTTTGAGTAAACCGATTCCGATGTTTAACTATTTTGGACGTAATTTATCATAAATTTGAAAAAGAACCGCCTAGTTTTTGTGCTATTCTTGAAAAATGGAAAGCCGTCGTTTTCATTATTGTAAAAATACTTTTACCATGCATATCTTTGAAGATGCAAGTCCACAGATGAATATTTAAACGCTCCAAAGGCAGACGCTTTACAGTTATAGTCAGAATTTTCTTTTTAACGAAAACTATTTAAATAGAAGCTTTTAAGATCCTTCGGAACAGTAAAGCTATACAACTTCGGAGGCGGAGGTCACGCGATTCACATAATATTTGCGTGCAAAATTTTCAGTTCAATCGGAAACCGGGAAGTTTGTCAAAATTAGCTTGCAACCCGAACTTTAGTTAGATCCAGTGCAAGTTAACATAAAGCTTGTCAAATGGGAACTGTGTCATTACGCTGCATATCTTTGAAGATGCAAGTCTAATGATCATCAGCCTATAGACGTCCACTGCTGGAAATAGGCCTCCCCCAAACCTCGCCACAACGACCGGTTCTACGCTGTCCGCATCCAGTGACTTCCCGAGATCCTGAGCAGGTTTGTGTGGGGGATGCAAGTCTACAGATGAATATTTAACCGTCCCAAAGGCAGACGTTTTACAGTTATAGACAGAAAAAAAATACCAGTTCACCCATTTTTATTTGGGGTCGTGAATATTTAAACGATCTAGCAGGGTTCTCGAAAAAGATTATGTAGATGCTTGGGAAATACAAATTTGGTTCCTTTTATCTTGTTTTAAAAATGTACGATGTATGGACTGTATCGATGAACCTGTTCTTAGCTGTTGTTTTCTTTTGATTACAGTAACCGAGATAAATTTAAATGTAATGTATTTAAAACATTACTTTTCATCATCATTATCAGTCTATAGACGTCCACTGCTGGACATAGACCTCCCCCAAACCTCGCCACAACAACCGGTACTGCGCCATCCGCATCCAGTGACCTCCCGCGATCTTGACCAGATCGTCCATCTTGTGGGGAGTCTACCAACGTTGCGCTTACCGGTTCGTAAAACATTATTTCAAATTTCATTCAATAACAAAGCACATCATACACGTATTAAAAAAGTGGATTTTTCTACAAATGCCAACCCTATTAGTTTGCGGTAGGGTTGAACATGACCACCCTGTTTTACTAATGGAGTTTATGCAAACATATTTGTGCAAATATATTATACATGAGCGTATACTACACCCCATCTTAAAGAAATGTACTACACACAGTCCTCTGCAGCTCTGTACTGATTACTCTTCTCGTACACAAACAGACACAGATCCGACCTACATCTAGCGGAGAGTCCTATACTACACTACTATAGACACAGTCCTCTGCAGCTCTGTACTGATTACTCTTCTCGTACACAAACAGACACAGATCCGACCTACATCTAGCCGAGAGTCCTACACTGCACTACTATACACACAGTCCTCTGCAGCTCTGTACTGATTACTCTTCTCGTACACAAACAGACACAGATCGGACCTACATCTAGCCGAGAGTCCTATACTACACTACTATAGACACAGTCCTCTGCAGCTCTGTACTGATTACTCTTCTCGTACACAAACAGACACAGATCCGACCTACATCTAGCCGAGAGTCCTATACTACACTACTATAGACACAGTCCTCTGCAGCTCTGTACTGATTACTCTTCTCGTACACAAACAGACACAGATCCGACCTACATCTAGCCGAGAGTCCTACACTGCACTACTATACACACAGTCCTCTGCAGCTCTGTACTGATTACTCTTCTCGTACACAAACAGACACAGATCCGACCTACATCTAGCCGAGAGTCCTACACTGCACTACTATACACACAGTCCTCTGCAGCTCTGTACTGATTACTCTTCTCGTACACAAACAGACACAGATCCGACCTACATCTAGCCGAGAGTCCTACACTGCACTACTATACACACAGTCCTCTGCAGCTCTGTACTGATTACTCTTCTCGTACACAAACAGACACAGATCCGACCTACATCTAGCCGAGAGTCCTATACTACACTACTATAGACACAGTGTGATAGATCTACCTACATCTTCTGTTGATGTAAGACGTACATTTCTCGTAATGTAATTGCGTTCCCTTAAATTTCACTTGCGTGTCACTCCACTATTAGTACCCCGCTGTCCTGTGGGAGCGATCTCTACCCCTACGTTGGGGTAAAACTCATTTTTGCTTCAACAATTATGGTGACATACTGTTATTGGTTTTTTGTACATGTCGTGTTTACTGTATCACGAAGATTGTCATGATAAAAATGCTTTTGGATCTATAAAATAAAAATGAATAGCAAAATGTTAGTAAGAGCATAACTCAACACCGCCTTGACCAATTTGGCCACTTCTTTTTTTTAAATATTTGTTGATTTTTAAGGATGATACCTATAATTGATATTTAATTGAAAGTGACGCAGACGAAATTGCGCGGCCAATTTAAATCTGAGGAGTTTGTTTAAACGTGTCCATCTCAGTAACAGATGGTTGATTTGAAAAATTATTTTAATGTTTGACAGTCCATTTATCGAAGCTAAAATACTATTGATAAATAACGAAGTTCCTTATCGCGCGTTATCGAAAGGGGGCTAGACGGAAAAAATCTTACGAAAAGTTGTCACGACACTTTTTTTTTGTTTTAGATGATTATCGCTAGATAGCGCTGTGATCAAAATCTTTTAAAACACGTTCCTTTCGCGCGTTACGTTAGGAAGAAAAATATAAGATATCTTTTAATCAAAAGGAACTTCGTTCTATTCGGGTGTCCCATGACACCTCTTAAGTTTTTTTTTTAAATAATCCGCACTAAAGTCTAATAAGTCTAATTACATCATAATAAAATGACACCATGCCTCGTCGTTTTCATCAGAGACCCGGTGGCGGAATGGTGTACCGTGGATCATGATTAAATTAAGGTATGTAAATGTACTTACATAGACGTATTTTGTACATCTTTTTAAACGTATTTCTTAACTGTACTTACCTGTAAAAAAACATATAGATTATTAGATATGTAGTTTAAAGAAAACTGATTTTACTTCTAAAATAATATTAATAAAATTAAATTTTAGAATAATTATTTCATCAAATTCAATTAAAAGTAACTTAAGATGATATGGTCGTATAATATGATAATAAAATTATTAAATAGAAACTAGACAAATACAAGCTTTTAAGATCCTGGATATCATCATCATCATCAGCCTATAGACGTCCACTGCTGGACATAGGCCTCCCTCAAACCTCGCCACAACTCCCAGTCCTGCACTGTCTACATCCAGCCACCTGCCGACCAGGCGATCCTGACCAGGTCATCGGTCCATCTTGTGGGAGGTCTGCCTACGCTGCGCCTACCGGTTCGTCGTCGCAACTCTAGAACCTATCGGCCATCAGTTCTGCGCACAATGTTTTTTTTATTTTTTTTATTTCAAGGTAGATAATGTGTCTGGATATCATTTGAAATGAAATGAACTTACTTATTCTCAACGTTAATGAAAATTATCATGCTTGTTGTCAAATAGAAAGTCATAAGAACTGGCAAGAAACTCAGCAGCCATGTTTTTGTTTTTATTTATGTGTGTGCTTTTTTGTGTCAGCAGTAGATATAGTTACATCCAGTGCAAATTAAAGCTTTTAAAAACGCCAATATGTCCTCACATGATGCATGTTCGTTATTATTTGGCGGCAATCGAGTAATGTATTCAATCATTGGTTTCGAGCTAACGGTTAGGATTACAAGGGATGAGATGGCGTTAATGTGGGATGGGGTATCGATGTGGGATGATGTAGTGAAACTATTGAACGTAATGTATGCATCAGTCCGTTCGAAAAACTTTGAAAACAGTTTATCAACATATTTTAGAAAAAGGACAGATTTAGGATTGTCAAGAATAACACATGTAGGTACTAGTCAGATCTTTGTCAAAGTTATATTAGAATATGTTCAAAGTATCTTCTAACTAAAAGTATCATCGATATCGGTCCATCCGGATTAGAAATATACGCAAACACGCACAGGAAATCGTGATATTTTGTCCGTTAAACCCCCCCCCATTACGACCATGACCTTTCATCTGGAATAATAATCATCATAAGTGGTCCACCAAACTAAAAATATAAGAGGACAAACGTACAAAAAATACATTTAACATATTCAAAACGATGCCGATGTGTTAAAAATGACGTAAAATGGAACAACATTGAAAAAAGAAAAAAATATATTAATAATCTATGGAAAAAACTTCATTAATAATCTATGGAAAAAACTTCACTTCTCTTTTGGCGCCTTTTACATCGAAAACTAAAAAATAAGAAAATTGTTTCTTTATCTATTAATTGTTGATTTAATATGTAAAACGTTAATAAACGATCATAAAAAACAACAAAATTGGCGACCGTGACAGGACCTACAATTATTCCTTTTTTTACTTTTGAGAAGGCGGTCAATAATAAAAAAAGTCAAAGTCGATAAAATTGCATTTTATAAATACTAAACAACTGATTGTTTATCGATAATCGATAACATAATTTATCGATAACACCCCATCACTAATCCGGCTGTCCCATTATAACTGGAGTTTTGTTTACAGTGCCACTGAAGGGGAATCTTTCTAATAACATAACGACTTAACCACCAACAAGGGAAACAAACCCTTAAAACAACACAACATAGGGGTTAAAATCGCATCAATAAAACACATGAACGAACGACGTCTTAGTACTGTAATGTAGTAAGGGATTGATAGTTTCAAGGGAAAATGACCCCTATGACTTAAGCATAAGGGGTGATTTTCGTGTGTATTTTTTAGGTGTCTCAGTTAGGTTTTTCTATACTGTTTGTATCAGATCGATAAAATAAATTGTGATTCTGTCACCTCAATTTTTTAGTTTTTTTTATCTTGACGGTTATTATTAGTATTAAAAGTAGTAGTATTAGAAGTTATTAGTATCTTGACGGTTCATCCGTTTTGGGGAATTATGTAACTGTCCACTGCTGGGCTCAAGTCTCCTCAGTAGAGGAATCAGGTATAAACCACCATCCCTACTAATATCATAAATGCGAAAGTAACTCTGTCTGTTACGCTTCCCGCTTAAACCTCTCAACCGATTTTGATGAAATTTGGCACCTTTAGACTTTTTGCTTTAGACCTTTAGACCTTTTTGGCGTCTTTAGACCCTGAGAAAGAACATAGGCTACCTTTTAATTGAAAGTGACGTAGACGAAGTTGCGTGGGCTAGTTAAGGATTAAAAAAAACGTGACATTGGCAGTCATTTATAAAGAAAGAACTCGGGACCAAAAAAAACTGTAATTTATATTATCTTCTCGAAATCAAGCAAATAAATTGAACTAAAAAGTATTCGAATGAGTTAAATTTTAAATACTAAACTCGAGATCAGACAGTAACAATTAATTTTAATGAAAACTTTAATTACAAGCTTTTAAGATCCTGGATATCATGTAGCAGTAGAGTGCTAGCTAATACAAGTAAAATGAGCTCAAACACGACAGGTCTATCTTGTTTAGCACAAGAGTTCCTATGACCTTCCGAATCCATCATCAGATCAGCGCCATTTAGTCATATTATTGCATTGTCACGCGATATACATCAACAAAATGTCAGCTCAATAGGAAACCGGGAATTTCGTCAAATTTAGCTTGCAAGACCCAAACACAGTTACATCCAGTGCAAGTTAATATAAAGCTTGTAAAAACTATTCGAATGACTCAAATTTAAACTGTAAACTCGAGATCAGACACAGTAGAAAGGAAACACCGTATTAACAGTATTCTTTATAAAACCCACAATATTAGCGTGTTAATTACTATTCGTGTGAATCATGAACCACAGTTGAAACTATACTAGATATACAACTTAACATTATAAAGTGGTAATGAGATGTTTTAACAAGCTTTATATTAGCTTGCACTGGATGTAACTATGTACTAATGTACCTATGTTAGTTCGGGTGGAATCTTGCAAGTTAACTTTGACCTTCCCGTTGTCTGATTGAGCTGACATTTTGCACACAAATGTACATCGCGTGATAATGCAATAATATCATGGCGCTGATCTGATGATTGTTTCGGAAGGTGATCGTTCCTATGATGCTGTACTGCACAAGATAGACGTATTTAGGCTCGTTTTACTTGTATTAGCTAGCACTCTACTGCTACATGATATCCAGGATCTTTAAAGCTTGTATTTAGAAAGTTTTATTTAAAATAAATCATCCCAAAATTCAGTTGTTCGACTAAACAAAAAGAACATAGTACAATTATTTAAAGTGTACTTACTGATTTCCAATACACTGTGTGCCTAACGGATAGATCTCGTTAGCGAAAGCTTCCGAAGAGCTTAGAACTTTGGCGGGATTAAAATAGTAGAGAAAAATTAACGTCAAATGATTCATAGTTCGTGGTTTTAAAATAAGTTTCAATGGAAAGTTTCTGTGTATGAATGAAGATTCGAGTAAAGAGTGCCTCTAAATAACTTTGGACGACTTAAGGAATAAAACGCAACCGTAATATTCAAAAAACGTAGATAAGAACATTCAAAATCCAAGTCAGACAGATAAAACACACAACACCCACGAGGCTTGAAGAAAGTCTTCAAAGGTAGGCCGTTGGTAGCGTCTTCTGACATTGCAGAGGTCCATGAGCGACGGTAACTGCTTACGATCAGGTGGCCCGTTGGCTCATCTGCCTACAAGGCATTACAAAAATGTGATCCGGCACGGGACGCCTGGCAGATGTGAAACATCGACATTTTTTTGCAAAAGTAGTATGCAGAAAATAACAGATTGTGATAAAAAAACTTAAGAGGTGTCATGGGACACCCGAATAGAACGAAGTTCTTTTTGATTAAAATATATCTTTGTGCGTGAACGTGTTTTAAAAGATTTTGATCACAGCGCCATCTAACGATAATCATCTAAAACAAAAAAGTGTCGTGACGCGCGATAAGGAACTTCGTTCCAATAAAATATTACGATTTTATTCCCTGAAAATTTATTGAATAAACATTTATTTTCATTAAATTCAAAAAAATACGGTTTTATTTAAAATCATGTTGTCGTAAAATAAATTCACCAGAAATCGGTTTTACGTGCGGTTAAAGATGTTTCACATCAAAAAACCTGTCGTTTTCGTAAATTAAAAAAGATATGGGATATAATATGTTTTGCTATATAAAATTACAGCCTTACATGTTCATGTTTGTCTTACATAACAAGTGAAAACAGAGATATAACGAAATGTCGTTTTTCTATCATTCCCGCGAACTTCTCGAAAACAAGCCCGGAGCCTTCTCATCATTCAAAGCGTCTTCATTTCATATTCTAAAGGCAAATTTCATGAAAAAAATACAATTCCGTCGCCCCCGCTCCTTATTTGGACTGGGGTTTACGTGGGCAGGTCATAAGATGTAGCGAAATTTTAAATACAAGCTTTTAAGATCCTGGATATCATGTAGCAGTGGAGTGCTAGCTAATAAAACGAGTCCAAACACGACGGGTCTATCTTATTTAGTATACAAGAGTTCCTATCATCTCGAATCCATCATCAAATCAGCGCCATTTTGTCATATTCATTGTCACGCGATATACATCTGCGTGCAAAATATCAGCTCAATCGGAAACCGGGAAGTCTGTCAAATTTAGCTTGCAACCACCCGAACTTACATAGTTACATCGAGTGCAAGTTAGTATAACAAATATCTCTCTTGAAAGTCGGTTAAACTACAATCGCTGTCACCTATGACCTATCCCAAAATCTCCCAGCGTTGGGCAACTACCGTGCCACTTGTCTAAGTGTGCGTTGCATTTTATATAAGATGGAAGCTACCTCGCGTAATCAAATTATTATAAATTTAACAATAACTACATTATTGTGTTTTTGTTCTTTTTAACCGACTTTTAAGGGATTATTTTCATGAACATCTGCAAAATAACTTTACAGGAGAGCGATTTGATTGGTCCTAACTTTTGTTCTACAGGTTTAATTTTTAACGCAAGCATTTAAAATAGACTTCAGGCCTATGAAGAAAAATTATGGGTCATTTGAACCACCAGGTGACCTATCTAAAACGAAATTCTAGCATAAAATAATAAGATTCAGTTAAATAGTATGGACACATTAAATAGTATGATACACATGCCGTACAAAATCAAATGACTAAATATACCCCGGTAATTATCGGAAAACATTGTGGCCCAACATTTTTTTGTACGGCATCTGTATCATACTATTTAAATACTGCTTCTAATCCATTATTCCTCAACGCCGTACAAAAATCATGCGACAAGGGGAAAAAACGATGGTTGCAATCCCCTGAATGCTCACCTGCAGTCAGTTGGACAGCTTACAAGTGACGGCATAGTACTGAATCTTATTACTTTATGCTAGAATTTCGTTTTAGATAGGTCACCTGGTGGTTCAAATGACCCATAATTTTTCTCCATGGGCCTGTAGTCTAAAATACTATTTTTCTAATCACAAATTTTTGTTTTTTTTTATTGCCACGCAGGCAGACTAGCTAACAGCCCACCTGATCGTAAGCGGTTACCGTCGCTCATGGACCTCTGCATTGCCAGAAAACACTGCGGGGCCGCTACTTACGGCCTACCCATAAGGACTCTCTTCAAGCCTCGTTTGAAGAAGGACAAGTCATCCGCACAAATTTGTCTGCGTCACAAAGGGACAGACATTTGCGATGTGAGCTCAGAAAAATGTGTTACGACATCACATTAAAAACCTCTATATATCTCAGTGTTTCTCGACAAATAGTTTTAAAGATTGAATCATACATAGAGACAGACATCGTGAAGGGACTTTGTTTTGTAAGATTATAAGGAGAGGTAGATGAGTAATGTAATAAACATAATGATAGTATGATATCCTGTGACTCATTATTACAGGTAATTTCAGCAAAAATATCTTATCTATATTTACGCTTGTTTTCTTAGAAATAACATACCTTGTAGTCATATTTATTGAAATATCAACCTTATGATGTTTGTGTTAAATTCGATTATCCAATGATTTCAGTTACTGAACTTATACATATACTGATTTTTATCTATCAAAATTTGTAAAAAAGGAATCTTATGAGTATTATAAGACTAGCTGGCCCATTTAACTTCGTCTGCGTCACATAAGGAAATTTTGTCACCGTTTAAACCTTCCCTGGACTTCTACGAATATTTCAAGATTAAAATAAGCCAAATCGGTTGAGTCGTTCTCAAGTTTTAGCGAGACTAACGAACAGCAATTCATTTTTATATATAAGAAGATGTCTACTGTATTTTACAAAGGAGTTCAAGGACTTATATTTAACCTCTTTTTTTGTTTTATTACATCATTCAATCTACTTAAAGTTTTTCTTAGTAAACCGATTTCGATATTAACAAAACAGAAACGAAGAAATTATTTGCTATACACTACTAAGGTTATGTAAAAGTATTTTGAGTAATTTCACTTTTTTTTTTTAATTGGAGGAAATCACCGGATCACCGCCCCGAGCGGGGTATGTCGGAGTTGAACCGCACTAAAACCTCCAACCGCTCACACTCAGCGTCCGAACCCTGGCTGAGGCCAGAACCCAGCACGGGGTTATGAGGGACGACGCGACGCGTTACGCCATCGGCACTCTTTCACTTGCACCATCTCCCGGTTAGTAATTTCACATAAGACAGAAGACTTCAGTTTATTTATTTGCAAAAATCTTGATTTACGAGTAAGGTAGACTAGTATTCTTAGAATATAAAATCCCTTCTAAGAACTCTAAAAAACAGCGATATTCTCAACCACATAAATTAAAAATTGGGACATAAATCTCGTCTGTGACACCTAAAATGGTTTATACCTTCCATTTGAAATAAAAGATAAAATTCGAAACATTTTGAAATGAAATCAATCGCTTTGTCGCCAGTATTCCGGAATTACTGAACATTCCAATAGCTTTAGTCACTACATTTCTATTGCAAATTGTGAATTTATATTAAACTGATCCTGAAAATAAGGTGTGGGCCATATAAAGTTTGCATTTTTTAAAAGTTCGACTGTCATGTTGGCTGTGTGGCATGTTGCGCCATTCTGTTGAAACCAAATGTCGTCCATGTCATACTCTTCAACTTTTGGAAACAAAAATTCGTTGAGCATGGCACGGTAACGCTCGCCATTGACCGTAATGGCGGCTCATCACACCAAACCGCAACTCTTTGTGACCCGCATTGGCTTCTCAATGGTGACGTGTGGATTTTCCGACCCCCACATGCGACAATTTTGCTTATTGACATAGCCTCCGAGGTGAAAATGGGCTTCATCTGACACACACACACATTTCTTACAGTTAGGACTGAAGACTCACCACTTTGGAAGTAACTTTTCAATATTTCCCAGTTTTGTTCAAGCGTATAGCGTCCCATTTCGTAAATGTCAAACCTTTAACTAAATTATGAACACAAATTGAATGACATTTGAGCTGTCATTCTCTAAATAAACAGTAGTTCAAAATGCAAACGTTAGATTGCCCACCCTTTTTCGTCAAAGGAGTTCAGGCACTGTTAGATTTTAATAAGACCTACAAACTCGTAGTATATCTGTTTGTTCTATAATCAATAGTTTTCGCAGCGCACGCGATGTAAGAAAGTTTTCGGGTATTTTTCACACCTTGACTTACATTATTGAAGTTTTAGTAAGGATCTCTATTTTTTCCAAAATAAAATCTAGCCTATGTTACTCGTGGGTAATGTAGCTTTCGAATGGCGATTTTTTTTTGCCGTAAATAATGCTATCTCAGGCCATTGACATCAAAATAATCGATTTTTCATAAAGAAAAGCCTATTTTCTTGTCAATAAATACTCCGAAATTACATAAGATGGCATCAAAGTTAGATAAACAACGGCAGCATCGAATTCGTGACTACGCGACGAGAGAGAGGCTTAACCATTGAGCTGGTAGGATTTGGCTAACTGTACATAAGGGTGGTCGCTTGTTGATAAGCGGGAGCGATTTGGAAAAATCTTACAATACATCTAAATGTAAAATAAACTTTCTGGGTGAACCGATTTCAATTACTCTTTTTACAAGCTTTATATTAATTGCACTGGATGAACTGTGTAAGTTCAGATGGAATCTTGCAAACTCAATTTGACAAACTTCCCGGTTTCCAATTGAGCTGACATTTTACACGCAGATGTATATCGTGACAATGCAATAATATGACAAAATAGCGCTGATCTGATGATGGATTCAAACGTGTCCATAGGAACTCTTGTGCTTGTTTTACTTGTATTAATTAGCTAGAACTCTACTGATACATGATATACAGGATTAAAAGCTTGTATTTAAAGTTTTCTTTAAAATATTTGTAATGAAAACTTTTTAGTATTGTATTACATAGTAGAGAATTAATAGACTCTCATCTGACATTTTGTAAAATGACATGAATGGAAGAAAGTTTTCATTAGATTAATTTTTTGATTCAATATTGTGTAAATAAATATCTTAAATGTTTTTTTTTAAACAAAAACAGCAGGAATACTATGGAGAAGAAAGGCTACGGACAGAATATTGTGAAGAAGGATAGAGGAGGCTCTTGCCACAGGGCACACAGACATGGTTGTCGAAGCAGCAAACAAAGTATAGTTATAGTTATAGATATTTTAAGGTACATAACATTGTTTAGTTTGTAAGTAATATTAGTTTTTAGCCAGTCTGAATAAAGAGCTTTATTATTATTATATTATTAAATGTTTTTTTGCTATTTTAATTTACAGAAATGCAATTTTGATATTATTTATTTTCAAGAAGATTCTATTACCATTATATATTTTATACTAGTTTATGTCTAAAGGGACAAGAGAAACCTTACCATTTAAAATGCGTAATTTTTTGCCCTTAGGTACCCTTCTTGTACCCTTTCCGTTAGGTTTCATATTATATTTCACCCTAGATAACTTTGTATCATATTTCCAATAATTAGCTATAAATGAAGACTTAGAATTTAAACTAGATAGATCAAGGAAACTAATTAGCAATATTTTTATAAGCTTTATACAGATCCACCATCTGTAACTTTGGACAATCTGACGTGGGATCGGTTAATTTTTTTCTTCTGACATTGTATGGAAATCGTACGACTATCGTTGCGGACTTCCATACTATGATGAATTTTTTTTTATCCATATCCTAAAATAAAGGTAGTTCTAAGTTTTATTTCGACAGGTCATTCACCCGACGTCAGATTGTCAAAATGTAACAGATCCGGGGGCAATCCTGTCAGTTGAATTTGACAAACTTCCCGGTTTCCGATTGAGCTGACATTTTGCACGCAGATGTATATCGCGTAACAATGCAATCATATGGTACCATAGTGCTGATCTAATGAGTCTGAAGGTCATAGTAACTCCTGTGCTAAACAAGATAGACCCGTCGTGTTTGGGCTCGTTTTACTTGTCTTATCTAGTCTACTGCTACAAGATATTTAAAAGATCTTTAAAATATTATTTTCTTGATTTTATATGGAGATAAAATACAGTTTAATAATAACATTGTACAAACCAAACTAATTTCGCAACGGCTGCGTAATTTCACTTCAAAAACAAATAATTCTAAAGCAAATAAAACGGCTTTTCTATTTCGAATTGAATTTCAAACATGTCACGTCATTGTAGTGCAGGACACGGTGCCCCGAGGTGCTAGGGATGGGACTGTTATCGATAATAATATCGATAGTAAATTCATCAATATTTCCCAAGCGCTATGACTTGTCCTTTAAACGAGGTTTGGGTCCTAAAAGTAAAGCCGTAGGTAGCTGCCCCGCAGAGGTCCATGAGCAACTGTAACCGCTTACGATCAGGTGGCCCGTTAGCTCGTCTACAAAGCAATAAAAAAACTACAAAGTGTTCTGCATATGACAAAAGTAAGTTGCGTTCCAAAAACCCCACTTAAGAGGCAAGTGGAAGTCCGGCGATTTCCTTCAACACAAAAAAAGATAAAAATGATACTCGGGTTGCAGTAGTTCATGAGCGACGGTGACCACTTACTATCGGGCATAGAATTATCACATCTGAAATCCACATCACTTCTACCGTCAGCAAGAGAAGCTTTCGCTCCCCGGCTGGGTAAAAAGCCTGATTCAGGAGGCGGTCGTTTTTGACACGGCGCGTATTGTGAGGAGGTTCCTCTCTCTTGAGCTTTGACCACTGATGGCTTGGGTCGTAGACCCCGTCTCCAGTGGCTCTCTGTTTTTTATATTGTATTTTTAAATTTATTTTTTTGTAATTGTTTTTTTTTATATTATGTAAAAAATGAGCAAATAATATAATGCCATAATTGATTGAGTGGGTGAACCGATTTTGATGACTCTTTTTTTCATATAATTCTTATTGTTCATATCGGGTCCTCCTATTACAGTTTTAGCGAAATCTTATGAGTACTTTTTGAGCTATTTTTAAAAATATAAGAAGATTTTTCATGATTTGTGACGCACTTTTTCGCTTATTCATGAACCGATTTAGATAATTGTCTGAAAGGTAGCTTGAGCTTATAATTTTGATAAAGACCTGAAAGTAGTTTCAGTTATAATTGAATCAAAATCAATTTTCTTTAAATGCTCATTTATGTAATTATCCAACTCAAAGTTAAATTACGTAATGGTTGATAGTTTGCCCAATAATTATATAATTTTAGTGCATAAACCTACCCATGGGAATGGAGGTAAAGTTCTTTGAAACTCTGTTTATAAATTATAAATTTGAAGACGTGGCATAGACTAGATAATATTGTAGAAATGACATATTGAAAAAAATGACAAAAATTTGGATCATTACAGTTTTGACCGACTTCCAAAAAGGAGAGGACTCAATTGGTCTACATATTTTTTTTGTTTTTTTTTTTTTTGGGAGGACCGATTTGAATGATTCTGGTGTCAGATGAATGGTAATGGACGTGATAGGGTCCCATTTGCTTTAAGATCGAACAAATACTCTTGGATTTATATTTAAAAATGTGTATTTTTAACAGACTTATATCTTTTCTATCTGAACCAATTTCAATGTTTCTTGTTTTGTTGGGAGGCAGACGCTTTGGATCTGGTAGTTTTTGCGCTATACTCGAGAAATGGAAGTCGGTCGTTTTCATTTTTGTAATCTATACTAATATTATAAAGCTGAAGAGTTTGTTTGTTTGTTTGAACGCGCTAATCTCAGGATCTACTGGTCCGATTTCAAAAATTCTTTCACTGTTAAGTTAGTTAAGGTTATAGGCTATATTTCATTTTCAAAAAAATTAGGGATCCGTATACCTATATATAATCGAAAGCTGCAAAAACTATTATATACAATAGAACAAAATGATGTACCACGGGTTTTTAGGTCTTTTGAAGACAAACAAATAGTCCGCGACAGCATATATCTAACTATCATAGTTTAGTCACAATAACCGCTTTTATGGTTATGAAAAATATTTTTTCGTCCCAAGATTGAATTTAACGTTAAATGAGTATCGTTATATTAACCCTTATCCAAATTAAGTATTTTGTTACCAAGAGTATTAATGTAGAAGTAAATTACTTTTTGTTTTATTCCAATCGGACTTTTCGTTTAGAAGTTATTACGAGTATAAAACAAAATGAATATGTGGGGCACTGCGGGCCGCGAAAATAATAGCTCGACGGCATTGCGAGTACTGTTTGAACCCCTTTGTAACGCAGACGAAGTTGCGCGTGTCAGCTAGTGAAAATATAAAGCTCATCTGTAGTCACTGTCTAAGCAACTCAATGTTTTTAAATAAAGTAAACCTAACCTCACAAATAACAGAATATGACACACAAATACTATTGAGAAGTTTGCAATGAGAGTAAGCCGGCAACCGAAGCTAGTTACTAGTTTTAATTGAAGTCGGGCTAGTTTTAACCGGATCAGACTGGTTCTACCTAGTTTGTACGTTTATAGTTTATACTAGATCGGATGGATGAATGTATTTATCATTCATTTATATATGTTTTGTAGCAAAAAACGAAAATCGGTATATTTTTATCGTTCTTAAATAAGTCTTAGTAAATTGTGTGTCTTATGTGACGCAGACGAAGTAGCGCAGGTTTATTAGTGAAAGATAAATAAAACAGTCTAAGAATAAAGTTTTTGGACCCAATCTCTGTCTCAAGATCCAAAAATAATAAATTTCAAATTAATACCTAAATTACAAAAAGTATTGCTTACTTCGAATTTTATTTAACGCCGTTTCACAAAGCATCTTCAAAATAACTAACTTCTAAAACATTACACAGCAAAAATATCTTCAAAATCATACCTATCAAAATTCTAATTCACACTCCGACATTATACTATATTATAAAATCAAAACAAAATGAATTTAAAACTTAAAAGAGATGTTAATGCCATGTCTACATAATTCTCTACTCTATGTCTAGCTTTGAGAATACATAATAAGCAAATACCCTCTTCTATTAAGTTAAAGAATTAACTTGGTCTTTAATTTACTTAAATTATGTAAATATTTTACTAGAAAAGTTCTTCAAAGAAAGTTTTCATACATTTTTAAATTGTATGTTTAAACTTAGGATGAAAAGCTTTATTTTAAAATTATTTTGTTATCTAATATTACTAGATATAGACTGAACAAAACAGTACAGAATAGTGTCTCCGAACAACATTACCTACAAACATCAAGTATTTTATTCTGTACCAACCCGTTACAGCCCACTGTTGGGCTCAGGTCTCCTCCGAAGAGGGATAAGGCATAGTCCACCACGCTTGCCCAGTGCGGATTGGGGACTTCACATATCTTCAAAGGATTTTTAGAATCCTTTTCCGACATGCAGGTTTCCTCACGATGTTTTCCTTCACCGTTTTTAGCCAGTGGTGTTGTGAAAAATTGTACATAAATCTTTTTCACATTTTGATTTGAACCCGCGACCTCCCGTTCGGAAGGAAGCGCTTCGATTACTCGGCCACCACGACTACCTCAGACACCGGAATTTTAGCCCCAATATCTTCAAAGGATTTTGAAGCTCATTCTCCTCAAGTTTTCAATAAACTGGGAACAATTGAAACAGCAGTATATCTACAATTTAGTATTGATCTTGTAAATTAAGACGGGTGGGGTCGTTCCCGCTGACCATGCGACAACTAATGAAACTATGTGTCCCTCGCACAATCAAGTGAGGACGCTTAATGGTAGAGATGCGTTCACAATGGTTAAAAATAATGATGAATTTCAGAAGCTTTCGCTCCCCGGCTGGGTAAAGGGCCTGATTCAGAAGGCGGTCGTTCTTGACACGGCACGTATTGTGAGGAGGTTCCTCTCTCTTGAGCTCTGACCACCCAAGCCGGGTCGTAGGCATCGCCTTCAGTGGCCCTCTGTTTTTTATATTGTATTTATAAATTTTGTTTATTTGTATTTTTTTTTTAAATATAATGTAAAAATAAGTGAAAATAAATGATGGATTTAATTTATGTCTCTTACAAGCTGCTGCTCGCGACGTCTGCGTGAACCCTACACAGCGACTAAGTTATACCTTTTTTCCCAAAAATTGTTAAAATTTTTCTTACCGTAAAAACCATATTTGAAGTTCAAAGAATTTAATAAATATATTGGCCAAATTGGTCCAGTCGTTCTTGAGCTATAGGCTTATCAACACATTTTGTGATTCATTTTATTCTTTTTGAAAAATGATAATGACCAGCTTCCATTTTTTAATAATAGCACAAAAACTGCCTAACAAAACTAACAAACTATCAATTTTTTATGAGATTATGTTCAAAGTATCTGCTTTCTACCAAAAAAAGGAACGAAAAAAAGACACGCATAGCAAACTGTGAAATGTTGAAGTCGATCTTTAAGAAACAATCCAGATGAGGAGATCTTTAAACGAGGTTCATGAGCGACGGTAACCGCTTACCATCAGGTGGGCCGTAGGCTCGTTTATCTACCTTGCAATAAAAAAAAAAAAGATGACACGACGACCAACAATTATTCATATTGCCATTACAACCAAACAAAGTTTTCCTCTTCATAACATTAGTGTTTTTTTTTTTGGTACGTGGGACTACACTAAAACCTCGAACCGCTCACACTCAGCGTCCGAAACCCGGCTGAGGCCAGAACCCAGCACGGGGTTATGAGGAATGTAAAAAATAATCGATTTTTCTTTTAATCGATTATTATTTTCGTGTAATCGATTTTGAAAGTCATATTAATCGATTTTCAATAAATCGATAAATAAATTACGCGATTAAATCGATTTCCATAAATAACACCATCTATGCGCCGAATAAAAAAAATCGATTATTTATTTTCATTAAAATCGAATATGGACAAATCGTTTAATCAATACATAATATAAAACAAAGTCGCTTTCGCTGTATGTCTGTATGTATGCTTAGATCTTTAAAACTACGCAACGGATTTTGATGCGGTTTTTTTTAATAGATAGAGTGATTCTTAAGGAAGGTTTGTATGTATAATAAATGCATAATATAGTAGAGAAACACTGATAAATTTAAAGGTTTCTAATGTGATGTCGTAAATAGGCACGTTTTTTTGCGCTTATATTGCAAACGCTGGCTGAACCCTACGAGATAGACCAAAATAATGTACTACAGTATTGTTCACCTTAAAAAGTTCAACAAAAAAGTCCGCGATGGTATATGTCTATCTCTTAGGGATAACCCAGCATAACCATTTTTATTCTTTACTAAAAAATGGTTACTTACGAAGTGATTTTAAACAATACAGCATTAATCCTTATCCAATTAAGTACCTTAAATAAATTGTGCATTTATTATAGATCAATATGCTTTTTACAGCATGTAATTTAAGTGAATATTACCGAAGATATTACAAATTTAAAATGCAGGGTCGTAGTTGTTTGCGCCGGGCGGCGCGTGCCTATATAGGCTACAATTTTTGAACCCCTTTGTAACGCAGACGAAGTTGCGCGGGTCATCTAGTGTTTAATAAAATAAAATCGATTCTTTTCCATTAATCTCGCATCCCTAGGCGCGACGCGTTACGCACTCGGCACTCTTTCTCGTCGCGCCGTCCCCTTAGTGTAGATGAGTAAAAAAGTTGATCAAAAACGGACATTTGCAAAGTCTTAAATATTCCAGTATCTCATCATGAAGGCGCCCTTACAAACCATGTAAGTGATAGCCGGGCGAATTGGACCGTACTGTAATTTATTTGTTTGTGAGCGTAACACAAACATATTAGTGTGTGTGTCGAGTTACTAATTTAATGAAAAACCGAGTTTAAAAATAACCCTTTTTAGTTAGTGAATAAATTCGTCGTGAAGTCTAATGATTGATGTTGATATTTTTTCGATATTTTTTTTTGTATTATTTATTTATTTCACAAAACACATACAATTTGAATGATTTAGATGATGTATTAAGCTTGTGTGTCCGGGCGGCGCGACAGGAAAGTGCGCCGAGAGCGTAACGCGTCGCGTTGTCCCTCAAAACCCCGTGCTGGGTTCTAGCCTCAGCCGGGGTTCGGACGCTGAGTGTGAGCGGTTGGAGGTTTTAGTGTGGTTCAACTCCCACATATGGGTGGTGGGAATCTGGTGATTTCCTCCTGAACTGAAAAAAAAAGCTTGTGTGTCACGATTTTGACTGCTTTTTGACCGACTTCTAAAAAGGAGGAGATGCTCACTACATCTGTTTTGTTTATTTGTTAGTTCCTTCATAACTTTAGTTGGGATGGACCGGTTTGAATGATTCCATTGTCAGATGAAAGGCGGTGATCGTTATGGGGACCCATTGAATTTTTTTTAAAGATCGATACGTATTTTTGGATCTGTGTTTAAAAATGTGAATTTCTAACGAACAAAAATCAATGGAAGGCTGTCGTTTTCATTTTTGTAATAAAAATATTATTTTGTCTATCTGTTTCGGTAAATACTGCAGCTTTAAATAGTAACTTAGTCTACAAACCAGACTTCTTGACGCAGACGAAATTGCATAGCATATAAAATATGCATGTATTCTTGGCTAAGATATTTGGCCGGTCTTAATGGGGCGTTAAGGCGTGGTCCTTTGATGAAGTGCAGCTCAATAAATCTAACAGTATACGTTGATTTCTTTTTAGTCTAACGTTGGGGCGGTGGGGATGTTACTGTTGTTTTTTACAAGCTTTATATTAACTTGTACTGTAACTATGTAAGTTCGGTTGGAATTTTTGACAAACTTCCCGGTTTGAGCCGGAATTTTGCACGCAGATGTAAATCGCGTGACAATGCAATAATATGACAAAATGGCGCTGATCTGATGATGGAGTCGGAAGGTTGTTTATAGGAACTCTTGTACTAAACAAGATAGACCAGTCGTGTTTGGTCTCGTTTTACTTGTATTAGCTAGCACTCTACTGCTACATGATATCCAGGATCTTAAAACCTTGTATTTAAAAAGTTTTCTGTAAAATAAATTATACTTAACCTATTTTTTCGGGTAATATACCAATGATAACTGTACTGTACTGTACCAACCCATTACTGCCCACTGTTGGGCTCAGGTCTCCTCCGAAGAGGGATAAGGCATAGTCCACCACGCTTGCCTAGTGCGGATTGGGGACTTCACATATCTTCAAAGGATTTTTAGAATCCTTTTCCGACATGCAGGTTTCCTCACGATGTTTTCCTTCACCGTTTTTAGCCAGTGGTGTTGTGAAAAATTGCACATAAATCTTTTTTTTTTTTTTTTTTCATATTAAGATTTAGAGCTTTAGAGATTTACCAATGATAACGCAGACCCTGAATCGCGGTTACGACATTTGCAGAAATTTTCGCATATATACGGCATCTGAAATCTACTACAGCGGGCTTCGGTCTGACCGGGCATACACTACCTCGCCCGCAAGGAGATCTTCCTTTAGCCATAAGTACACTGTAGGTACCCACAAACTTTAGCACACTTTAATTTACAATACCTACTGAACTATTAGTACAATATTATCTAACTTTCTTCGATAAAAGGACTATCCAACACTGAAAGAAGTTTTCAAATCGGACCTGTAGTTTCTGAGATTAACGGGTTCAAACTCTTCATCTTGAAATATTATAGATATCAACTTATTCAGACACTCGCGGTTTTCTATAGTACTTTTAAACACAACAGTCACTAAGGGTTCATGCTCAGAGAGTCTTGTAGATACAGTGAGTGGTGTGTCGAGAAGTGAGTTCGAGTTCCAGTAGTACTACCCAAAAGCGAACGAGAAAGAGGGTGGACAGATTTGTTTGCTCTTAAATCGACCCGCAGTATCCAGTCTTCTCGTGATCATGACGTTTGCAACAACAACGAAATATCGAGACAACTCAATTAATTAAATATCGTGGTAAGAACCCGTTCACAATGCATGAAAGTATTATAGATATCTTCTGAAAACCGTGAATATAAGTTCTAAGAAACTCGCCGACATCAAAAATGATCGCTTCCTTTACCTTCTCATTTTCATCTGTTTAAAAATGTCATCGGACTGTGGCTAAAAACTGTGGAGTAGCTCACAATGTTATTATTTTTTCAAGCTTTATATTAACTTGCACTGGATGTAACTGTAAGTTCGGGTGGAGTCTTGGAAGTGAAATTTGACAAAATCCTAGTGTCCGATTGAAATTTTTGCACGCAGAAACATTGTACACTTACGTAGCGTGACAATGCAATAATACAAAATGGCGTTGGTCTGACGATGGGAACCGAAGACAGGAACTCCTATACCAAAATTAGATAAACCCGTCGTGTCCCCCCTCATTTTATTTGCAACAGCACTATATGTATAGCACAATATTAAATTAAAAAAAAGACATGCCCGCTGAGTTTCTTGCGCCGGTTCTTCTCAGGACAGAGGCGTAATTTTAGCGTACTGGTGGTAGAACTTTTGATTTTATTTTTGACTTTCAAAATGTATGTGTGTCCACATCTACTTTGAAATAAATGATTTGAATTTACTGCTACATGATATCCAGGATCTTAAAAGCTCATATTTAAAAAGTTTTCTTTAACATAAATTTATCAGTAAAAACATTATTTAAACCATCTTTTTATAATCGTTGGCGTCTCCACACACTTCTTTGTTCTCAACACATGGCACACACATGTCTTCACCTAAATCAAGGCAGGATACATCAATGATATATTAATTGTTCCTTATTATAATATTGAGTTATTAATCAAAGGAAAAATATATTTAAAGAACGGAAGTTTTTGAAATTTTAATTTGAGTATCCGTTTCTTTGATTTTTTTACCAAATGAAAATGTAAAATGTTAATTATAAATACATGTGATGAACCGATCTAGATGATTCTCTGAACCGACCGGAAAATAAGGTAATTAAGTTAATCATATTTTTTTGTCCGCGCATAACTTTAGCTGAGTTGACCAATTTGGATGATTCTTTTTCGATTTTATACGTGATGGTCGTTGTAGCGTCCCATTTAATTTAGTTTAAGATCGGAAAAGTACTTTTGGACATTTTTTTTTAAAAGGCAATTTTTTAACTAAACAAGATTTTAAAATTTTTGTACGTGATAGAATAGCTATTTTCTGAATGAACTGATTTCGATGATTATTTTTTTGATACGATGTACATTTTGAGCATTATCTCACATAAATTTGATAAAGATCTGACTGGTAGTTTTTGTGCTATGCTTGAGAAATGGAAGTCGGTCGTTTTCATTTTTGTAATAAAAATATTATTGTAAAAAGTGTTACTTATTTCTTCAAGAAACATAAGAATATTACACACAACCAGGTGTTCTGTTAAAGTATAAATATATACACATAAAAAGGCACGTCCGTACGTTTATTGAATTAATTCCATTCGTAGATAAGACGGACACGGAAACAGCATTAGTCTGGAAGTAAATGATCGTTTACAAACAGAAAAACAAACAAAATAGTTTTATATTTACTCTTAAAGATAAGTTGTTATTCGATTTTATAGATTGACTTAAGCTTTAAAAATGAAAATTATCAAATTAACTTGAAACTACTTAAATATCATAAGTAAGTTTTGAGGTTATATTTTACATAAATGAAAACGATAGACTTTCAATCATTGAAAGACCAAACTAAATAGCACAAAACTACCAATCAGATCTTTATGATTGTAAAAAACCTAATGCTGCCAGTGAGAGAGAAGTAAAGAACGAATCATAAAATAAAACTAAGAAAATAAAAGTTGTGAAAAAATGTACAAAAACGTCTGTATTCGGCAATGGAATGTTCTAAATTCAAATAAGCGCGCCAACATCTATTCTCTATTACAATTCAAAAAGTATTTATACAAAAGAGGTTTAAATAACAAATATTTAAACTATTTATAAATGGCGCTATCGTCGACACAACTATGTTTTTTACTAGAATATTATAAAATATGAATTATTGATTCTGTCGCCTACAATGATATTTACATGAGTATACGTCTAAAGTATGTTCTCTAAAAAAAAATCATAGAAGAAGTTCACATAAATATATATGCAAACGCATAACAAATCGAGACTAAAAAATACACTCGACTTGATAACCCCTTTTGGAAAGTTGGTTAAAAAAAGTAATTGCGATGATTAGTGTCAAAATAATGATTGAAATATCCTTTTCGTGGGGCTGCGCAAATGTTGACAGTTTTGCGTCGGACACAATTATTGTAGCGACCAATAATAACGCGCGAGATCCTGAATCGCGGTTACGACATTTGCAAAAATCTTCGCATATACAGGGTGTTAAAATCCGATGAAACAATACTTTCACAGCAAATAGTATACTTGATGTAGAAGCCATCCACCAAGTCTGGGTTTTCTAGGCATAATATATCATAAGTTATAACTAATCAAAACTAGTATTTATTTTCTATTAGTAGGAGATTATTATAGTACGGAACTCTAAAATTGCGATCGGATGTGCCGGTGTGCGTGAAAATAGCATATAGATATAGCACGCTAAATGTAGGTCAGGGTAGGGTTGTTAAAAATAATACAAAATAATAATTTTTCAACTTTGTATGGGAAAATAAAGTGATCGTCTCCGTTTCAAAAGTATGTGTATATGATTTGAAATGTGAAATAGATTAAGCCCTTAAAGTATTGTTTCATCGGATCATAACACCCTGTATACGACATCTGAAATCTACTACAGTGGGCTTCGGCCTAACTAGCTGCCCCGCGCAACTTCGTCTGCGTCGAAAAACTAAATAAAAAAATTTAAGGGTGGACTACCCTTAACATTTAGGGGAATGAAAAATAGATGTTGGCCGATTCTCATAGACACCGGATAAGCACATAAAATTTCATCAAAATCGGTCAAGCCGTTTCGGAGGAGTATGGCAACGAAAACTGTGACACGAGAATTTTATATATTAGATATTATAAAGAGGGAAGGTTTGATTGATTGCTTGTCTGTTTGTCTCGAATAGGCTCCGAAACCACAGGTCCGATTTCAAAAAATCTTTTTAACGGACAAGATTTCAATGGAAGTCCATCGTTTTAAATCCCTACTAATATTATAAATGCGAAAGTAACTCTGTCTGTTACGCTTTCCCGCTTAAACCTCACAACCGATTTTGATGAAATTTGGCACAGACAATCTTTAGACCCTGAGAAAGAAAATAGGTCTTTTAATTGAAAGTGACGCAGACGAAGTTGCACGTACATAACAATAAAGTATGTACCATTTCACAATTCTACATTGTTTCTATCGCACACAAACATGAATTCCTTACTACATTTAAAATCCTTAACGTTAAACGTCTGGTCCAATGACATGAACATAAATAATAAGGCGACATTATGTCTCAGCAAATTACGGAGAACGTTTCGAGAGAGAATTGACGTCAAAGATATTTAAATTAATAGAGGGGATATTCATTTTAAAGAGTTTGACAGTGACGTTTCAAATATTGTGAAGTAGCGCTAGAATCGAATTATTTTGAAGAAAACACTTGACTTGCAGACTTTAGATACTAAATATCATGAAGCGTGATATAAAACCAGCCTAGACACGTCGGACACTTATTTAGCACAGTAGTTCCTATGGCCACCTTCCATTTCCTTCATCAGATTACCAGTATCATAATAATATTATTGTATTGTGACGCGATACACATCTGCATGCAATGTTTTATTGGAGACTAGGAAGTTGGACAAATTTACCTCGCAAAATTCCACCCGAACTTACATTGGTTCATAGTTACATCCAGTGCAAGCTATTATGAAGCTTGTAAAATAAGTTTCATTCAGTATAATAATATATTATAAAAAAAATGTGAGCCATCACGAGACGCCTGGCAGATATGAAACTACAAAAATTTACGAATTTATTTCAAATCGTGTTTGGACCTACGGCATCCAGCTATGGGGATCAGCATGAAAATCAAATATTGCCAACATACAAAGAGCTCAAAATGGCATCTTAAGGAACATATCTTACCCACCTTGGTTTATTATAGTTGACGAATTGCATGGAGAACTAGGCATTGCCACTGTCAGTGAAGAAGTCAAACGCTTCTCAACATCATATAAAAAACGACTTGCCAAACATCCAAATGTATTGGCAACTCAACTCACTATAATCAACTACCCAAACGACTGAAAAGACAATATATTATCGAACTTGATTTTTGAAGAATAAGAGAAGAGGCCACTGGACCACTTCCCTTACAACGACAGGAACATACAACTCACCTGCTCATAGTTTTATTAACTGATCGCAGATTTCCTAACAATAAAAAAAAAAATTCAAATCGTGAAAATGTGCTCGTAAAATAACACAAATTAACTGCCGTTTGTTTTCTTACGCCAGAAATCGGTTTTACGTGCAGCTATAGAGGTTTCACATCAACTTGTCAATGTCCAGTCTACAGTTTTTTGATGTTTGTAATGTCTTTGACAAAAACGGGCTGGTCTGATTGATCACAATACTAAAATAAGTGCCGCGGCTTCAAACGTTGGTGTTACTTCTCTTTGCCTTTTTGTATACAAAATTAGAACTATTTAGTGATGCGTTAAGTTACTTTTTACAAGCTTTATATTAACTTAGTTTTTAAAAAAAATTCACCATTCGATAGCTACATTATCCACGAGTAACATAGGCTATATTTTATTTTGTAAAAATAGAGATCCCAAAAACTGTCTTACATCGCGTGCGCTGCGAAAACTATTGATTATAGAACAAAATGATGTACTACGGGTTTGTAGGTCTTATTAAAATCTAACGGTGTTTCCTGAGCCCCTTTTAGACGCAGATGAAGTTGCGAGGATCAGCTAGTATTAAATAAATCATGAACAAAATGACGCCCTCGACTAAGGAAACTAGGATTATTAGTTTGAAACCCAAAGCCTTAATATTTATGAGACTTTAAACTTTTTCCAAACAAGGGGGAGCAACTGTCAAAAGTTCAACGACCTTTTGACATTTGTTTATTGACGACACAGATTACACTAAGGACTAGAGTGATAACTGAAAAACAACAACTTAGTAATCTATGTTAAGTTTTAATAATTTTGAAGAAAACTTATAAAGCTTTTGAGATCCTGGATATCATGTAGTCAAACACGTTGGGTCTATCTTTTTTAGTACAAGAGTTTTATTTTTATTTTTATTTTATTTTATTGGTTTACAAAACTGGTCATTACAATGGTGTTACAATAAATAAATGAGCATAACAAACATGATTATATGAATGACCTACTGGATGTAAACACAGCATGCAAATAGTTCCTATGATCCGAATCCATCATCAAATCAACGTCATTTAATTTTGTCATATTATTGCATTGTCACGCGATATACATCTACGTGCAAAACGTCACCTCAATCGGGAAGTTTGTCAAATTTAACTCGCAAGATTCGACCCGACCTCACATAGTTACATCCAGTGCAAGTTAATAAAATAAAATAAAAAATAGCTTAAAACTTACGCATAACAATGTATGCTAGCAAAGTTTTGTTATTTAAACATAAGTATACAAATATAGACGAATTCGCGTGAACTCACACCCCACCATTTAAATATGGTAGCTGTACATTTAATAGCCAAAACGTGCTTCAAAGCGTAATTTCATACATTATATTTAGACATCGTTTAGTGTAAATGTGTTGAGATCCCTTCGCTTTTATCCCGCGGCCCGCAGTTTGCCGCCATCTGTCATCGCGGTGACAGTTAGAGAACGTCAAAAATAGTTTGACGTTTTTTAGGCAAAGGTATTCGGATTATTGAGGTTATTTAAAAAAGGTTTTTTTTAACTGTAATTAACTATTTTGTTGTGCATGAATCTTTAGGTCAGGGTATGCAGAAATTTAAATCTGACTTAATTATTTAAGAATCAACATCATACAAGCAATATACTAACTTATTGTTTAATACACACAAATATTAGGAATGAGAAGTGTATTACGATTAAATATACTCCAATTTATCGATTTATATTGTTTATCGTTAATCAACTTTAATAGCCTAGGCTATTCAGTGCACCATTCCGATTTGGAATGGACTCCCATCCACGGTGTTTCCGGAGCGCTATGACATGTATCTCTTTAAACGAGGTTTAAGAAAAGTCCTGTATGGGTAGGTGATAGATAATGGCCCCTCTTTGCCCTGACATTGCAGAGGTCCATTAGCTATGGTAACCGCTTACCATCAGGTGGGCCGTAGGCTCGTGTATCTATTAAGCAATAATAAAATAAAAAAATTGCTTGTAGAGCTGCACGCCACTGACTGCCACTGAGTCATTTAGGTACCGATAAAAAAGCATTAAAGTAGAAAATATGCATTCAAAATGTGCGATTAAAGTTTAAAATCACAATTAAAAGCAAAAATAATTTTTTTTTGTACATCTCCATAACAGTA
This sequence comes from Trilocha varians, assembly GCA_030269945.2. Classification (NCBI taxonomy): domain Eukaryota; kingdom Metazoa; phylum Arthropoda; class Insecta; order Lepidoptera; family Bombycidae; genus Trilocha; species Trilocha varians. The sequence continues at coordinate 14,187,919 of AP028278.1, read as the reverse complement.
GGTCATCGTATGACGATCCCAGATGTTGTTAATGACTCAATCGAATCAGTCATGAAAATGATTCATTCTCTATGAAACTAAATATTATTAAGAAACATAAATCATAAGTTTATCGCTTTGCTATAGCCACGAAAGGACTGTTAGAAAAGGATTTCAACAATAAAAATTTGTTCTTCTTCAAACGAGGCATGAAGAGAGTCCTGAAAGGTAGGTCGTAGGTAGCAGCAGCGTCCCTTGACATTGCAGAGGTCTATAAGCAACAGTAACCACTTAGGCCGGGTGTTCGTCTTAATTTTCTTTGGGATAATTAAAATCAGTCTAACATCAATATCACTATAACATAATCTTATGTAAATTGTTAATCTCGCTAAAACTCGAAAACAGCTGAATTGATTTGGCTAATTTTAGTCTTGAAAAGTCGTAAAAATCCAGTGAAGGTTTGTACAATAAAAAAAAATCACGGGAACACTCTTAAGTGACGCAGACGAAGTAGCGACAGCCCACTAATTTGTAATAACTATTACGCTGAATAATAATTGATCTTAAATTATTATTACACCTAAAATTGTACCAAATTCTCACAACTTCGAAACTTATCTCTGCCTCAGAAAACCGCAGTCTCCGAACTCCTCATAGCTACGTTGACAGCCGTCATTTTGACATCTGTCAAAAGTGACAGTAATTAAAGCGACCGCAGCGCCATCTGTCACCGGCGTTGACAGCTCGAGAAGTTTAAAATAAACAGTTGAAAATAGATGGTTAAATTGGGATGTTTTTTGAAAAATTTTGGGTGAAGATGTGGGAATTTTTGGGAGTTAAAGAGGTCTTGAGTTTGGCGAGTTGTATTTTTTTTATTCTTATATAAAGGGTGTTACACAAGCAGTAAGAAAATCCTTAAAACGTAGGTCGTAGGTATCGTCCTCGCAGTGCCCCCTTAACATTGCATAGGTCCATGAGCGACCTCAACCACTTACGATCAGGTAGCTAGTTGGCATGATAAAAACAATAATGAAAACAAAGCAAGACTTATGTCACTTATTTTTCGATATTTTTTAGGCTCTGGTTAAAAGAGTTACTCTATATAATATCCATTATGCATATTATTTTGTGGATTGTGAGTTCCAACTATTTTAACAAAATTTTATACATTTTTTTTTCTTCTAAGGGTACATTTATGTGGTGAATTGGTGCGTTTGGAATTGTGTGACTATTTAATATTAAATACTTAAGCTTAGCAATAAGTAACTGTAACATTCATAGTTTAAGGACGCAATAAATGATTTTATTTTAAATTTATTTTCATGTACCACGAAAAAGTATATTTCTTGCTTCTATTCAGCTGAGTAAATTATAATCATTATTTTTTTTAATTAATTGCAATTGCATTGAGCCATATAAGACATTTTAACATCTCATTCATAATATTAGTATGATTGGTATAACGCATACGTGTAGAATATGTTCCATATGTGGAATAGTTCACGTGCCGGAACGAACCGATTATCGCATTCTCGAAATAGAATGAACGGACAGCGGTACTCAAATTTTATGTTCTCCTATCTTTCGTTATACTTATCGAATAACTCAATCAATCAAATAATCTTTATTTCTCACCACAATACATAACACCCCCGGTGCGACACTGTCACTTATGCAAAAATGTAGTTTTTCAGGAGAAGCATTTCAACTTTGACACCTCAGAAAACAATGATACACATCATAATATATAGATGAGATGAATAGCTTATACTACAACGTCAACTTTTAACTTTACTTTTGGATAAATATTAATCATTTTATAGTGTAAAAAATATACTAAGTATACCATTATTTAATTCTTCCAAACCCCTCAAAAGTGAGGTAGGTCTAACGAAAAATTATAACTGTAGTTATGTCACAATGAGTTAAAAAGAAAACAAGAACATATTGTTTACTAAGTTTACTATACTGTTATCGCACCATGCAAAGGGGGCTCTAGGATAATTTTTAGATATTTAACTCATTTTTGCATTTTTTGCAAAAGTGACAGTGTCGGAGGTGCGATAAGTTACAGTACACTACATTACATGTTGTATGCATAACTACGCTATGCTACGGGATAACCCATTTAGATGTGGTCGGCGCAATATGTCTTCCACTCATTTCTATCTTTACATACATCATCGGTCACACTACACACCGTCAAACTTTTTGTTCTGTTGGGCCTTAAATAATGAATCTATATTAGAGGCTTGTCCCCTGAGCACAACGGAAAAGAGTGCCGTAACGGAAGCATACATAAGTGCGTAACGTAATGTAACGCGTCGTGAGGTCCTGCATAACCCCGTGCTCGATTTTGACCTCGGCCGAAATTCAGAGACGTTGTGAATAGTTTAACTACCACATACCCCACTCGTGGGGTATGGGAGTTGAATCGCACTAAAACAGCCAACCACTCACACTCAGCGTCCGAACCCCGGCTGACGCCAGAAACCAGCACGGGGTTATGAGGGATGGCGCGACGCCTTACGCACTCGGCACTTTTTTCCGTCCCGCTGTCCCCGGACGCCGAAAATTTTTTGTTTCTTTTCTATTAAAAGGGGCCGTCAAAAGTTTGAGAGCCATAATATCGGAGCTAACACTGCGGTCACCTTATGACTAGTTATGACGTATATGTGATGGTCGATTCGTGGTCGGGTACCAAATTAGTGCTCAATGCATACGTAATAGATACCTAGAATATCTAAAGCTATTTTTGGCAAAGACTAACAATTTCACGATTTGCTGAACGTTTTTGCGTGTATTGCTTTTCTTTGTGGACCGATTTCGATAATTCTTGTTTGGTAAGAAAGATAAAGTATAAAGTATAAAATCTTTATCATCAAAAACACAATACACACTTAAAGAAATCACAGTGGACCCCGCACTAGGTAGTACCTGTATCGCGGGAGACCGATACGATTAACAATATATAAGTTTACAGAGGATTAGAACCAGGCAGAGTAAAATTTTACTATAAAATATTTACACTGTTTTTTAGAACATCAATAACCAAAACACCAAGAAACAACTTTACCACGATCAATTACAAATTAAGAAAATTATACATCGAAGATTAAAATGAGATACTTTAGACATTGTCTCATATAAATTCGATAAAGATCTGAATGGTAGTTTCGTTTCTGTTTCTGAATAGAAGACGGTCGAGTGTAATAAGGTAACAAAATAATACTCAATGAGTAATTCGTAATTTAGGATACCTAGAATATTAATAGCCATTTTTGGCATTTGAAATGTTGGAATAGAATAATTCTCTATATTTAGGCGTGTAGTTTGGTTATGGTTGTATTCTAGGATTGGACTACGGTAACATTTTTTGGAACGAAGTTCTTTATCGCACGTTATCGAAAGGGGGCTTTTTTTTTTTTTTCAGTTGGAGGAAATCACCGGATCCCCGCCTGCCCCGCGTCGGGGTATGTGGGAGTTGAACCGCACTAAAACCTCCAACCGCTCACACTCAGCGTCCGAACCCCGGCTGAGGCCAGAACCCAGCACGGGGTCATCGGCATTCTTTCCCGTCGCTCCGTCCCCGGACGCCGAACCGGTAGCCGCCGGCGAATACGGCCACCGGCTCTCTCGGATCGAAAGGGGGCTAGACGGAAATTCTTATGAAAAAGTTGTCACGACACTTTTTTTGTTTTAGATGATTATCGCTAGATGGCGCTGTGATTAAAATCTTTTAAAACAATTCCTTATTTTGTTTTATATGATTAATGCTAGACGGCGCTGTGATCAAAATATTTTATAAAGCAATTCCGAAAGAGAGAGACAGACGTTTTAATCTAACTAATTATTATAACTTAAAAAATATTTTTTTATTACAATTCCCTCACTAATTAATCGAAAGGTACTTCGTTCCATCCGGGTGTCCCTTGTCACCTCTCAAGTTTTTATTTTAGTTCATATTTTGATTTTTTTATAAATATCGGTTCATTTACAAATGAAATATACGCAAACACAGCAAATCTTGTTCATGGAAAATAAGCATTTTTAAACAGTTCCTAAAGTACTTGTTTGATCTTGAAACGACCATTATCATATTGTACAAAAATCATTCAAGTCAGTCCACCTAAAATTATGAGGTAACCTACTCTCGTGCATTTTCAACGGGTTCTTACCACGATATTTAATTAATTGAGTTGTCTCGATATTTCAACGTTGTTGCAAACGTCATGATCACGAGAAGACTGGATACTGCGGGTCGATTTAAGAGCAAACAAATCTGTCTACCCTGTTTCTCGTTCGCTTTTGGGTAGTACCACTAGAACTCGAACTCATATCGCGACACACCACACTCACTGTATCTACAAGACTCTCTGAACATGAACCCGCGAGTGACTATTGTGTTTAGCACTAAACCCGTTTAAGAACCCGTTGAAAATGCATGAAAGTATTATAGAAAACAGCGAGTGTCTGAATAAGTTTATAACCTACTCTTTTTTAAAGTAGGTCAAAAACAGATTATCTTTTTTAATCGGCCTTGAAAAGGGCAAGACAATTTATTGAAACAGTAATTGCTCAGAACATTAGAAAAACTGATACAATTATAGTATTAAACTTAGTTTTATTATCCCTTTGTAAGTCATTTAAAACTCATTACTGTCATGGAGTGAATAAGATTTTGATGTGGCTTTCGGGTTATCACCGTGGAGGTATGATTTGGGTTGTTTTGGATATGGCTTTTTAAGTTCGATAATTGGCTAATAATTTATAATTATTGAATTTTACAATATAAATTTGAAAATAATTTTACTTCTTTTTTAATATTTTAGTGGCAAGTTTCATTTTTTCTGTTTGATTCGAAATAGTTTTTATTGCAGCAGTAGATACCTACATTATTTAATACTAATAAAACACTTATAGTGACATTAACACCTACCTATTTCATATAAGACTTCTTTCACTATTGTTTTTGAAAATACTACAATAGCATTATTCAAAAATTATCTTTTTGAAAAATGCTATTACTACCGTCATTAGTAGTAATAAGTCTACCCTCACCTTAAAGGTAAAGGAACCATTACTTATGTCGAATCACGAAGTATTTAATATATTATGTATGAAACTTACCGTAAGAAGAATAAACAGCTAACGAGAGCAGCAGTAGTATCTGTGCGAGGACACGTCCGAACTTCGCGCGGAACACGCATCGAATGACCGCCATGTTGATTACAAGATGGCCGCTACACTGACGCACTTCACTTCACATAATACACTGTTGAGTTTTAATTTGATTGGGATCTCGTCGTACAATCTTGGAATCATTCGCGATCTGAAAAGAAAAAAAAAAGTTTAAATACAAGCTTTTAATATCCTGGATATCATGTAACAGTAGAGTGCTAGCTAATACAAGTAAAATGAGCACCAATTGACAAATGACCACCTTCCGAATCCATCATCAGATCAGCGCCATTTTGTCTTATTATTGTATTGTCACGCGATATACATCTGTGTGCAAAGTGTCAGCTCAATCGGAAACCGGGAAGTTTGTCAAATTTAGCTTGCAAGATTCCACCTGAACTTACATAGTTACATCCAGTGCAAGTTAATATAAAGCTTGTAAAAATAGGTTAGAAAAATAATAGTTGTAAGGAGTGAAATAAAAAAAAGATAAATAATTCGTTGTTGAAAAATCTTAAATTCATTAAATTCATAGAATGATTACATCTGGACCCAACATCTTCAGATCATATTCAACAACGGAATGAAGCCAATTGAAAGTACACCGATCGCGAGTAACTACACGAAATTCTGACGTTAGTTAGAAGCACACATAAACAAAATGCAAATTAGATTCATCACATCATTTTTACACTAAAATCTCTAATTAAATGCATCATTTTTTTACCACTCTGTTGATACGATAGCCCCAAGCTAAATCCGGTAAATAATACCCCCATTAAGTAGTTAATATTTCTCTAATATCATGTTACAAGGGACCCTAACGTCAGTGATTTTGAGCTAATGCTGTTAGACCAAGAGCTCGCCATGATGCTGAATGCAACAGCTATTATTTTTATAGCTCTATTATGAGTTGTGCAAGTTTGAGTTGCACAACTCACAGAGCTAGAGAAATGATAATTTATTTAAAAAAACTTTTTTTATATACAAGCTTGTATGTGCTAGCTAATACAAGTAAAACGAGCCCAAACACAACGGGTCTATCTTGTTTAGCACAAGAGTTCCTATGACCACCTTTCGACTCTATCATCAGATCAGTGCCAATTTTTCAAATTATTGCATTGTCACGCGATATACATCTGCGTGCAAAATGTCAGCTCAATCGGAAACCGGGAAGATTGTCAAATATAGCTTGCAACCACCCGAACTTACATAGTTACATCCAGTGCAAGTTAATATAAAGTGTACATTGATGACGGATGTCAGAGAGAGAAAAAAATAAATACAAGCTTTTAAGATCCTGGATATCATATCAATTTAATCAACGAAATTATGTCCAAAGCATCTGTTTTAACCTTTTAACCGTGCAGAATGTCAACTCAAGTTTGTCAAATTTAGCTTGCAAGATTCTACCCAAACTTACACAGTTACATCCAGTGCAAGTTAATAATATTTAAAGCTTGTAAAAAATGAAACAATCCATGAAATTAATTGAAATTTTCACTTTGCATCGAATCTTCTCATTAAGAGGTCATGTATTATTCACTTATTAATATACGAAAGCTTCTTAGTAAGCGGAGGCGTAATTTGATAACATTTTCTTGGTACCTTGCGTGGGCTTTAACTAACTTATGTTTTTAGTTTCACTTGTTCTGACATTTGAAATAAGGGACAAACGTGGGATTGTCTTTTTTACAAGATTATTTTTGTAAGTTCGGGTAGAATCTTGTAAGTCAAATTTGACAAACCCCGTTCCCGTTGTATTAACCACTCAACTGGGAACTACAATATCCGCTAGATGGCGAAACTGGGGACTTCGTTCGGAATCACTACCGCATTTGAGCCTCTTTTTAAAAACATTTTTCTTCAATAATTTTTAATTTTGATTTTTAATTAAACCTTATATTTTTGTAAATCTTTATTACTAAACGACGCTGTATTGCATTTTCAGCGAAAATATATCATCTCCGTAAAATATGAGACGATTAAAAAATGTAAACAAAACAAGTTTTAGAACTGTGCTCAATTTTGGCTCCTTCCACAGACTTGGCAAAAGTAAACAAACCAATTTGGTTGCCGATCCCAGTTGAGTGGCTAACGTTATAACAGTGGTGGAAAAATTCAATGTTAAACTTTATGAACTGTTGGTTGAAAAATGTTATTACACTGTTTCAGAATTTTTAGATGATGATACTTTATAGAAAAGCACTAAATATAATTAAATTGTTAAATTTGTGTTAACTGACAAGAATGACATCATTCGCAATCATTTACCTAGATATTGTAAGCCTAAAATGGCGCAGCATGGCAGACCAGACTACTTCGAATACAAGACCTAAATGTAAATACCTATGTTGACAATAAAATATATTTGATTTGATTTAAAAGAACGAAGAAGAAATATTTTTAACTAATGACAGTTGGCTGAAAATGGTAAAGGAAACATCGATTGGAAACCCACATTTTGGAAAAGAACTAGACTTTTACGATGTGAAAGTCAACTGACGTTTGGAGCGTTTGGTGACTGATTCCTCTACAAATCCAAGAGTGGACAGTAATGGATTGACTGTACAGTATAGTTGCTCTAGATTACCTAGTGACAACGTCTTATTACAAACACTTTTCTCGTGGAGAAAACCGTTTTGTCTTATAGGTTTAGGTTTAAAGATTTTTATTCTCATTAAGAACATAAAATTCACTTACATGAGAAAAAACAGCAAAAAAAGCAGCACAACAAACATACAAAGTTTCGCACATATCACATCAAGTTCATTTTACACAAAATCACAAAATTTTTATCCTTCAGAAAGGGCCTGAAGTCTGAAAAGTCATTTATTTCACGATGTGCTGGGTTCCAGGGATAAGATTATGGCATTAGTATCGGTAGCAAGTACTGCATTTATAAAATAGAAATCAAAGAAAATATATGTCTAGAAGCACAAAAGCGGTCACAATGGCGAAATTTCGAAGACAATTATCATACTTTCATGCATTTTCAACGGGTTCTTACCGCGATATTTAATTAATTGAGTTGTCTCGATATTTCAACATTCACGAGAAGACTGGATACTGCGGGTCGACTGGTCGACACTGGAACTCGAACTCACATCACGACACATCACACTCACTGTATCAACAAGTGTGTCTGAATAAGTTGACAATTATCATCTTAATTAGTTCAAACAATTTATTCCTCCAACCACTACAAACACCATATTCCAATCAACAAACAAATTACCTCACGTCGAATACATATATTTGTCTTCATATATTCCTACTAAATATTTATATAGTATAATTATAATATTGTTAATTTTCGTCTTAATTATGTACATATTGTGTTTGCTTCAAGTTATTTCTCAAGGCGTAACTTAATACGCATTACGTAATTCTCATTTTCAATAGTTCAAGCGAAAGCTCAGATATTGGATGGTTTGGAAAATGGTGTGGCGACCAATATCGCGCGAGATTCTGAATCGCGGTATTGACATTTGCAGCGTTTGGCGCATATATACAACATCTGAAATTTACTACAAGGAGCTTCGGCCTGAGATCTCCCAATTTGCCAATAGTCCACTATTCCCGAACTGACATCCCAAAAAAGGTTTTACTTATCGTATAATAATAAATAAATTGTAGGTGTACACAAAAACTTGCTACCTCCTGGACTATAAAAGTTAGAGTACCGAGTAATGCGGTAATTACGATCCAACTGTTTTGTTTCATCTCTCCGACCCCTACAGATAAATACTGCATAAGAAAAGAGAAGTTTCTACATGAAAAAATATAAATACTACTAAAGTAACTAAAATTTGAAAAGTGTAGAAAAATGTGTTACGTACGACATTAGGGGGCGGCGCGATGGGAAAGAGTGCCGTGGGCGTAACGCGTCGCGCTGTCCCTCATAACCCCGTGCTGGGTTCTGACCTCAGCCGGGGTTCGGACGCTGAGTGTGAGCGGTTGGAGGTTTTAGTGCGGGGATCTGGTGATTTCCTCCAGCAAAAAAAAAAAGACATACGACATTACATCAAAAACCTCTAAAATTATAATTTTGATGTAACACTGATAATTATCAGTGTTCTCTACTATATCATACATGTATTATACACATAAACCTTCCTCTTGAATCACGACATCTATTAAAAAGCCGCATCAAAATCCGTTGCGTAGTTTTTAAGATTTAAGCATACATAGAGACAGACAGCGTGAAGCGACTTTGTTTTATACTATGTTACCAGTAGTCGTCAAATTCAAAAGATTCTTAAAAAATGTAATTATGAAAAGTAACTTCAATTAATTATAAACCAAAAAGGTCTGTACACAATTAATAATTAATGTCATTTTACGAGATTTGAGAAGTTGACCTGTAGCCCTCAGGGTGAGGCGCCCATTTTTTTACCTAAAAGAAAATGTACAAAGACATTTTTAACATTATAATAATTTGATGTAATTGGTAATTACAAGATTTGCTACTTAAGATTATTTGTACGAAATTATTTATTTTTTAAGTTACGACAGCTGTATCAGATTTTCGATGGTTTTTTCAAAAGCTTTTATTTTAACTAGCACTTTAATTATATTATTCAGGATCTTAAAAACTTGTATTTAAAAATGTATTACTTTTAAAAGTAAATAAACTATTGTTTGAAAAGTGACATATAAAACTACACCTTTTAATTCGTCTTTAAAAATGCTTGGTTAAAAATATCATCAAGTCAACATCAAAAAATAGACCAAAACAGCAGTTAATAAAATACTGAAAACACAGTTCAAAAACGTTGTCCAATACTCCAATTTCCGTTTGATGTACAAACCAAACATAAAAGTAATTTCGATATCAAAACCTACAATTAAAGAAAAATAAAAAACCAAAGAAAACCCGTAATTAACATTCTAAAGTTAAAAGGAGACTTGAAAAGGCGGGAAAAAACAAAAACACAAAATGGCTGCCATTAATCATCGACAACGGACGACATTTAAAATTATTACAAAGCTTTAAAGTTATAAGCGATGACATCTTTTATAACGTATGCAATTACAAGCCTGTGTGTGTATTTAGATAATACGGGTACTCCATCTCTAGCTAGTGTTTCATGAACCTATTCTATTCTATTCTATTCTATCCGTAGTACCAGTATCCTCTCCTCAATAGTCTGTGTGTCTGTTGATCAGACGATACGTGTGACCTATTCTATTCTATCCGTAGTACCAGTATCCTCTCCTCAATAGTCTGTGTGTCTATTGATCAGACGATACGTGTGACCACCTCTAGCTACTGCTACATGAACCTTAACTCATCCGCAGTACCAGTATCCTCTCCTCAATAGTCTGTGTGTCTGTTGATCGATACTAACCAGTGTGGGAAGTGGATATAACAGTCATATTCAAGGAAAAGAGTCATAAATTAGTACAACAAACATACGAGACAGATCAAAGGACCGAGGCGGGCATAGATTGTATAAATATAGACACGGCATTAAAGTAAATAAATATGTATTTTTACTCGACTCTTGTGAGACAGTTTCTTTGAGTTAAATGTGTTTCGTCCAATGGGAAAGCAAGAATTACTTTTGGGATCATGATTATACTCCACAGTCAAAGAGTAATTAGAAGTCAATTAATGAGAACTAAGAAGAAAGCTATAAAATAGGTAAAAATTGGTAAAACAGTTCTCGTTTTGTGGCATATTTTGATGCATAGATCCCTAATAATATTATAAATCCGAAAGTAACTGTCTGTGACGCTTTCCTGATTAAACCTCTCAACCGATAAACCAATATGATAAATTTTAGCACAAACAATCTTTAAAAAAAAAGACCCTGAGAAAGAACATAGGCTATCTTTCAATAGAAAGTGACGCAGACGAAGATGCGCGGACCCACCAGTAGTTAAAACAGAAAATTGTACAACACTATGTTGTGTTATCATGGTATCTCCCAATGTGGTCGTTAATAACTTTTGTTTTAAAAAACCTAAAATAAATAAATAAAAAAAAACATAGAAAAAGAGACAGATTTGTCGTTTTTGCTTTACTAAAACAAAAACTCTAAAGCGACCTTTTTAGCTTATATGTATAATAAATATTAACCTCAGCAGGCCAAGTTTTTTTGTGTAACCTTTTTTGTATCAAGTAGCAAATCACAATACGGTCATAGACAAAATATGTCAAAATATTGATTCGAAAAAATAATGGCCGACGTTCTTTTTTGAATTGAAGTGTTAACTGTGTTGCTAGATTTTAGATAAATCCCCTGATTTCTCGAAAGTTTTAATGAATTTCAAACAGGACCCGGATTCAAATTAATTTGGCAATAATTATTTTAGGTTTACTTTTTTATGGCTTTATTGCCACCGCTTTTTTAGGTTTACTTGTTGTTATGCAGGGTAAATTTTTCAATGTTACAATTTATGATGAGAACGAAACTGGTCATTTAACTAATATTTACTAAATGACAACCTCCTAGTATTTTCTAATATATTATATTGCAAAATCCAACAATAAATTAAATTTACTTTCAGGTACGATAAAACTTAACATCAAGATTACCGTGAATTCGACAAACTGTTAAATAAAAAAAAATCTTGAGAGGTCACGGGACATCCGGATAGAACGAAGTTCCTTTCGATTAAAACGTCTCTCATAAAAATTATTTCCTTTCGTAACTTGCGATAAGGAACGTGTTTTAAATATTTTAATCACAGCGCCATTTAGCGATAATCATCTTAAACAAAAAAGTGTCGTGACAACTTTTCGTAAGAATTTTTCCGTCTAGCCCCCTTTCACAACGCGCGATAAGAAACTTCGTTCCAATAACAAATTTAATTCTACAGATGTAAAACAAGTAACAACAAAAACTAACCTGAATAAAATAAAATCTGACAATTCCCAAACCTGACAACACCAAGGGTCACTGTTTACCTACTAAATATTTAGGACAGACTTGAGAAAAAAGCGACTGTCTCAAGGACCTCCAATATTGCTGTGACATGATGTCTTCATTGAGACGGTCAAGTGGATTGAACCACCCGTAGACTTGGCTGTTTGATTTTAAACCTAGTGCCGTTTATTTGGCTGTATGCAAAGACAATACAATTCAACTTAATCACTCTACTGGGATCGGCAACAAAATTGGTTTGTTTACTTTTGCCAAGTCTGTGGCCGGAGCAAAAATTGAGCACAGTTCTAAAACTTGTTTTGTTTACATTTTTTAATCGTCTCATATTTTACGGAGATGATATATTTTCGTTGTAAATGCAACACAGCGTCGTTTAGTAATAAAGATTTACAAAAATACAGTGCAACCTCGATATAACAAATCGGAGGGGAACAAGAAAATATTCGTAATATCAAGTAATTCGTTGAACTGAGGTTTGTTATGTTGAGGTTAGATTGGTCTAAAATACGTTATAAAGAGGTAAAATAATAGTTTTATTCACTTCAATATTACGTACTTATCTTGTTATAGCGAACAACTTCTACTAATAAATGATAACACATTTTCATCAAATTACTACATATATGTATTTGCTATGTATTAAAAACAATTAGGTAGATAATAGTAGTAATGCTAGAAACATGTCGAGACATGAATCACATTATAAGATTAAGAGTTATATTATTGGTGGAAACTTTATATAAAGGTTTTGGGTTGGCAAAATTCGTTAATTAGAGGTATGAATACTTTTTCTTGATAGTTGAAAATTCGTTATAAAGAGGTTGTACGCAAAGAATGTTCGCAATGTAAAGGTATATTTTATATTGACTCTTATGGACAATTAAAGGGGATTACGTAGAATTTGTTAAATCGAGGAAGTCGTTATATTGAGGTGCGTTATATTAAGGTTGCACTGTATAAGGTTTAGTTTAAAATCAAAATTATTGAAAAAAAAATGTTTTTAAAAAGGGGCTCAAACACGGTATTGATTCCGAACGAAGTCCCCAGTTTCGCCATCTCGCGAGTAGCGACGTTCCCAGTTGAGTGGTTAATACTATTTGACCAAGTTCCAAAAAGGAGGAGGTACTCAATTTGTCTGTTGGATTTTTTTATGTTTATTCTTCGATAACAGCTTTAGTTTGGGTTAACCTATTTGAATGATTCTGAAGTCAGATAAAAGTTGATGATTGAACTTAGGTCCCATACTTTTTTAAACATCGAACAAGTACTTTTGGATGTGTTTAAAACTGTGCATTTTTAACGGACATTATATATTGCAAGATAATAAATGAAATAAAAAAAAACTCGAGAGATGTCATGGGACACCCGAATAGAACGAAGTTCCTTTCGATTAAAAGATATCTTTCTTACATCGCGCGATAAGGAACTTCGTTCCAGTAATATAAAGCTTAAATACTGCAATCTGAAACCAGCCAAAATTGGCTGTCAAAAACATGATCTTCGAATACCGCGAACTGCAGTTTTGCAGTTTAAGATGAAATATAAAGAAGCAGGTCACAACGGAACTGTAGGGCTCTTCAGTTATACAGATGCAATAGGGATGGGAAAGTATCGATATAATAAAACGAAATATGAAGATAAATCATGAAGTTGTAAACGTAGGATATTAGAAGACTTTATATCACCAACGAGCCGCCTGATCGTAAGTGGTTACCGTCGCTCATGGACCTCTGCAATGTCAGATTGTTAATTTAAAATTGTTTTTTTTTAGTTGGAGGAAATCACCGGACTGGGTATGTGGGAGTTGAACCGCACTAAAACCTCCAACCGCTCACACTCAGCGTCCGAACCCAGGCTGAGGCCAGAAGCCAGCACGGGGTTATGAGAAACGGCGCGACGCGTTACGCCCATGGCACTCTTTCCCGTCGCGCCGCCACCTGCAGTGCATTGTAGAAGTTCATGATCGACGGTAACCTCTTACAATCAGGTGGCACGAAGGCTCGTCTAGCTTATTGACAATAAAAAAGACAAATCACAGGATAAAAAAATTGTCTTTATATGAGTAACATTGTGACCTAATACTACCGATAAGTTTTGCATAGTATGGAAGTACGTAGCGTAATCTTTACGATTATATTTATGTGAAAATGTTGATAAGCGAATTGCTCCTCTCAAAAATTCTACAAAAATGTTTTTATAGCTTAAATATCAGAGTATAACATCTAAAGTAGGTATAACATCGTCCATATTCACACAAAGAATAGGAATGAGCGACGGTAACCATTGACCGGCTCATTAGCTTGTATACATAATAAATAGCATTAATTTCGATAACGTAACTGAATCGACATTGTCCCATCACTAATCCACTCGAGTGAAGCATCGTGGCGAGAATTTTCACGTTGTACCGTTTAAAAAAAAGAAAAGGTTATGAGGTCAGGTTTGAAAGATGTTGGCAATTTTATCATATTTTACAAGCTTTATGTTAACTTGCACTGGATGTAACTAAGTTCGGGTGGTTGCAAGCTAAATTTGACAAACTTCCCGGTTTCCGATTGAGACGACATTTTGCACGCAGATAACAATACAATAATATGACAAAATGATCTGATGATAAAACATTAAAATGTTGCAATCAGCCAGACGCCAATCACACTGGATGACGTCATAATTAGGTAAACAAAATGTTTTCAAGAACTATTTAAAATGCTTTCATGCATTTTCAACGAGTTCTTACCACGATATTTAATTGAGTTGTCTCGATATTTCAATGTTTATGCAAACGTCATGATCACATTTAAGAGCAAACAATTTGTTTGCGTGTAATAACCCGTTGAAAATGCATGAAAGTATTATAGAAAATCGCGAGTGTCTGTACCCACATTATTGAAGAGGTTTTCAATGTCTATTCATGCTCAGAGAGTCTTGTAGATACAGTGAGTGTGGTGTGTCGTGATGTGAGTTCGAGTTCCAGTGGTACTACCCAAAAGCGAACGAGGAAGAGGGAGAGGAGACAGATTTGTTTGCTCTTAAATCGACCCGCAGTATCCAGTCTTGTCGTGATCATGACGTTTGCAACTACAACGAAATATCGAGACAACTCAATTAATTAAATATCGTGGTAAGAACCCGTTTAAAATGCATGAAAGTATTATAGAAAACCGCGAGTGTCTGAATAAGTTTATAATGTCTATTCTCTTGCAAAGACAGTATTTTTTCACAATCTAAAGATCCTTTTCAGTACATCCAATAGCACTAAATCTGAGACCATATAGCGAAATAGGGCAATGCGTTTTCCTCGCATGAAAACGACCGTTAAAACATATATGTCCCGTAAACATTTTACAACTGGTATCTCGTGAACTCTTGTGTGCGGGTACTTTGCAGAATAAAGGGCTGATATTCAGGTTATTTCGTGTACAAGACTTGTTAATGATTGAGGATGATACGGAATATTATAAAAACATTTAGTAAAACAATCAACAATATCGACAAAACTATCCTATACAAACACAACTCACTACTCCGCCATACACATCAGCTGTCGAGCGAAAATCCTTCTGTAGGAATTTTAGATAATTTTAAGTGGCATTTACTAAGGCTTTATACCATATTCTTTGGTTATAATATTGTTGCTTGTTGTAAATGACCATAGACTATCATGACTTCTATATCACTTACATTATTACTAAACGGGTTCTTACCACGATTATTTTTAATTGAGAAGTCCCGATATTTCAGCACTGTTTCAAGCGCCATGATCACGGGAAGACTGAAAAACTGCGGGTAGGTTATTTAAGAGCAGACAAATCTGTCTACCCTTTCTCGTTCGTTTGCCGGTAGTAATAATGTAAGTGATGTAGATAACGGCGAGTGTTTAAAGAAATTTATGACTTCTATAATTTACCATCATTAAAATTCACCCTGTATAAGGCATGCCTTGTATGTTTCTTTTTATTGCAAATAAAGTATGTCTATGTCAGCAGCGGATTTACCATCAGGCTGGGTAAGCATGAGCATAGATCATAGAATGAAGAAGAATATATAAGAAGGCTAAAAATCAAGTCGAACATTTTATTTTGTAAATTTCACCATAGACAGATTAAATTAGTCTAGGAATCCATTGTAGAGTTCGCTATTAAGCAAATGTATAGCAAATTGCCCTAAATTTGGTTTCCAAAATTAGCAATCACTATTGAATACTCTTCGGAAAGTTTCCTTGTTTTTTTTTATATATTTGTCACCACCCACGATCAAAGTAAGAGGTATTAGGCAATAATTGGAGGAGACTGCCTCTCTGGAAAATTTGGTGCACCCACGGGAGGTGTTATTCCATAAAGAATTCATTGGTGGTTCTATTTGGAGATTGGAAAAATACCTCTTCGCACTATAGGGAAGTTCGCGTTTTTACTTGCCGCACCACAGGTCATGTGGCGACCAATAATAGCGCGCGAGATCCTGAATCGCGGTATCAACATTTGCAGCATTTGGCGCATATATACGACATCTGGAATCTACTACAGTGGGCTTCGGCCTGACCGGGCATACACTACCTCGCCCGCAAGGAGATCTCCCTTTGGCCTAATATCACTAACACCCACAGTCATTTAGACCTCTTTTAGCAGGGAACGTGTTAAGACGTGCTATGACATGTCCCTCCTTAAACGAGGTTTAAGAAAAGTCCTGTTTAAGTAGATCCCTCAATGCTTTACAGAGGTTCATGAGTAACGGTAAACCACCGGTACCACCAGTTCGGACACAAAAAAAAAATAATTATAGCCACCGTCCTGAGAAGAACTGGCAAGAAACTCAGCGGGCATGTCTTTTTTTTGTATAATGAGCATTTTTTTTTAAGTATTTGTACAGTATTATACAATTTTACATTAAATATACAAAAAAAAATGATTACTATAATGAAATGACCTTGGCGAGCAACTCATTCCCACTTTGTGCAATCGTCCAATAAAAGAAGAATTGACTCCCAGGCGGCGCAATATGTCTTCTTTCTCCACTCCTTTCTATCTTTACATACCGTCGCCCCAGTGCTTGTTTGGCCTATCTGACATTTTTTACGAAAATGACTTTTTAATGCAGTATTATAAAGAATTAAATTTCCATCCGACTGGTAAAATATTTTTTTAAAATATTCAATTCTAAAACAATAAAAATTTTATTTCAATTTTTTTATCAACACGGCACTTAACGAAAATTCCGTGCTTGTTTGTTCAATCTGTAGTTTTTAAAAATTTCAGTGCTTGTTTGCTGTATCGCAACTCAATTGACCAATCATAGCCGGCGTTGCGCCGTATCCGCCATTTTGTATGACGTCACTGTAGTGAGATTCGCTTGAATTCACATTAAAAAATTAGTAATAGTTTATTAAATTATGTTCTTTTTTCATAAATTACATTGAATATCATTTTAAAAGTATATCTTCAACAAATCATAAAAGCAAACATGAGCAGACATCGCTAAAACTAGAGAAATACGTATTTTTTTAAATTCACCGTTGACTCAGTTGAATTTCAAACAGGGTGTTCTTTTTTATAAACTTTAAACAAATTGTCAGGTTAAGACAAGTATCACGCCCGTTTTACATCCAATTAAATAAAATTCGAGTTCTCGAAATCTGTTTGTAAATTGTTCTGTATTGTGAATCCTGGATCCGAATGTTGGATTCTGCATCCTGGATCTTGAATATAGGGATCCTTGATCTTAGTCAACATCTGATGATGGAGCTGGAAGGTGACTACGGAAATTCCGTCAATAAGCAAGATCACCTCATCGTCTTTAGGCTATAGTGAAGCGTCTTGATGAATTCTTTGAGTAGAGGTGAATGTCAAGGTTTGATGATGAAGCTCGAAGGTGGCAACTGGAACTCCGTCAATAAGCAAGATAACTTCATCGTGTTTAGGCTCTACTGAAGCGTCTTGATGAGTTCTTTGCACAAACATGAATATCAAGGTCTCATGATGGAGCTGGAAGGTGACTACAGGAACTCCGTCAATAAGCAAGATAACCTCATCGTGTTTAGACTCTAATGAAGCGTCTTGATGAGTTCTTTGCACAGACATGAATGTCAAAGTCTGATGATGGAGCTGGAAGGTGACTACAGGAACTCCGTCAATAAGCAAGATAATCTCATCGTGTTTAGACTCTAATGAAGCGTCTTGATTAGTTCTTTGCATAGACATGAATATCAAGGTCTGATGATGGAGCTGGAAGGTAACTACAGGAACTCCGTTAATAAGCAAGATAACCTCATCATGTTTAGGCTCTAATGAAGCGTCTTGATGAGTTCTCAAGAACTATGAGGTTATCTTGCTTATAGACGGAGTTCCTGTAGTCACCTTCCAGCTCCATCATGAGACCTTGATTTTCATGTATGTGCAAAGAACTCATCAAGACGGTTCATTAGAGCCTAAACACGATGAGATTATCTTGCTTATTGACGGAGTTCCTGTTGCCACCTTCCAGCTCCATCATCAGACCTTGACATTCATGTCTGTGCAAAGAACTCATCAAGACGCTTCATTAGAGTCCAAACACGATGAGGTTATCTTGCTTATAGACGGAGTTCCTGTGGTCACCTTCCAGCTCCATCATGAGACCTTGATTTTCATGTATGTGCAAAGAACCCATCAAGACGGTTCATTAGAGCCTAAACACGATGAGATTATCTTGCTTATTGACGGAGTTCCTGTTGCCACCTTCCAGCTCCATCATCAGACCTTGACATTCATGTCTGTGCAAAGAACTCATCAAGACGCTTCATTAGAGTCTAAACACGATGAGGTTATCTTGCTTATAGACGGAGTTCCTGTGGTCACCTTCCAGCTCCATCATGAGACCTTGATTTTTATGTATGTGCAAAGAACTCATCAAGACGGTTCATTAGAGCTTAAACATGATGAGTTATCTTGCTTATTGACGGAGTTCCTGTAGTCACCTTCCAGCTCCATCATCAGACCTTGACATTCATGTCTGTGCAAAGAACTCATCAAGACGCTTCATTAGAGTCTAAACACGATGAGGTTATCTTGCTTATAGACGGAGTTCCTGTTGCCACCTTCCAGCTCTATCATCAGACCTTGACATTCATGTCTATGCAAAGAACTCACCAAGACGCTTCAGTAGAGCCTAAACACGATGAGGTTATCTTGCTTATTGACGGAGTTCCTGTAGTCACCTTCCATCATCATCATCAGACCTTGATATTCATGTCTATGCAAAGAACTCATCAAGGCGCTTCATTAGAGCCTAAACACGATGAGGTTATCTTGCTTAGTGACGGAGTTCCTGTGGCCACCTTCCAGCTCCATCATCAGACCTTGAACTTCATCTACAGACAAAATACTCACCAGGACGCTTCAAGTGCAAAAACCCATCAATCAAAAATCGAGAAGTTGGTTATATTTTAAAATAATATAGACAACGGAACAAGCGAAATCGCCAGTAAAACTTATACTAATTAAAAAGTTACATCCTGTATCAACAATATTAGCACTTAGCACAAACAAGCACGGAAAATTATCGCGATCCTTTGGTCAATCTTCAGTGCACGTTTGTTGTAAGTAAACATCCGAAAAATTTTTAGTGCACGTTTGGCCTATCGTCACACAAAACATGTAAAATACGCTAGAATCATAAACTATTGTATATTATTTATTTATATATCAATTAGTGGGTAGCTTGTGTATTTATATTAAGTTTCAAATTAGAAAATTAAACCTTATTTAGTAAATAAAACAAAAAAAACGTCTCCTGTAAAATTTGCTCGAGTGCAGATAGGCCAAACAAGCACTGAGGCGACGATACATCATCTGTCACACCACAAACCAACATATCATCCACCACACAATCAGACCTTTCTTCTGCCTTCCTCTCTTACATACATCTACTTTTAAATTTATCATTCGGCAGGGTCCAGCTGAAAATCAGCGCTGCAGCTGTCCAGACTGTAGGTTCGTGCTGAGCTGGTCGCCCTTTCAGTTACACCCTCGCACATAACCTTTTATTTCATTCTTTGTTTTAAATTATTTTTTTTTATTACTTTTCTATTATTGATTGATCTTACTTATAATCTTTTTTAGTAATATATGTTCCTGTTATGTGTAAGTTGTGTTTCTGAATAAACGTATTTTCTTTCTTTCTTTCTTTCATTCGTCTTGTTACATGGCTATCATCCCTTCTCATCACATGCCCGTACCAATAACCGTTTGGTCCTAACTTCTTAAATGAAGAATTAATGAAACTCCAATAAACATACAGCTTTTATTCCACGAATTTTAAACAATAATTTTCCAATTAATCAATGGAGAAAGTAGTCTGATTTGTATATAAACTTAAATGTTAATGGTTGCACCAAAGTAATCAGATCCCTTAAAAATTGGTTTAAAATACTTTCCAATTTCTTAAATGTCAATTAATAGGGCACTTGTTCCATAACAGTTTATTTAACCTATACTGTACTGTACTGTAACAGCCCATTACTGCCCACTGCTGAGCTCAGATCTCCTTCGAAGAGGGGTTAGGCATAGTCCACCACGCTTGCCCAGTGCGGACTGGGGACTTCACATATCTTTTTCCGACATGCAGGTTTCCTCACGATGTTTTCCTTCACCGTTTTTAGCCAGTGGTGTTCTGAAAAATTGCACATAAATCTTTTTCATATTAAGATTTAGAGGTACAAGCCGGCCGGTTTTGATCCGGTATTTATCCTATAAATGAAATAAATACTGATAGCTTCGATTTTATTATTTTACTTGGTTGTTCAGACTGAGTGTGTTACGTCATACCGACTAGTATAAAAACCGTTGTGTAGCGGACGCGGGGATCAGTTGTCGGTTGTTGCTCGTGTCCTTATAGGTATTTCTATTTTTTAATTAAGTCCACTTCTGACTCCTAAAAATAGTTTATTTTCAACATTGATGCTGTGCTCATTCTTGTTGGTGACAAAAGTTAAAAGCTAGCCGTTCGGACATAAAAAAAACAATTTAAGTTCCGTCTTGAGAAGAAATGGCATGAAACTTAGCGGGCATATCTTTTTTCTACTAATATTATCAGATTTTTTTTAAATGTATTTTTTAACAATACAATACAGAAGCAAAACAATTTATAAGTACTTTTTGACTGACTAGGAGGTACTCAATTTGTCTGTATGATTTTTAGGTCACTTTAGAGCGCTCTGGTAATCTTCTTCTTCTGGAATCTATCTTTACTAGCCATGCGTGTTCATGGCGCTTGAAACAGTGCTGAAATATCGGGACCTCTCAATTAAAAATAATCGTGGTAAGAACCCGTTTAGTAATAATGTAAGTGATGTAGATAACCGCGAGTGTTTAAAGAAATTTACTAGCCACATTTAAGCATAGTACCTAACATTTAATTTATTTGTCTAGTTGTCTAGTAAAACTATGTTTAAATCTAAATAGAGACATTTAAACGTTAGGATTCTTCTCATCTTCAAAGAGAAAGGGTCAAAGTGAACCTTTCGCCTCGAGGTAGTGTTTCAAAAGTGTTACTGCAAAGCATGAGATGACTGTTGACGTTTCACTTTAATACACGGCGTAGGTCATAGGAGTGAGCGAGAGAGAGATAAATGCTGGAGAATGGAAAGTGATATTATGATTTTAATGGTGCATTTTAATAGTTATGATACTTTCATGCATGATAAACGGGTTCTTACCGCGATAATTAATTAATTGTGATGTGAGTTTGAGTTCCATTAGTAAAAGCGAACGAGAAAGAGGGTAGGTAGATTTGTTTGCTCGTAAATCGACCCGCAGTAAAGTCTTCTCGTGATCATGACGTTTGCAACAACGTCGAAATATCGAGACCACTCAATTAAATTTTAAGAGTGCCTTTAAAAGCAATTAATTGCGTCCCTAGGAAGCCCTACTTGAGCTAAATTTGAACTTTAAAGGTAATAATGCGCCCACGGATCTCTAAATAGAAAACCCTAAGTCACATTAAAGGGCAATGAGACCCCAAATCCGAGGTAATATATACTAATCTCCACTAAAATAATGTACTATTATATACAGGGTGTATAAAGAGCGCTTCCGAAAACGAAGACTAGTGGTACCTGTGATCATTATGTGAGGTTTCGTTAGAATTTTTTTTTTATAAGATATGTTTAAATCGAAAGGAACTTCGTTCTATTCGGGTGTCCCATGACATCTGTCAAGTTTTTTTTATTCATAATATTATGTGTTCGTGGGTCATTACAAATGTGCTTTGCATAGGTCGATTATGTTTTTTTCATTTAATATTATACCCACTTAAGCTAATATTTCATATCGCTATTATCCTATAACTTGTATCACATACAAACCTACATCATACAACAAAGTCAACATAACGTCAGATGCAGATCATGTAGACCAGTTAAATCTTAATATTTAATTAATATGAAAATGTTTGTTTGTTAAAGCTTTGACTTCGCCGACTAAAGCAACACTTCTCTAAAATAATGCTGTTGTAAAGGCTTATAATAGGTAAAATAGGTTATTTTAAAGTAAAGTTTTTAATTACAAGCTTTTAAGGTCTGTCTTATTTAGTACAAGAGTTCTTACCACCTTCCGTTTCCATCATCAGATCAGCGACATTTTGTCATATTATTGCATTGTCACGCGATATACATCTGCGTGCAAAATGTCAGCTCAATCGGAAACTGGGAAGTTTGTCAAATTTAGCTTGCAACCACTCGTGATCATGACGTTTGCAACAACGTTGAAATATCGAGACAACTCAATTAATTAAATATCGTGGTAAGAACCCGTTCAAAATGCATGAAAGTATAATTTAGTGTCTTTGTAATTGCTTGGAATAAAGATTTATTCTATACTATTCTATTGAGCCATTCATTTTATTTATTTTCCTTCAATTATTTAATTTCTTTACCTATCAATCAATGATAGATATAATTATCATAATTATTTGTGCAGACGTAAATAATGATGAATATGAATAATTTGTTCGACCTGTTAACCTATTTGATAAGTATATCATACTATATGTTATTGATTACTTTTACAATGTACAATATGTATTTATATTATTATTTTATTTTCCACTCCAAAAACGGAGGAAGTAGTCAATTCGTCTGTTTTTTATAATAAACTTATTCAGACACTCGCGGTTTTCTATAATACTTTCATGCATTTTCAACGGGTTCTGACCACGATATTTAATTAATTGAGTTGTCTCGATATTTCAACGTTGTTGCAAACGTCATGATCACGAGAAGACTGGATACTTCTGAGTGTGGTGTGTCGTGATGTGAGTTCGAGTTCCAGTGGGACTACCCAAAAGCGAACGAGAAAGAGGGTAGACAGATTTGTTTGCTCTTAAATTGAACCGCAGTATGAATGATTCTGGTGTCAGATGAAAGGATTTTTTTAAGATCGAACAATTATTTTGGATTTGTATTTAATAAAGTTAATTTTAACAGACAAGATTTCAATGGAAGTGCGTCGTACATTTCAAAAATATTATTTAATTTATCGCATTTACTTATGAAACCGTGCAACTTCGTCTGCGTCACAAAATTATTTGTCACACAATATTATAGAGCAGAGTTTCTTTATCTATTATTTCAACCTTTATTCGTTTTCTAAACCCAGAAAGACATTATGACTAATAAATTAAGATTTGACAACATAAATTAAAATCTTCAAAATCGGTTCACTTATAAAACATGATGTTAAAACCTCCACTTTAACACGTTTTTGAATACTCTGAATTCACACAAATTTAGGCTCGAAGTAGTAAGACCAATCATCAAAATCAGTTCACAAGGTTTGAAAAATACTCGAATTCCAAACAACTGACTTAGCATGTCTACATAAGTTTTGAATTTAAATTTATTCCAAGCATTACCAGAACGAAATCTGAAACGCCACCAATGGCCGTGTTCATATAACAAAATTGAACTAATGTATTCGTAGAAACAAGAATTTGATACTGTACAATAATATAAAACTGCTGATTGTGCGTCTGCTTTTGTAGTTATTTTAACGTCAATTGAAACTTAAAATAACCTCAAAATTAAATAGTAATTTTATTTACGATGATCCTCGCAACTTCGTCTGCTGTCAGATTCAGGCAGCACTGTTAGATTTTAATAAGACCTACAAACCCGTAGTACATCATTTTGTTCTATTGTCAATAGTTTTTGCAGCATACGTATAAATAGGTTTTCGATTCACCTTGTGTTACATATTCAATATTTTCATACGGATCCCTATTTTTTTAGAAAATAAAATATAGCCTATAACCTTCCTCGATAAATGGACTTTCCAACACTGAAAGAATTATAGACTATCTATACTTCTATACTAATATTATAAAGCTGAAGAGTTTGTTTGTTTGTTTGAACGCGCTAATCTCAGGATCTACTGGTCCGATTTCAAAAATTCTTTCACTGTTGGAAAGTCCATTTGTTTGTTGTCCACCGAATTTTGAATAAAATTGAATTAAGCAAAATTCGGTAAAACATTATTTGAAATAGGTTCCCTTATAATGCCACCCAGTAAAGAACTATCTTAAAATAAGATTACCGACAAAAAAAACTTAACCTCTTAATAATATTATTATAAATAACAGGAAGACCTTTTTTATTCCTGTGTGCCCTAGAAACCTTAGATTCTATTTTGCAAAGCTGGTTCCATGAATATAAAATTTCCTTCTTTACTCGCGGTAACTCGATAGGTGCTAGGCGTTTCAAACTAGTTCCCAAGTGACTTAACCAGTCGTATTAAAATTCTTGCTATTCTAGCTACGAGAATATTATTTTATTACTTTTAGGATTAAATCTACAAATGGTTATTTTATTTGACACGTTTCCTATTTGAAATTAAATATAGTATGCAGGCTGTTTAAAATTGTATATCTTTGCCTGTTTTTGTTTGTCAAATATAAAGTTCCCGCCAAAAACTGAAAAATAAAACTTTTTTATTGCAAAATGTTTCGTAATGTTTTTGTGGAATTTAGTATTTTATTTTTTGTGTAACTGTGTACAAAATTGATAATGAATTGAAACAAATTTTC
Organism: Trilocha varians; assembly: GCA_030269945.2. Taxonomy (NCBI): domain Eukaryota; kingdom Metazoa; phylum Arthropoda; class Insecta; order Lepidoptera; family Bombycidae; genus Trilocha; species Trilocha varians. The sequence goes on along the minus strand of AP028278.1, from coordinate 14,162,810 downwards.
ATGATTTCTTACATAAATTTTGTTTTTGCAATAATCATTATGTAACTGTAAGTATGCCTAAAATTATTTTATTTTGAGTAATTCTGATAAAACTAAGGTTATCTAAGTTCATGCGATAAAATACCAATTAAATGGATATTCTTCTAGAATTTTCCAAAGTTCAAATCAACAATCTCAAACTGTAATTTTTAATTAAATTTTAACCTTTTAGGATTTAGTTTCATGTTACTAAAATACTATATGAAATACCAAGGTATATAAGTGTTATCTAAGATAGTGTGCATAAATAAATACATTCAACATCACTTTTATATTAAATCTCTGTATTTATAAGTATACAAATATATCTTAAATCGGTACCAATTTAAACCATTTTTATTGCATGACCTCAACAAAATTATGAACCACTTGATAGTAGTTGCATGCAGAAACTTCTGTAATGCCATCGCTTACTAAACAAGGTTTTTCTTAAACCTACTATTTCTTAAGCTATGCAACTTATTTGCGTAAAATTTGTCATAAAGAGCTTCAGTTTTGCTATATATATACACTACCTTTTTATAATTCTTTGCTTTTGATAAAGAGTACCAAAATGCACTGTACATCTTAAATTATTAATTATCTTTATTTAGACATACTCCTAATAATGCATGGCAGAATTTCTATTAACAGATAGAAAGCCTATGGCACTGACTTTGTTTTAAATACATAATTATTATTAAGAGAGGGGGGGGAGGCGATGGGCACAGGTAGCCCATCAGCTCACTGCGACCCTTACAGATCTATTGTAACCATCCCCCTGTATTACAAATCTGCGCCAAGATTCAGGTCCAGCATGAACTGGACTATTTTCCTAGGGCAGATGTCCCTAATATCTTCAGGGAACAAGATATGTCCCCCAAGGATATGAGACCTAATGCTGTTAACAGCAGGGCAATCACAGAGCAAGTGAAGAGGGGTTTCCTCCTCCTCCTCACTCCTTTAAATACATAAAGTATTCCAACATAATCAAATTAGGCTATGTTTTAAAAGTGCTTTTCATAACGTAATGGGAAGTATGTTTTTTAATATCGAACACAAGAAAAAAATGAACTAATGTGCAGGTAATATTGATATGTTGTTGATGATATAGCAAAAATACAATAATATGACATCTACAACATTGTCAACCAGAAAAAGAAAAGAATAGAAAGAAATAATAACCGTTTACTAACCTTGTTGGTAAAACAAGTATAATATGTTATTTATCCATCATCACCAAGGATATTAAAAGAATTTATTTATAGTCCCGTCTCTTTTGACCATATGGTCACTACCAAAGGTAGAAAGGCAAAGTAAAAAAGAAAAAAGGCAAGTTAAAAGTATGTAGGTAAAAAATTTATGTTTCTGTAAAAATATCATCTAAATTAATTTCTAAAATCAGTCAGTAATCGGTAAAGACTTCACATTTTTTGTATGAAACAAAGTAAAAAATTTTTATAAACAGTAGTAATGAGTAATACAAATCAATGATATCTATTTGATTTACTCATCATCTTTCTGAAACAGAATGTCTTTGTTAATAGCATAGAATTATGGTTAATAGTAACTGTAAGAAAAAAAACATGTTTATTTTATTTATCATAAAATGTAGGGCTTTTTGACAAAAAAATAATACCTACTCTCTTTTCTCAGCTATATAGTAAATGTTGCTCGTTTTATAATTTTCTACACAAATAAGGCTAGGTATATTGTAACTAAAAAAAAAACAAATAAAATAACTCAACGCTATTGTCAACAGAGTAAAAAAAATTGTTGAAAAAACAACGTTGAACTCATTTCGATAACATTTTCTCCAAATTCGAAATCATTTTCAAAAACATCAAATAGAACACAATTTAAAAATCGAAGGAAATGCTCGTTTTTCGCGCATAAAAATAAAGGGGTGACCAGATTAATGTTTTTCGTTTATTACATCACAAGATAATATCATTGTTTACTCACCTATTACAGAAGTATCACGTAACAGAGTCAAAATCACAAAAACATCACACACACATACGAGATAACATGAAATGATAAAAATCGGTGCACGGCAGATGCTATTGACCTGTACATTTAAGAGACGATGGCGAAAATATGCATTTTTTATTAACTTATATCGATTATAACTCGGATAACGGATACTGCAGTTAATCGAATCGAATAAATAGTGTCTCTGTCACTTTGTTTTTGACTGAATACTCCCGAACACCTTGATAATTTCATTAATAACAAGTAAAAATCGATCTCGACAACACACTCGAATTCAAACACGATTGCTGGCGTGTTAAATGCATTAGATTTTTTTAATTGTACAACACACGTTCAGAACCATATTTTATTTAACGTAACCGTATCTTATTAAAGATAGAAGTACTATTTTAAATAATACTTTCATTTATACAAAGGTTAAAAACAAATAGGTAGAGCACGAGACACGACTACAGCTACGCACGTTCGCCGTGGTACTAAACTCTACATAGATGTCGCTGTCGCTCCGTTGCAGCGGCCATGTTTTAAAATGGCGGACGACTAGAGCCGTCAAAACGGAACGAGAGCTTTTGAACTCTACCAGAACGGAAATTGGATGCATTTTCACGTAAATTTTCATGTAGAGTCAGAACATTTCGATCGTATTATGCGGTTAATCATAACGTCCTCGGATCTGCTGTTTCCACCTGGCCCCGACGACCTTTCAACATTAGACGTATAAAAACGAAACAATCTGTCTCTCTTTTTTTCTTTTCATATTTATTTCAAACAAATACACGGGGTACGCTTGCGCGAATTTAAAAATCGCACACGTTTCAATTCGGGACTCTATTTCGTGCGGGTTAAGGTGTAAATGGAGTTAATTATTAGACACGTTTATCCTATTACGTAGCCGCACAATGTTCGCGAAACCGCAACTCGTTGTTTCTTAGATTTACTAACATGCATTAGCCCGTTTAGGTATTTGGTTGGTACGTTGGTTTGGAAAGCTAATTTTAATTAGGCGCTTTTCATTTTATATGGAGTGGATGAGTTTTCCCATTGTTCTTATTTAAATTAGAAGTGTTTTTTTATTACTTTGATCTATACCTATTCTTTTTTTCTCCGATTTAGTTTTGCTGTACTGGTAGAGAAGGCCATTGGTAAGAAGTTGGCACTGCACACTGTGTTTAAGGACTAAACAAACAAATGATTTTGGTATTAGTACCGCCTCTATCGAAAGAGTTTAGCTAAGCTATGGGAAGAGATTAAGAAAGAACACATTCTGCGTTGACCCATGCTCTGATATCTTTAGTGAGGGAAACTAGAGTAAGAGAAGAGTACGAAGCGAACCGTAGAGAATCACGTCGGTTACAACTAAAAATCGATGATCTCCGCTCCAGTGGCATAGATAAACGAAAATCTATTTTGTAGTATTAGCTTGTTTCCTCGGAATGACATTTAAAGAATTACCCATAGATAAGTGATGTAATTGTAAACAAAGAAAGAGGTTACAAAATAAAATAACGTCCTATGGATCCTGTGATGTAGATGAAGTTGCGTGGGTCTCAGTGGATCCCTTTATAAAATATAGTTACCAACATTTTAAAATTTTACAGTTCAAATAGCTAATAATAAATTTATTGCACTTGAAAGATCAGAAGAAAATTAAAAACTTGAAATGATTCTTCAATTAAATTATAACTTCAACAATCTGTTCCAAGCATCCCTTTGAAGGATTTTTGAAGAATAACAATTTAAAAATTCCCTTTTCGATGTAACTAAAGTTGAAAAGAGTTTGATAGCCAAAGGCGATCAGTGCAGCTCTGATTTTATACCCCGCTGTATGCCTTGCGGTTGTATATTGGATTCGACCCTTTGAAGCGGAACGCACTGGTTCAATAAGCATAAAGTTTAAATGGGGTGATATCAGATATTGTATAAGTGAATCAGCTACCTGCCAAAATTTTTTGGGATGTTCGCTAAACATTTTTCTGGCTGATCCACTCAACTCAGTCTGCGTCACAAAAGATTATATTATAAGTCTATGGCCTTTCTCGATAAATGGATTAACCTATAATGAAAGATTTCCTCAAATCAGATCAGCGATTCCTGAGATTATCGCGATCAAACAAACCTTTAGCTTTATAAATGAAGTATAGATTAGCTGAGCCGTACAACTTTGCAACAATAAAAAGAATGTATCATACCTAATTTTCATTTTGAAGTTTATCATTCACAAACAACGTAGCCCTATTCGTAAAGTATTTTTTCAAAATCAGTTCAGTGGATTCAAAGACAACAATGTCACAAACATCACGACATTACCTCTCTATAATATTAGTATAGATTTCGGAGACTGGTAATAAATTAATTACCTTTAATATTTTATCTAATTTCTCAACTTAATTTCAATAAGTGTTCTACTCTTGAAGATAAATTGGATTTTCTCTCATGCTGCTGAAAATAGACAAAATCGATACACTGTACAATGTTAGGTTAAGTTTTATTTCATTTTGGAGAAAAAGTATTACTGCCCACACTGCGAGGGTGTGAATGATGAAGGATTTGAAGAGGAGGTAGTCGAAAATAATAAATTGAGTATACTCTACAATTAAGGTGTATACATTACATGTTATTCTATATATGTAGGAATTGAAAACTCTTCGTACATTTAATTATATTTAATCTTTTATCGTAAAACAACCATCTTTTCTAACGTCTTTTCGTAAACTCCCATTTCACATTCATAAACTAAAAAGAGTTTCAAATTTAAAATAAAACCTTCTTCTACTATTTTATATATATTAAATAGGTTTTAGTGCAGTTTTTTTGATAGATTTCCCAAATAGAAACGGAAGGTTAGCTAGTACATGTACCAATTCTTGGCCAAGATGGACGCTTCAGCTGATGTCAAGTATTTCAATGGATATCGAGAAGGTAATTGTAACTGATCCTGGATATCATGTAGCAGTAGAGTGCTTTTTTTTTCAGTTGGAGGAAATCACCGGATCGTCGGGGTATGTGGGAGTTGAACACTAAAACCTCCAACCGCTCGCACTCAGCGTCCGAACCCCAGCTGAGGCCAGAACCCAGCACGGGGTTTTGAGGGACGGCGCGACGCGTAACGCTCTCGGCACACTTTTCCGTCACGCCGACCCCCGATAGAAGGTATAGACCGCTATCCAAGTTACTCTTTCGATCAACAACAGTGATTCGAATTAGATTTTTTTTTTAGTTGGAGGAAATCACCTGATCCCCACTACAATGAACCGCACTAAAACCTCCAACCGCTCACACTCAGCGTCCGAACCCCGGCTGAGGCCAGAATCCAGCACGGGGTTATGAGGGACGGCGCGACGCGTTACGCCCAAGGCACTTATTCCCGTCACGCTGCCCCCTCCGGACGCCGAACCGGCAGCCGCCGGCGTTACGGCCACCGGCTCTCTCTGTCGGCGGGCTCTCCGAAACCCGCCAAGATGGGACCGCGTGGAACCCTCCCACGGAATACCCCGCTGGGTCAGAACCAGCGCGGTCTACCATCCCCCGGTTGCTCTAACGCTAAGGGCGTGCTGAGCAAAACACGGCACCTTCTTGGGTCCCCGCTCGCACTCACACGCGTTAGGGACCCGAAACTCTTAAGGGGCCAGAATCCGGGCGAAATCCCGGTTTTGACCCCTTGCTCGACGGCGGCGTCGGGCAATCGCTGGGCGGGGGGAGGAATATATTCTCTCCCTCGCCCAGATTCGTATTAGAGGTATAATATACATTGAGTAGGTCTAGAATCCTAGTAAAACCAGATATTCCAAGTATATTCTCTTGCAAGCAAACACGGTGTCGTTAATAACAAAAATAACTAACCTACAAAATAACCATTACTATGCCAATCCAAGTGTAATTTCATTATAATTGGTTCATCCAAAACAATAACTTAAATGTATTTTACTCTAATAGGATTGAGTGTATGTAAATTGTTGGTGTGACTTTCAAAAATAAAAATAAAATTAGACCGTAATCAAGAAATCTTCACACAAAAAACAGAAAGAGCTTAAAAAGCTGTAATGAAATTGTGATGGAATTCCATTCATCATCTGAAAACGAATCACCTGAATTGATCGACATAAAACATATTAGTATTTTAAACTCATACATAATTTAATTCAAGATAAACTGTTAAATACAAACTTTGAAGATTCTACGTATTGTGTAGAAATAGAGTGTTAGCTTAAAACTAAAACCAAAATTCAAAATGTGGAAACAGTATGGAGGAGACTTAAATGGAAATGGGCAGGACAGATGATAAGAGAAGGAAAGGAAAAGTGTACCAAATTAGTGACAGAGTGGTACCCTAGGAATAGTAAAAGAAGTAGAGGAAGACAATATAAAAGGTGGGAGGAAGACTTTAAGAAGATGGCTGGATCGACTTGGATACGAGTGGCAAGGAATAGGCAAGATTGGAAGTCCTTTGAGGAGGCTTTTGTCGAGAGACAAGCTGTAATTTAGTTTTATTACAGTTTAGATTCGTAATTTGTAAGATTAGCAGTAATAAAGGCTTATTTTATTTAATTTTTTTTTATAGAGTATTAGCCAAGACAATTAAAACGAGTCCAAACACAATGAGTCTATCTTGTTAAGTACAGCAGTTCCTATGACCACCTTCCGACTCCATCATCACTTAAGCTCCATGGTACCATCATTCCATCATTGTATTATCTCGATATACATATGCGTGCAAAATGTCAATTGGAAATCGGGTATTTGTCAAATTCAACTCACAAAATTCCATCCGAACTTACATAGGTAATCCAGTGTAAGATAAATACATTTTTTTGACGTGACAACGTCTTATAAATTGGTTTGCCGGGTGACACTTCAAGAAACTGCGTTACGCTCCGCTCACGTTATGCGCTCACAATGAGAGCGAGTGAGAGGCACGCGTGCCTTTCACTTTTTATGTCTGTCTCTCTCGCTCTTAGGCGGGCTAACCATGCCCGAGTCGTTGTCACGTAAAACTTTCACCCGTATACCGACTTTACAGGCAACCAATTTTTTTAAAGTATTCATTATCCTCTATTTGCTCAAATCGATCAACAACGAAGAGAAATTAAATCGACATTATTATTTTTATATAGGTCAGACAAATAAAATTGTCCAAATTAGTTGCCCCGAGCGAACATTACGTAAAAGAAATCTCTAAGAACCAATATTGGAATGTTTGAAATTCAGTCTCTAAGAAAAACAATGTGGGTAATTGCTAAATATTGTTCATGTTTTCATTTCAGTTACAGAGGAGGTTCTTCTTCTTCTTTTTTTTTCTGGATCTCGTCCAAGACTCGGGACGATTCGCCAATGTCAAGGAGGAGGTTATTAAATTGTTTTCAAGTTTGACTTTTTTTTGTGGACCTAGTAAGATGATTCTTGTCCGATAAAAAATGATGGTCTTCGTGACGTCCCATTTACTTTTTTGGATTGAATCAAGTACTTGTGGATCTGTGTTAAAAATGTACTGTACTGTACCAACCCATTACTGCCCACTGTTGGGCTCAGGTCTCCTCAGAACAGGTATTAGGCATAGTCCACCACGCTTGCTCAGTGCGGGCAAGGGGACAATGGGGACTTCACATATTATCTTCAAAGGATTTTTAGAATCCTTTTCCGACATGTAGGTTTCCTCACGATGTTTTCTTTCACCGTTTTTAGCCAGTGTTTAAATGTATCTACATTTTAACGGAGAACATTTCACAGTCTGTGGTGCGTATTTCATTTCTGAGTAAACCGATTTCGATATTGCCCGTTTTTGTTATCGAAATTGTACTGGGGCCTTCCGCTGGTTGGTTCTAGCCTCAGCCGGGGTTATAAACAAGGTTTGAGGCTTGAAGAAAGTTATTAAAATAAAGTAGGTCGCTGCCTCGCAGTGTTCTTTAACATGACAAAGGTTCATGAGCGACGGTAACCGCTTACCTATACATAGGTTTAAGAAAACTATTAAAGAACGTCTGTGTAAGAAAGCCTACACTATAAGGTCAATGATTACTTGGACGATTGAACAAAGTGGGAATGAGTTGCTCGCCAAGGTCATTTCATTAACATAATCGATTATTTTTTTTTTATATTTAATGTAAAATTGTATAATACTGTTAAAATAGTTAAAAAAAAAATGCTCATAAAAGAAAAAAGACATGTCCGCTGAGTTTCTTGCCAGTTCTTCTCAGGACGGTGGCTACAATTATTATTTTTTTGTGTCCGAAATGGTGGTAGCTTTTAACTTTTGACGACAACAAGAATGAGTACGTCATCAATGTTGAAAATAAAGTATTTCATTTCATTACAGAAGCTACGTGCGGAAATGTATAGCTATTAATTCATAATTTTTAAATACTACCTAAGTTTGCCACTGCCGGAGGACGTGGCGAGACGTGAGCGTTGATCGTGAACGCGTCCCGTCACGTTCTGTCCTGTGGTTCTGTCCTCAGCCGGGGTTCGGACGCTGAGCGTGAGCGGCAGGATGTTTTAGTGCGGTTCGACTCCCACATGCCTCACCGGCGGGGCGGGTGGGCGTTTCGGCGATTTCCTCCTGTCACAAAAAAAATCTGCTACAGCTAGTACTTTCAAGATGAAGTAGTCTCTATTTTTGGTAGATTTATTTCAACATATAAAAAGGCCTACAAGGTAGCTCTAAAGTAAATTTTGCTTTAGATTAATATCCTGAAAGTTAGGTAGCTCGAAAGTCTAAAATGTGGAGTGGTGTTATGTTAAACTGCTCATAGGTAAATCGTCAAAAACTAAGATCTACTTAGGTGAGAACATAGAATGTGAGAAAGCAACCTTCAGAAGGGAAAATCTGATTTTAGCTACCTTGACTACGAATATTAGATCTGCGCTGGGAATATACATACTAAAACTAGTTAAGATTTTTAGATCTTCTACTGCCATCTATCGAAAATGTTTAGTAAACTCTTTGCGCTGCAACAGAACGTAGTTCAAAATATCAAATATAGATGTCGCAACAATCAAACTTGCTCAAATAAAATGAAATATTTTTTTCATTTTTAAGTAGTCATTTTGATTTTATTTTAGGACGTTTTGATTCCACAATATTTAGAATGACCAGAAAATCGATCAACAAATTTTTTAATTAGAATTTTACGATAACTATATCTAGGCTAAATTGAAAGTTACAAAACTTAGGCGACATCTGCCATAAATTTGTAATGTCAAAAACGAAAACATAACCTAAAAGTTATGAAAATATGAAATAATAGATTTCTATAAATAAAACAACAAAATGAGCAGTTTAAAATATCTAAAGTTGTCTCGTAACTTAATTAAAACAAACCAAATTAAATTTCCCTTAATATCATGTAGAAATAGTTCAATTGTTAAACAAAAGACAGCTAGTTCTGTTTATCGCACTATGAATATTTTTGATAGAAACACTAAAATAATTCAAAGAGATCGAGCCGCTTCGGGCGAAGAATATCATTTATCTGAATACGTTAAAGAAGAAATAGGATGGCGGACTGCTGATAAAGTTTTAGATATAAAAAGAACGTTTAAAAATGCTGTCGAACTTGGTAAGCTTTTTCTAGTTATTACAGTGTTAAGGTTTGTAAGTGGTTGCTTGCTGTACCTCTGCTATGTCAGGGGACACTGCCCCATGTCCCACCAGACTTCTCTAACTTCATTGAAAAAAGGATAAGTCATAATGAATTACTTTAGCAATATTTTTTCATATTTTTCCTCTACCTTCAACCTACTGCATAGAACACTTCTGAAACCTCATTTAAAAAGTCAAATCAAATCAAAAATCATTTATTCTGAGCATCAAACAAATAACAGATAAACTAAAAATAATAATGCCCGGAAATGGTTACCAACTTTTTAATTACATTACCTTAGGCTGTACCTTTACTATTGTGCAACAAAAAGTAAGCAAATATACATTTAAGCTGCAATTTCTGGTGAACCAAACAGAAAACATAATATTTACATCAAATTTATTAAATAGTTATTTAATTAATTTTTTCGTCTTGAGAATCATTATTTGACATCAAGAATCTACCAATTTCGAGCTTAATATCTTCTTCAATTTCTTATGCTTCCTCTTCTTTGTAAAAAATAATTTTTGTACCGGGGATCCAGAAAAGTGTTTTTTTTTTAAATAATATCACGATCAACTTCACAAAATCTGACATCTAGCCCATTCAAGATATTATCTACAAAATACAAATTCTTAACCTATTTCCGATGCATCGTCGTAGTCAAATTTGATACTATTCTAATTTTCGTCTAATTTTAATATAATCGATATCAATATTCGATTCGGAACGAATAATTCGTAAGTTCGAATTATTCGCACACCCCTAGTCTTTTACCTTCCCTATGGCAATATAAAAATCAAAAAAGAAACAAAAAAACCACTTATATTACATGCATTTATATTTACATAGACTTGTACTAGGTGCGTCAAGAGGATATGTATCGAGACATTTTCTACCAGACAGCGTGGAGAAGGTCACATTATGTGATACATGTAAGATACATCTTGATAAAGCAGTTGTCGGGGACGGGGTGCAATTTGAAACTAAGGTTGTGGATGAAGAAAATTTTGAGGTAAGTAATGTGAGATGTTTGTTTAATAACAAAACAAGGTTTAAGCATACAAAAACTGCTACTTAACTTTAAACCATATAAGTTAAATTTCAGATACTAAATATGTACCTACTAAAAAAAACTTGAGAGGTGACATGGGACACCCAAATAGAACGAAGTTCCTTTCGATTAAAAGATATCTTATATTTTTTTCATCAGTTTCCAGATAACAGTGTTGATCTATTAGTATCATCACTCACTTTCCACTGGGTCAATGATTTGCCGGGTCTCTTCGATAGAATCATGAAATGTTTGCAGCCTGATGGTGTAAGTTACATTTATTGATTTACTTTAAACAAGAATATTCAATTATTACTTTGAACACTCGCGGTTATCACATCACAATTACTAAATGGGTTCTTACCACTATTTTTATTAGATATTTATTTATTATTATTTTTATTTATTTTTAAGGAAAGCTTACAGACTAATAACATAATTTTTACTTATTGAAGTCTTATAATTAAGTATAAACAAAACATTGCTGATTACAAGCTTCCACAAATTATAATTATGAGGTAGATTATTTAAGAGCAGACCCTGTTCGTCTGCCTGGTAATAAAAAACAAGCTTTTAAGATCAATATCACGTAGCTTCCTATTAGTATAAGAATTTTCTAAATACATTCAATTAATTTGTCTTTTTATTAGCTCTTTTTTAACTTTGTAACAGAGCTGATCTGACGATGGAGTCGGCAGTCATAGGAACTCCTGTACTAAACAAGATAGACCCGTCGTGTTTGTGCTCGTTTTACTTGTATTAGCTAGCACTCTACTGCTACATGATATACAGGCTCTTAAAAGCTTGTATTTTATACTTTTAATTTATAAAAAAAACATGTATTTTCAGGTGTTATTAGCCTGCACATTTGGTGGAGATACATTAATGGAATTACGACAAGCTTTACAATTAGCTGATTTGGAGAGAAAAGGGGGCGTTTCACCGCACGTATCACCGTTTACAAGACCTACTGATATTGGTGGACTTTTGAATGCGTAAGTAATATTTTTTTTTATTGCCTATCACCTGATCGTTTTTTTTTTTTTTTTTTTTTTTTTTTTAGTTGGAGGCAATCACCGGATCCCCGCCCGCCCCGCGGGCGGGGTATGTGGGAGTTGAACCTCACTAAAACCTCCAACCGCTCACACTCAGCGTCCGAACCCCGGCTGAGGCCAGAACCCAGCACGGGGTTATGAGGGACGGGGCGACGCGTTACGCCATCGGCATTCTTTCCCGTCACCCCGTCCCCGATCACCTGATCGTAAGTGGTTACCGTCGCTCATGGACCTCTGCTATGTCAGGGGACACTGAGGGATCGCTACCTACGACCTAACTTTAAGGACCCTCCTCATGCCTCGTTTGAAGAAGGACAAGTCATAGCGCTCTGGGAATGCTTTTACCGACTTTTAAGGTTACAACCAAAAAATGTGGTATACAAGGTGGATCTGTAACTTTGGACAATCTGACGTGGGGTGAATGACCTGTAGAAATAAGACTTAGAACCATTTTTATTTTAGGAATTAAATAAAAAAAAAATCATCATAGTATGGAAGTCCGCAACGATAGTCGTACGTTTTCCATACAATATAAGAAAAAAAAACTTGAGAGGTGTCAAGGGACACCCGGATGGAACGAAGTTCCTTTCAATTAAAAGATATCTTATACTTTTTTTTTCCTAATTTTTTTTACGCGCGACAATGAACGTGTTTTAAAAAAAATTGATCACAGCGCCATCTAGCGATAATCATCTAAAACAAAAAAAGTGTCGTGACAACTTTTTGTAAGATTTTTTTCCATCCCCTTTCGATAACACGCGATAAGGAACTTCGTTCCAAAAAAAGTTAAACCGATCCAAAAAATAAAAATGGTGCTAAGTTGTAGTTCGTTCATTCACCCCACGTCAGATTGTCCAAAGTTACAGATCCACCCTGTATAAATAAAAATATCATTTTCAGAGCCGGATTTACCTTGCAAACTGTGGACATAGATAAAATGACGATATGGTACCCCAGCGCCTTCGAGTTAATGAGAGATTTACGTCTATCTGGCGAAAACAATGCCGCTTATAATCGTTCGGGACATCTATCCAGAGATCTACAATTTGCAGCAGCCGCTATATATGATCAAATGTATGGAAAAGTAAGTAAAAAAAAACTTGAGAGGTGTCAAGGGACACCCGGATGGAACGAAGTTCCTTTCGATTAATTAGTGAGGGAATTGCAATAAAATTTTATTTTTTTAAGTTATAATAGTTAGTTAGTTTTGTTTTTAAATATTTTGATCACAGCGCCATCTAGCGATAATCATCTAAAACAAAAAAAGTGTCGTGACAACTTTTTCATAAGAATTTCCGTCTAGCCCCCTTTCGATAACGCGCGATAAGGAACTTCGTTCCAATAAAGAAATGGTAAGAGAAGCAGTATAACATATGGAAAGAAATATGCAAAAATGTGTGTGTGTGTAGTGTGTGGTTGTGTGTGTGTGTGTGTGCTTTCTCGTATAATAAATTCATGTTTTTTCGCAGGATTTTCCAGAAAGAAACTCAAGAGGTGTACCAGCTACCTTTGAAATTATTAATTTCGTTGGATGGAAGCCGGATCCATCACAACCTTCGCCCATGGAACGCGGCTCAGGACAAGTGTCATTGAAAGATTTACATAAAATAGACGAAATATTACAAAACACAACTACTATTAAAGATGATAAATAGATATATTTGTTTTATTTTATTTAATACTAGCTGCCCCTCGCAACTTCGTCTGTGTCACATATGGAAATTTTCTCACCGTTTAAACCTTCCCTGGACTTCTACGAATATTTCAAGATTAAAATAAGCCAAATCGGTTCAGTCGTTCTCGAGTTTTAGCGAGACTAACGAACAGCAATTCATTTTTATGTATAAGAAAGATAAGTGCAGCTTCTTCTGCGTCACAGTTTATTTAAGAAAAGTCCTGTATCGGTAGGTGATAGATAACGGCCCCTCATTGCCCTGGCATTGCAGAGGTTCTTGAGCGACGGTGACCGCTTACCATCGGGTGGGCCGTAGGCTCGTTTATCTATCTTGCAATAAAAAAAAATATCCTATAGCTTTTGGTTTTTTTTTTAGTTGAAGGAGGAGGAAATCACCGGATCCCCACCCGGGGATCGTGGTGGGGTATGTGGGAGTTGAACCGCACTAAAACCTCCAACCTGAGCGGTTGCCCCGAACCCCGGCTGAGGCTAGAACCCAGCGCGGGGTTTTGAGGGTAGGCGCGACGCGTTACGCCATCGGCACTCTTTTCGGTAAATGGATATCAAAAGTGAAAGAATTTTAGAAATCGGTGCAGTAGTTTCGAGACAAACAAACCGTTCCTCTTTATAATATTAGTATAGACTAGCTGATCCTTGGAACTTCGTCTGCGTCACTAAGGAGTTTAGGCAGCACTGGTAGATTTTAATAAGAGTTAGGTCGTAGGTATCAAGCCCTCAGTGTCCCCTGACATTGCAGAGGTTCATGAGCGGCCCGTTGGCTCGTCTGCCTATATGACAATAAAAAAAGAAGTTCCTTTCGATTAAAACATATCTTATATATTTTTTTCCTAACGTAACGCGCGATAAAGAACGTGTTTTAAAAGATTTTAATCACAGCGCCATCTAGCGATAATCATCTAAAACAAAAAAGTGTCGTGACAACTTTTTCATAAGAATTTCAGTCTAGCCCCCTTTCGATAACGCGCGATAAGCAACTTCGTTCCAAATATTATCTTAATTTATAGGCAAATAAAGCTATCCATGGAATATTGGTGAACGATAGACAGGATTACTTTGAAAATCATCCGAAAGGTCTGTTATTCTCGTGAAATCAAGAAATATTTCGATGTTGCTATAACACCTATCTCATCTTCATCATCATCATCAGCCCACACTCGTCCACTGCTGGACATAGGCCTCTCCCAAAATACGCCACTGAGCTCGATCTTCTGTTCGTCTCATCCAGTTGTTACCGGCCACCTTTCTCAGGTCATTGTTCCATCTAGCAGGGGGGCGCCCAACACTACGTTTACCACATCGGAGTCTCTCTAGAACCCGTCTACTCCATCGGGCATCAGTTCTTCGACATATGCGCCCAGCCCATAGCCACTTCAGCTTGCTGATTCGCAGAGCTATGTCGGTTACTTTAGTTCTCTGCCGGATAACTGCATTTCTGATCTTATCCTTCAGTGAGACCCCAAGCATAGCTCTTTCCATTGCTCGATGAGCAACTTTGAACTGACGGACTAGGCCCACCGTGAGTGTCCACGACTCAACACCTATCTATTGAGATATTTTAGAGTTTGAATTGATAAATAATGTGTTTATTTGTAATAATCTGTATAAACTTGTCTAGTCCCAAGTAGTTATATTTTTTTTTAATGGTTTTATTGCCACTGCTTTTAAGGGCGGCCCAGCCAATGTCAGGTTTAGCGAAGGCAACGTTTTGTACTTGTCGCGGATTGACCAAAACGTTGCAAATAACACTACTTATAATTCTAATTAACAAAGAAAATATTTACATATATGTTACAAACAAATCTAATATATAAAATTGTCGTGTCACGGTGTTCGAACTTGAACTCCTCCGAAACGGCTCGACCGATTTTGATGAAATTTTTTGTGCTTATCCGGTACCTATGAGAATAGGCCAACATCTATTTTTCATCCCCTAAATGTTAGGGGTAGTCCACCCCTAATTTTTTTTTTCGGCGCAGACGAAGTTGCGCGAGTCAGCTAGTAATCTGTATAAACTTGTCTAGTCCTAAGTAGTTATAATTGTATTGCTTAATTTGTGGATAATTGTATTAATTTTACAGTTGTTTTCTTTTTCACTAATTGTAATTTTCACTAATCTGTTATTTCATCAGTACGTAGTTTATTTTAAATATTTTTACTCAATTACTTAATTGTTAAATATATGTATGTACTAGCTGCCAGGCGCAACTTCGTCTGCGTCAAAAAAAAAAAACTCCCGGGTATGAATCTAAACCATTCTCGAATCTCCACGAACACACACAAAAAATTTCATCAAAATCGGTCCAGTCGTTTAGGAGGAATTCAGTCACATACAGACGCACACAAGAAATATATATATATTAAGATTTGCCTCCTGTATACAGGGTGTTGTTGCCCGGTGAAACAATACTTTAAGGGCTTAATCTATATCACATTTCAAATCATATACACATACTTTTGAAACTGAGATAGTTACTTTATTTTCCCATACAAAGTTGAAAAAATATTTTTTTGTACTATTTTTGACAACCCTACTGTGACCTACATTTAGCGTACTATATCTATATGCTATTTTCACGCACACAGGCGCATCCGATCGCAATTTTAGAGTTCTGTACTATAATAATCACCTACTAATAGAAAATTTATACTAGTTTTGATTAGTTATAACTTATGATATATTATGCCTAGAAAACCCAAAGTTGGTGGATGGCTTCTACATCAAGTATACTATTTGCTGTGAAAATATTGTTTCATCGGATTATAACACCCTGTATAATTATGCCTATAATTAGCTTTTAGTTTTTAATTCAGCAATTATTGTATTGTATTTTTACCAGCTGTTGGTTTTCCTTTTTTATAAATAAATAAATAAGTCCGTAATTTCGTACTTAGTGCTAGGTGAATTATCATTGTTATTTACCTATATTTGACGATCCAGTATGCTAAAAGGTAAATAGCGAGTATAATCGACAAAATTATTAGTCAGGGGAAAAATATTCTGAAACACTTTATTATAAATCAGTTACAGTACAGTACAATGTATTTTGTTACGTGTATAATATCGTTACGTGTTTTCGTTATTTTAGGTTGTGCAGAGTGTTATAAAGGTAACTGTGATTCTACAAAACAATGTAAGTAATATATTAAATACAATCGGTCTCATTAGGGGCTTAATTTCATTCTTTCGTCATTTTTGTGACGTCACTGCTAGTTGAGGCTGAAAACCAGCGCTCGGTGTTTGCTGTGGTAAATCCACAGTGAACATCGCGCATTAAGCTGAGTCCCGACTAGTTTGTGATGAAAACCAGTGTTGTTAATTTGTAAATTTAAAGTATGTTTATTTCTGTATGTGTTTTCATCACAAATAAAGCATGTCTATGTGTAAATTACGAATTACCTCTGGTGTGACATCAAACGTTTTGTAAATATTAAATATTATTAGGATGCCCAACCCAATTAAGAACAAAGTCCAATTAATGATAACTTCCAAATTGTAGTCAAACGAGACTATTTTTTTATTTCCGGTGTAATAAATAAATAGAACATATCTTCAGCTTTATAATAATATCACTTTGGATAGTTATAACATAAAATATAATGATGAAAATTTGATTTAAAAAACATTTCTCTAAAATTGTTATCTGAATTTCTACATACAAAATGTACGAAGTTGACAATAACTGGGCCCGGGGTCAGTTTTTAAACAAACATTAATTTCTTTCTAACAATGGTATTTTTTATGAAAAGTTTATTGAATCAGATACTTGATTAAATACCGGGCCTACACATGTAATCATCATGAACTAAATTCTCATAATTATTAAAGAAAAACTAAGTTGAAAATGAAAATCGCACTATAAGACGAGCATCTAGGTAGGTCTCCCTATATCGACATATAAAAAAAATACTATGAAATAAAATCAGTTTTATACTTGTCCTATCCTGTCCTGTACCAACCCATTACTGCCCACTATTGGGCTCAGGTCTCCTCAGGAGAGGGATTAGGCATAGTCCACCACGCTTGCCCAGTGCGGATTGGGGACTTCACATATCTTCAAAGGATTTTTAGAACCCTTTTCCGATATGCAGGTTTTATACTTACAGTTTTATACTTATTAAATCGTTTTTTTATAAAATTAATATCAAATCAAACAAAAAACGATTCGTTTTATATTAATTAACAAAAAAATTTTGACGTCATTAGTTTTGTCATTAGGGGCCGGGACCGGGATCTCGCCCGGATTCTGGCACCCTAAGAGTTTCGGGTCCCCAAAGCATGTGAGTGCGAGCGGGGACCCAAGCAGGTATCGTGTCTCGCTCAGCACGCCCTTAGCGTTAGAGCAACCGGGGGATGGTAGACCGTGCTCCCCGACCCACGCTGGTTCTGACCCAGCGGGGTATTCCGTGGGAGGGTGACATGCGGTCCCTTTTTGGCGGGCTTCGGAAAGCCCGCCGACCGAGGGAGCCGGTGGCCGTATTCGCCGGCGGCTACCGGTTCGGCGTCCGCGGGTGGGGATCCGGTGACTTCCTACAACTGAAAAAAAAGGCCCTAAGGCCCTACGCGTACGGCGTGGCCAGTATGTTTTTCACCTTACTTTTGTAATTTTTAATGATTTTTTAGATGCAGGAAACAGGTTATATACCGAAACAAAGGAAGTAAAAGTTGGGATATATTTAAGGAATTTACCACAAGAAGCGACGAGTTTTATGTTTTGTCAACATGAAGGTTTGTATCCTTAAATATTATTATACTCTCCAATAATTCTATATTATAATATTTTTATAACAAAAATGAATACGAACGACTTCCATTAAAATCTTGTTCGTTAAAAAATCACATTATTAAACACAAAAAAAATCACAATTTACTATTCGCGTTTGTTGTGTTTCTTTTCTAAATGAACTGATTTTTTTTTTTATTTATTTGGTTCCCCAGCATTTCCTTACACTTATTAAATCTTAAAATCTAATACATAACAGACATCATGGAGAGTATAGAAACTACTTATAAGAGAACTCCTCATGCACTAATTAATATGTTGTTGATTAAATTATGAAAATAAATGAATAACAACTATTTTGAAAGCTTCTGACAATGGTCTCGTACCGCCCTACGGAATCTTGTTGTCGAATCATAATGAAATCAAGATGATATTTTTTGCTGGAAAGCAGACACTTAACAATATCCGCAGTAGATAGAACCTACTAAATTGGTAAAATTTCTAACAAGTTACGGAATATAGAACATTTAAATGACTCTTGTAAAATTACATTTAGTCACTTGGGTACCTATAACTACTATCGTAGGGCCCGTAGTTATGCCAGTTGGGCCGAAGGCTCGTTAATTTATCTTGCAATAAAAAGAATTGGAGACAGGTATACCTAATTGTATTTTTACAAGCTTTATATTAACTTACACTTGATGTAACTATGTAAATTCGGGTGGAAACTTGACAGCTAAATTTGACAAACTTCCCTTCTTCTTCTTCTTTTGATTATGGGACAAACTTCCCGGTTTCCGATTGAGTTGACATTTTGCACGCAGATGTATATCGCGTGACAATACAATAATAGGACAGAATGGTGCTGATCTGATGATGGATTCAGAATGTGGTCATAAAGTGTGTGTGTGGCCTGTACTAAATAAGATAGACCCGTCGTCTTTGGGCTCTTTTTACGTGTCTTGTCTAGCACTCTACTGATACATGATATCCTGGACCTCAAAGCTTGTAATTAAAGTTTTCTTTAAAATAAATTATTAATATTTCAGATCCAGTAACTTGCTTATCGTCAAAAAATGTTACTTCATCTTCATGTATGAAAAACCATGTTACTACTATATATAGAGTTAAAAAATCCATCAGCTGGACCATTGAGATGTACACTCGTCAAGGCAATTTATGCAGATACGAGGCCATTTTCGAAATATTATTCGATATTTCTAAGAATCACGCAGGTAAACTTTTTTTATATTCGACTTTAAGAGCTTATCATCCACGTGTCTATTGATCAGACTATACGTGTGCCCACCTCTAGCTACTGCTACATGAACCTTAACTCATCCGTAGTACCAGTATCCTCTCCTCCATAGTCTGTGTGTCTATTGATCAGACGATACGTGTGACCACCTCTAGCTACTGCTACATGAACCTTAACTCATCCGTAGTACCAGTATCCTCTCCTCAATAGTCTGCGTGTCTATTGATGAGACGATACGTGTGACCACCTCTAGCTACTGCTACATGAACCTTAACTCATCCGCAGTACCAGTATCCTCTCCTCAATAGTCTGTGTGTCTATTGATCAGACGATACGTGTGACCACCTCTAGCTACTGCTACATGAACCTTAACTCATCCGTAGTACCAGTATCCTCTCCTCAATAGTCTGTGTGTCTATTGATCAGACGATACGTGTGACCACCTCTAGCTACTGCTACATGAACCTTAACTCATCCGTAGTACCAGTATCCTCTCCTCAATAGTCTGCGTGTCTATTGATCAGACGATACGTGTGACCACCTCTAGCTACTGCTACATGAACCTTAACTCATCCGCAGTACCAGTATCCTCTCCTCAATAGTCTGTGTGTCTATTGATCAGACGATACGTGTGACCACCTCTAGCTACTGCTACATGAACCTTAACTCATCCGTAGTACCAGTATCCTCTCCTCAATAGTCTGTGTGTCTATTGATCAGACGATACGTGTGACCACCTCTAGCTACTGCTACATGAACCTTAACTCATCCGTAGTACCAGTATCCTCTCCTCAATAGTCTGTGTGTCTATTGATCAGACGATACGTGTGACCACCTCTAGCTACTGCTACATGAACCTTAACTCATCCGTAGTACCAGTATCCTCTCCTCAATAGTCTGTGTGTCTATTGATCAGACGATACGTGTGACCACCTCTAGCTACTGCTACATGAACCTTAACTCATCCGTAGTACCAGTATCCTCTCCTCAATAGTCTGTGTGTCTATTGATAAATTCTTTTTTTTTTCAGAACGAGAACTCGTGCAACGTGATAGGTTTGTTGATATAGACTTCGAAAGCACATGTGATACAGCTCTAAGCAGTAAGTTACAAATTGTTTTGACCCATTTCCAGATGTAATTGCTCATGAACCTCTGCAATGTCAGGGCAATGCCTTTATCTATCACTTAGTATACAGGACTTTTCGTAAGCCTCGTTTGAAGAGGAACATGTCATAGCGCACCGGGAACAATGTAGACGGAATTGTAAGGGGCAAAAAAGATCTTTCTTCTTCTTCTTTTTTTTTTGGACCTCGTCCATCGAGACCCTGGACGATTCGCCAATGTCAAGTGAGACAGATACACGGTCTTTAAGGCACTAAGCCAAAGTATTGTTCGGTTTCCAGTTTCAGCAGTAGGAAATGCTAATATATGCTATACAGTGTGTCCCAAAACTATGCGACATGAACGGGAAGTATCTTAAATATTAGAGATAGGATGTTTTGCTGAAAGGAATCAGCATTTTATTTTTGATGTTTTATAATACTGCATTCACAGATTTTTCGTTAATTGCTTGGTTTGTCTAAAAATCGAGTTATAAAATCGCCAAAAATCAACACGATTATTTTTTGCTAACAAACATAGTGTCTTAACACGTTCCCTGCGGTACAGATTTATCTGTACTTTCCATTACTGCGTTACGAGGCGTTTTAAACCTTGTCCTAAACCAGACGTTGTGGCGGCACGAGGCTTATTAAACCCCACCGCCCTTAAAAGACGAAAATCCTTTTTTTGTCGCCAAATATGACAAATTGTACGGCTTTTGTCGCGATTTTATACAACATTGAGTGGATTAACCTATATCTGCCGCCGCCCGTGGATAGATTATTTAGTTTAGATTCTATACGTAAAATAAAATGTGGGATCTGATGTACCTCGTATCGCACTGAAAAATAGCAGATTTTCTTAATATTTAGTGATGGGAAAACAAATATCGATTTTATTTAATTGTATTTATTTTTCAAAATTATGGATTTTTTTCATTAAAACACGTCAAGCAATAATATTTTTTGCAAATAGTGCATTCTGTGAGAATTTTCTTCACTTTTTTGTCAGCCTCACGATTTTGTCAATTTTTCACAACATCCTACACATCTCCTTTTCTTTGATCCTTTTTCGAGATGATGTGCATTGTAATTAACTTTCTTCGGCAATGTTTCGATGTAATTGGCAGCAGTCTTTCTTCGTCACGTTCGCAGCCTGGCATGCGTTGCACAACACTAACCGCGTGAAGCTAGCGTACAGTGCGGTACGAGGTGCGCGGAGGTACGAGGTGTTTGAAACCTCGTTCCGCACTGTGTTAGAATTTTATTTGTTCAGTGCGGCACGAGATCTAAAAAACCCGGTATTAAAATAGGTACACCATAGACCTAGGAATCAATAGCACATCTCAGATATATAGTTATCTCTTTCCTGTACTGAACCAGATGGAAGTTATGCCTCCCGCACGAACGAGAAGTTCACATTTTTCCTTGCCGCAGGAACGTCGGGACGTGTACAGGGCGTTTTAAGCCTTGTTTCGCAGTTAACGTGTTAAACAAAAGGAACAAGGTGAAAATAGTGATTCAAGATTTTATGTACCTATTTTTTTACCATTTACTGTTTTTTTCTAACTAAAACTTATGATATTATTATTCCTCGACGGTCCTTAGGCCCCAGCTGGGGTTGGCCAAGCGTCTCGACTACGCCTCCATAAGAGGTTCAACATTGAAATTACTCTATTTTAGGGTTTTCTCTAAAATAAGAGACTTCACCAGATAGTGTTTTTAATTAGAAACCAATCAAAGCTATCCTCAGAATAATAATATCATAAGTTTTAGTTAGAAAAAAACAGTAAATGGTAAGAAGAAATCCAACATCGTGGTGAAATTGTGCTCGCTCGCCTGGAGTTCGTTCGCTATCACTACCATGTTTGATGATCTTTTAAAAATGTTTTTTACCAAAAAAAATTGAATTTGATTTCTAATTAAACATAACATTCTTGTAATTCTTTATTCTTAAAATACGTTTCAATACATTTCGGACCAAAATATATTACCTCCAGAAAATATGAGACGATAATAAAATGTAAACAAAACAAGTTTCCAAACGTGACGTCGAGCTCAATTTTGGCTCCTACCACAGACTTGGCAAAAGTAAACAGACCAATTTTGTTGCCGATCCCAATTGAGTGGATATAATATAAATAAGTTTAAATGTTTGCATCACAAGATTACTAATGTCGAGGAAGGAAAATAACACATAATATTCAGTTCGCTGTTTCATGTTCGTTCTGCAATTGTTTTTGATACAAATACTCATTTAAAATGTGTTCCGTCCGAGTGCTAATATAAAAAACAAAATGATTTAAATCGTGCTTTTTTTTATTTTATGGATGTAAGTGAACGGTATCTTCAAGTGAGTATTGATTTACGTAATTGCGTTTAATGAATGTAAATTGTATTGAAATAAATAATGATTTAATTTTAACGCATGGTGTCGATATTTGTAAAAAACTAGCGGGCCCGCGCAACTTCGTCCGCGTCACTTTCATTTAAAAGATAGTCTATGTTATAAACTTATTCAGACACTCGCGGTTTTCTATAATACTTTCATGCATTTTCAACGGGTTCTTACCACGATATTTAATTAATTGAGTTGTCTCGATATCTCAATGTTGTTGCAAACGTCATGATCACGAGAAGACTGGATACTGCGGGTCGATTTAAGAGCAAACAAATCTGTTTACCCTCTTTCTCGTTCGCTTTTCGGTAGTACCACTGGAACTCGAACTCACATCACGACACACCACACACACAGAAAGACGGTCAGACAGATTTACTTTCGCATTTATAATATTAGTAGGTGCTAGGAATATTTTGTGAAAGAGGTACAAGTTTTTAGTAATTATTATAAAGACGAAACCTTTGTTTGTTTGTAATGAATAGGCTCAAAAACTACTGGATCGTTTTAAACAATTCTTTCACCATTCGAAAGCTACATTATCCACGAGTAACATAGGATATATTAAATTTTGAAAAAGGTTAACGATATTATGGCGAGGTTTATGGGAGGCCTATGTGATGATGATGAGAATGATTCTGAACTGACATTGTTAGGTGATATACAATATACATTTTAACAATTATTAAGCGTTATTAATTGAATAACGATTTCTATACTTTTAGAACCAGAAATGAGTGGCGTAATACCAACAACAACAAGTACAGTTCAAACAACAACGGTGATTCCAAATAATCAAACAACATGTCCGCCACCAGGTAATTATAATTTATTTTCAATAATCACGATCAGACGATACGTGTGACCACCTCTAGCTACTGCTACATGAACCTTAACTCATCCGTAGTACCAGTATCCTCTCCTCAATAGTCTGTGTGTCTATTGATCAGACGATACGTGTGACCACCTCTAGCTACTGCTACATGAACACTCACTCATCCGTAGTACCAGTGTCCTCTCCTCAATAGTCTGTGTGTCTATTGATCAGACGATACGTGTGACCACCTCTAGCTACTGCTACATGAACCTTAACTCATCCGTAGTACCAGTATCCTCTCCTCAATAGTCTGTGTGTCTATTGATCAGACGATACGTGTGACCACCTCTAGCTACTGCTACATGAACCTTAACTCATCCGTAGTACCAGTATCCTCTCCTCAATAGTCTGTGTGTCTATTGATCAGACGATACGTGTGACCACCTCTAGCTACTGCTACATGAACCTTAACTCATCCGTAGTACCAGTATCCTCTCCTCAATAGTCTGTGTGTCTATTGATCAGACGATACGTGTGACCACCTCTAGCTACTGCTACATGAACCTTAACTCATCCGTAGTACCAGTATTCTCTCCTCAATAGTCTGTGTGTCTATTGATCAGACGATACGTGTGACCACCTCTAGCTACTGCTACATGAACCTTAACTCATCCGTAGTACCAGTATTCTCTCCTCAATAGTCTGTGTGTCTATTGATCAGACGATACGTGTGACCACCTCTAGCTACTGCTACATGAACACTCACTCATCCGTAGTACCAGTATCCTCTCCTCAATAGTCTGTGTGTCTATTGATCAGACGATACGTGTGACCACCTCTAGCTACTGCTACATGAACCTTAACTCATCCGTAGTACCAGTATCCTCTCCTCAATAGTCTGTGTGTCTATTGATCAGACGATACGTGTGACCACCTCTAGCTACTGCTACATGAACCTTAACTCATCCGTAGTACCAGTATTCTCTCCTCAATAGTCTGTGTGTCTATTGATCAGACGATACGTGTGACCACCTCTAGCTACTGCTACATGAACCTTAACTCATCCGTAGTACCAGTATCCTCTCCTCAATAGTCTGTGTGTCTATTGATCAGACGATACGTGTGACCACCTCTAGCTACTGCTACATGAACACTCACTCATCCGTAGTACCAGTATCCTCTCCTCAATAGTCTGTGTGTCTATTGATCAGACGATACGTGTGACCACCTCTAGCTACTGCTACATGAACCTTAACTCATCCGTAGTACCAGTATCCTCTCCTCAATAGTCTGTGTGTCTATTGATCAGACGATACGTGTGACCACCTCTAGCTACTGCTACATGAACCTTAACTCATCCGTAGTACCAGTATCCTCTCCTCAATAGTCTGTGTGTCTATTGATCAGACGATACGTGTGACCACCTCTAGCTACTGCTACATGAACACTCACTCATCCGTAGTACCAGTATCCTCTCCTCAATAGTCTGTGTGTCTATTGATCAGACCTCTAGCTACTGCTACAGGAACACTTCTAGTTATTTTTTTATTTTGTTTTCAGAGTGTCCCGTCACCACACTACAAATCTTTGGTTTGTTTTTAACGCTATGCCTGTTCATTATCATGGTGCTGATCATCATGGTAGTCGTTCTTTATAAAAGATTGAAAGGTAAAAGATAGTTTCTTATTTTGTAATTTATAACCTTACTTCAGTACAGATCGACGGATCTGGATCATTATTTTTCTATGTACATGTAATGTAACCCTTATCGTGGAGACCTTATCAAACTGCTTTTAATTATTAACGTCTTGTACCTATGTTTATTTACCCACTAATCTGATTTCGATGATTTTTTTTTCTTTAAAATTAGGTAACTCTGACACAATGTGATATAAATTTAATATGTGATTTTTTTTTTTTTTGGCAGAAGAAATAAACGAGCTCACGATGGTAAGCGGTCACTGTCGCTCATAAACCTCTGCAATGTCAGGGCAATGATGCCGTTATCTAACCTACACGATTTTTCTTAAAAAAACTTTTTTTTTTTTTATTGTCATGTAGCGAGCCAACGGCCCAGGTGATAGGAAGTGGTTACCGTCACTCATGAACCTCTGCAATGTCAGGGGACACTGAGGGGTCGCTAACTACGACCTAACTTTAAGGACCCTCCTCAAGCCTCGTTTGAAGAAGGACAAGTCATAGCGCTCAGGGAATACCGAGGAGGGGTCATTCCATAGCCGGATGGTGCGTGGCAAAAAAGTGTTCCTGAAACGAACCGTGGATGACCGCGGTGGTTCCATATAGTAGGGATGAACTCCACCTCGACGCCGGGTGAATATTAACTTGTACAACAAGATACACAAATGTTTATTGTTAGTGTGTAATGTTTTCAGCATTCGGTAAAGAAGGGGATGCAGCCCCTATGGAAGCCACTAACACATATGAACCACCACCGAATTTTCCTAGTAAGTGTACTGTACTGTACCAACCCATTACTGCCCACTGTTGGACTCAGGTCTCCTCAGAAGAACGAGAAGGGATTAGGCATAGTCCACCACGCTTGCCCAGTGCGAATTGGGGACTTCACATATCTTCAAAAACGATGAAGGAAAACATCGTGAGGAAACCTGCATGTCGGAAAAGGATTCTAAAAATCCTAGTAAGTGTGATCCCTACTAATATAAATGCGAAAGTAACTCTGTCTGTTACATTGTCCCGCTTAAACCTCTCAAACGATTTTGATGAAATTTGACACAGACAATCTTTATAACCTTAGAACTGGCCTTTATTGTGAAAAAAATGGATGAAGAAAATTTCGAGATAGATATGTGGCGACCAATAGCGCGCGAGATCCTGAATCGCGGTATCAACATTTGCAGCATTTGGCGCATTTATACGACATCTGAAATCTACTACAGTGGGCTTCGGCCTGACCGGGCATACACTATCTCGCCCGGTCGGAAATCTCCTTTTGGCCTAATATCACTAAATCTCACAGATAGACGAGAGATAGGTCTACCTGATGGTAAAGGATTACCGTCGCTTATAAGCCTCTGCAATATCAGAACAATGGGGGACAGATTATATATTTTTGACGTTCAAAATGTATGTGCGTCCACATCGACTATGCGAGCCCGCACACCTAAAACAGTATTGTCAATACTTGTGACAGAAGCAGAGATGGGATTTAAAAGTCATAACAATTTAATTGTAATGTTATAAAAAAAGTAGCTGCCCCACGCAACTTCGTCTGCGTCGAAAAAATAAAAAAAAATTAGGGGTGGACTACCCCTAACATTTAGGGGGATGAAAAATAGATGTTGGCCGATTCTCATAGATACCGGATAAGCACAAAAAATTTCAACAAAATCGGTCAAGCCGTTTCGGAGGAGTTCAAGTTCGAACACCGTGACACGAGAATTTTATATATTAGAAGAGATAGCAATAATAGCGTTTGAGTAGCATGCTCTAAACATCTTTTAGATATTGAAATTGTGTTATTTGTATATACCTCCTGGTGCTTACGTCAAGTGAGTTTAGTTCTATGTATTACGCTAAAAGACATGAAAAAAAGTAGTTTCAGGCAGCATCAAACCTGAAAAAGTATGAAAGAAATTTGAATTCATTAATTGCATATATTAAAAAATTTAATACCACCTGAATAAAATATAAATCGATGATAAAATTAATATTTTTAACATTATACGATTTTGGAACTCGATCCTAAAATATGATTAAGTTTTTCAAGTATTATTTATCCTAAAATAGCACATGCTATTTTTGAAAATGGGTTTTTCATTAACACTTTCTTTAACATGCTATTTTTTTGTATCTTTTCCCATCCCTCGATCGAAAGTATTGTCAATACTTTTTTAGGTGCACGCTATGAATTAAATGATTTGACTTTGACATGATGAAAGTTGATGGTGATAATCCTAGTTATGTTTTTCAGTTGAAGTGGAGAAAAACGTACAAGAAGATATGACAAAACGTGCACCGCTTCCTCTTCCGTCACACGGTAAACAAAAATATCACTATTTATAAGATACTAGCTGAGTTTGCGTTACAAAGGGGTTCAAACAGTACTCGCATTGCCGTCGCGTTATTATTTGCGCGGCTCGATGTGCATCTACATATTCATTGCGTTTTATACTCGTGATAACTTCTAAACGAAAAGTCCGATTGGAATAAAACAAAAAGTAATTTACTTCTACATTAATACTCTTGATAAAATAATACTTAAATTTGGATAAGGGTTAATATAACGATACTCATTTAACGGGACGAAATATTATTTTTATAAACATAAAAGCGGTTATTGTGACTAAACTATGATAGTTAGATATAATATGCTGTCGCGAACTTTTTTGTTTGTCTTACTAAGACCTAAAAACCCGTAGTATATGATTTTGTTCTATCATCAATAGTTTTCGCAGCGCACGCGACGTAAGGAATTTTTCAGGTAATTTTTTACACCTTATGTTAACATTATTGGAGTTTTAGTAAGGATCCCTAATTTTCTTTTAAATATAATAGCCTATGTTACTCGGGGATAATGTAGCTTTCCAAAGGTGAAAGAATTTTTGAAATCGGTCTAGTAGTTGCGGAGCCTATTTATTACAAACAAAACGGCGTGACGCGTTACGCAATCGGCACTCTTTCCCGTCGCGCACCTTACTTCAGCTAGTACAATTTTTTGTGTTGCTATGTAGACAGACGAAATAACGGGCCACCTGATTGTAAGTGGTTACCATCGCTCATGAACCTCTGCAATTGCAGAGGACATTGCCAACTTACTAAAACCAGTATGTATGATTGTCATACTGTACTACCCTAATAACAACCCATTACTGCCCAGTCTTGGGCTCAGGTCTCCTCCGAAGAGTTATGTATGATTGTATTGAGTGCTAATCTTTGTTGTCATTCTTTAGTTCTTCCAGTACCTGAACCCCAGCCTTGTTGGTCAAATGGGAAGATGAGCTCATCATTCACCATGTCTAGAGCCATGAGCAAGCCACCACCGCCACAGAAAGCTGTTGGTAAGTTATAGAAGTCTAATCCGGAGTGCTAGGACATGTCCCTCTTTAAACGATGTTTAAAAAGTCCTGTATAGTAGGCGATGAGTAATGGCCCCCAATTCCGCGGTATTCAGGTATCAGGTGGGCCATAAGGTCGTTTATCTATCTTGCGATAAAAAAACATACACGCGAGTTACAGTGAGAGTGAGAGGTGGACAAAAAACTTGCTCTTTAGGGGTGTGCGAATATCGTTCGAATCAAATCGAACTTCGACGAATATTCGAAAAATTTCGAATATTTTTTTTTAAGCATGATCTAAAAATATTAGATTTAATTGTTTAAAAATTTACATCCGACTATAAATTTAGGAGAAACTCCCGAAAAAAAAAAATTCGAAAAGTTTCGAATATTCGTCGAATTTCGAATAGTCACAATAATCACACAAACAAAAAACTCAAAATCTGACATCTAGCCCATTCAAGATATTATCTACAAAATACAAATTCTTGTCCTATTTCCGATGCATCGTCGTAGCCAAATTCGATACTATTCGAAATTCGAACGAATATTCGAAAATTTTCGAACTATTCGAAATTTTTCGAATATTCGTTGAATATTAATAATTCGTGAGTTCGAATTATTCGCACACCCCTAATGGCTCTTATAATATAAGTGATATTTATTGTCTAGGTAATGATTATTGTGCAACGCTGCCGTCTTGTCCAAGTAAGTAATATTTAAACTCTTATCTTTAAACAATTGTTCTTTCTTTCTTTCGCTACACCTTATCCCATTTAGACGTGGTCGGCGCAATATCACGCGCACAATCCGAACCCTCAACATCGTTGCTGACAACACAGATATTTTCACTTGTACTCTGAATGAATTCACAAGAACGGCATTGTGGATCATAAGTTATACTTAATGGTTTTTTTATTTTAAATTTCTATTGTTAAAGTTTGTTATAATTTAGTTTTATATAATTTGATAAGAGATGCTACTGAATTAGGTAAAACCTGTAATGGTAGTATTTTAAAGAAATAAATAAATATCTCTTCTCTCTCCACTCCTTTCTATCTTTACATACATCATCTGTCACACCACAAACAATTTAAGTATTAAGCAATTTTTCAATTATTATATAACGGCGTAAATAGTGTGTTGAGGTGTAATGACGTTGTAAATAGCATAATCGATCTTCGGTTGGTTTTGTCAGGAATGACGTCACAATGTCCACTTGAACACTTGATGATCAATACTTTTGAATAAAAACTCAAAATAACGAGTTTTAACAGTTTATTACTTTTACATCAAGAGGTTCGTTCGCCTCGACAATTCAAACACGAATGAATAACAACAGCGGCCAACGCCTGTATTTATAGCAAGTCTCCACTTCCAACTACCCGCACGGTGAATAGGTTGGTTTACTTGTTATCACCCCGTCATATATAACTTATAATTTATTTCAATATTAAAGGTAAGAAAGTCATAAACGAATTTGCTGACGACGCAAATCCATACGAGGTACCACCGATATTTCCACGTAAGTACTAACTTTCTTTAGTTTTGAATATTTCAACATCCTACTCACAAGATGTTCAAAACCTACCTATACATAGGTTTAAGAAAACTATTAATGAACGTCTGTGCAATAAAGCCTACGTTGGATGTTATGGAATCCAACAAAGAAGACATGACGTTGTCATTGGTAATGAAAAATTACAAAGAAAATATGAAATGAAACGAAATGAAAATTCACTAAACTGAACAATATGGGGGTGACGGGGCGATACGTGAGCGACAATCGCGAACGCGTCCTGTCACCCCTACATCATCGGATGTCGAGCGTGATTGGCGAGAGGTTTAAGTGCGGTTCAACCCTCACATACCCCACTCGCGGGGCGAGTGGAAGTCCGGCGGTTTCCTCCCGTCAATAAAAAAAAAAACTGAACAATATGACTGCTATCCTTATAGGCGTAAACAGCATGCCAATAATACAACAACAATTAAAAATTCCGAGAGTAATAATCAAAATAAAAACAATTTCATAAAACTTAGATAAAATATCAATTCCATTTAAAGCATTTGACTATACCAACAATAGCAAAAATACTAGTGAAATAATTTAGAATAATATTAATCAGAATAATTACAGAAAAAAAGAACAAATTAAATAAAACAGAATGTACCATAAAAACAGCACAAAAAAGATCTGTCTGCTAAAAAACAGCACAATACAGATCTGTCTACTAAAAAACAGCATAATAACGATCTATCTGCTAAAAAACAGCACAATAAATATTTGTCT
The DNA here is from genome assembly GCA_030269945.2 of Trilocha varians. NCBI lineage: Eukaryota > Metazoa > Arthropoda > Insecta > Lepidoptera > Bombycidae > Trilocha > Trilocha varians. Next base: position 14,131,793 of record AP028278.1, on the reverse strand, counting down.
GCTAAAAAACAGCACAATAAAGGTCTGTCTGCTAATGATGGTTTTCCTTAATACTTGTTATTTCAGGAACACCTCAAGGTCCCCATCGCGTGGTCAAACCTCCCCCACCAATACCAGAAAAATTTAGGAGAGGTAAGAATCAAATATATTTACCAACCCATCTTGAGTTCGTGGTTCAATCTTGATACTCAATATACTAGTCACAGAATGCCACATTACAAACAATTTATTTATTTATTTATTTAGGTACACCAACAGCAGACATAAAAGGCTTATACATATGTGTAAGTTACATGATAATTCTTGTATGGGTAGGCGGTAGATAACGGCCCCTCTTTGCCCTGGCATTGCAGAGGTTCATGAGCGACGGTGGCCGCTTACCATCAGGTGGGCCGTATGCTCGTTTATCTACTTTGCAATAAAAAAAGAGAAAAAAAAAAAAATATATCTTATATGACTGCCTATTACAGATATACACGACATTTTTTTTTTTTTTAAACAACACAACTTAAAATTTATATTTGGAATTTAGTTCAAAATTACAAAGACAAAATTTTAAAAGACTAAAGAGTAAAAAAAAAGCAGCAGAATAAGTAAAACAAAAAAATTGTCAGTGTTTCTCTTATACTAAATCTTCCTATTATTGGGGTTCAGTTCAGCAACACACAACTATCACTTTGGTTCACAATAACAGTTTATTCATCCTCCAAAACTCAGTCACAATTCCCAGCTCTGTTCACTTTGAAGGCACTTTGACTACTGTCCTTAAGCGATAGTTCACACGTCTTTTGTACCTTCTTCAGAAATAAGTCAGATGGCGCCACTAATATTTCCGTTTTCGCTAAAATATACATTGTAATGGAATTAACCAAGTGATGTCACAACCGAAAGTCTTTCCTTTAAATTGATACTATTAAATAGGATTAAAGAAAAGTCACCTAACACTATACAGGGTGATTTGTTAGACAGGGTACATATTGCAGGAGGGTGATGAGTACTCTGTTCTAATACGGAAAATTACAAAAAATAAGTAAAATTACAAAATATATTTTTTTTTTAATCTGAATTCGACAAAACTACCTCAAACATAAACAATTTCGGCTTAAAGAGTGTTGACTAATGACCTCTAGTGATTTCGCACACCCCACACCTCCGCCACACCTATCAGCTGTCGAAAAACCATCATTTTGCAAGAATTTTAGATATTTTTAAGTTGCGATTACTAAGGCATTAAGCCATATTCTTTGGTAATAATATTTTTACTGGTCGTATATAACCATCAGCTACCATGACCTTCAATATGTACCCTCACTAGGAAATCACCCTGTAGAATCACTCTATTGAAAAACCGCATCAAAATCCGATGTGTAGTTTTAAAGACTTAAGCATACAAAGAGACAGATAGCGTTAAACGATTTTTTATGGAATTAAATGTTTTTGAGTCAAACTTATTGCTTTGATAGGTAATTTGCCTACTATAATTTCGGCTATTTGTCCACCTCTCACTCCCACCACTGTAACTCGTCTGTATGTGGTATAACTACGGCGACTATCGTAATGAGTCTCAGCTGTGAAGCCCAGGAACACGAGGGAAAGATAACTTCTCACTTACACTATTACTAAACGGGTTTTTACCACGATTGTTTTTAATTGAGCGGTCCCGATATTTCAGCATTGTTTCAAGCGCCAAGATCACGGGAAGACTGAGGAACTGCGGGTAGGTCATTTAAGAGCAGACAAATCTGTCTACCCTCTTTCTCGTTCGTTTGCCGGTACTCGAACTCACATTTCGACATACCACACCGACAGTACCGCTCAATTAAAAATAATGGTGATGAGAACCCGTTTAGTAATAGTGTAAGTGATGTAGATAACCGCGAGTGTCTGAAGAAAGATAACTTCTCACCGCAACGAATTTAATCAGAAGATGATAGAAGGAGTAGCAAACATGATTTTGACTACTTAAAATAAGCTCAATCGTTTTATTTTTTGTTGTTTAGCTGACGGCACCCTAATAGGAAGTCCTTCGGCGAGTCAAACACTACAAGATGGGCCCACTGCAATTAGGCCAATAACGATCAAGCCTAAACCGATTGGTAAGATTAGAAATTCAATTTCATCATCGTACCACTCAGCGTTGAGGTGGAGTTCATCCACCACCGCGGTCATCCACGGTCCGTTTCAGGAACACTTTTTCCGGCTATGGACTTGTCCTTCTTCAAACGAGGCTTGAGGAGGGTCCTTAAAGTCAGCTCGTAGGTAGCGACCGCTCAGAGTTCGCATGATTTTTGTACGGCGTTGAGGAATAATGGATTAGAAGCAGTATTTAAATAGTATGATACAGATCAGGCATCTATATCATACTATTTAAGCCATCACAAGCCCGCAAATAATATTAACACCTCGTGTTTCGCGAGCGAGTATTAAAATACAACTACTACATAATAATACTAAACTATAATATGAGTAAAACATCAGCAGATTACTTTAAAAGCTGTTATTTAACTTGCAGTGGATGTAATTCTGTACGTAGTTTCAGGTGGAATCTTGTTAGGTTTTGATCAATTTCCCTGTTTCCGATTGAGTTAAAATTTTCGTAATGTAACACGAGACAGTGAAATAATATCGTACAATGAAGCTAACTTGATGAGTCGAAAAAAAGTCATAGGAACTCCTGTACTAAACAAGTAACTTAATTTTTTATTTGATTTGAAGTTAGTCTTCAGTTTTACAACTACCTATTATAAAATAAATAAAAATAAATAAAATTAGCCTTTATTACTGTTACAATTACATTTTAAAACAGTGGGTCTATTATAGGACGCGTCGTTTATCGTAATCGTCTATTTTCACATCGAATGACGTAATTTTTCATAAAATTGGTATTACGGAAAAACTAATAATTTTACCATTTATTGTAAAGCGAAGTACACATTAGATGAAAAAATGTTCCTGAACATGCATGAACCAGAATACACATATTTTATGACGCACAATGATTTTTAATAATTATGTATTTAGATTGATGAGAATTGCGGCTCAGTCACATCATATAAACATGTATCACCATTGGTGAGAGTCAAAAATACATGTAGCGCGCGCATGTTCTATAAATATGTTGACATATGTCATCTAAAGTTAAGGGTGTGTAACAGTTTGTCTTTCGACAAAGGCCTCCTCTAAATTCTTCCACGCTCTCCGATCTTTTGCCACCCGAATCCAATCTGGTCCTGCTATCTTCCGAAAGTCATCCTCCCAGCGTTTAGTTAGCCGTCCTTTGCTCCTTTTTCCGTCTCTTGGGTACCATTCTGTAACTATAAACTTATTCAGACACTCGCGGTTTTCTATAATACTTTCATGCATTTTCAACGGGTTCTTACCACGATATTTAATTAATTGAGTTTCGACCCAAAAGCGAACGAGAAAGAGGGTAGACAGATTTGTTTGCTCTTAAATCGACCCGCAGTATCCAGTCTTCTCGTGATCATGACGTTTGCAACAACGTTGAAATATCGAGACAACTCAATTAATTAAATATCGTGGTAAGAACCCGTTGAAAATGCATGAAAGCATTATGTAACTGTTTTGGTCCACTTTTCTTTATACAGTTACAGAATGGTACCTATTATAAAGTTATATTACAGAAAGCAATATATAAATTTAAGCTTTAAAGTACATAGAGTCTTGCTGTTGTTCTTTATCTCAATTAAATTGAATGCTAAACGTTTTAAAGTTTAAATTTCAAATCTATTTCTATAACGAAACTACTGCGATTGAACAAAAGAGTTGCTCTTAAAAGTTATTACCTTTTTTTCAGTGCCTGTTAAAAAATACGAAGCACAGACAAGCCACACGCCAGAGAATGGTAAGCTTAATATAAATCAACTTATCTACAGAATTTTAGTATAGACTCTCTCGTGTCTGTTTGTGTACGAGGAGAGTAATCAGTACAGAGCTGCAGAGGACTGTGTCTATAGTAGTGTAGTATAGGACTCTCGGCTAGATGTAGGTCGGATCTGTGTCTGTTTGTGTACGAGAAGAGTAATCAGTACAGAGCTGCAGAGGACTGTGTCTATAGTAGTGTAGTATAGGACTCTCGGCTAGATGTAGGTCGGATCTGTGTCTGTTTGTGTACGAGAAGAGTAATCAGTACAGAGCTGCAGAGGACTGTGTCTATAGTAGTGTAGTATAGGACTCTCGGCTAGATGTAGGTCGGATCTGTGTCTGTTTGTGTACTAGAAGAGTAATCAGTACAGAGCTGCAGAGGACTGTGTCTATAGTAGTGTAGTATAGGACTCTCGGCTAGATGTAGGTCGGATCTGTGTCTGTTTGTGTACGAGAAGAGTAATCAGTACAGAGCTGCAGAGGACTGTGTCTATAGTAGTGTAGTATAGGACTCTCGGCTAGATGTAGGTCGGATCTGTGTCTGTTTGTGTACGAGAAGAGTAATCAGTACAGAGCTGCAGAGGACTGTGTCTATAGTAGTGTAGTATAGGACTCTCGGCTAGATGTAGGTCGGATCTGTGTCTGTTTGTGTACGAGAAGAGTAATCAGTACAGAGCTGCAGAGGACTGTGTCTATAGTAGTGTAGTATAGGACTCTCGGCTAGATGTAGGTCGGATCTGTGTCTGTTTGTGTACGAGAAGAGTAATCAGTACAGAGCTGCAGAGGACTGTGTCTATAGTAGTGTAGTATAGGACTCTCGGCTAGATGTAGGTCGGATCTGTGTCTGTTTGTGTACGAGAAGAGTAATCAGTACAGAGCTGCAGAGGACTGTGTCTATAGTAGTGTAGTATAGGACTCTCGGCTAGATGTAGGTCGGATCTGTGTCTGTTTGTGTACGAGAAGAGTAATCAGTACAGAGCTGCAGAGGACTGTGTCTATAGTAGTGTAGTATAGGACTCTCGGCTAGATGTAGGTCGGATCTGTGTCTGTTTGTGTACGAGAAGAGTAATCAGTACAGAGCTGCAGAGGACTGTGTCTATAGTAGTGTAGTATAGGACTCTCGGCTAGATGTAGGTCGGATCTGTGTTTGTTTGTGTACGAGAAGAGTAATCAGTACAGAGCTGCAGAGGACTGTGTCTATAGTAGTGTAGTATAGGACTCTCGGCTAGATGTAGGTCGGATCTGTGTCTGTTTGTGTACGAGAAGAGTAATCAGTACAGAGCTGCAGAGGACTGTGTCTATAGTAGTGTAGTATAGGACTCTCGGCTAGATGTAGGTCGGATCTGTGTCTGTTTGTGTACGAGAAGAGTAATCAGTACAGAGCTGCAGAGGACTGTGTCTATAGAAGTATTTGTTTCAGGTCAACCAGGCTTGGCAAAGATTACACCAGGACCAATACGTATGCCTCATCGACCATCTCTAGCGAGAATACTACCACCTCCAATGGCCTCTTCTTCAATACAAGATACTGATTCCGAAGATGAATCAGAGCATTATTGGCAATACGAACCTATCAAGAATTTAATTAAATAAACTGTTACGCTTTCCCGCTTAAACATCCGATTTCAAAAATTCTTTCACTGTTGGAATGTCCATTTATTGAGGAAGGTTATAGGCTATATTTTATTTTAAGAAAATTAGTGATCGCATCAAAATATCGAATATGTAACAAAAGGGGAAACATCGAAAACCTATTTATGCGTACGCTGCAAAAACTATTGACAAGAGAACAAAATGATGTACTACGGGTTTTTAGGTTTTTTGAAGACAAACAAAAAAGTTTGCGACAGCATATATCTAACTATCATAGTTTAGTCACAATAACCGCTTTTATGGTTATGAAAATTATTTTTTCGTCCCAAGATTAAATTTAACGTTAAATGAGTATCGTTATATTAACCCTTATCCAAATTAAGTATTTTGTTATCAAGAGTATTAATGTAGAAGTAAATTACTTTTTGTTTTATTCCAATCGGACTTTTCGTTTAGAAGTTATTACGAGTATAAAACGCAATGAATATGTGGGGCACAGCGGGCCGCGAAAATAATAACTCGACGGCATTGCGAGTACTGTTTGAACCCCTTTGTAACGCAGACGAAGTTGCGTGGGTCAGCTAGTGTATTATATAATGTTTTCAATGCGAGCGAATGCTACCAATACGCCCATCGCTGTTCGCTACAAAATATCGCGAGTGCTATTTGTGACGCAGACGAAATTCCGCAAGAATAATAACGTTTACACAATTACTAAACGGGTTCTTACCACTATTATTTTTAAATGATCGATCCCGATATTTCGTTGTTGCAAGCGCCATGATCACGGGAAGACTAAGTACTGCGGGTAGATTACTTAAGAGCAGACAAATCTGTCTACCCTCTTTCTCGTTCGTTTAGTAATAGTGTAAGTGATGTAGATAATCGCGAGAGTTTAAAGAAATTAACGTAATAATATGTTTATTGACTTAGATATTTGATAATATTTTTTATGAGATACGTTTTAATCGAAAGGAACTCCGTTCCATCCGGGTGTCTCAAGTTTTTTTTTTAAATATAATAGCGGAATTACTTGGTTGTTGGTGCTCTCTCCCGTTGTACCTAAAAATTGCTTTAAATTTAAATTGTATAATAATATTAAGAAACACTGCCAAAATATGTGGACCTGGCCCACGAGGTGACCGACACGTGGCGTGTTGAATCGACCATCATTGTTCCGATCGTTGTATCTGTGCACGGTCTAATAGCGAAAAGCTTCGACCAACATCTAGAGAAGCTTTCGCTCCCCGGCTGGGTAAAGGGCCTGATTCAGAAGGTCGTTCTTGACACGGCACGTGTTGTGAGGAGGTTCCTCTCTCTTGAGCCCAGACCACTGATGACTTGGGTCGTAGACCTCGTCTTCAGTGGCCGTCTGTTTTTATATTGTATTTTTAAATTTTATTTTCTTGTAATTTTTATTAAATATAATGTAAAAGTATAATGTAAAATAAGTGAAAATAAATGAATATCGAATTATACATCCCAGTGTATTGATTAGAATCTCATAAATTTTAAAATAAAATTACTACTTTATAAATTTTGTGTAATTTTTGTCATTTAAAATTCAATTAAAAACGACACCTAGAATTTAGACTAAATAGGGTAATTTGTTACATATTGAAGGTCAGATTATACAGGGTGATTTCTTAGTGAGGGTACATATTGAAGGTCATGGTAGCTGATGGTTATATACGACCAGTAAAAATATTATTACCAAAGAATATGGCTTAATGCCTTAGTAATCGCAACTTAAAAATGTCTAAAATTCTTGCAAAATGATGGTTGTTCGACAGCTGATGGGTGTGGCGTTTTTTAGCTATTTTTTGTTTATTCCGTATTAGAACAGAGTACTCATCACCCTCCGGCAATATGTACCCTCTCTAAAAAATTACCCTGTATATCGTCAATACCAAAGTAAAAACTGTAAAAAGACTAAATTTATTTTAAATATTAAATTAATAATTAATTATAATATCTTATTATCTCTAGATTAAATTTCAATAGGGATTCCACGTTACTCTTATAATATGAATAAATTTTTAAAGAAAACTTTTTAAATACAAGCTTTTAAGATCCTGGATATCATGTTGCAGTAGAGTACTAGCTAATACAAGTAAAACGAGCCCAAACACGACGGGTCTATCTTGTTTAGCACAGGAGTTCCTATGACCACCTTCCGAATCTATCAATCAGCTCCACGTACCATATTATTGCATTGACACGCGATATACATCTGCGTGCAAAATGTCAGCTCAATCGGAAACCGGGAAGTTTTTCTTTAGCTTGCAAGATTTCAAGCTAACATAGTTACATCCAGTGCAAGTTAATATTAAGCTTGTTATAAATACACCGGTCGTATTTGGGCTCGTTTTACTAGTCTTAGCTTCTACTATATGACATTAAAATATAAAAAGATTATGTTTATTTTTCTTTAGTAGTATAATGCATTGTGAGTTCAATAAATGTAATAGCAACCATCTTTGACAACGTCAGCTGTCATATAACTACGGTTAGCGAAACCAGAAAAAAATCGACAATGAAATTAGCTAAGCCGATCTGCGCATGCGTGAACCTCATTCTACCAGCACAAGATGGCCACGCACCTCTGCGTTCACAATTGATTATAGAACGCCGAAATTTAACCAAAATTAACCAGTTTTTAACTAATAAAAACCGTAGTTGACTACGCGTTAACCACAACCGTGTATCATGATTTAATTATAGACGGTTTCTTTTAGTTTTCGGTTTTTGGGTGTGTATGAGTGGCGGACGTGCAATGTGCTTCGATTTAAATGAATGTAAGTAATAGTTTGGTAGTTATTTCAGGTTTGTGAGCTAGAATCTAGACTAATACGGTTAGCGTCAGTCTAAATAGGTTAGTGCAATGACATAATATAATCCGACCTAGTAAATTTTAATGTAATTTTACAGAATTTTATTGACCATATTTTTAAAAGTTTTTTTTTTGTTTTTTTTTTTAATATTTTTTTTGCAATGACATAATAATTAAATGTAAAATTTCCCTTGCTCTTGGAACGCAAGTTTTGTCCTTTTCTCTCTCATATAAGCTATCTCTTTCTTGCTTCATTCCTCAATGGAATATAGGCATGCGCTTTGCTCTACATTTGGTAGCGTTCGTCTGTTGTCCTTTTTGATGGTAAGTGGGTATCTAGGTGACCTTGAACTTGTTAAAACTTTTATTTTAATTTGTTTAGAGTTTGTTTTTACTAAACTGTCTGTGTTGGAACGAAATTCTGCAGTTATCAGTAATTACGATACACGCTTTGAAGATTTTTTTTTTGATTGATTTTTGAGAAAAATAAGCTGTAGTAATTATTTTAAATGCACAGTATATTGTAGTATAGAGGATTGGAATACGTTTTATTTATTAGTAAGTGGTAATTAATGTTAAAGAATAAAATATTAAAGATTTGTAATAGATTAAAGACTATTCGAAATTAACTGTCCTTTCATTGACTTTTAAAAATACAGGGTGTTAATTTTTACGATTTTATAACTTTTTAGAGAAATTTACAAAAAATCTTTGAATGCAGTATTACTTAAAATAAAGAAATAATTGATGTTTCCTTTCAGCAAAACATCGTATCTCTAATATTTAAGGTACTTCCCGTTCATCGCATAGTTTTGGGACGCACTGTATATTACCTAATTCCGAAGTTACAAGTTATATTTTAGATTTCTCCGGTCTGCCATTATCAAACACTGACTTCCTTATCATGGGACTATTGAGATCTCTTCTTACTAACAAAAAGGTTATCAAAATCGGTTTGTAAATGACGAAGTTATATGTGAATAAATATATAAAAGCCATGCATGCCAATAACAATGCAATAATATGACAAAATGGCGCTGATCTGATGATTGTTTCGGTAGGTGATCATAGGAACTCCTGTACTAAACAAGATAGACCCGTCGTGTTTGTGCTCGTTTTATTTGTATTAGCTAGCTACTGCTACATGATATACAGGATCTTAAAAGTTTATATTTAAAGTTTTTTTAAATAAATTTTAATTATTTGACGCTAAGTTCAGTTCAGTTTACATATAAATATCTGTATATTTATTTATTTTTTACATTCTATTTTTAAAAATACATTTACAAGAAAATCTAATTTAAAAATACAATATAAAAAACAGAGGGCCACCGCAGGCGGAGTCTACGACCCAAGCCATCAGTGGTCAGGGCTCAAGAGAGAGGAACCTCCTCACAATCCGTGCCGTGTCAAGAACGACCACCTTCTGAATACATATAAATTATTATTATTGTATAAAAATAATACTTTGAGGGTGCAGTATTATGCGTTTACTGTGAGAAAACAGTGCTCTGATTTTTTTGGCTTCCCTCCAACTAATGTAATATAGGACTATTGTATAATTGAAGAATTGTTTGTGTGTTTCGACGCAATGGTGGATAAAATACTTGCAATATTATTGTGAATATCTATACATATAATTAAAATTGGAGTGTCTGTTTGTAACATTCACCGGTTTAATACATGTTTTTGTTTTTTTTTTTATTAAAAAAAATCTTTTTTAAAATGATGTAAAAATCATCCTTGAACTTCAATGAATATTTAAAAAAAAGAATTGGTCGAATTGGTCCAGGCGTTGTTGAGTTACCTACGCGAACACATTTTCGATAAATGGACTTTCCAACAGTGAAAGAATTTTTCAAATCGTACCAGTAGTTCCTGAGATTAGCGTTCAAACAAACAAATTCTGCAACTTTATAATATAAATATAGATTTTATGCTATTAAAATTACATATTTTACAGACAGCAGTAGGTACATTTAGTTTATATATTATTAACTGAAGAATACATAATACCGCGTTTCCATATTGGCTAACCAACGTCCAACACACGTAAAAAACAAATGACGGTGTCTGCCGACCAACATGTAAACGGGGGTTCGTATGCATTGACTGTCATTGAAACTATGTGAAACAACGTTTGACAGTTGGCCTACCAGTTGTCATTTGCGTGTACTGGAAGTTGGCGAGCCGATGTAAACGCAACGTTATACAGGGTGATTTTTTAAAGAAGGTACATATTGCAGGAGGGTGATGAGTACTCTGTTCTAAAACGGAATATTACAAAAAATTGGTAAAATTACAATTTTTTTTTTCTTTAATCTAAATTCGACAAAACTACCTCAAAAATAAACAATTTCGGCTAAAAGAGTGTTGACTAACGACCTCTAGTGATCTCGCGCACCCCACACCTCCGCCACACCCATCAGCTGTCGAAAAACCATTTTGCAAGAATTTTAGGTATTTTTAAGTAGCGATTACTAAGGCATTAAGCTATAATATTCTTTGATAATAATATTTTTACTGGTCGTATATAACCATCAGCTACCATGACCTTCTATATGTACCCTCACTAAGAAATCACCCTCTATAGTACATTGCCTGATCCTCGAAACTTCGTCTGCGTCAAAAAAGTGTTCAACAGCACTGTTAGATTTTAATAAGACCTACAAACTCGTAGTACATCATTTTGTGCTATAATCAATAGTTTTCGCACGCGATGTAAGAAAGTTTTTGGGTATTATTTTCACATTACTGAAGATTTAGTATAGAGCTCTTTTTTATTCCAAAATAAAATCTAGCCTATGTTACTCGTGGATAATGTAGCTTTCGCATGGTGCAAGAATTATTAAAAACGGTTCAGTTTTTGAGTCTATTCTAAACAAAGTTTTTCTCTTTACAATATTACTGTAGATTGCGGAGACCTCGCCTTAATTCGATGACATAATTCTATCCATCTAACTAATTGGTATATCCTCAGTCACACGTATTTTATATTAAATAATACCTACATCTAGTAATAGAACGATACAGAATATATAGGTTGGTTTTTTTGATGATAGTACTGAAGGTTAGGAATAGTTGAATAATACATTAATTCTGGGGATGTGAGGGGATACTCAACAACTTCCTCCCCTATGCCAACCCCCACCTGCCTGCGGACATCCTGCTAATTAACAAACGGGGCTCTGGCTACCGGTTGAAAGCGGTATAGCACAGCCTAAACATGACACAGTAAATAAAATTTTCTGGCCACTGACTGAGTGTCAGTGGTGCGACACCCTGTGTCTCTGCGATCTCCAGCACGCCTGCCCAGCGTGGAGATTATGGGCAAAACCTCCCGATATGATAACGACAAAGAAATAAAGGCCCCTAGTTCCCGGTAGCCCTGCTATTCCTGTTCATGGTAGCGATCACGGTAACGGCAGGGCGGGGGTGCTAAGAATAAACGAAGTGTTGGGCGCACCTCTGCTAGATGGAACGATGACCTAAGAAAGGTGGCCGGGAACTGGATGAGACGAGCAGAAGATCGAGCTCAGTGGCGTATTTTGGGAGAGGCCTATGTCCAGCAGTGGACGAGCGTGGGCTGATGATGATGATGATATTTATTCTAAAAATGAAAACCGACTTCAATTTCTCAAGCATAGCACTAAAATTACCAGTCAGATCTTTATCAATTGAATTAAATAATTTTATTTAAATGAGTTATATCTCCAGTGTCTGCTTCCTAACAAAAAAAGACTCACCGAAATCGGTTCATATAGATTCTTAATGTGAAAAAAAATTGTGTGCAATTCACAACACAGCTGATTAAAAACGGTGAAGGAAAACATCGTGAGGAAACCTGAAACTCTCCTGCCCCTCACGCTCAAGCAACCGGGGAACAAGCTGCGCGAAATGAGTCCAGAAGGTCCAACGATTGTCCAGTATGAGGCCGAGATACTTCAATTGCAGCACGACATATTTGGGTACCTCCAACCACGATATGGGCATCGTCTGGTGGCGCCTAGCCCCGCGAAACCACAGGGTCTGGTGTGGCGACCAATAATAGCTTCTAGATCCTAAATCGTAGTTACAAAATTTGCAAGAATCTTCTCATATATACGATATCTAAAATCTACTACAGTGGGCTTCGGCCTGACCTGGCATATACAAGGTGTCTCAAAAGAAATTTTATATAAAGAAATTTTATATTTGTTTAGCTTACTGCGTGAACGCTGCGTACTTGAAGGGTGCGGGGGTTATGTCAATTGGTAGCTTGGCTCTTGGGGATTCAGTCGCTATGGAGCGTTTCTCGGGAGCAGACCGCGCGTTGTGCGTGCGAGAGTTTTACAAGAACGGTGATTCGACAACTTTCGCGCGTAGAAAATTCTGCAGTATTCGAGGTTTTTGTCACTTAAATGATGCGCCAAGCCTTCCTCTCATTCGACATTGAGTTAAAAAGTTTGAAGAGACTGGATCAACGCTGGATAAATCAAAATCTGGGCAACCTAGGTCATCAAGAACGGTAGAAAACGTGGAGAGTGTTCCCTCACTCCACCTGTCGAACAGTCATAAGTAATTTGACAACAACGTGAGGGTTTACATTTCGACGATATTATTTTTAAGAAATGAATTCCCAAAAAGTGTATTTTAACAATAAATAAACATTTTTTCTATATACCGCTTCCTTTTTTTTTAATCAATCCACTAAATATGAAATTTCTTTTGAAACACCTTGTACTACTTCGCCCGGTCGGAGATCTCCCTTTGGCCATAAGTCCACTGTAGATACCCGCACTGGGATTTATTGAGCGCCGTATGACCCTTGAACCTTGAAGTAAGTTGACCCGTTTTCTCAATGTCACTATTCCATGGTCCGGACGTTGCCAGCGTATTCTTGTGAAACCGGATCTTGATTCTATTATGTACCAGATTGTACCAGAGATCAATTGACAAAACACTGTAAGTGAATACAATAAGTTCTTTTAGACCGGTTTTAAATAAATTTGTTTAAATGAAACCTTTTTGGAACGAAGTTTATAACGCGCGTTATCGAAAGGGGACTAGACGGAAAAAAATCTTACGAAAAGTTGTTACGACACTTTTTTTGTTTTAGATGATTATCGCTAGATGGCGCTGTGATCAAAATCTTAAAACACGTTCCTTATTTGTTTTAGATGATTATCGGTAGATGACGCTGTGATCAAAATCTTTTAAAACACGTTCCTTATCGCGCGTAAAAAAAAAATAGGAAAAAAAATATAAGATATCTTTTAATCGAAAGGAACTTCGTTCCATCCGGGTGTCCCTTGACACCTCTCAAGTTTTTAATTTCTCGATATTATGTAATAGTAAAACGAGCCTAAACACGACGGCTCTATCTCATTGAGTATAGGAGTTCCTATCCTTCTGAATCTATCAGATCATATCCATTTTGTCATATTATTGTATTGTCACGCGATTTACTTAATAACGTGAGGAAACCTACAAATCGGAAAAGGGTTCTAAAAATCCTTTGAATATATGGTAAGGCTCCAATCCGCACTGGGCAAGCGTGGTTGACTATGCCTAATCCCTCGTCTGAGGAGACCTGAGCCCAACAGTGGGCAGTAATGGGTTGGAACAGTACAACTTTGTACGTTTTTATGAAGAGAATTAATTAAGTTAAGTATTAAAACAACTTCTTTAATATGTAATATGTGTTTGACGTATGTAGTTTCTAAATTGTAGTAAATTAAACATTGATTTAGTTTTATTGTTGTTTTAAATACTTGCTTTATTTCGTTTTTGACGTCAATGTACAGAAATAAATCCACTTAAATCTTCGATAAAGTATAACTAGATACAAAATTACAAAAATGTTCTATAATTGGTAGTCTTATGATGTCATTAGCTGACCCGCGCAACTTCGTCTGCGTTACAAAGGGGTTCAAACAGTACTCGCAATGTCGCATGCCCGTCGCGTTTACCAGATACCAGGAAACCAGATACTTTAGACATAATCCCATTTAATTTGATAAAGATCTGAGCACTAATTTGTAAATAAAAAGCCGCATCAAAATCCATTGCGTAGTTTTAAAGATTTAAGCATACATAGAGACGGCGTGAAGCGACTTTTTTTATACTATGTTCGTGTGCATTATCACATATAACCTCTGACTGCACATATTAAAATAATTACGTTAAAACACGAAGTAATTAAATTAGCATAGGTCAAGTTTGTCGTCTCTGAAGACCTCTATATAAAGACAAATTCAGACGTGTTTTATTCACAACTTTGATATTAACTTGCACTGGATGTAACTATGTAGGTCCGGGTTGCAAGCTAAATTTGACAAACGTCCCGGTTTCCGATTGAGCTGACATTTTGCACGCAGATGTATATTGCGTGACAATGCAATAATATGACAAAATGGCGCTGATTTGATTATTCGAAAGGTAATCATAGGAACTCTTGTGCTAAACAAGATAGACCCGTCGTGTTTGGGATCGTCGAGTTGTGGCGAGGTTTGGGGGAGGACTATGTCCAGTTGTGGACGACTATTGGCTGATGATGATAATGCCTATTAAGCTATTGCATAGCTTCTATCGCAGGCTGAGCGCGGGAACTGAACCCAGAAATTCCGTAAGGCAAAAAACCTAACGCTCCAGTCATGCGGTACCTTGGTGTAGTGGTCAGGGCCATAGCTTTTTGTGCCTGAAGCTCAGAGTTCAAATCCTGGTGTCAGCATTTTTTTTGTTTTTTATTTTTTTGTATGACGGGGTGATAACAAGGGAAACCAACCTATTCACCGTGCGGGTAGTTGGAAGTGGAGACTTGTTATAAATACAGGCGTTGGCCGCTGTTATTATTCATTCGTGTTTGAATTGTCGAGGCAAACGGACCTCGATGTAAAAGTAATAAACTGTTAAAACTCGTTATTTTGAAGTTTTTATTCAAAAGTATTGATCATCAAGTGGACATTGTGACGTCATTCCTGACAAAACAAAACGAAGACCGACTAATTCCGACGTCATTACACCTCAACACGCTATTTACGCCGTTATGCATTTTTTTTAGTTTTTTTATTTTTGTCATTTTAAGTTTTATTCCTATATGGAACCAATCTTTATTGTGATTTTGTTTTTCATTACTACAGAGCGAAGCTCGCTCGCCCAGGTACTCTATATAAAGCATAAGTTGATACAAAATGCTATGCAATAGATTTACCGCAGCAGTCCCTAAATGCCACACGTGTTTTGAGGAACGAAGTTCCTTATCGCGCGTTGTGAAATGGGGTTAGACGGAAAAAAATGTTACGAAAAGTTGTCACGACACTTTTTTGTTTTAGATGATTATCGCTAGTTGGCGCTGTGATCAAAACCTTTTAAAACACGTTCCTTATTTTGTTTTAGATGATTATCGCTAGTTGGCGCTGTGATCAAAACCTTTTAAAACACGTTCCTTATTTTGTTTTAGATGATTATCGCTAGTTGGCGCTGTGATCAAAACCTTTTAAAACACGTTCCTTATTTTGTTTTAGATGATTATCGCTAGATGGCGCTGTGATCAAAATCTTTTAAAACGCGTCTTTTAATCGAAAGGAACTTCGTTCTATTCGGGTGTCCCATGACACCTCTCAAGTTTTTTTAAATTATATTAGTCGCATCTTTATAATCAAATACCACGTTAATTTTAATTAATTAGGTGTTAAAGTTAATTAATTAATTTTATGTAGTAGGTACAGACTTACATATATAATCTGAGTATTAGCAAGTATAAGCAATAAAATGACTGAATTTCTTGCGTTTTTTTGTATTAGTTTTATTTTGAATGATAATTTGACTTTTGTAATGAAGGACATGACAATTAAATTATTTAATTGTAGTTCGAGCTCGTAATAGTTTAAAAGTAAAATAACATTTTCTTACAAAAATGAAAACTATGACTTGTGGCAATAATAGCGCGCGAGATCCTGAATCGCGTATACAACATTTGCAAAAATCTTCGCATATACAGGGTGATTTTTTAGAGAGGGTACATATTGCAGGAGGGTGATGAGTACTCTGTTCTAATACGGAATATTACAGAAAATAGGTAAAATTATATTTTTTTAAATAATTTTTTTAAAATCTAAATTCGACAAAACTACCTCAAACATAAACAATTTTGGCTAAAAGAGTGTTCACTAATGACCTCTAGTGACAGCTGTCGAAAAACCATCATTTTACAAGGATTTTAGATATTTTTAAGTTGCGATTACTAAGGCATTAAGCCATATTCTTTGGTAATAATATTTTTACTGGTCGTATATAACCATCAGCTACCATGACCTTCAATATGTAAGGGTACACTAGGAAATCACTCTGTATACGACATCTGAAATCTACTACAGTGGGCTTCGGTCTGACCACCATACACTACCTCGCCCGCAACGAGATCTCCCTTTGGCCTAATACCATCTATACCCACATGACTTTCATTTATCAAGAATAGAAAATACACTACTAGTAAGATCTTTATCAATCTACGTGAGGTATGTCTAGAGTCTGCTTTCTAATAAAAAAGATCATCGGAATCGGTTCACCTATAAAATTAATAAATGAATGAGAAATAAAAACATGCAAACACATATGTCTAAAGGCGGCTTTCTAATAAAAAAAGATCATCGTAATTGGTTCACCTAGAAAATTAATAAATGAATGAGAAATAAACAATGCAAACACATATGTCTAAAGTCGGCTTTCTAATAAAAAGATCATCTAAATCGGTTCACGTAGAAAACTAATAAATGAATGAGAAATAAAAAATGCAAACACAGTAAATCGTGAAAACGTGTCCATTAAAAACCTTATTTTTAACATATCTCCAAAAGTATCCATTCGACCATGATTATCGCTTTTCATATTAAAAAAATAAAAATCAATCATTCAAATCGGTCCAATCAATTAAAATTACAAAAAAACATACCTATATTTTTTTTTTGTTTAGCATATAGTTTTTAATTTTTACTTTGTTTTTTAAATATAGCACTAGATTTCATATTCTTAATGTGTGTAAGCTATTAAGTGCTGAATAAATGTATTTTCTTTCTTTCTTTCTTACCATCAAATTGATAAACTCCTTTTGGGATTTTAGTCAAAAAAGAACAGCACACAAATACTACTACTATATTTCTGTGCTGTTCTTTTCTGACTTTACTATTTTTAAAGAACCGAGCACACTATTATGGGCAGCAACGCATACAAAAATGCTGAATGTGCGCGGGTCTTTAACTCGCTGTTTCCTGTACGATAATGGTAGTGTGATTCAGTGATAGTTTGACAACGGTGCTGTATACACGTAAATGTGATAAGATATGACAAAGTGACACGTGATTATAAGTGTAGCTTACATATATTGGACGAGGTGACGTAACAGTTTTATTAATTTTTTTTTGTCTATGAAAAATTTTGTCAAAAAAAAATCTATCTGAAAAATTTAAATAAAATTTTAATGCTCATTTTATTTTAATTAAATTGATGAATAAAAGTTAGTAAAAATTAAGTTTTTTGGATATTCGATAAGCTTAAGTTTTTTTTGTGAAAACTATAAATTGAAAAATTTTGAATATATAAAGATATAAGAAGAGCTAATAAATTTTAAATCATAAGTTGTTGTTGAGTGAACGTAATATGACAGTAATTTTAAATACTTTTAAATAATTCTTGAAAAAATAAAATCAAATTAAATAAAATCAAATCAAATACAGCGGTTATTCCAGAGTTACAGGTAAAATTATATATTATATACAATAACTGATATTATAATATAAATAGTGTATATAAAATTAAAATAATAAAAATACGAGGAAATTTATAAATTATAATTTTCCCGTTTAAACACACGCAACAGTTTAAAATAATTATAATATTTGTGATATATATGCCTTTACTAAATATATATTATTAATGCACATACGGATTCTACAGGGTGGAATTTAGAATGAAATGAAATGGAATTTAAACCTGCTATAATTCGTCTGCCTAGAAGGCAATACAAAAAAAAAACAAATCGTAATAAAATATTGTAATTTTTCGATACTTTTATAAGATAATTTTATGGAATATTATAAATAAATAAAAGGTCTTTAAGAAACATTGTTAATTAAATGAAAAGTAAAAAAAAGTGAATTAAAAAATATAGTCAAAATCGATTTAAAAATTATAGTGAAAATCGGTTCAAAAATTATAGTGAAAAGCGGCTTAAATAAAATACACATAGAGAAGATTAAATCTTTTAAACAAAACAAAAAGTAGATCTTAATAAAAAAATATTGGAACTTAAACTATAAAAAAGAATAATCCAAATCAGTCTTAGGGCGGTAAAATACAGTCAAACTGATGAACACCACTTTTTCGTAAAATCGGTCAAAATTATTAGAATAGTGAGATCATGAAGTCTTTAGTGCTACTTCGTTAATTAAATTTAGTAATTTAGGTGTAAAGGGAATATAAATAGTAATATTTAACCACCCCTATTTAAGGGTGGAGTTGTTTTATTATATTAGTACTAGCTGCCCCGCGCAACTTCGTATGCGTCGAAAAAATTAAAAATTAAAATTTTGTTGAGGACTACATCTAACATTTAGAGGGATGAGGAATAGATGTTAGCTGATTCTCATAGATGATAAGCACAAAAAATTTCATCAAAATCGGTCCAGCCGTTTCGGAGGAGTATGGCAACGAAAACTGTGACACGATAATTTTATATATTAGACAAGTCGTGCTATTAAAGCATTTTTTATAAATAACTATCACCGAACGTAATACCCATCGACGTTATTTCGCTTATAACTTTTTTAATACTGAACCGATTTTGATTAAACAACGACTAAATCTTAAGTGAGACTTGCCTTAATACATTACAAAACCCCAACTAAATTGGTTCAGCCGGTTCGAATATTAGCGTGCACAAACAGGCAAAAAAAAATTGAATTGCATTTTTGGCATCAGAATCGATAACCAAACACCCCCTGCTAGTTTTTTTTTTTGATATTTTCAATGTACAGAATTGACCTCTCTACGATTTTATTATAAGTATAGATTTATCTACACTAATATTATAAAGAGGAAAACATTGTTTGTTTGTAATGAATAGGCTCAAAAACTACAGGACCGTTTTTAAAAACTCTTTCACCATTCGGAAGCTACATTATCCACGAGTAACATAAGCTAGATTTTATTTTGGAAAAAAATAGAAATTCGCTCTAAAACTTCAAAATGTAAGTCAAGGTGTGAAAAAAATACTATTGTAAAAAACTCATTTTACATCAAAATTTTACATCAAAATTTTACTATTTACTAAGTAATAAAACAGGAACACTTTTTTCCACGCACCATCCGGCTATGGAATAAGCTCCCCTCCTCGGTATTTCCTGAGCGCTATGACTTGTCCTTCTTCAAACGAGGCTTGAGGAGAGTCCTTAAAGTTAGGTCGTAGATAGCGACCCCTCAGTGTCCCCTGACATTGCACAGGTTCATGAGCGACCGTAACCACTGCCTATCAGGTGGGCCGTTGGCTCGTCTGCCTACATGGCAATAAAAAAAAAAAAAACATTAATTGAAATTAAATAGTAAGTAAATCCGAGTGTCATAACTACTATTTGTTACTCTAAAGAAAGTAGGGTGTCCTTATTTGTTTGTACGCTACGTACTATTAAATGCAAAAGTCTTAGAAAAAACGAAATACTAAAAAAATATTTAAAAAAGAATCTTTTTAAATACAAGCTTTTAAGATTCTGGATAGCATGTAGCAGTAGAGTGCTAGCTAATACCTACAAGTAAAACGAGCAACAAGACGGATCCGTCTTATTTAGTACAGGAGTTCCTATGATCACCTTTCGAATCCATCATCAGATCAGCGCCATTTTGTCATATTATTGTATTGTCACGCGATATACATCTGCGTGCAAAATGTCAACTCAATCGGAAACCGGGAAGTTTTTTTTTTTGTTTTATTTCTTGATAGATAAACGAGCCTACGGCCCACCTGATAATAAGCGGTCACCGTCGCTCATGAACCTCTGCAATGCCAGGGCAATGAGGGGTTGTTATCTATCGCCTACCCATACAAGACTTTTCCTAAATCTCGTTTAAAGAGGGACATTATTTTTTTTGTCAAATTTATCTTGCTAGTTTCCATCCGTACTTACTTAGTTACATCCAGTGCAAGTTAATATAAAGCTTGTAAAAACTCGTATTTTTTAAATAGAGACTAGATTTTTGACCGTAATCGAAACAATATTAATGTAGTTAAATTTATAACACTATTCGTATCAACAGTACATTTTCTCGTGCCGATACTTTCGCCCGGTTCATTGGTAATTCTGTCACGATCTACTAAATGCACTTGAAGACGATATCATAGCATATTTACCAAACAGAAATAAAGTAAAAACTTGAGAGGTGTCATGGGACACCCGAATAGAACGAAGTTCCTTTCGATTAAAAGATATCTTTTTTTTTCCTAACGTAACGCGCGATAAGGAACGTGTTTTAAAATATTTTGATCACAGCGCCATGTAGCGATAATCATCTAAAACTAAAATAAGGAACGTGTTTTAAAAGATTTTGATCACAGCGCCCTCTAGCGATAATCATTTGAAACAAAAAAAGTGTCGTGACAACTTTTCGTAAGAATTTTTTCCGTCTAGCCAACTTTCACAACGCGCGATAAGGAACTTCGTTCCAATACATCCCTACTAATATTATAAATGCGGAAGTAACTCCCCTACGGAAGTAACCCCTCAACCGATTTTGATGAAATTTGACACAGACAATCTGTACACCCTGTGAAAGAACATAGGCTACCTTTTAATTGAAAGTGACGCAGACGAAATTACGCGGGCCCGCTAGTCTATAATATAAAAATGAATCGACAAATGTGGTGCTAAGCGCATAACTCACCAACACCTGGACCAATTTGGCTCATTCTTTTATTTAAATGTTGGTTGGAGGTCAAAAATGTTTTATTGAAAAATCTACTAGGTAATTGACATTTAATTGAAAGTGAAGAGATTGAAGACGAAATTGCGTGGACAAGCTATTATAATACCTCGTTATCACATTGGCTCGCCAACGTCCAACACATGACTAATATGAAAGTTGGAAGTTGGCGAATCAATGTGGAAACACGACAAATAAGTTACATTTACATCATTGCAAGTTAAATAAGAGCTATTGGAACGAAGTTCCTTATCGCGCGTTATCTAAAGGAGGCTAGACGGAAATTCTTATGAAAAAGTTGTCACGACACTTTTTTTGTTTTAGATGATTATCGCTAAATGGCGCTGTGATTAAAATCTTTTAAAACAATTCCTTATTTTGTTCTATATGATTAATGCTAGATGGCGCTGTGACCAAAATATTTTATTTAAAATAAAATTGTATTACAATTCCCTCACTAATTAATCGAAAGGAACTTCGTTCTATCCGGATGTCCCTTGACACCTCTGAAGTTTTTTATATACTGTGCATTTATAGAATAACAATATAAATCCTCCGACCTCTTGTCAATATCGAAATAAAATTTGACGCATACACTTGTACACACTTATCATCATGTAGGTCATATGACTAACTGTTTTCACTGATGACTCAATACACTTTCCCTTCAAGAATTCGAAAGGAACATTGCACTTGACACTTACTGTACTGTACTGTACTGTAACAACTCATTACTGCCCACTGCTGGGCTCAGGTCTCCTCCGAAGAGGGGTTAGGCATAGTCTACCACGCTTCCCCAGTGCGGATTGGGGATTTTTTTTAGAACCCTTTTCCTATGTGCTGGTTTCGACGATGTTTTCCTTCACCGTTTTTAGCCAGTGGTGTTGTGAAAAATTGCACATAAATCTTTTTCACATTTAGATTTAGAGGTACAAGCCGGCCGGTTTTGAAACCCGCGACCTCCCGTACGGAAGGCAAGCGCTTCAACCACTCGGCCACCATGACTTGACACTTATTATTAGTTTATTTAGGTTCAATTATTACAAAGCTAATTCTAAATCCCTCACTAATTAATCGAAAGGAACTTCCATCCGGGTGTCCCTTGACACCTCTCAAGTTTTTTTAATGTTCTACATTTTGTAACTTTGCTGCAAACATATATAACGAATGTGGTTACATTTTACATATGTGGTCAGGAAGTAATTAAAAATAGTCTTACACAAATAAACATAACTTATTTTAAATCTTTATATTAACTTGCACTGGATGTAACTATGTATGTTCGGGTGGAATCTTGCAAGCGAAATTTGACAAACTTCGCGGTTTCCGATTGAGCTGACATTTTGCACGCAGATGTATATCGCGTGACAATGCAATACGACAAATTTGGGCTCATTTTACTTGTATTAGCTAGCACTCTATTGCTACATGATATCCATGATCTTAAAAGCTTGTATTTAAAGTTTCAAAATAAATTTTCAAAGTAATATCATTGAGAAAAGACAGAAATCACCTGGGTTTCTAGAAAAAGTCCTAGAAAATCTTCTGTCACCTGAGTTTGTTGAAAATTTCTAGTAAATCTTCTGTCTATTAGTGGACGTAGAAACTAAATTTGACCATCCATTTTCCAAGGACATACCACCCTCCCTCAAGGCCACACCTCCACTAAGTGACGATTAAATCAATGAAGCAACGACCTGGATTGACCTCGATAGACCAAGGTGAAGGCCGGTCATTGACATTACACGCTACTGAAGTCATTATTTTAAAGAAAACTTTTTAAATATAAGCTTTTAAGATCCTGAATATCATATAGCAGT
Source organism: Trilocha varians (assembly GCA_030269945.2). Lineage (NCBI taxonomy): Eukaryota > Metazoa > Arthropoda > Insecta > Lepidoptera > Bombycidae > Trilocha > Trilocha varians. The sequence goes on along the minus strand of AP028278.1, from coordinate 14,108,714 downwards.
AGAGTGGTAGCAGTAAAACGAGCCCAAACACGACGGGTCTATTTTGTTTAGCACAAGAGTTCCTATGACTTCCGAATCCATCATCAGATCAGTGCCATTTTGTCGTATTGCATTGTCACGCGATATACATCTGCGTGCAAAATGTCAGCTCAATCGGAAACCGAGAAGTTTGTCAAATTTGACTTGCAAGATTCCACCAGAACTTACATAGTTACATTCAGTGCAAGTTAATATAAAGCTTTTAAATTCTTTTATAATGTAGTCAGGAGACAGCAGCACTCTCCGAGTATTATAATACTAGCAAAAAGGGGTTCAGGTTCAACAGTGCTGACTGTTAGATTTTAATAAGACCTACAAACCCGTAGTACATCGTTTTGTTCTATAATCAATAGTTTTCGCAGCGCACGCGATGTAAGAAAGTTTTTGGGTATTTTTTTAACACCTTGACTTACATTATTGCAGTTTTAGTGCGAATCTCTATTTTTTAAAACTAAATATAGCCTATGTCACTCAGGGATAGTATAGCTTTCCAACGGTGAAAGATTTTTCGAAATTAGACTAGTAGTTTCGTAGCCTATTCGAGACAAACAAACAAACAAACCTTTCCTCTTTATAATGTTAGACTACAGTTAATCTAATACCGTTAAAATCAGTCCTAACTCGAATGACCTCATTCACGTAATGAGTCCAGTAACTAGGCCAACATTTGAACGGTGACTGTCGGACAGTAACCACTTACCATTCGATTTCTGTTCGTTTTCTAATAATGTCTGTACTGTTACAATAGCGCATTTCAGATGTGAAAGTGTTTTGGGTAAGGACGTGGTTTCGTTAACAGCGATTTAAATATTGACATTATTTATTAGTGGCTCAAAACTACACTTTCGATCTTGACTCTGTATTTTTACAAGCTTTATATTAACTTGCACTGGATGTAAAAACAAAAAAAAAACTTGAGAGGTGTCAACGGATGGAACGAAGTTCCTTTCGATTAAAAGATATCTTATAATTTTTTTTTCCTAATTTTATTTTACGCGCGATAATGAACGTGTTTTAAAAGATTTTGATCTCAGCGCCATCTAGCTATAATCATCTAAAACAAATAAGGAACGTGTTTTTAAAAGATTTTTGATCACAGCGCCATCTAGCGATAATCATTTGAAACAAAAAAAGTGTCGTGACAACTTTTCATAAGATTTTTTTCCGTGTAGCCTCCTATTACAACGCGCGATAAGGAACTTCGTTCCAATACAAGCTTTTAAGATCCTGGATATCATATAACAGAAGAGTGTTAGCTAATACAAGTAAAACGAACCCAAACACGACGGGTATATCTAGATCAAGTCTTTCTTATTCAGTACAGGAGTTCCTATGACCACCTTCCGAATCCATCATCAGGTCAGTACAATAGTACATATCACCATAGGTACATTATGCATTTTCAACGGGTTCTTACCACGATATTTAATTAATTGAGTAGTCTCGATATTTCAACGTTGTTGCAAACGTCATGATCACGAGAAGACTGGATACTGCCGGTCGATTTAAGAGCTAACAAATCTGTCTACCCTCTTTCTCAAAAGCGAAATATCGAGACAACTCAATTAATTAAATATCGTGGTAAGAATCCGTTGAAAATGCATGTAAGTATTATAGAAAGTAGTGTCTGAATTAGTTTATAGGTTACATTACATTAGTACAGTTACATCCAGTGCAAGTTAATACCTTATAGGTATTAGAATGCAATAGGACCAAGGACCTCATCACTAAGTGCAGTCGCTTAAGCAACCATTAAACTCATAGGACTAATGTATTCCTATAGATACGTAAATTAACTCTTTCGTCTCCGTTGTAGTTTATAGTCGTGGTGGCTGAGTGGTTGAAGCGCTTGCCATCCATACTGGAGGTCGCTGATTCAAAATCTTGTAACTCGAAATCTTAATGAAAAAAAAACTTGAGAGGAGTCAAGGGACACCCGGATGGAACAAAGTTCGTTTCGATTAAAACGTATCTCAAAAAAAAAATTCCTTTCGTAACGCGCGATTAGGAACGTGTTTTAAAATATTTTGATCACAGCGCTATCTAGCATTAATCATTTAAAACAAAAAAAGTGTCGTGACAACTTTTTCGTAAGATTTTTTTTCCGACAACGCGCCATTAGGAACTTCGTTCCAAAAATATTTATGTGCATCACAACACCACTGGCTAAAAATGGTGAAGGAAAACATCGTGAGGAAACCTGCATATCGGAAAAGGACTCTAAAAATCCTTTGAAGATAATATGTAGTCTTCAACCCGCATTAAGCAAGCGTGGTGGACTATACCTAACCCCTCTTCGGAGGAGACCTGAGTCCAGCAGTGGGCAGTAATACGTTGTTACAGTACTGTTGTTTTTTGTTTTTTTTTCCGCTAAATTTCATCTATAAGACCACAGTTTATGTCCGAGTGTTATTCTAAGAACGAGGTTAGCTCGTCACATGCTCGCTAATGTCGATTGACAAGCGTGCAAACACGCATGATGAGAAGTGATGACTAACACAGAATCATTGACTGACAGAAGTAAATAATGTTGTGCAGTTACCTTGAATATAATAAATTTATTTTTAATACATAGTCGTGATGGGGAAGTGGTTGAAGTGCTTGTCTTCCGTACGGGGTCGCGGGTTCAAAACCGGCTTGTACCTCTAAATCTTAATGAAAAAGATTTATGTTCCCCAATCTGCATTGGGCAAGCGTGGTGGACTATGCCTCCTAGGCGATCTTCCTCATATAACAAATTTATGCTCTAGCCTAAAATATTATAGTAGGGTGTAACGGCTCGCGTTCTCGACCTCTTAGGTCGGGTTTTTTTCAGAATACCCCGTCCCATGACCCACGGGAAAAAGGGTAATCTGCTCCCCTGCTCGTTTTAGTCTTCGGAGATAATTCTACATCTCCGAGTTCTGCGTGTTGGTCGTATGTGTGTGTTTCCAGCCTAAAATTATTATAATATACCTAATATAAATCTATACTAATATTATAAACCTGAAGAGTGAAGAGTTTGATTGTTTGAACGCGCTAAATCAGGAACCTACTGGTCCGATTTGAAAAATTATTTCAATGCTGGATAGTACATTTATTGAGGAAGGCTATATTAGATCCCTCTGTGATACAGACGAAGTGCGCGGGTCACCTACTAATATTATAAAGCTGCAGAGTTTGTTTGTTTGAACGTAGCGCGTATCTCAGGAACCTACTGGTCCGATTTGAAAAAATCTTTCACTGTTGTAAAGTTCATTTATCGAGGAAGGCTATTATAGGCTATGTTATATCACCCTGTGACGCAGACGAAGTTGCGTGGGTCAGCTAGTAATATAATGAAATCGCAACAACAACGGACTCAAAAGGTTAATTTACGTAGGTATTAGTACCTAACACATTAGTCCTATGAGGTTAATGATTGCTTAAGTACTGCACTTAGTAATAAGGTTTTTGACCTTATTGCATTTTAAAAATGCTATTTATTATTACATTATATAGCTTACATTATACAGGGTGATTTGTTAGAGAGGGTACATATTGCAGGAGGGTGATGAGTACACTGTTCTAATACGGAATATAACAAAAAATAGGTAAAATTACAAAATATATATATATATTTTTTTAAATCTAATTTCGACGAAACTACCTCAAACATAAACAATTTCGGCTTAAAGAGTGTTACCTAATGACCTCTAGTGATCTCGCGCACCCCTCACCTCCGCCACACCCATCAGCTGTGGAAAAACCATCATTTTGCAAGAATTTTAGATATTTTTAACTTGCGATTACTAAGGCATTAAGCCATATTCTTTGGTAATAATATTTTTACTGGTCGTATATAACCATCAGCTACCATGACCTTCAATATGTACCCTCACTAGGAAATCACCCTGTATAGCTTTATTGACCAAAAACGTGATAAACAATAAGGATAAACTTATTCAGACACTCGCGGTTTTCTATAATACTTTCATGCATTTTCAACGGGTTCTTACCACGATATTTAATTAATTGAGTTGTCTCGATACTTCAACGTTGTTGCAAACGTTATGATTACGGTACTACCCAAAAGCGAACGAGAAAGAGGGTAGACAGATTTGTTTGCTTTTTAATCGAACGGAAGGACGCGCTTCGAGCACTCGGCCACCACGACTGTCGACCACGATTTACATTACAAACGGTGTCTCTCTTTGTGACGCAGACGAAATTGCGCGGATCAGCTAGTATAATATTAGGCTATTATAAAAACCCACAAACTTCACCTGCAGTTTAGTTTAGTAGTAATTTTGATAAGAAATGATAACAGACATCACTCATTCTTACGATAATGTTTTAGTTACGTTATAAGTAGGGCAACTGGATTATGTAATTTTTGTTTAAACCGGTTTGGATGACTAATATTTCCAATTCCATATTTTTTTTCGGGTATTTGCCCACCTTTCACTCCCACCACTGTAACTGTATAGCCAGGATCCACAGCGGCGACCATCGTAATGACTCTGAGCAGTGAAGCCCAGGAAAACCCGAGGGAAAGCTAACTTGTCTTGGACCCCGCAACGAATTTAATCAGAAGATGATAGAAGGAGTAGGAAAAGCATTCAATATCTATATTAAGTTATTAAGCGTTAGATCGAAATTTAACCTCTACTACAAAAGTAGCTCTGTCTGTTACACTTTCCCGCTTAAACCTCTCAATCGATTTTGATGTTTGGCACAATGTTTAGACTCTGAGAAAGGACATAGGTTACCTTTTAAGTATAAAAGGGGTTATAGATCACGCAGACGATCAGCAGCAGCTAGTATTTAATATTACTAGATACAGACCGAACAAAACAGTACAGAATAGTGTCTCCAAACAACATTACTTAATATCAAGTCTTTTACAAAACGACTTAGAGAGTTTAAAACTGTTTAAATCTTAAGCTACAATCCATGTTTTAGATGTGTAATACAAAATGAATCGTAAAATGTGTTGCTAAGAGCATGAATGCAATAATATGACAAAATGCCGCTTATCTGATGATGGATTCGGTAGGTGGTCTTAGGAACTTCTGTACTAAACAAGATAGACCCGTCGTGTTTGTGCTCGTTTTACTTGTATTAGCTAGCACTCTACTGCTAGGACATGCTATCCAGGATCTTAATAGCTTGTATTTAAAACGTTTTCTTTAGAATAAATTATCGATTTTGGTAGTGTTTAGTTGCCGTTTTTGCGCTTTAACCGTGTAATAGATGGCGCTATATTTTACTTGTCTTTGGTTTCGCTCATTTTTGTCAAAATAGTGTCATTTTGACAGTAGATTCTTTCTGCTAGAAATAAATAAGAAAAATACTAAAAAATACATTTATATTTAAAGTAAAATGCTTAAGTTTAGTGCTCGAGTGAATAAAAGTGCTTAATTTTATCTATAAGGTACACATTTTTGTACATTTACAATAGCTTAGAAGTAGATATAGAAATTAGTAGAAGTGACAGCGTTTTGAAAATAATTGGTTCATTTTACAAGCTTTATATTATCCACTCAACTGGGATTGGCAACCAAATTGGTTTGTTTACTTTTGCCAAGTCTGTGGCACGAGCCAAAATTGAGCACAGTTCTAAAACTTGTTTTGTTTAAATTCTTTAATCGTCTCATATTTTACGGATGATATATTTTCGCTGAAAATGCAATCGTTTAGTTATAAAGATTTACAAAAATATAAGGTTTAATTAATAATCAAAATAAAAATTATTGGAAAAAAATGTTTTTAAAAAGGGGCTCAAACACGGTATTGATTCCGAACGAAGTCCCCAGTTTCGCCATCTAGCGAATAGTGACGTTCCCAGTTGAGTGGTTAACTTGCACTGGATGTAACTATGTAGGTCCAGGTGGAATCTTGCACGTTGAATTTGACAAACTTCCCGGTATTGAGCTACAACTTTACATGCAAATGTGTATCGCGTGACAGGGAGCTGATCTAATGGTGGTCATAGGAACTCTTGTACTAAACAAGATAGACCCGTCATATTTGGGCTGGTTTTACTTGTATTAGCTATTTCCTGCAACATGATATCTAGGATCTAGGATAAAAGTTTTCTTTGAAAGATACTATTTGACTCGCTTATTTCGTCTCCGTCACAAAGCAAGAGTTCAGAGAAAGTTTGCGAAAAACAGACAGCTCATATTATCTGTGCATACTTGCGTATATTTGTTTTCTTGATAAACCAATTTCGATGATTATTGTTGGAAAGCAAACACTTTGGACATAATATCACATAAATTTGAAAAAGATCTGAGTATTAGCTTATGAGAAGTCTATCATTTTCATTTTTGTAAAAACATATTTATTTCGTATGTTTTTGTTACAGGTAAAAATAAAGGCAGAAACATGAGAAAAACCGGGCGAAACTGACACGACGTTATATCTTCCGTAGACAATTCTTCCTTTAGGCTACTGTCCATAGATAATTGTATATAAAGAGGTTCATTTGTGTATCAAGATGGCGTCGTGTTTTGGCGGGAATTATGGCAGCGAGTATGTACCGGTTGCTGAATTTTACGCTGAAAAGTCTGTATTTGTTACTGGAGGCACTGGTTTTATGGGGAAGGTGAGTACATTAAATATTGTAGGAGAAATAATTACTGTATACTGCTGGTCTCAGGTCTCTTCAGAGGAACCAGGTACAGTTCACCACGCAACCACAATGCGGTTTTGGGGACTTCGTATATTTTTTTGAATTGTTTTCCTATTAGCAGGTTTCTTCACGATATTTTCTATTCTTTTTTTTTTATCACCATGTAGGCAGACGAGCCAACGGCCCACATGATAGTAAGTGGTTACCGTCGCTTATGAATCTCTGCAATGTCAGGGGACACTGAGGGGTCGCTACCTACGACCTAACTTTAAGGACCCTCCTCAAGCCTCGTTTGAAGAAGGACAAGTCATAGCGCTCAGGGAATACCGAGGAGGGGAGTTCATTCACCATTTTTAGTGATGATAAAGCGCACGTAAATGCAATTTTAACTCTCGAACAAGCGGAAGATATCTTTAAACACTCGGCTTAATGACTCTAATAATTTATAATCTAAAAAGTTAGACAACAAACCAAATATCTATTAAGCCTATTGTCCTAAAAATACTACTATACAATATCTAATAAGACCAATTCCACGGTGCACAAACTCTGTTTTATTACAAGCTTTATATTAACTTGCTCTGGATGTAACTATGTAAATTCTTGTGAAATCTTGCAAGCTAAATTTGACAATCTTCCCGGTTTCCTATTGAGCTGACATTTTGCACGCAGATGTAAGTCGCATGACAATGCAATAATATGACAAAATGGCACTGATCTGATAATGGATTCGGAAGATGGTCATAGGAACTCCTGTCCTAAATAAGATAGACCTGTCATGTTTGGGCATTTTATTTGTATTAGCTAGCACTCTACTGATACATGATATTCAGGATCTTTAAAGCTTGTATTTAAAGTTTTCTTTAAAATATTTTTTTTAGATTTAAATGTGTGATTTTATGATGGTTTTATATTCACAGGTCCTAGTCGAAAAACTACTGAGGAGCTGTCCAAAAATAAAGAAAATATACCTGTTGATGCGACCGAAGAGGGGTCAGGATGTGGCGTCGAGGTTAACAGAACTAACACAGTCACCGGTAAGTTTTTCACTGGCTAAGTAGAGAGAAGGAATCCAAATCCTATCTGAAATAAGGACTTGAAAGAACTTTGATAATATAATGCTGATTTTACCAGTTTTGTCGACCGCTATTACATGTCCCTTTTTAAACGAGGTTTTTGAAAAGTCCTGTATTGGTAGACCAGGTGATAGATAACGGCCCCTTACACAATTACTAAACGGGTTCTTACCACGATTTTTATTAAATGAGCGATCCCGATATTTCGTTGTTGCAAGCGCCATGATCATGGGAACACTAAGTACTGCCCGTAGATTACTTCAGAACAAACAAATAAAGAAAGAAATACGTTTAAGGAATATATCTACCTTCTTTCTTTTTCATTTGTACTGGTAAATGTGATGCAGATAAACGCGAAATTTTTTTGGCCTAATTATGATCTAAAATATCGAAATATCATGCTTTGCAGTAAAAATCATATTTGGTATCTACCCGCGTAATCACACGCATTCCAACTTACTCTATTATACTTCACATCCTGAAATCAATTCAACCAGCTTGCAAATAAAACTCAACGTAGCATAACAATGTGTTGGAATGAAGTTCCTTATAGCGCGTTGTGAATGGGGGCTAGACGGAAAAAAATCTTACGAAAAAGTTGTCACGACACTTTTTTTGTTTTATGTGATTAATGTTAGATGTCGCTGTGATCAAAATCTTTTAAAACACGGTCCTTATCGCTCGTTACGAAAGGAAATAATTTTTATAAGATACGTTTTAACCGAAAGGAACTTCGTTCCATCCGGGTGTCCCCTGACACCTCTCAAGTTTTTTTTTTTCTCAACAGCTTTTCGAAACATTAAGAAAAGAACGTCCACAAGAATTGAACAAAATAGTGCCAATAGTCGGAGACATCACGGAACCAGAATTGGGGATCAGTCAAACGGATCAAATACTGCTATGTCAAATGGTAAGATAAAATACAGGTTAGAATAAATATCTTGATCTATTTCATCATCATCAGAGTATAGACGTCCACTGCTGGACATAGGCCTCCCCCAAACCTCGCCACAACGACCGGTCGAGCGCTGTCTGTATCTAGTGACTTCCCGCGATCCTGACCGGGTCGTCGGTCCATCAGGTGGGAGATCCACTCCAAAGTTCCTTTGGTGGATCTCCTCATTTCTGATTTGATCACGCAGAGAAACACCCAGCATAGCTATTGATGGATAAGCAGCTATAATAACTATAAAAGCGAAATACGCAAGACAATGCAAGATGTTACTTGTCCTTCTTCAAAAGAGGGTTGAGGAAAGTCCTTAAAGGTGTCCCCTGAATTTGTAGAAGTCCATGAGTGACAACCACTAACAATCAAGTGGCAGAATTTAATCCTTCTCCAAAATCCAGGGTGCCCCACAAGGATTCTCTTTAAGCCTCATTTAAAAACGGTAAAGGAAAACATCGTCAGGAAACATGCAAATCAGAAAAAAGAAAGTCCCAATCCACACCTGATCGCTCTACTGAGGAGACCTGAGACCAGCAGTGGACAGTAATGGGTTGCTACAGTACAATCCCTATAATAAATGCGAAAGTAACATGTCTGTCTGTTTGCCTGTTTCGCTTTCCTACTTAACACGTTCACGTCAAAAACGCCTGGTTCGTATCTCGCTTACAGTTCGGTTAAGAAAAGTATAGACCTCCCTATCTTGCGGAAGACATAACTTTAATATGGAACAGAAGGTTAAAACGCCTGGTACAACCGTAATGATAGTTTTATCTCCAGTCTTTTACACCTGGCAGGAACGGAAATAACAGAAAAATCGTTGCCGCTGTGACGTGTTAAACTTCCCAATCGATTTGATGAACTTTGGCACTTTTAGACCCTGAGAAAGGACATACTATCCTTTAAGCAGCAACTTAAATATAATAGTATTTCATACAGTATTCTATTTCTAGGTGTCTGTAGTGTTCCATTCGGCTGCGACGGTCAAATTCGACGAGAAATTGAAGCTCTCTGTTACGATTAACATGCTCGGAACTCAACAGTTGGTGCAGCTTTGTCATCGGATGCTTGGACTTGTGGTAAGATTTAAATACTACTTCTACACGTCCGACACACGTAAAAACAAATGACGGTGACTGACCAACATGTAAACGGGGGTTTTGTATGCATTGACCGACATTGAAACTATGTGAAACAACGTTTGACAGTTGACCTACCTAGTTGTCATTTGCGTTCATTGGAAGTTGGTACTCCAATATGTACACGTCTCGTACGATTTTAAGTAAGGACAACAGAGCATTAACTAACATTGCGTGACCTTGCGCACATACTTCTATGACTACCTTCCGAATCCATCATCAGATCAGCGCCATTTTGTTATATTATTGCATTGTCACGCGATATATATCTGCATGCAAAATGTCATCAATCGGAAACCGCGAAATTTATCGAATTGAACTCGCAAGATTCTACCCAAACTTACATAGTTACACCCAGTGCAAGTTAAAGCTTGTAAAAATTAACACCATACAAGTAAATAATCTCCACTCTCAGGCCCTAGTCCACGTATCAACAGCATACTGCAACTGTGAAAGAGAACGCGTCGAGGAAACAGTGTACGCTCCACCGGCGAACCCCGACCACGTGGTGACATTAGTTCAGACCCTACCTGACGAACTGGTGGACAGAATCACACCGCATTTAGTTGGTGAGTTGTAGAAGATAAGTTTTGAAGGATGAGAGTATTAGAAATCGCCGGATTCCCACCAGTCCCGCGGTAGGGATATGTGTGAGTTGAACGGCACTAAAATCTCCAACCGCTCACACAGCGTCCAAACCTTGACTGAGGCTGAGAACTCAGCACGGGATTATGCGGGACGGCGCGACGCACTAGGCACTCTTTCCCGTCACGCCGCCCCCAAACCTAGACATAGATATCCTTTATTTGTGGTCAATATTTTTGTTACAAAAATGAAACGGTGAAGGAAAACATCGTGAGGAAACCTGCATGTCGGAAAAGGGTTCTAAAAATCCTTTGAAGATATAATAATATGAAGTCCCCAATCCGCACTGGGCAAGCGTGGTGGACTATGCCTAACCCCTCTTCGGAGGAGACCTGAGCTCAGCAGTGGGCAGTAATCTTACAGTTAGTCGAGAGACTCTGCCATGTTTCAAAGGAAGTTTACAAAAACTTCTATACAGTGGGTAACCAAGGTCATGGATTTTAATATTAAATAATTCTTCAAAAGTATCACGTGTTTAAATTAATATTGATAATGGGCTTATATTCCAATTTGATAATAATTAATTAGGTCTCTAAGTCATTATCGTGACATGTACAAGTCAAGGGTAAAATGAAAGTAAATTTCAAAGTCGGTATTCCCAGAGCGCTATGACTTGTCCTTCTTCAAACGAGGCTTGAGGAAGGTACTTTAAGTTAGGTCGTAGGTAGCGACCCCTCAATGTCCCCTGACATTGCAGAGATTCAAGAGCGACGGTAACCACTTACGATCAGGTGGCCCGTTGGCTCGTCTGCCTACATGGCAATAAAAAAAAAAGAAAAAATGAGATAAAGAGTGCAATAATAAAAAAAAAATTGAAAACTTTTTAATTACAAACTTTTAAGATCCTGGATATCATGTAGCAGTAGAGTGCTAGCTAATACAAGTAAAACGAGACCAAACACGAGTCTATCTTGTTAAGTACAAGAGTTTCTATGGACCTTCCGAATCCATCATCAGATCAGCGCCATTTTGTGATATTACTTATTGTCACGTGATATACATCAGCGTGAAAAATGTCAGCTCAATCGGAAACCGGGAAGTTCGTCAAATTCAACTTGCAAGATTCCACCCGACCTTACATAGTTACATCCAGTGCAAGTTAATATAAAGCTTGTCAAAAATGGCGATTAAGATCTCAAATTTAATGAATAATTAAGATTTTTTCTTTGTTTTTAGTGCACAGGCCTAACACTTATACGTTTACGAAGGCTCTTGCCGAAGATATGCTGATTAAAGAGAGTGGTAACCTACCAGTTGCCATTGTTCGACCATCTATTGGTAAGTAAATTGAATATCATTCCTTTAAACACTCGCGGTTATCTACATCACTTACACTATTACTAAACGGGTTCTTACCACGATTATTTTTAATTGAGAGGTCCCGATATTTCAGCAATGTTTAAAGCGCCATGATCACGGGAAGACTGAGGAACTGCGGGTAGGTCATTTAAGATACTGTCAGTGTGGTATGTCGAAATGTGAGTTCGAGTTCCAGTGGTACCGGCAAACGAACGAGTAAGAGGGTAGACAGATTTGTCTGCTCTTAAATGACCTAACATGACTAATAAACTAGCGGGCCCGCCCAACGTCGTCTGCGTCACTTGAAATTAAAAGTTAGCCTATGTTCATCCTCAGGGTTTAAAGATTGTCTGTGCCAAATTTCATCAAAATCGGTTAAGAGGTTTAAGCAGGAAAGCGTAACAGACAGAGTTACTTTCGCATTTTGATATTAGTAGGAATAGTATTAACATTACTATCCGACATGTGTCGTGTTGAATCGACCATCATTGTTCCGATCGTTGTATCTGTGCATGGTCTAATAGCGAAAAGCTTCGACAGACATCTAGAGAAGCTTTCGCTCCCCGGCTGGGTGAAGGGCTTGATTCAGAAGGCGGTCGTTCTTGACACGGCGCGTATTGTGAGGAGGTTCCTCTCTCTTGAGCCCTGACCACTAATGGTTTGGGTCGTAGACTCCGCCTGCAGTGGCCCTCTGTTTTTTATATTGTATTTTTAAATTTTATTTTCTTGTAAATGTTTTTTTTTAAACATAATGTAAAAAATAAGCTAATAAATGAATATGGACATGTAACTATCATAATTGTAGGTATATCGCTTGAGGTGTGGCTGTCCCATAAGCTCAGTTATAATTGATAAGATATATTATATCCTGCTAAAATCGTCTGATTACGAAACGGTGAAATGCAACCACTGACACATATTTCGTAAAAACGATAAAATATAGCGACTGATAATAATCTTGTATCCAAATGTTATATATTCATTTAAATTCTAAGATCACTAATAATGGAACGAACACATTTTTTTAGCAATTTCCGAAGGAGATAGTCAATTTGTTTGTTTTTGGAACGAAGAACGAAGTTCCTTATCGCGCGTTATCGAAAGGGGGCTAGACGGAAATTCTTATGAAAAATATGTCACGACACTTTTCTGTTTTAGATGATTATCGCTAGATGGCGCTGTGATTAAAATCTTTTAAAACAATTCCTTATTTTGTTTTATATGATTAATGCTAGATGGCGCTGTGATCAAAATATTTTATTTAAGTTATATTAATTAGTTAGTTTAAAACGTCTGTCTCTCTCTCTTATAACTTAAAAAAAATATCGAAAGGAACTTCGTTCCATCCGGGTGTCCCTTGACACCTCTCAAGTTTGTTTTATTTGTGTTTATTACCTCATAACTTTTGTTTGCCTGCACTGATTCGGATGATAAATAATTATTGTGTCAGAGGTCGCCTCATTTAATAATTTTGAGATCGAACAAGTACTTTTGGATCTGTGTTTAAAAATATAACGGATAAGAAACAAGAATCATCCGAATCGGTTCACCTAAACTACAATGATGCGAGTCTAAACAAAACAAAAATATGGACACATTGACAGCCTCATTCTTTTAGGGTGTCGGTCAAAAATACAGCCAAATTGACCTTATTTTTTTCAAAGTCGATTTACCAGTCACCATCAGGAAATAGACACGTCATTCTTTTCCTTCAACTTTGTTATCGTAGGCATTTCAGAAGATAACATATCTAAAGTGATGACAATCATTGATAAAAAATACCACATAATATTGATATGTGATTAGTTGCACATGTTGCTTTAATCGTAAATTATCTATATCTTGGATTATGAATAAAAGTTTGTCCAAATCCGATGTCATCATCAGCCTATAGACGTCCACTGCTGGACATAGGTCTCCCCCAAACCTCGCCACAACGACCGGTCCTGCGCTGTCTATATCCAGTGATTGCCCGCGATCCTGACCAGGTCGTCGGTCCATTTAGTACATTTCATTAAGCTATCTTGCAATGTCAATTGTAGAGCGTTTACCTACATCATGAACAGCCTGTAGAATGTCCACTGCTGGCCATAGGTCTCCCCCTAACTTAGCCATAATAGTCCTGTGCTATATACATCTATTGAATTCTATTGTCTTCCAACGATCCAAAATTGTCAGTCCATTGCGTTGAGAAGTCTGCCCAGTTTTTGGATAACAATACATCGGATAAAATCTACCCGCAGTGTCCAGTCTTCTCGTGATTATGACGTTTGCAACAACGTTGACATATCGAAACCACTCAATTATTTATGGCAAGGACTTGTTTAATGTGCATAAAAGTATATATTATAGATTATGATCTTTTTTCCAGTACTCTCATCAGCCAAGGAGCCTGTCAAAGGCTGGGTGGACAACTGGAATGGACCCAACGGCATTGTAGCAGCCGTGGGCAAAGGCATCTTCCGAACCATGCTGGGTTCCGGAGATAAAGTCGCAGACCTCGTGCCAGTTGATACTGTCATCAACCTGATGATCGTATGCGCCTGGAGAACGCATTTAAGACGGTAAGGATATGGCACTCTTGGCTAGATGTAGGTCGGATCTGTGTCTGTTTGTGTACGAGAAGAGCAATCAGTACAGAGCTGCAGAGGACTGTGTCTATAGTAGTGTAGTATAGGACTCTCGGCTAGATGTAGGTCGGATCTGTGTCTGTTTGTGTACGAGAAGAGTAATCAGTACAGAGCTGCAGAGGACTGTGTCTATAGTAGTGTAGTATAGGACTCTCGGCTAGATGTAGGTCGGATCTGTGTCTGTTTGTGTACGAGAAGAGTAATCAGTACAGAGCTGCAGAGGACCGTGTCTATAGTAGTGTAGTATAGGACTCTCGGCTAGATGTAGGTCGGATCTCTGTCTGTTTGTGTAGATTAATTTGAAGTACCTAATATTTGTTTGTTTATGTTGCAGGGATCAGGGCGTCGTAGTGTACAACTGTTGCACCGGCCAGCAGAATCCCATCACGTGGAAGCGTTTCGTCAAATCAAGCTTTAAATACATGCGGAAACATCCTTTCAGTAAGTAATTTGATCTGTTCTTTGTCCATGTACCACGGTAACAACTTACGATTAGGTGGTCCGTTGACTCATCTGCTTATAGGTATGGCAATAAAAGTACATTGAAATTTTTTCGTCTTTGTAATCATAATATTATTTATTTAATTAGTAGAAAAAACAAATCTTGACGATGTGAATCATGCTATCTCATTAAAAAAACATCGAATTTGTATGCATAAAACTGAATATAATTGTTCCTTGCAGCCGAAGTTGTGTGGTACCCCGGTGGCGATATCACCAGCAACAGATTGAAACATTCCGCACTTACTCTCATGCAGCACCGTGCGCCAGCCGTCTTCATGGACCTCGTGTCCAGAACGACAGGAAACAAACCTATGTGAGCTAAAACAATATATTTATTACAATAATTTATTTTAAAGAACACAAGCTTTTAAGGTCTTGGGTATCATGTAGCAGTAAAGTGAAATGGCCCGAACACGATGGGTCTATATTATTTAGCACTTGAAGAGTTCATATAACCACCTTCCGAATCCATCATCAGATCAGCGCCATTTTGTCATATTATTGCATTGTCACGATATACATCTGCGTGCAAAATGTCAGTTCAATTGGAAACCGGGAAGTTTGTCAAATTTAACTCGTAGGATTCCACTTACATAGTTACATTCAGTGCAAGTTAATATAAAACACAAAATTGTCATTTACAGGATGGTAAGAGTCCAAAATAAGCTAGAAAAAGCGGCTGCCTGTCTGGAATACTTCACGACCCGTCAATGGTCCTTCGCCGACGACAACGTCCAAGCACTCTGTCTGCTCCTCTCGGCCGAAGACAGACAGACCTTCGACTTTGATGTGAAGAACATTGACTGGGACGCGTATATTGAGTCCTATGTGTTGGGAATCAGGAGGTTCTTGTTCAAAGAGAGTCCTGAGACTTTGCCGAAGTCGAGATCGCTTTTGCGAAGGTAGGATTTTTGCTTTTATTTATTCATCTTCTGTTTACAAGTTTTATAACAGTTACGTGTTGGAGATCAGGAAGTTCTTGTTCAAAGAGAGTCCTGAGACTTTGCCGAAGTCGAGATCGCTTCTGCGAAGGCAGGATTTTTGTGTTTTTTGCTTTTATTTATTCATCTTATACTTCTACAAACTTAAATAAGAGTTTACAAGTGGTGGTAAGTTTCACACTAGGTAAACCTGTACAGTGGCTACAAGAGATTCACTCGGAGTTACTAACAATACATGCTTTAGTATCTACCAGCATTGCGGAAGTGTGGTGGTTATCTGATTTCTCTACTGAGATCTTTGCGAGAAGGGAAGTCGAAACTCATGTTTTCCTACTCCTTCTATCATCTTCTGATTAAATTCGTTGCGGGGTCCAAGACAAGTTAGCTTTCCCTCGGGTTCCTGGGCTTCACTGCTCAGAGTCATTACGATGGTCGCCGCTGTGGATTCTGGCTACATAGGAGTTACAGTGGTGGGAGTGAGAGGTGGGCAAATACCCGATACTGAGATCTGAAACCAGTAGTGGGCTTTAATGGGTTGTTAGTACTAGCTAAGAATAAAAGAGAATATTGTGAGGAAACCTGCATATTTGAGAAGGACCTTTATTCTGATATGGTCAGTCGCCAAGAAAGATGCCTCTTTTGAAAAAGGACAAGTCATAGCGCTCGGGAAACAGCGAAGAGCTCATTCCATAGCCGGATGGTGCGTGGTAAAAGATAATCCTTGAAACAGACCGTGGTTCCAAATGATACAAATAAAATATTACCACTAAGCCAGACTATTTTTTTTAATGCATGATAGATAAAAGAGCCTACGGCCCACCTGACGGTAAGCGGTACTTAAAATGTTGAATCAAACATTTCGCATTGTTCCTTTTGTTTAAGACACTATGTTTGTTATTCAAAGATTATTCGTCATTAACTGTTCTTTCGATTGGCATCATAAAAATACAGGGTGTTGATTTTTCTCGATTTTGTTAGTTCGATTTTCAGACAAACCAAGCAATTTACAAAAAATGTGTGAATGCAGTATTATTGAACATCAAAAATAAATATTTCCTTTCAACAAAACATCCTATCTCTAATATTTAAGGTAATTCTCGTTCATGTGGCATAGTTTTGGGACACCCTGTATACACTGAGTCAGAGAGTGCGCAGCAGTTATGACTAGACTACAACCAACTCTTTTCCTTCCAGATTACACGTAGTCCACATACTGACTCAACTAGCGACCGTGTTCTTCATGTGGAGATTCCTTTTCTCCCGCTCAAACATCCTTCGTAATCTATGGCGGCGTATTGTCGACTTCATCATCCGCTCGGCTCGTCTCCTCGCCATAGCCTGATACCCCGCGGTATTTAAACTCTGATGTCCTTAAAGATTAGGTACGCTTCACGCCGTGTACTTTGTACATGAATTTGATTCAGCAATGCTCAAGAAAAATTAGATTTAGCGTTACTATTAAACATCGTAAGCTTTGGAAAGTCTGTAAGAGTTGAAGCATCGAAAACTGGGAGTGCAATAGTGATAACACTTGATAACACACAAGCTGACAGTTATCTCATTTAGCTTATTAACGATGAAAATATAGTTTGTAAATGAAAGGTTATAAAAAATTTTTGGTGAAACAGATGAAATTTATATAATGTTACAGCACTTTTCAAAGCATGATAAACACCAAAATGTAACTGATGAAGCGTTTGAAGTTTTTGAACGCTCATTTAGCTTGGTGAAGGTTATTCTCGCTTCCTAAGCCCTTTAACATCGAAAAAAGGTTCACTATTTCCAGCTAGACCATTAAATATAGATTCATTAATTGTTGTAATGTTAGTGATTTCACTTTTTGTACTTTTGGCACGGCTCGGTAATGACTTCCATATTCTTAGTTGGGACCTCAAATTGATCATAAAGAGATGTCATTAATGGTTTTTTTATTATAAAACAATTAAACTTGTAGACGAGATTGTTATAGATAAAAATGCGCACCGAAATTTGCTCAAGCGATGTCTAAAGTTTATTAGAAACATACATGGTTTTTAAGTATGACAAAATATGATATATGTCATCGAAAAACAACAAAATCTGTCGAACGACAGTTAAATTATTTTACGACTACACTTTCGAAAATTTATCACTTTACGGCGTCTTCTAGTAAATTTATAAATTAACTGGAATTTGGAATTCTATGTGAGTTTATAGATTTACGTTTCTTATTGTTTTTCATTGTTATATACAGCTAAGAATATGGGCATCTATTAGCCGTGAATGTTCAATGGTTAAATGTCATTTAGCAACGTCCGATTGTCTTTGACAAATTAAGCTCACATAGATACAAAACTAGTCAACTATATATAAAAGATGTGTATAACATAAATATCTATAATAAATATGACGGTTTAGTTATTTTCGAATATGCTGTTTCATTTTTGAATGACGAAATTATGACGCCAAAACAACTATAGCCGCACGTAAAATCGATTTCTGTCGTAAGACAAACGGCAGTTAATTTGTGTTATTTTACGAGCACATTTTCACGATTTGAAATAGATTCGTAAATTTTTGTGTTCAATGAAAATAATTGTTTATTTCTGCATATACCTTTAACAAAATAGTGTCGATATTTCTGCCAGGCGTCCCGTAATTTACAAAAAGTTATGTGAAGTATCAACTATCAACATTAGAGGTGGATTGTTCGGTATTTCTATTAAATATATTATTCGCGAGATGATATAGTATAGTATACAATACTGACAGATTATAAGTGTATTTGGTTTCATTTATGGAAGTTGCAAAATGGGAATAGAAAAAAATTGTAAACACGTTCATTGTGAGACCAATTTTGACAAATTTGCAAAAACAACGTAACTTGAACACGAGCAATATTTTCAACATTGTAAACGTAAAAAAGCTGATGTTTCTAGTAAATGATATCATTAAAATCGGTTCAAAAATGAAACGATGATAATATAAATGATATGATAATATTTACAAATGGTGTGATCGGCAGGTAGCGTCTAGAAATAGTTTTTCATATAAGTATAGTTCATAGATGGTTGAAACAATCTTGTAAAAGAAAAGAAGGCAAAGATTCAGTTTTAAATATTTTTAAAGTTGCATTTACTAAGGCTTTATACCACAATCTCTGGTAATATATTCTATTGTTCCAGTAACAATATATGACCATCGACTATCATGACCTTTAATATTTACTTACCAACTTTAACAAATCGTCCTGAAAATAATTTTGACGCCTATAAACAGAAAATATCGTGAGGAAACCTGCATGTCGGAAAAGGGTTCTAAAAATCCTTTGAAGATATGTGAAGTCCCCAATCCGCAAGCAAGCGTGGTGGACTATGCCTAATCCCTCTTCTGAGGAGACCTGAGCCCAATAGTGGGCAGTAATGGGTCGGTACAGTATTACAAATGATAAATAAAATAACATGAACTCTATTGCATTATGGTAACTGAGAAAAAATAGTGTTTTGTCCCATTTATACAAGCTCATTATGTATAACTTGCACTGGATGTAACTATTGTAAGTCGGATGCAAGCTGAATTTGACAAACTTCCCGGGTTCCGATTGAGCTGACATTACACGCAGATGTATATCGCGTGACAATGCAATGGCGCTGATTTGATGGAAGGTGGTCATACTAACTCAAGCTCATTGAAGATTGTGTTTTAATAGAAGATTGTCTCAACCATGAATAAAATTAAAGTTAAAATAACATGCATTCAATATAGATAGCGCTTCTCAAAAATATGGGAATCGAAATCGTTCTTGTTATTTTAGTATCACTTCTAAAATGTTTCTTAAGGCTTAATATTCCCTTTTCTCTTTATAAAATGTGTTAAAAACACCTCGTTCTATTAGGTATCAATAATGGTAATTAAAAAATAATGTGTTTATTTTACGTGATGAAACTATGGCAACACTAAATAGAAATGCATGAGCCAATCGTGAGCGGGCGAGTTTCCCGGAAAGCGATGTTATTGGTCGTCAACTTTTATGGTGTTGTTACATTTATAAAAATTGCCAGAATTCTGGGAACTCGTTGCATATGGTTTTTCTATAGCGACCGGTGCCTTTTTGGATCGAACGAGGTTTTTGTAACACAAAATGCTTTCCAATTTTTTTCTTAGTCTTTAGTCGTGAAGTTAAATGTCCTCAACTCAATCTCTACTAAACCATGTGTTTTAAGAACAAAATATTCCTTGTGATCTTTTGATATTGTTTTACGAAATTCGATTATTTTAAAATGATTGAGTTGAGGATGTTTCAAACGACTATTAAAACAGTTATCATTATTTAAAACTATAATAGATCACCCAAACTATTGCTTTATTAGAATGTGACAAAAAATACGATTACATGTGATACGACGGGTCCTACGAAGTAGTTTTTTTGTATTAGAAGTCTTAAAACTGCCTAATCTTTAGATCATGAAAATTTAACTACAAAATTCCTATTATTTCAGAGATTTTTTTTTCCTTTTGTAGTTATTTACAATCGGTCGCTAGACCATAATTAAATGAGTGGTGAATGGAATGATTTGAAGGGCTTGTGACCACTGTCACACGACCCAATTAAAAAATACAACGTCGTCGCTTAAATCTGCTGGTTCCTGCTTGATCAAGCAGCTCAGCAACTAGAGAGTTGGGGTGTTTAGTGAGACGATCCTTGTACGGTTTTATATCTGTCAGCCTCCACAGTCACTTTGGGAACCTCCAGATACTCATGGACTTCATCAATCTTCGTAAACCATGGTGCGTTAACCATGCCGAGAACTATTTTCAGAGATAGAACCTACTAAATTGTTATAAGTCCAAAGTTACTGCGCGTAGAACATTCAAATGGTTCTCCTGTAAAATTGCGTTCTGTCACTTATACTAGTATACGTAGGACTCGTTGCATTACGGAATTGTTTCATATTTTATTTGTCTACTTATTCTGTGTTATAAAGCTATGACAGATAGTCTTATTTATTCATTGTTGTGTAGTAATTGTTATGATTGGGAAAATTAACGCAAAATAATTGCGAAAAATAAAGATTTTTCATTACAGACGGTTGACAAATTAAAAGATGTTTTTAAGTATTTAATTCTCATATGTAATGAAAATTGACAGTTTTTTGCCAAGTCTTTTTAAACTATGAATATCGATAGGGTATCCGAAAGGAATGGAATTCTATAATACCCTCGCCGATAATGCATAATAATGTCTTTGAATACGTCTAATCCCAACCAGACACTCTGTTTAAGTGACTATTAAGAACGTGTTCTTTGAAAAATGATAATTTGTATGTTCTTGTGTATCCTGTTTTAAATGTTATTCATTTTCATTCCAACAAATAACTTAGGCATATTCACGCCCTTTTTTATTCCTAAATCGCTCTTCCATTGTTTATATTTAATCTTCCTTATGGCTTCCCTTTTTTAAATTATATTTTAGTGTAAAATGTGCAACATCTGGGCAAACAAAATCATGTTTCTCTGGAATAACTCTTTTTTACGGTCCAGTTAGATTTGGCCCAGATTGGTAAGAGTTTGGCCCGGGATGTTAACTCAAATTTGTTTGAGTACTGTGGCACTATTTATCTAATTCTTTTTATTAGGTTCAATTTAAACTTCAATTGAAAACTGTTATGAAGCGGGGTGTTTTAAACCCCGTAAATTAATTAACTTACAGTTCTTTAATAAAATGAATGATTTCATTAAATACATATTTTCACGGGCCTTTTTAACCTGGCATAATAACGGTCCAAATTCCTATTATTTTCCAAATTTTTGTCAATGATGCATGTTTCATTTGATCTCAAATAATTTCCAATTCTTTTTAGTCGTGTTTTGTAAGGTTGGGGACATTCAATTGTTTTTACCTGGAATTTCAGATAGCCAATGATAGCACCATTTAGTGACGATTTAAAATATAGCACTAATTAGTGACTATTTAAAATCTAAAACTATTTATTTGATTTATAGGTTTTTGAGGGTCTATATCGCTTCGAAAGTTCGTGAAAGTCCCTAAAAGGCTTTAAGTAAGCATGTTGGACTATACCTTACCCATCCATTGAGGAGACCTGAACCCAGCAGTGGTGGAAAATGTGTTAATACTAGTTAACTAGATGCCTAACAAATTATTAATTAAATCAACCGTTGACTGCAAATAATCAAACCCATTTGTAGAGAAGATACTACCCAACCTCGCAGGACCAATAAAAAAATCCATTTCTTCCTTTTTACCATTTTTATGTCCATTACCATAATTATTTATTTTTTAAATACCCATCATGTATTTTAACGTAACTTAGCATATATTATGAAGTTTGTTTGCAATTTTATATTTGAAAACCTTTACGGTTTCAAAGTTAGCTGAATTTTTCACTTGTTAAAAGTGATTGTTAAACAATGCCTAACTATAACAGTTAAGTATTAGAATATGGTTTAAATGTTAAGTCAACACTCGCTTCGGTCAGTCAAAATTTGTTTTTTCTCGTTTGAAAGTTCATATCAAATGTTAAATCTATCTATAGGCTAATACGCAGAGAGATATATAGATTTAAACGCAAATTTTGTAAAGCTTAATATAGATTTGAAATGTTAGTGAAAAACGAAGGTTTAAGAAATGCTTGTCAAAATTCTTCGAGTTCATTCCTAATTGTGTTTGTCTGTTTGTCTAATTCGATTCCTGTTTGGGAATTATTTGCAGAAATCTCTGTATTAAATTATTTGACCAGAATATTTTGGGATTTCACAAGAAATATTTCCGATTTATAAATTAAAAATATATTTTACCTCAAACCTTGACTTAAACTTAAGGAAGGAAAGAATAATGATATTTATGTCATAATAAGTAAATACATATATCCACTAATTAAACATTCATTTAAAATATATATACAAGGTGATTCTTTAAAGAAGGTACATATTGCAGGAGGGTGATGAGTACTCTGTTCTAATACGGAATTTTACAAAAAAAAAGGTAAAATTATTATAATTTTTTTTTAAATCTAAATTCGACAGAACTGCCTCAAACATAAATTAAATTTCGGCAAAAAAGTGGTGACTAACGACCTCTAGTGATCCTGCCACACCCATCAGCTGTCGAAAAACCATAATTTTGCTAGAATTTTAGATATTTTTAAGTTGCGATTACTAAGGCATTAAGCCATAATATTCTTTGGTAACAATATTTTTACTGGTCGTATATAACCATCAGCTACCATGACCTTCAATATGTATCCTCACTAAGAAATTACCTTGTATATTTAATTTGTTAATTATAATTAATTGTACGTCTAACAAAATATAGAGAAATACTGTATTGCTCAGTTTTATAGTCCTTAGATCCAAAATACTCTTGAAAAGACAGAAGTCCTATTTTAGATGTTGCTTTTGATACTTAATATTATTGTTCTATATTTCAATATTGAAGTTGTCTTTACGCTATCTGCAAATCTTACTGAACAATATTGACGATTCAACAAGTTTCTGATGCGAACTATAGCGCTCTAAAATGTTCTCGATTCAGAAAATGATCGAATCGGAATTCAGGATTGTAAATAGATTCTCCAGATCTTAGTCTATCTAATTCAGACGATCTCTTGTGGACTTATAATGATTACAAAATTCTTAATTACTCAAGCCATTTGCCCAGTTTTTTCTGGTCACACTTTAAAAATCAATGGCCCACATTTAAAATTCCTCAAAACTTAGTAAGGTAATCTGTGTTTTCTGGGCAAAAACTTTACTCGAACGAGCCCAGATTTAAAATTGAAAATTTTCTGCCCAGAGTTTTCTGGTCAAACAGTTTATTAAGATTATTGTTTACCGATTTTAATTTTAATTAGCGGTGTTGGTGGAATAAACTGAACGGTTATTTATGTATTTATAATTACGTAATTATGTATAAAATTTTCACCGGGCATTTGATTTTTGCGTGTAAGTATAAAAAATGTATGTAAATTTTGAAGGATTATTTTTTTTTGTTTTAGCGGGCTTGTAAAGTTTTTTTTTGTTTTTACCCTGTTAATTAAGATAGTTAGATGAATGCTGTGTGTATTTATTATGTATAATGTTTAGTTATCCAATGTTTGATCTAAATATATAATTGCCATTATTATGTATTTTTACTTTATTTTAACCTACTCTTACTTCCCACAAGATGGACCGACGACCTGGTCAAGATCGCGGGAGGTTACTGGATGCAGACAGCGCAGGATCATTGTGGCGAGGTTTGGAGGAGGACTATGTCCTGCAGTGGACGTCTATAGGCTGATGATGACGATGATGAACCTACTATTTCTACCATATTTTTTATCGTTAAGTCACGTGTCACCGAAAACACAGACTTACAAGAAGGAAGAGGAACTTAAGTCGTTTGTGTTTTATTTTTATTTATTTTTTCAGTTGGAGCAAATCACCGGATCCCCGCTCCCTCTCGGGCGTGGTATGTGGGAGTTGAACCGCACTAAAACCTCCAACCGCTCACACTCAGCGTTCGAACCCCGGCTGAGGCCAGAACCCATCACGGGGTTTTGAGGGACGACGCGACGCGTTACGCGCTCGGCACTCTTTCCCGTCGCGCCGCGCCCCGTTTGTTTTTTATTAACGTTTTTTTTAAGTTATGCAGTAAGCATAAGTTTGGTGTGTCTGGACCGATTTGGATGATTGTACCTATTTCGAATAAGAATAAAACCATTAGGTATTTATTTATTTTTTTAATAAACACCTTAAAATTACAAAGAAAACCTTAAAGCTAATGATTAACAAAATTAAAACGAAGATTTTTGGCACAACAATATTGATTTTGTTAATTATTGTAAAATTGACCGACTTCGGAAAAGGACTTCGCGAAAGATAAGAATCAGAATAAGATATGTTGTATATTTCTTTCCTGGATAAACCGATTTTGATGATTCTACTTTGATCATAATTTTATATGATGAAAAAGATCCGACTTTTTATTGAACAATGGAAGTGGTTCTTCTTCTTCTTTTTTCCCCTGGACCTCGTCCACCAAGACTGGGGACGATTCGCCAATGTCAAGTGAAACAAATACACGGACTCAAAGATACTAAGCCAAAATATTGTTCGGTTTCCAGTCTCAGCAGTAGTAGAATATATACTGTTTATAGTGTTATTGAATACAATGAAGCTTAATAGTACATATTGTAAATGTATAAAACGCGATAGAAACTACATTGAATAAAATGAGTAGATAAGATATGATATTTAAAAGCGAAAAAAAAGAGTAATATACGGTAAAAAAATACAAAAGTAATGGAACTAGAGGAAAATAAATTAAAGTTTAACATTATTGTTTTCTATAAATTTCGTAAGTTTATATATAAAGGGGAGGTTGCGCAGAGTTAAGAGACTTGCCATATTGACGGGTTTTGGGATATCTTTTGGTATTTGGTCATAAAATGATCTATTCATTCATTCTATGGAAGTGGTTCGTATTCATTTTATTTAAACTTGTGATTTTTTTTTTAATGTTTTTCTAATCTATTGAGCCTTTCATATAAGTTTTTATATAATATATTAATAGG
Organism: Trilocha varians; assembly: GCA_030269945.2. Classification (NCBI taxonomy): domain Eukaryota; kingdom Metazoa; phylum Arthropoda; class Insecta; order Lepidoptera; family Bombycidae; genus Trilocha; species Trilocha varians. The sequence continues at coordinate 14,083,346 of AP028278.1, read as the reverse complement.
GTAGGTACTTCAATAAACTATAATACACGATGAACCAAGCCACAAGGCAGTACTTCATTGAATCCGTTATTACTTTGACTACATACATCCTGAAAATAAAACATGTCTATTACACAACAATTTTTAAAACAAAAAAAATACAAGCTTTAAAGATCCTGAATATCATGTACCAAAGTGCTAGGACGAGTAAAACGAGCACAAACGATCTATCTTGTTTAGCACAAGAAATCCTATGACTACCGAATCCATCGGATCAGCGCCATTTTGTCATATTCCATTGTCACGCGATATACATCTGCGTGCAAAATGTCAGCTCAATCGGAAACCGGGAAGTTTGTTAAATTTAACTCGCAATTGATCTTACATAGTTACATCCAGTGCAAGTTAATATACTAGTGCTACTGCGGCATTGCTGAGCCGGAAACCGTTTCTGGGCTTTTTTTGTATTAAGTTTAAGTTGTAGATATAAGTTTTTATTTATTAATAGCTCAGAATAAATGTTTTTTGATTTGATTTGATTTGATTTGATATAAAGCTTTTATAACACACCGCGGTCATCCACGGTTCGTTCAATATTATTTAGCCCATACGGCTACAGAATGAAAATAACTCGTCCCTTCAACCGAGGATTAAGTCATTAAAGATAGGCCGTAGGTAGCGGAGTAGTGTCTCCTGACATTGCAATTGCCCATGAGCACCGGGCCAATAGTACAATAGTGTTAAATGATGGGCAATCTCATCCTCCCTTTTACCATCGTACCACACGCCACAGGGGCAAGGTTCACCACCTTTACTTGGAACCGCTGCGGTCTTCCACGGTTCGCTTCCGAAGATCATTTTTGCCCCGTACCATTCCGCTTTGGAATGGACTCCCATCCGCGGTGTTCCCGGAGCGCTCTGACATGTCCCTCTTTAAACGAGGTTTAAGAAAAGTCCTGTAGCGGTAGGCGATAGATGACGGCCCCTCGTTGCCCTGGCATTGCAGAGGTTCATGAGCGACGGTGACCGTTTACCATCAGGTGGGCCGTAGGCTCGTTTATCTAACAAGCAATAAAATAAATTGTTTCAAAATCATTACCTGTTCATATGTGCGTTAGACTTCGGCAAATCTTCGTCTTTTTCCTTTAGTAAATATCGTCTCCCACCCATGCAAGTCCAGTAAAAATAATCATCTATGTCTAAATGACTGAGATCAAAACTAAAGAATTTCTTATCGTCCTCTTTCAAGTTGGTTAAGAGTCTTTTACAGTTTTCCGTTTCAAACACCCAATGTTGGGTAGTGTAGTATGAAACAGCCAAATTTGATCTGTATACTCTTTTTTGGATTTTGAGAAGCCTGAAAAGTATTTTATTTTAGTACACGAATAGTTATATGAAATGAAATTATTTATTCTCAACGTTAGTAAAAAATATTGATGTCAAAAGGCTTTGTTTTTTTTAGAACCGCACTAAAACCTCCAACCACTTATACTCAGCGTCCGAACTCCGGCTAAGGCCAGAACCCAACACGGAGTTATGAGGGATAGACGGCGCGACGCGTTAGGCCCACGGCACTCTTTCCCGTCACGCCATGTCAAAAGACTACTAGGCTAAGTTCGGAAAAAAGAAATACCTAGCCACCGTCTTGAGAAGACGTGGCAAGAAACTAATCGGGGATGTCTTTTTAGTATCATTTTTCTTTTCTTTTTCATACAATATTGCAATTTTATTAAAATTTTGACCTTAAAACGAAAGCTTCATTCCCACTAAGCGTATAGTATTGCCAGATACGAGCTCTGTAGCGCGTTGTACATAGCCGCGAAATTAAAAAGACAAAAAGGCGGAAGGGAGATATTTGACAGCCTATACAGGGTGTTATTGCTCGGTGAAACAATACTTTAAGGGCTTAATCTATATCACATTTCAAATCATATACACATACTTTTGAAACGGAGATAATGACTTTATTTTCCCATACAAAGTTGAAAAAATATTATTTTTTTTTTTTTTTTTTTTTTTTTTATTGCTTGATAGATAAACGAGCCTACGGCCCGCCTGATGGTAAGCGGTCACCGTCGCTCATGAACCTCTGCAATGCCAGGGCAATGAGGGGCTGTTATCTATCGCCTACCGATACAGGACCTTTCTTAAACCTCGTTTAAAGAGGGACATGTCATAGCGCTCCGGGAACACCGCGGATGGGAGTCCATTCCAAATCGGGATGGTACGGGGCAAAAATGATCTTCTAAAGCGAACCGTGGAAGATCGCAGCGGTTCCAAGTGAAGGTGGTGAACCTTGCCCCTGCGGCGTGTAGTACGATGGTAAAAGGGAGATGAAGGGATCATCTCAAAGAGTTCCTCGGAGCATTCCCCATGGACCAAACGGTACAGAATGCACAGAGAGCTGAAATCTCTCCGCACACTCAGAGGTTCCAGTCGATCCGTGAGCTTGGGTTCCTCAACGATCCGAACAGCCCTCCTCTGGAGGGAGTCAAATGGAAGTAGCTGGTAATTGGGAGCGCCCGCCCAGAGGTGAGAGCAATACTCCACATGAGGCCGGACTTGAGCCTTATACAGCAATAGCCTTTGCGCCGGTGTGAAGTACCGCTTCGCTCTGTTAAGGACTTTTGTATTATTTTTGACAACATATGCTATTTTCACGCATACAGGCGCATCCGATCGCAATTTTAGAGTTCCGTACTATGATAAACTCCTACTAATAGAAAATTAACACGTAGTTTTGATTAGTTATAACTTATGATATATTATGCCTAGAAAACCCAGACTTGGTGGATGGCTTCTACATCAAGTATACTATTTGCTGTGAAAGTATTGTTTCATCGGATTTTAACACCCTGTATATTAAAGAACGCGGGTTCGAACCAGGTTGTATCTTTAAATCTAAATTTGAAAAATATTTATCTGCTTTTCACAACACCACTAGCAAATGATGAAGGAAAACATCGCGAGGAAACCTGCAAATGGATTTAAAAATCGAAGATATGTGATGTCCCCAATCTGCATTGGGTACTAGTGGAATGACGACCTGGTCAGGATCGCGGGAGGTCACTGGATGCAGACAGCGTAGGACCGGTCGTTGTGGCGAGGTTTGGGGGAGGCCTGTGTCCAGCAGTGGACGTCTATAGGCTGATGAATATGATCCAAGAATTTTTAAGGGAATGGAATTGACTAACTTATCTCTCATTTATTATAACTTACATTTTTTTCTTTCCAAACATTTGAAGTAATGCATCGATTAATATGGCCGGTATAACTTGTTGGTATAAAACCTGAAAGATAAACCATGAAAAATTAACTGTGGTTTAATTTGTAAAACTTGCAAACAATAAAGAAATTAACTATGAAATGTAAGTTATGTTTAGACATTTTAGGTAACTATTTCTGAATTACTTTCCATCACACGATAGTATTTTTTTTGCATGCTGTGTTCAACAGTAAGAGATTGTGCAATTAGTTTTTTATTAAATTATGCTTCAATATTTTTGATGTACACCTATATTTATTTATAAAGGGCACCAACATGTTATACACCCGAATATGCAATACAGGTATATTAAGAGACTTCCAGTATAAACTTAATGCTAACACAATTATAGGTGCCGACTGCATACCTATTTTAAATTAGCGGTCAAAGACTATACAATAAAAAAAAAAAATCAAAAAAAAAAATTAAATACAATTAAAAAGTGAAAAATAATATGATTTAAAAGTTAACAAGTAAAAACAAAATAATTATAATAATATATGTATGAATGTAACTATTGTTGGCAAACCAAATAAAAAAATGTAAGCTTAAACCTTTTCCTTATGAATAGATATTACATTTTTAGTAAATATACATTATTTCTTTACAATACTAACCGTGAAAACCTTTAATTAGCTTTTAGTTTTTAATTCAGCAATTATTGTATCTTTACCAGCTGTTGGTTTTCCTTTTAATAAATAAATAATACCTACCTCTCCTTAAATTATCTTCATGAATATAAAACAATTTCATGCCTAACTTTCAATAACATTACAAAAAAAACTTGAGAGGTGTCAAGGGACACCCGGATGGAACGAAGTTCCTTTCGATTAAAACGTATCTCATAAAAATTATTTCCTTTCGTAACGCACCATAAGGAACGTGTTTTAAAATATTTTGATCACAGCGCCATCTAGCATTAATCATATAAAACAAGAAAGTGTCAAGAATTTTTTCCGTCTAGCCCCCGTTCACAACGCGCGATAAGGAACTTCGTTCCAACACAACTTATGACGAAGTGAATAATGCTATCTCACCCGGATTCGATATAGATAAAAGTTATTCGTGAACATAACCGAGAAGTACCATAAACTGTTATTTAAAGTAACATCATTTGTTTTCCCTTTCGCCAACATGTCAGGGAACGTCAGTTTTATGTCGCTGCAAGAATTGAAAACCGGGATGTCATCTGTAGCTGCTAACCTAGAAGTTGGAATGATTTAAGCCATTAATCTAATCTAATCGAAAAAATCAAATAGTTGCCGGGAAAAATGAAAAAAAACGGGTCATAGGGTTCACGCAGATGACGTCGCGGGCATCAGCTAGTTGTGAATAAAATTGTGTCTATTATGTATTTGATAAATGAGAACTATTAGTAAGATGAACTACAATTTCAAAATACTGTGAACTCAATGCAATGAAATAAGCTCTGCAACGTCAGGGGATACTGTAGGACACTTAAGGACCTTTTATAAGCGTCGTTGAAGAAGGACAAGTCAAAGCGCTCTGGGAATACTGAAGAAAGCCATTCCTTAGCCGGATAGTGCGTGGCAAAACAGAATATTGCAAAGTTAACCACTCAACTGGGAACGTCACTTTTCGCTACATGGCAAAACTAAGGACTTCGTTCGGAATCACTACCCCGTTTGATCCTCTTTTTAAAAAAAATCCATTAAATATTAATTTCGATTTTTAATGAAACCGTATACCTACTTTTATTTAAAAATGTAAACAAAACAGGTTTTAAAACTGTGCTCAATTTTGGCTCCTGCCACAGACTTGGTGAAAGTAAACAAACCAATTTTGTTGCCGATCCCAGTTGAGTGGTTAAATAGGGGAGACAAAAAAAATCTTAAAAGAAAGAGTTTTATTACTTACTTCTGGGTGCCTCTCAACCATGCGCTGTTTATGATGCTTTTGATACAGCCATCAACTGGTACATAGTTCAAAGAAATTTCTGGAGTTGACAATACATTGTGAAGTATTCCTGATAATAATTTATTTTAAATATAATCTTTTTAGATCCTGGATATGTTGTAGATCCTATGGATCAGAGACTTGGCCGCTCACGATGGGTCTTATTAGACGACTCAGAGTCACTCAAAGAGCAATGGAAAGGGCTATGCTGGGTGTTTCTCTGCGTGATCAAATCAGAAATGAGGAGATCCGCAGAAGGACTACAGTAACCGACATAGCCCAAAGAATTGCATCTTTGAAGTGGCAATGGGCAGGACACATTGTGCGAAGAACGGATGGCCGATGGGGCCTAAAAGTTCTGGAGTGGCGGCCACGAACCGGTAGGCGCAATGTTGGTAGACCCCCCACAAAATGGACCGACGATCTGGTCAAGATCGCCGGAGGTCAGGGGGATGTGGCGAGGGCAGGGGGAGGCCTATGTCCAGCAGTGGACGTCTATAGGCTGATGATGATATGTTGTAGCAGTACAGTGCTAACTATGCTCGTATCTATTTTCTAGATAAACCGATTTTGATGATGCGTTTTTATTGTCAAGCAAAAACTTTAGACAAAATATCATATAAATTTGATAAAGAATCCACTTGTGGTTTTTGTGTTATTCTGGAGAAATGGAAATCGATTGTTTTATTTATTGAATATTTTTTTTTTATTAAAATGTTGCTGAGAGTTTGAACGACCATGTAATCAAATTAAAATTTACTATATACCTTTAGCAATCCCCGAGAAAAAGCCAGCCGGTCCGTTAAATGAATCTAACCAGCCAGGCATAGGTTCATCCTTACTTGAAATTACTGAAAATGTACAAAAACTCATGTAAATATTTCAGATTGCCTGTAGTTGTATATAGATACCGGGGTTCAAATCCGGCCGGCTTGTACCTCTAAATCTAAATGTGAAAAAGATTTATGTGCAATTTTTCACAACACCACTGGATAAAAACGGTGAAGGAAAACATCGTGAGGAAACCTGCATGTCGGAAAAGGATTCTAAAAATCCTTTGAAGATATGTGAAGTACCCAATCCGCATGAGTCAAGCGTGGTGGACTATGCCTAACCCCTCTTCTGAGCTCAGCAGTGGGCAGTAATGGGTTATTACAGTACAGCACAGTATATGGATACCTACACTAATAAAATCCTGTTACTATATATAAGATAAAACTACTGGCTAGAATATGTATCTAGAGGTAATATGGGTATATACAGGGTGGATCTGTAACTTTGGACAATCTGACGTGGGGTGAATGACCTGTCGAAATACAACTTAGCACCATTTTTATTTTTTGGATCGGTTAAACTTTTTTTCTGACATAGTATGGTAAACGTACGACTATCGTTGCAGACTTCCAAACTATAATGATTTTTTTTTTTATTTAATTCCTAAAATAAAAGTAGTTCTAAGTTTTATTTCACCAGGTCATTCACCCCACCTCAGATTATCCAAAGTTACAGATCCACCCTGTATATGTATGATATCCACTCTGATAGTCGGATACTATTTTAAGCTGTTGATACTTACCAATTGAAGGCCTTACAATAGTGGCAGGTATTACACCTCTATGATCATATACCACATTTTCGGCTAACTGTTTGCAAAACGTGTATGTGTTGGGTAGACTACCTAGATACCTGAAAGTGGAAAATGATTCAGAGCTGCAGAGGACTATGTCTATAGTAGTGTAGTATAGGACTCTCGGCTAGATGTAGGTCGGATCTGTGTCTGTTTGTGTACGAGAAGAGTAATCAGTACAGAGCTGCAGAGGACTGTGTCTATAGTAGTGTAGTATAGGACTCTCGGCTAGATGTAGGTCGGATCTGTGTCTGTTTGTGTACGAGAAGAGTAATCAGTACAGAGCTGCAGAGGACTGTGTCTATAGTAGTGTAGTATAGGACTCTCGGCTAGATGTAGGTCGGATCTGTGTCTGTTTGTGTACGAGAAGAGTAATCAGTACAGAGCTGCAGAGGACTGTGTCTATAGTAGTGTAGTATAGGACTCTCGGCTAGATGTAGGTCGGATCTGTGTCTGTTTGTGTACGAGAAGAGTAATCAGTACAGAGCTGCAGAGGACTGTGTCTATAGTAGTGTAGTATAGGACTCTCGGCTAGATGTAGGTCGGATCTGTGTCTGTTTGTGTACGAGAAGAGTAATCAGTACAGAGCTGCAGAGGACTGTGTCTATAGTAGTGTAGTATAGGACTCTCGGCTAGATGTAGGTCGGATCTGTGTCTGTTTGTGTACGAGAAGAGTAATCAGTACAGAGCTGCAGAGGACTGTGTCTATAGTAGTGTAGTATAGGACTCTCGGCTAGATGTAGGTCGGATCTGTGTCTGTTTGTGTACGAGAAGAGTAATCAGTACAGAGCTGCAGAGGACTGTGTCTATAGTAGTGTAGTATAGGACTCTCGGCTAGATGTAGGTCGGATCTGTGTCTGTTTGTGTACGAGAAGAGTAATCAGTACAGAGCTGCAGAGGACTGTGTCTATAGTAGTGTAGTAAAGGACTCTCGGCTAGATGTAGGTCGGATCTGTGTCTGTTTGTGTACGAGAAGAGTAATCAGTACAGAGCTGCAGAGGACTGTGTCTATAGTAGTGTAGTATAGGACTCTCGGCTAGATGTAGGTCGGATCTGTGTCTGTTTGTGTACGAGAAGAGTAATCAGTACAGAGCTGCAGAGGACTGTGTCTATAGTAGTGTAGTATAGGACTCTCGGCTAGATGTAGGTCGGATCTGTGTCTGTTTGTGTACGAGAAGAGTAATCAGTACAGAGCTGCAGAGGACTGTGTCTATAGTAGTGTAGTATAGGACTCTCGGCTAGATGTAGGTCGGATCTGTGTCTGTTTGTGTACGAGAAGAGTAATCAGTACAGAGCTGCAGAGGACTGTGTCTATAGTAGTGTAGTATAGGATTCTCGGCTAGATGTAGGTCGGATCTGTGTTTGTTTGTTTGTGTACGATAAGAGTAGTCAGTACAGAGCTGCAGAGGACTGTGTTTTACTTACTTGGCTGTGAAAACTTCTAAAACATGAGGATCTACGCTATCACATATTTCTAATAGTTCTCTGTAATCCACAAATCCAGGGTAAACTATTTCCTTGATTGGATTTACGTGTGTGTTCGTATAGGCAGTTGATACGTGTACAAAGGACTGAAAATTAGAAAAGTTAGTACTTATAGCTAACTATAGGCATTAATGTTGGTGATTTTTCGGTATAAATGGGTTAAGTTAGAGTAAGTAAAATCGTGTATAAAATAAATAAATTAGAAAATAAAACTTACTCTAAAAGTACTTGAAAAATCATGAAATTAAAATGAAAATTAAATGGGACTCCATGATGACCATCCCTCTCATTTGGGATAAGAATCACTCCAATCAATCTACCCAAACCAATGTCATAAGAGGGACAACATCTATTATATATTATAAAGGCGAAAGTTTGTAAGTATGGATGTATGGATGTATGTTTGTTACTCTTTTACGTAAAAACTACTGAATGGATTTGAATGAAACTTTACCACAATATAGCTTATACATCAGAATAACACATAGGCTACAATTTTTGATAATACGGGACGAACCTGAAGTCCACGCGAACGAAGTCGCGGGCAAAAGCTAGTAAAAAATATACCGTCAACTGGATGGCCTCCTTCTTTTAGGAAGACGGTCAAAATGATTAAAGAAAAGAACTTACGGGAGCCTGCGTTACAGAATACCAACCCTTGGAACTTGGAAGATATGTGAAGTCATCATTGTCGCGTGGTAAATTCTACCTGATACCTCTACTGAGGAGACGATTAAAGAAAAGAACTTACGGGAGCAACCAATCCTTGGAACTTGGAAGATATGTGAAGTCATCGTTGTCGCGTGGTAAATTCTACCTGATCCCTGAGACCTGACACCAGTGGACAGTAATGGATTCATAGTCCTAATTAATAGGACGTAGTTCCTTATCGCGCGTTATCGAAAGGGGGCTAGACAAAAATTCTTGAAAAAGTTGGAACGACACTTTTTTTGTTTTATATTATTATCGCTAGATGGCGCTGTGATTAAAATCTAATATATAAAATTGTCGTGTCACGGTGTTCGAACTTGAACTCCTCCGAAACGGCTCGACCGATTTTGATGAAATTTTTTGTGCTTATCCGGTACCTATGAGAATCGGCCAACATCTATTTTTCATCCCCTAAATGTTAGGGGTAGTCCACCCCTAATTTTTTTTTTTCGGCGCAGACGAAGTTGCGCGAGTCAGCTAGTATTTTATAAACTATAACTTCATCGTGTTTAGGTTCTAATCGAAAATAATAATAATCTAATCGAATCGTTGACATTTAATTGAGATTGGCGCATACGAAATTGCGCGTGGCAGCTAGTATTTTATAAAACAATTCCTTACTTTCTTTTATATGATTAATGCTAGATGGCACTGTGATCAAAATATTTTATTTAACTTATTAAATATAAATATAAAATTTTATTACAATTCCCTCACTAATTAATCGAAAGGAACTTCGTTCCAACCATGTGTCCCTTGACACCTCTCAAGTTTTTTAATATCTCTACTAATACTCACTGATAGTTTCTTCATTTCCTTCAGCAGATTTACAATTTGAAGAGTTCCATAGACGATTATCTTGGTTGAATATTTTAGACTGTCGTCAAACCTGGAAGCAAAAAAAAGGTTAATAGTTCATTGTGGTAGGTAGCGTAGGTATTGTATAATTTGATTCCTTCCTTTAGCCCCTGGGAACTGCGTCAAAATTGGTTTTACTATGCCAAGTATGTGGCAGGAACCAAAATTGATTATTTCAGTAGAGATTTTGTTATGTATGTACCAAGTACTTATTGGAAATAGACATTATATAAGTCAGTTTTTTAAAATACCTAACCATGGTAAAAACGTTTATTATTAGAACGAAGTTCCTTATCGCGCGTTGTGAAAGGGGGCTAGACGGAAAACTCCGTTTCATCCGGGTGTCCCATGACACCTCTCAAGTTTTGTCTTCTATTACTTTTTGCCATTGGTGATCACCGTCGCATGACGTTATCAAAGAGCTATTCAATACGTTATAAAATGTATTGAAATTTCATCGCCTAATGCAATAATATGGTACCATAGAGCTGATCTGATGATGGAGTCGGAAGGTTCATAGGAGCTCCTGTAGTATATAAGGTAGACCCAGCGTGTTTGGGCTCGTTGTTCTTCTTCAAACGAGGCTTGAGGAGGGTCCTTAAAGTTAGGTCGTAGGTAGCGACCTCTCTGTGTCCCCTGACATTGCAGAGGTTCATGAGCGACGGTAACCACTTCCTATCAGGTGGACCGTTGGCTCGTCTGCCTACATGGCAATAATAATTTAAAAAAAACTTGTCTTACATACTCTACTGCTACATGATATCCAGTATCTAAAAAGGTTGTATTTATAGGCTTCTAAAGTAATTTAATTCAAACTTACTTGACACTAGCGGCAACGTGAAACACTACATTAGTATTTTTTATAAGAAAATTTCTGTCTTTTTCTGAGAGTCCTGAAAAAGGCAAAATGACATAAAAAATATTGCATTTCACTAAAGTATATTGGCTACTTCCAATGCACGTAAATGTCAACTGGTAAGCCAACTGTCAAACGTTGTTTTACATAGTTTTGTGGCGACCAATAATAACGCGCGAGATCCTGAATTGCGGTTACGACATTTACAGAAATCTTCGCATATATACGATATCTGAAATCTACTACAGCGGGCTTCGGCCTGACCACCATACACTACCTCGCCCGGTCGGAGATCTCCCTTTGGCCATAAGTCCACTGTACCCACAACTGGTGAGTGGTGACCCTCGACAAAGAACACGCCTTCTTCGACATCATCACACCTCCTACCCCCGCACCACGCCAGCCAGCTTCAGCCTCTTCGGGTACAGTTTCAATGTCGGTCAATACATACAAAACCCCCGTTTACATGTTGGACGATCGTCATTTGTTTTATACGTGTGTTGGACGTTGGTGAAATGTAGGGATTCGTTTAGCCCCGCTACTCAGCAGCCAGGTCTGCAGTTCCGAATTGGGGTATATCAGGAGAACTATGGAGTTTTCAGTTTACTTCAATACCTATCCAAAAATTGGCACTAGCTTTCGGGCTATTTGTTTAATCTGTGGTATAATACCTACACTAATAATATAAAGAGGAAAACTTTGTTTGTTTGTAATGAATAGGATCAAAAACTACGGGATCGTTTTTAAAAATTCTTTCACCGTTCCTGTACCAACCTATTACTGCCCACTGCTGGGCTCAGGTCTCCTCAGAAGAGGGATTAGGCATAGTCCACCACGCTTACCCAGTGCGGATTGGAGACTTCACATATCTTCAAAGGATTTTTAGAACCCTTTTTTGACATGAAGGTTTCCTCACGATGTTTTCCTTCACCGTTTTTATCCAGTGGTGTTGTGAAAAATTGCACATAAATCTTTTTCACATTTAGATTTAGAGGTACAAGCCGGATTTGAACCCGCGACCTCCCGTCCGGAAGGAAGCGCTTCGACCACTACCCCACCACGACTCTTAGCTACATTATCCACGAGTAAAAATAAAGATCCATACAAATCTTCAATAATGTAAGCCACGGTGCGAAAAAATACCCAAAATCGTACTTACATCGCGCGCGCTGCGAAAACTTGACTATAGAACAAAATGTACTACGGGTTTGTAGGTCTTATTATTCTAACAGTGCTGCCTGAACCGTTTTTGACGCAGACGAAATTGCGAGGATCAACGAATATATTATATATGACGGGGTGATAACAAGGGAAACCAACCTATTCACAGTGCGGGTAGTTGGAAGTGGAGACTTGCTATAAATACAGACGCTGGCCGCTGTTATTATTCATTCGTGTCTGAATTGTCGAGGCGAACGGACCTCTTGATGTAAAAGTAATAAACTGTTAAAACTCGTTATTTTGAAGTTTTTATTCAAAAGTGTTGATCATCGAGTGTTCAAGTGGACATTGTGACGTCATTCCTGACAAAACCAAATGAAGATCGACTATTTACAACGTCATTACACCTCAACACACTATTTACGCCGTTATACATATTGGTAAAAACAATATTTACTTACCTAATCCTTCAGCAGTGATGTCTCCGGAAATGATCCTCACTTTTGATTCATATACTCCTGGTCTTTCTTTTTTGAGTCGCTCAAAACACTAAAACATATCAAATACAATTTAAACTTGACAATGAGACAAGGACTTATTTCACTTAAGAAATAATGAATTATAATATTTTAACAAAAGAAAAAGACTGATGTGCAGTAACACAAAAACTGCTGGTTAGGTCTTTATCAAATTTATGATTTTACATACAAATTATCAGCTTACTCAAAAAAAGAATCATCGAAATTGGTTCATCCCCCTCGACCACCACCTTTCATCTCCTGGAACAATAATCACCCAAATCGGTCCATCTAAACTGAAATAATAAGATTTTTTTTTTAGTTGGAGGAAATCACCGGATCAGTTAAAATTTCAAGCATATAGGTATTTTTTTTTAGTTGGAGGTAATCACCGGATATGTGGGAGTTGAACCGCACTAAAACCTCCAACCGCTCACACTCAGCGTCCGAACTCCGGCTGAGGCTAGAATCCAACACGGGGTTATGAGGGACGGCGCGATGCGTTACGCCCACGGCACTCTTTCCCGTCGCGCCGCCCCCTTGAAATTATACGAAGTCATAATTTTACCTGATATATTCTCTTTTTTTGGAAGACAGTCAAAACTAGAAGGCATTTAAATTTGACGTTGAAATTTAAAATACAAAAAACATTTAATTATTACCGAATTTTCGTACAATTTCAGCAGTCTCTCTTGTGGACTTACTCCTCGCTTCTCCCTCATCAGAAGATAGATTTTCTCAAGACCAGTGCAGGAGTATAGTAACTTTTCCACTAAAGCTTTTCCTAGGAAGCCTAGAAAGCAAAATTTAATCGAGGTGGAGTTCATCCCTACCATATGGAATCACCACGGTCATCCACGGTGCGTTTCAGGAACACTTTTTGCCACGCACCATCCGGCTATGGAATGAGCTCCCCTCCTCGGTATTCCCTGACCGCTATGACTTGTCCTTCTTCAAACGAGGCTTGAGGAGGGTCCTTAAAATTAGGTCGTAGGTAGCGACCCCTCAGTGTCCCCTGACATTGCAGAGGTTCATGAGCGACGGTAACCACTTCCTATCAGGTGGGCCGTTGGCTCGTCTGCCTACATGGCAATAAAAAAAAAAAGAGATAAAACTACTTTTATCTATTACTAATTTTTAATGAAAAACTATAACTTTTAAACTTATTCAAACACTCGCGGTTTTCAAAGATACTTTCATGCATTTTGAACGGGTTCTTACCACGATAATTAATGAATTGAGTAGTACCTACCACAATTGAGTGCGGTGTATCGTGATGTGAGTTCGAGTTCCAGTGGTACTACCCAGCGAGCGAACGAGAAAGGGAGTAGACAGATTTGTTTGCTCGTAAATCGACCCGCAGTATCAAGTCTTCTCGTGATCATGACGTTTGCAACGTTGAAATATCGAGACCACTCAATTAATTAAATATCGTGGTAAGAACCCGTTCAAAATGCATGAACTATAACTTTTGTTCCTGACAAACTGACGTAATCATTACCATCATCATTAGTCCGTAGACGTCCACTGCTGGACATAGGCTTCGCCCAAAATATATTTTTTTTATTGCCATATAGGCAGACCAACTGCCCACCTGATCGTAATTTACCGTCGCTCATGAACCTCTGCAATGTCAGGGGACACTGAAGGGTCGCTACCTACGACCTAACTCTATGGACCCTCCTCAAGCCTCGCTTGAAGAAGGATAAGTCATAGCGCTATTATAATTAGACATCAGTCCACCTTGTCGGTCAACCTTGGCGTGGTCATCACGATATAACCGTAGGCTAGTGTGAGAATCATTGGTAATTTCTTCGGGTACAACTTTAAGCTGAATCCTATGCGCTTTCTTTTATCTAATTGAATAGGTGTCTCTCTTTTTGTTTGCAAGACAGACGAGCTTACGGCCATCTACATCACTTACACTATTACTAAACGGGTTCTTTCGACGATTATTTTCAATTGAGCGATCCCGATATTTCGGCACTGTTTCAAGCGCCATGATCACAGGAAGACTGAAGAACTGCGGGTAGGTCATTTCCCGCGGCGGGTACCACTGGAACTCGAACTCACATTTCGACATACCACACTGACAGTATCGGCGAGTGGTACCGGCAAACGAACGAGAAAGAGGGTAGACAGATTTCTCTACTCTTAAATGACCTACCCGCAGTTCTTTAGTCTTCCCGTGATCATGGCGCTTGAAACAGTGCTGAAATATCAGGATCGCTCAATTGAAAATAATCGTGGAAAGAACCCGTTTAGTAATAGTGCAAGAGCTTACGGCCCTCCTGATTGTTAGTGGTTGCTCATGAACCTCTGCAATGCCAGGATATTGAGGACTTGCTTATCTTACAGTATAAAAGTGAATGATCAGGTAAAGTCTACTTAGTACGGTTTGGAGACAGCAAAGATGGGTGAAATCTTGGGTTGAAAGCGTTTCCAATATGCAGATTTCTTTACGACGTTTTTCGTCTTCTTTTGGTGGAAAACTGCATGTCTTTTAGATCACTTTTTAAACTACAATCTAGTCGTTTTAGACCCCACATCTTCTTAAAAATAACCTTACCTGAGCCTCCAGTCATAAATATAGTTTTCCCTTTGAAGTAGTCCGAAATACACGGGACATCGTTGATATTTAAATTCTCCAATAAACTCATGGTGCCGATACAATAGACCGAATCCGAATGGACTTCAATTATATGAAACGTTATAAATTACTAAAGAACAATAGAAGCACTAATGTTAATGTATTCTGACCTTTATTGTCTTGGAATAAAAGCAATTTTTTTAGAAAACTGACATAAGTGTGAGCATGACAAGTCCTTCTTCAAAAAGTTCAAGAAAATTTCAAGGTCGGCGCTGCAGAGGACTGTGTCTATAGTAGTGTAGTATAGGACTCTCGGCTAGATGTAGGTCGGATCTTTGTCTGTTTGTGTACGAGAAGAGTAATCAGTACAGAGCTGCAGAGGACTGTGTCTATAGTAGTGTAGTATAGGACTCTCGGCTAGATGTAGGTCGGATCTGTGTCTGTTTGTGTACGAGAAGAGTAATCAGTACAGAGCTGCAGAGGACTGTGTCTATAGTAGTGTAGTATAGGACTCTCGGCTAGATGTAGGTCGGATCTGTGTCTGTTTGTGTACGAGAAGAGTAATCAGTACAGAGCTGCAGAGGACTGTGTCTATAGTAGTGTAGTATAGGACTCTCGGCTAGATGTAGGTCGGATCTGTGTTTGTTTGTGTACGAGAAGAGTAATCAGTACAGAGCTGCAGAGGACTGTGTCTATAGTAGTGTAGTATAGGACTCTCGGCTAGATGTAGGTCGGATCTGTGTTTGTTTGTGTACGAGAAGAGTAATCAGTACAGAGCTGCAGAGGACTGTGTCTATAGTAGTGTAGTATAGGACTCTCGGCTAGATGTAGGTCGGATCTGTGTCTGTTTGTGTACGAGAAGAGTAATCAGTACAGAGCTGCAGAGGACTGTGTCTATAGTAGTGTAGTATAGGACTCTCGGCTAGATGTAGGTCGGATCTGTGTCTGTTTGTGTACGAGAAGAGTAATCAGTACAGAGCTGCAGAGGACTGTGTCTATAGTAGTGTAGTATAGGACTCTCGGCTAGATGTAGGTCGGATCTGTGTCTGTTTGTGTACGAGAAGAGTAATCAGTACAGAGCTGCAGAGGACTGTGTCTATAGTAGTGTAGTATAGGACTCTCGGCTAGATGTAGGTCGGATCTGTGTCTGTTTCTGTACGAGAAGAGTAATCAGTACAGAGCTGCAGAGGACTGTGTCTATAGTAGTGTAGTATAGGACTCTCGGCTAAATGTAGGTCGGATCTGTGTCTGTTTGTGTACGAGAAGAGTAATCAGTACAGAGCTGCAGAGGACTGTGTCTATAGTAGTGTAGTATAGGACTCTCGGCTAGATGTAGGTCGGATCTGTGTCTGTTTGTGTACGAGAAGAGTAATCAGTACAGAGCTGCAGAGGACTGTGTCTATAGTAGTGTAGTATAGGACTCTCGGCTAGATGTAGGTCGGATCTGTGTCTGTTTCTGTACGAGAAGAGTAATCAGTACAGAGCTGCAGAGGACTGTGTCTATAGTAGTGTAGTATAGGACTCTCGGCTAAATGTAGGTCGGATCTGTGTCTGTGTACGAGAAGAGTAATCAGTACAGAGCTGCAGAGGACTGTGTCTATAGTAGTGTAGTATAGGACTCTCGGCTAGATGTAGGTCGGATCTGTGTCTGTTTATGTACGAGAAGAGTAATCAGTACAGAGCTGCAGAGGACTGTGTCTATAGTAGTGTAGTATAGGACTCTCGGCTAGATGTAGGTCGGATCTGTGTCTGTTTGTGTACGAGAAGAGTAATCAGTACAGAGCTGCAGAGGACTGTGTCTATAGTAGTGTAGTATAGGACTCCTCACAATCATTGTATTGTTTCTTGAATAACTGTAGTGTAAAAATGTATACCAATTAATGTATTCATTTACATTATTCAATATCGATTATGCAAGAACATTGACATCGTTACTACATATTAAAATGTTTTATAATCACTCATTGTTTCTATGTATTAATTCTATTCATTAATTGAAATCTTACCTATTTATTTCCTTTTAAATATACTTTAAATATACAGTTTTAATTTATATTTTGAACATAAATGAAAGCGATAAGCCGTTATTTCTAAAAATGGTACAAACATACTGGTACATTATTAATTTTAAACGAGATTGTGTCCAAAGTGTTTTAGATTTCAATGAAAAATGTTAAATTGCCTATACAGTGAAACCGACCTTAGTATAGCTCTTGCACTGATTTCAATGGGTCCAGCTGAAAATCAGCGCTACAGATTCAGAGCTGTAGCTGTATGCTGAGCGTCGCCCATTCAGTGCACATTTTAAGCACAGGTTCTTCTATTTTATTTATGTTTTTATTTTTATGTAGTGTTTAAGTGTGTGCTGAATAAAAGTATTTTCTTTCTTTCTTTCAAAGTCCTTTGTAACAATCATTTAAATTAGTTTATCGAGAAAAGAAGAAAGAATTTTGATGCAGATTTTTCTAATAGAGAGAGATTCAAGACGAAAGTTTTTGAGTATAATACATGCATAATATAGTACAGAAACACTGATAACTTTAGAAGTTTTTGATGTAATGTTGTAAATAAGCACAATTTTCTGCGCTTAAAAATGTATGAATCTCCCCTTTGCGTCGCAGATGAAATAGCGCGGATCAGCTAGTACCAAATTTTTTTTTTTTTTTTTTTTGTTTTCCTAGTATACGTAATTTTATAACGCACACTATTATAATTACAATCTAGTCTAATTCAGACTAATAAGCAATTTTGTTTTAACCTAAATTACTATATGATTTTATGCTAAGAATGTGTCCATTGGCACTTTTCTTATTGTCTCTATTATTAAGGTGTAGACACAATGTTCATGTGGTCTTTGTTATTACACTTCACTGATTTTATACACTAATTGTATTATTAAGTACACTACACTAACTCGAACGGTTTCGTTCTTTTGAGTCTTCTTTTAATATCTGTGATGTCAAGAAGCTGTATTGCTTCTACGTTGACATGATGGTGAAGCCGCCGTTCGTGGGCTTCTGCGCTATTCCTTATGATGCTAGTAACAACCTCCATGTGTAGGTCCCGGTGGAGGTCACTGTTTCGGATGTACCAGGGAGCCCCTACTGCTTCTCTCAGTACTTTGTTTTGGAATCTTTGCAGAATGGCAATATTACTCTGTTTGGTGCAACCCCATAGTGTCGCGCCATAAGTCCAAATAGGCATCAGGACTTGTTTATAAACTAGTATTTTGTTGTGAATTGACAGTTTAGATTGTCTTCCGAGTAGCCAACGCAGTTTTTGGTATCGGAGTTCTAGTTCCTCTCTTTTTTTCTTAACATGGGCTTTCCAGCGCAATTTCGTGTCCAGCGTCATGCCAAGATATTTCGCCGTATTCGCATATGGTAAAATTTTACCATTAAGGAATACGTCATGCTGTTCGTGCTGTTTATTAGTAAAATTTATATGAATCGATTTGGATTCATTTAATTTGATGTTCTATTTTTGTGTCCAGTTGTATATATGATCAACTGCACTTTGCAATTTTGCAATAGCCTGCGTGTGCGTATTATCTACTGCCATTATTGCTGTATCATCAGCAAATGTAGCAATAGTACAGTTTTTTAGATTTGGAATATCAGCAGTGTATATGAGGTACAGGGCCGGACCTAATACACTCCCCTGAGGTACTCCAGCTTTTATTACTTTTAATTCTGAGTATGCATCTTCCTGCCTTATTCTAAACATTCTGTTTGAGATGTATGATTGAAGTATGTCTGCATACCTTTTTGGTAATGTTTTTCTGAGTTTGAACACGAGGCCTGCATGCCATACTTTATCAAACGCTTGCGCCACATCAAGAAAAATAGTAGAACATACTTTTTTTTCTTCTAGGGTATTTTCGATAATGCTTGTAATGCGATGTATTTGATCTATCGTTGAGTGTTTTTCTCGGAAACCAAACTGATGATTAGGTACTAATTCAGCCCTCTCTATAATAGGTTTTAACCTTTTTAGTAGTAGTTTCTCGAAAAGTTTGGACATAACGGGCGAGAGAGAGATAGGTCTATATGATGATGCTTCATGAGGCGGTTTTCCCGGCTTAGCAATCATGATTACCTCTGCAACTTTCCATAGGTCTGGTACGCAATGCAATCGAAACGCTGCATTGATTAATGTTGTCAATTTCACAATACCTTTTCTAGGAAATTTGTGTAGAACTTCACCTGATATCAGATCATAACCCGGTGCTTTTTTCGGGCGTATACTGATTTTTATTTCCTTTTCAACCTCTTTAGGTGTAACAAGCATGATATCGTCACATAAATGGTGAGAATTCGTTTGAAGGGGAGTCCGTTCACCTGTTCCATTTTCATCAGGTTGGAAAATAGATTCAAGGTATTCTGCAAACCGCTTCGCTTTTTGTTCATTATTAATTGCCCATTTATTATTGCTGCTTTCTCTGATAGGAGGAATTGTAAAGTTGTTTTTATTTATACTTTTTGTAGCTTTCCATAAAGAGTAGTCTGTACAACGGTTACCTGTTAATTTTTCAAGATAATTTTCAGTGAGTTCGTCGTTATAGTGTTGTATTTTCCTGTTGATTTTTTTTGCTAAATTGTTGAGAATTCTTTTATCTTCTGGACATCTAGTATAATGCCACACTTTGCGTTGTTTCCTTTTTTGCTCAATCAATATCTTGATTTCTCTAGGATAGACATTTCCTCTAGTTCCTTTATTGGCTACAGGTGTGTGTTTCCAGAGTGATTGTTGTATAAGTTTTATAAAATTTTCCAATTCGCTATTTAATTGCTCTGTTGTCTTGAGTGGAGTTCTCAAGTTTATATTGCGGTCTAAGTCTGTTCTAAAGCCTTCCCAATCAGTTTGCTTATTAACCAAAGCAGGAGGTTTTTCTTTAAGTATAATTTTGTCATTAACTTCTAAAAATATTGCAGAGTGGTCAGAGTTCATATCATAACTCTGGTACGTTTTAAGATAATTTGTAGATATATTCTTGACAATAAAAAAATCTATAAGGTCAGGTATTTTATTTGGATCGGTAGGCCAATATGTTGGAGTTCCCGTTGATGTAGTATCACATTTCATTTCTTTAATAGCACTCATAAGTTCTTTGCCCTTAGTTGTTGATAGCCTTGAGCCCCAATATGTGTGCTTGGCGTTGAAATCTCCTCCAAGTATAAATCGATTACCAAGGCATCGTAAGAAATTCATGTACTGATCTTTTTTTATGTTATATCTGGGTGGACTGTAAATAGACGAAACCACAACTACTTGTCTTTTTGTTCTCAAACTGATCGACACAGCTTGTATCTCTTTTTCTTCGTAAGTATATTACTCATGGTGATCTATTTGTTCCTTGATGATGACAGCACTTCCTCCTCTTGATGTATTATCCGGATGTAGTGCGTGATAAATTTTGTAGCCCTTAAATTTAATGTGACATTGTTTAGTAAAATGTGTTTCAGATATAAGACACACATCCACTTTTTCCATGTCTAGGATAACTTGCAGTTCATTTTTATGCTTTAGTAATCCGTTTGAATTCCATACCATTATTTTAATTATGTTATTCATTTTTGTGGCTTGGCAATAGTAGACATTTTAGTGCTACTTTCGATTTTTTGGAGACGTTCGTCAAACGATAGCATAAGTTTTAAGATATCGTTTAACTTCTTATCAGTGCTATCGACGTTTTTAGTAATATTTGAATTATTTCTGCTCGTTACCTGGGCATAAGTTAATGTATTTTTTGTGGTTTTGGTGTAGCTAGCTTTATTTGAACTAGATTTAATTGCACTTTTTTTATTATGAGTTTCTGATTCTTGATTCGTCGATCTCGCTGGTTCTCCTGGCTTAGCACTCCTTGTTCTACTTTTGTTGCGTAGCATTTGTATTTCTTTGGCAACAAGACACCCTCGATAGTTTGCAGGGTGGTTATCGCCACAGTGGACACATTTGGGTTTTTCTTCTTTAGATTTTTTACAATCACTCGTTAAGTGTTTCCCAGTGCATTTTACACACCTAGGTTCTTTGGAACAGAACTTTTGTGTATGTCCATATGCTTGACATCTCTTGCACTGGGGAACTAACCTATTGGTTTTAATTGCCTGTATTTCAACTTTACAGCCCAATATAGTATTTATTTTATATATTTTATTTACATCTTCATCATTAGAAAATGTGAGCATAAACATATTTAAAGGCTCTTTTCTTCTCCAGCTTAGCTTATTGACTGCTTCAGTTATTTTTAGACCTTTATTTTTTAGATCTTCAAGAATTCTCTCTGGTTTACACGAAAAGTGTATTTTTTTTGCCATAACTCTAATCGGCCTGTGCTGTTTGTTCTCATATGAGTGCCAGGAACACTGCTTGTTATTCAATAACTCCGTTATAGACCTATACGAGTCCTCAGTACTTGCATTTATCTTTAAAGAGTTACCGCTGAGCATTTTAGTAGTGAATGTATCAGCTGACTGGGTATCTGTTAACAGATCGTAGAATGTTTGATATTCCATTACTTCGTCCACTATTATTGGTGGTGGTAATGGAGATTTTTTTATTTTTTCCTTGCTTTTTTGAATGGAGTGCTCAGTATGTCGCTCTGTTTGTACGTCTTGGGAGGGTGAAGTGTTTAGTTTTCTTTTCTTCCGAGACTTCGTCCGGATCCACTCTGTTTCCTTTGCAAGCAAAGAAGAAAGAATTTTGATGCAGATTTTTCTAATAGAGAGAGATTCAAGACGAAAGTTTTTGAGTATAATACATGCATAATATAGTACAGAAACACTGATAACTTTAGAAGTTTTTGGTGTAATGTTGTAAATAAGCACAATTTTCTGCGCTTAAAAATGTATGAATCTCCCCTTTGCGTCGCAGATGAAATAGCGCGGATCAGCTAGTACCAAATAAAACAAACAATTTTAGCTAAGTTTTATTTATTTCCAACAATATAAGCGTTTTGTGAGTAGCGAAGTCAACAATTATAATTAAAAATAAAGTAACCTATACTGTAAAAACACCTCCAGTTGAAATTTCTTCTTTTTCATGTTTAATGTCATATTTCACATCGTCGAATCTAAAACATAATAATTTGTTTAAAAAAACTTTTTAAATACAAGCTTTTAAGATTCTAGATATCATGTAGCAGTAGAGTGTCAGCTAATACAAGTAAAACGAGCCCAAACACGACGGGTCTATCTTGTTTAGCACAAGAGTTCCTATGAGCACCTTACGAATCCATCATCAGATCAGCTCCCTATTAACTTGCACTGGATGTAACTATGTAAGTTTGGGTGGAATCTTACAAGCTAAATTTGACAAACTCCCGGTATCCGATTGAGCTGACATTTTGCACGCAGATGTATATCGCGTGACAATGCAATAATATGACAAAATGTCGCTGATCTGATGATGGAGTCGGTAGTCATAGGAACTCCTGTACTAAACAAGATAGCCCCGCCGTGTTTGTGCTCGATTTACTTGTATTAGCTAGTACTTTACTGCTACATGATATCCAGGATCTTAAAAGCTTGTATTTAAAAAGTTGTCTATGTAACTTACTTCTCCAAAGGAGGGCACATGAAATGTCTGATATTTCTCGGCATAAACAAATCATTTTGTACTTTGCAAACATCCAAAGCGTAGTCTGTGAATGTCCTTATAGTTTCGTTGTCAATTGGAGCACCAATACCGGGTACCGCGTATACTAGTATTACCTGAAAAAGGTCATATCATTTACTAGCAATATACACTATATAATATAGTATTATATACAATATAATATACACTAGCATATAGGCATTGTGGGTACAGTGGACTTATAGCCAAAGGGAGATCTCGTTGCGGGCGAGGTAGTGTATGGTGGTCAGGCCGAAGCCCGCTGTAGTACATTTCAGATGTCGTATATATGCGGAGATTTCTGTAAATGTCGTAACTGCGATTCAGGATCTCGCGCGTTATCATTGGTCGCCACAGGCATATAAAGCTGAAGAGTTTGTATAAGGGCGCGGGTCCGATTTAAAAAAAAATGTGTTAGATACATTTATCGATCATTTATCAAGCAAGGTTATAGGCCATATTATATGGCCTTTGGAGCTGCGCAGATCAGCACATTTTCAAAAAAATGGGATTGAAATACAG
This sequence comes from Trilocha varians, assembly GCA_030269945.2. Lineage (NCBI taxonomy): Eukaryota > Metazoa > Arthropoda > Insecta > Lepidoptera > Bombycidae > Trilocha > Trilocha varians. The sequence goes on along the minus strand of AP028278.1, from coordinate 14,060,243 downwards.
CTGGGGTCAGAGAAAATAACAATGTGCCACCTAAATTTATTTATTTTTTATTTATTTATTTATTCTTCATGTACAAAAAAAAATAAGTACAATGGCGGACTTAATGCCTGAGGCATTATTATCTACCAGTCAACCAAGGGTGGAGCAGAGAGAACAATAAGTAGGTGTACAAGAGAAGTACACACATGAGCTTAAAACACGTAAAACAATAAAACAATATATCGACGGTGGAAAACGTAAAGGGCGTAACCCCGAATATACCTATTTTACACCAGAGCCAAACAACTGAAAAAAAAAATTGAAAAAAAATCATAACTTTTAAACGGTAGGTGCTATTAACATGATTTTTTTACTATAGCTATATATTAAACATAGACATAACCTGACTTATAAACCATTAACTTCCTATTGCTAGATCATGGAGTTTCTCGCGATACGCCCTTAGACTTTAAAAATACATACCTCAAAAAGGTCGTACTTTGGCGTACTTTTTGTACTGAAACTGACATCTCTGACCGTAAAATGGCTGTAACTATTTATTCGATTTATTTTACGAGATAAATCGGGTAGTAAACGAATTGTCTTAGCTAAAACCAGATAGAAAATTGGTCGTAACATAGTCCATGTAAATTATTGAATCTTTTAAAAAGTTAATGTTACAAATTGTACTTAAATTTTACACGACTAGACAAATATACTCGAAAATGAATTTAAATATTAAATAATATAACATTTATTTAACTTATTTTAAACAATTAAAATGCATAAGTTAATCAAATTTTAAAACTTTATTTAAAAAATCAGAGTTCATAGTACTGAGATCCAATTTTCTCTTAAAAAAAAATAATCATTAAAGTACTCCTTAGCAAATAATAATACACTATTTTCCAAAACAAAACGGGACGTTATGTTTCCAAAATATAACGCTCATAGTCGATTATTTATTATGGTAATATATACATAGGATTATATTTTATGTAATTAATAAAGAACCAAAGTTTCAAACTTTTTCTTGAAAATTGCAACAACTATACAGTCAACTCCTTTTGGAAATCGGTCAAAAAAAATGTTTATGTATTTTTGTATACGGTTCAACAATAATAAGTATTTGATTTGAATTAATCACTGGCCAATAACTAAAAATAATTAATTTTATCCGTTATGTCCGGTAAACCTAGTATTGCACCAACCTAGTATTGCACCAACCTAGTATTGCACCAACCTAGTATTGCACCAACCTAGCCCTGCACCAACCTAGTCCTGCACCAACCTAGTATTGCACCAACCTAGTATTGCACCAACCTAGTACTGCACCAACATAGTCCTGCACCAACCTAGTATTGCACCAAGCACCAACCTAGTATTGCACCAACCTAGTTTTGCACCAACCTAGTACTGTACCAACCTAGTATTGCACCAACCTAGTATTGTACCAACCTAGTATTGCACCAACCTAGTACTGTACCAACCTAGTCCTGCACCAACCTAGTATTGCACCAACCTAGTCCTGCACCAACCTAGTATTGCACCAACCTAGTCCTGCACCAACCTAGTCCTGCACCAACCTAGTCCTGCACCAACCTAGTATTGCACCAACCTAGTCCTGCACCAACCTAGTATTGCACCAACCTAGTCCAGCACCAACCTAGAACTGCACCAAGCACCAACCTAGTATTGTACCAACCTAGTATTGCACCAACCTAGTATTGCACCAACCTAGTATTGCACCAACCTAGTATTGCACAAACCTAGTATTGCACTAACCTAGTATTGCACCAACCTAGTCCTGCACCAACCTAGTATTGCACCAACCTAGTATTGCACCAACCTAGTATTGCACCAACCTAGTATTGTACCAACCTAGTATTGCACCAACCTAGTATTGCACCAACCTAGTATTGTACCAACCTAGTATTGCGCCAACCTAGTCCAGCGCCAACCTAGTATTGCACCAACCTAGTATTGCACCAACCTAGTATTGCACCAACCTAGTATGGCACCAACCTAGTATTGCACCAACCTATTCCTGCACCAACCTAGTATTGTACCAACCTAGTATTGCACCAACCTAGTCCTGCACCAACCTAGTCCTGCACCAACCTAGTATTGCACCAACCTAGTATTGCACCAACCTAGTATTGCACCAACCTAGTATTGTACCAACCTAGTATTGCACCAACCTAGTATTGCACCAACCTAGTATTGTACCAACCTAGTATTGCGCCAACCTAGTCCAGCGCCAACCTAGTATTGCACCAACCTAGTATTGCACCAACCTAGTATTGCACCAACCTAGTATGGTACCAACCTAGTATTGCACCAACCTAGTATTGCACCAACCTAGTATGGCACCAACCTAGTATTGCACCAACCTAGTATTGCACCAAGCACCAACCTAGTATTGCACCAACCTAGTATTGCACCAACCTAGTACTGCACCAACCTAGTCCTGCACCAACCTAGTCCTGCACCAACCTAGTATTGCACCAACCTAGTCCTGCACCAACCTAGTATTGCACCAACCTAGTATTGCACCAACCTAGTATTGCACCAACCTAGTATTGCACCAACCTAGTATTGCACCAACCTAGTATTGTACCAACCTAGTATTGCACCAACCTAGTATTGTACCAACCTAGTATTGCACCAACCTAGTATTGCACCAAGCACCAACCTAGTATTGCACCAACCTAGTATTGCACCAAGCACCAACCTAGTATTGCACCAACCTAGTCCTGCACCAACCTAGTCCTGCACCAACCTAGTATTGCACCAACCTAGTACTGCACCAACATAGTCCTGCACCAACCTAGTATTGCACCAAGCACCAACCTAGTATTGTACCAACCTAGTATTGCACCAACCTAGTATTGCACCAACCTAGTACTGCACCAACCTAGTCCTGCACCAACCTAGTATTGCACCAACCTAGTACTGCACCAACATAGTCCTGCACCAACCTAGTATTGCACCAAGCACCAACCTAGTATTGCACCAACCTAGTATTGTACCAACCTAGTATTGCACCAAACTAATATTGCACCAACCTAGTATTGCACCAACCTAGTATTGTACCAACCTAGTATTGCGCCAACCTAGTCCAGCGCCAACCTAGTATTGTACCAACCTAGTATGGCACCAACCTAGTATTGCACCAATTACCAACCTAGTATTGCACCAACCTAGTATTGTACCAACCTAGTATTGCACCAATTATCAACCTAGTATTGCACCAACCTAGTATTGTACCAACCTAGTATTGCACCAACCTAGTATTGTACCAACCTAGTACTGCACCAACCTAGTCCTGCACCAACCTAGTATTGCACCAACCTAGTATTGCACCAACCTAGTATTGCACCAACCTAGTCCTGCACCAACCTAGTATTGTACCAACCTAGTATTGCACCAACCTAGTACTGCACCAACCTAGTCCTGCACCAACCTAGTATTGCACCAACCTAGTATTGTACCAACCTAGTATTGTACCAACCTAGTATTGCACCAACCTAGTATTGCACCAACCTAGTATTGCACCAACCTAGTACTGCACCAACCTAGTACTGCACCAACCTAGTACTGCACCAACCTAGTATTGCACCAACCTAGTCCTGCACCAACCTAGTCCTGCACTCATAGTCGATTATTTATTATGGTAATATATACATAGGATTATATTTTATGTAATTAATAAAGAACCAAAGTTTCAAACTTTTTCTTGAAAATTGCAACAACTATACAGTCAACTCCTTTTGGAAATCGGTCAAAAAAAATGTTTATGTATTTTTGTATACGGTTCAACAATAATAAGTATTTGATTTGAATTAATCACTGGCCAATAACTAAAAATAATTAATTTTATCCGTTATGTCCAGTAAATTGTGCTTAATTAGTAAAAAAACAACATATTAACACAATATTTTAACGAAATTATTTATTACATAATCACTAATTCAGATATTTTATACTTTAATTTATAACTATATGAAAATTAAACATTGTATACGTTGATTTCTCGAAATATTGAATAATTTTTGCAGCATAAAAATAGAGACAACTTTTTAACACGGCGCCAGTGCAACGACTTGTACTGTTTGACTGGGACGTATGCAATAAAACTGGACTTAACCAAAAATTATCGAAATCTATGATTTGACTTATTTACCTAAAATGAAAAATATTTATTTATTATATATAAAATATTGTTGTAACGTAGTATCAGTTTATTACAATGTCTCACCATAAGGTAGTACTAGAGAGATCTTACAATGTTTTGGATAAACTCAAACCGTAAAAACGTCATACACAACAAAGTTTTATAAAACACACCCCGCCAAAACGGCGTAACCATGGTAAACTCGTAAACAGGAGCCGCGTAACTAAATTATTTTTAAAAACGCGAAATTGTACTTAGCGTATCTCTAAAAAGGGAAAAATATCCAGATTTTTAAGTAGTTACGACAATTATTATTTTTAAGTTTTTCAAAATAGGTGCGTTTTTTTTTAAAAAAAATCGTCGTAGAACCACGAGACCCAGACCATTCGACGCAGAAAAAAAAACTGATTATGGTCATGTGCTTAGTCTAGTTACGACAATTTAACGGTATAAGACCTTTCTGTTTTCCAGCGTCGATATACAGTAAGACAGATTACATATATAAAAGATTACAATTATAATATATATTATAAATACACATAAACAAAATATAATTACATATTATACATGAATATTACACATATACTAACTATTACAATTAACTATATGAAAACAAATATTTATCAAACACTAGCTGACTCGCGCAACTTCGTCTGCGCCGAAAAAAAAAATTAGGGGTGGACTACCCCTAACATTTAGGGGATGAAAAATAGATGAAAAATAGATGAAAAATAGATGTTGGCCGATTCTCATAGGTACCGGATAAGCACAAAAAATTTCATCAAAATCGGTCGAGCCGTTTCGGAGGAGTTCAAGTTCGAACACCGTGACACGACAATTTTATATATTAGAAGACTAGCTGACTCGCGCAACTTCGTCTGCGCCGAAAAAAAAAATAGGGGTGGACTACCCCTAACATTTAGGGGATGAAAAATAGATGTTGGCCTATTCTCATAGGTACCGGATAAGCACAAAAAAGTTCATCAAAACCGGTCGAGCCGTTTCACGACAATTTTATATATTAGATATACATTTTATAAATATGAATTATAGAACATTAGGGTACTTCAGCGAGCTGATTTAAAAACATTCATTTACATTAATTTACTTTTTCTGTCGATCCTATAACTCGCAGAGAGAGTTTTTATTACATGATAGATAAAATGCCCACATAATAATGCGTGGTTACCGTCACTTATGAACCTTTGAATTACCACGGAATTGGGTGCCGTACCCACCGTATACAAGATTTTTCTTAAAACTCATTTAAAAAGGGACATATAAGTGAACGAAAGTAGACAGATTTAGCTCTTAAGTAATTTACCCGCAGTACTCAGTCGTGATCATGGCGCTTGCAACAACGAAATATCGGTATCGATCATTTAATAACAATCGTGGTAAGAACCCGTTTAGTAATTGTGTAAGTGATGAGGAGTAAAACTCACATCAGGCACTGGTAGTTCTTCTTCTTCTGCTTCCTCTTCTTCAGGCTCCAGGATCTCCATTGTATCGTCAATGAAGACTTCCACCAGACCACGGACCATTGCTACTTCTTCTGGCTTCGCCTGTAAACGTTATAATGACGAGACTGTCAAAGAGTGAATACCGAGTTTTAGAGAAAGATAATCGTCAAATTCTTTGTTTAAATATAACTAAAAAAAAAAGTAAAAATATTTATTGAGCTAAAACACAAATTACAAAACACACATATTAACATTAATCCCCGCACTAGGTCGAACCTGTGTTGCGGGCAATCGTACAGATATACAGAAAAGAATTTTAGAGGATATAACTAACATGGATACACTTTTATAATTGTTTGACTAATATAAAATTAAATGAAAGGAGATTTTTTTTATTTTATTTTTTTAATACATTAATTAATAAATATAATATGAATTTAATACACTTTATTCATCAGGACTAATAATAGTAGCCATTTCACTGTTTCTTGCTTCATTAGAAAAATAGACAACTTGGGAGTAATTTTACATTTGACTAGGATACGCTTATAAACAAGTAGGGACAGGACTAGATATAAAAATGCCACAAAATCAACATCAACAAAACATAAATACTATTTTTTACCTTAGTACTTAGCGACCGGTATTTTTGGATAACAAGAGAAAACGGTTTTAGGTGAAATTACTTTCTAGTGCTTTTTACAAACCTGCACGAACCTATCTTATTATACAAGTTGAAGTGTTGAAATGCCCCCAAGTGGAAAACTATTCCACAGTTTAACAGCGTCGACGGCACACGCCATGAAAATCATTTAAGAAAAAATCGGTCTGCAGTTGCTTTTCTTTCCAAAAAAAAATTGGTTCCTTTCAGCAAAATTCGCTAGAATTTGAAGCACTTTTCCTGGAAAGGTCATTTACAAATTCCACCCTGTAATCAAAGACTCTAGTCATACTCTACCTTTTTCTTCTTCAGATCAGGATCTGGTAGTATTGCGATCTGATCATCAATGTAGTCCATGATCTCCTTTTCCACATGTTGTACTACGAACTCTCCGCTTGTTGTGGACATCTGACGACCGGCCACCATGCCTGGGGAGGATTACCTTTGTACTATTGCTGATTGTTCTATTGCTGACTGTACTATTAGTTGCTGACTGTACTATTGGTTGCTCGTTGTTCTATTACTTATTGGTTGTACTATTACTTGCTGGTTGTTATATTTCTTATTGTTTGTAAACTTTACAGTCTTTATTAGGTATTAGTGATAATTAGTTTTAAATATTATTTAACGGGTGAAAAGCATTAGGAAGTCAGCGATATATCTTGTGAAAAATATATACATTATTTTTCCACATTTTGTGGCAGCAGCAACACTTATTTTTCAAAATAATACCCTATGATTCAATTACAAAGCTTAAATTCTTCTTCAATTTCTTACCAGTCAGTAATTTTTGAATAATTACAATTTTCGGAAACAATAAGGAAGCCTTCGCTTTGCTCTTTGTCTTTCACCCGTTAAAATTTGTACTATTATACAGATTGTTCTATTTTTTATTATTGGAACGAAGTTCCATATCGCGCGTTGTGAAAGGGGGCTAGACGGAAAACATTCTTACGAAAAGTTGTCACGACACTTTTTTTGTTTTAGATGATTATCGCTAGATGGCGCTGTGATCAAAATCTTTTAAAACACGTTCCTTATCGCGCGTTACGTTAGTAAAAAAAATAAGATATCTTTTAATCGAAAGGAACTTCGTTCTATTCAGGTGTCCCATGACACCTCTCAAATTTTTAGTTTGTACTATTCCAATTTATACTATTACAATTTATTCTACAATATCTTCAGCAAATCATTGGATATCTAACCGAGATCATAGTTGGCCGATTTAAATCTTTCCACAATAGTTTTCAACTCATCGAATGTTCTTTCCAAATCTTCTAAACGCTCTTCACGAACTTGATTGTACTAGATTTCAACAAATTCATTATTTAGTTCTAAAATTATTTTACTTCTATTATCATTACATAGTATAAAACAAAGTCATTTTCTATTGTCTGTCTATGTATGCTTAAATCTTTAAAACTACGCAACGGATTTTGATGCGGTTTTCTTAATAGATGTCGTGATTCAAGAGGAAGGTTTATGTGTATAATATATAGATATAGAGAAACACTCATCATTTTAGCTGTTTTTGATGTGATGTCACTAACTGTACTTCTCTTTTCGTGACGTAGACGAAATTGCGCGGGTCTACTAATCTACACTACCATTAAGAAGAAGAGAACAACTTTGTTTGTTTGTTTGTAATAAATAGGCTCAAAAACTACTGGACCGCTATAAAAATTCTTTCACCGTTCCAAAGCTTTTAGAAAAAATAGAGATCCGTACTAAAACTTCAAAAATTACTTGAAAGGTATCATGGGACATCCGGATGGAACGAAGTTCCTTTCGATTAAAAGATATCTTATATATTTTTTTCCTGATGATTATCGCGCGCAAATCGATCGATATAATCGATCTAAATCAAATAAGGAACGTGTTTTAAAAGATTTTGATCACAGCGCCATCTGGCTATAATCACCTAAAACAAAAAAGTGTCGTGACAACTAAAAAAGTGTCGGGACAACTTTTCGTAAGATTTTTTTCCGTCTAGCCCCTTTCGATAACGTGCGATAAGGAACTTCGTTCCAATAATGTAATTCAAGGTGTGAAAAAAATACCCAAAAACTTTCTTACATCGCGTGCGCTATAAAAACTATTGATTATAGAACAAAATGATGTACTACGGGTTTTTGGTCTTATTAAAATCTAAGTGCTGCCTGAACCCCTTTTTGACGCAGACGAAGTTGCGAGGATCAAGATACAATAGTAATTACTTGTGCCACGAACAAAGCTACTCTGTCACTCTCACTCTCTTTACACTCTTCTTTTGTCTGCTCTTCAATTTGAGTTTCATCAGCTACTTCTTCATCAGATTCTACTGTTTCTATTGGCTCTCCTGTTTTTATTATATTTAGAGTTCGTTACATGTTACATTTATTTATTTAATTCAAGGAAAACCAACAGCTAATGATCTGGGTACATAACTTAGAATAGGAAACGTAAAGCTAATTACAGGTTTTCACCGATACATGTGTATTATATGGGGTGATTTGTTAGTAAAAGTACACTACACTATGGAAAGAGGGTCATGAGTACTGTGTTCTTATATATATTTTAAAAAATAAGGCAGAATTACTAAAATAAAACTAGGTAAAAAATCAAAATGCCAAACAAAAATTATTTCGGACAACAGAGTGTTGAATAACAAACTCAAAAAAAAAGTTACAAATCCATGTAACAATATTATAAATCAATATTTTTAAGAAAGTGATGACGAAAACTTACAAAAAAAGAAGGAAGGCATAACCATAGCGAACTGGTGGTAACTAATTTTTTTACTTGTTCACATTTGACACAAAAATAAAATTTGTAAGTAAAAATCTGCCAATTTAAATTACAAAAAGAACAGATGAAATACGTAACCAAACAATTCGTATGGAATTTCATTTCCATCTTCGTCGCACACTACGATATTCACATCTTTTGTCTCACTCTTTTCTTTATCAGACTTCTGAGTATCTATATTTAAGAAATAAGAATAAGATTTTTTTATTGCCATGTATGTAGGCAGAAGAGCCAACGGGACACATGATCGAAATAAAAAATCAATGGCGAATACCGCGTTAAACACGAACCGTACCGGATTCCTTTTTGAAAACATTTCAAATTTGCATTTGTGTCAAAATAATTATAACGTTTTATCGTAGAATGTCTCAATGATATTAAAATCGGTTTACGACAATCGTGAAAAACAGTAATATTTCCTGAAAATTACTTTTAGTTCTTTGTCTTTTTCTTTTTTCTTTGTCTTTTTTTTTTCTTTTTTTTTTTTTCTTTTTTTTTATTGCCACGCAGGCAGACGAGCTAATGGCCCGCCTGAACGTAAGCGGTTACCGTTGCTCATGGACCTCTGCATTGCCAGAAGACACTGCGGGGCCGCTGCCTACGGCCTACCCTTAAGGACTCTCTTCAAGCCTCGTTTGAAGAAGGACAACTTACTACTTCAATGTGTTTCGACTTTACACTAATTTAGAACATAATTTCTTTGTTATTTTACTAAAAACTTACCATCTGCCGGTGTTGTTTGTGCGAGCTTAGCGGAACTCATTTCGCGAAGTTTTTTCTACAAACAAAATTCGCATTTTAATATATATTTTAACACTGGGTGGTTAAGTTTTATAAGAATAAAATAATGTAAAACTAACATTTATGTCTACGCTCGGTAATGGTTTTCCTGAAAACAAATTAAAAAAATGTAAATGAGTTATTTATTTATCAATACTACAAATAAAACATTATTTTATTTACAAGCTTTATATTAACTTGCACTGAATGTAACTATGTTAGTTCGTGTGGAATCTTGCTAAATAAATTTGACAAACTTCCCGGTTTCCGATTGAGCTGACATTTTACACGCTGATGTATATCGCGCGACAATGCAATAATATGACAAAATGGCGCTGATCTGATGATGGATTCGGAAGTCATAGGAACTCCTGTACTAAACAAGACAGGCTCATGTTTAGGCTCGTTTTTCTTGTATTAGATAGCACTCTACCGCTACATGATATCCAGGATCTTAAACTCTTGTATCTAAAGTTTTCTTTCATATATTTACATAGTATGCTAAAGATAGTAACCTCTCCTTTCTCTCAGATAGTTATCTCTCTCAATCTGTTCAGCTCTCTCCATGGACGGTGATCGTTCTATCTTACCAATCAACGGCATATTTAGTTTGACACTCAGTCTAGTTGCCCGCGAAACGTGGTCGTTGATCAATGGTAACATTTGAAGCTTTTTACCGTCAAGCCAATAATCATCTGATAGCTAGAGAATAAGTTTATTTAGGATCTATGCGAAGAACATTATACAGGGTGATTTTTTAGAGAGGGTACATATTGCAGGAGGGTGATGAGTACTCTGTTCTAATACGGAATATTACAAAAAATAGGAAAAATTAATTTTTTTTTTTTAAATCTAAATTCGACAAAACTACCTGAAACATAAACAATTTCGGCTTAAAAAGTGTTGACTAATGACCTCTAGTGATCTCGCGCACCCCACACCTCCGCCACACCTATCAGCTGTCGAAAAACCATCATTTTGCAAGAATTTTAGATATTTTTAAGTTGCGATTACTAAGGCATTAAGCCATATTCTTTGGTAATAATATTTTTACTGGTCGTATATAACCATCAGTTACGATGACCAATGTTCAATATTTACCCTCACTAGGAAATCACCCTGTATATGGTCCGAGAGCTAGTGCCAATTTTTGTTAGGTATTTGAGGCAGATGAAAATTTGGTCCATAGTCCTGATATTATCCTGACTCGGAACTGCAGACTTGGCTGCTGAGTAGCGGGACCGAAAGTCGATATGTGACGTCCTCAATCCGTATGGTCGCGTGGTGAACTATACCTGACCTGAACTATACCTGACTGAGGAGATCTTATCCCAGCAGCAGTAATGGGTTGTTACAGATCTTTATTGGATTCATGAACAGATGACAGAACAGATGGCCGATGGGGCTGAAAAGTTCTGGAGTGGCGGCCACGAACCGGTAAGCGCAACGTTGGTAGACCCCCCACAAGATGGACCGACGATCTGGTCAAGATCGCGGGAGGTCACTGGATGCAGATGGCGCAAGACCGGTCGATGTGGCGAGGTTTGGGGGAGGCCTATGTCCAGCAGTGGACGACTATAGGCTAATGATGATGATGATGATGATTGGATTTATATTCTACTAAAGTTATAGAATAAATTTCTTTAAACACTCGTGGTTATCTATATTACACTATTTTGTCTGCTCTTAAGTAACATACCCGCAGTACTCAGTCTTCCCGTGATCATGGCGCTTGCAACAACGAAATATCGGGATCGCTCATTTAATAACAATCGTGGTAAGAACCTATTTAGTAATTGTGTAAGTGATAAGGTTTTAGAAATTAGACAACTTACTTCTTCTTCTGATGATTCAGATTGTATTGTTTCTTCTTCTATTTGAGTTTCTGTTTCAGGGGCTTCACCTGAGTTCAGTAAAGGAATTTTAATGGTGAGAAAAAATGTAAATAGCGTTTGAAAAGTACAAAATATGAAACGTGTTTTCTGTCACCAATGAACGAATGCGAATGGTACAAAGTTTGTTGACCTAAAATTACATTGGCTTTGATACTATAATCAATATTCAAAAAAATATTTTAAAATAGACATGCCCGCTGAGTTTCCTTCGCCGGGGTGGAGGCGTAACTGTCGAAAACTTGTGGTAATATTTTTTTTGTTCTTGACTTTCAAAATGTCTACATCTAATACTTTCATGCATTTTCAACGGGTTCAACTTACCACGATATTTAATTAATTGAGTTGTCTCGATATTTCAACGTTGTTGCAAACGTCATGATCACGAGAAGACTGGATACTGCGGGTCGATTTAAGAGCAAACAAATCTGTCTACCCTCGCACTCGTTCGCTTTTGGGTAGTACCACTGGAACTCGAACTCACATCACGACACACCACACTCACTGTATCTACAAGACTCTCTGAGCATGAACCGTTAGTGGTAAGAACCCGTTGAAAATGCATGAAAGTAATAGAAAACCGCGAGTGTCTGCATAATATGTCTACAACTAATTTGTGATAACTGACTTTGACTTTTACACTTATGAATAAAAACTTTACACTCTTACACTTATAAAGCGTAGATTACGTCCTATTTTACAAGCTTTATATTAACTTGCACGTTCGGGTGGTTGCAAGCTAAATTTGACAAACTTCCCGGTTTCCGATTGAGCTGAAATTTTGCACGCAGATGTATATCGCGTGACAATGCAATAATATGGTACGATGGAGCTGATCTGATGATGGACTCGGATATGAACTCTTGTGCTGATCAAGAATGACCCCGTGTTTAGGCTCTTTTTACTTGTATTAGCTAGCACTCTACTGCTGGGGACAGCGCGACGGGAAAGAGTGCTGAGCGCGTAACGCATCGTGCCGCCCCTCAAAACCCCGTGCTGGGTTCTGGCCTCAACCGGGGTTCGGACGCTGAGTGTGAGCGGTTGGAGGTTTTAGTGCGGTTCAACTCCCACATACCCCGACGATCCGGTGATTTCCTCCAACTGAAAAACAAAAGCACTCTACTGCTCATATACAGGATCAATTACAATTACCTTCACGATATCCATTGAAATACTTGACATCAGCTGAAGCGTCCATCTTGGCCAAGAATTGGTACATGTCAAGAAAATCTTTAACTGGTATAGCACCGGATCCACCATCAGGTTCCTTGGTGAGGGCCTCGCAAAGCAATATCATGGTGTTCGTGATGCTCTGTTATGTTGAGAAGGAATTTTGAATCATCCGAATCGGTTTAGTAGTGTATACAGGGTGTAAACAGAGCACTCCCGAAAACGAAGACTGGTAGTAGTACTAGTGATATCTGTGATGATAAGTGTGGGTACCTACAGTGGACTTATGGCCAAAGGGAGATCTCCGACCGGGCGAGGTAGTGTATGCCCGGTCAGGCCGAAGCCCACTGTATTAGATTTCAGATGTCGTATATATGCGAAGATTTCTGCAAATGTCGTAACCGCGACTCAGGATCTCGCGCGTTATTGGTCGCCACAATAAGCCAGGAAAACGGTCCATTCAGACGATTTTTTTTTGGAAAAAAGCTTAACATGCCAAGTAACCACACAGCCTTCGTTTTCGGGAGTGCTCTTCATGCACCCTGTATGCTGTGAGAAGATCGAGGGAGGTTTTATAAAATAAACGAACTTTAGAATTTGAATTTTGTTTAATTTGCGAATGGCGGTCAAGCTGTTAAGTTTTTGTTAAGTTTCAATCGCTTAAATTAGAATAGAATATACTTTATTGTACCAAAAAACAACAATTGATTTAAAAACTGATACAGCTCATAGTAGTTAATGTTAATGTTAGTTAGGCGGCCTTAACGCTATAGCGATTTCTTCCAGGCAACCTTAGGGTATGGAAACTGAATGGAAAAGTTATATGTTGGCGTTTCAATACTTACAAAATAATAATCTAATATATATTATAAAGGCAAAAGTTTGTAAATATGGATGTATGGATGTTTGTTAGGCCCTCCGCACATGGAGCTACTCAAATGTGACGGAATTAGTTAGTAATTAGAATTACAAACTAGTTACAAACTGTATTTCGCACACGACGCTACTCAAATTGCAAGGTTTCAAGTCACTCCTGTCACAGATCAGAAACTAGTACAGATGCGACAGCGAAAGCGATTGAAGTTGTGTAATGTTTTTTAAATGTTTGTTTTAATTTAAATAAATTTAATTTGCAGTCTAGATGTTTTCATGGGTTGTAGACTAGGTTTATTTCAAGGCCTTTTACTGTAGGACTTACTTGCCAAATTAGAAGGGTTTTTTGAGATTCCTGTAATAATTTCGTTCTCTGTAAAGAGAGATGGGTAAGCATTACTTTTCCTTCTATTTTTAATGAGAAACTTTTTTCAAAGTTTTATACAAATATTTCCATTCTCGAGCTGTTTTTTTTTGTTAATTGCAGTAGTTGAGGCCTAAAATACCTAGACTGCAAATTAAATTCATTTCAATTAAAACAAACATTAAAAACAACATTACACAACTTCAATCGCTTTCGCTGTCGCATCTGTACTTTCTGATCTGTGCAGTAAACTCGGGTAACCTAGTAGCTCGGCGACTGACACGAAGCGTCGCGCGGGATTAGTTGCCAATGCGTTAGTAACTGGTTAGTGACTAGTAGCTTCGTGTGCGAAGCTGTATGACAATGTATGGGCGGTGACGCTAGAGAAACTCGTTAGTAATTTGAGTTTGTGATTAGTTACTTTTGAGTAGCTCCGTGTGCGGAGGGGGTTACTCTTTCACGTAAAAACTACTGAATGGATTTGAATGAAACTTTACCACAATATAGCTCATACATCAGAATAACACATAGGCTAATTTTTGAACCCCTTTGTAACGCAGTTGCGAAGTTGCGAGGGTCATCTAGTAATAAATTTATACATATAAGTATTTAGGGTACAAAGTAATATAATAATGAAAAATTACAGGTAAATAAAAAGTAATAAGTAAGAAATCTAGGCAGTAAATGTATATTAACATTCTCAATTGCAATATAAATAAATAAACAAACAACGACAGCAAACAGGAGACAGATTGTATAGCAGTCCTGTAGTAGTTATTGAGCTCAGAGTCAGATAATGGTCCATGACTCTTTCCTTAAAAGCCTTTAGTTTGTTCGCCGTATAATTATTAGGCGTATAACTTTAAACCAACAATCACCTAAAGTCCACATCCTTTCATTTCTCAAACACTAAAAAACAATATCAAAATCGGTTCATCCTTACACACCCATCGTTTTTTCTCAGACTTCCTACCTTAGTCAACATTCCACCAGCTACCGCCATAAAATGGAGATACGGAACGCTGTCGCTCCTCAGGTGAACCTCGCAGAGGCACAGGATTCGAGCCAACTCCTCGGGGTCGAGGCAGAAGCCACGCCAGGCGTCTTTCACGGCGGTAAGCGGTAACTCGCTCATTGATGATAGCTGAGACAAGTTGTTTACAAGCTTTAGCTTTGGATGTAATTATGTAAGTTCGTGTGGAATCTTGCGAGGTAAATTTGATAAATTTCTCGGTTTCTGGTTGAGATGACATTTTGCACATAAATGGGATACCTCGACGACTAATTACTTTCGTAATATGGAATAGAAATCATTCGAATCGGTTCACCTAGTCATGCGAAAACTGTACCAACCCATTACTGCCCACTGTTGGGCTCAGGTCTCCTCAGAAGAGGGATGAGGCATAGTCCACCACGCTTGCCCAGTGCGGATTGGGGACTTCACATATCTTCAAAGGATTTTTAGAATCCTTTTCCGACATGCAGGTTTCCTCACGATGTTATCCTTCACCCTTTTTAGCCAGTAGTGTTATAAAAAATTACACATACATCTTTTTCACATTTAGATTTAGAGGTACAAGCCGGTCGGTTTTGAACCTGCAACCTCCCGTTCGGAAGGAAGCGATTCGACCACTCGGCCACCACGACTTCAGTCATGCGAAACCAAACATGAAAAACTCCCACTCTTGGAAGTCTTCACAGATTTTCGAAGATTATAAAATCCTTCTTCAATATGCAGGTTTCCCAAGATGTTTTCTTCACCAATGATGTGATGGGCGGTGATGGCCAGTGGTGGGCAGTGATGGGCAATTCTAGGATGTAATGGGCAGTAACCTTACCTGCTGGGCAATGACTTTCAAACAACCTCTAGTAAGACCTCCTTCTGTGGTAAAGATAGGGTACTCCAATCTCAGTTTGACCGGCGGTGGACGGTGATGGGCCAAAGAGTTGAAATATTCATATGACCAGCGCAGTAAGTCGTAAGGCTGGGTTTTAATTGCGGCTGAAAGAAAACCAAGCTTTATATTAACTTGCACTGGATGTAACTATGTAAGTTGGGGTGGAATCTTGCTGGTTAAGTTTGGCAAACGTCCCGGTTTCCGATTGAGCTGACATTTTGCACGCAGATGTATATCGCGTGACGATGTAATAATATTACAAAATGGCGCTGATTCGAAATGTGATCATAGGGACTCTTGTGCTAAACAAGATAGACCCGTCGTGTTTGAGGTCGTTTTACTTGTATTAGCTAGCACTCTACTGCTACATGAGATGATACTGATATGATACATGATACTGATACATCCAGGATCTTAAAAGCTTGTATTTAAAAAAGTTTAGGGTATCTCTTTATAACGCGGAAAGAGCATCCCTTTATTAATTACTTGAGTATCTAATTAGTAGATACCATTGAATTAAAATGAACAACTGATTACTAGTGATCATTATTTATTGTCACTCTTTACAATGTACAATAATGAATATGATTACAATAATGTGGACGCGAGTGTACGCTATGCTCTTAACGGAACGACTGGGGAGTCACTGCACTTATATATTATATCAAAAGTGCAAGCATGCAATCGCGTCCCTACAAAAGTATTATTTAAAATAAATTATTGTACTAAAATATTGTTTCTCACTTTAATCATGTTTTGAAATTACACTTACCTTTACAATACCTCTTTAAAATGTATGGAAATTTCGGAGGTATAACTATCTGCTCTGAACAGTACATCTGTTCGACCAACTCTGGCATTTTGCTGGATTCTGCCTTCTCAATCAATCAACTGGGAACTGCAAAATTGGTTTGTTTACTTTTGACTTTGCTTTTTGTATTTTAAGAAAAGAGAATTACAAGAAATACTTGAGAGGTGTCATGGGACACCCGAATAGAACGAAGTTCCTTTCGATTAAAAGATATCTTTTATTTTTTTTTCCTAACGTAACGCGCGATAAGGAACGTGTTTTAAAAGATTTTGATCACAGCGCCATCTAGCGATAATCATCTAAAACAAAAAAGTGTCGTGACAACTTTTCGTATTTTAAATTTAAACGTAAATTTTTTCCGTCTAGCCCCCTTCCACAACGCGCAATAAGGAACTTCGTTCCAATATTAGGTTTAATTTAAAATCGAATTTAAAGTTTTATGGAGATAAACATTTTTTTTAAACTAGTCAAACAAGGTAGAGATTCCGAACGTACTCCGGGCAAACGAGCCCAGTGTAGACATCTAGTGAAAATTGACGTACCCAGACGAGCGGTTACCTTAGTAATACTTTCTGATACAACTATATTAATCCCACTGTGAAGGGAAGTCACTGGATGCAAACACCGTGGAAGAAAATCGAAAATTGACCTCGTGGAAGACTTTTGTTGATGTTTTTAGTTGTCATAGCAACGGTTAGTGCTGCAAGATCACAGAAAATATCGGCCCAAAAACACTTAAAAAGCCCCAAGTTTTTCGATTAATTACAATACTTAAATTTTTCGTTATTTATAACGGTAATTTTAAAATTAAACTATATTTTGGATGCAACGAAGAAAGTTGATGGTACTGGTAACGCCATCTATTGGTGAATAGTTGAACTATTTAGTCCAAAATGGAGTTGCGTGAGTACTTTTTATGGCGCTAGATGACAGCAGTTGTATTATTCTACTATTTTAATTTTAACACATTTTTTTCCAAGTGACTTTAAATGTTTGGTCTGCGTGAAGAACAATACGAAATAGAGAAAATGTCTAATTCTACTATCAAAGATTTTCATTGTAGAAACAATGCTGCTAATTCCATGGATTTAACTATTGTTGGTATTCCACCAAGATAAAGTAATTTCGTTAGATATAGTTTAAAAATGAGATCCTGATAGCCTTTGAAATTGCAGAGGTTTATGATTGTTAACCAGACAATTTGTAAGGAGTGCGGAAGAAAATAGTTTTACAGGAATAGTAGACTTATTACATAAAAATATAGTCAATAATCGGAATCCTCTTGAACTTATAAGTATCATAATTTAATTCCGTTTAGTTAAGTTTAAAAACTATCCAAAAAATTTATATCTTTGAAAATTACTAGTATTCAAATTTCTAAGATTTTTCCATGGAATTAGGTAATAATTCTATGGATTTTTCAAAGAATAACTCCAAAACAAATACAACTATTTGACTTATGTAAATTTTACTACAAAAATCACAAAAAAGCAATAAAGATAAAGAATTAATTTCATTAATATACATGTGCGACGATTCTAATAATTTTCTTCACGGCTCGTTTCGCGTGAAAAACATTCAAACATTTTAATTTCATTTGTAACTAGCGCCATCTCTTATTCCACTCTTGAACTAAGTTCACAAAATCGATGTCACGTGGTCACTGTCGTACAAATAAGAACCAGTTTCAGTCGAATATCGCATTCCGTCATTCTAAGCCGTGTTCGTTTTAAATGATTTCCTAACTAAATAACATCTAAAACGATCAAATAACCTAGCCATTGTGTTCTAAGTGTGTGTAATACGTCCCAATTGTCGTTCAAATTGTTTTTAATGACAGAAACCAGTGAATGAAGTCGTAAATGTGCCACTGCCATCAAAGCTAGATCGTGCCATCCAGTTTTTGTTATGCATTCGTGTGTGTTCGTGACCAATGTTTGTGTAAAAAGATAGTATTGAAGAATGGGTGATAGATTAAAACATCCATTTAAAGTGAAAACTGTGACTGTTTTCGTTATAGGATAATGGATTTGATAACCGACCTTCCGCCTTTGAGTGAGTACTTTCTATTTTTTAATTATTATCTAGGGCCATGTTATTACGTTGGATCAAATGTTGGTCATAGATAATGTTGGCCCAATGTATCTTCTTCGTTTGTGAAAAAGCTGGACCAAATATGTGTCGTTTTTTGTCACAAAAAACTGTTGTTTTCTCGCTATTTTCGTGAATTAGTGGAAAATTCTTAATTAGTGCGTCGTGTCCTGGTTTATGAAACTTAGTGGAGACCACTTACCGTTCGTAAACCAGTCTCAAAAAACGATTTGAAGAGTTCTTCAAAATTGTGTTCCCGGAGCATGTCCCTCTTCAAACGAGGTTTAAGAAAAGTCCTGTATAGTAGGTGATAGATAACGGCCCCTCATCGCCCCGACATTGCAGAGGTTCATGAGCGACGGTGACCGCTTACCATCAGGTGGGCCGTAAGCTCGTGTATCTTGCAATAATAAAAAAAACATCGATATTATGACAGCGTAACAATAATTATAAGCATCGCAAAAACAAAAAATGTAAGATTAAGTCTAATAAGCATTTATGAGATATTTAAAAAGAAGACGTAAAAGAGGTTTTTTTAGAGTTAACCACTCAACTGGGAACTTCGTCAAAATTGGTTTGTTTACTTATACCAAGTCTGTGGCAGGAGCTAAAATTGAGCACAGTTCTAAAACTTGTTATGGTTACATTTTTTAATCGTCTCATATTTTTGCCCAAAATGTGATACGGCGTTGTTATATAATAATGATTTACAAAATATTAGGTTTAATGAAACATCGCATTAAAATTATTTTGGAAAAAATATCTATACTTATAATAAAATCGTAGAGAGGTCAATTCTGTACATTGAAAATATCAAAAAAAAAACTAGCAGGGGGTGTTTGGTTATCGACTCTGATGCCAAAAATGCAATTAGATTTTTTTTTGTCTGTTTGTCTGTTTGTCTGTTTATCTGTTTGTCTGTTTGTCTGTTTGTCTGTATCTTTGTGCACGCTAATTTTTAATAAGTTAGTCAAAGAAGGTAGTGATTCCGAACGAGCGTCCTAATTTCGCTATTTAGTAAAAATTGAGGTACCCAGACAAGTGCTCGACGGGAAAGAGTGCGTAACGCATCGTTCAGTCCCTCATAACCCCGAGCTGGCTTCTGCCCTCAACCGGGGTTCGGACGCTGAGTGTCAGCGGTTGGAAGTTTAAGTGCGGGAACCCGGTGAATTCCTCCAGCTCAAAAAAAAACCCAGACGAGTGGTTAATACATGGGTCGCTACATACGACTTAACTTTAAGGACTCTCTTCAAGCCTCGTTTGAAGAAGGACAAGTCATAGTGCTCTGGGAATACCGAGGAGGGGAGCTCATTCCATAGCCGGATGGTGCGTGGCAAAAAAGTGTTCCTAAAACGGACCGTGGATGACCGCGGTGGTTCCATATACATAGTAAGGATGAACTCCACCTCGACGCCGGGTGGTAATTAAGCGCAACAATTTTATTTTTCTTCAAGTTTAGGAGATAACCTTCCGAATCCATCATCAGATCAGCTCCATCGTACCATATTATTGAATTGTCACGCGATATACATCTGCGTGCAAAATGTCAGCTCAATCGGAAACCGGGAAGTTTGTCTAATTTAGCTTGCAACCACCCGAACTTAGTTACATCCAGTGCAAGTTAATATAAAGCTTGTAAAAAACCAGCATTTATTGAAGGCAGACCAGTCAACGGACCACCTGATCGTAAATGGTTCAAACCTTTGCAATGTCAGGGGACACTGAAGGGTCCTACTACGACCTAACTTTAATGACCTTCAAGCCTCCTTTGAAGAAATACCCGCTACTGTAACAATCCATTACTGCCCACTGTTGAGCTCAGGTTTCCCCCAAAGAGAGGTAAGGCATAGTCCACCACGCTTGCCCAATGCGGATTGGGGACTTCACATATCTTCCAAGGATTTTTAGAATCATATTCCGTTATGCTGGTGTCTTCACGATGTTTTCCTACACCGTTTTTAGCCAGCGGTATTGTGAAAAATTGCACATAAATCTAAAGATATACCCATTAAAGCTAAAAACCCATTGTTATAGATTCAAAATGATAACCTCCTCTTTAGCAGTAGGTTAATAAATACATACTTATTTGCCGCCATTACACCGCGTTCAATGTGACTCCTATTGTTAAATAGTTCTCATCGCAGACTAGTTTTTGTCGAGTGACGTAGCTACCTATGTACACCTAATTGCCTACATATATCTGATATGTGATCAAAATCTTTTAAAACACGTTCCTTATCGCGCGTTACGTTACGAAAAAAAATTATAAGATATCTTTTAATCGAAAGGAACTTCGTTCTATTCAGGTGTCCCATGTCACCTCTTAAGTTTTTAATATTAGTTAAAAGTTGAGTGCTAGCTAAGACAAGTAAAACGAGCCCAAATACGATCTATCAAAACATCCAGTCTATCTTTAGTATAGGAGTTCCTATGAGTACTTCCGACTCCATCTGATCATCGTCATTCTATCATGTTCTGGCATTGTCACAATATCAGACATTTCATGTGCCCTCCTTTGGAGAAGTAAGTTACATGGACAGCTTTTTAAATACAAGCTTTTAAGATCCTGGATATCATGTAGCAGTAGAGTGCTAGCTAATACAAGTAAAACGAGCACAAACACGACGGGTCTATCTTGTTTAGTACAGGAGTTCTTATGACTACCGACTCTATTATCAGATCAGTGCCATTTTGTCATATTATTGCATTGTCACGCGATATAAATCTGCGTGCAAAATTTTGTCTCAATCGGAATCGGAAGTTTGTCAAATTCAGCTCGCAAAATTCCACACGAACTTACATAGTTACATCCAGTGCAAGTAAATTAAAACTTTTAATATTAGTGTGATAATGGGAAGATTTTATCATGTTTCAACTAAACATTTTGGTTTTACCCAGATTGCACAATTCGGTAAATTATTTACGATATAAGTATGAGTCAGTATACAAAACAGGTTTTCAAATGTATTCAATAAATTCTAAAACGTAGAGAAGATTCACGTTATTGTATTGTGATTTTTTTGACCAAATTCCAAAGGGAGATCTTTGACTGTTTATTTTTATTTCGTATTTCTATTTCGTCTGCGTCACATAAGACAGCGTAAATAAGAGTGCTCCCAGAAATTTTCTAGGTCTGTTTAAATCGGGGGTGACGGGACGATACGTCAGCGACAATCGCGAACGCGTCCTGTCACCCCTTCTAATCGGATGTCGAGCGCGAAGAGCGGGAGGTTTTAGTGCGATTCAACCCCCACATACCCAACTCGCGAGGCGAAGTCTGGCGATTTCCTCCCGTCACAAAAAAAGGTCTGTTTAAATAAACTTTCTCTGGTTTTCCACGAATATTTCAAGATTATTAGTTAAATCGGTTCAGCCGTTCTCGAGTTTAACGAGACTAACAAACGCCAATATTTTTATAATAAGAAGACAAAATAAGTTAAAACGAGCCCAAACACGACGGGTCTATCTTACTCAGCACAAGAGTTCCTATGACCACCTTCCGAATCCATCATTGGATCAGCGCCATTTTGTTATATTATTGCATCGTCATACATCTGAGTGCAAAATGTCAGCTCAATCGGAAACCGGGAAGTTTGTCAAATTTAGCTTGCAAGATTCCACCCGAACTTCAGAGTTACATCCAGTGCAAGTTAATATAAAGCTTGTAAACTCGTGGTGGGTCAATCTGATAAAGAACATGAACTCTGAACTGTAGAATAAAAAGCGAGTAATAGGAAGGTTATAATAATTGAACTGATGACCTTTTCCTCGGAACGCCAAACAAAACATTAATTCTGATAAGAACAGAGTGTTGGAGTGTGTGGCATAAGCGGTAGCGGGTTAGTAATACTTTTACAAGTTTTATATTAACTTGCACTGGATGTAACTATGTAAGATCGAGTGGAATCTTGCAAGGTAAAGCAAGACCATGACCAAGACCCTTGGTTTTCTCAGCCTTAGCTCTTGTTCAGTCTTTGTCTTGCTCAAATTTGTCTGGTCTCGGTCTTGGTCTTGCTTACCTAGTCTTAGTCTTGTCCTGGCCTTGGTCAAAAAAGCAAGAATTTTGCAAGACCAAGACCAATTTTGCTCATCACTAGTAAAAAAACTAACAATTCGACATGCCCACTAATATTGTTCCAAGAAAAGTATAATATGTTGACGCTGTTAAAAATATTTTATCTCATTTAATTTCTGTGAAAAAAATTATGGTTGAGTCTTGCGACCAATGTTGCTCATCCCTAGCTAAATTTGACAAACTTCCCGGTTTCCGATTGAGCTGACATTTTGCACGCAGATGTATATCGCGTGACAATGCAATAATATGACAAAATGGTGATGGTGGATTCGAAAGGTCGTAGAAATTCTTGTGCTAAACAACATAGACCTGTCGTGTTTGGGCTCGTTTTACTTGTCTTGGCTAGCACTCTACTGATACATGATATTCAGAATCTTAAAAGTCTACCCCGCTGCTTCTCCTACATTAGACTGATGTATGTTAAAATGATCGACAATGCAACAGAATGAGATAATGGCTATTGGCCCGGATAACATACACTGACGACGCCATTGTACCTATACACGGTATTCGATGATATATAACCAGATACACCAGGCACTAACAAAACACTACCTTTTGGTAGTCTGTTGATGTCATTGGATGGGCGTTCGTGTCGTTAGTTATGAAAATTTTAGAGTTAAATTATTTTATAGTTAAGTGAAATGCTTAGTTCTTATCATAATTTATTTTAAAGACTACTTTTTAAATAAAAGTTTTTAAGATCCTGTAGAGTGCTGGTAATACAAGTAAAACGAGCCCAAACACTATCTTGTTAAGTACGTGTGTTCCTATGGCCACCTTCCGAATCCATCATGAGATCAGCGCCATTTTGTCATATTATTGTATTGTCTTGCGATATACATCTGCGTGCAAAATGTCAGCTCAATCGGAAACCGGGAAGTTTGTCAAATTTAGCTTGCAAGATTCCACGTGAACTTAAGTTACATCCAGTTCAAGTTAATATAAAGCTTGTAAAAAGTACCCCGTTTAAGAGGCTTCAATCAGCCGATGCGTTACGTTCCGTTGCGTTGCGTGTATACGTGGATCTTTACCAAGCGTCACATAACACACCTGCTTTTAAACTCTATAAACAATGGTTTCCCATGCCGAACAATGCAGCAGTAATCAGACTATCTTTTTTTTTTTCATGGGTAATGTAGGTGCCTACTGATTTAATAAAGGTTTTAAACTTATTCAGACACTCGCGGTTTTCTATAATACTTTCATGCATTTTGAACGGGTTCTTACCACGATATTTAATTAATTGAGATGTCTCGATATTTCAACGTTGTTGCAAACGTCATGATCACGAGAAGACTGGATACTGCGGGTCGATTTAAGAGCAAACAAATCTGTCTACCCTCGCACTCGTTCACTTTTGGGTAGTACCACTGGAACTCGAACTCACATCACGACACACCACACTCACTGTATCTACAAGACTCTCTGATCATTAACCCTTAGTGACTGTTGTGTTTAGCACTGGATTCCACATACTCGATAATCTGAAGTTTTACGGGGTATGGTATGGTTTTTTTTTTTTTTCAGTTGGAGGAAATCACCGGATCCCCGCCCGCCCCGCGGGCGGGATATGTGGGAGTTGAACCTCACTAAAACCTCCAACCGCTCACACTCAGCGTCCGAACCCCGGCTGAGGCCAGAACCCAGCACGGGGTTTTGTGGGACGGCGCGACGCGTAACGCTCTCTGCACACTTTTCCGTCACGCCGCCCCCGGGCGCCGAACCGGCAGCCGCCGGCGATACGGCCACGGGTATGGTATGGTAACGAATGCTCGTTTGAAATATTATTTTTGACCGACTTCCTAAAAGGAGGAGGTATTTGTTAGTTTAGTTGGACCGATTTGGATGATTCTCGTTTCGGATAAAAGGTGATGGTCGTTGGGTCTCAGTTATTTTTAAACGGTTTTATTTAGCTCACCCCGTTTGTTTTATTCTTTCTTGCGTCAAATTTAGTAATTCAAATTTCACCCACTTCCTTTCAACCGATTAATCTGAAATTTTGTATACACTTTGGATTTTGGTGACAATACAATTATGTTTATTCATTATCATTATAAATTCAAGATGGCGGCCGCTACAAAATGGCGGATAACGTAGGTTTTATCAATCCTATCAATATGGGTATCAAATGAAAGGGCTCAACAAGCAGATTACAATATACTATAAAAAATTGAAATCCAAGATGGCGGCCGCTACAAAATGGCGGATAACGTAGGTTTTGTCAATCCCATAAATATGGGTATCAAATGAAAGGGCTCAACAAGCAGAATACAATATACTATAAAAAAAATTAAATCCAAGATGGCCCTCGCTACCAAATGGCCGATAACAATTTTTATCAAACTAAAAACTAGAAAATAAAAATAGGTAAAAAACTTTTTAAGTTAAACGGTTTTATGTTAAACATACATTACAATGTTTAAGATAAATGTACTAAAAACCAAAAAATAATAAAATAGATACAGTCGTGGGAATTATAAAACCGTTGGGCACATCAATTTTCTACAATCGTCGTTGTATTAATTATAATGCAACATTAACAAAACAAACATTTTAATCAACGATTGTAGACAATTGACGTGCCCAACGGTTTTAACATAAAACCGTTTAACTTAAAAAGTTTTTTACCTATTTTTATTTTAAAGATGACAAGTACTTTTGGATCTATGTTTAAAAATTTATATTTTTAACGCACGTGATTTAACGATTTGCTTTGCGGTTTCGCGTGTAGTTGTTTAATATTTAGAACCGATTTCGTTCATTCTTTTTTGTAAGAAAGCAGACACACATCTCATATTAAACTTAATTAAATGTAAAATTTATAGTTAAGTTCTAGTCTGATTTTTTTTCGTCTAATTACGATCTAAAATATCGAAATTGTATACAATGTCAAAGCCAAATTTGGTATTGATAATTATTGATGGAAACTTCGCATTTTGGCCTATCATACGTCCAAAATTGACTGTCGCTGTTTCGTAAGTTCGATTGATATAAATCAGTCAGTACGGCGCTATGCGGACGTACTCATCAAATTGGATAACTATTGAGAATGATGTCAAGGCGCTGAGATCTTCAAAGATAATATAGGGCTTACAATAGGAATGAGGTACCGCTTTATAAAGTAACTAGCTGATCGCAACTTCGTCTGCGTCAAAAAGGGGATCAGCATAGTAATCGATTATATACTATACATAAGTATTAGACTATATATAAGTATTAGATTTTAATAAGACCTACAAACCCTTAGTACATCATTTTGTTCTAAATCAATAGTTTTCGCAGCGCACTGCGCTATGACTTGTCCTTCTTCAAATGAGGCTTGAAGAGAGTCCTTAAGGGTAGGCCGTAGGTCGCCCCGCAGTGTCTTCTGGCAATACAGAGGTCTATGAGCGACGGTAACCCCTTACGATCAGGTCTGTTAACTCGTCTGCCTACGAGGTAATAAAAAAAGCAAAATCCAAAATATTGCCAAAAATTTGTCGTGTATTTAGACGTCTTAGATTACAATATAAGCCACGCCTACAAACTAAGTCGCATCAAGACCACTTAAAGTTTGAACTTGTGAATTTTCTACTGCTTATACTAATTGATAAAAATTACGTTCAATCGGGTATTTGATTACATTAAAAATAAATAATAATTTATTAACATTCTAACAGATAATACCACCAAAAACTAGATTTTTGCAAATCAGATGAATCAAAAATTGTTAATTATTGAAATTTTGTGTACCTCAAATTCGTTAAGAGTTATTGACGTCACACGCAAGTAAACAAAGAATCTGTCAATGCAAAAAAACCATCGACTCGCGTTCTCGTTGTTTGTTTGTGACGTCATTGTGTCAAATGATCAGCGCCATTTTGAAAAAAAAGGCTTTTACGCGGCCTTTTGAAAATATAAACTTCAGTAATGGGCAAATTTAAACTTGCTAGGTTTTGGCTTCAGCCGAAATCCGTGGAATTCAGCCACGCTCAGTGTGAGCGGATTTTAGTGCAGTTCAACTCCCATTTACCCCACTTGAGGTAGAAGTCAGACGATTTCCTATTATTCAAAAAACGTCTTAGTTTTGATTTCGATTTTACCAATTACCTACTGTCGAAAACTATATAACCTCCAAATTCCTTTACAACCTTCATACAAGTATACCATCACCTCGATCTATTTCAGTGCAAAATACAATGATTAAAAAAAAAACCTTGAAAAAAAAACTTGTAATTTTCCGCACTGAATATTCTGACTAGGCTTTAACCGCATCGTTGCCTGACACGACGGTCAAATAAAAAAAATGCACGATTGTTAAAACTCAAGTCCGTAGTTTTCGCTGTCACAGGTAATTGAAGGCGAAATGATAGTTAAAAATAGAGTAAAAAACATTGAACGGATTAACGATTAATTGTGACAAAAAACTGCACAAAAACCACTGCTGGTCTCAGGTCTCCTCAGTAGAGGGGATCAGGTAAGGGGTGGGCCATATAAAGTTTGCATTTTCCAAAAGTTCGACTGTCATGTTGGCTGTGTGGCATGTTGCGCCATCCTGTTGAAACCAAATGTCGTCCATGTCATCAACTTTTGGAAACAAAAATTCGTTGAGCATGGCACGGTAACGCTCGCCATTGACCGTAACGGCGGCTCCTTGCTCATTTTCCAATGATGCCGCCGGACCAAAACCCACACCAAACCGTAACTCTTTGTGGGTGCATTGGCTTCTCAATGGTGACGTGTGGATTTTCCGACCCCGAGATGCGACAATTTTGCTTATTGACATAGCCTCCGAGCTGAAAATGGGCTTCATCTGAAAAGACGATTTTTCGGTAAAAATGCTCATCTTCGGCCAAACGATCTTCTGCCCATTGGGCAAACCGAAAACGTCCCATTTCGTAAATGTCAAACCTTTAACTAAATTATGAACACAAATTGAATGACATTTGAGCTGTCATTCTCTAAATAAACAGTAGTTTAAAATGCAAACATTAGATTGGCCCACCCTCATATTCCACCACGCGACCAGAATGCGGGACTGAACATATCATACAAGGATTTTGGGGCCCTTTTCCGACATGCAGGTTTCCTCACGATGTTTTCCTTCACCGTTTTTACAACGTAAGTCGAGTTTCCCACGTGATGGTAAGACTTCTGCAATGTCAGAGGACACTGCAATTAGTGATGAGCAATGCAAGACCAAGACCAATTTTGATCATCACTACCGAGGACGGAATCCATTCCAAATCGGAATTAGAGCAAAATTGGTCTTGGTCTTGCGAGTCGAAGTCAAGACTGTATGGACAAGACCAATACCAAGACCAAGACCGAGACTAAATACGCAAGACTCAACCAACATTTTTATTTTCACAGTAATTAAATGAGATAAAGTATTTTTAACAGCGTCAACATATGCTTTTCTTGGAACAATATTAGTTGGCATGTCGAATTTTTACTTTTATTTTTACTAGTGATGAGAAAACTTGATCTTGGTCTTGCATTGCTCATCACTAACTGCAATCTACGATCTATCGTATAGAAGTTCTGAAACCTCGTTTAAAGAAGGACAAGACATACTGTAACTGTAACAACCCATTACTGCCCACTGCTGGGCAGGTCTCCTCAGTAGAGGGATCAGGTATAGCCACGCGACCACAATGCGTTGATTTCACATATCTTCGAAGGATTACAATCCTTACGCTATTACTAAACGGGTTCTTACCACGATTATTTTTAATTGAGCGGTCCCGATATTTCAGCACTGTTTCAAGCTCCATGATCACGGGAAGACTGAGGAACTGCCGGTAGGTCATTTAAGAGCAGACAAATCTGTCTACCTCTTTCTCGTTCGTTTGCCGGTACCACTGGAACTCGAACTCATATTTCGACATACCACACTGACAGTATCGGCGGTCTTCCTGTGATCATGGCGCTTGAAACAGTGCTGAAATATCGGGACCGCTCAATTAAAAATAATCGTGGTAAGAACCCATTTAGTAATAGTGTAAGTGATGTAGATAACCGCGAGTGTTTAAAGAAATTGATTACAATCCTTTTCCGATATGCAGGTTATTTCACCGTTTTAAGCCAGTGTTGTGAAAAATTTCACATAAATCTTTTTCACATTAAGATTTGTACAAGCCAATTTTGAACCCGTAACTTCCCGCTATTTTGACTTTATTAGTCTATTTTGACAGCCACAAAACTAAAAATAAAAGTGTTTAGCTATAAAACAATAAAAACTGATTATACAGGCATTCATTCAACCGTAGCGTGTCAAGACGAAATATCTCATAGTTTTCCCTCCAAAAAATACGTCATTTTGACGTTTCCTTGACGTCACACATTTCTAATTTAAATGGTGACGGCTGATTGGTTGAGACCGCGGAGGTGGGTTTTGGTGACCCAGCCCCATTTTTTGTTAGATCAATACCAAATCTGGTGTTCGGGGGATTTCGTAGCTATTTAATGATGAATTCGTCTTTGTCGTAAACAGCTTTCCAGTCTTTTTTAGACTATTCTACTACTCTATATTATCTTTGTAAAAGATTTTTTTTGTTTGTCCTCATATTAAGGGGTGGGCCATATAAAGTTTTCATTTTTCAAAAGTTCCACTGTCATGTTGGCTGTGTGGCATCTTGCGCTATCCTGTTGAAACCAAATGTCGTCCATGTCATACTCTTCAACTTTTGGAAACAAAAATTCGTTGAGCATGGCACGGTAACGCTCGCCATTGACCGTAACGGCGGCTCCTTGCTCATTTTCCAATGATGCCGCCGGACCAAAACCCACACAAAACCGTAACTCTTTGTGGGTGCATTGGCTTCTCAATGATGACGTGTGGATTTTCCGACCCCCAGATGCGACAATTTTGCTTATTATCATAGCCTCCGAGGTGAAAATGAGCTTCATCTGACACACACACACATTTCTTACAGTTTGGACTGAAGACTCACCACTTTGGAAGTAAATGTCCCATTTCGTAAATGTCAAACCTTTAACTAAATTATGAACACAAATTGAATGACATTTGAGCTGTCATTCTCTAAATAAACAGTAGTTCAAAATGCAAACGTTAGATTGCCCACCCTATACTTAAGTTCGGGTGAACAAATTTAGATGTTACAAGACAAAATAAACTTGCATGGCGTGTATTAACATAACTAGGAAGGAATGATGAAGCATTGATCTTATCAAGCATTGATTTGATGTAGAGGAATTTTGGCATGACCAAAAAAAAAACTAACACACGATAAGCACACGATAGTTTTAGATTTTCGGTTCTCAGCTTTATTTGCGGGAGATTTCAGTTATTTGGTGGAAAATGAGCAATAAAAAGGAATGTAAAGAATAAATAATTATTTTGTTTAAAGATTAAAGATTTTTTTTATTTGCTTCTGAGATTCTGGATATCATGTAGCAGCAGAAAACGAGCTGAAATACGACTCTATATTGGAACGAAGTTCCTTATCGCGCGTTGTGAATGGAGGCTAGACGGAAAAAAATCTTACGAAAAGTTGTCACGACACTTTTTTTGTTTTAGATGATTATCGCTGGATGGCGCTGTGACCAAAATCTTTTAAGACACGTTCCTTATTTGTTTTAGATGATTATCGCTAGATGGTGCTGTGATAAAAATCTTTTAAAACACGTTCCTTATCGCGCGTTACGTTAGTAAAAAAAAATATATTATATATCTTTTAATCGAAAGGAACTTCGTTCTATTCAGGTGTCCCATGTCACCTCTCAAGTTTTTTTGTTTAGTACAGGAGCTCCTATGGACGTCTTCTAAATCCATCATCAGATCAGCTCCGTTGTACTCCATGCTCCGTATTATTGCGTTGTCACAATGTAGTTTTAACTCAATCGGAAACCGGGAAGGTCAAATTCAACTCGCAAGATTGCACCCGAACTTACATAGTTACATCCAGTGCAAGTTAATATAAAGCCTATAAAGACTTGGAAAAGCCAGGTGGGACCAATATTGCACCTGGTGTAATATGGCCACACATGATAACTTTCACCTGATCGCCCTTGTCTCGCTTCATTGATCTATTGATCAAGCATCGATACTATATTTTACAAATTAACAATTTAAATAAGCCCCATTACTGCCCGCTGCTGGGCTCAGGTCTCCTCAGTAGAGGGATCAGGTATAGTCCACCACGAGAACACAATGCGGGTTAGGGACTTCACTTATCTTTGAAGGATTTTTAGAATCCTTTTCAGATATGTAGGTTTTCTTCACCCGTTGAACCCGTTGTCTCCTGATATTGCAGGGGTTCATGAGGACAGAAATTAACTTTGAATTCAAGTTGGAATATATACTAATGATAACTGAAGAGTTTGAATGCGCTAATCTCAGGAACGGCTGGTTCGATTTGAACAATTCTCTCAGTGTTCCTCTTTACGATCAGATGAACTGTTGGCTCATCTGCTTACATGGAACAAAAAAAAATAGACCTTAATTAGACTGTTAATAATCATCATTATTTACTAACTGACCCTAACAATTTCGGTTTTACGGAGGGATATAACAAACCCCAAAACCTTTCTCGATAAATAGACCATCTAACAGTGACAGATTTTATAAAATCGAATCATTGTTTACACAAACAAACTCTTCAGCTTTATAATTTTAATGTATAGATTAAGAATATTTTTTTTTAACATATTTTATTTTTAAATTAATGATATCTATAGACTAGTTGATCTTCGCTACTTCGTCTGCGTCAAAAAGGGGTTCAGGCAGCACTTAGATTTTAATAAGACCTACAAACCCGTAGTACATCATTTTGTTCTATAATCAATAGTTTTCGCAGCGCACGCGATCTAAGAAAGTTTTTGGGTATTTTTTTCACACCTTGGCTTACATTATTGAAGTTTTAGTGCGGATCTCTTTTTATTCCAAAATAAAATCTAGCCTATGTTACTCGTGGATAATGTAGCTTTTTTTTTTTTTTTTTTTTTTTTTTATGAATTATGAAAGATTTTTTTAAAACAGTTCTATGGTTTTTGAGGCTATTTACAACCAATATTAGTGTCGATTAGTATAGACGTAGATTCCCACGAGTAATTACAGTCACTGTTGACCAACAAGGGGTAGGCAGTGATCATTGACGAACTTCGGTCAGCAAGCATTTAGTAATCGCGTGATACCGGCAATTATTGTGATTGAATAGTTAACTATTGTTTACAAATTGTTGTTTTGACGGCGACTAGTTTTTATTTTATTAACAGTTTTTTTGGTGTGATTTTAGTGATGAGCAAAATTGGTCTTGATCTTGCAGTCTTGGTTTGAAAAAGCGAGACCAAGACTGTGTGGACAAGAACAAGACCAAGACTAAATACAAGACTCAACCAAAATTTTTTTTTCACAGTAATTAAGTGAGATAAAATACTTTTAACAGCGTCCACACATGCTTTTCTTTGAACAATATTAGTGGGCATGTCAAATTGTTAGTTTTTTTACTAGATTTAACGGTTTACATAAAAAAACATCTTTGTTTTTAAAAACCACTGTTTAAAAACAGAGATATTCGAAGAGTACTAAGTTCGAAGTTAGTAGCCTTTGTCGCAATGTCTGGTGAACACATGGCTAAAATCAAAAGGAAAATTACTTATTTTTCAATTTTTTCATTTTTTTTCTATTGCTAAAAGGTCAATTTTAGTGACGTGCAAAAGACTAGGTAAGCAAGACCAAGACCGAGACCAGACAGATTTGAGCAAGATCAAGACCAAGACTGAAGATGCAAGACCATGCTTTGCTCATCACTAATAGATTTTTTTCATTGCCTATTAAGCAGACGGGCTAACCATTTTATTGTGAGCTGTTACAGTCGCTCATGGACCTCTGCAATGTCAGGGGACTACGACCTACACGCTGTTGGAAAGCTACACTATCCCTGAGTGACATATTAAGCTATATTTAGTTTTAACAAAATAGAGATCCGTAAAAAAAATATCCAAAAACTTTCTTACATCGCGTGCGCTGCAAAAACTATTAATTATAGAACAAAATTATGTACTACGGGTTTGTAGGTGTTATAAATCTAACAGTGCTGTCTGAACCCCTTTTTGACGCAGACGAAGTTGCGAGGATCAGCTGGTACATAGTAAAAATCATTGTTTTCTTCATAACCCCGCAACGATTAAAATCCTACAACAATATTAATGAGATGCATAATAACAATAATTTGAAATGTCTGTTTGTTCGCACAAACCTGCCTAGTCACGCGGTTGTCATGGCAACGTGTTGTTTAGTCAATAACATGAGAAGGCTTTTATAACCTTGGAAACTAAACTACATAATGAAAGTAAAGACTGCTTTGATTTTGAACCGATTTCCAAAATTAAAAATGGAAAAATCTATAATTATTATAAGGTTGTATTTTCTTTTATGTATACACCACACCACATAACAGTGACGCGATGGTAAAGAATGCTGTAGTGCGTAACGCGTCGTGCCGCTCCGCATAATCTATGTAGTGCTGGGTTCTGACCTCAGAAAAATACAATATATAATTTGGAAGAACCCCTATGTTTTAGTATCAGAGTTTAAAAAATAACTACATAGTATAAAACAAAGTCGACTTTTCTGTCCCTATATCCCTATGTGCGCTTAAATCTTGAAAACTACGCATATTTAATAAAGGTTAACGTGAATCGAACGCTACAGAACATAGCACAAGCTTATAACAGCTATCTACCAGTGAAAAACCATTCAAAATCGGTTCAGCATTGTCCACCACGCTTGCCCAATGCGGTTTGAGGACTTTACATATCATCATTTTTTCTTTTGCCAATTCTTCTCAGAACTAAAGCTTTCAAAATGTATGTTTTCATAACTGTAACAACCCATTACTGCTCTCTGCTGGTCTCAGGTCTCCTCAATAGAGGGATCAGACATATTCCACCACGCGACCACAATGCGGATTGAGCCTTCTATGATCCTTCTATGATATATATAAGGATTTTGAAATCATTTTTCGATATGCAGGTTTCCTCGCGATGTTTTCCTTCAACGTTTCCAGCCAGTGGATTCTAAAATCTCCTTTTTGTATTGTCTTTTAGGCAGACGAACTAATAGGCCACCTAATCGTAAGCGGTTACCGTTGTTCATGGACCTCTGCATTGTCAGGGGCCAGGGGACACTGTCCCGCTTCCTACGGCTTATCTTAAAAGACTTTTTCAAGCCTCCTTTGAAGAAGGACAATTCATAGCGCTTGGGAAACACCGAAGAGGGGAGCTCATTCCATAGCCGGATGGTGCGTGGTAAAAAAGTATTCCTGAAACGATTCCTTTTCAGGAAATCGGTTGAAATCAAAAATACCATCTGAACTTTGTTTACGAACTAGATTCCCTTCAAACATAGCGTTTAACTTAACCATTATAAATCATTATATATGATTTATTATATACCCCAAATATATTATATACCCACCCTACTTCCAACAAAGCATCCCTCAACAAAAGGGTGCAACGCCATTGGTCGAAAAACAAACATCTATTACACACAAAAAATATAGTCATCTCCCTCTAACATATGACATTTATAATGCTGTATCTCGTTCACACGTAAGGGTTGAAAGGAAAGTGGGGTGGACTGCGTCAGTGAATGTCGAACTCATAGCAAAAACAGACGTGTGCATTAAAATTATTATAAGTGAAAAATAACGTGCTATTTCATACTGTTAATTATCATAATGTATGTAGCAGTTGATGCTACTTAGTGATGGATAAGATGGAATACAGTTGGCATATTGAGGAGGGGAGTCAGGAATCTGGCAGAAATGGCAGACCGAATCGAAATCAAGGTATACATAAACTTTTTAATAGAGATGCACCGAATATTCGGCTACTATCCGGCCGGATACCGGATAGTAATGGAATATCCGGCCGGATACCGGATAGTAAACTTGTTAGATTTTATAAATGGAATCTAATTAAAGACACAGTTACGACTGAAGCTTTAGCTTAACGAACTTAAACTTTTTATAATAAATCAATTATTTAAAGTAACTTGGTGATAATACTGATAGTAAAAAAATACTTATTTGTAACTAGTAGTCGAAAATAAATGAATATTAATCAATTAATTTAAAATTTTATCCACCAAAGGTAAATTATGATGTATAAAAACAAGATTTTCAGGAAGCAAACGATTCCTTTTGTTTTTTTCCAAAAAAGAGGAAGTACCCAATTCTCTGTCTGTCTTATCTTTCAGTTTATTTTTTTATGTTAGTTCCGTCGAATATTCGGCGGCCGGATACCGAATATTCGACTGGTGGTCAGGCCGAATATTCGGTATCCGGTTTCCGGCCGTACAACTATTCGTTGCATCTCTACTTTTTAACCCCTCACACCAATTTAAATTTTACTTATAAAATGGAAACTGACACTCGCATGGAAGCAATACAACGCAGAATAAAATACACATAGCATGTTAACATTTAGCCATATAATTATTACATCTGGAATCAACATCATGAACAACAAAATGAAGCCAATTTAAAGTGCACCGATCGTGCGTAACTATACGATATTCTGGCGTTAGTATACTGATGACACTCAATTCGTTTAACACACTAATAAAATATTACATACACATAAGTTCTTTAAAATTTCACTTTGTTATTTATGATGTTGAATCAAAACATCGTGTGGTTACGCGCGATCGATGCGCTTTAAATTGGCTTCATTTTGTTGTTCATGATGTTGATTCCAGATGTAATAATTTTATGCATTTAGCACAACAACAGTTTAATTTCTAACAGATCCATAGGCAAAATAACAAAAATAATATGAATGGAAATAGTTACTTAACAAAAACACAAAATGTGATAATGCTCACAAACGCGCGATTGCAGCGGCACACTTTGCACAAGTCGCCGGCCGCGGAGATGTATCGTCGCTCATATTTTGTTGATGAAAAAGAAATAACGGTGACGAGTTATTCCCTGAGCGCTATAACTTGTCCTTCTTCAAACGAGGCTTGAGGAGGGTCCTTAAAGTTAGGTTGTAGGTAGCGCAGTGTCCCCTGACATTGCAGAGGTTCATGAGCGACGGTAACCACCTACTATCAGGTGGGCCGTTGGCTCGTCTGCCTACATGGCAATAAAAAAAAAAAAGAGTTATTGCAACTTTGTCTATCTGTTACGCTTTCCCGCTTAATCTCAACCGATTTTGATGAAATTTGGCGCAGACTATCTTTAGACCCTGAGAAAGAACATAACCTTTTATTTGAAAGTGACGCAGACGAAGTTGCGCATAACATAAGATTACTAATTATCAGTATAAGTATAGATATGACAATGTTAACAAATTACGTCTGAAAACCGGTTCAAATGCGTTCTAGTTACTAATACTCCATTTTTTACACTTTGATTGGTATATAGACCACTTTCATTTGACCATATGAGTTCGGTACGATAATTATTTCAATGTAATTGGTATTAGAATAATTTATTTCAAGAAAACTTTTTAAATACAAGCTTTTAAGATCCTGGATATCATGTAGCAGTAGAGTGCTAGCTAATACAAGTAAAACGAGCCCATTGCATTGTTATTATTTTTTATGCGATATAAATATCCGTGAAAAATTTAAACTCAATCGGTACCCTAAAGTAAAATTCAACTCGAAAGATTCCACACGAACTTACATAGTTACATACAGTGCAAGTGAAATAACTTATTTTCGAAGATTTTTTCTAAATACTAGCTATTACAATTTAGGATATCATGTAGCGTAAAGTGAAGACAAGCAAAACCCAAACACGATGACTCCATCTTGGTCAGTACAGGATCTCCTGTGCAGTGGAGTGCAGTCCATAGATTCAAATACTCATTGCATACCTATAATCAAAGAAATTGGACACTTGTCATCCCTATTATTTGCCTGTATTGAGCGTAAAAGTGTAAAAAATAAATTTCTAATTAAATCTAGCTAACTTTTTTTTTCTCTTTTAAACTAATACGCTGTCCTTGAAGGTTACAATTAGTAATGACGTGTATACCTGTAATAGGTACTCATATAAGACCCTATGTTTTAATAATGCTAAGTGTAATTGTGTATATGTGTTTACTGTTGGTGTACCAAATAAATAAATGATTGTACGATGTAAATTTGTAAAATATTAAGTTTTACTTACATTTCCTGCATAGCCTGACCAAACCTTTCCGAGTCCGTCTGATCAGTTCCATGCTACCATAGTAGTACAAATTCGTACAAAATATCAGCTCAAACAAAAACAGTAGAGTTCGTCAAATTAAAAATTCCACCCAAACTTACATAGTTACATCCAGTGCAAGTATAAAGGCTATTAGTATTCTGCATCCACATATTCTCGTCATCTTCACACTAATAAAATATCATCGAAACATATAAAATATGAGAGATAGCGTCCGTCTGTGCACTGCGATCACATTACATATCCTACGCTACATGTGTAATGATAACGACATACGGACAAATATTTGTACGTATACTGTTCGATTATAGAACTTTATTTGTCAAATGTCAGTAGATGTAGCCAATATCCTCGTGTGTAGGCTTTTTGGCCGTATGAGATCTTTTTATGTACAAAGAATCTGTTTTAGAACAAAAAAACTTGAGAGATGTTAAGGGACACCCGGATGGAACGAAGTTCCTTTCGATTAAAAGATATCTTATAATTTTTTTCCTATTTTTTTTTTACGCGCGATAAGGAACGTTTTTTAAAAGATTTTGATCACAGTGCCATCTAGCGATAATCATCTAAAACAAATGAGGAACGTGTTTTAAAAGATTTTGATCACAGGGCCATCTAGCGATAATCATCTAAAACAAAAAAGTGTCGTGACAACTTTTTCATAAGAATTTCTGTCTAGCCCCCTTTCGATAACGCGCGATAAGGAACTTCGTTCCAAAAATTGCAAAAATAAAAACGACCGACTTCCTTTTCTCAAGCATAGCACAAAAACTACAGATCAGATCTTTATAAAATTTATACGAGATAATGTCCAAAGTTTCTGCTGCTACAAAAAATAATTATTAAAATCGGTTTATATAGAAAAGAAATACGAGTACACGCAAAAACACAAAGCAAAACGTGAGATTTTGTCCGTTCAAGATCACATTTTAAAGCACAGGTCCAAAAGCTGTAGTTCAATCTTTAAAAAAAATCGGTTGAGAGGTTGAAGCGGGAGAGTGCAACAGATAGACAGAGTTCATTTCGCATTTATAATATTAGTAGAGATAGTTCCAAAAGTACTTGTACACTCTATAAAAAAATGAAATGGGCGAGGTGGAGTTCATCCTTACTATTTGGAACCACCGCGTTCATCCACGGTCCGTTTCAAAAATTATTTTCTGCCACGCACCATCCGGCTGTGGAATGGGCTCCCCTCTTCGGTGTTTCCCGAGCGCTATGACTTGTCCTTCTTCAAACGAGGCTTAAAGAAAGTCCTTAAAAGGTAGGCCGTAGGTTGCGGCCCCGCAGTGTCCGCTGACATTGCAGAGGTCCATAAGCAACGGTAACCGCTTATGATCAGGTGGCTCGTCTGCAATAAAAAAAAAACAATGATCCCATGTGAAAAAATAGTCAAATGCCCTTTTGGCAAGTCGGTTAACGTAAAACAGATGCATTTTCCAATCAAACGGTCACCGATACCCTTAATTTTGTTCACACGATAACATTAACAAATTGACGTAGGGTGATGTGTGTTGAACCGTGTGATTTGACTAATGTGGAACCGTAACGCACGGGCAGGTGGATTAACTACCCCTATTGGCGATGGGGTGGTTTTGTTGTACTAAACTGCACCTGAAAGTCGAGGTTCAAACCATGAAACCTGCGTATTGGAAATCATTTTTAAGATTATGGATATCATGTAGTGCTAGCTAATAATAAGCGAGCCAAAACACGACGAGTCTATCTTGTTTAGTACAGGAGTTCCTATGACCACCTTCCGAATCAGATCAGCGCCATTTTGTCATATTATTGCATTGTCACACGATATACATCTGCGTGCTAAATATCAGCTTAATCGGAAACTGGGAAGTTTGTCAAATATACCTATTTTTTTTGATTGCTAGATAGATAAACGAGCCTACGGCCCACCTGATGGTAAGCGGTCACCGTCGTTCATGAACCTCTGCAATGCCAGGGCAATGAGGGGCTGTTATCTATCGCCTACCGATACAGGAGTTTTCTTAAACCTCGCAAGTTTCCACCGGAACTTATATAGTTACATCCAGTGCAAGTTGATATAAAGCTCGTAAAATGATCGATACAGCTACACGAAGCTACATACATACGGCCTGACTTCTTCTTCAAATGAGACTTGAAGAACATCCTTAGTCTAGGTAGCCCGCTAGGTGTCCCGTACCTGACAATGCAGAGGTCCATGAGCGACGGTAACAACTTACGATCAGATGACAACATAATTAGCGTCATAAAATTTTCTTTATTATTTACCTTCATAATTTATTCTTCAAGTCAAATCGACCTTGGTTTTAATTATTAAATCGCTGTAAAACACCTGTATTCAATCAATATTGAAACAAGTAGGTAAATGTTTGTACTCTAATGAAACTGTTTATTAAAATCATTAGGGCGATAAGCAAATATAGGGAAGTAAAAAGGGACGGATACTGATTTTTGTTTGTAAAACAAAGCATGTTTAAAAAGGGTTTCAATATTGATGGGGAGGAATGCTACTACGGATGAGTAAAGGTTCATGTAGCAGTAGCTAGAGGTGGTCACACGTATCGTCTGATCAATAGACACACAGACTATTGAGGAGAGGATACTGGTACTACGGATGAGTTAAGGTTCATGTAGCAGTAGCTAGAGGTGGTCACACGTGTCGTCTGATCAATAGACACACAGACTATTGAGGAGAGGACACTGGTACTACGGATGAGTTAAGGTTCATGTAGCAGTAGCTAGAGGTGGTCACACGTATCGTCTGATCAATAGACACACAGACTATTGAGGAGAGGATACTGGTACTACGGATGAGTTAAGGTTCATGTAGCAGTAGCTAGAGGTGGTCACACGTGTCGTCTGATCAATAGACACACAGACTATTGAGGAGAGGACACTGGTACTACGGATGAGTTAAGGTTCATGTAGCAGTAGCTAGAGGTGGTCACACGTATTGTCTGATCAATAGACACACAGACTATTGAGGAGAGGATACTGGTACTACGGATGAGTTAAGGTTGATGTAGCAGTAGCTAGACACACGTATCGTCTGATCAATAGACACACAGACTATTGAGGAGAGGATACTGGTACTACGGATGAGTTAAGGTTCATGTAGCAGTAGCTAGAGGTGGTCACACGTATCGTCTGATCAATAGACACACAGACTATTGAGGAGAGAATACTGGTACTACGGAATACGGATGAGTTAAGGTTCATGTAGCAGTAGGTACCTGCTTTGCATTTAATCTAACTCTCACTCATCGCTTCTAAATGCTAATGAACTTGGCATAATATTAACTCAGAAATTGGGGTTCCGTAAATCGATAACTATTTAGTACATAATAAAAAATATTAAAATTAGTAAAATAATAAGTCAATCAATACCATTATTTACATCTATCCAATAATAATAATATAGCTTAAGCTCTCTTATGCATAAGTATAGCACTAAATTAATCTTTAAGTGCATGAATGAACAGCAATCGAAGGAAAAATAACTTATCCAGCCACGAAGCTCACATTATTGAATATAATATAGGTATAATGTTATTGAAAATGTATGGAATTCCAATGCTGCATTATCTGGCTACCACGACAGCGCGTCGCGTCACAAAACGATAAAAAACCTACGCATTTGTAATGTGATAATAATTACAAATTATTCATTCAATTATATTTTAAAAACACGCGTATCAGACATACGTCAAATACTTTACAGATCCGACCTACATCTAGCCGAGAGTCCTATACTACACTACTATAGACACAGTCCTCTGCAGCTCTGTACTGATTACTCTTCTCGTACACAAACAGACACAGATCCGACCTACATCTAGCCGAGAGTCCTATACTACACTACTATAGACACAGTCCTCTGCAGCTCTGTACTGATTACTCTTCTCGTACACAAACAGACACAGATCCGACCTACATCTAGCCGAGAGTCCTATACTACACTACTATAGACACAGTCCTCTGCAGCTCTGTACTGAT
This sequence comes from Trilocha varians, assembly GCA_030269945.2. Lineage (NCBI taxonomy): Eukaryota > Metazoa > Arthropoda > Insecta > Lepidoptera > Bombycidae > Trilocha > Trilocha varians. The sequence goes on along the minus strand of AP028278.1, from coordinate 14,019,055 downwards.
TACTCTTCTCGTACACAAACAGACACAGATCCGACCTACATCTAGCCGAGAGTCCTATACTACACTACTATAGACACTGTCTTCTGCAGCTCTGTACTGATTACTCTTCTCGTACACAAACAGACACAGATCCGACCTACATCTAGCAGAGAGTCCTATACTACACTACTATAGACACAGTCTTCTGCAGCTCTGTACTGATTACTCTTCTCGTACACAAACAGACACAAATCCGACCTACATCTAGCCGAGAGTCCTATACTACACTACTATAGACACAGTCCTCTGCAGCTCTGTACTGATTACTCTTCTCGTACACAAACAGACACAGATACGACCTACATCTAGCCGAGAGTCCTATACTACACTACTATAGACACAGTCTTCTGCAGCTCTGTACTGATTACTCTTCTCGTACACAAACAGACACAAATCCGACCTACATCTAGCCGAGAGTCCTATACTACACTACTATAGACACAGTCCTCTGCAGCTCTGTACTGATTACTCTCCTCGTACACAAACAGACACAGATCCGACCTACATCTAGCCGAGAGTCCTATACTACACTACTATAGACACAGTCTTCTGCAGCTCTGTACTGATTACTCTTCTCGTACACAAACAGACACAGATCCGACCTACATCTAGCCGATGTTCTGACAGTTCTAACTCACAGAACCCATTGTTCGGTTTTGCGTTCTATCTTGATACAATTTTTCTTTCGTTTTGTGGCGCAACGGCATCGCCCTATGAATTATTCATTAATTTAAATATACCGTTTGTTTTGCTTCAATAAATAGTCACGAACATCAGATAAATGTGTAAAAGGAGAACTATGTATGCGATTATTATTGTCACAAATTATAAATTACAAACTATAATATAATTAAGAATATAAAACTATGCGTAATATAGGCATATGATTTATTATTATTGATATTCAGCGCAATGGCCTTTCCACATCTGTGAGATCTAAAAAATCTGAAAGAGTTGACTGTGTTGATAAAATATAAAGAATGCACTTGAAGTCATCTAATACTAGCTGACTCGCGCAACTTCGTCTGCGCCGAAAAAAAAAATTAGGGGTGGACTACCTCTAACATTTAGGGGATGAAAAATAGATGTTGGCCGATTCTCATAGGTACCGTATAAGCACAAAAAATTTCATCAAAATCGGTCGAGCCGTTTCGGAGGAGTTCAAGTTCGAACACCGTGACACGACAATTTTATATATTAGAGATATTATTACTAGATACAATTTAACGAACAGAACAGAACAAAGTAGTGTCTTTAAACAACATTACATACAAACATCAAGTGTTTACATACAAAACTACTTATAGAGACAGTTTAAAACAATATAAAACCTTAACCGACAGAGAATCCATGTTTACACTTTACGAAATTACACTTTAGACTTGTAATTTCGACTTAAAAAAAAAAAAAAACTATTTAAATACAATCTTTTAAGATCCTGGATATCATGTAGCAGTAGAGTACTAGCTAATACAAGTAGAACGAGCCCAAACACGACAGGTCTATTTTTTGTAGCACAAGAGTGTATCGCGAATCCAACATCAGATCAGCGCCATTTTGTCATATTATTGCATTGTCATGCGATATACATCTGCATACAAAATGTCAACTCAATCGGATACCGGGAAGTTTGTCAAATTTAGCTTGCGAGATTCCACCCGAACTTACATAGTTGTTGATCAGTGTCTAACTGTTCTTTTGTTACAGGTCCTGGGTTTATCGAGGAGTTGGACTTCGAGGCGTATATGGGCCCAGTCGGGGACAACTGCTATACAGCACAGATAGATGCCAGAAGAAATGGGTAAGGAATGGAATGAAACAAAACGCTTTAAATACAAGCTTTTAAGACCCTGGATATCATGTATCAATAGAGTGCTAGTCGAGACAAGTAAAACGAGCCCAAACGCGATGAGTCTATCTTGTTTAGCACAAGAGTTCCTACCAGCGGAATCCATCATCAGATCTCCTTAGTGGCATATTATTGCATTGTTACGTGATATGTAGTTACATTTGCTTACAAAATTTCAACTCAGTCAGAAATCGGAATGTTGGTCAAATTTAGCTCTCAAGATTCCGCTTATACTTGCATAGTTACATCCAGTGCAAGTTAATATAAAGCTTGTAGAATAGCGCTAACAGACATTGCATATCTAAAGTGTAAAACATGAATTCTCTGTCACTTAAGATTTAAATTGTTTCACACTAAGCCTAGCTTGTGATCACACATTGAATATTTGTATCAAACTACCCTCTCTTTATCATGATGTTGATGTTTTACTGCCAGTACCTTGCAACCTCTTGTTTCTTTCCAGAGGTCATCAACTGCCAGAAAGCCCACCAGATTCAGGCTCAGAAAATCCTTACAGCCCATCAGAGACCCAGGTCCACTCCATCACGGTACCTCAAACGGTGCTCAACTCCGACTACATGATAGTCCATGAGCATCTACCAACCCACGAAATACTCCAACAAAATGGCGACTATATCTACGAAGAGCTAAAAACGGACAATCTTGATCAGGAGGTGCTGAGGAATAACCTCAATGATGTGGTGGTTATTCCCCCAGACCAAATGGAGTTAAGACAGGTCCGTCATGACCTGGGGCTTACTGATGCGGTATACCAGAACAGGTTTGGTCAAATGAGGGTTGATATCCAGGATTTGGAGCAAGGAATGATTAATTCTCAACTTGTGGCGTTAGGTCATGATACTCTGACGCCTGTGTACACTAATCTTCAGGAACCTTTGGTAAAGAAGAGGAAATTGTCCCAGGATACAAATTCGCAAGTTAAATGTGAGCCAGGTAATTTTGTTTTAGGGTTAATTAGAAATTAATAACGTGGGGATGTTAAGAATGTCGTTTTATGGACTTTATACATACTAGATCTACTAGAAAAAAAATTACATACTTTATTCGTGTCAAAAATGGTACAAAAGAAGAAAAATTAGAAATAGTTACATAATCATTTTACTTTTCTACCGCAAACCAGCCGAGACTCCGCGTATTGCTGAATATTGATGTAGATTATTAGGTATGTAACGAATATTCGCATTCATAAAAAATCATGTAAATGCTATGCGAATGTTTTGACAAAAGTTAGGAGAATGTTGTGTAGATTTAGAAGGAAACTGATAGAGCCAAAATAAAGGCCTCTACCTTCCCTTTAAAATGAGCTCAAACTAGATAGGTCTACGACCTTCCGTTGTCAGAATGATTTGCGGGGGTATTTTAGTTATTTTTTTTATTTTTGTTATTTACTTGTTACACAAAATACGTTACAAGCAATATAAAATAAATTTTACAAGTTTATATGAGAACAGCAACTGGCTTGAAACATGAAACATGTGTGCACTACAAAATCAGATACTTAATATTATGTTGACGAGTAGACAAAACTATAACATTAAGAAAAAAAATAAAAATAAAAATATAAAATTCGCTACTTATAATATAGTAATAAAAAGGTAATTAAACACAATACAATTAGAATGCGTGAAGGAAGCAGAAACAATGAAAATGAATTAACTAACTGGAATAAATGTTATGTAATGGGAGCTAGAATAGCAGAATGTCCTTAATTTGGTGGGGGGGAGACAAGTACTTCCCAAGTAGATCTAGTATCGGTAAAATATAGTTACCTATTGTGGTGTTGTAAAAAATTGCACATAAATCTTTTTCACATTAAAATTTATGGGTATAAGCCGGTTTTGAACCCGCGATATCCCGTACGGAAGGCAAGCGCTTCCAAACCACTACTCCACCACAGTTGTTTTTAATTTAACCTTCTCTTCACAGCAGCCCTATCACCGGAAACGCACCAAATCCGGGCTCCGCCCTCAGTTGATGGATCAGAAGCTGGTGATGACGCCCTACTCCAATGCATCAGGTTCCAACCCTTCCAGGAGAGGAGTTGGCACCCAATTTATGACTGTAACTTGAAGCCATTGTAAGTAAAAGCAGAGAATACTTTAGAACTAATATTATAAGGAATGGTCGTCGTGATTTGTGCTTTGGATGTGCTGAACTGATTTTGATAGTTATTTTAATAGGAGACTACTTATTTGTAAGTGTCATCATAGTTTAAAACAAAGTCGCATCACACTGTCTTTAAAACTAAGAAACGGATTTTTATGCGGCTTTTTTAGTAGAGTGTATATAGTTCAAGAAGAAACATGTGAACACTAGCTGACCCGCGCAACTTCGTCTGCGTTACAAAGGGGTTCAAACAGTACTCGCAATGCCGTTGCGTTATTATTTTCGTCTCCCGCAGTGCCCCACATATTCATTGCGTTTTATACTCGTAATAACTTCTAAACGAAAAGTCCGATTGAAATAAAACAAAAAGTAATTTACTTCTACATTAATACTCTTGATAAGAAAATACTTAGTTTGGATAAGGGTTAATATAACAATACTAATTTAACGTTAAATTCATTCTTCGGACGAATTAATTTTTTTTTGAACATAAAAGCAGTTGTTGTGACTAAACTATGATAGTTAGATATATGCTGTCGCGGACTTTTTTGTTTGTCTTTAAAAGACCTAAAAACCCGTAGTACATCATTTTGTTCTATTGTCAATAGTTTTTGCAGCGTACGCATAAATAGGTTTTCGATTATTCGCCTTGTGTTACATATTCGATATTTTCATACGGATCCCTAATTTTTGTGAAAATAAAATATAGCCTATAACCTTCCTCTATAAATGGGCTTTCCAACAGTGAAAGAATTTTTGAAATCGGACCAGTAGATCCTGAGATTAGCGCGTTCAAACAAACAAACAAACTCTTCAGCTTTATAATATTAGTATAGATACATGCATAATTTTATAGTAGAAAAACACTGACACGTAATTTAGAAGTTTCCAATGTGATGTGAGTTTACATCGCAAATGCTATCTGAACCCTCCCTTTGTGACACGGACGAAGTAGCGCGGTTTAACTAGTACTAAGTTGAATCGGGTTAGTATTAATATTCTACAATCGAACCATGTGTCACAGTCACCGTTTGAAAGGTCATTACTATAGGAATGTACTGTAAAGAATAAAAAATAGAGGGTACAAATAAAATAACAATTTAAAAGTTTTGATTATTTATTTATTTATTTATAAATGGAGGATCAACAGCTTACATATTATTCACTACTGTTGTACTTATGTTACATAACTTCTAATATGGTAGCCAATTATAGATACACACAGCATTCTTGTATAAACATAATTAAATTAAAAGTGTGATGAGAATTACAAATAAAATAATTATAAATGAATGAAAATTATGAAAGCACTAAGAGGCTTTTAGACTATACTAATTAGTTATAGTTTATAATTGTTAAGATGATAGTAATTGTTGAGGATTAGATAATGACTTTTATTAGTAATAAGTAGTAAAGTTATTTTGTGTTTATTTTTCTTATATTTTTACTCTACTTTAGTGTTATATAAAAAAAAAATTGTCACCTAGACTTTAGTGTATATTCATCATCATCATCAGCCTATAGACGTCCAGTGCTGGACATAAGCCTCCCCCAAACTTCGCCACATCGACCGGTCCTGCGCCATCTGCAGACAGTGACCTCCCGGAATCTTGACCAGATCGTCGGTCCATCTTGTATATGTATATTGTAACCTAATTAAAGGGAGAGCACTGGCTTTCATAGGACAGTAGTTTTACTACTAGTTTGAGAGCCTGGGTTTAACCTATATAGTGTGTTGTAAAGTGTTCCTTACATAAATAAATCTTTGAAGCTTTTTGATGTTACTCGTATTACAAAGCATTTTTAGAATCCTTTTCCAAAATGCAGATTTCTTCGCGATGTTTTCCTTCACCGTTTTAACCAGTGGTGGTATAAATTAGATAGACAATAGATTATGACCCCTCAGTACCCTAGTATTGCAGAGGTTTATGAGCGATGGTAACCACTTACCATTATTTTGGTCGTAAGTTCGTTTTTTTGTCTTGCAAAAGCAAAAAATGTAATGCAATCAATGAAATTTAAATTTACTTACAACATCTTACCGAAATATTTAACAAATACAATTGGTGTGGCGATCCTGTCTGTGTAGGCAGACAAGATTACCTTTTTTTAAGTGGACTGCATGTTTGTAGGCGTTGATCCGGGCTTCTCAATTTCGACCTAGATTAATTTCAAAACAATGTACACCGACCGATACACATCAATAATAATGTAATCCGACTTACCTCTGCTAGCAGGACAGATGTTCGATGGATGAGATTCCGTTGTTTTCAAATCTTCTAGGCGGCCGCCGTTATTCACAATTTTAGTCCGTAGAAAGTCCGATGCCAACCGTGGCCACACAGAACCGAGAGAAATTATGCCGTTCTCCGATGTAATAAAATACTCCGATTAATAGTTGTGTATTAGAGTTTATAATTGTATATAATTTAGAGTTTATAATTTTTCCGTCGACAATCAATCCGCGTCGCGTCGTAAGCCGAAAGACAATGGTAAAGATGTGATATCTGTCAGTGCTAGGTCGAAATTAAATATTGCCCGAAGAACAATAATTAAGTGAATTATAAAATTGAACTTGTCTCGTCTATAAATCTTACGTATTTTAAATTCTATGGTACTTGGTGTATGTTTTTATATTCAGCTCACAGATGCAGTGAAAATACAAGTTCTCTTTGTTTAAATACTTTGAACTTTCCAGAGGAATTTTCATTATTATTATTTTATCACTTTGAGTTTATCTTCTTTAGTATAGGAGTTCCTATTCCTTCTAACTCCATCATCAGATCAGCGCCATTTTATTGCATTATCACACTACATACATCTGCGTGCAAAATCTCCGCTCAATAGACCACCAGGAACTTTATCAATTTAACTCGCATGATTCCTTACATAGTTACATCCAGTGCAAGTTAATATAAAGCTTGTAAAACTTTCTCAGACAAACTCCAAGCTACGTGGTAGGAGCCGACAAAGGTTTCAACTACTCCCAGATAGACGATGCTTTCGTCTGTCAGAAGAAGAATCACTTTCAAGTGACTTGTCAGATTCAGATGCAAGGCGAACCCAATTATGTGAAAACTGCAGATGGGTTTAAGAAGATTGGTAGCTTCTGTCTGCATTTTTATGGCGTTAAGGTAAGATTCTAGATTGATTAGACATATAATCCTTTATTAGTAGCTGGAAGAAGTTGAGTGCTGAGAACTGATTATAGAAGATTTTTACAGCGCTAAGGTAAGCTTTAGAAGATTATTGTTATACTCGGAACCAACCTCCATCCACAGTTCGTTTCAGGAACACTTTTTTGCCACGCACCATCCGGCTATGGAATGAGCTCCCCTCTTCGGTATTCCCTGAGCGCTATGACTTGTACTTCTTCAAACGAGCTTTAAGGAGGGTCCTTAAAGTTAGGTCGTAGGTAGCGACCCCTCAATGTCCCCTGACATTGCAGAGGTTCATGAGCGATGGTAACCACTTACGATCAGGTGGCTCGTTGGCTCGTCTGCCTACATGGCAATAAAAAAAAACTTATTTACTCTATTTGAAGCTGAATAAAACTAAGTGCTGATAACTGAATGGTTAAGGAAATTTGGTATTTTCTGTTTACATTTTTATAGTGTTAAAGTAAGATTTTTGGAGTTATCTGTTGTACATACGTACTGATATTTCCCTTATATGAAGTTGGAAGAAAGTAAGTTCTGATAGGTTAATTATTTTTCTTCTCTTTCGGCAGTGTTTAAAGACTCCAAAACGTAACAACATTAATGTTTGTTAAAAATCTTGATACGTATTTATCCTACATGCAAATATATTTTGTTCCTGAAATATTTGGACTTGGCCCACGAGGTGACCGACATGTGGCGTGTTGAATCGACCATCATTATTCCGAATCGTTGTATCTGTGCACGGTCTAATAGCGAAAAGCTTCGACCAACATCTAGAGAAGTTTTCGCTCCCCGGCTGGGTGGCGGGCCTGATTCAGCGCGGCGGTCGTTCTGGAGACGGAACGTATTGTGAGGAGGTTCCTCTCTCTTGAGCCCTGACCACTGATGGCTTGGGTCGTAGACCTCGTCTTCAGTGGCCCTCTGTTTTTATATTGTATTTTTAAATTTTATTTATTTGTTTTTTTTTTTAATATAATGTAAAATATAAGTGAAAATAAATGAATACAGATAATAATATTGTTCTAGGCCGAAGACCCTAGTCAAAAAGTGAGGGTAGAACAAAGTCAGTCGGATAGAACGAAAAAACCATTTCATCCTGTACCGTGAGTATTACAATTAATTTCTTATATATATATATATATTATATAGTACTTCTTTCTTTGTTTTCTTTCAGTAAATTTCTATATTTAACATGGTTTCGAAGATAGACTAATAAAGTGACATGTGGTTAATCTCTTCAATTAATAAAATATTATATACACGAGTATGCTTTAAATTATATTACAACACAAAATAGTTTTTTAAATGCTTGTACAAAAAACTATTCTCTAGAACAATTGAGAAGAAAGATAGAACCAACATTGTGTTCCCAAATTTCAAATCGTTCTCCTGTAAAGTTGTGATTTTGCAGATGTACCTATTGCATTTGCATATATGTCGACCTTGGTGACCCGCGCAACTTCGTCTGCGTTACAAAGGGGTTCAAAAATTGTAGCCTATGTGTTATTCTGATGTATAAGCTATATTGTGGTAAAGTTTCATTCAAATCCATTCAGTAGTTTTTACGTGAAAGAGTAACAAACATACATCCATACATACATCCATACATACAAACTTTCGCCTTTATAATATTATTATGATTACTTGACAACAAGTAAAAATAACTTATTTTCAGAGTGGACATCCGTCGTGAAGGAGCCAAAGTAACTGTAGGCAGACTCCATTTTGCCGAAACAACTAATAATAATATGAGGAAGAAGGGCAGGCCGAACCCAGATCAACGCCATTTTCAATTAGTCGTCGCATTACAAGCGCATGTCGCTAAAGAAGACTACATGCTTGTTGCTCATGCGAGCGATAAAATTATTGTGAGGGTATGTATAAATAATATTTTTATTACAATAATTTGTTTTAAAGAAAACTTTAAATACAAGTTTTTGAGATTAAGACAAGTAACCACCCGGCGTCGAGGTGGAGTTCATCCTTACTATATGGAACCACCGTCCATCCACGGTCTGTTTCAGGAACACTTTTTTGCCACGCACCATCCGGCTATGGAATGAGCTCCCCTCTTCGGTATTCCCAGAGCGCTATGACTTGTCCTTCTTCAAACGAGGCTTAAGGAGGGTCCTTAAAATTAGGTCGTAGGTAGCGACCCCTCAATGTCCCCTGACATTGCAGAGGTTCATGAGTGACGGTAACCACTTACGATCAACATCAAAACTTACATAGTTACATCCAGTGCAAGTTAATATAAAGCTTGTAATACATTTTCCAGGCGTCAAATCCTGGTCAATTCGAGTCAGATTGCACTGAAAGTTGGTGGCAGAGAGGGGTTTCAGACAACAGTGTACATTTCAACGGGAAGGTTGGCATCAATACTGACAGACCTGACGAATCCTGTGTTGTTAATGGTAAGATATTCACAGTAATACTTCGTCTGCGTCACAATGTTAAAGCACAGAAACCGCGCGACGGTAACCGATTACGATCACATGGCCCGTTAGCTGGACTGCCTATATGGCAATAAAAAAAACATCATTAAATATTTGAGATCAATGACATTTTTAATAAATTGAAATATTATAATCATTCATTTTGGCCGAAACATCAATATCACCGGATGACGTCACGATTAGGTAAACAATACGTCAAACGCGACGCCATGTCACAGTTCAGCTAGGATTAAGTTCCACTCTGTATTGCTTACTAGTTGATCCGCGCAACTTCGTCTGCGTCACAGAGGGTACAGTATAGCTTATCTCGATAAATGGACTATCCACCACTGAACGAATTCTTTCATGCATTGTGAACGGATTCTTACCACGATAATTTAATTAATTGAGTTGTCTCGATATTTCAACGTTGTTGCAAACGTGGAGAAGACTGGATACTGCGGGTAGATTTACGATCAAACAAATCTGTCTACCCTCGCACTCTTTCGCTTTTGCGCGTTCAAACATACTCTTCAGCTTTATAATATTAAGTATAGATTAATATTTAATTATTTAAAACAGGTAATCTCAAAGTAATGGGTCATATTTTACACCCATCTGATGCAAGAGCAAAGCATAATATAGAAGAATTGGATACAGCGCAGCAATTGAAAAATGTACAAAGTATTCGAGTTGTCAAGTAAGTAATACATTAATTAATACATTAAAGAACTTCGTCTGTGTCACATTTCACCTATGATTGAGTTTGAGTTTTTGATCGACTCCCAAAAAGGAGTTACAATTTGACTGTATTTTTTGTTACTTCAAAAGTTAAGTTTGGGTGGACCGATTTGAATGATTCTGGTGTTAGATGATTTTTTTTAAGATCGAATAAGTTCTTTTGGATCTGTGTTTAATATTGTGGTTCTAAGTTTTATTTCGACAGGTCATTCACCCCACGTCAGATTGTCCAAAGTCACAGATCCACCCTGTATATTTTTACATATTTTCAAGGTTCAACTACGACCCATCATTCGCCGAGCATTCTGGGCTACTGGGCTACGATCCCAACAAGCCGAGCCCACAGTTGGACACGGGGGTCATCGCGCAGGAAGTGAGGAGGGTACTTCCGGAAGCGGTCAAGGAGGCCGGTGACGTCACACTGCCTAATGGAGACACTATATCCAAGTTTCTTGTTGTTAATAAGGTAATTTGATTATTTATTGTGTTGTAGGCAGACGAGCTAATGGAACACCTGATTGTAAGTGGTTGTGTTTGCTCATGGACTTCTGCAATGTCAGACTTTCTTCTAGCCTCGTTTGAAGAAGGACAAGTCAATGTCTAAGAAACATGATAGATTCTATTGCAAAATACAACCTTTAATATATATATAGATATAAAGGGTGTCCCAGTTATTCGATTTCATTTTTCTATAATGTGGCGTAAAAAAACACATACAACCCTATTTTTTTTCCCTTTTATAACCAACTGTTTGAGCTTTTGCCCAAACCAGCCTTTAAATTTGTCTTTTTTCTCAAATCGTGAATATTTTAGATCAGAGAAAATAAAAATGCGAGCGTAATTGAAAATTGTCTAGTTTATTGTGCGATTTTTGAAAAGTGTTACATTGACCAATGAGAGCGCAGGCGCCTCGCCCGCGCGGTGTCTCATTGGCTGTTGGTAGCGTGACATGATGTGCTGTGCGATTGATTGGTTCAATTCAAATGGATGAAAATGTGTAAATGGCGCGAACACCAACCTATATTTTAAAACAGCCATTAGGGTATTTTGGTGCTGAATAGTATTCAGCAGCTATTATTAATATAGATTATAATATAATTTCTACTTTATAACTACTATTGTTCCAAAAAAAAATTATTTAATAGTCAATTTATTCCCCAGGACCGTATTTTCATGGAAAACCTAGGAGCCGTCAAAGAATTATGCAAAGTGACCGGCAACCTTGAGTCCAGAATAGATCAGCTAGAACGTATCAATAAGAAACTATGTCGCATCACTGTACTACATCGTAGGGACAGTTCTAGATCTAATGTTAGCAGTGGTAAGTATATATTCAAGATTGTAATCCTTACTAATAAATGCGACAGTAACTCTGTCTGTAACGCTTTCCCGCTTAAACCTCTCAACCGATTTTGATGAAATTGAAGAATAAGAATAAGAATAAATTTAATGTCAAGTCAGTAGTTACAATTTTTTTTAACTATTGCTATGGTCCCCGCACTAGGTCAGACCTGTACTGCGGGAGACCTTTACGATTTACAGGATAGTACCGATCGAGACATAGTAACAAATTACTTATAACTAGTTAAACACACAAAGCAAAAATATACAACAAAAACAAAAAGTGAAAATAAAAAACAATGTGAAAAAGAAAGATAAAAAAAGATAGTGTCATAAACAGTTAAATACTACACAAGGACAATTAAAATTTGGCACAGACAATCTTTGGACCCTAAGAAAGAACATAGGCTTTTAATTGAAAGTGACGCAGACGAAGTTGCACTTGCCACTTGTAATGAAATAAAAAGAAAACAGTAAATAATACAAAAAAGTCATGCCCGCTGAGTTTCTTGCCAGTTCTTCTCAGGACGGTGGCTATTTCTTTTTTCCGAACTGGTGAAAAACTGGTGAATGAAATTATCATACTTGTTGATGTCGAAATTATTTTACTACTGGCTGACCCGCGCAATTTCGTCTGCGTCACAGTGGGATATAATATAGCTTGTAGCCTTTCTCAACAAATGGACTATCCAACACTAAAATATTTTTTCATAATAATATAGTGGCTCCTGAGATTAGCGTTCAAACAAACTGTGCAGCTTTATAATATTAAAATAGGTGAAAATAATCCATTAGTGATACTCAAACAGGGTGGATCTGTAACTTTGGATCCCAAAAATGACTGTTGTTCTATGTTGTTTTCCGACAGGACATTCACCCCGCTTCAGTATGTCCAAAGCTACAGATCCACCCTGTATAAAATACTAAATTTTCATCTATTTTCAGATTCTCGATACTCAACAACATCAAACTCTTCAAAATCATTATACAGCGACAACATTTCAATCGACCAAATAAGAGACATAGCCCGAAGCATCCGCAAACACGAGTGTTGCCACAAAATGAACCACAATTCCCCCAAATACACCAGAAAACAGTGCAAGAACTGCCACAATACGAAATACGGGAAATTCTATAACTCAAACAAAATGAAGTTTAAAGATAAAATTGATAGTCCTACATTTGTTGAGCAAAAAACTGAGTATTTGCCCAAAGAGAAGGACCATTGTGTTTGGTTAAGGAATGATGATTTTTCATATGGCAACACTAAGTTGGGTTTTTGTTGTCGGAAAGATTATAAAGATGTCAGCAATGAATTGATTTCGAACAAGTTTTTGCAGATTATTATTACTATCTTGGTGTTTATTATGGCTGTGTGGTAAGTTTATTTTTAAGTATAAATTTTAGTTCCGCCATTTTGTATCAGCCATCTTGGATTTTAAATTTAGTATTGTCATTGTATTTTTTATTTGATACCTGTGGGTACAGTGGACTTATGAGTTATGGCCGTTGGGAGATCTCGTTGCGGGCGAGGTAGTGTATGGTGGTCAGGTCGAACCCCTCTGTAGTAGATTTCAGATGTCCTATATATGCGAAGATTCTTGCAAATGTCTTAACCGCGATCCAGGATCTCGCGCGCTATTATTGGTCGCCACAATGGTTATTTCGTTTTGCAATTATATTATTATTTAAAATCAAAGTCAAAATTTAAAGTATATTTTTATTCCTAAAAACTACTCATATAAAAAACTATTTTTTTCTACTTTCAGCCTAGTCGTAATATCAGCATTATACTTCAGAGAGCACCAAGAGCTATTGTCTATGAAAGAAATTCGCATGCACGAGAAATTGGGCAACCATCCCCACTATGGGAAACTAAACGGTATAAGCCCACATAAGAAACCTCCTGATCATAATCTTATACAGGTAAGAAATAAAAAAAATAATGTGTGTAAAATCATTAAAAAAACAACCTTTTTTTGCAACTAATAAGTTATTTTTAAGTATAATTTTAAGTGCTAATTGTTATTTACAGTTTTCATTGTCTTTGTAAACAGGGGTGGGGACCTGGTGATCTGTAACACAGGTTTTCCTTTCACAGACACCAGCTCTTCACAAACTGTAAGGTTTAATATATATTTTTTGTATAAGAATGGTTACTGTGTGAAGAGAAATAAATAAATAATTATTATTATTATTTGGAGTATTTGAGTAGGCATTCAAAAAATCCCACCCTGTATATGATTTATAAAGCTTCACCTTTTTAGTTCTTAAACATATTTTTATTTTACCACCCTGTATATGACATTAATTATATAAACCACATTTAGTTTTGAAACATATTTTTATGTCAATATGTTAAGTTAAAATTTAACTAATAAAGACTCATATAGGGAAGTCAACCAAATTCCTGGCATAACAATATAAAACCATATTTGGTTGCGTCATGTTACGCAGCCAATGTGAACAGGTCGCCTAATATAACCAATTAGAACTAAAGAGCTTTTAGTCTGGAGTCTAAAATATCCGGCTCGAAGGACCAGAGTAATATAAAAATATCTGTTACAGAATCTGAAGCCATCACAGCACGTTTCCGCGAAAAAAGTGAAAGGTAAGTAAAATAGAATCTTAGATGTATTTTAATTATTCTTTGTATCTTTGACTTGTCCTTCTTCAAACGAGGGTCAAAGATCAGAGGTCCATGAGCGACGGTAACCACTTACGATCAAACGGAACTACTTTAAAGTTAACTAGTTAATAGTAAGTTTATAACGTCAACAAATATGATTTTAAATTAGTTAAAACATGTATAAGGAGAAATTTGTAAAATATGTTATGTCTGCACCCAAACTAAAACATACACTGTGTTACGTGGGGCGACACGACGCGTTACATCATTATTTACCGTCATTAACAATAATATTTATTTACAGAGAAAATAACACATAAAACAACAGTGGACTACACTACTACAGTCCCCACGGAACCGAATCACACTACGAACACACCGCCACATACAAAGAATTATATCAATACTAGGACTAGTAAGTATTTAGTAACGAATATACAAGCTTTTAAGATCCTAAGTATCATGTAGCAGTAGTAACTGTGGGTACAGTGGACTATGGCTAAAGGGAGATCTTGCGGGCGAGGTAGTGTATGGTGGTCAGACCGAAGCCCAAGCGAAGATATCTGTAAATGTCGTAACCGCGGTTCAGGATCTCGCACGTTATCTTTGGTCGCCATAGTAACTAATACAAGTAAAAATCCATCATCAGATCAGCGTCATTTTGTCATATTATTATATTGTCACGCGATATACATCTGCGTGTAAAATGTCAGCTCAATCGGAAACCGGGATTGTCAAATTTAGCTTGCAACTACCCGAATTTACATAGTTACATCCAGTGCAAGCTAATAATGAGGAGAGTCCTTAAAGTTAGGTCGTAGGTAGCGACCCCTCAGTGTCCCCTGACATTGCAGAGGTTCATGAGCGACGATCCGCAGATGTCGTATATATGCGAAGATTTCTGCAAATGTTGATACCGCGATTCTACAGGAAGGCCTATGTCCAGCAGTAGACGTTTATAGGCTGATGATGTACTCGTACTGTAACAACCCATTACTGCCCACTGCTGAGCTCAGGTCTCCTCAGGGCCTCTCTTCGGAGGAGACCTGAGCCATCAGAAAATAACTAAATGTGTATTTAACAGATACAATACAATCATCTACATCACATACAGAGAGGCCACCTTCCATCATTCGCGTCGCGGACACGGTCGGCGGCGGGTGTGTGTACGCAGGAAACAATAATAATGAACTCGAACCGGATTGTCAGGTAATATTATAATTCTGCGCATTTTATTTATTTGGCCAATTATTTTTTAAATATTCGTTAATATAAGGATGATTTTTACAGCAAGAATAATTCGAATAATTGATATTTCATTGAAATTGACGCAGACGAAGTTACAAATATTAAAAAAAATTGTATGCTATTTTGAGTACTTATACAGGGTGGATCTGTAAACATGTGACAGCTAAAGTGTGATGAACGAAATGAATGGCCTGTCGAATGACGACTTAGAACCTCTTTTATTTTGAAAGAATTTTATTATTCGTATCATAAAATAAAAGTGGTTCTAAGTTGTATTTCGACAGGTCATTCACCACACTTAAGTAAACAAAAAGATCCACCTTGTATGTTGGGGATTCAAATCTTCAAGATTGCTTCAAATTAAACGAGGATTGCAATATAACACAACTTTATTCCACGAGCTTTTTCAAAGTCTGTCGTCGCGGTCATACATAAAAAAAATTTACATACGTAACTTAACTTAAACTAATACTAAGATGTAAGTGTTGCTCTTCAAATTTATAAGGCGCTTCAACACTGTATATGGTAGAAAAGAAATACATTCAACACGTTTAAATTAAAATTAATTTATGAAATGACAATAAAATCTATTATAAACTTTAAGTTCATACTTTTCATTTATTTTTAACTTTAACGCTGCTCTCAACATGAAGGATTTCGAAGATTTTTCATTTTGGATACAAAAAATATTGGTAAGGTTAAGTTAAAGTTTTGTAAAAAAAACAATTTATGTACAATCTTATACATAAAACTCGAGAACGGCTGAACCGATTTGGCTAATTTTAACTAAAAATATTCGAGAAAGGCCAGAAAGAAAAAAGGTTGCTCGGGCCCACTAGTTTCAAATACTTTTCCATTGATATTATTTTGTAAAAACTGTTGCTTTTTTGGCCTGGAGGAAATAGTCTGACGTAAACCTCAGGTATATCCCATATGGAATTCGAACCGCACTCAAACCTCATACTTGCGAACCCCGGCTGAGCACAGAACTCAGCACGAGATTGTGCGACGCAAACCACTGTGAGCTCCCAATAGTCTAATATAGATTTACCCAATTTATCTAATGTAAATTTATTATCAAACTAATTGTTTCGCGCAATTTCGTCTGCGTCACAGAGGGATATAATATAGCCTATAGCCTTCCTCGATAAATGGACTAACCAACAGTGAAAAAAATTTTCAAATCGGATATGTAATTCCTGAGATTAGCGCGTTCAAACAAACAAACTCTTCAGCTTTATAGTATTGTTTTTTTTATTATTATTGCCATGTAGGCAGACGAGCCAACGGCCCACCTGATAGGAAGTGGTTACCGTCGCTCATGAACCTCTGCAATGTCAGGGGACACTGAGCGGTCGCTACCTACGACCTAACTATAAGGACCCTTCTCAAGCCTCGTTTGAAGAAGGACAATTGTACAGGGACATATACTTCCTGGGACACCCTGTATAGTAAGTAGATAAATAAAAAAACCTATTATTTTCAGCTATCCTGCGGCCTAGACCCACCACAGACCTACGACAACAGCGAACCCTTAGAAAGGTCCAAACCAGACAAAGAACTCAACGAGACCTTCATCAGACCTATAGAGCCACATCACCACAAAACCCTCAACATTCCAATACCAATAGAGAAAAATAACTCCGATTCTCTAAAATATAAAATAAACGAAGAAGTTGGTTATGCCAACGATTTGGATGGCAGGAGTAATAATAGTGATGGGGTTTCAAAGAGGTATAAAAGAGGAACTGAAGATGTAAGCTCGGAGGAGGTCAATAATAGTGATGGGAAAGAAGGTATTTTATTTTAAAAGTTGCAATAATAATAATCATTGTTATATTGTATTTATATTTTTTGTATTTTTAAATTTATCTTTTTGTAAATGTTTTTTTAAAAATATAATGTAAAAAAATAAGTTAATAAATGAATATGGGATAATCATTTTTAAAATGTTAGTAACGTCGAAAGTTAAAGTCCAAGGGAAACACAACTTATTTTAAGATAGAGGTTTTAGATTACCTGTACCAACCCATTACTGTCCACTGTTGGGCTCAGGTCTCCTCGGAAGAGGGATTAGGCATAGTCCACCACGCTTGCCCAGTGCGGATTGGGGACTTTACATATCTTCAAAGGATTTTTAGGACCCTTTTCCGACATGTTTTAGGTTATCAAGGGTCTGATGGGAACATAATATTTTTTGGAGATTATAGACGTTTTTAAGTTACCGAGGTCTGAATTATCGAGGTTCTACTGTATTACAAATTATGTACTTACTATGTTAGTAATTTTTCTTTTTTTATAATGTTGGACTTAAATTATTTATCAGCTAAAGAAACTGGCAGGTGTTCGATTGACTTCCAAAAATGAAGAACGAATAGTAACTCTTGGTTTGGCTGGACCGATTTTGATGTAAGACGATGGTCATTATGAAGTCCCATTCACATTTTTTTATGACCGATTCAGTACTTTTGGTTCTTTGTTTAAAAATGTTAATTTTAACGATGGTTCGTATTTCTTTTCTTCATGAACCAGTTTCGATGATTCCTTTTTTACGAGCTTTATATTAACTAGCACTGGATGTAACTATGTAAGTTCGGGTGGTTGCAAGCTAAATTTGACAATCACGGTTTCCGATTGAGTCGAAATTTTGTACGCAGATGTATATCGCGTGACAATGCAATAATGTGACAAAATGGCGCTACTCTTGTACTAAACAAGATAGATCCGTCGTGTTTGGTCTCGTTGTACTTGTATTAGCTACCACTCTACTGCTACATGATATACAGGATCTTAATAGCTTGTTTTTTGTTTCAGATTGCGACACAATTCGCGTTGGTTTTAGTTCGGAACAATACAAGAATTTAACTTTGTTTAGTGAATCGGTTTGCGCGGGACATATACATAATCATACATATGCCGTGCCTCTCTCACACTGCATACATCACACACCTGTGGAATTTAGTTTCGTGTAAGTATCTATTAATTGATGAAATTAATTGAAATCCTCTTCTATATTATACAGGGTGGATCTGTAACTTTGGACAATCTGACGTGGGGTGAACGACCTGTCGAAATACAACATAGCAACGTTTTTAATTTTTGGATCGATTAAACTTTTTTTTCTGACACTGTATGGAAAACGTACGACTATCGTTGCGGACTTCCATACTATGATCTTTTTTTTTTTTTTTTTTTTTTTTTTTTTTTCTCTTTATTGGGGTAAACAAACAATTACACACTAAGTAGGAATACAGAATACTAAGTTACATTTGAGTTAATAAATGTGGAATCAACATCGTTTACCACAGCTTAAGTTATATTAATTTGGTAAGTTGTACATGGTTGAGGTAACAACATTGCAGAAATATACAAAAAACATGAAAGAAATATTAATGATTGACTGGAATTACTTATTCTAAGTTATTTAAATATTTTTCTATCGATTTTTTAAATTCACTTGGATGTGTAGTTGTTATATCTATAGAGTTAAAGTAGTTGTTATATAAATAAGTTAACCGATATACAGGAGATCTTTTACCAGCGTTAGTACGACAGTGAGGCAATGCAAACAATTGACATATTTTTCGGGAATGTGCTCTAGTGGGTACTTTGTAACATATCTTACCAATTATTTGATTACAATCATATTTATCATGAAGAATATCATACAGTGTTAAGGCGTGCAGTTGCTTTCGTCTTGCGTCAAGTGATAGTATATTGTATTTTTGAAGTAATTGTTTGTAATTCAATCGATGATGATAGCACTTATAATGCATACAGCGTAAGAATTTCTTCTGTACGGATTCTATTCTGTCTATGTATGTACAATAAAAGGGGTTCCAAATAGGCACAGCATAGTCAAGTTGGGAGCGTACAATTGATTTATACAAATGCAAATAAGTAGATGCACGCTTAAAATTAGAAGATACACGCATTACTAAGCCATACATTTTAAAAGCTTTGTTTACAATATCATCAATGTGCAAGTTTAGGTGCAGCTTACTATCAAGTATAATACCGAGATCACGGATGTATTCAACTCGATCGAGGTATTCACCACATAACATATAATTATGGTAACTTATTTGTCTTTTTTTTGTAAAAGTTAAAGTTTTACATTTATTTATGCTGAGTTGTAATTTATTTTTATAACAGTATTCAGTTAAGCGATCCAAATCCTGTTGATATTTGTAATGATCCTCAAGAGATTCAATAATATGAAAAATTTTTAAGTCATCAGCATAGAGTAAAAAGTTACAGAATCTGAAACACTCAGCAATATCATTAATAAATAATACAAACGAATAACGGTCCCAGAATTGAACCCTGCGGTACACCAGAAGTTACGGGTACGAAGTCAGATTCGTATCCGTTATATACTACTTTCTGTGTACGATTTGTGATGTAGGATTTAAACCAACGCCACAGATTGCCTCTGATACCATTGAAAGCCAACTTGTCAAGAAGAATCTTGTGATCTACCCTGTCAAAGGCTTTACGAAAATCTGTATAAACACTGTCAGTTTGTTTATTGTTATCAAGACCTTCGAAAAGGTACGAGACATACAGCAATAGGTTAGTAGTAGTTGATCTGCGTTTTACGAAACCGTGCTGTTCTGGAACAATTATCGAGTGCAAGGATGGATAAATTAAGTTATGAACCAGTTTCTCAAAGACCTTAGACAAGGATGGCAAAATTGATATTGGACGATAATTTTCTACGCTAGCGCGATTCCCACTCTTGAAAACTGGCACAATTCTAGCTGTTTTCCAAATATTAGGAAAAACACCTTCACGCAAACATAAATTGAATATATAGTGCAATGGCTTACTGATTGTTAAGCAGTTGATTTTAAGAAAACTGGAGGTATGTTATCTACACCCGACCCCTTGGTGATATCCAAGACCTGTAGGTTGCGTATTATAGCATCCATCGATATGATTATGTCATCAAGAGTATTATTATCACTATGTGTTGTCCCTGCGATATAATCATCCACCTGTTGACCGCCAGGCAACTCAGATGGTTCAAAGACTGACATAAAGTAGGATGAAAAAAAATTTACTGCTTCTTCCGGATCATTAGTTTTTAAGTCTTTGAAAGTTACACTGTCTGGTATATCTTGAGATTTTTTTAAGTTTTTAAAGTATCTCCAAAAGTATTTAGCATTACTGTGTATTCCATCTTCAACCGAGTCCATATAGTCTTTATAACATTTATGAGACAATATTTTGAATCTTTTTCTAAATAGGGAGAAAACCTCATAGTCAGTCCGGTTTTGACTTTTTTTCCATTTTATCCACGATTTATTTTTATTTTTGAATATATGGATTAGTGCGGATGAGAACCAGATTGGATAGTCCGAGTTTTTATTTATTTTAGCAGGTACGTATTTCTTAATGATCTCGTATATTTTTTCATAGAAAATCTTAACCGCACCGCAAACGGATAATATGTATTTCCAATTAATTAAATCTATTTCATGGTTTATTAACGTATAGTCAGCTCTATTATAATTCATAATTATTTTAGGTTTAGAAGGTAATACCGGACAAGGAGAGCCTAGAGTTAAATTAGCAAGGAACGGTGGATGATTTAAGTCCAGATGTATTAACGGGGTAGTAACAGTAGACAGTGTACAGTTATTAGAATTTGTCAGAAAAAGATCTAGAGTACGATCATTTATATTTTTAAGTTTGTTAAACTGTTTAAGATTTAGCATACTCATGAAATTAATAAGATATATGTTTGAAAGATTATTATTTCTAAGATTGACAGGTTCTAGATAAGTATGGAAATCACGCCATTCCAAGGTAGGCAAATTATAGTCGCCCACTGCAATAAATTTATCAATATTATTATCATCCAAAAAAGTTTTTAAGAAATCAAAATAAGTACAGTAAGTCTCTGGACTCATGTTTGGTGGTATGTAGACAGCACTGATGACATAAATACATTTACCAAGGCGTAACTCTATTAACAAATGGTCAATTAAATTTGATGGGCGAATTAGATTTACAGTGTAAATGGTAGGGTAGGTAATCGCACACGCCCCTAATTCGCGGCGGACGGCAACGAGGACCCCTCCACCATCACGGCGTCCGCTAACTACTCGATCGCGATCACAACGAAAAACCACATACCTAGAATCTATAAGTTCACCGTTTGTCACACCTTGATGTAGCCACGTTTCCGTTAGGATAATAATGTCATAATTATTTGCCAAAATGTTCATATACAAAGTATGAGTTTTCGTGCGCAAACCACGACAGTTTTGATAATATATCGATAAAATACTACTACCCAGATTGATAATTTAAATAAAATATAAAGTGTAAATAATCGGATAATGAACTCATATCAACATTATGGTAACTGCGCACAAAAAAACACAGATGTGTGTAAATTGGCCTAGAACATGTAGTAATTATAACAGTACGTGAGTTACAAGTCATTAAATAATGCAGATATAAAAGGTAACAAATATGAACGCACAGTTTGTCTAATAAATAAAGTAATGACAATATAAGCGTTGCATCAATATTATATCTCCCTAACCTGAACTGTGCCCATTTGGAAATCAAAGAACAATTTTTAAAATCTAAACTTATCTTACTATTATAACCTAAGAACTTATTTATCAAAAATAATGACAATACAGGCATTGCATCAGTATTATATCTCCCTAACCTGAACTGTGCCCATTTGGAAATCAAAGAACAATTTTTAAAATCTAAACTTATCTTACTATTATAACCTAAGAACTTATTTATCAAAAATAATGACAATACAGGCATTGCATCAGTATTATATCTCCCTAACCTGAACTGTGCCCATTTGGAAATCAAAGAACAATTTTTAAAATCTAAACTTATCTTACTATTATAACCTAAGAACTTATTTATCAAAAATAATGACAAAACAGGCATTGCATCAGTATTATATCTCCCTAACCTGAACTGTGCCCATTTGGAAATCAAAGAACAATTTTTAAAATCTAAACTTATCTTACTATTATAACCTAAGAACTTATTTATCAAAAATAATGACAATACAGGCATTGCATCAGTATTATATCTCCCTAACCTGAACTGTGCCCATTTGGAAATCAAAGAACAATTTTTAAAATCTAAACTTATCTTACTATTATAACCTAAGAACTTATTTATCAAAAATAATGACAATACAGGCATTGCATCAATATTATATCTCCCTAACCTGAACTGTGCCCACTTGGAAATCAAAGAACAATTTTTAAAATCTAATCTTATCTTACTATTACAACCTAAGAACTTATTTATCAAAAATAATGACAATATAAGCGTTGTATCAATATTATATCTCCCCAATCTAAACTGAGCCCATTTGGAATTTGAAAAACAATTGTTAAAATCTAAACTTATCATACTATCACAACATAAGAACTTATTTTTCAAAAATGCAGTTAATATTACAAAGTTAATGATTTTATTTTTTTTAGAGAGTATAAATTCATGAGTTGCAAAGAACAGACTATATGAAAAACAAACAAAACAAATAAATTGCATGTCAGCAATCGCAATATGAAAAAGACACTTGATAATGACAATGCCACATAAGTACCTTATCAGAAATATAATCCAAGTCACTGTGTGTTGAATATATCACTTGATTTTTGACACATCACCTGTACATCGTATCGCGACGACACCTGTTGTTTCAGATTTCCTCACCAGAATGGTACCGTGCTTCACCCAAACAAACTTATAATTATGTTGTTTAGCGGACTCCCGGCTCAGACGAAAAATCCGTTTGTTGTGTAGCGTGAGATGTTCATTAACGAAAATTTTCTTAGGAGTCCCAGGTATTGATAATTTGGATGAGTCCAGGTTTTTGTATGCCCGGCAGGCTGTGATGAGACTATCTCTAAGTAGCCTGTTGGTGAATTTCACGATAATATTTTTCGGTCGATTATCTTTAGAATCAGCATGAGGTACTCTATGAATTGACACAATGTTTGATGAGTTTATGGGCGTGTTGATCACGCTTCCGAGTAGCTCCAGGATACTCAGCAGGTTTTCACCCCGACGCTCCGGTATATTAGTAATTTCGACGTTGCACTGCCTGGCTTGCTGCTCCATTATTTCCATTTTTCTTTCTAATGTGTTAATAGTCGAGACGGAAAATGTGTCGGCTGCGATTTGTTTTTCCAACAGTTGAAGTCTTGAATCAAATTTATCTTGACGATCTTGGGAATAATTCAGAGATTTGTCGATGCAATCCATACGTGTGTTGAGTTGTGTGATGGATTGGTTTAAGTTTGATAATGCATTAGTGAATTTTGACAGTTCTCCAGCCAATGCGGTATTTATAGCAGATGAAATACTTTTTGCGATACAATCTTTAATTTGATCCTCCCAAATAGTCATTTGGAGATTGAATTTATCTTCAAAGGAAATCACATCTGCAGTTTTCGAGTATTTTCTCTTTCGGGTAAGTTCAATGTCCTCCGCCATTGCAGTTGCCGGTATGTTACCAACGGAAGAAAACCGGCTTGGAGGAGTTTGCATCGGATCCATCTTGTAGCGCCGCGTTGAGTCGAGTAATGAGAGAGAGGTGCGTACTTTGCTCTCTTTCCAACCCGAAGCAAGTGTAGCTCCTGCGCCGCGGTGTTCAGTGCGGCAACTGTTGCGACAGAACGAGATGGAGGATGTGTATTCACTCGATCCTTGCACGATGCACCGTGTCTTGCACGCGCGATATTACTTCTAATGTAGTTAAGTTAAGGCTGATAGTTGTTTGTAATATAATCACAATTTTCTTTAAAAATTTCGCAACACTACCACACTCGACCATGTCCCAACGATGAATGATGATTTTTTATCCAATTCCTAAAATAAAAGTGGTTCTAAGTTGTATTTCGACAGGTCATTCACCCCACGTCAGATTATCCAAACTTACAGATCCACCCTGTAGGTACAGGTTTACGATTTATGAAAACATCTATATTTCGGTAACAATGTAAAGTTTAAGTTTCAAGCCATTTTTAAATTTCATTTCAAATAGTGCGCGAAAACAGCCCGTAGTGTCATGGCGTCGCGTTTGACGTCACGCTTAGGTAAACAAACGCAAATGTGTCATGGCACAACCAATAGAGAACGTGAATTCCGTATTGTTTACCTAATCATGACGTCATCCGATGTTGTTGGCGTTTCAGACAAAATAGCTGATTGTAATATTTTAATTTATTAAAAATCTTATTAATCTCAAGTTTTTAAGTAAAACCAAATTAGTGATTTAATTTCTTTTAATATGTAGTTTCCTACAAAATCGTTAAAAGTTCGTATCTTTGATAGTGTCATGCCTATTCTCAATTAATCGAGAGGTTCATGAGCAACGGTGACCGCTTACCATCAGGTGGGCCGTATGGTCGTTTATCTACCTTGCAATAATTAAAAAAAAAAATTGAAACAGGAATTGGTTTTCAATCTGAAAAGTCAAGTTTTAAAATCAAATATCCGAAGGTTTCGGAACATATCAAAAAATCTTATACCTAACTAGCCGATCCTCGCAACTTCGTCTGCGTTAAAAAGAGGTTCAGATAGCACTGTTAGATTTTAATAACACCTACAAACCCGTAGTTCTATAATCAATAGTTTTCGCAGCGCACGCGATGTAAGAAAGTTTTTGGAACGAAGTTCCTTATCGCGCGTTGTGAAAGGGGGCTAGACGGAAATTATTCCGAAAAAGTTGTCACGACACTTTTTTGTTTTAGATGATTATCGCTAGATGGCGCTGTGATCAAAATCTTTTAAAACAATTCCTTCTTTTGTTTTAATATGATTAATGTTAGATGGCGCTGTGATCAAAATATTTTAAAACACGTTTCCGCGTTACGTAATAAATAATTTTTATGAGATACGTTTTAATCGAAAGGAACTTCGTTCCATCCGGGTGTCCCTCTGAAGTTTTTTTGGGTATTTTATCAACATAAAAAGATAGATTGAGATTACTATATTCTCAAATTATTTACAGATCAACAAAACTAAAAGAATTTCGTCTCTGCGACAACCATTGCAACTATGAAGAGTCTAAATCTTGCCACTACACCATCGAACAAGCGAAATTGAACCCTAACACTGCTATGTGGGGCATCAAGATACCGCTAGATTGTAATATTAATAGTGAACTGAAGATAAGGTCGAGATTCGGACAAGAAATGAATGGAATTAATAATTGGGTAAGTTGGTAATGATGATTTTCAATAAGGTTACACATTATCAATTAAAACCAGTGAGTGAAAAATTCAAAGATAAACTTTATGAACATGAACGACTGACTTTCGTTTCTCAAGCATAGCACAAAAAATACCACTACCAAAATGTTTGCTTTCTAACAAAAAAGAATCGTCCAAATCGGTTCATTAAAAAAACACGCAAAAACACGCATAGCAAATCGTGAAATTTTGAATGTTAAAAATACACATTTTTAAACAAAACTTTTAAATTTTCTATAGAATATTTTATTTAGCTATAATACTATATCCAATTTTCAGTATTTTACCTAGTCAGAAAACACCCTGTATATAAAATTAACTGTTTTTTTACATTAACCTTTTTATTTCAGGATCTTTGCAGTATACAGCAGGAACACAAAATACCGTTCATAGAATTTAACATACATGTCTACAGCGAATGTATTAATTAAATAAAAAATAATCTTTGAAAAATACGTAAAAAAACTTGAGAGGTGTCATGGGACACCCGAATAGAACGAGGTTCCTTTCAATTAAAAGATATCTTATATTTTTTTTCCTAACGTAACGCGCGATAAGTAAAGTGTTTTAAAAGATTTTGATCACAGCGCCATGTAGCGATAATCATCTAAAACAAAAAGTGTCGTGACAACGTTTCGTAAGATTTTTTTCCGTTTAGCCCCTTTTCGATAACGCGCGATAAGGAACTTCGTTCCAACAAACTAACAAATTATTATCACACAAGTTATTCATTAAATTCCTTCACTGTTTTAATAGTTAAATTACTAATATCATTACATAGCTTTTGTTAAAAAATTAAAGTTTCAATACAATTTTGTTCAAAGTTAAAAACTTATTTGCAAAAAAAATAAAACTTTTGACACTTATAAATGAATTGATATAATAATTATGTATACAGGGTGGATCTGTAAGTTTAGACAATCTGACGTGGGGTGAATGACCTGTCGAAATAAAACTTAGAACCATTTATATTTTGTAGATCGATTAAACTTTTTTTTCTGACATTGTATGGAAAACGTACGAGTATCGTTGCGGACTTCCATACTATGATGAAAAAAAAAATTATCCAATTCCTTAAGTAATAGTGGTTCTAAGTGGTCATTCACCCCACGTCAGATTGTCCAAAGTTACAGATCCAACCTGTATATAAAGCTGAAGAGTTTGTTTATCTCAGGAACTACTGGTCCGATTTCAAATTCGTACTAAAACTCCAATAATTTAAATGTAACCCAGTGTGTTATAAAATTATCCGTAATTAGGTGAAATCACAACAAAGCACTTTATAATTTTTTAGATACAAACTTGTTACATTTCCGAATTTTTAAAATAACCAATGAATCTCTTCAGAAATCTCTGATATACAGTAAATAATCGTGTTTTAATTTAAATTATAAATATATCTCCAAATAATATATAACTTTTATTCAAGTTTGTTTTTAAATTATACAGGGTGTCCCAAAACTATGCGATATGAACGGGAAGATAGAAAAAAATATTTATAATTAACTGTCCTTTCGCTTGGCATCATAAAAATACAGTGTTAAGTTTTGCCGATTTTGTTAGTTCGATTTTCAGACAAACCAATTTACGAAAAATCTGTGAATGCAGTATTATTGGACATCAAAAATAAAATAATGTTTCGTTTCAACAAAACATCCTATCTATAATATTTAAGGTACTTCCCGTTCATGTCGCATAGTTTTGGGACACCCTGTATAGTTAAAGTATAAAGCTATATTATATAAGATCTGAATCTTTTCACTGATTTTGACGTAAGCTAGTTAAAATTTAGATAAAATATATGTTTTCTCTTAAGAAATTTCTTTAAAATTAAATACAAAATAATGTTAGGAATAATATAATAAAATTGGTAGTAATTTTGTAGGATATAAGGTAAATGTATATTTTGATTTTTTCAGTTATTTTAAACTTATCTTTTCATTTATTAAGACATTCCCAGTATATAATTTAATGAGATTTGTCCCAGTTTTTTTTGTCATAATTTTAATTTTATACAAAAGTTGATAATACTCAGTTATATAACCAGTTGAATAAGTATTATACTTTATACAGGGTGATATTTGAATGATGGTATATATTGAAGGAGGATGAGTATGTTCTAATATGAGATTTAAAAAAAAGGTAACATTAGTAAAAAATAAATTAGGTAAAAATCCCAAGAAAAAAAATTTTGTACAACAGAGAGTTGTCTAACAACCTTAAGTTATCTCGCGCACACACGACACACACATCAGCTGTCGAGCGACAATCGTTTAGCAAGAATTTTAGATATTTTTAAGTTGTCACTAAGGCTTTATACCATATTATTGGATATAATATTGATCGTATATGATTGTGGCGACCAATAATAGCGCGCTATCCTGAATCGCGGTTATGACATTTGCAAGAATCTTCGCATATATACGACATCTGAAATCTACTACAGCGGGCTTCGGCCTGACCACCATACACTACCTCGCCCGCAACGAGATCTCCCATTGGCCATAAGTCTAACGATGCCCACATGACCATCAACTATATACCATCATTAACAAATCACCCTGTATAACCAGTAAATAAGTATTATACTTTAGTATTTATATATTATACATTCCGTTTGTGTACTTAATTAGATATAAGACGTTTTGAAATGTTCACGAAATCGTCAGATATAATTTTAAGTCTTGACTTTTCAAATTAAATATCAATTTTTATGTTTCATTCTCAATTAGTTGAGAATTTATAGTGTAAGTATAAGTTATACAGGGTGGATCTGTAACTTTGTACAATCTGACGTGGGGTGAATGACCTGTCGAAATACAACATAGCATCATTTTTATTTTTTGTATCGGTTAAACTTTTTTTCTGACATTATATGGAAAACATACGACTATCGTTGCGGACTCCCATACAGCGATGAATTTTTTTTTATCTAATTCCTAAAATAAAATTGGTTCTAAGTTTTATTTCAACAGGTCATCCACCCCACGTCATATTGTCCAAAGTTACAGATCCACCCTGTATAATAAAATAACTTTGGTCTATTAACTCAAAAATAACATAATTTAAACTAAAATTTAAATTCATAAAAAAAATAGTTTTTTATTATTTTCAACTAATTTTCATCAACAAAAATTAATCTCTTAAAAGGACCTCGTAACAAACATAATTTATTTATACGAGGCACATCAAATACTAACAACGGTACACTATTGAAATATAATAGTATATTTTCAACATAGATGAAAGATCATACTATTTAAATCGATGACGTAATAAAAATACTGCCAGTTCGAAACTAACTTTTTTAATACAAGCTTTTAAGATCCTGGATATCATGTAGCAGTACAGTGCTAGCTAATACAAGTAAAACGAGCACAAACACGACGGATCTATCTTGTTTAGCACAAGAGTTCCTATGACCTTCCGAATCCATCATCAGATCAGCGCCATTTTGTTGATTCAGAATGTCGTGTAGTTGGCTTCATTCTCTTGTTCCGTTGATTCCAGATGTAATTTCATTTCATTAACGTTAAATAATTATTCTACAAATTTTCAAAAATATTTCATCAAAACAACCTTTTGGATTTGATTTACTTCAAAATCTTGGATACTTTACTATTACTTGACTTTTATACTTTTTACTTATAAATTTATATTTTATTCAAGTTTAGTCTTAAGAAATTAGAAGGCAGTTATCATTAGTTTTCATATTAAATTGTTCTTGCCATATAATAGTGGATTATTGAAACAATCAAGTATTAAGGGAATTGATATTTTAAGTGCTAGCATAATTTACATCACAAATAATTTTAGGTTATATAATTTATATACACTTGTTGTTTTATTACTCGAACATTATACATTCCAATTTTTAATTACTTCGATGTATAATTTTATGTTATTTTAGTTCGATGTGTATTATACAATTTTTAATGTTAATTATAAATTATACTTATGTATTGCAAGTTTTTGTAGATTTACGATTAGTTTAAATTTAATGTAGTTCTAATAATAAAAAGATATGCAATTAGTTATTATAGGTGGTTTTATTTTGATTCTTAGTTTTGTTATACTCAGGCTTATCTATGCACACATTCATTCTTTTAAATCCAGTTCAAAATTTGAACTTTTTCTCAATAAAGTTTTTTTTTATTGCAAGATAGATACACGAGCCTACGACCCACCTGATGGTAAGCGGTTACCGTCGCTCATGAGCCTCTGCAAAGTCAGGGCAATGAGGGGCTGTTATCTATCACATACTATACAGGACTTTTCTTAAACATCGTCTAAAGAGGGACATGTCATAGCGCTCCGGGAACACCGCGGACAGGACTCCATTACAAATAGGAATAGTACGAGGCAAAAAAGATCTTTTTTAACTGTTCAATGTACAAAATCATAGCATCATGTCTAGTAAAAATCTATTATTGTTATTTTAACATACAGACCCTCCATTTTTATTTGTATACTAGCTGGCCCACATAACTTCGTCTGCGTCACATAAGGAAATTTTCTCACCGTTTAAACCTTCCCTGGACTTCTACGAATATTTCAAGATTAAAATAAGCCAAATCGGTTCATTCGTTCTCGAGTTTTAGCGAGACTAACGAACAGCAATTCATTTTTATAAATAAGAAGATATAAAACTTTCTAGAACTCTAGAAATTAATTTGAAATAACTGTGGTTAAAGTTATGAAATTACTTTCTAATGTTACTTTGTCGTGATCATTCCAACTGCACGCAAATATGAAGTTTACAACAAAGTTTACTAGACTTTAGGTATTTACTTGTATTTTGAACGAGTTAAAATCTTTTTTTACATTAAGATTTAGAAATCCAGCTGTCCGGTTTTGACCCGTGACCACCCGTAGGAAAGGCAAGTGCTTCAACCACTCAGCCACTACGACTAACTTGCTCATCCTCCACTAAGGGGGCGGCTCTTCCGCGGGTACCGCACCATGCTTTCGAGGCGGCGTGCGTGCTGGCGGGGACGCCGCCCTGGGAGCTGGAGGCGGAGGCGCTCGCTGGCGATTATCGCTGGCGATGTGACCTCCGCGCCCGGGGCGTGGTGCGTCCCCTGCGGGAAGCTGTTCGCGATAGGAAGGTCCAATCTCGGCGGTCCGTGACGGAAGCGTGGAAGAGACGTCTCGCTAACCCCACATGGGGTTCACGGACCGTCGAGGCGATCCGCCCAATCCTAGATGATTGGGTGGGTCGTGGCGCAGGACGCCTCACCTTCTGGATGGTGCAGATGCTGACCGGGCACGGGTGCTTCGGTCGGTATCTGCACCGAATCAAGGCCGAGCCGACGGTGAGGTGCCACCATTGCGTGGGATGTGACCAGGACACACCGGAGCATACGCTCGCGCGCTGCCCCGCATGGGAGGGGCAGCGCTGTGTCCTGGTCCAACAAATAGGTCCGGACTTGTCGCTCCCGAGCGTCGCGGCGTCGATGCTCGAGAGCGACGAGTCCAGGAAGGCGATGCTCGACTTCTGCGAGTCCACCATCTCGCAGAAGCAGGTGGCGGGGGCTGAGAGGGAGAGGTTATATGCCACTCTCAACTTACCAACCCGCCGCCGTCGAGCAGGGAGCCGGGACCGGGATCTCGCCCGGATTCTGGCCCCCTAAGAGTTTCGGGTCCCCAACGCATGTGAGTGCGAGCGGGGACCCAAGAAGGTGCCGTGTCTCGCTCAGCACGCCCTTAGCGTAAGAGCATCCGGGGGATGGTAGACCGCGTACTCCCCGACCCACGCTGGTTCGGACCCAGCGGGGTATTCCGTGGGAGGGTGACACGCGGTCCCATCTTGGCGGGCTTCGGAAAGCCCGCCGACCGAGAGAGCCGGTGGCCGTATTCGCCGGCGGCTACCGGTTCGGCGTCCGGGGCGGAGCGACGGGAAAGAATGCCGATGGCGTAACGCGTCGCGCCGTCCCTCCAAACCCCGTGCTGGGTTCTGGCCTCAGCCGGGGTTCGGACGCTGAGTGTGAGCGGTTGGAGGTTTTAGTGAGGTTCAACTCCCACATACGGTGATTACCTCCAACTGAAAAAAAAAAAAAAAAAAAAAAAGGGGGCGGCTCTACGGGAAAGAGTGCCGAATGCGTAACGCGTTGCGTCGTCCCTCATAATTCCGTGCTGGAATTCTGGCCTCAGCCGGGGTTATGAGAGGCTGAGTGTGAGCGATTGGAAGTTTTAATGCGGTTCAACTCCCACATATACCCGCCCCGTTTTCCTCCAACTCAAAATAAAAACCCCTCCCTTTCTAGGAGAGATTATTTGTCAGTCAAAAACCTTGAACTTTTCGTTCGAAGGTAAAATTCTTAATTCTTAATCCCTAATATAAAACCATTAGAATTAATTAGAAACATAACAGTATATTTTCTTGATAGACATGTACCTGTACAATTTAAACTGAGTAAGTTCTGACGCGGCTCGCTGGAACCGGTTTCAAACTACTGAATAGTGAGTATAAAGGAGCTGTCATAATGACATAAAAATACTTAGGTAAAGAAGGTTTTTTTGATTTTTTTTGAATATGTGAAAAATAAACCACACTAAAACCTGCGTCCGAACTGGCTGAGGCCAGAGCACGGGGTAATAAGGGACGGCGCGACGCGTTACGCACTCGAGTGCCCGGAGGTAGAAGGTGGATCTGCAGCTTTGGACCAGTTGGAGTGGTATGAATAAGCTGGCGAAATACAATAGAGCCATTTTTAATTTTGGAAAATTAGTCAAAATATATCGACGGGTCCTACACTGGTAGGAACAAAATGGCGAAAATCGTTTCTTTTGGCATAAATAGTCTTAAAATTGCCCAATCTTCATCATGAAAATTTGTTTTCAATTCCAATAATTTCCAAACATAAAACCTAAATTGGTAAATCTAACAAAATCACAAATGAAATGAAAATTATTTGTACTGAAAAATTGTAGAACAAATGGCTCTCCTGTAAAATTGTGTTTTGTCTTTTACGTATTGTAGAATATTTTACTTATAAATAAATTTGCGAACCATTGTAAAAACACCTTTACCTGACCATAGTCCAACATCGCTGATGCGTTGAGAAGAAAATTACGACTACATCAGTCATACTTATATACCTCATAGTGTACGGACGTGTCATAAAACTACTCAACTAAAACGAATAATTACAAGTAAGTTTATAATTATTATTGTCTTAAACAGTGTTTTATAAGTGTATTAATTAGTCGACTACAATTTCTGATTAAAGTTCATTTATAAATGTGTTAAAATTTCGAAATAAACAGTCTTTGGTGGGTGTTTCGTTTACGTCATTAGAAGTTAAGTTATATAAAAATTTAGTAGTTTGTGTTTTAGAAATCGTATATTTTCACGAGTCGAAAAGAGAATAACGTTTTGGTTTTGGATGTTTTTGAATGCTTCTATTTAACTTGCACTGGATGTAACTATGTAGGTAAGCTCGGGTGGAATGCGAGTGGAATTTGAAAAACTTCCCAGTTTCCCCGTTGAAATTTTGAACGCTTTGGTTCATCGTGTGACAATGCTGACTGATGATAAAGTCTGAAGATAGTCATAGGAACTGTACTAAACAAGATAGACTCATCGTGTTTGGGCCCATTTTGCTAACTCTGTTTCCACATGATTTTAAAACCAACTGTACCAACCCATTACTGCCTACTGTTGGGCTCAAGTCTCCTCAGAAGAGGGATTAGGTCCACCACGCTTGCCCAGTGCGGATTGGGGACTTCACATATCTTCAAAGGATTTTTAGAATCCTTTTCCGACATGCAGGTTTCCTCACAATGTTTTCATTCACCGTTTTTAGCCAGTGGTGTTTTAAAACCAATATTTTTTTTTCTTCGTACTAAATTATTATTTCCTTCAGAAGATTAGAAGTTATTCATAAAGTTTTTACTTATTTTGGAGGCTGAATAATTTATTTCACAACGTATTTGCGATTATCTTTAATTTATGGATGTAATACTTTCTAGAAACTTTCTTAGAATTGGTAGACATTCTAGAGATTGTGGTGTTTGTGGTATACCTACTTAATTAAGCTAAGAGTAGTACTTTTCCAAATTGATGCTTGAAAACTATTTTGAATATTACTTACATGACATGTCCCTCTTTAAACGACGTTTAAGAAAAGTCCTGTATAGTAGGTGATAGATAACGGCCCCTCATAGGCCTGACACTGTAGAAGCCTTTTTTTGCCATGTAGGCAGACGAGCCAACGGGCCACTTGATCGTAAGTGGTTACCGTCGCTCATGGACCTCTGCAATGTTAAGGGACACTGAAGGGTCGCTACCTACGCTCGTATAATCACTATCTTTCACTACTGGTGAGGACTTATAATTGGCCCTGTAATTTTTTTTATTGCATGATAGATAAACGAGCCTACGGCCCACCTGATGGTAAGCGGTCACCGTCGCTCATGAACCTCTGCAATGCCAGGGCAATGAGGGGTTGTTATCTATTGCCTACCGATACAGGACGTTTCTTAAACCTCGTTTAAAAAGGACATGTCATAGCGCTCCGGGAACACCGCGGATGGGAGTCCATTTCATTTAGTGTACGATTCTTTGTAACACCATTGTCAATTAGGCTGTAAGTTTTCCATGAATAAATAAAATAAACAAAAATAATAAATAAAATAAATCTTTAGATGGTCCGTAGGCTCGTTTATCTGCACTGCAATACATTATTATACCAAAAACACTTCAGGTGTTAATGGAAAAGGTAAATTGCTCACAAACAGCAATATCTGAATAATACTTAGGTGATGAATACTTACTTATAAATACTGTGAAACACTTAAGGAAAAGTCACAAAAATGATGACTTTGGAACGAGGTTTTGGAACGAAGTTCCTTATCGCGCGTTATCGAAAGGGGGCTAGACGGAAAAAATCTTACGAAAAGTTGTCACGACACTTTTTTGTTTTAGATGATTATCGCTAGATGGCGCTGTGATCAAAATCTTTTAAAACACGTTCCTTATCGCGCGTTACGTTAGGAAAAAAAATTATAAGATATCTTTTAATCGAAAGGAACTTCGTTCTATTCGGGTGTCCCATGACACCTCTCGAGTTTTTTAAAACTATAGGTATATAATTTTTGATACAAAAAGAACAAGCCGGCTTTTTGGTATTATATCTGTTAGGTTTACCACAAGCAGGGGCCGTTATCTATCACCTACCTATAAAAACCTTTTCCCCTTTTTTCTGTGTAAAAAATATATTTTCATAAAAATGGAGTATAACATTTGGTGTTGTTAACCATTAAATCACGGATTAGGTAACACAATGTAGAACTCCCACTGTTTTTCAAGTCGGTTGTAAACAAGCATTCCACGCTAGCCTCAGTCCAATGAACTTTGATGAAATAACTACACGAACGGAAAATTACCATAATGAAACGTGTAACATATTGATTTTTATATAATAATAAAGCCTTTATTTCGGACACAGTTTACAGTTTTTACTAAATCTATTTTCTAAAACTTAAATTAGTTATGCATCCGTTTGCCCTATTTTGACAAAGGCCTCTTCCAACTTCTTCCACTCTTGCCGAACCCTGGCAGTTCTCATCCATAAAAAAGTGGAAGACCTTTCAAAAGATGGGAAGATGAATTCAAAGTCGTTGCTGGAAAATTATGGATTGATTTTTATATTATAGGTTTATATGACCAGAATTCTAAAAATAAGGTGATTCAGTAAATGAACCGATTTTATTGGTTATATTCCGTTTTTAAAGGCTTTGTTTTTATCGCTAGTTCTATAGTAACTATAGATAGAAACTGAGTAAAATAATACGGCTTTAAATTAGAAAATTATCTGAAATCTAAAACCTTATTAAGTATATTTATACCTCACACAAAAAAATATATTTTAATATATATTATGTATCTTTTTGACTAACTTCCCAAAAAGAGAAGGTTATAGAACCAAAGTACATGTTCGATCTTAAAAAATGGGGTCCCACGTCGACCGTCTCCACATCTCATCTTACACAAGAATTCTCCAAATCCGTCCACGCAAACCAAATTTATGCTGGAACAAACAAAAAAATACTGACGAATTGAGTACTTCCTTTTTGAAAATCGGTTAAAAAGTAGATTCATACGTACTCTCAGTACTTATTCATAGTAAGCAGCTGTTGTTACAAACATTATTTAACTTTGTTTATTTTGTAGATAACGTGAATAGACGGCTTCTAAAACTTGTTGTTTTATTAGAAAGCGTACATATTTGGTTACCAAAATTTACGTCTTAGAATTCTCGGTCAATGACTTATAGACATAAAGTGGTTTCTTTACCTTAATTTTAATTCGAAAATGGACAACTAAAATATCTGGGCTTCGCACCCTATGAAATATGTGAAATGGTGAAGAATGACGTAGTGCGTAACGCGTTGTGCCGTCCTGTATAAACCCGTGCTGAATTCTCATCTCAGATAGTGTTTGGACGCTGAGTATGAGGGAAGGGAGGATACGCAGGGATGTTATGGATATCTAATATTGGATCCGGATGTGGATATCAAATGATTTTGGTTTATCCGATAGTTTCGGTTACGGATTTATATATATTTTTTATTGCAAGATAGATAAACGAGCCTACGGCCCACCTGATGAAATGAAATACTTTGAAATGCAATGCCATGCCAGGGCAATGAGAGGCCGTTATCTATCACCTACTATACAGGACTTTTCTTAAACATCGTTTTAAGAGGGACATGTCATAGCGATCCGGGAACACCGCAGACGGGAGTCCATTCCAAAACGGAATGGTACGGAGCAAAAATGATCTTCTAAAGCGAACCTTGGAAGATCGCAGCGGTTCCAAGTAAAGGTGATGAACCTTGCCCCTGCCGCGTGTGGTACGATGGCAAAAGGGAGATGAAGGGATAGTCTCATATTTTAACAATTTATTACTAATTTACAATTAACCAGAACTTTAATAAATAACTGTAAAAGTGCATGCAAAGTTAATTCGTACAGGTATTTAGTTAGATGTTGCCCCTCCGAAACTATCCAATATTTCTATTGGAACGAAGTTCCTTATCGCGCGTTATCGAAAGGGGGCTAGACGGAAATTCTTATGAAAAAGTTGTCACGACACTTTTTTTGTTTTAGATGATTATCGCTAGATGGCGCTGTGATTAAAATCTTTTAAAACAATTCCTTATTTTGTTTTATATGATTAATGCTAGATGGCGCTGTGATCGAAATATTTTATTTAAGTTACTAGCTGACCCGCGCAACTTCGTCTGCGTTACAAAGGGGTTCAAACAGTACTCGCTATGTCGTCGCGATATTATTTTCGCCGCCCGCTGTGGGTGTATTGTATTAATAAAATTGCGTTTTATACTCGTGATAACTTCTAAACGAAAAGTCCGATTGGAATAAAACAAAAAGTAATTTACTTCTATATTAATACTCTTGATAATATAATACTTAATTTGGATAAGGGTTAATATAAAGATACTCATTTAACGTTAAATTAATTTTTCGGACATTTTTTTTATTTTTTTAAACATAAAAGCGGTTATTGTGACTAAACTATGATAGTTAGATATATGCTGTCGCGGACTTTTTTGTTTGTCTTCAAAAGACCTAAAAACCCGTAGTACATCATTTTGTTCTATTGTCAATAGTTTTTGCAGCGTACGCATAAATAGGTTTTTGATTTTTCACCTTTTGTTACATATTCGATATTTTCATGCGGATCCCTAATTTTTTTTGAAAATAAAATATAGCCTATAACCTTCCTCGATAAATGGACTTTCCAACAGTGAAAGAATTTTTGAAATCGGACCGGTAGTTTCTGAGATTAGCGCGTTCAAACAAACAAACAAACAAACTCTTCAGCTTTATAATATTAGTATAGATAATAATTAGTTAGTTTAAATCGTCTAACAACACTGCTAAGAGAGATCGGAGGTTTTAGTGCGGTTCGGTAATATTTAGATTAAATCTAAATATCTAAATATTAGATGTACGATCTAAGTTAGATGTAGTATTACTTTTAGAGATATAATCATAATTATTATGAAACAAGATGGTGGATGCAGTTCTTTACACAATACAACCGGATTTTCGCACTTCTGATTTCGTAAGATAGGTGATAATTTGTTAGAAAAACATCTTTTAAATTCAACTCTGAACAGAGAATGTTTGTTGAAATGATTGGAAGTTAAATTGTCATTGATATTATAGACATATTTTTACTAGCAATCAAGCGTGTTCCGTACTGGAACAGATATCGTGTTCACAGGTTTTTAAATTTTCTTGCATTATTTCTTGTGTCGTGATACTGAGCTGCAATACTGCACACACACACAAGATATACTTTTATTGGAGTATGATTTCCGTGAGTTGTTGACAAACCTTTCGTTCCGGTAACCCGTGGCCGAATACGTCGCACGCCCATTGGCTGCCGCGAACACCAACAGAACAGACTTCATGTTTGAACGCGCAAGCAACAGCTGATTTTGCTACCGTTGTAACAATATTATCCGACGCGAAAGTTCACACGACTCCAAATAGTGCAAAAACTACACATCCAAGACTTCACCAGCGACCTGTGGACTGTGTGATATATTCCAAGGAATTTGTGAGGGCTTCACCAACGACGGCGACCACAGCTTCGCATCGCGGACGGGCCGGCCGACAAAAGGTAAGTCTCAGCTCCAAGGAATATCATACAAAGCGTATTAACTTGCACTGGATGTAACTATAATTTCGGGTGAATCTTGCAAGCTAAATTTGACAAACTTCCCGGTTTCCGATTGAGCTGACATTTTGCACGTAGATGTATATCGCGTGACAATGCAATAATATGACAAATGGCGAATGACTGATCTGATGATGGACATGGAATGTGGTCATAGGAACTCTTGTGCTAAACAAGATAGACCCGTCGTGTTTGGGCTCGTTTTACTTGTATTAGCTAGCACTAGCACTATTTAGCTGACATCAAGTAAGTATCTTAAAAGCATGTATTTAAAAAGTAATCTTTAAAATGAATTATGAGTTGTACTTACATCGCAACTAAATCCTATTTTACATAAGTTCTGTTTGTCATCTGTTGTCAGTGTTCCCGCCATTTCTAAAAAAAAATTGGAAAAAAAAGAGCACAGACTATGCAACTTATGGAAGACTCAAAAAAGACAAGATTACACAACATAGAATAAATAAAGTAGGATGTGCTTTATTGCAATAATCATTTAATAGTTTTAATACATAATAATTGATGATGTGTGCTTAAACATTATTAATAATGTACTATAAGTGAGCAATGATCACTTCAGCAAAAACGCATTTATTTATACATCAGTAGGTATAATTTTATAGTCAAGGTCTACTAAAGAAACTGTATTTTTTTGATACAAAGCGCCTACCCTAATATCTCTCTTTACCATCCTAT
This sequence comes from Trilocha varians, assembly GCA_030269945.2. Lineage (NCBI taxonomy): Eukaryota > Metazoa > Arthropoda > Insecta > Lepidoptera > Bombycidae > Trilocha > Trilocha varians. The sequence goes on along the minus strand of AP028278.1, from coordinate 13,979,820 downwards.
GTCATAATATAAAGTACACGTTTGTACAATATTTTATATTTGTGCAAAAAGAATAAATAAAATAAAACAGAGCATAGTAGTGAAATTTTGTAATAAAGTGCTAATAATACGGATCTGACAGTGACGTAGTTTAATATCTTATTGACGTCAATAATAATCTGTAGTAATAACATAAGTAATACGAAAACTACTTATTTGTGTCTTAAAGCTATATTATAATAAGCAATATAGAGGTACATGAGCGACGGTAATCGCTTACGATCAGGAGGCCCATAAGCTCGTCTGCCTACGAGGCAATAAAAAAAGTCCCATAATTAGAATTAGGTAAAAAAATATTAGTGAGGGAGATCGTAATTCCAAACTTGTTAAATCTTATTTTGTTATCATCACATCACTGATTAAAAAGGTAAAGGAAAAAATCTTGAAGGAGAATCTTTCGAAGTTATGTGAAATTCCCAATCCATACTAGACAAGCATGGTGCATTAGGCCTGATACTTTTACTGAGGTGACTTAAGCGCAGCAGTGAGCAGTAATGAGTTGTTACAGTACAGTTATAGACATGCGTCTAGTTGGTAGGCACACAGTGGAATTTTTTTTTTTTGAATATTTGTAAAAATTGTGACTAAATATTGATTAATAGTGACCAATACTACATAAATAGTGCTACTGTACTTTAAAAGATATTCGACAGTCATTATGTGCCTGCCAACTTGACGCACGCCAGTTATAGTACTTTCTTCTCGTTACGCTGGGCTGGCGTCAAACCATCATAGTTCAGCGCTCTCGCAATGCCTAACCGCAGAAAGTGAAACGCCTTAATAAAAGAGGTACCTATACTATTGTACCTATAGTAATTACATTTTTAAATAGGTCGTTTTAATAACAACTAGAGATAAATATATTTTAAATATTCTAAAGTATTATTTAAAAATCTCAGTACATACTGAACTGATTTTGAATAAAGTCAAGTCATAGCGCCAGTGACAACACAGACCATACATATATATATATATATATATATATATATATATATATATATATATATATATATATATATGAGAAGTGACACATCGACGTGATTTGAATGTCACATTATTTATAAGGTAAATTCCAAATTATAAATCAGACTAGCTAGTTGTAAAATAATTTACCCACAACAATAATACTTCTTACAGTAATATAATAAAGAAGAAAACCTTATTTATTTGTAATGAATAGGCTCAAAAACTACTGGACGGTTTTTGAAAATTCTGCGAAATCTTAGAAATTATAGAACAAAACGATGTACTACTTCTTATTAAAATCTAACGCAGACGAAATTGCGAGAATCAGCTAGTTAAGTGTAAATTGAAACCACCGTTCACAAGCAATAAATCGTTTAAAACTTTATTATATCTAATAAGATTGGGTATATAAATAAATAAATGCTTGTGTTTTTATTATTACAACCACAAAACCTTAAGCATTACATCACAGTTGCAATAGTTACTGTTTACATTGCCACATGCGTGCGAGTTATTCAATTATGAGTATTACAACGGTGCTGATTGTACTTTGAACTTATTGACCTTGATTAATCAAATAAAGCCTTACTTTGGTTCAATGTTTTGTGTATGCGTGAAGAATAGTAATTTTGTTGAATATCGAATAATTTTAATCGATAATTATCTTGATCGAATGAGCAGGATGGCTAAATAAGTTAAATGGGATAGGGTTAAGAAACTGATAATGAATGTGATCTGTTCTACATTTTGGTGCTTTTATTAGGAAGTCGCTACGTTAAAAGCTTTATAGTACTTTTGTTTTTCGAAAGACAAACGGATCTATAACTTAATAAAATAAATAAATAAAATAAAATAAATGGTGAATAGCCGAAACTTGCGTTGAAATTACGAGGGCAGTATTTTTTTGAAGTTTGTTCTATTTTGTTCACGATGATAGAATATATTTGTAAGAATTTCTTTAAAATTCTAGGGGATTCAAAAATGGGACAGTGTTAAAACTGTGTGTAATAAAATCGTCTTCTTATGCTACCGATTAACACTAGCTCATGTTCTTAAACAATTAATTACAAAGTATCTAAGCATAATCTACTGAAATGTTGAAAATTATCGTTCTAAAAGATCTCTCACAAATAATCGCAAGCAATTTTACTTAATTTAAAATCTTGTGTGTGTTCCCTCACTTTAACCTTGTAATTTCGGACAACCAATTACAGTTGAAGCTGTTTATAATAACTTAATTAACTTTCAATAATAATTAAGAATTCATAATTATTTTCAAATTATATTTATTGAGTAGTTTTTTAACGTGTCCATTTTTTGTGGATTAGTGGTTGGTTTTGGGTTTTCTGATGCCAGGACAATAGGTTATTAACCTAGAGCCTTTGATTTAAATTATGAATTAATTTTGTTTGTTTTCGCTCATGACATATTTAATCTCATTGAAATGTAGAATCACTAGAATGATACAAAAATCTGAAATTTTAAGATAAAAAAAAATTAATGTTAATTATTGTGAAAAATGTTTAACATATTTGATTAGGACGTCTTTGTCAACTTGCAAAAGTAAAAAAATGTTTGTCAAAAGTCTCTAAACATCAATTGTCACTGTCAAATGCATTAGAGATGGTATATCTTCCTTGAAAATTTAAATCGATTCAATCTCAATCGAATCGATTGATGCATGGACACAAAAAATATTGTTTAAGTTGTTTAACAGACAGAAAATACAACAGTCAAAGTCAAATCATTTATTTCAAAGTTGATGTGGACACACATACATTTTAAAGTCAAAAATAAAAAAAAAGTTCTACCACCAGTTCGCTAAAATTACGTCTCCATTCTGAGAAAAACCGACGCAAGAAACTTAGCGGGCATAACAGTGACAGTAATATTAAATAGGATAATAAGAACCTGGGCCATTAATTTATAAATTTTAACACATCATTTTGAATTTAAATTGTTCAATTAATATTTTTTTGCCGCATCTCAAAAGCTTACTGGAATCAAAAGTTAAAAAAAAACTCGCTTTAATGGCAAAAGGCAGTTAAAAATAATCTTTAATTTTTATTAAATGCTTAAAATCTGTAAAGCCGTAAATTCAGATCAATTCGATTCAAATTGAAATCCATTGCGAATCGATATTGAAAGACTTGCTTTTCGAATAGATCATTGTTTCCCATCCTTATGCTGAATATGTCAAAAACTCAAAACTTTTAAAACCGGTAAAACAGTAGAATTCTGTTATTTTGAATCTTTTTCACCAAAATTAAATGAAAAATCTTAACTTGTGATCTACATTAACCCTCAGATCGCTCAAGAGGCCGATATACAACAAAATGTCGGAAGAGTCGCAAATTCGCGCCTTTTACAGCGGCAAAAACTTCTTCATAACCGGAGGCACGGGGTTCGTTGGGTTATGCCTAATTGAGAAAATATTGAGAACTATCCCAGATGTGGGCAAAGTGTATTTATTGATGAGGCCGAAGAAGGGCAAGGAAATAGCGCAGAGATTGGACGAATTTCCTAAGAATCCGGTAAGTGAAATTCTTTTTAAAAATTTAAAACTTTCTTGTTAAGGTAGGTCAGTTTCAACTATCTGTATACATAGGTTTTTATGTATTTTTTTTTCTTCGATAATACTACTCAACAGAAAAATATTTAAAGGTAATTATTATAATTTTGAAAAGGCTAAATTATCCTGGTGTTCATTAATGTGTACAAAAAAATTGATAATTTGATAACCCTAATAACATTCTCGTCACTAAAATCTCATTCCAGGTCTTTGAAAAGCTTCTAGAAACAAATACAACAGAGATCTTCAAGAAACTCGTACCGATTTCTGGAGACGTCGGAGAAAGTAACCTCGGTCTCAGTCCTCAAGACCGACAGCTATTGATAGACAATGTCAATGTTGTCATTCATTCCGCAGCTACATTGGACTTCCAAGATAATCTACGACCAACTGTTAAAATTAATCTGCTTGGAACGAGACAGGTTCTCGGTTTGTGTAAAGAGATGAAGGGTTTGAAGGTGCGTTTGTTTTAGATTGTCTTTTGATTTTTTAACCACTCAACTGGGATCGGCAAGTTTGTTTACTTTTGCCAAGTCTGTGGCAGGAGCCAAAATTGAGCACAGTTCTAAAACTTTTTTTTTGTTTACATTTTTTAATCATCTCATATTTTAGGAGATGATATATTTTCGCTGAAAATGCAATACAACGTCTTTAGTAATAAAGATTCATAAAAATATAAGGTTTAATTAAAAATCAAAATTAAAAATTATTGGAAAAAAATGTTTTTAAAAAGGGGCTCAAACACGGTATCGATTCCGAACGAAGTCCCCAGTTTCGCCATCTAGCAAATAGTGACGTTCCCAGTTGAGTGGTTAAATTGCTATACATATAAGCAGACGAACGAATGAACCACCTGATCATAAGTGTTTATGGACATTGCTCATGGACCCCTACATTGAAGACCTCAGGAACGCTATCTATGACATACAACCTAAAAAGTAAAACAGTATTTTATTTACAAATTTATATTTCAAGAAGCTTTGAAAAATACATTTATGTAATTTCAAATTTAATTCTATTATCTACTATCATAATAATATTTTAAAGGCGAAAGTTTGTAAGTATGGATGTATGGATGTTTGTTACTCTTTCACGTAAAAACTACTGAATGGATTTGAATGAAACTTTACCACAATATAGCTTATACATCAGAATAACACATAGGCTATACGACTAGACGGGACGAACCTGAAGTCCACGCGAATTAAGTCGCGGGCAAAAGCTAGTTATACATAAATAAAAGATTTGACTAATGATTTAGAACTCTTAAGATGGACACACACAAAAAAAAATCGAAAAAAAATCCTCATTTTTCAGGTCATGATCCACGTATCATCAGCCTACGTCAATTCATACCTTAAAGAAGCTCATGAAAAGGTGTACCCTGAACCTGATGATGTAGAAACGGTTATTTCACTCGTTGGGACTTTAAATGACGAAGCTTTAGACGAAATTGAACCTAAGTAAGTAAAAACATATACCATAGAACCACGATAACTCACACCTCGGTAACTTAAAAACCTCTTTAACTTTAAAAATAATATGCTCCATTCCCATCAGAGCCCGATTATTATTAAGGGGGGAAGGCACAGGTAGCTCATCAGGTCGCTGCGACCCTTATGGATCTATTGTCACCATCAGAGCCCTAACATAGACCCTTGATAACTTAAAATACTCTTGGACTTTAACTTATCGAGGTTGGACTGTAATGATTCCATCTGGAATCAACATCATGAATAGAATGAAGCCAATTTAAAGTGCATCGATCGTAACTACACATTCTGAAACGTCATGAACAACAAAGTGAAGTTGCAAAGAATTTATACAGGGTGTATGAAGACCACTCCCGAAAACGAAGGCTGGGTTAGTACTAGTGACGGGATATTAAGCTTTTTGAAAAAAAAATCGTCTGAAAGGACCGATGTCTTGGCTTATCATCACAGGTATCACTAGTACTACCACCAGTCTTCGTTTTCGGGAGTGCTCTGTTTACACCCTGTATGTGTCACACATCTTCAAAGGATTTTTGTAATCCTTTTCTGTGCAAGTTTCCTCACGTTGTTTTCCTTCACCTTTTTTAGCCAGTGGTGTTGTGAAAAATTGCACATAAATCTTTTTCACATTAAGATTTAGGTATAAGCCGGTTTTGAACTCGCGACCTCCCCACCATTTCGCTACACCCCTACTATCGGGGGCGACGGGAAAGAGTGCCGAGTGCGTAACGCGTTGCGCCTTCCCGCACAACCCCGTGCTGTTCAGACGTTCAGTGCGGTTCAACTCCCACATATCTAAAACTCCTACTATAATAAAATATTATTGTATTTTCAGAGTGCTAAAAGATCATCCAAACACTTATACATTTACAAAACACTTGGCCGAGCATGAAGTAGTCAAATGTTCAGAACTATTCCCCTGTACTATTGTCAGACCTACTATGAGTAAGTATTAATATATTTTATCTTAATATATATAAATCTCGTGTCACAATGTTTGTCCTCAATGGACTCCTAAACCACTTAACCGATTATAATAAAATTTGCACACCATGTGGACCTTACAAAGGCCAGCGGTGCGTTCGGCCTCAAGATTATTTGAGGCCGAAATATATAGATGCGTAAAATATATGCGATGAGGTGCAGCCTCAAACTTGAGGTCGCAATGTGTGGATGCGAGATGATATAATAAGTGGACTGTATTTAGGCGTGGTGCGAAGAAATAATGCGAAGAAAAATATAGCCCGAACAATGTCTTTGTGCGTTGCAACTGGCGAAGCTATACGTGCCGTCAGGTCCCTGATGCGTGGCGTCTTGGCAAGTAAATTGAGGTGACTTACCTTATGTCGCAGCTCAACACGGGCACACACACACTGAATTACGACACTGTCCAAGTTATATTGTTCGTAAAGGTTATTGAGTTCACATAAACAGCCGGCCGCGGCCAGGGATCTTGAGAAAAATGCGATACGCGCGCGCGCTTCAATAGCGAAAGGTGAACTGAGCGGTGGTTGAATGCGGGATGCGGTCGCGATAAAATGCGCGTGAGCCGTCTCAGGCTATCCGAGACCAACTGCCGGCGGCTGCGATATGCGATGCCAGCGCCGTGCGACGCGAGATACTGCGATGACAGTTCGTCGCCTCCCTCTATCTTACCAAGACTAAGCAAGCGAGAACGAGACGGCAAGCTACGCTAAAAACCGCGTAACCACCATGTGCAGTTCGATCCAACTTGAGATCTAGATATCTTAGAGCAAGGTCTGATGATGGAGCTGGAAGGTGCCCACAGGAACTCCGAATAATTAAGCAAGATAACCTCATCGTGTTTGGGCTCTAATGAAGCGTCCTGATGAGTACTTTTAGAAAATTCCCGGGAACAATTCCTATACGACGCAGACGAAGTGCGCGGGGCGGCTAGTTATTGTAAAGAAAACTTTTTAAACACAAGCTTTTACGATCCTGGATATCATGTATCAGTAGAGTGTACTAGCTAATACAAGTAAAACGAGACAACGATGGTCTATCTCGTTTAGCACAGGAGTTCCTATGAACACCTTCCGACTCCATCATCAGATCAGCGCCATTTTGTCATATTATTGCATTGTCACGCGATATACATCTGCGTGCACAATGTCAGCTCAATCCGAAACCGGGAAGTTTGTCAAATTTAGCTTACAACCCGAACTTACATAGTTACATCCAGTGCAAATTAATATAAAGCTTGTAAAAATACTCTACCTTCTATTATAAATTTTATTACTGTTTTTAGTTGTCGCATCTTGGAAGGAACCTGTTCCCGGATGGACGTGTTCCAAAGTAGGACCCCAAGGATTCTTAATGGGGGCCTCTAAAGGTAATTTACTTTTGTCTTCTAATCTTCTAGTACATACTAGAAATATCTATTATCATATATATAGTAAAACAAAGTCACTTTGTCTCTATGTATGCTTAAATCTTTAAAACTACGCAACGGATTTTGATGCCTCTTTTGTAATAGATTCAAGAGGAAGGTTTATGTGTATGACGGGGTGATAACAAGGGAAACCAACCTATTCACCGTGCGGGTAGTTGGAAGTGGAGTCTTGCTATAAATACTGGCGCTGACCGCTGTTATTATTCATTCGTGTCTGAATTGTCGAGGCGAACGGATCTCTTGATGTAAAAGTAATAAACTGTTAAAACTCGTTATTTTGAAGTTTTTGTCCATAAGTATTGATCATCAAGACGTGTTCAAGTGGACATTGTGACGTCATTCCTGACAAAACTAAACGAAGATCGACTATTTACAACGTCATTACACCTCAACATACTATTTACGCCATTACATGTATAATAAAGTAGAGAGACACTAATTTTAGTGGTTTTAGATGTGATGTAAATAAGAACATTGGTCTGCACTAACTAAATTTTCCAAAATAGAAAAACTATGAAAACATAATAAAATGTAAAAACTCAGTACTAAAGTCACCAATTTTAACCTTTGCCACACACAAAACCAATTTTGTCAACTTTGCCACACACAAAACCAAAATCCCACTTTGTTATAACTAACTTAACCATTTTTTCAGGTGTGGTCAGACGGTTACCGTTGGCCAAAGAGAACATTGCAGACTACATACCAGTTGATGTGGTGGTCAATCAATTATTAGTTGCAGGATGGCATGCTGCTAAACAAAAGTAAGTTTACAAGCTTTATATTAACTTGCACTGGATGTAACTATGTAAGTTCTGGTGGAATCTTGCGAGGTAAAGATAAACTTCCCGGTTTCGGATTGAGTTAACATTTTGCACGCAGATGTATATCGCGTGATAATGCAATAATATGACAAAATGGAGCTGATCTGATGATGGAGTCGGTGGTCATAGAAACTAACTAACACTCTACTGCTACATGATATACAGGATCTTAAAAGCTTGTATTTAAAGTTTTCTTTCAAATAAATTAATTTTCAGATCTGGATTGACTGTTTATCATTGTTCATCTTCAACTCAGAAACCATTTAAGTGGTCATTATTGGAATCATCCATAAATGGAATGTTACATAAATATCCACTAAAAAGCGCTGTGTGGTACGTATTCTTGTTTTTTACAAGCTGTATATTAATTAGTTTAAAAAAAATACAAATACAAAATGCACTTTAAGAGTTTAAATGATCCCTACTAATATTATAAATGCGACAGTATCTCTGTCTGTTACGCTTTCCCGCTTAAACCTCTCAACCGATTTTGATGAAATTTGTCATGAGGAAAACAAAAATGCAGTACTATTACTGCATTTTTGTTTATATTTATAGAAAAATAGTTAATTCTCTCTTGCTATGTTTTTTTTTTTTTTTTTTTTAGTTGGAGGAAATCATCGGATCCCCGTATATGTGGGAGTTGAACCGCACTAAAACCTCCAACCGCTCACACTCAGCGTCCGAACCCCGACTGAGGCCAGAACCCAGCACGGGGTTATGAGGGACGGCGCGACGCGATACGCCCAAGGCACTCTTTCCCGTCGCGCCGCCCCTCTCTTGCTATGTACCCTATGCATAGCCATAACACGACGCTGGCAACACTTGTTGGCTAATGACACCAGTTGCCATACCAAAAAAAACTAGTATTTTTCTTTTGGATAAATAAATAAATAATATTTTTTTTCAAGGTACCCGCATTTAAAATTCGTCCCATCACTATGGCTGTTCCGTCTGTCAGCCATATTTGTACATTTCTTCCCGGCGTTCTTACTTGACATGATGTTGAGATTAACCGGAGGCAGGCCTATGTAAGTTAAATTTATTACAAGCTTTATATTAACTTGCACTGGATGTAACTATGTAAGTTAGAGTGGAATTTTGCAAAGACAAACTACCCCGTTTCCGATTGAGCTGACATTTTGCACGTAGATGTCATCATCATCATCAGCCTATAGACGTCCACTGCTGGACATAGGCCTCTCTCGGTCCTGCGCCATCTGCATCCAGTGACCTCCCGCGATCTTGACCAGATCGTCGGACCATCTCGTGGGGGGTCTGCCTACCAGTTCGTGGTCGCCACTCTAGAACTTTTTGTACGCAGATGTATATCGCGTGACAATGCAATAATATGACAAAATGGCGCTGATCTGATGATGGAGTCGGTAGCCATAGGAACTGTAATAAACAAGATAGACTCGTCGTGTTTGTGCTCGTTTTACTTGTATTAGCTAGCACTCTACTGATACATGATATACAGGATCTAAAAAGCTTGTATTTAAAATAAATTATTTATTTCACTTTTTTTTTCAGATTAATTCGTCTTCACAAAAATGTATGGAATTCCCTGAATCGTTTGGAAAAGTTTATCTTTAGTGAATGGAAATTCTACAATAATAATACACAGCAACTAGCCAAGGAGTTGAACAAGACGGACGCACAAACATTTTATATAGATATCGCTAATTTATCTGTAAGTATTTTGAAGGTTATCGGGCGAAGTGTTGGCACGATAATTGCAGTCGATAAAATACTTTCACGCATTTTCAACGGGTTCTTACCACGATATTTAATTAATTGAGTTGTCTCGATATTTCGTTGTTGTTGCAAACGTCATGATCACGAGAAGACTGGATACTGCGGGTCGATTTACGAGCAAACAAATCTGTCTACCCTCGCACTCGTTCACTTTTGGGTATCTACACACATGCTAAACACAACAGTCACTAAGGGTTCATGCTCAGAGAGTCTTGTAGATACAGTGAGTGTGGTGTGTAGTGATGTGAGTTCGAGTTCCAGTGGTACTACCCAAAAGCGAACTAGTGCGAGGGTAGACAGATTTGTTTGCTCTTAAATCGACCCGCATGTTTTAACTATTGAAATACACAAAAAAAATATAAAAATGATTTTATTATTACAGTGGACAGAATACTTCATCAACTTACATTTGGGAGTTCGAAGATATTTGAACAACGAGAAAGAAACTAATTTGAAGTCGGCAAGAAATAAGGATTCTATGTGAGTATTGTATTTCTATATTACATTTTTGTGTGGTCCGATTTGGATGATTCTTGTGTCAGATGAAAGGTGATGGACGTTTAACAATTATTTTTAATTTTGGATCTGTGTTTAAAAATGTGTATTTTAAACAGACAAAATTTCATGCACTGCACGATTCGTTGTGCGTTTTTGCGTGTATTTAGTTTCTATATGAACCGCTTTCGATATTTCTTAGATTTTTTTTGTTACAAAGCAGATACTTTGGAATGTCCAAATCTCTTATAAATTTGATTTGTTTGTTTGTAAGTTTGATTTGTGCTATGCTTGAGAAATGGAAGTCGGTCGTTTTCATTTTTGTTATAACAAATTAAAAATGAAATAATATTTTTATAAGAAAATGTAGTAAAAGTTACTCGAAAACTTAGTGCTTATAAAATCTTATATATTTTTGTATGTAACAAATAAACTCAAAAAGTACTGGATGGATTTTAACAATTCTTCCACCGTCCAAAAGCTACATTATCCACCAGTAACATAGGCTATATTTTATTTTTTTAAAAATTAAGGATTTATATGAAAGTATCGTATCTTTGTGACGCAGACGAAATTTTATATTATATTCTTGTATTTTCTTTTTCAGATTAATGGTGTTCCATCTTTTATGGCAGGTTTTAATTATAACATTCTTATGGTATATTTTCTCTTGTTTATCAGGATTATCAATGTTAGGCTCATTTTGGATAGCACCTGTTATATATGTTTTATATAGTTTCTTGTAAATAAAATTATAAAAAACATAAAAAAAAATTGGTAATTAATTCAGTTTTTTTTAGTAAATATTTGATTTAAAAATTGATTTGGTAATCAGTGGTGTGCATAATTTAGTATGTAGAAGTTATGTTTTGACTTGTTTACAAATTTGATTATTTTTTTAGATAAATACATGGAAATTATAAAAAAATATAGTATACAGGGTGGATCTGTAACTGAATGACTCATCAATATAAAAGTTAGAACCACTTATTTTTGGAATCGGTTAAACTTTTTTTTTTCAATATATAATAAATAATGAAAAAAGTTAAACCAATTTAAAAAATAAAAGTGGTTCTAAGTTGTATATCGACAAGTCATACTACAGCTGGGATAAAGTTACAGATACACCCTGTATAAGTATTAAATGAACTGCAAAAATCTATGTTTTTTATTTTATTTGATTATTTAAAAGTAAGCAAGACCTATTAGTTTATTTTATTAGCACGCCACTGTTTTATATTTTTTAAAATTTGTTTAATTTTTTTACTGCATTTTTGAATTAATGGACTTATGATGTTAACTGGATTAAATTGATTTAAATTGGAATAAAACTAGAGAGAAACTTAGTGATTGGTTTATTTTTGTATTTATTTATAAGCGGTATGGTTACGTTAACTAATTTTATGGATGGATTTTGGTAATAAATGTTTTTTTTTAAATCTGTTTTTTTATTCTTGAGACCCATATTTGTGTGAAACAAATTATATTCCTACTGTATAACTGGGAACTGCGTCAAAATTGGTTTGTTTACTTATGCCAAGTCTGACACAGGAGCCAAAATTGAGCACAGTTCTAAAACCTGTTTTGTTTACGTTTAATTGTCTCATATTTTACGGAGATAATATTTTTTTTTTTACAAAATGTAATACAGCGCAGTTAAATAAAAAAATATTAGGTTTAGTTATAATTCGAAATAAAAAGTTATTTTTAAACAGATACTCAAACGGATTTTTTTTAGTTTTTTAATGTGATGTCGTATATAAAATTGCTAGCACTAACCAAATTTTCCATTCGTCAAATTTGTGCAGGTAGTAAGGAAAAATAAAACAAAATTAAACGTATATTACTTTATTTCTATACACAGTTATATGAAACAAAATATAAGCTACTGCATTTGGTTTGCGTTCCGCTAAATGCATAGTTAAGTATATAAATTGTAACATAAAAACAAAATATACGCAAAAAAATACAATTATTGTACTATCCACTCAACTGGGATCGTCAACCAAATTGGTTTGTTTACTTTTGCCAAGTCTATGGCAGGAGTCAAAATTGAGCACGAGGTGAAGTTAGTTCGGAAACTTGTTTTGTTTACATTTTATTATAGACTCATATTTTCTGGAGATTTTTTTTGGAGTATTTTAAGAATAAAGAATTACAAGAATATTAGGTGTAATTCAAAATTTCATGGTAAAAACATTTTTAAAAGTTAAACAAGGTAGTGATAGTGAACGAACTATGGACGACCCCGGTTTCACAATCTAGCGACAATTGACGTACCCAGTTGAGTGGTTAACAACCTCATTAGTGTATGCTAGGGGTGTGCGAATAATTCGAACTCTTCGAATATTCGAAAAATTTCGAATAATTGGAAAAGATTCGAATATTCGTCGAATTTCGAATAGTATCGAATTTGACTACGACGATTACGACTATTTTGTAGACATCTATTTCATTAAAGATATTATCTACAAAATACAAATTCTTGTCCTTTTTCCGATGCATCGATTCGACGATTCGAGAATTCGACGAATATTCGAAACTTTTCGAATAATATTAATACTCGATTCGATTCGAACGATATTCGCATACCCCTAGTGTATGCCCATTTTAAACCGTATCTCATCTCGCGCAAGTTGCAATAGGCATGACTACATATTAAAAGAATTTAAATTACTAATTTGATTTTACTTAAAAACCTGAGATTTCTAGTAAATGAAAATATTGCAATCGGCCATTTTGGCTGAAACGCCAACATCGGATGATGTCACTGTTATGTAAACAATATGAAATTGACGTTCTCTATTGGTTGCGCCATGACACTTTTGCGTTTGTTTACTTAGGTGTGACGTCAAACGCGACGCCATGACACTATGGGCTGTTTTCGCGCACTATTTGTAATTATATTCAAAATTGACTTGACACCTATTTAAACTTTACATTGTAACTGTAATGTAAGTAGATGTTTTTGTAAATAGTAAACATGGAAGAGGATTTCAAAATCTTTCGTCAAGTCTATTATTACCTTCAATAACAAACATTTGCGTGGCTACATTGTCCTGTGAATGTATTATTTATAATATGCACTAATGAGGCTGATTGTATTTATTTCTAATGTTTTTTAAATTAACCATTTTCTAATTAAATCGTAACATTTTCTGACATACTTTTCTATAGGCTGTTATCAAGTTGTCTATTTTTTTATCTTCAAAACTTTACGGCTTCTATTCGGATAACTATTTTTCCATTATATGACATGATTTTCGTCGAGGACTCTCATCTCTTTTCTCTTGAAGTTTCGGACAAGTTTTTAGATGGACCATTTTTTTTTTAAAGCAGGTACTCTTGTCATAATCTCGTATGAATTTGTTAAAAATTTAACTGGTAACTTTTGTGCTCAAAAAATGAAACTTGGTCGTTTTAATTTACTAAAAAATATTACTAAATTTTAAAATAATAGTTGTATATCATGAAGTCGCGTATAATAATTCATTTTCCATCTTTTTTTAAACGTGGCTCTCGAATACGTAACTAAAGATCATAAAATCAACTTTTTTAATAACTAAAGTAAATCTAATATAAGTACATATACCTTAACAATAACGCCATGTGATGTAATAATAAAAAAATATATATACAAAAAACATAGTTTTGTGACTTGTACGTTTTATCCAAAAATGGATACAAAACTTGACATAAAATAATAGAACTTTAATGACAAATTTAGTAGCATAAAGTTAGGTAAGAAGTGTCCCCGATTTCCTATGTTTTTTTATTGCATAAGCAGACGAGCTAACGGCCCACCCGATGGTAAGCGGTCACCGTCGCTCATGAACCTCTGCAATGCCAGGGCAATGAGGGGCTGTTATCTATCACCTACCCATACAGGACTTTTCTTAAACCTCGTTTAAAGACTTTTTAATTTAATCTTGTAATATTTACTATTTTTTTTATTGTACTTATTTATATTTTCTACTATTTTTTGCCAAGTTAAAAATCTACTAAATCGTAGCAATACAAAAATAATTGTACTCAAAATAAGAACTTTTCCGAAAATATATATTTTCTCTTTGTGGACGGCAAAATATTACTTTTTATACCGAAATTATACTTTTATTATACTAATAATATAATACTAAGAAAGTATTATTTAGATTAAAAATTAAAGTTAAATTAAAATTGACATCCCTAATAGATGATTTTTAAATTAAATTCTTATGTGGGTAGTCGAAAAATTAAATTTGTTTTTTTTTAATGTGGATTTTTTTACCAACCTTATTTCTCAAACATTGTCCTAATTTTCTATTAAGCACCTCAATAATACAGCACTTTATAATTATAAGCGGTTATAAAACCTTCTTATTTCGTTAAAAAAATACTTTTTCTGTGATGTTATTTTGTAATACTTCTGTTTGAGACAAAAAAATGCTCATAAAAATCTATAAAATAATTTTTACTTGCAATTATCAAATTATTTTTTTGTGATAAAATTACAAAATTGTGATAGAATCTGGCAACACTTATATAATACTGCAAATTGAAAGATTTATTTGTACATTTTTACTAAACATTTTTAGTACTAATATTAAACTAGGTAACTATACTATAATACCTATTACCGAAAAAAATAGAGGAAATTATGTCTTATTTTACACAAAAATACTAGTAAAATTTTACTATATTTAATGTACATGTGCTATTTAAGAAATATCACGCAAAAAGTAGGGTGCCCAACCCAGATGCTTGACCTATAGGCTGCGTTTCCACCAGAGATGTGCGATGATAATGTGCCTACGAGGATGTGTAGCGGAGCTGTGAAAATGCGCATTTATGTGTGGCGCTTTTTCCAATTATCCATATTATTATCTATTTTGCGCACTTCTACTTCCAACAAACTCTGTCTATGGACTGGCTGGTACAGTATGCGCAAACCTCGCAACACATCTTTCTCAACACACATTCCTCGCACACTTCCCTCGTACACATCCCGCGCTTGTTTTGTATGCGCAAAAATCTAGCTCCGCTGAGCCGTTTCCACCAGAGCTGTGCTGACCGAGGCAAGGTAAATGAAGCGATCCTATTGGTTCTTTACAAACACATCCCTCGCTATGCATCCTTGCACATCTCTGGTGGAAACGCAGCCATAGTGAGATTTCCATTTTCAATTTTGTTTTTCTTTATTAATTACGAGCATTTAATTCATGATGATTATATGTGTAGAATCGGTGTTTAATCAAGTATCTGATTACACAAATATTAAAAAAAAATAGCTTTGTTAAAAAGTTATGTAGAAATACAAAATTCGAAAAATTTAAGATTTTGAAATCAATTTTACATCATTATATTTAATGTTATAACTATCGAAAGTGATATAATTTTAAAGCTGAAATATTGTTCTATTTATTTATTAACACCGGAAATTAAAAAAATTGTCGCGATTGACTACAATTTCGAAGTTTTCATTAATTGGACTTTGTTCTTAATTGGGTTGGACACCCTATATCATTGAAAAAGATATAGCAAAATTGACATTAGTGAAAGATAAGATATATCTAAGAAAATACAAGTTTTTTTAATGATTTTTTGTCATATTATACAGGGTGATTTCTTAGTGAAGTTAGTGAACATATTGAAGGTCATGGTAGCTGATGGTTACATACGACCAGTAAAAATATTATTACCAAAGAATATGGCTTAATGCCTTAGTAATCACAACTTCGCAAAAATATCTAAAATTCTTGCAAAATGATGGTTTTTCGTCAGCTGATGGGTGTGGCGGAGGTGTGGGGTGCGCGAGATCACTAGAGGTCATTAATCAACACTTTTTTAGCCGATATTTTTTATATTTGTGGTAGTTTTGTCGAACTTAGATTTAAAAAAAAAACGTAATTTTATCTATTTTTTGTAATATTCCGTTTTAGAACACAGTACTCATCACCCTCCTGCAATATGTACCTTCTTTAAAAAATCACCCTGTATACTGTAACAAACCATTACTGCCCACTGTTGGGCTCAGGTCTCCTCAGTAGAGGGATCAGGGATCACAATGCGGGACTGAGCATATCATACAAGGGTTTTAGAACCCTTTTCCGATATGCAGGTCATCTTACTATGTTTATCGTTATTTCGTGAAATTATTCTAAAATACTGTTTTTCATTGTTTTGTTGACTGACTTAAAAAAAGAGGTTTCTATTTTCGACCGTATACAGGGTGGATTAGTAACTTTGGACAATCTGACGTGGGGTGAATGATCTGTCGAAATACAACTTAGAACCACTTTTATTTTAGTAATTGGATAAAAAAAAAATCATCATAGTATGGAAGTCCACAACGACAGTCATACGTTTTCCATACAATCTCAGAAAAAAAAGTTTAACCGATAGAAAAAAATTAAAATGTTGCTAAGTTGTAATTCGACAGGTCCTTAATCCCACGTCAGATTGTCCAAAGTTACGCATCCACCCTGTATATGCTTTTTTATATTACTTATTTAACATTAAATTTTGAACAACCACAGAACATTTCTGTTTTGATTTTTTTTAGAATCTAGTATATTCTTAAACACCAAAAAACATGCAATAATACTATTTAAATTCTTAATCACAATTTTGAACAATTTAGAATAAATTTTTAGATTTTTTAAATTTTATTACAAAATGGCAAACTTGAAATATTAAGTAGATTTTTTATCATTCTTTAACAGAATGTTTTCAACAATATTATTGAATATTCGATCAAAAATAACAAGATATACAGCTACAAAATGTAGCTTCAACATGGCACACCAACTTCCAATGCACGCAAATGACAATTGGTAGACGAACCATAGATTTATTATGTAATACGAGAAATATGAGCCAATTATAATGTGAAGTGAATTTCGATTAAATATACAGCGTTTAATTGATATTTACTGTAAATTTTCAATCAAATTCGAAAGGTTGGTGTATGCAATGCTTATTTGCGAGTATGAACTGCACGCCACTGCTATAAGGAAAATATTTGTTCAAAATTTCGTTTATTTTTCATTTTGTTGGTGTTTTATTGATGCCATTTTACGATCTGTGTATCTGGGTATATTTGGTCGAATTTCAACGCAGTTTTAAATATTATTACACAAATGAAATAAGCATAAATTGGGCAGTCTCTATTTAAAAGATAGACACTTGAAAAAAAAATTTTAATGTCAGTTGTAGTAAAACTGTAATTGGTTTAATACTTTAACCCATCGATTGACCGATTTTGATGGCGCTTTATTACTGAAAACACCACTCTTAGAATTATTTTATGTTTCATCAAGATTTTATGAAATTATGTGTTTATTTCTAAGCATATTAGTTTAGTGGACCGATATAGATGATTATTTTTTACATGACTCAAAATTATGTTTAAATCATTTAGTAATAAGATTTAACAAAACAGTTATTATTAGATGTCCTTTAAATTTTAATAACAAATTAAATTCAAGCTCCAACCTTGTTGCGTCTCTTGTTTAATAGAGAATTATTACTCTGCTCCAATGCCTTTATTTGAACCTGAAATATATCAAAAAATACATAAATAAATGAATTAAAAAAAAAACATATTGGAGCTGGTAATGGTATTATTACATATTAGAAAATAAACTTGCTTAGGGATATAAAAAATGTAGTTATTAAAATCGACACATTCGAAAAAATGTTTAGAATATCTGATTTTAAAAGGCGGGAACGTTCTACTCTCTCTTTCTAGTTTCAACGTCATCGCTTCATGCACAATTGCAGAGGTAACAAACAACGTAAACATTATAAATATTAATAATGAAATATTTATTTTACTTAATTATTTTAGGTCAATATTTTTTTATTACATACTTGTGCCGAATCTTTATACTTAGATAGAAGGAACAACAGGGTTTTTGTTACATATTGTATAGTAGAGAAACACTTATAATTTTACAGGATTTTGCTTTGAGGTTGTAAATAAGCACATTCATCTGCGCTTATATCGCTACGAACCCTACTTTTTGTGACGCAAACGAAGTTGCGCGTGCCACCGAGATTCGCCACGCGTGTCTTGATGTAGAGTGGAAGTATGACACATCAATTAATATTTTGTCGCCCGCCTCCCGCAGTAATGTGTCGTATAGCGGAGTATGTAATGGTTCGTCTGTGTCACACTCGCCTGTACCTGATCGTAGTCGACGCGCATTGTGGCGAGCGAGCGCGTCATCTCGTCCTGCACGTCGGGCCACGCGTCGCCCGCCTCCCGCAGTAACGTGTTGGTTGTATAGAGGAGTATGTAATGGTTCGTCTGTATCACACTCGCCTGTACCTGATCGTAGTCGACGCGCATTGTTGCGAGCGAGCGCGTCATCTCGTCCTGCACGTCGGGCCACGCGTCGCCCGCCTCCCGCAGTAACGTGTTGGTGTATAGAGGAGTATGTAATGGTTCGTCTGTGTCACACTCGCCTGTACCTGATCGTAGTCGACGCGCATTGTTGCGAGCGAGCGCGTCATCTCGTCCTGCACGTCGGGCCACGCGTCGCCCGCCTCCCGCAGTAACGTGTTGGTGTATAGAGGAGTATGTAATGGTTCGTCTGTGTCACACTCGCCTGTACCTGATCGTAGTCGACGCGCATTGTTGCGAGCGAGCGCGTCATCTCGTCCTGCACGTCGGGCCACGCGTCGCCCGCCTCCCGCAGTAACGTGTTGGTGTATAGAGGAGTCTGGGGCACTTGCGTGAACTGTCTGATCCAGGGACTTGACATTACCTGGAACAAACGTTTGTTATACAGGGTGTTTATTAATGAGTTCGTAGGCGGTTAGTTTTTCGCGGCAATTTGTAAGTGGAGATGTGATGTGGTCGGAGCTTTTCGGTGGTACTCGGATCATCAGAACGTTTATGTGGTTAGGACGGGGAAGGATGGATGTCGTTGCTAGTTGAGAGAATTCTAAATTACATAAAAATATATAGTTGGATATGTGGGAGTTGAACTGCACTAAAACCTCCAACCGTTCACACTCAGCATCCGAACCCCGACTTAGACCAGAACCTAGCACGGGGTTACGAGGGACGGCGCGACGCGTTACGCACTCGGCACTCTTTCCCATCGCGCCGCCCCCAGCATATACTGTAAATAAATATGTGAACTTACTTGTTGTATGGTCATTCTTTTGGCCGGGTCCACGGAAAGCATCCCACGGATCAAGTTTTTGGCATCAGAAGACACATTTGACCATTCCGGGTCGGGGAAATCGTATTGACCAAGACGAATTCTCTGAAATAATATAATACTTATTTAGTATACAGGGTGGATCAGTGAACTTTGGGACCAGCTTATGTGTGGTGAATGAACTGTCGAAATACAACTTAGAATCACTTTGACATAGACATAAGTTTATTTGTGTGTAAAAAAGAACATACAGACATATATTTAAAAGTTAACAAAAAAGTTCACACACAAAACGGTCGAAACTCAGCATGTTGCCGGTTGCCAACCACAGAACATTGTAGTCGACACCCGGCGCTGGTTTTCAGTTCCGACCGGCATCGACGACACACACAGTTTTAGTTTTTCTAGATATAGAACTAAAAAGAAAAAAAAAACCAGAAAAAATGATATGCCCGCTGAATTTCTTGCCAGTTCATCCCAGGACGGTGGCTATTTGTTTTTTCGAACTGTCCGCCTTTTGACATCAACAAGCATGATAATTTTCATTAATGTTGAGAATAAATAATTTCAATTAATTTCATTTTGTTTTTAGATCGCTTTACCTTTTTATTTATATTATATGTCCGCGATGATAAATACATACACCTATAATATAGAAATAAAAAAATAAACCGATTCCAAAAATAGATGAGGTTTTAAGTTGTATTTCGACAGGTCATTCACCTGTATCAGCTGACGTAAGTTTATAGAACCAATCTGTTTACTATACAATATGTGAGTAGGCAGGTGGTTCTGTAACTTCATTACTGTGGTACCTGCAGGTATATGTATACGTCCCTAGAAGGAACAACAGGGTTTTTGTTACATATTGTATTCTTAAGAATATCAAGCGAAAATCAAATCAAATCAAAAATTATTTATTCCGAGCCTCAAACAAAGAACAGAAAAACAAAAAAAGCTAAAAATATCAATGCCCGGAAATGGTAACCGACTCAGCAATGCCACAACCACCGCACAACACGGGGCTGCGACGCTGATCTTCCGTCGGCACCACACGTACACGCTAGCACTGTGCTAACCACTGCGTATAACAAATTTATGAAGAAAAAAGATTCAGTAACCCCGAGCCGACCCACATATTGTCTATGGAACTGATAGATTGCGACACTTATCTATGGGTTCTGGGTTTGGCGCCAATTTTGAGATGTCGTGAAAAATATGTTGGACTTGCATAAATTTAAGATAAATTTGATTCAATGTTTTTATTAAATTACAAGGTAAAGGTCCGGTAAGCGCAACGTTGGTAGACCCCCCAAAAGATGATCCGACGACCTGGTCAGTATCGCGGGAGGTCGCTGGATGCAGATGGCGCAGGACCGGTCGATGTGGCGAGGTTTGGGGGAGGCCTATGTCCAGCAGTGGACGTCTGTAGGTTGATGATGATGATGATGGACCTTTAGGAGGTTCATTCTATTCCATAAATGAATTATTTTAAAAAATTAAACCACTTCTGGTTTATAAAAGTATATTATAAGTAAGTTTCTTTAACAAAAATACATTATTTAACTTAAAATAATTATTATTCTAAGATCATTTTATTATTTTACAAACCTTTTTCATTCCAGGAGATATAGCTAATCCGTGGTTGGAATAAAATGGCGGGAAACCACACAATAATATATACATTACTACACCAAGAGACCAAATGTCGCATGATTTATCGTATTTTTCTGGGCCTAGTACCTGAAAAACAGATTTGATTTAAAACAAAATTAATAATGGTCCGTTAAGATACATCATGTGCAGTATTGGACAAATAAAACGAGCTGAAACACGATGAGTCTATTTTGTCTTTTTTTTTTTAGTTGGAGGAAATCACCGGATCCCCACCCATTATGTGGGAGTTGAACCGCACTAAAACCTCCAACCGCTCACACTCAGCGTCCGAACCCCGGCTGAGGTCAAAACCCAGCACGGGGTTACGAGGGACGACGCGACGCGTTACGCCATCGGCACTCTTTCCCATCGCGCCGCCCCCGGTCTATTTTGTCAAGTACATAAATAGAACACTATACTTTCAGATTTCATCATCAGATCATCTCTATGATACCATATTATTGCATTGTCACGCGATATACATAAGTGTGTTTTCAGCTCAATCGGAAATCGGGGAGTTGGTCAAATTCACATCGTAAGATTAAATTAAATTTCAACATAAAAGTACTAGAAGCAACATCATAACCGGTTTACTTCGAAAAGAGATACCACCAAAACTGCAACTTTAATTAAATTACTCATAAGTAATGAACTAGCAGACATAAAAACACCTTTAAAATTCTAACCTAACTGAATACCTCCTTTCTGGTCGGTCAATTTGCACTTACCTCAGGAGCGACATAATACGGTGTATAACAAGGAGTTTGAAGCGTATCCGCTTGCGTTAGAGTCTCTTTTGCGAAACCGAAATCGGTTAATTTCAACACCGCGTTGGGCGCCACACTTGAATACAATAAGTTTTCCGGTTTTATATCTCTGTGCGCTATGTTCGTATCGTGTAAGTGACGTACTGCCACGCAAATTGAGTGCATTATCTGCAATAAATGGTGTACAGAAGAAAAAATTAAAACGATCGACTTAAATTTTTCAAGAATAGCACAGAAATTACTAGTCGGATATAATTTGTAGCGAAAAAAAGAATCATTTAAATCGGTTCATCCATTAAAATATACTCAAACACGCACGTACATCGCGAAATTTTGATTGATAGAAAGATAATGAATGAAACTGTTACTAAGATTTAAACCTAACTCCAAAAGCACTTGATCGATCTTGAATGAGTAAAATGGGCGAAGTTGAACGGGTCAGCAGAATATGAATGAAAAAATTATTGAACTTTAATTATTCCTTACCTCAGCAGCCTGTCGTTCCGTGAAAGCACCATCTCTGTTATCTTGGATCCTCTGGAACAACTCTCCACCGTCCATACATTCCATTACGACTAGGAGGCAAGTTTTACCCCCGTAGGCATTCTCGTAAACATCTATTACCTGAAAAGCAACAGCGGGCAACGGTTTATGCAAAAATAATCAATTCTTCATCATCAGCATGTTTATCTACACTAATATTCTAAAAAGAAAAACTTTGTTTCATTGTAATGTATAGGCACAAAAAATACTGGGCTGTTTTTAAAAAATATTTTACCATTCGAAAGCTAAATTAAACACGAGTAACATAAGCTACATTTTATTTTGGAAAAGTTAGAGATCCGTACTAAAACACCAATAATGTAAGCCAAGGTATGAAAAAAATACCAAAAAACTTTCGTACAAATCGCGTGCGCTGCGAAAACTATTGATTATAGAACAAAATAATGTACTACGGATTTGTAGTTCTTATTAAGATCTAACAGTACTGCCTGAACCCCTTTTTGACGCAGGTGAAATTGCGAGGATCAGCTAGTGTTTTATATAGACGTCCACTGCTGGACATAGGCCTCCCCTAAACCTCGCCACAACGACGGGTCCTGCGCTGTCTGTATCCAGTGACTTCCACCATCTTTATAATGCATAATGTAGTAGAAAAACTCTGATAATTTTAAATATATTTTATGTGATGTCGTTAAAAAGCACAACCTTTCTACCGTCACATGGCCCCCCTCCTTTGAAACAGAAGTTTCACAATTCAACTAGTATCTCTCACCTCAACAATATGCTTGCATCCACTGGCTCTCCAATGCAATTCGACTTCTCTTCTCGCTTTGATGCTGTCATGAAGAACTTTAAGAGCTCGCTTTACTCCAGTCTTCTTCTCTTTACATTCGAGTACCTGATGGAAAGAGAATCATAATTTAATGACAAAATTTAATACATTTTTATTTATAAATTTAAAAAAAATCTGTAATGTGATGAGAGCCATGTAACAAGTAGAATGATGAATTTAAAAGTAGATGTAAGTAAGAGAGGAAGGCAGAAGAAAGACCTGATTGTGTGGTGGATGATACGTTGGTTTGTGGTGTGACAGATGATGTATGTAATGATAGAAAGAAGTGGAGAGAGAAGATATATTGCGCCGACCACATCTAAATGGGATAAGGTGTAGCGAAAGAAAAGAAGTAAAAATTATACGCTAGATTAACGAGTCAGATCTTTATTAAATGTAAACATATGAGATAATGTACAAACCTATGCTTTCTAACAAAAATCCAAAGAAGTTAATCTAGAAAGGAAATACATGTTAAATCGCACACCAAATTTTAAAATCTTGTTCGTTTATTAAATAATTATTAGATGCGTGTTTTTAGATTTTTTTAGATTACACTTCAACTGCCTATTTGCTTTAGAAAATATTCTTTATTTTGCAAAACGAACCTAGATCTAAATATCTTAGACACATCCTAATTGAGAACCTCTTCTTTCTCAAAGTCAGTTACAATGACAATTAAAATTTATAAGACACCCAATGTATTTGTCATTCACTTCACATGTGACTGCATGTGATGTGTGACATTGCGCTGTCTTAAGGCGTCATAATATGTCGAGATAAAGCGTACATTAAGAAAACATCGGCTCGACAACAAAATATATAATTTCACAGAGTTAAATCTCTACATAGTATGAAACAAAATTGCTTCACGATATCTGTCTCTATGTATGCTTATATCTTTAAAACTACGCAACGGATTTTAATAATGTTTTTTTAATAGATAGAGTGATTCAAGAGGAAGCTTTATGTGTATAATACATACATCATATGTATACGGTAAGGCCCATATAGTAGAGTTTCTCAAGCTCTTTTAAATGAGCCCAAACACGATGGGTCTACGACCATCCGTTCTCAAGGTAATTTGTGGGGGGGTTATAATTATTTGGTGGGGAGGGCCAAAGACCCTTTCATTAATGGACCTAGATGCAGCTAGCTTATCAGTCAAGAACTTTGATCTTTTTGTTTAAAAGGTCAACATTAGCATTCCTATATTTCTTAAACGGCCACCTTTTAGGACTTTTCTTGACCCTCCTTTGAAGAAGGACAAGTCATAGTCATGTACATTGTATACTACAGATTTTTTTGGGAGGAAATCGCCCGTCTCCCACACACCTTGCAGCTGAAATATGTGGAAGTTGAACCGCACTAAAACCATCGACCGCTCACACTCAGCGTCCGAATCCAGAGGCCAGAACCCAGCACATGGTTATGCGGGACGGCATGACGCGTTACGCACTATAACACTATACCGTCGTGACGTCCTCATTGTGACTTCAGCTATCTTCAGACTATGCTACCATGTATACATATGAGTCAACGCACACGTGTATCGCCCACGATATGACGTATGTTATACCAAGAAATACTATTAAAGTGTATGATAGAAGCCATTCTTTATTATTCCAAGGAAATTACGTATAAGTACATTCATTACAAGTTGTATTATTTATTAGAAAAACTATCGTTTTCCATTTTGACGTGACAACGTCTTATAAATTGGTTTGCCGGGTGACACTTCAAGAAACTGCGTTACGCTCCGCTCACGTTATGCGCTCACAATGAGCGAGTGAGAGGCACGCGTCCCTTCCACTTTTTATGTCTGTCTCTCTCGCTCTTAGGCGGGCTAACCATGCCGTTGCATGCATGTCGTTGTCACGTAAAACTTTCGCCCGTATACCGACTTTACAGGCAAATTTTTTTTCAACAGTATCGCAATATAACATAGAAGTTCCACACGACTTTTCCATCATCAACCTCTAATTTCCTTATCATGAGACCACTTTTGATACATCATTTCCTTAACAAGAAAAAAACATCAAATTCATAAGATGGAGTTATCCGTAAACAAACATAGTTTAAACTCGTGTAAGCTTTGAACAAACATAAACAAATAAAATTTTAGTTTAATAATATTTAAAGAAAACTTTTTAAATACAAGCTTTTAAGATCCTGTATATCGTGTAGCAGTAGAATGCTAGCTAATACAAGTAAAACGAGCCCAAACACGACGGATTTAGCTTGTTTGGCACAAGAGTTCCTATGTTCCTTGCAAATCTATCATCAGACCACGACTGAGACCAGAACGTCCAAACCCAGCACGGTGTTATGCGGGACGGCACGACGTGTTACGCACTCGGCAATCCCTTCCGTCGAGCCTAGCAGTGGACAATAATAGCAAATACACTACTTTGTAATCTATTATTGTAAATCAAATTTGATTACCTTATCTTAGGCGCTAAGATAATACTTACACTGTTAGTCTCTTACTTTACAACGATAAAATATTTACTAGATTTAACTAATAATATCTTAGCCAGACTATTTTAGTTATGAAGAAAAAGTAATCATCAAAATCGGTTCATTGGGAAAAGTGCCAATACTCATGCCTAACATCAATCGTATTTTAAGGATATTTTGAAAATAACAAATTGGAGATAAAAGTTATGCATGTAATACGGTAGCACCTCCTTTTGCAAGTCGGTTGAAGCAAAGTGAGACTAAGTAACGAATGAAATATAACAGTAAAAAATCTTAATACGATTTCGTAACAAAGACCTTCACCTTGAAGTTATTTTTTTTTTCGGGTATTGGCCCTCCTCTCACTCCCACCACTGTAACTCCTGTGTAGCCAGGATCCACAGCGGCGACCATCGTAATGACTCTGAGCAGTGAAGCCCAGGAAAACCCGAGGGAAAGCTAACTTGTCTTGGACCCCGCAACGAATTTAATCAGAAGATGATAGAAGAAGTAGGAAAACATGAATTTCGACTTCCCTGCTCGCAAAAGGGGGAGACAATAAAATAACATTGAAAGATGCATTACGCCAGAATTGAGAAAAGCACCACGGACATTGATTTTATTAAATTGATTGGACCTATGCGGTGAGCTGTTATACTATTTAAGATGCCAATCATAGTTATGGCAAAAACGTCTGAATGCACGGAAATTTGCGCTGAATGCTACAAGATCTGTGTAATAAACGAATCTAGACGCTACTTGTAAGGAGTTTAACATAGTGACGCGTTCCATATGCCACCTTGAAGTTAATAGATAAAGATATATGAGGAAGGAATAAAGTGTTTAAATTAATATTACAACGGGAATTGTAATCTTCTTCACTACATAGTACAAACTACAAAGTAATTAATACAGGGTGTAAACAGAGCACTCCCGAAAACGAAGGCTGGTGGTAGTACTAGTGATACCTGTGATGATAAGCCAGGAAACCGGTCCATTCAGACGTTTTTTATGCAAAAAGCTTAACATCCTGTCACTAGTACTAACACCAGCCTTCGTTTTCGGAAGTAGTCTTCATACACTCTGTATATTAACATAGAATAGTATAAAACAAAGTCGATCTTTAAAACTACGCATTTTTTTTAATGATATAAAAACATAGCTCTAAGAGTAGGTAGGCACTTTCATTTGACACAAGAATCATCCAAATCAGCCAAACGAAAATTATGCGAGAACAAACACAAAAAAATACTTTTATTACAAAATAAAAACGACCGACTTCCATTTCTCAAGCATAACACAAAAATAACCAGTCAGATCTTTATCAAATTTATATGAGATAATGTTCAAACTGGAACAAAACTTTCTAACGAACTTGTTCGTTAAAAATTATCATTTTTAAACACAGATCCAAAAGTACCTACTAGTTCAATCTTAAAATAAAAATAGGATCCCACGAAAACTATCACCTAAGTTATGCGGAAACATACAAAAAAAAACAGACGAATTGATAACCCCCTTCTTTTGGAAAGTCGGTCAAAAATCCAGTCAAATCTACATTTCTGTCTAAAATACAAATGCACGCAATTTTAAACATTTGCTTGATTTGGTTGTTTCTCTTAAAACTCAACATCTTTAATTAAAATTACATCAGCAAGGTCGACACGGAAGCCGAAATGAAACATTTAATTGCTACAAAAACGTTAGAATTTATAATAAAACTTGAAAACGAGAAGTGTTTGAACACATAATATAAGCGCAGAAAGAAAGTGTTATAAAAATAGAAGGAAGAAAGAAAGTGTTTGAAAAAAATGTCTTTTTAAAAACAATATTTCCAAACAATTTTAAATTCGATTTTTTATTAACAATAATAATTATGAGACGATAATAAAATGTAAACGAATCGTGTTTAAGAAACTAACGTCACGTCGTGTTCAATTTTGGCTCCTGCCACAGACTTTGCGTTAACAAACCAATTTTGACGCAGTTCCCAGACCAATTAGTGAACATACAACGCATCAAATAGTATCAATAGATGACATTGGACAGCCACAGATGACAGAATAACTTTTCTTTCTGCATAAAAAATATTCTGTGTAAGAAAGTTTAATTTAACGATGTAATCGCCTTGCTATGTCACCTTGGGAATTCCCTTCCCGGTATTACTCGAAGGTCGCTTCTCGTCCTTCAAATGAAGCTTGAAAAGGACGCTTATAAAATGTAAACATATTTATTTAAAGACTACTTGATCGGCGTAACTTCGTCTGCGTCACAAAAGAAGGGTTCAGGCAACATTTGCGATGTATACATATCAATACAGCTAAAATGATTAGCGTATCTCTACTTACATCATGCATGTATTATACACATAAACCTTCCTCTTGAATCACGACATCTATTACAAAAAGTATCAAAATCGGTTGCGTATTTTTAAAGATTCAAGCATACATAGAGACAGCGTGAAGCGAGTTTGTTTTATACTACGCAGTGAAAAGAGAACACCACTTTTATTATCGTTACAATCAGTTGATAAGAAATTATCTAAATATGATAGAGTGCTAAGCGTAATCCAATTAGTAAGCATTACATTAACTATGGTAGAAAAAGAACAATTTAGACTTAAACGTTTACGAACACAACAAGTTTAAAAAGTGAAATAAAATACTTTTTATGGCATCACGAAAGATTTTGATATCCTCTTCCATATTGTAGGTTACACGATTGTCTGCGTCACAGAGGGATATAATGTCCTTCCTCGATAAATGGACTATCCAACACAATACAAGAAATATTTATTCAAATCGGACCAGTGGTTCCTGAGATTAGAGCGTTCAAACAAGCGAACAAACTCTTCGGCTTTATAATATTATACAGGGTGTCCCAAGAAGTATGGATAGAGGACGTAATTTCTTGACTTTACAGTAATATTTAAATAATTTTTATTCAAAATTATGACGTTAATTACTTTAAACATAATAGTGCAACTGATGAAGATCCAGTAGCCGAGAAATAAATCTTGGAGAAGTCTCATACTTATTTATTTTTAAGGTGTATAAAGTTGTTCGGGTCGAAAATTATATATATTTTTTTTAAATTATCATATCTCGAACTACGAAAAATCACGAAACATACATGGGGTGATACGGATACCTCAGGAAGTGCTCTACATCTGGACCTCCGCTTATCCATACTTCCTGGGACACACTGTATATAGTATAGAAGTATAGATAAATGTGAAGCGAATTTACTGGTATGTTTTTCACAGTTTATTTTATTCCAAAAAAAAATTTTAGAGGTGCAATTTTGCCGGATCGAATCCACGACCTCCGGTATGGAAGGCAAGCGTTTTACTTTAGTCACAACTTCGTGGTTTATATGAGGAATGATTTTTGGAACGAAGTTCCTTATCGCGCGTTGTGAAAGGGGGCTAGACGGAAAAAAAATCTTACGAAAAGTTGTCACGACACTTTTTGTTTTAGATGATTATCGCTAGATGGCGCTGTCATCAAAATCTTTTAAAACACGTTCCTTATCGCGCGTTACGTTAGGGAAAAAAAAATATAAGATATCTTTTAATCGAAAGGAACTTCGTTCTATTCGGGTGTCCCATGACACCTCTCAAGTTTTTTTTATTACTATCATTTAACTGCAACGTATTATTTATACAAATTACATCATAGCAGATACCTACTTAGCAGACATATGAGTCATCTGTATGTCATTTACTGAGTTCAACGACACATCTTGTATAGTTACATTAGTTTATCAATATAGAATACTTGTTTAAACGTTTTTAACGTATTTGTTAAGAATAACCGTTATCCCTACTAATATTATAAATGCGAAAGTAGCTCTGTCTGTCTGTTATGCTTTTCCGCTTAAAACTCTCAACCGATTTTGATAATATTTGGCACAATCTTTAAAACCTGAGAAAGGACAGACTTTATTTCAAAAAAAAAAGGAATGAAGATAAAACGGGTTATACGTAGACGACGTCGCGGGCAATAACTTTGCTTTTATTATTTTATTCAGTTGGAGGAAATCACTGGATCTGGATCACTGGAGTATGTGGGAGTTGAACCGCACTTAAACCTCCAACTGCTCACACTTAGCGTTGGAACCCCGGCTGAGGCCAGAACCCAGCACGGGGTTTTGAGGGGCGGCGCGACGCGTTACGCGCTCGGCACTCTCTCGGACATTATATCATATAAATTTGATGAAGATCTGACTGGATTTTTTTTTGGGCAATGCTTGAGAAATGGAAGTCGGTCGTTTTCAATTTTGTAAAAATATTATATTTAACCATAGAATCATAATACTTGGAATCCACACCATGAACAACAAAATGAAGCCAATTAAAAGTACGCCAATCGCGCGTAACAACTCGACTATCAGGGGTTAGAGTGTGCCGATGATACTCAATTTGTTTAGCATATTAAAATTTTACACACACATAAATTCATAAGAGAGAATGTTCAAAATTACTGCTTTCTAACAAAAAATAATCATTGAAATAGGTTCGTAATATAGAAATATGCTTAAAAACGCATAGCACATCAGTTGTGGAATCTTAAAGAAAATAAGGGACCACATGCCAACCATAACCTTTTATCTAACAGTAAAATTATCTAAATCGGTTCAGCACAACCAAAGTTAGGCGGTAACAAACGTAAAGACCTCCTCCTTTTTGGAAATCGACCAATAACAGTTTTAAATACAAATAATTTATTTTCAAACATAAAACTAAATTACATAAGGAGTTCAACAATGGCCCCCGCACTAGGCTAGGCCTGTATTGCGGGAGGCCGTAAGGATTGTACAATTATACGTTCCAATGAAAGATGGAAGAGAAAACAGCGGACCGCTAACAAGCATAAAACAATAATATAAAAACGATGTTACAATGTTACGATGAAATTAAACTTAGCATTACAATAACTAGTTATTTATTTTGAAGTTATTTATTTTTATTTTTAAATCTAATTGAAGTCCTCATTAACTGTTTCTGAGTGTCATGTATAATTAAAATTTTAATTTAGATGACTAAACAATTGATTAAATTCTATTTACTTAATTAATGGTAACGATAAGGTTCTTAATTTACGTTATATTGTCCTATTATTGTATATTTTTTGTCATGTTTATTTTTGGACAAATTTCTGTGTATGCATGTATTGTTTATGTGTTAGCTAAATTACCATCATTTAAAAAGGAAAAAAAAACTTTTATTTTGAAGTTACAAATTTAAGATAATTTTATTAGTCACTCAACTGGGATCGGTATCAAAATTGGCTTGTTTACTTTTGCCAAGTCTATGAAAGGAGCCAAAATTTAGCACAGTTCTTAAACTTGTAGCCATTGTAGTATTATAAAGAATTAATGTTTGTGATGTTGTAAGGGTAATCTTTACATCTACTGAACAGATTTTGGAAATGTTTTTACTAATAGGAAGCTATGTTATTTTTTAATATCATAAAGTGATATTAAAACTTGAATAGGACTTAAGGTAAGAGCTTTTTTTACTAAACTTGACACAAGTTTAAGGATTTGTTATTGCACCTTAGAGTATTAATATTATTTTAGAGAAATGAGCCATAGAATAGTGCGAATTTATATTATAAACAATTCTCGTGAACAATCTTACGCATCGTTAGAAAAAAAATTGCGCAATTTAACTACGAACTGAGCCAAAAAGGCCAAGGACGTAAGAAAAATTTTGAAATTTCGAACAATGTTGTTATCACATTCCAACAAGCAACGACACAAAATTATACAGCCTAATTTTACAAATGCACGTTATCTCACGGCTAAGGTAAAGCTAATTATACACGTTTACGTCATTTGTAAACATTTGTTTTGCCTAATCAACCGTTTTTCGCGTGAAATTTTTAAATAAAAACTCACCTTTCCATTGATACCAAGGCCGAGGACCGTGTTGGAGATGTCGTAATCATCGGTAATTGGGGTAGACTTGATGATTTTCGTGAAATTACTCATTTTGTTACACTTTTCAGATAAAACATTCGAGTTGCACGGTATTTTTTTTAAAGTTGCACTGCACTGGCAAAGGTATTCGTCACGCGAATGCCTAATTTAAATCCGCGAGTTAATTGCAGTTATTTGTTAATCACAGTTTTGACCGAATTCAATGCTTTTGTTATCTAAATTTATATGAATGACAAATTTTACACGAGCCCCGCTACTTACTGCAGCGTTGATTGAGCAAGACTGATGTGTTGCCAGATTTTAGGGTGGTATATACCGAGATTTGACATCGTCGGAATTTCTTTCGACTCTGATTGGTAAAACAAATTTTTCGAATTTATGAAGAAGAAAAATAATTTGACATAGTGAATGATGTATTCGTTTTATAAATTTAATGTTTGCCTATCAATACTTTCGAATTGGTGATTTTATTTGAAACAACTATTTCTTTGCCGTAGTCTTTAATTCCGACATTCTATACAATTTTGAATGTTGGCAGCACATTTTGGAAAATTCGTTCAGAAATACTAATATTATATTTGTTACTTTATTGTTTATCAAAATTTCGGTACAGAATTTAATAATAGTATTTAATTTTATTATCGCAAAAATTAATTTTGTAATTAAATTTACTTACTTTTTGTAGAATTTTACATTTTATTTAGGTTATACCGACATCTATCGGAAAATAGTTAAAACAAAAGCTATACAGCAGTGACATCTATTAGTGAGAAGTGAAAACTGTAGTTTCCAGTTTCTAATAATAGATGTCGCAACTATGCTCTACTTTTCATACTTGTCAAAATCGTCAATAGATGTCGCTGTTTTAGAATTTTTGACAAATTTGTCG
The DNA here is from genome assembly GCA_030269945.2 of Trilocha varians. Lineage (NCBI taxonomy): Eukaryota > Metazoa > Arthropoda > Insecta > Lepidoptera > Bombycidae > Trilocha > Trilocha varians. Next base: position 13,947,051 of record AP028278.1, on the reverse strand, counting down.
CATTTAATTTTTTCAATTTCTAATTGAACCCATTGATTTTGATTTAGATCTCCTTGAAAGGATATCTTCATAATCACCATTTTAGAGTTCAAACTTAGCTTTTTGTTCATTAAGGTAAAATAATATGTTACTAATATATTTTGTACTTGACTGTTTACCCATTACTGCCCACTACTGGGCTCAGGTCTCCTCAGTAGAGGGATCAATTGTCGGATACATTCTCAGTAGGTTTAAAAGAATCTATAGCTTAAAATAATTAAAACAACCGCTTGACATGTCCATCTTTAAACATGGTTAAGAATAGGAATGTATAGGTAAGTAATATAATAGTGATAATTAATCATTCAAATCGGTCCAACAAAACCAAAGCAGCAAATAAAAAAAACAAAAAAAGAAATCAGTTATAAAGATAGTTACAAATAAAATGTGCAATAATGTATTTTAAAGAAAACTTTTTAAGTACAAGACTTTAAGATCTTGGATATCATGTAGCAGTAGAGTACTAGCTAATACAAGTAAAACGAGCTCAAACACGACGATCACCTTCAGAATCCATCATCAGATCAGCGCCATGTTGTCACATTATTGCATTGTCACGCGATATACATCTGCGTACAAAATGTCAGCTCAATCGGAAACCGGGAAGTTTGTCAAATTGAACTCGCAAGATTCAACCTTTACATAGTTACATCCAGTGCAAGTTAATATAAAAAAAACTAGTAAAAACATACATATTTCATGTACTTCACGGTGACTGCCCACCATGAGGATTTACCTTGACACCAATGGTTGTCAAAGCACATCATATTTCACAACAATTTATTACAATTTTTAGGTTATTTTCCGCTTAATATTTTATGTCCTTCTTCAAATTAGGTTTGAAACATATTCAAATACAAATAGTTTATTATCAAACATAAAACTAATTTACATAAGGAGTTCAACAATGGCCCCCGCACTAGGCTAGGCCTGTATCGCGGGAGGCCGTAAGGATTGTATAAAGAATTTTTGAAATCGGTGCAGTAGTTTCGGAGCCTATTCAAAACGAACAAACAATCAAACCTTTCCTCTTTATAATATTAGTACAGTTTCAATTTATATCTTCTATATTAGTGTAACTGTGGATTACGGTCAAAATATTATCTTCATTTTAAAAGAAATATCGTACATATTTTTAGGAGTTTCATGTCTATTCAACACGTTTATTAACTTGTCGACTAGACTATACCTAAAACTTCTAAAATAGTTAAAATACTTTCATGCTTTATAAACGGGTTCTTACCACGATATTGAATTAATTGAGTTGTCTCGATATTTCGTTGTTGTTGCAAACGTCATGATCACGAGAAGACTGGATACTGCGGGTCGATTTAAGCAAACAAATCTGTCTACCCTCTTTCTCGTTCGCTTTTGGGTAGTATCACTGGAACTCGAACGACACACCACACTCACTGTATCTACAAGACTCTCTGAGCATAAACCCTTAGTGACTGTTGTGTTTAGCACTGGATTCCACATATCGATAATCTGAAGCCGTCACCCCGAAAACCGCGACTGTCTGAATAAGTTTATAGTTAAAATAAATCCTGAAAAGTTGAAATATTCAGCCCTTAGTAATTACAGCGGATTTTATGTAATAATCCCTACTTCCTTACTAATATTATAAATGCGAAAGTAACTCTGTCTGTTACGCTTTCCCGCTTAAACCTTTCAACCAATTTTGATGAAATTAGACACACACTCTTTAGACCCTGAGAAAGAACATAGGCTACCTTTTTATTGAAAGTGACGCAGACGAAGTTGCGCGGGCACGCTAATATATCATAAGTACAGAACCTTCTGGAACTAGTGACCTTTAAAGGATTATCGCGGGACATTTTGTGCTTTCGAAAAGAAATCGCCGTGTTCAAGATCCTTTGTTTGGCAAACGCTATGATGTTATTTAATACGCCCACTGTAACACAGTGGAAATAACTAGCAGTAAACCAAACATAAATTAAATAGTTTTCAAGAAAACTTTTAAATAAAAGCTTTTAAGATCTTGGATATCATGTAGCGGTAAAGTGCTGATTAAGACAAGTAAAATTAACCTAAACACGACGAGTCTATCTCATTTAATACTGGAGTTCCTATGGCTACCTTACGAATCCATCATCAGATCACCGCCATATTATTGCATTGTCACGCAATATACATCTGCTTGCACAGTTCAATTGAAAGCCGGTAAGTTTTTCAAATTTAGATTCCACCCGAATTCACATAGTTACCGTCATAGTTAGGTACATCAAGTGCAATAAAGCTTGTAAAAATGGCCGCTGTTGTATTAAAATTGAAAGTGTTCAGTAAACTATCTGTTATTAACTTTACTGTCTGTCTGTGTGTCCCTGCGACACCGCCATTGCACTTTCTCCTCGCCGCGATCGTGACTCACGATCACTGTGGCCACTAGAAATACGGTCCAAGAGCGACGGTAACTGTAGGCTTTTCACCATTACATGACATATAAGTTTACATAAATGACAATAAAAAAAGGTACCGAAAAACGAACGAGAAAGAGGGTTTTTTTTTTTTTAGTTGCAGGAAATCACCCGCGGGGCGGTTGGGTATGTGGGAGTTGAACCTCACTAAAACCTCCAACCGCTCACACTCAGCGTCCGAACCCCGGCTGATGTCAGTACCCAGCACGGGGTTATGAGGGACGGCGCGACGCGTTACGCCATGGGCACTCTTTCCCGTCGCGCCGCCCCCGGAGAAAGAGGGTAGACAGATTTTCTGCTCATAAGTAATCTACCCGCAGTACTCAGTGTTCCCGTGATCATGGCGCTTGTAACAACAAAATATCGGGATCGATCATTTAATAACAATCGTGGTAAGAACCCGTTTAGTAATTGTGTAAGTGATGAGATGACACCATTTTGTTTGCTTACTCAATTATTCTTATTCGAATAGTAAGAAGAAAATGTTGAGATTCAACGGATTTTTCAAATGTGTGCAAACTACTAATAGGCTATTACGCACCAAGCTAATAAAACTACTCATAAAAACGCAAAATATATTTTATATTCCAATTATAAATTCGTGTTTTTTTATCTGTGCTTCGAATGTCAAAAACGCTATCCGCCATGATGGCTTGTAATATGACGTCACCTCTACAGTAAACCCCTTAGCAAATCGTAGTGTTTACACCGCTGTTTACTCTGTTAGTGACGCAAAAGTGACGTTAGAAGATGGCGGTGCAATTGGCGACGTTTTTGCACCAAATTTTAAATGGCAAATTTTAGCATAATTTGGCAAAAAAAAGTTGTGCTATTTTTTTATAGGTTTTTATGAACAAAAGATTAAATTAAAATAGAAAAAAAAATGGGGTGGAATAGCCTATTGTAGGGTATTTCGTTTTTTTATGAGAAAAAGAACCTAATAAAAGAGTTTTTAATCCTTTTCAAATATGCAGGTTTGCTCACAACGTTTTCCTTCAACTGACTCTTAAGATGATTAATCGCCTCTTCACTGGCCATAATGATGAATCAGTAACCCGAGGTCTCTCAACCATATCAAGACTAATCTACGTTTTATATCTTGTTGCAAATATTGTATTATTACATCTTTATTTATTTGACAAAATACACAGCTTCACAATTTAAAGAAAATCAGAATTTTAAAACAACAAACTGAGACGCGTCTGTCACGAATGGAGAATTCAGTTAGAACATCACATTAAAAACCGCTAAAATGATGAGTGTTTCTCTACTATATCATGCATGCATTATACACATAAACCATCCTCTTGAATCACGACATCTATCATCAAAATCCGTTACGTAGTTTTAAAGATTTAAGCATACATAGAGATATAGAGACAGAGAAAGCGACTTTGTTTTATACATATGTAGTGATTTAGTCAACACGGCTTACTGTGATTTTAGTCTGTTCAAGGGTAATATGTAATAAGTCACAGTAATACTAAAGTATTAAGAATTATATATAAATTACCTAACAAATCGGTACACAGATACTACTCATGCTTTACTTCTGCGAGTCCACCATCTTGCAGAAACAGGCGGCGTCGTGGGCGAGGGAGAGAATATATTCCTCCCTCCGCCCAGCGATTTCCCGACGCCGCCGCCGAGCAAGGGGTCAGAACCGGGATAAGAGTTTCGGGTCCCCAACGCATGTGAGTGCGAGCGGAGACCCAAGAAGGTGTCGTGTTTCGCTCAGCACGCCCTTAGCGTTAGAGCAACTGGGGGATGGTAGACCGCGCTCCCGACCCACGCTGGTTCGGACCCCGGTCCAGATCCGGTGATTTCCTCCAACTAAAAAAAAACTGATACTACTCTCTCAGATTTCACTAACTCAAAAACTTCTTCTTGTTCTTGAAAAGCTCAAAATTGTTCTAAAACTGAACTGTATTTTCAGAACCACCGTCGCTTATTAACCTCTGCAAAGTCAGGGAAACCTGACTTCCTTTTAAGGACTCTCTGCAAGCCTCGTTTGAAGAAGGACAAGTCATATTATTACCGCAAAATTTTTGCCTGACTGTTTAATAATCTGTGTGAAATCAATTTCGTTATTGCAAAATTTTTCGCGTGATTTATGTTCATATTTTAGCAATATGATTCTACATATTTGATGTTATGTAATACCTACACGGAAATCGAACTAGGTAGATATTAATTGCTGAATTTGAATGGACCAAGAAAGCTTTAGGCCGACGTGAGTAGACCTATTAGCAAAGTGGAAATCTATAAGGTAATTTGTAAAGCTGAAGAGTTTGTAATAAATTTCTTTAAACACTCGCGGTTATCTACAAACACTTACATTATTACTAAACGGGTTCTTACCACGATTATTTTAAATTGAGAGATCCCGATATTTCAGCACTGTTTCAAGCGCCATGATCACGGGAAGACTGAAGAAACTGGATGCAGTTTCACAAAGCCAGGGTTTTGTCATCTGAACGCCGTTACATACCAAGACTGGTTAAGGAAGCTATTAAAATTTCGAGGAATAGCACTTTTAATCGGGGTGACTGCTTCAAACTATCCTGTATGTGGAATCCAGTGTTAGACGAAAATAAAGTCAAAAAATCTAGTTTTAAGACGGCAGCCGATACTGTCAGTGTGATATGTCGAAATGTGAGTTCGAGTTCCAGTGGTACCGGCAAACTAACGAGAAAGAAGGTAGACAGATTTGTCTGCTCTTAAATGACCTACCCGCAGTTCTTCAGTCTTTCCGTGATCATGGCGTTTGAAACAGTGCTGAAATATCGGGACCTCTCAATTAAAAATAATCGTAGTAAGAACCCGTTTAGTAATAATGTAAGTACTGAAGAGTTTGTTTGAACGCGCTAATCTCAGGAATCGGTGGTTCGATTTGAAAAATTCTTCACTTCACCTAATCCCATTTAGATGACGCAATATGTCTTCTCTCTCCACTCCTTTCTATCATTACCTACATCATCTGTCACACCACAAACTAACATATCATCCTTCACACAGTCAGACCATCCTCTCTTCAGACTTCCATCTACTTTTAAATTCATCATTCGACTTGTTACATGGCTTATATCACTTCTCATCACATGCCCGTACCAACATAACCGTTTGCTCCTTAACTCGTCACAGACAGGCGCCACTTTACTTTACGGGACACCCTGTATACATGGTGATTTGTTAAAGAAGGTTTATATTGCAGGAGGGTGATGAGTACTCTGTTCTAATACGGAATATTACAAAAAATAGGTAAAAATACAAAAAAAAAAAAATTTTTTAATTTAAATTGGACAAAACTACCTCAAAAATAAACAATTTCGGCTAAAAGAGTGTGGACTAACGACCTCTAGTGATATCGCGCACCCCACACCTCCGCCACACCCATCAGCTGTCGAAAAACCATCATTTTGCAAGAATTTTAGATATTTGTAAGTTGTGATTACTAAGGCATTAAGCCATATTCTTTTGAAATATTTTTACTGGTCGTATATAACCATCAGCTACCATGACCTTCAATATGTTCTCTCACTAAGAAATCACCCTGTATAAAATGTAAAATTAAGAATACTGCGTTTAAGGAGTTTGTGATGTAACGTCGCAATAAAATTGGAAAGTATAATTTGGCAGCACATAAAGCAATAATTGCGTGTAATTTCAGACAATTGAAAACATTTTGAAATCACTTTCAAAAACATGTGTTGTCTAGTAAGTTTACTACTGCTTCTTTAAAAGATTATATTATTTATTTTAGATACAAGCTTTTAAGATCCTGGATATCATGTAGCAGTAGAGTGCTGGCTAAGACAAATATAAAAATAGGTAAAAAAACTTTTTAAGTTAAACGGTTTTATGTTAAACATACATTGCACTTTTTAAGATAAATGTACTAAAAACCAAAAAATAATAAAATAGACACAGTCGTGGGAATTGTAAAACCGTTGGGCACGTCTACAATTGTCTACAATCGTTGATTAAAATGTTTGTTTTGTAATGTTACACTATAATTAAGACAACAACGATCGTAGAAAATTGACGTGCCCAACGGTTTTATGTCTTTGTTTAGCACAGATCCTATGACCACCTTCCGAATCCAACATCAGATCAGCGCCATTTTGTCATATTATTGCAAGATAGACTCATCGTGTTTTGGCTCGTTTTACCTGTCTTAGCTAGCACTTTAGTTGGGTGATTTATAGTGTTTTAAATTACTATTTAGGTTTATTTTTTTCATTACAACAAAAACTGACACATATAGGAACTAGAATTGTGAAATTTGAATAACAATAGTTGTACCCAGCATGCGGAACATAAAACAATAGAGTTAGCCTTTATTTAGGGTCAACAGAACGTGCCCACTTACCGTGAAAAGGCATGTAAGTGTGACTCATAGTTTGTAAACACACGTAATGGAATCACGTATACGGGCGCTTGGAGTTTTTGCGCTTTTTTCATAGCAGTAATTTCGACTTTGTGTACAAGGCTGGAAGTTGACTGCTTTGAAATAGAAGTATTAAAATTTTATGAATTTTTGTGTTGGTACACATTAAAAGTTGATTAGTTCTCTAGCAAAAGAAGTAGAGGGAGACAGTTCAAACGATGGGTTGATGACGTCAAGAAGATAGCAGGCAAAACATGGACCAGAGAAGCGAGGGACAGAGAGAAGTGGAAGAGTCTGGAAGAGGTCTACGTGTCACAGGACACACCGACCACAGCAGCGGGCACATCCGATGCAATTTAGGATAAGTTAGTTGTAAGTTTTATTTGTATAGTTTTAAGGTTGGTAATAAAGGCTTTTGAAGTTCTCTAGTGACTAGTCTAATAGGGGAAATAAACAAAAATAAGGGAATTATAACGAAACATTTTCTAATCGAATCGTCCCACTCAAAATAAAGTTATGTAAGCATTATCTTTGAAGTGGCAATGGGCAGGACACATTGTGCGAAGAACGGATGGCCGGTGGGGCCGAAAAGTTCTGGAGTGGCGGCCACGAACCGGTAGGCGCTATGTTGGTAGACCCCCCACAAGATGGACCGACGATCTGGTCAAGATCGCGGGAGGTCACTAGATGCAGATGGCGTAGGACCGGTCGATGTAACGTGGTTTGGGGGAGGCCTATGTCCAGCAGTGGACGTCTATAGGCTGATGATGATGATGATGATGAAGCATTACAAAATCAACAATTTTCCTCCCTTGAAAGTATTTTCTTTTAAAATCTTTTTGGATCAGCCGACAGTTTAAGATCTGTATAATAACCTTTTTTTAAAAGTCTGTCAAGCAAGATCTACAAAGTAATTCAATTTATCCATTATACGATAAAGACAAAAAAGAAAAAATAATCATTCGGTCTTGGTGCCTTTTAAAATGGCGACAAATTTTACTGTAATCATTTAATGCCCAAAATCTATCATAATTAGGTACCTATGCTCAAAATATAACACAAAAAAAGTAAAAACAGCATTAGATAATTATATAATTAGTAGAAAAAAAAACTCACTTTGATTTTAAGTGGACAGCGTTTTGAATTAAAGATGAATAAGCAAAATTTGCGTCCGTATGTATAAGTAATATATTAATTCCTGCATAATACTCATAATAACAATAATATTATGCATTTAGATTAACAGATACATAATAGTAACATTAAGACATAATAAAATTATAACTAATCATTTTTATTTCGTAATTTGTTTTGCTTCCGACAATTAAATTGCAAACATGTTTAGTCATAACTAGCTGATCAACTTCAGCTTGAAAATTTACGACATCACATCAAAAACTGCTAAAATGATGAGTGTTTCTCTACTATATCATGCATGTATTATACACATAAACCTTCCTCTTGAATCACGACATCTATTAAAAAAGCCGCATCGAAATCCGTTATGTAGTTTTAAAGTTTTAAGCATACATAGAGACAGACAGTGTGAAGTGACTTTGTTTTATACTTGTCCCATTTTAGTTGTTTTGTCACCTCGCCCAGTCTCGTGCCGGGTTCTGTCCTCGGCCGGGATTTGAACGCTGAGCGTTAGCGACAGGAGGTTTTGGTGCGGTTCGACTCTCACATACCCCACTCGCGGGGCGGGTGGAAGCCGCCCCGTGAGAGAGATTCGGAGATTTCCTCCACAAAAAAAAGTTATTTTTGATGTTGATTACACATGTAATAATTGTATGGTCCTTGTGCACTTAAGTCGATTTTTGAGTTGATTCCCTTTAGATTTGTAAATTATGTAAATTCAGAAACTGCATTGAAATTATAATTTTTCTTCTTTAGCATATTATGTCTATTACAAAAAAGCTTTTAAATAGAAGCCTTTGATCTTCCAGGTATTACATAATAGTAAATTGTTAGCAAAGACGAGTAAAACGGAGACCAAACACTAGGAGACTATTATAGATATTGCAGAGGTTCATGAGCGACGCTAACCACTTACGATCAGGTGGCCCGTTGGCTCGTCTGCCTACATGGCAATAACAAAAAATACTAGGAGACTATTTTGTTTAGTACAAGAGTTCCTATAGCTTTCGACTCTATCATCAGATCAGCGCCATTTGTCACATTATTGCATTGTCATGCGATATACATCTGCGTGAAAATTATCAGCTGAATCGGAAACCAAGAAGTTGATCAAATTCAACTCTCAAACAAAATTTCACCCGAATATACATAGATACATCCAGTACAAGTTAATATAAAGCTTTTAAAAAGCTTTTACGTGACAAAAAGTATTTTCTTATTAAAAAAGACTTCACATAATATTAGAAAAGCTTTGCACAAAATAAAGCTTTAACGTGACACAAAGTATCTCTTTACTAAAACACTTTCCATCTTCATTGAATATTTAATTGTAATTAGTAATTAAAATGAGTACAATCGTCTAATTAGTGGTGTCGACGTGTAACCTAGATTAGTACTGGATTACGTGTGAACAACTGTTGCAGGGGTTTGCAACTTTTGGGCCGGTTTATAGTTAAACTGTACCAACCCATTACTGCCCACTGTTGGGCTCAGGTCTCCTCAGAAGAGGGATTAGGCATAGTCCACCACGCTTGCCCAGTGCGAATTGGGGACTTCACATATCTTCAAAGGATTTTTAGAACCCTTTTCCGACATGCAGGTTTCCTCACGATGTTTTCCTCACCGTTTTTAGGCAGTGCACACAGTTTTTAAGCGCGTCCTTCCGTACGGAAGGACGCGCTTCGACCACTCGGCCACCACGACTTCTATCTATCTATAAATCTATAGTTAAACACAGTAACTAAATTTGTTGTTCCGTTTTTGACAGACTTCAAACAAGAAGGAGGTTCTAAAGTAAATCATTGGTTGACATTTTTTTTTTGTATTGCCATGTAGGCAGACGAACCAACGGGCCACCTGATCGTAAAAAGGTAAAAAATAACGAATTACTTATTATCTAAACGTTACAATGGTTCATGAGCAACGATAAAAAATATTCTCTAGAAGCCTGTATACAAATAATTTATTTGAAAGAAAACTTTAAATACAAGCTTTTAAGATCCCGGATATCATGTAGCAGTAGAGTGCTAGTTAATACAAGTAAAACGAGCCCAAACACGACAGGTCTATCTTGTTTAGCACAAGAGTTCCTATGACCTTCCGAATCCATCATCAGATCAGCGCTATTTTGTCAATTAATGCATTGTCACGCGATGCAAAATCTCACCTCAATCGGAAACCAGAAAGTTTGTCAAATTTAGCTTACATGAACTTACATAGATTACAAAGTTACATCCACTGCAATTTAAAAATAAAGCTTGTAAAAAAAGTACAAAGCGTCACTTGTATTTTGATCTTTCTCCTGATATAAATACTCTACGGTTCAAAAAAGAGTTCCATATAACACCAACCTTGCCCAAAGCCCAAAAAAAACTAAAATCCTAACGACATTTTGACATGGTTGTTCACCCCTGACTTCGATGGATCCGGTTAAACGACTAAATGACGTAAGAGAATGGAAACTTACTTAAACTAACACTAGGACTTTAAGTTGAACTTCGACTTATCAAAACAGGCTTTCATTTGCATCGAGATATTACAATTTTATCTTAACTTCCTAATGTGGTTAAGATTTCTACCTACTGGTCTACTACATGAACCTTAACAGCACTGTTTGTTAAAAACAACCTTGATTTAATTAAATTTCATACTAGGGCTCGAATTAAGAATAAATTATGTACAGTTCCTAGCAAAACTAGACTAATGTACAATTTTTTTAAAACACTCGCGGTTATCTACATCACTTACACTATTACTAAACGGGTTCTTACCACGATTATTTTTAATTGAGAGGTCCCGATATTTCGGCACGGTTTCAAGCGCCATGATCACGGGAAGACTGAGGAACTGCGGGTAGGTCATTTAAGAGCAGACAAATCTGTCTACCCTCTTTCTCGTTCGTTTGCCGGTACTTGAAACAGTGCTGAAATATCGGGACCTTTCAATTAAAAATAATCGTGGTAAGAACCTGTTTAGTAATAGTGTAAGTAATGTACAAAAGTGTTTTGTGTGCAGCTCTACGCTTTTTCAATAAGGTTCCATGATCAATTAAGAACATAACAGTGGTAGAAAAATTCAAAGTTAAACTTTATGAACTGTTGGTGGAAAAATGTTATTACACTGTTTCAGAATTTTTAGATGATGACACTTTATAGATAAGCACTAAATATAATTAATTTGTTAAATTTGTATTAACTGACAAGAATGACATCATTCGCAATCATTTACCTATAATATTGTAAGCCTAAAATGGCGCAGCATGGCAGACCAGACTACTTTAAATACAAGACCTAAATGTAAATACCTATGTTGACAATAAAATATATTTGATTTGATTTGATTTAACTCATCCGTAGTACCAGTATCCTCTCCTCAATAGTCTGTGTGTCTATTGATCAGACGATACGTGTGACCACCTCTAGCTACTGCTACATGAACCTTAACCCATCCGTAGTATCAGTATCCTCTCCTCAATAGTCTGTGTGTCTATTGATCAGACGATACGTGTGACCACCTCTAGCTACTGCTACATGAACCTTAACCCATCCGTAGTACCAGTATCCTCTCCTCAATAGTCTGTGTGTCTATTGATCAGACGATACGTGTGACCACCTCTAGCTACTGCTACATGAACCTTAACCCATCCGTAGTACCAGTATCCTCTCCTCAATAGTCTGTGTGTCTATTGATCAGACGATACGTGTGACCACCTCTAGCTACTGCTACATGAACCTTAACCCATCCGTAGTATCAGTATCCTCTCCTCAATAGTCTGTGTGTCTATTGATCAGACGATACGTGTGACCACCTCTAGCTACTGCTACATGAACCTTAACCCATCCGTAGTACCAGTATCCTCTCCTCAATAGTCTGTGTGTCTATTGATCAGACGATACGTGTGACCACCTCTAGCTACTGCTACATGAACCTTAACTCATCCGTAGTACCAGTATCCTCTCCTCAATAGTCTGTGTGTCTATTGATCAGACGATACGTGTGACCACCTCTAGCTACTGCTACATGAACCTTAACTCATCCGTAGTACCAGTATCCTCTCCTCAGTAGTCTGTGTGTCTATTGATCAGACGATACGTGTGACCACCTCTAGCTACTGCTACATGAACCTTAACTCATCCGTAGTACCAGTATCCTCTCCTCAATAGTCTGTGTGTCTATTGATCAGACGATACGTGTGACCACCTCTAGCTACTGCTACATGAACCTTAAACCTCAGTGTCCTCAAATAATCCTAATATGATAGTTCTAAAGCCGGTAAATGCCGTAATAACATTTAGCTCGGTATTGTGTCATCCTTATTATGATGCAAATATTTTGTGTTTGAAACTGCAGAGAAATTGTTTTGACTAATAAGTGATTTGTCAAACTGCTATTCGTGAAATGTTCACCTAGAATAGGGTTGGCAAAAGATTAATTAAAAATAAGGAAAAAAAAACAAAAATATATTTTTTTTTCAGTACCAGGTAAATTATAGGTATTACGCTATTAACGTTATTATCTATAGCGCTTTAAACATTTATTAATGAACAAAGATATTGGAGAAAGTTCAGAGTAGTAAAATTATAGAAAAAAAACTTGAGAGATCACGGAACATCCGAATAGAACGAAGTTCCTTTCGATTAAAACGTTTCTCATAAAAATTATTTCCTTTCGTAACGCGCGATAAGGAACGTGTTTTAAAATATTTTGATTACAGCGCCATCTAGCATTAATCATATAAAACAATATAAGTAATTGTTTTAAAAGATTTTGATCACAGCACCATCTAGCGATAATCATCTAAAACAAAAAAGTGTCGTGACAACTTTTCGTAAGATTTTTTTCCGTCTAGCCCCCTTTCACAACGCGCGATAAGGAACTTCGTTCCAAAAGGAAATTATGCTCTTGTTAGCAATCTTACTTGATAAATATACGATATTATACGACTCTTTTGTTAGATTACATGCAGACACAAAACAGAAAAAATCACTCAACTGTCAGGAATTATATTTTTTCTAAACTTTTCATTCGCGTCGCACCAACCCTAGTTAAAATGTATTGAACCATTTTCAGGAAAAACGACTATTGTCTATTGTATGATCCGGTATCTATTCTATCACCAATTAGTTATGTACCTGTGTATCATATTCTAACAATTGGTAACAGTATTTCATTTCAAAACATAGAAATTCCGCAGAAAACTGTACAATTTAGGTGCTTTGTCCACTCTGAATGCTCTCTTTTGTAACATAAGGTCGATGTCTTAATATAATCACAGTATAGACTATTGAGGAGAGGATACTGGTACTACGGATGAGTTAAGGTTCATGTAGCAGTAGCTAGAGGTGGTCACACGTATCGTCTGATCAATAGACACACAGACTATTGAGGAGAGGATACTGGTACTACGGATGAGTTAAGGTTCATGTAGCAGTAGCTAGAGGTGGTCACACGTATCGTCTGATCAATAGACACACAGACTATTGAGGAGAGGATACTGGTACTACGGATGAGTTAAGGTTCATGTAGCAGTAGCTAGAGGTGGTCACGCGTATCGTCTGATCAATAGACACACAGACTATTGAGGAGAGGATACTGGTACTACGGATGAGTTAAGGTTCATGTAGCAGTAGCTAGAGGTGGTCACACGTATCGTCTGATCAATAGACACACAGACTATTGAGGAGAGGATACTGGTACTACGGATGAGTTAAGGTTCATGTAGCAGTAGCTAGAGGTGGTCACGCGTATCGTCTGATCAATAGACACACAGACTATTGAGGAGAGGATACTGGTACTACGGATGAGTTAAGGTTCATGTAGCAGTAGCTAGAGGTGGTCACACGTATCGTCTGATCAATAGACACACAGACTATTGAGGAGAGGATACTGGTACTACGGATGAGTTAAGGTTGATGTAGCAGTAGCTAGACACACGTATCGTCTGATCAATAGACACACAGACTATTGAGGAGAGGATACTGGTACTGCGGATGAGTTAAGGTTCATGTAGCAGTAGCTAGAGGTGGTCACACGTATCGTCTGATCAATAGACACACAGACTATTGAGGAGAGGATACTGGTACTACGGATGAGTTAAGGTTCATGTAGCAGTATTGCTCGGTTATCGTGCAATATTCAAACTTCACGTTTTGTTAGTTTTTACTTCATTGTAAAGGTTTTTTTCGCTTCAATGAGGTTCATTGGAGCTTGTAACCCAATTCAAAGTTAAATAATAACAACAATAGTGAAATTTACATTGTGTTGTCAATTTATTTACAAACAGACAGTTTTGTTACGGCTAAGTTGAGCGTGGGCATTGGATTGCACATTTTTAAACATTTCTTCTACGGTAATAACATGAAACTATTTTATTCTAAAGGGAGGAAAAAGGTCTTCAATTTGACTATGTTTAAAATATTTATCTTTTGCCTGAGTAGATTCAAATGATTCTTTATTTATACGGATAGTTGTGATTATCGCAGGGTCCTATTTATCCGCGGATACCGCACCATCGCGTTTGATGCGGCGTGCGTGCTGGCGGGGACGCCGCCCTGGGAGTTGGCGGCGGAGGTGCTCGCTGACGATTATCGTTGGCGATGCGACCTCCGCACCCGGGGCGTTGTGCTTCCCCTGCGGGAAGCGGTCCGGGATCGGAAGGTCCAATCTCGGCGGTCTGTAATGGACTCGTGGGAACGACGAATCGCTATCCCCACTTGGGGTCTGCGGACCATCGAGGCGATCCGCCCCGTCCTAAAGGACTGGGTGGGTCGTGGCGAAGGACGTCTCACCTTTTGGCCCGAAGCACCCGTGCCCGGTCAGCATCTGCATCGGATCCAGGTGGAGCCGACGACGAGGTCCAGGATGCGACCAGGATACACGGGAGCATACGCTCGCTGTGTGTTTAAAATAAGATTTCAACTTTCAGTTTTCGATCATTAGTCTGCCTCGTGTCTCTGCTCCTATTTTTTCTAAACTCATCAAATCTCGTTTAAACAAGGTCGTTCAGTTTATATAGATCAAACTAATTTATTTTTCTCGCGATGACTCACTAATATGTCAATATAAATGTCAAGTTTTAATTATAGACAAATGTCATTTGGTTTATTAAATTTTACACATGACTTGGTCTACATCAGAAATAAATAATTTTGAAGAAAACTTTTTAAATACAAGCTTTTCAGATCTTGGATATCAAGTAGCAGTAGAGTGCTAGTTAATACAAGTAAAACGAGACCAAACAGGTCTATTGTTTAGAACAAGAGTTCCTATTACCACCTTCTGAATCCATCCATGACAAATGTCATATTATTGCATTTTGCAAGATTCCACCCGAACTTACATAGTTACATCCAGTGGAAGTTAATATAAAGCTTGTTAAAAGAATCACCAAAAACGATTCATCTAGCTACCAAGTAAGGAAATAGAAGCCAATCCATTGCTTTTTTTGTAAAAAAGTTATTTGTCAAAAAAGTGCGTACAAATAAACATATACTTTTATCTTTTACTAGGTGACCCGCGCAACTTCGTCTGCGTTACAAAGGGGTTCAAAAATTGTAGCCTATGTGTTATTCTGATGTATAAGCTATATTGTGGTAAAGTTTCATTCAAATCCATTCAATAGTTTTTACGTGAAAGAGTAAGAAACATACATCCATACATACAAACTTTCGCCTTTATAATATTAGATTTATATAAATACATCTGGATATAACATTTAAGTGACATTTCGTTGTTTTTTGTTTTGATGCTATAATTATTTCCTGTAGTCAGCTTGTCCAATGCTGGGCCACAGAATATATATACAGAAAGAAAGTGTTAAACTACATTTCCATATTGGCTCGACAACTTCCAATGCACGCAAATGACAACTGGTAGGCCAACTGTCAAACGTTGTTTCACATAGTTTCAATGTCGGTCAAACAAAACCCCCGTTTACATGTTGGTTGGCCGACACCGTCATTTGAACTAGTCGTGATCAATTTTGGCTACTCATACTTCGCATAAGTATAGACTCAAATTTTGGTATAGTTGAATTTTTTATTTCTGTGTAATTATTTTGTGACTGGACGAAGACCATCGGCCGGTTTTTTGTTGACGTAATCAACAACGGAACCAGTTAAATTGGTTCAATTTTTGGAGCTTTTCGTCGCCCGAATATAAAACTTTGTTATTCAATTCATAAAATACTAGCAAGCCGTGCAATTTCGTCTGTGTCACAAAGGAAAGAGTTTAGACATAAGAAATATTGTGCTTATTTACGATTCATATCAGAAACCTTTAAAATTCAGTGTTTCTGTACTTTATCATACATGTATTATACACATAAACCTTCCTCTTGAATCACGACATCTATTAACAAATCCACATCAAAATCCGTTGCGTTGTTTTAAAGATTTACGCATACATAGAGACAGACAGCGTGAAGCGACTATTTGAGTGCCTACTATTCTGTAAGAATGAATAAATTACTTTTTTGATTGCAGGATAGATAAACGAGCTTACGGTCCACTGGAAAAAATATCAATCTATACCCACTCAACGAGGAACGTCACTCTGCGCTAAATTGCGAAACTGGGGACTTCGTTCGGAATCACTACCGTGTTTGAGCCCCGTTTTAAAAAACATTTTTTTCCAATAAGTATTAAATTCGATTTTTAATTCAACCATATATTTTTGTAAATCTTTAGTTTAGAACTACGCTGTATTTCATTTTCAGCAAAAATATATTATCACCGTAAAATATGAGACGATTTAAAAATGTAAACAAAACAAGTTTTAGAACTGTGCTCAATTTTGGCTCCTGCCACAGACTTGGCAAAAGTAAACAAACCAATTTGGTTGCCGATCCCAGTTGAGTGCATACTAATATTATAAAGCTGAAGAGTTTGTTTGAACGCGCTAATTTCAGGAACCACTGCTCCGATTTCCTAAATTCTTACAGTGTTGGATAGACCATTTATCGAGGAAGGCCATATTGTATCCCTCTGTGACGCCAACGAAGTAGCGCAGGTCAACTACTGCATTTATAATTGTAATAGGACTGTTATGCGTGGGTGATGCAGACGATTAGTTAAATATTAATGTAAAAGTTGGGCAAAAGATTATAAAATATTTACATAATCTTGCACAATTAGGGCAGATGCGTTATCATTAAGACATAGTAATTAAAGTTAACTTATCTAAAGAAACTAAAAAAAACGACTGCCTTTCACGCTATAAGAATAACTAGTTTTTTTTTATTGCTTAATAGATACACGAGCCTACGGCCCACCTGATGGTAAGCGGTTACCGCCGCTCATGGACCTCTGCAATACCAGGGCAAAGACCGTTATCTATCACCTACCCATACAGGACTTTTCTTAAACCTCGTTTAAAGAGAGACATGTCATAGCGCTCCGGAAACACCGTGGATGGGAGTCCATTCCAGATCGGAATGGTGCGGGGCAAAAAGGATCTTTTGAACCGGACTGTGGATGAACGCAGCTGTTCCAAGTAAAGTTGATGAACTTTACCCCTGCGGCGTGTAGAGCGATGGTAAATAACTCATAAATTACTAGTCAAATTTACATGAGATTATGTCAAAAGTACTTGCTCTAAATAGTCATCAAAATTTGGTCCTACAGCATATCTATATTATATGCGAATATCTAAGATATCACGTAGAAAGAAAGAGTTAGCAGACACAAGTAAAACGAGCCTAAACACGACGGGTGTATCTTGTTTAGTACAGTTCCTATGACTACAGACTCCATCAGATCAGCGCCATTTTGTGATATTATTGCATTGTCACGCGATATACATCTGCGCGAAAAATCTCAGCTCAATCGGAAACAGGGAAGTTTGTCAGCTTGCAATATTCCTTCAAACACTCGCGGTTATCTACATCACTTACACTATTACTAAACGGGTTCTTACCACGATTATTTTTAATTCAACGGTCCCGATATTTCAGCACTGTTTCAAGCGCCATGATCACGGGAAGACTGAGGAACTGCAGGTAGGTCATTTAAGGGGGTCTTCCTATGTGATCGGTTGAAAAAAACGATTTTTTTTTTTTTCATAAATTGCTCCCTTAACATGTCTAGAATACGGTAGTAAAGCGATTTTAGAAAATTCGAAGTCGTTTTAAAGATACAGCAGGTAAAAGAAAGAGCGGTTCGGAGCGCTGAGTTGGCCTGGGCCTATTGTGTACCGTCGGCTTTATAATTGGCCTCCCTTTTATTCATATATCTGTTCTATGGTTCTATTTCTATTTATATATTCTTATACGTTCTATGGTTATAATATTTTACCGAAGTTATTTTTGTCTTGGTTGAACTTCGAAGAGAGCAACAGCTACAAATTATTTGTTGTTGAAATTGCTAGCTACTTAGCAATTATTATCTTTAATGAAGGTTTTCAAGGTATTTTAAAAGTTATGTCGATTATGGGATGCCCTGTTGGTCGTGAAGCCCAAGCGTATGTTGAGAAACGGGATGAAAAGCGAATCTTACGTTCTGAGCGGCGCGTAAGTGATGTCGTTAAACAAGCCAGGATTGACTCAAGAGCTGAACAATCTGCTTTAAAAGAGTTTCACGAGGAAGAGGAAGGAATACTCTATGGACCAGGCATCGCCGATTGAGAGTAAGTTGACATTTTAATAGTTTTTAACGGACTTGAAACTTTAAACGCGTTTTTCTCAAAACTGTGTTTTTCAAACTTTCCTCCATTGTATCTCAGAAACGGCTGGACCGAATTACTTGAAATTTACAGGGCAAACTCAATATATGTAAACGCATGGAATGAACTATTATCAATCGAAAATTTTAAAACTTCGATTTTTAATAGCAAAAAAACAAAAAAAGAAACGCCTAATTTGCAACTTTTATTTCAATTGTCTATCAAAAATCCAATTTTTTTTATATTCATTTGATTATAGGTCATTCCGTGCTTTTAAGCCTACAAATTAAAACGCCGTTTATTATTTTTTTTTCAGATAAGCCGATCAGCCGGAATCGTGAAGGAAGTGGGAGCTCTTTTTTTCGAGGCGGGGGTGTTCAGAGCGCTGTAACTCTAGTTTGACTGAATATTTTTAGCTGATTTTTTTTATTTATACTGTCCAAATATGTGTTAATAAATGATAAAAAACTTGAAGCTCTAAATATTTACTGGTCGTAGAAAAAAAATCCTAAAATATCCCTAAAAAACAGGCCGTCACATAGGAAGACCCCCTTAAGAGCAGACAAATCTGTCTACCCTCTTTCTCGTTCGTTTGCCGGTACCACTGGAACTCGAACTCACATTTCGACATACCACACTGACAGTATCCGCAGGGTATGACCTACCCGCAGTTTCTCAGTCTTCCCGTGATAATGGCGCTTGAAACAGTGCTGAAATATCGGGACCGCTCAATTAAAAATAATCGTGGTAAGAACCCGTTTAGTAATAGTGTAAGTGTTGCAAGATTCCACCCGAACTTACATAGTTTACAGTGCTAAGTTAATATAATGTTTTTAACTTATGCTACGACAGTTTACAAACAAATGATTCTCTATTGTTGTTCTATGTAACACCTAGGTAATTAATTATGTTTAAATCTAGGTAGATCTTGAATATAGACTAGTTCGACTCCCACATTGTGTCTGAGAATGAGTCATAGGTCTAGTTTTTGTTTTAATTCTCTTTCGCTAAACAAAATGTCACATTTATCTATCTATACCTACTAATATTATAAAGAGGAAAGATTTGTTTATTTGTTTGTAATGAATAGGCTCCGAAACTACTGGACCGATTTCAAAAATTCTTTCACTTTTGGAAAGCTACATTATCCCCGAGTAACATAGGCTATATTATATTTAAAAAAAAATTAGGGATCCTTACTAAAGCTCCAATAATGTAACATGAGGTGTAAAAAAATGACCTTTTCGTTTAGAAGTTATCACGAGTTTAAAACGCAATGAATATGTGGATGCACTTCGGGCCGTGCAAATAATAACGCGACGGCATTGCGAGTACTGTTTGAACCCCTTTGTAATGCAGACGAAGTTGCGCGGGTCAGCTAGTGTTCTAATAAATTTATTTTACTTACCTTATAAGATTGTTACATTATATTAGTTAAGGAAAACATCGTGAAAAAACCTGCATATTGAAGTAGAGTTAAACTCTTTCATGCATTATAAATTATCAACGGGTTCTTACCACGATATTTAATTAATGGAGTTGTCTCGATATTTCAAAGTTGTTGCAAACGTCATGATCACGAGAAGACTGGATACTGCGGGTCGATTTAAGATCGAACAAATCTGTCTACCCTCGCACTCGTTCGCTTTTGGGTAGTACCACTGGAACTCGAACTCACATCACGATACACCACACTCACTGTATCCCGTAAGGTAAGAACTCGTTGAAAATGCATGAAAGTGTTATAGAAAACCGCGAGTGTCTGAATAAGAGTTAAACTCTTTTTCCAAGCTTTACATTAACTTGCACTGTGGAATTTTGCTTGATAAATTTGATAAACTTCCCGGTTTTCGATTGAGTTAACATTTTGCACGCAGGTATATTGTGCCGACCTGCAATGCGTCACAATGCAATAATATGACAAAATGGCGCTGATCTGATGATGGATTCGGAAGGTGGCCAGAACTCTTGTGCTAAACAAGATAGACCCGTCGTGTTTGGGTTTTACTTGTATTAGCTAGCACTCTACTGCTACATGATATCCTGGATCTTAAAAGTTTGTATGACATGCTCAGTCCCGCATTGTGGTCGCGTGGTGAACTATACCTGATCCCTCTTCTGAGGAGCCCAGTAGTGGACAGTAATGGGTTGTTACAGTAACTTATTTTAACTAAGTTAGTGTAAACAGAACAATGACTACCATTATTGTTAATTGTCTTATTGTTTTATTACTGGCTTTGTTAATTCACAATATATTACTTAATCCATTGAAGAGAATAATAAGGTAGCTTGTGAAATTGTTTAAAAATAGCGTGTTTTGTCTTAAGTTCTTTCCGTAATAAAAGTCATCTAAATCGGTTTAAGTGTACATTTTTTTTTTATTGCCATGTAGGCAGACGAGCCAACGGCCACCTGATAGTAAGTGGTTACCGTCGCTCATGAACCTCTGCAATGTCAGGGGACACTGAGGGGTCGCTACCTACGACTTAACTTTAAGGACCCTCCTCAAGCCTCGTTTAAAGAAAGACGAGTCATAGCGAATACCGAAGAGGGGAGCTCATTCCATAGCCAGATGTTTTATTTTCCTTCAAAAATAAGAGTACATTTAAATTTTTTTTTTTTTTTTTTTTTTTTTTTTAATTTGGTGGAAATCACCGGATCCCCCCCCCCCCCCCGGGCGGGGTATGTGGGAGTTGAACCTCACTAAAACCTCCAACCGCTCACACTCAGCGTCCGAACCCCGGCTGAGGCCAGAACCCAGCACGGGGTTTGGAGGGACGGCGCGACGCGTTACGCCATCGGCATGCTTTCCCGTCGCTCCGTCCCCGGTACATTTAAATTTACTGTATCACTTTTTATACTACTTATATTATTGTACCTAATTAAAAAAACACGAATTATAACTTTAATTTAGTATAAAATAGCATAATAAGTATACGGCTCATCTGATGATAAGCTACCGTTCTCTATATACTTCTGAATAGAATACAAAGAAGGACATTTAAAACGACCTCCGTCTAGGAACCGACCTTCAAAAATACAAAAATACATTGTTAATTCTATTACTCAGTAATTAATATTTTGATAGCTCTTATTTTTGCATGTTACAATCGTAAAATGCAATTAAACATTAATGCATTAATTAATGTTTTCATTAAAAATTACAATGACTAATATTGAAATTTCGAAGGATAATAATCGTGAGAAAAAATACTAATTAGAAGTTGTTTCAAAGTAATGTTTATGCTACAAAATTAACATAAAATGAGGTCAGAAAAATTAGCATGTATGGCTTAGATGTAGGTCGGATCTGTGTCTGTTTGTGTACGAGAAGAGTAATCAGTATAGAGCTGCAGAGGACTGTGTCTATAGTAGTGTAGTATAGGACTCTCAGCTAGATGTAGGTCGGATCTGTGTCTGTTTGTGTACGAGAAGAGTAATCAGTATAGAGCTGCAGAGGACTGTGTCTATAGTAGTGTAGTATAGGACTCTCGGCTAGATGTAGGTCGGATCTGTGTCTGTTTGTGTACGAGAAGAGTAATCAGTATAGAGCTGCAGAGGACTGTGTCTATAGTAGTGTAGTATAGGACTCTCAGCTAGATGTAGGTCGGATCTGTGTCTGTTTGTGTACGAGAAGAGTAATTAGTATAGAGCTGCAGAGGACTGTGTCTATAGTAGTGTAGTATAGGACTCTCGGCTAGATGTAGGTCGGATCTGTGTCTGTTTGTGTACGAGAAGAGTAATCAGTATAGAGCTGCAGAGGACTGTGTCTATAGTAGTGTAGCATAGGGCTCCCGGTTAGATGTAGGTCGGATCTGTGTCTATTTGTGTACGAGAAGAGTAATCAGTACAGAGCTGCAGAGGACTGTGTCTATAGTAGTTTAGAATAAGACACGGCTTGGATCGGCGTGTCTTTAACACAGCACACAATACGTCGCTCATTCTAGAAAGACCTTTACAACAAGTGAACGGTTTAACACAATGAGATCAATAGCAAAAAAAGGCTGACACACGAAAAAAAAATACATTTATTTCACAACAAAGCCAACCCTGAGTCTTCTGAATATACGTTTCAAAAAAAAATACGTTAATATTATAGTTTAGGCACTGTGGCCGTTCACTCCCCGCCCGTTTGCCTTAATAAAACAGACAACGCTCGCTCCAAACGACTCAGTCTGTGGCGCGAAACTGACCGAGCTGTCAAACGGAGCGCGGGAACCGCCATCTTTGATTTTTTTGTTTTAATTTTTTGTTGCAAAGATGAAATACTTGGTAGTACTCGCCGTTTTCGCTTTGGCGTTCGCCGCTGAAGAGAAAGAGGAGGAAAGACCGAAGACCTTCAGGAGACTGATCCCCGCTGATGTTTTAAGAGGTCAGTATCTAATTTTTAAAATGGAATCTATATTAATAAAAAGCTAATAAAGATGAAGAGTTTGAATGTAGTAAACTCAGAAACCGCTGCTCCGATTTAAAAAAAAACTTCAGTGTTGAATAGCTCATTTATCGAAGAAGGCTCTATTTTATTTTTGATGGACTTCCAAAAAGGACGAAGTACTCAATTCTTTATGTTTTTTTTTATAAAAAATCCGTACTAATAGTCCAATAATGTAACTCATTTGATCCGAAAGATTAGTTAAGTACTACCTGTTTTTGTGGCTAATATTTAGGGTGCATCACACAATTTATGAAAACGGACTTTGATGTTCTTTAACTAAAGAAGTATTAATATTTAATTCCGTTTGTAATTTTTAATTGCATAATTAGAAATCTGACAATTCTCTATATTTTGTCTGTCCTATAATATAATGTGATTTTTCGCGTCTTCAAATTTTGTATCACTACTACTCATTAGGCAAGCTGATTTTCAACTTTTTACATCATTTAAATAATGACCTAGACTAATTACATTTTATTTGAATATTACTTAATTTAATGATAATCTTTTGTTTTTTTAATTATCTGCCCATTGTTGGGCTCAGGTCTCCTCAGAAGAGGGATTAGGCATAGTCCACCACGCTTGCTCAATGGGGATTGGGGACTTCACATATCTTCAAAGGATTTTTAGAACCCTTTTCCGACATGCAGGTTTCCTCACGATGTTTTCCTTCACCGTTTTTAGCCAGTGGTGTTTTGAAAAATTGCACACAAATCTTTTTCACATTTAGATTTAGAGGTACAAGCCGACCGGATTTGAACCCGCGACCTCCCGTACGGATTGACGCGTTTCGACCACTCGGCCACGACTTTTAGTATATAGTCAGTTTTTTAATTATACTCGTACAATACTTTTAAATAATTATCTCAAAAATTATTTAGAACACAAGTTATAACGATTTCAGAGTAATAGGTAGGTACACTATTTATTGATAATAAGTAACAAAAAAAAATAGTTCTTAATCTATTCAAAATGAAAAAAAAAAACATTTAACTGTCGATTTCATTTTCTAAAATGACATTTCATTTAAAACTGTAGGGGACGCGATTGCAGGCATGCACTTTTTTATGCAAGCAGCAATATATAAGTTCAGTGCGTAGCGAGCCTCCCCAGTCGTCCCGTTAAGAGCATAGCGTACGCTCGCGTCCACACATTATTATTATTGTAATCATATTCATTATTGTGTATTGTAAACAATAAATAATGATAACTAGAGTCAGTTGTTCATTTTAATTCAAAGGTATCTACTAATGAGATACCCAAGTAATATAAAGGGATTCTCTTTTCCGATTATAAGAGATACCCCAAAATGGTGACCTCCGACAAGAACACGACTCCTTCAAGATCATCACACCCCGCATCGCGCCAGCCAGCTTCAGCCTGTTTGAGTACTTCGTCCACTAGCCGCAACGCTGCGCGGCCTGGTCGAACCCTCATCGGCTTAACATTGGGCACACTGACTACAAGGACCGGTCAGTAAAGCAGAGCGCGTCTCTCCTGGTCATCACGTAGCATCGGCCCCGCACGGCAGCATGTCCGAATCATTGGAGGTCGTGCGTCAGCAGTACAGTTCCGACTCACTGGGACTTCTTTCACTGGCATTGGCGATTCAAGCACACAAGACGGGAAAGGAAGAACGCACAAGTAATTAGTTAATATGAAATATACGTGGAGCTGTGAAAATATGAAGAATAGTGTAGATTAAACACGCAGGCTACTGAACGGACGACTCCCTGCAAGGTACTTACATCGATTGCAGGTAAAGCAACAAGATTTAACACTAAATCGAATATTTAGAAGAAATATGCCAAATATATATAACAGTTAAGAGCAGATATGGCACAGGAACTAGAACAACGCTGTATTGGAGGACAAGTAACGAGATTCAGTCATAGTAATCGACAAGCGAAGACCAAGGGAAACGTCGTAACTCCAGCATTGTAATCATCGGAACACCGGATGGTATAACGAGCAAAACCAGCCACTACCAATAGTCCGGAAGAGATGACACGTGGGAGAGCACCCAAGGATTTTAGGGAGAAAAGCATACCCAGAGGAAATGCCGTCGAGATCGCCACATTTTATGGTGGGAGACATACTTGGTCGAGAGATATTATGTCGAGAAGAAGTCGAAGAGAGCTGTAGAAACGATGGACAAGTCAAGTCGTGGTCCAATATTCTACTTCATTCTCCATAACTTATAACGTGTGAATATATAACTTGATGCCAAATTTCACGTCTTGCGATTAAGGGGCGACGTGACAGCGATATTTTCATTCCTGTATTGCCTTTTGCATTATTTTTAGTCTATTTTAATTTTTTGTCATTCATTATATTATTTTATTTTTGTGTTTTTATTAATTTGTCACATTTTTATTGGAAAAATCTAACTAGCGTGTATAGCATTGTAATAAGATTTTGCAACTTTGTATTGAATAGTGACATGTTTATGAAGTGAAAATTGTAATATGTTTTAACAAAATTTGAATCATTAATGTTAGTGTAAAAGATTCAACATATTTTGTTTCGTATCATTGATTTATGGCAGTGAGAAGCACTTAACAAAAGTAATATTTAAAAATCTAAGTGGAATAAGTTAAGAGTTCTGGAAATATTTCATCACAAAAAGCAATGATTTGTTATAAGTAGTTTGTTATAAGTGTGAGAAAACACCGAGTCAACAATTCGAGTGTTCGTTGTATCTCAAGTTTTAAACGATTTAAGATGAAATGTTTTCAAGTAAAAAATGATTGATTTAAGAGTAGCGAGTAAAAAACGTTAGCACTTCGACTGTTGCTTAACGATAAAGCGCATTCGAAGTAAATCTCAAGTACCTACCCTAATACGGTACAGCCGCTTACAAAAGTTTAAACAGTATTTAGTTTTATTTATTTTTTTTTGTTTTGTGAAAAATTTTGCTTTGTATAACCAAAATTTTAGGAAGGGTGTACTGTAGGGGACGCGATTGCAGGCATGCACTTTTTTATGCAAGCAGCAATATATAAGTTCAGTGCGTAGCGAGCCTCCCCAGTCGTCCCGTTAAGAGCATAGCGTACGCTCGCGTCCACACATTATTATTATTGTAATCATATTCATTATTGTGTATTGTAAACAATAAATAATGATAACTAGAGTCAGTTGTTCATTTTAATTCAAAGGTATCTACTAATGAGATACCCAAGTAATATAAAGGGATTCTCTTTTCCGATTATAAGAGATACCCCAAAAAACTAAGAACAACATTACTTTAAAATCTCATAAAATATTCTTTCGCCAAAATTTCGGTACAGAAAATAAAAAAGTAAAAACCGGTTCAGACTCATAATTCCGTAACCATTGGCCAACGAATTAAAAAAAAAACACGCAACAATGCATAACTGTGACAGTTATACAATAATCATTGCCAATGATGACTTCGTTATGGTCAATTAGCGACGGTAACCACTTACCATCACTAGTAAACACGAACTAAAATTGGTTTTGTTTGTGTGGACCAGATATGGCAGTCGGTGATAATCTCGTGTTGGTTACCATCACTAGTATACTAATGTCATCTATTGGTCGGTCATGAGCCAAAAATGGTTTTGTTTATATACACCAAAAAATAGAGACTTTTTAACTATAAGTATATCAGATTCTAATTCACAATAAGAAGTAAGAATAGATATCAAAGAAAAATCATTAACATCGGTTAAACTAAAAACTTTGTATCTCGTATACGTATAAAATTAAAAAAAAAACAAAACGGTCACTTTCCGAATTCTTTCAAACTGAGTATTTAATGATTTTTCCTGTTAAAAATTCTTCGACAATGACGAAACAAAACACAAATTTTAATAAATTTGGTAACTTATTTGAAAAACGACCTCGATTTACTTAATTATGCTAAAAATATTACTTAAGTTTACAAAATAACTTAACTAAGTTATATTTAAGTTGTAACTTATTATCACTACGTAGCCACTCAACTGGGAACGTCACTTTTCGCTAGATGGCGAAACTGGGGACTTCGTTCGGAATCACTACCGTGTTTGAGCCTCTTTTTAAAAACATTTTTTTCTAATAAATTTTAATTTCGATTTTTAATTAAACCTTATATTTTTGTAAATCTTTTTTATTAAATGACGGTGTATTGTATTTTCAGCGAAAATATATTTTCTCCGTAAAATATGAAACGATTAAAAAATGTAAACAAAACAAGTTTTTGAACTGTGCTCAATTTTGGTTCCTGTCACAGACTTGGCAAAAGTAAATATACCAATTTTGTAGCCGATCCCAGCTGAGTGGATAGTATAAAATTATTTATTTTAAAGATAACTTTAAATACATGCTTTTAAGATCCTGTATATGATATATAGCAGTAGAGTGCTAGTTAATACAAGTAAAACGAGCCCAAACACGATCGCTCTATCTTTTTAGTACAGGAGTTCTTATGACCACCTTCCGAATCCATCATCAGATCAGCGCCATTTTATAATATTATTGCCTTAGCAACGTGTTTTTGTCAATCTTTTGGTCAAGGTCACGCCAAAATGCTAATCCTAATTTATGTTATGCATATTTATTCAGAATTAAATAATTTTCTCAGAATAGGATGTTATTTAAGCTCTTGATTTATTCTTAATTTGGTTTAAAAACTTTGTATTGTGAGCGTTTTAAATTTTATACCGATTTCCCGAAAGATAGTTATCAATTTTATTATTTCATTTTTTGTTAGGCCCGTTTCACTTTTGTTTGATTTGAATTATTTGAATGATCTTTTTAAATTAAAATACAACATTGACAATCACACTTTTTCTCTACTTTATTAGATAGCTGTATCTGTACCAACTCATTACTGCCCACTGTTGGGCTCAGGTCTCCTCAGAAGAGGGATTAGGCATAGTCCACCACGCTTGCCCAGTGCGGATTGGGGACTTCACATATCTTCAAAGGATTTTTAGAATCCTTTTTCGACATGCAGGTTTCCTCACGATGTTTTCCTTCACCGTTTTTAGCCAGTGGTGTTGTGAAAAATTGCACATAAATCTTTTCACATTTAGGTTTAGAGGTACAAGCCGGCCGGTTTTGAACCCGCGACCTCACGTTCGGAAGGATGCGCATCGACCACTCGGCCACCACGCCTTCAGATATGCTATTAGATACCTACATAAAACTAATATTATGTCTAGCTTGTAAAATGATCTAATACTCAGACCAGTTCAGAAAATCTAGGTCAAAACAAGCCTATATTATTACCTGCCTAGATCTGAGATATAGACTATACTTATGTACTGTAATTAATATTCTTTTTATACCTAAACCTACATTTAAGTATTAAAAGATATTTGAAAACTTATTGTAATAATAATAATAAACTATTGTAATAATATTTTTACTGGTCGTATATAACCATCAGCTACCATGAGCTTCAATATGGAACTCACTAAGAAATCACCCTGTATAGTTACATCCAGTGTAAGTTAATATAAAGCTTTCATTATTCGTACAAATTCAGTGCTTACATAAGACCTATTGATGACAGTTTCAAGAATTAAAACTTGAAGTGAAAGTAAGTGAAAGTTAGAGAGCATCGTGTTTCAGCTGAGATATTGTTAATAACTTAAATACCTATTACTAGATACAGTGTACCGAACAAAACAGTACAGAATAGTGTCTCCAAACAACATTACCTAACATCAAGTGTTTTACAAAACGACTTAAAGAAACAATTTAAATCTTAAGCGACAGAGAATCCTTGTTTTGCCGATCTAACGTATGTAATATCAAAAGTCTACCAAATTTGATTTTGTTTTTTTTGATGGAGGCTCTTAACTGTTAATTAAGGCTATCCTAACCTTTTTAATACCACAAAAACGACTTGTTAGATCTTTCGCAAATTTATGCGAGGTTATGTCAAAAGTATGCTGTATTAAATACAAAAAATGTACATTTAAAGATAATCTATGCAATCTTGTGCACAAAACACTTCGGCCGAATGTTTCATTTTTAGCGAATGTTCGGCAGAAGTTCGTATTCGGTTCAAATCACATTCGGCCCATCACTAATTATGTATTATGAAAAAAGAGTCATCCAAATCGGTTCACGAAAACTCAAGTTATGCGGGCACAAACATAAAAGAAGAATAACTTTAAATAGCTTTGGAACCTACACGTATAATTCAGATATATTATATAACCTATAGATAGCCTTGATCTATTTTAGTGTTTAGAAAAAAAACTTAAATGTCACTGAATTTAAATTAGCTAGTAAAAAGTTGATGATTTAGTTCTATCTAGTTTTTGTAGGTTTTCTTAGCAAGTCTTTTGATAGCTTTTTATTAATAGTTCTCAGTAGTTTAGTTAAAAAATAAGTTATTTAAAGAAAACTATTAAATAGAAGTTTTTAAGATCCTGGATATCATGTAGCACTAGAGTGCTAGCTAATACAAGTAAAAAGGGGGCTAACATAAGTAAAAAGGGGGTCGGACGGGTCTATCTTAGTACAAGTGTTCCTATGACCACATTCCGAACCTATCATAAGATCAGCGCTATTTTGTCTGCGCCATATTACTATATCATCCAAATCGGCCGACTTGACGACCTCCTCCAAAAACGTTATTTATTTAGTACATTTTTAACCAGTTTCCAATATAATTAAATGTACTTTCAATCATCTAGAATAATCCAAGGTTTACTTACGTTCACTTGTTAATAAATCTGATTCAATTTTAACTGAAAGTGTAAAGGACACCAGGAAATTAGCGTGAGTCACACGTACCGGGTTTTTGTTAAAACAGATTGTAAAGATACACTTTTTTCCGGTTTTTTATTATGCAAATTTAGTCTATAGAATATGTGAGCAATTTCTGCATCACAAAAATAGTTCTAAGTACTTGCGATGTAAAAAAAATGGGCTTGTTAACATCATATAGAAAAAAAAAACTTGAGAGGTGTCATGGGACACCCGAATAGAACGAAGTTCCTTTCGATTAAAAGATATCTTATATTTTTTTTCCTAACGTAACGCGCGATAAGGAACGTATTTTAAAAGATTTTGATCACAGCGCCATCTAGCGATAATCATCTAAAACAAAAAAAGTGTCGTGACAACTTTTCGTAAGAATATTTTCCGTCTAGCCCCCTTTCGATAACGCGCGATAAGGAACTTCGTTCCAAAAAGCCCTATCAAAATACGTTGTGTAGTTTTAAAGATATAAGCATACATAGAGACAGACAGCGTGAAGTGACTTTGTTTTGTATGTAGTGATTAACTCAAAATGTAACGAAAAATAACAGATTAGTGGTATTTTTAAATGGTCAAATTAACATATTAAACGAGAACAGATGTTTTAAAACAAGTTTTTAATTTCAAAACTAGACCAATTCACTTAATCTTGTGACAAATAATAAATTTATTACAACCTTGATCTTTAAATTGAATGATGTTTTCGATAAAGTTAGTAATATATATTATGTAATTCCTGTCTATACATATTATATTCTATAGATGTCGTGATTCAAGAGGAAGGTTTGTGTATAATACATGCATGATATAGTAGAGAAACACTGATAATTGAACAAGTTTTTGATGTGATGTCGTAAATAATGAATCGGAACTTTCGGAATTGTAAAAATCCTTCAAATTTATGTAAATTTAATATGAGTGATGCTCGCCATTGTACTTGCTTTCATGTTATTGTGTTATCTGTTATTAGAATAAAACATAAGAGATGACTGTAAGTTCACAATCATATAATCATATAATATATGCTCATAAAAGAAAAAAGACATGACTGCTGCGTTTCTTGCCAGTTCTTCTCAGGACGGTGGCTATAATAATTATTTTTTGGGTCCGAACTGGTGGTAGCTTTTAACTTTGACGTCAACAAGAATGAGTACGTCATCAATGTTGAAAATAAAGTATTTCATTTCATTTATTTCATAGGAACTCCTGTACTCAACAAGATTGACTCATCGTGTTTGGACTCGTTTTATTTGTCCTAAAACTTTACTGTTAAATGACAATTTAGCTTGCTAGATTCCATCTGAACATAGTTACATCCAGTGCAAGTTAATATAAAGCTTGTAATTGAAAGACGACAGGAAAACGATTACGAAACGAACGATTATTGTGCGATATAAATTGGCAAATGATGCCCGGATATTGCAACAGTCAGGTTATTGCCAACTTTGTATGTGTAATCAGTAAATGTGTAATTAATCATTGTAAGGCAACAACCCATTACTGCCTACTGCTGGACTCAGGTCTCCTCAGTAGAGGGATGAGGCATAGTCCACTACACTTGCGGATTGGGGACTTCACATATCTTCAAAGGATTTTTAGAATCCTTTTCCGATATGCAGGTTTCTTCGCGATGTTTTCCTTCACCGGTTTTAGCCAGTGTTGTGAAAAATTACACATACGTCTTTTTCTAATTAAAATTTAGAGATACAAGCCGGCTGGTATTTGTCCATATCTCATTTCCATCCCTGTAACTCCTGTGTAGCATCCAGATCCCGAAGGAAAGATAACTTGATCCCGCAACGAATTTAATCAGAAGATAATAGAAGGAGTACGAAAATATTTCGACTCCCCTTCTCGCAAAGCGGGAGACAAATTAGGAGAATACTGATACATTAGATACATTCGACGGTAAACAGTTACTGTCTACTGTCATTATACGATCAATGCTTCCCACTTTCACTATTAACGACAATGCGTGACCAATCCTAATAATGTTGTAATTACAAAACAGTTATAAAATCAATTAAAATCAGAACATAGTATAAAACAAAGTCGCTTCACGCTGTCTCTATGTATGCTTATATCTTTGGAAACTACGCTATGGATTTTGATGCGGTTTTTTTTAAAAGATAGTGATTCAAGAAGGTTTATGTGTTTTAGAAACTTTGTATTAACTTGTACTGGATGTAACTATGTAAGTTCGGGTGGAATCTTGCAGATCAGATTTGACAAACTTTCCAGTTCCCGATTGTGCTGATATTTAGCACGCAAATGTAAATCGCGTGACAATGCAATAATATGACAAAATGGCAGAAGGTCCATAGGAACTCTTGTACTAAACGAGATAGACCCGTCGTGTTTGGGCTCGTTTTACTTGTATTAGCTAGCACTCTACTGCTCCATGATATCCATGATCTTAAAAGCTTCTATTTAACGTTTTTTTTAATAATTATTATTTCGGTTTGCAACAAGTATCTGTGCGGAGTTCTATGACCTTTAAATAGTGTAAGACCTAGGATCTAGACAATCTATTTTAGATTCGTCTTAAATACCAAGTGAAGGGGCTGACATTTTACTTAGTATTATCGATAAATTAATCTAGCTATACTTTAGTTAATCTATAATATAAAATGAATCGCAAAGTGTGTTGCTAAGCGCATACATTAACAATGTATGGAATAGTTTGGCTAATATTTTTTTTGAAATGAACGTTAATTTTTCGGGACGATGAAACTGTCGAAGGTGATCGTCCCCAGGAAATAGATAATGCGCGTGTGATAGAGATTTATTTCAACAATATTTACAAGGTTAAGAATAAAAGAGCTCTGTACTTCTTCTTCTTCTTTTTATTCTGGACCTCGTCCAAGACTCGGGACGATTCGTCAATGTCAAGTGAGACAGATACACGGTCTTTAAGACACTAAGCCAAAGTACAATAATGAGGAATGTTTACAACTGACAGTTCATGTCTGTCATTGACAAAAACTTTTTAACTGATGAAAAGAAAACCAAAAGAGGCGGAGTTTGGTAGCCGCCACAAATTCAAGGATGGTTCTAGAAAAATGGGAATAGTTCACAATTTAATTAAAAGCGATTACTCTATGAAGCTGCAGTATTTGTTTGTTTGTTTGATCGCGCTAATATCAGGAACCGATTTCTAAAATTCTTTCAGTATTGGAGAGTCCTCCAGAGTTCTCTTTTCTCGAACCGATTTCAATGATTCCTTTTTGTTAGAAATGGTAGTCGTTTTTTTTTAATTACGAAATTTTTAGTAAGGGGTTGTCCATTAATCACGTGATCATTTTTTAGCATTTTTTAACCCCCCCTCCCCCATCGGTGATACGTAGTGAGGTTTAAGACCACCCCCCCTCCCCCTTCTCAACATCACGTGTATTTTTAGTACCTACAACGAATCTTAACATTTTCGCACCGTGCTGCTTAATATTTGTTTAAAAATCGCGCGTTTGACGAAAAAAATAAATACACGTGATATCTTACTACACCCCCCCTCCCCTTGTGTTATTTTCGTGATTTTTATCAAACCCCGCCCCCCCCCTTTCAAGCCTCACGTGATTAATGGACAACCCCTAAGGTCATCCACAACAGTAATAAAATGATTTTAAGGTCATTACAAAAATTAAGTTATAATAATAAGCCATTTTTGGATGTTCACATGCATTGTCTGTCAACCTTGGTCTTATTTCAGAATATGACAAAATGTTAACCTTCACAATAATAATATGTAATTCGACCCACATAAAATAATGTGATTCTTGATTTAACTTTTTTATGAACCGATTTTATTTTTGATGTGAAACCTATTTCTGCCGTCGTAAGAAGACAAACCGCAGTTAATTTGTATTACTTTACGAGCCATTAACACAATCCCTACTAATATTATAAATGCGTAAATAACTCTGCCTGTCTTTCTGTCTGCCTGTTACGCTTTCCCGCTTAAGCCTCTCAACCGATTTTGATGAAAGCACAGACAATCTTTAGACCCTGAGAAAGAACATAGGCTACCTTTTAATTTAAATTGACGCAGACGAAGTTCTGCGGGCAGGTAGTTTGAAATAAATTCGTAAAGATTTCTATTTAATGAAAATAAATGTTTATTTCTGCATCATTTTACAAAATAATGTCGATGTTAAACAGGATAAGGTTTAGCTATAGAAAGATATGTTCATATTTCAGTATGCAGTCATCTTGACATTGAATCATAATTTAAGTAAATAAGGTGAATAGAAGTAGACTAATAATAGGTATTATGAGAACCCACGCTCAATAAAAATCATTGTTAAGGTAAAATTTAACAATCACTGTGGCGACCACTAATAGCGCGCGAGATCCTGAATCGTATATACAGGGTGATTTTTTGAAGAAGGTACATATTGCAGGAGAGTAATGAGTACTCTGTTCTAATACGGAATATTACAAAAAATAGGTAAATTACAAAAAATTATTTTTTAAATCTAAATTCGACAAAACTACCTCAAACATAAACAATTTTGGCTAAAAGAGTGTTGCCTAACGACCTGGGCTCATTTTACTTGTCTTGGCTAATACTCTACAGATCTTAAAAGCTTAATTTAAAATAAATAATAAAACATATTGAAGGAGAGTCACCTCTTTCTTAACAAACATATTTAAGTTGCTAATGAGCACTTTCGAATGCTTGGTACAACTTCCTCATACATGTAACACTTGATGTTGAAATTGTTTAATCATTATGTCATTATTCGTAACAAGTGTCAATGTTTAGAAATTAACATTAGAATACTTTCATGCATTTTCAACGAGTTCTTACCGCGATATTTAATTAATTGAGTTGTCTCGATATTTCAACGTTGTTGCAAACATCATGATCACGAGAAGACTGGATACTGCGGGTCGATTTAAGAGCAAACAAATCTGTCTACCCTCCGCGAGTCTAAAATACTGTCTAAAACCGCGAGTGTCTGAATAAGTTTATAACATTAGAATACATTACCTGTTCTGTAACATTACTGTCCACTGTTAAGCTCAGGGCTTCTCAGAAGAGTAAGTCTTGTCCGCCACGCTTGTCCAATGCGGATTGGGGACTTTACATATTTTTGAAGGATTTGTAATCTTTATCCAGTATGAAATTTTCCTCACACCTTAACACATTCACTGCGAGACCAATTTTTGTATATTTACCGTTCGCTGCGAAACGAGGTGTAATCGGATGACGTTAGGGCGATACGCGGCCTGTTAGACCCCACCTTTAAAACAAAGTTATGCTCTTCGCACCGCTGGGAAGTTCACGTTTATCTTTGCCACACAGCAAAGTTGCAGGAGGGTCATTTAGACCTCGTTTAGCAGCAAACGTGTTAAATTTAGAATTAAATTTAATTAAATGGCAAACTGTTTTGTTTGCCTGAAAATCGAAGTAACAAAATCGGAAAAATACACCCTATATTTTATGATTCCGTACAATAAAGTAAATTATTTGTAATATTATCACCATTTTTTAAAAACCTATTTAATTCTTCCCAGATTTCCCCGGCATGTGTTTCGCTTCAACCCGCTGCATCACAGTAGAACCTGGCAACACCTGGGAGCTGTCTCCCTTCTGTGGACGTAGCACCTGCGTCGTCAGCGAAGACCAGCCCCCAAGACTCTTGGAGCTGGTCGAAGACTGCGGACCTTTGCCGTTGACCAACCCCAAGTGCCAATTGGACACTGGTAGGTTTAATTTTTTTTTTGAATGATAGATAGCTTTTCGACCATACCGACCACTTCAAGGAACCGACGACCTGGTCAGGATCGCGGAAGGTAGCTGGATGCGGATAATGCAGGTTCGGTCTTTGTGGCGAGGTTTGGGGGAGGCCTATGTCCAGCAGTGGACTTCTATAGGCTAATGATGATGATAGATAAACGAGCTTAAGCCTCATGGTAGGCGGTCACCGTCGCTCATGAACCTTTGTAATGCCAGGGCAATGAGGGGCCCTTACCTATCACCTATACAATGATTTGAGATTGATTTTATTGTATGTACTCAGCGGCGTGTATTTTATAATACTGTTTAAACTACATTTAAAAATCTAAAGGCAATCTAATACCTCTAAAAAAAGCTACACGTACATAAGATTCTATCGACTTAAATTTAGTAGTAAAAGAGCCCAAAAGATCTTAACTAAATAACGTCTAAGAAAAAAAAAACTACCACTTTTCTATATTCATTATTTTTTTCAATTACAGAAAAGACCAACAAGACCGCTCCATTCCCCGGCTGCTGCCCAATCTTCACCTGCGAGGAAGGTGCTAAACTAGAGTACCCTGAACTCCCTACTCCTCCAGCAGACGAGAAGAAACCAGAAGAAAAACCCAAAGCGTAGAAATTTAAAGGCGCCATGACAGTTCTTTTCAATTCTACAACAAAATTTACAAAATTTTAAAATAGTTTTTTTAAATGGATCAAATTAGAAAGTTTTATTGTCACAGTCGGTTCGAAAGTCATTTCCTGTTTCCTGTTCTCTATTTGAAATGCGATCGTTATTTGCCGCCATGGCAATCGTCGTAAATTTTTTGAACGATTTTTTTTTAGGATTTTATCAGCTTTTTTATATGAATACTTGCATAATTTAATATTTTTTTGTGATATTGATACATTAATATATAAATACAAAAAAGATATTCAATAAAAATGTGTAAAATTTTTAGTTTTGTGTTTTATTTTTTACCTCTTTTTATCTACGAGGCAATTGTTTTTTTGTTATAAAATAAAAATTTGTTTTTTTTTTACACTTTGATTTTTTTTTAATGAAACAAATTATTTAACTCAATATATTTATTTGGGAGTAATCTCATAAATACACATTACAGCTTAACACTTTACTCAACACTTCACAATAATAGTTACTCTACTTTAGTAACATTAAATAAAGTTACTAAAAAATTTACAAAACGCTCATTTGAGACAAGATGAAAATATTATTTGACCTTTTTTTTCAATTAAATGACGGTAAATAAAATTACAGATAAATTTCAAAATGTAAACGTATATGTTTTAATTATAACAAAAGAAATTAATAAGATAGGTAATAAATAAAAAATTAATAAAAAATATCTTGAAATATGTACCTCCTTTTTGAAAAGTTGATTTATATGGCAAGACGAACAATTACCTAATCATTTTTTCGTTAAAAATACAAAAAATAAACTAATCTTGATTTTTTATAATTTTTGTATTTATATTTTTTTTTCATTTACTTTTAAATGTTACTATTGTTCTGGAAAAAAAACGGTAAAATTCTATTTTTTTGAGAAGCATACAAACATTTTGAAAAATAAAAATATATTGTCACAAATGAACGTTTTGTTAATAAAATAAACGTTTAAAATTAAGAAAAACAGTCTATATAATAATTTCTATTCTAAACACTGCATTTTAGTAAATATTTTTTTTACATACATGAATATTTTATTCAAAACAATACTACGATAATATTTCGTTAAAATCACAATTTTCTAATTAACACTAACATTCATTTCGCTTGTTATGCTAAAAAGAAAGTCAAATATATAGTGAAATAATTTTAAATACCACCACACCAGTGATGCTAAGTTAAATATTAAAGTCCTAGATCCAAAAAATATGTTTATTCAACAGACAAATTTAAAAATATGAAAGCTCTTTCAAATCAAATCAAATCAAATATATTTTATTGTCAACATAGGTATTTACATTTAGGTCTTGTATTTGAAGTAGTCTGGTCTGCCATGCTGCGCCATTTTAGGCTTACAATATCTAGGTAAATGATTGGGAATGATGTCATTCTTGTCAGTCAACACAAATTTAACAAATTATATTATATTTAGTGCTTATCTATAAAGTGTCATCATCTAAAAAATCTAAAACAGTGTAATAACATTTTTCCACAAACAGAAGTTAAGTTCTTTGGAAGTTAATTTAAAATTCATTTCAGTTTAATTTGAATTCGTACTCATTTTATTTACCATTCAAATTATGAATAGTGTTGGTAAAACAAACATACAAATCTTGAAATAAATATCATAATATTTCGAAAATTGTCGTAAAAACATTACTGAGTACTGTTATGCTCAGGTCTCCTCAGTAGAGGGATCAACCACAATGCAGATTAAGGACTCCGCATATATTTAGAATCCTTATCCAATATGGAGATTTCCTTACGTTGTTTGTCTTCACCGTATTTACCCAGTGTTGTGACATACATAAATATTCTACAAATAAAGATTTAGAAGTATAAGCCGGTTTGAACCTGATCACACGGAAAGCGCTTCGACAACTACCCCACCACGATTTATGTTGACAAAATTAGTGGACTCTTCTGTTTGCCATTTTCGGATGTTTTTTTCTTTTTAGCATAACAACCGATGTACAACTAGAACAAATAATACGACAAAATTACAAGTCTAAATTACTCTGTTCCAAAAACAGTTTAAAATTTGTTTTAATTTTAATTCTGTTGGGTT
The DNA here is from genome assembly GCA_030269945.2 of Trilocha varians. NCBI lineage: Eukaryota > Metazoa > Arthropoda > Insecta > Lepidoptera > Bombycidae > Trilocha > Trilocha varians. The sequence continues at coordinate 13,908,749 of AP028278.1, read as the reverse complement.
GAGTTTAAACAAAAAAAAGTTTTTTTGTGGAACAGAGTATTTTTTTGTTTTAATTCACAGACATCAATTTTAATTGCATTTATTTTTGAGCCTACATTTCACATTTTAATCACTTTTGCCAATTAATTATAAGAAGCTATATTTTGATAATTTTGATGATTTTAGTGTAAATAAAATAAAAACATAAAATTGACAAATCATATTGACATAGATTATCATTAGAAGATATTTATATAGAAATAGTAATGGAAAAATAGTTTTTATTTTAAAAAAATAATTATAGAAGTATATAGCGAAAATAGCTTATTTTTTACATTTAAATTCAAGAAAATATATCCTTCGCAGGCGTTTTAAATAAGGTTTTAGCTTGATATGTTAGATTCAGAATCACAGCATTAAAATAATAAAAAAAAAATAAGAGGTAGTACACGGAAGAAAACTTGCTAAAAAATGGATAAGAGTGTTTTTTTCACTCATGAAAAAGCTTCATTAATTATATTATATACCATTAATTATAATTTCCTCTCTTTTTGACCTTTCATATACTTATATATAGATTTAACACTTCTACTAGTATAGATATGCTTTTCATTACACAAAAGCTTGAAATATATAAATTATATATTTTACTGTTTACAAGTAACAACACAAAAATATAAAAAAAAAACAATTGATTTGAAGACAGCTGAAATATCTTGTGATGTTAATTAAAATTAATAATTGTTTAATCATGGTTAATTTAAGGAATATGTTGACATAAAAAATGAAAAAAAATTACAGCCAAAATAGTTTTTTGTACATCCACATTGTGTACTTTTTTGATACTTTGTAATTGGAATTTTCATTGTTTGATGATATTTGCGTTTATTAAAATTTTTGGTTAATTGTATGTCTTTATACATTGACGTTTTAATTTTATTATCGTTATTTTGTTACTGCATGAAAAATCAATTTATGGAGATAATTATAATTAGGATTTTTTTAAAATGATTTTAGTTTCACCAAGTAAAGTTTCACCTACAAAAAATTTGAGATTATACATAAAATACCCCATGTAAAATTAAATTCTACTATTACTTAGCAAACAGTAAAATTTATAATTTATAAATCGACAAAATCAAACATCTAAGTATTTACATTACAAAGCTGTATCATAAAAAAAACAATTATTACACATCACATAGGCTTCAACAGTTTATAGCAAAAATAATTACGTACAGCCTAGAATAACATTACATTTATAACTACAGAAGTTTAATAAGATATTCAAAAATATATTTCACAAGGAATATTTAAGTTGAAAGAGAAACGTAACGTAGAAACATATTTTGTACAAAGGATTAAAAAATACGTGATTAGTAAAAATAAGGATCACAAAAAAGATGTCGTTAAAAAATGCACGAGGATTTTTGGAAAATTATATGTTTTATTTTTTTTATATATTCGTGATTTTCATCATGCAGTTACGCCAATGACAGTTTCGAATGCTTTTTCGAAGTAATACTAAATTTTGAGGTAAAAAAAGCTTGTTTACGGTAAAACAAATAAGGATCACCAAAAAAGAACGTAACGTTAAAAATACAAGAGGATTTTTGAAAAAAAAAATTTTTTTTATAAATTTGGGATTCTCGTCACAATATTACGTAAAATTAAATCCCAAATGACAGTTTCGAACGCATTTCACAACGTTATTGCAAAATAACGCGTGTTGTTTGCGGAGTGTGCGAGTGATTTACAATTCTGATCAACCGGTATATAAGGTGTGACGACGATTGGAGCGAGACGAGCCGGCTTGGAAAGTTCTAGAATCTAGAAAGATATTATTATAGAACTGATTTTTTTGGATGTAATGTTATGATGTTTTTTAAATTTATAGTTAATGTTAGGTGTGTAGAGATCGTGTGTCACAAGATGGACTGACGATCTGGTCAAGATCGCGGGAGGTCGGTCACTGGATGCAGATAGCGCAGGACCGGTTGATGTGGCGAGGTTTGGGGGAGGCCTATGTCCAGCAGTGGACGTCTATAGGCTGATGATGCTGTTTCCAAGACCTTTATAACCCGCATTATAATCCCCATTCATTGTAATGCAAGAAATTTGTGGTAATGTGGGAATCAAACCTAAACTATCGCATAACATGCAAGTTTAAGGGATTTGTTTATTTGGAGTACATAACGATAGTTAATATTACAATAATTTTTAGACTACTTGACTTTTTGACTAACTCGTGATTTAAATACGGCCCACCTGATGGTAACTGGATAACATTACAACAGAGATATTACTATACTTATATTTATGGAATGTAACAAGTATAGTTTATTTGGAGTAAGTAACAATACTTTTATTTCAATGCTTTTTAGACTACTTATTTTTTTTTATTAGCTCTTGATTGGAATACCACCACCTAACAGTAATTGGTTACCGTAACAACAATATTATGTCTACATTTTATATCAATTTAATACAGGGTGGATCTGTAACTTTGGACAATCTGACGTGGGATGAATGAGCCGATGAAATAAATTGAAAACTGATATTTTAGGAATTGGATAAAAAAAAAATTTCATCATGGTATGGAAGTCCGCAACGATAGTCGTACGTTTTCCATACAATGTCAGAAAAAAAGTTTAACCGATCCAAAAAATAAAAGTGGTGCTAAGTTGTATTTCGACAGGTTATTCACCCCACGTCAGATTGTCCAAAGTTACAGATCCACCCTGTATGTATTCTGGAAGCTACAAGTATTGCTTATTGGGCGTCTATCATTAATGTCTGTTGGACGCAATCGGCCCGATTACGAAAAACTGTGAACTAATGTATGCTTGTTTTTACGAATTTAGTAAAACTACATCCATCACATTAAACTTGTTAAATTAATTCTAGGTTAAGTATTCTATATCGATGTTAATTAATTATAAGACTATTTAAATCAAAAAATAATATATTCGATAAAAACATTAAATAGATTTAAATATCTTGAAATGAAGAATTGTCTTTTATCTGTCTTTTTAGTGTGTATTAAAAATGTATTGTAAATAAGATCAATCTTAAAAATAAAACTAATATTATTCGATGAAAAAACATAAGTAAGTAAATGAATCATCCAAATGAACCATTTTTGACTCGAAAAGCTCACGTTATATTACTACTATATGATCCGCGCAACTTTGCGCCACAAACGGGTTCAAAATTTACAAAATTACAACACTCGAGTGTTTTGGTAATTTTTGAAAACCTTCGCTTATATTATTGAGAGTTTTAGGATCTCTAACTTTTTATATATAGCCTATGTTCACCAGAAATATTGTAGCTTCCCAACAGTGAAATAATTTTTCAGATCGGTCAAGTTGTTTGATTCATGGAATGTTTTTTTTAGCCTTTAAGTTTATTTAAAATAATAAGTTAAACAGGTTTCAAATATATTTGACTATAGCGAATAATAACCAAGTCCTTTGGTGTTTATCATAACCGTAATTTTTATCGATATTTTTAGTACGAAATGCTTTCGTTGAAAATAAAATATTAAATTTAAATATATTTCGTTACGTATGTATGATTCGTCAAAAAACTTATTGTCAGTAAAAATAAATATAAAAAATACAAAATGACACATTGAACGTTATACTGCAACTATATTTTCAATTTTAACTTCAAACATACTAATCTATCAACATTCTACTGTAAGATTTGCTATTAAAATATATATCTAACTGTCTATATAATATTTTTTATAAATGTATACAATAAGATTTTTCGACTTACTTTCAAAAAACATCGAGAGTCTACGCACTTTATAAGCTTTAACATGTAACAACAAGCATAATACTATATTTATACTATATTAATATATATTTTAACAATCCGCTTATCGTAAATTTTTCTAATAAAAAGTCGGATTTTCGAAAAATTTTTCGTTCAAAACGGATTTTAACAAAATTTTTTTTGGTAAATTCCTTTTTCTTCTCGTTTTATTCACGCCTAAAATTGACCGTCCATTTTCCAATCCTAATTTTAATTTAGAATTCAAGCTAAAATGCTTTTCCGCATCAAAATTAAATTTTCAAAAGTTTTTATTTGACACATAATTTTGTGCCTGTTTCAAATGTCTGTATATTACCTTATTTTTGGCAGTTTTAATTACAATATTTTCTCAAATAAAAATGAAATAAAATTGAGCAATAAAATAATTTGTTAATTTTAAATGAAATCTACCATTTTTGTGCGATACGAACTCGACTTGTAATATTTACTACGATTAACAATATTTAATATTAATTTAATTCACTAACAATATTATTTAAAATTTTCAACGCCAATTCAACTTTTACATATAAAACAATTTCATCATTCACATAAATATTTTGACAGTGTATGAAAAATTTCACAAAACGAAAAAAAAACCAATTAAAAAAAAACTTATTTAATGACAACCTAAATTAAAAAAATAAAAATTTTGCCGAAATAAATGAAATTTTTCACAACTGTCCATTTTTAGAATGAATTTTGATTTCACTACTTTTTACCAAGAGTAAGTTATATAGTCAGAAGCAGAAATGCTTCATACAAGAAGTCAAGTCAGAGATTTAGCGTGTGCATTAAAACATTAAACATATTAAAATACAAGTAACAAAATACAAATACAATTAACAAAATACAAATACAATTAACAAAATACAAATACAATTAACATAATACAAATACAATTAACAAAAAAAATTGCGTCAATTTTTTAAATTAGAAAACTGTGCACGCCGTGAAAGACAGATCCTCAAGAGATTTTTTTTTGGTTATATTTTTTTTTGTAACTCAGTCTTATGACGTGTAACAGTTTTGTTTCCGGATCCGGTTCCTTATTCCGGTTTCAGGCGATGCCATTGGACGATCGTCTGTCGAGGCTTCGTGATCATGTCTTGCCAATGTTTAGTTTCGGTGGCGCCTGAACCGTTTTTACCTGCAATTTTATGTGATAGATAAGATGATGATGTATTTAAAGTTCTCTTGTTACTATTGGTCTTTTTCTTATGTATTTATTTATGTATAGTGTAGGCAGACTTCCCACCAGTTGGACCGACCTGGTCACGTGAAATCACTGGTTGCATCACTTACATTATTACTAAACGGGTTCTTACCGAGACTGGTTAAGGAAGCTATTGAAATTTCGAGGAATAGCACTTTTTATCGAGGTGACGGCTTCAAACTATCCTGTAGGGGAGAGTCCTACAGTACCGGCCAGCACCCAGTACCGGCCAGTTGTATTTTCTCAAATTCTATAATAGATGGCTCTAAGAACTTAACCACTACTAATGCGGTATACCCTTGCAAGTATATACCCCGATCGGCGTCGATCTGTCGCAACTGGTTCGCTGTCAGTGCAAAGATTTATGTACAGCGCGGTGAACTTACGCTACGTAATTAAAATTCTGTTCGTCATTTTCGAAGTTGAAGGATTCAGTGCAAAACAAATAACTCCTGGTAAGTTTAGTATGCTTATATGACTATTAGAAATCGAATGTTAATACAACCTTTGTATGTTTGTTTTCATCTGAAATCGAAATTCTTTTTTTTTTCGTTTCCTGCAGTACCGGCCATTACGCTGTCCTGCAGTACCGGCCGTTTTTTAAATTCGTTTTTTAAAGGTTTGGGTTACTTACAGATATACAAAAATGCCAAATAATTCAAATGATGGCCGAGGCAAAAGAAGGGCGCCTGGGATTTAGAAAATATGACGTCTCTAAGAAAACCAAAATAAAAACCAAAGAAAATCTAACTCCTACTCATAGACCGATTGAAGAAGATACAGTTTGCCCTTTGTGCGCTGAATGTCGTGAAGAAGATTGGATCCAGTGTGGAAACTGTAAAATATGGGTACATGAGGCTTGTGCAAACATATCGGAGCTATCCGATCAGAACATTTGCGACTATTGTACTGTCTAAATAATTATGTACTTAGTGGCCGGTACTGGAGGCCAATTATTTGTAGCCTGATTATTCCTAGTCTCTGATTTGCAATAATAAAGCTAATTATTTCTAAACGATTTGGTTGTTTGTTGTTTTTTATACATAGCATAATATATTTTTTATATATATTAGTTGGTATTGAACATGTAACCTCAGGTATTTTGATTTTTTTGTAAATATACCTTAAGGTGACGGTACTGTAGGACTCTCCCCTATGTGGAATTCAGTGTTAGACGAAAATAAAGCCAAAAAATCTAGTTTTGGGACGGCAGCCGACACTGTCAGTGTGGAATGTCGAAATGTGAGTTCGAGTTCCAGTGGAGAAAGAGGGTAGACAGATATGTCTGCTCTTAAATGACCTACCCGAAGTTCTTTAGTCTTACCGTGATCATGGCGCTTGAAACAGTGCTGAAATATCGGGACCTCTCAATTAAAAATAATCGTGGTAAGAACCCGTTTAGTAATAATGTAAGTGATGTAGATAACCGCGAGTGTTTAAAAACATTTGAATCTTCTGTTAAGATCTTTATACAGGGTGAAATAATAATCTCCTCTCAGCAAAATATTTGTTATGTTTTTTAAAAGTCGATCATAACTCACCAGCCAGCAATATCCGTCCAATCAGCTCATTCCTCCCAATATTATCGAAGTCCATGACCTGGACATCAAGGGAGCACTCTCTGATCTTCTCCCAAGGTACGTTGAAGGAGAAAGAGTCATTGAAGACAGGGTTCAGGGTACACTTGAAGACGGCTGTCTTGCGTTTTTCAATGCGCTTGTCACCGAATTGTAGCCAGACTTTTACATAGGGATCTGAAAAGAGAATTTCAGGTGTAAGTGTAAAGTAGTTTCATTAATCTACACTAATTACGGTCTCCCGCGATACAGGTCTGACCTAGTGCGGGGACCATTGTTAAAGATGTATCAGTTGTCTTTTTTTCGGGTATTTGCCCACCCCTCACTCCCACCACTGTAACTCCTGTATAGCCAGGATCCACAGCAGCGACCATCGTAATGACTCTGAGCAGTGAAGTCGAGCATCAATGCAGACGAGCACAACACCACTGGCCAAAAACGGTGAAGGAAAACATCGTGAGGAAACCTGCATATCGGAAAAGCATTCTAGATTTCCTTCGAAGATATGTGAAGTCCCCAATCCGCATTAGGCAAGCGTGGTGGACTATGCCTAATCCTCAGTAGAGACTGAGGAGACCTGAGCCCTGCAGTGGACAGTAATGGGTTGTTACAGTATAGGCAGACGAGCTAGGTAATCATAAGTAACCGTCGCTCATTGGCTTCTGCAATATAAGGGAACAGATATAGGGACCTAACATTTACTCTTATACATGGTGATTTGTTAGAGAGGGTACATTTTGCAGGAGGGTGATGAGTACTCTGTTCTAATACGGAATATTACAAAAAATAGGTAAAATTACAAAATATATTTATATTTTTTAAATTTAATTTCGATAAAACTACCTCAAACATAAACAATTTCGGCTTAAAGAGTGTTGACTAATGACCTCTAGTGATCTCGCGCACCCCACACCTCCGCCACACCCATCAGCTGTCGAAAAACCATCATTTTGCAAGAATTTTAGATATTTTTAAGTTGCGATTACTAAGGCATTAAGCCATATTCTTTGGTAATAATATTTTTACTGGTCGTATATAACCATCTGCTACCATGACCTTCAATATGTACCCTCACTAGGAAATCACCCTGTAGACTCTTTTAAAACCTCATTTAAAGAATGAGTTTTACTAAAAAATATCACTATCTCACAAAGATGCCAGTTATGGTCCAAAATATACGAAAGTGTCCAATTTTATTCCCTTGTTATTTTAAAGGACAGTAAATCACGATTTAAGTTATCCCGGATCCAATTAACTGCGTCTTGAGTTATTGCCGTTTCGTTTTACGCAGGCGCTACGAGATATTACGATGGTCATAGTTATAAATTTTAGGAAAAATATAAGTTGTAGATCATTAAAATATTGTATAACTATAAACAGTATATATTCTACTACTGCTGAAACTGGAAACCGAACAATATTTTGGCTTAGTATCTCTGAGTCCGAGTATTTGTCTCACTTGACATTGGCGAATCGTCCCTAGTCTTGGTGGACGAGGTCCATGGGAAAAAAAAGCAGAAAAAATTCTTACGATAAGTTGTCACGACACTTTTTTGCTTTAGATGATTATCGCTAGATGGTGCTGTGATCAAAATCTTTTAAAACACATTCCTTATCGCGCGCTACGAAAGGAAATATTTTTTATAAGATATCTTTTAATCAAAAGGAACTTCGTTCTATTCGGGTGTCTCATGACACCTCTCAAGTTTTTTTTATTACAAAAATGTAAACGACCGACTTCCATATCTCAAGCTTAGCACAAAAACTACTAGTCAGATCTTAATAACATTTTGCTTTCTAACAAAAAAAGCATTATCGAAATCGGTTTTCATAAAAAAGAAATAAACCCAAAAACGCATGTCAAATCGTGAAATTTTATCCGTATCGATCGAATGGGACCTAAGTTCAACCATCACCTTTCATCTGACACCAGAATCATTGAAATCGGTTCACCCAAACAAGAGTTATCGAGGAACAAACACTAAAAAAATATAGACGAATTGATTACCTCTTCCTTTTGGAAGTTGGTCAAAAACTACAAAATTGCTTCACGCTGTCTGTCTCTAGGTATGTTTAAGTGGGGGTGACGAGGTGATACGTGAGCGACATTCGCGAACGCGTCCTGTCACCCCTACCAGCCTCGTGCCGGGTTCTGTCCCGGCCGGGGATCGGACGTCGAGCGTGAGGGGCGGGAGGTTTTAGTGCGGTTCAACCCCCACATACCCCAATCGCGGGCGAGTGGATTTTCGGCGATTTCCTCCCGTCCAAAAAAAACGAAAAAAAAGTATGTTTAGGTCACCAGACGGAGTTGCGTGGATCAGCTAGTGAGTCATTTTTTTTTTTTTTTGTTTTCCTAGTATACGTAATTTTATAACGCACACTATTATAATTACAATCTAGTCTAATTCAGACTAATAAGCAATTTTGTTTTAACCTAAATTACTATATGATTGTGATTACTAAGAATGTGTCCATTGGCACTTTTCTTATTGTCTCTATTATTAAGGTGTAGACACAATGTTCATGTGGTCTTTGAGTGAGTCATAAATATTTTTTTTTCGTAAGTTACTTACTGAAATACATCATTCAGTTGTACTTGTGTTCAAATCAGGTTTAATAAGACCCGCCGAGATCTCTCCAACGTGATTTATGTTCGTTATAATAAAAACGACGTCTGTAGGGATGATATTAAAAAATATATTTAGGAACTAGCTTTTGCCCGCGACTTCGTTCGCGTGGACTTCAGGTTCGTCCCGTCTAGCTAAAATTATTATCAAAAATTGTAGCCTATGTGTTATTCTGATGTATAAGCTATATTGTGGTAAAGTTTCATTCAAATCTATTCAGTAGTTTTTATGTGAAAGAGTAACAAACATCCATACATCCATACTTACAAACTTTCGCCTTTATAATAGTATTATGATTTACGGTGAACACGTGGTTTTATGAAGAATTGCTCCACGGTTGATGCAGGAGTGGCCTTACTCAAGTGTGTTTATGAGGGGGCCCCCGTCACTGGCGTCCGTGGGACTACCACCTTCCTAGAAGGCTAACCCGACACGTGGTCCCCGGGTGGTGCCAAACAGTGACGGGAGAGCGGCCGTGAGGTTGGGTGCCCGGGGGTAATCGCACTAGTGCGATTACTCCCGCCGACTTCTCGGCGAGTGATGGACTTCGAGTCCATCGCTGAAGCCCGCACAGGGGTGGGCGACCAGGCCCCTGTGACGGAGAATGCCTCTGGCGTAGGGTCAGGGCGGGCATCGCGCGCGAGTACTGTCGCGAGCGATGCCTGCTCTGTCGAGCAGGGTGGGAGAGGCCGGCGCAAGCGGAAGACCGTGACGCGCCGGACCTCGGAAAGCAGTGGGCCTTCGTCCGCCTCCTCTGAAGAGGAGACGCCACGAGGACCCACGAGGCGAGCCACCACCACTGAAGAGTCAAAGAAGGAGCCGCGGAAGACCGCCGCCTCACCGGCGCCGTCAATGGAGTCTTTCGCTTCGGCTCAGGCGACTGACGGGGAGCTCTCAGAGAGCCCCGTCGTCGTCCTGGAAACCATACGGCGCCAGGCCGCTTCTGCGGCCCAAAGCAAAACAATTAGGATGCGCCCGGCCTACGCGCGGTGGTGGCGGCAGGTGGCCGATGAGACCGAGAGGATAATGCCTACGGTCTCGGCGGCCATCAGTCGGGACGCCGCGCTGCGGTCAGAATTGGAAAGGTCGTCGGCCGAGGTAGCTCTCCTCAGAGAGAAGCTGGCGGCCTTTGAACAGGCCGAGGCTGAACGCGAACGCGGAACGGCGCGCGCCCCACGAAAGGCGTGGCCTACACCACCTCCTCCTCCTCCTCCTCCGCCGCCGGCCAAGGCGCCGACGCGGGCCAAGGAGGCCGACAGCGAATGGCTGCCGGGGCGGAAGGAGAAACGACTCGCGTCACCGCGAGCTAGGGTGCAGCAGACCGTCGAATCCCCGGATGAGATGGCTGCTCGCATCAGGCGAGAGTTGACGGCGGAGTTCGGCAAGCAGATTGCCGAACTCAGGGCTGAGCTTGCAGCCCTACGCGGTGCCACAACATCTGCGCCGCGTCCCGTCGCTCTCGCCCCACCGGACGTACGCCCGGGTCCGGCACCAGCCGGTCCGACCCGGACTAACAAAAAGAAGAACGGGGGTGGTGGGGCTAAAACTGCTACGCCACCCCCACAACCTCGCCCGCTTCCCCCGCCTCCATCCAATATGGATGTGGGCTGGACTGAGGTGGTGAAGCGGGGTGCAAAGAGGGTAAGGGTCGATGCCACCCCGGCCCAGCTACCACAAACAGAGACGCGGGCAGCGGCCAAGGCGACCCCTCAAACGCAGAGGGTGCCGACCGCTGCCCAAAACAAGAACAAGACTCCGGCGGCTGCGGCTGCTCCCCTGCAGGGTCGAGCACCCGCCGCCGGAAAGAAGAAGGCCAAAAAGGCCAAGAAGAAGCCGCGCGCGCCGCGGCGGGCTGCAGTGGTGGTCACACTGCTGCCGGCCGGCCAGGCGAAGGGGATGACCTACCCCGACGTCATGGCGAAAGCGCGCGCGGCCATCGACTTGGCAGAGATAGGGGCGGAGGATGGCCTCCGCATCCGGCACACGGCCAATGGGGCCCGATTGCTGGAGTGTCCCGGCGGCGCCGACAGTGGTGACGTCGCCGACCGTCTAGCATCGGGCCTCCGGGTCGTGTGGCCGGAGGAAGAGGTCAAGGTGCACAGGCCGGTCAAGATGGCCGAGTTGCGGGTGACCGGCCTGGACGACTGCACCACCAGGGAGGAGGTGGTGGCGGCCATCGCTGCCCAGGGGAAATGTGCCCCGGAGAACTTAGCCGTGGGCGAACTTCGCCGAGGCTACACCGGGGCCGGCTCCGTATGGGTGCGATGCCCGGTTGAGACCGCCAACTCCCTGGCAACTCCTCCGCCCGGAAGGCCAGCAGGGGATCCCGGCAGGCTGCGCGTGGGCTGGGTTGCAGCCCACGTGCGGCAGCTGGAGCCACGCGCCTGGCGATGCCTCAAGTGCTTTGGCACGGGGCATAGTATCGCCAGGTGCACCAGCACCGTAGACCGCAGCGGACTGTGTTTCCGCTGCGGTCAGGCCGGACACAAAGCGACCGTATGTTCGGCCGCCCCGCACTGTGCGTTGTGTGCGGCGGCCGGGCGCAAGGCCGATCACCGGGCGGGAGGCAAAGCCTGCTCCCCGTCCGGTGCAAATACCGAACGCAACAGGCGCCGCAAGAGCAAGCGGCGCCAACAGAAGAGATCGGCCGGGGGAGTACCGGCCGGCATTTCGGACCCCGCCGTGGCGCCTAGTGCGCCCGAAGGCGGGGGCGATGGAGAAGGGGAGGGAGCGATGGATGTGGTCCAACCGTAATGGATCACACCCGTCGCTTCCTCCAAGGGAATCTGAACCGCTCCGCCAGGGCTCAGGACATTTTGCTCCAGAGCATGGCGGAGTGGTCAATCGACGTAGCGGTGGTCGCGGAGCCGTACTTTGTCCCCCCGGCAGATGAGTGCTGGTTCGGGGACGAGTGCGGTTTGGCGGCCATCCACGTAAGAAGAGCCGCGGCGATCCCGCCCCTGGTAATGGTGGCCAGGGGACGAGGGTTCGTCGCGGTAAAGATGGAAGACACCGTCGTGATCGGGGCGTACTTCCCTCCAAGTCGACCTATTCTCGAGTTCGAACAGTTGCTGGGCGGGATCGGAGCGATTACTCAGCGCTCCGCTCCCGGCCCGGTGATACTGGCGGGGGACCTCAATGCGAAGTCAGTCGCTTGGGGTTGCCCCCGCTCCGAACCTCGGGGTAGGCGACTGGAGGAGTGGGCGGTCGCGACCGGACTCTGTATCATGAACAGAGGGTCGGTCGCGACTTGCGTGCGGTGGCAGGGCGAGTCCATCGTGGACGTGACGTTCGCGAGCTCTGCCATCGCACAGCGCATCCGCGGTTGGGAGGTGTTGGTGGAGGCGGAATCCTTGTCGGATCACCGGTACATCCGGTTTGATCTTTCCGCCTCCACGACAACCGCGGTCGCCCGCGGAACTGCGCCCCGGTCATTCCCCAGATGGGCATTGAAGCTCCTGGACAAGGAGCGCTTGATGGAAGCCTCAACGGTGGCGGCGTGGACGCCTATGCGTCCACACCCTGTAGATGTGGAGGCCGAGGCGCTGTGGCTCCGGGACACGATGCATCGCATCAGCGATGCTTCGATGCCCCGGGTCGGCCCTCGGTCTTCTAACAGGTCGGCGTACTGGTGGTCGCCCGAGATAGCGCAGCTTCGTGCTGTATGCGTCCGGGCGAGGCGCCGGTGCGCCAGACATCGCCGCCGTATCATCGCGCGTCGCGACGATCCCGTCGCGTTCGCGGAGGAGGAGGCCCGGCTGTATGGCGAGTACGCTGAAGCGAGGAGTGCCATGCAGCTGGCCATCAAGCAGGCCAAGGAGAGGTATATGGAGACTCTTTTGGGGACGCTCGACGACGATCCGTGGGGGCGCCCATATAAAGCGGTGCGCGACAAGCTGCGCCCGTGGGCCCCTCCCCTGACCGAGCGTCTCCAGCCTCAGCAGCTGCGGGACATCGTTTCGGCGCTGTTCCCGCAGGAGCAGGACGGATTCACTCCGCCTGCTATGGGTGAGCCGCCGGATCACACCGGCGGTGAGTCCACTGCTGAGGTGGTGCCTCACATCACCAAAGATGAGCTCCAAGAAGCCGTGGTCAAAATGAGCAGGAAAGACACGGCGCCCGGCCCGGACGGCATCCACGGCCGGGTCCTCGCCTTGGCCCTCAATGCCCTGGGGGACCGACTCCTGAGGCTGTTCAATTCATGCCTGGAGTCGGGACGGTTTCCCTCGCTCTGGAGGACGGGCAGACTGGTCCTCCTACGTAAGGAGGGGCGCCCGGCGGACTCAGCCGCCGGTTACCGTCCCATCGTACTGCTGGACGAGGCGGGCAAATTGCTGGAACGCGTTCTGGCTGCCCGCATCGTTCAGCACCTGGTCGGGGTTGGACCCGATCTGTCGGCGGAGCAGTACGGCTTCCGGGAGGGTCGTTCGACCGTAGATGCTATTCTACGCGTCCGGGCCCTCTCGGAGGAGGCCGTCTCCCAGGGTGGGGTGGCCTTGGCGGTGTCGCTCGACATCGTCAATGCCTTTAACACCCTACCCTGGTCCGTGATTGGGGGGGCACTGGAGAGGCACGGAGTGCCCCTCTATCTCCGCCGGCTGATCGGCTCCTACCTGGAGGCCAGGTCGGTCGAATGTACCGGGTACGGTGGGACCTTGCACCGGTTCCAGGTCGTGCGCGGTGTTCCACAGGGGTCCGTTCTTGGACCCCTCCTGTGGAGTATCGGGTACGACTGGGTGCTGAGGGGCGCCCTCCTCCCGGGCCTTAGCGTCGTTTGTTACGCAGACGACACGTTGGTCTTGGCCCGGGGGGACGACCACAGAGAGTCTGCCCGTCTTGCCACAGCGGGGGTGGCCCTCGTCGTCGGCAGAATCAGAAGGCTGGGCCTCGACGTGGCGCTGCATAAGTCCCAGGCCCTGTGGTTTCACAGGGCAAGGGCGGTACCGCCCGTCGACGCCCACGTCATAGTTGGAGGCGTCCGAATCGAGGTCGGGGTGCATCTCAGGTACCTCGGCCTCGTGCTGGACAGCCGTTGGACCTTCCGGACCCATTTCGAGGCACTGGTTCCCCGTCTTGTGAGGACGGCCGGCCATCTCGGTCGGCTGCTTCCGAACATCGGGGGACCCAGCCACGCCGTGCGCCGCCTCTACGCGGGGGTAGTGCGCTCGATGGCCCTGTACGGTGCGCCCGTTTGGGCCGAGCCTCGCACTCGGGCAACTGTTGCCCGGTGCCTGCGTCGGCCACAGCGCATCGTAGCCATCAGGGTCATCCGCGGGTACCGCACCGTCGCGTTTGAGGCGGCGTGCGTGCTGGCGGGGACGCCGCCCTGGGAGTTGGAGGCGGAGGCGCTCGCTGACGACTATCGTTGGCGATGCGACCTTCGCGCCCGGGGCGTGGTGCGTATCCTGCCGGAAGCGGTCCGGGACCGGAAGGTCCAATCTCGGCGGTCCGTAATGGAGTCGTGGGAACGGCGACTCGCTAACCCCACTTGGGGTCTGCGGACCGTCGAGGCGATCCGCCCCGTCCTCAAGGATTGGGTGGGTCGTGGCAAACGTGGACGCCTCACCTTCTGGATGGTGCAGATGCTGACCGGGCACGGGTGCTTCGGAAGGTATCTGCACCTGATACAGGCAGAGCCGACGACGAGGTGCCATCACTGTACGAGATGCGACCGGGACACACCAGAGCACACGCTCGCGCTCTGCCCCGCATGGGAGCAGCAGCGGTGTGTCCTGGTCCGACAAATAGGACCGGACTTGTCGCTCCCGGGCGTCGTGGCGTCGATGCTCGAGAGCGACGAGTCCTGGAAGGCGATGCTCGACTTCTGCGAGTCCACCATCTCGCAGAAGCAGGCGGCGTCGTGGGCGAGGGAGAGGGTATATTCCTCCCTCCGCCCAGCGATTGCCCGACGCCGCCGTCGAGCAAGGGGTCAGAACCGGGATCTCGCCCGGACTCTGGCCCCTTAAAAGGTTCGGGTCCCCAACGCATGCGAGTGCGAGCGGGGACCCAAGAAGGTGTCGTGCCTCGCTCAGCACGCCCTTAGCGTTAGAGCATCCGGGGGATGGCGGACCGCGCTCCCCGACCCACGCTGGTTCTGACCCAGCGGGGTATTCCGTGGGAGGGTGACACGCGGTCCAGTCATCTTGGCGGGCTTCGGATAGCCCGCCGACCGAGAGAGCCGGTGGCCGTATCGCCGGCGGCTGCCGGTTCGGCGTCCGGAGGGGGCGGCGCGACGGGAAAGAGTGCCTTGGGCGTAACGCGTCGCGCCGTCCCTCATAACCCCGTGCTGGGTTCTGGCCTCAGCCGGGGTTCGGACGCTGAGTGTGAGCGGTTGGAGGTTTTAGTGAGGTTCAACTCCCACATACCCCACCCGCGGGGCGAGTGGGGATCCGGCGATTTCCTCCAACTAAAAAAAAAAAAAAAAAAAAAAAAAAACGGTGAACACGTCGTTATTGACCGACTTCCAACAAGGATGTAATCAATACGTTTGCTTTTTATGCAAGCTTTATTAGTATTAATTTAAAAGTAAATTACGTTTTGTTTTATTCTAATCGGACTTTTCGTTGAGAAGTTATCACGAGTATAAAACAATAATGAATACTCCCCGGGCCGCGCAAATAATATCGCAACAGCATTAAGAGTACTGTTTGAACCCCTTTGTGACGCAGACGAAGTTGCGAGGGTCATCTAGTCGTACCATATTATTGCATTGTCACGCGATCTACATCTGCGTGTAAAATGTCAGCTCAATCCGAAACCGGAAAGTTTGTCAAATTAGATTCCACCCGAACTTACCTACATAGTAACATCCAGTGCAAGTTAATATAAAACTTGTAATAAAAGTCAGATTATAGTTACCTGATTTCCCATTGATATCCTTAGCCTTCAGGTTCCTGGCCTTCAGCAATGTCAAGGTCAAGACACTGTTGCTGGGATGATAGCAAAGAGAGGTGAGGAGTTCCCCGCATTTGTCCTTTGCAGGTGGCTTCAGCGCCTTCCAGAATGATGGCTTTTCACTTAAATCCACCTGAAATTAAATATGGTAAAGAAAGGTAAAATTAATATCCATTGGTGTACACTTTGTATGTGGCGTTCGTCGGTATATTTTATTTACTTAATAAGATCTGTCCGGTTGACGGGTTCTTGAACTGTCCTTTGTGACATTACAAGAAGTACATGAATTTACTTATCAATACATAGTATAAAACAAAGTCGCTTTCGCTGTATGTCTGTATGTATGCTTAGATCTTTAAAACTACGCAACGGATTTTGATGCGGTTTTTTTTAATAGATAGAGTGATTCTTAAGGAAGGTTTGTATGTATAATAAATGCATAATATAATAGAGAAACACTGATAAATTAAAAGGTTTCTAATGTGATGTCGTAAATAAGCACGTTTTTTGCGCTTATATTGCAAACGCTGGCTGAACCCTACGAGATAGACCAAAATAATGTACTACAGTATTGTTCACCTTAAAAAGTTCAACAAAAAAGTCCGCGATGGTATATGTCTATCTCTTAGGGATAACCCAGCATAACCATTTTTATTCTTTACTAAAAAATGGTAATTTACGAAGTGATTTTAAACAATACAGCATTAATCCTTATCCAATTAAGTACCTTAAATAAATTGTGCATTTATTATAGATCAATATGCTTTTTACAGCATGTAATTTAAGTGAATATTACCGAAGATATTACAAATTTAAAATGCAGGGTCGTAGTTGTTTGCGCCGGGCGGCGCGTTCCTATATAGGCTACAATATTTGAACCCCTTTGTAACGCAGACGAAGTTGCGCGGGTCATCTAGTATCATATAAACCTATGAAAACATGTTACTGAGTATGCCTTTTTCTATGTTATTCTAGTCACCGGTTCATTGTCTGTTGACCTGGCTTGTATATGAAGGACTCCTGCACCCGTGATACAGTTTTTACTAGTACGGGCTCAGACGTTCCTTCCCACTATAAGCTTACCATGTAACGTCGGTTTAATTTGGTTCACCTTAGTTAGTCTATGTGGGAAATTTATATGTAACTCTTATTACTGATCAATAAATACTTTTTCATTTTTCAAAGATAAGAGAGAAAAATACATTTTTTTACTGTAGGCAAACGAGCTAAAGGGCCACCTGATCGTAAGTGGCAGCTGTCACTTTTTAGGACTCTCTTCAAGCCTCGTTTGAAGTCATAGTGCTCGAGAAACACCGAAGAGGGAGACTCATTCCTTAACCGGATAGTGTGGTAGAAAATAATTCTTCGTAGACGAAAGGTAGGTAGTCATAGGAACTCTTGTACTAAACAAGATAGACCCGTCGTGTTTGTGCTTGTTTTATTTGTATTAGCTAGCACTTAACTGTTACAACCTATCCAGGATCTTAAAAGCTATACAAGCTGTAAGTTTTCTTTAAAATAAATTATTGATTTTTAAAATGTATGTGTATGTAATGTGTATGTATGTACGTTATTATTTCACTTTGTACCCTAAATACTTATATTTATATATTTATTATTATTATTTTGTAAGTATTGAAACGCCTACATATAACTTTTCCATTCAGTTTCCATACCCTAAGGTTGCCTGGAAGAAATATCTATAGCGATAAGGCCGCCTATATTGTACAACTACTATAAGCTATATCAGTTTTTAAATCAATTGGTGTTTTTTGGTACAATAAAGTATATTCTATTCTATTCTACTTTAAACTAAATGATTTGACTTTGATTTTGAAGAGCCCAGTTGTGAGTTTTACCTACAATATACCTAAAATATTAATTTCCCAAATAAGTAAATATAGTATTCCCCCTACATACGCCGAACTGAGCACAATAAGTATTATTCACGGTTCGTGTACCTTGACGCTTCGGGTACAGCAAACAATGTAAACAGAAGTATTTTTTTTTTATTTCCGAAAAGGAAGAGGTATTTTTTTTTGTTTCTTCATAATTTTATTTGGTGGATTGTCTGATGATTCTGATGTCAGATGAAAATTCAAGTTCGGGTAAGTTCTTATGAAGCTATGTTTAAAAATACTTTCATGCATTTTCAACGGGTTCTTACCACGATATTTAATTAATTAAGTTGTCTCGATTTCAACGTTGTTGTAAACGTCATGATCACGAGAATCGTCGTACGTTTTCCATACAATGTCAAAAAAAAATTAACCGATCCAAAAAATAAAAATGGTGCTAAGTTGTATTTCGACAAATCATTCAGGTCACGTCAGATTTTCCAAAGTTACAGATCCACCCTGTATAGTTTGTCTTCTGTATATCATGTGTTCTGTGTTCAAGGGGAGCTCGACCCCCGAACAAACATAATATTAACATAATTCTGTATTCAGTCGTGATTGCTTTGTCACGTGCAGATTTAACCGACGCTTAAAGAGGGGTGTATGTACGAATGAGCACAAAACTATTTCTGATATCCCTACTAATATTATAAATGCGAAAGTAACTCTGTCTGTTACGCTTTCCCGCTTAAACCTTTCTACCTATTTCGATGAAATTTGGCACAGACAATCCTGAGAAAGAACATAAGCTAACTTTTAATTGAAAGTGACGCAGACGAAGTTGCGCGGGCTTGCTTGTTATCTATACATTTGTCACTATGTACCAGCTGATGTGTGGAAATACAACTTAGAACCACTTTTATATTTGGAATCGGTTAAACTTTTTTATTTTATGTTGTGTGTAAGACCACTTTGGCGGGCTTCCAAGCAAGCTTTTAAGATCCTGGATATCATGTAGCAGTAGAGTGCTAGCTAATACAAGTAAAACGAGCTCAAACATGACGAGTCTATCTTGTTTAGCACAGGAGTTACTATGATCACCTCCGAATCCATCATCAGATCAGCGCCATTTTGTCATATTATTGCATCGTTACGCGATATACATCTGCGTGCAAAATGTCAGCTCAATCAGAAACCGGGAAGTTTGTCATTGCAAGATTACACCCGAACTTAATATAAGCTTGTAAAAGTACATTATTTTCTTAGCATAAGTATATTTTTTAGCTTTTTGTGACGCAGACGAAGTGTTTCAGCTAGTTATTTATTAGCTGTTACTTATTTTACCGTTACCTTTAGTTATTATCACTATAGATTTGTTTAAACTTTACCTGACACAAGGGTAGGAAGACTTCCCCGATGGAATCATCCCTCGAGAAACGATCGTAATCAAACACATGAAGATGTAGGACCTGTGGATAAGAAAATAGGTATATTAAAACATATATCTTATATCTTCGTCTTCTTACTCAGGGTGGAATTTTTAAATGCTCTGTGGGGAGAGATCCTGATTCGCGGTATAGACATTTGCAACGTTAGGCGCATACAACATCTGAGGGAAATAATTAAAAAAAATGATTTTAGCGAAATTTTCATTAAAGGAAATATTAATTTACTATTGAAATGGAATACACCTGTATCATATATTTCAAAAAAGTCTTGGTACAATCAAACCTGGTTATATTCGAAAAAATACACCCTGTATTTTTATTCCACCAATCGATAGAGTGACTTATAAGGATGAAATCTCTCTAAGAAACATGATAGATTAAATTAAAGCAAAACTACGAAACTAAAACTAACTACTAAAAATCTTAACCAAAAATATTATAAAGCTGAAGAGTTTGTTTGTTTGAACGCGCTAATCTCAGGAACCACAGCTCCAATTTGAAAAATTCTTTCAGTGTTGGATAGTCCATTTACCGAGGAAGGCTATATTATATCCCTCTCTGACGCAGACGAAGTTGCGCGGGTCAAGTACTAAATAAACGGACTCACCCTACTCTGAAGCTTCTGTATCGGAAACCCTTCGAAGTAGAATGTTTCGTTCCACCGCGGATTTAGGGTCCGCCGTTTTATCTTGGTCTCCAATCGGTGTTTCTTATCAGGAAGAAGTGTGACCCTCACGTAGGGGTCCGAAGTACCACTCAAATCCTTGGCTGGGAGTTCCTTGCCCTGTTAAATATGAGAAATGTTTATTATATTTTTATGTATAGTATTATACACCACTCTATGGAAAGAAGTATGCTTAACATTAAAAAGCGAGAAAAAATTAGAACCTGTACCATAAGAAAAAAGACCAAGGTCACTAATATACAAAATAAAAAAACTTAAATGGAAATGGACAGGACATATGATGAGAGGACCTGATAAATGGAATAAAATAATAACACGTTGGTATCCTAGAGAAGGAAAAAGAAAAAGAGGAAGACAGATTAAGAGATGGGACGACGACATAAGGAAGGTAGCTGGAGTTATGTGGAACAGGGTAGCGCAGGAAAGGAAGGAATGGAAAAGGTTGGAGGAGGCCTTTGCCAATTGGCAAACGGATCTACAAAGGGTTACAAAAAATCAAATACTAGGTTAAGTTTATATTATTAAGAGTACAAAATGTTAAACAATTCTACATGTAGATTCTGAATAAAAGGCTATTTTATTTATTTATTTATTATTATACACCAACGCCCTCAGTTATGCTCAAAAGTTAAAGTGGAGATGGGCTGGATACTTAGCTAGGATGCCAGATCAAAGGTGAACCTTGAAGGTAACTATACGGAGAGGTCCACTGGGAAGGTAATCGAGGTAGGCCACTGACACGATGGGAGGACGAAATAGTTAACAATGCAGGCCCGAACTGGATACAGGTGGCACAAGATAGATCAAAATGGACGTCTTTGGAGGAGGCCTTTACCCAATAGGGGGTTCTCGCACTAGCGTTAGGTGTATTATTGTTCATATCTTTTTTTATCACTTTCTAATCTTTGTAAATTATTTTTTTAAGTTTAAGTAAGCGAGAAATAGACAGGTTTTTTTTTAATTATTATTATACGAGTACTAGTAATACTGGTAGTGTCTTTAAACACCATTACTCACTACCCAGTGTTTTGTTTTTTATGGCTTTATAGATATAGGTTAGGATAGTGACAAATAAATTTGCGAAAATAAGTATTTTTCTGTGTCAAGATTAGTATTTTTGTCGACTATTTTTATATTTATTCGGCTGTGATTCTTGTTGTAATTTAGCGAAGCGATCAATAAATAAAAATACATTGTGTTAACATAATAACAGTCTAAATATTTTGTGCAAATAGCAAATACTAAATTCATGATGTTTGTATTTGAAATTTTAACAAAATCAAATGTTCGTGTGAAAACAATGTGCCGGTTTTTGTGCTATTCTTGAAATTGAAAGTTTGATATTTTCATTTTCGTAACATAAGTATTACTTTTTTTTTTATTACCATGTAGGCAGAGGAGCCGGGCCACCTGATCGTTACCGTCGCTCATGAACCTCTGCAATGTCAGGGGACACTGAGGGGTCGCCTACGACCTAACTTTAAGGGCCCTCCTCAAGCGTCGTTTGAAGAAGGACAAGTCATAGCGCTTGTTTTGTAGTTAAAAATACGACAAAATAATAAATTCATATTGTGAAGTAACCACCAGATCAAATGCTACAACTTATACACTTCGAAAGATAATTAAAAATGTTAATGAATCTAATTTTTATTTAAATTTTGTACCCTCCAAAGCCCTTACAAGATATAAACGGTAAATTTCCTTTATAAAATGTAATCCCGAGGTATAAAATGTCTTAAACATCATAAATATTTATGAATCTTCATTATAAATGGTATTAAGAGTTTTTTGTACTTTATCAGTCCACTGCTGGGCTCAGGTTTCCTCAGTAGAGGGATTAGGCATAGTCCACCACGCTTGTCCAATGCGGACTTCACATATCTTCGAAGGATATTTTTAGGAGTTCTCAAATACAGATCTCCTTATATTGTTTTTAATTAGTGGTGTTGTGATAAATTGCACATTTTTTTTATTATTTTTTTTATTGCCTTTTAGGCAGACGAACTAACGGGCCACCTGATCGTAAGCGGTTACCGTTGCTCATGGACCTCTGCAATGTCAGCGGACACTGCGGGGCCGCTACCTACAGCCTACCTTTTAAGGACTTTCTTTAAGCCTCGTTTGAAGAAGGACAAGTCATAGCGCTCGGGAAAAACGTGGAAAGAGGGGAGCTCATTCCACAGTCTGATGGTGCGTGGAAGAAAAGAATTTTTGAAACGGACCGTGGATGACTGCGGTGGTTCCAAATAGTAAGGATGAACTCCACCTCGACGACGGGTGGTGCCATGATAGAACGGAGATGTTGGAATCATCTTTTTAAATTAAGATCTAAAAGGTACGGTAAGTACCTATAATGTTTTGAACACGCGACCGCATGTGCGGCAGACATGCGCTTTACAAAGCCACCATGACTTTTTGTAAATCTATTCTTATTATAAAGCTGCAGACTTTGTATGTTTATTTGATTGAACACGCTAATCCGAAACGCTGGTCTGTACTGTACTGTAACAACCCATTACTACCCACTGCTGGGCTCAGGTCTCCTCCGAAGAGGGATTAGGCATAGTCCACCACGCTTGCCCAATGCGGATTGGGGACTTCACATATCTTCAAAGGATTTTTAGAACCCTTTTCCGATATGCAGGTTTCCTCACGATGTTTTCCTTAACCTTTTTTAGCCAGTGTCAGAAAGTTAATTTATTCAGGAAGGCTATATTATGCTTTGAAAAAAATAGGGATCCGTATGACAATATCGAATTTGTAACACAAGGTGTAAAATCGAACACCGTTGCTGCCGTTGTTCGCTTTTTTTTTATTGCGTGATAGATAAACAAGCCTACGGCCCACCTGAGGGTAAGCGGTTACCGTCGCTTATGAACCTCTGCAATGCCAGGGCAATGAGGGGCTATTATCTATCGCCTACCGATACAGGAGTTTTCTTAAACCTCGTTTAAAGAGAGACATGTCATGTCGCTACAAAAATTATCGCAACATGTTGTGTACACGTGCTGTTTTAACCCCTTTGTGACGAAATTTCTCAGCTAGTAACAAAATTGTACATACCTGTATTATCTTCAAAATGAGGGTAGTATTCTGGAAGTCATACTCCAAGGAGAAGTGAATCTGGCCGACGTTCTCCGAAGGCTCGGAGTTGTCAATGTACATATCCACCAGAGAAATGGATCGATTCTGAAGGAACGCCATCTGTTAGAAATACCGTGGAAACTTTTACCACGTTCTCAAATAATGACACATACACATTTGTAAAAAAAACAAAAAATAACACAAAAAAATTGAGCCGTCAACGACGCCTGGCAGATGTGAAATATCGACATTATTTTGTAAAAGTAGTATGCAGAAATAAACGTTTATTTTCATTAAAATTTACAAATTTATTTCAAATGTTGAAAATGTGCTCGTTAAATAATACAAATTAACTGTCGTTTGTCTTCTTACGTCGTCAGAAATCGGTTTTACGCGCGGCTATAGATGTTTTACATCAAAAAGAAAATGCATAGAATAGATAACTTTTCATCACAAACCAGTCGAAATTCAGCTAAATGTTATGTCACCACCATTTAACGCTGGTTTTAAGTTTCAACTGGCACAAATGAAATTTGGCAAAATTTGGTTGTAAATAGTGTATTTAATTAGTTAAACTTGAAACCAGTCAATTATACTATTAAAAAGTACTCAAATTCGTAAAAATCTAAACGGTTTTATAAATGAATGCATAAGTGAAACGATCGGAATCATTGTGATATTTATTTCATGAGTCGATGTTATTTTGTACTATTACCTAACACGTTTTCTAAGCGATGCGAACAAACGAAACATTATTATTTTTTTTAAACTTTTGAAATAATTTTATGTTATATTTTTCAAAAGACTTATATCAGAAAATAGGTTTTTAATACTTGCCATTTTCTTGAATATTAATTTTATTAAGCGTTTTTAAAATTGAAGCTAACACACGCACACACACGCAAACCTTACTTCGTTACTCACACAATGTTACACACAAACACTACATATACAGCATGTTCTAAATTCTGTAATAAATACTAAATTCAGTATTTTACGTACAAATGTATTTCTGTACGTATACACAGTAGTTTTGTGCTGTCATTTATATTATATACAGGGTTTTTTCAAATATTGTGCCATTTTATGTGTTTTTATTTGTGTTCACACACCCCGTATACTGATTATATCATGTGCTTACCAATACTGTGATGATTGTTTTACATTGTCTTATTATTATTTTGACGTAATATTGTGTCTATACTTTTATTTAGCAAGAAAATATAAAATAGAGTTCAGTACAATTTGAGCTTTGAACTCGAAAACTGTTGTGGAAAAATAATGGCGGAAAAATGTATTAAAACCGTTGTGGAAAAATAATGACGGAAAAATGTATTAAAACCGTTGTGGAAAAATAATGACGGAAAAATGTATTAAAACCGTTGAGGAAAAATAATGACGGAAAAATGTATTAAAACCGTTGTGGAAAAATAATGACGGAAAAATGTATTAAAACCGTTGAGGAAAAATGTATTAAAACCGTTGTGGAAAAATGTATTAAAACCGTTGTGGAAAAATAATGGCGGAAAAATGTATTAAAACCGTTGTGGAAAAATAATGACGGAAAAATGTATTAAAACCGTTGAGGAAAAATGTATTAAAACCGTTGTGGAAAAATGTATTAAAACCGTTGTGGAAAAAAGTATTAAAACCATTGTGGAAAAATATTAGTGGAAAAAATTTTGCTGTAAAATCACGGCAGTAAAATTACTTTGTACAAGCGATAAAATTAATACTGTGATAGTGTTTTTTTCTAGTTTTCTAAACTATTTTGTGAGAACTAGATGTGTTTATCTAAGTGTGATGCTAAATCTAATTTAAATTATATTTTTAGTTACGTGAAGCTAAACTTTGTGTTTTATTATTTATTTCAAAACAAATAGTTATACTAGAAAATATGGTTTCTTTATAATTGGAAAAAAAAATACTTGCTGTTTATTTCCGAAAAAAATACAATATTGTAAATTTAAATACTATTCTAAAAATCTATTAGTTGCTATCAATCTAATGAAAACTATGTCCTGTAATAGTCTTAACTCTTAACGTAAAAATATATAATTTCAGTAGAAACAGTCGGTTTGTAAAAAGTATTAATTTATGATTTAAAAAAAAATAAGATTCTGTATCTATGTTCAAAAAAAAATGAATTCATAAAATATATATTTATAACTAACAATGACGAGTTTAAAAAAGGTAAACTAGAATGATCTAAGTATTAAGTATACAATGATAAAAAAAAGTAAGTATAATTAAAATATTCAAAAAACTGTTAGTGATTGCAGTAAAAATGGTATTTTAAAATAAAATTTTAAACCATTATTCAAAAATTTAATTAAAAACTATTTAAAACATATTTTAATTTATTTTATTTAAACTAAATGTATCTACCGCTAAGTGTGATCAACTATTTTAAAATTCCACTCCGTGATGTCAAATAGTATTTGTTTTTAATTTGAAATTCAAACATAGTTTGAATTGACACCGTAACATTTCAAAATCAGTTTGAAAATTTTGAATAAAACAATTCAAAATTACAAACTTGCATAGACATCTCACCTGATTTAAAAGCTTATTCTAAATCTAATAGCATTTTGAAGGCACAGATGAGCGTCTTCTTAGTTTCATTCAAATATTCTCTGCATTTCGAATTATTACCAAAATGGCTATACACAAAGTAGAGTATTGAAATTCAATTATTAGACAATATTTCATTATTCAACCCTGTATTCAGTTATATTACTAACACGTTGACTGTGGGATCTATTTGACTATAAATTTAAATCTCTGTTTTTTTTTGTGTAGTAACTCCGTCTATCTTTATTTTAATATGAAAATACATACGCAACAGTTTAGCAGTCAAAGTGTTAAGAGTCATTTTGGCAATAAACACTTCAAGAAAATGTAAATAATTTTGTGCACATTCGTAAGCTGTAAGCATAATCACTTAAATTAATAAAAGCAAGTTCTAATTGTTCATATACAACCTCCTCTACCTACCATATTTGTAGGAAGCATGGAAAAAGAATCCATAGTTAAAAACGTTCACGAACATACAACAAACACACATTCAAATAGGGACAGTTCAATTCGGAAAAAACACTTAAAATAAAAAATAGAATTTTTAAATCGGAAAAATGGCAGCAATTTATCGAACACTTATTTTGAAATTTAAAAACCAAGAATTTGAATAACCGGAAAAATGACAGCAATTTATCGAACACTTATTTTGAAATTTAAAACATAAGTTTGAATTTTTTGAATAACTTTTTTATTATTTTATTTTTATTGATGTTTATGCACTGTTTTCTTCACAGTTCCGCCTCAAATGGTAACCGTCGTGTACTGTTCATTGCACAATATTTAGTTTGAGATTATCGCAATCATCCTATTTATTCGACGTGATGCTTTCATTTGAGTCTTTGTACACGAATTTTAAAATGTATTTTGTTTGAAATGATTTTGGCAGTCTTTGTGTCAATTTGACTTATTGTTTATCAGCAAGATCATGGCTTACCAGATGTTAAGTGGCAAAAAATATCGTGGGAGTGTTAATGGTTTATTTTTTATTGCGATACAGATAAATTATGATATACTAAAGCCAGTTTGATGGTAAGCCTTTACCAGGGCATTAAGGGTCGGTCATACAGGTCGCTTCTTAAGCCTTGTTTAAAAAGAGACATGTCATAGCACTTCAGGAACATTTTTTTTCTACATCAGTTGTTTCTACAGATCTGTTACTTAGATTTTTTTTATTGCGTGATAGATAAACGAGCCTACGGCCCACCTGATGGTAAGCGGTCACCGGTCGCAATGAGTGGCTGTTATCTATCGCCTACCGATACAGGACTTTTCTTAAACCTCGTTTAAAGAGGGACATGTCATAGCGCTCCGGGAACACCGCGGACGGGAGTCCATTCCAAATCGGAATGGTACGAGGCAAAAATGATCTTCTGAAGCGAACCGTGGAAGATCGCAGCGGTTCCAAGTAAAGGTGGTGAACCTTGCCCCTGCGGCGTGTGGTACATTGGTAAAAGGAAGATGAAGGGATCATCTCAAAGAGGATGTAGAACATTTTAGTAGTTTTACTACTGTATCTACTCTATATCCTGGTTTTGTTTACATGGTAAAGTGTCTTCGTTAGTAAGGCGTCAGTCATTTTAGTAAACTACTTAATGATCCATCAGCCTTACCTTACTATATCCGAGCGCGATATGACGAGAATTTAGTAATAAATTAAATTTGGTGTCATTAACTTACTCAGATGATCTGTCAGCATTTTAGTAAAATAATAAATGACTCGTCAGCATTTTAGTAAAATACCAAATGACCCGTCAGCATTTCAGTAAGATACCAAATGACCCGTCAGCATTTTAGTAAAATACCAAATGACCCGTCAGCATTTCAGTAAATTTTCTACAAAGTATTAAATCTGTAACCTAACCTCTGTATTTTCTACATAGTAACGCGAAATGACGAATACATTGAATTAGGCGTATCTTTTGAATTATTTATCGCAGAAAGGTGCCGGGAGCTCGTCGGGAATCCTTTTCTGTTTTCGCCTACAATGCTTACCTGAGATTATTATGTAGTAGAACGACCGAATCAGTAACGTAGTTAAATAATCCGTCAGCATGTTAGTAAATTAATAAATGAACCGTCAGCAATATATTAAGTTACTTAACAACCTGTCAGTATTATAGTAAATTACTAAATGACCTGTCAGCATTTCAGTAAATTTTCTACAAAGTATTTGTTGGCGACAGGCTCACTCATTGCTATTTACTTGTAACGTCAGACCTTAGACTGTAGGTAGTTTTAAGTTTAGTTATAAATTTACATTTAGTTTTATTTTAAGTAGGTAGATGATAATAAAAGAGAAGCCATGTTCGATACAAACTAGCGGGCGCGTAAAACGACTTGCGCAACATTGTACGTTATTAATTCGATCTATTAGTTTAAAAGTATAAAATCTGTGTAATCTCAATAAATAAAGTGATTCCTAACTGTGTGTGTATATATTTCGTGCTCGGCTGACCCAGAACATCCACAAAAAGTGGTCCATCGAGACGGATCATCATGTTCCATACACCGCCTCAACCGAGCTCTGGAATTAGCCGTGTACGGGATAATGAAGTGCCAGCTAGCATAAAACATTTCAAAACGCCGGCACCTTCGAGTACAAAAAGCGAAAACAATAAATCACGTTCTACGACGTCATCAGCAAGGTATCGACGTTCGCAACTGGTCTTGGAAGCAGCCAAGAAAAAAGCACAGATACAAATTGACCTAATAGATCGACAGCTGGAAGCAGATTTAGCCGAATTACAGGAACCTCTCGAAAATTACAGTCCACACAAAGAAGGATCTTGTGCTAAGCAAGATGTGGAGCAATGGCTCGAACGGAGTCGCCTAGATATGCAGTCCATCCACTTTGATGGTTTACCGACGGATGAGCTGCAACCGGCAATGGCCAAGGCGGCAGATACCGTTGCTCCAACCCCACCTGTAGCAGCGTGTAATACAACGGCACCGATGAAAAAATCTGGCGTCACGGAAATGGTACAGATGTTGGCAAGCGCACTCCGGGACCTCGCACCTGCCACTACGTCATCGAACAACAGCAACCTGTTAACTCGTCTGTGTACACCCAAGGAATTACCACAGTTCTCAGGCGAACCATTGGAGTGGTTGCAATTTAAGCAGGCCTACAATGAATCTACCGAGGTTTGCAAGTTCAGCCCTCAAGAGAACATGTGGAGACTGAGGAAGTGTCTCCGCGGTGCAGCATGGGATGCCGTGTCTGCATTATTCATCTCTGCAGCATCACCATCCAAAGTCATGTCCACATTAGAACTGCGATTTGGAAACCCCGAATACCTAATTTCCAAAATCATCGCAGAAATCAAGAAATTACATCCGATGTCTCACGATTACCACAAAGACATAGTGCAGTTTTCTGTGAAAGTGAGCAATCTGGTCGAAGCAGTGCGAGCGGTCGGACATAAGGAGTACTTACAAGGTATGAGTGTTGTCTCAATTATATTGTCTAAATTCCCACCAATATTATTATCAAGATGGTCCGACTACAGTTTTCCGCTCATAACCACTCAACAAAAATCAAGAATAATAATTTTATCTGATTTCCTGAACGAAGAAGCTATTAAAATATCAACTACTTCTAATATATATTTTAATAACCCTCGCACTGACCAGTATAAATATAAAAACAACGAAAGTTACAATCGCTCACACACTATGTTATTACAAACAAAACACGAAGAAAGTACGTGTCAATTCTGCCGCAAAACAAAACACAAGCTCACCGATTGTAAAATATTCAAGAAAGCATTACGCAAGACTCGATGGGAATATGTGAAACGCAACGGGCTGTGCTACAAGTGCATAGTGTCTCGACATACGCACGACGCGTGCACCGCGCCTTGCTGCGATAAGTGCGACCGTCCGCATCATCCGCTACTACACATCGACGCTAAGGACGCAAAAAACTACGCGACGGCGACGACTTCGGTGACGACATCGACAACGACACCCTGGAACTCAGAGACGTCCCAGGTGGTCCAGAAGTCATCCTGTGAACCTGTAAATAATAATCAAGTAGTTGCGCACATAAACGCGAGTGAAACAACTGTGTTATTAAAAGTGGTGCCAGTCCGTATACATACGTATAACGGCATAGTTAATACATACGCGCTGCTAGACGACGGATCTACAGTGTCATTAATGAGTGCGGGGCTAGCGAGACGCGCGGGTGTGACCGGCCGATGTGAAACTATGCGAGTGCGCGGCGCTTGGAATGATGAAATTGTTTGTAAATCGGTAATCGCTAACGTAAATATATCTAGTATGGACAATAAGGTTTATAATATTAAAATACGATGTGTCGACAACTTAAATTTGCCTGTTCAATGTTATTCTATTCTTAATCATAAAAATGTTAATCATTTACAAAATATGTTAGTTTCTAACGATGTAAAACCTGAGATACTTATAGGACAAGATAATTTTCATTTGTTGTTACCGCTTGAGGTGCGTTTAGGTAATAATAATGAGCCGTCCGCCACATTAACTCCCTTAGGTTGGTGTGTTCATGGCACAGTGCGGGCGACGCGGGTCGCGCGCGCTCCTTGCGTTGGTTCGAATCCAGGATCGAGCCACGCAACTCTGTGCGTGAATACGAACGACGCCGCTGATGTTGCCGCTCCTGCTGTCACCGATGAGGTTCGTTGTTTGCAGAAGTTGCATGAAGAAGTGCGACGGTCGTTCACACTTGATTCCATTGGAATATCAGGTAAGCCTCGTCAAAATATTTTTGACACGTACGCCGTCGCTCAGCTGGAGGCGACCGCAGAGCTCATTGATGGGCGCTGGTGGGTCGGCCTGCCGTGGAGAAGTGACGTCGGTACACTGCCTGATTCTCGTTCCAATGCTGAGAGGAGGTTGCGGGGACTCGAGAGAAAAATGAAACGAAATGAGGAGTTTTCTAACAGGTATCAAGAAAGAATTAAACATTTATTAGATAATAATTATGCCGAAAAGGTTACCGTTGCTCATCCCGCGTCAAGGACGTGGTATCTACCACATTTCGGGGTGGACAACCCGAATAAGAAAAAAATAAGATTAGTTTTCGATGCTGCTGATGAGGTTTATGGTAGAAGTCTCAACCACTATTTGCTCAAGGGACCCGACTTACTACCATTACTACTTGGTATTATGTTACGATTTAGAGAAAACGTTGTCGCGGTAACTGGGGACATTAAGGACATGTTTTTAAGGGTAAAAATACGTCCTGAAGATCAAAGTGCGTTTAGGTTCTTCTGGCGAGACAACTCCGCCGACCCAATAGATACCTATACAATGACGTCACTCATATTCGGAGCCAGCTGTTCACCTTTCGTAGCACAGTTTATTAAAAATCTTAACGCGCGTCGATATGAGTCATCGATGCCGACCGCAGTGAATGCAATACATAACTCGCATTACGTTGACGATTATATAGATAGTTTTGCTAATGACGAAGATGCGATACAAATGGTAAAACACGTTTCTTTTATTCACAATAGCGGCGGATTTGAAATGCGTAACTGGACTAGTAATAGTGTTGCTGTTTTAAATAGTGTTCCGAAGGAGACGCTGGGTAGTACTGCGGTCAGGTTTAAAGTCGATACAGACTATCAAGGTGAACGAACCTTAGGACTTATTTGGTACCCTAACGAAGATAAGCTCGGTTTCGATCTCACCTTCAAACGTATTCCAGAAAATATTATTAACGGTAATGAAAGGCCTACCAAAAGAATTATGTTACAAGTAGTTATGTCAATTTTTGATGTTTTCGGATTTCTGGTGCCATTCACCGTTCAAGGTCGTCTGATGCTTCAGGATACGTGGCGTCAAAATGTAGGTTGGGATGACGTCATTAATGACTGCATCTACGATAAATGGCGCAAATGGATTGAGTTGTTGAAGAAATTAAATAAGATTTGCATTCCTAGGTGTTACTTGCAAAGTGAGAGCGAGAACACGGGCGAGAGCGAGACAGCAAGAGAGGCGGATAGCGTAGCGGACGTAGCGGTCGAGACCTTCGCTACGGCTACGAGCTTCACGACGGGCAGGCAAGCTGCGAGTGCAGACACTGTGCCATGCACTGGAAACGCAAGTACAACTTTAAATAAATACGATGACTTGCAGCTGCATACATTTTGCGATGCATCTGTTAAAGCAATGTGTACTGTGGCATACTGGCGTTGGCGAAGTAATGGGAAGGTTTGCGTTGCATTTATAGCTAGTAAATGTCGCGTCATGCCAGTAAAACCTCTGACTATTCCCCGCGCAGAATTGCAGGCGGCCGTACTCGCAGCTCGCCTCGCCGATACTGTGCTCAAAGAACATAGATTAGTCCCGGAACAAAAATATTTCTGGACCGATTCTACTACGGTTTTGCAGTGGATACGGAATAACACTCGTTCATATAAAACTTTCGAAGCTAACCGTTTAGGAGAAATTGATGAGCTCACTCGCATCTCGGAGTGGAATTATGTACCTACGAAATTAAACATAGCCGACTTGGGAACCCGAGAGGAATTTGATCAGACCATATTTGAAGGTGAATGGTTCTCAGGTCCCGATTTTTTGCATAGACAACAATCTTCGTGGCCCATAGATATTGTGGGGTCAACTACTGGGGATGTGAACGCGGAATATGTAACTGTTATACATAGATCGTCCATTGATTTACCGGTTCCAAATCCAGAGCACTTTTCATGTTGGTTGCGCTTATTGCGCGCCACGGCTGTAATGTTAACATTTATAAACAGATGCAGAGGAGTCAAATGTGAAGTGGATTGCGACGCTATGGCTCGAGCTGAGGTACCCCTACTGAGAAAGGTTCAAGCAGACTCGTTCGCCAACGAGATATCTGCAATAAAAAAATAAAAAATCTATCCCACGGGAAAGTAAATTACTTACCTTGTCACCCTACATCGATGATGATGACCTGCTCAGACTCGGTGGCCGCATCGATTCAACTCCCGGCGTTAAACAAGAGGTAAAAAGACCAATTATATTAGAGGGAAAGCATGCTATTACGCGACTGCTTGTTAAACACGCACACATCAAAGCTGCACACGGAAATCAGGAGATGGTCGTGAATAATCTGAAACAAAAATACTGGATTATTAGAATGAGACCAACAGTGAAACAAGTAGTGTCAGCATGCATGCTGTGTCGAATCAAAAGATGTGTACCTGAAATACCCAGGGTGGGAGACTTACCTGCGGGTCGAGTAGCTCACCATCAGCGACCATTTACGCACTGCGGATTGGATCTGTTTGGTCCAATGGAAGTGTCAGTAGGGAGATCGAGACAAAAAAGGTGGGGTATTATTTTCACCTGTCTCACAGTACGTGCCATTTCCTTGGACACAGTCCATTCGTTAACGACCGACTCACTGATCATGGCAATACGCCGCATGGCGTCGCGACGTGGTTGGCCTAGTCTCTTGTACAGTGATAATGGAACTAATATGAGGGGGGCAGATAAAGAGTTGCGCGAATCTATGAAAGAAATCGATATCGATGCTCTCAAAACCGTCGGAGCGAACAACGCTATGAAATGGCACTTTGTTCCTCCGCTAACACCTCACTGGGCAGGAGCGTGGGAGCGTTTGATTCGCAGTGTGAAGACGGCTCTGCGAGTTGTACTCAGGGAACGTGCTCCACGAGATGAAGTGCTGATGACGTTCCTTGCTGAAGTGGAAAATATAGTAAACAGCCGACCGCTGACTCATGTTTCTGTCGATCCTCAAAGTTGTGAAACGTTAACCCCTAATCATTTTCTTTTAGGGACATCTAGCCAGTTACCACAACTTGGCATCTTTAACGAGTCTGATTTAGGTTTAAGGAAACAGTGGCGCAAAGCTCAAGCATTGGCAGACATGTACTGGTGCAGATGGGTCAAGGAAGTCTTGCCTGATTTACTTCCACGACGAAAGTGGAACGAAGAGGTAAAGCCTCTGCAGGTAGGTGATCTCGTATTTATTGCCGATCCAAACAGTCCACGGAATACTTGGCCGCGAGGTGTTATTCAACGTATTTTCCCTGGTAAAGACGACAGGGTACGATTGGTCGAGGTAAGGACTAGGACTGGCGTTTGGAGGCGGTCAGCGGCACGTGTCGCTCGCATTTCTGTCATGGAGTAAGTAGTGCTGTTCCAGCACTAGGGTGGGGAATGTTGGCGACAGGCTCACTCATTGCTATTTACTTGTAACGTCAGACCTTAGACTGTAGGTAGTTTTAAGTTTAGTTATAAATTTACATTTAGTTTTATTTTAAGTAGGTAGATGATAATAAAAGAGAAGCCATGTTCGATACAAACTAGCGGGCGCGTAAAACGACTTGCGCAACATTGTACGTTATTAATTCGATCTATTAGTTTAAAAGTATAAAATCTGTGTAATCTCAATAAATAAAGTGATTCCTAACTGTGTGTGTATATATTTCGTGCTCGGCTGACCCAGAACATCCACAGTATTAAATCTGTAACCTAGCCTCTGTATTCTCTACATAGTAGCACGAAATGACGAATACATTGAACTAGGCGTATCTTTTGAATTATTTATCGCAGAAAGGTGCCGGGAGCTCGTCGGGAATCCTTTTCTGTTTTCGCTTACAATGCTCATTGTGTTAGGTTGTAAATGATATCCATTTTATTGAATGGATGGCGTGTCTTAAGAGTAAGGCGTATTTTGTCTGCGTTACGATTGAATTCTCTATTGTTTATACAGGGGAATTGTTGATGCTACATATTGTTATAGGGCTATAAGTGGTATTTTCATATTTATTACTATAGTGAAAATGACTGGCCATTTTTTGAGCACAAAGATCTTTTTCAAGTTTATGTGTGTCTAAGAATCATCATAATGGGGACGGCGCGACGGGAAAGAGTGTCGAGCGCGTAACGCGTCGCGTCCACCGAAACAAAAGTTATGAAACACACGAAGATTTTTTTCGGATTGATAACTTACTATTGGAAAGTCGGTCAAAAGAAGATCTTACAAAAATAAGTATATTATAAATACTATCATGCATTTTCAACGGGTTCTGGATACAATTACATAATCCTCAGGTACTATCTTCTGAACGTCGTTACGTACCAAGGATGGTTAAAGAAGCTATCGAGATTTCAAGACATAGCACTTTTAACAAGGGTGACGGCTTCAGATTATCGAGTATGTGGAATCCAGTGCTAAACACAACAGTCACTAAGGGTTCATGCTCAGAGAGTCTTGTAGATACAGTGAGTGTGGTGTGTCGTGATGCGAGTTCGAGTTCCTGTGGTACTACCCAAAAGCGAACGAGAAAGAGGGTAGACGGATTTATTTGCTTTTAAATCGACCCGCAGTATCCATTCTTCTCGTGATCATGACGTTTGCAACAATGTTAAAATATCGAGACAACTCAATTAATTAAATATATTGAAAATGCATGAAAGTATTATAGAAAACCGCGAGTGTCTGAATAAGTTTATATTATAATAAATACAACAGAGCATTCACTAACAACTTCTCGGTCGTAACCAATTTTGGTTGAAGCCAAAAATGACCAAAAACACCATAGGTAAAGATAATATATCAAGGACATATTATATTCTCCTACATATTATCTACAAAATGATGATGACCAGTAATATCATTTTTGGGCCTAAAATATATGTCTTTTTGCCCCAAGTCATTTATAAGACAGTATAAAGAATGATTTAGTTTAAGCATGATTCATGTTACACCCAGAATGAATGAGAAATGTTATAGTTAACAATTTGTAGTGCCGATTTCGATGATTATTTTTTGTGAGGAAGGAGATACTTTGGACATAATCTCTTATTAATTTGATAAAGATCTCACTGGTAGTTTATGGAATATTTTAAAACAAGGAAAGTCGATCGTTTTTGTTAAAAAAATATCTACTCTTATCTGGCCAAGGCTATAAAAGGTAAGGTTTATAGATTATAAAATAACCCGAAAAACTTCTTTAAGCTTAAGATTTTTGTTGTTTTAATTGCCATATCTGTAGGTAGACAAGCCAATAGGACACCTCATCGTAATTAAATCCAAATAACTACAGCCACCTTTAAACATTATTTTTATAATAATTATAACTTTATATTCCACTCAGTGTAACGTGAATCATTATTTAGTTAGCCCTTAGGATACGGATGCTGCGTAATCTCAAGAGAGAGTGAAGGTTATATAAATTATTACAGATTTCTACGTTGTTTGTGCCAGTTTTGATCATATAGTCTGACGGCTATATGACTGAAAAATAATTTATTTTAAAGAAAACTTTAAGCGTTTAAGATCTTAGATATCATGTAGCAGTAGAGTGCTAACTGTACCAACCCATTACTGCCCACTGTTGGGCTCACAGTAGAGGGATTAGGCATAGTCCACCACGCTTGCCCAGTGCGGGGGACTTCACATATCAAAGGATTTTTAGAACCCTTTTCCAACATGCTGGTTTCCTCACGATGTTTTCCTTCACCGTTTTTAGCCAGTGGTGTTGTGAAAAATTGCACATAAATCTTTTCACATTTAGATTTAGAGGTACAAGCCGGCCGAAATTGTGATTAGAACCCTGCATATCGAAAAAGGGTTCTAAAAATCCTTTGAAGATATGTGAAGTCCCCAATCCGCATTGGGCAAGCGTGATGGACTATGCCTAATCCCTCTACTAAGGATACCTGAGCCCAGCAGTGGGCAGTAATGGGTTGGTACAGTACAGTACAGTTCTGAGAAACTCAGCGGCCATTTCTTTTCTTATAATATCGTTTTTTATATAAATTCACAGTTACAGAACCCCCCTGTATAATACTAATTTCATTAAATTAGAAAGAAGGAAGAAAGAAAGAAAACAACTTTATTCCACACACACAAAGAGGACACAAATATATAAATTAATAACATAAAAAAAAAGTAGACCATACAATTAGTTCATTAAATCAATAATTATTGAAAGTTACAAAAAAGCTATTTGAAGGATTAAAACTCGTTGAAATTTAAAGAAAAATCAGTGTTAAAACTGTTTTTGTGTTAGTTATTCAATCACCGAGTGCTCAGATTCTTGGATATAAATTATTCAAAAGCCTCTCTACGTAATAAAAACAATTCGCATTGATAGTTGGAAAACGTTTTTTACGATGCCCTCAGACAGACAATATTATCTTCTTCTTATAAAAACGAATTGCTGTTCGTTAAAACTCGAGAACGACTGAACCGATTTGGCTTATTTTAATCTTGAAATATTCGTAGAAGTCCAGGGAAGGTTTAAACGGTGAGAAAATTTACTTATGTAACGCAGACGAAGTTGTGTGGGCCTGCTAGTTGTCAATAAATTAATTCAAACACTCGCGGTTAACTACATTACTTTCATACATAATTAACGGGTTCTTATGTGAAGTGAATTCAGGTCATGTGAGTTTTTTTATTGCTATGTAGACAGACGAGCCAACGGGCCACATGATCGTGCATGGTTACCGTCGCTCATGGACCTCTGCAATGTCAGGGGACACTGAGGAGTCGCTTCTTACGACCTAACTTTAAGGACCCTCCTCAAGTTTGAGTTCTAGTAGTACTACTCAAAAGCTAACGAGAAGGTAGACAGATTTAGTTACTCGTCAATCAACCCGCAGTATTCAGTCTTCTCGTGATCATGACGTTTGCAACAAGGTCGAAGATTTATGTGTAGAATACATGCATGATATAGTAGAGAAATATTGATAATTTTAGAGGTTTTTGATGTGATGTGTGTGTTGCAAGTTTTTCTGCACTTTTTTTTTTTTTTTTTTTATTGCGTGATAGATAAACGAGCCTGCGGCCCACCTGATCGTAAGCGGTCGCCGTCGCTCATGAACCTCTGCAATGCCAGGGCTGTTATCTATCACCTACTCATACAGGACTTTTCTTAAGCCTCGTTTAAAGAGGGACATGTCATAGCGCTCCGGAAACACCGCGGATGGGAGTCCATTCCAAATCGGAATGGTACGGGGCAAAAATGATCTTCTGAAGCGAACCGTGGAAGATCGCAGCGGTTCCAAGTAAAGGTGGTGAACCTTGCCCCTGCGGCCTGTGGTACGATGGTAAAAGGAGATGAAGGAACTTATATCGCAAATGCTTTCTGAATCCTTTTCTTTATAACGTAGACAAAATTACGAAAGTCAGCTAGTTACCTTAATTTAAATTATTCATAAATAGTTTCAGTTTAGGACTGGAGTTGCGGTTTCAACAATTAATGCAAACATTATCACGGGAGCCTGTGTAATTTACAATTTAGTTTATTAATGGCAGATCTAAGGATACTGGGAAGTATAAATTTTATAGTACTTTTCGATGATGCAACTTTGTATGTATTAGGGATGTTACTACTGTCGATTTTTGAACATAGGCGAATGCGAATAACTTTTCAAACAAAACGTTAAAGGTTTTTTAATTGACAAGTCAGCTGTTTCTTACAAAATACATTTTAATTTAGAGGTACTATTAGATACCTATATTTTACCTACAGTGAA
Organism: Trilocha varians; assembly: GCA_030269945.2. Taxonomy (NCBI): domain Eukaryota; kingdom Metazoa; phylum Arthropoda; class Insecta; order Lepidoptera; family Bombycidae; genus Trilocha; species Trilocha varians. The sequence continues at coordinate 13,870,501 of AP028278.1, read as the reverse complement.
TCTACCTAGAAGGGAGGAGGAGGGGATCCCCTGGTACTTGCCTCTCCTCTCCTTCAAAAAGTTGTAATCTTCTTTAATAATCTTGACATCAGAAGATTCCCTACATATCCACACAAAATCCTCATAACTTTTGTCCAAAACATTCGCATAAATTTATGCGAATGCGAATATTCGTTACATCCCTAGTATGTATGTTGTAGTTTATTTTTCGTCGTTGTAGTAGTCATAGTATATTTATTATACGAGAAAGATAGCTGAAGTCGTGAGTGAAAGAGATAGCAATCAATGAAAATTACATGAGTAGAAAAGAGCCAACACTATTCCAGCAATGAGACAATTCAGTATCTGTCAGTATCTCACAGAAAGCCACAATAAGAGTCTGACGTTGTTGATGATTTTTTGAGTTGGAAAGAAGATATTTCAATTAATGAAGTATATGTTGATCTCATGTATGTGTTCTTTAAAAGTGGTAAAAAACTGTAATCGAGAGGAACTATTTTGTTTCAGTACTCTCCATGAAAAAAAAAGTTGTCATTTATGTCGAAACGTTACTTCTTTTCAAAGTCGGTTTTGTCTTGAATATTACGTTCCACCTCCCTGATTAAATGAATATATTAATGTTTGAATATTAATTAATATTGTAGAGACAGCTCATTTGGAAAATTTATTAATTTATGCATGTCTTCTACAAGTTAAACGAACAATGTGATTTGACGTTTCTTTATTCTTCATTATGCCTTTAACCGACTTTTAAAAAGGTAAAAACGTATAATAAATGAAAAAGCTTTAAATATCTTACACTGGACTATGTGAGTTCGGGTGGAATCTTCCTAAGTTTCGATTGAGCTAAAATTTTGCACGCAGATGTACAAGGTGTCTCAAAAGAAATTTCATATTTAGTGGATTGATTAAAAAAAAAGGAAGCGGTGTAGAGAAAAAATGTTTATTTATTGTTAAAATACACTTTTTGGTAATTCATTTCTTAAAAATAATATCGTCTAAATGTAAACCTTCACGTTGTTGGCACTCATTTAATCGAACAGTAAAATTACTTATGACTGCTCGACGGGTGGAGTGAGGGATGGCTGCCATTTCGTGACGGATATTTTCTTTCAAATGCGCCAGTGAAGTTGGTTTATTGGCGTAAACTTTAGATTTAAGATAACCCCATAGGAAAAAGTCCAAAGGGGTTAAATCTGGGCTACGTGGAGGCCAATTTATGTCACCTCTCCGGGAGATCAATTTTCCTGAGAAAATTTCACGGACCGGCATCTTGGAGCTTTAATTCTTGCATTGAATTTTGTAAGGGTGCAGCTTAAGATCTTTGTGCATAATGCGATGTAATGATGATCTATGCACATTTAAAGCACTCGTGCGCTTACGAATTGAAAGGCTCGGGTCGACGTACAGATTGATTAACACTCTCCACGTTTTCTACCGTTCTTGATGACCTAGGTCACCCGGATTTTGATTTATCCAGCGTTGATCCAGTCTTTTCAAACTTTTTAACCCAATGTCGAATAAGAGGAAGGCTTGGCGCATCATTTAAGTGGCGAAAACCTCGAATACTGCAGAATTTTCTACGCGCGACAGTTGTCGAATCACCGTTCTTGTAAAACTCTCGCACGCACAACGCGCGATCTGCCCCCGAGAAACGCTCCATAGCGACTGAATCCCCAAGAGCCAAGCTACCAATTGACATAACCCCTGCACCGCTCAAGTACGCAGCGTTCACGCAGCAAGCTTAACAAATATAAAATTTCTTTTGAGACACCTTGTATATCGCGTGACAATGCAATAATATGGTATGATAGAGCTGATCTGATGATAGAGTCAGAAGGCAATCATAGACCCGTCGTGTTTGGGCTCATTATACTTGTATTAGTACATTGTACTGCTACATGATTTCCAAGATCTTAAAAACGTATGATTGAATACAGTTCAATCGAAAACCGGGAAGTTAGTCAAATTCATCACGTATAATTCCACCCGAACTTATATTGATAGATCCAGTGCAAGTTAAATAAAAGCTTTTTGGAACGAAGTTCCTTATCGCGCGTTGTGAAAGGGAAATTCTTACGAAAAGTTGTCACGACACTATTTTTTGTTTAAGATGATTATCGCTAGATGGCGCTGTGATCAAAATCTTTTAAAACACGTTCCTTATCGCGCGATACGTTAGGAAAAAAAATATATAAGAAGTGTTTTAATCGAAAGGAACTTCGTTCTATTCGGGTGTCCCATGACACCTCTCAAGTTTTTTTTTATTACCTCGTAGGCAGACGAGGTAACGGGTCACCTGATCGTAAGCGGTCACTGTTGCTCATGGACTTCTACAATGCCTGATGTCACTTTGGGGCCGCTACCTACGGCCTACCCTCAAATGTAAATTCATCTTTTACACACACACTTCATGCATGTATTTTTAACAAAAAACCTTCAAACTTCACATACAATCCCTTTTAACCCTGCGAATGCGGAGTTCCTTTACAAAACAGAAGGCTTTTAACCGCGCAGGTGCTACGAACAAAAGCTATTCAGTACAAAGATGAATTATTTATCACTTGGCACGTGACCCAGCCGAAATTAACTGGGACCTGCGAAAAACATAACTGGGATATGTTTTAGAGTTTTACTAAAGACTAGCTGACCCGCGCAACTTCGTCTGCGTTACAAAGGGGTTCAAACAGTACTCGTAATGCCGTCGAGTTATTATTTTCGCGGCCCGCAGTGCCCCACATATTCATTGCGTTTTATACTCGTAATAACTTCTAAACGAAAAGTCCGATTGGAATAAAACAAAAAGTAATTTACTTCTACATTAATACTCTTGATAACAAAATATGTACTTAATTTAGATAAGGGTTAATATAACGATACTCAAATAACGTTAAATTCAATCTTGGGACGAAAAAATATTTTAATAGCCTATAACCTTCCTCGATAGGGCTTTCCAACAGTGAAAGAATTGTTGAAATCGGACCAGTAGATCCTGAGATTAGCGCGTTCAAACAAACAAACTCTTCAGCTTTATAATATTAGTATAGATTGTTGTCTACACTAATATTATAAAGAGGAAAACTTTGTTTGGTTGAAATGAATTGGCTCAAACTACTGGACCGTTTTTAAAAATTATTTCACCATTCGTAAGCTACATTATCCACGAGTAACATAGGCTTGATTTTATTTAGGAAAAAAAAATAGAGATCCGTTCTAAAACTTTAATAATTTAAGTCAAGGTTCTTACACCGTGTGCGCTCCGAAAACTATTGATTATAGAACAAAATGATGTACTACGGGTTTGTAGGTCTTATTAAAATTTAACTGTGCTACTTGAACCCTTTTTGACGCAGATGAAGTTGCGAGGAGTTAGCTTGAAATAAATTTAAATTGTCTGTTCACCTCTAAAATCTATAATTAGTGTTACTCTACTATATCACGTATGTATAATAAAAGTTGCATCTAAATCCGTAGCGTAGTTTTAAAGACTTAAGCATACATAGGGATATAGGGACAGAGAAAGCGACTTTGTTTTATACTATGTAGTGATTTGCATTCCTCACGATATTGGAACGAAGTTCCTTATCGCGCGTTGTGAAAGGGGGCTAGACGGAAAAAAATCTTACGAAAAAGTTGTCACGACACTTTTTTTGTTTTAGATGATTATCGCTAGATGGCGCTGTGATCAAAATATTTTAAAACACGTTCCTTATCGCGCGTTACGAAAGGAAATAATTTTTATGAGATACGTTTTAATCGAAAGGAACTTCGTTCCATCCGGGTGTCCCTTGACACCTCTCAAGTTTTTTTTTTCTATAATATTTTTAACTTTAATTATCACTGGTTATAATTGTCAGTAAAACGAGCGAAGAATAATAATTAAGTAGAACATCTGCAGTGGATCGCGCGCCGTAACTTGAATCATAGTCTAGGACCATGGGATGTTTCATTTGATTGCACCAAGTGAGGAAAATAAATACAGGGTGATTTCCTAGTGAGGGTACATATTGAAGGTCATGGTAGCTGATGGTTATATACGACCAGTAAAAATATGATTACCAAAGAATATAGCTTAATGCCTTAGTAATCGCAACTTAAAAATATCTAAAATTCTTGCAAAATGATGGTTTTTCGACAGCTGATGGGTGTGGCGGAGGTGTGGGGTGCGCGAGATTACTAGAGGTCATTAGTCAACACTCTTTAAGCTGAAATTGCTTATGTTTGAGGTAGTTTTGTCGAATTTAGATTTAAAAAAATATATATATTTTGTAATTTTACTTATTTTTTGTAATATTCCGTATTAGAACAGAGTACTCATCACCCTCCAGCAATATGTACCCTGTCTAACAAATCACCCTGTATAAATGCAGTGAAATTAATTTAAAAATTGGTCTAGTATTTTTGATTTCAAACGTTTCGAGTCCTATTAAAAGATACAAAAATACTCAGCTTTCTACTTTATTATACAGGGTGGATCTGTAACTTTGGACAATCCACGTCACCCCATTGGACACCCCACGTCAGATTGTCCAAAGTTACAGATCCACCCTGTATAAGTATGGATGTCTGAAATTTCACAGTCGCGGACTTGGTTATGGTATGGGGTAGCATGAATCACAAGTTATAGTAGGTACCTATAGTAGGCGATAGCAAGCTTATGTTATCAGATAAAAAAAGGAACAATGAACTACAAAAACTGTTTTTTTTTTTTTAATAATCTTGTCTTTGACAGGTAGACCTTTATTAATAGATGTTCTTATTTTGCTGTTGTTTGCCTAATAATAAAGAAACGTATATCTATGTGCATTATACTATATTTCGTTTTATATGTTTGTTAAACTAGTTTGTAATTTTATAAGATTTCGGGATTTTATTTACAATTTATTGTAATACAAACTATATTCTTCACGGACAACAACACATTCTAATACTTTCACGAGAAGACTGGATACTGCGGGTCGATTTAAGAGCAAACAAACCTGTCTACCCTCTTTCTCGTTCGCTTTTGGGTAATACCACTGGAACTCGAACACATATCACACGATCGTCGATCTAGACAACTCAATTAATTAAATGTCGTGGTAAGAAGCCGTTGAAAATGCATGAAAGTATTATAGAAAACGAGTGTAGAAAGCGAGTGTCTGAATAAGTTTATAACACATTCTAAGTTTATTTACTAAAAAACCATACCACTTGCACTAGTTCTATTACTAACTAATCGTATACCTATAATCTGGTGAAGCAATTTTAATGATTCATTTTTTGCAAAAGTCAAACTAGAAAATTAGACGTAGTTTTTTTTTAAATTTCATGTACTGGATGAAGTATCAAAAATCATGTCAGCCTCTTGGACTATGTAATATATGTAAAATGGCGACTTCTGCGCTTAACGGTAATGGTGGCAATTTTTGCGACACTCTCTTTGAAATTAATTAAAATTTTCTCATTCAAGTAGCACCACAAGTATATGCCTATTTATAACAAGCTTTTTATTAACTTACACTGGATGTAACTATGTAAGTTCGGGTGGAATCTCGCAAGCTAAATTTGACAAACTTCCCAGTTTCCGATTGAACTGACATTTTGCACGCAGATGTATATCGCGTGACAAAGCAAGATTTAATTGACAATGAAATATCGAGACAACTCCATTAATTTTATTAAATATCGTGGTAAGAACCCGTTGAAAATGCATGAAAATGCAAGATTGAATATGACGCTGATATGATGATGGATTCGGAAGGTGGTCTAACAAACTCTTGTGCTAAACAAGATAGACCCGTCGTTTTACGTGTATTAACTAGCACTACTGCTACATGATATCCAGAATCTTAAAAGTTTTTTATTTAAAAGTTTTTGTTAAAAAATATGTTAAGTTAAATCACTAGTATAAAACAAAGCCGCTTTCCGCCGTCTACGCGTCTGTCTGTCTCTATGTATGCTTAAATCTTTAAAACTACGCAACGGATTTTGATGCGGTTTTAAAAGATAGATTGATTCAAGAGGAAGGTTTATGTGTGTGTATAATACATGGATGATATAGCTTAGCGTTAATAAATTTTGTAAGTATGATAGAAGGGGACGCCGACAGGAATGGAGTTCTACAGCACCTTCGCCACTGTTCCATAACCAAAAATCACCCTGTATAAACAATCTAAACAAACAGACGCCCAGATTACATGTAATATAGTTAATGAATGAAGTTTTATTACATTTTGTTGGATAAATCACATGATCAACAGTTAGATTAGTTTTCTACAAACTTTTAGACAAGATTCTGTAACAACCCATTACTGCCCACTGTTGGGCTCTGGTCTCCTCGGAAGAGGGATTAGGTATAGTCTACCACGCTTGCCCAGTGCGGATTGGGGACTTCATATATCTTCAAAGGATTTTTAGAACCCTTTTCCGATATGCAGGTTTCCTCACGATGTTTTCTTTCACCGTTTTTAACCAGTGTTGTGTAAAGTTGCACATAAATCAATTATTTAGTTACATAAATTATTTAGTTGAAGTGTACTTATTTGGATTATTTGATTTCCAAGTTTAAAGTAATAAATATTCTAACGTTTGCATCCCAATACATTTTAGAAAACGTAATGTTTGTAAGGAAAAATATTGATGATTTCCCCAAAGTTTCAGACTTGCACAACTTTAATACCCGGAACAAACACAAGCTTGTTTTACCAGCAACTCGGTTACGCAAAATCAATAAATCATTTGTGGGTTTGTCGATATGCCTTTACAAAAACCAGTATGTCAAAAATGCTGCATTTCCCTATAATATTATTTTCGCTAAAATTGAACTGTCCCATAAAAAACAACAACACTTAACAGGCTATTTTACAAATACATCAACAATTTTTTGACCTGAAATAAAATCATTTACACAACTAAAATACATACAGGGTGGATCTGTAACTTTGGACAATCTGACGTGGCGTGAATGATCTGTCAAAATACAACATAGCACCATTTTTATTCTTTGGTTCGGTTAAACTTTTTTTCTAACATTGTATGGAAAACGTACGACTATCGTTGCGGACTTCCATACTATGATGAAATTTATACCCAATTCCTAAATAAAAGTGGTTCTAAGTTTTATTTTAGCTGATCATTCATCCCACGTCAGATTGTCCCAAGTTACAGATCCACCCTGTATAAACGTTTAACAGTGCGTATATACTTTTAAAATACTTAATTAAAATTGATTATAATAAGGGAAGGTTTGGTAAGAAACTTCAATTATGTGACGCAGACGAAAATGCGCGGGCCAGCTAGTTGATCAAAAAAAAAATTGTTATTTGTTAGTCTCGCTAAAACTCGTAAACGGCTGGACCGGTTTGACTAATTTTTAAAGTTCAGGGAATGTTTAAACGGTGAGAAAATCTATGATGTGACGATGTATCTATATAAGTTCGGGTGGAATCTTGTGAATTGAATTTCACAAACTTCCCAATTGAGCTGACATTTTGCACGCAGATGTATATCGCGTGACAATGCAACAATATGGTACCATGGAGCTGATCTGATGATGGATTTGGAAGGTAGCAGAACTCCTGTACTAAACAAGACTCATCGTGTTTGGGCTCGTTTTACTGGTTTTAGCTTACACTTTACAGCTACATAATATTATGATCTTAAAAGCTTGTATAGAGTGGGCAATCTAACGTTTGCATTTTGAACTACTGTTTATTTAGAGAATGACAGCTCAAATGTCATTCAATTTGTGTTCATAATTTAGTTAAAGGTTTGACATTTACGAAATGGGACGTTTTCGGTTCGCCCAATGGGTAGAAGATCGTTTGGCCGAAGATGAGCATTTTTACCGAAAAATCGTCTTTTCAGATGAAGCCCATTTTCACCTCGGAGGCTGTGTCAATAAGCAAAATTGTCGCATCTGGGGGTCGGAAAATCCACACGTCACCATTGAGAAGCCAATGCACCCACAAAGAGTTACGGTTTGGTGTAGGTTTTGGTCCGGCGGCATCATTCGAAAATGAGCAAGGAGCCGCCGTTACGGTCAATGGCGAGCGTTACCGTGCGAACGTACGAATTTTTGTTTCCAAAAGTTGAAGAGTATGACATGGGGTTGTCCATTAATCACGTGATCTTTTTTTAGCATATTTTAACCCCCCCTCCCCCATCGGTTATAGGTTTAAGACCACCCCCCTCCCCCTTCTCAACATCACGTGTATTTTTAGTACCTACAACGAATCTTAAAATTTTCGCGCCGTGTCGCTTAATATTTGTTTAAAAATCGCGCGTTTGACGAAAAAATGAATACACGAGATATCTTACTACACCCCCCCTCCCTCTTGTGTTATTTTCGTGATTTTTATCAAACCCCTCCCCCCCTTTCAAGCCTCACGTGATTAATGGACAACCCCCATGGACGACATTTGGTTTCAACATAATGGCGCAACATGCCACACAGCCAACATGACAGTCGAACTTTTGGAAAATGCAAACTTTATATGGCCCACCCCTTATTTAAAAGTTTTTTAAATATTTTTTTAAAGGTATTTCAGTATTAATTTTAAGAACACTTTCATTATAATTAAAAGCTGTTATTTTCTATAAACAGACTGTTATCGAAATATAAGGCGAAACTCTCCAGTCTAAGGAAATATTTATCTTCCCAATATTTTCTTTCGTTTTACGATATTACAACACTTCGTAAAAAGATAAGGTTTTCTCGGGATACTAGGTATATCTTTCAAGGAAAATGGGTGAACATTTACTGTCATAAATAAAAATATAATACAATTTATCTTCACAAAGCTTTTGTTTTGACCGACTTCAAAACGAGAAGATAGAATATTCTGAGATAGTATTCTATTCGTCTATATTTTTAATGCATAAGTTTAGAAACGAGGATATTCGCAGAAGAACTCAAGTAACTGACATAGCCCAAAGAATAAGCAAGTTGAAGTGGCAGTGGGCGGGCCACATAGCACATAGAACCGATGGCTGTTGGAGCACGAAGGTTCTGGAGTGGCGCCCGCAAGGTCGCATTGGAAATCCTTGGGGGAGTCCTTTGTCCAGCAGTGGACGTCTACAGGCTGATAATGATGATGATGATGAAGTTTGCTTTGGATGGACCGATTTGGATGATTTTTTCATGGTAATGGTCGTTGTATGGACCATTTTTTTTCAATACTGTATAAGGGATTATTTTCTTCTGTTCGAGCTACCTATGTTTATAAATGTTGGTCAGTTCTGCATATAATTATTTATGTACTTTTAAAAAAAGAGTTTTAAATTAGTTTCTTTATCATTATTTTAAAAGTAAATCATCGCACTGTCAAACATATTCACGACACATATAACATTAAACATCACATATTTGCGTCTAAAGTATTTAATTTCATTAGTAAATTTAACTGTTTTATAAAAAATAATTTTACGATTCCATTTTCAACATAATTTAAAAATAAAACTTTAATAATATCACCAGGTGTTTTTGGAACGAAGTTCCTTATCGCGCGTTATCGAAAGGGGGCTAAACGGAAATTCTTCTGAAAAAGTTGTCACGACACTTTTTTGTTTCCGATGATTATCGCAAGATGGCGCTGTGATTAAAATATTTTATAAAACAATTCCTTATTTTGTTTTATATGATTAATGCTAGACGGCGCTGTGATCAAAATATTTCTCTTTTAAGAGAGAGAGACACAGACGTTTTAAACTAACTAATTATTATAAATAAAAAATAAAATTTTATTACAATTCTCTCACTAATTAATCGAAAGGAACTTCGTTCCATCTGGGTGTCCCTTGACACCTCTAAGTTTTTTTTCTCATTTTTAGACTTCTCCATTTAATAATAACTTATATTTTAATGTAAAAAGAATCGTAAAATTACTTAAAAATGTATTTAAACAGTAGACGCAAATATGAACACATACTAAACTAAAATTAACATCAATTTCGAAGTACAGCCAATTAGGAAGGAAACTACTGTGATTAACTTAAGCGATAGTATTAATTAACTAAAAACAATTAACAAGAATAAATATAATTAATAATAAAATAATACTAGACCTTCCTTTCGAAATCATTTTAAAAATACTTTCATTCATTTTCAACGGGTTCTTACCACGATATTTAATTAAGTTCCAATGGTACCACCTAAAAGCGAACGAGAAAGAGGGTAGACAGATTTGTTTGCTCTTAAATCGACCCGCAGTATCCAGTCTTCTCGTGATCATGACGTTTGCAACAACAACGAAATATCGAGACCCGTTGAAAATGCATGAAAGTATTATAGAAAACCGCGAGTGTCTGAATAAGTTTATTTTTAAAAGTCTACGAAAAAGCAATCGAATGATTTTTAAATTGATTTTTTATATCAATTTGATATGACATTGTTTTTTCATTTGTTTTTTATTACTAAGTTCTCAACAAGCTTGACTTGAGATCCATTTTGATTATACATTTTAAACTTGATGAAATTCTGTTGCAATTGTTTAGACTTTTTTTTAATTATAATTTTGACGTGAAACGTCTTTAAAATCGCGCCGAAACCACCAGGTTTAAAAAGTGAACCGTAATAAAAACGTCTGTATCATCGTACCTTAATAATTAAAAAAACTATTAGTCTTAGAAACAAAAATGTGTGAATATTTCACTTATACAGGGTGGATCTGTAACTTTGGACAATCTGACGTGAGGTGAATTACCTGTTGAAATAAAACTTAGCACCATTTTTGGCATGAAGTTCCTTATCGCGTGTTATAGAAAGGGCTAGACGGAAATAATCTTACGAAAAGTTGTCACGACAGTTTTTTGTTTTAGATGATTATCGCTAGATGGCGCTGTGATCAAAATCTTTTAAAACACGTTCCTTATCGCGCGTTACGTTAGGAAAAAAAACCTAGACATAGGTAGACATCTTTTAATTGAAAGGAACTTCGTTTTATTCGGGTGTCCTATGTCACCTCTCAAGTTTTTTTTTTATTTTTTGGATCGGTTAAACTTTTTTTTTTGAAATTGTATGGAATACGTACGACTGTCGTTGCGGACTTCCATACTATGATGAAATTTTTTTTTTCCAATTTCTAAAATAAAAGTGGTTCTAAGTTTAATTTCAACAGGTCAGTCACCCCACGTCAGATTGTCCAAAATTACAGATCCAATCTGTATAGTTAGGTCGCTGTTATGACATAGAGTTATAGAGTATTTATTAGTTAAAACAGCGTCAATCTTGTATTAATTTCAATCTTTTACTTTAAAAACGATTCTATAACATAGACGTTTCACGTTAAAACCATTCTAACACTTTTTTAAGATATTTTTATTGTCCTAATAAGTTTGTTTGTCACTCACAGATGGATGAGGCGGATGGTCTTGTCCCTTGACATTCTGGAGTTGCTTGTTGTGAGCTGTTGGTGTACGTTCTCCGGTGGTTGAAGCACTTGCTGCTGCCCCGGCACTGCTGCTCGCCGGAGACTTGGCTTGAGGAGAGCTGATTGATGTAGTTCTGGAAAAATAGGGTAATTAACGTTGAAGAAACAGAATATTCCTGATAAAAATGAAAATGGTGGACTTACATTTTTACGAATAGCACAAAAACTACCTATCAGATCTTTATCAAATTTACATAAAATTACATGCAAAGTGTCTGCTTTCTAACAAAAAAAGAATCATTGTAATCGGTTTATTCGAAAAAGAATTAAATGCAAACACGCACAGCAAAGCATGAATTCTTGTCCGATTAAATATACTTACATAATTAATTAAACATTGCTCTAAAACTACCTACTGATTTGATCTTAAACAAAAATACATGAGATACCACGGATCTATCACCTTTTATCTGAAATAAGAATCATCCAAATCGGTCCACCCAAACTAAAGTTATGCCAGAAGATCCAAAGATAATCTTTTTGTGGGTCAAAATATAACCCAAGATAAAGGTCCAAGAAAATTGAGCCAGGCTTGTAATTACGGACGCCATTTAAGTAAAATAATGTTAACTTAACACAAACAACTATTCCTTTACTTAAGTGACGGGTAAGTTGAAACAAGTTAGGAAACTGTGAAAGGACAGTCATGGTTCGTAGCTTGAGATACAAACTTAGTATATTATGTAGAAATAGGAATAATGCTTTTGAGCCAAAATTCTAGATAACATTAGGACATACTGTACTGTACCAACCCATTACTGCCCACTGTTGGGCTCAGGTCTCCTCCGAAGAGGGGTTAGGCATAGTCCATCACGCTTGCTCAATGTGGATTGAGGACTTCACATATCTTCAAAGGATTTTTAGAATCCTTCTCCGACATGCAGGTTTCCTCACGATATTCTCCTTCACCGTTTTTAGCCAGTGGCGTTGTAAAAAATTGCACATAAATCTTTTTCATATTAAGATTTAGAGGTACAAGCCGGCCGGTTTTGAACCCGCGACCTCCCGTACGGAAGGCAAGCGCTTCAGCCACTCGGCCACCACGACCTTATACCACGAGCCAATATACATTAGGACGTAAAAATGTTAATAATCTAATACAACAAGTTTTACAAAAATCTGACTAAATGAGAGACCACGCTGCCCACGTCGTGGAGTTTTTTTTTATTGTCTTGTAGGCAGACGAGCTACCGAGCTACCTGATCGTAAGCGGTTACGGTAGCTCATGGACCTCTGCAATATCAATACCTCGGCCTACCTTTAAGGTGTAATAACACATGTAAAAAATATTATGTTAAACTGTTCGCAAACTACGCTGAAGTGCACACACTGATAAACGCCATGATAAAACTGGTCTAACAGTGTTTTAAAATAGGTATTCTAGAAATTTTGACGACCACACACTATCATCCGGCTATGGAATGAGCTCCCCTCCCCGGTATTCCCAGAGCGCTATGACTTGTCCTTCTTCAAACGAGGCTTGAGGAGGGTCCTTAAAGTTAGGTCGTAGATAGCGACCCATCAGTGTCCCCTGACATTGCAGAGGTTTATGGGCGGCGGTAACCACTTACGATCGGGTGGCCCTTTGGCTCGTCTGTCTATGTTTTTTTTTATCGACTGCCTACATGGCAAAAAAAAACACACGCTTTGTCGACCCCCTCCCTCCCTTAAGGTGTGACTGACTATGACTTTTAAGTGATTAAAACTCCACCTGTTTTAAAAAATAATACAATAATGATAACTTACTCGAGTTGCGCTCTGCAGAAACAGGAACAATACATGTAACAAAAGAGAATTTCATTATTAGACAAAAGTTTTACTAAATTTTATTGCAATAATAATAAATACGCTAATGAAGCCGGGGTTTGAACACTGAGTGTGAGCGTCTGGAGGTTTTAGTGCGGTTCAAAATGAAATGAAATACTTTAATTTCAACATTGATGACTTACTCATTCTTGTTGACGTCAAAAGTTAAAAGCTACCACCAGTTCGGACACAAAAAATAATAATTATAGCCACCGTCCTGAGAAGAACTGGCAAGAAACTCAGCGGGCAAGTCTTTTTTTTGTATAATGAACATTTTTTTTTAAGTATTGTACAGTATTATACAATTTTACATTAAATATACAAAAAAAAAAACGATTACTATAATGAAATGACCTTGGCGAGCAACTCATTCCCACTTTGTGCAATTGTCCAGGTAATAGGTTTTGATCATCTTGTGGGGTTTTGTTGTACAAGCATACAGACAAACACCTAAAGGAATTTCTTATTTTATGCAATCGACTCATCGGTAAATCAAGTTTATGTTTGTTCCTGGTGTTTCTACTATGTAGGTCAGACTTTTTAGGAAATTCCTCAATATACTTTTTTACATATATGATTATAATCGATTCCCACATATCGGGAATCCGGCGATTCCTTCAAGCAAAAGCAATGCCAGATCCCTCTATTGAGAAGACCCAAGCCCAGCAGTGGGCAGTAATGGGTTGTTACTATATACAGTATATAAGGCTTTCTTTTTAGTGAATATTCTCAGTGCTTTTGGAAGACTTAGCAACTATTTCGAAACATCAAAGATACTATACTAAACCTATTCAAACACTCATGGTTTTCTATAATCCAGAGCTAAACAAAGCGTTTATTAAGGGTTCATGCTCGGAGAGTCTTGTAGATACAGTGAGTGTGGTGTGTCGTGATGTGAGTTCGAGTTCCAGTGGTCTACCCAAAAGCGAACGAGAAAGAGGGTAGACAGATCTGTTTGCTTGTAAATCTACACGCATCAAGTCTTTTCGTGATCATGACGTTTGCAACTACGTCGAAATATCGAGACAACTCAATTAATTAAATATCGTGGTAAGAACCCGTTGAAAATGCATGAAAGTATCAAATATACTATTAATCTTGTAAATAGATCTAAAGGTTTTGTCATTGTTTGTCTTTCCTAACAAATTTATCGGATTCTTCGATAAAAACCCTTGACCTTTACAACGACAGATGGAAAGGTCAGGTCAGGTTGAAACTGAACTTGGTACTGATAGATCTATGATCAAAGGAAAGAAAGAAAGGAGGTGTTGTTACAAGTACCTAGACTTGTTTTATGGATGAACCGATTTTAATAGTTATTTTTTCTTTCTCTTTGTTAGGTCTAATTTAAAACGAATAAATGACATTTTGCACGCAGATGTATATCGCGTGACAATGTAATAATATGACAAAATGGAGTTGATCTGAATGAATTCGAAAGGTAGTAGAACTCTTGTACTAAACAAGATAGACCCGTCGTGTTTGTGCTCGTTTTACTTGTATTAGCTAGCACTCTACTGCTACATGATATCCAGGATCTTAAAAGCTTGTATCTAAAAAGTTTTCTTTACATTTTTTTCTAACACTGTTATTTATTTTACCTGTCAACCCTGACCAATAAAAACGGGTAAATCTAATTCGTCGTATCTTTGCCGTTCCCAATAAAATATATCTATAGAAAAAGATCGAAAAACACTAAAAACATACGCAGGAATAAAACTCTTATTGCAATATTTTTTAGGGTCACAATCCCGTGTAGCTTTTTCGCAATAAAATGACAATACTTTTAGATGTGTCACTATTGATCGTATTTTCTTTTTGACCGACTTCATTAAAGGAGGCTATCTAGTTGATTGTATTTTTTGTGTTTGTGTAACTTCAGTTTTGTTAGACCGATTTGGATGACTATTATTACATAAGAAATGAGATGATCGTCGAGGAGACTTTATTTTTAAGATCGAACATGTACTTTTGGATTTGTGTTTAAAAATTTTAATTTAAACTGACCTTCACGATTTGCTGTGAATTTCGTGAAAAAGCAAAAACTTTCGAAATCATCTCGTATAATTTGATAAAGATCTAACTGGTAGTTTTTGTGCTATGCTTGTGAAATAGAAGTCGGTCGTTTTCATTTTGGAATAAATATACAGGGTGTAAACAGAGCACTCCCGAAAACGAAGACTGATGGTAGTACTAGTGATACCTGTGATTCAGGTGATTTTTTTTGCAAAAAGCTTAACATCCCAGGTAGCACTAGTACTAAGTTTTCGGGAGTGGTCTTCATACACCCTGTATTATAAGATCCTACGACGACCATCACTTCAATCAGATACTAGATTCATCCAAATCAGTCCAGTCAAAATGATGCGGGACCAAACATTAACACAGACAAATTCAGTACCCCCTCCTTTTTTGGAAGTCGGTCAAAAATAATAGCTATTTCCTCATTTACAATTTACAAAGCCTTTATTGCTACTTATAATATTAATACATTTCAAACTTAAAAACTATCTTATTTTCATTATAGTAGCGTGTCTCGTGACACATAGGCCTCTTCCAATTCGTTCCAGTCTTTTCGATTTCTTGCTATTCTTGTCCAGATTGCTCCGCCGATCTTGGTAATATCATCGTCCCATCTTTTTAGTTGTCTTCCTCTCTTTCGTTTTCCATCGCGCGGCTGCCATTCCGTTATAGTTTTTGTCCATTTCTCCTTTGTATCTCTCATGATGTGACCAGCCCAACGCCATTTCAATTGTTTTGTTTTTGTTAGTGCATCTTCGAGTTTTGTCTTGTGCCTAATATCCAGAGCCCTTTTTTTGTCTTTTAGCGTGATGCCTAACATGCTCCTTTCCATTGCTCTTTGACATGATCTTATTTTTATAAGGTTTTTCTGTGTCATTGTCCATGTTTGGCAACCATACGTAAGGCATGGTGAAATACAAGCTTCATACACCTTCTTTTTGATTCCCAAAGTAAACAGGTTACTCTTAAAGATTTCCTTTAAGGACCAGTACTTACTCCAGGCGCAAGATACTCTTCTATTTATTTCCATTTCCGTTTGATCTTCAAATGATATCAGTTGACCCAAATATATATAATCCTTAACATAATCAATAGTTTCTCCATCTATTTTTATTTCTGTTTGTTCTCTATTTGTCATAACTTTCGTTTTTGTTTTGTTTAAAGTGAGACAAACTTCTTTGCTTATATCTGATAGATCTTGCAACATGGCTTTAAGAATCTTAGGGTTGTCAGCTATAAGAATCAAGTCGTCAGCGAATCTAAGGTGGTTGAGTTTCGTACCATTTATATTCACTCCAAAATTTTCCCACTCCAACATTCGGAATATATATTCAAGTATGGCAGAGAACAATATTGGAGAGAGAGGGTCTCCTTGACGTACACCTTTTTGAATAGGGAATTCTTCTCCTGTCATGTCTAGTTTTATTTGCGCCGTGCACTTATCATATATATTTTTTAAAACTTTTAAATATTTTCCTGATAATCCTTGTTGTTTCAGAGCTATCCAAAGTATATTATGTGTAATGGAATCGAAAGCTTTACAGTAATCGACGAAAGCCACATAGAGTGGCTTACCATACTCTTGAGATTTTTCTATCAATTGCTTCATAACGTGCATGTGATCAATTGTGGAGTAGCCTGCTCTAAAACCGGCTTGCTCTTTAGGTTGTTGTTCGTCCATATTTTTCTTTATCCGATTTAGCAGTAATTTCGAGAATATTTTGTATTTGACAATTTGACATGAGACTTATAGGCCTGTAATTTTCTATCGAATTTCTATTGCCTTTTTTATACAGAATAATTATTATACTCTTGGTCCATTGGTGTGGTATATGTTCAGTTGTTAATATAAGATTAAATAATTTCAAAAGTTTTTCGAGGTTTTCAGGTGATGTTTCCTTTATCATTTCATTTGAAATTAAATCTGGTCCAGGCGCTTTTTCATTTTTTTGAGTTTTTATAGCTAAATTAAGTTCGGACATTATAAAATCAGGTATTTCTTCGTTGTCGTATTCTAAATTTAAATCTATATTAGGGATGGGTAACTCTTCGGAATATAATTTTTTGTAATAATCAGTTGCAACCTGAATGACAGCCTTTCTTTGTGTTTCTTGTGATCCTAATTTATTTTTCACGTTTACTAACCACGTTTTGTTTTCTACTAAATATTTAAGTGCTTTTTTGACACCTCCTGTCTTTTTAATATGATAGTTAAGTACTTCGGCTCTTTTTAGTTTTCGGTCTTTCTTTAGATTATTGCTAATTTTTTTGCTTAATTCCGCAATTTTTCTTAGATTGGTTTTATCTTTCCTTTGTGTCAACAATGATTTTCTCTCCTTTATAATTTTCTGCGTTTCTATTCCAATGCTAGTCTTTTTTGATGTTTTATTGTAGTCTATTTTTCTTCCATAGTATATATCATGTATTATCTTGTCGTATGTTGCCTGTAAATTGTTCAATTTATTGTTATATGGGATGTAATTATTTTTGATGATGTTTCATTATTTGTTAAACTAAATTGTTTTCTACTTTTCTTTGGTTCTGTCGTTTTCAGAACTCCTCTTACCATTCGGTGATTAGTATTAAAGTTAAATTTGCTAACTATACTGACATCTGTAAAGGCTTTTGCGTTGTTTGTTGTAATGTAATCTATTTCATTTTTATACCGTCCATCTGGCGAAATCCAGGTCCATTTTTTCTTTGTGGGTTTTTTGAAGAAACTATTCATAAATGAAAGATTATTTTCTAACGCCATGTTAACCATTCTCTCCCCGTTTCTACTTCTTTTTCCGTGTCCGTAGTTTCCAATAATTTGTTCTTCGTTCTTTTGTTTTGATCCTATCCTTCCGTTGAAGTCGCCCATCACTATTAGATTTTTGTGTGTATTTTTTAATACAGAAGATAGCTGTTCATAGAAGAGATCTTTTTCTTTCTCATCTGCCTGTTCTGTGGGAGCGTACACTTGAACGATAGACCATTCTTTTTTATAGTGTGAAAACTGCACGTTAAGAATAGCAATTCTTTCAGAAATACCTTGAAAATCTATTATATTTTTCTTTAAGCTTCTTTTCACTAAAAAGCCGACTCCGTGGCTACCCTTAGTTTCACCTTTGTAGTAAAGAATGAACTCCTTGTGCTCTTCAATGTTCTCCCCCAATCTTCTAACTTCACTCAATCCTACAATATCGTAGTTAATTTCATTTAGTGATAGCTGTAGCTCAATAAGTTTTTCATCTGTCCTCAGCGATAAGCAGTTTAGAGTTGCTATATAAAGTTTGTTATGTTTATTTCTCAATGTCTGTTTAGTATTTATGTTATTTTTTAAGTTTATGTTTTGAATTGGAAGGTTGTGGTCCATCCTCCCCACGGGGACCAGCCGGCTTGGGGATTCTTGTTGAGTTTCCTTATCCTTATTGTTAAATGTAGAGTTCTTTGTTGTAGACTTCCAGTATTCGACGTCTATTAGTTGCTATGACTTTTTTGTGTTTGAAATTAAATTCATCCTTGACGTGTCCCTGTTTTGGTGATGTTGAGGTTCCTTCATTTCCGTGTTCTTTGAAGATGTTCCGTAGTTTTGTTTTTGTGATACAACGCTCTCTTTCTTTCTGGCATAGCTTGATGGTTTTGTGGTATCATGAACTATTAATTTATCTGTTTTTATGAATGCTATTCGTCCTTTTTTTCTTTCGTTTAATAGTTGTGGGATAAGTTCTTTTCTTTTTTCAAGCGTTTTTTTGCTGAAATCTTCATTAACGGAAATCTGTTTTGGTAGTTGTTTCTTATTTCTTAGAATTTTGTTTCTTATCCACATGTTATTAAGAGTGACGAGGATCGGCCGTGCTTTTCCCTTCCTAGGACCAATTCTAAATGCTTTGTTTATGTCTTTCTTTTCAATACTTATCCCAGAGTTATTAAAAGTATATGAGATAGTATCTATCAAGGAGCTGTTGAAATTTTCTTGAACACCATGCAAAATTAAGTTACTTTTTCTTCTTTCAGATTCAATTTGTTTGATTTTTATATTTAATTTGTTAATTTCTTCTTTAAGAATTTTATTTTCTTCTAAAACAGGTTTTAACTTTTCATCTATCTTTGTTATTAATGTAGTTGTAATAGTTTCGGTTAACATCTGTGTTTGTCTTTCCATTTGTTCTTTTATTTTTATCAGTAAAAGTTGCATCTGTTCGTCCATTTTTTCTTTTTTTATTTATTCAAATATAAACAAATATTGCAGCGTGTAATGGAACGTCGCTACTTCCTTGACAGTTATCACTTGTCAAACTTCGTGCAACGTCAGTGTCATTTGACGTTTGACGTTTTGAAGATAGGGTATATTTTGTTATAAAAGTTTATTTATTTACCCACCTTCGCAAAATGTTATAGGATTTTGCTTTTTTATTTTAGGTTATACACACTTATTTTCACTATATTCACTGTAATTATACGATTTTGAGTTGCGGTTTGTGTTCACTTTTAATATTTTCACCTTTTTGTTAAAGTTCCTTGCTTATTTACACTATTTATTTAGTATTTGTTGTGGAGCACTTTTACGTTGTCTATACTGGTTGACGTCGTACCGGAAATCATACCCTGACTAAATAGCTATACGACACTAAACAATACATGTCAACTTGTCTATAGACACCGACCTACATTCCAACGCCACATATTGACATGTGTGGCTGAATGGGAAGTAAAATATATGGTACTAGCTGCCCCACGTCTGCGTCGCATAGGAATCGTTCCTGGGAATTTTCTAAAAGTACTCATCAGGACGCTTCATTAGAGCCTAAACACGATGAGGTTAGCTTGCTTATTGACGGAGTACCTGTGGCCACCTTCTAGCTCCATCATCAGACCTTGATCTACGCTATCCTATCTCTCAAGTTGGACCAAACTGCTCAAGGTGTGCCAATTTAATTTAAACTCGGTTCAGTAGTTTAGGAGTCCATCGCGGACAAACATCGTTACACGTGTTTTATATACAGGGTGTCCCAAAACTATGCGACATGATCGAGAAGTACCTTAAATATTAGAGATAGGATGTTTTGCTGAAGGGAAATATCATTTTATTTTTGATGTTTAATAATATTGCATTCATAGATTTTTCATAAATTGCTTTGTTTGTCTGAAAATCGAACTAACAAAATCGGCAAAAATCAACACCCTGTATTTTTATGCTGCCAATTGAAAGAACAGTTAGATACAAATAATCTTTGCTAACAAACAGTGTCTTAAATAAAAGGAACGAAGGAGGAAGGTGAAAATCATTATTCAAGATTTTAAGAACGTGATGTAATGATGTTTAAAAGGCTTGTTATTATAATATTTTAAATATATATTTTTTTTGTCTCCTCAACAAAGTTTATTTTTAAATTCACCGCCTCAATACTCCCTAAATTCGGTTCCACAATATGTAACATTTCTACAACATCATAGAATATTCATTAATGTAAATTTCTTTGCGTGATGCGGAAAAGTGCCCCATGAAAAAACCGAAATGAATTTCAAGAGGGCATGTCCTTGGAGACGTGACACGTCAAAATTGAACAGCTTCTGACAGCCAGTGAAATATGAAACGCGATATTTTGAAATTAGTTGTAAAAGTAATTATTTGAAAGTTATAACGGAATTTTTGGGACACACTTTGATCAAATATAACTAAACAAATAGTAGGTATGGTGCATTCAAACGTTTTTGCCATAACTATTATTGGCATCCTAAATAGTATAACAGCTAGGTCCAATAAATCAATACATAGTATAAAACAAAGTCGCTTTCGCTGTATGTCTGTATGTATGCTTAGATCTTTAAAACTACGCAACGGATTTTGATGCGGTTTTTTTTAATAGATAGAGTGATTCTTAAGGAAGGTTTGTATGTATAATAAATGCATAATATAGTAGAGAAACGCTGATAAATTTAAAGGTTTCTAATGTGATGTCGTAATTAAGCACGTTTTTTTGCGCTTATATTGCAAACGCTGGCTGAACCCTACGAGATAGACCAAAATAATGTACTACAGTATTGTTCACCTTAAAAAGTTCAACAAAAAAGTCCGCGATGGTATATGTCTATCTCTTAGGGATAACCCAGCATAACCATTTTTATTCTTTACTAAAAAATGGTTATTTACGTAGTGATTTTAAACAATACAGCATTAATCTTTATCCAATTAAGTACCTTAAATAAATTGTGCATTTATTATAGATCAATATGCTTTGTACAGCATGTAATTTAAGTGAATATTACCGAAGATATTACAAATTTAAAATGCAGGGTCGTAGTTGTTTGCGCCGGGCGGCGCGTGCCTATATAGGCTACAATTTTTGAACCCCTTTGTAACGCAGACGAAGTTGCGCGGGTCATCTAGTTTAATATAATTAATCAATGACCGTGGTGCTTTTCTCAATTCTGGCGTAATGCTTTTTCAATCTTATTTTATTGTCTCCCGCTTTTGCGAGAAGGGAAGTCGAAACTCATGTTTTCCTACTTCTTCTATCATCTTCTCATTAAATTCGTTGCGGGGTCCAAGACAAGTTAGCTTTCCCTAGGGTTTTCCTGGGCTTCACTGCTCAGAGTCATTACGATGGTCGCCGCTGTGGATCCTGGCTACACAGGAGTTACAGTGGTGGGAGTGAGAGGTGGGGCCAATATCCGATACTGCACTGGTTGTAACTGCCTGTGTAAACTGGGATGAAATCTTGCAAGTTAAATTTGAGAAAAATCTAGAGTACTGGCTAATGCAAGTAAAACGAGCCTAAACACGACGGGTTCATTTTGTTTAGCATAAGAGTTTCCATGACCTACCGAGTCCATCATCATATCAGCACCATTTCGTCAAATATCTCCCTTCCGCCTTTTTGTCTTTTGAATTTAACTGTTTAACGCAATATCCAAACTAATCATGCATAGCGACATTTTATAGGTTATGTCAAGACCTTTCAAATTATGTATAGTGTTGCCAGATACGAGCTCTGTAGCGCGTTGTTCATAGCCGCGAAATTCAAAAGACAAAAAGGCAGAAGGGAGATATTTGACAGCCTATTATTATTGCATTGTCAAATAATTTACATCTGCAATGCAAAGTCAGTTCAATCGGAAACCGAGAAGTTTGTCAAATTTAACTCGCAAGATTCCCGAACTTACATAAATCCAGTGCAAGTTAATATAAAGCTTTTAAAATAGCTAGAAAATGCAGAAAGCTTGTGTTTCCGTAGCGGCAGCTGGTTTCATATCAACTGCCTGCGAGAGACAGCTTGAGAATATGGCGGGGCTCCTATTGTGATGCAAAATAAACTTATACAATGGAGAACAGACGTAAATAGGGCGTTTATTAACTGACGCTCAACTTCGTCTGCGTCACAATGGTAACAACGCGGTAGTGGCAAATTCTTATAACCTTTGCTTGGTGAACTGATTTGGGTAGCGCTTTTTTTTAAACGCTTTTCTTGAGAGTACCTACAAATAACTTAACGGGTTATACGGTTTTCGTTGTGAACCGATTTGGGTAGTTCTTTTTTAGATATTTTTGTTGAAAGTGCCTTAGAATTTAGTTACTATTTTATGGTAAACGTTTTTCTCCGTGAACCGATTTTGATATTGTTTTTTACACACTCTGTGGAGACAGCTTCACAATATGCTCGTTTATCTACTTTGTAATAAAAAAAAATAAAAAAAAAATATGGCCGTGCTCCTATTGTGATGCAAAATAAACTTATACAATGGAGAACAAACGTAAATAGGGCGTTTATTAACTGACGCTCAACTTCGTCTGCGTCACAATGGAGGTTAACTACGTCGAGTAAAAATAGACATAGACATCGTTTATTTGTGATGAAAATAGCTTTTTTTTTAGTTGGCATCGCACTAAAACCTCCAACCGATCACACTCAGCGTCCGAACCCCGGCTGAGGCCAGAACCCAGCACGGGGTTATGAGCGGCGGCGCGACGCGTTACGCGCTACGTGCCGTAGTCGTGCCGTCTTTCCCGTCGCGCCGCCCCATGAAAATTGGTAGTGTGTTGTTTCGGAATTGCTATCATTTTTTCTGAGTAAACTGAGTAAAGTAGAAAAACTTGAGAGGTGTCATGGGACACCCGAATAGAACGAAGTTCCTTTCGATGAAAAGATATCTTATATTTTTTTTCCTAACGTAACGCGCGATAAGGAGCGTGTTTTAAAAGATTTTGATTACAGCGCCATCTAGCGATAATCATCTAAAACAAAAAAGTGTCGTGTGACAACTTTTCGTAAGATTTTTTTCCGTCTAGCCCCCTTTCGATAACGCGCGATAAGGAACTTCGTTGCAATATTATAGATATAATGTTTTGGACCTCAAATCACTGTAACTTAGTGAATTTATTTCGATAATTCTGTCTAAAGTTTTAAGGAGTCATTTAAATGTTTTTGTTAACTTTTTAAATTTTACGCAAAAGACACACCATCATCATCACCTATAGACGTCCACTGCTGGACATAGGCCTCCCCCAAACCTCGCCACATCGACCGGTCCTGCGTCATCTGCATCCAATGACCTCCCGCGATCTTGACCAGATCGTCGGTCCACCTTGTCTACCAACATTAGACACACCAAAGAGTTTTAATTAAAACAAAAATCAGAAACACCTAAAATTTGATTACCTAAACTATGAGCAATTTATTTCGGTAAATGTTTACCCAAAGTTCAAAGTTATTTTCATAGTTAATCCCTTCGTTAATAAACTAAATAACTCAACAATGCGGTTCAAATTAACTCACTGAGTTTGTGTTTGTTTAGAGGATTTGTAATGTGTGTGTGGTATGTCGTGGTGACTGTGGTTGAAGTGCTTGCCTTCCGTACGGGAGGTCGCTGGTTTAAAATCTTGTACCTCTAAATCTTTTTGCCATGTAGGCAGACGAGCCAACGGGTCACCTGATCGTAAGTGGTTACCGTCGCTCGTGAACCTCTGCAATGTCAGGGGACATTGAAGGGTCCTACGACCTAACTTTAAGGGCCCTCCTCAACCCTCGTTTGAAGAAGGACAAGTCATAGCGCTCTGGAAATACCGAAGAGGAAAAAAGTGTTCCTGAAACGAACCGTGGATGACCGCGGTGGTTCCATATAGTAGGGATGAACTCCACCTCAACGCCGGGTGGAACGATAATAGAAGGTTTTTAACAACACCAGTGGCTAAAAACGGTGAATGACGATTCCCCAACGACAAATATATTTAATCTAATCAACGAAAAAAAAAAAAAAAAAAAAAACGTAATATTCCTTCCCCAGAAACTTCCTTCATTAGCTTTAATTTATCGTTTTAAGCCATTTGGCATTCAGAGCAAACTCTTCTGAATATTTTCACCGCTTAATGAAATTTAATTAAATGCTGATATTTAGCTAGAGTATTTAAATGAAAAATAAACGTCCTTGAGTTATTAATTATCAATAGTAAAAATCCATCGTGAGCGGCCAAGTCTCTGATCCATAGGTCATCACTGGCAACACACACTGGTCGAAGACTTTTGTCTTGAGACACTGCGGTATTGTGGACGAGAAAACTTTCCGTAGCTTCCCGAACGCTGCCCAGCCGAGTTGGATTCGTCGCTTGATCTCGCATCGAAGTTGGACTTACCTAATCGGACAGTTTGTCCCAGGTATACGTACTCATCGACAACTTTGAGCACAGAGTCTCCGATAGTTATTGGAGAAGGTACGACATGGACATTTGACATAAGTTTCGTCTTGTCCATGTTCATTTTTAGATCTACTTCCAAGGAAACTCTGCTGAGATCATTGAGCATTGCAGAGAGCTCCTCCGCGGTTTCAGCCATGATCACTACATCGTCGGCGAATCGAAGGTGAGTTATGTACTCGCCATTTATATTGATGAGCTAGTTTATACAGTAAAGGGCTAGTTCCAATCCAGAACCTTGAAGACATCCTCCAGTGCAGCGGAGAACAGTTTTGGTGATATGACATCACCTTGTCTTACGCCGCGCTCTAGAGGTATTGGTTTCGAGGCCTGGTCTTGGAGTTGAACTGACATAGTGGCGTTTTCATACAGGAACTTTAACACTTCGATATACCGGTAGTCGACTTGTTATTTGTTTAAAAGCTTTTAAAAACAGATAAATGGACAGCTCTCCTGTGTTTCAAAAGCGCAATAAATAAAACAAACTCGATCCGGCCGCGGTGACGCTGTAATGAAACACAAACAGACTGATTCGCAGTGAAAATACGAGAGCTGAATTATTAAACTGACAGAGAATAATATTAACTACACAACTGTCTGTTTGGGAAAGAGTTGGTTTTATCCTGAAAAAATAAGGAAAGGCTTAAGAAAGAAAGAATAAATAAGAAAGCTAATTTATTCCACACAGACAAAGAGGATACAAAAACAGACAGAAGACATGTTCCTCTTTAAACGAGGTTTAAAAAAAGTCCTGTATAGTAAATAACTGCCCCCAATTCCGCGGTATTGCAGAGGCTCATGATAGACGGTAACCGCTTACCATCAGGTGGGTCGTAGGTTTTTTTATACGTACTGCAATGAAAAAACTAAGTTCTGACTGATTTGGAATGAATGAAATGTTACTGGAGCGCTATGATTTATCTCTCTTCAAAAGAGGTTTAAGAAAGGCCTATATGTGGTGGGTATTTGCCTCCAATGCCGTGGTATTCTAGAGGCTAATTAGCGACGGTGACGGCTTATTATACGGTGGGTTGTTAGCTCGTTTATATGTACTTCAAAAAAACTTAACAGGTGACATGGGACACTCGAATAGAACGAAGTTCCTTTCGATTAAAAGATATCTTATAATTTTTTTTCCTAACATAACGCGCGATAAGGAACGTGTATTAAAGATTTTGATCACAGCGCCATCTAGCGATAATCATCTAAAACAAAAAAGTGTCGTGACAACTTTTCGTAAGATTTTTTCCGTCTAGCCCCCTTTCACGACGCGCGATAAGGAACTTCGTTCCAAAAAAAGTTTTGACTGATTTGAAATGAATTCCCGTCCGTCCTTGGTGGACTTGGTGGTCCCGAAACGCAATCACATGTCTCTCTTTAAATGAGGTTTAAGAAAAGTCCTGTATAGTGATGGATAATGGTTCCTCAATACCCTGGCATTGAAGATAATGAGCGATGGAGACCACAAACTACAAGGTGGATCGTAAGCACATCATTTTTATGCACAATGATGAAAGGACTTATGACAAGATAGACCCGTCTGTCTATCTTATTTAGCACAAGAGTTCGTATAACCAGCTTCCGAAACCATCATCAGATCAGCGCTATTTTGTCATATTATTGCATTGTCACGCGATATACCTGTACCTGTACCAACCCATTACTGCCACTGTTGGGCTCAGGTCTCCTCAGAAGAGGGATTAGACATAGTCCACCACGCTTGCCCAGTGCGGATTGGGGACTTCACATATCTTCGAAGGATTTTTAGAATCCTTCTCCGACATGCAGGTTTCCTCACGATGTTTTCCTTCACCGTTTTTAGCCAGTGGTGTTGTGAAAAATTGCACATAAATCTATTTTTCACATTTTAGATATAGAGGTACAAGCCGACCGGTTTTGAACCCGCTACCTCCCGTTCGGAAGGAAGCGCTTCGACCACTACCCCACCACGACTTTCATATACGACGATATACATCTGCGTGCAAAATGTCAGCTCATCAGACCGGGAAATTTGTCTTTACCTTGCAAGATTCCACCCGTACATAGTTACATCCAGTGCAAGTTAATATAAAGCTTCAGTCACAATGACTACGTATAATCTTTCTGTTATTATTTACCTACTTCCATTCAAGGTTTTTCCTTTGTTTTGCTGTGAAAAGCTTTCTCCCTCGACAATAGACTGGCCTTATTAAGATTTCATTGCGGAAAAACAGCTTCATATTCCTATGATTAGTATTATTTTTCACTAAAAAGAAAAGAAAGAAAGAAGAAAGAAAGAAAACAACTTTATTCCACACACAAAAAGAGGACACAAAATATATAACTAATAACATAAAAAACATAACATAACATAAAAAGAGATATCATAACCTAATGTTAGCTGTATTTTAATTTGAACCGATTCTGGTGGTCGTCACGGAGTCTCGTTATTTAATCTTCTAATATATAAAATTGTCGTGTCACGGTGTTCGAACTTGAACTCCTCCGAAACGGCTCGACCGATTTTGATGAATATTTTTGTGCTTATCCGGTACCTATGAGAATCGGCCAACATCTATTTTTCATCCCCTAAATGTTAGGGGTAGTCCACCCCTAATTTTTTTTTTCGGCGCAGACGAAGTTGCGCGAGTCAGCTAGTTTATTTCTAAAAAAGAGTTAACTAAATCGGTTTAACTAGAAAACCAATACACAACATGCACAGCATATCGTGAAATACGATCCTCCAAATTGATCGATCGTGAAAAAAAAATGAGATCCCACGACAACGAGGTTCCTCTCTCTTGAGCCCTGACCACTGATGGCTTGGGTTGTAGACCTCGTCTCCAGTGGCCCTCTGTTTTTTATATTGTATTTTTAAATGTCACGATAAGGTAAACAATAACATAAAATTGTCGTTCTGTATTGGTTGCGCCATGACACTTTTGTGTTTGTTTACCTAAGCGTGACGTCAAACGCGACGCCATGACCCTACGGGCTGTTTTCGAGCACTATTTCAAATGAAATTCAAAATAGTTTGAAACTTCAAACTTTGTATTGTTACTGTATAGGTTTTTTCGTAAATAGTACACAAAATATGGATGAGGATTTCAAAATCTTTCGTCATGCCTATTGGCCTAACAGTTGCGCACATTGGAAGTTGGCAAGCCAATATGGAAAAGTATAATATCCAACTCAAACGTGAAATACAAAGAAGAAAAATGAAATAAAAGTGTTTTCTAACAAAAGTTTTATCTTAAAGGAAATGGGAGACATTGAATTCACCTTTGTGAAACGGGAAAGTATATTAATATTTTGTGTACCTTGGCGAAACGATCTTGGGATAGTGATGGGAAAAATCGATATCGAAGTAATATTTTATCGATAAGTTCGATGGATTTTTAAAATGAAAAACTTGAGAGGTGTCATGGAACACCCGAATAGAACGAAGTTCCTTTCGATTAAAAGATATCTTATAAAAAATATTTACTTTCGTAACGCGCGATACAAAACGTGTTTTAGAAGATTTTGATCACAACGCCATTAGCATTAATCGTATAAAACAAAAAAAGGAATTGTTTTAAAAGATTTTGATCACAGCGCCATCTAGCGATAATCATCTAAAACAAAAAAAGTTTCGTGACAACTTTTTCATAAGAATTTCCGTCTAGCCCCCTTTCGACAACGCGCGATAAGGAACTTCGTTCCAAAAAACGGGGTTTCACACAGATGACGTCTCGGACAGCAGCTAATGTGCATAATATAAATGTTCTTAGTTTTAGAGATATAAGCAGATATAGAGACAAACAGGCAACTTTGTTTTACACTTTGCAGTGAAGAATAAAGAATAAAGATGTTTATTGTGAGTTAAATCCATTACACATTTGACAGAAAACTTATACTAAATACACATAGGATTCAACTTACAGATGTGCCTGATCAAGTTACCAATAATCCTCACACTAGGCAAAGCCTGTAGCGTGAGGACCGCGCTAATGAAGTGTTACATAGTGGAAGCTGGGCACAGTTAATCACTTAGTGAAGGTATCGATAATTTCCCAACACTAGACAGTATTACTCTTTGAGTCTTTTGTTATGCAAAATTTGATATAGTGAAATAAGATTTAATGATCTACTTTTCTTGTAAAATGCTAAGTAACCCGATAATCTTCTATGATATTATTATTCAAAGCTTTATATTAACTTGCACTGGACGTAACTATGTAAGTTCGGGTGGTTGTAAGTAAAATTTGACAAAGTTCTCAGTTTCCGATTTAGCTGACATTTTGCACGCAGATGTATGACGCGTGATGATGCAATAATATCATGGAGCTGATTTGATGATGGAGTCGGAAGTCATAAGAACTCTTGTATTAAACAAGATAGACCCGTCGTGTTTGCGCTCGTTTTACTTGTAAAGGGCTATCTAACGTTTGCATTTTGAACTACTGTTTATTTAGAGAATGACAGCTCAAATGTCATTCAATTTGTTTTCATAATTTAGTTAAAGGTTTGACATATACGAAATGGGACGCTATACGCTCGAACAAAATTGATAAATATTGAAAAGTTACTTCCAAAGTGGTGAGTCTTCAGTCCAAACTGTAAGATATATATGTGAAAAAAAAAGTCCATAAAAATGTCTGGCCTTCAAGACAGTTTGTGGATCAATTTGTGAAACGTGTTCGAGAAACTGGATCGTTGGTGGACAAAACAACCCGTTCACGTTCTCGTACAGTGCGCACAGCCGAAAACATTGCTGCTGTAGCCGAAAATGTCCGTGAACATCCATCAACTTCAACTCGCCATCGTTCTCAAGAATTGAACATTTCACGCACCTCCTTGAGAAGAATTTTGCATAAAGACCTCGGTACGTCACCATTGAGAAGCCAATGCACCCACAAAGAGTTACGGTTTGGTGTGGGTTTTGGTCCGGCGGCATCATTGGAAAATGAGTAAGGAGCCGCCGTTACGGTCAATAGCGAGCGTTACTGTGCCATGCTCAACGATTTTTTGTTTCCAAAGTTGAAGAGTATGACATGGACGACATTTGGTTTCAACAGGATGGCGCAACATGCCACACAGCCAACATGACAGTCGAACTTTAAAAAAATGCAAACTTTATATGGCCCACCCGCTATTAGCTAGCACTCTACTGCTACGTGATATCCAAGATCTTAAAAGCTAGTGTTTAAAAATAAATTATTATGTAAAGATATTTCTATTTTAATATTTTTCTTGTATATAACTTAAATATACTTTAGGATAAAATATTTGTTAATTACTAATAGTACCTCGAAGTAAACCGCCTTTCATTTAAAACCCTTTGTGTTAAAATATAACTTAGTACTTTGAAACAAATTGATTGGTACGAAAACTTGTGAGAAAACTAAATGTTAATTTATATTGTTTTATAATTTGTAATACTTAACAGTTTATTAGTGGTTTTGCTACTTTTGATCGATTTCCAAAAAGGAGGAGTATATACTCAATTTGTCTAGGTATGTAGATTTTCAACGGACAAGATTTCAAGATTTGCTGTGCCGATTTTGATGATTCTTTTTTTGTTAGAAAGCAAACACTTTGAGCATTATCTGGATAAAGTAAAGTAAATTTGATAAAGATCTGTGTGGTAGTTTTTGTGTTATTCTTAAGAAATGGAAGTCGGTCGTATTCATTTTTGCAAAAAAAATATTATAATTAATAGATAACCAATAACATATCAAATGAAGAAATGAAAGAATGCATCTTTCAATGTTATTTTATTGTCTCCCGCTTTTGCGAGAAGGGAAGTCGAAACTCATGTTTTTCCTACTCCTTCTATCATCTTCTGATTAAATTCGTTGCGGTCCAAGACAAGTTAGCTTTCCCTCGGGTTCCTGGGCTTCAGTGCTCAGAGTCATTACGATGGTCGCCGCTGTGGATCCTGGCCTCACAGGAGTTACAGTGGTGGGAGTGAGAGGTTGGCAAATACCCGAAATATTAAATGAAGGTCTTCATTTACGTATAAAATAGTAGATACTCCATTATTGTTATCTCTCCGAACACTCATGATATTAAATTTTAGTTTACCTCAATAATATAAAATTTAATGACCACTATCCTACAGAATACCAACTATGCAGAAGTCTAATCATTTGTTACAAGCTTTATATTAACTTGCACTGGATGTAACTATGTAAGTTCGGGTGGCTGCAAGCTAAATTTGACAAACTTCCAGGTTTCCGATTGAGTTGACATTTTGTACGCAGATGTATATCGCGTGACAATGTAATAATATGACAAAACGGCGCTGATCTGATGATGGAGTCGGAAAGTGGTCATAGGAACTCTTGTACTAAACAAGATAGACCAGTCGTGTTTAGGCTCGTTTTACTTGTATTAATCTACATGACATCTGGGATCTGATAAGCTAGTATTTAGAAAAAAATCTTTAAATAAATTACATCAGCTCACCTTATTTTTTGGAACGAAGTTCCTTATCGCGCGAAAGGGGATAGACGGAAAAAAAACTTACGAAAAGTTGTCAGGACACTTTTTTTGTTTTAGATGATTATCGCTAGATGGCGCTGTGATCAAAAACTTTTGAAACATGTTCCTTATCGCGCGTTACGAAAGGAAATATTTTTTATGAGATATCTTTTAATCGAAAGGAACTTCGTTCTATTCGGGTGTCCCATGACACCTCTCAAGTTTTATAATGTTACAAGAAACAAGAATCTTAAAAGCTAGTAATGAAAATTAATTATTTTAATACCAAAAGTCAAAAGTCCAGTAAATAACGTTAAAGTTCATTCCGTAGTTATAAAATACAAAGGTATTGTAAAATGTATTGTTTTGGTCCTTCATTTGGCGCCCTTGCTGTTTTATGAGCTCGTAAAACGGTCTACAAGTCATTAATGTTGCCAAGTTGGGAAAATTTCCTGTAATTTAGGGAAATATTCTGAATTTAGCTGTTAATTTTGTAAGCGATGGTGACGTAAAGATGGTATGATGGTAGGCTGTATGGTAATTTAAATATGAATCTACATTGATATTGTACAAAAGAAATTTTTGTCTGTTTGGTTGTTATGAATAGGCTAAAAAATGAACCGTTTTTAAAATTTCTTTCACCTTTCGCAAGCTACATTATCCACGAGTTACATAGGCATATATTTGTGGCGACCAATAATAGCGCGCGAGATCCTGACTCGCGGTTACGACATTTGCAGGAATCTTCGCATATATACGACATCTGAAATCGACTAGTGGGCTTCGGCCTGACCACCATACACTACTTCGCCCGCAACGAGATCTCCCTTTGGCCATTAGTCCACTGTATATACCCACAGATTTCATTTTGTAAAAAAATAGAGATCAATACTAAAACTTCAATAATGTAAGCAAAAGTATAAAGTGTGTGAGTGAGGCTTGAATAGAATCCTTAAGGGTAGGCCGTAGGTAGCGGGGCAATGTCTTCTGGCAATGCAGAAGTCCATGAGCGACGGTAACCGCTTACGATCAGGTGGGCCGTTAGCTCGTCTACCTGCGTGGCAATAAAAAAAAAGTGTAGAAAAAATACCCAAAAGCCATCTTACATCACGTGCGTGGCAATAAAAAAAAAGTGTAGAAAAAATACCCAAAAGCCATCTTACATCACGTGCGCTGCAAAAACTATTGATTATCTAGAACAAAATGATGTAATGTACTACGAGTTTGTAGGTCGTTATAAAATCTAAATAATCTAATAGTGCTGATCCCCTTTCTGACGCAGACGAAGTTGCGAAGATCAGCTAGTATAAAATATAATAGAAAAACAAGACTAGTTGTTTATCGAAAAAAAAATTTTTTTCAAAATTTATTCTACAAATTGTACAATAATAATTTGAATATAGCACGTCCCTGAGATATACAATTTTATTTATTCCTTCTTATGATTTCTGACTAAGTTAGGTACAAGAAAATACTTTTAAATCATTTCAAATTCAGAAAAAAATGGGAAAATTATAAATATTACTCTGGCAACACTAAACTCGACCGTCCTTAACTGAAAGGCTCAATTAAGATATCTAAGGTATTATTTTATTGCCTTTCCAAGGTTTCAGGCCTTACGTTTTAAACTCGGTTTCAAATTCAATCCTTGGTCGGAGATAGAAATCTATCTCGGATTAAGAAAACAAAGATTGACTTTAATCCATAGTAATATTAGCTTCTGCCCGCGACGTTTTCTGCGTGAACAAAATAAAGCACCGAAAATGAGGGTTGGTGATAAAAATTTAGGGTTGTATGTATTTTTAACACATTATCTATCTACCTATAATATAAAATGAATAGCAAAATGTATTGATAAGCGCTCAAAAAAGCCTGGACCAATTTGGCCAGAAAAATAAAAAAAACTTGAGAGGTGTCACGGGACACCCGAATAGAACGAAGTTCCTTTCGATTAAAACGTATCTTATTTTTTTTTCCTAACTTAACGCGCGATAAGGAATGTGTTTTAAAAGATTTTGATCACAGCGCCATCTAGCGATAATCATCTAAAACAAAAAAAGTGTCGTGACAACTTTTTGTAAGAATTTTTTCCGTCTAGCCCCCGACACAACGCGCGATAAGGAACTTCGTTCCAACGAGCCCATATTCTTTCTCAGAGTCTAAACATTGTCTGTGCTAAATTTTCAAGACAAACAGACAGACAGACAGACAGTATAATATCACAAAATGATGTACCTCCTTCGGAATTGTAGGTCTTAGTAAAGTAAGATCTTAAATAAAGAGTTTTTTAAACTAAACTCTTTAAGAAATTTTGTAAAACACTTGATGTTAGGTAATGTTGTTTGGAGACACTATTCTGTACTGTGTTGTTCGATCTGTATCTAGTAATATGAGCATATTATTTAAAATATTAAGCCAAAATTAATGTTCTTATTTTTGACATCAAAGTGAAAGTATCTGGTCAAGTGGAAACCAAAAATGGAGCTTGCGAAATGCTCACTGAATTGGAAATGTTTGATGTAAAAGTGTCATTTAATAATTTTTCACGTAAAGTGTTGGAAGAAATAAGGGGTGGGCCATATAAAGTTTGCATTTTCCAAAAGTTCGACTGTTATGTTGGCCGTGTGGCATGTTGCGCCATCCTGTTGAAACCAAATGTCGCCCATGTCATACTCTTCAATTTTAGGAAACAAAAATTCGTTGAGTGTGGCACGGTAAAGCTCTTTGTGGGTGCATTGGCTTCTCAATGGTGACGTGTGGATTTTCAGACCCCCAGATGCAACAATTTTGCTTATTGACATAGCCTCCGAGGTGAAAATGGGCTTCATCTGAAAAGATGATTTTTCGGTAAAAATGCTCATCTTCGGCCAAACGATCTTCTGCCCATTGCCCAATGAACCGAAAACGTCCCATTTGGTAAGTGTCAAACTTTTAACATAATTTATCCTTTCATAATTTATGAACACAAATTGAATGACATTTAAGCTGTCGTTCTCTAAATAAACAGTAGTTCAAAATGCAAACGTTAGATTGGCCACCCATACCATAATTTTAAGTAAAATCAAGTAAGTTTCTTTTCAATATAAGCTTTTAAGATCTTGGATATCATGTAGCAGGAGAGTGCTAGATAGATAAAATGAGCCCAAACATGATGACTCTTTTTTAGTACAGGAGTGCCTATGACCACCTTCCGAATCCATCATAAGATCAGCGCTATTTTTTCATATTATTGCATTGTCATGCGATATACATCTGCCTACATAATTTCAGCTCAATCAGAAGTTTGTCAAATTTAACTGGCAAGATTCCATTTGAACTTACATAGGTGTACATAAGTACATAGTTACATCCAGTGCAAGTTAATATAAAGCTTGTAAAAAATGATCCGTACTAAGACTTCAATAACGCAAACCAAGGTGTGAAAAAGACCCAAAAACTTTCTTACATCGCGTGCGTTGCGAAAACTATTGATTATAGAACAAAATGATGTACTACGGGTTTGTAGGTCTTATTAAAATCTAATAGTGCTGCCTGAACCCCAGACGCAGACGAAGTTGCGAGGATCAGCTACCGTTACATATATGAAGGCTTTAAAGATTTAAATCTCGGATATCCGGATCTCGAGAATCGGTTTCAAATGTCACTTGAAGATGGGTATAACAGATGTTCATCTTCGATATTGAATTGAATTTAAGACGTAGCGGTTTCTGAATGAAAAGATAAAGATTTTGGATGAACTGAATTTCGTTGATTCTTTTTGACCGACTTCCAAAAAGGAGGAGGTACTCAATTTGTTGTTTTTTTATGTTTGTTCCTCGATAACTTTCAATGATTCTTTTTTTGTTAGGAAGCAGAGATCTTGAGCATTATCTCATATAAAATTGATAAAGATCTGACTGGTAGTTTTTGTTTCATGCTTGAGAAATGGGAGTCGGTCGTTTTCATTTTTGTAATAAAAATATTATAGAAGAAAAATATTAGATAGAATTTTGTACATTATCCCTACTTACATTAGTAACTGTCTGTCTCTCTGTCTTCAGACCCTGAGAAAAAACATAGGCTACCTATTAATTGAAAGTGAAGCAGATGAAATTGCGCGGGCCCTCTAGTCCATTTTTTTTTTGCCATGTAGACAGACGAGCCAACGGGCCACCTGATCGTAAGTGGTTACCGGCGCTCATGAACCTCTGCAATGTCAGGGGACATTGAGGGATCGCTACCTACGACCTAACTTTAAGGACCCTCCTCAAGCCTCGTTTGAAGAAGGACAAGTCATAGTGCTCTGGGAATACTGAAGAGGGGAGCTCATTCCATAGCCGGATGGTGCGTGGCAAAAAAGTGTTCCTGAAACGGACCGTGGATGACCGCGGTGGTTCCATCTAGTAAGGATGAAGTCCACCTCGACAGTCTCATATAAATATGATAATAAGTATATTGTACTTTTAAGTACCTATAAGTTTATGTGTTCGTTGTGCGCGTCGATGCCGGTCGGAACTGAAAGCCAGCGCCGGGTGTCGACTACAATGTGTCTGTAGTTGGCAACCGGCAACATGCTGAGTTTCGGCCGTTTTGTGTGTGAACTTTTTTGTTAATTTTTCATTATGTCTGTATGTTATTTTCACACACAAATAAACTTATGTCTATGTCTGTGATAAAGATCTGACTGGTAGTTTTTGTACTGTGCTTGAGAAATGGAAGTCGTTTTCATTTTTGTAAAAAAATAAGTTTGTACTGTTACTCCACGTAATAATATACCAACATTTCAGCCTTATAACATGAAACTAGGGTAAAGTAATACCTCCTTTAGATGTAGGTTAAAAATGAAAACCTTCGTAACATTAAAGTAACAGTTATTTAGCAAGAAAAGTTTGTTCGTAAAACATTGTTACACTTTTTACTCATGAAAAAGAGCCTCATTTTCAACTTGGTAAATTATCTTGCAAAATGAGTTTTTATCTCTCATACATATTTCATTGCAATTATTTTTATGACAAGACTTATATCAACTTGCTGAATGTACTATGACTGACTACTGACTATGTACCTATATGTAAGTTCGGGTGGAATCATACAAAACATGACGGGTCTATCTTGTTTAGCACAAAGTCGTCATCATCACATCAGCGCCTGCATTGTCACGCGATATACATCTGCGTGAAAAATGCCAGAGGGATTTGTCAAATTTAGCTTGCAAAATTCAACCCGAACTTACATAGTTACATCCAGTGCAAGTTAATATAAAGCTTGTAAAAATAAACTTAGTTTCTCCCGCTAAAAATTTAAATTGTTTTAAACTGTCTCTTCAAGTCGTTTTGTAAAACATTTGACGTTAGATAATGTTGTTTGAAACCTCCATTTTGTACTGTTTTGTTCGGTACACTGTATTTTGTAAATTAGATCGATAGTTCCCGGACAAAATTATCTGGAACCCACAGTCTAGTTGATTAAAAATCAACAGGGTAGTCCAAATAGAATCAACTCAGGTAATTGGGTCGAGCTCTATCGATATCGACAAGTCATTACGGTTAGTAACGTGCCTGGCATTATCGATAGATAGGGATGGGAAAGATGGGTAAATATGTGGATCTTTTTTTATATATCGGCGTAAATAGTGTGTTGAGGTGTAATGACGATGTAAATAGTCGATCTTCATTTGATTTTGTCAGAAATGACGTCACAATATCCACTTGAACACTTAAAAATAACGAGTTTTAACAGTTTATTACTTTTACATCAAGTGGTCCGTTCGCCTCGACAATTCAAACACCAATGAATAATAACAGCGGCTAACGCCTGTATTTATAGTAAGTCTCCACTTCCAACTACCCGCGGTGAATAGGTTAGTGTCCCGTCATATATAATAAGTACATATCACTGTATAAATGGGTTGCTTTAGTTAGAAAATAGTGACGGCAAAAATTAAACTTGATAATTAATACACTTGACACCGAATTTTGACATCGAACACGAAAAAATGTCGTTTATAAATCTGAGACCAAAAAGATATTTTTTTTATTGGAACGAAGACGGAAATAATTCTTACGAAAAGTTGTCACGACACTTTTTTTGTTTTAGATGATTATCGCTAGATAGCGCTGTGATTAAAATCTTTTAAAACACGTTCTTTATCGCGCGTTACGTTAGGAAAAAAAATATAAGAAATGTTTTAATCGAAAGGAACTTCGTTCTATTCGGGTGTCCCATGACACCTCTCAAGTTTTTTCATGGTGCTTTTTTTTATTGTTTCGTAAACAGATAAGCTAAAGGGCCATATGATCGTAAGCGCTAAGCTCATGGACCTCTGCATTGCCAGAAGACACTGCCTCACTGCCAGAACACCTACCTTTAAGAACTCTCTTCAAGCCTCGTTTGAAGAAGGACAAGTCATAGCGCTCGGTAGTGTTTATATTTCAATTGTTTATCTACTTTTATTCGATCGAAGGCTCATATTTATCAAATTAATCCACCAGAT
Source organism: Trilocha varians (assembly GCA_030269945.2). Classification (NCBI taxonomy): domain Eukaryota; kingdom Metazoa; phylum Arthropoda; class Insecta; order Lepidoptera; family Bombycidae; genus Trilocha; species Trilocha varians. Next base: position 13,832,670 of record AP028278.1, on the reverse strand, counting down.
AGTGCAGATAACACGTAGATATTTGAAATGAAAATCAATACATCACCTAAACCGTTATCTAGGGATTGTTTTTATTACTACCTGTTAAATTTTGTCTGTACCATAAAAAGGGGTTTTATTTTTTACCTTATTTTAACTTACATCTATTTTACAGTCGATAACACTCCCAAATAACGTAATTTTCTCTTATAGCCCGAGAACTAGAGTCAATTTTTGGAACGAAGTTCCTTATCGCGCGTTATCGAAAGGGGGCTAGACGGAAAAAAATCTTACGAAAAGTTGTCACGACACTGTTTTTGTTTTAGATGATTATCGCTAGATGGCGTTGGGATCAAAATCTTTTAAAACACGTTCCTTCTTTGTTTTAGATAACTATCGCTAGATGGCGCTGTGATCAACAACTTTTAAGTTCCTTATCGCGGGTTACGTTAGGAAAAAAAATGTAAGATATATTTTAATCGAAAGGAACTTTGTTCTATTCGGGTGGTACTTTTTGGAACAGTAAAGAATAGTTTTACTAGTTTAAAGTTTAATATGTTTTTTAATAATAAATGCACTATATAACACAAAAACAATTACTCAAATTGCTTTAATACTTTTAAAGATATTCGCGTTCAAAGTTTTGATTTATAACATAAGTGACAGCCCTATGGAAAACGCTTATGCTACAATACTAGTAAGACTATCGGGTCGCCAGACTACTCGTCCGATAAATCCAATGACGATTCAGTCAACCATTAGACTTTCTGATTGATAAAGCTGGTGCCCAAGACATTTATAGATCAATAGATATTTTACAAGCTTTATATTAACTTGCATTGGATGTAACTTTGTAAGTTCGGGTAGAATCTTGCTGGCTAAATTTGACAAACTTCCCGATTGAGCTGAAATTTTATACGCAGATGTATATCGCGTGACAATGCAATAATACGACAAAATGGCGCTGATCTGATGATGGATTCGGAAGGTTATAGGAACTTTTGTGCTAAACAGATAGCCCCGTCGTGTTTGTGCTCGTTTTACTTGTATTAGTTAGCACTCTACTGCTACATGATATTCAGGATTTTAAAGCTTGTATTTAAAAAGTTTTTTTTAAAACAAATTATTTGTTAACATGTTATTTTTAATTATTCTTCTTTCACTTGAATATAATACATGAATATAACAAAATCACTCAAGTCACTTATTTTATTCCTTTTTTTTCTTTTTTGGTATTTTTTATTTTGTTTTCATTTAAGATCCAATTGTGTACATTTTGATTATTTTATTTTTTGTGTCATTTTTATTTATTTTTTCCTTTTGTGACGTCACTGCCAGTTGAGGCTGAAAACCAGCGCTCGGTGTGTCTGTGGGTTATCTCCAGCTAACACCCAGCATTAAGCTGAGACTCGACTGGTTTGTGATGGAAACCTTTATGTTGTATTATTATTATTTTTTTATATTGTTTGTTCTGTTTCTATCACAAATAAAGAAATGTCTATGTTTATGTCTAACCTTGACATCAGGTGGCAACCGGCCGTAAAAACCAATTAGCCACAATCTAAATTTCTCCTAGTATGAATTCAAATCGGTTCAGAAATGAGACTTAGGTATATAAACGGTTTAATGAATCATAAATGTAATCAACAATAAGTAGAACAGGCAATGAAATAAAAGTAAAAATCCTGTCGTAAAATTCACATAAATTAGGGATCATAATGTTTTATATAGAACCATAGAGCATAGAAATGTAGATAGGACAAAATTCACCTTTTTTTTTATTGCGTGATAGATAAACGAGCCCACGGCCCACCTGATGGTAAGCGGTCACCGTCGTTCATGAACCTCTGCAATGCCAGGGCAATGAGGTCACCTATAAAAAAACTTTTACTAAGTATCATCATCATTCTCAGCCTATAGACGTCCACTGCTGGACATAGGCCTCCCTCAAAGATTTCCAATGCGACCGGATGCGACAGTACTAAGTATAATAGAACCTATTTATTAAACTTATTAACGTTTTTACAAGCTTTATATTAACTTGCACTGGATGTAACTTTTACATTTTTATTTAAAGTTACACTTTTCTCTCAATTCTGCTTTTTTGTTGCTGAACGCATGCAAACCATTAAAATCTGTCTAATTATATAATTTTATTATTAGTAACACTGGGCCAACCAGATGGACCAGGAAAGTGACAGAATGGACACCGAGAGAGAGAAAAAGGGAAAGAGGGCGACAAAGAAGAAGATAGCGCGATGTCTTTAACCAAATCGTGGGATCAAACTGGATGCAAAAAGCTCGGAATCGAAAGAGGTGGAAGGAAACGGGGGAGGCCTACGCCAAAACAGGTGACTTTTATCTTGTATAATATTTAATGGACTATGCCTTCTCTACCAAAACTCTAGCCCAGTAGCCAATGAGCAGGCTCTTCCAGAAAATCCAAGCTGCATTTTGTTATGCAGCCATAAGCTGAGATGCCTTTTGGACACATGTCACTTTTATTAAAATCTGTAAACTGTATTTTTTGTGTGTTCAATAATTTTCTTTCTTTCTTTCCAATAACAGGTTGATGCAGTACAGCTCCAGTAAAGTAATTACTTAGTAGAACGTAGAACCGATGCCCGTTGGAGCACGAAGGTTCTGTTCGTGGCGCCCGCGTCAAGGCAAGCGCAGTGTGGGACGACCTGCTGCAAGGTGGACGGATGATCTTGTTAAGATAGCGGGAACACGCTGGATGCAGGCCGCTACCAACCGGTCGCATTGGAAATCTTTGAGGGAGGCCTATGTCCAGCAGTGGACGTCTACAGGCTGAGAATAATGATGAATTAGTTAGTAATATTTAAACTGTAATTTTGGTAATAGAGTAAAGGCTTTTTTTTATTTAACACTGGGCAGTGGAGATCAATGATATACTTACCGCATTTAATATTTTTACTGCATTTTGTATTTATTTGAGAAGTTAGGGTAGCCATACGTTGCATACCATGCAATGCGTTTTAGCTTCTATAGACTGCACGCCAATGACAAAAATATATTAGTAAAAATTAAAATCACAAAAACTTTTTTATCCGCTCTACATTTGAAAGCTCTTTGGTCTATAAAAACCGCTTTCAAAAGCTCGCGTAATAAAAAGCTTCCACCTTGAACTTTTGCCTTAATTTATACCTAGATTGAACAAAAAGTTTAATTAAGCTTAGGCTGAACCTAATTAGGTTTATATGCAACTCTTCTACACATAGGTAATTATGTCAAATACAGGGTGGATCTGTAACTTTGGACAATCTGACGTGGGGTGAATGACCTGTCGAAATACAACTAGCACCATTTTTATTTATTGGATCGGTTAAACTTTTTTTTCTGACATTGTATGGAAAACGTACGACTATCGTTGCGGACTTTCATACATGAACATTTTATTTTATCTAATTCCTAAAATATAAATGTTGCTATGTTGTATTTCGACAGGTCATTCACCCCACGTCAGATTGTCCAAAGTTACAGATCCACCTTGTATATATGAATTTAATCCATTTCTCGCACTTCCATTTCTCAAGCATATCACAAAAACTACCAGTCAGATATTTATCAACTCGTCGCCTCAGTGCTTGTTTGGCCAATCTGAATTTTTTTAAGGTAATGACTTTTTAATGCAGTATATATTTATTTTTAGTATATATTTTAATTAGTTTTTTAGTATATATTTTTTTAAAATATTCAATTCTAAATCAATAAAAATCTCATTTCAATTTTCTCTTCTCAACACGGCACTTAACGAAAATTCCGTGCTTGTTTGCTGTCTCCTGTAAAATTTGCTCGAGTGCAGATTGGCCAAACACACTGAGGCGACGAAATGTAGATATATGAGAGAATGCACAAAATATCTGCTTTCTGACAAAAAAAAGAATCATCGAAATCGGTTCATACAAAAAAGAAATATACCCAAAAACGCATAGCGAATTGTGAAATGTTATCCGTTTAAAATACACATTTCTTCATTACAAATCACACTGTTTAAATTACAAAAATGCTTTCTTAAGACGATATGGGGCGGCGCGACGGGAAACAGACCCGTGGGCGTAACGCGTCGTGCCGTCCCTTATAACCCCGTGCTGGGTTCTGGCCTCAGCCGGGGTTCGGACGCTGAGTGTGAGCGGTTGGAGGTTTTAGTGCGGTTCAACTCCCACATACCCCGCCCGCCCCGCTGATCCGGTGATTTCCTCCAACTAAAAAAAAAAATCTTAAGACGATAGTTACAAACAAGTTTTACAAATAAAAAAACTATATTCCAAACACTAAAATCTATACCGGATAGTCTCGACGTCCGGATATTGAACATCGAACCCGGCCCGGATCACCGGTTACAGAATATCGACACCGCGCATCACTATAATATTAGTTTCTATATATTTCCAAGGTTAACTTAGTAAAGGATTATCGTTTTGACCGACTTTACTAAAGGAGAGTATCTAGTGGACTGTTTTATGTTTGTCTTAGCACAACCTTAGGTAGACTGGACCGATTGGAATGATGCTTGTTTTTGATGAAAGGTGATGATCGTCGTGGAGTCTCAATTTACTTTTCTGTGTATTATTTGTTTATTATTAAAATTATCAAATTTATATGAGATAATGTCCAAAGTAAGTCGTGGTGGCCGAGTGGTCGAAGCGCGTCCTTCCGAACGGGAGGTAGTCCACCACGCTTGCTCAGTGCGGATTGGAGACTTCTCATATCTTCAAAGGATTTTTTTTTAAAATCCTTTTCCGACATGCAGGTTTCCTCACGATGTTTTCCTTCACCGTTTTTAGCCAGTGGTGTTGTGAAAAATTGCACGTAAATCTTTTTACACATTTAGATTTACAAGCCGGCCGGATTTGAACCCGCAACCTCCCGTTCGGAAAGAAGCGCTTCGACCACTCGGCCACCACGACTTTAAAATACTAAACGTATATATTACCATTGTATCTCGATTGAAAATCTATCCGAAAAAGAATTGCTCCAATATATCATTCTTCGTTTGCGTCAAAAGCCGATCGTTAATACCGAATTTATGTCGTGTGCTCTTATCAGCGTATTCGTTTAACCGGGCGGGTCAGCGGCTAAAATGTCGATAAACCGGTTATCGACAACAGCACATCACTCGTAAATGTTAGCTGTATAATTTGAGGTGAAATTCATCGATGCGTAGTGATGTGACGAAAATTCGCTAAAAGTAATGCGATTGTTTTGTCAAAAACTGCTGAGAATGAATCAGAAAACTACCATTTTTTATTTATATAGTGTTTTAGTGTGTCGTATCATTTTAGTATTTTAAGACGGATCCCTATTTTAACAACAATAAAAAAAACTTGAGAGGTGTCATGGGATACCCGAATAGAACGTAGTTCCTTTAGATTAAAACATATCTAATTTTTTTTTCCTAACGTAACGCGCGATAAGGGACGTGTTTTAAAAGATTTTGATCACAGCGCCATCTAGCGATAATCATCTAAAACAAAAAAAGTGTCGTGACAAAAAAGTGTCATGACAACTTTTCGTAAGAATTTTTTTCCGTCTAGCCCCCTTTCACAACGCGCGATAAGGAACTTCGTTCCAAAATGTAAAGTAACCTAGTCTAGTAACATAGTCTTCCTCGATAAATGAACTATCTATCTAAGAGTTTTGAAATTGGACAAGCGATTATCGCGTTAAAATTTTACACATTAAACATTTGTTTCAAATTTGCGACAACGCATTTTGACACCGAATATGAAATGGATATATCTTGTTAAGTACTGGCTACCTTCCATCTTTACACCAGATCCATGGTACTGTGGGTACCTACAGTGGACTTATGGCCAAAGGGAGATCTCCGACCGGGCGAGGTAGTGTATGCCCGGTGTTCGATCCTCGTTCGACTTACGGTAGGTAGTTCGAGTAATCGACGATACTCCACTACCTAATATATTATATAAAAGAAGAATGACATCTTCACGACCAGCCTCTTCCGTGAAGCTTGGTACTGGCCGTTAACAATTGCCGGGCGCGGCCATGTTGGTCAAAGCGTGGCCTACTCGATTATAACATAGAAAGAAGACAATTTGACGTAACAAAGAAAAAAGCAAAAAATATATAATCGGACGTTCCGAATTAAACAAAACTAATTGAATACTACAAAGATAATAAGTTTGATCATCATTGCCACCTTCTACATCATCCCACGAGACTACAAATGAAGACTGCAATATTATTAAGGTAAGTGGAGTGCTGCTATCTACCACATTATTGGACGAGGAGCGAATATTACTTCACACCGTATATCTTAAATTTCTTTAACATACAGTCCACTCTTCAACATTATATAAACCAGCTAAAACTCTTTCAGTTAATGTGTTTAATTACGCACACCCGGTCAGGCCAAAGCCCACTGTAGTAGATTTCAGAAGTCTTATATATGCAAAGATTTCTGCAAATGTCGTAACCGCGATTCAGGATCTCGCGCATTATTATTAGTCGCTACAGTACCATATCATCGCGCGATATACATATGCCTACAAAATTTCAGCTCAATCGGAAACCGGGAAGTTTGTCAAATTTAACTTGCAACCCAAACTTACATAGTTACATCCAGTGCAAGTATAACGCTTGTAAAAAACTCTAATTGATATCAATAAAACTAGAATGACGTCATTAATAATAAAAAAGCAATAATTGTTAATTGTTTCAGACAATTAAGAGTAATTAATGCCCTATCTACTTGAGAATCGATTAAGGTCAAACCTTCGCATAGTCTAGACGGATTAATGGCGGGCGAAACCATTGGATTATTTAATTTAATTGTGTTAAATAACACACACTGATCACTCGCTCATCATCATTAGTCTATAGACGTTCACTGTAGGACATAGGCCTCTCCCAATCCTCGCCACAACGACCGGTCCTGCGCCATCTGCATCCAGTGACCTCCCGCGATCTTGACTAGATCGTCGGTCCATCTTGTGGGGGGTCTACCAACATTGCGCTTACCAGTTCGTGGCCGCCACTCCAGAAATTTTCGGCCCCATCGACTATCCGTTCTTCGCACAATGTGTCCTGCCCATTGCCACTTCAAAGATGCAATTCTTTGGGCTATGTCGGTTACTTTAGTTCTTCTGCGGATCTCCTCATTTCTGATTTGATCACGCAGAGAAACACCCAGCATAGCCCTTTCCATTGCTCTTTGAGTGACTCTGAATCGTCTAATAAGACCCATCGTGAGCGGCCAAGTCTCTGATCCATAGGTCATCACTGGCAACACACACTGGTCGAAGACTTTTGTCTTGAGGCACTGCGTTATTGTGGACGAGAAAACTTTCCGTAGCTTCCCGAACGCTGAGATTCTTAGACGTAATAAGACCCATCGTCAATGTTGGTTAATGCATACAAAATCCCCGTTCACATGTTGGTCGACACCGTCATTTGTTTTTACGTGTGTTGCACGTTGAGCTTATATGGAAATATGGCATAAATATAAGTAATTTTTCAACAGAAACCCAGTCGTTAATCATATCATAAGAGGAGGGTTTTCATAACGTTCCTAAAAAACAAAATGTCGGTGATGTATGTAACATATGAGTTCGAGGAAAATTTATGAGTTAAGGTGAATTGTTGGCGATATTGCTTTTCAGACAATTTTTATATACAGGGTGGAGTATTCAGCTTTGAACTTATTCAGACACTCGCGGTTTTCTATAATACTTTCATGCATTTTCAACGGGTTCTTACCACGATATTTAATTAATTAAGTTGTCTCGATATTTCGACGTTGTTGCAAACGTCATGATCACGAGAAGACTGGATACTGCGGGTCAATTTAAGAACAAACAAATCTGTCCACCCTCTTTCTCGTTCGCTTTTGAGTAGTACCACTGGAACTCGAACTCACATCACGACTCACCATACTCACTGTATCTACAAGACTCTCTGAGCATGAACCCTTAGTGACTGTTGTGTTTAGCACTGGATTCCACATACTCGATAATCTGAATCCAGTCTTTTCGTGATCATGACGTTTGCAACAACGTTGAAATATCGAGACAACTCAATTAATTAAATATCGTGGTAAGAACCCGTTGAAAATGCATGAAAGTATTATTCAGCTTTGATCGTTATAAGTGTAAAAAGCTTTGTTTTAACTTACACTACAACTATGTAACGGGTGGAATAAATTTGACTAATTTCCCGGTTTCCGATTGAGCTGACATTTTGCACGCAGATGTATATCGCGTGTCAATGTAATAATATGACAAATCATCATCAGGAACTCTTGTACTAAACAAGATAGACCCGTCGTGTTTATCGTTTTACTTGTATTAGCTAGCACTCTACTTGAACCAACCCATTACTACCCACTGCTGAGCTCAGGTCTCCTCCGAAGAGGGGTTAGGCATAGTCCACCACGCTTGCCCAGTGCGGATTGGGGACTTCACATATCTTCAAAGGATTTTTAGAATCCTTCTCCGATATGCAGGTTTCCTCATGATCTTTTCCTTCACCGTTTTTAGCCAGTGGTGTTGTGAAAAATTGCACATAAATCTTTTTCACATTTAGATTTAGAGGTACAAGCCGGATTTGAACCAGCGACCTCCCGTACGGAAGGAAGCGCCTCGACTACTCGGCCACCACGACTTTGCACTCTACTACTACATGATCATCTTAAATGCTCATATTTAAAATAATTGTAACAAAAATTACCCTTAGGGTACGGTACCCTAAAATTACACGGTAATTACCTAAAGCTTACACAAATCTGACCCGTATACCTAAAATCTACAAGCTTTAGTGAAGGCTCAGGATCTATTTTTCATAGGATTAAGAAGGGCTGATGGATCGTGGAGGTATTTAATGGAATTAATTTAAACTTAGTTAATTACTATAGTTTGTTATTTTTACTTGCATTTTGGATAATTTGAAACTGATTTTTCTTTTGGGTAAAGTAGGTTTAAAGTAGAGTGATTTTATATATATATTTATTTGGATCAACGAACAACAGTACAATAATTGTTAGTAAAAAAACTAACTTAGCGTACTTAGATTAATTGTACAGTCAGCTATGTTAATCACAACAGCAATATATAATTGTGAATTTAAAAAGTTAACATTAACAAACAATGCATAGAATCTATTAAGAAATATTAGATAGGTATAGGTTTTACAATTTCTTCTTTAAACTTAGGCAGTTAAAGTGCAAAGATATCCAACTTAGCATAAAGATTATTATAATTTTCCATTATACGGTTTACAGGAGAACGTTCACCTGCATGAGTAGAACTAAAATTAGGTGCAAATAAGCGATGTCCGTGAGTATCACGGATACGCTGAGAACGACTCGGTATTCGATATATTATAATACGACTACATAAATCAATACAATCATATACATTGTGACAAATATTGTAAAGTACAATTTGATCTAATAGTGCTCTTCGCGACTCCAATGTATCAAGTGAATAATATTTCAGCAAGTCAAAATACGACGCTTTTGCTTTAAAACATTTTTTTGTTTGTAACTTTGGTTTAGGTTAGGTTAGGTTAGGTTAGAATGATTCTGGCGTCAGATGAAAGGTGATGATCGTCATGGGGTCGCAATTAATATGTTTAAGATCGAACAATTACGGTCTACTTTGTGTTTAAAAATGTGTATTTTCAAAGACCAATTATACGATTAGCTGTATGTTATATTGCGTCTAATTCTTTACTACATGAACCGATTTCGATGATTCTTATTGATGATATTTTTTTTTTTATTTAGGAAGCAACAGTACAAGTTATTACATCCAAACAGAGACACAAAAAATTAAACTTAGACCAGATAAGTTTCCACCTCTAAACAAGACACAAAAGAGATAGTGGACGTACAGAATTAAAAATATAATAACATAAAACTACCTAAATTAATATATAACGAACAAACAAAGAATTACAGTTAACATTTAAAACCTAAATTGAACATACTATTAAACTATTAGATGCCGTTGAAAGATTGCATCAAGGCTTTTTTATGATATTTATTTATTACTGGCTGCTGCCCGCGACGTCGTCTGCGTGAACCCTATGACCCGTTTTTTTTCATTTTTCCCCCGGCAACTATTCGATTTTTTCTCACCGTAAAAACCATCCTTGAACTTCAACGAACATTTTAAAAAAAGATTTGGCCAAATTGGTCTAGGCGTTGTTGAGTTATGCGCTTACCAACACGTTTTGCGATTCATTTTTAAATATAAGATCAAAAATCTTTAAATACTCTTTCTTTTTAGAAATAAATTAATGTTTCCTTTCACCAAAAATCTGTAAAGTGACTATTAAGACTTTCCTTGAATTTAAAATGTCCACCCTGTATAAATCATTTCATTAATATCGGATGTCATCCAAACCGGAACTTTGGACATTAGCGTACTGTGTGAAAATCGATGTTGACTCAACAGAAAATCATGTATATCTGTCCTTTTCACACCTGATGTTTTGAGTGTATGTGTGAGCGAGAGAGAAGATTTGGTTGACCATGATTTGGTTGATAGGTTAGCCACTGAAATGTGATACCAAAACTGGTTTGTTTTAATTGCCAAATTTTAAGTCAAATTGGTTTTTGGTTAGTAGAAAAACTTTTTAAATACAAGCTAGAGTAGCAGTAGAGTGCTGGCTAATACAAGTAAAACGAGTCCAAACACGACAGGTCTATCTTGTATAGCACCAGAGTTCCTATGACCTTCCAAAACTACTATCAGACCAGCGTCATTGCGTTATTGCATTGTCACGCGATGTACATCTGCGTGCAAAATGTCCGCTCAATCGACAACCGGGAACTTGCAAGATTCCGTTCTTACATAGTTACATCCAGTGCAAGTCAATATAAAGCTTGTAAATATGAAAACGACCGACATCTATTTCTCAAGCAAAGCACAAAAACTACCAGTCAGATCTTTATCAAATTTATATGTTACTAGCTGGCCCACACAACTTTGTCTGCGTCACATAAGGAAATTTTCTCACCGTTTAAACCTTCCCTGGACTTCTACGAATATTTCAAGATTAAAATAAGCCACATCGGTTCAGTCGTTCTCGAGTTTTAGCGAGATTAACGAACAGCAATTCATTTTTATATATAACAAAAGATAATGTTCAAAGTATCTGCATCCTAACAAAAAAGGATCATTGAAATCGGTTCATACAGAAAAGAAATACATGCAAACACGTCAAAACACCCCTCGTTTTTCATCGGTAAAATGTAAAGTAATATTTCTGACTAAAAGGTTATGCATGTCCGTAATAGTTGACCATTAGCCACACGCTACGGGCACTCCAATTAAAACTTGCCGAGTTGTTTTATCAGCGATACACGCTAACTAATGTAGTTTCAGTTTTTGACTAACAAAAAAGAGGAGGTACTCTATTTGTTTGTGCATAACTTTGGATTTTCTGGACCGATTTGGATGATTCTTGTGTTAATTGAAAGGTGATTGTTGTCGTTTAAATGAGACCCATTTAAAGAACTAGTACTTTTGGATCTGTGTTTAAAAATGTGTATTTTGAATAGACTAAATTTCGCTATGCGTTTTTGCGTATATTTTTTTTTCATATGAACCGATTTCGATAATTCTTTTTTGTTAGGAAGCAGACAGCGTGAGCATTATCTAATATATAAAATTCTCGTGTCACGGTGTTCGAACTTGAACTCCTCCGAAACGGCTCGACCGATTTTGATGAAATTTTTTGTGCTTATCCGGTACCTATGAGAATCGGCCAACATCTATTTTTCATCCCCTAAATGTTAGGGGTAGTCCACCCCTAATTTTTTTTTTCGGCGCAGACGAAGTTGCGCGAGTCAGCTAGTCTCATATAAAAATGTGTAATTCCGTATACTACTTATACTAAATAATATCGATTTTTTTTTTATTGCCATGTATGCAGACGAGCCAACGGGATCGTAAGTGGTTACCGTCGCTCATGAACCTCTGCAATGTCAGGGGACATTGAGGGGTCGCTACCTACGACCTAACTTTAAGGACCCTCCTCAAGCCTCGCTTGAAGAAGCTCTTTCGCAAAATCAAGTGGGAAGTAAATTCAACCAACACCTGTCATCTGACACCAGAATCCCCGAGTGTCGAATATTCGAATTCCTAACATCTATAACAAACTATCAAACAGTTAATGATGTTACTAAATTCTCGTAATAAATTAAATTAAGTGCTCAAGAGAATACAGTGTCGCAGAAATTGCCAACTATAAACTCCGAGATAACTAAATGTATGGGAATTCCAGTCGTTTACAAAATAGTAGACTTTATCACTTACACTATTACTAAACGGGTTCTTACCACGATTATTTTCAATTGTATTTTGTATTTTTGTACCACGATTATTTTAGTAATAGTGTAAGTGATGTAGATAACCGCGAGTGTTTAAAGAAATTTGTAAACTTTATCCCTACGTAGTATCTGATCCTTGCAACTTCGTTTGCGTCAAAAGGAGTTCAGGCAGGTTTAGATTTTAATAAGACCTACAAACCCGTAGTACATCATTTTGTTCTATCAATAGTTTTCGCAGCACACGCGATGTAGGAATTTTTTTGCCAGCAACCAGCAACACAACGATACACTATAAAACATAGTACTCAAAATAAAATAGAATTAAACAAAATGACAAAAATAAATATGTGAAATAAACGTAAAAATTAATAAACCTAATTAAGTCTAAACCATAAAATATCTGTAAAGAACCTAAAAAAAATATCCTTTTTCGAACATTATTTCTAACATCCCTTAAATTATTCATATCATGGATCGACTGAATTATTAATAAAAACATCATACTAAATAACAGACAACGAATTATGACAGTGAAATATCGAACGGAATTTAATGCCGCATTTCCATATTGGCTCGCCAACTCACAATGTTTGCAAATGACAATTGGTAGGCCAACTGTCAACTGTCAAAGTAAACGTCAGTTGTGGGCAGATTTTATTTTGTTCTAACATTCTTCGTTAATTTTTCCACTAAAAAAATTATTCCGTTTATCAAAACAGAACTTTTTTGGTGATTTTTAATATTTAATTCGATTTTTTTAAAATAAATATCATAGAATTATTATATCTGGAATCAACATCATGAACAACAGAATGAAGCCAATTTAAAGTGCACCGATCGCGCGTCACAACGATATTCTGGCGTTAGTGTACCGATGACACTCAATTCGTTTAACACACTAATAAAATATTACATGTACACATAAGTTCTTGAAAATTTCACTTTGTTATTTCTGATGTTATATCAAAATATCGTGTTGTTACGCGCGATCGGTGCACTTTAAATTGGCTTCATTCTGTTGTTCATGATGTTGATTCTAGATGTAATAACGTCGCCTCAGTGCTTGTTTGCTGTGCTGGATACTGCGGGTCGATTTAAGAGTAAACAAGTGAGTGTGGTGTGTCGTGATGGTAGTATTTTAAGGAAATAAATAAATTAACAAACTCAATTAATTAAATATCGTAGTAAGAACCCGTTGAAAATGCATGAAAGTATTATAAAAACCGCGAGAGTCTGAATTAGTTTATCATCACGTATGTTGGAAGTTGGTGAGCCATTATGGTAACTTACGTGTTTTGGACGTTGGCAAGCCAATATGTAAACGCGGCACAACGTATTTTGACCTGTGAAATATCGAACGTAATTTAAGGGCCAGGTCAGGCGGTAATAATTTATGAGTTTTATTAGCTGGACTTTGAAATATATAATATACAGGGTGATTTTTTAAAGAAGGTACATATTGCAGGACGGTGATGAGTACTCTGTTCTAATACGGAATATTACAAAACCTAGGTAAAATTACAAAAAAAAACTTTTTTTTTTAATCTAAATTCAACAATACTACCTCAAACATAAGCAATTTCGACTAAAAGAGTGTTGACTAACGACCTCTAGTGATCTCGCGCACCCCACACCTCCGCCACACCCATCAGCTATCGAAAAACCATTATTTTGCAAGAATTTTAGATATTTTTAAGTTGCGATTACTAAGGCATTAAGCCATATTCTTTGGTAATAATATTTTTACTGGTCGTATATAACCATCAGCTACCACGACCTTCAATATGTACCCTCACTAAGAAATCACCCTGTATACATTGTACGATGAGTTATACTTTCACGTATTTGTAGGGGTCATTTTTGAGGAGTGTTTTTGACCGAGTTTAAAGAAGGTTAGTGAATTCTATCGTGTATTTGTACAAAAATAATTTATTTAAAAGAAAACTTTTTCAACACTTTTAAGATCCTGTATATCATGTAGCAGTAGAGTGCTAGCTAATACACGTAAAACGATCACAAACTAGATGGGTCTATTTTGTTTAGCACATAATCCAACATTAGATCAGCGCCATTATTGCTTTCGCCGGTATCGAACCTGTGTCGCACGGCTTTGACTGGGACTGCGGACCGCTGGTCCAAACGTTCAGTTCGTAACTGAGTTGAATTTCTGCGATACATCCAATACTTAAAGTCTTAAAAGATAGTGCAACGTGAGTGATTACAATATTTGTCATTTATTATGACATCATTCAACAAGACAATGCGCACTCCACCGCGACTATTGTTGGAAGCATCTTCTACTCCGGAACTGTACCAAACTCCCGAATCGCTTGAACTGGATAACAACACATCTTATAAAAAGAGGAAGTTTTCCCAAGATTTAACTGAACAAAAAATTCCAAACGATTTTAAAACCTTTTTCAAAAATATGGAAAAAATGCTCCGTGAATTTAAGGAGGAGCAGAAGGAACACTTACATGATATAAAAGAGGATATGAAACTATTGAAATCACAGAATGTTGATTTACTCGAACTGAACCAAGATTTAAAACAAACGATATCGGAACTCACGCAGAACCAAAACGCTTTAGCAAACCGAGTCGAAGCAATGGAGGAAAAACAGATTGAATCTTTTGAATATATTCAACACCTTGAAAAACAAATCGAAGTCATGCAGAGAAAGAACTGTGAGACTAGTATTGAAATACGGAATCTACCGACAACTTCCAATGAAAACGCAGAGGAGTCGTTAATGGATATTTTTAAATTATTTGAGATACCTCTAAAAATTGACACAGACATTCGAAATATATATCGTCTACCGTCGAGAAATCAACAGCCAAGAACAATCATAGTCGAATTTACTAACCACAAGACAAAAAGCAGCCTTCTGAAAGCTACAAAACAGTATAACTTAAATCATAAGACTGATACACTTAATACTACGACAATAAAAATTCCAGGTGACAAAAAACCAATTTACATTGGTGAATTACTTACCAAGAAGAATAAACATCTACACTTTCTTTCCCGAAGTGCAGTAAAAGAGAAATGCTTTAAATATTGCTGGATAGCCGACGGAAGAATTTTTATAAGAAGAGACGAGGGTTCACCTGCCTACGAAATTAAATCAGAAGAACAACTGTCACGACTCAAAAACTTGGAAACAAAAGCATGACTAACTAACGTAATGAACCTTACTTATTTTATTACAAATTTCTACCACTACTTACACACTAATTACTCTTTTTTTTCAACACCGCTTTCAAGTTTTGCTATGTTGCTACATTTTTGTTACAATTGTTTATATTTTAAGTTTTTAACAAGGAAAAATGCCATACACTGTATTTTTCTCAAGTTATTATTGTTTTACTTATATTTCAGAGATTCTGTTCGGAGTCGATGCTTTTATATAAACTTTATACTTTTTATTCTTACTTATTTGCCACGAATATTGATATCGCTTAAAAGAAAGTTTAAAATTAGCTTACAGAGATTTTGCTTTTCTTCACAAATTAAATTCTATTTGTATACTAGCACTGATCTGGAATCTCAAATGCCACATACTTACTATTTTACATTAGAAGATAAGTTTCCTAATTTTATTTGTACTTCAATGAAATTACCTTTCTGTAACATAAGTTATTCTAGTTTTAATTTTTATTTTATTTGTTTTACTCACTCATACTTAGGTCAACTTTCTTGCAATATATTTTTACTTTTTATAATTCTTTTTTACATTTTTTTGATTCTTAAATCTTATACTTTTAATGGTATTATCTGGAAATCGTTAAGGCTGAAACAATATGAAAGAATCACAGTGAAAAAGAATATTACGGGTTTCTTAATAATATTGCTATATTTGACATACAAACCCATCGACATACTAATAAAACACACTTTGAATTACTCACAGACTGGGTTTTTGATAATACTCGATATACTGAAACATTTACTTGTACTAAAATATATACTTTTTTACACTCAAAAGGGCTCACTGGGTAAACATGTTTTAATTTTACTAAACTTAACCAATTTTAAAATATTTTTTATGAATGATGTCACAATTAAATGATATTACAGGAGACATTGATAATTTCAATGTCTCCAATTCATGTTTGCTAAGTGACCCAGAAGAGTACAACCAAATTACAAACCATTCATGTGAACCTAGTCAACTGTCAATAATAACACTAAACATCAGAAGTATTAACAAAAACTTGGACTCATTTTGTGTTCTATTATCTACTTTCAAACATAGTTTCGATATTATAATCTGCACAGAGTGCTGGCTAAATGACAAGCAACCACCAAATATACCCGGTTACGATGTTGCGTATACTAACAACAATGTTAAGCAAAACGATGGTATCGTTGTGTATACAAAAGAAATCATTAAAAACGTGCATGTATCGGAACAAGACACTAACGAGACAAACTGTTTACAAATCGATTTAGGGAACGATACTAGTATTTTAGCTTTTTATCGCTCACCTAGCTACTACAACCTTTCACCATTCCACGACTCTTTAAATCGTCTGCTCGAAGGTATTCGAAGTAAAAAAAATATAATCGTTACAGGTGATCTTAACATAGATATCAGAGAAAATAATTGTAATAAACAATCTCACGAGTATCTGACACTTTTGGCCACTCATGGCTTATTACCAGGCCATCTACTACCAACTAGGGAACAGAGTTGCCTAGATCATTACATGCTAAAAACAAACAATCCCTCAAACATCTTTGTTCTTCCAGCTACTATTACTGACCACTCGCCAATAATTCTTATACTTGATAAAATTCATAAAAAATTTCTAGAACCAAAATTGATCTCTTGTCTAAACTATAATGGAATATGTAATGATCTATCTAAAATAGACTGGTGTACATATTTGGATATAACAAATATCGAAGAAGCTACTAATAAATTCATTTTATTGCTAGAAACTGTTGTAAACAAACACACTACACTAAAGAAAATACCAAGATCAAAATATTGTATTAAGCCCTGGATGACGCCAGGCCTTGTTAAATGTATGCGAAATAGAGATAGACTCCACCTGAAATGTAAGAAAAACCCAAACAATAATGAAATTAAACTATTCTATAAACAATACAGAAACAAATATAATGATATCATAAAGAACCTAAAAAGTGCTTTTGAGGCTCTAGAATTACAAAAACACAAGAAAGATATTAAAAAGACTTGGAACAACATTAAAAAGATATGTAACATCACTAAAAATAAAAAAAATAATAATAACCTTTTGCTAGACAACTCAGACAATCCTAAACAAACATTAAATGAGATAAACAAGTATTTTTCTAGTGTTGGACAAAAATCGGCTGAAAAAATCCTTAAAAACACTGGCAGCACTCAATACAATCGAAACACAACCTCAAAAAATCAGAAAAGTCCCTTAACTTCTTTCGCGATGCTACCTACAAACGAGGGTGAAATCGAACAAATAATAAAATCTTTAAAAAAAACCTCCGCGCCTGGCTGGGACAAAATTACATCTAAATTTGTACAATCAACAATACGATACATATCTAAGCCTTTAAACATCTTATGCAACGCGAGTATGGAACAAGGGATATTTCCAGCTTCTCTTAAAAAATCTGTAGTCATCCCTATATACAAATCTGGAGACCAACATTGCCACCAAAATTATAGACCTATTTCCTTACTCCCAACTATCTCAAAAATAATAGAAAAACTTATAAATAAACAACTTAAAAACTACCTGACAAAAATGAAAATACTTTCAGACAATCAATTTGGCTTCAGAACCGGTATCTCAACAGAAGACGCTGTATCAAATCTTGTATCGTTTGTTACTGACAATATTGATAAAAAAAATAAATGTTTAGGTGTCTTTTTAGACCTTGCAAAAGCCTTCGATACAGTGTCGATTCCAAACCTAATAGACAAACTAGAAGCTATTGGCATACGAGGAACGCCACTAGACTGGTTTTCTAGCTATTTACAGGGAAGGACGTAAATAATCAGAATATCCGATTACGAAAGCGAAATAGCAGACGTGACTTTCGGTGTGCCCCAGGGGAGTATATTGGGCCCCACATTATTCCTAATTTATATTAATGATCTCTGTAATTTACCCCTTGAAGATGCGAAAATTGTGTCTTATGCGGACGATACGGCTATCATATTTAAAGGAGACACTTGGGCTAAGGTCGAAAAAGTAGCCAACAAACAACTTACCACCGTTTCGAATTGGCTCGCAAACAATCTTCTAGCTTTAAACGTCCAAAAAACAATGTGTGTTGCTTTTTCCGCTACCTCCAAAACACAACCAACCAAACTTGACGTAAAATTACACGTAGAATCCTGTAACGCTACGGGGCCATGCTTATGTCCCAAACTCGCCTTCTCAGACGAGGTTAAGTACCTCGGTGTTTAAGATTGACAAGTGCCTTTCATGGATCCCGCACATTAGCATGCTAACTACTAGAGTCAGAAAATTGATCTACATCTTTCGAAAATTAAGGCACATAGCTTCAATAGAAACCATCAAAACCGTATACTTTGCACTAGTTCAATCTATTCTAAATTACTGTATAACATCATGGGGTATTGCAGCCAAAACTCATTTAATTTCACTAGAAAGAGCGCAAAGAGCCATAATTAAAGTCGCCCTATGCAAACCTAGAATTTACTCCACTTCGCGCCTATACAACGAATTCTCTGTATTAACAGTAAGAAAACTTTATGTAAAAGCAATCGTCTTGAAACAGCATTCTTTGGTGAATAACGAACTATTACAATTAAATACAAAAAAAAGAAGAAAAGATCTAATATTTCCTGTCCCAGTTTCTCGCACTCTGTTTGGATCCAGATCGGTACACAGAATTGGACCTAAAATTTACAATAAGATTAGCAAAGACATTTCAATAATACACCTAAACACACACAACTGTAAAGAATCCATTACTAGGTATCTTTTGCAACTCGACTACAACAGCACAGAGAGTTTCTTACAGAAGTTGGAGTAATCGGGACAGGGCTACAAAATCATTAAACAAACACATACAATAAAACAGATATACTACACAGATCCACGCATTCGGATAAATAAATTAGAAAAATACGACCGATTATGATATTTTAACATAGATTTAATTAATCATTTTGAAAAGCCTTACGATTTCCGTTCCATGCTTAATTTTAAATTTTACTAATTCCTTTTTTCTTAATTTTTTGTTTCTTTTTTTTTTTTAACATGTTTTAATGTATTTAGGTTATTTTTAAAATGTTTAGTTGAAATCATCTCTTTAAGAAAAAAAAAAAAAAAAAAAAAAAACAAAAAAAAAATGTAAACAACTAGTTGTATTCAATTAATTCTTATCTTTAGGCTACTTATGGTCATAGCATGCCACCTTTGTACTCTTTAATAACTTTTAACTTACTTTACTAATACTAATCATAGATATTTTTTTTTCTCATACAACATATATTTTGTTCCCTTTTTATATAAATACAACTTTATAGAATCTCTTTTTGGCAACATAATCTTTTCCGGACGGGTGTTTCTGTAACCTCGCTGTACAGGTATTCCTAGTGCGAGGGACAGAGTACCTCAAAGAACAAGCTATTTTGTAAAAAAGCGAAATCACATTCTTGTAACAAGAACTGTAACTTGTACTTTTTGAATAAATAAATAAATAAATAAATAAATAAATTATGTCATATTATTGCATTGTCACGCGATATACATTCGCAAGATTCCACCCGAACTTACATAGTTACATCCAGTGCAAGTTAATATAAAGCTAAAAAAAAGTAAAACAAGCCACGAGTTTGCTTAATATGTGACTTCCATCCGACGCCATCATTAGATCAGCTCCATGGTACCATATTATTGAATTGTCAAACGATATACATCTGCGTGCAAAATGTCAGCTCAATCTGAAACTTCGAAGTTGGTCAAATTCGCAAGATTCCGGAACTTACATGGTTACATCCAGTGCAAGTTAATATAAAGCTTTTTAAATGTCGTTCCAGGAAAATGCTTAAGGCTATACGCGGTATCCCATCAAGGGTACATTCAAATCATGTTTTATTGCTTGGAAGCATGTGTGCTGATAAATGTAATGGAAAATGTAGTTTAAGCTTGACGTAGTAAGGTGTTTTATTTTATTATTATTTAAAACATTGGAGCGTATGTGATATTAATAGGTTTAAAACAATATTTTGGAACGAAGTTCCTTATCACGCGTTGTGAAAGGGGGCTAGACGGAAAAAAATCTTACGAAAAAGTTGTTACGACACTTTTTTATTTTAGATGATTATCGCTAGATGGCGCTGTGATCAAAATATTTTAAAACACGTTCCTTATCGCGCGTTACGAAAGGAAATAATTTTTATGAGATACGTTTTAATCGAAAGGAACTTCGTTCCATCCGGGTGTCCCTTGACACCTCTCATGTTTTTTATTTAAAATATTAATAGGTTTAAGATAATATTTTTATTACAAAAATGAAAACGACCGACTTCCATTGCTCAAGTTTAGCACAAAAACTACCAGACAGATCTTCACCAAATTTATATGAGATTATGTGCAAATTTGTCTGTTTTAAACAAAACTAAATCGGTTTATATACAAAAGAAATGCACGCTAACACGTATAGAAAAACGTAACATTTAGTTGGTTAAAATATATATTTTAAACCCCATGACGAACTTTCATCTTTCATTTGACACCAGAATCATCCGAATCGGTTCACCCAAACTAAATCTAATATATATTATAAAGGCGAAAGTTTGTAAGTATGGATGTATGGATGTTTGTTACTCTTTCACGTAAAAACTACTGAATGGATTTAAATGAAACTTTACCACAATATAGCTTATACATCAGAATAACACATAGGCTACAATTTTTGATAATACGGGACGAACCTGAAGTCCACGCGAACTAAGTCGCAGGTAAAAGCTAGTCTATAATAAATAAACATAAAAAACAGAGTGATAACCCCCTTTTTTGAAAAGTCGGTCAATAAAACCAAGCAAATAAATGGTAAAACGATTGCTACGTTCATTTTAAACAGAATTTACGTTAGTACGCTGAAATCGATACGGTCCAGCGCTTTCAATACAAAACGAGAGAAGACATCTATACGAGTTTAATCAACGAAATGGACAAATGAAATACTAGTGATTAAAATCGGTTCACATGAAAACACAATTTTCTGACTGTCACATCTTGATATGTCCCAACCGCTCACACTCAACGTCCGAACCCCGGCTGACGCCAGAACCCAGCACGGGGTTATGAGGGACGGTGCGACGCGTTACGCCCACGGCACTCTTTCCCGTCGCGCCGCCCCCTGTCACACCTAGATAGATATCACACTAACTATCACATAATGAACTATAATTATTAGTAAAAACAGTTATCAAAACCGATTAATATTTGTAAAAAAATATCGAATAACAATAATTGACACAAAACACTATTTTATATTTATATTTATATAAAATAGTGTTTTATATTATTTTGTGGTATAACTACTACCTTTGAAGTTAAAACTGATTATCAGAATCGGTTCACATGATTGCAGAATAAGGCTTCAAAATCAAATAGTTCATTAGTTGGCTTCAAGTAGAGTCGGTAGAGTCGTTTTTATTAGAATTTACAAAAATATTTCAAACAATATAAAAAACTCGTTTTAAAATATGTATTCAACAAAAAACTTGAGAGGTGTAAAGGTACACCCGGATGGAACGAAGTTTCTTTCGATTAATTACTGAGGGAATTATAATAAAATATTTTGATCACAGCGCCATCTAGCATTAATCATATAAAACAAAATAACGAATTGTTTTCTAAAATATTTTAATCACAGCGCCATCTAGCGATAATCATCTAAAACAAAAAAAGTGTCGTGACAACTTTTTCATAAGAATTTCCGTCTAGCCCCCTTTCGATAACGCGCCATAATGAGATTTAAACCAAAAAATGAACCAACCAAATCGGTCAGCCACACAATCATTGCTTCAATACTTTTCTAATAAATCTCGAAAACCAAAGGGCAATAAATACCTATAAAACTCAAGGTCGTCCTTTACGGTACCACTTGGCACTTTATTGCATTCAACATCTTTTATATTTGAAACGGGAGGAATCTTCCTTATCCGGGAACAATGACTTCAAGGTTATATAGAATGGATAGATATACAATACTTTTTCAGACACTCGCGGTTGTCTATAATACTTTCTATCGATATTTCAAGACATAGGAGTGACGGCTTCAGATTATCGAGTATGTGGAATCCAGTTCTGAACACAACAGTCACTAAGGGTTCATGCTCAGAGAGTCTTGTAGATACAGTGAGTGTGGTGTGTCGTGATGTGAGTTCGAGTTCCAGTGGTACTACCCAAAAGCGAACGAGAAAGAGGGTAGACATATTTGTTTGCTCTTAAATCGACCCGCAGTATCCAGTCTTCTCGTGATCATGACGTTTGCAACAACGAAATATCGAGACAACTCAATTAATTAAATATTGTGGTAAGAACCCGTTGAAAATGCATGAAAGTATTATACAATACTTTATTTGCACTGGAATAAATGTTTCATAATTCATTTAAAAAAAAAACTTTAAATACAAGTTTTTAAGATCCTGAATATCATGTATCAGTAGAGTGCTAGTCAAGAAAAGTAAAATGAGTCCAAACACGGATAGATCTATCTTATTTAGTACAAGAGTTCCTATGACATTCAGATACATCATCAGATCAGCGCCATTTTGTCATATTATTGCATTGTCACGCGATGTACATCTGCGTGCAAAATGTCAGCTCAATCAGATACCGGGAAGTTTGGCAAATTTAGCTTGCAATATTCCACTCGAACATAGACATCTAGTGCAAGTTAATATAAAGCTTGTAAAGAAAACCTTGTTAGATACAAGGACTTCAGTAAGTAGACACAGTGAAAGCACTAAATCTCTTAGACAGCAACAAGTTCGTAAAAACACCATAACACTTACATTTTCTAAGAGATTGGTTTTCCTTGCGTAAGTAAAGCACAGATTATTATACTATACATATTATTAATAGTCGTGGTGGCCGAGTGGTTGAAGCGCATGCCTTCCGTACGGAAGGTTGCGGGTTCAAAACCGGCCGGCTTGTACCTCTAAATCTTAATATGAAAAAGATTAATGTGCAATTTTTCACAACACCACTGGCTAAAAAACGGTGAAGAAAGACAATATTCGAAAATTGTTGTTTTTTTTTTTAATTGAACGTTTTTTTCATGTAAGATTGTGGAACAAATAAAGGTATTTTCTTTCTTTCTTTCAAAAACCTACCCGAAAATGAACACTATCTCTCGGGCTATAACATCTCTTGTCAAAACAGTCATTTACTTCTACATAGTATTATTCTGTGTCAGATATAAACTTCGCCACCTGTTCTGAAGTTAGATGACACATCCCGAAGTTTTAATTAGTTTATACCAACTATGAACATAATAAATTCATTTGCATTATACATTACTCTGATTTGAATGTATACTGAGCTTAATGTTGAGTTTGATTCTAACATTAAACGGAAAATGGGCGCAGTTTCAAAGTTCTTCAGCTGTGTTGAAGATGAACATAGATATTTTTTACAAGCTTTATATTAACTTACACTGGATGTAACTATGGGTGGGCAATCTAACGTTTGCATTTTGAACTACTGTTTATTTAGAGAATGACAGCTCAAATGTCATTCAATTTGTGTTCATAATTTAGTTAAAGGTTTGACATTTTTACGAAATGGGACGTTTTCGGTTCGCCCAATGGGCAGAAGATCGTTTGGCCGAAGATGAGCATTTTTACCGAAAAATCGTCTTTTCAGATGAAGCCCATTTTCACCTCGGAGGCTATGTCAATAAGCAAAATTGTCGCATCTGGGGTTCGGAAAATCCACACGTCACCATTGAGAAGCCAATGCACCCACAAAGAGTTACGGTTTGGTGTGGTTTTGGTCCGGCGGCATCATTCGAAATTGAGCAAGGAGCTGCCGTTACGGTCAATGGCGAGCGTTACCGTGCCATGCTCAACGAATTTTTGTTTCCAAAAGTTGAAGAGTATGACATGAACGACATTTGTTTCAACAGGATGGAGCAACAATTTTCTGTAGTAAATAACATAAACCTATCGTGTTTAGGCTTATTTTACTGGCTAGCACTCTACTGCTACATGATATTCAGGATCTAAAAGCTTGTATTTAAAAAAATCTTATTATTCAAATCTTAATTACTCACCGTTGGGCATAATACTCGAAGAATGCCACCAATATCTCAATGGATCTCGTCATTGCAGCCCACATCTCTTGGCTCTTGCATTTTGATGGAAACAGCGAAGGTACACGAGGCTGGTCCTCGGACATCAGAATTTGGACATAACACTTCACTGGAAGTCACTGGATGACAGCGCAGGACTGGATGTTGTGGCGAGGCCTATGTCTATTATAAGTTTAGGTATAGGCTGATGATGATTAAACTGATTTTAGAGTCTTTGAAGGTCGTAGGTAGCCCTTTATGATGTAGAGGTCTATGAGCGATGACAATTTAGATTAAGTTGGCTGGTTGGTAGGTACAATGCAATAAAAGATTGTGAGGCGATTTTTTTACTTTAGTTTCGTTAATTTAGTTTAGTTGCAGTTTTTTTTAAGGTTAATTTTAATTATTTTAATTTAATTGTGCTGTGTCTTTTATTTTTTAATTTATTCTTTCGTCATTTTTGTGACGTCACTGCTTGTTGAAGCTGAAAACCAGCGCTCGGTGTTTGCTGTGGTAAATCCACAGTGAACATCGCGCATTAAGCTGAGTCCCAACTAGTTTGTGATGAAAACCAGTGTTGTTAGTTTGTAAATTTAAAATATGTCTATTTCTGTATGTGTTTTCATCACAAATAAAGCATGTCTATGTCTATGTCTTTTTGAGTGACGTCTAAAAAGAAGGAGGTATTCAATAATTATGTCTGTATGCTAGTTCCTGCCAAACTTTGATTTGGATAAACTAATTTGGATGATTCTTGTGTCAGTTGAAAGGTGATCGAACGACCAAAGCCATCAGTGGCCAGAGCTCAAGAATAAGGAACCATTGAATCAGGACATTTACCCAGTCGGGGAGCGGCTTCTCTAGATGACGGTCGAAGCTTTTCGCTATTAGACCGTGCACAGATACAACGATCAGAACAATGATGGTCGATTCAATACGCCACACGTCGGTCACCTCGTGGGCCAAGTCCACATATTTAAGCTGTTTATCTTGACACAATATTTCACATAATTATATAGAGAAATTTAGTACAGTTATGTTATTTTGTAAGATAAAACTAATATATTTTTATGGAAATGTAATCACTAAGTAGGTGACAATATGCACGAATGTTTTTCATTTTTAAAATTCAAGTTATGACAGTAAGTAACATAGTATTTTTGATCGAAAACATGTTTTCTTTGAACTTCCTAAAGTAAAACTAATTGACTTTGTAACGTAGATGAAATTGTAGGATTAACTTGAATTATATTTGAAAAAAATGTGTCTAAATATTATCAACAAGTCTTAGTAATGTTTTAAATCATGAATTATTATTTTATTTCATTTTAAATTTTATTTCCATTTATTAATTTTGAACATCTAACATTAATGTATTACCTTTGCAATAAATAATTAATCGCGTTAATCTAAGAAATCAATTGTTGGATGATACTGTTAAAAGAACGATACGATTGTAATGTCAAACAATAGTATTTACATTATGATTTATTAATGTTCCCCTACAATTGAACCGAGGTGACAAACACAGGGAGTCGTCTATGGTACTCACGATACAGGCTTGCCTAGTGTGAGTACCACTGTCAAACTACAGTAATGTCAATATCAACATGATTTTATGTATTAGAGTGTAAGTTTGTAATTTATTTCATGTTTGTTTAATATGTATGCATGTTGGAAATAATAAATATTTGAAATTTGAATTTGCCATGTAAACTAAACTTATTTTTAATGCATTGTACATAAACGTCTATAATAGTAAGTCATCGCTCATAAACCTTCAAAAGAACACACGAAGACATCTACCATACAAATTTGTAACACCAAATTTTACCCCACTTTCAGCATAAATTTTGACGTTTATCCTTCAGTTAAATTTAACTGAAAACGCGCGCGTACAGTACCAGTTACCGGCTTAAACTGAACGATAAACTGTAATGCGCAGGTCCCTTGCAAAGTAGCGTGGAGAACCATTTTTTGAAGAGCTCTATTCCCCCTTTATATTCCCATTTTGTACTGAACCCAAGGTGTGGTTTCAGAAGGTGAGAGCTCCATCGAAATTGGTTTATCTTTTACAGATAAAAGGCGATCCACAGTTGGTTTTGTTTTTCTGATGTTACGTAAGGATTTTTCGAGTTGATGGCGTGCAGTTGTGTAAAAAATAAGCAGTGTATACCATAAGTTTTTAAAACACGTTTTGTTTTGGTTCATGAGCGACGGTGACCGCTTACCATCAGGTGGGCCGTATGCTCGTTTATCTACTTTGCAATAAAAAAAAAAAAACATTAAAAATTGTTAATTTGTTACCTATGCTATGTTTAGGGTTGAAAGAATTGGTTGTAAAATATACATATGTTAAGAAAATTGTTGATATAGTTTATGTACGTTGTATTCTACCTCTTAACATGTAACAATAATGGAAATAATTCTGGAATCGAGGCTTGAAGAAAGTCCTTAGTGGAAGGCAGTGAGGCAGTGTTCCCTGACATTGCAAATGTCTATGAGCAACGGTAACCGCTTACGATCACGTGGCCTGGTTGCTCGTCTGAATAAGAGGCAAAAAACACATCACATAAGGAAGCTTCATAGTTTAAATCATGATGAAATTCACCATTCGTTTAAAATTAATTATCCAAATTGATTTACATAAAAGTTCTATGGTAATAAAAATATTTAATACTTTCACGCATTTTCAACGGGTTCTTACCACGATATTTAACTAATTGAGTTGTCTCGATATTTCAACGTTGTTGCAAACGTCATGATCACGAGAAGACTGGATACTGAGGGTCGATTTAAGAGCAAACAAATCTGTCTACCCTCTTTCTCGTTCGCTTTTGGGTAGTACCACTGGAACTCGAACTCATATCACGACACATCACACTCACTGTATCTATAAGACTCTCTGAGCATGAGTATTATAGAAAACCGCGAGTGTCTGAATTAGTATAAAAATATTTAAATTGATAATAAACAATGTTATTTTAGATCATATTATTATATCATTAAATTCTGTTACTTAAAATAATCTTTCTTGACGTTACAATCATGTATTAATAAGACTTTTTAACATGCACTGAATGTACAAATAAATATGTAGGTAAGTTCGTGTGAAAAATTGTAAGATTGAATTTCTGACTTTCCAGTTTCGGATTGAGCTAAAATTTTGCACTATTTAATTGCAACATGGTACCATGGAGCTGATCTGATAATGGAGTCGCAAGGTAGTCAAGTTGCAGCAAAGTTTTACGAACTATTAGAAGCCTACATCATACAAGATGGACTAATGACCTGGTCAGGATCGCAGGAAGTCACTGGATGTAGACAGTGTAAGGCTGGTCGTTGTGGTCAGGTTTGGGTTGGCTGAAATGATGATACGTAGACGGGCCAGGTTCTAGAGCATAAATTATCTTCATCAATCCTTAGATGTCCACTGCTAGACAAAGTCCTCCCCAAACCTCGTCACAACGACCGGTCCTGGGCTATCTGTATCCAGTGACCTCCCGCGATCCTGACCAGGTCGTCGGTCCATCTTGTAGGTCTGCCTACGCTACAGAACTTTAAGTATAAGAGTGCGAACACTTATAAGATAGATAGATAGAAATTTCTTTATTGTAACACCACTTACACCCAGCAACAACAATACAGGGTGGATCTGTAACTTTGGACAATCTGACGTGGGGTGAATGACCTGTTGAAATAAAACTTAGAATCACTTTTATTTTAGGAATTAGATAAAAAAAAATTCATCATAGTATGGAAGTCCGCAACGATAGTCGTACGTTCATACAATGTCAGAAAAAAAGTTTAACCGATCCAAAAAATAAAAATGGTGCTATGTTGTATTTCGACAAGTCATTCACTCCGCGTCAGATTGTCCAAAGTTACAGATCCACCCTGTAGAGTAATTTTGTACAAAGTAAGTACCTAAGAGTGTAGCCAATCTTGTTAGTTTTTTCCCTTTGCGAGAAAACCCTAAAGTGTCCAACTAAATTATAATAAGGAAATTGATAAAAAGCCTTACTAGTTTCAGGAAAACTCCGACAACAACTTTAACCTACATGAAAAAAAGCATTACGTATTAAAGCAAATTGCTTTTACCATTATGAAACGTGTCAAAAGTTGTATCATCTGTCTTCGTTTTAGTCCACCACGCGACCTGCAGGTTTCCTCACGATGTTTTTCCTTAACTGGTTTTAGTCAATGATATATTGCACATAAATATTTTTAAAATTAAGATTTAAAGGTACAAGTTGGTTTGAACGCGCGACCTCCCGTACGGAAGGCAAGCGCTTTAACCACTACCCCACAATGCAGAAATGTCAGCAAAAATGACACTTAAAGTCAAATTTGTTGAATCTAGTACAAGTGTCAACCTGACAAAAGATATATTACACAGGCCTACAATGATTTTGGTGCCGCTAAAAGTAAAACTGATTTCAAGTACGTTCGGTACTCTAATAAAAAATTGATACTTACTTTATGAATGCTACGTGTAGTTTTCGAGATTTCGCAAGTGTGAAATCTCGCTTTGAAATTCCTCCTTACAGACTCGTTCCTGGCCGTAATTCGATTCTGTCGTGGGTTAACTCATTTCGGGAGTGTGGAAGTGTCTGTGGAGTTACTGTCTGGTGTGCGATGTCGGTAATGGGAATAATTGGTCCTTATTTTTTTGAAGAAAACGAACGCGCAGTTACCGTGAATGGTGCTCGTTACAGGAACATGATCGAGGATTTTTTCTTCCAAGACTCGAAGAGATGAACGTTAGGAACGTGTGGTTTCAGCAAAATGGAGTCACAGCACACACAGCACGAGACTCAATGAATTTGTTGCGACAACATTTCCCCGACTGCCTCATCTCTCTCAGAGGCGATCTCCAATGGCCGGCACGCTCTTCAGATTTGACTCCATGCGATTTCTTTTTATGATTATTTGAAATCCCTGGTTTATATCGATCGACCACGGACCATAGCACACCTCAAGAACAACATTCGCGACGCTATTACCAACATACCGATTGATATGCTGCGAAGAGTGGATACGAATTTCAAAAATCGACATCATCAGTGTATGCGCAATGGGGGTCGCCATTTATACGATGTCATTTTTAAGACTGCATAAAAAAAAAATTGGGATATTGTATTCTCAAATAAAAAAAAAATTAAAACAATAACTGAAGTACTTTTTTTTTATTGACCTTTCAAATAAGTAAGTTTCTCTGGCGCACTCTGTACAAGTTACAACACAAAAATAATAATCATCAATGTTATTTTTTGGTTCTGTCCAAATCATCGGCACACTATACTTTAAATGATTACGTTTACCTACCGTTTGCCCACTGTCTTAAATTTTCATAACGCAACTTGCACACAATTTTTGGAACATGGTTTGTCCAGAGCCTTCATCTCAATATTAAAGTAATCAACGTATGTCTTCTTCTCTGCATCTGTTATAGGTTTTCTAGACATGGATTATAATTTACACAACACTTTCACGACGACATATCGATATTATTATTTAAAAAAAATAAAAATAATTGATTACAATAACATTAAGTATTATAAAATACATTTTTTGGATTATGATCGATCGGTACAAACCTGAACGTTGTTTTGCGAATTTAACAGTTTCCCACGACGTCTTGGGGACTAATTAAGCAAATAATAACATAAAGTTAGCGGCACCAAACAAAAAAAATTTTTTTGTAGACCTGTGTTACATTTCTTGTGTATTCAATAGCTAAATTGGTTATGTTTACGCCAAACATGTGGCAGTAGCCAAAATTGTGACGTGAAGTACGAAAAGTAGTTTTGTTTGCATTTTGTTATTAGCTCATAAGATAAGTATTTTAATAATTGTAATATTTTTATCACAAAACTTAAAACAACCGACTTCCATTTCTCAAGCGTAGCACAAAAACCAACATAATGTCCAAAGTGACAGTTGCCTTACAAAAAAATAATCAGCGAAATCGGTTCATATCGAAAAGAAGTACATGCAGAAATAAATAGCAAATCGTGAAATTTCGTCCGTTGACGACCATCACCTTTCATCTGATACCAGAATCATTCAAATCGGTTCACCCAAACTAAAGTTATGAAGGAACAGACCTAAAAAAACATAAATCCGAATTGAGTCCCTCATCCTTTTTGGAAGTCGGTCAATAAGGTTTACATCAGTTTATATTGTTTAAAAATCATTTTCATTTAATTAGATAATCCAAATAAGTTAGTGATAGTGAACACCAATAATTCGCCACAGTATAGTAAGTCGTGGAGGTCGGGTGGTAAGTCGTGGAGGCCGAGTGGTCCCTGCACGTGGCACTGTGGCCAAGCACGTCCTTTCGAACGGGAGGTCGCGGGTTCAAATCCGGCCGGCTTGTACCTCTAAATCTAAATGTGAAAAAGATTTATGCGCAATTTTTCACAACACCACTGGCTAAAAACGGTGAAGGAAAACATCGCGAGGAAACCTGCATGTCGGAAGAGGGTTCTAAAAATTATTTGAAGCTATGTAAAGTCCCCAATCCGCACTGGGCAAGCGTGGCGGACTATGCCTAATCCCTCTTCTGAGGAGGGCAGTAATGGGTTGGTACAGATATATTATAAGTAGGTGATAGATATCGGCCCCTCATTACCCTGGCATTGCAGAGGTTCATGAGCGACAGTGACCACTTACCATCAGAGCCGTAAGCTCGTGTATGTATAAACTTATTCAAACACTCGCGGTTTTCTTTAATACTTATCTATCCTGCTGTAAAAAATAGCGTCGTTGCCCCCTCCCAAGCACGCGATGTGTTACAGTCCCTTTTTTTTTATTTCTTTTTTTAAAGTGCTTTTTCGCTGAGTAGTAAGTATAAGTAGTTACAAGTATAAGTAAGTACAGTTAAGTTGATTGAGAAGAGTTTGTTCTTTTAGACAATCCGTGTTTAACCAGGTTTAATATCTTTCCAGTCATATCAGTGGTGGGGAGTGCTAAATAATAATAATCCTCACGGTTTCGGCTACGGCGACTATTTTCCATTGTACTTTTCCCCTTATCATTGGTAGGTTGAGCTTTGATGACATGCTTTGATATGACTTATGTATCCTATCTTTGCCGTAAAAGTGCAACGTTGACAAGATAGGATACCATTTACATAATTGAATTTCGTGTTAGCTGGTGGTCTGTTTTTAATGTCGTCATCTTCTTGTCCAGGTTGGAAAGTCGCTTTGTTTCGAAGGTGTGCACTGCTTTATTTACAGAACTGCGCCAGGTCGCTCTATCTTCGGCTAGTTCTTCCCAACGAGAGGGCTCAATTTTGCAGTTTTTCATATGCCTCTTCTGAACGTCTTTGTATCTGAGAAACTGGCCTCCACTTCTTCGTGAGTTACACAAGCCAGTGGAACTGCCACGGAAAATAAGTATTCTACGGTCCTCGCTCCGAACATACTCCATCAAGATGTGGTAAGCATCTTGTTACAGTCCTAACTTAGCGTAATAAATTCTTTGATTCTTTAGCTATCGAGTGGTGTAACTGAAATTTGGATGGTGATGAGAGATATGTAGCTACAACACTAAAATGTATCCCCCGATTTTGTTTTCTCCCTTTTTTGGACTGTCTCCCTATGGAAAGTAATTTTAAAGACGTATCCACGTCAAAAACAGTTGTGTGTACCTACTTACGTTTGTCATAGCGTGCCACACCTAAAATAGTATTGTCAATACTTGTGACAGTGATGGGATTTAAAAATCATAACAATTTAATTAGGATGTTAGAAAAAATAGCAATAATAGCGTTACTCAAACGCTATTATTGCTATTTTTTCTATGCACGCACTAAAAACTTTTAGATATTAAAATTGTGTTATTTGTATATACCTCCTGGTGCTTACGTCAACTGAGTTTAGTTTTATGTGTTGCGCTAAAAGATATGAAAAAATGTAGTTTCAGGTGGCATCAAACCTGTAAAAGTATGAAAGAAATTTGAATTAATTCGTTGCATATATTAAAAATTATAAGACCACCTGAATAGTAGACTTACGATAGTAAAGTTAAAATTTTTAATATTACACGATTTTGGAACTCGATTAATTTTCCTACTGCTAAAGCTGGAAACCGAACAATACTTAAAGACCGGGTATCTATCTCACTTGACATTGGCGAATCGTCCCGAGTCTTGGACGAGGTCCAGAAAAAAAAGAAGAAGAAGAAGGAACTGGATCCTTAAAACAATTAAGTTTTTCAAGTATTATTTACCTAAAACATCCACGTGCTATTTTTGAAAATGTGCTTTTATTAACACTTTCTTTAACATGCTACTTTTTAGTATCTTTTCCCATCCCTCGCTCGAAAGTATTGTCAATACTATTGTAGGTGTGTGGCCACGCATACACTTACAAGTGAAGTTTTTGTAAAACTCATACAAAATGGAAGTAAAATGTAATGAGCTTTGTACGAAAAGTTTTCCTTGGTGTTGTAATTAGCACACGTGTCCAAAT
This sequence comes from Trilocha varians, assembly GCA_030269945.2. Lineage (NCBI taxonomy): Eukaryota > Metazoa > Arthropoda > Insecta > Lepidoptera > Bombycidae > Trilocha > Trilocha varians. Next base: position 13,799,592 of record AP028278.1, on the reverse strand, counting down.
GAGAGTACAGTTGACAAGAAAACTATACTATGATATAATAATTGTACCTGTACCTGTACTAACCCATTACTGCCAACTGTTGGGCTCAGGTCTCCTCAGAGGGATTAGGCATAGTCCATCACGCTTGCCCAGTTGGGGACTTCACATATCTTCAAAGGATTTATAGAACCCGACATGCAGGTTTCCTCACGATGTTTTCCTTCACCGTTTATAGTCAGTGGTGTTGTGAAAAATTGCACATAAATCTTCTTCACATTTAGATTTAGAGGTGCAAGCCGGCCGGATTTGAACCCGCGACCTCCCGTTCGGAAGGACGCGCTTCGAGCACTACCCCATCACGACTACTTATAATTAAACCCTACTAATAGGTATTATACATGCGAAAGTTACTCTGTCTGTCTGTCTGTCTGTCTGTCTGTTACGCTTTCCCGCTTAAACCTCTCAACCGATTTTGATGAAATTTGGCACAGGCAATCTTTAGACCCTGAGAAAGAACAAAGGGTACCTTTTTGTTAGAAGTGACGCAGACGAAGTAGCGCGGGCTGGCTTTAAATAAAATTTTAAATACCAGCTTTTAAGATCCTGTATAACATGTAGCAGTACAGTGCTAGCTAATACAAGTACAACGAGCCCAAACACAATGACCTGTCTTGTTTAATATAGTTTTTATACTAAATCCTATACCTTACATTTTACGATTCATTTTTACAAGCTTTATATTAACTTGCACTGGATGTAACTATGTAAGTTCGGATGGAATCTTACAAGCTAAATTTTACAAACTTCTCGGTATCCGATTGAGTTGACATTTGCACGCAGATGTACCTATATCGCGTGACAATGCAATAATATGACAAAATGGCGCTGATCTGATGATGGATTCGGAAGGTGGTCATAGGAACTCTTGTGCTAAACAAGATAGACCCATTTTACTTATATTAGCTATCACTCTACTGCTACATGATATCCAGGATCTTAAAACCTTGTATTTAAAAAGTTTTCTTTAAAATAAATAATTGTATTACAGGAAAAAAAAAACTATATTATGTACTTTACACAAAAAGCCCTATTTCTCAAAAAAAAAACAAAATAAACCACTTCTGCGCCTAACTATACCGTTGCCATGGCAACGTGATCGATTGATGAAACCTGTTGCTGTCCCTCTCTGACACAAGCAATTACTTATTCATCTATCTCTCTCATCCTTTAGCCTACATCTAGAAAGTATAGTTACGTGCATTTGGTATGAATTTCAAGGTTCTAGGTCAGTTTTTAGTCTAGACTAGCTATTGCCCGCGACGTCGTCTGCGTGAATGCTATGTACAGCGCCACAATAATATACCAACAATTGTATCTTTTAAACTAACATTAATTTACTGGTTTTCTTCTTTACCTTTCATTTATCTACACTAAGCAGAGTAATAGAATAAGACTGTTTTTTTGTAAAATTGAAGTGCAAAAAGTGCTAATTTCGACCCGCTTCGAATAAATGACTTTAATCTGATTTTGCTGAATTAAGGCAAAAGTTGTGACTAAAGCAGATGTAGAAAATAATCAAATTAAGACAAATATAAGATAAGATTAGAAGATAGCGTAAAAAAACATGCTTATAGAACTTCTCAATGAACCATAATAGTGGTTTGGCTCTCCGCAGCCAAAATATAAAGAGACGTACCGGTGCCCGTGTGAGAAGCAGCCCGTCCTGAGGTTGACACCCGCTGTCCCCAGTGTCTGCCCCAGCGACTTATTGATAGTCATTGCGAAGCAAACACTCACGGGGAACTGTACGCGCTTGAACTGTTCAGGAAAAGTTGGTGGAAAGTTCAGGAACATACCTCATGGTATGAGAGGAATGAGTGACATAAATACTGCGTCGCCGACTCCAGAACCCGTAAGAATTTCCGCCTCAATTGTGTGTTTGTGGAGCGAGATGACTTTAAGGCGGGTCCCGTCACACAACTTCGGAGGAGATAGGTTCCGAAGAAGCATAATCGGGACACTGACCTTCAGCTTGACAGTATGCGCTGGAAAACCACTTGCTGACAGAGAGTTCAAAAATTCCACAGGATAATGTGTAGCATCATCTTGCTCGACGACAGTTCATTTCCCTCAATTTCTGAGAGAATCCGTTAATTGCTGCAGCTTGGTCATTTGAGGGTGTCAAAATGGCTTGCTCACACACCCAAGAATTCTGCTGGTGTGATATACGACTGATGTCGTTGTAAACACAGCGAATGAGTTCTTCTAAGCTGGATACAACTCTACCGAGAGACATTGGAAGCAACACTTGTCCACCTCTCTCTTCTAGTAGAGTACCTTCACCAAGACTTAGAAGGACATCGGAGAATTCTTGAGTCTAAATTGGGGATGAATCTACTTCGTAGGTTTGCTTGTTCTTCAATATCACTCACAAAATAAATTTGCAAAAATTTTGAAATATCTGTAGGTAGCAGCGAACCAATTTGATGGTAAACTTGTCCCTGGATCTTGAATGTCGGCATGAACCCTGTTTCAACGATTTGATTTACACCAAACGAAGTCATCTGGAAGGCGCTATTATAGGCTCGAATGTTTTTTAAAAAATGGCTGGATCCGGATGTTCGCCGCTTAGTAAGAGTTTCAACAGTTCCGGTGGGTCTTGCATAGACTCCAAGCGTACCTTACCAGATGCACAACACATCCCATTGGGCTCCCCTCTCCATTTGCGGGCTCGACAAAGGGCGCACACTTCTTCTAAGATTGCTAATATCTCCGTGTGCGGCGTAGTTAATCGCAACATTGTACATGAATCCACTTCCCTCTTTATTTAGCCATGGTGGCTCTTGCAACTCTTGCATTCTGTCCCGGTCTTGCGATACATGAGCAGAAGTATCGTCACGTACGTTCTGATAACTTTGCTGAGCAGCTGCACTACGCTCTTCAAGCTGCTCCTCAGTCTCCAACGACCGTGAAAGAGCAGGCTGAGAGTGATCTCTCCTTAACTGAGTATCCTGCTCTTCAAGATCTTCGATCGACTGAGTTTCCGCAATGTGTTCTTAAAGAGTAGCCATTAGCCAACCTAGCTTCATGCTCAACGGCGGTTTCTAGACATCGAGCTAACCTATTCCTTCGAGTATCGTTTGAACTTTGGGATAAATTAGATCGTTATCCAGGCATTTTAGGTATTTTAAGTAGAAACTAAATCTAATTTATAAAATTCTCGTGTCACGGTGTTCGAACTTGAACTCCTCCGAAACGGCTTGACCGATTTTGTTGAAATTTTTTGTGCTTATCCGGTATCTATGAGAATCGGCCAACATCTATTTTTTATCCCCCTAAATGTTAGGGGTAGTCCACCCCTAATTTTTTTTTATTATTTCGACGCAGACGAAGTTGCGTGGGGCAGCTAGTAATAATATAATGATAGCTAAAGAGTTCAATTTGACTAACCACACGATGACTTATAGCAAAGCAGGTAACCTCAGTTTTGACATTTGGTGTACGAAATGATAGCGCGATTCAGAATAGTTCAAATTTATACGCCAACGCCATCTAGTTAGCAAATAGGAAACATTGTCCCACAATGACATAATCAAATTTAAATTATTTATATCAACAAAAAAATACTTCCATATGTAATTCGACTTGAAGGCCAATAGATGTCGTTGCTCTAAAATTGCTTAATGAAATTTATTTATATGTATAGATCTTGCTAATCTCTGAAACGAATTAAATACACATTTTTTGAGAAGGAACAGAACTCCTTGTATCTATGACAATTAAAAAAATAACCATTGACAGTGCCAAAAATGACACAATCAAATTTAAATTATGGTATAAGAGCTAGCAACGTTTTTGACAGAGTATTTACCGATACGGACTGTCTAGTAGTAGCCTCCAGCCGGTAGTGGTAAGGTCTGGTTAAAAAACCGATTTTAATTTTTTTTTTAAGATATTTTTCTTTAAATTATTTTTATTGTACTTTTTGCTGCATGAATTTATTATTGCCAGATATTTTTTGTTGTTTTTCTGTGCCAGACGCTAACTCTGAATGATTTTTTTATAGAATCTTTTTACGCACTTAAGTCCTAAACTGATATAAAAGTGAAAAAGTATGAGAGATAGCATATTTTAAAATAAAAACTGGCTTTACTGAAATGTTTGTTTTCCCGACGTTGCTAGCTCTTGTACTAATAAAAATGCTTCCACATGAAATTTGACTTAAACGCCGATAGATGTCGGTGCTCTAAAATTTTTGAATGAAATTTATTATAATTATATCCCGTTCCTCGGAATAGATAGCACTATAATATATAGCCTATGTGTTGACCCGACTTTTAAGCAATATTCTTGCCAAATTTGAAGTACATCGGTGCAGCAGTTTTCGAGTTTATCCCGGACAAAGCTGACTTTTTTACAGAACTAAATGTATGGATTCTGAATCGCGCCATCATTATGTTCAACGGTTGTTTGACTTGGAAGAGTGTATTTTGCAATATTGACTTTTCTATCATTTTATTATATGTATAGATATCTACTCGTCTGGGAACTGGGTTAAAATTGGTTTGTTGAGTCTGTGGCAGGAGCCAAAATTGAGCACGAGATTAATTCGGAAACTTGTTGTTTGCATTTATTATCGCTTTATGTTTTTTGGACATAATTTATTTTTCCCTAAAATGTATTTACAGCGTAATTTAGTGACAAAGAATTACAAAAATATTAGGTTAAATTAAAAATCGAAATGAATTTTTTATGGAAAAATAGTAAAAGTACGTTAAAAAAGAGCAATAGTCAGCCTTTCTGAGAAAACTGTGCGACCGAGCCCAGTTTCGCCATCTAGCGAAAATGTCTCGACAGACCAGTGGATACTATTATTTTATCCATATAACCATAAAGTTATTTTTATTAAATAAATAAATTAATAAAACGAGATATACACACTCTAAAGTATTTAAAATTTTTATATTGAACTAGCTGCCCCGCGCAACTTCGTCTGCGCCAATCTCAATTAAATGTCAACTATTCGATTTTTTTCGCTGTAAATACCATCCTTGAACTTCATCGAGAATTTAAAAAAAAACAACAATTTCTAAAATAAATATAGCCTAAGTTACTCCTTATAACATAAACTATCAGCCATTGAAAGTCAGCCCGTCCGAATCGGTCTAGCCATTCCAGAGATTAGCCAGAGCAGACAGTAGCCACCTTCCAGCTCCATCATCAGACCTTGACATTCATCTTATACGCAAAGAAATCATCAAGACGCTTCATTAGAGCCTAAACACGATGAGGTTATCTTGCTTAATGATGGAGTTCCCATAGCCACCTTCCTACTCCATCATCGGACCTTGACATTTATCCTCTACGCAAAGAACTCATAAAGACGCTTCATTAGAGTCTAAACGCGATGAGGTTATCTTGCTTACACTTGACAGAGTTGCCATAGCCACCTTCCAGCTCCATCATCAGACCTTGACATTCAGCTTCTACGCAAAGATCTCATTAGGACGCTTCTAATCACTGCGAAGCAAACACTCACGGGGAAACTGTACACTCTTGAATTTGAACAGAAAGTTATGAGGTATGAAAAGAATGCATGATGTAAATAAAGCCTCGCCTAATCCTCATCCCGTTTTTTTTAGTTGAAGAATATGTGGAAGTTGAACCGCACTAAAACCTCCAACCGCTTACACTGAGGGTTTGAAGCACAGCTGAAGATAGAACCCAGCACGTGATTATGCGGAGCGGGGCGACGCGTTACGTACTACAGCACTCTTTCCCGTCGCGAAAGCCTCAACTCGAAAGAATTTCTGCCTCAATGGTGTGTCTGACTTTAAGGCAGCGGGCAAGTTGAGATGACTTTAAGGCAGCAGTTACACAACTTCGGGGATAGGTTCAGAAGAAGCATAATTGGGACATCCACCTTCAGCTTGATGGTATGCACTGGAAGTAACTTGCTGATAGAGAGTTCAGAAATTTCACAGAATAATGTGTCATCTTGCATAACGACGTGTGATTTTTTAATTCCTCTCAATTTCGGAAAGAATGCATTCGTTACGTCCTTATCACTTTTGGGCGGCAAAATGCCCGCTCGCACACTCTAGAATTCTGCTGATGTTGTAGTACCACAGTGTACGATGGGACCTTGCACTGGTTTCAAGTCCGCGGTGTTCCACATGGGACGGTTCACGACCTCTCCTCTGCAATATCGGGTACGACTGAGTGCTGAGAGGTGCTCTCCTCTCGGGTCTTAGCGTTATTTGTTACGCAGACGACACGTTGGTTGTGGCCCAGAGGGATGACTACAGAGAGTCTGCCCGTCTAGCCACAGCGGGTGTAGCCCTCATTGCTGGCATAATTAGGAGGTTGGGTCTCGATGTGGCGCTAAATAAACCCCAGGCCCTATGGTTCTACGGGTCTGGCCTCGACCGGCTCGACTTCTGCGAGTCCACCATCTTGGAAGAGAGCGGCAGGGCGTGTGAAACTGAGTTCTTTTCTCCACGCAGTAATCCGCCGTCATCGATCAGGGCGCTGGAACTGAAATTTCGCTCGGAATTTGCCTCTCTAAGATATTCGGGTTCTCAACGCTACCCAGCGTGCGGGGTTCCAAGAAGATGTCGTGTCTCGCTTAGCACGCACCTTGCGTTAAGGCAACCGTGGGTTGGAAGACCGCACTCTCCGATCCACACTGGTATGACCCAGCATCCCGTGGGAGGGTGAGACGCGGTCCCGCTTCAGAATGCCCGCTGATCGTGAGAGCCGGTGGCTGTATCACCAGTGGCTGCCGGTTCGGTGTTCGGGGGCGGCGCGATGGAAAATTTGTGCCGTAGTGCGTAAAACGTCGCGCCGTCCCGCATTACCCCGTGCTGGGGTCTGGTTCAGCCAGGATTCGGACGCTAAGTGTGAGCGATTAGAGGTTTTAGTGCGGTTTAAGTACCACATATCTCAAGGGCAGCGCCGCGATTTCCAGCATTTAAAAAAAAGTACACACAGTGAGTTCTTTTAAGCTGGATACAACTCTACCGACAGACTCAGAAGCACCACCTGTCCACCTCTCTCCACGCTAAGATTTAGAAAGAGAACGGAGTATTCTTGTGTATTTATACTACCGCGCGCTGGTTCGAGCTCTTAAAATTAGCTAGTTCCTACATCCCACTTAAGTTTAATAAATACATTTATTTATTTGTCTTGCTAATATCTGAAACGAATTAATTAAACAATTTTAAGCAGAAAATGCCTAACGCCATCTAGTACGATCGAAAATCACTACGTCGCCCACAATGCAATGACATAATCAAATTTAAATTATTTATATCGAAAAAGTGCTTCTATACGTAATTCGATATAATTCTCATAGATGGCGTTGCTTTAAAATCGTCTTAAAAATTGAAAATATCATTTTTCCGGCACGTATTCGAACTAATTTTGCTGTACAAACCATCCTTGAACTACAACGAACATTTTAAAAAAAGAATTGGCCAAATCGGTCCAGGCGTTCTTGAGTTATAGCGTCAGGGAGGACAACCGGACTTATTTTTATATAGTAGAATACTATTCCCACCAAAAAAATTCAGAACAGCGCCATCTATGTGACAACACTGAAAACGCCTAACATGCATTGTGCCGCCATCTATTAGGCGGAGAAAGTAATCAGCATTTCTAATAGTTCTCAATAGATGGCGCGCTTCATGTTTATCTTTGTTGTAGACAACTAGATGGCGCTAGTAGTAGGATGATTTTAAGTTAAATATTTAATGAGTTCGTGAGCAGAGTAATGGCTAAATATTTTATACACGAACGTAAACTAGACAAGAAACTTAGTAATTCTCATCTTTAATCGGAATCGTGCCATATTTATTGAGTTTTAAGCAAAAAAATCTTTGTGATGCAGAAAAAAGTACACTGGTCATTTTTGTACCATCTAATCTATATTATAAAGGCGAAAGTTTGTAAGTATGTATGGATGTTTGTTACTCTTTCACGTAAAAACTACTGAATGGATTTGAATGAAACTTTACCATAATATAGCTTATACATCAGAATAACACATAAGCTACAATTTTTGATAATAATCTAGACGGGACGAACCTGAAGTCCACGCGAACGAAGTCACGGGCAAAAGCTAGTAATAAATAATTTGAATCGTAATTCAAACAAAAACACTGTCAATTTTAGAGGTTTTGATGTGTTGCCGTAAATAAACACATTTTTTTTTTTTTTACTTATCCCCTGACTACTCTGTACTCAGAGACTTTTTAAGCCATAATTTTAGATTCTCAATCAATAGAACATGATGTTATTTTTAATTTAATCTAGGCCTTTTTGGCCACTTTGTCAATGTTATTTTTTTTCTAAAATGTGTGTGTCTATGATAAGTATTGCCTGTATCAATAATAAAATGTATAAGTGAAATAAACACATTAAAAACTTTTACCCTGTTAATATTATTAAAATGGGCATCTTCCACTTGTAGGTATCATTCCTTTGACCATGGGTAGATGACATGGGAGACAGGGTTGCTGCTGAAAATCAGTGCTATTGGTTTCAGTTCTTGAACCAATAGCTTTAGTTGAGCAGAAACCTTTTCTGTGCGCACTACGGGGACACAACCCTATCAGATACTTTTAATTGTAACGAAGTTCCTTATCGCGCGTTGTGAAAGGGGACTAGACGGAAAATATTCTTACGAAAAGTTGTCACGACACTTTTTTGTTTTAGATGATTATCGCTAGATGGCGCTGTGATCAAAATCTTTTAAAACACGTTCCTTATCGTGCGTTACATTAGGAAAAAAAAATAAGATATCCTTTAATCGAAAGGAACTTCGTTCTATTCGGGTGTAATATTGTTTTACGTTTATGTTACGTTCGTTCGTTACGTTACGTTCAGTTTTGGAACGTTCTGTTCTGTACTGTACTATACCAACCCATTACTGCCCACTGTTGGGCTCAGGTCTCCTCAGAAGAGGGATCTTGGAACGTTCATATTGTTTCCCTTTGGGACGCAGATGAAGTTACGCGGGTCATCTAGCTTTTAATAAATATAAAATATATCAAGATTATTCTGAGCTTATCCCTTTGTGAAGAAGATGAAGTTTCCAGTGTTAATATAATAATATCGTTTTGTCCTTATTTCTTATTAAACGAAGTTTCATATTTTACACTGTGGAAAGCTTTTGATAACACAATAGAGACCATTGTATCGAGATCTTTTATCGCAATGATTGATGATCGACAATTATTCTCTATGGTATCCAAAATTAATATTATAAGTGTTAGATTATTTAAATTTTACCCTTTTTACACTTGGAGGAAATCTCCGGATTCCCATGGTATGTGGGAGCTGAGCCGCACTAAAACCTCCAACCGCTCACACTCGGCGTCCGAACACCGACTGAGGTCAGAACAAGGTAGCGGTCACCGTCGCTCATGAACCTCTGCAATGTCAGGGCAATGAGGGACCGTTATCTATCACCTACCCATACAGGACTTTTCTTAAACCTCCTTTAAAGAGGGACGCACCTCTCAAGCAATAAAAACGCAGGCTTGTTTGAGCTTGATAGAAATAAATAATTTATTTTAAAGAAAACTTTTAATACAAGCTTTTAAAATCCTGGATATCATGTATCAGTAGAGTACTAGCCAAGACAAGTAAAATGAACCCAAATACGACGGGTCTATCTTATTTAGTACAAGAGTTCCTATGACTACCGACTCCATCATTAGATCAGCGCCATTTTGTCATATTGCATTGTCACGCGATATACATATGCATGCAAAATGCTCAATAGGATATCGGGAACTTTGTCAAACTTAGCTTGTAAGATTCCACCCGAACTTACATAGTTACATCCAGTGCAAAATAAAGCTTGTAAAAAGCCTGAAAATTACCCCAAATTTTCGCAAGATCAAACACATTACAAGCCATGAGAATAATAACAGTAATTGTGAAGTTTGAGGGTTCTCAAACGCGTTACGTTTTTTATACTTTAAGCTTATTTTTCGTCGGTTTGACTTGTGACGATAATATCTACATAGATAATTTATTTCAAAGAAAACTTTAAATACAAGCTTTTAAGATCCTGGATATCAAGCACGACGGGTCTATCTTGTTTAGTACAAGAGTTCCTATGACCTTCCGAATCCATCATAAGATCAGCGCCATTTTATCATTTTATTGCATTGTCACGCGATATACATCTGCATGCAAAATGTCAGCTCAATCGGAAACAGGGAAGTTTGCTAATTTTAGCTTGCAAGATTCCATCCGAACTTACATAGTTACATCCAGTGCAAGTTAATATAAAGCTTGTAAAAAAATCTTTTATTTAACTTGCACTGGATGTAACCATGTATCTATGTCAGTTAGGGTGTAATCATGTGAGATGTCTGACTTATTTCTCAGTTTTCCATTGAGCTGACATTTTATGTATATCGCGTGACAATGCAGTAATACAATGGAGCTGATCTGATTATGGTTTAGGAAGGACAGAAACCCTTGAACTAAATAAAATATTAATCATGTTTGGGCTCGTTTTCCTTATCATGGGTTTAATTGTAGCATTTAAACGTGTTGCTTATTATTTTTAAGTTTGTTGTCAAGAAAAATCTTGAAAGTCATGAAAAAACACGATTTCCTGTGCATCTTTATAAAACGATTTAAGTTTTGCACAAAAAAAAAACTTGAGAGGTGTCATGGGTCACCCGAATAGAACGAAGTTCCTTTCGATTAAAAGATATCTTATATATTTTTTTTCCTAACGTAACGCGCAATAAGGAACGTGTTTTAAAAGATTTTGATCACAGCGCAATCTAGCGATAATGATCTAAAACAAAAAAGTGTCGTGACAACTTTTCGTAAGATTTTTTTTCGTCTAGCCCCCTTTCGATAACGCACGATAAGGAACTTCGTTCCAATATCATTTCCTATAATGTTTAATTAATTTATTTCTTTGTTTGTCATAAATGCACTATTCATCACATCAACGAACGTTCGTCGCCAGTCAATCTGCCACACATTACGCTGAGCGTTTGTAATGTGGTCACATTACCCTCATTGGAACAGAATCCCGGGATATCTTTATAAGGATTCGCGCTTTCTCGAGCGAATGACCTGACCCAGTTCTGGTAAAATAGAATTTTCTATAACTTTATATATTTTTGTTTTTTTTAAAAAACGACAAGTAGTTAGAAATTCAAGTGGTCCGTCATATTATTGGAACGAAGTTCCTTATCGCGCGTTGTGAATGGGGGCTAGACGGATAAAAATACGAAAAAGTTTTCACGACACTTTTTTGTTTTAGATGATTATCGCTAGATTGCGCTGTGATCAAATTTTTTTTAAAACAATTCCTTATATTGTTTTATATGATTAATGCTAGACGACACTGTGATCAAAATAAAATAAAATAAATAAATAAATAAAATATTTTAAAACACGTTCCTTATGGCGCGTTACGAAAGGAAATAATTTTTATGAGATACGTTTTAATCGAAAGGAACTTCGTTCCATCCGGGTGTCCTTTGACACCTCTCAAGTTTTTTTATTGCTAATCACGCGATATACATCTGCGTGCAAATGTCACCTCAATCGGAAACCGGGAAGTACTTTGTCAAATTAAGCTTGCAACCACCCGAACTTATATAGTTACATCCAGTGCAAGTTAATATAAAGCTTGTAAAATGAAATTTATTAAATGACAATAAAACATTCGTTACAAATAATAGCGCGATCAGAAAAAAATCATCAAAATTGGTCACTTCATAATTTAAAACAACACGTGAATTTTTGGAAGTCATCAAAAATTATAACAAAAAAACAGTCCAATAGAGAAACACTCTTTTATTTGAATTCTACATAATTCGTATGATGTATAGGATATGTTATATTATTTATGTGTTCACGTGACAAGTGATTTATATGACAGGATGCGGAAATGAAATATAGCTCTACATATAGAAATACATTTCCACACAAATCGCTTTTATTAACTCATACATACGCAGTTATCATCGTTTTTTTTGGATTACAGATAAAATTTTATTACACCGATAAAATATATACATACATAAAACCGATTTGAATGATGAAAGGTGATGGTCGCCATGGGGTCTTATTATTTCAAGAGTACTTTTGGATCTGTGTTTAAAAATTCAAATTTTTAGAGGGCACGGTGAATTCGTATTTATTTTTAAATGAACCGATTTCAATGATTTTTTTCTTATTTCCAACTTTTATAGCTAAGTTTCTTTCCCAAATAAATTTAATACTTTGGACCTCATTTAGAACTTTATTTAAAAAATATTTATTTTTTGAAAGACTGTCCGTATTCGTGTAGGTATATTTTCTATATGCACCGATTAAGATGATAGTTTTTTTAAGGAATCATAAAAATTAATAAAGATCCAACTTTTTGTGCAATTCTAGAAAAATGGAAGTTCTTTTTCCTTTCTTTAAAATTATTATCATTTCTACGATTTTTCTCACCAAAGTAAAGAATTATTTCGCTTATAGATACAGACATGTCAGAAAAGAGCGAGATTTATTCTAGGGGTTGCAACCCTTTTTTTTTTTTTTTTTTTTCGACGGGAGGAAATCGCCGGACTTCCACTCGCCCCGCGAGTGGGGTATGTGGGTGTCGAACCGCACCAAAACCTCCCGCCTCTCACGCTCGACATCCGATGATGTAGGGGTGACAGGACGCGTTCGCGATCGACGCTTACGTATCGCCCCGTCACCCCCGGACGTCGAACCGGCAGCCGTCGGTGAGAACGACCACCGGCTCACTCGGTGGACGGGCCCATTAGGGCCCGCCAAGATGGGGCCGTGTGGTGTAGGGTCTCCCTCGGCCCAGGCCGGCCCAAGGCCAGCCCGGGTCGGGGAGCACGGCTTGCCATCCCCCGTACAGATGGCACGGAGGGTGCGCGCTGAAGCCTAGCGCGGCACCCCTCGGGTCCGATGTTGGTGGACCCGGTAGTCTTAGGGGGCCAGGTCCCGGGACAACTCCCGAGGTCGGCCCCCCGCTCGACGTCGGCGGCGACGGGGTTGGTCGGGGAGGGAAGAGCTCTCCCTCTCCCGCCCCGCCGCCTCCTTCTGCGAGATGGTGGACTCGCAGAAGTCGAGCATAGCTTTCCAGGACTCGTCGTCGCCGAGCATCGATGCCACGACGCCCGGCAACGACAAGTCCTGCCCTACTTGTGCGACCAGGACACGGCGCTGCTCCTCCCATGCGGGGCAGACAGCGAGCGTATGCTCTGCCGTGTCCAGGTCGCTTGTGCAATGATGGCACCTCGTCGTCGGCTCGACCTGTATCCGGTGCAGGTACTTCCCGAAGCAACCATGCCCGGTCAGCACCTGCACCAGACGAAAGGTGAGACATCCCTCGCCACGACTCACCCAGTCCCTCAGGACAGGGCGAATCGCCTCGACGGTCCTCAGACCCCAGCTGGGGTTGGCCAAGCGCCTTGACCAAGCCTCCAGCACGGACCGCCGAGATTGGGCCTTCCGGTCCCGTACCGCGGCTCTGATGGGACGCACCACACCCAGGGCACGGAGGTCGCAGCGCCAACGATAGTCGTCGGCGAGCGCCTCCGCCTCCAGGTCCCAAGGTGGCGTCCCAGCCAGCACGCACGCCGCCTCAAAGGAGACGGTGCGGTATCCGCGGATGACCCTGATAGCTACGACGCGCTGCGGCCGGTACAGGCGCCGGACAACGGTTGTTGTCCGGTTTCCTGGTCCGGCCCAAACGGGCGCGCCGTACAGGGCCATCGAACGCACCACCCCCGCGTAGAGGCGGCGCACGGCACGGTTTGGTCCCCCGAGATTCGGAAGCAGCCGGCTCAGAGCGCCGGCCGTCCTCATCAGTCGGGGGACGAGCTCCATAAAGTGGGCCCGGAAGGTCCAACGGCTGTCCAGTATGAGGCCGAGGTACTTCAATCGCACCCCGACCTCTATTGGGACGCCTCCAACCACAATTTGGGCCCCTGCAGGTGGCGTCACCCCAGCCCTGTGGAACCACAGGGCCTGGGATTTATTGAGCGCCACCGCGAGGCCCAATCTCCTAATACGACCGACGACGAGGGCCACCCCCGCTGTGGCGAGATGGGTAGCCTCTCTGAAGTCTTGACCCCGGGCCATGACGAGCGTGTCGTCAGCGTAACAAATCACGCTCAGGCCCGGGGTCAGGGCGCCTCTCAGCACCCAGTCGTACCCGACATTCCAAAGGAGAGGTCCGAGGACCGACCCCTGAGGAACCCCGCATACGACCGGAAACCGGTAAACGGTCCCATCGTGCCCGGTGCATACTACCGACCTGGCCTCCAAGTAGGAGCCGACCAGCCGGCGGAGGTAGGGGGGAACTCCATGCCTCTCGAGTGCCCCCCCTATCACGGACCAGGGCAAGGTGTTGAATGCATTGGCGATGTCAAGCGACACCGCCAAGGCCACCCCGCCCTGTGATACGGCTTCATTTGAGAGGGCCCGCACGCGAAGGATCGCGTCCACGGTTGAGCGGCCCTCTCTGAAGCCGTACTGCTCCGCCGACAGGTCGGGTCCCACCCCGACCAGGTGCTGGACGATGCGGGCAGCCAGAATGCGTTCCAGCAATTTGCCCACCTCGTCCAGCAGCACGATAGGACGGTAACCGGCGGCTGTATCCGCCGGGCGCCCCTCCTTCCTGAGAAGGACGAGTCTACCCTCTCGCCACAGCGAGGGAAACCGTCCCGACTCGAGGCAAGAATCGTAAAGCCTCAAGAGTCGGTCCCCTAGGGCATTGAGGGCCAAGGCCAGGACCCGGCCATGGATGCCATCCGGGCCGGGTGCCGTGTCTTTAGCACTCATCCTGACTACGGCCACACGAAGCTCCTCCCCGGTGATGTGGGGAACCTCAGCAGGGGCCTCGCCGCCAGTATCCTCCGGCGGCTCACCCATAGCAGGGGGGATAAATCCCTCCTGCTCCTGCGGGAACAATGTCGTGACAATGTCCCGCAGCTGCTGAGGCGGTAGACGCTCGGTTATGGGGGGCGCCCATGGGCGCACCTTGCCGCGCACCATCTTGTATGGGCGCCCCCAGGGGTCGTCATCGAGCGTCTCCAAAAGGCGCTCCGTGTGCTGCTCCTTGGCCATCTTGATGGCCAGCCGCATGGCTCCCCTCGCCTCCTTGTACAAGCCATGCAGCCGGGCCTCCTCCTCCGCGAATGCAACGGGGTCGTTGCTACGCGGAAGGCGGCGACGGCGGTGCCGAGCGCACTGGCGCCTCGCCCGGACGCATACAGTTCTCAACTGCGCTATCTCGGGCGACCACCAGTACGTCGACCTCGTGGGAGACCAAGGGCCGACCCGGGGCATCGAAGCGTCGCTAATGCGACGCATCGCGTCCCGGAGCCAGAGCGCCTCGGCCTCCACGTCTACTGGGTGTGGACGCATGGGCGTCCACGCCGCCACCGTAGAGGCTTCCATCAAGAGCTCCTTGTTCAGGAGCTTCAATGCCCACCTGGGGAATGACCGGGTCGTACTCCCGCGGGCGTCTGCAGCCGGCGTGGGGACGGAAAGATCGAACCTGATATAACGGTGATCTGACAGCGATTCCGCCCCCACCAACACTCTCCAGCCACGGATGCGATCCGCGATGGCAGAGCTCGCGAACGTTACGTCCACGATGGACTCGCCCTGCCATCGCACGCAGGTCGCGACCGAACCCCTGTTGAGTAAACAGAGGCCAGTCGCGACCGCCCACTCCTCCAGCAGCCTACCGCGAATTGTAGAGCGGGGGCAGCCCCAAGCGACGGATTTCGCATTGAGGTCCCCCGCGAGTATCACTGGACGGGGGGCGAGGCGGTGAGTAATCGCCTCGAGCCCGTCCAGGAACTGCTCAAACTCGACGGTAGGCCGGCTCGGAGAGAAGTACGCCCCGATCACGACGGTATCTAACACCGAAACCGCGACGAACCCAGAACGCTTGGCCACCATTACCAAGGGCGGGATCGCCGCGGCCCTCCTGATATGTATGGCCGCCAAGCCGCAATCGTCCCCGAACCAACAATCGTCGGCTGGGGGAACGAAGTACGGCTCGGCGACCACGGCAACGTCAATTGACCACTCCGCCATGCTCTGGAGCAACATGTCCTGAGCCCTGGCGGAGTGGTTCAAGTTACCTTGGAGGAGGCGAAGGGTGTGGTCCATTAAGATCGAACCACCTCCATCGCCTCCTCCCTTCCTCCATCGCCCCCGCTATCGGGCGTCTGTGACGCCACAGCGGGGGCCGAAACGCCGGCCGGTGCTCCTCCGGCCGACTTCTTCTTCAGGCGCCGCTTCTGCTTGCGGCGCCTGTTGCGCTCCGTGTTGGAGCCGGACGGGGAGCAAGCCTTGCCCCCCGCCCGGTGATCAGCCTTGCGCCCGGCCGCCGCGCACAAAGCGCAGTGCGGTGCGGCCGAGCACATGGCCGCCTTGTGTCCCGGTTGACCGCAGCGGAAGCAAAGTTCCCTGCGGTCAACCGTACTCGTACACCTGGCGATGCTGTGTCCGGTGCCGAAGCACCGGAGGCACCGCCAGGCGCGCGACTCTAGCAGGCGCACGTGGGCCGCTATCCAGCCCACGCGCAACCTGCCAGGTTGTCCAGCCGGTCGTCCCGGCGGGGGAGTGGCCAAGGAGGTGGCCGTCTCCACGGGGCATCGCGCCCACGCAGATCTGGCCCCGGAGTAGCCGGGGCGAAGCTCGCCCACGACTACGTTCTCCGGGGCACATTTCCCCTGGGCAGCGATAGCCGCTGCCACCTCCTCTTTTGTGGCGCAATCGTCCAGGCCGGTAATTCTAATCTCCGCCATCTTTACCGGCCTGTGGACGCGCACCACCTCCTCCGGCCAGACCGCCCGGAGACCCGCCATCAGGAGGTCCGCGATGCCGGAGCTATCGGCACCGGGACACTCAAGCAGACGAGCCCCGTTGGCGGTCGTCCGGAAGCGGAGGCCCTCCCCCCGCTCCTATCTCCCCGAGGTCAATCGCCGCGCGCGCCTGGGCCATGACGTTCGGGTACGTCATGCCCTTTTCCTCGCCGGCTGGCAGCAGTGTGACCACCACTGCCGCCGACTTAGGCGCGCGCGGGCCCTTCTTCTTGGGTTTTTGCTTTTTCTTCTTCTTGGCGGCCGGTGCTCGACCCTCCCGGGGAGCAGCCACGGCCGCCACAGTCGCAGTCCGGTTGGTGGGGGTGGCGGGTGCTCTACCCCTCTGGGGAGCTTCCGCCACCGCCCGCGTCGCAGTCCGGTTGGTGGGGGTGGCAGGCGCTCGACCCCTCTGGGGAGCCTCCGCCACCGCCCGCGTCTTTGTCTGTGGGGGGGCTGTGACCCCTCCAGGTGGTGAGGCCTCCGCCGCCACCGGAGGGGCCGACACCCTGGCCCTTTTATTGCCCCGCCGCACTACCTCAGTCCAGGCGTCGTCCATATTGGACGGCGCTGGCGGCAGCGGACGGGGCTTCGGTGCTGGGGCAACCGCCGCGCCAGCACCGCGTCCCTTCTTTGGGGCCGGAGTTGGCCCTGCGGGGGGCCGACGAGCCGACCGCCGAGTGGTGGGACCAGACGGGGTGGTGGAGGGTGGCGCCGCGTCTGCGACTGCAGGTGCAGCCGCAGCCGACGCAGCACCACGCAGGGCAGCGACTTCTGCCCTGAGTTCGGCAATCTCCTTGCCGAACTCCTCCATCAGTTCCCGCCTGATGCGCCCCTCCAGCTCGGTCGCCTCCCGGATCTCCGCCCTCGAGCGGGGCGAAGGGTGGCGCCTGGGCCCTGCCGCCTCCTCGGGAGAGGGCAAGGCTGGCTGTTTGTCACTCGTTGGAGCGGTTGGGGACCGATGCGCTGCCGCATCCCCCGGGCTAGGGCCTGGTGTGGGCGTGCGCCGCTCCCTACGGAACGAGCGCGATGGCCCCTTCCGCTCCAACGCCGCCAGCCTCACTTTGAGGGCGGCGATCTCCTCCGTTTGCCGAGCGTTCTCTTTACGAGACCGCTCGGCCTCCGCTTCCAGCGCCGATGCTCGGCTGATGGCTGCCGAGAACACCGGCACCAGTTTGCGGGCATCGGAGGCGATCGCTCGCAACCTCTGCCCTTCCTCCCTGGCCCCTTTCCCCGAGGCCCGGCTGGACGCATAAAGCGCCCTGCGCCCCAGGCTCTCGAGGACGGCCGTATGCTCGTCGAGCTCCTTCCGAGCCGGCCGAGGCGAGGAGCCTTGGCCGGGCCCGGCGCCGCCACTCTTGGCGGCCAGCCTCCCCGAGCGTCTCTGCGGCCCCTCACCGCGAGAGGACGAGTCGCCCCCCGAGGTCCTCCGCGTAAAGGACTTCCTTTTGCGAAGGATCCTCTCTGCGTTGAATTGCTCTCCAGAGTCGACATCGCTCGCGCTGGTACTCGCCAGCGATGTCGGCTCTGGTCCCGCATCCTTGCCCTCTTCCGCCTCCGAGCCCATCTCGTCCGCCCAAGAGAACGGGACGATTTGGGCCCGGGCATCGGTTTCGTTGCCACTCGCAGGCCCGGCTACCTGCGAGTGCCTTCCAGGGTCTACATCCATCGTAGGGGCCTGGTCGCCTACCCCTACGTGGGCATCGGTGGGCATCTTCACACCCGCGGGCCCGGATACCCGCGGGCGCCGGGTGCCTGGGGCCGGATCGTCCGGCAAGGCATGCTCTTTAGTCCGACTTTCCATAACGATTTTGGTTTTTGGGTGATTACTCACACCACTTACCCAAGGTGGTGCGGTCGCTTTTTCTGGGGGGGATTTAGTCCCCCAAGGCTCGCGATAGCCCGGGTGCAGGTTACCCGCCGCCTGCGGTTCGGCGTCCTCCTCCGGTGGCCCACTAGCCACCCTCCCCGTCCCCGAGGGCACCGCTTGCTTAACAAGCGGTGTGGGGAGAGGAGCTCCGTGTGGTCCTCTTAGTCGCGGCACCCCCTTGCCAGTTAAACACCTTGCGGTGTGCGAGGGTGCACGCTCCAGCCCACCGCCACGACAAGGCGGGACCACCGGGTGGGGGTTGCAACCCTTAACGATAAATCAACGCCTACCCTTAGATTTGTAACCTAAGTGAGATTTAAGTGCTTAAGAGATTTTTTTGCAGGTTTCAACTTGGAATAAAATTAATTTAGGACCTAGGTTTTACTAAAACTGTGTTTGAACCGATTTAAAATGAATAATTACAACAAAAATAACATGAGTGACTTCGGTTTTTCTAGACAAAAACTACCTTTCACATATTATTGAAATTAAATGTATGGTATCTTTAAAAAAGTATAATTCAAATCGGTTCATTCAAGAAATAAATATACGCAATTCTCCGATAAAATATAAATTTTCAAGCACAGAACTAAAAGTATTTGTTCGATCTTAAAAAAAAATTAATAAGACGACAACCATTACCTTTCATTTGATACAATAATCGTCCAAATCCGTCCAGCCAAAATAAATTTATGCAGAAAAAAAAAAAAACTTGAGAGGTGTCATGGGACACCCGATTAGATCGAAGTTCCTTTCAATTAAAAGATATCTTATTTTTTTTCTCCTAACGTAACGCGCGATAAGGAACGTGTTTTAAAAGATTTTGATCATAGCGCCATCTAGCGATAATCATCTAAAACAAAAATAAGGAACGTGTTTTAAAAGATTTTGATCACAGCGCCATCTAGCGATAATCATCTAAAACAAAAAAAGTGTCGTGACAACTACAAAAGTGTCGTGACAACTTTTCGTAAGATTTTTTCCGTCTAGCCCCCTTTCACAACGCGCGATAAGGAACTTCGTTCCAAAAGAATCAAATAATTGTTTACATTTCAAAGATACAATGTGGATTTGAACGCAGAACTTCTTGCACGGAAATCAAGAATTTTAACTCCTATGCCAAGACTCTTAGTAAAACCAATATTGTTTCTGACTGGTCCCGAATAACCCCAAACACTGAGGTATCGGTTAACGTCAAAGTTTGTACAATACTGATCGATAATGGAGTACTATGAGTTCTCATCTTCTATCGAAGATCGGCGATCATTAAGGCGATCTGTACTTTTGACACAGCAGCGCAAAACAAAGCACGAGCGCTTTTGTTGAACCACTGGCGCAAGTTCTACAGCCAGGATGTTCTCCTTCTACCTACAACTCTCTTCCCCTGGATCTTGCCCTGTACGATCAAGTGCAGCAAATCGTACTTCGGGCTTCTCATGATATGCCCCAGATACTCCAATTTCCTTCTTTTGATGGTTTTCAGCAGTTGTTTTTCTGTGTTGGCACGTCGCAAGACTTCTATATTCGTGACCTTCTCGACGAGTTCTCACTGAATGCGACTAAATATTGGGGGGCTTCGGATAGCCCACCGACCGTCAGAGCCGAAAACCACATCGACTATTTTTGGTTCTTCTGAGTTGACGGGGAGATACCTAAGCCTTAGTGTGTAACGCGTCGCGTCACCCCACACTATCTTGTGCTGGGTTCTGTTCTCAGCCAGGGTGACAGTAAGTTTTAGTGCGGTTTGTCTCCCACATTCTCTCGGCGGGGCAAAAAGTCCGGCGATTTCCTCTTAGCTAAAAAAACAAATAATATGTACTGTAACAACCCATTACTGCCCACAGCTGGGCTCAGGTCTCATCAGAAGAGGGATTAGGCATAGTCCACCACGCTTGCCCAGTGCGGATTGGGGACTTCACATATCTTTAAAGGATTTCTAGAACCCTTGTCCGACATGCAGGTTTCCTCACGATGTTGTCCTTCACCGTTTTTAGCTAGTGAGTTGAGAAAAATTGCACATAAATCTTTTTAACATTAAGATGTGTACAAGAGGTACAAGCTAAAACTCACTACGGCGATATATGAGGTGGCATGATGCGTTACACACTAAAGTACTCTTATACAGCTACTTCCGAAACACAACACCTAGTCAAAAATGTTTTTAAATCTTGTTTTTCGTTTTATATTATTATACACTTTTAAATCATCATTAGAATATAAATTAATTGAATTTTAACAAATCTGCTCAACTCATAAAACATCTTTGTACCAAATGCGAGCTTAAATTCGAGTTTAACTTAATCCGACAACTTTGCTGCATTGTAATCGAGTTCCCGTAGTAGAGACCAAAGTTTCGAAACTAGATCGAGTTTTGCATGCAAATTTCAAACTGGTCCGTTGTCTATAGTAACTGTATATACAGCATAAAACTGTATATACAGCATATAACTGTATACACAGAAATAAAATGTTATTTTTTTGTAAATTAATCTAAAACGACCGACTTCTATTTTTACAAGCTTTATATTAACTTGCACTGGATGTAATAAATGTCTTTAAACACTCGCGATTATCTACAGCACTTTACAAAAGGGGACGCTTAAGGGCCTACCTTTGAGGACTTTTTTAAACCTTATTTGATACTCATGTTTTTCCTACTCCTTCTATCATCTTCTGGTTAAATTCGTTAAGGGGTCCAAGACAAGTCACAAAACTGTGCGACATAAACAGGAACTGAATATAAAATATGTTTTTTTGAAAGGAAACACAATTTTATTTTTGATATTTAATAATACTGCATTCAAATTTTTTTCCTAAATTGATTGGTTGTATAAAAATTGTACTAAAAAAAATCTTCAAAAATCAACACCCTGTATGCCAATCGAAAGAACAGTTAATTACAAATAATCTTTGCTAACAAGCATAGTGTCTTAAACAAAAGGAACAAGGTGAAATGCGTGATTCAAAATTTAAGTATAGTTGGGGAGAAGAATAAATGCACATCGACTTTTAGTAAATTATGCAAAAATATTTAGAGTTTTAACAACTCTGTATTATATTATGTTAGGTGACTTGTCTCTAATCAATTGTTTGTAGAAGCGGGTATTATATCGATTTAAAGCAAAGACTTCCAGTTGTGATGAATTATTTTATAAGAGTGTTGTTAAATTCTTTTAATTTTATTACAATTTACATTTTTATGAAAACGGAAATACTAGTGGTGCCATCTGATTTATTTCTCAAGAAAGTATAAAAGGCGTGTGAACTATCGTTTAAGGACAGTAGTCGACGTGATTTCAAAGTGAACAGAGTTGAGAGTAATTGTGACTGAGTTTTGGAGGATGATTATACTGATTTTGTTATATCTATATATAAACTGTTATTGTGAACCAAGGAGTTTTCATTGTGTTACTGAACTAAACCCCAATAATTATGTGTTCAATTGAATTAGAACAACAACTGACAATGAATGCCACAAAGCTGTGTGCGACAGAGAAAGCGCTCTATAAATCCGAAGCTATGAACTGCTCTCTTTCTAAAAGTCGAAGTGCATTTATTCTTGCCTCAAACTATACCTTATTTTCCACTATTTAACGTGTTTTCAAACTAAAACTAGTGTGGTATGCTATCACCCTGTATATGCGGAACCGTGCTCCACAAATGGAGTCGCTTTTTCTCGAATTTTATTTCGTACTGCGACCGACGTCGTTTCAATTTCTATCAAATACAGAATTTACCGTTCACTTCGATATGAAATGGTTCGGTTAGTTTTGTAAATGGAATGTTTAAAGGTTTTATAAAATATTAGTTGACCCGCGCAACTTCGTCTGCGTCACAAAGGGAAACAATATATCCTATAGCCTTTTTTTTTCAGTTGTACGAAATCACCGGATCCCCACCCGTGTGGGAGTTGAACCTCACTAAAACCTCCAACCTTTCACACTCAGCATCCGAACCCCGACTGAACCCAGCACGGGGTTTGAAGGGACGGCGCAACGCGTTACGCGCTCGGCACTCTTTCCCGTTGCGCATCCTATATCCTACCTTGATAAATTTACTTTCCAAAACTGACAGAATTTTTGAAATCGGTGCAGTAGCTTCGGATTCTATTCAAGACAAATAAACAATCAAACCTTTCCTCTTTACAATATTAGTATAGATAAGACTAGCTACCTACAACTACGTCTGCGTCACAAATGGAGGAAACAGCAATGCAATGTATCACGTGATATACATCTCGTGCAAAATGTCGGCTCTATCCTAAACCGGGGGAGATCAAATTCAACTCACATTCCACCCGAACTTACGTAGTTATGTTTTGATTGTTACAAATAAATATTTACTAAATATTTTTATTAGGCTCGTTCGTTGTCTCCGAGATTTTTATGTTAATTTTAATTGGTGGAAACTACGCTGGTTAAGTACTGAATTATGCGTGAAATTTATTGTTAATTGTGTACTGTTTGTTTCCTAAATAAATAAATAAAATAGATACAACCAGTGCAAGTTTATATAAAGCTTTAACAAATTTTAGTACCAATAAATTAGATTTCGAAACATTGCTCTGCTGGTAATCTGGCACGTCCTGTGTTAGTAAAATGAAGGTCCTATGACTTTAGAATAAATTAACTTCGTCCTCCAATTGACAGTTAAGGGCAGTCGAAAAATACGCTGAAAAGGCAAAAAGTCCTTTAAATTGTACTCTGTCCTCTGTTTAAAAGTTCATAACAAAATCGACGGGTCTAATACTAGTAAGGGGTAAACCGTAACTCTTTGTGGGTGCATTGGCTTCTCAATGGATTTTCCGACCTTCAGATGCGACAATTTTGCTTATTGATATAGCCTCCGAGGTGAAAATGGGCTTCATCTGAAAAGACGATTTTTCGGTAAAAATGCTCATCTTCGGCCAAACGATCTTCTGCCCATTGGGCGAACCGAAAACGTCCCATTTCGTAAATGTCAAACCTTTAACTAAATTATGAACACAAATTGAATGACATTTGAGCTGTCATTCTCCAAATAAACAGTAGTTCAAAATTCAAACGTTAGATTGCCCACCCATATAAGTGACAAAACGCAATTTTACAGGAGAGACATTAGAACGTTCTACACACTACTTTGCTAGCATTACAAATTTAGTAGGTTTCATCTCTGGATATAATTAATTGGAATTTTAAATTAAAATTTTCAGGATATATTATTGCATCATCATCATCGGCCTATAGACGTCCACTGCTGGACATAGGCCTCCCCCAAACCTCGCCACATCGACCGGTCCTGCGCCATCTGCATCCAGTGACCTCCCGCGATCTTGACTAGATCGTCGGTCATTATCTTGTGGGGGGTCTACCAACATTGCGCCTACCGGTTCGTGGCCGCCACTCCAGAACTTTTCGGCCCCATCGGCCATCCGTTCTTCGCACCAAGTGTCCTGCCCATTGCCACTTCAAAGATGCAATTCTTTGGGCTATGTCGGTTACTTTAGTCCTTCTGCGGATCTCCTCATTTCTGATTTGATCACGCAGAAAAACACCCAGCATAGCCCTTTCCATTGTTCTTTGAGTGACTCTGAGTCGTCTAATAAGACCCATCGTGCATATTATTGCATTGTCACGCGATATACATTTGTGTGCAAATGTGAAAACAGTCTGAACTTACATAGTTAGATAATTACGTCCAGTGCAAATTAATATAAAGCTAAAATAGAATGGTGACAATAACATCCCAAAATGGCGTCACATTTTGTCAGAAACAAAAACATCGTTCAGCTAATGTTTACCCCGAGGATATAGCTAAGCGAGACCGTATCGAGGGCTCGTCTGACGTGAAGTGGGCCCTTGAAATGAGGGTTATCGAGCGAGGCTTGTTTGCAGACTTTAGCTCGTATGACTTTGTAGACCGTCGGATGTTTTCGATGGCTTTTGGTAGTATGAATATAATATCAAACTTTATATTGACTTGCACTGGATGTAACTATGTAAGTTCGGGTGGGATTTTGCTTGACAATTTTCTTTTTTCTGTTTAAGGTATGTGGGAGTTGAACTTCACTAAAACCTCCAACCGCTCACACTCAGCGTCCGAACCCCGACTGAGGCCAGAAGAAGCGCGACGCGTTACGCGCTCGGCACTCTTTCCCGTCGCGCCATCCCCTGCTAGACAAATTTAACTGTTTCCGAAAAGATTGACGTTATGTACGCAGATGTATGAGATAAAATTTATTTCAGTTTTGTTTATGTTTATTTATTTTATTCCATTCTTATGTCTTACTAACACCTAGTCGTGGTGGCCGAGTGGTCGAAGCGCGTCCTTCCGAACGCGAGGTCGCGGGTTCGAATCCGGCCGGCTTGTACCTCTAAATCTAAATGTGAAAAAGATTTATGTGCAATTTTTCACAACACTACTGGCTAAAAACGGTGAAGGAAAACATCATGAGGAAACCTGCATGTCGGAAAAGGGTTCTAAAAATCCTTTGAAGATATGTGAAGTCCTCAATCCGCACTAGGTAAACGTGGTGGACTATGTCTAACCCCTCTTCTGAGGAGACCTGAGCCCAACAGTGGGCAGTAATGGGTTGGTACAGGTACAGGCACAGGTACTAACACCTAGTTTATAAGTTATTTTTGTTAATACTAACAACTTGGACCACTGATGTCCGAATAAAGAAAATTTGAATTTGAATTATTGGTTGCCACAGGCGAATAACTGGGAAAAAATGCTCTTACATAAAATCTACTTAAAACCTCGTATTCGAATATTTCTGGTAACAAAATACCTATTACTAATATTGATTGTAACTTCGCCGAAAATATTAAATTTAACTTTGCTACAGAAACCTGTGGAAGTGTTATTTGGTTATAATAAATTAAATTACGATGACCCTTTTCCGAACTTATTGGGATCGAAACAATATCGGTGATTCAATTTCCATTCGATTTTATAAAACACTAGTAAAATTGTGCTGAATAATTGTATTATACAGGGTGATTTGTTAATCAAGAAGGAAAGAAAGAATTTTTTGTATAATTTCTTAGGTGTGTACAATCTGAACACTTGTGACGTCACTGCCAGCTGAGACTGATAACCAGCGCTGGATGTTGGCATTGATTTTATAATCTATGTCGATATTCAGCAATACGCTGAGTCTCGGCTGGTTTGTGGTAAAAAGGTATGATTATGTATGTGACGAACAGAAGATCGAGCTCAGTGGCGTATTTTGGGAGAGGCCTATGTCCAGCAGTGGACGAGTATGGGCTGATGATGATGATGATGATTATGTAAATTGTATTTCTTTTTTCATCTTTTGTACCATTTTTACTTCAAATAAAGTATGTCTATAAAAAAACTTTGAATGGTTACACAGTACAGGATAACGGATAAAAAAAGGATAAAAAAAGAAATATAATATTAGTTTACATAATATTAAATTTTGATAGGACCTGCTAGTTCTTTTTACAAGCTGATTAACTTGCACTGGATGTAACTATGTAAGATGGAATCTTGCGAGCTAAATTTGACAAACTTCCCAGTTTCCGTTTGAACTGACATTTTGCACGCAGATGTATACGTGACAATGCAATAATATGACTTAATGGCGCTGATCTGATGAAGGATTCGGTAGTCATAGGAACTCCTGTACTAAGTAAGATAGACAAAAGTCACTCGCGGGTGGGTTCATGCTCAGAGAGTCTTGTAGATACAGTGAGTGTGGTGTGTCGTGATGTGAGTTCGAGTTCCAGTGGTACTACCCAAAAGCGAACGAGTGCGAGGGTAGACAGATTTGTTTGCTTTTAAATCGACCCGCAGTATCCAGTCTTCTCGTGATCATGACGTTTGCAACAACGTTGAAATATCGAGGTTAGAACCCGTTGAAAATGCATGAAAGTATTATAGAAAACCGCGAGTGTCTGAATAAGTTTATAAGATAGACCCGTCGTATTTGGGCTCGTTTTACTTGTGTTAACTAGCACTCTACTGCTACATGATATCCAGGATCTTAAAAGCTTGTATTTAAAGTTTTCTTTAAAATAAATTTGTCTTTCTAACTTTATAACACTTTGTCATAAATAGACCGTTAAAGTACTCTTATCTGCGTTCGTAATATTCTCTCGGCGCCATTTTGTTCCCGCCAAAAACGAGTTCGAGCTTATCTTAAATACACAACAGTTATCTACCCGCTTTCGGATTAAATATTGAGATCCGACTTCGATTTAACGTGGAGGCTTAAAAATGGCATGAAATGGTGATGTTATGCGATTAAAATTGATTGTATTTTAAAAACACTGACTGAAATGGACGTTCAAAATGTATGTGTGTCCACAAATTTGAAAGTAAATGATTTGACTTTGACTTTGACAGACTCGTAAAAACGAGGAGGTATTCAAGTCGTCTATTTTATGCTTTTCCTTCATAAGTTTAGAGATGAAAGGGTATTGAGAAGATCGATAAGGTGTGAATCTGTGTTTATAAAAAAAACTTGAGAGGTGTCATGGGACACCCGAATAGAAGGAAGTTCCTTTCGATTAAAAGATATCTTATAAAAAATATTTCCTTTCGTAACGCACGATAAGGAACGTGTTTTAAAAGATTTTGATCACATCGTCATCTAGCGATAATCATCTAAAACAAAAAAAGTGTCGTGACAACTTTTCGTAAGATTTTTTTCCGTCTAGCCCCCTTTCACAACGCGCGATAAGGAACTTCGTTCCAATAGTTTAGGTATTTTTAACGGACAATATTTCACGTTTTACTGTTACGTTTTTGCAAGTATTTATTATATATATGAACCGATTTCGATGATTCTTAGAAAGCAGACACTTTGGACATTATTTCATATTTTGAATAATTGTAATCAGTCGTTTTCATAATTGTAACAAAATATGATTTTAAAGTCAGAAATACAGCCTACATAGTTATAAAACCATAATCCACGATCAACGAAACCGGATACGGCTCGGACCGGATCCAACATGGCGGACGGGTCCCGGAAACTACGTAACCGAATTATCGCTCCGAGTGCCAATGTATCCATCTTTTATGGACAGAAAATATGGAAAATCCATATTTATTCACAGAAATGATAGTTATATTTTACAAGCTTCATATTAACTTGCACTGGATGTAACTATGTAAGTTCGGGTGGTTGCTAAATTTGACTAACTTCCCGGTTTTCGATTGAGCTGACATTTTGCACGCAGATGTATATCGCGTGACAATGCAATAATATGACAAAATGGCGATGATCTAATGATGGATTTTGAAGGTGGTAAAAGGAACTCTTATGCTACACAAGATAGTCCTGTTTTGTCGTTTTACTTGTATTAGCTAGCACTCTACTGCTACATGATATCCAGGATCTTAAAAGCTTGTATTTAAAAAAGTTTATTTCAAAATAAATTGTTTAATATTCATTGTAAATTAATTTACATTATAAATCATATGTAACTCTAAACTTATTCAGACACTCGCGGTTTTCTATAATACTTTCATGCAAAATGTCATCAAAATCATCACTGTTCATGCTCAGAGAGTCTTGTAAATACAGTGAGTGTGGTGTGTCGTGATGTAAGTTCGAGTTCCAGTGGTACTGCATAAAAGCGAACGAGAAAGAGGGTAGACAGATTTGTTTGCTCTTAAATCTACCCGCAGTATCCAGTCTTCTCGTGATCATGACGTTTGCAACAACGTTGAAATATCGAGACAACTCAATTAATTAAATATCGTGGTAAGAACCCGTTGAAAATGCATGAAAGTATTATATGTAACTCTGTTCTTTCCATAATTTAATTTCCATAAAAAAAATTCACACTATTTCCACTATTGCATTGTCTCTAAAAACTGAAAATTAAAGGCTAAAACTCGACTAAAACCGGGTTCTTTGTCAAAGGAAGTAGGTCGCCGCTTTCATTACGCGAAGTCGGGTGACAAACTAGTACACCCCAGTTTTAGAAGTCGGCAAATCGAGAAAGTTTAGTAGTGAGGTATTTTAAATTAAAAACCGATTGAGTTGGATCGAGTTTTGACGATAATTAAAAATTTCTTTTTATTTTTTTTTATTGCAAGGTAGATAAACGAGCATACGGCCCACCTGATGGTAAGCGGTCACCGTCGCTCATGAACCTCTGCAATGCCAGGGCAAAGAGGGGCCGTTATCTATCGCCTACCCATACAAGACTTTTCTTAAACCTCGTTTAAAGAGGGACATGTCATAGCGCTCCGGGAACACCGCGGACGGGACTCCATTCCAAATCGGAATGGTACGGGGCAAAAATGATCTTCTGAACCGAATTGTAGAAGTATTGTATTGGAAAATAGTTTTTCTTGAGAGGGTGGATGTGAATTTCTTTCTTGTCAACATTGATGATGTGCTCATTCTTGTTGACGTCAAATGACTACGCTATGGATATACAGAGTGGATCTGTAACTTTGGACAATCTGACGTGGGTGAATAACTTGTCGAAATACAACTGGGCACCATTTTTATTTTTTGGATCGTTTAAACTTTTTTTTCTGTTATTGTATGGAAAACGTACGACAATCGTTGCGGACTTCTTTCTATACTATGATGAAGTTTTTTTTATCCAATTCCTGAAATAAAATCGGTTCCAAGTTTTGGAACGAAGTTCCTTATCGCGCGTTATCGAAAGGGGGCTAGACGGAAATTCTTATGAAAAAGTTGTCACGATACGTTTTTTGTTATAGATGATTATCGCTAGATGGCGCTGTGATTAAAATCTATTAAAACAATTCCTTATTTTGTTCTATATGATTAATGCTAGATGGCACTGTGATCAAAATATTTTAAAACACGTTCCTTATCGTGCGTCACGAAAGGAAATAATTTTTTGAGATACGTTTTAATCGAAAGGAATCTTCGTTCCGTCCGGGTGTCCCTTGACACCTCTCAAGTTTTTTATTTTTTGGATCGGTTAAACTTTTTTTTCTGTTGCGGATTTCCATACTATGATGAAATTTTTTTTATCCAATTCCTGAAATAAAAGTGATTCTAAGTTGTATTTCGACAGATCATTCACCCCACGTCAGATTGTCCAAAGTTACAGATCCACCCTGTATTTTTTACTTCTGTCTAGTATATTTTCTGTGACATTTATCTGACGCATTTCGCCCGAGTAACTATCTAGGTTAAAATGAAAACACCTTCGTAATTACTAGGAGCCGTTTTCAGGAACATTTGACTGTTTTGAGCACAATAGTCATGACATTAGCATAATTGTATAGTGTAAGAGGCATCAAACATTTACTTACACCCATCTGATAAATAAATAAAAAAAATGTTTTAAATAGATGCTGGAGATTACGTAGAAATTTAATACTGAGACAAATAAAATAAGAAACACGATTGTAGTGCAAGAGTTCTTATGGCTACTCCTTAATAAATCAGCTCCATAGTACCGTATTATTGCATTGTCACGCGATATACATCTGTGTGCACAATTTCAGCTCAATCTGAAACCGGGAAGGTCAAATTTTACTCGCAAGATTCCACTCGAACTTCAAGAGTTACATCCAGTGCAAGTTAAATTAACAAATTAATAGAAAATCTTCTTTTAAAAATAATTTAAAAATGATTACAAAATATATTTAATTAATATTAAAATATCGAATATACAAGAGTACGCTTATTCTCTATATTAAACACATTAATTTAAAAATATTTTTTTTTTTATTGCCACGTAGGCAGACGAGCCAACATGCCACCTAATCGTAAGTGGAAATAATCGCTCATAGACCTCTGCAATGTCAAAGGACACTGTCCGATACCTACGACCTACCATTATGATTTTTTTTAGCCTTTTTTTTTAGCTTTTTTTTTTAGATCGGTGAAAAAAACTCTTTTCTACCTCTTAAACTAAAACGAAATGTCTTTAACCTTTTTGAGCAAAATGGTGAAGCTCTTTGCATAATAGGAATAGTAATTAAACGCATCCACTGTTTACTCTATTAGTTCTTAGTTTTCTGTACAAAACTAAGGTACTTCACGCCAAATAATCGCCTCTTTACGCACGGGTCACGTGACATAATATTTATTTTGTTGAAAAAAGCACTGTTTTCATTTAAATTTGCTTGTTCATCGTTCTGAAGACATTAAACCGGCCGCAAGTCATATTTGTTTACTAGCTGACCCGCACAATTTCGTCTGCGTTACAACGGGATTCAAACAGTACTGGCAATGCCGTCGAATTATTATTTTCGCGGCCCGCTGTGCACCCACATGTTCAATGCGTTTTATACTCGTAATAACTTCTAAACGAAAAGTCCGATTGGAATAAAACAAAAAGTAATTTCGTTCTACATTAATACTCTTCATAATATAATACTCAATTTGGATAAGGGTTAATATAACGATACTCATTTATCAATTAAATCTTGGGACGAAATATTGTTTTTCATAAATATAAAAGCGGTTATTGTGACTAAACTATGATAGTTCGATATATGTTGTCGCAGACTTTATTGTTTGTCTTAATAAGGCCTAAAAACCTGTAGTACATCATTTTGTTCTACTGTCAATAGTTTTTGCAGGGTACGCATAAATAGGTTTTCGATTATTCACCTTGTGTTACATATTCGATATTTTCATACGTCCCTAATTTTTATGAAAATAAAATATACACTTTCCAACAGTGAAATATTTTTTTAAATCGGACCAGTAGATCCTGAGATTAGCTGGATAAAAAAACCAAACAAACAAAATCTTCAGCTTTATAATATTAGTATAGATAAGTATAGATTTCATTTGATGCTGCTAGGTTAAACTTTCTTAAAAATAGTTTGTGCACTCGATACTAGATGCACAAATTCATTCATTCATTTGTGATTCAGCATTATGCTGAGTCACGGCTGGTTTGTGAAAAAAGAAATTAGTTTTAGGTAATTGTTTGTTATTTTCTTTTTTTTATTGTATGTTTCTTTTTTTGCAAATAAAGTATGTCTATGTCTATGTCTAGATTATGCTTTTCTGCTTAAACAGAAACAATTTAATTTAAAGAAAACATTAAATACAAACTTTTAAGATCTTGAATATCATGTAGCAGTAGAGTGTTAGACAAGTAAAACGAGCTCAACGACGACAGATCTATCTTATTTAGTACAGGAATTCCTATGACCACCTTCCGACTACATCAGATCAGCGCCATTTTATTATAATTATATATATTATAAACAAGGTAGACCCATCGTGTTCGGGCTCGTTTTACTTGTATTAGTTAGCACACTACTACATGATATCCAAGATCTAAAAAGCTTGTACTTTAAAAGTTGAAGTTCAAAGATGGTTGTACGGAAACGAAAAATCGACTAATTGATACTTGAAAGTGACGCAGACGAAGTTGCGGGAACAATAGATAAATAGATTACTTAATTTATTTACATGAACACTTTGAAGTAAAATGAAATGCTTTACAAATTGTAATTCAGATAGCGTCTCATTGAAATGTTGTATCTGTGAAATTGTCGAATTCAATCGAAAGGTAGTCAAGGGAATTTATCCCAAATTACATTTTAAGGTTATCCGGGCGACATATTCGGGAAACGTAATGAGAATGTAATTTATTTGCTATTGAAGTCGTTTTAAATTAATACAAACAAATATAATTTTAAAAGCTTTTACTTAATTTGCACTGGATGTAACTATGTAAGTTCGGGTGGTATCTTGCGAGTTGAATTTGACTAACTTCCTTGTTTCTGAGCGTTTATTACAAGTCTTTACAGTATTTAGAATACCTCACATAATACTTTCATGCATTTTCAACAGGTTCTTACCACGATATTTAATTAATTGAGTTGTCCCGATATTTCGTTGTTGTTACAAACGTCATGATCACGAGAAGACTGGATACTGTGGGTGGATTTAAGAGCAAACAAATCGGTCTACCCTCTTTCGCGTTCGCTTTTGGGTAGTACCACTGGAACTCGAACTCACATCACGACACACCACACTCACTGTATCTAGAAGACTCTCTGAGCATGAACCCTTAGTGACTGTTGAGTTTAGCACTGGATTCCACATACTCGATAATCTGAAGCCGTCTGTTAAAAGTGTGTCTAAAAGTGTCTTGAAATCTCGATTGAAAATGCATGAAAGTATTATAGAAAACGATTGTCTGAATAACCTCACATAATTCCTGAAATCCCATTGAAATATTATTAAAATCTAAAAGGTTCTTTTTATGTAGACTTTTAACAATTTTCCCAAAATTTCTATTCAAATTCACATCTATTCTAAATTAAAACTATTCTGTCTGAAAGTAATTAAAATCTAGAACTATACTACTGTAGAAATTACCTTGGTTTTAACCTATTACTAGTTTTATTAACTGCATTATAATATACTAGAACATAAAAACTTTAAGGCACTACAATAAAATTAACAATTGGTTTAACGACTCGAACGGAGCCGCCATCTTGGACGCCATCTTGCAAAAGCCATTTCCGGTTCGGGTCGCCATATTGTCGTTTATTGGGATTTAAAATATAGTTTCTAGTTTGTGTGAAATATGAGCTATAAAGTGTTTACTGTTTAGTTAGAAGTACTTGGGGATTTATTTAACACTAGATGACTCCCGCAACTTCGTCTGCGTCACAAAGGGGTTCAAACAGTACTCGCAATGTTGTTATTTGCGCGGATCGCGTTGGGTATATTTTTTTGCGTTTTATACTCGTCATAACTTCTCAACGAAAAGTCCGATTGGAATAAAACAAAAAGCAATTTACTTCTACATTAATAATCTTGATAACATAATACTTAATTTGGATAAGGATTAATATAACGATACTACTTTAACGATTTTTATCTTCGGACGATTATTATTTTTTCGTGAACCGCTTTTATAACGGTTATTGTGACTAAACTATGATAGTTAGATATATG
Organism: Trilocha varians; assembly: GCA_030269945.2. Taxonomy (NCBI): domain Eukaryota; kingdom Metazoa; phylum Arthropoda; class Insecta; order Lepidoptera; family Bombycidae; genus Trilocha; species Trilocha varians. The sequence continues at coordinate 13,765,982 of AP028278.1, read as the reverse complement.
CTCTCGCGGACTTTTTTTTAGATCTTCTTATGACCTAAAAACCCGTAGTACATCATATTTTTCTATTCTCAATAGTTTTTGCAGCGTACGCATAAATAGGTTTTCTATTATATACCTTGTGTTACAAATTCGATATTTTCATACGGATCACTAATTTTTTTCAAAATAAAATATAGCCTATAACCTTCCTCGATAAATGGGCTTTCCAACAGTGAAAGAATTTTTGAAATCGGTTCAGTAGTTCCTGAGATTAGCGCGTTTGTTTTCCCGACGTTGCTAGCTCTCGTACTAATAAAAAAATGCTTCCACAAGTAATTTGACTTGAATGCCGATAGATGTCGTTGCTCTAAAAATGTTTAATGAAATTTATTATTTTTATATCCCGTTCCTCGGACATGATAGCACTATAATATATAGCCTATGTGTTGACCCGACTTCTAAGCAATATTCTTGCCAAATTTCAAGTACATCGGTGCAGCAGTTTTCGAGTTTATCGCGCACAAAGCTGACTGACTAAATGTATGGATTCTAAATCGCGCCATCAATATGTTCAACGGTTGTTAGACTTGGGAGAGTGTATTTTGCAATGTTGACTTTTCTACGATTTTATTATATGTATAGATTAATTAATATATTATTATGTGCGGATTGGGAACTTTACATATCTTCAAAGGATTTTTAGGACCCTTTTCCGACATGCAGGTTTCCTCACGATGTTTTCCTTCACCGTTTTTAGCCAGTGGTGTTGTGAAAAATTGCACATAAATCTTTTTCACATTTAGATTTAGAGGTACAAGCCGGATTTGAACCACGACTTTTAATCCGCACTGGGCAAGCGTGGTGGACTATGCATAATCCCTCTTCTGAGGAGACCTGAGTCCAACAGTGGGCAGTAATGGGTTAGTACAGTACAGTATATTATTATGTGCAGTTTATCACAACAGCACTGGCTAAGACGGTGAAGGAAAACGCCGTTAGGAAAATTGCGTATGTATACAGGGTGGGTCTGTTACTTTGGACAATCTGACGTGGGATGAATGGCCTAATGAAATAAAACTGTCGCCTGGAATCTGGCCCCTTAAGAGTTTCGGGTCCCCAATGCATGTGAGTGCGAGCGGGGACCCAAGAAGGTGTCGTGTCTCGCTCAGCACGCCCTTGCGTCAGAGCAACCGGGGAATGGTAGACCGCGCTACCCGACCCACGCTGGTTCTGACCCAACGGGGTATTCTGTGGGAGGGTTACACGCGGTCCCATCTTGGCGGGCTTCGGAAAGCCCGCCGACAGAGACAGCAGGTGGCCGTATCGCCGGCAGCTGCCGGTTCGCCGTCCGACGGGGGCGGCACCATGGGAAAGAGTGCTGTGGGCGTAACGCGTCGCACCGTCCCTCATAGCCCCGTTAACTGAAAAAAACATAGGAATCCGGAGATTTCCAACTAATAAAAAAAAAATGCCCAAAAAAAGAGAGAGCCATTTTGTCATTTTTCGTCAATTACTGTTCTACCATCTATTTTAACAATTAAGGCAATTGAACTTTAATCAATTTCAGTTAACGACAATGATTAAGGCCAAACACGTAAAAGCCAGCTTTTATAAAAACCCACGTTCAGAGAAACGCTCAAACAATTTCCTAAACAGAAATGTTTATTTTTGTTGATTGCGTACATCGTTACAACCCCCGATAACTAGGGGTGTTATATTTCAGACCTAATTCGCAAAAAGAAGAGATATTTTAACATAAAATAGTTAGTTGGACCGATTCGGATGACTCTTGCAGAAAGTTGTTTCCAGAGCGCTATGACTTGTCCTTCTTCAAACGAGGCTTGAAGAGAGTCCTTAAGGGTAGGCCGTAGGTAGCGGGCCCGCAATGTCTTCTGGCAATGCAGAGGTCCATGAGCGACGGTAACCGCTTACGATCAGGTGGGCCGTTAGCTCGTCTGCCTGCGTGGCAATAAATAAAAAAAAAGGTGATAGTCGTCATGGGATCCCTTTTTGACCGACTTCCAAAAAGGAGGAGGTCCTCAATTCGTCTTTTTTATGTTTGTTCTTCGATAGCTTTAGTTTGGGTGGACCGATTTGGATGATTCTGTGTCAGATCAAAGGTGATGGTGTTTGGTGGTTTAAGATCGAACAAGTACTTTTGGAGCTGTGTTTAAAAATGTGTATTTTTAACGGACCAAATTTCACAATTTGCATGTATTTCTTTATTGCATATGGCTATTGACGGTGAAGGAAAACATCATGAGGAAACATGCATATCGGAAAAGGATTCTTAAAATCCTTTGAAGATATGTGAAGTCCCCAATCCGCACTGGGCAAGCGTGGTGGACTATGCCTAATCTCTCTACTAAGGATAACTGACCCCAGCAGTGAGCAGTAATGGGTTGTTCCAGTACAGTACAGTACAGTTAAAACTCCATATAAGCCAAAATACCAACAGAAATAAAAGTTAAAGTATGTTTATCGATTTTGTTCCGAATGTGCTCGGTAACTCTCGGCCGGTCAGTTTAGATTACGGTCGTTAAATTTGATGCGTTTTGTTATCTTCCTGTGGGAGTTTAATTAATGTGTACAATGTATAACTGACCTAACTACGTCTGCGTCACAGGGTTTAGAGACAGCAACATACTTAGCTTACTAGCTTTTATTTATTTGATTCTATTGTAAAATTATAGGTTTCTTTAAACACTCGTGGTTATCTACATCACTTACACTATTACTAAACGGGTTCTTACCACGATTATCTTTAATTGAGAGGTCTCGATATTTCAGCACTGTTTTAAGCGCCATGATCATGGGAAGACTAAAGAACTGCGGGTAGGTCATTTAAGAGCAGACAAATCTGTCTACCCTCTTTCTCGTTCGTTTGCCGGTACCACTGGAACTCGAACTCACATTTCGACATACCACACTGACAGTATCGGCTGCCGTCTCAAAACTAGATTTTTTGGCTTTATTTTCGTCTAACACTGGATTCCACATACAGGATAGTTTGAAGCAGTCACCCCGATTAAAAGTGCTATTCCTCGAAATTTCAATAGCTTCCTTGCTCTTTCAATAACCAGTCTTGGTATGTAACGGCACTTGAAACAGTCCTGAAATATCGGGACCTCTCAATTAAAAATAATCGTGGTAAGAACCCGTTTAGTAATAGTGTAAGTAAAATTATAGGTTATTAGAAGCATTGAATACACCTACATAAACGGAAAACCTTGCAATTTTCAAGCGTTACGTCACTGTTGCGTTGAACTGCTGAAAAACAAGCTCTCGGGAATTCAGAACGTATATTCCAAGTGGGTTGTTTGTACTTTTAAAGCATGATTCAGGCTTTATCGTAGCATTACCGGAATGTCAGATCTTCACTATGAGCTCCCCTCTTCGGTGTTTCCCGAGCGCTATGACTTGTCCTTCTTCAAACGAGGCTTGAAAAAAGTCCTTTAAGGTAGGTCCTAGGTAGCGGGTCCCCTGATAATGCAGAGGTCCATGAGCAACGGTAACCGCTTACGATCAGGTGGTGCGTTACCTCGTTTGCTTCCAAGGCAAAAAAAACATAGCATACAAGCTTTTTATGAAATCTTCAGCAATCGACTTCTTTTTTTGACAAATTTATGAAAAAAAGGAGGTATATATTACGTCTGTATTTTTATGTTGGTTGCCTCATAACTTTTGTTTAGGTTGACCTATTCGGATGATCCTTGTTTCAGATGAGAGGTGATGAACGTCGTGGATTTTCGTTTAAATTTAAAGATCGTACAAGTACTTTTAGATCTCTATTTTTACAAGACTATCAGTGGCAGATAGGGTATGTAAAAGTAAAATAGGCTATTTTCAAAATTGTATTTTTACAAGACAGAAACTTTTCACCTGACGCAGTGCGCTAGTAACATCACATACATATGAGTATATACACGTATGAGTGCTTCACATATTAATTGCCTATTCAAAACGAATGTGGTTATAGCTGAATACAGATTAACGCGCTAATAACAGCTTTTACACGGACAGTTTTGAACGCAGACGCTGCGGTTCGTTTTAAACGCTCATTGTGTAAAATCAGTAAGCCTTAGCAAGCTCACGTTGCTTCACCCCACACAACTCTTTTTGGAACGAAGTTCCTTATCGTTCGTTATCAAAGACGGAAAAAATTCTTACGAAAAGTTGTCACGACACTTTTTTTGTTTTAGATGATTATCGCTAGATGGCGCTGTAATCAAAATCTTTTAAAACACGTTCCTTATTTGTGTTAGATGATTATCGCTAGATGGCGCTGTGATTAAAATCTTTTAAAACACGTTCCTTATCGCGCGTTACGAAAGCAAATATTTTTATAAGATATCTTTTAATAGAAAGGAACTTCGTTCTATTCGGGTGTCCCATGACACCTCTCAAGTTTTTATTGTGTGGGTATGTGGGAGACGAACCACACAAATACTTCCTGCCACTCACGATTAGCGTCCGAACCCCGGCTGAGGACAGAACTCAGCACAAGATTGGGCGAGGTGACGGACTCCTTGCACGCCAAGGCTTACGTTTCGACCCGCAAGGGTTTGGGCCTTAGTCGAGGTTAGGACGCTGAGTGTGAGCGGTAAGAGGTTTTAGCGCGATTTTTTACATATACCCCACCTGGGGAATCCGGCAATTTTCTTAGCGAGATTTTTTGTTAAAAGAGTTAAAGACTTAACCTAGCGAGTATATACGGAATATTCTAATTTTACTATAGCTCTTATTTTATCTGTCATGCAAAAAAATCCACTCTTTTTTTAAAAAACTTGAGAGGTGTCATGGGACACCCGAATAGAACGAAGTTCCTTTTGATTAAAAGATATCTTATATATTTTTTTCCTAACGTAACGCGCGATAAGGAACGTGTATTAAAAGATTTTGATCACAACGTCATCTAGCGATAATCATCTAAAACAAAAAAACTGTCGTGACAACTTTTCGTAAGAATTTTTCCGTCTCAAGCCCATGATGTTTCTTTGATTGGAATAGTCGTCATTAGGTTCTATTCAATTAGACCAAAGTCGTTACTCGTATTTTTTTACTAGCGCTTAAAACGTACGTGTAAAGTATCCTAATGACGGTGATTGAATTCAGATCAGCGAAAATGAAATGATTATTGATAAAATCAGTAATTACTCTGTTTTCTATTGATGCTTAATGGTAAGTGATTGCTTACTGTTTAATTTACGTGTTTTATTTTTTGAAATTAACTGTTCTTTCCATTGGTATCACAAAAATTTAGGGTTGTAAACTGTTTCTGATTTTGTTGGTTCAATTTTCAGACAAACCAAACAATTTACGAATGCAGTATAATTTAATATCAAAAATACAGTGATTTCCTTTCAGCAAAAAACCCAAGTGGGTATAGATGGTATTAGTTCAAAGGGAGATTTCGTTGCGGGCGAGGTAGTATATGGTGGTCAGACCGAAGCCTACTGTAGTACCTAGATTTCAGATGTCGTATAAATGCGAAGATTTCTGTAAATGTTGTAACCGCGATTCAGGATCTCGCGCGTTATTATTGGTCGCCACAGTAACAAACATAACAAAATCCAGACAAATTGACTACCTTCTTTTGAGAAATCAGTCAAAGTTGGCACACTTATTAAGTGTGGTGTGTCGTGACGTTGAGTTCCAGTGGTACTACCCAAAAAGCGAACGAGAAAGAGGGTAAACATCGACCCGCAGCATCCAGTCTTCTCGTGATCATGACGTTTGCAACAACGTTGATATATCGAGACCACTCAATTAAATATCGTAGTAAGAACCCGTTTATAATGCATGAAAGTATTTTGAAAAACCGCGAGTGTTTGAATAAGTTTACACTTATTAAGCTTTGTACTGTACCAACCCATTACTGCCCACTGTTGGGTTCAGATCTCCTCAGACGAGGGATTAGGCATAGTTCACCACGCTTGCCCAGTGCGGATTGGGGACTTCACATATCTTCAAAGGATTTTTAGAACCCTTTTCCGACATGCAGGTTTCCTCACGATGTTTTCCTTCACCGTTTTTAGCCATTATTAAGCTTTACAAACTCTTAACCAAAAAACAACGTGTAAAAGCTACAGAAACAGAACTTGATAGTTACGTAATTTCCGGAACGCCGGATCGGATGCCATTCCGGGCCGGATTGCACGGATAGATTTCATTGCGGTGAATAGGCATAGCTATCCATCAGCCCGTGAATATCACCCTGTATAATTAATGATTATGTAGGTACTGAGTTATACAGAGTGATTTAATGATGATAAGTATTGAAGGAGGATGATGAGTCTGTTCTAAATCTAAATAATTTATTTTAAAGAAAACACATACTTATGTAAAGAGAATTATCTCTTCAGCCTAATTATGCGCGCGCATTGTTAGTTCGAGAGAGAGTCGCGTCGTGACGCGTCGATCGGGATGTCATTGTCAAACGTAGTATATGCTAAGATCATTTAATTATAATAATTAATTTCAAAGTTTGTTAGATTGCAGAGGTTCATGAGCGACGGTAACCACTTACGATCAGGCGGCTCGTTGGCTCGTCTGCCTACATGGCAATAAAAAAAAAAGAAAATATTTTTTAAATCGAGAGGTGATAACAATAAACTTTTATTGTCGTTTCTTTATTTTCAGGTGAGATTGTGTTAGTAATGTTAAGATTATATTTTATGACTGTGTCATCTACTCTATAAATAAAATTTCGTACTTTATTTTCAGAGAAACAAATTGAAGTTTTATTTTGCCTCTTGCAGTCGAAGTACAATCTATTGTCTTATACATATAAGATTTTCAGATCCTGAATATCATGTAGTACAGTGCTAGCGAAGACAGGTAAAACGAGCCCAAACACGACGGGTCTATCTTGTTTAGCACAGGAGTTCCGAAGACTTCCGAATCCGTCATTAGAAGCGCCATTTTGTCATACTATAGCATTGTCACGCGACATACCAACATCTGCGTGCAAAATGTCTATTCAATCGGAAACCGGGAAGTTTGTCAAATTTAGCTTGCTTCTACCCGAACTTACACAGTTACATCCAGTGCAAGTTAATAAGGGGTGGGCCATATAAAGTTTGCATTTTGAATCGAACGTTCGAAAGTTCGACTGTCATGTTGGCTGTGTGGCATGTTGCGCCATCCTGTTGAAACCAAATGTCGTCCATGTCATACTCTTCAACTTTTGGAAACAAAAATTCGTTGAGCATGGCACGGTAACGCTTGCCATTGACCGTAACGGCGGCGCCTTGCTCATTTTCGAAGAAAAATGGCCCAATGATGCCGCCGGACCAAAACCCACACCAAACCGTAACTCTTTGTGGGTGCATTGGCTTCTCAATAGCGACGTGTGGATTTTCCGACCCCCAGATGCGACAATTTTGCTTATTGACATAGCCTCCGAGGTGAAAATGGGCTTCATCTGAAAAGATATTTCACATTTTTTACAGTTTGGACTGAATACTCACAACTTTGGAAGTAACTTTTCAATATTTCCCAATTTTGTTCAAGCGTATAGCGTCCCATTTCGTAAATGTCATACCTTTAACTAAATTATGAACACAAACTGAATGACATTTGAGCTGTTATTCACTAAATAAACATTAGTTCAAAATGCAAACGTTAGATCGCCCACCCTATATAAAGCTTGTAAAACAAACAACAAAGTTTCTCTTAAAAACATGTTAATTAAGCATCAAGACCGTTCCCAATTTTTCATCACAAACTGTTGTTCTCGATAAACGGAATGGATAAACAGATCGCGTTGGAAGTAGGCTAATTAATTGATCAACGCTGTGCCCGTGGCAGTCCTTAATTGCACTTCCAGCGGTCGATTAAGCCTAATACAACCACAGATTACCCTAGAGTATTTCAGATAATAATATACAGAGTGGATCTGTAACTTTGGACAATCTGACGTCAGGTGAATGACCTGTCGAAATAAAACTTAGAACCACTTTCATTTTAGGAATTGGATAAAAAAAAAATTCATCATAGTAGGAAGTCCGCAACGATAGTCGTACGTTTTCCATACAATGTCAGAAAAAAAAGTTTAACCGATCCAAAATAAAAAAAAAACTTGAGAAGTCTCATGGGACACCCGAATAGAACAAAGTTCCTTTCGATTAAAACATATCTTATAATTTTTTTTCCTAACGTAACGCGCGATAAGGAACGTGTTTACTAACCCATTACTGTCCACTGTTGGGCTCAGGTCTCCTCAGAATAGGGATTAAGCATAGTCCACCACGCTTGCCCAGTGCGGATTGGGGACTTCACATATCTTCAAATGATTTTTAGAATCCTTTTCCGACATGCAGGTTTCCTCACGATGTTTTCCTCCACCGTTTTTAGCCAGTGGTGTTGTGAAAAATTGCACATATTTCACATTTAGATTTAGAGGTACAAGCCGGCCGGTTTTGAACCCGCGACCTCCCGTTCGGAAGGAAGCGCTTTGACCACTACCCCACCACGACTTACAACTTCTGTACAGCACTATATTCTGTGTCTCTAAAGTAGCTTCCTCATTGTTTTGACAAGTTCTGCGCTCACTATGGAATACTAATTCAATCCACAGACAGACTTTGAATTCTGCATAATATTATTGAAATGCGCCAATATTACGTTTCAATTTACTCAACTTCCAAAAGCTAGGTATTCGATTAGCCTGTTTTTTGTGAGTTGAAGCATAGTTTGTCTGAGTGAACCGATTTGAATGATTCTTTTTGCATTCGTTGAGAATGTACAGTACAGTATTTAATGATTTGTTTTAGAGTATTTTTCTGTTGGAACCGATTTTGATAATGTTTTTTCTATGTGTCACGTATAGGTAAGACAAATAGTTTTTTAATTAATCTTGAAATCTTAAGAGATTTTGTATTGTAGACAGATGACCTTTAAACTCATCTCTCTCTCTCTCTCTCGTGGTAAACAAGTTGTTGTTGTCGCTCATTTATTGGAACGAAGTACCTTATCGCTCGTTATTGAAAGGGGGCTAGACGGAAATTCTTATGAAAAAGTTGTCACGACATTTCTTTTGTTTTAGATGATTATCGCTAGATGGCGCTGTGATTAAAATATTTTAAAACCATTCCTTATTTTGTTTTACATGATTAATGCTAGATGGCGCTGTGATCAAAATATTTTATTTAATAACTTAAAAAAATAAAATTTTGTTACAATTCCCTCACTAATTAATCGAAAGGAACTTCGTTCCATCCGGGTATCTCTTGACACCTCTCAAGTTTTTTTTTATCATTGATTTTCCTGGATATTTTTTTTTCACATCAACTCATAAAAAAAAGTCTGAAAGCATATCATCATTTTATTTTTAAAGTTAAATTTAAAGACTTAAATTTCTCAAATAGAACCATTACAATTTCCGGAGAATTCCCTTTGTATTCGACATTCTCCCGTTTTCACATTAAAATACTACGCTCTACATAACTAAAGCATTCTGACACAATACTTTTAGGATACAGAAGATAATTATATCAAAAACATCATTTTTTACAAGCTTTATATTAACTTGCACTGGATATAACTATGTAATATGACAAAATGGCGCTGATTTGATAATGAATGCGGACGGTGATAGGAACTCTTGTGCTAAACAAGATGGATCCGTCGTGTTACTCGTTTTACTTGTATTAGCTAGCACTCTACTGCTACATCCAGGATCTTAAAACCCTGTATTTGAAATGGTTTCTTTATAATAAATAAAAATTTGAGAGGTGTCAAGGGACACCCGGATGGAACGAAGTTCCTTTCAATTAATTAGTGAAGGGAATTGTAATAAAATTTTATTTTTTATTTTGATCACGCCATCTATCATTAATCATATAAAACAAAATAAGGAATTGTTTTATAAAATATTTTAATCACAGCGCCATCTAGCGATAATCATCTAAAACAAAAAAGTGTCGTGACAACTTTTTCATAAGAATTTCCGTCTAGCCCCCTTTCGATAACGCGCGATTATTTAATATCAGGAAGAACATTCTCTGTTTCTCATAAAGTCTATCAGCACCATAACACATGGATCTTCGTGTCGGATCTGAACCAGCAACCACCTATGTTTATCTCTAAACAATCTTTAATCCTTGTATGATATGCTCAGTCTCGCATTGTGGTCTCGTGTTGGACTATGCCTAATCCCTCTACTGAGGACCAGAGACCAGCAGTGGACCGTAAGGGGTTGTTATAGTACAGTACAGACCTATGACTTCTTCATACATAAGTGTTCATATAGTAAGCTTATCTAAGTCAAAGTCAAATCATTTATTTCAAAGTAGATGTGGACACACATACATTTTAAATGTCAAAAATAAAATCAAAATTTCTACCACCAGTTCGCTAAAAGTATGCCTCCGTCCTGAGAAGAACCGGTGCAAGAAACTCAGCGGGCATGTCTTTTTTTTAATTTAATATGTTTTTTTTCTTTTTTTAAATATTATTTTACAATATTTTTGTTTTTAACAAATGTATCCATTGAAATGGCCCGGGACGAGCACCTCATTCCCATTATCAGTTTTACTTCTGTACTAATAACTTTTCTGTACAACGTGTTCCAATTATGTTGAACTGTAGCGCTAAAATTTATATGTACTTACTTTTATATAAGTTTAAAGCTTTTATAAGTTGTTACTTATTCTGTATACTTATAGATATTTTTAATTATTTAGAGTTCGTTTGCGTCACAAAGAGAGAGATAGTATAAATGCGATCACATCAAAAACTTGAGAGGTGTCAAGAGACACCCGGATGGAACGAAGTTCCTTTCGATTAATTACTGAGTGTAATATTTTTTTTTTTTAAGTTATATTAATTAAAACAAAACTAACTAATTATTATTACTTAACTAAAATATTTTGATAACAGTGCCATCTAGCATTAATCATATAAAACAAAATAAGGAATTGTTTTAAAAGATTTTAATCACAGCGCCATCTAGCTAGATAATAATCTAAAATAAAAAAGTGTCGTGTCAACTTTTTCATAAGAATTTCGGTCTAGCCTCCTTTCGATAACGCGCGATAAGGAACTTCGTTCCAAAAACTGATTAGATTATCAGTGTTTCTCTACTATATCATGCATGTATTATACACATAAACCTTCCTCTTGAATCGCTCTATAAATCTCATCAAAATCCGTTGCGTAGTTTTAAAAATTTAAGCATACATAGAGACAGACAGTGTGAAGCGACTTTGTTTAGTGAAAACAGATTTTTTATTCTTTTCGTTGATTGAAGAAAACATAGTAATGAAACAATACTTATCTTCCCTAATGCATTGGAATCCTAATACTATTATAAAGGCAAAAGTTTGTAGGTATGGATGTATGTTACTCTTAGAATAGAATTAATATATTAACTAATAGATTAGAATATTCTATTCTATTCTATGTTACTCTTTCACGTAAAAACTACTGAATGGATTTGAATGAAACTTTACCACAATATAGCTTATACATCAGAATAACACAAATGCTACAATTTTTGAGGTTTCTAATGTGTGGTCGTTAAAAAACACATTTTTTGCGGTATAATAGTACTATATGGTGGCATGGCATGGATGTTAAATGTTAAATGCCAAGGATCTGCACAACCGAGAGATATACAACCTTCGGGAATATTTCCAAAAGGTGAATGTGGGTATGTACCGTGATGTAGCAGCAGTCGATAAAGGACTCACTCCGCTATCCTTAGCGAACGGGAATTGGCGAGCGCCGAAGGTGATGAGTGTGGCGGATCGCACGGACGTATGGAAGAGCAAGGAACTACACGGTCGATTCTACCGGGCCCTTACGGGTCCTGATGTAGATCAGTTAGCCTCCGTGGCTTGGCTACGATACAGTAACCTCTTCGGAGAGACTGAAGGTTTTGTCTTAGCAATTATGGACGAAGTTATCATGACGAACAACTACCGCAAATATATTCTAAAGGATGGGACGGTCGACATTTGTCGGGCATGTCACCGTCCGGGAGAGTCTATTAGACATATCGTTTCCGGTTGTTCCCGTCTTGCTAACGGCGAGTACTTGCACAGACATAACCAAGTAGCTAAGATCATTCATCAGCAACTTGCTCTGAAATACGACCTTGTTGAAGCCGCCGTACCTTATTACCAGTATTGGCCTCAGCCGGTTCTCGATAATGGTCATGTAACGCTCTACTGGGACCGATCTATTATCACTGACAGGACTATTGCTGCTAATAAGCCTGACATAGTGATAATAGATCGGGATGCGCATCGGGCAGTGTTGATCGATGTCACCATTCCACATGACGAGAACCTTGTGAAGGCAGAAAAAGAAAAACTGCTAAAATATTTGGACCTGGCCCACGAGGTGACCGACATGTGGCGTGTTGAATCGACCATCATTGTTCCGATCGTTGTATCTGTGCACGGTCTAATAGCGAAAAGCTTCGACCGTCATCTAGAGAAGCTTTCGCTCCCCGGCTGGGTAAAGGGCCTGATTCAGAAGGCGGTCGTTCTTGACACGGCGCGTATTGTGAGGAGGTTCCTCTCTCTTGAGCCCTGACCACTGATGGCTTGGGTCGTAGACTCCGCCTGCAGTGGCCCTCTGTTTTTTATATTGTATTTTTAAATTTATTTTTTTGTAATGTTTTTTTAAAAATATAATGTAAAAAATAAGCTAATAAATGGATTATTAGGAAAGAATAAGGAAACTATATTATAGACGTCACGAACTAGACGGGCTAGACGGGACGAACCTGAAGTCCACGCGAACGATGTCGCGGGCAAAAGCTAGTATTAAATATTTAAATCGAACGAAAAATAAATCATCGAGATCGGTTCATCCACAAAAGAAATATACGCAAACATAGCGAAGTTAAATTCTGTTTCTATAAAGCTCGATTTTGAACAAAAAATAGCATACCACGACAACTATCATCTTTCATGAAAAAAGAATCATCCTAACCGGTCCAAAGTAAACTTGAGTCATAATAAAATAACTATGACTATGACTTGTCCTTCTTCAAACGAGGCTTGAGGAGGGTCCTTAAAGTTTGGTCGTAGGTAGCGACCCCGCAGTGTCCCCTGACATTGCAGAGGTTCATGAGCAACGGTAACCACTTCCTATCAGGTGGGCCGTCGGCTCGTCTGCCTACATGGCAAGAAAAAAAAAACAGTCAACTTGAACCTCCTTTTGGAAGGTTGGTTAAAGCGAGAAAGAGACACAATTATGATTATATCCTTTTCTCATTTCTCAGGGGAAATAACTAGATTATAAATCGTGTCTGTATCAAAAAATGCTTAAGAACATAATGATTTATGAATGGCGGTCAAATGAGTTGCCAGGAATGAAAAATGGAAGAAATGTGGTAATTTTTAAATTGGTTGTTACTTGAAAATCTAATTTTGTTGAAGTATTTTGTGTATACTTTGATATCCATATTGAAAACATTTTTTTTTTGTATTTATTTTTATTGCAAAAATAAAATCTATTGAAATCTTGTCCATTAAAAATACATTTTTAAACTGAGATCCATGCATTGTGAACGGGTTCTTACCACGATATTTAATTAATTGAGTTGTCTCGATATTTTTACGTTGTTGCAAACGTCATGATCACGAGAAGACTGGATACTGCGGGTCGGGTTTAACAGGGGTGACGGCTTCAGATTATTGAGTATGTGGAATCCAATGCTAAACATAACAGTCACTAAGGGTTCATGCTCTGAGAGTCTTGTAGATACAGTGAGTGTGGTGTGTCGTGATGTGAGTTCGAGTTCCAGTGGTACTACCCAAAAGCGAACGAGAAAGAGGGTAGACAGATTTGTTTGCTCTTAAATCGACCCGCAGTATCCAGTCTTCTCGTGATAATGACGTTAGCAACAACGTTGAAATATCGAGACAACTCAATTAATTAAATATCGTGGTAAGAACCCGTTGAAAATGCATGAAAGTATAATTTCCTTCTTTTTAAACATTAAACATTTCCTTCGAATCCTTTGTCATATATTCTCTTAAGTGTTAGTAAAAATTACAAGAGAAACCTCGAAGTGCTTTCAGCGTATGAAGCACACAGTTTGTCACCCAAAGTGCTCAATAAAAGACTTTAGTGTGAAAGCTGTTCGGTTCAAATTACTTTGCAAAGAATGAGGACGTATATCTACGAGGTTGAACCGACGTAAAGGTTTCTAATGTGACGTTTTTAAAAATACTGAAATGGTTTGTTATAAGTTGTTGTTTGATCCGATTTGAATAGTTATTTTTGATTGGTTTTTCGAAGATCCTATTTTAAATCTTTCAAAATGTAAAATTATTATCTCATTAAACCGATATTAATGATATATTTTTGATACTTTTAACGTAAGCTGTTTTATCAATAAGGATCTGAAAGAGTACAAATCGGAAATCAATAATATTATTTATACCCATCGATCAATATCATCATCATCATCAGCCTATAGACGTCCACTGCTGGACATAGACCTCCCCCAAATCACGACACAACGACCAGTTACTTCAGAACTTACAATTACACATGATAAGAGTAAAAGGCATCAACTAAATACAACCAGGCTATGGAATGAGCTCCCCTCTTCGGTGTTTCTCGAGCGCTATGACTTGTCCTTCTTCAAACGAGGCTTAAAAAGAGTCCTCAAAGGAGGGCCATAGGGGCTGTATCCCCTGACAGAGGCTCATAAGCAACGGTAACCGCTTACGATCAGGTGGACTGTAAACACGTCTGCAAAACAATAAAAAAAATTCTAGTCTTTGTGTAGCATTAGCAATTAAATATTTATTACAACATCGAAATGATTATCTCTGAATCGCGATTTCTTCCGGGTCGGCCATAATTGGAAACAAAACCACACTGTGTGTAAGAACTTTATTAATTTTGTGTTTAAATGGAAAACCCTTCGGGAATGGGTTTGCCTTTACCCAATGCGAGTTGCATAACAAAAAACGTATAGAAATTACACATCTATAATGCAAACCGTTTTTCTGTCACTTTTTTTGAGTTGGAGGAAATTCCCGCGGGGATATGTGGGAGTTAACCGCACTAAAACCTCCAACCGCTCACACTCAGCGTCCAAACCCCGAATGAGGCCAGAACCCAGCACGGGGTTATGCAGGACGGCGCGACGCGTTACACACTCTATACTCATTCCCGTCGCGCCGCTCCCTTTTTCTGTCGCTTAAGATTTATTTTATTGTAAATTATACCAAAGTTAATTCCACGCAAAAAAAACCCGGCAATTTATAATTTCTAATCTGGCAACCCAGATACGTCAGCGTGAAGAATAAATGTTACTCTAATCCCGAAGCGAGATGATTCATTTACAAAAACATTATTATACAAATTATTAGGAATTATGTTTAATCTGAAAAAGATTTACCTACTACTTTTCAAAACACCACGGGCTTTTTTTTTTTGGACGGGAGATAATCGCCGGACTTCCACTCGACCCGCGAATGGGGTATGTGGGGGTTGAACCGCACTAAAACCTCCCGCCGCTCACGCTCGACGTCCGATCCCCGGCCGGGAGAGAACCCGGCACGAGGCTGGTAGGGGTGACAGGATTGTCGCTCACGTATCGCCCCGTCATCCCCGGACGTCGAACCGACCACTGGCTGCCTCGGTAGACGGGCCAAAAGCCCGCCGAGATGGGGCCGCGTGATGAAAGGTCTCCCTCGGCTCAGGCCGGATCAGGACAAGCCTGGGTCGGGGAGCGCGGCTTACCATCCCCCGGTAGTTGGTACAAAGGATGCGCGCTGAGGCCTAGCCCTCGGGTCCGGTGTTGGTGGACCCGGTACTCTTAGGGGGCCAGATCCCGAGACACCTCCCGAGTCTGGCCCCCCGCTCGACATCGGCGGCGACGGGGTCGGTCGGGAAGAGCTCTCCCTCACCCGCCCCGCCGAAACACCACTGGCTAGAAACGGTGAAGGAAAACATCATGAGGAAATCAGCATATCGGAAAAGGGTTCTAAAAATCCTTCGAAGATATGTGAAGTCCTCAATCCGCATAGAGCAAGCGTGGTGGTGTCTAACCTCTCTTCGGAGGAGACTTGGCAATGTATGGGCGGTGACGCTCCTTAGTAATTTGAGTTTGTGATTAGTTTCTTTTGAGTTGCTCCATGTGCGGAGGGCCTTAAAGTTATGCAAAGACTGAAACAGTACTGAAAAAGACTGAGCAAATACGATTTTTTTTTAAATCTATCAATGTCACTTTAAAAGTTTCAAAGCAACAATTACTTATTTTAGTTTCAGCAAACATAAACAACCGGATAATAAGTTGTTTTTCAAACTAAAATTTCAACTTTACGTAAAGCTTATTGTTGTCAGCTTAAGAGAATTCAAAAACATTTTCTCTACTAATTGTGAGCTGAAAATTCTATCGCTATTTCTATCTAAGGCTCGTTTTCACTTTGTCCACTGTGGCGACCAAAAATAACGCGCGAGACCCTGAATCGCGGTTACGACATTTGCAGAAATCCTCGCATATATACGACATCTGAAATCTACTACAGCGGCTTTGGTCTGACCACCATACACTACCTCGCCCGCAAGATCTCTCTTTGGTCATAAGTCCACTGTACCCACAACTGGTGACCCCGACGTGGTAATTAAAATTATCTATTTATTGATTTTTAGCCGTAATTCCAGGCCGATTGGTTTTTGCAAACCTGTATAATGGATAGACCGATTTGTATAATATATATTTTTTTTCCTTAGTAAAGGTAATCATGTCATCAGAGTGCTAGCTAATACAAGAGAAACGAGCCCAAACACGACGAGTCTATCTTATTTAGCACAAGAGTTCTTATGCACACCAAAACACATACAAATAAATATATTATTATATATTATCACATTGTCACGCGATATACATCGGCGTGCAAAATGTCAGCTCAATCGGGAACCGGGAAGGTTGTCAAATTTAACTTGTAAAATTCCATCCGAACTTACAGTTACATCCAGTGCAAGTTAACATAAAGCTTGTAACAGTTTTGTACTTTCTGTCTAAATTGATTTTTTCAAATTTAATTTGTATTAAAATTTACTTCTGCAGTGAACATTCTATGACCGAACCCTGTAAATAGTTTCCCCTTTCCCGTTTATTTACTTTTCCGCTATAGCCTTATCCGGATAACATCATTATCCCTTATAAGCCCATATGTTAGATAAACAACATTACACATGGGTATCATCAAGAATTCTTAATAGGAATAGGATCAGTCTTTATCAGTGTGTTGCTTTGTCCAATTACATTCAAATCCTCATTGGTGGGGTAGTGGTTGAAATTTACCTTCTTTACCGGAAGTCACGGGTTCAAAACCGGTTTGTTACAAATCTTAATGTGTAAAATATGTGCATTTTGACGGTGACCACTTATCATCAGGTGGGCCCTGGGCTCGTTTATCTATAACGCAACAAAAAAACATTTTTTTGGCTAAACACGGTGAAGGCAACGTGGAGAAACCTCATTTTGGAAAAGGATTCTAAAAATCCTTTGAAGATATGTGAAGTTCCCAATCCGCTTTGGACAAGCGTAGTTATGCCTAATACCTCTTTTGAGGAGATGAGCCCAGTGGGCTGTGATGGGTTGATACAGCATATTGAAATAAAAACTCTTTAAATAAATTCCAACATATCATAGCATTCCCGTTTAAAGTGGACGCTATGACAGGTCGCTCTTTAAACAAGATTTAAGAAAGTGTATGTCAAGTTAGTTCAAGGTCACGATATTTTTTTGCACGGGAGCATTTTTTGGGATTCCACCCGCCCCGCTGGTGGGTTGTATGGTCCTCCTCCAGAATCTCTTGCCATTCTTACTCAGCGTCCGAACCCCAGCTGAAGACCCATCACGAGACTTCACATATCTTCAAAGGATTTTTAGAACCCTTTTCCGATATGCAGGTTTCCTCACGATGTTTTCTTTCACCGTTTTTAGTTAGTTGTGTTGTGAAAAATTGCACATAAATCTTTTTTCATATTAAGATTTAGAGGTATAAGCCGGCTGGTTTTGAACCCGCGACCTCCGCTACGGAAGGCAAGCACTTCAACCACTCGGCCACCACGACTATTAAGTAATACTGAAGTCAACTAGTAAGTTATACTGAAATTTAAGTTTAAAATCGATCGACAGCAACGCTTTCCAGAGCTTTTATACTCGATAATCTGGTCAGATTAAGCTTGGAAAGCTTCCAAATCAATGTAGCTTAGTGTTCGCGCCGGTCTAGACTGAAATGGTTGGCACTTATTTTTATTGTTCATAGAATTTCTAGGTTAATGTTGTTAGCCAATTTTTAAGACTTGAACAGTTGGTAAGAGTCGATTTTGTTTTGTTTTTACAAGCTTTATATTAACTTGCACTGGATGTAACTATGTAAGTTCGAATTGATTCTTGCGAGTTAAATTTGACTAACTTCCCGGTGTCCGATTGAGCTGACATTTTGCACGCAGATGTATATCGCGTGACAATACCAAAATGGCGCTGATCTGATGATGGAGTCGGATGGTCATAGGAACACTTGTACTAAACAAGACAGTCCTGTGTTTAGACTCATTTTACCTACTTGCTAGGACTTTACTGCTACATGAGAGAAATGTGGGAAGACCAAAAAGACGGTGGGCTGTCGACATCACTTAAACAGCTGGGAAGGACTGGATGGAGGCAGCAGCTTGCAGAGAAACCTGGACAAAGTTGGAGGAGGCCTTCACCCAGAATAAGGTTTGCATACCTAGTTAGATCATAAGATACTAACCATACTAACAACTACATTAAGTTACTTAAACACTAACATACTAACATAAAAACTGTGTGCAAAACTTACTTATATAACCCATTGGGTATGAAAATAAAGGCTTTTTTTTATTTTAGTTAATTTAATTTGATTAAAATACTAGCTTTTGTACTATTTTTAATAATTGGAAGTCTTTTTTCTAAAAATATTTGTTCTCCTACATTTTGACCTTATCGCAAAAACTCCTAAAGTACAAAGAACTTAGCTTCTTAACTTAATCAGGACGATTTAACTTAAGCAACTTAAATCATAACTTACAATCAAGTTAATAGACTGATACCAACTTAAGTAATAACTTAAGTAACTATATTAAGTTCAATTATTTTGATTACTTTGGTCTGTGTGATGAAATTGCAAGGTAATAAAATTACACGTGATACTTCGTCTGTGTCACAAAGGTATCCAAAAAGCTATTTATTCAGCTATATGGCAAAAATCATCATCTATCGACGTCCATTGCTGGACACAGGCCTCCCCCAAATCTCGCCACAACGACCGGTCTTGCGCTGTCTCCATCCGGTGACTTCTCGCGATCTTGACCAGGTCGTTGGTCCATTTTATAGGTCTGCCCAGATCTTGGCCACCACTTCAGAACTTTCCGGCCCCATCGGCCATCCGTTCGCCACTTTAAAGAATCAATTTTTTGAGCTATACCATTAAAATTACCATGAAATAAGTTCTGAAATCTCATTTCAAGATATTATAAGTATTTTGCCAAATTTATGACGTTTAAAAGAAAATTAAGCACCTAATTTCGGCTGCGTTCATTAATCACTATCACACCAAGAAGTTACAGCGCGAATTTATAGCTTATTACGTTCATTTTTTAATTAATATTCTGTTACGTAACTCAGGGAAATCAAAATTCACGGTTGTTTATCGAAAAATCTGTTTTTGGCCAAAAAAATAAAGATTCACGTTAACCGCTTGTAAGGACTCTTCCAAGTCCTTAAATGTAAGTAAAGTAAAGTAGTAAGCAGCAGTAAATGTAAGTAAAGTAGTAAGCAGTGTCCCCTGACATTGCAGAGGTCTATAAGGTAGGCCCGTTGGCTCGTTTGCCTACATGTTAATAAAACAATAATCACCAATGTGGCAAATGGTTACCGTCTCCTGCAATGTCAAGAGACACTATAGGGCTACGATCCACCGTTCAGAAATCTTCTTAAACTTCTTTTAAAGAAGGACTAGTCGAAGCTCAGGGAATTATTTGAGATGATTCCAAAATCTCCCTTCTATTATCGTATCACCCGACGTCGAGGTGGAGTTCATCCCTACTATATGGAACCACCGCGGTCATCCACGGTCCGTTTCAGGAACACTTTTTTGCCACGCACCATCCGGCTATGGGATGAGCTCCCCACTTGGGTATTCCCAGAGCGCTATGACTTGTACTTCTTCAAACGAGGCTTGAGGAGGGTCCTTAAGGTTAGGTCGTAGGTAGCGACCCCTCAATGTCCCCTGACATTGCAGAGGTTCATGAGCGACGGTAACCACTTACGATCAGGTGACCCGTTAGCTCGTCTGCCTACATGGCAATAAAAAAAAATATCGAAGAGTGAAGTCCAATCCTAAGCGTCAAATAATGACTTTAAAAGATCAAACATAATTCAACAGTAAAATAAACACCAGCTCAGATAAAACGGACAGAACACCAAAACATTTTTCAACAGAATACTTCACGAACTTTATCATTCTGAAATTCGTGTTATACAAAAACAAACCCTTACTGAGGTCAGCTGTTAACGCAAAAGTTTCGCCCCGAAAATGCCCTTAGGATATCAAACGGGCAGTTACGGAAAGGATTTACGACAGACTTGATCCGTACAGAATTTCCACGGATCGGATTATTTTTGACTGGAAATATTATATTCGGGAAATGGAGGACGATCCCTATCTTTTTAGGATATTGAAAAAGGCTTCATACAGCTCCTAGAAGACTTGAACTCGGGTCAACAGACACACAAACTATTGAGGAGAGGATACTGGTACTACGGATGAGTTAAGGTTCATGTAGCAGTAGCTAGAGGTGGTCACACGTATCGTCTGATCAATAGACACACAGACTATTGAGGAGAGGATACTGGTACTACGGATGAGTTAAGGTTCATGTAGCAGTAGCTAGAGGTGGTCACACGTATCGTCTGATCAATAGACACACAAACTATTGAGGAGAGGATACTGGTACTACGGATGAGTTAAGGTTCATGTAGCAGTAGCTAGAGGTGGTCACACGTATTGTCTGATCAATAGACACACAGACTATTGAGGAGAGGATACTGGTACTACGGATGAGTTAAGGTTCATGTAGCAGTAGCTAGAGGTGGTCACACGTATCGTCTGATCAATAGACACACAGACTATTGAGGAGAGGATACTGGTACTACGGATGAGTTAAGGTTCATGTAGCAGTAGCTAGAGGTGGTCACACGTATCGTCTGATCAATAGACACACAGACTATTGAGGAGAGGATACTGGTACTACGGATGAGTTAAGGTTCATGTAGCAGTAGCTAGAGGTGGTCACACGTATTGTCTGATCAATAGACACACAGACTATTGAGGAGAGGATACTGGTACTACGGATGAGTTAAGGTTCATGTAGCAGTAGCTAGAGGTGGTCACACGTATCGTCTGATCAATAGACACACAGACTATTGAGGAGAGGATACTGGTACTACGGATGAGTTAAGGTTCATGTAGCAGTAGCTAGAGGTGGTCACACGTATCGTCTGATCAATAGACACACAAACTATTGAGGAGAGGATACTGGTACTACGGATGAGTTAAGGTTCATGTAGCAGTAGCTAGAGGTGGTCACACGTATTGTCTGATCAATAGACACACAGACTATTGAGGAGAGGATACTGGTACTACGGATGAGTTAAGGTTCATGTAGCAGTAGCTAGAGGTGGTCACACGTATCGTCTGATCAATAGACACACAAACTATTGAGGAGAGGATACTGGTACTACGGATGAGTTAAGGTTCATGTAGCAGTAGCTAGAGGTGGTCACACGTATCGTCTGATCAATAGACACACAGACTATTGAGGAGAGGATACTGGTACTACGGATGAGTTAAGGTTCATGTAGCAGTAGCTAGAGGTGGTCACACGTATCGTCTGATCAATAGACACACAGACTATTGAGGAGAGGATACTGGTACTACGGATGAGTTAAGGTTCATGTAGCAGTAGCTAGAGGTGGTCACACGTATCGTCTGATCAATAGACACACAGACTATTGAGGAGAGGATACTGGTACTACGGATGAGTTAAGGTTCATGTAGCAGTAGCTAGAGGTGGTCACACGTATCGTCTGATCAATAGACACACAGACTATTGAGGAGAGGATACTGGTACTACGGATGAGTTAAGGTTCATGTAGCAGTAGCTAGAGGTGGTCACACGTATCGTCTGATCAATAGACACACAAACTATTGAGGAGAGGATACTGGTACTACGGATGAGTTAAGGTTCATGTAGCAGTAGCTAGAGGTGGTCACACGTATTGTCTGATCAATAGACACACAGACTATTGAGGAGAGGATACTGGTACTACGGATGAGTTAAGGTTCATGTAGCAGTAGCTAGAGGTGGTCACACGTATCGTCTGATCAATAGACACACAGACTATTGAGGAGAGGATACTGGTACTACGGATGAGTTAAGGTTCATGTAGCAGTAGCTAGAGGTGGTCACACGTATCGTCTGATCAATAGACACACAGACTATTGAGGAGAGGATACTGGTACTACGGATGAGTTAAGGTTCATGTAGCAGTAGCTAGAGGTGGTCACACGTATCGTCTGATCAATAGACACACAAACTATTGAGGAGAGGATACTGGTACTACGGATGAGTTAAGGTTCATGTAGCAGTAGCTAGAGGTGGTCACACGTATTGTCTGATCAATAGACACACAGACTATTGAGGAGAGGATACTGGTACTACGGATGAGTTAAGGTTCATGTAGCAGTAGCTAGAGGTGGTCACACGTATCGTCTGATCAATAGACACACAGACTATTGAGGAGAGGATACTGGTACTACGGATGAGTTAAGGTTCATGTAGCAGTAGCTAGAGGTGGTCACACGTATCGTCTGATCAATAGACACACAAACTATTGAGGAGAGGATACTGGTACTACGGATGAGTTAAGGTTCATGTAGCAGTAGCTAGAGGTGGTCACACGTATCGTCTGATCAATAGACACACAAACTATTGAGGAGAGGATACTGGTACTACGGATGAGTTAAGGTTCATGTAGCAGTAGCTAGAGGTGGTCACACGTATCGTCTGATCAATAGACACACAAACTATTGAGGAGAGGATACTGGTACTACGGATGAGTTAAGGTTCATGTAGCAGTAGCTAGAGGTGGTCACACGTATTGTCTGATCAATAGACACACAGACTATTGAGGAGAGGATACTGGTACTACGGATGAGTTAAGGTTCATGTAGCAGTAGCTAGAGGTGGTCACACGTATTGTCTGATCAATAGACACACAGACTATTGAGGAGAGGATACTGGTACTACGGATGAGTTAAGGTTCATGTAGCAGTAGCTAGAGGTGGTCACACGTATCGTCTGATCAATAGACACACAGACTATTGAGGAGAGGATACTGGTACTGCGGATGAGTTAAGGTTCATGTAGCAGTAGCTAGAGGTGGTCACACGTATCGTCTGATCAATAGACACACAGACTATTGAGGAGAGGATACTGGTACTACGGATGAGTTAAGGTTCATGTAGCAGTAGCTAGAGGTGGTCACACGTATCGTCTGATCAATAGACACACAAACTATTGAGGAGAGGATACTGGTACTACGGATGAGTTAAGGTTCATGTAGCAGTAGCTAGAGGTGGTCACACGTATTGTCTGATCAATAGACACACAGACTATTGAGGAGAGGATACTGGTACTACGGATGAGTTAAGGTTCATGTAGCAGTAGCTAGAGGTGGTCACACGTATCGTCTGATCAATAGACACACAAACTATTGAGGAGAGGATACTGGTACTACGGATGAGTTAAGGTTCATGTAGCAGTAGCTAGAGGTGGTCACACGTATCGTCTGATCAATAGACACACAGACTATTGAGGAGAGGATACTGGTACTACGGATGAGTTAAGGTTCATGTACCAGTAGCTAGAGGTGGTCACACGTATCGTCTGATCAATAGACACACAGAATATTGAGGAGAGGATACTGGTACTACGGATGAGTTAAGGTTCATGTAGCAGTAGCTAGAGGTGGTCACACGTATCGTCTGATCAATAGACACACAGACTATTGAGGAGAGGATACTGGTACTACGGATGAGTTAACACGTTCGTTGCATTACGAGATCTATCAGATCTCTTGCAGGACTTTTGTATTGTGCGTTGAACATAAACGTGTTGTTTCACTCCTTGCGGAAGGATCTAACGTGTAAAGTTCTTTAGGTATGAGTAGGACAAATATACATATTTGTTTCCTTTTTAAAGATGAATTCAAGGACATTAAAAAAAAAATAGGAGATGGATTAGGTCCCTAACGCACAGTACTGTAATTGTTTTCATTCCTTGCGTTAGGAGATATGTCGGTACTCGTGGAATCGTACGCCTCGTAGACGCAAGAGAGGGAAGGTGGGCGGCGCGAGCGCTGCGTGACTCGTTTTAGTGTTGTCCTAGCATCGACATAGAAAATGTTTGGTTGTTTTTGATATTATAGAGCTTAGTTGCATTTCTGGTGGGCTTTGCTACTTATTTCTAATGCTAGAGTGTTTAAATTATGTAAGCATTATACTACACAGGGGGAGGGGGTTCACATCACTCTCTGGTAAATTTCCGGTACCCTAAATTTCGGTTATTAAAACAAAAACGTCCTTATAGTAAACTTAGAAGAGACCTGGGACATCCAGCTTTTATTTAATACCTCCGTCCTCCGTATATTTTTTTAAAGCAACAACAGCCTAAGAACAAAAACATACATAACACAATCGAATAAAGAAACGAATAAAATTAGATTCCATGGCATTTACTTCACTGACATAGTTGGGTGCTGTTTATTTATACAATGCACTTTATTACAGAATTACCCGAAGGAAGATGTACGGATCATGTTTTCCAACGTGGCGACAAAAAAAGACGTTGTGTGGGTTGTTATGAAAAATTACGACGCTCATTAAACAGCACTGACGCTTCTAAAAAGACTAAACGAATTGTTACCATTTGCGCGCAATGCAAGCAATCAATGTGCTTACCATGTTTTAATGAAAAACACTTTTCATAATGAATAAAACTTTTTCAAATCGACAACTGAGATATTATTTTATTCCCATCACTACTTACTACACATATTGAACTATCTTCCGTTGCGGTACGAGATACAATCGATATCATATTTTTTTTTGTTATTTGTAGTTTATTCAAATGTCATAACTGCGTGCGAACCTAGCAAAATGTAAAGCAATAGGCTATCTTTCACCCACAAAAACTTCAAAATATATTTGATTATTTTTTGGAAGTTATAAACTATTTTGAAAACTGTATCTTTAGGAGACCGATTAGGTCTCAAACGCACCAAATGGTAGGTTAGTTTGGAGGTCTTTTAGGTCTCTAAAGCACCATCTGAAAGTTTTTTGAAAGTGATGGCGCAGGGAACGTGTTAAGGTTCATGTAGCAATATAGATTAAAGTCAAAGAACAATGACAATTATCGTAGAGATTATTTTTACGACTTAAACTTGAAGCTAAAATTACCAAGAAAATCAAGTCTGATCTCAGTTTTATCACACACATTATGCCTTGAATATAAGGCAAATTATGGCGGGAAATATAACGATTATGATAATAAAATGTCGTTTGGTCGAAATATAACGTTGCCGTGAATAAAACTTGAAGAGTAATAACTTGTTAGTGCAAAGTTTCTTAGATATAGATAAAGTTTTCGATGCTCTTAAAGGGATAAAATAGGATCATTTTATGGGGTTATTATTACCATAGGATAAGCTTTTCGAAGCCTAAAGATGATGGGTTTGTAAGCCTAATACCTCATTTCCAAATTGACTCGCCAACTTCCAATGCACGCAAATGACAGCTGGTATGTCAACTGTCAAACGGTGTTTCACACAGTTTCAATGTCATGGTCCACCCAAACCAAAATTATTAAGGAATAAACAGAAGGATGGAACGAAGTTCCTTTCGATGAATTAGTGAGAATTATAATAAAATATTTTGATCACAGCGCCATCTAGCGATAATCACCTAAAACTAAAAAAGTGTCGTGACAACTTTTTCATAAGAATTTCCGTCTAGTCCCCTTTCGATAACGCGCATAAGGAACGTCGTTCCAAAAGGTTGGTCAAGCTTAAAATAATTATTATTTTAGATATAAATATAGTTAAGGCTCAAAAATTTAAATTAGGCTACATCGGAATGGCGTGCGTCAGGATTAATTAGTGAATTTCTCATTGCTCTAGTTTTATCAAAGTCGTTCGCTTATAATAATTAAAAAAGTTGATGAAAATATTTAAATTGGGGTAATTTGTCCTACTAGTAATATAAAGTTTTTAGGTATAGATGTTTGAAATACAAAAAAAGCTACCTAAATAGATTTTAATGTTACTGTACAGTTGTAAAACTTTTTTTTTATATAGATAGATAGATAAACGAGCCTACGACCCACCTGATGGTAAGCGGTCACCGTCGCTCATGAACCTCTGCAATGCCAGGGCAATGAGGGGCTGTTATCTATCGCCTACTGATACAGGACTTTTCTTAAACCTCATTTAAAGAGGGACATGTCATAGCGCTCCGGGAACACCGCGGAGTCCATTCCAAATCGGAACCGTAGAAGATCGCAGCGGTTCCAAGTAAAGGTGGTGAAATAGTACATTTTCAATCAACCATTTTGAATACACCGTAAAATTTATTACACAAATCTCGGAAAACGAACTTTACTCATATAAATAAAAGCATTAATTCAATCAAATCCACAAAAGAAATATTTAAAACATAATTAGCTATAATTCCACGAATTCCCTTTGTACAAGCTCAGATCAAACAAGTCAAAATTTTTGCCCTTTCCAAAAATACGTGTTTCTAAAATAGCTCTCGATTCTTCAGTTAATTTCAGTGGAGAGAGAACGGCATTTCGGTATTTGAAACGGGGTCAACAATTCCAGATAAAGGTATTTCTAAACGTTGTTATTGATTGGTTTCGCATCTTCGGGAAGTATCTTGCATGGGGCACCTTCTGAGTAAGTAAGAAAAAGAAAGAAAGAAAATACGTTTATTCAGACACACAACTTACACATAACAGGAACAATATATTAGTAAAAATAGATCAAAACTAAGATTAAACAATAATATAAAAGTAATAAAAATAATTTAAAACAAAGAATGAAATAAAAAAAAATTATGTGCGAGGGTGTAACTGAAAGGGCGACCAGCTCAGCACGAAGCTACAGCCTGGACAGCTGCAGCGCTGATTTTCAGCTGGACCCTACCGAAGTCAATCCCTACTAATATTATAAATGCGAAAGTAACTCTGTCTGTTACGCTTTACCGCTTAAACCCCTCAACAGATTTTGATGAAATTTGGCACAGATTATCAAAATCAAATCGAAACTTTCTTTAAACACTCGCGGTTATTTACATCACTTACAAAAACCAATTTTGGCCAGTCGATACTGTCAGTGTGGTGTGTCGAGATGTGAGTTCAAGTCCCAGTGGTATCAAATGAACGAGAAAGAGGGTAGACAGATCTCTTAAGTAATCTACCCGCAGTACCCAGTCTTCCCGTGATCATGGCGCTTGCAACAACGAAATATCGGGATCGATCATTTAACAACAATCGTGGTAAGAACCCGTTTAGTAATTATGTAAGTAAAGAAATATAGGTATTAATATTTTAGTAATAAAAGAAAGCGACTAATTTTTTTGAATACTAGCTGACTCTCGCAACTTCTAATACGTCAAGAATGGAGAATTCAATTAGTCCAAACCAATGTGCTTATTTACGACATCACATCAAATACCACTTAAATTATTTTATCTATTTTAAAAAATCGCATCAAAATCCGTTGCGTAGTTTTAAAGATTTAAGCATATACAGGGATTTAGGGTCAAAGAAAGCGGCTTTGTTGGAACGAAGTTCCTATCGCGCGTTATCGAAAGGGGGCTAGACGGAAATTCTTATGAAAAAGTTGTCACGACACTTTTTTTGTTTTAGATCATTATCGCTAGATGGCGCTGTGATTAAAATCTTTTAAAACAATTCCTTATTTTGTTTTATAATTATGATTAATGCTAGATGGCGCTGTGATCAAAATATTTTATAAAACAATTCCTTATTTTGTTTTATATGATTAATGCTAAATGGTGCTGTGATCAAAATATTTTATTTGAGTTATAATCTTCTAGAATAGAGAGAGAGGCAGACGTTATAAAGTAACTAATTATTATAACTTAAAAAAATCAAATTTTATTACAATTCCCTCACTAATTAATCGAAAGGAACTTCGTTCCATCCGGGTGTCCCTTGACACCTCTCAACTTTCTTTTATACTATGTAGTGATTAGTATCTCATAAGTGATACAGAAAATGGTCATAGTATTAAAATAAATCTACTAAATTATCTTAAAATTAGCAGACACATCAAAAACTTTTGCGGCAAACTAAAAACTATTATCACTTTTCAAATTATTGGCCGAACTCAGCCAAACTCCGAACTTTCATGTTGGGCCAACGTCCGATATTGGCTACGTGTCTGTTTCGGAAACTAATTAAAATGTTCTGGGCTGAATGGTCTAGGAAGTTTGGAAGCAAGCAAAATTGCTTGTGTAGTTGTGGCTGGGTCGAAATGAGTCGTGGTAGACTTTAGAGGAATACAGAACATTTGGACGGTGATTTAATGATGGAACATATTGAAGGGTGATGAGTACCTACTCTGTGTCATCATCATCATCAGCCTATAGACGTCCACTGCTGAACATAGGCCTCCCCCAAACTTCTCCACAACGGCCGGTCCTGCGCTATCTGCATTCATTGACTTCCCGCGTTCTTGACCATTTCGTCGGTCCATCTAGTGGGAGGTAGTGTATGGTGGTCAGGCCGAAGCCCCACTGTAGTAGATTTCAGATGTCGTATATATGCGAAGATTCTTGCAAATGTCGTAACCGCGAGTCAGGATCTCGCGCGCTATTATTGGTCGCCACAATGACCTTCAATATATATCATCGTTAACAAATAACTATACATATCATATCCTTTAAAAGTTAAATTTGATTCAATTACCAAGCCAGTTGCTAGTCATAAATAATTGAACTTCGCTGGAAAATCTGGCATGGAGCCAAGTGCAGAGTCTGGCACACATTTTGAGGCTCACGGCGAGAGGTATTTTGACAAATTGAAAATTGTTCAACACTCTTTTGTTTGTGCTGATTTTGAACGGAATTTTACGACGGGTTGGTTAAAATTTATGGATACTTTTTAGTTGAGTTATATTTTTGCAGAAATGTGTGATAATAATTGATTTTTTGAACAATAGCACATAAACTACTAATCAGATCTGTGTGTACTAATAAATCTTTCATTAAAATACTCATCCAAATTGGTTCACCCAAAAAAGATAGAAGATGTCTGATACTAGCTGGCCTATACCATTTGTAACCTAATTTAAGACTATTATAAAACCAATAAATTTTTGTAATACCATGTCTGCTGCTGCTGATTTATGTGCAATTTTCACAACATCACTGGCTAAAAATAGGTGCAAGGAAACATTGTAAGGGGTTTCCTCAAGATGCACATCTTCAAAGAATTCTAAAAAATATTTAAAGAAATGTGAAGTCCCCAATCCGCATTGGGCAACCGTGCTGCCTAATCCCTCTTCTGAGGAGAGAGCGCAGCAGCAGAAATGAAATGAAATGAAATACTTTATTTTCAACATTGATGACGTACTCATTCTTGTTGACGTCAAAGTTACAAGATACCACCAGTTCGGACACAAAAAAATAATAATAGTTGCCACCGTCCTGAGAAGAACTGGCAAGAAACTCAGCGGGCATGTCTTTTTGCTTTTATGATCATATATTTTGGGTTGTTACAATGAATTATAAGATTTAAGATTCAGAGCTTATTTCCAGCTAACATTGTAATTACTTCATCAAAAAATCTACATAATTCTACACCTTAAAAGAATACCAAGTAGAACTAAAAATGAGACATTCCCACTCAAAATTCTCTTACCAACCTCGTTGTTCAAATTTACAAGAGGCACTTGAGATTCTTGACGCATACCTAAAGACAGTATAGGATAAGTTTGCAGAAGTAAAGTATTATACAAAGTGCTTTTTGGCCGACTTTACCAAAGGTTGCGAAGTTGACTATGCAAGCTTTATATTAGCTTGCACTGGATGTAACTACGTAAGATCGGGTGGAATCTTGCAAGCTACATCTAACAAACTTTCCGGTTTCCGATTGAGCTGACATTTTGCACGCAGACATAGCAATAATTTGACTAAATGGCGCTGATCTGATGATGGATTCGGAAGGTGGCCATAGTAACACTTGTACTAAACAAGACAGACCCGTCGTGTTTGTGCTTGTTTTACTTGTATTAGCTAGCACTCTACTGCTATACGTAGTCCAGGATCTTAAAAGCTTGTATTTAAAAAGGTTTCAGAAAAACAAATGACGATGTCGACCAACATGTTTTTTTTTCTTAGGTTTGCTAGTAGAAAAGCTCGCCTTTTGTGCTTATTTTTTAATTACTATAAGCCACTGTAATTTTCTTTACCTGGTGTACAGTAAAAGTATTAAATAAAATAAATTAATAAATAAACATGTAAACGGGGGTTTTATGTGCATTGACCGACATTGAAACTATGTGAAACAACGTTTGACAGTTGACCTACCAGTTGTCATTTGCATTGGCGATAGGGCATATAGAAACGGTATAATGTTTAGATATAACATTGAGTTCTGTATATAAATTATTCTGTGTCCATGACTTGTCTGTCGCGAAATTAGTTTTGCTCCGAAACTTTGAGGACATTTTTATTTTCCACGAAAGGATTTTGAGCGAACAATGGTTTCTAAGGAACAAGGTATGCTATATTGTAAACAAGCTGATTGGCGCAACATCGTCTGCTTCACAAAAGGTTTATGCATTTGTGATATATCAGAAAAAAATGCTTTGCGACATCACATCAAAACCTCTAAAATGATCGATATTTCTCTACTATTTTTTCAAGCTTTATATTAACTTGCACTGGATGTATATATGTAAGTTCGGGTGGAATCTTCTATAAAAGGGTATGTGCGAGGGATATGTGGGAATTGAACCGCACTAAAACGTCCAACCGCTCACCCTCAGCGTCCGAACTCCGGCTGAGGACAGAACCCAGCACGGGGGGAGGGACGGTGCGTTACGCCCTTGGCACTCTTTCCCGTCGCGCTCTCTCTAATCTCTCTGGTATAATGAAACATTCATTTAAGAGAGATTTTTCAAATTAATCCTATATTATATCGCTCAAGTCGATTCTTTCTTGAACTATCTTCAAACGAGGAGGTTCCTGTATTCAGCAAACATATTTTTTTTATTGCTTCGTAGGCAGACGAGCTAACAGGTCACTTGATCGAAAGCTGTTACAGTCGCTCATGGACCTCTGCATCGTCAAGGGACACTGCTCTACCAACAGACCTTTAAGGACTTCGAAACCTCATTTGAAGAGCAAATCAAGGACTTTTCTTAAACCTCGTTTAAAGAAGAGATTTATCCTCGTAGACTAGTTAACTATACAGTTTATTTTCTATATTGGACGTAGATTGAGTTAACCTTAAGTTAAATACCCGACGGCGGCCGCCGGCAATCTACTGACAAACTGTATTAGACTGGCTAAGAAAATATGGGCGTCTGGTTCAAGTTATGAACGAAGATCTGTTTAATAAGATTTTGTCTTCAATTTCGAGTTCAGTCTGTTTGCCTCTTGCCATCCCGATTGGGAATGGTGATGAATAACAGTCCCTGCTCTGCAGAGGCTCATGAGTGACAGCTACTTATAATCAGTTGGTCCGAAGGCTCGTTTAGCTGTCATCTATATTGTGTGTAACGGCTCGCGTTCTTGACCTCTTAGGTCGGGTTTTTTTCAGAATACCCCGTCCCATGACCCACGGGAAAAAGGGTAATCTGCTCCCCTGCTCGTTTCATTCTTCAGAGATAATTCTACATCTCCGAGTTCTGCGTGTTGATTGTATGTGTGTATTTGCTGTGTGTGGTAAATGAGAGGTTGTTTGAGTGTGTGGTTGAGTAATGTCTGTGTCGTCAGAGCTTATTCTGCGTCTTTGTGTCCTCCTGCTCTTGCCTTAAAGTAGCAGTACCAGCTCTTCAATTTTTGCGTCGACCACTTTTTGCGTTTATCGTTTTGTTGAGAATTGCTTGTGGTCGATAATAATATAGCGAAAAAAACTTTGTTAAGTTATAATGAATACGCTCAAAAAGTACCGAACCGTTTTGAAAAATTCTTTCATTACTTGAAAACTGGACTATTCACGAGTAACATAGACTAGATATTATTTTGGATAAAAATAGAGATCCGCACTAAAATTTCAATGCAATTTGATAAAGATCTGACTAATAAATGGAGTCATAATTAGTGCAATAAAAATAATAATACTTCTTATGATATTACTAGCTGCCCCGCGCAACTTCGTCTGCGTCGAAAAAAAAATTAGGGATGGACTACCCCTATTTAGGGGGATGAAAAATAAATGTTGGCCGATTCTCATAGATACCTTATAAGCAAAAAAAAAGTCATCAAAATCGGTCATGCCGTTTCGGAGGAGTATGGCAACGAAAACTGTGACACGAGAATTTTATATGACGGCGCGTATGAAAAATGACTTTAACAAGAGTGACAGTTGTTATGGTCACTCTAGTGGAGTTGACGGGGTGATAACAAGGGAAACCAACCTCCTCAAACACCTCAACACACTATTGCTGCGCTTTCAGTATGGATCGTCGGGTGTTCAAGTGGACGTTGTGACGTCATTCCTGACAAACCAAATGAGGATCGACTATTTGCAGCGTCATTACACCTCAACACACTATTGCTGCGCTTTCATAGTATATATTAGATTGTTAAAACATTTCATATAAGTTTCAAACCATTTTGCCACTAGCCGAAAACCTTGGCAAATAATTTAACCTGCATCCAGAGCATTTGCCAACTAAATTATACCGTCAACTTAACACCTGGGGACACGACTAGCACAGACTTATTAAGTTGTGAATGACCTGAGTTTTAAGCTTGAAGCGTTTTATACTGTAATGTTACGTTCTATTACAATAAAATGGGATGAAAAAAATGAATTATAAAGGAAAAAAAAAGTGTCATGGGACACCCGAATAGAACGAAGTTCCTTTCGATTAAAATATATATTATATTTTTTTTCCTAACGTAACGTGCGATAAGGAACGTGTTTTAAAGAGATAAGATTTTGATCACAGCGCCATCTAGCGATAATCATCTAAAACAAAAAAAAGTATCGTGACAACTTTTCGTAGGATTTTTTTCCGTCTAGCCCGCTTTCGATAACGCGCGATACAGAACTTCGTTCCAATAATACAAAAAATAGACTTGTCCTCCTGACATTGCAGAGGTTCATGAGCGACGGTAACCACTTACGATCAGGTGGCCCGTTGGATCGTCTGCTTACAAGCCAATAAAAAAAAAATACCGCTGAGTTTCTTACAGGTTCTTTTCATCGCTCTTCTTTCACTGACATTGAGAATGAATCATTTCATTTCATTCATGTCACTGTGGAGTGCTCAGATCTCCTTGGTATGGGAGGAACAGCGTCGTGTCCTGGTCGCACAGGTAGGACCGGACTTGTCGTTGCGCTAAGCCTCAGCGCGCACCCTATGTACCAACTACCGGGGGATGATAAGCCGCGCTCCCCGACCCAGGCTGGTCCTGACCCGGCCTGAGCCGAGGGGGACCTTTCATCACGCGGCCCCATCTCGGCGAGATTTTGGCCCGTCTACCGAGTGAGCCGGTGGTCGTTTCACCGACGACTGCCGGTTCGACGTCCGGGAGTGACGGGGCGATACGTGAGCGACAATCGCGAACGCGTCTTGTCACCCCTACCAGATCGGATGTCGAGCGGCGCGAGGTTTTAGTGCGGTTCAACCCCCACATACCCCACTCGCGGGGCGAGTGGAAATCCGGCGATTTCCTCCCGTCCAAAAAAAAAAAGTCTCCTTGGTAGAGGGATCAGGTCCACCACGTTAAAAAATACGTATTAATCACGTAACTAGAACGTGAACCAAAATTGGTTTTGTCAATGGCAATATAAGGTAAAAGGCAATAATGGTTGTTAGAAGTTAATATTGGTTATTACGTAACATTATGTACGTCAGAGTTTTATATTTCATAATCATCTCATAGTTGCTTATTTGAAAGTGTGTAATCGAAATAACAGAGATTCATACATTTATTAAGGATACTTTTATGCATTTTCAACGGGTTCTTATCACAGGGGTGACGACTTCAGATTATCGAGTATGTGGAATCCAGTGCTAAACACAACAATCACTCGCGGGTTCATGCTCAGAGAGTCTTGTAGATACAGTGAGTGTGGTGTGTCATGATGTGAGTTCGAGTTCCAGTGCACTTCAGTTCAACCGCACTAAAACCTCCAACCGCTCACACTCAGCGTCCGAACCCCGGCTGAGGCCAGAACCCAGCACGGGGTTATGAGGGACGACGCGACGCGTTTTAGTGCGGTTGAACTCCCACATACCCCGTCGGATCCGGTGATTTCCTCCAACTAAAAAAAAAAAAAAACCCTCTTTCTCGTTCGCTTTTGGGTAGTACCATTGGAACTCGAATTCACATCACGACACACCACACTCACTGTATCTACAAGACTCTCTGAGCACGAACCCTTAGTGACTGTTGTGTTTAGCACTATTAGGATTACACATACTCGATAATCTGAAGCCTTTTTTTGTTCTATTATAGAAAAAATTACAGTCATTTTCAAAACATAACCTATCCTACAAACAACACAACTACAGCTCTCATCAATCGTGATTAATCTAATATATTCCATACTATAACAAAGATTATTCTACTATCCCTATAAATTGGTTCGGTTTCCTTAACTTAATTAACGCTTGAGTTTCGGACGTGGCTGGTATCCAACGAGGAACGTTATTAAGTTTGGAGTCAGCTCACAACGTGTGGTAGAAGTAATAGACTTATTGCGAGACTAGGAATTTTACAAGCTTTATATTAACTTGCACTGGATGTAAGTATTTAAGTTCGTGTGGAATCTTGTGAGTTAAACATAACAAACTTCCAGGTTCACACTTTGCACGCAGATGTATATCGCGTGAAAATGCAATAATATGACAAAATGGGGCTGATCTGATGATGGATTCGGAAGGAAGTGAGTTAGTTGGTCATTCGTCAGAGTTAATTTTAACTCTTTTAATTTAGTTATTCCAAACTATTTTAAGTGGCGTAGTCAGCGAGGAACCTGATTCCCGACGAGCTACTTGTGAATACTGCGTTCAAGACAACTTTCTCATCAATCTTCAAAAAATGCAAAAAAATGCATTCAAAAAACCTAAGTGAAAAACAATAAAATTCTATCTCGACTCTGAAGCTACTCTCGGTAGCTCATCTCGACTCTGTTAATATTAAAGTCACAAAATCGCTTCAGCTTATGCCCAACACCAAGCGTTGTGATGAAGACATAAAATGATTACTGTCTACCATTAAAATGGTAAGCAAATTGGTATAATAGCTTCGAAATGGTCAGTGTCGTGTTACAAGTATCCATTAAGCTAATAGATTTGGTAGATAGCCTTTTACAAACAAAATATTATATTTTATTTTACTTTGTCTATTTATCTTAAAACTTATTGAAAAAGTCGTGGTGGGGTAGTGGTTGAAGCAATTCGCCTTCCGTACGAGAGGTTGCGGGTTCAAATCGATTTGTACTTCTAAATCTTCATCATCATTTTTTTTTTTTCATCATCATCAGCCTATAGACGTCGACTGCAGGACATAGGCCTCCTCCAAACCTCGCCACATCGACCGGTCCTGCGCTGTCCTCATCCAGCAACCTCTCGCGATCCTAACCAGGTCCACCCTGGTCCACCTTGTGGGAGGACTGCCTACGCTATGCATACCAGTTCGTAGTACCAGTTCAGTTCTGATCACAATGTGTCCTGCCCATTGCCACTTCAAAGACGCATTTCTTTTCTCTTTCTTCTATTTCGGTAACTTTGGTTCTTCTGCGGATCTCCTCATTTCTGATTTGATCACGCAGAGAAACACCCACCCATTTTCCAAATCTTAATTTGGAAAATTTTTGAGCAATTTATCACAACACCACTGGCTAAAAACGATGAAGAAAAACATCGTGAGGAAACCTGCATATTTAAAAATGATTCCAAATTTTTTCTATGATTTATGAAGTGTAAATGATCGACCCTGATATTTCGTTCATTGTTGCAAGCGCCATGATCACGGGAAGACTGAGTACTGCGGGTAGGTACTACTTGTGTAAGTAATGAAGTTTTATGAACCAGAAGTGGTTTTACTTTTTAAAAAGCATTATTTAATGGTAGGCAAGGAACCTCCTTTACTTAATAATGGAAAATAATAAAAATAATACGCGTCTGAATCCAAAGCAAGTCCAACGTATCTTTTTTCACGACCTCTCCAAATTGGTGCCAATCCCAGAACCCATAGATAAGCTGCGCAGTCTATCAGTTCCATAGACAATATATGAGTCGGCTTCGGGTTACTGAATCTTTTCGCTTGACATTCTTAAGAGTAGATAATTGCAAATGCTTAAAGAAACTTAATTTTTTAGTTTTTAAACCTATTATTCTCTATTCTAAGTTCATTTAATCTTGAAATATCGGCCCCTGTTTTAAATGGGACACTTCAACATTAACCTCTCTCTTCGTGAGTCGGAGCGTGAAATTGAGATTTTAAAATTGCACTTTTTTAAAAGTCACCCTGTAATTTGGTCTAGACTCTTGGAGATAGGATTCCTGGACCAATACATTAATATTGACAATAGTATTTCAAAGGGCTTATTGAAATGAAATAGATCTGTATATTCATTTATTCACTTATTTTTTACATTCTATTTTTAAAATAAATTTACAAAACAATCAAATTTAAAAATACAATATAAAAAACAGAGAGCCACTGCAGGCGGAGTCTACGACCCAAGCCATCAGTAGTCAGGGCTCAAGAGAAAGGAACCTCCTCACAATACGCGCCGTGTCAAGAACGACCGCCTTCTGAATCAGGCCCCTTACCCAGCCGGGGAGCGAAAGCTTCTCTAGATGACGGTCGAAGCTTTTCGCTATTAGACCGTGCACAGATACAACGATCGGAACAATGATGGTCGATTCAACACGCCACATGTCGGTCACCTCGTGGGCCAGGTCCAAATATTTTAGGAGTATTTCTTTTTCTGCCTTCACAAGGTTCTCGTCATGTGGAATGGTGACATCAATCAATACTGCCCGATGCGCATTCCAATCTATTATCACTATGTCAGGCTTATTGGCAGCAATAGTCCTGTCAGTGATAATAGATCGGTCCCAGTAGAGCGTTACATGACCATTATCAAGAACCGGCTGAGGCCAATACTGGTAATAAGGTACGGCGGCTTCAACAAGGTCGTATTTCAGAGCAAGTTGCTGATGAATGATCTTAGCTACTTCGTTATGCCTGTGCAAGTACTCGCCGTTAGCAAGACGGGAACAACCGGAAACGATATGTCTAATAGACTCTCCCGGACGGTGACATGCCGGCAAATATCGACCGTCCTATCCTTTAGAATATATGAAATAGATTATTTTTAACATTGATGAAATATGAAAAAAAAAAAAAAATTGTTACAGTCCATTATCAGAATGGAGCCATTTTGTCATATTATTGCATTGTCACAAAAAGAAAAAAAAGTCCGACGAATTGAGTACCTCCTCCTTTTTGGATCTCAGTGAAATATTATTAAAACTATTTACAGAGGGCGCTATCGTCGTCTTTTCTTTGCATTTAAATGTAAGGGGTGGGCCATATAAAGTTTGCATGTTGGCTGTGTGGCATGTTGCGCCATCCTGTTGAAACCAAATGTCGTCCATGTCATACTCTTCAACTTTTGGAAACAAAAATTCGTTGAGCATAGCACGGTAACGCTCGCCATTGACCGTAACGGCGGGTCCTTGCTCATTTTCGAACCGCCGGACCAACACCCACACCAAACCGTAACTCTTTCTGGGTGTATTGGCTTCTCAATGGTGACGTGTGGATTTTCCGATCCCCAGATGCGACAATTTTGCTTATTGATATAGCCTCCGAGATGAAAATGGGCTTCATCTGAAAAGACGATTTTTCGGTAAAAATGCTCATCTTCGGCCAAACGATCTTCTGCCCATTGGGCGAACCGAAAACGTCCCATTTCGTAAATGTCAAACCTTTAACTAAATTATGAACACAAATTGAATGAAATTTGAGCTGTCATTCTCTAAATAAATAGTAGTTCAAAATGCAAACGTTAGATTGCCCACCCTATATAAAGTAAATAAAATAGATTCTGTCGCCTACACTCAGTCACACATAGAACTTTAACGAATTCAGAATACGAACTAGAATTGAAATAAAATCCATATATATATGTATATCTATACATATAATAAAAGGATAGAAAAGTCAACATTGCAAAATACACTCCCCCAAGTCAAACAACCGTTGAACATTTTGATGGCGCGATTCAGAATCCATACATTTAGTTCTGTAAAAAAGTCAGCTTTGTCCGGGATAAACTCGAAAACTGCTGCACAGATGTACTTCAAATTCGGCAAGAATATTGCTTAGAAGTCGGGTCAACACATAGGCTATATATTATAGTGCTATCATGTCCGAGGAACGGGATATAAATATAATAAATTTCATTACACAATTTTAGAGCAACGACATCTATCGGCGTTCAAGTCAAATTTCATGTTGAATCATTTTTTTATTAGTACGAGAGCTAGCAACGTCGGGAAAACAAACATTTCAGTAAAGCCAGTTTTTATTTTTAATTTTTATACATGCTATCTCTCATACTCTTTCACATTTATATCAGTTGGCAAATTAATTTTGGTTTTTAGGTCCTTAAAAAGCTTCATTAGAAAATAATAATTCAGAATTAGCGTCTGACACAGAAGTACAACAAAAAAATATCTGGCAATAATAAATTCATGTAGCAAATAGTATAATAAAAATAAATTAATGAAAAAAATGTCTTTAAATAATTTTAAAAAACGGTTTTTATCCGTACTCTACCACTACCGGCTACTACTAGACAGTCCGTATCGATAAATACTCTGTCAAAAACGTTGCTAGCTCTTATACCATAATTTAAATTTGATTGTGTCATTTTTGGCACTGTCAATGGTTTTTTATTAATTGTCATAGATACAAGGAGTTCTGTTCCTTTTTATAAATTGTGTCTTTAATTCGTTTCAGAGATAAATAAAATCTATACATACATATAAATAAACTAGCTGGCCCGCGCAACTTCGTCTGCGTCACATAAGGAAATTTTCTCACCGTTTAAACCTTCCCTGGACTTCTACGAATATTTCAAGATCCAAATCGGTTCAGTCGTTTTCGTGTTTTAGCGAGACTAACGAACTGCTCAGCAGCGTTATCAGGACGTACGTGACGATACTTCTGCTCATGTATCGCAAGACCGGGACGGAATGCAAGAGTTGCAAGAGCAACCGTGGCTAAATAAAGAGGGAAGTGGATTCATGTACAATGTTGCGATTAACTACGTCGCACACGGTGATATTGGCATCTTAGAAGAAGTGTCTGCCCGCAAGTTGTCAAGCCCGCAAATGGAGAGTACGCTTGGAGTCTGCAAGACCCACCAGAACTGTTGAAACTCTTACTAAGCGGCGAACATCCAAAGTCCAGTCATTTTTTGAAAAACATCCGAGTCTATAATAGCGCCTTCCAGGTGACTTCGCTTGGTGCAAATCAAATCGTTGAAACAGAGTTCATGCCGACATTCAAGATTCAGGGACAAGTTTACCATCAAATTGGTTCGCTGCTACCTACAGATATTCCTAAATTTTTGCAAATTAATTTTGTAAGTGATTTTGAAGAACAAGCAAGCCTTCGAAGTAGATCCATCCCCAATTTGGACGTGCTCAAGAATTCTCCGATGTCCTTCTATGTCTTGGTGAAGGTACTCTACCAGAGGAGAGAGGTGGACAAGTGGTGCTTCCAATGTGTCTCGGTAGAGTTGTATCCAGCTTAGAAGAACTCATTCGCTGTGTGCACAACGACATCAGTCGTATACCACACCAGAAGAATTCTTGGGTGTGTGAGCGAGCCACTTTGACACCATGATCAGGCTGCACCAATTGACGAATGCATTCTCTCAGAAATTGAGAGAAATGAAGTGGTAGCAAAGTAGGTAACAACTTTATAAATACTGTCGTCGAGCAAGATGATGCCACACATTATCCTGTGGAATTTTTGAACTCTCTGTCAGCAAGTGGACTTCCAGCGCATACTATCAAGCTGAAGGTCGGTTTCCCGATTATGCTTCTTCGGAACCTAACTCCTCCGAAGTTGTGTAACGGGACCCGCGAAATTATCACTTTTTGCTCTTCAATTTAAAAAAAAAAACAGTCTTATTCTGTTACTCTGCTTAGTGTAGATATGAAAGGTAAAGAAGAAAACCAGTAAATTAATGTTAATTTAAAAGATATAATTATTGGTATATTATTATGGTGATGTACATAGAATTCACGCAGACGACGTCGCAGGCAATAGCTAGTATGTAATATTTCAGTATTTCTGACAAAGACCTCTATAACTTCGCATGACCTCAAGAGAAATGACCTCATTTGAGACACAATCTCTTTCAAGATGAGGTGATAAAGGTCCTCTTCTGGTATAATATTGGAAATAGAAAATTCACATTTGTATACAGATGGGTTTTACTATGAGGTGGAAGTATTTTT
The DNA here is from genome assembly GCA_030269945.2 of Trilocha varians. NCBI lineage: Eukaryota > Metazoa > Arthropoda > Insecta > Lepidoptera > Bombycidae > Trilocha > Trilocha varians. The sequence goes on along the minus strand of AP028278.1, from coordinate 13,725,163 downwards.
TATACAGGGTGGAGTATTTGAATGTCACTATTTTAAAATATTGTTTTCGAGGCTTTCTTTTATTTAATTAACTATGTCTTCTATCTACAGGGTGTGATTTTTTGTAATTTCAGTAGACTGGATTCTCCGGTTACCATTTTTTTGAATGCTGAATATACACGGTGATTTCTTAGTGAGGTTACAACATATTGAAGGTCATGGTAGCTGATGGTTATATACGACCAGTAAAAATATCATTACCAAAGAATATGGCTTAATGCCTTAGTAATCGCAACTTATAAATATCTATCTTCCTATCAGTTGGGCCGTTGGCTCGTCTGCCTACATGGCAATAAAAAAATAAAAAAAATGTAAAATTCTTGCAAAAAATATGGTTTTTCGACAGCTGATGGGTGTGGCGGAGGTGTGGGGTCGATTACTAGAGGTCGTTAGTCAACACTCTTTTAAGCGAAATTTGTTATGTTTGAGGTAGTTTTGTCGAATTTAGATTTGAAAAAAAAAAAAAAAATACCTATTTTTTGTAATATTCCGTTTTAGAACAGAGTATTCATCACCCTCATGCAATATGTACCTTCTTTAAAAAATCACCCTGTATATAGCAAATGTAGAATCAAACTGCTCCTAAAAAAAAAATACGAATTTTGTTTGAGAGGAGGCTTTCAAAAATCCCAAACAAAAAATGTGTGTCAAATCTCACTGAATAGCTTATTTCTCATCAATTTCAATTAGTCGTAGTCCTAGCTTCCATATTATTGGAACGAAGTTCCTAATCGCGCGTTATCGAAAGGGGGCTAGACGGAAATTCTTATGAAAACTTGTTCTGACACTTTTTTGTTTTAGATAATTATCGCTAGATGGCGCTGTGATCAAAATATTTTATTTAAGTTAAAAGAGAGAGTTTTAAACTAACTAATTATTATAAACTTAAAAAAATTAAATTTTATTACAATTCCCTCACTAATTAATCCAAAGGAACTTCGTTCCATCCGGTTGTCCCTTGACACCTCTCAAGTTTTTTATTTTCAAAAATAAAGGCATGGTTTAGGTAATAAAGTAATTTCCCTACTTTACTTACTTTAAAGTTCTCTCATTATAAAGACAGACATGTCATATAACCTATTTAAAAAAAAAAACGAATCATTATATTCTAAATACTTACAGAGATTGTGACAGATATTTCGAAAGTCCAAGCTTCGAAATCTTACTGCCTTTGATTCCCTCGTTGACGATATTCGTCACCGTCAAAAAATTCTTCGTCATGTTTGACTCTTGAGAAGCCACTGGTAAGCACAGAGGATTTAAGAAACTGTAACCCTTTGCCTTTTCGCGCGGAAAAAGCAAAGGATTTGACGTTTAATGAACTGTCAATGTCAAACTTACTTTTCGAATTCGGAACACCACATCGATATTAAAATTTAACAATTTTTTGCAACAATTAACACGCTAATATTTAACAAATATTGCTTTTTTCTCTCTTTATTTATCACAGATATTATTTTCGATGTATTTTTTGTTTCATTACGATTTTTGACCTGTAAAAGAAATTTTGTGGGTTTATTTTTTGTTAGATATTTAAGATTGTATGTACTTTCGTGTTAAAGATTTTTAGATGAGACATCAAAATGGCGGTTGTAATTTTAACTTATAATATTAGGGTGGCCGAACCATTTAAGAGCAAGGTCCAATTAATGACAACTTCCAAATTGTAGTCAAACGCGACTATTTTTTTACATCCTGTGTTAATAAATAAATAGAACGTATCTTCAGCTTTATAATAATATCACTTTCGATTGTTATTACATTCATTATAATAATGAAAACTTCATTAAAAAAACTTTTTTCTAAAACTGAAATTAGAATTTCTACATACGAAATGTTTGAAAGTTCCTAATAATTGGGCCCGGGATCAGATACTTAATTAAACACCGATCCTACACGTGTATTGATCATGAACTGTACTGTACTGTAACAACCCATTACTGCCCACTGTTGGGCTCAGGTCTCCTCAGAAGAGGGATTAGGCATAGTCCACCACGCTTGCCCAGTGCGGATTGGGGACTTCACATATCTTCAAAGGATATTTAGAACCCTTTTCCGACATGCAGGTTTCCTCACGATGTTTTCCTTCACCGTTTATAGTCAGTGGTGTTGTGAAAAATTGCACATAAATCTGTTTCACATTTAGATTTAGAGGTACAAGCCGATATAAAAGGTAAAAATATTTTATATTTTTTCCATAAATTACACAGTTCTGAACAACGCATTAGTTAATAGTATCTCCAAAAATGCAACTCTTGATACATATAATTGTCAAACGTTGTTTCACATAGTTTCAATGTCGGTCAATACATACAAAACCCCCGTTTACATGTTGGTCGACAGACAACGTCATTTGTTTTACGTGTTGGACGTTGGTGAGCCAGGAAACGCAATACATAATTCATTTCTCCCATGTAATATCAAACTTCGCTCGTCATAATATATATGAAATCATGGCTTATTTAAATATGCCTTCATTACTGTTATGTCTCGTTAGGATATTATATGGCACGGCTATATGTAGGGTTAAGATATAAGTTGAAGAGATTTAAAAAAAATCGTTAATTATATTTTATTAACTTCATGTTTATAAAGTTGTCCATGTTTAATAATAATTTATTGTAGTAACACCATGCTTTATGAGAATTATGCAGGTTTCCTCACGATGTTTTCCTTCACCGTTTTTAGCCAGTGGTGTTGTGAAAAATTGCACATAAATTAATTTCAAATTAGTGGAATGCTAAACAATCATAAAAATAGTTTTTAAACAAATTTAATCAGTCCAGGCTGTTCAATCCATATTGAACATTTAAACTTTTTATATTTTATTTTGTATTCAAACTTTTTTGTTTTCCTTAGCGCGATGACTCTGATAAGAAAGTGTTTTATGTGGGATGCTATAGGATCCAATAAAGAAAAGAGTTATTGTTTGTTAAAAGTTTTGTTATTCATTGAAACAATGAAAAAAATATAAAATTATTATAAAACATGACTACTCTCCTATATGGCTAGAACAGAAGTGAAGTTTGACATAGCGCGAGACACGAGACATAGATTGAACACAGGCGATTGTAAGTGCTTCTATGCCTAATAAACGAAATCGAAGTAAAGAACTTGCTAATACAAGTAAAACGAGCCCAAATACGACAGATCTATCTTGTTTAGCACAAGAGTTCCTATGACCTTCCGAATCACCATCAGATCAGCAGATACATCCAGTGCATTTAACAATTTTTTGCAACAATTAACACGCTAATATTTAACAAATATTGCTTTTTTCTCTCTTTATTTATCACAGATATTATTTTCGATGTATTTTTTGTTTCATTACGATTTTTGACCTGTAAAAGAAATTTTGTGGGTTTATTTTTTGTTAGATATTTAAGATTGTATGTACTTTCGTGTTAAAGATTTTTAGATGAGACATCAAAATGGCGGTTGTAATTTTAACTTATAATATTAGGGTGGCCGAACCATTTAAGAGCAAGGTCCAATTAATGACAACTTCCAAATTGTAGTCAAACGCGACTATTTTTTTACATCCTGTGTTAATAAATAAATAGAACGTATCTTCAGCTTTATAATAATATCACTTTCGATTGTTATTACATTCATTATAATAATGAAAACTTCATTAAAAAAACTTTTTTCTAAAACTGAAATTAGAATTTCTACATACGAAATGTTTGAAAGTTCCTAATAATTGGGCCCGGGATCAGATACTTAATTAAACACCGATCCTACACGTGTATTGATCATGAACTGTACTGTACTGTAACAACCCATTACTGCCCACTGTTGGGCTCAGGTCTCCTCAGAAGAGGGATTAGGCATAGTCCACCACGCTTGCCCAGTGCGGATTGGGGACTTCACATATCTTCAAAGGATATTTAGAACCCTTTTCCGACATGCAGGTTTCCTCACGATGTTTTCCTTCACCGTTTATAGTCAGTGGTGTTGTGAAAAATTGCACATAAATCTGTTTCACATTTAGATTTAGAGGTACAAGCCGATATAAAAGGTAAAAATATTTTATATTTTTTCCATAAATTACACAGTTCTGAACAACGCATTAGTTAATAGTATCTCCAAAAATGCAACTCTTGATACATATAATTGTCAAACGTTGTTTCACATAGTTTCAATGTCGGTCAATACATACAAAACCCCCGTTTACATGTTGGTCGACAGACAACGTCATTTGTTTTACGTGTTGGACGTTGGTGAGCCAGGAAACGCAATACATAATTCATTTCTCCCATGTAATATCAAACTTCGCTCGTCATAATATATATGAAATCATGGCTTATTTAAATATGCCTTCATTACTGTTATGTCTCGTTAGGATATTATATGGCACGGCTATATGTAGGGTTAAGATATAAGTTGAAGAGATTTAAAAAAAATCGTTAATTATATTTTATTAACTTCATGTTTATAAAGTTGTCCATGTTTAATAATAATTTATTGTAGTAACACCATGCTTTATGAGAATTATGCAGGTTTCCTCACGATGTTTTCCTTCACCGTTTTTAGCCAGTGGTGTTGTGAAAAATTGCACATAAATTAATTTCAAATTAGTGGAATGCTAAACAATCATAAAAATAGTTTTTAAACAAATTTAATCAGTCCAGGCTGTTCAATCCATATTGAACATTTAAACTTTTTATATTTTATTTTGTATTCAAACTTTTTTGTTTTCCTTAGCGCGATGACTCTGATAAGAAAGTGTTTTATGTGGGATGCTATAGGATCCAATAAAGAAAAGAGTTATTGTTTGTTAAAAGTTTTGTTATTCATTGAAACAATGAAAAAAATATAAAATTATTATAAAACATGACTACTCTCCTATATGGCTAGAACAGAAGTGAAGTTTGACATAGCGCGAGACACGAGACATAGATTGAACACAGGCGATTGTAAGTGCTTCTATGCCTAATAAACGAAATCGAAGTAAAGAACTTGCTAATACAAGTAAAACGAGCCCAAATACGACAGATCTATCTTGTTTAGCACAAGAGTTCCTATGACCTTCCGAATCACCATCAGATCAGCAGATACATCCAGTGCAAGTTAATATAAAGCTTGTAAAAAATCGCTTTCGTCTATAACTTAGCTACATTTTCTCTGACATTGATGTAACGTCTGAAATGTCACTTAACACCAAATTAGATATTTAAACGGTATTAGGACATAAATGATGGGAACACGGGTAACGGAGTTTTTCCTGGTTTTAGCACAAGATTAATTACAGAAAGTAGGTATTACTTTTATTTAAGGAAAACAACCGACTTTCATTTTTACGAATAGTTCAAAAAATAATTATAAAAGTTGAGAGGTGTCATGGGACACCCGAATAGAACGAAGTTCCTTTCGATTAAAAGATATCTTTTTTTTTTCCTAACGTAACGCGCGATAAGGAATGTATTTTAAAAGATTTTGATCACAGCGCCATCTAGCGATAATCATCTAAAACAAAAAAAGTGTCGTGACGACGTTTCGTAAGAATTTTTTCCGTCTTGCCCCCTTTCACAACGCGCGATAAGGAACTTCATTCCAAAATATATAACAATCGTTTTACTTTACACCAGACGCACTTAAATACAGAAATCCCCGAGGAAGACATTAAAGCCCATTGCTTTAAAATGTTTTCAAGTTTGAATGAAATTATAAACAATTAAAATCTATTTAAGACTTCTTTTGAAGTATTTGTTTCAGGGGATTGCGATAAATACAGTAATTATATGCCTACCGGAAAGACACAGCGTTGATGTGAAGAAGCTGCCCTTATTTCTCGCATTTTTAGTGATAAAACCTTCTGAAACATACCTGCTTTCTTTCTTTCGTGTCATATTTACCATCATCGCCTGCAAGGAACGCTCCTGATGTATGAAGTTGATCTGTGTGTTCGACGTGTTGCCATCTGTCGTCATAGCGTTCTTATTTTTTGTAGTGATCAGACCGAAAAAGTTTATATTTACATAAAATTAAGTTAATTAACTTTGTTACTTAAATGTTGTTGTTAAAAATGAAACATAATATCACAGTGCAATGTGAGCAGTGTTTGTACAGTCGCGGACCCAATAGGGGTAAGTAATATACTAACTTACAAACACGTGAGTTCAAGATATAAAAAACGTTGTTTTAATTCGTGATGAAAGCCGGATTTAGAGCTCAGTACTCTTACTTGCTCTACACAAATTCTTTTCGTCTGCGGAAGACAAAAGAATCTTATCACGCTATCATCCGATATGAATCAAGCATCCATACAAGTGTGATGTATTAAAACAACGACCTGAACTCATTTGTTCAATGCCAAAACAAATACTTGGGCAAAACTTAGTTCCGAAATGCACCTTAAATTGTAAGACAACAGTCATGTTTACCTTTGAAAAGTTAGGTTAGAATAATCTTATTCTAAGCTACTCGAACTAATTACATTTCAATGCTGTACAAAAAGGGGCTTTGGCTTGACCGAGCTTATTATATATAGCATCTCGCCGGGTCGTAGACCTCCGTTTGGCCTATTATCACTAATACTACAATACTCCACAATGTAATACAAGTGGTTTTATCTGAAAAGGTAGGCTGGTGGAGAATGCCTGTGGCTTTAAATCCAGTTAAATATAGACATACCGGGGTATAAAACAATAATTTATACAGGCAGAAGTTTACTGAACAAAGTTTGTTCGTTCAATCATAACAATTAGATACCTTCTTCCGCTTCTAATAAATCTATTAGATTAAATGGCAGGGTGGCCTATATATATACAAATACCTGAAGCATTAGCTTTTCTTATTGTACACAACATAACAGCATTAACATAAGTTAACATAAAAAATAAAACTAATAAATTTATTTTTAAATACTAAATTAGTTACAATTTAGTGATATTTGTCTCCCCATAGATATACATATTACACACATTTAAAATATAGCATGAACAGAATGCCTTTATAAATCTCATCAAAACATTCCCTTAACTGTTTCTATGACCCAAAATATACTTCAAATTACAAAATAAATAAAAGGTTATATTATAGTGTACATACATAAATATCTATTAAAATTAAAATACTTTATCAAATTATAAGTTATTTAATAATTGAATAGATCTTAATATAATAATTCCTCTCAATAGTAAGTTTTATTGATCAATTTAATTAGGAATATTGTATATATTAGCTTTAAAGAGCTAGTATCTCAGTGATACATTCCAAATGCAAGCTGGGCAAAACTAATATCTAATCCTTCTATTATTTTAAAGTTAGTCACTTACCGTTACCTTTTAAACAAAATCACACTCTCATTATCAGTAGAATGTGATAGCAAAAATATGCAACAATTTATTTTAAAGTAAATATATATATGGCTGACTTGAAATTGAATATAAGATAATGTAAACATATTTCAAGAAAAAATAATATCTTGAATAGACATTTCAGTTCTACTATTTTATGAATTGTTGTTAATTATTTGAAAAATAAGGATCACTGAACCAAATTCCATCTGGGTATAATGGAAACTAAGATATTAAATACTAAATGTGTAATAATTAGTTATTTACAAGTTTGATCAAAAATATTACTTGAGATCTGAAGTGTAGTATCAATAAAACATTAAATTGTACAATGTTATTGCATTAGGACAGCATAGTCATTAAAATGGCTAGTCTATTTCTGTATAGAATAAAAAGAACAATAATATAAAATAGTCTATAATAATGTTAAATACCTTAACAATGCCAAATGAACAATATAGACATTATAGACCTTGAATGTCTGGGCATTCTTGAAGCTAAATAATGTGATCGTTACAGCTTCTGAGCTAAAATTATCCTGTAGGTTACATTACAAAAATAAGATCTCTACAGGGTGTGCTGCATTTTTGCAAATACAAAATTTTATAAATGATGGCTCCTGTAGGTTATCAGTTTATTTTAGATAGTGGGACCTTAGTAAAAGGGTGATACACAACACAAAGTTTGAGCTAATTCTTACAGCTGACGCTGCGAAAGCGTGCATTAAAATAATATGCCCTTGTGTCCGATAATTTGGAGTCAAAGCCAACGAAAGTTGCACTCCTACAGTTGTTGCAGTGTCTATGACGTTGTCCCTCATGTTGCGCAGATGAGGATGGTCTTGTACTGATTCAATCAGACTACCGAAAACTGATAGCCTTTCATTAAAAGCAAAAAAGGCACACTAGCTTTCCCTAGCGCTCACTAGCATTCTTCTAACTATAACCGAGCAGTTCTAAAACTGTCGACATTCACCTCTCGGGGAGGTTGTATGGAATTGAAATGGCTGTCATTCAGACGGAAGACAGGTATTTGAATGATGACTTGCAGGGATTGCTTCTCTGCAAATCCATTGCGATATTTTAAGCTGTAACTGAAGCTTTCAACTTAAAAATACAGTGGATTGGTTGTCGTTGAAATTCAAACTCACGGGATCAATGCTTTAGGTGTTTCCTTCACACTTTGCATACTGATAGTACAGTATTTTGGCTGAGCGGTCACAGATCGAGAGCTTAAATGGTTCCTAAAATCTGATAATAATATGTACTACACTATGAGCAATATTTCGGCTAGTTGACCTGGGTTCGATAGCCTCAATATACTTTGGCTTGTCGTTCTCAATTCGAAAGTCTTAATGGACCAGTCCCCGACAGAGGATCTGCGGAAGATCGGATCGGATCCAAATTGATCGTATAACCATAATGAGAGAGAATTGGGCTAGTTTACCTCAGTTTGAAAGCCTCAATGGTCCCTATATTCTGATTATCCCACAATGGGAGTAATATTCTTTGGCTTGTCGATCTCAATTCGAAAGCTTTAATGGACCAGTTCCCGACAGGGGATCTGCGGAAGATCGGATCGGATCCAATATGCCCCTCCGCAGGCGGACAAAATGTTCCTCCAGGCCTGAAAAACAGGGGGGGGGGGGCAGAGAGCCAGAGCAAGAGAGCAAGTCTGGAGTAAATTTAATTCAAAATAAGTTGGCAAACAACTTCAACAAATTCTCTATGCTTATAATCAGTGGTGGGCAGTTCATAGTGCAAATATGCATTGCAGAACTTATCAAATTTCACTGAGAATAATTCAAATTATTGATGTGCAAATTGGTAAATAATTGAATATGGAGATTCAAATTAAAATAACACTAAAATGTGTTAATGAGTAAAAGACAGGATAAGTACCAGCACATTCAAGCCACTAAACAAAATAGTATTTTACAAGAGGTTCGGCACCTCCAATTAGTTCGTAGCCATTAACAGTATCAATTTTAGAAGCCAGCTACTAGTACTGGCTAGATTCTTGCATATTTTCACTTGATGTGTAACTAGCTGTATATCTTTATTAATATTCTCCATAAATCTGCACCTGCTACAGGTTATGTGCAACTGAACCCTTTTTTCTATCAAGCCTTTAGGGTAAAGGAAGAATATGAAGGCAATTAGCCTCCTGTGTCTTGTGATGTTACTCCTTTTAACCAACTAGATACAGTCCTTGTAATAATTAACCTTTTGATTCCTCCAGAGGATCTATAAATATTTCTAATAGTTCTCTAGTAGAGTTCATGAATTGACCGTACTAAACACATACATGAAGTAATATTATGACCAGAATTGGGTCAAAAACTGACATCATCAAGGACAGACAATCAGTATGGTGCCTATAAAACAGTTAGAGAACTCCAAGAATTCACATATATGATCTAGAGGTCCAATTAAATGGAGTAAGGTGAGCCAAACAAGATGTCCTATGAGGTTCATCAAGCAACTTATCTCATTATAGCAAATGATCAGGTAAGGCTTATTTTATGAGTTATTAGTTTAATTCAAGCATAGTGAGACAAGCATAAAGGACATACACCTGGGGATAAGTCAGATTCCTTTTTATAATAAAATGAAACAGTACCATTATGTACAGTTTTAAAGATATGTCATTTGAAGAAAAATTTTGAAAGAAATCAAAAAGATTATATATGGTAAGCAAACTGGTTAAATAAGATTGAAGAAAACAAGATTATAATATTAATATATTAGAATATTAATCTAGTGTTTATCTCTATCTACAAAAGAAATGAACATTTGATTTATTTTGACTGCAATTTATTTTTAATAGTAATATAGTCAGCGGTGGTAGTCTTTATCTTCCCTACTAATTCGGAGGTTTATATGTTAATCTAGAGCTCAACTGATGCTCTTAATTCTAACACAACTCGGAACTTACTCCTCACATTAAATAATTGTTTAAAAATATATATAAATAATAATATTATAGAAGAATTATTTCCACTCTTATCTATTACTGTAGTTAACTACTAGAACCAACGATTATTATGATAATAATATTATAATAAGGATAAACAGGAAAAGGCCCAAAACACGTGTTTCTTATTTATTATTTGTTTATACATAAAATATGAGGTTGTAATAAAATTAAATGAGAGTATTAATACAAAATATAAAGTACATTTTCTAACAATACTGTAACATTACTTTCGGTTTACAAAACTGTTATATTATACATACAACTATTATACATACAATATTTATTAAAAGATTGTTTTGCTTCACATAGCGTTTTTGATAGTTACCTACCATCACCAGCAGATATCAAACAGGTCTTCACATCAACGCTGTGTCTTTCCGGTAGGCATATAATGAAACTGTTTTACACAAAATAAAACAGTTATTATGTGCCGAAAGAAAGACACAGCGTTGGAGCAATGTCCTTGCTGGCGAGTGAAGACGCTATGACGACAGATGGCAACACGTCGAACACACAGATCAACTTCATACATCAGGAGCGTTCCTTGCAGGCGATGATGGTAAATATGACACGAAAGAAAGAAAGCAGGTATGTTTCAGAAGGTTTTATCACTAAAAATGCGAGAAATAAGGGCAGCTTCTTCACATCAACGCTGTGTCTTTCTTTCGGCACATAATAACTGTTTTATTTTGTGTAAAACAGTTTCATTATATACAAAATTACTTTATAGATCCCTACTAATATTATAAATGCGAAAGTAACTCTGTCTGTTACGCTTTCCCGCTTAAACCCCTCAACCGATTTTGATGAAATTTGGCCATAGAATTATTACAGCTGGAATCAACATCATGAACAACAGAATGAAGCCAATTTAAAGCGCACCGATCGAGCGTAACAACACGATATCTCTAGTTGATAGTCGTGATGAGGCGCCATTTAATTTTTTTATGATGGAACATGTAATTTTGGATCTGTGTTTAAAAATGTGTTTTAATGGTCAAGATTTCAATGAAGTCGATCGTTTTCATTATTGTAATAAGATAAAAAAAACTTGAGAGGTGTCATGGGAGACCCGAATAGAACGAAGTTCCTTTCGATTAAAAGATATCTTATTTTTTTTTCCTAACGTAACGCGCTATAAGGAACGTGTTTTAAAAGATTTTGATCACAGCGACATCTAGCGATAATCATCTAAAACAAAAAAAGTGTCGTGACAACTTTTCGTAAGAATTTTTTCCGTCTAGCCCCTTTCGATAACGCGCGATAAGGAACTTCGTTCCAATTATTTTATTTAAGCTTTTACGATGCTGGATATCATTTATAAGTGCAATACAAGTCTAGCCAAGTAAAACAAGCCCGAACATACACTATATTGTAAAGTACAGGAATACCTATACCTATATTCCGACTCCATCAGCTTCATGAAAGTTAATCAAATTAAACTCGCAAGATTCCACCCGAACTTCCATAGTTACATCCATCTAATAATCGAAAGTTTATATGTATGGATGTTTGTTACTCTTTCACGTAAAAACTACTGAATGGATTTGAATGAAACTTTACCACAATATAGCTTATACATCAGAATAACACATAGGCTACAATTTTTGAGGTTTCTAATGTGAGGTCATAAAAAAACATATTTTTTGCGGTATAATAGTACAGACGTCGCGAACTAGACGGGCTAGACGGGACGAACCTGAAGTCCACGCGAACGAAGTCGCGGGCAAAAGCTAGTGTTAATATAAAGCTTGGAAAAACATTGAAATCGGTAAAGTAGCTCTTTTTTGGAATTATGACAGCTTATAAAACTTTTCTCGAGTTGTTTTTACGCTAAACTAAAAGTGTTAGCAAAGTTCATCTTGCTAAGTTCGAAAGCTTTTAGCTTTATTGGAAGCTACGGTAGTCGAGATGTTGCTCTTTTTGAGAGAATTTATAGATATACCTTGCATAAAACATTGACTCCGGTGAAATAAACACAAGCTTGTAGCCAAAAATACATGCTGACTAAAATTAATGACTATATAACTTGCACTGGATGTAACTATGTAAGTTCGGGTTGCATGTTAAATTTGACAAACTTCCCAGTTTCCGATTGAGTTGACTTTTTGCACGCAGATGTATATCGCGTGACAATGCAATAATATGACAAAATGGCGCTGATCTGATGATGGAGTCGGTAGTCATAGGAACTCTTGTACTAAATACGATAGACCCGTCGTGTTTGGGTTCATTTTACTTTTTTACTTGTCTTGGCTAGCACTCTACTGATAATATATAACGAAAATTTATTACACAAAGAAAACTAGTTTCACCAAAAAACTAGGAAAACCTACAGACCGAATAAAAACCTATTCAGTACATTTGTAGACCCCAAGGTCTAACAACATTTACGCCAATTCACACCGAACGTAAGGTTGAAAGAAATATTCACGCCAATTCACATTGAATTCAAGATGGAAAAATGGCCGCCGGCTAATGGCGGGAAAAAACTTAATGTTACACACCTAATTTAGTTAGACGGGTTCAGAACATATTACTACGGAAAAAAAATATTTTGAACTAAAATGAAAATTCACCAATTCTTATTTTAGAATAGCAACCAGTCAGATCTTTATCAAATTTACATGAGATAATGTCCAACGTGTCTGCTAAGAAAAAAGAATCATCGAAATTGGTTCATAATATGGAGTTTAAATTAATAATAAAAAAAAATAATTTCGTTAAAAATTTTAATTTTTAAACACAGAGTACCAGGTTAAGCTACTAGTCCGATTTAAAAAAAAAATATGTATGTGTGTAAAATAGGACCTCATGTCAACTATAACCTCTCTTCTGAAACAAAAATCACCAAAATCGGTCCAACCAAACTAAAGTTATATGAAAAACAAAAAAAACACGAAAACTCCTCGAAGTCAGAAACAAAATTACAATCAACAGAAACAAACTCGAATCAATCAAACAAATTTCTATAAATTTGTCACACAAAAAAATACTTGTACATAAAAAAACAAACAAATTTCTATAATAGCAGATAATAATATAATGCTGAAAGCTTGCTTTAATGGATTCACTTATTGACTCCCTTTCGGGGTTGCCAGACTTTGTAAAATCACCAAAAAAGGATGGCGCTTGAAACAGTGCTGAAATATCGGAACCTCTCAATTAAAAATAATCGTAATAAGAACCCGTTTAGTAATAATGTAAGTGAAATATTAAATCGACTGAAGAATGAACCGAAATTAAATGTATATGGTTATATTAATTCTTACTGCAATTAAGCATTTTCTTATCAAGAGTATTAATATAGAAGTAAACTTTTTGTTTCATTCCAATCGGGCTTTTCGTTGAGAAATTATCGCGAGTATAAAACGCAATTTTTTTTTTGTCTAAATTCGACAAAACTACCTCAAACATAAACAATTTCGGCTAAAAGAGTATTGACTAACGACATCTAATGATCTCGCGCACCCCACACCTCCACCACACCCATCAGCTGTCGAAAAACCATCATTTTGCAAGAATTTTAGATATTTTTAAGTTGCGATTATTAAGGCATTAAGACATCATCAGCTACCATGATCTTCTTTATGTACCCTCACTAAGAAATCACCCTGTATAAAGTATTAGTTGTCCCGCGAAACTTCGTCTGCGTCACAAGTCTGAAATCGGACCAGTTTCAGAGCCTATTCGAAACAAACAAACAATCAAAACTTTATAATATAGTTTTTTTTTTTGGACGGGAGGAAATTGCCGGACTTCCACTCGCTCCGAGCAGGATATGTGAGGGTTGAACCGCACTAAAACCTCCCGCCGCTCACGCTCGACGTCCGATCCCCGGAGAACCCGGTACGAGGCTGGTAGGGGTGACAGGACGCGTTCGCGATTGTCGCTCACGTATCGCCCCGTCACCCTCTATAATATTAGTATAGCAAAATTCAATTTTACGCTGGCAACCCTACCTCAGACGTAACCTCGGCTCCCTTGGTATTTGAATAATTTTATCAGTGTTAATAATGTAGGAAGGAAACCATTCTCGACTTCAGAATGATTTGACGACCCAAATGTTGGTAGAGCGTGAACCGAACAATGAATTTTTATCGCACTTTGTCTTTGCGAGTCTTTGTAACTTTTGGAGTTGATCTGATGATGGAGTCGAATGGTAATGGTAGAATATGGTATGAAGTATTTTTTTTTATTACCTTGTAGGCAGACGAGCTAATGGGCCACCTGTAAGTGGTTACCGTCGCTTATGAACCTCTGCAATGTCAGGGGAATTCCTTCAATTTGAAAAGTTCATTTATCAAGGAAGGATATTGTGGCGACTAATAATAGCGTGCAAGATCCTAAATGTTAAACTTAAAAATCAAGAAATAAATCAGGAACTATGTTTATTTCATCTGTGTATCTTGGAGATTGAGAGTGAGAGTGAGAGCTGATCTGATGAAGTCAAAAGGTAGTGGCCCGAAAACTATTGCCAATTTTTGGCTAAATAGTATTCTCAATTTAGACAGGTCAACAAAATCTATTTTTTTCCTATTTCTTTCTTCGATTTATGGAAATCCAACAGTAAAAGATTTTGAAATCAGTTTTTTTTTATTGCCATGTAGGCAGACGAGCCAACGGGCCACCTGATCGTAAGTGGTTACCGTCGCTCATGAACCTCTGCAATGTCAGGGGACATTGAGGGGTCGTTACCTACGACCTAACTTTAAGGACCCTCCTCAAGGCTCGTTTGAAGAAGGACAAGTCATAGCGCTCAGGGAATACCGAAGAGGGGAGCTCATTCCATAGCCGGATGGTGCGTGGCAAAAAAGTGTTCCTGAAAAGTGTTACTTTTCTGTCCGTCTCTATGTATGCTTAAATCTTTAAAACTACACAACGGATTTTGATGCGGTTGTAATAGATGTCGTGATTCAAGAGGCAGGTTTATGTGTATAATATATACATGATATAGTAGAGAAACACTCATCATTTTAGCGGTTTTTGATGTCGTAAATAAGCACATTGCTTTGCATTTCTCCATTCGTGACATTTTTTTATTTTTTTTTATTGCTTTGTAGCCATTCGAGCTAACGGGCCACCTGATCGTAAGCGGTTATCGTTGCTCATGGACCTCTACAATGTCAGCGGACACTGCGGGTCTCTACCTACGGCCTACCTTTTAAGGACTTTTTTAAGCCTCATATTTTGACATAGATCAAGTTCAGCTAGTATTAACCCCTACTAATATTATAAATGCGAAAGTTACTCTGTCTCTTACAATTTCCCGTTTAAACCTCTCAACCGATTTTGATGAAATTTGGCACAGACAATCTTTGGACCCTGTGGAAGAACATAGTTAATTGAAAGTGACGCAGACGAAGTTGCAGGCCCGCTGGCAGTTTATAATTCCAGTGATGTAAAACGTTTTAAGCTAAAATATTTGCCAAAACATGTTTTAACACGAAAATACTGCAGGATCGTGACCTACTTATAGTGAGTACTATTGAGCTGTTACGTAACGGGATATTCCGTCCTTTTCATACTTCAGTGTAAAACCGTGTGTGTGAGCAGGACGAAAAATGTAGTACAATTCAAATTAATTGGTATTGCATTCGAATTGAGAGGCTTTTGAAGAGGTTATTTCAATTGTTTTTTATGTGATTGGTTTTTCGCAAACTCACTATACTATTGAAAATATTTCTATGTATGTTGGATAGTGTATTTTTTTCGATACATGCAGAGAATTTGAGCAGTAGGTAAAAGAATATAGTCAAGAATATAGTCTTCCCGTGATAATGGGGCTTGAAACAGTGCCGAAATATCGGGATCGCTCAATTGAAAATAATCGTGGAAAGAACCCGTTTAGTAATAGTGTAAGTGATGTAGATAACCGCGAGTGTTTAAACAAATTTAAAAGAATATAACTTTTATCAACAATACAACCTGGATATCATGAAGCAGTAGAGTAGCTAGACAAGTAATACGAACCCAAATATGATGACTCTATCTTGTTTAGTACAAGAGTTCCTATGTCTTCGGATTTCATGAGATGATTTCCATGGCACCATATTATTGCGTTGTCACGCGATATGTATGCAAAATTTCAGCTCAATCGGAAACCGGGGAGTTTGTAAAATTAAATGAAATACTTTATTTTCAACATTGATGATAAGCTTATTCTTATAGATGTCAAATTAAAAGGTACCACCAGTTCGGACAAAAAAAAACAGTTTTAGCCACTGTCCTTAGAAAAACTGGCAAGAAACTCAGTGGGCATGTCTTTTTTGTAACATTATTAGATTTTTTTTTAATGTACTGTACTTTACTGTAACAACCCATTACTGCCCACTGCTGGGCTCAAGTCTCCTCCGAGGAGGGGTTAGGCATAGTCCACCACGCTTGCCCAGTGCGGATTGGGGACTTCACATATCTTCAAAGGATTTTTAGCACCCTTTTCCGATATGCAGGTTTCCTCACGATGTTTTCCTTCACCGTTTTTAGCCAATGGTGTTGTGAATAATTGCACATAAATCTTTTTCATATTAAAATTTAGAGGTACAAGCCGGTTTTGAACCCGCGACCTCCCGTACGGAAGGCAAGCGCTTCAACCACTCGGCCACCACGACTATTATTTATAAAATGTATTTTTACCAAAACAAATAAAATTTAACTCCCAAGATCCCAAACTTACATAGTAACATCCAAACCATATAAAGCTTTTATTAGACACAGTTTATAAATACCTAAATAAACGAACAATGAGAGTATGACAAATTTATCATAATACATCATGGCCGACAGATCTGTACGCCAAACAATGTCATTGTGCATGGTGACTTATAGAGAATACGGGGGTGTATTCAGACTAATGAATAGTGGTCTTTATAATACTGTCATTTGATCGAGCAAAGTTATCATAATTTGTTTTAAAGAAAACTTTAAATACAAGCTTTAAAGATTCAGTATATTATCATGTAGCAGTATAGTGCTAGCTACAAGTAAACGAACCCAAAAACGAACGGTCTATCTTGTTGGAACGAAGTTCCTTATCGCGCGTTATCGAAAGGGGGCTAGACGGAAATTCTTATGAAAAAGTTGTCAAGACACTTTTTTGTTTTAGATGATTATCGCTAGATGGCGCTGTGATCAAAATCTTTTAAAACAATTCCTTATTTTGTTTTAAATGAGTAATACTAGATGGCGCTGTGATCAAATTTTTTTATTTAAGTTATAATAATTAGTTAGTTTAAAACGTCTGTCTCTCTTTCATAAAAAAAATTATTACACGTCCCTCACTAATTTATCGAAAGGAAATTCGTTCCATCCGGGTGTCCCTTGACACCTCTCAAGTTTTTTTAGCACAGGAGTTCCTATGACCATTCCGAATCCGTCATTAGATCAGCGCCATTGCATTGTCACGCGATATACATCTACGTGCAAAATGTTAGCTCAATCAGACAACGGGAAGTTTGTCAAATTTAACTTACAAGATTCCATCCGAACTTACATAGTTACATAGTCACATCCAGTGCAGGTTAATACAAAGCTTATAAAATGAATACGACCGACTTCCATTGAAATCTTGTTCGTTAAAATTTCAAATTTTTAAACACATATCCAAAAGTACTACTTCGATCTTAAAATAAATTAAATGGGACCCAATGATTTGATTTTGGAACGAAGTTCCTTATCGCGCGTTATCGAAAGGGGGCTAGACGGAAAAAAATCTTACGAAAAGTTGTCACGACACTTTTTTTGTTTTAGGTGATTATCGCTAGATGGCGCTGTGATCAAAATCTTTTAAAACACGTTCCTTATTTTGTTTTAGATGATTATCGCAAGATGGCGCTGTGATAAAAAAAAATATTTTTTATAATTATTATAACTTAAAAAATAAAATGTTATTACAATTCCCTCACTAATTAATCGAAAGGTACTTCGTTCCATCCGAGTGTCCCTTGACACCTCTCAAGTGTTTTTTAAAGAAAACTTTAAATACAAGCTTTAAAGATTCTAGATATTATCATGTAGCAGTATAGTGCTAGCTACAAGTAAAACGAACCCAAAAACGACTTGTCTATCTTGTTTAGTACAGGAGTTCCTATGACCATTCCGAATCCGTCATCAGATCAGCGCCATTGCATTCTACGTGCAAAATGTCAGCTCAATCAGACAACGAGAAGTTTGTCAAATTTAACTTACAAGATTCCACCCGAACTTATATAGTTACATAGTCACATCCAGTGCAGGTTAATACAAAGCTTGTAAAATGAATACGATCGACTTCCATTGAAATCTTGGACGTTAAAATTCTATCTGAATTATTCAAATCTCACACTCAGTATCCGAACACCGACTGAGGTCAGAACCCACGTTACACGGAGCGGCACGACGCGTTACACACCATCACAACATCCCCACCACAGAGTGGAATCATTTTCCAAGAATATTACACACAACCGGGGGATGGTAGACCGCGCTCCCCGACCCACGCTGATTCTGACCCAGCGGGGTATTCCGTGGGAGGGTGATAAGCGGGCCCATCTTGGCGGCCGCCGACCGAGAGAGCCGGTGGTCGTATCGCGTCGCGGCGTCCCTAATAACCCCGTGCTGGGTTCTGGCTTCAGCCGAGATTCGGACGCTGAGTATGAGCGGTTGGAGGTTTTAGTGCGGTTCAACTCCCACATACCTCCCCCGCGGGTGGGGATCCGGTGATTTCATCGAACTCAAAAAAAATAGAAAAGAAAATTACACCAAATACTGTTTAATCATAGTTTTTGAGAATTACAACTGCAATATTAATAAAATACCACCCTATATAATCCTAAATACGTCCCCTATCATCTAAATAGGTCAACCACGAACTTAACTTCTTGACGTGTACATAGTTAAGCAGGAGTGCCTCGAATAGTCTAACGTAATACAAATATACCAGCGGGTAAACTGCATATACCTATTATACAGGGTGTCCCAAAACTATGCGACATGAACGGGAAGTACCTTAAATATTAGAGATATAATGTTTTGCTGAAACGAAACATCATTTTATTTTTGATGTTTAATAATACTACATTCACAGATTTTCGTAAATTGCTTGGTTTGTCTGAAAATCGAGCTAACAAAATCGGCAAAAATCAACACCCTGTATTTTTATGATGCCAATCAAAAGAACAGTTAAATACGAATAATCTTTTCTAACAAACACAATGTCTTAAACAAAAGGAACAAGGTGATAATCGTGATTCACAATTTTAATTACCTTATTTTCCACCATTTACTGTGTTTGTCTAACTAAAACAAATGAAACCATCATTCTAGCTATCCAAGCTTTGACAGATTACAAATAAATTTTGGGACACCCTGTATGCCTATTGGGTATCGGGTATTTTACCGGGTATTTGCCCACCTCTCACTCCCACCACTGTAACTCCTGTGTAGCCAGGATCCACAGCGGCGACTATCGTAATGACTCTGAGCAGTGAAGCCCAGGAACCCGAGAGAAAGCTAACTTGTCTTGGGCCCCGCAACGAATTTAATCAGAAGATGATAGAAGGAATAGGAAAACATGAGTTTCGACTTCCCTTCTCGCAAAGCAAGAGACAATAAAATAACATTGAAAGATGCATTACGCCAGAATAAAGAAAATTACCACGGACATTGATTTTATTAAATTAATTAATTATTAAATTAATTGGACCTATGCGGTGAGCTGTTAAACTATTTAGGATGCCAGTAATTAGTGGAGCGCCGTAAGACATAAAAATGGTAAAATCTCGGAACCCAGGGCCAGTCAATGAATCTGTATAACAAGTGTTTGACTGCATTATTAAAACCGCAAATAAAAAAGTTAAAAAAAAAAAATTGGCCGATCTCGATTACAACAATTTTTATAAACAATTTACTGAAAAATGAAAGGCGCAAGGGGGAAAAAATGTTTACAGTAAAGATATTAATTTTATATGTAATAAATTATGTTTGCAGAGTAAATTCAATGTTAATTTATTAGATTTTCGTAAAAAAATTATTTACAAAAGAAAATTTAACCTTAACTATATACATTATTGTTCATTATTGTCGTCGTCGTCGTCGATTTCGTTGATGTAGATTGTAGGTAAAGGATTAGTACAGCTATCACCATTGCATTCTGAGCAAGCTGCAGTGCAGTTTAATCCACTTTTCCTGCACCCACAAGATGCTCCACATCCTGTTTTGCATGCGCAAAAAATAATTTTTAGTAAAGATTCTGGAGCTGGTCGCTGCGTCATTGTTAGCGGTATCAATATTCCGCGTTCATCTTTCCAACCCCATTCTTCTGGTGATATTTCTTTTCCGAACCATGTTTGAACTTGTAAATATACTCTTTTGAAGTGTTCAAAAGCGGCATCTGCAGTAGGTGGTAAAGACGGCAGTTTAACGCAGGTATTTTTGGCAGTTGCTTTCAAAAAAGAGTTATATCTCAATGCATTAAGATCTTTTATTTTTTGGGGGGCATTATATAAAGCAAGAGTGCATGTAACACCAGCTTTAAAAATTTCATTGATGTCTTTGCATTCATTTTTAAAAACTGTCGCAGCATTTTGCAAGTCCGTTCGTTTTTCGAAATTTTTTGCAAACACGTTTTTGCCACGTTTAAAAAAAGCTGACGTCGTGTCACATCCAGTGAATGCATGTAAGAACAGAATATGCTCTTTACACTTTGGTAATATTTTTTCTAAACTCTTAGAAGAGTACGCTCTTTGCAGTATTTTGCCTTTGGATGGTTTTCTAAAATAAATTTCTCGGTCTGGTGGTGAGAGCGCAGTCAATAAAACTAAAACATCTACATCCTCGGACACTACAGCAATGTTTTCAGATTGCAGATTAACAGCAGTTTCAATTATTAGTCTGTCGGCATCAGCTTCTGCTTGGCAAGAAAATATTTTATTTTCTGTGAGTGTTTCTCGTAGCATATCTATAAGCCTACTCTTATTTTTGGCATTCGATAAAAATTTTTCCTGTGCTACTTTTAGTGGCATGGTTTTATCAAATATTATGTCATTACATGCGTTTTTTTTACAGCGACGCGTTCGTTCCATTGATTTTGTGCAGCTCTTCTTGTAACCATCAAATACGACATAAATGTTGTGTCCATAATTGTTATGTAGATATCTGACATAATGTTGACAAATTGTACCGAAATTTTCATCTAATTGCCACTTGCAACGATGTAATAACATCCCTCCATCAATGACGTAGGAAAATTTTCGTACATCGTTCACATCCACTGACACTTCTGGGAATATGTCATAAAATGTAGATTTTGTTGTTTTTCGTATTTCACCATCTTCAAAGAGAGCAAGAGGATAAGGAGCTAATTCATAAGTCAAGTAGTTTTTTAGTTCTTCATCAGATTTTTTTAATACGCATATACGCTGAAATAATAATAGCGGATCAATTGGAATAATATCATCATTCACTTTGATTTTGCTAGTGGATGCCAACAAAGGAATGATCTTGTCTTTTCTTGATAACTTAACTTCTTTGAAATTTATTCCATTAATTTTCTTCATTATTTTTAGACCTTGCTCAAAAGCTGCGTAGCAATTCACGTTTTCTTGCCCAGTTATTCCAGTTGCAATAGACATAATGACACCAACATCAGGGAATGGAGGATGTTGAATAAAATATTCTTCCAATTTTTTCACGTCAATGTCGTCCCTTTTGATTCGTGCATCGGTTGAATCAGCGTGTTGATAACTTTTTTTAAAAGATATATTACAAAATTCCTCTATACCTTCTATTATATCTTTTGAAAAAATAACACCTTTTATCCATTTATAGACAATACTTTTCGTTACACCACGTTTAAAAGGTCCGCCTTCAACACTCATAGATTTCATTAATGTTTGTTCTATGGTTTGATCCGTGGAAATTCCAGAAAAAAATACATCGGAACGTCTAGCAGTAAAATAACCCTCTGTGAATTTTTGAAACTCTTCTGGGTCCATTTGGATAGATAATTCCTGCATGTCTTGCAAGTACAGTTGCGCGGACTTTGCATACGGAAAATGTCCTGATGCATGGAAGTATGGGATCATCCTCTCAATAGTTTGTAAATGCAGATTCCAATCACCCATACGCTCAGCTGCAATAAAATCTTTTAGCACTGATACCATTCGAAAATAGCTGATCCATAATCTGGACGTTTGATTTTTACTCTCTATATCATGTAATTTTTTTTCAACAATTTCATTTAAACTTTGAAATCCAATATTTTCCGTTATTTCCGTGTAATTAAACATTTCAAAAATATTAGCATTCGTCTCATCAGCAATTAAAGTTTGGAATTCCGAATTATTTTTTAATAGATCATCGAAAATTAATCTAGATAAAGCTAGCTGCAGAAGTATATGTGCACGTACCGCTCTAGCATATGCACGTCCAGACATGATATGATCGATTGAATTTTCGGCATAAACCGTAGAGAGGGCTTCTTTAATTCCACTTCCAGCCATTATATAACCAATAGATCCCATATAGGACATTAGCGTATGAAAAGAGCCCAATCGGACAACAGTAAACATCTCATCTGATAAACATACAGCTGAAGTTATATCGCGCGATTTTATATACAGAGGTTGATCAAATGTTACGATACATGTCTTCATATTTAATGATTTTGCATTGTCTACTGATGTTTTCATCGCCGTATACAAAGTGTTATAATCACTTGGAGATGCATTAATGAATGGTAAGAATATTATTGACGAAGTATCAAAATCATGTGTACTTGTTAACAAATTCATGAATCCGTTCCATCCGGGGAAGTCATTATTGGTTTTGAATTTTAGATACATCCAGAGAATGTTCAATTTTGAAAAAACTGTGGGGGTTAAATTGGGCTCTTGCTCCGAAATTTTTATTTGAAGTTTTTTCAATCCTTCACCAGCAGCAGCCGGATATATTTGAAGAGGTACATGAGCTTGATCAGAAATAGTTGTCTCTGTTGGAATCTTATCTAAACGTTTAATTGGTTCCCTGGTTTCTATTTGATCGCTCGGAGTTACAATTTCAATCGAACCCAAATTATGAAAAGTATCTTTGCCGTCTAGTGTGTTGACGTTAAAATCTGCGTTATCGTGCACAAATTGTACAAAAGTACCTGCTTTTATTTTCACAGGACTTGTGAATGTTGCAGAAGCTTCATAAATTATTGCTTCTTTGTATGATCCGCAAAAGCCTAAAGCGTTACATATTTCTATTATTTTTTTGGAGCCAAATTTTCTATGAAGAGTAACAGCTAAAGCCACATGCAGTGGTGATATAAATGAACGAGGCCTTACTGCAGATATTATCGCATGAGCTATTGAGGCGCATTTCGTTTGATAATGATTTATAAACTCTGGTTTACCTCTTTTGTCATTTAAAATTATTTCTGATAACAAAAATGACAGAGATTTTGGTATTGTCTCATGAACATGGTTAAACATTTTATCACTAGCCGGATACATTTTATTATCATAAACCTGCGTCCGAATGTGTCGTCGTAAAATTTCACCAGCAGCCTTCAAAATACGATATTCTTCTTCTTCATCATCTTTTGACCTCTGACTGTACCAGTTATCGGACAATATTTCATATTGTTGTTTTTTAAAACATATGATTGTATTAGATCCAAATTTACTGGAGAATACAATATTATCCTCATAATGGTTCATTAACCTCTTTTTTATCGTTTTATCATCAGGAATATGATCAATTGTCACAATACTTTTTAATTCTGCCAGTGAAAACTGGCAGTCATCATTTTCTTCAATATATTTGAAAATCTGCTCCATTGCTGCATCTACTTGTATTGTGACTGGATGAATTTTTTTATCTCTCTGGGTCTGTTTTACGGTAGTTTTCAAACGCATATAACAATCCGCGTGATACTTAGCGTCCTGAGCTACTAGATCTAACACACCTACAATTTTTTTATGGATATTGCGACAATATTCGCTTTTCTCTTCGCTTACCAAATTTAAAATAGTTTGCTTGAACTCAGAAGTAGTTACGTAGCTGATTTGCTGTCTTACCGATTTGGACTTTCTTCTTTCCTTCATTTCATCCGCTTCTTTTTCACATAAAAAGCACTTATTTCTCCAATCAAAATCAATAGAAGTAGCCGTTCGCAGTTTTTTTTTAGGTGGAGAACATGTTGATGTGGTGTTCTTTTTTTTTTAAATAAGCATTAATACATCCTTTATTGATATATTTTTGTCTGCATACTGAATGCACGTAAACAAATTCGCAAGTATTTAAATACTGAGAAAGTCCATCCCCTCTTTCCACAGAAGCAGCTTTCAGTGTTGGTATTCCTCTAGTGACTTTTATAATATCTCTTAGCTCAGAGCTTAATTCAGAGCTACATCCAATTTTGTCACAAATGAGGCAATCATTATTTATATTATCACTATTGCATGGTTCACCCATTTTGATACGAGGCTGTAACAACAAATATTACTAATATCAATAACTAACCTTTATATCACAATTAATTAAAATTTCAGATGTAAGGATTGGAAATTTTTTTTTTTTTAAACAAAAATGTGAAAAAATCGGAATATTCACTATTTTCCAATAAATTAAATTATTATTTCTGCATAAAATACATAAAAATAAATCAACTGTTTGCGTAAGCACTATCTTATAGGAAATTTCATGCAGATTCCAAATATATATTAAATTTTACCATTACATTCGAACTTTTAAGATCGATCTATTATAAAATATACTATTGGATATTCACAGTTGTTTTCAAAAGCATGTAATATAAATAATAAACAAATACTTACTATTTATGCCACTATTTTCAAAGTTTGTAAAACTCAGTAATTAACTTTTATCACACTCACTCCACAATAATATATTTATTTTTTAATTATTTTCTTTTTTTTTTTTTCGAAGCAAACAACAACTACATATGAAGCCTAGTAAGTTGTCACGTGTACTATTCTGCTAGGGCCCGCGTTAACAACACCCAACAGCTGCTGTTGCCCCCTCTATTCCCCTCCCCACCCTTCATCGTTATACCTGCAGTCCCTTGAGACCCAACATGAAGTTTGTAATAGTTCTTCTTTTTAAAATCTAATTTTACACTAATATAACTTAAGGAAAACTCCAAAAAAATAATAATTATTTATAATAATTATTAAAAAATTAAGATCGGACAAAATATTTTTTTTAACATTTTTCTATATGCTATTAAAAACACATTGCCATAGTTTATAAAAAGATTTATTTACTGGCCCTGGATTCCGAGGTATAAACCTTACGGCGCTCCACTAAATAGTTACGGCAAAAATGCTTGAATGCACGGAAATTTGCGCTGGATAGGGGACTTCACACATCTTCGAAGGATTTTTAGAATCCTTTTTCGATGTGCTGGTTTCCTAACGATGTTTTCCTTCACGGTTTTTTGCGAGTGGTGTTGTGAAAAATTGCACATAAATCTTTTTCACATTAAGATTTAGAGGTACAAGCCGGTTTTGAAACCGCGACCTCCCGCACGGAAGGAAGCGCTTCAACCCCACGATTTCTTCAGCGACTATTCATTACATCACTATTCTGTAGATACTGTGAATCTTCTTGAAATATTTCAATCACTATTTGGAAATCCTTTACCGTAACTGCTAATTGAAATAAACAAATAGGATCCTAGAGAATCAGCTCGTTGTAATCCCTAAGGATATCAAACCGGGTCTCTATCAAGCTTGTTAGGAACCTATCTCACTGTGTACGGGGTTTTAACCTACAATATTTTGCTGTAAATTAGTCTTAAAAAACATCGAAACTAACTTTCTACAAGCTTTATATTAACTTGCACTGGATGTAACTATGTAAGTTCGGGTGGAATCTTGCGAGTTAAATTTGACAAACTTCCCGGTTCCCGATTGAGCTGACATTTTGCACGCAGATGTGTATCGCGTGATAAATGATAATGCAATTTGATAAAATTGACGGAAGAATAAGAATAAGAACCATTGTGCTAAACAAGATAGACCCGTTGTGTTTGGGCTCGTTTTACTTGTATTAGCTATCACTCTACTGCTACATGATATCCAGGATCTTAAAAGATTGTATTTGAAAGTTTTCTTTAAAATAAAATTATTATTAGTCTTCAAATAGATAGACAGTTCTTGCAATGTCAAAACCAGGTTACAAAAACTCAAGTTGTGTAACCTACCGTAATTCTTCTTCACATCGTGTAATGAAACACTGTAAAATGAACTCTAATAAAGTAAAAGAAAGTTAATTTGTCCTTGCAATAAAAATACTAACAAACAGACGTACATAAAACTTTATTATTGAAGCAATAACTTCCATTCATTGTAAAGATTTCATTTGAACTCCGTGGAGTTTCGCATCGCTGACTTTTCCAGTTATAATAGAATATTATGCTCTCGTTTCCCCAATCCACATTGGGCAAGCGTGGTGGACTATGCCTAATCCCTCTTCTGAGGAGACCTGAGACCAACAGTGAGCAGTAATGGGTTAGTACAGTAAGGTACTTTATTATCAACATTCTTACTGATGTTAGAGCTAAAAAATAAAAAAATAGCTACCGTCCTGAGAAGATCTGGCAAGAAACTCGCGAGCGTTTTGGAAAGAAGTTCCTTATCGCGCGTTGTGAAAGGGGTCTAGACGGAAAAAATTCTTACGAAAAGTTGTCACGACACTTTTTTGTTTTAGATGAATATCGCTAGATTGCGCTGTGATCAAAATCTTTTAAAACACGTTCCTTATCGCGCCTTACGTTAGCAAACAAAATTATAAGATATCTTTTAATCGAAAGGAACTTCGTTCTATTCGGGTGTCCCATGACACCTCTCAAGTTTTTTTTGGTTTTATTTATATTTATCAGTATATTTGTTGAAATGTATTTTTACATTACAACACGGTATAAGTGGAAAAAAAATCGATAATATTAATGAAATGACCTGAGCAAATTATTCTCATTTATAAGCATAAACTTAAAAGCGACTACACCCTGTATATGTTTCTAATCAAAATTTAATCAAAATGTTCGCATCTAATAAGTTTAAATTACGCATGATTAGACATTGAACGATAATTAATTTTAATTATATTGTTTACTTGAAAATTTCATTGTTTATACCCAAAATTAATTAATTTATGAGACCACTTATAATCAGATGGAGTATCTGCTTCCTACCAATAAAATAATGGCCGTAAAACCCAAAATGTTATAGTACTTTTAAATGTTTTCCCACCAACAATTCATCATCATCTACTGCTGGACATAGGCCTCTCTTAAATATTGCTGATGAAAAGTTATGATAACAATATGACTATTTTTCATCATGATAATGCAATGAAAACGAAATATGACTATTTTTGTAAAGATCTCTTATGTTGTGTTTACTAACTGGTTCACCAACGTCCAACGTAAAAACAAATGACGGTGTCGACCAACATGTAAACGGTGGTTTTGTATGCATTAACCGACATTGAAACTATGTGAAACAACGTTTGGCAGTTGACATACCAGTTGTCATTTGCGTGCATTGGAAAATAGCGAGACGATATATAAAAGTAAGTTTACATTATATTATGTATAAAGAAGATTTTAAGGTACTATTTAAAAAAGTCGAACTTTTATGTTAAAAATGTTTTAACGGAAAAATTGGCGTAAACGCAAGAGGACTTGCGTATTTTAATGAACCGATTTCTATAAGTATTTTTTTGTTAGGAAGCAGATACTTTGTACATTATCTCATTTATATTTGATAAAGATCTGACTGGTAGTTTTTGTGCTATGCTTGAGAAATAAAAGTCAGTCGTTTTCGTTATTGTAACATTTTTTTGCCATTAGGGCAGACGAGCCAACGGGCCACCTGATCGTAAGTGGTTACCGTTGCTCATGGACCTCTGCAATGTCAGGAGACACTGAAGGGCCCTACGACCTAACTTTAAGGACCCTCTTGAAGCCTCGTTTGAAGAAGGACAAGTCATAGCGCTCTGGGAATACCGAAGAGGGGAGCTCATTTCAAAGCCGGATGGTGCGTGGCAAAAAAGTGTTTCTGAAACGAACCGTGGATGACCGCGGTGGTTCCATATAGTAGGGATGAACACTTCGACGGCGAATACATAAAAGTAGAAGATTTGTTTGCTTCTATTTTGATAAATACGTTTCGTAGTTAACAGGCCAAGTCGTAAGCTTTAACTAGTAAATAAACTGAATAAGTTCAATGTCATTTCCCCTACTTTGTAACTTCTTCGGAAAACTTTTTAACTTACGCTAAGCTGTTCTTAGCTACTTCGGGGACGCCAGAAACATATTAAAATAACATGAGTTTTTGTATCTGCTTTATGTATTTCTTTTAGTGCATATTAACCATTAGTTTCGTGGAGAGAAAGTTTCGAGAAAGTCGCTGTGGCCGAGTAGTCGAAGCGCTTCCTTCCGTACGGGAGGTCGCGGGTTCAAATCCGGCCGGCTTGTACCTCTAAATCTAAATGTGAAAAAAGATTTATGTGCAATTTTACACAACACCACTGACTAAAAACGGTGGAGGAAAACATCGTGAGGAAACCTGCATGTCGGAAAAGGATTCTAAAAATCCTTTGAAGATATGTGAAGTCCCCAATCCGCACTGGGCAAGCGTGGTGGACTATGCCTAATTCCTCTTCTAAGGAAACCTGAGCCCAACAGTGGGCAGTAATGGGTTGGTACAGGAACCATTAGTTTACACTGCACCACAAAAATTTTATTACAAGCTTTATATTAACTTGCACTGGATGTAACTATGTAAGTTCGGGTGGAGTTAAATTTGACAAACTTCTCGGTTTCCGATTGAGCTGACATTTTGCACGCAGATGTATATCGCGTGACAATGCAATAATATGACAATATGGCGCTGATCTGATGAAGGAGTCGGTAGTCATAGGAACTCCTGTACTAAACAAGGTAGACCCGTCGTGTTTGGGCTCATTTTACTAGTCTTATCTAGATCTTTGCTGATACATTATATCCAGTTAAAAGCTTGTCTTCAATTCTTATTACCTAACATTTTCGTATATTTTTATGAACCTTGGGTTACATTATTGGACATTCAGTATATTATAGCCTTCGATACATGGACTATCCAACCCGTCGCCTCAGTGCTTGTTTGGCCAATCAGCACTCGAGCAAATTTTACAGGAGACAGCAAATAAGCACGGAATTTTCGTTAAGTGCCGTGTTGAGAAAAAAATTTAAATGAGTTTTTTATTGTTTTAGAATTGAATATTTTAAAAAAAATATTTTACCAGTCAGATGGAAATTTTATTCTTTATAATACTGCATTAAAAAGTAATTTTCGTAAAAAATGTCAGATTGGCCAAACAAGCACTGAGGCGACGAACTCTCAAAAAATCAAATCGGAATCCTGAGTACCTATAACGTTCAAACAAACAAACTCTTTTTAATATTAATATAGATCGTAAATTTTATTACAATACAAAAATCCCAAACAATTCTCTTTCACAAAAAAATGGTTCTCAAACTGTAAGACCCCATTAAAAACCACAGCATCTCAAAGTTTCAGTGAAGCCCTCTACGACCAAACTTAAATTTGCTTATAAATAAAGGACTAAGTTCTCAAGTTGTGTTTAAGTTGGCCAACTTGAGTTATTTCAAAGGTAAAACTTGCTAAGTTAAAATAGGCAAGTTATTTTGAGTGCTGCAGATTTCAAAATTAATAACTTTGCTTGCGACAGTTTAATGTCTATAGTAATATTAAAAAGAGGTAATGTCGTGATGTCGTGAACCGATTTCGATATTTTTTTAAATTATAGGAAGCTATATTATTCGTGTCATATAGATTGAATGTATTTTCGGCATCATAAAATTAATGTTTTTTTTTTCCGAGTTTTTTGGGATCGTTATTTAGAGAAACCAAATAGTTTACGATAAATGTTTGAATGCAATATCATCATCATCATCATCAGTCTATAGACGTCCACTGCTGGACAAAGGTCTCCTCCAAACCTCGCCACATCGACCGGTCCTGCGCCATTTGCATCCAGTGACCTCCCGCGATCTTGACCAGATCGTCGGTCTATCTTGTGGGGGTCTACCAACATTGCGCCTACCGGTTCGTGGCCGCCACTCCAGAACTTTGCAATATTATTTAATATAAAAATAAAATTATATTTCCGTTCAGGAAATACTATCTTTAATATTTAAGGTACTTCCCGTTCATATCGCATATTACTATTTATCTGGAATTTTTCACAACACCACTCGCTTATATGATGAAGGAAAACATTGTGAGGAAACCTGTATATTGAAAAAGGATTCTAATAAAATCTTTTGAAGATATGTGAAGTCCCCAATTCGGCAAGCATGGTGGACGATACCTAACCCCTCTTCTGAGGAGACCTGAGCTCAGCAGTGGGCAGTAATGGGTTGTTACAGTACAGTACAGAAAAGTCCTGGGTAATGGGCCAATGCTCTGACATTGTAGATGTTGCGACAATAACCACTTGTCATAGGACTGTTAGCTTATTAATATGTCATACTGTTAGCTTATTTTATATGATTTGCAAGAAAAAACATCGTGTATCGTTTAATATCCATTCAGACGTTGGACAGATGAGATCACAAAAGCAACTGGTACACTTTGGACCAGAATAGCTAGAGACAGGAACTTGTGGAAAGGCTTGGAGGAGGCCTTTGCTGAAGAGCAAACAGACAGGGGTTTTGAAGCAAATTTATGACTTTTTTTTTCTTATTTTATTTGTTTTTAGATTAATTTAGATTTAAGCTCATTGTATCTTGTCTGAATAAAAGGCTATTTTATTTATTTTATTATTTTATATCGTTTAATATCAGTTCTGGTCTTGACACTGTGTATCGTGAAATATTATTTACAGTTTTCTTATTTGAAAATAGTGCGATTAAGTCTATTTTTAATTTCTTTTCAGACAGTTTTCATTTTTCCCGTGATCATGGCGCTTGTAACAGTGTTGTAATATGGGGTCGGTCATTTGATAAAATCGTGGTAAGAACCTGTTTAGTAATTGTGTAAGTGAACTGTTTTAAAAGTATTTTTTCATTTTTATGTTGATGTCCTTCGTCTTCTTTAAACCTATAGGAATTGTTTTTTTATACCGTTCTTGCTTTCTGGTTTAAAATTTATTATTTACTAGGTGGCCCACACAACTTCGTCTGCGTCACATAAGGAAATATTCTGACCGTTTAAACCTTCCCTGGACTTCTACAAATATTTCAAGATTAAAATAAGCCAAATCGGTTAAGTCGTTCTCGAGTTTTAGCGAGACTAACGAACAGCAATTCATTTTTATATATAAGAGAAGAAGAAGAAGAAGATAGAGCATACTGAAGATGCATTAATGTTATGATAAATGCAGTTTTATCGTTGATGAATTCCTCTTTCAAGATTCGTTATTCGTTATGCGTGTTGATGTATTTTTTTTTCTGAATTTACCGGTTTTGATTATTTTTGTTTAAAAGGAGATATTTCACGTGCAATTTTAGATGATTTTTGGTTAACCCTTAAATGGACAATGTTGTTTTTAAACAACATACTAAACATCACCGATATAATTAACCTTCTTTTAGTTTTTTTGTTAATTTTGACAACTAACTCTGAACGAATTTTGTACTTAAAAAAAAAAAAAATCATATCTAGTTTTTTTTACTCATTTTTCCTAGACAGTAACACATGTCCATTACACAAATATATTTTTTAAAACGTGAAACAAAAATCGTCCATTTAAGGGTTAAGATCGAATAAGTACACAATAGTTCTTCAGTTATTCTTGTAGAGTCAGTTGACTTTCATTGAAAATATTTGATACAAACAATAAATACTATATTTCCATAAAATAAATATGGACTGTGGTTAAAAAAACGCTTTTGTTATACATATAGGTATATATGTTACAAAATTTCACCGCCTTTGTTACAAAAAAAAAACATAGCTTTTTCCTTAAACATTTTTACATCAATAATACTATTTTAAATAACACGAAAGTACATACAAAAATTAAAAAAAAAATGCAACATACCTATTACATAACAACAAAGTCACACCAAACAACACAATGTGTAACAACAACAATGAGTACGTTCAAACAACACCTTTCATTATTCTTTCTTTTAAAAGAAGAGAGAAAGAAAGAGTAGAGAATAGATAGAGACGTGTAGCGCGCGGGGTGGTCGAGAGAGAACTGAGGAGATGCGCATTCGGAGCGTAGACACAGCACAAGAGATATACAGAAGGCAAATTACATAATTATGTTTTACTTGTGGGCTCGCGCAACTTCGTCTGCGTCACTTTCGATTAATGGGTATGTTAAGCCTATGTTGTCTAATGATCTGTGCCTAATTTCATCAAAATCGGTGGAGAGGTTTAGGCGGGATAGAATACAGACAGACAGACAGACAGACAGAAAGACAGACAGAGTTACTTTCGCTTTTATAATATTTCTAAGGAAGTAAGGATTTAAAAAAAATTAATGTAAATATTTTAACTTCCATTTTTGAAGAATAGTACCTACCTACTAAGACCTAACAATCAAATAGGTCAATCCTTAAAACAATAACTAGCGCATACTGCACAGTAATAGTCGTGGTGGCCGAGTGGTTGAAGCGTTTGTCTTACGTAAGATCGCGGGTAAAACCAGCTTCTACCTAAATCTAAATGTTAAAAAGATTTATGTGCAATTTTTCACAACACCACTCGCTAAAAACCGTAAAGGAAAACATCGTGTGGAAACCTGAATATCTTTTTAGTCATCATATCGTAAGCGGTTACCGTCGCTGATTCTAAAAATCCTTCGAAAATATGTCCCCAATCCGCATTGGGCAAGCGTGTGTATACCCTCTTCTGAAGAGATCTGAGTCCAGCAGTAAGCAGTAATGGGTTGTTACTAAAAGTGCATAAACTTGCCTTCTGTTTGTTCATAGTATTGTGTGCCGTAGAAACCTTGTAGCTCGTTTGGCTATCTTTTGTTACACGGTATAATTTTTGTTTGTTTTGCTTCCACTTTTATTTGTTTGTTTCTAGTTATTTTTACTGTAATCGCGTAATCGGCTGAGTTGAAACGTTTAATCATCATCATCATCACCATTATAAAGAAAAGAAAAAAGAAAGAAAGAAAATCTTTATTCCTGTAGCAAAGCTTACATCAGTAGGTATATTTTATTTTAAGAGTGCCCATTGCCACAGCAAACGGACCACTGGCTCAGCATAATGCTGTCAAGTGAGACACTTCACAGCGCTGATTTTCAGCCAGCTCCGCGAGTAATCGGATGGACGACATCACCACAAACAGATCATCCAACATTCGTCCACTGCTAGACATAGGTCAAACTAAGCCAAATATTCGACCTCCTTGGGATCTTTTCGAAGAATCATATTATGAAAAAGTAATTAAATAATACAAATTTGTTAAAAATGCCAAAACAAGATTGAGGAGAAGGAAAAAAGCTTTAAATACTTTCATGCATTTATATCGTGGTAAGAACCCGTTGAAAATGCATGAAACTATTATAGAAAACCGCGAGTGTCTGTATAAGCTTTAAATTCTGGACAAAACATTCAGTTAAAACACTATTTTTTGTATTCTTGTAAAAATAATAAATGCCCATTTTTGTATATATTTTTCCTACTTTTAAACATGATGGTTTCTAATTCATTTTCACTAATTATGTTATTTTAGAAACTATGGTTCTTCATTTCTAAGTTTTTAGTTGTCAAGTTTTATTTTTGGATTGTATAATACTTTCTTCGTAAACTTATTCACTTATTCAGACACTTGCGGTTTTCTATAATACTTATCTTGATTCATTCATTTTCATACTTTGTTCGTAACTGTGTATTATAACCTTATTCAGACACTCGCGGTTTTCTATAATACTTTCATGCATTTTCAACGGGTTCTTACCACGATATTTAATTGGCTTCAGATTGTCGAGTATGTGGAATCCAGTGCTAAACATAACAGTCACTAAGGGTTCATGCTCAGAGAGTCTTGTAGATACAGTGAGTGTGGTGTGTCGTGATGTGAGTTCGAGTTCCAGTGGTACGACCCAAAAGCGAACGAGAAAGAGGGTAGACAGATTTGTTTGCTCTTAAATCGACCCGCAGTATTCAGTCTTCTCGTGATCATGACGTTTGCAACAACGTTGAAATATCGAGACAACTCAATTAGTTAAATATCGTGGTAAGAACCCGTTGAAAATGCATGAAAGTACTGTGTATTATATTTGATCGAAATTATTGTTTTATTGTCACAATTTTATAATACACTGACTGACTCGCGCAATCGTGCCTATTTTTGGTTGGTACACCTTAGTTTACGTTATTGTAGATTTAGTTAGAAATCTAATTTTCTTTGAAATATTATATAGCTTATAGTTTTCCTCGATAAATGGACTATCAAACTCTGAAAGAATTATTCAAACCGGTTCAACAGTTCCTGAGATTAAAGCAAAACTCTGCAGCTAACCATGGAACTCTTAAATTACTTGACAACAAACCTCCTCTGTATTTCAGTCACGTTCTTATGAAAATAACGAAAAATATAACCTTTAATACAATACAAACACGGATTTAAGATGAGAAGCTTTTGCGAGGAAATTTCCTTGACTTATTTACGGTATGGAATCGAATATTTTGTTTCAAACGCGTCTAATCGAAATCCGTAGATATAAATACAATTGAAGTTTTCTTTTTCGAGCTTACGGCCCATCTGATGGTGAGCGGTTTTTGACGTGACAACGTCTTATAAATTGGTTTGCCGGGTGACACTTCAAGAAACTGCGTTACGCTCCGCTCACGTTATGCGCTCACAATGAGAGCGAGTGCGAGGCACGCGTCCCTTCCACTTTTTATGTCTGTCTCTCTCGCTCTTAGGCGGGCTAACCATGCCCGAGTCGTTGTCACATAAAACTTTCGCCAGTATACCGACTTTACAGGCAAGCAATTTTTTTAATTTTTTTTATTGCCATGCAGGCAGACGAGCCAACGGGCCACCTGATCGTAATTGGTTACATCACTAATGAACCTCTGCAATGCCAGGGGACACTGTCCCGCTACCTACGACCTAACTTTAAGGACCCTCCTCAAGCCTCGTTCGAAGAAGGACAAGTCATAGCGCTCTGGGAATACCGAAGAGGGGAGCTCATTCCATAGCCGGATGGTGCGTGGCAAAAGTGTTCCTGACACGGACCGTGGATGGACGGTGGTTCCATATAGTAAAGATGAACTCCACCTCGACGCCGGGTGGTTACCTATCACCTACTATACAGGACTTTTCTTAAACCTCGTTAGAAGAGAGACATGTGCGGAACACCGTGGATTGAAATGCCGTGAAGTGTTTCAAAATCTTTATTTAATTTGCAATGTTTGTGTCTAAGTTTGAGTGGAATCTTGAGTGATAAATTTGACAAACTTTCCGATTTTCAATTGAGCTGCTACTTTGCAATAATGTATATCGCGTGACAATGCAATAATATGACAAAATGGCGCTGATCTGATGATGGAGTGTAAAGTCAAAGGAACTCCTGTACTAAATAAGATAGACTCGTCGTGTTTGTGCTCGTTTTACTTGTATTAGCTAGTACTCTACTGCTACATGATATCCAGGATCTTAAAAGTTTTTCATTTTTACAATTCATACCAATATTATAAAGCTGAAGAGTTTGTTTGAACGACAACCTCAGGAACTACTGGTCCGATTTGAAAAATTCTTTCAGTGTTGAACAGTCCATTTATCGAAGAATGCTATATTGTATCCTTCCGTGACGCTGACGAAGTTGCCCGGGTCAACTAGTTTGTCTATAAGTTACTTGGTACTTTTTTTTTTTATGGCTTTATTGCCACTGTTTTTGTGGGCGGCCCAGCCAATGTCAGGTTTAATAGCGAAGGCAACGTTTTATAAAAATTATTTGTCGCGGATTGACCAAAACGTCGCAACTTGGTACTTGTTGGGCAGTCTAATATATCAATAAAGCATCATGCATTAAGTCTGTTCACGTCTACATTACTTTCCCTAACGTAGGGACAACCCTTAAGGGACAACGAAGGTTGCAGGTCAAGGGTCATTTACAAGGGAAATTGTTTTAAGAAAAATGCTACACAAAAAGTCTTACAACTGTTTTATTGGGGTGTCAATTTTTTTGCAAAAGCTAGATGTGACGTAGCCGAAGTTGTGAGTTAGTCTTTAAATATTATAAAGAGGAAAGGTTTGTTTGTTTGTTTGTCACGAATAGACTCCAAAACTTTAGTTTATTGAATGAATGAATTTATTTATTTTAAACATCACTTTACACAATTTATCAATAAACAGTGAGTCCCGTATTAAGCAGAGCTTGTGCTACGGAACCCATTTACAGGTACCAGGTTGGACACGTCATCGGTGTATTGCAATGTTACTTTTTACTTTAATTAAGTTTATATAATAATAAGAGAAAAAAGAAAAGATCTAAAATAAAATAAAAATTTAAACACAAAAAAAGGATGAAGTATTTTCTAAACTTGAGCTTGAGTTAGTGTGCAATAATTGTAGATGTGTGTGAAGGTGTGAGTATGTGGTAAATGTATGTGAGAGAGAACTACTGGACCGAAAAATTATTTCACCGTTGGAAAGCCACACTATCCCTGAGTGACATAGGATATATTTAGTTTTTAAAAAAAATAGAGATCCGTACTAAAACTTCAATAATGTAAGCCAAGGTGTTAAAAAAATACCAAAAAACTTAGTTACATCGTGTGCGCTGCGAAGACTATTGATTATAGAACAAAATAATGTACTACGGGTTTGTAGGTCTTATTAAAATCTAACAGTGCTGCCTGAACCCTTTTTGACACAGACGAAGTTGCAAGGATTAGCTAGTGTACAATAAAGAAAATTTTTAATAACGTAATTTGTACGGCTGCAGTTTCTTTAAGATAAAACTCCATTATTTTAAATAAAACAACGTCGTGGAGACAAACAATACACAATTAAGAAAATTTTATAATAGCCAGTCTTCTCTGTTTTTATTTTTGTTCCACAGTATTATAGAGAACAGTATTTCAAGTTTTAAATAACAATATTTAAAATAATTAATTTCAAAGAAAACTTTAAATCCACCTTTTAAGATCTTGGATATCGTGTATCAGTAGAGTGCTAGCTAATACAAGTAAAACGAGCCCAAACACAACAGGTCTATCTTATTTAGTTTCTATGACAACCTTCCAAATTCATCATCAGATCAGCATTGTCACGCGATATACATCTGCATGCAATTTGTCAGCTCAATCGGAAACCGAGAAGTTTGTTAAAATTAACTCGCAATATACCACCAAAACTTACATAGTTACATCCAGTGCAAGTTAATATAAAGCTTGTAAAAACTCGATAATGACAACTTTGGCGAGCAACTCATTCCCACTTTTTTCGGAGCTACGATTTGAGACATTTTTGGTCAAAAAATGCTATCATCACCGTATCTCCCATACTAGGTGTACCCAAAGTAACCCAGAGGCCTAGAATTAAGGCCCACTGCGGCCGTGAACGTCTGAAAAGAGGTTGTAATTACGGACTGAAATATTCAGTCGGAACTAACTGGGGAGGCCGGAGACGTCATCGAGTACTGTACGCAAAAACATTAAATTAAAAAACATATAAAGAAGATATTTCGATGATTATTTTTTGGTTAGTAAGCAGATACTTTGGACATCTAATTTATATTATTTATATTAATCCTTATCCAAAATAAGTATTATGTTATCAAGAGTTTCAATGTAGAAAGAAGTAACTAGTACTTTTTGTTTTATTCCAATCGGACTTTTCGTTGAGAACGCGGGCCGCACAAATTTTTGAACCCCTTTGTGACGCAGACGAAGTTGCGGGGGTCATCTAGTACTTCTATAAGTTTAACCGATTCCAAAAATAAGTGGTTCTAAGTTGTATTTTACTTTATTTTTCTGCCGACGCTACCCATGCATTCATAACTGAAGCGTCACATATAACGCTGGGGGTGACTTTTTGTTTCATCCCAAGCTTTTATTTACTCAGACCCTGGTTAAATACTGAATATTATGGTGAATTTCTGCAGTTTTAAATTGAAATTGTAGATTTTATTTTTTAGATACTTTCTAAAATATAAAACGGCTTAAATAAAACTTGAGAGGTGTCATGGGACACCGGAATAGAACGAAGTTCCTTTCGATTAAAAGATATCTTAGATATATATTTTTTTCTAACGTAACGCGCGATAAGGAACGTGTTTTAAAAGATTTTGATCACAGCGCCATCTATCGATAGTCATCTAAAACAAAAAAAGTGTCGTGACAACTTTTCGTAAGAATTTTTTCCGTCTAGCCCCCTTTCACAACGCGCGATAAGGAACTTCGTTCCAAAATTGTATTCAAGTATTACTGGTTTCCGGTAACTTCGTTTACTATTTTTTTTTAGTTGACGGAAATTCCTGGATCCTCCCCGTGGGTGGAATATGTGGGACTTAAACCACACTTCAACCTCCAACCGCTCACACTCAGTGTCCGAACGGCTGAAAACCCAACGCGGGGTAATGCTGGACGAAACGACGCGTTACGTACTACGGCATTCTTACGTTAGGCTGAATTAATAAAATTCTCGTGTTTGTACTACTTTTGGATCTATGTTTAAAAATGTGTATTTTTAATTGTCAAAACTTTACGATTTGCTCTGCGTTTTTGCATGTTTTTCATTTCTATAAAAACCGATTTCGATGATTCTATTTGTTAAAAGCAGGAACTTGGACAATATCTCATGGCTGGTAAATTTTTGTAAAGAATAACTTTTGAAAAATGGTAGGTCTTGGTCGGTCGTTTTCATTTTTATAATAAAAAATTATTTATTGTTATATGGTTTAGTTGTGATTTTTACTCTCTAATCGTGTATCTGTCAAGTAATAGTTGACTCGCACAACTTCGTCTGCGTCACAGAGGGACACAAATAACCTATAACCTACCTCGATAAATAGACTATCCAGCACAGAAAAAAAAAAAAATTCGGACCAGCGGTTTCTAAGGTCCAAACAAACAAATTTTTCAACTTTATAATATAGGGTGGGTAATCTAACGTTTGCATTTTGAACTACTGTTTATTTAGAGAATGACAGCTCAAATGTCATTCAATTTGTGTTCATAATTTAGTTAAAGGTTTGACATTTACGAAATGGGACGCTATACGCTTGTACAAAATTGGGAAATATTGAAAAGTTACTTCCAAAGTGGTGAGTCTTTAGTCCAAACTGTAAGAAATGTGTGTGTGTGTCCGATGAAGCCCATTTACACCTCGGAGGCTATGTCAATAAG
Source organism: Trilocha varians (assembly GCA_030269945.2). Classification (NCBI taxonomy): domain Eukaryota; kingdom Metazoa; phylum Arthropoda; class Insecta; order Lepidoptera; family Bombycidae; genus Trilocha; species Trilocha varians. The sequence goes on along the minus strand of AP028278.1, from coordinate 13,685,520 downwards.
CAAAATTGTCGCATCTGGGGGTCGGAAAATCCACACGTCACCATTGAGAAGCCAATGCACCCACAAAGAGTTACGGTTTGGTGTGGGTTTTGATCCGGCGGCATCATTGGAAAATGAGCAAGGAGCCGCCGTTACAGTCAATGGCGAGCGTTACCGTGCCATGCTCAACGAATTTTTGTTTCCAAAAGTTGAAGAGTATGACATGGACGACATTTGGTTTCAACAGGATGGCGCAACATGCCACACAGCCAACATGACAGTCGAACTTTTGAAAAATGCAAACTTTATATGGCCCACCCCTTATTAATAAATATAGATATTTTACCAGAGTTCAGAGTTCGCCTCTGTTAACCGCAAGTACCCGACTATCTTGCGATCTAAAACCACCTCATTTATTTAAACCGGGTAAAAGATAAGGAGAATTATAAATTGAATCACTGAGCTTAATTTTAAGCTGGTCTATCTTAATGGTCAGACTTCGGAGTTCGGGTTAACTTTGTCAAGCCTAATTATGTGTAAAATCTTTATATTATTATACAAGCTTTATATTACCTTACACTGGATGTAACTATGTAAGTTCGGGTGATTGCAAGCTGAATTTGACAAACTGCCCGGTTTCCGATTGAGCTGACATTTTGCACGCAGATGTACATCGCGTGACAATGCAATAATATGATACAATGGAGCTGATCTGATGATGGAGTCGAAACTCGAAGATAGACCTGTCGTATTTGTGCTCGTTTTACTTGTATTAGCTAGCACTCTACTGCTGCATGAGGATCTTAAAAGCTTGTATTTAAAAGAGTCTTCTTTAAAATCAATTATTATAATGTTTTATCTAGAATGAACGATAGCAGTTATTATTTTTTTGTTCGAACAAATACGAAATTTGTGATATTTTTCAAAAATACTAGACGGCTATTAAATATTACTTGTAAAAATAAATTCTGTAAATCTTCGACCTAAACAGCGTGAAATGGGTTGATACTTGTGTTTGACGTAATGACAAATCACTTTTTTATACGTATATATTTTAAGTTGATCGTTTAAATTGAATTTAGTGATTGCGAGTAGGTATTTCTATTTACAAGAATCGAATTAATTTGTAAAAACAGACTAGCCACGTAACTTCGTCTGCGTCTATCTTGTATAGCACAAGAGCATATTCTTTTAAAAAAACTTTAAAAAAAATATCTCATAATACAAAAAAAAAGACATGCCCGCTGAGTTTCTTGCCAGTTCTTCTCAGGACGGTGGCTATAATTTTTATTTTTGTGTCCGAACTGGTGGTAGCTTTTAACTTTTGACGTCAACAAGAATGAGAACGTCATCAATGTTGAAAATAAAGTATTTCATTTCATTTCATTTTATTATTTTTGAATTGTCACGCGATATACATCTGCGTGCAAAATGTCAGCTCAATCGGAAACCGGAAAGTTTAATAAATTTAACTTGCAAGATTCGAGTTTCTATAGCTACATCCAGTGCAAGTTAATATAAAATAACAAAATGATTACAAAAGCAATTATTTAACCACTTAATTACGTTTATCACAGATATCCGTGTCCCAAAGCTTCGGATAAACATCGAAAAACAAAAGGCATTAAGAGAGATCTCGAGAATCTCGTATAATTCATTATTGACTGACGCAGTGGTTGCCAATTTGTTGGAAACAAGTTCCATTTGAGTCAATAAGAAAAACGAACTTAATATTTTATTATGATAAATTTCTTTAAACACTCGCGGTTATCTACATCACTTACACTATTACTAAACGGGTTCTTACCACGATTATCGTACCGGCAAACGAACGAGAAAGAGGGTAGACAGATTTGTCTGCTCTTAAATGACCTACCCGCAGTTCCTCAGTCTTCCCGTGATCATGGCGCTTGAAACAGTGCTGAAATATCGGGACCGCTCAATTAAAAATAATCGTGGTAAGAACCCATTTAGTAATAGTGTAAGTATTATTATGATATTTATAAAAAACAGTTACAAACATTTTTAAAAAGTACGGATCCGTTTAGCCCTTCTACTCAGCAAGTAAGTCTGCAGTTTTGAGTTGGGGTATATAAGGAGAACTATGACATAGACATTTCTTTCTTTGTGATGGAAAAAGTGGCACAAACAATACAAAAAAATAATAATAATGCAATATGAAGGTTTCCATCACAAACCAGTCGAGTCTCAGCTTAATGCTGGGTGTTAGCTGGAGATAACCCACAGACACACCGAGCGCTGGTTTTCAAGTGACTAAGTGACTATGGACCAAGTTTTCAGATTGCCTCAACATTGGCACTAGCTCTCGGGCCGTAAATAATGTAAAAACCTGCTCCTGATCACAACAAATACAATAAAAAAGATTACATACAATAAAACATATAAATAAATTTTAATCCAAAATGCGGTCCACCATTTCGCAACAACTGAACTAAGCTAAATTGTCAGGGGGAAACAAAACCATTTGTCTCTCTTGAGACTAATGTTAAATTCATGTAAAAACATTATTATTTAGTCTATCTAATAGCAACTATTATTTATTTAGGTCAAGTACTTAGAATCTAGACGTAGGTCGGATCTGTGTCTGTTGGGGTACAAAAACTGCTGTAAATCAGTCCTTAATTACAAATTGATGTGTCTATATTACCCTTGATTAAATCTAGGTCGGATCTACGTCTGCTTGTGTACGAGAAGAGTAATCAGTACAGAGCTGCAGAGGACTGTGTCTATAGTAGTGTAGTATAGGACTCTCGGCTAGATGTAGGTCGGATCTGTGTCTGTTTGTGTACGAGAAGAGTAATCAGTACAGAACTGCAGAGGACTGTGTCTATAGTAGTGTAGTATAGGACTCTCGGCTAGATGTAGGTCGGATTTGTGTCTGTTTGTGTGCGAGAAGAGTAATCAGTACAGAGCTGCAGAGGACTGTGTCTATATTAGTGTAGTATAGGACTCTCGGCTAGATGTAGGTCGGATCTGTGTCTGTTTGTGTACGAGAAGAGTAATCAGTACAGAGCTGCAGAGGACTGTGTCTATAGTAGTGTAGTATAGGACTCTCGGCTAGATGTAGGTCGGGTCTGTGTCTGTTTGTGTGCGAGAAGAGTAATCAGTACAGAGCTGCAGAGGACTGTGTCTATAGTAGTGTAGTATAGGACTCTCGGCTAGATGTAGGTCGGGTCTGTGTCTGTTTGTGTGCGAGAAGAGTAATCAGTACAGAGCTGCAGAGGACTGTGTCTATATTAGTGTAGTATAATTTCATGATTTTCATTCATTATAGAGACTTGTCTCTTTGCTATTTTCCTCAATATCAAGGAAAATACATGACACAAAAACATTATTTTGTTAGATACAGACATAAATGTTGAAAATGAATGCTCAGTGGTATACTTTGGTTGATAAAAGAAATTTTCAAGAATATCCACCCCGCTGTGGTTTTGGTTGACTGACGACAAAATTTTGTTTAAACGAATTTTATAGATAAGTATTTCTTTAATAATTAAAATTGCTGGAGAATGATAGTCACTAGTTTTAGATTGACGGACACCAAGAATGGCGAAAAACGTTGTAGTTAAAATTTTAAATATTATTATAGCATTAATTAATAATCTTATTTTCGAGTATGTGGAATACAGTGCTAAACACAACAGTCACTCGCGGATTCATGCTCAGTGAGTCTTGTAGATACAGTGAGTGTGGTGTGTCGTGATGTGAGTTCGAGTTCCAGTGGTACTACCTAAAAGCGAACGAGAAAGAGGGTAGACAGATTTGTTTGCTCTTAAATCGACCCGCAGTATCCAGTCTTCTCGTGATCATGACGTTTGCAACAACAACGAAATATCGAGACAACTCAATTAATTAAATATCGTGGTAAGAACCCGTTGAAAATGCATGAAATTATTATAGCATTTTACATTATTTCTGTTTATAAGGAAGTAAATAAATGATTTTTTTTTTATTTTTTTTTTTTTAAGTATTTTTAATGAATTGTTAATTCGATTGACATCGTAAAAATACAAGATTTTTTTCCGATATTGATAGTTCGATTTTTAGACAAACCAAACAGTTTATGAAAAATCTTTGAATGCTTATTTAAGATCAAAAATAAAATGATGTTTCCTTTCAGCAAAACATCCTATCTCCAATATTTAAGGTACTTCCCGTTCATCCGCATATTCCTAGGACACCATGTATATTAACTTAAATACATCATCATAAAACAAGCCACATTTGAACTGTCTAAATCTGGTTCGTCATAATTCAATCTTAAAAATATCACATTTGGTGGCATCGCGAAAACGACGCCTCATTTCCATCCAATTTTGCCCGACCTTTACCCCTATTTGCAACCCCGTATATGGCGGGTCATTTTAAATCAGACGAGACCTCCATTACCCTATGACCTCTGTTACAAAATATACCTAGTACTTCTAGAGGTCAGGTTAAATTTGCTCTCACGATTAGATTATGGTTAAGATATTTCGAGTTTTACGGTTAAATTTATGATGGATTCTTTGCATTTCTTTTGCCGTTTTAGTAGTTTTTTTATTGCTTTCTTTATAGACGGCTTGGCGACGGCTGACGAGGGGTTGTCAATATGTATGTGACGTCATAATGGGGTGGTTACGTCACTCATTACTAGAGTATGTGTGGTGTTGACAAAGTTGTATGGGAATAATGCTTAAAAAAGTTTATATATTAAAGATTTTTTGAGTAAGACATGGTTTAAAAAGAGAGAGAGAACCGAAATAACTTCTTTTTTTTTATTGCCATGTAGGTAGACGAGCCAACGGGCCACCTGATCGTAAGTGGTTACCGTCGCTCATGAACCTCTACAATGTTAGGGGACATTGAGGGGTCGCTACCTACGACCTAACTTTAGGGACCCTCCTCAAGCCTCGTTTGAAGAAGGACAAGTCATAGCGCTCTGGGATACCGAAGAGGGGAGCTCATTCCATAGCCGGATGGTGCGTGGCAGAAAAGTGTTCCTGAAACGGACCGTGGATGGACGGTGGTTCCATATAGGAAGGATGAACTCCACCTCGACGCCGGGTGGTACGGTAATACGGTAACTCATCAGAAACATAGTTCTTACCCAGCTCGAAAGTGTGGGAGTTAAACCGCACTAAAACCTCCAACCGATTTTTTGATTTTGTTTTTGTACTTTAAAGTTAGCAGGCCTATTGAAACATTGTCTACTTCTCCTTGGTTCTTTGCCTTTTAATATTACTCTCACCATACGATGATTGGTGTTGAAGTTTAAATGGTTTAAGACACTTACATCCTCAAAGCATTTTTTATAATTAGTTGCTATGTAGTCAATCTCGTTTTGATAGGCTCCATCTGGAGAAATCCATGTCCACTTCTTCTTTACATTTTTCTTGAAGAAACTGTTCATGTATGCTAGATTATTTTCCATCCCAAATTCAATCATTCTATCGCCATTTGGGCTTCTTCTACCATAGCCAAAACTGCCCATCACTTGATCTTCACCAACTCTCTGACATCCTATTCTGCCATTAAAGTCTCCCAACACAATGACATTCTTTTGAGCATTTTGTATAACATCAGTTAATTGTTTATAGAAATCATCTTTAACAGTTTCCTCATGCTGTTCTGTAGGTGCATAGACTTGGATGAATGACCATTTCTTTCTATAACCTGGTAAATTCATATTGACTATTGCTATTCTATCAGATATACCTTTAAATTCATCTATATATTTTTCTAAACTTTTTTTAATCATGAATCCTACACCGTAACGGCCTTTTGTTTCACCTTTGAAATAGAAGATATAATCTTTGTGATCCTCAATGCTCTCACCAAAACGCCTTACTTCGCTGAGACCAAGGATATGCTAGTTTATTTTTGAGATTGCCAATTCAAGTTCGGCCAGTTTTTCGTTTGTCCGAAGTGATAGGCAATTTAGAGTTGCGATGTATAGTTTATCATTGAAATTATTGAAATTATAATCCTTTAGAACATGGTTTTCAGTTCTGTCTGGAAGGGGGTGGTCTACATCCCCCACGGAGACCAACCGTCTTGGGGGAGTTGAGTTGAAATTAACATATTTGGAAAAAGAATCAGTGTTGTTTCTTTTCCGATTTCCGATGCATTCTAAATGTTATTCAATATGTATGTCTGATGCTGAATGTGATAATAGTTTACAAGAAAAATATGAAATGGAAATAAACAACATACTCAAGCCTCTAATGACTAAAACTGTGAAACACAATAATAGTTGCTTAAAACCTGAAACATTAGAATTAATTGAAGAAAGACGTAATCTCTTGCACCTCAAGAAAAATAAAGATATTATGAAAAAAATTTCAGTGCTAAACAAAAAGATAAAGATAAACATTAAAAAAGACAGGAAACAAAGGAGAACTAAAGTGCTACTCAACCATATCAATAAAACAGGAGGAGTTAAGAAAGCCCTAAAAGAACTTACTGAATCAAAAACATGGATACCAAATATTAAAAATAAACAAGGGCAACAAATAACAACAAGAAGAGCTATTATTGATACAGCCACTGAATTTTATAGCAAACTTTACTCAGAGGAACATCAAAATTCAACTCAAAGTATAGATTTAAGCGATACTGAATTAGAAAATGTACCAATCTTCCTCCCTTCAGAGATTGAAATAGCTGTCAGGAGTCAAAAAAATGGTAAAGCAGCAGGTCCAGATTATATAACAAATGAAATGATTAAGGAAATCATAAAAGTGCCAGGTATACTTAAAAAACTCACAGATCTTTTTAACTTAATACTAGAACAGGAAAATATTCCCTTGCAGTGGACAAAGAGTGTCATAACCTTGTTACATAAAAAAGGTGACAGAGATCTTATTGAAAACTATAGACCAATAAGTCTGATGTCAAACATGTACAAAATCTTTTCAAAATTAATTTTAAATAGACTTTCACAGATACTAGATGAACAGCAATCTATGGAACAAGGAGGTTTCAGGTCTGGTTTTTCAACAGTTGACCACATGCATACAATCAAACAAATAATAGAGAAATGCCAAGAATACAGGAAACCCTTGTATATAGCATTCATTGATTATAACAAAGCATTCGACTCAATAAGACATGAGGCCCTGTGGAAGGCTTTAGTCATGCAAGGAGTACCAAAAAAATTTATACGGATTATTAAAAACATATATGTAAGTAGCACAGCACAGATCAAATTAGATAAAATAGGAGAAGAATTTCAAATATCAAAAGGAGTCAGACAAGGTGATCCATTGTCCCCAAAACTTTTCTCTGCGGTGCTGGAGGATGTGTTCAGAGGATTGCAATGGGATGGTTTGGGGTTAAACATCAACGGTAGCCAACTTAATCATCTTAGGTTTGCTGATGACATAATCTTAGTAGCAGAAAACTCAAGCAATTTACAGAAAATGTTAATACAGTTAACAGACGCTAGCAAGAAAGTGGGTCTGACACTAAATAGATCAAAAACAAAAATAATGACTAATAGAGATGAAACTCCTATTATATTAGATAGTGAGAAGATAGAATACGTAGAAAATTATATATACCTGGGACAAATATTATCATTCAGAAATCAGGAAGACCAGGAAATAGAAAGAAGAGTTTCCAGTTCTTGGAAGAGATACTGGTCTCTAAAAGAAATATTTAAAAGCAAGAACTTCCCCATGCATGCCAAGATGAAAGTTTTCAACCTCTGCATCCTGCCATGTCTCACATATGGTTGTCAGACGTGGGCACTAACCAAGAAAAACTTAGAAAAACTCAGGAAATGTCAGAGAAGCATGGAAAGAAGCATGATGAACATCACCTTGAAAGACCGCAAAAGAGCTAAATACATAAGATCCATTACAAAAGTAGCAGATATTGTTTCCAGAATTCGCCAACTGAAGTGGAGATGGACGGGACACATGACGAGAGATAGCAGACTGAAGTGGACAAGAATAGTTACGGAATGGCAACCACGAGACAGCAAAAGAAGTAGAGGGAGACAGTTGAAACGATGGGTTGATGACGTCAAGAAAATAGCAGGCAAAACATGGACCAGAGAAGCGAGGGATAGAGAGAAATGGAAGAGTCTGGAAGAGGCCTACGTGTCACAGGACACACCGACCACAGCAGCGGGCACATCCGATGCAATTTAGGATAAGTAGTTATAAGTTTTATTTGTTAATGTTATTAAGGTTGGAAATAAAGGCTTTTGAATGAATGAATGAAAACCTCCAACCTCTCATTCAGCGTCCGAACCTCGGATAAGGTCAAAACTATGCATTACAACATTCTTTAAACCACAAAATGTACACACACATTGGGGTTTAATAATATTTTTTACTACAAAAATGAAATAGACCGACTTCCATTTAGTCTTGTAACCTTCACTTGGAACCGTTGCGCTCTTCCACAGTTCGGTTCAGAAGATCATTTTTGCCCCGTACCATTCCGATCTGGAATGGACTCCCATCCGCGGTGTTCCCGGAGCGCTATGACATGTCCCTCTTTAAACGAGGTTTAAGAAAAGTCCTGTATCGGTACACCTACCCATCACCATAGATAACGGCCCCTATTTGCCCTGGCATTGCAGAAGTTCATGAGCGACGGTGATCGCTTACCATCGGGTGGGCCGTAGGCTCGTTTATCTATTTGGCAATAAAAAAAAATCTTCAATTGAAATCTAGTCTGTTAAAAATTGACATTTTTAAACACAGATCCAAAAGTACTTGTTCGATCTTTAAAAAAATAAATGGGACCTCATGACGACCATCACCTTTCATCGGATCAAATCGGTCCCGTACCAATCCATTACTGCCCACTGTTGGGCTCAGGTCTCCTCAGAAGAGGGATTAGGCATAGTCCACTACGCTTGCCCAGTGTGGATTGGGGCCTTCACATATCTTCAAAGGATTTTTAGAACCCTTTTCCGACATGCAGGTTTCCTCACGATGTTTTCCTTCACCGTTTTTAGCCAGTGGTGTTGTGAAAAATGGCACTAACAAATCGGTCCAGCCAAACTAAAATTACAAACAAACATAAAAGAACCGACGAATTGAGTACCTCTTCCTTTTAGAAACTCGGTCAAAAAGAAAAATAACTCAACAGAAACGAAGGTAGTTAAATAAATTGTATCCTCCATCATATATTTCCCGCGGAACCTCTTTTTATCGAGATATATTCCAGTTGCGACAACAGCGCTGAGAAAACGACAACGTAAAGTAGACGGAACATTTCGGTCACGGTGTACTGAGTGATGGGATGTAGCGGGAGCGTTTTAGGGATAGGAGCGGAAGCGTTTTATGTGGGTTTTTTTTATTGCCTTGTAGGCAGAGGAGCTAATGGGCCACCTGATCGTAAGCGGTTACCGTTGCTCATGGTTTGCAATGTCAGAAGACACTGCGGGACCGTTACTTACGGCCTACCTTTTAAGGACTTTCTTTAAGCCTCGTTTGAAGAAGGACAAGTCATAGCGCTCGGGAAACACCGAAGAGGGGAGCTCATTCCATAGCCGGTGGTGGTTTGTACTGTAACAACCCATTACTACCCACTACTGGGCTCAAGTCTCCTTCGGGTTAAACATAGTCCATCAACCTTGTCCAGTGTTGATTGGGAACTTCACATATCTTCGAAAGATTTTTTGAAACCTTTTTCCGATATGCAGGTTTCCTCACGATGTTTTCCTTCACCGTTTTTAGCCAGTGGTGTTGTGAAAATTACACATAAATCTTTTTCACATCAATATTTAGAGGCACAAGCCGGTTTTGAGCCCGCGACCTCCCGTACGGAAGGCAAGCGCTTCAACCACTACCCCACCACGACAGTTTTCTGGATGTTTCAATGCAATTCAATTTATTATTTAACTTTAAAATTTCTTTATTCGGACATCAGTGTTCCAAATAGTTAGTATTAACAAAAATAAATTAAAAACTAGGTGTTAGTAAGACACTAAAAGATGCGAAGTCCAAAAAAGAAGAAACAGAAAAAGACTTAAGAAGAATTTTAAGATTGTGAAGGCAACTTAGGCTGCGTCACTTAGAGAATGTTAAGGGTATATATTTTTTTATTACATGAAAAACATTTTTCTAAATTAGTAAATATTATACACAAGTAAACCGTGCCAATTAATTGCTGTATATTTAAGACTAGCTGACCCGCGCAACTTCGTCTGCAAGGGGTTCAAACAGTACTCGCAATGCTGTCGAGTTATTATTTGCGCGGCCCGAAGTGCATCCACATATTCATTGCGTTTTATACTCGAGATAACTTCTAAACGAAAACTCCGATTGGAATAAAACAAAAAGCAATTTACTTCTACATTAATACTCTTGATAACATAATACTTAATTTGGATAAGGGTTAATATAACGATACTCATTTAACGTGAAATTCAATCTCGGGGCGAAATATATTTTTTATAAACATAAAAGCGGTTATTGTGACTAAACTATGATAGTTAGATATATGCTGTCGCGAACTTTTTTGTTTGTCTTACTAAGACCTAAAAATCCGTAGTACATTATTTTGTTCTATTGTCAATAGTTTTCGCAGCGCACGCGACGTAAGGAATTTGTCAGGTCATTTTTTACACCTTATGTTACATTATTGGAATTTTAGTAATCCCTATTTTTTTTTAAATATAGTATAGCCTATGTTACACGGGGATAATGTAGCTTTTCAAAGGTGAAAGAATTTTTGAAATCGGTCCAGTAGTTTCGGAGCCTATTCATTACAAACAAACAAATCTTTCCTCTTTATAATATTAGTATAGATATAGAAAACCGCATCAAATTTCGTTACTTACTTTTAGAGATTTAAGCAAACATAAGAATAGAAAAATATTAATACACGTTTCTATGAATACTCGTGATTTGCTACATCACTTACAACAAATATTAAAAGGCTCTTCCCACGATTTATTTTATTCGTACCGGTAAACGAACGAGAAAGAGAGGGTAGACAAATTTGTCAGCTCTTATGTACCCGCAGTACTCACGTAATAGCGAAAAGCTTCGACCGTCATCTAGAGAAGCTTTCGCTCCCCAGCTGGGTAAAGGGCTTGATTCAGAAGGCGGTCGTTCTTGACACGACACGTATTGTGAGGAGGTTCCTCTCTCTTGAGCCCTGACCACTGCTTGGGTCGTAGTCTCCGCCGGCAGTGGCCCTCTGTATTTTATATTGTATTTTTAAATTTTATTTTCTTGTAAATGTTTTTTAAAAATAGAATGTGCAAAATAAGTGAATAAATGGATAGGTTCGGGATTTAGAATGGGTTCTAGAGTGAAGACCGCGATGTGGTAAACGTAGTGTTGGGCGCCCTCCTGCTAGATGGAACGATCACCTAAGAAAGGTGGCCGGTAACAACTGGATAAGACAAGCAGAAGATCGAGCTCAGTGGGGTACTTTGGGAGAGGCCTATGTTCAGCAGTGGACGAGTGTGGGCTGATGATGATGATGTTACGAATATCATGAATTCTGTCTGATAATTTTATTCCTAGGATGCTTCTTTCTATCTTCCTTCCATATCAATGTAACCACACCTTTATTTCCAATAATACTCGCACGGAAAGTATTTGTTGGCTCACATCACCTACGGTTTGTGTTTGTAGGTTTCTCGTGTCTTCAAGTCATAAGCAGTAGCGATTTATCGATTGTTTGGTCAGATTGAAAAGTTACGACAAAATAAATGTATTTTTATGAACATCAAGAACTGTCTCAAAATATTTTCTTGTTTCGCTATACCTTATTCAATTTAGATGGGGTCGACGCAATATGTGGTCTCTCCACTCTTTTCACACCACAAACTAACATATTATCATCCTTCACACAATCAGACCATTTTTTACCAACTTCTAAAAAGGAGGTACTCAAATATTCTGTTTTCTTTTTTTATGCCATGTAGGCAGACGAGCCAACGGGCCACCTGATCGTAAGTGGTTACCGTCGCTCATGAACCTCTGCAATGTCGGGGGACACTGAGGGGTCGCTACCTACGACCTAACTTTAAGGACCCTCCTCAAGCCTCGTTTGAAGAAGGACAAGTCATAGCGCTCTGAGAATACCGAAGAGGGGAGCTCATTCCATAGCCGGATGGTGCGTGGCAAAAAAGTGTTCCTGAAACGAACCGTGGATGACCGCGGTGGTTCCATATAGTCTTTTATTTTTGTTTCTTTGTAAAATTTAGTTTGTGTGGACTGATTTGGATAATTCCAGATGGAATAGTGTGGTTTTAATGGTTCAAAAAGTATGGATCTGTGTTTAAAAATTTGCAACAGAAAGATTTAAAGGGAACTCGGTCATTTTCATTTTTGTAATAAAAATAAATAAACGTGATATACAGGGTGGATCTGTAACTTTGGATAATCTGACGTGGGGTGAATGACCTGTCGAAATACAACAGCACCAATTTTATTTTTTGGATCGGTTAAACTTTTTTTCTGACATTGTATGGAAAACGTATGACTATCGTTGCGGACTTCCATACTACGACTAAATTTTTTTTTATCCTATTTCCTACCCACCCTCCCAATACACTCCAATACACTCTGTATAGTGAAAAAATAAATGTTAAATCCGGAATGTGCCTTAAACTCAATTAAAAAAAAATTGAGTTGTGTCAAGGGACACCCGGATGGAACGAAGTTCCTTTCGATTAAAAGATATCTTAAGGGTTTTTTTTCCTAATTTTTTTTTTACGCGCGATAAGTAACGTGTTTTAAAAGATTTTGATCACAGCGCCATCTAGCGATAATCATCTAAAATAAATAAGGAACGTGTTTTAAAAGATTTTGATCACAGCGCCATCTAGCGATAATCATCTAAAACAAAAAAGTGTCGTGACAACTTTTCGTAAGATTTTTTTCCGTCTAGCCCTCTGTCACAACGCGCGATAAGGAACTTCGTTCCAAAACTTTCCGCCTCACCATCTACCGTCGGAAACCGGAGGTCGAATCACCCGATGTGTCTTGTGTGCTTGAATCGCACATTGGTATACAAACATGGCTTGGCATCGAAGTGACTTTTAACATTTTACACTTACTTAATAAAAACATAAAACAGTACAGCTGAATGATAACAATACTTTTGTTCACAAATGAAAAAATTAAACATGTTGGTACAATACAAACGTGCATGGAATTAAATATAAAGAATAATGAAATGGACATATTAACAGTTTAAAAACAGAAAGTGAAAGTATACATAAATATTAAATAACATTGTTTAAACGCTTATGCTCCCCGCTTCCGCCTATGACATAGTCATATATTCGTCAAAGCAGAACCGAATAGGGTTCGAAAACGATCGAATCGACGTGATCATTATTATCGTAATGATTTATTATTACACTCACGTAGGGATGTGCTGTAATCGATTAATATAATCGATGTTTTTACTATCGATAACCTGAAATTGGGTTGTTGATACATATTGTAGTGATATGATTTACTATGATTTTCTTGTAGAGGTGTTTTGCAAATCGATGTTTTCATTATTGATAAACTAGGATTATATTACGTAGGCATGTATATGTACTATTATAATTTATTGAAAACTTTTTAACTACAAGCTTTAAAGATCCTGGATATCATGTAGTAGTAAAGTAATAAAAGTAAAATGAACCTAAAAAAGACGGGTCTATCTTGTTTAAAACAACAGTTGCTGTGATCACCTTCCGACTCCATCATCAGATCATCGTCATTTCCATATTATTACATTGTCACGCGATATACATCTGCGTGGAAAATGGAAAATGTCAGCAAAAACGGGAAGTTTGTCAAATTTAGATTTTGCATTCTAAACTATTGGTTATCTTGCAAATCAAAAAGTGTACTGGAAAAAAACTTAATTAAAATTTATTTTCCAAGCGATCTCATCCGAATTAACCATTCTGTGCACAGTATGAAATCGAATTAATATCGATAAGATATGGCACATCACTAGTCACATCTTCAATAACTCACGTCGTTTTGAATAACGCCAAATTACATACTCTACAGTTAATTAATTACCTAGTAACATATTAGTTAAACTTTAGTTAAAATTATTTAGACATTGATTAAATGTCATAGTTCCAAATAAAGTTTTAGAAAAAAGTAAACTTACACCAAAAGCTTAATAATTACTGTTCACGCATACGCTACTTTACATCGCATCCTATGCTCAAAATGTCAGTTCCTGCAAAACGCACTTCTCTGAAGCAAGATTTCTGCTGCCAATGAACGTCGTATCGACACCGTGTGACGTTTTGTGACGCAGGGAACGTGTGCAGTCGCAATTGGCCTATTGCTATTAACTTTGTCATTGTTCCCCAACCCCACTATCCTAAGAAATTGTAACACTACTGACCGAGAATTAGACGTGCCAACTTGGCTTTCAACAAATTTCGCATATTTATTTATTTCGAAACCCGATTAATATTCAAAGTCATAGTCAAAATCAAAGCGGTGCATTAAGCCGCTACAAGGAAAACACTTTAAATACAAGCTTTTAAGATCCTGGATATCTTGTAGCAGTAGAGTGCTAGCTAATACAAGTAAAACGAGACTAAAGACGACGGGTCTATCTTGTTTAGTACAGGAGTTCCTATGACCACCAGGCCCAATATCCATCTGCATCTGCGTGCAAAATGTCAGCTCAATCGGGAGATTAAAAAAGTAATTCTGTCCATAAAATCTAATGCAGTGGCTTATGATCAGATTTCTCGTCGAATGATAGTACAGATCCTGGATCTTCTTCTTCAACCTATTGCTCACATTGTTATTTTTTCTCTTTCATCTGTTTTTTTTCATAATCTTTGGAGCAAAGCTTATGTTACCCATTACCCAAAGTTGCTAATCCTACACTTCCTGCTCATTTCCGCCCAATATCTATTCTCCCTTTTTTATCTAAAGACACCGGAAGGTTTGACAAATTTAGCTCGCAAGATTCCACCCGAACTTACATAGATATATTAGTACATGGTTACATCTAGTGCAAGTTAATTTAAAGCTTGCAAAATATAGAAAGTCGTATCTTATAACAATTTCATCTCCAATATTTTTTTAAGAAAGCTCTATCTTTCGACATTTTCTAGAACTACACACACTATTTAGTTCCGAAATCGGATAACAGATGTCGCTGTTCTGAAATATTTTACAAACTATGACTTACCCCAGCGTCTTGGTGCTGATTAACGGAGTCTTCAAACTCAGGAACCCGTTCAACTTGGAGAGACTCTTCTCTCTTCCTCCATCACTTGACGACTGATCCGCTCTGAAAATAAACATGAAAATGTTTTTAGAATATAATTGTATGTATACAGGGTGATTTTTTTAGAGAGGGTACATATTGCATGAGGGTGATGAGTACTCTGTTCTAATACGAAATATTACAAAAAATAGGTAAAATTACAAAATATTTTTTTTTAATCTAAATTCGACAAAACTACCTCAAACATAAACAATTTCGGCATAAAGAGTGTTGACTAACGACCTCTAGTGATCTCGCGCACCCCACACCTCCGTCGAAAAACCATCATTTTGCAAGAATTTTAGATATTTTCAAGTTGCGATTACTAAGGCATTAAGCCATATTCTTTGGTAATAATATTTTTACTGGTCGTATATAACCATCAGCTACCATGACCTTCAATATGTACCCTCACTAGGAAATCACCCTGTAGAAGTGACGGAGTGAAATGTGAGCCATGGCGCGTAACGCATCCCGTCACTTCGCCCAATCTCGTGCTGGGTTCTATACTTAGCCGGGGTTCGAACGCTGAGCGTGAGCGACAGGAGATTTTAGTGCGGTTCAACTCTCACATACCAAACCTGCGGCTGGAAGTCCGGCAATTTCGTCCTGTCACAAAAAAAGGTTGTGTGTACACAATTTATTGACAATATTTTGAAAATTGACACAACATTGAGTAGGTATACAACTTGAAGATAGTTCTTAAAGGTAGTGGTGCAGTAATTTCTGACATTGCAGAGGTCCATGAGCGATGGCAGTCACTAAATGTGTAATATTTGGTGCCAAGACAATTAAATTTTTTCACGTTTTTCATGATTTAAATTTTTGTAAAAATAAAAATAAGTGTTATACTTTTGCTGCTAAAATAATTAAAACCTCTATCTAATTTAAGGAACGCCATCTATGAAAAAAATATCGAAGTTCTCTGGCAGTCTCAGGTAAACTTTATTCAGTAATTGACTGTAACGCCATCTATGAAAAGGAGTAGGAACTAAATATCTTCGTTATTTCAATGTAGTTTCCAAAAAGGTACAATAGATGGCGTTATTTACAAAATAACTATTTTAAAGAAGAATTATGTAAAGAAGTGAAAAATGCTCTTGATTAAATCAGAAATATATTAATTAAAATTAAAGCTTTAGTATTACAAAGGTTCATCAACGACGATACCCAATTACTATCGACGATACACAATTACTACTTCTAGCGCGCGAGTTCATTATCCTATTTAAAAAAAACCTTATTATTCAAAATAAGTGATAAAAAATGTTGTGAGTGACTATGAGCTTTCTACTAATACATAACCATTGTTAGATGAGGGTATACATTGCTTATTTTTTTATGAACTGCACGCCACTGAGTAATTGTATTGGTCCTAATATGAGATCACGTTCTAGAATTAATTTAGCTTTGTTTGCGTAAAGTATTTAATTTTTATTAAAGTTCATCAAAACTTAATTGTGAGGTGAAAAAAAGGACATTTTAATACTTAATGCATTTATTCACAAGCTAAACGGGGGTATTGGCCCACCTCTCACTCCCACCACTGTAACTCCTGTGTAGCCAGGATCCACAGCGGCGACCATCGTAATGACTCTGAGTAGTGAAGCCCAGGAACACGAGGGAAAGCTAACTTGTCTAACCACGCAACGAATTTAATCAGAAGATGATAGAAGGAGTAGGATAGATATGAGTTTCGACTCACAAGCTAATCAGTACCAACCCATTACTGCCCACTGTTGGGCTCAGGTCTCCTCAGAAGAGGGATTAGGCATAGTCCACCACGCTTGCCCAGTGCGGATTGGGGACTTCACATATCTTCAAAGGATTTTTAGAATCCTTTTCCGACATGCAGGTTTCCTCACGATGTTTTCCTTCACCGTTTTTAGCCAGTGGTGTTGTGAAAAATTGCACATAAATCTTTTTCACATTTAGATTTAGAGGTACAAGCCGGCCGGTTTTGAACCCGCGACCTCCCGTTCGGATGGAAGCGCTTCGACCACTCGGCCACCACGACATTAAGCTAATAAGTAAAAGTAAAAAGCTTTTTAAATTCTCACTTTAAGATCCTGGATATCATGTGTGGTAGAGTGCTAGCCAAATAAAACGAGCCCAAACATGATGAGGCTATTTTGTTTAGAACAGGAGTTCCTTAATCGTTTTGCTACCTTCCATTATCAGATTAGCTCCATGGTACCATATTATTGAATCGTCATGCGATATATATATTATTGTGCATGCAAAATGTCAGCTTAATCGGAAACCGGAATCCACCCGAACTTACATAGGTATATAAGTACATAGTTACATCCAGTGCAAGTTAATAGAAAGCTTGCAAAATATAGAAAGTCGAATCTCATAAGTATGAATGAATGAATGAATGAATGAATGAATACACTTTGTTGCATACAAAAAACAGAAAATAACACGTATCAAGTAACAAGTATCTTGAATATATATAGATTGGTCAAATTCAACTCGCAAGATTCCACCCGAACTTACACTGTACGACAGACAAAAATTATGTCTGGTTCTGAAATTTAAAACCATTTCAAATTTAATTTATAAACAAAGATAAGAGGAAAACATAGCTTTTGTCTCGGAGCGAGATAAAACCTTTTGTTTTAGTATAATAAGCTTGTTAAGTACATTGGTATCTCGGGAATACATTTAGTAATATCATTTATTATCTCGAGGTTCTGACATTATTTTCATCTATTTGAGAGTAATAAGTTATAGAATGGCTCCCCTCTTCGATGTTTCCCGAGCGCTATAACTTGTCCTTCTTCAAACGAGGGTTGAAGAAAGCCTTTAACACGATCACTGCTACAGGAGGCCTAAATGACCCTTGCAACTTTCGTGCGGCAAGGAAAAGCAGCGAACATGTTAAAGGCAGGTCTTATTTATTTATTTATTACTAAGCAAACCAACAATGTAGTACCTATGTCCAGCAGTGGACGTCTATAGGCTGATGATGATGATGATGATGAGCTTTTAAGATCCCGGATATCATGTAGCAGTAGAGTGCTAGCTAATACAAGTAAAACGAGCCCAAACACGACAGATCTATCTTGTTTAGGTAACGTATTATCCCACCAAAAGAAACATTTTTGTAGAAAATCAATCTGAAAACAGTTGATTAATTATTATCATAAAGAAAACAAAAAAACTTGAGAGGTGTCATGGGACACCCGAATAGAACGAAGTTCCTTTCGATTAAAAGATATCTTATATTTTTTTTCCTAACGTAACACGCGATAAGGAACGTGTTTTAAAAGATTTTGATCACAGCGCCATCTAGCGATAATCATCTAAAACAAAAAAGTGTCGTGACAAGTTTTCGTAAGCATTTTTTCCGTCTAGCCCCCTTTCACAACGCGCGATAAGGAACTTCCTTCCAAAATGGAACATTTGATTCATTTTAGTACATTATTTCCGCCATTTACGGTGCTCAGTATAAACTAAATCATAATGAATAAAATAGTAGTCTTAGAACAGTTGGTTCTAATAGTAGATGATACAAAACGCTGTATCAAATCTAACCAAAAACTTCGTCTACAATCACAAAGGGCAATCTGTAGTGCTTAGGGTTGTCACTTCATAATAATTTGTTAATAAAGGGTGTATAAAGAGGAAGTCGTGGTGGCCGAGTGGTCGAAGCACGTCCTTCCGAACGGGAGGTCGCGGGTTCAAATCCGGCCGGCTTGTACCTCTAAAAGTCTAAATCTAAATGTGAAAAAGATTTATGTGCAATTTTTCATAACACCACTGGCTAAAAACGGTGAAGGAGAACATCGTGAGGAAACCTGCTTGTCGGAAAAGGGTTCTAAAAATCCTTTGAAGATATGTGAAGTCCCCAATCCGCACTGGGCAAGCGAGGTGGACTATGCCTAATACCTCTTCTGAGGAGACCTGAGCCCAACAGTGGGCAGTAATGGGTTGCTACAGTATAAAGAGCACTCACGTAAACGAAGGCTGGTAGTACTAGTGATACCTAAAATGTGGAAGTAAGTATAATCAGTCTCAAAAGCAGCGCTTAGAAAGCTTGTAAAATAGTGGTAATACCCCTTTAATATAAAACTAGTGTAGATAACTGCGAGTGTCTAAAGAAATTTCCTAAGCCCCGTTTAAGGGGCGGCGCGATGGGAAAGAGTGCCGAGTGCACGTAGCACCGTCCCTCATAACCCCGTGCTGGGTTCTGGCCTCAGCCGGGCGGTTCAACTGCCACATATTGACGGTGATTCCCTCCAACTCAAAAACATAAAAAATTAAAGCGTTTCTGGAAGAAGAGGAAAATCTTCTGCAACACAGCCCTAACGCTTGTTTTAACCAAATCGGCATTCCAATGGTTGAAACAGTCCGTAATTTATAGCAACCCTTAATCGCACAAGAATTTATCGTCTGCCTATTTTAACTCTACTTTTGTACCATTTGTTTAGAGAAGGTTCACAAGCTTTATATTAACTTGCACTGGATGTAGCTATGTATGTTTTTAGAATCTTGCAAGCTAAATTTGACAAACTTCCCAGTTTGACTGCTCAGAGTCATTACACAGGAGTTACAATGGTGGTAGTGAGAGGTGGGCAAATACCTGAAACCTCCCGGTTTCCGATTGAGCTGACATTTGACACGCAGATGTATATCGCGTAACAATGCAATTATATGATAAAATGGCGCTGAGCTGATGATGGATTCGGAAGGTGGTCGAAACTCTTGTGCTAAATAAGATAGAACCGTGTTGTGCTCGTTTTGATTGTAATAGCTAACTAAGTACATGATATTTTTTTGTTTTTGTTTTGTTTAAATAGTACTATTGTATTTCGTATTTTACGATGTTTATGTGTGTTTGGAAAGTTTTTGGCGTGGTCGTGATCTCCTATTATTAATTGTAAAAATCATAGGAGCGACAGAAAATCAGCGCCTCAGTGTAGTAGGTACCGCACTTGGGGTATTCACGCTGAGTCGTGACCTTTTCACCATTACAGCAATTCTTCTCATATTTATTTGTTAATATTTTATTCTTAGTTTAATTTAAGCCTAATTTTCACTTACATTATTACTAAACGGGTTCTTACCACGATTATTTTTAATTGAGAGGTCCCGATATTTCAGCACTATTTCAAGCGCTATGATCACGGGAAGACTGAGGAACTGCGGGTCATTTAAGAGCAGACAAATCTGTCTACCCTCTTTCTCGTTCTCTCAATTAAAAATAATCGTGGTAAGAACCCGTTTAGTAATAATGTAAGTGATGTAGATAGCCGCGAGTGTTTAAAGAAATTTATTAAGCCTAATTATGTTAATTTTTATTATTGTTTTCATTTATTTGCTAATTTTTTACATTATTTAAAAAAAAAACAATCACAAAAAAATAAATTTAAAAATACAATATAAAAAACAGAGGGGCAACAGGAGACGGAGTCTACGACCCAAGCCATCAGCGGTCAGGGCTCAAGAGAGAGGAACCTCCTCACAATACGCGCCGTGTCAAGAACGACCGCCTTCTGAATAAGGCCCTTTACCCAGCCGGGGAGCGAAAGCTTCTCTAGATGACGGTCGAAGCTTTTCGCTATTATTGTTATTTAATTATTTTATTCTTTCTTTTTAAATAAAAACCAAAACCTCTAAGTATTTAAACACTGCTTAATTCTCGAAAAAGTCATAGCACTTTTCCGTTCTAGCATTTCGCAAAAAGCGGTATTTGCTCGCAATTCCGAGTACGTCGTCACCAGATGTGGCCATTCCTTAATACTGCATGATATTGGATAAGGTGTGTGCTTAGACAAGAGCGGAGCGGGTAGCGAGTTAACGTTCGCTGCTGGTACAAATCCAGTATATTAATATTTTTGTTTATTAAAAGAAAAATCAACCAAACAGAGGTCACTGGACATCTGGATAGAAGTTCCTTTCGATTAAAACGTATCTCATAAAAATTATTTCCTTTCGTAACGCGCGATAAGGAACGTGTTTTAAAAGATTTTGATCACAGCGCCATCTAGCGATAATCATCTAAAACAAAAAAATTGTCGTGACAACTTTTCGTAAGAATTTTTTCCGTCTAGCCCCTTTTTAAAAAGCGCGATAAGGAACTTCGTTCCAAAACTTCGTGCCAATAACAATAAAAGGCATGATGCCAGTATCAAATTTTCGAAGATTTAATGATATTGTAAGAAACTAGATATTAAAGGAATTTAAAACACTGTTTTGGTTTA
Source organism: Trilocha varians (assembly GCA_030269945.2). Taxonomy (NCBI): domain Eukaryota; kingdom Metazoa; phylum Arthropoda; class Insecta; order Lepidoptera; family Bombycidae; genus Trilocha; species Trilocha varians. The sequence continues at coordinate 13,664,098 of AP028278.1, read as the reverse complement.
CTTAAAACTTCACATTAAAAAGATTTTTAAAAAATTAAAATTACCATCGGCCATTTTGTCTGAAACGCCAACAACATCGGATGACGTCACGATTAGGTAAACAATATGAAATTGACGTTTTCTATTGGTTGCGCCATGACACTTTTGCGTTTGTTTACCTAAGCGTGACGTCAAACGCGACGCCATGACACTACGGGCTGTTTTCGCGCACTATTTGAAATGAAATTAGAAAATGGTTTGAAACCTATTTAAACTTTGCATTGTTATCGAAATTTATGCATTTTTGTAAACAGTAAACGTGTAACCACAATGTAGAACAAGATTTCAAAAACTTTCATCATGCCTATTGCTTGACTTTACTGGGAGTCGAATCTAAATAAACTCTCCTGCCGCTCACGCTCAGCGTCCGAACCCCGGCTGAGCACAGAACCCAGCACGGGATTGTGCTAGGTGACGGGACACGTCGCACGCCATCGCTCTTACTTAGAAGTTTACATACAGATCTTCAACTGTACTGTACTGTAACAACCCATTACTGCCCACTGCTGGGCTCAAGTCTCCTCGGGAATCCTCCTCCTTGCTCAATGCGGATTGGGGATTTTACGTATCTTCGAAGGATTTTTAGAATCCCTTTCCGATGTTCAAGTATCCTCATGATGTTTTCGTTCATCGTTTTTAATAATGGTGTTGAGGAAAGCACATAAATCTTTTTCATATTAAGATTTAAAGGTACAAGCCAAATTTGAACCCGCGACCTCCCGAACGGAAGGCAAGCGCTTCAACCACTCGACCACCATTTACATAATCTAATCATGATATAATATTTAACAAAATAAATTAATTAAGTAGACGTTCTTTCAGCATAACATACTCGACGCATATGTTGTAATTTTCCTTGTTTTCTTACACACACGAAGCCAGAAAAGGTCGACAATGTCTACATCATTATGTTATTAGTTAATTTGTTGCGTGCTATGCGGATCGAGAAAATTGCGACGCTATGACATGTGCTCATTACTTGCAATAATACTTAGATATATTGTAGAAAATTGATGTGCCCAATGGTTTTATAATTCTTACGACTGTATCTATTTTATTATTTTTTGGTTTTTAGTACATTTATCTTAAACATTGCAATGTATATTTAACATAAAACCGTTTAACTTAAAAAGTTTTTTACCTATTTTTATTTTCTAGTTTTTAGTTTGATAAAAAATTGTTATCAGCCATTTGGTAGCGGCGGCCATCTTGGATTTCAATTTTTTATAGTACATTGTATTCTGCTTGTTGAGCTCTTTCATTTGATACCCATATTGATGGGATTGATAAAACCTACGTTATCCGCCATTTTGTAGCGGCCGCCATCTTGGATTTATAATAACGATAATGAATAAACATAATTGTATTTTCACCAAAATCCAAAGTGTATACAAAATTTCAGATTAATCGGTTGAAAGGAAGAGGGTGAAATTTGAATTACAAAATTTGACGCAAGAATAAATAATAAATAATAAAATAAAACAAACGGGGTGAGCTAAATAAAACCGTTTAATAAAAACATTACTGTCAACTTTCTAATCCCCAATTTTCGGAAATCCGTCAAAATAGTTTGAACACCAGCAATTTCTGACAAAATAACACTAAGAAGACTACAGTAATCGGCTAAATTCAATTCCGTTCAACAAAGTAAAAGAATCGGCTCTCGCAAAACTTTTATTCGTTTATCTCTAGTTCGGGTGCTGAATCTTAAGATACCCACTTAATATAGTTTAGTTCGGATCGATACAGAATGTTCGAGAAGAATCCAAGATTACTTCACCTCGATCTAACATACTAGACTCTATTTGAGCGAAAATAAAATACAAGCTTTTAAGATCCTGGATATCATATAGCAGTAGGGCGACGGGTCTATCTTGTTTAGTACAGGAGTTGAAATTAAATGAAATGAAATACTTTATTTTCAACATTGATGACGTACTCATTCTTGTTGACGTCAAAAGTTACAAGCTACCACCAGTTCGAACACAAAAAATAATAATTATAGCCACCGTCCCGAGAAGTACTGAAGAGAAACTCAGCGCGCATGTCTTTTTTTTTGTATAATGAGCATTTTTTTTTAAATTACGCGATACACATCTGCGTGCAAAATGTCAGCTTAATCGGAAAACGGGAAGTTGATCAAATTTAGCTTACAACCGCCCGAACTAACATAGTTACATCCAGTGCAAGTTAATATGGGTTCACTCTATCTATAAAAAATCGTATCAAAATCCGTTACGTAGTTTTAAAGATTTAAGCATAGTCAAAGTCAAAGTCAAATCATTTATTTCAAATTAGATGTGGACACACATACATTTTGAATGTCAAAAATAAAATCAAAAGTTCTACCACCAGTTCGCTAAAATTACGCCTCCGTCCTGAGAAGAACCGCAAGAAACTCAGGGGGCATGTCTTTTTTTAATTTAATATGTATCTTTTTTTTTAAATATTGTTTTAGAATATTTTTGTTTTTAACAACAAATGTATTAATTGAAATGGCCCGGGACGAGCACCTCATTCCCACTTTGTGCAGTCATTTATATAATCATTAAGTTTATAATAAGCTTTACATCCATAAAAACAGCGTGAATTGACTTTGTTTTATACGTAGTGAGGTAGAATCTTCAACCGTTTTATTAATACTTGCCATTCAAACGGTCTTATATAAAACACAGTAACATAAAAAATGATTTAATATGTCTCAGGCAGTCAGCGATTAATAACGGTTTCTTTCAAGGCCAGAAACTCAAGAAAAAGACAGTTTTACTTAACCACGCAACTTTGTCTGCCTCAAAAAGGGAGGCAATTTTTATAAATTTTTTTGGGTAGCATTCTTATACCTATGTATGCTTAAATCTTTAAAACTACGCAACGGATTTTTATGTGGTTTCTTTTGTTAGATAGAGTGATTCTTACGGATGTTTTATAGGTATATTTTATTGTGAAAAAAATTGGGATCAGTGTGAAACTAATTTGTAACACAAGGTGTAAAATCGAAAACATATTTGCGTACGCTCCAAAAACTATTGATAATAGTACAAAATTGTGTACTACGAGTTTGTAGGTCTTAGTAAGATCTCAAAAAAAGGCCAGGTGAGCATATATCTAACTATCATAGTTTAGTCACAATAACCGCTTTTATGTTAATGAAAAATATTAAAAGATTGAAACGAGTCGACGTGAATTGAGAATCGTTATATTAATCCTTATTAGGTACAAACAAACTCTTCAGCTTTCAATACTAGTCTAGTTTTGTTTTCTTTCAACGCAAAATATTGAATTTCTTAGAAAATGTTTTCTACAATCTTGACAGATTTCTAAGGGGTTTTTTTTTTTATTTTTTTTTTTTTTTTTAGTTGGAGGAAATCACCGGATCCCCGTATGTGGGAGTTGAACCGCACTAAAACCTCCAACCGCTCACACTCAGCGTCCGAACTCCGACTGAGGCCAGAACCCAGCACGGGATTATGAGGGACGGCGCGACGCGTTACGCCCGAGGCATTCTTTCCCGTCGCGCCGCCCCCTCCGGACGCCGAACCGGCAGCCGCCGGCGATACGGCCACCGGCTCTCTCGGTCGGCGGGCTATCCGAAGCCCGCCAAGATGACTGGACCGCGTGTCACCCTCCCACGGAATACCCCGCTGGGTCAGAACCAGCGTGGGTCGGGGAGCGCGGTCTACCATCCCCCGGATGCTCTAACGCTAAGGGCGTGCTGAGCGAGACACGACACCTTCTTGGGTCCCCGCTCGCACTCGCATGCGTTGGGGACCCGAACCTTTAAGGGGCCAGAGTCCGGGCGAGATCCCGGTTCTGACCCCTTGCTCGACGGCGGCGTCGTCGGCGGGTAGCCGCTGGGCGGAGGGAGGAATATACCCTCTCCCTGGCCCATGACGCCGCCTGCTTCTGCGAGATGGTGGACTCGCAGAATTCGAGCATCGCCTTCCAGGACTCGTCGCTCTCGAGCATCGACGCCACGACGCCCGGGAGCGACAAGTCCGGTCCTATTTTTTGGACCAGGACACACCGCTGCTGCTCCCACGCGGGGCAGAGCGCGAGCGTATGCTCTGGTGTGTCCCGGTCACATCTCACACAGTGATGGCACCTCGTCGTCGGCTCTGCCTGTACCAGGTGCAGATACCTTCCGAAGCACCCGTGCCCGGTCAGCATCTGCACCATCCAGAAGGTGAGGCGTCCACGTTTGCCACGACCCACCCAATCCTTGAGGACGGGGCGGATCGCCTCGACGGTCCGCAGACCCCAAGTGGGGTTAGCGAGTCGCCGCTCCCACGACTCCATTACGGACCGCCGAGATTGGACCCTCCGGTCCCGGACCGCTTCCGGCAGGATACGCACCACGCCCCGGGCGCGAAGGTCGCATCGCCAACGATAATCGTCAGCGAGCGCCTCCGCCTCCAATTCCCAGGGCGGCGTCCCCGCCAGCACGCACGCCGCCTCAAACGCGACGGTGTGGTATCCGCGGATGACCCTGATGGCTACGATGCGCTGTGGCCGACGCAGGCACCGGGCAACAGTTGCCCGAGTGCGAGGCTCGGCCCAAACGGGCGCACCGTACAGGGCCATCGAGCGCACTACCCCCGCGTAGAGGCGGCGCACGGCGTAGCTGGGTCCCCCGATGTTCGGAAGCAGCCGACCGAGATGGCCGGCCGTCCTCACAAGACGGGGAACCAGCGCCTCGAGATGGGTCCGGAAGGTCCAACGGCTGATTTCTAAGGGGTAGCCTGCTGGAGTTGACGGGGCGATGCGTAAGCCTTAGCGTGTAACGCGTCGCGTCTTCACGCACAATCTCGTGGTGGGTTCTGTCCTCAGCCGAGGTTCGGACGCTGAGTGTGACCGGCAGGAGGTTTTAGAGCGGTTAGACTTCCATATAATCCCGAAAATCCTGGAATCGGAAAAATAGGTCCCAAAATTTTCGGGATTGGAAAAGGTCCAGGATTTTTTTTTTATGGCCATGTAGGCAGACGAGCCAACGGCCCACCTGATAGGAAGTGGTTACCGTCGCTCATAAACCTCTGCAATGTCAGGGGACACTTAGGGGTCGCTACCTACGACCTAACGTTAAGGACCCTCCTCAAGCTTCCTGAAGCAAATGGCGTAGCATCGCAATCGCGGTGTCCCAGAATACATCTTTTCAACCACGACCGATCTGTGAAGAAAGAACGACTAAGAAGAAGAAGCAATTGCAGAGCAGCAATTGTCCATGAGCGACAGTGGGCCCGTTGATGCATCTGCCTACATGACAATAAACCAAAATAATGAATATGGAGATAATACGTGTGTCTAACAGATAATGTTGTAATGTAATTAATATTTTGTCCAAATGTTGATGTTTCTGTAAAATTGTGGTTTGTCGCTTTATTATTTCAGTGACCATATCGACGGTTCCCACGTATACCGATACTACCAACAAAATGACGCAAAAAGTTTTAAAATTGCCTAATCTTATATCCTCAAAATGTTATGTTAAAATTCCATTTATTTTCAAAGACAGAAAATTGATATTTAAGTGCTAGCAAAGTTACTGCGTGTAGATTTAAATGGCTCCTGTAAAATTGCATTTTGTCACTTATACTAGTAGTATAAGTATAAGTATAAGTAGTATACGTAGGACCCGTCGAAATGTTATTTTACCTTCTGAGACTCATAGTAAGGGTCAAATCTTGACAGAATGTGAGGGCCCTGCTGCAGAATAACGGCGTCACTTTTGCCACTTATTACCGCTTCTTTCAAAAAACCAATCACTTTTATTACTGACACTTTGATCACCGACACTTTTAAAAGAACACCAAATTTTGAAAATTAATAAATTAATGTTTTATTAATTTCGACGCAATTTTGAGAATCCGAACGTTGGTGTTCGAAAATTTATCGATGTATATTTTATTGTATTTTTATTTTATTTTATAAAAGAATTGACGTATTACCGATTCTTTTAAAAGCACATTTATAATATACCTATTACGAAACGGCTTCTCTATAAATGTCAAACTTAATAGTCGTCTTTGGCCTTCGGAATTCAGGGGAGAACTGAATCCGGTACCAGCGCTGTAACTTTACCTAACAATCGTGCACGCTATTTTCACCTTTAATCTTTAAACATAAGGCCTATTTTCGCATTCACGAATACCTGAAGAGTCATTTTCGAAAATAAGGAATAGAAGCATAGGAATATAGTGCTTATGCCTCAGGTAATAAAGGGTATAATGGATTGTTATTTTGTTTGCATCTAAGCAAAATTGTTTAGATATTGTTAATTGTGACATATATAATCGTGACGGTTGATTTAAGTGCACGAGATGGTTCCTGAGTAATGATAATGGATCCTATAAATCTAACTAGCACAGATGTCTTAATTTCCTTAATCAAGCTGATAGTTCGTCATTCAGTATCTGATAGGAGGAAAATTTACAGTAATATGATTTTTTTGAACCTATACCACGTCATGGGACATTGCGGGGTCACCACCTATGATCTACCTTTTAGGACTGTCGTCAAGCCTCGTTTGAAGAAGAGAATTATCGAAGGGAATTTTGTTACTTTTGTTAGTTTGTTAGTCACCACTGTTCACTGAACATCAAGGCCTCTGCGAGTGCCATAATATAATATACGATTAAGAGTAATTTTAAGCCTCGTTGTAGTACGGAATACACCAACTCACTCAAATAGAAACAGATTTTTTTATTTTTGATTGCAAGATATATAAACGAGCTTACGGCCCACCTGATGGCAAGCGGTCACCGTCGCTCATGAACCCCTGCAATGCCAGGGCAAAGAGGGGCCGTAATCTACCGCCAACCCATACAAGACTTTTCTTAAACCTCGTTTAAAGAGGGACATGTCATAGCGCTCCGGGAACACCGCGGACGGGAGTCCATTCCAAATCGGAATGGTACAATGGAATGGGAATCGGAATGGAATGGTAAGAATACATTTATTACTCACATAATGCTATAAAAGTACAATATAACTACTTAAAATATTGTGCGGCCAAAAATTAGGGTTCTTGTGGTCGAAATAACTGAGACACATATTTATATTTAAATGCTGAAAATACCACTAAGACTTCTTTTCTGGTAATTATCCACCTCTCATTCCCACCACTGTAACTCGAGTGTATGTGGGATGACAGCGGCGACCACCGTAATGACTTTGAGCAGTGAAGCTCACCAACACGAGGGAAAAGAGAGATCTGTACATTAGTTAAGGCTCTAGTATTTTAAAATTCCACCGGATATATTGGCTTAAATAGTGTTATATGAGAGTTGGCAAGGTTTCACCGTATCACCAGCCGTTTGAGGTAAGATAAATTGGCAAACAGCCCATTTGGTCAATCCGTAGGTGAAATTTCAAATATATCGTAGAGTAGCTTAATCACAGATACACAAAACAGACACACAGACTATTGAGGAGAGGATACTGGTACTACGGATGAGTTAAGGTTCATGTAGCAGTAGCTAGAGGTGGTCACACGTATCGTCTGATCAATAGATACACAGGCTATTCAGGAGAAGATACTGGTACTACGGATGAGTTAAGGTTCATGTAGCAGTAGCTAGAGGTGATCACACGTATCGTCTGATCAATAGACACACAGACTATTGAGGAGAGGATACTGGTACTACGGATGAGTTAAGGTTCGTGTAGCAGTAGCTAGAGGTGGTCACACGTATCGTCTGATCAATAGACACACAGACTATTGAGGAGAGGATACTGGTACTACGGATGAGTTAAGGTTCATGTAGCAGTAGCTAGAGGTGGTCACACGTATCGTCTGATCAATAGACACACAGACTATTGAGGAGAGGATACTGGTACTACGGATGAGTTAAGGTTCATGTAGCAGTAGCTAGAGGTGGTCACACGTATCGTCTGATCAATAGACACACAGACTATTGAGGAGAGGATACTGGTACTACGGATGAGTTAAGGTTCATGTAGCAGTAGCTAGAGGTGGTTACACGTATCATCTGATCAACAAATAGATGCTCAGGAAACCTATAAAAGTACACACAAGTACAATTTATTATTGTAAGCTTGAATATATTGGATAATTCGAGATTTTCCCGAAGTTTCTCTTCTCATAAATAAAAAAGAAGAATCGTTGTATAAACACGAAAAACAAATGACAATCGCTGTATTTTCTCTCGTGAAGAATGTTACGGGGCGTCTCGGAAATTGGATGATTTGGAAAAAACTTAAAACTTGATTGTTTTTCTTATTTTACGTTTTTACTTTATGAAAATTAACGTTGTTTTTTTTAATAGACAATTCGTTTAATGAAAAAGAAAATAATAGTCATTAGTTGTGCTATATAAAAAAGCGCTTTTGAAAAGTAAGCCTTATATCCAATAATGGATATTTTGTGACTTAAATTATGTTGACAAATAAAATTAAAAAAAACTTGAGAGGTGTCAAGGAACACGAGGATCGAACGAAGTTCCTTTCGATTAATAAGTGAGGCAATTGTAATAAAATATTATTTGTTTAACTTAAATAAAATATTTTGATCACAGCGCCATCTAGCATTAATCATATAAAACAAAATAAGGAATTGTTTCAAAAGATTTTAAACACAGCGCCATCTAGCGATAATCATCTAAAACAAAAAAGTGTCTTGACAACTTTTTCAAAATCTGGAATTTCCGTCTAGCCCCCTTTCGATAACGCGCTATAAGGAACTTCGTTCCAAAATTATCTTCGCATGAAGCTAACTGTTGATAAGAAAATAATAATATGTTATATGAGCATGCAAACTGAATATTTGAAACATCAATATACTTTCTTAGAGTGACTGCAGCATACCCATAATACAAACTGCAAATTCCCGTCGCGCCGGACACAAACAAAATAAGTAAAGACATAAAAATAAAACGTGAATGTGTGCGTGGGCTGTATCAATAGTAGTGTAGTATAGGACTCTCGGCTAGATGTAGGTCGAATCTGTGTCTGTTTGTGTACGAGAAGAGTCATCAGTACAAAGCTGCAGAGGACTGTGTCTATAGTAGTGTAGTATAGGACTCTCGGCTAGATGTAGGTCGGATCTGTGTCTGTTTGTGTACGAGAAGAGTAATCAGTACAGAGCTGCAGAGGACTGTGTCTATAGTAGTGTAGTATAGGACTCTCGGCTAGATGTAGGTCGAATCTGTGTCTGTTTGTGTACGAGAAGAGTAATCAGTACAGAGCTGCAGAGCACTGTGTCTATAGTAGTGTAGTATAGGACTCTCGGCTAGATGTAGGTCGGATCTGTGTCTGTTTGTGTACGAGAAGAGTAATCAGTACAGAGCTGCAGAGCACTGTGTCTATAGTAGTGTAGTATAGGACTCTCGGCTAGATGTAGGTCGGATCTGTGTCTGTTTGTGTACGAGAAGAGTAATCAGTACAGAGCTGCAGAGGACTGTGTCTATAGTAGTGTAGTATAGAACTCTAGAGATAATTCGATATTGATAGTACCCGTTCTCTGTTACGTAACTTTCTCAAGACTGAGCGGCAAATTTATTACATTGTTTGCGACAAACTTGAGAATACTTCGCACGAATAAGTTTTTAAAGTAGGTCGTTTTATTAAATTTCATTTAAAATAAAAAGCGATATATCAGTGTCTACAATTTTGTCGAAAATTGCATCATTTAAATCGGTTCAACAACATCGGTGGACCACAATGAAATCAGAAGTCAATGCTACGTCAGGTGCTACGTGCTACGACGTAGACAGCTACGAAAGTAGTCTTATTACTTGCGTTTGCAAGAAAAAAAGTCAAAATTTTCTTACAAAATTGAGTAAAAATAAAACTTGAGAGGTGTCAAGGGACACCCAGATGGAACGAAGTTCCTTTCGATTAAAACGTATCTCATCTAGCATTGATCATATTAATAAAACAAAATAAGGATTTTCACAGCGCCATCTAGCTATAATCATATAAAACAAAAAAGTGTCGTGACAACTTTTTCGTAAGAATTTTTCCGTCTAGCCCCCTTTCACAACGCGCGATACGGAACTTCGTTCCAATTACATGAGATTTTTTTTTACAAATATTTTTGATATTTCATTATTTAAAGCACACAGTATAGATACCCTTCTGATTAAAAATACATTCGTTAAAATATAAAAAAAATAAGCAAAACGACTTTCGGTACTACCGTCACGTCGTGTACAATTTTGGCTTCTACCACATACTTGGCTTGAATAAAAAGACCAATTTTGGTCCGTTACCCAGATGAGTCGTATAGCCATTTCGAAGATTATAAAATATAAAGAAATTAATATTTAGTAAAACATCAACCAATTTTAGCTACACACACATACTAAACCAATTTTGGTTGCTTCCCCAGTATATACTAATATAATCTAAATTCATTCAGCCTATAAGTTCAAAGCTTTGACTAACTTTCTAAGTTTACAGTTAATTTTCTTAACTTAATTTCTATTCAAAACTGGCTGTAGTTTACGAGAAGGGTTTCGAAGTTACATCTTTTGAGATATACAGGGTGATTTTTTAAAGAAGGTTCATATTGCAGGAGGGTGATGAGTACTCTGTTCTTATACGGAATATTACTATAAATAGGTAGTATTACAAAATATATTTTTTTTTAATCTCAATTCGACAAAACTACCTCAAACATAAACAATTTCGGCTTAAAGAGTTTTGACTAATGAGCCACACCCATCAGCTGTCGAAAAACCATCATTTTACAAGAATTTTAGATATCTTTAAGTTGCGATAACTAAGGCATTAAACCATATTCTTTGGTAATAATATTTTTACTGGTCGTATATAACCATCAGCTACCATAACCTTCAATATGTACCCTCACTAGGAAATCACCCTGTATTATGGATAAGTGAAGACTTTTTGACCGATCACCAAAAAGGAGGAGGTAATCAATTCGTCTGTATTTTTTTTGCTCCATCATAATTTTAGTTTGTTGTGTTGTGTTTAGTTTGGAACCGATTCAGATGATTATTATTTCGGATGGGAGGTGACGGTCGTCATGAGGTCCTGACTGTTTCAATTGATACATTTGTTAGAAACGTTTTTGTAGAACAAAACTAAAAAAAAAGAAAAAAAAAAGACATGCCCGCTGAGTTTCTTGCGTCGGTTCTTCTCAGGACGGAAGCGTAATTTTTAGTGAACTGGTGGTAATTTTTTTTTGTCTTCACGTTCAAAAAGTATGTGTGTTCACATTAAATTTGAAAATAAATGATTTGACTTTGACCCGAAATTACTATACAGATCCAACATACCTGATAGCGCAGCTGGTCCCGTCTTCATCATCTTCCCTCTTTCTCCTCCTCCTCCTGATGTACAGATACACCGCCACAGCAAGCAACACGGCCACTGAACCACAAACCAACACCACTACCAACACCACATCACGGGTCTTCATTGTGACCTAGAAAGAAGAAATCAAATTGTTTTTACAAGCTTTATATTAACTTGCACTGGATGTAACTATGTATGCCCGAGTGGAATCTTGTAAGTAAATTTAACAAACAACGGTTTCCGGTTGAGCTGACATAGTCCATATTCATTTATTTGCTCATTTTTTACATTATATTTTTAAAAAAACAATTCCAAAAAAATAAATTAAAAAATACAATATAAAAAACAGAGAGCCACTGGAGACGGGGTCTACGACCCAAGCTATCAGTGGTCAGGGGTCAAGAGAGAGGAATCTCCTCACAATACGTGCCGTGTCAAGAACGACCGCCTTTTCAATCATTAGCAAGCTGACATTATTCTTATTATTATTTTTTTATGGCTTTATTGCCACCGCTTGTGTGGGCGGCCCAGCCAATGTCAGGTTTAATAGCGAAGGCAACGTTTTATAAAAAATATTTGTCGCGGATTGACCAAAACGTCGCAACTAACACTACTTATAACTGTAATTAAGAATGAAAATAATTACATATATGTTACATACAAATATAATACAAATTAAGCGTTACATTTTGTTGGACATTTTGCACGCAGATGTGTATCGCGTGGCAATGCAACAATATGACAAAATGGCGCTGATTTTATGGTGGAATCGGAAGGTGGTCATAGGTCCTGTACTAAATTTAATAAACCTGTCTTGTTTGGGTTCATTTTACTTGTGTTGGCTAGCACTACTGCTACATGTTATCCGGGATCTTAAAAGCTCGTATTTAAAGTTTTCTTTAAAATAAATTATTTACCCTAACAATCCATTAGTGCCTCCACCGCGCTTTCCCAATTTGGATTGGGGACTTCACATATCTTCGAAGAACTTTTAGAAGTTTTCCTTCACCGTTTTTAGCCAGTCTTGATGCACATAAATCTTTATCACATTAAGATTTATAACAAGCCGGCTTTGAACCCGCAATCTCTCGCAAGACAAGCGCTTCAACCACCCCACCACGACTTTAGACTGATAATTCTACATACCGACAAAGACAGCAACACCATCTATCTCTCTCTAACAATCTAGGTTCTCATTATGTCACCAAAGGCATCTAACACTCGGAATAGGATGCCTGGATATCTATAAATTCATTCCAGCATGCATTAGACATAGCCAATTCCGTGGTCTGCATTCGAGATTTACCCGTACTATAGTAACTCGAAACTTGTGAAAAATTTGATCTTTTTTACAAGCTTTTATCTTGCATGGTAACTATGTAAGTTCAGGTGGAATCTTGCTAGCTAAATTTGACAAACAACTCGGTTTCCGATTGAGCTGACTTTTGCTCGCATATGTATATCACTTGACAAAATGGCGCTGATCTGATGATGGATTCGGAAGGTGGTCATAGGAACTCTTGTGCTAAACAAGATATACCTGTCGTGTTTGGATTTGTTTTACTGGTCTTCGCAAGGTCTCTACTTCTACATGATATCCAGTTAAAATCATGTACTTAAAAGCTTTTACTTTACTAACATATTTGACTTATCGTAAAATTTTATGTAAAGTTATAATAATAATAATATGTAACATATACAGGGTGATTTTTTAGAGAGGGTACATATTACAGGAGGGTGATGAGTACTCTGTTCTAATACGGAATATTACAAAAAATAGGTAAAATTATTTTTTTAATCTAAATTCGACAAAACTACCTCAAACATAAACAAATTCGGCTAAAAGAGTGTTGACTAACGACCTCTAGTGATCTCGTGCACCCCACACCTCCGCCACACCCATCAGCTGTCGAAAAACCATCATTTTGCAAGAATTTTAGATATTTTTAAGTTGCGATTACTAAGGCATTAAGCCAAATTATTTGGTAATAATATTTTTACTGGTCGTATATAACCATCAACTACCATGACCTTCAATATGTACCCTCACTAAGAAATCACCCTGTATATACCTATCATGCAGCTATCGTTATCAAATACCACAGACCGAGAAAGTAAAATGCCAAAACTTGTTCAATAATGCAGTTGATATACTTCTTATTGCTTTGATATAAGGTATATTTTTTGTTATCTAACAGCGTAACGCTAACTAGTCCTCTACTAATGTAACAAGAACTAGAAAGCTGTATAGCAGTCGATTTTAAAGGTTTTATTTAACTTGTACTTATTGATATGTTTATATATGTATGTATGTTCGGGTGGAATCTTGCGAGTTTAATTTAACTAACTTCCGGTTCAATACGGAGGCAGCAATGTTAGACCAACTGTATCCGCTTTCCACCAATTTTTTTTTTCAGTTGGTGGAAATCACCGGATCCCCGCCCGCGGGCCGGGAGTTGAACCGCACTAAAACCTCCAACCGCTCGCACTCAGCGTCCGAACCCCGGCTGAGGCCAGAACCTAGCACGGGGTTTGGAGGGACGGCGCGACGCGTTACGCGCTCGGCACTCTTTCCCGTCGCTCCGGCCCCCGCTTTCCACCATAGAATGATTACATCTGGAATCAATATCATGAACAACAGGATGAAGCCAATTTAAAGTACACCATTCGTGCGTAACTACCAGACATTCCGAATCAAGAACATGAATAACAAAGTGAAGTAGCAAAGAACACACATAAGTGTGTAATATTTTATTAGTGTGCTAAACGAATTGAGTGTCATCGGCACACTTTTACACTAGATAGTTAAGTTATCACGCGCGATTGGTGTACTTTCAATTCGCTTCATTCTGTTGTTCATGATGTTGATTCCAGATGTAATAATTATATGCTTTTCACGTAATATATTGTAAGAACTAACGTACTTAGGCCTGAACTAGGTATCAAATGTCATACGTCAAATTGACAATGACATATTTCGTTGCGTTGCGACCCGTCTTTGTACGCTTTTATAATACATTACAAAAAATAATATTCCTATTTCGTTCAATTTTCTATATAAATGGACAAAATCCTTTTCGCAGCAAATTGCTTTTGTTAAATCTACAAAATAATCCTTTAGAATTGAACTAGGAGCCAATTTGAGGTCAATTTTTGGGTCTCGTTGGAACTTTGTTATAGTTAACAGACCCTATGCTACTCAGAATTGAATAATATTTTTTTTTACAAAAATGAAATCGAAAGAATCCATTTTTACAAGCTGTATGTATAAATGTATGTCAATACTAGGGAATCCAATCCCGGGGTACTTTTACGATCCCGGGATTCCGGGATTGGATTCCCTAAGTCAGTACGTAAGTTCGGGTGGAAGCTAGCTAAATTTGACAAACTTCCCGGTTTCCGATTGAGTTGGCATTTTGCACGCAGGTGTATATCGCGTGACAATGCTTATAACAAAATGGCGCTGATGACGGATTCGGAAGGTAGCCATAGGAACTCCTGAACTAAATAAGATATACCTGTAGTGTTTGGTCTAGTTTTATTTGTCTTGGCTAGTCTACTGAATGATATTCAGGATCTTAAAAGCTTGTATTAAAAGTTTTCTTTCAAATGTTTTACCGTTTTATTGAGGACTGACCTAGTGTATTCTTATTATGTTCAAAGGAAAGAAAGTGTCAGCAATTAAAGTACGATGGCGGAAATGCCTCGGGGGGTTCACTTTGGTATTACGCTGAAATAATGGTTATTATACTCAATTTAGGAAGTAAGCTATGATTGTTTTCTTTTGTTGGCTTTTTGACCGATTTTAAAAGAGTCTGTTTTTTTATTTTTGTAATAGAATATTATTGACAAAAAAAGTGTTTTTGTATTATTTTTGAAACATGTACCGATTTCGATAATGGTTGTACACTCTAATTTCACAGACGACTGGACGAACCAAATTTGATCATTATCATCATAATTAGCTCAATCAGAAAAATCTCGTTTAAATTTAACTCACAAGATTCCACGAGCGCTATTCCTTCTTCAAACATGGCTTGAAAGTCTATAAAACTAAGTAAGCAGGGCTCTCCCCTGACATTGAGATCCATGAGCGACAGTAACTAACTACGATCAGGTAGGTAAAAAAAAAAATTACCCAAAAACCTACAAAGTTTTTGTTCCAATCAATTGGCCAACCAATGTACATAAAAGCCAAAAAAACCTCGTAAACTGTCGTTTAGTACAAAAACTGTATTAAACTCGCCCGAGTCGAGTATTGGACAAGAACGTGGGGACTACAAAGTTCGCATCGACCGAGAGCTTCGTTTCATATCACTCAGTCACTTGCATGAGTACTGGACTTGCATGAGTACTAAACTCTCAAGAGTAGTCAAGTGCTATAGAAAAAAAGAGAAAGAAAATACGTTTATTCAGACTCACAACTTACACATAACAGGAACAATATATTACTAAAAATAGATTAAAACTAAGATTAAACAATAATATAAAAGTAATAAAAATAATTTAAAACAAAGAATGAAATAAAAAAGGTTATGTGCGAGGGTGTAACTTAAAGGGCGACTAGCTCAGCACGAAACTATAGCCTAGACAGCTGCAGCGCTGATTTTCAGCTGGACCCTACCGATTCCACGCGAGAACCACATCAGGAGCGACTCCATGCACCATGAAATACAAGCAAAACTCAAAGCAAGCAATTAATAAATACAAAATTTTACCTATAGTTAGTATTTTATGTTGCAAAATAGATAGTCGATACTTTCATGCATTTTACACGGGTTCTTACCACGATATTTAATTTATTGAGTGGTCTAGGTATCTCAGTCTTGCCGTGATCATGGCGCTTGCAACATTGTTGAAATATCGCGATCGCTCATTAAATAAAAATCGTGGTAAGAACCCGTTCAGTAATTGTGTAAGTGATGTAGATAACCGCGAGTGCTTAAAAAAGATGTTACCATCGCCCATGAATCCGTCATCTATCATACAGGGCTTTTCTTAAACCTCGTTTAATTAAAAACGGACACCGAAGACGGAGCTCTATTCCAAATTGTAATAGGGTAAAACAGAACTTGCATGTACCTACTAAACTCTGGATAGTAATCAAATTGCACGGGTGGTGTACAGTTATTTTTAAAAATTGGAATAGATTTTAATGTCAGAAAGTTGATCTAAAAATTTGATTTTATAAACATAATAAGAACATTAGATTGTGCCTGAATTTTGATAGAAAGAATAATAGGATGTCAGGGATTTTTTTTTCTTGTTATTTTATTTGTAAGTGTAATGAAACATATTTGTCAATTTGTAAGCTTGTCAGAATAAATGTTTTATGATTTATTTTATTTTTGACTAGCTTTTGCCCGCGACGTCGTCTGCGTGAATGCTATGTACAGCACATTAAAAATAACATTATTTTACTGGTTTTCTTCTTTAGCTTTTATATCTACACTAAGCAGAGTAGCAGAATAAGGCTTTTTTGTAAAATTGGAGTGCAAAAGTGCTAATTTCGAACCTCTTCGAATAAATATCTTTAAAGTGATTTTGCTGAATTGAGTCAAAAGTTGTGACTAAAGCAGATGTAGAAAATAATCAAATTAAGACAAATATAAGATAAGATTAGAAGATAGCGTAAAAAAACATGAAAAACATGTTATAGAACTTCTCGATAAACCACAATAGTGGTTTGGCTCTCCGCAGCCAAAATGTAAAGAACGTAAGAATTTCCGCCTCCATTGTGTGTTTGTGGAGCGAGATGACTTTAAGGCAGATCCCGTTACACAACTTTGGAGGAGATAGGTTCCGAAGAAGCATAATCGGGACACCGACCTTCAGCTTGATAGTATGCGCTGGAAGTCCACTTGTTGCCAGAGAATTCAAAAATTCCACAGGATAATGTGTGGCATCATCTTGCTCGACAAAAGTATTTATAAAGTTGTAGACCACTTCATTTCCCTCAATTTCGGAGAGAATTCGTTAATTGCTGCAGCCTGATCAAGTGACTCGCTCACACACCCAAGAATTCTGCTGGTGAGGTATACGACTGATGTCGTTGTACACACAGCGAATAAGTTTTTCTAAGCTGGATACAACTCTACCGAGAGACATTGGAAGCACCATTTGTCCACCTCTCTCCTCTGGTAGAGTACCTTCATCGAGACTTAGAAGGACATCGGAGAATTCTTGAGCACGTCCAAATTGAGGATGGATATACTTCGTAGGTTTGCTTGTTCTTCAAAATCACTCACAAAATAAATTTGCCAAAATTTAGGAATATCTGTAGGTAGCAACGAACCAATTTGATGGTAAACTTGTCCCTGGATCTTGAATGTCGGCATGAATCCTGTTTCAACGATTTGATTTGCACCAAACGAAGTTATTTGGAAGATGCTATTATAGGCTCGGATGTTTTTAAAAAAATGGCTGGACTTTGGATGTTCGCCGCTTAGTAAAAGTTTCAACAGTTCTTACAACAGGTGGGTCTTGCATTGACTCCAAGCGTACTTTACCAGATGCACAACACATCCCATTGGGCTCCCCTCTCCGTTTGCGGGCTTGACAGAGGGCGCACACTTCTTCTAAGATGCCAATATCTACGTGTGCGGCGTAGTTAATTGCAACATTGTACATGAATCCACTTCCTCCTTTATTTAGCCACGGTTGCTCTTGCAACTTTTGCATTCGGTCCCGGACTTGCGATATATGAGCAGAAGTATCGTCACGTACGTCATGGTAACTGCACTACGCTCTTCATGCTGCTCATCAGTCTCTAACGAACGTGAAAAGAGCAGGCTGAGAGTGATCTCTCCTTAGCTGAGTATCCTGCTCTTCAAGATCTTTGATAGACTGAGTTTCCGCAATGTGATCTCGAAGAGTAGCCAACCTAGCTTCACGCTCCACGTCGGTTTCTACACATCGAGCTATCCTTTTCCTTCGAGTATCGTTTGAGCATTGGGATAAATTAGATCGTTTTTCAGGCATTTTAATTATTTTAAGTCGAAACTAAATAATAATATAATGATAGCTAAGTAGTTCAAATTGACCAACCACACGATAACTTATACCAAAGCGTAACCTCAATTTTGACATTTGGTGTACGAAATAATAGCGCGATTCACAATAATTCAAATTTATACGCCAACGCCATCTAGTTAGCAAATAGTGTCCCACAATGACATAATCAAATTTAAATTATTTATATCAACAAAAAAATGCTTCCATATGTAATTCGACTTGAAGGCCAATAGATGTCGTTGCTCTAAAATTGTTTAATGTAATTTATTTATATGTATGGATCTTGCTAATCTCTGAAACCAATAATTAAAGACACAATTTTTAAGAAGGAACAGAACTCCTTGTATCTATGACAATTAAAAAATAAACATTGACAGTGCCAAAAATGACACAATCAAATTTAAATTATGGTATAAGAGCTAGCAACGTTTTTAACAGAGTATTTACCGATACGGACTGTCTAGTAGTAGCCGGTAGTGGTAGAGTACGGATAAAAACCGATTTTTCAAATTATTTTAAAACCTATTTTTTCTTTAAATTATGTTTATTATACTTTTTGCTACATGAATTTATTATTGCCAGATATTTTTTGTTGTTCTTCTGTGCCAGACGATAATTCTGAATATATTTTTTTTTAATGAAGTTTTTTAAGCACCTAAAAACCTAAAATTAATTTGCCAACTGATATAAAAGTGAAGGAGTATGAGAGATAGCATATATAAAAATAAAAGCTGGCTTTACTGAAATGTTTGTTTTCCCGACGTTGCTAGCTCTCGTACTAATAAAAAAATGCTTCCACATGAAATTTGACTTGAACGCCGATAGATGTCGTTGCTCTAAAATTGTTTAATGAAATTTATTATTTTTATATCCCGTTCCTCGGACATGATAGCACTATAATATATAGCCTATGTGTTGACCCGACTTCTAAGCTATATTCTTGCCAAATTTGAAGTACATCGGTGCAGCAGTTTTCGAGTTTATCCCGGACAAAGCTGACTTTTCTACAGTACTAAATGTATGGATTCTGAATCGCGCCATCAAAATGTTCAACGGTTGTTTGACTTGGGAGAGTGTATTTTGCAATATTGACTTTTCTATCCTTTTATTATATGTATATAGATACTACATTTGTAAATAAATGATTCTAAAATTAAAACTTGTTTACAATTCTCACCGGTACAAATATAATAGTACGGTTAACCCAGTTTAATAATAAACAACAATTTTCAAACGACTGTTGTCCCAGTAACTACTCATTAAATATTTTTCATGCAAGTCGACTATCGCGTGTCAACGCACCATTTTTATAGATACACATAAAGATATAAGGTTACGTCAGGCACTTGTGATATATAACCGTATCATTATCGATTTATAGATAGTGCTGTGTATCAGATTTCAAAAATATACACTACTATAGACACAGTCCTCTGCAGCTCTGTACTGATTACTCTTCTCGTACACAAACAGACACAGATCCGACCTACATCTAGCCGAGAGTCCTATACTACACTACTATAGACACAGTCCTCTGTAGCTCTGTACTGATTACTCTTCAAGTACACAAACAGACACAGATCCGACCTACGTCTACCCGAGAGTCCTATACTACACTACTATAGACACAGTCCTCTGCAGCTCTGTACTGATTACTCTTCAAGTACACAAACAGACACAGATCCGACCTACATCTAGCCGAGAGTCCTATACTACACTACTATAGACACAGTCCTCTGCAGCTCTGTACTGATCGTTAAATTTGAGAGTAATGAATTATAAAACTTTTCATAACAAGTTAAAGTTTCGGAAGCGTTGAGTGATGAGTTTATAAAATCTCGGTTCTTAAGCGAAATTAAAAAGCCCGTTAGAGATCCAGAAGTTTTTGGGTCTTCTCTTGTGGGAATAGTACTTCGAAGTAATTGGATACGTAAGAGTAAGAACACAAGGACGAATGTAGCTTGAATCATTTAATATTTCAATCTTAAAAATGTATATGAAATGGTGGAACTTAATGAATGTAATTTAGAATGATGCGGCCGTAATTTATATTACTTTAACCGGCTTGGAAGAGTGTGGTTCTAGATTAAAATGATACTTACTTACCACTTCCTATATCTACACTAATATTAGAAAGAAGAAAAGGAAAACTTTGTATGTTTGTTTGTAATGAATAGGCTCAAAAATAATGGACTGTGTGGGTATCTACAGTGGACTTATGGCCAAAGGGCGAGGTAGTGTATGCCCGGTCAGGCCGAAGCCCACTGTAGTAGATTTCACATGTCGTATATATGCGAAGATTTCTGCAAATGTCGTAACCGCGATTCATGATCTCTCAAAAAATATATTTCACCATTTGAAAGCTATATTATCCAACATAGGATTTTATTTCGAAAAAAAGAAGAGATCCATACTAAACAACTTCAATAAAACGCCAAGGTGTAAAAAAAATACCCAAAAACTAGCTTTCATCGCGTCCGCTGTGAAAACTATTGATTATAGAATAAAATGATGTACCTACTACGAGTTTGCACTTAGTGTTTATTGAAATAAAACAGTGCTGTTCCCCTTTTTGATGTAGACGAAGTTGCGAGCTAGCACTTTACACTATTAGAGCATAAAAATGGCACAAAACATTACCAAAATCAAAAATTGGTTGTCTTGTGATGTTTTTTTTTCATTGCTATGTAGGCAGACGAGCCAACGGGCCACCTGATCGTAAATGGTTACCGTCGCTCATGGACCTCTGCAATGTCAGGGGACACTGAGGGGTCGCTACCTACGACCTAACTTTAAGGACCCTCCTCAAGTCTCGTTTGTAGAAGGTATTGTAATCGAAATGAGTTTTGACTTCTAAACAGTATGTTTTCTGTGGTAATGTACGCTCTACGAAAATTTGAAATTCCAATGTCTTTATAATTTGTAATAAGTTTCAAAATGGCTCAGAATATATTATACTCAAGAATAAAATGTACATTTTACCAACTTCAAAAGAAAAAGGTACATAGGTGAAATTTATTGGAACGAAATTCCTTATCGCGCGTTATCGAAAGGGGTCTAGACGGAAATTCTTATGAAAAACTTGGCACGACACTTTTTTTGTTTTAGATTATTATCGCTAGATGGCGCTGTGATCAAAACATTTTATTTAATTTGTTATAGTAATTATTATAACTTAAAAAAATAAAATTAATTACAATTCCCTCACTAATTAATCGAAGGGAACTTCGTTCCATCCGGGTGTCCCTTGACACCTCTCAAGTTTTTTTTTGATCATATCTCCAGTGGCCCTTCAATATATCAATATCACACGTAAATTCATCGTAAAAATCGGTTCACATAAAAACACCTTACATAGTTAACTATTTAAAAAAATTAAGAAGCAATGTCCATCATCATCAAAATCGGTCCACAAAAAAAAATCTAAACTAATCTAAAAAAATGCAACAGAATATAATACCTTCTTTTTGTAAATCCGATCAAAAACTCTATAAAACACGTAAAAATGTCATATAATATAATCTATACATATAATAAAAGGATAGAAAAGTCAATATTGCAAAATACACTCTCCCAAGTCAAACAACCGTTGAACATTTTGATGGCGCGATTCAGAATCCATACATTTAGTACTGTAGAAAAGTCAGCTTTGTCCGGGATAAACTCGAAAACTGCTGCACCGATGTACTTCAAATTTGGCAAGAATATAGCTTAGAAGTCGGGTCAACACATAGGCTATATATTATAGTGCTATCATGTCCGAGGAACGGGATATAAAAATAATAAATTTCATTAAACAATTTTAGAGCAACGACATCTATCGGCGTTCAAGTCAAATTTCATGTGGAAGCATTTTTTTATTAGTACGAGAGCTAGCAACGTCGGGAAAACAAACATTTCAGTAAAGCCAGCTTTTATTTTTATATATGCTATCTCTCATACTCCTTCACTTTTATATCAGTTGGCAAATTAATTTTAGGTTTTTAGGTGCTTAAAAAACTTCATTAAAAAAAAATATATTCAGAATTATCGTCTGGCACAGAAGAACAACAAAAAATATCTGGCAATAATAAATTCATGTAGCAAAAAGTATAATAAACATAATTTAAAGAAAAAATAGGTTTTAAAATAATTTGAAAAATCGGTTTTTATCCGTACTCTACCACTACCGGCTACTACTAGACAGTCCGTATCGGTAAATACTCTGTTAAAAACGTTGCTAGCTCTTATACCATAATTTAAATTTGATTGTGTCATTTTTGGCACTGTCAATGTTTATTTTTTAATTGTCATAGATACAAGGAGTTCTGTTCCTTCTTAAAAATTGTGTCTTTAATTATTGGTTTCAGAGATTAGCAAGATCCATACATATAAATAAATTACATTAAACAATTTTAGAGCAACGACATCTATTGGCCTTCAAGTCGAATTACATATGGAAGCATTTTTTTGTTGATATAAATAATTTAAATTTGATTATGTCATTGTGGGACACTATTTGCTAACTAGATGGCGTTGGCGTATAAATTTGAATTATTGTGAATCGCGCTATTATTTCGTACACCAAATGTCAAAATTGAGGTTACGCTTTGGTATAAGTTATCGTGTGGTTGGTCAATTTGAACTACTTAGCTATCATTATATTATTATTTAGTTTCGACTTAAAATAATTAAAATGCCTGAAAAACGATCTAATTTATCCCAATGCTCAAACGATACTCGAAGGAAAAGGATAGCTCGATGTGTAGAAACCGACGTGGAGCGTGAAGCTAGGTTGGCTACTCTTCGAGATCACATTGCGGAAACTCAGTCTATCAAAGATCTTGAAGAGCAGGATACTCAGCTAAGGAGAGATCACTCTCAGCCTGCTCTTTTCACGTTCGTTAGAGACTGATGAGCAGCATGAAGAGCGTAGTGCAGTTACCATGACGTACGTGACGATACTTCTGCTCATATATCGCAAGTCCGGGACCGAATGCAAAAGTTGCAAGAGCAACCGTGGCTAAATAAAGGAGGAAGTGGATTCATGTACAATGTTGCAATTAATTACGCCGCACACGTAGATATTGGCATCTTAGAAGAAGTGTGCGCCCTCTGTCAAGCCCGCAAACGGAGAGGGGAGCCCAATGGGATGTGTTGTGCATCTGGTAAAGTACGCTTGGAGTCAATGCAAGACCCACCTGTTGTAAGAACTGTTGAAACTCTTACTAAGCGGCGAACATCCAAAGTCCAGCCATTTTTTTAAAAACATCCGAGCCTATAATAGCATCTTCCAAATAACTTCGTTTGGTGCAAATCAAATCGTTGAAACAGGATTCATGCCGACATTCAAGATCCAGGGACAAGTTTACCATCAAATTGGTTCGTTGCTACCTACAGATATTCCTAAATTTTGGCAAATTTATTTTGTGAGTGATTTTGAAGAACAAGCAAACCTACGAAGTATATCCATCCTCAATTTGGACGTGCTCAAGAATTCTCCGATGTCCTTCTAAGTCTCGATGAAGGTACTCTACCAGAGGAGAGAGGTGGACAAATGGTGCTTCCAATGTCTCTCGGTAGAGTTGTATCCAGCTTAGAAAAACTTATTCGCTGTGTGTACAACGACATCAGTCGTATACCTCACCAGCAGAATTCTTGGGTGTGTGAGCGAGTCACTTGATCAGGCTGCAGCAATTAACGAATTCTCTCCGAAATTGAGGGAAATGAAGTGGTCTACAACTTTATAAATACTTTTGTCGAGCAAGATGATGCCACACATTATCCTGTGGAATTTTTGAATTCTCTGGCAACAAGTGGACTTCCAGCGCATACTATCAAGCTGAAGGTCGGTGTCCCGATTATGCTTCTTCGGAACCTATCTCCTCCAAAGTTGTGTAACGGGATCTGCCTTAAAGTCATCTCGCTCCACAAACACACAATGGAGGCGGAAATTCTTACGTTCTTTACATTTTGGCTGCGGAGAGCCAAACCACTATTGTGGTTTATCGAGAAGTTCTATAACATGTTTTTCATGTTTTTTTACGCTATCTTCTAATCTTATCTTATATTTGTCTTAATTTGATTATTTTCTACATCTGCTTTAGTCACAACTTTTGACTCAATTCAGCAAAATACTTTAAAGACATTTATTCGAAGAGGTTCGAAATTAGCACTTTTTGCACTCCAATTTTACAAAAAAGCCTTATTCTGCTACTCTGCTTAGTGTAGATATAAAAGCTAAAGAAGAAAACCAGTAAAATAATGTTATTTTTAATGTGCTGTACATAGCATTCACGCAGACGACGTCGCGGGCAAAAGCTAGTATCATACATATAATACTACAGTGGGGTGGTATGCAAATTTTGTCGTTAATCGTATGACCCCTATATGAAACACGTGTGGACCCTGCTAATAGATTTCAACGGTTCTCAAACTTTCAGAGCCTTTTTTTGAAAAGGGGCCTTGACACTTATTTTTCGTAATTATTGAAACGAATTTCCTTATCGCGCGTTATCCAAAAGGGGCTAAACGGAATAAAATCTTACGAAAAGTTGTCACGACACTTTTTTGTTTTAGATGATTATCGCTAGATGGTGCTGTGATCAAAATCTTTTAAAACACGTTCGTTATTTGTTTTAGATGATTATCGCTAGATGGCGCTGTGATTAAAATCTTTTAAAACACGTTCCTTATCACTATTACGCTAGGAAAAAAAAATAAGATATCTTTTAATCGAAAGGAACTTCGTTCTATTCGGGTGTCCCATGACACCTCTCAAGTTTTTTAGTACTTATATTAGTACTTTACTGTCTCTAGAGTTTATAAAGACTACGTTAATAGGTTTTGGTTGGACTTTGAAAGACCCTTTTTTTGAAAAAGGGGGCCAATGGCATTATTATGATTTTTAAATGTATATTAGTGCTGGTTTTCTTTTCAGTAGACTTAATTCACGAGACCCTTTTCTGAGTAGGTGAAAAGTGCCGGGTTTCGTCCCACTCAGACGGGTTATGTAAGAGTTGAACCGCACTAAAACCTACGAGTGAGTGTGAGCGACTCAGAACGTGACAATGTAATAATATGACAAAATGGCGCTGATTTGATTATGGATTCAGAAGATGGTCATAGAAACTCTTGTGTTTGTTGTTGAAAATTATATTGTTGAAAAACATAGACCCGTCGTGTTTATGCTTATTTTACTTTTCTTGGCAATCACTCATCATCATCAGCCTATAGACGTCCACTGCTGGACATAGGCCTCGCCCAAACCTCGCCACATCGACCAGTCCTGCGCCATCTGCATCCAGTGACCTCCCGCGATCTTGACCAGATCGTCGGTCCATCTTGTGGGGGGCTACCAACATTGAGCCTACCGGTTCGTGGCCGCCCAGAACTTTTCGGCCCCATCGACCATTCGTTCTTCGCACAATGTGTCCTGCCCATGCCACTTCAAAAATGTAATTCTTTGGGCTATGTCTCTTATGTTGCTCTTTGAGTGACTTTGAGTCGCCTAAGAAGACCCATCGTCACATCGGCAATCACTCTACTAATACATATTCAGGGTCTTAAAAGCTTGCATTTAAAGTTGTCTTTAAATAAATTATTCACAGTGGGTTATACAAACAACAAATCCTCAGGGCAATAAATTAAAAATGCTAAATATAAAATTTGAGAACCACTTTCTTTTCATTACGAATTCAACCGGGCATGCCCACTCATAATTTTCTATAATTGCTCTGATACTCGACCGTGTGTGGAAAATTCCAGGGATATCGCCAAGCGACATTCTGTACTGAATATCATTGTAAGTGTACGGAATATTTTACTAGGAAACAGTAATTGTAGTTTTTACAAGCTTTATATTAACTTGCACTGGATGGAACTATGAGAGTTGAGGTGGAATCTTGTTAGCAAAATTTAACAAACTTCCCAGTTTCTGATTGTACTGACATTTTACAGATGTATATCGCGTGATAATGCAACAATATGACAAATACTTTCATACATTTTCAACGGGTTCTTACCACGATATTGCGATACATAGCACTTTTAACAGGGGTGACGGCTTCAGATTATCGAGTATGTGGAATCCAGTGCTAAACACAACAGTCACTAAGGGTTTATGCTCAGAGAGTCTTGTAGATACAGTGAGTGTGGTGTGTCGTGATGTGAGTTCGAGTTCCAGTGGTACTACCAAAAAGCGAACGAGAAAGAGGGTAGACAGAATTGTTTGCTCTTAAATCGACCCGCAGTATCACGACGTTTGCAACAACGTTGAAATATCGAGACAACGCAGTTAATTAAATATCGTGGTAAGAACCCGTCATACGCCCCCAAGTTAGTGCGTAACGCATCGTGTCGCCCCGCATAATCTCGTGCTGGGTTCTGCCTCCAGTTGGGGTTTGAACAACGTATGACTTTGCTCTAAATAACATTTTACCAATTTTAGGGCAAAAAAGCCATTAGTTGGCAACACTACACTAATTAAAATTTTCACAATTAAACACAGTCAATACTCTGAAAAAATTTAGGTCGCCACGAATTAATGATAACATCTTTTTTGGAGATCTCGTTATAAAAACGGAGTTCATTTCTGACGGTATGTTTGGTCTTAGCTTCTGGGGCAAAATACAAGAAAACGCGGGTTAAATTTATTATTAATCCCCAAAAAAATTGGGGTGTAATGTGTGTCGGTTTTCTGTGATTCGTAACTCCCAAACGGATGGACCAATTTAGTTTTTGGTTTGAAAGATATAAGTAGTTGAGAGTTTTCTTACCTGTTGAGTGATGAAATTGCTATTAGGATCCATAGATCGAAAGAAGATTTTTTATTTATTGTTTTATTTTTTAGGTATTTTTTCTGCATTTATAAAAAAAATCTTCAGTGTGTACTAAGCCTTACACAAACTTTTCAATACAATTAGTGGTCATGCGCACAACCACGTTTCTTTCTAAATTCGTAATCGTAAACAAAATATCAAAAAAACTTAATTCATTTACGATAACGATACAAAGCTGTAATAGAAGAAGAATAGCTGTTTGGTGAAATCATAATTGATTTGGGGACTTCACATAAAATCTTCGAAGGATTTTTAGGCACGATATTTCCTTCGCCGTCGTGTTGTGAAAAATTTCACAAAAATCTTTCACACATTATAAGAGGTCCAAGTCGGCTCTAAGAAAATTAAATAAAAAATCTACTTTACTATAATTAAGTTTCAGTAACTATTCTGTACCAACCCATTACTGCCCACTGCTGGGCTTAGGTCTCGTCAGAAGAGGGATTAGGCATAGTCCACCACGCTTGCCTAGTGCGGATTGGGTACTTCACATATCTTCAAAGGATTTTTAGAACCCTTTTCCGATATGCAGGTTTCCTCACGATGTTTACCTTCACCGTTATTAGACAGTGGTGTTGTGAAAAATTGCACATAAATCTTTTTTCACATTTAGATTTAGAGGTACAAGCCGGCCGGATTTGAACCCGCGACCTCCCATTCAGAAGGACGCGCTTCGACCACTCGGCCACCACGACTTTGTGTGTAACTATTCTATTGAGTAACTATTCTACAAAGTAACTATTATCGTGTATCTCATAATCCCGGTGTCATAAAAAAAACCTAATAATATAGCTCCGCTTATAACTTGGGCCTGCACATAATCCTGGAGGTAGTCGCTAGCTCGCAAATTGCTCGATCCCTCTTCCCGCATTGTCTTATTTGTAACTTTCGTTGTAAAACACGATTCGTTTTTTCCTGTAATAATTCTGGTTGGATTTTTGTTTTGTAAAATCTACATAACTTATTGCTTAGTTTAAAAACTAGGTTCTGGTAACTTCGTCTGCGTCACATAAAATTAAATAAATGAAATTGATCCGGTATTTTTTTTATCGAGTCTTGAAGAAAGTCCTTAAAAAGCTTTTTTTGTGTGGGGTATGTGGGGGTTGAAACGCACTAAAACCTCCCGCCACACGCGCTCGACATCCGATTTAGTAGGGGTGACAGGACGCCCCGGTAGTCAGTGCAGAGGGTGCGCGCTGATGCTGAGCGCAGCACTCCTCGGGTCCGGTGTTGGTGGACCCGGTACTCTTAGGGGGCCGGTTTTCAGCTTGCCTCAAATACCTACCCAAAACTTGGCCCTAGCTCTCGGGCTATAATGTTTCAGAACAAGACTGTTTACGTTTCATTCAAAAAATTTTCGATATGAAGTGTCAAAATGCATCTAAACTTTATACTTTTGAACGTAACATTTCCTTTCGAGAAAATATCGAATCGTATTCTATTGTTAACTGCCTTAAAAACTCTTCAGCCAATAACAAAAGCATTCATTTCCTCCAAGAACGGAAAAATCGAAACTCGATATTTTCCAAGACTCGAGTCATCAAGGAATTTTAATGGGTTTTTCTCTTCAGGTTTTTATTTGTAAGCTACGTAAGGGCAGGATTGAGATTGCACCAGATATAGTCCTGCTGGATTTATTATGTAACATAAGGTTTAGTCCAGCAGAATATAGACATATTATACATAGTTTATTTGTTACGAAAACAAAAACACAATAAAAAAAATACAGAAGAGATTTTTTCAGCACAAACCAGTCGAAACTCAGCTTAATGTTAGATGTCATCCACACCAACACAAATGTTAGCAAAAAAAAACCAAACAGAAAATGAGATGGAAATTTTAAAATACAATAATGTATATAGTGTTGTGTTTTAGAACCGTGTGTACGTCTCACTTGACATTAGACTTATTTGCATTGTACTATAGAGAGGGCATTGAGAGACATTGAATCTTTGACTGAACCGATTTCGAAAATGCTTTTACTAATAAAAACTTTATTTGTAAGTGTCATAGGCTACGTAATCATTCTAAAATGAATATTAGCAAATATATTTGAAGCCACACTCATGATCTAAATAAAAACATTTTAAATACATGCTTTTTATATCTTAGATGTAGATGTATCGGGTATTGGCCCACCTCTCACTCCCACCACTGTAACTCCTGTGTAGGTGGGATCCACAGCGGCGACCATCGTAATGACTCTGAGCAGTGAAGCTCACGAAAACCCGAGGGAAAGCTAACTTGTCTTGGACCCCGCAACGAATTTAATCAGAAGACGATAGAAGGAGTAGGAATGTAGATGTATGTGTATCATGTAGGTTTTATAAACTTTTTACTAGCTAGTAATAATTTTAATATAATACCTTGAATTTCACATTCAATTTGCCGCAGCCTGCCCTGTTCTCAACAACTTATTCGAGCTATTTCACAGCTCGTGGCGGGCGTTTTAGACCTCTCGTAAATCACTGACCAACGCCGGGAGGATGCATTTGACAGGTCAAATTAAATAGCAAGTTTCTTACCGGTGTTCAAAAATGTTTATGTATCTTCAGATGATTTTAACCCATTACTGGCCTGATGACGAGAGATTTTGAAATCCTCTTCCATATAGTAGGTACACGTTTCTTTACGAAAACACCTTTATTTCAATAAAAATGCAAAGTTTAACTAGGTTTTAAGCCATTTTTTGGAATTTTATTTCAAATAGTGCGCAAAAACAGCCCAGTGTCATGGCGTCGTCGGCATCCCAGGTACCACTAGTACTACCAGTCTTCGTTTCCGGGAGTGCTCTATTTACACCCTGTATAATATTGTAATTGATCATATATCATGACCATATGTACCTACCAACATTAACAAATCACTCTGTATTAAGATTACATATAATAATCGAATTAATAAAATTGGAAGCAAACAGACCAATTATGACCTTTTGTTGCCCTTTCAAAGACCTTTTCAAAGTTATAAGAATTATAATAATTGTGTTGATGGTAATAATGATTATGAATGATGAACACTGATTAATTATCATTCTATTACTAAAATGTAGCTAATCTACGTTACTTGGTCTGCGTCACACGGGATATTTTGCGCTATAACACGTTCGCTGTGACACGAGGTGTTTTCGGCCCGTACCAGACGTTAGGGCGACACGCGGTCTATTAGACCCCTTTATCAAAGTTATACTCTTCGCCAGTTCACGTTTTTACTTGCATGGGAAAGTTGCAAAATCATATTTTCAAGGAAACTGGCAGGCTAATCTTCTCAATAGATCTTTCTTATATTCGTATGTATTTGTGGGTAAATACTCTGTATTATTGTAGTATTTATGTAATTATGCATAGGTTTATGTGTAGTATAGTATTTTATGTATGGAAATTGTATTTATTATATTATACTAGATGACCCGCGCAACTTCGTCTGCGTTACAAAGGGGTTCAAAAATTGTAGCCTATATAGGCACGCGCCGCCCGGCGCAAACAACTACGACCCTGCATTTTAAATTTGTAATATCTTCGGTAATATTCACTTAAATTACATGCTGTAAAAAGCATATTGATCTATAATAAATGCACAATTTATTTAAGGTACTTAATTGGATAAGGATTAATGCTGTATTGTTTAAAATCACTTCGTAAATAACCATTTTTTAGTAAAGAATAAAAATGGTTATGCTGGGTTATCCCTAAGAGATAGATATATACCATCGCGGACTTTTTTGTTGAACTTTTTAAGGTGAACAATACTGTAGTACATTATTTTGGTCTATCTCGTAGGGTTCAGCCAGCGTTTGCAATATAAGCGCAAAAAAACGTGCTTATTTACGACATCACATTAGAAACCTTTCAATTTATCAGTGTTTCTCTACTATATTATGCATTTATTATACATACAAACCTTCCTTAAGAATCACTCTATCTATTAAAAAAAACCGCATCAAAATCCGTTGCGTAGTTTTAAAGATCTAAGCATACATACAGACATACAGCGAAAGCGACTTTGTTTTATACTATGTATTGATGTATTTTTTATAGTAAATCTAATTGAGCACCTACCATAGATTTCTCTACACCACCTTTGGTTGACTGGTAGAGAATGCCTTAGGCATTAAGTCCGTCATTGTACCATTTATGTGCATAAAGTTTAATAAATAAATAAAGTTGCAGGTGGGATCATTCAGGCCTCGTTTAGCAGAACGTGTTAAGGCAATAGGGTAATTTTATTGATGAGGCAGTTTTCAATTTTAAATAAAAATGGTGGTCAGTGGTTTCCAATTTGTGAAAGATCAAAAAGTATTTGATGCATTCATAGAATAGGTGCTGAATTGTGTCAGTTAGAAACATAACTTCAAAAGTAATACCTTTCACATGAAAAATGAATCATCAAAAAAACTTGAGAAGTGTCATGGGACACCCGAAGAGAACGAAGTTCCTTTCGATTAAAACATATCTTATAATCTTTTTTTCCCTAACGTAACGCGCGATAAAAAACGTGTTTTAAAATATTTTGATCACAGCGCCATCTAGCGATAATCATCTAAAACAAAAAAAGTGTCGTGACAACTTTATGTAAGAATTTTTTCCGTCTAGCCCCCTTTTACAGCGCGCGATAAGGAACTTCGTTTCAGAATCGGTCGACCCGAACTAAAGTTATGCAAACATAACATCAACTTGACAACTACTTCCTTTTGGAAAATCGGTAAAAAAAGCCTTACTCGTAAAAAACCCTGAATACCCACTTTTGTAAATCGATTCAAAACTTTGTAAATTACCTTGCTAAATCTCTTGTGAGCAAAGTTCTAAGCACACGTTGGCTAATTTTAAATTCTTGTTAAGTTCGACTTAAGTTAATAGTAAGTTACTGCAAGTTTGTGCAGTTAAACTTTATACTTTAAGTGTTAATGTGCTCTTTGTTTGGGCAGGACCGTACTCAGTTTGGGGGGTCATTTATTTAGGGGTTATTATCATAAAATGCGTCGTATATAGTTTAAACTAATTTATGACCGTTTTACTTTGTTAAGATTACTCAAAAATGTTTTATTTTGAATTCTTTCTGTATAGTATTTTCTATAAGGTCTTCCAATTGACGTTGTGTATTTTTTACTTTTTGTATTAAACGATTTTAATGAAGCAATATTATATTCATTGTATTTTGTTTATTTTTTTTTTATCAACATACTTACAGCTTACCTACTGCTAATTATTTATTTTAACAGTATTTAAAAAAAATCTATTAGTAACCTACATAGGTATATACTGAGTAAAATATATATCATCATCATCATCATTGTCAGCCTGTATCATATCATTTTTTCTTAACTCAAACAGGAGTTGACAAATGAGTTGTACATTTGAATTACTACTTAAGTTTCATACATACACATAGGCTAAGTTTAGTTTATAAAATGTATTATACAACTGTTTGTTAATCCCAAATAAAATTAACGAGAATATTCTAGAAAAGTGTGTGAGCGAGACAGAGACTTATTGCTATCTCTTTAATATTATCTCAAATGTCCCAAGTCCGACACCAACAATTAAATTTCACAAATTTAGATTTTTTTCTCTTATAACCCCCAAGCAAACTAAGTACGTCCCTGTCATCCATATATCCACAAGCAAGCTCGCTCTAAAGATGGGGTCACGTACTCAGAACCATTTATTATAATGTCGGCTTCAAGCGACTTTCTAGATGTTGATTTATAGTAGACACTCAAAGAAACTAGATGGAAGTGTGATTTGATTATTTATTTATTTGTGCAACTTCGTCAGCATCAAAAGGATTTTCAGGCAGAACTGTTGGATTGTAATAAGACCCATAGTAATCCGTAGTACCTCATTTTCTTCTATAATCAATAGTAGTAAGAAAGTGATCAGGTATGACGGGGTGATAACAAGGGAAACCAACCTATTCACAGTGCGGGTAGTTGGAAGTGGAGACTTGCTATAAATACAGGCGTTGGCCGCTGTTATTATTCATTCGTTTCTGAATTGTCGAGGCGAACGGACCTCTTGTAAAAGTAATAAACTGTTAAAACTTGTTATTTTGAAGTTTTTATTCAAAAGTATTGATCATCAAGTGTTCAAGTGGGCATTGTGACGTCATTCCTGACAAAACCAAATGAAGATCGACTGTTTATAACGTCATTACACCTCAACACACTATTTACGCCGTCATATATTTTTCAAACATTGACTTATATTATTCAATTTTTAGTGCGGATCTTTATTTTTTCCAAAATAAAATCTAGCCTATGTTACTCGTAGATAATGTAGCTTCCGAATGGTGAAAGAATTACACTTTATCATTAAGGCTTTTTGAGTTTATTCGTTACATACAAAAATACAAATCTTTCCTACAATATTAGTGTAAACTTATTCAGACACTCGCGGTTTTCTATAATACTTTCATGCATTTTCAACGGGTTCTTACCACGATATATACAACTCGAGACACCACAGGCACTGTATCTACAAGATTCTCTGAGCATGAACCCTTAGTGATGTGAGTTTGAGTTCCAGTGGTACTGCCCAAACGCGAACGAGAAAGAGGGTAGACAGATTTGTTTGCTCTTAAATCGACCCGCAGTATCTAGTCTTCTCGTGACCATGACGTTTGCAACAACGTTGAAATATCGAGACAACTCAATTAATTAAATATCGTGGTAAGAACCAGTTGAAAATACATGAAAGTAATATTAGTGTAGATTACTCACAAACATTATACATTAGTAAAATTTACTAGTCATCCTATACAGTCTTGGAAACCCGTCTAAAATTACATCTGTTATATAACCCGTAATCTTAAAGCGTTCTCGAGCGATGTTAAGCGATCATCATCATTAAAAAGCCATTAATATTATATCTATTGTGGTCGGCGCATTATGGTTCACCTTCGTGGCTACAGAATAATATGCTAAATAGAAGTAAACCTTATGTTACTTGGAATAAAAGAGAAAATAGAGTTTTTACAAGCTTTTAACTTGCACTGGATGTAACTATGTAGGTACGGGTGGACTCTTGCGAGTTGAATTTGACAAGCTTCCCGATTGAGCTGACATTTTGCACGCAGATGTATATCGCGTGACAATGCAATAATATGACAAAATGGCGCTGATCTGGCGATGGATTCGAAAGGTCATAGGAACTCTTATGCTAAACAAGATAGATCATTATTTGTTTTTATGTTTATCTGATTGTCGTACTGTCCCGGTGGGTGCTCAGACGTAGACTCACACAATGGGTCCAGCTGAAAATCAGCGCTGTAGTTCCTCGAGCTGCGGCATTTTGCTGAGCTGGTCACCCTTTCATGGCCACTCTTGCATAGATACGATTTTTTTTTGTTAATTTTTATTGTACTTTTGCTATCTTTTATATTGAAATTGAAATTGGAAATTGTTGTTTTTTTTTTGATTGAACGTTTTTTTTCATATAAGATTGTGGCACGAATAAATGTATTTTCTTTCTTTCTTTCTTTCTTCGGTCGTGTTTGGACTCGTTTTACTTGTGTTAGCTAGCACTGTACTGCTACATGATATACAGGATTTTAAACTTTTTAAGCCTGACCTTAAGCAATTACCGTCGCTCATGGATCGTGAACTAAATTTCTACGAGTATAATGACGAATTGTTCCTAAATGAACCAATTACAATATCGTTCGGTAATTTTAGCCAAATAGATACCTTTTAGGTATTTTTTTTTTGTTTTAGTTGGAGGAAATCGCCGGATCCGGCGGGGAGTTGAACCTCACTAAAACCTCCAACCGCTCACACTCAGCGTCCGAACCCTGGCTAAGGCCAGAACCCAGCACGGGGTTATGCGAGGTGGCGCGACGCGTTACGCACTGCGGTACACTTCCCCGTCGCGACAACCCAACCTTTTAGGTATATAGAATATTTTTTTTTATTTATTTTTTTTTATTTTATTTATTTATTTGTTTACACATGAACATTTCTAACAATACCGTAACATAACTTTCGTTTAACAAAACTATTTTACAAATAATATGTTTCCAGTGGCCCTCCCTAATAGATCTCACAATGATCATTAAAACCGGTTTCTATAGCAAAAACAGCTGCACAAATTAATGAAAAATCAGTAGCTAGCTCAAAAAAACATCGAACATAACACCTTTTAAAAGTCGTAAAATAAAAACTTTTTCGTCAACCAACAATTTATACAAAGTATTTCAACCCCTACCCATTTCCAACAAAACAGAACACGTCTTATTTTAATACTCTTTGTATAAAACCCTTCCGGAACAATCATGAGTTATTTCATAAAAAAACTAAAGCAAAAATCGTGCAAATATTGCTGGAAGTTTGAAATCGCTGATTCTAAGGTTGTGCCATTAAGTCTTATTTTTTAAATTGTTATAATCATACTACTTATGCTAAAGGAAAATAAATACGTTTTTGTATACTGTTTTACTAGAAAGTTTTTGTGTTTGTGACGATTCAAAGGGTTATCTTTTTTTTTTTGTTATCAGACGAGCCATCGGGCCACCTGATCGTAAGTGGTTACCGTCGCTCATGAACCTCTGCAATGTCAGGGGACATTGAGGGGTCGCTACCTACGACCTAACTTTAAGGACCCTCCTCAAGCCTCGTTTGAAGAAGGACAAGTCATAGCGCTCTGGGAATACCGAAGAGGGGAGCTCATTCTATAGCCGGATGGTGCGTGGCAAAAAAGTGTTCCTGAAACGGGCCGTGGATGACCGCGGTGGTTCCATATAGTGGTTCCATATTTCTCTGCATTTATTGCTCTCTTACACGCCCCGCCGCCTCCTGCGAGATGGTGGACTCGCAGAAGTCGAGCATCACCTTCCAGGACTCGTCGTCGCCGAGCATCGATGCCACGACGCCCGACAACAAGTCCGGTCCTACTTGTGCGACCAGGACACGGCGCTGCTCCTCCATGCGGGACAAACAGCGAGCGTATGCTCTGCAGTGTCCAGGTCGCAACAATGATGGCACCTCGTCGTCTGCTCAACTTGTATCCGATGCAGGTACTTCCCGAAGCAACCATGCCTCAATAAATCTGTTCATCTGCCTAAATAAATTTACATTTTATCTTAAAAAATATAGTAATTTTAATAATCGCTAATATCAGCTAGATAAATAATATATTAATTTAAACTTGTCTTGTAATACTAGTGATCTGATTGTAGAACAGAGTTAATGTTTAAGTATAATAACCTAAGCAGTCTTCTATTCTTTTTTGCGTGTAACTTATATAAAGATAATAGAAGAAGATAAGGATTGAAGATAGAAAATATTAATTCAACCAGAATTTGCAGTGTAATATACAATTGAACATTGCATTAGATTTTGGATATTGGCGAATGATAATAGTAATAATACCTTAGTCATCTAGAGAAGCTTTCACTCCCCGGCTGGGTAAAGGGCCTGATTCAGAAGACGGTCGTTCTTGACACGGCACGTATTGTGAGGAGGTTCCTCTCTCTTGGGCCCTGACCACTGATGGCTTGGGTCGTAGACCCCGTCTCCAGTGGCCCTCTGTTTTTTATATTGTATTTTTAAATTTATTTTTCTGTGATTGATTTTTTAAAAATATAATGTAAAAAATGAGCAAATAAATGAATATGGGAATAATACTTAAGCTTAGCAGTAAGTAACTGTAACATTAATAGTTTAAGGAGGCAATAAATGTTTCTAATTTTTTTTTTTAGGAACATAAAATAAAATATACGAGAAAATACCTAGTCGCCCGTCAGTCGTAATTTATATCATAACTACACACAATTGACTACGCGTATCAAATTTCCAATTTAAAATCTTTTATTTGCATACATTTACGTCGACCACGAATATCCGAACTCAATCAGATTCCGATTTAATTATAACGGCTTTACGTTCTTCCATTATATTCTTGATTGGAAATAATTGGATCTGTCCATGAATTTTAAAATAAAAATGATGTTTCAAAAAAAAAACATCAATTTTAAACAAAATCGTCAGATCTACTTATATCCACATAAGACTGTAGAAGTGTAACATTTCAAAAAGGAATTATGAAAATCGGTTCATATAGAAAAGAAATACTCGCAAAAACGCACAAAAAAAGTGAAAATTTGTTCGATATTAAAAAAAAATGGGACCCCAAGATGACCATCTGAAACAAGGATCCTTCAAATCAAAACATAATATTTGAATACCTCCTCTTTTTTTCAAGTCGGTCATAAAACCTATGAACACAATAAAAAAATACCCTTTAAACATTACAGGTAATTCTATACTTATATTTAGGCCCATAAGTAGTAAATAAGTCCCTTTTCGTCCTTTCACCTTTAAGGGTCCAAAATACACCAATTCATTCGAACTACTGAACCCTTATGATGTATGCTTATGTACTTAGTCCAGGCTTTTAAGGACACGTCAAAACTTGAGAATACGTTATGTAAGGGAGGGACGTACTCAGAATAAAATTTTGGGGGGTCTGTTTTAATTTGGACGAAATTGCCGGATTCCCACACACCTCACTAGTGGGATCCAACCGCTCACACTCAGCGTCCGAACCCCGGCTAAGACCTGAACCCAGCACGGGGTTATGCGGGACGGCACGACGCGTTACGTACTGCGGCATTTTTCCCGTCGCAGTAGTGTCTTAATTTATTTAACTCATAATAAAACTGTGTTTTGTAGACAGAAGAGTTAACGGGAAGACTTAACGTAACTCAAATTTAAAAATATTCATGTGTAATGTTTCACAAACACCACTGGCTAAAAACGATAAAAGATAGCATCGCGAGAAAACCTGCATTTCGGAAAAGGGTTCCAAAAATCTTTCGAAGATGTGAAGTTCCCAATCCGCATTGGCAATCGGTGGAGTATACCCCTTTTCCGAGGAAATCAGAGCCTAGCAGACCGCAGTAATGGGTTGTTACAGTACAGAACCCATTTTAAATCCGCCTAAGTACGGCCCTGTGTTTTACTACACAATTTCAAGACCCCTGACGCAATTCAGAGCACTCGCAAACGTTCTGTTGATGTTAACAAAGTACGACAGTGTTACTGTCTGTATTATTCCGAGAGTTTCCAGAATAAATATGTAGAAATGAACATTATACAATTTTGGCGTGATACGTGATGAAAACCTCATGAAAAATAATTAATTTGAAAGGAAACTAGATATTATGTAGCAGTAGAGTGCTAGTTAATACAAATACAAAAAAAATACAAAATAATTTATTTTCAAACAAAATACACAGTACAGAAAAAATATAGCAGTGGTCCCTGCACTAGGCTAGGCCTGTATCGCAAGAGACCGTTACGTTTTAAATATTATTACATTAATTGAAAGATATCAGAGGAGACAGCAGAGAACAGATAGAACAACAAACAAAAGAAGGAAAAGAAAATACAATTCGTGTTACAAGTAAAATGAGCCCAAACACGACGGGTCTTTCTTAAGCACAAGAGTTTCTATGACCACCTTCCGAATCAATTATATCAGATCAGCGCCATTTTGTCAAATTATTGTATTGTCACGCGATATACATCTGTGTGCAAAATTTCAGCTCAATCGGAAACCGAGAATTTTGTCAAATTTAGCTTGCGAGATTCCACACGAACTTACATAGCTACATCCAGTGCAAGTTAATATAAAGCTTGGAAATTTACTATATTAATTGTTGATCAATACATATTTTCGTTCTATCTAGTACATTATTCTGTGGCAATGTCTTTATTATTCCAAGACTGTTTTGGCGTCTATAACGTCGAGTGAAATAGTAAAATCTTGAGGCAATGTAACACAGTTCTTGTTTTGGCAATATACAATGTTTTAATTAGACCATGTTATCGTTTATTGTTAACTAGCTGCTGCTACCGACGTCATTTGCGTGAACCCTATACAGCAACTAAGATTTAATTTTATCCATTATTCGATTTTTTCTCTCCGTTAAAACCATCCTTGAAATTCAACGGACATTTAAAAAAAATTGGCCAAATCACTTGACCAAGCCTTGGTTTGGTGGTAGTATTTTTTTTTGTTTTATTGACGTTCAAGGTGTATCCACATCAACTTTGAAAATAAATTATTTGACGTTGCAAGAGTATTCAGTTTTGGTCTAAGAGCTAGTGGCAATAGTTCTAATAGGGCTATGTCCCAAGTTTTCAGATTGCCTCAAATTGCTCTCGTGCTATTTCATCCTACTACCAATGTTTATAGTCACAATAACGTTAAAAATTCCATTTTGTAGTTCTTTTTAAAGTAAACTTATTCTATTTGCAATTCCCCAATCTAAACGAAAATAAAACTCGTAGAATATCCACTGAGAGTATGTTTTAACGACAGCAAACACAAACTAGCAAAAGCTCCGGAAAGAATTCAGCTTTAAGCTTACAATTTATAGTTTACATTAGTTTTACATTTTGTGCTTTCAACAAAAAAACTGAAAAGCTGAATAAAAGGAACAACTTTAAATTCTACCTATTTTACAAATTCCTGTGCTTTTTTACATATATTTATTTTGTGTATAAACCGATTCCGATGACTTTTTTTGACAGATAGATAGTTTGGTTGAAATCTTGTATGAATTGTACTATTCTTAAAAATAGAAGTGAGTCTTTTTTTTTATCAAAAATCCACAGCTTCATATACAATTAAATGCAATTAATTAACTTAAGATTCTTGGTATCTACTGGCCCGAAAAAATCTCAAACCAGAGCACGTGAGATAGATGCAGGGAATCTCCGATCGAACACCAGATCAAACGTCGTAAATGGACATGGATTGGCCACACGCTTAGAAAAGATGCTAGACACATACCAAAGCAGGCCCTGGATTGGACACCTCGGGGCTCCAGAAAGCGTGGCCGCCCAAGGCAAACGTGGCGGCGTTCTGTCGCGGCCGATCTTAAAACGACCGGGTTGTCATGGGCGGAGCTAAAGAACGTGGCTCAACACAGGTCAAAATGGAGAAGCACTGTGGAGGCCCTCTGCCCCACCTTGGGGACATAGGAAATGAAGACAGAGAATTAACTTAAAATTATAGAACATAAATTTAGTCTATCATGGATTTACATTTTGTTTGTAGTAAATAATGTTATCATCTTTTAAATTATTAGTTAACCTGTCATTCAATCAGTCATCTTTTTGTCATTCAGTAACTCATTGAGGTATTTATTTAGTCAGTCTCAATTTAAATCTTTCAGTCATTTAGTCGCTCATTCAATCATTGGAACTAAGTTCCTTATCTCGCGTTATCGAAAGGGGCTAGACGGATTTTTTTATGAAAAAGTTGTCACGACACTTTTTTTGTTTTAGATGATTATCGTTAGATGGCGCTGTGATCAAAATATTTTATAAAACAATTCCTTATTTTGTTCTATATGACAACACAATTCCCTCACTAATTAATCGAAAGGAACTTCGTTCCATCCGGGTGTCCCTTGACACCTCTCAAGTTTTATATTTATTTATCATTCATTCGGTCAGTCCAACAGTAAAATTCCATTAGATAGTATTTTTATCAGTCATTTACTAAGTCATTGAGTTATACAGGGTGATTTGTTAGACAGGGTACATATTGCAGGAGGGTGATGAGTACTCTGTTCTAATACGGAATATTACAAAAAATAAGTAAAATTACAATTTTTTTTTTTTTTTTAAATCTAAATTCGACAAAACTACCTCAAACATAAGCAATTTCGGCTTAAAGAGTGTTGACTAATGACCTCTAGTGATCTCGCGCACCCCACACCTCCGCCACACCCATCAGCTGTCGAAAAACCATCATTTTGCAAGAATTTTAGATATTTTTAAACTGCGATTACTAAGGCATAAGGCCTTATTCTTTGGTAATACATTTTTACTAGTCGTATATAACCATCAGCTACCATGACCTTCAATATGTACCCTCACTAGGAAATCACCCTGTAGTCAGTCAAAAGTCCGTCAGTACTTCATTCATTCGATCGGTCCTTTCTCATTTATTTATCACTTAATCGGTCCTTCGACTCTTAGTATCCGGATATTGAAAGAAAACAGTGATTGAAAGAATAAAACGTATTATTCTGCAACAAATAATAAATTCTGAGGAACATACGTGGAACATCAATCACTGGCAGCATAAGACCCTTATCATTTCCACATTAAAACGTCATTTCATTGTAGTTATTGTGCACGAACAAAGGACTGGACTTATGAAAGGGCTTTGGTAAGGGTAGACGCAAAATGTAAGAGCAGGCGGTTTTGTCCATTTAAGTTTTAAGTGTTTTATTTTGTTTTTCTCTCGGCGGTAATAATATGAACGAAGAAGTGCCTATTCCTACAAGATTCGACATCATATATCTAACTATCATAGTTTAGTCACAATAACCGCTTTTATGTTTATAAAAAAATGTTTTCGTCCCAAGAATGAATTTAACGTTAAATGAGTATCGTTATATTAACCCTTATCCAAATTAAGTATTATATTATCAAGAGTATTAATGTAGAAGTAAATTACTTTTTGTTTTATTCCAATCGGACTTTTCGTTTAGAAGTTATCACGAGTATAAAACGCAATGAATATGTGGATGCACTTCGCGCAAATAATAACGCGACGGCATTGCGAGTACTGTTTGAACCCCTTTTTAACGCAGACGAAGTTGCGTCAGCTATCATCTTATAACTTGGACAACTTCGATATCTTCAAAGGGTCATTCTGGTCACGTTCTATTGGCACGGAGTTAGTTCACGCTAACATTTACATTTTATTATAACAACTTTGGTACAAAGATAATCATGATCTTATTATGTGTAGCCGTCGGCTGCATGCTAAATGATAAGAAAAAAATCTTAGATGAAATATAACGAGATAGACACGAAAGTGTCAAATAATATTTTTAGTTCAAAAATGAAAACGACCGACTTCCATTTCTCAAGCATAGCACAAAAACTACCAGTCAGATCTTTATCAAATTTATATGAGATAATGCTCAAAATGTCTGCTTTATAACAAAAAAAAGAATCATCAGAATCGGTTTAAATTAAAAAGAAATACACGCTAAAACGCATAGCAAATCGTGAAATTTTGTCCGTTAAAATACACATTTTAAACACACAGATCCAAAAGTACTTGTTTGATCTTTAAAAAAAACAATCTAAGTAACACTAACAAGATCTAAGTTCAGCCATCACCTTTCATCTGACATCAGAATCATTCAAGTCCACCCAAACTAAAGTTATCGAGGGAAAAAAAACGCACGAATTGAGTACCTCCTCCTTTTTGGAAGTCGGTCAAAAATAAATTAGTGCCCTATAACTAGAAAGAAGAAAGTTCTTAAAGGCAGTGTCTCCTGACAATGCAGAGGTCCATGAGCGACAAGCCTCGTTTATAGAAGGACAAGTCATAGCGCTCGGGAAACACCGGAGAGGGGAGCTCATTCCACAGCCGGATGGTGCCTGGCAGAAAAGAATTCTAGATACGGACCGTGGATGGACGGTGGTCCCAAATAGTAAGTATGAACTTCAACCAAAGTCAAAAAGTGACAAAGTTCAAAGTGACATATAACATTAAGCTGAGTTCCGACTGGTTTGTGATGAAAACTTATTTATTCCATGTTTGTTTTTTTTATTTTTCATTTCTGTAATTTTATACCTGTTTTCATCACAAGTAAACGATGTCTATGACTATGTCTAACCTCGACAACAAGTCTGAGTTACAATTCGAGTACAAATGTACAATTTTCAGGTACCAAAGATATTAGCTTTAATTTAATTAAGTCGTAATACAGCGAGGTTACTCAGAAAATTAGGGAATCCTATAATTTGTCCTTCCATTCTCAATCGGTACCAATTCGAAATGATTACGTAATTTCGTATCATTATTTTGATTGCCGTGCCATCTATAGGCAATGTACCATAATTTAAGTAATTTATATTAATGAAATCGACAATTTTCTTAGTAAATTAAATTACTATTAATACATGTCTATCGGCTGAGTAAAAAAGTAATTTTTGTACGGAATAAATGACAAAATTTTCAATACAATCTTTCAAAATCCTGGATATTACGTAGCAGTAACACTTTACTAAAAATCCTTTGAAGATATGTGAAGTCCCCAATCCGCACTGGGCAAGCGTGGTGGACTATGCCTAACCCCTCTTCGGAGGAGACCTGATACCAACAGTGGGCAGTTATGGGTTGGTACAGAGCTTGTCTTAAATACCTATCCAAAATTTGCCACTAACTCTCGGGTCAAGAGTGTTAGCTACCAAATACAAGTAAAACGAGCCCAGACACGACGGGTCTATCTTATTTAGAACAGGAGTTCGCATGGCCGCCTTCCGAATGTATCATCAGATCAGCACCATTTTGTCATATTATTGCATTGTCACGCGATATACATCTGCATCCAAAATGTCAGCTCAATCTGAAATCGGGAAGTTAGTCAAATTCCATGCTCAAGATTCCACCCAAACTTACACAGATACATAGTTCCATCCAGTGCAAGTTAATATAAAGCTTGTAAAACGAAGGGAATGTAAAGATAAATGTCACTGAACTTCAAACAATTCCGTAAACATAAATTTTATTTATAGCATTCTGTAAGCCACTTAAACAGATAAGCTCATCATCCTGCAGCTTTTGCGATAAGCTCAAAGCTTGTAATAGCATTAGGCGCAGCGCGAAGCTTAAAAGCCCGCGTTAAACTGTAATTATTGTGTCGTACTGCCAGATTTAATAGAAGAAGCTTTCCAAAGTTTCATAAAAAGTTAACGAACTTCAAGTTTGATTATGAAGAATCAGAGAAGTACAGATGACTGTGTCTATAGTAGTGTAGTATAGGACTCTCGGCTAGATGTAGGTCGGATCTGTGTCTGTTTGTGTACGAGAAGAGTAATCAGTACAGAGCTGCAGAGGACTGTGTCTATAGTAGTGTAGTATAGGACTCTCGGCTAGATGTAGGTCGGATCTGTGTCTGTTTGTGTACGAGAAGAGTAATCAGTACAGAGCTGCAGAGGACTGTGTCTATAGTAGTGTAGTATAGGACTCTCGGCTAGATGTAGGTCGGATCTGTGTCTGTTTGTGTACGAGAAGAGTAATCAGTACAGAGCTGCAGAGGACTGTGTCTATAGTAGTGTAGTATAGGACTCTCGGCTAGATGTAGGTCGGATCTGTGTCTGTTTGTGTACGAGAAGAGCAATCAGTACAGAGCTGCAGAGGACTGTGTCTATAGTAGTGTAGTATAGGACTCTCGGCTAGATGTAGGTCGGATCTGTGTCTGTTTGTGTACGAGAAGAGCAATCAGTACAGAGCTGCAGAGGACTGTGTCTACAGTAGTGTAGTATTCACTTAGTTACCGGTACGATGCTTTAAATGCGTATATCCAGAACACATTGAAATTACATGGCGTGTCTTGTTCAATCGATTTTTCATTAATAATGAGCTTACACGCTTGCGTGTGTATGTGACACGTTCGTGTGAAGTTTTCTGTAACGGTGCATAATAATATGTTTTTGTTGTACACATCGTGGAAACTAGACAC
The DNA here is from genome assembly GCA_030269945.2 of Trilocha varians. Classification (NCBI taxonomy): domain Eukaryota; kingdom Metazoa; phylum Arthropoda; class Insecta; order Lepidoptera; family Bombycidae; genus Trilocha; species Trilocha varians. Next base: position 13,619,450 of record AP028278.1, on the reverse strand, counting down.
AAATGCCACAGAATAATCAAGTATTTAGAAGTTACGTCGCACAATTCGTAGAAAAAAGTCGTAACTTGAAAACATCAACTTCTCAAGAGAGCATAAAACTTTTAGTGTGAAAAACTTAAGTCTGATAAACTGGACGAAATATAGATAATAAAAACTTGAAAGGTGTCATGGGACACCCGAATAGAACGAAGTTCCTTTCGATTAAAAGATATCTTATAATTTTTTTTTCTAACGTAACGCTCGATAGGGAACATGTTTTAAAAAATTTTGATCACAGCGCCATCTAGCGATGATCATCTAAAACAAAAAAAGTGTCGTGACAACTTTTCGTAAGAATTTTTCCGTCTAACCCCCTTTCACAACGCGCGATAAGGAACTTCGTTCCAACAAAAATAAATTTACGGAAAATTATTGATATCAGTGTTTTTCTAGACCCGAAAATATTTAAAAATATTTAGAAGAATTTTTAAATTCCCCATTGTTTGTATGTGGAGGCAGTGTAAAAGAACTTTCCAGTATAAATAGATCCATGGGTCAACGGCATCAATTGAAATTTGCATAAGTAAACTAGAGCACTCTATGTTAATTAGTGTGCGGTTTTCATAGACCCTTTTAATTAGGGCTCTTGTTAGGGACTTTTTTTTTTGTTTTAGTTGGAGGAAATTGCCGGATCCTCATCCGCCCCGCGGGCGTATGTGGGAGTTGAACCTCACTAAAACCTCCAACCGCTCACACTCAGCGTCCGAACCCCGGGTGAGACCAGAACCCAGCACGGGGTTATGCGGGGTGGCGCGACGCGTTATGCACTGTGGCACACTTTCCCCCGGACGCCGAATCGGTAGCTGCCGGCGAATACGGCCACCGGTTCTCTCGGTTGGCGGGCTTTCCGAAGCCCGCCAAGATGGGACCGCGTGCCACCCTCCCACGGAATACCCCGCTGGGTCAGAACCAGTGTGGGTCGGGGAGCGCGGTCTACCATTCCGCGGTCGCTCTTGCTTAAGGCGCATGCTGAGCGAGACACGACGCCTTCTTGGGTTCTTCTTCCGCTCGCACTCACACTTGTTAGGGACTAGGAAATTCTTTACTACCTTCTAAAGCTTTTATACCTGTGCAACTTCGTCTGCGTCACAAAGGAAAATAATGTAACCTATAGCCTTGAAAATGAACTTTCCAAAACTGAAAGAATTTTTGAAATCGGACCAGTTTCGGAGCCTATTCGAGACAAACAAACAATCAAACGTTTCCTGTTTATAATATTAGTATAGATATGTTTCTGTTATTTGTTAGAGAGGGTACATATTGCAGGAGAGTGATGAGTACTCTGTTCTAATACGGAATATCACAAAAAATAGGTAAAATTACAAAATATTTTTTTAAATCTAAATTAGACAAAACTACCTCAAACATAAACAATTTCGGCTAAAAGAGTGTTGACTAACGACCTCAAGTGATCTCGCGCACTCCACACCATTTTGCAAGAATTTTAGATATTTTTAAGTTGCGATTACTAAGGCATTAAGCCATATTCTTTGGTAATAATATTTTTACTGGTCGTATATAACCATCAGCTACCACGACCTTCAATATGTACCCTCACTAGGAAATCACCCTGTATCTGTGTGTGTATAAACATAAATGTAAAGATTTATGTGCAAAAACACCACTAGCTAAAAATGGTTTTTGAGTAGATGTTTCAGGCAAGCTGAAAACTTGGTTCATAATTATGATAAACCCCAATTCGGAACTGCAGACCTGGCTGCTGAGTAAGACCCTTGTTTTTTTTTTATTCATAAAAACATGTTTGAGGTTAGTTGCAATTTATGTATTTTGTAGTTTTATGTTTAAAAATTAACACTTTGTTAACAACTTTGTTAATTAATAATTAGATTGTGATTTAGTGAGCACCCGAGCGACCACTGTTTAATACTTAGTTTTAAGCTTAGCAATAATTTTAAAATATTATGTTAACTTTGTTCTCTACTACATGTATGATACATTGTGCAGTTTCTGAATGTAAAAAATAACTAATATTACTAGGGTGGAGTCCTAGTGACCTGAAATACAGGCCGCAAGCCTAGTTTAGGCACCAGTCTCCCACAGTACTCACACATATATATTTACGCATGTTAAACTTGTAACGCTGTGGTGAGAAAATAAAGATTTTTTATTATTTTATTATTATTTACTTTTTACTACATAATTTTTTTTTCGTACTCTTAACGTCACCCAAAAAATGTCTTACTACCTTAGTTATTGCTATCTATTTTCTACTCATATACTTCTCATCTGTCTCTTTCTCTCTTCATTTACACAACAGTTTTGCAATAAATCAACGGGTTAACGATACAATTTGTCGTCGGAAACCTTTCACTCTGACGGGTTAATGACTACAATGAAAATTAACGCTGCAAAAGCAAGTTTACTGGGCTATAAAGCTGTTATCATCATTATATTGAGTGGAAATATTGCAGTACAGTTCATGTTAAATAAGTGACTTAACACGTTCGCTGCAAAACAAATTTGCAAAGTTGCCGTTCGCTGTGATACGAGGTGTTATCGGCCCGCACCATGACCAGACGTTAGGACACGCGGTCTATTAGACCCCATCTCCTTTAACAAAGCTATGGTATTCGCACCGCAGGGAAGTTCACATTTTTCCTTGCTGCACCACAGAAAAATTGCAGGATCATTTAGGCCTCGTTTAACGAACGTGTTAAAAGTAAGTCGTAGATAGAAAAAACTGTAATTATTCTGTGTCCATATTGAACATACGAAACTTTTTATATTTTATATTGTATTCAAACTTTTTTGTTTTCCATAGCGCGATGATTCTGTCTCTAGCTGTCAAATTTCACTTCTTTTCTAGCCATATAGGAGAGTGGTCATGTTTTCAAATAAATATAAAGTTTAACAAAGCAATAACTCTTTTCTTTGTTGGATCCTATAAATATTATGTTGTGGTTTCAATATCCCAACATTCTGTGACTAAGGCGTGTCTACCATTACAGACAATATAAATATTGATCGTAAAAGTCAACATTGTAGCCTGAAAAATTGCAGTCATTATTTTACATTGTAACAAATAAATTGTAGCATTATTTTAATAGATGATGTTATCTATGTAATATTACCGTAGAAAAACTATTATTTACGAACATTGTAGAAGTTATTGTATGTTAAAACTTGTATTCGAAGTATAACTTTGACATATTTAATGTTGCCATTTCCAATTTGAAGAAACATGTATTTGCGGGATAACGCATTCAGTGGATAATTTAATTATACTAAATTAAAATATTACTTAAATTTGTAACGATTTTCATGCATTTTCAACGGGTTCTTACCACGATATTTAATTAATTGAGTTGTCTCGATATTTCAACGTTGTTGCAAACGTCATGATGATGATATCGTGGTAAGAACCCGTTGAAAATGTATGAAAGTATTATAGAAAACCGCGAGAGTCTGATAAGTTTGGAATTATTTAATTATGTAATCGAATATTTTTAATAATTTCTTTTTATTTTGTTTAATTTTTTAATATTTTTTTTGCATTATAATTACTATTGATTTGAAGTACATTGCATGTTATGAATGTTGTGGACATCGAAAGGAACTTCGTTCTATTCGGGTGTCCTATAACACCTCTCAAGTTTTTTTTGCACGCAGATATATCGCGTGACAATGCAATAATATGACAAAATGCCGCTGATCTGATGATGGATTTGGAAGGTGGTCATGGCGATTTAGAATCGTTTTACTGGTATTATCTAGCTCTACTGTTACATGATATTCAAGATCTTAAAAGATTGTATTTAAAAGTTTTCTTTAAAATAATTGGAACACAGTTAATTCAATAAACGTAATAGTATAAGAAAATCTTTTAAAATCATTTTTCATAACAAAATATAGGTTTATTATACCAGCAGTTACTTTAAATGAGACGGAACTACAACTCGGAGAGAAATTCAATTTGGTTTCTCAATCGCCGAAATTTGCAAAAGAAGAGGTTTAATTACGAGAGGGTAGCGGAGCGGGTGGAAACCAGAATTTTTATTATAAAACTAGCTGCTGCCCACGACGTCGTCTGCGTGAACCCTATGACCCGTTTTTTTCATTCTTCCCGGCAACTATTCGATTTTTTCTCGCCGTAAAAACCGTCCTTGAACTTCAACGAACATTTTAAAAAAAGATTTGGCCAAATTGGTCCAGGCGTTGTTGAGTTATGCGCTTACCAACACATTTTGCGATTCATCTAATATATAAAATTCTCGTGTCACGGTGTTCGAACTTGAACTCCTCCGAAACGGCTTGACCGATTTTGTTGAAATTTTTTGTGCTTATCCGGTATCTATGAGAATCGGCCAACATCTAATTTTCATCCCCCTAAATGTTAGGGGTAGTCCACCCCTATTTTTTTTTTTTTTCGACGCAGACGAAGGTGCGTGGGGCAGCTAGTTTTTATATATAAGATAATTTTTTTAGACCTCCAGATGGTTGTAAATAGTAAACTATACAGGGTGTATAAATATCACTCCGAAAAACGAAGACTGTAAAGCTATTTGGAAAAAAAATCGTCTGAATGGACCGATTTCCTGGCTTATCATCACAGGTATCACTAGTACTACCACCAGTCTTCGTTTTAGCGAGTGCTCTTTATACATCCTATATATTAATTATTAATTATTTTAGATCTCACTTAAGTTAGTTTGTTTATAATTGTAAGGTAGTTGTAAATGTTTTAAATAAAATTATTCTATTCTATTCTAAAAAATATTCTATTAAATAAAGTATTTTTGTCCAAACAGAAAAAAATCATCAAAATCGTCTGAAACATACTATAATTTTGGTTTGTAAAAAATAGAATTTACTCATCAGTTTTGGATATAATTGAATTGGAACCTCAAGCATCGATATTAATTTATATTATAAAACAATCATCCAATTCGGTTCAATCCATCAGAAGTACCCAATTATGATTAGATGGGCCGTATACTCGTTTTTTTTTATTATTGCCATGTAAGCAGACGAGCCAACGGCCCACCTAATAGGAAGTGGTTACCGTCGCTCATGAACCTCTGCAATGTCAGGGGACATTGAGGGGTCGCTACCTACGACCTAAAACGAATTTACGTTTACGAATAAAAAAATAATATTAAATCGCTCCGCTTATCGCCCCGCTTATCGCCCCGCTGTCAGTAAAAACGCGACCTAAACCAAATTATTGCGTGAAATTAATAGCTACATTTTCTTTAGCGGGAAACGCTTGGAAAAGGCCAAATCTAATTTTGCATAACAGCTTTTGTTCCTTCATTGTATCCATAGATTATATTTATTTTAACGGAGTCACTTAACTACAATTGGTAAGGAGACTGAGTGCGTAACGCGTCGTGCCGCATAATGTCGTGTCGAATACTGGTTTGGATGCTGAGTGTGTGTTATTTTAGTGCGGTTCAATTCCTACATATCCCACACGTGGGATTAAAATACCAGAAGTTCAGTTGTTCTCGAGAATTGTATAGATACATAATATACAATTGTATTGTATGGATGGTGGTGGACCACCATCCGGCTATAGAATGAGCTCCCCTAGTCAGCATTTTCTGATGATGAAGTTAAACATCTCTTTTCTATAAACCAAGGTGTGAAAAAAAAAATACCCTAAAACTTTATTACAACGCTGCAAAAACTATTGACAATAGAACAAAATGATGTACTACCGTTTTGTAGGTCTTATTCAAATCTAACAGTGCTGTCTGAACCCCTTTTTGACGCAGGCGAAGTTGTGATTACGAGTAAAACTGCGTCAATCGAGTAAGGACTCCGTTCACCCATTACCGTTTTGACAGCTGATTGACAAATGGTTTCTCACGCGAGTGTGACGGCAGAAAACCGTCAATTTACGTTGAATGACACGATCGATCTATGAGTTTTTTGATTTTTTCTGAAATGAATGATGTATTCTGTACAAAAAGTCTAATTTAGGCTGATCTGGTACTGGACCTTGTTCGTTGTTCTCATTTGCGATGTAGGCTAAAATTATCAGTGTTTCTCTACTATATTATGCTTGTATTTTACACAGAAAACTTCCTCTTGAATTACTTTATATAATGATAATTTATTTAAAAAAAAACATTTTAATTACAAGCTTTTAAGGCTATCGTGTAACGTAAAGTGCTAGCTAAGACAAATAAAACGAGTCCAAACACGACGAGTCTATCGAAGCGACCATCTATTTCATTCAGTCATCAGTAAATAAATTCAATAGTCAAATTATACGTATAAAATAATAATAAAATAGTGTATGGCAATAAAAATAATAAATTATTATTGAACACCGTATTCATGAATTCAAACCTCTCGCCCGGGAATTTCAGTAAAGTGCTACCACAAATAATTTTGTACATACAGAATCCAAGTAGTTGTACTTCAGCGTATTTTTTGAACTATTTGACATATTTTCGTACTGTACCAACCCATTACTGCCCACTGTTGGGCTCAGGTCTCCTCAGAAGAGGGGTTAGGCATAGTCCACCACGCTTGCCCAGTGCGGATTGGGGACTTCACATATCTTCAAAGGATTTTTAGAATCCTTTTCCGACATGCAGGTTTCCTCACGATGTTTTCCTTCATCGTTTTTAGCCAGTGGTGTTGTGAAACATTGCACATAAATCTTTTTCATATTTGGATTTAGAGGTACAAGCCGGCCGAATTTGAACCCGCGACCCCCCGTTCGGAAGAAAGCGCTTCAACCACTCGGCCACCACGACTTTTTGATTTTCATACATTTTTGACTTATTTTACTACGCCTTACGACGTAGGCAGTTTGTTTTTCGCCCATCTTTATATTAACTTACACTGGATGTAACTAATGTAATTCCGGGTGGTTGTAAGCTAAATTTGACAATCTTCCCGATTTGAGCTGACATTTTGCACGCAGATGTATATTGCAAGATAATGCAATAATGTAAAAAATGGCGCTGATCTGATGATGGGTTCGGTGGTCATGGGAACTCTTGTGCTAAACAAGATAGACCCGTCGTGTTTGGGCTCGTTTTACTTGTCTTAGATAGCATTATACTGCTACTCAATTTCCAGGAACTTAGAAGATTGTAAATAAAAACCATTTTATTTTTTTAAATTATTAACAAACAAGACATTCCTAATGGTAAGTTACACATGACGTTTTGGAAACATCCGACACACGTAAAAACAAATGACGGTGTCGGCCGACCAACATGTAAACGGGGGTTTTGTATGTATTGACCGACATTGGAACTATGTGAAACACCGTTTGACAGTTGACATACCAGTTGTCATTTGCGTGCATTTGACATTCGTTCTGACTTGTTTGACACGATGTGGTATTCCGTGTCGATGAAAGATGCATACAGGGTTAAATCATTTTGAAATCTACTTTTATTTTGTATGGGTATTTTGTTGTATTTCTATAAAGTGCTGTTATGTAACCTAACAGTATACCTTTTATAATATCCAATGAAATACTTAAAGAAATTAGTGATGTTTGAAATATCTTAGTAATAGTCGTGGTGGGGTAGTTAGTGGTTGAAGCACTTGCCTTCCGTACGGGAGGTCGCGGGTTCAAATCCGGCTTGTACCTCTAAATCTTAATATGAAAAAGATTTATGTGCAATTTTTCACAACACCACTGGCTAAAAACGGTGAAGGAAAACATCGTGAGGAAACCTCCATATCGGAAAAGGGTTCTCAAAATCCTTTGAAGATATGTGAAGTCCCCAATCCGCACTGGGTATAATAATAGCTTTTAAATGCATTCTTCATTATGTTATATTTTGTACGCAATTTTATAAAAATCTAAAAACAAAAGGCCCTTTCTGAAGTCCAAAAACTTGTAAATGTGTTTTATTAGAGTTACTTTGTTATTCAGATTGCGTATAACGAACCCGACTCCTTTTGTCCAAGTTAGAAGACAAAATAATAACGTAGTCTCTGGAGAACAATGTCTTTAACAAAGAATCGATCTCCTTGACCTACATACAGTTCTATACTACACTACTATAGACACAGTCCTCTGCAGCTCTGTACTGATTACTCATCTCGTACACAAACAGACACAGATCCGACCTACATCTAGCCGAGAGTCCTATACTACATTACTATAGACACAGTCCTCTGCAGCTCTGTACTGATTACTCTTCTCGTACACAAACAGACACAGATCCGACCTACATCTAGCCGAGAGTCCTATACTACACTACTATAGACACAGTCCTCTGCAGCTCTGTACTGATTACTCTTCTCGTACACAAACAGACACAGATCCGACCTACATCTAGCCGAGAGTCCTATACTACACTACTATAGACACAGTCCTCTGCAGCTATGTACTGATTACTCTTCTCGTACACAAACAGACACAGATCCAACCTACATCTAGCCGAGAGTCCTATACTACACTACTATAGATACAGTCCTCTGCAGCTCTGTACTGATTACTCTCCTCGTACACAAACAGACACAGATCCGACCTACATCTAGCCGAGAGTCCTATACTACACTACTATAGACACAGTCCTCTGCAGCTCTGTACTGATTACTCTTCTCGTACACAAACAGACACAGATCCAACCTACATCTAGCCGAGAGTCCTATACTACACTACTATAGACATAGTCCTCTGCAGCTCTGTACTGATTACTCTTCTCGTACACAAACAGACACAGATCCGACCTACATCTAGCCGAGAGTCCTATACTACACTACTATAGACACAGTCCTCTGCAGCTCTGTACTGATTACTCTTCTCGTACACAAACAGACACAGATCCGACCTACATCTAGCCGAGAGTCCTATACTACACTACTATAGACACAGTCCTCTGCAGCTCTGTACTGATTACTCTCCTCGTACACAAACAGACACAGATCTGACCTACATTTGCTTGTAATAAAGTGTCTAATTGAATTGGGCTTTTTCCTCGTTATTCAATTAGCTTAAAGCCAATACTAATCAGTATCGAAAAAGCTCAGTAAATTCTCGGATAAAACTTAATGTTATTACTTTGCGCAAAAAAGGTTTGTTTCTCTACCTTATCGTTTTTTACAGGAAAGGTAATAATGTGTAAATGTGGTACAAGTTAGAAGATTTAAAAGTGTTTAATAATATTCTATTATTTTTTGATAGTGTTTTTATGGATTTAAAACTATGTTGAACCTATGTTTACCTCATATAATTATTCTATATAAAATGACAGAATAAAGGCTTTTCTTATTTCAACACAGATAAACGAGCTAACGGCCCACGTAATGGTAAGTGGTTACCGACATTTGGAAGCCTTTGCAATATCGATGCTAATAGAGAACTTTAAACCTCGTTTAAAAAACATGTCATAGCGCTCCGGAAACACTGAAGTCGGAAGTCCATTCCAAATCGGAATGATAATATCAATTATTTTTGTCATTACAGGACTGCTACTTATAGCATACTCTAAGGTCTTTGTTTAGAACTGAAAACCGCGCGCTCTTAAGTATTAGACCTTATATTTATTACTTCATCGAATATTCAAACATTCAGAATACTGTAAATTTTATAAGGTCCATGTTTTAATATACTATATAACGAGTACACGACTGCCTCTAACTACTGCTACATGAACCTTAACTCATCCGTAGTACCAGTATCCTCTCCTCAATAGTCCGTGTGTCTATTGATCAGACGATACGTGTGACCACCTCTAGCTATTGCTACATGAAGCTTAGCTCATCCGTAGTACCAGTATCCTCTCCTCAATAGTCCGTGTGTCTATTGATCAGACGATACGTGTGACCACCTCTAGCTACTGCTACATGAAGCTTAGCTCATCCGTAGTACCAGTATCCTCTCCTCAATAGTCCGTGTGTCTATTGATCAGACGATACGTGTGACCACCTCTAGCTACTGCTACATGAAGCTTAGCTCATCCGTAGTACCAGTATCCTCTCCTCAATAGTCCGTGTGTCTATTGATCAGACGATACGTGTGAGCACCTCTAGCTACTGCTACATGAAGCTTAGCTCATCCGTAGTACCAGTATCCTCTCCTCAATAGTCCGTGTGTCTATTGATCAGACGATACGTGTGACCACCTCTAGCTACTGCTACATGAAGCTTAGCTCATCCGTAGTACCAGTATCCTCTCCTCAATAGTCTGTGTGTCTATTGATCAGACGATACGTGTGACCGCCTCTAGCTACTGCTACATGACCCTTAACTCAACCGCAGTTCCAGTATCCTCTCCTCAATAGTCTGTGTGTCTATTGATCAGACGATACGTGTGACCACCTCTAGCTACTGCTACATGAACCTTAACTCATCCGTAGTACCAGTATCCTCTCCTCAATAGTCCGTGTGTCTATTGATCAGACGATACGTGTGACCACCTCTAGCTATTGCTACATGAAGCTTAGCTCATCCGTAGTACCAGTATCCTCTCCTCAATAGTCTGTGTGTCTATTGATCAGACGATACGTGTGACCGCCTCTAGCTACTGCTACATGACCCTTAACTCAACCGCAGTTCCAGTGTCCTCTTCTCAATAGTCTTTGTGTCTATTAATCAGATAGTTTTCGTAATCCATAGCGATTTCATGAAGACTGTGTTAAATTGAAACTAATTTATACACTCAAGACAGCTTAAGACTGGGTCGATTTCCAACATGGCTGCCTTGATAAATGGTGGCTCTTTATAACAATACAGACTAAATTACTGTTTAAATGCAAAACCTGAACAGCTTTTTAACTTCATTTGTTCGTTTTAACGAAGCATTCATGTTTCATTAGCATTTCATTCCAAAATTAAGAGGAAAAAATGTGTCTTGTAATGTAGTTACTTTAAGGTGTTTTATTAATATATTAAAAGTTCATTGAAGTCGTGGTGGCCGAGTGGTCAAAGCGCTTCCTTCCGAACGGTAGGTCGCGGGTTCAAAACTGGCCGGCCTTTTTACAACACCACTAGCTAAAAACGGTGAAGGAAAACATCGTGAGGAAACCTGCATGTCGGAAAAGAATTCTAAAAATCCTTTGAAGATATGTGAAGTCCCCAATCCGCACTGGGCAAGCGTGGTGGACTATGCCTAATCCCTCTTCTGAGGAGACATGAGCCCAACAGTGGGCAGTAATGGGTTGGTACAGTATTAAAAAGTCGCCGAAATAAATACCTCACAGTTGACAAGTATTGGTAAACGTTAGTCTTACGAGAGATCACGGAATCAAACCGCCTTGTAACTCTAAGGCGATTCTCACACTGCGTACGCCCTACGCGTCGTAGCGCGTAGTAAAATCTGTCAAATTGTTCGAAAAATACGCTGAAGTGCAGACACTGCGGGCAGTGTGTTTTCCACAGCTACGCTGCAGTTGAACATTCTGTTACGCCCTACGACGCGTATTTAGGGATCCATATCACAAAATGCAAAAAAAGCCCTTGAACATGATTCTTTGAAGTAGTTTAAGTATAACGTGTCCTGCTGATACAGTATGTATAGGCTCAGCCTCGATGCGGCTCGGTAGTCTGAAGTTCATACTACATTTAACATAAATCATTCTTTATATCTTTAATATTATTGCCTCCTGCATTGTCTGCATCCAGTGACTTCCCGCGATCCTCTTGTGAGAGCTTTTTACACAAATATCTACTTTATAAATAACACATACATTTATAGAAACCGCAATAAAATTTCAAGAAAACTGCTACTAAAATTTCACGACATGCTATACTCGTATGCAATACAGAACCATTGAAATTCGTAATAAATATAAAAAACCCGAATTTAGCCTTCATATCTTCTATCTCTTTCACTCTACGTATACTATTCAGGGTGAAACTTTTAAACGCACAGAAAGTACTCGAAATAATGATTACAAAGAAATGATTATAAAACTCGAAAAACTTCTGAACCGAACATTCCTTAATTTCGAAAAGAAACACAACTGCATAATTATAGATTTTGAAACTTCGTTCCTTATCGCGCGTTGTGAAAGGGGGCTAGACGGAAAAAATTCTTACGAAAAGTTGTCACGACACTTTTTTTGTTTTAGATGATTATCGCTAGATGGCGCTGTGATCAAAATCACAAACAAACTTCGTTCTATTCGGGTATCCCATGTCACCTCTCAAGTTTTTTTTCAAAATCGTTGGTACACCTTGCCACAATTAGAAAAAATCACACCCTGTATTTTTATAACACCAATCGATAGAGTAAATTATAAGGATTAAATCTCTCTAAGAAACATGGTAGATTAAATGAGAGGAAATCTATGAAATTCAGGTTTTAGTCATTATATTTAAATACTTTCATGCATTTTCAACGTGTTCTTACCACGATATTTAATTAATTGAGTTGTCTCGATATTTCAACGTTGTTGCAAACGTCATGATCACGAGAAGACTGGATGCGAGTCGATTTAAGAGCAAACAAATCTGTCTACCCTCTTTCTCGTTCGCTTTTGGAAAGTACCACTGGAACTCGAACTCACATCACGACACACCACACTCACTGTATCAACAAGACTCTCTGAGCATGAGCCCTTAGTGACTGTTGTGTTTAGCACTGGATTCCACATACTCGATAATCTGAAGCCGTCACCCCTGTTAAAAGTGCTATGTCTTGAAATCTCGATAGTTTCTTTAACCATCCTTGGTACGTAACGACGTTCAGAAGATAGTACCTGAGGATTATGTAATTGTATCCAGTGATTGGAACCCGAGTCGGGCACATGTTATGCGATCGCCGATTTATGCGGTTCATTGTTTTTAATCGCTTTGATGCGTCTTGTAAAAATCACACGAGTTGAAAATGCATAAAAGTATTATAGAAAACCGCGAGTGTCTGAATAAGTTTATTATATTTAAAATATTTTAAACGAGTAACAACTTAACAATAATTTATTTTAAAGAAAACGTTTGTTGATTCAAGCCTTTAAGATCCTGAATATCATGTATCAGTAGAGTGCTAGCCAAGACAAGTAAAACGAGCACAAACACGACGGGTCTATCTTATTTAGTACTGGAGTTCCTATAACCACCTTCCGAATCCGAAGATCAGCGTCATAATAACATTATTGCATTGTCACGCGATATACATCTGCGTGCAAAATGTCAGCTCAATCGGAAACCGGGAAGTTTGTCATATTTAGCTTGCAACAACCCGAACACATACATAGTTACATGCAGTGCAAGTATATAAAGCTTGTAAAAATAATTGTTAAATTTTGGCGTTTAAAAGTTCCACGCTGTATATAGCCTTCTCTTTCTTACATCAGCTGGCTCCTTCCACGTACGGGATCTTACGTGACATAAGGTCATACGTGCTCTGAACTCAAAGTGCTTGTGGAACCAAAAAATATACCTACATTGGGGAAATTGGACTGATAAAAAAAACATTTGAGATTAAATTTTGGTGTTAAAGTTCGAGAAGAGGAGAGCGGGGTGGATTGTAGTCGCAAAAAAAAAAATCCTTGCCCATGTAAGTGTGCGTTAGTTTTTAGTTTTGATATGTATTACATATCTTTATCACAGTTGATCATTGAAATCAGTTCACCTAGACAAAAGTACGTACGTATAACTACTCTATTTTTAAATTTCTTTAAACACTCTCGGTTGAGACGGCAGCCGATACTGTCAGTGTGGTATCTATGTCGAAATGTGAGTTCGAGTTCCAGTGGTCCCGGCAAACGAACGAGAAAGAGGGTAGACAGATTTTTCTGCTCTTAAATGACCTACCCGCAGTTCCTCAGTCTTCCCGTGATCATTTGAAACAGTGCTGAAATATCGGGACCTCTCAATTAAAAATAATCGTGGTAAGAACCTGATCTATTTTTATCTCTATGTCTATTTTAAGAGTACAAAAGTAACTGTCACATCTTGATAAAAACATAATTATACAATGATCAATAAATACCTTTCAAATTAACTGTAAACGAGGCTTTAGAAGAGACTTAAGTCAGCCTGAATTGTCACGCGATATACATCTGCATGCAAAATGTCAGCTCAATCGGAAACCGGGAAGTTTGTCAAATTTAGCTTGCAACCACCCTATCTTACATAGTTACATCCAGTGCAAGTTAATATAAAGCTTGTAAAAATACAGTTTTCGTCAGTGTTAGTAGCACCGGAAGATAATGCCGTCTATGTACAATGCAACAAAGAAACCCCTTTCAATCAGATGACACGTCATACATCATTGTAGACAACAAAAGAGACAGAAAATTCCTCAACAATATTCTTTTATTTATTCAGTTCAAAGAACATATCGCATATGTGGATCCATTTTGTAATATTAAAATGTTTTAGCGACACGCTCGTCCCTTGACATGAGTTCTTTAGTACAGAATAATGCAGAAGGCAGGATATACAGGGTGTAAAAGAATACAAAACTTGAGAGGTGTCATGGGACACCCGAATAGAACGAAGTTCCTTTCGATTAAAAGATATCTTATATTTTTTTTCCTAACGTAACGCGCGATAAGGAACGTGTTTTAAAAGATTTTGATCACAGCGCCATCTAGCGATAATCATATAAAACAAAAAAGTGTCGTGACAACTTTTCGTAAGATTTTTTTCCGTCTAGCCCCCTTTCGATAACGCGCGATCAGGAACTTCGTTCCAATAGTAAAAACAATTGGTTTCATTTTTTAAGGATACTACATTCAGAATATCTTTGTCAGATCTTTTTCGAATTTTATATGAGAATTCTGTACGAACGTCTAGTTACATCTTTATATATAAATTTTGATTATGTCTAAAGTATGTTTTCAAACAAATATTCATCTAAATCGGTTCATATAAAAACTGAATACACGCAGCAAATCAAATAAATTAATAAATGGAACATCGACCATCATCCCTTTCGGAGATTGTTTTTTTTTAAATCAGAGCAGTAATTCCTGTGATTAGCGCCTTCAAACAAACCAACATACAAACAAACAAACCGCTAGATGGCGCTGGGATCAAAATCTTTTGAAACATGTTCCTTATTTTGTTTTAGATGATTATCGCTAGATGGCGCTGTGATCAAAATCTCTTGAAACATGTTCCTGATCGGGCGTTACGAAAGGAAATATTTTTTAAAAGTAATATTTTAATCGAAAGGAACTTCGTTCTATTCGGGTGTCCCATGACACCTCTCAAGTTTTTTTTGTTACAGGAGGAAATAGTCGGTCTTCCATCCGCCCCAATTGGGGTATGTGGGAGTCAAACCACACTAAAACCTTCTGCCGGTCACGCTCAGCGTCCAAACCCCGGCTGAGGACAGAACCAGCACGAGATTGGGCGAGGTGACGGGACGCATTGCACGTTAAGGCTTACGTTTCACTCCGTTTACTTTTGAATAGTAAGTTTTCTATGAATCGAGCCCTTTCTGACAATTGCGTAGTCTATTTGTACTAAGGAACGTGTTATGCGAAAGGGAAGGATAAAACTAAATTATTTATAAAGAATCACTACATAAAACAAAGTCGCTTCACGTTGTCTCTATGTATGATTAAATCTTTACAACTACGCAAAGGATTTTGATGTAGTAATAGATGTCGTGATTCAAGAGGAAGGTTTGTGTATAATACATGCATGATATATAGGGTGGGCAATCTAACGTTTGCATTTTGAACTACTGTTTATTTAGAGAATGACACAATTGTCATTCAATATGTGTTCGTAATTTAGTTAAAGGTTCGACATTTACGAAATGGGACGCTATACGCTTGAACAAAATTGGGAAATATTGAAAAGTTACTTCCAAAGTGGTGAGTCTTCAGTCCAAACTGTAAGAAATGTGTGTGTGTGTCAGATGAAGCCCATTTTCACCTCGGAGGCTATGTCAATAAGCAAAATTGTCGCATCTGGGAGTCGGAAAATCCACACGTCACCATTGAGTCACAAAGAGTTACGGTTTGGTGTAGGTTTTGGTCCGGTGCCATGCACAACGAATTTTTGTTTCCAAAAGTTGAAGAGTATGACATGGACGACATTTGGTTTCAACAGAATGGCGCAACATGCCACACAGCCAACATGACAGTCGAACTTTTGAAAAATGCAAACTTTATATCGCCTACCCCTTACATGATATCTAGGATCTTAAAAGCTTGTAGGTACTTAAAAAGTTTTCTTTAGAATAAATTATTATATAACGAGAATTGCACAGTTTTACATACAACCATCCAATCTATTCCTACTAAAGCATTCATGCGATTCTGATTGCAAAGATGAAAGACGCTTATTACTGTACACTGTCTTACAATTCCGAAGCAAATTACATAAAGGAGTTCATACATAATAATATAATATGTATGGAATTTATATTAATAGTATCTGGCCTACGCAACTTCGCCTGCGTCACATAAGACGGAATTACTTTACTATTCTAGAATAACAGCCTGAGTTACTACTTATTACATAAGCAATCTGCGGTGAAATTCCAAATCAGTCTTGTCGTTCCAGAGATTAACCGGAACAGACAGACAGACAGACAGTCAAAATTTTTAAATAATATAATATTTTGGGTGGAATATACAGATTGTCCAAAGTTACAGATCCACCCTGTATAGGGTGAAATTTTTAAACGCCCCCTCCAGGGGACGTACTCGAAATAATGATTTCATCGATTTTTTCTAAAAGAAAACATGTCTTTATTTTTGAAAAGAAACAATTGCATTTATAGATTTTTTTTTAAATATTGGTACACCCCGGAATCGAACCTAGTACAATTCAAAATCCTACTCACTTCAGCTATTTCAGCTTTTCAGTCATTTCACATTTTCAACGAAAAAATATACAAACGCAAAATAAACTTTTAACTAAACATGTACATACATTAAAATTTACACGACTATTTCACGAAAAAATAATGTAAAAAAGTCTGAATACACGTAAATTTACTTACTGTACTGAAAGAGAAACATCGCAATTTACTCTAGAGGTTACGCACTGGCGTTAAAAAACGCTGCTTTTGTTTCAAGCGTTTAATGAAACTTCAAATTAAGGCAATAGTGAAATCAATAATAGAATAGAATAGAATAATACACTTTATCACATACAAAAAAACAGAAAATAACACGTACAAAAAATAAAGCAAAGAATACATACAATGGGCGGTCTTATCGCTAAGTCAACGTGTTTTATAAAGCAGATCCGAGAACTATATATAATGAGTTTTTTGCAGTGTTAATGTTTCTAACCATCATATAGTGTAATTAATAAATCGTCTACGTATATTATTACAGTAATTTATCTTGCATTTTTCTTGACAGCAAGTCAAGCATAGGAAATTGGACGTTTTGTAATTTTTACTTCGTCTATGAACTATGATCGCTATTCAGATTTTCAATTTTCAAGAACTATTTCAACAACTTATCATAAAAGTCCTGTTTTAAAATACAATTTAAAAATCGTAATTTTCTATTCAACCAACATGCAGACAAACAAGACAGTCTTAAATGTCCATTTTAGTCCTTTAAAAAATCTAAAAAAACGCTCTTAAAAAACGCAAATACAAAGCTCTAGTGCGTAAAACTTTCTACGCCATATAACACGGGTTAATCCATTAACACAAGGCAGGCGTCGGAGTTCATTATTTTTATAAAAAAACACGTTCACGTATGTATGTATTACACGTATTATTTTGTAGTCTGGTTTAAAACTTAATGTAATTTTTCAACAGTTATATTAAAGACTAGCTGACCTGAGCAACTTCGTCTGCGTCACAAAGGAAAACAATATATCGTTCGATAAATGAATTTTCCAAAACTGAAAGAATTTTTGAAATCGGACTTGTAGTTTCGGAGCTTATCGAAACAAACAAACAAACAAACAATTGATTGTTCTTTTCCTCTTTATAATATTAGTATAGAAAAATGATTTCAAAAGCCTTTTAATACATATTTATTTTTATGATCCTGTATAATTATCATGTATCAGTAGAGTGCTAGCTAATACAAGTAAAACGAGCACAAACATGACGGGTCTATCTTGTTTAGCACAGTTACTATGACTACCGACTCCATCATCGGATCAGCGCCATTTTGTCATATTATTGCATTGTCACGCGATTACTAGATACAAAATGGCAGCTCAATCGGAATTCGGAAAGATGGTTTAATTTAACCAAACTAAAGTTATGAAGGAACAAACAAAATACAAACGAATTGAGGACCTCCTTTTTGGAATTTAATCATAAATTTCCCTCACATCTAAAATAATAAAAACTTGAGAGGTGTCATGGGACACTCGAATAGAACGAAGTTCCTTTCGATTAAAAGATAAAATATATATAATAAAAAATATTTATTTCGTAACACGCGATAAGGAACGTGTTTTAAAAGATTTTGATCACAGCACCATTTAGTGATAACCATATAAAACAAAAAAGTGTCGTGACAGCTTTTCGTAAGAATTTTTTCCGTCTAGCCCCCTTTCACAATGCGCGATAAGGAACTTGGTTCCAATTACAATAGAATCTATTACATTATTACAGACTTTATTCTCTAATTAGTAACTTTCCAGAAGTTATCTTAGCTTTCAGTGATAACTCAATAAATAAACTCCCAAGCCGTACTGGGATTCTCAAGAATTAATCGAATCAATTGACTAACAAAAAACAGTCTGTTCGTGGAAAATGTGTTAGGTCTATTTATTCTGTTACTGTACTGTAACAACCCATTACTGCCCACTGTTGGGCTCAGGTCTCCTACAAAGAGGGGTTACGTTAGGTTAGGTTAGGTTAACCACCACGCTACAATTTTTCATCCAGTCACACCCAGTCTTCTCGTGGTCATGACGTTTGCAACAACGTTGAAATATCGAGACAACACAATTAATTAAATATCGTGGTAAGAACCCGTTGAAAATGCATGAAAGTATTATTGAAAACCGCGAGTGTTTAAATAAGTTTTCTTACTTAGACACTTTAATTACTTAAAAAAATATCTCTAATGCTACAAATAATTCAAAAGCGTTTTTTCCTTACAAAAAGTCCATTTACATTATCTTGGAATACTTCGAGATAAGGTCAAATAGAAGCTATTTCTTAATAAAACTAAAGACAAGCGTTTTATCCGTTAAGAACATTGTAGTTTAGGAGCTCGGAGTGCTTAAGTTTTCTTTATATTTATTTTTATTTTTATTGCCTCGTTGGCAGACGAGCTAACGGCCCACCTGATCGTAATCGAAGATCTATCTTCCAATAAAAAAAAACCCTTCAAAATCCCTTGAAAAGAGTCCTTAAAGTAAGGTCGTAGGTAGCGACCAATCATTGTCCCCTGACATTGCAGAGGTTCATGAGCGACGGTAACCACTTACGATCGTGGTCCGTTGGCTCGTTTATCTATCTTACAATAAAAAAAGCAAAGCATAGTACCTGTACCTGTACCAACCCATTACTGCCCACTGTTGGGCTCAGGTCTCCTCAGAAGAGGGATTAAGCATAGTCCACCACGCTTGCCTAGTGCGGCTTGGGGACTTCACATATCTTCAAAGGATTTTTTTAGAATCCTTTTCCGACATGCAGGTTTCCTCACGGTGTTTTCCTTCACCGTTTTTAGCCAGTGGTGTTGTGAAACATTGCACATAAATCCTTTTTCACATTTAGATTTAGAGGTACAAGCCGGCCGGATTTGAACCCACGACCTCCCGTTCGGAAGGAAGCGCTTCGACCACTCGGCCACCACGACTTTTAAAGCATAGCATTCAAAGTTTTTAAACGTAGCGTAAAATACGCGTTAAATTTGACAAAATAAAATTATAATTCGGCTACAAAATTAAGTATTACTTAACTCGGAATTGATGTAATGTAATTCAGAGATAGCACTTAATGTAAATTAAATATGGCCCCGGCCGGGCGTGGCAGACGGGCAGTTTGCGTTTGCGACAATACATACAGCGTTTATTGATTTTCGACCTACTTTTTAAATTAGGTTAGTTTTTTACCCTCTATAAAAATAAGGTGGTGTTACGTCCACTTTTTTGATATATTTGGAGGTAGAAACTTATTTGGTTAAAGTTAATTTTTTGTGTCTCTGTTTTGATGTTATTATAACTTGTACTGCTTTTTTTCAAATAAATTAAAATAAATAAATTGTGTATTACGATTTTATCAAAATTTTAGCTTCAGGATTTGGAAGTAAAAACGCACTAAAACAAAAAGTACTTGTTAGATCTGAAAAAAATAAATGGGACTATCATCATCCAGAATCATTCAAATCGGTCCACCCAAACTAAAGTTATGAAGGAACAAATAAAAAAATACAGACGCATTCAGTACCTCCTCCTTTTTCGAAATCAGTCAATAATACTGATAATTTTATGACGCTGACAAAGTTGTGGTTATTTAAGGCTTCTAAAACCGCTCGTCTATATAACTCAAGAACCCTTACAATAATTATAAGTTAAATAATTAATATCATAATTAGATCCCCGAAATGCACGCGTAAAATCCTGTTTTCAACCTGAACGGGGCTCTGATTAAACTTTGAAATAGAATTATAATTTTAAAGGGATCACAGACGAGAGGATGTCAGTATTAGATTTATACTATACGTGATGCCCGCGCAACTTCATCTGCACTTTCTATTAAAAGCCTATGTTCTTTCTCAGGGTCTAAAGATTGTCTGTGCCAAATTACATCTAAGTCGGTTGAGAGGTTTAAGCGGGAAAGCGTAACAGACAGACAAAGTTACTTTCGCATTTATAAAAGGGTGGGCCATATAAAGTTTGCATTTTCCAAAAGTTCGACTGTCATGTTGGCTGTGTGGCATGTTGCGCCATCCTGTTGAAACCAAATGTCGTCCATGTCATACTCTTCAACTTTTGGAAACAAAAATTCCGACCCCCAGATGCGACAATTTTGCTTATTGACATAGCCTCCGAGGTGAAAATGGGCTTCATCTGAAAATACGATTTTCGGTAAAAATGCTCATCTTCGGCCAAACGATCTTCTGCCCATTGGGCGAACCGAAAACGTCCCATTTCGTAAATGTCAAACCTTTAACTAAATTATGAACACAAATTGAATGACATTAGAGCTATCATCTATACATATAATAAAAGGATAGAAAAGTCAACATTGCAAAATACACTCCCCCAAGTCAAACAACCGTTGAACATTTTGATGGCGCGATTCAGAATCCATACATTTAGTTCTGTAAAAAAGTCAGCTTTGTCCGGGATAAACTCGAAAACTGCTGCACAGATGTACTTCAAATTTGGCAAGAATATTGCTTAGAAGTCGGGTCAACACATAGGCTATATATTATAGTGCTATCATGTCCGAGGAACGGGATATAAATATAATAAATTTCATTACACAATTTTAGAGCAACGACATCTATCGGCGTTCAAGTCAAATTTCATGTTGAATCATTTTTTTATTAGTATGAGAGCTAGCAACGTCGGGAAAACAAACATTTCAGTAAAGCCAGTTTTTATTTTTATATATGCTATCTCTCATACTCTTTCACTTTTATATCGATTGGCAAATTAATTTTGGTTTTTAGGTCCTTAAAAAGCTTCATTAAAAAATAATAATTCAGAATTAGCGTCTGGCACAGAAATACAACAAAAAATATCTGGAAATAATAAATTAATGTAGCGAAAAGTATAATAAAAATAAATTAAAGAAAAAAAATGTCTTTAAATAATTTGAAAAAAAGGTTTTTTATCCGTACTCTAACACTACCGGTTGGCGGCTACTACTAGACAGTCCGTATCGGTAAATACTCTGTCAAAAATGTTGCTAGCTCTTATACCATAATTTAAATTTGATTGTGTCATTTTTGGCACTGTCAATGGTTTTTTATTAATTGTCATAGATACAAGGAGTTCTGTTCCTTTTTAAAAATTGTGTCTTTAATTCGTTTTCACAGATAAATACAATCTATACATATAAATAAACTAGCTGGCCCGCGCAACTTCGTCTGCGTCATATAAGGAAATTTTCTCACCGTTTAAGCCTTCCCTGGACTTCTACGAATATTTCAAGATTAAAATAAGCCAAATCGGTTCAGTCGTTTTCGAGTTTTAGCGAGACTAACGAACAGCAATTCATTTATATATATAAGAGATTTCATTAAACAATTTTAGAGCAACGACATCTATTGGCCTTCAAGTCGAATTACATATGGAAGCAATTTTTTTGTTGATATAAATGATTTAAATTTGATTATGTCATCGTGGGACAATGTTTCCTATTTGCTAACTAGATGGCGTTGGCGTATAAATTTGAATGATTCTGAATCGCGCTATTATTTCGTACACCAAATGTCAAAACTGAGGTTACCTGCTTTGCTATAAGTTATCGTGTGGTTGGTCAATTTGAAATACTTAGCATCATTAGATTATTATTTAGTTTCGATTTAAAATAATTAAAATGCCTGGAAAAGGATATCTAATTTATCCGAATGCTCAAACGATACTCGAAGGAAAAGGTTAGCTCGATGTGTAGAGACCGCCGTTGAGCGTGAAGCTAGGTTGGCTACTCTTCGAGAATACATTGCGAAAACTCAGTCGATCGAAGATCTTGAAGAGCAGGATACTCAGTTAAGGAGAGATCACTCTCAGCCTGCTCTTTCACGGTTGTTGGAGACTGATGATCAGCATAAATAGCGTAGTACAGCTGCTCAGCAGCGTTACCAGGACGTACGTGACGATACTTCTGCTCATGTATCGCAAGACCGGGACGGAATGCAAGAGTTGCAAGAGCAACCGTGGCTAAATAAAGAGGGAAGTGGATTTATGTACAATGTTGCGATTAACTACGTCGTACACGGAGATATTGGCATCTTAGAAGAAGTGTGCGCCCTCTGTCAAGCCCGCAAATGGAGAGGGGAGCCCAATGGGATGTGTTGTGCATCTGGTAAGGTACGCTTGGAGTCTGCAAGACCCACCAGAACTGTTGAAATTCTTACTAAGCGGCGAACATCCAAGGTCCAGCAATTTTTTGAAAAACATCGGAGTCTATAATAGCGCCTTCCAGATGACTTCGCTTGGTGCAAATCAAATCGTTGAAACAGAGTTCATGCCGACATTCAAGATTCAGGGACAAGTTTACCATCAAATTGGTTCGCTGCTACCCACAGATATTCCAAAATTTTTGCAAATCTATTTTGTGACTGATTTTGAAGAACAAGCAAACCTTCGAAGTAGATCCATCCCCAATTTGGACGTGCTCAAGAATTCTCCGATGTCCTTCTAAGTGTTGGTGAAGGTACTCTAGGAGAGAGGTGGACAAGTGGTGCTTCCAATGTCTCTCGATAGAGTTGTATCCAGCTTAGAAGAACTCATTCGCTGTGTGTACAACGACATCAGTCGTATATCACACAGCAGAATTCTTAGGTGGCTGCACCAATTGACGAATGCATTCTCTCAGAAATTGAGAGAAATGAAGTGGTCTACAACTTTATAAATACTGTCGTCGAGCAAGATGATGCCACACATTATCCTGTGGAATTTTTGAACTCTCTGTCAGCAAGTGGACTTCCAGCACATACTATCAAGCTGAAGGTCGGTTTCCCGATTATGCTTCTTCGGAACCTAACTCCTCCGAAGTTGTGTAAAGGGACCCGCGAAATTATCACTTTTTGCTCTTCAATTTAAAAAAAAACAGTCTTATTCTGTTACTCTGCTTAGTGTAGATATGAAAGGTAAAGAAGAAAACCAGTAAATTAATGTTATTTTAAAAGAATAATTATTGGTATATTATTATGGTGATGTACATAGCATTCACGCAGACGACGTCGCGGGCAGTAGCTAGTTCTCTAAATAAACAGTAATTCAAAATGCGAACGTTAGATTGCCCACCCTATATTAGTAGGGATATGGTACGTTTCCGTATTAACCTAAACGTAATATCTTCTAGTAAAAATCTATAATATAATTTCTACTTATTACATCCACAAAAACATCTGTTAAATTCTTGATACAAAATAAATGATGTAAAACCAAATAATAGGTTTGACTTCCAAAACTTTAATGACATGGATTTACCTAGAATATTCGGTCAAGTAATTGTATATTATAGATGTCCATCTAACTATTGTTATTACTTTACTGTACTGCCCACTGCTGGGCTCATGTCCTAAGAGGGGTTAGGCATAGTCCTCGAAGGACTTTTAGAATCCTTTTAGAATATGTAGGTTTACTCACGACGTTTTCCTTCACCGTTTTTAGTCAGTGGTGTTGTGAAAACTTGCACATAAATATTTCACATTAAGATTTAGAGGTACAAGCCGGTTTGAACCGGTGACCTTTACAGCAAGCGCATCAACTAATCAGCTACCACGACTTACAAAAAAAACATTAAACCAATTCCTAGCTCTTAAACTACTCTATTGTTTCTCGGGATCACCTGTAATGAACAAAAGAACGGCCCTACGGAACCCTTTGTTTGAAAACAAATATGGCTGACGCAAGGCTTAGATTAAAACGAATTTAGTTTTACTGAAATGAACTACTGAGTAAAAATAAAAAACTTGAGAGGTGTCATGGGACACCCGAATAGAACGAAGTTCCTTTCGATTAAAAGATATCTTATAATTTAAAAGGAACGTGTTTTAAAAGATTACAGCGCCATCTAGCGATAATCATCTAAAACAAAAATAAGGAACGTGTTTTAAAAGATGTTGATCACAGCGCCATCTAGCGATAATCATCTCCCTTCTATTACCGTACCACCCGGCGTCGAGGTGGAGTTCATCCTTACTATATGGAACCACCGCGGTCATCCACGGTCCGTTTCAGGAACACTTTTTTGCCACGCATCATCTGGCTATGGAATGAGCTCCCCTCTTCGGTATTCCCAGAGCGCTATGACTTGTCCTTCTTTAAACGAGGCTTGAGGAGGGTCCTTAAAGTTAGGTCGTAGGTAGCGACCCCTAAATGTCCCCTGACATTGCAGAGGTTCATGAGCGACGGTAACCACTTACGATCAGGTGGCCCGTTGGCTCGTCTGCCTACAAGGCAATAATAATAAAAAAAAAAAAGTCATCTAAAACAAAAACAACAACAACAACTTTTCGTAAGAATTTTTTCCGTCTAGCCCCCTTTCACAACGCGCAATAAGGAACTTTGTTCCAATACTAGTATCGTTCTCTTCCATGCGTGACCGCAGTATCCCTAAAATAGCCCTCGTAGATCACTTAAAACATTTTTTATGGGACACGCAAGACCATTATCTTATATTGCTTAGTCATCGTTTCTTTACTACTGCACCGTACAGTGTGAGGTAATATTTTTGCCCATCGGTTTTTAGAGAGATTAAGAGATTTTTTTTTAGATTACAAATACAGGGTGATTTCCTACTGAGGGTACATATTGAAGGTCATGGTAGCTGATGGTTATATACGACCAGTAAAAATATTATTACTAAAGAATATGGCTTAATGCCTTAGTAATCGCAACTTAAAAATATATAAAATTCTTGTAAAATGATGGTTCTTCGACAGTTGATGGGTGTGGCGGAGGTGTGGGGTGCGCGAGATCACTAGACGTCATTAGTCCACACTCTTTGAGCCGAAATTGTTTATGTTTGAGGTAGTTTTGTCGAATTTAGATTAAAAAAAAAAATAATTTGTAATTTTACCTATTTTTTGTAATATTCCGTATTAGAACAGAGTACTCATCACCCCCCTGCAATATGTACCCTCTCTAAAAAATCACCCTGTATATTTTAGTCAGACAAAATTTACAGTGTAATATACAATTAACTATTAGATCTCCACACTAGGTCAAGGCTGTCTCGTGGAGATCTTACTGATACATTTATCAGTCACATTAACCGTTTGTATCGAAACCAAATTACAATCTTGAAAAACAGAAAATAACTACTTAGTGAATAGTGAGACAAAACATAGGCAATTATTAATTTTAATTGTTAAACAGTAAGTAGTCTGCGTATGATGTGTGTGAGAGAGCAGTTCGGAATTAAGAAGACGTCTGGATCTGGCGACGAGAGTTCTGGTTCCAACGACGATGTGTTAAATCAATCAATTGTTTTATTTGTAACTAGGTGACCCGGGCCACTTCGTCTGCGTCACAGAGGGATACAACATAGCCTTCCTCGATAAATGGACTTTCTAACAGTGAAAGAATTTTTCAAATACGACCTGTAGTTCCTGAGATTAGCGCGTTCAAACAAACAAACAAACTCTTCAGCTTATATATTAATTGTCAGTAAAATTCAATGAAAATTTGATCGTTAGTAAAAAGTTATATTTGAGGTTGTGTATTTTAGAAGAGTCAATCAAATTTTTTTAAGGGGGCGGGGAAGTCACTGTAAAGGTAAGTGCTAAACACAACATTCACTCGCGGGTTCATGCTCAGAGAGTCTTGTAGATACAGTGAGTGTGGTGTGTCGTGATGTGAGTTCGAATTCCAGTGGTAATACCCAAAAGCGAACGAGAAAGAGGGTAGACAGATTTGTTAGCTCGTAAATCGACCCGCAGTATCCAGTCTTCTCGTGATCATGACGTTTGCAACAACGTTGAAATATCGAGACAACTCAATTAATTAAATATCGTGGTAAGAACCCGTTGAAAATGCATGAAAGTAAAACCAAGTCTGTAGGGTCACTAATCTTGTCCCACGGCGGCCATCTTGAAATTTATGATATATCTCTTAAACAAAATATTATATGATTTAAAAAATTGTTAACATTTTTTGTTGCAAATTAAATTTTCGATTCAGTTACTTTTTGTCGTAGAACTATAAATAAAAAGTTAAATCAAAAGAAACATAGACGAATTGAGTACCACCTTTTTTTTTAAAGTCGGTCAAATATCAGCTACGAGAGTGCTATGAACTCTACCAAAGCGCTACGCCTCTACGTAGAGCTTCGTAACAAGATTCCCGCTACGGTTCTATCTCTTGCAATAAAATTGAATAAAACCCTCTCAGAGTTTTATGGAAAATTCCGTACGGTCCCACAATACATGCAAAGTTTTAGTGTTGCCATGTTAAATAAATTCCAGTATTTTACTGCTTTAACACGTTCGCTGCAAAACGAGGCCTAAATGACCCCTCTTGCAACTTTCCTGTGGTGCAGCAAGGAAAAACGAGCGGTGCGAAGAGTGTAACTTTATTTAAAGGCATTGGGGTCTAATAGACCGCGTGTCACCCTAACGTCTGATTATGGTCCGGGCCAATTACACCTCGTGTCGTAGAGAACGGCAAATATGCAAAAATCGGTCTCTCAGTGAAAGAGGGTTTTGAGTGACTAAGAGCAATCATTGTTTAAATTAAACGTTTCGACTGGCCTCATCCGGGGCTCGGACACTGAGTGTGAGCGGTTGGAGGTTTGAGTGCTGTTCAACTACCACATATCACACCCGTGGGGCGTGTGGGAATCCACCGATTTTCCACCAACTAAAAAAAATGGATAGCCCCGTCACCCCCGAACGCCGATTAAGAACTTGCTATGTATGAAAAATAAAATTCCTACACTACCAAAATGGAACATATTATCATAGTACACATAGGTCAGCTCAGTTTGGCCAATGTTCGCGCGGCGCTTAGGCGCCTAAAGTCAAAGTTTTCCACCGGCCCTGACGGGATACCACCTTACATTGTGAAAGATTGTCGCTCAGTGTTTGAATTGCCCTTACTGCACATCTTTAATTTATTTCTTCAGGAGGGTACTTACCCGGATGAGTGGAAGATTAGTAGAGTGATTCCAGTGCCAAAGGGAGGTTCAAATTCTGACGTTTCTGGCTATAGACCGGTGGCAGTGTTGTCGACGTTCGCAAAGATATTTGAATCGGCATTACACAATTGTATTTATACACAGGTAAGTGCTCGATTGACAGATTCGCAGCATGGCTTCCGACCAGGTCGAAGTACGTCGAGTAACCTAATGTCTTTTGTTACTTACCTGGCACCGGCTATTGATGCCGGTGGTCAGGTTGACACCGCGTACTTCGACTTCCGCAAAGCCTTTGACACCGTTGATAATGATGTACTTTTGGGGAAGTTGGCGGCTGTGGGCTTTACTCCACATCTACTGACATTCTTTGCTAGTTATCTAAGCGAACGCCGGCAGTACGTCGACTACTGCGGCTATGAATCTCAGCCGTATTCTACTTACTCGGGCGTGAGTCAGGGTAGTAACCTTGGTCCTCTGGAGTTTATCTTAATGATCAATGATCTCCCAGGGGTTATAAAAAAGGCCAGATGCCTATTATTTGCGGATGATTTAAAATTATTTATGTCAGTTGCAAGTACTTCGGACTGTCAAGATCTGCAGGAGGACATTGATAGGGTGTTGCAGTGGAGCAAGGACAATCGTCTATTTTTTAACGTTTCAAAATGCAGTGTAATGACATACGGTCGATTACGTAATCCTCTCGATTATCAATACTCGTTAGACACTGTCATTATACCGCGGGTGAAAAACTTGAGAGATCTTGGAGTTGAAATGGTACCGGAAATGTCGTTCCATAATCACATTAATATTACTTGCAGAAAATCTTTTAAGAATTTAGGTTTCATTCTTCGTCAATGTAAACATTTTAAAAACAGCATGACAATAAAAACTTTATATAATGCACTCATTCGTAGCCGTCTAGAGACTAATTCTCTCATTTGGAGCCCTCACGAAGCCAAGTATACTAGTATGATCGAAAAAATACAGAACAAATTTCTTCGGTTCTTATATTTTAAAGAATATGGGGTTTATCCCTATTACCCGTTAATGTACCCGGGATTGTTCGTGATGGGCATGGTCGGGTATAATCGTCTTGAGGTGAGGAGAGATATCCATTTAGTTATTTATGTATTTCAAGTGTTACGCGGTATGATGCACAATCCCGAGGTACTGGAAGCGTTACAGCTACAGGCGCCAAGGGGAAGTGTGGTAGTAAGACGTCGTCCGATGCTATTGAAGGAACCACATGCAAGGACTAATTTACTTAGATATGCTCCCATGTCACGAGCCATAAGATTTATAAATTTGATTGCTAATGATTGTGATATTTTCACTTGTAGCCTGTCGCACTTCGCAGAAACTGCTCGAGTATTATTAGAAACTAAGTCTTCTAGTTTTTAAGTTTTATTTTGTTAAATATATGTGATTGTTAAATTTAATATTTAATTTAATGTCTAAGTACTCATAACGTCTTCTTGGTTTTAACTGTAATGATGTTATGATAGTTTTTGTAGAATAAATAAATAAAAATAAAAAAAAAATCATAACTCCTAGTAAAGAATGGTAAAGATATAGAGAATTTTTAATTTGCTAGACATTTAAATGAGCTTACGGCCCACCTGATGGTAAGCGGTCACCGTCGCTCGTAAACCTCTGCAATGCCAGGGCAATGAGGGGCCGTTATCTATCACCTACTATACAGGAATTTTCATAAACTTCAACCTTTCCTTAATGCTTTATTGTATACTGTAACAACCCATTACTGCCCACTGCTGGGCGCAGGTTTCCTCAGAAAAGGGGTAAAGTTACACTGAAGAATAATACAATAATATCCTAAGATTAGTCTTTAAATTCTTGATAATTTTATAAAAAACGTAAATACAAAAAATATCGGAATCACATCTGTACCAACCCATTACTGCCCACTGTTGGGCTCAGGTCTCCTCAGTAGAGGTATTAGACATAGTCCACCACGCTGTGCGGATTGGGGCCTCACATATCTTCAAAGGAGGACGACGGAATCACATAAAATATGGCAACACTTACAATATAAAATGCAGCGAGGAACATTCTCGACGATCGCGATATATCGTTTAATAGAAAAGCTGTGAATTCTGATATATTTATAGGATAATATATCCTGCATATCATGTAGCAGTAGAGTGCTAGCTAATACAAGTAAAACGAGACCAAACACGACGAGTCTACCTTGTTTAGTACAGGAGTTCCTATTGACTCCATCATCAGATCAGCTCCATGGTACCTATTACCCGCAGTACCACTGTGAGTTCAAGTGAGTGCCACTGGAGGCATCAAACGAATGAGAAAGAGGGTAGACAGATTTATCTCTTAAGTAATCTACCCGCAGTACTCAGTGTTCCCGTGATCATGGCGCTTGTAACAACGAAATATCGGGATCGATCATTTAATAACAATCGTGGTAAGAACCCGTTTAGTAATTGTGTGAGTGATGTAGATAACCGCGAGTGTTTAAAGAAATTTATGTTCCAGGTACCTACTATTAGGGGTGACGGGGCGATACGTGAGCGAAAATCGCGAACGCGTCCTGTCACCCCTACCAGATCGGACGTCGAGCGCGAGCGGCGGGAGATTTTAGTGCGGTTCAACCCCCACATACCCCACTCGCGGGACGAGTGGAAGTCCGGCGATTTCCTCCCGTCACAAAAAAAAGGTACCTACTATTAAAGTCAAATTGTATCTGTTTGTGTCTGGTACTGCATCTAAGCAATGAAATTTATGTAGATTTTTATAGATACTAGAATATTTTATATCAAAATTATTCAAACAGATTTATGTACTCTTTTGTATAATAAACTATTTTTTTATGTTGGATGTGACTATGTACTAATATAAGTTGGGGTGGAATCTAGCGAGTTGAGTCAAACTACCCAGTTTCCGATTGAGATGAAATTTCGCACACATGTATGTCACATATTTTAGATTTTGTTAGTGTTTAGTAATTGTTTATCTGTACTGTACTGTAACAACCCATTACTGCCCACTGCTGAGCTCAGGTCTCCTCCGAAGAGGGGTTAGGCATAGTCCACCACGCTTGCCTAATGCGGATTGGGGACTTCACATATCTTCAAAGGATTTTTAAAACCCTTTTCCGACATGCAGGTTTCCTCACGATATTTTCCTTCCACCGTTTTTAGCCAGTGGTGTTGTGAAAAATTGCACATAAATCTTTTTCATATTAAGATTTGGTAATTGTTTATCTAGTTATATGTTATTGAAGATAGATGATGTCACTATTAGGTAAAAAAAATGAAATTGACATTCTTTAATGCTTGCGCTATGACACTTTTGCGTTTGGTTCCTTAAGCGTGACGTCAAACGCGACGACATGACACTATCGGCTGTTTTCGCGCACTATTTGAAATGAAATTGGAAAAATGATTTGAAGCCAAGTTAAACTTTACATTACGAAATATACAGGGCGATTTTTTAGAGAAGGTACATATTGCAGGAGGGTGATGAGTACTCTGTTCTACGGAATATTACAAAAAATAGGTAAAATTACAATATTTTTTTTTTAATCTAAATTCGACAAAACTGCCTCAAACATAAACTATTTCGGCTAAAAGAGTGTTGACTAACGACCTCTAGTGTTCTCGCGCACCCCACACCTCCGCCACACCCATCAGCTGTCGAAAAACCACCATTTTGCTAGAATTTTTAGATATTTTTAAGTTGCGATTACTAAGGCATTAAGCCATATTCTTTGGTAATAATATTTTTACTGGCCGTATATAACCATCAGCTACCATGACCTTCAATATGTACCCTCACTAAGAAATCACCCTGTATAGGTGTTTTCGTAAATAGTAAACCTGTACCCATATTATGCTTATTGATCCGCCACAATCACAAAACACGTGTTTTTTCTTTAACATCGAAATATCCATACAAATTCCAGTATTCAAAGTTCAGATAAAATGCAGATGTAAGTGACATTATGAAAGGCTTTCCAAAGCTTCCTTACGTAAAAAGAGCTTTTGTTACCGACTTAAAAGGAAATGAGTTGCGTTTTTACAGCTTTTTCAACGGTTAAGTGAATAATATTTTTTATATTTCCGTTTTCATCATTTTCGTAATTATTTTTACGAAAGAGGAATTAGTTTAACGTGTTTTTGTGTGAAGAAGTCGTGGTGGCCGAGTGGTCGAAGCGCTTCCTTCCGAACGGGAGGTCGCGGGTTCAAATCCGGCCGGCTTGTACCTCTAAATCTAAATGTGAAAAAAAAGATTTATGTGCAATTTTTCACAACACCACTGGCTAAAAACGGTGAAGGAAAACATCGTGAGGAAACCTGCATGTCGGAAAAGGGTTCTAAAAATCCTTTGAAGATATGTGAAGTCCCCAATCCGCACTGGGCAAGCGTGGTGGACTATGCCTAACCCCTCTTCTGAGGAGACCTGAGCCCAACAGTGGGCAGTAATGGGTTGGTACAGAGGTTTTTGTGTGGCAAAGTTGAATCGAGTCTTATGTTTTTTTTTTTTTCTATCTGTCTATCTCTATGTATCCGTGTGATAAAGTGTAATTTAGGCTTATTTTATTTAGAATAAAAATAAAACAAAAACAAACAAAATAAAAAAAACTTGAGAGGTGTCAAGGGACACCCGAATGGGACGAAGTTCCTTTCGATTAATTAGAGAATTGTAATAAAATTGTATTTTTTTAAGTTAGTTTAAACTAACTAATAATTATAACTTAAATAAAATATTTTGATCACAGCGCCATCTAGCATTAATCATACAATACAAAATAAGGAATTGTTTTAACCCTTTCAGGACCATAAGATGGCTGACACTAAATATGCAAATACTACACAATATTTAAGTTATTCTGTAAAGTAAGAGATATCACTAGAAAAACATAGTAGGGTGTACAAATTTCCTATAAATTTCATATGAAATATTTTAACACAACTTACATA
Source organism: Trilocha varians (assembly GCA_030269945.2). Taxonomy (NCBI): domain Eukaryota; kingdom Metazoa; phylum Arthropoda; class Insecta; order Lepidoptera; family Bombycidae; genus Trilocha; species Trilocha varians. Next base: position 13,586,855 of record AP028278.1, on the reverse strand, counting down.
AACGTAACGTTTGACATTCATTAAAAAATATATTATTCAATAGTAATAACGATTTTTGTAGAAGGGAAAAATATGTCCCTTGGGCGTGAAAGCGTTAAAAGATTTTAATTACAGCGCCATCTAGCGATAATCATCTAAAACAAAAAAGGTGTCGTGACAACTTTTTCATAAGAATTTCCGTCTAGCCCCCTGTCGATAACGCGCGATAAGGAACTTCGTTCCAAAAATCGGCTTATAAACGAAGCTGCTCTTAAAAGGATTCTAAAAATCCTTCGAAGATATTATATGAAGTCCCAATCCGCAACAGGCAAGCGTGCTGGACTATGCCTGATCTCTCTTCTAAGCCCAGAAGTGGACAGTAATGGATTGTTACAAATACTATTAGATTAGAAGCAGTATTTAAATAGTATGATACAGATGCCGTACAAAATCAAATGACCAAATATACCCCGGTAATTGTCGGAAAATTAAAAAAAAATCCGGATTTGTGGCGCAACATTTTTGTACGGCATTGAGCGTTTTCTTATTATTTTTCAGGGATCTATCGGTGGTAAGAATGCCGTATAAAAATATGTGACCAAAATGTACTCACTCTACCTGTACTTTCGAATGCTCACGTGCACTCAGTTGGACAGCTTACAAGTGACGGCATAGTACTGAATCTTATTATTTTATACTCGAATTTCGTTTTAGATAGGTCACCTGGTGGTTCAAATGACCCATGGGCTTGTAGTCTATCTTCATTGATTGCTATATCTTTTGAACTAGGTATCTTTTGTAAACCATCTTTAACTAAGTTTGCTTGGGCAAGATGTAATAAGATAGGGTTCGGGATGAAGTTCAAATTATATTTAGACTCAAAATGTACATAAGACCGAATTATAATGGTCCATGTAACTCTGAAAGGGGTTTGCGTTTGGAGGAACGACAGGGCCGGATTAGAGTAAATTATTTGTTTTAATAGATCCCCCACAAGATGAACCGACGATCTGGTCAAGATCGCGGGAGGTCACTGGATGCAGGACCGGTCGATGTGGCGAGGTTTGGGGGAGGCCTATGTCCAGCAGTGGACGTCTATAGGCTGATGATGATGATGATGATGATTTTTTAAGGAAAACTTTTTAAATACAAGCTTTTAAGGTCCTGGATATGATAAAGCAGTACAGAGCTAGCTAATACAAGAAAGTTACATCCAGTGCAAGTTAATAAATATAGAAGAAGAAGAAAGAAGAAGAAAGAAAACAACTTTATTCCACACACACAAAGAGGACTATAAAACTTGTAATAAAATTGTAATTTGTATTTTCTTCATTTTATGTAAAAAATCTTAGCAATACGTCAAACGTAAGAAGTCTTTTAGCGACGTGAAATGTCATGTATGTAAATCACAAATAAATTTTAGGGTGCGTTTCCACCTTGGCCATCTACGTCCAATGCGGGAAAAAAACAGCTACTGACAAAGTTGATTTCGGTGGGTTCCACACCCTTAACCGCAGCGGGTCTCATCAGCAACCTTAGCAGGTCCGCGAGTTGTGGCGAGGTTTGAGGGAGGCAGTCCAGCAGTGGACGTCTGTAGGTTGATGATATATCTAGTTTTAAAATATTACCTCCCATTTCAAATACTGAGTGCAGCCCTGTAAAACAGAACATCTCAACCGGAATAGGTGCTCATTCGTCCTATAAACTTATTATGTTTAGGCAGGCCTTTATGGACCTGCCGTCCTCTTGTATTACACTTTACGACACCTTTTATCACTCGGAAAATTGTTAGTAGTACGTAATAGTTTACCAATTTTTTATAGTTGTTTTTTGGAACGAAGTTGCTTATCGCGCGTTGTGAAAGGGGGCTAGACGGAAAAAATTCTTACGAAAAGTTGTCACGATACTTTTTTTGTTTTAGATGATTATCGCTAGATGGCACTGTGATCAAAATGTTTTAAAACACGTTCCTTATCGCGCGTAAAAAAAAAATTAAGAAAAAAATATATAAGATATCTTCTAATCGAAAGGAATTTCGTTCCATCCGGGTGTCCCTTGACACCTCTCAAGTTTTTTTTTGTTTTTGACCGACTTCACAAAGTGAGGTTAGATTTGACTGTTCTTAATGTGTGGATGCGTTTAGTTTGGGTGTACTGATTTGGATGATTCTTATTTCAGATGATAGATAATGCTCGTCATGGGGTTTCATTTATTTTTTTAAAATATTAAGTACTTTTGAATTTGTTGTGTGTTTGCGTAAATTTCTTTTGGAGATGAACCGATTTTGATGCTTCTCTTTTTCTGTCAAGCGTGCAGTCTTGGCATGAATTTCATAAAAATCTGACTGGCAGTTTTTGTGATATTGAAAAATTGAAAATTCATTTTTGTAAAAACCCATTACTGCCCACTGCTGGTCTCAGGTCCCCTCAATAGATGGATCACCATGCGACCACAATCTGGATTGGGCACTTTTCATTTTTGACGTGACAACGTCTTATAAATTGGTTTGCCGGGTGACACTTCAAGAAACTGCGTTACGCTCCGCTCACGTTATGCGCTCACAATGAGAGCGAGTGAGAGGCACGCGTCCCGCGTCACTTTTTATGTCTGTCTCTCTCGCTCTTAGGCGGGCTAACGATGCCCGAGTCGTTGTCACGTAAAACTTTCGCCCGTATACCGACTTTACAGGCAACCAATTTTTTTTTCCAAAAATAGTATCAACTCATTTCAAGCCAAACTCAAAGATGTTCTAAAGCACGTTATTCTTAAGTTTTTCTCTTGAAAAACATCAGTTATTTTTAGATTATTTTAGTCAAAAACAAGCAGAAATCAGAACAGATATTGACGTAAAAGATATTCTTAGAACTTCATTATTTACGCGTGAGAAGCAGGGGTGAGAAGTAGGTTGAACATCTTAGTGATGTCGAGATCTTAGGCATTTTGAAGATAAAAGGCCTAAAGAGATCCCGTGACCTACTTTCAACTGTTTTGTTTTCTTTTTTTTTTTTTATTGCCTTGTAGGTAGACGAGCTAACGGGCCACCTGATCGTAAGCGGTTACAGTTGCTCATGGACCTCTGCAATGTCAGCGGACACTGCGGAGCCGCTACCTACGGGCTACCTTTTAAGGACTTTCTTTAAGCCTCGTTTGAAGAAGGACAAGTCATAGCGCTCGGGAAACACCGAAGAGGGGAGCTCATTCCACAGTCTGTCAGTTTTCAAAACCTTTATATTAACTTGCACTGGAAGTAACTATGTAAATTGCGAGAGTAAATTTGACAAACTCCCCGGCTTCTGATTGAGTTAACACTTTATTTATCGCGTGACAATGCAATAATATGACAAAATGGCGCTGATCTGATGATGGATTTGGAAGGTGGTCATAGGAACTCTTATGCTATACAAGATAGACTCGTCATGTTTGTGCTCGTTTTACTTGTATTAGTTAGTACTCTACTGCTACATGACATCCAGGATCTTAAAAGCTTGTATTTAAAAACAAATTATGTAGAAAACTGTTATTTAACTTGCACTGGATGTAACTATGTAAGTTGGAATTTGAGTTCAATATTACAAACTTCCCGGTTTCCGATTGAGCTGACATTTTGCAGATGTATATCGTGTGGCAATATGGTACTGTGGAGCTGATCTGATGGATTCAGCAGGTGGTGATAGGAACTCTTGTACTAAACAGGGTTACTTAAATAAATATTAAACGGGTTCTTACAACACATTAAGCGATGTAGACAACCGCGTGTTTTTTATGAAATCTAAATTAAGTATACTTACATCCAAATAAAGTCGTGGTGGCGTAGTGGTTGAAGCGCTTGCCTTCCGTACACGAGGTCCCGGGTTCAAAAGCGGCCGGCTTGTACCTCTAAATCTTAATGTGAAAAAGATTTATGTGCACAACACCACTGGCTAAAAACGGCGAAGGAAAACATCGTGAGAATATCGGAAAAGGATTCTAAAAATCCTTCGAAGATATGTGAAGTCCCTAATCCTTGGGCAAGCGTGATGAACTACGGAGGAGACCTAAACCCAGCAGTGAGCAGAGTTGTTACAGTACATCCAGTGCAAGTTACACAAAGCTTTTAAAATACATTAATGCAAGACTCGCAATTAACGAGCAAGGAGCCGTTTATAATGAATATTCATTGAAATCTCTGCTCTATAGCTTTGCTATCCGAAGCTGAATAGTCTCATTTGAATATTCCAGTTTAATTTGATACACTAGGCTTGCGGTATACCACGTATTTACTATGTGTTAATATTACTGTGATAAACCAGCTTTATAATTATTGTAAGCTAGTGGGACCACACAACTTCGTCTGTGTCACTTTCAATTGAAATGTAGCTTATGTTCTCTCTCAGGGTCTAAGATTGTAATTAATAATTGTATTGTAATTATTTTTTTTTTTTTTGTGACGGGAGGAAATCGCCGGACTTCCACTCGTCCCGCGAGTGGGGTATGTGGGGGTTGAACCGCACTAAAACCTCCTGCCGCTCGCGCTCGACGCCCGATCTGGTAGGGGTGACAGGACGCGTTCGCGATTGTCGCTCACGTATCGCCCCGTCACCCCCGAACGTCGAACCGGCAGTCGTCAGTGAAAAGACCACCGATGCCAAATTTCATCAAAATCGGTTGAGAGGTTTAAGCGGGAAAGCGTTACAGACAGACAAACATATAGATAGACAGACAGAGTTACTTTCGCATTTATAATATTAGTAGGGATAGTACCGTTAGTAAATAAATTCAAATTTATATTCATAGAAATTGTTTGAACGTTCCTTGTGCAGAAGCGAGACTCATGGTTGTTGAATTTTAGATTTAGGTTCAAAACGACACAATTTGATTTATTTATTTATTCAACTTCATGCACAAAAGGTACAATGGCGGACTTAATGCCGAAGGCATTCTCTACCAGTCAACCAGAGGTGGTGTAGAGAGAACTATGGTAGGTTTGCTGACACATGAAAAAAACTTTTTCCACATTACATAAATAAGGATAAAATAAATAAAGATAACCTCATCGCGCTTAGGCTCTAATGAAGCGTCCTAATGAGATCTTTGCGTAGAGGATGAATGTCAAGGTCTGATGATGAAGCTGGAAGATGGCTATGGGAACTCCGTCAATAAGGAAGATAACATCATAGTGTTTATGCTCTAATAAAGCATCTTGATGAGTTCTTTGCGTATAGGATCAATGTCCAGGTCTGATGATGGAGCTGAAAGGTGGCCACTGTCTGTTTGTTCTGGGTAATCTCTGTAATGGCTAGATCGATTCGGACGGACTGACTTTCAATGACTGATAGTTTATATTATAAAGAGTAACTTAGGCTATATTTATTTTAGAAATAGTTGTTTTTTTTTTAAATCTCGATGAAGTTCAAGGATGGTATTTACAGCGAGAAAAAATCGAATAGTTGACATTTAATTGAGACTAGCTGACCCGCGCAACTTCGTCTGCGTTACAAAGGGGTTCAAACAGTACTCGCAATGCCGTCGCGTAATTATTTGCGCGGCCTGCACTCGGCACAGCGAACATCCGCATATTCATTGCGTTTTATACTCGTGATAACTTCTAAACGAAAAGTCCGATTGGAATAAAACAAAAAGTAATTTACTTCTACATTAATACTCTTGATAATAAAATACTTAATTTGGATAAGGGTTAATATAACGATACTCATTTAACGTTAAATTCAATCTTGAAACGAAAAAATATATTTCATAACCATAAAAGCGGTTATTGTGACTAAACTATGATAGTTAGATATATGCTGTCGCGGACTTTTTTGTTTGTCTTTAAAAGACCTAAAAACCCGTAGTACATCATTTTGTTCTATTGTCAATAGTTTTTGCAGCGTACGCATAAATAGTTTTCGATTATTCGCCTTGTGTTACATATTCGATATTTTCATACGGATCCCTAATTTTTTTGAAAATAAAATATAGCCTATAACCTTCCTCGATAAATGGGCTTTCCAACAGTGAAAGAATTTTTGAAATCGGACCAGTAGATCCTGAGATTAGCGCGTTCAAACAAACAAACAAACAAACAAACTCTTCAGCTTTATAATATTAGTATAGATTGGCGCAGACGACGTTGCGCGGGGCAGCTAGTCTCATATAAATTTGATAAAGATCTCACTGGTAGTTTTTGTGCTATGCTTGAGAAATGGAAGTCGGTCGTTTTCACATTGTCACAAATAAAGTCTGTGTTAAATAATCGTTCTCTATTTTTTCATAAAACATTATTTGTTTATAAAACAAAACAATGTAATAAAAATCAAAATAAAAACACATAAATGTGTAATGTTTCAGTAAATTTACCTTTCGGAAAAGGGTTTTCAGGTACGAGTTTGACCCTTTCAAACCGGTGAAGGGCATGAAGCAATTAAACTTGTATATTGTGAGAATTATACCTAAAAATGCGAATTATGTTATATGTAGAACAATAGACTGGAGTTTTAATCCCTAAATAATTTATTTGAAAGAAAACTTTATAAATACAAGCTTTTAAGAACCTTTATATCATGTAGCAGTAGAGTGCTAATACAAGTAAAACGAGCACAAACACGATGAGTCTATCTTGTTTAGTACAAGAGTTCTTATGACCACTGACTGCATCGTCAGATCAGCGCCATTTTGTCAACATATTGCATTGTCACGCGATATACATCTGTGTGCAAAATGTCAGCTCAATCGGAAACCGAAAAGTTTGTCAAATTTAACTTTGAAGATTCCACCCACACTTACATAGTTACATCCAGTGCAAGTTAATATAAAGCTTGTAAAAACAGATCGTAGATAGCGACCCTTCAGTGTCCCCTGACATTGTAGAGGTCCATGAGCGACGGTAACAACTACAATCAAGTGGCCCGTCGACTTGTCTGCCTACATGGCAGTATAAAAAGGCAACAAATAGTGTTATTTAAGATTCTTAGTGATGGTCCGAGAGCTAATGCCAATTTTTGGGTAAGTATTTGAGGCAAGCTGAAAACTTAGTACATAGTTCTATTAACTTATTCAGACACTCGCGGTTTTCTATAATACTTTCATGCATTTTCAACGGGTTCTTACCGCGATATTTAATTAATTGAGTTGTCTCGAAATGCAAACGTCATGATCACGAGAAGATGACAACTCAATGAATTAAATATCGCGGTAAGAACCCGTTGAAAATGCATGAAAGTATCATAGTTCTATTGCCTCAAAGACAACAAAACAAAAATTTTAAAAATGAAGGGGTCCGTTAAACCCCGCAAAACAGCAGTCAATTTTCCAGTTCCTTAAGGTATATCAGGAGAAATACGTACCAAGTTTTCAGCTTGCCTCAATAGCCACCCAAAAATTGCCACTAGCTCTCGGGCTATGATGTTCGCTTGTGAACCCTACATTTCAGTAAAGTCGCTTCAACGTAAGACAGACAGGCAGTTAAGAGGTTTCGCGCGCTTGTAAACGTCGAGAAGAAAATTTGGAGGGTGATAGGTACCTTCCTGATTCATAGCGTTGAATAATTCAAAAGATGTTCAACTAGGGTTGCCACGGGAAATTATTTTTATTTTACTTTTTTGACTATTTTAATATTTTTTGTTGACATGTAGGCAAACGAGCGAACGGGCCACCTGATCGTAAGTGGTTACCGTCGCTCATGAACCTCTGCTATGTCAGGGGACACTGATTGGTCGCTACCTACGACCTAACTTTAAATACCCTCCTCAAGCCTCGTTTGAAGAAGGACAAGTCATAGCGCACTATAGATACTTATGTAGACATTTTTCACATTTTAAAAAAAATAGTTTTAAAAATACTATATAAAAAATAGAGAGCGACTGAAAACGAAATCTACGAACCCAAGCCATTATTATATTTACTTTACTTATTGTATTTTAGTAAACAAATTATCACATTTATCGAGAATGGCAGCTTGCCCACGCTATAATATATGCAAACTAGCTAAACCGCCAAATATGGTTTCAATGGAGCGACTTACAATGTTCTAGAACTTTCTAGATAAATGTTTTGTTGCTGTAGATACTGTAGAACGTTCTCGAATGTCACTGAACTGTCCATAATGAATGGTGTGACAGAGATAGCTGTTTAGTTTGTCAGCTGACAGCTGAGAAGTTTTACAACATTCCTCAACAGTCTCGAATAAGTGAGAGAGATAGCACTATATCTCTATAGCAGTAAATTTTGCAATTAAATCAAAAGTATTTTTTTTATCGAGTAACTTCCAAATTTCAAATAAATTATACGAGGTTATTTCCAAAGGATCTTTTTAACACAAAAATTATCATTAAAATCGGTATAGTCGACTTAATTACCTCCTTTTGGGAAATCGATCAAAAATAAAAAAAAGAGTGACAACCCTACACGTTATAAGAAAATGACATCAATAGAGGCTCAAGCTACACCCCACTTGTTCAGAGATCTTTACAACATTCTTTTCAATTCATCTCAAGACTCTTCATTGAGCGAATCAAAATAAAGACAGTCTTTTTGACCGATTTTAAAAGAAGTAATCATGGTGTTTGTTTTTGGAACAAAGTTCCTTATCGCGCGTTGTGAAAGGAGGCTAGACGGAAAAAATTCTTACGAAAAAGTTGTCACGACACTTTTTTGTTTTAGATGATTATCGCTAGATGGCGCTGTGATCAAAATATTTTAAAACAATCCCTTATTTTGTTTTATATGATTAATGCTAGATGGCGCTGAGATCAAAATATTTTAAAACACGTTTCTTATGGCGCGTTACGAAAGGAAATAATTTTTATGAGATACGTTTTAATCGAAAGGAACTTCGTTCCATCCGGGTGTCCCTTGACACCTCTCAAGTTTTTTTGTTTGTCCTTGGACCGATTCAGATGATTGGAAATACTTTTTTAAGTATTAATAATATTGGTAGTTTTTGTTAACAACATTTCACGATTATATGACTTTTCTGGTTTAACACGTTCCATGCGGCAGGTATTTTGCTGTTATTTCCATTCCTGCGGTACCAGATGTAAACGCCTGGTGATAAAACTATCATTATGGCGGTAATGAGCGTTTAAAACCTGTGTCGCTTTAGTTGTAATCCTATATATTTTACATCCATCTCTTTCGACCATCAACCCAAATTAAAGTTATGTCTTTAGCAAGATAGAGAGGTCTAAACTTTTCTTAACCGCATTGTAAGTGAGATACGAACCAGGCGTTTTTGACTGGTTTCGCAGTGACCGTGTTAACCGATTTCGTAGCTACCAATTTTAAGACAATTCTTTTTAATATAGATATCAACTAAAACTGGTTGACTAATAAAATACTACGACTATCAATCTTTAGGAATCCAAGATGGCTGCTGTTATAAAATAGCAACACATCTAAGGGGGCCGCATCGCAAAATATTTTGTATCCTTAAATTGTACGAAAATCTACAGATAGCGTTACAATTTTTTTTTGTATACATGTAGAGGCTTTTCGTACATATTTTACTACGCACTACGACACATAGAGCGTACACAGTGTGTTTTACGCCTTAGAAGTCAGCCAAAAATAAAGAGAAATTACTATGAAACCGCTGAAAACTCAATCTAGTTTCCGACGGAGGAAATTGATCGATCGAGAAGATCCGATGTCAGATATCTAGTCCATTTCCCCTTTCCACAACTAAGGCTCCATTCTCACCAGCGTTTTTGAAGCTCTATGAAATTTTAAGGCTTAAATTCCTTTTGACTTGTCCTTCTTCACAAGAGGCTTTTTTCTGACAGAAGGTAATCGCCGGACTTCCAACCGCCCCGCAGGTAGGGTTTGTGGGAGTCGAACCGCATCAAAACCTACTGCCGCTCACGCTCAACGTCCAAACCCTGGCTGAGAACAGAACCCGGCACGAGATTGAGCGAGGTGACGGGACGCGTTCACGATCAACGCTCACGTCTCGCCCCGTTCCAACGAGGTGTTACGCGACGAATGAAAATCCTCTTTTTAAAAAAGTATTTATTTTACACGTTTAATTATTTAATTACTAGCTTTTGCCCGCGACTACGTTCGCGTGGACTTCAGGTTCGTCCCGTATTATCAAAAATTGTAGCCTATGTGTTATTCTGATGTATAAGCTATATTGCGGTAAAGTTTCATTCAAATCCATTCAGTAGTTTTTATGTGAAAGAGTAACAAACATACATCCATACATCCATACTTACAAACTTTCGCCTTTATAATATATATTAGCTGATACACTTTTTTTCGTAAATTCGAAATTATTTATCTATGCACAACCTCTCTGGTCGGAAGATCGAACTCAACTGTTCTCACTCTCTTAGCCAAGATGACAGCTCCGAAAGAGAGTCGCTGAAGTCAGCAATATACCAGGGGCAGGATATAACAGAGGCTTAAGGAAAGTCCTCAAAGTTAGGTCGTGGCGACCCTTCCAAAAAGTTCTGGAGTGGCGGTCACGAACCGGTAGGCGCAATGTTGGTAGACGGACCACACAAGATGGACCGACGATCTGGTCAAGATTGCGAGAGGTCACTGGATGCAGATGGCGCGGGACCGGTCGATGTGGCGAAGTTTGGGGGAGGCATATGTCCATCAGTGGACGTCTATAGGCTGATGATGATGATGATGATGACCCTTCAGTGTCCCTTTACATTGCAGAGGTCCCGCTACTCAGCAGTCAGGTCTGCAGTTCCGAGTTGAGGTATATCAGGAGAACTATTGACCAAGTTTTCAATTTGCCTCAAATACATACACAAAAATTGGCGCCAGCTCTCGTTCTATTAGATTGGCTATTCTTATGTTATACATATTTCTAGGAGACCATTTACATAATGTTTCAGAGTTTTTGGGCGACGGACCGTGTTTAAGTTTACATATAGACTGGACACTATCTAGATCTAAGGGCTTAGGGATTGTATATAGATTAGTTTATTTAACTTTGTCGTCCATTTAGACAGTTCAGTAAAAAAAATTGTTTTTAACTTCGAGAGGTGTTTGTAAAAAAAAATATTTTATGAACGGAACTGGATAAAAAAAACTTCGTCATAGTATGGAAGTCCGCAACGATAGTCGTACGTTTTCCATACAATGTCAGAAAAAAAAGTTTAACCGATCCAAAAAATAAAAATTGTGCTAAGTTGTATTTCGACAGGTCATTCACCCCACGTCAGATTGTCCAAAGTTACAGATCCACCCTGTATAAATGTAAATACATGTTTTAGTCGACAATAGTGAAGTAGGTAAACTACGCTGTATTGTATTTCGATCAAAAATATTTTTTCTCCTTAAAATATAAAAAAACTTGAGAGGTGTCATGGGACACCCGAACAGAACGAAGTTCCTTTCGATTAAAAGATATCTTATAATTTTCCATCTAGCGATAATCATCTTAAACAAAAATAAGGAACGTGTTTTAAAGATTTTGATCACAGCGCCATCTAGCGATAATCATCTAAATCAAAAAAGTGTCGTGACAACTAAAAAAGTGTCGTGATAACTTTTCGTAAGATTTTTTTCCGTCTAGGCCCCTTTCGATAACGCGCGATAAGGAACTTCATTCCAACAGTCAAGTGTAAACAAAAGAAGTTTCAGCGTCATATCGTGCTCAATTTTGGCTCCACAAACTTAGCATAAACAAATCAATTTTGACGCAGTTCTCAGTTGAGTGGATAGGTTGCTTAGTGACGGTTAGATCTAAAGTACCTTATTTAGATAGACTGGTCTTCACCGTAATCCGCGTAGTATTATATTTTCTTACCTGTAATATAAAATATTATGTTATTATAAAAACAATGTCTCAGTATCCATTTATTTGCTCATTTTTTACATTATATTTTAGAAAAAACAATCACAAAAAAATAAATTTAAAAATACAATATAAAAAACAGAGGGCCACTGGAGACGGGGTCTACGACCCAAGCCATCAGTGGTCAGGGCTCAAGAGAGAGGAACCTCCTCACAATACGTGCCGTGTCAAGAACGACCGCCTTCTGAATCAGGCCCTTTACCCAGCCGGGGAGCGAAAGCTTCTCTAGATGACGGTCGAAGCTTTTCGCTATTAGACCGTGCACAGATACAACGATCGGAACAATGATGGTCGATTCAACACGCCACATGTCGGTCACCTCGTGGGCCAGGTCCAAATATTTTAGCAGTTTTTCTTTTTCTGCCTTCACAAGGTTCTCGTCATGTGGAATGGTGACATCGATCAGCACTGCCCGATGCGCGTCCCGATCTATTATCACTATGTCAGGCTTATTGGCAACAATAGTCCTGTCAGTGATAACAGATCGGTCCCAGTAGAGCGTTACATGACCATTATCGAGAACCGGCTGAGGCCAATACTGGTAATAAGGTACAGCGGCTTCAACAAGGTCGTATTTCAGAGCAAGTTGTTGGTGGATTATCTTAGCTACCTGATTATGCCTGTGCAAGTACTCGCCGTTAGCAAGACGAGAACAACCGGAAACGATATGTCTAATAGACTCTCCCGGACGGTGACATGCCCGACAAATGTCGACCGTCCCATCCTTTAGAATATATTTACGGTAGTTGTTCGTCATGATAACTTCGTCCATAATTGCAAAGACAAAACCTTCAGTCTCTCCGAAGAGGTTACTGTATCGTAGCCAAGATACAGAGGCTAACTGATCTACATCGGGGCTCATAAGGGCCCGGTAGAACCGTCCGTGTAATTCCTTGCTCTTCCATACGTCCGTGCGATCCGTCACACTCATTACCTTTAGCGTCCGCCAATTCTCGTTCGCTAAGGACAGCGGAGTGAGTCCTTTATCAACTGCTGCTACATTACGGTACATACCCACGCTTACCTTAAGGAAATATTCCCGAAGGTTGTTTACCTCTCGGTTGTGTAGGTCCTTGACATTTAACATGCCACGACCCCCACACTTCCGAGGAATATACAACCTCATAACAGATGAACGTGGGTGGTGCATCCTGTATGCCGTCAGCAGTCGCCGAACTTTTCTATCCAGGGCATCTAGTTCTGATTGCGTCCACTTTAGAATGCCAAAGGAGTACGTCAGTATAGGCATGACCCAACCATTGAAGGCTCGGATCTTGTTTCCGCCAGATAAGAGGCTTTTCAAAACCTTTACCAAGCGGCCGAAGAAACGATCCCTCACCGATTGTTTCATATCTGCATCGACTATACTCAAAGCTTCGAACATTCCAAGGTATTTGTAGGTTTCCGACTCAGACAGAGATCTAAGCACCTCACTCTGGCTAAGTTGCAAACTCTCCGAGTTTACAACTTTACCTCTCTGTATATCTATGACCGCACACTTATCTACTCCAAACTCCATTCCAATAGCTTTACTAAAATTGTCGGTTATATTGAGTAAAGATATTAAGTCTGGTTTTTTAGTAGCAAATAATTTGAGATCATCCATGTACAAGAGATGTGAAATGGGCTCACCCCCTTTCTTGAGTCGGTAGCCTAGCGTTGAATCTCCAAGCAACGTGCTTAGAGGATTAAGCGCCAGACAGAACCACAAAGGACTCAGACTGTCACCCTGGAAGATACCCCGCCTTATCCTTATCAAGCTCGGGGAGGCCGGGGATCCAATATGTCCTGGTTGACGAAGAAACGTAGACCACTGACCCATGCATGAGCTAAGAAAGGAGCGTAGAGTGGGATGTATTTTATACAGCTCTAAAACTCTCATTAGCCATGAATGGGGCACCGAATCATACGCTTTCTTATAGTCAATCCAAGCCATATGGACACCCTTTTTGCCTCGACGAACTTGTTGCGTAATAGCCATGTCAATGAGGAGCAAATCCTTTGTACCCCGAGACCCTATCTTACACCCATTCTGAGAAGGTGACATTATATCATTTGCCGAGATATGTATTTGAATTTTGTTTCTCAGAATGGATGTAAGTAGCTTATAGATGGTGGGTAAGCATGTTATTGGTCTATAGTTTTTTGGGTCCGAGGTATTGCCAGATTTGTATATCAGATGAGTGACTCCTGATGTCATGAAATCTGGGAGGGTTCCCGACTCAAGGGCTTGTTGAAACTGAGCAGCCATGCGCCCGTGCGAGTTGCGTATCCATTTCAGCCAGTAGCTGTGCAGCCCATCCGGTCCCGGACTTTTCCAGTTCGGGGCCGAACGCACCGCACAAGCTACATCAATCGGCGTGATCGCTACGGTGTTCATGTCTGTAATAGACTCGCACGCGCGCCCGACCGTCTCAGTCCACTCCCCCTCGGAGTGACCGATGGGCACCGACCAGATATTTTTCCAAAATGAGGTCATCACATCCTCATCAACTGGTGGGTGTCCATCGGTAACTCTTCCTCGAGAAGCCTCCCAATTTCTGTAGACACTCCTCTGATTACTCTGGAAGACTCTATTCAAGCGGTACCGCTCCGATCTTATTCGATACCTACGAATACGGTTCGCCCATGCGCAAACCTTCTGCTTCCAGTAGTCAACACGCTCGACGACACGAGCCAGGTAGTCGTTCCTGCTGACACCGGTGTCAGCGAAGGCTCGGTCGACGAATCGCATTACGCGCGGGCGCGTGTTGCCTGCCTGGAAGCAAATAAGCTTCGCTATAAGGGTCCTGGCTGCATCTATGCGCCTCTCGATTCTGCACTGCCACTGCGGCTTACCATCATGTCGGCGGTATGTCTGGTTCGGGTTTGGAAATTTTACTCCTGCCACACGACAGACAGCAACCGCACCGCAGTACAGAACCGAGTGGGTGTCAACAAGGTCTACAGTTGACTGAAAGTAAGGTTTTAATATGCAGTCCAGGGCCAATACTAGCGAAACATTGCGTTTACACATGGGCAACCGCGGTAAACGTGGCCGCGAGCATGGCGGGACAAACCTAAACTCTTGCATAGAGTCCTCCAGAGCGCTCCTCAAACGCTCATCATCCTGGATATTTGCACATGCCTGCACCTGAAGTTCCTCCGCTGGTGGTGTAGGTTGGGTGACGGTGACATTTACCACATGTGTTGGTAGTGGTTCAGGAGGAGCAGGCAGTGCTTCGTTGCGCAATCGGTCAAGTAGAGACTCATCCAACAACTTTAGTCGCTGAATGGCCCGCACCTGATCCGCTAATCGTTGCACCGTGACGTCGACAGCTGGGCACAAAACCTGAAACAGAGGCACCATTCTTGAGCGATACGCAGTGAGGTTAGTTCCTCCCTCCGTAGCCCCGTAGTACGCCCGCATGACATTTTTATTCATTTCTTGTGTCCATCTCATGCGTGGGCGCACTGCACCACTGGTAGCGGGGGCCGTAGACGGACCATTTCGATCCGCTGGTCCCAAGCGAGCCGGTGGGCGTCCCCGCCGCGCAGTTGTTGTTGGCGCAGCGGGAGTCTCGTCGTCGGGTGTTCTTGGTCTCGTCGTGTGTTCACTCGACGATCGCGACGAGTCTTGAGTAGGTGGTAATCGTGCGCTTTTCTCTCGGCACTGGCACTGACGTTTCGGATTTCGTCTCATAACTTTTCGGATTAAAACAATGTTATCATTATTATAAGTTATAAAAGAGAATTATGTTTCGTCTGCGTCACAAGAGAAGAAATAAAAAAAACTTGAGAGGTGACATGGGACACCCGAATAGAACGTAGTTCCTTTCGATTAAAAGATATCTTATATTTTTTTTCCTAACGTAACGCGCGATAAGGAACGTGTTTTAAAATATTTTGATCACAGCGCCATTTAGCGATAATCATCTAAAACAAAAAAAAGTGTCGTGACAACTTTTCGTGGGATTTTTTTCCTTTCACAACGCACGATAAGGAACTTCGTTCCAATTAGGTTGCTTGTCTTTTATCCGGTTGCAAGTCATAAAGTATTTTTACAACAATAGATAAGAGATTTGATGAATTTTCGCAAATAATTTATCTTAAACAAAACTATAAAAACAAGCTTTAAGATCCTGAATATCATGTAACAGTAGAGTGCTAGCCAAGACAAGTAAAATGAGCCCAGGCAGGTCTATCTTATTTAGTACAGGAATACCTACGACCACCTTCCGAATCCATCATCAGATCAGCGTCATTTTGTCATATTATTACATTGTCACGCGATATACATCTACGTGCAAATGTCAGCTCAATCGGAATCCGGGAAATTTATCAAATTTAGCTTACAACCACCCGAACTTACATAGTTACATCCAGTGCAAGTTAAAAAATCGATATTCCCAACAACCTCAGTATATAATTCTGTATACATAAATCTCGACATAGGAAACTGGTTGTCAAGTTGTCAGGTGGACTGTCAACCCGCCATCATCCCCTCAGGGTTATATTTTAATCCACCCCAAACATAAAGGGTTATAAAAATATGTGACCAATCACAGCAAATTTTGTTCGTTAAAATATCTAATATATATTATAAAAGCGAAAGTTTGTAAGTATGGATGTTTGTTACACTTTCACGTAAAAACTACTCAATGGATTTGAGTGAAACTTTACCACAATATAGCTTAGGTATACATCAGAATAACACATAGGCTACAATTTTTGAGGTTTCTAATGTGACGTCGCAAACTAGACGGGCTAGACGGGACGAACCTGAAGTCCACGCGAACAAAGTCGCGGGCAAAAACTAGTAAAGTTATAAATTACTTTTTTGAACATAGATGATTATCATCTTTGTCTCTTTGACCTGAAATATGAATCATCCAAATAGGTCCATTCAAAGTAAAGTTATGAAGTAACAAACATTGGTAGCCACATTTTGAAAAGCCGGTCAAAAAGTAGGAGGAATTTTCTGTATTTTTTAAATATTAGCTTGGCTTAACCGGTATGAACGATTATAATTATTATCTCAGATAAAAGATGGTCGTCATGTCCCATTTAATTATTTTCAAGATCGAATTTTGCGTATATTGAAACGAAGTTCTTTATCGCGCGTTGTGAAAGGGGGCTAGACGGAAAAAATTCTTACGAAAAGTTGTCACAACACTTTTTTGTTTTAGATGATTATCGCTAGATGGCGCTATGATCAAAATCTTTTAAAACACGTTCCTTATCGCGGGTTACGTTAGGAAAAAAATATAAGATATCTTTTAATCGAAAGGAACTTCGTTCTATTCGGGTGTCCCATGACACCTCTCAAGTTTTTTCTCTTCTATATGAACCGATTTCAATTATTCTTTATGGTTAGAAAGTGTCTGCTTTGTAACAAGATACATAGAATTCATATATCCTCTTTTTGCGAAGCCAGTCTAAAATTACTATGTTATCATAGAATTTAAATTGGCCGTGGTTGAAGCGCTTGCCTTCCGTACGGGAGGTTGCGGGTCCAAAACCGGCTTGTACTTCTAAATCTTAATATGAAAAAGATTTATGTGCAATTTTTCACAACACCACTGGCTAAAAACGGTGAAGGAAAACATCGCGAGGAAACCTGCATGTCGGAAAAGGGTTCTAAAAATTCTTTGAAGATATGTGAAGTCCTCAATCCGCATTAGGTAAGCGTGGTGGACTATGACTAACCCCTCTTCTGAGGAGACCTGAGCTCAGCAGTGGGCAGTAATGGGTTGTACCTAGAATTTAAATAGTGCTTATATAGACGTATATTGTAACACTTTCAATGAACCTGATTAATTGGAAACTATTCAGAACCAAGTTCACACATTGTTTCCAAACAGAAGATTTGGAAATTGTTTAAGTCGTTATCAGAAGTTTAATAGGTATTCGAGTTAGTTTCACGCAGATTGCTGGTGGCGAGTTGTCGGTTCAGTTTAATTGAAGTTTCGGGAATGGTCCAAGAGGGAATTAATAGCATAATCTATTTTACAAGCTTTATATTAACTTGCACTGGATGTAACTATGTAAGTTCGAGTGGAATCTTAACCAACTGGGAACGTCACTATTCACTAGATGGCGAAACTGGGAACTTCGTTCGGAATCAATACCGTGTTTGAGCCCCTTTTTAAAAACATTTTTTCCAATAATTTTTAATTTTGATTTTTAATTAAACCTTATATTTTTGTAAATCTTTATTACTAAACGACGCTGTATTGCATTCTCAGCGAAAATATATCATCTTTGTAAAATAAGAGACGATTAAAAATGTAAACAAAGCAAGTTTTAGAACTGTGCTCAATTTTGGCTCCTGCCACAGACCTGGCAAAAGTAAACAAACCAATTTGGTTGCCGATCCTAAACTAAATTTGACAACCTTCCCGGTTTCCGATTGAGCTGATATTTTGCACGCAGATGTATATCGCGTGACAATGCTAATGACAAAATGGCGCTGATCTGATAATGGATTCGGAAGGTGGTCATAGGAATTCTAGATAAGATAAACCCGTCGTGTTTGGGTTCGTTTTACTTGTATTAGCTAGCACTCTACTGCTATATGATAGTATCCAGAAACTTAAAAGCTTGTATCAGGCATTTTGACGAATTGAGGATACCTACTTATTCTTAGTTAACGTCCACGGGCTCACAATGTGCATAAAAAACTTGAGAGGTGTCTGGGACACCCGAACAGAACGAAGTTCCTTTCGATTAAAACATATCTTATATTTTTTTTTCCTAACGTAACGCGCGATAAAGAACGTGTTTTAAAAGATTTTGATCACAGCGCCATCTAGCGATAATTATCTAAAACAAAAAAGTGTCGTGACAACTTTTCGTAAGAATTTTTTCCGTCTAGCCCCCTTTCACAACGCGCGATAAGGAACTTCGTTCCAACAAAAACAAAAGTAAAGGATTCCATTAAACGCTACCGTTTATGACTTGCACTATACCAACCCGCTATCACTAGTACCACACGGTCTCGAAAATTTGAACCAAACTGCCCGAAACTCCGTTCTAGGTTTCAATGCGTTCTTAATGAATACTTATGTCGTGTTTACATATTAGCTCGCGAACATCCAATATACGCAAAAAACAAATGACGGTGTCGGTCAACCAACATATAAACGGGGGTTTTGTATGCATTGACCGACATTGAAACTATGTGAAACAACGTTTGACAGTTGACCTACCAGTTGTCATTTGCGTGCATTGGAAGTTGACGAGTCTATATAGAAACGCGGCAGTAGAATAACTGTCGGTGTTTCCGTCTGTCTGTCTGTACCAACCCATTACTGCCCACTGTTGGGCTCAGGTCTCCTCGGGAGAGGGATTAGGCATAGTCCACCACGCGTGCCTAGTGCGGATTGGGGACTTCACATATCTTCAAAGGATTTTTAGAACCCTTTTCCGATATGCAGGTTTCTTCACGATGTTTTCCTTCACCGTTTATCGTCAGTGGTGTTGTGAAAAATTGCACATAAATGTGTTTCACATTTAGATTTAGAGGTACAAGCCGACCGGATTTGAACCC
Organism: Trilocha varians; assembly: GCA_030269945.2. Lineage (NCBI taxonomy): Eukaryota > Metazoa > Arthropoda > Insecta > Lepidoptera > Bombycidae > Trilocha > Trilocha varians. The sequence goes on along the minus strand of AP028278.1, from coordinate 13,567,554 downwards.
GCGACCTCGCGTACGGAAGGAAGCACTTCGACCACTACCCCACCACGACTCTTAACTAACCACGTCGGTGTTTCACATAGTTTTAATGTCAGACAATGCATACAAAACCCTAGTTTAGGTACATGATTGTCGGCCGACACCGTCATTTGGTTTTACGTGCGTTGGACGTTGGTGAGCCAATATGTAAACGCAGCGTTATATTTAGACTGAAAATTCTGATATCTCAACTAATTAGAGAGTCCGTGAATAGAATTGAATGGAATTGAAAATCTTTAGAAATTAGGTCGTTTAGGTTTTTTGTAGGATCAGCGTGGTTTATTTACCAATTAGTTGAACTGATGAGGGTGGTGGATGTTTTATGGACAAATTTATTTAAATAGCGAAAGGGGGCTAGACGGAAAAAAAACTTACGAAAAGTTGTCACGACACTTTTTTGTTTTAGATTATTATCGCTAGATGGCGCTGTGATCAAAATCTTTTAAAATACGTTCCTTATCGCGCGTTACGTTAGGAGAATAAAAATTATAAGATATCTTTTAATCGAAAGGAACTTCGTTCTATTCGGGTGTCCCATGACACCTCTCAAGTTTTTTGTTTTAATATATTTACATTTACTGCGTTGCGTACCAATGTGAAATTTCTAATAACAATTGTCAGTAACTGAATTCGTTTGAAATTACTTACTTGTAATTTCGTGTCGGTGAGAGTTGCACAAGTGTGAGTTTGTCAAATCAAAAGTAATATAAGCTTTTAAGATCCTGGATATCATGTAGAAGTAGAGACTAAACGAACTCAACCACGTTGAGTCTAATTTAACTAGCACTCAATTTCATATGATAACCTACAGACTCATCAGATCAGCGCCATTTTGTCATATTATTGCATTGTCACGCGATATACTTCTGCGTGCAAAATGTCAGCTCAATCGGAATCCGGGAAGTTTGTCAAATTTAACTCACAAGATTACATACGAAATTTATAAAGATAGGTATATAGTTACATCCAGTGTAAATTAAATAAAGCTTTTTATATAAAGCTTTATATAGTAAGCTTATATTAAGCCTTAAATCAACAGAACTCTGAAATAAAAGCTGAGTAAATTAACGAACAAAAGAAACAAAGAATTTAGAGCTAATAATGGTCGTTTTACTTTTATCCGTAAATATAAGGTTTAATAAGATTCTAAGTCTTTTAAATGAAAAGAAAATAGTTAAAAATGTTACAAAGAAATTTAGTATTACTAGTTCAATTTCGTCTGCGTCACATTGAATGTATTAATATTTTTTTATTTCTCCCACAATAAAATCATGATTTACAGAAGTAAAAATAAAATAGTACACAATAATGCTAACATAATAGTATTAGTATTACACAATAATACTAGTATTAAGTTTTATCACTCTGCTAGTGATTAACTGTGCCCAGCTTCCTCTATGTAACACTTCATTTAGCGTGGTACTCCTGTTAGTGCAAAAACTACACACAAGACTTCACGCTTCACGCTTGGACTGTGTGATATATTCTTGGAATTTGTGAGGACTTCACCAACGACGGCGACCAAAGCTTCACTTCGCGGATGGGCCGACTGACGAACGGTAGGTTTTTCAGCTCCTCGGAATATCATACAGCTTGTATTTAAAAACTTAAATATTTATGCAGATTTCACCCATTATAATAATGTAACCAATACACATTGGAATTCGCTTATGCTTTCCAATTTTATTACCTTCATTAATCATTGGTGGTCCAATAAATACTAGAGATTAACAGAACGCGGGATTTTGAACCCAAAATATGTTGGTTTAAGGCAAATATTTGTTTGTCCGACCGCGAATTTAATGGCTGTTTCAAGGTTTTAGTGATGGGAAAAGTAAATAGAGAGTTTGGCAGTTTTCGGACTGTGGAATATGGTAATTAGTTTTAGCATAAAATATACACAGGGTGATTTATTAATGATGGTATATATTGATAGTCATGATAGTTGATGGTCATATATAGGGTGGGCAATCTAACGTTTGCATTTTGAACTACTGTTTATTTAGAGAATGACAGCTCAAATGTCATTCAATTTGTGTTCATCATTTTTTTCGTTTTCGGTTCGCCCAATGGGCAGAAGATCGTTTGACCGAAGATGAGTATTTTTACAGAAAAATCGTCTTTTCAGATGAAGCCCATTTTCACCTCGGAGATTGTCAATAAGCAAAATTGTCGCATCCGGGGGTCGGAAAATCCACACGTCACCATTGAGAAGCCAATGCACCCACAAAGAGTTACGGTTTGGTGTGGGTTTTGGGTCGGCGGCATCATTGGAAAATGAGCAAGGAGCCGCCGTTACTACCGTGCCATGCTCAACGAATTTTTGTTTCCAAAAGTTGAAGAGTATGACATTTACGACATTTGGTTTCAACAGGATGGCGTAATCTGAATCTGTTCACGCAGACTTTTTAAAAAAGTATACTTATTCGATATCCAACTCACTTCTTCCCATCCCTATTTCGCCGCACAGAATGTTTCGAACAATAAAACCAACCATTGACTTTATTGTATTAATTCTTGACGCCCGTCGCTTGTTTACCAGTCTGACGAAAATAAATGACAGATTTCTTTGTAAATTCATCGTAATTTCATCGAAATTCGTCGCTGGCAGAGTTAAAATTTATCTTGCCCTGATTTTATTATCTTTAGCCGAATTTATAAGACAATTTTAGAAGGTAAAAGTCGTTCTTCTATGCTAATATTATACTAAGGAAAGGTTTGATTGTTTGTTTGTCTCGAATAGGTAAATGTATGTGTGTATATGTATAAATGTATATCTGCTTATATAAAAACGAATTGCTGTTCGTTAGTCTCGCTAAAACTCGAGAACGAGTGAACCGATTTGGCTTATTTTAATCTTGAAATATTCGTAGAAGTCCAGGGAAGGTTTAAACGGTGAGAAAATTTCCTTATGTGACGCAGACGAAGTTGTGTGGGCCAGCTAGTGTTTGATAAATATTTGTTTTCATATAGTCAATTGTAATAGTATATGTGTAATATTTATGTATAATATGAATGTATAATATGATACGAAATCTGCCTTACTGTATTTATTGTTCTACGTGTTTTAAGCTCATGTGTGCACTTCTCTTGTACACCTACACCTTATTGTTCTCTCTGCTCCACCCGTGGTTGACTGGTAGATAATGCCTCAGGCATTAAGTCCGCCATTGTACTTATTTTTTTGTACAAGAAGAATAAATAAATAAATAAAAAATAATTAGGCTCTGAAACTGCAGCACCGATTTCAAAAATTTTTCACCGTTGGAAAGCTACACTATCCCTAAGTGGCATAGGCTATATTAGTTTTTTTTTTTAATACGGTTTCTAACCCAAGGTGTAAAAAAATACCAAAAAACTTTCTTTAATCACGAACACTGCGAAAACTACATATTTATTATAGAACAAAATTAATGTACTACTGGTTTGTAAGAAAGAAAGAAAGAAAGAAAAAACATTTATTCAACACGCACATAGAGGACATTCATATTATTATAACATTTAAACAGTATAATACCTATTTAAACAAGGTACAAAAAAGTTAAAAAATAAAATAAAACCGAACAAGATAGAGGCTTGTCCTCAGTGGCGTGCGAATAGATTTCAGCTCAGCAAAAGCACTGATTTTCAACTGAAACCTAAAAACATGATGCCATCTGCCTACAGTTTATCATATAAATAAATTAGATACAAACTAACAAACCTTAAAAAGTGGCTAAAAATAATGTAAACATTACAACAGTAGGTGTTTTTAAAATCTTACAGTGCTGCTTAAACTCCATTTTGACGCAAACGAAGTTGCGAGGAGTTTTATAAAACAATTTTTTTTGCTATGGCAACACAGTTACTGCACAAAGGTCATCGCAAACACAGTGGAATGTTTCCAAAAGTAATCAATGTGAACACAATTTATTTGTAAAGATTACATGATCATTTCCAATAGAATTCAATAAAAAAATACAAAGTTATTTTCGTCAAAAAACAACAGCCATCTATACAAACAAGGAAAATAAGAATGAAGGAAATTATTGGCTAATATTTGAAGAAAAGTTGGGCAAACACTGGCGTCTCGTAAACATTGGCGATACTAGCTTTCGCACGCAGTTTTTGGCAAAAAATGTATGAAATATTCTACAAGTGAGTCTTAAAATAGCAGGACATTGTGTGAAGAACGGATGGTGAAAATTCCTGGAGTGGCGGCCACGAAGCTTTAGTAGACCAGAAGATGAACCGACGACCTGGTCAGGATCGCGGGAAGTCACTGGATGCAGATTGCGCTGGACCGGCCGTTGTGGCGAGGCAACCCAAACATACTGTACTGTACTGTAACAACCCATTACTGCCCACTGCTGAGCTCAGGTCTCCTCCGAAGAGGGGTTAGGCATAGTCCATCACGCTTGCCTAGTGCGGATTGGGGACTTGACATATCTGCAAAGGATTTTTAGAATCCTTTTCCGACATGCAGGTTTCCTCACGATGTTTTCTTTCACCGTTTTTAGCCAGTGGTGTTGTCAAAAATTGCACATAAATCTTTTTCATATTAACATACATATAAATACATACCCAAACATACATATAAATATATTTACATCCAGTGCAAGTTAAATAAAAGCTATCAAAACCGGCTAAAACTCGTAACATTAAACGTAACGTACTCTCTATATGGCTCTACGTGTCTCTACGTAATTTGGAGGTAGCATCTGTGGACGGCCGAATCCGATTAGAGGGACCTACCGAAAATATCCTTAAATCTCTTGGCAGGGGACGTATTTGGGAAATTTGGGGGTCAATTTATAGGGGGGTCATGTATTATTTAGGTACTATATCGGGTAAACAGTAAATTACTATAAATTATAAATGCAAGCGAAATTTCCAGTGTTTAGTTTAAGTAGGGTGAAATTTTCTTGACTATATATTCATAAAATAGAATTATTATAAGTTTGGAGAGTCAAATTATTCAATGGGAGTCATGTATTTTTTAAAATAACGATCCATACGCATTTCATAAGCGGATATTTGTCCAACTCTCACTCACACTACTAGTGGTATGACAGCGGCGACCATCGTAATGACTTTGAGCAGTGAAGCACAAGATCACGAATTTGGAACCACCGCAGTCATCCACGGTCCGTTTTTGCCACGCACCATCCGGCTATGGAATGAGCTCGCCTATTCGGTGTTTCTTCTGGTAATGCAGAGGTCCATGAGCGACGGTAACTCCTTACGATGGTCTGTTAGTTCATCTGGGTCTCTTAGTTCATTTGGAATTGGGTCTTTACCAGTTCTCACTAATATTAACATTGGGAGGTCAAATCTAGAAGGTACCTAATCCGTCCCTGATCAAAATAAGTCCGAAAACACCTCACACCGTTGGTCTGCAAATCCGATATCAAATATTAATGGAAACAGAACGAAGATAAAGTCAGATTACATACAGAGTATTTTGGAAGATGAATTTATTTTCCGACTTCCAAAAAGGAAGTATGGTTGGACCGATTTGGATGTTTTTTTATATCAGACTAGGTGACCCGCACAATTCGTCTGCGTCACTGATGGATATAACATAGCCTATAGCCTTCCTTTTTTTTTGGAAGCAATCACCGGATCCTCTGATGGGGTATGTGGGAGTTGAACCGCACTAAAACCTCTAACCGCTCACACTCAGCGTACGAACCCCGGCTGAGGCCAGAACCCCGCACGGGGTTATGAGGGACGGCGCGACGCGTTACGCTCTCAGCACTCTTTCCCGTTGCGTCGCCCCCCTCGGACGCCGAACCGGCTGCCGCCGGTGATACGACAACGGCTCTCTCGGTCGGCGATGGGACCGCGTGTCACCCTCCTATGGAATACCCCGCTGAGTAAGGGTCGGGGAGCGCGGTCTACCATCCCCACCCATACACGTGTGTACGTCTAAATAACCCCCATTTTGTTGATAATGGCTCCGCAAATAGACATTATTTTTATTAACCAAACAAAACTTTATAACTAAAGCCTGACCAAAAATAATATACTTCTAAGTTGTTCAATATTTCTTCTACTAAAAACCGCATTACGAAACTGTAAAGTATAGATAAAAGAGCCAAATAAAAAGACATGCAGAAGGTAATCTTCATGCAAATCATAAAAGCGGTTTACGTATACAAAATATTAAAAAGAGGAACAAATGAAAAGAAATGATTGTTTTAATGGCAAAATAAATAAACGAGCTTACAGCCCACCTGATGGTAAGCGGTCACCGTCGCTCATGAACCTCTGCAAAGTCAGGGCAATGAGAGGCCGTTATCTATCACCTACTTATACAGGACTTTTCTTAGACCTCGTTTAAAGAGGGACATATCATAGCTTCATGAAAATGTAAAGCCAAATTCAATAGTAGTTTTATACAGTCTGGATGAGTGTCGGAATCGGTAAAACTGTTTTTGGAATGAAGTTCCTTATCGCGCGTTGTGAAAGGGGGCTAGACGGAAATTCTTCCGAAAAAGTTGTCACGACACTTTTTTTGTTTTAGATGATTATCGCTAGATGGCGCTGTGATCAAAATATAAGATATCTTTTAATCGAAAGGAACGTTCTGTTCGGGTGTCCCATGACACCTCTCAAGTTTTTTTAATATCATTAATTGGTGTATATAGGACTATCATTCCGGTTTATGATATTGTAATAGGTACTAATACTTTTGAAATACAAGCTGTTAAAATCCTGTATCAGTAGAGTGGTAGCTAAGACAAGTAAAACGAGCCCAAACACAATCTATCTTGTTTAGTACAGGACGTCTTCTGAATCATCATCCATCATCAGATCAGCTCTATGATACGAAGGGTTGAAAAAGAAGTTAAGTCGTGGGTGACATTGCAGTGTTCCACGAGCGACGGCATTTTTATTTATTTAATTAAAATGAGACCTACAGCTATCAAAAAACGTGTTGACTTCTGCAAGACAACTTTTCTGTAACACAAGCATCTTAAATCTTCCAACCGCTCCAACTTTGTTTACGAGATAAAACATTCAAGAGAAAACGAGTAAAACTTGTACTCCTTTTAAACCTCAAGGAATTAAAATAAAACAATTTAAACTTCAAATAAGTATTTTATTACAAGCTTTATATTAACTTGCACTAGATGTAACTGTGTAAGTTCGGGTGGTTGCAAGCTGAATTTGACAACCTTCCGGTCAGCCATCAGTACTTCTATTATTAAAGGGTAAAAGATTATCCATTATTTTAGAGACACCCTGTATAACACTTTACCCTACGGCTTTGAAAGGTCACGAATATCATACATTAATTATAAAACACCCTTTGGGACGTGACCTCCCTAAGGAATTATTATGTCGTGAGATATACGAGTATATTCCATTTGAAAACAAAATGGCGTGTTTTAAAAGCATTTTTTAATTTGCACTGATGTAACTATTAGTACGAGAGCTGGCGACCAAAACCATGTTTCATAGCAATACGGCAATAACCCTATAAAATCGTTAGATTGTATGATTCTGAACCCGACTACGCGTGTAGTAACGGTCGAAAGTGTAGCGACAGCGTGGGAGTCCATTTCTGCTGTGTCAATAAAAAAAGACAGTCGGTATTATAGCAATACGTCTGATAGTGAAAATGTACATAGATTTTATAATTATATTACGAAAAAGTTTGTTTTCAGACATTTTGCGCGTAGCATATAGCCTGAGCGCATTTTTGAAAATGTCAACAAATTTAGCCGACCTGTATCATAGCAATACGCATAATTTTTTTTTAAACTTTTCGTATTGCTGCCGTGATTACCAAAAACCTGTTTTCAGACACTTTAAGTGTAGCAACTCTTGTTTTTCAACTTCATCCTAGTTTCCTTTTGTGCGATTTATTTCAGTCCTTCAACTTCAGTTTCGGGTAAATTCTTTATTAATTATCATCTAATAAATTCAGGGACGCAACGTATTCATTGATTTGTAACAGAAAATTCAAGATGCCTCAATACGATTTTTAAATTATATCTGGGTATCGAAAAGTTGTCTGATAGAGAAGGTGCTACACTTAATTTGTCTGATATAAAGTTTTTGCACATGTGGACAACTTATTTTATCATGTCAAACAATTTTCAGACATATTGCTATGATACCGATCGGTAAAATTTGGTAACATTTTCAAAACGGTCTCAAAATTTAATGCGTTCACATTTCCGTCTGAAAATTGTTTTGCTCGCATCAAATAACCAAAATTTACTAATAAAAAAGATTTTCAGACGTATTGCTATGAGACATTTTTTTTGTCTCATTTTTTATTTTTGTAAGTGATTTTACGGGTTTGCGCTACACCACTAACGTCTGAAAAATATGTTTCTGGTATCTCAGAACTATCATTCATCTACAGTCTGCAAATCAGACATATTGCTATGATGCAGTTCGGTAAAATTCTTTGACAATTTTGAAAATTCGGTCAGATCAAACGCTACGCGGAAAATGTCTGATATTGGTATTTTCGAGTTCAAGATAATCGTATCTATCGATTTGATGCGGTTTTAGTCGTATTGCTATGAGACAAAAATTTTGGTCGTCAGCTCTCGTAATATATGTAAGTTAGGTGGTTGCAAGCTAAATTTGACAAACTTCTCGGTTTCCGATTGAGTTGACATTTTGCACGCAGATGTATATCGCATGACAATGCAATAATATGACAAAATGGCGCTGATCTGATGATGGATTCGGAAGGTGGTGGACTTGTCGTGTTTCGACTTATTTTACTATCCACACTCTATTGATACATGATATTTAGGATCTTATAGCTTGTATTTTAAGATTTCATTCAAATAAATTATTCAAAAAGTACCAGTAAGATCTTTATAAATTTTATGTGAGGTTATGTCCAAAGGATCTGCTTTCAAACAAAAACGAAACATTGAAATCTATTCAGAAAAGGCCCTTGTATCAAAGAAGTATGACTAGACCTTCTTCAAACAAGGCTTGTATTACTTTCATGCATTTTCAACGGGTTCTTACCACGATATTTAATTGAGTTGTCTCGATATTTCAACGTTGTTGCAAACGTCATGATCACGAGAAGACTGATACATGCTGGTTCATGCTCAGAGTTTCGATTATAGAAAACCGCGAGTGTCTGAATTAGTTTATAAGGCTTGTATTTTTAATGGCAGGTCGGTAGCGTGACAGTGTCCCCTGACATTGCAGAGGTCCATGGGCAACAATAACAACCATCAGATGACCCATTAGTGCATATATAAGCTCGCAAACTTCCAATGCACGCAAATGACAACTGGTATGTCAACTGTCAAACGGTGTTTCACATAAATTTCTTTAAACACTCGCGGTTATCTACATCGCTTACACTATTACTCAACGGGTTCTTACCACGATTGTTTTTAAATGAGCAATCCCGATATTTTAGCACTGTTGCAAGCTGTTGGTAGACAGATTTGTCTGCTCTTAAATGACCCGCAGTACTCAGTCTTCCCGTGATCATGGCGCTTGCAACAACGAAATAACGGGATCGCTCATATAATAACAATCGTGGTAAGAACCCGTTTAGTAATTGTGTAAGTGGTAGTTTCAACGTCGGTCTATGCATACAAAACCCCCGTTTAGATGTTGGTCGGCCGACACCGTCATTTGTTTTTACGTGTGTTGGACGATGGCGAACCAATATGTATTGTAAAAAAAATCTTTTAACATACAATTTAACGAAAACCGCTTATGTCCTTAACAAGCTAAATTTAATACGTTCGTGGGCGACCGGAAGTGATGTAATATTCACGTTTCCGCTACATCCGGTTTCGCGGTAGAGCCTTTTGTGAAAAATGAGAGATTGTTTTATAGCATGTGGTAAACCTTTTTGTATATTTTAACCGATTTTTTAAAAGTACAAGTTGTTTTGTTTTGACTGACTTCAAAAAAGTCAAATTGACTGTTTTTTTATGTTTGCATACCTTTTGTTTGGACCGATTTCAATGATTCTATTTCACTCTTTCTTTCTCTTATTATTTTTTTTATACGTAAGTTGTTTTAGAGCTGTTTAAAAAAATTAAACTATACATTTTTAAAACAATTGATTTAAAAAAATTGGTTGCCTGTAAAGTAGGTATTCGGGCTAAAGTTTTACGTGACAACGACTCGGGCATGGTTAGCCCGCCTAAGAGCGAGAGAGACAGACATAAAAAGTGAAAGGCACGCGTGCCTCTCACTCGCTCTCATTGTGAGCGCATAACGTGAGCGGAGCGTAACGCAGTTTCTTGAAGTGTCGCCCGGCAACCCAATTTATAAGACGTTGTCACGTCAAAATGCAGCTTTTCTAAAACAAGATTTCAAAATATTTTGCCCGTGTTTGTGTAAATTACTTTTCTGGATAAATCTATTTCTATGACTTCTTTTTAGATACAAACAATTTTAAAAGTTTTTCGTCTCATCAGGCCCTGAATTTCTTATCATGAGTTCTTTGAATTATCTTTTTTCCAACAAATAATCGTCAAAATCGGTTTATAAACGTCAAAGTTATCCGCGAACGAACTTAAATAAGCATATGTACGGTCGAATTGAGAAACACATTTTTTTAAGTTGGTTAAAAAATGTCTTCTAACGTATACAAGCATAGCCTTGGATACCATAGCTACCTACAAAGATATCGATCCACCAATCTCACGTTTCCCATGAAGACAGACAATAAATACATAAAAACGAGTCACAAACAACCGTCTGTGTGTTGAAAACATCGATCTAATACTACTAGATACAGTGTACCGAACAAAACAGGACAAAATTGTACAAACTTGTCCTTCTTCAAACGAGGCTTGAAGAGGGTCCTTAAAGTTAAGTCGTATGTAGCGACCCCTCAATGTCCATTGCAGAGGTTCATGAGCGACGGTAACCACTTACGATCAGGTGGCCCGTTGGCTCGTCTGCCTACATGGCAAAAAAAATATACGAATTTTTCTCAGCGTTAAAACGATCCTTGAACTCAATGGCATGCATGTATATGCCACCGGAAAACACGAAGAATTGTCAATTGTTAAGACTGTTGTTTCTTCGGCATATATTTTAATCAGGGTATGTCAAAATGGAGATTTTACTTAATATTCTTCAAGTTTACACCCTACAACCAATTTCTGTCTTTGTAATTTGCTAAACATATGCATGTTTTGTACTGGAACAGATATCGTGTTCACATTTTTTATTAGCTTTTAATTCTATTTTCTTGTTATTGTTATTATTGTTCGTAATACTGAGCTGTAATAGTGCACGGAGTATCGGAGTATGGTTCCGTGGGCTGTGGACAAGCCGTTCATTTTGGTAGCCAGGAGCCTAGTGCGTCGCGCGCTCATTGTCTGCCGCGAACACAAATTTAAAAAAAAGACTTCATGTTTGAACGTGCAAACAACAGCCGAACTTCGCGAACTTTGCGAACGTTGTATTTATTATCCGACGCGAAGGTACACACTACTCTTGTTAGTGCAAAAACTACATACCCAAGACTTCACCAGCGACCTGTGGACTGTGTGATATATTCCACGGAATTTGCGAGGACTTCACCGACGACGGCGACCAAAGCTTCGCTTCGCGGACGGGCCGACCGACGAACGGTAAGTTTTTCAGCTCCACGGAATATCATACAATGCAGATAATAGATATTTGCTGTGTATATCGATTAAATTTTAATTACATATTTTCAATTTGATAAGTAAGGGTATGCAATGCGTTTTTCTTCTTTGGATTGCACGCCACTGCTTGAACTAAAACAAATATTTTAAAATAAAAATCAATGATTGGTGAAATTGTCCAGGCGTTGTTGAGTTATGCACTTACAAAATGTTTTTATTTACTCATGCCTGTCTTTGAAACATGTTACGCAAAGGTGTTGGTTGCATTTCCTGCAATATTTTTTTATTTTCTTAACCTTTTTTTTTGCTTGGGTACTATTAAAGGTTTTCCGCAGTCTATCGTAGCACCCTGCACAATTTCTTCGTTTAGCGCTCATCTCAAGGATATGGTCATTGTCCTTATGTTTTACTTGATTTTCTGAAATATTTTTTTTTTCTTAAATTATCTCAAAAAAAAGGAACAACTGTCAAAAAAATCAAAATCATTTATTAACGGCGTTAGTGACAAACTTCACTCCCTTAAGTGTTGCTGTCACTTTCTAACACAATAAGTGCGAGAGAGTGAGAAAAAAAATTTGAAGTTGTTGACCAAGGTTTGACCAATGGAAATGGCAAGATGGCGTGGCGGCTCTTTGTTCGCTTAGCATTTTAATCGCATTGTAGGAATACAATTATTCACTTAATAAACGTCTAAACAAGAATATAATGCAACAAGGTAGTAAGTATGAAGCGTGGTTCCTGAGATGCAACCGAGTCACTGAACAACTTTCCCATAAAGAACATAGGTCGATATTAGAAAGAAAAAAATTGGCCGTGTAAAATAAATAGTGCCATAACATACCACAATAGAAGCAGTAGTGCAAAAAACGCCATACGTTGCTCGCAGAAAAATAGTGGAGTCAGCATAAAGCTCATGCACGAAGGCCATGCAAAATAATGACAATAGTTACGAACGCAACGGCAGATCAATTATATGGCACAACACTAATTGGCGGCGCGTGCGGTATCGGGTCACCAGCTGCCTGGTGGGGGGGCGGGCCGAAAGAGGCCCGCTGCCGCACTCAGTGGATGTTTTTCACCGTAAGTGCGATGGTAGGTCGATAAAAGCCTGCCGTTATGTTTTGAAGGGGAACACCTACAATTTTGACCACAATATGAAATATATATTTGTCTCTGTCAAATATTTACAAACACCTGAGGTAATCGTTTCGCACAAGCGAGAGGGACATAGGTTTCTTCGTCCGCACCAGCTGAAGTACCGCGGCAGGCCGATATCGGCCTGTTACGCAGCAAACGTGTTAAGGGTATTTTTTTCACACCTTATTAATCTTATTATTATTCTTTATTGTACACAAAAGCAACATAACAGATAACACAAATAACATGAAAAAAGAAGGTACAATGGCGAACTTAACTCTTAGTTGAGTTTACAACACCTTTACATTATTGAAGTTTTAGTACGGATCTATATTTTGTTCCAAAATGAAATCTAGCCTATTTTACTCGTGGATAATGTAGCTTTCGAATGATGAAAGATTTTTGAAAATGATCCTATACTTTTTGAGCCAAACAAAGTTTTCCTCTTTATAATTTACTAGCAGGCCCACGCAACTTCGTCTGCGTCACTTTTAATTGTGTAAATGTTATTTCTCAGGGTCTAAAGATTGCCTGTGCCAAACATCATCAAAATCGGTTGAGAGGTTCAAGCGGGAAAGCGTAACAGACAGAGTTACTTTCGCATTTATAATATTAGTAGGGATTATAATGTAGACAAGATATGTGAAGTATTAATACTATAAAAGGCAAATAAAACAGCCACAAAATATACAGCTTGATAAATTACCTCGGTTTGCCTTGAACTCAATTGTCTCACCAAGGGGGGTCACATAGTTTATGATAGGTAATCTATTACTAAAACTTCTAAGGGGTAAGAATAGCAGATTAGTTTGATCAAGGTAACCTATGTCATTGACGTGAATAAGATATATAATATACTAGACTACCCGCGCAACTTCCTCTGCATCACAGAGGGATATAATATTATAGCCTTACTCGATAAATGACTACCCAACACTGAAAGAATTATTTAAATCGGACCAGTAGTTCCTGAGATTAGCGCGTTCAAACAAACAAACAAACTCTTCAGCTTTATAATCTTAAAAAAAAAATATATATGTATAAAAATGAATCGCAAAATGTGTTGGTAAGCGCATAACTCAACAACGCCTGGACCAATTTGGCCAAACCTTTTTTTTAAATGTTCGTTGAAGTTCAAGGATGGTTTTTACGGCGAGAAAAAATTGAAGAGTTGCCGGGAAAAATGAAAAAAAACGTGTCATAGGGTTCACGCAGACGACGTCGCGGGCAGCAGCTAGTATTAAAATAAAAAAATAAAGTATAGATACGTAAGTAAGAGCACCATTCAAGAAAAAAGAATCTACAAAATCGGTTCATTCCAAACTACAATTCTTGTTACCGAAAACCTCGTAATTTCTTTACAACTAAAAAATACTATCAAAATGATTGATCAGACGATAAGTAAACCGTTGATTTGTACCATGAAATAAGAATTAGGGGTAAAATGGCCGTTACAAATTACTTGTAGTTATGTAAAGTTAATGGTTCTTTCAACGTAACTTCAGATATTTATAACCTTTACATTAACTAGCACTGGATGTAACTATGTAAGTTCGTGTGGAATCTTGCTGGCTAAATTTGACAAACTTCCTGGTTTCCGATTGGAGATGTAGGTATATCGCGTGACAATGCAATAATATGACAAAATGGCGCTGATCTGATGATGGATTCGGAAGGTCATAGAAACTCCTGTGCTAAACAAGATAGACCCGTCGTGTTTGGGCTCCTTTTACTTGTATTAGATAGCACTCTACTGCTACATCATATCTAGTCGTTCTTAAAAGCTTGTATTTAAAAAAATTCCTTTAAATAAATTCTCAAGAAATTTAGTTATATTTAAGGTAATGTGTTTGATGGCTTAAATGTTTCTAGTAGCTGACCTATGCAACTTCTTCTACATCACATAGCTTCTCCGAACGAGGGTTGAAAGTCCTTTAAGGTAGGTCGTAGGTAGCGCGGCAGTGACCCCTGATATTGCACATAAACCTTTCTCTTGAATCACTCTGTCTATTTAAAAAAGTCGCATCAAAATCCGTTACGTAGTTTTAAAGATTCATGCATACATAGAGACAGAGAGAGCGACCTTGTTTTCAACTGAGTAAAGTTCAAAATTCTACGAAAACCCAAGCCCAGCTATGTGACAATAGCTTGGAACAGTGCATGAGCTAATAACGAAAATACATAACAAAATGACAGTCACGGCTGTCACAGAATAACTTTTATACAAAAAGAATCATATAAATGACTGACACAATTACCAAACGGGTTCTTACCATGATTGTTATTAAATGAGCGATACTGGCACGTTTGCCAGGAACGAGGAAGAGGGTTTTTTTTTCAGTTGGAGGAAATCACCGTATGTAGGAGTTGAACCGCTCTAAAACCTCCAACTGCTCACACTCAGCGTCCGAACCCCGGCTGAGGCCAGAACCCAGCACGGGGTTATGAGGGACGACGCGACGCGTTACGCCATCGGCACTCTTTCCCGTCGCGCCGCCCCGAGGAAGAGGGTAGACAGATTTGTCTGCTCTTAAGTAATCTAGCCGCAGTACTCAGTCTTCCCGGAATCATGGATGTGAAATCTTTTACGCAAAAGTATATCTCGTCAAAATGCACTAGTATGGTACCATGGAGCTGATCTGATGATGGAGTCAGAAGCCATAAGGCATAAGAACTCCTGTACTAAACAAGATAGACTCATCGTGTTTAAACTCGTTTTATTTGTCTTGGCTAGCACTCTACTGATTACATGATATTTAGGATCTTAAAAGCTTATATTCTTTCTTTCGATTCTTTATTGTAAATATTCTGTGGTCATATTTCAAAACATCGCGTGCTAAAACACCGTTAGACGGTTTTCTTTAACAAATTGGTTTCTCCGTGAACGCACGGATAATGGATACGGTGTTTAAACTTTTGTCAGTCAATGATGATAAATTAGATATTATGTAAGGGATTACAGTGTATCGTAACTTCGTCTGCGTCACAAAATTGTAGATAAGAAGGAAGGAAGGAAGGAATTGTAGATAAAAACTATTCGCGTTTTTTTCTCATCGAAAGTGTGGTGACTTTTAACAATTTATAAGCTTTTTTTTTTAATTGCCATGTAGGCAGAAGCGTTTTTTTTTATTTAAGGATAATAAACAGCTACAACATTTTGTTTAACATAAGATAATTCCAAAAAAAAGTTGAAGTACAATGTTGCAGCCAACTGCATTATCCGCGTATTCATAAGATAATTAAAACTAAATAATAATGATAATACACCACTAGAGATGCAAATACATTGTTAAAGTAAATATAAATAAAATAAAACATTAATAAATAAATTCAAATAAGTTGACTTGCACTGGATGTAATTATAATATAACTCCTGAACTAAATAAGATAGACCTATCGTGTTTACGACGGTTTAGTTTAGCACAAGAGTTCCTATGACCACCTTCCGAATCCATCATCAGATCAGCGCCATTTTGTCATATTATTGCATTGTTACGCGATACACATCTGCGTGCAAAATGTCAGCTCAATCGGAAACCGTGATGTTTGTCTAATTCAGCTTTCAAGATTCTATTCGAACTTATAAAACTTGTAAATACATGTATAAGACCTTTTTGACATAAATTTATTCATAACCTTACATCTTTTTTACTCCCTCTAGTATTATAAAATTCTCTTCAATACAATGAAACTTGCTTCCCCAAGGATATACAGCCTTATATTGATATTGTTCATCGAAAACTACGCCTGGGATTTCACGAGTTATTGAAAAACTTTATAATAATATGTTAGTCTCGGGTTAAGATGAATTTTTATAGCTTTTCTTGGGGGCGCGTGAAAGAATGCTGTAT
The DNA here is from genome assembly GCA_030269945.2 of Trilocha varians. Lineage (NCBI taxonomy): Eukaryota > Metazoa > Arthropoda > Insecta > Lepidoptera > Bombycidae > Trilocha > Trilocha varians. The sequence goes on along the minus strand of AP028278.1, from coordinate 13,550,933 downwards.
AGTGCGTAACGCGTCGAACCGTCCCGCATAACTTCTTCAGCCGGGGCTTCAGTTAAACATACGTCAAAAGTGTCATGGCGCAACCAGAAAAGAAGAAAATAAATATTGTTTACCTAATCGTGACGTCATCCAGTGTGATTGACGTTTCAGACAAGATGGCTGATTGCAATATTCTAATTTATTAAAAATCTTATTAAACTCATTTTTTTAAGTATAACCAAATTAATGTTGTAATTCCTTTTAATATTTAGTTTCCTCTAATATCTTTATTTATATCTTCGAATATTTGATACTATCATGCCTATTGTCTATAAAGAGTAAAGGTTCGTTTGTTTGTTTGTCTCGAATAGGTTCCGAAACTACTGGTCCGACTTCAAAAATTCTTTCAGTTTTGGAATGTTCATTTATCGAGGAAGGCTATAGGATATATTGTGACGCAGACGAAGATCAGCTAGTTCCTCATAATTTTCTTGAGATAAAACCAATTGTAAGACCACTTTGCGGCTCCAAAACAAAGATTCAACTCGCCCTTGTCCTAAATATCACAACTGATTTAGAACGAAAACTCTCTAAGCTGTCGTAAAATCGATCCGTAACTGGTAGAGACGTTTTGATCACAGAATAACGCAGTCAGAAGTAAAATTAAACAGAAGTCCATATAGTATAAGAGCTAGCTCCAATTTTTGGGTAGCTATTTGAAGCAAGCTGAAAACTTGGTCCATAGTTCTTCTGATATACCCCAACTCGGAATTATAGAGCTGGCTGCTGAGTAGCGGGGCTTAACGAACCCTAATTAAGTGTGAAAACAACTTGATGAATAACTGAAAAGCTATGTATTTCTTAATATTGGCCGCCATTCCCAAATTACTAAAAAAAAAAACTTGAGAGGTGACAAGGGACACCCGGATGGAACGAAGTTCCTTTCGATTAATTAGTGAGGGAATTGTAATATTTTTTTTTTTAAGTTATAATAATTAGTTAGTTTAAAACGTCTGTCGCTCTCTCTTATAGAAAGATAATAACTTAAATACAATATTTTGATCACAGCGCCATCTAGCGAAAATCATAAAAAAAAAGTGTCGTGACAACTTTTTTATAAGAATTTCCGTCTAGCCCCTTTTTCACGGCGTCATACAGACGAGCTACCTAGTCACTGTCGCAATTTTTTTAATTTTTCGAAGTGTTAGTGTGATGAATAAACTTGACTTCTGTGTAACAAATATTTTATCGTCAGATCCTTCATTATGATCTGATCTCGTTTTCAGCTCTCAAAATTGGATTACAATAACGAACTGCGCTCATCAATGGAATTGAGATCAATCGATATTATGTTGAGTTAATTCTGTGTTTCAATGTTTTATGGAGGCGAGAATTTGTTTTCAAATATAAGCTTTTAAGATGCTGGATATCATGTAGCAGAGTGCTAGCTAATACAAGTAAAACGAGACCAAACACGACGGGTCTATCTTTTTTTAGTACAAGAGTTTCTATGACTTCATCAGAAGTCGTGGTGGCCGAGTGGTCGAAGCGCTTCCTACCGAACGGGAGCCCGCGGGTTCAAAACCGGCCGGCTTGTATCCCTAAATCTAAATGTGAAAAAGATTTATGTGCAATTTTTCACAACACCACTGGCTAAAAACGGTGAAGGAAAACATATTGAGGAAACCTGCATGTCGGAAAAGGATTCTAAAAATCCTTTGAAGCTATGTGAAGTCCCCAATCCGCACTGGGCAAGCGTGGTGGACTATGCCTAATCCCTCTTCTGAGGAGACCTGAGCCCAACAATGGGCAGTAATGGGTTGGCACAGTACAGTACAGTAGGTACATCAGATCAGCTCCACGGTACCATAATATTATTGCATTGTCATTGATACTTTCGCATGCAAAATGTCAGCTCAATCGGAAACCGGGAACTTAGTCAAATTCAACTCACAATTCTACCCGAACCTACAGTTACATCCAGTGCAATTTAAAAGCTTTTAGAAATCTTTCGTTTTTGTAATAAATATTACTTAAGTCCATTCCTATTAAATTGAGTTCTAAGTAGCCATTATGTTTCTACATCAGATGAATGGATCTTTTGTACTCATACTTTTTATTTGTATTGTTACGAAGTTGTGGCTGAAAGAGTAACAATATAAAAGTATTTTAGGGGCGATATAAAGAGAGTCGTGGATTAATGTTGGAGAACACATATATTAAATACTAGCTTTTGCCCGCGACTTCAGGTTCGTCCCGTCTAGATTATTATAAAAAATTGTAGCCTATGTGTTATTCTGATGTATAAGCTATATTGTGGTAAAGTTAAATTCAAATCCATTCAGTAGTTTTTACGTGAAAGAGTAACAAACATCCATACATCCATACTTACAAACTTTCGCCTTTATAATATATATTAGATAAGACTGCTATTTTACAAGCTTTATATTGTCTTGTAGCATCCAGCGCAAATTTCCGTGCATTCAAACGTTTTTGCCATACCTATTATTGGCATCCTAAATAGTACAACAGCTCACCGCATAGGTCCAATAAATTTAATAAAATGTCCGTGGTGCTTTTCTCAATTCTGGCGTAAGGCATCTTTCAATGTTATTTTATTGTCTCCCGCTTTGCAAGAAGGGAAGTCGAAACTCATGTTTTTCCTACTCCTTCTATCATCTTCTGATTAAATTCGTTGCGGGGACAAGTTAGCTTTCCCTCGGGTTTTCCTGGGCTTCACTGCTCAGAGTCATTACGATGGTCACCGCTGTGGATCTTGGCTACATAGGAGTTACAGTGGTGGGAGTGAGAGGTGGGCAAATACCCGAAAGCTTTATATTAACTTGCACTGGGTGTAACTATGTAGTTCGGGTGGTTGCGAGCTAAATTTGACAAACTTCCCGGTTTTCGATTGAGTTGACATTTTGCATGCAGATGTCGCGTGACAATGTAATAATATAGAATGGCGTTGATCTAATGATGGATTCGGAAGCTGGTCATAGGAACTCTAAACAAGATAGACCCGTCGTGTTTGGGCTCGTTTTACTTGTCTTAGCTAGCACTCTACTGCTACATATCTAGGACCTTAAAAACTTGTAATAAAAACTTGAGAGGTGTCAAGGGACACCCGGATGGAACGAAGTTCCTTTCGATTAATTAGTGAGGGAATTGTAATAAACTTTATTTTTCAGTCTTCCCGTGATTATGGCGCTTGAAACAGTGCTGAAATATCGGGACCTCTCAATTAAAAATAATCGTGGTAAGAACCCGTTTAGTAATAGTGTAAGTGAAACTTTTTTTTTAAGTTATAAGAATTAATTAGTTTAAAATATTTTAATCACAGCGCCATCTAGCGGTAATCATCTAACAAAAAAGTGTCGTGACAACTTTTTCAAAAGAATTTCTGTCTAGCCCCCTTTCGATAACGCGATAAGGAACTTCGTTCCAAAAAGTTTTCTTTAAAATACATTATTGTAAGAAAATAGCTGTTTTGTTCGGTACAGTGTCTCTTGTATTATCGGATCGATAGCTGAAATCAATCGAGTTTCTACTTTGTACCCAAATTACACGCAGATGCTAATTTTCCCACGATTGGTAAATATTCTATGTAGCTATAAGTTGTGAGAATGAAAACATTCGAGAATTTAATTAACGGATGTTTGAAAGTCGTAGGTTGTTGGGGTTGATGTCCCACAGTTGGGCATGAGTGCTTAAAAAGGCTTTGATGTAATTGTAAATACTGCACTGTCACAATCAATTATTGCCCAATGCTGGGCTCAGGTCTCCTCAGTAGAGGGATCAGGTATAGTCCACCACGAGACCACAATGCGGAATGAGAAATTGACATACCATGGATTTTTAGAATCCTTTTTCCAATATGCAGGTTTCACAATGTTTTTTCTTGTGAAATTTGGCACAGACAGTCTTTAGACCCTGAGAAAGAACATAGGCTACCTTTTAATTGAAAGTGACGCAGACAAATCGTGATCATGGCGCTTGAAACAGTGCTGAAATATCGGTACCTCTCAATTAAAAGTAATCGTGGTAAGAACCCGTTTAGTAATAGTGTACGATTCCTTTTGTTTTATTTCAACCAAGGCTTTGAATCTCGACAAACGGAACGTAATTACAATTGATGTTATTCAGGTCAGTGAAATCCGATGAAGTCGTAAAGTATGTATGCCAGATCGATGAGCGCCATTTTGATTGGACGGTGATATCCGGTATACAGCCAAGAATTATATACAGGGTGTTAAGAGAACTGCTAAAAAGACTGATAGTAGTCAGTACGATGATTTTTTTTTTACAAGCATTATTTTAACTAGTGTGACCTCCCGCGATTTTGACCAGGACGTCGGTCCATCTTATTGCAATCTTTTAAGTCCTGGATATCATGTAGCAGTAAAGTGTTAAGACAAGTAAAACGAACTCAAACACGATGAGTCTATCTTGTTAGGTAGGCTTGAGTTCCTATGACTTACGATTCCATCATCAGATCACCTCCATGGAACCATATTATTGCATTGCCACGCGATATACATATGTGTGCAAAATATCAGTCATCAGTCAGTCATCCAGTGCATGTAACTATGTAAGTTCGGGTATCTTGCAAGATCCATTTGACAAACTTCTCGGTTTCCGAGTGAGCTGATATTTTGCACACAGATGTATTTCACGTGAAAATGCAATAATAATAAAATGGCGCTGATCTGTTGATGGATTTGGAAGGTGGTCACAGGAACTCTTGTACTAAACAAGGTAGACCTATCGTGTTTGTGTTCGTTTTACTTGTATTAGCTAGCACTCTACTGATACATGATATTCAGCATCTATTAAGACTTATTATTTTTTTAAAAAGCTTATTTTTAAAAAGTTAAGTATATTAATTATTAGATTCAGATTTTCACAACGCAGAATGCGCAAAATAATAAACGTAATACAATACCTTACTTTAAGAAGTCGTAAAAATAAAATGACAGTATTATAAATGATTTTATTCAATGAACGAAGACTCAAAATGAATTGGAGTAGTTGTAAAGCTCTTAAAAGATTCGGTAACATTATTTTAGATTTTAATACGAATCTTTTTTGCAATAAAACTAGCCCACTGTAGGGCAAGGTCAACATTTATACTTGTTTATGAATCCTTTGGGACTACTTGGCTGAGAACTAGACAGAGCCATGCCAAGGGTCACCAAGAAACTGAATAATAGACGCAATGAGTCATTTTTTTATTGGCTCTTTTTTACAAGCTTTATATTAACTTGCACTGGATGTAACTATGTAGATTCAGGTGGTTGCGAGTTGAATTTGACCAAATTCCGAGCTAAAACTGTGCATGCATTATATAGCGTAACAATGCAATAATATGGTATCACGGAGTTGATCTGATGATGGGTTCGATAGTCATATGAACTCCTGTACTAAACAAGATAGGCCCGTCGTGTTTGGTCTCGTTTTACTGGTCACGACTAGCTCTTTACTTCTACATTTTAGCTTAGTTAAAAGCTTGTAATTTTAATTTTATAATTTACTAGCTGTCCCACACAACTTCGTTTGCGTCACATAAGTAAATTTTCTCACCGTCTAAACCTTCCCTGGACTTCTACGAATATTTCAAGATTAAAATAAGCGAAATCGGTTCAGTCGTTCTCGAGTTTTAGCGAGATTAACGAACAGCAATTCATTTTTATATATAAGATTACAAACTTTATTAACTTGCACTGGATATAACTATGTAGGTATCTATGTAAGTTCGGTTGGAATCTTGCATTTTCGATTAAGCTTAAACTTTGCATGCATTATATCAAGTGATAAAACCATAAAATCAGCCATAGGGACTCCTGTACTAAACAAGATAGATGCGACATGTCTATCTTGTTTAGTACAGGAGTCGGAGGAGATAATTCTGGGACATCCTGTATAATTGGATGAATAAAGCCTTACCGATCAAAGCTACCACACCCTGTATATTAGTATAGATTATGTCAGGACAATCTGCGAGCTCCGGAACCATGAAACGGAGATAAGTATAGACTTATGTTCACACCACGCTCATCCGCTCGGAAACATTCCGTTTGGACGAACCTTTGAAGAATATATCACGTAAATAAAAATATATACATATTCTATATTATATAACTAAACGGGTTCTTACCACGATTATATCGCCAGAGCGCCATGATCACGGGAAGACTGAGGAACTGCGGGTAGGTCATTTAAGAGCAGACAAATCTGTCTACCCTCTTTCTGCGGGGGTGGCGCGACGGGAAAGAGTGCCGTAGGCGTAACGCGACGCGTCGTCCCTCATAACCTCGTGCTGGGTTCTGGCCTCAGCCGGGGTTCGGACGCTGATTGTGAGCGGTTGGAGGTTTTAGTGCGGTTTTACTCCCACATATCCGGTGATTTCCTCCAACTAAAAAAAAAACCCTCTTTCTCGTTCGTTTGCCGGTACCGTGATCATGGCGCTTGAAACAGCGCTGAAATACCGGGACCGCTCAATTAAAAATAATCGTGGTACGAACCCGTTTAGTAATAGTGTAAGTGATGTAGATAACCGCGAGTATTTAAAGTATTATATTAATATATAAAAACGATAAGTACAATCAGAAACTAAGTTGGTCGCAAAATACCACCCGAACTTACATAGAAATGGGGGTACAACATAGTTATACCCAATGCGAACTATACAATGATGTATTTTAAAGAAAACTTTTTAAATACAACCTTTTAAGATCCTGGATATCATGTAGCAGTAGAGTGCTAGCTAATACAAGTAAAACAAGCTCAAACACGACGGGTCTATCTTGTTTAGTACAGGAGTTCCTATGACCACCGAATCATAGACATAGACATTCTTTATTTGTGATGAAAAAAAAAAGAAACACTGTAACAATTTTTTGGCCAGTGGCTACTGTTACTTCACCAGCTGGCTCAGGGTAAAGATAATGAGACTGCTCAGGGAATAGGTTGACTAAATAATAGACTTAGCAACAGGCTACAAACATATATTCAAGAACACACATACAAGTTATAAAATTAGATTAACATAAAGAGTTAAACTAAGGTACTAATATATTAAAATACGCTTATAAGAGGGAACTGGCTTCATATAATTAAATGGTGAGATGGTCATAGGTTACATAATAAAAAAATGATACATAACTTAATATGTACGATCAGGATAGTGTGATCCCGAGACAATTCACATCTTATCATCCATTCCAGGACGTCCACGTACGCTCCATGGAAGGTAATTCACAAATACAACATGTCTCGTATAGTGTGAGACCTAGGGGTGGAACCCTAAAATAAAATTATGACATTGTTGTATATCTCACATATTTGAATACATACTTTAAATATACTGCCAGTTAAATATATAATAAAACAATAACTCACCGAAGGATCCACGGGCACACTGAATTTACTAACCCATCACGGGTGTATACTGAAGACTATTTAACCATTTTAAAAATTATCTCGGAATGAGAAATTAATGTGTGCGCTCGGATTTTATACCTTCGGAGACAAAAGAATGCAACATACATCTATAACTATGTACCGGTTTAGTGAGGAGACACGGAACCTAGTGAAGCAGAAAGGGGTCGATAATCGATATCGATAAAGTTTGTGTATTTAATTAAAATATATAAAAAAATATGTTACAACACAAAGATAAAAAAAATAATACACAAAAAATAAGAGACAATTGCGAGTAATTTCTCTTTCACGACAAATCAGCTATGACTCAGCATAATGCTGAACATTGACACATACCAGCAGGACAAATGCCAATATCCAGCGCTGGTTTTCAGTCCCAACTGGCAGTGACGTAACAAACGTAAGTAAACAAAATAAATAAATTAAAAGTTATGTAACACACATGTAAACATACCTTACACCCCAATATAACTCAAGCAACATTCTTCACTTTCAATACTTCCCATAATCCATCCAGAATCCATCGTCAGATCAGCGCCATTTTGTCATATTATTGGATTGTCACTTGCACATCTGTGCAAAACATCAACTCAATCGGGAACCAAGAAGTTTGTCAAATTTAGCTTGCAACCTGAACTTACATAGTTACATCAGTGCAAATTAAAAAATGCTTTTAAAACACGCCATTTTGTTTTCAAACGGAATATACTCGTATACCTCACGACATAATTCCTTGGGGAGGTCACGTCCCAAAGGGTGTTTATAATTAATGTATGATATTCGTGACCTTTCAAAGCCGTAGGGTAAAGTGTTATACAGGGTGTCTCTAAAATAATGGATAATCTTTTACCTTTTAATAATAGAGATACTGATGGCTCTAAACATATTTTATAAAATAGCTTCAGTAGTTTGATAATAGACTTGCCCTATTGCCCTGGCATTGCAGAGGTTCATGAGCGTCGGTGACCGCTTAACATCAGGTGGGCCGTAGGCTCGTTTATCTATTCCGAAATAAAAAAAAGGACTTTAAAATGAGGTTTAATACGGTAATTTCGTTCGTTTATAAACTGATCTTATTATTTCAAAGGTAATTTCTTTAAGGAATTCAGGGATAATGACGGTCTATTGGAGAAATCGAGGAAAATAGCAAAGAGGAGGTTAGTTGCTTTAACTATTGTAAAAATATTGCATATGGATGTAAGGGGTGGGCCATATAAAGTTTGCATTTTGAATCGGCTGCCCAAAAGTTCGACTGTCATGTTGACTGTGTGGCATGTTGCGTCATCCTGTTGAAACCAAATGTCGTCCATATCATACTCTACAACTTTTGGAAACTAAAATTCGTTGAGCATGGCACGGTAACGCTCGCCATTGACCGTAATGGCGGCTCCTTGCTCATTTTCGAAGAAAAATGGCCCAATGATGCCCGGACCAAAACCCACACCAAACTGTAACTCTTTGTGGGTGCATTGGCTTCTCAATGGTTACGTGTGGATTTTCCGACTCCCAGATGCGACAAAAACGTCTCATTTCGTAAATGTCAAACCTTTAACTAAATTATGAACACAAATTGAATGACATTTGAGCTGTCGTTCTCTAAATAAACAGTAGTTCAAAATGCAAAACGTTAGATGGCCCACCCTGTATATCATGTAGCAGTAAAGTGCTAGTTAATACAAGTAAAACGAGCACAAACACGATCAGTCTATCTTTTTTTAAACGGTTTTATTTATTTTAATACAGGAGTTCCTATGACCACCTTCCGGATCCATGATCATCATCCGCGTTCCGTATTCCCAGAGTGGTATGCTTTGTCCTTCTTCAAACGAGGCTTGAGGAGGGTCCTTACAGTTAGGTCGTAGGTAGCGACCCCTCAGTGTCTTCTGACATTGTAGAGGTTCATGAGCGACGATAGCCACTTACGATCAGATGGCCCTTTGACTCGGGTGCCTACATGGCAAAGAAACCATAGTGCTATATTATTGTATTGTCACGCAATATACATTTATGTAAAAAAATTCAACTCAATAGGAAATCGGGAAGTTTGTCAAATTTAACTCGCAAGATTCCACCCGAACTTACATAGGTACATAGTTACATCCAGTGCAAGTTAATATAAAGCTTGTAAAAAGCAACCGAGCCCTTCTAATTTTGATTTTCTAAAAACCTAAAAAGAAAAATTTCTGATATCAAAATCTTCAAGAAAAAATTCTGTCTACATTTTTTCTCCATCCCCTACAAGTACTTGATCAAACAATTTGCGGAGTCCATCTCAGAACTCTCATTTTAAGAGAAGTATAATTGAAAAACTTTGGCCCACTTGTGTGACATACAATATGTATAACTGAGCTTAATTTAAATAAGACTCCATGTTTTTTTTCATAACGACTTTTTTACATTTATTAACTTGCACTGGATGTAACTGTGTAAGTTCTGGTGAAATCTTGGCAGGTAATTTGCCCAAATTCCCGATTTCCGATTGAGCTGACATTTTGTATACAGATGTATACTCGTATCGCATGATAATGACATAATATGGTGCCATGGAGCTGATCTGATGATGGAGTCGATAGGAACTCCTGTACTAAACAAGATAGACCCGTCGTGTTTAGGTTTTACTTGTATTAGCTAGCACTCCAGGATCTCAAAAGCTTGTAAAAGGTATTTAAAACATTTTCTTTAAAATGATTATTTTTACATAGCATTAATATTTGAAAACCTCGTGTTTTGGCAAACTCGTACAAAACACACGAACGTTAAAGTCTATGAGTCAGACAGGTATAAAACCCGGCTTCGGTAGTAAAACAAGAAATTGATCTCATAAAGAACAGTCGCTTTAAACCTTGAGCGAAAGCGTTTTATAGCTTAAACCTTAAATTCTACATCGAAACCGAAGATATGTATTTCATCATCATCAGCCTATAGACGTCCACTACTGGACATAGGCCTCTCCCAAACCTCGCCACATCGACCGGTCCTGCGGACAAGACTTCACGATTTATTGTGCTTGTATTCCTTTTCTAGATAAGCCGATTTCGATGATCCTTTTTTTTGTTAAGGCACTTTGAAAATAACTTCATATTAATTTGACAAAGATGCTTGAAAAGGAAGAAATATTTCTTGTCATATAAATTTCGTTTAAAGAGGAACATGTCATAGCGCTCCGGGAACACCGTGGACGCGAATCCATTTCAAATCTCTCAAACTAAATTTGTACAACTATGCAGTGCTATCGTAATCGTTTTTTTTTTTGTATATTTAATGTAAATTTGTGTAATACTGTACAAATATTTAAAAAAAAAGACATGTCCGCTTAGGTTCTTGCCAGTTCTTCTCAGGACGGTGGCTATAATTATTATTTTTTGTGTCCGAACTGGTGGTAGCTTGTAACTTTTGACGTCAACAAGAATGAGTACGTCAACAATGTTGAAAATAAAGTATTTCAATGTATTTCATTTCAGTAATAAAAATATTCCATCATATGTATACTTTTTATAGAATTTCCATTCATTTAACATCAGATAAGATAGGTATTCATTAGCTAAGTGTCTACTTGTTACGGATACAGATAGCGGGACTCGATAACTGTATGTTTATCCGTTTTTCCATACATATTCATACATAAAAGCCGATATATGATACGCGAAATTGCAAAATACGATACCGTGGATGGCTGAATCAGTTTTACCAAAAAAACGTATTATAGTTGGGGAGTAATTGAAGCTAATAGTTGGTTTACTGGGGTAACGTGAAAAACTTTAATTTATTTTCCTCTAATTCCATTATTTTTATAATTTTTACACTTCTCTACTCATTTTATTCAATGTAGTTTCTATCGCCTTTTATACATTTACAATATGTACTATTAAGTTTCATTGTATTTAATAACTATAAACACTATAACCAGTATATATTCTACTACTGCTGAAACTGGAAACCGAACAATATTTTGGCTTAGTATCTTTGAGTCCGTGTATTTGTCTCACTTGACATTGGCGAATCGTCCCCAGTCTTGGTGGACGAGGTCCAAGGGAAAAAAAAGAAGAAGAAACGTGGAAAACGTTAATTTATAGAGTAACAGAGATATATTTGTCTAAATAATAGCCTATGATTCGCAAACACATATCAAATGATTTTCTGTAGCTAAAAAATCAAAATCGGTTCGGTCGGTGAGATGTTGGTTAAAATAACTTTGTAATTTATAGAACTACATAAAAATATAAAAAAACCTGTGGCGACCAATAATAACGCGCGAGATCCTGAATCGCATTTGCAAACATCTTCGCATATATACGACATCTGAAATCTACTACAGCGGGCTTCGGCCTGATCGGGCATACATTACCTCGCCCGGTCGGAGATCTCCCTTTGGCCTAATATCACTAACACCCACAAACCATAAAATGTGACTACTCTTCTATGTAGCTAAGACAGAAGTGAGAAAAAAGTGAAGAAATTACAAAATCATATTTGACAGAGAATATAATTATTAATTATATAGAGCGACAGGGGCGGCGCGACGGGAAAAAGTGCCGTTGTGCGTAAAGCGTCATGCCGTCCTGCATAATTCCGTGCTGGGTTCTGGCCTCAGCCGGGGTTCGGAAGCTGAGTGTGAGCGGTTGGAGGTCTTAGTGCTTTAAAAATACTTTATTAGAACGCACTTAAGTAAACCTCAAATGACTTTTATAGGCTCCCGTACTACAATTTTGAACGCACCAATTATTAAAATAACCAAACAGTTTGCGGCCTGAATATAATTTAAATATAATCCGTATTCCGCCAACAATACCGTATTATCTTAATTTCTTTATAAACGGCTTTACGGTTGCCGAAAAACGGGCGTAGAATAAAAATAACAAAAGAAGGTTCTGTATATTTAGTCTTTGACGAAAAATTACGAGTGTTGTGTTTGACGTGTCTGTATTTGAGTGTGTGTATGTATGTGTATGTAAAGAAAGAAAGAAAAACATTTAATGAACACACAATACACGTTTACAAATATACATTTTAAGAAAGACAAACACAATGCTAACAAACAGTGCAGTGTGCCCATAAGACCACAGCTCAGCATATACCGCAGATTACTGCAGTGCTGATTTTCAGCTGAAGCCCAATTCCACGAACGAACGAAAAAACACGATTACATTATATTATTATATAGTTTCAGTAGGCTAGTTCCTAGCGTAAACTTGATAATAAATAAATTAAAAAAGTTCATAAAAAAATAAATTAATTTAGTTCATTAAAAAATAAATTAATTAGTTGTGTAAATGTGTGTCTGTGCTTGTGTGTGTGTGTTAGAAGGAGAATGTGGGTTTGTGTGTGTGCAATTGTAGTTCATAAGCGAACCGATTTGGATTTAGCTTTTTTCAAATAATTTATACTTAGCTGTTTATTTTCGTAATTTCCTTTTGGGGAAGTTCATAATATGAAAGGTCTTGACTTGAAGTATGTTAGTTTTGAAATCCAATATGGCCGAATCTACAAAATGGCGAATGTATTATTTAAAAGCTATCAATACTGGCCGGTTTGTACCTCTAAATCTAAATGTGAAAAAGATTTATGTGCAATTTTTCAAAACACCACTGGCTAAAAACGGTGAAGGAAAACATCGTGAGGAAACCTGCATGTCGGAAAAGGATTCTAAAAATCCTTTGAAGATATGTGAACTCCCCAATCCGCACTGGGCAAGCGTGGAGGACTATGCCTAAGGCAGTAATGGGTTGTTACAGTACAGTACACGTACAGTACAGTATCAATACTAGTAAACAAATATCATAACTAAATTGATTTACGAGAGATTTTTCATTTTTCACAGTCATTGACATTTTAACAAATAAAATGAGTACATTATCCTGGATTTAATATTTCTTTAAAATACTTACCATTAAATCACTTTACCTTAATTAAATTAAATGTGTTAACTAACTAAATGGCTTGTTCGTTGGTTCAAACTGCGATTTCCTTTGAAAATCGAGAGGGTCCAATGAATAGACTCCGCACAAAGACCCATTAACTCTTGATGTCTTCAATTTAGTCTCCCTAATTATAGGCGGCCATTTTGGATTATAGTCCGAGAGACGAAGGACATTTAGTAACATTTGTCTGATATACTATCATTTTGTTTATTGTTTGAAAATGGGATTTTTGATGGTGGTGCTTATGGTTACATTTAAATTGTATTTCATATTTGTCGGGTTTTGCGATACATACGATACGATTTGGTTGACTCTATTTTTGTTTGAACGTAGTTTATTTTGGACGATATCTATACTAATATATTTATTATTTATTATACACAGGTGATGTCATCATGTTTGTGACATTTTTTTTATTTATTTTGCTCTCTGCTTTTCTTTCCGTCTCTAGAATACCATTCTATGATATCTTTGGTCCACTTGTTTACTTTGAATCGTGAGTAATAAGCAAGTAATAATAACATCGCTATATCTAGAATGTTTTAATCTGTGCCCACATCAATCCTTATTTTCGGCAGCAATCTGTGTTGCTCCCACGTGCCGGCTAATGTCAATGCAATATTAATGATAGCCTCCAGTGCTACAAGAATAGCTAATGAACATAAGTTTTGTTTCATTGGGTTGATTGGTTGTGTTTGCACGTTTCATTAATTAACCAACTTACATTTGCAACTTCGTCTGTGTCACAAAAAAGATGCAGAGATCGTCTTATACGTAAAACGAATTGCTGTTCGTTAGTTTCGCTATCTTGAGAACGACTGAACCGATTTGGATAATTTTAGTCCTCATTTTTTTTTATTGCATGATAGATAGACGAGCTTTAGGATCACCTTATGGTACGCCGTTACCGTCGCTCACGAACATCAGCAATGAAATATTCTTGGAAGTCCAGGAAAGATTTATACGATAAGAAAATTCTTGAGGACAATCTTATTTGTTCCATCTTATGCGACACAGACGAAGTTGCGCGCATCTAGTCTTCTTATATATAAAAATGAATTGCTGTTCGTTAGTCTCGCTAAAACTCGAGAACGACTGAACCGATTTGGCTTATTTAATCTTGAAATATTCGTAGAAGTCCAGGGAAGGTTTAAACGGTGAGAAAATTTACTTTTGTGACGCAGACGAAGTTGAGTGGGCCACTGGTAAATAAACATATTTTCTTTTTTCAAAGAAACCAAGATACAATTTCATCGTCTAAATAAAGTTTTTCTATCAGAATAAATTACGGTAAATGTAATTCTAAACTTTATTATTGTATCTATTGTTTTAAACTTGTTTGTTTGTTTGATTAACTTGTTTGTGTCATGCGATGGTTAATGTAGCGGCTACATTTACACCGAAACGAACGTTCAGAAGGATTATAGGACTGTTGGGGTATTGTAGAAATAACGACATATATTTTAGGAAATTTACTGTATGTGTAATGTAATATGTGTAAAATAAAATATGCGACCTTATACCCGAGAGCTAATGCCAATTTTTAGATAGGTATTTGAGGCAGGAAATCGCCGGTGTTCCACCCGCCCCGCGAGTGAGGTATGTAAGGCAAGCTGAGAACTTGGTCCATAGTACTAAAGTGCGAGCCTAAATAAGACTGATCTATCTTATATAGCACAAGAGTACCTTGGACCAACTCCCGAATCCGTCGTCACATCAGCGCCATTTTGTCATATTATTGCATTGTTACGCAATATACATAAGCATACAAAGTTTTCGAACAATCGGAAACCGGGAAGATTGAAAAATTCCTGAACTTACATAGTAACATCCAGTGAAAGTAAATACGAGCTTTATCGTAAAATAACCTGAAAATTCGTCACAAAATCGCTTTAAATTACACAACGGTGTAACACATGGATCTGTAACTCCTTTATTGCTAAAACTCCCTGAGGATGAAATGAAACTTTGACCTAATTCTGTATCTAGGCTAAATATCTATTTATTCTAGACACAAAAATATTCGAAATTAGAACAATAATGAGGGTAATAAATGTCACTTAGCCTTGGAGATTTGACTGGCTTCCAAAAGGGTATCAATTTGAATGTAACAAGATTTATATTAACTTGCACTGGATGTACCTAACTGTGTAAGTTCAAGTTGCAAGCTAAATTTGACAAATTTCCTGGTTTGCGATTGAGCTGACATTGCACGCAGATGTATATCGCGTGACAATGCAATAATATGGTTCCATGGAGGTGATCGGATGAAGTCGGTAGCCTATGACTACCGACTTCATCCTCCTGTACTAAACAAGATAGACTCATCGTTTAGGTTAGTTTTACTTGTCTTAACACTTTACTGTTACATGATATCCAGGACTTAAAAGCTTGCAATAAGATGGACCTCTACTACTAGGTATGGCTATGCCTATGGCTATGGCTATGGTAGGGTGTTTCTCTGCGTGATCAAATCAGAAATGAGGAGATCCGCAGAAGGACTTAAAAGACGACTTAAAAGCTTGCAATAAGATGGACCTCTACTACTAGGTATGGCTATGCCTATGGCTATGGCTATGGCTATGGTAGGGTGTTTCTCTGCGTGATCAAATCAGAAATGAGGAGATCCGCAGAAGGACTAAAGTAACCGACCTAGCCCAAAGAATTGCATCTTTGAAGTGGCAATGGGCAGGACACATTGTGCGAAGAACAGATGGCCGATGGGGCCGAAAAGTTCTGGAGTGGCGGCCACGAACCGGTAAGCGCAACGTTGGTAGACCCCCTATAAAATGGACCGACGTCCTGGTCAAGATTGCGGGAGGTCACTGGATGCAGATAACGCCCGGTCATTGTGACGAGATTAAGGAGAGGCCTATGTCCAGCAGTGGACGTCTATATGCTGATGACGATATTTAAAAGCTTTTGTTATTTCTAACTTATTTATTTCTGTGCCTGCAGTAATTATTAGTGGTATTATTGATAAACAAGAGGACGATTCTTATCAAGCTTAACGTCGAGTTGAATTATCAGCGGCCATTTTGTTTCCGGAATACAGACTAGCGTGATACATTGATGTGTAAATCCCGTTGAAAGTATATTATACAATAGTTAATTTTTGATATACAGGGTGATTTCTGATTAATTAGTATTCTATTCTAATATGGAATTAAAAAAAAAACTTTTTTAGGTTAAATAAATTTGTCAACTATCCCAAACAAAAATAATTTCGTACAACAAAGTACGACAACTAGCACACCTGCGCCATACCCAACAGCTGTCAAGTAACAATCGTTTTGCAAGAATTTTAGATATTTTTAAGTTGCAAGTGGACAGCGTTGTGGGCTGCGACATTGTAAAGCTTTAGTTTAATTTTATTTTTATACAAATAATATGTTGTAGCTATTTGTTGTCCCTTAAATAAATTAATAAAAAATAAAAAAAAAGTTGCATAAAATAAAAAAGCATTAAAGTCCGACGCGTAGTTTTAAAGATTTGAGCATACATTCCCTATGTATATAGTGACAGAGAAAGCGACTCTGTTTTATACTATGTAGTTATTTAGACCGATCGTGTTGTTTTATTGTCTATTCTTTTACTTTACGTTATATTCAGGATCTTAAAAGCTTGACCTTAAAACGTACATCAAAAAAAATATTTGAAAAAATAAATCTTGTAAAAATATTCCTTTTTCCTCTTTATTTGTCGAAGGATCGACCTTTCTCGTGACCCAAAGACCGTCGCATCAATTTACTTTCAATTTCCATGTTTCCATGCAATTTTTATTATTTTACTCTCTATAAAAATCTTACATTCAAGACAAAAACCGAAAAGAAATATATTTTGCGATTGATGAAATGAAATACTTTATTTTCAACATTGATGACGTACTCATTCTTGTTGACGTCAAAATTTAAAAGCTACCACCAGTTCGAACACAAAAAATAATAATTGTAGCCACCGTCCTGAGAAGAACTGGCAAGAAACTCAGCGGGCATGTCTTTTTTGTAATATGATGTAATATTATTATAGACAAAACCACGCAAGTTTGCTTACGCCACAAAAGGCAGTTTTTAACTATATCTGTACCAACCCATTACTGCCCACTGTTGGGCTCAGGTCTCCTCAGAAGAGGGATTAGGCATAGTCCACCACGCTTGCCCAGTGCGGATTGGGGACTTTTTAACTAATTTTTATAATTACACAACTTCATCTTTGTCACAAATGGAATTCAGTTAGTCCAGAGTAATGTAACTTAAGACATAACATAAAAAGCCGATAAAATTATCAGTGTTGGTACTATATCATGCATGTATTATACACATAAACCTTCCTCTTGAATCACTCTATAAAAAAAAGCCGCATCAAAATCCGTTGCGTAGTTTTAAAGATTAAACCATACATACATATATTAAATGTAAAATTGTATAATACTGTACAAATACTTAAAAAAAAAAGCTCATTATACAAAAAAAAAGACATGCCCGCTGAGTTTCTTGCCAGTTCTTCTCAGGACGGTGGCTACAATTATTATTTTTTGTGTCCGAACTGGTGGTAGCTTTTAAATATTGACGTCAAAAACAATGAGCACGTCATCAATGTTGAAAATAAAGTATTTCATTTCATTTCATAGAGATAGTGTGAACTGCCAGTATCTTAAAGGTTTTATATACGGCAAAATGTCCAAAGTTAACAGATAGGAAAGCCACTTTGTTTTATACTATGTACCTAGTGATAGTCTCTCAAACAATCTAGCTTCCTATTAGTAAAAGAATATTCAAAATCGGTTCAATAAGATTACCTACAACGTTACAAACATCACAACATTACCTCTTTTATAATATTAGTATAGATTATTGTAATTCAAAATATGAGAATCGTCGATCAATGAAAAAAAGATTTAAATTGATTTACAAAAACAAACATTATGCCATTCCTTTTATTTATGAAATGAAATGAAATGATTTATTCTCAACGTTAATGAAATTCTCATGCTTGTTGATGTCAAAAGGCTACCACCAGTTCGGAAAAAGAAATAGCCACTGTCCTGAGAAGAACTGGCAAGAAACTCAGCGGGCATGTCTTTTTTTGTATTAATTTTCTGTTTTGTTTTTTTTATCTTTTCAATTCAAAATTACAATTTTTTGTTACAATTTTGACCTAAAACGAAAGCTTCATTCCCACTTAGTGCAGTCATATTTACCCTTGTTCTTTGAAGTCGGTCAAAAAAGTAAAATAAATATATTTATCTCAAACCATTGAAAACAGCTTTAAAATAAGAACAAATCAGCGAAATTGGTTCACTAAGACGAATTTATAAGACCTCGCACAGGAGTGCTTCCTGTACCTACCATCTTTTTAGTAAGCAGTTAAAATGCTTTCAACAATAACTTTTGAGGTAATCGCCGGATTTTCACACGCCCCGTGAGTGGAATATATGGAAGCTAAACCACACCAACCGCTCACACTTAGCGTCCGAATCCCGGCTGAGGCCAGGACCCAGCACGGGGTTATGCGGGACGGCGCGACGCGTTACGCCCTACGACACTCTTTCTCGTCACACCGCCCCCGTAATTTATGTTTTTAGTTATTTTATATTGATTTAAGAATATCCTTTTAAAGCTCATTATGAAGGAAAATAATTACATAACTTTGATTTAAAACTACTTTATAGTAAGTACGTATTTTCACTTATAATTTAACGCACCGTCTGCCAATACACATATCCAATATAAAATATACAGAAAAAATTACATCAAAAATACATAATTAACCAAAGTATAGACAAGAGTACAAAAAAGCATCATTAAAATCGATTCATTTTTCTTACCTTTAAATTTCACTTTACACTTATTAGACACAACACAACACTATGCACGAATTTCTTGATTATTTTTCGGCACAAACACTGCACTTTACATACGTATAACACGACCGTCCGGCGTCGCGTCCAGCGTAAGACTGAAGGAAAATCTGTAGGATTTCCAATCTTTTCAGGAAAAATTTAAATAATGTCTCAGGTACCTATATGTAATTTTGTAAAAGTGTTTTAGTCAATTTTAAGTTAATTAGTTTATGGATTTGGATAAAATTGTGCTTTTAAAATACTTATTTTTTACAGCGTGATATGTGTAGGATTTTCATTTCAGGAAAAATTTCAATATTGACTCATTTAGGTATATGTAATTTTGTAAGGATGTTTGTTAGTTTGTTTAATACCTATGTTGACAATAAAATATATTTGATTTGATTTTTAGTGAATTACAAGTAAACAGGTACGTGAAGTACTGTACTGTAACAACCCATTACTGCCCACTGCTGAGCTCAGGTCTCGTCCGAAGAGGGGTTAGGCATAGTCCACCACGCTTGTCCAGTGCGGATTAGGGACTTCACATATCTCCAAAGGATTTTTAGTACCCTTTTCCGATATGCAGGTTTCCTCACGATGTTTTCCTTCACCGTTTTTAGCCAGTGGTACGTAAAGTAATATATTATTATTAAAAATCAATTTTTTATATCGACGCAAAATGTTTAGGATTGGAATGAAATTGGGCTTTTAAAAATCTATTTTTAATCGACTTCCAAAAGGAGGAGGTACTCAATCCGTCTGTATTTTTTTTTATGTTTGTTCCTCGATAACTTTAGTTTGGGTGGACCGATTTGAATGAATCTGATGTTCGATGAAAGGTAATGACTGAACTTAGGTCCCATTGTTTATTTTAAAGATCGCTGTGCTGTCGACGATTTGCTGTATATTTCCTTTTTTGTTAGAAAGCAAACATTTTAAGCATTATCTCATATAAATCTGATAAAGATCTGAGTTTTTGTGCTATGCTTGAGAAATAGAAGTCGGTCGTTTTCATTTTTGTAATAAAAATATTATTTATGGAAAACTTCGACGCCTTATAGCTGTTACAGTTTTTGAGCGACTGTAACCACTTACCATCAGGTGTATGGTATGCTCGTTTACCTATAAAACAAAAGAATGTATTTTATAAAAACAGCATAAATACAGATTTTTTAAAAAATAATTATAACGTTCTATAAGTTTGATAAAACGTAGTTGGCAACCCTTCCTTTTCAAATATTTTAAACATTTCTTATTGTCCGTTTAAGAAAATACTTCAGAAATACTTTGCTTAGTCTGATATCCTTGTGTTTCTAAAAACGTAATTCTGGAAAGGTTACCTACGGGAGTTTGAAAACATTTTGGGAAAACTGACATTTCTTTGGTATGCTTAATTTTGTCGGGGTTTAATTTGGAGAAAATTTGGATTATTCTCGACTTTATACTTGACGTTCATTGATTAAGACTCAAAATACAATGCTATTCGATAAACTTTGTTAAATCTTTTATGTAACTTGCACGGGATGTAACTATGTACCTATGTTCGAGTGGAATCTTGCAAATTAAATTTGCCTAAGTTCCCGGTTTCCGATTGAGCTGAAATTTTGCACGCAGATGATGAGAAGATTTGACGTGACAATTCAGTAATATGAACAGTAGGTACTGATCTGATGATGGATTCTGAAGATGGTCATAGGAACTCTTGTGCTTAACAAGATAGACCCGTCAAATTTCGGCTCGTTTTACTTGTATTAGCTAGCACTCTACTGCTACATGATATCCAGGATCTTAAAAGCTTGTATTTAAAAGTTTTCTTATTTGTTATAACCGTAAAGTAAATTACATTTTCAATAACATTGCTTGTTCTCAACCGGGAAAAAACGTTGTGTTGACAAAATTGCCCAATAAAGTGATAACAATGAGTTCGTAAAGTGCTCAGTGAAGAGCCTTTTGTGTACTAGGGATGTAATAAATATTCGGATTCGCAAAAAACATTTATTTTTTATTGCATAATAGATGATACACTTGGGTTATTCTGCGAATATCCTCGTTTCTAACCCAATCACGTGATACCGAGCATAGCCCTTTCCATTGCTCGTTGCGCGACAGTGAATTTCTTTATAAGGCTCACAGTAAGTGGCCACGTTTCGGCACCATATGTCATTAACTGACATAGCCCAAAGAATAAGCAAATTGAAGTGGCAGTGGGCGGGCCACATAGCACGTAGAACCGATGCGGGTTGGAGCACGCAGGTTCTGGAGTGGCGCCCGCGTCAAGGCCAGCGCAGTGTGGGACGACCAGCTGCAAGGTGGACCGATGATCTTGTTAGGATAGCGGGAACACACTGGATGCAGGCCGCTACCAACCGGTCGCATTGGATATCTTTGGGAGAGGCCTATGTCCAGCAGTGGACGTCTACAGGCTGAGAATGATGATGATGATGAATAGATACACGAGCATACGGCCCACCTGATGGTAAGCGGTCACCGTCGCTCATGAACCTCTGCAATGTCAGGGCAATGAGAGGCCGTTATCTATCACCTACCCATACAGGACTTTTCTTAAACCTCGCTTAAAGAGGGACATGTCATAGCGCTCCGGGAACACCGCGCATATTGTTACTTTAGAGATTTTGTTGGATTTAGAGAAGATTTGACTGAGACAAAATAAAGGTCTCTACCTGCCCTTTAAAATGAGTCCAAACTCGATGGGACTACGACCTTCCGTTGTCAAGATAATTTGAAGGGGGTTTCGATTATTTAGTGTGGGGAGACAAGTACCCCATACCTTTCAAAATACATTTTCGCTGAAAATGCAATACAGCGTCATTTATTAATAAAGATTTACAAAAATATAAGGTTTAATTATAAATCGAAATTAAAATTTATTCGAAAAAAATGTTTTTAAAAAGAGGTTCAAACACTTCAAACAGGGTATTGATTCCGAACGAAGTCCCCAATTTCGCCATCTAGCGGAAAGTGACGTTCCCAGTTGAGTGGTTACTGTTATCAATAGTTTAAGGCTTTCCGAAAATACAGCTGACTGATCTGTAAAAACCTTGACCTTTTTATTTGAAAGATGGTTATCTTTCGTATTCGCATTCGCGAATGTCCAAATATCGACATTCGCAACATCCCTAGTGTACACCGAACTTATTACGAGAAAAACCGATAAAACGCTCTTTTATAATAAAAGGGCCTAAGTTTATTAGCTTAGAAGAATTTAGACGCAGTGACTTCAAATTTACTTATTTTTTGATCGATTTCAAAACTCAATCGATTTCCAATTTGTATGAATGTAATGAAAACTTTTTAATATTGTATGTATTACATATTAGAGAATTAATAGACTCTCATCTGACGTTTTGTAAAATGACATGAATGGAAGAAAGTTTTCATTAGATTATTTTTTTGATTCAATATTGTGTAAATAAATAGCTTTAAATGATTTTTTGCTATTATATTTTACAGAAAATCAATTTAGGTATTATTTAATTTAGAGACGATAGTATTACCATTATATGAATATTACAAAATCTACCAGTCAGACATTTATATGACATTTTGTCCAAAGTGTCTGCTTTCTAACAAAAATAATCCTTAACCTCTAAACCGATTTTGATGAAATTTGTCACAGACAATCATTAGACCCTGAGAAAAAACATAGACTACCTTTTAATTGAAAATAACGGAGACGAAGTTGCTAGTAAAAAATAAAACAAACATTTTTTTTATTACTTTATTCATAACAATTTAATAATAAACTCAAATAAGTTTTATCACAAATAAATATTTTAATAACGTAAAATACAATTTGCATTTTCATCTCACATTAGAATACCTTTCACAATGTCGCTGATCTGATGATGGAGTCGGTAGTCATAAGAACTCCTGTACTAAACAACATGGACCAAGTTTGGTCTCGTTTTACTTGTATTAGCTAGCACTCATCATATCCAGGATCTTAATAGCTTGTTACTTATAATATAATTGTATTTTTTAAATATTAAAAACACAGTATTTATTATGGATATATCTATATATATACTAATATAAAGCTGAAGAATTTGTTTGTTTGTTTGTTTGTTTGAACGCGCTAATCTCAGGATCTACTGGTCCGATTTGAAAAATTCTTTCACTGTGAGAAAGTCCATTTATCGAGGAAGGCTATGTTGTATCCTTCTGTGACACAGACGAAGTTGCGAGGGTCACCTAGTAAAATCATATTTTATTCCTACGATACAATTTCTTCTTCATTGACTAGTTTCTTCAATTCGTTTCTCAGAAGTTCAGCTTCGTTTCTTCTTTCTTCTAAACTTCTAGCCGGCTTCGCGGGGTGACCAGATTTGAAACTAAAATAATATTTATTTAAATATTAAGAATAATACAAAACTACAAGTCAGATCTTTGTTAAATTTACATGAGATTATGTCTGGTTTTAACAAAAAAAAACTTGAGAGGTGTCATGGGACACCCGAAAAGAACGAAGTTCCTTTCGTAACGCGCGACAAGGAACGTAATTTAAAAGATTTTGATCACAGCGCCATCTAGCGATAATCATCTAAAACAAAAAAGTGTCGTGACAACTTTTCGTAAGAATTTTTTCCGTCTAGCCCCCTTTCACAACGCGCGATAAGGAACTTCGTACCAAAAACATCTAACAATTAACAAAAATAATACAAAAGTATAAGTCAGATTTTTGTCAAATATACATGAGATTATGTCTGCTGTCCAACAAAAAATATCGAAATCGGTTCATCCACCGTTAAAGACACATTTGTAAACATAGCTCCTAAACTAATTGAACGATCTTTTAAAAAAATGGGAACACTAAGAAATGTCAAAATTTCAAAAAAAAAGTTTGAATGTAGGTGTTTTTCTGTTTGCATAACTTAAGTTCGATTAAACCGATTGTGATAGTTTTTTTTTCTAATATACTTTTGAAAAAAAATCGTATCGGTATATTTAATAATGATTATGATTATTTGTTGTTTAATATAAATTATTACTTACTGATCGTGTTTAGCTAACTCCAAATAAATAAGGTCGTTGTCTATGAAATCTCCTTTTTTTCTAGGCATTACATGACAGTGTAAATGCTGAAAAAAAAAACAATAATAAATTTGATTTACAAACATTTCACAAACAACAATTAACAAAAAAATCTGGGTATTCTACCCTACGTAAGATTAAGTTAGGGTAACGTACCCAGATTGGATTGCTTTTTTTTTTGCGCTGGGAAAACTATTGACTAACAAAATGATGTACAACGGGTTTGTTAAAATCTAACAGTGCTGCCTGAAACCCTTTTTGACGCAGACGAAATTGCGAGGATCAGTTAGTTTGAAATAAAAGCATGGTGATACGAGTAATTAACCAATTAATGAGATAAAAGACTTTTTGCTGCTAATAAATTCGCCCCTGCTATATTACAAAAATTTAAACGACCGACTTCCATTTCTCAATCATAGCACAAAACTACCAGACAGATCTTTATCAAATTTATATAATGCTCAAAATGTTTGCTCTCTAACAAAAAAAGAATCATCGAAATCGGTTCAAATAAAAAAGAAATACACGCAAAAACGCATAGCAAATCGCGAAATTTAATCCGTTAAAAAAAAACATTTTTAAACACAGATCTAAAAGTACTTGTTCGATCTTTAAAAAAATAACAATGGGACCTAAGTTCAGCCATCACCTTTCATCTGACACCAGAATCATTCAAATCGGTCCATCCGAACTAAAGTTATCGAGGAACATTAAAAAAAAACAAAAATAAAAAGAAATACAGACGACTTGAGTACCTCCTCCTTTTTGGAAGTCGGTCAATAATAAGCTTAAATTATGAACGTGTCAACTAAACAATCTGGGTATCCTACCCTACATAACATTAGGGTAAAGTACCCAGTATCACTCACCTTAACAGTTTGTCCTGCATCGGGTCCGTCTTGTATAGTAACTGTGCATGATGTTGCATTGTGCACTTTTTCCATTAACTAGAAAAAAACATTGGTTTTTCGGTCATTTGGTCAGTTAATTTAATCAGTCAAAATATCATACTATCGGTCATTTAGTCCGTCATTCGGTCAGTCATTTAGTCAGTCAAGTAGTCAGTCGTCGAATCAATCGGTCAGTCAAATATCCACTCAACTGGGAACGTCACTATTCGCTAGATGGCGAAACTGGGGACTTCGTTCGGAATCAACACATGTTTGAGCCTCTTTTTAAAAACATTTTATTGTATTTGTATTTTGTAAATCTTTTGTATACTACATATTCATTTATTTGCTCATTTTTTACATTATATCTTTAAAAAAACAATCACAAGAAAATAAATTTAAAAATACAATATAAAAAAAGCAGAGGGCCACTGGAGACGGGGTCTACGACCCAAGCCATCAGTGGTCAGGGCTCAAGAGAGAGGAACCTCCTCACAATACGTGCCGTGTCAAGAACGACCGCCTTTTGAATCAGGCCCTTTACCCAGCCGGGGAGCGAAAGCTTCTCTAGATGACGGTCGAAGCTTTTCGCTATTAGACCGTGCACAGATACAACGATCGGAACAATGATGGTCGATTCAACACGCCACATGTCGGTCACCTCGTGGGCCAGGTCCAAATATTTTAGCAGTTTTTCTTTTTCTGCCTTCACAAGGTTCTCGTCATGTGGAATGGTGACATCGATCAGCACCGCCCGATGCGCATCCCGATCTATTATCACTATGTCAGGCTTATTGGCAACAATAGTCCTGTCAGTGATAATAGATCGGTCCCAGTAGAGCGTTACATGACCATTATCGAGAACCGGCTGAGGCCAATACTGGTAATAAGGTACAGCGGCTTCAACAAGGTCGTATTTCAGAGCAAGTTGTTGGTGGATAATCTTAGCTACCTAATTATGCCTGTGCAAGTACTCGCCGTTAGCAAGACGAGAACAACCGGAAACGATATGTCTAATAGACTCTCCCGGACGGTGACATGCCCGACAAATGTCGACCGTCCCATCCTTTAGAATATATTTACGGTAGTTGTTCGTCATGATAACTTCGTCCATAATTGCAAAGACAAAACCTTCAGTCTCTCCGAAGAGGTTACTGTATCGTAGCCAAGATACGGAGGCTAACTGATCTACATCGGGGCTCATAAGGGCCCGGTAGAACCGTCCGTGTAGTTCCTTGCTCTTCCATACGTCCGTGCGATCCGCCACACTCATTACCTTTAGCGTCCGCCAATTCTCGTTCGCTAAGGACAGCGGAGTGAGTCCTTTATCAACTGCTGCTACATTACGGTACATACCCACGCTTACCTTAAGGAAATATTCCCGAAGGTTGTTGTTGTTGTAAATCTTTATTATTAAAATGCGCTGTTTAACATTTTAAACAAAAATATATTATCTGCGTAAAATATGAGACGATTAAAAAATGTAAACAAAACAAGTTTTTGAACTGTACTCAATTTTGGCTCCTGCCACAGACTTGGTAAAAGTAAACAAACCAATTATGTTGCCGATCCCAGTTGAGTGGTTAAACAGTCAGACGTTCAATCATGATCATTCATTCGGTCTGTCATCAGTCAGTCAAGTAGTCAATCACTGAGTCAGTCATTAAATGGAATAATAATTAAAATCTGAAGTTCCTTATCGCGCGTTATCGAAAGGGGCTAGACGCCCTTAACACTTGTTTTTGTTTTAGATGATTATCGCTAGATGGCGCTGTGATTAAAATCTTTTAAAACAATTCCTTATTTTGTTTTATAATATTAATGCTAGATGGCGCTGTGATCAAAATATTTTATTTAAGTTATAATAATTAGTTAGTTTAAAATGTCTCTCTCTCTCTCTCTCTCTCTTGAATTAGTTAGTCTCTCTTTCGCAGAGAGAGACAGATGTTTTAAACTAACTAATTATTATTACTTAAAAAAATAAAATTTTATTACAATTCCCTCACTAATTAATCGAAAGGAACTTCGTTCCATCCGGGTGTCCCTTGACACCTCTCAAGTTTTTTCAACAGCAAATTCACCCTATTTCGACTAAAATATATTATCCACCCTGTATATTACCTTTTGCACCAACCGTATAGTTCTAAAGAAGTCCTCTGCTTCTACATCGGTCAAATCATTATTTCTTTCAGCTTGTCTAATAGGAGCTACTAACACATGCCCAGGAATTACACATCTGAAAAATAACTACATAGTTTGCTGAAAGAAAACATCATTTTATTTTTGATTTTTAATAATACTGCATTCACAGATTTTTCGTAAATTGTTTGGTTTATCTGAAAATCGAACTAACAAAATGGGAAAAATACAACACCCTGTTCTCTTATGATGTTAATCGAAAGAACAGTTAATTACGAATAATCTTTGCTAACAAACATAGTGTCTTAAATAAAAGGAACAATATGAAATGAGTGATTCTAGATTTTAAGTACCTTATTTTTCTACCATACACTAAATTTCATGGATAGCTTTCATTGGTTACCAATAAATGACCAGCTTAAATTGATCTATAGAACACTCTGTAGATCATCTTATGGCGGCGCTTGGATATGGCGTACCCAAGCTATGAGCGCTATTAAGTGGAATGTATTTTGCGATGATGCGTAGCGGTGGTGACACCCCAAGGAAGACCACAGCGGAAAAAGGTATGTGACGTACCTGTTATGCGATGTCTGTCGGCTGTCGACGCTTATCCTTTGATGTCTTCAGAGTGCGATGGATGGATGAATCGCATGCGATGGTTGACACTCCTTCACTCCACTATTTTCTATGTGTTTGCGATGCGTTCGAAATCTATTTTAGCGTGCGTGACAATGTTCGCTAGGCAACTGGCGGGAAGCGGGGAGAGGAAAGGGGCGAGGAATGTCACCGCGCGTAGGGTAGCGCTTCCGTCTTACAACCAAAAAAACATCATTAAAATAGGTACACCAACTTACCTCAAATTGACGAAAGCATACGAGTGATTCGACTTGTAAAATATACAGCTGTCCAATATTTTGTTGCTTCCGAAGATATTATAGGGCTCTTCAGATGATAAAAATGTATTGGAATCTGAAGAAGTAAGAGGTTTCTCGCTGGAAAGTGTTTTACGAAGAGACAGAGTGTAGAGGGAATAAACGTCGGACCTGAAAAAAAAGTGAAAAACCACTCATCAGGACCAAAAATGGTTTATTTATACCAGGTGTCTGGCAGTCGATATTGGTTCCCACTCATCAGGACCAAAATTGGTTTATTTATACCAGGTGTGTGGCAATCAATATAGGTTCCCACTCATCAGGACCCAAATTGGTTTGTTTATACCAGGTGTGTGGCAGTCAATATTGGTTCCCACTCATCAGGACCTAAATTGCTTTATTTATCCACTCAAGTGGGAACTACGTCAAAATTGTTTTGTTTACTTTTGCCATATATGTTAGTGCTAAAAGTTAAAATTTATCGATCATTTATACGATCATTGAAACATTTAGAAAAACATTCTGCTAATTGGCCAGTCATTCATTCAAATATTCGATGTGTCATCAGTAAATCTGTCAAGCATTTCTTCAAACATACGGTCAGTCAATATAGGAAAACTGTCAGTCATACAGTCAGTCATTCAGTGAGACTACACATTATATATCCACTCAACTGGGATCGGCAACAGAATTGGTTTATTTACTTTTGCCAAGTCTGTGGCAGGAGTCAAAATTGAGCACAGTTCTAAAACTTGTTTTGTTTACATTTTTTGTTGGTCTCATATTTTACGGAGATGATATATTTTCACCGAAAATGCAATACAGCGTCATTTAATAGTAACGATTTACAAAAATATAAGGTTTAATTAAAAATCGATATTATTTTTTTTTGGAAAAAAATGTTTTTAAAAAGAGGCTCAAACACGGTATTGATTCCGAACGAAGTCCCCAGTTTCGCCATCTAGCGAATAGTGACGTTCCCAGTTGAGTGGTTATTATATTCTACGTTCTATGGTGAAATACAGGCATATTTTCTGATGGGAATACCTTTTTTTTATTAGTCATTCAATCAGTCACTTATCAGTCAATTAGTATTACTGGTAGTTTGTCAATCATTCACTCATGCATTCGGTCAGTTATTTAGAAAACTGTCAGTTATTACATCAGTCATTCATTCAAACATTCATACATTCAGTTACAATTACCTTCTATGTTGAAACACGGGCATATTCTGTCTAACTTCTCTAAGTTTATTCAGAGATATATCGACGATTTTATAGCAGGGGGCGTATTCCCCACAGTCAGCTAGGACTTCGCCCCAAGGGTTCACACATAAAGCATGACCGTAAGACTGTCTTTTACTGTTGTGTTTGCCTGTTTGAGCCGCTGCGATAACGTAACATTGATTTTCTATGGCTCTTGCTCTGAAAATAGATTTATCATGTAGCAGTAGAGTGCTAGCTAATACAAGTAAAACGAGAAAAAACACGACGGATCTATCTTGTTTAGCACAAGAGTTCGTCTTCCGACTCCATCATCAGATCAGCGCCATTTTGTCATATTATGTCGCTATATACAAGGTGTCTCAAAAGAAATTTCATATTTAGTGGATTGATAAAAAAAAAGGAAGCGGTATATAGAAAAAATGTTTATTTATTGTTAAAATACACTTTTTGGGAATTCATTTCTTAAAAATAATATCGTCTAAGTGTCCCTCACGTTGTTGGCACTCATTTAATCGAACAGTAAAATTACTTATGACTGCTCGACAGGTGGAGTGAGGGATGGCTGCCATTTCGTGACGAATATTTTCTTTCAAATGCGCCAGTGAAGTTGGTTTATTGGCGTAAACTTTAGATTTAAGATAACCCCATGACACCCCCAGACAACAACCAATGTAGGGGTGCAGCTTTAGATCTTTGTGCATAATGCGATGTAATGTAGATCTATGCACATTTAAAGCACTCGCGCGCTTCCGAATTGAAAGACTCGGGTCGTCACGTACAGATTGATTAACACTCCACGTTTTCTACCGTTCTTGATGACCTAGGTCGCCCGGATTTTGATTTATCCAGCGTTGATCCAGTCTCTTCAAACTTTTTAACCCAATGTCGAATGAGAGGAAGGCTTGGCGCATCATTTAAGTGGCGAAAACCTCGAATACTGCAGAATTTTCTACGCGCGACAGTTGTCGAATCACCGTTCTTGTAAAACTCTCGCACGCACAACGCGCGGTCTGCTCCCGAGAAACGCTCCATAGCGACTGAATCCCCAAGAGCCAAGCTACCAATTGACATAACCCCCGCACCCCTCAAGTACGCAGCGTTCATGCAGTAAGCTAAACAAATATAAAATTTCTTTTGAGACACCTAGTACATCTGCGTGCTAAATGACAGCTCAATCGGAAACCGGAAAATAAGTCATGAAATGAAATTATTTATCCTCAACGTAAATGAAATTATCTTGCTTGTGGTTTTCAAAAGGCTACCACCAGTTCGGAAAAAAGAAATAGCCAACGTCCTGAGAAGAACTGGCAAGAAACTCATCGGGCGTGTCTTTTTTGTATTATTTTTCCACCCGAACTTACATAGTTACATCCAGTGCAAGTTAATATAAAGCTTGTTATAAATACCTCAATATTGTATGCCAATGAGCTTCTCCAGTTGCTTGAGTGAACGCAGAAGGGTAAGTCAGAATTTCAGCATTCATTATACTCAGAGAAGTACTTAGCTCAGGAAAACGCATATCATAACATATAGCCATACCTAAAATATTATAGAACAAATATGAAAACGACCGACTTCCATTTCTCAAGCATAGCACAAAATCAGATTTTTCTGGCCACCTGATCGTAAGTGGTTACCGTCGCTCATGAACCTCTGCAATATCAGAGGACATTGAGGGGTCGCTACCTACGACCTAACTTTAAGGACCCTCCTCAAGCCTCGTTTGAAGAAGGACAAGTCATAGCGCTCAGGGAACACCGAGGAGGGGAGCTCATTCCATAGCCGGATGGTGCGTGACAAAAAAGTGTTCTTGAAACGGACCGTGGATGGCCGCGTTGGTTCCATATAGTAGGGATGAACTCCACCTCGATTATATGAGATTATGTCTAAAGTGTCTGTTTAACAATTTCAGACTCATCGAAATCGGTTAATCTAAAAAATATATGCCAGCAAACACGCATAACAAATCGTGATTTTTTTTTTTCAAGTTTATCCCAGACAACGTTGACTTTTCTACTATATTATTTGTAGATTCTGAAACGCGCCATCGTTGTGTGTTACAGTCGCTTGACTTAGGCGAGTGTTTTTTTCAGTTTTGATTTTCCTATCATTTTATTATACAGGGAGTACAAAAAGCACTCCCGAAAACGAAGACTGGTGATAAGCCTTATCGCGCGTTGTGAAAGGGGGCTAGACGGAAAAAATTCTTACGAAAAGTTGTCACAACACTTTTTTTGTTTTAGATGATTATCGCTAGATGGCGCTGTGATCAAAATATTCTAAAACACGTTCCTTATCGCGCGTTACGTTAGGAAAAAAAAATATAAAATATCTTTTAATCGAAAGGAACTTCGTTCTATTCGGGTGTCCCATGACACCTCTCAAGTTTTTTTTTTTCAAAAAACTTAACATCCCAGGTATCGTATAGTACTACCACCAGCCTTCATTTTCGGGAGTGCTCTTTACACACCCTGTTTGTATAGATTAAATATCTCTTACCAACTCTTCCTACAGGAGTTTCGACAGGTGCCACAATATGTTCTCCTGCGTTCGAAAAGTCACTCTCTTTCAATCTCACTTTCTTTTCGGGTATTTCCACGTCAAAAAGATGTAATTTTCTATACGTTTGCACTAAAGATCCATTGTTATCTATTATTATATGCGTGTTGTACATTTTGTCAGGGTTTTTTTCGTCCTAAAATTTTTTAAGATCTGAAAAGTATTCTAAATGTCTTTTTTTAAACGAGGCTTGGTCTTTTAAGGTAGGCCAGTGTCTTTTGACAATGCAGAGGTCCATGAGCGACGGTAACCACTTACGATCAGGTGGCCTGCTAGCTTGCCTACGAGACAATAAAATAATGATTATGCTGAAATTTGCTGCAAGGAAACGTTCTTTTTAAAGTTGTACTAAAAACAGAGAATTTTCACTCGATTTTCTGAAATATCTTTTTTACCACAAAAAAGAATCATCAAAATCGGTTGCACAAACGTCAAAGTTCCACCGACAAACGTTAAGTATCTTCACTTACTCTCTCGTGCACCCCTCCCATAGACAACCAAACTCCGTATTTGGCTGCCAGTTCCTTATATTTTCCTACAATTTCTCCGCTTTCTATCGGCTCGGAACACTTCACAATGTCCTTTTTATTCTCACACATATAATCACACGCTTCAGGGAAGAATAACATCTAAAATACATAATTATAAGGGTGTAATTTGAAATTTATTTATTGGAACGAAGTTCCTTATCGCGCTTTATCGAAAGGGGGCTAGACGGAAAAAAATCTTACGAAAAGTTGTCACGACACTTTTTTTGTTTTAGATGATTATCGCTAGATGGCGCTGTGATCAAAATATTTTATTTAAGATAGAGACAGACGTTTTAAACTAACTAATTATTATAACTTAAAAAAATAAAATTTTATTACGATTCCTACACTAATTAATCGAAAGGAACTTCGTTCCATCCGGATGTTCCTTGACACCTCTCAAGTTCTTTTTTTGCATTGTCACGCGATATACATTTGTATGCAAAATGTCAGTTCAATCGGAAACCGGGAAGTTTGTCAAATTTAGCTTGCAACCACCCGAACTTCCATAGTTACAGTACAAGTTAAAATTAAGCTTTTATTACCTGCACTTTTTCATTGGCAGCTTTCTCAATAAGTTCTCCTACCACTTTCAAATTTGTTCCTTTATCTGCTACTGATGTCATTTGACAAACAGCTATTCTGGAAGCCATTGTACTGTAATACTTTTTTAATTCTATTTGCGAGTTTCTTAATATTCGGAGAGGCCAGAACTGCAAAAACAGTAAGTTAAGTTTTTTTTTTATTGCCATGTAGGCAGACGAGCCAACTGTGCACCTGATCGTAAGTGGTTACCGTCGCACATGAACCTCTGCAATGTCAAGGGACACTAAGGGGTCGCTACCTACGAACTAACTTTAAGGACCCTCCTCAAGCCTCGTTTGAAGAAGGACAAGTCATAGCGCTCAGGGAATACCGAGGAGGGGAGCTCATTCCATAATGGTAATGGGATTTATCCAATATCACTACATAGTATAAAACAAAGTCGCTTTCTCTGTCCCTAAATCTCTATGTATGCATAAATCTTTAAAACTACACAACAGATTTTGATGCGGTTTTTTATAGTGATTCAAGAGGATGGTTTATGTGTATAATACATGCATGATATAGGAGAGAAACATTGATAATTTTAGCAGTTTTTGTGATGTGATTGTCAATAAGCATATTGCTCTCTGAATTTTTCATTTGTGACGTAGATGGAATTGTGCTGATTAGCTATTACTAGATACAATATTACAGTATAAAAGTGGCCAAAATAAATAGTTTAGTTGTCTTTTGATTTCATTGTGCACATCTAAAATGCAAAACATGGATTCTCTGTCATGGATTGTGGACATGGAGGATGTGTGGACACTTCCACTACTCCCAGGCACTACTGGTGAATGGATTAAAAAATGTGTGAATAAATAAATGGTATGTAATATTGACGTTCATAAGTATGTATAATGCACCTAAATTGAATAAATGATTTTGACTTGACTAATGGATTAAAACATGTCTCTTTAGGTCAGTATATCTTGTATTTTAAGATTGATAGGCATGCAATATTAATGACAATTTAACATTATATGTGAAAAATAATTAAATAATATTTTCAACCAGTAAAATATAAAACTGAATATTAGACGTCGATCAAATTTATTAAAATGACAAACAGAACAAAAATGGCTAAAGATTTTACTGTAAATCTGAATGCAAATAAAATAATCTTCATTATTTTCATAAAATTATCTTCCTTACAAGATAACTTCATAAAAGTGTTTTTTCTTCTGTAACTACTACTAAATGTTACTAGGATTCCAAACACATTTAAATAAATTCTAAATTTAATTTACAATCTATTGCACAGAATTAAGATTAGAGAGTTAACCTAAAAAATTGCGATAAAAAAATTGTATTGAAAAGTTTTATTGTACACTTTTACCTTCATTATATAAATATACAGCAATTTTGAGTAGTTGATAATAGTAACTATTATTTACTATTGATTTATTACATTTGTAAACTTACGATTTTTATCAATTTTGTAATCAGATGTTTTTGTTTTGATTTTGACACACAGATTATCTTTGACATTTTCAATGTTTTGTGTAATGTAATCTGTGGTGTAGCACTAGTGGTGTTTTAAAAATTTGCGACGTGTAATGAAACTGGTATTTTTAATACTCATTCCTGTATTTCTTTATTAACTAATTTGATCAATCAATCAATTCAACACAATTTAATGGAGCAAACTTGTCGACCATTTTTTTTCTGCTAGTAAATTAGGATACACTAGTTATAAATAAATTAAAATACTATCCAAAAATCGCTTTACGTTACATACGTTATATTTTTACGTGATAGATACGCTAATCGATTGCACTTCCCTTCAACCAAATTCAAGAGTTCAATGACTTTATTGCGTTCAAAAACTTTTTTTTAGCATAAAACATCACCTATTGTTAAGCTTACAAATATTCAACACTGTTATGTAATGTACAGAAACACAAACCAAAAATACAGAATCACTACCATTCCATAGTATTCAACCATAATTTTATTGAAGTCAAGTTTGACTTTCAACATAATATCTGTAGCCAACGAAATCGGGTTTTTGAACGCATTTGACATCTAGAATTTTCGGAAAGTGCTGAGTGTTTTTGCTTTTTCTCATTAGCTAAATAATTATAAAAATAAGTCGTTTAAGAATAGCTAAAGTGCTCTAAATAGGATAATAATAGATCTCACAATGACTGAAGAACAGAAGAGTCCTCCTGTGGCTCAGGTATTTTATTAAATACTATTTTTAAACCGACTCTCGAAAATGTAGATAAAAATATCTCAATTTACCCCAGAAATATATTTTTATATCACAGATTTTGTACAATATTTAAATTACCTGAACTGTGTAGTAATTTTTACCTAAAAGATGATCAATGATAAAAATGATTTTGTAGTCTTAGACAAAACAAAACACAATCGCTTAAATGCTGATGTTTTGGATTAAAAATAAAAAAAAGCCTAAGGCGCGCGCGACGGGAAAGAGTGCTGAGTGCGTAACGCGTCGCGCCGTCCCTCATTACTGCTGGGTTCTGGCCTCAGCTGGGGTTCGGATGCTGAGTGGGAGCGGTTAGTTTTAGTGCAGTTCAACTACCGAATATCCCAAAAATTTTTCTAAAAAAAAATACTGCATTACTAGAAACTATTCACTAGCTTATAAATGTTACTTTGTTGCAGGAAAAAGAAAAAGTAAAAATCAAACATGACTGGTATCAAACTGAAATACATGTGGTAGTTACGATTCTCATCAAGAATGCTCCACAAGATAAAGTAAAAGTACGATACGGTGAACGAACTGTGAGTATCAATACATTGTCCTTCGGATGTCACTACATGCCGTTTTGTGACGCATGACTGCATAGCCCGAGACCTAGTCCTTATTTTTGGGTATGCATTTGAGGCAAGCTGTTATAATATTATTATCACATTTCAGCTATCCGTATCTGCTATAACACTAGATTCAAACTCTGAGTACAGTTTGGAATTAGAATTGGCGCATGAAATTATACCCTGCAAGTGTACCTATAATGTAAGCCCATCAAAAATAGAGATCAAATTGCTCAAGAAAGTGGGACTGAGGTGGAACCAATTGGAAGGAGACTGCCCTGATCAGAAGATTAAGCCTATTCCACAGGGTGTGTATTTTACAAGCTATTTATATTATGTGAGTTCAAATAGAATCATAATAATTTAAATCAAATATTTATATCTAGTTCACTTCATTCATCGCATTAGTATCACTAAAGTCATCTATTTCTTTTTTTTTGCTTGTGTAATCATATTATTATTGGCATCATTCCAACTACCCATGTAAACAATTAATTAATATTGTAATTGATATTATGACCCTATCAGGTCCTCACGATACAGGCCAGGCCTAGTGTGAGGGTCACTGGAAACATATTATTTGTATAATAGTTTTGTAAAACGAAAGTGATGTTACGTATTGCCGTAGGCTTGTTTATCTATCACGCAATAAAAAAAAAAAAAAAAAAAAAAAAAAAAATATATATACTTTCTCTTTTGTATTTATACTCTCATTTAACTTTATCACAAACTCATATTTTCATGTGTAAACAAATAATAATAAATAAAAAAAATAATTTATTGACTAAAACGAGAAATTTGATGTTTCCCTTTCATTTAATCTATCATGTTTTTAGGGAGATTTGATACTTAAAAGTCACTTTATCAATTGAAGCAAAATTAAAGGTGTGATTTTTTCGTGTTGTAACAGGTTTGATACCGGGGTGTACCAAGAAATTTAAAAAAGTCTATGAATGAAGTTTTGTTTTTTTTACAAAATAAAGGAATCATTCCTTTTAGCAAAATTAGCTAAAATCACTATTTGAAATACTTTCCCTGAAGAGGGTGTTTAAAAATTCCACCATGTTTATAATTTTTACTAGATTTTTAGACCATTTAAAAACTACTTTTCTGATATCCAACAAAAAAGAATTAAACAATTTAGGCCACAAAAATTTTTATTGATAAATTTTTCTTTATATTTTAGCTGTAATCGATGCATCTGGACCATCACAACCACCGAAAATATTCAGAAAAGACTGGGACAAAATAGAAAAAGACATAAAGAAAATGGTAAGACTATTGTTTTTACCCTGTAGGTAACATCACGACACACCACACTCACTGTATCTACAAGACTCTCTGAGCATGAACCCGCGAGTTACTGTTGTGTTTACCACATACTTGTAGAAATCGCACGTTTAGCGAGCGATTAAAAACAATGAACAACATTTGCAACAACGTTGAAATACACCTCAATACAACTCAATTAATTAAATATCGTGGTAAGAACCCGTTGAAAAGGCATGAAAGTATTATAGAAAACCGCGAGTGTCTGAATAAGTTTACTTTCTACTTTATCTTCTAGGAAGAAGAAGAAAAACCCGAAGGTGACGCAGCATTGAACGCTCTCTTCCAGAAGATATACGGAGAAGGCTCGGACGAGGTCAGGAGAGCAATGAACAAGAGCTTTGTAAGTATAGTAGGATGTAAATTTTTATGATTTTTAATTGATTCTTCTACTTAATTCTTCAAACGAGGGTTGAAGAGAGTCCTTAAGGGTAGGCTGTAGGTAGCGGGGCAGTATCGCCTGACGGTGCAGGGGTCCAAGAGCGAAGGTAACCGCTTACGATCAGGTGACCCATTAGCTCCTCTGCCTCTCTGTTTTCAAATTGACTATTTGTTTTGTGACAATATACCTTTAGTTTGATTGAATTGAAAATTTGCTGTCTCTCATATAATTTCTTAATTAATCGATTTCGTTGATTCTTTTTTTGTTATATAGCATGTTATATAGCATTTTTGTTTTTTTTTTTTGACGGGAGGAAATCGCCTGACTTCCACTCGCCACTGGGGTATGTGGGGGGTTGAACCGCACTAAAACCTCCCTTGCTCACGCTCGACGTCCGATCCCCGGCCGGGACAGAACCCGGCACGAGGCTGGTAGGGATGACAGGACGCGTTCGCGATTGTCGCTCACGTATCGCCCCGTCACCCTCGTTATATAGCACAGAAATTCTTTAGCATATTTTCTTTTTACTTAGTTTGGGTGGACCGATTTGAATGATTCTGGTGTCAAATGGTCGAACTAAGCATTAATTTTTTTTTTAAGATCGAACGAGTACTTTTGGATACGTCTTTGAAAATTAGTATTTTTAACTCACAACATTTCACATGCGTGTATTTCTTTTTTATATTAACCGATTTCGATGATTCTTTTTTGTTAGATTGCAGATATTTTGAGCATTATCTCATACAAATTTGATAAAGATCTGTCTGGTAGTTTTTGTGCTATGCTTGAGAAACGGAAGTCGGTCGTTTTTATTTTTGATATAAAAATATCTTCAGGTCGAATCCGGTGGAACAGTATTAAGTACAAACTGGAATCAAGTAGGTCAAGATAAAGTCGAAGTTAAGCCACCAGATGGCGTTGAATATAAAAGGTGGAATCCCTAAAAATATACATTTTGATAATTAGATACAGGGTGTATGAAGAACATTCCCGAAAAAAAAGGCTGTACCTACTAGTGATACTTGGATGTTAAGCTTTTTAAAAAAAAATATAGTCTGAATGGATCGATGTCCTGGCTTATCGTCACAGGTATCACTAGCACTACCACCAGTCTTCGTTATCGGGAGTGCTTTTATACACCCTGTATATTAGACCTCACTATACAGGGTGATTTGTTAATGATGGTAGAATTTGAAGGAGGGTGATGAGTGCTCTGTTCTAATACGGAATATTATAAAAAAATCTATCTATCTATATAAATAAAAATGAATTGTTGTTCGTTAGTCTGATTAAAACTCGAGAACGGCTGGGCCGATTGAGCTGATTTTGGTTTTAAAATGTTTGTCGTAGTCCAGGGAAGGTTTAAACGGTTAGAAAATACCCGGAATTTTTTTTTGACGCACGACGAAGTTGTGCGGGCCAGCTAGTAGATTTATAAAAATCAACAAAACTGTAAAAAAAATTGGACAACAGTATTAAGTAACAACCTCAAGTGATCTCGCGCACTCCGACACATCAGCTGTGGAGGGACAAGTTTTGCAAGAATTTTAGATACTTTTAAGTTGCGATTACTAAGGCATTAAGCCATATTCTTTGGTAACAATATTTTTACTGGTCGTTTATAACCGTCAGCTACCATGACCTTCAATATGTACCCTCACTAAGAAATCACCCTGTATATTTTTGGTCCTATCTATTTGATTTTTTGTAAGAACTCAGAAAATCTAATAATAAAAAAATCTTTTTTTTTTACTATTCTTGTATTTTCACATTATGACTAAGAATGAACAATAATAATTGCAAAAATGAATAGATAGGACAAAATTGATGTGCAGATAATTGTGTGAAAATAGAGATTTATATTATTATCTAAATCGACTAAATCGTAATTTTTGATTAAACGCACAAAATCAATATTAAACTAAAGCTAAACTAAAGCCTTTTTAGTTGATTTAAAAAAGAAAAAAAATCATTCATTATTATAATTGGAACGAAGTTCCTTATCGCGCGTTGTGAAAGAGGGCTAGACGGAAATTCTTATGAAAAAGTTGTCACGACACTTTTTTGTTTTAGATGATTACCGCTAGATGGCGCTGTGATCAAAATATTTATTTAAGATATAATAATTAGTTAGTTTCTCTCTTCTCTCTTTCTATAAGAGAGAGAGAGACAGACGTTTTAAACTAACTAATTATTATAACTTAAAAAAATATTTTTTTATTACAATTCCCTCACTAATTAATCGAAAGGAACTTCGTTCCATCCGGGTGTCCCTTGTCACCTCTCAAGTTTTTTTATGTAAGTGTAGGAAAAAATTATTTGTTTCTTTTTACCTATCGATAATTAATCTATAGTCATTACATTTAATGTACTGTAGTGTAGTTATAATATAGTCTATATTTGTGTACTCTTAGTCTAAGTTTTTGAATAAATATGATTTTCGTCGTGTTTTCGTGTTTAATTTAAATAAAACAAGATCATTCTTAAGATATTTATTTAGGAGTATTGACTAGCTTATTTATCATTAAAAATGTTGTCAATGTAAGAGTGTCTTAACACAGTGTTAGATCAACTATTATAAGATTAGAGAATAAAGAGGACAGAAACTGTACTGGAACAACTCATTACTGCCCACTGTTGGGCTCAGGTCTCCTCAGAAGAGGGATTAGTCATAGTCCACCACGCTTGCCCAGTGCAGATTGGGGACTTCACAAATTTTCGAAGGATTTTTAGAATCCTTTTCCGACATGCAGGTTTTCTCACGATGTTTTCCTTCACCGGTTTTAGTTAGTGGTGTTGTGAAAAATTGCACATATTTTTACATTAATATTTAGAGGTACAAGCGTGAACCTGCGACCTCTCGTACGGATGACGCATTCAAAATACGTGTTTTTCCGAAGTATCTAATAAAAAGTAGGTATCTTTTTAAATCTTTTTTGGTAGTTAGAATTCGAATAAGAATTTTTCTTTTTTTTAACCCTTAAATGGAGAATGTAGTTTTTAACAACATACTAAACATCACAGATCAAATTGACCTTCTTTAAATTTTCTTACTTCTTATTTCTGAACGAATTTTGTACTATTTTTTTTAAGTATAGTAAATTCATGTCTAGATTTTTGTATGTACTCATTTTTTCCTAGACAGTACAGTAATAAATGTCTATTACACAAATATATATTTTTTTTAAAACGTAAAACAAAAATCGTCCATTTAAGGGTTAAGGTCCCTATCTCTGATAGGCTTGTGTATTTTCCGTAGCGATAAGCAAAGTAATAACGTATTTCGTTTCAAACAAAACCGTAATTACATTTCTAAACAGTTTCATAGTAATAAATAGAAACCTGACTCTTACATTGACAACCAAAAAAATATCAAATCTTCACACAAAAACTTAAAATCTAATCACTCTCAACCCTTAGTGCTGCCAGCGTTAAACAAATCCATGGTAGCTTTACTGACAATGTTCTGGTAACTCTGAACGTGACCTTCGTGAATGGTAGAAATTTCACCTGAACTTGGCAACCCGTTGCGAACAGCAGGTGCTTTTTTACCGTTTGTGATGCTGTTTAGTTCTATGATATCTGAAAGTATGGTAAGCATGTTTTATTTTATTATTGGAACGAAGTTCTTTATCGAGCGTTGTTAAAGGGGGCTAGATGGAAAAAAATCTTACGAAAAGTTGTCACGACACTTCTTTTTGTCACGACACTTTTTTGTTTTAGATGATTATTGCTAGATGGCGCTGTGATCAAAATCTTTTAAAACACGTTCCTTATCGCGCCTTACGTTAGGAAAAAAAAAGATATCTTTTAATCGAAAGGAACTTCGTTCTATTCGGGTGTCCCATGACACCTCTCAAGTTTTTCTAAATAGACGGATGAGATAATGGGCCAGATGATCATAAGTGT
This sequence comes from Trilocha varians, assembly GCA_030269945.2. Classification (NCBI taxonomy): domain Eukaryota; kingdom Metazoa; phylum Arthropoda; class Insecta; order Lepidoptera; family Bombycidae; genus Trilocha; species Trilocha varians. Next base: position 13,509,488 of record AP028278.1, on the reverse strand, counting down.
GTTAAAGACACTCATGAACCTCTGCAATGTCAGGGGACACTGAAATGTCGCTACCTACGACCTATAAGGAATTATTTACCTTCTTAAATGACTAAGGTCAGTATATAAAGCGAAATGATGTTATGTTTAGAAATTTCGACAAAAACATTTTGTTGGAATGAAAAAAAATCTTTAAATTATATGCAACGATTTTTCACAGAAAGCCAGACGCCAAAGCAAGAAAGCTAAATAAATGAACGATCAGGTTTAGGTCACCTATCTGAGTGGAAAAATAAATAATAAAATCGCTTTACCTTCTTTTTCAACACTCTTTTTCTTCTGCATAGCAACAACACACGGCCCTTTAGCTAACGACCAAGATGGCACTGAAGGTTCCTCTCTTTTTATAGGCTCTAAAATGTTCCTCCTAGACCTCATAATATTAGGCAAATCCCTCGACAAATTAGACTCAACACTATTTTCTACTATATTAGTTGCTTCCGAATTTTCTGGCAACATTTCCTTCAAACTGTCACTTCGTTCCATTTTTAATTTTTGAATAGATATCGTAGAATTTTCGACTGGTAACACTGCGGGTTCCATTTTGGAAATTTGACTTTCAACAGTGAAGATTTCTTTGGAAACGGACGGTCTGATTTCATCTGAGTTGTTGGTTTCAGTACTGTCTTGGGGTAATAAGGTTTTTGTGTCCACTGTTTTGGAGAAACCGTTGAATTTTGGGAAATCGCTTTCGATTGATAATGGCGGGGCTGAAGCCGAGTATTGATTGTACATGCTACCTATTAGTTCTTCAGTACGTCTGAAAAAAAATTAAAGAAAACTCTTAAATACAAGAATTAAAAATTCTGGATATCATGTAGCAGAAGAGTGTTAGTAAAACTAAAACGAGCCTAAACATGACGGGTTTATCTTGTTTAGTACAAGTTCCTATGACCACCTTCCGAATCCATCATCAGATCAGCGACATTTTGTCACATTATTGCAATGTCACGCGATATACATCTGCGTGCAAAATGTCAGGTCAATAGGAAACCAGGAAATTTGTCTTTAGCTAGCAAGATTCCACCCGAACTTACATAGTTACATCCAGTGCAAGTTAATATAAAGCTTGTAGTAACTGAGAGGCAAACCAACCTTGTTAAAGGAATAATAACAGTTTGCGGCGCTCCATTTGGTTCGTAAGGGTTTCTTCCGAAGCCGTCTAGATTGGAACTACCCGTAATCTGAAATAAAAATAAATAAAAATATTCTTTCATGCATTTTCAACGGGTTCTTACCACGATCTTTAATTAATTGAGTTGTCTCGATATTTCGTTGTTGTTGCAAACGTCATGATCACGAGAAGACTAGATACTGCGGGTCGATTTACGAACAAACAAATCTGTCTTTCTCGTTCTTTTTTTTCGGAGAGTCTTGTAGATACAGTGAGTGTGGTGTGTCGTGATGTGAGTTCGAGTTCCAGTGGTACTACCCAAAAGCGAATTAATTAATTAAATATCGTGGTAAGAACCCGTATAAAATGCATGAAAATATCATAGATAACCGCGAGTGTTTGATTAATTTTAGAAGTTTTTAAGTTCCTGGATATGTAAACGTAATAGCCCTGGTATTTTAAAGATTCAAACCACTCACCGTCAGGTCGGTTATAGACTTGTTTATCTGTATAATAATAAAAAAACATTTACCTGCATCACACCAATCTGTGTTGTTCGCACGTGGTAAGGAAAGTTCTTGTTTGCGAAAACTGGTAGAGTTAATAGCTGTAAAACAAGATTAATTGGAACGAAGTTCCTTATCGCGCGTTGTGAAAGGGGACTAGACGGAAAAAAATCTTACGAAAAGTTGTCACGACACTTTTTGTTTTAGATTAGCGCTAGATGGCGCTGTAATCAAAATCTTTTAAAACACGTGCCTTATCGCGCGTTACGTTAGGAAAAAAAAAAATAAGATATCTTTTAATCGAAAGGAACTTCGTTCTATTCGGGTGTCCCATGACACCTCTCAAGTTTTTTAGTATTATATTATTAAGAATTATTAATGTTGTTGTTATTCCTTGCGCATAGGATGGACGTTAGGGTAAAAAATCTCTCATTATCTATGGTTTAAACGGATGATCAATGATGATGGTATCATTAAGCGTTGTGGACTATACCTGCTCCCTCTAAAAACGATAAGAACCCAGCAATGCCAAAATAATTAATATTTTTTATCAGGCAGAGTTGCTAGCACACATTAATTTACGATTAGTGTAAGTTGGCAACACTGTTTCTTAAAATTGTTCCTCACCAAAAACATGATGTGCCCGCTAAATGTGATGAACAAAAGGACAGCTGCTACGACGCTTTCTCGCACCCATTTATCTGAAATTATTGAGACAAAAAAATACTTTACGAAAACCAAATTTAACCAAATGAAACAGGAATTATTTTTTATATATATAAGATAATAATTACCTATGTAAGAATTAGCAGTAAGAATAAACAACGGTCCGGCATAGAACCACAACGTGCCGCAGATGAAAAACGGACAGTAAAACATGTTCTGAAAACAAATACTACCATTTAGTAGGATTTCATAACATGGCAACATTGATTGCAATATGGAGAACTTTTTGGAGGGAAAATGAAGTAAATGTTTAAAAATAAATTAGGCAATTACGATAATTTTCAATGCAAAAATATGTATCCTTGGATTAAAATATCAAAAACATTTTAAAAATTGGTAGGTACGGTGATTTACTTTTTATACGAATGTTTTTTTAATCATAATTTTTTTTGTACTTAGTGTAACATTAAATTCTGATGTTACTATCTATTAGCATGCTGTTTGTACCTATTATTTCAGTGACATTTACTCATGTGTATTTTGATTACTTATTTATTTGTATGTGTTTTGGTGTTACTTTGTTGGTACAGCTCAATAAATAAATAAATAATCGTAATGATACGAGAAAAATATTACAAGTAACATTTCTACAAAAAAAACATCCATCTATAAAAAATACATCACGACAACAATAACCATTTATAAACTTACTTTTTCCGGATATTTTTTGACGGTGAAAAAAGTCGAATAAGCGAAAACACACCATCCTATAATTCTTAAGACTATTATACCGTAGCCTGCTGGACTTTCATATAAATATAATACTTCACCTGGGTCGAAAGCCTGAAAGTAGAATTAATTGTTTTTTAATAATATTTTTATTACAAAAATGAAATCGACCGACTTCCATTTCTCAAGCATAAGCACAAAAACTATTGGTCAGATCTTTATCAAACTTTATCAGGCAATGTCTAAAGTACTGTTTCCTAACAAAAAATAGAATCATCGAAATCGGTTCAAATACAATACATGTCAAAATCCATTGCAAATCGCGAAAATTTTGTCCGTTCAAAATACACATTTTTAAACACAGATCCAAAAGTACTTGTTCGATCATAAAAAAAAAGAGTATGGGACCTAAGTTCAACCATCACCTTTCATCTGATACCAGAATCATTCAATTCAGTCCACCCAAACTAAACTTGTGAAGGAACTAACATAAAAGGAAGTCAGTCAATAACTAAGTTTTAAAACTCACCTTAGCCTGATACACGAATAACACAACATAAGTCACCAGATAACAACACATAAAGACAGTCAGTTTGACGGTAAAGCTGACTTTTAGTCGGCCTCTAGTAATTGTATATCCTTTTGCCATTAACACAAGTAACAATAAGAATGACATCTCAGCCATACCGCAGAGAAATTGTCCTGAAAGTTATACAGGGTGAGTTTTCGCTTCTATTTGCCCCTTGAATGTACCGAAACTCGATTCATATTTCAGACATATTCGCATTCGCATTCTCGAAAGCATAAAAATAAATACAAATAATTTATTTTCAAACATTAAAACTAGTACATATTATTATAGGTGAGATCACGATGGTAAATAAAGATTTTGTAGATCGTCAACACTTATTGGACCGCAAAGCTTTGATGATAAGAATAAAATGTTATTGGAACGAAGTTCCTTATCGCGCGTTATCGAAAGGGGGCTAGACGGAAATTCTTATGAAAAAGTTGTCACGACACTTTTTTGTTTTAGATGGTTATCGCTAGATGGCGCTGTGATTAAAATCTTTTAAAACAATTCCTTATTTTGTTTTATATGGTTAATGCTAGATGGCGCCGTGATCAAAATATTTTATTTAAGTTATAATAATTAGTTTAAAATGTCTGTCTCTCTCTTATAGCACAATTCCCTCACTAATTAATCGAAAGGTACTTCGTTCCATCCGGGTGTCCCTTGACACCTCTCAAGTTTTTTTTTAGTGTGTAGGGAGCTATAATATAGGGAATATGTAAAAATACTGTTACATTGACATACTCAAACGCATCAGAGATTCTAAAAACAGAAACGGTTCTAAGTTGTATTTCGACAGGTCATTCACCACACTACAACTGGGATAAAGTTACAGACCCACCCTGTATAAGATATAACTAATAACTTACCGAGTATAATAGTTCCTGGACTACCCACACCATTTGCAGCATACCTAATATAAGCCAAACATTGCATCATAATACCGCAGTGTTGCACGACTATTGAGAACAAGAATAGTTTGTACGTAGAATGGAGGAGATGCCGCGATTTCAACTCAACACTGCATAGAACAGCCGCTATCATTACTAGGGCATATGATAGCATGTAGGCTAGCAACACTGGTAGTACATCTGAAAAAAAATACCAAAGTTGAAAATGATTTCCATTTAAGAATAGCATAATTTAAAAGTTCGATATCTCTGGTTTGATAATATCAAAACCGGATAACTTTGACATAGGACCACGTTTGAAATATCTTCTTTCTAACAAAAAAGAATCATCAAAATTGGTTTATAAACAACGAAGATATCCGAATGTTTCTACGACTTATGAATTAGATATTTCAAAGTTCCACTAACACCTGTGACCACTTACCAACACTTGAAAGCTGTAAAAGAAATATACAGGGTGGTATTTTTTAACGCCAGGAAACATTACTTTATTTTTGAAAGATACAACTGCATTCAAAGCTTTTTTTCAATTTCTTGTTATACCCGAGAATAGAACCTGCTACAAAAAATCACACCCTGTATTGCATCAATCGATAGAGTGACTTTTAAGGATCAATGAAAGCAAAACTACGAAATTCAAGTTTTACTCATTTATTTCATCAAACGAGTCATAATTAACAAGAAATCATTGACTACTGTTCAAAAAATCCACCCTGTATAATATAATACGAACGACACGTCAAATATTAAAACTATTCTAAAAACTTCTACTTACAAAACTCGTCGGCTGAAAAATGTTCGTGCCAAAAATCACCAGCAGGACCATTTGTCATAAGAAATTTATACCTCACATCCAAACCCTGTAATAAACAATTAAAAATCGTTCAGGTAAAATGCAGTTAATTTTTAAAGTTATTTAGACTAATATTAAAGAAAACTCTTTAAGTACAAGCTTTTAAGATCCTGGATATCATGTAGCAGTAGAGTGCTAGCTAATACAAGTAAAACGAGCACAAACACGACGGGTCCATTTAGCCAAGAGTCCCTATGGCTACCGAATCCATCATCAGATCAGCGCCATTTTGTCATATTATTGCATTATCACGCGAATTCACGCGATATATACCTACGTGCGTTATTTCAATCGGAACCGGGTAGATTGTCAAAATTAGCTTGCAAGATTCCACCTGAACTTACATAGTTACATCCAGTGCAAGTCCCAAATATTTATGTGGTAACAGTGGACTTATGGACTTATCTCCGACCGTGCGAGGTAGTGTATGGTGGTCAGACCGAAGCCCACTGTAGTAGATTTCAGATGTCGTATATATGCGAAGATTTTTGCAAATGTTGTAACCGCGATTCAGGATCTATTATTGGTCGCCATTTATAACATTTCTGACTAACCTTCGATCCATCGCAGTTACTAATAGCAATGAACCACCATCTCTCCCTTGCTGATCGGAATCTTCTCGAATTATGACAGGACACTATCAATCTTTCCATTCGATCGCCATTTGTCGATTGCAATCGTCTACTATTGTGACGTTCGTGAATATCAGCAGTGGATCTTTTAATTTTACGCTGGAAAACATTAATTTAGTTTTTTTTAAATCACTAAACAAAATTGGGTTGTCTATGGGCGATATTTGACAGTCGAGTGGTTAAGATAAATTTTAATCAATTGGAATAGAAAATCCCAGATCAGCACTAATTAAGCCTTAATAAGGTATTCCATTGAAGAGTATCTCACAGCTCCATTTTGACAGGCTTCGGACAGCCTTCCAACCCACAATCAAGACTATCTTGACCAAGATGAAAAATACACACATAATAAAGCTTAAGAGAAAGATTTTCATCACCAGCCAAGTCTCAGCATAATGCTATCAGTAACTAACCAGCGGGAAGGTTGGCCTTTTAAAAAATGTAACAAATGTATTCCCAGAGCGCTATGACTTGTCCTTCTTCAAACGAGGCTTGAGGAGGGTCCTTAAAGCTAGGTCGTAGGTAGCGACCCCTCAATGTCCCCTGACATTGCAGAGGTTCATGAGCGACGGTAACCTCTTACGATCAGGTGGCCCGTTGGCTCGTCTGCCTACATGGCAATAAAAAATGAAATAAAAAAAACTAATGATGAGCGCCATTTTGTCATATTATATCATTGTCACGCGATATACATCTGCATGCAAAAATAAATGTCAGCTCAATCGGAAAACGGGAAGTTTGTCAAATTTAGCTTGCAACCACCCGAACTTACATAGCTACATCCAGTGCAAGTTAATACAAAGCTTGTCACTCACTGTACTCTTATATTTTTCGTCAAAAAGTATCTCGACGTCCCGTAGTTTTCCAAAACTTCCATTCGCTTGCGGTCCTATACTCTCCCACAAATCATCTTCGGGATAAGGCGTAGTAACATTAAACTCATCCGTCGGCACCAATTCGTACCACGTGGTAGAATTTGTATGAGAAATAGTAGAATTTGTATGGAAAGTGGTAGGATTTGGGTTCATTGGTGTGGTAGCACTGGTCGATTTTAGGAATTGGTCGTAGTACATTGGGTCTCTTGGTTCGCTTATTGTCGTAGTTTTTGGTTTTATAAATGGGTTTTTCGTGGTTGTTTGGGTTGTGGTGGGGCTGTCGAAATAAATATATATAATTTTACAAATAATCGAATTGAAAATTGATGGTTGCCACGAGTTTAATTAACGATAGTCCAAGGTCGTCTGCGTCACATAATGACATCAGATTGACGTCGATCACATCGTAACTTCCGTGATATTTTTTGAAATATTAATTTTATAAATATGTTAAGGGCAATTTTAATCTACATGTGATCTTTTATAGGATTTATTAAGATAAGAAATTCGAAATATATTTATAACGAGTATTTTTTTTTTTTAAATCTACCATAATGAAATACCTTTTTGAGGCTGGCAACTCTTTATTAGCTTTGGTAATGATGCATCCAGAATATTCTGTATCTGGATACCAGTGGGATAATTTAATGATCTGATTCTGTCCAGCTTTGTTTAAAATCGCCTCTCGCTCTTTGCAACTCTGAAAATAAATGCACAAAAAATAATTAAAATCTTGAGATGTAAAAACGAATCGCAAAATGTGTTGGTAAGCGCATAACTCATCAACGCCTAGGCTTGCAACAGTGTTGAAATATCGGGATCACTCATTTAATCTGTTAACGTAATAAATTTAATTTAATTTCATAAAATTTTGTAACGTAATATGATCTATGATTAAAATAAATAAATAAAACATACCGTGGTAAGAACCCGTTTAGTAATTGTGTAAATGATGTTTATTTCTTTAAAATTAAGTTATTAAGTTCGGGTATTGGCCCACCTCTCACTCCCACCACTGTAACTCCTGTGTAGGGGGGATCCACAGCGGCGACCATCGTAATGACTCTGAGCAGTGAAGCCCAGGAAAACCCGAGGGAAAGCTAACTTGTCTTGGACCCCGCAACGAATTTAATCAGAAGATGATAGAAGGAGTAGGAAAAACATGAGTTTCGACTTCCCTTCTCGCAAAGCGGGAGACAATAAAATAACATTGAAAGGTGCATTACGCCAGAATTGAGAAAAGCACCACGGACATTTTATTAAATTTATTGGACCTAGTTAAGTAAGTTATTAAGTTATTTTATATATATTAATTTATTAAAAAACACACTTCAATTACACGCTTTTAAAGGAAATCGGGAATTTTGTCAAACTCGCAAGATCCCACCCGAACTTACATTACCATTTACCACCACCCGAACGTAGGTACATAGTTACATCCAGTGCAAGTTATTCGGGTATTGGCCCACCTCTCACTCCCACCACTGTAACTCCTATGTAGCCAGGAAGGATCCACAGCGGCGACCATCGTAATGACTCTGAGCAGTGAAGCCCAGGAAGCCGAGGGAAAGCTAACTTGTCTTGGTCCAGTGCAAGTTAATATAAAGCTTGTAAAAACGACAGTCTAAATCATGGGTCTAATTCTACTTACCTTGCTGCTGTGATAAACGGAAGGCCACTGGCTACTATCATCGTAATACAACAATAGATTGGGTATACCCATTTCCTTGTCATATTCTATGAGGTACTCGAACTGACCATCTAGCGATAGAAAACAAAAACGGGAGAGGAAGGCCCAGTTCTGAAAATTTTAGAAAAAAACTAAATTATACACAGGGATCTGTAGTCTTGTGTTTTCTATACTAATATTATAAAGAAGAAAGATTTGTTTGTTTGTAATGAATAGTTTCCGAAACTTTCAAAAATTCTTTCACTACACATAGGCTATATTATATAAAAAAAAATTAGGGATCCTTACTAAAACTCCAATAATGTAACATAAGGTGTAAAAAAATTACCTGAAAAATTCCCTACGTCGCGTACGCTGCGAAAACTATTGATGATAGAACAAAATGATGTATGGTTTTTAGGTATTATTAAGACAAACAAAAAAGTCCGCGACAGCATATATCTAACTATTAGAATTGGTCATACTTTTTCAGTATCATAAAACAGCAATAATAGTTTTGCACACACATCGGGGGCGACGCGACGGGAAAGAGTGCCGATGGCGTAACGCGTCGCGTTGTCCCTCATAACCCCGTGCTGGGTTCTGGCCTCAGCCGGGGTTCGGACGCTGAGTGTGAGCGGTTAGTGCGGTTCAATGATGCAGTGATTTCCTCCAACTAAAAAAAAAAACACACATCTTCATACATCACACCACTTAAACTTACACAAAGTTACTAATCCACCCTGTGTTGTGACAAATTATTACAGTTTACACTTCATTATTTTTTTTTAGCCGAGTATTCAACTGTTTCAGGCGGTTGTTTTGGCGTTTTAAGAGGTCCGCGCACACTGAGACGCATTACTACCCATCCGCCTTCCATACATTTCGTCTGAAGTACGTCTGAAGTAGCGCACACTTAAGCGGGCCGTAACTCAATTTCGTTGCGTTGCGACCCGCCTTCGATTGCAAACAACAGATTTTCCATCAATATTCCTACCTCTTTGGTGTCAATTCTTCCCTCCACCCATTTTGTGAAAACGCCTGGCAACGCTATCAATAAAACAAAATATATTCCCAGCAACTGCGCCATTTTATTACCTTTCCGGCATTATGATCTGCAAACAAATAGCTGTACTGTAACAACCCATTACTGCCCACTGCTGAACTCAGGTCTCCTCAGTAGAGGGATTAGGTATAGTCCACCAAGCGAACACAATGTGGATTGGGGACTTCACATATTGCAGGTTTCCTCACGCTGTTTTCCTTCACCGTTCTTAGCCAGTGCGTCGCCTCAGTGCTTGTTTGGCCAATCTGACATTTTTTACGAAAATGACTTTTTAATGCAGTATTATAAAGAATAAAATTTGCATCCGACTGGTAAAATATTTTTTTTAAATATTCAATTCTAAAACAATAAAATCTCATTTCAATTTTTTTCTCAACACGGCACTTAATAAAAATTCTGTGCTTGTTTGCTGTCTCTTGTAAAATTTGCTCGAGTGCAGATTGGCCAAACAAGCACTGAGGCAACGAGTGGTATTGTGAAAAATTGCACATAAATATTTTTCACCTTAAGATTTAGAGGTACAAGCCGGTTTAGAACCGACCTCCCGTACGGAAGGCAAGCGCTTCAACCACTACCCCACCACGAGAGATAATTACCTACAGGCAAGGTTTACGACCTATTGATCAGGACTCTAGATTGAGGAACCTCACGATACGCGCCGTGTCAAGAAACAACGTTTTCTGAAGCAGATCTTGAGAACTTTTTGATGTGAAACATCTATAGTCGCACATAAAACCGAAGACTCACTCTCCCTTTTTGGGTAGGCAGAAGATCATTGTAACGATATATAAGAGGTCTATGTCCAGCAGTGGATGCCTACTGGTTAACGATGAATTTTATGCCTGAGCAACTCTTATGAAATGAAATGAAATACTTTATTTTCAACATTGATGACGTACTCATTCTTGTTGACGTCAAAAGTTAAAAGCTACCACCAGTTCGGACACAAAGAAATAATAGTTGTAGCCACCGTCCTGAGAATAACTGGCAAGAAATTCAGCGGGCATGTGTTTTTTCTTTTATGAGCATATATGTTTTTTAAGAAAGCCTAATGCCTAATAATGACTGGCCCACTTAGTATCAAGCCCAGTTATTTTCAGGTCAGAGGTAGCAACAGTTAAACCTTTAATAAAAGACATTAGATATATCAAATGGAAGTAGAATTTAAAGTGAAGTCTATTAAATACCTAGAGGTATGTTTAATGTCTAAAATGAAATGCCCTACTTTAGAAAACACGCCAACAATTATCATTGGTCATAGTCAAGTCATTGGTTATTAAACATACTTTAAAATTGTCTTTCTAATACTGTATTGAAAATAGATTTTTTTTTAATGTTTAATTTTCAAGCCATTTGGTAAATTAAAAAATGCTCTTCTAAATTATTATTTGACGAGTTGCTTTTTTACCGTACGTAACTTAAAATTATCATATTCTTACAATATTTTAGGTATAATAATACAAATATCTACTAATAAAATCACTTACCTTATTTAATACACTTTAGTTAGTTTAACGTAAATGCACTGATCTTACAATGTTTTGGAGTTTTAAGCTCCGTTGCCATGACAACCGTTTATGACGCCAAATGCGTTCAAAGTTAACTTTACGTGACGTGGGTATGTAATAGGGATGTAACGAATATTCGCATTCGCATTCGCAAAACATCATGCGAATGTTTTGACAAAAGTTAGGAGAATGTTGTGTTGATGTAGATGGAATCTGACAGAGCCGAAATAAAGGCTTCTACCTGCCCTTCAAGTCGTGGTGGCCGAGTGGTCGAAGCGCGTCCTTCCGACAAGGTCGCAGGTTCAAATCCGGCCGGCTTGTACCTCTAAATCTAAATGTAAAAAAGATTTATGTGCAATTTTTCACAACACCACTGGCTAAAAACGGTAAAGGAAAACATCGTGAGGATACCTGCATGTCGGAAAAGGGTTCTAAAAATCCTTTGAAGATATGTGAAGTCCCCAATCCGCACTGAGCAAGCGTGGTGGACTATGCCTAATCCCTCTACTGAGGAGACCTGAGCCCAACAGTGGGCAGTAATGGGTTGGTACAGGTACAGGTACCTGCCCTTCAAAATGAGCCTAAACTCGATGTGTCTACGACCTTCCGTTATCAAGATTATTTAAGGGGGGGTTACAACCATTTGGTGGGGGGAGGCAAGTATCCCTTCTAAGTAGATCCAGTACAGGTAAAATATAGGTACCAATTTTGTAGTCTTTGTAGATTATAGTGACTTTTAGAAGATACAGTTGATTTGTCAGTAAAAACTTTGAACTTATTGTTTGAAAGGTAAATGTCCAAAAATGATTATTCGCGCAACATCCCTAGTATGTAATAACCAATCTACCTGTCAAAATTGGTTTATTTACTTATGCCAAGTATGTACAAGAGACAAAATTGAGCACCATTCGACATTAGTTTTAAAACTTGTTTTATTTATATTCTCATATTATGTTATATTTTTGGCCAAACTGTAATAATCGCTGTTTGGGATGTTGTGTGTGGTTGAGATGATAAATAAGATAGTCCATCATTATGAATATAAAAAGTTTATTGTATATGCACAGATTTACACTTCACAGTCACCAAAGTTAATATTGTTCGAAGGAGCGTATTGAACTAGTTAAGAAAAGAAAGTCAATAGATTCAAATTAGTGATTCGGTAAACAACGAAAAGTTTATATTAATTACGTATTAGCGGCCGAGAATAAAGCGCACGGGTCGAACGTCAGAGGGCTCTAAGCAGACTGCCGGGTGACCGAGCGATGGCGGTTTTGCTTGCCGCGCGGGGTCGCGGGGCAGTGCGTAGGCGCTGCTATAGTACCAAGCCCCGTTGAAACTATATTTATCGCGCGGCAACATGGAATTATTACCTCTTGAATCTACATGATGAACAACAAACCGAAGTATTCGGAGCTTTGTATGTGTGTGAAAAATTTCTATGTGTTAAAAACTGGTCCAGTCATGTTTTTAAATCTCCCCAAAATTCGGGTACTTTTAGTGGTGATTTCCCGTGTAAACCGTAGAATACAGATTTTTTTCGTGATGGCTTTCTGATTCGACACATTCTTAATAATTTCTCTAATAATAAACACATCTTTATATAATTTTATGAATGTAATTTTTCAGGGTATTGATAAATTAAAAACAACGTGTAATCATTGAACTTATTTATTGTAGTTTAATTTAAAATACAATTACCTTAACACATTTTTCGATGCGGACAGCGACGTATTCATTGCGTTTTATACTCGTGATAGTATCTCCACGAAATGTCCCATTGGAATAAAACAAAAGTATTTTACTTCTACATTAATACCGTTGATAACATAACGCTTAATTTGGATATGTGCTAATTTCAAACAAACAAAATGCAGCTTTATAAATTTAGTAGTTTAAAAATATTTTATGATTTGTTAGCGCGTGAGAATATTAATAATATGAATTTATTGTGAATATTATATTATGATTTTGTATGTACCGTCACTAAACACCTTAGAAAAACTACAACGAAATCAAAACATTCATTCAGCATATAAAGTATTTCGACATTATCCAGGGTGATTTTTTAGAGAGGGTACATATTGCAGGAGGGTGATGAGTACTCTGTTCTAATACGGAACATTACAAAAAATAGGTAAAATTACAATTTTTTTTCTTTTTTAAATCTAAATTCGACCAAACTACCTCAAACATAAACAATTTCGGCTTAAAGACTGTTGACTAATGACCTCTAGTGATCTCGCGCACCCCACACCTCCGCCACGCCCATCAGCTGTCGAAAAACCATCATTTTGCAAGAATTTTAGGTATTTTTAAGTTGCGATTACTAAGACATTAAGCCATATTCTTTGGTAATAATATTTTTACTGGTCGTATATAACCATCATCTACCATCAATATGTACCCTCACTAGGAAATCACCCTGTATAAAAACACAAAAAATGAAAGTTAAACTGGCCACACAGTTGTTAAGTCAGTCCATAGCTATTGCCATTGAAGCCTGCATTAGCCATTCCCGGCAATCTAAAGTACTCATCAGGACGCTTCATTAGAGCCTAAACACGATGAGGTTATCTTGCTTAATGACGGAGTTCCCATAGCCACCTTCCAGCTCCATCATCAGACCTTGACCAACTGTAAATCTAAACCATTCTCGAATCTCCACGAACACACACAAAAAAAATCATCAAAATCGGTCCAGTCGTTTAGGAGGAGTTCAGTCACATACAGACGAACACAAGAAATATATATTACTAGCTGCCCCACGCAACTTCGTCTGCGTCGAAAAAATAAAAAAAAAATTAGGGGTGGACTACCCCTAACATTTAGGGGGATGAAAAATAGATGTTGGCCGATTCTCATAGATACCGGATAAGCACAAAAAATTTCAACAAAATCGGTCAAGCCGTTTCGGAGGAGTTCAAGTTCGAACACCGTGACACGAGAATTTTATATATTAGAGAAGAAGATGAAGTGAAAGTATCTGCTATCTAACCAAAATGAATTATCGAAATCGATTCACTAAAATTTACAATTGATAGTGAAATTTCGTCCGTTAAATAGATGCATTTGTTAGACTTTAAAAAATAAATAGGACCCTTAGACGACCATCGTCTTTCAAATGAAACATCCAAATCGGTCCACCCAAACGAAAACACATAAAAAAAACTTGAGAGGTGTCAAGGGACACCCGGATGGAACGAAGTTCCTTTCTATTAATTAGTGAGGAAATTTAATTTTTTTAAGTTATAATAATTAGTTTAAAACGTCTGTCTCTTTCTATTATAACTTAAATAAAATATTTTGATCACAGCGCCATCTAGCATTAATCATATGAAACAAAAAAAGTGTCGTAACAACTTTTTCATAAGAATTTCCGTCTAGCCCCCTTTCGATAACGCGCGATAAGGAACTTCGTTCCAAGAATATACACTAACCTAACCTTGTGGCGGCTTGTGTAGTAGGTCAAAGAAAACAGCAAATTTCCATAATATATTTTTATTATACACATTCAAAATGCATAGCCGGTATATAATAGCACATTATACTATATGTAACTAATACACTTAATATTACATAAATAACATTTATTTTATTGAAAAACTTTTACATAATTATATCTTAAAATAAAGACTACAATGCTTATCTAAATAAACATATAAGTACCTTTATTCATATTAAAAATCTGTACATTAATTAAACAAAAAAAAATTAAGGTAATTTTATAAACAAAAACTTGGTCCTTCGAGCCGGATATTTGGATAAAACGCGACTTAGTATTGCAAAAATATTTAAATAATTATTTTTTATTGTTCTTGATCTATCTTATTAACAACTACTCATTAATTTATCATGTAAATATTTAAACTTTGATTTATTATTATTTTTTGCATCCACCCTCAAAATGGGTTATTTTTTTAGACTTAATATTTTTTTTTTTTTTTTTTTTATTGCCATGTAGGCAGACGAGCCAACGGCCCACCTGATAGTAAGTGGTTACCGTCGCTCATGAATAAGAATGTTCAAGTAAATTTGCTCACGAATATTTCAAGATTGAAACTAACCAAATCGGTTCAGTAGGTTTCGAGACTAAGGAACAGAAATTCATTATTGTTTTAATAAGAACTAGCGCTACTTCGTCTGCCTCGCATAAAACGGAATCAATAAAAGTTTTTCCGTAATTTTTCCTTGAACTTCAACGAACATTAAAAAAAAAATTAACCAAATTGGTTCAACAACGCTTGCGTTTAACTTTTACGATTAATTTATATATTTTACACAGTTTTATGATTGAATTATTTTCACGCCTCGCTTTCGTCACGCATTCGCTTCGCTTTTTATCGTTAGCTACAAAAATCTGTTTATTGACATTCTGCAAGTGTTAACACTTGCAGAGATTTCCTAAACAATTCCTGCTGAGATCTGGCGTGTTTCATTTCTAGTTCTGCGAGTTCTATAAGACTGAAATGTAAAAAAAAAAAATAATAGCACAAAAACTACCAGTCTGATATTTATAAACTTATTCAGACACTCGCAGTTTTCTATAATACTTTCATGCATTTTCAGGGGGTTCTTACCACGATATTTAATTAATTGAGTTGTCTCGATATTTCGTTGTTGTTGCAAACGTCATGATCACGAGAAGACTAGATTCAGATTATCGAGTATGTGGAATCCAGTGCTAAACACATCAGTCTAAGGGTTCATGCTCAGAGAGTCTTGTAGATACAGTGAGTGTGGTGTGTCGTGATGTGAGTTCGAGTTCCAGTGGTACTACCCAAAAGCGAACGAGAAAGAGGGTAGACAGATTTGTTTGCTCTTAAATCGACCCGCAGTATCCAGTCTTCTCGTGATCATGACGTTTGCAACAACAACGAAATATCGAGACAACTCAATTAATTAAATATCGTGGTAAGAACCCGTTGAAAATGCATGAAAGTCCGATATTTATCAAAGTTATGTGAGATTAGGTTCAAAGTGTTAGCTTTGTAATTAAAAAAGAATCATCGAAATCGGTCGGTTAAAAATTGACCTTATCAAACACAGACGATGACTCGTCTTCTGAAAGCATCATCCGAATCGGTCCATCAAAAGTTATGATGTAACAAACATAAACAAATACAAACCAATAGATAACCTCCTCTCTTTTGGAAGTCGGTCAAAAAGCAAAAATTAACTGTGTGAGCAAATGTTTGTGTGAGTGATTGTGTGTATTTCAACAGGTCATTCACCCCACGTCAGATTGTCCAAAGTTACAGATCCCCCCTGTATAAAATTCTTGTGTCACAGTTTTCGTTGCCTCCTCCGAAACGGCTTGACCGCTTTTGATGAAATTTTTTGTGCTTATCCGGTATTTATGAGAATCGACCAACATCTATTTTTCATCCCCCTAAATGTTAGGGGTAGTCCATCCCTCAATTATTTATATGGCAAAACGTTTGCCGGGTCAACTAGTGTATATGTATGTATGTATGTGTGTATGTATGTATGTGTGTGTGTATGTATGTATGTGTGTATGTATGTATGTATGTATGTATGTGTGTATGTATGTATGTATGTATGTGTGTATGTATGTATGTATGCATGTGTGTATTTATGTATGTGTGTATGTATGTATGTGTGTATTTATGTATGTATGTATGTGTGTATGTATGTGTGTGTGTGTGTATGTATGTGTGTATGTATGTATGTGTGTATGTATGTATGTATGTGTGTATGTATGTATGTATGTGTGTGTGTATGTATGTATGTGTGTAGGTATGTATGTATGTATGTATGTGTGTATGTATGTATGTATGTGTGTATTTATGTATGTGTGTATGTATGTATGTATGTATGTATGTATGTGTGTATGTATGTATGTATGTGTGTATTTATGTATGTATGTATGTATGTATGTATTTAAGTATGTATGTATGTGTGTATGTGTGTATGTATGTATGTATGTACGTGTGTATTTATGTATGTGTGTATGTATGTATGTATGTGTGTGTGTATGTATGTGTGTATGTATGTGTGTGTAACTGACCTTTTCCTAAAGGCAGCGACGCGTCTGGTTCTAAAATCGATCAGCTCTTCGCGAGCTCTCGCTGATAACTGCTCGAATTTCCTGCAAGCTTCCGCCTGGATTTGTTCAGCCTTAAAATACATTTACAATATTTAAAAAAACTATTAAAATACAAGCTTTTAAGATCCTGTATATCATGCAGCAGTAGAGTGCTAGCTAATACAAGAAAAACGAGCATAAACACGACGGGGCTATCTTGTTTAGTACAGGAGTTCCTTCCGAATCCATCATCAGATCAGCGCCATTTTGTCATATTATTGCATTGTCACGCGATATACATCTGCGTGCAAATGTCAACTCAAGCGGAAACCGGGAAGTTTGTCAAATTCTCGCAAGTTTCCACCCGAACTTACATAGTTACATCCAGTGTAAGTTAATATAAAGCTTGTAAAATTTATTACTTATGTTATATTTCACTTACCTCCTGTACTTCCAATGGCTGTTTGCAAAAAAAAAAGTGTCGAATATAAAAAGTGCTTGGAAATTTTTAAAATGTTTTTAATTGTGTAATGTGCTTTGTGTAAAGATTTTTTTGTGTAAAATGATGAAATTGTTACAAGTTGTTAACCACTCAACTGGGATCGGCAACAAAATTGGTTTGTTTACTTTTGCCAAGTCTGTGGCAGGAGCCAAAATTGAGCACGACGATGCGTTAGTTCGGAAACTTGTTTTGTTTACATTTTATTGTCGTCTCATATTTTACCGAGATAATATATTTCGGTCCAAAATGTATTACAACATATTTTAAGAATAAAAAAAACTTGAGAGGTGTCATGGGACACCCGGATGGAACGAAGTTCCTTTCGATTAAAACGTATCTCATAAAAAATATTTCCTTTCGTAACGCGCGATAAGGAACGTGTTTGAAAATATTTTGATCACAGCACCATCTAGCGATAATCATCTAAAACAAAAAAATGTCGTGACAACTTTTTCGTAAGAATTTTTTCCGTCTAGCCCCCTTTTACAACGCGCGATAAGGAACTTCGTTCCAAAAATTACAAGAACATTAGGTTTAATTAAAAAACTAATTCAATATTTTATTGTAAAACTCATTTTTAAAAGATAGTTAAACAAGGTAATGATAGTGAATGTACTCTAGGCGAGCACAGTTTCACCATCTAGATAAAATTGACGTTCCCAGTTGAGTGGTTAGATATTTTTATTTACCTTCAACACACCAAATTTACCCGATAGATGTCACTTCAATAAAATAATTACAATCTTTCAATAAATCATTGGTTGTATAAAGCTACAGGGTGTTAAAAAATGTATATTCATACTTACAGCGTGTACATCTTTATTCTTGGCTCTTGCTTTTTCCAAATTCCTGTTTGCCGCTTCATATGCTGCTAAACATCTGTGTATATACAGGGTGATATTTAGAAGGTGGTACACATATATTTTTATTACAAAAATGATAACGACCGACTTCCATTATTCAAGAATAGTATAAAAACTACTAGTTAGATCTTTATCAAACTGATATGAAATTATGTTCAAAATATCTGCTTTTTAACAAAAAAAGAATCATCGAAATGGGTTCATACAGAAAAGAAATACATGCAAAATGCACAGCAAATTGACGACCGCCACTTTTCATCTGAAATTTAAATTAAAGTTAAGCGAGTACAAACATAAACAGACAGTCGAATTGATAACCTCTTTTTTTGAAAAACTTAAAAATCTTGAGAAAAATTACATGTTGGAAAAAGATTTCAAAATCCTTTGAAGATATGTGAAGTCCTCAATCCGCACTGGGCAAGCGTGGTGGACTATACCTAACCTCTCTTCTGAGGAGACCTGAGCCCAACAGTGGGCAGTAATGAGTTGGTACATTACCTCAATCTCCTGACGAGAACTGCTTTGGCTGCGTGAGCATCTCTCATATAATATCGGAGAGTGTCTGCCAGTTTTAAATCTTGGTCTGATGCCATTCGACCTTCGATTTTCTAGAAAGAAAGAAGAAAGAGTAAAGCCATTTTGAAGGTCATTTTGTTGCGTATTGAGATTTCTATTTAGTAGGGGTGTGCGAATACCGTTCGAATCGATGCATCGGAAATAGGACAAGAATTTGTATTTTGTAGATAATATCTTTAATGGGCTAGATGTCTACAAAATAGTAGTAGTCGTCGTAGTCAAATTCGATACTATTCGTATATTCGATTCGGAACGAATAATTCGTGAGTTCGAATTATTCGCACACCCCTACTATTTAGTATAACTTCCGACTCGTGAATCTACGACGTTCACTCAAGTATCAATCGTCAGGTGTCGTCAAAATCTATCGATTATAAATATAACATTCATGTAAAATAATAGTTGTAAGTTGCATTTCGACAGGTCATTCACTATGTGGCGACCAATAATAGCGCGCGAGATCCCGAATCGCGGTTACAACATTTGCAGAAATCTTCGCATATATACGACATCTGAGATCTACTACAGCGGGCTTCGGCCTGACCACCATACACTACCTCGCCCGCAACGAGATCTCCCAACGGCCTAATACCATCCATACCCACAACTGATGACCCCGACGTGGGTACAGTGGACTTATTTAGTGGAAGATTTCTGCAAATGTCGTAACCGCGATTCAGGATCTCGCTCGTTATTATTGGTCGCCACACACTACACTACAGCTGACACAAAATGTTACAGATCCACCCTGTATATATAATATTGTTCATTGCCTCACTTACCCGACATTTATCGAATGTTTCCGAAGCTTTGGTTAGGAATCTCTCCATTGGAGGTTGTTCTCTTGTAGCCAGCTGAGTTATACACGAAGATAATTTAATGTGGGCGTCTGCCACTTCTGAAAATATAATAAAAAAACAAAATTAAACATTTTTGAATATTTAACTAGCACTGGATGTAACTATGTGAGTTTGGGTGGTTGCAAGCTAAATTTGACAAACCGGTTTCCGATTGAGCTGACATTTTGCACGCAGATGTATATCGCGTGACAATGCAATAATATGACAAAATGGCGCTGATGGAAGGTGGTCATAGGAACTCTTGTGCTAAACAAGCTAGACTTGTCGTGTTTGGACTCATTTTTGACCGACTTCCAAAAAGAAGGAGGTATTCAATTCGTCTGTATAACTCGCCTCGATGACTTTAGTTTGGGTGGACCGATTTGAATGATTCTGGTGTCAGATGAAAGGTGATGCTCGAAATTATGTCCCATTTTTTTTTTTTAAGATAGACCAAGTACTTTTGGATCTGTGTTTAAAAATGTGTATTTTTAACGGACATTTCACGGTTTGCGATGCGTGTATTTATTTTCTATATGGACCGATTTCAATGATTGTTTTTTTGTTGGCAGACACTTTCGACAATATCTCATATAAAGATAAAATTCAAGATCTGATTGGTAGTTTTTGTGCTATGCTTGAGAAATGGAAGCCGGTCATTTTCATTTTTGTAATAAAAATATTATTATATGTACCATCTTTTAAACATCACCCTGTATATAAACAGATGTTTAGCAGCATATGAAGCGGCAAACAGGAATTTGGAAAAAGCAAGAGCCAAAAATAAAGATGTACACGCTGTAAGTATGCATATACATTTTTTAACACCCTGTAGCTTTGTACAACCAATGACTTATAGTTGAAAGGTTGAAATTATTTTATTGAAGTGACATCTATCGGGTTAATTTGGTGTCCCAACTAGCACTTACATGATAATTTAACTCGCAAGATTCCACCCGAACTTACATAATTACATCCAAAAAGAAAAAAAAAATCACCTTTATGCTTCGAAGTCATTCTATCAACTTTGGCGACAGCTTCTTTTAAATGCGAATAATATTCTTGAAGAAATGACGTCTCTTGTTCAAAAAAATCATTGACATCCCTTACAGTCGCACCCAAGTATATCTCATCGGTTGTTGTTGTCATTGAACGGACCTGAAAAAAGAGGTAGGTCACTTTATTTTGGGGGCGTAACGCGTCGCGCCGTTCCTCGTAACCCCGTGCTGAGAACTGGGAACGTCACTATTCGCTAGATGGCGAAACTGGGGACTTCGTTCGGAATCAATACCGTGTTTGAGCCCCTTTTTAAAAACATTTTTTTCCAATAATTTTTAATTTTGATTTTTAATGAAACCTTATATTTTTGTAAATCTTTATTATTAAACGATGCTGTATTGCATTTTCAGCGAAAATATATCATCTCCGTAAAATATGAGACGATTAAAAAATGTAAACAAAACAAGTTTTAGAACTGTGCTCAATTTTGTGTCCTGCCACAGACTTGGCAAAAGTAAATAAACCAATTTGGTTGCCGATGCCGATTGATTTTTAGACAAACAAAACGAAAAATCTGTGAATTAAGCATCAAAAATAAAATAATGTTTCCTTTCATCAAAACATCCTATCTCTAATATTTAAGGTACTTCACATTCATGTCGCATAGTTTTGGAACACCCTGTATAACTTCAATACTTACCAGTCCCCCAATAAGGTCCATCTTCCCCCGGGGCTTGGCACATAGATCCTGTTCGTATTCCAGGAAAACTCTTAGATGTGAATCTCTTCGAAATACAGGGTGGGCAGCCAGTCTTTGTAGGAAGACTTCATGCATTGCAACCGTTTTTTTGAAGGTTGCTAGATATTCACTGTTGAAAATAATTAATAGTCAGTTTTTAGAGAGCATTACGGATTCTATGTGTACTAGTAATGTACTGTAACAACCCTTTACTGCCCACGGCTGGGCTCAGGTCTCCTCAGTAGAGGGCATAGTCCACCACGCGTCCATAATGCGGATTGGGGACTTCACATATCTTCCAAGGATTGTAATTAAAAATTTAAAACACGTTTTTTCCTGTATTCGTTTATTCTCCCAAATTATATCTACTTTTCAATATTACAATATCAGAATGTGTGTATTTGGAAAGCTCTGTGTGTTCTAACCTATACACTGTTGTGTTGACTAAAGAATAGGAACTTCATTCAATCCGGGTGTCCTTTGACACATCTCAAGTTTTTTTAGTTGGAAGAAATCGCCGGATTCCCACCCGCCAGGATATGTGGGAGTTGAACCGCACTAAAACCTCCAACCGCTCACAACACCACTGGCTAAAACGGTGAAGGAAAACATCGTGAGGAAACCTGCATTTCGGAAAAGGGTTCTAAAAATCCTTTAAAGATATGTGAAGTCCCCAATCCGCACTGGGCAAGCGTGATGGACTATGCCTAACCCCTCTTCGGAGGAGACCTGAGCCCAGCAGTGGGCAGTAATGGGTTGTTACAGTACAGTACAGCTCACACTCGCGCCAATGTAAAGGTGTACTCACTCTTCTAATTCTTCCTTCATTTTAAGGAACTCTTCTCTCGTGAGAGCTCCCTCTCCCTCTCCCAATCTTTGCAGTTTCTCTCTTGATGCATCGAAATCAGGCCTTGGTGGCGCCGGGGGAATCTAAAATATTTTGATAAAAATTGGTTGCCTGTAAAGTCGGTATACGGGCGAAAGTTTTACGTGACAACGACTCGGGCATGGTTAGCCCGCCTAAGAGCGAGAGAGACAGACATAAAAAGTGACGCGGCACGCGTGCCTCTCACTCGCTCTCATTGTGAGCGCATAACGAGAGCGGAGCGTAACGCAGTGAAGTGAAGTATCACCCCCCAAACCAATTTATAACACGTTGTCACGTCAAAAGGTTTGATGATAATTTTGCGTCTTAGTACCCATATTTTATTTATATTTCATACTAAGTCACATAAGAAGGAATAAAAAAAGAATATAACTGTAAATTTTTTCACTAATGTTTAGATACGAAAACCTGTACCTTAAAGTAAAAAAACCCTCTGTTAGACTAAGTTAAAGTTTTCTAAAGCTTTGTTCAGAACTGAGTTTCTAATTATATGTATATCAACAAAGATGAACACACTGACGTTTTTTTTTTTAAATCTGTAACGATCATACAGCCCACCTGATGGTAAGAAGTTACCATCACTCTATAATGGTAATCAATTTATCATGAAGATTTCATATTATTCAAACACACATGGTTTTCTAAATTGTTCTCGTGATCATGACGTTTGCAACAACATTGAATTATCGTGTACACTCAATCAATTGAATATCGTCATGAAAATATCGTACACATAAAATTATTACTCACAATATAACCAGCGTACTCCTCATTCTCCTCATATCGGTCATGAAGCCAGACAAACTCTTCGTGCTGACGAACGACTATAAACTCTGCTTTTTGAAACTCGGGTAAAGTTGTCTTGGTGTGTACTGTGAATTTAACCTTCTCTTTTTCGCTTAGAGCATCTGATATGTCTACCTGTTAATGTTAAGAAGCAAATAAGTAAAAGAATTTATTTATAGATCCTAGATATCATGTAGCAGTAGAGTGCTAGTTAATACAAGTAAAACGAGACCAAACTTGGTCTTTCTTGTTTAGTACAGGAGTTCCTATAAGTAACGACTCCATCATCACATCAGCGTCATTATCACGCGATACACATCTGTGTGCACAATGTCAGCTCAATCGGAAAAAGGGAAGTTTGTCAAATTTAGCTTGCAAGAGTCCACCCGAACTTACATAGTTACCAGTGCAAGTTATAAAGCTGTTGGGCTCAGGTGTCCTTAGTAGAGGGATCATACATAAAATTATGCAATTTTAACACATTTTCTCTGTTAAATTTAACAAACATATTTGATATTCACAATATCAGTCCTGTGATATAAAAATTTTCCTCGTTATGTTTTCCTTCATTGTTCTAAAAAAATCTAAAAATCTCAAATGCTGATAAACAAATTAATAAAATACCTACCAAAAGACTGTTGTCAGCTAGAGAGACATTTTCACTTGGCTTCTTTTTCTCAACCTTGGGATCTATGGTCGCTGGTGATGGACCGGAAATAGGTACTGATGATAGCGGATCATTTGAAGAATCTTCTACGCAGTCCTGTGGGCAAATATAATGTATTACTATATAAAAACAATGTGTTTGTGAGTAGGGAATTCTTGTTTTTTTTTTTTTTGAGTTATTACCGCACCTTCAAGCGAGACTTAAAAATAATCTAGTACAATAGGCTATAAATAACAATCCCTTGAGACATTACGGAGATCTAGTGAGCGATAGTAACAGCTTATCATGAGGTATGCTTGTTTTTAAAAGCATTAAAAAATCTCTTAATAAAAAATAGTAAATAAGTGATGTACATTATCTCCGATGCAGAAACTTCGATACAATTAGTCATTAAGATAGTCGTTGTAAAAATTTGTTATCGAAAATTCACCTTCAAACAAAAAAAAAGAATTTCTAATAAGATTATGTATCCACGTCATATTCCATTATCTATTAGAATTAATAAAATATTAGCCTATATAACTTCTCAAATATATAATATACTTTTAATATGACTCATAATTAATTATGAAATTCATAAAAATAGCCTTTATTTGCCAGTAATTATGATTCTAGGATACGCCCCCTGCGCGAACATTTTCCTTAAATTTTCGTTAATTAATGACGATAATAACTCACCATCATATTGTAGAAGTGTTAATTGAAGCTTTCCAATTAATTTAGTAGCTAATTTAGCAGTATTATTCGGTTATAACGCTTATAAAATTCACGAATACAAGATATCAACAGAAGCGGAAAACACTTTTAATTTTTTTATGAATTTTGACGTTCATGGTAGGGATGGATATTTAAAAAAAAAATGTATCGATGTTTCACATTTGATCTCGATTGATTAAAATTGTATTTTAAACCGTGTGAAACAAGTTTTGTTCATATTTTTATCTTAAATGTTTTTCTGTTCTTATAAATCATTGTATATTTATTTTCTTAACAAGACATCTTTTCTAATATCATTAACGTTACGCTACGTTACGGAATTTACTTATGTAATTGTAAGACTCTTCACGATTTAATTTACTTCGTAGAATAGAATAGTATTTCACAATGATCGATTGTTTTTTTCGAAGCAATCGATAGTTATTACACATCACTAAACTGTGACAGTTTTGGACTGTCAATGTCAAAAATAATGTTTCCAGCTCAATTTGTAACTTTAAATTGGTACAATTTAAGTTCTGAACATTTCGTCTCACAGTGTTAAATATTTTTAACATTTTCTATAGAACTACATAGGTGCATAATACGCAGGGTAAAGAATGGCAAAAACAGTATTTTGCGTCTTCCTAATCTTTTAAAAGGGTAAACGAGATCTTACCTATATAAAAGACATGACAAAATAGCTTTCTTTTAAACTCATAATATTTAGAAATTTCTACTTATAACAGAAAAAGGCTCTAGTAGAAAATAAATACTAACATACAGCAACACTGATAAATTAAAAGTAAAATATCGCGAAAAGGAAGTTTACAAGTAATAAATAATGTATTGTTTATTTAGTAAATAATAAAAAAAATAATTGAATATTGTTAAAAATGGGAACACAGAAGCCTGGAGAATGGGCGAATTCGTTGATAGCGCGGTTCGAAGAGCAGGTAAATGACGAAACATTTACTAAAAAAAATTAAAAAAGACCCACCCTTTTTACCATAATCAGATTTATTTTCACGACGAAATAAATGAATCTATATCAGTATTATTCTGAATAATGCAATATAATCCTATTATTGATAGTATTTATAGCAGATAGAATCGAAAATTGGTGTTCTTGCCGCCCACACTATGCGCAAGTTGCCGAAAAATCAATACAGCCAAATCATTGTAAGGTTTTTGTACCGGGACTCGATTTTAAGGATATATCTAGTACATTATAAGGAATTAATTATTAAAAATGATTAACTAACACACCTATTACATTTCTGACTTCTTTCCGATATGAAAATTCTGCTTTTTGTATTAAATTCGTGTATTATTTCGAAAAAACCGTATTTGGTAAACAGGTGCCGGTGCCCTTGAGCGATGGTAAATGGTCACCATCGCTCACCCTTTGGAGTACATTTAACTTCAATTTCAATAAATATAATAAGAACATCACATCATTATTTAAAAGACAAAACTGTACTTTAAATATTTTAAAAATATAAGCATAAAAAGTGATAAATAAACATTATCGATTAAGTAAATTACAATTAAAGATTCTTTTATGTAGAATGTGTAACATTGTAAACTACTGTAGTCATCTCATTGACCTTCATTTTGACTCTACAAAAAGATTCCGTAGGGTGGTACAAGACCATTGTCAGAAGCTTTTAAAATAATTCTTATTCATTTATTTTTCATAATTTAATCAACAACATATTAATTAGTACATGAGGAGTTCTCTTATAAGTAGTTTCTTTACTCTCCATGATGTCTGCAATGTACTAGATTTAAGATTTAAGAAATATAAGGAACTGTTGGGGAACCAAATAAATAAAACAATAAAGAAAAGAAATAAAAAAAAATGGAAATTAATTGCGAATTGATATTCAAAGTTTGAATTTTTAATGATTTGACTTTTTCTTTTTTTTTTTTTTTTTTCCTTTTGTAATTATTTACGATCGGTCGCTAGACCATAATTAAATGAGTGGTGAGTGGAATGATTTGAAGGGCTTGTGACCACTGTCACACGACCCAATTAAAAAATACAACGTCGTCGCTTAAGTCTGCTGGTTCCTCCCGCTTGATCAAGCAGCTCAGCAACAAGAGAGTTGGGGTGTTTAGTGAGACGATCCTTGTACAGTTTTTTATATCTGTCAGCCTCCACAGTCACCTTGGGAACCTCCAGATACTCATGGACTTCATCAATCTTCGTAAACCATGGTGCGTTAACCATTTCCTTCAAGATAGTGTTTTGTGCTTGTTGCAGACACATAATGTTGCTTTTGCTTGCTGAGCTCCACAACTGGATGCCATAAGTCCAAATTGGCTTGATGATGGAGTTGTAGATAAGTAGTTTATTGTCAATCGATAAGACCGAGTTTCTGCCAATCAGCCAATTAAGATCTCTTGACCTTGCGATGACGGCGTCTCTCTTCAGTTTAATGTGGTGTTTCCAAGTGAGACGACGATCAAGGCAGAAGCCCAGGTATTTCACGCGATCAGTGTGGGGCAGACCAACATCACCCAGTCTCACCGGCGGACAGTCACCACTCCTGAGTGCGAATGTGATGTGATTTGATTTTTGTGCACTGGCTCGAATACGCCATCGGGAAAACCAGGCATCGGTTGCATTTAAAATATCTTGCAGTTTTGAGCTTGCAATTGTTGGGTCGTTGTCTACTGCGACATAGGCAATGTCATCCGCATACGTAGCAGTGGTCGTTCCAGTATTTTCGGGCAGATCAGAGGTAAATAAATTATAGAGTACTGGACCAAGTACTGAGCCCTGCGGTACTCCCGCTTTTATTTCACAAAGAGATGATCTTGCTTCTCCATGCCGTACAAGAAAGCGACGATGCGAGAGGTATGAAGCCACGATGGGAAAAACAGAGTGAGGAAGTTTCAACTTGACCTTGCAGAGAAGACCATCGTGCCAGACACGATCAAACGCCTGCTGGACGTCTAGGAAGGCCGCGGAGCAGAACATTCTTTTTTCAAAGGCCGTTGTTATGGTATCATATATACGGTGAACCTGTTCAATCGTTGAGTGCGATTCACGGAATCCAAACTGATGGTTGGGAATAACTCCAGATTCATCCAGCATGGGTCGAAGGCGCACTAAGAATATTTTTTCCCACAGCTTGGACAAGACGGGCGTGAGGCTGATAGGTC
Source organism: Trilocha varians (assembly GCA_030269945.2). Taxonomy (NCBI): domain Eukaryota; kingdom Metazoa; phylum Arthropoda; class Insecta; order Lepidoptera; family Bombycidae; genus Trilocha; species Trilocha varians. The sequence continues at coordinate 13,481,570 of AP028278.1, read as the reverse complement.
TGTAAGACGTTAACAAGTGATTTGGTTTACCCTGCTTGTGTATCATAACAATTTCGGATACCTTCCATACAGAAGGAAGGTGCGACAATCTGAATATGGCATTAAACAACACTGTCAGGAATGTAATGCCTTTACGGGGTAGCTCTTTTAGTATCCGAGGTGATATGAGATCGTAACTAGGTGCCTTAGCAGAGTCCATTGATCTTATGGTTCGTAACACTTCCCTAGGAGATGTAGGTCTTATGGGTAGGCACAACTGTAGGTCCTGATCAATGATTTCTTGAACGTACTCCTCGGCGCCCCCAGAATCATGAGGTTTGAAAACGTTACCCAAGTGAGCAGCGAATGCTTGAGCTTTTTCCTCGTCAGTTGTCGCCCACATCTCTGTCAAGGCCCTAATCGGTGGATAAGACTTTTTCTATTTTTTATTTTATTTTAATTGAATAATAATATCTGCAATCAATCAGAAGATTATTATCTGCGATCAATCAGAAGATTATGAGCAGATGGTAGTGAATGGAAGGGAAATCATTTACTTCAAATTAAATTTTGTACAAATCTAAAATCTGTTTCAAAGTTTTAAAGATTTAAGTATACATAGGGATCAGTCCCTGTCAGCAGCGTCAAGTGACTTTGTGATATACTATGAGATATGCTCTAATGATGGTACTTGTCCCATTTCTAGCTTCCATACAGAACAGGCGCTCAGAACTTACACTCCAGGATCAACGAAGAACAATGCAAAGCATGCCTGGTCCAGATCAGCCGACACCGATTCTCCCTGGTCATTTCTGGCCTCACCAAGATACTGCAAAGGGTTAATGAGTTGGTAAGTTAAACTTTAGAAAGAAAAGCATTTCTAACCTTGGGTAGTTTGAAGTGCTTGCTTTCCATACCTCTAAATTTTAATCTGTAAAAGATTTATGTGCAATTTATCACAACACCACTGGCTAAAAATGGTGAAGAAACCTGTGTATTAGAAAATGATTCCAAAATCCTTTGAAGATAAGTTCCCAATTCTATTTGACTATGCCTAATCCTGAGGTGACCTGAGCCCAGCAGTGGGTAGTATATTACAGTTATTTAAAAAACACTATATTTTTATAGTTATTTAAGAAAAATACTAAAGTGTTAGAGTTTGGTCTTTATGAGTTCAACATGATGCCTTACGGATTGAAGAATGCACTTCAAAAGTTTACCAATAAAATAAAAATAACTATTTAATTTAATTATTTTTAGTACCAACCGACATTCACAAGTAGCATGAATAGGCCTCAAACAGAGCTAGAAAAAGGCTACCACGATAGCCTGGTTATAGTTCTAGATACCCTGGAAATATGCCTAAGCTCTCAGCCTAAAGATACAGCTAAATATGATGAAGCAATGAATGTGAAGATATTATTAAGAGAAGTCTGTCAGTTTATGGGTAAGTTCTGGAAATTGTGGAGAGTAAAAATAATTTATTATAAGGAAAACTTTTTAAATACAAGCTTTTAAGTTCCTAGATATCATGTAGCATTAGAGTGCTAGCTAATACAAGTTCAAACACGACGGGTCTTGTTTAGTACAGGAATTCCTATGACTTTCTATTCCGTCATCAGATCAGCGCCATTTTGTCATATTATTGCATTGTCACGACATACACTCGTACATCTGTGTGCAAAATTTCAACTCAATCGGAAATCGGGAAATCTGTTAAAGTCGTGTAAAACACTTGATGTTAGGTAATGTTGTTTGGAGACACTACTTGAAATGATTCCAACATCTCCCTTTTATTACCGTACCACCCGACGTCGAGGTGGAGTTCATCCTTACTATATGGAACCACCGTCCATCCACGGTCCGTTTCAGGAACACGCCACGCACCATCCGGCTATGGAATGAGCTCCCCTCCTCGGTATTCAAACGAGGCTTGAGAAGGGTCCTTAAAGTTAGGTCGTAGGTAGCGACCCCTCAGTGTCCCCTGACATTGCAGAGGTTCATGAGCGACGGTAACCACTTACGATCAGGTGGCCCGTTGGCTCGTCTGCCTACATGGCAATAAAAAAAAATCTGTACTGCTTTGTTCGGTACACTATCTAGTAATATTAGATCCATATATAAAACTTTTTTCTTTCAGATTCTCGCAATGAAAACGTAGTGAATAACAATTTGTTGCGTCAATTGGCCAGTAAAGTTTTATTTGCGTTAAGTCTGAACTTCTTTAACGCTGTTTTCAACAGAATAAGCGCTAGGCTACAGGTATGGCAGGTAATGAAGGGATATAATATTAATATTATTCCTTGATAGATTTTTATTTTATTTTTAGAAAATGTTTCATCAAGAAATATAAAAAAAAATGGTAAAATTCGACAAAACTATACCAAACAAAAATTAATTTCGTCACGCACATATCAGCTGTCGAGCGACAATAATTTTGCATAAATTTTTGACATTGTTAAGTCAGCCATCATTAACAAATCACCCTGTATATGTTTTTTTTATTACTAAATATAACATTTTATTACAATTCCTTCACTTATTTTACAAATCGAAAGGGACTTTGTTTCATCCGGTTTTCTTTCAAGTTTTTTATTAAGTTAGTTTTTTATTAAAATATATTTAAATTGTTTTTTTAGGAATTATCGTCGAGTTCCGAAGAAAACCCCGATTATACGGATATAGAATTAATTCAGCACATTAACGTTGATATACTGAGATTAATACGATTATTGCAAGGTAAGTAATTGTGGCGATCAATAGCGCGCGACATCTTGAATCGGGGTATTGACATTTGCAACGTTGGGCGCATATATACAACATTTGACATCTACTACAGCGGGCTTCGGTCTAACCACCATACACTACCTCGACCTCAAGGAGATATGCGTTTGGCTTAATACCATCAATACCACATAATAATTATTTACCTTAGTTTATAGAGTTTTAATACCATTGTAGACATTATATTATGCTCCCCATAAACACAAAGTAAAAAAGATTTTTAAAACAAAAAAAACAATATTTATTTGCTAAATTGATAGTAAACAATCATTCATATTAAAATAATTATCGAAATCGGTATATAAAAATCAGGACTTTTCATAAAAAACATATTTGTGGTTATAGTATACAGGGTGTCCGTTCATAAAAACATTGCATCTTCAATATTTAAAGTATTTTATGTTTCTTTTGTTTGAGACATAATCCAGTGTGTTGATTTTTACCGATTTTGTTAGCTCTATTTTTAGACAATTCAAAGAAAACACGAAAAATCTGTGAATGTAGTCTTATTAAACATCAAAAATAAAATTATATTTCTTTTAGCAAAACATCATATCTTCTATATTTAAGGTATTTCATTTATGTCGCGTCCTGAGACACCCTGTATATAGAAAATGTTTTGTTTTATTGCAGAATCAATACAAAAATTCAGATTGTTAAGGAAATCAGCGCATATAGTGTTAGTTGTATCTTTGGAGAAGGCTATATGGAATTGGATGGACACTTATCCACAGGTAAAATAAAAAACTATTTAAAATAAGAAAGATAATATACAGGGTGTTGTAACGCATGTTAACGTAACGTAACGAAGTTCCTTATCGCGCGTTATCGAAAGGGGGCTAGACGGAAATTCTTATGAAAAAGTTGTCACGACACTTTTTTATGTTTTAGATGATTATCACTAGATGGCTGTGTTAAAAAAAATATTTTTATAAAGTTATAATAATTAATTTAAAACGTCTGTCTCTCTTATAATAACTTCGTTCCATCCGGGTGTCTCTTGACACCTCTCAAGTTTTTTTTATTTATTTATTTTCAGGAATTCTCCGACGTACAATGTCGTCCTAACGAAGAACTAAGTAAATGTTGCGATACATTGTTCGATATGTTACAAGACAGTTTTGCTGAGAACAAAAAATGTCGGGCTGCTTTGTGGCCGCTACAAATAATGCTATTGGTATTAAACCCGGTTAGTTGTTTTATTATTTATTTTATTATGATTACACTTAAAACAGACCAATTTTGGTTCTTTTCACAGATCAGTGGTTGAGCAATTTTTTTGGCTTTCTGTATTAACGTCACGTGATCAATTTCGGCCTCTGCTTCATACTTAAAACAGACCAATTTTGGTCCTTTTACCTAAATAATTAATAAGTAATTAAGCTACGTATTTGACTTTTACTACTAACGTCACGCGATCAATTTTGGCTACTGCCGCAAATTTAATACAGACCATATTTGGTTATTTGTCTACAGAAAGTTCTGGAAGAGATAGTGAATGCCGATAGTGGTGCTCCCTGTAGCCCACGACATACTAAGAAGAAACATTTCATTGATACCGTCAAAAGGGGACTGCGTAAGTATATTTTTTTTATTACAGTACTTTATTTCAAAGAAAACCTTTTAAATACAAGCTTTTAAGATCCTGGATATCATGTAGCAATAGAGTTCTAGCTAATACAAGTAAAACAAGTCCAAACACGACGGGTCTATCTTGTTTAGTACAGGAGTTCCTATGACCACCGACTCCATCATCAGATCAGCGACATTTTGTCATATTGCATTGTATACTCTATCGGAATCCGGGAAGCTGGTCAAATTTTACTTGCAAGATTGCACCCGCATTTACGTTAGTCGTACAATGGCGCTGATCTGATGATGGAGTCGGTAGTCATAGGAACTCTTGTACTAAACAAGATAGACCCGTCGTGTTTGGGCTCATTTTACTTGTCTTAACCAGCATTTTACTGCTACATGATATCCAGGATCTTAAAAGCTTGTATTTAAATTATTATTTTTTGCAGATCCTCAAAATAATTCTAAACAATTAATAGAAGCGGCTGTAGTCACTTGTGTTAAACTTTGCAAAGCGTCTACTTATTTAAAGATAGCTGATTCTGGAAATGTTACTTTTGTGTTAGTCAAATCTGTTATAAATGATTTAAAGGTAAGTGCAAAAATAAACTTATTGGTTTATAAACCACTCGTCTGGGAACGTCAAGTATCTACCGTGTTTGAGTATATTTTCAAAGAGAAGGAGGGTAGACAGATTTATCTCTTAAGTAATCTACCCGCAGTACTAAGTCTTCCGTGATCATGGCGCTTGTAACAACGAAATATCGAGATCGATCATCTAATAACAATCGTGGTAAGAACCCGTTTAGTGATGTAGATAACCGCGAGTGATTAAAGAAATTTATCTTTTAAAAGCTTGCTTTTTCAATTAAAATAGATTTTTAAAACAAACTAATATACTAGCAACATTGTCAGTAAAACATCAGACGATTAAAAAATCCAAACAAAACAAGTCTTAAAATTGTGCTCAATTTTTGGCGTCTGTACAGACTTGGCAAAAGTAAACAAACCATTCTGATGCCGATCCCAGTTGAGTGGTATTTTTTTTAGTAAAGATTTTTTTTTTAATTTTTCATAGGTCAAAATTCTTGTAAAAAAAATTTTTGTGAAAAATTTTAGAAAAAGTTTTTTTTGCAGATCTAGACCTTATGACGGACTGTTTCGACTCATTAATCAATAAATAGCAATAGAATGTTAGGGATTACTGTAATGTTAGGTAAATTACTCGAGTTTAGTTTTATATGAAAAAAAATGTTGTAAAAAAATTTTTTGTGAAAATTTTTAGAAAAAGTTTTTTTCGAAGAATTGTTTTTTGTTTTTTTGTTACAAATTTCATATTAAAATCACTGTCCTCTATGCATTTATTTCAGTGGTTACTATTCAACCCTTCTAAATCCTATATCCGAGGTAGCGTGCTCTCCGGTTATTCAGATTTAGACCTTATGACGGACTGTTTCGTCTCATTATTCCGTATAATGCCTCACAACAACGACGCTTTAAAAGTGTGTCTCAATTTAAACGCGCATATATCATATCACTATGTAATAGTGAACGCTTTGACTAGGTAAGTGAACTTGTTTTGTTGATTTCTAAAAAAGGTTATTAAGACTGTATTTTTCACTGACTTTCAAAAAGGACTGAATCGTCTTTTTATTTTTATATTGTTTTTTCTATATGAACCGATTTCGATGATTCCTTTATTGTTAAGAAGCTGTCACCTAGGAAATAGTTTCATAAAAAAAATATAAAGATCTGACTGCTAGTTTTTGTGCTATTCTTGAAAAATGAAAGTTGTTTGTTTTCATTTCTGTAATAAAAAAAAAACTTTAGAGGTGTCACGGGACACCCGAATAGAACTAAGTTCCTTTCGATTTGTGGCGAACATTTCTGTCGCAGTTGAAGCGCATCGCGTGCGACGTAATTCTGCGCGCGCATGTTCTTTCCCGAGCGCGTACGAGGAAGACCGAACCAACGGACAGATGTCATCTACGGCTATTTCGTGTAGTTTTAACCAGGTGCAATCTTCAGAGGCAGTCGCTAATAGCGGCCAACGACTGTCCTTCCAATACAGGCTGTCTTTTTGTAACCGACCGGTCTTCAAAAATGCAGTTCCTCGTGGACACTGGCTCGGATCTGAGTGTTTTCCCCCGGAAAGCTGTTAAGACGCCTTGCAAACTCCAAATACGATCTTGTCGCAGCCAACAATACCGTCATTCACACATATGGTCCGACTAACCTTCACCTCGACCTGGGACTAAGACGAGATTTAATCTGGAGCTTTACCATCGCTGACATTTCCAAACCAATCATCGGAGTAGATTTCCTCAGTCTCTACAACATACTAATTGACGTGAAGAATCATCGGTTGATAGATGACACTACCAAACTTACCACATCTGCTGCATCTTCTTCATCAGCAAACATAACTTCAATCAAAGCAGTTATTGGCGAATCAGAGTTCCACCAGATTCTCCGAGAGTTCCTCTAACTCGACCTCCAGGCGTTCAATCACCTCGGAAAAACAACACTCTTCATCACATTAAGACTACTCCAGGTCCTCCAGTCTTTTGCAGACCACGCCGATTGGATCCCGCTAGATTGATCGCTGCTAAGAAGGAATTTCAAGACATGGTCATGAGTGGTATTGCTCGTCTATCCGAAAGCACACGGTCTTCACCTATCATCCTTCTTTTTGACTAGGTGCAGAGCAGAGGACCATGAGCTTTCGGATTGACGAGCAATACCACTCATTTCATTCAACATTTCCGTCGCAGTTGAAGCGCATCGCGTGCGTCGTAATTCTGCTCGCGCATGTTCTTTCCCGAGCGCGAACGAGGAAGACCGAACCAACGGACAGATGTCATCTACGGGCTCTTAGTGAAAACGCATACTTCTCGCATTTTGATTTTAATTATTTCTATTTGTGTTTTTATTGTAAACTAGCTGGCCCACACAACTTCGTCTGCGTCACATAAGGAAATTTTCTCACCGTTTAAACCTTCCCTGGACTTTTTTCAAGATTAAAATAAGCCAAATCGGTTCAGTCGTTCTCGAGTTTTAGCGAGACTAACGAACAGCAATTCATTTTTATACATAAGAGATATCCTAAAATATAAGCTTTACATCAATTTCGGATCATTCATCATTAATACCACTCCACAGATTAAATGATATCTTATAATTTAAAAGGAACGTGTTTTAAAAGATTATGATCACAGCGCCATCTAGCGATAATCATGTAAAACAATAAAAGTGTCGTGATAACTTTTTCGTAAGAATTTTTTCCGTCTAGCCCCCTTTCACAACGCGCGATAAGGAACTTCGTTCCAATATTATGTACTCTAATCTTAAACCTCGTTGCCCTCGTGCCACAGACTTGGAATAAACGAACCAATTTTGATGCCGATTCCAGTTGAACCACAAGGTCGTTTTTCCAATTCTCTTGTCATAATTTATTCCTATTATTTTAGGATAATAAAACAACCTCGGTTGCCTTGGTGGCCGCAAATTGACTTACTGTATCCTAGGGCAGCCGAATTAAGAGCTATGTTCACTGACACTTCTAACAAAGCTACACAGGTAATAATCATATTAATTTAGTGTTTCATTTATTTTTTTAATTAATTAAGGAATCAAATGAAGGGTTTCAATTGATACATTTGTCATAAGAAAGGTTTAGTGACAAAAAAAAAAGACAGGCTCGCGCGAGTTTCTTGCGTCGGTTCTTCTAAGGTACTTTTAACGAACTTGTGGTAGTATTTTTTTGTTTTATCTTAACGTTTAAATTGTGTGACCACATAAACATAAAAATAAATGATTTGACTTTGAAAAAAAAAATGAAAGAACAAAATTCCTCTCAAATTTTGTTATATTTCTTTACTTTTATTGATATGTAGACAGAAGAGAAAAAGGTGTGAGGTTACCTTCGCTCATGGACCTCTGCAATGTCAGGGGACACTGTCATCTACGACTTATCTTTAAGGACCTTCCTTAAGCCTCGTTTGAAGAAGGACAAGTTATAGTGCTCAATTATATCGTTTACTCTAATTCTGCCAAAGAATTGATGATGGTGCATTTGGTTGTTTATTAATACTAGATAGTTAATATTGGTGGAAAATGTTATCGCTTTCAAATATAATTCATAAACCCTTAATATTATTGATAGAAAAGGTAAAGTTCTGTAAATATCATATGTAAAACTATTAGCCAAAAAATGTAAGTAAAAAATAAATTGTATAATATTGATCCGCTACAAAAACTATTGTTTGTCTTGCTTGCTCTCGTACAGAGGATAATAGATGTGAAAGAAACAAAAGAGGTATGCTATTCTACGTTAATTCTTAGTTAATTATTTTAGAAAATTCAAATATATTTTTAAAATATTAAATATCCAATCGAATCTTTTTGTTACTATACAGGATATATCTGTAACTTTATTCAATGACTTTTTTTTACCCCATACAATAACAGAAAAAATATTTAAACGATTCAAAAATAAAAGTGGTTCTACGTTTTATCCCACTTCAGCTGGTCCAAAGTTACATATCCACCTTGTATACATCTAGTTCAATAATGAAATTACTTTTTCTATCATCAAAATCGGTTTTAGGGGTATGTGGCTCACACGCCTTTGAGAATGATATCACTGTCGCTAAAATCGAAGGAAGTTCAGTCTAAATTTAATAGGGCTGAAGAAATGCCCGCTTACCGACACTTGTTACTATGTATGGTGAAGTTAATACATGCCGATCCTATGCTGATGTTAAGTGTAAGTATATTTACTATATTAATACTAGCTTAGTGACTTCGTCTGCGTCACAAAAATATTTACGAGATCACATCAAAAATGGTCAGTGTTTCTCTACTATGTCATTCATGTATTATACAGGGTGTATGAAGAGCATTCCCGAAAACGAAGACTGGTGGTAGTACTAGTGATACCTGTGATGATAAGCCAGGAAATCGGTCCATAATACGATTTTTGTTTCAAAAATCTTAACATGCGTGCTCTTCATACACCCTGTATATTGCAAAATAATAAAAAATGGTTATACAGGGTGTATTTTCAATGTATTCTACCAACCATTCCAGAACCCAGGTCGTTCAAGTCTAGAAATGCAATCATCGACCACAGAGTTGATGAACGGTCTAGTGTCATTAGTACATCAAGGGGGATTGGGAGATATATCCGGGGCGGCCATGGATGCTTTACTAGCTTTGCACAGACCGGATAGAGTGCTGAAATGGAACCCGGAAGCGCCTTTACATACATTCTGGGATCATAGGTAGGAATTTCAAAGTTTTTTGTCACTGGTGAAACTGTGGAGTTCGGAACATTTTTAAATTTAAATTTGTAAATTTGGGTGCTTGAAAGTTGAATTTGACAAACTTCCTAGTTTCCGATTGAGCTGCCATTTTGCACGCAGATGTATATCGCGTGACAATGCAATAATATGACAAAATGGCGCTGATCTGATGATGGATTGGTAAGGTGGTCATAGGAAATGTATTAAACAAGATAGACTCGTCGTGTTTGGGTATTACTTGTATTAGCTAACACTGCTACATGATATCCAGGATCTTTAAAGCTTACTTATTTAACGTGTGCTAATTCTATTTTATTAACTTATTCAGACACTCGCGGTTTTCTATAATACTTTCATGCATTTTCAACGGGTTCTTACCACAATATTTAATTCATTGAGTTGTCTCGATATTTCAACGTTGTTGCAAACGTCAAGATCACAGTGTGTGTGGTGTGTCGTGATGTGAGTTCGAGTTCCAGTGGTACTACCCAAAAGCGAACGAGTGCGAGGGTAGACAGATTTTTTTGCTCTTAAATCGCAGTATCCAGTCTTCTCGTGATCATGACGTTTGCAACAACAAAGAAATATCGAGACAACTCAATTAATTCAATATCGTGGTAAGAACCCGTTGAAAATACATGAAAGTATTCTATTTTATTATTTAATTTAGACTACGCAGTATACAATTTTTGTTCCTTACATTAAATAAAACAAAATTTTCCAGTTCCCAAGTACTATACAACATAAGTCAGAAGCTGATTCAGCGTCAAATAGGGAACTATCGTGAAGTCCTACGTTGGCTGAGAGATATACTAACGTATAGAAATGAGTTTCTGGCTGCTCATAAAGACTATGCCAATGTTGGATCACATATACCTATATGTAAACAGGCACATATTAAATTGGAGGTAAGTTTGTAGGACACCCGGATGGAACGAAGTTCCTTAAAACAAAATATGTAAGGAATTGTTTTATAAAATATTTTGATCACAGCGCTATCTAGCATTAATCATATAAAATAAAATAAGGAATTGTTTTAAAAGATTTTAATCACAGCGCCATCTAGCATTAATCATTTAAAACTAAAAAAAGTGTCGTGACAACTTTTTCATAAGAATTTCCGTCTAGCCCCCTTTCGATAACGCGCGATAAGGAACTTTGTTCCAATAGTGATACAGGGTGATTTTTTAATTATGGTACATATTGAAGGTCATGATAGTTGATGCTCACATATGACTAATAAAAATAGTATCACCAAAGACCGTCGTATAAAGCTTTATTAAACGTAACTTAAAAATGTCTAAAATTCGTGCAAATATTCGATAATTGCTCGACAGCTGATGTGTATGACGGTGGTGTTGTAACTTAATACGTTATTATCCGAAATTATTTATATTTGGGTGTGTTTTGACCAAATATTTATTTTTAGTAAATTTACCTCAATTTTTTTATATATTTCATATTAGAACAGAACGTTTATGACCTTTCTTCAATATGTACCATCATTAACAAATACATAACATCACAAATATCACATTCAGGTAAAATCCTTCTTCAAACGAGGCTTAAAGACTTTAAAGGTAGGCCGTAGGTAGCGGCCCCGCAATGTCCGCTGACATTGCAGTGGTCCATGAGCAACGGTAACCGCTAACGAACAGGTGGCCCGTTAGCTCGTCTGCCTACAACGCAATAAAAAAAAAACTTGAGAGGTGTCATGGGACACCCGAATAGAACGAAGTTCCTTTCGATTAAAAGAAATCTTATAAAAAATATTTCCTTTCGTAACGCGCGATAAGAAACGTGTTTTAAAAGATTTTGATCACAGCGCCATCTAGCTATAATCATCTAAAACAAAAAAGTGTCGACAACTTTTCGTAAGATTTTTTTCCGTCTAGCCTCCTTTCACAACGCGCGATAAGGAAATTCGTTCAAAAAAAAAATTTAGACAGTCCTCTTATTTACGGCATGTCAGGTTCTCGAAATACGCTCGAAATCAAAACGACGGAAGTCGATACATATTTTTTCTTATAAAACTCAAGCGATAAGATCCAGACGAACTCATTAAAGAAAACAACAATTATAACAAAATATATCAAAATAGTGTCGAGGACTGCCTGTAATAGCATAGACTAACTATTATATTGTCTATTTCAGGTGGTATTCTTCATGTGTCTATGGTCAATAGACACCGACGTGGTGTTGGTCGGTATGTCATGTTTCGCGTTGTTATGTCAAGAAGCTGACACTAGGTGTGGGGCCGATGAGTTGACGGCTCACTCTCTGTTGCCGAACTACTCTGTGTTCCAAGAGATAGCGCATACTTCATCTGTGCTCACTACAGGTAGGTGTACATTCATTGTTTCACTAACTTACTAAAGCAAAAATACACTATCATTCATTCAACCAATGATATCATTCGCGCATCGTTCACTAACAGACCTCCTGTCCTGACATTGCAGAGGTTCATGAGCGACGGTAACCACTTCCTATCAGGTGGGCCGTTGGCTCGTCTGCCTACATGGCAATAAAAATAAAGTTACTTAATCGTAAATTTATTGTTAATTATTACATGCAGCCAATCAGGATATAGGGAAAGGATGCTACTATAAAAATATACACAGTGAGTTTTGGAATATATTAATTTTACATTTCTGCTAATTCTGCATTTCTTATGTATTTTAGTAAAGTATTAAAATCTACAAACATTTCATGTTCCATAAAAAGTCAAAATTTATTCAGTAGTTATAAAGTGTGAAAAACAAGCTCTCTCGGGGCGGCGCGACGGGAAAGAGTGTCGTGGGCGTAACGCGTCGCGCCGTTCCTCATAACCCGGTGCTGGGTTCTGGCCTCTGCCAGGGTTCGGACGCTGAGTGTGAGCGGTTGGAAGTTTTAGTGCGGTTCAACTCCCACATACCCGCCTGCCGCGGGCGGGGATCCGGTGATTTCCTCCAACTAAAAAAAAAAAAAAAAACTCTTGCATTGATAATGTTGGTATGACAATTCAAGTTTTATAAATATCTTACCATCAGCTGGACGGTTTTTAGTTAGAGAAAAATCACCAAATTTCTAAATGAGATATGTGTCTTGAACCACATTAAAACCTCGAACCACTCACAGTCAGCGTCCGAACTGAGGCCAGAACCGAATGTCGAAATTAAAAATTCGCATTCGCAACATCTCTAGTCTATGGTTATTGAAAGTTAAAACATTTTGAACAGGTTCGGCAGCTTTACAAAAACGTATAATGGCGTTGCTAAGGAAGATTGAGCATTGTGTGAACGGGGTCCAACCTGTATGGGAGGAATCATTTAGATGTTGGTATGTTGAAATATAGGGTGTATAAAGAGCACTCGAAAACGATGGCTGGTGTTAGTACTAGTGATGTTAAGGTTTTTGCAAAAAAAAATCGTCTGAATAGAGCGGTATCCTGGCTTATCATCACAGGTATCACTAGTACTACCAGTGGCGTGCATACATATTTAAGTCAGGGTATGCAGAAATATAAATCTTACAATCAATTTAATTTAACTTTTACGCTAAATGTGTGCCAATAATAGTGATGGAAAGTATATTTTGATTAAATATACAACGTTTAATCGTTTTTTGTTACAATTTTTAAGCAAATTTGAAATGATGGGGTATGCAGTGCGTATTTGCTTGTATGAACTGCACGCCGCTGAGTACTACCATCAGTCTTCGTTTTCGGGAGTGCTCTTTATTCACCCTGTATACAGGGTAGATATGTAATCTTCTCAAAACTAAAATGGAGAAACTGTCCTGTCGAAATACAACGAATTACTTTTGATTTTGAAATCGATTAAACTTTATTTTCCAAGCTATTATGGCGAGCGAAAAAGTTAAAATTCCACCCTGTATAATGTTTTTACAAAAAAAAAGCACGACATATTTTTTTTTTCAAAAATGCAGTAATACTACCAGTTAAACATAACATAAAGTCCACAGTATGTTCTTACTAAGAAAACACAAATACACATGGATCCAAAAATTTAAATGACATGGAAATAAAATCATCCGAATCGGTTCACGGAAATTATAGCGAAAGCCCTTTGGTGTGGCGATCCTGTCTGTGTAGGCAGACGAGATTACCTTTTTTAAGTGGACTGTATGTTTGTAGGCGTTGATCCGGGCTTCTCAATTTCGACCTAGATTAATTACAAAACATGTACACCGACCGATACATATCAATAATAAAGTAATCCGACTTACCTCTGCTAGCAGAACCGATGCTCGATGGATGAGATTCTTTCTTCTAGGCGGCCGCCGTTATTCACAATTTTAGTCCGATATAATTATTATAATTTTTCCGCCGACAAATCAATCCGCGTCGCGTCGGAAGCCGAAAGACAATAGTAAAGATGTGACATCTGTCAGTGCTAGGTCTTTGAAATTAAACCTCATTTATCAAAATTGAATATTTCCCGAACACCCTTAAAGTTTAGTTATAAATTATATTACTTTATAGCTACTTTCAATACTAATCATTCAACAGGGATTCCCTCTGCAAACTGCTTCAGAAATTCCCTAAAGGTCAAGAAAGACTGGACGACTGTCAAATGGAGGCCCTGCACAGAACCGCTGTCAAACGCAGGGTCTCAAACCACAGTAGCAGCGAACATGATTTTGAGGTAGGTCAAATGTCAGTAGTTACCGCAATCATAGATTTATTTTCATTTTATTACCCACTAATACTTTCATGCATTTTCAACGGGTTCTTACCACGATATTTTATTAACTGAGTTGTCTCGATATTTCAACGACTAAACACAACAGTCACTAAACCAGTTGAAATAATAATAATAATAAAAATCTTTATTTTCTCACCACAGTTTACAGTTTACAAGTTTATCATGCGTATTACAAAAATGTATGTGTGGGTACTGTGGGAGACTGGTGCCTAAACTAGGCTTGCGGACACCAGGACTCCACCCTAGTAATATTAATTGTTTTTAAATACAGGAACTGTACAGTGTATTTTAGATGTAGTGGAAAACAAAGTTACTAATAAAAATTATTGCTATGGTTAATACTTGGTGCAAAAATGTATTAAAAAATAAAATAGAATAGAATAGTGCTCGCTTGAGTGATGTCCAAATCACAATCTGATAATGACAAAAATAGAATACAACTTAAAAATACTAGGTATAAACGGAAAAATTACAAAGTAGTTTAAAAATTTATTACCTCTAGTAGTTTTCTGTCTGTTCATAATTTTGTTTAAGTAACCAATCGAATAGTTTCATCTTGCACTGAATTTTATGGAGATGGTAAATTTTGAATAAAACTTGTAACCACTTGTTTTGGAACAGACAATTGGGGCTCAAAAAAGATTAAATACCCACTCTGTATATCAGTGGCGTGTAGTTCATAGAAACTGATAATCACTGCATAAATTTGTATAGAGGAATTTTTATTAGCCCTTCGCCTCTGATAGATACTTGATCGAAGGTTACTTATACCTATAGATGCAGATACAAGAGTGGGCCAATATTACATCGTTCTTGTGTGCGCTGGGCGGGGTCTGTCTACAGAAGCGACCCGCGCCGCCTACCTGGTCCATAGTGCACGGACATGGTGAGTCTAACACTGAACGAACGAACGAATGAATGATGTAATATTACATCAAATTGTGTCATTGAAACAAAAATCAATATAAAGAATGAAGGATATAAATAATTCAAAAAATGAGTGACTGAACGATATTTTTTTTTAACGAATGATTGAATCTCAGTCGGTACGAGTGAATGAATGAAATAATGAGTGAGTAAATGTACCTACTAATTAATGAACAAACAATTCGAAAGATCTAGTAAGTACTGAACGAATGAAATAATGACAGAATGAATGAAGGACCGAACTGTGAATTACATGAACTACAGGATTTTTTTTATATAACGTTTTATTTGTCCTTAAACATAATGAAAACTTTCAGATTCAAAAAAATACACAGTTTTAGCAAACAGCTCACAGGAAGTCCAATACTGTCCCGTTACGCAGTAAGTGTTCATTACTCTACAAACCCAATACATAATTTCGTACTGCTTTGTTCCAAAGGTCAAAAATTACTACATAGTATAAAACAAGGTCGCTTTCTCTGTCTCTATGTATGCTTAAATCTTTAAAACTACGCAACGGATTATGATGCGGCTTTTTATAGTGATTTAAAAGGAAGGTTTATGTGTATAATACATGCATGATATAGTAGAGAAACACTAATAATTTTAGACGGTTTTTGATGTGGTCTCGTAAAGTATATTGGCCTTTTTTTTAAGTTGGAGGAAATCACCAAATTTCTAAATAGGGTATGTGGGAGTTGAACCACACTAAAACCTCCAACCGCTCGCACTCAGCGTCCGAACCCCGGCTGAGGCCAGAATCTAGCACGGGGTTTGGAGGGACGGCGCGACGCGTTACGCGCTCGGCACTATTTCCCGTCGCACCGTCCCCGGACGCCGAAAAAAGTATATTGGCCTAAATGAATTCCGCAATCGTGACGCAGACGAAAAACTCAGATCAGCTTATAAACAATAAATTCTTGCACAGGTTCATAGGCCAACTATTACGGTTACTCCTCTGCAGTAATGATCGATTCGGTCAGCAGATACAGAATCACGTCAAAGAAGTTGTCGGTAGAGAGATGTCTCCCCAACTATATCCGATATTATTCGATCAGATTAAGGCGATTATTGATAAATTCTTCGATCAGTATCAACAGGTAGGTGTTTATAGTTTAGTTATATAGTAGAATATAAGATTGGAATGGTGAAAAATAAAAAACTTGAGATGTGTTAAGGGACACCTGGATAGAACGAAGTTCCTTTCGATTAATTAGTGAGGGAATTGTAATAAAATTGTATATTTTTTTTTAAGTTATAAAAATTTGTTAGTTTAAAACGTCTCTTATAGAAAGAGAGAGAGACAGACGTTTTAAAATATTTTGATCAGCGCCATCTAGCATTAATCATATAAAACAAAATAAGGAATTGTTTTAAAATATTTTGATCACAGCGCCATCTAGCATTAATCATATAAAACAAAATAAGGAATTGTTTTAAAATATTTTGATCACAGCGCCATCTAGCATTAATCATATAAAACAAAATAAGGAATTGTTTTAAAATATTTTGATCACAGCGCCATCTAGCGATAATTATCTAAAACAAAAAAGTGTCGCGACAACTTTTTCATAAGAATTTCCGTCTAGCCCCCTTTCGATAAAGTGCGATAAGGAACTTCGTTCCAATGACTGGAAAATAGAATGACTAAATGACTGACTGAATCACGAATTCAATGACGAAGTGAATCAAACACTTCTATACAAGCTTTATATTAACTTGTACGTGGAATCTTGCGAGCTAAATTTGACAAACTTCCCGGTTTCCGATTGAGCTGACATTTTGCATGCAGATGTATATTGCGTGACAATGCAATAACAAAAAAACTTGAGAGGTGTCATGGGACACCCGAATAGAACGAAGTTCCTTTCGATTAAAAGATATCTCATATTTTTTTCCTTACGTAACGCGCGATAAGGAACGTGTTTTAAAAGATTTTGATCACAGCGCCATCTAGCAATAATCATCTGAAACAAAAAAGTGTCGTGACAACTTTTCGTAAGATTTTTTTCCGTCTAGCCCCCTTTCACAACGCGCGATAAAGAACTTCGTTCCAATATGACAAAATGGCGCTGATCTGATGATGGAGTCTGAACTCTTGTACTAAACAAGATAGACCCGTCGTGTTTGGGTTTTACTTGTATTAACTAGCACTCTACTGATACATGATATATAGGATCTTAAAAGCTTGTATATAAAGTTTTCTTTAAATTATTTATTTTCAGGTAATGCTAACGGACATCAACACACAATTTGTGGAACACACCATTTTTATAATGAAAAGTATTTTGGATAATAAAAAAAGCGGGCAACCAAGCGAACATCTCAGTACCACTTCTATTGAAGGACTGATGCTGGCTATAGTGAGGTAATGACCAATCCCGGGATTCCGGGATCTTGACAAATGTCTAAAAATCCCGGGATTTCTATTTCTCAATTTGTAAAATAATACAATATAATTGCAATTTACTTTTAATTTGAGGGATACGTGTGTAAAAACAAACTAAAATGTCCAACCCCTCACACCCAGCGTCCGAACCCAGCAAGGGGTTATGAGAGGCGGTACGACGCGCACGACGCATTACGCATTATTTACCATAAAATGACGTCACAAAAACCTTCTTTTCAGATACGTACGTCATCTTGACATGACAGTTTTATCTGTACATATAAAAACTAAGTTGTGTCAAGTTGTCGAAGCTATGATGAGGAGACGGGACGATTTGGCGTTTAGGCAGGTCAGTACTTGGGTGGGCCGCACTGCAACGCAACGGATTATTCAGTTTCTGTAACGTTTTTGATAATGGAAAAATATATTAGACGAAATCAATTAAATAAATGAATGAACTGAATGAACCGATTTCGATGACTTTTTGACCGACTTTAAAAAATCAGGTACTCAATTCGTCTGTATTTTTATGTTTGTTCCTTCATAACTTTAGTTTGGATGCACCGGTAAATTTTCACGCTTTTATTTTTTGGATGAACCAATTTTGATGTTTCCTTTTGTGTTAAAAACAGCTGGTACATTCGATATAATCTGATATAAATTTAATAATGATCTGAACATGTCAAATGTAAATAAAACTATTCGTAGGAGATGAAATTCCGTAACAAAATGGTTGAATATGTGACCGATTGGGTCCTCGGTACTAGCCATCAGATAGCGCCGCCATTAAGGGCTGATGCATCATCCATCACCAGGTAATTAGAAAATACACTTATTCAAACACTCGCGGTTTTCTATAATACTTTCATGCATTATTAAAGGGTATTACCAAAATTTAATTGGTTTCAAATAGTGCGCGAAAACAGCCCGTAGTGTCATGGCGTCGCGTCTGACGTCACGCTTAAGTAAACAAAGGTCATGGCGCAACCAATAGAGAACGACAATATCATATTGTTTACCTAATCGTGACGTCGATGTTTTGACGTTTCAGCCTAAATTGCCGATTGTAATGTTTTATTTTGAGTGCTAAGTTTTTAATATTAAATGTGTTAAGTCTAAATTATTTTTTTAACAGAGAGCTAGATCAAGCTTGTATGGAGGCAGTAGCTGCCCTATTACACTCATTACCACTACAACCTGAAGAATCAGATAGAGGAGATCTAATGGAAGCAAAAAGCCAGCTTTTCCTCAAGTAAGTAAACACCAGACACTTAGGTTTTATATTGTTCATATTATTGGAACGAAGTTCCTTATCGCGCGTTGTGTCGGGCGCTAGACGGAAAAAATTCTTACGAAAAGTTGTCACGACAATATTTTGTTTTAGATGATTATCGCTAGATGGCGCTATGATCAAAATCTTTTAAAACACGTTCCTTATCGCGCGTTACGAAAGGAAATATTTTTTATAAGATATCTTTTAATCGAAAGGAACTTCGTTCTATTAGGGAGTCCCATGACACTTCTCACGTTTTTTGTTGAATTTTTACATGGCTGATCAATACTGACTATGCCAGCCATGCCCCGCTGGTGTGATATGTGTGAGTTGAACCGCACTAAAACCTCCAACCGCTCACACTCAGCATTCGAACCCTAACTGAGGCCAGAAAACAGCACGGGGTTACGAGGGACGGCACGACGCGTTACGCACTCGGCACTTGTTCCCGTCGCACCGCTCCCATTTGTTTACATGAATAACACTAAATTGTAATGTAATTATGCAGGGTGTAAGTTTTTCTTCATTTTAACGTGTGACGTGCTTTATACAGGGTGTAATTTTCTAATTTAGTGTTTTTAACATTTCTTCCTTTCGTACAGGGTGTAATTTTTCATCATTCAACCTGTGACGTGCTTTATACAGGGTGTCATTTTTTTCATATAATCAAACACCCCGTATTTCCTAACAGGTATTTCACGTTATTTATGAATCTTTTAAACGATTGTCACGAAGGTGAAATGGAAACGCTTAGAAATGCAACAATACAGGCCATGTCTAATTTACTATCCGCTAACATTGATTCCGGGCTAATGCATAGTATCGGTAAGTAATATTACCATTTACTACTGTAACTAATTTATATGAACCAATTTTGATGATTGTTATTTTAATTTTTAACTTATGTTGCTCGAAAATGTGTGTGTACGTAAAGTTTTGTAAGTATGTCACTATTGAACCGATTTAGATGATGCTTTTCGCCAAACCAAGGCTACCACAATGTGTTTTCATTTTCGTTTTATCAAAAATCCAGAAACGTAATTTTTGAGCAACTCTCCAGAATAGGTCATATTTTTTTCTATCATCGAAGAGAGTGATTATTGAACCGATTTAGATGCTTTTCGTCAAACCTAGACAAAGCTACCACAGTGCGTCGTGTTTTGTTTTATCAAAAATCCCCCAGACAAGTACTTTTAAGTTACTCTCCAGAATAGGTCCTTTTATTTCTAACCTCAATATTAACATTGAACCGATTTAGATGATTATTTTCGCCAGATCAAGGTTACTAGTATTTTTATTATGTTTCATCAAAAATCCCCCAAAAAAGTACTTTTTATGCTACTCTCCAGAATAGGTCAGTTTTTGTCTAACATCGAAGTGTCATCATTGAACCGATTTAGACGCTCGTTTTTCTCACAGACCTAGGCTACCATCGTGATTTACAAACACGCGCCGCCTTCATGGAGGTACTTACTAAGATTCTACAGCAGGGAACAGAATTCGACACATTAGCTGAAACCGTTCTAGCTGATAGATTCGAACAACTGGTGCAATTAGTCACTATGATATCTGACAAGGTGAGTTTTAGACTGGACTATTTATTTATTCTGTTCTCACTACATCCCAATACATTTTTGAAAATTTAATGTATGTTAGAAAGTATATTGAGGAATTTCCTAAAAAGTCTGACCTACATAGTAGAAACACCAGGAACAAACATAAACTTGATTTACCGATGAGTCGATTGCATAAAATAAGAAATTCCTTCAGGTGTTTGTCTGTATGCTTGTACAACAAAATCCCACAAGATGTTCAAAACCTACCTATACATAGGTTTAAGAAAACTATTAAAGAACGTCTGTGCAAGAAAGCCTACTAAAAGGTCAATGATTACCTGGACGATTGCACAAAGTGGGAATGAGTTGCTCGCCAAGGTCATTTCATTAACATTATCGATTTTTTTATTTATTTTATATTTAATGTAAAATTGTATAGGTAATACTGTTGAAATACTTAAAAAAAAATGCTCATATTACAAAAAAGACATGCCCGCTGAGTTTCTTGCCAGTTCTTCTCAGGACGGTGGCTACAATTATTATTTTTTGTGTCCGATCTGGTGGTAGCTTTTAAATTTTGACGTCAACAAGAATGAGTACGTCATCAATGTTGAAAATAAAGTATTTCATTTCATTTCATTTAACTAACTGACGCGCGCAACTTCGTCTGCGTTACAAAGGAGTTGGGGGGGGGGGGGTCAATGCCGTCGAGTTATTATTTGCACGGCCCGCTGTGCACCCACATATTCATTGCGCATTATACTCGTGATAACTTGTAAACGATAAGCTTTTTCGAATATGTTGGTGCACAGCGGGCCGTGCAAATAATATCGCGGCGGCATTGCGAGTACTGTTTGAACCTCTTTGTAACGCAGACGAAGTTGCGCGGCTCTGCTAGTCGTCAATTTGTTTAACTTGGTTTTTAGGTTGCCTCGATACAGGCTTGCCTAGTGAGGTAACCGTCAGCTGAGTTGTTTTTACGTTTACCTTTTTGACGTGACAACGTCTTCTAAATTGGTTTGGGGGGTGACACTTCATTTCACTGCGTTACGCTCCGCTCACGTTATGCGCTCACAATGAGAGCGAGTGAGAGGCACGCGTGCCGCGTCACTTGTTATGTCTGTCTCTCTCGCTCTTAGGCGGGCTAAGCATGCCCGAGTCGTTGTCACGTAAAACTTTCGCCCGTATACCGACTTTACAGGCAACCAATTTTTTAGTTAATAAATAATTAGTTAATTTCAAATTTTATTATCAACAGGGCGAATTGCCAATAGCCATGGCGTTGGCCAATGTAGTCAGCACATCACAAATGGACGAGTTGGCCAGAGTGTTTGTCACACTGTTCGACGCCAAACATTTGTTGGCCCCACTACTTTGGAACATATTTTATAGAGAAGTCGAGGTAATTGTATAGCTTCATATTAACTTGCACTGGATGTAACTATGTAAGTTCGGGTGGAATCTTGCAAGATAAATTTGACTTTCCGATTGAGCTGACATTTTGCACGCAGATGTATATCGCGTAACAATGCAATAATATGACAAAATGGCGCTGATCTGATGATGGAGTCGGTAGTCATAGAACTAAACAAGATAGACCTGTCGTGTTTGTGCTCGTTTTACTTGTATTAGCTAGCACTCTACTGCTACATGATATCCAGGATCTTATAAGCGTTATAAAATAGAATATTTATATTTTCAGGTATCAGATTGTATGCAAACTCTATTCCGTGGTAATTCTTTAGGCAGTAAAATAATGGCGTATTGCTTTAAAATATACGGACACGGATATTTACAAGCTTTGTTAGAACCATTAATAACTTCACTTCTGGACCAGGCTGCAAGTAGACCAGAATTGAGCTTCGAAGTGGACCCGGCAAGGTAAGGCCATTTTTGGATGGATGCATGCCGAAATTTTA
This sequence comes from Trilocha varians, assembly GCA_030269945.2. Lineage (NCBI taxonomy): Eukaryota > Metazoa > Arthropoda > Insecta > Lepidoptera > Bombycidae > Trilocha > Trilocha varians. Next base: position 13,459,156 of record AP028278.1, on the reverse strand, counting down.
CAGAAATTCTTTTTTTGAATTTTCTATATATGTCACCGGAAAATACGAAGAAATGTCACTTGTTAAGTTTCGTTAAGTTTACGTTAAGTTTAAGATAAACAATGCCAGATCCAAATCGCTTTTAATAAGTGCATGTTTACCAACATTATTATTTGGTAAACAATAAACAAGTCTGTTATCAAGTTAGAGGGGTTAAATCACACAAATTAGTTCTGCCACTTGTTATCTTACGAAACTGGTTAAGTTCCGTAGAAACTTAACGGAACTTAACAAGTGAAATTTCTTCGTATTTTCCGGTGACATCTATATATTTACAGGTTGGAAGCTAATCAAGATATTGAAGCAAATCGAAACAATTTGATTGAGCTCACTAAAGAGGTGTTCGATCGTATTGTGAATTCAGCTGATAAGTTCCCGCCGCAGTTGAGAAGCATGTGCCATTGTTTATATCAGGTATGTATTAGACCGACTTTTAAAGAAGGTATTGAATTTTAGTCTCTTTAAATGACACTTATATTTGACACAGTGGCGTGCAGTACATAGAAGCAAGTACGTATTGCATACCCTAATCTATCATATTGGTTTAAAACATGACAATTAAATCGGTTAAATTCTGTATTTTTAATGGAAATACACTTGTTATTAATATTATTTACGTGTATTGAGCGTAAAAGTGTGATAAAATTGATTGTAAAATGTAAATTGAAAAAAATGGGCGTGACGACTGTCACCTTTCATTTCGAAAATTTCTTGCGACTGAATCCTATAATTTGTTCTGTAGGTTTCATGAGTATTTATTTATTCTCTAACAGGTACTGAGTAAGAGATTTGCACAGTTTCCTCAAACAAGTGTTGGGGCTGTTGGAACTGTGTTATTTTTACGATTCATCAACCCAGCAATAGGTATGAAAATAAATAAGAAAACTTTTTAGATACAAGCTTTTAAGATCCTGGATATCATGTATCAGTAGAGTGCTAATACAAGTAAAACGAGACCAAACTTGATCTATCTTGTTTTGTACAAGAGTTCCTACCGACTCCATTAGATCAGCGCAATTTTGTCATATTATTGCATTGTCTGCATGCAAAATCAATCAATCAAATTTAGCTTGCAACCATTTGCATAGTTGCGTGTGGCGACCAATAACAGCGCGCGAGATCCTGACTCGCGGTTACGACATTTGCAAGAATCTTCGCATATATACGACATCTGAAATCTACTACAGCGGGCTTCGGTCTGACCACCATACACTACCTCGCCCGCAAGGAGATCTCCCTTTAGCCATAGTCCACTGTACCCACAGTTACATCCCCTTAAAAGCTTGTATTTAAAAACTTTTCTTTAAAATAAATTATTTTACTGAACTTTAACATAATTTCAGTGTCCCCACAAGAGATGGGTATAGTATGCCGTCCCGTTCCCTCAACAGTTAAACGCGGTTTAATGCTGATGTCTAAAATATTACAAAATATAGCGAACCACGTGGAATTCTCTAAAGAACAACACATGCTGCCTTTCAATCATTTCTTGAGGGCCCATTTTGAACCGGGAAGGAAGTGAGTTGTTAACGATTTTTTAACGAATTAATGGCGTAACGAAATACCCACTCAACTGGGATCGGCAACAAAATTGGTTTGTTTACTTTTGCCAAGTCTGTGACAGGAACCAAAATTGAGCATGACGTCACATTAGTTCAGAAAATTGTTACAAACAACGTATTTTAAGAATAAAGAATTACAAGAATATTAGGTTTAATTAAAAATGTAACTGAAAATTAGAAAAGTAATTAGAAAAGATAGTTAAACAAGGTAATGATAATGAACGTACTCTAGGCGAGCGAGCACAGTTTCACCATTTAGATAAAATTGACGTTCCCAGTTGAGTGGTTAATACATGAAAAATACCGTGACAAAAACAAAAAAAGCAAAACATGTAATGGCCTTATGACTAAGAGTGGTCTCTTTCAGAAAACTTAAAACTAATTACAAAGTTTAATTTGAAGTCACGCTTTCGACACGCTGTCGATTCGTTGTCAGTTTGTAATTAGAATTAAGATGTGTCAAAAACTAAGAAGGCTATAACCAAAAATTACATTTTCACTCATCTTTAAAATTGTGTTTTCAAGTAATTTGTCTCACATTTGTATTTTGTTTGTGAAAAATGTTTATATACAATCATTTTGTTACATTAAAAATAACTTATAAATTGCATTAATTTTTGAAGTGCATTCTTGATTCCGTAAGGCATCATGTGAAAGTCGTATAAACCATGTTCTTTGATATTTTTCAATGTTTTTTCATAAATTACTATTCAAATACACTACACTAACTGTATTGTAATAAATTATTGCTGTCCACTGTTGGGCTAAGGTTTTCTTATCAGAGGGACCACGCGGCCACAATGCGGATTAAGGACTTCACATGTCTTCGAAGTATTTTTACAATCCTTTTCCAATATACATGTTTCCACACTTTGTTTTCCATGTCTTTTTTAAAAAAATCCGATTTAAACTTATTCAAACCCTCCCGTTTTCTAAATTACTCTCATGCACAATTAACGGGTTCTTACCACGATATTTAAGTAACCCAAAAGCGAACGAAAAAAAGTGTAGACTGATTTGTTTGCTCTACCCGCAGTATCCAGTCTTCTCGTGAACATGATGTTTGCAACAACAACGAAATATCGAGACTAATCAATTAAAAATCGTTGTAAATGTGTAAAATGTGTGTATTAATTTCACAGATTTTTCATACAAATAGCGTCAGACTGCGAAAGTATAGATCAGACATCTCACAGTCTCTCGTTTATAAGTGATGCTAACGTGTTAGCATTGCATCGTTTGTTGTGGAATCATCAGGAGAGAATTGGAGATTATTTGTCGTGTAGTCGGGACCATAAAGCAGTGGGAAGACGGCCTTTTGATAAGGTAAATTAGACTTAAGTGCTTTAGTCTTAGGACTGTTTTTGAGTGACAAATATGAAAAGTTTTTCTGTTTTCTTGTTACGGAACTGCAGACCTGGCTGCTGAATAGCGGGGCTGAAAGGACTATATTAAAAAAAAATAGAAAGTCCCAAGAAAATGACCTGCCTGGAATACTTTTTTAGCTGTAGTAAATAATGTCCTATGAAATTTCAAGTACCCTAAAATGCATTTTTTCAAGAAAAAAATTACAAACATTTTAAAAAGGAAGAGATCCAGCCTCGCTGCTCAGCAGCCAGATCTGCAATTTCGAGTTAGTGTATATCAGAAGAACTATGGACCAAGTTTTCAGCTTGCCTCAAATACATACACAAAACTTGGCGCTAGCTTTCGAGCCAGATATGACAGTTGTCTTAATGTCAAATTAATAGTTGATAAAAGTAAGATTAAAGAAAAAAATTAAGGAATAAAGTCTCGAATCAAAAATATATATTCTTTTCAGATGGCAACCCTGTTAGCATATTTAGGACCGCCCGAACACAAACCCGTCGAATCGTAAGTGACTATTTTTAATTTTTTTTTATGATTTTTTAAATCGATATTGTTACTCAAAAACTACTTAATTTTCCTATAAAACTATAAATTCCAACTCCGAAATTTTCTTATTTAGTTTAATTACTTTTATTCATCAGCTATTTAAAAGCCTTTATCCCTTAAAATTGTTTTTAAATCTTACCGAATTTTTTTTATATTCGTATTAAGTTGCACTGGATGTAAGTTGAATGTTCAAAATTGAATTTCTTCAAAACTTCCCGGTTTCTGATTGAGATAACACACAGATGTATATCGCGTAACAATGCGACAATATGACAAAATGTCGCTGATCTGATGATAGAGTTGATAGTCATAGGAACTCTTGTACTAAACAAGATAGACCCGTCGTGTTTGGTCTCGTTTTACTTGTATTAGCTACCACTCTACTGATACATGATATCAAGGATCTTAAAAGCTTGTATTTAAAGTGTTTTTTTCTAATATTCCTATTTCAGATCATCCGGTCTATTATTCTCGTCCTACGCTCGATGGTCGTCCATAGACATTTCTTCTACGAATTTCGAAGAGTTTATAGTCAAACATAATATGCATAAAAAAGAAGAGTTTAAAAGTATAAAAAGCATGAATATATTCTATCAAGCCGGGACCAGTCGGCTTGGGAATCCTGTGTTTTATTTTATATCTAGGAGATACAAGTAAGTATTAATTTAGAAATATTAATGTAAAAAAATGCTAAATACAGGGTGTTTCGAAATATTAAGATAAGATGTGAAAGGCGTGAATGACCTTTCGAAATACATCATAGCAACATTTTTGGAACGAAGTTCCTTATCGCGCGTTGTGAAAGGGGGCTAGACGGAAAAATTCTTACGAAAAGTTGTCACAACACTTTTTTTGTTTTAGATGATTATCGCTAGATGGCGCTGTGATCAAAATCTTTTAAAACACGTTCCTTATCGCGCGTTACGTTAGGAAAAGAAAATATAAGACATGTTTTAATCGAAAGGAACTTCGTTCTATTCGGGTGTCCCTTGACACCTCTCAAGTTTTTATTTTTTGGATCGTTTAAACCGACATTGTACGGAAAACGTACGACTATCGTTGCGGACTTCCATACTATGATTATTTTTTTTATCCAATTCCTAAAATAAAACTGGTTCTAAGTTTTATTTCAACAGGACATTCACCCCACTTCAGATTGTCCAAAGTTACAGATCCACCCTGTAGTTACACCCTGTATATTACAATTCCCAATAGACTCTACAATTTCAACACCCTGTATTCCAGCTGTTCCCGTATAGGCGACATGAACGCTGATCTCCTGATCTACCACGTGATCCTGACCCTGAAGCCGTTCTGCCAGCAACCGTTCGAAGTGGTGGTAGACCTCACACACACCAACTCGGAAAATAGGTTCAGGTAACATTTCGTATGTTGGGTAGTTGGGGCAAACGTTGGACGAATATTTGCCGTAAGTTTTTAAGTATGTATATGTAATTGGGACAAACATTGGCCAAATAGTCATAAGGAAAGATTTTTGATATTCTCTTCCATAAGATAAATAGATAGATAGATAGAAAATTCTTTATTGTAACACTACATAGCAACAACAATAATAATATTATGTACAAAGTACACAGTGTTACAATCAGCGGCCTTATCGCTTAAAGCGATCTCTTCTAGGCATAAGATCTGTCTACACGTTTACTATTTACGAAAGCACCTTCATTTTGATTATGTAATTCAAACCTTTTTTTGAATTGCCTTTCATATAGAGCGCGAAAACAGTCCGTAGTGTCATGGCGTCGCGTTTGACGTCACGCCTAGGTAAACAAATGCAAAAGTCGATCAAACACTTAAATTTCATATTGTTTACCTATGCCAACGCCAACATTCGATGTTGTTGGTGTTCCAGCCAAAATAGCCGATTGTAATATGTTTTAATTATTAAAAATGTCATTAATCTTAAATGTTCAAGTAATACTAAATTGTTTTTATTTCTTTTAATATATTTTGATTTAAAATTTGATACTGCCGATCATGCCTATAATAGCGGTAGGAATTTTACAAGCTTTATATTAATTAACTTGCACTAGATGTAACTATGTAAGTACCGTCAAAGAAAACATCGTGAGGAAACCTGCATATCGGAAAAGGGTTCTAAAAATCCTTTGAAGAAATGTGACGTCCCCAATCCGCACTGGGCAAGCGTGGTGGACTATACCTAACTTCTTCAGAGAAGACCTGAGCCCAGCAGTGGACAGTAATGGGTTACAGTACAGTCGCGTGACGCAGACGAAGTATAGACAGTAACAAACGCATCGTATTTCAGGACGGATTTCCTCCAAAAATGGTTCACAGTACTACCAGAAGTGGCGTATACAAATGTACACGCTGTTTATATCTATAATTGTAATAACTGGGTCAGGGAATATACGAAGTTTCATGAAACTATTCTCGTGCCTTTGAGGGTAAGTTTTGGTTAATTTTGCCTATGATTTTGTTGCCTAATTTTGCCCAAGTTTTTGCCTAAATTTTCCCATGTTTTTGCCCTAATTTGTCTGTTTTTGTTTTCTAATTTGCCCATGTTTTTTGCCTAAATTTTCCCATATTTTTGCCTAACTTTGCCTAAATCGGTAAACTACAAATTTATCAATATTTCTAAACTGTCGAAATTACAGAACCATCGTAAACTAGTGTTTATCGATAACCTAGCAAGGTTGTGCGATTTCATCGATATGGAACAACAAAGATTGCCTGGTGCTACTCTAGCTTTGGAAGAAGATTTAAAAGTATTCAATAATGCTTTAAAACTGTCGCATAAAGATACGAGAGTTGCTATTAAGGTAAATAGTAATTAATAATATTTTGGAACGAAGTTCCTTATCGCTCGTTATCGAAAGGGGGCTAGACGGAAAAAATTCTTACGAAAGAGTTGTCACGACACTTTTTTTGTTTTAGATGATTATCGCTAGATGGCGCTGTGATCAAAATCGTTTAAAACACGTTCCTTATTTGTTTTAGATGATAATCGCTAGATGGCGCTGTGATTAAAATATTTTAAAACAATTCCTTATTTTGTTTTATTTGATTTATTCTAGATGGCGCTGTGATCAAAATATTTTATTTAAAAGAGAGAGAGACAGACGTTTTAAACGAACTAATTATTATAACTTAAAAAAATAAAATTTTATTACAATTCCCTCACTAATTAATGGAAAGGAACTTCGTTCCATCTAGGTGTCCCTTGACACCTCTCAAGTTTTTTCTTTTTATTGTTTTGTACCATTTTTGCCACAAATAAAGGATGTCTATGTCATCGAGGCACAAACATAAACAAGAAAACATACAGACGAATTCAGTACCTCCTCCTTTTTGGAAGTCGGTCAAAAAGTTGTGATTTACTATATAAAGTATATCCTATTTTTCAGGTCGGTCCAACGGCATTACAAATATGTGCAATCGAGAAAACAAAAGTATTGGGACATCCTGCTATATTAAACGATGTTTACTACGCATCGGAAATAGATGAGGTATGTATACTCACCACCCTGTATATACAGTTACAATATACAGGGTGAACCTGTAACTTTGTATCAGCCGTAATGGGGTGAATGACCTGTCGAAATACAACTTAGAATCACTTTTATTTTTAGAATTGGTTAAGCATTTTTTGCAATATCATGTTATTATGATGTACGATCAATGCAGATTTCGGTGTTGTGAATAAAAAAGTTTAAAAGATTCTAAAAATAAAAGTGGTTCTACGTTGTATTACAACAGATCATTGACCAAACTACAGCTGAGATAAAAATACAGATTCAATTTGTATATTAGACAAATATCAGCCACTCAATGATACGGACCAAATTTGGTTTATTTACTTCTGACTTATTTTTTTTTTCTTTTTTTTTTATACTAAATCCTCCCAACATTATCGGGGATGTTCTTAATCTAATTGTTAGTTTGTTTGCTCTTTCATTCCAGTTCTCGCTTCTGTTCTACTTTCGTACCGCATACTTCACATTCATCCTTCCCATTCACAGTTTCCGCTGTTGGGGTGCCAGCCTATACCTATCTTCTAATATCTATATCTATAGTGGGGTTCTTTATTTAAATCATTACCACATCATGCATTTATTGAACTTATTTCTAGTGATTCATTTAGTATACTTTCTATGCTTAGATTTTACATTTACCAAGTATTGCAGTAGCGAAAATTGATCACGACATCCCTCTTGTTCTCGGTTCCAAAGAAAACGTATAAGAAAGGCCATTTTTAGTACAAATTTATTATTAAAATTATATAAAATTTAATATGTGATTTCATTAAGACTAGATTGTATGTATTTATTACGCATATTAATAAATATGTATATCGTGCAATATCGTGCGTGACTGTGCAATAATATAACAAAATGGCGCTGATCTGATGATGGAGTCGCAGTGGCGTGCATGCGTATTTTAGTCAGGGTATGCAGAAATGTCAATAAAAGCTAATATTTTACAAATTTTCATCTTATTTTCAACTACATCTTTCAATTTTATTACACTCAATACACTCTAATAATAGGAATGATAATTGTATTTTTATTAAAGATACAGTATTTAACTGATTTTTATTGCGTTTTTAAACCAATTTCATATGTTAGGGTATGCAATACGTATTTGCTTCTAAGGACTGCACGCCACTGTGGAGTCGGTAGTCATAGGAACTCCTGTACTAAACAATATAGACCAAGTTTGGTCTCGTTTTACTTGTATTAACACTCTACTGATACATGATATACAGGATATTCACTTTTATATATTTTCAGGTGTGTCTAGTGGACGATAATCAATTTTCTTTATCAATTATAAATGAACCAGCTCCATTGAGTTTTATTCACAATGATTGTGATAATATTGTACAATCTATCATACATATAAGGAATCGATGGGAATTGAGTCAACCGGTATGTATAACACAAGATTTATTAATTTTTAAACACACTTTGACAATATAGGCGTAATTAAATTTGAAATTGCAATTAGGTAATTTAAAGCGGCCATTTTGGGTCACATCAATTATTATGACTTATTTAATGTGTTGGATTACAGTTGTTTTAAGACATTTTTGGTGACTAGTAAATAAATATTGAAATATATGATAGCGTGCCCGCACATATACAATAGTATTGACAATACTTTCGAGCGAGGGATGGGAAAAGATATTAAAAAAGTAGCGTGTTAAAGAAAGTGTTAATGAAAAGCACATTTTCAAAAATAGCACGTGCATGTTTTATGATAAATAATACTTGAAAAACTTAATTATTTTTGAGGATCGAGTTCTAAAATCAGTAATATTAAAAATATTTATTTTAACATCGTAAGTCTATTATTCAGGTGGTCTTATAATTTTTAATTTATGCAACGAATTAATACAAATTTCTTTCATACTTTTTAGGTTTAATGCCACCTGAAACTACTTTTTTTCATACCTTTTAGCGCAATATATAAAACTAAACTCAGTTCATGTAAGCACCAGAAGGTATATACAATTAACACAATTTTAAAATCCAAAAGATGTTTAGTGCATGCTACTCAAACGCTATTATTGCTATTTTTTTCTAACATTCTTATTAAATTGTTATAACTTTTAAATCCCATCTCTGCTTCTGTCACAAGTATTGACAATACTATTTTAGAAGTGCGGGCACGCATAGATAATGCGAAAAAATAAGTAAAACTTTTATGATGACGAGCGGTCATTTTGTTTTTTGGTGGTAAAATAGTTTAAATTTTGAAGGAAATGCTTGTTGGTGACCATTATTATAAGTAATTTTATTGTTAGAAAGTTTAAACTAGAAGGTAGTTTTAAATTTTAGTAAAATTACAATTGTCTTGAAATAACTTTAGACGGCCATTTTTGGTAAGTGGTGAATGACATGTCTCTCTTTCTGTCTGATAGATATCGGCCCATCTTTGCCCTGACAATGCAGAGGTCCATGAGCGACGGTAACCGCTTACCATCAGGTGGACCGTAGGCTCGTGTATCTCTTAAGCAATAAAAAAAATAGTTTACACTTACTATTACATGACAGTTTTCTTTTATCAAGGTCATGCAAGGTTATTACTGTTTTTACAAATTTTAATTTTTTTTTTGTTTCATATATTCAGCATCATTATATCTCTTCTTACAAATCACAGTATATGTTTCTACAGGACACAGTGACAGTACATCAAAAGATTCGTCCCAAAGACGTTCCCGGTACGTTACTAAACATGGCGCTTCTCAACCTGGGCTCGTCAGACCCTAACTTGAGAACCGCTGCTTATAACCAACTCTGTGCTTTGACTGCTACTTTCCATTTGAAGATTGAAGGACAATTGTTGGAGACTTCAGGTAATTTACCAAATTTAAAAAAAATAAACTTGAGAGGTGTCACGGGACAACCGGATGGAACGAAGTTCCTTTCGATTAAAACGTATCTCATAAAAATTATTTCCTTTCGTAACGCGCGATAAGAAACGTGTTTTAAAATATTTTGATCACAGCGCCATCTAGCGATAATCATCTAAAACAAAAAAAATGTCGTGACAACTTTTTGTTTTAGATGATTATCGCTAGATGGCGCTGTGATCAAAATATTTTATTTAAGTTATAATAATTAGTTAGTTTAAAACGTCCATCTCTATCTCTCTTCTCTCTCTTAAAAAAATTAAATTTTATTACAATTCCCTCAATAATTAATCGAAAGGAACTTCGTTCCATCCGGGTGTCCCTTGACACCTCTCAAGTTTTTATTTTATGTTTTTGTTGAAAATTATCTCACATAAATTTGCTAAAGATCTGACTGATAGTTTTTGTGCTATGCTTGAGAAATGGAAGTCGGTCGTTTTCATTTTTGTAAAAAAAATGTGGTTTAAAATATTATCATTAAACTATTCATACATTAATATATTTTCGACAGGTTTATGTATACCATCAAATAACACGATATTTATCAAATCTGTGAGCGAAAAATTAGCACACAACGAACCACATTTGACTTTAGAATTTTTAGAGGAATGCATTCAGGTGAGTGGTTGAACCGATTTTAATGTTTGTTCTAGTATAATTATACTCTTTACTAAGAGGTTTCGCTATTTTTGTATTGCATGATGCACCTAATTACTTTACTTTAGGTGAACCGATTAGGTGGCTAAAAACGGTGAAGGAAAACATCGTGAAGAAACCTGCATTTCGGAAAAGGGTTCTAAAAATCCTTTGAAGATATGTGAAGTCCCCAATCCGCACTGGGCAAGCGTGGTGGACTATGTCTAATCCCTCTTCTGAGGAGACCTGAGACCAACAGTGGGCAGTAATGGGTTGGTGGTAGTGAACTGATTTAGGTGATACTTGTTCCATATTTTTTTTTCAAGATTTATCGTGTACTTTCGAAGCTATATTTAAAGATGTTGTTTTTTAATAGACAAGATGTTACGACTTGCGAACCGATTTCGATAATTATTTTTTTCTTAGTAAACACATTGTGGTATTCCTCAAATAGAATACGGTCATATTTTGTTTCAGGGTTTTCGTGGGTCTACTATTGAATTAAAACATTTATGTTTAGAATACATGACTCCATGGTTGGCTAATCTAGTACGGTGAGTTAATTACAAGCTTTATATTAACTTGCACTGGATGTAACTATGTAAGTTCGGGTTGCAAGATAAATTTAACAAACTTCTATTGAGCTGACATTTTGCACGCAGATGTATATCACGTGACAATGCAATAATATGCTGCAAAATGGCGCTGATCTGATGATGGAGTCGGTAGTCATAGGAACTCTTATACTAAACAAGATAGACCAACTTTGGTCTCGTTTTACTTGTATTAGCTAGAGCACTCTACTGCTACATGATATACAAGATCTTTAAAATTATTGAGTTATACAGGGTAGATGTATAACCTTAGTATACAATATGAAATAAACTTAACATACTCCAAAAAAAGTGATTCATATTCGACAAATCATTTACAAATCCACCCTGTATAGTCTTTAATTCTAAAATTTCAGTTTCGTAAAACCAACAGAAGATTCTAGACGTCAAAAGCAGGTCGCTCAAATACTAGAAAAATTAATAACATTGACCATAGAGGAAACGGAAATGTATCCGTCGGTTCAGGCTAAAATATGGGGGTCTATTGGACAAGTACCAGAGCTGATAGATATGGTGCTTGATAGTTTCATGCAGAGGAGTGTTAATTCAGGTAAATTTTATAATCAGTTGTGGCGACCAATAATAACGCGATCCTGAATCGTGGTTACATTTGCAGAAATCTTCGCATATACAGGGTGGATCTGTAACTTTGGACAATCTGACGTGGGGGGAATGACCTGTTGAAATAAAACTTAGAACTACTTTCATTTTAGGAATTGAATAAATAAAAAAATCATCATAGTATGGAAGTCCGCAACGATAGTCGTACGTTTTCCATACAATGTCAGATAAAAAAGTTTGACCGATCTAAAAAATAAAAAGGTGCTATGTTGTATGGTCATTCACCCCACGTCAGATTGTCCAAAGCTACAGATCCACCCTGTATACGACTTCTGAAATCTACTACAGCGGGCTTCGGTCTGACCACCATACACTACGCCACCATACTCGCCCGCAACGAGATCTTCCTTTGGGCTAATATCACTGATCCCACAGTCAATCAGTTATTTTTGCGGCGTGCACTTCATAGATGTTAATAAGCATTGCATACTCTCAGTTTACGAAATTATGTATGTCAACGGATCTTAAATAACTGTATCTTTAAAATATAAAATAAATGATTTTAATAAATATAATTAAATTTCAAAATAATATAATTTGTATGAAAACTTAAATTACTCTTTCAAATTTTAATTTAAGTGTATATAAATGCGCAATTTGACTTGAAATAATTCTTGTTACTTATTAAAGTTACTACTCCCTGTATCTAATAATAAAGTATTTTTATACATTTTTGACAGGACTAGGTTCACCTATGATAGAAATAATGGCTGACACGGCTGTGGCATTAGCCTCGGCTAATGTACAACTAGTGTCAAAGAAAGTCATCGGTAGAATGTGTCGTGTAAGTATCAACTAATTTGAAAATGCTTTTATTTATTGACTGACTTCCCAAATGGAGGTACTCAATTCGTCTGTATTGTTTATATTGGAACGAAGTTCCTTATTGCGCGTTATCGAAAGGGGGCTAGACGGAAAAAAATCTTACGAAAAGTTGTCACGACACTTTTTTGTTTTAGATGATTACCGTTAGATGGCGCTGTGATCAAAATCTTTTAAAACACGTTCTTTATCGCGCTTTACGTTAGGGAAAAAAAATATAAGATATCTTTTAATCGAAAGGAACTTCGTTCTATTCGGGTGTCCCATGACACCTCAAGTTTTTTATATGAATCCTTTTCTGTCTTGTATTTGTTTTATTCATGTTAATACTCTTATTGTCTTATCTTGTATTTGACGTAGAACCTTCAATGTTCTTTTATTATATTTTATTTTTATTCAATTTTTTGTTTTTTTTATTTTTTCGTTTTAATAATAGGCGCTTACGAAACTACCGAACAATGTTTTGGGTCCGGTCACGCCTGCTACAGTGAGTTTTATTATTTATTTTGGTTAATTTTCTTTATTTTTTTTTTTAGTTTATTTATTAAGATAAACATACGAAACTAAGAATCTTTGTTTTTTCTGTTTGCATTGTCATTTTATTGAAATTCTCCGTCGGTTTAAGCCCAATAGTTGTACCTATATTTTTCGAAAGTATTTTTAGTTTTAAGTTTTTTTTTTAAATATACTTCTATCGATATGTGTGGAACACTTTTCGAGTATACTATATTCGGGTTAAATACCATAAAATCACGACGTATACTTCATAACTCATTTCTCAGGTTACAACGATGTATTCTAAGTATAATAATTATGATACCATTCGTAGGTGGTAGACAAAACCTGTCACTCTCCTACAGCGATGCTCGAACAACACATGATGTGGGATGACATTGCTATACTGGCTAGATATCTGGTAACTATAATATAATTTAATTAATGATTTTTTTTTGTTGTGCTGTAATTTCCTTTGGCCACGACTTAAATCAAATATGCTGAATTAATGTGAAGCATTCGGGTCTTGGAGACCAGCGTCTCAGAACCGACCCCTATGTATTTGTCTTATAGGACACGTTTTCGTTTGAGACGTGCAGGAACTTGTGAGTTGTCTAGAAGTTTGACAGCCAGTGGGTTAGGATGGGCAACCAGGCGCTCAGCGTAGCGTAGTGTATGATTTAGAATTTCCTCTCTGACCGTAGGGATACCGAGGTAATTATGTATTTCTTCGTTACGGGCGAACAAAATGACGCATGCCTCTTTAAAACGTTCACTGTGAGACCAATTTTACATATTTGAGACTTTTATAATATACACATTCTCAAATAATAAAAGAAACAAAAAAAAAATAACAAAAAAATAATATTTCAAAATACAAATAAAAAACAGAGGGTCACTGAAGACGAGGTCTACGACGAAAGCCATCAGTGGTCAGGACTCAAGAGAGAGAAACCTCACAATACGTGACACAAAATAAACTGCTTATTAAATTATTCAAAGTTGTCACAACATTCCCCCCTTATTGAAGCACCATCATTTTCAGCTAATGTTATCCTTCAACAACTGTTTGGACGTAGCCAGACATTTACCGTATCTATTCCATACGGTCACGTTCCTAGTATGTTCCGGTACGGTATCGATGAGGGCTTCTACTCATGGACTGGTCATTAATATCATACATTCACTTTGTACGTGTACTACGCCGAGTTTTAGTGGTAAGTTTTATTTATTTATTTAACAATAATCCACAGCTAGAAATACAATTGTGAACGACTGGACCGATTTGGATAATTCTGTTTTTTGTATTCGTTATCACCACGAGCAGGTACTTCTGGAAGAAATTTTCTAAATAGTTGTTTTAAACACCATACATAAATTACTTAATTATACAGAGTGGACTTATTTGTTACATCCCTCACTCAGCTGAGATAAGGTTCACCCTGTATATTTTAAACGTAATAACTCTTTTAATTGTAATATAATTTGTTTTCAACAACTACTTTATATTAGATCATAAAAGAAAAAATACATGTCCACTGAGTTTCTTGCCAGTTCTTCTCAGGACGGTGGCTACAACTATTATTTTTTTGTGTCCGAACTGGTGGTAGCTTGTAAATTTTGACTTCAACAAGAATGAGTACGTCATCAATGTTGAAAATAAAGTATTTCATTTCATTACATTAGGTTTGAGAACTGTTCTTTAAGGTAGGTCGTAGGTAGTGGGACAGTGTCTCCTAACATTGCAAGTCCATGAGCGACGGTAACCGCTTACCATCAGTTTGCAAACTCGTCCATTTACCTTTTTAAAATCACCCTTCTTATTCATATTTTCGTCCAACAGAAGATACACAGCGTGTTCTAAAACGATCATTAGACGAATTTGCTCTGCCGTTATTCTATCAGATGTTTGGTATATCTAAAGTGAAATCTGCAGCGGTCACCGCTTTCAGAAGCCCGTATTATAGACATACTCATGACTGGTAAGTTTGTATTTAGACAGAACTTAGGTTATACAGGGCGATTTGTTAATGATGTTACATACCGAACGCTAATACGGAACATAACATTTAATAAAAATAACAAAGTGTTGACTAACAAGTCTAACAACCTCAAGTGATCTCGCGCACAATATGTGCCATCATTAACAAATCACCTTGCATAAAATAGATATGACGATAGATTTTCAAGTGGTCTTCTGTAATCTGGTAAACGTTTACTATTTACGGAAAAAAACTTACTTCAGTAATAAGGCAAAGTTTAAATATGTTTAAAGGTATTTTTCGCATTGTTCGAAAACAGCCTATATTGTCATGTCATGTAGGTAAACAAACGTCAAGTGTCGACGCGCAACCAAAAAAGAACGTAAATTGCATATTTCACGAAGTTTGTTTACCTAATCGTGACGTCATTGTTTTTCAGTCAAAATGACCGATTGCAATTATGTTTCCATTTATAGAAAGAAAAGCTAAAGTCCTAAAAAAATATTGTCTTTCTTCTTTCGTCATATCTTATCCCATTTAGATATGGTCGGTTCAATATGTCTTATCTCCCCACTCCTTTCTATCATTACATACATCATTTGTCACACACACACACAATCATACCATGATTTAACAGAAGTATACTTATTTTTACTCAATTGACCACCCTGTATAAAGGTACGCGGAACCTACTTATGCCGCTTCAGAATGGGGGGGTTTAACAGACAGAGAGCGTCTACCTCTGCAGTCTTTAGAAACTATTACGGACGCTTTACTAGAGATTATGGAGGCTTGTATGAGAGATATACCGGATTGCGACTGGCTTGATACTTGGTACGTATTATATACAGGGTGTATGACGACCACTCCCGAAAACGAAGGCTGGGTTAGTACTAGTGACACCTGGGATGTTAAGCTTTTTGAAAAAAACATCGTCTGAATGGACCGATTTCCTAGCTTATCATCACAGATATCACTAGCACTACCACCAGTCTTCGTTTTCGGGACTGCTGTGTTTACACCCCGTATACAGGGTGTCCCAGAATTAGTTGTTTTTGACCGATTTTTCAATTAGGTAGTTGTTTTATTTCTGTCTCGCGATACTCTAGTTTGAGTGGACTGATTTGGATGATTGTTTTAGATGAGAAGTGATGGTAGTCGTGAGGTACCTTTTTAACGGCCAATAATTCATGATTTTCTCTGCTTGTTGCTATTTTCTAATTGAATCGATTTAGATTTCATTCTTTGAAAGCAAGTGATGATTACATAAATGCGACAAATTCAAAAAGATAAATGAAAGATCTAACTAACAGTTTTAGACTATTCTAGAAAATTAAAAGTTGTTCGTTCAATAAAAATATTACTCGTGTTATTCTAAATTTAATAATGTTTTTAGGACAAGTTTGGCAAAGAGTTTTGCGTTTTGCTTCAACCCAGCATTGCAACCGCGAGCTTTAATAGTTTTTGGATGTATCAGTAAGTATACGATAATATTATTTATTTTCTTTCATGACAGATAAGCTAGTCTTACGTCCACCTGATGGTAAATGACCACCATAACTCGAGAGCCCATATGATGTATACTATACAGGACTAATTTCTAAGTGTATTTCTTTTTTAAATTCAGTAAAACCTAATACTTGTTTCAAAGTAACACGGTTAATTTAATAAATCAAAGTTAAAAAAAACAAGGTACAAAAAATCATTGACGTATATAATTTAACTATGATTTTCCAATATTCCCTAATTTTTGTCCATTATTGGTGCTTCTAAATATAAAAGTTTGAAAACTCACTAACTCATTTTCGACAATTTGGCGCTTTAGTCTTTCAACCTTTCCAGTAATAATATAGTGTACCTTCCCTTTAACACGTTCACTGCGATACAAGGTGTTATTGGCCCGCACCATGACCGGACGACATGACAGGACGACACGCGGTATATTAGACCCCTCCTCCTTTAACAAAGTTATGCTCTACGCACCGCAGAGAAGGTCACGTTTTTCCTTACCGCACCACAAGAAAGTTGCAGAAGGAATCATTTAGCCCTCGTTTAGCAGCGAACGTGTTAAGAAACATCAAAAAACCTAATCAAATTTAATTTATTCAAAGGTAAAACCGTATCCGATGACGATATGAAACAGCTATTAAGAATTTTAGTCAAAGCCTTGGAATCGTTCAATGATCTAGCATTACTAGAAGCTATAATAATGTGTCTGACTAGATTACAACCATTATTGGACCCTGTAAGTACATAGATAAGGTATTTATAGGTTTTAAAATAACCTAAGAAGGAAAAAATAGTGACTACGGTCAGCAGTGAGTTTTTTTTTTTTGAGTTGGAGGAAATCTCCAACCGCTCACACTTAGTATCCTAACCCCGGTTGAAGACAGAACGCAGCAGAGTTACGGCGGCACGACGCGTTTCGCGTTTCGCTTTCGTTTGTAGAGCAAAGGCAAAGAACAGGGAATGTCATATTCGTTATATTTTTCCAATTCTGAGGCAAATGAAAAATATTAAAAAAAAGTAAAAAATCGTCTATGGCTGTCCGTGCGTCTAAACTTTTCTTCGAATTTTCCTTAAAATCTACTCATTAGGACATTCACTGTTCTTTACCTGTACTCTTCATTTTATAACTAAGTAAATCACCCTGTATATCTATAGGAATCATTGATCCACAAGGCGTTGTTCTGGGTATCGCTCTCAGTACTACAACTCGATGACCCTACTCTATACGCGGCAGGGCTCGCACTCATGGAACAAAACCTACACACTTTAGACTCGCAGGGACATTTCGAGGAAAAGGTAGTGAGAAAAACCATTAAATAGCTTTGAACAATAAAAGTAGCTTTGAACTTATTCAGACACTCGCGGTTTTCTATAATACTTTCATGCATTTTCAACGAGTGCGAGGGTAGACAGATTTGTTTGCTCTTAAATCGACCCGCAGTATCCAGTCTTCTCGTGATCATGACGTTTGCAACAACGTTGAAATATTGAGACAACTCAATTAATTAAATATCGTGGTAAGAACCCGTTGAAAATGCATGAAAGTATTAAAACTAGCTTTGGATAAACTAAGTCTTAAATATAAAAAATAATCGCAGAGTTTGTTGCTAATAACTCAATAACAACTAAACCGGGAAGGGAAGGATTAAACGGTGAGCAAATGTACTTATGAATCGGAGACGAAGTTGCGCGGGCCAGCTAGTTTATACTGGACCCACACTGATAAATAAATAAAATAAACATCTAAGAAGGATTAGTCTCATTCATAAAATCTAAATTCAAACAAATGGAAATTTGACGAATTTGAATTGCAAAGAATGCCATTTGGTATCATGACTGCCCCTTCTATAAAAAAAATAAGTCTCTGTTCTTCAAATACTTAATTTTATGTTTACAGAGCAGCGTTTAATATAAATTAATATAAATTGTAGACTTTAGAGCAAGTTATGATGGAAACACGGGAACCTCTTGAATGGCACTTCAAACAGATGGACCATGCTGTGGGATTGAGGCAAGTTTATTTATTTACTTTTTTATATCTATTGTTTTACAAGATAAAAATAGTTGTACCTAGCTGTAAGTTGGTAATTATGCTCCCCGAAAGCTTATTTGCTTGCAAGTCGAAACAAGCTTACGGCTCACCTGATGATGCGTGGTCACTGTCGCTAATGAATCAGCAATGTCAGGGCATTGTTACCGTTACTCAACACTTATCACTTACTATACAGGACTTTTCTTAAACCTCGTCATAGATACAGGAACACTGAACACTTTGCCCTGGCATTGCAGAGGTTCAAGAGCGACGGTGACCACTTACCATCAGGTGGACCGTAGACTCGTTTATGTATCCTTCCTATTCTCATTACAAAGTGTAACAGTACCATCCCCTACTACAGTTTCCGTTCAAACTTCCACTTCGCGCTGGTCGGTCACCTGCTCAAAGGGTACCGCCACCCCGCCGCGGCGACATGCACGCGTACAGCGCGCGTACTGTCCGCGCTACTGACGCTAACGGCGCGTAATCTGCCCGACAAGTTTCACGTGACTGCGAACACTGTTGCGTATTTAACTGGTTAGTGCTGAGAAAATTTATATATAGAGAGATTGCTGACATTGCAGAGGTCCATGAGCAATGGTAACCGCTTACGATCAGGTGACCCGTTAGCTCGTCTGACAACAAGGCAATAAAAATTGAAAAAAAAAAGATTTTTGGAGTTTGAAAATTAGTGTTTTTTTCAATACAATTCAATTTAATATTACGACTCAATTTGCTCGTTTATAGCATTTACTTCAATTTTAACCTCTAATTATTTAAATATAAAACATCTGTAAAGTTGACCTTAGAAGTATTCTAAATTTGGTAATAAATTCTGTTAATTCCACCATTTTTAGCGTCCGTTTGTGTGAGTGAAGAAGTACGTTCTCGTTGCCACGTGAAGCACTCGCTTCCAAAATGGCTGCCGGACAATTGTGATCATTATTGTCCGAATGCTGAACATAGTCATGATGTAAGTTTTATTATTTATATAAAGCCGATTTTTTGAAAAAATAATCAAAATAATGCTTTTATTCTGATGGTTCATAAATTTGATCTAAATTAATAAAGGTAATTTTAGAGTAATATCGAGAAACAGTGTTTGATAAGTTCACTAATAAAACTAAATAAGTAAACTACACTTAACACTATATATACACTTTACACTCTTAAAACCCACGTAAAAAGTTAAAATACACTTTATCAATTCGGCATACACATACACATGCCATACGGCTTCAAGAATGCTCCTTATAAATGCTTTCTCTAACAGTCATCAATGTTGATACATCCACCGTCATCAAGTCATTCCTCGTGTTCAGGACGCAGACAAAAATCATGGGACGTTCTCGATCAAGCATCTTGCAGTCATGGCGGTAAGTGGGTGGTTTTAAAACTTTTTTTAGCCTACATTAAAGGAAGAAAGTGAATAACTGAATATATATGTATATGATTTCGAGCAGGTAAATCACCGACAATGCAACAATCTAGCAGTGGAGGTCACAGTCCACATTTGATGAACATAACGCATCAGGTAATGCTAAATAGCATGCTAAAAATAAGTAGCAGTTATAATTATATTTCATTTAGTTGTGAATATATTTCATTGCGATATTATTTTGATAAATTAAGTGAATAACTGGAAGTTAAGAAGTTTATTTATTTTATTCAAAAAAATAGTGTTGTGTTTAAAAATATAAGTGTAATATATTCACAATTACTTACATATTCATCTTCATTCATGATTTTATTATTTTTACAGGGATTATGTTCTTTTGTTTTCATCAATAAATTATTAAAAAATATATTGTATCTTAAAAGAATGTTACGATCATCAATTTGTAAGCGACATTTCAAATTTCATACAAAATCAGGAACTCTGTTATCCCAAATAACTATATATAGAAATACTGTTTACTATTTGTTAGTAACAAAAATTTTAAATCAATTTAACACAGAGTATAACATTGAGTTAAAGATCTAAACTTGCCATAATAATTTAAAAAAAATTACCCTACTTCTACCATTTAGTATGTGATAAACCATTATATTAGTGTTTCATTTAGTAACTTACATTTCGTTTTGTGCGATAGATGAAATATGTTAAATCAAAATAATCAAAAAGTGGTTATTTTTGACTCTTTAAAAAACAATTTAATTATACGTAACAACCTATTATTGAACAAAGCTGATCTCAGGTCTTCTCAGTAGAGGGACCAGGTTTAGTTTACCAAGCGACCACAATGCGAGATTGAGCATATCATATAAAGATTTTGCAATTATTTACCAATATGCAGGTTTCCTCACGATGTTTTCCTTCACCGTTAGTCAGTGGTGTTGCAAATAAATCTTTTACAAATTACCTGCAACCTTCCATATGTGCTGCCACTTGAACCACTATCCAACACGACTTAAACTTGTCCTTCTTCAAACCAGGCTTAAGGAGGGCCTTAAAGTTAGGGAATAGGTAGCGACCCCTCAGTGTCCGCTCACATTGCAGAGGTCTATGAGCGATGGTAACTACTTACGATCAGGTGGCCCGTTGGTAATAAAAAAAATGATTGTCAATTATTTTTAATACTTATGTTTCATCTATCGCCACAAAACACTCGATCTATACTAAATATATCTTAAAATCAATCGCTCTATGTTTTCTTCCACGCCATCTTGTTGGAATAATATAATTCGTTTGTATCAACGTTATGCTATTTCACATTATAACGTGTTATTTCACAAAATAACTGTTATGATGTTATTGCGATTTTTATGCTTTTAACGCACGCTTTTGAAACTAGACGTCAGCTAGAATGCGTTTTAAAACGCAACGATCGTTTTCGGTCCCCACTTCCAAGGACACCATATCGGTGCCACGGGTAATACGGGATGTTATTAAAAAAAAAAATACTCTTCTAATTGTATACTACGGGTTATCTAGTACCTATGGAATTTTTAGACATATCCCCAAGATAATTTCTGGTGAAAATAGTAAATTTAATCCTAATAAAAAGTTACTTGTTTCAATACTGATAAAATTTTTCGCATCAACTGAAATCACAGGTTTTATGGTTCGAAAATTACTTACAATATTCAAGATAAGAAACGTGAAATAAAAATTAAAAGCATAAATTTCCAACCCCGTTTTCAATACTACCACATTTGCTTCCGTCTTTCTCCAAAAATGATTTCAAATTAAATTTCCTTTAACTTCGACTTTTCTATTAACCCTTGGCTTCCGCCCAATACGCTAAAATAAACGCCTTGTAATTTTAACCCTGATATTAGAGTTTTTGACCTTTTTAACCCCGTCCGACCTGCATGGTTTATACTTTACAATAAACACAAAAACAAACAAAAAAGAACTCAAAAATGTATCAAAATAGTCGTCGCTACAAAATTCTACCATAAGAACCAATTTTGTATGAATCAATATTCAAAAATAGACTTTAACGACTTAGTAAATTGGTCGAGAAATAAAAATGTAATTTAAACATGAAAAAAAGCTATAATGTCACGATAAAACACGCTCTTAATCTGAAAATGCTTAACCTTTTGAAAAGTGTAATTTTCGTGTCAATTTTTCACGAAAGCACAACACGTTTTTGAAAATGTAAATACAAATGAACACAAGCAAACACAGAACAAAGCTTATAGTTGTAGCTTGTAAAACCTAGATGGTTTTTCGGAGTGCTGTGAAAAGTTTTTAAATTGACAATAGTTTCTGACGCATTAACCCCGAGCTGAATAGAACACCCTACCCGCCATTTTTCTCAACGTGATTTTGGAACGGGCCATACAGAGCAATATTTCACTAAAAGTACAAGAAAATACCTTAAAATGTCTATTGCGAAATGTTAATTTAAATATCACTTATTAACGATTAAAGTATTCATCTTGAGAGTTTTCGTAACGTATAAAAATACATAAAAAATTACCAAAGATTAATAGGCAATTTCCAAAATCACTCCCTACTAGAATACCTAAATCCTTTTCGCTTTAACATATAGCATTTTCGAAAACTAAAATGGTAATATAATGTAGGACAGCGAAGGCAGAGCTCATAGCATGCAACATGGCGCTAGTGGGGAGGCAGCTAGAGATGTAATGGGGGATTCAGATAGTGGGCTTGATGTAAGTATTCATTTCCACATGGAACCACCGCGGTCATCCACGTTTCGTTTCAGGAACTCTTGCGTGGCAATAACGCACCATCCGGCTATGGAATGAATTCTCCTCCTCGGTATTTCTCGAGCGCTATGACTTGTCCTTCTTCCAACGAGGGTTGAGAAAGGTTCTTAAAGATAGGTGGGAACCCTGCATTGCCCCTGACATTGCAGAGGTCCATGAGCAATAACCACTTACAGTCAAGTAGTTTATCTGTGTACAAAGATATATAAAAAGTTTACAAGTTAATAAATAAGTATGAAATAACAATTCAATTTCATCGGTATGTTCGACTTCACAAGTATGCTATTTGGTCTGAGGAATGCTCCGTCGAAATTTTCATAAATATGGTTTTGTTCAACAAGGGCGTGGAGGATGATGGTCGTGGATCTCCCGGAAGTATTGATGATGGCAACGAGCGCCCTGCGTCCACCAAATCTGGAGACAGCGACTATCCTGAGACTACTAATAAGGTAATACTTGCTTTATAATTATCACTATACAGGATGGATTTTTAATCTTGTGCCAGCGGTAGACTTTAATATCATATAGTAGTCGACAGTGAAAATAATCATTGTAAAGAAATTAAAAATCGATTGCAATAGAATAGAAATAATGTTAATGTCACAAATTCAATTTAACAATACTTGCAATAACTATTAAGAATGAAATAAAAGTTGTTGTTTTTCATGTTTGTTTGTTTGTTTGAACGCGCTAATCTCAGGATCTACTGGTCCGATTTCAAAAATTCTTTCACTGTTGGAAAGTCCATTTATCGAGGAAGGTTATAATAGGCTATATTTTATTTTCAAAAAAATTGGGGATCCGTATGAAAATATCGAATATGTAACACAAAGCGAATAATCGAAAACCTATTTATGCGTACGCTGCACAAACTATTGACAATAGAACAAAATGATGTACTACGGGTTTTTAGGTCTTTTGAAGACAAACAAAAAAGTCCCCGACAGCATATATCTAACTATCATAGTTTAGTCACAATAACCGCTTTTATGGTTATGAAAAATATTTTTTCGTCCCAAGATTGAATTTAACGTTAAATGAATATCGTTAAATTAACCCTTATCCAAATTAAGTATTTTGTTATCAAGAGTATTAATGTAGAAGTAAATTACTTTTTGTTTTATTCCAATCGGACTTTTCGTTTAGAAGTTATTACGAGTATAAAATGCAATGAATATGTGGGTGCACAGCGGGCCGCGAAAATAATAACTCGACGGCATTGCGAGTCCTGTTTGAACCCCTTTGTAACGCAGACGAAGTTGCGCGGGTCAGCTAGTTTCAACTAAATTTAAAACACCATTCCAGCAAAACTCAACTGACAAAGACTCGTCAGAACTGAACTGCCTGCTCGATCCGTCAGTTTTGACTGACTTCAGTACTCAAGCGCTAGTATTGACAGTACTGGCAACACTCGTCAAGTACACAACAGACGAGACTGAGATCAGGATATTATATCAATACCTGGCTGAAGGATCCGTCGTGTTCCCTAAAGTATTCCCTGTTATGTAAGTATCTAGTATTTAAGTGATACCTGGTGTAGGCGACAGAATAAGATGTTTTTGAATAGTTTTGTATTTTTAAATGAAATATTGGAGATCAGCGCCATCTGTTAAACAGTAGCTGAACTACGATAATTATGTGCCGAGCAGCTATCGCGCCGGTAAGTTTGAATACATTTGTAATATATATATTTTCTTGTCTACCGTAACGGTCAGTCAGCCAAACGTGCTCCTTGCGGTTAGACATATTATACGTTGCTCAGTTTAAAATCTCTTTTACTTTTCCCGAAGTTCCAAAGTGCGACTTGTTTTCTACATCTGGTATTGGTACCAAGTATATTCGTTGTAATATAACAAGTATTTAGTACCTAGTCTTGCATTTGAGGTCAACGACTGCTATACTACCTATTGTGGCTTAATAATTAAAATACTTGGTCGTAGTATATAAATATAGTAGTAAATAATACCTACAGTTAAAAAAGGTTTTTTTGTTGTGAAAATTATCATATACCTTAATTTATCTGTGATTGAGTTCAATACAATATAATAGGATTTAGTTAGTTATATTTTCAAAAAAAAATAGTCTGGAATAGTCCCAAATGGAGCGACTAACAACGTTCTAGAAAGTTTTCGATTATTCTGGAAAATTGTTCTAGAAACTTCGCGAATAGCCTCGAACCTTCTCGAACAGTCTCGAACGGTGTGAAAGAGATAGCAATATATCTCTGTCTCGCTCACATACTTTCTAGAACATTCCCGATCAGTCTCGTGTGAGTGAGAGAGATAGCACTATATATCTCTATCTCACTCACACTTCTGAATGTTTCTAGAATATTCTCGTAACAATAATATTAAAGCGTTTTTTATATAATTTTAGTCACAGTCTTCTCGACATGAAGATCAACCACGTGTTAATGCATTGTCACGATCAGCTGATACTGAGCGCTGTGCAAAGCATTATACAGGTTTGTATAATGGTGCGTTTCCACATTGGTCGGCCAACGTCGGCCAAAACAAATGACGGTGACGACCGACTAGTATGAAATTTGGAAGTTGGCCGGCCAATGTGGAAACTCACTATAACATTATACCGTTGATCAAAAGTTGTTACAAGATTTAAATTAACTTGCACT
Source organism: Trilocha varians (assembly GCA_030269945.2). Lineage (NCBI taxonomy): Eukaryota > Metazoa > Arthropoda > Insecta > Lepidoptera > Bombycidae > Trilocha > Trilocha varians. The sequence goes on along the minus strand of AP028278.1, from coordinate 13,433,707 downwards.
GGATGTAACTATGTAAGTTCTAGTGGTTGCAAGCTAAATTTGACAAACTACCCGGTTTAAAATTCAGCTGACATTTTGCACGCAGATATATATCGCGTGACAGTAAAAACACATTTTATAGATATTCGCGTTATTTTATCTCTAAAACAACAATTTAAAAAGGATACAACTTGAGAGGTGTCATGGGACACCCGAATAAAACGAAGTTCCTTTCGATTAAAAGATATCTTATAATCTTTTTTCCTTTCCTAACGCGCCGATTTTGATCACAGCGCCATCTAGCGATAATCATCTAAAACCAAAAGAGTGTCGTGACAACTTTTTCATAAGAATTTCCGTCTAGCCCCCTTTCGATAACGAGCGATAAGGAACTTCGTTCCAATATTTTCAAACTACCCTCATATAAAACACTATTTATCAGAACATGATCGCCTCAGAAGATGCAAGTCAACAACAACTGCATTACATGCAGAGTTGTGGGTTCGGAGGGCTATGGAGATTCGCAGGCCCTTTTACTAAGGTAAGATAACTATAGAATAAATTAATTGTACTGTTACAATAATTTGTAATAGTCGTGGTGGGGTAGTGGTCGAAGCGCGTCCTTCCGTACGGGAGGTCGCGTGTTCAAATCCGGCTTGTACCTCTAAATCTTAATATGAAAAAGATTTATGTGCAATTTTTCACAACACCACTGACTAAAAACCACATTCACATATCTTCAAAGGATTTTCAGAACCCTCTTCCGACATGCAGGTTTCCTCACGATGTTTTCCTTCACCGTTTTGAGCCAGTGGAGTTTTGAAAAATTACACATAAATCTTTTTCACATTAATATTTAGAGGTGCAACTGTGTTGAACCAGCGACCTCCGGTACGGAAATCAAGCGCTTCAATTACTACACCACCACGAGATTGTTATATTATCACTACATGGTATAAAACAAAGTTGCTTCACGCTCTCTGTCCCTATGTATGCTTAAATCTTTAAAACCACCGTATTTAGGCTCATTTTACTTAGCTATCTACTTGCGACATGATATCCAGGGTCTTCAAAGCTTTAAAATAATATACATTTTTTAGAAACAATGCACTGCTGAAAGTGCAGAACTATTCGTGAACTGGCTGGAGGCTTTAGTGGAAACTTGTCTCCCGGGAGGGGATGACCCACATAGACTACCACCCCCAGACCCTGACCATACTGATACTGGTAATTATAAACACACAGGCACAAGAATCTTCACTATATAACCCGAAAGCTGGTATCAGTTTTGTGTAGGTATTTGAGGCAAGCTGAAACCTTGGTCCATAGTTCGACACTCAGACATTCTAACAACATTTTTCATACTGTTACATGTTATACACACCATTACACACATTTTATTCACCTCAAGATACATGTCTACAGATGCCTATTGTTATTATTTCATTTTTTATTTCTTTTTTCGGGCACATATTGCTAATTGACTAACTTTGAGAATATACGTTTTCATAAAAGGTATTTAGTCTTGCTTATGTATGCTTTTGTAGTTTTACTGCTTCAAGTTTTTGTGGATAATTTTTTGCGTTAAATTGTATTTTAAATGTTACTTATATTATTTTTTGTAATGATGTCTGGCGTGCCTTAGGTTAATATTTATTTGGTAATTTTAAGGTCTCCCGCGACACAGGTGTTTCCTAGTGCGGGGACCAATGTTTAACTTTATGGCTTAATATTTTTGTAACAATAAATTTTCATTTCATTTTCATTTTCAGTTCTCCTGATATACCCAACCTGAACCAAGTATTCAGCTTGCCTCAAATACTTACCCAAAAATTACCACTTGCTTTCGGTCCATAATGTTTAAATCTTTAAACTATCCAACGGATTTTGATGCCTCGGAGGTTTATGTGTATACATGCATATAGTAGCACATAATAGACAAACACTGATCATTTTATAGGTTTTTGATCTGATGTCATAAATAAGCACATTGCTCTGTACTAAATGAATTCACATTCGTGACGGAGACGAAGTTGCGCAAATCAGCTAATTACAGATATAAGGGTAATACGACACACACATGGCTATTGAGAAAATAAAGGCGAGATTCCAAAATAGACAAACACACTACTTAATAACAATGATCTAACCTACAAAGGTATATAGGAAATAATACAATTATTACTTTGAAGAAAATTAAACTTCGTTTTATTGCAAGAAAGTATTAGAATAGGAGAACAGTCGTGGTTGCTAAGAAACGGCACAACAGTTATCTATGAACAATAATATTTAAAAGACTCCTTAGTCTAGACGTTGTTTACATTTCCAATTTATCCTCTCTTAAACATAACTCCATTTTGGATGAACATGGCCAGCTTGGGGTATGTATAAAGTACATTCAACATTTACCAAAAACACTTTTTAAGGTCCGGCTCGAAGGACCAAGAAATCGTGCCTTAGATGATAATTTTCATAGAGAATAAAAATAGTCTATAAGGTTGTTCGTCTGATTTGAATTTTCTCGTTTTAGGTGTGGCCCACAGGCCTACAACATTGTTTTGTTCTAGTCAAGATCCATAGATTAATACTAGGTAAGTAGTTGAATTATATATTTTTTTGTATACCTAATGTAAAAAAATAAGTCAGTAATTGTGAAAGTGATAATAACAATCATCTTTTTTAAGCCAGCGATGTGTTAAATTTCATTTTTACATATAAAAATTTACCTGGACGATTGCACAAAGTGGGAATGAGTTGCTCGCTAAGGTCATTTCATTATCGTAATCTTTTTTTTTGTATATTTAATGTAAAATTGTATAATACTGTAAAAATACCAAAAAAAAATGCTCATTATACAAAAAAAATAAAACCGTTTAAAAAGACATGCCCGCTGAGTTTCTTGCCAGTTCTTCTCAGGACGGTGGCTACAATTATTATTTTTTGTGTCCAAACTGGTGGTAGCTTGTAATTTTTGACGTCACCAAAATGAGTACGTCATCAATGTTGAAAATAAAGTATTTCATTTCACATAAAGTTTGAAATAACTTCTCACAGGAAACCAAGTAATAAACCATTCATCTACTATGACTTACTATTTGTTAATTTTCTTACAGGTTATAGAAAAATATAGGCTCTAACTAGCATCGAACCCCATAGAAAACTACCCGCAAATAATAATATGAGTAGTAAGGGTAGATTATATTTAAAAGCTAAAGTTTTGTCATAGAATAGTTGCTATGTAGAAATAAAGTCTAATTTAAAAACTTTTACAAGCTTTATATCAACTTGCACTGGATGTAACTATATAAGTTCGGGTGGAATCTTGCGAGTTGAATTTGACAAACTTCCCGGTTTACGATTGAGCTGACATTTTGCACGCGGATGTATATCGCGTGACAATGCAATAATATGACAAAATGGCGCTGATCTGATGAGATTCTGATCAAGATAGACCCGTCGTGTTTGGTCTCGTTTTAGTTGTATCAGCTAGCTCTCTACTGCTACATGATATACAGGATCTTAAAAACTTGTATTTAATACGTTTTATTTAAAATAAAGCTTCTACACTTGTTTTAAAATCACTCAAATTTGTTTAAAAAAATCTGTATAGTACAAGTGATTTTATAATTTTACTTTTAAAGTAAATATTTGTAAAATGAACAAATGAAATATAGTTTTATCAATTTAGAAGCTTTTAAATGTTAGAAGTATACCTAAATATATTTATTCATGTATTTAATGTAAAATATACATCACTTACACTATTAGTAAACGAGTTCTTACCACGATTATTTTAAATTGAGCGGTCCCGATATTTCGGCAAACGAACGAAAAAGAGGGTAGACAGATTTGTCTGCTCTTAAATGACCTACCCGCAGTTCCTCAGTCTTCCCGTGATCATGGCGCTTGAAACAGTGCTGAAATATCGGGACCGCTCAATTAAAAATAATCGTGGTAAGAACCCGTTTAGTAGTGTAAGTGATGTAGATAACTGCGAGTGTTTAAAGAAAAGTAAAAAATACACTCGCAAAATTATATATTTCTCGTTAAATATTTAAAAAAATATAAAATGATACATCATTTAACATACTGTGGTCTCTACTTTACCAAACGCTGGGTTATGAAAACTTTATTTTAAAATTACATCACATTTTTTTTTCGAATTGTTAATGGTGAAACCACATTTGGTTTTGTAAAGTAATTTTATTTAAATTGTATTTTATAAGAATTTCCTAGGCCTAATTGTAATAATACTTATTTTACGATTATATTAATAACTGAGTACATTTTCTTATAAGTTTTTTATTGCATAAAATTAAGTTCAAATCAAAAGGAGATCTCTAAAACCTAAAATAAGACTAAGGGTATCCGAGTGCAATCGATTTGTACTTATACTCACCATTGTTATACATGACATATTTAATGCTTTAATTTAATTTACAAAATACAAGATTACTTCGCTAAAAGTCAATCAAACATTACCAAAATGAAAATTGGTATACAGGATGTCTCAAAACTATGCAACATTAAAAAAAACTTGAGAGGTGTCAAGGGACACCCGGTTGGACCGAAGTTCCTTTCGATTAATTAGTGAGGGAATTGTAATAAAATTTAATTTTTTAAGTTATAATAATTAGTTAGTTTAAAACGTCTGTCTCTCTCTCTCTTAATTATTAATTAACTTAAATAAAATATTGTGATCACAGAGCCATCTAGCATTAATCATATTAAACAAAATAAGGAATTGTTTTAAATATTTTAATCACAGCGTCATCTAGCGATAATCATCTAAAACAAAAAAAGTGTCGTGACAACTTTTCAAACAAAGAATTTCCGTCCCCTTTCGATAACGCGCGATAAGGACTAGGATAATAACTTCGATCCAATTCCTATCTCTAATATTTATTTCCCGTTCATATCGCATAGTTCTTGGACACCCTGTATAGCCACTGCATGTATCGTTATGAAAAATAATCAAAAAATATACATTAAAAATGCGAACATTTTCTGGAGCTTAAGAATTAAATTGTTTTAAACTCTTTAAGTCGTTTTGTAGAATACTTGATGTTAGGTAATGTTGTTCGGAGACACTGTTCTGTACTGTTTTGTTCGGTACACTGTATCTAGTAATATTAGATCGATGTTATCTAAATGTTGTGATGTGAAAAATTGTATTTAAATTTGATGTAAATTTTAAGGCCTAAATAGTTGATTTTTTGTATATTTTCTATGTTTTGGTACATTTTCTTTCAGTATTATATTTTTTTATGTTTTAAAATGTAAATGTGAAATAAATAATATCAATAATTTTGTGTTTTCTTTTTACCTCAAGGAATATCCCGAAAAAAATATTGAAATAATTTTATTTTTAAACAAACACCATTTTTTACAATATAAACATAAAAATATAACAATATCGTATTCGAGATTTCATTATTGATGATAACATTGATCCTTTTTTCATATTGGCAACACTTTCAAGGTGAATTTTTGGCGGGATTTTAATTCAAAATGGCCGTCTCATATGATTTTATTTTAGTAAAATCTTTAATTAACGCTTTTCATGCATTTTGCACTTTTTGGTTAAAAGCTGGATGAGAAAAGACTCCCAAGAAATTACACTGATATTTAGGAAAACTTGCTTTTTTAAAATTTCAAAGCTACGTAATATTATTATTTTACATTATTCAATATTTACGACCAAAAAGGGCAATTTTAGCAAAATTATTTTACCTCAGCCTTCCATTTTAATGTCCAATTTTTAAAAAGGGACCAAAGTTACAATAAAAATGTCTGTACAATTCATTTGATAACAAAAATGATTATGTCAATGTAGCTCTTAAATTGAACGTGAACTTTGAGAAATATTCAAAATAGAATTAAGTATTACTTAAAAGCCGCGTAACTTCGTCTGCGTCACAAAGAGAGACAATTTTTACCTAATTTTACCTTGCTCGATAAATGGACTATCCAACACAGATTTGTTTGCTCTTAAATCGACCCGCAGTATCCAGTCTTCTCGTGATCATGACGTTTGCAACAACAACGAAATATCGAGACAACTCAATTAATTAAATATCGTGGTAAGAACCCGTTAATTATGTATGAAATTAAGCAAAATCTAAACATGACAAACCGATTATATTTTTTTAGAATAAAAACTCGAAAACTAGACTAGATCTTGATGACGTTTTAATAGGATTTTAGAACGAGCACCTTTGGAAAATGGGATCATCCAAACCGGTTCACTCTGACAAAATTTATACAGTCCCCTACCAAAAGTATCCTATGTGTTCAGATGTATAAACTTCAAAACTAATTTCATCAAAATCCAATCAGTAGTTTTAAAATTATTTTATTTATTACACAGCGCAGGAGTTTTTGCTTGTAGTAACATCTATCTATACAAACTATTTAGAATTCGACGAATATTCGAAAAATTTCGAATAGTATCGAATATGACTACGACGATGCATCGGAAATAGGACAAGAATTTGTATTTTGTACATAATATCTTGAATGGGCTAGATGTCGGATTTTGTTAAGTTGAGCGTGATATTATTTTTAAGAAAAGCATTTTTCTGGATCCGCCGTACATAAATTATTTTTACGAATAAGAGGAATTAAAAGAAATTGAAGAAGATATTAAGCTCGAAATTTGAAGATTCTTGATGCCAAATGATGATTCTCAAGAACTTAATGTTTTGACCAGAGAACGTAAGTTTTAACAATCACACAAACAAAAAACACAAAATCTGACATCTAGTCCATTCAAGATTAGGGGTGTGCGAATAATTCGAACTCACGAATTATTCGTTCCGAATCGAATACGAATATTCGATTCGAAACTCGAATCGAATAATTCGGATCTTCGAATTATTCGAAATTCGCCGAATATTCGAAAAATTTCGAATAATTCGAAAAGTTTCGAATATTCGTCGAATTTCGAATAGTATCGAATTCGACTACGACGGCTACGACTATTTTGTAGACATCTAGCCCATTAAAGATATTATCTACTAAATACAAATTCTTGTCCTATTTCCGATGCATCGTCGAAGTCAAATTCGATACTATTCGAAATTCAACGAATATTCGAAACTTTTCGAATTATTCGAAATTTTTCGAATATTCGTCGAACTTCGAATAATTCGAAGAATCGAATTATTCGATTCGAATTTCGAATCGAATTTTAATATTCGATTCGATTCGATTCGAACGATATTCGCACACCCCTATTCAAGATATTATTATCTACAAAATACAAATTCTTGTCCTATTTCCGATGCATCGTCGTAGTCAAATTCGATACTATTCGAAATTCGAATTATTCGATTCGAACGATATTCGCATACCCCTAATAAGCATACATTGCTAAAATCGGAATCAACACTTTGTGACGCAAACGAAGTTTCGCGGGTAGTATAATATAAAAAAACAAAAAAAAAAATTGAGTATTTCTCAAAATAATCAATTTAAGAACTAGTGAAATACAATTTTCTCTTAACCTACTATAAAACAGAAGGGAAGAGATTTTGGAATGAAAAAGTAGATTATATTATTATATGACGGGGTGATAACAAGGGAAACCAACCTATTCACAATGCGGGTAGTTGGAAGTGGAGACTTAGCACCATTTTTATTTTTTGGATCGGTTAAACTTATTTTTCTGACATTGTATGGAAACGTACGACGTTGTTGACTTCAATACTATGATGATTTTTTTAAAATCCAATTCCCAAAATAAAAGTGGTTCTAAGTTTTATTTCAACAGATCATTCACTCCACTTCAGATTGTCCAAAGTTACAGATCCACCCTTTATAGTGTGAAACCACCCTTTTGTTGCGTTAACACATTGGCTCGTCAACTTCCAATGCACGCAAATGACAACTGGTATGTCAACTGTCAAACGTTGTTTCACATAGTTTCAATGACGGTCAATGCATACAAAACCACCGTTTACATGTTGGTCGAGCGACACTGTCATTTATTTTTACGTGTGTTGGACGATGGCGATCAAATATGTAAACGTAATGTAAGATTTGAGCGCATTTAAATCACTGGAAAACGCCAAAACACTAATACTGAAGTAAAAAAAAATTCAAGAAAAATCATTAAAAAACTATTCGTTGTATCGTTTTCATTTTTGTGTATATTTTTGATGCTTTTAAATATAAATAATTGTAACTCATAATTAATTGCTAATTTAGCTTTAGTCTTACTTTTCCAGTGACGATTTTGACAAAAAAATAAGTCATCTACTTTAATAATATTATTGAAAATATTTTAAATTATAGACAATAAATTTAAAGTAAATTTTGAAACATTGTCAATAATGACTTTAGTATTACGAGCAGACAAAAAAAAGCGTTGATTAATTTTATGGTTTTTTTTTAAATTTAGCTTAAGACTCAACGGCCGAATACTGATACAGTTTTTGAGTTCCTTAAACTTAACAATTTCTCAAATTTCAATAATATACAGGGTGTTAAAACATTGCTCTCTAGAATCAAGATGAATTCCGGCGGAATTATACAGGGTGGATCTACAACTTTATCCCAGTTTAAGTGAACTACCATTATTGCGGGCTACAATAATTGAAAAAAAAAACTGTTTAACCGATTCCAAAAATAAAAGTGGTCAGGTCACTCTGGGATATCTGAGGACACATCTGTAATAAAATTAGAGATCCACCCTGTATATTATGGGGGCGTGCCGTAGTGCGTAACGCGTCGCGCGGTCCCGCATAACTCCGTCGTGCTGGGTCTGACCTCAGCTGGGTATATACACCAGGATTATTAATGTATTTTATTATTATCAAATATTCAATTGTAATCTATCAAAGTGTTCGAGAGTGCCCCTTTATCACCCTGTATATAGAAATATATGGTGCAATTAAGGTTCTATTCAATTTGAGAAACTCTTAAATTTAAGAGATTTCTGTTACTTCGTTTTATTTTATTATTCTAAAAGATCGAAACAAAAATTACCCTTATAAACGATATTTGACTAAATTTCATAGATAATACCTATTACCTTAAAATTGATTAAATAATCCTCTACAATTATTTCATTAATTTTATGATAAAATGACTTGTACTGAACTGATTTTGATGACTGTTTTTACCTAATGGAAAAGTTATAAAAGTATATCATTTCAGTAAAAGTATCAAGTTATTTTACCATAAAAAAGGTGTCCCAAAATTATTAATCATATTAATTAAAACTTATATGAAATTTTACAGAAAATTATTAAATAATACTATATAGTAGTTTTTTTTAATTTTAAATCACTAAAAATCAGTTCAATAGGTCTTTTCCGTTTATTTTCAACTTTACAACCTAACATTATAGAAAACTGTAAAAAAAACTTCGGTCTAACATTTTGGGACACCCTGTATATCCATATAGTTATTATTATAAGTAGTAAAGCTAGTCCATTCCTATAGTCCCGTAACCGAGAGAAAGTCTTGTATTTCCAATCTGCAATAGTAAATATTTATCAGACATTATACAAACCAATTTTGGTTTGTCTCCAGCTGAATACCAAAATTGACTAAAAAAATAGTCTAGTGGTTAACCATTTATCTGTGTCTGCCAAATGTCACCTATAGATGGTACTATTAGACAAATGCCAATTGTGGTTAGTTCCCAGCTGACTGACCAAAATTGGCGTATGCCTAATGGTGGTTAATAATTATTAAAAAAATATTCCTGTACTCATCAAACTATCCATTCAGACTATTACAATATACAGGGTGTATCTATAACTTTGGACCAGCTGTAGTGGGGTGAGAGAGAGTTTTGTAGACATCTAGCCCCTTAAAGATATTATGTACAAAATACAAATTTTTGTCCTATTTCCGATGCATCGTCGTAGTCATATTCGATACTATTCGAAATTCGAAGATTCGAATTATTCGATTCGATTCGATTCGAACGATATTCGCACACCCCTAATAACAAAGTTACAGATTCACCTTGTATTATTATGAAAAAAATTAGTTTGAAATTTCAATCAATCAATAAAATCAATTTAGAAAGATATCAGTCATACTAACCTTAAATTATTTGAGACTATGTCGCGTTTCTTTTGGGTAATCGAGGACTATTCTGTTTAGATGAATTATCCTGAAAAATTAAGAGAAATAATTTCAAAAACTTGTTGATTTTTGTATTTTAAAACCCTTTAAAGGCATGACATTAATGTGATTAAAATGTTTTTTTGGATTTTCGCTACCATCTTGAAAATTACCACGAATTTAAAACAATGTTTTTCAAAAAAGTTTTTTGAAGAGTACTATAACGTAATATAACGAAGTCGTGGTGGGGTAGTGGTCGAAGCGCTTCCTTCCGTACGGGAGGTCGTGAGTTCAAATCCGGCCGGCTTGTACCAATAAATCTAAATGTGAAACAGATTTATGTGCAATTTTTCACAACACCACTGGCTAAAAACGGTGAAAAACAACATAGTGAGGAAACCTGCATATCGGAAAAGGGTTCTAAAAATCCTTTGAAGATATGTGAAGTCCCCAATCCGCACTGGGCAAGCGTGGTGGACTATGCCTAATCCCTCTTCTGAGGAGACCTGAGCCCAACAGTGGGCAGTAATGGGTTGGGACAGATACAGATTATAACATAATTTATTTTTTCAATATCATGTAACTCCAAATTAATTTTGTGAATTCAATATTGCAAATTTCAAACACGTTCTACAATTTATTTAAAAAAAATCTAAAGTAAATAGCAAATTTGATAAATTTCCTCATACCTCCTCCAGATTGGTGATGAAACCGTTCCTAATGGACACCCTCAATGTGTCGTCGTCGTCATCATCATCATCAGTGTGAACATCGTAGAACTCTTCGCTATCCATTTCAGCATCAGTACCTGGAATTTTATGATTTTTTATTCTAAGTCAATGTTATGAGAATATTTTATCTATACACTTATTCAGACCACGGTTCTTACCACGATATTTAATTAATTGAGTTGTCTCAGAGAGTCTTGTAGTGAGTGTGGTGTGTAGTGATGTGAGTTCGAGTTCCAGTGGTACTACCCAAAAGCGAACGAGAAAGAGGGTAGACAGATTTGTTTGCTCTTAAATCGACCCGCAGTACCCAGTCTTCTCGTGATCATGACATTTGCAACAACAGCGAAATATCGAGACAACTCAATTAATTAAATATCGTGGTAAGAACCCGTTTAAAATGCATGAAAGTATTATAGAAAACCGCGAGTGTCTGAATAAGTTTAGAATAATCAACACCCTGTATTTTTATGATGACATCAAAAGAACCATTAATAAATCACCCTGTATAATACCAACTTACCAACAACAGACTGATAATCAGTATAATACTCCGAATCTGAGGCGTAGCTCTGTTCTGGTGCGTCGGGTACATCTCCGATAGGTTCAGGCTTTTTAGGAGCCTTCTCTCGACGAGGCTTCCTTTGTTTAGCACGACGGAGTTGTCTGAAAGAATAATCTAGAATCACTGCATAGAAAAACAAAATCGCTTAACACTGTCTGTCTGAGTATACTTAAACTAACTGACCCGTCTGCGTTACAAATGGGTTCAAACAGTACTTGCAATGCCGTCGCGATATTATTTGCATTTTATACTCGTGATAACTTCTAAACGAAAAGTCCGATTGGAATAAAGCAAAAAGTAATTTACTTCTACAGTAATACTCTTGATAACATGATACTTAATTTGGATAAGGGTTAATTTAAAGATACTCATCTTAGATACTTATCTTAATAAGACCTAAAAACACGTTGTACCTCATTTTGTTCTATCATCAATAGTTTTCGCAACGCACGCGACGTAAGGAATTTTTCAGGTCATTTTTTTACACCTTATGTTACATTATTGGAGTTTTAGTAAGGATCCCTAATTTTTTTTAAATATACACAGGTGTACAACTTTGCTTCCGCCGTTTTGCATAGATGGCTGTAGCGGTAAGTGGTAGTCGAAATAAATAGATCGTAGATGTCATACAATAAGTTTAGGCATTTGTAAACATAACGCCATCGAAATATTAGTCGATTTGTATCTGGATCATAAAGTTATTCTCGATTAAACATGTCAGCTTACGAGCCAAATTGTCGTCATTTGCGGGAGGTTTTAATTTTCTAAATAACCTATAATATAGCCTATGTTACTCGGGGATAATGTAGCTTTCCAAAGGTGAAAGAATTTTTGAAATCAGTCCAGTAGTTTCGGAGCCTATTCATTACAAACAAACAAATCTTACCTCTTTATAATATTTGTATAGATTAGAGATGCACCGAATATTCGGTTACTATCCGGTATCCGACTTATCCGACCCTTTTTTACTACCGGCCCTTTTTTGATACCGGATATTCGACTGGTGGTCAGCCCGAATATCCGGTATCCGGCTGAACAACTATTCGTTGCATCTCTAGTATAGATAATAAAACTGAGAAATTAAAGCAATAAATTGTTTTTTATATTATTAATAACTGTAAAATAATTAAAAATGTATTATTACGATTCTTTCTGAAGTTCACGAAGATTCTCGAGTTCCGTTCTCATTGATGCTATTTGATTGTCCAACCTCGCTACTTCTCGCACTGAAATTGAAAAATAAAGAGGATGTTTTTTATTATATAGTTTTTTTTTATATTTCTATTTATTTAACTATTTGGACATGTGTAAATTGTGAATTACGGCATTCAAGTTATCTTATATCCACTCAACTGGGATCGGCAACAAAATTGGTTTGTTTACTTTTGCCAAGTCTGTGGCAGGAGCCAAAATTGAACACAGTTCAGAAACTTGATTTATTCACATTTTTTACTTGTCTCATATTTACGAAGATAATATATTTTCGCTGAAAATGCAATATGGTGTCTTTAATAATAAAAATTTACATAAATGTAAATAAATTGTAAAATATTTAATAATCAGACGATAAAACGATACAAATCCTGTGGAAAAGTACTGAAATAAAAGTCAGTGAAAAATTCAACCAAGTATATCAGCCCCTTTGTGAAAATGACAAAAATTACAAAGAAACACAAATATGAGAAGAAACGTCATAAGAGAATGCCGGCGTGTTGCCTTAGCCTGCGCACAATCACCATCCAGAGAAGATTCGTCGCGGTCGTCAGGGGAAGGCAGTAACTCCCCGACGAGCCTCGAAACACCGAGCGACCACGAACCCTGGACAACAAGATCTGCGCGCCGGGGCCGCCCACCGGTCGGCTTGGGGTCAACGCGTCAACATGGCTCGTCTACGGCCCCCGCTACCAGTGGTGCAGTGCGCCAACGCATGAGATGGACCCCAGAGTTAAATAAAAATGTCATGCGGGCGTACTACAGGGCTACGGAGGGAGGAACTAACCTCACTGCGTACCGTTCAAGGTTGCTGTCTATGTTTCAGGTTCTTTGCCCAGCTGTGGACGTCACAGTGCAACGACTCTCGGATCAGGTGCGGGCCATTCAGCGACTAAAGTTACTGGATGAGACTGTACTTGACCGATTGCGCAATGAAGCACTGCCTGCTCCTTCTGAACCACAACCAACATATGTGGTAAATGTCACCGTCACCCAACCTATACCACCAGCGGAGGAGCTTCAGGTGCAGGCATGTGCAAGTATCCAGGACGATGAGCGTTTGAGGAGCGCTCTGGAGGACTCTATTCAAGAGTTTAGGTTTGTTCATCCATGCTCGCGGCCACGTTTACCGCGGCTGCCCATGTGTAGGCGTAATGTCTCGCTGGTATTGGCCCTGGACTGCATCTTAAAACCTTACTTCGAGTCGACTGAAGACCTTATCGACACCCACTCGGTTCTGTACTGCGGTGCGGTTGCTGTCTGTCGCGTGGCAGGGGTAAAATTCCCGAACCCGAACCAGACATACCGCCGACATGATGGTAAGCCGCAGTGGCAGTGCAGAATCGAGAAGCGCATAGATGCAGCCAGGACCCTTATAGCGAAGCTTATTTGCTTCCAGGCAGGCAACACGCGCCCGCGCGTAATGCGATTCGTCGACCGAGCCTTCGCTGACACCGGTGTCAGCAGGAACGACTACCTGGCTCGTGTCGTCGAGCGTGTTGACTACTGGAAGCAGAAGGTTTGCGCATGGGCGAACCGTATTCGTAGGTATCGAATAAGATCGGAGCGGTACCGCTTGAATAGAGTCTTCCAGAGTAATCAGAAGAGTGTCTACAGAGACTGGGAGGCTTCTCGAGGAAGAGTTACCGATGGACACCCACCAGTTGATGAGGATGTGATGACCTCATTTTGGAAAAATATCTGGTCGGTGCCCATCGGTCACTCCGAGGGGGAGTGGACTGAGACGGTCGGGCGCGCGTGCGAGTCTATTAAAGATATGGACTCCATTACAATCACGCCGATTGACGTAGCTTGTGCGGTGCGTTCGGCCCCGAACTGGAAAAGTCCGGGACCGGATGGGCTGCACAGCTACTGGCTGAAATGGATACGCAACTCGCACGGGCGTATGGCTGCTCAGTTTCAACAAGCCCTTGAGTCGGGAACCCTCCCAGCTTTCATGACATCAGGAGTCACTCACCTGATATACAAATCTGGCAATACCTCGGACCCTAAAAACTATAGACCAATAACATGCTTACCCACCATCTATAAGCTACTTACATCCATTCTGAGAAACAAAATTCAAATACATATTTCGGCAAATTACATAATGTCACCTTCTCAGAATGGATGTAAGGTAGGATCCCGAGGTACTAAGGATTTGCTCCTCATAGACATGGCCATTACGCAACAAGTTCGTCGAGGCAGAAAGGGAGTCCACATGGCTTGGATAGACTATAAGAAAGCGTACGATTCGGTGCCCCATTCATGGCTAATGAGAGTTTTAGAGCTTTATAAAGTACATTCCACGCTACGCTCCTTTCTTAGTTCATGCATGGGTCAGTGGTCTACGTTTCTTCGTCAACCAGGACATGTTGACTCTCAGGCCTCCCCGGGCTTGATAAGGATAAGGCGGGGTATCTTCCAGGGTGACAGTCTGAGTCCTTTGTGGTTCTGTCTGGTGCTTAATCCTCTAAGTACATTACTTGGAGATTCAACGCTAGGCTACCGACTCAAGAGAGGGGGTGAGCCCATTTCACATCTCTTGTACATGGATGATCTCAAATTATTTGCTACTAAAAAACCAGACTTAATATCTTTACTCAAAATAACCGACAATTTTAGTAAAGCTATTGGAATGGAGTTTGGAGTAGATAAGTGTGCGGTCATAGATATACAGAGAGGTAAAGTTGTAAACTCGGAGAGTTTGCAACTTAGCCAGAGTGAGGTGCTTAGATCTCTGTCTGAGTCGGAAACCTACAAATACCTTGGAATGTTCGAAGCTTTGAGTATCGTCGATGCAGATATGAAACAATCGGTGAGGGATCGGTTCTTCGGCCGCCTGATAAAGGTTTTGAAAAGCCTCTTGTCTGGCGGAAACAGGATTCGAGCCTTCAATGGTTGGGTCATGCCTGTACTGACGTACTCCTTTGGCATTCTAAAGTGGACGCAATCAGAACTGGATGCCCTGGATAGAAAAGTTCGGCGACTGCTGACGGCATACAGGATGCACCATCCACGCTCATCTGTTATGAGGCTGTATATACCTCGGAAGTGTGGGGGTCGTGGCATGTTAAATGCCAAGGATCTGCACAACCGAGAGATATACAACCTTCGGGATTATTTCCTAAAGGTGAATGTGGGTATGTACCGTGATGTAGCAGCAGTCGATAAAGGACTCACTCCGCTATCCTTAGCGAACGGGAATTGGCGAGCGCCGAAGGTGATGAGTGTGGCGGATCGCACGGACGTATGGAAGAGCAAGGAACTACACGGTCGATTCTACCGGGCCCTTACGGGTCCCGATGTAGATCAGTTAGCCTCCGTGGCTTGGCTACGATACAGTAACCTCTTCGGAGAGACTGAAGGTTTTGTCTTAGCAATTATGGACGAAGTTATCATGACGAACAACTACCGCAAATATATTCTAAAGGATGGGACGGTCGACATTTGTCGGGCATGTCACCGTCCGAGAGAGTCTATTAGACATATCGTTTCCGGTTGTTCCCGTCTTGCTAACGGCGAGTACTTGCACAGACATAACCAAGTAGCTAAGATCATTCATCAGCAACTTGCTCTGAAATACGACCTTGTTGAAGCCGCCGTACCTTATTACCAGTATTGGCCTCAGCCGGTTCTCGATAATGGTCATGTAACGCTCTACTGGGACCGATCTATTATCACTGACAGGACTATTGCTGCCAATAAGCCTGGCATAGTGATAATAGATCGGGATGCGCATCGGGCGGTGCTGATCGATGTCACCATTCCACATGACGAGAACCTTGTGAAGGCAGAAAAAGAAAAACTGCTAAAATATTTGGACCTGGCCCACGAGGTGACCGACATGTGGCGTGTTGAATCGACCATCATTGTTCCGATCGTTGTATCTGTGCACGGTCTAATAGCGAAAAGCTTCGACCGACATCTAGAGAAGCTTTCGCTCCCCGGCTGGATAAAGGGCTTGATTCAGAAGGCGGTCGTTCTTGACACGGCGCGTATTGTGAGGAGGTTCCTCTCTCTTGAGCCCTGACCACTGATGGCTTGGGTCGTAGACTCCGCCTGCAGTGGCCCTCTGTTTTTTATATTATATTTTTAAATTTTATTTTCTTGTAAATGTATTTTTAAAAATATAGTGTAAAAAATAAGTTAATAAATGAATATACAAAATTTACATATTATTAATATTTATTGGAAAAAAATGCTTTTAAAAAGAGGCTCAAACATGGTAGTGATTCTGAACGAAGTCCCCAGTTTCGCCATCTAGCGAAAAATGACGTTCCCAGTTGAGTGGATATCTTATTAAATGACCTGAATGAAAATTACAGAAATGTGTGTGGTAAACATTTTTATTGTGTTGTTTGAGAATAGTAATTTCATTTATCAAATACTATGATTATTTTATCTTTATTAATTTATTATAATTTCTGTGGCCAACACAGGAAATCTACTATCTACAATGCCACTTAGTCACTCAGTTTCTTTACAAAGTAATATTTTTAAATGTCATTGTTGTTTTGATAACAAAACGTAACTTCTACTAACCTAGCATGGCTCTTCGCTTCTCCGCGTAAACTTGTTCGTAAATGAAGACACCAGCAGCGCCCACGATTCCAACTATAGCTGCTCCAACCACCATTCGTGATGAGAAGACATTATTTAAGGAATTCATCGTGATAAACTATGTTGTGAACTGATTGTAACTTTTTTCGTCAAAAAACTGGAGTGAATCTTAAATCTTAGTTTATTTTGAGCTAAAAATACAATAGTTATAGAATATAAATGCGTTTTAAAGTGTTTTATTACGTTTAGATATTTGTTAACGTTAGCAAAATGCAGAAATGTGAATTATAATGTTTTGTTGGAATGCCGGCTGGTGTGGAATTGATTTTTTAATTATAATCACTTCAACAGCACTTTTGTGTTGTGCAAAATGAAATTGAGTTTGAAATAATTGTTTAGAAAGTTTTTTTGGTTGAGAGAAATGCGATTTCTGCGTTTTCGTTTTGAATTTTTAGACTTTCGAAATGACAACTCGTTAGGTAACAGGATGTGTCAACCGTCAATGTTGTTTTCTTTTCTGTACATGGAACTAAAGACGACAAACCTTAAAATAAACAATGTTTCAAATTTTATTTATTAACATTTTTTTAAATGTTTTTTATTATTTTATGTGGTTAAAATTCAAAATTTTGAAAATGAAACTGAAGCTGATTGATAAAGATGTATAATCGTCAACCTATTGCGACTGTTCACTGTCCCAAAAAGAAAAAAAATGTACTTTAGTGATGTGTAAGGTCGACTTTGGAATTGATATTTATCCAATCAATTTTAAGTTTTTTGTTGACATGTCATGGAAGTTTACTCGTAGATTAAACTTTTAGAAACCTCCGAACTGTTTAAAGTTACTAAAACTTAGATTATAGTTAAATTTAGATTACAAATGAATTGTTATTTAAACTTTATTTAAAATACCTACTGCATTTTTTGAAATTAAAGTACTAGAACAATACTTTAATACTTTGAGTCATTGAACTATTCTTCTTCACTTCTATGTCTTTGAAAATGTAGGAAAATGCAAACTAGAACATTTTAATTTTTTAATTTTAGTTTGTCCTGAACATTGAAAAAAAATATTGTATGATGACGCACACCACGTATTCCGTATTCCAGTTACTTACCGCTTGGTGATATTACATGTTTTGGTTAAATTGCACTAATTGCGATGCTTTTCTCGATTGTAGTATAATAAAAATCGATAATTTTACAATCGATTCTCTATCAACAGCCCTACATTTTTGAAATTTAAATGTCAAAATTAAAACTATCATGTCGCCGATGTCAAAAAATTAAAAAATAGTTTTGCAATACAGTTTGTAAAAACGGCATTGTTTGGTTTTCGAAATGTTTTGTATTTCTCTGCTACTTAATCTCTACTAGTTACTTAGTTAGAATAAGGTTTACTTAAATAAGATAAATAGTACGTAGAATTTTTAAAAGAAAGTGTAAGAAAATATTTAAAGATAGGCTCACTATGCCGATAAAATAATAATAGATCGGCATGCGTATATATTTAATGAAAAAGTGCATCATAGCTTAAATGTTATTTATTTTCGAGAAAAAATAACGAAAACATGGAGGACGCTGAATGTCTTGAATCTACCTTAAAAGGTAAAAATCGCGATTTAAAAAAAATATTTTGATCATTTCGGATATGCTTTACCTTTCTATAATTACTAAAAACGTAATGTTAATGTTTAAGAGTTTTTACGAGTGAACCGATTTTCATGACTCTTAAACAAAATGACATCATCATCAGCCTATAGACGTCCACTGTTGGACATAGGCCTCCCCAAACCTCGCCACATCGACCGGTCCTGCGCCATCTGCATACAGTGACCGCCCGCGATCTTGACCAGGTCATCGGTACAGCTTGTAGGGGGTCTACCAACATTGCACTTACCGGTTCGTTGCCGCCACTCCAAACAAAACAGACAATTTGATGGTAAATGGTTACCATTGCACCGTTCTACAATACTAATGGAAGCTGTTACTAATCACCTACCATTCAAAACTTTTTGAACCTCATGTTAAGAAGAACTTTATTTTTGTCTATGGGTTGTGACTATCTCATGAATAGTGTGGGTGCTGCCATCAGGCTCACTCTGTTCTGGATTCCGGGACACAGTGGTTTGGAGGGTAATGAGCTAGCTGATGGGCTGGCTAGGAAGGGTGTTGAGACACCTTTCCTCGGTCTTGAGCCCGTCTCTGACTTGCCTAAGAATGCCATCTCATCTGAGCTGAGATCCTTGGGCTTAGAACAGAGCAAGCTGCACTGGCATAACTCCCCAGGAAAGAGCATGTAAAGCCTTCATGGAGGGCTACGATGCTACAAATATAAATACAAATAGTAATTATTATACACTAGCTAAAAATAAATTAAATTAAAATCTTAACATAAACTAAACCATCACATTGTCTGTCTAACGTTATCTAAAAATAAAACAACATTTATTTTTGCAGATGACACTCATCCCGACACCGACCCTACAACGTCAAATCCAACTGAATCTCAACTCACATCAGAAACAAAACTAAATTTGACGGAACAAAAAGAAATTCCCGATATTGACGATGAGGAGTTTCTTCTTAGATGGGAGGATGGTGATGAACCTTCAAATATGTCTGGCCAAGACGTAGAAAAAGAATTCCTTGAATATCAGTGTAATAGTCCAAATAAAATTGATTTAGAAGTAATTGATGATAAAAGTGATGTAAAATCAGTAATAGAGGTTGATTCAAAAACTACAGATGAAAACACTCTAGATGATTCATTAAAAGATGTAGATCAAGACAGTATTAATACAGATATAGTTAACATTGACCTTGATGAAGATAGTTCTAATATGGAAGCTATAAATGAAGTAATGAAAGATGAAAAGAGAATTGAGGAACTATTAAACACTCCGGAAGAATCTAATGATGTTCCTATAACTCCAATTGCTGAATCAGATACTACTATAACTAATTTAAATGAAGATGAATTGATATTGGATAAAAATAATTCTGAGATCGACAATAATACTGAAGGTAACGAAAAAATAGAAATATCAAGTGAGAATTTAGAGGAAAACGTAATTAATGAAAGCACTGAATTCAATTTAAATATAGAACCAGTTTTAGAAAGTGAAATGACAAGTGAAATCACTAAAATTACAAGCAGTGAAATCAACACTGAAACAGAAGTTTATAGTGAAAATATCACTCCTATTGATGTTATTGAACCTCAGAATATTGACAATATCAATAGTCCAATAGAACATGATACTGAAGATAGTAATCCTGATAAAATTGTAGAAGTTAAACCAGATGAAAATAATATTAAAACTGACAAACATACAGATACATTACTCTCAGAAATCATAAATGAGAACTCCCTTACTGCTTCAAATGTAAAATGTAATGTTGAAGATATAACCGAAAGCAATATTGAAGAAGTAAATAAAAATACTGCCAAAAATGAAATAGTTGATGAAATTCTAGAATATTCTACTAGAGAATCTAAAGACGATATAGCAACTAAAGAAAATGTAACAAGCTCAGATTGCACACAAGAAGTGTTGACAGATAATTCAGGAGTTAAAAAATCGTCAAATGTATCGATTGATGATCAAATCACTTCAGCTTTTGAAAATAGTAGTCAAATGGTATTAGATAATGTTTGCGAACAAAGTGATATACAAAAACAAATAGATTGTAAAGAACAGACAGTTTTACAAGACACAGAAACAGTAAATGAAGTAAAATGTGACCAAATAGAAGAGGCTATGGATGTAGATGACGATTTAATTAAAGAATCTAAGCAAATTAATGATGATGATGATCTTTTAAATGAAGAAACTGAACCTGCAATTAGTATCGAAGCAAAAATTGATGATTTGACTTCACGCGATGATGTTAAAGATCAAACTACCAAAGATGTTTTAGAAACTGTCTCAGATAGTGCGCCTAAAGAAATAAATAAAGTTGGAGAAACAGAAGACTGTGTTAAAAATCAAGATGAACCTATGGCTGTAGATGAAAACGATACAATCCCTGGAAAAATAGTAACTAACGATGAAATAACTAACAAAAAAGATAAAGATATTCGTAAATCGGATGAAGATCAAGTAGCAGATAAAATCACAGATGAAATTCAGCTAGAAACCATTAATGAACCAATAGACATAACAAAAGATGTTCTGGATGAAGTTGAAATTTCAGCTCAAATTTATGAAGAATCTAAAAAGTGTAATTTAAATAAAACAGACGAAGAAAGCAATAATAAACCATCTGAAACAGTTGAAAGTGGAATAGCAGAAAAAGATGTTTCAAATGAAAATATTACTGAAACTAATATTGATACTGAAACAATAGAATCTGAAACATCTAACATTATTAATGATAAAGAACTGGAAATCAATAAATCGATTGAAAATGAAGGTCTAACTAAAGCTGATGACAGTGCTATTGAAATGAATACAGATGAAACTTGTAAAGACACAGAAAACAAAGATATAACAGACACTAGAAGTGATAAAGAAGATTCAAAGCTTATTCCAGTTAACATAGAACATGGACTATACCAACCTAACGCTATGCTAGAAATACCAACACAAGAATTAATTGATATTGATGACACGGACAGTCAGACAGCATCTGATGATGGAAATGAAACGCTTAATATTACACAAGAAATAAATAATAGACTTGAGACAGATGTTGCTTCTAATAAATTTGAAGGTCCAAAATCGGCTGTCGAGAATTTAGAAGATGATGTTGATAATTCTAGTGCAGAAGTAGATTCTAAAACTCATGATGAAAGTAGAAAATTGAATGACAAAAATGAAAATTCAAAAGATTTATGTACAGAGCAAAATTCAGATGTTAAAGTTGACGATACCAAAAATGATCCTAAAACGATTAAAGAAGTTCCGAAATTGGTCGACACAACTGACAATATAATAGAAAGTCCAAAAATAATTGATGATAAAATAGACACTGAATCAAAAATGGATGTAGATTCAGAAATTGATTCTATTAAAGATTTTTTAGTAGAAGCCTCGAAAACTTTCGAACCTCAGCCATCAACTTCAAAAGCTATTTTCGATTCTATAAATTCCGAATCTAAAACGGATGTCACTAATCTAGACCTACCGTCAACGTCTAAGGTCCAAGAATCATTTGATTCTAAAGAATCAGAATTGTCCGAAGTTAATGATAGTTTGGGACTGTTAGCTGAATCATCGAGGGTTCAAGAAGATGATTATCAAGATGACGATGATGATTTTGATAATGATGGTAAGCTACAATTGATTATTTAGTTAAAATCCCTACTAATATTATAAATGCGAAAGTAACTCTGTCTGTAACGCTTTCCCGCATAAACCTCTCAATCGATTTTGATGAAATTTGGCACAGACAATCTTTAGACCCTGAGAAAGAACAAAGGCTACCTTTTAGTTGAATGTGACGCAGACGAAGTTGCGCGAGCTCAGTAGTATAATCCTAATCAATACATACATAGTATAAAACAAAGTCGCTTTCGCTGTATGTCTGTATGTATGCTTAGATCTTTAAAACTACGCAACGGATTTTGATGCGGTTTTTTTTAATAGATAGAGTGATTCTTAAGGAAGGTTTGTATGTATAATAAATGCATAATATAGTAGAGAAACACTGATAAATTTAAAGGTTTCTAATGTGATGTCGTAAATAAGCACGTTTTTTTGCGCTTATATTGCAAACGCTGGCTGAACCCTACGAGATAGACCAAAATAATGTACTACAGTATTGTTCACCTTAAAAAGTTCAACAAAAAAGTCCGCGATGGTATATGTCTATCTCTTAGGGATAACCCAGCATAACCATTTTTATTCTTTACTAAAAAATGGTTATTTACGAAGTGATTTTAAACAATACAGCATTAATCCTTATCCAATTAAGTACCTTAAATAAATTGTGCATTTATTATAGATCAATATGCTTTTTACAGCATGTAATTTAAGTGAATATTACCGAAGATATTACAATCGTAGTTGTTTGTGCCGGGCGGCGCGTGCCTATATAGGCTACAATTTTTGAACCCCTTTGTAACGCAGACGAAGTTGCGCGGGTCATCTAGTAATATTATAAAGGCGAAAGTTTGTAAGTATGGATGTATGTTTGTTACTCTTTCACGTAAAAACTACTGAATGGATTTGAATGAAACTTTACCACAATATAGCTTATACATCAGAATAACACATAGGCTACAATTTTTGAGGTTTCTAATGTGAGGTCGTCAAAAACACATTTTTTGCGGTATAATAGTACTATATTATAGACGTCGCGAACTAGACGGGCTAGACGGGACGAACCTGAAGTCCACGCGAACAGAGTCGCGGGCAAAAGCTAGTAAAGTGGTAATATTGGCCCTTACATTATATGTTTTATTATAGAGAGCAGTAATCAAATGACAGCATACAATTCAGAGGATTCGAACCATCATCATTCGGATCAGGAAACTGCGAAAAAAGAGACAGCAGATATTACTAAAGAAAGTGAAAAGGATGGAGCTATTGAAATGGATGTCTTATGTGAAGAGGTAACTTTGTTATTCAATTGTTTTTCGATTGACTTTTGTATTATATTACGAGCACATTTTCCTGATTTGAAATAAATTTTTGTATTTACAAAATAATGCCGATGTTTCACATATTTTTTTTTTCATATTTAACACGTACTTTTGGAGCTATGCTAAAACGTTTTTTTTGTGACTGATTTTCCGACTCATTCATTGTTTTTTTTATTTAAAAGCAAATACTTTAGACGTATTCTCATATGAATTTGATAAAGATTTCTTTTGACATCACCCTGTATAGTGTCCTATTTGGGATATCTCTCCATAATTTGTAAAAATTGTTTCAGGATGCCAATGAGATTGAAACAGTCAAACTATCAGACACATCTGACAATGAAAGTGAACAGAAAAATGAAACTGAACTTAAGGAGGACGAAAATATAAAAGGTAGAAATTTAAATCACTATTTTATAACTAGCGGGCTGGTAACTTCGTCTGCGTCACTTTCAATTAAAAAATAGCCTATGTCTTTTCTCAGGGTCTAAAGATTGTCTGTGCCAAATTTCATCAAAATCGGTTGAGAGGTTTAAGCGGGAAAGCGTAACAGACAGAGTTACTTTCGCATTTATAATATTAGGACTAGCTGATTGAAGTAAATCGGTTGAAGAATGAATTGACGTTAAATGTGTATCGTTATATTAATCCTTAACCAAATAAATTATATTATCAAGGGTATTAATGTAGAAGTAAAATACTTTTGGAACGAAGTTCCTTATCGCGCGTTATCGAAAGGGGGCTAGACGGAAATTCTTATGAAAAAGTTGTCACGACACTTCTTTTGTTTTTATATGATTAATGCTAGATGGCGCTGTGATCAAAATAATTTAAAACGTTTTAAGCTAACTAATTATTATAACTACAAAAATAAATTCCCTCACTAATTAATCGAAAGAATTTTTTTTGTTTCATTCCAATCGAGCATTTCGTTTAGAAATTTTTCGATTATAAAATGCAAAGAATTGGTACTATTAACCACACCCCTTTGTGACGCGGACAAAGTTCAGCTAGTTTATTTATTTATGTACTTTTTCAGAAATACCTTCGCCTACCAAACAATCTCCAAGCAAAACAAAAAAAATAGAAATATCTAAAACACAAGATGAAAATATCGTAGAAGTCAATGAAAGTTCATCGGAAGATGGTATGGAAAAATCAATCTTAACGACATAGTTTTAAAGTACTATTTAAAAATTATTTAACTTGCACTGGATGTAACTATGTAACTTCGGGTTGCAAGGTAAATTTGACAAACTTCCCGGTTTCCGATTGTACTGACATTTGTCTAGTCTATCTTGTTTAGTACAAGAGTTCAGACTCCATCATCAGATCAGCGCCATTTTGTCATATCATTGTATTGTCACGCGATATACATCTGCGTGCAAAATGACAGCTCAATCGGAAACCGGCAAGTTTGTGGTATTCAACTTGCAAGATGCCACCCGAACTTACATAGTTTTACATTCAGTGCTTTTTTTTTTACTCAGTTGGAGGAAATCACCGGATCCGGGGTATGTGGGAGTTAAACCGCACTAAAACCTCCAACCGCTCACACTCAGCGTCCAAACCCCGGCTGAGGCCAGAACCCAGCACAGGGTTTTAAGGAGCGGCGCGACGCGTTACGCGCTCGGCACTCTTTCCCGTCGCACCGTCCCCGGCGGTGATACATCCAGTGCTAGTTAATATAAAGCTTGTAAAATAATCATTTATTTATTAGTTTAATATTTTTTTTTAGATGTACTCACAGAAAAAGCTGAAATCATCCCCCTACCTAATAAAGAAGGGATGACATCGGTCAACATACCTAAATCTATAGAAATCATGTCATCAGGGGGTTGCGTTATATCAGAATTGATTGCCAAGGAGGGAGAGATTATTATAAACGGGGTGCCCAAACCAACCCCTCAAAGGACTGTGAGTATAAGATAAATAATGTGTGTGTATACAGGGTGATTTCTTAATGATGGTACATATTTCACCACGTCACAGTAATGTCTCTTATTGACACAAATTTTTTGATTCATCTGTCACGTTACAACTTGAATCGAGTTTTAACTAATGGAAATTGTACGCGGGGCTCACGATACAGGCCTGCCCTAGTGTGAGCATCATAGTTAACCACTCAACTGGGAACGTCACTTTTCGCTAGATGACGAAACTGGGGACTTCGTTCGGAATCACTACCGTGTTTGAGCCACTTTTTAAAAACATTTTTTCCAATAAATTTTAATTTCGACTTTTAATTAAACCTTATATTTTTGTAAATCTTTATTACTAAATGACGCTGTATTGCATTTTCAGTAAAAATGTATTTTCTCCGTAGAATATGAGACGATTAAAAATGTAAACAAAACAAGTTTTTGGACTGTGCTCAATTTTGGTTCCTGCCACAGACTTGGCAAAAGTAAACAAACCAATTTTGTTGCCGATCCCAGTTGAGTAGTTAATCAGTTTTTGTGCTTCAATGGTTAGCATGATAATTTGGTGACGTAGGTACTCTATTATATTAGATTAGTTTTAAGTAATATTAAGTAGCTCGTAAGGTTCATTTTTTAGTTTGTTTCTTTGCTGACTTAAACAAATAATTTATCATTTCATTTCATTTATTGGAATGAAGTTCCTTATGGCGCCTTATCGAAAGGGGGCTAGACGGAAAAAATTCTTACGAAAAGTTTTCACGACACTTTTTTGTTTTAGATGATTATCGCTAGATGACGCTGTGATCAAAATCTTTTAAAACACGTTCCTTATCGCGCGTTACGTTAGGAAAAAAAATATAAGATATCTTTTAATCGAAAGGAACTTCGTTCTATTCGGGTGTCCCATGACACCTCTCAAGTTTTATTTATTTTATTTTCAGGCTCGTCTCAACACAGATGAGGTGACAATAAAAACAGCGGTCGCTACAGAACCAACTTTAGTCATACCGGAAGCAAAAGTAAATAAAACTAAATAATATTTAATAACAATATTTGTATGAATTATTTGTTATTTTGTATTTATTTCCTGAATTTTTGTTTGTCGCTAACTTCATAGTAATATATACAGGGTGTATGAAGACCATTCCCGAAAACGAAGGCTGGGTTAGTACTAGTGACACCTGGGATGTTAAGCTTTTTACAAAAAAAAAATGTCTGACTGGATCGGTTTCCTGGCTTATCATCACAGGTATCACTAGTACTGCCACCAGTCTTCGTTTTCGAGAGTGCTCTGTTTACACCCTGTATATGTGGTAATTGGTTTTGGATAATACTTTAACTATCTGTGTTATTTTATAATTTGTAAATTAATGTTGCTTTCCAAAAAATTGATATCCAAATTTCCTTTTTTCAAAAATAGCACAAAAACAAAAATCCTTCAATTTCTCTGTCTCCTTCGCAATATATTCTTACCAACATAAAATCGTTTCATAAATGACTTAGGTTTAAAAAATCTCACCTGAACAACTTTTTTGTTGGTTTTGCTATTATTGAAAAATGAACGTCGGCCGTTTTCATTAAAAAAAAATACTTGTTTGAAATTTAAAAGGCGTAAAAATACACATCCTGTATAATAAAATTGTTTTGTTTGCAGTTACAAGTAAAGAAAGACATGCAAGCTGGTTCAGAAGTTGTTAACTTGGATTCGGATGACGAAACAAAAAGTAAGTTTCTACAATATAATATACAGGGTGATTCAAAATAGGCAAAAAAAATTTTTGTTTTTAAATTTGTCATGTGTTGATTTAGAATGTGAAAACAAAATATGACAATATAATATTTTGTAAAGTACTGCTTTGAACCGTTTTCGATGATTCGTTTTTGTTTGACACCTAGTGACCTATTTTTTTGGAGGTAATAATTATTATTGTGACAAATCATTTAATTTAGTTTTAAGTCGATTATTTCTACTCTAATCATTATTTGAGAATCGATTTCCGTAATTTTATAAGAGTTATGATTTTTTTTCATTTATTAATAGTAATGTATTCTCGTCATAATGCTTCACAAATTGAACCAATTTCGAGGATTCCTTTTCACATATCTTTATGACATAAAAAAACCTTTTTTTGTACTATTTTTTTTGGAACGAAGTTCCTTATCGCGCGTTGTGGAAGGGGGCTAGACGGAACGTATGAAAAAGTTGTAACGACACTTTTTTGTTTTAGATGATTATCGCTAGATGGCGCTGTGAACAAAATCTTTTAAAACACGTTCCTTATCTTTTAATCGAAAGGAACTTCGTTCTATTCGGGTGTCCCATGACACCTCTAACGTTTTTTTTAATTTACAGATGAATCAAAATCGGAATCAGGTCGATGCATTAATCCTGCTTGTAATAGCAAAGAAATAGCCAACATAATAGCTGACAGAACGTGCATATTGCATTACTGTGCAAAGAAAAATAAAAATTTATATATATGCAGACCTTGCTATGAAGTCGTGTTGAGAAGAACTGAGGTATTTATATTAACTTGCACTGGATGTAACTGTGTAAGTTCGGGTGGTTGCAAACTTTTCGGTTTTTGGTTAAGTTGATGCACGCAGATGTATATCGCGTGACAATGCAATATGACAAAATGGCGCTGATCTGATGATGGAGTCGGTAGTCATAGGAACTCCTGTACTAAACAAGATAGACCCGTCGTGTTTGGTCTCGTTTTACTTGTATTATCTAGCACTCTACTGATACATGATATCCAGGATCTTAAAAGCTTGTATTTAAAAAGTTTAAATTAAATTTTGGTATTAAATAATAACGCATTCAAAATTTTTTCTCAAATTATTTAATTTGTCTGAAAATTTAACAAGCAAAATCGGAAAAATCAACACTCGTGTATCACCCTGTGAATAAAAATGAATCTCTATTTTCCTTAGTCACAATATCACGCGAGAACGTTTGGACCGATTTGGATAATTCTGCTCTTTTAACACCCTGTATATTAGCAAAACTTTTTCACAGAGTTTCGTGAATGGACTTAAGAATTTCACTCCGTTTTTCGAATTGGATATGGCGAAACCGTCTGTGAATCTTGTCGAAATTTCGGATTCGGATTCCGAAGATGATGCGACTGTTTCCGAAAAAACTGAGGAGATCGTAGGGGAAGTTGGGGCAAAGTGAGTTTAATTGTTTTTTTTTTTGTTTTCTTAATATAAAATGTAATCAAAAAATTCGATGTGTGGACGTTCTTTTGATATTTTGCTTTTAATTGACGGATGTTTTAAGAATGTTGCTTAACTGTAAAATTTTAGTTTTAGCTATAAGTTTTAATTAAATTTTTAGTAATGATTCGTGAATCAGTAATTTCGATATTTAGTCGATAGTTCGATAGTGAGGAAACCTGCATGTCGGAAAAGGATTCTAAAAATTCTTTGAAGATATGTGAAGGCTCTTGTATGGATAATATCGGAACGAAGTTCCTTATCGCGCGTTGTGAAAGGGGGCTAGACGGAAAAAAATCTTACGAAAAGTTGTCACGACACTTTTTTTTTTTAGATGATTATCGCTAGATGGCGCTGTGATCAAAATCTTTTAACACACGTTCCTTATCGCGCGTTACGTTAGGAAAAAACATTATAAGATATCTTTTAATCGAAAGGAACTTCGTTCTATTCGGGTGTCCCATGACATCTCTCAAGTTTTTTTTTTGATTTAAATTTAATTTACAGATTATTAGAAGATAATCTAGTCGATTTAATAAATGAAACGTGGATGAAATATAAAATGAACTCAAGAATGAACGAAGCGAAAACATTTGTCGAACAAGAAGTTGATAAATTGGAAAGTAAGTATAATAATAATATACAGGGTGTGCCAAAACTATGCGACATGAACGGGAAGTACCTTAAATATTAGAGATACTACACAACATTATTTTTTTTGTTGTTTTATTTACATACTGCATTCACAGATTTTTCGTAAATTTTGTCTGAAAATAGATAACTATTTTTTTTTTGTTTTAGTTGGAGGAAATCGCCGGATGGGGTATGTAGGAGTTGAACCTCACTAAAACCTCCAACCGCTCACACTCAGCGGCCGAACCCCGGCTGAGGCCAGAACCCAGCACGGGATTATTAGGGGTGGCTCGACGCGTTACGCACTGTGGCACACTTTCCCGTCGCGACATCCACTGAAAATAGATAACTAACAAAATGGGCAAAAATCAACACCCTGTATTTTTATGATGCTAATCGAAAGAACAGTTAATTAGGAGTAATCTTTGCATACATAGTGTCTTAAACAAAAGGAACAAGGTGAAATGTTTCATTAAACATTTTAAGTTTATTATTTTCCGCTATTTGTGGTGTTCGTTAAAACACAATTTTACGACAAGAAGCAAATTTTTTTTTGTGTATTAGGCTTTTATCGACTTCTAAACATACATAAACTCTACTCAATTCGTCTTTATGTTTGTTCCTTCATAACTTTAGTTTGGGTGGACCGATTTGAATGATTCTTGTGTCAGATGAAAGGTGATGTTCGTTGTGGGGTCTCATTTTTAATTTTAATTCAATTTTGATCTGTGTTTAAAAATGTGTATTTCTTTTTTATATGAACCGATTACAATAAATATTTTTTTGTTATTAAGCACATACTTTGGACATATACATTTTTGTAATATCTTCATTTCAGAGCAAAGCAAAGAAATAGAACAGATGATGAACGAATGTCAGGCTGCCACCGATAAAATACGAGAATCTCTATACAAGACGTTTGAACCGAACAGACATGAACTAGCACCGATACACATTACAGACATTCTTGGGAATTACGTAAGGAATCTATACTAATCTTCTTCTTCTAATATATAAAATTGTCGTGTCACGGTGTTCGAACTTGAACTCCTCCGAAACGGCTCGACCGATTTTGATGAAATTTTTTGTGCTTATCCGGTACCTATGAGAATCGGCCAACATCTATTTTTCATCCCCTAAATGTTAGGGGTAGTCCACCCCTAATTTTTTTCGGCGCAGACGAAGTTGCGCGAGTCACCTAGTATTATAAATTAGAAAGGTTTGTTTGTTTGGACGCGCTAATCTCAGGATCCGCTGGTCCGATTTGAAAAATTCTTATAATAAATATTGTGTTACAGTGATTGAATGATTGCATGATAGTGTAAATGATTGAGTGATTGAATGAATGATTGAACAAGAAATTAATAGATGAAAGTACTTGACTGTCAGGTCATCGTTATATAATTGATTGATTGATTTAATAAAAGATTGACTTCAACATGAGATAATAAATGATTTAATGAATAATCTATACTTAATATTATAAAGCTGAAGAGTTTGTTTGTTTGTTTGTTTGAACGCGCTAATCTCAGGATCTACTGGTCCGATTCCAAAAATTCTTTCACTGTTGGAAAGTCCATTTATCGAGGAAGGTTATAGGCTATATTTTATTTTCAAAAAAATTAGGGATCCGCATGAAAATATCGAATATGTAACAAAAGGTGAAAAATCGAAAACCTATTTATGCGTACGCTGCAAAAACTATTGACAATAGAACAAAAAGATGTACTACGGGTTTTTAGGTCTTTTGGAGACAAACAAAAAAGTCCGCGACAGCATATATTTAACTATCATAGTTTAGTC
The DNA here is from genome assembly GCA_030269945.2 of Trilocha varians. Lineage (NCBI taxonomy): Eukaryota > Metazoa > Arthropoda > Insecta > Lepidoptera > Bombycidae > Trilocha > Trilocha varians. The sequence continues at coordinate 13,402,405 of AP028278.1, read as the reverse complement.
ACAATAACCACTTTTATGTTTTTAAAATTTAATATTTCGTTCCGAGATTGAATTTAACGTTAAATGAGTATCGTTATATTGACCCTTATCCAAATTAAGTATTTTGTTATCAAGAGTATTAATGTAGAAGTAAATTACTTTTTGTTTTATTCCAATCGGACTTTTCGTTTAGAAGTTATTACGAGTATAAAACGCAATGAATATGTGGGACTCAGCGAGCCGCGAAAATAATACCTCGACGGCATTGCGAGTACTGTTTGAACCCCTTTATGACGCAGACGAAGTTGCGAGGGTCATCTAGTATATTATCTTTATTTTTCTCACCACAATGACTTAACAATTATCAGATTTTACATACAAATTATTATAGGATACATATTGTGGAAGGCTGGTGCCTAAACTAGGGTATTGTTAATTTGTAATTATTTTCATTTCATTTTCAGCAAGAAATGACTGAGGTTATTTTGGAAGAGGTAAGAAATAGATTTTTTTTTATATAATATAATCGTATCTCATCTCGTGCAAGTTGCACTTATTACCTTCAATAACAAACATTCACTAGTCGCTTACGTCGCTGCATTTTCGTGAGAATGTAGCTTTTATAATTCATTCATCATATCTTAGAATATACAGGGTGTATCTGTAACTTTGGATCAGCTGTAGTGGGGTGAATGACCTGTCGAAATACAACTTAGAACTGTTTTATTTATGGAAACGGTACAACTTTTTTTTCACTATAATTTGGAAGCCTGAAAGGGTAATAAAACAAAATTTAAAAATCTCGATAGTCGTATACAGGGTGTCCTAGAACTATACGACATGAACGGGAAGTACTGTAAATATTGGAGAATTCCAAAAAATAAAAGTTCTAACTTGTATTTCGACAGGTCATTCACCCCACTACAGCTGGATAAAGTGACAAATCCACCCTGTATATAAATTATTTTTCATATTTTATATTAAAATAGGAAAAAAAGCGCCTGAACAAAAGGCGACTATCCGACGCATCAAAACAGGCGAATAAGAAACGGGCCGTAGCGATACCATATGCAAACAATGAAGAAAAAATATCACAGGTAACTGAATACTATTTATTTATTTATTTATAAAGGGCACCAACATGTTATACACCCGAACATGCATTACAGGTATATTAAGAGACTTCCAGTATAAACTTAATGCTAACACAACTATAGGTGCCGACTGCATGCCTATTTTAAATTAGCGGTCAAAGACCATACAATAAAAAAAATATTAAAAAAAATAAAGTTAAATACAATTAAAAAGTGAAAAATAATATGATTTAAAAGTTAACAAGTAAAAAAAAATTAAAACAACAATAGCAATTAAAAAGAAAGAACAAACAGACTGAGATATTAAAAATAAAATAAAATTATGACTACTAGCGGGCTTGCAACTTCGTCTGCGTCACTTTCAATTAAAAATGCCTATGATCTTTCTCAGGGTCTAAAGATTGTCTGTGCCAAATTTCATTAAAATCGGTTGAGAGGTTTAAGCGGGAAAGCGTAACAGACAGACAGAGTTACTTTAGCATTTATAATATTAGTAGGGATTACTAGATAGTGTGAAGAACAAAACAGTACAGAATAGTGTCTCCAAACAACATTACTTAATTTCTTTTTTATTATTTTTTTATTGTTTACACGCTTATTACAGAGAAAGTTTCCAGTGGCCCTCACATCTAGGCCTAGCCTGTATCGTGAGGACCTGATGGGTTCATAATATGGATTATAATATTTTTGTTTTTTAACTAGGGTAGTATGATGACAATAATAGTACAGGAACAAAAAGGAAATAAATTACTTTAGTGTTACTAATGAAGTGAGCTATTATTAGTATGAATAAAACCACGAAATTATGAATCTGATTCCAATCACTGTGACGACTCAAATATCCTCTCAGTTTCGTTGTAGGAAAGTTAAGGAAACGTAACATCAAGAGTTGTAGAAAACGACTTAAAGAGACAGTTTAAAACAATTTAAATCTTAAGCGACAGAGAATAAGCATGACGTCTGTTTCAAAGATTCGAAGATTAATTGATATTCTAGGAAACTACATATTAAAAGATTTTAAAACACTGATTCAGTTTTACTTAAAAACTTGAGAATAATAAGATTTAAAAAAAAAATACACTCGGCCATTTTGACTGGAACCCCAACTACATCAGATGACGTCACGATTAGGTAAACAATATGAAATTGTCGTTCTCTATTGGTTGCGCCATGACACTTTTGCGTTTGTTTACCTAAACGTGACGTAAAAATCTTTCGTCATACCCATTCTTTGCATTTTAGATTTTTTTATTTACAAAATTAAAACATTTAATATGGCGAGGTATAAGTACAAATCGATTGCACTCGGATACCCTTAGAGTGGAAATTTATTTGGATTTGTTTAATAATTCTTTGCTATTTAGATGTGTAATTTCATAGGTTTTTATACCTACTTTTATTAAGAAGTAATAAATAGTTTTTTAATAGGTTTAACTTGGCACTAGATGTAACTATGTATTTTATTTTCAGGATAAAATAGTGCCTGAAACTATATCCAGTGATCTTAATAAAGATGATGACGTAAGTAATGATTTAATTCAGTTTTAATACATCTATACTAATTTATTTTAATATTATAAAGCTATAGAGTTTGTTTGTGTGAAGTCACTAAACTCAGGGAGTTGTGGTGCGAACTCAAACATTTTTTCAGTGCTGTCTAATATGTCATTTATTGAGGAAGATAATAGTTATAGGACAGAAAAATCGACTTTGTTTTATACTATGTTGAAAGCCCAGATTTATATTAACTTGCACTGGATGTAACTATGTAAGTTCGGGTGGAATCTTGCGAGTTAAATTTTATAAACTTCCCGGTTTCCGATTGAGCTGACATTTTGCACACAGATGTATATCGCGTGGCAATGCAATATGACAAAATGGCGCTGATCTGATTATAGAGATAGACCAAGTTTGGGCGCGTTTTACTTGTCTCAGCACTTTATTTGCTACATGATATCCTAAAACCTTGTATATGAACCGATTTCGATGATTCTTTTTTTTTTTAAAGCTGACACTTTAGGCATTATCTCATGTAAATTTGATAGAGATCTGACTGGTAGTGTTTGTGCTATGCTTCAGAAATGGAAGGCGGTCGTTTTCATTTTTGTATTTTTTTTTTCATCAGAAAGACATATCAGTGGTACAGTTATCAGCTGAAATAGCTCCCCCTGATTTACCTCCCCCCGGGGAACTGATCCGACCCCCCTTAAAACCGGGAATGTATGTATGGGCAATGAGAAATGTATTCTCGCCCTGGGTCAAAGTCAAAATACAGGATGTTCTGCCTAAAACTGTAAGTATTTGTATTGACAATAGGCTAGTACGCACTAAGCTAATAAAATATAAAATCTATCAAAGTACAACATATTACTTTGATAGATTTACGAAAAACTTAGTGATTAATGTTAATTTCTACTCATAAAATGGCAAAATACATTTTATATTTAAACTAGTTGCACCGCGCAACTTCGTCTGCGTCGAAAAAATAAAAAAAAATTAGGGGTGCACTACCCCTAACATTTAGGGGGATGAAAAATAGATGTTGGCCGATTCTCATAGATACCGGATAAGCACAAAAAATTTCATCAAAATCGGTCAAGCCGTTTCGGAGGAGTTCAAGTTCGAACACCGTGACACGAGAATTTTATATATTATAGACTAGCTGCCCCACGCAACTTCATCTGCGTCGAAAAAATAAAAAAAAAATTAGGGGTGGACTACCCCTAACATTTAGGGGGATGAAAAATAGATGTTGGCCGATTCTCATAGATACCGGATAAGCACAAAAAATTTCAACAAAATCGGTCAAGCCGTTTCGGAGGAGTTCAAGTTCGAACACCGTGACACGAGAATTTTATATATTAGATTTCAAAAAATCGTTTTTTTTTATCTCTGCTTCGAATGTCAAAAACGCTATCCGCCATGATGACTATGTGACGTCACTTGTACAGTAAATCCCTTAGTAAATCGTAGTGTTTACTCTGTGAGTGACGTTCCAAAGATGGCGGTGCATTTAGCGACGTTTTTGCGCCAAATTTTGAAATGACAAATTTTAGAATAATTATATTTTTTATGAGCTTTTATGATAAATAGATGGATTAAATTAAAAAAAAAAATTGATGTAGAATAGCCTATTTAATTATTTTTTAATTCTTTGCACGCCCGGGAATCAAATCTGCTACTATCTATGACTGTCTATAATCTATGAATGCAGTTGTGTTTTTTTTTTAAAAAATAAAATAATATTTTGCAAAATTTGCTATAATCATTATATCGAATACTTTCCCTGGAAGTTTAAAACTACCTTCCTGTATAAGAAATTTTAAATTATCTCTATTTTTCAGCCTAATTCTATATATACAGTGTGTTCGCTCAAGTTTGAAATGAAGACTAAGAATCCTATCCGAGTTCAGAATGCGAGATGTTTAGCACATTTGGAACCACCTAACGCTAGATTAACTATAGGTAAATATCTATTATTTAATACTAGGATTTTATAAAAAAATTTACATATTTCCAAAAAGGAGGTAATTCGTCTGTATTTTGTTACCTCGCGTAACGCTGTTTGCTTCTATGAACTGCACGCCATTGTAGTACAATAAAATAAATCCACTCTGTATAGTAACTTTGTTAGAATTAGACAATGTCAGTTCTTTACCAATCGAGATTTATCACCCTGTATATGGCTTAAGGTATGGTTTTTTATTCTGTCGTTGTGGCGAGGTTTGGGAGAGGCTTATGTCCAGCAGTGGACGTCTATAGGCTGATGAATAAATCATGATCATTGTCTGGATATATTTTAATTTTGTAACTTTTTTTTATTATGTTTAGTGATAACTGCTATTGTATTGAAATTTAATGTTATTTATACAATGTTTTAGTTAGATCGCCTGCCTTCAAGGCGAAAAAAATCCTAAATAAAACAATATTTAGTGCCTTAAATAGAATTACCATTTTGATGATTTTTTTTTCTTTTTTTTTAATTTGCATGTTTCAGTCTTAAATATTATAATTTTTAGTACCGTTTTATCTTAAATTACAATGTTAATGATATGAATTTGATGTTATTAAATATTTATAATTTTGTTTTTACTCGGAACACTATTCTTCAAATTTTATTGTTTAAATTTGCATGCAGTAGTTTTCTGTAAGTAAAGATGCACATTCTCTTTTTTTGTTATTGCTTATATAATCAATGTGTTAACTTAGTGTATTCTTTGTAGAAAACTCATAAATAAGTTATGATAATATTTTTTTTTAGGCACAAGAATAATAGCGCTCTTCAAAAACAGTCACGCTAAGAGTAAAGTTGAGAATTACTATTCTGGTGTTGTCGCCGAAATACCTAATCCCGTGAATAATTATAGGTAAGATTCATTAATTAATATATCTAATATTAATATTACTAGAAACATTGAATTTACTATATAAGTAAGCGAAAAAAAAACATATTAAATTAAAAAAATCATACCCACTGAGTTTCTTGCGCCGGTTCTTCTCAGGACGGAGGCGTCATTTTAGCGAACTGGTGGTAGAACTTTTGATTTTATTTTTTGACATTCAAAATGTATGTGTGTCCACATCTAATTTGAAATAAATGATTTGATTTTTGACTTTTTGCGATTTTTTACAAGCTTTATTAACTTGCACTGGATGTAACTATGTAAGTTGCGAGTTAAATTTGACAAACTTCCCGGTTTCCGATTGAGCTGACATTTTGCACGCGGATGTATATCGCGTGACAATGCAATAATATGACAAAATGGCGCTGATCTGATGATGGTGTCGGTAGTCATAGGAACTCCTGTACTAAACAAGATAGACCCGTCGTGTTTGGTCTCGTTTTACTTGTCTTAAAACTGCACTCTACTGCTACATGATATCCAAGATATTAAAAGCTTGTATTTAAAAAGTTTTCTTTAAAATAAATTACTAGGGTATTCAAACATAGTATTATATTACACATTGTATCTATTATATCGAAAATACCAGCATGAATTTACTATTACAAACAACCTATTCCAGATACCTAGTATTTTTCGACGACGGTTACGCGCAATACGTAGCACATCCCGATACTCGTCTAGTGTGCGAGTATTCGAACCTAGTATGGGAGGAAGTACATGCTTACTCCAGGGAATTTGTCAAGCAATACTTACTTAGTTACCCGGAAAGACCTATGGTTAGACTTCATGCGGGCCAAAGCCTTAAAACTGAGTGGAATGGTGAGTTTTTGAAATTTTGAAATCTTGTATATACAGGGTGTATAAAGAGCACCCCCGAAAACGAAGGCTGGTGTTACTACTAGTGACACCTGGGATGTTAAGCTTTTTGCAAAAAAAATCGTCTGAATGGAGCGATATCCTGGCTTATCATCACAGGTGTCACTAGTACTACCACCACTACCACTAGTACTAGTAGTCTTCGTTTTCGCGAGTGCTCTTTTTACACCCTGTATAAAAAATCTTTTATATACATAATTTAAGTTGTGTAGCTAATTTCATAATTGGGCAACTCACCCTATTATGGTACAACGACCATTACTTGACGTATAGTTCTATAGCTCTTTATTGTTCTTTTACCTTTCTTTCTTAACCTAATGTATAAATGTTAGCAAGTCAGCAATATCAACATTTTCGATACTGTCGCGATATTTTTATTTCAATTCGGGAAAGTTTGATAGACAGACAGACGCTTTCCGGCTTAAACCTCTCAACCGATTCCGATGAAATTTGTCACAGACAATCTTTAGACCCTGAGAAAGAACATAGGCTACCTTTTTTTTTGCAAAAAAACGGTTTTAGAGTTCACGAAGATCCACTTTGAAGGTCCTTAATTAGGTCGTAGGCGATACACAGGTCCATGAACGACGGTAACCACTTACGATCAGGTGGTCTCTCTGTCTATCTGCCTGTCTGTCTGTCTATATATCTGTCTGTCTGTCTGTTCTGTTGTGTTTGTTGGTAAATAAACTGAAGTCGATTTTATTTTTTTCAAGGCAAATGGTGGATGTCAACAATATTAAAAGTAGACGCGTCGCTCGCTCAAGTACACTTCCAGAAGATAAACAGAACGGAATGGATATACAGAGGGTCCACTCGTCTGGCGCCTCTGTTCTTGGAGCTTCAAGCCGCTGAGAGGCAACGGACGAGACCTTTACCTAGGAGCATGGCTCAGGCGAGGGTAAGGACCGGTTTTGATGATGCTTTTTGTGTTTAAATTATTAATTTTCATTTCAGAGGTATACGGAAAGGTTTTTTAATTTGAACCGATTTTGATGATGTTTTTTTTCGTCGGAAGTGTTTGGTTTGTCTATACTAATATTATAAAGAGGAAAGATTTGTTTGTTTGTTTGTATGTTTGTTTGTAATGAATAGGCTCCGAAACTACTGGACCGATTTCAAAAATTCTTTCACCTTCGGAAAGCTACATTATCCCCGAGTAACATAGGCTATATTTTGTTTTCAAAAAAATTAGGGATCCGTATGAAAATATCGAATATGTAACACAAGGTGAATAATCCAAAACCTATTTATACGTACGCTGCAAAAACTATTGACATTAGAACAAAATGATGTACTACAGGTTTTTAGGTCTTTTGGAGCCAAACAAAAAAGTCCGCGACAGCATATATCTAACTATCATAGTTTAGTCACAATAACCGCTTTTATGTTTATAAAAAAATATTTCGTCCCCAGATTGAATTTAACGTTAAATGAGTATCATTATATTAACCCTTATCCAAATTAAGTATTATATTATCAAGAATATTAATGTAGAAGTGAATTGCTTTTTGCTTTATTCCAATAGGAATTTTCGTTTAGAAGTTATCACGAGTAGAAAACGCAATGAATATGTGGGTGGGTGCACTACGGGCACATAATAACGCGACGGCATTGCGAGTACTGATTGAACCCCTTTGTAACGCAGACGAAGTTGCGCAGGTCAGCTAGTAGTCAAATGAAATGGTTGATGTTTTTTGTATGAATTATAAATATAATTAATTTGTTTTTCAGTGTTACAGATTATGTAATTGTGTAACTTTCATTATTTTCTTGTTTGTTGTAACTGTGTATTTATTTCATTTAAAATTAACAATCTTCGATGCTTAATATTTTTATTTAATTTCAGTCTAATATGCCGTATGTGGAATACACAAGATCAGACGAACAAATAAAAAGTAAACAAGATACTCACGACGTAAGTATAATATTATATATAAATAATAACGAGGCTTGAGGAGGGTCCTTAAAGTTAAGTCGTAGGTAGTGACCCCTCAGTGTCCCCTGACATTGCAGAGGTTCATGAGCGACGGTAACCACTTACGATCAGGTGGCCCGTTGGCTCGTCTGCCTACATGGCAATAAATATATATTATATAAATTAAAAAAAACACTAAAAATACAAGCTTTTAAGATCCTGCATATCATTTAGTACTCTAAATTATTTCTAAAAAGAAAATTTATTTGTTTTCAATAAGAAATAATTGCAGTTAAAGTTTTTTTAGAAAACTAATAATGAAAATATCTGATGATGGAGTCGGAAGTCATAGGAACTCGTGTACTAAACAAGATAGACCCGTCGTGTTTGGTCTCGTTTTACTTGTATTAGCCAGCACTCTACTGATACATGATATACAGGATCTTACTATTATTTTCCTTTTTCAATAGATATCCAATGACATACGGAAACAGCGAGCAGTGGCCAAAAAATCTACTGTCCACCAACAAAGCATCTCACAGCCAAACGAACAACCAGGGAATTTAGACTCTGTTATCAGTAGAGTAGTGGTGAGTTTGCTTTGATTTTATTAATTAATAGACAAGTAAATAGGTATAAATACTGTGGCGACCAATAGCGCGTAAGATCCTGAACCGCGGTATCGACATTTGTCATCGTTCGGCGTATATACAGGGTGGATCTGTAACTTTGGACAATCTGACGTGGAGTGAATGACCTGTCGAAATATAATCGACCCGCAGTATCCAGTCTTCTCGTGATCATGACATTTGCAAAAACGTTGAAATATCGAGACAACTCAATTAATTAAATATCGTGGTAAGAACCCGTTCAAAATGCATGAAAGTATTATAGAAATTTTAGCTGACGACAACATCGGATGACGTCACGATTAGGTAAATAATTGTCGTTCTCTATTGGTTGCGCCATGACGCGTTTTTACCTAAGCGTGACGTCATACGCGACACATCTTAAGGGGGGGTCGACGAAGTATGACATTGTGTGACAAGGAAATGGGGTTCACAATTTTGTGACGTCACATTTCACAATCTAAGTGTTAAAACACGAATTTTAAACTATTTAACGAGATAAAAAAAAAAGTCATTATTTTTCTGCATTATTCGCTTTTTGTTTGATTTTATATTCATTTTATATAATCTAAAACTGATTTTGGAATCGCTGTTTTCATTCACACACTGGAGAGGAGGGGTCTCACAAATGTAACTAGCTGTGACAAGGGGTGGGTGCGGTGGTATATGTGGGAGTTGAACTGCACTAAAACCCCCAACTGCTCACACTCAGAACGTCCGAACTCCAGCCGAACCCAGCACGGGGTTACGAGGGACAACGCGACGCGTTACGCCCTTGGTAGAAAAAAACATGAAGTTTGTGTGACGTAATTTTTGTATGGCCCCTTATCTCATATTTTCAGTATTACACGCCTAAAAAAGCGGTTAAACCACATAAGTTGGCACCGCACACTTGCAACCCTCGGTGTAAGAGGAATGATACACTATCTCTTAAAGATTTAAGAACCTACAATCCATTGGCCAAACCATTGCTGAGCGGCTGGGAAAGGTATGTATAAACTTTATATTAACTTGCACTGGATGTTACTATGTAAGTTCGGGTGGAATCTTGCAAGCTGACAAACTTCCCAGATTCAGATTCCAGATGTATATCGCGTGACAATGCAATAATATGACAAAATGGCGCTGATCTGATGATGGTCATAGGTACTAAACAAGATAGAGCTGTCGTGTTTGGGCTCGTTTTACTTGTCTTGATCTTAAAAGCTTGTATTTAAAGTTTTCTTTAAAATAAATTATTTCATTATGTCAAATTTTTCAACTCCAATAAAACCAAGGAAACTAAAGCTTTTTTTTCGCCGGCAGTTTCATATTTGGACAAAAAACATAATGTTTTTATTATTGCCTTATAGACGAGATAACGGGCCACCTGATTGTAAGCGGATCGGTAACCACTTACAATCAGGTGGCCCGTTATCTGTTAGCTCACGGATCTGCGGGACAGCTACCTACGGCCTACTCTTAATTAAATCTTCATTTCTGCATACCCTCACTAAAATACATATGCACGCCACTGTCCTTTTATTTCCCATAGACAAATAGTTCGCTACAAAGGCGTTCGTGACGTAATGTACCGCGCGCCGTGCGGCCGCCGGATCCGGGACGTGCGGGAGCTGCACCGGTACCTGTCCGTCACCGGGAGCGACATGCCGGTCGACCTGTTCGATTTCAATCCGGCGACGCATTGCTTAGCCGAGTTTGTTATTCACAAGTTCATTGTCGGCAAAAAGGTGAGTAATATATTTAAATCTGAAGTATTTGCGTGTAATGTATGGTAAAAAAAATTGGTTGCCTGTAAAGTCGGTATACGGGCGAAAGTTTTACGTGACAACGACTCGGGCATGGTTAGCCCGCCTAAGAGCGAGAGAGACAGACATAAAAAGTGACGCGGCACGCGTGCCTCTCACTCGCTCTCATTGTGAGCGCATAACGTGAGCGGAGCGTAACGCAGTGAAGTGAAGTGTCACCCCCCAAACCAATTTATAACACGTTGTCACGTCAAAATGTGTTTTTTTTTCTTCTAGGATTTATCACACGGCAAAGAAAACGTGCCAGTGCCTTGCGTTAATTATTATGATGAGTCTTTGCCTGAATTCTGTTCGTACAACACGGAGCGCACGCCCACAGCCGGGGTGCCACTCAACCTCGACCCGGCCTTCCTGTGCGGCTGTGACTGTACTAATGACTGCGAGGTGAGTACGTACGACTGACTGACTGACTGACTGACTGACTGACTGGCTGACTGCCTAACGGACTGACTGGCTGGCAGACTGCCTAAGGAACTGACTGACTGACTGGCTGGCTGACTGCCTAACGGACTAACTGGCTGGCTGACTGCCTAACGAACTGACTGACTGGCTGACTGCCTAACGGACTGACTGGCTGGCTGACTGCCTAACGGACTGACTGGCTGGCTGACTGCCTAACGGACTGACTGCCTAACGGACTGACTGGCTGGCTGACTGCCTAACGGACTGACTGGCTGGCTGACTGCCTAACGAACTGACTGACTGGCTGACTGCCTAACGGACTGACTGGCTGGCTGACTGCCTAACGGACTGACTGGTTGGCTGACTGCCTAACGGACTGGCTGGCTGACTGACTAACTGTCTAGCTGACTGACTAACTGTCTAGATGACTGACTGACTAACTGACTGGCTGACTGCCTAACGGACTGACTGGCTGACTGACTAACTGTCTAGCTGACTGACTAACTGTCTAGCTGACTGACTGACTAACTGACTGGCTGACTGACTGGCTGGCTGACTGCCTAACGGACTGACTGGCTGGCTGACTGGCTGACTGACTGGCTGGCTGACTGACTAACTGTCTAGCTGACTGACTAACTGTCTAGCTGACTGACTGACTAACTGACTGGCTGACCGACTGGCTGGCTGACTGCCTAACGGACTGACTGGCTGGCTGACTGCCTAACGGACTGACTGGCTGACTGACTGGCTGGCTGACTGACTAACTGTCTAGCTGACTGACTAACTGTCTAGCTGACTGACTGACTAACTGACTGGCTGACTGACTGGCTGGCTGACTGCCTAACGGACTGACTGGCTGGCTGACTGCCTAACGGACTGACTGGCTGGCTGACTGCCTAACGGACTGACTGGCTGGCTGACTGCCTAACGGACTGACTGGCTGGCTGACTGCCTAACGGACTGACTGGCTGGCTGACTGCCTAACGGACTGACTGGCTGGCTGACTGCCTAACGGACTGACTGGCTGGCTGACTGCCTAACGGACTGACTGGCTGGCTGACTGCCTAACGGACTGACTGGCTGGCTGACTGCCTAACGAACTGACTGACTGGCTGACTGCCTAACGGACTGACTGACTGGCTGACTGCCTAACGGACTGACTGGCTGGCAGACTGCCTAAGGAACTGACTGACTGACTGGCTGGCTGACTGCCTAACGGACTAACTGGCTGGCTGACTGCCTAACGAACTGACTGACTGGCTGACTGCCTAACGGACTGACTGGCTGGCTGACTGCCTAACGGACTGACTGGCTGGCTGACTGCCTAACGGACTGACTGGCTGGCTGACTGCCTAACGGACTGACTGGCTGGCTGACTGCCTAACGGACTGACTGGCTGGCTGACTGCCTAACGAACTGACTGACTGGCTGACTGCCTAACGGACTGACTGGCTGGCTGACTGCCTAACGGACTGACTGGCTGGCTGACTGCCTAACGAACTGACTGACTGGCTGACTGCCTAACGGACTGACTGGCTGGCTGACTGCCTAACGGACTGACTGGCTGGCTGACTGCCTAACGGACTGACTGGCTGGCTGACTGCCTAACGGACTGACTGGCTGGCTGACTGCCTAACGGACTGACTGGCTGACTGACTGGCTGGCTGACTGACTAACTGTCTAGCTGACTGACTAACTGTCTAGCTGACTGACTGACTGGCTGACTGACTGGCTGGCTGACTGCCTAACGGACTGACTGGCTGGCTGACTGCCTAACGGACTGACTGGCTGACTGACTGGCTGGCTGACTGACTAACTGTCTAGCTGACTGACTAACTGTCTAGCTGACTGACTGACTAACTGACTGGCTGACTGACTGGCTGGCTGACTGCCTAACGGACTGACTGGCTGGCTGACTGCCTAACGGACTGACTGGCTGGCTGACTGACTAACTGTCTAGCTGACTGACTAACTGTCTAGCTGACTGACTGGCAGACTATGTGATGAAACGACGTGCCGCTAAGACACTTTTCTGGACTTGAACCGACGCCTGCACGACTTATAAATTACTTATAGGACTTGAAAAGATAAATAATAAGGGGTTAAATTGTCACTTGATTAAAGTACTTTTTGATATTGTTTCAGGATAAATCGAAGTGCGCGTGCTGGAAAATGACGTTAGAAGGTGCCCGTACTATAGGCCTGGACGGTACCAACGTGGGGTACGACTATAAACGACTGCTGGAACCGTTACCGTCCGGTATATATGAGTGTAACTCACGGTGAGTTGTTACTCATAGTTTAAGGACGTTTAGTGTTAGTTTGGGCAAGTTTAGGGTATCTTACGATCAGGTGGCCCGTTGGCTCGTCTGCCTACATGGCAATAAAAAAAAACAATGTAGAAAAATTTAATAAGGTTTAGTGTTGGTTTAAGATTATTTAGTGGTAGTTTAGGATATCTGAGTGTAAGTTGAGGGTAGGTTTACATTTACTTTAGGTTTAATGTCGTGTGTTACTGTAGTGTCAGTTTAACCTGATATTTATATCGTTTAAACCAGTTCCGCCGGAAAATTTATTTAAGAATTAGATCTGATGTTATATAATATAATAATAAACTTATTCAGACACTCGCGGTTTTCTATAATATTTTCATGCATTTTTAACGGGTTCTTACCGCGATATGTAATTAATTGAGTTGTCTCGATATTTCGTTGTTGTTGCAAACGTCATGATCACGAGAAGACTGGATACTGCGGGTCGATTTAAGAGCAAACAAATCTGTCTACCCTCGCACTCGGTCGCTTTTTGGTAGTACCACTGGAACTCGAACTCACATCGCCGTGAGTGACTGTTGTGTTGAGCACTGGATTCCACATACTCGATAATCTGAAACCGTCACCCCTGTTAAAAGTGCTATGTCTTGAAATCTCGATAGCTTCTTTAACCATCCTTGGTACGTAACGACGTTCAGAAGATAGTACCTGAGGATTATGTAATTGTATCCAGTGATTGGAACCCGTTGAAAATGCATGGAAGTATTATATAACAATATTCTGAAATGTTAAATAATATGATTTAATTCTTTTTTCTCTCTCAGGTGTAAATGTAAACAGACATGTTTGAACAGAGTTGCACAGCATCCCTTACAGTTGAAGTTACAAGTAAGTTGTTTATTATTATCTGAAGTAAATTCTTTTGTTGATATTCGTCTTTTTTGGAACGAAGTTCCTTATCGCGCGTTGTGAAAGGGGGCTAGACGGAAAAAAATCTTACGAAAAGTTGTCACGACACTTTTTTGTTTTAGATGATTATCGCTAGATGGCGCTGTGATCAAAATCTTTTAAAACACGTTCCTTCTAAATTATAAGATATTTTCGGGACGGAAACTTTATGCTAATCACGTCCCGATTAATATCGATAAATGGTCGAAATAAAATCAATAGTTTAAAACATTAGGTTTCGTATATTTTTCTTGTAATTAATATAAGTGACAGACCGATGACATTTCTTATTATCTTTCTTCTACCAACAAGGAGGTTCTTACATATAAAGAAAAATGCAACCTTCATGGTTGCTACATCAGCCCCCCACGGAGTGAGGAGCAATGATAACATTAAAAATGAAAGCAAAGAAAGAACATATTTAGAAAAATCAAAACAGAAAAGAACTAAACATAAATCATTACTTATTCTAAATATTAACAATCGGCTTAGGTTTGATCACACGACCGAACCTAGTAATATATGGCTGAGGCGAGGAATAATTGGTGTGAGTTGATGTGGGTGATGGAATGGATGAAGGTTTTGAAACCATTAACGGATTAGGAAAATTATTTTCAAGAATTAACGCAGGTTTAACCCTGTCAACAGTTACTGTAACGTTTTTACCTCTTACATTAATGGTCAAAGTTTTACAATCGTCAGATCGCTCAATCACCTCATAAGGACCCGTATAAGGAGGTTGTAAAGGTCGACGTACAGTATCATCTCGCAAATAAACATGAGTTGATGTCTTTATATTTTTAAATAAAAATGATTTTCGATCACCATGATGAGACGCTGGAACCGGTCGAATATTTAACATATGTCTACGAATTTTTGTAACAAAATCACCAGGATTACATAACATTAATGGCTCTTGTGTCGCTACCAACATCTCACCCGGTAATCGTAAAGTTTCACCATAAACTAATTCAGCACAAGTAGAATTAATGTCTTCTTTCAAAGTAGAACGCATTCCAAGAAGAACAAAAGGTAAAGCACTTAACCATGACTGCTCATGACACATTAAAGATGCTTTGAGCTGTCTATGAACACGCTCAATCATGCCATTTGCCTGCGGGTGATAAGCAGTTGTTCTTCGCCGTGAGATTCCAAAAGTACACAAAAGTCTATGAAACAGATCGGACTCAAATTGTGTACCCTGATCTGTGGTTATCGTGATTGGTAAACCGAATCGAGGAACCCATTCTCTTGTAAATGTTTCCGCAACCTCCTCGGCCGTGATAGATCGCATGGGCCAAACCTCTGGCCACCTCGTTACTCTATCTATTGCGGTTAAACAATAACGATATTCCTTACATACAGGCAAAGGCCCAATAATGTCCAAATGGACGTGTTCGAATCGACCTGAAGGCGTATCAAAATTACTTAGCGGTGCAATATTATGTCGAGAAACTTTGCTTGTCTGACAGGCATGACAAGTTCGAGACCACTCTCGACAGTCTTTTTTGACAGACGGCCAAACAAACCGCTCGGTCACAAGACGAATTGTTGCACGTGCACCAGGGTGAGACAAACCGTGAAGCTTGTTGAATATCACCCGACGGAGCTCTGGAGTTACATAAGGTCGTGGCTTGCCCGTTGAAATATCACAATATAATGTAGTTTTTGTTCCTGGAATGACATACTCAATCAATTTAAGTCCTGAACCATGTCTCAACAATTTGTGAAGTTCTTCGTCGGTGTGTTGAGATTCAGCCAATGTTTCATTAGCATCCCCCAGTAAAATAGCACCAATTCTTGACATTGTATCAGCGACTAAGTTGTCGGCCCCCTTTATGTATCTAATGTCACTGGTAAATTGACTGATGAATGATAATTGATTTAATTGTGCAGGGGGTAATTTTTCTCGCTTTTGCACAAATGCATATAGCAATGGCTTATGGTCAGTAAAAATAATAGTATTTTGAACTTCAAGAATGTGCCGAAAATGTTGTACACTCTCATATACAGCGAGTAATTCTCTATAATATGTGGGCCACTCGGATTGCTTAGGCGTTAATTTTTTACTGAAAAAAGCTAAAGGACGCCATTCATTCTTGATTTGTTGTTGCAAACAAGAACCGATATGAATATTAGATGCATCTGTAAATAGCCCTAGAGGTGCATCATTAATTGGATGTTGTAGCAGAACAGCACTCGAAAGACTTGATTTGCAAGCTTCGAAGTGCTCGACCAACGAAGGTGTCCATGTGAATGGCTTAGCACCTTTTCCGTTAGTAGCCACAACCGCGTCGATTAAAGGAGCCTGAAATTTTGCAGCTTGAGGTATGAAGCGCCGATAATAATTTAACATACCTAGAAAACGACGAACGCCTTGGACTGTTTCAGGCGGTGGATAATCCAATAACGCCTGAACACGACCTTGAGGAGGACGAGTACCCTGACAATTTATGGTGTAACCCAGAAAATTTACCTCCTCAACGCCGAATAAACACTTCGATGCGTTAAGAACCACACCATAATCCTGTAAACGTTTAAAAAGTATTTTGAGATGGGTATCATGTAAGGTTTCATCTGCAGAAAAAACCAGTATATCATCTACATAAGGAAAAACAAAATCGAGACCTCGCGTGACCTCATCGATAAAACGCTGAAAGGTTTGGCCAGCATTACGCAACCCAAACGTCATAAATGGAAATTCGAAGAGGCCAAACGGAGTCACGATGGCAGTCTTTGGAACATCTTCATCACACACAGGTATCTGGTGATATGCCTTTACCAAATCAAGTGTACTAAATATTTTTGCTCCTGCAAGATTATGACTAAAATCGTGAATGTGACGTACTGGATAGCGGTCTGGTATTGTTCGTGCATTTAATGCCCTATAATCGCCACAGGGACGCCAAGACTGGTCTTTTTTCATTGTCATATGTAGAGGAGACGACCAAGGACTTTCCGAAGGCCGTGCTATACCAGTACGCACCATAGCTTCAAATTCTAATTTAGCTGCGGCTAATTTCTGAGGCGCTAAACGACGCGGACGAGACGATAAAGGAGGGCCTTCTGTTGTACGAATGTGATGTACTGTATCGTGCTTTACACTACGTGGAATACCAGGTGGTCGCAAAATATCTGGGAACTCAGCAAGTATTTTCGCATATTTAGGGTTTACCAAAGAGCTAATTGCTTTTACGCTAGACTGATTAACGCAAACTGTCGCGGCTTTAGATGTTAAACCAGTCCTACCATCTTCTAACTTGTTTTCACGACAGTTGGGCAATAAATTATAAAACGCTAAGAAATCAGAACCGATGATAGCAGTGCTTACATCTGCAACAATGAATTGCCATACAAATTTACGTTGCAGTCCGAAATCAAGATTTAGATTAATTGTCCCAAATGTCTTAATAGAACTACCGTTTGCTGCACTTAGTTCCCAATTGGATGGGCGTCGCTTTTCATGAAGCCATCGATAGGGATAACAGCATAAATCTGATCCTGTATCGATTAAAAATTGTTGTTTGGTTTCATTATCAGTGACAAATAGACGGCGGCCTTTTTGTAAAGAGCGACAACCAATATCCACCTTTACTGATTGTCGTTTACGTTTCCCTTACAACTCCAATTACAAGGTGGTATGCACTTTTTTGCTTTCCAACCAAATTTTTTATGATACCAACACCTAGTAGCTATATGCTTTTTGTCATTCGTAATGGGCCTACTATTTTGTTTTGACAATGATAATACCTGTTGACTAAGTTGCTCTACCATATCTTTTAATGAACTAAGGTTATTAGAAGCGGATGCATCTGTACTACACACGCGAGACGGACCAGGTGTTACTTCTAAAATTTGATCAGCCACTTCGGCTAATTTATCCAAATTTAGATCAGTTTGCGCCGTAAGTATAGCTTGAACCTGACTAGGCAAACGCTGCAACCATAACTGTTTTAATATGCTATTATCTTTAAGTTGCCCTGAAAGTGATTTTAAATGTCGAAGTAGCGCAGAAGGTTTCCTATCGCCGAGTTCCTCATCAGTAAGAAGGCGTTGTATTCGTTGCCTTTCTGAAATTGATAAACGACGTATTAATGCTTGCTTCAGGGTGTTATATTTATTTTCTAAGGGCGGATTTGACAGAATATCTTCCACCTCGCCGATAACGCTTTGGTCAATACTACTGATGACATAACTAAATTTGGTCATGTCATTGTTGACTCCAGCAAGATGGAACTGCGCCTCTGCCTGTATAAACCAGGTGGTAGGTCTTTCAACCCAAAAAGGAGGCAATTTTATTGCGATTCTATGCACCGCCAATTGGTCTGACCGCATTTCAGTTTCAAAATTTTGTGATCGTTCATTACTCTCTTGTAAACTATCATTTCTACTTAAATGTTTATCTAAACCTTCAGCCATAATGACAATAATGCAATCTAAAGTAATAAAATGATTGCGGCGAAAAATGAATGATAAAGATGATATTACAGAATTTTATAATAGTAGTATTCAATGTAACTTATAAGAGAAAAATAGTATTTAAAAACATCAATAAAATTCCGTTAAACCTAACTAAACAAACAAAATAATAAAACTATTGGTACTTCGAAATTTCCAGTCAGTCCCGTCGTATCTGCGTAGTTAAATTCACTCAGCCGGAGTCTTGATAGTAAACGTAGAACATCAGTCGGTACCGCCGGACCCCAGCACGGTGAGTTGGCCGAGGTGGACCGAAGCGGCAAGAACAATTGCAGAATCCTTAGATCAACGTTCGGGAATCCTCCTGATTCACAACTTGGTTGTTGATGGATGGCAAAATGATGAAACACGCCAGTGTGAAATCTTTGATAACTTTCAGCATCAACAAGTAGACGGAAAACGTGTACGTTTAGTTTGGGGTCACCACTTTCGGGACGGAAACTTTATGCTAATCACGTCCCGATTAATATCGATAAATGGTCGAAATAAAATCAATAGTTTAAAACATTAGGTTTCGTATATTTTTCTTGTAATTAATATAAGTGACAGACCGATGACATTTCTTATTATCTTTCTTCTACCAACAAGGAGGTTCTTACATATAAAGAAAAATGCAACCTTCATGGTTGCTACAATATCTTTTAATCGAAAGGAACTTCGTTCTATTCGGGTGTCCCATGACACTTCTAAAGTTTATTATTTTAATACTTTTTACTCTGAATTTTAAATTTGTTTTTATAGGTATTTAAAACGCTAAACCGCGGTTGGGGCATTCGCGCCCTTAACGACGTGCCAAAAGGTGCATTTTTGTGTGTGTACGCCGGGAACCTACTTACCGATGCTACTGCTAATCTGGTACAGTATACTTATTTAATTAAATACGAAGCCTAAACGACCCGTCGTGCAACTTTCCTGGAAGGAAAAAAGCGAATTTCCCTGCGAAACGCATAACTTTGTTTAAAAAAAAAGTGGGTTCGAATAGACTGCGTGTTGCTCTAACGTCATAAATCATAGTGCGGGCCGATAACACTTCGTGTGCCAAGTTCACCGATTCCAAAAATAAAGTGTTCTAAGTTGTATTTCGACAGATCTACAGCAAGGATAAAGTTATAGATCCACCCTGTATATCGATATGTACGATGTTTTGCTGAAAGGAAACACAATTTTATTTTGGACATTAAATAATACTGCATTCAAACATTTTTCCTAAGTTGTTTGGTTTTTCTGAAAATCGAACTAGTAAAATCGGTAAAACAAAAGTCACCACTTTAGTTCGCCATTGTACCAATTATGGCGATTATTCAAAATTGGTGTGTTTATTTATGCCAAGTCTGTGACAGGAGCCAAAATTGAGCACGACATTACGTTACTTCGGAAACTTGTTTTGTTTACATTTTATTATCATCTCATATTTTACTGAGATAGTGTTTATTTGGCCAAAATATAATACAGCGTAGTTTAATAATAAGGAATTACAAAAATTTTCATACAAACATACAGGTCAGTTTTATAATATTAAGTATATAATAAATAATTTTCAGGACGGTTTGAACGAAGGTGATGAATATCTGGCTGAATTAGATTACATAGAAGTTGTTGAACAAATGAAAGAGGGCTATGAAGAAGATTTATCTGAGGCTGATAAAAAACTTGGAAAGGTATGTAACACAATATTAATATTAGACTATTATTATTAAGAGAGGGGGGGGGGAGGCGATGGGCACAGGTAGCCCATCAGGTCACTGCGACCCTTACGGATCTATTGTAACCATCCCCCTGTATTACAAATCTGCGCCAAGACTTAGGTCCAGCATGAACTGGACTATTTTCCTAGGGCTGCTGTCCCTAATATCTTCAGGGAACAAGATATGTCCCTCGAGGATACGAGATCTAATGCTGTTGAAAGCAGAGCAGTCGCAGAGCAAGTGAAGACGCGTTTCCTCCTCCTCCTCACAAAGTCTGCAGGTAGGGTCCACCACAAGACCAAACCTCCACATGTGCCTGTTCAGCTAGCAGTGTCCTGTTAAGGTCCTGATGAGAATCCTTAACTGATTGCGATATTAGACTAGCTGACCCGTGCAACTTTGTCATTGTCACACAGGATGGGTTCAGAGAGTGTTTTTTTTGTTATTTATTAGTGCTAACGAAAAAAATAATAGCTATATGACGTCAACAAGAATGATTTTAAAAATACAACTGTTTCAGTTCATTCATACAGGATTATCATGAAATTCATTCCTTAATATAAATTTTGTACATTCATATGGCACCTTTATGGTCAGAACAAGCAATGCTTTTAACACCTTAGCACATGAACATTACATAAATGTCTTTACCATATCTTCTCATAATCTTAAAATATATCTCAATAAATTATACTTCGAACAGTAGCCAGCTATGACGTTATCTTGCCACACCTAGCTGTAATCTTCAAAATAGTTTTTTCTTTCATTATATTATTCTTTATAATTTATATATTCTTTAGCGTTTATGCCTTTCTTGTTTTTAATTCCTTTTTTTTAGCATGATTCGAATTATTTTTAACTTCTTCTTTGTATGCATATTTGTGAAAACTTGTTATTAGCCATAAGTCACTATGTACTTTTAACTACATTTGTACCTAGCTGTAAGTTTTCCTAAAAATGGAAAATAAAATAAAATATTTTATTTAGTCATTCAACAGTACAGAATAGTGTCTCCAAACAACATTATCTAACATCAAGTGTTTTACAAAAAGACTTAAAGAGACAGTTTCAAACAATTTAAATCTGACCAATGTAATGATGTCACGATTAAGTAAAACAATATGAAATCGACGTTATCTATTGGTTGCTGACACTTTTGACGTTTGTTTACCTAAGCGTGACGTCACACGCGACGCCTTGACACTACAGGCTGGTTTCGTGCACTATTTGGAATTAAATTCTAAAAATGTCTTGAAATGCAGCGGTATGACTTGTCCTTCTTCAAACGAGGCTTGAGGAGGGTCCTTAAAGTTAGGTCGTAGGTAGCGACCCCTCAGTGTACCCTGACATTGCAGAGGTTCATGAGCGACGGTAACCACTTACGATCAGGTGGCCCGTTGGCTCGTCTGCCTACATGGCAATAAAAAAAAAATCTTATTGAATTTTGCATTGTTACCTTATGTAAGAGCATTTTAAAATCTTTTTGTCATACCTATTGTTGATTTTGGTAGTGTTGAAATTATTTTGTAATACTTTTTTAGGAGGGGTCAAAAAATACAAGTTCAGATGAAGACGAAGAACCTTCGTCTGATGAGGCTGATGATGAGAAGACCTCAAAGGATGAGGTCGATGATGACTTCCAGCCTGGGTACTGTGAACTGGCTGTTACTAAGTTCAGGTATGTTTAAGGTCTTTTAGACCTCGTAGAGTTAAAGTACAATTATTATTAGGTGGTATGGGGTCTTTTGGGCCTCGTGAAGTAAGTACTGTTTTGAGGTCTCTGATTAATGATCAAAACAAAAGTAGATTCAATGTTTTAGATAAAAACAGTTGTTGGGTAATTCTTTGACTTTAAATTTAGCTATGATTGAGGTCTTTTTGGGTCTCAATCAATTTCTCAAATTATTTTTGTGTGTGATGTGATTTTTTCGACTATAAAATACTTTTTTTTGACCGTCTTTCCAAAAAGGGGTGATTATCAAGTTAACTTTCTTTTTAACGTCTGCCCCGCGTCAATTAACTTGAGGTGAACCGATTTAGATGATTCTAGTTACATATGAAAAGCGATGCTGGACCAATTTTTTTTCAATATAAAATATATTTTTTTGCACAATCTAAAGTTATGGAATTATAAAAAAATATATACAGTATTTTTGGAAAAACAAATTAAACCATGGTTCACGCTACACCGATCAATGATACAATATAAACTACTTAATTTCAAATGAATGTGTCAATTCACATGATGCGGTCACTGAGTAACGTGAATCATGCTTAAATCTTTTACAGCAAAAGATTAAGACAACGAGAGAAAAAGAAAGAAGAAGAAAAAGAAAAGACTGTTAAAGAAAAGGAGAAACCAAAAGATAATGTTACCGATGACTGTATCACTATCAGCGATGATGAAGACAATAGTAAGTTTATAGTCTCAGGTTAATGCTGGGTGTTAGCTGGAGATAACCCACAGACACACCGAGCGCTGGTTTTCAGCCTCAACTGTCAGTGTTCAGGCAATATTCAATTTTGATAAAGAAGGTTTAATTTCAAACACCTAGCACTGACAGATGTCATATCTTTACTTTTGTCTTTCGGCTGCCGACGCAACGCGGATCGTTTGTCGGCGGAAAAATCGGAAAAATTAATAATATATGTATCGGAATTTAAATGTGTTGTGATTAACGGCGGCCGCCTAGAAGAAAGAATATCATCCAGCGAGCATCGGTCCGGCTAGCAGAGGTAAGTCGGATTACTTTATTATTGATATGTATCGGTCGGAGTACACGATTTTTGTAATTAATCTAGGTCGAAATTGAGAAGCCCGGATCAACGCCTACAAACATAATACAGTCCACTTTAAACGCCACACCATATATTTTGGTCCTCCGGAGTCTGATTACGGGTTTGTTATAATATTTCGGTCCTAAAAAATCTCATTGAGAAAAAATATTTTAAAAATTGTACCGCTGCTATTGTGCGAACCCCGTTGGCGTGACGTCATCTGTCATTCACAGTGTAATTTTAAATTTCTTTCAGTTGTCATTTTAATTTTTGTATGCAATTTATTTTGGGATTTAGATACGGTTAACGGAAGTCCATTTCGATCGGTAAACAAATATTTCATAATCTTACATTATTTTTAATAGCTCAAAATGTCTAAATCGGTTATCATCAAATTTAATACTAATTATGACTGGTTTGCTAACACCATGGACATGGTGGATAGTAAGAAGTATTGTTTGGATATCATTTTAGCACGCTTACGGAAATTAGACGATAGATACAGCTCTCTTTGTGACACCTACGAGGCACTTTTGGCTGAAGAAATCGACCAAAAGTCTCTTAAAGACTTCAGCCGAAAATATAAAGAGGCTGAGATTTGTTGTAATCAGCTGGAAGCGTTAGTTGTGGCTAATTCTTCTACAAAAGGTGCTCATAAGCCCACGGACGGCGGTCAATCGGCCCGGCTACCTACCATTAATTTAACTGTGTTCGACGGTGATTTGTTCTCCTGGACTAGTTTTATTTCATTGTTCTCGTCATTAGTACTTGCCAGGAATGACATAACAAAAACGGAGAAGTTCCACTATCTATTCTCTCACGTTGAGAATGAGCCTAAAACTTTAATACATCATTTGCCTATGGTAGATGAATCACTAGATACGGCATTACAAATATTACGCGGACGTTTTGATAATAAACGGTTGTTAGCGGACACACACATTTCTCGGATATTACACCTTCCCGTTATTACTAAATGCAAGGGACTTCGTACTCAAATCTTGAATCCTCTTTTAGAATCCTCGCTAGCTTTAGAAAATCTTCAGTTCCCAGTTAAAGAGTGGAGCTATTTGTTAGTACACATCAGTCTAACTAAGCTTCCTATGGACTTGAAGTCGCGATTTGAAAATAAATATGGTGGTAATAATAACATTTTTCCGACATTCACTCAACTTTTGGACTTTTTACAAAATGAATGTCGTCTGATAGACACGGCATCGGCGGAAACGACTTTTCATTCGATAAACGGCCAACAAAATACAAATAATTTTCATAAAAATATTCGATTCGAAAATAATAAATGCACTCGGATGGTTCATTCATTAGAAAAAACCCGTGACACAGATCAAAAAACATGTCTTTATTGTAATACCAACAATCATAATGTTTCAGAATGTTTTAAATTCGCTAAATTAACTTCATTACAAAGAAAAGAATGGATAATGCAAAATCGTCTATGTTTTAAGTGTTTCGGACCTCACATTGCAGCATCTTGCACTGTGTGCGTTCCTTGTGATAATTGTGATCACAAAGGTCATCATCGGTTGATTTGTTCGGCACGACAAATAACTCGTCCTATTCAAAACGCAATGGTTGCATCGCGCGACGCTGCTCGTGAACATCGTGTTCCACGGTCGGACGTATTACGTCATCGCGTTTCGGAATCTCCCACCACTTACTCGAGACCTTTGGAGCGTTCAAACAACTGTGACGCGACGGTTCATCATAGACTGAATAGTGCAAACAATAAGTCTGCATAGCAATCAAACAAAATCGTTTCGCTTTCTATACCGAAAGGCACGCATAATATGGACAATATTTCGGGAAATTCAGCACCACAACTTTTAGATAATGTTATCTTACCTACGGTTATTATTGAAGTTAAAAGTAGAAGTAACAATTTTATTAAAGCGCGTGCTCTTTTAGATCTCGGTTCACAGGTTACAATTGTGCGAAACGATTTAGTTACTCGGTTGGATATACAGCGATATTTTATGAATGTCTCCTTAGCAGGCATTGGCGGTATAAATAATAGTGATAGTCAATCAGTAGTGACTATTGATTTTAAACCCATACATTCAAATCAATTGTTATCGGTTACGGCGGTGGTTTTAAAGAAACCTACTTCTTATATTTCGGAAAAACTTAATATAAATTGCGGTAATATTAAGTTAAACTCGGATGATAGTATTCTTTCTCGGTTACAAGAAATAGATATAATTTTCGGTTGCGATGTTTTAGGTAAGATTTTAAGCGGTGATAAAATTAATCTCGGCAAAAATGGTCCTTATGCATTAGGTACTATTTTTGATTTTGCTATTTTCGGTCCAGTACGGTCGGATAATACCGAATATCGAAATAATTTTGTGGGGAATACCTTACTAAAAACGGTAGAAAAATTTTGGAAGACTGAAGAACCTCCTCAGTCAAAAATTAGGGATCCTTTGGACGTCGAGTGTGAACAGTTGTTTATGACAACTACGTCCCGCGGTTCGGACGGTAAATATACGGTTCGTCTCCCACTCATGCCGGAGTGCGAGAGAAAATTGTTAGGAGATTCTCGGAGTAAGGCATTAAGACAATTTTATTCATTAGAACGTCGTATGTCACGGAACCCGGAATTTCGTAAAAAGTACGTTGACTTTATGAACGAATATTTAGAACTCGGTCACATGCAAGTTTCATCTTTTGATTTTAATTCCGGATTAGAACATTACTACATTGGACATCACGGTGTTTTTAAAAAATCGGGTGACGTTTCTAAAATTCGTGTAGTCTTCAACGGTAGTGAGAAAACAAGTTCGGGTGTTTCGTTAAATGATTGTTTGTACTGCGGCGAACGACTTCAAAGTGACATTACGGATATCATTTTAAACTTTCGGTGGCCTCGGATAGTCTTTACAACTGATGTAAAAATGATGTTTAGACAAACATGGATTCATCCTGAAGATCGTAGGTATCAGCTGATCTTCTGGCGATCATCTCCATCGGAACCATTGTTAACTTATGAGCTATGTACAAACACTTACGGTTTAAAATCTAGTCCTTTCGTATCTATTCGCTGCTTGCATCAGATCGCTTACGATGCGACCAGTACAATCGGTCCGGGTTCGCAGTGCAGCCCACCTGTTTCTCATGAACAGATGTCGCGTGCTGCTCGGTTGCTACTTAAAAATAGTTACGTAGATGATTTAAGCGGTGGCGAGGATCAATTAAACGATGCCTTACAGCTTCGTAATGAATTGATTCAACTCATGCAATCTGCAGGTTATGAGTTACGAAAGTGGTCCAGTAACGCACCACAATTGTTAGAAGGTCTTCCAACGGATCATCTAGAGATTCCTCGGAAGTTCGATGGTTTTGACACGGCTGAACTAATTAAGGTTTTAGGTATTCAATGGAATCCGGTTTCTGATAGTTTTACGTATACGGTTAATTTGCCTACGGATGGCACGGTAACACGGCGTAAAATTTTGTCTTTAGTCGCTCGGTTGTACGACCCTTTAGGTTGGATTTGTCCTGTTATCTTCTCATTAAAGAGACTACTTCAGTCGTTACTATTTAATCGACCAGAGGGCGATGAAACTGACTCCACACGGGTGGACTGGGATTCACCGGCCCCTCCAGACATAGTTCGGCAATGGCGAGAAATTTTAGATGACTTACCTAAACTTCAAAATTTATCTTTACCTCGGTGTTTAAAGCCCAATTTTATGGCTCGGTATAGCTTACATGGCTTTTCGGATGGAAGTTCAATAGGATTCTCGGCGGCGGTATACATACGCGCAGAGGCGGCGGACGGTACGGGCGTCGTACAGTTGCTTATGGCCAAATCTAGGGTAGCTCCTCTCAAATCAAAACTGACGATACCTAAACTCGAGCTTAACGGAGCAAAATTACTCTCGGTGCTTCTCAACCATGTCGTATCATGCATGGAGAATAACATTCGGTTTGATAACGTAACAGCTTGGTGCGATAGCACTATAGTGTTAGCATGGCTGCGGACGCCGGCGCATAAACTGCAAGTTTTCGAAGGAAATCGCGTGTCTGAAATTAACTCCTCTAAAATCGGTATCACTTGGCGACATGTGCCCAGTGAGATGAATTGTGCAGATGTGGCTTCCCGTGGTTCCACGGCGGCGGCGTTGTTAACACATGATATGTGGTGGAATCCGCAGTGGTTATGTCAGCCCTCGGAAACTAGGCCTAAAAATTATTTAGAGTTCCCATCGGATTTATTACCTGGTCTGCGTGCACAAACAAAGTCTGTAAACATCGGTGTTTTAAATTCGGATTTTGATATTTTAGAACGTTATAGCTCTTTTGATAAATTAATAAATGTTACGGGATATTTACTACGGTTTTTAAATAATTGTAAAAAATCTAGTTCCAAAATGGTTGGAAATATTTCGGTTTCGGAAAGACGGAATGCTTTGCTTTGTTTAATTAGACGTGTCCAACAAATATATTTTGAAGAAGACATCTTAAATTTAAAATGTAATAAACCTATTAAAAATCATTTACGGCGGTTAAGTTTGTTTATTGATAAGGATAATTTACTTCGGGTCGGCGGTAGAATTAAATATTCGGAATTATCATACGATGCTAGACATCCTATATTATTACCTGGACAAGGACGATTTACGGAATTATTAGTAACTCATTATCATCAAATTTATTGCCATGTCGGTGCAAATACATTATCGGCTATTTTATCTAGGAATTACTGGATCGTATCGGCTCGACGAATTACTAGACATATAACATTTAAATGCATTCAGTGCTATCGAACTCGGGCTAAACCTAAACAACCCTATATGGCAGACTTACCACCGGATTGTATTAGGGGCGTACGCGCGTTCCTCGGCGTGGGTACGGATTTTGCGGGTCCATATTTCATAAAATCAAGTAACTTACGAAATGCTAAAATTCAAAAATGTTATTTGTGCGTATTTGTCTGTCTCGCGTCAAAAGCAGTTCATTTAGAGGTTGTGGCCGATCTTTCGGTGGATGCTTTTGTAGCAGCTTTTACTCGGTTTGTTTCCCGCAGAGGACTTCCGTCTCTGATAAGGTCAGATTGTGGTACCAATTTTACAGGCACCGACAAGTACTTAAAAGAATTGTACATATTCCTTCGTGACAATCATTCGGAAATAGAACAAAAATTCACTAAAGATAATATAACATGGTTATTTAATGCTCCCGCGAGTCCAAATTTCGGCGGTATATTTGAATCCACAGTTAAATCTGCAAAGACTCACGCTCAGCGAGTTATCGGTGATACTAAGCTTACTTTTGAGGAGCTTACTACTCTTTTTACCAAAATAGAAGCTATTTTAAATTCTCGGCCGTTGTGTCCTCTAAGTACGGATCCAATGGATTTGGAGGTCTTGACTCCCGGACATTTTGTAATTGGTCAGCCACTGGTAGCGCTTCCAGAGTATCCTTATTCGGATGTTAATATAAATCGCTTATCTCGATATCAACAGTTACAAAAGATGTCTCAACATTTTTGGTCACGATGGAGAAATGAATATTTACATACGCTTCAACAACGGTTTAAATGGACTTCAGTTATGGATCCTCCCAAAATAAATGATTTAGTCTTAATAAAAGATGACAATTTACCTCCTCTTCAATGGAGACGCGGTCGGATATTAAAGTTATTGCCCGGTAAAGATGATATAGTTAGAGTAGTAGAAATTAAGACACAAGGTGGGGTTTTAATGCGGCCTGTGTCTAAACTTTGTCGGTTACCATTAGCTACTTCAGATTAGGTAAGCAAGGTGGACCTTGCTTAGGCGGCGGGATGTTCAGGCAATATTCAATTTTGATAAAGAAGGTTTAATTTCAAACACCTAGCACTGACAGATGTCATATCTTTACTTTTGTCTTTCGGCTGCCGACGCAACGCGGATCGTTTGTCGGCGGAAAAATCGGAAAAATTAATAATATATGTATCGGAATTTAAATGTGTTGTGATTAACGGCGGCCGCCTAGAAGAAAGAATATCATCCAGCGAGCATCGGTCCGGCTAGCAGAGGTAAGTCGGATTACTTTATTATTGATATGTATCGGTCGGAGTACACGATTTTTGTAATTAATCTAGGTCGAAATTGAGAAGCCCGGATCAACGCCTACAAACATAATACAGTCCACTTTAAACGCCACACCAGTCAGTGACCTTTAGATCTGTGTTTAAAAATGTTAATTTTAACGGACAAGATTTGGCAGACACTGAATATCACCTCATATAAATTGCATAAAGTCCGGCCTGGTCGTTTTTGTGCTATTGAAAAATTAAAGGCGGTCGTTAACATTTTTGTACTGTACTGTACTGTATCAACCCATTACTGCCCACTGTTGGGCTCAGGTCTCCTCAGAAGAGGGATTAGGCATAGTCCACCACGCTTGTCCAGTGCGCATTGGAGACTTCACATATCTTCGAAGAACTTTTAGAATCCTTTTCCGACATGCAGGTTTCCTCACGATGTTTTCCTTCACCGTTTATAGTCAGTGGTGTTGTGAAAAATTGCACATAAATCTTTTTCACATTTAGATTTAGAGGTACAAGCCGGATTTGAACCCGCGACCTCCCGGACGGAAGGACGCACTTCGACCACTACCCCACCACGACTATTTATATTTTTGTAATAAAATATTATTTATTATTTCAGTGCGTGAACCGTCGAGATTTACAGCGCAAACGGGAATGGGAGCGAACGAATTTGTACCTAAACACAGGTAAATATAAGACATACAATATGTAACAAAAACCCTGTTGTTCCTTCTACCCGCGTATTGAGATTCGGCACAAGTATATAAAGCTAGTCTTTTATGAAAAACGTTCAACAAAAATTATTACAATAAAAATTTAATTATTAATATTTATAATGTTTACATTGTTTGTTATCTCTGCAATTCGGCATAGGGTGTTGCGGTCGTTGACCTAGACAGAGAGAGTAGCACGTCCCAACGAATCAACGCGTGCGACTGTGACCTTGACCTTGTAAGCGGCTGGATAACGGCACGTGTACGGCGGTCGGCGACATTGTAGGCTATTTTAATATCAGATATTCTAAACATTATTTGTAATGTGTCCGTTTTAATAGCTATTGGATTTTGACCCGTAGCCTAGCCAATGATTGTTTTTTTTTTAAATTGTAACTTCATTATTGTGGTGCCTGTAGTCAAGTATATACGCCCCTAAAAGGAACAACAGGGTTTTTGTTACATATTGTATAGACAGACTTTATTTATAAGAAAACTTGTTAAATACAAGTTTTTAAGATCATATGATGAAGATACGACTTTGAACAACTTCCGTGTTTGGAATCGGTTAAACTTTTTTAAACTGGTCCTTACAGATCCACCCTGTATAGTTTATTATATTGATTTACTCCAAAAATGTTGTATTCGTCTGGACCGTTTTTGATGGTGTTTTTTACTTATCATCTAGTTTTATCAAAATCAACAGATTGCTCTAAGTTCCTATGTTCCAAATGAATTTTAGCCGATTTTGTTTTCTTCAATTGAATCCTCTTACTCATATTTTTAATTTTGTTTTTTTTTCTTAAATAGGTCTGTTCGTGATTTGTACGGTGAAGATGAAGCATGTTATATAATGGACGCAAAAGTGCAAGGGAATATTGGAAGATATCTCAATGTGAGTACAAATAAAATATTTTATAATTAATTTGTTGGAACGAAGTTCCTTATCGCGCGTTATCGAAAGGGGGCTAGACGGAAAAAATTCTTACGAAAAAGTTGTCACGACATTTGTTTTAGATGACTAACGTTAGATGGCGCTGAATATTTTAAAACAATTCCTTATTTTGTTTAAGGAAATAATTTTTATGAGATACGTTTTAATCGAAAGGAACTTCGTTCCATCCGGGTGTCCGTTGACACCTCTCAAGTTTTTTTGTAAAAATTATTTATTCTTGTACCATACGAAAGATTTTTTATTTGCTGTGCGTATATTTTTTTGACAAACATTATCAGTAGAGTTTGTGCTGTTAATATAGATTAAGTAATTTTGAGAGTACAAGAACTGTTTAAGATATATTTTAATGGACTGAATTACACTATTTGCTATAAAGACTGGACAGATTTAATTAGTTTTTATGCTAATTTTGGAATACAGAGGCCATTTTTAATTTTGTAAAAATCATTATGAGACGGAGATCGTATGCTCAAATCTACAATATGTAACAAAAACCCTGTTGTTCCTTTTAGGGGCGTATACACTTGACTACAGGCACCACAATAATGAAGTTATAATTAAAAAAAAACAACCATTGGCTATGCTAGGGGTCAAAATCCAATAGCTATTAAAATCGACACAATAGAAATAATGTTTAGAATATCTAATATTAAAATAGCCAACGAGGTCGCCGACGGCCTTACACGTGCCGTTATCCAGCCGCTTACAAGGTCAAGATCACAGTCGCACGCGCGCCTGTGCGCCGATTCGTAGGCTATTTTAATATCAGATATTCTAAACATTATTTCTAATGTGTCGATTTTAATAACTATTGGATTTTGACCCCTAGTCTATCCAATAATTGTTTTTTTTTTTTCATTGTAACTTCATTATTGTGGTGCCTGTAGTCAAGTGTATACGCCCCTAAAAGGAACAACAGGGTTTTTGTTACATATTGTATAATATACAATACTAATGTATTTGTAATTATTTTGCAGCATTCCTGTTCACCAAACGTCTTCGTACAAAACGTGTTCGTAGACACCCACGATCCCCGGTTCCCGTGGGTCGCGTTCTTCGCTCTCTCCCACATCAGAGCGGGCACCGAGCTCACGTGGAACTACAACTATGACGTGGGCTCGGTTCCCGGTAAAGTACTGTATTGTCATTGCGGCGCTCCTAACTGTAGGGGACGACTGCTATAGATGTGTTTGTTAATAAATTATATCGAAGATATGGGGTTTTATTTGTTGTTGTAAGATTGTGATTTAATAGTGCTAAATATTGATCGATACCACGTAAATAGTGCTACTGTAGTTTAAAAGATATTCGATAGTGAACACATGCCTATCAACTTGATTTATGTATCAAAAAACTGTGCCTAAATAGTGATAAATATTGATTGATACTACATCAATCGTGCTACTATACTTTAAAAGATATTCGTTACACTTGTGTGTTAACTTTGTTTAGTTTAGGTCAGTGTCACATGTGTGTCATACTACAGCAACACTAGCTGTTTATAGACACGCTGTATTCCTATGCATATTGTAGGTATGATAATAATATGTATGAGATGATACACAATGTTGTACATTTAAAATAGCACTCGCGTACTATGTTACTGTAGGTTATGATTGTCAAGGTTAGGTTATGTTGAGGTTAGGTTATGTTGAGGTTAGGTTTGGTTATATTTTATTAAAGTTAGGTTAGTTTAAATTACTTCTATAATAAAACACACTCTTAAATCGTACAATTTATTTATCAAAACTACAGTCCCGGCATGATATAGGCGATGTTGTGCAGCGTGTCGTGCATGAGTGCCTGCGGCGGCGCCACGCGGGGCAGCACGCGGGTGAGCGCACACAGCGGACCCAGCGCGCACACCAGCGTGTCCAGCAGCACCGACACCGAGCCTGATACCGCTATCTGGCCCTGTGATGAGACACCCCATTCATTTTAGACAGTATTGAAAATGACAGGCTATATCGATAATTGCACAAAATCTAAAAGTGAAATCGTGATCAAATTGATATCTAATAAAAAAGAATCATCGAAATCGGTTTATCTTAATAAAAAAAAAAACAAGGAAACCGCGAAATCTTGTCCACTAAAAAATACACTTTAAACACAAATCTAAGAGTGCTTGTTCGATCTCAATAAAAATTAAAAAGACCACTTTGAAACCATAATCTTTCATGTCAAACATTTTTTTTTTTTTTTTTTTTTCATTTGGAGGAAATCGCCGGATCCCCGCCCGCCCCGCGGGCGTTGTATGTGGGAGTTGAACCGCACTAAAACCTCCAACCGCTCACACTCAGCGTCCGAACCCCGGCTGAGGCCAGAACCCAGCACGGGGTTTGGAGGGACGGCGCGACGCGTTACGCGCTCGGCACTCTTTCCCGTCGCTCCGTCCCCACATTACACATATATATTTTTTGTTTAAGTTATAATAATTAGTTAGTTAAAAACGTCTGTCTCTATCTCTCTTATAGAAAGCGCCATCTAGCATTAATCATCTAAAACAAAAGTGTCGTGCCAACTTTTCGTAAGATTTTTTTCCGTCTAGCCCCCTTTCACAACGCGCGATAAGGAACTTCGTTACAAAAATACGATTCAAATCACGTCTAAAATCGTTAAAAAGCACAAAACAGCCCTATTAACACTAAATTTAGCGCTAAATAAATATTTATCCACCTACCTCATGTTCCTTAAGCCTGGCCCCAATGATGGCGAGACTCTCCCCCAAGAGTAGTAAATGTGCGGCCACGTCAACTGGCGCACAGCCCGTCACACGGTAAAGGGCCGCTGTACTGCATGATGATGAGGCCTGAGATATTTAATCGTTCAAACAAACTCTTCAGCTTTATACAGGGTGTCCTAGCATTATGTGACACGAATGGGAAACAATACGTCAAATACTGTACTGTAACAACCAATTACTGCCCACTGTTGGGCTCAGGTCTCCTCAGAAGAGGGGTTAGGCATAGTCCACAACGCTTGCCCAGTGCGGATTGGGGACTTCACATATCTTCAAAGGATTTTTGAAAAACCTTTTTCCGACATGCAGGTTTCCTCACGATGTTTTCCTTCATTATTTTAGTCAGTGGTGTTGTGAAAAATTGCACATAAATCATTGTCACATTAATATTTATAACAAAAACCGATTTGAACCCGCGACCTCACAAATACAATACAAATAATTTATTTTCAAACATAAAACTAATTTACATAAGGAGTTCAACAATGGCCCCCGCACTAGGCTACGCCTGTATCGCGGGAGGCCGTAAGGATTGTACTATTGTAGGTTCCAAATGAAAGATGAATCGGTTAAACTTTTTTTCTGACATTGTATGGAAAACGTACGACTATTGTTGCGGACTTCCATACTATTATAAAAGAAAAAAAATATCCAATTCTTAAAAAAAAGGTGTTTTTAAGTTGTATTTCGACAGGTCATTCTCCCCACTTCAGCTCTACCTAGTAATGTTGCAATCCTAGAACACCCTGTATATTAGTAAAGATGTATAAAACTGACTACTGACCGTAACAGCGAGTTGTTGTTGCGGGGGTGCGGCAGGCGGCGGGGGGCGGGGAGCTCTATTAGCGGGGGGACGACCCGGTCCCGGGTTCACTGACCTTACACCTGTATAGAACCATAGACAAGCTTTAACAACTATCACCATTACATCTGGAATCAACACCATGAATGGAATGAAGCCAATCGAAAGTATGCCGCGCGTAACTACATGACATTTTGACGTTAGAGGGTGCCGATGACCGTTCGTTTAGCACACTAATAAAATATTACAAATAAAATCACTTTGTTGTTCATGATGTTGATTCAGAATGTCGTATAGTTACAAATTGTTGTAAAATTTATGCAAGATTCCACCCGAACTTACATAGTTACATCCAATGCAAGGTAATATAAAGCATGAGAAATATATGCATCTGGGTTGTTCACCCTATTAATCTTCTTATATATAAAAATGAATTGCTATTCGTTAGTCTCGCTACAACTCGAGAATGACTGAACCGATTTGGCTTATCTTAATCTTGAAATATTCGTAGAAGTCCAGGGAAGATTTAAACGGTGAGAAAATTTCCTTATGTAACGCAGACGAAGTTGTGTGGGCCAGTTAGTGTGTAAATATTTTTGAGCATAGACTTACTCGGATTTGATATGATTTTATTAGCAACTTGATTGCTTTGTTCCTTTTGTATGGCGAATCGTTTTGCTTTGCGCTTCCATAGATAACGCTCGTTGTAATTTACCTAAAAAAAAAGAAAAAAACACTAAATTAATGAAATTAAATAATTTATCAATGTTCATAAAAATATCATGCTTGTTGATGTCAAAAGGCTACCACCAGTTCGGAACAAAGAAATAGCAACTGTCCTGAGAAGAACCGGCAAGAAACTCAGTAGGCATATCTTTATTGTGTTATTTTTCTGTTTTTTTTTATTTATTAATAGAAAGTGAATTTTAAATGATGGTATATTTTGAGGGTCATCATAGTTGATAATAATATATCAGTAACAATATTACAAAGAATATTATTGGCCTGCGCAACTTCGTCTGTGTCACTTTCAATTGAAAAGGTTGCTTATGTTCTTTCTCAGGGTCTAAAGATTGTCTGTGACAAATTTCATCAAAATCGGTTGAGAGGTTTAAGCGGGAAAGCGTAACAGACGGAGTTACTTTCGCATTTATAATATAAGTAGGGATTAGTATAGAGTACTTATCCTCTTTCACTATGTACCAACATTAACAAATCACTCATGAATAGTGAAATTATTTTCTGTTTACAGAATACTTACATTAGACCACATTTCACCGAGACGTTTAGATATGGCAGAGAAGTCCATATCTGGATGTTTCTTTAAGAGTTCATTTCTGGCTTCTTTCGCCCACATCATGTAGGCTGTTATGCGGGTTTTACCTGTAACAATGAATATTCATAGCTACCTTTTAAAAAAAACAAACAGAATTTCGCGCGTTGTGTCGGGGGCTAGACGGAAAAAATTCTTACGAAAAGTTGACACGACACTTTTTTGTTTTAGATGATTATCGCTAGATGGCGCTGTGATCAAAATCTTTTAAAACACGTTCCTTATCTTTTAATCGAAAAGAACTTCGTTCTATTCGGGTGTCCCATGACACCTCTCAAGTTTTTTTAAACATAGTAATTTTATCTGCACCATATTTATCAGATTTTGCTTTTAGACAATGATGGTTAATTCAACTCAATGTTGTTTAAAAATAATGCTGTATTTCATATCTTCACGAAACAATTTTTTAAAATCTATAAATTGTATTTCAATAACTTAATGAATTTCTGAAATATAATATATATTGACATTCTTGATAAGTGGCATCGAAAATTCATTTGCCGGCAGTAATCATACCAAGACAATAAACTAAAACATTAATTACTACCAACCTTTGTCCTTCCTCTGTGCCTTAGCTCTGCCGACAACTCGTCCATCCTTGACAATGAGTTTCTTTTTGCTGTTCTTCTCCATCATGTAGAGGGAATTAGCAGGGGTTCGTGCTGAACCTTCTTCTGAAGCCGAACTGTCTGATTCAAGACTGAGAATAAAATTTTGAATTGTATTAAATCTTTGTAATTGATGTATAGTGAGAATCATTGGTTATTTGTTCTGGCAGTTAAGATGGATCCTGTGTGTTTTTAATTTATGTTACTTTTTCTAGTTAGAATTAGTTTATCTTATGTCTGGATTTAACTTTATATATGTTCTTATGTTGCATGTTTTTGTTTCTTTCTCAGTTTTGGTACAATGTACTCTAAAATTACTTTTTAAAGGCTTAAATAATAAGTTAATCAATTATTACTCTATTTTAATTAAAGTTGTTTGGAAAAAGTAGATGATCGTAAAATTCTTAATGAAAACATAGAATTAAATTCACTTTTAAATTTGTATTAATAGTTTTACTACATAGTATAAAAGTAAAATCGCCTGTCTGTTCCTGTCTGCTTAAATCTTAAAAACTACATACTAAATTTTAATTACGATTTTCATAACAGTGGTTCTAGAGGAAGGTTGATGTTCAATTATTTTTACTACCTATCAGGATTTTCGGCATTGTTCTCGTAATAATCAGATTCGCTCCCTGAAGCATTGGGGGCCTCTTCCGGAGCCCTACGTGGTGTCTCCTGAGCACTAAACTCGGGTTCCTCCTGTCTGGGGGTATAGGCCTTAACCGGCGTTTGGCGACGGAATCTCGTCTCGATGTCATCAGGGGACTCGAAGTCCATCAATTTGGAGCTTTTCTTGCGGACTCGCCCGCTACGAGATATACCGGTCACTTCTAAATCTAAAAAATGATAAGATTTTATTTTTAACGCGGGTAAATTTGGAATTCATATAATTCGTTTTAGAAAAGTTTTTTTTCAATTTGATATAGAGAGATATAGAGAAGATTGAATGTAAATAATGATAGTGGATAGTAATATTATTAAAAAGCTTGGTTTTGGTAACGTTGGAGTACAAAATAGCAAGAGGGAGATGCGTAACTTTAGTTTGCATTTTATGAAGATTTTACAGCGTAATTTAGGTAAGTAAATGAAAAGAAATATGCTCACCTTCTTGCATTTTCGTTATTTACGTATTTCAACGGCTTTTCTTCGTTTATTTCATGAAAATCAATAAATTTGCCTGACATGCGCGTAAGAAACAGTTTTGTTTTGACAGCACAGATTGACTTTGACCACAGATTAGAAAGTATATTACAGATGCGACACTGTTACCGTTTGAAGTTTATTTAGTAAAGAGGTACGAGTCTCAGACGCTCCAGTAGAGGGCGCCAGCATTTTTTTTTCCTGTACAATTTTTGCATTGCTGCATAAAACAAGTTGGCATTTAATTTCGGCCATTGGTTAAAAGGATAATCTATTACATTAAATTAATGTGACTTTTTTGGCCCAAATGGAGTATATCTAATGAAATAATATTAAAATAAAATAGAATCAGGGTGACTAACCCAAATGCTAGGCAACTTTCGCCTATTTTAGAGGTGACTGTCCCACTCAGTATAAGATTTATTCCGCGACACCAATTAAATATTTGTAATTGCACAGTTGTGAAAATTATGTTAAATTTCGACTTTATGGGTAGGACAGCCCAACCATTCCAAATCCCTCCCAAGTAAATATAGGTTTTTAATATTTTTTGTTAATTACCTTTTTTCTTATAATTATAGTTCAAGTATGCATTCGTTGCGTCTGTTAATGCAGAAAATGCTACAATAAATTGTGTAGAGGGTTATTTTATTCTTTTTCTTTTTAATTTTTTTCGTTCTCTAAAGATAATCAATTGATGAACTTTAGTGAGCTCTTTGTTGTTATACTTTTTTCACATTTTGTACATTTTCTCCCTCTACATAACTTATGTATAACATATCCAGCCGTGAACCTCTAGCGTTACCGTTATTTTTTTCATTAAAACGAGTTGGCTTGAAAACTCAACTGTAAAGTGATGTAAACATCAAAAATAATAATGTAATTTCGTCGCCTCAGTGCTTGTTTGGCTTATCTGACATTGTTTACGAAAATGACTTTTTAATGCAGTATTATAAAGAATTAAATTTCCATCCTATTGGTAAAATATTTTTTTAAAATATTCAATTCTAAAATAATAAAAATCTCATTAGTTTTTTACTCAACACGGCACTTAACGAAAATTCCGTGCTTGTTTGCTGTATCGGTATTAGGTTGGCGCAGGACTAG
This sequence comes from Trilocha varians, assembly GCA_030269945.2. NCBI lineage: Eukaryota > Metazoa > Arthropoda > Insecta > Lepidoptera > Bombycidae > Trilocha > Trilocha varians. The sequence goes on along the minus strand of AP028278.1, from coordinate 13,363,671 downwards.
GTTGGCCCAATACTAGGTTGGCGCAGGACTAGGTTGGCCCAATACTAGGTTGGCCAAATACTAGGTTGGCCCAATACTAGGTTGGCGCAGGACTAGGTTGGCCCAATACTAGGTTGGCCCAATACTAGGTTGGCCCAATACTATGTTGGCCAAATACTAGGTTGGCTCAATACTAGGTTGGCCCAGGACTAGGTTGGCCCAATACTAGGTTGGCGCAGGCCTAGGTTGGCGCAGGACTAGGATGGCCCAATACTAGGTTGGCGCAGGACTAGGTTGGCCCAATACTAGGTTGGCGCAGGACTAGATTGGCCCAATACTAAGTTGGCGCAGGACTAGGTTGGCCCAATACTAGGCTGGCACAGGACTAGGTTGGCCCAATACTAGGTTGGCGCAGGACTAGGTTGGCCCAATACTAGGTTGGCCCAATACTAGGTTGGCCCAATACTGGGTTGGCCCAATACTAGGTTGGCCCAGGACTAGGTTGGCCCAATACTAGGTTGGCGCAGGCCTAGGTTGGCGCAGGACTAGGATGGCCCAATACTAGGTTGGCGCAGGACTAGGTTGGCCCAATACTAGGTTGGCGCAGGACTAGATTGGCCCAATACTAGGTTGGCTTAATACTAGGTTGGCCCAATACTAGGTTGGCCCAATACTAGGTTGGCCCAATACTAGGTTGGCCCAATACTGGGTTGGCCCAATACTGGGTTGGCCAAGGACTAGGTTGGCGCAGGACTAGGTTGGCCCAATATTAGGTTGGCCCAATACTGGGTTGGCCCAATACTGGGTTGGCCAAGGACTAGGTTGGCGCAGGACTAGGTTGGCCCAATATTAGGTTGGCCCAATACTAGGTTGGCCCAATACTAGGTTGGCCCAATACTAGGTTGGCCCAATACTAGGTTGGCGCAGGACTAGGTTGGCCCAATACTAGGTTGGCCCAATACTAGGTTGGCCCAATACTAGGTTTGCCCAATACTAGGTTGGCCAAGGACTAGGTTGGCGCAGGACTAGGTTTTCGCAGGACTAGGTTGACCCAATACTAGGTTGGCCCAATACTAGGTTGGCGCAGGACTAGATTGGCCCAATACTAAGTTGGCGCAGGACTAGGTTGGCCCAATACTAGGCTGGCACAGGACTAGGTTGGCCCAATACTAGGTTGGCCCAATACTAGGTTGGCCCAATACTAGGTTGGCGCAGGACTAGGTTGGCCCAATACTAGGTTGGCGCAGGACTAGGTTGGCCCAATACTAGGTTGGCCCAATACTAGGTTGGCCAAGAACTAGGTTGGCGCAGGACTAGGTTGGTGCAGGACTAGGTTGGCCCAATACTAGGTTGGCCCAATACTAGGTTAGCCCAATACTAGGTTGGCTCAATACTAGGTTGGCCCAATACTAGGTTGGCCCAATACTAGGTTGGCTCAATACTAGGTTGGCCCAATACTAGGTTGGCCCAATACTAGGTTGGCCCAATACTAGGTTGGCGCAGGACTAGGTTGGCCCAATACTAGGTTGGCCCAATACTAGGTGGGCCCAATACTAGGTTGGCGCAGGACTAGGTTGGCCCAATACTAGGTTGGCCCAATACTAGGTTGGCCCAAAACATGAGCAGACACGGCTAAAAATAGAGAAATACATATTTTTTCTTTCTTTAATTTGTTTTACCCAGTTTTCTCGAAGAGTTGGATTTGCAGGAAATCTGAACATTTTGTAATTAATTTTACAAACAAATCCGAGATGCCGTAATCAGTGTCAAGTCGTCAATCGCAATGAAATAGTTTGAAAGTGATTCGAAAGAAATAAGCAGATGTGAGTGCGAAGGAAACTGTGACTACTCTGAAGGAGAGTTGAAATAATGATTGAAATTTGATTGTAATAAGATTAAAAAAATAAAATTTTGGAATAATAAATAAGAGAATATGATATACATATATTATAAATAAGTGAAAAATATATTAAAATTTGCGAAGTTTACGGGCACACATCTTCTTTTTCTGAGGTAGAAATAATTATAAAAATCACCAGTTTCTGTTTAATGTAAACTACTTATGACTTAAAATCAAACTTTGGTCCTGGAATAATTATACTGAAATCCAAAATTCAATTCAGTCGTATAGATTCTAAATACCCCATTAAAAATGATTTAACATAGATTCTGAATACTATGTTCATTCATATTTTTATAAATAAGTAAAATATAAATAATTTAAAAGACGATTTTTTTATAATAATTATATTAATTCAAAAGAAAGCGTTTATTTTTGTCGCCAAAGCCAATGAGGACTAAAGACAAAAAATGGTGGCGCCCTCTGCTGGATTTTTAAAATTCCGTACCGTTTCCACTAAGAACTGTCAAGTTTGTATGGAATGTCATAGCCGTGACTTTGACAGCTAGTGTGGTTTTTCTAATATTACTTTACCGATATTTTGATAACATACAGCCTAATATATCAAAACATATTTTAATTATAAAAGAAATTGATTTTTTAATTTTACAGATTAAAATTATGCAGCTCTAATAGCTATTATTATATATTTTGTAAGCGCCAAATATCTTTCAAATAAATCCTATAACACCGATTTTACAGCGCAAAAGAATTTCGGCAAGCAACCTAGAAAAAAAAAAACAAATAAAACAAAGTATTTTACAATCAACATTATATTTCGCATCAACATTTATAAACTTATATATATTTTACAAAAGCCGTTAACATATAAAGACATACATTCATGTATTAAAACATATAAAAAAACAAGTCCTATAGGACAATCAGACTTTGGGAGTACTATCAAAGTAATCATTATTTCAATCATTTGTACTTCTATTATATTTTTTATTATTTGTTTCATAAAGATAAAGGTTATTGATTAAAAAAAACATACAGGGTGTTCCAGAACTATGAACAGTAAGTACCTTAGATATAGGATGTTTTGATTAAAACATCATTTTATTTTAGATATTTAATACTGCATTTAAAATTTAATTAAATTGTTTGGTAAATTTGAAAAATTCAGAAACAAAAATTGAAAAATTAACACCCTGTATTTTTATAGATCAATTTAATTTACAAATATTCCATCCTACTATATATAGTGTAAGAAAAGGAATAATGTAAAATGTTTGTTTTAAAATTGTAAGTACCTCATTTTCCGTAGTAATTAAGCAATTTAAAAAAAAGTATTGAGAATGTCCTCCTTGTAAACATGTTGTCTAGTTATTGAAGAGTTAAAAACTAGATTACAGAATTTTTACACTTTGTATTCCTAAATTTTAAAATTTATTCAAAAACATTTAAAGGAAGAAATATATTATCGAATTAAGTATCAACTTCGATCAAATATAATCAGATACACAGTGTTAATAATTTAGTTTAAAGAAAAAAAACTTGAGAGGTGTCATGGGACACCCGGATGGAACGAAGTACCTTTCGATTAATTAGTGAGGGAATTGTAATAAAATTTTATTTAAATAAAATATTATTATTATTTATTTAAATAAAATATATTGATCACAGCACCATCTAGCATTAATCATATAAAACAAAACAAGGAATTGTTTTAAAAGATTTTGATCACAGCGCCATCTAGCGATAATCATCTAAAACAATAGTGTCGTGATAACTTTTCGTAAGATTTTTTACCGTCTAGCCCCTTTTCAATAACGCGCGATAAGGAACTTCGTTCCAAAAACAAATGACGGTGTCGGCCGACCAACATGTAAACGGGGGTTTTGTATGCATTGACCGACATTGAAACTATGTGAAACAACGTTTGACAGTTGACATACCAGTTGTCATTTGTGTGCATTGGACGTTGACGAGTCAATATGGAAACGCAACAAAAGGGTGGTCACACTATACAGGGTGGATCTGTAACTTTGGACAATCTGACGTGGTGTGAATGACCTGTCGAAATACAACTTAGCACCATTTTTATTTTTTGGATCGGTTAAACTTTTTTTTCTGACATTGTATGGAAAACGTACGACTATCGTTGCGGACTTTCAGACTATGAGGAAATTTTTTTTTATCCAATTCCTAAAGTAATTAAGTATTGGTTCTTAGGTATTGGTGAACCACCCCTCTTCAGCTGTGACAAAGTTACAGATCCACGCTGTATAACATGGCATAACACTTAAAACTGTGTATCTGAATATATTTGCTCAAAACATACATGCAAAAAAATGACCAGACCGAAAAAAAAATCTCCCCATAATTAGGGAAAAACTCAACTGACCCTCCCCAATATATTCCCGAATATTATCGCGAAACACACAATTATCCCTATTCCGGTTAATATCTGATTAGGCTCTAAAGACACTTTACTTTGATCTAACTCCCTGTCTTTATCGGCCTCGTCTAAATCATGATGGACGGCGGAAAGGGCTTTCGCTATTTCCGCATCCGTTTTAGCGCTAGATTGAGATGCAGTTATTACGAGTCGTTTGAGATCTTTCATTTGTGTCTCGACTAAATGTTCTTGGTTGTGCATGTGCTCTGTAAAAGAAATGACGTCATAAAGTGGGTAAAATTTTTAATGGTAGTTTTAAGCTGAATTTAGTTTTATTATTTAGTCTATAACACTCAAATAACGTAGATTCTTTTTAATAAAAAATCGAAATCGGTTCAGTAGATTCATCCTTTTTTCGACAGGCACGAACGATCATCAATCGAACCGCACTAAGCCTCCTGACGCTCACACTTAGAGCCCGAACTCCGGCTGACGACAGAATCCAGCACGGGAGTATGCGGAGTGACGCGACGCATTACACGAAAAGGTTTTCTGTCACCGCTAACCACTGCTAATACCTTTTTAGTGTACCAATCTGCCCACTGTTGGGCTCAGGTCTCCTCCGAAGAGGGATTAGGCATAGTCCACCACGCTTGCCCAGTGCGGATTGGGGACTTCACATATCTTCAAAGGAGTTTTAGAACCCTTTTCCGATATGCAGGTCTCCTCATGATGTTTTCCTTCACCGTTTTTAGTCAGTGTTGTGAAAAGTTGCACATAAATCTTTTTCACATTAAGAGGTATTTAGAGGTACAAGCGTGATCCCGCGACATCCCGTACGACTTTTTTTTATAGCGGCTCTACACGCTGGGCCAGCTAGTGGCCCATTAACTGGCCCACTAGCTGGGCCATCGTATAGAGGGCGTAGTGGCGTAGGCTGGCTAGTGGTGCATACGCTGGCGGCGGAATGGCAGCAGTGTCGGTTTTTCGTACATACATCAAACGCAGTGGGCCAGCGATGGCGGTACGCGTCTACACGTCGCGTCAGCCAGCCTGTTTATTTATTTAGTTACTTAGTCCTATAAAGTCCTGTTACGATGAATAGTTAACATCCACCATCTTCCTCTACGCTATTTTCTTTTTTTTACCGATTTCCAAAAAGGAGGAGGAACTCAATTCGTCAGTTTTTTTTTTTATGTTCGTTCCTAGATAATTTCAGTTTGGGTGGACCAATTTTAATGATTCTTATGTCAAATGAAAGGTGATAGTTGAACTTAGGTCCCATATTTTTTTTATAAAGATCAAACAAGTACTTTTGGACCTGTGTTTAAAAATGTATATTTTACGGACAAATTTTTCACAATTTTCTATGAGTTTTTAAGTGTATTTCTTTTTATATGAACCGATTTCGATGATTATTTTTTGTTGGAAAGCAGACATTTTTATTCGATAAATTTAATAAAGATCTGACTGGTAGTTTTTGTGCTAGAGAAATGGAAGTAGGTCGTTATCCATTTTTGTAGTAAAAATTAATAACATTTTTTTTTTAATATAATGTAAAAAAGAAGCAAATAAATGAATACGGAAGATGTAATAAAAACTTTTCTACACATAAAAAAATAATTGTACATGCTAAATAAATATAAAGCTTCTGCTGCTTCGACGTCCATTCTGTTCAACGACAAGATCATAACTGAACATCACCAGCGTGTAGAGGCTTTGCAGCCATCGCATGGCCATTGGGCTGGGCCACTAGCTGGCCCAGCGTATAGAGCAGCTATTAGGATTTAAGTAAATAGATAAAATATTTACCTATCAACGAAGTCTGCTTGTGAACGAGATGATTTATGTTTTCTTGCATCTGTTTCAGGTTTTGCGCTAATTGTTCCTGTTTGTTAGAAAAAAAATAATTTAGCTACCGGTAGAGTATAAACCTCAGTAATCAACCTCACTATTATTTAATCACACTCGCAATTCATTAATCAACTTTGCAAGTCTACAATGAATGTCGCAATTATTATGTCAATCACATTCGCAACATGAAAGAACACTCACAGTAATTTAATCAACCTCGCAACCATTTAATCACACTTGCAATTCATTTATCAACTTCGCAAGTCAACAATCATACACACTGTCACACTAATAAGCATTTAATCACCCACACAATCAATTAATCACATTCGCAATTCACTAATCAATCTCGCATTCATTAATGACACTCGCAATTCACTAATCAACCTCGCAACCATTTAATCACACTGGCAATTCATTAATCAACTTCGCAAGTCAACAATCACACAACATTCAAACTAATAAGCATTTAATCACCAACACAATCATTTAATCACACTCGCAATTCATTAATCAACTTCGCAAGTCAACAATCACACCTATATTCAAACTAATAAGCATTTAATCACCAACACAATCATTTAATCACACTCGCAATTCACTTATCAATCTCGCAATCGATTAATCACACTCGCAATCAATTAATCACACTCGCAATCGATTAATCACACTCGCAATCAATTAATCACATTCACAACTCACTAATCAATCTCGCAATCAATTAATCACTCTCGCAATCAATTAATCACACTCTCAATTAATCACACTCTCAATTAATCAATCTCACCTGATAAGCGAACTCAGTCTTCATAGCTTCAGTAATATCGGCTCTACTCGCCGTGCCCCCTCCCGCGATAGTGTATAAAACGCTTGCACTACGGGCCATTTGTTGTTCCATCATATCTCTGAATTCGGCCATTTTTAAATGGTTGTTGATGGTCGAACCTGCTATGCCTAATACCGTGCCTAGTGGGAAATAATTTGTGTAATATTTATAATTTATTTCAAGAAATATCTTGAAATACAAGTTTTTAAGATCCTGGATATCATGTAGCAGTAGAATGCTAGCTAATACAAGTAAAACGAGACCAAACACGATGATTCTATCTTGTTGAATATAGCTATTCCTATGGATAAGCTTTATACTAACTTGCACTGGATGTAACTATGTAAGTTCGGTTGGAATCTTGCAAGCTAAATTTGACAAACTTCCCGGTTTGCGATTGAGCTGACACTTTTTACGCAGACGTACATCGTGTGACAATGCAATTATATGACAAAATGGCGTTGATCTGATGATAGATTCGGCAGGTAAGATAGGAACTATTGTGCTAAACAAGATAGACCCGTCGTGTTTGGGTTTGTTTTGGTCTTAGCAAGCACTTTTAAAATACATAATTAAATCGAGGATTTTATTTTAGACATTAATAAGTCCTATATCTTACCAAATATAGAAGCCACGATGTACCAGTATTTATTCCTCTCAGCATGAGCCCGTTCTCGTTCGTGTCCAAGTTTGACAGCGGCCGACATTGTAGCGAATAATTCACGCTCTTCTCTTTCTGCGTCGCCGAATAACGTTCTCAATGCCCGCTCTTGGATTATAAGCTGTTGAAGATTTTATTTATTTATCCTTTCCTTACTAATATTATAAACTAGCCGTCCCGCGCAACTGCGTCACTTTCAATTAAAAGGTAGCCTATGTTCGTTAGAATTAGAATTAGAATATACTTTATTGTACCAAAAACACCAATTAATTTAAGAACTGATACAGCTTATAGTAGTTCTACAATATAGGCGGCCTTATCGCTATAGCGATTTCTTCCAGGCAGCCTTAGAGTATGGAAACTAAATGGAAAAATTATAATATGTAGGCGTTTCAGTACTTACAAAATAATAATAATAATAAATATATAGCTAATAAATGGATAGAGAAAATAAATATATATATATATATATACATATAAGTATTTAGGGTACAAAGTGATATAATAATGTAAAATTACAGGTAAAGAAAAACGAGACAAAAACATTCTCAGAGTCTAAAGGATGTCTGAGCCAAATTTCATCAAAATCGGTTGAGAGGTTTAAGCGGGAAAGCGTAACTTCCCAGACACTATGTACCCCCTCTTTTAAAGTTGGTTAACATCTTTAAATAATCTTGTTGGTATGCTGCAATGTGACTTCAGAATTATCTTGAAATGATTTAATATTTTTATCTTATCTTGAAGATAAATTGTTGGAGATGAAAATGATATATTTTTGTATGTTATTTAATATATTATGCACAGATTTATTCATAAGAAAAAGAATATTATTGCTTTCAATACTGACATCTGCTGATTTGTTTTGTCGTTCAAAATGTTAAAAAATCACCACTACTTTTGTTAGGTTGTGGTCAGGGGGGCGGCGCGACGGGAACGAGTGCCGATGGCGTAACGCATCACGTCGTCCCTCATAACCCTGTGCTGGCTCTGGCGTTAGCCGGGGTTCGGGCGTTGACGCGGTTGGAGGTTTTAGTGCGGTTCAACTCCCACATACATACAACTCACTTGATTTCCTCCAACTAACTCAAGGTTGTGGTCAGATAGTGATTAAAGTGCTTGCCTTTCCTTCAGGAGGTTGAAGATTCGAACAAGCTTGTACTTCTAATCTTAACTTGAAAAAGATTTATGCACCATATGTATATCACAACAACACTGGCTAAAACGGTGAAGGAAAACCTAGTAAAGAAACCTGCATATCGGAAAACGGATTCTAAAATCCTTGTATGATACGCTCAGTCCTGCATTATTGCTACTGAGGAGACCAGCAGTGGACAGTACCTTATGCTCCTCCGTACACAATTGCAAGTATTTATCGTCGCCTTTCATTGTGTTCTGCATTTCAGCGTGTAATTCTTTTAGTCTTGATTCTATGTTAGCTAGCTGCCGGCCTAGGTCTCGACGCCTATCCTGGGCGCCCATGAATTTATCCTGAAATGATGAGGAAAACATAGGAAGTTTTGTAAGGTTATAAGGATGATATGATATGAAAGGGTTTTGTATCATGTTGACTCTATTTTTGGAAAGAAACAAAGCGGTTTTCTTTTAAAGCTGTGTCAGTAAAGCACTGCCAGTGTTGGCTGAGAAAGATTTAACATTATCTTTCTGTATTTTCTAGTGCTGCAGATCTTTAGTTACTACTTTTTTTTTATGTATGAATGATTAATTTAAATTACAGGTAATTAATTACCAATTGCGGGTATCATTGGGAATCCCTAAACTAAACTTATAATTAATCAATTTATCATCAACACAGTGTTTGTTTCATTTATTTTAGTGATACAAATTAACATATCTATTAATAATATGCGCTAGAACAATGATAATTAAATATACATTACGAGCAACAATGACTTTAGAATTTAAAATTAGAAAAATATCTAAGTACCTGGGCATCAATGACTGTGTTTTGTATTGCCATTATTTCTTCAACTCCCGTGAATTTTTCATATCTAGTCACCAATTCTCGTACTTTACCAGTTAAATTTTCATATTTAAATCTTTCCGCTACCTCCGAGACCTTGGTAGCCGGCACATACTTGGTGATTAGTTGGTCTACCTTTTCACGGTTTGTGGCGTTCAATTGGGCTAAATTAACCTTATCTTTTAGACGCTGGGCGATCTGGCGAAGTTTGTCTGCCATTTTTGCATTATTTATTGTTCGTTTATTGCAGAAAATTGGTTTAGAAATATATTTTATTTTTATGATATCATCGCAGAGGTCAAGTTGGGCTGAAATTCGCGAATTCGGAATTAATTTTTGTGTTGACGTTGACAGTTGATAGCTGTGCTTGATTGACAGATTCGTTCTGAAATTATTTTGAAATCGTTCAATGAAAGAAATAAATCTGAATAATTAATTTAATTACCTTATTATTGAAATTAATTACGCATTGATTTTTTTCACACCTACATCTAAAAATTACTGCAAGATTTCAACAATACTTTAGAAGTTTGTTTTATTTTTGAGTGGAAGTGTTATGCATTTTTTTTTTTTTGTTATTTCTAGACGAAAAATCGAAGGAGTTTATATTCATACAGCCTTGTGAAAAAAGTGATTGCGGTTTCAATACGCTGTAACTGTACTATAATTGAATATCTTCAAATTAGAAAAATAGACCAGCCAACACATTGGTTTTCGAAAATCAAAATCAGTTCCTTTATTCCTTTAACTAGTTCCGGCTCCGGATTGCCACTTATTCACTCAACTGGGATCGGCAACCAAATTGGTTTGTTTTGTTTGTTGCCAAGTCTATGGCAGGAGCCAAAATTGAGCACAGTTCTAAACTTGTTTTGTTTACATTTTTTAATCGTCTCATATTTTACGGAGATGACATATTTTCGCTGAAAATGCGATACAGTTCGTTAAGTAATAAAGGTTTACAAAAATATAAGGTTTAATTAAAAATGGAAATTAAAATTTATTGGAAAAAAATGTTTTTAAAAAGGGTCTCAAACACGGTATTGATTCCGAACGAAGTCCCCAGTTTCGCCATCTAGCGAATAGTGACGTTCCCAGTTGAGTGGATAGATAAACGAACTTACAAACTACAGCCCACCTGATTGTAAGCGGTTATCATTTGACAGACACTAACCATGATCAGGCACTAATCTTAATCATGATCGCTAAACCTTCACAGTGTCAAATACTCCAGACTCAAAAGACAAACAGACATTGCAAGACCAACTAACATACTGCAATCCAATACTTAAAAATCGATTAAATAGGATTTTGAATAGTTTTGGAATCTTTGTTAAAATACAGAACGGAGAACAATAATTATCTGTAAAAAAGGAAAACGGCCTAAATATTTGACCGACATGTGGCGTGTTGAATCGACCATCATTGTTCCGATCGTTGTATCTGTGCACGGTATAAAAGCGAGAAGCTTCGACCGTCATTATAAAGAAGCTTTCGCTCCCCGGCTGGGTAAAGTGCTTGATTTAAAAGGTGGTCGTTCTTGACACGGCGCGTATTGTGAGGAGGTTCCTCTCTCTTGAGTTGACCACTGATGACTTGGGTCGTAGATCCTGTCTTCACTAGCTTTCTGTTTTGTATTTGCATTTTTTTGTAAATATTATTATAGAATAGTCTGTAATTGTCTAAGCTAATTTAAGTTAATCAAAAGTCTCCAAGTAAGTACGTGTATCTAACAATCGTAAATCACTGAAGTACATTAGTAATGTTTGCGCGTGTAGGCATCACGTAGCAGATACGTGGGTCCTTCGGCCATCTTGATTGACAGCTGATCTGTTATGCAACTAAGATTAGTTTTATTCTAGGCGATGAAAAACGGCATTAATTGCGTCATGCTAACTGATAACCGTTTATTGAAATATCACAAATAAAATAATTATTTCATATACTGAATCAGTGCAATAAAATGCCAAACACATTATGTACTGTTATTATGTTATTAACAGCGATATTTTTCAAGCAACCAAGAACTTAGTAGTAAGTGTTTGTATAAAATTAATTTATTTTTTAAAACTTTTTTAATACAAGCTTTTATGATCCTGGATATCATGCATCAGTAGATTGCTAGCTTATAAAAGTAAAACAAGCTAAATTTGACAAACTTCCCGGTTTCCATTGAGCTAAAACATAGCAATAACAAGGTAAAATCTGATGATGGAGTCGGAAGGTGGTCATAGGAACTCCTGTACTAAACAAGATAGACCCGTCGTGTTTGGGCTCGTTTTACTTGTATTAGCTAGCACTCTACTGATACATGATATCCAGGACCTTAAACGTATTTATAGTGTTTTCTTTCTACTTATTTGAATTCTACTGAACCCTAAAACAGTGAACTACGCACTTAATTGTTGTTTTCGAAAACAAACTATGCAAACATTTAGCTATTAATTCCAGAGGCATAGTATATTAAAATCAGCGCATTAAATTATTTGTCGCATTAAAAAAATAATTGCGTTTTATTTTAACAATGGATAAACAAGTGTCATCATTATCATCATTATCAGCCTGTAGACGTCCACTGCTGGACATAAGCCTCACCCAAGGATTTCCAATGCGGCCTGCATCCAGCGTGTTCCTGCGATCTTAACAAGATTATCCGTCCACCTTGCAGCTGGTCGTCCCACACTGCGCTTGCCCAGACGTGGACGCCACGAACAGAACCTTCATGCTCCAACAGCCCATGTGAAAAAGATTTATGTGCAATTTTTCACATCTGTACTGTACTGTAACAACCCATTACTGCCCACTGTTGGGCTCAGGTCTCCTCCGAAGAGATTTTTCACAACACCACTGGCTAAAAACGGTGAAAGAAAACATCGTGAGGAAACCTATCGGAAAAGGATTCTAAAAATCCTTCGAAGATATGTGAAGTCCCCAATTCGCATTGGACTATGCCTAACCCCTCTTCGGAGGAGACCTGAGCCCAGCAGTGGGCAGTAATGGATTGTTACAGTACAGTACAGTACAGTAACTGTTCTTTGCATAGAGTTATCTTTGTATCAGCTGTTTGCAATGACGTGTAAGTTACGTGGTAATTGTGTCACGTCTAATACCTATGTCCTTCACAATATACGTAGAATGGGCAGATAGGCCCGGTGTTACAGTACAACCATTCTATTTAAAATATTTTTTATTACAAAAATTAAAACGACCGACTTCAATTTCTCAAGCATAGCACAAAACCAGTCAAATCTTTATCAAATTTACGTGAGATATTTACATAAAATGTCTGCTTTCGAACAAAAAACGAATCTTATTCAGATACTCGCGGTTTTCTATAATACTTTCATGCATTTTGTGTCGTGATGTGAGTTCGAGTTCCAGTGGTACTACCCAAAAGCGAACCAGAAAGAGGGTAGACAGATTTGTTTGCTCTTAAATCGACCCGCAGTATCCAGTCTTCTCGTGATCATGACGTTTGCAACAACAACGAAATATCGAGACAACTCAATTAATTAAATATCGTGGTAAGAACCCGTTGAAAATGCATGAAAGTATTAAAAAAGGATCATCGTAATTGGTTCATATAAAAGGAAATAAGAAAGAAAGAAAGAAAGAAAGAAAGAAAGAAAGAAAGAAAGAAAGAAAGAAAGAAAGAAAGAAAGAAAGAAAGCAACTTTATTCCACACACACAAAAACGCATAGCAAATCATAATTTGTCCGTTTAAATAGGTACACACTTTTAAACACATATTCAAAAGTACTTGTTCGATCTTTAAAAACAATTGGACCTAAGTTCAGCCATTACCTTTTATCTGACACCAGTATCATTCAAATCGGTCCACCCAAACTAAAGTTATCGCGGAACAAAAATTTTAAAAAAATATAGACGAATTGAGTACCTCCTCCTTTTTGGAAATCGGTCAAATATTATATACAGGGTGTGGTAGCTTTAACCAATATAATAAAAGACTGTTTTCTGCGTTACACTATGAGTTAAATACGCATTCATTCAAATTTGAAATGATAACTTTATTATCCCACACAAATTAAAAATATTATTTAAGTTTTTAGTTTTTTTTATTGCAAGATAGATAAACGAGCTTACGACCCACCTGATGGTAAGCAGTCATCGTCGCTCATGAACCTCTGCAATGCCAGAGCAATGAGGGGCCGTTATCTATCACCTATACAGGACTTTTCTTAAACCTCGTTTAAAGAGGGACATGGTTAAAGATCATTAAAACATTTACGCGCACAAACGTATCAGATACTAGTTCGTTAGTTTAGTTTATTAGTTTACTAGCTGATCAGGGTAACGTCTGCGTTACAAAAGAGTTCAAACAGCCCGTGATATTGTGGACCAATGTGGCGAGATCCTGACCGGTTACGACATTTGCAAGAATCTTCGCATATATACGACATCTGAAATCTACTACAGCGGGCTTCGGCCTGACCACCATACACTACCTCGCACGCGACGAGATCTACCTTTGGCCATAAGTCCACTGTAGATAGTAGATACCCACAATATTGTCTAGAAGCAGACAGCGGCAAGCATTTTAGATTTTTTTTAGATCAATAATACCTTGAAATGATACATACATACTATTAAACGTATTTTTAAAACGAGAAAACTTCATTCTAAGGAAATTTTACCCGGTAGTTTTCGAGTCAAATCCGTTAAGAAATCGAAAAACCAGTGATTATTGCATATTTTGACATGGCAGTGTAATAATTCTAATTTATTCGTATTTATGCCGTTTTTTTGTAATTAAAATAAGTATGTAATAATAAGACCTTGGTGTGTTTGTAGTACGCTTAACGTCGGCTACATACTATCGCATTAACTCTGCGAATATGCGCGAACGTGATTTTGTGTTGTTCGCGGTGTTTGTGATCGTTCTCCTGTGTTCCCCAATTGGTATTCTCTCTCGTAACAAAGGAGTTGCGCCTTGTAATGGCTGTTTAATGAATAGGATTTTATTTTTCTTATTTATTTATTGTTTACACACTTATTATAGTGAATGTTACCAGTGGCCCTCACACTAGGTCTAGCCTATATCGTGAGGACCTGATGGGTTCATAATATCGATTATAATATACATATATTTTTGTTTTTGAACTAGAGTAGTATGATGACAATAATAATACAGGAACAAAAAGGAAATAAATTACTTTAGTGTTACTAATGAAGTGAGCTATTATTAGTATGAATAAAACCACGAAATTATAAATCGGATTCCAATCACTGTGACGACTCAAATATCCTCTCAGTTTCGCTGTAGGAAAGTCCCATCAACCGCTCCCTAACTTTATTTTTGCCTTTGCCTTGTACTTGTGATCGTAAATGGTTATCATCGCTCGTACACTGAAGGGTCATACCATCATTTAAGGGATTTTTTTTAAGTCTTGTAAAATATTCATAAAACAAACGATTGTTTTTTCGTCATAATATCTTCGTTAATATTTACCGTATGTTAAAAATAGTTATTACCATTTGCTGCAGTTTTTATATCCATTTCACGCTAGGTTACAAGAACGACCGTCTACCGTGAATGTGGACGATACATAGTGGGTTTACACCGTGGCGTGAGTGTGCATCCGCCATGATATAAATAAACATTTATTATTTTACATATTCCACTGTTACGACTTTTTTGATGTTGCGAAAGTTTTTGTTTTAAGTATTGCATAGTAAATTAAAATTATTTGTTTTAAACTGTTTTTTATTCAGAATCAGTAAAGAATTTTAAGACTTTAAAGTCTTCTCTAAATTCTATGTTTATCTAGACGACTAAGGTCTACTGACGCTTTTTCTTTTTTTTTAGTTGGAGAAAATCACCGGGTGGGAGTTGAACCGCACAAAAACCTCCAACCGCTCACACTCAGCGTCCGAACCCCGGCTGATGCCAGAACCTAGCACCGGGTTATGAGGGACGGCGCGTTACGCACTCGGCACTCGTTCCCGTCTACGACTTACACTGTGTCTTAACCATTCGTTAGCAAAACAGCTGTTTATTAATACTATTGTTTAGTGTAACTGGTCCTTGTGATTTATCTATCCAATCAGAATTCACGTCACAATGACAGTTCGAGTCGTGAGAGAAATATTTAAATACACTAGTATTTGGGCTGTTTTAATTTTTAATTTATACAAATCAATACAATTTATGTTGATCTTTGTAGTATCTGTTGTTCCGCGTAACTTCGGCAGCGTCACAAAAGGGTTTTAAAAAGCATTTGCATTGCGTTGAAGCGCAGAAAATTTTGCTTATTTACGCCACCACATCGACCTCTGAAAAGTTCAGTGTTTCTCTACTATATCATACACAAAAACCTTCCTCTTGAATAACTCAATCTTATTAAATAGCCACATCAAAATCCGTTGCGTAGTTTTAAAGATTTAAGCATAAATACATGTCTGTCTGACAGCGTGAAGATTGTTATAAATGTAGCAGTGGCGTGCAGTCTATAGAAACATAGACGCATTGCATACCCTAATTTATCAAATTACTTTAAAAACATAACAAAAATCGATTGAACACTGTATATTTAGTAGATCATTCTACTTTTGAGCGTAAAAGTAAAATAAAATTGATTGTAAGATGTGATTTTGAAAAAGATTAGATTTCTACATACCCTGTCAAAAGATACACGCACGGCCCTGCTATGCGACGGGAAAGAGTGCCGATGGCGTAACGCGTCGCGCCGTCCCTCCAAACCCCGTGCTGGGTTCTGGCCTCAGCCGGGGTTCGGACGCTGAGTGTGAGCGGTTGGAGGTTTTAGTGCGGTTCAACTCCCACATACCCGGATCCGGTGATTTCCTCCAACTGAAAAAAAAAAAAAAACGGCCCTGCTATGTAATGATTGTATTGATCAACTATTAGGTATGGTGTCCCAATTTCTAATTTACAAATCATTATCTTACTGTTTATCGTAATGAACCACAGGTCTATTGCCAATAAAAATATATATTACTAGCTGATTCTCGCAACTTCGTCTGCGTCAAAAAGGGTTCAGGCAGCACTGTTAGATTTTATTTAATAAAACCTACAAATCCGTAGTTAGTGATGAGCAAAGCAAGGCCAAGACCAAGACCAAGACTTCTACTTCTTGGTCTTGGTCTTGGTCTTGCCTATCTAGTCTTGGTCTAGTCCTGGTCTTGGTCAAAAAAGCAAGATTTTAACTTAGCCAGGGATAGTGTAGCTTTCCAACGGTGAAAGAGTTCAAATCATTACTTCTATTTATCGTACTGCGGTCTATTGCCAATAAAAATATATATTATTTTTGTATGTAACAAAATAGTGAATGTTGTACCTAATGTAGGTTAAATCTCAAGGCGGTGGTCGGGTTAAAAGTTCACGTTACGTTGGTAATACTGGTTCAACGCCCTGTGGTGACCGACTGGAAAAAGAGGAGGTACTCATCATCATCATCATCAGCCTGTAGGCGTCCAATGCTGGACATAGGCCTCCCCCAAACCTCGCCACATTGACCGGTCCTGCGCCATCTGCATCCAGTGACCTTACGATGGGTCTTATTAGACGACTCAGAGTCACTCAAAGAGCAATGGAAAGGCCTGTGCTGGGTGTTTCTCTGCGTGATCAAATCAGAAATGAGGAGATCCGCAGAAGGACTAAAGTAACCGACATAGCCCAAAGAATTGCATCTTTGAAGTGGCAATGGGCAGGACACATTGTGCGAAGAACAGATGGTCGATGGGGCTGAAAAGTTCTGGAGTGCCGGTCACGAACCGGTAAGCGCAACGTTGGTAGACCCCACAAGATGGACCGATGATCTGGAGGTACTCAATTCGTCTGATTTTTTTTTGCTTTTTGACGCTTAACTAGAGATTGGCTGATCTGATTTGGATGATTTTTGTGTCAGATGATGGTAAAGATCAATCAAACAATTACTTTTAGATCTGTGTTTAAAAATGTTATGTTTTTACACGTATGGGAAACCATCTTCAGGTTTCTCCATTCTGATAAATAAGACTAATAATGATATAAACATATCAAATATTTATTATTAATAAAAGTAATACATTTTCTTAAGTCTATTCTTAAAAACTCGCGCCAATCGTCTCCCGCCTCTTTCGTTCGGAAATCACTTCTTTTCTCTATCCGTGTCGTTCGGAAATAGAACGCCACACACGCATTTTTCTATATGAAACGATTTCGGTCGTTATCATCTGAATCCATCAACAGATGTTCCATGGTACTATACTATGGTATTGTCACGCGATATTCATATGCATGTTAAGTTTTAGCTCAATCGTAAACCGAGAAGTTTGTCAAATTTAGCTTGCACGATTCCACCCGATCTTACATAGTTACATCTAGTGCAAGTTAATATAAAGCTTGTAAAAAAGGTATTGATAGTAAAATTGAGTCAATTACATCTGGAAGCAACATCATGAACAACGGAAAGATGTTAATTGCTCGAAAACAGCCCATAGTGTCATGGCGTCGCATTTGACGTCACGCTTAGGTAAACAAACGCAAAAGTGTCATGGTGCAAAAAATAGAGAATGTCAATTTCATATTGTTTACCTAATCGTGACGTCATCCGATGTTATCGGCTTTCCAGTCAAAATGACCGATTGTAATAGTATAATTTAGTAAATATCTTATTAATGTCATGTTTTTAATCAAAACTAATTTTCGTATTTTTGATACTGTCGTCATGCCTATTCTTTGCACCAGAATTACGAGATCTAGTGACATTTGATATACTCAGACGAGTTCTAAGTTTTTACTATATTCAACTTATATTAAAGATTACATAATAGATTATTATTTATTAATATGTTTGTTATATTTCCTACATGCTCCGAGATAAAAGGTCAAAGATAACAGAGATTGAGCAAGAATTCTGTGTCCGACACTATCTATGTTTTAGACATTATCATTGTCAAGAATTTTATTAAGGTTAAAGTTTCCTTGTTATTGAGAAGTTTATAACTTTTAAATTTCTTTAAACATTATTATCTACATCAATTAATATCGGGATCGCTCATTTAATAAAAATCTTGGTAAGAACCCGTTTATTAAGTTTATGTTGCTGGTTGCTACTTTAATTAATGTCGTTGCTTTACTATATTTACACTGGTACTACTTCATGTCATACTCAATATTGTTTTTTTTGTGTCCTAAAATACAGGCTCCCGGCTTAGTTTAGGCACCATTCTCCCACAATATGTATGCTATATTGTTAAGTCACTGTGGCGAGAAAAATAAAGATATATATTATATTATTATAATTCTTATATTTATGTGAAAAACAGAAAATAAATAGGTAAATTTATGTGAAACAGAAATAGTTTTTTTAGTTGGAGGAAATTGCTGGAGTCCCACGCGGTTGGGATTTGTGCACTGCACTAGGGTCTAAAATCCCCAACTCACACTCAGTGACTCAACGTCCGAACTCGGACTGACGCCAGAACCCACGCACGTGGTTATGCGGGGTAACACGACGCGTTACGCACTATGGCAATTTTCACCATCGCTCTAGCGATACGGTCACCGGCTTTCTCAGTCTGCGGTTTTCTGAAGCCCGCGAAGCGAGGATCACGTGTCACCCTCCCACGGCTGGGTCAGAGCCAGCATGGGTCTGGGAGCGCGGTCTACCATCCCCCGGTTGCTCTGACGCAATGTGCGTGCTGAGAGAGATACGACACCATATTGGGCTCTCCCTCGCAGGGTAGAGTGAGGGACAAGAAACTCTTAGGGGGCCAGAATACGGAAAAATATCCTCTCGATTTTTCTGATCTACCAACCTTTGACATAATATCTTCTTTTCAACATAAAAAGAATCATTAAAATTGGTTCATAAACACCGAAGTTATGAGCTAACAAACAAAAAGCCGGTTGTTCAAATTGAAAAACCTCTTCCGGTTTTGAAATCTGTTAAAAATACAAAAACTAAAATGTTTTGATTCTAAGATGATATTAAAAATGTTAAACGCATTCAACTTCTGATTAGATGCTTATTAGTTAACCTGTAAATTAATTGGACGCCATTTTTTAAATACAAAAAAACTGGTTTCGCGCGCAAATTATGATATTAAGTTCCGGTCAAACTTCGGAAACGTCAAGGCAAAGGCTTCACAAACATAAAATCTTAAATTCTAATTCGTTATAAGTAATAAGATGTTGAAGCTCTTATTTCATTTGTGTACTTTTGAACCATTTAGGATCAAAATAAGATGAAATATTTTTCAAATTACTTACGACTAAAAACAAGTTAAATAAAAGCTTTAAAACTCGGTAGAATATTACATTTTACTGTTTTTGAGACTCAATTCTTATGTACTTTTTTTAAGTCATTTTTATGTTTGTTCCTTCATTATAACTTTAGTTTGACTGGACTGATTTAGATGATTTTTATTTCAGGAGCGCGGTGATCTGTGTTTAAAAATGTTTAACGAACAAGATTTCCAGATGAGCTGTGCGTATTGCGTGTATTTCTTTTCTATATAGATAAACCAATTTCGATGATTCTTTTTTGTTAGGAAGATAATTTAGATATAATCTCATATGAAAAATGGACGTCAGTCGTTTTCCAAAGCTTTATAGTCCCTAAAAGTTGATTAAAAAGCTGTTTTCTATAAATTTTATTACTAGATTTGCGCGCCAAAGTTCCGGTCAGTACTTAGGTAACTCAAGGCAATGGCTTCTTACTTATTGGTGGATTATAATTATTAGAAGGAGAGGCCGCGGATGACAGATGAATGGTAGCTAAGGTTACAGTTTCGCAATAGAACGCGCTAAGCGTTACTCGTACGACGTTCGTTGTGCGCGGGAAAAAAATAAAAATAAAAGTTTGTGTTGTGCTCGAAGTGTTCGATATTTGGATTTTGACGAGGTTTGTTTTTTGGCTGTATGTTTTGTGAACCCTTTGCCGTTTTGATTTGGTAATTTATAAAGCTTTTTTTTTGTTAGATCTATTTAGTCAATCATATTACTATTTAAGATTAAATTTAATAAGTCCGTTTTTTAGTAATTATTATAGCAATTAAAAATACTTTATTTAATTTAAAATTTATTTTATTTACTTTATTTTATTTAATTTAAATTAATTATTACGGAACAAGACCTTTTTTCATAAATTTAATTGAACCAAAAATAAATTAATTTATTTAATAAATTAAATTACCACCCTTATTAAGTACTATAATTTTTTGATAGAGTAATCTTATAATTAACTCTTAAACGAGGTTTAAGAAAAGTCCTGTAGGTATAGTAGGTGATAGATAACGGCCCCTCATTGCCTTGAAATTGCTGAGGTTCATGAGCGACGGTGACCGCTTACCAACAGATGGGCCGTAAGCTTTTCTGTTTAACATTAATTTAGCTGATTCCACTCTTGTTATATATTGTAATTCCTGGAGAAATCGAGTTTCTAGACAACATTTTTATTACAATAATAAAAATGACCGGCTTCCATAACTCAAGAATAGCAAAAATACTGCCGGTCAAAACCGTACAGTATATCAGATAATGTCCGAAGTGTCCACTATCTAATAAAGGATCATCGAAATAGGTTCAAATTTAAACGCAGATCCAAAAGTACTTATTCGATCTTTAAAATGATAACAAGAATCATTGTCCAATCAAATTAAACTAATGAGATAACATTTTTTTTTTTTTTTTTTTTTTTTTTTTTAGTTGGAGGAAATCACCGGATCCCCGCCCGCCCCGCGGGCGGGGTATGTGGGAGTTGAACCGCACTAAAACCTCCAACCGCTCACACTCAGCGTCCGAACCCCGGCTGAGGCCAGAACCCAGCACGGGATTATGAGGGACGGCGCGACGCGTTACGCCCGAGGCATTCTTTCCCGTCGCGCCGCCCCCTCCGGACGCCGAACCGGCAGCCGCCGGCGATACGGCCACCGGCTCTCTCGGTCGGCGGGCTATCCGAAGCCCGCCAAGATGGCTGGACCGCGTGTCACCCTCCCACGGAATACCCCGCTGGGTCAGAACCAGCGTGGGTCGGGGAGCGCGGTCCGCCATCCCCCGGATGCTCTAACGCTAAGGGCGTGCTGAGCGAGACACGACACCTTCTTGGGTCCCCGCTCGCACTCGCATGCGTTGGGGACCCGAACCTTTTAAGGGGCCAGAGTCCGGGCGAGATCCCGGTTCTGACCCCCTGCTCGACGGCGGCGTCGGCGGCGGGCAGCCGCTGGGCGGAGGGAGGAATATACCCTCTCTCTGGCCCACGACGCCGCCTGCTTCTGCGAGATGGTGGACTCGCAGAATTCGAGCATCGCCTTCCAGGACTCGTCGCTCTCGAGCATCGACGCCACGACGCCCGGGAGCGACAAGTCCGGTCCTATTTTTTGGACCAGGACACACCGCTGCTGCTCCCACGCGGGGCAGAGCGCGAGCGTATGCTCTGGTGTGTCCCGGTCACATCTTACACAGTGATGGCACCTCGTCGTCGGCTCTGCCTGTACCAGGTGCAGATACCGTCCAAAGCACCCGTGCCCGGTCAGCATCTGCACCATCCAGAAGGTGAGGCGTCCACGTTTGCCACGACCCACCCAATCCTTGAGGACGGGGCGGATCGCCTCGACGGTCCGCAGACCCCAAGTGGGGTTAGCGAGTCGCCGCTCCCACGACTCCATTACGGACCGCCGAGATTGGACCCTCCGGTCCCGGACCGCTTCCGGCAGGATACGCACCACGCCCCGGGCGCGAAGGTCGCATCGCCAACGGTAATCGTCAGCGAGCGCCTCCGCCTCCAGCTCCCAGGGCGGCGTCCCCGCCAGCACGCACGCCGCCTCAAACGCGACGGTGCGGTATCCGCGGATGACCCTGATGGCTACGATGCGCTGTGGCCGACGCAGGCACCGGGCAACAGTTGCCCGAGTGCGAGGCTCGGCCCAAACGGGCGCACCGTACAGGGCCATCGAGCGCACTACCCCCGCGTAGAGGCGGCGCACGGCGTAGCTGGGTCCCCCGATGTTCGGAAGCAGCCGACCGAGATGGCCGGCCGTCCTCACAAGACGGGGAACCAGCGCCTCGAAATGGGTCCGGAAGGTCCAACGGCTGTCCAGCACGAGGCCGAGGTACCTGAGATGCACCCCGACCTCGATTCGGACGCCTCCAACTATGACGTGGGCGTCGACGGGCGGCACCGCCCTTGCCCTGTGAAACCACAGGGCCTGGGACTTATGCAGCGCCACGTCGAGGCCCAGTCTCCTGATTCTGCCGACGACGAGGGCCACCCCCGCTGTGGCAAGACGGGCAGACTCTCTGTGGTCGTCCCCCCGGGCCACGACCAACGTGTCGTCTGCGTAACAAACGACGCTAAGGCCCGGGAGGAGGGCGCCCCTCAGCACCCAGTCGTACCCGATATTCCACAGGAGGGGTCCAAGAACGGACCCCTGTGGAACACCGCGCACGACCTGGAACCGGTGCAAGGTCCCACCGTACCCGGTACATTCGACCGACCTGGCCTCCAGGTAGGAGCCGATCAGCCGGCGGAGATAGAGGGGCACTCCGTGCCTCTCCAGTGCCCCCCCAATCACGGACCAGGGCAGGGTGTTAATGAGATAACAAACATAAAAAAGTCGAATTGAGTTCTTCCTTTTTTGAAGTCGGTTAAAAAACTCAGGAAAACAAGCCATGTGTATTTTTAAACGGTTTTATTAAGCTTTACTTTCCATTTTCCATATTCCGTTATTTTTTTATAGGAACTTTATTGAAAACGTATTATTACCCTCTCAACTGGGATCGGCAACCAAATTGGTTTGTTTACTTTTGCCAAGTCTGTGGCAGGAGCCAAAACTGAGCACAGTTCTAAAACTTGTTTTGTTTACATTTTTTAATCGTATCTTGTTTTACGGCGATGATATATTTTCGCTGAAAATGCAATACAGCGTCGTTTAGTAATAAAGATTTACAAAAATTTAAGGTTTAATTAAAAATGAAAATTAAAAATTATTGGAAAAATGTTTTTAAAAAGGGGCTCAAACATGGTGTTGATTCCGAACGAAGTCCCCAGTTTCGCCATCTAGCGAATAGTGACGTTCCCAGTTGAGTGGATAAAACATGTCTAATCATTTTTAATGGGTAAACAAAGTTTATTATAGAAACGAAGGGCAACCTAACTTATTATTAAGCTAAATAGTTCTATAAACTTATAAATGTCAGACTCAAATCGTTTAAAAATTGCAATTCTACAATCACATTCCGTCGAACTAAACACTTATAAGTGAATTCTACAAAAAAACCTTACAAGCTTTATATTAACTTGCACTGGTAACTATGTAAATTCGGGTGGTTGCAAGCTAAAGACAAACTTCCCGGTTTCCGATTGAGCTGACATTTTGCACGCAGATGTATATCGCGTGACAATGCAATAATATAACAAAATGGCGTGTCCCGTCTTCTTTCGTCCTCTCGTTTTACTTGTCTTACTTACTTCCACTTTTTTACTGCTATATCATATCCAGGAGCTTATTTAAGCTTGTAATTAAAAAGTTTTTAGAATTAAACAGATTTATCATTATCTGCAAATTGCACTAAAGGTCATAAATTTAAAAAACAATTATGCCTACTTACCCACTCAACTGGGATCGGCAACCAAATTGGTTTGTTTACTTTGCCAAGTCTGTGGCAGGAGCCAAAATTGAGCACAGTTCTATAACTTGTTTTGTTTACATTTTTTAATCGTCTCTTATTTACAAAGATGATAGATTTTCGCTGAAAATGCAATACAGCGTCGTTTAATACTAAAGATTTACAAAAATAGAAGGTTTAATTAAAAATCAAAATTCAAAATTATAAATGATTTTAGAAAGAGGCTCAAACACGGTAATGATCCCGAACGAAGTCCCCAGTTTCGCGATCTAGTGAATAGTGACGTTCCCAGTTGAATGGTTAAAATTATGTTCTAGACTTTTTAATAAGGGCACAGAATAGGGTAAAGTCACAACTTATCTACCTATTCAGACTTCATTGAACTTTTAACACGAAAGATATCATTTGAAAACAAATAAAACAGTAAAAATGATTAATTGCAGTAAACGACATTAACACCGATAAAAGGGTTTAAATATAGCAGAGAAAATATAATTGTTATTATATTATTTCTTTGCCTTAAGTTATATTGGAACGAAGTTCTTTATCGCGCGTTATCGAAAGGGGGCGAGACGGAAATTCTTATGAAAAAGTTGTCACGACACTTTTTTGTTTTAGATGATTATCGCTAGATGGCGCTGTGATCAAAATCTTTTAAAACAATTCCTTATTTTGTTTTACAAGATTAATGCTAGATGGCGCTGTGATCAAAATATTTTATTACAATTCCCTCTCTAATTAACCGAAAGGAACTTCGTTCCATTCCATGCGGGGTTGCCGGGGGTGTCCCTTGACATCTCTCAAGTTTTTTAACTTAAATTGATTATTTATTTATTTAAAGCAAGGATCATCAACAAAGAATACACATGGCAAAGTAATTAACAATATAAAAAACAAGATTTTGTGCTTTTTCACTTACAGATGATCACAGCATTGGTAAAATTACGTATAAAACAATATTAAACTCAAAAAATGTAAAGAAAAATACTACTATCTATATCTTCAATACATCAACACAAGCTCCACTGTGGCGACCAATAATAGCGCGCGAGTTCCTGAATCGCGGTTACAACATTTGCAAAAATCTTCGCATATATACGACATCTGACATCTACTACAGCGGGCTTCGGCCTGACCTCCATACACTACCTCGCCCGGTCGGAGATCTCTCTTTGGCCGTAAGTCCACTGTAGGTACCCACATCCATCTTTTAAGCGATCACTTGTAAGGGTTATAAGAGAATAATTTATTTTAAAGAAAACACAATTTAATTACAAGCTTTTAAGATCCTGAATATCATGTATCAGTAAAGTGCTAGCTAAGCGCACGCACCGTCCGGCTATGGAATAAGCTCCCCTCTTCGGCGTTTCCCGAGCGCTATGACTTGTCCTTTTTCAAACGAGGCTTGAAGAGAGTCCTTAAGGGTAGGCCGTAGGTAGCGGCCCCGCAATGTCTTCTGGCAATGCAGAGGTCCATGAGCGACGGTAACCGCTTACGATCAGGTGGTCCGTTAGCTCGTCTGCCTGCGTGGCAATAAAAAAAAAGTCTATCTTATTTAGTACAGGAGTTCCTAAGGCTAACTTCCGACTCCATTATCAGATCAGCACCATTTTGTCACATTAATGCATTGTCACGCGATTTACATCTGCGTGCAAAATGTCAGCTCAATCGGAACCTGGAAGTTTGTCTTTAGCTTGCAAAATTCCATCCGAACTTACATAGTTACATCCAGTGCAAGTTAATATAAAGTTTGTAAAATGATCGTAAATCTAAAGTAATTGATGTTACATTTTTTCTTGTTTATTCCTTCATAAAATTAAGCTTAAACACAAGTTTTCTTTACAATAATCATTTCCTATAAACTTATTCTAGGTTATATACAAATATCTAGACTGAATAACTAGACTAGAATGACCTAAAAACAACATTGATAAATAATTTATTGCCTGTATCGGGAACTTCAATTATCTTCAATAAATGCTGATGATATAGGTCATAATCATATTGTTTGTTAGTGAAACCGTTAGACATTCTATACAAAATTTATAGGCTTCAATATGTTCATAAGACTGTAACAACCCATTACTGCCCACAGCTGGGCTCAGGTCTCCTCCGATTAGGCATAGTACACTACGCTAGCTCAAAATGGATTGGGGACTTCACATATCTTCGAAGGATTTTTAGAATCCTTTTCCGATATGCAGGTTTCCTCACGATGTTTTCCTTCACCGTTTTTAGCTAGTGGTGTTGTGAAAGTTACACGTAAATCTTTTTCATATTAAGATTTAGATTTTAAAATATATGTTTTTTAAGAAAACTTTTTAAATACAAGCTTTAAATCCTGGATACTTATCATGTATCAGTAAAAGTGCTAGCTAATACAAGTAAAACGAGCCCAAACATGACTGGTCTATCTTGTTTGAGTTCCTATGACCACCTTCCAAATCCATCATCAGATCAACGCCATTTTGTCATTGACCAACTTCCAAAAAGGAGGAGGTACTCAATTTGTCTGTTTTTTTTATTACATTGTCTTGCGATATGCATCTGTGTGCAAAATGTCAGCTTAATCGGTAACCGGGAAGTTTGTCAATTTTAGCTCGCAACTCGAACTGACATAGTGACATCCTAAGCAAGTTAATATGAAGCTTGTAAAGAATGTATCTTCAGTACCTAACAGATTCCAGGTTTCCACACATTATCCTTCACGGTTTTAGCCATTTATAAATCTAAAATCACATTTTATTAGCAACGTAAAGTACGATTCGTTCAAAATGTGGGTGACGGGTCGACCTTGCATCGGCGGTCAACGACATGTTATACACATTCATATTTTACTCGTTTGACCTATGTTACACTTGAATACGTTTGAAACAGGGTGCAGTGTTAGACAAGTAGGTAAATAGACATTTAATCCATAGACATTCTTTATTAGCGACTAATTATAATTATACTAGCTGACCCACGCAACTCCGTCTGCGTTACAAAGGGGTTCAAACAGTACTCGCAATGCCGTCGAGTTATTATTTTCGCGGCTCGCTGTGTCTCACATATTCATTGCGTTTTATACTCGTAATAACTTCTAAACGAAAAGTCCGATTGGAATAAAACAAAAAGTAATTTACTTCTACATTAATACTCTTGATAACAAAATACTTAATTTGGATAAGGGTTAATATAACGATACTCATTTAACGTTAAATTCAATCTTGGGACGAAAAAATATTTTTTTTAACATAAAAGTGGTTATTGTGACTAAACTATGATAGTTAGATATATGCTGTCGCGGACTTTTTTGTTTGTCTTCAAAATACCTAAAAACCCGTAGTACATCATTTTGTTCTATTGTCAATAGTTTTTGCAGCGTACGCATAAATAGGTTTTTGATTTTTCACCTTTTGTTACATATTCGATATTTTTATGCGGATCCCTAATTTTTTTGAAAATAAAATATAGCCTATAGCCTTCCTCGATAAATGGACTTTCCAACAGTGAAAGAATTTTTGAAATCGGACCAGTAGATCCTGAGATTAGCGCGTTCAAACAAACAAACAAACAAACAAACAAACTCTTCAGCTTTATAATATTAGTATAGATTACAAAAGAAACGATCGACTTCCTTTTTCCAAACAAATACTACCAATCAGATATTTATAAAATTTATGAGGGATCCGTTTAGTCCCGCTACTCAGTAGCAAGTCTGCAGTTCCGATTTGGGGTCTAAAACTTGGCGCCAGCTCTCGGGCCCTACGTAATGAACGGCTTAATGCTTTGACACTACAGAGATTCATGAGCGACGCTAACCACGCTAACCAGTCTCTTCTCTTTAGCTAAACCTTCGTCGGTCGGCGCAATATGTTTTATCTTTCTATAATCGATCTATCAGACCATAAAAAAACAATAAAAAATAACATTTTTGTTAAAAATACGCTCACCAAATCTTGTACAAGTATGAGCCTTGAATAGATCGAGGAAATCCGCTGGAAGTAGGCAGAGGAACCAACGAGGACGGATCTATATCAAGAACATTGTATGAAAGAATAACGTCTAAATTAAAAAATAAAAATAGTTAAAAAACTTTTTAAGTTAAACGGTTTTATGTTAAACATACATTGCAATGTTTAAGATAAATGTACTAAAAACCAAAAAATAATAAAATAGATACAGTCGTGGGAATTATAAAACCGTTGGGCACGTCAATTGTCTACAATCGTTGATTAAAATGTTTATTTTGTAATGTTACATTATAAATTAAGACAACAACGATTGTAGAAAATTGACGTGCCCAACGGTTTTATACGGGGTATGTGGGAGTTGAACCTCACTAAAACCTCCAACCGCTCACACTCAGCGTCCGAACCCCGGCTGAGGCCAGAACCCAGCACGGGGTTTGGAGGGACGGCGCGACGCGTTACGCCATCGGCATGCTTTCCCGTCGCTCCGTCCCCGGACGCCGAACCGGTAGCCGCCGGCGAATACGGCCACCGGCTCTCTCGGTCGGCGGGCTCTCCGAAGCCCGCCAAGATGGGACCGCGTGTCACCCTCCCACGGAATACCCCGCTAGGTCAGAACCAGCGTGGGTCGGGGAGCGCGGTCTACCATCCCCCGGATGCTCTAACGCTAAGGGCGTGTTGAGCGAGACACGGCACCTTCTTGGGTCCCCGCCCCGGTTGGCAAGTTGAGAGCGGCGTAAAGCCTCTCTCTCGCAGCCCCCGCCACCTGCTTCTGCGAGATGGTGGACTCGCAGAAGTCGAGCATCGAAAACCGTTTAACTTAAAAAAGTTTTTTACCTATTTTTATTTCCTAGTTTTTAGTTTGATAAAAAATTGTTATCAGCCATTTGGTAGCGAGGGCCATCTTGGATTTAATTTTTTTATAGTATATTGTATTCTGCTTGTTGAGCCCTTTCATTTGATACCCATATTGATGGGATTGATAAAACCTACGTTATCCGCCACTTTGTAGCGGCCGCCATCTTGGATTTCAATTTTTTATAGTACATTGTATTCTGCTTGTTGAGCCCATTCATTTGATACCCATATTGATGAAATTGATAAACCCTACGTTATCCGCCATTTTGTAGCGGCCGCCATCTTGGATTAAATTTTTTTATAGTATATTGTATTCTGCTTGTTGAGCCCTTTCATTTGATACCCATATTGATGGGATTGATAAAACCTACGTTATCCGCCATTTTGTAGCGGCCGCCATCTTGAATTTATAATGATAATGAATGAACATAATTGTATTGTCACCAAAATCCAAAGTGTATACAAAATTTCAGATTAATCGGTTGAAAGGAAGAAGGTGAAATTTGAATTACTAGATTTGACGGAAGAATAAATTAATTATAAATAACTAGCTGCCGCCCGCGACGTCGTCTGCGTGAACCCTATGACCCGTTTTTTTCATTTTTCCCGGCAACTATTCGATTTTTTCTTGCCGTAAAAACCATCCTTTAACTTCAACGAACATTTAAAAAAAAGATTTGGCCAAATAGGCCCAGGCGTTGTTGAGTTATGCGCTTACCAACACATTTTGCGATTCATTTTTATATTATAGATAAAGTAAAATTTGAGTTTTGGTGATATTATCTGTTAGAAATTATTCTTTATTTTTAACTAGATGACCCGCGCAACTTCGTCTGCGTTACAAAGGGGTTCAAAAATTGTAGCCTATATAGGCACGCGCCGCCCGGCGCAAACAACTACGACCCTGCATTTTAAATTTGTAATATCTTCGGTAATATTCACTTAAATTACAAGCTGTAAAAAGCATATTGATCTATAAAAACTGCACAATTTATTTAAGGTACTTAATTGGACAAGGATTAATGCTGTATTGTTTAAAATCACTTCGTAAATAACCATTTTTTAGTAAAGAATAAAAATGGTTATGCTGGGTTATCCCTAAGAGATAGACATATACCATCGCGGACTTTTTTGTTGAACTTTTTGAGGTGAACAATACTGTAGTACATTATTTTGGTCTATCTCGTGGGGTTCAGCCAGCGTTTGCAATATAAGCGCAAAAAAACGTGCTTATTTACGACATCACATTAGAAACCTTTAAATTTATCAGTGTTTCTCTACTATATTATGCATTTATTATACATACAAACCTTCCTTAAGAATCACTCTATCTATTAAAAAAAACCGCATCAAAATCCGTTGCGTAGTTTTAAAGATCTAAGCATACATACAGACATACAGCGAAAGCGACTTTGTTTTATACTATGTATTGAAGAATAATAAATAATAAATAAAGAATAAAATAAACGGGGTGAGCTAAATAAAACCGTTTAAAAAACCCATCATCCTATAGAAGTACTGGACATAGGCGTCCCCCAAACCTCTCCACAGCGAACGGTCCTGCGCTATCTGCATCCAGTGACCTGTCGCGATCTTGATCAGGTCGTCGGTCCATCTTGTGCGAGGTTTGCCCACGTTGCGCTTTCCGGTTGGCCGCCACTCCAGAACTTTCAAACAGGTGGCCCGTTAGCTGATCTGCCTACGAGGCAGTAAAAAAATGCTTATTTAGACAATGGAATTATTTTCTGCATAGGTAAACGTCACGGTTGCACCATCCAGTGTCATTTGACTTACACATATGGCTGGTTGATCTTGGTCTTTACAAAGAAGACAGATCCCAGCTTTTCTTGACCGACTTCCAAAAAGGAAGAGGTACTCAATTCGTCTGTATATTTTTATGTTTGTTTCTCGATAACTTTAGCTTGGGTGAATTTGAATGATTCTGTCAGATGAAAGGTAATGGCTGAACTTAGGTCTCATTGTTTTTTTTAAAGATCGAACAAGTATTTTTGGATCTGTGTTTAAAAATGTGTGTTTTTAACGGACAAACTTTCACGATTTGCTATGCGTTTCTGCGTGTGTTTCCTATTAATATGAACCGATTTGGATGATTCTTGATTTTTTGTTAGAAAGCAGACATTTTGAGCGTTACCTCTGAATATAAAGTTGATAAAGATCTGACTGATAGTTTTTGTGCTATGCTTGAAAAGTGGAAGTCGGTCGTTTTCATTTTTGTTATAAAAATATTATAAAAGTTTATTTTATTGCCTTGTCGGCAGATGAGCTAACGGGCCACCTGTTCGTAAGCGGTTACCGTTGCTCATGGACCTCTGCAATGTCAGGGGATACTGCCCCGCTACCTACGGCTTACCGTTAAGGACTTTCTTTAAGCCTCGTTTGAAGAAGGACAAGTCATTAACTACAGTAATAATATATTAAATCTATACTAATATTATAAAGAGGAAAGATTTGTTTGTTTGTAGTGAATAGGCTCCGAAACTACTGGACCGATTTCAAAAATTCTTTCTCCTTTGGAAAGCTACATTATCCCCGGGTAACATAGGCTATATTTTATTTTCAAAAAAATTAGGGATCCGTATGAAAATATCGAATATGTAACACAAGGTGAATAATCCAAAACCTATTTATGCGTACTCTGAAAAAACTATTGATAACAGAACAAAATGATTTACTACGGGTTTTTAGGTATTTGTAAAACAAACAAAAAAGTCCGCGACAGCTAACTATATCATAGTTTAGTCACAATAACCGCTTTTATGTTTATAAAAAAAAATATTTCGTCCCCCAGATTGAATTTAACGTTAAATGAGTATCGTTATATTAACCCTTATCCAAATTAAGTATTATATTATCAAGAGTATTAATGTAGAAGTGAATTACTTTTTGTTTTATTCCAATCGGACTTTTCGTTTAGAAGTTATAATATCTTTGTAACGCAGACGAAGTTGCGCGGGTCAGCTAGTAAGTTATATCTTTGCGAGGCACTAAACCCTGACCCTGTGATAGTGGTTACAAAATTTCTAATAAATATTCTTTACGAAATATAACCTTCGGACATTCTACGGTCGACGTTAGGAAATGTGTGAGCATCTTGGTTTTAACTAAAAATATAAATTTGGCACTTTGATGAGACCTCTAAAAATGTTTAGGTAGAGAGCAGTTAAAAAAAAAGAGATGATGAAAACATATGACAGAAAACACATACCTACATCAACTAGGTTTAATTTTTTTTATATCAAAATAAAAAAAAAGCAAGGTTTCGTCACGATGTTTTCCTTCACGATGTCAGTGATTGTGATCCTTACTAATCCTTATCCTTGCTAATATTATAAATGCGAAAGGAACTCTGTCTGTCTGTTACGCTTTCCCGCTGAAACCTCTCAACAGATTTTGATGAAATTTGGCACAGACAATCTTTAGACCCTGAAAGTGACGCAGACGTAGTTGCACGGGCCCGCTAGTTGCACATAAATCTTACATAAAACAAAATATATTCCGTTTTATTGGCATACAGACCATCTAGCAATAAACGGCTACCATTGCTCATGAAGCTTTGTAATGTCGGGGACAGAACGAGGCCACCGTTTATCTAACATGCCGATAAATATGTTTTTTTTTATGCTTGATTATTGTTTTATTGTTGAACAAAGTTGTTAATATATCATACAGTGTTATAGAATAATTGTACAGAATTAAAACTACATAGAAATCACTTTGATAAACTTAATATCTCCAATAGAAAACATGTCTCGTGCCGCAGACGGTATGGCTAATGAATTGTAAAAATTTCGGGTCTGTAGTTTGTCGTTGTCATACCACGAATTTAAAAATCGTACAAAGTACAATGAGTTGGAGGAAATCGCCGGATGCCCAGGGAGTTGAACCGCACTAAAACCTCCAACCGCTCACACTCACCGTCCGAACCCCGGCTGAGGCCAGAACCCAGCACGGGGTTATGAGGGACGAAAAAGAGTGTCGAGTTCGTAACGCGTCGCGAGTCAGTCAGCCAGGGAGTCGTACTAATTAAAGTCCAAGATATTTATTTCTGCATAGTATTATTCCGTGTGACAGTCTGCTTATCAATAAAATAATGATGTTTTGACGTACTCTTGTGAACAAACTAACACTTATAGATTAACGATTATAAATATAAATAACAAGCCGATTCGTCTGCGTCACAAAAAGAACTACTGTTATGACATCAGATCAAAAACCTCTAAAATTACCAGTGTTTCTCTACTATATCATGCTTGTATTGTACACATAAACCTCCTCCTCTTGAATCACGACATCTATTTAAAAATGCCGCATCATAATCCATAGCGTAGTTTTAAAGATTTAAACTTGAAAACATAAAGATAGCGTGAAGCGACTTTGTTTAGGTACGCTATGTAGGTGAAACTAATCCTTGAACTTCAACGAACATTTAAAAAAAAGAATTGACCAAATTGGTACAGGTATTGTTGAGTTATGCACTTAGCAACACATTTTCACAACACGATTCATTTTCTTCTTCTTTTGATTATGGACTCATCCCCGGGGATGATTCGCCAATGTCAAGTGAGGAGTATAAACAAGTTTTATTGCCAGAATTTGTCTAGAAAATGTTCGGTTTCCAGATCTAAGAAACAATGGACACAGGACAATCACAGTATATACAAATTCAGAACACACAAAATAATATTATGAAAGAGATTATATATATGAAATAGTATAAGGACTAAACAATTCACAATTCTATGTTAAGTACATAGTAAGAGGAATAATTAGGTGTAGGAGTTACAGTTTGATATTATAGATTTAACAGGGTGACAGTTAAAAGATGGCACATAATATTTTTCTATGTCTTTGACCATCAACATCTCTTGTCACCAGGAATGTCGGCTGAAACAATGCTGCCGGATAGCAGCCAGGGTTCCACCAGGTCCGAAGACAGCGATACAACAGATGACAGTGACAAGCAAACGTCAGATGTCAAGATATGCGTCACGAAGAAGGGTTCTAGGAGAAATTTTTGCGGTGAGAATTTTAGATATTACTAGCTGAAGCTGACCTGCAAAACTTCGTCTGCGTCACAAAGGGGTTCAAACAGTACTCGCAATGTTGACGCTATATTATTTGCGCGGGCCGCGTTGAGTGTATTCATTGCGTTTTATACTCGTGATAACTTCTCAACGAAAAGTCCGATTGGAATAAAACAAAAAGTAATTTACTTCTACATTAATACTTTTGATAACATAATACGTGGTTCCTGAGATTAGCGCGTTCAAACAATCACATCAAAAACCGCTAAAATTATGAATGTCTCTCTACTATATCATGCATGTATTATACACATAAACCTTCCTCTTGAGTCACTCTATCGATTTAAAGACATCGCATTTCCACTCAACTGGGAACGTCACTATTCGCTAGATGGCGAAACTGGGGACTTCGTTCGGAATCAATATCGTGAGCCCCGGTTTAAAAACATTTTTTTCCAATATATTTTTTTTTTTTTTTAATTACACGTTATAGGTATTTTTGTAAATATTTATTACTAAACGACGCTGTATTGCATTTTCAGCGAAAATATATCATCTCCGTAAAATATGAGACGATTAAAAAATGTAAACAAAACAAGTTTTTGAACTGTGCTTAATTTTGGCTCCTGCCACAGACTTGGCAAAAGTAAACAAACCAAGTTGGCTGCCGATCCCAGTTGAGTGGATAAAACATTAGCACGTTCAAACAGACAAACTCTTCTCTTTTTCTAGGTATTATTATTATTTCTTTTGTACCTATTGTTTCAAGCCGCATCAAAATCCGTTGCGTAGTTTTAAAGATTTAAGCACAAATAACTCATAAATAATAACTTGTCCTTCTTCAAACGAGGCTTGAGGAGGGTCCTTAAAGTTAGGTCGTAGGGTTCATGAGCGACGGTAACCACTTATGATCAGGTGGCCCGTTGCCTACATGGCAAAAAAAAAAGGAATTAGGGACTTTTTGCTTCTTCTTAAAATTCTCAATCAATTTTAATGCAAAAACCTTATTTGAGCACCTTATTTGAATGTCTATATTACATTTGTTTGTTTGATGCATACTATTTATAACGATCACACATACGTTTTTTTATTTGTATTCAATACGCGACTGTAACCGTTTATGTAATCAGTTCCTAGGTCGTTTGACTATAAGGCTTGTTCATAGGCGACAGCGAGTTTATACAGGATCTGTAACTATACCAGCTGATAATAATATATTTTAAAGAAAACTTTAAAGCTTTCCTGAATATCATGTATCAGTAGAGTGTTAGCCAAGACAAGTAAAATGAGTACAAATACGACAGGTCTATCTTGTTTATTGTACGGTAACAACTGGATGAGACGAGCAGAAGATCGAGCTCAGTGGCGTATTTTGGGAGAGGCCTATGTCCAGTAGTGGACGAGTGTGGGCTGATGATAATGATGATGATCTTGTTTAGCACTAGAGTTCCTATCTTCCGAATCCATCATCAGATCAGCGCCATTTTGTCATATTATTGCATTGTCACGCGACATCCGCGTGCAGAAATTAAAATAAATTTAACTCGCAAGATTCCACCCGAACTTACAATAGTTACATCCAGTTTTATAAAGCTTGTAAAAATCATCCTATATAAAACGCTTCAGCTTATATCACCCGCTCCGCTCATCAACAAATCACAGCCGCTTATAATTAGGCATAGATTCTTTTGTCAGAGATGAACCGCTTTATTTTATGGTTCCATACGTTTATAGAATAAAATTAAGGTCATAGACAAAGGATTAGGTTCCTTGTATTGTATCACTGGCAATACGCATGACGACACTATCAAAGATTCGAAAATTTAATAATATTGTTGGAATTTACATATTATAATACTTTTATTACTTAAATGATAACAACCGATCATTTCTCAAGACAAAAACTACCAGTCAGATCCTTATCAAATTTATACGAGACTAGCTGAGCCGCGCAACTTCGTCTGCGTTACAAAGGGGTTCAAACAGTACTCGCAATGCCGTCGCGTTATTATTTGCGCGGCCCGAAGTGCATCCACATATTCATTGCGTTTTATACTCATGATAACTTCTAAACGAAAAGTCCGATTGGAATAAAACAAAAAGTAAATTACTTCTAAAACTCTTGATAATATAATACTTAATTTGGATAAGGGTTAATATAACGATACTCATTTAACGTTAAATTCAATCTTGGGACGAAATACTATTTTTTATAAACATAAAAGGGGTTATTGTGACTAAACTATGATAGTTAGATATAGGTATGCTGTCGCGGACTTTTTTATTTGTCTTAATATGTCTTAAATAACAATCAGCTGATATAGGAAAACGTAATTATAATTCTGTCGACGTAACGCTTTGTTATACGATGACGTGTGCTGTAACGTCATTATATTGTTTAGATTTTAGATATTGGGTCAGTGGGCCACTATACTGGGAACCACTGAATGGGTATGGTAGTGGTTGTCAACCTTTTTACAAGGTCTATATTAACTTGCACCTCGGGTGGAATCTTGCAAGCTAAATTTGACAAACTTCCCGGTTTCCCATTGAGTTGACATTTTGCACGCATATGTATATCGCGTGACAATGCAATATTTAGAAAAAAACTTGAGAGGTGTCAAGGGACACCCGGATGGAACGAAATTCCTTTCGATTAATTAGTGAGGGAATTGTACTAACATTTTTTTTTTAACACGTTCGCTGCGAAACGAGGCCTAAATGACCCCTCCAGCAACTTTCCTGTGGTGCGGCAAGGAAAAACGAGCGGTGCGAAGAGTGTAACTTTATTAAAGGCATTGGGGTCTAATAGACCGCGTGTCACCCTAACGTCTGGTTATGGTCCGGGCCAATTATACCCCGTGTCGCAGAGAACGGCAAATATGCAAAAATCGGTCTCGCAGTGAACGTGTTAAACTAGTTAGTTTAAACTAGTTAGTTTAAACTAACTAATTATTATAACTTAAATAAAATATTTTGATCACAGCGCCATCTAGCATTAATCATATAAAACAAAATAAGGAATTGTTTTAAAAGATTTTAATCACAGCGCCATCTAGCGATAATTATCTAAAACAAAAAAGTGTCGTGACAACTTTTTCATAAGAATTTCCGTCTAGCCCCCTTTCGATAACACGCGATAAGGAACTTCGTTCCAAAAATGGAGCTTACAATATACAAATGCCAGTCAGGTTGGGATAATATATCAAGAGGACTATGAACCAAGTTTTCAGCTTG
Organism: Trilocha varians; assembly: GCA_030269945.2. Lineage (NCBI taxonomy): Eukaryota > Metazoa > Arthropoda > Insecta > Lepidoptera > Bombycidae > Trilocha > Trilocha varians. The sequence continues at coordinate 13,326,445 of AP028278.1, read as the reverse complement.
CCGAATCGAATACCTTCACAAAAATTGGCGCCAGCAGCATTTGCAACAAGATTCAGAAACTAAAGTTATGTAAGGACAATCTTCGCCCAAAAATTCTGTTATGTTTACAAAATAATCCGTTGCTTTTTGTTTACAGGTCCCAAAACACAATGCATGGTCGGAGCATTCCTCATAGTCCTGTCTGTTATTGGACTGATCTTCACACCTCTAGACTTTATGCTTTGGGAGAAGCTAAACATGAGACCAGGTGAGTTCCTTTTTAGTTTGTAGAAGTAGATAGGGCCACATCTTTGTAGCTTGTGGACTATTACAGAGAGTTTACATACTGGGAATTATTGGGAAAATAAGCTTTTAATAGGCCAAGTAACTGACATAGCCCAAAGAATAAGCAAGTTGAAGTGGCAGTGGGCGGGCCACATAGCACGTAGAACCGATGCCCGTTGGAGCACGAAGGTTCTGGAGTGGCGCCGACGTCAAGGCAAGCGCAGTGCGGGACGACCAGCTGCAAGGTGGACGGATGATTTTGTTAAGATCGCAGGAACACGCTGGATGCAGGCCGATACCAACCGGTCGCATTGGAAATCTTTGGGGGAGGCCTATGTCCAGCTGTGGACGTCTACAGGCTGAGAATGATGATGATGAGGCTTTTATTGATCGACTTCCCAAAAGAAAGAGGAAGAAAAGGATATCTCACATCGCAGAGGCTCATGAGTTACGATAACCACGTGGCACGTTAGTGTTGATCTGTTGGCACGCACACAACGTAGAAGTGCTGCTTCGGCAAAACGCAGGAAAATAGTGCGGGACTCGGGATTTTTCATTATCTGGGGTAGTACATTTTCCTTCAGTTTTGTATTTAACTTCCATTCACACTCCAGCCTCTGAAGTTGGTATTTTGGGTAGTGCATAAGTACATAATAATAAATAGCTGTCAATCGCTGCCTTATTAATAGTAGAGATAATTAAATCTAGTAATAAAAAAAAACCACGTGGCACGCTCTATCGACTCGTAGACTCATTTCGAAGTGTCCTACAACCAACAAAATGAATGAGGATAATCATTTTTTTTGCATAAATAGTCTTAAAATTACCTAATATTTATGTTCAGTTTTTTTTTTAATTCTCAATATTAGTTATCAGAGATAGAACCTTATTATTTGCGTGTAGAATATTTAAATGGCTCTCCTGTAAAATTACGTTTTGGAACGAAATTCCTTATCGCGCGTTATCGAAAGGGGGCTAGACGGAAAAAAATCTTACGAAAAGTTGTCACGACACTTTTTTGTTTTAGATGATTATCGCTAGATGGCGCTGTGATCAAAATCTTTTAAAACACGTTCCTTATCGCGCGGTACGCTAGGAAAAAAAAAATATAAGACATCTTTTAATCGAAAGGAACTTCGTTCTATTCGGGTGTCCCATGACACCTCTCAAGTTTTTGTTATTTCATAGTATACGTAGGAGCCGTCGATTTTTCAATCATGCAAATGGAAGTCAGTAACTTTCAGACACTTGCGGTTTTCTATAATACATACTTTCATGCATTTTCAACGGGTTCTTACCACGATATTTAATCAATTGAGTTGTCTCGATATTTCGTTGTTGTTGCAAACGTCATGATCACGAGAATACTGGATACTGCGGGTCGATTTAAGAGCAAACAAATCTGTCTACCCTCTTTCTCGTTCGCTTTTGGGTGGTACCACTGGAACTCGAACTCACATCACGACACACCACACTCACTGTATCTACAAGACTCTCTGAGCATGAACCCTTAGTGACTGTTGTGTTTAGCACTGGATCAATTAATTAAATATCGTGGTAAGAACTCGTTGAAAATGCATGAAAGTATCAGTAACTTTCATTTCATAAAACATCACTTGTTCCAGGTCTACCCCCTTACGACTGGTGGGCTGATCCACCTGATGAGGTAAAACTAAGGGCCTACGTGTTCAACATCACAAACCATGAACGATTCATGAACGGGCTGGACAAGAAACTAAATGTGGAAGAAATAGGACCTATAGTGTATCTGTGAGTATGATTTACAAGTTCTATTGGGGGCGGCGCGACGGGAAAGAGTGCCGTGGGCGTAACGCGTCGCGCTGTGCCTCATAACCCCGTGCTGGGTTCTGGCCTCAGCCAGGGTTCGGACGCTGAGTGTGAGCGGTTGGAGGTTTTAGTGCGGTTCAACTCCCACATACGGGTATCCGGTGATTACCTCCAACTAAAAAAAAACGAGTTCTATTATCTTGCGATGTAACTATGTAAGTTCGGGTGGAATCTTGCGAGTTGGATTGACAATCTGTTTTCCGATTGAGCTGACATTTTGCACGCAGATGTATATCGCGTGACAATGCAATGATATGACAAAATGGTGTTGATCTGATGATGGATTCAGCAGGTGTCCATAGGAACTCCGGTGCTCTATCTAGAATTAAAAGCTTCTATTTAAGTATTTAGGTTACAAAAAATACAGGTAAATAAAAACGAATAATTGCAATATAAATAAATAAACAAACAACGACAGCATATAGCAGACAGATTGTATTGTGTATAACAGTCCAGTAGTAATTATGAGCTCAGAGTCAGATAATGGTCCATGACTCTTTCTTTAAAAGCCCTTAGATTGTCCGCCTGCCTCACAGTGATGGACAGGGAGTTCCACAGGCGAACAGCCCTTACCACCAATGAGTGACCAATTATTCGATACTTACGATGAAAAATTGAAACGAACAAAACATCAAGGGTTTTTACAAAACATCTTCCACAGTCTTCCATTTAAAAAAAGTTTAAATCTCAAGCGACAGGTAAACCACGCTTTGCACTTTAGATTTTGGAACGAAGTTCCTTATCGCGTGTTGTGAAAGGGGGCTGGACGGAAAAAATCGTACGAAAAGTTGTCACGACACTTTTTTTGTTTTAGATGATTATCGCTAGATGGCGCTGATGATCAAAATCTTTTAAAACACGTTCCTTATCGCGCGTTTCGTTAGGAAAAAAATATATAAGATATGTTTTAATCGAAAGGAACCTCGTTCTATTCGGGTGTCCCATGACACCAGTCCTGTCAAGTTTTTTTTTTAATTTGTTTATTTCGTGCTGGATATATAGATCCCTCTACTGAGAAGACTTGAGAGCAGCAGTGGATAGATTGGGTTGTTACAGTACAGTAAAATTTCTGCCAAGATGTCTATCAAATTAAAGATATACAAATTATGCAAAGAGATTAAATATAAACCTCCACGCAACCGTAAGCTAATAAATAATTCAAATAAAATCATTTCACAAGAACAATTAACATAGTATCGCGTGTCTTTTAGTTATTATGACCTTTATGTTTAACTAGCTGATCCTCGCAACTTCGTCTGCGTCAAAAAGGGGTTTAGGCAGCACTGTTACATAAGACCTACAAAACTCGTAGTACATCATTTTGTTCTATTATCAATAGTTTTCGCACGCGATCTAAGAAAGTTATTTCGAGTTTTTTTCACACCTTGACTTACATTATTGAAGTTTTAGTATGGATCTCAATTTCATCAATATGTCACTCAGGGATAGTGTAGCTTTCCAACGGTGAAATAATTTTTGAAATCGATGCAGTAGTTTCGGAGTCTACGAGACAAACTGTACTGTACTGTAACAACCCATTACTGACCACTGTTGAGCTCAGGTCTCCTCCGGAGAGGAGTTAGGCATAGTCCACCACGCTTGCCTAATGCGGATTGGGGACTTCACATATCTTCAAAGGATTTTTAGCACCCTTTTCCGATATGCAGGTTTCCTCACGATGTTTTCTTTCACCGTTTTTAGCCTGTGCTGTTGTGAAAAATTGCACATAAATCTTTTTTCGCGCTTCAACCACTCGGCCACCACTTCTTCGACAAACAAACAAACCTTTCCTCTTTATAATATTAGTATAGATGACCTCTATGTTTAATTAGTGCTATCCGCTATCATTGACCTTACTTTAGCTTGAAACAAAACAAAAACGACTTTGAGTAAATTTTAATACAAATAAATAGTTGAAAACTTCGATTTAGTTTCATTTTTGCCCCGTACCATTCCGATTTGGAATGGATTCCCGTCCGCGGTGTTCCCGGAGCGCTATGACATGTCCCTCTTTAAACGAGGTTTAAGAAAAGTCTTGTATGGGTAGGTGATAGATAACGACCCCTCTTTGCCCTGGCATTGCAGAGGTTCATGAGCGACGGTGACCGCTTACCATCAGGTGGGCCGTATGCTCGTTTATCTACCTTACAATAAAAAAAAAAAGTTTAACAAAATGATCAGTTCCGAATAATACGTTAGAAAAATCTTCAAAAATGAATTATTTCACATCGACTTGAAATCTTAAAAATGACACGATAGGTCTACAAGTAGATTGAAAAATGAACCGAATTTTTAATTTAAACAAGACAGGAATTAGGTGGTGCTTAGTTTGTACCATTTTTGAACAGAAACAGTGTATGTATTTATTTAATTATGTATTATTTCATCGAAGAGTTTAAAAATCTTTGTTTTATTCAGGATATTTTAAAGGCAATGAAATTTGAGTAATAAATCAGTTCAAGAAAATAATGTTCATGATGTAGAGTTTTTTCAGTTGGAGGAAATCACCGGATCCCCTGGATGGTATGTGGGAGTTGAACCGCACTAAAACCTCCAACCGCTCACACTCAGCGTCCGAACCCCGGCTGAGGCCAGAACCCAGCACGGGGTTTGGAGAGGCGGCGCGACGCGTTACGCGCTCGACACTCTTTCCCGTCGCTCCGTCCCCGTCTTATATCAACTTACGTTATTCATCGTTACTTCTAAATGATTTAGTTAAATATTCATTAAAAAAAGAAAAAAAAAATACAGTCAACTAATAACCTCCTGTTTTCTATAATCTGTTAAAAATGTTGATAATATATTACGGTAAAGTAAATAGAGGACAAATGACGCAATCTATTATTTCGATCCCATCTTATGTCAATGTCATTCAAACACATGTTATGACATAAGATATATGACCATAAAACACTGCATAGTATAAAACAAAGTCGCTTCACGCTGTCTCTATGTATGCTTAAATCTTTAAAACTACGCAACGGATTGTGATGCGGTAATAGATACCTAGAGTGATTCAAGAGGAAGGTTTATGTGTATAATACATGCTTGATATAGTAGAGAAACACTGATAGTTTTATATAGGTTTTTAATGAGATCTAAATAAACATTTTTTCTGTCATATGCATCGTAAATACTGTCCTCCCTTTGTGACTATTTTGACAATCCAACAATAGGTACCTTAGATTAGCGCACGCGAACAAACTCTTCAGCTTTATCTCTACTAATGTTATAAATGCGAAAGTAACTCTGTCTGTCTGTTACGCTTTCCTTCTTGAGCGACGGGAAAGAGTGCCGAGTGCGTAACGCGTCGCGCCGTCCCTCCAAACCCCGTGCTGGGTTCTGGCCTCAGCCGGGGTTCAGACGCTGAGTGTGAGCGGTTGAAGGTTTTAGTGCGGTTCAACTCCCACATACCCCAGGCGGGGATCCGGTGATTTCCTCCAACTGAAAAAAACAAAAAAAAAACGCTTTCCTTCTTAAACGTCTTAACCGATTTTAATGAAATTATGTGCAGATCTTTAGACCTTGAGAAACTTAAACTACCTTTTATTGCGAAAAAAAGGAATGAAGATAAAAACGGCTTAAGAGTTCACGCAGACGGCTAGGCAGCTAGTGTTGTATAGATTTATGCTTTTAGAAAAAAAGCACGGACAGCAAAACTAATTCTAGTTTGGACTAGAACTCCTTTAAAAGCTAGTTAAACAAGAAACAAACCATAATGTTAGCTAATGATGACACCATCTCAACATGGAGGTCACAGTGATTATATCACAAAGTTGAACTCTACAGCTAACCAAGGACAGAACTTCCTTCCGACACAGAATTAATTTACTATAGAGAAGTTTATTATTTAATACAAGCTTTATATTAACTTGCACTGGATGTAAATGTGGGTGTTAGTGATATTAGGCCAAAGGGAGATCTCCGACCGGGCGAGGTAGTGTATCCCGGTCAGGCCGAAGCCCACTGTAGTAGATTTCAGATGTCGTATATATGCGGAGATTTTTGCAAATGTTGTAACCGCGATTCAGGATCTCGCGCGCTATTATTAGTCGCCACATAGCTATGTAAATTCAGATGGGATCTTACGAGTTGAATTTGACAAACTTTCCGGTTTCCGATTGAGTTGACATTTTGCACGCAGATGTATATCGCGTGACAATGCAATAATATGACAAAATGGCGCTGATCTGTTGATGGATTCGGAAGGTCATAGGAACTCTTGTACTAAACTAGATAGAACCGTCGTGTTTGGGCTCGTTTTACTTGTTTAAGAGTAACGAGTATTGGTCCTACAAGTATGTGGATGTCGCGTTTCCATATTGGCTCGTCAACTTCCAAGGCACGCAAATGTCAACTGATATGTCAACTGTCAAACGTTGTTTCACATAGTATCAATGTCGGTCAATGCATACAAAACCCCCGTTTACATGTTGGTCGGCCGACACCGTCATTTGTTTTTTACGTTGGACGTTTTGGACGTTGGTGAGAATATACTCAGCATAAGTATGACTATTGTCAACTTCGGGTTTTTTTTGAGTATTACCCACCTCTCACTCCCACCGCTGTAACTCCTGTGTATGTAGGATCCACAGCGGCGACTATCGTAATGACTCTGAGCAGTGAAGCCCAGGAATCCGAGGGAAAGCTAACATGTCTAACCACGCAACGAATTTAATCAGAAGATGATGAAGGAGTAGGAAAACATGAGTGAAATGAAATGAAATACTTTGAAATGAAATACTTTATTTTCAACATTGATGACGTTCTCATTCTTGTTGACGTCAAAAGTTAAAAGCTACCACCAGTTCGGACACAAAAAAATAATAATTGTAGCCACCATCCTGAGAAGAACTGGCAAGAAACTCAGCGGGCATGTCTTTTTTCTTTTGTGAGCAAATTTTTTTTTTCGATCATTGTCGATTTGTATCAAGATTTATTTCTGTACATTCATTATCTTGTGGTTCCGCTTTGAGACGCTTCATTTTAATGGCTGTTAAAGTAATGATTAAACTGTGTCGTGTATTTTGGCATTGTCAAGGTTTTCTTTTAGTTTTGAAGATGTATGGTTAAAATGGTTAAATTGCTAAATGTTTACTATACAGGGTGATGTAAATGATGGTACATTTTAAAGATCATGATGGATATATAGGACCAACTACAATATTATACCTACGCAAAAAAATAAAAACTTGAGAGGTGTCATGGGACACCCGAATAGAACGAAGTTTCTTTCGATTAAAAGATATCTTATAATTTTTTTACCTAACGTAACTCGCGATAAGGAAATTGTTTTAGATTTTGATCACAGCGCCATCTAGCGATAATCAGCTGAAACAAAAATAAGTAACGTGTTTTAAAAGATTTTGATCACAGCGCCTTCTAGCGATAATCATCTAATACAAAAAAAGTGTCGTGACAACTTTTCGTAATAATTTTTTCGTCTAGTCCCCTTTCACAACGCACGATAAGGAATTTCGTTCCAAAAGAGATGCTTGTCGTGATATCCACAAGTACTTTTAAGATATGCTCGAAAATAAACCTTTGTAAAATTTAGCCAATAACTAGGTTAATAAGTAAAAAACTTAGAACAAAGATTTCAATATTAATAATCATGTAAACATTAATTTTTATCAAAGATCCATAATGTTGTAGGAAACACTCGTATGAGCATACATAATGTGATGATTGCTTCCTCACTAAAAACTTTGTTAAGTTAATCGTACACGAAGCGGTCTGGGCCGGTTTACCGATGACGGTTGACGCACAGAATATCTTTAAATAGGCCATGAATTAGTTAACAATTTAAAAAATCGTATAAAGAAAACCATTTGACATATTTTTAAAATAGTGTTTCTGGTTTATGGATGTAAACACGACTCTTCAAATGATCCCATAAAACTAACATACACTAAAAACACTAAAGGAAACTAAAGGAAAAAAATAGCGAAGAAATGTTGGCGATCTCGCAGTCTCTTTGTCGACGAGTATTCGAAAATTTCGGTGTTCGCTTAGAAGAGTGCAAAAATCGAAACGGTTGTCATTTAAATAATGTTATTTTTAAAAAATAAATTCCAAATAATTAACTTTCTTGTAAATAAACAATTTTAAAAATATGTCAAATGGTTTTCTTTATACGATTTTTTCAATTGTTAACGAATTCATGGCCCACCCTATACTTAGATATAGTTTATTTGTTACGAAAATAAAATTTAAAAAAAGAAACAACACAAAGAGAAACAGTGGAAATGAGTTTTCGCCACAAACCAATCGAAACTCAGCTTAACGTTAACCGTTACTACCAACCGACATATTTTAATGCGGTTCAACTGGTAGTTCAACTGTTGTAATCTTAACGTAAGTAAAACAAGAAAATAAAATAAAAAACATAAAATTCAAGTTACAGTACAGTACGAAATACAGAGCGGAGCAACAAACAGTTTAAACGTAATTCTAGTAAGTAGTTCGGCGTCCGGGGACGGAGCGACGGGAAAGTGTGCCGAGTGCGTAACGCGTCGCGCCGTCCCTCCAAACCCCGTGCTGGGTTCTGGCCTCAGCCGGGGTTCGGACGCTGAGTGTGAGCGGTTGGAGGTTTTAGTGCGGTTCAACTCCCACATACCCCGGTGATTTCCTCCAACTGAAAAAAAAAAAAAAAAAAAAAAGTATGTAATACACTGTCAACGGAATTACAAAATAAAACGGAAATTAAAATGTATTTAAAGTATGCAAAATAATTTAATCAGTGCATTTTGTCGGAAAGTGACTGCTATACTAGTCATATTATATCATCTCGACTTCTACGAGTCCATCATTTCGCGAAAGAGCTCTTCTCCCCACGCTGGAACCCGCTGCCGTCGAACAGGGGGCCGGGATCGGAATCTAGTCCCTGTGAGTTTCGGGTTCTAACGTTACCCAGCGAGAGAGGGCCTAAGAAGGTGTCATGTCTCACTCAGCACGCGCCTTGCTTCCTCAGAGCAACCAGGGGTTGATTAGAGGTTTTTATGCGTTTCGACTCCCAAATAACTGCTTCCGCGAAGCAGGTGGGTCAAAAGAGGTCTTCCAAATTAAGCAATACCTGGCCTAGACTATCGGGGGATTAGTTGAATTTGTAATTTAACTTGTTACCGTGCCGTATGTCCAATGGCCGCTATCTTTATGTTTATTATCTTGTAACTGTAATTGTCAAGGTCGAGACAATGAAGATGTTCTTATAAGTTTATAGGATTGTAATATATTAAACTATATTATTAAACAAGTTGAAAATACAATTTCCTTTCATGCATTTTCAACGGGTTCTTACCACGATAATTAAGAACCCGTTAAAAATACATGAAAGTGTTATAGAAAACCGCGAGTGTCTGAATAAGTTTATACAATTTCCTATTTGTCACGTTATAATCATCAAACCGTAGACGTCTACTGATGGACATAGCAGTGGCGGAGTAACTATATAACCCCATTCCTACCGTGTTCCCCCCCTTTAGTAACTACAGACTAGGCTCAAGATATAGCCCCAGGTACTTATGATAATTCAATGTAAAGTAAATAAATATACTTATTGAAACGAAGTTCTATATCGCGCGTTGTGAAAGAGGGCTAGACGGAAAAAATTCTTACGAAAAGTTGTCACGACACTTTCTTATTTTAGATGATTATCGCTAGATGGCGCTGTGATCAAAATCTTTTAAAACACGTTCCTTATCACGCGTTACATTAGGAAAAAAATATAAGATAATATTATGTTTTTATCGAAAGGAACTTCGTTCCATCCGAGTGTCCCTTGACACCTCTCAAGTTTTTTTACACAATATGTAATCAAGATAACTTAACCCTTTTCAGAGAGAAATTGGTCCACAGCGCCGTAAAATTTAACCCGAATAGTACGATGACATACACAGCTAAACGACACACCATCTACCTACCACATGAGAATAATGTCGATTTGAATGCTACACTCATCGTGCCAAATTTAGCTGTCTTGGTGAGTATTATCAATGCCTAAGTAGTTACTGCCCGCGACGTCTGCGTGAATCCTATACAGCAACTGGTTTTTCCCGGTAATTATTAGAATTTTTCTAGCTGTAAATGCCAACCCTGAACCAATGAATGAATGAAGCCAATTTAAAGTACGGCGATCTCGCGTAACAAGTCATGGTGGCCGAGTGGTCGAAGCGCTACCTTCCGAACGGGAGGTCGCGGGTACAAATCCGGCCGGCTTGTACCTAATCTAAATGTAAGAAAAGATTTATGTGCAAATTTTCACAACACCACTGGCTAAAAACGGTGAAGGAAAGCATCGTGAGGAAACTTGCATATCGGAAAAGAAAACCCTTTGAAGATATGTGAAGTCCCCAATCCGCACTGGGCAAGCGTGGTGGACTATACCTAATCTCTCTTTTGAGGAGACCTGAGCCCAGCAGTGGGCAGTAATGGGTTGGTACAGAGATCACGCGTAACTACAAGACATTCTGAATCAACATCATGAAGTGAAGATTTAAAGAACTGAAAAATGTACGAGTAGAATATTTTACTAATGTGCTAAACGAATTGAGTGTCATCGGCACTCTCTAAAACCAAATAGTCGAGTTTGTACGCGCGATTGGCGTACTTTCAATTGGCTTTATTCTGTTGTTCATGATGTTGATTCTAGATGTAATAATTTTATGCATACACTACTATCGTATGTAACTAAACCAAAATCTAACTTAATTCAGAGTTATCAAGTAATAAATATGTATAAATATATCCTTTGATGTTTTACTAACTTATTTCTAAGAATAAAAATTACTCATTCACATTTAACCTTGGCACAAAACCCGCTTCGAACAGAAAACTATTGATTCAAAGTGTTAATACAATCCCAGCTCAAGTTATTAACTTTAATTATTATTGAGTAGTAAATTAGCGACACGATAGCTACTGTTTCCTGATGATTTTCGACAGATAAGAACAGTTTTATTGTCCAGAAAATTACACAAAAGGACATCAAATAATCGAAGATTTAATTAGAGGAAACTGTATATTAAAAGTATTTGCAACACTGATTTGATTTTAACTTTGTTTCTGACTTTGGTTGTGATGAATAGGCTCTAAAACTAATGGACCGTTTTTAAAAACTTTTTCACAATTCGAAAGCTGCATTTTTCACGATTAACATAGGCTAGATTTTATTTTGGAAACGAATAGAGATCCGTATTAAAACTTCAATAATGTAAGTGAAGGTGTGAAAAAAATACCCAAAAACTTTCTGACATCGCGTGCGCTGCGAGAACTATTGATTATAGAAAAAAATGATGTGCTACTAATTTGTAAGTATCATTAAATTCTATTTAATTAAATATGTTCTGCATAAATATATTTTATACCTTAAAATTTAAACGTACAAGCCGGAAACCGGAAGACAGGTATTTCAACCACTTCTTCTATAGTAAAAAGAGTCTCTTTTCCAGGGCATAGCATCATACCTCTACGACTCTCTGTACTTCGTAAGATCAGGATTCACTTTCATGACAAACTCTTACGGAAGCGAGTTCTTTGTCAAGAAGACTGTTTACGAGTATCTTTGGGACTTCCGGGATCCTGTGTTGGACATGTCCAAGTCGTTGGCTCCTGGACTTGTTCCTGTAAATAATATGGGGATTCTGGCGAGGGTGAGTTGATTTGTTATGTATCGTAACTTGAAGTCGTGGTGGCCGAGTGGTCGAAGCGCGTCCTTCCGAACGGGAGGTCTGAAATCCGGCCGGCTTGTACCTCTAAATCTAAATGTGAAAAAGATTTATGTGCAATTTTTCACAACACCACTGGCTAAAAACGGTGAAGGAAAATATCGTGAGGAAACCTGCATGTCAGAAAAGGGTTCTAAAAATCCTTTGAAGATATGTGAAGTCCCCAATCCGCACTGGGCAAGCGTGGTCGACTATGCCTAATCAGTCTTCTGAGGAGACCTGAGCCCAACAGTGGGCAGTAATGGGTTGGTACAGTACAGTACAGTACAGTACCTACAGTTTTGAAAATATAGGTATATAATAATATTATATCGCGTGATACTGCAATAATATGAAGCTTAACTGATGATGGAGTCGGTGGTCATAGGAACTCTTGTACTAAACAAGATAGACCCGTCGTGTTTGTGCTCGTTTTACTTGTATTAGCTAGCACTCTACTGCTACATGATATCCAGGATCCTCAAATCTTGTATTTAAAGTGAATTAACCATCGTTTTCTAATTACAGATTTATGATGATTTCCAAGACGAGATGACAGTGAAGATTGGACCACACTGGGGTCACCGTGAGTTCTTCCAAATAGACAGGTTCCGAGGGAATCCTCAACTACCTGGATTTGACGCTGAGGTGAGGTCTGCCTGTCTGTCTGACTGTTGCCTGCGTCATAGAGGGAGTTTTAACTTTTTTTGGGTCATTTATAAGATATTTTTTTGGAAATAGTATGTAGTCAATACTGAAAGATTTTGTAAACTATTCATAGACGTACTTTATTTGTGGCAAAACTGTTACAAAGGAGAAATATGAAAAAGAAAAAACATAATATACAGGGTGATTTCCTAGTGAGGGTACATATTGAAGGTCATGGTAGCTGATGGTTATATACGACCAGTAAAAATATTATTACCAAAGAATGGGCTATAATTAATTAGTAATCGCAACTTTAAAATATCTTAAATTCTTGCAAAATGATGGTTTTTCGACAGCTGATGGGTGTGGCGAAGGTGCGGGGGTACGCGAGATCACTAGAGGTCGTTAGTAACAATCTTTTAGCCGAAATTGTTTATGTCTGAGGTAGACTTGTCGAATTTAGATTTAAAAAAAAAAATGTTGTAATTTTACCTATTTTTGGTAATATTCCGTATTAGAACAGAGTACTCATAGCCCTCCTGCAATATGTACCTTCTTTAAAAAATCACCCTGTATATTCTGTTCTGTTCTATTCTGTTCATGATGTTGATTCCAGATGTAATAATCATCCACTCAACTGGGAACGTCACTATTCGCTAGATGGCGAAACTGGGGACTTCGTTCGGAATCAATACCGTGTTTAAGCCCCTTTTTAAAAACATTTTTTTCCAATAATTTTTAATTTTGATTTTTAATTAAACCTTATATTTTTGTAAATCTTATTACTAAACGACGCTGTATTGCATTTTCAGCGAAAAGATATCACCTCCGTAAAATATGAGACGATTAAAAAATGTAAACAAAACAAGTTTTAGAACTGTGCTCAATTTTGGCTCCTGCCACAGACTTGGCAAAAGTAAACAAACCAATTTGGTTGCCGATCCCAGTTGAGTGGTTATATGATCATAGCATGAGAGACCTTTTTAGTAGCTTTTGAATATTAAATATGTTTTTTAATGTTCCAGGAATGTCCAGACCGGATTTCCGGTTCGACGGAAGGCGTGATGTACCAACAACGACTTACCAAAGAAGACAAATTGTTGTATTGGAGAAAAACTGTTTGCAAGATCATGCCGTTGTATTTTGATAGTATGTTTTTTTTTTTGAGTTGGAGGAAATCATCGGTTCTCCACCCGCCCCGCGGGTATGTGGGAGTTGAACCGCACTAAAACCTCCAACCGCTCGCACTCAGCGTCCGAGCTGAGGCCAGAACCCAGCACGGGATTTTGAGGAACGGCGCGACGCGTTACGCCCTCCGCACTCTTTCCCGTCGCGCCGTTGATAGTAATATGTTAAACTTTATTTTAAATACAAATCTAAAACAGAGCTTTTATTTGGAAAACTAGATGGCTATGCTTCTTGTAGACATAGAAGTAGGAATAAATATAAATTAATAACTAAACTCACTTCAAGTGTGCGTATTTGGCTTCGGAATTCAATTTTATCATTATTTAATATAGGCTGTATGATAAAGAAAGCCGAAACATGCGTAAAATTAAAACAAAAACCTTTTGTTTTCTGTAAATTCCGAAAATCCATGGGAATTTTGCTATCACATCTCGTTTTTCAATGCTTTTTTGCGTTTATTTAAATAACAATGGTACGTTGACTTACCTCCTTTGATTTACAGGTGAATTGACAATAGAAGGAGTGCCAGTATACAGATACAATTTATCAGAGAGTGTCCATGAACGCTTGACGAACGGCACAGATTGCTACGCTACAGATCCTGCGTTACCTGACGGAGTGAGCGATGCTTCGAAATGTTATTATAGTGAGTTCGCCCTTCGATTTAATTAAACTGTTCATATTGAATTTCAAGATAAATAGACTGACTGTTTTAACGTTTATGACTTTACTACATTAATTTAAAATAAAAAATATTTCATTTATTTCGACTTTTGAGATCTATTTTTCGACTTCTAAGAAATTTGAAATTTAAATATTATTATCATTCAGTCCATTCAGTGGTAATGGCTAAATATTACACATAATACTATTGTAATAATGAATTAAATGTTTCAATGTGTATTATCAACTAGCTTTCATTTAAAAAACTTTTTTTTCTTTAGTGCCATGTAACCAAATGAGCCAACGGATCATCCGATCGTAAGTGGTTATCGTCTCTTATGGATCATTGCAATGTAACCTGCGGACCGCCCTTTGCAACCTCCCAATGAGACTTTCCTCGACCCTTAACGTAACAAAAGTATTACGTTTTCTGTAGTTGCGTTAAAATATTTCATTACAGATTTCCCAATGGTATCTTCGTACCCTCATTTCTACGCAGGAGGCGTTGAAAAAGATCAATTCGTGACTGGACTCAAGCCTGACAGAATAAAGCATAACTCCTATGCGATAGTTGAACCGGTAAGCTGAAGAAACTAATAATTTTAAACTTAATCTTAATTGTTTACGCAGGGTCTATTGTTAAGGATTATGTAGGAGCATTTTTTGACTTTAACTAATTTTTTTTTTTGAAATGGGAATAATAGAGAACACTTTCTACTGTCTCGGGTGAGAATTTTCGTAAAATCAACAAATAAATTAACGTCTACAAGTACGTCCTGCAAATAGAATCGAAATTATTAATATCATTAGGACAACCGACATGATGGCATCGTGCAAAGAAGTTCAACATCTACTGAAGCAACCTGCTTTTTAATATTTTTTTTATTAATAGCTTACTGGAACACCATTTCATTCTGTGGCGCGAATGCAAAGTAATCTGCGTACAATGGATCTATCAGGTTTCAACTACAAATTCGATAAGCTGTCGAATTTAATAATACCTCTTTTCTGGGGAGAATACGTAAGTAATCATTAAACATATGTAGTAGGTAAAACACTTACTGCTACACTTATTTTTTTTTTTTTTATTATTATTGCTCTGATCGTAAGTGGTTGCAGTCGCTCATTGCCAGAAGACATTGCGGGGCGCTACCTACGGCCTACCCTTAAGGACTCTCTTCATGCCTCGTTTAAAGAAGGACAAGTCATAGTTATACAGTTCTGGAAATTAATGAATTGATTGAAAAGCTTTAAACTTACAGAAAATAATTAAATAAAGAATAAGATTGGAATAATATTCATTAATTTTTTCAGAATCAAGAAAATCTGCCTTCGAAAATTAAAACCGTAATCTACTTTATGGTGGTTATCCTGCCAACGCTGACAATAGTCACTTTATCACTTTCAATGATATTAGGATTTTATTTAATAGCCAAAAATGTACACGAAACGAAGCTTCGCTACGAAAAAATTAAAGCTTTATTGCATTTCAATAGCGATAAAACGAATATAAAACCGAATGTTATATTTAATTACGAGAAAGAAACATTTTTAAAGACTCCTAGTTGATGTTTGTTAATTTTAGTTTAATTATTTTATCCGCGATGATGCGTATATGATGAGGCTTACAGTGTAAATTTAGGATATAGTAGCCTAATTTTTCTATGTTAATATTAAGTTGTAGACAAATCGAAAGTGAACTGAATCGAATAAACTCCAATTATAACATATTACAATGTAAAAAAGACTTTGTCACACTCCTAGTTCGCAAATTAATATGTCAAGGATTTTAAGTTTCTCGCTCATCCCAGTTTAAACATTTATTATTTACTACTCAAATTCTAGTTAATGTTAATTACACTAAATATTTCAATAAAGAGTTCGAGTCGACTGGTCCAATAAACATTAATAAATTCAGTACCAAAAATATGACCCCATTTTGTGGTAAAAATAGTTTTAAAATGGATGGTGGAAGTAACTGAAAAAGGGTTGCTAAAACATATCAATCTATATCGTTGAATATGTATGAAAATTCGTGAGATTAAATAGGCGTTAAAATATTATACATATCAAATGATTTCTTTGACATTATAGATTTTTATTTTATAAAATTAGTTTTAGTTACAAGTAAATATTGACTGTTTCGTTCATGATTACACTTAGGTTAACGTAGACGAAGTTTTGCAAAAAAGATCTTAGAGATAATTTCGGGCTTATGATATAGAAACTAAGTTTACATTGAAACGAAAAATTAATGTAGACATAGACATAAGTTTATTTGTGTAAAAAGAACATACAGACACATATTTAAATTTAACAAAAAATTCACACACAAAACGGCTGAAACTCAGCGTGTCGCCGGTTGCCAACCACAGAAATATTGTAGTCGACACCCGGCGCTGGTTTTTAATGTAACATAATTATATCAAGTCTTTTTTGCAAAACTAAATCGGATATAAGAGGGTAATTAGTACATTAATGTTATTGTTCCTAATAATTAGTTCAATGTATATTTGCTCATTTCGAATAATTTTGATAATTGTAATAAAATACATTTTATTTATTCATTTGTTTTATTTATTAATTTTACTTTTTGCGAGGTAGATTTTTTAAAACTCGGGGTTTTCCTCATTTCTCATGAAATTGTGCAGTTGTCACCTGTAAATACTCGTTTGTGTTAAGTAAAAGCGATTATTGGATTTGCGATTCTAATCTGAGAAACTTGATAAAATAGAATGTCGTGGAACAATTTGAGAAACATATTCCGGAAATTGCGTCATTAAAGTTGACAACCCCGCATGAAGCTCTATTGTGTTGGGAAGAATAATTTTTGTAATAATCACTGAATTTTGTACTGAAGTGATTAAGCAATTACATCAGAATGAGTTCAGAAATAGAACACACTCAAAGCTATTGGATCTAGTTTTTTTAGTTTAAAATTAACATTTTTGAAATATCGAAGATTGAAAATATGAAGGAATTACATTTTTTTCTTACATTTAAAGTAAAGGAATGTAATTGATGATCTAACCACATACCAGTGTGCATACCAGAGTCCATGAGCAATTGAAACCACTTACCGTCAGATAGGATATGCTTGGCTACCCACGTGATTAAAGTAAAAAAAAATAGAATCCTTGGAAATTAATTAATTATTAATTGGAAATTAAGGTAGGCTGTAGGCTCATTTATCTAATCTAAGCAATAAAAAAAAATACCTCGAGGCACCAAACACTTCAGTCGTCAAATTTGTAAATGAAGCGTTTCTTAGAAGTTATGACAACACTAATGAATTTATCAAAATATTCTATTTCGCGGGTGTAAGCAAAAAATATGAAACTGTTCGAAGAACTTTTTCTCAGTAATAAAACACTTTTAAAAGAAGCTCTAAGCTACAATATCATTTAGTTTAATAAATAAAATGTAATAAAGTAGTTTTTAAGTGATAAAAGTACGTGTAAAACATAAAAATGTTCAAAAAAGACAACAATGCTTGGGTTTTGTGTCCGTCAAAACGATTTCCCGGCAAATATTACTATTTCAACGTTTTAAATGGCGAAGCGGCTTGGTGTCTAACTGATTGTAACGTAAGTTAATTAACTACTTACAAAATTAATATAAAAATGCGAAAGTTTGTAAAGATTTTTGTAGTAAACGTCTGAATGGATTTGAATGAAAATTTGACGTAAACTGACAAACTAGTCGCCTAATGGTAAGTGGTTACCGTCGCTCATGGACCTCTGTCGACACAGCAGTCGATACCAATGTCCTAAGGACTTAAGGCTTTTGAAGAAGGACAAGTCATGGCCCTCTGGATTGACCAAAAACTCATTTCATATTTGTCGAATGCTTCGCCCTAGCTAAGCCAAAATTCCAAATTTGAATTACATACATTAGATTTTTAATGTTATTATTAAAAGTAACTAAATTGCTGTTAAATAATTAATTAAATATTTCGCTTTTCAAAAAGATTTCCCAATCAAAAATATTCGAGAATTACTAAAAAATACTAAAATTTTCAGAAACCACTAAAACGGAATGAAAACATCCACAACATAACAGATGCAAGTCACAACTATCCAGAACCAACGAGTCCACCAAACATGTCCAAATATGGGCCAACATTCCCCAACATCACTCAGGAGTTTGGCCAAGCTGTCTTTCCCAAATACATACCGTTCACTCCTCATGTCGTTTGGAAACCTATGACTAACTTTTTAACAGGAAATCCTAAATCAACTGAAGATAAAATAACACAAACTGATACAGAAAACAAATTTATGACTTTGGGAAACCAATTTACAACATACAGAAACTTGGCTAAAAATACTAAGAAAGATGATACTAATACACCAATATTTGGTCAAAACACCCAACGTTTGATCAAAGAGCCTGTTTTGAAATTTACAAAATCACCTTTTCCTCCAAAGCCTGATAATATATTTCTACAGACCACTAATAATGCTTTCTTTAAAATCAACAATAAAATTGACAGTAATTTAGAGATTAAAAAAACAATTAAAAAACCGACTGAAAAAGACATTGAAAAATTTAAAGTACTAGGAGAGAATCAAATAGATCTATCTAAACTAGAAAGTAATGATTTGAGACTATTACTAGTAAGAAAGAGAAAAACATCTGAAAAAGAGGTGCAATTTACAACTGGTAACTATTTTTTATATACAGGGTGATAAATAAAAAAATATTATTGGAACGAAGTTCCTTATCTCGCGTTATCGAAAAGGGGCTAGACGGACAAAAATCTTACGAAAAGTTGTCACGACATTTTTTTGTTTTAGATGATTATCGCTAGATGTCGCTGTGATCAAAATCTTTTAAAACACGTTCCTTATTTTTGTTTTAGATGATTATCGCTAGATGGCGCTGTGATCAAAATCTTTTAAAACACGTTCCTTATCGCGCGTTACGTTAGGAAAAAAAATTATGAGATATCTCTTAATCGAAAGGAACTTCGTTCTATTCGGGTGTCCCATGACACCTCTCTAGTTTTTTTTTTCTCCATTGCTCTCTGAGCAACTCTGAGTCGTCTTACAAGACTCATTGTATGCTGGGTGTTTCTCTGCGTGATCAAATCAGAAATGAGGAGATCCGCAGAAGGACCAAAGTAATCGACATAGCTCAAAGAATTGCGTCTTTGAAGTGGCAATGGGCAGGACACATTGTGCTAAGAACAGATGGTCGATGGGGCTGAAAAGTTCTGGAGTGGCAAAATGGTAGGCGCAGCGTAGGCAGACCTCCCTCCGACACGATGATCTGGTCACGATCGCGGACAGCGCCGGACCGGTCGATGTGGCGAGGTTTAGAGGAGACCTATGTCCAGCAGTGGACGTCTATAGGCTGATGATGATGAATTATTTTTTCATTGGAGTTAAAGTATACATTATGTTTTAAAATGACTAAGCTAGAGTCTAATTTGTCATTAAAGATATTGAAAATTAGATGCTACAAAAAATGGTTTAGTAATTTAAAAACATAATTGATATTTTCCAATAAAAAACTATTTAACTTTTATATTTTCATTGATTTTCATTCCCTCATAAATATCTAAATGATTACAGATAATAATTTTAAAACTTCAGAAGAACCAACACAATCCGTCACACCCAAAAGATTGAGATTTAATTTGGAACCAGAAGATGATGATGATGATATTCAAGTAAGTAAAAATACAGAAAAAGTGTCCTGGTCAATAGAAATATAGATGAGCTGGGCGAGAAAAATTGTTGATCTGGACAGTATTAGTCTCTGGATAAATCTAATTGCTGCCCTAGGCAATACTGATATTGTTGCTCTGGGCAATAGAAAACTTGATGTGATAAAATACATGGACAAAATACTGTGCAAAATAAATATTGTTGTGCTGGGCTATAATGTCTGACCTGGACAAAACTAATTAATGTACTGGGCTAAACACATTGCTAATGTATGGAAAAATTGTCCAGCAGTCAACGTCGAGCTGATATTGAAAAAATTGGTTAATGTGGGTTTGCTCATTGCCCAGAGATAAATAAATTCTGCTGCACTGGGCAAAACTAATGAGTAATGTCTTGGTCTTGGGCAAAAGTGATATTGCTATGGGCAAAACCAAGAGCCAAAATTGACAATAGTTTTTGAGTTATTTTTACTTTTATTAAATTTTTATCCTAATGAATTAATTATTTTTCAGACTCAAAATATGGTTGAAAATTTAAGCAATTTGTTTTTAGAAAATCAAATACAATACGTATTTGTTGATATTGAAACTTTTTTGGACAAATTGAATATAATAGAAGATTATGTTGTTGAAGGTAAGTGAAATTAAATATTTTAACCGACTCTCCAAAAAGGAGGTAATCAAATAACAGTATATTTATATTACTTTCATACATTTTCAACGGGTTCTTACCACGATATTTAATTAACTGAGTTGTCTCGATATTTCGTTGTTGTTGCAAACGTCATGATCACGAGAAGACTGGATACTGTGGATCGATTTAAAAGCAAACAAATCTGTCTACCCTCTTTCTCGTTCGCTTTTGGGTAGTACCACTGGAACTCGAACTCACATCACAAAATGCATGAAATTATTATAGAAAACCGCGAGTGTCTGAATAAGTATATTTATATGTTTGTTCTCGTATGACTAGTATTGATGAACTGATTTTGATGATTCTTGTTCCAGATGACGATTTTCAGTGGGTATATTTATTCCCTGCATGAACCGATTATATCAATCTTTGTATGTATCACTAGAGTGGTAGCTAATACAAGTAAAACGAGCTCAAACACGACGAGTCTATCTTGTTTAGTACAAGAGTTCCTATGACCGACTCCATCATCAGATCAGCGCCATTTTGTCATATTATTGCATTGTCACGCGATATACATCTGCATGCAAAATCAATCAATCGGAATGAAAGTTTGTCAAACTTGCAACCCGAACTTACATAGTTACATCCAGTGCAAGTTACTTATACCTTTCCCTTGAATCATAATATATTAAGAAAATAAATCCATTGCTGTACTCTACTGTAACAACCCATTACTGTCCACTGTTGGGCTCAAGTCTCCTCCGAAGATGGATTAGGCATAGTCCACCACGCTTGCCCAATGCGGATTGGGGACTTCACATATCTTCAAAGGATTTTTAGAACCCTTTTCCGACATGCAGGTTTCCTCACAATGTTTTCCTTCACCGTTTTAGCCAGTGGTGTTGTGAAAAATTGCACATAAATCTTTTTCATATTAAGATTTAGAGGTACAAGCCGGTTTGAACCCGCGACCTCCCGTACGGAAGGCAAGCGCTTCAACCACTACCCCACCACGACTATTGTTATATTAAGTTTTTTATTACATTTCAGATGAAAATCGTATATTATTACTACCTTTAGCTATGAAGATTGAAATCGAAGCCTTTTCACGTGTAAACAGTAGAGATATAGCCTTAGTTCACGCCGCTAGAAAATTAATGAGAAAACTGCCAGTACAAAAACAGTTTGTTGTTTGTGAGTATTTATGACTGATTTCTTAATAAGACGAAGCTATCAAGTTTTTTAGTGTACGTGGACCGATTTGGATAATTCTTTTTTCATTGAAATCATTGTGATTTAAAAAAAAAACTATTGTAAAGAAGTTCCTGGGGTCTAGACGGAAATTCCTATGAAAAAGTTGATACGACACTTTTTTGTTTTAGATGATTATCGCTAGATGGCGCTGTGATCAAAATATTTTATTTAAGTTTTAATAATTAGTTAGTTTAAAACGTCTGTCTGTCTCTCTCTCTCTCTCTAATAGAAGAGACAGATAACTTAAAAAAAATAAATTTTATTACAATTCCCTCAGTAATTAATCGAAAGGAACTTCGTTCCATCCGGGTGTCCCTTGACACCTCTCAAGTTTTTTTTTTTAATAATTAAGATTTTAAGTGAACAGCAAGCGACATAATATTATTACATCTAGAATCAATATCATGAACAACAAAGTGAAGTTTCAAAGAACTTATGTGTGTGTTAATGTGCTAACCGGACTGTCATCGGCGTCCTCTAACGTCAGAATGACGTGTAGTTACGTACGATTGGCATACTTTCAATTGGCTTCATTCTGTTGTTCATGATGTTGATTTGATGACACCAAAGGTTTTTTTGAGTCGGAGAAAATTGCCGAATCGCGGTGCGGGTGAGATATGTGGGAGTTGAACCGTACTAAAACCTCCAACCACTCATACTGAGCGTCCGAATCGGCTGAGGTCAGAACCCATGTGGTTATGTGGGACGGCTTGACGCGTTACGCACTCGACACTTTCCCTCGTCAAACACGACAACACAATTTTATTTACTCCATCTAATGTGACGCAGACGAAATAACTACTACCCAATACTTCCCACTGCTGGGCTCAGGTCTCCTCACTAGAGATTCACTAGTAAATCTATACAAATAATTCTATCTCGCTCTTTTCAGTACAAAACGACAGAGAGGAACATTACAATATGTCGACAAATGATATAGTTTTAAACTATTGCATCAATATTGGACACAAAGCGGTAAGTCTAATAAAATATTACTATACAGGGTGGATCTGTAACTTTGGACAATCTGACGTGGGGTGAATGACCTGGTGAAATACAACTTAGCACCATTTATATTTTTTGTATCGGTTAAACTTTTTTTTCTGACATTGTATGGAAAACGTACGACTATCGCTGCGGACTTCCATACTATGGTGAAATTTTTTTATCCAATTCCTAAAATTAAAGTGGTTCTAAGTTGTATTTCGACAGGTCATTCACCCCACGTCAGATTGTCCAAAGTTGCAGATCCACCCTGTATACAGGGTGTCCCAAAATTATGCGACATGAACGGGAGGTACCTTAAATATTAGAGATAGGATGTATTGCTGAAACGAAACATCATTTTATTTTTGATGTTTAATACTGCATTCACAGATTTTTCGTGAATTGCTTGGTTTGTCTGAATTTGTATTTCAACAGGTCATTCACCCCACATCAGATTGTCCAAAGTTACAGATTCACCCTGTATATGCACGACACTAAATAAAAGTATTCAAATTACAGATTCTAATATCAAACAATTCTAATTTACAAAAGAGAGCTTCAAAATTTAAAATTCAATGTTTCAATACTGAACAACTCTTAAATAATGAAAAAAGCCCACTTACGAACGACTGGGGCTTTGAGAGCTGTCAATTTGACAACGCTTTGAACTGTCAAGTTGACTCGCAGTTGACTTTGACAGATAATGACAAGAGAGAAGAGATAATAAAAGATAATTCGAGAGAGCATAGAGGTAAGTGTGTTTTTTTAAGTTAGTGTTTATGAACCGATTTTGATGACTCTTTTTTTGTCATAAGAAATCAGGACGTAGGTAATCGCATATAAACTTTTTTTAATTTTGACCAACTTCCAAGAGGAGTAGGTTATCAAATTAACTGTTTTTGGAACGAAGTTCCTTATCGCGCATTGTGAAAGGGGGCTAGAAGGAAAAAAATCTTACGAAAAGGTGTCACGACACTTTTTCTTTTAGATGATTATCGTTAGATGGCGCTGTGATCAAAATCTTTTAAAACACGTTCATTAATCGATAAGATATTTTTTAATCTAAAGGAACTTCGTTCTATTCAGGTGTCCCATGACACCTCTTAAGTTTCTTTTTTTTTAAATATTTGTCCCCGTATAACTTTACTTTGGGTGAACCGATTCGGATGATTTTTCCATACAAAATATCGTCGTTTAATTTTGTTTGAGATCACTACTTTTCACTATTTCTTTCCCAATGAACCGATTTTGACATTTCTTTTTTTAGAAAACCACAGATCACCAGAAGATAGACTAAACAAATTCACAGATAACATTTTGAAGAGGTTTTGTGTTTCGAGTGATATTATAAGTAACAGAGTAACAAGTCGAAGCGATGAATTACTGTGCTGTTTCACACAAATCATGGAAAATGCTATAATAAATATAATTGAGGTGAGAATTGTTCACAAGCTCTATTATCCACTCAACTGGGAACGTCACTATTCGCTAAATGACGAAACTGGGGACTTCGTTCGGAATCAATACCGTGTTTGAGCCTCTTTTTGAAAACATTTTTTTCCAATAATTTTTAATTTTAATTTTTAATCAAACCTTATATTTTTGTAAATCTTTATTATTAAACGACGCTGTATTGCATTTTCAGCGAAAATATATCATCTCCGTAAAATATGAGACGATTAAAAAATGTAAACAAAACAAGTTTTAGAACTGTGCTCAATATTGGCTCCTGCCACAGACTTGGCAAAAGTAAACAAACCAATTTGGTTGCCGATCCCAGTTGAGTGGTTAACTTGCACTGGATGCAGTGGCGTGCGTTCCATAGAAACAAAAATGCACTGCATACCCTAGCTTATCAAATACAATTAAAAACAAGAACGATTAAATGAGATATATTTCATCGATATATACTTCACATTGTTATTATTTACATGTATGTTAGTCGATGTCAGTGGCGTGCAGTCCATAGAAGAAAATACGCATTGCATACCCTAAAATTTCAAATTAATTAAGCAAGCAATAAAAATCAGTTAAATGCTGTATACTTGATAGAAATAGACTTATCATTCCTATTATTTGGGTGTACCTATTGAGTGTAAAATTATAATAAAATTCATTGTATGATGTAAATTTGTAAAAGATTAGGTTTTATTTACATTTCTGCATACCCTGACCAAAATGTACATGCACGCCACTGGTTGATGTGATTAAATTGATTAAGAGATAATAATAATATAATTGCACGCCACTGTCTGGATGTAACTATGTAAGTTTGGGTGGTTGGAAGCTAAGGACAAACTTCCCGGTTTCCGATTGAGATGATATTTTTCTTTAAAATAAATTATTTTAAGCATATTTTTTTGAGATGTTTCCAGAGCGCTACTTGTCCTTCTTTAAACGAGACTTGAAGAGAGTCCTTAATATTTTATTATTATTTATTTATTATTTTATAATAGGTCATAAATGTTGCTTATTTATTTTGTTAAAAAATGCAGTATTTTATTTGTTTTTTTTTTTAAGATATTCCATAATTAATTTTGTAAAATATTTGTCATTTACTAAAATAGCTCGTAAATCTATCCTTATCCACTCAACTGGGAACGTCACTATTCGCTAGATGGCGAAACTGGGGACTTCGTTCGGAATCAATACCGTGTTTGAGCCCCTTTTTAAAACATTTTTATTCAATTTTTTTTTATTAAACCTTATATTTTTGTAAATATTTATTACTAAACGACGCTGTATTGCATTTTCAGCGAAAATATATCATCTCCGTAAAATATGAGACGATTAAAAAGTGTAAACATAACAAGTTTTAGAACTGTGCTCAATTTTGGCTCCGGCCACAGACTTGGCAAAAGTAAACAAACCAATTTGGTTGCCGATCCCAGTTGAGTGGATAAAATATACACAGTAAAATTAAATTAATGTAAATTTTCCGGAAAAAAACATTTAACTTTTCCCCCATTTTTTTCATTTTTCAGCCACACACAGATCAACCATACAATTTACTAGAAGCATTAATAAGACTACAAAATAATTGTTCAGATAAAACTATTAGCAACATAATACAAAATTTAAAAGAATTACTCAAAAAAAACTCCTGTCAAAAAGGTAAGATACTTTATTCGCTAAGGAATGAACCGATTTTGATATAGTTATTTGTTTGAGAGGCGATGGTCTTCTGAATAGCATTTTACGGATTGCCGTGTTTGTATATTTTCTCTAGTTGAACCGATTTCGATGATTTTTTAATAGAAAGAAGGTACTTCTGTCGATATTCGGTATTAATTTTAAAAAGATTGAACAAATATTTTTAGATCTGTTTTTTAAAATGTTTATTTGCTGTGCGTGTTTGTGTGTATTTATTAGTGCTGTACAATTTGGCCGTTTAAACCGGCCACAAAGTTTAACCAGGTTAATTAGTTCAGCAGCCAGCTAATTAATTTAAATTAACCGGTAAAATTAAATTAACCGGTAAAATTAATTAACTAGTTAACCGGTTAAATTAATTAAACGGTTAACTGATTAACCGGTTAAATGGTTAATCGGTTATGTTAATCGGGTAATGGTTAATTAATTAGCTGGCTGCTGAACTAATTAACCTGGTTAAACTTTGTGGCCGGTTTAAACGGCCAAATTGTACAGCACTAGTATTTACATCTTCTTGCTGAACCGATTTCGATGAATCTCTTTTTGTTGAAAAGCAGATACTGTGTACAATATCTAATATAAATTTGATAAAGATCTGACTGGTAGTTTTTGTGCTATGCTTGAGAAATAGAAGTCGGTCGTTTTCATTTTTGTCATAAAAATATTATTTTACTAAATTTATTTTTTCTTATTTCAGGTAACATCAAAAAGGATATAGATTTTGATGATTTCATGAAAATAATTGGATGTGGCGTCGTTTTGTTGGAAAATCTAAAGGTAATTTATTTAAAAAAAAACT
Source organism: Trilocha varians (assembly GCA_030269945.2). NCBI lineage: Eukaryota > Metazoa > Arthropoda > Insecta > Lepidoptera > Bombycidae > Trilocha > Trilocha varians. Next base: position 13,299,626 of record AP028278.1, on the reverse strand, counting down.
TGAGAGGTGTCATGGGACACCCGAATAGAACGAAGTTCCTTTTGATTAAGAGATGTCTTATATTTTTTTTCCTAACGTAACGCGCGATAAGGAACGTGTTTTTAAAAGATTTTGATCACAGCGCCATCTAGCGATAATACTCTAAAACAAAAAAAGTGTCGTGACAACTTTTCGTAAGATTTTTTTCCGTCTAGCCCCCTTTCACAACGCGCGATAAGGAACTTCGTTCCAAATATATTTCTAAAATGAGACTGCTATATCTATTTGAAGAGTTTAATACGTTTTAAAATTTTTATTATTCATTTTTTCTTCATATTTAGTTTCGGTGTACTCTATGCATTAAAAATAATATAAATTTGTTTTCAAATAAAGTATAAAAAACAAAAAAAAAAATTACTATGGGAATAGATTCTCTAGCGTGGTGGACTATGCCTAATCCCTCTTCTGAGGAAACCTGAGCCCACATCTTCAGGGTGTATCTGTAACATTGGACCACTTTTATTTTTGGACTTTTATTTCAATAACATACAGGGTGGATCTGTAACTTTGCAATCTGAAGTGAGGTGAATGACCTGTCGAATACAACTTAGCACCATTTTTATTTTTTGGATCGGTTAAACTTTTTTTTCTTACATTGTATGGAAAACTTACGACTGTCGTTGCGGACTTCCATACTATGATAAATTTTATTATCCAATTCCTAAAATAAAAGTGGTTCCAAGTTTTATTTCGACAGGTCATTCACCCCACTACAGCTGGTCCAAAGTTACAGATACACCCTGTATATTCAGCCCTAATATTTATTTCTTTCAGTCATATAGAAAAGATTTAGATATATCAGATGCATGTGAATGTATGAATTATCTTGTAAATAACATAGTCGATCCTAAGACAGACAATGATATTGTCAGCGAAATTATTATTAATGAGGGAAAAATAGAAACAAGGGATGTTATTGAGAGGAAAATATGTAAGTATGACTCGTGGGGGACGGAGCGACGGGAAAGAGTGCCGTGGGCGTAACGCGTCGCGCCGTCCCTCCAAACCCCGTGCTGGGTTCTGGCCTCAGCCGGGGTTCGGACGCTGAGTGTGAGCGGTTAGAGGTTTTAGTGCGGTTCAACTCCCACATAGCCCGGCGGGGATCCGGTGATTTACTCCAACTTAAAAAATATTTTTTTGTAATTTTTCCTATTTTTTGTAATATTCCGTATTATAACAGAGTACTCATCACCCTCCTGTAATAAGTGCCATCTTTAAAAAATCACCCTGTATATCAGAAGATTAAATAAAATTTAAAGTATAGGAGTAGAGCTATAAGTACAAGGACTTTTTTTTCAGTTAGAGGAAATCACCGGGTATGTGGGAGTTGAACCGCACTAAAACCTCCAACCGCTCACACGGCGTCTTCCGCCCGACTGAGGCCAGAACCCAGCACGGGGTTACGAGGGACGGCGCGACGCGTTACGCTCTCGGTACTCTCTCCCGTCGCGCCGCCCCCAAGTTCAAGGACTGAAATTTACCTTAAAATCTTTAATTTAATTTTATATTACTAAAATACTAATACATTTCAGAACACCCTGTATATATTTTTATCAACAATTTCAGATAAAAAGGATCCCTCTGAGGTATTAAACTATGTAATGAAACATTACCCAGATAATCACAATAATACTAAATGCAATGAAGTAAGTGAAATTTATTTATTACTAATATTATCAAGGCTATCTGTAAGTGAACCGATTTTGATAATTTTATTAGTACTAAGTTACGTTATTTGTCAGTATCTTAAGCTAAAATGTAGATGAATTTGGTAGTTTCATAGTTTGTGATGTCTAAACCGATTTTGATGATGCTTTTTACAAATAACATGGATGAAATACGCACTTACATATCTCCTATTTAAAGTACTAATACCTTTTTTAAATGTATGTTACAGAAGTTTTTTAACTTGGACTGATTTTAAAGTTTTTTTTTTGTCATAACAAAAATAGCAAAATGAATTACGCTCTTACAAATCACCTATTAAATATAAGTGTTTATATGTTTTTATAATTTTCAGCCAAAAAAGAACTCTGAAAAACCGAAAATCGTAAGAACTCTGGGAAAAGATTTAAATTTAATCAAAATTGATAAAAGAAATAACTTAACTATGACAAATAATGATGAAGTCACCAAAAAGGCTGGTCCTATTAATCGAGAAATCGATACGAAAAAATCGATTACAAAATCGAATGAGAAAAAATCGATAACAAAATCGAATGAAGAAAAATCGATTACAAAATCGAATGATATCGATGTTATTTCAATCGATTTGGATAGCGGTATTGAAAATGATAACTGTCAAGCCTATTCGCTTGCTAAAACATTTTTTTATGAATTAAGCACTACTTTTGTTGAAGTACACGATTTTATGTAAGTACTAGCTGACCCTTGCAACTTCGTCTGCGTTACAAAGGGGTTCAAACAGTACTCGCAATGCCGTCGCGTTATTATTTGCACGGCCCGCAGTGCCCCACATATTCATTGCGTTTTATACTCGTGATAACTTCTAAACGAAAAGTCCGATTGGAATAAAACTAAAAGTAATTTACTTTTAAATTAATACTCTTGAACATAATACTTCATTTGGATAAGGTTTAATATAACAATACTAATTTAACGTTAAATTCATTCTTCGGATGAATTACATTTTTTTTGAACATAAAAGCATTTGTTGTGACTAAACTATGATAGTTAGATATATGCTGTCGCGGACTTTTTTGTTTGTCTTTCTAAAACCTAAAAACCCGTAGTACATCATTTTGTTCTAATGTCAATAGTTTTTGCAGCGTACGCATAAATAGGTTTTCGATTATTCGCCTTGTGTTACATATTCGATATTTTTATACGGATCCCTATTTTTTTTTTGAAAAATATAACTAGGTAGATTAGTATAACCTTCCTCGATAAATGAACATTCCAACAGTGAAAGAATTTTTGAAATCGGACCAGTAGATCCTGAGGCTAGCGCGTTCAAACAAACAAACAAACAAACTCTTCAGCTTTATAATATAGTATAGATTAGAAAGCTTCGTCTGCGTCACTTTCAGTTAAAAGGAAACAGCTAGTTTTTGCGACTGGCAATATGTGACCCGGACGAAGTTGTGCGGACAGTAAAATAAAATGGCAAATTTTATTTACTTTTCAATTTCCATATTTTTTTTTTACTTTTTTTAACAGAAACGAAGTCAATATTCTGATTCAAAAGAACAAAATGGATGATGATTCTAAAAAACGAATAAATAATAGAGTAAAAAAAACTTTGGAATACGTTGAAAAAATTACTGAGAAATTAAGAAGGTAATGTTATTAATATACATTTTTAGTAAATAAATCAGGTATATAGAAGTTAAACCGCACTAAAATATACAGATTACACTCCTGTCACAGACTTGGCAAAAGTAAACAAACCAATTTGGTTGCCGATCCCAGTTGAGTGGTTATATACAACGATTTTTAGAATCCTTTTCCGATATGCAGGTTTCCTCACCATGTTTTCCTTCAGCTTTTAGACAATGATATCAAAGTGATCCACCCTGTATAAATTCCTAAATGTAGGTAGATTAGTAAAACTCCCATTGTTCATAATTTTAATAAATTTTCAGAATAATAGACAGAGAAAATGACGAAGAGACGTCAATCAGAAATTATCTACTAAAGGCGGGAGAAGATGCGACTAGTGACAGAAGAATGGTCAAATATGAGTAAGTACAAACATTGGTACATATCGATACAGGGAAGGCGCGACGGGAAAGAGTGCCGAGTGCGCAACGCGTCGCGCCATCCCTCATAACCCCGTGCTGGGTTCTGGCCTCAGCCGGGCGGAGGACGTTGAGTGTGAGCGGTTGGAGGTTTTAGTGCGGCTCAACTCCCATATGTGCCACTCCCACGACAGCTAAAAACTACTAAACCGATTTCAAATTGTTGGAACGAAGTTCCTTATCGCGCGTTGTAAAAGGGGGCTAGACGGAAAAAATTCTTACGAAAAAGTTGTCACGACACTTTTTTGTTTTAGATGATTATCGCTAGATGGCGCTGTGATCAAAATATTTTAAAACACGTTCCTTATCGCGCGTTACGAAAGGAAATAATTTTTATGTGATACGTTTTAATCGAAAGGAACTTCGTTCCATCCGGGTGTCCCTTGACACCTCTCAAGTTTTTTATTAATATATTTTTCTATTTTCCAGGCAAGTCATTAAAAAATGTCTGGAGCAATGGAGTTATTCTCAATCAGCTTTAAAAATTATGCTAGCTTTAACCGATTTCATTTATAAAGAAAACTTTGTATTCGACGATAGCAGTTTAACTAGCGTTCATTATATTAACATATTTGAATAACTGCTATTTTTCACATGCTATTTTTAACTTCTCAAAAGTAGCAGGTTTTGAATTTGACTGTATTTTTTACTCACTAACACTCGCGCTTACACTATTACTAAACGGGTTCTTACCACGATTATTTTTAATTGAGCGATCCCGCTATTTCTTAATGACCTACCCGCAGTTCCTCAGTCTTCCCGTGATCATGGCGCTTGAAACAGTGCTGAAATGTCGGGATCGTTCAATTAAAAATAATCGTGGTAAGAACCCGTTTAGTAATAGTGTGAGTGATACTTTATTTAGGTTTTTAAGTTGATTATAAAAATTGTTGATTTGCAAGAAAATTGTGTTTAAAAAATCAGCAAGATGGACCTTTTGTGAACCATTTTAGATGATTCATTTACGATAGGAATTTTTGTAGACTTAATAAAATTTAAGATATGAATAAGTAGTGTTGATTCTAAAGAAGTTTCTATTTTTTATTATACAGGGTGATTTGTGGTGTGTGTGAATGATGTTACATATTGAAGGAGGATGATAATACTCTATTTCAGAAGTTCCTTATCGCGCGTTATCGAAAGGGGGCTAGACGGAAATTCTTATGAAAAAGTTGTCACGACACTTTTTTGTTTTAGATGATTATCGCTAGATGGCGCTGTGATTAAAATCTTTTAAAACAATTCCTTATTTTGTTTTATATGATTAATGCTAGATGGCGCTGTGATCAAAATAGAAGAGAGAGAGACAGACGTTTTATACTAATTATTATAACTTAAAAAAATAAAAATTTATTACAATTCCGACACTAATTAATCGAAAGGAACTTATGTCCCTTGACACCTCTCAAGTTTTTTATATTAGAGAAAACTTTTAAAATCCATGTAGCAGTAGAGTGTTAGCTAATACAAGTAAAACGAGCCCAAACTTGGTCTGTCTTGTTTAGTACAGGAGTTCTCATGACTACCGACTCCATCATCAGATCAGCGCCATGGTACCATATTATTGCATTGTCACGCGATATATATTTGCGTGCAAAATGTCAGCTCAATCGGAAACCGGAAAGTTTGTCAAATTTAGCTTGCAACCACCCGAACTTACATAGTTACACACGATTCCCTACTAATATTAATTGTGTGTTCTTTGTCGAGGGTCACCAGTTGTGGGTGGGTACCTACAGTGGACTTATGGCCAAAGGGAGATCTCCTTGCGGGCGAGGTAGTGTATGGTGGTCAGGCCGAAGCCCACTGTAGTAGATTTCAGATGTCGTATATATGCGAAGATTCTTACAAATGTCGTAACCGCGAGTATGGATCTCGGGCGCTATTATTGGTCGCCACATTATAAATGCGAAAGTAACTGTTACGCTTTCCCGCTTAAACCTCTCAACCGATTTTGATGAAATTTGGCACAGACAATCTTTAGATCTTGAAAAAGAACATAGGCTACCTTTTAATTGAAAGTGACGCTGACGCAGTCGCGGGCTCACTAGTATTTTTTATATTGTTACTGGTATATGACCATCAACCATCATAACCTTCAAATATGTACCATCATTTAAAAAAAGTTTATTGAAACTAGTTCCTATGTAGATTTAAGCATAAATTAGAATAAGTCAAATTATTACAAATGTTTGTATCGTTTTGTTTTACGAATCGATTTTGGAAAATAAATGGTTTGTTTTTTGAAATTCGCATTTTTCTACACCAAACATTTATATAGCAATAATAATGTAATGCGTAACGCGTTATGCCGTCCCACATAACACTGAGTTTTACTATCAGCCGAGGTTAGAGTAGTTGGTTTTAATGCAGTTCGACTCACGCATGCCCCAATTGTGAAGATTCCACTTCACTTCATTTCCTAAAACAACGTGTGGTGAAAAAACAAAGAAAAAAATAATTATTTTAATATATTATTTATTTCATTAAACATCACAATTGGTACATAACTACGATTACATTTAGAAGTATAATAAAATATTAAAAAAAAACAATATAATAAAAATAATTTGTAACAAAATCTACATCACTTACACAATTACTAAACGGGTTCTTACCACGATTTTTATCAAATGATCGATCCCGATATTTCGTTGTTACAAGCGCCATGATCACGGGAACACTGAGTACTGCGGGTAGATTACTTAAGAGCCAAATTTGTCTACCCTCTTAGTTCGTTTGCTATCACCCGAACTTGAACTCACATTTTGACACACTATATTGACAACATCAACTGTCATCTCACAGCAAGAATCTTTGGTTTTTCTTTGGTGTAAAGTCGTCATAAGAACCCGTTGTGTTAAAAAATATTACATTGAGAATCGTGTGGAATCATATATATTTTATAATCACAATAGACAAAAATCTAAGGAATACAATGACATGATTGCATAATACTGAGAATAATAATATAATTTATTATTGAATTCATGACTAAATAGCCCACGAACCCCTCAAAATTCCGTTCGTCAATTTTGAATCTTAAGTCTGGGATAATGTTCAATATTGTCTGATGTCTAACTCAAGGTAACTGCGCAGTTTCCAAAAATGTAATAATTCACGCAGTAGGCGACCATTACTTTTGAAAGATTGTATCTATTAGTCACAATTTCTCGACATATTCAAAACATTCCTCTGTGCGCCTGCGAAAAATGTACTTACACCGATTTTTACAACAAAAAACTCAAATTAGCCTCATCAAAGACTAGAATTTTGAACATTGAGAGATTTATTTGTTCATCAATTTGTTGAAAATAAGTTTCCTAACGTCATCATAGGGTGCTCTGATAGTCATTTCGAAATGCACACCGTCCTTATCTAAATCGAAACAGGCAATTATCATTACAGGTATTTCACCTCTAAATCTTCCTTCAGTACGAATGTATTTCGCGTCTTCGGAGATACTTTCGACGTTAAGCCCAAGACAAATGCAAACGACCTTTGCAGCATCATGTAGATTGTTCTTCGCCACATCGAAAGTCTCAGTGGTTTCTTTATATACTGATATGCAGTCCCAATTTTTCTTCCAATCGTCGTCGCATGGTTCAAGTTTAAGTTGATCGCAACAGTTCAATTTGAAGTCTTCTAATAGATAAGAATCTGGGTAACCGCGCACAGAATCTGGTTCCCCAGTATAAGGATCGCAATCGCGCACAATAAACTCTAATGTACTGGAAAATGTGCCTACACTCTCGAGGACGTTTAGTGGAAATCGAACGATGACTATAACGCTACCCTTTTCCTTGTACAGTTTTTTGAGAGAAGTTACAGACACTATTTCGAAACCTGGCGGGCATTTAACATTGACGTGGACGTCTTCAAGAAACTGATCTTTTAAGGTGTTCGTACACTCGTATTCTAAAACCACGCAGTAATGATAAATGTGCTTAATCAGGCGAACTTGATACTCAGTCTCATCTTCAGTTAAAGATATCGGCTCGACCGTTCTCAAAAACATGCCTAAGTCGCATTTGGCTTCATAATTATGTTCTCTGGCTACTGGCTTAATTTCTTCAAAAAATTCGTCTGAGAGCACATTCATATTAAAAGGATCCTCAGGGTTATTCGCTAGATGCTCTCTCAAAGCTTTTTCTAGTAAAACCAAGTCTGGTTTCGGCACGTTTACTATGAAATCGTTTATGAGTTTGGCGTTACCCGTTTCCAAAATGGCGCTGTAATACACAGCCCTGTCTCTTACTTCATCTTCTTCGTCTAACTGACAGCGAGCGAGTAAAACCTTGACATTTGGTAGCAATGTTGGCACTTGAGCCCCAAATTGAGCTACAGCTGAAACAGCGGCCGCCCTAACTGGGCCCGACTCTAGAATCAATCGATTGTAGATGAATCTTAAATAGCGTGCTGGTCGACGCGATTTAGGGCCTTCGCGTCCTAGCAAATGTAAAATACGGACAGCCAAAGTTGCGTGCTCGCAATCTTCGATGAATTCACACAAGTGGGACAGTCCACTCTCTTTAGCTTCCAGGTTTTCTTCGATCAAACTAATAATTGCATCAGCTATGGCCGATTTGTGGTTCAAACCGCCTGCTTCCTTCAACATTCTGACCAAAAACGCTGTCAAACACTGATATTTCTTCGGATATTTGCTGCAAAGCTGCCTGATAGCTTTCACCACAATAGTCTTGAATTCATCCGGGATTTCAGACACCAAACCCGAAATCTGCTTCAGTAATCTATCTATAGAGCTCTCAGTACTAGTCCCAAGCAATGTCGTGACGGCTAAAGTGGCTATGGAACGATTTGTATCCGAGATAAGATTCTCAAGTTCTATAGAACAAGCACCGACCACTGTGGCATGTTTTGTAGTCAACATAGCCAAAGTTTTGACACCGGCTAGCCTCAAAGTCGGTTTGGACGAACTACAAAACAGTTGTAGCACTGATACAACCGGTGCAAGGGCTTTTGCGGTATTGTGAATGTTTACAAGGGCTCGGACTGCTTCATAAGTTACCATATCGGATTCATGATGCAAGCAACCTTCGATAAACTTTATGTATGGTTGAGAAATCTCAGGATTGTTACAGAAAGGAGCTGCCACACGTATTAGTAGGCAGAGGGAGTACGGTGATTTTATTGGGTACTTTATAAGCCGACTCAGAAGTTTTGCGGTAGATATTTTGTCGTTTTTACGTGTTTGTAGTGTGACGCCTAACGCATGGTATGATACTATGGAGCTTTGGTTGATGACTTCCTGTAACGAGAGATAATGATTGTTTAATTTTTGTGTAATTTTGTGTATATATTGTTTAGGAGTGGTTTAGGTTTGAACTGTTTTTTTAATCTATATAAATAAAAATGAATTGTTGTTCGTTAGTCTGTAAATAAAAGGTTTAAATATTAGGTAGAAATGAATAGTAATGACCACTTACTATCAGGTGGCCTGTTGGGTAGTTTGACTACAATGCAATAAAACGTGTATTATCCAAGACATTCTTGTTTAGTACAGTTCCTATATCTTTAAATTCCCATCATCATAAGCTCCATGATACATTATTATTGCAACATACAAACAGGATGTATGAAGAGCACTCCCGAAAACTAAGGCTGGGTGGTAGTGATACATGGGATGTTAAGCCTTTTGCAAAAAAAAAAATGTCTGAATGGACCAGTTTCCTGGCCTATCATCACAGGTATCACTAGTGCTACCACCAGTCTTCGTTTTCGGGAGTGCTCTGTTTACACCCTGTATAATGTGTACAAAATTTTAAATTCATCAAGAACCAGAAAGTTGATTACATATTTGTATTTTTTGTAAATAAAAGCTTTTGTTAAATATAACATACCTGAGCCACTTGAGACAACCTGCAGACCATTTCTGGCGCGCTCGAAGACAAATGAAGAGCGGAAACTAATGCCGACGAACTAATGGCGGAGTTCTTATCAACAATGGCTTGTTTCATATATCGTTCTATAGATTGCATCATTGACTGATCTGTTACACTACATAAAGCTCTTATAGCAGCTGCCCTGTACAAATCTTCTTTACTATTCATGTCTTTCATCAAAGAAGATGTCACTATGATGACATCTTGCGCGATTTTACTGAGGTCTTTGATACAGAGATAAATCAACCGTCGAAGTGTCAAATCTTTCGATTGGAACAGTTTTGTGATAGCGAAGAAGAGTTCCGTCGGTTCTGTAGACGTTAAAATCTCTCCTTGGTTCAGTAAATACAGAATTTTCGTTAATATTCGCGAACATTTTCGGGCGTCGACAACGTTTTGATTAAACTCTCTTGTTTCCTGTAATACGATTGCTTTGTCCAGATTTTGATATGGATTGCCTTTATCATCGTCTTCGTCTTTAACATCTTGCTTTTGAGAGCTCATCTTGAGCTTTCTTTTGGAAGAAATTAGAAAATTCTGCGGCACGAAGGAATACAGTTTGAATGTACGGGTAACACAATACACATCCACCGTAATGTGGTGTTGTGAAAATTCAATACTAAATTTACAGGTCAACTGACAGTGACATGATGCTGACAGCTGTCAAAACGAGGGCTACCAGATTTTAAATGAAAAATACCTGTACTTTTTTTTTACAAATTGAAATGATTTCGAATTTTACCAAATGATTCATTGATTAAAGTTCTGAAATAAAGTAGTAATTGGTAACTATCAGGTGCTTCTTAAGTACTATTTGTAAAAATAAAAATGTTTTTGTAATTATTTTTAAAATCGAAGGTTTAAATTGAATAATGTCAAAACTGTCATTGATTTAGAACATTAATTATACCTGCTGGACTATTCAAACATTATTATAATTAGCTAAAATTAAAATTTATCCTACGCAAGAATTAAAAAAATCTAAAAGGTACGGTTTTTTATAAATCTGATAACACAATGATATTTTTTTCTTAAATCTCGGCACAGATATATTGTTACGATAATACATAGAAAATATATTTTTTAATATTTTTGTGTCAGTGAAATCCATTTGAAACCATTATAAGTCCTATAAAAACTACAAGAAATCAAACTATTCAATCAAGAAATTATAACAATAATCTTCGGACAATATATTTGAAACAAATTAAACCCAAATCATACTTGAACCTGGCTGTATATCCAAACACGTTTGCAATCATCAACAACAACACAAAGGTGTTTATAAAAAAACGCTCGATTGTATTGATTTTCTGAGGTCGGCCTCTAGATTTTAAGGGAATATTCCTTGAAATAAACTATTTATAAACTGGGTCCCGTCGCTACAGGATCGTCAGGCTAACACTTAGCTCTCTAGAATCTCGTATCAGCGCCCCCTACTAAATTACTCTAGTTATTTACCGATCCGTATCGCAAGTTCTACTTGAATTTCATTTTTGCGTATAATTATCATTGTTTAAAGCGAAAATGAGTTCAACTCAGCAACAAGAGTCCTTCGTTAAGGAGAGTTTGTTTCAATTTATTGCTAAAAACATTCCGAAAGCGGATATTAATCGTATTGATGATATCGTTCTGACCTATGTGATTTCGATGATGGAAGAGGCGTCCCAAGATTCCTGCTTCGACATTGAAGGTAAGTCTTTGCTTAATAATTTGTGAATAATAATAAAAAAAAAGAATTGATTAGAAAAAATAATAATTTTAAATTTAAATATTATTATTTATTGCGTCGTCATTGGATAAATAAAATAAAATATATATTTTTAATATCAGAAATATGTATACTAAATGATATACAAACATTATTTTAAATTGTAGAAAAATAATGTTGAAGAAAAAAAATTTTTTTTTTTCAATAAAAATATACTCACTATAGTAAAAAAAATTATTGGAGTTATCTCAAAAGAAAACTTTTCAGATTTTTCATTATTTATTACTTAACGGTCACCGTAACTCATAGTCTGCAATGCCAAAACGCACCCTTTCTATCAGCTATAGGCTAAGGTTAAAACAAAGAATTTTTCTACAACCCGATTTTCTGAATGACTGCACTAAGTGAGAATGAGGCTTTCATTTTAGGTCAAAATTTAATATTGAATTAAAAAGAAAAAATAAGAAAAAATAACTTGCCAGTTTTTTGGTGGGTATTTCTTTTTCCAAACCGGTGGTAGCCTTTTGACATCAACAAGCATGATTGTCATTAACATTGACAATTAATGATTCCATTTCATTGCTTCAATATCTTGAGAGTGGTTTGAAGAGTCTCCCTTGATGTGTCTGAAAGCATACTGTACCTTCGGGTTAGTGCTCACAAATACTGCAACCACTTGACTCGGCAGCGCTGTTCGTATTATTGACGAACCCAGGTTCATGGACCAGCTTTGGATCACCATACCCATTGTCCAATGTGGTTTGAGATCTAACATTACACCATAGGCGTTAAGTTCATTCCTACTTTGTAAACTTTAAAGCCAGTGGTGTGCATAATTTCGTTAGGGCATGCAGAAAACTAAATTTGACTTATTCATTTACTTTAGTGATAGTGATATAGCGGGCTATTTTCCGCAAATTGACGTCGTAATTGCGCCTATTTTGCGTGTGGGTGAAGAAATTAGGATGTACTCCAACCCAGCTCCTCTAGGAAGCCAGCCAGCTTCTTAGGTCTGGCGACCGCCTCGGAGACCAACCTCGGTGAGCCAAGGTGTATTGCCCGGTAGTGTGCGACTCCTGTGCACTTCAGCAGCACATGAGCAGCTGTTTCTTCCTCCTCCATGCAGGCTCTGCATAGCGGACTGTCAGTTATACCTAGGGTGAAAAGGTGTTTGTTAAACGGTCCATGTCCCGTTATAGCTCCTACTACTGCTTCATTTACTTTACAGTCTACAATAAATGTTCTCCCAGTTTTCGCTCAATACACGCAAACTACAGTAGTAGTTAGTACAGCTCTTGATTGATTTAAGTTGTTATTTTTACAATTTGAAAATCTAGCGAATGCAATGCATGTTTTACAAGCTTTATATTAACTTGCACTGGAACTATGTAAGTTCGGGTGGTATCAAGCTAAACTTGACAAATTTTCCTGTTTCCGATTGTACTGACATTTTGCACGCAAATGTACATCGCGTGACAATGCAATAATATGGCGCTGATCTGATGATGGATTCGGAAGGTGGCCATAGGAACTCCTGTACTAAACAAGATAGCCCCGTCATTTTTGGGCTCGTTTCACTTGTAGCTAGCACTTTACTGCAAGATATTCAGATTTCTATAAAATAATTTATTGCTTCTATGGTTTGCACGCCACTAAACACGCCTCATTCCAGTATCGGAGATAATAAATTCGATACCTCCCACGTAAGTTGTTGTATCTCCAAAACTGCAAATTTACAGTAGAGCGTTTCAAAGATTCAAAGTGAACCAAAATCTGCATTTATTGTTATATCTTTTTGAAATTTCGTATTTAAATGTAATATAATAGTCGTCTTAACGTCGTCAAAAGATATTTGAGTAATAATATTACTATGACATTACTATGAAACGCTCTACTGTAAATTTGCAGTTTTGGAGATACAACAACTTACGTGGGAGGTATCAAAATGTATCTCGTCAAATCAATTATCATTTATGCGAATGCGTCTTGCAAAATAAGCGACATGTCAAAGAGAACTTTTTTGTACGGATCATTAGTTGTCAGCTACTATAATACTTTGCCTGCGTCGTTTTTACTAATTATTTCGAGCCATTTTATTACTTGGGTTATATTATTTAATTTTAGTACGATTCCTTATTTCTTGTTAATATAAAATAAAATCTGCATATATTGTTAATCTTTTTGAAATTCTTTGAGTTATATTACATTTAAATACGAAATTTCAAAAAGATGTAACAATAAATGCAGATTTTGGTTCACTTTGAATCTTTGAAACGCTCTACTGTAAATTTGCGGTTTTGGAGATACAACAACTTACGTGGGAGGTATCGTAATACAGTCGAACCTAGATAAAGTCCAAGGAAAACACAAAATAAGTTTAAAGTTTTAAGTTATAGAGATTTTAAGTTATCAAGGGTCTATGTTAGGTCTCTGATGGGAAGGGAACATATTATTTTTTGAAGTTATAGATCTTTTTAAGTTAGTTGTTAAGTAAGGTCTGAGTTATCAAGGTTCTACTGTATGACATAGTCTTCCTCGATAAATGGACTACCCAGTACTGAACACAGCAAGAACAGATTTTTTCAAATCGGACTGATGTTTGCTGAAGTTAGCGCTTTCAAACAATTCCAACAAACAAACAGACTGTTCAGGTTTATAAGTGCAAATATAATAAATGAAGTGTGCATTACCGACGCATTGATGCCCGGATCACATATAAAACGAGAGAAAGAATAAAACATTCAACAACAATTGATCATCTCGCAACTCGTAGATGAACTCGTCGATGAAGTAACGATTAGGGATGTAAAGAATATCCGAAATAAATATGTGAATGTTTTGTCAAACGTTCTTCAGACGTATATAGACTTTATAGATCGCAGGGACTCGCTGAATGCAGGCCGCTACCAACAGGTCGCATTGGACCAAATCGCAAATATTTATCATAAAAATTTAAATCCTTAAAAGAATAAATATAATTTTGGATTAAACTAGCAAATCCAAATTCAGAGGTCATTATTTTTTTTTTTTTCGGGTATTTGCTCACCTCTTACTCCCACCACTGTAACTCCTATGTAGCCAGGATCCACAGCGGCGACCATCGTAATGACTCTGAGCAGTGAAGCCCAGGAACCCGAGGGAAAGCTAACTTGTCTTGGACCCTGCAACGAATTTAATCAGAAGATAATAGAAGGAGTAGGAAAACATGAGTTTCGACATCCCTTCTCGCAAAGCGGGAGACAATAAAATAAGATTGAAAAAGCATTAGAGGTCATTAGGAGCGGCAAATTTGTAAATGCGCCATTGCATTCAAACACTGTCTGGAAAACTAGACTATTTTTTACAAAATGAGTTCCCGATAGTCTGACCTCGATTTCATGCTCTGATATCAAAATGAATAAATGTATAAGTTTTCAATTTACATGTGTTTGCTTCCTGTATTGTTTGAACGTAACTTATGTGTTTTCAACGAGAAACCTTAGAAGAGTTTGAATAATAACACGAAGTGTCGAAATACAGATTTGGGTCGTATTATGATGCTCGCACACTGAACGAGCAACGCAATGTATATGGATAAATTCGATAAATATTTTTTGGAACGAAGTTCCTTATCGCGCGTTATCGAAAGGGGGCTAGACGGAAATTCTTATGGAAACGTTGTCACGACACTTTTTTGTTTTACATGATTATCGCTAGATGGTGCTGTGATTAAAATCTTTTATAAAACAATTCCTTATTTTGTTTTATATGATTAATGCTAGATGGCGCTGTGATCAAATCTCTTAAAGAGAGAGAGAGACAGACGTTTTAAACTAACTAATTATTATATTATAACTTAAAAAAATAAAATTTTATTACAATTCCCTCACTAATTAATCGAAAGGAACTTCGTTCTATCCGGGTGTCCCTTGACACCTCTCAACTTTTTTTATTTACTTTTTATTGTTATTTAAACAGACATGCTCATGGATCTACTTTCCATGACCTTTAAGGACTATCGTTAAGCCTCGTTTGAAGAACGACAAATCGTAGCGCTCGGAGAAAGCCGAAGAGGTCTATTTGTTTGTTCTGAAGTAAAGCAGACTTAGGCGAGCCTTAACGAAACAAAAATTGTCCATTTTTTATGCAACAATCGACGCAACACACCTATTATGTTGAAATACGGTTCGTTTCAGGAACACTTTTTTGCCACGCACCATCCGGCTATGGAATGAGCTCTCCTCCTCGGTATTCCCTGAGCGCTATGACTTGTCCTTCTTCAAACGAGGATTGAGGAGGGTCCTTAAAGTTAGGTCGTAGGTAGCGACCCCTCAGTGTCCCCTGACATTGCAGAGGTTCATGAGCGACGGTAACCACTTCCTATCAGGTGTGCCGTTTGCTCGTAAAAATCATTGGTGGATATAATTATTCAAAGTTTTATACGGTAGGTCGTAGAAAACCTCTACAGTTGTCCCTAATATTGTTTATGAGTGAAGGTAACCATTTATCATCAGGTGGGCAATTGAGGGTGGGCCTTACCTACCTATTTACCTGGAAGTATAAAAATGAAAGCACTTCTGATGAAACTGTGCCAAAAACAAAATAGTTTCATTGTGTGAAAGATCATAATTGTTGTAATTCACATTTACAAGGATTATTTCGCAAAACATTTGAACAAAAGAGATAAAAATATCAAAAGGAATATCACAATTTTAAATCTTACATGATGAAGTGTTACAATCGTTCTTTAATAATAAAAAATGTATTGTTTACTTCTATATATTAACAACTTAAATTATTACATTTATATTCTACATTTATTTAAAATTTATCTAAACTATACTTTTCAAATATTAAAAAGCATCTAATAACTCCAATTACATTGTTCATACCCACATTAAACTAACAACATTAAAACCTCATACTTTCTCAAAACAGCTATAAATCATAACTCTAAATTTAAACGAGATCGCAGACGGATAGCCTTGTTGATACGATCAATAAACATAGGGTAGACACCCCAGTACCTGTCGACGAATCAGAATGATGCCTAAGTTGGGAGGTGCAGGTTTTAGAGCATGCGTTTCGGTCTGAGAAACGCCCTTGCTGTATCGATCGTTGCACGTCTGGTTTCTGATTGAATTGTTGGGGCATCTCTTTGTTCGTTAAAACTTTGAATATTTTTTGAAGTTGTTAAAATATTGAGGTTGAAGGGTAATTAATTTAATATGTAAATATTATAAAGTTATAAGGGGTACCGTTAGATCTGAATAGAAAAAAAAACTTGTGAGGTGTCATGGGACACCCGAATAGAACGAAGTTCCTTTCGATTAAAAGATATCTTATATTTTTTTCCCTAACGTAACGCGCGCTAAGGAACGTGTTTTAAAAGATTTTGATCACAGCGCCATCTAGCGAAAATCATCTAAAACAAAAAAGTGTCGTGACAACTTTTCGTAAGATTTTTTTCCCTCTAGCTCCCTTTCGATAACGCGCGATAAGGAACAAATCAAGGAACTTCGTTCCAATTCTTTCAACTAAACTTAATTTTGTCAAATTTATCTTGCAAGATTCCACCCGAACTTACAGTCATCCAGTGCAAGTTAATATAAAGCTTGTTAAAAATAATGGATTTCTCAATACATTTTGTAATTTAGTCAATGCTTTTGCCCTAAGTTGTGTGATCAAAGAGTCATAGCGACTATGAATTTTTGTATGACAATTTGTCATTTAGTCGTGACCCGTCTAAGTTACTTCATATAAAACTAGCGGACCTGCGCAACTTTCGATTAAAAGGTAGCCTATGTTTTCTCAGGGTCTAAAGATTGTCTGTGCCAAATTTCATCAAAATCGGTTGAGAGGTTTAAGCGGGAAAGTGGGACAGACACACAGACTAAGCTTTCCTCTTTGGAGTTAGTGATTAGTGTAGATATAAGACGGATTCAGTTGGCCAGTGTGTCTTCATATGTTCCCACCTTAACTTCTTGTTTTCAGTCTCCTATTATACACAAGTTGATTCACGTGTCGCTTTGTTACAAACAGGGCGAGGTCAGCCTCAGTCTCATACATATTTCAATGACACTTAAGACGTAGTTTCAATAACAAAACTTTTTGTGTAGTAATATTAGGTATTTTAAACCCTTTTAAAACTTTTAAGCACAAGCTTTTACGATCCTGGATATCATGTAGCAGTAGAGTGTTAGTTAATACAAGTAAAACGAGCCCAAACACGACGGGTCTATCTCGTTTAGTACAAGAGTTGCTATGACCACCTTTCGTCACCATGCGACATACATCTGCGTGCAAAATTTCAGATCAATCGGAAACCGGGAAGTTTATCAAATTTAACTTGCAAGATTCCACCCGAACTTGCATAGTTACATAAATCGCAAATTAAAATAAAGCTTGTAACAACGTCGTTTTCTCTTTCAATAAATCCTTAAAATTACATAATGGATTTTGATGCGACTTTTATAATAGATGTCGTGATTCAAGAGGAAGGTTTATGTGTATAATACATGCATGATATAGTAGAGAAACACTGATCATTTTTAAAATTTTTAGATGCGCTGTCGTTAGTTCTACGCTTTCATAGTAAATGTCTGAAACCCTTGTGTTGCTGACGAAGTTGCGCGGGTCAACTAGTTAAATTTACTAAAGAAAAACAGCTCTTTAAAACTACGCTGAGTGCGAAGGACAGAGGGCGGCGTGACGGGAAAGAGTGGCTAGTGCGTATGGCATCGCGCCGTATTGTTACACGCGATCGGTGCACTTTAGATTGGTTTCATTCTGTCGTTCGTGATGTTGATTCTAGATGTAATAATTCTATAGCATTAAATTACTTAAATTCATGGAATTATTACCTCTGGAATCAACATGGTGAACAACAAACTGAAACATTCGAAGCTTTGAATGTGTGTGAAAAATGTCTATGTGTTGAAAACTGGGAGATGTCATGTCTTTAAATTTCCCCAAAAATCGGGTATTTCCCGTGTAAATCGTAGAATACAGACTTTTTTCGTGGTAATGGCTCTATGATTCGACAAATTATTAATTATTGCTCTAATATTAATCACATCTTCATAAATGGAAAAAAACGTAATTTATTTATTGTAATGTACCTAATCTATAACACCTTATCTATACTATAATATTATAAAGCTGAAGAGTTTGTTTGTTTGTTTGAACGCGCTAAACTCGAAACTACTGGTCCGATTTTAAATTATATTTTTGGAAAAAAATGGTGATATAAGAATTAATAATAATCAATAACCGCATTTATTTTCATTATCACGTGGAAATCTAATAAATGAAGATTAAATAAAACTGTAGTAAAAATGGGGGATTTCAAAAGTTTAGTTGGTAACCCTTAGAAATTTTAATTACGTCAAAGTTACGAAATGTCAAATGTCAGTTGAAAATATGTCATGTTTTCAAATATTAAAAAATGTTTTTAAAACTTCATAAAACAGCGATATTTCGAATATTTACGTTTGGAAAGTGATTCTGTGACATTTATTTTGTGTTGATGAATGATTTCTGCACATGTTTACAACGCAGGTAGGTATAATACAACTTTGTCTCAACGCGTGTTTTATGTTAATACTGTCAAATAAACGTCAATGTCATAGGCGCTTCATTATGTGTATGTACACAACTGGTGCGAGTTGGCTAAACTTCATCAACTTTGTTCCCCATGTACGTTCCTGAGGTAATAATTCTATGCTTAAATTATACATATTGCAGACTAGTTTCGTAGACGTATACGGCCTTATAAATACTCGGTACTGTCACAGGTTTCATCGAGACGGTGTCTGCGTACATTCCCGAGTTCGCGACCATGGATCCGGACCTAGTATTCGCTTGGGTACTCGATCTGGAAGCGGATATCGGTCGTCGTGACGACAACACTGATTCTAGTACTGGGAATGGTGAGTAGTTAAGTACTTGTAAGATCTATTATTACTAGATATACGTATATACATATACAGGGTGTTGGTGCCTGGTGAAACAATACTTTGAGGGCTTAATCTATATCACATTTCAAATCATATACACATACTTTTGAAACGGAGATAGTTACTTTATTTTCCCATACAAAGTTGAAAAACTATTATTTTGTATTATTTTTGACAACCCTACCCTGACCTACATTTAGCGTGCTATATCTATTTTCACGAACACAGGCGCATGTATCCTGTTTAGAATGTGATTTTTGTCCCGTGTATTATTACAATGTTCTATGATACAGGAGGTGACTAGCCGGCTTAAGTCTTTAGCTGTTGGTGTACGTCAGTACGGTAGGGTTGATCACGCATAATTAACACGTAGTTTTGATTACTTATAACTTATGATATATTATGCCTAGAAAACTCAGACTTGGTGGATGGCTTCTACATCAAGTATACTATTTGCTGTGAAAGTATTGTTTCATCGGATTTTAACACCCTGTATACAGTATGTAACAAAAACCCTGTTGTTCCTTTCCGTTCCGTTTTACTTGTATTAGCTAGCACTCTACTGCTACATGATATCCAGGATCTTAAAAGCTTGTATTTAAAGTGTTTTTTTTTCTAAAGACCTCTTCATGTTTTTTAGATGATTCGTGCAGCGACAAAATAAGTCTGACTTTCCAAAGTCTGACCGACACTCTAGCGAAGAAGAATCGGTAAGTATAAAGAATTACATTTAAAATTTGAGAAATTTTAAAATAAACCGAAAAGATTGGACTATTTACTGTGCGTTTTTGCATGTATTTCTCAAAAACTTATTTCAATGATTCCTTTTTCGAAAAAAATTGGCTGCGTCACATAGGGATTGTTCTCGGGAATTTTATAAAATAAAAGTAGCCAAAGTTACTCCTTATTACATAAGCTATCTGCCAGTGAAAGTCCCGTTCAAATCGGTCTAGCCGTTCAAGAGATCAGACAGAACAAACAGACAGATAGACAGACAGACAAACAAAATTTTTTTTTTTTTTTTCATTCACTCCAATTTTATTTATTTGTATAGATAATAGTGTGTAATAAAAATATTATTTCTTCCTACACCTCAGTTCTCACTCCAACTCGGAGAGTTCCTCCTACTCCGAGAAGGAGTTGGAAGCAGCAGCCACCAACATACGTCCGGTGGAATCTCGTCAGTTCGAGGTGTTGACTGAGATGTTTCCGAACGCTTGTGCTATGGAGGTGAGTGAATTTAAACTATATCGCTACAAGAAACGAAAAAAATCTAAAGTATAACATTTTTGATAGACTTTCAGAGAGGAGGTTAACTATTTTTGCTTTTGTTTGGGTGGACCAATTTAGTTGATTTTAGGAAGCAGATACTTTAGACATCATTCCTACTAATATTATAAATGCGAAAGTAACTCTGTCTGTCTGTTACGCTTTCCCGTCTAAACCTTTCAACCGATTTTGATGAAATTTGGTACTGACAATATTTAGACCCTGAGAAATAACATAGGCTACCTTCTATTGCGAAAAAAGGGATGAATAAAAAAACGGGCGACGTCGCGGGCAGCAGCTGGTTTTATATAAATTTGATAAAAACCTGACCGGTAGTTTAAACTATTCTTGAAAAAGACCAATCGGAAACCGGGAAGTTTGTCAAAGCTTTTTTGCCTCGCACCATCCGGCTATGGAATGAGCTCCCCTCTTCGGTATTCCCAGAGCGCTATGACTTGTCCTTCTTCAAACGAGGCTTGAGGAGGATCCTTAAAGTTAGGTCGTAGGTAGCGACCCCTCAGTGTCCCCTGACATTGCAGAGGTTCACTTACGATCAGATGGTCCGTTGGCTCGTCTGCCTACATGGCAATAAAAAAAGGTCTACTGCAAGTTAACATAAAGCTTGTAAAATATTGTTTGTTCGTTTTTCTGAGACGAAGTTGCCGGCCATTAATAATGAGGAAGGCTCTCGAATCTCGACCCCTTGCAATTCTATCCTATTGTTGCCAATTGACATCTGATGCGCAAAACACTGGCAGTTATTACCTAACTGCGATCAATTGCAAGATTATTGCTTCAAAATGGCTACCTAATCGATTGTCTTAACCACTCAACTGGGATCGGCAACAAAATTGGCTTGTTTTGCTATTGTCAAATCTGTGGCAGGAGCCAAAATTGAGCACGACGTCACGTTAGTTCGGAAACTTGTTTTGTTTACATTTTATTATCGTGTCATATTTTCTGGAGATAATGTATTTTGGTCCGAAATGTATCACAGCGTATTTTAAGAATCAATTACAAGAATATTAGGTTTAATTAAAAATCTAATTCAAAATAATATGGTAAAAACATTTTTAAACGATAGTGAAACAAGGTAGCGATTCCGAACGACCTCCGGTCAATTGAGCCCAGTTTTGCTATCTAGCGAAAATTGACAAACGAGTGGCTATACAGGGTCTAAACAGAACACTCCCGAAAACGAAAGCTGGTGGTAGTACTAGTTGTGATACCTGTGATGATAAGCCAAGAAATCGGTCCATTCAGACAATATTTTTTTGCAAAAAGCTTAACATCCCAGGTATCACTAGTACTAACCCAGCCTTCGTTTTCGGGAGTGTTCTTCATACACCCTGTATGTATTAGCGATGAGCGATAATTGTTGATTGCAGAATTACAGAGAATAAGTATGTCGTTTCTAGAAAGATTCCCTTCTGAGGGCATCGCCTGTCCTTGACCAGATATTACAAAGGGGGGAGCTCATTTAAACTCGTTCCAAGTACTATGACCATTGAAATGAGCTCTGTATTGAGTTTCAAGTTATTGTGACCTTAAAATGTTGTACTTTTTTATCACTGGCTAAAAAACGGTGAAAGAAAACATCGTAAACCTGTATATTTGAAAAGGATGCAGTAAATCAGATTCAGGATCCATGTTTTTGCGTGTATTTCTTTTTATATGAACCGATTTCGATGATGCTATGAAGCAGACATTTTGGACATTGTCTCATATAAATTTGATAAAGATCTGTCTGGTAGTTTTTGTGCTATGCTTAAGAAATGGAAGTCGGCCGTTCTAATTTTTGTAATAAAAATATTTCGTATACAATTCTAGATAAAACACTGCCTCTCCATCGCTTTTGGTGACGTGGAAAAGGCAGCTGCAACTTTGCTTCATCGTCAAGAACTTGGTATAACCCAATCTGCTTTACATGCGCCAGTGCACCGCACTAAACCTGTCGATGAACAGGAGGTGAAACAACGCATTATTGATCGGTAAGTGTCAAATAAATCTGCGGTAAAATTTTAGATGGTGGCGTGCAGTTCAAAGAAGGCAATACGAAAATAAGTAGTGCATACACTAAAAAACAACAAAAATAAGTTAAATGCGTTCGTCAAGTTGACAGGCACAGGAAATGGTATTATTTGTTTTTTAATATGTAGTACGTAAATAAATTAAATAAGTTAAATAGATTGTTAAACTAACTATAACAACACATTTAATAAATTTTAAAAATCTTTTTCCGATATGCAGGTTTCCTCACGTTGTTTTCTTTCACAGTTTTAGTCAGTGGTGTTTTGAAAAATAGCACATAACTTTTTCACATTAAGATTTAGAGGTACAAGCGTGAACCCACGACCTCCCGTACGGAAGGCAAGCGCTCCAACCACTACCCCACCACAACTTTTTGTTGTGGTTGTTACAGTACAATTTCAACACATTTATCATGCATGCACTTTCTCATATAGCCATTAGGATAACAATCATACAGCATAAACTTAGTTATAAGATTTAATAAGGCACTACATGCTTAATTTTGCAACCGCATCACGGCAACTATATACAACTATCACAAACGAAGCCGACGTGAACAGCTCAGTTTTATACTATTGTTTCATGTCGCACTACTCTAACTATACAACTAGCCATACCAATATTGTTATCTTAATATAACCTTATTCTTGTTCATTCTTAAAACAAATTATTGTATTACGCTAAGTGTTTTATGAAATAAATAAAATACTTAATATAAAACTTATCTATAGCTACTCCTACGTTGATGAAAACTCCGGTACAAAGGAGCACCGCCCTTTGGCTCCTAAATTTGAGCCAAAAAAGATGGTTCGTTACCGCGACAACAAGATAGTATCGCTCAAGGGAGAGCGTTACACTGAGGTGAGTTGTGTAGACTTTCCATAGACATAAAATACATTCCATAGACACAAGAGACTTTCCATAGACACGAGATACATTCCATAGACACCATAAACACACACAAAAGATATTCCATAGACACAAGAGATTCCACAGACACATATTCCTAAACCCTGAGCAAAAAATTGTTTTCCAACTCTCTGATGGAGTCTTTTGAAAACACGTTTGAAGAAAGGTATGTCATAATACGTAACTATTTTTGGTCCTTCGAGCCGGATTATGAACTATGGGAAAACCAACATCTATTGAAACAATGAAATAGACTTCAAATTAGCAACAATGTTTCAGTGGTTGGCAACCGGCAAAATGCTGAGTTTCGGCCGTTTTGTGTGTGAACTTTTTTGTTACCTTTTAAATATGTGTCTGTATGTTCTTTTTTACACACAAATAAACTTATGTCAAAATATCTTATTCTCACGGTCCTTTTTACGAATCAGGTGCCAAAATCGGGCGCCGACGAAGAACACTTAAAGAAGCCAAAGAAACAGCACTCCCCTTAACCATTAACAACAAGTCAGTACAGTGAAAGGGCTTCTAGCACTTTCCCTTCTGTCTCCAATATTGATGTTGTGTCCCTTCGTCCGTACGTAGTTCTATCCCTTTCTCTCCTATGCTTCTCCCTATCTTGCATCTCTTTCTTGATGTTTAACTTGGCGTTCGATGCTAACGGTAGTGTAAAAAGTAGCAGTTTTGACGTCAAAAATAGCAGCTTCAAGAACGATGTCTATGGAAATAGCATCAATTTGACTGTCATTCCAAATAATTATGGAATCATGAGTAGCATTTATTTCGTTGATAATAGCAGTTTCGGTAACGCTATAATGAAAAATAGCAGTTGCAATGTAGATCAACGTTTTGGTAACAATCTCAATGTTAAAATTTTTACAGTAATTAACTGCGATTTTGTTAATTATAAAAAAGATTCCACTAGTTTTAATTTATTAAGTGACAAATACGTATTTAACTTTCTAATATTTAGCGATAAAATACATTCCTATAATATTAATTCCTTCCCGAACATTAGTAATAATATTGAACACAATTTTAACTATTTCAAATATTCATCAATCTTTACATCAAATATTTATTACGAAAATTCTAATGGGAAAATTAAAATCCAAAAACCATTTAAGTCACATAACAATGACGTAATAAAATTAAATGACATAAACTATTTCAAATTTAGCACGTCATATAGTTACAAAGTGACATCACACCATAGTGACAATTTTTACAGTAAAATTGTCACGTCACAAGACAGTGATGAATCTTACAGTGACCAAGTGACGTCGCATCGCAGTGACATTTTTTACAGTAACACCGTCACTTTTCACAACAGTGATGAATATTTCAGAGTCAAAATAACGTCACATCATAGTGACAAGTTTAACAGTAACATCGTCACGTCACAAAATAGTGATGAATCTGACAGTGACAAAATGACGTCAAAATACAGTAAACATTTCAACAGTGACCCGAGAAAATGTTTACGCAATTTTACATATTATTATTCCATGTGTTCAATATTATTACATATGTCCCTTGATAATTCCCTATTATTATATACGTACGGACGATTCGTAGTTAGATTTAGAAAGAAAGCGCGTCAAATATTGAATGAGCCACCAAAACCATTTTATTGTACTGATTTATTTTACAGACTTTTGTCACAATTTATATTATTATTTATATTTATTATTAATTTTAAGTTTAAATTAATTTTCAGTATTATTTTAGGTTACGATCGTTGTATCTTAGTTTTATTTAGTCCGTTTGTTATTTTAACGAATGTAATTCCTATTTTTAAAGCGTTTTACGCGTCTGTGATTTTGATGCCATTTGTTGTTTTTAATTTGTTTTATTGCGCGGTGACGTGATGTCACGTGCCTTTAGGCTGTACGGTTCGGTGGTTCGTGCGTGACAGCTGACGTTTTTGGACAGCTGTCACTTTGACAGATTTGACGTTTGTCAAATGACAGCTTTTCGGTTTGATTTTGTGACTGGTTGTGATGTATTACGAATTTTGAACGTGTTCCAAGACTACGGGTTTAAGCACTTTTTTTGGGACGGTGAAATATCTAGAACGCTGTAAAATGGTTATAAGTGCGACTTTCCCGTGAGTTTTTTAATGATCTCAAGTTCTTACTGTAAAATAATTTAATACGATACATTTTAGTATCGTTTTTTGACATTTTTTTTAATTATTATAATATAACGTTTTTGATAAAAATGTTTAGCGCACGAATCATCGGAACGATTTTTAAATTCCTAGACTGATTTTAATGTTTTAATTTTATGATCTCATAGAATGAGGAATGTAATCTGTGTGTGTATTCGTTTTGTATGTTAATTGGAAAAATAAGTGAGATTTAATAATGAAAATGGTGTGAGCGACGGTAATCATTTACTGATGGTAAATGATTACCATCTTGCAATAAAAAGAGACAGCTCAAATAACAAAAAAAAAAACAATTATTCTAAGACTTACTTAACAAAGTGACAACTCAACAAAGTGACAACTCAAAAATAGTGACAATTAATACAGTAACATAGTGACAACAACTACAGTGAACACTTTAACAGTTGTTGTAAAAATCTCACTTATTTTTACAATAAAACGATTGACAGTGATTTTAAAATTAGCCCAGCTAAAAAATGATTGGTGATTTTAAAAATTGACAAAACCATTGGTGAGTATAGACACTTTAAAAGATTATAAAGATTCACGCACACTGAAAACTTAATTGTCTGTGGTTTTGACAGACGCAAATCCGGCTACAGTATGCGGTGATCTTTATTGAAATTGTCAATGATAATTGGTTCACATGGATTTAATTAAAATAATCAATTAAACCACTCGTCTGTGTTCGTCAGTTTTCGCTCCATTACGAAACTGGGGAGTTCGTTCGGAATCACTACCGTGTTTGAGAGTCTTTTTAAAATCATGTTTTTCCAAAATTTTAATTTCGATTTTTAATTAAGCCTATTTTTTTTTAAATCTTTATTATTAAACTACGTTCTATTGCATTTTCATCGAAAATAAATTATCTCCGTAAAATATGAGACGATTAACAAATGTAAACGATACAAGTTTTTGAACTGTGCTCAATTTTGGCTCCTGCCACAGACTTGGCAAAAGTAAACAAACCAATTTTGATACCGATCCCAGTTGAGTGGTTAACGTAGATTTATCTATCAATAATTAAATCCATGTGACATTAAACTACTAGTCAAAGTGTCTGTTTAAAATATTCTAAAAAAAACAATGGTGAAACTTTCGAGTAGAAAAAAAAATGAATTTTAGCCAAAATTGGGTGCTAAAAAAATTCAATTTGACTTAAAAATGCCAAAAGAACATTTTACACGCATTGAATGTATGTCTAATTTATTTATTTTTAAGTTTTAAAGCGAAGTATTTTTCTTTAAAATGGTAATATATTTTTATTGAAATCAATCCATTTTGAATATGAATTATTTAATGTTTTTTTATAATAATGTTTCGCTATAGTTTACAGCTGCGAAGTACAAATAATTAAGAATCTCTTTTTAAATCATTTGCTTAATTTGTAATTTTAGGTTATGCGTAAATTATTTTAAGAATTTTTTTGTGTGATTTAATTTTATGTATATTTATTGACATCGATGTATAATATATTTGACAATCACAATTATACATTCCCAAGTTTTGTAAAATCTTACTGATTTTAAATTTAACTTCAATATATCTTCAAATCATACTACCAATAACAAGGCTATTAAATAGACTATACTTCTATTATTTTAAAAGCACAAATTTGGTTTCAAATAAAAACTCTACGACATAACCTCAAATCATAAAATATTCGTAAAAAATAAATCATAAAATTTTACAACTTTATGGCTGTAAAATGTCATCCATAAATGGCACCACTAGACAAACGCCAATTTTGGTCTTTTCCCCGTTTAGTGGTTGATTCGAAGATATTTTGAAGTTAATATTTTAACAGTAAATTGTAAGGACCATCTCAAATTCTTAAGGCCGGTTGTCTTAAATATTAACTAAAATAACATAAATTGTAAAATAAAAATAACTGAAAAAAAAATCATAACAGTATGTTATTATTCAAACCATTTTTTGCATACTTACCATTCGCTGTGATACGAGGTGTTATCGGCCCCAACCATGACCAGACGTTAGGACACGCGGTCTATTAGACCCCACCTTTAACATTGCTCTTCGAACCTACCTTGTCACACATAAAAGTTGCATTAGGGATCATTTAGGCCTCGTTTATTAGTGAACGTGGTTTTTTTTTTTTTTTTTTTTTTTTTTTTAGTTGGAGGAAATCACCGGATCCCCGCCCGCCCCGCGGGCGGGGTATGTGGGAGTTGAACCTCACTAAAACCTCCAACCGCTCACACTCAGCGTCCGAACCCCGGCTGAGGCCAGAACCCAGCACGGGGTTATGAGGGACGGGGCGACGCGTCACGCCATCGGCATTCTTTCCCGTCGCTCCGTCCCCGGACGCCGAACCGGTAGCCGCCGGCGAATACGGCCACCGGCTCTCTCGGTCGGCGGGCTTTCCGAAGCCCGCCAAGATGGGACCGCGTGTCACCCTCCCACGGAATACCCCGCTGGGTCAGAACCAGCGTGGGTCGGGGAGTACGCGGTCTACCATCCCCCGGTTGCTCTAACGTAAGGGCGTGTTGAGCGAGACACGGCACCTTCTTGGGTCCCCGCTCGCACTCGCATGCGTTGGGGACCCGAAACTCTTAGGGGGCCAGAATCCGGGCCAGACCCCGGTCCCGACCCCCTGCTCGACGGCGGCGGGTTTCTGCGTAGAGAGAAGAGCTTTCTCTCACACGCCCCGCCGCCTGCTTCTGCGAGATGGTGGACTCGCAGAAGTCGAGCATCGCCTAGTGAACGTGGTAGGTTCAAGAATTCTAATAGGTGGGCTATGTCTACTGACATTGTAAGCGATGGTTACCACTTGCCATCCGGCCATAAGCTCCTACGATGCAATTAAAAACATTTATCTAATAAAATTATGTTTGTCTTAAACTGTAATAGTCAATACTGTAGTTATTTTAAACTGGCCTTAAGAACGATTTCTAAAACCACGCACACGTTATCGTCCTCTATTTTTGCCTCATGCAATTATAGATGACAATTTTGAACCCTATTTTTATCTAATAAAGCTGTAGGTAAGAAATTCGACGCCTATAATTTTCTGATGCATTTTATGATTTTACGATTTATTCCAAAATTAATTAAAACTATTTACAGTTGTACAATCACTTACACAATTACTAAACGGGTTCTTACCACGATTGTTATTAAATGATCGATCCCGATATCTCGTTGTTGCAAGCGCCATGATCACGGGAAGACTGAGTACTGCGGGTAGATTACTTAAGAGATACATCTGTCTACCCTCTTAGTTCGTTTGTTACCACTGGAACTTGAACTTACTTCTCGACACACCACCCTAAAAGTATCGACTACAATTTTTGACGTGACAACGTCTTCTAAATTGGTTTGGGGGGTGACACTTCACTTCACTGCGTTACGCTCCGCTCACGTTATGCGCTCACAATGAGAGCGAGTGAGAGGCACGCGTGTCTGTCTCTCTCGCTCTTAGGCGGGCTAACCATGCCCGAGTCGTTGTCACGTAAAACTTTCGCCCGTATACCGACTTTACAGGCAACCAATTTTTTTTCAACTTCAATGCTAAGTGTGCGTGGTTCTTTACATTCCACACGTTTTTCATTCGTTTCTTCGGCGTCAAAATCACAGATAATTTGTCTATGCCGGGAACAAATAAGCATTTATTTGATGTATTTCTGTGTGTTGTATTTTTAAGTATTATTTTTGTGAAATGGTGAGCGCATATCGATTGTAATACGAATGTATTCGAATAATTATCTATTTGACCCTTTTAGTGTTGTTTTATTTACCTTAGTCCTTATCCTGAGTATGTTATGATGAAAATAATTTAGCCTAAAGAAAAAACGAGAAAATAAACTTGAGAGGTGTCATGGACACCCGAATAGAACGAAGTTCCTTTCGATTAAAAGATATCTTATATTTTTTTTCCTAACGTAACGCGCGATAAGGAACGTTTTTTTAAAGATTTTGATCACAGCGCCATCTAGCAGTAATCATCTAAAACAAAAAACTGTCGTGACAACTTTTCGAAGAATTTTTTCACACCGCGCGATAAGGAACTTCGTTCCAAAAATCAAGACAATGTGTTTTATGTATATACTAATTTAAAACACAAATAAAATAATAATCAAAATCGGTTCAACCAACAAAAGTCCTTGCTCCTTTATGTCAAACAGGAACTTTGATGAAAAATATTATAAAAACAAATTAAAACCTATTTTGAAGATAAAGACAAAGTAATTTACAACAAAAATATTTAAATAAAAAAACAGTTCTATGTAAAATATATCTAATTTATTTACATCAGTCATTACAAAAACCTTAATTTATATTATACAAATCTTACTATAACATAGAAAAATAGAAAAAAAAAACAATAAATTATACAGTTTTAGTAACAATATACAGGGTGTCCCGAAGTCATACAAAATTTAAACAAATTTAACAGACACTGCATATATTTTACTATATCTAAAGCCACATTTCCATACTTCCTAAATTTAATTGTGTGAAAAATTAACTTAAAACGACATAAAATTTTATGCTATATCTACTCAGGACACCCTGTATAATAAATGATTTAAATGAACTGACTGAAAGACCTATATGTAGTAAGTCTATAAATAGAAATTCGCACACCCCTATTTCATAGATATGCACTAATGATGCTGATTGTATGTTTGTAGTAGAAACAGTTTTTTTATTACAATGTATAAAGATAATTTGCAACATTGCAAATTTAATATTTAGATTGCATTTTAACCTCTAATGTGTAATATTAGCAAAATCGCAATGAGGAAACTACTTTGCCATTGGGAAAAACTCACTTGCGTTTTTGCATGTATATCTTATCTATATGAACCAATTTCAATGATTCTTTTTTTGTTAGAAAGTAGATACTTTGGACATTATCTCAGATAAATTTGATAAATATCACATCGATAGTTTTTGTGTTATTTTTGAAAAATGGAAGTGGGAATAAAAAAAATACTTCATCAAAGGTTAAAATGCATTCCAGTTACAAAAAAAAACATAAAACTACTTACCTATTATTATATTACGGACGATATTATTATAAAAAAAGCGTTTTATTTTCTCACTTTAACTGTACACATTTAAATAAACTAATATTTACACGTAAAAACTATGTTTGGTCACTCTTTTAATGCACTTTTCCACTCAAATGTTTTTTTTATAGACACCGTTTCAACTTTTTATCACTTTTTATATTAGGCAAAACTTGTCAAGTAAGATCATTTTACGTTTTTTTATACAGGGTGGATCTGTAACTTTGGACAATCTGACGTGGGGTGAATGACCTGTTGAAATAAAACTAAGCACCATTTTTATTTTGGATCGGTTAAACTTTTCTGACATTGTGTGGAAACGTACGACTATCATTGCGGACTTCCATACTATGATGATTTTTTTTTTTAATCCAATTCCTAAAATATAAGTGGTTCCAAGTTTCATTTCGACAGGTCATTCACCCCACGTCAGATTGTCCAAACCACCCTGTATACAGAGTAGTTTATTAATAATGAAGATCATGATAGTTGATGGTCAACAGTAACAATATTATAACCAAATATGGTATATCTTAGTAAACGCAACTTAAATATATCGTAAATTTGTGCGTTAAGATTGTCTTACTATCGCTGATGTCTGTATGTGGCGAATTTTATGTACCTATTTTGTTATATTCCGTAGAACAGAGTACTTATCACCCTCCTTCAATACATACCATCATTAACAAATCACTCTGTATAGTCCTTTTCGAACTAAAAAAAAAATATTAAGGATACTCAAAAATTGCAACTCAGTGATCAAATTAAAAGCACCAGCTTTCAAGACATTAAAATCGGTTCACTCAAAAAAATAATCTACTAAAAGTAGTTTATGAGTCCTTTCACAATTATATTTTATACTTGACAACATTTACCAAAAAACACCAAATTATTGGCCATCATTGGCTATCACACTATTTGACCAACTTTTCTTCATCGGTCTATTCAGCCAACATTTGTCCCAATGTTTGTCCAACAGTGCCTAGTTCTTCAAGATTCGTAATTCATTCATGAGTATAAAACACTAGTTGTGGATTAGAATCGTCCGGGGACATTTCTAGTTGTACAAATTGTGGCGTAGTTCGAGCTGATTCGTACGAATTATTTCCGTTTCTTGATAGAGAATTTCTTGATCTGTAACATAAATATAATAAAAAACTTGAGAGGTGTCAAGGGACACCCGGATGGAACGAAGTTCCTTTCGATTAATTAGTGAGGGAATTGTAATAAAATTGTATTTCTTTAAGTGAGAGAGACAGACGTTTTAAACTAACTAATTATTATAAGTTAAATAAAAGATTTTGATCACAGCGCCATCTAGCGATAATCATATAAAACAAAATAAGGAATTGTTTTAAAAGATTTTAATCACAGCGCCGTCTAGCGATAATCATTTAAAACAAAAAAGTGTCGTGACAAAGAATTTCCGTCTAGCCCCCTTTCGATACCGCGCGATAAGGAACTTCGTTCCAATTAATTTATTAATACTTTTCATAGTATAAAACAAAATCGCTTTTTAATAGATAGTGATTCAAGAGGAAGGTTTATGTGTATAATACATGCATGATATAGTAGAGAACAATGTGATGACGTAAATAATGACAATTCACTAACTGATGTTTCCATTTGGACGCAGACGAAGTTTCGCGGGTCAAGTGATAATCTATTATAAACTCACTTCGCCTTCGCGTGTGTAAGTATATGTGACTTCAGGTTGGTGCTCTGCGCGAACTTCTTGTTGCATCCGTCGAACGGACACACGTAGGGACGGTCGCCGGTGTGGATCCGGACGTGGGTTCTGAAAAAAATTAAATTAATTTTAAAATAAAATACAAGCTTTTAAGATCCTATATATCATGTATCAGTAGAGTGCTAGTTAATACAAGTAAAACGAGCCCAAACACGACGGATCTCTCTGGTTTAGTACAAGAATTTCTATGACCACCGAATCCATTACATTATTGCCATTTTGTCATATCATTGCATTGTCACACGATATACATCTGCGTGCACAATGTCAGCTCAATCGGAAACCGGGAAGTTTGTCAAATTTGGCAAGATTTCACCCGAACTTACATAGTTACATCCAGTGCAAGTTATAAAGCTTTCAAATGATGAGTTACTCGCCAAGCTCATTTTATTACATAATCGTTTTTTTTTATTTATATATTTAATGTAAAATTATATAATACTGTACAAATACTAAAAAAAAATGTTCATTATACAAAAAAAAGACATGCCCGCTGAGTTTTTTACCAGTTCTTCTCAGGACCGAGGCTATAATTATTATTTTTTGTGTCCGAACTGGTGGTAGCTTTTAACTTTTGACGTCAACAAGAATGAGTACGTCATCAATGGTGAAAATAAAGTATTTCATTTCAAAAACATCTTTGTGACGCAGAAGAAGTTGTGTTAGCTAGTAATGTACAATACTTACCGTAAATTGAAATCTAAAGAGAATCGTTTCCCGCATCCTTCGAAAGTACATTGAAATGGCTTCTCTCCCGTGTGTACTAGCTGATGTCTTTTTAATTTTGAACTTTCTACGAAGGCTTTACCTGGAATATAATATTACATATATAAATAAAAAAACTTGAGAGGTGTGGGACAACCAAATAGAACGAAGTTCCTTTCGATTAAAACATATCTTATTTTTTTTTCTAACGTCACGAGCGATAAGGAACGTGTTTTAAAAGATTGTGGTCACAGCGCCATCTAGCGATAATCATCTAAAACAAAAAAGTGTCGTGACAACTTTTCGTAAGATTTTTTTCCGTCTAGCGTCCGTCACAACGCGCGATAAGGATCTTCGTTCCTATAATTAATTAAGTTATAATATAAAAATAAAATTTTATTACAATTCCCTAATTAATCGAAAGGAACTTCCTTCCATCCGGGTGTCCCTTGACATCTTTCAAGCTTTTTTATAGTAATTTTTTTATTAAATTTTATTGATTAGGTTATGCAGTGCTTATTTGCTTGTATGAACTGCACGCCACTGAATTGCTATCTCTTTCGCTCACGACTAGCGATCTTCCTGTTATAATAATTCGAATAGTAATAAGTAAACAATGACATACCACACTCAGCGCACACGTGAACTCTGGGTCCGTGCGTGTGGAGATGTTTCCTCATGGCAGAGTTGTCGCGGAACATTTTTGTACATCCTTTGTGTGGGCAAGCTGAAACAATTATATATCTATTATTAGGCTGGACCGATTTGGATGATACAGGGTGGATCTGTTACTTATACAGGGTGTATCTATAACCTATAGAGGGTGGATCTGTAACTTGTACAGGGTGGATCTGTAACTTGTACAGGGTGGATCTGTAACTTATACAGGGTGGATCTGTAACTTGTACAGGGTGGATCTGTAACTTGTACAGGGTGGATCTGTAACTTATACAGGGTGGATCTGTAACTTATACAGGGTGGATGTGTAACTTGTACAGGGTGGATCTGTAACTTATACAGGGTGGATCTGTAACTTATACAGGGTGGATGTGTAACTTGTACAGGGTGGATCTGTAACTTATACAGGGTGGATCTGTAACTTATACAGGGTGATTTGTTAGACAGGGTACATATTGCAGGAGGGTGATGAGTACTCTGTTCTAATACGGAATATTAGAAAAAATAAGTAAAATTACAATTTTTTTTTTTTTTTTAATCTAAATTCGACAAAACTACCTCAAACATAAGCAATTTCGGCTTAAAGAGTGTTGACTAACGACCTCTAGTGATCGCGCGCACCCCACACCTCCGCAACACCCATCAGCTGTCGAAAAACCATCATTTTGCAAGAATTTTAGGTATTTTTAAGTTGCGATTACTAAGGCATTAAGCCATATTCTTTGGTAATAATATTTTTACTGGTCATATATAACCATCAGCTACCATGACCTTCAATATGTACCCTCACTAGGAAATCACCCTGTATAGGGTGGATCTGTAACTTATACAGGGTGGATGTGTAACTTGTACAGGGTGGATCTGTAACTTATACAGGGCGGATCTGTAACTTGTACAGGGTGGATCTGTAACTTATACAGGGCGGATCTGTAACTTGTACAGGGCGGATCTGTAACTTATACAGGGCGGATCTGTAACTTATACAGGGCGGATCTGTAACTTGTACAGGGTGGATCTGTAACTTATACAGGGTGGATCTGTAATTTATACAGGGCGGATCTGTAACTTATACAGGGCGGATCTGTAACTTGTACAGGGTGGATCTGTAACTTATACAGGGTGGATCTGTAACTTATACAGGGTGGATCTGTAACTTATACAGGGTGGATCTGTAACTTATACAGGGCGGATCTGTAACTTATACAGGGCGGATCTGTAACTTATACAGGGCGGATCTGTAACTTGTACAGGGTGGATCTGTAACTTATACAGGGCGGATCTGTAACGTGTACAGGGTGGATCTGTAACTTATACAGGGTGGATCTGTAACTTATACAGGGTGGATCTGTAACTTTTACAGGGTGGATCTGTAACTTGTACAGGGTGGATCTGTAACTTATACAGGGCGGATCTGTAACTTGTACAGGGTGGATCTGTAACTTATACAGGGCGGATCTGTAACTTATACAGGGTGGATCTGTAACTTATACAGAGTGGATCTGTAACTTATACAGGGCGGATCTGTAACTTATACAGGGCGGATCTGTAACATATACACGGTGGATCTGTAACTTATACAGGGTGGATCTGTAACTTATACAGGGTGGATCTGTAACTTATACAGGGTGGATCTGTAACTTATACAGGGTGGATCTGTAACTTTGGGCAATCTGACGTGGAGTGAATGACCTTTCGAAGTACTTTACGTTTATTGTGGAGTGTGATTTTGCATATCTATATTCTTTGCATTTCAAAAAGTTTGAATAAACTTATTCAGACATTCGCGGTTTTCTATGATACTTTCATGCATTTTCAACGGGTTCTTACCACAATATTTAATTAATTGAGTTGTTTCGATATTTCAACGCTTGTTGCAAACGTCAAGTAATTAAATATCGTGGTAAGAACCCGTTCAAAATGTATGAAAGTATGTTTAAATAAGTTTATAAATACCTATGGTTCTATCTGATGTTTCCGGTGAAGGTTTCTTCAGTCTAATCTTGTGTCCGGGACGAGCAAATTCAGCCAACTGCTTCGGATCTGACAAGTCTAAACCTGAAACGTAGAAATCACTACATAGTATAAAATAATTTTAAAGAAAACTTTAAATACATTTAAGATCCTGGATATCATGTATCAGTAGAGTGCTAGCTAATACAAGTAAAACGAGACCAAACACGACGGGTCTATCTTGTTTAGTACAGGAGATTTTGACTTCATTATTAGATCAGCGCCATTTTGTCATATTATTGCATTGTCACGCGATATACATCTGCGTGCAAAATGACAGCTCAATCGGAAACCGGGAAGTTTGTCAACTTTATCTTGCAAGATTCCACGCGAACTTACATAGTTACATCCTTTTTTTTTTTAGTTGGAGGAAATCACTGGATCCCCGCATTAGTAGGGATGTGGGAGTTAAACCGCACTAAAACCTCCAACCGCTCACACTCAGCGTCCGAACCCCGGCTGAGGCCAGAACCCAACACGGGGTTATAAGGGACGGCGCGACGCGTTACGCCCAAGGCACTCTTTCTCGTCGCGCCGCCCCCACATAGTTACATCCAGTGCACGTTAATATAAAGCTTGTAAAATATTATTACCCGGCATAGATTCATTTCCTAGTATATTCTTCTTTCCCGTCATATACTCTGTATAGTCAGGATCTGGCTCCGGATTCGAAGTTTCATCTGTAAATGTAAAAAAAAGTTCTTTTCGATTAAAACGTATCTCATAAAAATTATTTCCTTTCGTAACGCACGATAAGGAACGTGTTAAAATATTTTGATCACAGCGCCATCTAGCATTAATCATATAAAACAAAATAAGGAATTGTTTTAAAAGATTTTAGAAGGAACTTTGTTCCAAAAAGACTATATATAAAAATCGACTATTTGTATTTTACTTCTCAAGCCACATCAATCAATGATGATAAAAACAACATATCTCTATCTCTTACCGTCATCTTCTCCCGTCGCCCACATAGTGACAGAGAACTCTCCCTCCATGGTCCTGATCTGGACCTTCTTCTGTTCCCATTTGCGTGTCGGAGCTCTGGCATTGCCCACAGTTTCCATCAGACCCATTGGGACTTCGCCTGAAATTTATATAAAATATTTATTATATAGAAAACAAGTATAAATTATGTATTTTCTTTATTTATAGCTAAGAATTTATTTTTCATACTTTATACTAGGGATGTTGCGAATTTCGGGTTTTTGTACGTTGGCGAGGCAATGTGGAAACGAGACATAATGATTAAGTTACAAACTTACCGATAGGCATTAAATGCTGTATATTATTAGACATATTATTCGATTTTGTTCTGTTGCGGCTTCTGAAACAAAGTGTTTAATATAATAACTGTTTGTAAATTAATTTAAAGCTATGTCCTTCTTCAAACGAGGCTTGAAGAAAGTCCAGACATTGCTGACCGCGTTCCCCGACCCACGCTGGTTCTGACCCAGCGGGGTATTCCGTGGGAGGGTGACACGCGGTCCCATCGCCGACCGAGAGAGCCGGTGACCGTATCGCCGGCGGCTGCCGGTTCGGCGTCCGGGGGCGGCGCGACGGGAAAGAGTGCCTTGGGCGTAACGCGTCGCGCCGTCCCTCATAACCCCGTGCTGGGTTCTGGCCTCAGCCAGGGTTCGGACGCTGAGTGTGAGCGGTTGGAGGTTTTCGTGCGGTTCAACTCCCACATACTCCGGTAAAGACATTGCTGAGATCTATGTGCGACGGTAACCACTTACGATAAGGTGATAAGTTAGCTCGTCTGCCTATGACAATAAAAATATTAATTTGTAAAAGATTTATGTGCAACTAGATGACCCGCGCAACTTCGTCTGCGTCACAGAGGGATATCCTTGATAAATGAACTATCCAACAGTGAAAGAGTTTTTCAAATCGGACCAGTAGTTCCTGTGATTAGCGTGTTCAAACATACAAACAAACTCTGCAGCTTTATAATATAATATTAATTAGGTATACATTTCTAACAGCAGTGTCTGAAAACGGTGAAGGAAAATATAGTGAAATTCGATGAAGATATCGTTCTGAAAATCACTTGAAGATATGTGAAGTCTCCGATCCTTTTAAACCCCTTGCCAATAGACGATTTTTTTTTTCATAAAATGTAACACCCTGTAATCTATACTAATATTATAAAAGTGTAGAGTTTGTTTGTTTGTTTGAACGCGCTAATCTCAGGAACTACTGGTCCGATTTCAAAAATTCTTTCGCTGTTGGAATGTCCATTTATCGAGGCTATATTTTATTTTGAAAAAAATTAGGGATCCGTATGAAAATATCGAATATGTAACACAAGTGAATAATCGAAAACATATTTATGCGTACGCTGCAAAAACTATTGACAATAGAACAAAATGATGTACTACGGGTTTTTAGGTCATTTGAAGACAAACAAAAAAGTCCGCGAGAGCATATATCTAACTATCATAGTTTAGTTACAACAACTGCTTTTATGTTCAAAAAAAAATATTTAAATTCGTCCGAAGAATGAATTTAATGTTATTGTGTATTGTTATATTAATCCTTATCCAAATAAAGTATTATGTTATCAAGAGTATTAATTTAAAAGTAAATTACTTTTTGTTTTATTCCAATCGGACTTTTCGTTAAGTTATCACGAGTACAAAACATAATGAATACTCCCACCGCGCAAATAATATGGCAACAGCTTTAAGAGTACTGTTTGAACCCCTTTGTGACGCAGACGAAGTTGCAAGGGTCATCTAGTGTATATATTAAAACTATAACATACCTGTTAGTTGTAGATACGGAATCCGCGTACAAAGTCCCGTATGGATTCTCACAGGGCGCAGTCAGTACTTCCTCGCCGGAAATACCGGGAAGTACCACCTCTTCACTTCCGACTATAGACAAGAATAATACAATTATAGAACTGTGTAGCATAGATCTATATTTTGACACCCTCAAATTTCCATATACAGGGTGGAATTTTTAAACGCCTGCAGGGGAAAAGTACACGAAATATTGTTTCTAGCGCATTTTGCTGAAACGAAACATTACATATTTTATTTTTGAAAAGAAACACAACTGCATTCTTAGATTTTTTCTGATCTGGTACAATTCAAAAAAAATCACACCCTGTATTTTTATTGCGCCAAACGATAGAGTGACTGATAAGGATTAAATCTCTCTAAGAAACATGATAAATTAAATTCAAGTTTTAGTTATCAAGATCATTATTTCGTGTACTTCCCATGGTTTAAAAATTACACCCTGTAGATGTGATTTTAATAATTACATTACAAACAAAGTTGATATTATAACATAACCTATTCTGTCGTGATATAACTAAATGACCTTAATAAATTTCTTTAAACACTCGCGGTTATCTACATCACTTACATTATTAATAAACGGGTTCTTACCACGATTATTTTTAATTGAGAGGTCCCGATGTTTCAGCACTGTTTCAAGCGCCATGATCACGGGAAGGCTGAGGAACTGCGGGTAGGTCATTTAAGAGCAGACAACTCTGTCTACCCTCTTTCTCGTTCGTTTGCCGGTACCACTCAATTAAAAATAATCGTGGTAAGAACCCGTTTAGTAATAATGTAAATGACCTTATCCGAAATTGCTGTGATTTTCACTTTTTTTCTCTTTAAAACTCCGAAACAACCATTTATACGACTACAATAAAGTCGCTTCTTTAAGTATGAATATCATGCTTAGTTTCATTATATTTTTCGTATTAAAAATGTTATCAGTAAAATTGCTTTAAAAAGTATAAAACAAAATCTAGTGATAAACATTTTTGTTTCAAACCGACTTAACTATACAGGGTGGATCTGTAACTTTATCACAGCTGAAGTGAAATACAACTTAGAACTACTTATATTTTTGGAATCGGTAATTTTTTTCATCATATGGTGTTTATAGGACTATTTGCGGATATATATATTGCGGATTACCATATCTACGACTCCTACGTTTCTGGAGATAAAAATATACAGGGTGTGTTAATAATGGTATAGAAATGGTAATGGAAATCGGTCCATTCTGACAATTTGTTTTTTTGGGAAAAAGCTTAACATCCCAGGTATCCCAGCCTTCGTTTTCGGGAGTCGTCTTCATACACCCTGTATACTACATCTGAAATCTACTACAGCAGGCTTTGGCCTGATTGGGCATACACTGCCTCGCCCGCAAGGAGATCTCCCTTTGGCTGGATAATTCACCACACTTAAATTGATACAAAGTTACAGATCCACCCTGTAGATGATCCCTGTTAGTACAGATGATAATTAATGAACATTATTTCTCGTGTGCGACATACTTTCTTCTAAATGCTGCATACCGATAACTTGTTCTTCAACTTCTTCGTACTGGTCATCCGTGATGTACTCCTCGTATTGACCTGTCTCTATCTCTTCATACTGAAAGTAAGACATTATTAGAATTAAAACAACATTTTTAAAGCACAATTATCGATGTAATTTTATTTTAAAATTGAATTTGTTTTGATTGTATTTTGTATTGATAAATAACCAAAAACTACATGTCAAATCTTCATATTCCAAAGTATGCTTTTTAGTACAAAAATACAATTATTAATTAATTTATATGCATAAGTAAAATTAAAAATGGTCACAAAGAATACATATTTAAGACTATTCATTTAAAAAATGAATTTTATTATAAAATTATAAAAATCGTCCACCCGAACTAGATATGTGGAGTCAGTCAAAAATTGAGTTTAAAACCAACTGCATATACAACTATTACTTCACTACATCAAATAATATGCTAAAATACCTTGACTCCAACTTGATTCTCATCATCTATTTCAATGCCTCCGTGGGTGCCTATCTCCACCTCACACATAATCTCCTGGTTCATCATTTTGATGGAATCCTGAAACAAAAACAAACTTTGTAAATAAAAAAAACTTGAGAGGTGTCAAGGTGGTGAACGAAGTTCCTTTCGATTAATTAGTGAGGGAATTGTAATAAAATATTTTGATCACAGCGCCATCCAGCATTAATCATATAAAACAAAATAAGGAATTGTTTTATAAAATGTTTTGATCACAGCGCCATCTAGCATTAATCATATAAAACAAAATAAGGAATTGTTTTATAAAATGTTTTGATCACAGCACCATCTAGCATTAATCATATAAAAAAGAATAAGGAATTATTTTAAGATTTCAATCACAGCGCCATCTAGCGATAATCGTCCAAAACCAAAAAAGTGTTGTGACAACTTTCTCATAAGAATTTCCGTCTAGCCCCCTTTCGATAACGCATGATAAGGAACTTCGTTCCAATTATATGATGTAACTTTGGACCTGAAGTGTGGTGAATGACTTGTCTCATGTAGGCAAATGGTTATCGTCCCTCGTGGACCTCTGCAATCTTGAAATTATACTAATATTATAAAGGTGAAAGTAACTCTGTCTGTCTGTTACGCTTTCCCACTTAAACCTCGCAACCGATTTTCATGAAATTTGGCACAGATAATCTTTGGAACCTGAGAAAGAACATAGGCTACCTTTTCATTGAAAGTGACGCAGACGAAGTTGCACTGGCCCGCTAGTATTTTACAATGGTAAACATTAATTCTGAATAAAATATGCTAGATAGATAGATAGATATTCTTTATTGTACACCCATCAACAAAAAAATAAATGTAACATTTTAGAAAAGTACAATCGACGGTCTTATCGCTGATAGAGCTAATACTTCCAGACAACCGTATGGCGAACCAAAAGTATAAAACAAGGTATTACATATTTGCGGTGTACCTACGAAAAATCAAACAAAGAAAGAAAAGTAATGTTGAAAATGATTTACATCAAATGAAAAGAAAATGTATGCTAGCTTCCAAATGACCAAAAAAGATGGCTTTGAAGGTACATCAAAGATTACACCATGACAAGCAAAATAAAATACCACCATCACCATTCTTCATACGTCTAACAAGGGATTCAACTACCTAATCAGAAGTAGTAACCGTCCCTAACCTCTGCAATGTCAGGAGACAGGTAATATGGTGAAAACTGAAAAACTAATAATTCTCTGGAATCTATGGAAGAGGTACCTTTAAAAAAGACCGGCAAAATCGGTTCATTCCAAAAATTATACAATTACTAACGAAATGAAATAGTGGAACTAAGATTTTTTTCTAAATAGGCAAATTAAAATACCTAGGTAATTAGGCTTTTTGTGTATCTTTCGAATCTATTTTCATTTCTTTGCCTAAAAATTGGAAAAACGACTTCAGCGCCATCTTTGGTCCTTCGAATTTTTACTTTTCAGCTAACTGCAATGTAGGTAGATTTTTAATTAAACTTATAATAGGTGATGTAATAATGGAAAACATGGATTAATAGAATTTTCTAACACTTATACAAATTTTAACGATCTACAATCGAAATTTAAAAAGGCTGAACGGGTCAAAAGCCTTAGATAATTAAAACAAAATTATTATTGACATTAAAAAAAAAACAAACAGCCATTGCATTTACAAACAGATGTTCGCACAATTGTAATTAATACAAAACTATTTATTAATATTAAAATATACGTCACCGTGGACTAGTTTCACGCTCATTTACTATGTATCTCGCAGTTCAACTCGTTTTTATAGTTATAAATACATAATGAGGCTGTTTTTATTTGAGGATAACTTTGTTGACAATAGGCAGTATCGCCGGCCGGACGAATGAACCCACTTTTTTAGGTATTTATAAATTGACCACGCCAAAACTGTAACGCATCAATCTTCCACTCTTTGACCTTCACTCTCGAGTCCTCAAACACAGCCCTTATACCATAAAAATACGTAAAAATCTTAAACACTTGTTACTCGGACGTCAAAATTTAGATGTTGCCGAAAGAAGTTATTTACCTTTATTTATCTTGTAACAAAAGCTCCGCCAGACCCCAGGAGACGATTATGCACGGACGCGTTGGCACTTAACTTTCTGATGTTTTTCTTACGACAAACGAAACCACAGTTTTCACTGAAAAAAAGTTCGCTATTTCGGCTCAAAAATATTTGAAATTTACGCGAAAATGTTTATAAAATATGTCCGACTAAACATGGCGTCCAAAGATGTCCGACCAAATTCAATATGGCGCAGCAAAATGGACGCCTCTCTTACAGCCACTCGCGTTCGACGACTCTCCCCAAAGAAAATGAACATAATGTGTCAAAGGAGAAGAAACGTCACTGTCAAAAAAACTGAAAATGGTGCTGCCAGTATTAATAATTTAAGATGGTCTGTCAAACGCAAAGAAAAACTGTGGAAAATTAAACAAAAATTTTAATTTTCTTGATCGATTCAATCTAGAATATTTAAAACTCTTGTATTTAAGACTAAATAAGTATTTTAAGAAAATAATTGTTTGATTTTTTCAAAAGTTACATTTTTGATTTGAAATTAATTTCACAACTGGCAACTTTCTCCAAAAGTAAGACTACGTGCACATAATAAAAATGAAAGTCGGAACAATTTGATTAATTTATTTGCAAAAAAAATACACATATACGCCACATGATTCTCACAATCACAAATCACGATTCATATACTACATGAAGTTCATATTATGTTTGAATCAATTGTTTTTTAAAAAGTCTTGAGTCTTGAGATTGTGAAAAACGTTTATGTAATATTTTGAAAACGTTATAAAACGTTCTCTTTGATAAATCAACAAAAGGTTTTTCAAATAGAGCAAGAACAATTATGATAAAAATTAGAGTCCACTATTATTCATAATCACTTTTCTAGAATCATTTCTGTCCCAAGCTTTACAATAAAATTTCCACATGACTTTGACAACTTTGACAGTTAACAGCGCCACCTGCTGACGAAAAACCACAACTCAAAATCAGCGAGTTTTCCACTTCCTGTGATTATTCAACCAGTTTCAGCCCGAAATCGTCTGTTTTCAAATATTCACGATGGCTGTGCGTATGTTATCGAAATTGAAGGTTCTACCTGACGTTCGCGGGGCTGTGAACTATAGCGCGGCCGCGGCTCCCGCTACCTTGTCCGATTTCGAAGTTCAACACAAGACTCCTGTGATCAGAAAACAGAAGGTGATTCCTAAGGCGCAGTACGGTGGTCGTCATGCAGTTAGCATGCTCCCTGGAGGTGGAATCGGGCCTGAATGTATGGGATACGTTCGTGACATTTTCAAGTAAGAATCTTTTTGGTTAAGTGCCAAATTTGATACTGGCTGAAAAAAGTCTCATGCTGACAAGTACTGTTTGAAGTGTTTCCCGAGCGCTATGACATGTCCTTCTTCATACGATGCTTAACAAGATTTGTATGTAGTAGGAGCTAATTGCTTTAGTGTACCTTGAGATAGTGTAGATTAATGGGCCATGGTAACCGCTACCCATCAGGGCATTGCTTGTCAATTCATTTAGAAAAAATACTTTTTAAAAGTTCATAAATTAAATTTGAAAATAATACTCTCAGACCTCTTTTTGAGTGTTGCTAACACATCATCCATTTGAATAAAAATAAACTTTAAAAAACCTTATATCAGGGCCAGGAACTAAGTGTCAAGAAGTTAATAGATTTTGCTTTATAGTGTGTCATCTATTTACTTCTCTAGTCATCAAACCCTGATCTCCTTATCACATGACCTCCTATAAAATATCTTCAAGAATAATCTAAATTGGTTCATAAACAATATAATTATCAGTCAAATATCAAAACCACCATTTTTAAA
Source organism: Trilocha varians (assembly GCA_030269945.2). Classification (NCBI taxonomy): domain Eukaryota; kingdom Metazoa; phylum Arthropoda; class Insecta; order Lepidoptera; family Bombycidae; genus Trilocha; species Trilocha varians. The sequence goes on along the minus strand of AP028278.1, from coordinate 13,254,994 downwards.
TTTGACTTAAAATGAAACTACCATTTCAGATACATCGGTGCTCCCATTGACTTCGAAGTTGTGGATATCGACCCAACCATGGACAATGATGATGATGTACAATACGCCATAACTACAATTAAGAGGAACGGTGTTGGACTTAAGGTTAATATTTAAACCCTTAGTCTGAAAATCTTAAGTAATTACGATCAAGTGACCTGTTAGCTCGTTGTCATGGCAATAAAAAAATAATGATAGGATATTAGAAAAAAAAAAAGCATACTGTTATGTATATCAGTGTAATGCGGGTACTTGAGTTTTTTATAATGAAAAGTAATGTCAAGTGCAGGTAGTCTGAAATGTAAGTCATGTTACCTAACACATTTGCTCTTTCATTTAACCACTCAGCTGGGAACGTCACTATTCGCTAGATGGCGAAACTGGGGACTTCGTTCGGAATCAATACCGTGTTTGAGCCCCTTTTTAAAAACATTTTTTTTCCAATAATTTTGATTTTTAATTAAACCTTATCTAATATATAAAATTCTCGTGTCACGGTGTTCGAACTTGAACTCCTCCGAAACGGCTTGACAGATTTTGTTGAAATTTTTTGTGCTTATCCAGTACCTATGAGAATCGGTCAACATCTATTTTTCATCCCCCTAAATGTTAGGGGTAGTGCACCCCTAAATTTTTTTCTTATTTTTTCGGCGCAGACGAAGTTGCGCGGTGCAGCTAGTATTTTTGTAAATCTTTATTACTAAACGACGCTGTATTGCATTTTCAGTGAAAATATATCATTTCCTAAAATATGAGATGATTAAAAAATGTAAACAAAACAAGTTTTAGAACTGTGCTCAATTTTGGCTCCTGCTACAGACTTGGCAAAAGTAAACAAACCAATTTGGTTGCTGATCCCAGTTGAGTGGATAAATACAATTAAACGAATATTAATGAACATAATGAAACATTTTAAATACAATAAAAAATTTATAGTAAAAATAAGGTAAAAATGCTGGATATCATCTTCTACCATGCTGAAATTTTTCTTTATATTCCAGGGTAACATCGAAACTAAAAGCGAGGCGGCCTACGTGACATCTCGTAACGTAGCATTGAGAAATGAACTGGACATGTACGCTTACGTTCTCAACTGTAAATCATATCCCGGAGTCAGCACACGGCATAAGGACATTGATGTTGTTATTATCAGGTAAATATTACTGGTAAAAAGACTAGTGCAATAACAGGACGATGACAAAAAATTAACTTAAATATGCAACTGATCGGAGTTCATCTCATCCTAGATTAGATAAGTCCTGTATGGGTAGGTGATAGATAACGGCCCCTCATTGCCCTGACATTGCAGAGGTTCATGAGCGACGGTGACCGCTTACCATCAGTGGGCCGTAAGCTCGTTTATCTGTCTTATATATAAAAATGAATTGCTGTTCGTTAGTCTCGCTAAAACTCGAGAACGACTGAACCGATTTGGCTTATTTTAATCTTGAAATATTCGTAGAAGTCTAGGGAAGGTTTAAACGGTGAGAAAATTTCCTTATGTGACGCAGACGAAGTTGTGTGGGCCAACTAGCAGATTTATAACGTTTTATGATTTCACAGACAAAACACAGAAGGCGAGTACGCTATGTTGGAACATGAATCGGTGAACGGCGTCGTTGAGTCCATGAAGGTGGTGACGGCCGACAACTCGGAGAGGGTTGCTAGATTCGCCTTCGAATTCGCGAGGAGGAACGGCAGGAAGAAGGTAGGAGTATAAAATGAAATGAAATATTTATTTAACTAAATTTAGGACATACAATGTTAAGCAGTGACCCCTGCACTAGGACAAGCCTGTGTCGCAGGAGGACTGTGTTAACAAATATTTCTCTTAACCAACTTATTAAGACACCAAACATCAAAACAAATTTCCAAAAGTAAATACTATATAAAGAAACAGATTACAAGAAACTAGCAAAAAGTGTGTGAGTACGATTGTATGTGGTTGTGTATGTGTGGTTGTGTATGTGGTTGTGTATGTGGTTGTGTATGTGTGGTTGTGTATGTGGTTGTGTATGTGTGGTTGTGTATGTGGTTGTGTATGTGTGGTTGTGTATGTGGTTGTGTATGTGTGGTTGTGTATGTGGTTGTGTATGTGGTTGTGTATGTGTGGTTGTGTATGTGGTTGTGTATGTGTGGTTGTGTATGTGGTTGTGTATGTGTGGTTGTGTATGTGGTTGTGTATGTGTGGTTGTGTATGTGGTTGTGTATGTGTGGTTGTGTATGTGGTTGTGTATGTGGTTGTGTATGTGTGGGTGTGTGTGTTTGTGTGTGTATGTCTGTGAGTGTGTAATTTTCTCACCGGTGAAATAAACTTTATGAAAATTGGAATTGAACTTTATATAAATGGAGTAACTTTAGTAAAAGTAGATTTTTTTACAACAATAGCACAAAATTCAAAAAAAATCCCCTTAATTTCATCTTGTCTGCCATCATTAAACTATCTTCTTCTATCTTTAGACACTGAGGTCCAAAGATTGTCTGTGCCAAATTTCATCAAAATCGGTTAAGTGGTTTATGCGGGAAAGCGTAACAGACAGAGTTACTTTCGCATTTATAATATTACTAAGGATTATTGTTATTTTTCAGGTGACAACAGTCCACAAGGCCAACATTATGAAGTTGTCTGACGGTCTGTTCTTGGAAACATCTCGTCGTCTCGCCAAAGAATACCCTGATATTGAACACAATGATATGATCATAGACAATTGTTGCATGCAACTTGTCGCCAGGTAAGAAAAAATCTATGGATAATTCTAAAACAAAATGACTTTGATGTGAAATATCTATAGCCGCACATAAAACCGATTTCTGTCGTCGACGTAAGAAGACAAACGGCAGTTAATTTGTATTGGAACGAAGTTCCTTATCGCGCGTTGTGAAAGGGGGCTAGACGGAAAAAAATCTTACGAAAAGTTGTCACGACACTTTTTTGTTTTAGATGATTATCGCTAGATGGCGCTGTGATCAAAATCTTTTTTAAACACGTTCCTTATCTTTTAATCGTAAGGAACTTCGTTCTATTCGACTGTCCCATGACACCTCTCAAGTTTTTTTTATTATTGTATTTCAGACCGCATCAATTCGACGTGATGTTGATGACTAATCTGTACGGGTCCATCGTGTCTAACGTAGTGTGTGGTCTGCTCGGTGGAGCTGGTCTCCTCTCCGGGAGGAACTATGGAGACCACTATGCTGTATTCGAGCCCGGTACTAGGAACACAGGTTAGTTGACGATAGGTAGATATACCAATAGACTTCTTTAAACAAGGGTGAGGGTCCTTAAGGGTAGGCGTAGGTAGCGGGGCAGTATCATCTGGTAATGCAGAGGTTCATGAACAGTAACCGCTTACGATCAGGTGGCCCGTAAGCTCATCTGCCTATGTGTCTATTGTTCAAATCTTCTTATAAATAAAAATGAATTGCTATTCGTTAGTCTCGCTAAAACTCGAGAACGCCTGAACCGATTTGGCTTATTTTAATCTTGAAATATTCGTACAAGTCCAGGGAAGGTTTAAACTGTGAGAAAATTTCCTTATGTGACGCAGACTAAGTTGCGCGGGCCAGCTAGTTTTGTTATAAGATTTGAACGGTAAAGGGTCCTAAATATTTTTTAATAATTTTAAGGTAGCCGTGGGTCGTGCCCAAATAGGCAACTCCATTTTTGGTATTTTTTTACGTAATTTTTAAAGTTAAAGTGACAAAACTCGAATTTTTGTATTTTCTGGCGACATGTAAACATAATTATGTTTAATAAATATCATTAAACAATCGCGGTTATCTACATCACTTACACTATTACTAAACGGATTCTCACCACGATTATTTTTATATTTTACCACGATATTTCAGCACTGTTTCAAGCGCCATGATCACGGGAAGACTGAGGAACTACGGGTCGTTTAAGAGCAGCAAATCTGTCTACCCTCGCACTCGTTCATTTGCCGGTACCACTGGAACTCGAACTCACATTTCGACACACCACACTGACAGTATGTTGTGGGAGTTGAACCGCACCAAAACCTCCAACCGCTCACACTCAGCGTCCGAACCCCGGCTGAGGCCAGAACCCAGCACGGGGTTTGGAGGGACGGCGCGACGCGTTACGCGCTCGGCATTCTTTCCCGTCGCTCCGTCCCCGGACGCCGAACCGGTAGCCGCCGGCGAATACGGCCACCGGCTCTCTCGGTAATGTAAAGGGACATAACTCGAATTTTCGCCTTTTCACCAATATTAAAACCTCGATTACTCAATTATATTTATTTTTTTCACTATTTTACCCCACAGGTACAGCAATAGCCGGCAAAAACGTAGCGAACCCCGTCGCAATGATCAACGCATCCATCGACATGTTAGAACATCTCGGTCATCAGTTCCACGCCGCGTTGCTCAGACGCGCTATCAATAAAACTATCAATGAAGATAGAGTACTAACTCCTGATTTGGGCGGAAATAATACTTCAACTGACGTTGTTAACGCTATTATAGCCAATGTTGGACGTTGTTAAATGGGATTAAAGTAGCACAACTTTCAATTTATCGACATTGTGGACAAATCTTTAACAAAATAAACTTAATGAGTAATAACTGCTATTAATATAACAACTCAACTGGGAACGTCACTATTCTCTAGATGGCGAAACTGGGGACTTCGTTCGGAATCACCGCGTTTGAGCCCCTTTTTAAAAACATTTTTTCCCAATAATTTTTAATTTTGATTTTTAATTAAACCTTATATTTTTGTAAATCATTATTACTAAACGACGTTGTATTGCATTTTCAACGAAAATATATCATCTTTGTAAAATAAGAGACAATTAAAAAATGTAAACAAAACAAGTTTTTGAACTGTGCTCAATTTTGTCTCCTGCCACAGACTTGGCAAAAGTAAATAAACCAATTTGGTTGCCGATCCCAGTTGAGTGGTTAAGATACGTTTAGTTACGAAAAATATATTTTTTTTTTAATAAATTGTGTCACTCTTCTACAACGAGTCAAGTAATGTTGTGGACGCTATAATAGCCAATGTTGGACGTTGTTAGACGTGAGATGTAAAGTGGCACAATTCAAATTTTTACGATTTTTTTGATAGTAACACATTTTAAAATAGATGATTTTAATTAAAAATTTAAACTTAATGCTTTAATTTCATCAAATCAAATCATATTTTATTGTGCAACATAAGTATAAACAGTATTCAAGTTGTTATTTGATAAATTAAGCTCCGTTATATGCTACCATTTAGGTTTACAATATAAAATGAAATGTCAGATGATAATAGTAATAATTATCATCGTCGTAGTAATTATCATTCATAGTGATACATTTCAAATTACACTATGTAAAATAAATTTATAAACTGACTACATTTTTTTTGTGACAAATTAAGTTGTGCTACTTACAAATATTGATGAATGTACAGTGTACTAGTAAAATTCAATAAAAAATCTTGAAATGGTTTAATTTTAAAATGAATATTACACTATTCATTTTAATTTAAATCAAAATATAGTAAAATTACAAGAAATAGTGACTTAAAAGTTAATAATAATAGTAATTAATCGATTTCATTAAATTATTAAATAAATAATCAGTATTGAATTATTCTCCAGTGTTATTTTATTAGAAAATATTATTAAAATAGTCGAAATCAATTCAATGGTACTTTAGATGTGAAAAACCTGTAATTTTGTCAAATATTGTATTCAAAATCAAAGTTTTTTTATTAAAGTGCCAATATGATTTTTAAATCTAGAAAAAATACATGAAATCTTGTAGAAGTTAGATCTGCTTATTATTTATTTGTAGTAAATGTTTTTATGTAATAAAATTACATATTCTTTCTAATTTTCAATTGTTTTTAAAGACAGAGGGAGTTAAATACGACACTATTGTTTTATTAATTTTGTGGTCAATGGTTACTTATTCTTAAAGCATGGCAATTTGTTGTTGAAATTATTTGAAATACGATGTTTTACAAAAAAAATAATATTAAAAACATTAATTTCAATAGTCTTTAATTAGTAAATTGATATATAAGCGCTCTCTGTCATAAATTTAATAATGCAAAAGTGTCTTAATCCAAAAAAATACAAATGTTTTGTAAATAACTGTTTTTTAGTCTCAGTTTTTTCTATTAAATAATGCATTAATTTTCATCAAAAATTTACGTTTCTCTGATACAAATATAAAGATGATTTTTAAAATTATACAATTTCTGTAATTGGTATGACAAGTATTAGTAGCTGATAATATTTATTTATTGCGTGGATGTAAATAAATAAAAAATTTTGTTTTTATGTTGTTGTTTTATTTGTAATTCGTAGCAGGTGTAAACAAAGTCTGCAATTTAGTTTAGGATAATATCGCAGGGATCCTGGGACATGGGGGAGTTGAACCGCACTAAAACCGTCTATCAGTCGCATTATCCTTCTGGCCAGAACCCAGCACAGAGTTATACAGGGGGATCTGTAACCTTGTCTCGTATGGTGAATGAACTGTCAAAATACTTGGAAACACTTTTCTTTTTAGAATCGGTTAAACTTTAAATATCATATTATAATATTCTTAAGAGTGTCAAGCGAAAAGATTTAGTAACCCGGAGCCAACCCATATATTGACTATGGAACTGATAGACTGCTCAGCTTATCTATGGGTTCTGGGATTGGCGCCAATTTGGAAAGGTCGCGGAAGATATGTTCGACTTGCTCGAGATTCAGTTGCGTATTATTTTCCATTATTAAGTAAAGGAGGTTCCTTGCAAACCATTAGTGAATTCTGTTTAAAAAGTTAAACCACTTCTGGTTCATAAAAATATAGTAAATTAATATTAATGAAAATAAACTAATATGACTTAACAGCCGGTTTAATTTTCTATGTTCACATCCTCAGAACGATCAAAAGCAAATTGAAATATGAAAACAGTACTTTTCTACAAAATAATATGAAAATAACTAGCTGCCCCGCGCAACTTCGTCTGCAACAAAAAAATAAAAAAAATTTTAGGGGTGGACTACTCCTAACATTTAGGGGGATGGAAAATAGGCTGTAGATGTTGGCCGATTCTCATAGATACCGGATAAACACAAAAGACTCATCAAAATCGGTCAAGCCGTTTCGGAGGAGTATGGCAACGAAAACTGTGACACGAGAATTTTATATATTAGATACTAGCTTTTGCCCGCGACTTCGTTCGCGTGGACTTCAGGTTCGTCCCGTCTAGCCCGTCTAGTTCGCGACGTCTATAATATAGTACTATTATGACGCAAAAAAAAATTTTTTTACGACCTTAGAAACCTCAAAAATTGTAGCCTATGTGTTATTCTGATGTATAAGCTATATTGTGGTAAAGTTTCATTCAAATCCATTCAGTAGTTTTTACGTGAAAGAGTAACAATCATCCATACATCCATACTTACAAACTTTCGCCTTTATAATATACTAGCTGCCCCGCGCAACTTCGTCTGCGCCAATCTCAATTAAATGTCAACTATTCGATTTTTTTCTCACTGTAAATACCATCCTTGAACTTCATCGAGAATTAAAAAAAAACAACAATTTCTAAAATTATTATAGCCTAAGTTACTCCTTATAACATAAACTATCAGTCATTGAAAGTCAGCCCGTCCGAATCGGTCTAGCCATTCCAGAGATTAGCCAGACAGACAGTGGCCACCTTCCAGCTCCATCATCAGACCTTGACATTCATCCTCTACGCAAAGAACTCATAAAGACGCTTCATTAGAGTCTAAACGCGATGAGGTTATCTTGCTTATTGACAGAGTTCACATAGCCATCTTAGAGCTCCATCATCAGACCTTAACATTCATCCTCTACGCAAAGATCTCACCAGGACGCTTCATTAGAGCCTGAACACGATGAGGTTATCTTGCTTAATGACGGAGTTCCCATAGCCACCTACCAGCTCCATCATCAGACCTTGACATTCATCCTCTACGCAAAGATCTCATCAGGACGCTTCATTAGAGCCTGAACACGATGAGGTTATCTTGCTTAATGACGGAGTTCCCATAGCCACCTACCAGCTCCATCATCAGACCTTGACATTCATCCTCTACGCAAAGATCTCATCAGGACGCTTCATTAGAGCCTGAACACGATGAAGTTATCTTACTTAATGACGGAGTTCCCATAGCCACCTACCAGCTCCATCATCAGACCTTGACATTCATCCTCTACGCAGAGATCTCATCAGGACGCTTCATTAGAGTCTGAACACGATGGGGTTATCTTGCTTAATGACGGAGTTCCCATAGCCACCTTCCAGCTCCATCATCAGACCTTGACATTCATCCTCTACGCAAAGATCTCATCAGGACGCTTCATTAGAGCCTGAACACGATGAGGTTATCTTGCATAATGACGGAGTTCCTATAGCCACCTACCAGCTCCATCATCAGACCTTGACATTCATCCTCTACGCAAAGATCTCATCAGGACGCTTCATTAGAGCCTGAACACGATGAGGTTATCTTGCTTAATGATGGAGTTCCCATAGCCACCTTCCAGCTCCATCATCAGACCTTGACATCCATGCTCTACGCAAAGAACTCATCAAGACGCTTCATTAGAGCCTAAACACGATGAGGTTATCTTTCTTAATGACGGAGTTCCCATAGCCACCTTCCAGCTCCATCATCAGACCTTGACATTCATCCTCTATGCAAAGAACTCATCAAAACGCTTCGTTAGAGCCTAAACACGATGAGGTTATCTTGCTTAGTGACGGAGTTCCCATAGCCATCTTCCAGTTCCATCATCAGACCTTGAAATCCATGCTCTACGCAAAGAACTCATCAAGACGCTTCATTAGAGCCTAAACACGATGAGGTTATCTTTCTTAATGACGGAGTTCCCATAGCCACCTTCCAGCTCCATCATCAGACCTGTTGGAGGAAATCACCGGATCCCCGCCCGCCCCGCGGGCGGGGTATGTGGGAGTTGAACCGCACTAAAACCTCCAACCGCTCACACTCAGCGTCCGAACCCCGGCTGAGGCCAGAACCCAGCACGGGGTTATGAGGGACGGCGCCACGCGTTACGCTCGAGGCATTCTTTGACATTCATCCTCTACACAAAGATCTCATCAGGACGCTTCAGTAGAGCGTAAACATGATTGGCTGGGTCGATTTGGATGGGACTTTCAATGGCCGAGCTTATGTAATAAAGACTAACTTTTTTTTTTCAGTTGTAGGAAATCACCGGATACGTGGGAGTTGAACCGCACTAAAACCTCCAACCGCTCACACTCATCGTCCAAACCCCGGCTAAGGCCAGAACCCAGCACGGCGTGTAGGGACGGCGCGACGCGTTATGCGCTCGGCACTCTTTCCAGTCGAAATACGAATTACTCAATATGACTGGTTCCACCGGCCACTTTAGTCAGAGCTCCAGTTGCGACGATTCACCATATAAATTGGAGATCTCTTTATGTTGGCCCTTCGAACGTAATACCCATCGACGTTATTTCGCTTATAACTTTTTAAATACTGAACCGATTTTGATAAAACAACGACTAAATGTTAAGTGAGACTTGCCATAATACATTACAAAAAACCCCAACTAAATTGGTTCAGCCGGTTCGGAGATTAGCGTGCACAAAGATACAGACAAACAGACAAACAGACAAACAGACAAACAGATAAACAGATAAACAGACAAACAGACAAACAGACAAAAAAAAATCTAATTGCATTTTTGGCATCAGAATCGATAACCAAACACCCCCTGCTAGTTTTTTTTTTGATATTTTCAATGTACAGAATTGACCTCTCTACGATTTTATTATAAGTATAGATATTAGATATGTCACGTGACCCATGCGTAGAGTGACATACCATTTGACGTTAGGTTCGTTACTTTTGTACAGAAAATTTTGCGTTAAATGTTCGGTTTTTGGTTATGTTATAAGAGTGAAATAAAACACCATTTTATATTTAATTAAATATATTTTCAATATTTCTTTCAATATAACGACAACCATACTTTTTTCATTAATCTATATTAATAAAGTCAATTCACAACGTTCTAATACATTATTTGTTAAATAACACAAATTGCACAATATATTATCACAATAAAATAACATGATTCCTTAAAATTATTTATTAAGTGGCACTGGAATATATACAGGGTGTATGAAAACCACTCCCGAAAACGAAGGCTGGTGATACCTGTGATGATAAGCCAGGAAACCGCTCCATTCAGACATTTTTTTTTGCAAAAAGCTGAACATCCCAGGTATCACTAGTACTAACCCAGCCTTCGTTTTCGGGAGTGGTCTTCATACACCCTGTATACATACAGGAATAGAATTATACATCTGGAATCAACATCATGAACGACAGAATGAAGCCAATTGAAAGTACGCCAATCGCGCGTAACTGGCGTTGATGACACTCAGTTCCTTTAGAACACTAATAAATATTACACACACATAATACTTTTATGCATTTTCAACGGGTTCTTACCACGATATTTAATTAATCAATCTTCTCGTGATCATGACGTTTGCAACAACGTTGAAATATCGAGACAACTCAATTAGTTAAATATCGTGGTAAGAACCCGTTGAAAATGCATAAAAGTATTATGCAAAACCGCGAGTGTCTGAATAAGTTTACACACATAAGTTCTTAAAAACTTCACTTTGTTATTCATGATGTTGATTCAGAATGTCTTGTAGTTCGCACGATTGGTGTTCTTTAAATTGGCTTCATTCTGTTGTTTATGATGTTGATTCCAGATGTTAAATAATTTAAATAAAAGAATAGCTTGTAAATACGTACTTAAAGTAAAATTTAAATAAATTAGCCAGCAAAAGTTATGAGATGAAAGTCAGTCAAATGGTTGTCTTTTTTCAATTCAACATCAAACTTATTGAGAAAATATAATAAGCTTATAAATACTAAATACAGAGTGACTTTTGGCAGAAAACAATACAATACTTTAACAAGACTATTGCAGAAATAAATCATATCTTAAGATGGACTGACGACCTGGTCAGGGTCGCGGGAAGTCACTGAATACAGACAGCGTAGGACCAGTCGTTGTGACGAGGGCAGGGAGAGGCCTATGTCCAGCAGTGGACGTCTGCTGATGATATTTTAAGACCGCAGTTTGTAATAAAATTGAAATGCGAATTAATGGTTAACCACGTCCGCTATTAAACGAGGCCGAAATGATCCCTCTTACAACTTTCCTATAAAACGCGAACTTTCCTGCGAAGAGCATTTGTTAAAGGTGGGGGGTCTAACAGACCGCGTGTCGCCTTAACGACTGATCATGGTGCGGGCCGATAACACCTCGTAGCGAACGTGTTGAAAGAAAGTTTTGCCGAATAAGTTTGTCTATCTCGCTCGCATATATATCAGTATTACAAGGTGTGAAAAGGACGGAATGATAACTCAATTATACTTTTTTACGTTTCAAGTTTTATAGCATTTTTTGAAAATTAATTAAGATACACTAAATTTTAGTTTGGTCTATTTAAAGCATAAAATTTGATATATTTTAACAGGATTTATAAATATTTAATACATAACAGTTTTATAGAATGATTTAAAAATAATTGATGCGAGAAGCTAAATTTTTAAAATCTATTTCTGAAATTCGAGTTTTTTTCACTTTCTTTTAGAAATTAACAATGTAAATAGATCTTCTTTTGTCTTCTAAATAAATTAAGCTTGACTTATGTAGTGGATATTTGCTGGTATTGGTTCACGCCACTATTGGTAGTGTTTAGTTGGTGACATTTTTACACTCTAGTCGTGTATCTACATCACTTACACTATTACTAAACGGGTTCTTACCACGATTATTTTTAATTGAGAGGTCCCGATATTTCAGCACTGTTTCAAGCGCCATGATCACGGGAAGACTGAAGAACTGCGGGTAGGTCATTTAAGAGCAGACAAATCTGTCTACCCTCTTTCTCGTTCATTTGCCGGTACGGTGTTGAAACAGTGCTGAAATATCGGGACCTCTCAATTCAAAATAATCGTGGTAAGAACCCGTTTAGTAATAGTGTAAGTGATGTAGATAACCGCGAGTGTTTAAAGAAGTGTATCTAGATTCTAGAATATTTGATCGAAGACTGTTTTTCTTGTTCTTATATTTTGTTCTTTCTCTTGTTTTTCTAATAAATTAAATTGAGTTTTAATAAATGAGCTACATAAATCAGGATGAACTAATAAAATAGTTTTTGACTTAGAACTACATTCAGTGCATTCTAATACTATACTAGATTTAGAGTGAATTAGAGGTAAAAATAGTTTTATATTTGATATAAAGAATAATTTAGTAAGAAATTTTCACGAACAAAATAAACTTTACGATCCTGGATATCATGTAGCAGGAGAGTGCTAAGACAAGTAAAATGATATCAAACACGACGGGTCTATCTTGTTTAGTACAGGAGTTCCTATGACTACCGACTCCATCAGATCAGCGCCATTTTGTCATATTATTGCATTATCACGCGATTGTATATCGATATCTGCGTGAAAAATGTCAGCTCAATCGGAAACCGGGAAGTTTGTGAAATTTAGCTCGCAACTTACATAGTTACAATTAGTGCAAGCTAAATAAAAATTATTTAAAAGAAATGGTTCGAGTGTCGAGACTTGTTGATGCTTTAAGATAGAATACTGAATAATACATTATTTATATATTATTTACAGTGTTTTGTCATGAATTGATTTTTTTACATTCTTAATTGTTTTAACATATTTGTATTTAATAGTGATTTAGTTTTACATTGGAGTTATACAGGGTGGATCTGTAACTTTAGACAATCTGAAGTGTCGAAATACAACTAAGCACCATTTTTATTATTTGGATCGGTTAAACTTTTTTTGTCTAACATTGTATGGAAAACGTACGACTATCGTTGCAGACTTCCATACTATGACGAAATTTTTTTTTATCCAATTTCTAAAGTAAAAGTGGTTCTAGGTTTTATTTCAACAGGTCACATTCACTCCACGTCAGATTGTCCAAAATTACAGACCACCCTGTATTAAATAAAAAAAGAAAATAATGTTTTACAACCTCTATCTATCTTTTGCAATAATAAATAAAGAAAAGATCAGTACTTTCAATCCCTTTGATTTAATTCCTTAAATATTCTAAATATTAATTTTAAATATTTTTAAATTGGGATACCCACCAAAAAAAATAATATTGATGGCAAGTTCTTTTTTAAATACCTCATTCTATTCCATCGAAGAAAAAAGGTTATGAAAATACAAAAAAACTCCGTAAATACAAGTTCTAAATAAAAATAATTAAAATGTAATTTAGTTAAGGAATGATTTAACTTGATTTACAGGAACGAAAAATCGAAGAAAAATAATAAAAGAAAAATTCAGTAAATAAAATAATAAATTAAAATAAATTTTACTTAAGGAATGATTTTACAGTTATCTTATAACTAATCAAGTATCTTTACAAGATATGGACAATACACATTTAGAAATCCAATCCGACATATTTGTACACATTTTATTTCATTTAATTTTATTTATAGTGATTTTATAATATATTTGCAAACCGACGTAATTTAAGGACCACTCTAAACGACTTATTATTTAACTAAAAAAAATAAAATAATAAGAAAGAATTATAAACATCAAAAATAGTTATGAACACATTAAAATAAAGTCGAATTGAGTGAGTGCTTTAAAAGTCGGTTATATTTATTTTTGAGGCACATTATTAAATAATATCAAGTGCTTGTGAAGAAATAGGATCAAGCGAAAAATAGGTATTTTTATATTCATCCTAAGAAATGCATGGTACCGAATTAAATTTCGTAAAAATTTAAACAATTTTAAGTTACTGTTAATCAAAAGAAATTAATGAAAAAAATAAAAATATTCGGAAACAACAATTTTATTGACTTTTTTATATTTTATTTAATAAATTAAATCGGAACCATGCAGTATTTTTTATTATTTAATATTATAATTTATTAATTATATTAATTTATTTTTATTTAATCACATTTTTAACATGCAAGAGGATCTTTCAAACACACCACGACATTTATAATATAATTTTTATAATTTATTTAAATTTTTAACATCAAAAATTTCATAAATAAAAAACATTAAATATTTTAAATAAAAACACTTATATCGTAAAATATTGCTTGAAAAATTATATAATTATTTCCTTAAAAACTAGATAATTTTCAGTTGATTTTTAACCATTATAGGAATCTATCTAAATAATATATTTTTTATTATTTTGGCAACGGATAAAGTGTATTTTTTATTTTAACAATTTAGTGACAAAATTCTTTTACATTTATCTACATTTTACCACAAGTATTAAACGGGTTCTTACCACGATTGTTATTAAATGATCGATCCCGATATTTCGTTGTTGCAAGCGCCATAATCACGGGAACACTGACTACTGGCTTCATTGGCTTTACTGGCTGTTGGTTCCAAATATAATGATTGTATTCTCACAACAAGAATATTTATTTTACTTTCATCTAACACTGTACTCCACATTTAACAACAATCGTGGTAAGAACCCGTTTAATATTTCGGTCAGTAATTTAGTGACAGTCATAATTGTATTTGCATTTTTGTGCATAAAGGATCTAACCTTAAAAATGCAGTATTCCCATTGTTATATTATTTAATCTCTTCTTTCTCTCATTCTGTATTTTATTACCTTAATTTTTGGTGCGTACACAAACCAACATAATGTTTTTATAAGATGTATTTAAAGTTAGACCCTTTTTGCATGATTTTGAGTTACGACACTTTAAATTTAGTTCATATTCTAGACGCTAGATGTCGCCTGTTGACTGCTGTGGTCTGACAATACTGAGTTCAGATCAGACTCTCTGAGTGTAGGTGGTGTCCCGAATGGGAAGTCCTGGGAACAATGATTTTTCAATCTGTCTTGTATCAGTATATCTAGATTGTTAGGTGACTTTTCTCTAATTCCATTTAATTGTTTGTAGAAGCTGGTATTACATCGATTTAAAAGAAAGATTTCCGGTTGTGATGAATCATTTTATAAGAGTGTTGTTAAATGAAAAAATGAAAACGGAAATGCTAGTGGCGCCATCTGATTTATTTCTCAAGAAAGTATAAAAGGCGTGTGAACTATCATTTAAGTAGTCGACGTGATTTCAAAGTGAACAGAGCTGGGAGTAATTGTGACTGAGTTTTGGAGGATGATTATACTGATTTTGGAGGATGATTATACTGATTTTGGAAGATGACTATACTGATTTTGGAGGATGACTATACTGATTTTGGAGGATGAGTATACTGATTTTGGAAGATGACTATACTGATTTTGGAGGATGACTTTTTTTTTTTTTTTTTTTTTTTTTTTTCAGTTGGAGGAAATCACCGGATTCCCGCCCGCCCCGCGGGCGGGGTATGTGGGAGTTGAACCGCACTAAAACCTCCAACCGCTCACACTCAGCGTCCGAACCCCGGCTGAGGCCAGAACCCAGCACGGGGTTTGGAGGGACGGCGCGACGCGTTACGCCATCGGCATTCTTTCCCGTCGCTCCGTCCCCGGACGCCGAACCGGTGGCCGCCGGCGAATACGGCCACCGGCTCTCTCGGTCGGCGGGCTTTCCGAAGCCCGCCAAGATGGGACCGTGTGTCAGCCTCCCGCGGAATACCCCGCTGGGTCAGAACCAGCGTGGGTCGGGGAGCGCGGTCTACCATCCCCCGGATGCTCTTACGCTAAGGGCGTGCTGAGCGAGACACGGCACCTTCTTGGGTCCCCGCTCGCACTCACATGCGTTGGGGACCCGAAACTCTTAGGGGGCCAGAATCCGGGCGAGATCCCGGTTCCGGCCCCCTGCTCGACGGCGGCGGGTTGGTAAGTTGAGAGTGGCATATAGCCTCTCTCTCTCAGCCCCCGCCACCTGCTTCTGCGAGATGGTGGACTCGCAGAAGTCGAGCATCGCCTTCCAGGACTCGTCGCTCTCGAGCATCGACGCCGCGACGCCCGGGAGCGACAAGTCCGGACCTATTTGTTGGACCAGGACACAGCGCTGCCTCTCCCATGCGGGGCAGCGCGCGAGCGTATGCTCCGGCGTGTCCTGGTCACATCCCACGCAATGGTGGCACCTCGCCGTCGGCTCGGCCTTGATCCGGTGCAGATACCGACCGAAGCACCCGTGCCCGGTCAGCATCTGCACCATCCAGAAGGTGAGGCGTCCTGCGCCACGACCCACCCAATCATCCAGGATCGGGCGGATCGCCTCGACGGTCCGTAGACCCCATGTGGGGTTAGCGAGACGTCTCTTCCACGCTTCCGTCACGGACCGCCGAGATTGGACCTTCCTATCGCGAACAGCTTCCCGCAGGGGACGCACCACGCCCCGGGCGCGGAGGTCACATCGCCAGCGATAATCGCCAGCGAGCGTCTCCGCCTCCAGCTCCCAGGGCGGCGTCCCCGCCAGCACGCACGCCGCCTCAAAAGCGACGGTGCGGTACCCGCGGATGGCCCTAATAGCTACGATGCGCTGTAGGGTTCGTCGCGGTACGGATGGAAGATACCGTCGTGATCGGGGTGTACTTCTCTCCAAATCGACCTATTCTCGAGTTCCAACAGTTCCTGGACGGGCTCGGAGCGATCACTCAGCGCTCCGCTCCCCGTCCTGTGATACTGGCGGGGGACCTCAATGCGAAATCTGTCGCTTGGGGCTGCCCCCGCACGGAGCATCGGGGTAGGCGATTGGAGGAGTGGGCGGTCGCGGCCGGACTCTGTGTCATAAACAGAGGGTCGGTCGCGACTTGCGTGCGGTGGCAGGGCGAGTCCATCGTGGACGTCACGTTCGCGAGCCCTGCCATCGCACAACGCATCCGCGGTTGGGAGGTGTTGGTGGGGGCGGAGACCTTGTCGGATCATCGGTACATCCGGTTTGATCTCTCCGCCCCCGCGGCAACCGCGGTCGCCCGCGGAACTGCATCCCGGTCATTCCCCAGGTGGGCATTGAAGCTCCTGGACAAGGAGCGCTTGATGGAAGCCTCTACGGTGGCGGCGTGGACGCCTATGCGTCCACATCCAGTGGATGTGGAGGTCGAGGCGCAATGGCTCCGGGACACGATGCATCGCATTAGTGATGCTTCGATGCCCCGGGTCGGCCCTCGGCCTCCCAGGAAGTCGGCGTACTGGTGGTCGCCCGAGATAGCGCAGCTTCGTGCTGTATGCGTCCGGGCGAGGCGCCGGTGCGCCCGACATCGCCGCCGTATCCTCGCGCGTCGCGACGATCCCGTCGCGTTCGCGGAGGAGGAGGCCCGGCTGTATGGCGAATACGCGGAGGCGAGGGACGCCATGCGGCTGGCCATCAGGCAGGCCAAGGAGAGGAACATGGAGGCTCTATTGGGGACGCTCGACGAGGACCCTTGGGGGCGCCCGTACAAAACGGTGCGCGGGAAGCTGCGCCCGTGGGCGCCTCCCATGACCGAGCGTCTCCCACCTCAGCAGCTGCGGGACATCGTCTCGACGCTGTTCCCGCAGGAGCAGGACGGATTCATTCCGCCTGCTATGGGTGACCCGCCGGTTCACACCGGCGGTGAAGCCACTGCTGAGGTGCCTCACATTACGAGGGATGAGCTCCATGTGGCCGTGGTCAGAATGAGTGCGAGAGACACGGCCCCCGGCCCGGACGGCATCCACGGCCGGGTCCTGGCCTTGGCCATCAATGCCCTAGGGGACCGACTCCTGAGGCTGTTTAACTCATGCCTGGAGTCGGGACGGTTTCCCTCGCTCTGGAGGACGGGCAGACTAGTCCTCTTGCGGAAAGAGGGGCGCCCGGCGGACTCAGCCACCGGTTACCGTCCCATCGTGCTGCTGGACGAGGTGGGCAAACTGCTGGAACGCGTTCTGGCTGCCCGCATCGTTCAGCACCTGGTCGGGGTTGGACCCGATCTGTCGGCGGAGCAGTACGGCTTCCGGGAGGGTCGTTCGACCGTAGATGCAATTCTACGTGTCCGGGCCCTCTCGGAGGAGGCCGTCTCCCAGGGTGGGGTGGCTTTGGCGGTGTCGCTTGACATCGCCAACGCCTTTAACACCCTGCCCTGGTCCGTGATTGGGGGGGCACTGGAGAGGCACGGAGTGCCCCTCTATCTCCGCCGGCTGATCGGCTCCTACCTGGAAGCCAGGTCGGTCGTATGTACCGGGTACGGTGGGACCTTGCACCGGTTCCAGGTCGTGCGCGGTGTTCCACAGGGGTCCGTTCTTGGGCCCCTCCTGTGGACTATCGGGTACGACTGGGTGCTGAGGGGCGCCCTCCTCCCGGGCCTTAGCGTAATCTGTTACGCGGACGACACGTTGGTCGTGGCCCGGGGGGATGACTACAGAGAGTCTGCCCGTCTTGCCACAGCGGGGGTGGCACTCGTCGTCGGCAAGATAAGGAGGTTGGGCCTCGACGTGGCGCTGCACAAGTCCCAGGCCCTGTGTTTTTGCAGGGGCAGGACGGCGCCACCGGTCGACGCCCACATCATGGTTGGAGGCGTCCGGATCGGGGTCGGGGTGCATCTTAAGTACCTCGGCCTCGTGTTGGACGGCCGTTGGACCTTCCGACAGCATTTCGAGGACCTGGTTCCCCGACTGGTAAGGACGGCCGGCCACCTTGGTCGGCTGCTCCCGAACGTCGGGGGACCCAGTGACGCGGTGCGCCGCCTCTACGCGGGGGTGGTGCGCTCGATGGCCCTGTACGGTGCGCCCGTTTGGGCCGAGCCTCGTATCCGTGCATTTTATGCCGGGTACCTGCGCCGGCCACAGCGCATCGTAGCCATCAGGGCCATCCGCGGATACCGCACCGTCGCGTTTGAGGCGGCGTGTGTTCTGGCGGGGACGCCGCCCTGGGAACTGGAGGCGGAGGCGCTCGCCGACGATTATCGTTGGCGATGCGACCTTCGCTCCCGGGGCGTAGTGCGTCCTCTGCCGGAAGCGGTCCGAGATCGGAAGGTTCAATCTCGGCGGTCCGTTATGGAGTCGTGGGAGAGACGACTCGCCAACCCCACTTGGGGTCTACGGACCGTCGAGGCGATCCGCCCCGTCCTCAGGGATTGGGTGGGTCGTGGCAAGGGACGCCTCACCTATTGGATGGTGCAGATGCTGACCGGGCACGGGTGCTTCGGGAGGTATCTGCACCGGATCCAGGTAGAGCCGACGGCGAGATGCCATCACTGTGTGAGTTGCGACCAGGACACGCCAGAGCATACGCTCGCGCTCTGCCCCGCGTGGGAGCGGCAACGTTGTGTCCTGGTCAGGAAAATAGGACCGGACTTGTCGCTCCCGAGCGTCGCGGCGTCGATGCTCGAGAGCGACGAGTCCTGGAAGGCGATGCTCGACTTCTGCGAGTCCACCATCTCGCAGAAGAGGGTGGCGGGGGGTGCGAGGGAGCGATTGTACGCTTCCCTCCGCCCAGCGACAGCAACCCGCCGCCGTCGAGCAGGGGGCCGGAACCGGGATCTCGCCCGGAATCTGGCCCCCTAAGAGTAAGAGTTTCGGGTCCCCAACGCATGTGAGTGCGAGCGGGGACCCAAGAAGGCGTCGTGTCTCGCTCAGCACGCGCCTTAAGCAAGAGCGACCGGGGGATGGTCGACCGCGCTCCCCGACCCACGCTGGTTCTGACCCAGCGGGGTATTCCGTGGGAGGGTGACACGCGGTCCCATCTTGGCGGGCTTCGGAAAGCCCGCCGACCGAGAGAGCCGGTGGCCGTATTCGCCGGCGGCTACCGGTTCGGCGTCCGGGGACGGAGCGACGGGAAAGTGTGCCGATGGCGTAACGCGTCGCACCGTCCCTCCAAACCCCGTGCTGGGTTCTGGCCTCAGCCGGGGTTCGGACGCTGAGTGTGAGCGGTTGGAGGTTTTAGTGCGGTTCAACTCCCACATACCCCGCCCGCGGGGCGGGCGGGGATCCGGTGATTTCCTCCAACTAAAAAAAAAAAAAAAAAAAAAAAAAAAAAAACGATGCGCTGTGGCCGACGCAGGAATCGGGCGATATATTTTCGCACCCGTGCGTCGGCCCAGACGGGCGCACCGTATAGGGCCATCGATCGCACCACCCCCGCATAGAGGCGGCGCACTGCGTGGCTGGGCCCCCCGACATTCGGGAGCAACCGACCGAGTTGGCCGGCCGTCCTCATCAGTCGGGGGACCAGGTTCGCGAAATGGGCCTGGAAGGTCCAACGGCTATCCAACACGAGGCCGAGGTACTTCAGCTGCACCCCGACCTCAATCTGGACGCCTCCAACCATTATTTGGGCGTCGACCGGCGGCACAGCCCCAGCCCCGTGGAACCACAGGGCCTGGGATTTGTGCAGCGCCACGTCGAGGCCCAACCTCCTTATTTTGCCGACGACGAGGGCCACCCCCGCTGTGGCAAGACGGGCAGACTCTCGGAAGTCATCCCCCGGGCCACGACCAAAGTGTCGTCCGCGTAGCAGATAACGCTAAGGCCCGCGAGGAGGGCGCCCCTCAGCACCCAGTTTGGAGGATGACTATACTGATTTTGGAAGATGACTATACTGATTTTGGAGGATGACTATACTGATTTTGGAGGATGAGTATACTGATTTTGGAGGATGATTATACTGATTTTGGAAGATGACTATACTGATTTTGGAGTATGACTATACTGATTTTGGAGGATGAGTATACTGATTTTGAAGGATGATTATACTGATTTTGGAGGATGATTATACTGATTTTGGAGGATGATTATACTGATTTTGGAGGATGATTATACTGATTTTGGAAGATGATTATACTGATTTTGGAGGATGATTATACTGATTTTGGAAGATGATTATACTGATTTTGGAAGATGAATAAACTGTTATTGTGAACCAAGGAGTTTCCATTGTGTTTCTGAACTGAACCCCAATAAGATATAGGCATGTTATAGGCATTATTAACGTGCCAAAAATGTACATAAAACCTAATCTTTTACAATCAACGCTGTGGCGACCAATAGCGCGCGAGATCCTGAATCCTCCAATAGCGCGTTCGGCGCATATCTATATACGACATCTCAAATCAACTACAGTGGCCTTCGGCCTGACCGGCCATACACTATCTCGTCTGCAAGGGGATCTCGCTTTGGCCTAATATCACTAACATCCACAATGTACTCTAAAAATAGGTGTATTTCAGTGAATTGTGCAGCATTTAATCTATATTTTTTTAATCATTTTGATAAACCAAGGTGTAGGCGACTGAATGTTAACAAACATTATAAAGGCAAAGTTACTAGCGACTAAAGCGCCATCTATAAATAGTTCTAATAAGAATGATTAAAACCTCATTTGTAAATATACTTTTTAAATGTACGATGTAATGTTGGCGCGCTTTTTCGAAAATGGAATTGGTGTGAACATTGTAAAACACAGATTGCATATTGCATATTGCAACAATATTTTTTGCTCTTAAATTTTTATTGTTTTATTAAATTTTCTTGTTCTGAAGTTTTCTTTGCACTTTGCTTTCCTATACAAGGTATGCAATACGTATTTGTTTTTTATAGACTTCACAGCTCGGACCCTACCCTGAAATCTACCATACCTGTGTGTGTATGGCTCGTGGCGCGGGCGGGGCGGGGGGCGGGGGTCTCGCCGCGCGGGGGGAGGCGCACTCCGCGCACTCCGCCCCGCCACCCCGAACCGTTGAACGACGCGACCACGACTCCGGCATGCAGCTGTAAAGTGTTAGGTTGGGTTAGGTTATGTTTACACGTAAAAGGGGAAAGAGTTAGGCTAGGTTGAAGTTTAAGTTAAGACGAGGAAACTGACAATTCCAAACTTGATAATAAAAAAATCGATTTCAAGATCGAATATCAAAAAATCGGTTCCAATCCCAGCACGGCAGCGCTGCCAACGGCCCCGGTTGTTGTGCCAACGGTTCGCGACACCTCGCACAAGATGGCGCTCACAATAATACACAACTCAAAATTGAAATTTGAAAGAAAAATATCGATTCCAAGATAGATTACCAAAAAAACGATTCCAAATTCTACAATGAATAAATCGATTACATTCCCCCCCCCCATACTCACGCATGATGCACAATATGCGCGCACGGCAGCGCTGCCAACGGTTCCGGTTGTTCTGCCAGCGGTTCGCGACACCTCGCACAAGATGGCGCGCCCCACGCCGCCGCCGCGCGCTTCTGTCTGGCCGCGGCTTTGTTATCGCCGAGCGCTGTATATATCTCCGCTAGACGAAGCCGTACGCGGCGTACTAGCATCTGTTATACAGGGTGTGTATTAACCACTCAACTGGGAACGTCACTATTCGATAGATGGTGAAACTGGGGACTTCGTTCGGAACAACTCTCAAGTGTTTTAAAAGCTTTGTATTAACTTGCACTGTATGTAACTATGTCATAATGTAAGTTCGTGTGCAATCTTGCAAGAAATATTTGACAAACTTCCCGGTTTCCGATTGAGCTGACATTTTGCACGCAGATGTATATTTTTTTTTATTTTTTTATTGCCTTGTAGGCAGACGAGCCAACGGGCCACCTGATCGTAAGCGGTTACCGTTGCTCATGGACCTCTGCAATGTCAGCGGACACTGCGGGGCCGCTACCTACGGCCTACCTTTTAAGGACTTTCTTTAAGCCTCGTTTGAAGAAAGACAAGTCATAGCGATCGGGAAACACCGAAGAGGGGAGCTCATTCCACAGTCGGATGGTGCGTGGCAGAAAAGAATTTTTGAAACGGACCGTGGATGACCGCGGTGGTTCCAAATAGTAAGGATGAACTCCACCTCGACGACGGCAACGGGTGGTACGGTAATAGAAGGGAGATGTTGGAATCATCTCGAATAATTCTTCGGAGCACTCCCCGTGGAACAAGCGGTATAGAATGCAAAGAGAACCGAAGTCTCTTCGCAGACCCAAAGGTTCCAGGTCGTATATCGCGTGACAATGCAGTTATATGACAAAATAGCGCTCTTGTGATTAACAAAATAGATCCGTCGTGATCGGACTCGATTTACTTGTATTGGCTAGCACAGTTGTGTTATCTATTTCTTACCTTAGCCCCAACAGAAGTAGCTACCTCCAGCAACCTGGTGTTAAACTCGAGCGGGCGACAGTTACAGATCCTGTTCTGCAGACGAAGAGCTTCCAGACACCTCGCTGCACCGTCCATGGCTTCCATCTGAGCTAAACGATCTCCGAGAGCTTGGCCTGCACCCATTGCTACTTCGTAATGCCTGAACGATAATAATACAGGGTGCGGTAACTTTAATACGTTCGATGCTGAACGAGGCCTAAATGACCCCGTGAATGAATCACTTCATTTTCACATTATATTAAAAAAAAACTATTATTATACTCACATCACTATTCAACGGATTATGTATTTTATTGAGTTTATGTTTAAAACTTGCTCATTTTTTCCTTAATTTAACATATTTTTAGCGGGGTTTGTCAACTAACCGTACACGGTCGCCTGGAAGAGATCGCTTTAAGCGATAAGGCCGCCGATTGTTACATTGTATTCTTTGTACAAAATTACTATTATTGTTGTTGCTATGTCGTGTTACAATAATGAATTTTCTAGCAATCTATCTATATATCTAATGGTTCGAAAACGAATTAATAAACAATTCTAAATAATAATACTTACCTAAGAGCTTTTCCGACATCACATTTCCTCCGATAGACATCTCCTGCGATGCGAACAGCGCGCGCGTAACAACCTTGATCACCAGCCACCGCTGCTAATCTTAGCGCTTCCTGAAAATCATCAAACATCATCGTCTTAGGGATTATCACGTTAAAAATTTATTTATTTATTTGTTTACACATGAAAATATGAGTTTGTGATAAAGTTAAATGAGAGTATAAATACAAAAGAGAAAATACATTTTCTAACAATACCGTAACATCACTTTCGTTTTACAAAACTATTATACAAATAATATGTTTCCAGTGGCCCTCACACTAGACCTGGCCTGTATCGTGAGGACCTGATAGGGTCATAATATCAATCACAATATTAATTAATTGTTTATATGGGTAGTTGGAATGATGCCAATAATAATTAGGTTTTGGTTTAACCTAAAATAAAAGTACCTATTTCCACAAAAACCAATGAAAGAAGAGATTTACTTACTTTACGGTAATCATGTATGTTTCTCAGTTCTCATTTAGCTTATAGCATTACAACTTATAGTACATCTCCACTAATATTATAAATGCGAAAGTAATTCTGTCTGTCTGTTACGCTTTCCCGGTTAAACCTCTCAACTGATTTTCATGAAATATGGCACAGGCAATCTTTAGACCCTGAGAAAGAACATAGGCTACCCTTTAGTTGAAAGAGACGCAGACGAAGTTGCCCGAGCCCGCTAATGTTTGTAATAACGCAGTGCGATGTGTTCTGTCACAGCCACTCACCCCAGTCACAGTCGCGCTTGTCAAAATTACACCTTAATCTGTGCAATTATGAGAGAGTAACCAATAGCTTTGTGCTGTGGCAATTACCCACCTACGTCCTGTGAAGTAACGCTTGTGACAGTACTTACCCCAGTGACGGTCGCGCTTGTGACAATTTTTTTTTTTTAATTGCCATGTAGGCAGACGAGCCAACGGCCCACCTGATAGGAAGTGGTTACCGTCGCTCATGAACCTCTGCAATGTCAGGGGACACTGAGGGGTCGCTACCTACGACCTAACTTTAAGGACCCTCCTCAAGCCTCGTTTGAAGAAGGACAAGTCATAGCGCTCTGGGAATACCGAGGAGGGGAGCTCATTCTATAGCCGGATGGTGCGTGGCAAAAAAGTGTTCCTGAAACGAACCGTGGATGGACGGTGGTTCCATATAGTAAGGATGAACTCCACCTCTCGGGTGGTACAATGATAAAAGGGAGATGTTGGAATCATCTCAAATAATTACACATAGGACAGTCACGCTTATGACTGCTACTTATGTAACTTTCTACTTACATTACAATAATCATGCGCATCGCCCAGCTCCCCTCTCGCTCGTAACGCGGCCGCCATTTGCAATAACGCCGTGCGATGGTGCCGCGTGTTCAAGTCGGCGGCGCGCGGACCGCGGCCCAGGTCGCACGCTCTGGCTGCGCAGGCGACGGCGCGTTCGGCGTCTTTGAGGCGTCGCCATAGCTCGGAGAGGCCTACGTATACCTGAGGATTGTATATGATAAGTGCTGAATTCTATTAAGAAGGGACTATAATAGCTAAATAGAAAATCAACTTCGTACTTCTCACTTGTAAAGCGATTTTAGTGTAGGTCTTTTAGACCCTGTTTCAACAAACAAACTCTAAAGCTCATTTTAACTATAATGAAATCGTCATTCGAAATGTAATTTAACATACGCCGTCTATCAAGTCCCGTTTGTCACCTGTTACAGCAGGCTCTTTGAGAAAAGCGTCAACATTGCCAGAATTATTAATAGTTTTCTTTTAGCTTCAAGCACTTTTAGTGTACGAGGTCTTTTAGACCCTGTACCACCAGATAAACTATCAACACACGAGGTCAATAAAGCCTCGTACCACCACGCGGTCTAAAACACCCCACAACTCACCTGCAACAGCAACGTGTTATCATTCTGAGCCTGCGCCACAGCCAAAGCTTTCTGGAAACCGTCCATCGCCTTCGAGAATGCACCTAACTCCAGGCTGACGGATGCAACTGTCAGGTGCACGTATCCAGCCGTAGAACCTCCACCGCAGTCGTTGTAAAGTGCATGGCGAGCGTAAGATAGGGCTCTGAGGAGAGTAAAGAGAAATACATAACAGTTTTGAATTTTAATTAGCTCAAATATGTCCTTTGGAATACTAAACGAAACTAACATGGCATTCAACTCAAAACATTGTGGCTGTAAATTAATAATATTAAGCCATGTTTCGTTATTGGCTCGCCAACTCCCAATGCCGCTAACGACAACGGGAAAGCCAACCGTCAAACTGGTCGTCTGTTACCGTTATTAGTTTTTGACGTGTGTTGAACGTTGGTGAGCCAATATGGAAATGCGGTATTAGATTTATATTTGAACGGATCATTAGAACGATATTCGTTATCGCGCGTTGTGAAAGGGGGCTAGACGAAAATTGTTATGAAAAAGTTTTTTTTTTTCTTAATTGCCTTGTAGTCAGACGAGCCAACGGGCCACCTGATCGTAAGTGGTTACCGTCACTCATGAACCTCTGCAATGTCAAGTTGTCACGACACTTTTTTGTTTTACATGATTATCGCTAGATGGCGCTGTGATCAAAATCTTTTAAAACAATTCCTTATTTTGTTTTATATGATTAATGCTAGATGGCGCTGTGATCAAAATATTTTAAAACACGTTCCTTATCGCGCGTTACGAAAGGAAATAATTTTTATGAGATACGTTTTAATCGAAAGGAACTTCGTTCCATCCGGGTGTCCCTGGACACCTCTCAAGTTTTTTTTTCTTTTGTATTTGACTACAACAAGTTTTTCTCACCTATCCAATCCACCTAGAGTTTGATGAGCTCTCGCCAAGTTGAGGTAGGCTTCAGCGCGCATCGGAGCCGAATCTAATTCCTCAGAGATGCCTAGCTGTCTGTTCGCAAACTCCAGAGATTCTCTGTGGAAGAAATGAAATGAAATACTTTATTATCAACTTTGACATGTCTCTCTTTAAACGAGGTTTAAGAAAAGTCCTGTATAGTAGGTGACAGATAACGACCCCTCATTGTCCTAACATTGCAGAGGTTCATGAACGACGGTGACCATTTACCATCAGGTAGGCTGTAGGCTCGTTTATCTATCTTGCAATAAAAAAACTAAGATATACAGGGTAGATCTGTAACTTTGGCCAATCTGACGTGGGGTGAAAGACCTGTCGAAATACAACTTAGAACTACTTTTATTTTACGAATTGGATAAAAAAAAATTCATCATAGTATGGAAGTCCGCAACGATAGTTGTACGTTTTCCATACAATGCCAGAAAAAAAAGTTTAACCGATTCAAAACATGTTATCTTAGTTTTTTTTATTGCAAGATGGATAAACGAGTTTACAGCGCACCTGATGGTAGGCTGTAGGCTCTTAGGTGGTGACCGCTTACCATCAAGTGGGCCGTAAGCTCGTTTATCTATCTTGCAATTATTATTTTTTTAAATTGATGATATGCTCATTCTTGTTGATGTCAAAGCTACAGTACGCTCTTCAAAGCGTAATGTCAGTGTTATAATGCCCAAGATTTGTACTGCAATTTAATATCATTCGGGATTAATCCCTATACAGAGTGATTTTTTAAAGAAGATACATATTGCAGGAGGGTGATGAGTACTCTGTTCTAATACGGAATGTTACAAAAAATAGGTAAAATTAAAAACGGCTAAAACGTGTTGACTAACGACCTCTACTGATCTCGCGCACCCCACACCTCCGCCACACCCATCAGCTGTCGAAAAACTATCATTTTGCAAGAATTTTAGAGATTTTTAAGTAGCTATTACTAAGGCATTAAGCCATATTCTTTGGTAACAATATTTTTACTGGTCGTATATAACCATCAGCTACAATGACCTTCAATATGTACCCTCACTAAAAATCACCCTGTATATACTTCACCTGTATTTCCCAAAATCCATATACGCCTGATAAAGATGTCCCAAAAGCGCGAATTTATCGTTCCTATGTTTGACGCCACGTAACGCCGACAACCATATCTTGACGGCTTGGCGTTGCTCGTTCTGGCCGTAAAGTCGAACGCCGCGCTCGATCTGAAATAGAAAACAATTTGTTATAAATTTGCGGTTATCTTCAATACTTCTAAGCATAATTAACGGGTTCTTAGAGATGAGAAGACTGAATAAAATTTACCGGCAGTATCCAGTCTTCTCGTGATCATGACGTTTGCTACAACAACTTTTGGAGTTGTGGAGACAAGATTGTGTTTGTGTAGGTAATTTTCTTTTCTGGGTGAACCGATTTTGATTTTTTAGTATATATTCTGTTGTTTAAAAGCAGATCCTTAGGAAGTAATACCACCTTTTGATAAAGATCCGTCCAGTTCTAGATTCAACAAAAATGAAATCTTTCATTAGTTTTGTAAAATAATACTCCTATACTTGATCCTTACCTTCCGCCTAGCTAGATACTGGTCCAGTCTCGACCGGCAGACCCTGAAACAATCCAGCAGACCAGAAGTGGGGGGTCTGTGTGCAGGGCCGAAACGGGCGCCCCATCGTAACGCGCCATTACGCGCTGACGCCGGCCCTGGATACTCTTCTGAGAATGGGTATACTTCTGAAAAAACAGGATGATTGAAAATAATACAGGGTGGTAATAAATCGGTTCTGATACTAAGCGGAGACATATTTGTAAAATTTATCTGTCTATCGTGTTTAGCACAAGGGTTCTTATGACAACCTTCCGGATTTATCATCAAATCATTGCCATTTTTTCATATTATTTCACTATCATACGATATACATCTGCGTGCAAAATGTCAGCTCAATCGGAAACAGGGAAGTTATTCAAATTTAGCTTGCAAGATTCCACCCGAACTTACATTGATACACCCAGTGCAAGTTAAGCTTGTAAAGGAATTGCGCTGCCGTGGTATTCACGGTATTGCACCTGGCACTTTGAATGT
This sequence comes from Trilocha varians, assembly GCA_030269945.2. Classification (NCBI taxonomy): domain Eukaryota; kingdom Metazoa; phylum Arthropoda; class Insecta; order Lepidoptera; family Bombycidae; genus Trilocha; species Trilocha varians. Next base: position 13,226,324 of record AP028278.1, on the reverse strand, counting down.
TAATCAGCTAGACTAACTCCAAGAACCTCATTCAGGGCTCTCCACTATTTTTAGTAAATGCCTATCAAAAGATACATTATCTTCTTTGCAACAAGTGGTAAATCAGACTTGTATCAATAGAAACTGCACCCAGAAATGACGACCTTAAATATAAGCAAAAAAGTGATGTGTTTTACCTTGTGTGTCTTCAAGATGGTGCCTTGATGGGTCTGGCGAGCTCAGAAGTCGAGTAGCTGATAACTGATGCGCCGGCACTCCGCTGCAAAATTACATTAACTATAGTTCGGCCGTTCAGAGAATGCGTCCTGACACGTCGCGATTGAACTGACGACGTAACTTTGTAATGTCGTTGCAGTTACGATAAAATTTTTTGCTGGTTGTTTACCGTTTTAACAATTGATGAGCATTAAAACAACATTGTTATATCAATAATCAATGAATGCTTTAATTTTATGCCAAACTGAGTGTCAAACAACTTGGTAAACAATATTTTTCTGATAGGTGTCAGGAACGTATTCTCTGAACGGCCGAACTTTAGTATACTTTCAAGCAAGAAATTTTGCACTACGTGTTTTAGAATGAGAGCAGATCATAGGTTCAGCTTTATAGAGCGCTATCTCTGTCGCACACTGCTATTTGTAACATTTGTCAATTTGTTTGTCAATTAATACTAGTGTACATTAGTGTGCGAAGATTGCCCAACTATAAATTCATTGATTTGACATGCATGATAACATAAAGTTACCCCTGGGGGCATAGGCCAACTTTGCCCCCAGGGGTAACTTTGTCCAAAAATCGACTTTTAACGTCTTTTGGATTTTTTTTCATATTAGCATATGCACATGGTCCTACCGCTTGTATAGATGTAAAAACATAACTATGGTTGCATATAAAAATACTAAGATATACCAATTGATTTGAAAAAGTGGTGCAATGTTGGCCTATATGACGGTACGTATCAGAGACTTGACAGCTTACGATGGATCTTATTAGCGGGCTTAAAGGTATAAACATAGAATTTAGAGAAGACTGAAGAAGTCGACAAAATGTACAAGTCTTTTCTATACTGTAACAACAGATATGCAGTCTTCCTCACGATGTTTTTCTTCACCGTTTTAGACAGTGGTGTTATGAAATTGCAAATATTTTTTTTTACACATTAAGGTTTAGAGGTACAAGCCAGTAGAACCCGCGACCTCCTGTACGGAGCAAGCGTTTCAACTACTAACCCACCACGACTTATAAAACATGTTTATTTGTGTATTAATCAAATCTTGATTAAAGATAAATGGAGATTTAGAAGTAAAAATGCGTCATCAAAACCGTCACAACTTACCCGAGAAAGTCGCGCGACTCGATCGAGTCCCACGACATATTGTGCGGGTGTCGGCGACAGGGTCACCGAGCGGTCGGGTGCATCGCTCTCGCTCTAGCACGCGGCGCGGCGTCGCTGTTAGAGAGAGATAGATATAACGCTGGATGTTAACACGTTGTGTGCGGTACGAGGTCCATTAGTCCCGTACGCGTCTCGGAGTAAGAACAACAAGGACTTCTTTATGATGACCGTAACTTTTATGTATCTAATATTGTAGGAAATTGATAAGATTATTTTACCTGCTGGTCTCAGGTCTCCTGAGGAGAAGGATCAGTTATAGTTAGACCACCACGCGACCACAATGCGGGGCACTTTACATATCTTCATTCTATTCTATTTGTGAGCAAAACGATTGTTATCATTGGGCTGTATTGCATAATTTCATGCTGTTGGTTTTCTGATTAAATAAATAAAAATATATTCATAGGCAGGTTTCCTCTGACTTTAAACTAAATATTCGCTTTCGCATTCGAATGACCAAAAATCGATATTAGCAACATTCTTACTACCCACTACACTAGGACCTACTTTTAAGGTTTTCTTTTATTGCACCTACTTTATTTCATTGTTACCTGGCTCAGACAGTCTTCTGATTGACACTACTTTTCCTTTCCATTTTTGTATGATGTTTACTTTACCCCACGGCAGCCATCTTTAATATCTGTAAATAATGTTACCCACGTAAAACTGTTAAAGTTGTTTGCCTTGTTGTATAAAATCTAATAATTGCTAATAATTACTAAAAAAAAAATTTTATTACCATGTAAGCAGACGAGCTAACGGGCCACCTGATCGTAAGTAGTTACCGTCGCTCATGAACCTCTGCAATATCAGGGGTCGCTACAATCGCTACCAACGACCTTACTTTAAGGACCTTCTGTAACCCTCGTTTGAAGAAGGACAAGTCATAGCGCTCGGGAAACACCGAAGAGCTCATAGCTATAGCCGGATGGTGCGTGGCAAAAAAGATCACCTTTTTAACAAAGAAGGAATCATCGAAATCGATAAATTAAAAAAAAAGGCGTAAATTTTTAAAAACTTAAAAATTTTGAAATCGGTGCAGTAGTTTCGGAGCCTATTCGAGACAAACAAACAATCAAACCATTCCTCTTTATAATATTAGTGTCTATAGAAAAAAAAAATATGAATTTAGCGACGAACAGAAACTACGATGAATTTTTAAAACTACAAAAACTTATTTTATCTGTCTTGTATTAATAAAAAAAGATGCTTAAACTAATTTAAAAAAACAATATAATTATACAATAGTAGCTGGCACGCAACTTCGTCTGCGTCACAAAAAAAATCCCGGGTGTTTTCTCACCCTTTAAACCTTCCCTGGACTACGACAAACATTATAAAACCAAAATCAGCTCAATCGGCCCAGCCGTTCTCGAGTTATAGTCAGACTAACGAACAACAATTCATTTTTATTTTTATAGATAAGGTTTTAAATTCTAAATCAATGTTAACGAGAACCAAACATTGTCCCTCTTCACTTTTAAAATAAATAAATTCTATTTAAAACATTCTAAATATAAATATTTTAAACCTAGATTAGTGCATCCTTATGACCTAGGTCGAACGTGTCGGGAAACGGCTATACACAATTAGGTCAGACCTACTTTTAAGACCTATTTATATTACCTATTTTTAAAATCGAATTAAAATTAAAACTTTTTAGTGTTTATGACAAAATTCGATGTTATAAAAGTATTATATTTTAAGGTATAAAGTAAACACGAAAACGGCTTTGGAAAAAACTATTATTAAAATTGGTTCAGGTAAAAAGGTCGGAAATAAATTGAGAACATTTTTGGAGACAGGTTGAGTAAAAGTATTTTAATAATTATTATTGTAGTCATGTTTTAAAAGTATAATACAGTAGAAAGATTTTATTTCTAAAAAGAAATCCTAATTTGGACAAAAAGTATTACCAAATTTCTGTCGTGTTGGCTTTTTTTTGCACAAATAGTGTAAAAATTATGTCATCTATTCCAAATACCTACAACGTGTTATTTTCTGACAAAAAATTTTACAATTGAAATAAAAAAAAATATTGTGCTTTACTTAGCTTTACTTAGCTATTAGTCCTAAAACTATTTAATATTATATTTGAAGTAAATAATAGTAAAATATGTATAAAACCTTACCTTTTTAGCCAAAATTGTAGATTTTCATCTTTTAGACACGACACAATAGTCTTAAAATAATTTTTAGGTTATATTTGGCACTGGCGAAAATTTTCACAGAAAAACCGCTTTTTTTGCGATTTAACTATAAATAATTGTTAATAATTATTATTTATCATGTTATTAACTATTGTACCTTGTATTGTTTTCTGTTTTTAATAATAAATGTTGCATTCACGACTTTGAGAGCGATTGTCCCCGCCCGTGCAAATTCTGAAGGCGAATAGAGGAATGGATGGAGTCGCTAGTGAAGCTCGCTATATTTTTTGTATTTAATTGAAACAATATTACAAAACTACAGATATTTTATATGTTAATGTCCGCAAATTGAATGAAAAAAAAACTTGAGAGGTGTCATGGGACACCTGAATAGAACGAAAGTTCCTTTCGATAAAAGATGTCTTATATTTTTTTTCCTAACGTAACGCGCGATAAGGAACGTGTTTTAAAGATTTTGATCACAGCGCCATCTAGCGATAATCATCTAAAACAAATAAGAAACGTGTTTTAAAAGATTTTGATCACAGCGCCATCTAGCGATAATCATCTAAAACAAAAAAAGTGTCTTGACAACTTTTCGTAAGATTTTTTTCCGTCTAGCCCCCTTTCACAACGCGCGATAAGGAACTTCGTTCCAAAAATTATGATGAAGAAAACATTTTAATACATTATTTTAAGATCTTGGATATCATTTATCAGTACAGTGCTACCAAACACAGTAGGTCTATCTTGTTTAGTACAAGTATTCCTAGCGCCACCTTCCAAATCCATCATCAGATCAGCGCCATGTTGTCATAATATTATTACATAGTCGCGCGATGTACATCTGCGTGCAAAATGTCAACTCAATCGGAAACCGGGAATTAATATAAAGCTTCTAAAAACACAAGTCGCAGACAGTAGCTAAAAATAGTACCAACACGACTCCATTCCCAATTCTATTCCACCCCAGCATCCAACCATCCCTCTCAGGGTTCAACACGCAAGCGCGGGATCCTGTGTCGCACAGTGTCTCACTGTGTCACACAGTGTCTCACAGTGTCACAGATTTAGGACAAGGCTGTAGGTCATTACTAGATTATCGAACTACACACAGAATGGTGACAGAAGTCAAATTTAATTATATTTTAAAGAAAACTTTTACAAGCTTTTAAGATCCTTAATATGGATTAGTAGAGTGTTAGCCAAGACAAGTAAAATGAATCCAACACAACGGGTCTCTCTTGTTGGAACGAAGTTCCTTATCGCGCGTTGTGAAAGGGAGCTAGACGGAAAAAATTCTTATGAAAAGTTGTCACGACACTTTTTTGTTTTAGATGATTATCGCTAGATGGCGCTATGATCAAAATCTTTTAAAACACGTTCCTTATTTTTGTTTTAGATGATTATCGCTAGGTGGCGCTGTGATCAAAATCTTTTAAAACACGTTCCTTATCGCGCGGTACGTTAGAAAAAAAATATAAGATATCTTTTAATCGAAAGGCACTTCGTTCTTTTCGGGTGTCCCATGACACCTCTCAAGTTTTTTTAGTATAGGAGTTCCTATGACAACCTTCCAACCACACTTAGGCACTTAATTACATCCAGTGTAAGTTAATATACCTAAAGTATGTAATAACAATTTACTTACGCTTTTTACGATATGTAATGATAATAATTTACGCAATATGTTCAAAATCTGCTTTAAAAAACATTGAAATCGGTTCAGAAAATGTGCAGTAATCGTGAAATCTTTTCCGTTGAAATATTTTTTTTAAGTTTATCTAAACGGGGGTGACGGGGCGATACGTGAGCGACAATCGCGAACGCGTCCTGTCACCCCTACCAGTCTCGTGCCGGGTTCTTTCCTGGCCGGGGATCGGACGTCGAGCGTGAGCGGCGGGAGGTTTTAGTGCGGTTCAACACCCACATACCCCACTCGGGGCGAGTGGAAGTCCGGCGATTTCCTACCATCCAAAAAAAAAAAAAAAAACAACAAAGGGTTTATCTAAAAGTACTTGTTGAATTGTTAAAGAATTATCCGATGACCTAATTTACGCGAGGCCAAATATAAATGTAAAAAAGCAGAAATTGATAAACTCCTTCTTTTGGGAAGACAGTCAGAAAGCAATTGTATTTTTTTTCGAAATAAAAAGCATTTAAATGTAAAACTCCACTCCACTCTAGTCCACCACCATCTTCAAAGGATTTTAGAACCCTTTTCCGACATGCAGGTTTCCTCACGATGTTTTCCTTCACCGTTTTTAGCCAGTGTTGTTGTGAAAAAATGCACATAAATCTTTTTCACATTAACTAGTATTAAGTTTTATCACTCTGCTAGTGGTTGATTGTGCCCAACTTCCTCTATGTAACATTTCATTTAGCGTTGGTCCTCACGATACACGATAAACATGTGTCATTATCAAGTTGCATTTGATCCTTAAGTGCAAGACTTAAGGATCTAACGAATATTCGCATTCGCAAAAAAATATGAGAACATTATGTCAGAAGTAGCGTGGATGTAGAAAGAATCCAGATGGATGTAAGTTCGGGTGGAATTTTGGAAGTTGATAAACTTATTCAGACACTCGCGGTTTTCTATAATACTTTCATGCATTTTCAACGGGTTCTTGTTCGCTTTTGGGTATGCAAAAGTTACCCAAAAGCGAACGAGAAAGAGGGTAGACAGATTTGTTTGCTCTTAAATCGACCCGCAGTATCCAGTCTTCTTGTGATCATGACGTTTGCAACAACAACGAAATATTGAGACAACTCAATTAATTAAATATCGTGGTAAGAACCTGTTGAAAATGCATGAAAGTATTACTTGGAAGTTGAGTTTGATCAACACAGTTTCTCGTGTATATCGCGTGACAATGCGATAAAATGGTGCAATGGAGCTGATCTGATGATAAAATCGGATGTCATATGAACTCCTGTCCTAAACAAGATACGACTCATCGTGTTTGGGCTCGTTTTACTTATATTAGCTAGCACTCTATTTCTACATGATACGGTTCAAAGCTTGCACCTAAAAGATTTTTATTACTTTGGAAACTTTTTTTTTTTTTTTTTTCTGTTGGAGGAAATCACCGGATCCCCGCCCACCCCGCGGGCGGTGTATGTGGGAGTTGAACCGTACTAAAACCTCCAACCGCTCACACTCAGCGTCCGAACCCCGGCTGAGGCCAGAACCCAGCACGGGGTTTGGAGGGACGGCGCGACGCGTTACGCGCTCGGCATTCTTTCCCGTCGTTCCGTCCCCTACTTTGGAAACTTAGTTACTTTTAGGCTAAACTTAAAACTTTTGTTCAAAAAGTAAATATATTCGTGATATCCTAAAAGCTAGTGTCGAACTTCCAAATATCTTCAATGAATAGACCGTTACAATAAAAAAGAATCGAAAAAACATATCGTTTCATTTCCCGTAAACGAGGACCCGAAATTAAAATGTCGGACGCTTTCAGCTTAACAAATTCAAAACTGAATATATAGCGGGCATCAATTTTAATATAAACGCTAATAAATTGTCATCTCTCAACGGCGTCGCTCTGTTTATTATTAGAAAAGCATATTTTGTTGAATACTCTACATAAATACACCCCGTAGTTTCAGTAGCGTAAGAGACGCGGGCCGTGGCGCGTCTCTGAAAAAAAAAGAAAAAAAATCGAAATGTCAAATGTCATCGTGTAAATGAAGTGTCAAATTTTACCGCCAATTTGCGAAAATTTAATTTAGAACAGTTCGAAATTTAAATTGAAAATGAGCTACAATGCGTACGAGGATTACAGAAAAAGTGACAGTCAGTGTTGCCAAGTTAAGAATGAAAGTAAGAATGTGGATAGTTTTGAAAGTGAAGAACCTATTCAACACGTGTTAGGACCTAGTCGGAGATGCCTTGCGTGGGCATGTAAAGCGTGTAAAAGAAAAACTGCAGCCGTCGATAGACGAAAAGCTGCTACGTTGCGAGAAAGAAAACGTCTTAGGAAAGTAAGTTAAATAAGACGGATACTTTATTTGTGATTCGATTTGGACTTTACTTCATACGAGTAGGTACACATACGCAACTTCCTCTACGTCACGAAGCGGCGAAGAATGTGCGCATTTACGACATCACAACAAAAACCTCTAAAATTATCAGTGTTTATCTACTATAATATATCATGCATGTATTATACACATAAACCTTCCTCTTGAATCACTCTATCTATCGCATCAAAATCCATTGCGTAGTTTTAAAGATTTAACAGCAATTCAAATTATAATCCGTACTTTTTTATTGACATTCAAAATGTATGTGTGTCCACATCAACTTTGAAATAAATGATTTAACTTTGACTTCATATATTGCGACCCCTTTATAAAATTTAAATGTCCTAAAATGTTGACTATTACATATTATTTACGTACGATCGACTTTCCGAAATAGTCAAAAAAATCTTTATTACAAAATATCTATTCAAAAACAAAATGAGTCAAAGTCAAAGTCAAATCGTTTATTTCAAATTATATGTGTACACACTCATACATTTTGAATGTAAAACATAAAATCAAAAGTTCTACCACCAGTTCGCTAAAATTACGCCTTCGTCCTGAGAAGAACTCAGCGGGCATGTCTTTTTTTAATTTAATATGTTTTTTTTTCTTTTTTTTAAATATTGTTTTACAACATTTTTGTTTTTAACAAATGTATCAATTGAAAAGGCCCGGGACGAGCACCTCATTCCCATTTTGTGCAGTCATTTATATAATCATTAAGTTTATGATATGCTAGAGTCTAGGTAGAATCTATTTATGCAATTAGACCTCTTCTCAAAGTAGTAACCTCTTTTCAAAAACTTTACTCCAAACAACATCTTAAAGGTACACCAATTTTAACCCAATCCTCACATAAACACAAATAAAATCTCCGTAACGTTAAAGTAAGGTTCAAAATTAAACTCATTTAATCCCTTAAGTACTCTTAACTCGACATAAATGCTGTTTGTCTTTGACTTTGTCACGTTCCACGGATTAGTGCGATTTTATATAGAGATTTCCGGGATTTTGAATGTTAATTATGGCAACACTTTTATTATTATTAAGCTTGAATTTGTGCAAACAGGAAGGTGTTGCGTGTTTTTCGTGGTTGTTATTTTTTGGCGGGAAAGTTGTTTTTGTTAAAATAAGCTAGGCACTACCACTGGATACAATGAATTAAAATAATTATTATAGATACGTAAAATTAAAATTTTGTTTTTCTCTTCTTAAACATGATATTATTATCTTCTTAAATACAAATATATACGAATAAAGTAACCGACATAGCTCAGCGAATCAGCAAGCTGAAGTGGCAATGGGCTGGGCACATATGTCGAAGAACTGATTCTCGATGGAGTAGACGGTTTCTAGAGTGGAGACCGCGATGTGGTAAACGTAGTGTTGGACGCCCCCCTGCTAGATGGAACAACGACCTAAGAAAGGTGGCCGGTAACAACTGGATGAGACGAACCGAAGATCGAGCTCAGTGGCGCATTTTGGGAGAGGCCAGCAGGGGACGAGTGTGGGCTGATGATGATGATGAAATACAAATAATTAACTTTAAGAAAACTTTTTAAATACACGCTTTTAAGATCCTGGATATCATGTAGCAGTAGAGTGCTAGTAACAAGTAAAACGAGCCCAAACACGACGAATCTATCTTGTTTGCTACAGGAATTCCTATGACCACCTTCCGCATCCATAATCAGACAATTACTATGTCATATTATTGCATTGTCACGCGACATACATCTGCGTGCAAAATGTCAGCTTGATCGGAAACCGGGAAGTTTGTCAAATTTAGCTTGCAACCAACATAGTTACATCCAGTGCAAGTTAATACAAAACTTGTAATAAACACACAAATGGGTACTTGTAATAAACACATCTCAGTTTTATTACTACTCTTTCTCCAAACTTACATTACTTTAGTTTATTTTAATACTCCTAAGTGATCGCAACACGTTTCGAAGTCCCCAGAGAGAAGTTATTAACTTTTAAGTGCTTTTAAATTGACTATCCGACATTTTAATAGTTCCTAAATATACATTTTGGGAGCCCCTCTTTATTTCAAACTAGATGACGCAACTTCGTCTGCATCAAAAAGTGTTATCCCATTTAGATGTGGTCGGCGCAATATCTTCTCTCCATACATTATTGAAGTTTTTTCAAAATAAAATCTAGCCTGTGTTACTCGTGGATAATGTAGCTTTCAAATGGTGGTGATCTATAATACTGATGGTAAAAAATAGGCTACCTATGACATTAAAAATTTTAAATAAAGTATTACTTTCAGAGATAAGCACAAAAAAAACAAAACACGCGCGACCTCTTGGCAATAAAAACAAATTATTCTTATGTTGGTACTAGACAAATGACACAGAGTAATAAAGAATGAAATATGACAGTCGTTTAGATTTATACGCTACTGTGTTTCTGTACTGTGTCCAATTAGTCATTTCGATTGACATAGTTTAGTTTTGTGACACGTGGCGTAATAAAAAAACTGTCTGCGTTATATCTGTAACAACCCATTACTACGCACTGTTGAGCCCAGGTCTCCTCTGAAGAGGGGTTAGGCATAGTCCACTACGCTTGCCCAGTGCGAAGTGGAGACTTCACATTTCTTCGAAGGATTTTTAGAATCCTTTTCCGATATGCAGGTTTCCTCGCGATGTTTTCCTTCACCGTTATAATCAGTGGTGTTGTGAAAAATTGCACAATTTTTAAACATTTTAGTTTTCAAGACGGCCGTTTAGAGCCCGCGACCTTCCGTACGGTAGGCAAGCGCTTCGACTACTATGGCACCACGACAACTTCTTCACATAAGTCGTAATATTTATCACTAACTAGCTGGCCCACACAACTTCTTCTTCTGCGTCACATAAGGAAATTTTCTCACCGTTTAAGCCTTCCCTGAACTTCTACGAATATTTCAAGATTAAAATAAGCCAAATCGGTTCAGTTGTTCTCGAGTTTTAGCGAGAGTAACGAACAGCAATTCACTTTTATATTTAAGAAGATTTGGTTAGTAATGGCACCTATGGCTATTCCATTTCAAAAGAAATTAAATGAAACCCCACGACGACCAAAACCTTTTATTTGACAGAATCGGTCAGAATTATGAAGGAAGAAACAAAAGAATACAGACAAAATGAGTACCCCTCCCTTTTTGGTCAAAAATGAAAACAGTTCGTAATTTTCAAGAACATCAAATAAATCACCAGTCAAAATATGTCTATCAATTTCAAATTTGAGATTAGGTAGATTACAAGAAACTCCTTTCAAACGTAAACAAAACACCTAGAAAAGGAAAAAAACTTGAGAGGTGTCAAGGGACACCCGGATGGAACGAAGTTCCTTTCGATTAATTAGTAAGGGAATTGTAATAAAATTTTATTTTTTAAGTTATAATAATTAGTTAGTTTAAAACGTCTTTTATAAAATATTTTGATCACAGCGCCATCTAGCATTAATCATATAAAACAAAATAAGGAATTGTTTTGAAAGATTTTAATCACAGCGCCATCTAGCGATAATCATCTAAAACAAAAAAGTGTCGTGACAACTTTTTCATAAGAATTTCGATCTAGCCCCATTTCGATAACGCGCGATAAGGAACTTCGTTCCAAAAGATTAAAGTATTGTCACGAAAAAATAATTCTATGCGTATAAATTCAAAGGGTTAAATTTAGCCACAATAATACTAAAATCAAACGCATGTCACTATAATTTATTATGAAGGCTCAGCTCAGTTCGATTGACATCAAAAATAGAAATCATAAACAGACAGATTTTACGAGCGCTTCTTAATATCGCATAAAATCTAAATTATTGTCGTGTCTCGTTCGTTTAGCTTGTTTTTTCTTAAAATATTTCCCGCCATTTTGTACTTTTATTGTGATGTTGGTAGCGCGTAAACATGAACAAGGTTTACAATTGAATATGCTTCCGCTGTCTGTCTCTATGTATGCTTGAATCTTTAAAACTACGCAACGGATTTTGATGCAGCTTTTTAAAAGATCTTTAATCTTGTGGGATTTTGTACGTTGTACAAGCACACAAACAAACAACCGAATGAATTTCTTATTTTATGCAATCTACTCACTGGCAAGTCAAGTTTATGTTTGTTCCTGATGTTTCTACTATTGACTTAATAGTATCCACTCAACTGGGTTCGACAATTTTCACTGTACGGCGAAACTGAGCACGCTCGCCCGGAGTTCGTTCGGAATCATTACCTTGTTTGACTATCTTTGAATTTTTTTTCCATAAAAATTTCAATTCGATTTTTAATTAAACCTAATATTTGATATTGTAATTCTCGAGTATGTGGAATCCAGTGCTAAACACAACAGTCACTCGCGGGTTCCTGCTCAGAGAGTCTTGTAGATACAGTGAGTGTGGTGTGTCGTGATGTGAGTTCGAGTTCCAATGGTACTACCCAAAAGCGAACGAGAAAGAGGGTAGACAGATTTGTTTGCTCTTAAATGGACCCGCAGTATCCAGTCTTCTCGTGATCATGACGTTTGCAACAACGATTAAATATTTAGACAACTCAATTAATTAAATATCGTGGTAAGAACCCGTTGAAAATGCATGAAAGTATTATTGCAATTCTTTTATCAAACTACGCTGTAATACATTTTGGGCGAAAATATATTCTCTCCGTAAAATATTAGGCGATAATAAAATATCAAAGCAAATTTTTGAACTAACGTTACGTGCTCAATTTTGGTTCCTATACACTTGGCAAAAGTAAACAAACCAATTTTGATGCTGATTCCAGTTGAGTGGGTATTCTTAAACCGATTTTGACTGATAAACTATACTCTTTGCCAGGTAAACGCAGCATTCGAAGAGCTCAGAGTAAGAGCGAGAGCTGGTAGTGGAAGACTTCCGAAACTAGAGATCCTCAGAGCAGCAATACAGCATATAGAAAGACTGCAAGCAGCATTGAGGGCTGCAGCTGTGGTAAGTACCTAAGATATTTGACGTTTTAAGAATACTTTCTTTCTTTCGACCTGGTCAGGATCGCGGGAGGTAGCTAGATGGGGACAGCGTAGGACCGGTCGTTGTGACGAGGTTTGGGGGAAGTCGATGTCCAGCAGTGGACGTCTATAGGCTGATGATGATGATAGGAATTATTTTTTATAACGTACCCATCCGGCTATGGAATGACCCCTCTTCGGTGTTTTCCGAGCGCTATGACTTGTCCTTCTTCAAACGAGGCTTAAGTCTTTATAGGTAGGTCGTAGGTAACGCAGTATTCTCTGACATTGTAGGGGTCCTCTACATCTAATAAAGATTTGATTTTAATCTCTGTGCTATTCTTAAAAATGGAAATTGGTTGTTAATTGTGATATAGGTACAATCTATGAGAAACTAAAAACTAATATTTATTGACAAAATTAACTGAAAACACATTACACAATTACTAGCACTTAGCACACACAAGCACGGAAAAATTATCGCGATCTTTGGTCAATCTTAAGTGCACGTTTGTTGTAAGTAAACATACGAAAATTTTTTAGTGCACGTTTGGCCTATCGTCACACAAAACATGGAAAATACGCTAAAATCATAAACTATTGTACATCATTTATTTATAAATCAATTAGTGGGTAGCTTGTGTATTTATATTAAGCTTTAAATTAGAAAATTAAACGTTATTTAAATAAGTAAAACAAAAAAAAACTTAAGAGGTGTCAAGGGACACCCGGATGGAACGAAGTTCCTTTCAATTAATTAGTGAGGGAATTGTAATAAAATTTTATTTTTTTAAGTTATAATAATTAGTTAAATATTTTGATCACAGCGCCATCTAGCATTAACCATATAAAACAAAATAAGGAATTGTTTTAAAAGATTTTAATTACAGCGCCATCTAGCGATAATCATCTAAAACAAAAAAAAGTGTCGTGACAACTTTTTCATAAGAATTTCCGTCTAGCCCCCTTTCACAACGCGCGATAAGGAACTTCGTTCCAAAAACGTCTCCTGTAAAATTTGCTCAAGTGCAGATTGGCTAAACAAGCACTGAGGTGACGACATATAGGTAGGTATTCTGAATAAAATCTACACTAATTAATATTACAAAGAGAAAAACTTTGTTTGGTTGTAATGAATAGCATCAAAAACTACTGGACGCTTTCTAAAAGTTCTTTCACCATTCGAAAGCTACATTACCCACGAGTAACTTAGACTAGAATTTAGGAACCCTTTTTTTCCACGCACCATCCGGCTATGGAATGAGCTTCCCTCCTCGGTATTCCCTAAGCGCTATGACTTTTCCTTCTTCAAACGAGGCTTGAGGAGGGTCCTTAAAGTTAGGCCGTAGGTAGCGACCGTTCAGTGTCCCCTGACATTGCAGAGGTTCATGAGCGGCGGTAACCACTTCCTATGAGGTGGGCCGTGGGTCGTCTGCCTACATGGCAATAATAAAAAATAAAAATTCGTACTAGGTAAAACCGCAATAATGTAATCCAAGGTGTGAAAAAATACCAAAAAACTGTTGATTATGGACCAAAATGATGTACTACGGGTTTTTAGGTCTTATTAAAATCTAACAGTGCTGGCTAAACCCCTTTTCGACGCAGACGAAGTTGCTAAGCTCAGCTAGTGTAATATAAAAACAGTAATGAAGACTATACAGCCACGCTAAAACAAAGAAAATAATAATTAAAACACTAAATTTGAATCGTCATGTAAAACGGAACGCTATCCAGTAATTAAAATGATTCAGCGCGGATCTGTGAGTTCTATTTCGATGCTGAGAGTCGTGTAGCGATAAATAATGCGAGGACGGGGATTAATGTGGATTTAACATTGGGACACGATGTCTGGGACGGACTGAATACATGATACTATTTTACAAGCATTATATTAACTTGCACTGGATGTAATCTAAGTTCGGGTGGATGCAAGATAAAGACAAATTTCCCGGTTTCCGTGCTGACATTTGGCACGCAGATGTATGTCGCATGACAATGTATTCATATGACAAAATGGCGCTGATCTGATGATTAATTCGGAAGGTCACAGGAATGTTTATGCTAAACAAGATAGACCCGTCATGTTTGGGTTCATTTTACTTGTATCAGCTAGCACTCTACTGCTACATAAATGATGCAAGAACGGGGATTAATGTGGATTTAACATCGGGACACGATGTCTGGGAAGGACTGAATATATGACAATATTTTACAAGCATCATATTAACTTGCACTGGATGTAATCTAAGTTCGGGTGGATGCAAGCTATGGACAAACTTCCCGGTTTCGGATTGAGCATTTTGCACGCAGATGTACGACTAGTCTGGAAAGTTGTTCTAGAAACTTCGCGACTAGCCTCGAACCTTCTCGAACAGTCTCGAATACTGTTCTAGAAGCTTCTCGACTAGTCTCGAAGGGTGTGAAAGAGATAGCAATATATCTCTGTCTCGCTCACACACTTTCTAGAACATTCCCGAAGTCTCGTGTGTGTGAAAGAGATAGCACTATACAGGGTGATTTCCTAGTGAGGGTACATATTGAAGGTCATGGTAGCTGATGGTTATATACGACCAGGAAAAATATTATTACCAAAGAATATGGCTTAATGCCTTAGTAATCGCAACTTAAAAATATCTAAAATTCTTGCAAAATGATGGTTTTTCGACAGATGATAGGTGTGGCGGAGGTGTGGGGTGCGCGAAATCACTAGAGATCATTAGTCAACACTCTTTAAGCCGAAATTGCTTATGTTTGAGGTAGTTTTGTCGAATTTAGATTTAAAAAAAAAAAAACAATTGAATGTGCAATTTCGAAAAGGGCACATATCTGAATTTTTAAACTTTCTAGGAAATGAAAAAAACTAATTATTTTCTAAATAAATCAAATATTTAGCAAAAATGTTTTTGGGTTACATTTTAGGGCATATTATCTCTCGAAAGCTACAGAAATATTTCGATGTTGACGTTATTATATATGTATATTTCGATAAACAAAATTTATGACATGTGCCCTTTTCGAAATTTACCACGTTGAGTACTCATAAGTTACAGAAAAAAACCATATAAATTTGGCGAAACTTGTATTTTAGTAAATTTAAATTAAATATAATACTGAAACAAAAGCAATAATTTTGTCTTTTGTTTAAAAATCCTCTTCTGGAAGCTCTCGTTCGTGTGTAGTTGGCCATTGCAGTATATTTTTACCTTTGCAATATCTGCAATTTTCAAATGATTTATTGGTACTTTGCCATTGTAAGCTCGATCAGCTTGGCTTGGTAACTTACTGCAAGTACCTTTTACTTTAGAAGGAACGAAAATTTCCTGAGAGATGTTGTTGTCTATATAATTTCTTGCGATAACTTCACCAGGTTTGTGGAGATATGCCTTTTTCGAACATAATAGGTGCATCAAGTATTTAGAACGCCATGACATGAAAAAAGTGTTTCACAAAATATTCAGATATGTGCCCTTTTCGAAATTGCACATTCAATTGTAATTTTACTTATTTTTTGTAATATTCCGTATTAGAACAGAGTACTCATCACCCTCCTGCAATATGTACCCTGTCTAACAAATTACCCTGTATATCTCTATCTCACTCACACACTTTCTGGATGTTTCTAGAACATTCTCGTAACAATATGAAATATAGTGGTTTATAGAAAAGACAAAATGATTTCTTCTTTTGCGAAATTAATTAAATATATCCAAGTCCGGTCCTGTTATCGTGTTGCGAATCTCGTGTCCCTTCAAACCGAGACTGCTGCTAGCCGTGACGAGTACTGAAATAAATACTAATACTAGGAATATTAATATACAGGGTAAGAGATCGTTCATACGATGCAATTTTTTATAAAGCGACGTATTTAATTATCATAATGCAGCGTGTTTGTTACAGGAAAACAATTTACTAAGAAAATAATAAACTTTTGTAGGATTAAAAACGACAAATTGTATTATTTTAAGACATTTTCGCAAATTTATCACTTTACAATGTCTTCAGGTAATTTATAAACTAACAGATATCCCGTCGTAAGATTTTAAACAGTTTGACCAATTACAGAAAAGCAGGTATTTTAAGTTTACACTGTAATTTACGGTTCTTGTTGTCCTCCTTCACGTTGTATAGTCGTGATGGGGTAGTGGTCGAAGCGCGTCCTTCCGTACGCGAGGTCGCGGGTTCAAATCCGGCCGGCTTGTACCTCTAAATCTAAATGTGAAAAAGATTTATGTGCAATTTTTCACAACACCACTGGCTAAAAACGGTGAAGGAAAACATCGTGAGGAAACCTGCATGTCGGAAAATGGTTCTAAAAAATCCTTTGAAGATATGTGAAGTCCCCAATCCGCACTGGGCAAGCGTGGTGGACTATGCCAAATCCCTATTCCGAGACCTGAGCCCAACAGTGGGCAGTAATGGGTTGGTACAGTTGTCCTCCTATGACGTAGGAACGTCCACACGCAAAAACAAATGACGATGACGGCCAACCAATATTTAGACGAAGCGTTTCTAACCCCCGCTGGATCAGAACCAGCGTGGGTCGGGGAGCGCGGTCTACCATCTCCCGGTTGCTCTTACGTTAAGGGCGTGCTGAGCGAGATACGACACCTTCTTGGGCCCCCGCTCGCACTCACATGCGTTGGGGACCCGAAACCAGGGGGCCAGAATCCAGGCGAAATCCCGGTCCCGGACCCCTGCTCGACGGCGGCGGGTTGGTAAGTTGAGAGCGGCGTATAACCTCTCTCTCTCAGCCCCCGCGGCGTAATGAGCATTGGTCTAATATGTGACAGTTGGCCTACCAGTTGTCATTTACATGCGTGTGACTTTCCTACTGTTTCAGTGTTTAATAGTAATTATATTAAATTTTATTTTTATTTGCAGTTGGAGACTGAAAAATGCAAGAGTTATTTAGACACACCGGTCGCGGTGACACGAACACAAAACGAAACTAAAGATGTGAAGACAGAGAAAGAACGGCCATTTTTAAATAGTAAGTACAATTTAATTAAATATATTTTTTTTTAGAATTTAACACAAAGTACTTTATAGTTTAAATTGTATGCAAATTCTAATTACAAATAACGCAATTTACACAAAAATTTTAAAAAAATAAAATTTGTGTTTTGGCGCCCAAAGTGGGGCCAATTTTTTTTTACATTTTTAGTAATGGTTATAAACTAGTTTTCTAATATTAGATTCTTAGAAATTAAGTACTATATCTTTCTAGTGTCAGAAAATGCTCAAATATAGGTGTTTTTTAGGTGACAACAGCGGTTGTGGTGTCAACAGTTTGGCTCGACTACGGTGTATAGTACAAGCATTATCTAAAGAAATCAATCCATAACAAATAAAAACTATTTAACGCTCAAGTGTTTGCTATAGTTATAAAACATTGTACTGTGGCGACCAATAATAGCACGCGAGATCCTGAATCGCGGTTACAACATTTGCAAAAATCTTCCCGGTATCCGATTGAGCTGACATTATGCACGCAGATGTACATCGCGTGACAGTGCAATAATATGGTACCATGGACCTTATCTGATGGAGTTGGTCGTCATAGGAACTCCTGTACTAAACAAGATAGACATGTTTAGGCTTGTTTTACTTGGCTAGTATGATACTCAGGATTTTAAAGCTTGTATTAAAAATAGTGTTCTTTAAAATGAAATATTGTTCCTTATGTGGACTATCAGTGGTATTAGGTCAAAAGGAGATCTCGTTGCGGGCGAGGTAGTGTATGGTGGTCAGGCCGAAGCCCGCTGTAGTAGATGTCAGATGTCGTATATATGCGAAGATTTCTGCAAATGGTATTGGTCGCCACACTTAGTTATTCGTATTTTATAGCTGTTCTTTATTATGGAGTCAAGTTTTTATTTATTTTGCTCATTTATTTATAAGTATGGTTATCTAGTTCCTAAATATGTTATAAGAATGATTTATATTTGATTGATATTTAAATGTGTATTTTATATCACTTGTTTAAGTGTTAGTAGTGTAAATAAATTATTATGAGTAAAAATTTGTTTTTTATTTTTTATTGCACATGTAGGCAGACGAGCCAACGGGCCACCTGATCGTAAGTGGTTACCGTCGCTCATGAACCTCTGCAATGTCAGGGGACATTGAGAGGTCGCTAGCTACGACCTATCTTTAAGGACCCTCCTCAAGCCTCGTTTGAAGAAGGACAAGTCATAGCGCTCTGGGAATACCGAAGAGGGGAGCTCATTCCATAGCCGGATGGTGCGTGGCAAAAAAGTGTTCCTGAAACGGACCGTGGATGACCTTATTACTGTTAAGTGCAGTTACAATCGCAAAATAAATGACAGTTGAGAACTTCTTAAACACAGATCAAATCGAGGATGAAAATATTAAACTTTTGACAATTCGGATCGAAAATTTAGCGAACGAGAGGTCAGCGTTGTCAATTGATCTATTACAAGCTTTATATTAACTTGCACTGGAAGTAAAAAGTGTGTGATCATGAGACCTAATTGTTGTAATCAAATATATTAACACTAGCAAACCGGCGGATCTTCGTCTGCGTCACAATTAAAAGGTAACCTATGTTCTTTCTTAAGGTCTAAAGATTGTGTGTCTGTGGCAAATTTCATCAAAATCGGTTGAAAGTTTTAGGCGGGAAAACGTAACAGACCGAGTTACTTTCGCATTTATAATATTAGTAGGGATATATCCACTCAACTGGGAACAACACTATTCGCTAGATGGCGAAACTGGGGACTTCGTTCGGAATCAATACCATGTTTGAGCCCCTTTTTAAAACATTTTTTTCCAATAATATTTAATTTTGATTTTTAATTAAACCTTATATTTTTGTAAATCTTTATTACTAAACGACGGTGTATTGCATTTTCAGCGAAAATATATCATCTCCGTAAAATATGAGACGATAAAAAAATGTAAACAAAACATGTTTTAGAACTATGCTCAATTTTGGCTCCTGCCACATACTTGGCAAAAGTAAACAAACCAATCTGGTTGCCGATCCCAGTTGAGTGGATAGTATTTTAAATTTAAAAAATATATAATATCAATTGAGAATCTTATTTTAAATCTACAAGGAAGCACTCAACAAAAAATGTGCGATCATTAGACCTAATTGTTGTAATATATTGTGTCTATAAATGATACGCGTGGGCAGTTACATATAACATAGTATTGTGGGAGGTACTTGGCGGGAATATAATTGTAATGAGCTCCGCCTATGAACTGTCATTCGTTGTTTTTGACCGACTTCCCAAAAGGAGGAGGTATGATTCGGATTCTTGTTTCATGTAAGATGATGATCGAAGTCGAAGCGCGTCCTTCCGTACGGGAGGTCGCGGGTTCAAAACCGGCTTGTACCTCTAAATCTAAATGTAAATAAAGATTTATGTGCAATTTTTCACAACACCACTGACTATAAACGGTGAAGGAAAACATCGTGAGGAAACCTGCATGTCGGAAAAGGGTTCTAAAAATCCTTTGAAGATATGTGAAGTCCCCAATCCGCACTGGGCAAGCGTGGTGGACTATGCCTAATCCCTCTCCTGAGGAGACCTGAGCCCAACAGTGGGCAGTAATGGGTTGGTACAGACAGATGGTCGAACAAGTACGTTTGGATCTGTTTCACGATTTGTAGTTTATTTCTGTTCTAGATGAACCGATTTTGTTGATTCTTTTATGTTACAAAGCAGATGCTTTGGTCGTAGTTTCAAATAAATTTGTTTCTGATGGGTAGTTTTTGTGTTATTTTTGAGAAATGGAGTCTGTCGTTTTCATTTTTGTAATAAAATATAAGCCGATCGGAAGCCGATAGGAATGGGATTCTATGGGACCTACGCCACTGTAAACCGACGTATACAGGGTGTATGAAGACCACTCCCGAAAACGAAGGCTGGGTTAGTACTAGTTATACTTGGGATGTTAAGCTTTATGCAAAAAAAAACACGTGTGTTTGGACTACCACAAGTCTTCGTTTTCGAGAGTGCTCTGTTTACACCCTGTATATCTGACTAGCTCGTTCTTTATTGATATCTTAAGTCATAATAGACTTTAAAATAAAACTATAATTTGTAAAAAAAACTTAATTTATTTTAAAAAAAATGTAACATTTTACAAAAATATATTTACATTAAAAATCTTATTACATAGGTACATAACCGATTCATATACAAATAATACCTATAACATACAATTATTACAAGAAATCAACATCATGAACAACAGAATGAAGCCAATTGAAAGTATGCCAATCGTTCGTAACTACATGACATTCTGAATCAACTTATTCAGACACTCGCGGTTTTCTATAATACTTTCATGAGTCTTGTAGATACAGTGAGTGTGGTGTTTCGTGAAGTGAGTTCGAGATCCAGTGGTTCTACCCAAAAGCGAACGAGAAAGAGGGTAAACAGATTTGTTTGCTCTTAAATCGACCCGCAGTATCCAGTCTTCTCGTGATCATGACGTTTGCAACAACAAGGAAATATCGAGAGTCAATTAATTAAATATCGTGGTAAGAACCCGTTTATAATATACTAGGTGCCGCGCAACTTCGTCTGCGTCACAGAGGGATATAACATAGCCTGCCTCGATAAATAGACTTTCCAACAGTGAAACAATTTTTCAAATCGGACCAGTAGTTCCGGAGATTAGCGCGTTCAAACAAACTCTGCAGCTTTATAATATTAGTAGAGATGAAAGAGACAGCTGAAAACTTGGTCCATAGTTCTGATATACCCCTAGAACTGCAGACCTGACTGCTGAGTAGCGGGGCTAAACGGACTCCTACATAAAAAAAAAAATGAGAGCCGTCACGGGACGCCTGGCAGATGTGAAATCCACATTATTTTGTAAAAGTATTTTTTTTTATTTTCATGTAGGCAGACGAGCCAACGGCCCACCTGATCGTAAGTGGTTACCGTCGCTCATGAATCGTCGCTCTGCAATGTCAGGGGACACTGAGGGGTCGCTACCTACAACCTAACTTTAAGGACCCTCCTCAAGCCTCGTTTGAAGGACAAGTCATAGCGCTCAGGGAATGTGCAGAAATAAACATTTATTTTCATGTCGTGTTGTCGGCATACTTTCAATTGGCTTCATTCTGTTCATGATGTTGATTCCAGATGTAATAATTCCATGATTATTACATAATACATAATACAATAATGACACAATGATTAGATTTTAATATTGTTTCACCTATATATTCTTTATTTGAGCTGTGGAACTTCGTCTGCGTCATAGAGGCAGCTAGCTTTGACATCACATCAAAAACCTCTAAAATTACCAGTGTTTCTCCTAACCTAGAGATTTGGAATTTTTTTTTAATTTGGAGCTAATCGGCGTATTTCCAACCTGGCGGGTGGGATATGTGAGTTGAACCGCACTAAAACCTTTAACCGCTCACACTCAGTGTCCGAACCCAGCATGGCGTAATGCGGGACGACGCGACGCGTTACGGTACTCTGTCCCGTCGTGTCGCCTTTTTTTCAAGATGGCACTATTTAAATTAAAGATTTACCTACTTTTCTTGTGTCATTATTGATTATTTTATCCAAAACTGTACACTTAAATACTTTTTATGTTATTTGCATGAGTGCGCGTTAAAACAAATGCAATTTTAATTATAAAAAATCTTTAAAAGACGCATAGAAGTGCGCAAAAAACATTTCAAGTAGTGTTAAGTAAATAATAATATACAGGGTGTGTCAACCGAGCCAAATACGACACTATGACACGGTACCGATTTTGATGGACACTAAAACTGCATTATTAGTTTTTAGAAAATTAATAAACCTAGAATAGAATCCAGTGATTTTTCTTTATGTAGAAAAGAAATTCACCCTGTATATTATTACACTGTTCCATAATGTTGCTGGAAAAGAAAAATCTGGAAATTAAAAGTTGTCATTTTCCAATAAAAACTTAGTTTTCACTGCCAAAGTTTAATCTCAATAACGAAAATACTATTTAACTTCTAATCATATAAAAGCTATCGTATAAAATTTTAAGGCCATTTAGTATTTACAGCGATAATCACAGCTTCATGGAATATTAAATTGTATTAAAAAAAAACTTGAGAGGTGTCAAGGGACACCCGGATGGAACGAAGTTCCTTTCGATTAAAACGTATCTCATAAAAATTATTTCCTTTCGTAACGCGCGATTAGGAACGTGTTTTAAAATATTGTGATCACAGCGCCATCTAGCGATAATCGTCTAAAACAAAAAAGTGTCGTGACAACTTTTCGTAAGATTTTTTTCCGTCTAGCCTCCTTTCACAACGCGCGATAAGGAACTTCGTTCCAATAAAATACATCAAACAAGAAGTGTAATAATTCGCGTTGTAGCGGTTGATTACTTTTGAAAGATTGTAATAATAAGTCACTATTTAAGCACAATTTTTTGAAACACAAATCGAATTAATCTGTCTCTTTTTTGTCATACTCCTGGAACTCTTGTGCTAAACGAGATAGACCCGTCATGTTTGTGCTCGTTTTACTTGTATTAGCTAGCATTCTACTGATACATGATATCCAGGATCTTAAAAACTTGCATTTTAAAAGTTTTCTGTACATATTTTTGGAACGAAGTTCCTTATCGTGCGTTATCGAAAGGGGGCTAGACGGAAATCCTTATGAAAAAGTTGTCACGACACTTTTTTTGTTTTAGATGATTATCGCTAGGTGGCGCTGTGATTCAAATCTTTTAAAACAATTCATTATTTTCTTTAAATGATTAATGCTAGATGGCGCTGTGATCAAAATATTTTATTATTTATCTATTTATTTAGTTACTAACTAATTATTATAACTTAAAAAAATATTTTTTTTACAATTCCCTCACTAATAAATCGAAAGGAACTTCGTTCCATCCGGGTGTCCCTTGACACCTCTCAAGTTTTTTTTGTTTTTTCAGCGCTTTTAAAAATCAAGGTTTTTTTCAACTCATTAAACAAATTTTCGCTAACGAGGCGTTGTAGTTTAATTTTTTCAGTAAAAATTTCAAAATTTTGTGCAAAAACTAGCAGTAAAAATATGCAGTTTGTTAAGTGTAATTACATATTACTGTAGTGATATTTTGACACCTCACTTTGTCATAATTTTTAAATAGCATGACACCATTAAACTCTATTTATGACACTTGTTTTTCTGATATATTTAAGACATTATACAAATGTTTTTTAAGATATTTTTTTATGTATATTTTAAGTATTTATCGAGGCCCTTGAGTTGATTTTAAAGGGTTTTTACGGCTTTTCCAATATTGCAATGTAATGTATTATCAGACTTTACAAACTGCTTACCCACAATAAAATTGACAATAAATTTATAGCGGATACTTACTACAATATTAAATTAATTGAATCAAATTTATTACTACAAAAGCGAACGAGAGGGTAGACAGATTTGTTTGCTCTTAAATCGACCCGCAGTATCCAGTCTTCTCGTGATCATGACGTTTGCAACAACAACGAAATATCGAGACAACTCAATTAATTAAATATCGTGGTAAGAACCCGTTAATTATGCATGAAAGTAATGTAACTAAGAATGTGTATTGTCAATACTTTTGACAAAAATATTGTCAAGATTATTATTGCAGGTTTAAGGCCACTATTCCTCAACTATGGAAGATATTGTGATTAAATAAGTTATTTATAAACTTATGACTACTTATTTTATTTTACATATTATTATCACTCTTATTCGGATGGCATGATTTTCAAGCGTTGCTCAGTAATTCACTGAAAAAAATGAAAAATTAGTAAATAAATAATATTATGATTATACAGGGTGGATCGGTATCACTAGTACTACCATCAGTCGACGTTTTCGGGAGTACTCTTTATACACCCTGTATAGTTTTGACGTGACAACGTGTTATAAATTGATTGGCCGCGGGTGACACTTCACTTCACTGCGTTACGCTCCGCTCACGTTATGCGCTCACAATGAGAGCGAGTGAGAGGCACGCGTGCCGCGTCACTTTTTATGTCTGTCTCTCTCGCTCTTAGGCGGGCTAACCATGCCCGAGTCGTTGTCACGTAAACCTTCCGCCCGTATACCGACTTTACAGACAAACAATTTTTTTTTTTTTAATTTAAGCTGTAAATTTTCCTTGAATAAATAAATAGCTTACTTCGTTAGTTCTCTAGTGGTCATTGCTCCGGTTAGACCTGATCTGGACCTTGATCTGCTCAACTGAGCTCTTCGTTCAGCTAGAAACAAAATATAGCATCGTTACATCTCTTTCACACATATGAGAACGTGTATAAGCTAGAGAGAGGCAATGATAACTTGTCAGTATGAAGTTCACCACATAGTTCTATCTCTTTCACATCTATGACTATAGCATAAGTTAGAGAGAGACGTAAAGATAACTTATCAATAAAGTTTAAAGTATAGATCTCTTTCAGACGTATAAGTATAGTATAATCACTCAACTGGGATCGGCAACCAAATTGGTTTGTTTACTTTTGCCAAGTCTGTGGCAGGAGCCAAAATTGAGCACAGTTCTAAAACTTGTTTTGTTTACAGTTTTTAATCGTCTCATATTTTACGGTGATAATATATTTTCGTTGAAAATGCAATACAGCGTCGTGTAGTAATAAAGATTAACAAAAATATAAGATTTAACTAAAAATCTAAATTAAATTTTATTGGAAAAAAATATTTTAAAAAGGGGCTCAAACACGGTAGTGATTCCGAACGAAGTCCCCAGTTTCGTCATCTAATGACGTTCCCAGTTGAGTGGATAAGCTAAAAAGACAGGCAAAGATAGCTTGGTAAGGTCTGAAGTATGTTTAGTTAGGTATATTTTTGGTAGGTTTTCTTTCAGTGTGGTTAACTGCACTCAACTGGGAACCAACCAAAGTTGGTGTTTGTCTATTTTCTGGCCATAATTGCAGAGCACTCTGAGGTAAGCGCGCGGCGATTGCGCCGTAGTTATGGCCAAAATATAGTAACAACCCACTACTGACTAATGGGCTCAGGTCTCCTCAATAGAGGGATCAGTTTTTTTTTAAACAAAGGGCTTTTTACCTTCCAAATTGGTTATTCTTTTGAGTGCTTTCTCAGGAAGGGTCATTGAAAAATTACACACTGTGTAGTATTGCATACAAGGAAATTTAATGCCACGACATAAAAAGCTTCAAACTTAGTAACGATTATTCGGATAAAGACAACATCGATAAACAGGCGTATTCGAGATAATTTAATCGATTTTTACAAGCTTTATATTAACTTGCACTGGATGTGACTATGTCAGTTCGGGTGGTTGCAAGCTAAAGACAAACTTTCCGGTTTTCGATTCAGCTGTCATTTTGCACGCAGATGTATATCGCGTGACAATGCAATAATATGACAAAATGGCGCTGATCTGATGATGGAGTCGGCAGGAACTCCTGTACTACTACTGTGTTTGGGCTCGTTTTACTTGTATTAGCTAACACTCTACTGCTACATGATATCCAGGATCTTAAAAGCTTGTACAAAAATACTACTTTTTTGTCGATTAAATGCTCTTTAATACGCCCGTAATTATTATATTAACTTGTCTGTATGTCTCTTTGTGTGGCTCCTTGTGTTTCCGACGTCGACCGCAGTTTAATGCTCGGGCAGTATCTATTACCATAGAGACAAGGTTCAAAATCATTTGGCAAGTTCAGTTTAGATCATAGTATAGTTCATTACTATAAATTATGATTTTTTATATACAGGGTGTATCTGTGTGTCTTTTATTTTCAATATTGTATGGAACCAGCAATGATAGTCGTACATTCACCATATGATATAAGAAAAAAGATTAACCGATTCCAAAAATAAAAGTGGTTCTAAGTTGTATTTCGACAGGTCATTCACCACACATCAGCTGACACAAAGATAAAGATACACCCTGTATGTGTAAAAGAGAAAAAATAGACAATCCAAATAATACCTAAAGGACTTTTATTCCTAAAAACATACCTTCAATCCTTTGCAATATGACACGGACTAAACCTTCTTCATCAGTGAAATCGGTCAAATCCTCTACGGGTGCGTGCAAGTGATAATGATTTTTATGTTCTAACATATAAGAACTAATGTCGTGTGATAGTGAACTCAGTGATTTAATACTAGACTTAATTTTAAGACCAATTAATGACTTCAAAAACATAGTCTATTGCGATTATTCATCAAAAAGATGTAAATAAATAAATCGTTCAGTTCTTCAGCTTAACAATGATAGTTTTAATAATCATTACTATAAAAAAAAAAATCATTGATTTAATACAATTTGAGTTTCTATATAAAAAATGTCTCATAACATTTTGTCAACAACTGGCCCTGGAGTTACTTTACAAACAAACATGAATTACTTCTTAAAAAAGTTAAAATAGTATAAAATAATTATTACTTATCGTTGCTTTACTAATAATTTAATTTTTTAAAGGGTGACCAACCTAGATGCTCGTCATATAGTGCGATTTCCACCTTACTACTCGGCATATATGAATTCAACAACATGACATTTGGATTACAGAATGCTCCTAGCAAAAAAAATTGTGCATAATATATTTTCGTTGAAATATTTTTACACGAAAACAATTTAAATTTTATATTTTCTTGATACAATGGATAATGTATTTATATGCTTAAGTATTATAATAACACATCAGTTAATTACATATTTACAATAGACGTAAAATTTAATGATTTTTTTTAAAATTTAACAGCAGAATGTCATACAGATATTAATCCTAAAATATTTTTTTTCCTTTATTATTATTTCAATAATATACTGACCTCCCGCAACTCGTGGGTTTGCCTTTTTCCTCGGTCGTTCTCTGCTAAAAGCGGAACCACTTTGAAGCGCTTCCATTAAACTGAAAATTAAATAAGTTATTAATTGCTTTGCTTGAGATTAATCTATGATAGAAGGCCAAATGATTTCCAAGTCTTATTTGGCCAGTTCTGCGCTTCGAATTAGGCCTAAAATCGTCTTAATGACATGTCGTTTATACACCAAAATGTCCTTTTGACCTAAACACGTCCTTCTCACCTAAACATGTCCTTTTACCCAAACATGTCCTTTTCGCCCAAACATGTCCTTTTCAACCAAACATGTCCTTTTCACCCAAACATGTCCTTTTCACCCAAACATGTCCTTTTCACTCTAAATTGTCCATACCTGTCCATAACGCCGTCCTGCGCCCGTTCCATGTCCACGAACTGCTTGTATCTGTGTTGTCTGTCCCTCCGTTCTTGTTCTGCGGCGGCGCGGGCCTCTTTGGCGCGTCGGGCTCGTTCTTCCGTTTCGCGTGATACTACGTTTTCTTGGTGGGCCGTCTGAGAAAATAAAGAAGTAATTGTTTTTTAATGATTTTTGTTTGACCGAGGTCATGGTCGTGGGGTTGAACTTTTTTAAGATCAAACAAGTACTTTTGGATTTGTGTTTATTTTTTATGGTTACCGGACAAAATTTCATGATTTGCTATGCGTTATTGCGTGTATTTATTCTCAATATGAATCGATTTCGATGACACTTTGTATGTAAATTTGATAATATGTACCTGTGTTTAGAAATGTAAATTCAACGAACAAGGTTTCTTGACTTGCCGTTCGTGTTATATATTTATTTTCTGAATACTGATTTCAATGATTATTTTTCTATTATAAAGCAGTCACTTTAGACATATCACAAAAACATTTAATTAAGCTAGTATTTTTTGTGCTGAGTCGTTTTTTTTTTACTTTTTTGTTTATTTACTTACCATAAAAGAGTCCTTGAAAGTCTTAACATCAGAGAAGAACTCTTCCAGTGTATATTTCTGCGGATCGAAGACATAGTACTCCGCAAGCTCCTTGTACAATGACTCCATCTTTCTGAACATAGAGTGCAGGAGATCACACTGTTCCCGAGCCTCTTTGGCGAACTCCTGTTGTTTATGTTAAGGTTTTATGTTGGAATTGATATGAATGTTGTACATAATTGTGTGGTATACAGGGTGATTATCGATGTGAAACTTCTATAGCCGCACGTAAAACCGATTTCTGGCGACGACGTAAGAAGACAAACGACAGTTAATTTGTATTTTTAAAAGCACATTTTACGATTTGAAATAATTCGATTTCTGGTTTAGCCCACCTCTCACTCCCACCACTGTAACTCCTGTGTAGGGGGGATCCACAGCGGCGACCATCGTAATGACTCTGAGCAGTGAAGCCCAGGAACCCGAGGGACAGATAACTTGTCTTGGACCGCAACGAATTTAATCAGAAGATAATAGAAGGAGTAGGAAAACATGAATTTCGACTTCCCTTCTCGCAAAGCGGGAGACAATAAAATAACATTGAAAGATGCATTACACCAGAATTGAGAAAAGCACCAAGGACATTGATTTTATTAAATTTATTGGACCTATGCAGTGAGCTGTTGTACTATTTAGGATGCCAATAATTCGATTTGTGTTTAATGAAAATCAATGTTTATTTCTGCATATTACTTTTACAAAATAATGCTCTCATCTGCCACGCGTCCCGTGACGGCTTACAGTTTTTTAATATATACTTAATAAAAAAAAATGTGCCGTCACGGTTTTACGACGTCATCTAATTTAGCTTTTCTATAATAATTTAAGTGACTTTTCAAAAGGATACGCTCATAGTTTCGAAGAATAAATCGTCAGGACATTGCTGTACTTTAGAATTATTTAAATCCATTTCTAAAGCTTTTATGTCGTTCTCCATTTTTTTAAGAGATTTTTGTACGTTTTCCATTGATACTCTTGCCGCTCTGAAATAAAAGAAATTAAATTTAGAGGCGTGCATCTTTGGAAAAAAATAAGCAATGTATACTCTTATTTTTACTTGAAATTTTTGATATGTATTTTGTAATCAGACGAGTCAGAATAATTAAACTAAACAGAAGTTAAATATTGTATACAAGGTGGATACCATATCATAAATCACCAAAGAAATTTAACCGATTACAAAATCAAGTGGTTCCAATATGTATTTCGACAGGATATTCACCACACTTCGGCTTAGAAAATGTTAAAAATATACATTCTATAGAGGGTGTTGGAAGACTAGTGACACCTGGGATGTTAAGCTTTTTGCAAAAAAAAATCGTCTGAATGGATCGGTTTCCTGGCTTATCATCACAGGTATCACTAGTACTATCACCAGTTTTCGGGAGTGTTTACACCCTGTATGACAAAATCCATAGTAATGAACAAAATTTTTTTCATTGAAAATTGAACTCTATTGCTTTATAATAACACCTACCTGTCAATATGTGGCATTTCCTCAGCGAAATTTAATACTTCAGGGAATTTAGTCTCTATAGTTTCAACTAGATAATGTAATAATGTTTGTTTGTTTTCCAAATCTTTTGTCGCTGTCAACTGTAAAGAAAATTGTATGGTTAAAATTATAGTTGTGGGTGTTAGAGATGTTGATATTAGGCCAAAGAGAGATCTCGTTGCGGGCGAGGTAGAAGATTTCAGAAGTCGTATAGATGCGAAGATTTTTGCAAATGTCGTAACCGCGACTCAGGATCTCGCGCGTTATTATTGGTCACCACAATAGTAAATAAGCTTTTAAGATCCTGTATATCTAGTATCAGTAGAGTGCTAGCTAAGACAAGTAAAACGAGCCAACGATGAGTCTATTCTGTTTAATACAGGAGTTCCTTCTGACTTCATCATCAGATCAGCTCCATGATACCATATTATTGCATTGTCACGCGATTTACATATACATGGAAAGTTCAGCTTAATCGGAAACTGAGAGTTTAGTGAAATTTATTTCCACGCGAACATACATAGGTGAGTCCAGTGAAGTTAATAAAAGTTTTGAAAAAGAAACGATTTAAGACTATTTTAACGGAATTGCGACAATAAAGCAAAAACAATATTTTTATACGAGATTTGAAGTCATTAATCGATTCCATATCATCATTTGTTTATTACTGTACTGTACCAACCCATTACTGCCCACTGTTGGGCTCAGGTCTCCTCCAAAGAAGGGTTAGATATAGTCCACCACGCTTGCCCAGTGCGGGGGACTTCACATATCTTCAAAGGCTGTTTTCCTTCAAAGTAAGCCAATGTTGTTGTGTGCACATAAATCTTTCACATTAATATTTAGAGGTACAAGTCGGTTTTAAACCCGTGACCTCACGTACGGAAGGCAAGCGCTTCAACCACTACCCCACTACCTAGTAAATATCTTACCTTAGTCAAGAAGCTGATTTCGAATCCGTAAGCGCCTGCGTTGTTAGATCCGGTGTTCATATAGTTACCGACTAGAAGAACTAGTTCTAAGATTTTAGCGAATTTACTGCTAGATTTGACCTCTTCACAGGCGGCCGTACCCGATACTATATCCTGTTGAAAAATGTGTCGTCTGCGTCACAAAAGGTTCTTACAACAGACGTTCAGAAAATATGAAAAATCAGTGTTATATTCAGTGGCGTGCATACATATTTAAGTCAGGGTCAGAAATATAAATCTGAGTAATTTTCCACATATGTATGTCCTATAATCAATTTAATTTCACTTTTACGCTAAATGTGTGCCTATAATAGTAATGAAAAGTGTATTTTGATTAAATATACAACGTTTAATCGTTTTTTGTTACAATTTTTTAAGCAAATTTAAAATGATAGGGTATGCAGTGCGTATTTGCTTGTATGAACTGCACGCCGCTGGTTATATTATATTTATTGATTATAAAACACTATTTATTACCATCACTTACAAACCATTAGTTACAAACACAATCAACAGATTTAATACTAGTTGACAAATCGCTGAAACTATTTTAAATTATTGAGCCAAATGTTAAAAAACAGCGCGATCTAGTATCCAAACCCCATACTCATTCTACTACTAACGCCATCTATTATCAAACCACTTGAAACTTCATAACAGCACCATCTATTATCCAAACCCCGTACTTACTATAGAACTAGCGCCATCTATTATCCAAATTCCGTACTCACTATACAACTAACGCCATCTATTATCCAAATTCCGTACTCACTATACAACTAACGCCATCTATTATCCAAATTCCGTACTCACTATACAACTAACGCCATCTATTATCCAAACCCCACACTTACCGGTTTAATCTCAGATATGATCTCGGGATAGTGTTCCCTGAATGCTAAACTCCGTAACCTAGGCACGAGTCTCTTTATATCTGCGACAGTTGCTCCGAATTGTTCCGCCTCGGTCAATTCTTCGCTGTTTCCTTTCAACTCAGCCAGTTTCTTGAGCTGATCCGCTGGAGGTAGGTACTGTAATATTTATTTATTATTATACAAAACAGAATACAGTCAAAACATAAAGTTCCTCTCGATTAAAAGATATCTTATAATATTTTTTTCTAACGAAACGCGCGATAAGGAACGTGTTTTAAAACATTTTGATCACAGCGCCATCTAGCGATAATCATCTAAAACAAAAAAGTGTCATGACAACTTTTCGTGAGATTTTTTTCCGTCTAGCCCCTTTCACAACGCGCGATAAGGAACTTCGTTCCAAAAAAATTCAAGTACATTATTACTCATCAATAGACATGATTTAGTGATTAGTATTGTGTGAGTGTGCGTCGAAGCGCGTCCTTCCGTACGGGAGGTCGCGGGTTCAAATCCGGCTTGTACCTCTAAATCTAAATGTGAAAAAGATTTATGTGCAATTTTTCATAACATCACTGGCTAAAAACGGTGAAGGAAAACATCGTGAGGAAACCTGCATGTCGGAGAAGGGTTCTAAATATAATTTGAAGATATGTGAAGTCCCCAATCCGCACTGGACAAGCGTGGTGGACTATGCCTAATCCCTCTTCTGAGGAGACCTGAGCCCAACAGTGGGCAGTAATGGGTTGGTACAGTGTGTGTATGTGTGTGCGTGTCTTTATGTATGCGAATTTATCTATTTTAATGAACTGTGTTTAATTGTATGTATGTATCGAATGTTTTCACTATTTTTATTATCATCGCGTTTTTGCGTTCGTGTTTTTTATGCATAATTGATTTTTGAGCATTTTTCATCAAAATCATGTGTTACCTGTATCAGCAAGTCCAGTACATTCCCAGTGAGCACAGTAGTATCACATCTCAGCACACATGTGCGAATGTGTGAGTACGACATATGTTTGAGCGATCCTCCGAGTAAGATAGACAGATTTTGAGCCGCTTTGCTGTCTAATACTTTGAGATCTCGAACTTTCTTCAGCGTGTGCGCCCTGGAATTTAATCTGTGGTTTTATGTGTGAATGTAATGTTGAATAAGGTGGATTTCTTTGTACCTTCAAATATTTGCAATGTGTAACAAAAACCCTGTT
The DNA here is from genome assembly GCA_030269945.2 of Trilocha varians. Classification (NCBI taxonomy): domain Eukaryota; kingdom Metazoa; phylum Arthropoda; class Insecta; order Lepidoptera; family Bombycidae; genus Trilocha; species Trilocha varians. The sequence goes on along the minus strand of AP028278.1, from coordinate 13,193,419 downwards.
GTTCCTTTTAGGGGCGTATACAGTTGCCTACAGATACCACATTAATTTAATCTTAAGAGTGTTAAGCGAAAAGATTCAGTAACCCGGAGCCGACCCATATGTTGTCTATGGAACTGATAGACTGTGCAGCTTATCTATGGGTTCTGGGATTGGCGCCAATTTTGCGAGGTCGTGAAAAAAGATACGTTGGACTTGCTTTAGATTCAGATGCGTATTATTTTGATTATTTTCCATTATTAAGTAAAGGAGGTTCCTTGCATACCATTAATGAATTCTGTTTAAAAAGTTAAAACCACATCTGGTCATTAAAAGTAGTTATAATTAAAAAAAAAAGCAAACCTTGGCTAAGTTAGGAATAAAAAATGAAATAGTCATTAAAATCTACACAATCGAAAAAATGTTTAGAATATCTGATTTTAAAATATTCTACGAGACTAGCTTTACTGCATACTTGTGACGAATCGTAAAACGTGGGTAGAAGGAACAACAGGGTTTTTGTTACATATTGTATGAGTGCATGAATGAGCAACAAATTTGAGAATTCCTTATCAAAAGTCAGTAAATAACTTACTTATCGACTGCATCTTCATTTTTCTTTGCAACAGGTTTGCTCGAGAACTTCTGAGCCAAACCAGAGAGTATATCGGGGGAAGCTAGTCTGTCTTCTTGTACCTAATAAATAAATAAAACCTATTTATGGTTACTGTTCTAATACGCATGACGAAAAATTTTGATATTTTCTTCCAAGTTTAACTATAAGTTTCAAGGCGTTTTTCGAATTTAATTAAAAATAGTGCGCGAAAACAGCCCGTAGTGTCATGGCGTCGCGTTCGACGTCACGCTTAGGTAAACAAACATCAAAAATGTAAACGCAACGCAGGATCGTCAATTTCATTTTGTTTACCTAATCGTGACGTCATCCGATGTTGTTGGCGTTATGTTTTAATTTGTAAAAAACAATCACAAATTTTTAAGTAAAACCAAATAAGTGTTTTAAATTGGTTTACTAAGTAGTTTCATCATTAAATCTTCGGATATTTGATGCTGTCCTTTTGGACACATAATGTCACTGTTATTTAATTTCATATATTTTTATGTTTATTTATTTCTTCAATAAATACATTTATTTCTATTTGTATCTAAATTCAATTCTTACCTTAACCCAGAATGCTTTTTCTGACATTTTGGCTGGCGTGATAGTTTTCCAATTGGCTCGTTTTAACGGTCCTTCTACTTCCCATTTCTTTTTCGGCTTTAGACCGTGAGGTAACACGTCTGGCTGAGGCTGGATTGAGAAATAATAAGCTGAATTTGGTGCGAGATTAAATTTGGATAAAAATCTCATTATTTACGGTTCAATAATCAAAAGACTGCGTCAAAGTAAGGTAAATATAAAAAATAATTTAAAGTTAAAAGAGCTTTTAAATACAAGCTTTTAAGATCCTGGATATCATGTAGCAGTAGAGTGTTAGCTAAGTTAAGCTAGAGTGTAGCAGGAGTCCCTATGACTTCCGACTCCATCATCAGATCAACTCCATGGTACCATATTGTATTGTCACGCGATATACATATAGATGCAAAATTTTATCTCAATTGAAAACCGGGAAGTTTGTCAAATTTAGTTCGTAAGATTCCGCCTCAACTTACATAGCTTTACATCCAGTGCAAGTTAATATAAAGCTTGTAAAACCTGTTTTTTTTTTTTTTTTTTTATTGCATGATAGATAAACGAGCCTACGGCCCACCTGATTTATAATATCATATTTACTCACCATCCGTGGCGCCATGAATCCCCCTGGAGGTGGGGGCGGTCTCGGCCCCATGCCCGGCATCGGGGGCGGCGGTGGACCCCCCATTCCCGGCATGGGGGGCGGAGGCGGTCCACCCATGCCTGGTAAAGGCGGGGGTGGGGGCGGTCCTCCACCTGCTATAGTGAATATGATTTTATAATAATAGATTCGTGTATACCAGTGGTAGAGTTAATTACTTAGAGGCAAGCCGATATGAGAAATTAAATAGGTAGGACCAAAATAGTTATATTTCGTTATCTTTAAATTATCATTAGTTATATGGTGTCTCTTTTGCTATTTTAGTCTACAAATATCGATGGGGAAGCCAAGAAGAAAAGCATTACCAACCTGACGGCATTGGAGGCGGAGGCGGTCCACCACCTATACAAGACACTTCACTTAGTAAACATGCTACACATGCAATATTATAATATTTTAATTACAAAAATGAAAATGACCGACTTCCATTTCTCAAGCATAGCACAAAAACTACCAGACAGATCTTTATGCTTCCTAACAAAAAAATAATCATCATAATCGGTTCATATAGAAAAACAATACACGCAAAAACGCATAGCAAATCGTAAACTGTTGTGTGTAAAAATACACAATGCTTGTTCGATCTTAAAAATAAAATCAATAAGTTCCCATTTCGACCATTACCTTTCATCTGACACCAGAATCATTCAAATCGGTCCACCCAAAGCAAACATACAGACGAATTGAGTACCTCCTCCTTTTTGGAAGTCGGTCAAAAACCCTATCACTTGTCATGCATTTGAAAAATGTAGTATAAAGACATAGTATGTGTACGAAGTTACATCAAGAAATTTAAAAAAAAATATAGAAATTATTGTTATACCCCAAAAACATGCAGTATAACCACTCAACTGGGAACGTCACTATTCGCTAGATGGCGAAACTGGGGACTTCGTTCGGAATCAATACCGTGTTTGAGCCCCTTTTTAAAACATTTTTTTCCAATAATTTTTATTTTTGATTTTTAATTAAACCTTATATTTTTGTAAATCATTATTACTAAACGACGCTGTATTGCATTTTCAGCGAAAAGATATTATCTCCGTAAAATATGAGAAGATAAAAAAATGTAAACAAAGTTTTAGAACTGTACTCAATTTTGGTTCCTGCCACAGACTTGGCAAAAGTAAACAAACCAATTTGGTTGCCGATCCCAGTTGAGTGGTTAAACGTCAAAATGACAGCTGTATGTAATATGTAAATTTCGAACAACAATTTTAGATCAATGTTTTTTTTTTTATTATTTTTATTAAAAGTTGTAATTTTTTAAAGTATCATTGTAAATTTGAAGAATTGTACCATTTAGTCGCCGTCAACTAGAATTCTTGGAACGCTATTAATTGGGAAAGGTACCCTATTATCGCTTGCCACTTAACCTATGACAGCTGTCACTTTTGACATATAATATCTTTCAGTTTTTGATTAAGAATGCGAGTGTTAAATACCAACCTGAAGGCATTGGGGGCGGCGGAGGCGGTCCTCCTAAAATAAAGCGATAAATATATAGAGCAACATAAAACATGCTGTCAGTGAATAGAATTAATAAAAATAAAGCAAAAAAAACTTGAGAGGTGTCAAGTCCTTTCGATTAATTGGTGAGGGAATTGTAATATAATTTTATTTTTTTAAGTTATAATAAACTAACTAATTATTATAACTTAAATAAAATATTTTGATCATAGCGCCATTATCTAAAACAAAAAAGTGTCGTGACAACTTTTTCAAAAGAATTTGCGTCTAGCTCCATTTCGATAACGCGCTATAAGGAACTTCGTTCCAATTAGAAATAAGTGTTTTACTTAAAAGTACTTATTTGTATGAGAACGCGTTTGATAACTAACAAAAATAGATCGAAATCGGTTCAACCAAAAAATAAATATATTACTATGCAAACACGAAAATCGTGAAATATTTTCCATTAATTACATGGTTTCATAGACAATATTGCATTAATTTGATTTAATAAATTTCGGTGTAAACTCCGATAAAAAAGAAAATAATTGCCCTAATCAATTTTGAAGTCATTAGACTTAGACTACACTCTTAACTGGTTCAACCACCCTATTATCGCTTGTCACTTAACCTTTGACATCTGTCAGTTTTGACATCTAAATAACAATTTAAATCTAAAGTAAACGAAATAAAATTTATTTACAAGTTAGATTTATTAACACAATTTTACTTGATATTTTAGTAAAAATATTATTTAAATGTTGGTTAAAGTTATTGTTGAATAATTAAGAATATCTTCGTATTTTAATTATTATTCAAAGTATATAGAACTCACCCCCTGGCATCGGCGGCGATGGCGGGGGAGGCGGTCCTCCTGGACTACCTATAGCCTGAAAATAACATTAAAATAATTAAAAACGGTTTTTTCCTGGTCAAAAGACACCGGTAGGAATCGAATTGGACTAAGCACTCGCCAATTTTATTTCTTATTATTCACCTTAGCAAGAACACTATAATTACCTCGGGATTTCTTTGTTGTTCATTCTTGCAATGCTCTTGGCAGAAACTTTTACTTGAATTACGGTTTGTCACGCCATCATCTTACATAGACCATACAAAAAGAGCTCAGAGGGAATCGACTTCAACATCACTACCGCCACTTTTTTGAAACTTATATTCTACGTTTTTAGATGGAATTATAGTCTCTATTACCTTAGCTATAGCAGCTATATTCCCTTGCGACAGTCCACCAGGAGCGCTCGGTGCAGCTGAGTTCTTGAGTCTTTCTTCCAAATGTGCTGCTCTTGCCTCTGCCTCCTGTCTGGCCGCGATGGCCGCTTCTAACTTAGATTTTAACTCTTCTAGTCTTTTTTCTTCTTCTGCGCGAGATTTTTCTAGAAGAGAACAATGTTTTAAGCAAAATTTTTATGTAAAAAATCATTTTAAACGTTTAAAGTTTAGTTTAAGACTTTTTTTATGCTAAAATTTAAATATTTTTTTCTACATACAAGCTTTTAAGATCTTGGGTATCACATAGAGTGCTAGTTAAACGAACCCAAATATGACAGGTCTATCTTGTTTAGTACAAGAGTTTCTATGACCACCTTCCGAATCCATCATCAGATCAGCGCCATTTTGTCATATTATTGCATTGTCACGCGATATACATATGCGTGCGAAATGTCAACTCAATCAGACAACGGGAAGTTTGTCAAATTTAGCTTGCAACCACCCGAACTTACATAGTTAGTTAAAATAAAGCTTGTACAAAATGTTTTTCGATTAAATATACAACATTTAATCGATTTTCGTTGTTATTTTTAATGCAATTCTTTAAATTAGGGTATGCATATTTGCTTGTAACGACTGCACGCCACCATTATCACCCTGTATATAAAATAATACTACCACACACCTATCAATCCGTCTATGAGCGGTTGTACATCGATGCTGAATCGTTGCGTCGCTCTGAAGTCAGGATCGTATCCATTCTTATGTAACACTATTTGTGTAATACACTCTTCAACTAATTTGTAGTAGGCCGGTCTGTAAAAAAACATTAAACAATATACAGTGTGTTCAAGAGTGACGAGTGCGTAACGCGTAGCGCCGTCCTTCATTACCCCGTGCTGGGTTGTGGCCTCAGCCGGGCGGAGGACGCTGTGTGAGCGGTTGGAGGTTTTAGTGCGGTTAAACTCCCACATACCCTCCGGTGATTTCCTCCAACTAAAAAAAAATATCGTAGTATAGACTCTTAGACTCTTATACAGGATGGATAAAACGAACACAAAATCTCAACTCAATAATACAAAACAAAAATGAAACGACTCCCAAAAAGGAGGCACTCAATTCGGCTGTATTTTTTGTTTGTTCTCGCATAACTTTGTTTGGGTGCACCGATTTGGATGATTCTTTTTTTGTTAGGAAGCAGACACTTGTAACATTATCTCATATAAATTTGATTAACATCTGTCTGGTAGTGGTTTTGTGCTATGCTTGAGAAATGGAAGTCGGTCGTTTTTATTTTTGTAATCAAATTATTATTTTTTACTATTTCGATGACGATATACAGGGTGATTTTTTAAAGAAGGTACATATTGCAGGAGGGTGATGAGTATTCTGTTCTATATTACAAAAAATAGGTAAAATTACATTTTTTTTTCTAATCTAAATATGACAAAACTATCTCAAACATAAACAATTTCGGCTAAAAGAGTGTTGACTAATGACCTCTAGTGATCTCGCGCACCCCTCACCTCCGCCACACCCATCTGCTGTCGAAAAACCATCATTTTGCAAGAATTTTAGATATTTTTAAGTTGCGATTACTAAGGCATTAAGCCTTATTCTTTGATAATAATATTTTTACTGGTCGTATATAACCATCAGCTACCATGACCTTCAATATGTACCCTCACTAAAAAAATCACCCTGTATAAAAGAAAAACATACCTTATTAATTCGTCATCCCTTATAAAGAGTAGATGTTGTAATATTGACAATAAATATGGTTCCGCCGATGTGTCCAATACGACATTCTTCAATAACTCGAAACATTCATTGCAATCGTTGAAATCCACTCTGAAACAAAACATTTCATAATACACATTTAACCACATTATTGAGAACAAACCATAATTGGCGTTTGAGATTCTAAAAATCGATCGTTTTCGACACATACAGGGTGGATCTGTAACTTTGGACAATCTGACATGGGGTGAATGACCTGCCGAACTCACTCCGCGTCCTCCGCCCGGCTGAGGCCAGAACCCAGCACGGGGTTATGAGGGACGGCGCGACGCGTTACGCACTCGGCACTTATTACTGTCGCACCGCCCCTGTTATCTCCCTTAAAAATCTTGTGAACAGAAGGTCGTAGATCCATCGAGTTTGGGCTCATTTTAAGAGGCAGGTAAAATTTCCTCTACATCTTCACAACATTCTCATAACTCTTGTCAAAACATGCGCATGTTTTTTGCGGAAGCAAATTTTCATTACACTCTCTACCTGGAACCATGGTCCCTACTGGGAACTAACCATAATTGGCTTCGTTTCTACAGAATTTTAAACTCACGTGTTTTGTAACTATTCTCTCGTATAGAAAAAAATTAACGATCAAATGTTTATTAACGATTTTTTGAAAGAATACTGTTATTGAAGATACCCGCTATACGTAGCAGTGGCGTGCAGTTCATACAAGCAAATATGCACTGCATACTCTAACCTTTAAAATTTGATTATAAATTTACAATAAAATCGATTAAACTCTGTATATTTATTCACAATACACTTCTCATTACTATTATTGGCGTATAGTCAGCATAAAAGTTAAATGAAATTGATTGATATAGAATGTGTGGAAAATTACTCAGATTTACATTTCTGCATACCCTGACTTAAATATGCATGCACGCCACTGATACCTAATATACAGGGTGGATCTGTAACTTTGGACAATGTGACGTGGGGTGAAAGACCTGTCGAAATACAACTTAGTTACTGTTTTTATTATTTGGATCGGTTAAACTTTTTTTTCTGATATTGTATGGAAAACGTACGACTATCGTTGTGGACTTCCATACTATGATGAAGAAGTTTTTTTATCCAATTCCTAAAATAAAAGTGGTTCTAAGTTTTATTTCGACAGGTCATTCACTCACTATTCCGAGAGCGAAGGCAGGTTTTAGTGCAGTTCGACTCCCACATAAAAAAAACTACTGTGTAGTGAAGATGTTTTTTTACCTGACATCATCGAATTTGGCTAAGAATTCATCCTGGTCAGCCGTAGCGTGAGAATCAAACACATTCACTTGAATTAATCTCGAACCTTCCGCTCCAATACGAAGCTCATCTGGAAACAAATAATAATAAATGCTATGTACCTACCATAGACGGTTGCTAAGAGACAGGAATATTTACACAGTGACATTACTTTTACATTAGAATAGAATAGAATAAAACAACAATGTACAATTACTAAAAAATACATTAAATACGTAACAATAAATAAATAAAAAAAAACTTGAGAGGTGTCATGGGACACCCGAATAGAACGAAGTTTCTTTCGATTAAAAGATACGATTTAAAGAAAAGGAACGTGTTTTAAAAGATTTTGATCACAGCGCCATCTAGCGATAATCATCTAAAACAAAAAAGTGTCGTGACAACTTTTCGTAAGAATTTTTTCTGTCTAGCCCCCTTTCACAACGCGCGATAAGGAACTTCGTTCCAAAAATAATTTTAGTTGAAAAATAATCGACACCAAAAGATTTTTTCGTTCTTATTAAAAAAAACATTTTGTATCACCCTGTATACATACCTATAACATCACAAAGTCCTGTTCTCATAAATTCGCTCCTCAAATGAAGTCTAAACTCTAACTCTTCCGGTTCCGTTATAATTGCGTTCACGAGTTGCATGCAACCGTTCTGAAATCAATCAAATTATTTATTTTAAATACAAGCTTTTAAGATCCTGGATATCATGTAGCAGTAGGGTGCTAGCTAATACAAGTAAAACGAGACCAAACTTGGTCTATCTTGTTTAGTACAGGAGTTCCTATGACCACCAACTCCATCATCAGATCAGCGACATTTTGTCATATTATTGCATTGTCACACGATATACATCTGCGTGCAAAATCAATCAATCGGAAACCAGGAAGTTTGTCTTTAGCTTGCAACCACTCGAACTTACATAGTAACATCCAGTGCAAGTTAATATAAGGCTTGTAATTAAACTTTGTTTAAAATAATCGTTTTTCTTTCACCTTGTAAAATACGATGGTCAGTGTAGATAATAGCTGTACTGTACCAACCCATTACTGCCCACTGTTGGGCTCAGGTCTCCTCAGAAGAGGGATTAGTCATAGTCCACCACGCTTGTCCAGTGCGGGGGACTTCACATAATATGTGAAGATATTATCTTCAAAGGATTTTTAGAATCCTTTTCCGACATGCAGGTTTCCTCACGATGTTTCCTTCACCGTTTTTACCCAGTGGTGTTGTGAAAAATTGCACATAAATCTTTTTCACATTTAAATTTAGAGGTACAAGCCGGATTTGACCCGCGACCTCCCGCACGGAAGGAAGCGCTTCGACCACTACCCCACCACGATAACAGCTACTTTAATTTTATTTTAATTAGGTAGTAATAGTCTCCATATCCTACCTTCAAGCTCTCAGGACTCTTGCTCTCCAGACCCTCAATGATGGGCAGGAACCGAGGCTTCCTATTACTCTCTCCGGCCATGGTGATAGCTTCCAGAACCTTCTCATGACCGTTGGGGATCAGACATATGGCTGCTAGGACCTGGAATTGAAGAAAAGTGTCTTGTTATACAAGGTGATTTGTTAGCGATGGTATATTTAGCGATTAGTGGTATTAGGCCAAAGGGAGATCTTGCGGGCGAGATATATGTCAGGCCGAAGCCCACTGTAGTAGATTTTAGATGTTGTATACAGGGTGGATCAGTAACTTTGGACAATCTGACGTGGGGTGAATGTGACCTGTTGAAGTAAAACTTAGAACCACTTTTATTTTAGGAATTAGTTAAAAAAAAATTTCATCATAGTATGGAAGTCCGCAACGATAGTCGTACGTTTTCCATACAATGTCAGAAAAAAAGTTTAACTGATACAGCAAATAAAAATGGTTCTAAGTTTTTGTTTGAACGCGCTAATCTCAGGAACTACTGGTCCGATTTCAAAAATTCTTTCAGTGTTGGAAAGTTTATTTATCGAGGATGGTTATAGGCTATATTATATCCCTCTGTGACGCAGACGAAGTTAGTTTAGTTAATAAATAAACTTACCTTAGCAGCTTCCAAAGCGCAATGCGGTTTCCTAGCGTCCAAACTCCTCGCTAGCACCGGAAGCGCTTCTCGACAATCAAACATAGTCCTAATGCCGACTGTATTGTTTAAAACTGCTGATAAACATCTAATGCATTCATATTGTACTCTGTCGTAGCGGGAATCACTGGAAATATATTTAAAAAACTTTAAAATTTAAATCTAAGCTTTTAAGATCCTGACCTTTTAAGACAAGTAAAACGAGCACAAACACGACGAGGGGGCGTCGCGACGGGAAAGAGTGCCGTGGGCGTAACGCGTCGCGCCGCCTCATAACCCCGTGCTGGGTTTTGGCCTCAGCCGGGGTTCGGACGCTGAGTGTGAGCGGTTGGAGGTTTTAGTGCGGTTCAACTCCCACATACCTCGGTCATCCGGGGATCCGGTGATAACTTCCAACAAAAAAAAAAAATCAAACACGACGAGTCTATCTTGTTTAGCACAAGAGCTCCTATGACTAACGAATCCATCATCAGATCAACGCCATTTTGTCATATTATTGCATTGTCACGCGATATACATCTGCGTGCAAAATGTCAGCTCAATCGGAAACCGGGTTTGTCTTTAGCTTCTAAGATTCCATGCGAACTTACATAGTTACATCCAGTGCAAGTTAATATAAAGCTTGTGATCAATCGTTACTTTTGGATACTTACCGATAAAATCCACTGCCACTATTAGCATGAAATGAAATGATTTCAATCTTAGTTGAGCAAATATAAAATTTATAAACGCATAGCGAACCCAACTTCATCTGCGTCACTTTCCAATTTAAAAGTAACCTATGGTCATTTCTCAGGATCTAAAGATTATGCCAAATTTCATCAAAATCAGTTGAGAGGTTTAAGCGGGAAAGCGTAACAGACAGACAGACAGACAGAGAGACAAACAAAGAGACAGACAGACAGAGAGACAGACAGACAGCATACAGACAGACACAGACAGACAGACAGACAGACAGACAGACAGACAGACAGACAGACAGACAGACAGACAGACAGACAGACAGACAGACAGACAGACAGACAGACAGACAGACAGGCAGACAGACAGACACAGACAGACAGATTCTTCCTCTCTTACATCCATCTTCTTCTGTAACGCTTTCCCGCTTAAACCTATCAACCTATTTTGATGAAATTTGGCATAATCTTTAGATCCTGAGAAATGACCATAGGCTACCTTTTCAAAGTCACACAGACGAAGTTTCGCGGGCTTTGTAACCTATAAAATTAAAGTTCTTTATACTCACTTAGTATAACATAAGTTGAGGGTAGTCAACAAACTCTCAATCCCTTTTGTCCCGAAGTCTTCTATCCAAGATAGCGGATTGTTCGTTAGAGATATCCGTAGATTTTCCAAACAACCGTGGAGCTTACCGACGGATAGTTCGGGCTGGTTAAGATAGGCTACGTAGTCTGATGGTTTCTCGAATTTCGATCTACCCTCCTGTGAAATAAGGTTGAGATTTGAAGTATATGATATTATTAAATTAGATATATAGAAGCCTAATGGCTAGTCCTGTCGTATCTTGATTTAAGAGTTCTTGACCGACTTCGGAGAAGAGGTACTAAATAATTTTCATTATATAGTTTGACTGAACCGGTTTGAATGATTCTTGTGCCAGACGAAAGACGATGGTCGTCCCAGTCCCATTTTTTTAAATATACGTACAAATTTGAATCTGTGTTTAAAAATGTGTATTACTAGCGAACAAAATTTCACGATTTGCACGTGTTCGCGTGTATTTATTCTAGATAAACCGATTTCGATGATTCTTTTTTTGTTAGAAAGTCGAAACTTTGGTCATTATTTGATATAAATCTGATCTGACTGGTAGTTTTTGAGCTATACTTGAGAAATGGAGGTCGGTCGTTTTAATTTTTGTAAAAATATTCGTGACGTTGATGTACTGTGTGTGTGTGGGTACTGTGTCTTACCTGAGTATTAACAAACTTGTAAGCAACCAGCATTTTCTTTTTTTGATCTCTCGAGTATTTCCTGAGTGGCTCTTTCTTCTCCTCATTGAGATTCATATCCGACTATGGACAAAAGAGACACATTTTTAAATAAATAGGTTTAAAACTTATTCAAACACTCGCGGTTTTCTATAAAACTTTCATGCATTTTCAACGGGTTCTTACCACGATATTTAATGAATGAATGTATAATGCAATATTATCATTAGTAATTTATTTTAAAGAAAACTTTTTAAATACAAGCTTTAAGATCCGGGATATCATGTAGCGATACTAGCTAATACAAGTAAAACGAGCACAAACATGAGTCTATCTTGTTTAGCATAGTTCCTATGACCACCATTAGAATAATCAGATCAGCGCCATTTTGTCAAATTATTGGAACGAAGTTTTGGAACGAAGTTCCTTATCGCGCGTTGTGAAAGGGGGCTAGCCGGAAAAAAATCTTACGAAAAGTTGTCACGAAACTTTTTTGTTTTAGATGATTATCGCTAGATGGCGCTGTGATCAAAATCTTTTAAAATCGTTCCTTATCGTGCGTTACGTTATGAAAAAAAAAAATAAGATACCTTTTAATCGAAAGAAACTTCGTTCTATTCGGGTGTTCCATGACACCTCTCAAGTTTTTAATATTGTATTGTAACTAAATAGATTCAGGTGGAGTACTGCGAGTTAAACATGAACAACTTTCCGAATTCCAAATGAGCTGAAAACTTGCGTGTATAATGTGTAGATCGCGTGTCAATGCAATAATATGGTACCATGCAGATTCTCCAGAGATGGAGATCTGATGATTGAACCAAGGGAACTCCTGTACTAAACAAGATACACCTGTCGTGTTTGGGCTCGTTTTACTTGTATTAGCTAACACTCTACTGCTACATGATAGTTTTAAAACTAAATATTTAAAAAGATTATTTTACTTTCTCGTTCCTAAATTAAGGTAACGGGCCATCTGATAGTTGTTACCGTCGCTCATGGACCTCCGCAATGTCAGGTGACACTAAGGGTCGCTACTTCTTCTAATATCAAAGAACTCACCAGCATCTCCTCAAACCTCCTATGCAGTTGTCCATCATCCAACGCGTCGATCTTGCTTGTATACTCCGCTGTTGCGTTCGGCTCGTCATCTTCTGTTCTCGGTTCGGCCCGAGGTACCGTGTCGTAGCCTCGATCGATTCCCGTGGCACCCTTCTTAGGACGACCGAACCATGTGTCCAGCTGAAATGATAAATTAAAACTTAAATTATTTATCTTAAAAATATTCTAATAAAAAGGGGTCAACAGGGGTCAAAACCCTAGTAGGTATACACATGGGGGCGGCGCGACGGGAAAGAGTGCCGATGGCGTAACGCGTCGCGTCGTCCTTCATAATCCCGTGCTGGGTCCTGGCCTCAGCCGGGGTTCGGACGCTGAGTGTGAGCGGTTGGAGGTTTTAGTGCGGTTCAACTCCCACATACATATAAAAAATAAAAAAAAGTAGGCAGGTATACACATGCACTAAATGTAACTATGTAAGTTCGGGTGGTTGCAAGCTAAATGACAAACTTCCCGGTTACCGATTGAGCTGACATTCTGCACGCAGATGTATATCACAACATGCAATATGACAAAATGGCGCTGATCTGATGATGGATTCGAAAGCATAGGTACCAAACAAGATAGACTCGTCATGTTTGGGCTCGTGTTACTTGTCTTAGCTAGTACTGAACTGCTCTACGATTTCTAGGATCTTAAAAGCTTATATTTTAAACAAATCTTAAAGTTTAATTATTAAGATTTACAATTGAAATCCCTAACCCTCGCTATTTCTTTCAAAACGAATATTAGATAAATCTATGCTGTTTTAGTATAACCTCCAAATATGTTGTAACTATGTCACCATTGTGTCATTGTCGAGTTAATGAGTATAATCGATTACTATTCGATTGTTGCGAAATGTTTTATCGATTTCGATAAAATAGGCTCAGGTTACGCACCATCCGGCTTTAGAATAAGCTTCCCCAATGAACCAGTTTTACCAGTAAACTTAATTCGAAGACATTTTTAACAAAATGAAAACGAGCGACTTCCACTGCTCAAGAATAGCACGAAAACCAGCAGTCCAAAGTAAGTGCTTTTTAAGAAAAAATTATCATCGAAAGCGGTTCATCCAAAAAATACACACAAACGAAACACGTCAATAATAAAATGGTGTTCGTAGATTTTTTTTTTTTATTGCCTTGTAGGCAGACGAGCCAACGGGCCACCTGATCGTAAGTGGTTACCGTCGCTCATGAACCTCTGCAATGTCAGGGCACATTGAGGGGTCGCTACCTACGACCTAACTTTAAGGACCCTCCTCAAGCCTCGTTTGAAGAAGGGCAAGTCATAGATAATATTCTTTTAAACACAAAACCAAAGCACTTTATCAATCTAAAAAATAATGGAGCCCCATGATGACCACATTTCTTCTGGAAAAGGGATCATCTGAATCGGTCCACCCATACTAAAATTATGCAAGGACAGCTTCGTCTACGTCACGAATGGAGAATTCAGTTCACGTCACATCAAAAACCGTTAAAATGATGAGTGTTTCTGTACTATATCATGCATGTATTGTACACATAAACCTTGCTCTTGAATCACTCTATTCAAAAAAAAATCGCATAAAAATCCGTTCTCTTCTAGCGCAAATATTTGAACTTGTTATTTATTCAGTTATTGTTTCTGTCTAATCATTTTTATATTTTACTACCACCTAGTTTTTACGTTATATTTGTTAATACTAACAACTTGGACTACTGATGTCCGAAAAATAATAATATTTGAATTTAAAAATCTATTGCTTTAAAAGTTTTGAAAGTCGGGAAAGCGACTTTGTTTTATACTAACGGGTGATTTTTTAAGAGCTTGAGAACTTTTTTAAACAATAAAACGCATAAAATTTGCAAAATCTCATCGGTTCTTTATTTTAAACGTTAGATTGGTACATGACATTTACTTTTTGAAGATAATTTCATTTAAATGTTGACCGCGGCTGCGTCTTAGGTGGTCCATTCGGAAAGTCCAATTTTGGGCAACTTTTTCGAGCATTTCGGCCGGAATAGCCCGAATTTCTTCGGAAATGTTGTCTTCCAAAGCTGGAATAGTTACTGGCTTATTTCTGTAGACTTTAGACTTGACGTAGCCCCACAAAAAATAGTCTAAAGGCGTCAAATCGCATGATCTTGGTGGCCAACTTACCGGTCCATTTCTTGAGATGAATTGTTCTCCGAAGTTTTCCCTCAAAATGGCCATAGAATCGCGAGCTGTGTGGCATGTAGCGCCATCTTGTTGAAACCACATGTCAACCAAGTTCAGTTCTTCCATTTTTGGCAACAAAAAGTTTGTTAGCATCGAACGATAGCGATCGCCATTCACTGTAACGTTGCGTCCAACAGCATCTTTGAAAAAATACGGTCCAATGATTCCACCAGCGTACAAACCACACCAAACAGTGCATTTTTCGGGATGCATGGGCAGTTCTTGAACGGCTTCTGGTTGCTCTTCACTCCAAATGCGGCAATTTTGCTTATTTACGTAGCCATTCAACCAGAAATGAGCCTCATCGCTGAACAAAATTTGTCGATAAAAAAGCGGATTTTCTGCCAACTTTTCTAGGGCCCATTCACTGAAAATTCGACGTTGTGGCAGATCGTTCGGCTTCAGTTCTTGCAGGAGCTGTATTTTATACGGTTTTACACCAAGATCTTTGCGTAAAATCTTCCATGTGGTCGAATAACACAAACCCAATTGCTGCGAACGGCGACGAATAGACATTTCACGGTCTTCAGCAACACTCTCAGAAACAGACGCAATATTCTCTTCTGTACGCACTGTACGCATCGTGTGGTTGGTTTAATGTCCAATAAAGTAAACTGAGTGCGAAACTTGGTCACAATCGCATTAATTGTTTGCTCACTTGGTCGATTATGTAGACCATAAATCGGGCGTAAAGCGCGAAACACATTTCGAACCGAACACTGATTTTGGTAATAAAATTCAATGATTTGCAAGCGTTGCTCGTTAGTAAGTCTATTCATGATGAAATGTCAAAGCATACTGAGCAAATAATAATGCATGAAAATCATAACCTCAAAAAATCTGAGCAAATACTAATGCATGAAAATCCTAAACTCAAAAAAATCACCCATTATATCAAATTCAATAAAAATAACATCTCACCGAGAAAGGCGATCGTTCTCGTACAAAATCACCAACCACCTTAATAGTATCCATTGTCGAAATAAAACAATAAACAAAAACAAAACACTCTCGATACCAACTCAAAAACAAATGAACTACTAAAATTATGACGTCACTATGGACGTAAACAAAAGCGCATCGCGTACGTCCTCTACAGGCGAGTGTCGGACGATTACTAATGTATTTAACGATGTTTTTAAACGATGAAAACATTGATACAATTATAAACTATGATGTGAGTGCATAATGAACTCGTTTTTACGAAAATAAAATCTTTATTTTTGTCAAAACTTTTATGCTGCGTTTCCATATTGGTTCGCCAACTTCCGACACACGTACAAAACTAGTTGACCCCAGCCAGCCATGGGGACATGGACTGGCCTTGGGGGCACCCCTCTGCCCGGGCATAATCTCTCCGCCATTCTAGGAGGTGTGGATTTCCGAGTGGCGTTGATTATCCCTTCATAGGGTTTGCCATGGTCTGGCATAGGCGCGTTCTCGCACCTGGTAGTTTTGTGTTTGATTCGCTTTGAGCCACGGCCAGCTCCGGCCAAGTCCTCGCCCATTCTGGGCAGTCCCTTTTTTTTTCGAAGGCAGCCGCTGAGTCCAAAAAGCAAATGTCATTATCGGTCGCATCATTAATTTTGCCCTAACTTTTTTTTTTCTTCCTCTTATGGGGGATGGGATATCCCTTTATTTTTAAAGTTGACAGTTGACCCGGGCAACTTCGTCTGCGTCTCGGAGGGGTATAATATAGCCTCGATAAATGGACTATCCAACACTGAAATAATTTTCCAAATCGAACCAATGGTTCCTGAGATTAGCGCGTTCAAACAAACAAACAAACTCTTCAGCTTTATAATGTAAAAAGAAAAACTAAAAAGTACTACTGGCCTTATGCTCTATTTCTATATTTATCTATCATGCAATAAATAATGTATTTTAAAGAAAACTTTTTAAATCCAAGCTTTTAAGATCCTGAACATCACAGCGCCGTATCATTGCATTGTCACGCGATATACATCTGCGTGGAAAATGTCAGCTCAATCGGAAACCGGGAAGTTTGTCAAATTCATCTTGTACCCGAACTTACAGTTACATCCAGTGCAAGTTAATATAAAGCTTTTAAAGACTATTTCGCTACAGTGCAGTCATAGCTACACCTTTCATGCATTTTCAACGGGTTCTTACCACGATATTTAATTAATTGAGTTGTCTCGATATTTCAACGTTGTTGCAAACGTCATGATCACGAGAAGACAGTCGAGTCGAAATATCGAGACAACTCAATTAATTAAATATCGTTGTAAGAACCCGTTGAAAATGCATGAAAGTATTATAGAAAACCGCGAGTGTCTGAATAAGTTTATAGTTACACCTACTCAAAATATAATAAAAAGTTGGCACGACCGTCCGTATTTTAAGAAGTAATATCTTAAAATAAGAGTGTGCAAGTGTTTACTATTCTTGTATGTAGCATCATAATTATCTTTACACCTTGACATCATTCCAGATCTGAGATAAAATATATAATTATCCAAATTCTGAGGTGTTTTGTTGCGCTAGTATTATGAATCTTAGTACCAATGAAAGTGCATGTTTTGTTTGTTTGTTTGCTCTGTATTAGGGATGTAGAAAATCGCATTTGAAAAAAAACATGCGAATGCTTTGACAAAAGTATCGTGGCTGTTGTTTATCAAGGATATGATGGAGTCGAAATAAAGACCTTCAAAATAAGTCCAAACTCGATGAGTCGACGACCTTCCACTCTCAAGATAATTTTCGGAGGGGGGGGGGGGGCAATGTCCATAAATCGACATTCGCAACATCCCTACTATGTATACAGACCAAAAACACTTGATGTTAGTTGATAATGCTGTTTGGAGACACTATTTTGTCGGTACAGTGTAACCATTACCAAACCAAACTCGTTACTGTCCCCTACTGGGCCCAGGTCTCCTCTGAAAAGGGATTATTAGGTCCCTATCTCCGTTTTACATTACAGAGGTTCATGGGCAAATGTGACCACTTACCGACCGTATATCTATTAAGATAATTAGTAATAATTGCTATTAAGATACAGTACTAAAACTGAAAGACCTTTTTTTTTCGCTTTTTTCATTAAACTAAACGCGGCTTGCCAATGTCATGTACTAAACACCTTGATTCACGTTAGACATTTAAAGGAAAACCACTTGCAGTTCCGTCATTACATAGCTTCGTCACACATTTACTATACAGAAAGAAAACTTTGTACAAATCAATTTAATATTTACGACAATCTTAAGACCCAGCCCATCCGACCGTCGGGCAGGGGACCGAATGTCCCAGAATCTGCCCCCTAAGTTTCGGTTCCCCCACGCTACTCTGTGAGACCCCAAGAAGGTGTCGTGTCTCGCTCAGCACGTGCCTTAGATCAACTGGGGGATGGTAGACCGCGCTCCCCGACCCACGCTGGTTCTGACCCAACGGGGTATTCCGTGGGAGGATGACACGCGGTCCCATCTTAGGTCGGAAAGCCCGCCGAACCGTATAACCCCGTGCCGGGTTCTGGCCTCAGCTGGGGTTCGGACGCTGAGTGAGCAGTTACAGGTTGGGACGTTTCAACTTTTACATACGCAACCCGCTCCGCGACTAAAACTAACTAAAAAAAAACTTGAGAGGTGTCAAGGGACACCCGGGTGGAACGAAGTTCCTTTCGATTAATTAGTGAGGGAATTGTAATAATTTTTTATTTCTTTATTTAATAACTTAAATAAAATATTTTGATCACAGCGCCATCTAGCATTAATCATATAAAACAAAATAAGGAATTGTTTTAAAAGATTGTAATCACAGTGCCATCTAGCGATAATCATCTAAAACAAAAAAAAGTGTCGTGCCAACTTTTTCATAAGAATTTCCGTCTAGCCCCCTTTCGATAACGCGCGATAAGGAACTTCGTCCAAAAAGCCTGTCTAAATGAGTTTTACATCTGTAAAACATATTAGTATGTGGCCGTTCCTCGGTTTATCGCCGACGCAAGGTTGCGACAATGGGTGCCGTCATCGTGTGCATATCAAATGCATGATGATTTTAACGACTTTACTTTCTAGTTCTTTGTTTTATTAAACCATAGAATATTTACATTTGGAATCAACATTTCTTTGCTCTTAAACCTACACGCAGTACTCGTGATCATGACGTTTGCAACGAGACCACTAAATTACGTCTGTGCAAGAAAGCCTACTATAAGGTCAATGATTACTTGGACGATTGCACAAAGTGGGAATGAGTTGCTCGCCAAGGTCGTTTCATTATAATCATTATACATTTTTTTTTCATCCTTTGTATAATATTGTTAAAATATTTAAAAAAAGATAATGCTCATAATAATAATACAAAAAAAAGACATGTCCGCTGAGTTTCTTGCCAGTTCTTCTCAGGACGGTGGCTATAATAATTATTTTTTGTGTCCGAACTGGTGGTAGCTTTTAAATTTTGACGTCAACAAGAATGAGCATATCATCAATGTTGAAAATAAAGTATTTCATTTCAATAATCGTGGTAAGAACCCGTTAAATTTTCATGAGGATATCGTCAAATAATTCCATATATGCACGGTAATTTTGTGACGTCATCTACTGAGATATGAACCGACGTGTTACAGAATAACAACACATAGAAGTTATTATTATATTACGAGACTTTTTAACACTTACTCAAAACCGGCTTGTACCTCCAAATCTTAATATGAAAAAGATTCATGTGCAAAACAACACCACTGGCTAAAAGCGGTGAAGGAAAACATCGTGAGGAAACCTGCATGTCGGAAAAGGATTCTTATATCCTTCGAAGATATGTGAAGTCCCCAATCCGCATTGTGGTCTCGTGGTGGACTATACCTGATCCCTCTACTGAGGAGACCTGAGCCCAACAGTGGGCAGTATTTACGTCTCACTTGACATTTGCGAATTGTCCCTGGTCTTAGCCACTCAACTGGGGACTGCGTGAAAATTGGTTTATTTACTTATGCCAAGTCTGTGACAGGAGCCAAAAATGGCACAAGATGACGTTAGTTGGGAAACTTGTATTGTTTAGCCTGAGCCTAGTGTACTCAACAACTATTAGTTTCATTGTTGCAGTCTTTGCATCATTCCGTAGAAAGTCGCCTAGTAAACCCATCATGGGGGCGGCGCGACGGGAAAGAGTGCCGACGACGTAACGCGTCGCGTCGTCTCTCATAATCCCGTGCTGGGTTCTGGCCTCAGCCGGGATTCGGAGGCTGAGTGTGAGCGGTTGGAGGTTTTAGTTCGGTTCAACTCCTACATACCGGTATCCGGTGATTTCCTCCAACTAAAAAAAAATAATAAGAAAGTAAACCCATCATGGCGGGCTTAAATTTAATTTAATTTACTTCTGTATCATAATTACGAACCGTATCATTAGACTCACATTTAAATGTCATATAAAAGGGAATAACGGTGAATTCCCTATATTACACATTGAAACTACGTCAAAATAAAGATGAGTAACAATTACTTTAAAAACCTGTGGTTATATGTGTAACTCATATTATGTGTTATTTACAGTTTTTACAAAGATTTTTAATATTTTACTTTATTCTGGATATCATATACAGGGTGATTTGTTAGACAGGGTACATATTGCAGGAGGGTGATGAGTACTCTGTTCTAATACGGAATATTACAAAAAATAAGTAAAATTACATTTTTTTTTTTTTTTTATCTCTAAATTCGACAAAACTAACTCAAACATAAGCAATTTTGGCTTAAAGAGTGTTGACTAATGACCTCTAGTGATCTCGCGCACCCCACACCTCCGCCACACCCATCAACTGTCGAAAAACCATCATTTTGCAAGAATTTTAGGTATTTTTAAGTTGCGATTACTAAGGCATTAAGCCATATTCTTTGGTAATAATATTTTTACTGGTCGCATATAACCATCAGCAACCATGACCTTCAATATGTACCCTCACTAGGAAATCACCCTGTAGAACTAGTGCGCTAGCTAAGACAAGTAAAACGAGCCCAAACACGACGTGTCTATCTTGTTTAGTACAAGAGTTCCTATTACTAGATAAAAGGAACTTTCGACTCCATGATACCATATTATTGCATTGTCACGCGATATACAACATATACATACAAAATTTCAACTCAATCTGAAACCGGGAAGTTAGTAAAATTCAACTCGCAAGATTTCATCCGAACTTACATAGTTAGACACATATCAGCATTGAAGAGACAATTTTCTAAAGAGGAAAGCGAAGGAAAGCTGTCCTGACAAAAATCCTTGGTGCTGTAGCTTGTTCTGAGGGGAAGCCGATAGGAATGGAGTTGTATGGAACCCTCGCCACTAGTACATAGTTACATCCAGTGCAAGTAAATAAAGGCTTTGAATGATTTGAGAAGATACTTCCAATGATCATGACGCTTGAAAATTTCCACAATTAGCTAAACATTTTCATTTATAATTCGTCATAGTTAAATACATGACATAACATCATGAGTACCAACTAGGAAATATCTATTAACACAATTTTAACATATTAATATTGTAAAATATCTTCTTTTGCTCTTTTTTGACCGATTTTCAACTGCCACTTGTTATTGGACGAAACTTGTTAAGTTCCGTAGAGACTTAACAAGTGATGTGATTAGAACGGAACTTATCAAGTAACATTTCTTCGTATTTTCCGATGACATATATAAATGAAGGGATAAACATAAAAAAAAATCATAGAGATGAATTGAGTTCTCCACCTTTTTGGAAGTCGGTCAAAAATGTCAACATACGCAACAAAAACATCCCTATTCACTACAACAGCAAAACACACACACAAAGATAAAATATTTTCTATTACAGAATATATAGTCGGATGACCTAATCAGAGTATCAATCATTTATAAAAATACATTTTATTGAGTCACCCAACAAACACTATTTTTGTTTATCTTAACATATCTTACTAGGTTAAGATTTGAAGAGATATAGTATTCTTTGTTTCGATAGAAAATACATATTTTAGTACAAGAGACAGTATAATACTGTACTGTAACAACCCATTACTGCCCACTGTTGGGTTCAGGTCTCCTCCGAAGAGGGGTTAGGCATAGGATCACCGATTCTTATCTTATCCTTAATGACATTCTTCAACCCTCATTTGAAATCATCACGCTCGAGAAACACCGAAGTGTGGAGCTCATTCCTTAGCCGGATGGTGCGTGACAAAAAATAATTAACTGTCACTTGTTATCTTACGAAACTTGTTAAGTTCCATAGAAACTTAACGGAACTTAACAAGTGACATTTCTTCGTGTTTTCCAGTGACAACTATACTTCTAATTTTATGCATAATTACTTGCCAAGATATTTTGCATATAAAACATGAGATAATGTTTTTAAATATTCTATAATGAGTGGGCGAGCATGACGTGTCTTGACTTTGATGAACGAGCTGCTGATCTTCAAATATTGACTATTTACGTTAGTTATTTTACAAGCTTTATATCAACTTGCACTGGATGAAACTATGTAAGTTCGGGTGGAATCTTGCAAGCTAAATTTGACAGACTTCCCGGTTTGCGATTGAGCTGACATTTTGCACGCAGATGTATATCGGGTGACAATGTAATAATATGACAAAATGCTGCTGATCTGATGATGGAATGGGTGATCTAGTTTGTCTGAAAATCAAATTGTATTTGTATGATGCAAATCAAAAGAAAAAAATATTTTTTGCTAAAACAAAGAAATTTCTAATTTTCACTATTTTATAACAATAAAGTACCAGAGTACTATAAAATAGTTAAGTAAAACCTTCACAGTTGTCATAAACTCCTGGTACACCAATCATAACAATTATTACTATTAGCGCGTTATCGAAAGGGGCCTAGACGGAAATTCTTATGAAAAAGTTGTCACGACACTTTTTTTGTTTTAGATGATTATCGCTAGATGGCGCTTTGATTAAAATCTTTTAAAACACGTTCCTTATTTTGTTTTATATTATGATTAATGCTAGATGGCACTGTGATCAAAATATTTTATTTAAGTTATAATAATTAGTTAGTTTAAAACGTCTGTCTGTCTCTCTCTCTTATACTCTTATAGAAAGAGAGAGAGAGAGACAGATGTTTTAAACTAAACAAATTAAAATATTATAACTTAAAAAAATAAAATTGTATTACAATTCCCTCACTATTTAATCGAAAGGAACGTTCCATCCGGGTGTCCCTTGACACCTCTCAAGTTTTTTTTTTCAAGGACTAAGTGAAGAAAACCTCCACAATTGTCATGATCTCCTGGTACTTCAAAATTTCTTAAATCATCAGTCCTCTTCGATTTTTGATGGTAAGTGACCTTCCGTTTTGAGATCATCAAAACCGGTCGACCACGTGCATACTTGAGGTATGTCTCATAATATTATGTATTTCGATAAATCACCGAAAACCGGTTCCCTTTGCATACAACCGAGTGATCTCATTTCACACAGTTTAATTTCGTTGCAATAACTACAGTTTTATTTCTTAGCATAAGAAGGCTAACCAAAGTCCAACAAACGTAAAATAATGATCTATGTACTTGATACTAGGCTCTCGTTTGTAACCAAAATGCTTAAAACACTAAGAAAAAGTTATTTATAGTTGTCGTCAATAAGTCGTATTTTATTTATTTTACTTGATGGACAATAAAAAGTTCAATGGCGGGCTTAATCTCAACCAAAGGTATCAAATATTTTTTACCTAATTTTTAGATCAGTTATGATTACGAGTACAACACACCTCTTTTTTTTAAGTAGGAAGAAATAGCCGGAGCGTGTGGGGTATGTGAAAGTTAAGACGCACTAAAACATTCAACCGCTCACACTCAGAGTCCAAACCCTAACTAAGGCCAGAAACCAGCACGGAGTTGAGATGGACGGCGCGACGCATTACGAACTACGGCACTCTTTCCTGTCGCACCGCCCCCGAAAACAAACTTTGATCAGAATCGAACTAGCGACGTACACTTATCAGTCCTCTACCAGCACCTTTGCGCTATGAAGACTTACACGACACACCTCTATTCTGAGTACCTACTGCGTTTCGTCTGCACTGTGTCATTCCGTTATAAGTCCGGGCCGACCTCGGCGTCGGTCGCGAGTTGAAAAGGCTCTCAGCATGGCGAACAGATGGTATCATGACAAAAAGACAAGATTGACAGAAGTTTAGAGAATACTAGTAGTCTTTTCAATACAGGGGTTTTTCTTTAGTTGGAGGAAATCGCCGGATCCCCACATACTTCGCATTCAACTCACATGCGTGTATGGTAAGTGGGAGTTAAATCGCTCTAAAACATCCAACCGCTCACACTCAGAGTCCGAACCCTAACTGAGGCCAGAAACCAGCACGGGGTTATGTTAGACGGCGCAACGCGTTACGCTTTACGGCACTTTTTCCTGTCACGCCGCCCCCCTTATATGGTGGTCATATAAGATCTTCTCTCTGATTAATAAAAGACGAAAAACGAGGATTAAGAAAAGTCCTGTATAGTACTTAGGTGATAGAAAACGGCCCCTCATTGCCCTGGCATTACAGAGGTTCATGAGCGACGGTGACCGCTTACCATCAGGTGGGCCGTAGGCTCGTTCATCAATAAAACAAACCGGCTTATAGTCTACTAACAGTAAGTGGTTACCGTCGCTCATGAACCTCTGTCATGTAAGTTCGGATCCACACATGACAACAATAAAGTCGTTAGCACAATATGTGGTGACGTCATCGATTGTTGAACACATGGTCTTCACTCTTCATACAGTAGTGTAAGGTTGTGTACATGTTGAACAAGATTTAGAGGTTATAAGCGCTGTGTTCTGCTACGTTTACATTGGCGAGCCAACTTCCAATTTTTTTTTTATATTTACTGTTTTTAATTTGTGGTGAATTGTATTAAATTTATATTATGCATGCTGTAATCACTTTTGATTAAGGATACATATCGCACCTCATTCGGTGCGACACTGTCACTTTTGCAAAAAATGCAAAATTGAGTTAAATATTAGGGGTGTACGAATTTCGGAACTATTCGAAATTCAACGAATATTCGAAAAATTTCGAATAATTCGGAAAGTTTCGAATAATCCGAAATTACGAATAATATCAAATTTGACTACGACGATGCATCGAAATAAGACAAGAATTTGTATTTTGTAGATAATATCTTGAATGACTTGAATGGGAACGAATAATTCGTAAGTTCGAATTATTCGCACACCCCTATTAAATATCTAAAAATGATCTTAGTACGCTTAGTTTCCGTATGAGGGCGTGAGTGTCATTGCGGTTTTGGTGCGAATCACGCGTCGCTGGCAGTTTTAAATGCTTGTAAGTGATTCTTAAATAAATAAATAAATTAGGCGGCCGTCGCCGTCATTTTTTTTGTACATGTGTTGGACGTTGGCGTGCCATAGTGGAAACATAGTTTGTTTGTCAATTAAATGTGCATTGTGTCGATCTAATATTATGAGATACAGTGTACCGAACAAAATAATGTCTCCAAACAATATTACTTACTAACATCAAGTGTTTTACAAAACGTTTTATGTCGCGTTTCCATATTGGCTCGCAAACGTCTAATGCGCGCAAATGCTAACGCATACAAAACACCCCAAAACACATGTTGGTCATGGTCATATTATTATAACAATTTCATCTGCGTCACAAAGGAAGACAACATTTGCGATGTATGCGCATACAAATATACGATATCACATAAAAATACGCTAATAGTATCAGTGTTCCTTTACTATTTTACAGATTTATTTACATACCCTTCTATTGAATCGTTTAAACGCAACAAAATCCGTTGCGTAGTTTTAAAAACAAATGGACTTTATTTTATACGTGTAGTGATAAAATCTACCTTATTTTTTTTAGTTTTATTCTTATGCTCGCTACCAGCGTTTCTAATGGGGTGTCGCGACGGGAAAGTGTGTCGCAGTGCGTAACGCGTCGCGCCACCCCGTGCTGGGCTCTGGCCTCAGCCGGGGTTCGGACGCTGAGTGTGAGCGGTTGGAGGTTTTAGTGAGGTTCAACTCCCACATACCCAAGCGCGGGGCGGGTGGGGATCCGGCGATTTCCTCCAACTAAAACAAAAAAAAAAACCAGCGTTTTTACAACATACAACCAATCCATTCGCCATCCATAAGCGGTTAAAATCGCTCCCGCTCACGCTTATGCAGTACATCATAACCCTAATGTTGTTAGTATTCCAAACAGAATCAGACAAGGTGACTCGCTGTATCTAGGACATTCATAAATTTATTATTTTCTAAAACGTTTGATGATATTTTTAAATTTAATTTTAACGGCGACTTCGTTTGCAAAATACTGTTTATTTTTTATTTTACCTTCACTTCAAA
Organism: Trilocha varians; assembly: GCA_030269945.2. Classification (NCBI taxonomy): domain Eukaryota; kingdom Metazoa; phylum Arthropoda; class Insecta; order Lepidoptera; family Bombycidae; genus Trilocha; species Trilocha varians. The sequence goes on along the minus strand of AP028278.1, from coordinate 13,167,175 downwards.
ATACTTCAAATTAAATTTGGACTGAACAGCTTTGTGACCTTAAAGAGTCTGAATCAAAATCGGTTCACATAGAAAATAATGTGGTATAAATAAAACAGCCAAACAACTAAACAACAACTCTACTTTCTTCTAATAAATCTAAAAAAAACAAAATCATAGTGCTTAAAAAATTACTTAAAAATATGTAAATTGCGTAAAACGACCTTCAAATCAATTATTTAAGAACAGCTTTTAATGCGTAAACAATCATCAAAATCGGTTCACATAGAAAATAATGTGGTATGCAGATAATAGTCCGATTACAGTAAAACACCTATATTATTTGACTTGTCTAAGTTAACAGTGTTTAAAAAGTATTAAATAAAAAACTTAATTTGCGTAAAACGGAACGCAGACAGCAGGTGCGGATGATATAATACGACATAGTTCAAGTCAATAAATAATAATGATAATGTAAATAAAGGGCTCGGTTTCTCGCTATTTAGAAAGTGGCATAACACTTTCTAAGTTAAATAATATTTTTGACGAGTGACATCCATTTTTGTGTTTAGTTTTTGGTTTGGGTGGACCGACTTGGATGATTCTTGTTTCAGATTAATGATGATAGTCGTCATGGGATCTCATTTATTTTTTAAAAGATCGAACCAGTACTTTCGTATCTTCGTTTAAAAATGTATTTTTTTGGACGTGATTTAATTTCTGTTTCTGCGGCCAAAGCCCAGTACGGTGTTACGCGAGGTGGCACGACGCGTTACACTACGGCTAATATGGGGTAGAAAATATTATATACTCACTCCTTTTTTACGCCAAGTATCCTTCCTTTTCAGTCTAGGCAGACTGTTATATTTCTTATCACTCATTTTCAATTTATTTCACAACACTACTGAAATTCGTGGAAAGATTTAGGAAATAGAACTAGTAATATATCATCTATCTATATTAATATTCTAAATCTGCAGTTTATTTAAAAAAATATATTTCAGTGTTGGAAAATCCATTCATCGAGAAAGGTTCTAAGCTAAATATTATTCCCAAATAACAAAACTTGAGAGGTGTCAAGGGACACCCGGATGGAACGAAGTTCCTTTCGATTAATTAGTGAGGGAATTGTAATAAAATTTAGTAAAGAGAGACAGACGTTTTAAACCAACTAATTATTACAACTTAAAAAAATATTTTTGATCACAGCGCCATCTAGCAATAATCATATAAAACAAAATAAGGAATTGTTTTAAAAGATTTTAATCACAGCGCCATCTAGCGATAATCATCTAAAACAAAAAAAGTGTCGTGACAACTTTTTCATAAGAATTTCCGTCTAGCCCTTTTTCGATAATGCGCGATAAGGAACTTCGTTCCAAAAAATTTGGAATATGTAAGATAATATCTAGTTGTCGCTCCATCTAACTATGATCTAGGTGACCGGCAACAACTAGGTCAGACGAGCAGAAGATCGGACTCACTAGCGTATTCTGGAAGAGACCTATGTCCAGCAGTGGACGAGTGTGGGCTGATGATGATGAAGAAAACTTATTTTTGTTTTGTGTTGTGGAGACTTGTGGATGTCTGTCGTTATAATTTTCGAAATAAAAAAAAATCCACTTTTAAATTTAAAAATTAACAACACAGTTAGATAAAGCATACTATGTCAAGTTTAAGCAAATATTAAAATCAAAATCGCACGGTGATTCAAACAACCTTGAAGTTATCACATACGTGAACACACCCATGGAACAGACGTGTGGAAATTAATAACATATCTATATAGCTCGTATTAAGGTGAGGTTAGGATTGTATCACGCAAGAATAAAAGCTTTTATGGGTTTTAATTTTGACAATATTTATAAGTAGATGATATAAGCGTGCCCGCACACCTAAAAAAGTATTGACAATACTTTCGATCGAGGGATGGGAAAAGATACAAAAAATAGCATGTTAAAGAAAGTGTTAATTAAAAACCCATTTTCAAAAATAGCATGTCCATGTTTTAGGATAAATAATACTTGAACAACTTAATTATATTTTAGGATCGAGTTCCAAAATCGTATAATGTTAAAAATATTAATTTTATCATCGTAAGTCTACTATACAGGTGGTATTTTAATTTTTAATATATGCAATTAATTAATTCAAATTTCTTTCATACTTTTACAGGTTTGATGCTGCCTGAAACTACTTTTTTTATGTCTTTTAGCGTAATACATAAAACTAAACTCACTTGACGTAAGCACCAGGAGGTCTATACAAATAACACAATTTCAATATCTAAAAGATGTTTAGAGCATGCTACTCAAACGCTATTATTGCTATTTTTTTATAACATTACAATTAAATTGTTATGACTTTTAAATACCATCTCTGCTTCTGTCACAAGTATTGACAATACTCGCTTAGGTGTGCGGGCACGCTAAAAGCGTATTTTTTATAGCCTTGTAGGTAGACGAGGTAACGGGCCAGCTGATCGTAAGCGGTTACAGTGTCTCATGGACCTCTGCCATGTCAGGAGACACTCTCAGGTTACCTCCGACGTACTCTTCAAGACTCTCTTCAAACATCAATTGACAAAACATTGACAATTTCTGGTATAACCGCCAATCAGAATCGAACCATCAAGTCTTAAAAAACAGCTCTGGATGTGAATTTAATCAGAAATTTCCGTCACAGACATACACGGTACTAATAACATGTACAAACACTGCAATGACATCAGATATAATCCTTCTGATTCAAATCGTACCTATCTGTTCCTGTCTACTTAGAAAACTAAACATTTCCTTCCTAATACTATGACTAACCCAGAATGCATCACTAATTCCTGTCCAAAATAGGCCATAACTCAAAACTGGCAATAAAACCTATATTCCTAAATTTTTCCACCTTTTCCATATAAGATCACATTTGGATAAAACTAAAAACCAACACTAAAACACTTCAACATGACACTTTTGGCACTAAACACGAGGATCTTGCCCAGGTCCCAACGACTTTTTAGCACTTTTTGGTCAATTTTCGTACTAAATTTACACTTTTTGTCGAGCACTTCAGGCGAGTGATCGTCGACTGAATAGTTGGACTAGATAAGGTTACGTTATCAACATTGTTTGTAAAACGTCATGCATGTAGGTAGGGTCGGCATGCGTGAGCATATTTTTAAAAGAATTCCCAAAAGGTGTTTTACTCACGCATTCCTTCACCGTCTTCATAAATTGCACATTAATCTTTTAGTAATTAAGATTTAAAGGTACAAGAGACGGTCATTTAGAGAATTGTTTGATAAACTTCCAAAAAGGAGAACTTTATCTAGCTGGTTTTATGTGTGTCCTCACATATTTTAAGTCTGAATTGGAGCTCCAACAATGTAAGACAATTACTTGCAGAGTTGTAGAACCACCGATAATGGACTACTGGATACTCTTTTTTTGCTATACAGATAAACGAACCTACCTGATGATGAAATAACCTGCAACGTATTGGGGGTCTAGTTATCTATCACATACTCCACAGGACTTTACTTAAACCGCGTTTAAAGACATGTCATACGGCTTCGGAAACACCGAGGACGAGAGTACATTCCAAATCGGAATACTACGAAACAAAAAGTATTTTTTGAAGCGAACCGTGAAAGATTACAACGGCTCCAAGTAAAAGCGATGAAGTCTACCCCTGAGCAGTGAAGGAATCATATCAAAGAGTACCTCAGACGTTCCAGTGCGAACTCTTGATTAAACAAATTGTAAAAGTGAAATATTCCTTGTAAATTATAATTTTACATAAGAGAAACAACCATTCATAATATATTTCTGTTTATTGAATGACGTTTCATTTTTGGCCACCAAAGAGATATATCTCAAAAAGCCTAAACAATTGCACACTTCTATAACGCTAAGAACAGTAATCAATTAAGACCTCATTTGGCAAATGTCGTAATTTATTTAGTAATTATCATAAACAAATTAGTTTTGCGATTCGGTTACGATGTAGACGACCTTAATGGTTCTTTCGATTTGATTCTCGACACGGTTTAGTCCTAACTCTAGGTTTCTCCTAAGCAAAAGTCTTCTAAAATAATTAAAAACTTATTTAAATTGCACTAAATGAAACTGTGTTTAGATGCAGTAGACTTTGACCTGACTTCCTTGTTTCTGATTGAGCTGAAATTTTGTACACCTATGACCTTACAATATGGAGCTGCTCTGATGGTAGAGTTGGAAGGTAAGCATTGGAAATCCTGTACTAAATAAGAAGATATATTCATCGTGTTTCAACTCCTTTTACTTATCTAAGTTAGCACTCTTCTTCTACATGATATCCAGCATCTTAAAAGCTTGTATTTATAGTATGTCATTTATATTTTTTAAGACTGGTCAGCCCTGTCTACATTGATGATGGTAATTCTTTTAAACTTGTGTTGTTAATCATTTTCTAGATCTTTTAAAGTTACGATAAGAGCATATTAATGGTTTTAATGTTTTCATTGCCAAACTATTCAAAATGCCACGCCTCTATAGCCTTTAAATTTGAACAGTTTTTGGCTTAACATCATCATCGTCATCAGTCTATAGACGTACATTGCTGGAGCCTGGACATAGGCTTTCCTCAAACCTAGCCACAACGACCGGTCCTGCGCTATCTACATCCAGTGACCTCCCGCGATCTTAACCAGGTCGTCGGTCCATCTTGTGAGAGGTCTACCTACTTTGCGCTTGCCGGTTCTAGCCAAAATACTGTAACTGAAAGATTCCTAAATCCTTCGAAGATATGTGAAGTTCCCGGCATTGTAGTCGCGTGTAGAACTATACCTGAGTCATTTCACGTGAAGCGGACAACGAAAAATATGTCGGGTCGTGGATTTTGATGAAAGTTCGAAGTTTTGTACTTCAGTGGAAGTTAAAAAAATCTGCATTTTATTTTTGATTTTTTTGGTCTGGTTTTTATTTTATGCGATCTTAAAAAATCGTGAATAAAAAGAGATACCATTCCAAAATTCACGACCTGACATTTTTCGTTGTCCGCTTCGCGTGGAATGTCCTACCTGAACTTCTTGATGTTGAATCAGAATGTCTTGTAGTTACGTGCGATCGGCGTACCTTCAAGTGGCTTCATTCTGTTGTTCATGATGTTGATTCCAGATGTAATAATCCTATGCCTACACCCTACCTTTCCTTCCCACCTTCCTTCCTTAAGCTTTGATTCGAAGAAACACGTTTAAAATGTTTCTAAAATTCATGTTTGTTTTGCAGACCGTACGTGAAATCCTTAATCTGTAAGTCACGGCATAAAAGAATCTTGCCCGGCTTCACCACGCTAATTTTCTTCACAAATGCGTAAAAAGATTTGGACAGATATGAGGTTTTTTTTAAAAATCGATGAATGTCTGTTTATGAGTGTGTTTGTACATCGTAACTCTTAAACGGCTGGATTTTGAAAGCCAGTTTTCTTGCGGAAGTTTTTAGATATTTAAGGTAGCTATGTATACATGTTTTCTTTTATTGCGCAATTCTTTTAATATGGCTAAAAGGTTATTAAGATAGGAGTGTATAATTGTGTTTTGTTTTCTTAAAATATGTTCTATATATTCCTTTCCAATATATAAATACAAACCAATGTAATGAAAGGGATTTGAAAAGGTCACACATCTTTTTATTTAACTTTTTCTCTATTTCGTTTGTTGATTTAGTAATTTCTGAAATATAATTATAGAAAACTATAAATATGTACTTACGAAGCCACTCTTCGCTTTCTCTTGTCGCGACATTTTCTTGTTTTCATTCAGATAAACTATTCTGGGAATAAAGATAATTATTTTAATAAAATAAAAATATCTATAATCTATAGGGTGGTATTTCGAGATGGCTGTTCAGGAAAAATACTCCAAATAATGGTCTTAGCTAAGTTTGTTAAGGAGAAATATTTTATTTTTGAAAAGTATCACAACTGTATACATAGAGACTTTTTAATTTTCGGGAATTAAAAAAATACACCCTGTAGTTTGATTGCATCAATCAATAGAGTTACTTTTAAAGATAAAATCTAAGAAACATTATGGATTAAATGAAAGGGAAATTATAATAAACACATAATTATTTTTTTATTTAGGAAATAATTTAGTTAAATAATTGCATCAAAAAAGTAATAATTTCCAAAAAAAAATATGACCACTGGCTTCCACTTTTTAAGACTACTTTAAGACTAAAAGTTTTCAACATTACATGACAGCATAAAAATATCAGTATTAGTTAAAAAAATTATTTCATTACTTTTAAACAAGTAGTTTTAACTCCCTTCCAAGAGGAGATTTTCAATTCAACATATTATATTTTGTGAATGTGATATGATATGACATAATGTCTTTGTTTTTTCTTTTTATTGCCAAGCAGGCATACAAGCTAACGGCCCACCTGATCGTAAGCGGTTACCATACCTCGTGGACCTCTGCATTGCTAGAAGACATTGCGGGGCCGCTACCTACGGTCTACCCTTAAGGACTCTCTCTTTGTAAATGTTGCACTTTAGTTTGGGTGGAGCGATTCAGGCGACTGTTTTTACATATGAAAGATGATATTCATCTTATACCCTTTTACAAAATCAAGATCTTACAAACATACTTTTTGAGATATAATTAAAATGTAGCATTTTTGCAACCAAGATTTCATAGTTAATTCATACATAATAAATAAATAAATTATTGCATGCCAGAGTATTCATTCAGGATGAACTCATTTTCATTATTAAATTCTATTCTTAGTATTAAAAATGTGTCATTTGTTTAATATTTATAAAAAAATTGGAACAAAACTTGAACTATAATTGTCTGTGTATTGTCCAACTAATTAATTAAAGTATAAATTTGTTAATATTACAACTCATTTCCTACTAAATTTATCAAAATGTTATATTTTCCTCCTTCTTGTAAAACTAAAATTCGGAAATTTAAGTTTTCAATCAAATTTACTAAAATTTTATAGGAACTTTTACTAAGTTTAAACGGAAATCAACAGACTGTCGTCATACAAAGAATTCATAAGATTCAAACACTGTTTTATTAGCAAACAGTATCTGAAGGTTACAAAACAAGTAGAAATCATAAAAAAGTTCGCAAAATAAAATGTCAAACTTTGCGCGCGTATTTCTCGACAAACTAAATACAAAATATAGCTTTATTCATGCCATAAGATAGCTAAGAATGTCTACTATCTATCTGTATTAAATTTTTATGAATAACAAACGATATTTTATTATAAAAATGCGAAAACATGCAATGATAACCGTCGGCGACGGACAGCAGTTCTAACCTAAATAACTGTGTCATAGCTCTTTGTAATCAAATAAAACTGTTAAGATAACATCAATAATATACTTTACCACTAAACAAACGATGATTTTATATCAGATAAGTCCATAATCAACACATTTTTGATAAAAACACGATAGATAACACATATTAGAAGAACAACACATACGCAACTAAATAGTGATGCACTTATTTCGATTTGTGACATGAATCGAGAAGCTTAAGTCAACGGTCGCTAGGGATGAGCTCATTCAACGAGTTTCACAATCTTTCCAACAGCGCCATCTAGTTACACAGAGTGGCAACATTTAAGTTGTAAAAGTTTCTTCTAAAAAAGTTTCAACAACATCTAATAAAAACTCCAGGAAAATAAGAAAAGAGAATAAGAAGAATTTTTGAAATATTATGTCAAATTCTTCTGTTTTTATTCACTTCAAAAATCGTCACAGCAGAATATTTTCTCAATTTTCAAACCTGCATTTTTTTTAAATATTTTTTATTCAGACACTAAATTCAAGTTCAGAGTATGGATAAAGGGCAAGAACAAGCTAAAAAGTCGTTCTGTGCAAGATGTTTTTTGCCGGTAGACGCTGCTGATATTATTGAAATAGAAGGACATAGTTTTCATCGGATTTGCTGCACTTGTTGTAAGATATTCGTTTTTTTTTCTAGCTTTTATATAAATATGATAATTTGTATTTGAAAAACCAATGGCCTAATTAAGAAATTTCTATCAAATTTAGAAGACTGTTCTTGAAATTGCTAAGACAATACATTAAGAAATAGCCATAGTGTTCGTCAGCTTAAAATCTCGATTGTGTGTAAATCTCTGGTCTGATCACAATAATTTGGGCTAAATACTGTTTCAGTTGACCAATCAAATTCTGAAATTCTACTCGTAACTACTAACATTATGTAGAAGACCGTCACAAGACTACTCAAATTGTTCTATCACTGTAAAAGTACGTCACAAGCCTATTATAATTTAAAACTAAATCCAGGTATCTGCAGAACCATTCCGGAATCTATTAAAACATTCTACGGACACGTGTTTTGTAATGGATGCTTCAAGCAGCATGTTCTGAATCGATATAGGGACGAGTGTCCTCGAATGAATACCTGGATGCAGTGGACGAGTGGCTTTGAAAACTCTAAAGAGGGGGAAAAGTCTGGAGGTTGGGTTCCATTAGACTTTTTATGTCAATTTTTATTTCATAACTTGTAATCAAAAGTCTCCATTGTCTTTTCTGAAATTCTTTTTGTTACTACATCGTCCTGCTTTAAATTTAGCTCCTTTGGTATTTTCAAAGCAATATGATTTGTTCTTCATCTAAAGAAGACTAAAAAGTTATGTATACGTAGGCTGTAGATAGAGACTTATAAATTTAGGCAGTAGTTACCAGACTTGTAGTGAAAGCGATTAAGGTAGATCATGAACTACATTTTGTACAAGAATTTATTACATTTTTGGTAAAACTAAATCATAAGCTGTTTACAGCAAGCTGTAAATCTGAAACCTCTGAAGGTTCAAGCAAACGATGCGTCTGCTCCCGATGTCTTCAAATGATCGACGAGAATAACAAAGTTGAAATCGATAAACAGGCCTTTCATAATCATTGTGCCAAGTGTTGTAAGTTTCTATTGAAGATAATATTTTTTGACTTCCATATTTTACTTAGTTGTTTTTTCTACTAAATCGCAGTAGTAATTTGCATAATAATATTACAATGTTATGTATTCTACGAGGTAGGCTATTTTTAAATTTTTAACACAACAGATGACTTCAACTAACTAGCATTTGAATGGTTTAAGGAAGAATATTTCATACAATTTCAGATTTCTGCCAAACGACCCCAACATCGAACGTACACGTTTGTTACGGCCAACTGTTCTGTGACCCGTGCTTCCAAGCACACGTGCTACACCGTCACAAAAACAACCCCACGGAGTTCGTTAAGCAGTGCTTTGAACAATTTAACGATCCTAAGTTCTCTGAGAACATGAAACAGTTCATGACCAGCAAAGATGGCGGTGCTTTTGTGTTTTTGCAAGGGCAACCGCCATTTTGTCGTTGCGGTACTGGCGCGCAAGATTGGTTTGGAAATGGCGAACCGAGGAAATGTTAGTTCTACGTTGCTTTTATTTTGTTTTGGTTAAGTTCAACATCAATCTTAGTAGCATAGTCTCGGGTTTGATCCTCTAACCACAAATCCCTGTACTGAGAAAACTTCAGCTCAACTGGGCAGTAATGGATTGTTACATAATGATGTCTGCTAGTTATGAAAGTATTAAAATCATAATTGACAATATTTTTTTTCAATCTAATGTTGGCAATACGCAAGATAGCTCTGTTAGAAGTTGAGATTCATTTTGTTGTTTCCGTATTGGGTCCCTTTTTGAAATTATTACAAATATCACAGTTGTTTATTACAGAGTACCTTTTTTCGTAGGTGCGTAAGAATTAAACAATTTTCACAGCTGCGACTACAATAGATATTAGAACCGAGGATTCAACATTAGAACTGTCTTTTGAGAACCGAACCGAAACGTCTGATGTTCAAACAAGTGTAGAATTTGAAAGTGGAGTTGAAAAAATCGAAAAACTCACGAAATACTTGCAAGGGAGCGCGGGAAATGGAAAGTGGAAGGATTTTGATGGAAATGTCGTTTGTGAAGCGATTACTGGATGGGTGGACTTGCAGAAGAGAAAAACATTGGATTGTCCAAGTTGTTTGTGGCAGACGGGATATGTATTTTACAGTTGAAGTGGATTATGACTAAATTAAATGTGTTTTTGCGATTATTTGTTATTTTCATTTAACTGCAAAGTAGTGCTACATATCAAAAGCAATTTTCTTGTATGCTTGAATATCAGAATAGTTTAATGCAGAATAACAGACCGTCACCGGGTAAGGCTGTAGATTTTCTTTAACCTTCCTCGATCGTAAACTACCTACCCAATCGTGTGCCTTGTGTGTGTTTGTTACTCCTTAGTTTCTCAAGCCTGACAGGGATCTTCATTCCATTGTAGATTTGTTGTTGAGTATTTCCTCAGTGCCGACCCTATAGTTTTCATTGATAATCCAGCGAAGGGTTCGGGTCCTATGGGGTCTTCTGTATACCCCCTTCTTGACCTTATTAGTAAAAAGTTTCTCCCTATTAGTAAAAAGTCATTGTCAGTAGTGCACGATATGTAAAATATGTGCACGATTGTACTATATTGACGAAACGCACAAACTGACGACTCGGGTAAAAATGACGAATTATGAAAACTGACGAGTAAGGAAACTGGCCAATTAATGAAAAACATAACACTGACTTATAATGGAAACTGACGAGTCAACGAAACTGACGAGAATAACTCGACCCAACCGTGCATGGTGACTACGCCATACTAATTCATACTAATGAATTGCTTTACCTTGTCTGGTCAGGAGTACTCGGGAGTAGTCAAGACATGGTGCAGTGTGAATAGTGCTTTATTTTAAAGTGACTGGTTAAATGTAATTCAAGAAAAGCTAGTGCATGATTTAACAAAGTGAAAAACAACATTTAACAAACCAATACTTGAGATTAAGTAGTATTATAGGACCCATAGAAACTAACCAATATACAAATAGTAGAATATAATAATAGTAGATCGAAGAGCCAGCATAGTTTTACTTATTAAAAGATTTCAAAACACTGACAGAATTTATTAGAATCACACACAGGATTTTAGGAAGTAGACTGCAAAAATCAATAAATATCCAACAATGTTCATTTCTCTTTCAATTTCGTTTTATTTTCCTGACGTTTCTGAACATCCCCAGAGCAGTCATGTTTAGGCGGTGTCCAAATGTACTTGTGAAAGCAATCCGTGCAGAACAAGTGGCTGTGGTATATCCTCGTCAGGAAAGCAGTCTTGTGACATACACCTGGAAAGAATTGTCAACCTCCATATTACTGTAGGAACCGGTCTTTGTAGTGGTGGGGTCTCGTAAAGTGGGGACTTCACAGATCTTTAACGCTTTGTTATCCTTTTCAAGAAGTAGGTTTCCGTGCCATTGTGAACAATACAGTGAGAATCAACACTTTTTCAAAAAAGAAATACTTGTTTCAGAAATTTATTGGTCATGATTTTTATTTCTTTATTTATGAAAGGTGTTGGTTAAATCTTAGTAGTCCGTAAAAGTCGTAAATGCAAAGTCACCGAATACAGAACTTTTCTGCTTTTCAGTAGATACGTTGTCGGAAACGAGATCAACGTATAGAATCAATGTATGCTCATCGTATAGAAACTACTCTAGCTAGACAATAGCTACTGCTTTAAAAATGGTGAACACTAACAGCATAAGCCATCGTGACTTTTATAGCTAACTGCATCGTAAAAATTTCCATCAATCTCATCTTTTTCATTACTTTTATTTTCCTTTTGAATTGAATCTTCCATTTTTGTAATTTTATGTTTAAATTAGTGGTTTCTACGGAATTTAATTTTGATACTTGGGCATCTCAAAATAACACAAAGTAATCGTGAATGTCAAAAATTGTCAGTTATGAGTTATGACCAAGGTTAAAACTCTCATATATATGTATGGTCTGTGGTTAAAACCACATTAGGAGGCACAGACCATACATATATATATGTTAGGAGGTAATATAGTAATTTGCATTTAAAAATAGCGAATTATATACGGTGATTAAATTTTATTTGTAAATGTATTTTTTTTTAATGAAACACCCCGTAAATGTAACTACGACTGACAGGGATGTGAAACCACAATCTCGAGAGTTGATTTTAAAATAGTTCGTTTGAAATAGATTGCTTTATTACTTAAAAGGAGAATGGGAGAACTTTCGGTGGTTAAATTTTGGTTCTCATTTATATACAAAGTATAAAGCAATCCGGTTGCATCAAAAATATTTTTTTGCTGTCGAATAGCTTACTGCATTCACCATGCAAAGTGAAAAACAATGCACCATGATTTTAAATCGAGTGTATACTTGACTGCATCACAATCGAGATTACCAGAAAAAAGTTCTCATCTCTATCCTAATTGACATTTGACAAGACGCCAAAATTGACATTTCCAAATCTAACAAAAAAATGCTGTTTACAGTTTACAGGCGTGGCTTTTTTTAAATATTTTACATTTTTTACAACAAATCTTTACTTAAAATTACGGAAAATAAGTTTACTACGCTTACATAAGTGTTGCGAATGTAATTTATACCCCAAAGTCCTGTAAATAAGAACCAAAGTTTGATATTAAGTAAAGGCGTAGTCTGAATTTCTATAACACTTTCATCACGAATTCTAATTAGATTTTAACGATGTACGGAAGAAAAACACCGACTACTTACCGGTCTACGCCATCAGTGTACTCACATTACACTGGAAAGTAAGTTTAGTAACTTAAATAAATAAAACGGTTTTTAAATTCACGGAATCAGCAATTTACAAAAGTTGTAACAGTCATCGATTCTTTGGACCATTATATCATATGAAATACAGGGTGGATCTGTAACTTTGGACAATCTGAGGTAGGGTGAATGACCTGTCGAAATACAACTTAGTACCATTTTTATTTTTGGATCGGTTAAACTTTTTTTTCTGACATTGTATGGAAAACGTACGACTATCGTTGCGGACTATGAAGAAGATCACAAAGAAACAAATCAAAATATGTTTTATATTACATATATTAAAAGTTATTTAACATTTACTTCTTTTTTTCTTTGAAAGAAAATAAATTTGAAAGAAGAAAAAGTAATCAATACTTTATTAGTAGTAATTTCCATATCTATATTTTCAGGTCATCAACAAATCTACGTTCAGCAAAGTCGCTGAAGTCTCTACGAGTGCCATGGTACCAGAAGCCGATATTGCATGATGCTATAATACTGGATCTTCAGAGAGGCTCCCTCATTGCAGCCTTTTTGTCATTGGTTCGTTAATTTTTATACATATCAGGATAAAGTCCTATCTAACAAATCACAAATCTGCTAACATTATAAACTGAATAGTTTGTTTGTTTGAAATTTTTTTTCCGTGTTGGATAGTCCATTTATCGAGGAAGGCTATAGGCTATATTTTATACCTCTGTGACGCAGAGAAAGTTGTGCGGGTGTTGGCCCGTTTTTTTAAATCTATAAATAAGCAAATCAGTCAAAAATATTGAACATTTATGGAAAAGATCAACATGATCAAGAGAATACTTGTTACTAAATTATTTATTTTTTATTTTCAGTTCATGTCACTGTTTACCTTCGCACAAAGTATTTTTGACCTCTATTGTTTATACATGGCGATGCCTGGGTCTTATCACACTGGATTCTATATAGTTAGCTATGAATTTGTCTACGTCGGCAGTCCAGCAGGTTAGTATAGAAAAATAAAATAATTCATTTTAAACAAAACTCTGTAAATACAAGTTTTTAAGATTCTAGATGTCATGTAGCAGTAGAGTGCTAGCTAATACAAGTAAAACAAGCCGGTAACTACATAATATCCAGGATCTTAAAAGCTTATCATCCATGGTCCGTTTCAAGAACTTTTTTTTGCCATAAGCTTCCCTCTTTGGTGTTTCCTGACTGCTATGACTTGCCATTATTCAAACGAGATTTTTTCGGGTATTGGCCCTCCCACCACTGTAACTCCTGTGTAGCCAGGATCCACAGCGGCGACCATCGTAATCTGAGCAGTGAAGCCCAGGAAAACCCGAGGGAAAGCTAACTTGTCTTGGACCCCGCAACGATTCGACTTCCCTTCTCGCAACAGCGGGAGACAATAAAATAAGAGGTTTGCAAAAGTCCTTAAGGGTAAGCCATACATAGGTAGCAGCACCGCAGTGCCTTCTGACAGTGCAGAGGTCCATGAGCGACGGTAACCACTTAAGAAAAATATATACTTTGGATTGATATTAATTTCTTTTTTTCAGTTCGTAATGTTTTAATAATATTTTCACTATTCTCGTGGCTGGGATCCATAGCAGTACTGTTCACTACTATTATTTTAATCAACGCGTTGAGAAAGGTAACTAAACACATATTATTGGAACGAAGTTCCTTATCGCGCGTTGTGAAAGGGGGCTAGACGGAAAAAAATCTTACGAAAAGTTGTCACGACACTTTTTTGTTTTAGATGATTATCGCTAGATGGCGCTGTGATCAAAATCTTAAAACACGTTCCTTTCTTCTTCTTCTTCTTCTGGAACTTCGTTCTATTCGGGTGTCCCATGACAGCTCTCAAGTTTTTTTTTAATATTAACAGTGTATTAAAAACATTATTTTAATTTTTATCATAGTTGCACTAATGACTCGCCTATAATGGCTTAAAATGCCAATTATAGTTGGGGACCAGAATAAATGCACATCGACTTTTAGGAAATTATGTCAAAATATTTAGAGTTTTAACAACTCTATTCTTATATGTTCAATTGAATTAGAACAACAACTGACAATGAATGCCACAAAACTGTGTGCGACAGAGAAAGCGCTCTATCAATCCGAAGCTATGAACTGCTCTCTTTTTAAAAGTCGAAGTGCATTTATTCTTGCCCCCAACTATACTTTGTTTAACTTTTACAAACTGACCGACTTCCTCCAAGGAGGTAACATAATAAATTTAATTACATTAAAAAAATCATTTACGTGGACAAGAATTACGGATTTGTCAAGTGTACTGGTGTATATTTATTTATACACTAGCTGATTCGCGCAACTTCGTCTGCGTTACAAAGGGGTTCAAACAGTACTCGCAATGCCGTCGCGTTATTATTTACGCGATCCGAAGTGTACTCACATATTCATTGCGTTTTATACTCGTGATAACTTCTAAACGAAAAGTCCGATTGGAATGAAACAAAAAGTAATTTACTTCTACATTAATACTCTTGATAACATAATACTTAATTTGGATAAGGGTTAATATAACGATACTCATTTAACGTTAAATTCAATCTTGGGACGAAATACTATTTTTCATAAACACAAAAGCGGTTATTGTGACTAAACTATGATAGTTAGATATATGCTGTCGTGGACTTTTTTATTTGTCTTACTAAGACCTAAAAACCCGTAGTACATCTTTTTGTTGTACTGTCAATAGTTTTCGCAGCGCACTCGACGTAAGGAATTTTTCAGGTAATTTTTTTACAACTTGTTACATTATTGGAGTTTTATTATGGATCCCTATTTTTTTTTTTTTAATATAATATAACCTATGTTACTCGGGGATAATGTAGCTTTCCAAAGGTGAAAGAATTTTTGAAATCGGTCCAGTAGTTACGGAGCCTATTCATTACTAACAAACAAATCGTTCCTCTTTATAATATTAGTATAGAGTAGTATAGACAAACCGATGTCGATGATTCTTTTTTTCTTTGAAAGCAAACTGGTCGTCTTTGTGCTATTCTTGAAAAATGGAAGTCGGTTGTTTTCAGTTTTTGTAAAAAATTGCACTTTAACTGTCATCTATTCATTACATTATTTTCTTCATGCTTTCATTCCTGTAGTTGCTAGCTCAAGGAAAAAACAAGGTATACGAGTATCATTTTTTATTTGCTTTTAAGTTCAAAAATTTTCACTTTTTCTACATCTTTATTGGATTTTCATCAAGTCAGAATCTGGAGTCAACATCATGAACAGAATGAAGTCAATTGAAAGTACACCGATCGCGCGTAACTCCACGTCATTCTGACGTTAGAGGACGCCGATGACAGTTCGTTTAGCACACTAACACACACATAAGTTCTTTGAAATTTCACTTTGTTGTTCATGATGTTGATTCCAGATGTATGGTCTTTAGACAGAATTTACAAAGAAACTTTTTAAATACATGCTTTTAAGATATTTGATATCATGTATCAGTAGAGTGCTAGCTAATACAAGTAAAACGAGCCCAAACACGACGGGTCTATATTGTTTAGCACAAGAGTTACTAAGACCACCTTCTGAATCCATCATCAGATCAGCGCCAATTTGTCATATTATTGCATTGTCACGCGATATACATCTGCCTGCAAAATGTCAGCTCAATCGGAGACCGGGAACTTTGTCGAATTTAGCTTGCAACCACCCGAACTTGCACAGTTACATCTGTACCAACCCATTACTGCCCACTGTTGAGCTGAGGTCTCCTCAGAAGAGGGATTAGTCATAGTCCACCACGCTTGCCCAGTGCGGATTGGGGACTTCACATATCTTCAAAGGATTTTTAGAATCCTTTTCCGACATGCAGGTTTCCTCACGATGTTTTCCTTCACCGTTTTTAGCCAGTGGTGTTGTGAAAAATTGCACATAAATCTTTTTCACATTTAGATTTAGAGGTACAAGCCGGCCGGATTTGAACCGTTCGGAAGGACGCGCTTCGACCACTACCACCACGACTAGTTACATCCAGTGCAAGTTAATACATATAAAGCTTGTAATAATTGATTTCAGGAATACGAAAAGCGCACTATTCCATGGTTATACGCTTTCGGCGTTTTCATAACTTTTCGATTCTTCGCGTTCATTTTCGCTTCGATAGTGAACGACATGATTTTCGCTTACAATGTGATCATGTGTCTCGTTTGGATAATATTTTGCGTTTGCGGTGTCTACGGCTGGCTGTTAGTCTATAGCTTATATTTGGAGCTGGCTGATCTAACTAAGCTGGAGGATTTGGCTCATTTGAGAGTAAGTTTTACTTTATTTATCTTGTATAGAGGTTTTTTAATGTATTTATAAGAATTTAGTTTTTTTTTTGGGGCACATACCGCCCGCGGTATGTGGAAGTTGAACCGTACTAAAACCTCCAACCGCTCACACTCAGCGTCCGAACCCCGGCTGAGGCCAGAACCCAGCACGGGGTTATGAGGGACGGCGCGACGCGTTACGCCCACGGCACTCTTTCCCGTCGCGCCGTACTTTATCACATAGTACTTTAGGGATGTGAAAAATCAATTATTTTGTAAATCAACTATTTTCCAAATCGATTGTTGTTGTATAATCGATTGACCGAGTCTATTATACCTCGTGCAGATGGGTACAATGGCGTCTCTGAACGCGTCGCTGGCGGGCTCCAGGCCCACCACCCCGCACAGCACGGTGTCCACGATGCCGGCTTCACAGATATGATGTCAGGACGTACAGGATCCTGACGCTGAATGTAGACCGGTACTCGACAGCTTAGAGACGCCTGTTTGATTGTTATACAGGGCACTCCTGAAAACGAAGGCTGGTGTGTATGTTAAGCTTTTTGCAAAAAAAATCGTCTGAATGGAGCGATGTCCTGGCTTATCATCACAGGTATCACTAGTACTACCACCAGTTTTCGTTTTCGGGAGTGCTCTGTTTACACCCTGTATATGGGAGGGGATAATCGATTATTTTACAAATCGTTTTTTTTTTTGTGACGATTCAATCGTTTATTTGATCATCTTTTAAAAAAATCGAATAAATAATCGATTATTTTCAATATACCTACGACACAATATACTTTACAGCAGTAAACGCTATCAATATGAAATCAAAATACTCTGTATTATTCTTTATTTATAATTTCTGTATTTTTTAAGAACAAATCTATTTAAAAAAAAATCACAAAACATACTTAAATACATATTTAACATACAGGGTGGATCTGTAACTTTGGACAATCTGACGTGGGGTGAATGACCTGTCGAAATAAAACCTAGAACCACTTTTATTTTAGGAATTGGATAAAAAAAAAAATCATCATAGTATGTAAGTCCGCAACGATAGTCGTACGTTTTCCATACAATGTCAGAAAAAAGTTTAACCGATCCAAAAAATAAAAATGGCGCTAAGTTGTATTTCGACAGGTCATTCACCCCACGTCAGATTGTCCAAAGTTACAGATCCACATTGTATATTCCTAAAATTAGTTTGAAATGAAATTGTCGAATAGAATAATACACTTTATTGTACTAAAACACGAATAAATATCGTAGTAAGTTTCACACTGCCAAGATAAAACACTTCATACTTTCATGCATTTTCAACGGGTTCTTACCACGATATTTAATTAATTGAGTTGTCTAGATATTTCAACAGTCACTTGCGGGTTCATGCTCAGAGAGTCTTGTGGATACAGTGAGTGTGGTGTGTCGTGATGTGAGTTCGAGTTCCAGTGGTACTACCAAAAAGCGAACTAGAAAGAGGATAGACAGATTTTTTTGCTCTTAAATCGACCCGCAGTATCCAGTCTTCTCGTGATCATGACGTTTGCAACAACAACGAAATATCGAGACTCAATTAATTAAATATCGCGGTAAGAACCCGTTCAAAATGCATGTAATTTCACTTTGTTGTTGATTGAGAATATCACGTAGACACACCTTCAATTGGCTTCACTCTGTTCATGATGTTGATTTCAGGTGTAATAATTTTATGTAGTAGAGGACTTTGACCTGACTTTGAGTTGGAATATTCTTTCATGCATTTTATATTCTTGCTTGATTATTTCCGGCTTAATAGTCACATTGTGACAGTCATTTATTTTAAGTATATTTAGTTTTTTTACGCCCTTATTAGTTGTTATATCTTCCGTCCTAATTTAAATGTATTATTTTTAAGGTTTTTTTTTGTGTATTTTTTACTTGATGTAATTTTAAGACTTATTTTTGTATGAAAATTGTGACAATTTGACACTTCATTCTTTGATGTTTTTACAATAAAAAGCTTCACTTTTTTTAAAAGGAAAACTAATATAAGATATAGTGTTTTTAACGCACAAAAATACAGCTATATTGACCCCTTTTTTGTGATGTTGGTCGAAAATTTGACTTGTCTTTTTATATGAAATTGCATTTATTAATACTTTAATTAGGAATCTCAATTTTAATGCACTTGTGTGTTAGTATTAGTATTAATTAACCCACCACAGCTTATTAAAATGTTGTGCCTTTATTGAATTAAAAATAGTTTAATTCTAAAGTGTAAGATACCGTCCATTTAGTATATTTGTAACGATTTTTTATGAATAAAATGTGTATCTAGTCCTGTTGTTTTATTTGTGACTTTTAAGAGAATCTGACCTTATAATTTTTATTCATTACTGTGTAGTCAGACGAGCTAACAGGCCACCTGATCGTATGCGGTTACCGTCGGTCATGGACCTCTGCAATATTAGGACACATGGCCATGTTACCTACGGCCTATACTAAAGGACTTTTTGCAACCCTCGTCTGAAGAAGGACAACACCGAAGAGGGGAGTTCATTCCATAGCCGGATGATAAAAATAAACAACCATTTTCAAATACTTTTTTATTTTTTATAATATCCATTACATTTTTGAGTATTTATACAAAAACACTAACAAAAACATGAGATTATATTTTATACTATAAATAAATAGAAATATAGTATGAGAATAGTTTTTAGAAGATTTTGCTCAACAATGTCACAACTCAAAATAAAACTGTTTCTTGCTCAACAAGTGTAAAATATTCTTCGATAACTTCTCTTAACCACTCAACTGGGATCGGCAACCAAATTGGTTTGTTTACTTTTTGCCAAGTCTGTGGCAGGAACCAAAATTGAGCACAGTTCTAAAACTTGTTTGTTTACAATTTTTAGTCGTCTTATATTTTACGGTAATGATATATTGTCGATGAAAATGCAACACAGCGTCGTTTAGTAATAAAGATTTACAAAAATATAAGGTTTAATTAAAAATCAAAATTAAATATTATTGGAAAAAAATGTTTTTAAAAAGGGGCTCAAACACGGTATTGATTCCGAACGAAGTCCCCAGTATCGCCATCTAGCGAATAGTGACGTTCCCGGGTGAGTGGTTATTATCCTTTAATTTTGTATCACTACTTGTTTCTTTCTTCCTTGTTTATTTTTGACTTGTGACACTATGAAAGCAAAAGTAAGAACATAAAATACACTATGGAGTTCATAAAATATTTTATTTAAAAATTGTAAACTCATTTCTTTGTTAAAGTTAATTACTTTCATGCATAATTAAGTTCTTGTGGTTCTTTTGATGTAACTGAGTTCCAGTGGTACTACACAAAATCGAAAGAGGGTAGACAGATTTGTTTGCTCTTAAATCGACCCGCAGTATCCAGTCTTCTCGTGATCATGACGTTTGCAACAACGTTGAAATATCGAGACAACTTAATTAATTAAATATCGTGGTAAGAACCCGTTGAAAATGCATGAAAGTATTATAGAAAACGACGATTGTTAAATGCTAGTTTGGAAGAATATAAAATTCTGTATGTTTTGACTTTCACTATTATTATCTTAAGATGCTTATTATGAGTTAAAAATTATCACACAGCAGTAAATTTAATGTGTATATTAGATGAAATATAACTAGATAAACAATTATAGCGTAAAATCTACATAAACATCATCAAAATTAAAAATAAGTTGACATTTTATATTCTGAGTCTTAATGTTAGTAAGGTATGTGTTAATTATTGTAATGCTGATAGAATTTATTTTACAAAACACGCTTAAAAATATGTATTTTCATTTCATGTTTTTTAGTGTTAAGCAATTAATTTTTGGATGCATTATTTTATCAACATTTGGGACTGTTTATTTTGTTATATTTCATCGAAAGCTACAACTATTAATTTTTATAAAGAGAGAATAGTCTACGATAATTTGCTTGTCGAAAAGTGTAACTTTAGTTGAAACCAATACTAAAGAGTTTTCAAGATAATTCTAGTGTAACTTGGTTACTAGATAGAAATTTTAATAAAAAAAAATCTTGAAACAAAGTACATATCTATGGGTCCTCAAAAAAAATGTTCTTAATACTTTTTGAAAATCAAATTATTATAGACCTTAAGAAAATTTCATATTATGAATAACGATCAGTTTGCTCTTATGAGTGAAAAATAACCCATAATAAGATCTCGTAAACCATAAACGTATGAAATATAAGGAAGAACTGGGGGTCTAAAATAGAGGAAGGATTTTAGAAATAAAATGAAATAAATAATATTTTTCATTAAATTAATACTTAATACAACAAAACTTTAAAAAATAATTCAATTAAAATACTCACCGACTCTTATGTATAATTATTTTAAAATCAACTGGGTTTCTTTGTAATCTCATATTTAGAAGAATAGTTAGGAATGAAAGAAAATTAAATTCATCGTCATAGTTAAATTCAATTATGCATCTCACAAATAATCCAATTAATAATTGAATTTTGACTGAGTTATTTTATTCAATTACATTCACCAATTAGGTAACTCAATAAATTTAGAGTCCAATTAATAATTGAATTCTCACTGAGTAATTTAATTGTTAAATTCATTACGTTTCAATAGCACTGTTTGTCCTAAAATCGCAAAGTTTTTTTTACAAAGAGGTGTTTTACAATAAAATAAATGCAAGTTTATAAAAATATAAGCTCGGAATATTATTTATACCTTTAACACTATACTTGGTTATATATTTAGTAACATTTCATTTTAAAATAAACAGCTAAAACTTCACTACATTTTATTACATGAAAACTACATTGAAGCGATTTTAAAAGTAGTTCTTTTTACGAACGAAATCAATGTCCAGCAGTGGATAGTAATTTGTTTATACAGGGTGGTATATATCGTTGTGGGCTTCCATATCATATTGAAAAAAAAAAAAAAAAAAACTGAATCCATAAATAAAAGTGGTTCTAAGTTGTATTTCGACAGTCATTCACCACACTTTAGCTAGTACAAGATCCACCCTGTATAATAACATGAAGTTAGTTTCAAACTTTTAAAATCGCCTCAACTAGTGTTCAACTAAAAATCTTAACTTTTATAATATCATAAAAACACAGCGTCACGTATATAACTTAGAAATTTAAAATTATGCGATAATTTAGACAAAATGCAATTTATAGTCAAGTTTTTAATTATCTTCCTATTAAAACAGTACATTATATTAGAAATATTTTTCTGTAGGGCAATAACAACATCGCGGAATCGTCTCAAATTCGATAACTTCTCGAAAGAAGACCTTTTTGATGTTATCCACTTGCTCACTTACATTATTACTAAACGGGTTCTTACCACGATTATTTTTAATTGAGAGGTCCCGATATTTCAGCACTGTTTCGAAATGTATGTCGAAATGTGAGTTCGAGTTCCAGTAGTACCGGCAAACGAACGAGAAAGAGGGTAGACAGATTTGTCTGCTCTTAAATGACCTACTCGCAGTTCTTCAGTCTTCCCGTGATTATGGCGCTTGAAACAGTGCTGAAATATCGGGACCTCTCAATTAAAAATAATCGTGGTAAGAACCCGTTTAGTAATAATGTAAGTGATGTAGATAACCGCGAGTGTTTAAAGAAATTTATCCACTTGCTTTTTACAGTTTATATGAGAAACTTATTGAATGAAACGAATAGAAAGTTGTCGAATCCGAATCAAATCCGCGATAACCCTGTCAGATTATATCACCTCTTTACTTCAACAATGATATCTCTAAAACAAAGACCCACTCAACTAGGAACTTGCCAAAATTGGCGTTCATCTAGAAGTGGTATCTAAAGGTGAACTTTGGTAAACCACAGACGAGTGGTTAACAACTCACCAAAATTGGCATTTAATTAATGGTGCCATCTATAAGTGTCAATAGAAAAACCACAGACGAGTGGTTTACCACTCAATTAGGTAGAAACCAAAATTGGCATTTATCTAGTAGTGCCGTCTATAGGTGACATATGACCACCATATAAGAGTGATTATATCATTTCATTTGATTCTGTTTACTTGACATGACAAAATAATATTATGAAAGTATTTTTAAAAAGCTGATAAGTAAAAGATTAAACATATTAAAGGACATGGTAGTTGATAGCTATTTACCCAATAATACATTATAATAAGATAATATTGTTTTAATGTACTTAGTAAACTTTAAAGATAATCTAAAATTCTTATAAAAATATGTGTCTGTGACTTTAAAAGTACATATTTTTATCATAATTCATTATTTAACAATCTCCTTCAATATGTTTAATCTTTTACTGAACTTTAATATTAAACAATAAACACGTTTTGAGACTAACTGCGATATTAATAAATCGATCATTTAAAATAAAATTTTAATAATATTTTTTTTCAAACTTGAGTTACATTTAGTAAAAGTACGAAAAAATCAAGATAAAAGTATAAATAAAAGAAAATACAAATAAATACTAATAGTTTCAGCTTAAAAAAACAATATCATTCGAAATATAAAAGAAATAAGATCGATTTATTAATACGCTCTTAATAAACTCTTCAAATACTCAGTTTACATACATTATCTAGCTATCTAAACCGTGGTGTTTCCTCTTAATTCGTGCATAAGGACCTATATCGGGATCCATTACGAAATCGTACAAAACGCTCGACCAACTGTTGTGTTGGGGTAGATTGTCGTAAAACTCGGATGCAATGCGTTTTACCTTTGAAAATGTAATTATAATTTATTGTAGGTGCTTTTAATAAAAAAATGAAAATGAAAAAGTAATTTAAACTGAATGTAGTAATTAAACTCTAAAACCAATTATTTAACTCACAAGCTATCAGTTAAATAAAAAAGTACTTCCAATCTCTAGAAATTATTGGTGACTATGTCATTTAATTTAAAATAATCAACTTCCAAAGTAATCAAAATAACCCAGCAAATTATTGCGGAAATCAAAGATATATTCATGACCAATTAAACAACCCAAATTCAATTAATAAACTCACAACGAACCAATTAAATTGAGAACCAATTACTCACCTCAGGCAACCTCCTTCCAGGAACAGCTGGGAAATCATGATGTTCATTATGATAACCAACGTTGAAAGTAATCCAATTTAATGGCCCATAGTAAGAATAGGTCTCAAAACCTTTTCTAAACATGTAGTGTTCAGAAATGAAGTGGCCTGAAACATTTTAAATACAAGCTTTTATGATCCTGGATATCATGTAGCAATAGAGTGCTAGCTAATACAAGTAAAACGAGACCAAACACGACGGGTCTATCTTGTTTATACAGGAGTTACTACCACATTCTTAATGTATGCTTAAATGTTTGAAATCACGCAATGAATTTTATAAAAGAACTTTTGTTTGAATGTGTGGGAGTCGAACCGCACTAAAACCTCCTGCCACTCACACTCAGCGTCCTACGCCCGACTGAGGACAGAACTGAGCACGGGATTATGCGTGACGGCGCGACGCGTTACGCACTACGGTATCTCCCGGTTGCTCTTAAAAAGGGTGCGCGTCAATTCGGAACTGACCAAAATTGGCGTTTGTCTAGTAGTGCCATCTATAAGTGAAATTGGACAGCATACTACAGGGTGTGAACAGAGCACTCCCGAAATCGAAGACTAGTGGTAGTACTAGTGACACCTGTGATGATAAGCCAGGACATCGTTCCATTCAGACGATTTTTTTTGCAAAAAGCTTAACATCCCAGGTATGGGGACTGAGCGACGGGAAAGAGTGCCGATGGCGTAACGCGTCGCGCCGTCCCTCCAAACCCCGTGCTGGGTTCTGGCCTCAGCTGGGGTTTGGACGCTGAGTGTGAGCGGTTGGAGGTTTTAGTGCGGTTCAACTCCCACATACCTCGCCCAGGGCGGGCGGGGATCCGGTGATTTCCTCCAACTAAGAAAAAAAAAAAAAACATCCCAGGTATCACTAGTAGGAGCCTTCGTTTTCGGGAGTGGTCTTCATACACCCTGTATGGAGAATTGTGTGACGTTGACGAAGTGATTATTCTAGTAAATTAAAAAAAAAACTGACCTGCAACCGGATGTACTCCCATAGCCATTAGTGAACCGAAGATCAAGTATCCGAGTACTTTCCAACCTAGAAATAAATATAGAAAAGTTCTTAAATCGACCGTATGAACCGATTTGGATGATTGTTTTTCCCGTCCCATTTGAGTATGGGTACAATTTTAGGGGCGGCGCGACGGGAAAGAGTGCCGATGGCGTAACGCGTCGCGTCGTCCCTCATAACCCCGTGCTGGGTTCTGGCCTCAGCCGGGGTTCGGACGCTGGGTGTGAGCGGTTGGAGGTTTTAGTGCGGTTCAACTCCCACATACGATCCGGTGATTTCCTCCAATAAAAAAAAAAAAAAACAAAAAAAAAATGGGTACAATTTGAAAAGGTTAAATTATTCTCTAAGATGAACTATTTTATAAATTTAACGTATATTCCTGTTTTTAACATCTTAAATAATGTATGTTCACCTTATAGTTATAGCATAGTATGAACCGATTTCGATGAACCTTTATCGTTAACAAAATTTCCACTAAATTGTATTTCGTCATTTTAAAAATCTAACACAATTTTAATGTCATGTAATGCTTGAACCGATTTCAATGACTCCTTTTTTACGAAAAATTTCCACTGAATCACTAATTCGGCAGGGTCCAGCTGAAAATCAGCGCTGCAGCTGTAGCTTCGTGCTGCGCTGGTCGCCCTTTCAGTAACACCTTCGCACATAACCTTTTTCATTTCATTCTTTTTTTAAATTATTTTTTATCTATACTAATATTATAAAGCTGAAGAGTTTGTTTGTTTGTTTGTTTGAACGCGCTAATCTCAGGATCTACTGGTCCGATTTCAAAAATTCTTTCACTGTTGGAAAGTCCATTTATCGAGGAAGGTTATAGGCTATATATTATTTTCAAAAAAATTAGGGATCCGTGTGAAAATATTGAATATGTAACACAAGGCGAATAATCGAAACCTATTTATGCGTACGCTGCAAAAACTATTGACAATAGAACAAAATGATGTACTACGGGTTTTTAGGTCTTTTGAAGACAAACAAAAAAGTCCGCGACAGCATATATCTAACTATCATAGTTTAGTCACAACAACTGCTTTTATGTTCAAAAAAATAAATAATTCGTCCGAAGAATGAATTTAACATTAAATTAGTATTGTTATATTAATCCTTATCCAAATAAAGTATTATATTATCAAGAGTATTAATGTAGAAGTAAATTACTTTTTATTTTATTCCAATCGGACTTTTCGTTTAGAAGTTATTACGAGTATAAAACGCAATGAATATATGGGTACAGCGGGCCGCGAGAATAATAACTCGACGACATTGCTGAGTACTGTTTGAACCCCTTTGTAACGCAGACGAAGTTGCGCGGGTCAGCTAGTTACTTTTATACTATTGTTTAATCTTAGTTTTAATCTATTTTTAGTAATATATTGTTCCTGTTATGTGTAAGTTGTGTGTCTGTATAAACGTATTTTCTTTCTTCTTCTTCTTTCTTTCTTAATTTAAAAAAAATTGGTTGCCTGTAAAGTCGGTAAAGGGCGAAAGTTTTACGTGACCACTACTCGGGCATGGTTAGCCCGCCTAAGAGCGAGAGAGACAGACATAAAAAGTGACGCGGCACGCGTGCCTCTCACTCGCTCTCATTGTGAGCGCATAACGTGAGCGGAGCGTAACGCAGTGAAGTGAAGTGTCACCCCCCAAACCAATTTATAAGACGTTGTCACGTTAAAAAATATAACCAAAAAGAACTTACCAAACAGTTTAACAACGATAGCGTCAAAAAACAGCTGTATTATCAAATTTATTAATTCCAACGGCGTAGGAGGCTTTGGTCTGACCACTAATGGTCTTAATGCGTAGAAAAATGGCTGCAAGAACAACCATAATAGTTTTCCTCCCGTCGTACAAAATAATTTCGCTTCTAGCAATGTCGGCAAATCTGTATCTATGACTTCATCACCTTGGTACTGAAAAAAAAATATATATATATATATATATATATAAATATAATAGTTTTAAGGACTTTAAGATCCTGGAATGGAATAGCATGTAGTGGTAGCTAAGACAAGTAAAACTAGCCCAAATATGATGAGTCTTTGTTTAATACAGGGTGGATCTGTAATTTTGGACAATCTGACGTGGAGTGAATGACCTGTCGAAATACAACTTAGCACCATTTTTAATAAACTCTCTGAATTCATCTGCCCATCTCTGGTGAGGTCTTCCCACTTTGCGCTTGGTTCCTCTTGGGTGTATAATGGATCTGCTCCACCTCTCACAATATGACCTGCCCATCTCCATTTGAGTTGTTTGACATTTGTCATTTCATAGTAGACTAGGTGACCCGCGCAACTTCGTCTGCGTTACAAAGGGGTTCAAAAATTGTAGCCCATGTGTTATTCTGATGTATAAACTATATTGTGGTAAAGTTTCATTCAAATCCATTCAGTAGTTTTTACGTGAAAGAGTAACAAACATCCATCCATACTTACAAACTTTCGCCTTTATAATAGTATTATGATGTAATAATCAAAATAATGACTTACTCTATGATGTTCCAAGTGGTATTTCTTAAAGCTGATAGATATGGGTATGCCGATGGGTAAATTCGCGAAGAATCCGAACAGCCTGTTGTGCATGGGACGGTTGTGACCAAACGCCAGATTATGGGCGATCTCGTGGATTGCTGTGAACAAGAATAAACTATTATAGATATGTGGAATCCCCGATGCAACGGGAAAGAGTGCCGTAGTGCGTAACGCATCGTACCGTCCCGCATAACCCCATACTGGGTTATGGCCTCCTCCGGGGTTCGGACGCCAAGTGTGAGTGGTTGAAAGTTTAGTACGATTCAACTCCCACATATCTCACACGTGGGGCATGTTCAAGCGGTTTCTACTAAAAAAAAGCCCTTCGGCATTCTTACAGCATCGCCTCAAGGTTTCTTATTTGGACTACGGAACCATGCAAAGATTCGTAAAATTCCGTAGTACAAACCGCGTTCAATTTATTTAAACTTAACACTTTATCGCAAGGTTGAATACATTAGCGCAGGTAAAACAATAGTCATTTACTTTTGTGTCTTCGTTTAATATTGCGATTTGAAGAAGTAAGTTTTTATTTATTTTAGTCTTATCTTAATTTTAATTTAAGTTGTATAAATAAGAAAATTGTATGTTTGATTTGATGACGCCAACATCTCCTTTCTATCATCGCACCACCCGTCGTCGAGGTGGAGTTCATCTCTATTATTTGGAACCACCGCGATCTACCAAGGTCCGTTTCAAGAATACTTTTTTGCCACGCACCATCTGGCTATGGAATGAGCTCCCCTCTTCGGTGTTTCCGAGCGCTATGACTTGTTCTTCTTCTATGGAGTATGTGGAATCCAGTGCTAAACACAACAGTCACTAAGGGTTCATACTCAGAGAGTCTTGTGGATACAGTGAGTGTGGTGCCAAAAGCGAACGAAAAAGAGGGTAGACAGATTTTTTTGCTCTTAAATCGACCCGCAGTATCCAGTCTTCTCGTGATCATGACGTTTGCAACAACAACGAAACATCGAGACAACTCAATTAATTAAATATCGTGGTAAGAACCAGTTTTGTGTACATAAATCGTTTACTCAAATTTACAAATTTTGATCCCGTACGGTAGGCAAGCGCTTGAACCACTACCCTATCTTATCATAGCAACGATAGATTCGGTAATTAATTTTATCTACTAACAATAGTAATTGTTTGTACTCCTTTATTACATCACGTATAAATGTACGATTAGTGTGAAACTTGATAAAATATCTTAATCTTTTTATTAAGTCGGACAATGACATTATCACGTGACGGCTAAGCAAATAAACACAGATTAGGAATAACGAATATTCGCATTCGCTAAAAAAATATGCGAATGTTTTGACAAAACTGATTCAGACACTCGCGGTTTTCTATAATACTTTCATGCATTTTGAACGGGTTCTTACCACGATATTTAATTAATTGAGTTGTCTCGATATTTCAACTTTGTTGCAAACGTCATGATCACGAGAAGACTGGATACTGCGGGTCGATATAAGAACAAACAAATCTGTCTACCCTCTTTCTCGTTCGCTTTTGTGTAGTACCACTGGAACTCGAACTCACATCACGACACACCACACTCACTGTATCTACAAGACTCTCTGAGCATGAACCCGCGAGTGACTGTTGTGCTTAGCACTCCAGTTCCAGTCTTCTCGTGACGTTTGCAACAACGTTGAAATATCGAGACAACTCAATTAAAAATGCATGAAAGTTTTGACAAAAGTGGCATTGAGAGAATTTGAAAAGTCAAAAAAGGCCTTTCTGTCATTTCAAGTGAGCCCATACTCGACGGGTTTACCTTCTGTTCTTAAGATACAAAAGACAGTGGCGTGCAGTCCACAAAAATTAATAAGCATTGCATACCCTATCTTTTAAAATAACAACAAATTCGATTGAATTGTGAACAAAAAACGATTAACTGCGTTATTTAATCAATTAATACTTCATATTCTTATTATTTGCATGTTATTAACTAAAAAAATATTAATAAAATTTATTGTAGGGTGTGAATTTGAAAAAAAATTACGTCAAATTTTCATTTTTGCATACCCTTCGTGACGTAAAGAAACAGGCGCGGGTCAGCTAGAAAATAATTCCAACTCACCAAGCATCAAAGAATGATTGATAACACCTCCGAAGCAATAAGCCAGCAGCAACGTCATGGGCCAGCTGAGGTGAGGTACGATTGGTATCACCGCAAACTGGGTCAGAACCATGGCTGTCACCACCCATTTGAAGAGAGGATCGTAGCCGAAGAGCTGTTTTATTTGAGGGTATTTTTCTGTAAATAAAAAGGAGAAATTAAATTTAAATGGTTTATGTTTATTAATTAAATTTTAAATATCACAATCGGCCATTTTGGGCGAAACGCCAACAACATCTGATGATGTCATGATTAGGTAAACAGAAATTGTCATTCCCCATTGGCTGCGCCATGACACTTTTGCGTTTGTTTACCTAAGTGTGACGTCAAACGCGACGCCATGACACTATGGGATGTTTTCGCGCACTATTTGAAATGAAATGGCTTGAAACCTAGTTAAACTTTGCATTGTTACCGAAATAAAGGTATTTTCGTAATCTAATATATATTATAAAGGCGAAAGTTTGTATGTATGGATGTTTGTTACTCTTTCACGTAAAAACTACTGAATGGATTTGAATGAAACTTTACCACAATATAGCATATACATCAGAATAACACATAGGCTACAATTTTTGAGGTTTCTAAGGTCGTAAAAAAACACATTTTTTGCGGTATAACAGTCTTATATTATAGACGTCGCGAACTAGACGGGCTAGACGGGATGAACCTGAAGTCCACGCGAACGAAGTCGCGGGCAAAAGCTAGTAGTTAACATATGGAAGGGAATTTGAAAATCCTTCGTCATGCCTATTCTATGTAGTTTATTTACCTAATCGATAAGCTAGCTACATCATAATTTAGTAACACAAAACGCAAGGCCAAACGATGATATTCAATGAAGCGACAAATGTCATACAAAAAACACACAACAGTAGACCAATTTTAATTTTAAATTAGCAATACTTTGCAGTCATAATGGATTGGAAATTTTTCATAGCCGTATTGTACTTGTCCAACTGTTTTACATGATAGCCATATTGGAAGTCCTGTGATTTATTTATTTATTTGGATCATCTACAAAATTACTGTCTTGTATGTCCTGGATCATCATCATCATCAGCCTATAGACGTCCACTGCTGGACATAGGCCTCCCCCAAACCTCGCCACATCGACCGGTCCTGCGCCATCTGCATCCAGTGACCTCCCGCGATCTTGAACAGATCGTCGGTCCATCTTGTGGGGGGTCTACCAACATTGCGCCTACCGGTTCGTGACCGCCACTCCAGAACTTTTCGGCCCCATCGGCCATCTGTTCTTCGCACAATGTGTCCTGCCCATTACCTAACATTAAAGATGCAATTACATCAAAGATGCAATTCTTTGGGCTATGTCGGTTACTTTAGTCTTTCTGCGGATCTCCTCATTTCTGATTTGATCACGCAGAGAAACACCCAGCATAGCCCTTTCCATTGCTCTTTGAGTGACTCTGAGTCGATGTCCTGGATATTGGCTCCCAATGCCCTGCAATTGCAGAGGGTCATGAGCGACAGTAACCACTGACGATGAGACGCTCGTTTATCTATAATTCTATTAAAAAACAGAAATATGGACCTAAGAACACTGCCTCCTTTCAAACACAAAAACTACACCAAAATCGGTTCAGCATACTTTGACATTGACCATAACATAACATTGATAATACAAGTTGTCCGTCCACTATCATTTGCAACACATATCTAATCTATTATAAGCGCACGTGTGATACTGCACGTGCACATATCGTGGCGTCCTTGCTTATCTATCATATCTGGAGCCTAATGATAAGAGTTACGGCTTTAAGTCGAGCTCAAACAAAATCTGTAGGTATATAACGTTGTAAAACTACTTGGTTGAAAGTATTACCGCCGTCGAAACGAAATAAATTTAAGTAAAAAGCTAAATAGAGAAGTAAAGAGCCTATAATATTTATTATAATACTTTTACAAGCTTTACATTAACTTACACTGGATGAACCTAAATAAGTTCAGATGGAAACTTGCTAGCTAAATTTGAGAAGCTTCCCGGTTTCCGATTGAGCTGACATTTTGCACGCAGATGTATATATATCCCGTGACAATGCAATAATATGACAAAATGGCGCTGATCTGATAATGGATACGTTAGTCACAGGAACTTCTGTACTAAACAAGATAGACTCGTCGTGTTTAGGCTCGTTTTACTTGTATTAGCTAGCACTCTACTGCTACATGATATACAGGATCTTAAAAGCTTACAATTAAACTGTTTTCTATGAAATAAAATTAAGTCTTAAACCATAATATCGTTTCAAAATGGTTGTTTTTCATTCTAATGAGTGGGCAATCTAACGTTTGCATTTTGAACTACTGTTTATTTAGAGAATGAAAAATCGTCTTTTCAGATGAAGCCCATTTTCACCTCGGAAGCTATGTCAATAAGCAAAATTGTCACATCTGGGGGTCGGAAAATCCACACGTCACCATTGAGAAGCCAATGCACCCACAAAGAGTTACGGTTTGGTGTGGGTTTAGGTCCAGCGGCATCATTCGAAAATGAGCAAGGAGCCGCCGTTACGGTCAATGGCGAACGTTACCGTGCCATGCTCAACGAATTTTTGTTTCCAAAAGTTGAAGAGTATGACATGGACGACATTTGGTTTCAACAGGATGGCGCAACATGCCACACAGCCAACATGACCAACTTTTGGAAAATGCAAACTTTATTGGCCCACCCCTTATACATGTGACAGTAACACTGGCTTTTAACATCCTAGGTATAGAACCAGGAATTCTAAATGTCTATACGTTAACTATCCCATTGTTCAATTCTCATAGTCTCGACGATTGTTCGAACATCGGCGCTAAACGCAGAAAATACGTACGTGCACTAATTAACTGTAAGAGCGTTAAGTATTTCATTGATTTGTTAATTAGCGTGAGATCTTTGTTAGTTTATCGAATATTCGGATGTATTCGAAACAAAAGCTACAGGTATATCATGTGGATGTATAGGGCTGACGCGAGGAACCTCGGAAAATAATTATAAAAATCCTTGAAGTCACCAATCCGCATTGGGTAAGCGTGGTGGCCGAGTGGTTGAAGCGCTTGCCTTCCGTACGGGAGGTCGCAGGTTCAAAACCGATCGGCTTGTACCTCTAAATCTTCATATGAAAAAGATTTATGTGCAATTTTTCACAACACCACTGCCCAAAAACGGTGAAGGGAAACATCGTGAGGAAACCTACATGTCGGAAAAGGGTTCTAAAAATCCTTTGAAGATATGTGAAGTCCCCAATCCGCATTGGGTAAGCATGGTGGTATGCCGAATCCCTCTTCTGAGGAGACCTGAGCCCAGCAGTAGGCAGTAATAGGTTGGTACAGTACAGAGGACTGCCGGAGGCATGTTTAAACGAGCCCATATTCGATGAGTCTACCCTCTGTTTTCAAGTGCGGAGTAATTTCAATTATTCGTTGGGGGAGATAAGTATCTTCTACATTCCTAGTATCTACTATGTAGGTAAAATATAGGTGTAAGCTTTGCACACTATGTTGTATACGTAACTTTATAATAATTGTGTGTCGGCTTAACAATGTTGACGTTACACATCAAGGATGACATTAACGGACACACTTCCCGCCATTCCAGATATAAAACAGAAACGTGAAGTAAATAAAAATAACATTATAGATGAAATAGCAAGTTTAATTAAGTTTATAAAATAACTGAGTGTCAGTCCACTAATACAAAATTGGAAGTAAAAACCTTTAATTGTCGATTTTC
Organism: Trilocha varians; assembly: GCA_030269945.2. Taxonomy (NCBI): domain Eukaryota; kingdom Metazoa; phylum Arthropoda; class Insecta; order Lepidoptera; family Bombycidae; genus Trilocha; species Trilocha varians. The sequence goes on along the minus strand of AP028278.1, from coordinate 13,133,677 downwards.
TGTATTAGGTTGGTATATTTAAATTGTCAATATCTTAAGTGTTTTTAATTTTATAAAAACAATAAATTTTTCTGTTCTAGATAAATCAAAATGTTAGATGGTATTTAGAGTGTTATTTACTCTAAATACCATCTAACATAATATTACATAGCTATCTATTTTTAGACGCAAGCAAAATTTGCTTCAGCTAGTTTATCATATATCTATGATTTAAAGAACCACATGAGTGAAGATAACTATTCCCCGTCTCTTATACTACAAGAAATTTCCGAACTGTACTGTACTGTGACAACCCATTACTGCCCACTGCTGAGCTCAGGTCTCCTCCGAAGAGGGGTTAGACATAATCCACCACGCTTGCCTTGCCGGATTGGTGACTTCACATATCTTCAAAGGATTTTAGAACCCTTTTCCGATATGCAGGTTTCCTCACGATGTTTTCCTTCACCGTTTTTAGCCAGTGGTGTTGTGAAAAATTTCACATAAATCTTTTTCATATTAAGATTTAGAGGTACAAGCCGGCCGGTTTTGAACCCACGACCTCTTGTACGGAAGGCAAGCGCTTCAACCACTCGGCCACCACGACTATACCGAACACCTGGCTGAAATAATCTATATTATATCAGAAACACGCAGATTGTTATCAGATATTTAGTTATGCAAAAAGCCATGTAATTTATTGTCCTGATAACAACGATCGTAATTTGGTGATAAGAGTGCTTTCATGTCTGTTGTCGACTTTTCATATTGAATGAATGATTACTTTATTTCTTCCACAATAAAATCATATCGCCAACGTCCAACTCTCATATGATATTGGAACGAAGATCCTTACCGCGCGTTGTGAAAGGGGGCTAGACGGAAAATTTTTTTACGAAAAGTTGTCACGACACTTTTTTTGTTTTAGATGATTATCGCTAGATGGCGCTGTGATCAAAATCTTTTAAAACACGTTCCTTTTAAATTATAAGATATCTTTTAATCGAAAGGAGCTTCGTTCGATTCGGGTGACCCATGACACCTCTCAAGTTTTTTTATTTAACTATAATATTTATGGTTATTGTAAATAACAATGCATATACAATAGTTTATCACCAACATGCAAGACTTTAGACATTCATGTGAGTACTAGGTTTTGTAATTATGATGTCATCGAGTTTATTTATAAACTTTATTATGAACTAAGGAATGTAATCACAAAAAAACAATATCATACAACACTAATTATATTTCGTTAATTACATTAATTAGGTAATATTCGAGATAATTGTGATACTTATCAATTTTATAACAAACTAGCTGATCCTCGCAACTTCGTCTGCTTCAAAAGGGGTTTCAGGCAACACTGTTTTTAATAAGACCCACAAACCCGTACATTTTTTTTTTATTCCCATGTAGGCAGACGAGCCAACGGGCCACCTGATCGTAAGTGGTTACCGTCGCTCATGAACCTCTGCACATTGAGGGGTCGCTACCTACGACCTAACTTTAAGGACACTCCTCAAGCCTCGTTTATTTTGATGTAAGAAAGTTTTGGGGTATTTTTTACACACCTAGTTTTACATTATCAAAGTTTTAGTACAGATCTCTTTTTTTTACTCATGGATAATGTAGCTTCTAAATCTAAACTCTTCTAAACTGAAAATCAGCGCTGTGGTGCACCAACACAGCATGTGCTGAGTTGAAGCCTTATGGTACACAATACTGTGCTCTCCTTTTTATATTTTCATTTTACTTTGTTTCCTGTTGTTGTTATCCTGTACTGTGTAACCATTAAACGTTTTTCTTCCTTTCTTTAAATGGTGAAAGACTTTTTGAAAACAGTCCTGTTTTTTTTAAGCATTACAACCAAAAAACAATGTTTTTTACTTATAGAATTTTGATGCAGCTTTTATAAACAAGTAGAGTGATTCAAGCCGGCTTATACCTCTAAATCTAAATGTGAAAAAATATTTATGTGCAAATTTTCACAACACAACTGGCTAAAAACGGTGAAGGAAAAACATTGTGAGGAAACCTTCATGTCAGAGAAGGGTTCTAAAAATCCTTTGAAGATATGTGAAGTCCCCAATCCCCACTGGGCAAGCGTGCTGGACTATGCCTAATCCCTCTTCTGAGGAGACCTGAGCCCAACAGTGGGCAGTAATGGGTTGGTACAGAGCAAAGTGATTCAAAAACAAGTTTATGAGTAGTATAGTAGAGAAACACTGGTAATTTAAGACAATTTTGATCTGATGTCTTTAATAAGTATTTTTTTGTGCTTACATTGCAAAAGCTGCCTGAACCCTTCTTTTTGTGATGCAAACGAAGTGCGTAGGTCAGCTTGTATTAGTATAGATAAGAATGGAAGTGTGTCGACAATAGTAGTTTAGTTAGTAACAATTTTTTTCTCAGAGTGAAATTTTATGATAGAATAAAAGTAGAATTCATTGTAACTTTGACAGAATTATTAAATTGTAATATCTTGTTGCCCATGGTCAAAGATGGTCACTAAAATCTCACATGCAACCTTGACATTAGTCACGGTCATTTCACAAGCACGAAAAACATATATTTATATAAATTTTGCTCGAATTAGAACATTTCAAAGCTCAAAAAACAGTAGATAAATTAATAATCTATTTATGTGGCTTTGATAAAGCACCACAATAACCTTGGAATACTTTTTTTATGAGAATAACTGCAAAAACCGGCGTTTAAAGATACATATTTGCGTACATTTGATGGTAGATATTAAGAAAATTTGGACAAAACTTGTGATATGCAAGACAGGAATTCAAGTTTAAATAGTAACGCCACCAATTAACATATTTATATCGCTCTAAATTTAATAAAAACTAATTTAATCATGACGTAATTTGTAACATACCTAAAATGATTTTTCGACGGCTAGCGTGCGGTTCTTCCGTATACACCCATTCAAAATCAGATCTAGACACTTTAGCACCCATTTTACACTTATTCAGTTCATAACACAAGCTAAAAAATGAAATAATTTCACTATTTTAAAATTAAAAATTCATTGGACCGAGTCACGAGATAGTCGCCTCCCAACTTTTTTTTTAAATTGACGAGTGACAACACGTCTTCACTCAGTCGTTCGTCTCGCGATTTTATTTTTTTGTGATAAAATTCAGGGCTGCCAACTGCCAACGGTTTGAATAGCTCTCAGAGATAAAATTTACTGAAGTGCTGAGGCAGCTAATTGAAAGAAAATTATTTACACTTTTTGTTTGTTTGTTAAAATGAAATACAAAAACGAATGGGGATAATTTTTTATAACTGTACTGTGTGTATTTGATTTGGTATTTCAAAGTTCCAGAATGTTCTTTCGATTTCAGCATCTCTGAAAACGCTTAACTTATTTTGTGGCGGGAGTTGAACCGCACTAAAACCTCCAACCGCTCACACTAGCGTCCGAACCCCAGCTGCTGAACCCAGCACGGGGTTATGAGGGACGGCGCGACGCGGTACGCCCTAGACACACTTTGCGCCGCCCCATGTAAGTGGTTTTAGTTTCGGAAAAAGAGTGGATTTCATGTGTTTTTAATTTTACTCGAGGCAAGTCACACGCTATGTTCATCGTATGTTTAAGAATTGCCTGTCATTTAGGCAGCGTTACGTTGATTTAATACCCTTAGCATTTAATTAAGTTTAAGTCGGTTAATTTCATAGAATTTTAATGTGAATCTGCTATTCTAAATCTACGCATCCATTTAGCGAAATCAAATATTTTTCAAAAGTAGGTGGGATCTGGTGAGATTGCTAAAGTAGGTTGAATGTAAAGATAACATAAGTCCTACTACAAATAATGTAAATTTACAGTACAATCTTGCATGTAATATGTTCTAATCTATATTTTTACATTGAAAATGTTAAATGTACAAAATATTATCATGTCATTGTTAGTACAGTACTGTAATAGACTAGTCTAGACATTACTTTCTAGTAATAAATGGTGACTAATATAAGAGATTATGCGAAAAATGTAGACAATTTAATTATATTACATTTTTTGACATTATTTTATACACATATTTTCGAATTTTCTGTATACAGGTGCGGTTTTCAGTCTCAAAGGCAAAATTTTGAAATGCCCCTCCAGAGAAAGGTAGAATACCTTTATAATTAAAGATTATTAGCTGTAAATAATGATTTTACTGAATGTTTTCAAAGGAAACATAATATTATGTTTAGAAATTGTAAGATGATATATTTTACAAAATGTAAATAGCATTACATTATTTTAATACTCAAAGCTGAGAATGAAACCCACATTTTTTTATCCTTGATAGAATCTAAATATTAGTATTAATTAATTAGTAGTAAAAAAAATGACCCCCATAACTTTATAGCATCAATCGAAAAAGTAACCTCTATGGATCAAAAATTTTAAATAAACATAACAGCCTTTTTCTGTCCTAGGATATAGATGTATGGTCTGTGGTCATAGCATTCTAGAAGTTCATTAACGATTACACTTATCATTAGCTGGGCTGTAAGACGGTTTGTTTATCATGCTCTAAAAAGTTCTTCATTAAACTAGGCAGCCAGTCATAGTTATGTTATCAGTATGATGTAAGTATTATATGCTCAATTATTTGAGTGTGAGTTACATGCTTAATCATTAATCATTCAGTTTCAAATTCAGTCTTGACAGAGCAGACTGTTCCAGCATTGTGGTATACCAAAAAGTTCAAAGTAAGAAATAGAACTTTGGGGATACAGTGGACTTATGGCCAAAGGGAGATCTCCGACCGGGCGAGGTAGTGTATTCCCGGTCAGGCCGAAGCCCACTGTAGTTGATTTCAGATGTCGTATATTTGCGAAGATTCTTTTAATTCTCGTAACCGCGATTCAGGATCTCGCGCGTTATTATTGGTCGCCACAGCACCATAATCACTATTCATAATAACTTTACTCAACTAAACATTTATTTTCAATCTTTCATTGCAATAAATTTTAGTTTTTGTTTGGGTTTTTCCGCATGGCAGTTAAATAACCATTTTCCTCTTGTGATTAGGCCGAGATAGAGATAAATACGTGGATGTGCTATCAATATGATAATAAATTATCTATGCGATAACCCTTTCCGCTAGACGAGTGAATTTCAAATTGATAAAGTGCATAATCAATTATTTCGGTGTTTGTTAGGTCAGTTTTGACCAAATTTGGGTATTGACCATAAGTCCGATGGATGACGTAAATAAAATGACCGTTAAAAAATTTAAATTTTGCAGCCCTATACTGTTTGTTTCAAACTTGCAAATGGAAAAATTAAATAAGCCTAAAATGCCAAGTTCTTGGCCATGCAAAATAATAAAATAAGTTTTAAAATGACAATAGTGAAGCTCATTGAAATATCGATATTTGCGTTTTTTAAACGTTTATCAATCGAGAAAAATCAAAAATATAAAAACAAAAATACCCGTCCCTTTCAATCAAAAAGATAAACGATTTTTTTTACACTGTAGATAGATTTTATGAATTTTTACCAAGTGAACAAATAACAAAAATGCAAGTAAAGCTAGTAAAAGTTAAGTTTTGATTTCCAAAACATATCATGAAAATTGAAATAGCCGATTGCACTTAAACTGTTATTTAGTCCTCGACCTATCCTATCTATCAATTTTGTCGGAACCACCTATCGTACACAGCTCTCTGAACCAAAAGATAACCGAAGAGTAACGCCATCTAGAAAGATAACTGAGAAGCAATGTTCTGGCAATCGAAAGGAAAATCGATTTTACATTTCGATTAAACAACGATGTGACGAAATTACTCGTCACTGCACTATTTGACTAACTTCAAGCGCTGTCATTGTCAAATTTCATTTTTGACGTCCATCATGAAACCATAAACAAGAAAACAGCCTTTCTCAAGTTTGATTGCGAACATGGCGGTTGGTAAAAATAAAGGCCTCTCGAAAGGCGGTAAAAAGGGTGTTAAGAAGAAGATGTAAGTGTGTAATAAGCTGTTCGATCTGTTATTTATTAAACGTTGTAACTCTAAAATCCATTAAAATGTTCTAAAACTACGTGATGACATAAATAATCGCGGATAAAACTGACGCTCTCGTGTCAACTTGTTTAAGATCTTTACTGTAATTTAACGTAAATTCTGTGTTAATCGTGCTGTGCAACCACGTGAATAGTTCTAAAATCATCTCTCAAAGTTGTTTCAATGTTAGCTTCAGTGATTTTAAGGTGAGTTTGGGGTTTGAGGTTATATGCATTTAATTTGATTTTTATTTCAGTGTTGATCCCTTCACCCGTAAAGACTGGTACGATGTCAAGGCACCGTCTATGTTCAGCAAGAGACAAGTCGGCACCACGCTTGTCAATCGTACTCAGGTAAAAAAACTTTTTTGACCTAACCTCTTTAAAGTACACGTGAAACTTAAAAAAACTTTGTAATGTACCAAAGTAATTGGTTTGAGGAAGGCTATAAAAGTAACAGTTGAATGTGCGTTATCCAAATTTTTCATACTTTTGGTATATAACTTTTGTTTGGGTAATTAAAAACTATTTTGTTTAAAACACCAACCAAGCTTTAAAAAAATACCTCGTGCACATGTACTTGCATCAAAAAAAAACAAGTGCCATACAGCAGCATTGCTTTTGAAGACAAAGAACTCACATGGGTTAATAATTTTACTGTAGTCATGAACTTGCATTTCAACTTCAATAACAAACAATATAAAATAACACGAAAGCTCTTATAAGTGCTATGCTAACAAAATCAAAAAAAAACTTTGAAGACACATCCAGTATCTTAACCTAAACAAATTTGTTTTACACACTAAATGATGATCCACCTAGCTCGCAATGAAACAGATCTGATGAAAAACACTGTTCCCTTTTGATTTAACCACTGATTGTGTAATAAAACTAAAAAAATACATAATTTACTTTAAAATACTATACTAATCCGATATTACGTTTCAAGGGAACTAAAATTGCCTCGGAAGGACTGAAGGGACGTGTCTTTGAAGTCTCCTTGGCTGATCTGCAGGCGGATACTGATGCTGAAAGGTAAATATATACTTATACTAATATTATTGTAAAAAGTGGAACTAGTTTTTTTAGTAAGCTTTTTTCTCTGACACTGTATGGTTAAAGTTTAGCTGATTCCAAAAATAGAAGTGTTTGAGTTATATTTCGACAAGTCATTCCCCATCCACCCCACTTTAGAAACGCTTTGTCTGTATATTTTTAACACATACAATATATATAACGTAATTGCTACATAATTTTTAAAAAAATTCTGTATTAAACATGCAAAAATATATTTGCAGAGTATCAGAATCATTCAAATCGGTTCACCCAAACTAAAGTAGTAGTAAAAAAAACAGTCAAATTGAAAACCTCTTCCTGGAAAGTTGTTCGGAAAGAATTATAGTTTTGCAGTCCAGCTATACGAAGATAGCCTTATGGTCTTTGTATCGTTTCAAACTGCAGATATTATATGCTCTGACAATACATCGGCTTCTATATTATAATATATTGGGGCTTGCTATTGTTGTTGCTACATTTATAATTGATATACATCAAATATTCGCATTCCTAATAAATTGTCTATGTTTTGACAAAATTTAAAATCTGATACAAAAAATGACCTCATTTTAAATGAGCTCACACATGATGGGTCTACGACCATCCATTCTCAAGATAATTTTTCAGTCATAAAACTTGACTTTTTTTGTTTAAACATCATCATTAGCAAATCACAAAATTGAATAATTTACATTTAATATCCAAATTACTTGTGTACTATTATTAATTATTATTTCTTCTATTGATGGTCTTTGATGTTTATTGATCACGATTGCACATTACAATAAAAAAGAAAATCTGAAAAAAAGTTATTCAATAATCTAAATCAAAAGAAATGTATCCTGATCACATAAAAATTCTACTAAACTAGGTTTTTTGGTGAATTTAGTTTACGAGAAAATCAATTAGTTTGTATGTCAGCCGTTTGTATTAAATAGCAGTTTTGTTTCAGATCTTTCCGTAAGTTCAGGCTGATCGCTGAAGATGTACAGGGACGCAATGTCCTCTGCAACTTCCACGGAATGGACCTCACCACTGACAAGCTCAGGTAAATAAAATAATTTAAAGAGAGTTAACAAAAACATACAAATTACGGTCTTGTTGCTTTAATATGCTTAATTCCAGCAAAAAAAAACAATGTATCTAATTTACATAAAATGAAAAGAAAATTTAAAAAAATAGATTTTAGTCTTATTAAATGTGTTAAAAAAAAATATTGTGAAATGATGATACATAGTTATCTACTTTTTCAATAGAAAGCTGAGAGGTGTCAAGGGACACCCGGATGGAACGAAGTTCCTTTCGATTAATTAGCGAGAGAATTGTAATATAATTGTTTTTTTTTTTTAAATTTGATCAAGAAATAAAATATTTTGATAAAATAATTTTATCACAGCGCCATCTAGCATTAATCATATAAAACAAAATAAGGAACTATTTTAAAAGATTTTAATCACAGCGCCATCTAGCAATAATCATCTAAAACAAAAAAAGTGTCCTGACAACTTTTTCATAAGAATTTCCGTCTATCCCCCTTTCGTAAACGCGCGATAAGGAACTTCGTTCCAATAAATCCAAGACGATTTTTTATGTGTAATACATGCATAATATAGTAGAAAATCATCCAGTCTCAGTACACTTGACGAAACTGGGTAAAAGCATTGTCCCTTTGTGACACAGAGGAAGTTGCGCCGATCAGCTAATGAGAATATGTTTGTACAGCATTTAACTTGCAGTCCAGCTATACGAAGATAGCCTTGTGGTCTTTGTATTGTTTCAAACTGCAGATATTACTGCTTTAACATTACAATGGTTTCGGTAATATGTTTATCGAGACTATGTGATGTTGCTGCTACATTTATTACTATACATATATAAAAAAAAGAAAATATTGTTACTTGAAAATTTCCTTTTTTTTTTTTTTTTTTTCTCCTTTTTTTGGACTTCGCATCTTTTACTAAGCACGGCTTGCCAATGTCAGGTTGTACAGGTATCAACATATTTTAAAAAATATTGCAGTAATATTGAGAAAATATTGCAGATTGGAAGTTATAGTTTAATGTTATTGACGTTAATAAAGTATGCAAGCGTAGATACGACATTTTTAGTTGGAAAATTTCCTTAATAAAACTGTCGAAATTTCGGATATAATTTAATCAAAAGAAGGGTAGAAAATAGGATTTCGAAAAATTGAAACTCTTCATACCTAAAGTTTCAAATGAAACCATACTAATTTCACTAGTTGACAATTAACTCTAGCCAGTGGCATACATGCATATTTAAGCAAGGATATGCAGAAACGGCTTGTACCTCTAAATCTAAATGTGAACAAGATTTATGTGCAATTTTTCACAACACCACTGACTAAAAATGGTGAAGGAAAACATCGTGAGGAAACCTGCATGTCGGAAAAGGGTTCTAAAAATCCTTTGAAGATATACGAAGTCCCCAATCCGCACTGGGCAAGCGTGGTGGACTATGCCTAACCCCTCTTCTGAGGAGACCTGAGCCCAACAGTGGGCAGTAATGGGTTGGTACAGTACATGCAGAAACATAAAAATTGACCCATTACCTTGTCTGCCTACAAGGCAATAAAAAAAACTTACCCAGTTCGGTGGTCAATAGACTGAATATTATAATAATCGTCATTTACAGATGGATGGTCAAGAAATGGCAAACGTTGATCGAAGCCAACATTGACGTTAAGACCACCGATGGATACCTACTCCGTGTTTTCTGCATTGGATTCACCAACAAGGACTCGTTGAGCCAACGTAAAACATGCTACGCTCAGCACACCCAGGTATGTGTCAAATAGTGTCATACTTTTAGTGCAACTATGTCAATTTTTTATCAACTTTCAGAAACGAGGTACTCAATTTTAGCTGGTGAATAATTGTAAATAGTGGACTGTATGTTATAGAGATTTGTAGATATACGGTGTGAAGTAAGATTCGCTCCTCGACCAATAATGTGGTAGATAGCAGCACTCCACTTACCTTAATATTATTGCAGTCTTCATATGTAGTCTCGTGGGATGATGTAGAAGGTGGCAATGATGAACAAACTTATTATCTTTGTAGTAATTCAATTATGTTTATTCGGAACGTCCGATTATATATTTTCAGCTTTTTTCGTTATGTCAAATTGTCTTCTGTTTCTTCTTTAAATGAGTAGGCCACACTTCGGTCAAGATGGCCGCGCCGGCAATTCTTACCGGCCAGCATCATGCTTCACGGAAGCGGTTAGTCGTGAAGACGTCACTCTTCCTTTATACAATATATTAGGTAGTGGAGTATCGTCGATTACTCGAACTACCTACCGTAAGTCGAACGAGGATCGAACAGAATCAATGCCAACATCCAGCGCTTGTTTTCAGTCTCAGCTGGTAGTGACGTCACAAATGTTAGATAAATTACAGCTACAAAATGATGAGTATAGTAAATAGTATCGCAGTATATCTGGGCAAGCTTGGGGATCGTGATGGGCCCATCGCATTTCAGTCTCCTCGCTCATATCATTACTGCGAATAACATACGCATTGTTACAGACACGGCTCTTGTTCCATGCATTGGCTTTCTGTGATTTTGCTACATACACACTTTGGTTTTGCGATGAATAGTCGTATTCACAAGAAAAGGAATGTTTTGATAAAAGTTATGTGGTACTCGCTTGGATGTATGTCTGACGGAATTTTTTCAAAATTAGTCGTAGTATGGGACCTAAGTTCAACCATCACCTTTAATCTGACACTAGAATCATTTAAATCTGTCCACCCAAACTAAAGTTATCGATGCACAAATATAAAAAAATACAGACGAATTGAGTACCTCCTTCTTTTTGGAATTCGGTCAAAAATGATGCTCTAATCTTAATACGTTTTTGTTTGGATCTATAATTTATCGAAGCAATATATTTCAGGTGCGAGCAATCCGCAAGAAGATGTGCGAGATTATCACTCGTGATGTGACCAATTCTGAACTCCGTGAGGTTGTCAACAAGCTGATCCCGGACTCCATTGCCAAGGATATCGAGAAGGCGAGCCATGGCATCTACCCACTTAGAGATGTCTGTATTAGGAAGGTGTGTAATTATAGAATCCTTTTCCAATATATAGGTTTCATCACGATGTTTTCCTAGGTAAAAGCTGACCGGTTTTGAACCTGTGGACCTGCCATTTGAAATATGAAGTCTCCGATCCGCATTGGGCAAGTGTGGAGTTAAGGAGGCTTGAGCCCAGCAGTGGGCAGTAATGGGTTGTTACAGAACAATTTCCGCTTTAAGAGATTTACAAAAAATATTTTAATAAGGAATAAGGAATTTGAAGTTAATCCTAAAACGTTTCAATTACTGTTATTTAAACTCTACACGTTTTTGAAAATGCCAATTGCTCTTATTACATTGCTAATAGCAAAACCCACTCCATGAAACGCAGTAAAACACCAATTTTACCCTCAAACCTCAAAATGATGACACACCTAGCTCGCAATGACACATACATGATGAAAACTCATGTTCCCTTTTGATTTATATCTGAAGCTACTCTCAAAGCTACAACTAACGCCATCTACATTCCAGACACCTTAAACTTTGTTGTTTTTCAGGTCAAAGTACTGAAGAGGCCTCGTTTCGAGATTTCTAAGTTGATGGAGCTTCACGGGGAAGGCGGCAGTGGTAAACGCGAGGCCGGCGACAAGTCCGAGCGACCGGAGGGATACGAACCACCAGTACAGGAGAGCGTCTAATTAAATGATTAAGAAGTGTGCGATGTGTTTTATTTACTGTAGGGACTGCTTAAAATATACTACAAGAAGCTGCTTTTGTATAACTCGAATAAAAACAACCTTAACGCTAAGTTACTGAAATGTTTTTTTTTTTTTTTTTTTTTTTTAGTTGGAGGAAATCACCGGATCCCCGGTGAACATACATTATTTAAGATGTTAAAAACAGGAATATACGTTAAATTTATAAAATAGTTCATCTTAGAGAATAATTTAACCTTTTCAAATTGTACCCATTTTTTTTTTGTTTTTTTTTTTTTAATTGGAGGAAATCACCGGATTGTATGTGGGAGTTGAACCGCACTAAAACCTCCAACCGCTCACACTCAGCGTCCGAACCCCGGCTGAGGCCAGAACCCAGCACGGGATTATGAGGGACGGCGCGACGCGTTACGCCCGAGGCATTCTTTCCCGTCGCGCCGCCCCCTGTTACTGAAATGTAGACTAGCTATACCTCGGAGCCATTTTTCATAAAAATTTGAACCAAGTTGTTTTCAACTTTTTTGATAACAATAGCACCATCTCTTATCCAGATCCCAACTAAATTTTCAACAGCGCCATCTGTTATTAGGATCTGTGACTTAATAGTTGCTTTGGTGACACCTATTCAGATCGGAAACTAAATGTTCAACAGCGCCATCTATTCTTAAAACGCTGTAACTAAAAGTATTTAGTAGTCATCTACAGGGTGGATCTGTAACTTTATCTCAGCTGAAGTTGGATGAATGAACTTTTTTCTAACACATTCTACGGTGTATGTACGACTATCGTTGTGGACTTTCCAAAATAAGTGTAACCGATGCGTGCATTTAGTTGGCAGGCACATAGTAGAATTTAATGTTTTTGAATATGTAGAAAAAATGTGACAAAATAGTCATAAATAGTGACAAATACCACATAAATAGTGCTAATATTGCTCTGTAATTCCAGCAAGAGTAACTTACCTCACTTTCTCTGATTCACAATTCACGATTTTGAATCTTAACACAATAGGATAAAGTTCAATATTGCTTGATGTCTAACTCAAGGTTACTGCGTAATTTACAAAAGAAGTGTAATAATTCAGGCTGTGGTGGACAATTAGTTTTGAAAATTAGTATCATTTAGTCGCTAATTATGCACAGTTTTTCTATACGTAAATCAAATTGATCCGTCCAGTATATCCTATGAATTCCTATGTGCCTGCTAACTTTGACGTCAAGTTGGCAGGCACATAAAGACTATCGAATATATTTATTAAAGTACAGTAGCACTATTTATGTGGTATTGGTCTCTATTTATCACTATTTTATTACAATTTTTCTACATAACCAAAACATTAAATTCTACTGTGTGCCTGCCAACTTGACGCACGCTAACCGATTCCAAAATCAAAAGTGTTTTTAAGTTGTATTTCGACACTACAGCTGGGATAAAGTTACAGATCTACCCTGTATAATGTTTTCTCACTAAAAAACATCCATTCGTCCATAAAAGTTAAAAAAATCACCACATCACAGAGATTCTCTTTATTCGTCAAATATTTACAAATAACAATTAAATTATTACAAATTACTATCAATCCTATGCATAATAAAAATGCAACAAAACTAAACTAGAATCAGAGAGAAAGAAACAATAATTACATAGATAAAATGTGTTTCTAAGTAGATTTTACTTAACAGACACTCGATCAAAAAATATAATTAAAATACAATTGTATTTATATAGACGGTAAAAAAAAATAAGAAAACTTTTTAAATACATGCTTTTAAAATCCTGGATATCACGTAGAAATAGAGTGCTAGGGAGGACAAGTAAAACGAGCCCAAACACGTCGGGTCTATCTTGTTTAGCGCAAGATTTCCTATGACCATCTTCCGAATCCATCAGCTCAGCGCCATTTTGTCATATTATTGTATTGTCACGCGATATACATCTGCGTGCAAAATGTCAGTCGGAAACCCTGAAGTTTCGACTCGCAATATGTTGTGTGTCGTTGTATATTTGATCGAAGTTCTATCTTTAAATATAAAAGCTTGAAATGTCGAAAATACACTAAACTTATTTAAACATTGGTTATCTACATTACTTTCAAGTTTCATGTATAATTAACGGGTTCTTACCACGATATTTAATTAATTGACTCTCGATATTTCAACGTTGTTGCAAACGTTATGATCACGAGAAGACTGGATATTGCGGGTCGATTTAAGAGCAAACAAATCTGTCTACCCTTTTTCACAAAATATCGAGACGACCCAATTAAATATCGTAGTAAGAACTAGTTAAATATGCATGAAAGAAAATATACTAAATTTTTACCTATCAATAATCTCACAATTCCATACCTAGTTATACCTACTATAAAAATGGTTTAAGAACATTTTTACTTCGCTGTACTCAATTTAATGTTTGATGATTAGTGGTAACCGTTATCCTAGCTGTAGTGTGGTGAATGACCTGTCCAAATACAACTTTGAATCGAAATTATTTTTGGAATCGGTTTAAGTTTTTTTCAATGTCATAAGAAAGTTCGCAGCGATAGTCGTACATGTATGGACATTACATTCTTACAATGTTACAATGTTACTTATGTTATGGTTCTAAGTTGTATTTCGACAGGTCATTCACCACACTTCAGCTTGTCCAAAGTTACAGATCTACCCTGTATAGTGTATTGAACATTAAATTTAATACAGCTTACATAAAACGCATATTAAAATTCATACGTGGGAATGTATAAAAATAGTACAAAAATATAAAACATTTCGTCCATTGAAAACGGTCAATTCATAATAATTATAATGAAATGACATCAAAAATATATTATTATTTACTTAGCTTAATCTATTCTTTGAAAAAAGTACATAATTTGATATCTTATCAATTATCTACAGGAAAGAGTGCCGTAGTGCGTCGCGTCCTCATAACCCCGTGCTGGGTTCTGGCCTCAGCCGGGGTTCGGACGCTGAGTGTGAGCGGTTGGAGGTTTTAGTGAGGTTCCCACATATCCCATCAGCGGGCGTGTAGGAATCCGATTTTCTTCAACCTATCTATTTAGTACCTAATGCATAAAAAAAACCTTGAATTTTGAAAGATTTTGATCACAGCGCCATCTAGCGATAATCATCTAAAACAAAAAAAGTGTCGTGACAACTTTTCGTAAGATATTTTTCCGTCTAGCACTCTTTCGATAACGCGCGATAAGGAACTTCGTTCCAAAACATATTGGTGTTCTCGGAGGGCTATGACATGTCCCTCTTTAAACGAGGTTTAAGAAAGTCCTGTGTAGTAGGTGATGGTAACAATGTCCTGACATTGCAGAGGTTCATGAGCTACGGTAACCACTTACAACAGGAGGGCTAGAACTGTCTGTGAATAAGATAAGACGTATTTTAAAGAATTATAAAAATATTTCCCATTTTATTGTTCATATTCTCAGTTTGTATCAACTTTGTATCAACTTTGAAATATTGGCAATAATTATTTTACATTAATATTATTAACTTGTAAAGGAAGCCGGTCGGAATCAGTTTCTATAGTTACTTCGCCACTTATATTTTGAAACACGTTGATGTTTTTTTAAAATTAATTTATCAAGTTGTCATTTGAAATAATAAAATTAGACACAAAGTAATGAAAATACAATGCACAAAAAATTGTAGCATTTTTCAAATTATAGTTTTTAA
Organism: Trilocha varians; assembly: GCA_030269945.2. Taxonomy (NCBI): domain Eukaryota; kingdom Metazoa; phylum Arthropoda; class Insecta; order Lepidoptera; family Bombycidae; genus Trilocha; species Trilocha varians. The sequence goes on along the minus strand of AP028278.1, from coordinate 13,118,170 downwards.
AGAATAAAATTCGTCTAATTCTATTCTATAAATAGACGTACCTGTAGAGAAACTTATGTATATCACTGAGTAACATAAGTGAAAATTCATAATAAATCAATTTATCTACACAGAATTATTACATCTGGAATCAACATCATGAACAACAGAATGAACCATTCGAAGTACGCCTACGAGTCTACACGTCATTCTGACGTTAGAGGGTGCCGATGACAGTCCGTTTAGCACACTAACACACACAACGTTCTTTAAAACTTCACTGTTTTTTTTTCTTACCCGAGTTCTTTCCTTGTGGATGACTCTGCCAAAGTCATGTACATAGAATATCACGAGCAGGAATAAAAATAAAGTAAAAGAGATGACAAACGATTAAGTAAAATGTAATTTTTGAGAAAATTTGTAAATATTTTAGAGTTTGATGTTATTCGAATGGATAAAAGTGGCTAACGTATATACAACTTTAGGATTGGGAAAAGTTAAGAGATAGTTCATATTGAGAGGGAGCGGTATGTTACATTTGGCTAACTTCACTTTGTCGTTGTACTTTAAATTAACTTCATGATGTTGATTCCAGATCTAATAATTAAATGACATATTATTTTTATTCAAAGTTTGTCCAATTTTAGACATAGAATCAATTTATCTATTTTGTTTACATGCAAATGTTAGCCAATGATCGTGAATTTAGTTTTTTAAAAATTAATTTGATATTATTATGCAATGCTTTTAGGGATTGCACGAAAATTCATAGAAAATCATTTAATCTCACTGTTATTCTTATTAACAATATCGTTTGGTGTTTTTTTGACAACACCGCAAGGTTTTTTCCTTCGTCCTACTATTGTGAGGCACAGACATACGCTTGACACAGCCAAAGTAATAATACATATTACGGCCAGGCCTAATTGTGCAGCAGCCGTTGAAAACGTCCCATGATATACTAAAGCTTGTAGACTTTCTGGTAATTCGTCTACGCCCTGAAAATAATTAAATTCTTACTATAGACATGAACTGTAACAACCCATTACTGCCCACTGCTGAGCTCAGGTTTCCTCCGAAGAGGGATTAAGCATAGTCCACCACGCTTGCCTAGTGCGGATTGGGGACTTCACATATCTTCAAAGGATTTTTAGAACCCTTTTCCGATATGCTGGTTTCCTCACGATTTTCCACTCAGTGGTGTTGTGAAAAATTGCACACAAATCTTTTTCATATTAAGATTTAGTGGTACAAGCCGGCCGGTTTTGAACCCGCGACCTCCTGTACGGAAGGCAAGCGCTTCAACCACTACCCCACCATGACTATTGTCATGACAGTATAAAATATTCGAAGATTTAATGATGTAGGAAACAACATGATAATAGAATTTAAAACACTGATTTTGGTCTTGATAAAGATATTGCAATCGGCCATTTTGGTTGAAACGCCAATAACATCAGATGATGTCACGATTAGGTAAAATATGCAATTGACGTTCTCTATTGGTTGCGCCATGACACTCCTGCGTTTGTTTACCTAAGCGTAACGTCAAACGCGACGCCATGACACTACGGACTGTTTTCGCGCACTATTTGTAATGATAATCAAAAAACGGCTTGAAACTGAAACTTTGCATTTTTACCGAAATAAAGCTGTTTTCGTAAATAGTAAACGCGTACCCACAATATGGAAGAGCATTTCATAATCTTTCGTCATGTCTAATATGCTTACCCTGGTTAAAATCATGATGATAATCAAGTTGATCATGGCTGCAGTCATAGCAGTGAATGACACTATGGCCTGTTTTCGCGCACTATTTGAAATGATATTCGAGAAATGGCTTGAAAACTAGTTAAACTTTACATTGTAACCGAAATGTACTTACCATTTCAAGCCACGCAATGGGTAGAATTAACCCGTCTTCTAAGAAATCCAGTTTTGAGAAGTAGTCTGACTTTCTCACTTGGATGTTCAGCTGGAGACTGAAAATAATATGGTAACTTTAAGAATCCAACCTCTTGGGTCATGTCATTTTCAGGATAAACCATAGAATTATTATATCTGGAATAAAGATCATGAACAACAGAATGAAGCCAATTTAAAGTTCACCGATCGCGCGTAACTACACGATATTCCGGCGTTAGTGTACCGATGACACTCAATTCGTTTAACACACTAATTAAATATTACATACACATAAGTTCTTTAAAATTTCACTTTGTTGTTTATGATGTTGATTCAAAATATCGTGTAGTTACGCGCGATCGGTGCACTTTAAATTGGATTCATTCTGTTGTTCATGATGTTGATTCCAGATGTAATAATTCTATGGGATAAACTATGTTTACATAATATTAAGTACAAATTAAATCTATCCTATTATAAAAAGGTAGCGTGGCGGAAAAGTGTGCCGAGAGCGTTACGCGTCGCGCCGTCCCACAAAACCCCGTGCTGGGTTCTGACCTCAGCCGGGGTTCGGACGCTGAGTGTGAGCGGTTGGAGGTTTTAGTGAGGTTCAACTCCCACATACCCCGCCCGCGGGGCGGGCGGGGATCCGGTGATTTCCTCCAACTGAAAAAAAAAAAAAAAAAAAATATAAAAAGGTAAGGTTACTAACGAAATTACTAGTCCGATTTCAAAAAATATTTCAGTTTTGGAAAGTTCATTTATCGAGAAAGGCTATAGGATATGTTGTTTCCCTTTGTAACGCAGACGAAATTGCGCGAGTCAGCTAGTCTTGAATACAGTGTGGATAAACCTTGTCCAAGTTGCTGGTATATTTTATTGATGAAGGCATTCTCTACCACTCAACCTAGGGTTTTACGTTATACAGAAATAAATCAATTAATCTTTTTAAATACAAGCTTTAAGATCCTGTATATCATGTATCAGTAGAGTGCTAGCTAATACAAGTAAAACGAGACCAAACACGACGGGTCTATCGTGTTTAGTACAAGAGTTCCGAATCCATAATCAGATCATTACCATTTTGTCATATTATTGCATTGTCATACGATATACATCTACGTGCAAATGTCAAACGTTATAATAGTAAATTTAAAAATTCAACCTCTTGGGTCATGTCATTCTCAGGATAAACTATGTTTTATAAAACCGGGATGTTTGTCAAGTTTAGCTTGCAAGATTCCACCCGAACTTACACAGTTACATCCAGTGCGAGTTAATATAAAGCTTGTAGATATGTCAACTCGTTCTTACCTACTTTTCCCTTTCAAAGCGATCCCAAGCGTGGGATGTATGTCCAAATAACTGAGGTGTCCTGTTGGGTCTGGTTTCAACCCGGTTATCGTGTTAAGAATACTTTCGTCACCAAAACTGAAGTGTGGGAATGATACTAAGGCTGGGGCACCTAGAATATAAAACATGTAATAGGTTTTACAAAAATTAAAACGATTAATACTTTCATGCATTTTCAACGGGTTCTTACCACGATATTTAATTAATTAAGTTGTCTCGATATTTCAACGTTGTTGCAAACGTCATGATCACGAGAAGACTGGATACAGCGGGTCGATTTACGAGCAAACAAATCTGTCTACCAAGTGAGTTCGAGTTCCAGTGGTACGACCCTAAAGCGAATGAGAAAGAGGGTATCCAGTCTTCTCGTGATCATGACGTTTGCAACAACGTTGAAATATCGAGACAACTCAATTAATTAAATATCGTGGTAAGAACCTGTTGAAAATGCATGAAAGTATTATAGAAAACCGCGAGTATCTGAATAAGTTTAAAACGATTAACTTTCATTTTACAAGAATATTTCAAAAATTACTTATCAGATCTTTGTTTAATTATTATGGGATTAAGTCCAAAGTATTGACTTTAGAAAAAGATAAAAATCATCAAAAACGGTTAAAGACAAGAAATAATTACAAACACATAAAGAAAACTGTGGAATCTTGTCTCTTAAATATATCATCTGGTGTCAGATAAAAGGTAATACCATCACGGTCGTCGTTGAGTCCCATTTATTTTTTTGGAACGAAGTTCCTTATCGCGCTTTGTGAAAGGGCTAGACGGAAAAAAAACTTACGAAAAGTTGTCACGACACTTTTTGTTTTAGATGATTATCGCTAGATGGCGCTGTGATCAAAATCTTTTAAAACACGTTCCTTATAGCGCGTTACGATAGGAAAATAATTATAAGATATCTTTTAATCGAAAGGAACTTCGTTCTATTCGGGTGTCCCATGACACCTCTCAAGTTTTTTTTTAAGATCGAAAAAGTACTTTTCGGTCTGTTTTCCAATATTATCGATTTTGATAAATTTTTTTGTTAGAAAGTTATTTTGAAACATAGTTACATCCAGTGCAAGTCAATATAAAGCATTTAAATCTTACCCATAGTACAATCAGTGACGTTTATGATTCCTTTAGGTGGACAAGTAGCCGTGTCTACTTCACAATAACACTGGTTGGCTGGGTTGTGAGACGCGTCATCGAATACATTGGTGGCCCATTTGTAACGATATAATGTTACACCGTACGTCTAAAAACGATAATTATTTTCTAAACTAATCCTTTAAAAATGTTATATTTAAAAAATGTAGGGTTTCGTTTAGCTCAGCTACTCAAAAGCCAGGTCTGCAGTTCCTAGGTGGGTCAGGAGAACTATGGACCGAGTTTTTAACTTACCTCAAATACTTACTCAAAAATTGGCACCAGCTCTCGGACCATTGCACATATTGTACATGTATTGTATGCATTGACCGACATTGAAACTATGTGAAGCACCTTTTGACTGTTAACCAACCATTTCGGGTATATGTCCACCTCTCACTCCCACCACTGTAACTCCCGTGTAGGGGGGATCCACAGCGGCGACCATCGTAATGACTCTGAGCAGTGAAGCCCAGGAACCCGAGGGAAAACTAACTTGTCTACCCGCAACGAGCCAATACCCCAAAAGATGTGAATTAAATAGGTACGAGAATATTCCGTCTAACATTAAATGGACAAAGTTACAAGAGTCTACAAGTTTCTTCATAAAGTTATTCAACTATTTCGATTCCTCACCTCAACCTCCTTGTCGAAATAAAATGGCAGTCGTCTGCAGAGTTGGGGGTAGAAAACGTAAAGAGTTTTATTCTTGTCCAGCTGCGATGGCGGGAATATAGATCCGTCTGTTGATTCCAAGCTGAAACACAAATAAATACAATATTAATAACAATCATATTAGAAATAAGGTTTAATTAAAACTAATAACGAAAAATATTAGAGTTTTAGGTTAGTAAGGTTTTTTTTATTGCGAGATAGATAAACGAGCCTACGGCCCACCAGATGAACTTGCTTGTACCTAATTTGAAAAACACTTAAGTCATCTACCCGCAGTACTTAGTCTTCCCGTGATCATGGCGCTTGCAACAACGAAATATCGGGATCGATCATTTTATAACAATCGTGGTAAGAACCCGTTTAGTAATTGTGTAATTTGAAAAAGATTTATGAGCACATCACACCACCAACTGAAAACGGTGAAGGAGAACATCGTGAGGAAAGCTACATATTGGAAAAGAATTCTAAAAATCCTTGTGATATACTCAGTCCCGCATTGTGTTTGCGTGGTGGATTCTACCTGATCCCTCTACTAAGGAGACCTGACCCTAGTAGTCCACATTGAAAAAGATTAGTGAATGAAATCAAGTCGACAATTTACAGCATAACTTTTCAGTGCACCGATTCTTTATCAGAAGTAACGAATATTCGCATTCGCATATACGCATGTTTTTGAATATTCGCACTCGCAAAAAATCTTGTGAATGTTATGCGAATGTTTTGACAAAAGTGAGAAGGATGCTGTGTAGATTAAGGAGGAATCTGACATAGCCAAATTAAAGGCCTCTACGTGCCGTTTAAAATGTGCCCAAACTCGATGGGTCTACGACCTTCCGTTGACAAAATAATTTGCGGGGGGGTTTCAGTTATTTGGTGAGGGGTACGAGTAAATCCAGTTTAGATAAAATATAGGTACATATTTTGTAGTACCTGTAAATTATAATAACTTTTGGAAGATACAGTTGACTTGTTAGTGAAACACCTTGAACTTTTTGTTTGAAAGTCAACATTCGCATTCGCGATTGTCAAAACTGAATATTCGCATTTGCATTTGCGAATCTCTAAAAATCGTCATTCGCAACATTCCTAATCAGAAGGTCGCCTATAGGCTGATGATGACGTATAAACAGAGTCACATCAAACGTGTGTAGACACATGTAGTTAAAACTATCCTCCGTTGATTAGTTTTTTATATAATATCCGTTTTAGATAACTCAATACGTCAAGAGATAAAACAGTTTGAATGAACTTCATCCACGGTTCATATATTCCACTTTCTTCCATAATAATATAAACAATAAGATTTTGCAAATACGTTTATATTAATATTACGCAACTTCGTATACGTCACAAATTGAGAATTCAAGAGAACCGTGCTTATTAACAGACTAGGTGACCCGCGCAACTTCGTCTGCGTCACAGAGGGATACAACAAAGCCTATAGTCTTCCTCGATAAATGGACTTTCTAACAGTGAAATAATTTTTCAAATCGGACCCGTAGTTCCTGAGATTAGCGCGTTCAAACAAACAAACTCTTCAGCTTTATAATATTAGTAAGATTTACAACAAGGAAGAGGGTCCTCAATTCGTTTGTATTATTTGTTTCTTCATAACTTTATTGTATGGGTCCCATTTAATTATGTTCTATATGAACTGATTTCGATGATTCTGTGGCGATCAATAATAGCGCGCGAGATCCTGAATCGCGGTTACGACATTCGCAAGAATCTTCGCGTATATACAACATCTGAAATCTACTACAGCGGGCTTCGGCCTGACCGGGCATACACTACCTCGCCCGGTCGGAGATCTCCGTTTGGCCTAATACCACTGAACGCCCAAAATTCTTTTTTTGATAGGAAGCAGACATTTTGGACCTTACTTAATACAAATTTGATAAAGATGTGACTGATTTTGAGAAATGGAGGTCGTATTCACGTTTTCGACAACACAGGTGATAGTTTAGAAGGCTTGTACTTATGTACATTTAATAACATACAACACAAAGGTGTAATGCATACATCTAATTAATTTTATTTTTGTCCCATGTGACACAGACGAAGTTGCAAGGGTCCACATGTAAATAAATAACTTTTTCTTTCCGTTGATCTAGAGGTTATAAGTTTATCAGCGCAGATAAACAAAACATTCCATTGGTACGAGATTTCACAGAAATGGGTTTAGATTTATTTATCCTTAAGAAATTGGATACAGACGAACAATTCTAGTAGTGTGTTTAACACGTTGAAATGAAATACTTTATTTTCAACAATGATGACGTTCTCATTCTTGTTGACGTCAAAAGTTAAAAGCTACCACCAGTTCGGACACAAAAAAATAATAGTTTTAGCCACCGTCCTGAGAAGAACTGGCAAGAAACTCAGCGGGCATGTCTTTTTTCTTTTATGAGCATATATTTTTTTGAAGTATTTTAACAGTATTATACAATTTTACATTAAATAAAAAAATAAAAAAATCGATTATGTTAATGAAATGACCTTGGCGAGCAACTCATTCTCACTTTGTGCAATCGTCCAGGTAATCATTGACCGTAGGCTTTCTTGCACAGACATTCTTTAATAGTTTTCTTAAACCTATGTATTGAACATCTTGTGGGATTTTGTTGTACAAGCATACAGACAAAAACCTGAAGGAATTTCTTATTTTATGCAATCGACTCATCGGTAAATCAAGTTTATGTTTATTCCTGGTTGGCTGTTAAACGAGGCCTAAATGATCCTTAATCCAACTTTCCTGTAGTGTGGCAAGGTAAAACGCGAACTTCTCTGCGGTGCGTAGAGTTTAACTTCGTTAAAGGTTGGTCTAATAAACCGCGTGTCCTAACGTCTGGTCATGGTGCGGGCCGATAACACCTCATATAAAAGCCAACGGTAAGCAAAAATTGGTTTCGCAGCGAACGTGTTAAGCCAGTGTTACTAATTAAGTCACGGAAATTCTTATCAAAAAATCATGCGATAGTTTTGACAAATTTGATTGATTATAACGTAGATGTAGAGGGAAGAGGGAGTCAATAAAGACCTCTTTCTGCTCTCTAAAATGAGTCCAAACATAATGGGTCTACGACCTTCAGTTAGGGTTGCCAGGTCCGCAGACTTAAAAGTCGGACAGACTTGTGAGTTTGTCCTGACATTTGGGTAAAAAATCCGGACATCTTGTTTTTTTTGTCCATTTTTTTATAAAAAGTGTAAAACGATTTTTTTTTGTCCTAACATTCGGTCGATAAATCCGGACGCCTCACATTTTTGAAAAATTTTAGTGTTACTTAAAAAAAGGCAGGCAGGGGCGGGCGAGCGCGACAGCGCTCGGCTGTTCTCGTGTCAACTCGGCTACTCGTTCGGCGTGACAATCTCGAACCGCGCGGGAATTTCGAAATTGAAAAATCCTACCTAAATCCTAACAGGCCGGATGCCGCTTATTTTGGCCGGACAAGCAATCAAAAATCCTACGTTTGTCCTGCTTTATCCTAACACCTGGTTCTCAAGATAATTTGCGTGTGGTTACAAATATTTGGAGGGAGGCAAATACCTCTTCCCTTCCCTCCCTTGGCAAAGTCCCTATCACAGATATAAAAAAAATTGCGAAATATAATACATAGTATAAAACAAAGTCGCTTCAAGCTCTGACTCTTTGTATGTGTTGGCGACTGGTTGACGCCACCTTTCTATATTGCTATTTTTTATGACATGACATGATAAAAGCAGTTGTCGGGCAAAAGTCAAACAGAAAAGCCGTATATTTTATTGTATTTTATATATTTAATTGTACGTGCTTCCGTGTTTTCATCATCCCGTCTACGTCATACAGTCCACTCGCTCCCCAATAGTATGCTTATATCTTTAAAACTACGCAACGGATTTTGATACAACTTTTTTTAAAAGATGTCGTGATTCAAGAGGAAGGTTCATGTGTATAATACATGCATGATATAGTAGAGGAACCTTGATCATTTTAGAGGTTTTGCTTACCTGTTGCATTCGGGACTGGACCAATATGTAAGATGGTCTTCACCGTTGTACTCTTCAATCATGTTCATCTTCTCAATATCTTTTTCACCAGTATTAATTGTATATCTATCTGATAATGTGCGGTTTTTCTGTAAAAAACAATGATAAAGTTGCTCTAAAACTTATGGAATATTTTTTTATTTTATTTATTTATTGTTTACACACTTATTATAGAGAAAGTGGCCCTCACACTAGGCCTAGCCTGTATTGTGATGACAATAATAATACAGGAAAAAATAGGAAATAAATTACTTTAGTGTTACTAATGAAGTGAGCTATTATTAGTATTGAATAAAACCACGAAATTATGAATCGGATTCCAATCACTGTGACGACTCAAATATTGCGTTAACATATTGGCTCACAGAGGATTGTTTTTTTACACAAGTACAAAAAAATCTATTTAGTACTGCAAACTGTAATATAATTAATGAAAGGATACTTGTGTTTTTACTACTTCATTAATTGATGAGATTAATCACAATATGTAACTTTATTTGTCTCGTATCTTCGAAACTATATTAAATCCAGAAATTCTGACTTTACTAATAGGAAATATAGGCTAATCTAGTTTTAGAATAAAAGCATTTTTGGATTATACTCATATACAGGGTGGATCTGTAACTTTGGACAATCTGACGTGGGGTGAATGACTAAAATAAAACTTAGAACCACTTTTATTCTAGGAATTGGATAATATTTTTTTTTCATCATAGTATTGAAGTCCACAACGATAGTCGTACATTTTCCATACTATGTCAGAAAAAAAGTTTAACCGATCCAAAAAATAATGCTAAGTTGTATTTCGACAGGTCACAAATACACCTTGTATTTGTATATATTTTTTATTTTTATTGCCACGCAGACAGACGAGCTAACGGCCCATCTGATTGTAAGCGGTTACCGTCGCTCATGGACATCTGCATTGCCAGAAGACATTGCGGGGCCGCTACGGGGGTATTAGCTTGTGATGTGTATCGTGTGCTTGTAAATAAAATAAAAATAAAAATTCAACTCACTGCAGCTAACAATCCGAACTGGCCCATATTCCAATTCTTTATGAGTGACAAGAACGGCGTTGAAATGCTGATGATACTGTCGTCGTAACCCCACAAGAACCTGAGAAAAATATACATATTTATTTACAGTAAAAAAGAAACACACAAGTATTTCTTCGAAGATTTATTTACTTATTATTTATTTATTTACCTTATATCTAAGACACAGGGTACATTTTGTAACTTAACAATGTTGGTCTTATATTAGATCTAACCAGCGGCGTGCAGTTCATACAAGCAAATACGCACGGCATACCCTATCATTTCAAATTTGCTTAAAAAATTGTAACAAAAAACGATTAAGTGTTGTATATTTTATCAAAATACAAATTTCATTGCTATTATTGGCACACATTTAGCGTAAAAGTTAAATTAAATTGATTATAGGACATAAATATGTGGACAATTACTCAGATTTATATTTCTGCATACCCTGACTTAAATATGTATGCACGCCACTGGATCTATCCCAATAGTAATAGTTCCTCACACTAGGAAAACCTGTATAGTGAGGTTACAGAGGACTCGTTCCTAAAAGGTTTTATGTTTTTATAGGTAAAAGAAAAAACTAATAAAAAACTAAAAGAAAACAATGTAAACACACAATTGAGTACAACAACAAATAGTGTGTAGATGTGTGAACACGCATTGTGTTCGTGATCTATACCTGATCCCTCTACTGAGGAGACCAGCAGTGAACAGTGCTACGTTATTTTAATAGGGGGCGGCGCGACGGGAAAGTGTGCCGAGAGCGTAACGCGTTGCGTCGTCCCTTAAAACCCCGTTTTGGCCTCAGCCGGGGTTCGGACGCTGAGTGTGAGCAGTTGGAGGTTTAAGGGCGATTCAACTCCCACATACGTGATTTCCTCCAAATTAAAAAAAACTTGAGAGGTGTCAAGGGACACCCGGATGGAACGAAGTTACTTTCGATTAAAAGATATCTTATAATATTTTTTTCCAATTTTTTTTTTTACGCGCGATAATGTACGTGTTTTAAAAGATTTTGATCACAGCGCCATCTAGCGATAATCATCTAAAACAAAAAAACTGTCGTGACAACTTTTCGTAAGATTTTTTTCCGTCTAGCCCCCTTTCACAACGCGCGATAAGGAACTTCGTTCCAACAAAAAAGTTATTTCAATAAATAGAACAACGTAAATATTGACGTCATTCATCTCTTATACAATTGTTTAGTATGATAGTATGATACGTAATATTATGATGGCAATAGGTTAGTTATAAGATCAATAAATACCTACAGTTAAAATACTATTTTATAGGGATTACCCGGAGCAACAAGAAAACCTGGTTGACCGATGTTTTTAAAGGAGGTTATCGAGTTCATTGTATGTTGATTCACGTTTGCGTAAAATATTTACACTTAGTTAATTTTAGAAATTTTTATAAAAAAAACCTAAATGGTAAATATTATGTAGTTTATAAAAAAATAAAATTTACATAAAAAAAAATTAAGATCATTCAAGTTTTTCTCTGCGTGATCAAATCAGAAATGAGGAGATCCGCAGAAAGACTAAAGTAACCGACATAGCCCAAAGAATTGCATCTTTGAAGTGACAATGGGCAGGCACATTGTGCGAAGAACGGGTGGCCGATGGGGCCGAAAAGTTCTGGAGTGGCGGCCATGAACCGGTAAGCGCAACGTTGGTAGACCCCCACAAGATGGACCGACGACCTGGTCAAGATCGCAGGAGGTCACTGGGTGCAGATGGCGCCTATTTGGGGGAGGCCTATATCCAGCAGTGAACGATATGTTGATGATGATTATGAAGTTTTCCATAATATGTAAAAAAAAAGCATGCATAGTTTTAAACCGGGAAGTTTGTCAAATTCAGCTTGCAAGATTCCACCCGAACCTACATAGTTACATCCAGTGCAAGTTGATATAAAGCTTGTAAGTACATTACTTTGATAATGCACTAATCAGCTGATTAATCAATTAAATTTAATTGAAAACAACGTCTTAAGGTAAACTGAAAGCTATCAAGTAAATTAATTGGATTATTCTTGTGTTTGTGTAGAAATAACACGTAGATTCTTCGAAGTAATAAAACTAGACTAGACTACGCAATTTTACAAGCGTTTTTACAAGCTTTATATTAACTTGCACTGGACGTAACTATGTAAGTTCGGGTGGAATATTGCGAGTTAAATTTGACAAACTTCCCGGTTTAAGATTGAGCTCACATTTTGCACGCAGATGTATATCGCGTGACAATGCAATAATATGACAAAATAGCTCTGATTTAATGATGGAGTCGGTCATAGGAACTCTTGTGCTAAACAAAATAGACCTGTCGTGTTTGGGCTCGTTTGACTTGTAGTAGTTAGAACTCTGCTCATACAATATACATGATATCCAGGATTTAAATGTCTTAAAACTATTCTTATTTTGTTCTGTGCATTTTATATGTTAAAAAAACGTAAAATCTTCCTTTCTTAACTTGCGTTTGCATATTGGCTCGCCAACTTCCAAAGCACGCAAATGACAACTGGTAGGCCAGCTGCCATCGGTGTACATAGTTTCAATGTCGGTCCTGTACCAACCCATTACTGCCCACTGTTGGGCTCAGGTCTCCTCAGAAGAGGGATTAGGCATAGTCCACCACGCTTGCTCAGTGCGGATTGGGGACTTCACATATCTACAAAGGATTTTTAGAACCCTTTTCAGACATGCAGGTTTCCTCACGATGTTTTCCTTCACCGTTTTTAGCCAGTGGTGTTGTGAAAAATTGCACATAAAACTGTCTGTCAATGTCTGTCTGTTTGTCAATGTCGGTCAATGCATACAAAACCCCCGTTTACATGTTGGTCGGCCGACACCGAAATTTGTTTTTTACGTGTGTTGGACGTTGGCGAGACCCCTTGTATTATTACTTACCTGTGAACAGCTAGTTTCACAAATGGGTCCGGATGGTTGGTGAAAACATAGCCAGTGTTCAAAGACATTTGGGCCAACATTGGTAAATTGTGGGCTACTGCCATTGATGTAACGCCCTGTGAACAAGGAGATACTTGGTATAGAAGTCAATTTTTGCCATTAAATGTCGCTGCAAGTTGTTCGTCTCTATGTAATGAAATGAAATACTTTATTTTCAACATTGATGACGTGCTCATTCTTGTTGACGTCAATATTTAAAAGCTACCACCAGTTCGGACACAAAAATAATCATTATAGCCACCGTCCTGAGAAGAACTGGCAAGAAACTCAGCGGGCATGTCTTTTTTTTGTATTATTATTGTGACTATTATCTTTTTTTTAATATTTTAACAATATTATACAAAAGATGAAATAGACAAAATATAAAAAAAAAACGATCATTATAATGATGTATGCTTATACCTTTAAAACTACACAACGGATCTTGATTCGGATTTTTTTAAATAGATTGAATGATTCAAGAGGAAGGTTCATACATCCAATGGATAATATAAGTAGTAGAGAAAGTTTTTTAAAATCTTCTTTTTTTTAGCACTGTTCAGAACGGTGTAAGTATTCTTGTTGTCATATAGCGAATTTATATCGAACTGCTCTCTACAAAAACCGATGTTAAAATTTTTGCGGATTCTCACTGTACGGATGAATAGAATTGCTTATTAATTTTGCATTGTCTATTTGTTTTGCGATGTTATGTTCTTATAGTAAATTATAAATACAAAATGATATTCTATTATAGAAAATACAAGTATGAATGTATAGTATACAGTTAACTTGTATTATTTTTAGAAGCTATTCTCTACACATGTTCAAAACAAAGATAAGATAACAATAATATTATATTTTCACTATCGTATACTCCACTATATTGTACTATCATTATTTAGCTTCATTATTATCGGCTTCTTCCAAAAAACTGTAATCAGTACAGAGCTGCAGAGGACTGTGTCTATAGTAGTGGAGTATAGGACTCTCGGCTAGATGTAGGTCGGATCTGTGTCTGTTTGTGTACGAGAAGAGTAATCAGTACAGAGCTGCAGAGGACTGTGTCTATAGTAGTGTAGTATAGGACTCTCGGCTAGATGTAGGTCGGATCTGTGTCTGTTTGTGTACGAGAAGAGTAATCAGTACAGAGCTGCAGAGGACTGTGTCTATAGTAGTGTAGTATAGGACTCTCAGCTAGATGTAGGTCGGATCTGTGTCTGTTTGTGTACGAGAAGAGTAATCAGTACAGAGCTGCAGAGGACTGTGTCTATAGTAGTGTAGTATAGGACTCTCGGCTAGATGTAGGTCGGATCTGTGTCTGTTTGTGTACGAGAAGAGTAATCAGTACAGAGCTGCAGAGGACTGTGTCTATAGTAGTGTAGTATAGGACTCTCGGCTAGATGTAGGTCGGATCTGTGTCTGTTTGTGTACGAGAAGAGTAATCAGTACAGAGCTGCAGAGGACTGTGTCTATAGTAGTGTAGTATAGGACTCTCGGCTAGATGTAGGTCGGATCTGTGTCTGTTTGTGTACGAGAAGAGTAATCAGTACAGAGCTGCAGAGGACTGTGTCTATAGTAGTGTAGTATAGGACTCTCGGCTAGATGTAGGTCGGGTCTGTGTCTGTTTGTGTAGGAGAAGAGTAATCAGTACAGAGCTGCAGAGGACTGTGTCTATAGTAGTGTAGTATAGGACTCTCGGCTAGATGTAGGTCGGATCTGTGTCTGTTTGTGTACGAGAAGAGTAATCAGTACAGAGCTGCAGAGGACTGTGTCTATAGTAGTGTAGTATAGGACTCTCGGCTAGATGTAGGTCGGATCTGTGTCTGTTTGTGTACGAGAAGTGTAATCAGTACAGAGCTGCAGAGGACTGTGTCTATAGTAGTGTAGTATATGACTCTCGGCTAGATGTAGGTCGGATCTGTGTCTGTTTGTGTACGAGAAGAGTAATCAGTACAGAGCTGCAGAGGACTGTGTCTATAGTAGTGTAGTACAGGACTCTCTGCTAGATGTAGGTCGGATCTGTGTCTGTTTGTGTACGAGAAGAGTAATCAGTACAGAGCTGCAGAGGACTGTGTCTATAGTAGTGTAGTATAGGACTCTCGGCTAGATGTAAGTCGGATCTGTGTCTGTTTGTGTACGAGAAGAGTAATCAGTACAGAGCTACAGAGGACTGTGTCTATAGTAGTTTAAATCTACTTACCAGCATAGGTAGATTTGGTACAATGACCTGGTCATAGTGAGCCCCTTTAGTCTTCTCAGGAAGATACCTAAAGTTGTTCTTCTCTTGAAAACTAAGATGATCGTCATCAAAGTTTACATTGACTCTATTCAGGGTTTGTCTGCAAAGAAATAGGATTATTAAAATAGTTCTTAACCTCCCTCTATAAATAGAGTAAATGCTGTCGTTTTGTGAATTAGACGAAGTTGTCAGCATACAGTAAAAAGTTTCATATATATATATATATATTATTAAACTTTATGTATTTATAGCCGTTATTAGGCCAAAATTGGCTAGTTTATTATGTCCATAAAATAACATCGAGATAAGCACAGCGGGAGGTAACTCATATTGAAGAAAACTATACTCGTGGGGAAAACTGTATGAGGTCATATGTTTTGAGCTGTCTTAGTGTGTGAAAAGTCGGCTGCGTCACATGACAGGCCCTGTGTACATGACCCGAGAGCTAGTGTCAATCTTTGGGTTGGTATTTGAGGGAGTGCCGATGGCGTAACGCGTCGCGTCGTCTCTCATAACCCCGTATTGGGTTCTGGCCTCAGCCAGGGCTCGGACGCTGAGCGGTTGGAGGTTTTAGTGCAGTTCAACTCCCATATACACCACCGGTGATTTCCTCCAACTAAAAAAAAAAAAAGGTATTTGAGACAAGCTGAAAATTTAGTCCATAGTTCTCTTGATGTACCCAACTCAGAGCCCGACATTAAAAAAAGCTTTTTTTGTTTGTTTTTGCACAAATGTACATCGCGTGACTATGGTATGGTACTATATGGTACCATGGAGCTTATCTAACGATGGAGTCGGTAGCCAAAGGAACTCGTGCACCAAACAAGATAGACTCGTCGTGTTTGGGCTCGTTTTACTTGTATTACCACTCTACTTCTACACGAATAAAACCTAAAAAGCATGTATAAAGCTGGACAGATAATACGTACGAGTACACATAAGGTCCCACTTCTTCCACGTGAAGTTTTTTTTCTTTCCCGTCTCTGACCTCCCGCCAATTTGTGTAGTTGAAGAGATGTACTTTCAGCAATGGTTCCACCGTCGGATGTTCCCATAACGTGAACGCCATGGTGTTATTTCTGATTATCATGTTCTGAGAGAGAGAGAGAGATTAATCATGATCATCATTCATAATCAGCCTATAGACGTCTACTGCTGGACATAGGCCTCCCGCAAATCTCGTCACAACGACCGGTCCTGCGCTGTCTGCATTTACATTACCTTTCATCATCATCAGCCTATAGACGTCCATGCTGGACATGCTTCTCCCATACATGCCACAACGGCGAGGTAAGAGATTGATCATTTCTTCATTAATTTTTATATTTAATACTTTAATACACAACATAAAATAGTAAGTTGAAGTTACTAAAAAATAATTTATTTAAAAAAAAACTTTTAATACCTACAAGCTTTAAGATCCTGGATATAGACCAAGTATTAGTAATGTGCTAGCCAAGATAAATAGAATGAGCCCAAACATGGCGAGTCTATCTTATTTAGAACAGGAATTCCTATGACCACCTTCCGAATCCATCATCAGATCAATGCCATTTCGTTATATTATTGCATTGTCACGTGATATACATCTGCGTGCTAAATGTCAGCTCAATCGGAAACCGGGAAGTTTGTCAAATTTAGCTTGAAAGATTCCACCCGAACTTACATTCGTCATGTCGTATTGGGCTTATTTTACTTGTCTTAGCTAACGTTCTACTGCTTCATGATCTTAAAAGCTTGTATTTAAAGTTTTCTTTGCATATAATAAATTATTTCTTATAAAGGCGTTAGTGGTGAATTGTAAAATAATAATAGAAATAAAAAATAATAATAATTTAATTAAAATAGTTACTTACAGACAATATTACATCGTTGATTGTATTAGTAAAACAGAAGAACACTGTCCCAACCAAACTTATGACGAATGTCGTTGATAGTACTACTAGAACTGAAACAAAACGAAAAATAACATTAAAATAGAATCATATCATAAATAGAAGTAAAAAAAGCTTTTTAAATTAATTCTTAACACGCTCGCTGATAAACGAGGCCTAAATGATCCTTCTGTAACTTTCCTGTGCGGTAAAGAAAAACGTGAACTTCCCTGCGAAGAGCATAACTTTGTTAAAGGTGGGGTCTAATAGACCGCGCCTTAACGTCTGGTCATGGTGCGGGCCGAAAACACCTCATGTCCCATCGAACGGCAAGTGTGCAAAAATTGGTTTCGCACCGAACGTGTTAAAAGGTCCTGGATATCACGTAGCAGTAGAGTGTTAGCTAATACAAGTAAAACGAGCCCAAACACGATGAGTCTATCTTGTTTAGTACAAGAGTTCTTATGACTACCTTCAGACTTGATCATGAGATCATATACATGCAAAATTTCAACTGAATCGGAAACTTAGAAGTTTGTCAAATTTAACTCTCAAAATTCTCCCCCCAACTTACATAGTTACATCCAGTGCAAGTTAATATAAAGCTTGTAAAATATAGAGTCCAATTAATAACCTCCTCATTTTGGAAGACGGTTAAAAATTGACAATAGCAACACCCTTGAATTTCAAACGACACGTTGCAATCTTAATTATTATTTTTTGATAGCAGTTTAAATGTCTACTTTATATGTAAACAGCATCGTATGATTATTTAACCTTAGAGGTCAATAGAGATAATTTTATAGATAACTTTAGTTGGGTTTTTGTAGATTTTAAATATACGAGGTGAAAATCACTTCAATCATCAACTTTGTATAGAAAAGTCTAGAGTGGCGACCACGAACTGGTAGACACAACGTAGGCTGACCTTTCACAAGAGGGACCGACGACCTGGTCATACCAGCCGTTGTGACGAGGGGGAGGCCTATGTCCAGCAGTGGACGTCTATAAGCTGATGATGATGAATGTACAAGTGGTTGGGTAGTGGTTGAAGCGCTTGCCTTCCGTACGAGAGGTCTCGGATTCTCGGCTTGTACCTCTAAATCTTAATTTGAAAAATATCTGTATATTACAACACCACTGGCTAAAAACGGTGAAGGAAAACATCGTGAGGAAACCTGCATGTCGGAAAATGGATTCTAAAAAATCCTTCGAAGATATGTGAAGTCCCCAATCCGCATTGGGCAAGCGTGGTTGACTATGCCTGAGGGGCTAGGCAGGAGGAGGAGGATTCGGAGAAGACCTGAGCCCAACAGTGGGCAGTAATGGGTTGATGCAGTATAGTACAGATGGTTATAATCAGCTTCATTAGTGCTTTTTTTATCGCCATGTAGGCAGACGAGCCAACCGGCCACCTGATCGTAATTGGTTACTATCACTCATGAACCTCTGCAATGTCAGTGGACACTGATTGGTCGCTACCTACGACCTAACTTTAAGGACCCTCCTCAAGCCTAGTTTGAAGAAGGATAAGTCATAGCGCTCTGGAAATACCGAAGAGGGGAGTTCATTTCATAGAAGGATGGTGCGTGGCAAAAAAGTGTGGTACCACGGAAAAGGTGTGGTGTGATCACGGTAAAGGTGTGGTGTGACCACGGTGATTCCATATAGCATATCCATGAATGCTACATTCACACGACAATACAGTGAAAAGTATGAGATTGGTGAATGTTTGTTATTGAAGGTTGTGTATCTCATGAGTGCAAGTTGCGCTCATGAGATAGGATGAAAACTAATGAGGCTGATAGTAACTGTGTAAGTTCGGGTGGAATTATACATAGATCTCACTTTTTGTATTAAGCTTGAAAAATGGTAATCGATCAGTTTCATTATCTACAACTACTTCAAATATTACTTTTTTTTTTATTGCTAGACAGATAAACGAGCTTATGGCCCACCTGATGGTAAGCGGTTACCATCGCCCATGGAACTCTGCAATGCCAGGGCAATGATGTTATCTACAATCTACCCATACAGAACTTTTTTAACCTCAAAGCAAGAGGGACATGTTATTTCGCCAAAAACATACTTCGCATTATTTTTATCATCCATCGTTTCAATGACTAAAATGTTAACCTTTACATTTAAACACACAGGGTCACGTGATATTAACCGACATTATCAACAAGTACAATTTAAAATGATACTAAAATTGCGCGTCAATTCTCTAAATAATATAAAACTAAGTCGCTACACGCTGTCTGTCTCTGTGTATGCTTATACATGGTGATTTCTTAGTGAGGGTACATATTGAAGGTCATGGTAGCTGATGGTTATATACGACCAGTAAAAATATTATTACCAAAGAATATGTCTTAATGCCTTAGTAATCGCAACTTAAAAATATCTAAAATTCTTTCAAAAACATGGTTTTTCGACAGCTGGAGGGTGTGGCGGAGGTGTGGGGTGCGCGAGATCAATACTCTTTAAACCGAAATTGTATATGTTTCAGGTAGTTTTGTCGAATTTAGTTTTAATAAAAATAATTAATTTTACCTATTTTTTGTAATATTCCGTATTAGAGCAGAGTACTCATCACCCTCCTGCAATATGTACCTTCTTTAAAAAATCACCCTGTATAATATATATATCTTAAGTATAGTGGAGAAACTCTGATATAATTTTATAGGTTTTTAATGTCGTAAATAGGCTCCCTTTTCAAGATTTTTGACTGAAAAGTTAGATGCATATATATCCACTAAGGAGGGAAGAGAACTTGCCTCTTCATCAAATCATTGTCCTTATGTAAATTATCTTGAAACAGAAAGGTCGTGAAGTCATTGGGTATCTATATAGGCTCATTTGAAAGGACAGGGAAGAGGTCTATTCCTACATCCACGCAACTTTGGCAAATCATTAGCATTTTTCACTTGAACTTGATATACAGCAAGGTTTTTTAGGACAAGTCATGCAAGTCAGCTGAAGCATCTGCTTAAAGGTATAAAGTTAAAGCTCGTAAAGGTTAAGCATGATTTAGACAGAGACATTTTCTCGCCTTGAAAGAATATAAAATATTTCTTTCGTCTAAACAGTCAGTCTTCTCGCTCGTCACTTTGGGCGATAATTGCCTCGCCATGGAATATTACTGCCTTCGTGTAAACAGAATTTCAGAAATCGTATCAGAATGTTTACACAGATTATTGCTTTGAAATTCCATGGCGAGCTTAAATCAGGTCTTAAGCGCAATTTATCACACCACTTGCTAAAAACGGTGAACTAAAACGTCGGAAGAAAACCTATATATTGGAAAAGGATTCTAAAAATCCTTGTATGATATATTCAGTCCCTCATTGTGTTTGCGTGGTAGACTCTACATGATCCCTCTACTGAGGAGACCAGCAGTGGACAGTAATGGGTTGCTACAGTACAGTAAGTTATGTGTTCATCTTGACAAAGACTAAATAAATTGTAATAAATAATATGATAACAATAGAGAAACAGGGTCACCCAATAATGCGTATATTGAACTTATAGAATAATATTGTTTTAATATAATTATAATAAAACTAGCTGCCCTGCGCAACTTCGTCTGCGTCACATAAGTGAATTTTCTCACCGTCTAAACCTTCCCTGTACTTCTACGAATATTTCAAGATTAAAATAAGCCAAATCGGTTCAGTCGTTCTCGAGTTTTAGCGAGACTAACGAACAGCAATTCATTTTTATATATAAGAAGAAGAAAGAAAGAAGAAGATTAACTAACAAATCCATCTTAACTTTTCCCAATCCTAAAGTTGTATATACGGTACGTTAGCCACTTTTATTCATTCGAATAACATCAAACTTTAAAATATTTACAAATATTCACAAAAATTACATTTTAGTTAATTGTTTGTCATCTCTTTTACTTTATTTCTATTCCTGCTCGTGGTATTCTATCTACGTGACTTTGGCAGAGTCAGCCTCAAGGAAAGAACTCAGGCCAGAAAAAAAAAAAACAAATTCATCAAATACACAATCTCGAACGAATTGTCAAAAACTATTTTTATTAAACTTTATATACGTAAGTTCAAGTGGAATCTTGCGAGTTAAATTTGATCAACTTCCCGGTTTCCGATTGAGATAAAATTTTTTCTGTATATATGGCGTGACAATGCAATAATATGACAAAATGGCGTTGATCTGATGATGGATTCGTCGCGGGCATAGGAACTCTTGTGCTAAACAAGATAGACCCGTCGTGTTTGGGCTCGTTTTACTTGTATTACCTAGCACTCTACTTCTTTGCGCATTTGCATATATTTCTAATGGATAAATTGATTATCGTGTCGGAAGGTAGCCTAACTCTTTTACTAAACAAGATAGACTCATATTTAGGCTCGTTTTACTTGTCTTACCTAGCACACTACCACATGATATCCCTTAATAGTTTGTATTTATATAAACACTAATTGACACGCGCAACTTCGTTTGCGTCACAGATTGCCTTCTTCGATAAATGGACTATGCAACACTGTAATATTTTTTCATAGCGGACCAGAGAATAGCGCGTTCAAACAAACAAACTCTTCAGCTTTATAATATTAGAATAGATTACTTACGTGTATAATATTTTTTATCAGACTTTTGCCCCCAACAAAGGGTGGACCACTGTTGTTTCACTCCGCCACAAGTAAACTGAGCTCGACCGCAGCTGGTGCATCCTGGGACAGTTAACATGGTGTCTTCTCGTATTAAGACCTTGCCAGGAACAGGGTCTTTAGGTATCATAGGTAATGAGTTTTTGTCTTCCATTTTAGAACATTTGAACTCGCGACCGCTCTGAACGGCGGTTGATGATAAACTGAATAGGGATGGATGAGGCATCGATTGTTGTTATCGAGTTGTAGCGATGTTTTTACAAGCTTTATATTAACTTGCACTGGATGAAAGTTCGGATGGAATTTTGCAAGCTAAAGATAAACTTCCCGGTTTCCGATTGAGGGTACATTTTGCACGCAGATGTATATCGCGTGACATGCAATAATATGACAAAATGGCGCTGATCTGATGATGGTTTCGGAAGGTGATTATAGAAACACTTATGCTAAACAAGATAGACTCGAAATAAATAGTGATGATACGACGATGATGGGGTCTAATAGACCGCTTGTCGCACTAACATCTGGTCAAGGTGCGGGTCGATAATACTTCGTATCGCAGCAAACGGGAAGTATGCAAAAATTGGTTTCGTACCGAACGTGTTAAAAGATCCTGTATATCATGTAGCAGTGGAGTGCTAGCTAATACAAGTAAAACGAGACCAAACATGACGGGGCTATCTTATTTAGTACAAGATTTTTTATGACCACCTACGGAATCAATCATCAGCTTCTCTCTGTCATATTATTGTATTGTCACGCGATATACCTAGTGTACATCTGCGTGCAAGATGTCAGCTCAATCGGAAACCGGGAAGTTATCAAATTTAGCTTGCAAATATCTATCCGAACTCACATAGTTAAATCCAATGTAAGTAAATATAAACTTGTAAAAAAATTGATTTAATTATCGATATAATTCGACAACCGTTTTCCCAACCCTATTGTCTGGTTACTTGACCTATAATATCATTCTCAGAGTGTATATAGGTTATCAATAATTATAAATATGTATTTTTTATCTGTTTTACGTGATTTTGTGTAGAAATAAGATGATATATAAGTATGCAATGATTTCAGAGGCGCCATTTTATCAACAGATCATTTTAAACATCATTTAATAAAAATCATGCTAAAAATTCCGTTGAGTAATTGACCGAGTTTCAAAAAGGAGGAGGTACTCAATTCGTCTGTATTTTTTTATGTTTGTTCCTCGATAACTTTAGTTTGGGTGGACCGATTTGAATGATTCTAGTGTCAGATGTAAGTAGAGAGATCAGGTCCACCACGCTTGCCCAATGCGGATTGGGGAGTTCACATATCTTCAACGGATTTTAGTATCCTTTTCAAATATGCAGGTTTCCTCACGTTTTCCTTCACGGTTTCTAGATACTAATCCAGTACCTGTACTGTACTGTACTGTAACAACCCATTACTGCCCACGGCTGGGCTCAGGTCTCCTCAGAAGATGGATTAGACATAGTCCACAACGCTTGCCCAGTGCGGATTGAAGACTTCACATAGCTTCGAATAATTTTCAGAATCCAATGCTATGATATGCAGGTTTCTTCACGATGTTTTCCTTCACCGTTTTTAGCCAGTAGTGTTGTGAAAAATTGCACATACCTAAATGTTTTTTTACTTAGTTAGTTAATTTTTTTTTTCACTTAAAGATTTAGAGGTAAAAGCCGGATTTGAGCCCGCGACCTCCCGCTCCTCTACCTCTACGGAAGGCAAGCGCTTCAACCACTACCTCAACACGACTTCCAGTCAGCCACCACGACTTCATTAAGTATCTACATAGTTACATTGAAATTTAAAGACATTCTAATTCTAAATATGTATAAAATTATTCTGTGCAAAGTGAAAGTACGTTATCGAATCAATAGAAATAGTTTTATTTATTTATCTTTTGTGCACTTCCGTTTTATCTTATCGTTAGGACTTTAAACTGCACAGCTTGTTTGTGCACTTTATTTACATTATTTGTCATTTAATATGTTGCTTTCACACATTAGGGATATTAAAAAGTAGGAATTTAAAAATAAAAAATTAATACAAGCTTGATCCTGGATATCATGTAGAAGTAGAGTGCTAGCTAATACAAGTAAAACGAGCCCAAACACGACGGGTCTATCTTGTTTAGTAAAAGATTTCCTATGACCACCTTCCGAATCTATGATCAGTTCAGCGCCATTTTGTCATATTATTGCATTGTCACGCGATATACATCTACGTGCTAAATGTCAGCTCAATCGGAAACCGAGAAGTTTGTCAAATTTACATAAGATTCTACTCAAACTTGCAGTTACATAGTATACTTACAGTGCAAGTTAAATAAAAGCAAAAAACTTACTTCAAAAGTTAATTTTATTTATTTTTCTTCATTTCATCTTTTCAAAATATGTATTTTAATAATACATAACGGGGTGATAACAAAGGAAACCAACCTATTCACCGTGCGGGTAGTTGGAAGTGGAGACTTGCTATAAATACAGGCGTTGGCCGCTGTTATTATTCATTCGTGTTTGACTTGTCGAGGCGAACGGACCTCTTGATGTAAAAGTAATAAACTGTTAAAACTCGTTATTTTGAAGTTTTTATTCAAAAGTATTGATCATCAAGTGCTCAAGTGGACATTGTGACGACATTCCTGACAGAACCAAACGAAGATCGACTAATTACAACGTCATTACACCTCAACACACTGTTTGCCCCGTCATACATTTACATTTAATTTTTATTCTGAGGACAACAGTCCGTAATGTGAGTGCAAATTGGCATATCCTGTTGCCGATAATATGATTTGACTCAATACATTGCTTTAAATACAAACAGCACTAAAGAACTATACAAGATGATTTTATAATGACGGTATTTAAATTTCTTTAAACGCTCGCGGTTATCTACATCATATTAAATGGATTAAATCATAAAACTTTGCTGTGAGATGGCCCTGATCTGATCATAGATTCGGAAGGCGGTCATAGGAACTCTTGTACTAAACAAGATAGACCCGTCATATTTGGACTCGTTTTACTTGTATTAGCTAGCACTCTACTGATACATGATATCCAGGATATTTTTTTTTTTTTTTTATTGCCATGTAAGCAGACGAGCCAACGGACCACCTGATCGTAAGTGGTTACCGTCGCCCATGAACCTCTGCAATGTCAGGGGACACTGAGGGGTCGCTACCAACGGCCTAGCTTTAAGGACCTTCCTCAAGCATCGTTTGAAGAAGGACAAGTCATAGCGCTCTGGGAATACCGAAGAGGGGAGCTCATTCCATAGTGTTCTTTTAAATAAAACAAACATTTTAATTAATATTTTAATAACATTGAGTATTTAACAATTTGCTCAGAGATTCATGTTATCCGCTAAGTGCTAACGTTACACATCAAGTGCTAACCAGAGTTTGGACAACACAAAACTATACAAAAACTATTTAAAATATAATTTCCTTCGTGATTTTATTATTACAATTATTACACCTGGAATCAACATCATGAACAGAATGAAGCCAATTGAAAGTATGCCGACAACACGACATTCTGACGTTAGAGGGTGCCGATGACAGTTCGTTTAGCACTCTATCATTACACACACTGTTTTCTTTCTTTCGTAGGAAATCGCCGTAGTACCAACCGTGGGAATACGTGGGAATTGAACCGCACTAAAACCGCCAGAACCCACGGGCCAATGTGGGACAGCACGACGCGTTACGCACTACGAGATACTTTACCATCGTGCCTCCATTATACACACTTAAGTTATTTAAAACTTCATTTTGTTGTTCATGATGTTGATTTCAATTATTCTTGACCCAAATCAGCGCTTTTTAGGCCTTTTTTTAGGCGAGATTTTAATAATACTTCATCATGTTTTTAATATACATGGTTCAAAAGTAAACAAGAATGAGATTTTTTACTTTGCACAATCCCGATAACAGATGGCACTGTTTTAAAAATGTAATTTATTTCAAATGTCAAATTACTTTGCACAATCCCGATAACAGATGGCGCTGTTTTAAAAAATGTAATTTATTTCAAATGTCAAATTACTTTGCACAATCCCGATAACAGATGGCGCTCTTTTAAAAATATTTATTGCATATTAAATTACTTATCTATAAAGTACTACAATTGTCTAATATCACATATAACATTGGACACACATGAACCGTGACTTATGACTAACAATTAAGAAATTATAGAAATATAATATACAGGGTGGATCTGTAACTTTGGACAATCTGACGTGGGGTGAATGACCTGTCGAAATACAACATAACATTTTTATTTTTTGGATCGGTTATACTTTTCTGACATTGTATGGAAAACGTACGACTATCGTTGCGTTCCATACTATGATGATTTTTTTTTGTCTAATTCCTTTAATAAAAGTGGTTCTAAGTTTTATTTCAACAGGTCTTCACCCCACGTCAGATTGTCCAAAGTTACAGATCCACCCTGTATAACTATTTGTGAAATTAACGATATTTCAGTATTCGAAGATTAATCTGTTTTAGTTTACTTATCTTTGGTAGTTAACAAGTGAAATAAATTATGTTCATATATTTACAAAAAACTTAAATTCGATATTCCCGAATTAAATAATTACCATCTAAGACTACAACTATGAGATAAAATTACATTAAATATTATTAAAGACATTAAAAACTTCATGGTCCCAAGTAGCGACATCTATACGACGAAAGTTAAGACAGAAAAATCAAAGTTTACTAGTATAGAGTGCCTTTTTTTCATTTGGTCCAACCGCTCACACTCAGCGTCCGAACCCCGGCTGAGACCAGAACCCAGCATGGGGTTATGAGGGACGGCGCGACGCGTTACGTTCTCGGCACTCTTTCCCGTCGATGCCTTAAGCATTAAGATAAAGCAATGGACAAGAACTAAATATATGAGTCGAAGATATTTAATTTTCATTTAAAACAAATATTTCATTTTGATATCCCGATAAATATTATAAAATCCGAAAAATAGATGTCGCTGTTTCACGAAATATACTTCAATAAGTCTGTCATATAAATTACTTAAGATATTTAAATTTTTCTTACGTATAACGTCACAAATACTTAATAAACAATTTAACTATTAAATGACTAAGTTTTTTAGATTTCTAGCAGATAAGATCTAGTATTTTTTATGAACAAAACGCCTTTAATTTTTTTTCTTAGGAAACATATCTTGAGTCGTTCAATTATTAAGTTCAAAAACGAGTACTCTATGGTTTTTGTAACCAGTTAATAGGGCGAAGGCTCCAGTTTCCTATTTTCTAAGTCATTGAATCATTAAATCTAGAATCAACATTATGGTAAACTCCTTCGCAAATCATTTTGAGAGCGGAAGGTCGTAGACCCATCGAGTTTGGACTCATTTTAAAGAGCAAGTAAAGACCTTTATTTTGGCTCCATAAATTCCTTTTACAAGCATGCAACATCCAGGTAATTTTTGTCAAAACATTCGCATGATTTTTGCAAATAAGTTATCTATCATGAACTATTTTTGTATGGACTTCCCTCTCTAAAAATATAACCCTTTGTCACAGTTAAGTTTTCCAGTCGCAACTCTAACAATTTTTTTGTTTATATATTAAAGGCGTTTCATTGTTTGTCATTGCGTTATTTGCGGTGAACTCGGCCTCTGTGCCACTGCTACGTGAGCGTCTAGACCTTCTGAAGTGCGGGATGTTCGACGCATCCATGGACCTGTTGTGCGTTCTGTAACATATAAGTCAGACATTTCATTAGTCTTTGAAGTGGCAATGGGCAAGACACATTGTGCGAAGATTGATGACCGATGGGGCCGAAAAGTTCTAGAGTGGCCACGAACTGGTAGGCGCAGTGATTAGACTTCTCACAAGATGAACCGACCTGTTCAGGATCACGGAAAATTACTGGATGCAGACAGCACAGGACCGGTCGTTGTGGCGAGGTTTGGAGATGATCTATATCCAGCAATGGACTATAGGCTGATGATGATGATTTCAACAATAACATTTTTTTTGGACAGGAGTAAATCTCAAATCTTTCCACACCGCACGAGGCGTGTAGAACTGCACTGAAACCTCCTGCCGTTTGCGCTCACTTTCGCCTGACTGATGAGAAACACGAGATTGTGCGTGTAACACGACATCCTCTTCAACAGCCCTTCCGATAGACAAGTTTACAGATCCACCTTAAATAAAAAAATTTCTAAAATATAAATTACCTCCACTATTTTCACTTTTCTGCGTGATCAACTGTCTGTATTCAGTCGATAATCGTCGTCTTCCGTGTTCATATTTGGTTTCTTTTGCGAGTAACGCTTCTCTCTGCATTTGGACTCTCAGTTCGCTTGGCATTTCAGGAATGAATAGTTGCATTAGACCCGTCAGGCCGAAAACTACGTGCTGTGAAAGAAATAAATATTATTTTTAGAAGTAATAATTTTATGAGGCGTCTTCAAAGGTCGTTGTGAGCGAGGCATTGACATTTCTGAGTGACGGTAATCATGCTACACCAGGTCCCTTCATCTAGTCCCTTGGTCCATTTGTCCACATGTCAAGATGAAAGAAACCGACTTCTATTTATTATATTTAAAAAAAACTATCAGTAGCTTAGTTTTATGAAATTCATTTTTTTTATTGCCACGGAGGCAGACGAACTAACGGCCCACCTGATCGTAAGCGGTTACCGTCGCTCATGGAAGACATTGCGGGGCCGCTACCTACAGCCTACCCTTAAGGATTCTCTTCAAGCCTCGTTTGAAGAAGGACAAGTCATAGCGCTCGAGAAACACCGAAGAGGGGAGCCCATTCTATAGGTGGCAAAAAAGTATTCTTGAAACGGACCGTGGATGACCGCGGTGGTTCCAAAAAATAAGGGATGAACTCCACCTCGACGGCGGGTAGTGCGATGATAGAAGGGAGATGTTGGTATCATCTCGAACAATTCCTCCGAACACTCCCCGTGGAACAGCCGGTACAATATGAGATTATCAAACGAACTTCAAGGTGTTTACTTTGTTAATTCAGAAACAGTTTCCAGTAGTTTAGTAAAGTGACTTGTGTAACAGATGATGCTTACAAATTTAATTCAACCTTGGTAAAATTACAATTTTCGATCAACAATAGCATACCACCATAATACTTCAAGTCATTTCACTATCTGAATAACAGATGGCGCTTATAATAACTTAAGACTACCAATAGAGGGCGCTTACCTCAAAAACGACAGCGAAAGCGAGTCGAGCGGCGAACAAGTGCCAGTAATGCGATAATAGACCGTATGGGTCCACATCATGGGGCGGATTACGGTAACCACGGTAGGCGCATTGCAGTACATTTATTTCATTACTCGTTATTTCACAGTGTACTTTGAATGTGACTTAATAAACAAATTGTTATTTCTTTGGTTCATTATTGTTGTAAAATCAATATAACTTGATTGCAAATTACCTGTCTTACTTGTTTTTGATATTATTATCCATTAGGCTGCACAGATTGAACTTTGAAGCTTCAATCTTCAAACAACAGATGAGGTTATCACACTTCAAGCTACTTTCACTATCTGAATAACAGATGGCGCTATACTTCAAGCTACTTCCAATCCCGAATAATAGATGGCGCTTACCTCAAAAACGACAACGAAAGCGAGTCGAGCCGCGAACACGTGCCAGTAATGCGGTGATAGACCGTATGGGTCCACATGATGAGGTGGATTGCGGTAACCACGGTAGGCGCATTGAGGAGGATCTACTTCGTTTTCATCTGCGCCCCATTCTTCTTTGTAGTCTGATGTGTTAAATACTGAAATAGAATTATTATTGATACAGATACAAATAATGATCTAAAGGGAGTCAACTAAAAACGATATTTCTTACAAAAACTGACGCTGTGTATTTTAGGAGTTTCTGATTATAAATGATTATTTAGCGTCGAGTGTCAGAGATCTATTTAGTCAATAAGGTTTCGGGGAATGCGATGGTGTGTCGAATTTTGAGTGGAATTTCTTAAGATTTGAAAAAATACTGAATTAATTACCATTTAAGAGATTTCAAACAATTTTGTTTCCCTAAATGTGTTTTCCTGTTTACCTAAATCTTTAAACTACGCAAAGGATTTTAATTTCAATAGACAGAATGTTTCAAGAAGAAATGTAAAAACAATGATTATTTTAGAGATTTTCAATGAGACATCGAAACTTTTATATTTTAACGTTTACATTAGAAACTTTGTAACATACACGAAATTTTGCGTAAAAAGATCTTCGCAAGGCACATCGAATTTGAAACTTACAACGATTATCTTCCAAGCCTAAAATAAAACTTAATTTATAAAAAAAAACTTGAGAGGTGTCAAGGGACACCCGGATGGAACGAGTTCCTTTCGATTAAAACGTATCTAATAAAAATTATTTCCTTTCTTAACGCGCGATAAGGAACGTGTTTTAAAATATTTTGATCACAGTGCCATCTAGCGATAATCATCTAAAACAAAAAAGTGTCGTGACAACTTTTTCGTAAGATTTTTTTCCGTCTAGCCCCCGACACAACGCGCGATAAGGAACTTCGTTCCAACTATAATAATATAATTGTATACTTACAAGACAAAGAATGGTCGATATATCCAGCTAAAGTGTTATCCGGTGAATAAACATACTTGTATACCATACGTGGAATAAAATCACTTGTGTAAGCTATCACGAACGCCTGAAAATAACAAAAATATTAACACCAATCAACTGGGAACCAAATTTGGCGTTTGTCTAATAGTGCCATCTTTGACAGCCACAGACGAGTGGATAATCGATTCGTGCAGTAATCGTTACTCCAAAAATAGGCCAATTTAAGAGAGGTTCAGCTCAAATTTGTTTTTGATTGACTTCCAAAAAGGAGCAGACGACGTGGCACTGGTCATACGTAAATAAAAATAACAATTTATTTATTACTTACATTTGATACCACAGCAGCATAAGTTATCCCTCTCAGTATTCCATACCTGAAAAATTAAAAAATAATAATATTTTTTTTATAACTCAAAAAACCTTCGGTAATTACTAATGGATATAATTATACACTTTTTTATAAATCATTTTACAAACCATTCTGTGCTTGTCTGATAATCTGAAAGTTTAACGAAACCAACAAAAATCTTTAAACCTTGATAATTGGCCGTTCGTCCGTCGTTATCGTAAATGTATGAACTCCATAACTCACCAAGCACCAATATCTTCAACTCTCTCCGCTAGAGGGCGCCTTGCTTGAGTGACCATCTTGTAAGCATCCAGCCGAATCTCAGCAATATTGTTTAATAACGCAAACAATGGCGCCAAAGGAAACGCAGCCACGAAGAGAGTCACAAAACCGTATTGTAGAACTGTGAAACAATAACTAAATCAACGGCGAGTACTTGAATAGACATAACCAGGTGGCCAGGATAATACAACAACTTGCTCTGAAATACGCCTTTATTGAATCCTCTGTATTTTACCAGTATCAGCCTAGGTCAGTATTTGATAATGGGCAATACAAGTAAAACCAGCCCATACTCGACGGGTCTTTTTTAGCACAAGAGTTCCTATGACTACCGACTTCATCATCAGATCAGCGCCATTTTGTCATAATCTTATAATGTTACGCGAAATCCACGTGCAAAATGTCAGCTCAATCGGAAACCGGGAAGTTTGTCAAATGTAGCTTGCAACCCGAACTTACATAACTACATCCAGTGCAAGTTAATATAAAGCTTGTAACACGTACTCATCTCCAAATATTCATCAAACAACGCCAGTCGGCCAGGGTCTTGGAGGTGATAGTCCTGTTCCCAGGCCATGTGGGGCTTGCTCGGGTCCCTGGTCACGGCGCGGTGGGAGCGACGACGCCACCAGTTGTGAAATTTACTGTTGGATAAAAGATAGTGTGGAATGATAGGATAGAATTTTTTTCCAGGGGACCCAAATTCAAATCATTTATTTTCAAAGTTGATGTGGACACATACATTTTGAAATATTGAATAAAAAAAAATACTAGCAGCCGTTCGCTATAATTGCGCCTCCATCCTGAGAAGAACCGGCGCAAGAAACTCAGCGGACATGTCTTTTTTTAATTTAATTTGTGGACTTCCCTGTACTTACTTGAAATAATGATTTTAGCGAATTTTGCTGGGAAAATTTCCCCAGCGGTTTAAAAATTTCACTCGGTATAGGATGCAGTGGCGTAGTCTATTTCTTAGAAAGAGAAACCGATGTATAAAGGATCCTTACAAGCAGTGGCGTGCACAGACATTTTGGCCAGGGTATGCAGTTGCATAGTTAACGCATTCCTTAGTACCGTTATTGTAACTACCGGTAATTCAGCAAGTAGTTAACTATCTTCATACACAACTAGCTTATCCGTGCAACTTCTCGTCGGCTCGTCTGCCTACATGGCAATAAAAAATATATTTTGAAAACGTTTAAATCGTTTTCAATGATAGTCAGTTTTCTTCAGTATTAAAAAATAATTCGATTCATCAAAATTTTATTAAATTTCAGAAAATACCATAACTTGTGTCTGCTGACATTGCAGAGATCCATGAGCAACGGTAACCGCTTACGATCAGGTGGCCCATTAGCACGTCAGCCTACAAGACAATAAAAAAAAATCTCGGTGATGTAAATTTAAAACTTACATTGAAAACAACAAATTATACTTAGAAACAAAGACACTTAGAGAAATAGATAATATCGCTAAGTAATGCATTTTAAATGTCAATGATTTACGGAATACGTCCTTGAAAACGACAAAGTTTATATTTGTCGTCAATAGATGTCGCTGAACGATTTCGTCAAACCACTAAATCGCGGTGACGAGGTGAGAACCAAATATTATATAAGTTCAAAGGACATTATAAAACATTTTTTTGTTTACTTTAAGATTACCGCGTTTCGAACACTCACAAACTCTGCAGCCTTTTAATACAAAACACAGATTTATGTTCGAAATTAAAAAAACCTTATTAAAAATAAAGTCCCTTATTGATATTGAGAATAATTAGATCACAACTCAAATTAATGTTATCCATCAATTTGAATTCATATGAATTGAAACGTTGGAAATCTTAGCGCAAATTATGCAAAATATTATCCATCAAACTACAAAATTAAATAATAATAACAGAATGAAACGCTCAGCTTAATAACCAAATAAGAAAGATGAATTTGGTAGTTAAAATATAAATGACCATGACAAAATGAATCAAAATAAGAAATAAATAACATTTAACATTAAATAATTAACTTCAACATTTGTAACTTAAGCAGACTTACCATAATAAAAGATTAACAGGTTTTTCATGATAAAATTAACCGAAATCATCACTGAATTTAATCCACTGTTGTCACTTAAAATTTAACTCATCTACTAAAATAATTTTGAGTTCGTCTCCTTTTTGTATACTTTATCACACAAAAAAAATAAAACTAGTATAAAACAATCGCATTTAGAACTCATTTCATTCACTATACACACAATTTATCAATAATATTAAATTGCAAAATAACCTTTCTCTAAAACCATTAAACAATAACAAACAAAAACAAATAACAATATGGCCGTCGCACGCAAAATTCGAATAAATTAACTTCGCGTTACTGTGCTCCGGTTTGTATTGCAAAATTGACAGTTTCACTTTGGTCGTATTATACGGAAGCACTGCTTACTTGATTCTCATAATTTTCCTTAGAGCTCTGTTCGAATGTCATTTTTTTTGAATGAACAAATAATTTTATGAACGAAATCGTACGATTTTGCAAAAGCAGAACTATTTGCTGCTTCTGTCGCCAGGGGGCCGGTCTCAGTGAACGAGCGAGAAAGTATAGAACGAGAAAGTATAGAAAATTAGACCGTATTGTGTGACATTACGGTGTAAGTTTAATTGATGTGATTTTGTTTTTGGACATTTATCTTATTAATAGGATGAAAATTTAAAATGATGTTCTTAATATTTTAAGACTAGTATCATTATTATGAGTTTAGTGATGGTATAACATTAGTAAAAAATAATTTTGACCCTCAAAATGATTTATTTGTAGATTTTTTTTTCGAAAAAACTTTTTTATTTAATTTGACTTTCGTGGTATTCTGTTCCCGGTTATGTTAGGGTATGCAGTGCATACCTGCTTGTATGGACCGCACGCCACTGCTTACAAGAATGCTGGCATCTCTTGTTAGTCTATGACTATTAAATATCGATGGGGAAGCCGATAGGAATGGAGTTCTATACAGCCTTCGCCACTGATAGGGTGGATTTTTGATGTTAATATTAAAGGACGTAAGTATTTTTTCTGATATAAAACAGTACTGGGACACGCGATTGATTTGACATTCATTTTATACAAAACGATCTAAATTGGTATAAAATTGATTACAGAACCGCTGTTTTCATTAAAAAAATACTCTATGTATATTATTTACAAAATGTGTGACGTCACACTAGGGGAGGACTCATAAATGTGACAAGCTGTGACAAGAGGGGGGAATGGGGATTTATGGATTGCCCCTAAACTGCTGTTACAAACTAAAAAACAATCTGTTTCCTATAAAAATGGACGAACACAAACACTCACGAACTTACGGGAATCCCAACTCCAAGAAATTATTGAAGAACTGCTTTCCTATCATGATGATGGCTAACTGTATACACAGTTCTGACAGACAACCGGCCGGGTCGCAAATATCTCCTTTTAGCTTGAAGAACTCCGATTTCCTAGCTTGATCGTCACCAGGGTAATCATAGAAACGGCCCTGGAAAGATTCTGGGTTTCAAGACCGTAGGCAGACGAGCTAACGAGCCACCTGATTGTAAGCGGTTACCGTCGCTCATGGACCTCTGCATTGCTAAAAGGTACTGTGGGGTCGCTTGGGGGTGGCGCTAAGGCAAAGAGTGCCGTATTCCCGCATTCTGGGTTCTGGCCTCAGCTGGGGTTCGGACGCTGAGTGTGAGCGGTTTGAGGTTTTAGTGCGATTCAACTCTCACATACTTAAAGCCAGATTGTTTTTTTGCCACGCCCCATCCGGCTGTGGAATGAGCTCTCCTCTTCGGGGTTTCCCAAGCGCTATGACTTGTCCTTCTTCAAACGAGGCTTGAAGAGAATCCTTAAAGTTAGTTGCGGGGCAGTGTCTTTGGACGATGATTGTAATTTAGCATAGACCTTTTTAATGTCAGAGGATACTGTTACCTACGACCGACCTAATTCAAGTCTCGTTCGAAGAAGGACAAGTCTTAACAAATAGCGGTCGGAGAATTTAGCACTATATCCTTTATATCGTTATCATCATCAGCCTATAGACGTCCACTGCTGGACATAGGCCTCCCCCAAACCCCCCACAATGATGAGCTGTGACCAGTGACCTCCTCTGACCAGGTTGCCTACGCTGTAGTCATGTGCTTTTACCAGTTTAAGTTGAGTTGGTAAACGAGTTTACGATCCATCTGATGGTAAATTACCTTGAAGAAAGCGATATAAATCAGCGAAGAGTAAAAGTTCATGAATTCGAAGAAGAATATCTTGAATGTGTATG
The DNA here is from genome assembly GCA_030269945.2 of Trilocha varians. NCBI lineage: Eukaryota > Metazoa > Arthropoda > Insecta > Lepidoptera > Bombycidae > Trilocha > Trilocha varians. The sequence continues at coordinate 13,082,772 of AP028278.1, read as the reverse complement.
AATCTTCATATTCTGTCTGCGTTCTAGGATTCTCCATGTTAGTTAAATAAACAGCTACTTTTGCATATATCTGAAAAAAATATTATTATAAGTTTTAAAAATGATGTAAAATAGGCATGACGACTGCATCAAATATTCAAAGATTTAATGATATTATCCACTCAACTGGGATTGGCAACCAAATTGGTTTGTTTATAAACTTATTCAGACACTCGCGGTTTTCTATAATACTTTCAAGCATTTTCAACGGGTTCTTACCACGATATTTAATTAATTGAGTTGTCTCGATATTTCGTGATAAGAACCCGTTGAAAATGCATGAAAGTATTGGTTTGTTTACCTACTTTTGGCAAATCTGTGGCAGGAGCCAAAATTGAGCACAGTTCTATAACTTGTTTTGTTTACATTTTTTAATCGTCTCTTATTTTACAAAGATAATATATTTTCGCTGAAAATGCAATACAGTGTCGTTTAGTAGTAAAGATTTACAAAAATATAAGGTTTATTAAGAATCAAAATTAAAAATTTTTGGAAAAAAATATTTTTAAAAAGGGGCTCAAACACGGTATTGATTCCGAACGAAGTCCCCAGTTTCGTCATCTAGCGAATAGTGACGTCCCCAGTTGAGTGGGTATAGGAAACGTAACATGTAAAAGAATTTAAAACACTGATTTGATTTTGCTTAAAACATAAAAATATTGCAATCGGCCATTTTGACTCAAACGCCAACAACATCGGATGATGTCACGATTAGGTAAACAATATAAAATTGACGTTCGCTATTGGTTGCGCCATGACACTTTTGCGTTTGTTTACCTAAGAGTGACGTCAAACGCGACGCCATGACACTATGGGCTGTTTTCGCGCACTATTTGAAATGATAATCTAAAAACGGCTTGAAACTTAAACTTTGCATTGTTACCGAAATAAAGCTGTTTTCGTAAATAGTAAGCGTACCCAAAATATGGAAGAGGATTTAATAATCTTTCGTCATGTCTAATACGCTTACCCTGGTTAAAATCATGATGATGATCAAGTTGATCATGGCTGCAGTCATAGCAGTGAAGATCTTCGCGTGCCTTTGAATGAAGAACCCTGAACCGCCGTAGATGACTGACACCATAGAAATCCTGTATATTATTGTACCTAATACCGCACCCATTACTATTGCTATCTGTGGAAGAAAAAAGGAAGTTAAATACAAGCCTGGATATCATGTAGCAGTAGAGTGCTAGCTAATACAAGTAAAACGAACACACACGTCGGGTCTATCTTGTTTAGTACAGGAGTTCCTATAGCTACCGAATCCATCATCAGGTCAGCGCCATGGTACCATATCATTGTATTGTCAAGCGATATACATCTGCGTGCAAAATGTCAGTTCAATCGGAAACCGGGAAGTTTGTCAAATTACATCCAGTGCAAGTAGAAAAATATTAGTTATCTTTAACACACGAAATCATTAAAAAAAAATGATTTTCAAAATTATGCCATGAGATATACACCACAGTTACGACATCTAGTGACGATTTGACATACACAGTTTTTTAAATAAAATTATCGCTACCATTTATAAGGCGATGGACAGCACAAAGTACGCTATATATTTTTTGTGAGTGGTTATTTCTTACCATGAATAAAACAGCGCTGCTAGTAGCCACATATCTCATTGTCTTCTGCCAGGCCGGTAGATACGGCTCCTTCTCTCTCGTCACTGGGTTAGTACGGAATGTCTTCACTGAAGTCTCGAATTCTGGTCGTGGGTCCTCATCCTGGGTTATAAAATTAACTTATATACATAATGGCTTTTGCCCGCGACTTCGTTCGCGTGGACTTTTTTATAATTATAAAGGCGAAAGTTTGTAATTATGAATGGATGTATGGATGTTTGTTACTCTTTCACGTAAAAACTACTGAATTGATTTGAATGAAACTTTACCACAATATAGCTTATACATCAGAATAACACATAGGCTACAATTTTTGATAAAACGGGACGAACCTGAAGTCCACGCGAACGAAGTCGCAGGCGAAAGTTAGTAATATATATTAGATTATGATATGCTTAAATATCGTGGTGGCCGAGTGGTTCAAGTGTTTGCCTTCCGCACGGGAGATTGCGGGCTCAAAATGGGCCGGCTTGTACCTCTAAATCTTAAAGTGAAAAAGATTTATGTGCAATTTTTGTTCATAGAAATAGCCGGATTCCCATATGTGGGGCTTGAACTGTACCTCCAACCACGCACACTTGGTGTGCGAACCCCGGCTGAGGCCAGAACCCAGCACGGGGATATGCCGGGCACGACGCGTTACGCACTACCGCATTTGTTATCGTCACGACACATCAGAATATATATGCAATCTTCTCACAGTCAAAGTGTCTATGTCAAAATACAATTTTTTTTTTGGTTGGGAGGAAATCGTCGGACTTCCACTCCTCCACAAAACCTCCCACCGCTCACGCTCGGCGTCCGATCCCCGGCCGGGACAGAACCCTGCACGAGGCTGGTAGGGGTGACAGGACGCGTTCGCGATTGTCGCTCACGTATCGCCCCGTCACCCCCCCACGTCGAACCGGCAGTCGTCGGTGCAGCGACCACCGGCTCCCTCGGAAGGCGGGCCAATCAAAGCCCGCCGAAATGGGGCCGCGTGATGGAAGGTCTCCTTCGGCTCAGGCCGGGTCAGAACCAGCCTGGGTCGGGGAGCGCAGCTTACCATCCCCCGGCAGCTGGTACAAAGGGTGTGCGCTAAGGCCTAGCGCAGCACCCCTCGGGTCCGGTGTTGGTGGACCCGGTACTCTCAGGGGGCTCACCCAGTCCTCCAGGACAGGGCGAATCGCCTCGACGGTGCTTAGGCCCCAGCTGGGGTTGGCCAAGAGTCTCGACCACGCCTCCAGCACGGACCGCCGAGATTGGGCCTTCCGGTCCCGTATCGCGACTCTGAGGGGACGCACAACGCCCAGAGCAAGGAGGTCGCAACGCCAACAATAGTAGTCGGTGAGCGCCTCCGCCTCCAGATCCCAGAGCGGCGTCCTCGTCAAAACACAACTTGAAAACACTTAGTTCTAAAATCGAAATTTTTTTTTTGTTTCTTTTTTTAGTTTAAAAGTCAATAATAACAATTTACTTACATAGTCAACACCACCCAAGTCCCACTCCCATCTCAAAACAGATTGCTTCCTTTTCCAAAGCTCAAGGAATGTTGTAGCTGAAAACATAAAAAATCAGTAGTGTAACTTTAACCTCAAGCTGAACAATTTAAACTTAATCTAATAAATACATCTTGATGCATAATTCAATCTATTATTACATCCTTAAGTACAACTCAACTCAAATCAGACACCTTAAAATATAACTCAACTCAATCAATACATCTTAAAATATAACTCAACCTAAATTATACATTTTATAGTATAACGAAACCAAATTAGTAGTTATATCATAAAGTATCTTCTTCTTCTTCATTTCCTATGTCCCCAAGGTGGGGTAGAGGGCTTCCACAGTGCTAAAAGTATAGTATAGTATAAAGTATAGGTCAGTCAAAATTGAAATCAATCCAAAAAACTACATTTTAAATAATAACTCAACTCAATCAATACATCTTAAATAATAACTCAACTTAAACAATACATCTTAAAAAATAACTCAACTCAAACAATACATCTTAAATAATAACTCAACTAAAATATCTTAAACTCAAACTTACCCCAAAAAGACATAAAAATAGCGAAGAACACAGTCGCGGGGTTATCGAAGAGATACGTCAGTTTTGCAAATAAACACGAATCAGCTAGAGTTTGGTATTTACAAGCTTTGTCACAGAGAGGACATAATGTCGTGTTCCCGGGACCATTGAGGTCACAGATCTCCTTGCTGAAAACAAAAGTATACTGGGTCCCAAAACTATGCGACATGAACGGGAAGTAAGTACCTTATACAGGGTGGATCTGTAACTTTGGACAATCTGACGTCACTTTTATTTTAGGAATTGGATAAAAAAAAAAATCATCATAGTATGGAAGTTCGCAACGATAGTCGTACGTTTTGTCGATGTCGGATGCAGATGTCGAAATCTATGCGGAAGTTCAGCATATGCGGATGCGAATACTCGCAACAACACTGGTTTAAACTTGCCACAACACTAATCATCGAAATCGGTTCACCAACCATTTTATTGGTTATTTTTAATGTTTACTAACCTGGGAATGTTATCATCAGATTCCATGCTAGCCAATCCGTATAGGAAACAAAGGGTTCCCACTATCGCTGGGGCGTATAACATCTTTGTATAGAAACCTAGCCAGCAGAAGTACAACCCTATTTTGTCCCCGAAATACCTTCGGACGAGCCATAGAGGCTGCTTTTTATACCATTTTGAGGGTCTCGCCCATTCTAGGTATAATAGCTGAAAAAACATTTATTTATTATTACACAAAACAAAATAAAAATAGTCGTGGTGAGGTAGTGGTCGAAGCGCTTTCTTCCGAACGGGAGGTCGCGGGTTCAAATCCGGCCGGCTTGTACCTCTAATCTATCTAAATATGAAAAAGATTTTTGTGCAATTTTTCACAACACCACTGGCTAAAAACGGTGAAGGAAAACATCGTGGGGAAACCTGCATGTCGGAAAAGGGTTCTAAAAATCCTATGAAGATATATGAAGTCCCCAATCCGCACTGAGCAAGCGTGGTGGACTATGCCTAATCCCTCTTCTGAAGAGACCTGAGCCGAACAGTGGGCAGTAATGGGTTGGTACAGAGACAGTACAGAGAAAACAAAATAAAGTCAAATCATGAATTATTACAAGGTTTCAGGTACATTATTACTCGGCTAGACTATACCCCTAAACATGTGTGTAACAAATACAGGGTGGATCTGTAACTTTGGACAATCTGACGTGGGGTGAATGACCTGTCGAAATACAACAAAGCACCATTTTTATTTTTTGGATCGGTTAATTTTTTTTTCTGACATTGTATGGAAAACGTATGACTATCGTTGCGGACTTCCATACTATGATGAAATTTTTTTTTTATCCAATTCCTAAAATAAAAGCGGTTCTAAGTTGTACTCCGAAAGGCAGATTGTCCATAGTTATAGATCCACCCTGTATAGCCTATAGCCTTCCTCGATAAATGGACTATCCAACACTGACAGAATTTTTCAAATCGGACCAGTATAGATTTTTATTTATTTTCAAAGTCAAAGTCAAATCATTTATTTCAAAGTAGATGTGGACACACATACATTTTAAATGTCAAAAATAAAATCAAAAGTATTAGGTACCACCAGTTCGTTAAAAATGACGCCTCCGTCCTGAGAAGAACCGGCGCAAGAAACTCAGCGGGCATGTCTTTTTTTAATTTAAAATGTTTTTTTTTTAAATATTGTTTTACAATGTTTTTGTTTTTACAAATGTATCAATTGAAATCGCCCGGGACGAGCACCTCATTCTCATTTTGTGCAGTCATTTATATAATCATTAAGTTTATAATATGCTTTAAAGCATAGCCGTTCTTTGATAACTCTCTTAAACCTATTTATAGGCAATGTTTGAACGGTCACTGGGATTTTGTTATAAAGCTTTACAGACAAACCCTGGAAAGAATTACTTATTTTATGTAATCTAGTTTTATTATAGTAACTCTCTCACCCTCCTATCTGTGACTGATCCATCTGACATATCAACGTCATATCTGCCTTCATGAAGCGGGAAACATCCTAGATAAGTACTATCATTTAGCAGTCTTCTAATTCCCATCTGAAAAAAACAGAAATAACTTTAATCATGAAGCTTGAAGAAAACTTAGAGGTTCCAGGTCTTCAAACGAGGCTTGAGGAGGGTCCTTAAAGTTAGGTCGTAGGTAGCGACCCCTCAGTGTCCCCTGACATTGCAGAGGTTCATGAGCGACGGTAACCACTTACGATCAGGTGGCCTGTTGTTGGCTCGTATGCCTACATGGCAATATTTAAAAAAAATGTAGGTAGCGCAGTCTCCTCTGATAATGCAGAGGTCCATGAGCGACGGTAACCGCTTACGATCAGGTGACCCGTTAGCTCGTCCACATACAAGGCAAAAAATACATATGACCAATGTAATTTTTGATTGTTTTTTTGTTATTATTTTTAATGTGTGTAAAAATCTGGCTTGAAGGACCACAAAAATTTGTTGGATACTATAAGAACAACAATATGGTGGGAAACACTTGTACCTTCTGCCTATCGGGTGTCCCTTGACACCTCTCAAGTTTTCTTTTTATTGCCATGTAGGCAGACAAGCAAACGGGCCACCTGATCGTAAGTGTTTACCATCACTCATGGACCTCTGCAATGTCAGGGGACACTGAGGGGTCGCTACCTACGACCTAACTTTAAGGACCCTCTTCAAGCCTCTATTTATTACTTTACCTTTGTTTCATTATTGTCATATTTTACTCTTAATAATATCTGCATCACTAGTAAACTACGTTGCGCCGGTGAAAACTGAGTGTGCCGATCTTTCACGAGGAACCTAAAAAGTAACAAATTTATTTTAAGAAAATTTTAAATACATGCTTTTAAGATCCTGGATATAATGCATCAGTAGACTAGCTAATACAAGTAAAACGAGCACAAACACGACGGTTCTAAATTTAGTACAGGAGTTCATAGATCTTGTGTGGGTATATAAGGAATTTGACATAGCCAAGATAAAGGTCTCTCCCTGCCCTTTAAAATGAGCCCAAACTCGATGGTTCTACGACCTTCCGTTGTCAAGATTATTTAAAGGGGTCACAACTATTTGGTGGGGGGTGGCAAGTACCATTTTTAGTAGATCCAGTATAGGTATTAATATTATGGAACCTATAAATTATAATAACTTTTGGAAGATACAGCTGACTTGTCGATAAAAACTTTGAACTTTTTGTTTACATTCGCATTCGTATATGTCCTAAAAATGGCATATGTGGGAGTTGAACCGCACTAAAACCCCCAACCGCTTACACTCAACTTCCGAACCCCGACTAAGGCCAGAATCAGCACGGGGTTATGCGGGACGGCGCGACGCGTTACGCGCTACGGCACATCTCTAGTAGTTACTATACGTACTGTTCTTCTCTCCTAACTCCTTTATTCTCGGTGGCTGCGTAAAACGAGGGTTCAGGTTCGATCCTGCTGTGTTCGTACTCGTAAATCTGTTTCCACAATCGACGCCATTTTGAATACCATCGTTTGTCTCTTTCTACTTGTTTTTCGTCGCTCTGAAAATAAAAAGAAATACATGTTACGAACTTTTTTTCACATATTTCGAACTCTTTATATTTCTTGTTTTTATTTTTAATAATTTTTGTATCTAGAACGTTTTATAATTTTAGTTTATGATGTTTTTTGTCACTTGAAGGCAGTTTTGTTGTGAACACAGATGAAGAAACTTGTTTTATTATTGTATACCAAATTCCATAAAATATCATAATCGGCTAACCTATATAGAGCTGTTAGAGGCAGTCGATTATATTTGTTTTAAAGAAATCTTTAAAATACAAGCTTTTAAGATATCATGTAGCAGTCTAGAGCTAATACAAGTAAAACGAGCCCAAACACGACGGGTCTATCTTGTTTATTACAGGAGTTCCTATAACTACCGACTGCATCAGATCAGCGCCATTTTGTCATATTATAGCATTGTCACGCGATATACATCTGCGTGCATTTCAGCTCAATCGGACACCGGTAACTTTATCAAATTTAACTCGCAAGATTCCACCTAAACTTACATAGTTACATCCAGTGCAAGTTAATAACGGACTTACCCAGGCCCTCACAGATATGGATATGAACCTCTTCGTAGGTAGTTTCATACCTATCACTTCAGCCAGTCTCATCTCAGTCTTCCAAGGTATATGGATTTTCAAGAACCAGGTCTTTTCGTCAAAAGACAGACATTTGTTTTCTAGCTCTAATTCTAGACCTTCTCTTATTAAATTTTCCTGTGAAATGGAGAAGTGGCAACTAATATTAATTTGTAAAAATAATATTCTTATACAGGGTGGATCTGTAACTTTGGACAATGTGACGTGGGGTGAATGACCTGTTGAAATACAACTTAGAACCACTTTTATTTAAGAAATTGGATATTTTTTTTCATCATAGTATGGAACTCCGCAACGATAGTCGTACGTTTTCCATACAATGTCAGAAAAAAAAGTTTAGTTGTATTTCGACAGGTCATTCACCCCTCGTCAGATTGTCCAGAGTTACAGATCCACCCTGTATACTGAATGTCCCAGAAAATAATGTTAAGCGGAGGTCCAGAGATACACCTTTATGTACCCGAAAAACTCTGTATAAACGAATAACTGGACCAATTTGGCCAATTATTTTAAAATGTAGCTGAATAATGTGTTTATAGAATAAAATTGGCTAATAGCCTCTTCAACTGGGAACTGCACCAAAAATGGTTTATTGCGTATGCTCACCGAGACCAGAAACTGCACGGGGTTATGCGGGGCGGCACGACGCGTTACACAACGCCAATATTGCGACACCAAACAAACCATTGTTCTGAACAAACTTCTGACATATCATAAAGTTTGTCTCCAACATGCCTAATCTCAGGAGACCTGAGCCCAACAGTGGGCAGTGGTTGTTACAGTACTCACATGGAATGTTCTTCTGTAATCCCTCTTCTTCGCCTCAGCTTCAGTCATAACACCATAGTCTTCTTCTTCGTATGCCAAAACCATGTCTATACGCCGTCTACCATCTCTGAACATGAGGGATTCCGGTTCTAAACCCTGTTAATAAAATACTTTTACAAGCTTTTGGAACGAAGTTCCTTATCGCGCGTTATCGAAAGGGGGCTAGACGGAAAAAAATCTTACGAAAAGTTGTCACGACACTTTTTTGTTTTAGATGATTATCGCTAGATGGCGCTGTGATCAAAATATTTTATTTAAGTATGAGAGAGACAGACGTTTTAAACTAACTAATTATTATAAATTAAAAAATAAAATTTTATTACAATTCCCTCACTAATTAATCGAAAGGAACTTCGTTCCATCCGAGTGTCTCTTGACACCTCTCAAGTTTATTATTTTTATTTTTTTTATTTATTCATGGAAAACTTACAGCCTAATGAACAATAGTAATACAAAGAAACTTAGACTAATGAAAATTACAGGGCCAATTATAAGTCCTCACCAATAGTGGTTAAAGAAAAATGTAAACTTTAAATTTAATTGCGCTAAACCTACATGCATATACAGGGTGGATCCGTAACTTTGGACAATCTGACGTGGGGTGAATGACCTGTCGAAATAAAACTTAGAACCACTTTTATTTAGGAATTGGATAAAAAAAAATTACATCATAGTATGGAACGCAACGATAGTCGTACGTTTTCCATACAATGTCAGAAAAAAAAGTTTAACCGATCCAAAAAATAAAAATGGTGCTAAGTTGTATTTCGACAGGTCATTCACCTCACGTCAGATTGTCCAAAGTTACAGATCCACCCTGTATATCATACTTACTTCAGGATTTATTTCACCCAAGTTTTCGTCCTTTTCTTTAAGATTATTCGGAAACGAAGGTTTTCTGTCATCTTTTGAAGGATATTCCGATGCCTTGCTTTCCGTTTTCGACTGAAATAGAAATAAATAAGAGGCTTCGAAATGGGTGAACCGAGTTAGTGGTTGCTTTTTTCATAGGGCGTGTTATTTCATTATTTTTATTGTACTATTTTAGATTAAACTGATATTTATTTGATACAATGTACCTATTTCTAACGTAAGTAATTATTATATCAGTTTAACGGCATTATTATATCAGTTTAACGGCATTATTATATCAGTTTAATGGCATTATTACATCAGCTTAGTAGCATATCCAATAATATAAAGTCGTGGTGGGGTAGTGGTCGAAGCGCGTCCTTCCGAACGGGAGGTCGCGGATTCAAATCCGGCCGGCTTGTACCTCTAAATCTAAATGTGAAAAAGATTTATGTGCAATTTTTCACAATACCACTGGTTAAAAACGGTGAAGGAAAACATCGTGAGGAAACCTGCATGTCGGAAAAGGGTTCTAAAAATCCTTTGAAGATATGTGAAGTCCCCAATCCGCACTGGGCAAGCGTGGTGGACTATGCCTAATCCCTCTTCTGAGGAGACCTGAGCCCAACAGTGGGCAGTAATGGGTTGGTACAGAATGGCATATCATTTTAAAGGCATTAAGATGCGGATTTAAGAGCAGTATTTTTTACCTGAAAACTAGGCAAAGGTGTCCCCGGTAATGCAGCATTAGATTTATTACTAAATCCTCCAGCTGCTGATGTGACATTCCTCACGAATCGCCATCCTCTTGCCTTTCCATCATCAGAGCTATCCGACCTTATTGATTTAATGTCATCTCGCAGGTGGATCTGAAAATTAATTTTATGTGAATATAATAATCGTCTTATGCACTCAACTGGGATGAAAATTGGTTTGTTTACTTATGCCAAGTCTGTCAGGAGCCAAATTGAGCACAGAGTGGCAGTAGTTCAGTGTAGTGTAGTGTTTACAATTTATTACCGTCTAATATATTACGGGTGTTAAAAAAAAAATGACAAAAATGTACCTTGTATTAGGTGTAGTTTAATAATAAATAATTACAAAAATATTGAATGGACTCTCGTCCTCGGTGTTTCCGGAGCGCTTACATATGTCCCTGTAGCGACTTAATGTACCGCTTTGATGTTGACTATGACTTTGAATATTACTCGGGTTTCGAAATAAATAAAAATGCGAAATTTGTTGAAAGCCAAGTTGGCGCGTCTAATTCTCGGTCAGTAATGTTACAATTTATTAGGATAGTGGGGTTGGGGAACGATGAAAAAGTTAATAGCAATAGGCCAATTGTTCCTGCGTCACAAAACGTCACACGATGTCGTACGATGTTCATTGGCTGCAGAAATCTTGGTTCAGAGAAGTGCGTTTTGCAGGAACTGAGATTTTGAGCATAGGATGCGATATAAGATAGCGTATGCGTGAACAGTCCCTCTTTAAACGAGACTTAAGAAAAATCTTGTATAGTAGGTGATAGATAACGGCCCTTCATCGCCCTGGCATTGCAGAGGTTCATGAGCGACGGTGACTGCTTACCATCAGGTGGGCAAACTCGTTTATCTATCTTGCAATAAAAAAAGGTACTGGTTCTGAACGAATTCTGGGAGACAGCGAGCACAGTGTAGACATCAACATTGACTTCCCAGACGAGTGGTTATATAGGGTGATTTTTTAAAGATGGTAGATACATATTGAAGGTAATGGATGATAGTTGATGGTCATATACAATCAATTGCATTGGTTCTAATACCAAAGAATATTCCTAAGTAAACACAACTTAAAAGTATCAACAGTTTATGCAAAATGATTTTCGCTCAACAGCTGATGTGTGTGGTGGAGGTGTGGGAGAATCACTTGAGGATAATTTTAACTATAAAAACATAGAAAATTTTCATTTTTTTTAATATTCCGTATTAGAACAGAATACTTCAGCCTCCTTCAATATGTACCATCATTAACAAATCACCCTGTATATACAAAATTATCGGGATATTTATTAAAAACGGACAAAAACGACCACAACACACAGATCGTACCTTTTTCTCGTCCGTTACAATCGGTATGCTCTGCAAAACATAGCTTTTGTAATATTAAAATAGTAATTAAAAAACTTGAGAAGTGTCAAGGGACACCCGGATGGAACGAAGTTCCTTTCAATTAATTAATGAGGGAATTGTAATAAAATTTTATGTAAATTTTATTTTAATTTTCATTTTATTTTAATTTAATTTATTTTAATTTAATTTTATATAAATTTAAATAAAATATTGATCACAGCGCCATCTAGCATTAATCATATAAAACAAAATTAGGAATTGTTTTAAAAGATTTTCATTACAGCGCCATCTAGCGATAATCATCTAACACAAAAAAAGTGTCGTGACAATTTTTCATAAGAATTTCCGTCTAGCCCCCTTTCGATAGCGCGCGTTAAGGAACTTCGTTCCAAAAATGTAACGAGTAACATAAGAATATAAAAATCTAATTTCATATCTTAAGGTAATAATGAAAAATATTGCCGCCATTTTGTGAAGGCAACCATTTTGAATTTCAAATCTAGTGAAACGCTTTTATGTAAACGGAATCCGGCATGAAGCGACTTGTTGAGTTGTTGCACCAGGGTGAAAAGAGAAGGTACACATTGAAGAATTAAGTAGATAATTACTTCAATTGGGCCTAAACGGTATTCTGTTGTTTTTAATTTAAATAAATCAAAGAAAATATGTGAATAGTATGCAAATGTTTTAAGTAAGTTGCATGGATTTGACCGAAAAGTTTTGGAGTGGCGGCCACGAACCGGTAGGCGCAATGTTCGTAGACCCCCCACAAGATGGACCGACGATCTGGTCAAGATTGCGGGAGGTCACTGGATGCAGATGGCGCAGAACCGGTCGATGTGGCAAAGTTTGGGGGAGGCCTATGTCCAGCAGTGGACGTCTATTGGCTGATGATGATGATGATGCATGGATGTAGCGTAGATATAGAGGGAAAGCCAAAGTACAGGCCTCCAGCCCAAACTCGATGACTTTACCTCTCGTTCTAGAGATAATTTTCGGGGAGTTTCAATTATTCAGTGGGGGAGGCAAGTTAGCTTTCCCTCGGGTTCTTGAGCTTCACTGCTCAGAGTCATTACGATGTGGATCCTATTTCCAAGGAGTTTTTTTTTTTTTTTTTCTGGCTCCACAGGAGTTACAGTGGTGGGAGTGAGAGGTAGGCAAATAACCAAATTTTAGGTTTTAGGACGAATAAAGGGAAGTCGAAGGGAATGGAGTTATATAGACTCTACGCCATTTGTAAAATCCACGTGTTAAATAAGTGTATATAGATATATTATTTATTTATTAAACTTTATGCACATAAATGGTACAATGGCGGACTTAATGCCTAAGGCATTCTCATCCAGTCAACCAAAGGTGGTGTATACATATTTATATTTTAAAGTCACCTTGTTAGCTGGACTCTCCATAATATCAGCCAATGATGTGCCGAACGCTGATTCAGGAGCGAGAGAATCAGTGGACTTCCAGAGTGGTTTGCTGTGCATTGGTGTGCCTGGCAAGGCTGACTCGTGACTACGACGACGGGCATCTGAAGTCTAGAATAATCAAACACTTTAAATACAAGCTTTTAAGATCCTGGATATCATGTAGCAGTAGAGTGCTAGCTAATACAAGTAAAACGAGCACAAACATGACGGGTCTATCTTGTTTAGTACAGCAATTCCTGTCTTCCGACTCTATCATCAGATCAGCTCCTTGATATATTATTGCATTGTCACGCGATATACACATGCGTGGAAAATTTCACCACAAAGTCAAAAATGAAACAAACCAGACTTCCATTTTCATGCATAGCACAAAAAATATCAGTCAAATGATTATCAAATTTAAATGAAATATGTCAAAAATGTCTGCTTTCTAACACAAAAAGAATCATCGAAATCGGTTCATACCGATGCAAAAACACACGACAAAACGTGAAATCTTTTCCATTAATAATTCATATTTTGAAACATTGATCCAAAAGTACTTGTGAGATCTTAAAAAATAGGATCCCATGACGACCTTCCATCTGCTAAACCTTAGCGGTAATAAACATGAACACCTCGACCTCTTCCCTTTTGGAAACTGGTCAAAAAGGGGGGTATTAAAAATCTATTTCAATGCTATATACAGGGTGGATCTGTAACTTTGGACAATCTGACTTGGGGTGAATGACCTGTCGAAATACAACATAGCACCATTTTTGGAACGAAGTTCCTTATCGCGCGTTATCGAAAGGGGGCTAGAAGGAAATTCTTATGAAAAAGTTGTCGCGACACTGTTTTTGTTTTAGACGATTATCGCTAGATGGCGCTGTAATTAAAATCTTTTAAAACAATTCCTTATTTTGTTTTATATGATTAATGCTAAATGGCGCTGTGATCAAAATATTTTATAAAACAATTCCTTTTATGTTTTATATGATTAATGCTAGATGGCGCTGTGATCAAAATATTTTATTTAAGTAATAATAATTAGTTTGTTTAAAACGTCTGTCTCTCTCTCTCTCTCTTATACTAATCGAAAGGAACTCCGTTCCATCCGGGTGTCCCTTGACACCTCTCAAGTTTTTATTTTTTGAATTGGTTAACTTTTTTTTTCTGTCATCGTACGAAAAACGTACGACTATCGCTGCGGACTTCCATACTATGATGAATTTTTTTATCTAATTCCTAAAATTAAAGTGGTTCTAAGTTTTATTTTAGTAATTCACCCCACGTCAGATTGTCCAAAGTTACAGATCAACCCTGTGTATACCTCATCCATGGCGCTGTCCGAAAGACTTAGTTCCGTCCTCGTAGTTGATGTGGAGCTATTCAAGTTATTCCAAGCATTATTGGTAGTCACGTTAGCTGTGGGTGGCTCGGAGTTGGTTCCATCTGTGAACAAAATACTATTTAGATCAAATGCCGTGATCTCTCAGTGTACTGTACTGTAACAACTCATTACTTTCATGCATTTTCAACGGGTTCTTACCACGATACACATATATCGGCACGATCAGAGCGATTAAAAACAATGAACCGCATAAATCGGCGATCGCAGAGCATGTGCTCGACTCGGGTTCCAATCACTGGATACAATAAAATTACATAATCCTCAGGTACTATCTTCTGAACGTCGTTACGTACCAAGGATGGTTAAAGAAGCTATCGAGATTTCAAGACATAACACTTTTAACAGGGGTGACGGCTTCAGATTATCGAGTATGTGGAATCCAGTGCTAAACACAACAGTCACTAAGGGTTCATGCTCAGAGAGTCTTGTAGATACAGTGAGTGTGGTGTGTCGTGATGTGAGTTCGAGTTCCAGTGGTACTACCCTACAAGTAGAAGTAGTAGAAGTAGAGTGGGCTTCGGCCTGATCACCATACACTACCTCGCCCGCAAGGAGATCTCCCTTTGGCCTTAAGTCCACTGTACCCACAACTGGTGACCCCGTCGAAGTCCACTGTAGTAGATTTCAGGTGTCGTATATATGCGAAGATTCTTGCAAATGTCATAACCGCGAGTCAGGATATCGCGCGCTATTATTGGTCGCCACGGAAGGAACAAACATAAAAAAAATACAGACGAATTGAGTACCTCCTCCTTTTTGGAAGTCGGTCAAAAATAACCACATCTAGGTACATGTATAATGAAGACATTCACACAACTATTATTTGCGAATTCATTCCACCTCTATAGACAATTAAACAGACAAAGAAACATTTTTTTTGACAACGTTACTAAATACCCATGTTTAAATTAAACATAATACTATGTTAAGAGCCGGAATAATCTTATTTGCTTCGTTTGGCAAACTTCCATGTCACGGTAGTAAGCACCACGTGATGTGTCGAATGTAATATATGGGAGTGTATTACACGTGGTAATATTATAATACTTTCATGCATTTTCAACGGGTTCTTACCACGATATTTTATTAATTGAGTCGTCTTGATGTTTCAACGTTGTTGCAAACTCTACCTTCTTTCTCGTTCGCTTTTGGGTAGTACCACTGGAACACGAACTCACATCACGACACACCACACTCACTGTATCTACAAGACTCTCTGAGCATGAACCCGCGAATGGCCGCGAGTGACTGTTGTGTTTAGCACTGGATTCCAAATACTCGATAATACTCGATATGTGTCTACCCGCAGTATCCAGTTTTCTCGTGATCATGACGTTTGCAACAACAACGAAATATCGAGACAACTCAATTAATTAAATATCGTGGTAAGAACCCCTTGAAAATGCATGAAAGTATTATAGAAAACCGCGAGTGTCTGAATAAGGTTTTACCTGTCCTCAAACCTTCTAAATTATATCTTCCCCCATCATCACTGTTCCTTCTAGAAGATTCCTCGCTATGGCTCAAACGTTCTGTTTCAAATGTAATCCGGTCCAACACGGAACGTTTGTCCAATGTTTGCCCAACAAAATGTCCTACTTTCTCGAGGCTTTGGCCCAGTTTGTCCAAATGCTCCAATGTTATACGAGGCGCTCTCTCGCTGAGTCGAGAGAACTTTTTTACTGGCGCTTCTTCTATTGGTATTTGAGAGTGTTCCATTTTCTGTAAAAAAAACATTTTTTTTAAAGAAAACTTTTTAAATATAGGCTTTTAATTGATCAGTTTTTCATGCCGTATATTTTTTTCCGTCTAATTACGACCTAAACTACCGAAATTTAATGCTTTGCAATCAAAGTCAAATTTCATGTTGACCCGTGTAATTTGCTCGTGATCAACTAATTGTCACTTAGATCATGCCACACGTTATTTCAAAGTTAGCGTACCAATAGTGATAGTAATGCACGACCTTCACTCGCTGATAACCGAATTTTACTTACAAATGTAACAACTGATAGTTTTTGAAGGACTGACTTCCAAAAACGAGGAGATACTCAAGGCTTTTTTGTTTTTATGTTTGTTCCCGAATAAATTTGGTTTGGTCTAAGACAGAAAGGAAGAAAGAAAGAAAAAGCATTATTTCAACACGCACATAGAGGACATTCATCTTCTAATATATAAAATTCTCGTGTCACGGTGTTCGAACTTGAACTCCTCCGAAACGGCTTGACCGATTTTGTTGAAATTTTTTGTGCTTATGCGGTATCTATGAGAATCGGCCAACATCTATTTTTCATCCCCCTAAATGTTAGGGGTAGTCCACCCCTAATTTTTTTTTTATTTTTTCGTCGCAGACGAAGTTGCGTGGGGCAGCTAGTATTATTATAACATTTAAACAGTATAATACCTTGTCCTCAGTGGCGTGCGAATAGGTTTCAGCTCAGCAAAAGCTTATGGACTCAAAGAAGACCAAAAGCACTGATTTTCAGCTGAAAGTTTAGTTGTTGGCGATAAGACACCAAAAAACAAACGATTAAGTAATTCAACTTGAAGTATCATAGATGGCGTTGCTTTAAAATTATCTCATAAAATTTACTTTTTTGATCCGTTCCGTTTCTTCCGACTCCATCATCAAATCATCATGGTACCATATGCATGACGCGATATATATACAGGGTGGATCTGTAACTTTGGACAATCTGAAGTGGAGTGAATGACCTGTTGAAATAAAACCTGGGACCACTTTTATTTTAGGAATTTGATAAAAAAAATGTACATCATAGTGTGGAAGTCCCCAACGATAGTCGTACGTTTTCTATACAATGTCAGAAAAAAAGTTTAACCGATCCAAATAATTAAAATACAGTTTTTTTTTTTTTTTTTTTTTTTTTTTTTTTTTTTTTTTTCAGTTGGAGGTAATCACCGGATCCCCGCCCGCCCCGCGGGCGGGGTATGTGGGAGTT
The DNA here is from genome assembly GCA_030269945.2 of Trilocha varians. Lineage (NCBI taxonomy): Eukaryota > Metazoa > Arthropoda > Insecta > Lepidoptera > Bombycidae > Trilocha > Trilocha varians. Next base: position 13,065,350 of record AP028278.1, on the reverse strand, counting down.
GAACCGCACTAAAACCTCCAACCGCTCACACTCAGCGTCCGAACCCCGGCTGAGGCCAGAACCCAGCACGGGGTTTGGAGGGACGGCGCGACGCGTTACGCCATCGGCACACTTTCCCGTCGCTCCGTCCCCGGACGCCGAACCGGTAGCCGCCGGCGAATACGGCCACCGGCTCTCTCGGTCGGCGGGCTTTCCGAAGCCCGCCAAGATGGGACCGCGTGCCACCCTCCCACGGAATACCCCGCTGGGTCAGAACCAGCGTGGGTCGGGGAGCGCGGTCGACCATCCCCCGGTCGCTCTTGCTTAAGGCGCGTGCTGAGCGAGACACGACGCCTTCTTGGGTCCCCGCTCGCACTCACATGCGTTGGGGACCCGAAACTCTTAGGGGGCCAGATTCCAGGCGAGATCCCGGTTCCGGCCCCCTGCTCGACGGCGGCGGGTTGCTGTCGCTGGGCGGAGGGAAGCGTACAATCGCTCCCTCGCACCCCCCGCCACCCTCTTCTGCGAGATGGTGGACTCGCAGAAGTCGAGCATAATTAAAATACAGTAGGACCCCGATTATCCGGACCTCAGTTATCCGGATTCGCGATTATCCGGACTGCCAATCGCGACGAGTTTATTCTAACATTAACATGTCAAAACTTGCATAACGCCGCGCCACTCGTGCCGTCCGCGCCCGTCGCCCCACCCGCACCTCCCGCAGGGTGCGGGCGGCGGGACGGCCTAGCCGCTACACGCGTTTCTTATTGTTTGTTGTTGTTTGTTGTTTGGCAATTGTTACTTCGTTTTAACGTGCGTGTCACGTCAACAAATTTTAAAATGTAGATAAGTGAACAGCAGGAATCGAAAGAAGATGAACCTGAAGAAAATCTAGATGTGGAGAATGATGTAGAACCATCTCATGATGAAGCATTTCATGTCTTGGAAACAGCTCTCAAGTGGTTTGAAAAACAAACAGAGTGATACTGTGAGTTTACTACAGCTGAAACGAATTCGTGATATAGCAGCATTGAAGAGAACAAGTAGCTTACGTCAAACGACAATTACCAAATATTTTAAACCAAATTAAACTAATTATTTTATTTCATGATTACCTAATGCAAATTACCAAATACAATAATTATTGTAAGCAAATTATACGTACATTATGTACAATTTCTTAATAAACGTTGATTTTCGCTCATATGTATTTGTTGTTTTAAATAAACACTTAACATTACATATGTATGGTACAGACTCTACATATGTACATATGCAAAAAGCCCGTTTTTCTTCATATCTTGGATTATCCGGACTTTCAATTATCCGGATGCCTACTGACAACAATTAGTCCGGATAATCGAGGTCCTACTGTAGTGGTATATTGTATTTCGACAAGTCATTCACCCCACATCAGATTGTCCAAAGTTACAGATCCACCCTGTATGTACAAAAATAGCAATAAAATACAAAATGTACAATAATCGGATATCAGGATACGAAGTAAAAGTGTAAATCAAATAAAGGCTTCTGATTAGTGAGCACCCTAGCTTAAAAATCGATAACTATTAAAATTTTAATGGTACGGTACACGCATAGACATAATTTGTCTTTTAATATCGTAGATTGACAGATAACATAGTTCCGGGGTTTTTCATATTTCGAAATGTCTTATAGCCCGAGAGCTGGCGCCAATTTTTGGGTAAGTATTTGAGGCAAGCTGAAAACTTGGTCCATAGTTCTCCTGATATACTCCAACTCGGAACTGCAGACCTGGCTGCTGAGTAGCGGGACTAAACGGATCCCTATACTATGAGAAATTAAAGGTAAATCGCCCCAAAAAATGTCCATATCTTTTTGGGAAAACCTACTATTTTTTTGTCGTTAATAAATAATCTAAGTAATCTATACTAATATTATAAAGCTGAAGAGTTTGTTTGTTTGAACGCGCTAATCTCAGAAACTACTGGTCCGATTTCTAAAATTCTTTCACTGTTAGAAAGTTCATTTATCGAGCTAAGTTATAGGCTATATTTTATTTTCAAAAAATTAGGGATCCATATGAAAATATCGAATATGTAACACAAGGCGAATAATCGAAAACCTATTTATGCGTACGCTGCAAAACGATTGACAATAGAACAAAATGATGTACTATGGGTTTTTAGGTCTTATTAAGACAAACAAATAAGCCCGCGAGAGCATATATCTAACTATCATAGTTTAGTCACAATAACCGCTTTTATGTTTATAAAAATAATATTTCGTCCCGAGATTGAATTTAACGTTGAATGAGTATCGGTATATTAACCATTATACAAATGAAGTATTACGTTATCAACAGTATTAATGCAGAAGTAAATTACTTTTTGTTTTATTCCAATCGGACTTTTCGTTTAGAAGTTATTACGAGTACCAACAAACAAACAACTCTTCCTCCTCCTTTTTTTAAGTCGGTCAATTATTCTATATAATATGTGGTCAGAACCGTGTGTTTATGTCCATTATTGGTTTTAATCAAAGGCGATTAGTTTAATAGCTTTATAAACGTCAGTGCATTAAATATTAGGGGTGGCTCGACTAATAAACATGATGAAATTTTTAACACGTTCACATGATAATTAGTTGTAAAGAAAACTTTAAAAACAAGCTTTCAAGATCCTGGAAAACATGTATCAGTAGAGTGCTATATAATACAAGTAAAACGAGTCCAAACACGACGGATCTGTCTAGTACAAGAGTTCCTATGACTACCGAATTCATCATCAGATCAGCGCCATTTTGCTACATTATTGCATTGTCGCGATATACATCTGCGTGCAAAATGTCAGCTTAATCGGAAACTGGGAAGTTTGTCTTTAGCTTGCAAGATTCCACCCGATCTTACATAGTTACATCCAGTGCAAGGTAATATAAAGCTTCTAAAGGTATAAAACAATACTAAACTCAAAAATAACAGGCGAAATCTATTTGATGGTAGCGTGTGTCAAGTCACACGAGTGTAAATGAATAAGTAATATAAAATCGATAACGGTTAGACTGACATCGATTTCTGTGTATCGTTTTACTTCCATCGAGTTTCTACTGGAGGTATTTTCAATATTTTTTCAAGGATTAACTGTTGAGGTCATGGTAGTAGAACCACCAGGAACAAACATAAACTTGATTTACCGATGAGTCGATTGCATGCATGCTTGTACAACAAAATCCTACAAGATGTTCAAAACCTACCTATACGTAGGTTTAAGAAAACTATTAAAGAACGTCTGTGCAAGAAAGCCTACTATAAGGTCAATGATTACCTGGACGATTGCACAAAGTGGGAATGAGTTGCTCGCCAAGGTCGTTTCACTATAGTAATCGTTCTTTTTTTTGTATATTTAATGTAAAATTGTATAATACTGTACAAATACTTAAAAAAAAATGTTCATTATACAAAAAAAAGACATGCCCGCTGAGTTTCTTGCCAGTTCTTCTCAAGACGGTGGCTATAATTATTATTTTTTGTGTCCGAACTGGTGGTAGCTTTTAACTTTTGACGTCAACAAGAATGAGTACGTCATCAATGTTGAAAATAAAGTATTTTATTTCATTTCATGTTACGTGATTTAAAACTCTTTAATTTAACTTGCATAGCTATGTAAGTTCGAGTGGAATCTTGCGAGTTGAATTTGACTTCCCGGTTTCCGATTGAGCTGAAATTTTGCATGATTATCGCGTCATGATGCAATAATATGACAAAATGGCGCTGATCTGATGATAGAATCGGAAGGTCATAGGAACTCCTGTACTAAACAAGATAGACTCATCATGTCTTAACTAGGAGTTTACGCCGAATAACATACTGCCTACGCCGTACGCGTCGTAGAGCGTAGTAAAATATGTCACTAATGTAATGTGTAACGCTGTAGTGCATACAATGCGGTTGGAGGTTTTAAAGCGGTTTAACTGACATATCCCACGTTACCGTATAGGAATTTTCATATACCTCTTCTAAAAGTACATAGATCCTTTCCAAAAGTCGGTCAAGCGCGTGTTCACATAACAATTTACATATTTAATTACGAATTCTTGGTTTACACGCAAAGTGGGTGAACTGTAATCATGTAAGTTCTTTGTTTTACTTTAAGTTAAAACGGAAATTTATATTAGATAGTTATTATGTGCGTGTTTTAACTGTTTTTAACCAATTTTGATAAAGAAGAGGTAGATTAACTGTAAGGTTTAGTTAAGGAGACTGTATTGTAACACTCAAAACGTATAGTTTTTTTAATATTTATTCCCGCATAACTTTGGTTTGACTGGACCGATTTGGTTGATGCTAGTGTCAGATGAAAGGTCGTCCTGTACCTGTACCTGTACCAACCCATTACTGCCCACTGTTGGGCTCAGGTCTCCTCAGAAGAGGGATCAAGAAGAAAGGTCGTCGTGGGGTCCCAATTAATTTATTATTTTTTAAGATTGAACAACTACTTTTGGATCTGTGTTTAAAAATGTGTATTTTGAACGGACAACATTTTACTCGATTTTACTTGTTTTGATGATTCTTCTTTTGTTAGAAAGCAGACATTGTGGGTACAGTGGACTTATGGCCAAAGGGAGATCTCGTTGCGGGCGAGGTAGTGTATGGTGGTCAGGCCGAAGCCCACTGCAGTAGATTTCAGATATGCGAAGATTTCTGCAAATGTCGTAACCGCGATTCAGGATCTCGCGCGTTATTATTGGTCGCCACACACTTCCCTTTGGAGACCGGAGGTCGAATCATACTCTGTGCATTGCTCAGCATTATCTCATATAAATTTGATAAAGATTTGACTGGTAGTTTTTGTTCTATGCTTAAAAAGTCGGTCGTTTTCATTTTTGTAATAGAAATATTATTGTTTGAAAAGTCAACATTCGCATTCCATTGTCCAAAAATCGACATTCTCAAGATCGCTTTTTTTTTTATTTATTTTTTTTCAGTTGGAGGAAATCACCGGATTCCGGGGTATGTGGGAGTTGAACCGCTCACACTCAGCGTCCGCACCCCGGCTGAGGTCAGAACCCAGCACGGGATTTGGAGAGACGGCGCGATGCGTTACGCGCTCGGCACTCTTTCCCGTCGCTCTTCTTAAGATATCTAGTAGGTATTATCTACTTGATTTAGCCTTGCCTAAGTTAGTCTGCTTATGCCATGAAAATGTCATGAAAAATCATAATGATTTCATAATTGCATCCTTGAAATGACTAGTTCAATGAAGGTTAGTCAAAACCAGTTAATTTAGGTCTATGAGTTACTCGTATATTAATGCGAAGAAACTATTGGAACGAAGTTCCTTATCGCGCGTTGTGAAAGGGGGCTAGACGGAAAAAAATGTTACGAAAAGTTGTCACGACACTTTTTTAATTGTCACGACACTTTTTTGTTTTAGATGATTATCGCTAGATGGCGCTGTGATCAAAATATTTTAAAACACGTTCCTTTTAAATTATAAGATATCTTTTAATCGAAAGGAACTTCGTTCTATTCGGGTGTCCCATGACAACTCTCAAGTTTTTAGACTTCACACGGGTTTTTTAGTAATTGAATCATGATTTTAATCTATACTAATATTATAAAGAGGAAAGGTTTGATTGTTTGTTTGTCTCGAATCCGAAACTACTGCACCGATTTCAAAAATTCTTTCAGTTTTTGTAAAGTTCATTTATTCGGGGAGGCTATAGGATATATTATTTCCCTTTATGCTCTCTGAACTACTTTTTGTGACGCAGACGAAGTTGTGTGGGTCGTATAGTATCATATAAAATCGATAATGTTTATATAAATAATACATGTTTAGAAAACAGTGTTTGTTTACAAATAATATTATGTTTAATATAAAAGTCACGTATAGGTCAGAAATATAATAACAATTGTAATTATAATAAACAATTTCGTCTGTGTCACGTAAGAGAATAAATTACACAAATAACATATACGATTTTTTTTTAAATATAAAAACGACCGACTTCCATTTCTCAAGCATAGCACAAAAACTACCAGTTAGATCTTTATCAAATTTATATGAGATTATGTTTAAAGTATCTGGTTTCTAAATAAAGACTCATCCAAATCGGTTCACCCGAAAGAGATATACATATTATATACGCAAAAAGGCACATTCTAATCATTCTAAAAATCCTTGTATGATATGTTCAGCCCCGCATTGTGATCGTGTGGTGAACTATACCTGATCCCTCTACTGAGGAAACCAGCAGTGGCAATACAAGACAAATAAACGAGCTTACGGCCCACAAGATGGTAAGCGGTGAACGTCGCTCATAAACCTTTAAAATGCCAAAGCAATGGGCCCTTATCTATCACCTACTTATACAGGACTTTTTAAATAAATTACAATACTTTAATAAATATGAGGATATTTTACATCGAATGAGGACAATTTATTTAATTTTATAAATGTTTAAACTGCACGTAATAATGAATCTATACTAATATTATAAGAGGAAAGGTTTGTTTGTCTCGAATAGGCTCCGGAACTGGTCCGATTTCAAAAATTCTTTCTGTTTTAGAAAGTTAATTTATCGAGGAAGATGTTGTTTCTCGTTGAGACACAGACGAAAATTTAATAACACAGAATTTTTGACGTCACATTTAAAACATTAAAATAATTAACTCACCATTTAAAAAAACACGTTAACGATAATTTTATTTTGTTTTTTTAACACTCATTCACAAGTTTTATATTACATTTTGTTGTTCACATTTAAAAAGTATTTTTTCGACATTTTGTTCCGGATGGCGCGCGTTTCAGCCGGTGTTGTTTCACGAGTGAACTATTCAATATGGCCGAATGACAGTGTAATTACTAGTGATGGGAAAATGGGATTTTTTTTGGGTTATCGATATTTTAATTTTGTAAAATGAAAGTTGTGTTTGACTAGCATAATCAATCTAATCATCTTTATTTTGTCATCACAATATATTACCGAAGTCGCCCCCGCAACGAATTTAATCAGAAAATTATTAAAGGAATAGAAATAGAAAACATGAGTTTCGACTTCCCTTCTCGTTCAGTAGATTAAAAGATTGCCCTTACAACGATCATGACGGTAAATAAATAATGCCGGAGTGCGTAACGCGTCGAGCCGTCTCGCATAACCCCGACCTGGTTTCTAGCCGGGGTTCGGACGCTGAGTGTGAGCAGTTAGAGGTTTTAGTGCGGTTCAACTTCCACATATCTGGTAATTTCTTGTAACTAAAAAAAACACAATAAATTAAGGACTTTATTAAGTTACAGCTGCATTACAAAATAATATTGTGACAAACTGGTGCTTAAATTAAGTTTGTGGCCTGTTTAATTAAATATTTAATTTTCTGCAATGAAGATATTGAGAGATCAGAGAAAACGTTCCTTTTCTTATTATTTTCGACTCTACATTATACTTAATATTGCACAACCCTTCTTTTATTTTTATCACTGATAAATAAACACTGATAATATCGATAGTTTAATTCATCGACTCGATAAAATGCCCATCACTACGTACCGCTCTAATTACGCCACTCGACTTTCTTCTTTCCCGTAAAACATTTTTTCCTATATCGATGTTTTTATCGATTCTACATCATTGCAGTTTTATTGCCCATCACTATTTCCTCACGCCACTCTCGAAATAGATTTTAGTGAAATATATATATGTTCATACATGTATATGTGATAAAGGTAATGTCAATTTGTACTGTTTTTACGGGTAAAATCAATAGTATAGATACCTAATTTATCTTAAAGAAAACTTTTTAAATACAAGCTTTTAAGATGCTGGATATCATGTAGCAGAGTGCTAATACAAGTAAAACGAGCACAAACAGGAGTCTATCTTGTTTAGTACAGGAGTTCCTATGGCTATCGACTTCATCATCAGATCAGCGCCATTTTGCCATATCATTGCATTGTCACGCGATATACATCTGCGTGCGAAATGTCAGCTCAATCGGAAACCGGGAAGTTTGTCAAATTTAGCTAGCAACCCGAACTTACATAGTTACATCCAGTACTGTACTGTAGGTACTGTAACAACCCATTACTGCTCACTGCTGAGCTCAGGTCTCCTCCGAAGAGGGGTTAGGCATAGTCCACCACGCTTGCCCAGTGCGGATTGGGGACTTCACATATCTTCAAAGGATTTTTAGAACCCTTTTCTGACATGCAGGTTTCCTCACGATGTTTTCCTTCACCGTTTTTAGCCAGTGGTGTTGTGAAAAATTGTGGAAAAAAAAAAGATTTATGTGCATTTTTTACATAGTTACATCCAGTGCAAAAGTAAACAAAAGCTTTTTAAATAAGTATAAAAGAAACCTCCTAGAAGTTTGATAAGGCGATGCTCGACTTCTGCGAGTCCACCATCTCGCAGAAGCAGGTGGCGGGGGCTGCGAGAGAGAGGCTAAACGCCGCTCTCAACTTGTCAACCCGCCGCCGTCGAGCAGGGGGCCGGGACCGGGATCTCGCCCGGATTCTGGCCCCCTAAGAGTTTCGGTTCCCCAACGCATGTGAGTGCGAGCGGGGACCCAAGTAGGTGCCGTGTCTCGCTCAGCACGCCCTTAGCGTAAGAGCATCCGGGGGATGGTCGACCGCGCTCCCCGACCCACGCTGGTTCTGACCCAGCGGGGTATTCCGCGGGAGGGTGACACGCGGTCCCATCTTGGCGGGCTTCGGAAAGCCCGCCGACCGAGAGAGCCAGTGGCCGTATTCGCCGGCGGCTACCGGTTCGGCGTCCGGGGACGGAGCGACGGGAAAGAATGCCGAGCGCGTAACGCGTCGCGCCGTCCCTCCAAACTCCGTGCTGGGTTCTGGCCTCAGCCGGGGTTCGGACGCTGAGTGTGAGCGGTTGGCGGTTTTAGTGCGGTTCAACTCCCACAGATCCGGTGATTTCCTCCAACTAAAAAAAAAAAAAGAAGTTTGATAAAACTTTTTGCCCTATCGTACATAATCTTTTTGGATTTCGCGACACAGTTTTTGCATAACATCTGTTTGCAAGATAAAAATACTACTTTAGTGATTTCTTGTTGATAAAATGGATAACAATTGAGAAAAATACTTATTTTTGTTTATCTAGAATATAGTTTATTTTTCTCACTACAAACACAACAGAATCATCAGACACTAGTAAATTAAAGTTAGCGCTACAATAAAATGTATGGTAATAAGTATTATTGACGATTATTACCTTTTAAGTGAAAGTGACGCAGACGAAGTAGTTCGTGCCCACTAGTAGTTTATAATACGATTGTTGGATAAAGGAAAACGGAAATTGGTTAGATTCATTCGTAAAATTATTACTTCTTTGTCAGTTTTGGTACAAACCTTCCTCAAACGAGGCTTGAGGAGGATCCTTAAAGTTAGGTCGTAGGTAGCGACCTCTCAGTGTCCCCTGACATTGCAGAGGTCCTTGAGCGACGGTAACCACTTACGATCAGGTGGCCCGTTGGCTCGTCTGCCTACATGGCAATAATAAAAAAAAACCGCTTCATAAAATAACTATTTTTTACAGCAAAACCGGTTCATAAGTTTTTGCTGAAAAATTACCATCATTGTAATATTATTATGTATGTTTGCTCACATATTATAGAGTTTTCGATGAACAAAATCCAAGGTTAGGTTTAATTATTCTCATTACGTTTAAAGATTGACGTGATGCCACTACAATGAGGTTTTAACCAAAAACAATGGATTTAGAATAATAATTGTTTTAAATAATATCTAATGGACAGCAGGAAAACTTTTAAACATGCTTTATTTGACGTGTTATGTTGAAAAAACAAGAATATAATTTAGTATTAGCAGAATCATAATAAATTCGCTTCTGTCTGTCTCTATGTATGCTTAAACCTTTAAAACTACGCAATGGATTTTGCTTTTTGACTTCCAAAAAAGGAGGAGGTACTCAATTTGTCTGTGATTTTTAATGTTTGTTCCTTTAAACTTTTTTACTTACTTTTACTTATACACACACACCCACGCTCACATATACACACTTATGCACACACGCACTCACACACACGCACTCACACACACACACTCACTCACACACACACACTCACACACACTCACACAAACACATACCATTTACATATAAACACACACAAATTTGCATGCTTGCATGTTACCCTAGACCTTAATGTAAAAGTTGTTATTACTTAGGTACTATGCTAACGCGGATATATTATTATATCCTACTAAATGGTTCACTCGGTGTGCGAAGAGCGCTGATGCCTGTGACACAGTTTAATTGCTACTGCAGGCATCATCTTTTCATTAGTTAAGTCTAAATGTTATTTTATTATAAGGTGCATCTATTTTATAAGTCTTATTTTGTTTAACCTAAGTTGTCAAATAAATAAATAAATTTGAATTTGAATTTAATACTTTAGTTTGAGTGAACCGATTTGAATGATTCTGGTGTCAGATGAAAGGTGATGATCGTTATGGGGTTCCATATTTTTTTTTTAAGTTGTGTTTTTTAACGCACAGAATTTCACGACTTGCTGTTGCTTTTATCGTGTATTTATTATTTACATGAACCGATTTCGATGATTTTTGGTTAGGAAGCAGACATTTTTGGAACGAAGTTCCTTATCGCGCGTTATCGAAAGGGGCTAGACGGAAATTCTTATGAAAAAGTAGTCACGACACTTTTTTTGCTTTAGATGATTATCGCTAGATGGCGCTGTGATTAAAATATTTTATTTAAGTTATAATAATTAGAGAGAGAGACAGACGATTTAAACTAACTAATTATTATAACTTAAAAAAATATTTTTTATTACAAGTCCCTCACTAATTAATCGAAAGGAACTTCGTTCCATCCGGGTGTCCCTTGACACCTCTCAAGTTTTTTATTTCCTATCTTTCTTAACGAAAATACATATATCAACCAATTAGTAATAATTACAATAAATCTTTCAAGTAATAACTATTGAAATCTATTAGTCTTTTGAAAAGTTTCGACTGGTTTGTGACGAAAACTTATTTCTTCTAGTTCTGGGTATTTCTTTTTGTGTATTTTTTTGTTTTCGTCACAATAAACAATGTCTATGTCTTTCAAATAACAGTTACCTAAATCGGTTCAGCAAGGACTCGAACATTCTAAATCTGAAACTAATTGTATAATATAATAAATATAAAATGACCATTCTTTTGTTTTTCTAACGCTGACCTCACGAGACCCAGATAGAGGTTGCTGACATTTCCTCTAACTGGGTGAAATAAATATCAAATTAGGGCTAAGTTATTCGTGATTCGTGACTAGTTCTAGGGTTGATAGACATTCGGATATAGGCAGTTTAGAGTACAAATTAATGTATAATAAAATATGTATACTAATATTATGGACATGAAGAAGAAAGTCCTTAAAAGGTAGGCCGTAGGTAGCGGCCCCGCAGTGTCCGCTGACATTGCAGAGGTCCATGAGCAACGGTAACCGCTTACGATCAGGTGGCCCGTTAACTAGTCTGCCTACAAGGCAATAAAAAAAAATGTTCTTCTACTTCTTGTACGCTTCATCCTATCCATATCTACCTATTCCACCAATCTTTGCTGGAAGAAAACTCAAATATGAGTTAAGCTCGCCATTATACCCGCTCTTTTCATGTTATTTGTGTTATCTGTCATGTTGCTTTTGTGTACAATCTTCTTCCATCTTCTTATATATAAAAATGAATTGCTGTTCGTTAGTCTCGCTAAAACTCGAGAACCACTGAACCGATTTTGCTTATTTTAATCTTGAAATATTCGTAGAAGTCCAGGGAAGGTTTAAACGGTGAGAAAATTTCCTTATGTGACGCAGACGAAGTTGCGTGGGCCAGCTAGTTATATATAAAAATGAATTGCTGTTCGTTAGTCTCGCTAAAACTCGAGAACGACTGAACCGATTTGGCTAATTTTAATCTTGAAATAATCGTAGAAGTCCACAGAAGGTTTAAACGGTGAGAAAATTTCCTTATGTGACGCAGACGGAGTTGCGCGGGCTAAACGAGGTTTAAGAAAAGTCTTGTATAGTAGGTGATAAATAACGGCCCCTCATTGTCCTGACATTGCAGAGGTTAATGAGCGACGGTGACCGCTTACCATCAGGTGGGCTGTAAAGTCGTTTATCTGACTTGCATTAGAAAAAATATATCTCAGAGCTCGTGTTTTAATCAAAGACATTCAACATCATGTATTTTTACTGAAAACAACAAGTACACTTTTGCAATTTATAATTTTACGATGTCACTTAGAGTATTACTAAACGGGTTCTTAACGTCAGTCAGCGTCTCAGTCTTCCCGTGATCATGGCGCTTGAAACAGTGCTGAAATATCGGGACCGCTCAAGTAAAAATAATCGTGGTAAGAACCCGTTTAGTAATAGTGTAAGTGATGTAGATAACCGCGAGTGTTTAAAGAAATTTATTTTACGTTGTCCTCCGTTTAATTTATTAACTAACGGATATCCAGTCGTAAGATTTTAAACAGTTTGACCAATAAGAGATGAGCAGATTTTTTAAATTTTTAAAAAGTCGTCGTATAATAATACCATTTCTCGTTTGGAATCCAACGAAAGTTTATGAATTTCCGGGGAAATTTGATATTGTCATTGAAGTAATTAAATTGAAAGAAATCTTTTTAAATCCAATCTTTTAAGATCATGAATAGCATAGCAGTAAAGTGCCAGCTAAGACAAGTAAAACGAACCCTTACACAATGAATATATATCTTGTTTAGTGCGAAAGTTCCTATGGCCACCTTACGAATACATGACCAGCTCTATTTTGTCATATTATTGCATTGTCACGCGATATACATCTGCGTGCACAATGTGGCTCAATCGGGAAGTTTGTCAAATTTATAATAGAAGAAAAATGAATTTGGAATATGATTCTAAAATCCTTGTATGATATGTTCAGTCCCGCATTGTGTTCGCGTGGTGACTATACCTGATCCCTCTCCTGAGGAGACCAGCAGTGGACAGTAATGGCTTGTTTTAGTAAATTTAATAACTGCATTGTTATCCCAATCGTAAAAATATTCTTCGTCCTCATTCATAACGAATGTCTTTTGGTAAATGTCAACGGGTGACGTCACACATGAAAATAGATGACATATAAATAGTCTCGTATGACGTCACAAAGACGTTACAGATCAATATAAATTGAAGTGTTTGATAAATAATTAAGTATGAAGCCGCGGGGAAAAGTTGTATAAGGCGATTTGTTAATAATGGTTTGTTTGTTAATAATTTGTTAATGAAGGAGGGTGACGAGTACTATGTTCTAATGAATATATAAAATAATTGATAAAATAACAAAAAAACTTGAGAGGTGTCAAGGGTCACCCGGATGGAACGAAGTTCCTTTCGATTAATTAGTGAGGGAATTGTAATAAAATTTAATTTTTTAAGTTATAATAATTAGTTTAAAGCGTCTGTCTCTCTCTAACTAATTAATTATTACTACTTAAATAAAATATTTTGATCACAGCGCCATCTAGAATTAGTCATATAAAACAAAATAAGGAATTGTTTTAAAAGATTTTGATCACAGCGCCATCTAGCGATAATCATCTAAAACAAAAAAGTGTCGTGACAACTTTTTTATAAGAATTTCCGTCTTGCCCCCTTTCGATAACGCGCGATAAGGAACGTGTTTAAAAATTTGGGTAAAAAATCAACATTTGAAAAAACTATCGCAAAGAAAAATAATTTCAAATAACAGAGTTGACTAACAACCTCAAGTGATCTCCTCCGACACACACATCAGCTGTCGAGTGACAATCGTTTTGCAAGAATATTTGATATTTTTAAGTATCTAGTAGTTATCTGTATTTTTAAGTTGCGTTTACTAAAGCTTTAAACCATATTCATTGGTTATAATATTGTTGATGTACTGTTTTTAGGCAGAGGTGCTGTAAAATTATACTTAAATCTTTTCAAATTAATATTAAGAGGTAGGAACAAGCCGATTTGAAACCGTGACCTCGTACGGAATACAAGCGACTACTTTACGACTTACTTAGTGCACAATATTTTGTTTTTTTTAATGTTGTATTTTATTCTGTATTAGAATAGGGTACACATCGTAAAATTCTTCAAAATGTACCGTCATTGAAGAATCACTCTGTATATAGTAGAAAATGTTGGTTGATTATCCAAACCGGAATTATGCATCTGTTTAAGAAGTGTGTAATCTGAAAAAGAAAATTATAAAATCATTAGTATAGGGATTTGGAATGGAAATGCCGTACGGAAAAGACTAGTGAAAAAATTTCAGCCATTTTGTAATTTTTACGTGCAGCAGTAGCGACATCTAGCGACACAAAACTAAGTTTTATATTCGTAGCTACTCGACAATAGATGGCGTTAAAAAAATGAAAAATATTGACATAACGTGAAAAGTATATTAATGATGAATTTAATATTTTTTGCTACAACTAAATAATTAAAATATTTAATTGAATTTACAATATATTTATCCATATTTTTCCAAGATTTTTAATTTTGAACGCATCATTTTACAAAGTTTTTGACAGTAGCTGTCAATTTTAAAGTATTGATTTTCGACAAAATGTTTTTAGGTTATGTTTCTGATCGATAAATGAAAAACAATAGAGTTTAATCATTCAAATTCTATTTAAAATGGATAAAGTACCTCCTAAACGAAGGAGCAACAAGAATATAACACGAGAGGAACTCTTGGACTTAGATAAAAATGTAAAATAGTACATAAATAGCAAAAAATATGGTACCAAAATTTTTGACTTTAAAATTAATATTTTTCAATATTTTTAACAGGAACTCATTGAAAGACTGATACAACTACACGCGCATAACACACAGCTAAAGAACATATTAAGTAAAAATGTCGTTAACGATGAAAAAGCGGTAAAAGAATACAAACAACGAGACTTCGTTTTTGACAAGTAAGTTCCATACAAAAAATATGCATGTTTCCTTAAAATATAATATTTAATTTTATTTAGTAGTAACTTTATTTGTAATTATAGTATACAAGACTTTTATAAATTTTAATTAAATTTTTAGCTGTCATGTAAATAGAGCTAAAGGCCCACCTGATCATAAGCGGTTACCGTCGCTCATGGACCTCTATAATGTCAGGGGACACATTACCTACGACCTACCTTCAGTGGCGTGCATTTTATAGAAGCAATTATTCATTGCATACTCTAGCCTATATCAATTTTGAATAAATTAACAAAACAAAAATCATAGACACACCTGAGGCCGGAACCCAGCACGAGGGACGGCGCGACGCGTTACGCCCTTGGCACTTTTTCCCGTCGCGCCGCCTTCTCTGCATACCCTAACTGAAAATACATACATGCTACCTTTAAAGACTTACTATTTTCATTTAATATTTTCAGCTGTCATTACCGACATGTCTTATTGCACATATTATACCTCGGTTGGAACTACCAAGGACTTGCGGTACAAGAGAACACAACGGAAACAGTAGAATATCATATATTCGAGGCTTTAAAGAAAGCTTGTTTGATTCAGAGCAGAGAAACGTCACAGTATCATCGTTGCGGACGTACTGATAAGGGAGTTAGTTCTTTTGGGCAGGTATAAAAAACTTCAAAAATGTAATTTCAGATATTATTATTATTTTATACAAGGTGTACCAAAACTATGCAACATGAACGGAAAGTACTTTAAATATTAGAGATAGGATGTATTTCTGAAAGGAAACGTCATTCCATTTTTGATGTTTAATAATACTGCATTCACAGATTTTTCGTAAATTGCTTGGTGTCTCTGAAAATAGAGCTAACAAAATTGGCAAAAATCAACACCCTGTATTTTATGATGCCAATCGAAAGAACAGTTAATTATGAATATTTTTATAACTTTTTTTAGTGGCCACCTGATCGTAAGTGGTTACTGTTGGTCGTGGACCTCTGCACTGTCAGAGGACACTGCCCTGCTACCTACGACCAACCCTTTAGGACTCTCTTCAAGCCTCGTCTGAAGTAGGACAAGTCATAGGGCTCGGGAAACACCGAAGAGGGGAGCTCATTCCATAGCCAGATGGCGCATGATAAAAAAAATCTTGAAACAAACAGTGGATGAATGTGTTTTGGTGGTTGTCTGTCTGTATGTCTGATTTTCTGTCTATCTGTCTGTCTGTCTGTTACTTTCCCGCTTAAACCTCTGAACCGATTTTGATGAAATTTGGCACATACAATCTTTAGACCCTGAGAAAGAACATAGACTTTTTAATTGAAAGTGACAGACGAAATTGCGCTGGTCATCTTGTAAATAGATAAATAAAAAGTAAATACCTAATTCCATAATACTTTTTATTTATTTATTTATTTATATAAGGAAAACCAACATCACATTACAGTTAGATTAAGGAATAGAATTTAAAACTAAAAGCCAGTAACAGGTTTTCACGATTAGAAAATTTACAGCCAAAAATAAATGAAAGTCAACAAACTTAAAGTCTAAGTTTTGGCAGACAATAATATAGATACTTTAAAGTGTGAACATTTATATAGTAGCGTTATATATATTATTATATTTTTGTTAACAATGTAGTACGACCATGCGATTTTAAAAGTTATGTAATTTAATCAAATAAGAATTTAAAAAAAAGAGTAAAACAAACTGATCAGTTGTCAACTTTTTCATTATATTACAGGTTTTATCAATCCGTTTGAGAAGTAAATACCCACCAACGACACAGAATGATATTGTATCTATTAAAAAAGAGATACCCTATGTTAAATTATTGAACAGGCTACTACCGAAGCATATTAAAGTTGTAGCATGGATGCCTATACCTATTGATAAACCTGATTTTAGTGCAAGGTAAGAGAAAGAGGGAGATTTTTTTTGTAATGTAAGAAAACCTTTTTTAATCCTTTTTTATATTTGACGAGGTGATAACAAGGGAAACCAACCTATTCACCGTGCGGGTAGTTGGAAGTGGAGACTTGCTATAAATACAGGCGCTGGCCGCTGTTATTATTCATTCGTGTTTGAATTGTCGAGGCGAACGGACCTCTTGATGTAAAAGTAATAAACTGTTAAAACTCGTTATTTTGAAGTTTTTATTCAAAAGTGTTGATCATCGAGTGTTCAAGTGGACATTGTGACGTCATTCCTGACAAAACAAA
The DNA here is from genome assembly GCA_030269945.2 of Trilocha varians. Taxonomy (NCBI): domain Eukaryota; kingdom Metazoa; phylum Arthropoda; class Insecta; order Lepidoptera; family Bombycidae; genus Trilocha; species Trilocha varians. Next base: position 13,048,215 of record AP028278.1, on the reverse strand, counting down.
ACTAAGATCGACTGTTCACAACGTCATTACACCTCAACACACTATTTACGCCGTCATATATTTTTTATTGTAATAGTGTACCAAGCTTAATAAATAAATAAAGAATATTTTCAAAGTATCGACTTCAGTTTTTGCTAACTGATTTGGATGATTCTTGTTTCATATGATAGTTGTAGGTTTAATCAAAATTGCATGATTTGCTGTACTTGTTTGCGTATATTTCTCTCCTGGATGAACCAATTTTGATGATTCATTCTGTGTTAGCAATAAGAAGATACTTCAGGCAGACAAAATCCTTGTATTAAAAACTTGTTTTGAAATTTTATTACAGGTTCGATTGCAAGAAACGTTCGTACAAATATTATTTCCCACGTTCAAATCTAAACATATCCGCCATGTTGGAAGCTAGCCGTCACCTGATTGGCTCGCACGATTTCCGCCATCTTTGTAAAATGGATGTCGGGAATGGTGTCACGGAATTTATTAGACAAATAATTAATGTTGATATATTACCTGTCTGTGAGAGAGATGTTGATAATCGTAAGTTATATTAATAGCTTCGTCTGATTCACAAAAATGATGATGTTAAGAGCATTTGCAATGTGAGGGGAGAAAAATGTACTTATTTACGACATCACATCATAAACCTGTGTTTCTCTACTATATCATGCACTAGATGACCCTCGCAACTTCGTCTGCGTTACAAAGGGGATCAAACAGTACTCGCAGTGTGGTCGCGACATTATTTGCGCTGCCCGCTTGGGTTCTGCGTGGTATTCATTGCGTTTATACTCGTAATAACTTCTCAACGAAAAGTCCGATTAGAACAAAACAAACAGTAATTTACTTTTAAATTAATACTCTTGATAACATAATACTTTATTTGGATAAGGATTAATATAACAATATTAATTTAACGTTAAATTCATTCTTCGGACGAATTATTTTTTTTTCTGAACATAGACGCAGTTATTGTGACTAAACTATGATAGTTAGATATATGCTCTCGCGGACTTTTTTGTTAGTCTTACTGAGACCTAAAAACCCGTAATACATCATTTTGGTCTATTGTCAATAGTTTTGCAGCGTACGCATAATTAGGTTTTCGATATTTCACCTTGTCTTACAAATTCGATATTTTCATACGGAACCCTAATTTTTTTCAAAATATAATATAGCCTATAACCTTCCTCGATAAATGGACATTCCAACAGTGAAAGAATTTTTGAAATCGGACCGGTAGCTTCTGAGATTAGCGCGTTCAAACAAACAAACAAACTCTTCAGCTTTATAATATTAGTATAGATGTATTATACATATAAACCTTCCTCTTGAATCACGACATCTACTAAAAGTTGCATCAAAATCGGTTGCGTAGTTTTAAAGATTTAAGCATACATAGAGACAGTGTGAAGTGACTTTGTTTTATACTGTGTAGTGATTATGTGCTAGCGAGCTATTTCGTCTGCGTCACTTTCAATTAAAAGCTAGTCTATGTTTATTATGTTTATGTACAGTGGACTTATGGCCGTTGGGAGATCTCGTTGCGGGCGAGGTAGTGTATGGTGGTCAGGCCGAAGCCCGCTGTAGTAGATTTCAGATGTCGTATATATGCGAAGATTTTTGCAACTGTTGTAACCGCGATTCAGGATCTCGCGCGCTTTTATTGGTCGCCACAGAGTCTGTGCCAAATTTCATCAAAATCGGTTGAGAGGTTTAAGCGGAAAAGCGTAACAGACAGAGTTACTATCGCATTTATAATATTAGTAGGGATAATTTTATCACTATAATGATACCTTATTTATAAAAGAAAATATATTTTCAGCGACATCTATGTATTATCTACTAATCGAAGGAAATGCATTTTTATGGCATCAAATAAGATGTATAATGGGCGTACTATTATTAATAGGAGATGAAAAAGAAAAACCAAATATAATATTAGAATTGTTGGACGTTAAGAAAAACCCTGGGTATGTAATGTATGTTAATATTGGAACGAAGTTCCTTATCGCGCGTTGTGCGGGGGCTAGACGGAAAAAAAACATACGAAAAGTTGTCACGACACTTTTTTTGTTTTAGATGATTATCGCTAGATGGCGCTGTGATCAGAATCTTTTAAAACACGTTCCTTATCGCGCGTTACGAAAGGAAATATTTTTTATAAGATATCTTTTAATCGAAAGGAACTTCGTTCTATTCGGGTGTCCCATGACACTTCTCAAGTATTTTTTTATTTCCAAATTAATTATAAAAAATATAGTTTTTTCTTCACTAGCTTCAATAACTGGTAAGCGCATAACACAACAACGCCCGAACCGATTTGGCCAATTCTTTTTTAATGTTCGTTGAAATTCAAAGAGGTTTTTACATCGAGAAAATTTCGAATAATTTCTGAGAAAATTATAAATATTTTACATTAAAAATTAACCATTGAAATCGGTTTTTTATTTCAGAAAACCACAATACAATATGGCTTCCGATCTTCCTTTAAATTTATTCAATTGTAGATATGAAATAGAAGATAGTATCGAATGGGTGTGCGAAAGAGAAGCCATTATTACTCTCATTTCAGATATGAAAACCGAATGGACCATGCATTCAGTAAAGTAAGTATTAATAAGACAAGCTTTTAAGATCCTGGATATCATGTAGCAGTAGAGTGGAGGAAATCACCGGATCCCCGGGGTATATGGGAGTTGAACCGCACTAAAACCTCCAACTGCTCACACTCAGCGTCCGAACCCCGGCTGAGGCCAGAACCCAGCACGGGGTTATGAGGGACGGCGCGACGCGTTACGCACTGCGGCACACGTAAAACGAACACAAACACGATGAGTCGTATATTTTTTAGCACAAGAAATGAGAGTGGAATGGAGTTCCATCACCATATTTTTTTTTACAAGCTTTATATTAACTTGCACTGGATATAACTATGTAAGTTCGGGTGGAATCTTGCGAGATAAAGTTGACAAATTTTCCTGTTTCCGATTGAGCTGACATTCTGTACGTAGATATACAGTCGTGGTCAACTAATTAGGGACAGATCTAAAACTTGGCCATATGGAAAGTTCATACCCTATTATTGTGAGCTTCATTCCAGATTGCTGAATGTTACTTTATAAACTTAACCACTATTAAGTACTCTAGTTAACATAATACAATAAAAACAAAAAAAACAATCAACAATTATAAAAAATCTTAATCAAATCGCATTAATCAATAGTTATGACACGGATGAACTGGCCAACTAATTAGGGACACTTCAGCTTTTGCTCTGAATTCAAAAATATAAAAAGAAATAATTTTTATTCTATTCTTTTTTTAAATTTTGGCGCCAATTTGAAAAGCAACATTCTTACCGTGCGAGTTATAAACATATCAAATAATTTAAAAAAATGGGTCGAAAGAAAAGCTGTGATGCAACAATGCGAAAAGTTATAATAAATCTTTATCAGCGTGGATGGTCATACCGAAAAATTGCAGATCATCTGAAATGTTCCAAAAACATGATTTACAATGCAGTGGCTTATTTCAAAATTCATGAAACAACAGAAACGGTGCCTAGAAGGAAAAGACCAAGAAAAACAACCGCACAAGACGATCGCAGAATAGTCACTCTCGCGAAAAGAGACCCCTTTAAGGGTTCCGTTTTGATAAAAAAGTGAGGTTTTTGGACCAGAATCGACTGCTGGAGTATCACCAAGGACCGTCAGAAGGCGACTGGTAGAAGCAAAGCTTGTAGGAAGAGTTGCTCGAAAAGTTCCATTACTGAAGAAAGAATACAAACAACCAAGGTTGGCATTTGCAAGAAAGTATGGACATTGGACTGTTGCTCAATGGAGGAAAGTGCTGTTTTCTGACGAGACCAAGATTAATCTAATTTCATCCGATGGCAGACAATACGTGCGACGACCTATAAAGTCCGAAATGAATCCAAAATACACGAAGAAGCAGGTGAAACATGGGGGCGGCAATATTCAAATCTGGGGCTGTTTTTCTGGACATGGAGTAGGACCTATTAAAAGAATTGAAGGTAAACTTGACCAATTCCAATACAAAGAAATATTGGTGGAAACGATGCTACCGTATGCTGAAGAAGTCTTACCTGTATCCTGGATGTTTCAACACGATAACGACCCAAAACATACAGCGCATTCTGTTAAATCGTTCCAAGCGCAACAGTCAGTGACGGTGCTGGACTGGCCCGCAAACAGCCCAGACCTAAACCCGATAGAACACTTATGGTATGAAGCAAAGAAAACAGTTGCAGCTCAACGTACAGGCACAAAAAATCAGCTTTACGAGATATTTCAAGGTGTTTGGAATAGTATTTCTTTAGATACCTGTAATAATTTGATTGCATCGATGCCGCGCCGATGCCAAATGGTTATAACCAACAAAGGCAATCATACAGACTATTAAAAATACGTTTAATGATTTTTTTCTATTCTATTTATATTTAAGAAAACTATTTTATGTAATTAACACTTCAATAATTACAAGTTATTTAAATTTACAGTTAAGATTTAAAGTGTCCCTAATTAGTTGTCCATGCATAAATCAATTATGTGTAAGTGGCAATGATTTATTTATGTCAAAAACTATCGATCGCAATTAGCTATTATCTTTTGTTGGTCCTTAAATATTTAGAATACTAGCTAAATTACTTGTTATTAATTGAAACCAGCTTCAGAGCCTTTTGATTTTTATTTTTTCCGGACTCGAGGGACGATGTTTTATTTTAGTGATATGGTGTCCCTAATTAGTTGACCACGACTGTATATCGCATGACAATGCAATGAATATGACAAAATGGCGCTGATCTGATGATGGATTCAGAAGGTGGTCTTAGGAACTCCTGTACTAAACAAGATAGACTCATCGTTTTACTTGCATTAGCTAGCACTCTACTGCTACATGATATCCAGGATCTTAAAAGCTTATATTTAAAAAGTTTTCTTTAAACTAAATTATTAATTTTCATTAATATTTCAGAACAACAATGATACAAGACTACATAAGAGAGTTAGAATTGTTTCTACGTAAGAGTGAGATGGAAGATGGAGATAATATAGAGTGCGAAAGAGATAGCACGTCTTACACAGATTGTTTACTCCAAGGAGTAAAACCTAAGAAATATACGCCATTGTTAGAAAGACCTACTTGTTGTAAGTATTTAAAATCTTTAAAAACGATAACTATACAGGGTGGATCTGTAACTTTGGACAATCTGACGTGGGGTGAATGACCTGTTGAAATACAACTTAGAACCACTTTTGGAACGAAGTTCCTTATCGCGCGTTTTCGAAAGGGGGCTAGACGGAAATTATATGAAAAAGTTGTCACGACACTTTTTTTGTTTTAGACGATTATCGCTAGATGGCGCTGTGATCAAAAGCTTTTTAAATACGTTCCTTATCGCGCGTAAAAAAAAATAGGAAAAAAAAATTAAAAGATATCTTTTAATCGAAAGGAACTTCGTTCCATCCGGGTGTCCCATGACACCTTTCAAATTTTTATTTTAGGAATTGGATAAAAAAACTTCTTCATCATAGTATGGAAGTCCGCAACGATAGTCGTACGTTTTGCATACAATGTCAGAAAAAAGAGTTTAACCGATCCAAAAAATAAAAATGGTGCTATGTTGTATTTCGACAGGTCATTCACACCACGTCAGATTGTCCAAAGTTACAGATCCACCCTGTATAAAGTTTAAGAGTATGTGTTTGTGCGCGCTATTTTTTAAGAAACTAGGAATCCGTACCAAAAGTCTAATATGTAATGTAATTTACCAGTAAAAACTGGTCGTTTTTGAACCGATTTTGTTAGCAAAAATATATCTCGGAGATGGTCCCATTATAAGATTTTTTTTGGTTTTGTGCTAAATGAGGAAAACCTGTTACTAAGTAGGTGAAGGTTTTCCAATTCCTTGCCATTACATAGGTAACATTCAGGTGGAAAGTAGGTTTATTAGAATTATAGAAGATAATTATTTTAAATTTATAATTGTTTTTGTAACGAAGTTCCTTATTGCGCGGTATCGAAAGGGGGCTAGACGGAAATTATATGAAAAAGTTGTCACGACACCTTTTTTGTTTTAGATGATTAACGCTAGATGGCGCTGTGATCAAAATCTTTTAAAACACTTTCCTTATCGCGCGTTACGTTAGGAAAAAAAATATAAGATATCTTTTAATCGAAAGGAACTTCGTTCTATTCGGGTGACCCATGACACCTCTCAAGTTTTTTTTTTATTACAGCCACACTAGAAGAAAAGATTGAACATTACAAGAAGAGAAGAAAGATTGATGTCTCTACGGAAGAATCTTTAGAATAAAATAAATAATTTTAAAGAAAATTGTTTTTTATTTGTAGAAAATTGAATACCGAGTTGTGGTTTTCGCAGATTTTGAAATTTAAAATAATATTGTACCGCTACTCGGCAATAGATGGCACTGACTATATAAAACCTTTTTTTTTAATAAAATTTGTTAAGCGATAACTACAAATCATTCTTTATCTACAATGCAATTTTTTTTTTTTTTCAAAATGGCTCTTATCTCAACTTTGACGAAGGACTCTGCCAGTGTCAGGTAGTGGAGGTATCAACATATTATAAGATAATAGCAATGCAATTATTTTCTATGATAGATTAAGGCTAAACAAATTAAATAAATGAAAACTAAAGTAAGCGAATCAAAAATATAATAAAAAAAAAATAGTTTCTGCTACTCGATAACAGATGGCGCTGATCGCAAAAATTCAGGGCAAGGCAAAAAGGTAATTTGTTTTTTGCAATCTAACGATAATACTGCGGTAATGTACATCGTACAGCAATAACTATTTTACGCGAGACACCGATTATTTGAATAAGGTCATTGAGCTGAAATGACATGGTCGTCACGCAACTAACGCAAGAGTGTATTTTGTGAATGTAATTATCCCTATAATCGCGATATTGTGAGCGTAACTATCGGATAATCCGACCGAAGTGAAGCGAGCGTATATTTTAATATCCCGCTTAGCAAGTTGCACATTACAAGGCCGATCGTCAGAGCTGGCGGTTTAGTAAAATCACGAACGCACCCAAAACTTTTCTTTTTTTTAATAACCCGTCCAAATTCAATCGTTGTTGAAATGTGCGTAACGGGACTTTTACGAGGTGCCATAAAATTGTACGGTTAATACATTTTTTGACAGTTCAATGAAAATATTTACTAGACGTGACGTTTGCGAAAATTCGTGTTTTTCAATAAAGTTGTGAAAACTTAATTCTGAGTTGTTTCGACAGAGTGAAATCGCGTGGAAACTGATTGTTTTAAAATTGTGTTATGTGACCGTAACAGAAGTGAGCATGGAAAAGTGCAAAAGTAACAGGTAAAGTGCCTAAGTTTTTAATCAATTAATTAATATTAAACTTTTTGTTCTCAAACTTTTTGCATGAACTTTTTTGTAAGTTTCACTATAAATGATTTTGTTTATTTTAATTTAATCTTAGTTTCATACATGTGATTTTTATTAAATTTAGCAATAATAAATTGTTAATAGTTTCTTGAAAGTAGCTTTAATCTGGGTGTAAATTATTACAATTTAATTATCAACTAAAAACATACCCTTTTGCTTCAAAATGATAACTATAATTACAGTTTAATAAAGAATATATTAAATCAAAAATTAACATTAATAAAATACATATAAATAATGTTTTTATTTTGTTCTAATCTAAACATCATAAGTAAATTGTTTATAAATTACAAATAAAATACACACATTAATTTTGTTGTATCAAATGCAAAATTTAATAAAATGACCACTCAACTGGGAACGTCACTATTAGCTAGATGGCGAAACTGGGGACTGTGTTCGGAATCAATACCGTGTTTGAGCCCCTTTTTAAAAACATTTTTTTCCAATAATTTTTAATTTTTGTAAATTATTTATTTATTACTAAACAACGCTGTAGTGCCTTTTCAGCGAAAATATATCATCTCCGTAAAATAAAAGACGATTAAAAAATGTAAACAAAACAAGTTTTAGAACTGTGCTCAATTTTGTCTCCTGCCACAGACTTGGCAAAAGTAAACAAACCAATTTGGTTGCAGAGTTGAGTGGTTAAGTAGAATGTTCATTATCATGTTACAAATGATAAAGTTCAAGATATGAAAATTTAAAGTGAAAAATAAGTTTTAAATAATTTTTTCTCTCTGTTTCAGATAACCAATATACAAAAAATAAAATGTAAATCGAAATAGTTGTGCAAAACGACGGCCAGTATTTTTTTTACAAAATAGTTTTTAGTTTAAAATGTTATAAAAGTGTTTTAATTTTAATTTAAGGCCAGTATTAGTTTTAATTTTATAGTTATGTATCTCTATATTATACATCTTTTTATGAAATGAATATGTGGATTTTACTAGTTAAATATGGTGAGTATTTTTAATATTAAATTCAAACATTGCCTATAAATAGGTTTAAGAGAGTTATCAAAGAACGACTATGCAGTCAAGCATATTATAAACTTAATGATTATATAAATGACCACAAAATGGGAATGAGGTGCTCGTCCCGGGCCATTTCAATTGATACATTTGTTAAAAATAAAAATATTGTAAAACAATATTAAATAAAAAAGAACATATTAAATTTAAAAAAGACATGTCTGCTGAGTTTCTTGCGCCGGTTCTTCTCAGGACGGAGGCGTAATTTTAGCGAACTGGTGGTACAACTTTTGATTTTATTTTTGACATGATTGAAAAATGTATGTGTATCCACATCTAATTTGAAATAAATGATTTGACTTTGACCTTGAAATAAGTAAATTATACAGGGTGTTAAAATCCGATGAAACAATACTTTCACAGCAAATAGTATACTTGATGTAGAAGCCATCCACCAAGTCTGGGTTTTCTAGGCATAATATATCATAAGTTATAACTAATCAAAACTACGTCTTAATTTGTGCAGGATCAACCCTACCGTACTGACCTACACCAATAGCTAAAAACTTAAGCCGGCTAGTCACATCCTGTATTATAGAACATTGTAATAATACACAGGACAAAAATCACATTCTAAACAGGATACATGCGCCTGCTTGAAAATAGATTTAGCACGCTATATGTAGGTCAGAGTAGGGTTGTCAAAAATAATATTTTTTCAACTTTGTATGGGAAAATAAAGTAATTATCTCCATTTCAAAAGTATGTGTATATGATTTGAAATGTGATATAGATTAAGCCCTGAAAGTATTGTTTCACCGGGCACCAACACCCTGTATAATATTACTAAAACAAAAGAGACTGAGACTACAATTTTTAAAGAAAAAAAATAACTAAAAAAATTGTTATCATATCTTTATTAAAGTTATGTGACATTATGTCCAAAATATCTACCAAAAAAAGAATCATCTAAATCGGTTTATCCAGAAAATAAATATACACAAATATACTATCTGCTATTTTTTCTCCGTTAAAACGATACAGAAACATAGTTTCCAAGGTTTGTACAATCTTGAAAAAAATTAATGGGACCCTATTACGACCATCACCTTTCGTTTGACACAAGAATCATCCAAATTGGTCCAGCAGAACTAAAGTTATTCGGTAATAAAACATTTAAAAAAATACAGACAAATTGAGTAATGCCTTTTTGGAAGTCAACTCTTATTTTTTTTTTTAAATAATGATTTTTATAAATAGCTAGTAGAAAAACATGTGGTTTAACTGATGGTAAGTGTCCCAATGACTCATCAACTAAATTAAAAATATGTTTTTTTTTGTTAGAATCGTATTGCATGTGATTATAATTATTGTTGATGATTATTTTAAGGTAATCACAAAAACCTGGTATGAAGATTCTTCGAAGAAAACTTAATGGTTTACATGGTAAGTGTTATTTATTTATTTGTTTATTTGTATATGGTACAACTTACAGCCTAATATATGTTATAAATTTAGTACAATTGCAAGGTTTACAAGGCTAATTACCAGTTTTCACCAATAAGTAATGAAACATATAAGATTGAGCACTAAAATTAACCTTATTTTAAGTTATGAACTACGATATTACAAAAGTAAGTGATGTAAGAATCTCTAAAAGACACTTTACTTAAGACATTATAGTGTGATTGATAAGGATACAACAAAAAATTGTTAGATTGACGACAGTGACTTAATTATAGAACGTGTGGTGAAAAAATCGTTACTCAACTGTCTTCCAATAACTTGTGAGTTATCAAGGAAAATATTAATATTCACAACTTTGGAGATTTCATTCAACATGTTTGATGTGATATTATAATTTATTAAAAAAACACTAAACACAAGCTTTTAAGATCCTGGATATCATGTAGCAGTAGAGTACTAACTAATACAAGTAAAACGAGCCCAAACACGCCGTCGTGTGTCTATCTCGTTTAATACAAGAGTTCCTATGACTCCTGGGTCCATCAGATCAGCTCCATAGCATATATTATTGCATTACTAACTGCTGCCAGCGACGTCGTCTGCGTGAACTCTATAATCCGTTTTTTTCTTCATCTCTTTTTTTCGCTATGAAAGCTAGCCTATGTCCTTTCTCAGTGTCTGAAGATTATCTGTGTCAAATTTCATCAGAATCGGTTGAGAAGTTTAAGTGGGAAACAGACAGACAGAGTTAGAAGCGTAGGAATACAATAGTCCAATAGTCCACCTTCCGATTCCATCATCAGATTAGCGCCATTTTGTCATATTATTATTGCATTGTCACGCGATATACATCTACGTGCAAAATGTCAACTTAATCGGAAACCGGGAATTTTATCAAATTCAACTCGCAAGATTCCACCCGAACTTGCATAGTTACATCCAGTGCAAGTATAAAGCTTTTAAAAGATTCTCTGACCCTGAATTCATTTCGTATAACATAAAAACTCGTGTTCGCTTCGTGATTGTTGCTCTTCTTTAAAAGCATTATATCCGCAACCTTCAATGGTAGGTGGATTGGAGATGGCCTTGTCTTGTACACGAACACACTGTCAGGTAGAATGTACAACAAATCACTACATACTATAAAAAGTCGCATCCGCTGTCTGTCTGTCCCTATGTATGCTTAGATCTTTAAAACTACGCAACGGATTTTGATGCGGTTTTTGAAACGAAGTTCCTTATCGCGCGTTATCGAAAGGGGGCTAGATCGAAAAAATTCTTACGAAAAGTTGTCACGACCTTTTTTTGTTTTACATGATTATCGCTAGATAGCGCTGTGACGAAAATCTTTTAAAACACGTTCCTTATCGCGCGTTACGTTAGGAAAAAAAAATATAAGATATCTTTTAATCGAAAGGAACTTCATTCTATTCGGGTGTCCCATGACACCTCTCAAGTTTTTTTTTGACTAGATAGAGTGATTCTTAAGAATGTTGTATAGGTATATTTTATTTTGAAAAAAAAATAGGGATCGGTATGAAAATATCGAATTTGTAGCACAAGTTCGGTTTGGTTAGTTGAGAATCGTGATATTAATCCTTATCCAAATTAAGCATTATATTATCAAGGGTATGTAGAAGTAAAACACTTTTTGTTTTATTCCAATCGGACATTTCGTTGAGAAATTATCACGAGTATAAAACGCTGACCGCCACAAAAAATATCGCGACGACATCGCGAGTGCTGTTTAAAGCCCTTTGTGACGCAGACACACCTCAACCGATTTTGATGACATTTGGCACACACATTCTTTAGACCCTGAGAAAGAACATAGGCTACCTTTTGATTGAAAGTGACGCAGACGAAGCTGCCCGCTACTATTAACCCAGTAATGCATAGTGTTTCCATATGGACACCAAAATATGGGTGACTACAATCATGTCATTAAGAACCCTTAATTGAACAATATTCCGAGTCGAAACTAAAGAAAAACAAAAAAAACTAGAGAAGTGACATGGGGCACCCGAATAGAACGAAGTTTCTTTCGATTAAAAGATATCTTATATTTTTTTTTCTTACGTAACGCGCGATAAGGAACGTGTTTTAAAAGATTTTGATCACAGCGCCATCTAACGATAATCATCTAAAAAAAAAGTGTCGTGACAACTTTTCGTAAGAATTGTTTCCGTCTAGCCCCCTTTCACAACGCGCGATAAGGAACTTCGTTCCAAAAAAAATAAAAAATCGTGCCTGGGTTAGTAATATTACAAAGCCCATAATGTTATTTCGTTCTCCAATATGCTTCACCCTGCGATATTTTTCTTCAATAGTTTAATTTAGAGATAGCATCCCACTCAATAATCGTCCACCGAGCATGCTCGCCAGCAAGTCGGCCCTTCTAAAACCGAATGCGTATTAGTTGGTGCGTGAGTCCGCGCAACTGTATCGTGAGAACCTAACATTTCATGCTTTCACCGTCCCATCTGGTCACCGTTCACCATCGCACTGTCCTTAAATGTATTACGAAATGCATTAGTCGGATTATCGTGGAAACTTAGCCTTGTTCACGGTGTTTCCGAAGCTATGACATGTCCTTCTTCAAACGAGGTATAAGATAAGTTCTGTAGTAGGTGATAGATAACGGCCCCTCATTGCCCTGACATTGCAGAGCTTCATGAGCGACGGTCTTACCATCAGGTGAGCCTTAGGCTTGTTTATCTACATGCAAAAATAATAATAAAAAATATCAACTACTTATTGGCAATTCCCACTTCTTTTTCGACTCTAGTTTTAATTATGGACAGGAGGAATTCGCTGGAGTACCACTTTTCGTGTGGCGTGCAGTCAATCCTAATATACATTTTACACCCCAAAATATCAATTTGGATTCAAAATAACTACAAAAATATTAAATGCGGCATATTAAACAGGGGTGTGCGAATATCGTTCGAATCGAATAATTCGAATAGTTCGACTATTCGAAATTCAACGAATATTCGAAAAATTTAGAATAATTCGGAAAGTTTCGAATAATCCGAAATTTTGTATAGTATCGAATTTGACTACGACGATGCATCGGAAATAGGACAAGAATTTGTATTTTGTAGATAATATCTTGAATGGGCTAGATGTCAGATTTTGTGTTTTTTGTTTGTGTGATTGTAAAAACTTACGTTCTCGCTTAATATCTTCTTTAATTTCTTTTACTTCCTCTTCTTTGTAAAAATATTTTTTGTACCGGGGATCCAGAAAAGTGCTTTTCTTAAAAATAATATCACGATCAACTTTAACCAACCAACCAACGGGTTACACTCCCATTATGCCTAACTTAAATAAATTGGCTGTATCCCTACTAGTATTATAAATGCGAAAGTAATTCTGTGTGTTACGCTTTCCCGCTTAAACCTCTCAACCGATTTTGATTAAATTTAGCACAGAATATCTGTAGACCCTGAAAAAGAACATAGGCTACCTTTTAATTAAAAGTGACACAGACGAAGTTACGCAGGCCCGCTGCTTGGACAGACCTTGAATACTAAAGCATACATTTTTATTGTTTTAGGATGACAGAGGGGGCGCGGGGCGTCTTGACGCCGTGCTGCCCATTATTGAGGTGAGTTTTACTATATAATAATAATTATTTTTTTTAATTAATGTAATTTGGGCACACAGGATTTGTAATGTTCGCTTTGCGTGTCGATGCATAAGTGTGATTATCTCAATCTCGATTTGTTAAAAATCTAAATCTACATAATTATTATTTTCTGTCAATAAGCTGTAAGATCACGAAACCAATGACCACAAATCGCAAACGAAACTAAATGACGTAACCCGCTCGAAAATCGAACGCAAATTTCAAATCCTCGAGCGGTCTAATTTGACAGTTGTTCGAATAAGGAACACATTTCCCGCGCAAACTCACTAAGATGGCGTATCGGGCCTAATTGATCTATTGATTTGTCGATTACTTGATTTAGTGTTGAGAATATCAATGGAGGATTACGAACTGGGTCATGGAAGTCGTGTAAATGTTTAGATATTACACGGAAGGGAAACAAATTTATGTAGATTATGCATTTCCGTGGACATCAGAGATATTTCACCACTTAGTTATCAGCGCAATTTTGCTAGCGCCAAAAAAAAAAAACGGTTAGTACATGATCATCAGGCTATAGACGTCCATTGCTGGACATAGGCCTACCCCAAACCTCGCCACAACGACCGATTCTGCGCTGTGTCTATTCAATGACTTCCCGCGATCTACTTTTAGTACGGATCTCTTATATTTTTAATAATAAGTACTTTTTGAAATATAATATAGCATGTAGCCTTTCTTGATGAATGGACTATCCAACACTGAAAGATTATTTTCAATCGGATCAAGATCGGCCTAGGAATTTGTGATTCCGCTACTGATCTTTGCTATTTAATCTAGATTTTCTTTTGTAAGACAACCCAGCTTACTTAATGGCAGCATCTTAATGGTAAACGGTGACCATCGCTCATAAACTTCTGCAATCCAAGAGCAATGATAAGCCGTTATCTATCACCTACTTATACATGACATTTCTTAAACCTCGTCTAAAGAGGGACATGACATAGCACTCCGGGAACACTGGACAGAGTGCATTCCAAATCGGAATGAAGCGAGGCAAAAAGGCTTTTGAGAAGAATGAACCCAGCGGTTCCAAGTAAAGGTGATCAACTTTACCCCTACGGCGTGTGGTGCGATAGTAAAAGGGAGAAAGAATCATCTCAAAATGTTCTGAACTAAGATCTTGTTGCAGGCGAGCTGTCCAGTTCAAGTTGAGCCCGTGGACTTATCCATAAAGCGTCCAACTACCCCGAAGAAGAAACGAAGCCTAGGTAAGTGTTATATTTATTACAAGCTTTACATTAACTTGCACTGGATGTAACTATGTAAGTTCGGAATCTTGCAAGGAAAATTTGAGCAACTTCTCGGTTTCCGGTTGAGCTGACATTTTGCATGCAGATGTATATCGCTTGAAGATGCAATCCTAATGGAGCTGATCTGATGATGTGGTCGGAAGGTAGATATACTTGTCGTGTTTGGGCTTGTTTTCTTTGTCTTAGCTAGCTCTTTACTGTTACACGATATTCTGGAGTGGCGGTTACGAACCGGTAAGCGCAAAGTGGGTAAACCTCCCATTGGACCGACGACCTGGTCAAGATCGCGGGAGGTCATTGGATGCAGATAGCGAAGGACCGGTCATTGTGGCTAAGTTTGGGGGAGGCCTATGTCCAGCACTGGATGTCTATAGGCTGATGATGACGATGTTATCTAGGATCTTAATATCTTGTATTTAAAATACATTTTGCAACAACAACTTAATTATCTTGCTATTAAGGTGATCTTTAGTCGTAAAGGATCAGCAGGATATAGTTAATAGAACCAGTTTTCTACGTGATAAGTAAGAGGTGTCGAGGTCATGACGATACGGATGTTTTGAACTGACCTTACTGTACTGTAACAACCCATTACTGTGGACTGCTGGTCACCTCAGTAGAGGGATCAGGTATAGTCACCACGCGACCACAACGTAGCAAAGGTAGCAAATAGGCATGACGAAAGATTTTGAAATTCTCTTCCATATTATAGGTACAGGTTACAGGTACAATAAATTTCTTTAAACACTCGCGATTATCTACATCACTTACACTATTACTAAACCGGTACCGGCAAACGAACGAGAATGAGGGTAGACAGATTTGTCTGCTCTTAAATGACCTACCCGCAGTTTCTCAGTCTTCCTGTGATCATGGCGCTTGAAACAGTGCTGAAATATCGGGATCGCTCAATTGAAAATAATCGTGGTAAGAACCCGTTTAGTAATAGTGTAAGTGATACAGGGACAATTATGTAGAGTTTAACTATTTTTGAATTTCATTTCAAAAATAATAATAGTCGGGGAGCTGATGAAGTTAAATGTGATCTCTTGAGCGTGGCCTAAAACCTGTGGGATCAGTGATATTAGCCCAAAGGGAGATCTCCGACCGGGCGAGGTAGTGTATGGTGGTCAGGCCGAAGCCCAATGTAGTAGATTTCAGATGTCGTATATATGCATTTATGACGAAGTGAATGATGCGATTTCTTGTGTGGTCCATTGGTTTCGTGTTAATAATCTTTTATTAAATGCAAAAAAAACCAAATGTATTAAGTTCAGTTTACCAAATGTAAAACAGGTACATAGTAATATAATTGTTGGTGGGGAGTCAATGGAGCTTGTTGAGTCAACTGTTTTTCTTGGTATAACAATGGATTCCAAGCTGCAGTGGGGACCCCACATAAATAAATTAGCGAGTAAGCTCAGCTCTGCGGCATACGCGGTAAAAAAAATTAGACTCATCACTAATGTAGACACGGCTCGTTTAGTTTATTTCAGTTATTTTCATAGTGTTATGTCCTATGGCATTTTGCTATGGGGCAATGCAGCCGATGTAGAAACGATCTTTATCTTGCAGAAAAGAGCTATACGCGCTATTTATAATATGCACTCAAGGGAATCCCTGAGGGAAAAATTTAAAGAAATTAAAGTTCTCACTTTACCATCCCAATACATTTTTGAAAATTTAATGTATGTTAGAAAGTATATTGAGGAATTTCCTAAAAAGTCTGACCTACATAGTAGAAACACCAGGAACAAACATAAACTTGATTTACCGATGAGTCGATTACATAAAATAAGAAATTCCTTCAGGTGTTTGTCTGTATGCTTGTACAACAAAATCCCACAAGATGTTCAAAACCTACCTATACATAGGTTTAAGAAAACTATTAAAGAACGTCTGTGCAAGAAAGCCTACTATAAGGTCAATGATTACTTAGACGATTGCACAAAGTGGGAATGAGTTGCTCGCCAAGGTCATCTCATTAACATAATCGATATTTTTTTTTTTTTTTTAATATTTAGTGTAAAATTGTAATATACTAATTTAAAAAAAAAATATGATCATAAAGAAAAAAGACATGCCCGCTGAGTTTCTTGCCAGTTCTTCTCAGGACGGTGGCTGCAATCATTATTTTTGTGTCCGAACTGGTGGTAGCTTGTAACTTTTGACGTCAACAAGAATGAGTACGTCATCAATGTTGAAAATAAAGTATTTCATTTCATTTCATTTCATTTCATTTCATTTCATTTCATTTCATTTCATTTCATTTCATTTCATTTCATTTCATTTCATTTCATTTCATTTCATTTCATTTCATTTCATTTCATTTCATTTCATTTCATTTCATTTCATTTCATTTCATTTCATTTCATTTCATTTCATTTCATTTCATTTCATTTCATTTCATTTCATTTCATTTCATTTCATTTCATTTCATTTCATTTCATTTCATTTCATTTCATTTCATTTCATTTCATTTCATTTCATTTCATTTCATTTCATTTCATTTCATTTCATTTCATTTCATTTCATTTCATTTCATTTCATTTCATTTCATTTCATTTCATTTCATTTCATTTCATTTCATTTCATTTCATTTCATTTCATTTCATTTCATTTCATTTCATTTCATTTCATTTCATTTCATATGCGAAGATTTTTTCAAATGTCCTAACCGCGATTCAGGATCTCGCGTGTTTATTATTGGTCGCCACAAACCTGTATTATTATTTTTTACAAAGCTTAATATTTATTTACACTGGATGTAACTATGTCAGTTCCGTTGGAATCTTGCAATCTAAATTTATCAAAATAGCGGTTCCGAATAACAATATGACAAGATGGCGTTGATCTAATGTTGGATTCGGAAAGAGTTCATAAAAAATCCTGTACTAAACAAGATAGACCCGTCGTGTTTGGGCTCGTTTTACTTGTCGCGGCTAGCACTCTACTGATATACGAGTATGATGTTTAGGATCTTAAAAGTTTGCATTTAAAGTTGTCTTTGAAATAAATTATTTACACTAATGATTTAATATTAAATTCGATTAAATTCGTTGCGGGGCCCAAAACAAGTTAACTTTCCCTCGGGTTTTCCTGGGCTTCACTGCTCAGAGTCATTACGATGGTCGCCGCTGTGGATCTCCCCTACACAGGAGTTACAGTGGGTATGAGAGGTGGGCCAATACCCGAGAGTAATGATTTAATATTATGAAAAACTAACAAATGAAATATGTCTACATCGGTCAGTAGTCTTCTCATAGACATTATAAATTGTCACATCTACATTTATTGATTCTACATCGATTTAATACTTGTTAATGTCCAAGTAGTCGCCGATACACAACTACACGGACTTGTGTATTGATTTATGTACTGTGTATAATAGTTTTGTGTAGTTTTTGATTTATTAGCACTTCCGTAGAAGTAGTTAGTACGGTGTTTTATTAATGTTGGATTAAGTTTTTTGATGGTTTCCCAAATGTCATGACTTGTCTTTCTTCAAAGCCTTGAGGAGAATGTTAAAAACGCTAAAAATTAGTGTTACATAATTGAGTCTTCATTAAAGAATATTATAAAAAAAAACTTGAGAGGTGTCATGGGACACCCGAATAGAACGAAGTTCCTTTTGATTAAGAGATAAGGAACGTGTTTTAAAAGATTTTCATCACAGCGCCATCTAGCGATAATCATCTAAAACAAAAAAGTGTCGTGACAATTTTTCATAAGATTTTTTTCCGTCTAGCCCCCTTTCACAACGCGCGATAAGGAACTTCGTTCCAACAAGAATAAAAAAGTACCTACTGACCATTCGATAGCTACATTATCCACGAGTAACATAGGCTAGATTTTATTTTGGAAAATAATAGAGATCCGCATTAAACCTTCATTAATGTAAGCCAAGGTGTGAAAAAAATACCCAAAAACTTTCGTAGATCGCGTGCGCTGCGGAAACTATTGATTATAGAACAAGATTCAGCTGAGACTGAAAACCAGCGCTGGGTGTTGGCATTGATTTTATTATCTATGTCAATATGCAATACGCTGAGTCTCGGCTGGTTAGTGGTGAAAATGTAATAATATGTTATTGTTTGATGTTTTATTTCTTTTTATTGTTTTGTACCATTTTTGCCACAAATAAAGGATGTCTATGTCTAGATGATGTACTACGGATTTGTAGGTCTTATTATCTAACAGTGCTGCCTGAACCCCTTTTTGACGCAGACGAAGTTGCGCGTGTCAGTTAGTATGTTATATTTCGACTGAGCCTAAGAGAAGGGATCCGTGAGATATTTTGTCACTAGTAAAAGGGAATACAGTATCTTGCAACATATTCAGCTCGTTTAATATTATGTAGGCCGAAGCGATGCTCTCACGACTACTAGTGATGTGATCGAATCGATGTATCGATAAAAATACAAGATTTTAAGATCCTGCACAGTCCAAACAGCATTATGGTGATGATAGCCCAACGTTACGACTCACCATACATAGCCCATTGCGTGGATGCTCATGTGGGACGAGTCGAATGGAAGCGTGGCCTATGATATATTGCTTAGGCCACGTTCTGTTATTTTGTCACTAACACTTACATTAAGACTTACTAACACTTTTATGTATTGTAATGTGGGCCCTTGTAGCCACTATGATTAGAACTAAATAAATATCATGTACCATTCCTTTGACCACCTTCCGAACCCATCAGATCAGCGACATTTTGTCATATTATTGCATTGTCACGCGATGTACATGCAATCTGCATGCAAAATGTCAGCTCAATGGGAAACCGGGAAATTAGTCAAATTTAAGGTAGTTTTTTAGACACTATTTTGTGCTGTTCTAATAACGTTAACAACTCGTCGCCTCAGTGCTTGTTTGGCGTATCTGATATTTTTTACGAAAATGACTTTTTAATGCAGTATTATAAAGAATAAAATTTCCATCCAACTGGTTTTTTTTTTTTTAAATATTCAATTCTAAAACAATAAAAATCTCATTTCAGTTTTTTTCTCAACACGGCACTTAAAGAACATTCCGTGCTTGTTTGCTGTCTCCTGTAAAATTTGCTCGAGTGCAGATAGGCCAAACAAGCACATAGGCGACGAACTTACGATCAGGTGGCCCGAAGACTCGTCTGCTTACATAGTAATAAAAAAAAATCGATAACTCCAACACACATTGCCAAAAAAATCGATATGACGATAATTAAAATCGTTATCGATGAAACTTTTCTCGTCACTAGTCGTATGCATCTGAGGTTAGTAAGGGGCGCGGCAGATGTACATTACAAAATATCTTGTTTACTGCATTTTAAAGATGAGCTGACGGCTCAGTTGATAGTAAACGTTCAAAGCTAAATTTGACAAACTTCCCGGTTTCCGATTGAGCTGACATTTTGCACGCAGATTTGTATCGCGTGACAATGCAATAATATGACAAAATGGCGCTGATCTGATGGTGGATACGTTAGTCATAGAAACTCCTGTACTAAACAAGATAGTCCCGTCGTGTTTGAGCTCGTTTTACTTGTATTAGCTACCACTCTACTGCTACATGATATACAGGATCTTAAAAGCGTATATTTAAACGTCTTCTTAAAAATCTAGTTCCGGTGGACCGTGACGTCGATGCGATGGGAAAGAGTGCCATAGTGCGTAATGCGTCGCGTCGTCTCTCATAACCCCGTGTTGGGTTCTGGCCTTAGCCGGGGTTCGGACACTGAGTGTGAGCGGTTGAAGGTTTTAGTCCCACATATCCGGCGATTTCCTCCAACTCAAAAAAAACCGTTGGAGCGTAATCTCGTTTGTCTTGCAATAAAAAGGAAAAGTTCTAAGCTATGTTTTTAGTTATATTATTTAAGCTGAATAATCCTAATTACTATAAATAAAGCCCTTTTGATTTGTTACTTGGGCTTAATGAGACTGAGTTACGAGCGGAGCGTGGTACAATTCATAGGCGGAAGCGAATTAAAAAATATTTTTATTTCAAAAATAAAAACGACCGAATTCAAATATCTCAAGCATAACACAAAAACTACAGTTATGAAGGAACACATTAAAAATATACTTACGAATTGAGTACCTCCTCCTTTTTTGAAAATCGGTCAAAAATAAAACAATATTTCATACAGGGTGAAACACAGATATTAGCTGTCGAACAAAATCGTTTTGCACAAATAATTTTAGATATTTTAAGTTGCGGTGAATTATGCGTTGTTTTTTCGTTATAATATTCATTTATTAAATGGATTTTTAAATGATTTTTTTTACGAATTTTATTAACATTAAAAAGAATACAACATAAAAATCAGGTCGTATAGATTAGAAAAAAAAATCAGTACAGTGACTGTAAGTGTTACAATAGGCAAACTCTTTGAGGCGATCAATAATAACGCGCGAGATCATGAATCGCGGTTACGACATTTGCAGAAATCTTTGCATATATACGACATCTGAAATCTACTACAGTGGGCTTCGGTCTGACTGGGTTACAATACCTCGGCCCCAAGGAGATCTCCCTTTGGCCATAAGTCCACTGTACCCACACTCTTTATAACAACTCTCTACACATTAGTGTATTTTCTTAGACAGGAATTAATAGAATTATCTAATTGACTATCAACTATTATTCAATACGTCATGTACCATCATTAAAAAGCCCAATACATTAAACCAGTATCATGGATATAATGAAATCAACACTTACCTTTTAAGTCACAACTGAGCGCTTACCGAACAGAAACTTAGAAAATAATTGACCAATACATAACCAATTAATAGGCATGACGACAGTATCAAATATTCGAAGATTTAATATATATATAAATCTTTATTTGAAGACTACCAATGGCCCAAAAAATGTTAATATTACAAATAACTTACAAGCTATGTTAGTAATTAAAATAAAAGTTGCCACTGTACCGCTCTATGCGAAACAGCACAGCAAAGATTCACACAAACACAATCGAGTCTGGTGGCGATCATATTCAGGACACTGTTGGAGCCAGCTCGCACCCTGTGCACCATGGACGCACACCTCTTACGCATTGTTGCGTAGAAGCAATCAACACGCGCTTCGGCAAACATCCTTGACGCGCTACAGAAACGAGGTAGTCCCAACAGCAACACACTTCTCGAGCACTGTCTAAACCTGTGGACCAGCATATTTTTTTAATATTTTTAATGATGTAGAATTGATGCCACTAAACATCGGCACCTCAATAGACAAATCTCTAAATCTTTAAAACGAGACCTGCGCCGATTCAATACTAAGCGTATTGAAGAAGCCATTGAGCGAAACAAAGGCACCAAAGTATTCGCGAGAGATTTGTCTATTGGGCAGAGTCGGTTGGCAAAACTGAGGACCATTGATGGCAGAGTTGTTTCATCGGGTCCTGAGCTTCTGGATGAGATCGAGAGGTTCTATGGACAGTTGTACACATGTACTCGGCAACCCGTGACAAACCTGGCAAAAGACCCAAGAGCCAAACTTACCCGACACTATACCGAAGATATTCCGGACGTCAGCTTGTACGAGATTAGGATGGCCCTCAAACAGCTGAAAGACAACAAGGCGCCGGGTGATGACGGTATCACGGCTGAGCTTCTGAAAGCGGGAGGGAAACCTATCCTCAAGGCTCTTCAGAAGCTTTTCGATACCGTCATACTCGAAGGGAAAACGCCACGGGCATGGACCAGGGGTTTGGTCGCATTGTTCTTCAAGAAGGGTGATAATACCCTTCTGAAAAATTATCGACCCATTACGCTCCTGAGCCATGTCTATAAGCTGTTTTCGAGGGTCATCACGAATCGTCTCTCACGCAGGCTTGACGACTTCCAGCCTCCCGAACAAGCCGGTTTCCGAAAAGGCTATAGTACCGTAGACCACATACATACGCTGCGACAAGTTATACAGAAAACCGAGGAGTATAACTTGCCTCTTTGCTTGGCGTTTGTGGACTACGAGAAAGCCTTTGATTCTGTCGAAACATGGGCTGTATTGCAGTCTCTTCAGCGGTGCCAAGTCGACTACCGGTATATCGAAGTGTTGAAGTTCCTGTACGAAAACGCCACTATGTCAGTCCAACTCCAAGGCCAGACCTCGAAACCAATACCTCTAGAGCGCGGCGTGAGACAGGGTGATGTCATATCACCAAAACTGTTCTCCGCTGCACTGGAGGATGTCTTCAAGGTTCTGGATTGGAAAGGGCTAGGCATCAATATAAATGGCGAGTACATAACTCACCTTCGATTCGCCGACGATGTAGTGATCATGGCTGAAACCGCGGAGAAGCTCTCTGCAATGCTCAATGATCTCAGCAGAGTTTCCTTGGAAGTAGGTCTAAAAATGAACATGGACAAGACGAAACTTATGTCGAATGTCCATGTCGTACCTTCTCCAATAACTATCGGAGACTCTGTGCTTGAAGTTGTTGACGAGTACGTATACCTGGGACAAACTGTCCGGTTAGGTAAGTCCAACTTCGATGCAGAGATCAAGCGACGAATCCAACTCGGCTGGGCAGCGTTCGGGAAGCTACGGAAAGTTTTCTCGTCCACAATACCGCAGTGTCTCAAGACAAAAGTCTTCGACCAGTGTGTGTTGCCAGTGATGACCTATGGATCAGAGACTTGGCCGCTCACGATGGGTCTTATTAGACGACTCAGAGTCACTCAAAGAGCAATGGAGAGGGCTATGCTGGGTGTTTCTCTGCGTGATCAAATCAGAAATGAGGAAATCCGCAGAAGGACTAAAGTAACCGACATAGCCCGAAGAATTGCATCTTTGAAGTGGCAATGGGCAGGACACATTGTGCGAAGAACGGATGGCCGGTGGGGCCGAAAAGTTCTGGAGTGGCGGCCACGAACCGGTAGGCGCAATGTTGGTAGACCCCCCACAAGATGGACCGACGATCTGGTCAAGATTGCGGGAGGTCACTGGATGCAGACGGCGCAGGACCGGTCGATGTGGCGAAGTTTGGGGGAGGCCTATGTCCAGCAGTGGACGTCTATAGGCTGATGATGATGATGATGATGATGAATGATGTAGAAAACTACAAATACAATTGTAAAATGCATTTTGGCTGAAACGCCAACATTTTTTTTAATCATAAATAACAAAAAAAACATCGGATGATGTCACGATTAGGTAAACAATATGAAATTGACGTTCTTTTCTGGTTGCGCCATGACAATTTTGACGTTTGTTTACCTAGGCGTGACGTCAAACGCGACGCCATGACACTACGGACAAGTTAAAGCCTCACTAGAATGGACACAAAAAAAAATAATTATAGCCACCGTCCTGAGAAGAACTGGCAATAAACTCAGCGGGCAAGTCTTTTTTGTAATATTACGAGCATTTTTTTAAATGTATTTTTACAATATTATATAAAAGCACCACGGACATTGATTTTTATTAAATTAATTAACCGTATGCATGTAATTATGAGGTCGATTGTACTTACACAAACTTTCAACTAAGTTGTAATTGTGTTACAACTATAACTTACGTGTGCCCGAGATAAGTCTGTGAGCTTAAATGGTGAACAATAGAAGATTTAATACTTAACAGATAAAGTTGCACAAGTTATAGTTGAAGGAATATTTTACGAACAAGTACTTGAAGAGTTTGGAAATTACTTAAAGTTAAATTGAGATAATTTAGAAAGTCAAAATAAACATTGCTACCAATATCTAAAAAATATTCTCAGTCGTAAGAAGAAAATCAGCGGGTATGTTTTTTTACAAACTTTATATTAACTTGCACTGGATGTAACTATGTAAGTTCGAGTGGAATCTTGTAGCTAAATTTGACAAACTTCCTGATTGAAGTGAGATTTTGCACGCAGATGTATATCGCGTGACAATACAATAATATGACATAAAGGCGTTGATCTGATGATGGATTCGGTAGTCATAGGAACTCTTGTGCTAAACAAGATAGACTTGTGTTTGGGCTTGTTTTACTTTAGCTACCACTCTACTGTTACATGATATCTAGGATCTTAAAAGCTGGTATTTATAAATGCGAAACTAACTGTCTGTCTGTCTGTTACGCTTTCCCGCTTAAACATCTCAACCGATTTTAGACCCTGAGAAAGAACATAGGCTACCTTTTAATTGAAAGTTACGCAGACGAAGTTTCGCTGACCCACTAGTAATTTATATCAGTCAAAATTCATTGGAAATCGAACGTGTGAAAACCAGTAGATAACATCAACGCGATCTAGTTTAGAACATCATCATTTCTCTAGATTTAAGATAATTCCGAAGTGCGCTATCTAAAGCTTCCAACACTGAATGCTATAAAATATCGGTATCGTTCGATTTGTATCGAAATTAAAGACTGTGCACATTCAAAGCTTTAACGCTGCCTTAAATATAACTTAATAATTTTATAAAAAAAAAAAACTTCCGAACTATCAACCGCACATGAACTACCCTGTACCAACCCATTACTGCCCACTGTTGAGCTCAGGTCTCCTCCGAAGAGGGATTAGGCATAGTCCACCACGCTTGCCTAATGCGGATTGGGGACTTCACATATCTGCAAAGGATTTTTAGAACCCTTTTCCGACATATAGGTTTCCTCACGATGTTTTCCTTCACCGTTTTTAGCCAGTGGTGTTGTAAAAAATTGCAAATAAATATTTTTTATATTAAGATTTAGAGGTACAAGCGGGCCGGTTTTGAACCCGCGACCTCCCGTACGGAAGGCAAGCGCTTCAACCACTCGGCCACCACGACTGCTTTAACTATAACTTAATATTTTTATTAAAAAAAGATCATTTTCCGAACTATTAACCGCACATGAACTACCCGTCAGATTTTATATGAGATTATGTCCAACATTCTGCTTTCTAACAAACAATAATCATCAAAATCGGTTAATATAGAAACGAAAAAATACACGCAAAAATGCAAAACAAATCGTAAAATTTATCCGTTAAAAATACACATTGTCTTGGGACACTGTAAGGCTGCTATCCCTATCTATGGCCTACCTTTAAGGACTTTCTTTAAGCCTCGTGTAAAAACAATATGGCGGATATCCTGTGAAGACGCTCAAAATCACTGTATATCTTACATATCTCCATCTGTGAAGTGTATAACAAAGTTTATATTTCGTAAACTATCGTCTCGGTCCGTATCTAGCTGCCGTTGTTCGTATAAATTCACGCTTAAATGCGTACAACGTGAGAAACTACTGCTACGTATGGTCTAATACATAAACTTCGAAGATTTCGTAGTCAATATTGAATAAATTATTTTAAAGAAAACTTTTTAAATACAAGCTTTTAAGATCCTGGATATCATGTAGCAGTACAGTGTTAATACACGTTGTTGGAGCATGTTTTAATTGCAATTTACTGTTCCTGATAATTAATGTACAGCCTAGTCAATTTTACTATTTTTAAAATTGGGCATAACGTGAGTATAACCCGTTGCATGAAAATTAAAAGAAAGAAGAACGAAGATTGCCGGCAAAATTGAATTACTGAAAAGAAAATGTAACAAAACTGTTAAATAAAATTTACATAATTTGCATAATTTACTGATTTTAATTAAAAGTCAATCTATATTGTTAGAATCCGCACACAAGTATAACGAGCACAAACACGACGAGTCTATCTTGTTTAGCACGCAGGTGAAATCTTGCGAGTTGAACTTGACAAACTGCCCATTGTCGGATTGAGCTGACATTTTGCACACAGATGTATATCGTGATACAATAATATGATATCCCGGAGCTGATCTGATGATAGATTCGGAAGGTATCCTAACTGTTGTACTAAACAAGATAGAACCGTCGTGTTTGGGCTCTTTATACTTGTCTTGGTTAGCACTGTATGATATGATATCCAAGATCTTAAAAATAATAAATAAATAAAAGACAGTATTTAAAAAGTTTTCTTTAAAATTAATTATTAATTTTAAAAACGTAAAACCGAAGTCTAAAATATTGCTAAAGAAATTACCAGTAGCCATAACCACATATTTGAAGTCCATAGTTAAGAATGCATAAAATAAATAAAATAAAATAGCCTTTATTTCCGAAATTCTAGAAATAAAAAAAAAACATATAAACTAGAAAAAAATCCTTAAATTATGTCTCGAATCTCGGTGTGCCTTTTGGCATAGGCCTCCTCCAACTCCTTCCAGTATGTTCTGGCACTAGCCACCCGGGTCCAGATCGGTCCCAAGGTCAATTTCATGTCATCTTCCCATCTCATGTTTTGGCGTCCTATGCTTCAATTTCCATCTCTGGGGTACCATAGAGTAACTCATTTACACCACTTTTCTTGCAACGAAGCATGTGGCCAGTCCATCTCCACTTTAGCCGGTCTATACGTGTTAAGATATCGGTTAGGTTGTTGCTAAAGAAATTACTAGTAGGTGTATTCACATTATCATCATCAGCCTATAGACGTCTACTGCTGGACATAGGCCTCCCCCAAACTTCGCCACATCGACCGGTCCTGCGCCATCTGCATCCAGTGACCTCCCGCAATCTTGACCAGATCGTCGGTCCATCTTGTGGGGGGTCTACCACCATTGCGCCTACCGGTTCGTGGCCGCCACTCCAGAACTTTTCGGCCCCACCGGCCCCACCACAATACCGCAGTGTATCCACATATTTGCAGTCTATAGTTAAAAATGCATACATAGGCGCGTCTAAAACCACAAATCGCTCCGCTCGCAATCTTGTACCATACAGGAAGTTATCTGAAACCAACTAATCAATGGTACAGACTACAGAAATAGCGATATTGTTATGGAAAACGAAAGTTAAGTTTTAGCCACTAAATTCGCGATCTAAAAGGTACTACTACCTACCTAGGTAGGTCTTACTACCTAGGAGGAAATTGCGGGAGTTGCACTTGCCCAGAACCTAGCACGGAGTTATGCGGGGCGTCACGACGAGTTACGACAAGTTGTTTTTCCCCTCGTGTTGTGCTTCACTGCTCATTCATTACGGCGATCGCCGCTGTGAGGAGTTACTTTGGTGGAGTTTTGCCACGCACTATCCGGCTATGGAATGAACTCCCATCTTCGGTATTGCCAGAGCGCTATGACTTGTTCTTCTTCAAACGAGGCTTAAGAAAATTCTTAAGGTTAGCGTAGATAACAGCTCTTCAGTGTCTCCTGACATTGCAAAGGTCCATGCGTGACGGTAACCACCTACGATTAGGCCCGTTGGCAATAAATGAATTGTACCTGTAACAAACCATTACTACCCACTAGCGTGGCATAGTCCACCACGCTTGCCTAATGCAGATTGGGGACTTCGGGGATAAAAATGAATCTCAAAATGTGTCAGTTAGCGCGTCTAAACGCATAACTCAATAACGTCTAGCCCAATTTGGCCAATTCTATTTTTTAAATATTTGATGAAGTCCAAGGACGGTTTTGACGGCGAGAAAAATTTAAATAATTGCTGGGGAAAAACGTATAATCTCTGGTGCTGTATAGGGTTCACGCAGACGACGTCGCAGGTAAAAAAATAAATTATATAATTAGTACCTACACTGTCACTTTTAATACCTTTAAGAAATCGGTTAAATACAAGTTAAACTGCAATCCGAATCGCGGAAACTGGAGCAATCAACGATTGTTAGAAAGGATGGCTGGACAATACTCAGCGATCGCCCTTCAGGCTACTAGACTACCGGTTTTGTTAGGGCCGGATTAGGGGTCCTAAACGGGGGTCAAAATGTTGCAAGATTTGGGCATATTTAGGAGAGGCAGTGGAAAAGGTCGTGTTGGGCCTTGGGGTAGTGTTTGAAGCGCTTGCTTTCTGAACGAAAAATTGCGGGACCCGGCTTGTATCTCTAAATTACAATGTGAAAAAGATTTATGTTACGTCACTGGCTAAAGCATGTGATGGAAAACATCGTGACAAAACCTGCATTTTGGAAACGGATTCTGAAATCCTTCGAAGATATGTTAAGTTGTGGCGACCAATAGCGCGCGAGGTCCTGACTCGCGGTTACGACATTTACAAGAATCTTCGCATATATACGACATCTCAAATCTACTACACCGGGCTTCGGCCTGACCGGGCATACACTACCTCGCCCGGTTGGAGATCTCCCTTTGGCTTAATACCACTGATAGCCCACAAAGTCTCCAATCCGCATTGGTTTTTTTTTATTTAATTGTTTCACCAACAGTTCCATATACTAAATCTTAAACCTAATAGATTACAAACATCATGGAGTGTATAAAAACTACTTATAGGTGAACTCCTCATGCACTTAATAATAATGGTTACAATACTTGTTAATTTGTTAATTACTCTATGAAAAGAAATGAATAAAAATAATTTTAAAAGCTTCTGACAGTGGTGTCGTACCGCCCAACGGAATCTTGTTGTCGAGTCAAAATTGAAGTCAATGAGATGACTACAGTCGTTTACAATATTACACATTCTACATAGAGGTGAGGTTCTACCAAGAACAGTGTGCCTTACAGGGTCCGCGTGATGGACTATGCCTGATCCCTCTACTGAGGAGACCTGAGCACAGCATCAATAACATATTCGCAAACAAACTCAAACAAGCACGAAATACAGACGAACACAATTATGTGGAAAATACCATTATAATTAGTTTATCTCTAATGTGATATTGTTACTAACAATAATTTTCAGAAACCTTTAAGAATGGTAGTTGTATAATTATGAATAAGAAATTCCGTGCATCGAACGTTTCTAGAATTTGTGGTCCTTCGAGCCGGATATTTACCGAATCCGTCCCCGTAACAATCTGATTTGATGTAAGCTATCACGATACAACATTCTCTGGTGTTGCACTGTATGCAAATGTATTCGTGAGCCGATCACATAATAACGATGTAAAATTTATAGTGAGAAATATTTACTGAAGCAGTTTATTTAGTATGGAGATTAGAAATAAGTAGAAGCTTTTAAAATCCTTGATATCATGTAGCAATAGATTTAGTAGTAGCACGATGTGTCTACCCACGATACCTTACGTCTCCATCATCAGATCAGCTCCATGATACCATATTATTGTATTTTCACGCGATATACATCTGCGTGCAAAATGTCAGCTCAATCGGAAACCGGGAAGTTTGTCAAATTCAACTCGCAAGATTCCACCCGAACTTACACAGTCACATTCTGTGTGGGAGAAAGAGTGTATTACAACCCGTTCCCGAACACAGGGTCGAAAATCACTTATTGCGAAATAAAATGACTATCGCCGCTCAATTAGATGTACGTTCCTATGAAAATCCAAACCCGTAACATACAATGCGCACGTACCTGGATAGATTACGATGACGGCTCCTGGCTCCAATCTTGGTGACCGCGACACACAGTAACACACTGGTCGATGGTTCTACCACGTTTTACGATGATCTTGATAAGGTTAATAATATGAATAGTGCACGTAAAGATTGCGTTCGAATTAGTGCTCCGTACGATGCAGGAATCTTTCGCGTAATGGCCGAAGACAAAAGTGTATGTCATCGTCAGGCGTTTATTTCTTGATACCCGCGCATAGAACAACAAAAATGTTGCCCTTGTTCGAAATTTGAATTCCACATTCAAAGTACACAAATTGGCGGCGATTTGAATTATATGAAGTCGAAACATCCCGCCGGCCAAAATACTATTGGTATTTTCTCATTACAAGTAGGTACACAATACAAATGATACGATAGTGTTGATTCAATTATAATAATAAACGTTATTATGCAAACAAGGTTATACAAAAAAAAAAAAAATAAATAATAAAAAAAATGTACAAGGTAACCCTTGCCTAAAACGATTAAAAATTAAGATGAAATTGGCAGTGGGCAAAGTTTAACCAGCGGTCTCTTAATGAGACTATTGTTCGCTGTCTTGACCGTTGCTACGCGGACTTCGTTGTCAGCTCCGGGGTGTAGCTCGACTACTCTCCCGAGTGACCAATGTAACGGTGTACGATTATCATCCTTGATTAGGACCATGGTATCGATTTGTAATGGTTTGGACATTTTTGTCCATTTTTCTCTTTGAATTAAACCGTGTAGATATTCGTTTTTCCAACGTAACCAAAAGTTTTGTTGAAAGGATTGAATAAGTTGCCATCTATTAAGACGGTTAATGTTAATGTCTAATAAATCATTGTCTGGAACGGTAGTCAGTGGTTCTAAGGTTAAGAAATGACCGGGAGTTAAAACGTTCATATCGTTAGGGTCTGAACTCAGTGGGCACAACGGACGAGAATTAAGGACTGCTTCGATTTGACTAAAGAGGGTAGTTAGTTCCTCGAAAGTTAACACTTGATCACCAACTATGCGATATAGATGTGTCTTTGCGGCTTTGATTTGTATTTCCCAAACACCTCCGAAATGTGGTGCAGAAGGAGCGTTAAATTTAAACTCGATTTGTTGTGTTCCGGCAGCGTTCTCCATAAGAGATGAGAAGAAATTTCTTGCCCCCACAAAGTTCGTTCCACAGTCCGCATGAATAGTATTGCATCTACCACGACGCGCTACAAAACGTCGCAGTGCGGCGATGAATCCTTCTGTCGAAAGACTCGATACTACTTCTAGGTGCACTGCCTTTGTTGTCAAGCATACGAACAGACAAAGATAAGCTTTATCGATTTTTGCACCACGATGAGTACCTAACTTAATTCGAAATGGTCCACCGTAGTCGACACCTACGATAGAAAATGGTTTGACTTGATTAACACGATATTTAGGTAGATCACTCATATATGGTTGAAGTGGCTGAGGTTTCACGCGGTAACAAGGAATGCATTTTGAGAGACAGTGTCTTATCCTTCGTTTGGCCGATATAATCCAAAATTGCTGAAGTAACAAATAATGAGTTGTATTCATTCCGGCGTGGCAATGTGTTCGATGAATCGATTCGATAAGTTTCATTGTCAAAGGAGAATCTGGAGGCAGTAGGGCTGGATGCCTTTGCTCAAAACCTAATCCCGCATGACGGATACGTCCACCTACTCTAAGAACACCACGATCGTCGAGGAATGGGTTTAGCTTGCGAAAAGGTTTAGGAAGGATTTGACTAGAGTTTAATTTCATAAATATATCATGGAATGATTTAAATTGGACAAACTTAACAATGATTAGTAAGGATTCTTGACGTTCCTTTGAGGTTATATAAATATTTGTACCTAGGGTCTGTCTTCTTGCTCCTTTTATAAAACGATTACAGTATGATATAATTCGAATGATCTTTTCTATCGACGAGAATTTGTTCAGTAGTATGTCGAGGAAGGTGTTATCATTTTGTAACGATTGTGAGGTATTTTGAACTAGTAAAGATATTGGCGCAGAACGTTTAATTTCACTGAGTGCTAGTGGATCTGTATGCTCCATTTCTGAACTTAGTTTTGGATATGTTTTTAAACACAACCATAAAGGTCCTGCCCACCATAAACCATTCTGCATTAGTTCCTTAGGAAGCTGACCTCGTGAGCAAACATCTGCAGCATTGTCCGAGGATGAGATATGATTCCACCACTCCACCGGGGTTTTATCCTGGATTAGACTGACACGATTTGCCTCAAAAGTAGCCCATCGAGAAGAGTGCGAGTGTAGCCAAGACAATACAATGGTGGAGTCGCACCAAAAATAAACGTTGACAGCCTGTGTCGTAGATATCTTATATGTGTCTTTAAAAAAGTCGTATAAGTTTGCAAGCAGTGCAGCTGCACACAATTCTAAACGTGGTAACGATAGTTGCTTAATTGGAGCTACGCGAGCCTTGGAAGCGATAGGAACGATATGAACCTCATCCTGTTTATTAGTAATTTTCATGTATAATGACGCTCCATAGGCAAGCTCGGAGCTATCACAAAAACCGTGAACCTCATATGACATAGCGTCATCAACAGTGAGACGTCTCGGGATTTTTAAACCCTTTATTAGATGAAGTTCTGACTGATAATTATTCCATAGTTCAACAATATTCGATGGAGGTCTGTCATCCCAACCGATACCCGCTATCCATAACTGTTGTATCAGGCATTTAATCTTTACTGTAAGGGGAGACAAAAATCCTAGTGGGTCGAATACTTTTGCAATTTCACTGAGAATTGTACGCTTAGTGCAAGGTCGATCAGAAGTAGTTACGTCGAATAGGAAACAATCCGAAGCTGGATCCCATTTTAGCCCAAGAACTTTAAGTGTCGAATCTGTCGCTTCGTCTAATGAAATCGGATCCAAGAGGCGATCTTCTTGTGGTATATCAGCCAAAACTTGAGGATTATTACTGGCCCACTTACGTAAATGAAATTGGCCCAATTTTAGTAAGTTAATGATTTCGGATTTAGCCAAAAGTGCGTCGGCCAGCGTGTTTTTTCCAGACACAATGTCATCAACATAGATCCCCACTCCTGATGATAATATCTCCTTTGCTATAGGATACGCGCTGCCCTCATCATGTACAAGCTGCTGAATGACTCTGCAAGCTTGAAATGGCGCAGATGCTGTACCATAAGTGACGGTGTTTAATCGATATTCCTGAATAGGAGAATTCTCATTGAATCTCCACAGAATACGTTGATAATCACGATGACAGGGATTGACTAAGATTTGGCGAAACATTTGTTGAATGTCCGCCATAAACACTATAGAGCTTTCACGAAAGCGGAGAAGTATTTCGTTTATGTTAGCTTGTAACTTGGACCCTTTTAACAAAGTATCATTAAGAGAAACATGATTTGAATCCCGCGCCGAGGCGTCAAACACCACACGAAGTTTAGTAGTGTGACTTTCTGGCCTGATTACACAGTGGTGGGGGATGTAATATTTACCCTTTTTAATATCTTCCATTGGCACCAAGGTCATATGACCTTTGGCAAGATAATCGGCCATAAACTCTGAATACTGTCTGTGCAGCTCTGGATCGCGACCTAAACGTCGTTCCAAGGCGTGAAATCGTCTCAACGCTATGTCACGAATACCGAAGAAGACGGGCTCACTATCAGCTTTGAATGGAAGTTTAACCATGTATCGACCAGAGTCGTCGCGAGAATGTTCAGCCTTAAATTTCTTCTCACACAACTGGTCTTCTGGAGACAATGTTACCGATTGAGGAGGACTGTCGATTTCCCAAAAACGCTGTACAAGATTGCTAAGATCCCCATCTGCACCTGACTGCACTGTCAGTAAAGAGTTGGTAGCTAAAGGAGCCCGACCCAGCAACAGCCATCCAAACACTGAATTGAATGCTGGGGGTTGTGATAACGTACCCTTTATTCGTTCTGGTAGAACACACTCCGCAAAGACGTCAGCACCCAGCAACACATCGATTGGTCCAGGTATATCAAACCCAGGATCAGCTAGTTTTATCTCATTTAGCTGTGTTGCGCTAGCACGATTTAGCTTGGCGATTGGCTGATCGCCACAAATGTTTTCAATTGTTTGTAAATTTAATTTGAACAGGGGTTGATCACCGGTGCCTAGAACGCCATTTATATGACCTTTTATTGCTGCAGCCACTCCACCTAATGCACTAACACGTGTCGATGTTGGTAAGGATTCAATGTTTAACGATTGAGCCGCACGTTCCGTTATGAAATTATTTTGACTTCCAGTGTCAAACAAGGCGCGGAAATTTAAAAATTGACCGTCAGAATCCATCAGTTGTATTAAGGCGGTAGCCAACAAAACAGTAGTATTTGAGGCAGAAAACGCTGTGTCGTTATTCGTTAACAAACTGGAGTTCGATTGCGTTGATCTATTTTCATCATTATGCAATAGAGTATGATGTTTACGTTTACATTTTTGGCATGCGAATATAGAATTACAGTTTTTGATCTGATGAGATGCTTTCAAGCAGTTGTAACACCATTGCTTTGATGAGGCTATATCCTTACGTTCGTCAACAGTTTTTAATAAAAAATCTTTGCAATGTGTAATACTATGTGGTTCACCGCAATAAGAACACTTATACCCAATTCTTGTTACGTTAATAGTACTATCCTTGTGATCTGAAGTTGATGCGAGCAAAGTGTGAGACGGATAAATGCGTTTAGACGTGAAGTGAGTGGAATTTGATTTATAATTCTCTTTCGAAGTAGTGGAAGTAGGTTTTATCGAATCGGTAAAATGAGTATCACGCTTGAGAGCATCGCACTTTTGTTTCAAAAAAATTGTAAGTTCGTTATAATTAGAAATTACACCGCTCGGTTGTTGTTGTTCATACTCACAACGTATCTTAGAGTCCAACTTCGAAAGAACGTGATAATTTAAGATAAACTCCCATTGATCGACCGGTAGATTCAATCGTTTTAAAATACAAATGTTCTCCTCAATCGAGTCAAGCGAGCGACGAAATTCGTGAGCGTTGTTGAGTTTCAAGTTAATGTTTAAAATATCCCGCCAACAAGTAAAGGCGAGTTCACGCTCGTTTTGATAACGCGAAACCAAACAGTCATACGCATCCCGATAATGTTCACTATTGACAGGAAACCTTCGAATAACGCTGGAAGCGTCGTCGCGTAATGATGATACAAGATAGTGAAAGCGGTCGGTATCAGTGAGCGAAGTGCAATTGTGAATCAACGAATTATATTTATCTATAAATTCAGGCCATTGTTTTAAGTCACCCGAAAAGGTAGGTAATGAGATTTTTGGTAATTTAATATTTGACCGTTCGTTCACAAGGTTAGATGAGTTAGAAAATTTAATTTCTCCTTTTGTTAAGTTACGATAAATTGATTTAATTTTAAAGTACATTTCATCAAAAGTTTCTTGTATATTTTGATCTTCGTCAGACCGATCAGAAAGATCAATGATTAAAAAATGTAATTCTTCGAATTTATGTGCATTAGCCTTTATATCATCATAGTGCGAAATGAACAATTCACGATTCGAAAGGTCAAGCGAAGCCGAGGAGCCCACCTCTAACGCCTTAGCAACGCGGTTGAAAATAATTGTACGTTTCCTACGCAATGATGGCAAATCACTTAATGAAAAGGCTTCCTCAATCGATTTAGATTTGCCATGAATAGATTTCCGTTTCGACTTAGTACAAAACGACATGATTTACTTGTTTCTGATAAAAAGTCGTAGATTAATGAACTACAGACAAACAACTTAATCGTAATTGTTGTAAAAAGTCGTAGATTGATGAACTACAGACAAACAACTTAATCGTAATTGTTGTAAAAAGACAAAAAACCACAAATAACCGAAGTAATAACGGTTATATACTTTATGTTTTAAATTGTAGGTAGAAATGACAGCGCACTATACCCTGACCGCTCGATGGCGGTTACCGCAGACAATGATTCAATACAAGAAATTTGTTACTAATTAAAAATGAAAATGTTTTAGAATGTTTGATCACGTTTATTTGACGTTTGTATTGATATCGTTAGAAAAAAGAATATTTAAGGGTAAAAAATTATTTCAAGCCGATAAATTATATAAACACCGATTAATATTTTGATTGTTTATATTATGATCTTGAAAATAAAAATTATCCTAGCGTTTGGTTATCGATTTTGTGAAAATAAACGTTACGAGATAACAATGTAAGACTAAAATTCGGAAGTACGGTTCACTCGAATTGAAGTTGTCAACCTATATAAGTTAACGAGTGTTAGAATTTTATATCAAAAAATGCACTCAGAAAATACCAATATGTATTATGTATGTATTACGTTTACCGTCCCGGGTTTCGGCACCAGAAATGTGTGGGAGAAAGAGTGTATTACAACCCGTTCCCGAACACAGGGTCGAAAATCACTTATTGCGAAATAAAATGACTATCGCCGCTCAATTAGATGTACGTTCCTATGAAAATCCAAACCCGTAACATACAATGCGCACGTACCTGGATAGATTACGATGACGGCTCCTGGCTCCAATCTTGGTGACCGCGACACACAGTAACACACTGGTCGATGGTTCTACCACGTTTTACGATGATCTTGATAAGGTTAATAATATGAATAGTGCACGTAAAGATTGCGTTCGAATTAGTGCTCCGTACGATGCAGGAATCTTTCGCGTAATGGCCGAAGACAAAAGTGTATGTCATCGTCAGGCGTTTATTTCTTGATACCCGCGCATAGAACAACAAAAATGTTGCCCTTGTTCGAAATTTGAATTCCACATTCAAAGTACACAAATTGGCGGCGATTTGAATTATATGAAGTCGAAACACATTCAGTGCAAGTTAAAGCTTTTAATAACTTATTTTAAAGGAAACTTTTTAAATACAAGCTTTTAAGATCCTGGATATAATGTAGCAATAAGTGCTAGCTAATACAAGTAAAACGAGCCCAAACACGACGGATATATCTTGTTTAGCACCAGAGTTCCTGATCATAGGAATCCATCATTAGATCAGCGCCATTTTGTCATATTATTGCATTGTCACGAACATCATACAGCTTTACTGAACTTAGTTACATCCAATGCAAGTTAAAGATTTCAAAATATAGCATTTTAATTTGGCCCTAAAAAAAATCTCCTCAAACATCACATCCGGAAAGAATAATGTAAAATCGATTTCAATTTAATCGATTTTAATTAAAGGATGAAATCGTTTCATGTTGCCCAAATACTTAATATTTATAGACATTAATCGTCGTAATATGTATTCGAATGAATTTTTCCATCGTTTGCAATTAAATCGAAAATCGTAATCGATTTATAAATATTGATTAGTATCTATTACGGTAAACGCTTCCGATGGGTGGTAACGAATAGTAATTCAAGTTAATTAGGATTTTAGTATCGATTTAATATTACTAGATACAGTGTACCGAACAAAATAGTACATAATTTATTTTAAAGAAAACTCTTTAAATACAACCTTTTAAGAATAATACAAGTAAAACAAACACAAACACGACGGGTATATCTTGTTTAGTACAAGAGTTCTTATGACCACCGTCCGAATCCATCATCATATCAGCGCCATTTTGTCGTATTATTGCATTGTCACGCGATATACATCTGCGTGCAAAATGTCAGCTCAATCGAAAACTGGGAAGTTTGTCAAATTTAACTCGCAAGATTCTAACCAAATTGACATAGTTACATCCAGTGCAAGTTAATATAAAGCTTGTAAAATATAGTTAATTAATTGATAACCTCTTTTTTGTAAGTCGGTCAAAATACGAATTATAGCTCTTTATGTATTTTTAAGTATTATTTCGATACAACCACAAATGGTTCTTTAATATGCGTCGCGATTTGGTTTCGAAAGTTTCAGGTCAGATTTATCCTATTCGTATAAAGATGTTCTCGATTTTATGTTTTTGCGTTAGGGCGACGAAAAACGATGTCTGTCTGTATGTGTGTACTGTAACTGTGGTACTGTCTGTGTGTATCCTTTTCAAATATGTAGATTTCTTATTTTTTTTTTTTATTGCCATGTAGGCAGACTAGCCAACGGCCCACCTGATAGTAAGTGGTTACCGTCGCTCATGAACCTCTGCAATGTCAGGGGACACTGAGCTACCTACGACCTAACTATAAGGACCCTCCTCAAGCCTCGTTTGAAGAAGGACAAGTCATAGCGCTCAGCCCCGCTCAGGGAATACCGAGGAGGGGATAAACGAGGGGGTTCTTATAAACTTATTCAGACACTCGCGGTTTTCTATAATTCTTTCATGCATTTTCAACGGGTTCTTACCACGATATTTAATTAATTGAGTTGTCTCGATATTTCAACGTTGTTGCAAACGTCATGATCACGAGAAGACTGGATACTACGGGTCGATTTAAGAGCAAACAAATCTGTCTACCCTCTTTCTCGTTCGCTTTTGGGTCGTACCACTGCAACTCGAACTCACATCACGACACACCACACCTCCAAAGAAAACTTCCTCCAAAGAATTCCAATTTTCTCTTTGCTTTGTGGTGCACATCCAGTCTCTTCCTGCGGTGGCTACGATCTCATCCTGCCATCTGGCGCAGGGACGGCCTCTGCCTCTTACGCCATGTGGTCCTTTCCAATTGATAGTGTTTATAGTCCAGCGATTGTCTTCACAGCGTGCAAAAATAGTATAACTTACTAATTTTTATTGCAGGTTCTCCAAACAAAACAACCATTTCTGACATTGAAGTATCCTGTGACACAACACATAGGTAAGTATCAAAAAACCAAAATTGGTTTTACTTTAGTTTTTTCAAGTCTCACATTTATTTAGATAATTTAATTTTGTAAGTAATTGTAATTTGTTGTTTTTAAAGAATTAAAAAAAATATTTTTATTTTATAAACCTAAAAAAACTTGAGAGGTGTCAAGGGACACCCGGATGGAACGAAGTTCCTTTCGATTAACTAGTGAGGGAATTGTAATATTTTTTTTTAAGTAAAAATAATTAGTTAGTTTAATCTAGCGATAATCATCTAAAACAAAAAAGTGCCGTGACCAATTTTTCATAACAATTTCCGTCTAGCCCCCTTTCGATAACGCGCGATAAGGAACTTCGTTCCAAAATATAAATTGTAAAAATTTGGCATACACAGACGAGTCGATAAGGCGTTTCGTAAATAAAGAAAACAAAATCGGTTCATTTGGAAGCTACGAAGCCACAGAAACATCAAACACTTCGCTGTTTTAAGTTTCATTTGTTTTAAATTATTATTTTTGCAGTTTTGATAACTTTAAGAGTAAAACTAAAATGGGACCGGATCTCAGAAGTGCAAGAAAACCAAGACAATATACAGACAGGTAATATCAATAATATTATATAAGCATGTACAGCTCCCCCCCTCTTCTCAGAAGACCTGAGCCCAGCAGTGGGCAGTAATGGATGGTTAATTTAAACTTATATACTGGTAAAAATGTAACTTCTAAAATTCAAAGTGTGATTATCCATCCTGTATATCAAATGGACACATAAACATTATTAATTCTCATCCATTTAATCTCTCTTTTAATTTTTATTAAGTGATTACCGTCGCTCATGAACCTCTGCAATGTCAGGGGACACTAAAGAGTCGCTACCTACGACCTAACTTTATTGACCCTCTTCAAGCCTCGTTCAAGTTATTTAAAGTTATCTTTTCATGACATTATTTATTACAATTTCAGATACAAACAAACACAAACGCCAAACGCTTCAAAACTACCCCCAGACGTCACAAACCAATTACCCCCAATCCACCCTTTTATACAAGAAAATCAACTAAAAAACTTCTTAATAAACACAGCAATCCAATCAGCCATATACAAGGACGCGTTTACGAAGCCTGCTACTAAAGATATGTTAAACAACAACGCCGATAGTCGTAGGAGGCTTCATAAATGCGACGCGGTCGGTTGTCATAAAGTATACACGAAGAGTTCGCATTTGAAGGCGCATAAACGAACGCATACGGGTGAGTCTTAGTTGTAGCGACATCTGTTGACAGATTAACGTTAGTGACGTTAATCTGTATGGTAAGACGCCATCTGTTGTTCAGATTCCGAAGCTGAAGGTATAGTAGTGACATCTAGTACTCGAAGTAGTAAATTACTTGAAGTTTTGGATAGCGCCATCTGTTGATCGGATTATGAAGCTAAAGGTGAAGTAGTGCCATCAATGAATCGGAACAGTAAACAGCTTTAGTTGTAGCGACATCTGTTGACAGATTCACGTCACTAAGTATGGTAAGACGCCATCTGTTGTTCAGATTCCGAAGCTGAAGGTATAGTAGTGCCATGTAGCGGTTGGAGTAGTAAATAACGGGTAAGTTTTAGTTATAGCGACATCTGTTGATCTGATAACGAAGTAAGTATGATAGTAGCGACATCTGTTGATCGGATAACTAAACTGCAGGTTAGTAGTGACATATAGCGGTTGAAATAGTAACTAACAGGTAAGTTTGATACTAGCGCCATGTTTCGATCGGATTATGAAGCTAAAGGTGAAGTAGTGCCATCTATGAATCGGAGCAGTAAAGAGTTTTGGTTGTAGCGACATCTGTTGACAGATTCACGTCACAAAGTATGGTAAGACGCCATCTGTTGTTCAGATTCCGAAGCTGAAGGTATAGTAGTGCCATCTAGCGGTTGGAGTAGTAACTAACGGGTAAGTTTTAGTTGTAGCGACATCTGTTGATCGGATAACGAAGTAAGTATGATAGTAGCGACATCTGTTGATCGGATAACTAAACTGTGCAGGTTAGTAGTGACATCTAGCGGTTGGAATAGTAACTAACAGGTAAGTTTGATAATAGCGCCATCTTTTGGTCGGATCTTGCCATCTGTGGATGTTCTGGGTCAGCCGAGCACGAAATATATACACACACAGTTAGGAATCACTTTATTTATTGAGATTACACAGCTTTTATACTTTTAAACTAATAGATCGAATTAATAACGTACAATGTTGCGCAAGTCGTTTTACGCGCCCGCTAGTTTGTATCGAACATGGCTTCTATTTTATTATCACCTACCTACTTAAAATAAAACTAAATGTAAATTTATAAATAAACTTAAAACTACCTACAGTCTAAGGTCTGACGTCACAAGTAAATAGCAATGAGTGAGCCTGTCGCCAACATTCCCCACCCTAGTGCTGGAACAGCACTACTTACTCCATGACAGAAATGCGAGCGACACGTGCCGCTGACCGCCTCCAAACGCCAGTCCTAGTCCTTACCTCGACCAATCGTACCCTGTCGTCTTTACCAGGGAAAATACGTTGAATAACACCTCGCGGCCAAGTATTCCGTGGACTGTTTGGATCGGCAATAAATACAAGATCACCTACCTGCAGAGGCTTTACCTCTTCGTTCCACTTTCGTCGTGGAAGTAAATCAGGCAAGACTTCTTTGACCCATCTGCACCAGTACATGTCTGCCAATGCTTGAGCTTTGCGCCACTGTTTCCTTAGACCTAAATCAGACTCGTTAAAGATGCCAAGTTGTGGTAACTGGCTAGATGTCCCTAAAAGAAAATGATTAGGGGTTAACGTTTCACAACTTTGAGGATCGACAGAAACATGAGTCAGCGGTCGGCTGTTTACTATATTTTCCACTTCAGCAAGGAACGTCATCAGCACTTCATCTCGTGGAGCACGTTCCCTGAGTACAACTCGCAGAGCCGTCTTCACACTGCGAATCAAACGCTCCCACGCTCCTGCCCAGTGAGGTGTTAGCGGAGGAACAAAGTGCCATTTCATAGCGTTGTTAGCTCCGACTGTTTTCAGAGCATCGATATCTATTTCTTTCATAGATTCGCGCAACTCTTTATCTGCCCCCCTCATATTAGTTCCGTTATCACTGTACAAGTGACTAGGCCAACCACGTCGCGACGCCATGCGGCGTATTGCCATGATCAGTGAGTCGGTCGTTAACGAATGGACTGTGTCCAAGGAAATGGCACGTACTGTGAGACAGGTGAAAATAATACCCCACCTTTTTTTGTCTCGATCTCCCTACTGACACTTCCATTGGACCAAACAGATCCAATCCGCAGTGCGTAAATGGTCGCTGATGGTGAGCTACTCGACCCGCAGGTAAGTCTCCCATCCTGGGTATTTCAGGTACACATCTTTTGATTCGACACAGCATGCATGCTGACACTACTTGTTTCACCGTTGGT
Source organism: Trilocha varians (assembly GCA_030269945.2). Taxonomy (NCBI): domain Eukaryota; kingdom Metazoa; phylum Arthropoda; class Insecta; order Lepidoptera; family Bombycidae; genus Trilocha; species Trilocha varians. The sequence continues at coordinate 13,005,850 of AP028278.1, read as the reverse complement.
CTCATTCTAATAATCCAGTATTTTTGTTTCAGATTATTCACGACCATCTCCTGATTTCCGTGTGCAGCTTTGATGTGTGCGTGTTTAACAAGCAGTCGCGTAATAGCATGCTTTCCCTCTAATATAATTGGTCTTTTTACCTCTATGTTAACGCCGGAAGTGGAATCAATACGGCCACCAAGTCGGAGCAGGTCGTCATCATCGATGTAGGGTGACAAGGTAAGTAATTTACTTTCCCGTGAGATAGATTTTTTATTTTTTATTGCAGATATCTCATTGGCGAATGAGTCTGCTTGAACCTTTCTCAGTAGGAGTACCTCAGCTCGAGCCATAGCGTCGCAATCCACTTCACATGTGACTCCTCTGCATCTGTTTATAAATGTTAACATTACAGCTGTGGCGCGCAATAAGCGCAACCAACATGAAAAGTGCTCTGGATTTGGTACCGGTAAATCAATGGACGATCTATGTATAACAGTTACATATTCCGCGTTCACATCCCCAGTAGTTGACCCCACAATATCTATGGGCCACGAAGATTGTTGTCTATGCAAAAAATCGGGACCTGAGAACCATTGACCTTCAAATATGGTCTGATCAAATTCCTCTCGGGTTCCCAAGTCGGCTATGTTTAAATTCGTAGGTACATAATTCCACTCCGCGATGCGAGTGAGCTCATCAATTTCTCCTAAACGGTTAGCCTCGAACGTTTTATATGAACGAGTGTTATTCCGAATCCACTGCAAAACCGTAGTAGAATCGGTCCAGAAATATTTTTGCTCCGGTACTAATCTGTGTTCTTTGAGCACAGTATCGGCAAGTCGAGCAGCGAGTACGGCCGCCTGCAGTTCTGCGCGAGGAATGGTCAGAGGTTTTACTGGCATGACGCGACATTTACTAGCTATAAATGCAACGCAAACCTTCCCATTACTGCGCCAACGCCAGTATGCCACAGTACACATTGCTTTAACAGATGCATCGCAAAATGTATGCAGCTGCAAGTCATCATATTTATTTGTAGTTGTACTTGCGTTTCCAGTATATGGCACAGTGTCTGCACTCGTAGCCCGCCTGCTCGTCGTGGAGCTCGTAGCCGTAGCGAAGGTCTCGACCGCTACGTCCGCTACGCTATCCGCCTCTCTTGCTGTCTCGCTCTCGCCCGTGTTCTCGCTCTCACTTTGCAAGTAGCACCTAGGAATGCAAATTTTATTTAATTTCTTCAACAACTCAATCCACTTGCGCCATCTATCGTAGATGCAGTCATTAATGACGTCATCCCAACCTACATTTTGACGCCACGTATCCTGAAGCATCAGACGACCTTGAATGGTGAATGGCACCAGAAATCCGAAAACATCAAAAATTGACATAACTACTTGTAACATAATTCTTTTGGTAGGCCTTTCGTTACCGCTAATAATATTTTCTGGAATACGTTTGAAGGTGAGATCGAAACCGAGCTTATCTTCGTTAGGGTACCAAATAAGTCCTAAGGTTCGTTCACCTTGATAGTCTGTATCGACTTTAAACCTGACCGCAGTACTACCCAGCGCCTCCTTCGGAACACTATTTAAAACAGCAACACTATTACTAGTCCAGTTACGCATTTCAAATCCGCCGCTATTGTGAATAAAAGAAACGTGTTTTACCATTTGTATCGCATCTTCGTCATTAGCAAAACTATCTATATAATCGTCAACGTAATGCGAGTTATGTATTGCATTCACTGCGGTCGGCATCGATGACTCATATCGACGCGCGTTAAGATTTTTAATAAACTGTGCTACGAAAGGTGAACAGCTGGCTCCGAATATGAGTGACGTCATTGTATAGGTATCTATTGGGTCGGCGGAGTTGTCTCGCCAGAAGAACCTAAACGCACTTTGATCTTCAGGACGTATTTTTACCCTTAAAAACATGTCCTTAATGTCCCCAGTTACCGCGACAACGTTTTCTCTAAATCGTAACATAATACCAAGTAGTAATGGTAGTAAGTCGGGTCCCTTGAGCAAATAGTGGTTGAGACTTCTACCATAAACCTCATCAGCAGCATCGAAAACTAATCTTAATTTTTTCTTATTCGGGTTGTCCACCCCGAAATGTGGTAGATACCACGTCCTTGACGCGGGATGAGCAACGGTAACCTTTTCGGCATAATTATTATCTAATAAATGTTTAATTCTTTCTTGATACCTGTTAGAAAACTCCTCATTTCGTTTCATTTTTCTCTCGAGTCCCCGCAACCTCCTCTCAGCATTGGAACGAGAATCAGGCAGTGTACCGACGTCACTTCTCCACGGCAGGCCGACCCACCAGCGCCCATCAATGAGCTCTGCGGTCGCCTCCAGCTGAGCGACGGCGTACGTGTCAAAAATATTTTGACGAGGCTTACCTGATATTCCAATGGAATCAAGTGTGAACGACCGTCGCACTTCTTCATGCAACTTCTGCAAACAACGAACCTCATCGGTGACAGCAGGAGCGGCAACATCAGCGGCGTCGTTCGTATTCACGCACAGAGTTGCGTGGCTCGATCCTGGATTCGAACCAACGCAAGGAGCGCGCGCGACCCGCGTCGCCCGCACTGTGCCATGAACACACCAACCTAAGGGAGTTAATGTGGCGGACGGCTCATTATTATTACCTAAACGCACCTCAAGCGGTAACAACAAATGAAAATTATCTTGTCCTATAAGTATCTCAGGTTTTACATCGTTAGAAACTAACATATTTTGTAAATGATTAACATTTTTATGATTAAGAATAGAATAACATTGAACAGGCAAATTTAAGTTGTCGACACATCGTATTTTAATATTATAAACCTTATTGTCCATACTAGATATATTTACGTTAGCGATTACCGATTTACAAACAATTTCATCATTCCAAGCGCCGCGCACTCGCATAGTTTCACATCGGCCGGTCACACCCGCGCGTCTCGCTAGCCCCGCACTCATTAATGACACTGTAGATCCGTCGTCTAGCAGCGCGTATGTATTAACTATGCCGTTATACGTATGTATACGGACTGGCACCACTTTTAATAACACAGTTGTTTCACTCGCGTTTATGTGCGCAACTACTTGATTATTATTTACAGGTTCACAGGATGACTTCTGGACCACCTGGGACGTCTCTGAGTTCCAGGGTGTCGTTGTCGATGTCGTCACCGAAGTCGTCGCCGTCGCGTAGTTTTTTGCGTCCTTAGCGTCGATGTGTAGTAGCGGATGATGCGGACGGTCGCACTTATCGCAGCAAGGCGCGGTGCACGCGTCGTGCGTATGTCGAGACACTATGCACTTGTAGCACAGCCCGTTGCGTTTCACATATTCCCATCGAGTCTTGCGTAATGCTTTCTTGAATATTTTACAATCGGTGAGCTTGTGTTTTGTTTTGCGGCAGAATTGACACGTACTTTCTTCGTGTTTTGTTTGTAATAACATAGTGTGTGAGCGATTGTAACTTTCGTTGTTTTTATATTTATACTGGTCAGTGCGAGGGTTATTAAAATATATATTAGAAGTAGTTGATATTTTAATAGCTTCTTCGTTCAGGAAATCAGATAAAATTATTATTCTTGATTTTTGTTGAGTGGTTATGAGCGGAAAACTGTAGTCGGACCATCTTGATAATAATATTGGTGGGAATTTAGACAATATAATTGAGACAACACTCATACCTTGTAAGTACTCCTTATGTCCGACCGCTCGCACTGCTTCGACCAGATTGCTCACTTTCACAGAAAACTGCACTATGTCTTTGTGGTAATCGTGAGACATCGGATGTAATTTCTTGATTTCTGCGATGATTTTGGAAATTAGGTATTCGGGGTTTCCAAATCGCAGTTCTAATGTGGACATGACTTTGGATGGTGATGCTGCAGAGATGAATAATGCAGACACGGCATCCCATGCTGCACCGCGGAGACACTTCCTCAGTCTCCACATGTTCTCTTGAGGGCTGAACTTGCAAACCTCGGTAGATTCATTGTAGGCCTGCTTAAATTGCAACCACTCCAATGGTTCGCCTGAGAACTGTGGTAATTCCTTGGGTGTACACAGACGAGTTAACAGGTTGCTGTTGTTCGATGACGTAGTGGCAGGTGCGAGGTCCCGGAGTGCGCTTGCCAACATCTGTACCATTTCCGTGACGCCAGATTTTTCCATCGGTGCCGTTGTATTACACGCTGCTACAGGTGGGGTTGGAGCAACGGTATCTGCCGCCTTGGCCATTGCCGGTTGCAGCTCATCCGTCGGTAAACCATCAAAGTGGATGGACTGCATATCTAGGCGACTCCGTTCAAGCCATTGCTCCACATCTTGCTTAGCACAAGATCCTTCTTTGTGTGGACTGTAATTTTCGAGAGGTTCCTGTAATTCGGCTAAATCTGCTTCTAGCTGTCGATCTATTAGGTCAATTTGTATCTGTGCTTTTTTCTTGGCTGCTTCCAAGACCAGTTGCGAACGTCGATACCTTGCTGATGACGTCGTAGAACGTGATTTATTGTTTTCGCTTTTTGTACTCGAAGGTGCCGGCGTTTTGAAATGTTTTATGCTAGCTGGCACTTCATTATCCCGTACACGGCTAATTCCAGAGCTCGGTTGAGGCGGTGTGTGGAACATGATGATCCGTCTCGATGGACCACTTTTTGTGGATGTTCTGGGTCAGCCGAGCACGAAATATATACACACACAGTTAGGAATCACTTTATTTATTGAGATTACACAGCTTTTATACTTTTAAACTAATAGATCGAATTAATAACGTACAATGTTGCGCAAGTCGTTTTACGCGCCCGCTAGTTTGTATCGAACATGGCTTCTATTTTATTATCACCTACCTACTTAAAATAAAACTAAATGTAAATTTATAAATAAACTTAAAACTACCTACAGTCTAAGGTCTGACGTCACAAGTAAATAGCAATGAGTGAGCCTGTCGCCAACACCATCTATGAGTCGGAACAGTAAACAGCTTTAGTTGTAGCGACATCTGTCGACAGATTCACGTAACTAAGTATGGTAAGACGACATCTGTTGATTGGATAACGAAGTAAGTATGATAGTAGCGACATCTCTAGAAGTTCCACTTAAAATTGGTAAGTTTTATTGCTTTTAGTGATAAAATTATGTGTAAGATAAAATTAAAGTGCAATATTCCTCTAAAATCGAAGGAATACATAATGAACACAAAGTAGTATATACCAATGTAATAATTTACAATTTTGCAATAATTTTCTGGACAATAAATTATTAGTTTTAATTGTAAAGTCAGAGAGTTAAAATAACAAGTAATATGAAGCTGATCTGATGTGTCGGAAGATAGCCTCAAGAACAGTACTAAACCAGTGTTTAGGCTCGTTTTACTTGTCTTAGCTAACATTCTTCTGCATAATATCCAAACTCTCAAAAGCTTTCATTCATCGGGCATTTGCCCACCTCTCACTCCCACCACTGTAACTCCTCTGTAGCCAGGATCCACAGCGGCGACGATAATGACTCTGAGCAGTGAAGTCCAGGAACCCGAGGGAAAGCTAATTTGTCTTGGGCCCCGAAACGAATTTAATCAGAAGATAATAGAAGGAGTAGGAAAACATGAGTTTCGACTTCCCTTCTCGCAAAGCGGGAGAAAATAAAATAAGATTGTAAAAGCATTACGCCAGAATTGAGAAAAAAATGCTTTCATTCATTAAATAATTTAAATTACTTAACCCTTTGCTTGCAGGGGAAAAGCCCTACTCCTGCGCATGGGCGGGTTGCGAATGGCGCTTCGCCCGCTCAGACGAGCTAACGAGACACACTCGTAAACACACAGGACTTCGCCCCTTCACCTGTCCAGTGTGTTCGCGATCATTCGCACGATCAGACCATCTAGGATTACATATGAGACGACATTGACAATATAAAAATGTAGAAAAAAATTGGTGTTAGTTTTCCGAAAATAACTCGAAAATTATGTATAGGATCTTTATGAAATTTTACAAGGGGTAGACTGATATCAACCTCTTTGTAACGAAAAAGAATCATCAAAATTGGTTTATTACTTTTCTAAAGAATCGTCAAAGAACAAACGTTCGTAAAATTAAAAAGTATCGATGACTATTTTTTATAAATAACTCGAAAACTACCCATTGAATCCTTATAAAATTTAAGAGGTGACATACGAGGGTACTTTTAAAAAAAAAGCATCACTCACATCGGTTCATCCGTCATCCCGGAGAATCGTTAAACTATTAATATTTTGATAACTTGGTGCTATTTAATTATGTTATAAAAAAATTATAGCATGGAATTATAACATATTATTATGGTAAAAACATTCTGAACAAGAGTGAAGCCAATTTAAACTATGCCGAACGACGACATCACAAATAAGACTTATTTTAAGGGCATTATTTTATTGTGATTTTGTATTTGCTCAAAAATTAAAAATGACAATATTTTTAAGGAATTTTATACTATTTTATATAAATTTAAATTTTATATTTTTAAGGCCAGTAAAATACTTTTAAAGTAAATTTTTAGTTTTTTGCTCTCCTCTAAAGTTGGTGTTTTCAACTTACGACTTTATACGAACGGTGTGATATGACCGTCAACTATCATGACCTTCAATATGTACCATCATTAACAAATCACCCTGTATACAATAATTTTAGCTTAAAATATATGGGGCCAGTATTTCTTTTATAATAGGCATGACGACATATTAAAAGAATATAAAACACTAATTTTAATTACTAAAAACATAACGAAATTATTAATTAAAATATTACAATCGGCCATTTTGACTGAAACCCCAACAACATCAGATGACGTCACGATTAGGTAAACAATATGAAATTGACGTCCTCTATTGGTTGCGCCATGCCGCGTTTGTTTACCTAAGCGTGACGTCAAACGCGACGCCATGACACTACGGGCTGTTTTTGCGCACTATTTGAAATGAAATTCAAGAATGGCTTGAACTAGTTAAACTTTACATTGTTATCGATATATACAGGGTGGATCTGTAACTTTGGACAATCTGACGTGGGAAGAATGACCTGTTAAAATAAAACTTAGAACCACCTTTATTTTAGGAATTGGAAAAAAAATCATCATAGTACGGAAGTCCGCAACGATAGTCGTAAGTTTTCCAAACAATGTTAGAAAAAAAAATTAACCGATCCAAAAAATAAAAAATGGTGTTGTTTTATTTCGACAGGTCATTCACCCCACTTCAGATTGTCCAAAGTTACAGATCCACCCTGTAGGTATTTTCGTAAATAAGGAAGAGGATTTCAAAATCTTTCGTCATGCCTATTACACCCTGTATACAATAGTTTTAGTGTAAAATCTATGGGGCCAGTATTCCTTTGTTAGTTAGATGTAATGTAGTTTTAATTGTGATTTCTATTTTCGATGACAGCAATAATTGATCTCAAATTGGTGTATTAAAAACTTTTTGTAACAGCGCCATCTATTTTTCGAATAGTGAAATCATCACTTACACAATTACAGTAATTAATATAGAAAATTCAATTTGAAAATGGATGATGCACTATTGGTCAAGCATCTGGGTTGTTCACCCTAATTTTGATAAAATTTTGACATTTCTTTAGAGAACATAGCTTCACAAATAACTTTCTTTAAACACTCGCGGTTATCTATATTACTTACACAATTACTAAACGGGTTCATACCACGATTTTTATTAACCACTCAACTGGGATCAGCAACAAAAATGGTTTGTTTACTTTTGCCAAATATGTGGCAGAAGCCAAAATTGAGCACAGTTCTAAAACTTGTTTTGTTTACATTTTTTAATCGACTCATGATAATATATTTTCGCTAAAAATGCAATACAGCGTCGTTTAGTAATAAAGATTTACAAAAATATAACGTTTAATTAAAAATCATTTGAAAAAAATGTTTTTGAAAAAAAATGGGCTCAAACACGGTATTGATTCCGAACGAAGTCCCCAGTTTCGCCATCTAGCGAATAGTGACGTTCCCAGTTGAGTGGAGAATAGATGGCGCTGTAAAAAAAAAACTTTAAAAAATAGATCCTTAAAATTCTGATCTCAATTTCTACAAAGTATAAAAAAATATACTTTCTTTACAATATTATATAGTTTTAGCTTAGTAATCGCAGGCCAGTAAATATTATTGCGATTTTTATTGATTCGCAATACTATTGACAATATTATTGAATAGGAGCTTGAAATAAATTGTACTTGGCCATGTAGTATCTATAATTTGCTGTCTTGTGTATTTAGGCTGTAAGTTTTCCTAGAATAAAAATTTTGAATTTTTGTCATATTTAAGTCGTTACAAGCTTTATATTAACTTGCATTGGATGTAACTATGTTAGTTTTTTAAAACTTCCCGGTTTCCGATTGAGCTGACATTTTGTCGCGTGACAATGTAATAATATAACAAAATGGCGCTGATCTGATGATGAAGTCGGTCATAGGAACTCCTGTACTAAACAAGATAGACTCATCGTTTTACTTGTATTAGCTAGCACTCTACTGCTACATGATATCCAGGATCTTCAAAGCTTGTTATTCTAAGTCTTTATTTAGTAAATATGTTCAATAAATTTAATTATGCATTTCCAAGGTAATATTGTCAATATTATTGCAGCAAAAATTTACAGAGTTTATTTTATATTTTATTGTTATAACTCTGATATGGTGTTAGATTAAACTATAAATAAATAAAATAATTTTAAAGAAAAATAGGTGCTAAATAGTGTAAGATACAAAAATTCGATAAATGCCTATAATTACGTAAATTGTAAAAAATATAATACTTTTCTAACGGAGAAACTATAATTGGTCTGTTTATTCACGCCAAATATGTGGTAGTAACCAAAATTGGTTTGTTTACTTACGCCAAATATGTGGTAGTTATCAAAATTGGTGTGTTTACTCGCGCCAATTATGTGGTAGTAACCAAAATTGGTCTGTTTACTCATGCCAATTATGTGGTAGTAACCAAAATTGGCCTGTTACTCACGCTGGTTTGTGGTAGTAATCAAAATTGGTCTGTTTACTCACGAAAAACATGTGGTAGTAAGCAAAATTGATTACGACGTGGCGTTAGTACAAAAAAACTTGTTTTGTTTACATTTATTATCGTCTCATATTTTACCAAAATAATATATTTTTACCCAAATTTAACAAAACCAATTTTGACGCAGTTAAAATATATTTTACAATTTAATAATTTGAGGTTCAAATTTGGTGCTGGAATAAGTATTTGATAAAAGATTCCTATTTTATAGATATTATGGTCACAATTGTACCTTTGTTTTATAATTAAATTTTTATTACGATTTTATTTTGCGTTTTATTTCTTCTTGTAACACCTTACCATTTGGTGACCCTGTGCAATTTTAGGGTCGTGGTGGGGTCGTGGTCGAAGCACGTCCTTCCGATCGGGAGGTCGCGGGTTCAAATCCGGCCGGCTTGTACCTCTAAATCTAAATGTGAATAAGATTTATGTGCAATTTTTCACAACACCACTGACTAAAAACAGTGAAGGAAAACATCGTGAGGAAACCTGCATATCGGAAAAGGGTTCTAAAAATCCTTTGAAGATATGTGAAGTCCTCCGCATTGGACAAGCGTGGTGGACTATGCCTAACCCCTCTTCTAAGGAGATCTGAGCCCAACAGTGGGCAGTAATGGATTGGTACAGGTGTAATTTTAGGGCATAGAAAAAAATCGTCTGCGTAACTTGCAAGACACTTGCGACAGTTACTTTCGCACTTATAATAGTAGTAGGGATGTTATTGCAATTTCGCAATGCGAATCTGTTAGTAAAAGATAATAATAATTATCGAAACCGGTTCACCAAAAAGTAAAAACATTTGAAAACGTTAAATATGCGTAACGCCATCTAGTATTGAGTAGCGAAACCAAAACCATATGAAACTTACCTTACTTTAACTATTTTTTTTTTTTTTACTTTGAAGAAATCACTAGATCAAATATGTGGGAGTTGAACCGCACTGAAACCTCCAACCGCTCACACTCGGCGTCCGAACCCCGGCTGAGGCCAGAACCCAGCACGGGGTTTTGAGGGACGGCGCGACGCGTTACGCCCACGGGACTCTTTCCTGTCGCGCCGCCCCCTACTTTAACTATAAAGTTTGAAACGAAAAATGTGTTGTCTATTCTAAAAGTCAAATTTAACATGACAGATTTCGGATAGCAAAAAAAGAAATGTAAAAATACAAAAAAATATGTAAATTCATATAAAAACAACAAAGAATTGTAGAATGGCGTAAGTAGATAAATATAAACAAAATTATATTTTAACTTTGTTCCATTTCGTTTCAATTTCGTCATTATCTCTTTAGTCATCATCTTCATGAGCCATTGACGTCCTCTGCTGGACATAGGCCTACAAAGCTTGCCACAACGATTGGTCCTGCGCTGTCTGCATCCAGTGAATTCCCACGTTGCGTCTACCAGTTCGTTTGTTCTTTGCACAATGTGTCCTGACCATTGCTGCTACAAAAACATAATTCTTTGGGCAATGTCGATAGTGAATATATACATAGATAGACCAAAGTAATCGTCTTTCTTTCTCTTTCATCTTTGACTTTGACCATCATTGTTCCGATCGTTGTACGCACGGTCTAATAGCGAAAAGCTTCGACCGTCATCTAGAGAAGCTTTCGCTCCCCGGCCGGGCAAGGGGCCTGATTCAGCGCGGCGGTCGTTCTTGACACGGCACGTATTGTGAGGAGGTTCCTCTCTCTTGAGCCCTGACCACTGGTGGCTTGGGTCGTAGATTTCGTCTTCAGTTTTAAATTTTATTTTCGTAAATTATTTTAAAAAATAAGTGAAATAATGAATATGGAATATGTCAGACATTTAGTTACAAAATTACTCGCTACTCGACCAAAATACAAGCTATACAAATAGTGCGAAACAAGCTATAGCACTCGGGAAAAACCATAGATAAACTAGCACAGCCCTCTCCATTGCTCCGAATCATTATTGACAAAAGAGGCATGTATTGGAACGAAGTTCCTTATCGCGCGTTATCGAAAGGGGGCTAGACGGAAAAAAATCTTACGAAAGGTTGTCACGACACTTTTTTGTTTTAGATGATTATCGCTAGATGGCGCTGTGATCAAAATCTTTTAAAACACGTTCCTTATCGCTCGTTACGTTAGGAAAAAAATATATAAAATATCTTTTAATCGAAAGGAACTTCGTTCTATTCGGGTGTCCCATGACACCTCTCAAGTTTTTTTTAATTACTTTTGAATAATAAGGCTTTGATTTTGATGTAGTTGCGAAGTGTGTGATCACTGTCAAGGATCTATACATCGTAACGAAGACATCGTTGTGTGGGAGGGCCACAGCTACCATAACAGATGTCATAAGTGTTGTTAGTACTCTTGACTATGTATATTCACCACGTTGTCGTTGTATTTAGCCAGTCTACATAGTTTACCTAGTCTAACAACTTATGATATAAGTAGTTAATAGTTATAAGCGAGTTTACTGTCCACTTTTATTTATTTTATTTTTTATTTTTGTTTATTTGGGAAACAGCAGTACAAGTTATTACATCAAAACAGGGACACAAAAAATAAAACTTAGTCCAAATAAGTTTCCACCTCCAAACAAGTCAGAAAAGAGATAGTGGACGTAAAGAATTAAAAAATAATAATATAAAACTACCTAAATAAATACAATAAGTTTTTAGTTTACAATTTAAAATATACAGATAAGTTCATTCATTCATTTCTTGAACACAACTATATGAATATCGGTCTAAAAAAAAGTTAGGTAAGTTTAACTTTATGGTAAGCAGTTATCGTCGCTCATGAACCTCTGCAATGCAAGGGCCGTTAATTTCTTCCCCTCACAACTAATACCTAATTGAAACCTCCCACAAATTATTTCGAGCAGTTGGAGGCCTATAATTTGCTAAAATGCTTCATCAAATTCACTCTACAACCACACAACACCTGCGCTTTTTGACAAAACATTTGCATAACATTCACTTTTTGCATCGCATTGATTTCTTGAGCATGCGAATATTTAAAAACATGCGAATATATGCGAATAATAGATCGAAACCTAATTCAAATTTCTTATTTCTATCATCAGTTGTATGCAGTGAAACTAATCTAATCAACGCTGAGATATTCAAAAGTACAATTTTCTGTCAAAACTGCTATAACAGAATATTCGACGATAGCTCTTCAAGAGAACCTAGAAAGTCTAAAATCGGTGCTAAACATAGAAAAAGTCATAGAACGAATGTTGAAAAGGATGCTTTAAATTATATGCAAAAGGACCTCAGCGATAGTTTTCATAAGTACAACACACTTATTTTTTTTAAATTTGATAATAATTTATATTTAGACAAACGTAGGTATGGTTAAATTTTGTTTGAAATTCATCACCAATTAGCGATGTGTTTCAAGATTCTTTAAGTTAAAGAATAGTTAAGATTCTAAAATAATTCCTTTCATCATACCATTCCGATTTGGAATAGACTCCCGTCCTCGGTGTTCCCGGAGCGCTATAACATGTCCCTCTTTAAACGAGGTTTAAGAAAAGTCCTGTATCAGTAGGTGGGAGATAACGGCCTCCTAATGTGCTGGATATGTTAGACACTTTAGAAAAAAATGAGCATATACCTATTCTTTATCTGTCTCTATATTCATCGCAAAAATAAAAAATAAATCTACTACTTTACAAATTTACTACCATCTAGTGTCAAATAGCCGAACTAAAATGGCCCAATTTCACATTTCTAACGCAAAGAAAGTGCGGCCATCTAGTGACGAGTAGCACATACACTTAAAGTAGTTTTAAGAATCCTATTAATAGATGGCAGCTCCAGAAACTTTAAATTTAATGTTTTCTTTTTAGCAAAAAGCAAGCCATTTACGACAATTCGACTGTTGATAAATACAAAGAAACTATCAAGGTAAACTTCTACGTTATTTATTTTGTTATTTCGTTTTTTGTTTTGTGGATAGAAATGTTTTAGACTATAATTCAGTTTGAATCTTATAAAATTTTGGATACTTAAATATATTTTTTTTCAGAACAAGGAATTATTAAGAAGAGTGTGCATCGGTGAGTATTTTATGTTTAGACACAATTTCTTATAACTACTATTTTTAAGGCATGAATCACAAAAACAGTATCCAAAATCTTTTTAAAAATCATATTAGTCCGGTCTTCAGGTTTCTGACAAAAAAAAACATTGAAATCGGTTTATAGGTATATTACTTTATACAGACAAGAAATATACGCTTTTCGCGTTCTTTGATAGAAAGCAGGTAATTTGAACATCATTGATATAATCCTTACTAATATTATAAATGCTAAAGTAACTCTATCTGTTACGCTTTCCCGCTTAAACCTCTCAACCGATTTTGATGAAATTTGACACAACCTTTAGACCTTGAGAAAGAACATAGGCTACCTTTTATTATACAGGGTGGTTTTTAAAGAAGGTACATATTGCAGGAGGGTGATGAGTACTCTATTCTAATACGGAATATTACAAAAAATAGGTAGAATTAAAAAAACAAAATCTTTTTTTAAATCTAAATTCGACAAAACTACCTCAAACATAAACAATTTCGGCTAAAAGAGTGTTGACTAACGACCTCTAGTGATCTCACGTACCCCACACCTCCGCCACATCCATCAGCTGTCGAAAAACCATCATTGTGCAAGAATTTTAGATAATTTTAAGTTGCGATTACTAAGGCATTAAGGCATATTCTTTGGTAATAATATTTTTACTGGTCGTATATAACCATCAGCTACCATGAACTTCAATGTGTACCCTCACTAAGAAATCACCCTGTATAAAGATCTGACTGGTAGTTTTTGTGCTATTCTCGAAAAATAGAACTCGGTCGTTTTGATTTTTGTATATTTTCATTAACTTTTAGACACTGGAGTGACTACCATTATAACGCAAGAACTACTGAACTATATTAACAGCATACATGGATCAGATGAAAGGTAATTAATTAAAAAAAATACATTCTTAATAATATTTTAAAACTTTTATTTAACTTGCACTGGATGTAACTATGTAAGTTCGGGTTGTATCTTCGAGCGGAATGTCGAAATTGGGTATGGGGAGTAAAACCGCACTAGAACCTCCCGCCGTCACATCCTGACGTCAGAACAGAGTATGCAGGACGGCACGACGCGTTACTCACTACATTATTTACCACCTCATTAATACCATAAGTTAGGCATTGCCCCCAAAAATAATAAAACTATTAATATTTCAGGAGCGACATGTCTTGTCATAAAATCTACTCGAACAATTCCGAAGATAGCGTAAGTGAAATGTTTTATAACTCAAAAATGGCGTTCATATCAACACATATGTAAATAGAAGGGGTGTGCGAATAATTCGAATTTACGAATTATTCGTTCCGAATCGATATTCGATTCGGAACTTTCGATTTGGAACTATTCGAATCTTCGAATTATTCGAAATTCGACGAATATTCGAAAAATTTCGAATAGTATCGAATTTGACTACGACGATGCATCGGAAATAGGACAAGAATTTGTATTTTGTAGATAATATAGATAATATCTTGAATGGGCTAGATGTCAGATTTTGAGTTTTTTCTTTGTGTGATTGTTAAAACTTACGTTCTCTGGTCAAAACATTAAGTTCTTGAGAATCATCATTTGGCATCAAAAATCGCTAATCTCATCGATATTCGCACACCCCTAGTGAATAGGGTATGCAAGAGTTTTATAACTGAAATAGTCTGCATTTGATATTAAAATTTGTTGTTACAAATAATAAATCAATTTATTAGGGTTCCTTTCGTTTTTTTTTGCAGAACAAGACTGATGGCAGCGATGCAAGAATAGCGGGTGACTATTTTTATATAAATTATATTTTTCAATTTAAAATGATGTTAACAGTAGCTAAAACTTTAGTTTTTATACTATTACGACCTTTAATATTGTTATCTGTACTGTAACAACCCATTACTGTTCACTGCTGGTCTCCTCAGTAGAGGGATCAGGTATAGTCACCACGCTACCACAATGCGGGACTGAGCATATCATACAAGGATTTTTAGAATCTTTTCCCAATATGTAGGTTTTCTTACGACACTTACACTATTACTAAACAGGTTCTTACCACGATTATTTTTAATTGAGCGGTCCCGATATTGTGGATAGGTCATTTAAGAGCAGACAAATCTGTCTACCCTTTTTCTCGTTCGTTTGCCGGTACCTACCCGCAGTTCCTCAGTCTTCCCGTGATCATGGCGCTTGAAACAGTGCTGAAATATCGGGACCGCTCAATTAAAAATAATCGTGGTAAGAACCCGTTTAGTAATAGTGTAAGTGATGTAGATAATAGTAGATAACCGCGAGTGTTTAAAGAAATTTATTTTCCTACGACGTTTTCATTCACCGTTTTCAGCCACATGATAGTGATATGTACACTAAACTTTTAAATTTTTATCTACCATTAAAGGTTCTGGAGTGAACCAAGAGCCGTGAAGGCGCTACGTGGGTAGTTCTCCCACAAGATAGAGCGACGACCTGGTCAAGATCGCGGGAGGTCATTGGATGCAGATTGCGCAGGACCGGGCGTTGTGGCGAGGTTTGAGAGAAGCCTATGTCCAGCACTGGACGTCTATAGGCTGATGATTATCTATCTTCATAAGCCCTGTATTTAAGTATATTTTTACACAATTTCAGAGCTGGGTGCATCAACCGAAATAGCCAATATGGCGTTGAAGAAGTCTGAGCAGCCTGTCATTATAAAATCACAGATAAAAAGGTTAAATTATTTAACTTAAAAAACGTAAAAAAAATATGTACCATATTGAAGAAGGGTAGTTTTTCTAATACTGAATATTCAATAATAGTTTTATTACAAAAACGAAAACCGACTTCCATTTTTCACGCATAACACAAAAACTACCAGTCAGATCTTTATTAAATTCATATAAGATAATTCTGAAAATGTCTGCTTTCTAACAAAAAAAGAATCATTCAAATCGGTTCATATAAAAAGGAAATACACGCATAGTAAATCGTGAAATTTTTGTCCGTTAAAAAATACATTTTTAAACACAGACCCTAAAGTTCTTGTTCGATCTTTAAAAAAAACAATGGGTCCTAAGTTCAGCCATTACCTTCTACCTGAAACCAGTCATTCAAATCGGTCCACCCAAACTAAAGTTATCGACATTAAAAAATAAACATACAGACGAATTGTGTACCTCCTCCTTTTTGGAAGTCGGTCAAAAACTTACACTTAGACCTACTCATACTTTTATTCTTGGTATTTTATGAAGATAATAAATAGACAAATAAATTAGTATCATTTACAAATATGCAGGTTTCCTCACGATGTTTTCCTTCACCGTTTTTAATCAGTGGTGTTGTGTACACATAAATCTTTTTCAAATAAATTTTTGAAGTATTGAAATTGTTAATTTTTGTAATTAAAATATCTTTTTCAGCTTGAAAAGTAATAGTAAATATCGAGACAAGTCATCTACTTCACAACACGACACAGGTATGATTTCGTAAAATAAAGTATAACTTCATTCGCACGCACGCATTTTTGTTTGCGCGTTTAATTTGCGTTTAATAGCGCTCTGAAAACACCGAAGAGGGGAGCTCATTCCATAGTGGGGAGTATCGTCAAAAGCAAGTCATGATGGAGAATTATTTTGGACAACCATCAACAATATACAGGGTCATTTCCTAGTGAGGGTACATATTGAAGGTCATGGTAGCTGATGGTTATATACAACCAGTAAAAATATTATTACCAAAGAATATGGCTTAATGCCTTAGTAATCGCAACTTAAAAATATCTAAAATTCTTGCAAAATGATGTTTTTTCGACAGCTGATGGGTGTGGCGGAGGTGTGGGGTGCGCCAGATCACTAGAGGTCATTAGTCAACACTCTTTAAGCCGAAATTGTTTATGTTTGAGGTAGTTTTGTCAAAAGTTACATTTAAAAAAAAAAAATGTAATTTTACCTATTTTTTGTAATATTCCGTATTAGAATCCCCAATCCGCACTGGGCAAGCGTGGTGGACTATGCCTAATCCCTCTTCTGAGGAGACCTGAGCCCAACAGTGGGCAGTAATGGGTTGGTACAGTACAGTACAGTATTAGAACAGAGTACTCATCACCCTCCTGCAATATGTATCATCTCTAAAAAATCACCCTGTATATGGTAGGTCGTAGGTGACGATCCCTGACATTATAAGAGTCCATGAGACGGTAACCACTTGCCATCAGGCAGGCCGTAAGCTAGTCTGTTGCAATAAAAAGTTTCGAATTGTCGATTATTTTTCTAGATGACTCTGAAGATCTTTGCTACGATTGCATTTATAGAAGAATGTATCTCGACGGTTTGACGAACAGGTATTTTTGAATTTAATACACTTTTAAGCTTTACTTGTGCGCGTCTCTGTTCGGGATGAACCGATTTCGATGTTTTGTTTGACAATAGTATAGTTCAGTAAATAATCTCATTAATTTCAGAAAGATTAAACTAGCAGTGTTTGTGTTATTCCTGTTAAATTGAAGTCAGCCGTTTTATTGTCACAAACAAGTTCAAACAACTGCAGTTTTCAATATTCAAATACCTAATTGTTAAATCGGTTCAGTAGATCCCTAGATTACGTACGCTATGACATGTCCCTCTTTAAACGAGGTTTAAGATAAGTCCTGTACAGTAGGTGATAGATAACGGCCCCTCTTTGCCCTGGCATTGCAGAGGTTCATGAGCGACGGTGACCGCTTACCATCACGTGGGCCATAGGCTCGTTTATCTACCATGCAATAAAAAAAACGTACTTTACAAATATCACGAAATTACCTGCGTATATTAATTATCAGGTAGAAAAATTTAGTAAAAACCGTATTTCAGGCATTGGACGGACAGGCGTGTGACAAGCATCGTAAAAATACCTTTCACGAGTTGTAAGTAACTTGTCTATCATACGAACCAATTTCGTCGTTTCTAGGATGCTTTCATTCAATTTAATACTTAAAGTCTTACACTTAAGATTCAAAATGCAACTTGATATTATTTATATCGGATTTATCATTTATCGTTGCCTTTTTCATTCATTCATTCTGAGCCTTATATGATGGTCTTTGTGGCGACCAATAATACCGCGCGACGTCCTGACTCGCGGTTACGACATTTGCAAGAATCTTCGCATATATACGACATCTGAAATCTACTTCAGCGGGCTTCGGCCTGACCACCATACACTACCTCGCCCGCAAGGAGATCTCCCTTTGGCCGTAAGTCCACTGTACCCAAAGTCTTTTTTCTAAATTCGCCATGTGTCAACGACTAATTAAAGTGTTAGAAATATTTACTGATTTGTCAATATCTAATCTTTATCTAGTTACATTTGTAAATTAATTAATTAACCTCTCATTCGCACGAACGCTTTTTTGGACGCGCGTTTTAATTTTGCTAAAACTTCGTGCGATTACGGCTGATAACTATTAAGATTTCAACGAACGTACAAATAATAAAGGTTGTCAAATATCTCCCTTCCGCTTTTTTGCTCTTTATTCAATGCTTTATAAAAAGTGTTACAGTGATCGGATTTAGTTCAAATATGCGCCGTTTTGTTCGATAACCTGTTTCCATCTAGACGGCAACTTCATAATACCTCCCTCGTAGAAGCCCCCCTCCTTATTTGCGAAGAACCAGGACAACCTTACATCTGACACCATCGACGCATGTGATCGGTATTGAATTAGAGGTTTTGGGTAAATAAAAGATTATTCAGGACTCATAAATTATCGTGTATTCAGTCCTTCATCTATGAAAGTATGTCTCCAACTGGAAGCTGTTTTTATGAATTTTAATATTGACGTAAATAGAACTCTTTCGTATTTCGAACAATAGTAAACACTCTAGAGATTGGTTTTTGTAAGGAGTATTATTCCAACAATCGGTGCGTCGGCGTCGTGCGTAGTATTGCCAGATACGAGCTCTGTAGCGCCGCGAAATTCAAAAGACAAAAAGGCGGAAGGGAGATATTTGACAACCTTTATATAAATAAATTTATAAGTTTAAAGATACTTTTGTTTACTAATTTGTTTACTAAAATCTTTTTTTTTTTCAGTCAAACATAACATATTAAATAGAAGCTCTCTGATAAGTGAAATATTGGAAAGTCAAGAAAGTGACGCGTAAGTTCTTTCATAACTGAATGTTTTCACACATTTTGACTTCCCATCTCTTAATATTTGAGCGACTTCCAAAAAGGAGGAGATACTCAATTCACCTGTATTTTTTTTTTGTTTGTTCATCGATAACTTTAGTTTGGGTGGACCGATTTGAATGATTCTGGTGTCAGATGAAAGGTGATGGCTGAACTTACGTCGCATTTTTTTTACAGATCGAACAAGTACTTTTGGATCTGTGTTCTAAAATGTGTAATTTTAACGGACAATAATTTACGATTTGCTATGTATGCGCTTTTGCGTGTATTTCTTTTTTCTATAAACCGATTTCGATGATTCTTTTTTGTTATTAAGCAGATATTTTAGACATTATCTCATATAATTTTGATAAAGATCTGACTGGTAGTTTTTGTGCTATGCTTGAGAAATGGAAGTCGGTCGTTTTCATTTTTGTATTACATAACTTAGATTATAAAACTAATGATTACAATTACAGGAACCTTATTGATAAAATTAGAATGTTGTTCTACGAAGAAATTATTGAACATTATCGTAAGTATGATTTATAATTAAAATGTACTGGAACAACTCATTGCTGTGGACTGCTGGTCTCCTCAATAGAGGGATCAGGTATAGTCACCACGCGACCACAATGCGAATTGGGTCTTTCTTTATACAGGGTGTATCTGTAACTTTGGACAATCTGACGTGAGGTGAATGACCTGTCTAAATACAACTTAGCACAATTTTTATTTTTTGGATCGGTTAAACTTTTTTTTCTGACATTGTTTAGCGTGTGTACAAATTTCATTGCGGACTTCCATTAGAGATTGAAAAAAAAAAGTTAAACCGATTTTAAAAATAAAAGTGGTTCTAAGTTGTACATCGACAAGTCATTCACCCCACGTCAGATTGTCCAAAGCTACAGATCCACCCTGTATAAGATGCAGATTTTTTTGTGCGTGCTAATTTCAGGAACTGTTGGTCCGATTTGAAAAATTCTTTCAGCTAGTAGTGTGATATTGATGTACGGTATTTTTTTTATGGCAAGACAAATAGTCTAGCCTACAGTCCACCTAATGGTAAGCGGTTACCGTCGCTCGTGAACCTCTGCAATATCAGGACAAAGAGAGGCCGTTATCTATCACCTACTCTACAGGACTTTTGTTAAACCTCGTTTAAAGAGGGACATGTCATGGCGCTCCGGGAACACCGAGGTATCAGTTGAGATAAGCACTAATACTTTTTAAAATTTTATATTAAGGTAGTGGCGTGGAAAGGTTATATTCAATTGTAAACAAGAACAATCGACCAAGGAGGTTGGGATGGTTAGTTAATTTTATAAAATAGTTTAAATATCGTAATGTAGTTTTATTCTTGTCTTTCCAAAAGTTATCCGGCTCGAAGGACCGTGTTTGGAGCTAGGTCTGATGGTAACTTGGTTAAATGGAACTGATTTTCCTAATGTTAAAATAAGACCAACTGTTTGAATGCTTAAATTGAACTGTCATAAAACATGCATTTTCAACAGGTTCTTACCACGATATTGAATTAATTGAGTTGTCTCGATATTTCAACGTTGTTGCAAAGTTGTAGATACAGTGAGTGTGGTGTGTCGTGATGTGAGTTAGAGTTCCAGTGGTACTACCCAAAAGCGAACGAGAAAGAAGGTAGACAGATTTTTTTGCACTTAAATCGACCCGCAGTATCCAGTCTTCTCGTGATCATGACGTTTGCAACAACGTTGAAATATCGAGACAACTCAATTAATTAAATATCGTGGTAAGAACCCGTTGAAAATGCATGAAAGTATTATAGCAAACCGCGAGTGTCTGAATAAATTTATTGTCATAAAACAGATAGATAAACTAAAATTAAAATAAATTAAAAATAGAATAAGTAGAATTGAAACGTTTTATTTTAAAACATATGTGTGTGATTCAAACAATTAAAATGAACTGTATTCTTTTGTGTTTGTCCTCGCATAATTTTGAATCTCTTCGGAGGATTATTTTTCTATATACCTATGTATATGAAAAGGTGATAGTCGTAGCAGAAACCCATTTTTTTTCAAGATTTAACAGGGATTTTGAGATGTATTTAAAAAATGTAGCTTCATTGTGTGTGCATATATCTATTCTTAATTTTATTTTCATAATACTTATTATTGTCATTTCTACAGGGTAGCCACAAAAGGCACTGTACAAAAAGTTGGGTGAGTAAGAAACCTTTCTGATCAACTTCCAAAAAAGAGGAGTTACTAAATTCCCATAAAATTAATTTTAAGATAGAACAAGTACTTTTGAATCTGTGTTTCGAAATGTCGATTAGTAACGGATTAAAGACATCACGATGTGCTATGCATGTATCTCTTTATTTACGTAAACCGATTTCGATGATGATTTTTTTGTTTGTAAGCAGTAACCGTTGTCCACTTCAGCTGACACATAGTTATAAGATCTTATATGTCGGGTATTGGCGGATCACAGACTATAGATTACATCAACTGAGGGTTGAATTCCTTCCAAACGTGGTTTACACAAGGCACTCCGACTTTAAGAAAACCGGTATTGAACAATTAACACTTTAACAATCATTCGTAAACTAAAGTGACGTTAACAGAACGCACCACTGCGTCAATGTGTCGAGCTCGGTGAGTGCGCCTTATAAATAGTTATCAGCCGTCCCCACCTCGCGTGACTCATAGTGTGAGGCGATGTTATTGGTTGAACACGTCACACTGCACGTGTTCTTGTTATCGAATGACTCAGCCCACACAGCTGTTTCGACGGAACGTCTTCGGCGCGGCATACCCTCCGACATATATGTGTATTTATTTCAGCTGTAGACATATAAAGAACTCTCATAGCTATCGTTGTATGAGATCACAGGTGATGAAAATGGCTGGACCTACTGAGAGCACGTGAGTTTATTATATTTGACTTCCTTAACCACTCAACTGGGATCGGCATCAAAATTGGTTCGTTTACTTTTGCCTTGTCTGTGGCAGGAGCTACAATTGAGCACAGTTCTAAATCTTGTTTTGTTTACATTTTTTAATCGTCTCATATTTTACGTAGATAATATATTTTTGCTGAAACTGTAATACAGCGTAGTTTAACACTAAAAATTTTTAAAAATATTACATTGAGTGGTTAAGGAGTAAATTCTTTGTTTTTCTCCGCATAACTTCAGTTTAGATGGACCGATTACCACGATTCTTTTCAAATTAAATGCAGTGGTCTTTTTGGGGTAATTTAATACTGATCTGTTAGCTTTTGAAACTATTTATTTATTTATTCAACTTCATGCACAAAAGGTAAGCTCTCAATACCGAGTTTTCTCACAGCAAACCCAAAGTAAAACATACAGTAAGTAGACTTTAATGTAAGGTAGAGAAGTGCACAATATATATAGAATATATTATATACTTATACGTATAATAATAATAATAATAAAAAACATAAATACAGATAAGATTTCTCACAGACAAAATGCTAAAAATACATTTTTTTTTTCAGATTGGCAACATTCAGATCTAAAGTTAAAGAAGCAATGGTTCCAACTTTCGTTAGAAATATATTTAGTTTAGGTTAGTTGCTCTAATAATCTATATTAACAATCACAATGAATTACTATTGAACACTTGATGCGCGGTGACCCATTACTGCCCACTGTTGGGCTCAGGTCTCCTCCGAAGAGGGGTTAGGTATAGTCCACCACGCTTGCCCCATGCGGATTGAGGACTTTACATGTCTTCGAAGGATTTTTAGAACCCTTTTCCGACATGCAGGTTTCCTCACGATGTTTTCCTTCACCGTTTTTAGCCAGTGGTGTTGTGAAAAATTTAACATAAATCTTTTTTTTTTTTTTTTATTGCAATGTAGATAAACGAGCATACGGTCCACCTGATGGTAAGCGGTCACCGTCGCTCATGAACCTCTGCAATGCCAGGGCAAAAAGAGGCCGTTATCTACCGCCTACCCATACAGGACTTCGCATTAAGATTTAGAGATACAAGCCGGTGTTGAACCCGCGACCTCCCGTACGGAAGGCATGCACTTTTTACTAGTTTTAACGCTTTTTTTTTTTACTAGTTTTAGGGTTTTTATATACAGGGTAGATGTGTAACTTTGTCCCAGCTGAAGTAGGGTGAATTACCTGTCAAAATACAACATAGAACCACTTTTTTTGGAATCGGTTAGACTTTTTTTTTCAATGTCGTATGGAAGTCCGCAACGATAATAAAATTGTACACTCCCCATACAATGTCAGAAAAAAAAGTTTAACCGATTCCAAAAAAACGGTTCTAAGTTGTACATCGACAGGTCATTCACCCCACGTCAGATTATCCAAAGATACAGATCCAACCTGTATATAGTTGAAAAATAAAAACTAATTTGAAAATGGATGATACACACTATAGGTCCAGCATCTGGGTTGATCGCCCTACCTAACTTTCCTTTTTCTTTTGACAGATCCTAAACGACCCGCCATTTTGATGTCACAGGGATGCGGAAGTGAAAAACTTTGAAAATTTATTTTAATGCAAAATAAAACATTGATTACTCTTAAATATTTTTACTTTATCTCTTATATATAAAAATGAATTGCTGTTCGTTAGTCTCGCTAAAACTCGAGAACGACTGAACCGATTTGGCTTATTTTAATCTTGAAATATTCGTAGAAGTCCAGGGAAGGTTTAAACAGTTAGAAAACTTCCTTATGTGACGCAGACGAAGTTGTGTGGGCCAGCTAGTAATAAATAAAAACACCCATTTCACATACAACAGGTTTCGTTCGGACGTTTTTTTCGGCACGCACAGTATTGATCTCTTAAATATTTTGATGATATTTTACTCTGATTTTAAGTACAATATTTGTTTATATTCCATATTAGAATAGTGTAGTTATAATCTCAATATATGTCATCATTGAAAAAACGCCTTGTATTACACAATTTATCGCGCGACAAAAAAAGCGTCCGTAAGAATCAAACCTTTACACTGCAGACACACAAACTTAAATTAATACACACATTTAAAACATTTCTTAACAATATTAATTTATAGAGAGTCGGGTATTGGCCCACCTCTTACTCCTACCACTGTAACTCCTGTGTAGGGGGATCCACAGCGACGACCATCGTAATGACTCTGAGCAGTGAAGCCCAGGAACCCGAGGGAAAGCTAACTTGTCTTGGACCCGCAACGAATTTAATCAGAAGATGATAGAAGAAGTAGGAAAACATGAGTTTTGACTTCCCTTCTCGCAAAAGCGGGAGACAATAAAAAAAAAATTAAAAAGCATTAGAGAGAAGAAAAAATATGTTTAACCTAATTCTGCTACACCATATAATTGTTTGAAAATAAATAATTAAATATATTACATACAGAGTGGATGAAGACCACTCCCGAAAACGAAGGCTGGGTTAGTACTAGTGACACCTGGGATGTTACGCTTTTTGCAAAAAAAATCGTCTGTATGTACCGGTTTCCTGTCTTATCATCACAGGTATCACTAGTGCTCTGTTTACACCCTGTATAGTAAATTATTTCCATTTCATTTCATCTTTCAATTACTCACAATCTTACAAAAACATCGACAGGCACAGACATTGTGCGTTCTTAACTCTTAACGTAGAAAATAGACACAATTTTCTACTTCCTTTGTGACGCAGACGATGTTGCCTTTCAGCTAATTTATAGTCTAATATTACTAGAAACAGTGTACCGAACAAACAGTACAGAATAGTGTCTACAAACAACATTACCTACAAACATCAAGTGTTTTACAAAACGACATAAACAGTCTTCAGTTTAAAACAATCTTAAGCGAGAGCGCTATGACTTGTCCTTCTTCAAACGAGGCTTGAGGAGGGTCCTTAAAGTTAGGTCGTAGGTAGCGACCCCTCAGTCTCCCCTGACATTGCAGAGGTTCATGAGGGACGGTAACCACTTACGATCAGGTGACCCGTTGACTCGTCTGCCAACATGGCACTAAAAAAAATTAAAAAAAATCCATGTTTTACACTTTAGATGTGAATTTCTCAAAATTTTCATCGCTAACCTTTGTTAGGTATGAATATAATTTTTTGATTTTTGTAGTATTTATTTGGCACCATTTTCAAAGTGGATAACTCTCTTCTTCGTGGTTTTTCTCCATTTTCTTTGATTGACATCTTGCAAAATACCCTTTTCTCCACAGAAGAATAACTATTAAAACCAAAGGAAACGTTACGAAGATACCTGAAACAAAATAGAAGAATCATTTAAGTTTTAAATACAAGCTTTTAACCACTCAACTGGGATCGCCAACCATATTGGTTTGTTTACTTTTGCCAAGTCTGTGGCAGGAACCAAAATTGAGCACAGTTCTAAAATTTGTTTTGTTTACGTTTTTAATTCTCTCATATTTTACGGAATTTTCGCTGAAAATGCAATACAGCGTCGTTTAGAAATACAGATTTACAAAAATATAAGGTTTAATTAAAAATCAAAATTGGAAAAAAATGTTTTTAAAAAGGGGCTCAAACATGGTATTGATTCCGAACGAAGTCCCCAGTTTCGCCATCTAGCGAATAGTGACGTTCCCAGTTAAGTAGTTAAGATCTTAGATGAAATGAAAATGAAATGAAATTTTTATTTTTTACCATTACAGTTTACATTTGTGTTTTAAAACAGCGAGTCCCGTACTAAGCTGTAGCTTGTGCTACGGGGCTCCTTTACAATAACCAGGACGGACATGTCGATCTAGTAAAATGTAATAGGTAGTACAAAAAGAAAAGAAAATAAAATAAAATATACAACTTCTAACAAAAACAAAATAGACCTACTATAAATTTGAGGATTTTGTAAAAGGTGAGCAAATACAAATGAGAAGGTAGAATATGAATTGAGTGATGTGTATGAGTATGTGTGTGTGTGTGTGTGTTTTTGTGCGTGTGTGTGTACATGTGAGCGCGGGCGTGTGTGTGTGAAACTCAGTAGTTTATGGTCAACAACTTTTCGGTGTCTAAATACGAGAGCTTTTGAAGTGTTTTAGTGACTGCCTGTTTGAATTCAAATATAGAGTAAGAGGTAATTTTACCAGGCACTATTTTCAATATTTCGTTATAAACAAATAGATGTGTAAAATATGGACATCTTCTTTCCAGTTCTGAGTTAGCGGCGGGGAGAGGGATTCTGTAAATACGTTTCTTGGTTAAGTCTTCGTAATCAGGGCGTTTTTTAACGTGTGTATGTGCTCGCAGGGTTGCGTTTAAAATAAACAGTTGACGTACTGATAGTACATTGAATTCGGTAAGTAGTTTGTCAGTAGGGAATCTGAACGGTTTCTTGATATCATATACTTCCACAGCACGCGACCACAATGCAAATTGGGAACTTCGTATAATATTTAAATCCTCTTTTTAAATGCAGGTTTCCTCACGATGTTTTCCTGCACCGTTTTTACAAGCTTTATATTATCTGGCACTGGATGTAACTATGTAGGTACTAATGTACCTATGTAAGTTCGGGTGGAATCTTGCAAGCTAAATTTGACAAACTTTGATCGATTGAGCTGAAATTTTGCACGCAGATGTACCTATATCGCGTGACAATGCAATAATATGACAGAATGGCGCTGATCTGATGGAGTCGGAATGAACTCCTGTACTAAACGAGATAGACCAGCCTCGTTTTACTTGTATTAGCTAGCACTCTACTACATAGACATAGACATAGATTTATTTATGGCGGAAACACACACATACATTGTAATAAATTCAAGAAAAAAGACATAAAAACAAAATACAAAGTAATTAACACGTGTTAAGAAAAAAAATACAAAAAAAAAATAGTTTCCACCACAAACCAGTCGAGACTCAGCTAAATGCTAGGTGTTAAATGAGGATTAACATGATATCCAGGTTCTACGTACCTATCATGACTCCCAGTAAAATGGCCATATCTGCAACCGGCTGAGCTGTTAAGGTTTCTGATTCAGGACAGGTTAAGGTCTTCGAAGTCTCATGGAGTTGCAGTAGGGTTAGACCACGTGTCTCTTGTGGCGATTTGCATCTGTGTTACATGTAATAAATTGTTATTTTTGTTCTTTTGTACCATTTTTACAACATACACTATATATTGTATGTCTGTATTGATGTAATATTATATAACTCGTACTGTTGTTTCCCAAATAAAGAAAAAATAAAATAAATAGGCTTCCACCCCATTTTTTTTCTATTTTAATTTAATCTTTTGTTCATAAAAACCTATTTACCTAACTTAACCTATTAATTAGGCTAAAATTGGCCATTTAAAATTTCAATTTCAAATTTGGCGCAAAAACGTCGCCAAATGCACCGCCATCTTCTAACGTCACTTTTGCGTCACTTATAGAGTAAACAGCGGTGTAAACACTACGATTTGCTAAGGGGTTTACTGTAGAGGTGACGTCATATTACAAGTCATCATGGCGGCAGGCGGATAGCATTTTTGACATTCGAAGCACAGATAAAAAAACACGAATTTTAAAATTGGAATATAAAATATATTTTGCGTTTTTATGAGTAGAAATCAACATTAATCACTTAGTTTTTCGTAAATCTATCAAAGTATGATAATTTTATAGTTTTATTAGCTTGGTGCGTAATAGCCTATTGTCTATGCGTAGGTATATATAGCGGTTATTTTCTTAACGCTAGAGCATTCTATATTAAGCCACTTACAATAACCGAAATACCGGATACAATCACCGAAAAGAGAGCACACTTTTTGATTGCAGAAGTTTTAAAGATTCTTTTTCATGACGATTCCATTACCTTTCAGCTGACACAAGAATCATTCAAATCGGTCCATCCAAAGTAAAGTTATGAAGGAACAAAAAAGAGACGAATTGCTTACACAATAATTAAACGGGTCTTACTACGATATTTATTAAAGTTTTGAGACGGCAGTCGATACTGTCATTGTGGTATTTCGAGATGTGAGTTCCAGTGGTAGCAAACGAACGAAGAGGGTAGACAGATTTATCTCTTAAGTAATCTACCCGCAGTAATCAGTCTTCCCGTGATCATGGCGCTTGTAACAACGAAATACCGGGATCGATCATTTAATAACAATCGTGGTAAGAACCCGTTTAGTAATTGTGTAAGTGATGTAGATAACCGCGAGTGTTTAAAGAAATTTATATGAGACTAGCTGCTGCCCGCGACGTCAGCTGCGTGAACTCAACAAACCCATTTTATCGCAATAAAAGGTAGGTTTCCTTTCTC
This sequence comes from Trilocha varians, assembly GCA_030269945.2. NCBI lineage: Eukaryota > Metazoa > Arthropoda > Insecta > Lepidoptera > Bombycidae > Trilocha > Trilocha varians. Next base: position 12,977,377 of record AP028278.1, on the reverse strand, counting down.
ATGGTCTAAAGATTGTCTGTGCCAAATATCATCAAGATCGGTTGAGAGGTTTATATTTATATAAACATATATTTCATATTTCAGTTGCCATAAGCCATTAATTATAAAAATATATAATAACGATGACAATGATAGTGATGATTCTATTACAATTAATGAAATGCTGTAATAATCTTAGTAGCAAAAAGTTAAAGTGAAATAATTGTATTATTTGTATTCATGTCTATGCTAATAAAATCCTTTTGTTTAAACTTTATCTAATTTAACTTTATTTAACCAATTTCTGGAAAGTTGCATATGGATCATTTTGCGAAAAATAAGGCCTTAAAAAGTTTCACTTCTTACGTGTGTACACTAGTACACGCACGCATTTTTTGACGTGACAACGTCTTATAAATTGGTGTGCCGCGGGTGACACTTCACTTCACTGCGTTATGCTCCGCTCACGTTATGCGCTCACAATGAGAGCGAGTGAGAGGCACGCGTGCCGCGTCACTTTTTATGTCTGTCTCTCTCGCTCTTAGGCGGGCTAACCATGCCAGAGTCGTTGTCACGTAAAACTTTCGCCCGTATACCGACTTTACAGGCAACCATTTTTTTTATATCGTGATGGATAAACGACTTACATACTTTTAATTACTTACATCATATGAGTAGCAGAATCATTATTTGAAGTCTTCAGTACAATAGGCATCAGCACATCAATTACCCACTGGTTCTGACAGTCACAGGTGAAGGGGTTATTTGAAAAATCTAAAGATGTCAGCTGATTCCAGCGATGGATGTAACTTGAGCTTATTGTTGATAAGTTGTTGTTGTTTAGATATAGCTGGAATAAAGATTAACTAGTTAATTAACTTGCATTGGATGTATTACGGACGTTGCGAATGACGATTTTTGGACATTTCAAAAATGAATATTACCGATTGCCATTCAAGCATTGCATATTCGGTATTCCCAGAGCACTATGACTTGTCCTTCTTCAAACGAGGCTTGAGGAGGGTCCTTAAAGTTAGGTCGTAGGTAGTTACCCCTCAATGTCCCTTGACATTGCAGAGCGACGGTAACCACTTACGATCAGGTAGCCCGTTGGCTCGTCTGCCTACATGGCAATAAAAAAAAGCACAAAAACTACCGGTCAGATCTTTATAAAATCAAATTTGTATGAGATAATATCCAAAGTGTCTGCCCCCTAGCTAGACATGTATCAGTAGAGTGCTAGAAATTATAAGTAAAACGAGCCCAAACACGATGAGTCTATCTTGATTTCAGACTCCACTTTCAGACATTTAGATAATCTGACGTGGGATGAATGACCTGTCGAAATACAACTTAGCACCATTTTTATTTTTGGATCGGTTAAACTTTTTTTCTGACATTGTATGGAAAACGTACGACTATCGTTGCGGACTTCCATACTATAATTTTTTTATCCAATTCCTAAAATAAAGATGGTTCTAAACTCTTTATTTCAACAGGTCACGCACTGGTGAATCACAATCGGAAATCGCAAAGTCGATCAAATTCAACACGCAAGATTCCCGAACTTACAGTTAAATCCAGTGCAAAATAGCCCACCTCTTTCAAATCTGGCCAGAATTCCACCTCATCCTCAGTCCACATCAGGAAGTCAGGATCCAGAGTTGTTAGTCTATGGTTCGAACACATATAGAGGGATGTGAGACTTCTCAGACCACCTAGAGCGCCCGCTGACACTGTGCGCAGCTTGCTCATGCGACACAGACGAAGTTGCTGAAGTCGGGTTAAGTTTGGAAATATTCTAAAATAATGTAATAATTATATGTAGTTCTAATATCAAGAAAAAAGGTCCAAAAAGTGGCTTCTGATTCAGTCTTTACTGAGGAAGAAAGAGACAAACAAAACTTGAGAGGTGTCATGGGACACCCGAACAGAACGAAGTTCTTTTCGATTAAAAAAAATACCTTATAACTTTTTTGTTCCTAACGTAACGCGCGATAAGGAACGTGTTTTAAAAGATTTTGATCACAGCTCTATCTAGCGATAATCATCTAAAACAAAAAAAGTGTCGTGACAACTTTTCGTAAGATTTTTTTCCGTCTAGCCCCCTTTCACAACGCGCGATAAGGAACTTCGTTTCAGTTCAGTCACAGTTTGTAAAACTTACGTCGTGTCATTCAATGCTTCTATAGGATTTCTTCCAATATTCAAGTTTTTCAAAGTTACTGCTTCAGCCAAAACTGAAGGAATGGTGGTAAATCTATTATTGCTTAGATCCAACTTTAATAAACGCCTCTGTCTCCGAAATAAACCTTCGGGTATACTTTCTAACTCACATCCTCGGAGATAAAGCTCCTATAAAAGGTAAAATAGCATTTAATTTTAACTAACGGGCCTGCCTAACTATGTCTGTTTCACTTTCAATTAAGGTAGCCTATGTCTTTCTCAGGGTCTAAAGATTGTTTGTGCCAAATTTCACCAAAATCGGTTGTGAGGTTTAAGCGGGAAAGCGTAACAGACAGAGTTACTTTCGCATTTATAAAATTAGTTAAATTATTAGTTTGTTGGGTGTAACGGCTCGCGTTCTCGACCTCTTAGGTCGGGTTTTTTTCAGAATACCCCGTCCCATAACCCACGGGAAAAAGGGTAATCTGCTCTCCTGCTCGTTTTAGTCTTCGATTATTAGTTATAATATTAGTAGGGATAATATTAAATAACAGTTTAGAGCTCCCACAAAAGAGACTGACGACCTGGTCAAGATCGCGGGTCACTGGATGCCGATAGCGCAGGACTGGCCGTTGTGACGAAGTTTGGGGGAGACCTAATTCCAGCAGTGGACGTCTATAGACTCATGATGATGATTATTAATATCACACCCTGTATAACATACCTGTAAGTTATCCAAATCGGTTATAGCACCCATAGTAACCTGGTCTATATATGCCATAGGATTGTTACTCAGATCCAATGTAGTCAACTCTGACATGAAAAGAAACACATCTTGAGGAAGAGAGTGAATCTCATTGTCAGCCAAGCTTAAATATTGGAGTTTGGAAAACGGTAGTAGACCGACCACTGGGTCTATAATACCCTGAAAACAAATTATTTCGGTTAACTTTTTGAGCGTCTTCCAAAAACGAGATTCAGTTGATTTTTTTATGTTTGTTCCTTAATAACTTTAGGTTGGGTGGATTGATTTGAATGTTATAGATGGAAGGTAATGGTCATGAGGTCTTATTTGATTTTTTTAAAGTTCGTACTATTACTTTTGGATCTGGATCTGTGTTTAAAAAATATATTTTTAACGGGCAAGATTTGCTGAGCGTATTGCGTGTACTTATTTATTTTTTAGATGAACTGTTTTCCATCCTTTTATTAGTCAGAAAGCACACACTTTTGATATAATTTCATATATAAATAAATTTGATTTATAAAGTTGATAGTTTTCTTGTTATTATTATAAAATGGAAGTCAGTCGTTTACATTTTTGCAATAAATATGTTAGGTTAAGTTAGGTTAGGTTTGATAAAGTTATTTTTCGCTATCCCCTTCTTTAAAATATCCTTATAACATACCACAAAAACTCTTTTAGTTATCGAAGAGCTTATCAACTGGTTCCTACTCAAATCCAAAGACACTAGTTCTTGCAAATAACTGAAAGCCGCGTACTCAATACTAGTTAGATCACAGTTAGAAGCATTGAAGTATTTAACTGTGTTCAGTTTTGAGATTCTCGTTAAAGTTCCCAGCGGATTATTACTTAGATCTATGGTCACTGGTTTGAAGTCTAGAAGACCTGAAAATGGGGAATATAGTAGGTGTAATTATTGTTAAAATTAAGCATGATAAGTGAAGAGACCTGAGCCCAGCAGTGGGCAGTGACGGTTTGGTACAGTACATTACAGTTAAGCAATAAGCATGGTTTACCCTGCAACTGTATTGAGTTTTAGTTAAGTGTGTAGTGTAGTGTGTAAAGTCGTGGTGGCCGAGTGGTCGAAGCGCTTCCTTCCGAACGGGAAATCGCGGGTTCAAATCCGGCCGACTTGTACCTCTACCTATGTGCAATTTTTCACAACACCACTGGCTAAAAACGGTGAAGGAAAACATCGTGAGGAAACCTGCATGTCGGAAAAGGATTCTACAAATCCTTTGAAGATATGTGTAGTCCCCAATCCGCACTGGGCAAGCGTGGTGGACTATGCCTAATCCCTCTTCTGAGGAGACCTGAGCCCAACAGTGGGCAGTAATGGGTTGGTACAGGTGTAGTGTAGTATTATGAAATTAATCAAGCGCAGTAATTTACATTAAATCGAACGAAAAAGAGGGTAGACATTTTTGTTTGCTCGTAAATCTAACCGCAGTACTCAGTCTTCCCGTGATCATGTCGTTTGTAACACCGTTGAAATATCGAGACTCGAAATGAAACCTCGTTTAAAGAGGGACATGTCATAGCGCTTCGGGAACACCGAGGACGAGAGCCCATTCCAGATCGAGGCAAAGATCTTTTGAACATAGATTACACGAGAAAGATCGCTGAAGTCGTGAGTGTAAGAGATAGCAATCACTGATAATTACACGAGTAGAAAAGAGCCAACACTATTTCCTTCAATAAGACAATTTAGTGTCTGTCAGTATCTCACAAATAAGCTACATTAAGAGTTTGATGTCATGACGTTTTATATATAACGGCGTAAATAGTGTGTTGAGGTGTAATAACGTTGTAAATAGTTGATCTTCGTTTTGTTTTATCAGGAATGACGTCACAATGTCCACTTGAACACTTGATGATCAATACCTTTGAATAAAAACTCCAAAATAACGAGTTTTAAGAGTTTATTACTTTTACATCAAGAGGTCGACAATTCAGACACGAATGAATAATAACAGCGGCCAACGCCTGTATTTATAGCAAGTCTCTACTTCCAACTACGCACCCCGTCATGTATAATTTCTAGGTCACTGTCACATGTTTGTCCTACGATTTTGTCAACTTTAGCCTTCTCTAAATTCTATATTTAAGCTTTTAACGAACTATGGCTAAACCTAGGCTAGTTTTTCAAACAAATCTTCCTCCCTTTGTGACGTAGATGAAGTACTACCTACCTTCCCAATCAGTCAATTCAAAAGACGTCTTCATCCCTTTATTACTGCAATCTACGACACCATCCAAACAGGTGCAAGTCTTACAAATTATATCAGAAATGTCGCTGTCTAATGCTTCTAATATATTTGTAGCATCATTTTGTGTCAAATCTGGCTGTATGGTTTCTATGTCTGTTGTCTGTGTCAGTGCTGAAAAAAAAACGTTGGTTTATTTCAAGCTTTATCCACTCAACTGGGAACGTCACTATTCGTTAGATGGCGAAACTGGAGACTTCGTTCGGAATCAATACCGAGTTTGAGCCCCTTTTTTCGATTTTTAATAAAACCTTATATTTTTGTAAATCTTTATTCTTAAACGACGCTGTATTGCATTTTCAGCGAACATATACTTTCTCCGTAAAATATGAGACGATTAAAAAATGTAAACAAAACAAGTTTTAGAACTGTGCTCAATTTTGGTTCCTGCCACAGACTTGGCAAAAGTAAACAAACCAATTTTGTTAACGGTCCCAGTTGAGTGGATAAGTAACCCTGTAAGTTCGGGAGGAATCTTACATCCTAAATTTGACGGATGAAGGTGGTCATATGAACTCTTGTACTAAACAAGATAGACCCGTCGTGTTTGTGCTCGTTTTACTTGTATTCGGTAGCACTCTACTGTTACATGATATCCAGGATCTTAAAAGGTTGTACAAAAAGCTTTCTTTAATTTCTTTTTGTCATGTAAGAGCTAACGGGACATCTGATCGTAGGTAACCGTCGCTCATGAACCTTTGCAGGGACACGTACCTTTTGAGGACATTCCTTAAGCCTCGTGTGATGAATAAGTCTTAGCGCTCGGGAATACCGAGACCAAACACGATGGGTCTACGACCTTCCGTTCTCAAGATAATTTGCAAGGAATTCATTTATTAGGTGAGGAGCAAGTGGTGACAGAGTGGTGACAGAGTGGTGACAGAGTGGTGACAGAGTGGTGACAGAGTGGTGACAGAGTGGTGACAGAGTGGTAGTGACATACCCCACGTATGTGGGGGTTGAACCGCACTAAAACCTCCCGCCGTTCACGCTCGGGGACAGAACCCGGCCCGAGGCTGGTGGGGTGACAAGACGTGTTCGCGATTGTCGCTCACGTATCGCCCCGTCACCCCCGGAGCAAGTACCCTAGTAAATATAAAGTCAGCTTACTTATCAGTTGAAAACCTTGAATTTTTTGTTTACTTTCGTATTTCGTTTGTCGAATTCGCATTCCCACTTCCCACGATGCTTTTAACGAATAATGTAAAACTAATGAAATTAATCTGGTTCATCAAAACATACAGGGTATGAAAGGCAAAGAACTTGAAATAGATTTATTTTTAAAGCACAATAAAATTAATATTCTATGTATAACTGAACATTGGTTTCGAAAACATGAACTGTTATTTAATTTTGATAGTTATAAGGTTGTAAGTTCTTTCTGCAGGGAGAAAGCAATTCGTGGCGGGTCACTTATTATTGTTAGTGAGGATATCAAATGCAAAGAACGCTCCGATATTGTCGATCTCTCTGAAGAACGAACCATTGAAGTGGCCTCGGTTGAATTCGATAGCTTCATTTTAGTAACTGCATATCGACCTCCTTATTCACATTATGATAACTTTGAAAATATAATGGAAAATATACTAGTAAAACTCTCTGCAACTAGTAAGAGTATTTGCATTTGTGGTGACTTTAACATTAACCTTTTAGAAAATAGTAATACCACCATTAGGTTCACAACATTGTTAAAGTCGTATAACCTTACAAATTTATTTCTTGAGCCAACACGAGTTACTGAATCAACAGCAACTTGTATAGATAATATTTTCACAAATTTAAAGAAAATACGAAATTATAATGTAATTAATCAGCTGACTTCAGATCACAGTGGACAGTTTCTATCTTTTACAACTAAGTCATGCTCAGATACTGATGACATAAAAAAGCTTAAGTTTGTTCCAATCAGCGAGAGTCGCATGGAAAGTTTTAGAATTAACATTGTTAAGAAAATGTCATATTTAAATTACAATAAAAATCCAGACGTTTTCTATAAAACTTTCTTTAACATGATTAACGAAGAATTTAGTGTTGTTTTTACACCAAAAATGATTCACTTAAAAGGTAAAAGTTCTTTTAATGAATGGGCGACTGTTGGAATTCATAGAAGTAGACAAAAATTATATGATCTTTATTCTGAAAAAGCATACAATAGTAGTGAATCTTTTAAAAAATATGTTCGTAATTATTCAAAAATTTTTAGAAAAGTTTGTGCTATGGCTAAGTCGCTACATTTATCTAATCTGATTAACAATGCATCAGACAAAATTAAAATGACTTGGAATATAATTAATCGGGAAACAGGAAATGTAAGAAACGTTGATACTAAATTTGCGTTAAAAATTAATGATAAAATAATAAACACGCAACAAGAAATCGCTAATATATTTGAAAATTATTTTGCAGATATTCCAGTTTCCACTACAAAGTCTCTTATTTCTTCTCCCACTGTTGCTGAATCGTTATTAAAAGAACATGTTAATGAATGTGGTGTTAGTTTTCAATTTAGAAATGTTAGTGCAATTTAGAAAAACTCCTGATCTTTGGGGAATATCGGTCAAAGTAATAAAACCTATTATTGATGTAATTGCACCATACCTTGCAACAATATTTAATGATTGTATAAAATTGGGTGTGTTTCCTGATCTAATGAAATATAGTAAAGTGATACCATTATTTAAATCCGGTAGCACCTCGGATCCCTCCAACTTTAGACCAATTTCAGTGCTACCTTCGTTTAGTAAAATTTTTGAAAAAGTGATCTTAGAACAGCTACTTAATCATTTCAATTTAAATAACCTGCTACACAGTAAACAACACGGTTTTACTAGGGGTCGCTCTACTATAGACGCAGGTACAAATTTAATAAGACATATTTTTGAGGCTTGGGAAGAGTCGCATGATGCTCTTGGAGTCTTTTGCGATTTATCTAAGGCTTTTGATTGCGTTGATCACGACACATTATTAAGGAAACTACGCCATTATGGAATTAGGGATTCTTCGTTGGATCTTATTGGCTCATATTTATCCGGAAGAATACAGAAAGTTGATGTTAAAGGAAAGCGGTCTTTTGGCGTACCTTTAAAAATGGGAGTCCCTCAGGGATCTATTCTGGGTCCTTTCTTGTTTCTTGTTTATATAAACGACTTACCTAGTTTTGTGGAATGCCGGCATGAGATAGTATTATTTGCTGATGATACATCTTTACTTTTCAAAATCAAACGTCAGATGAATGACTATGACGACGTGAATAATGCTATCTCCCGCATACTGAACTGGTTTAGCGTCAATAATCTTTTGTTGAACAGTAAGAAAACTAAATGTATTAAATTTACCTTGCCAAATGTAAAACAAGTCGAAAGTAATGTTATGGTGAGTGGGGAGGCATTGCAGCTTGTTGAGTCTACAGTTTTTCTTGGTATAACAGTAGATTCCAAATTGCAGTGGGGCCCTCACATATGTAAGTTGGCTAGTAGGCTTAGCTCAGCAGCATACGCGGTTAAAAAAATAAGATTATATACAAATGAAAATACAGCTCGTTTAGTTTATTTTAGTTATTTTCATAGTGTAATGTCCTATGGTATTTTATTATGGGGTAATGCTGCCGACGTTCAGATGATTTTTGTTCTACAGAAAAGAGCCATTCGAGCAATCTATAATATGCACCCAAGAGAATCCTTGAGGGACAAGTTTAAAGAAATAAATATTCTAACGTTTGCATCCCAATACATTTTAGAGAACGTAATGTTTGTAAGGAAAAATATTGATGACTAGCTGCCCCGCGCAACTTCGTCTGTGCCAATCTCAATTAAATGTCAACTATTCGATTTTTTCTCGCAGTTAATACCATCCTTGAACTTCATCGAGAATTTAAAAAAAACAACAATTTCTAAAATAAAATATAGCCTAAGTTACTCCTTATAACATAAACTATCAGCCATTGAAAGTCAGCCCGTTCGAATCGGTCTAGCAATTCCAGAGATTAGCCAGAACAAACTGACAGTGGCCACCTTCCAGCTCCATCATCAGACCTTGACATTCATTCTATACGCAAAGAAATCATCAAGACGCTTCATTAGAGCCTAAACACGATGAGGTTATCTTGCTTATTGACAGAGTTTCCATAGCCACCTTCCAGCTCCATCATCAGACCTTGACATTCATCCTCTACGCAAAGAACTCATCAAGACGCTTCATTAGAGCCTAAACACGATGAGGTTATCTTGTTTAATGACGGAATTCCCATAGCTACCTTCCAGCTCCATCATCAGACCTTGACATTCATTCTATACACAAAGAAATCATCAAGACGCTTCATTAGAGCCTAAACACGATGAGGTTATCTTGCTTATTGATGGAGTTCCTGTAGCCACCTTCCAGCTCCATCATCAGATCTTGACATTCATCCTCTACGCAAAGATCTCATCAGGACGCTTCATTAGAGCCTGAACACGATGAGGTTATCTTGCTTGTTGACGGAGTTCCCATAGCCACCTTCCAGCTCCATCATCAGATCTTGACATTCATCCTCTACACAAAGATTTCGTCAGGACGCTTCATTAGAGTCTAATCACGATGCGATTATCTTGTTTAATGACGGAGTTCCCATAGCCACCTACCAGCTCCATCATCCGACCTTGACATTCATCCTCTACGCAAAGAACTCATCAAGACGCTTCATTAGAGCCTGAACACGATGAGATTATCTTGTTTAATGACGGAGTTTCCATAGCCACCTACCAGCTCCATCATCAGACCTTGACATTCATCCTCTACGCAAAGAACTCATCAAGACGCTTCATTAGAGCCTGAACACGATGAGATTATCTTGTTTAATGACGGAGTTCCCATAGCCACCTTCCAGCTGCATCATCAGACCTTGACATTCATCCTCTACACAAAGATCTCATCAGGACGCTTCATTAGAGCCTAAACATGATTGGCTGGGTCGATTTGGATGGAACTTTCAATGACCGAGCTTATGTAATAACTAACTTAAGCTATATTCATTTTAGAAATTGTTTTTTTTTTAATTTTCGATGAAGTTCAAGGTTGGTTTTTACAGAGAGAAAAAATCGAATAATTGACAGTTAATTGCGAGTGGCGCAGACGAAGTTGCGCCCGCCTCGCCACTACCTACGCGCTCCTTACGCGTGACCCCGCGCAATCAACGGCCACTTTAGTCAGAGCTCCAGTTGCGACGATTCACCATATAAATCGGAGATCTCTTTATGTTGGCCTTTAAAAACTCTTCGAGTACATGGTTTTTTTGAATTTTTACTTTTAAAACATTTTAAATTATCATAATTTTATATTTTTATGCCATAAAATAATAATTTTCTGGCCAAGTCGCGCTATTAAAGCATTTTTTATAAATAACTATCACCGAACGTAATACCCATCGACGTTATTTCGCTTATAACTTTTTTAATACTGAACCGATTTTGATAAAACAACGACTAAATGTTAAGTGAGACTTGCCATAATACATTACAAAAAACCCCAACTAAATTGGTTCGGCCGGTTCGGAGATTAGCGCGCACAAAGATACAGACAAACAGACAAACAGATAAACAGACAAACAGACAAAAAAAAATCTAATTGCATTTTTGGCATCAGAATCGATAACCAAACACCCCCTGCTAGTTTTTTTTTTGATATTTTCAATGTACAGAATTGACCTCTCTACGATTTTATTATAAGTATAGATTTCCCCAAAGTTTCAGACTTGCACAACTTTAATACCCGGAACAAACACAAGCTTGCTTTACCAGCAACTCGGTTACGCAAAATCAATAAATCATTTGTGAGTTTGTAGATATGCCTTTACAACAAGATTCCACTTTACGTTCAAAGTCTAAATACGCATACATTTAAAAAAGTTGTGAAAAATCGTTTGTGCAGTAAAGCTTATTATACAATTAGTGATTTTCTAGATGACTGCACTAAGTGGGAATGAAGCTTTCGTATTAGGTCAAATATGTAACAAAAAATTGTAATATTGAGTTTAAAAGATAAAAAAAAAACAGAAAAATAATACAAAAAAAAGACATGCCCGCTGAGTTTCTTGCCAGTTCTTCTCAGGACAGTGGCTATATCTTTTTCCGAACTGGTGGTAGCCTTTTGACATCAACAAGCATGAAAATTTAATTAACGATGAGAATAAAATAATTTCATTTCATAATTTCATTTCATTTCATTTCAATATACTTCCGTAAATAAAATAACATAGTTATGTAACACAGACGAATTTTCAATATTTAAGTTATGAAAGGTTGAACTTACTAAAAATCCATATTAAGATTGTCACTTTTAAAACTTGTTTGTAACACAACATTTTCGTAATATTACAACCGGGAACTGAAGGAAAATATCGCAAATGGAAGTAAATATTCGATATTATAGATATGTGTGTATATGTGTCATAGAATAATGAAAAACAGAAGAGAATCATGAGTTTATTTATTGAATAAGATAATGCTTTGCCAAGAAACGAATTTAAATGACATTTTAGAGAAACATTTCAAAATTACATGTAGTTTCAACAAAAAAAAAATTGAACAGTCCAATCTGTCCTTTTAGAAAAAATAAGTTTTTACACAAAAGACGGTATAATTTAAGAATATCACATTCATTACTGAGTTAATTTTTAATAGAAACCGTAGTAAGTAGTAGAAAGTCGTGGTGGGGTAGTGGTCGAAGCGCTTCCTTCCGAACGGGAGATCGCGGGTTCAAATCCGGCCGGCTTGTACCTAAAATCTAAATGTGAAAAAAGATTTATGTGCAATTTTTCACAACACTACTGGCTAAAAACGGTGAAGGAAAACATCGTGAGGAAACCTGCATGTCGGAAAATAATTCTAAAAATCCTTTGAAGATATGTGAAGTCCCCAATCCACACTAGGCAAGCGTGGTGGACTATGCCTAGTCCCTCTTCTGAGGAGACCTGAGCCCAACAGTGGGCAGCATTCAAATCAATACAGCCTGATATCTGAAGTTATGTGGTAACATTCACAAAATTGTTTCTGGAATCCGGTCTAAAGACATGTTTTTTAGAATGTAGATTTTTAAAATATAGATTCTCTGTTTTAAAATATAATAATGTCATTAATGCGATGTACAAAAAACAGCAAAATTGTTTTTTCTTCCTAAATGTAACATTTTTAAACATAATTCTTAAAACTTTAAAGTTATTCGATTTTTTATGAATTTAAAAGAAAACAATTTAAATAAATACAAGCAGGGGGCGTCGCGAAGGGAAAGAGTGCCGTGGGCTTAACGCGTCGCGCCGTCCCTCATAACCCCATGTTCGGTTCTGGCCTCAGCCGGGGTTCGGACACTGAGTGTGAGCGGTTGGAGGTTTTAGTGAGGGATCCGGTGATTTCCTCCAACTAAAAAAAAAATACAAATGTCAGCTCAATCGGAAACCTTGAAGTTTGTCAAATTTAGCTTTACCCACCTGAACTTACATGGTTACATCCAGTGCAAGTTAATATAAAGCTTGCAATGACCCCTCTACACTAATACTTAATCTTTGACCCAAATCGTTTCAAAGATAAGTTATTTTGAACAGAATCTCAATCGTAGATAACTGCAAAACTAGATAACACACAGCATTTATATTGATAAAGGGATTATTATAGACAGGCTGTCCTTATGAATGCAGAGACGATTAATAATTGATTCATCGAAACTGGTTCAAATTTTTGTCGCATTCAAAATAGCTAAGGTAAAAATAAATTCACTACATAGTATAAAACAAAGTCGCTTCAACGGGTTCTTACCACGATATTTAATTAATTGAGTTGTCTCGATATTTCAACGTTGTTACAAACGTCATGATCACGAGAAGACTGGATACTGCGGGTCGATTTAAGAGCAAACAAATCTGTCTACCCTCTTTCTCGTTCGCTTTTGGGTAGTACCACTGGAACTCGAACTCACATCAAGACACACCACACTCACTGTATCTACAAGACTCTCTGAGCATGAACCCGCGAGTGACTGTTGTGTTTAGCACTCCATTCCACTTACTCGATAATCTGATAAACGTTTCGCGCTGTCTGTATGTATGCTTAAATCTTTAAAACTACGCAACGGATTTTGATGCGGCTTTCTGTAATAGATAGTGTATTTATGTCTATAAAACATGATATAGTGAGAAACACTGATAATTTTAGGGCTTTTGGGACGAAGTTCCTTATTGCGCGTTATCGAAAGAGGGCTAAACGGAAATCCTTATGAAAAAGTTGTCACGACACTTTTTTGTTTTATATGATTAATGCTAGATGACACTGTGATCAAAATATTTTATAAAACAATTCCTTATTTTGTTTTATATGATTAATGCTAGATGTCGCTGTGATCAAAATATTTTATTTAAGTTATAATAATTAATTAAAAAAATAAAATTTTATTACAATTCCCTCACTAATTAATCGAAAAGAAATTCGTTCCATCCGGGTGTCCCTTGACACCTCTCAAGTTTTTTGATGTGATGTCGAATGAGCACATTTTATCTACATCGCAAATGTCGGCCAAAGTCCGCTGAACATTTAGGGTTAAAATAAATCGGATTGATTTGATTGAATATTTAGGGTTAAAATAAAACATAAAATACGAAAAAGAATATTTATTCAAAATAAAAACAACACTATATCTTAACATCTAAGTCTTAAGAACTAAAATAGATTATCGTCAGCCGGAGCTCTCTTGTAGAATGCTCTGGAAACATCCACTGGGCCTCTAAGACCAAGCCAACCGAAGTAGCCTTTACGCCAAAGAAGAACCAATCCTAACATTATAGGAACCGCCAGCAAAACTCCTGAAAAAAACAATAAAATCTATAGTAGTATACTATACTCTCGGCTAGATGTAGGTCGGATCTGTGTCTGTTTGTGTGCGAGAACAGTAATCAATACAGAGCTGCAGACGACTGTGTCTATAGTAGTGTAGTATAGGACTCTCGGCTAGATGTAGGTCGGATCTGTGTCTGTTTGTGTGCGAGAACAGTAATCAGTACAGAGCTGCAGACGACTGTGTCTATAGTAGTGTAGTATAGGACTCTCGGCTAGATGTAGGTCGGATCTGTGTCTGTTTGTGTGCGAGAACAGTAATCAATACAGAGCTGCAGACGACTGTGTCTATAGTAGTGTAGTATAGGACTCTCGGCTAGATGTAGGTCGGATCTGTGTCTGTTTGTGTGCGAGAACAGTAATCAGTACAGAGCTGCAGACGACTGTGTCTATAGTAGTGTAGTATAGGACTCTCGGCTAGATGTAGGTCGGATCTGTGTCTGTTTGTGTGCGAGAACAGTAATCAGTACAGAGCTGCAGACGACTGTGTCTATAGTAGTGTAGTATAGGACTCTCGGCTAGATGTAGGTCGGATCTGTGTCTGTTTGTGTGCGAGAACAGTAATCAGTACAGAGCTGCAGACGACTGTGTCTATAGTAGTGTAGTATAGGACTCTCGGCTAGACGTAGGTCGGATCTGTGTCTGTTTGTGTGCGAGAACAGTAATCAGTACAGAGCTGCAGACGACTGTGTCTATAGTAGTGTAGTATAGGACTCTCGGCTAGATGTAGGTCGGATCTGTGCCTGTTTGTGTACGAGAAGAGTAATCAGTACAGAGATGTAGAGGACTGTGTCTATAGTAATGTAGTATAGAACTCTCGGCTAGATGTAGGTCGGATCTGTGCCTGTTTGTGTACGAGAAGAGTAATCAGTACAGAGCTGCAGAGGACTGTGTCTATAGTAGTGTAGTATAGGACTCTCGGCTAGATGTAGGTCGGATCTGTGTCTGTTTGTGTACGAGAAGAGTAATCAGTACAGAGCTGCAGAGGACTGTGTCTATAGTAGTGTAGTATAGGACTCTCGGCTAGATGTAGGTCGGATCTGTGTCTGTTTGTGTACGAGAAGAGTAATCAGTACAGAGCTGCAGAGGACTGTGTCTATAGTAGTGTAGTATAGGACTCTCGGCTAGATGTAGGTCGGATCTGTGTCTGTTTGTGTACGAGAAGAGTAATCAGTACAGAGCTGCAGAGGACTGTGTCTATAGTAGTGTAGTATAGGACTCTCGGCTAGATGTAGGTCGGATCTGTGTCTGTTTGTGTACGAGAAGAGTAATCAGTACAGAGCTGCAGAGGACTGTGTCTATAGTAGTGTAGTATAGGACTCTCGGCTAGATGTAGGTCGGATCTGTGTCTGTTTGTGTACGAGAAGAGTAATCAGTACAGAGCTGCAGAGGACTGTGTCTATAGTAGTTTAGTATAGGACTCTCGGCTAGATGTAGGTCGGATCTGTGTCTGTTTGTGTACGAGAAGAGTAATCAGTACAGAGCTGCAGAGGACTGTGTCTATAGTAGTGTAGTATAGGACTCTCGGCTAGATGTAGGTCGGATCTGTGTCTGTTTGTGTACGAGAAGAGTAATCAGTACAGAGCTGCAGAGGACTGTGTCTATAGTAGTGTAGTATAGGACTCTCGGCTAGATGTAGGTCGGATCTGTGTCTGTTTGTGTACGAGAAGAGTAATCAGTACAGCGCTGCAGAGGACTGAGTCTATAGTAGTGTAGTATAGGACTCTCGGCTAGATGTAGGTCGGATCTGTGTCTGTTTGTGTACGAGAAGAGTAATCAGTACAGAGCTGCAGAGGACTGTGTCTATAGTAGTGTAGTATAGGACTCTCGGCTAGATGTAGGTCGGATCTGTGTCTGTTTGTGTACGAGAAGAGTAATCAGTACAGAGCTGCAGAGGACTGTGTCTATAGTAGTTTAGTATAGGACTCTCGGCTAGATGTAGGTCGGATCTGTGTCTGTTTGTGTACGAGAAGAGTAATCAGTACAGAGCTGCAGAGGACTGTGTCTATAGTAGTGTAGTATAGGACTCTCGGCTAGATGTAGGTCGGATCTGTGTCTGTTTGTGTACGAGAAGAGTAATCAGTACAGAGCTGCAGAGGACTGTGTCTATAGTAGTGTAGTATAGGACTCTCGGCTAGATGTAGGTCGGATCTGTGTCTGTTTGTGTACGAGAAGAGTAATCAGTACAGAGCTGCAGAGGACTGTGTCTATAGTAGTGTAGTATAGGACTCTCGGCTAGATGTAGGTCGGATCTGTGTCTGTTTGTGTACGAGAAGAGTAATCAGTACAGAGCTGCAGAGGACTGTGTCTATAGTAGTGTAGTATAGGACTCTCGGCTAGATGTAGGTCGGATCTGTGTCTGTTTGTGTACGAGAAGAGTAATCAGTACAGAGCTGCAGAGGACTGTGTCTATAGTAGTGTAGTATAGGACTCTCGGCTAGATGTAGGTCGGATCTGTGTCTGTTTGTGTACGAGAAGAGTAATCAGTACAGAGCTGCAGAGGACTGTGTCTATAGTAGTTTAGTATAGGACTCTCGGCTAGATGTAGGTCGGATCTGTGTCTGTTTGTGTACGAGAAGAGTAATCAGTACAGAGCTGCAGAGGACTGTGTCTATAGTAGTGTAGTATAGGACTCTCGGCTAGATGTAGGTCGGATCTGTGTCTGTTTGTGTACGAGAAGAGTAATCAGTACAGAGCTGCAGAGGACTGTGTCTATAGTAGTGTAGTATAGGACTCTCGGCTAGATGTAGGTCGGATCTGTGTCTGTTTGTGTACGAGAAGAGTAATCAGTACAGCGCTGCAGAGGACTGAGTCTATAGTAGTGTAGTATAGGACTCTCGGCTAGATGTAGGTCGGATCTGTGTCTGTTTGTGTACGAGAAGAGTAATCAGTACAGAGCTGCAGAGGACTGTGTCTATAGTAGTGTAGTATAGGACTCTCGGCTAGATGTAGGTCGGATCTGTGTCTGTTTGTGTACGAGAAGAGTAATCAGTACAGAGCTGCAGAGGACTGTGTCTATAGTAGTTTAGTATAGGACTCTCGGCTAGATGTAGGTCGGATCTGTGTCTGTTTGTGTACGAGAAGAGTAATCAGTACAGAGCTGCAGAGGACTGTGTCTATAGTAGTGTAGTATAGGACTCTCGGCTAGATGTAGGTCGGATCTGTGTCTGTTTGTGTACGAGAAGAGTAATCAGTACAGAGCTGCAGAGGACTGTGTCTATAGTAGTGTAGTATAGGACTCTCGGCTAGATGTAGGTCGGATCTGTGTCTGTTTGTGTACGAGAAGAGTAATCAGTACAGAGCTGCAGAGGACTGTGTCTATAGTAGTGTAGTATAGGACTCTCGGCTAGATGTAGGTCGGATCTGTGTCTGTTTGTGTACGAGAAGAGTAATCAGTACAGAGCTGCAGAGGACTGTGTCTATAGTAGTGTAGTATAGGACTCTCGGCTAGATGTAGGTCGGATCTGTGTCTGTTTGTGTACGAGAAGAGTAATCAGTACAGAGCTGCAGAGGACTGTGTCTATAGTAGTGTAGTATAGGACTCTCGGCTAGATGTAGATCGGATCTGTGTCTGTTTGTGTACGAGAAGAGTAATCAGTACAGAGCTGCAGAGGACTGTGTCTATAGTAGTGTAGTATAGGACTCTCGGCTAGATGTAGGTCGGATCTGTGTCTGTTTGTGTACGAGAAGAGTAATCAGTACAGAGCTGCAGAGGACTGTGTCTATAGTAGTGTAGTATAGGACTCTCGGCTAGATGTAGGTCGGATCTGTGTCTGTTTGTGTACGAGAAGAGTAATCAGTACAGAGCTGCAGAGGACTGTGTCTATAGTAGTGTAGTATAGGACTCTCGGCTAGATGTAGGTCGGATCTGTGTCTGTTTGTGTACGAGAAGAGTAATCAGTACAGAGCTGCAGAGGACTGTGTCTATAGTAGTGTAGTATAGGACTCTCGGCTAGATGTAGGTCGGATCTGTGTCTGTTTGTGTACGAGAAGAGTAATCAGTACAGAGCTGCAGAGGACTGTGTCTATAGTAGTGTAGTATAGGACTCTCGGCTAGATGTAGGTCGGATCTGTGTCTGTTTGTGTACGAGAAGAGTAATCAGTACAGAGCTGCAGAGGACTGTGTCTATAGTAGTGTAGTATAGGACTCTCGGCTAGATGTAGGTCGGATCTGTGTCTGTTTGTGTACGAGAAGAGTAATCAGTACAGAGCTGCAGAGGACTGTGTCTATAGTAGTGTAGTATAGGACTCTCGGCTAGATGTAGGTCGGATCTGTGTCTGTTTGTGTACGAGAAGAGTAATCAGTACAGCGCTGCAGAGGACTGAGTCTATAGTAGTGTAGTATAGGACTCTCGGCTAGATGTAGGTCGGATCTGTGTCTGTTTGTGTACGAGAAGAGTAATCAGTACAGAGCTGCAGAGGACTGTGTCTATAGTAGTGTAGTATAGGACTCTCGGCTAGATGTAGGTCGGATCTGTGTCTGTTTGTGTACGAGAAGAGTAATCAGTACAGCGCTGCAGAGGACTGAGTCTATAGTAGTGTAGTATAGGACTCTCGGCTAGATGTAGGTCGGATCTGTGTCTGTTTGTGTACGAGAAGAGTAATCAGTACAGAGCTGCAGAGGACTGTGTCTATAGTAGTGTAGTATAGGACTCTCGGCTAGATGTAGGTCGGATCTGTGTCTGTTTGTGTTCGAGAGGAGTAATCAGTACAGAGCTGCAGAGGATTGTGTCTATAGTAGTAAATCTTCTGTCTCACCTATCAATGTTCCCAGTAATATAGCTCCATCTCTTTCTGGTCTGTTTCCGTATTTGTCTACGCATCTCATATGTCTATGGATGTCATTTAGATGCTTCATTGTGTACCCTTTCATTTCAAGTGGTTGATGGCATCTAAAATAAAAAGGTAAAAGGTAAATTATAAGAATTTGTAAATATTGACAATTAATTTAATAAAGGTTTTAGTGTAACTTCATCTGCATCACATTATATATACGGAATAAATAAACTTATTCAGACACTCGCGGTTTTCTATAATACTTTCATGCATTTTCAACGGGTTTTTACCACGATAGTTAATTAATTGAGTTGTCTCGATATTTCGTTGTTGTTGCAAACGTCATGATCATGAGAAGACTGGATCCTGCGATTTAAGAGCAAACAAATCTGTCTACCCTCTTTCTCGTTCGCTTTTGGGTAGTACCACTGGAACTTGAACTCACATCACGACACACCACACTCACTGTATCTACAAGACTCTCTGAGCAGGAACCCGCGAGTAACTGTTGTGCTTAGAGAACGAGGTAGATTTGTTTGCAACAACGTTGAAATATCAAGACAACTCAATTAATTAAATATCGTGGTAAGAACCCGTTGAAAATGCATGAAAGTATTAAAGGAATAAATAAAATTGTTGTCATGTTTGATTCAAAAGTATGAGCAAAGTTAGGTCGTAGGTAGCGACCCCGCAGTGTTCCCTGACATTGCAGAGGTTCATGAGCGACGGTAATCACTAACAATCAGGTGACCCGTCAGCTCGTCTGCCTACATGGCAATAAAAAAAAGCTGGCGGAAATTTTTGAGTACGTATTTGAGACAAGCTTGGTCCATAGTTCTCCTGATATACCCCAACTCAGAACTACAGACCTAGCTGTCGAGTATCGGGAATAACAGACCTCTACATTTTTAAAAATGTAGTAATATTAAATAACAGAAATAATGGTAACAAAAATAATTCAAAAATCTATAATTTGTGATTCCAAAATGGCGGACATTTGGCGCGAAAACAAATCTGTCAAGAGTAAAACAAACTTACACCATCAAAGACGAATTAGTTTTCTTCTCCTCGACCAATGGAACCAGTACATCCACCATCCATTGCGTGGAACAGTCACACAAGAAAGGGTTATCAGATACATCCACTTTCTCCAACAGATCCCAGCGAGATAAGATCCTGGAGTCTATTTCAGATAAATTGTTTGATTGGAGGTATAACTGAAATGAAAGAAATGAAATGATTTTTTTTATTGAAAACCAGCAACACTAACAATTCAGGAACTTAAAACTGCAACTTAGAAAATATACTTATATCTAATGGTAAATTCTATTGGAGATTAACAATTTTCTTGATTGAGCAACTTCAGCAACTGGCCTCAAGAAGAAAATAATTTATTGCAAAGAAAACTTTTTTAAATACAAGCTTTTAAGATCCTGGATATCATGTAGCAGAGTACTAATACAAGTAAAACGTAATCTTATTTAGCACTAGAGTTCCTATTCTTTCGTCATCATCAGATCAGCGCCATTTTGTCATATTATTGCATTGTCACGCGATATACATCTGCGTGCAAAATGTCTGCTCATGAAACCGGGAAGTTTGTCAAATTTAGCTAGCATTCACCTGAACTTACATAGTTACATCCAGTGCAAATTAATGTAAAGCTCGTAAAAACTAACCTCTTTTAGAAGCGGCCAGACATAAGTTTCTCCAATATCGTCAGGACGAGCCAATGCTTTTGGATCAAAATATTCCAATGAAGGATTCATGCTCATGTGCAGATTTTGTAGGTTTTCCAAACCTGTGAAAAACGTAATAATGCGTTAAATTTTCTATTGTTTCCTAATAAATTAAATAATATTACATGTAGTATTTTTTTTACTTTAATATACTTAAGACATCTATTAATCGGAAAATGTAACGACAAAAATGTGAAGTATTATAAACGACCGCCTCACTGTTCTTGGTTCCTCCGATGACTAGTTTTCATAATACTTTATTTGTAAAAAGTGTCTGCAAAATCCATAGTATTTTATTTATTACTAGATGACCCGCGCAACTTCGTCTGCGTTACAAAGGGGTTCAAAAATTGTAGCCTATATAGGCACGCGCCGCCCGGCGCAAACAACTACGACCCTGCATTTTAAATTTGTAATATCTTCGGTAATATTCACTTAAATTACATGCTGTAAAAAGCATATTGATCTATAATAAATGCACAATTTATTTAAGGTACTTAATTGGATAAGGATTAATGCTGTATTGTTTAAAATCACTTCGTAAATAACCATTTTTTAGTAAAGAATAAAAATGGTTATGCTGGGTTATCCCTAAGAGATAGACATATACCATCGCAGACTTTTTTGTTGAACTTTTTAAGGTGAACAATACTGTGGTACATTAATTTGGTCTATCTCGTAGGGTTCAGCCAGCGTTTGCAATATAAATATAAGCGCAAAAAAACGTGCTTATTTACGACATCACATTAGAAACCTTTAAATTTATCAGTGTTTCTCTACTATATTATGCATTTATTATACATACAAACCTTCCTTAAGAATCACTCTATCTATTAAAAAAAACCGCATCAAAATCCGTTGCGTAGTTTTAAAGATCTAAGCATACATACAGACATACAGCGAAAGCGACTTTGTTTTATGCTATGTATTGATATCTTTTCATTAATTTAGTAGGTAATATAATAAGATAGTTAATTTATTGTGTAATTTTGGCAAGTTCGTGCCAGTTAAAGTGTGTAATTAGACTTAAGTTAAAATTTGTATGCTCATTATAAGTGAACATTGTTCTTGTGAGCTAATAAAGATCTTTAAACCCAAGTTTTCAACCAATACCACCTAGAGGTGAGTTGCTGAACTAAAGAGACAAGCGTGATATTTTAAAAAGCCGTTAAAAGTTCTGCTATTTATCGATAGATGGCAAGTATCACTGCTATGTGAGGGGTGTTTTTTTATTTTTTTCAGTTAGTGTTAAGTTATTTTCGTAACATAATTTCTGGATTCGATCTCCACGCTCAAAGCCATAGACAGAAGCTATGCAATAGCTTTAAAAATTCACTAAACTTTATCTTTCTTACCTCCAAGTGCTTCGGCTCCAATTCGTTTTAAATAAGGCATGTTGCACATATGCAACTCTTTCAACTTACGTAGGCGAGGGAAGCCACTGTGAATTAAAATTGATAAAATTATCATCAACATCATAAAATGGGTTCAGGATACTGATGGGTCTGCCACGTGACTGCTCTCAGCAATGTTTGCTTTAGCTCGAGTTAATGACTTTCACGCCATCATGAAAGCTAGGTCCGCCTCCCTGCTGAGTCGTATCCGTGACAGCGGCAACACTATCCTGACCACATTATCCGTGAGGCTGGACTGCTCATTATTAAATAGGTGTATGTTACTACACAAGAATCACTTTGTTAATGTGTTATAAATTGTGTGAGCTGTTCCACTACGACAGTATAATAATATGTTTACTAACACCATTTTAATGTTTACTAACACCTATGGACTTACTGTATGGACTTAAATAAATAAATAAATAAATATTTTTATCTGATCTACAAAGCAGAGATACCAGGAACAAACAAACTTAAAATGGCGACTAGTAGATTGTATAGAATAAGAAATTCAATCGGGTGTTTGTGTGTGTACTTTTACAACAAAATCTGACTCGATATTCAAGACCTACCTATACATAAGTTTAAGAAAACTATTAAAGAACGTCTGTGCAATAAAGCCTATAAAGTCAATGATTACTTGGACGATTGCACAAAGTGGGAATGCTTGCCCAGGTTATTTCAGTAGCATAATCGATTGTTTTTAGACTTGAATATAATAAAAGAACTTACGGATAATCCTCTGAAGACACGTCCAATTCCTTAATAGGATTCTGGTTCAAATTCAAATACTCCAACTCCTTAGTTTCGTCCAACTCTTGAGGGATTGAAGTCAGCTTGTTATCGCTTATATCCAAACGATTCAGGTACCTTGGAGTGTGCAGAAACTTTTCAGGAATTTCTGTTAGCTGGCAGGAACGCATTCTTAGGACCTGTGGATTTCAAAACGTCATAAAGGGTGGATCTGTAACTCCAGCTGAAGTGGGGTGCATGCAATAGAACTTAAAACCACTTATTTTTGGAATCGATTATATTTTTTTACAGAAAGAAAGAAAAAGCATTTATTTAACACGCACATAGAGGACATTCATATTATTATAACATTTAAACATAATACCTATTTAAACAAGGACAAAAAAGTTAAAAAATGAAATAAATCCGAACAAAATAGAGGCTTGTCCTCAGTGGCGTGCGAATAGGTTTCAGCTCAGCAAAAGCTTATGGTTTCAAAGAAGACCAAAAGCACTGATTTTCAGCTACAGTTTATCATAAAAATAAATTAGATACAAAGTAATAAAAGTGCCTAAAAATAATGTAAACATCACAACAAAAGACACAAGCTTTATATTATCTTTCACTGGATGTAACTATGTAAGTCTGGGTGGTGACATTTTGGACACAGATGTATATCGCGTGTCAATATAATAATAAAATGGCGCTGATCTGATGATAGATCCGGAATGCGGTCATAGGAACTCTTTTGTAACAAGATAGACCTGTCGTGTTTGAACTCGTTCTACTTATATTAGCTGGCACTCTACTGCTACATGATATCTAGGTTCTTAAAAGCTTGTATTTAAAAGTTTTCTTTAAATAGTAAATTTCGTTATTGGTGATTAAATAATCATTTTTCATACAAAACATCAATTTCAGTAAATTAATATTACCTTCAACATGGGCAAGCTAGAAATAGCAATCAAAGTGACATGGTCGATTGTCGTCAAAGGATTTCCGCTTAAGTCCAGCTCTTCCAACTGTGGTAGATGCTCAAATAAGTCCTGGTTTAGTGAATGGAGGTCGTTGTATGCTAGATTCAGGACCCGCATGGCAGCTAAAGGCTCATATTGTTCTGGAGTGTATTTACCCTGCGAAAAAAGTATTTACAAATATCACTTACACTATTACTAAACGGGTTCTTACCACGTTTATTTTTAATTGAGCGATCCCGATATTTCGGCACTGTTTCAAGCGCCATGATCACGGGAAAACTGAGGAACTGCGGGTAGGTCATTTAAGAGCAGACAAATCTGTCTACCCTCTTTCTCGTTCGTTTAGTAATAGTGTAAGTGATGTAGATAACCGCGAGTGTTTAAAGAAATTTATTCACAAATAGTCCAATTAGGTATTATACTGTCCACTGTTGGGCTCAGGTGTCCTCAGTAGAGGGATCAGGTATAGTCCACCACGCGACCACGATTGGGGACTTCAAATATCTTTGAAAGATTTTTAGAACCCTTCTCCGATATGCAGGTTTCCTCACGATGTATCCCTTAACCGTTTTTAGCCAGTGGTGTTGTGATATGCCCATAAATCTTTTTCACATTAAGATTTAGAGGTACCTACAAGTCGGCCGGTTTTGAACCTGCGACCTCCCGTACAGAGGGCAAGCATATGGGTAACAACCCATTACTGCCCACTGCTGTCAGGTCTCCTCAGGGATCAGGTATTATATTAGTAGTAGTAGGTATAATACTCAATCCACCACGCGAACACAATGCGGATTGGGGTCTTCACTTATCAGCCAAGGATTTTTAGAACTTCTTTTCTCTTTTTAGAAAGATTCCGATATTTCAATACCCTTGTAGGAGATTTTAGTGCACACAAACTCTACACGTCTACATGTCGTCAAGAATTGCGTCTTTGAAGTGGCAATGGGCAGGACACATTGTGCGAAGAACTGATGGACCTCCCAAAAGATGGACCGACGACCTGGTCAGGATCACGGGAGGTCGCTGGATGCAGATAGTGCAGGAACGCAAGTTATGGCGAGGTTTGGGAAAAGTCTACATATGTCCAGCAGTGTACGTCTATAGGCTGATGATGATGATGAGGAAACCCTACGCGAAGGCAGAAAGTCGGCGATTTCTTCCTATCCAAAAAGAGTAGTATAAAATCTCAAAAACTAACCTCAAAAGCGTGCGGACTCAATTTCGCAGACGTCAACTTATTGTGACTCAAATCTAATATTCTCATCTCTTGTAAATCTTTGAAACTAGCTTTCTCTATCTCCTCAATTTTACAGCGAGATAAATTCAATACTTCTATCGTGAGATCAGCTATGACGGTTACATTTGAGAAGGTATTCTCGCTTAAGTCTACTTCTTTCGGCTTGAAATCTGTGAGACCTGTAACAATAGGAGTTATATGAGATACTAGTGGGCCCGCGCAACTTCGTCTGCGTCACTTTCAATTAAAAAGTAGTCTATGTTCTTTCTCAGGGTCTAAAGATTGTCTGTACGAAATATCATGAAAATCGGTTAAGAAGGTTAAGCGCGAAAGCGTAGCAGATAGACAGAGTTACTTTCGCATTTATAATATTAGTAGGGATGTACACATAAACCTTCCTCCTGAATCCCATTTTTAAGGTATGCAGTTGTTCGGGTCGAAAATCGGTCGGGTCATGGAGGTGATTCTGATACCTCAGGAGGTGCTCTATCTCTGGACCTCCGCTTAACACTACTTCCTGGAACACCCTGTATACATCAAAATGTCGTGTAGCTACGCGCAACCGGCGTTCTTTTTATTGGCTTCATTCTGTTGTTCATTATGTTGCAGGTGTAATCTATGGTCCATAGTAGAGATAATTCTGTATCAAGTGTTGGGACCAGATGAATTACAGTTACGGTAGTTTCTCATTCATTCAGGTCCTATTTTATTAAATTTCACAGTGATATTTATTATGTAGTATAATTACCTTCCCATTCTTCTTTAGTGAAAAAAACATTTAATTTCTGATCATAGCAGTCCACTTTTGAATCCTTGCAAACACATTGCCGGCATATTCCTGTAGTTGGTACCTGATCGCTAGAGGTCGTTGCTAAAACAAGTTAAAAAAACTGTTAATAGATGTCGTTGTTTCACGGGTATTTGCCCACCTCTCACTCCCACCACTGTAACTCTTGTGTAGCCAGGATCCACAGCGGCGACCATCGTAATGACTCTGAGCAGTGAAGCCCAGGAACCAGAGGGAAAACTAACTTGGATCCCGCAACGAATTTAATCAGAATATAATAGAAGGAGTAGGAAAAACATGAGTTTCGACTTCCCTTCTCGCAAAGCGGGAGACAATAAAATAAGATTGAAAAAGCATTACGCCAAGCATGTGTAACTGTACCTACAACCTATTCAATTTCCTGTCAAATTCATAAACATATTGTCAATATTATTGCAGAAAACTTACCATTTTGACACTGCGTTCCCGTTATCAACACAAAAACAAAAGACGCAAGCACCCAGCCCATTCTGAAATAGATAAATACCGTTTACTACGAAGTAGGTTATCTGTAGATAAAGTTATCGTGCGATAACAATAAAATACAATAGGTATGCGTCATAACATATCCTTATATATCCCAATAATTATATTTATTTCGTCTGTATCACACGATTTTCGACTAACTAAAATAACCTCTAACTAAGGAAAACATCGTGAGGAAACCTGCATGTCGGAAAAGGGTCCTAAAAATCCTTTGAAGATATGTGAAGTCCCCAATTCGCACTGGGCAAGCGTGGTGTACTATGCCTAATCCCTCTTCTGAGGAGACCTGAGCCCAACAGTGGGCAGTAATGGGTTGGTACAGTACAGTACCAAAATAAATAATAATAATAAAATAAATAATTTAAAGTTTGTCTTCATATAAATTTAGTTATGATTTTAACATTTTTAACATACCGTAAAAAATACCTGTTCGATCTTAAAATTTAAATGGGACCATCGACCATCACCTTTCATCTGACATCAGAGTCATTCAAATCGGTCCAACCAAACTAAAGTTATGAAGGAACAAACATAGAAAAAGATGAATTGAGTACCTCCTCCTTTTTAGAAGTCGGCAAAAAAATCACTTAAATTTCATTTAAACAGTATCGCTTTTCAACAATAGATGGAGTAAGATGTACTTAATTTTTTAAACATTTTTTTTTTCTCTTTTTTTCCTTCATAAAAGAATGAAAGTCGTAGCCCCAGCATGTTTGGACCCATTTACGCAAGTTTTGTCAAAATATTCGCATTGTTATTTCCGAATGCGAATTATCATTACATCCCCAAATAATATTACAAAAAAGTTTTTTTGCATGCCGTACACCTAAAAAATATTGTCAATACTTGTGACAGAAGCAGAGATGGGATTTAAAAGTCATAACAATTTAATTATAAAAAAATTGCAATAATAGCGTTTGAGTAGCATGCACTAAACATCTTTTAGATATTGAAATTGTGTTATTTGTATATACAATCAATGTCCCCTGACATTGCAGAGGTTCATGAGCGACGATAACCACTTACGATCAGGTGGCCCGTTGGCTCGTCTGCCTACATGATGATAAAAAAAAAACAATTTTCAAAATAAGTATTGTTCCATTTCTAAGTTTTTAGGTGTCAAAAATTTTTGGACAGTTTTACCATTTAGTTCGAAACTATTATATTTAAAGAGTGTCCTCTTTTTTAAATCATTTTAACATCATTAATCAAATTCAAAGTCATCATCATCAATTCATTTCCTACAAAATAACTGTAGGTGCCATACTACTTTCACCTTCAAAAATATTTACTCAGCTGTTATCAGAGAAAAAACCTTCAGAATATTGTAAAACGGCTTAAAATCTACCAAAACCTTAACAATAACATTTTAAAGAAACCATACCTGTTTTATTAATACTTTTTTCACTAATAAATACTTTTTAAATCACATAACACTGCAAGGTTCTGGAAATGACTAAATAGTTTTAACACAAGATGGCGGTCTATCTTATCAGCTGTTATCTTTTTATCTATACGGTTGTGTGGCACGAAGATATTGTATGTGACAGTAAAATAAAGTATAATTTCTTTGTAGTAATGTTTTATAATTTTAGCGGAATATTTTATGCGAAATTTACGAAAAAAAATGAGTTTCTATAATCTATTGACAACGGTAACCTATCAGTTGGCCTGTTAGCCTTTAATTACTAATAGATGACTGTGTAATAGTAAAAACTAAAGATATGACGAAAACTCTCCGTCATGCAAGGGTACCTACTATAATGTGCTGTACTCATTACTGTTCACTGCTGGTCTCAGGTCTCCTCAGTAAAGGGATCAGGTATAGTTCACCACGAGAACATAATGCTTAATAGGGACTTCAATATCTCCAAAGGATTTTAAATCCTATACCAATAAGCAGGTTTCCTCACGAAACGTTTGCCTTCCGTACGGGAGGTCGCGGGTTTCAACCACCGTTTACTTCTAAATCTTAATTTGCAAAATATATATGTGCAGTTTTTCACAACACCACTGGCTAAAAACGGTGAAGGAAAACATCGTGAGGAAACCTGCATGTCGGAAAAGGATTCTAAAGATCCTTTGAAGAAATGTGAAGTCCCCAATCCGCACTGGGCAAGCCTGGTGGACTATGCCTAATCCCTCTTCGGAGGAGATCTGAGCTTAACAGTGGGCAGTAATGGTTTGGTAAAGGTACAGGCATTTTAATTACCCATAGTAACACATACTTGCACTTTCATCTACAATTTCAATTAAATCTTGATTTAATACCATGATAGTCCAAGGACCAATGCCAATTTTTGGGTTGATATTTGGGGAAAGCTGAAAACTAGGTCCATAATTCTCCTGATATACCTCAACTCGGAACTGCAGACCTGGCTGCTGAGTAGCTCCAATCAAGAACAACTTTAATAAATAAATATTATCACTAAAGCTTACCTTTTGTCGTAAATATCGAGGGTGAATTTAACAGAGGGTTAGGGCCCACTTAGCGACAATTTGGACAAATGTCACTCATTCCCTTGATACCTTTTGACCTTATATAAAATACTTAGGCACGTAATGGGCTCCCAAATTGTTTTAATGACTTTAAACCTGACTTAAGTCGGTGTTGATAGAAAATTTTAAGTCCCAAATTACATTGAAATAAAATGAAATACCCGATAGATAGACTTCTAAATCATAATTAATGTGAAAAGTCCTGTATGGGTAGGTGATAGATAACGGCCACCATTGCCCTGGCATTGCAGAGGTCCATGAGCGACGGTAACCGCTTACCATCAGGTGGGCCGTAGGCTCGTGTATCTATTAAGCAATTAAAAAAAAATAAGACTTAGGTATGTGCAATTTTTCCCAACACCACTCGCTTAAAACGATGAAGGAAAATATCGTGAGGAAACCTGCATGTCGGAAAAGGATTCTAAAAATTATTTAAGGAAATGTGAAGACGACCGGTTCATAAAGATAAAAACATTATCGTAAATAATGAAAACAATCGACTTTGAAATCTTGTCCGTTAAAAATTCAAACTTTTAAACACAGATCCAAAATATGTACGATCTTAAAAAAAAAATATGGCCCCATGACACGTTCGCTGCAAAACGAGGCCTAAACGACCCCTCCTGCAACTTTCGTGTGGTGCAGCAAGGAAAAACGAGCGGTGCGAAGAGTGTAACTTTATTCAAGGCATTGGGGTCTGTTAGAGTTTGTGTTTTAATACAAATCAAATCATCTTTAATTTCTCACCACAATACATTTAAGACTTAAAATAAGTTACAGTACATTACTTTAAATACAATTAGTATTTACATATATTTTATATACTACAGCCAACAACTGCCATCTTTGTATTAAAACACAAACTCTAACAGGGTCTAATAGACCGCGTGTCACCCTAACGTCTGGTTATGGCCCGGGCCAATTACACCTCGTGTCGCAGAGAACGGCAAATATGCAAAAATCGGTCTCGCAGTGAACGTGTTATTCTGACACCAGAATCATTCAAATCAGTCCACCCAAACATGTCTTTTTTGGAACGAATTTTAATAAGTAGGTTTAATAAATTGAATTTGTTACATACACTATTTAGATTTTTCACAAGCAATTCTGTTTACTGATACACGTCTGATAGATAGCTATCAATACTGACTCATACTCAATTTATTTATGTGAAATATTATACATTTCTTAAAATAACGGATGTTATTTTTGATGACATAGTCCTTTCCGGTAATAATAGTAGGTATCACTTGTATTTTTAGTGATTACTAGCTGCTGCCCGCGACGTCGTCTGCGTGAACTCTATAGACCATTATTTCTTTATCCATTTTTTTCGCATAAAAGGCTATGTCCTCTAGGAGTCTAAAGATTGTCTGTGCCAAATTTCATCAAAATCGGTTTAGTTGGGAGGTTTAAGCGGGAAAGTGTAAAAGACAGAGTTACTTTCGCATTTATCTATACTAATATTATAAAGCTGCAGAGTTTGTTTGTTTGTTTGTTTGTTTGAACGCGCTAATCTCAGAAACTACCGGTCCGATTTCAAAAATTCTTTCACTGTTGGAATGTCCATTTATCGAGGAAGGTTATAGGCTATATTTTATTTTGAAAAAAATTAGGGATCCGTATGAAAATATCGAATTTGTAAGACCAAGTGAAATATCTAAAAACTATTTATGCGTACGCTGCAAAAACTATTGACAATAGAACAAAATGATGTACTACAGGTTTTTAGGTCTTTTGAAGACAAACAAAAAAGTCCGCGAGAGCATATATCTAACTATCATAGTTTAGTCACAATAACCGCTTTTATGTTCAAAAAAAAATTAATTCGTCCGAAGAATAAATTTAACGTTATTGTGTATTGTTATATTAATCCTTATCCAAATAAAGTATTTTGTTATCAAGAGTATTAATGTAGAAGTAAATTATTTTTTGTTTTATTCCAATCGGACTTTTCGTTTAGAAGTTATCACGAGTATAAAACGCGAGTCGCGAAAATAATAACTCGACGGCATTGCGAGTACTGTTTGAACCCCTTTATGACGCAGACAAAGTTGCGAGGGTCATCTAGTATGTAATATTAGTAGGGATTGTCACCATTACAAAATAAAACAAAGTCGATTCACAGTGTCTCTATGTATGCTTAAATCTTTAAAACTACGCAACGGATTGTGATGCGGTTGTAATAGATGTCGTGATTCAAGAGGAAGGTTTATGTGTATAATACATGCATGATATAGTAGAGAAACACTTATAATTTCAAAAGTTTTTGTTGATGTCGTAAATAAGAACATTTATCTGCGCTTACATCGCAAATGCTGTCTGAACCCTTCCTTTGTGACGCAGACGAAATTGCAAAGTATAACTATAAACAAAGATATTAGAGAATACAGGGTCGAGGGCAGCGCGAGGGAAAGAGTGCCGAGGGCGTAACGCGTCGCGTCGTCCATCCCGTACTGGGTTCTAGCCTCAGCCGGGGTTCGGACGCTGAGTGTGAGCGGTTGGAGGTTTTAGTGCGGTTCAAGTCCCACATACCCCAGCCGCGGGGCGGTGATTTCCTCCAAATAAAAAAAAAAGAGAATTCAGGGTGATTGTCATTGGTGGTACATACTGAAGGTCTTAAAAGTCTCGACGAGTAACAAAATAGGTATAACCAAACAATATGGTTTTACGCCTAAACTCCACTTAAATTTATCCAAAATTCCTGCAAAATTATTGTCGCCCGATAGCTCATGGCGGTAGCCTGGGTGCGGATCCTAAAAGGTTCATGATAATACCTGGCAGAGGGTGAAAAAATCATTCTTCTATTGATCTACTGCCCGCTAAGTGTCAAAGGGCGAAGTGTTTTATTTAGAAGGGAACCAGACAGTTTTATTCTTATCATAATATTTTTATTACAATTAATTTATTAAAAAAAATACATTTTAATTACAAGCTTTTATGATCCTGCAAATCATGTAGCAGTAAAGTGCTAGCTAAGACAAGTAAAACGAGCCCAAACACGACGGGCCTATCTTGTTTAGCACAAGAGTTACTATGACCACCTTCCGAATCCATCATCCAATCAGCGCCATTGCATTGTTACATGATATACATCTGCGTGCAAAATGTCAGCTCAATTCAAGAAGTTTGTCAAATTTACCTTGCAAGATTCCACTCGAACTTACATAGTTACATCCAGTGCAAGTTAGTATACCTAAAGCTTTCGAGTATATTAACTTACTGACTTGAACAGAGTCATTACGATGGTCGCCGCTAGAACCTGGCTACACAGGAGTTACAGTGGTGGGAGTGAGAGGTGGGCAAAAACCTAATTTTTAATACCTAAAGCTTGTAAAAAGAACTTAATAGCTATAAAAAAAGTCGTGGTGGGGTAGTGGTCGAAGCGCTTCCTCCCGCTCGGGAGGTCACGGGTTCAAATCCGGCTTGTACCTCTAAATCTAAATAGATTTATGTGCAATTTTTGACAACACCACTGGCTAAAATCGGTGAAGGAAAACATCGTGTGGAAACCTGCATATCGGAAAAAGGTTCTAAAAATCCTTTGAAGATATGTGAAGTCCCCAATCCGCACTGGGCAAGCGTGGTGGACTATGCCTAGTCCCTCTTCAGAGGAGACCTGAGCCCAGCAGTGGGCAGTAATGGTTTGGTACAGTACAGTAATAGCTACAAATTCCCTATTTTAAAATCGGTAAAAATTTAACTCCAGCATGAAACCATTCAAGAAAATCTAATCATCTCAATATTGGCGCTCCTGTTCA
The DNA here is from genome assembly GCA_030269945.2 of Trilocha varians. Classification (NCBI taxonomy): domain Eukaryota; kingdom Metazoa; phylum Arthropoda; class Insecta; order Lepidoptera; family Bombycidae; genus Trilocha; species Trilocha varians. The sequence goes on along the minus strand of AP028278.1, from coordinate 12,944,935 downwards.
GTTATTAAAGAGTTGTGCCTATAATAATATTATCTCACCCTTTGGTTAGACACCAGTTTAAATTGAACTCTCTATTAGATACGAACCCAAGAAGTTTTGAAGTTAAGTTTAATCTTCTAAATTGTTTTTATTACTAAAATTAAAACGATCGTAATCTTGTCCCGTTGAAATTCACTTTTAAACACAGATCCAAAGAAGCTTGTTCGGTCTTTAAAAAAAAAAAAAACTTGAGAGGTGTCAAGGGACACCCGGATGGAACGAAGTTCCTTTCGATTAAAAGATATCTTAAACTTTTTTCCTAACGTAACGCGCGATAAGGAACGTGTTTTAAAAGATTTTGATCACAGCGCCATCTAGCGATAATCATCTAAAACAAAAAAGTGTTGTGACAACTAAAAAAGTGTCGTGACAACTTTTCGTAAGATTTTTTTCCGTCTAGCCACCTTTCACAACGCGCGATAAGAAACTTCGTTGCAATAAGTAGAACCTCATGACGACCATCTTTTATCTGAAAGACTAGTTGACCCGCGCAACTTCGTCCGCGTCACAAAGGGACAATATATCCTATAGCCTTCCTCGATAAATGGAATATTCAACACTGAAATTATTTTTCATTTTGGACCAGTGGTTCCTGAGATTAGCGCGTTCAAACAAACAAACTCTTCAGCTTTATAATATTGAATATAGATAACTAGTGAATACCAAATTTAGAGCACCCTGTGTACACAATTACGAAACTATTAAATGAACTGCATTCTTTGTTTAATCTAATAAAACACCCTTTATAAAGCACCCTAAGAGTAGTATTGAGGGCTGTATTTGATTAATTTGTTTTTATTACTAGTGTAAGCCGCTTTGATCTGCTTTTAAAGGTACAAGGTTAATTTTACTAGCTGACCCACGCAACTTCGTCTGCGTTACAAAGGGGTTCAAACAGTCCTCGCAATGCCGTCGAGTTATTATTTTCGCGGCCCGCAGTGCCCCACATATTCATTGCGTTTTATACGCGTGATAACTTCTAAACGAAAAGTCCGATTGGAATAAAACAAAGTAATTTACTTCTACATTAATACTCTTGATAATATAATACTTAATTTGGATAAGGGTTAATATAACGATACTCATTTAACGTTAATTTCAATCTTGGGACGAAAAAATATTTTTCATAATATGTAACAACTGTTTGAGTATCTTGTGTTATATATGTATATAGTTAAAAGCGGTTATTGTGACTAAACTAAGATATGCTGTCGCGGACTTTTTTGTTTGTCTTCAAAAGACCTAAAAACCCGTAGTACATCATTTTGTTCTATTGTCAATAGTTTTTGCAGCGTACGCATAAATAGGTTTTTGATTTTTCACCTTTTGTTACATATTCGATATTTTCATACGGATCCCTATTTTTTTTTTAAATAAAATATAGCTTCTATAACCTTCCTCGATAAATGGACTTTCCAACAGTGAAATAATTTTTGAAATCGGACCAGTAGATCCTGAGATTAGCGCGTTCAAACAAACAAACTCTTCAGCTTTATAATATTAGTAAAGAAGTATAGATATATGTCACCGGAAAAAACGAGGAAATGTCACATCTTAAGTTCCGTTAAGTTTTTACGGAACTTAACAAGTTTCGTACGATAATAATAAAGGACATATACATAGTTTGGGTGGACCGATTTAAATGATTCTGGTGTCAGATGAAAGGTGAATGTCGTTGGTCCCATTTATTCAAACAAGTACCTACCTACTTTTGCGTCTGTGTTTAAAAATATGTATTTTTAACGGACTAAATTGCTGTGTGCCTTTTTGTGTGTATTTCGATTCTATGTGAACCGATTTCAATGATTCTTTTTTTTGCAAGTTAGTAGACATATTGGACCTTATCTCATATAAATTTGATGAAGATGTGAAGGGTAGTTTTTATGCTATGCTTGAGAAATAGAAGTCGGTCTTTTTCATTTTTGTAATAAAAATATTATTCACAAAAAAAATCCTGTCAAATCTACTTTTTAGTATTAGTTGTTAATAGGTAAAAGATTTTTGTTTGCAACAACATTGAAATATCGAAACAACTCAATTAATTAAATATCGTGCTAAGAACCCGTTGAAAATGCATGAAAGTATTAAAAGATTTTTGATGTGCTAAGAATTAATGTTTTTCATTTGATTCGATTTGAAATCTTTATTAAATTTGTATGAGATTATGTCTGAAGTGTGTTCTTCCCAACAACAAAGAAATATCCAAATCAGTCCAACAAAACTAATGTGGTAACGAACAAATAAAATCCAGATTATTAACCTGCTTATTTTGTGATGTTTATTTATTTATTTATATTGGGGTTCAGTTCAGTAACACAATTATAACTCTTTGGTTCACAATAACAGTTTATTCATCTTCCAAAATCAGTATAATCATCCTCCAAAAGTCAGTCACAATTACTCCCAACTCTGTTCCCTTTGTAATCACGTCGACTACTGTATTTAAACGATAATTCACACGCCTTTTATACTTTCTTGAGAAATAAATCAGATGGCGCCACAAATATTTACGTTTTCATAAAAAATAAAATTAAAATAATTTAACAACACTCTTATAAAATGATTCATCACAACCGGAAGTCTTTCCTTTAAATCGATGTAATACCCGCTTCTACAAACAATTAAATGGAATTAGAGACAAGTCACCTAACAATTATTTGATGATGGTCAATATGTTTTATCTTTTAACAGCAAAATAGTTGTATCACTACAAAATTTGTTTTCTCAGCAATACCCTTATTGGTCCCATCAGTAAATTCGCTAACTTAATTGTCGGCAACGTAATATGTTTAGGGCGAGATCACACGCACAATTTGTCCCTAATTCTACGCTATTGTAACCAATTGTCCGCTCCCCCTTACCTATATTCAATGTTTTGATTTGATTAAGTTAGCTACAGTAAATTAATAGTTATTAGTTTGAAAAATGCCAGAAAAGGCGTAAAAATTAAAAAATAAAGAAAAGAAAGAAAGAAAAACATTTAATGAACACACAATACACGTTTACAAATACATTTTAAGAAAGACAAGAACAATGCTGACAAACAGTGCCGTGTCCATAAGACCACAGCTCAGCATATGCCGCAGATTACTGCAGCGCTGATAAATTAGAACTCTTGTCCATTAAAAAAACAACATTTTACTTGCACTGGATGTAAGTTCGGGTGGAATCTTGCAAGCTAAATTTGACAAACTTCCGATTAAGCTGACATTTTGCACGCAGATGTATATCGCGTGACAATGCAATAATAATATGACAAAATGGCGCTGATCTGATGATGGAGTCGTAAGGCATTATACCATATTCTTTGATCATAATATTGTTACTGGTAAATGACCACCTATCATGACCTTCAATTTGTTCATAGATAACTCCGTCGTTTTTGAACCGATTTTTATGATTCTTTTTTGTCGGAAAGAAGATATTTCAAAGGTGTTGTTAGGAAAATCAGGGAACTTTTTATTTTTGTGTCATCTTTTTAAAAGAAACTCGGCCGTTTTCATTTTTGGTAAATTTTACTTGTATTCATTTGTTTTGAAGAATAAAACATCTTTAATTCTTAAAATACTTTATTGAGCTTCATTATTATTTACATAAATGACTAGACATCGACTAGATTAATACTAAATTAAGAAATAATCTCTACATAGTATAAAACAAAGTCGCTTCACTCTGTCTCTATGTATGCTTATATCTTTAAGACTACGCAACGGATTGTGATGCGGTTGTAATAGATGTCGTGATTCAAGAGGAAGGTTTATGTGTATAATACATGCATGATATAGTAGAGAAACATAGTTAATTTTACATCACTTACACAAGTATTAAACGGGTTCTTACCACGAGAAAGAGGGTAGATTTAGCTCTCAAGTAATCTACCCGCAGTACTCAGTCTTCCCGTGATCATGGCGCTTGCAACAACGAATCGGGATCGATCATTTAATAACAATCGCGGTAAGAACCCGTTTAGTAATTGTGTAAGTGATGTAGATAGCCGCGAGTGCTTTTAAATATATTTAAAGGTAATTTAAGATATTTTCGTTTTTCTGCAACTTTCCTGTGATGTGAAGAACATAACTTTGTTAAAAGTGGGGTCTAATAGACCGCGTGTCGCCCTAACGACTGGTCATGGTGCGGGCCGATAACACCTCGTGTCGCAGTGAACGGTATGCAAAAATTTATTTCACAGCGAACGTGTTAAGAAAACTATATATTTTTTAATAAGTAAATAAAACAACCAATACTTAATTAACTCATTTCTAATTAAAACCTTAAAACTATTATTGCACTAATTTATTTTACAGAAATTGTGAAAAATACTTCAAAACAGATCCTACTTATACAGGTACTACCAACAAAATGAATGATTTTTGTAAAAAATAGTATTAAAATTGCCTAATCTTCATATACAGGGTGTAAACAGAGCACTCCCGAAAACGAATACCGGTAGTAGTACTAGTGATACCTGTGATGATAAGCCAGGAAACCGGTTCATACAGACGATTTTTTTTTTGCAATGACCATCACATCCCAAGTATCACTAGTACTAACCCTTCGTTTTCGGGAGTAGTCTTCATACACCCTGTATATCCTAAAAGTCTTGTTTTAAAATTTCAATTATTTTCAAAGATAGACCTGAGATAAATTGGGATAAGTCCTAACAAAGTTATTGCGTGTAGAAAATTCTAATGGTTCTCTTAGAAAATTTCGTTTTGTCACTTATACTAGTATACGTAGGACATGTCGAAAAGTAAATATACTAATCAAATGTAAAATCTCTACATAATTATAATTATTATTTATTTACAAATACTTAACTTTCGACAAGAAACTAGCTTTCTACGTATTCTAGATTTTATTTTAAATCAACTAATTTGAATGAATATTTTATAGGTTAGGTTAGATTTGATATGATATTTAAGACTACCAATTAATTAAATTTTAAACAACATTGAAATAAATTAGGTTAAAATATCTTGAGTTCTTTCATTGTTTAAGTATTTTATTGAAATTCCTTATTTACAAGCATTATATTACCTTGCATTGCATGTAACTATGTAAGTGTGGGAGGAATCTTGCTAGCTAAAATTGACAAACTTCCCGGTTTCCGATTGAGCTGACATATAGTACGCAGATGTATATCGCGTGAAAATGCAATAATATGACAATATGGCGCTGATCTGATGGTGGATTCGGAAGATGGCCATATGAACTCATCACTCAGAATTTAACATTAATTTGTTGACATTATAAAAAACGTTATTTATCTTTATTTTGCTATAACAAAAGTCATGTTCTACAATAAAATCGGTTAGGTTAGGTTAGGCTAGGTTAGGTAAGGTTAGGTTAGGTTAGTCGGCCATCTTGTTATCTTAAGTGTTACTATATTGTGGGTAGTTCGACTCTCCCACGATGTCAATATCACTGTCGCTGTGATCTGTGTCAGAATCTGACGTGTGGGTTGTGGAAATACGAGATTCTTCTTGGGGCTGAAACAATACATCAGTTTTGTTGTGAAAATCAAAGTGAAAACTACCAAATTTAACGCAGGGTGGATCTCTAAGATTGAAGTAGCTGAGGTATGGTGAATGGCCTGTTGAAATACAACTCAAAACTACTTTTATTTTTGGAATCAGTTAAACTTTTTGGAACGAAGTTCCTTATCGCGCGTTGTGAAAGGGGGCTAGACGGAAAAAAATCTTACGAAAAGTTGTCACGACACTTTTTTTGTTTTAGATGATTATCGATAGATGGCGCTGTGATCAAAATCTTTTAAAACAAGTTCTTTATCGCGCGTTACGTTAGGAAAAAAATATATAAGATATGTTTTAATCGAAAGGAACTTCGTTCTATTCGGGTGTCCCATGACACCTCTCAAGTTTTTTTTTCAATATCATGGTAGTATACACTAATATTCGTACATAGATACACCATACAATGTCAGCAAAAAAAGTTTAAATGGTTCCAAAAATATAAATGGCATTAAATGGCTCGAATTTGTATTTCGACAGGTCATTAACATCACTACAGCTGACACAAACTTACAAAGTTACTGATCCACCCTGTATAGCGATAAATACTTACTTTTCTACAATCCGTAATTTGGTTCTGATGTTTTGCGGTAAAATCAACAGTAGCTGAATCTGTGAACAAAATAGACTTTTAGGATTTAAGAACTTAGACTTCATTGTAAAATGAACTGCTTCATACGTTCTCGTGCCATTTCTACCCTTTGGGTAATTTTAAATCATCTAAGTAAGTATCAACCATAGAATCCTATACATCTGGTATCAAGAGAAGAATGAGCCAATTTAAAGTACACCGATTATGCATATAAGTACATCCGATAAGTGCAAGGACATTCTAAAACAACATCATTAATAACAAAGTGAAGTTTTAAAGAACTTTTATGTGTGTAATCTTTGAAAGAAAACTTTGTTTTTTTTTTTGTTTATAATGAATAGGCTCAAAGATTACTGAACTGGTTTTAAACATTCTTTCACGATTCGAAAGCTACATTATCCACAAGTAACATAAGCTAGATTTTATTAAAAAACTAGCTGACTCGCGCAACTTCGTCTGCGCCGAAAAAAAAATTAGGGGTGGACTACCCCTAACATTTAGGGGATGAAAAATAGATGTTGGCCGATTCTCATAGGTACCGAATAAGCACAAAAAATTTCATCAAAATCGGTCGAGCCGTTTCGGAGGAGTTCAAGTTCGAACACCGTGACACGACAATTTTATATATTAGATATATTAGAATCCGTATGAAAATTTCGAATTTGTAACAGAGGGTGTCAAACCGAAAACCTTTTTATGCTGCAATAATAATTATAATAGTACTAGCTTTTGCCCGCGACTTCGTTCGCGTGGACTTCAGGTTCGTCCCGTATTATCAAAAATTGTGTTATTCTGATGTATGAGCTATATTGTGGTAAAGTTTCGTTCAAATCCATTCAGTAGTTTTTACGTGAAAGAGTTACAAACATCCATACATCAAAATTTCGCCTTTATAATATTATTATGATTTTATTAGTGTGTTTAACCAATTGTCATTGGTACACTCTAACGCCAGATAGACGAGTTGTTGTTAATAGGTACTACTCAATTTACAGTCTGACTTCTCAACAGAGAAAATCGAAAACACATAATAAAGTCTGGAAAAGCAGGCAGCCATTTTTCGCAAGAACTCCTCTAATTTGCCAATAAAATTTGAACCCTATTACCAAGACCACAAAACAGTAATTGCTTCAAACATAGTTAATAAATTATAACGCAATATGAACCTTAAAACAGAACAGTTAAGTCAGCAAACAGCTTAACAAGGCAATTTTCTTTGATTATAACACACATATAACAATTTCGTCCTTAATTTGTAAGTCATAAGATCGGAATTCCTTTGCAAGATAAACTAAGACGTTGCTAGGCAACCAAGACGGCCATCTTGTCTTGGGAATTCAATTACGGAACGTCTTCGGTTGTGGCGCGAAATTCCGCCATCTTGCAAATACAATTATGTTAGGGTTGGGACTATTTTGTAGGAACGAGGTAAGAGGTTGTACAAAGTTTTACATTTTAGATTGGTGTATTGAAATGGAGAAAATGTTAAATTATAGGGATAAACATTATTTTTAAGTAAATAATCAAGTTTAAAATGTAAGAGGAGAGGAAGGCCGAAGAAAAGATGGTCTGATTGTGTGAAGGATGATATGTTGGATAGATGGACAGATGATGTAAAGATAGAAAGGAGAGGAGATGTAAGGAATAGCGAAAGAAAGAAGAATTAGTTTAACTTCTTTTTATTGCTAGACGCATAATAATATAACGAGCCCACAGCCCACCTGATTGTAAGTGGTTACCGTCGCTCATAAGCCTCTGAATACTACTTTACAAGACTTTTTAAACCTCGTTTAAAGTGTATGAAACACGTAGGTTTTGCTAAGATTAATATAGAGGCAGACGAGCTAACGGGCCTCCTAATCGTAAGCGGTTACCGTTGCTCATGGACCTCTGCATTGTCAGAAGACACTGCGGGGCCGCTACCTACGGCCTACCCTTAAGGACTTTCTTGAACCCTCGTTTGAAGAAGGATAAGACAAAATTGTTGTGAAACGAGTATATATTACTTACGTTTGTCATTAACAACAGATCATTTTAAATATTAGCTATTATTCAATTTAAAAAGATTTAATATATGAAAATTTATTCAATTTCTAAGTTTAGCAATATCAACAATAATTATTAATCGAACTATCTCAAAGTCTGAAGTTTGAAACTATCAAGTATCAAGACTTGTTGGATACTAATTGTTCGGAAGTTACTAATTTAAGTTGAGTTTGAACTTTGCAGAATATAGACCTACACTATAAGTCTCAAGGTGCTGTATTTATTAGTTAAACATAATAATATCCAAACTAAGTAAAAAAAAGGTAATGTCGTGATGTTCGATTATAATTATGGTAATCGTTGGATCTACTGAACCGATTTCGTTAAATCTTTTACTAATTTTTTGAATATTGGCCCACCTCTCACTCCCACCACTGTAACTCCTGTGTAGCCAGGATTCACAGCGGCGATCATCGTAATGACTCTGAGCAGTGAAGTCCAGGAACCCGAGGGAAAGCTAACTTATCTTGGGCTCAGCAACGAATTTAATCAGAAGATGATAGGAGTAGGAAATGAGTTCCGAATTCTCTTCTCACAAAGCGAGAGACAATTAAAAATTAAAACATAATAAACTCATATGTTAAGACGTGTTGGGGTAGTGGTCGAAGCGCATGCCTTACGAACGAGAGATTGCGGATTCGAACCGGCTTGTAGGTACCTCTAAATATTAATTTGAAAAAGATTTATGTGCAATTCATCACAACACCACTGGCTACAAACGGTGAAGGAAAACATTTAGAAGAAATCTACACATTGAAAAAGGATTCCAAAGTCCTTCTAGGATTTGTATGTTCAGTTCCGCTTTGTGGTCGCGTGGTGAACTATACCTGATCCCTCTACTGAGGAGACCTGACAGCAGTGGACAGTAATTGGTTGTTACAGTACAGTACAAACTAATATGGTTCATAGATTTCACTATCAATTTACACACTAGTTTCGGGTTGAGAACGACCAGAATATCATTGTCTCACTCAAAAACTATTTACTTACTCCTCTGCTGCTGCTGTTTCCTCAGCTGCTTCTTGTGTTTCATCCGTCGGTTCTGGAACCAGGTCTTGACTTGCGTCTCCGATAGGTTCAGGGCACCAGCTAATTCCACTCGCTCAGGCGTTGATAGGTACCGCTGGGATTCGAAGCGTTTTTCTAGGCCTATAGACAAAACTTTAGGTTAGGTATTTCGTAGGAGGGAATCACTGGACTTCCATCTATGGGTGGGGTATATGGGAGTCGAATCTCACTAAAATCAACTACCGTTCAGACTAAGATCCCAGGCTGATGCCAGAACCTAGCACCAAGTTTTGTGCACGGACGGCAACGCGTTATGCACTACGGCATTACGGTACCCATTTACGATCAGGCCCGTTGGCTTATCTGCCTACATAGCAATAAAAAAAAAACTTTGCATCACCGCCCCCAGATTAGGTTAAGTTAAATTATGACTCGGCGGCAAGCCAAAGTCAAATCATTTATTTAAATTCACTAAATGTAAGTAATGTAGGACTAACTAAAAGATCGTATCAAAGTTGACAATATAATACTATTGAAACAACCGATAAACAAGATAAACCAAAAATAATAACAAACTAAAAAATATTATCATGAAGTCATCTAAAATGCAACAAACCAGACTTACTCATCTATAATATAAAAATGAATCGCAAAATTTGTTGGTAAGCGCATAACTCAACAACGCCTGGACCAATTTGGCCAAATCTTTTTTTAAAATGTTCGTTGAAGTTCAAGGGTGGTTTTTATGGCGAGAAAAAATCGAATAGTTGCCGGGAAGAATGAAAAAAACGGGTAAATGATGAAAGGTCCTGAAATGTGAAAAGTCCTCATCGATCCGGCACGTGCAAAAAAATTTACTCGGGGTCTAAGGTCCCAAAAACGGTTTTTTTGCGATTTTCAGAAAAATGGTAAGTTTTATCATAAATTAAGCTCAGACAAAAATTGTAGATCAGATAATTATCAATAAAAAATGTCTAAATACTTTTTTTCCTAAGAGCCACCGTTTTTGAGATATAACGATTCAAAAAGTTGAAAGATATCATCATTTTGTTATACATTATCCCTAAGTGACATATTATAGGCTATATTTAGTTTTTAAAAATAGAGAACCGTACTAAAAAAGGTGTGAAAAAATACCTAAAAACTTTCTTACATCGCGTGCGCTGCGAAAACTATTGATTATAGAACAAAATTATGTACTACGGGTTTGTAGGTCTTATTAAAATCTGGCCGTGTGGTGCCGGCCTAGAATAGCACCACCCCACCTTGTCCCGTGGGTGTCGTAGAAGGCGACTAATTCAACCAAGGGACACTCCGGAGAGTGGGCAGCAGCGCTCTCTGAGTATAATAACATCATACTGCGATCGCCAACCCGCATGCCAAGCGTGGCGATTATGGCAAAACCCCCCATGAATACGGCCGAAAAGAATTGGCCCCCAGTCCCCGGCGGCCCCACTGTGCTTGGTTATGGTAGCGACCAAGCCAACAGTGGGGCAGGGGGTGCTAAGAATCCCCGGGTGCGATCCGGCTACCATAAACAACGAAAACTGCACCTGGCAACACTGAACACGCGTACACTGCGAACAGACGAGAGAATTGCGGAATTAGAGGAAGAGTTGAGCCGGTTGCGCTGGGACATAGTAGGATTATCTGAAGTCCGAAGAGAGGGGGAGGACTCGATGATCCTGCGGTCCGGTAACCTGCTTTACTTCCGGGAGGGCGAACAACTGTCCCAAGGTGGTGTCGGGTTTATCGTCCACAAGTCCCTTGTGAACAACATTGTGAAGATCGAGAGTGTGTCGGCAAGGGTAGCATGCCTTATACTCAGAATAACAAAGCGTTATTCGTTGAAGGTCATACAGGTTTATGCTCCAACCTCGGCACACTCCGACGATGAGGTGGAGGCTATGTATGAGGACATATCCAGAGCCATGCATAGCTGCAAATCTCACTTCACCGTTGTCATGGGGGACTTCAACGCCAAGCTGGGCAAACGTTCTGAGGGAGAGCTGCGAGTGGGGCAATTTGGAGTCGGGTGTCGGAATCACAGAGGAAACTTACTGGCGGGTTTTCTGGAGAAGGAGGCTTTATACATGATGAACTCCTTCTTCAGAAAACGAGACCACAGGAAGTGGACCTGGATGAGACCCGACGGTGCGACCAAAAACGAGATAGACTTCATCATGTCGACAAAAAGGCAAATATTCAGCGATGTCTCTGTGATCAATGCCATTAAGTTTGGAAGCGATCACCGAATGGTAAGAGGCACGCTGAATCTCAAGATCAAGCTTGAGAGATCCCGGCTGATGAAGTCTACGCTCCGACCAGCACAAGCCCACATTCAAAACCCCGAGAGCTTTCAGCTCGAACTCCAGAACCGCTTTAATAGCCTGGCCGGCACAGTGGACGAGTACAATGACGGTTTTGTGGAAGCTGTCCAAGCGGTAGGGTCTAAGTTCTTCAAGGCCCACCGTACAAACAGAACCAGAAGACTGTCGGACTCTACCCTGAGGCTTATGGAACAACGCCGTGAAATGACTCTGCAATCCTCAGATGATGCCATTAAACATCGACACCTCAATAGACAAATCTCTAAATCTTTAAAACGAGACCTGCGCCGATTCAATACCAAGCGTATTGAAGAAGCCATAGAGCGAAACAAAGGCACCAAAGTATTCGCGAGAGATTTGTCTATTGGGCAGAGTCGTTTGGCAAAACTGAGGACCATTGATGGCAGAGTTGTTTCATCGGGTCCTGAGCTTCTGGGTGAGATCGAGAGGTTCTATGGACAGTTGTACACATCTACTCGACAACCCGTGACAAATCTGGCAAAAGACCCAAGAGCCAAACTTACCCGACACTACACCGAAGACATCCCGGACGTCAGCTTGTACGAGATTAGGATGGCCCTCAAACAGCTCAAAGACAACAAGGCGCCGGGTGATGACGGTATCACGGCTGAGCTTCTGAAAGCGGGAGGGAAACCTGTCCTCAAGGCTCTTCAGAGGCTTTTCGATACCGTCATACTCGAAGGAAAAACGCCACGGGCATGGACTAGGGGTTTGGTCGCACTGTTCTTTAAGAAGGGTGATAATACCCTTCTGAAGAATTATCGACCCATTACGCTCCTGAGCCATGTCTATAAGTTGTTTTCGAGGGTCATCACGAATCGTCTCTCACGCAGGCTAGACGACTTCCAGCCTCCCGAACAAGCCGGTTTCCGAAAAGGCTATAGTACCGTAGACCACATACATACGCTGCGACAAGTTATACAGAAAACCGAGGAGTATAACTTGCCTCTGTGCTTGGCGTTTGTGGACTACGAGAAAGCCTTTGATTCGGTCGAAACATGGGCTGTATTGCAGTCCCTTCAGCGGTGCCAGGTCGACTACCGGTATATCGAAGTGTTGAAGTTCCTGTATGAAAACGCCACTATGTCAGTCCAACTCCAAGGCCAGGCTTCGAAACCAATACCTCTAGAGCGCGGCGTGAGACAGGGTGATGTCATATCACCAAAACTGTTCTTCGCTGCCCTGGAGGATGTCTTCAAGGTTCTGGATTGGAAAGGGCTAGGCATCAACATAAATGGCGAGTACATAACTCACCTTCGATTCGCCGACGATGTAGTGATCATGGCTGAAACCGCGGAGGAACTCTCTGCAATGCTCAATGATCTCAGCAGAGTTTCCTTGGAAGTAGGTCTAAAAATGAACATGGACAAGACGAAACTTATGTCAAATGTCCATGTCGTACCTTCTCCAATAACTATCGGAGACTCTGTGCTTGAAGTTGTTGACGAGTACGTATACCTGGGACAAACTGTCCGATTAGGTAAGTCCAACTTCGATGCAGAGATCAAGCGACGAATCCAACTCGGTTGGGCAGCGTTCGGGAAGCTTTGGAAAGTTTTCTCGTCCACAATACCGCAGTGTCTCAAGACGAAAGTCTTTGACCAGTGTGTGTTGCCAGTGATGACCTACGGATCAGAGACTTGGCCGCTTACGATGGGTCTTATCAGACGACTCAGAGTCACTCAAAGAGCAATGGAAAGGGCTATGCTGGGTGTCTCTCTGCGTGATCAAATCAGAAATGAGGAGATCCGCAGAAGGACTAAAGTAACCGACATAGCCCAAAGAATTGCATCTTTGAAGTGGCAATGGGCAGGACACATTGTGCGAAGAACAGATGGCCGTTGGGGCCGAAAAGTTCTAGAGTGGCGGCCAAGAACCGGTAAGCGCAACGTTGGTAGACCCCCCACGAGATGGACCGACGATCTGGTCAAGATCGCGGGAGGTCACTGGATGCAGACGGCGCAGGACCGGTCGTTATGGCGAGGTTTGGGGGAGGCCTATGTCCAGCAGTGGACGTCTATAGGCTGATGATGATGATGATGATGATGATGATTAAAATCTAACAGTGCTGCCTGAACCCCTTTTTGAATAGTTTCAGCTAGTTTTGTATATATTTCAGATAATATCTAAGATGCTTAATTTGAACAAGTAGAAAGACTGAGATAAAAGTTTAATCTTTCAAATATAATACGATATAATGTGAATCACCGAAAACATCTACAAAATAACTAGCTGACCCGCGCAACTTCGTCTGCGTTACAAAGGGGTTCAAACAGTACTTACTCGCAATGCCGTCGCGTTACTATTTGCAAGGCCCGCAGAGCACTCATTGCGTTTTATACTCATGATAACTTCTAAACGAAAAGTCCGATTGGAATAAAACAAAAAGTAATTTACTTCTACATGAATACTCTTGATAACATAATACTTAATTTGTGTAAAGGTTAATATAACGATACTCAATAAAGAACTCATTAAGACGCTTCATTAGAGTCTAAACACGATGAGGCTATCTTGCTTATTGACGGAGTTCCTGTGGCCACCTTCCAGCTCCATCATCAGACCTTGATCCTATCTCTCAAGTTGGATCGAACTGCACATGGTGTGCAAATTTTATTATAATCAGTTAAGTGGTTTAGGAGTCCATTGAGGACAAACATTGTGACACGAGATTTATATATATTAAGATGTGAATGCCTATAAAAATCATGAAGTCTTAAACTTTTTAAAGTCGACGAAGTTGCGAGGATGAGTATGATTTTATGAATGATTTTTACAAATGGTTTGAATATACAAATTTGGTTTGCAGACTTTAATAGATCTTACCTGTTAACTGTGGATCTGAGAAGACAGTTCTTGCTTTCCTTCGTCGACAATGTTTCAATGCTGATAACGATAGCTCAGTCGGCGTGAACAACGCGTGGTAGGGCACACCTGTTGGTAAAACAGCTATTTTAAATGCCTACGGCAGGTAGATGATAGTTAGGCTATTTATGACATGGACTTATCGATACAGGCTAGGTCTAGTCTGACGAGGGCGGTGCGACCAGTAGGAGTACCGTAGTGCGTAACTGTCGGATTCGAACTTGCAACAGCCCGTCGACGTGCTTGTTTGGCCTATCTAACATTTTTTTACGAAATGTGTTTTTGAATGCAGTATTATAAAGAATTAAGTTTCCGAAAAAAAATCGAATTAGGCTGCTTGCCATTCGTGCAGAAGGTTGCAAATTCAAATCTTGTTGGATTCGTTGGATTCGAACTTGCAACAGCCCGCAGACGTTCACTGCTGGACATAGGCTTCCCCTAAACCTCGCTACAACGACCATTCCTCCACTATTTGCTTCCCACGACTTTTACCTTGACCAGATCGTCGGTCCACCTTATTTGTAGTCTGTCCACGTTGCAACTACCGGTTCGTGGCCGCCAATCCAGAACCTTTCACCAGCCTTTTTACAAGCTTTATATTAACTTACACTGGATGTAACTATGTAAGTTTGGGTGAAATCTTGCAAGCTAAATTTGACAAACTTCCCGGTTTCCGATTGAGCTGACATTTTGCACGAAGATGTATTTTTGCAGGATAGTTTTGATAGGTATTTATTAGACGCGATTTTATATTTTTGCCGTGGTACAACGTTACTGTGATTTTCACTTTTTTAAAGGAATGAATTAAGAATATAATGAAATAAGAATATTCAATTGTTACATCAATAGAGATGTTTTTTTCGACATCTTTATTAGTTTCTGAAATATAATTAATCTATATCTATACTAATATTATAGAGCTGAAGAGTTTGTTTGTTTGAACGCGCTAATCTCAGGAACTACTGGTCCGATTTAAAAAATTATTTCACTGTTAGAAAGTCCATTTATCAAGGAAGGCTATAGGTTATGTTGTATCCCTCTGTGACGCAGAGGAAGTTGCGCGGGTCACCTAGTATTATCTAAATAAAAAAATATTTATAAACTTATTCAAACACTCGATTTTTTTTAAATAAAGGAAATATCATTGGAGAAATATAATAGAGACCACTCACTTAATTAAATATTGTGGTAAGAACCTGTTTATAATGCCTAAAAGTAAAAAAATAGTTTTAAACAGATTTGCTGTTTTCGGAGCGCTATATCTTTTTTGAAATTAACATTTAAGAGTTTTTAAATGTATGCCGTAGAAAACGGCTTTGCTGTATCTCAAAATATTTAAATATAAAAAAAAAATCGAACGTTATCTTCGCGTAAAAATATGCATAGTTAGAAAGAAAGAAAGAAGAAAGAAAATGTATTTATTGAACACACAAAAAAAAAAAAAAAAAAAACAGAATTAGTTAAAAAGTGACCATATGTGTCCAAAAGGCTACTACCTCAGCTAATTGCTGCATACCAAGATGCAGCGCTGATTTTCAGGCAGAGCCTGACGGAGTGACGTCACTATAAGTTAGACTTAAAAACTATTATAGTACAACAAAACACAAAGAAAAAAGAAAAGAAAAACGTAAAATAAAAATAATAAAAAAGATAAATTTATACATTGAAAATTAGCCAGTATATCAGTGTTGCTAACAAACACAATACATGCCAAACAAATTAGTGCACATTTAAATATAAAATGTAATTCCATTTAAAACTAGTAGTTACTATAGAATTACTCATATTTATATAGTTAAGAATCCTGCCGTTGCAATTGAATCAAATGTGACTTAACTCTATTCTTAAAAGTGTTTTTAACTTTAATTTCACGCAACGGAGGAGGAAGATCATTCCAACAGAAAGTGGCAGCAAACTTAAATGATCCACGGAATGCCATCGTGTTATGTTTATGCGTGGATAAGATTGCATAGTTGGAGGATAAATTTGCGATCCTATTTTAAACTTACCTTGCGACAAAAAATACGAAGGCTCCACCGCCTTATAAGTATTGGGGGTATGAAGATATGCTCCCAAAGCCCCCATAACTTGCAAATAACCTTCCCTTGTCTGATGGGGTCTTACGTCACTTCCCATAAAATAAGGCCTAGGCTCATATTCCACTCTACGTTCATTAGGCACTTTAAAACGACTGTCCCCTCTGTACAAAATGTCTTCTATGAGAAAAGAAGTTTTTGAATGTTCTTGCCTCGATTCGGGCGACTCACTCCGCGTCTCCATTTCGAAAATTTAAAAAAACATTTTGACATTAAACGTCAAAATTGGCGCGTATTTTTTTTTATTTAATTTCAGGCAACGGTTTTGGTGATCGATGCCAATTAACGCGGTAATGGGTAGTTGTTTGCCCAAACGAGCCGATTTCGTCGGCGGGCTGAGATAAACTGTCGAGTTGGGGTGGAAAGGGTGGCTCGCCCTCAATGGAAACGCCTTTGGGGTGGGGATTGGGATAACGACGTTCTTTTTTCGAATTACATGACGTTACTGGCTGGATTTTATTCTTAGACTTTTTTGTGAATCGTAATTTTATTTTAGGTAGAATATAAATAAAAGAATTTGGCGTGTACCTATGAAACTGTATGGTTGGTGTATGAATTGTATGGTTGGTGATAATTTAATTTGTTACGACTATGTCCTAGTATTGCAAAAGTCACTGAGTGACGGTAAACATTTACCATCAGATCGTTTATGTATCATAATAAAACTAAACAATATAAGCATACTATTAAATCTGTAGCTTTATCCGTTAGCTACAGATTTAAGTAGCTATTATTTTTACGATTACCGATCGACATCCATTTTTCAAATATAAATATTATCTTCTTCTTCTTATATATAAAAATGAATTGCTGTTCGTTAGTCTCACTAAAACTCGAGAACGACTGAACCGATTTGGCTTATTTTAATCTTGAAATATTCGTAGAAGTCCAGGGAAGGTTTAAACGGTGACAAAATTTACTTATGTTTTAGAATGCTCATTAGCACACTTGTTTCAATCACTTGTCTCATCTGTCTGTCTTGTCTGTGCTAATTATTAGCAATGTTTCGACACACGTACCACTAAGTAGCAGTTGCTCAAAAGTAGCATGCTTTCGTGCTATTAACTAGCATGTGTAACTGTATCTGTAGTTTTTGTGATATATTTATAATAAACTAGCTGGTCCACACAACTTCGTCTGCGTCACAAAGGGATAAAATATAGCCTTCCTCGATAAATGGCCTATGCAAAACTGAAAATTTTTCAAATCGGACCAGTGGTTGCTCAGATTAGCGCGTTCAAATACAAACTCTTCAGCTTTATAATATTAAAAAATAAAAAAAACTTGATTGGTGTCATGGGACACCCGAATAGAACGAAGTTCCTTTCGATTAAAAGATATCTTATAATTTAAAAGGAACGTGTTTTAAAAGATTTTGATCACAGCACCATCTAGCGATAATCATCTAAAACAAAAAAGTGTCGTGACAACTTTTCGTAAGATTTTTTTCCGTCTAGCCCCCTTTCGATAACGCGCGATCAGGAACTTCGTTCCAAAAATAAATAAAAAATAAAATATAGTAACCACAAAAGTATAGATCAGCTCTTTAAAACATTTTTCTAGTCTCTTCGGAGGAGACCTGAGCCCAACAGTGGGCAGTAATGGGTTGTTACAGATTCCGCATGCCCGCAGTTTCTTGTCGGTTCTTCTCAGGACAGTGGCTATCAACAAGCATAATAATTTCATTAGCGTTGAGAATAAATAATTTAATTTCGAACAAACATAAAAAACAGACGAATTGAGTACATCCTCCTTTTTGAAAGTCGGTGAAAACACCCTGTATTCATACATATGCATATATGACATACATATATACAGGCATATTGTGTTAAATCTCTGTAAGATGGTGTAACCAGCTCGGATCAAGGCATTCCACGCAGAGAGTAGAATAAAATCATCTTGATACTTTAATAATTTAATAAAAAAAAGCTTGAAAGGTGTCAAGGGACACCCGGATGGAACGAAGTTCAGAAGAAAGAGAGACAGACGTTTTAAACTAACTAATTATTATAACTTAAATAAAAGATTTTAATCACAGCGCCATCTAGCGATAATCATCTAAAACAAAAAAAGTGTCGTGACAACTTTTTCATAAGAATTTCCGTCTAGCCCCCTTTCGATAACGCGCGATAAGGAACTTCGTTCCAAAAACTTTAAATACAAGCTTTTAAGATCTTGGATATCATGTCGCCGTAGATTGCTAGTTAAGAAGTAAAACGAGACACTTGCTTGGAAAACTCTATCTTGTTTAGTACAAGAGTTCCTTTGCTTTCCGAATCCATCATCACCTCTATTATGCATGTTATTGTATTGTCACGCAATATTGAAACCGGGAAGTTTGTCCAATTTAACTTGCAAGATTTGTATATCATGCAATAAAGAAATAAATGTTATTGCATCCTATACCTACCGGTTGTTCCACGGGGAGTGCTCTGAGGAATTATTTGAGATGATTCCAACATCTCCCTTCTATTACCGTACCACCCGTCGTCGAGGTGGAGTTCATCCTTACTATATGCAACCACCGTCCATCCACGGTCCGTTTCAGGAACACTTTTTTTCCACGTACCATCTAGCTATGGAATGAGCTCCCCTCTTCGGCATTCCCAGAGCGCTATGACTTGTCCTTCTTCAAACGAGGCTTGAGGAGGGTCCTTAAAGTTAGGTGGTAGGTTGCACAGTGTCCCCTAACATTGCAGAGGTTCATGAGCGACGGTAACCACTTATGATCAGGTGGCCCGTTGGCTCGTCTGCCTACATGGTATTAAAAAAAATATATATTTTGAGGAAAACTTTTAAGATTCTGGACAACATGTAGCAGTAAAGTGCTAGAAAAGACAACTAAAACGAGCCCAAACACGAAGGGTCTATCTTGTTTAGTAGGCACCTACTGGAGTTCCTATGGTCAACTCCCAACTCCATGGTGCCATATTATTGCATTACCAAGTGATAAACACATGCTTGCAAAGTTTATCTCAATCGGAAACTGGGAAGTTGATCAAATTCAACTCGCAAGATTCCACCCGAACTTACATAGTTACATTCTTATCCAGTGCAAGTTAATATAAAGCTTGTAAAAACAAATAAAAATCAAGTATCAAGACTAAACCACCCTTGTTTCCACCCCAAACCCCGCACCCTTATCCAGAAGGCGTGGTCTATTCCGTCCAATAGGGTAGCAGAACTCGCTCTTTTCAACCCCCGCCAATGGGAGCCTCAATTGGGGATAAAGTCCAGATTTGGGGTCGATCTGTAGGGATTTTAAGGGGGTGAGAACTAGTATCTATTACGGGTTTGTTTGTTTGATTGTTTGTCTGTTTGTGGCTGTATTACGGAAGTAAGAGGCAAATTTATAGTATTTTAATCAATTTCAAAAAGAGGTAGGTATAGAGGTACAGTGTAATTGCTTCTGTTTGTTAGCGGATAACGCAGTCGTTTATGAACTGCTTTTGATCATTATTTTATGGTAGGAAAGAAGATATATCAAAGGTTCCATGATAAGGAAATCAGGGTTTGTAGAAACAGTACTTGTTAATAAATGTTACTTTTAGTTAGCCGATTTCATTTGTTGTTTTTGAGGTAAAAAATTTTTTTGACGAACCTCCCAAAAAATTGAATTTTGGCATTGCTAATTGACTTTTTTGTGCTCATCATCATCACCATTATCAGCCTGTAGACGTCCACTGCTGGATATAAACCTCCTCCAAATTTTTCCGATGCGACCGGTTGGTTATTGTGCTCGCATTACCTTAATTTGGGTGGACTGATTTTAATGATTCTGTCAGATGGAAGGTGATAGTTACCATGAGGTTACATTTTTTTTTAAGTTCGAAAATGTACTATTAGAACTACTATTAAAAAAGTATATTTTTAACGGTCAAAATTTCACAAACTGTTATGCGTATTTGCGTGTACCTATTTCATTTCTATATAAACTAATTTCGATATTCTTTTTTTGTTAGAATGTTAACTTTAGATATAATTTCAGAAAAAAAATATACAGATCTACCTGGTAGTTTTTGTGCTAGCCAGTCGATTTCAATTTTACAACTAAAATGTTATGGCTAATGTAGGTAAAAAGTGCTTTTCTCTTTCAAAACATGCAAAACCCATAATTTCTTATCTAGATTCAAAGTTAAAAAGTTACCCTTAACTTTAAAATGACTCTTCAAAACGTCTGACGCGTACTGTGTAGTGTCAGATAAAGCACGTAGTCCAACTTAGGCGTTAATTAGTGGGAAAACACTTATTATTAGAGGCGACACTTGACCACAAGTGGGACGCGGTTCCCAGAGATAGTGTTGAGTTGTTTGTTACGTGATTTTGACGGTAGATAGCAATTTACAGGGAGATTTTTTAATGATGGGACATATTGAAGATCATGATAGTTGATGATCGTGTACCAGTACCAATTTTAAAATAAAAGAATCTTAACTAATATTATAAAGCTGCAGAGTTTGTTTGTTTGACAGCGTTAATTTATTTATTAAACTTTATGTACATAAATGGTACAATGGCGGACTTAATGCCTAAGGCATTCTCTACCAGTCAACCAAAGGTGGTGTAGAGAAAACTATGGTAGGTGCTCAATTAGAGTTACTATAAAAGTACCTATATATAATATAACTAGGTGACCCGCGCAACTTCGTCTGCGTTACAAAGGGATTCAAAAATTGTAGCCTATGTGTTATTCTGATGTATAAGCTATATTGTGGTAAAGTTTCATTCAAATCCATTCAGTAGTTTTTACGTGAAAGAGTAACAAACATACATCCATACATACATCCATCCATACATACAAACTTTCGCCTTTATAATATTATTAGGATAAATAAAATTTCCATACATAAAATACTATACTACACAATAAACCTTTGCATAATTACATAAATACTACAATAATACAGGGTATTTACCCACAAATACATACGAGTATAAGAAAGATCTATTGAGAAGATAAGCCTGCCAGTTCCTTGAAGATATGATTTCGAACTTTCACCTTGAACCTTAAGCGTCCACTATCATTTTTAAATTGAGAGGGAGAGCGAATAATCTCAGGAACCAATCGACTGATTTGAAAAATTCTATCAGTCCATTTTTCATTTCGTCCATTTTTAGACTCGTTTTACTTGTATTAGCTCTACGGCTACATGCCATTTAGGATTTTAAAACTATGAATTTAAAGTTTTCTTTCAAATATTATTTTTCATGATAGATAAACGAGCCTACGTCCCACCCGATGGTAAGTAGTTACCATCGATCATTAATCTACAATACTCGTACCAAGACGTTGAGTTACCCACTACTATACAGGACTTTTCTTGAACCTCGTTTAAAGAGGGACTGTACCAACCCATTACTGCCCACTGTTGGGCTCAGGTCTCCTCAGAAGAAGGATTAGGCATAGTCCACTACGCTTGCCCAATGTTTGGGGACTTCATATATCTTCAAAGGATTTTTTAGAACCCTTTTCCGACATGCAGGTTTCCTCACGATGTTTTCCTTCACCGTTTTTAGCCAGTGGTGTTGTGAAAAATTGCACATAAATCTTTTTCACATTTAGATTTAGAGGACTTCCGTACGGAAGGACGCGCTTCGACCACTCGGCCACCACGACTGTAAAGAGGGACATTTCTCTGATTATATTGAACCAGCTGACCCGCGCAACTTCGTCAGCGTCACAAAGGGAAACAATTAACTTCCTAAAAGTAAAATATTTTTGGAAATCAGACCAGTAGTTTCGTCTATACGTGACAAAGAAACAAACAATCAAACCTTTCCTCTTTATAATATTAGTATAGATATAAAGCGTCCAATCAACAACAATTATTTCCCAAATTTACAAACACACCGTCAGCCATTACTAAATAGATTTACCAACAATTTACAAGACGAATGCAGTCAATTTGCGCCAAAATCACAACAATATAGACACGTGCTCTGCTAAATTGTTTGACAGTTGACGTTTAAGCAATTTGACAGCTACAATTAAATAAATCGAGTAAGAGGGGGTTATCAAAGTGAACTTAATCAAATGAAAGGGTGGTTTGAATGAAATTTAACTTTATTATAAGAAGAATACGGTTGTTAGTTTCTGTATTAAATTACCCACTCAACTGGGAACGTCACTATTCGCTGGATCGCGAAACTGAGGTCTTCGTCCGGAATCAATACCGTGTTTAAGCCTCTTTTTAAAAACATTTTTTTCCAATAATTTTTAATTTTGATTTTTAATTAAACCTTACATTTTTGTAAATCTTTATTACTAAACGACGCTGTATTGCATTTTCAGCGAAAATATATCATCTCCGTAAAGTATGAGACGATTAAAAAATGTAAACAAAACAAGTTTTAGAACTGTGCTCAATTTTGGCTCCTGCCACAGACTTGGCAAAAGTAAACAAACCAATTTGGTTGCCGATCCCAGTTGAGTGGTTAAATGGCATGTAACTTCGTCTGCGTCAAGTACAAGTCACTTTTGGTTCCGTTTAAAAATGAATATTTTTGGCGGACTTTCACGATTTTACGAAACCTATTTATGTGTGAGCTGCAAAAACTATTGACAGTAGAACATATGATGTACTACGAGTTTGTAGACCTTATTAAGACCCACAAAAAAGTCCGTTAGTACATATCTAACTATCATAGTTTAGTCATAGGTTTAGTCAAAATAAATAAATAATGGCGACTAATAATAGCGCGCGAGATCCTGACTCGCGGTTACGACATTTTCAAGAATCTTCGCATATATACGACATCTGAAATCTACTACAGCGGGCTTCGGCCTGACCACCATACACTACCTCGCCCGCAACGAGATCTCCCTTTGGCCATAAGTCCACTGTACCCACAACTGTATGTTTATCAAATAATAAATCGTTTGAAAAAAGAAAATACATTAAATGTTTATCATAATATTAACATTTATCCAAATTCAGCATTATATTAACAAGAGTATTAATGTAGAAGTAAATTACTTTTTGTTTTATTCCAATCGGACATTTCGTTGAGAAATTATCAACAGTATAAAACGCAATGAATGCAAGTACTGTCCATAGTATTATTACCTCACCATTTAAATTCACCAACTTTGTTCCCCATGTATTCATATAACTGTGTTCAAGAAATGAATGAATGAATTTACTTAATGCTTAACTTGATGAACTTATTCGTATATTTTGGATTGTGAGCTAAAAGCTTATTGTATTAATTTAGGTAGTTTTATATTGTTATTTTTTTCATTCTTTACGTCCACTGTCTCTTTTCTGACTTGTTTAGAGGTGGAAACTTATTTGGTCTCGGTTTGGTTTTTTGTGTCCCTGTTTTGTTGTAATAACTTGTACTGTTGTTTCCCAAATAAATAAATGAATGTATGTTCCTGAGGTAATAATTCTATGGTGCTGTCTGAGCCCCTTTGTGACACAGACGAAATTTCTTTGAGATTAAATTATTTTAATTTTATTAAAGTTAAATTAAGATTAGCTTGAAGATAAAAAAGTTAAATAAGCTTGTAAGAACCGCTGTTTTTTCCCCTAACAAGCAAGGGTGGAGCGTTTATTTTTTACTCATTTTTAAGCTCAAGAGGTCCTCTGTAAGTAAGGAAATGACAACAAAAGCTTGTGGTAACCTGAGACGCGACACGAGCGCGCCACGCGGCAGAAAGCGGAACTAAACACTCAGAACAATGGCGCTTGAATGATTTTTCTTAATTGTCTCACTTTATAGGAGTTTTAGAGGATGTTTCAAGTACTTTTAAGACAAAAGTGAGAAGTAAGAAACTCTTTGAGATTTCTGAAGAGGTTTTTAAAGTTTATTTTTATAATGGATCAGTCATTTTGGATCAGCTGTAGAAGTGTGGTGAATGACCTGTCGAAATACAACTTAGAACCAACAACCCCTCCAGGGAAAGTACTAGATATAATGATTTTAGCGAATTTAGAAAAGAAACATTCCGTTTTTTAAAGAAAGACAACTACGTACATAGATTTTTAAAAAAATCTTGGTACACCCGGGAATCGAACCTTGTACAATTCGAAAAAAATCAGACCCTGTATTTTTATTGTACCAACTAATAGAGTGTCTTATAAAAATGTGTTTCTTTTCAAAACTAAAGGAACGTTAAAATCAATAAAATAATTATTTCAAGTACTTTCCCTGGGGGTGTTCAAAAATTGCACCCTGTATAAAATTTTTCAGTTCGGAAAAAAATTTTTAGCCACTGTCCTGAGAGAAACTTTCGAAAAACTTACCGGCCTTTTTAATCAGATTTTTCAAGTTACATTTCTACACGATTTAATCTAAAACTAAGTAATTATATTTTAATGATGCAATACCGCATCTCAGATATCAAATCCGCTCTCCTGATCTCCGATAATTGGTCTCTTGATAAAAAGAGCGTGTCTGAAACACGACTCCATCTCACCCCTGTTTTATACAAACATGTACAGGGTGATTTTTAGTGAGGGTACTTATTGAAGGTCATGGTAGCTGATACGACCAGTAAAACTATTATTATCAAAGAATGTGGTATAATGCCTTAGTAATCGCAACTTAAAGATATCTAAAATTCTTGCAAAATGACGGTTTTTCGACAGCTGATGGATGTGGCGGAGGTGTGGGGTGCGCGAGATCACTAGAGGTCGTTAGTCAGTACTCTTTTGGCCGAAATTCTTTATGTTTGAGGTAATTTTGTCGAATTTCGATTTCTCCAATTTTTTTTTTTTTTGTAATATTTCCCTTTTTTTCATATTCTGTATTAGAACAGAGTACCCATCACCCTCCTTCCATATGTACAATCTTTAAAAAATCACCCTGTATAATAATTATAGTGAATAGCTTTGTCTACCAAGTCTGTGGCAGGAGTAAATTTGTTTTGTTTACATTTTACTATCGTCTCATACTTATAATATACAGGGTGGACCTGTATCTTTGGACAATCTGAAGTGGGGTGAATGACATGTTGAAATACAACTTAGCGCCATTTTTATTTTTTGGATCGGGTAAACTTTTTTTCTGAAATTGTATAGAAAACGTACGACTATCGTTGCGGACTTCCATAATAAAAAAAAAAATCCAATTCCTACATCGTTTAATCGATTTTAATTACAAATTTTCTGTATGCATATTAGCTTGTATGCATTGCACATCACAGCAACTTTAGTGGTTCTTGTTGAAGTTACTTTAAAAGAATCAAAATCACTAAATAAATACCAAATACAAACAAAGACGTGCCCGCTAAGTTTCTGTCTCCAGTTCTTCTTAAAACGTTGGTAATTTTTTTCCATACCTACCTTCTTTTTATTACAAAAAAAACGACAGACTTCCATCATAATCTTGTCGGCAAAAAAATGAATTTTAAAAACAGATCCATCTCTTCTTGTTTGATCTTTAAAGACCTCTTGAGGACCACCGCCTTCCATGTGACACCAGAGTCATTCAAATCGATCCACCCAAACTAAAGTTATGAAACAAAAAAAATCGACGAATTGAGCACCTCCTTCTTTTTGGAAGTCGGTCAAAAATGGAATATAAATGAAAAACAATTTTCGAAAATACATTTATTTTAAATACATCTAATTACATAAAATATAGACTAGTTTAAACGTACATAATATGCCTCAAAATGAGAATTAATTCATTACTAAACTAAAATATTCTTTGTCAATCCAATTCTAAAGATTAGCGCACACTTAGATTACAATGTTTTTTTTTGTCAATTGATACTTATAATATATTTTTAAATATAATCTGTTAGTGTGTAAAGTTGTTTGTAAAGTAAATAATACATTTGAAAACACATTTGATGTATGGAATAAAAATTTAAAGATTGTTTTTCGTCATCGGCAGAACAAACCAAAATTGGTACTCGAGTATTTGACAATAGCCATTTTTGGCCTACTGAGAGTTAATTTATTTACATTTTATTATCGTCTCATATTTTAAGGATGTATATATTGTTACTCAATTTAATATTACGTAAATACGTCATTTTATTTTTTTATAAACCTTGTACAAAAAATACCAAACAAAAACACATTCATGACGTTTGAGCCGCAACGCATTTTCATAGTTGTTAAGACTTTTGCGACGCAACCTACCTAAATACGCGAACTCCTTTAATGACAATTGTCATGAACAAAAATCCACTAATATATGCGCTTATCTTTAGCAGTAATACCACAATTTTTTTTTCAAACTACATACATTAAATTTATTTATTAATACAACAAACACACAAACATAAAAGCACAATTTGTTCGTTATGAGATCAAATAATAATAATAGCTTATTGAAGATAATGTTTTTATCACAAAAATGAAAACGACCGACTTCCATTTCTCAAGCATAACACAAAAACTACCAGCCAGATCTTTATCAAATTTATATGAGATGATGTCCAATGTGTTCGCAATTAAAAAAGAATCATCGAAAATACGCAAAAATGTACAATAAATCGTGAAGTCTTGTTCGTAAAAATATATAAACAGGGTGTTGGTGCCCGGTGAAACAATACGTTAAGGCCTTAATCTATATCACATTTCAAATCATAGACACATAATTTTGAAACGGAGATAGTTACTTTATTTTCCCATACAAAGTTGAAAAAATATTAATTTGTATTATTTTTGATAACCTACATTTAGCGTGTTATATCTATTATCACGAACACAGGCGCATGTATCCTGTTTAGAATGTGATTATTGTCCCGTGTATTATTATAATGTTCTATGATACAGGAGGTGACTAGCCGGCTTAAGTCTTTAGCTGTTGGTGTAGGTCAGTACGGTAGGGTTGATCATGCACAAATTAAGACGTAGTTTTGATTAGTGATAACTTATGATATATTATGCCTAGAAAACTCAGACTTGGTGGATAGCTTCTACATCAAGTATACTATTTGCTGTGAAAGTATTGTTTCATCGGATTTTAACACCCTGTATATAACATTTTTAAACACAGATCCAAAAGTACTTTTTCGATCTTAAAAATAATGAACCAGAATCATTCAAATCGAAAGACTTTTGAATCTGTGTTTAAAAATGTAAATTTTATCGAACAATATTTCACGATTTGCTATGCGTGTATTTATTTTCTACGTGAACCAATTTCGATGATTATTTTTTGGTACAAAGCAGATACTTTGGATATAATCTCATTTGATAAAGATCTGACTGGTAGTTTTTGTGCTATGCTTGAGAAATGGAAGTCGGTCGTTTTCATTTTTGTAATAAAAAAATTATTGTACAACATATTCGTTTATATCACCTACATAAAACTTATTTTATATCATTAATCTGTTTTTATAGAACCACGTAATAATATTGTCAATATTTTAATGCGAAAATGTCAATACTTCAGTCATTTTTTTAGATAATTTCATTTGGGACAAGAAATTATTGGAACGAAGTTCCTTATCGCGCGTTGTGTCGGGGGCTAGACGGAGAAAATTCTTACGAAAAGTTGTCACGACACTTTTTTGTTTTAGATGATTATCGCTAGATGGCGCTGTGATCAAAATCTTTTAAAACACGTTCCTTATCGCTCGTTACGAAAGGAGATACGTTTTAATCGTCTTATATAATCCCGTGACCTCTAAGTTTTTTTTCTCATAAATTGGACATTTATAAAACATTATTTCCGTTTATTCCGCAGACTTGGCAAAAGTAAACAAACCAATTTTGTCGCCCAGTTGAGTGGTTATGATATTGACAATATTATTGAGGGTTTTCGAATAAACTAAAAAGCTGTGTTTATAAAAATACTTCAATAATATACTTCACTGTGTATTAGATATATTTTCTATATATTTAAATGCTTTATACGTATTTAGACTAGTTTTATATCATTTTTACATAGTTTAGTTATTTAACTTAATAATAATACTTATCTTTGTAGATTTTAGGCGTATTTTAATTATACAGGGTGATTTTCTAAAGAAGGTACATATTGCAGGAGGGTGATGAGTACTCTGTTCTACGGAATATTACAAAAAATAGGTAAAATACCATTTTTTTTTTTTTTTAAATCTAAATTCGACAAAACTACCTCAAACATAAAAAGTGTTGACTAATAATGACCTCTAGTGATCTCGCGCACCCCACACCTCCGCCACACCCATCAGCTGTCGAAAAACCATAATTTTGCAAGAATTTTAGATATTTTTAAATTGCGATTACTAAGGCATTAAGCCACCTTCAATATGAACCCTCACTAAGAAATCACCCTGTATGTTTTTTTCCAAGTAAACTTGAGATATATTCTAAATGAAATTAAATTGTATTTATTTTACGACCAAAACATACTTTTCTGAATTATTTTTATAAAATTATTCTCATTTATTTATGTATCATCGAACTTTCAATCCGAATTTTCAATTTTAAGACTACCGTCAGCTGCGTCGTGCAAACGACAAGTTTTATATGAATTTAGGATATTTTTCAGAGAAGTTTATAAGACGTTAGACCGTATTATTTCTCAGTATCAATTCCAATTTTCAGTTTAAGACAGTCGTCAGCTGCGTTATGTGAGCGACAACAATTTTACACAAATTTTGGATATATTTCATCGGCGATTACTAAAACGTTAAATACTAATATTCCCTAGTTCATCTTTAAATATGTATCATGTAATGTAACTTTCACTCTCAATTTTTAAATTTAAGCTGTCAGCTGCATCATGCTAGCGACAACAATTTTACACGAATTTTTGACATATTTGAGTGGCAATTACTAAAAATTAAGAATTGTATTAATATTAATATCTGTACAATATTTTATTTCAAAGCCTCTTGTAAAGCACACTTATAACGGAGTTTCTTTCCTCCATTGAAAAGCGTTAGTTTTGACTGCGGGATTGGCAGAACTGGCACTCGCTGCCAATGCCACACCAGTTCTACGAATATTGGCAGCTGCGTTGTCTAAAACAAAGAAAAAATATCAAAAATAAGCTTTTAAGATCCTGGATATCATGTAGAAATAAAGAGCCGAGAAAGACAAGTAAAACGGCAAATATCAACACCCTGTATTTTGATGATGTCAATCGAAAGAATTACGAATAATCTTTTCTAACAAACATAGTGTCTAGAGCAGTTTTGGGACACCCTGTATATTACTTATGCATATCACGTGGTGTAATGGCGTCATGGCGCTGATCTGATGATGGAGTCGGTCATAGGAACTCTTGTGCTAACCAAGATAAACCTGTCGTGTTTGGTCTCGTTTTACTTGTATTAGCACTCTGATACATGATATCCAGGATCTTAAAAGCTTATTTTTTATTTTATTTGGTTTTTACTGTATGTAGTATGCAATAATTGTTAGGTGAATTGTCTCTAATTCCATTTAATTGTTTGTAGAAGCGGGTATTACATCGATTTAAAGGAAAGACTTTATAAGAGTGTTGTTAAATTCTTTTAATTTCATTTTTTATGAAAACGGTAATACTAGTGGCGCCATCAGATTTATTTCTCAAGAAAGTATAAAAGACGTGTGAACTATCGTTTAAATACAGTAGTCGACGTGCTTTCAAAGTGAACGGAGCAGGGAGTAATTGTGACTGAGTTTTGAAGGATGATTGTAATGATTTTGGAAGATGAATAAACTGTTATTGTGAACCAAAGAGTTATAATTGTTACTGAACTGAAACCCAATATAATATTATTTATTTTTATAAATTGTACAGTTAAAAAACTTTTGTATTGCCACTGCTGGTCTCCTCAGTAGAGGGAACAGGTATAGTCCACCGCGCGACCACAACGCGGGACTGAGCATATCATACAAGGATTTTTAGAATCCTTTTCCGATATGCAGGTTTCCTCATGATGTTTTTCTTCGTCGCTTTCAGACAGTGTTATTGAACCTGCGATCTCCCATACGAAAAGCAAACGGTTCAACCACTACCCCACCAAGACTCTTATTTCACGATTCTCTTTAAACGAGGTTTAAGAAAAGTCCTGTATAAGTAGGTGATAGATAACGGCCCCTCATTGTCCTGACATTGCAGAGGTTCATGAGCGACGGTGACCGCTTATCATCAGGTGGGCTGTATCTGTCCTGAAAAAAAAATGCTTACCTAGCCCATTTCGTACGTTGTTCACTAATCTCATCGCTGGATTGGTGACGATACCATTCCTCTTGTTTTTCCTGTAAATAAATAATAGTTAGATATTGCTACAACAATAGGCATGACGACAGTATCAAAGAGTCGAAGATTTAATGATATTAAAAGAATTTAAAATTAAGACTAATTTGGTTTTATTTAAAAACTTGAGATTAATAAGATTTGTAATAAAATAAAACATTACAATCGGCCATTTTGGCTGTGACGTCAACAACATCGGATGATGTCACGATTAGGTAAGCAATATGCAGTTGACGTTCTCTATTGGTTGCGCCATGACACTATTGCGTATGTTTACCTAAGCGTGACGTCAAACGCGACGCCATGACACTATGGGCTGTATTCGCGCACTATTTGAAATGAAATTCGAAAAATGGTTTAAAACCTAGTTAAACTTTGCATTGTTACCGAAATATGTGTGTTTTCGTAAATAGTAAACGTACCCACAATATGGAAGAGGATTTTAAAATCTTTCGTCATGCCTATTGTAGACCAATATTCTTCGAGCGATAGCTTGTCTAACAATAATCATTAAATTGGTTGCTCATTAAAAACTTTATCAATAGTTTTAGTAGACGCAATGGACATGATTCAGCTGTTACAAATCATGCATGCATACAGGGTGTAATTTTTTTTCAGAATAATTTTTAACAATACAAAAACATTGAAACATCACAATTACTTAGATATAACTTACAAAACCTTCATATATAGTATGAAATGGACTGTATCAATAGGCGGCCTTATCGCTCAAAGCGATCTCTTCCAGACAACCAAGCAAAGAAAAACAATTAATAGAAGAAAACGGAATTGTTTTTTAATTTCGTTTGAAATTTTCTCTTTCCAATCTTTATCTTTCTTTTTAGTAGGTAGACGAGCTAACAGGCCACCTGATCGTAAGTGGTTACCGTCGCTCATGTACCTCTACAATGTCAGGGGACTACGCTACCTACGACATGCTTTTAAGGACTTCAAGGTTACATTTCAGTTATTCATTTACAGAAATCAGTGTTTTTTATCAATTCATGAATTCAGTTACTAAACTATGTTTTTTTGCCAGCACCGATATTAAATGATGAATATGAAGATGATTTTCATAGTTAGAGCATCCGTGCATCAAACCGTTAAGCCCAGCGCTGATTTTGATTGTATGTACTCAAATGTGACGTCACTACCTTGATACTTACCTCATGTAAAATCTATACTAATAGTATAAAGAGGAAAGATTTGATTAACAGAATCGTTCGTGTCGTCGTGTTTTGAATAAGCTCCGAAACTTCTTGACAGATTTGAAAAAATCTTTCATTGATGGGAAGCTACACTATCCCTGAGTGACATCCCTAATTATATTAAAATTGCGAAAGTAACTCTGTCTGTCATTTTGTCTGTCTATGTGTCTGTTACGCTTTTCCGCTTAAACCTCCTAACCGATTTTGATGAAATTTGGCACAGGTTATCTTTTAATTGAAAGTGAGTTAGACGAAGTAGCGCGCGCCCGCTAGTTGGCTATATGTTGTTAAATCGATTCCAAAAATCAAAGTGATTCTAAATTGTATTTCGACAGGTCATTCAACCCACATCAGATGGTTCAAAGTTACAGATCCACCCTGTATATTATCTTGTATTGCGTAACGCGAGGCGTGCAGTTCATATAAGCAAATATGCATTGCATACCCTGGCTTATTCGATCATAATAAATTAACAATTAAAATCGGTCAAATTCTGTATACCTATTGTATCAACAACCATACAATCGTGAACCCGCGACCTCCCGTACGGAAGGCAAGCGCTTCAACCACTACCACACCACGACCACATTGAAATTTAGCACCAAGTCCCTACACCAAAGAGCAACGTCACATTAAAAGTGAAACAATCGAAGCTATTTCTATCTCTCTCACTCACGTTTTCTTAAATATCTTCCCTCTCGTTCTCCCGATACTCCCGAAAAGCTTGTTGCACGCAAGCTTCCCTTTTGTCGTCCATAATGCACTAACAATTATGTTATTTATATATACAGGGTGGTTGAA
Source organism: Trilocha varians (assembly GCA_030269945.2). NCBI lineage: Eukaryota > Metazoa > Arthropoda > Insecta > Lepidoptera > Bombycidae > Trilocha > Trilocha varians. The sequence goes on along the minus strand of AP028278.1, from coordinate 12,912,259 downwards.
TGATGGTACATATTGAAGGAGGATGATAAGTACTACAAACAAGATAATTTTGACAAACGTCCCGGTTTCCGATTGAGCTGACATTTGCAAGAAGTAAAATAAGTAAAAGTGAATATGTACCATCATTAAATTACACCCTGTACATAAAATTGCCTAGATTCATCTATTCCGTTAGTCTAATAATGACTACGCACATATTTTAACAAATTACAAATATATCAAGTATTGAACGGCTATCCTTGTAAAAACCTTGACAACTCCCTTTTCATCTATCTATCTAACTTATTTTACATTTTCCTACTAGGGATGTTGCGAATATCGATTATAATTGAACATGCGAATGCGGATGTTGACCTTTCAATCAAAAAGTTCAAGGTTTTTTACTGACAAGTCAGCTGTATCTTCCAAAAGTCATTGTAATTTATGGACACTACAATACAGGGTGATTTCTTAGTGAGGGTACATATTGAAGGTCATGGTAGCTGATGGTTATATACGACCAGTAAAAATATTATTACCAAAGAATATGGCTTAATGCCTTAGTAATCGCAACTTGAAAATATCTAAAATTCTTGCAATATGATGGTTTTTCGACAGCTGATGGGTGTGGCGGAGGTGTGGGGTGCGCGAGATCACTAGAGGTCGTTATTCAACACTCTTTCAGCCGAAATTGTTTATGTTTGAGGTAGTTTTGTCGAAATTAGATTTAAAAAATTGTAATTTTACAATTTTTTGTAATATTCCGTATTAGAACAGAGTACTCATCACCCTCCTGCAATATGTACCTTCTTTAAAAAATCACCCCGTATTTTACCTATCCTGGATCTACATGGAAGGTAGGGGGTAATTGCCTCCCCCACCAAATAATTGGAAAGGTCGTAGACCCACCGAGTTTGGGCTCATTTTAAAGGGCAGTTAAAGGCCTTTATTTTGGCTCTGTCAGGTTCCCTCTACATCCATACAACATGCTCCTAATTCTTGTCAAAACATTCGCATAACATTCGCATGTTTTTTGCGAAATTTCAAAAACAAAGTCAAAGTCATTTCGATACACTGTATCTATTATTAGAATGGACTTACCCCTCGTTTTTTTCAGTAGGTTTAGTCTCCCTTCCCAGTATTATTCTCATGTGTGTGTCTCTGTTGAAATGTGTATCTGCGAGTCCAGATTGTACTGTAGATAAACTTGGCGGTTGATTACCTGTTGAAGGAAAATAGACCTTAATAGTATGAAGTTAAGTTTGCTGCGGGATATTGTCATATGGATATTTTTCTTTATTTAAGGAAACAACAGTACAAATTAAAAATAAACTTGAGAGGTGTCAAGGGACACCCAGATAGAACGATGTTCCTTTCGATTAAAACGTATCTCATAATAAATATTTCCTGTAACGCCTGTATTTCGTAACGCGCGAACGTGTTTTAAAATATTTTGATCACAGCGCCATCTAGCATTAATCATATAATTATATATTTGCTCTGGCATTGCAGAGGTTCATGAGCGACGGTGCGCTTACCATCAGGTGGGCCGTATGCTCGTTTATCTACCTTGCAATAAAAAAAAATTATAAAACAAAATAAGAAATTGTTTTAAAAGATTTTGATGACAGCGCCATCTAGCTATAATCACCTAAAACAAAAAAGTGTCGTGACAACTTTTTCGTAAGATTTTTTTCCGTCTAGCCTCCGCACAACGCGCGATAAGGAACTTCGTTACAACTATGTCAATATTGTTACCGATATCGTCAAAATACCGTTTATCGAGAAATACGTCAATAAATTTAAAGTTGTCAGTATTTGATATAATAATATTGCCAATATTATTGTCAAACTCACCGACTCTAGCTCGCACCCGTATCTATGCGCTAGTATTGACAGTGTTATTGACAATATTTGTAATGCAATGTGAGTTTTTTGTGTTATTTCAAATGGTTAGTGTTTTTTTGTGTATTAAAATGTATTTGTATGTGACATTATTGGTAACATTGTCAATATTATTGTCAATACTGTAAACCAAATTTGCTGTTATCAGTACTACATTCATTTTTGCTATAATAAAATTACTTTTCGCCAACATTTTCCCTAATAATGTCAATACTACTGTCAATATTTATATCAAAATAACTTTTATCAATAATTATTAATTAAGTATCTTTAGCTATAAAAACTACCATTTCTCAATATTTACTTAAGTATTGTCAGTAATATTGTCAATACTATCATCAAACTCACCTAGCCCCTCCCTATGTTGCGTGGGACTACATATATCGCTGGTGGGGCTGCGCGGGGGGGAGGCGTACAGAGGACTAGCGTTGTCTCGCTCGCACCCGTGTCGCGCGTCGCGTCTCCTATCTCGCTCGCACACGTAGCCGCGAAGCTCGGCGTCTCGCTCGTGTGCTATGTAACTCCTGTATGGACAATTTGTTAAATAATTTGTTACCATCGTAACAGGTAATACTAAAAAAAATCATATTTTACTAGCAAATATTTTTTTTGAAATTACGTCTAAATCGAAAACGCCTCGTAAACGTCAAAGAAGTTACTGACGTCACACGTTCGTAAACAAAACAATCTGTCAAAAAGAATAAAATAAAGCCATTTCCAAAAAATCAGTCAAATGCCCTATTCGTTTTAAATATTAATCTAATATACAGGGTGTCCCAAAACTATGAGACATGAACGGGAAGTATCTTATAAACAAATAAAATCAGTTATTGTGACTAAACTATGATAGTTAGATATATCCTCTCGCGGACTTCTTTTAGATCTTACTAAGACCTAAAAACCCGTAGTACATCATTTTGTTCTATTTTCAATAGTTTTTGCAGCGTACGCATAAATAGGTTTTCGTTTTTACACCTTGTGTTACATATTCGATATTTTCATACTGATCCCTATTTTTTTCAAAATAAAATATATCTTAAGAATCATTCTATCTATTTAAAAAAATCGCATCAAAATCGGTTGCGTAGTTTTAACCCTTTCACGCTCACAGGAAATATTTTTCCCTTCTTCAAAAATCGTTATTGATTATTATTATTGATATTTATTTAATGAATGTCTAACGTAGGTACGTTGTGTTAAAATGTTTCCCATGAAATTAATAGGAAAATTAAATTTGTACACCCTACTATGTTTTTCTAGTGATATCTCTTACTTTACAGAATAACTTAAATATTGTGTAGTATTCGCATATTTAGTCTCAGCCATCTTATTGTTCTGAAAGGGTTAAAGATCTAAGCATACATAGAGACAGCGTGATTGTTTTATACTATGTAGTGATGTTGAATATATTTGGAGACGTGTGATGTTACCTCAGCTTGCTGTCCTTGTCTACCGCCTCGTGTTCGGGTATAGTGTTGTCTCGCTCCCTCTCGCTCCGCCTCGCTCTGCCGCACCGGGCCACTTGTTGCGCGAACGATAACGATAGATTTGACCTGTTCGCCTGAAAATTATATACAAATTAAGTTCTTGAACCGATTTCGATAATTTTACTAAAAGAAAGCTACGTACTTAGGCTTAAAATTAAATTTGTAGCCCCGCGTGGACAGACCTCCCACAAAATGGAACGACGCTGGTCAGGAGAAGTAGCTGGATACAGACAGGATCATTGTGGCAGGGTTTGGGAGACTCTGTCCAGCAATGAATGTCTATAGACTGATGATGATGATGATAAGACGAAATACAAAATAAAAAACTTGAGAAGTGTCATGGGGCACCCGAATAGAACGAAGTTCCTTTCGATTAAAAGATATCTTATAAAAAATATTTCTTTTCGTAACGCGCGATAAGGAACGTGTTTTAAAAGATTTTGTTCACAGCGCCATCTAGCCATAATCATCTAAAACAAAAAAGTGTCGTGACAACTTTTTCATAAGAATTTCCGTCTAGCCCCCTTTCGATAACGCGCGATAAGGAACTTCCAACATGTGTCTGTGTATGTACATACCTTATCATGTGTCTCCATATGTTCAAGTTCATGTGATATATGAGATCCAGCCGTTAAATTTGATGATGATTTAGTAGAGTTCGAGCTGTGAACGCTACGACGCTTGTACTCAGGAGAACCTGAATAAAGACAATCACTGTATAATAATAATTATTACAAAAATGAAAACGACCGACTTCCATTTCTCAAGCATAGCACAAAAACTACAAGACAGATCTTTATCAAATTTATACAGGGAGGATCTGTAACTTTGGACAATCTGACGTGGGGTAAATGACCTGTTCAAATAAAATTTAGAACCAGTTTTATTTTGGAAATTGGATAAAAAGAAATTTTCATCATAGTATGGAAGTCGCTACGATAGTCGTACGTTTTCCATACAATGTCAGAAAAAAAAGTTTAACCGATCCAAAAAATAAAAATGGTGCTAAGTTGTATTGCGACAGGTCATTCACCCCACCTCAGATTGTCCAAAGTTACAGATCCACCCTGTATAAGAGAATGCTCAAAAAAACTGCTTTCTAACAAAAAAAAAGAATCATCGAAATCGATTCATATACAAAAACGTTTAGCTAATTGTGAAATTTTGTCAGTTAATAATACACATTTTTAAACACAGATCCTAAATTTCTTGTTCTATCTTTAACAATGGGTCCTAAGTTCAGCCATTACCTTACATCTGACACCAGAATCATTCAAATCGGTCCACCCGAACTAAAGCAAACAAAATACAGACGAATTGAATACCTCCTCCTTTTTGGAAGTCGGTCAAAAATCTGACGTTTTGGGAAGTCATCACAAACTGTTTACCAGGAGTACTCTTTTTACACCCTGTATACAACAAGTACACTTACCAGCGCTCGGGGGTCTGTTAGCTAGAGGGGGGGCGGTAGGGGGGGCTGTAGGAGGGTTGTGATCACCAGTCGGCCATCGCTCCAACAAACGGCATATGTTCGCGTGACCTGCTCGCCAGGCAACCTTAGCCGGGGTACGACCTGGTTAACGTTGAAAATATCTGTTAAACTTGATATACAAGGTGATTTATTAATAATGGTATATATAGTATACAGAGTGTCCCAAAACTATGCGACATGAACGGGGAGTACCTTAAATATTTGAGATAGGATGCTTTTAGTGGTATAGTGTAAGTGTAAGAAATAGGGAGTAGGGAGTAAGAAGTAGGGAGTAGGGAGTAGAGTAGGGAGTAAGAAGTAGGGAGTAAGGAGTAGGGAGTAGATAGTAAGAAGTAGGGAGTAGATAGTAAAGAGTGGGGAGTAGGGAGTAAGAAGTAGGGAGTAAGAAGTAGAGAGTGGGGAGTAGGGAGTAAGAAGTAGAGAGTGGGGAGTAGGGAGTAAGAAGTAGAGAGTGGGGAGTGAAGAGTGGGGAGTGGAGAGTGGGAAGTAGGGAGAAGGGAGAAGGGAGTAGGTAGTGGGGAGTACGTATTGGGGAGTAGGGAGTAGAAGTAGAGAGTGGGGAGTGAAGAGTGGGGAGTGGAGAGTGGGAAGTAGGGAGAAGGGAGAAGGGAGTAGGTAGTGGGGAGTGGAGAGTGGGAAGTAGGGAGAAGGGAGAAGGGAGTAGGTAGTGGGGAGTAGGTAGTGGGGAGTAGGGAGTAGAAGTAGAGAGTGGGGAGTGAAGAGTGGGGAGTGGAGAGTGGGAAGTAGGGAGAAGGGAGAAGGGAGTAGGTAGTGGGGAGTGGAGAGTGGGAAGTAGGGAGAAGGGAGAAGGGAGTAGAGAGTGGGGAGTAGGGAGTAAGAAGTAGAGAGTGGGGAGTAGGGAGTAAGAAGTAGAGAGTGGGGAGTAGGGAGTAAGAAGTAGAGAGTGGGGAGTAGGGAGTAGACAGTAGAGAGTGGGGAGTAGGGAGTAAGAAGTAGAGAGTGGGGAGTAGGGAATAAGAAGTAGAGAGTGGGGAGTAGGGAATAAGAAGTAGAGAGTGGGGAGTGAGGATTAGGGAGTGGGGAGTAGATAGTGGGAAGTAGGGAGTAAGAAGTAGAGAGTGGGGAGTGGGGAGAAGGGAGTACGTAGTGGGGAGTAGGGAGTAGAAGTAGAGAGTGGGGAGTGAAGAGTGGGGAGTGGAGAGTGGGAAGTAGGGAGAAGGGAGAAGGGAGTAGGTAGTGGGGAGTACGTATTGGGGAGTAGGGAGTAGAAGTAGAGAGTGGGGAGTGAAGAGTGGGGAGTGGAGAGTGGGAAGTAGGGAGAAGGGAGAAGGGAGTAGGTAGTGGGGAGTGGAGAGTGGGAAGTAGGGAGAAGGGAGAAGGGAGTAGGTAGTGGGGAGTAGGTAGTGGGGAGTAGGTAGTAGGTAGTCGGGAGTAGGGAGTGGGGAATAGGGAATAGGGAGTAAGGAGTAGAGAGTAGGGATTACCACTCACCGCAATGATCAGCTTGCATCGGATCAGCACCATATTGTAATAAATATAGAACGCATTCTTCATGTCCTTCCTGAGCTGCTATACCTGATGAATATAGTAAAATTGTATTTTAGTTAAACGATAGTTGCAAGTCCTCACTTTTTGAAATAACGTCACACCATGTTACGCAACGCCAAACAATGTCAAACCGTTTTACGTCACGTGTAAGAGCGCCACTCCACATTGTGTCACGCCATTTTGTCACACCACTTTCGACGTGCCATATTGAGTCACACCACACCCTGTCATGTCATGTCCCGTCACGCCACACTCCGTCACGTATTCCTTACCGGTGTAGCTCCCTGCAAGTGCGATAGAGTCCGCGCCGTGACGCAACAACGCGTGTAACGCGAGCCGTCGTCCGCGCAACGACGAAGCGTGTAGTCATGTAACGTCACGTCAGATTCACTCCTTCTTTCGTCTCGTGGAATAGTGTCGCTGCATTTTGCACCATGATATTTTGCGTCACGCCACTTTCTGTCACGCCATTTATCAACGTCACCCCGCATTATCTCATGTCATGTTGCGTCACCTAATGTTATATTGCGTCACGCCATTTTACACCACTCCACATGTCATCACGTCATTTTCCGTCACGCAATTTTACGTCACACGAATTTCCGTTACGTCATTTTGCTTACCTAACGGCGTAGCTCCCTGCGAGCACAGCGCAGTCGGGTCCGCGCCGTGACGCAGTAACGCGTGTAACGCCGCCCGTCGCCCGCGCCACGACGCGGCGTGTAACGCGGTGCGCCGCGCTGCGTCACGTCCGTCCACTTTAGCGCCACCTATACACAAACAAACACTAAGGAAGCAACCAAAATAGGTATGAATTTCATATTGTTTACTTTTTAGTGACATTGTTGGCGTATCAGCCAAAATAGCCGATAGTAATATGTAGCTAACTCTTAGGACCTTACTCAATCCTTGTTTAAAGAAAGACAAGTCTGTAACAACTCATTACTGTCCACTGCTTCGCACGCGCCTTAAGCCAGAGCGACCGGGGGATGGTAGTGGGCGCTCCCCGACCCACGCTGGTTCTGACCCAGCGGGGTATTCCGGGGTGACACGAGGTCCCATCGCCGACCGAGAGAGCCGGTGGCCGTATTTGCCGGCGGGTACCGGTTGGGCGTCCGGGGGTGTCGCGACGGGAAAGTGTGCCGCAGTGCGTAACGCGTCGCGCCATCCCTCATAACTCCGTGCTGGGTTCTGGCCTCAGCCGGGATTCGGACGTTGAGTGTGAGCGGTTGGAGGTTTTAGTGAGGTTCAACTTCCACACACCCCACACACCTCACATACCCGCGAGGCGGGTGGGGACCCGGCGATTTCCTCCAACTAAAACAAAAAAAAAGCTGTCCACTGCTGGTCTCAGTAGAGGGATCAGGTATAGTTCACCACGCAACCACAATGAGGGACTGAACATATCATACAAGGATCATTAGAACCCTTTTCCTCACGATGTTTTCCTTCACCGTTTCAGCCAGTGGTTTTGTGTACATCAATATTTTAAAGCTAAGTTTCGAACCCACGACCTTCCGTACAACAAGCGGTTCAACCACTACCCCACCACTCCCCTAGTAGGTTTTTTAGTTAAAGGAAATCGCACAATGTTGAAGTTGAACTGAACCCCGGCTTAAGACCTAGCACGGCGTTACGTGGAACGGCACGACGCGTTACGCACTACGTACTCCCGTATAATAACTTACCAACTGTAATCAGTAGATTCACCATATCTGTATGACCTTGCCAAGCTGAAACGTGAAGTGGAGTTCGGCCCTGAAACAAGAATGATATTTTATCACCGTTCTAGCCCATAAGTCTTATTGATGTACCTATAATAGTATATTTTGGAACGAAGTTCCTTATCGCGCGTTATCGAAAGGGGGCTAGACGGAAAAAAATCTTACGAAAAGTTGTCAGGACACTTTTTTTGTTTTAGATAATTATCGCTAGATGGCGCTGTGATCAAAATCTTTTCAAACACGTTCCTTATGGCGCGTTACGTTAGGAAAAAAAAATAAGATATCTTTTAATCGAAAGGAGCTTCGTTCTATTCGGGTGTCCCATGACAACTCTCAAGTTTTTTTTGTGTAATTTTTTGTATAATTTCTTAGGCGTGTACAATCTGAACATTTGTGACGTCACTGCCAGCTGAGACTTAAAACCAGCGCTGGATGTTGGCATTGATTTTATAATCTATGTCGATATTCAGCAATACGCTGAGTCTCGGCTGGTTTGTGGTAAAAATGTAATAGGTATGATTATGTAAATTAAATTTTTGTTTTCTTTCATCTTTTGTACCATTTTTTTACTCACTACTACTACAAATAAAGTATGTCTTTGTTTTTTGTATTTATACTCTCATTTAACTTTATTACAAATTCATATTTTCATGTGTAAACAAATAATAAATGAATAAATAAAAAAATAACTTGAGAGGTGTCAAGGGACACCCGGATGGAACGAAGTTTAAACTAACTAATTATTATAACTTAAATAAAATATTTTAATCACAGCGCCATCTAGCGATAATCATCTAAAACAAAAAAGTGTCGTGACAACTTTTTCATAAGATTTCCGTCTAGCCCCCTTTCGATAACGCGCGATAAGGAACTTCGTTCCAAATGTCTATGTCTATTCGCATTGATATTTAGAGGTACAAGCCCACCTCGGCGTCGGCGGTGTGCACGCTGGCGCCGCACGTGGTGAGCAGGAAGCGCGCCATGGCCAGGCGGTTGTCGAGCGCCAGCACGTACAGCGTGCTGCGTCGGTCCGCGTCCGGCGCGTCCGGGTCGGCGCCGCGGGTGTGCAGGGCTGATACGGTTGAGAACTGACCTTCCAGGGCTGCCAACCTGATGATATAAATTATATTTTTTTTACGAAAACCATTTTATTTTTTCATTTGGAGGAATCATTGGATCCCCCACCCGCACCGCGCTATGTGGGAGTTGAACCGCACTAAAAAATTCCAACCGCTCACACTCAGCGCCCGAATCCCGGCTGAGGCCAGAAGGGACGGCGCGACGCGTTACTTTGCTTTTACCTCAAAGCAGTTTTCCCATCATGCGCCCGCTGATCGACGGGTGCTCCCCAGTCATCAATCAGCAGTTCCACCAGCCTCGTGTGTCCTTCTTGGGCCGCCAGCATCAAGGCACCTTTCCCATCGTTATCGGCTTCGTCCACCTTCGCGCCTGCTTCTAATAATGCTTCACATACTTCTATGTGACCTGGTGAAAATATATAGGATTTAAAAAAATGCTAGCTACCCTAAGAGAACTGTAATGGCTATAAAAAAATAGAAGTTGGTGATAAAAATTTGGGTATGTAAATTTGGATTTGTAAATTTGGGTTTGTAAATTTGGGTTTGTAAATTTGGGTTTGTAAATTAGGGTTTGTAAATTTGGGGTTGTAAATTTGGGTTTGTAAATTTGGGTTTGTAAATTTAGGTTTGTAAATTTGGGTTTGTAAATTTGGGTTAGTAAATTTGGCTATAAAATCAAAAAACATTGACAACAACAACAACACCTACACTATTCCCGTCGCAATTAACTACAATTTTGAAGTTGTCATTAATTGGCTCGGTTACCCTATGTGGTGATGTGCCCACCTTCAAATGCGGCATAATGCAGTGGTGTCCACCCAGAGTTATCTCTATGATGCTCATCCAATCCTCGATCCAGCAGTTGTCTCACCACCTCCACGTTACCTGTAGAGATGAGACAAATAGTGATGGGAAAAGTCGGGAAAATATTTAAGGAGTTTTTTATTTTTGCTATTTTTTTCGGGAAATTGTTTCACATTAAATTACTCTTGAAGCATTCCACACACTCTTCCACACATCCCAAACCTAATTCCTACACTTTTAAAAAATCCCCAGATTTCGGGAAAATATTCCAACACTCAAAAACCACTACAGTCACCTTAAACACACTTCCACACATCTCTGAAAACATTCCAACAAAAAAAAAATCTCCCTAAATTTTTCGGGAAAATCTCACCCTGAGCGGCCGCAGTACATAACACTGTGCGTCCTTCGGCATCCATTCCGTCCACGCACGCTCCCCAGAATAGCAGTAGCCGCACTGTATCCGCGTGTCCGGCGGATGCAGCCGCCCAAAGTGCGGTTCGTCCGCAACTATCACACGCCTCGATATCCGCTTCCGCTTCTAAGAGGAGTTCGCAGATTTCTCTGTAAGAAAAAAATTATTCAAAATCGAATAGCTATTAAAATTGACACATTAGAAATAATGTTTAGAATATCTGATATTAAAATAGCCTACAAGGTCGCCGACCCTCGTACACGTGCCGTTATCCAGCCGCTTACAAGGTCAAGGTCACAGTCGCACGCGTTGATTCGTTGGGAAGTACTCTCTCTGTCTAGATCAACGACCTCATCCCCTTATGCAGAATTGCAGAGATAACAAACAATGTAAACATTATAAATATTAATAATTAAATATGTATTCTAATTATTTTAGTTGAACGTTTTTTATAAAAGACTAGCTTTATTATATACTTGTTCCGACTCTTAATACGTGGGTAGAAGGAACAACAGGGTTTTTGTTACATATTGTATATGTATGTTACTCACGTGTGTCCCTCGAAGGCTGCGACTAATAGAGGCGTGGCCTTGTCTCTATCATGTACTGTGACGTCAGCGCCTCGCTCTAACAACAGCGCGGCGCACGCGGCCCCGCCCGCACAGAGAGAGGCTACTGATAGAGCTGTGCGACCTGCAAGAAGATAAATGTTGTATATATGGCTAGTAAACCCGTACTGTGGCGAATTTAGTACGTAAATATGTCATAATGCAGGGTGGATCTGTAACTTTGGACAATCTGACGTGGTGTGAATGAGCTGTCGAAATACAACTAAGCACCATTTTTATTTTTTGGATCGGTTAAACTTTTTTTTCTGACATTGAATGGAAAACGTACGACTATCGTTGCGGACTTCCATACTATGATGAGGTCATTCACCCCACGTCAGATTGTCCAAAGTTACAGATCCACCCTGTATATAACTGTCTTACCATCCTCATCAGCATGATCTATCGCCGCTCCTGCATCCAACAACGCCCGCACTATATCCGCGTGTCCCATATAAGCGGCTGCAATGAGCGGCGTGCGTCCTTCCGCATCCGCCCGGTCCGGCGCGGCTCCGGCCCGGATCAGGCGCGACACGACCGCCTCGTGACCGGACCAGGCTGCTGCTCTGTTTATACAAGGTAATTATTAAATCTATACTAATATTATAAAGCTGAAGAGTTTGTTTGTTTGTTGGCGCTAGTCTCAGGAACCACTGATCCGATTTGAAGAATTATTTCAGTGTTGGATAGTCCATTTAACGAGGAAGGCTATAGGCTACATTGTATCCCTCTGTGACGCAGACGAATTTGCGCAGGTCAGCTAGTAAATTATCAAAATAAAAAAAGGTGAGCCGTCACGGAACGCCTGGCAGATGTGAAACATCAACATTATTAAACGGTTTTATTTTGTAAAGTAATTTGCAGAAATAAATACATATAATTACAAATTATTTAAAATCGTGAAAATATGTTCGTTAAATAATAAAAATTAACTGCGGTTTTACGTGCGGCTATAGATGTTTCACATCAATAATAGGATAGGTGGTATCGATAAAATTTCAATGAATAACGACAAAAATACCAATCCAATTTTTAGAAATTCCACCAAAGATATTATCATAAGATAATTCAAAATAAAATGATATATTTCTCACCTAAGCGCTGTCCTGTTATCAGCATCAACGCAATCCACGTCGCAACCGAACTCCAATAAAACATCCACGACCTGTAATAAACCAGATATCAATGTTATACAGGGTGGATATGTAACTTTGGATAATCTGACGTGGGGTGAATGACTTGTCCAAATACAACATAGCACCATTTTTATTTTTTGCATCGGTTAAACTCTTTTTTCTGAGATTGTATGGAAAACTTACGACTATCGTTGCGGACTACTATACTATGAAGATTTTTTTTTTACCTAATTCCTAAAATAAAGGTGGTTCTAAGTTTTATTTACACCAGCTAACACAAAAAAATCACCCTGTATAAGATAACTAACCTCAGTGTGTCCAGCCCAAGCCGCAGCCCTAAGTGGACTCCATCCATCAGAATCCGGCAGGTCGGGAGCGGCCCCCCCTCGTAGTAGGGCGAGCGCACAGCCGGCCCGCCCGGCTCGAGCCGCTGTTTGGAGGGCCGATTCCGACCCGACGCCTAGTTCTGGGTGACGCTGAGAATATAACAAAAAAAAAAAAAGATCCTGGATATCATGTAGCAGTAGAGTGTTAGTTAATACAAGTAAAACGAGACCAAACACGACGGGTCTATCTTGTTTAGTACAAGAGTTCCTATGACTACTGACTCCATCATCAGATCAGCGTCATTTTGTCATATTATTGCATTGTCACGCGATATACATCTGCGTGCAAAATCGGAAACCGGGAAATTTGTCAATTTTAACTCGCAAGATTCCACCCGAACTTACATAGTTACATCCAGTGCAAGTTAATATAAAGCTTGTAAATGTCATCACCTTACCTTTAACAGCATTGTTAGAGTTTCTTCATCACCTCTCGCTACCAATTCATTGATGATATTAGGATCTAATATAACAGGTTCTTCTCTTTCTTCTAATGATTCTTCTAAAACTTCAGCATCAGTTTGTTCTTCTGTTGTTACCTGTAAATGGAGATTAAAACTCAAAAAGATTGGCTTAAAATGTTTTGGAACGAAGTTCCTTATCGCGCGTTATCGAAAGGGGGCTAGACGGAAATTCATATGAAAAAGTTGTCACGACACTTTTTTTGTTTTAGATGATTATCGTTAGATGGCGTTGTGATTAAAATCTTTTAAAACAATTCCTTATTTTGTTTTATATGATTAATGCTAGATGGCGCTGTGATCAAAATATTTTATTAAAAAAAATAAAATTTTATTACAATTCCCTCACTAATTAATCGAAAGGTACTTCTGTCCATCTGGGTGTCCCTTGACACTTCTCAAGTTTTTTTTGTCATGTAGGCAGGTGACCTGACGTACCATCATAGTACATAGTTACTGTCGCTCATAGACATTTGCAATGTTAAGAGTTCTTTTTTGGTGCATTGGTTTGTTTAAAAAAATCTTGCTCATCATAATCTGTATCATGATGTGGTTGTAAAAATATACACCGCCATTTTGCATTCGGCTACGGGCATCTTGAATTTAAAAATTATTGTCATTGTGACTCTTATCCACGCCACGCTACTTCACGCCACTTTATGTCATGTCACGTAAGGCAGTCATGACAAAACGTCACACCATCTTATGTCACGCCACACCAAGCTACTACTAAATACTGACCTGATCTTCCACCGTGGCTCCAAGCAAGGTAGGTGCTCTGGTCAGTTCATATAAAGCTCTTGCAACTCGTTTATCTTTGCACCACGCTACCGGCGCTCCTGTGATCAATTCCGGCATAATACTCTCTATAGACGCCGGACCTGTAATATTACAATAAATTAAAAAAGGCTTTTGAAATCCTGGATATTATGTGGAAGTAGTGCTAGCTAAGACAAATAAAACGACCAAAAACTTTGTCTATTTTGTTTAGTACAGGAGTTCCTATGGCTCGTTTATCTATCTTGGAATAAAAAAATTTGGTTATATAATTCATTATGAATATCTAAGGTAATAAGAAAAAAATCTCTTGAGTTTTAATCATTAGACCTAAAACAGACTTATTTTTGATTGTTCAGAAACCCAAAGTGATGTTCTATTTAGTGCTAGATTGTATGCAGTAAGTATGTTTGTATGTACTATGACACTCAATTAACTTACTGACCGTCAATTATGAAAAGAAAAACAAAATTTGAAAAAAATTTAAAATCTGCCTGCATTCATTAATACGGACCGGATCCGGCCGGATTGAAAATGATGCCGGATTGAAATCCCTAGTAACAACCCATTACTGTGGACTGCTGGTCTCTTCAGTAGAGGGATCAGGTATACTCCACCACGCGACCACAATGAGGGATTGTCAATAAAAAGTATCTAACACAATCAATAAAATTGCTAGTAGACTTAAAATTTACAATACCTCAACAAATAAGACAATTTTTCATCACAAAATCACAGAACTAAATAATAATTTAAAAAATTAGTATAATTTATTCAAACACTCGCGGTTATCTACATTACTTTTTACTTCTTAATTAAATAATTTCCAATATACAGTCTTCTCGTGACCATGACATTTGCAACAATTAAATTAATTAATTAAATATCGTGGTAAGAACCCGTTAATAATGCATGAAATTAATCAAAATATAAACCACACATTTTGCTAAAGAAACATGCTCAATCAAAACACAATTAAACACTGACTAATACTAATTAATCATTGGTAAATCTTCCTTAACTATTAACAAAGAAAAACCAACCATATACTTTATGAAATAAAGCATAAAATATAAACAATAGGTTATATTATTTATATTTCAAAGAAAATTCAACTTTATTATTGTAGTTTAAGTGTCATTTTTCAATGTTTTTCTATAGTTTTCAGACAGGAAACGATAAGAATATTGTAAATAAAAAAAAAAAAAAAAAAAAAAAAAACTTCTCTATGGCAACCGCCGTGTCAAGACGTCAAAAAATGTTTCAAAATAAATAAATGTAAATAAATTATAAAATATTTAATAATCAGACGATAAAACGATACAATCCTGTAGAAAACTACTGAAATAAAAGTCAGGGAAAAATTCAACCTAAGTATATCAGCCCCTTTGTGAAAATGACAAAAATTACAAAGAAACACAAATATGAGAAGAAACGTCATAAGAGAATGCCGGCGTGTTGCCTTAGCCTGCGCACAATCACCATCCAGAGAAGATTCGTCGCGGTCGTTAGGGGAAGGTAGTAACTCCCCGACGAGCCTCGAAACACCGAGCGACCACGAACCCCGGACAACAAGATCTGCGCGCCGGGGCCGCCCACCGGTCGGCTTGGGGTCAACGCGTCAACATGGCTCGTCTACGGCCCCCGCTACCAGTGGTGCAGTGCGCCAACGCATGAGATGGACCCCAGAGTTAAATAAAAATGTCATGCGGGCGTACTACAGGGCTACGGAGGGAGGAACTAACCTCACTGCGTACCGTTCAAGGTTGCTGTCTATGTTTCAGGTTCTTTGCCCAGCTGTGGACGTCACAGTGCAACGACTCTCGGATCAGGTGCGGGCCATTCAGCGACTAAAGTTACTGGATGAGACTGTACTTGACCGATTGCGCAATGAAGCACTGCCTGCTCCTTCTGAACCACAACCAACACATGTGGTAAATGTCACCGTCACCCAACCTATACCACCAGCGGAGGAGCTTCAGGTGCAGGCATGTGCAAGTATCCAGGACGATGAGCGTTTGAGGAGCGCTCTGGAGGACTCTATTCAAGAGTTTAGGTTTGTTCATCCATGCTCGCGGCCACGTTTACCGAGGCTGCCCATGTGTAAGCGTAATGTCTCGCTGGTATTGGCCCTGGACTGCATCTTAAAACCTTACTTTGAGTCGACTGAAGACCTTATCGACACCCACTCGGTTCTGTACTGCGGTGCGGTTGCTGTCTGTCGCGTGGCAGGGGTAAAATTCCCGAACCCTAACCAGACATACCGCCGACATGATGGTAAGCCGCAATGGCAGTGCAGAATCGAGAGGCGCATAGATGCAGCCAGGACCCTTATAGCGAAGCTTATTTGTTTCCAGGCAGGCAACACGCGCCCGCGCGTAATGCGATTCGTTGACCGAGCCTTCGCTGACACCGGTGTCAGCAGGAACGACTACCTGGCTCGTGTCGTCGAGCGTGTTGACTACTGGAAGCAGAAGGTTTGCGCATGGGCGAACCGTATTCGTAGGTATCGAATAAGATCGGAGCGGTACCGCTTGAATAGAGTCTTCCAGAGTAATCAGAAGAGTGTCTACAGAGACTGGGAGGCTTCTCGAGGAAGAGTTACCGATGGACACCCACCAGTTGATGAGGATGTGATGACCTCATTTTGGAAAAATATCTGGTCGGTGCCCATCGGTCACTCCGAGGGGGAGTGGACTGAGACGGTCGGGCGCGCGTGCGAGTCTATTAAAGATATGGACTCCATTACAATCACGCCGATTGACGTAGCTTGTGCGGTACGTTCGGCCCCGAACTGGAAAAGTCCGGGACCGGATGGGCTGCACAGCTACTGGCTGAAATGGATACGCAACTCGCACGGGCGTATGGCTGCTCAGTTTCAACAAGCCCTTGAGTCGGGAACCCTCCCAGATTTCATGACATCGGGAGTCACTCACCTGATATACAAATCTGGCAATACCTCGGACCCTAAAAACTATAGACCAATAACATGCTTACCAACCATCTATAAGCTACTTACATCCATCCTGAGAAACAAAATTCAAATACATATTTCGGCAAATGACATAATGTCACCTTCTCAGAATGGATGTAAGGTAGGATCCCGAGGTACTAAGGATTTGCTCCTCATAGACATGGCCATTACGCAACAAGTTCGTCGAGGCAGAAAGGGAGTACACATGGCTTGGATAGACTATAAGAAAGCGTACGATTCGGTGCCCCATTCATGGCTAATGAGAGTTTTAGAGCTTTATAAAGTACATTCCACGCTACGCTCCTTTCTTAGTTCATGCATGGGTCAGTGGTCTACGTTTCTTCGTCAACCAGGACATGTTGGCTCTCCGGCCTCCCCGAGCTTGATAAGGATAAAGCGGGGTATCTTCCAGGGTGACAGTCTGAGTCCTTTGTGGTTCTGTCTGGCGCTTAATCCTCTAAGTACATTACTTGGAGATTCAACGCTAGGCTACCGACTCAAGAGAGGGGGTGAGCCCATTTCACATCTCTTGTACATGGATGATCTCAAATTATTTGCTACTAAAAAACCAGACTTAATATCTTTACTCAAAATAACCGACAATTTTAGTAAAGCTATTGGAATGGAGTTTGGAGTAGATAAATGTGCGGTCATAGATATACAGAGAGGTAAAGTTGTAAACTCGGAGAGTTTGCAACTTAGCCAGAGTGAGGTGCTTAGATCTCTGTCTGAGTCGGAAACCTACAAATACCTTGGAATGTTCGAAGCTTTGAGTATCGTCGATGCAGATATGAAACAATCGGTGAGGGATCGGTTCTTCGGCCGCCTGATAAAGGTTTTGAAAAGCCTCTTGTCTGGCGGAAACAAAATCCGAGCCTTCAATGGTTGGGTCATGCCTGTACTGACGTACTCCTTTGGCATTCTAAAGTGGACGCAATCAGAACTGGATGCCCTGGATAGAAAAGTTCGGCGACTGCTGACGGCATACAGGATGCACCATCCACGCTCATCTGTTATGAGGCTGTATATACCTCGGAAGTGTGGGGGTCGTGGCATGTTAAATGCCAAGGATCTGCACAACCGAGAGATATACAACCTTCGGGAATATTTCCTAAAGGTGAATGTGGGTATGTACCGTAATGTAGCAGCAGTCGATAAAGGACTCACTCCGCTATCCTTAGCGAACGGGAATTGGCGAGCGCCGAAGGTGATGAGTGTGGCGGATCGCACGGACGTATGGAAGAGCAAGGAACTACACGGTCGATTCTACCGGGCCCTTACGGGTCCCGATGTAGATCAGTTAGCCTCCGTGGCCTGGCTACGATACAGTAACCTCTTCGGAGAGACTGAAGGTTTTGTCTTAGCAATTATGGACGAAGTTATCATGACGAACAACTACCGTAAATATATTCTAAAGGATGGGACGGTCGACATTTGTCGGGCATGTCACCGTCCGGGAGAGTCTATTAGACATATCGTTTCCGGTTGTTCCCGTCTTGCTAACGGCGAGTACTTGCACAGGCATAACCAAGTAGCTAAGATCATTCATCAGCAACTTGCTCTGAAATACGACCTTGTTGAAGCCGCCGTACCTTATTACCAGTATTGGCCTCAGCCGGTTCTCGATAATGGTCATATAACTCTCTACTGGGACCGATCTATTATCACTGACAGGACTATTGCTGCCAATAAGCCTGACATAGTGATAATAGATCGGGATGCGCATCGGGCGGTGCTGATCGATGTCACCATTCCACATGACGAGAACCTTGTGAAGGCAGAAAAAGAAAAACTGCTAAAATATTTGGACCTGGCCCACGAGGTGACCGACATGTGGCGTGTTGAATCGACCATCATTGTTCCGATCGTTGTATCTGTGCACGGTCTAATAGCGAAAAGCTTCGACCGACATCTAGAGAAGCTTTCGCTCCCCGGCTGGGTAAAGGGCTTGATTCAGCGCGGCGGTCGTTCTTGACACGACACGTATTGTGAGGAGGTTCCTCTCTCTTGAGCCCTGACCACTGATGGCTTGGGTCGTAGACCTCGTCTTCAGTGGGTCTCTGTTTTTTATATTGTATTTTTAAATTTATTTCCTTTGTTAATTTTTTTTAAAAATATAATGTAAAAAATAAGTGTAAATAAATATATAGACAAATTGTAAATAGTATTAATGTGAGTGAAATAATAGAATTCGCGATAAAAACATACACGAGGATGTCATACAATGGAATTTATTATGATTTTATGACATCGGAAGTATTTACAAGCTTTATATTAACTTGCACTGGATGTAACTATGTTAGTTCGGGTTGCAAGCTAAATTTGACAAACTAGCCGATTGAGCTGACATTTTGCACGTTGATGTATATCACGTGACAATACAATGGCGCTGATCTGATGATGGAGTCGGAAGCCATAGAAACTCCAGTACTAAACAAGATAGACTCGTGTTTGTGCTCGTTTTACTTGTATTACCTAACACTCTACTGCTACATAATATCCAGGATCTTAAAACCTCGTATTTAAAAAGTTTTCTTAAAAATTAGGGGTTTGCGAATATCGTTCGAATCGAATAATTCAAACCTTCGAATTATTTGACTACGACGATGCAATCTGACATCTAGCCCATTCAAGATATTATCTACAAAATACAAATGCTTGTCCTATTTCCGATGCATTTTCGAATATTCGTCGAATTTCAAATAATTCGATTCGAAACGAATAATTCGTAAGTTTGAATTATTCGCACACCCCTATTAAAAATATATTATTCTTTCTTTCTTATTCCCTTTACACAATTTTTGTCATAACATTCACATAAGTATTTGCCAATACAATTATTCGTTACATTCCTAATCTTACACCGTAAATGACGTCTTAACTCTTCCTCTGTGACGCAGACGAAGTTGAGCACCAATAAATAAACATCCGTGTTTAATACTCACCATTAGTTTGTCCATTTTCATCATTTTCATTCGTATCTTCAATGTCATTCGGTTCAATTTTCTAAAAAGTAAATAATCGATTAATTTTAAAATATGCTTGACTTGTCCTTCTTCAAACGAGGCTTGAGGAGGGTCCTTAAAGTTAGGTCGTAGGTAGCGACCCCTCAGTGTCCCCTGACATTGTAGAGGTTCATGAGCGACGGTAACCACTTACTATCAGGTGGCCCGTTGGTTATTGATGTGAAACATCTAATAACTTAAATAAAATATTTTGATCACAGCGCCATCTAGCGATAATCATCTACAACAAAAAAAGTGTCGTGACAACTTTTTCATAAGAATTTCCATCTAGCCCCCTTTCGATAACGCGCGATAAGGAACTTCGTTCCAAAAATTCATAAATTTTATCATTTAATGATAATAAATGTTTATTCCTGTATATTACTTTTACAAAATAATGTCGATTTTTCACATCTGCCAGGCGTCCCGTGACGGCTCATATTACCTGTGTTATTTCCAATCTTCTGGCATCGTTTTTGAGAGCAGACTCGACGTCACAAGAAGAATCTAACACCCAGAGTAACACTAACGTATGGAGATCTATTTTATCTTCTTCGCTGAAAAGAAAATAAAAAATATACAGGGTGTATGAAACTTCCGAAAACGGAGGCTGGGTACTAGTGACACCTGGGATATTAAGCTTTTTGCAAAAAAATGCTGAATGGACCGATTCTCTGGCTTATCATCACAGGTGTCACTAGTACTACCACCAGCCTTCGTTTTCGGGAGTGGTCTGTTTTTTTTTTTACACCCTGTATTAACAAATATTAAAACCATATTAAACATACTAGAAATATGATGAGAGAGTAAAAATGGCAGCAAATTAGATTTACAAAAGATGAAATATTTTTTAACGCATAGCACAAAAATTAATAGTTCGATTAGTATTAGTAACAAAAAAAGAATCATCTAAATCGGTTCATCCTCAATAACCGCAAACACCCTGTATAATATATTATATTAAGTATTAGATAAAGCATTGTTGTATTACCTTTTAGTTTTCTTTTGAGTTATCAAATGTTGTTCAAGTTGTGTCATGTGATATACATAGTTTTGTATCTCCAACGCTGATAACCTAAAAATAATAAAATAAAAACTTGAGAGTTGTCATGGGACACGCGAATAGAATGAAATTCCTTTCGATTAAAAGATATCTTATAATTTTTTTTCCTAACGTAACGCGCGATAAGGAACGTGTTTTAAAAGATTTTGATCACAGCGCCATCTAGCGATAATCATCTAAAACAAAAAAGTGTCGTGACAACTTTTCGTAAGATTTTTTTCCGTCTAGCCCCCTTACACAACGCGCGATAAGGAACTTCGTTCCAAAATTGGTGCCTATATTTTACCTATACTTATAAGAGAGGTGGTGCTTGCCCCAAATAATTGTTCCCACCAAATAATTGTTACCCACCGAGTTTGGGCTCATTTTAAAAGGCAGATGGAGGCCTTTATCTTGGCTCTATCAGATTCCCTCTACATTAAAAAAAAAGATGTTTATTGTGAGTTAAATCCATTACACATTTGAGAGAAAACTTATACTAAATACACACAGGATTCAACTTACAGATGTGCCTGAACAAGTTACCAATGGTCCTCACACTACGCCAAGCCTGTATCGTGAGGACCAGCTAAATGAAGTGTTACATCGATGGGTCCTACGTATAAGGGCCAAAATGCAGAATGACAATTTTACAGGAGAGGCTGCCAAAGTTTAAACTTGCTATAACTTTAGATTGATAAAACCGACATTTATGAAACTTTGATTGTTTGCTAAGACAACTGTTCTCCTTATATATATTACACTGTTTTATGTATATACATTTAATAGTTTTTTTTTTACTGCATATTGGCCCTTTTACGTTACTTTTTGTTAAAATTATTGATATATAAAAACACCATAAAAGGGCCAATGTGACAAATTGGCCAAAATACGTGTATTATGCTAAATTGCATAAAATAAATATTTTTGCTCATAAAATCAATCTAAAGTTATAGCAAGTTTAAACTTTGGCAGCCTCTCCTGTAAAATTGTCATTCTGCATTTTGGCCCTTATACGTAGGACCCATCGACATAGTGGAAGCTGGGCACAGTCAATCACTAGCAGAGTGATAAAACTTAATACTAGTGATAAAACATGAACGCAATGTCCTTTTGTCAAAACATTCGCATGACTTGTTACCAGTGCAAGTTTATATAAAGCTTGTGTCATTACCGTTTGGCTATGAGCGTGTAGTACATGGCGAGTGCGGCGTGTCCGTCCGTCACACAACACAAGTACCGCCGCGTGCAATGCTTCACGTCCAACAGCCAGGACGCGAACGAGTGATGAAATATAGACAGATAACCTGTGCTGGTTTCTATCACTAATATCCTGGGGAAAAAATACATCAAATTATCTGTAGTCATAGACTTATTCAGACACTCGCGGTGTTTTTTTAATTAATTAAATATCGTGGTAAGAACCCGTTGAAAATGCATGAAAGTATTATAGAAAGCCGCGAGTATCTGAATGAGTTTATAATGTCTAAACTTTGTCAAGAATAAAACAATAACTAACACTTTAACTTTATCAAATGTATATGGGATTACATCAAAAGTATTATTTTCTAACAAAAAAAATTGGTTGCCTGTAAAGTCGGTATACGGGCGAAAGTTTTACGTGCCAACGACTCGGGCATGGTTAGCCCGCCTAAGAGCGAGAGAGACAGACATATCAGTGACGCGACACGCGTGCCTCTCACTCGCTCTCATTGTGAGCGCATAACGTGAGCGGAGCGTAACGCAGTGAAGTGAAGTGTCACCCCCCAAACCAATTTATAAGACGTTGTCACGTCAAAAAAAACCATTCAAATCGGTCCATCCTAGAAAATAAACTGTGTCATTTACTATAGCTACGATAAGTAATTAAATACCTTCTCAACAGATGCACTCTTCTATTGAAATCTTCTCTCGTGACGCTGTATTCTTTAGTTAGAAGACATTTATATAACATTTCTTCTGTGACACCGCAGCGGGCGGCCAATAATACATCTAGTAAAAGACGGACCTAAGAAAGAGAAAAATATTTATATTAGAAATATTAATAATCCCTACTAATATTATAAATGCGATAGTAACTCTGTCTGTTACGCTTTCCCGCTTAAACCTCTCGATCGATTTTGATGAAATTTGGCACAAACAATCTTTAGACCCTGAGAAAGAACATAGGCTACCTTTTGATTGAAAGTGACACAGACGAAGTTACGCGGTTATGTATTAAAAAAATAAATGTGGGCTATCAGTGATATTAGGTCAAAGGGAGATCTCGTTGCGGGCGAGGTAGTGTATGGTGGTCAGGCCGAAGCCCGCTGTAGTAGATTTCAGATGTCGTATATATGCGAAGATTCTTGCAAATATCGTAACCGCGATTCAAAATCTCGCGCGCTATTATTGGTCGCCACAAGAAATAAATAATAAAGGAAAACTTTTTGAATGCAAGCTTTTAAGGTGGATACCACGTAGTAGAGTGCTAGCTAATACAAGTAAAACGAGACCAAACTTAGTCTAGTTTACAAGAGTTCCTATGACCACCGAATCCATCATCAGATCAGCGCCATTTTGTCATATTATTGCATTGTCACGCGATATACATCTGCGTGCAAAATATCAGCTCAATCGGAAACCGGGAAGTTTGTCGAATTTAGCTTGCAAGATTACACCCGAACTTACATAGTTACATCCAGTGCAAGTTAATATAAAGCTTGTAATGTTAAATCACCTTTGTAAATCGTCTCCCGTGAAACAATCTTTGCGCCAACCACAGATAGAGTCCATTTAAAGTACTCGGTATCTCTTTTATTTCTCGTAGAGCTATGAAACCATCTGCGACGCCATCTAAGACCTGAAATAATATGATGATAAATACTAGATACGCGATCATAAATACTAGATACGCGATCATATAATACTGGATACGCGATCATAAATACTAGATACGCGATCATAAATACTAGATACGCGATCATAAATACTAGATACGCGATCATAAATACTAGATACGCGATCATAAATACTAGATACGCGTTCAAAAATACTAGATACGCGATCATATAATACTGGATACGCGATCATAAATACTAGATACGCGATCATAAATACTAGATACGCGATCATAAATACTAGATACGCGATCATAAATACTAGATACGCGATCATAAATACTAGATACGCGTTCAAAAATACTAGATACGCGATCATATAATACTGGATACGCGATCATAAATACTAGATACGCGATCTTAAATACTAGATACGCGATCATAAATACTAGATACGCGATCATAAATACTAGATACGCGATCATAAATACTAGAAACGCGATCGTAAATACTAGATACTCGATCGTAAATACTAGATACTGGATCGTAAATACTAGATACGCGATCTTAAATACTAGATACGCGATCATAAATACTAGATACGCGATCATAAATACTAGATACGCGATCATAAATACTAGAAACGCGATCGTAAATACTAGATACTCGATCGTAAATACTAGATACTGGATCGTAAATACTAGATACGCGATCGTAAATACTAAACATACGGTTTTTCAAGTACATTATTACTCAATATTATATTATACCTTTTCTAGATACAGTAGACATCCATCGCTTTTTATTCTGAGATGATCTAAAGCCGCTGCCGCAGCCGCCGCAGCCGCTGAATCGCTTGAAACACGAGCCCTAATAAAACAATGATACTATTAGAAAAACAGATTTGAGGAGGGTCCTTAAAGTTAGGTCGTAGGTAGCGGCAGAGGTTCATGAGCCACGGTAACCACTTACGATCAGATGGGCAGATGGTTCGACATGGCAATAAAAAAAAATTATAGATTGACCCGACGAAATTTTAAATATATCCGTGCAGTAGTTTTCGAGTTTATCCCGGGCAAAGCTGACTTTTTTACCATAGTATTGGTAAGAATTCCGAATCGCGCCGTCGTTGTATACAACACTAGCTTGACTTGGATGAGTGATTTTTACAGTTTTGATTTTCCTATCATTTTATTATACAGGGTGGATCTGTAACTTTGGACAATCTGACGCGGGGTGAATGACCTGGCGAAATACAATATAGCACCATTTTGGAACGAAGTTCCTTATCGTGCGTTGTGTTACGAAAAGTTGTCACGACACTTTTTTGTTTTAGATGATTATCGCTAGATGGCGCTGTGATCAAAATCTTTTAAAACACGTTCCTTATCGCGCCTTAGGTTAGGAAAAAAAATTATAACAAATCTTTTAATCGAAAGGAACTTCGTTCTATTCGGGTGTCCCATGACACCTCTCAAGTTTTTTTTTATTTTTTGGATCTGTTAAACTTTTTTTCTGACATTGTATGGAAAACGTATGTAGCGCGCTACTAGTATTGTAGTTAATTATTATTACAAGTGTGTGTACGCGCCGCATCCCTCGGTCACGGGCAGTCGATCGGAAGAATTTTTTTTGTACAGATCATTCACCCCACGTCAGATTGTCTAAAGTTACAGATCCACCCTGTATGTATAGTTACCTCAGTCTGGGTTCCGTATCGAGTCGCGCGAGTACATATCGTTGTACATCGGCTGAGACGTGCGCTCGTTGTAGTTCATCTAGAGTTATCTTGCGGAACCCTAATTAAATATAAAGAAAAAATATTTATTCAGAAATTATATTAAATACTAATTACTCTTTCGCGTCGCATACTGAAGAAATAAGCTGGTGGTAAGATGGTGATAATGGTGGTGGCGATGGTGGTGGTGGTGATGATGGTGGTGGTGATGATGGTGATGTGGTCGTGGTGGTGGTGGTGGTGGTGGTGATGATGATGGTGGTGATGGTGATGATCGTGGTGGCGGTGGTGATGGTGATCGTAGTGGTGCTGATGATGATAGTGGTGATTATGATGAGGTAATGATGACAGTTATGATGATAATAATAGAACATAGCAGTGATAATTATTATGGTGATGATTCTTCAGATGAGTATTATTATTCATCTAATTATATTACAACACATACCTGTGAACATCTTAGTGAGATGCCTCGAGTGTCTTCTAGCCGTACAGAGCAGCAACAACCACTGCGGGAACAGATGTTGTTGTCGCGCCAACAACGACGCCACGGTGCTGGCCGACTCCTCGTTACGGACTGAGGAGGCTGTGGTACCTATCATAGATACAGGGTGTATAAAGAGCACTCTCGAAACGAAGACTGGTGTTAGTACTAGTGACAATTGGGATGTTAAGCTTTTTGCAAAAAAAATCGTCTGAATGGAGCGATGTCCTGGCTTATCATCACAGGTATCACTAGTACTACCACCAGTCTTCGTTTTCGGGAGTGTTCTGTTCAGAGCTTTATTACATCAAATGTATGCCTGTAAAAGTCGCATCAAAATGGCTGGACCATTTTATTGGACCGAGGAAGCCGTTGTACCTTAAGACTTCATTTTTTTTATTTCTTTATACAGGGTGTATCTGTAACTTTGCACAATCTGACATGGGGTGAATGTCCTGTCGAAATACAACTTAGCACCATTTTTATTTTTTGGATCGATTAAACTTTTTTTTCTGACATTGTATGGAAAACGTACGACTATCATTGCGGACTTCCATACTATGATGAAATTTTTTTTATCCAATTCCTAAAATAAAAGTGGCTCTAAGTTGTATTTCGACAGGTCATTCACCTCACGTCAGACTGTCCAAAGTTACAGATCCACCCTGTATATCATATTCTTTGATTATCATATTTTACTGGTCGTATGTGACCATCAACTGACCTTTAATAAGTTCCATCATTAACAAACCACCCTGTATATCTAACAAAATATCTAAAATTATTTCATCAAGTAAATGACTTGATGAAATAATTTTCCTACTCCTATGATTTTCCTACTCCTTCTATCATCTTCTGATTAAATTCGTTGCGGGGTCCAAGACAAGTTAGCTTTCCCTCGTGTTCCTGGGCTTCACTGCTCAGAGTCATTACGATGGTCGCCGCTGTGGATCCCCCCTACACAGGAGTTACAGTGGTGGGAGTGAGAGGTGGGCAAATACCCGAAAAAGTAAATGAAATCTATATTACCTTCCAAAGAGTCCTGATCTATAGCATCTACCAACAAAAACAAGCATTGTTTCGGTGGCTCTATCTCCAGTAGAGGAAACAGCAAAGCTTTCTTGAAACACTCGTCTGGATTCTCTTCTAGATTGTGAGGTAATAACGCCTAAAATAACATCTTAGATTATACCAGAAACATTGACAATACAAGCTTTTAACCTGGATATCATGAAGCAAAGTGTTAGCAACAAGTCAAACGAGCCCAAACTTGGACTATCTTGTTTGAAATGAAATGAAATACTTTATTTCAACATTGATGACGTACTCATTCTTGTTGACGTCAAAATTTAAAAGCTACCACCAGTTCGGACACAAAAAATAATAATTGTAGCCACCGTCCTGAGAAGAACTGGCAAGAAACTCAGCGGGCATGTCTTTTTTATAAAATGAGCTGATTTTTTTTTAAGTATTTTAACAGTATTATACAATTTTACCTTCAAGATACAAAAAAAAAAAACAAAAAAAATAAAATCGAACAAAAAATAATCGAAAAAAAATCGATTTTAGCACAAGAGTTCCTATGACCATCGACTCCATCATCAGATCAGCGCCATTTTGTCATATTATTGCATTGTCACGCGATATACATCTGCGTGTACAATGTCAGCTCAACCGGAAACAAGGAAGTTTGTCAAATTTAGCTTGCAACCCGAACTTACATAGTTACATAGATCTGATGATGGATTCGGAAGGTGGTCATAGGAACTCTTGTATTAAACAAGATAGCCCTGTCGTGTTTGGTCTCGTTTTACTTGTATTATAATTAGCTAGCACTCTACTGCTACATGATATCCAGGATCTTTGTTTTCTCAAACACACTGACCTGCTGTATTTCCGGTTCCGCTAACAGCTTATCGTAATACGCATCAGCGATCACCGTCCTCGGGTTAACTGGTAGACTTGGTATGGGAGGCGGTTCATCAGAACCCTGGCTCCTCTTCTTCTCCAGAAGCACCTCCAACTCCGGGGGGTCTTCATCAGCGTTCATGAGATTCGTGTATTCTGGTAGCTCTTGGGTTTTTGTATCCTTTTTGGGAGAGTTTTCCGCTGATTTGAGATCGCTTTTGTTGGGGTACCTGTATTTGATTAGAATTTAGTTTGTGTAGAAAACGTACGACTATCGTTGCGGACTTCCATACTATAAATTAAAAATTTAATCCAATTTCTAAAATAAAAATTCTAAATTTTATTTCCACAGGTCATTCACTCCACGTCAGATTGTCCAAAGTTACAGATCCACCCTGTATGTTTACTACTTTACTCTTCAATACGTTGCATGTTTTTAATCACCCTGTATAACAGAAAATATCATTTCAACTAAATTACCTAAAATTAGCGACAGGAATCCTAGATTTAGGCGGGCTGTTCTCAATCTTCTCGTTCTTCTGTTCTGTAGACAGACTCTTCTGAAGTGTGGGTACTTTTTTCTCGCTTAAAGGCTCAGAACTTTGCCGTAAAAGTCTAGAATTTCTCAGTTCTTTCGATTGTCTCTGAGATATGTTTCTTAGGAAGAGGTTTTCGTGGTTCTCGTAAAGTCGAAAATCATCTGTTTGTGTTTCGTTGAAAGGATTTGCTGGCTTCGTTTGTCGAGGCAAGATTTCTGGGAGCTGTTAAATAGATAAGGTTTTATTAGTGAATTTCTTACTGGTAAAACTGGCAAAATGACGAAAACCGTTTTTTTTTTTTTTGAACGAAGTTCCTTATCGCGCGTTGTGAAAGGGAGCTAGACGGAATTTTTTTTACGAAAAGTTGTCACGGCACTTTTTTTGTTTTATATGATTATCGCTAGGTGGCGCTGTGATCAAAATCTTTAATACACGTTCCTTATCGCGCATTTTGAAAGGAAATATTTTTTATAAGATATCTTTTAATCAAAAGGAACTTCGTTCTAGTCGGGTGTCCCATGACACCTCTCAAGTTTTTTTCCCCAGAAATTCCGTAACGCAAAAAAACCTAAAGCTCCAGTCATACGGTGCCTCGGTGTGTTGGTCAGGGCCATAGCTTTTTGTGTCTGAAGCTCAGAGTTCAAATCCTGGTGTCAACATATTTTTTATTGTTTTTTATTTTTTTGTGTTTTTATTTTTTAATGGAACCAATCTTTATTGTGATTTTGTTTTTCATTACTACTGAGCGAAGCTCGGTCGCCAGGTACTCTATATAAATGTACATCGCGTCTTCTAATAAATAAATAATTATAATTGCATAAGTTGATACAAAATGCTATGCAATAGCTTTACCGCGGCAGTCCCCGAGTGCCACACGTTTTTTTTTTTATTTGACTAGTAGTACTCACATCGTCCACGGCGCTGAGTGCGGCGTCGTCTATCATAGAGTCGAGGTAGGCCTCTCTCTCGTGGATGCGGTCTATGGTTCGAGTCCGACGACCGCCGCTACATTCCTCCTCGTCTGTGCGTTGGTCTGAAAACAAATAGAATCAAATCAAGTCAAATTTTATTGTATAAAAGTTTTTTTTTCACAGTTTAACAATCATTCTTATATTGCTTTGGGTCTCGCACCAAGCTGAGCTTGTGTTGAGAGACTAGTTTACAGAAATATATAAAATACAATTAACAATAAATTTCACACATAATACAGTACTTAATCAGCGTAAACTAAAGTGTAACTTTGGACAATCTGATGTGGAGTGAATAACCTATTGAATTTTGTCTTTATTTTTTGTAAAAATAAAACTTTTAAAACACGTTCCTTATCGCGCGTTACGAAAAGAAATAATTTTTATGAGATACGTTTTAATCGAAAGGAACTTCGTTCCATCCGGGTGTCCCTTGATACCTCTCAAGTTTTTTTAAATTAGAGATGTTTAGTTATAAGATTCAAAATGTTTGTACTGGTAATTTAATATTTAAAAAAAAGGTAATAGAATAAAGGTTTTTTTTTTAATATTAATCAATAAAGTGAATTACCTTCACTATCAGCTAATAAAGGCTTAGAACTCTCCTCGTTATCATCACCCAGCTCCCGAAAACGAGATATAAGACGTTCCTCTTCAGAATTATTTCTGTAACAGACATTAATATCATTATTTATAGGAATTTATTTTCCGTGAACTGTCAAAATGCATGTAAAATTTATCAAGTCAATGCTGGTAAGTAAATTTGAGAGTAACGCGTCGTGCCGCCCCTCATAACCCCGTGCTGGCCTCAGCTGGGATTCGGACGCTGAGTGTGAACGGTAGTGAGGTTCAACTCCCACATATCGCGGGTGGGAATACGGTGATTTCCTACAACTCAAAAAGAAACAAAAAAAAAAATGTAAATTGATAAGCCAGTTTTCCGCCTCACTATCCAACCTGACTATCAAGCCCACAATCTCTCCTAATCCTTCATCCCATCGCCAACCCATCTCCATTGTCCGCCTCATTGTTCCGAACTGACCTTACTATACCTCCGGCTGTCCCCCTCTACTACCCATTATTCACCCCACTATAATTACAGTGTCCGATCTCACTTATCATCTCGCTAATCCTGTTTTTGCGAAAAGTCCCTGTCCGCCCCACTATCCGCCCCGCTATCCGCCCCACTCTACCTAACACACAATACAATCTCACCTATCATCTCGCGAGTCCTGTTTAGGCGAGAGGTCCCTATCCGCCCCACTGTCCGCCCCGCTATCCGCCCCGCTGTCCGCCCCGGGGACGAGTGGTCGCCGTGACGAGTGGCTCAGTATCTGCATCGCTAATGAACGAACGAACTCGCCCGGTCGTAGGCTGCTTTCAGTATTACTCTGAAATCAAATCATAACTTCGTGTGCGTCGCAAAGGAAGGAAAAGAGAAACTTTGATATTTAAATGTACCGAAAATAATCACAAACCCGCTAAATAAATAAAACATTACACTCTTACAAGTAAAAGACAAATCTTTACGACCATCTTTTTGAAATATTTTATTATGAGGGGGTCAAAAGTCGCTCCAAATGGTTCGTGTAATGTTACACGGTGCTGCTTGCTAGTTCTCTTTCTAGAACTTGGCTTGGCAAAATTTGATTTTATCCAAAATTGTTTTTTTTTGCTATCGTGTCGTTTCGTGTATTGGGGTTTTAGCCTTTTATTTTTCTTTCCAGACCGGAATATAATATTTCTCTCACATCTATAAACCACTAACCTGTAAGAAATGTCTCGCCAAAAGTCTTCTATTCAAGGCCCTCTGCTGCCTGGCTTGTGGACCCTGCCCTGGTTCACTCAACTCATGACAAAGAGCTGTCTTTCCACTACCAGCGTCACCTGTTACAGAACATTCTAGAATATAACATTCTGACTACAGAATTAGCTTCAAAAATCATCATCATCATCAGCCTATAAACGTCCACTGCTCCCCCAAACCTCATCACAACGGCCAGTCCTACACTGTCCGTATTCAGCTACCTCCCGCGATCGTGACCAGGTCGTCGGTCCATCTTGTGGGAGGTCTGGTCGCTGCACCTACCAGTTCGTTGTCGCTATTCTAGAACTTTTCTTGTATATGTAGGTGATAGATAACTACCCCTCACTCCTCTTCATGAGCGAAGGTAACTGCTTACCATCAGGCTAATAGGGAGACCTGAGCCCAACAGTGGGCAATTTTTACATGACGATAGCACTAACCTAACACCAGCACTCCACAAGTCTTGCTTGCCGGCCTCTGCTCAAGGCAATGGGCTATCTTCTGAAACGCCCATTCTCGACAGAAGAACCTGCGTTTGTCCGTAGAAGTAGCCGCTTCGGGAACGCGGTGTGACGAAGACGATTTACGCATGGGCCGAGGTTCCTTGTCACGGGGTGTTGATGGACTTATGTGGGCTGGGGATGAAGAATATTTTTTATAAGCTTTATGTTAACTTGCACTGAATGTAACTATGCTAAGCTAAGTTTGACAAACTTCTTGGTTTCCGATTGAGCTGACATTTTGCACGCAGATGTATATCGCGTGACAATACAATAATATGACTGGTCTAATGATGGATTCCGAAGGTCATAGGAACTCTTATGCTAAACAAAATAGACCCGTCGTGTTTGAGCTCTGGTAAACAGGTAAACAGATTTATCTGCTCTTAAGTAATCTACCCGCAGTAATCTTCCCGTCATCATGGCGCTTGCAACAACAAAATGCCGGGATCGCCCGTTTAATAATAATCGTGGCAATACTCTTACCTTCTCCATCATTATCTCTATCTCTGTCCTTGTCTCTCTCGCGTCGATGTTCTCTAACGCCATCTCTTTCACACGGGAATCCTTTGTGTCGATCTGTAGGCGTTCGATCATGACCACGGGATGACGTCACTCCTTCGTTTAGAGGGAGAGACCTGAAATATTATGAAACAAAACAGTGAAACATTGCTAAAGCTATAAACGTTATTTTACCGTAATACAGGATGATAAAATGCGGGACTGTCTTTGAATGAATTTTAGAATTATTTCCCAATATGTAGATTTCCTCACGGTGTTTTCTTTTAACGTTTTTAGCTAGTGGTGTTCCGATGTGCACGTAAATCTTTTTCATTAAAACAGGTATAAGGCGGTTTTGAGTGCTACATTCCTTGTATAAACAATAGATAATGAATCTGAGAAAAATAAACAATAACCTACCCAGCTCAACCCATTTATTTTTTTAATTTATTATTTTAATCATAAATTAGTTTATGCACTGCTTATTGACTTACTAACTGCACGCCATAATAGAAACCCACCTCAAATTGACTCGATGCTCTGCCTGCCTCACAGAAGAGTGCCTATGCTGCTGCTGCCTCATACTGACTTGATACTGCCTTAAATAAGCCTCCACTTTCCCTTCGCTCTCATTCTTAACTCTCTTCCCCTCTCTCCTAGCTTCCCTTTTCTCTTTCTTCTCTTTAGACTCAGGATTGGCGAAGTTACCTCCATTATTGCAATTCAAGGGATCAAAATCTGGTTTGGTCAGCTGCTTAGCCTTCGAACTCTTGGGCTTGTATTGGCTTTTTGGCACCACTTGGCTGTAGATTGGCATCTGATTTGCCATCCTTAGATTAAGCTTTGGGGGGGGACTTTGGCAATTGAGTTAGAGGAACATTGAATGATATCACATCTAATCTAGTTTGGAGATTTGGGCGCCATTTTGTGTGTGATCTGAAACAAAAGAAGATTCATTTATAATTGATGAACTTTTTTATTTTATAGGTATACGAGTTTTGACGTGTCAGGATATACTGTCTCATACTTGACATAACAAAACCAATTTTGGTGCAATTTACAGTGTACTTAATGTAGATCGCAGGTAACGATTCTGCTGTGTCCCCTGACATTGCAGGGTAGCAGTAAAGACTTACAAGATGACCCGTTAGCCTGCTTACAAAGCAATGAAAAATGAAGAGTCTAGAAGTCGGTATCTCTAAATAAATAACGGGTAAGATCGGGGCGAGACAGTTCCACTCGGATAACGAACGGATCGAAACAAAAAAGTACGAAAATTAATTGTAAATCTGTTTAATTGTTGAATTAATAAAATGATTCTATCTGTCGTTAAAACTGTTTTTTTAATAATATTTTATCCCAATTTGCCCCCTTTCGGATTCCCAAGTACACCCCTGTACGTCACGTAGAGGCATCGTTAGCGAGCTGAAAGGATCCTGAATATACGTGATGCTTGATGATGTATTGTGTTTAAAGCTCTTTTATTAAAACTCTGTGAGTTACCGAGCGTGAGTAGACAGCTTCATTTTGTAAAGCTGAAAGACGGGACCGTATTCAGGATGATGGGCAAGGGTTTTTCCACTTTTTAATGATTCGATTTTAATTGCTAATTTAGCCAGTAGAAGTAGAGCTGTTAACATAACGTTATGATACAAGCACCATGGCCCGGTTCTGACTCTGGCATTGCTGAGGTCCACGGGTAACAATGGCCACTTCAAATCCATATGGGCCAAATGATGCACCTACGAGAAACGATACATTTTTATATATTACTCTCCGACCTGGGCAACTTCGTCTGCGTTACGAGTGGAGAGTTTAGTGCAGAGTAATGTGTTATTTATGACATGACATTAAAAACCGCTAAAATGATGAGTGTTTCTCTACTATATCATGCATGTATTATACACATAAACCTTCCTCTTGAATCACGACATCTATTACAACCGCACCAAAACCGTTGCGTAGTTTTAAAGATTTAAGCATACATAGAGACAGACAGCGTGAAGCGACTTTATTTAGTTATAGCAGAAGTTTCAATCGTAAAATTTTAAATAAACGAACCAACCTATTATAAAGTGGGTCAAGTAATTGAACAGAGGGCCCGCACGCGTCATAAAATTAATTATAACAACGCTTTTAGTACACAGTAATAAGGTTCAAAATCCCTTGTCAGATTTAACACAAAAGATTAGAATTTCCTTCTTAATATATGATTTACAGGAAGTCGTGATAAATGGGATATTATCCTGGTGTCTATAAATCTATGTGAAGCACACGAAAAAGAGAGAGAATTCGACTCTCATACTCAGAGTCCGGCCAGAACCCAACACGGAGTTATGCGGGGCGGTGTGATGCTGTACTGTACTGTAACAACCCATTACTGCCCACTGCTGAGCTCAGGTCTCCTTCGAAGAGGAGTTAGGCATAGTCCACAACGCTTGCCTAATGCAGATTGTGGACTTCACACCTTCAAAGGATTTTTAGAACCCTTTTCCGACATGCAGGTTTCCTCACGATGTTTCCCTTCACCGTTTTTAGTCAGTGGTGTTGTGAAAAATTGCACATTAATCTTTTTCATATTAAGATTTAGAGGTACAAGCCGGTTGGTTTTGAACCCGCGACCTCTCGTACGGAAGGCAAGCGCTTCAACCACTCGGCCACCACGACTAACGAATAAATAAAGTTCTTCACCGTCGCGACGCCTAAAAAACCATAGAAAACCCGTCTCAGTCTACCCGTTCCACAGCTGTCATTGACATCTAATATTAATCGAAGGGGTAATTTACATAGGGGTGCTGAATCACCCCATTGTACTCGCTACAATTTACTATATCGTCATTATGTCTGATTCATCGACAACAACTGACCCGCGCAACTTCGTCTGCGTCAAATTATGAACACAAGTAATATTTTTACAAGCTTTATATTAACTTGCACTGGATGTAACTATGTATGTTCGGGTGCAATCTTAAGAGCTAAAACCAAACTTACCATTGACTAACGGCCCACCTGACCGTAAGCGGTTACCGTCGCTCATGGACCTCTGCATTGCCAGAAGACATTGCGGGGTCGCTACGTACGGCCTACCCTTAAGGACTCTCTTCAAGCCTCGTTTGAAGAAGGACAAGTCATAGCGCTCGGAAAACACCGAAGAGGGGAGCCAATTCCATAGCCGGATGGTGCGTGGCAAAAAACTCCTGTTCTAATCACAATAAACCTGTCGTGTTTGGGCTCGTTTTTCTTGTCTTACTTTACTACACGCTACACGATACCCAGGATCTTTAAAGCATGTATTAAATAAATTATTTATCTGCATAGATGAAACATACATCAATTTACGTGTCTCAAAGACAGCAGCATATCAGTAACATGACAATGTTGACAATTCTTAATAACTCTATCTTCATAGATAATAGTTATCAATTCTAGTAAATGATACTTAGGTCGTTTCTAAGAAACAATGCTGCCACACTCACGGACAATATTCATGTAGTAGAGATGGGAAACAATATTTTTCCTTTATAGATAGAAATAAAGAAAGAAAATACATTTATTCTTGCCACAATCTTACATGAAAAAGACGTTCAATTAAAAAAAAAGCAACATTTTCCAAAGAAGATACAATAATATAAAAGATAACAAAAGTAAAATAAAAAATAACAAAACAAAAAAAATCTATGGATGATTCGTATCTGTGCAAGAGTGGCAATGAAAGGGTGACCAGCTCAGCATAAAGCCGCAGCTCGAGGAACTACAGCGCTGATTTTCAGCTGGACCCATTGTGTGAGACTACGTCTGAGCACCCACCAGGACAGTACGACAATCAGACAAACATAAAAACAAATAAATAATTAGATCCATTAAACTTAGCGCTAACCTTAGACTCCACTGTTAAATGATGAGATGAACCGATTTCGATGATTTTTTTTTTGCTATTTATGCTATTCTTGAAAAATGGTCGGTCGTTTTCATTTTGTAATATTACAATATTCCAAATGTCTGATTTCTAACAAAACCTTCTCTTTTTAGGAAGTAGTTAAAAATCTTATTAACTACATAATTTTGGTTCCTATAAACGAAGAGTAATAAATGTGTGCGTACATTTAAAACTGTCAGGGACAATCCAAGGTCAATCCAGGATCGATCCGTGATTCGTTAGAGTTGAACAGTCTAAACACACGTAGTGACGTCACTATGCAGTATTTTATATCACATCGTAAATCACGACGTTACAAAACATCGCGAGGAAAGGAATAAAAAGCATATCCTTGGTCATTCAACTGGGAACTGAACCAAAGTTAGTTTTATGCCAAATCTGTGGCAGTAGCCAAAATTGATCATAGCATTAGTAGGTACATAACGGAGAATGGTAGGAAAAATTGTTCTTACCACGATATTTAATTAATCGATATTTCGTTGTTGTTGCAAACGTCATGATCAAGAGAAGACTGGATACTGCGGGTCGATTTAAGAGCAAAATTATTTTCCCTCTTTCTCTTTTTTCTTCTGTAACCTAATTATTTCGTGAGGTTGAAACTTCAAAGCTAATCTCAAGCTGTCTCAAAGGAGCTTATTTAAGTTAAAGGAAGTCGGAAGTCAAACTTAAGGACATTCCAGCTTTGATTGTTAAGGTGCCGTTTCGAAGATAACGATTTCATTTCATGTTCATGATTTCGTGATCATGGCGCTTGAAACAGTGCTGAAATATCGGGACCGCTCAATTAAAAATAATCGTGGTAAGAACCCGTTTAGTAATAGCGTAAGTAATTTCAGAAATGTACTTTTTAGATTTTGACCGACTTCTAAAATAAAACGTTGTCAAGTCGATTGTATTTTTTGAACGACTCCCAAAAAGGAAGTACTCTGTTTGTATGTTTTTTGCTTTTGTGTTTGTTCCTTCATAATTTTAGTTTGGATGGGCCGATTTGATGAATGAGATGATGATGAAAAGGTAATAACAGTCGTCAACCATTGCTGAGCCGGAAACCATTTCTGGGCACTTTTGTTTTAGTTTAAGCTGTTAATGGTTATAAGATTTTTTTATGTGCACAGAATAAATGTTTTTTGATTTGATTTGATTCATGGGGTCCCATTTATTTTTTTTAAGATTGAACAATTTTATAATAAGTTTACTAGTTGTTGCTATAATTTGTTAGATTAAGTATGTTACCAATAGGAGTGGCATGGTCACTAAGTGACAAAACTCCTTTTCTTTAAAAAAAAAATAAAGATAAAAAAAAAGATTGAACAAGGTACTTTTGGATCTGTGTTTAAAAATAATCATCACAATCGGTTCATTACAGAAAAGAACTACACGCAAAAATGCACTGCAATTGGTAAAATCTAGTCCGTTAAAAATGCACATTTTTAGATACATACATTAATTCATATGACACAAGAATCATTCAAATCGACCCAACCATAGTTAAGCTGGAACAAACATAAAAAAATAAAAACTTGAGAGGTGTCATGGGACACCCGAATAGAACGAAGTTCCTTTCGATTAAAACATATCTTATATTTTTTTTGCGATAAGGAAAGTGCTTTAAAAGATTTTGATCACAGCGCCATCTAGCGATAATCATTTAAAACAAAAATAAGGAACGTGTTTTAAAATATTTTGATCACAGCGCCATCTAGCGATAATCATCTAAAACAAAAAAGTGTCGTGAAAACTTTTCGTAAGATTTTTTTCCGTCCCCTTTCGATAACGCGCGAATCAGAAGAATTGTCTACCTCCTCCATTTGAAAGTCGGTCAAAAAGTCGTATAATTCATGTTGTACATCTCAGAATTTCATCTTAAATTTGTTAAGGCTCTGTCCTATTTGTAGAAAGGGTCTTCATCCATTATTTATCAGGAGGATCTGATGCTGGGGCGTCAAGGTCACGGCGAACGTGACTTAACGAAAGTTATAGTACAGGAGACGGGAGAGAAAGACCTTACCCCATCTGGATTAGTAAAGGATGATATTTTTATTAAAATATTTTTTTTTATTGGATACTCAGTCATAATCTTATAAATTAACTAGCTGACTCGCACAACTTCGTCTGCGCCGAAAAAAAAAATTAGGGGTGGACTACCCCTAACATTTAGGGGGTTGGCCGATTCTCATAGGTACCGGATAAGCACAAAAAATTTCATCAAAATCGGTCGAGCCGTTTCGGAGGAGTTCAAGTTCGAACACCGTGACACGACAATTTTATATATTAGATTGCTGTTCGTTAATCTCGCTAAAACTCGAACCGATTTGGCTAATTTTAGTCTTCAAATATTTGGGAAGATTAGAAAGGTTTATACGATGAGAATATTTACTGAAATACTCTTGATTATTCCGTCTTATGTGACGCAAACGAGGTTGCGCGGTCCAGCTATTCTTAAATAAAAATTGTTGTTCATTAGTCTCGCTAAAACTCGAGAACGGCTGAACTGATTTGGCCAACCTTAGTCTCTAAATAGTCCAGGTAAGGGACGGTGAGAGAATTCCCGAGAATAATCTTATTTATTCCGTTTATTACGCTTTTCATATGAAACAATACGCATCAACTCAAACTAAAGTTCTGATAAAACAAACTTAAAAAAGTACCATTAACTTCAATACCACTTCCTTTTAATGTTGGTCAAAAGAGATCGGAGTAAGCTAATCATTCTCGTCTCTTAAACTAGTCATGAAATCTACGCGATGTTACAGAAAAGCTAATTTTATAGATCAAAGTATAAAAAGATTTTTCTTATTCATTTTTATAGGAAATTTCGAGTCGATTTTTTATTGGATTAACCTTTTGCTTACAAATTGACATATTAATAATAAATACAGAAATAATGTTTATCTTCTTTGACACGGACGGTCAAAAAATATTTTACAAGCTTTATATTAACTTGCACTAAATGTAACTATGTAAGTTCGGGTGGAATCTTGCGAGTTAAATTTGACAAACTTCCCGGTTTCCGATTGAGCTGACATTTTGCACGCAGACGCGTGACAACGCCATAATATGACAAAAGATCTGTACAGGAACTACTGTAATTAACAAGATAGACCCGTCGTGTTTGGGCTCGTTTTACGTGTATTAGCTAGCACTCTACATATATACATGATATCCAGCATCTTTAAAGCATAAAATCGATTTGCAAATCCTTATTTCGGTCCCAGTAACACAAGAGTTCTCGTGTAAATCTATACCCTTATCTAATCCTGCTATACCTAAGATAAGAACGTGAGAAAATTCGTAGTCCTTGAAATTCTTTAGCGTTATTCGACAGACATTTTGTCCCTTGCTAAACTCATAATCGTTTCAGGACACGACCATAGAATAATATTCCAGAAGTAAATTTTTAGACAGACAAATGAACTTGGCCCACCTGATGATAAGCAGCGCTGGCGTGTATGCTTATTTAAGTCAGGGTATGCAGAAATGTAAATCTGTGTAATTTACGTCCTATAGTCAATTTCATTTAACTTTTACGCTATATCGCCAATGAGAAGTGTGTTTTGATTAAATAAATATATGTGTATAGCGTTTAATCGATTTTCATTGTAATCTTTTTAATCTAATGTGCAAGCTGAGGGTATGCATGCAGTGCATTTTTGCTTGTTTGAACTGCACGCCATTGGTCACCGCCGCTCATAAACCTGGGGTAATGAGAGACCGTTATCTATCACCTACCTATACAGGACTTTTCTTAAACCTCGTTTAAAGAGGGGCATGTCATAGCGCTCCGGGAACACCGCGGATAAGAGTTCATTTCAATAATTATTTCTCCTCACTGACAGATTTTCAAATCATAATTCTCCCACAAGGAAACCTCGCCACAACTCTCGGTCCTGCGCTGTATGGATCCAGTGACTTCCCTTGACCAGGTCGTCTGTCCATCATGACTAACCACGCTGCTACCGGTTAGTGGCCACTCCAGAACTTTTCGGCGCCATCGACCATCCGTTCTTCACACAAGATGTCTTGCCCATTGCCAAAGCTAAATTCCTATTTATTTCGACTTCTGTACTACATATATTCTGTGATATAAATCTCCCGCCATTTTGTCCCTTGTAAGATCCTTATCGTTCCCGTATACGACGTGACTATTGAGATAATTATATTTTATACTAGTATTAACTGACCCAACTTCGTCTTGCGTCACAGAGGGATGATTAAAACAGGATTTGCGCAGAAAACTGGTTAGTTACGACATCACATCAAAAACCTCAAATTATCAGTGTTACTCTACTATATCATGCATATATTATACACATAAACCTTCCTCTTAAATCACGACATCTACTACAACCGAATCAAAATCCGTTGCGTAGTTTTAAAGATTTAAGCATACATAGAGACAGACAGCGTGAAGCGACTTTGTTTTACACTGTGTAGTGATTAACTCCAATAACAGAATCTGCATTGAACATACTAATTTTGACTGTTTTTAAGTTATTTACTACTTACCTTATCCTCGCAATTTCGTCTGCGTCAAAAAGGGTTTCAGGCTGTTAGATTTTAATAAGACCTACAAACCCGTAGTACATCATTTTGTTCTATAATCAATAGTTTTCGCAGCGCACGCGAGAAGTTTTTGGGTATTTTTTTCACATCTTGTCTTACATTATTAAAGTTTTAGTACAGATCTGTTTTTTTTTAAATACAGTCACTCAGGGATAGTGTAGCTTTCCAAATAAAGAATTCAAATCGATGCAGTAGTTTCGGTGCCTATTCAAGACAAAGAAACAATCAAACCTTTCCTCTTTATAATATTAGTATAGAAAAATTACATAACCTCTCATAACCTCACAATTGAGAACATTTTTAATTTGATTCATTTCACAGCAAAAAGCAGACACTGTGAAAAAATCATATTTAAAAAAGGAACATCGTTATGAAACGCGAGACGGGAACGCTCTCATTTCCCGCGCTTTTTACCATTTTTTTCACAATGGCGTCGTCCCCACGTTTTTTATCATTTTATTATTTATTCATTTTCATGTTACAAAGGAAAACTTTGAGAACGAAATTACATGGAATTATGCTTTGAATTTTATAAGCATTTTTTGATGAGAAGGTATTTATTTGTTACGCGTTTTTATAACTACTTCAGTGTTACCAACTTAGTTATGAGATTATAGCACGATATTTTAACCACTCAACTCGGATCGACAACAAAATTGGTGTTTACTTTTGCCAAGTCTGTGGCAGGATCCAAAATTGAGCACAGTTCAAAAACTTGTTTTGTTTACATTTTTTAATCGTCTCATATTTTACGGAGAAAAATTATTTTCGCTGAAAATGCAATACGGCTTCATTTAATTATAAAGATTTACAAAAATATAAGGTTTAATTAAAAATCGAATGTTTGATTGAACGAAAAAATGTTTTTAAAATGAAGCTCAAACACGGTATTGATTCCGAACGAAGTCCCTAGTTTCGCCATCTAGCGAATAGTGACGTTCCCAGTTTAGTGGTTAAAATGGAACATGATCTTTTTTTCCGTTGTAATCAACACTGTGTCTTAATCCGTACCATTACGGCTTAGTTGTTTTTATGATCTAACCCCCAAAATAGCCCGAGACGAAAATTGTTTCCCTAAATTAAGCACTGAAAGCTCCAAGTTGATAACACATTTTATGTGAAAACTAAAATTCTATGACTTCTTCAAACGAGGCTTAAAGAAAGTCCTTAAAGGTATGCACCGCAGTGTCCCCTGACATTGCGGAGGTCCATGAGCAACAGTAACCGCTTACGATCAGGTGGCCCGTTAACTCCTCTGCCTACAAGGCAATAAAAAAATATTATTAAAGATTATACATCAATAATTTTATAAAGTAGAGCATCTTTCACACTATACTAAATTCAAATTCAAACAATACTTCCAACTTAAACAAATTAAAACATAATCCTTGCCAATATTACGAAACGAAAAAAAAAGATCCTTATCGTTCCCGTATACGACGTGACTATTGAGATAATTATATTTTATACTAGTATTAACTGA
Organism: Trilocha varians; assembly: GCA_030269945.2. Taxonomy (NCBI): domain Eukaryota; kingdom Metazoa; phylum Arthropoda; class Insecta; order Lepidoptera; family Bombycidae; genus Trilocha; species Trilocha varians. The sequence goes on along the minus strand of AP028278.1, from coordinate 12,870,229 downwards.
CCCAACTTCGTCTTGCGTCACAGAGGGATGATTAAAACAGGATTTGCGCAGAAAACTGGTTAGTTACGACATCACATCAAAAACCTCAAATTATCAGTGTTACTCTACTATATCATGCATATATTATACACATAAACCTTCCTCTTAAATCACGACATCTACTACAACCGAATCAAAATCCGTTGCGTAGTTTTAAAGATTTAAGCATACATAGAGACAGACAGCGTGAAGCGACTTTGTTTAATACTGTGTAGTGATTAACTCCAACAACAGAATCTGCATTGAACATACTAATTTTGACTGTTTTTAAATTATTTACTACTTACCTTATCCTCGCAATTTCGTCTGCGTCAAAAAGGGTTTCAGGCTGTTAGATTTTCAGGAGTACATCATTTTGTTCTATAATCAATAGTTTTCGCAGCGCACGCGATAAAGAAAGTTTTTGGGTATTTTTTTCACACCTTGGCTTACATTATTGAAGTTTTAGTACGGATCTGTTTTTTTTTTAAATACATTCAGTCAGGGATAGTGTAGCTTTCCAAAGGTAAAAAAAATCAAATCGGTGCAGTAGTTTCGGTGCCTATTCGAGACAAACAAACAATCAAACCTTTCCTCTTTATAATATTAGTATAGAAAAATTACATAACCTCTCATAACCTCACAATTGAGAACATTTTTAATTTGATTCATTTCACAGCAAAAAGCAGACGCTCGCGCTGTGAAAAAATCAAATTCAAAAAAGGAACGTCGTTATGAAACGCGAGACGGGAACGCTCTCATTTCCCTCGCTTTTTACCATTTTTTTCACAATGGCGTCGTCCCCACGTGTTTTATCATTTTATTATTTATCCATTTTCATTTTACAAAGGAAAACTTGGAGTATGAAATTACATGGAATTATGCTTTGAATTTATGAAGCATTTTTTGATGAGAAAGTATTTATTTGTTACGCGTTTTTATAACTACTTCAGTGTTACCAACTTATTTATGAGATTATAGCACGATATTTTAAAATGGAACATGATCTTTTTTTTCCGTTTTAATCAACACTAATGTGTCTTAATCTGTACCATTACGGCTTACTTGTTTTTATGATCTAACCCCCAAAATAGCCCGAGACGAAAATTGACGACTTGTCCTTCTTCAAACGAGGCTTAAAGAAAGTCCTTAAAAGGTAGGCCGTAGGTAGCGGCCCCACAGTGTCCCTTGACATTGCAGAGGTCCATGAGCAACGGTAACCGCTTATGATCAGGTGGCCCGTTAGCTCGTCTGTCTACAAGGCATTAAAAAAAAATTTAAAGATTATACATCAAAATTTATAAAGTAGAGCATCTTTCATACTATACTAAATTCAAATTCAAACAATACTTCCAACTTAAACAAATTAAAACATAATCCTTGCCAATATTACGAAACGAAAAAAAAACAAATTTAAATTTCGAACACACATTCCAAATTCAACTCTATGTCGCTACCGATAAGATGTTTCGTCGTTTTCACGGAACACGCACGTTTTCGGCGGCCATCTTTTTTTTATTTATAGCGCGGCTTAGGTTATCACGTGCAAGGGGTCGTTGTACTACAACAATAATAAACTATGATATTAGATGATATACATCAGGAGAAATAAGGCAAATTTACTTAGCACAAGTTTTAGCCGACAAGATTGAAAACTCTTTATTAAAAAACCATGAAAATGAGTAGGTTTCTTTTAAGTCAAAACAAATAGGAAATCGTGACATTATATCCATATAAAAGTTTTTTTTTTAAATTAGCTCCAAAGTTACTTGATACATCTTGAAAAAAATAGGACTCTACGACAACCATTACCAAAATTTGCAAAAAGAATCTTAAGAATCGATGTACTCACGTTATGGTGGAGTTTACGTTTTAAATTTATAAACAATCAACTTCTTAATAGTTTATGGTGTACCGTTTTCCAAGCAAGGAAATGATAACTAATATTTCCTTCTCCTTTTATCATCTTCTGATTAAGTTCATTGCTAACGAGTTATCCCTCGTGTTCGCGTGCTTCACTGTTCAGAGTCGTTACGGTGATCGTCATACCACATACACACGAGTGACAGTGGTGAGAGTGAGAGGTGGGCAAGTACACAAAATATCTCCTCCTTTTGGTCAGTCAAAAAATGAAACTTAATGTGACACTGCGCCGTGCCATCTCCCGAAATTTACGCTCTAACATGATGAACAAGATCTTAGGGACGCCCGCGAATGTATGTCATGTGTGAAAAATAATTACGTAATTGGTTTTATGAACGCATATGGGTGATGTGATGTTGACTCACACGTTGAATCAGAGTATAAGTATTTTTATTGATGTTTATTAAACGAAAAACTAACGGAATTGCTGTTGTCACATTTTAGTAATTATCTTGATTAAATCGTGGTGGGGTAGCGGTTGAAGCGATTGCCTTTCGTACGGTACGGCTTGTACATATAAATTTTAATTTGAAAAGATTTATGTGCAATTTATTACAAGACCACTGGCTGAAAACGTCCGTGAGGAAACCTGCATATTGAAAAAGGCTTTAAAAACCCTTCGAAGATATATGATGACCCCAATACGCATTGAGCAAGAGTGGTAGACTATGCCTGATCCCTCTTCTGAGGAAACTGAGCTCAGCAGTTTGCAGTAATGAGTTGTTAGGTACATTGAAATGGTAATGAAACCAAAGATAGGAATCGATGATCTCTCGTAAGAAATAAGAGTGAAGTGTTCCAAGAAGAAGATTCATTCATATAGAGATTCAACCTCAGATACGTAACATAACAGAAAGTAATCAAAATCTATAAAACAACTGTTACAGCGGCGAAAACACCAATACCATCTTTTTTATACGTCGCGAAACCGCACTCATCGGTTGGTGAACTGAAACAAAGTTCATTTATAAAGTACCCGATGCATCATCACTATAAAATCCAGTCTTCATAATATCGTCGACGACAATAAGGTTAAGTTCAAAGGAACAAGTTTATCTCGATACATACATGCATTGACACTCAACGACAGCTGATAACACTTTACAACGTAATAGATTAACACAAAATAAACTGCCATTTATCATAGCTCACTGTATTCAATACTGTGTGATGATAACGGCACGAAATACAATTTTAGCGTTTAGAACGGCGTGAATAAAGTTATCTCGATGTTTTCACCTTTGTGTCGACATTAGGTAGGTTATTCATCGTGAGAAGTTTAGTTTAGGCGTGAATAGCTAAAAGGTAGGTTAATGATTGCTGCTTAAATGCAATGCCGTTACAGTTTACATGTGATTTTAAAACAGCGAGTCCTGTACTAAGCTGTAGCTTGTGCAACGGAGCTTCTTTAAGATAACCAGGATAGATGTCAATGTAGTAAAATGTAATAGCTACAAAAATAAAAAGAAGATAAAATATAAAACTTCTAACAAAAACAAAATATAACTTAAAAGTGACTACTAAATGATAGACTGTAGTCTGTTCTAACTGTATTGAAGATCAATACTTTTCAAATTAATTTAAATAAATATCTACTATTTAACGTGTTGTTTACAAACAGATCCACGTTGCTTAACCCTTCACCTGCGACCTGGCACAGGACGGACATAATTTGTAACCGGAAGCCAAGAATCCCTTAAATAAAGAAATTACAAAAAAGTTTATGATGCTACATATTGAAGGTCATTATAATTGATGCCGTTGATGGGGATATACCAGTGACAATGTTATGGCCAAAGAATATGGTATAAAGCCTTAATAAATGCAGCTTTAATATTCTGTTTTAGAACAGAGTACTCGTCATTCTGCTTCAATATCTTTTATCATTAACAAATCACCCGGTACAATTTTACGACAACAGCCACAAACAACGTAATTGAGTACATACAATTTTATCAATAATTTGCGATCCGACACAAAGTCCCAAAAACGTAGTAAATCAAGTTAAGTACCAGGGAGGGTAGTTACAAATGATCAAACAAGCTACGACATTGATTGATAGCTCGTTAGAAGCGACGACTAAAAAAAGAAACCGTCAACGACCACAGTTATTTCAATTAAAGCGTCTGTCGTTCAAAGATCTTTTTATTAAAAATGTAGTGTTCTTTAAATAAGATATCAGTTTTCACAGAAAGTTCGATGACATAATTTGATATATCTTTTAGAATCATTCATTGTAGATTAGATAACTACCACATTGTCAGTTGGCCAGCGCAGCTTCTCGAGGTTCTAAAAAGAGGAATCAGTCTCGCACATCAACTCATTATGTATAGAATTAACGATTAAAAAAAATCTTCATACTTGTTCAACAATGTTGAGAATATACATAGACATACCAAATATTTCCAAACGAAGATTTATAGGCACATCATCATCATCAGTCTATGGACGTCTACTGCTGGACATAGCCCACACCCAAACGTCGCCACAACGACCGGTGCGCTGTCTGCACGCAGTGACTATGCGGTCCATCTTGTGGGAGGCCTACGCTGCGCCTACCAGTTCGTGGTTGCCACTCTAGAACTTTCCGGCCCCATCGACCATCAGTTCTGCGCACTATGTGTCCTGCCCAGTGCCACTTCAAAGACGCAATTCTTTGGGCTATATCGGCACACGTCAAACTTACGATTTATTTTCCAATCGCTATGAATTCAAACTACAAGTATTGACATTGAATCGAAAACCAATATTTTTAGAACGCACACTCATCGTAATCGCTAAAATAGCCAGCTCGTTAGCAAATGAGTCAACGTAAAAAAAGAATCAATACGTGCAGTATATTGACCGTCTGAGCATTAATAGAAACGACCCGTTTTGCCGACTGTCCGCGACATTGCCACAGATTAACTACATCACAAATATTAAGCATAGAGTAATAAGTCTGTGTATGTAGCTTTTGACAGATACCGTTGACAATAGGCATGAAGACAGTATAGCAGATTCGAAGATTTAATGATGTTGTAGGAACATTACATATTACACATTAAAAGAATTTAAAACACTAATTTGGTTTTACTTAAGACTTGAGATTTGTAAGATTTGTAGGTAATTACAACATCTCAATTACAATCACCATGTTGGCTGAAACACCAACAACATTGGATGATGTCACGATTAGGTAAACAAAATGAAATTGACATGATGATGATAAACTTATGCGAGGTCACAAAGTCAATTGAATCTTCCTCCCTTTGGAAGGTCGGTCAAAACAATATCAACAACTTGATTTCTGTCTTAATACCTATTCTGTGTCGCAATGATTAACAGTGTCAATGCTGCCAACTGCACAAGTTCAATGATACCAACTTAATATTATAACATAAGTTATGCCTCGTGGTTAGCGCGCTAATTATCGTGGAAACTTAACGTGAATTTCAAAGGGCCAACTTCCATTTTATTTGTTTATTAATTTGGATCATCTACAAATACAAAATACAAATAATTTATTATTAAACATAAAACTAATTTATATAAGGAGTTCAACAATGGCCCCCGCACTAGGCTAGGCCTGTATCGCGGGAGGCCGTAAGGATTGTACAATTATAGGTTCCAAATGAAAGATGGAAGAGAAAACAGCGGACCGCTAACAAGCATAAAACAATAATATAAAATTACATGTTTACAATTATTAACATTAATTATTTAGAATAATCTTACTGAACTACAAAAATTAATATCTCTATCATATTTTTAACAAAAATAAAAGCGAAAAATTCTTACATCGCTTGCGCAGCGAGAACAATTGATTATAGAACTAAATGATGTACTACGGATTTGTAGGTCTTATTAAAATCTAACAGTGAAATGAAATGAAATACTTTATTTTCAACATAGATGACGTACTTCATTCTTTTGACGTCAAAAGTTAAAAGCCACCGCGTCGCCCCAGTGCTTGTTTGGCCTATCTGACATTTTTTACGAAAATGACTTTTTAATGCAGTAATATAAAGAATTAAATTTCCATCATACTGGTAAAATAACTTTTTAAAATTTTCAATTCTAAAGCAATAAAAATCTCATTTTAATTTTTTTCTCAACACGGCACTTAACGAAAATTCCGTGCTTGTTTGCTGTATCGGTAGTTTTTAAAAATTTCAGTGCTTGTTTGTTGTATCGCAACTCAATTGACCAATCACAGCCGGCGTAGCGCCGTATCCGCCATTTTGTATGACGTCACAGTAGTTCGAAACACAGTGAGATTCGCATGAAATCACAATAAAAAATGAGAAATAGTTTATTAAATTATGTTTTTTTTTCATAAATTTGATTGAATATCATTTTAAAAGTATTTCTTCAACAAATCATAAAAGCAAATATGAGCAGACATCGCTAAAAATAGAGAAATACGTATTTTTTTTAATTAACCGTTGACTCAGTTGAATTTCAAACAGGGTGTTCTATTTAAAAACTTTAAACCAATTGTCAGGTTAAGACAAGTATCACGCCCGTTTTCCATACAAATAAATAAAATTCGAGTTTTCGAAATCTGTTTGTAAATTGTTCTGTACTGTGAATCCTGGATCCGGATGTTGGATTCTGCATCCTGGATCTTGTATATAGGATCCTTGATCTTAATCAAGATCTGATGATGAAGCTGGAAGGTGACTACGGAAACTCCGTCAATAAGCAAGATAACCTCATCGTGTTTAGGCTCTAATGAAGCGTCTTGATGAGTTCTTTAAGAGGTGAATGTCAAGGTCTGATGATGGAGCTGGAAGGTGGCTACAGGAACTCTGTCAATAAGCAAGATAACCTCATCGTGATTAGGGTCTAATGAAGCGTCTTGACGAGTTCTTTGCATATACATGAATGTCAAGGTCTGATGATGGAGCTGGAAGGTGGCTACAGGAACTCTGTCAATAAGCAAGATAACCTCATCGTGTTTAGGCTCTAATAAAGCGTCTTGATGAGTTCTTTGCATAGACATGAATATTAAGGTCTGATGATGCAGTTGGAAGGTGGCAATAGGAACTCCGTCATTAAGCAAGATAACATCATCGTGTTTAGGCTCTAATGAAGCGTCTTGATGAGTTCTTTGCATTTACATGAATGTCAAGGTCTGATGATGGAGCTGGAAGGTGGTTACAGGAACTCCGTCAATAAGCAAGATAACTTCATCGTGTTTAGGCTCTAATGAAGCGTCTTGATGAGTTCTTTGAGAAGAGATGAATGTCAAGGTTTGATGATGAAGCTGGAAGGTGGCTACAGGAACTCTGTCAATAAGCAAGATAACCTCATCGTTTTTAGGCTCTAATGAAGCGTCTTGATGAGTTCTTTGCATATACATGAATGTCAAGGTCTGATGATGGAGCTGGAAGGTGGCTACAGGAACTCTGTCAATAAGCAAGATAACCTCATCGTGTTTAGGCTCTAATGAAGCGTCCTGGTGAGTACTTTGTCCCTAGATGAATGTCAAGGTCTGATGATGGAGCTGGAAGGTGGTTACAGGAACTCCGTCAATAAGCAAGATAACCTCATCGTTTTTAGGCTCTAATGAAGCGTCTTGATGAGTTCTTTGCATATACATGAATGTCAAGGTCTAATGATGGAGCTGGATGGTGGCTACAGGAACTCTGTCAATAAGCAAGATAACATCATCGTGTTTAGGCTCTAATGAAGCGTCTTGATGAGTTCTTTGCATATACATGAATGTCAAGGTCTGATGATGGAGCTGGAAGGTGGCTACAGGAACTCTGTCAATAAGCAAGATAACCTCATCGTGATTAGGCTCTAATGAAGCGTCTTGACGAGTTCTTTGCATAAACATGAATGTCAAGGTCTGATGATGGAGCTGGAAGGTGGCTACAGGAACTCTGTCAATAAGCAAGATAACCTCATCGTGTTTAGGCTCTAATGAAGCGTCTTGATGAGTTCTTTGCATAGACATGAATATTAAGGTCTGATGATGCAGTTGGAAGGTGGCAATAGGAACTACGTCATTAAGCAAGATAACATCATCGTGTTTAGGCTCTAATGAAGCGTATTGATGAGTTCTTTGCAAAGACATGAATGTCAAGGTTTGATGATGAAGCTGGAAGGTGGCTACAGGAACTCTGTCAATAAGCAAGATAACCTCATCGTTTTTAGGCTCTAATGAAGCGTCTTGATGAGTTCATTGCATATATGTACATGAATGTCAAGGTCTGATGATGGAGCTGGAAGGTGGCTACAGGAACTCCGTCAATAAGCAAGATAACTTCATCGTGTTTAGGCTCTAATGAAGCGTCTTGATGAGTTCTTTGCATTTACATGAATGTCAAGGTCTGATGATGGAGCTGGAAGGTGGTTACAGGAACTCCGTCAATAAGCAAGATAACTTCATCGTGTTTAGGCTCTAATGAAGCGTCTTGATGAGTTCTTTGAGAAGAGATGAATGTCAAGGTTTGATGATGAAGCTGGAAGGTGGCTACAGGAACTCTGTCAATAAGCAAGATAACCTCATCGTTTTTAGGCTCTAATGAAGCGTCTTGATGAGTTCTTTGCATATACATGAATGTCAAGGTCTAATGATGGAGCTGGATGGTGGCTACAGGAACTCTGTCAATAAGCAAGATAACATCATCGTGTTTAGGCTCTAATGAAGCGTCTTGATGAGTTCTTTGCATATACATGAATGTCAAGGTCTGATGATGGAGCTGGAAGGTGGCTACAGGAACTCTGTCAATAAGCAAGATAACCTCATCGTGATTAGGCTCTAATGAAGCGTCTTGACGAGTTCTTTGCATAAACATGAATGTCAAGGTCTGATGATGGAGCTGGAAGGTGGCTACAGGAACTCTGTCAATAAGCAAGATAACCTCATCGTGTTTAGGCTCTAATGAAGCGTCTTGATGAGTTCTTTGCATAGACATGAATATTAAGGTCTGATGATGCAGTTGGAAGGTGGCAATAGGAACTCCATCATTAAGCAAGATAACATCATCGTGTTTAGGCTCTAATGAAGCGTCTTGATGAGTTCTTTGCATATACATGAATGTCAAGGTCTGATGATGGAGCTGGAAGGTGGTTACAGGAACTCCGTCAATAAGAAAGATAACTTCATCGTGTTTAGGCTCTAATGAAGCGTCTTGATGAGTTCTTTGAGAAGAGATGAATGTCAAGGTTTGATGATGAAGCTGGAAGGTGGCTACAGGAACTCTGTCAATAAGCAAGATAACCTCATCGTTTTTAGGCTCTAATGAAGCGTCTTGATGAGTTCATTGCATATATGTACATGAATGTCAAGGTCTGATGATGGAGCTGGAAGGTGGCTACAGGAACTCTGTCAATAAGCAAGATAACCTCATCGTGTTTAGGCTCTTATGAAGCGTCCTGGTGAGTACTTTGTTCCTAGGTGAATGTCAAGGTCTGATGATGGAGCTGGAAGGTGGTTACAGGAACTCTGTCAATAAGCAAGATAACCTCATCGTGATTAGGCTCTAATGAAGCGTCTTGACGAGTTCTTTGCATAAACATGAATGTCAAGGTCTGATGATGGAGCTGGAAGGTGGCTACAGGAACTCTGTCAATAAGCAAGATAACCTCATCGTGTTTAGGCTCTAATGAAGCGTCTTGATGAGTTCTTTGCATATACATGAATGTCAAGGTCTGATGATGGAGCTGGAAGGTGGTTACAGGAACTCCGTCAATAAGAAAGATAACTTCATCGTGTTTAGGCTCTAATGAAGCGTCTTGATGAGTTCTTTGAGAAGAGATGAATGTCAAGGTTTGATGATGAAGCTGGAAGGTGGCTACAGGAACTCTGTCAATAAGCAAGATAACCTCATCGTTTTTAGGCTCTAATGAAGCGTCTTGATGAGTTCATTGCATATATGTACATGAATGTCAAGGTCTGATGATGGAGCTGGAAGGTGGCTACAGGAACTCTGTCAATAAGCAAGATAACCTCATCGTGTTTAGGCTCTTATGAAGCGTCCTGGTGAGTACTTTGTTCCTAGGTGAATGTCAAGGTCTGATGATGGAGCTGGAAGGTGGTTACAGGAACTCTGTCAATAAGCAAGATAACCTCATCGTGATTAGGCTCTAATGAAGCGACTTGACGAGTTCTTTGCATAAACATGAATGTCAAGGTCTGATGATGGAGCTGGAAGGTGGCTACAGGAACTCTGTCAATAAGCAAGATAACCTCATCGTGTTTAGGCTCTAATGAAGCGTCTTGATGAGTTCTTTGCATAGACATGAATATTAAGGTCTGATGATGCAGTTGGAAGGTGGCAATAGGAACTACGTCATTAAGCAAGATAACATCATCGTGTTTAGGCTCTAATGAAGCGTATTGATGAGTTCTTTGCAAAGACATGAATATCAAGGTCTGATGATGGAGCTGGAAGGTGGTTACAGGAACTCTGTCAATAAGCAAGATAACCTCATCGTGTTTAGACTCTACAATCCTTTGGTCAATCTTCAGTGCACGTTTGTTGTAAGTAAACATCCGAAAAATTTTTAGTGCACGTTTGGCCTATCGTCACACAAAACATGTAAAATACGCTAGAATCATAAACTATTGTATATTATTTCTTTATAAATCAATTTGTGGGTAGCTCGTGTATTTATATTAAGTATCAAATTAAAAAATTAAACGTTATTTAATAAATAAAACAAAAAAAACGTCTCCTGTAAAATTTGCTCGAGTGCAGATAGGCCAAACAAGCACTGAGGCGACGACCGTCCTGAGAAGAACTGGCAAGAAACTCAGCGGGCATGTCTTTTTTCTTTTATGAGCATATATTGCTGCCTGAACCACTTTATGACGTAGACGAAGATGCGAGGATCAGCTAGTGATTACTAAAGAAAAACTAATTTGAAAATGGATGATACACGACCAGATGAGTCACTCAGAGAGCAATAGAGAGGCCTATTTTGGGTGTTTCTCTACATGATCAAATGTTAAGTAAGGAGATCCGCAGAAGGACATACCGACATAGTCCAAAGAATTGTGTCTTTGAAGTGGCCAAAAACGGATGGCCAATGGGGCCGAAAAGTTCTGGAGTGGCCACAAACCGGTAAGAGCAACGTGGTCAGACCTCCCACAAGATGGACTGACAACCTGGTCACGATCGCGAAAGGTCACTGGATGTTAGGAAGGCTTCTGGAAGGCTTATCGTTTAGCAGTGGTCATCTTTAGGCTGATGATGCATCTGGGTTATTCACCCTATTCTTATCGAAAAACAAAGCCTTTTTCAATATGCTGACATACATAGATTCTTCGTTGGGAATACATGCTTTGTCTTTGCAAATGTCGAAACAATGCATTTGGGACACGTCGACGTATGATAGACACCGTCTATTGTTACTGTACAAATGAACACAAAACATACGTGCATGTGTGTTTTGATGAGATTTTGACGAACGAGTAATATTTAGTAATCTATACTTCTATACTATATACTAATATTATAAAGAGGAAAAGTTTGTTTGTTTGTTAGTCTCGAACAGCCTCTGAAACTACTGCAACGATTTGAAACCCAGTGAGAACGCCTAAAAACATTTTATAATATTTACAAACTTTAAATATTAACTTGCACTGGATGAAACTATCTATATAACTATGTAAGTTCGGATGGAATGGGGGCGGCGTGACGGGAAAGAGTGTCGAGAGCGTAACGCGTCGCGCCCTCTCTCATAACCCCGTGCTGGGTTCTGGCCTCAGCCGGGGTTCGGACGCGGAATGTGAGCGGTTGGAGGTTTTAGTGAGGTTCAAATCCCACATATCCCACCCGAAAAAAAAAAGTTCGGATGCGAAAGGAAACTTATTAAATACAAGCTTTTAAAATCCTGAATATCATGTATCAGTAGAGTGCTAGCTAATACAAGTAAAACAAGTCTAAACACGACGAGTCTATCTTATTTAGTACAGGAGTTCCTATGAACAACTTCCGAGTCCATAATCAGATCAGCGCCATTTTGTCATATTATTGCATTGTCACGTGATATACATCTGCGTGCAAAATGTCAGCTCAATCGGTAACCGGGAAGTTTGTCAAAAGCTTGTAAGATTCCACTCGAACTCGCATAGTTACGTCCAGTGCAAGTTAATATAAAGCTTGTAAAACAAATCAATTTTGACGCAGTACAATGCTATTGTTATATATTATGCATATCCTCATTTTGATCGCAACCTCCGTGGGTTTATAAAACAACGTTTCGGTCATACCAGGGTTCTTCCTGTAAGACCATGTATGTATTTCCTGCAACACACACGATCACGTGTGTCGTATGCGTTTTTAATACTATCATAGTATAAGTCGTGGTGGCCGAGTGGTCGAAGCGCTTCCTTCCGAACGGGAAGTCGCGGGTTCAAATCCGGCCGGCTTGTACCTCTAAATCTAAATGTGAAAAAGATTTAGGTGCAATTTTTCACAACACCACTGGCTAAAAACGGTGAAGGAAAATATCGTGAGGAAACCTGCATTTCGGAAAAGCATTCTTAAAAAAAACCTTTGAAGAAGAAGAGAAGTCCCCAATCCGCACTGGGCAAGCGTGGTGGACTATGCCTAATCCCTCTTCTGAGGAGAACTGAGCCCAACAATGGGCAGTAATGGGTTGGTACAGGAATAAAGTCGATTCAAGTTGTCTCTATGTATGCTTCAATCTTTAAAACTACGCTGATTTTAATGCTTTTATAGATAGTGATTCAAGATTTCCCCCATTTTCCCCGCGCGCCGCACAGCTGACAGTTTACTTTGTTACGCTCGGGTTTTTAAAAATTGATAAATAGTGTTTAGTGCAATTGTTTTGTGGTAAAAAGTATTTCAATAGGATATTATTATCATAAACCTTTGATTTAGTGAGTTTCTCTGGTTTGTTTTTAGTGTTTTCTATAAATTTTTGTAAAACATCGATCACTCGGTAAGTCTTTTAACATTATTTTTTTTGTGTCGGGTATTCCGAAGCGCGTTTTTTATTGAACGAAGTACGTCGTATAAGCTTTGTTTTACGTTTTGTTCGCACCTTTAGCATAATGTCGAGCAAAAATGTTGACCCGCCGGATCCTTTTAAGAAGTCTAGTACTACACCGCGCTCACCAAGTAATAAGCGTAGTTATAAAGATACGTCTTCACCGTTTGTATTTTCGAACGAAAAGCGTATACCGCGAACTATTTCTGATGAAAATATTATAAGAACTCTCGACTTAAACGATGATTCTACGTGCGACTATTACGACCTAGTCCAGGAGGCGTCAACGTTCTTATTAAAAATAAATGAAATAGTCAACGATCAAGGCACTCGGATTATTGCTGCGAATAAAGCGTCCATTATGGATATGACACAAAAAGTAACAGCTATTGTGTCGTTGCTCGCGATTCGTTCTTCAACGGTCGAAACGAAACTTGCCAATGCAGAGCGTAATTTGGCCCAGTGCGCCAGGCAACCCGTACCCGTAAATTTAAACGAGAAACCAAAGTCGTACGCAGATACTTGCAAATTAAAATTAGCGAAATCGGTCCCATTTGTTGAAACTCGCGCCCCTCTTCCGTGTGTTATAGCTTATCCGTCTCAGGAACGTGCAGTAGAATTACAAACTTCTTCGGCTACTAAAAATGCACTAATGAAAGCAATAAACCCCACTGACGACGGATTTCAAATAGTAGGAGTTAAAAAAACCGCGAAGGCAGGTGTAGTTCTTCGTGTGAGCAATGAAAACCAGCTTAAAAAATTACAATCAGTCGACGCTATTAAAAACGCGGGATTGCGCTTAGAAAAACCTCGCGGACGCAGGCCTCGCCTCCTAGTTAAAGACGTTCCCGGTTCAATGGAAGACAACGCGTTCTTAGTTGCGTTATATCGTCAAAATATTAAAGACGAAATAAAAGTCAAAGAAGACGACTTTATTCAATCGACAAGAATAGTTCGTCGCCGCGTTCTTAACAACAATAGGAAATGGATAGGTATTGAACTTGATCACACCATTAGAAATCATCTCGTAAATACGAAGGAAAAACTTTTCATCGATTGGGCAACATGTCGGTTTGTAGATGACATCGAAGTGGTACGTTGCTTGAAATGCCAGCAATATGGGCATATTGCCAAATACTGCCACGAAAAAACACCTTGCTGTGAGCACTGTGCTGGTCCACATGAGATCAAGGACTGCAAACAGAAAGACTCCCCTCCTGTTTGTGCTTCTTGCAAACGTTTTAAAAAACCGTGTGATCATCCTACCGGTTCCACTGAGTGTCCTTCACTAAAATCCAAACTAGAGCAACTCATATTAAATACAAATTATGGATAAACTTGTCATAGGCCAATTAAATCTCCATAACGATAAATCAGCTACATCGGAAGTAGATAACCTCGTAATAGAATACAAAATAGATATAGTATTAATACAAGAACAATATCAACGGGCTGGCTTACGCAGTAAAGTAGTGCAATTTGATAACAAAGCGCGAGCCGGCATTTATGTCGCAAATAATAAATACACAGTAACATATATGCATAATATATCGTGGTCTCACTGTGCGGTGGCGGAGGTCTCAACTTCTACCTTCAACTTATTTGTTGTGAGCTGTTACTTTCAATTCTCTGACCCTGTATCTCCTCATTTGAATCACCTTCGCTCAGTTCTGAGAGCGCTTGCAGGTCAGAAGGTTGTCATTGGTGCTGATGTCAATGCCTCATCACCTCTGTGGTTTGGTAAACAGCGCGCCGCTGACGCTGAAAGACGTAATGCTGTAGAGGATTTCATTGCTGAAATGAATTTAACAATTCACAATACCCCCGAAGCACCACCAACTTTTTGTGGCCCAATGGGCGAATCTTTTATTGACGTCACACTATCAAGTGCAGACGTACTTTTAAACGAATGGCGCGTTCTCCCGGACGCGTCTTGTAGCGACCACCGTTTGATTATATACGAGTTTGCTGCTGGTATGAAACACGATCCGTCCGCGCGTAGTTACGACTACACATACAACACCAGAAAAGCTGATTGGCAGTATTTTACATCTTTATTTGCTGCTCACAGTAAAGAGTTTGTTCGCGATAATATCTCAGCTTCAGAATGTGCAGAACTTATGAATGACACGTTCATGTACTGTGCTGATGTTGCTTTGGGCCGATCTGCGACTCTCAGGGCTCGCAGATGTGATTGGTGGTCTGATTTACTAGTAGATTTACGCCGAAAATTTCGTCGCGCTAGACGTAAAGTAAATAAGTTAAAAAAGTCTGTTATCTCTGATGAACGAATGGAGGCTGCGCGCATAACACTAAGATGTGCCAGGTCCCGTTATCGAGCTGCGGTTATTCAAGCACAATCGAACTTACTCCGTCAAATAGTAAATAATCTAGAACGAGAGGGTCCTTGGTCTCCCTTGTATCATGAATTTAAAGCTAATAAACCTGTAACAATGGCTTACTTTTCTAACATAAAAATAAACGATACACATACAACGGGTATAGAAGAGACAACGGAAACTTTGTTAAATGTTCTTCTTCCGGACGATAATATTAGCGATGACAACGAATATCACTTACAGATTAGACAACGTGTGACGGAACTACCGGTTACTAGCGACTCGGATTTACCTAACCTTTTTGAATTCACTGAAGTTATTAAATCATTATCCATAAATAAAGCATCAGGCCAAGATAAAATATCAAATAAAATGATAAAAGAAGCATGTAAAATGTCATCTAGTTCTATCCTGTATGTATATCAACGCTGCATACACGAAGGAGTTTTTCCTAAAATTTGGCGTAAAGGTTTTATAAAATTAATACCAAAAAGCGGTGATAAACCTCCTGACGATCCAAAATCATATAGACCGGTAACATTATTGCCATCGCTAGGAAAAGTGCTAGAACGGTTGATCGTGCCTAGGTTGCTTCCGGAAGGCTTAAAATTTAACCCAAACCAATTCGGCTTCACAAGCGGCAAATCTACAATCAATGCAGTAATGTCGGTTAGAAAAATAGTTCAGTCTTCAACAGCGAAGTATGTTCTCGGCATATTCTTAGATATATCCGGAGCGTTTGATAACGCTTGGTGGCCAATGCTTCTTCTTAAACTTAAACTAAGAGGTTGCTATAAAAACATATATTCTATCATATACTCATACCTTAGCAATGGAACAACTACGTTGAAGCTTGGCCACCATGCGTGCTCAAAGGCTTTGAATTTGGGATGTCCGCAAGGCTCCGTCTTGTCACCGTATTTGTGGAATCTAGGGTTCGATGATTTCCTCGCGCTGCCTCTCCCGGCGGGATGTTCCATTACGGGTTCCGCGGATGACGGTCTTTTGTTAATCGAAGCAAACTCACGGTCCGAAATCGAACATAAAGGAAGGACTGCTATTGAATTAATATCGGAATGGGGTAGTCGAAATCGTCTCGCTTTCGCTCCGCATAAAACTTTCCAACTACTCTTAAAGTGTGACTTGGTAGCACCGCCGCGTATAAAGTTCCATGGTGTAAACATTAAATCGAAAAACTCCGTATGTTATCTCGGAATGATTTTGGAAAAAAAATTCACCTTTATTGAACACATTCAACAGATAGGCGATAAAGCGAAACGTAACTTTTATGCTTTGACGAGAATATCAACTGCTACGTGGGGCCTTACTTTTAATGTTTTGAAAACGATCTATACGGCTACCTACCTAGGCTGTATTTGCTACGGCGCTCCAGTATGGGCCGACAGGTCCACTATTGGCGCTGCTCGAAGAAAATTACTTCAAAGTCAACGTTTAGCATTGATATTTCTATGCAAGGCTTATAGGACGGTCAGTACGGAAGCACTGCCAGTGATGGCGGGTGTGTTCCCCGTAGATTTAGAAATCCAACGTCGCGCGTCAATGTTTTATAATGTGAATAAAGATGAAGCGTGTCAATTTCTACTACCGCGTGATCAACTCAAAATACAACGACTATATAATTCACTCGATGACGTTTGCAACGATTTAATAACGGAATGGCAAACACGCTGGGATAGTTCAATTAAGGGCCGTCATCTCTATAAATTCTTTCCTTGTATCCGTGAAAGGTTAAAAATGAAATGGATCGAAATAGATCATTGCGTTTCGCAGTTCCTAACGGGACATGGCAATTTTAAACAAAAGTTATTTTCTTTTAAATTGGTAGATTCACCGCTTTGCGACTGTTCAACTGATCAACAAAAGTATGAACAGACAGCCCATCACATCCTCTGGGAGTGCAATCTATGGCATATGGAACGCGTCACTATGTTAAATTCCTTACAAGTAGCGTCTAGAGTCGTTTATTACACGGATCTTGTAGCATCCAGCGCAAATTTCCGTGCATTCAAACGTTTTTGCCATACCTATTATTGGCATCCTAAATAGTACAACAGCTCACCGCATAGGTCCAATAAATTTAATAAAATGTCCGTGGTGCTTTTCTCAATTCTGGCGTAATGCATCTTTCAATTTTATTTTATTGTCTCCCGCTTTTGCGAGAAGGGAAGTCAAAACTCATGTTTTTTCCTACTCCTTCTATCATCTTCTGATTAAATTCGTTGCGGGGTCCAAGACAAGTTAGCTTTCCCTCGGGTTTTCCTGGGCTTCACTGCTCAGAGTCATTACGATGGTCGCCGCTGTGGATCCTGGCTACACAGGAGTTACAGTGGTGGGAGTGAGAGGTGGGCCAATACCCGAATAAAAAGTGATTCAAGAGAAAGGTTTATGTGTGTACATGCACGATATAGCAGAGAAACATTGATAATACTTTCATGCATTTTCAACGGGTTCTTACCATGATATTTAATTAATTGAGTTGTCTCGATATTTCAACTTTGTTGCTAACGTTATGATCACGAGAAGACTGTATACTGCGGGTCGAATTAAGAGCAAACAAATCTGTCTACCCTCTTTCTCGTTCGCTTTTGGGTGGTACCACTGGAACTCGAACTCACATCACGACACACCACACTCACTTTATCTACAAGACTCTCTGAGCATGAACCCTTAGTGACTGTTGTGTTTAGCACTGGATTCCACATACTCGATAATCTGAAGCCGTCACCCCTGTTAAAAGTGCTATGTCTTTTTAGAGCTTTTGATGTGATATATTATGCATTTGTCTGCCCCTACATTGGAAACGCTCTTTAAACCCTATTTTTGTGTTAGGTATAGACAAATAATACGAATGATCTAGTAGAGTTTAAAGTTTAGACTGAATAATTTATTTCAAAACACATAAGACCAGATTTAATATGTGTTTATATTAGTGTTTATATAGTAGAGGAGCCCAAGCGGGGATTCCGGGATTTACTACAGCGCGGCAGATTAATATACAGGGGGTACCTTGTACCCGGTTAAGTACCTCCACAAAATATGAGGCCCATATCTAAGGCCGCCCGTGAAGGATACAGGATCAGATTAGTAAAAAAAAATTGACGATCAGAAATTCTCGAGCGCGTCAGATTAAGCTAGGGTGAGTTAATTACATCCTAAAAAGTGTATATTCCAATAATCTGACAATTTGAGAGTGACGTAAAAAAAGGAGACGGTAACAAAGTTGTAAAAAAAAAACTTCATCTCGACATTCTCTAGCGTAGCTAAATTTTTTTTTATTTTGAAGGAAATAATTCAAGAATAATAAAAAATATATAATCTGACGATTTCCGCAAGCCGAAATAACAAAAATCTTATATATATAAAAATGAATTGCTGTTCGTTAGTCTCGCTAAAACTCGAGAACGACTGAACCGATTTGGCTTATTTTAATCTTGAAATATTCGTAGAAGTCCAGGGAAGGTTTAAACGGTGAGAAAATTTCCTAATGTGACGCAGACGAAGTTGTGTGGGCCAGCTAGTTCGTCGATAAAGTTAAATGCGTGCAGCTGCGTGATGCCTACATTTCCATCTCCGCGTTTCTATTCCTCTCTCACTCTTTCTCTATCTATGACTCTCACTCCGTCACCACTCTGGTTTCTGTTGCATTCGAAAGTTATTGCAGTTTGAAAATTCCAAAAATAGTGTTCTATGAAACTTCTATCAGACTTTCGAGCTGGGAGAGCTCAAATGCATAGAAATATTATTTCTTTGAACTCAGGAATGGAATTAGCGGGAAGTTGCAGGGATGGCTTTAAAGTGAACCGTTTTTCTAATTTTTTTTTTGTCAGATCAGGCGAATCCCTCTAGATAATCGTCAGATTATGAGACAGTACGTTTAGAACATAAAGATGAACCATATATATCTTAATCTGACGCGCTTGAGTATTTCAAAATGGCGATTTTTTTTTGCACATTATGAAAATGGCCGCGAGTTTGCGTCCCATCGAAATCGTCAGATTAGTGAATGAGAGCTTTTTTTTGGTGTACTTAACACTCCCTTAGAAAATCTGACGCGCTCGATATTTTTTTTTTTTTTTTTCATTTTCAACCTTTAATTACAACCACCCGCATCACGCAAACGATCAGATTAACATACGTACGTTATTAAAAATACGTAGGGCATTGATGCTATCAATATCTGACGCGCTCGAGGATGTCCATGCAACAGTTTTTTTTTACATATTTAAAAATCTATAGCCCCTTTCCCCACCGATGTAAAGGTATATGTCATATAACATTTTTTTCTTCTTATCATCTAAGCTTTGCATCCCAATAGGTCTCTTCAACGCTCGAGTAAATCCCCATTTAGCATCGTCGCCTCCTCTACTAATACGTATGTATGCCATGTGATCTAGTTAGCCTGCCCCGGCGAACTTCCCCGGTCGATATCCGCTATAGATAACTAATATGGATTATACAGGGTGTTCCAAAACTACGCGACATGAACGGGAAGTACCTTAAATATTAGAGATAGTATGTTTTGCTGAAACGAAACATGATTTTATTTTGGATGTTTAATAATACACAGATTTTTCGTAAATTGCTTGGTTTGTCGAAAATCGAGCTAACAAAATCGGCCAAAATCAACACCCCGTATTTTTATTACAAATAATTTTTGCAAACAAAAGCAACAAGGTGATAATCGTGATTCAGGATTTTAAGTACCTTATTTTCCACCATTTACTGTTTGTCTAACTAAAACTAGTGATACTATTATTCTAAGGATAGCTTTGATTGGTTACTAATAAATATCAACACGACTGGTCTATTTTGTTTAGCACAAGAGTTCCTATGAGCACCTTCCGGATCCATCATCAGATCAGCGCCATTTTGTCATATTATCGTCACGCGACATACATCTGCGTGCAAAGTTTTATCTCAATCGGAAACCTTACATAGCTACATCCTGTACCAACCCATTACTGCCCACTGTTGGGCTCAGGTCTCCTCAGAAGAGGGATTAGGCATAGTCCACCACGCTTGCCCAATGCGGATTGGGGACTTCACATATCTTCAAAGGATTTTTAGAACCCTTTTCCGACATGCAGGTTTCCTCACAATGTTTTCCTTCACCGTTTTTAGCCAGTGGTGTTGTGAAAAATTGCACATAAATCTTTTTCACATTTAGATTTATAGGTAGAAGACGGCCGGATTTGAACCCGACTACTCGGCCACCACGACTATAGCTACATCCAATGCAAGTTAAATGAAAACTTTTAAAATGAGCAATTTATGTCTCCCTTGTGTGACGAAGAAGAAGTTACACGAATCATCTACTATAGTATAAAGATTAAACTCAAACACACATGAGACCAGACTACATATGTGTTCATATTAGTATTTATACATATGCTATGTGATCCAGTTATTCTGTCCCGACAGAGTTCTCCAGAGTTTCCGACCGCTATAGATAACCAAGTTAAACCCACAACTGGGGCGTTTGAAATGTTCAGTTTAATATTAATCAATATTATGGCCAGAGAGCTAGTGCCAACTTATGGGTTGGTATTTGAAGCAAGCTGAAAACTTGGACCATAGTTCTGATATACCCCAACTCGGAACTGTAGACCAAGGTGTTGATTAGCGGGGCTTAACGAACCCCCGCATTTTTAAAATGTTTGTAATGCAACTTACAATTTATTAATGTGGTAATGACGACCATCGCCTTTCTGACCCCAGAGTCATCAAATCGGTTCAAACTAAGTTGTGAAAGAATAAATATTTAAAAAAATACAGACGAATTGAGTACCTCCTCCTTTTTGGTCAAAAACTTCACTCCACGCAGATAAAAATTATCGAACTTATATTAAATCTAAATAAAGTTATCAAAAACTCAATTTATCAAGTTCAATTGAAACATAACAAGGGTATAGCGCGAATTATCGATCTGCCCTTACCCTAACACAGACGAGCGTCGCCCTTTGAACCCGTAACCCGAAAAGGGCACAATATTAAATACTAGACCAGCTAAACTCTTAAGGACAAGGGCGAAATGAAATTATTTATTCTCAACGTTAATAAAAAATATATTTTTCAAAAACCTTTTTAAATACAAGCTTTTAAGATCCTGGATATCATGTAGCAGTAGAATGCTAGTTAATACAAGTAAAACGAGCACAAACACGACGGGTCTATCTTGTTGAGTACAAGAGTTCCTATGACCACCTTCCGAATCCATCATCAGATCAGCGCCATCTTGTCATATTATTGCATTGTCACGTCATATACATCTGCGAAGAAAATTCCTACATTTGTGACATAGACGAAATTGTGCGGGTCAGCTAGTCTTACATAATATGAAATGCTGTTCTTAAGTATCGCTAAAACTCGAGAACGACTGAACCGATTTGACCAATTTTAGTCTTCCAATATGCGTTGAAGTTCAGGGAATGTTTACACAGTGAGAAACGACTTATTTGACGTTACTTATGTGACGCAGATGAAATGCGCGGGCCAGCTAGTCCTCAATAAAAATGTAACGAAGTTGTGAAACTTCACAAGAGAATATGATACATAAATTCGCTACAACTGATAAGAGGCAGCGTGGCCGAGCGGTCTAAGGCGCTGGTTTTAGGCACCAGTCCGAAAGGGCGTGGGTTCGAATCCCACCGCTGTCAGATTTCTTTTTGCCATCTTTTAAGGCTAGATTTTAGATTTTCAAAGAGCTTAAACATCATTAGATGTAACTATGTAAATTCGGGTGGAATACTAGTTCAATTTATCTTCCTAGTTTCTGATTAAGCTGAAAATTTGTAATTTATATCGCAGCAATAATATGATACCATGGAACTGATCAGATGGAGGCGAAAGCTAAATAGGAACTCCTGTACTAAACAAGATAGACCAAGTTTAGGCTAATTTTACTTGTCTTAGCACTCTACTGCTACATGATATCTAGAATCTCAAAGCATGTATAAAGTTTTTCATAAATAAGTTATTGATGCAAATAACCTCTCTTTCAACTTAAGGACAGACTTGTGCTCTTGCATTTTGAGGTCCTTAAGGTCCTTAAACTCTTAAAGTGAATATTTTGTCTATTCAACCTTCAAGGGTAAAACTTAAAAACATTTTCGAGGTTTTAACCTAGACGTTATTTAAAGGTTATATCAGTTTTGGATATGGCTTATTGACCAAATTCCACAAAAGAGGAGAGAGTCTATTGTTTTCTTTTATGTTTGGATCGACCGATTTGGATGATTCTTTTGTCAGATGAAAGGTGATAATAGTCGTTGGGTCCCATTTATTTATTTCTTAGATCGACAAGTAGGTACTTTTGGGGTAAGTTGAAGTTCGGGTGGAATCTTGCAAGCTAAATTGGACAAAATGGCGCTGATCTGCTGATGGATTCGTATGGATAGAAACTCCTGTACTAAATAAGATAGACCTGTCGTGTTTGGGCTCATTTTACTTGTCTTGGCTAGCACTCTTCTGATATTTATGATCTTAAAACTTGTATTTAAAGTTTTCTTTAAAATAAATTATTTTTGAAACTGTAATAATGTATTTGGTATATTTACAATTTGCTTTTGTAATAGTTATTGTAACTATTAGATATACGTATTTACTACGATACTCTTTGGAGGAGACCTGAGCCCAGCAGTGGGAAGTAATGGGTTGTTACAGTACAGTACTACGATCCTGATGCATTTTGTTTCATATGTGGTCAATTTCAAAGCAAATGAGGCTTGAAGAGAGTCCTTAAGGGTAGGTCGTAGGTAGCAGTCTTGCAGTGTCTTCTGACAGTACAGAGGTCCATGAGCGACGGTAACCGCTTACGATCAAGTAGCCCGTTCGCACGTAAAAAAAATCATGCTGTTTTTGTCTAATTTTGACCTAAAGTATCGAAATTTTATGCTTTGCAGTCAAATTTGGTATTGACTCGTCTTATCATTCAAACAATGAATCATTTTCGATATCATTATCATAAGAAAACATAAATTTACGATTTATTTACATTTTTATCAAGTTTAATTACATTGATAATGTCTTGTAAATAATATTTGGTTTGTTTATCGACCAAGTTATTACTACGCTGAGAGATAGCGGTTTGTAGTAGTCCATTATTACAAGCTTTATATTAACTTGCACTGGATGTAACTATGTAAGTTCGGATGCAATCTTGGTGTAGCTGACATTTTGCACGCAGATGTATATCGCGTGACAGAGCAATAATATGACAAAATGGCGCTGATCTGATGACGAATTCGGAAGGTCATAGGAACTCTTGTAGGTACTAAACAAGATAGACCCGTCGTGTTTGAGCTCGTTTTACTTGTATTAGCTAGCACTCTACTGCTACATGATATCCAGGATCTTAAGGTTTTCTTTAAAATAATTATTTTACGTAAAAGGAGAACTCATGAAGATTCAGTGGCAAAAAAAATCTAGAAGAAGAGTCACACTATTTTATTTTTAAAGTATAAAGTAGTTTGGGTCGAAATTTTCATAATTTTTGGAAAAAGTTCATAACTCGAGAACTACGAAAAATCGCGGAACATACATGGGGGTAATTCAGGTACCTAAGGGCCCTAAGGCTAAAGGTGTACTCTGTCTCTGGACCTACGCTTGACACTACTTTCTGGGACACCCTATGTATGTTCAAAATGATTATGATAAAGAGGCTTGGAGAGAGATTGAATTTTTGTTTAATTGCAATACAGCGAAGATTTTTTTGGTGTATGACTTAAATTTTCAACTTTAAATTTTAAATTAAAACAGTTGACTGTAAGGTTTCAAAATAAGTTTCTAAACTCTCAAGTTTCATAACCATTAAAAAATAGTACTTCATTGTGTCACTTTGGCTGAAATCGGCCATCAAAGCAAGGTGGAAACTATTAAAATTAAATTTAAAAAATTTTTTTCGCCTTTCATGCATTTCTTGGGTACCTTACCCGTTGAAAATGCATGAAAGTGTTATAGAAAACCGCGAGTGTCTGAATAAATTTTTGGCCATAAAAAATTGCTAATGTTGAAATAAGACACCCTGTATATTTGCTCTAACTTGTTTAATTAACAAGTTAATTATGTACAAACATATCATTTCCACATGTCAGTAACATGTGCTATGAGTCATGAAATAATCATCATGTTTCTTTTTAATTTGTTGCAATGAGGTTTAATTTTACATGGAGTATATTTTTAGAACTAGTTTTTATTAAAGACTAGCTGGCCGACACAACTTCGTCTGCATCACATAAGGAAATTCTCTCACCGTTTAAACCTTCCCTGGACTTCTACGAAAATTTCAAGATTAAAATAAGCCAAATCGGTTCAGTCGTTCTCAAGTTTTAGCGAGACTCACGAACAGTAATTCATTTTTATATATAAGATTGAATATACTATTTAACAAGGCTATTTTACAAGCTTTATATTAATTTGCACTGGATGTAATTATGTAGGTTCAGGTGGAATCGTTCAAGTTAAATTTGACAAACTTTCTGATTGAGTTGACATTTTGCACGCAGATGTATATCACATGACAATACAATAACATGACAAAATGATCTGAAGATGGATTCGGAAGGTGGTTATTGGGTGGTGCTAAACAAGATAGAACCGTTGTGTTTGGGCTTGTTTTATTTGTATTAGCTACCACTCTACTACATGATATAACAAAAACTAACTTTCAGAATCAATTATTTGCAAAAAGTTGTTTCTGTACTAATATTTTACCTGCCCTTTATTAGTGAATCTTAAAATAAGAATTATCTTCTATTTTATTTATTTAAAAGGATTAAAAGTTTTTGACTTAGTTTTATCAAGTTAAAAATACTTCTAAAGTACATTAAAATTTGTATTTAAGCCAGTACAGTCAATATATAGCAGAGTATCTTATAACCCTGGGTATAACATGGTGAGCGGTCACCGTTTCTCATTAACAATATGCAACAAAAGTCAAAACCTTTCAGAAATCATATTCTTCTTGCAAACAATGCAGTCGAATGTTTTTTTGTAATTCAAATTAAGAATTACATTCAAACAATAGGGAAGGTTGTAAGAAGGATGTTACAAGAACATTGAATTTAAAAATTGTTTAATAAAATTATTTTATTACAGTGTGTAATTTGGACTAAAATTTTATATTTCTTATATAAAAATTTCGAAGATCTAAATAAAATGAAAATAAGAATTTATGTTTCGGATACTTTTGACAAAAAAAACAAACTTACCTTTTTTATGACTCTTTTAAAAGTGCAAACGGGATACACCGAAAGATCCTTGTCCTCGCATTAAGCCTAGAACACACAACACCCACAACAACAACTTTTCACGTCCAACCGTGCCGTAATTTATAATTAATTATTTACATTCAAGATCACATGTTATACATCTGTTTCTTTATTATCAATTCAACACTATTATTGGCTAGATTATAAGGAGCAATTGCATCACTCGCGCTGAAAATGTCCGCGAGAGGAACTCGACTCGATTCATGAACCTCATCCAGTTATCAGCAAAGAACAACGCAAACGATTGGCGAAGATCAAAAAGCTTGCAAGTTGATGAATGAAAGTTCAGTGTTGCGAGGGATTCAGAGTGTTTACTACTAAATTGTACTAATTTTTTTAAAACAAAAAAATATTAAGTTTTTTGCGATTTGATAGTTAATGTAGTAGATATTGCTGGATTAATTCATAAAATTCAACACAACTCATCAATAATTCTTACGACCACAATAATAAAGATGTGAAAGACTGCGCTCTACCGCAATTGCGCCAACTTATATCACTACACGGGAAAAGTTAACTCACTTCTTCAGGTGGCATTCACGCACAGCGCTAGAATATCCTGTATATCTTATTGACTATGTATCTTATTGACTGAAATGCTGAAGTTTTCTAGATTTTTAACAATGGTTAAATTCACAAATTATTTTATAACAAATAAATGACGGATGTCGTTTACGTTCACAGATCGTTAATCTTTTGATTTAAGATCAAACATAAAGAGTTCTAATTCTAGGGCAATTAATTATTAACAAAAATATCCATGTATGTCATCATGCTTAATTTTAATCATTCTTTCGACCAACTGCGCCACGACGTGTACACGCTGTCTGTACTGTAAATGCACCGGGCGTCTTGTCTATCTTCAGTTTTCTGCACAGTTTTTTTGAATTTTTATTTTTTTTCTTAATTGGGTTAAACAAACTTTAATTTTACTTTATATGTAGTTAGCCATTAGAATTTATTTTAACCCTATCGCATTATAGCATACAATTACTTCTACGAAAACGTGCTGATTGAAAAAAACTTGTTAAAAATGTGATAATGATGAAAATTAGCACTTTAAACTCAGGTATTAATAATTTTGTTCCTTAAAGGATACCACATAGACGATTGACAACTCAATGACACCACCACCTTGCTAGATCCAGCAGATCGATGAAGAAATTTGCCAAACATTATTTCTGCCACAGGAGAAAATTTTCCTCAACCAAAAATATGTACCAATAAAGTAGTTTTAAGTTTAGTATGGTATGAAAAATGGCGACAAACGTCAAAAAGGAAGCTTTCACGTCCCCCAATCAGCTCGCTTGTCAAAAAGTTAGTTCCGTTTTACGCAAAATTATTGTGTAGTTTTCGAAATTGAATTGGTAGCAAAAGCAAAATAATTTCTTGCATCGATATTTACTTCGCAAATTTCTGTATTCTTTCTTTATTTACACATTGCTGTAAATAGAGAGATACTTTTACTCTTATTCAACATTCATACTTACTGTATAATAAATTCTAATCCATTTATGGTTGCTTGGAAGAGATCCCTCTGAGCGATAAAGACGAAATTTGATACACTTTATTCTAATTATTAAGTTTATCTAATACTATTGTTATTTTCGTTTTATTGTGTTTCATAAAGAGTTGTTGTATTGTAAACTTATTACAATCTGGTACATTTGATGGTGTATGATACCATAAGTATGAATGTTGGTGAAAAAAGGATTTTACTCATAACTGGATTTTATTATTGTGATAGAATAAAGTATAATTTACGCAATTGCTATGGTAATATAAAAGATTCTGATTCAAGAATTTATCAACAGTGATAAAAATAGTTTCATGTAAGTAACTGTAACATTCATAGTTTAAGGAGGCAATAAATGATTTTTCATTTTATTTTTTAATGCATAAAATATGTACCCTCTTTAAACGAAGTTTAAGCAGTACAGCATAGTATATAATGTGTAACGGTAACAGTGTCTTGTCATTGCAGAGGTTCATAAACGACCATTAGGTGGACTGTGGGCTTTTTAATTCTTTTGCAATTAAAACAAAGATAGACTAGAGAATTGTACACTACACTATAGATAGAGGGATTCTTTTTTTACTTTCATTTGTTGTCTACAAACTATTATGATCTTTTATTTTTCAAACATTAACATATTGTGTAGTCCTTTAAAATATTTGAGTGTTAAATAGATTATGTTGTTTAGGTAAAATAAAGATGATATTTATTTTTCAAAACATCACCGTCATGCATTTTTTTTTAAGTATGAATAGTTTATCTATGAACATTGCTATAAAAATCCTTAAAATTAACAATTTAAAGAAAAATACACAAATTACACAAACGATTTATTAGAAAAACTTAAGCTTACAGTAATATTTACAAATTAGGTTAGGTTATGTTTATCTTGTCGAAACTGTTGCTTCTTTTCGCGCTGCATCTTGCAGAAGCTGTGTATCCACCTCATCGGCCGGTAACTGCACATATCGGACCACAGAACCACGGATAAAACAATTTTTCACCGACAACATATGAGGATATTTTTCCGAATCGATCACACTGATGTCAGAAAGCTTTATATTCAGGTATTGGTCGACTGAATGGAGCGTCCCGCATATGCTGAGGTCGTTTTTCAGCTCCACAACCACGTCTTTACCGACTAATGATTTGAAAAATGAGTAAAATAACATTTTTGTTTTGGAAAAAGGCGGCTAGGAAAAGCTTCGTTTGTGGGATGTCAAAATTTTTGGAGGTTATGTCAAACAAATTTGACTGTCAATGTCAAGTTTGGCTGGGGATGTGCAGAATTTCGGTATAAATACCCATTTTTTGCATTGTGAATTTGAAATTGAGTTAAATTTAATTTTGTATAGCAGTTTTGCTTTAAGTTATGAAGTTTATAAAAAAATTGAGTTAATTAAAAATACGGAACGTTAGACGATTAATATTACCGTTTGATTATAATTTATTGTGGAAAACTATAATCTAAATTGGTAACACTATCGCATTTTGTTGACAGTTTAGGTTTAGAGGCGTCTGTACAAAAAAATATTTTGTATTGTTTTAATTGAAAATAAACATAAATTCTTTAATTTAATTAATTTGTAAGATAATTTAGTTTGCTAATTAAGTAATATTATAACTATTTAATGTTAATTTCATAAAAAAACGCTTTTGTTCATGTCCTAACCTAAAAAAAGTTTTGCAAAGTTTTACTTGTCTTTAAAATGGCAACAACTGATGAAAATGTCGATATTGTGAGTATTTTACTATGAAATTTGCATAAATACACTATCATCTACTTAAATTTATCATACTAATTGAATAATTAAACTTTGACAAGATCACACACACATAGGTTACTTCAAAATAATAATTTTACCCCATTTTTGCAACGTTATTTATCATTTATTCTTATTATAGTAATCATACTTTTATTACCTATAATTTTCTGGCTCATTAAAATAACAAAATTTGAATATACAACCTTAAAAATCTACTTTTTGAGTAAGACAAAGCTATCATAGTTTTTTATTCTTTAAAAATCTGCCATCAATAATTTTTTGTCTTTCCTGAGCCTTGAAGAGAATCCTTAACAATCAGAAATGCCGCATCAGACCCACGTTCAAGACTATTAGTCTGCATACAAATAATTCATTGCCTCTGAGAACATAAGTAAAAATATAAATTATTGTTTGCTTATTAGATGGAGCTAAATTTTCTTTCAGGACTGGGGCAATGAACGTTTATCGCGAGCCCAGCGTGCCGTAGAAGCTAATATTTATGACGTGGACTCGTGGTCACTCCTCATTAGAGAGGCCCAGGCACGGAACATCAACGATGTACGATCCATGTACGAGAAGCTGATCACAGCGTTCCCGACCACGGGACGGTTCTGGAAAATCTACATTGAACAGGAAGTGAGTTTTAAATTTATTGAAATCTAAAATTTTTTCCGTAAAAGAATTTTATTTAAGTAGGACTTTGTTAGTTGAATTTATCAAAATTTCAAAATGTGATTAAAGTACAAAATAATAAAATCCACACAGCCTATGTAAAAATATCTTGAAAATAGTAAATTTACTTCAACTTTGTATTATTAACCACAAAATACAGTATTGCTATCATTTTTGACAACAGTAAAGATCTGAAAATAAACTGTGTGTACTTTTTTGATCGTTTCATCATCATATTTTACTTATAACTTGAAAAAAACAGGTCTCACAACCATTGGGGTCAGAGATGTCGAAATACTAATAAAATAAATATAAAATTGAAATAACTAATTTACAAATTAATAATTTTATTTTATTCAATTCCAGATGAAGGCAAGAAATTTCGAAAAAGTCGAAAAGGTTAGTAAAATAACAGCGTAAGTTAAATAAAATAATTTAAAATCTGTGATATTAATAATAGACAAAAACGTAGACAAAAAAATAAAATTGTCTATGATTTATATTGTTGTGAAATAAATAAAGTGGATACAGTTATAAAACGAAAATCTTTTTTTTCGGATAGGGTGTCTATGTGTTCAGACATGTCGGAGGAGACTTTCTGGGGCGAAAATAAATAAAATAATAAATAAATTAAGTTAAAATAACATTAAAAATTAAAAAAAAAAGAAATATTTTAGAGTATAATTTTCGCTTACGAAGGTCACTTTTGAAATGTAATATCCCTACTTTTAATATTAATTAATGATTAGTTAATAATTAAAAAATTAAACTCATAAAACAAAGCAAATGTCATGCTTTTACTTCAATAAAGTAATAAAAGAATATCATACCAATAGCGAATTTACAAAATAAAAGTAAACTTGAGTGTCCAAAAGGACACCTCAGCTTAATGCTTTATAAAAAAATGCAGTGCTGATTTTCAGATAGAACCAAGCACAAAGCAGGGTAAAAAACAATTTTAATACAAGCTTTTAATCAGCTCCAGAATGTCATGTATCAGTGCAGTGCTAGCCAAGAGAATCAAAATGAGTTTAAACACGACAACTCTATCTTATTTAGTACAGGAGTTCCTATGACCACCTTCCGAATCCATCATCAGATCAACGCCATTTTGTCATATTATTGCATTGTCATGTATAAATCTGCGTGTAAAATGTTAGCTCGATCTGAAACCAGGAAGTTTGTCAAATTTAGCTTGTAAGATTCCACCCGAACCTACATAGTTACATACAGTGCAAGTTATTATAAAGCTTGTAAAATATAATAGTATGCAAAAACGGATGAAGCTTACTTTTTAACATTCTTATTATAAAGGAATTTTTTTTTAAATATACACAAAAATGCGAAATAAAGTATCTAATGAAAGAAGCAGTATCAAAGTAACGAAACAAAATTTAACGAAAAAACAGTTTTTAACGTAACTTAAAAGTGGGGTATGCAACGATTATTAGTTTCTGTACACAGCACGCCACGGTTAGTGATAATTTTCATGTTATACATTACTAGCTGATCCTCCCAACTTCATCTGCATCAAAAAGGGATTCAGGTAGCAACGATTTTAATAATACCTACAAACCCGCAGTACATCTTTTTGTTCTATTGTCAATAGTTTTTGCAGCGTACGCATAAATAGGTTTCTTATTATACACCTTGTGTTACAAATTCGATATTTCATACATATACCAATTTTTTTTTGAAAATATAATCTAGCCTACGTTACTCGTAGATAACTACTCAACTGGGAACGTCACTATTTGCTAGACCGCGAAACTGGGGACTTCGTTCGGAACCAATACCGTGTTTGAGCCCCTTTTTAAAAACATTTTTTTCAAATAATTTTTAATTTTGATTTTTAATTAAACCTTATATTTTTGTAAATCTTTATTACTAATCGACGCTGTATTGCATTTTCAGCGAAAATATATCATCTCCGTAAAATATGAGACGATTAAAAAATGTAAACAAAACAAGTTTTAGAACTGTGCTCAATTTTGGCTCCTGCCACAGAGTTGGCAAAAGTAAACAAACCAATTTGGTTGCCGATCCCAATTGAGTGAATAATGTAGCTTTCGAATGGTGAAGTATGCTCAAAAAATACGGTCCAATAGTTTTTGAGCCTGTTCATTACAACCAAAGTTTTCTTAATAATAAGAGTGTACACTAAAAGACCAAAAATAGGAAAAATTTTTCAGTCCAAAAGTAACATACCAAACATCAAACAGTTCTGTCTGTCTGTAGTTCTGAGTTGGGGTATATCAGGAGAACTATGGACTAAGTTTTCAGCTTGCCTCAAATACCAACCCAAAAAATAGCGCCAGCTCACACTATTTTGTAGTGAGAAAATTTAATAACTATTTTTGAATATAGAAACTCGTACGTTTACATTTGAGCTTATTTTTAAACAAATAGGACCTGGAACACCATAGACTATTGTTTTAGTAAACACTAATTAATTGTAGCAAGTAGTTGACCGGTAAGTGCTGTAACAAAAAACTTGAGAGGTGTCAAGGGACACCCGGATGGAACGAAGTTCCTTTCGATTAAAACGTATCTCATAATCATTATTTCCTTTCGTAACGCGCGAACGTGTTCTAAAAGATTTTGATCACAGCGCCATCTAGCGATAATCATCTAAAACAAAAAAGTGTCGTGACAACTTTTTCGGAAGAATTTCTGTCTAGCCCCCTTTCACAACGCGCGATAAGGAACTTCGTTCTAAAAATAAGATTAAATGTTTATTGTGTAAAAGTATAGAGAAACAGTTATACCAATAGAGCATCGATCTGTTATTACTAGATATGAGACAAATTTGATACGTTTATGCGAAATAGTTTTTGATTTATGAGGTCAAAAGTGGCACCAAATGGTTCGTGTAATACACACGGTGCGGCTCACCAGTACTCTTTCTTGAACTTGGCATGACACTACCGCGTGTCTAAATACACTGTAATAAACTAACAATATGTAAAGATAAAAAGGCGTGGAGAGAGAAGACATAACGCCTACTCTATCTAAATGGGATAAGGTATAGCTAAACACTAAAGGTATAGTTACACATGCTCGTTAGTAGCATGCTTTTTAGTATGCTCATTAGAATACTAGTTTCGAGCATGCTCTGTACTTGTCTACATTTGTTAGATATAAGCATACTAGTTTTAAGTATGCTCCTTAAAGGCCATGCTCAAAGCAAACACTCCGGTACACATGACATTTTATAGCGTGCTCTCTGTCAGTTCAAACCAAACTCAGATAGAAAGAAAAATATGGAATAGGAAGATTGACGATTGCTCTTTGTTACCAATGTTTCGACACACGTACTACTAAGTAGCAATTGCTCAAAAGAAGCATGCTTTCGTGCTATTAACTAACATGTTTAACTGTACCTTAAGACTTACATGAGTTTGTCAATATTGACGTGACCATCAAGCGACGGTAACTGTTACCATTTCTACAATCTCACTGCAATTCATATTTAAATTTCAACATATTTTCCCGTACTGTCAGCTGTTCCAGCGGTGTCTCATGAAGATATTAAACATCGAACTGTGGCGGCTGTACCTCAACTATGTGAAGGAGACGAAGTGCATGCTCCCGACTTACAAGTACGTATGATTACATATTTATAAAATAATTTATTTTAAAGAAAATTTTCAAAAACAAGCTTTCAAGATCCTGGATATCATGTAGCAGTAGAGTGCTAGCTAAACAAGTAAAACGAGCACAAACACGACGGGTCTATCTTGTTTAGTACAAGAGTTCCTATGACTACCGAATCCATCATCAGATCAGCGATATTTTGTTATATTATTGCATTATCACGCGATATACTTCTGCGTGTAAAATGTCAGGTCAATCGGAAACCGGGAAGTTTGTCAAACTTAGCTTGCAAGATTCCACCCATACATAGTTACAACGAGTGCAAGTTAAAAGCTTGTAAAATAAATTCTAGGGAAAAAATGGCCCAAGCATACGATTTCGCCCTGGACAAGATAGGGCTAGACATCCACGCCTACCCTATTTGGAACGACTATGTTACATTCTTGAAGAGTGTCGAAGCTGTTGGATCTTACGCTGAGAATCAGAAGATATCTGCTGTTAGAAAGGTAATACGAAAACGACCGACTTCCATTTCTCAAGCATAGCGCAAAACTACCAGTCAGATCTTTATCAAGTCATAATGTTCAAGGTGTCCGCTTCCTAAAAAAAAAAGAATCATAGAAATCGGTTCATATAGGAAGGAAATACACGCAAAAATGCACAGCAAATCGCGAAACTTTGTCCGTTAAAAATAAACATTTTTAAACACATTCAAAAGTACTTGTTCGATCTCAAATCGGAAACCGGAAAGTTTGCCAAATTTAACTTGCTCACTTTTATTTGAATTGTTCTTTTTTTTTAGTTTTATCTTGTTTGCATTAGAATTATTTACCTTTATTTTCTAAAGCTTTCTGAATTGTGAATTTTGCTTTAAACTGTGCACTTTACCCGAGCAAAAACAAAATGATACATAAAAACAACTAAAATTAGAATAATTCTATATTTCATTTTAATCGAAGGCTATGGAACTCAAACATGCTACCCCCACTACGAAATTTGAAATATTTTTTTACAGATTTATCAAAGGGCTGTCATAACTCCGATAATAGGTATTGAAACGTTATGGAAGGACTACATTGCTTTTGAGCAAAGCATCAACCCTATCATAGGTAAGTTCAAAAATTATATTTTTTACAAAAATGAAAACGACCGATTTTTAGACGTTTATCTTCCAAGAATAGCACAAAAACTACCTGTCTGATCTTTATGAGGTTTACTCAAAATTATTTCGAAAGTGCCTGTTTTC
Source organism: Trilocha varians (assembly GCA_030269945.2). Taxonomy (NCBI): domain Eukaryota; kingdom Metazoa; phylum Arthropoda; class Insecta; order Lepidoptera; family Bombycidae; genus Trilocha; species Trilocha varians. Next base: position 12,835,907 of record AP028278.1, on the reverse strand, counting down.
AAATAAAAAAAGGATCATCAAAATCGGTTCATGCAGATCAGAAATATAATCGTTTACCACACAACACTACATCTTCAAAAGTTCTTGTTCGATCTTGAAATTAAAAACGGTGAAATGAAATTAAATCTACCCGCAGTCTTCTCGTGATCTCGTTTGCAACAACGTTGAAAACTTGAGAGGTGTCACGGGACACCCGAATAGAACGAAGTTCCTTTCGATTAAAAGATATCTTAAAAAAAATATTTACTTTCGTAACGCGCGATAAGGAACTTCGTTCCAATTATGTCAAGGTCAGGTCGATATTTTTTTTAGCTGAACGAATGGCAATGGAAAGATCACGTGAATATATGAATGCTAGGAGGGTTTCAAAAGAATTGGAGACTGTAACAAGAGGTCTGAATAGAAATATGCCGGCCACGCCTCCGACAGTTGACAGAGAAGAAATGAAACAGGTTTGTATAGAAATTAAAACTATAATTTATGATACTTTTAAACAAAGCACTTTAAATACAAACTTTTTTTTTTTTATTGCCATGTAGGCAGACGAGCCAACGGGCCACCTGATCGTAAGTGGTTACCGTCGCTCATGAACCTCTGCAATGTCAGGGCACATTGGGGGTCGCTACCTACGACCTAACTTTAAGGACCCTCCTCAAGCCTCGTATGTTTTATGGTCCTGGATATTATGTAGCAGTAAAGTGCTAGCTAAGATAAGTGAAACGACAAACTTCCCGGTTTCCGATTGAGCTGACATTTTGTACGCAGATATATATCGCGTGACAATACAATAATATGACAAAATGGCGCTGATCTGATGATGGAATCGGTAGTCATAGGAACTCTTGTACTAAACAACTGTGTTTTGGTCTCGTTTTACTTACTGCTACATGATATCCAGGATCTTAAAAGCTTAACTAATCATTCAGGTGGAACTATGGAAGAAATACATATCCTGGGAGCGATCCAACCCTCTCCGTTCTGAAGACACGGCGTTAGTGGCCCGTAGAGTGATGTTCGCAATAGAACAATGTTTACTGTGTCTGGCCCATCATCCGGATGTGTGGCATCAAGCTGCCCAGTTCCTGGACCATTCTTCTAAGCTGTTGCAAGAGAAAGGGGTAAGTTGGGGTAATATGGGGTGTCTTAAATCTTGCGTATCACCTAGACGTCAGGAGAAAGGGGTAAGTTGATATGGGGTCTCTTAGGCCTGGTGTATTACTAGAAAAATAGCGCCAAGTTGTTATAGAAGAGGGTAATTAAGTGTGCTAAACAAGGTCTTCTATGCTAGAACCTAGAAACATTTACTGGAGAAAGTATGGGGGCGGGGTGATATGGGGCCTTTTAAGCCTGGTGCATCATACTTATGACACATAGTAGCAAATCTCTTCAAATTATTGCAAGAAAAGAAAGTAAGTGAAGATAAAAGGGGGAAAACTAAGTAAATGATGCACGATACTTAGCAGCAGGTGTCTTTAGTGTGTCTCAAGTTAAATTAATTTGATCAAAACATAAACATTTCACAGGATTCTTTGTCTTTCTAATCAGAACGGGCAATTTTCCTCATTAATTAGTAAATCAAATAATCACTACGCTGGTGACTGAATTCGAATTAAATTATACTATATTTTGATATAGGATTCGAATGCTTCTCGTTTATTTTCTGACGAAGCGGCTGCGGTATATGAAAGAGCAACCAGTGGTCCATTGAAACACTCCACGTTGTTGCATTTCGCGCACGCAGATTACGAAGAAAGTAGATTACATTATCATAAGGTAAGTTTAACCAATAAAATGTTTCCACTAATTCATCGTTACCTTAGTTTACTTGTTTTATACAAGATGGCGTTATTATAAATTGATGACTTAAACCGTATTGGGTATTTGACTACATTAAAAATAAAACTTGAGAGGTGTCAAGGAACACCCGGATGGAACGAAGTTCCTTTCGATTAATTAGTGAGGGAATTGTAACAAAATTTAATTTTTTAAAGTTATTAAATAAAATATTTTGATCACAACGCCATCTAGCATTAATCATATAAAACAAAATAAGGAATTGTTTTATAAAAGACTAGCTGACCCGCGCAACTTCGTCTGCGTTACAAAGGGGTTCAAACAGTACTCGCAATGCCGTCGAGTTATTATTTGCGCGGCCCGGGGAGTATTCATGTTTTATACTTGTGATAACTTCTAAACGAAAAGTCCGATTGGAATAAAACAAAAAGTGATTTACTTCTACATTAATACTCTTGATAAAATAATACTCAATTTGGATAAGGATTAATATAACAATACTAATTTAACGTTAAATTCATTCTTCGGACGAATTATTTTTTTTTTGAACATAAAAGCAGTTGTTGTGACTAAACTATGATAGTTAGATATATGCTGTCGCGGACTTTTTTGTTTGTCTTTAAAAGACCTAAAAACCCGTAGTACATCATTTTGTTCTATTGTCAATAGTTGTTGCAGCGTACGCATAAATAGGTTTTCGATTATTCACTTGTGTTACATATTCGATATTTTCATGCGGCTCCCTAATTTTTTTCAAAATAAAATATAGCCTATAACCTTCCTCGATAAATGGACATTCCAAAAGTGAAAGAATTTTTGAAATCGGACCAGTAGATTCTGAGATTAGCGCGTTCAAACAAACAAATAAACAAACAAACTCTTCAGCTTTATAATATTAGTATAGATTTTAACCACAGCGCCATCTAGCGATGAGAGGCACGCGTGCCTTTCACTTTTTATGTCTGTCTCTCTCGCTCTTAGGCGGGCTAACCATGCCCGAGTCGTTGTCACGTAAAACTTTCGCCCGTATACCGACTTTACAGGCAACCAATTTTTTTCTATACAGGTTGTATCTGTAATTTTGGACTATCTGACGTGATGTGAATGAAATAAAACTTAGAACCACTTTTAGGAATTTGATAAAAAAAAAATCATCATAGTATGGAAGTCAGCAACGATAGTCGTACGTTTTCCATACAATGTCAGAAAAATAAGTTTAACCGATCAAAAAAATAAAAATGGTGCTAAGTTGTATTTCGACAGATCATTCATCCCACGTCAGATTGTCCAAAGTTACAGATACACCCTGTATACTTCAATCTTTTTGCCTATTAGGTGCATCAAGTGTACACGAGATATTTGGACACGGAAGATATTGATCCAACTTTGGCATATGTTCAGTACATGAAATTCGCCAGAAGAGCTGAAGGTATCAAATCAGCCAGAACTGTCTTTAAAAGGGCAAGGGAAGACCAAAGGTGGGTAGTTGAAAAACTCAAAATTTTACCTAAAAATTGTTTGATTGTCCTCGTATAACTTTGGTTTTGTGTGGACCGATTTGGATGATTCTAGTGTCAGGTGAAAGGTGTTGGTAGTCAAGTACTTTTGGATCGGTGTTTAAAAATGTTATTTTTTTACATTTCATGATTTGATATTCGTTATCGCGTGTATTTCTTTTCTATTTGAACCGATTTCGATGAATGTTTTATGATTTTTCATTAGAAAGCAGACACTTTTGACATTATGTCATATAAATTTAATAAAGATCTGACTGGTAGATTGCACTTGCACTGGATGTAACTATGTAAGTTCGCGTGGTATCAAGCTAAATTTAACAAACTTCCCAGTTTTCGATTGAGCTGACATTTTGCACGCAGATGTATATCGCGTGACAATACAATATGACAAAATGGCGCTTGATGATGGATTTGAAAGAAACTCTTGTACTAAACAAGATAGCCCAAGTTTGTACTCGTTTTACTTGTATTAGCACTCTACTGCTACATGATATCCAGGATCTTAAAAGCTTGTATGTAATTTAAATATGAATACTATTTTCAGGTCACGATACCACGTGTTTGTGGCGGCCGCATTAATGGAATATTATTGTTCAAAAGACAAAAACATAGCGTTTAGAATATTTGAACTGGGACTGAAAAAGTTCTCTCACATACCAGAATACGTCTTATGTTATATAGACTATTTATCGCATTTGAACGGTGAGTTTGATTTTAAGTTATTTTATAACCACTCAACTGGGATCGGCAACCAAATTGGTTTGTTTACTTTTGCCAAGTCTGTGGCAGGAGCCAAAATTGAGCACAGTTCTAAAACTTGTTTTGTTTACATTTTTTAATCGTCTCATATTTTACGGAGATGATATATTTTAAGCTGAAAATGCAATACACGCTGTATTTTAGTAATAAAGAATTACAAACATATAAGGTTTAATTAAAATTCAGAATAAAAATTTATTGGAATAAAATGTTTTTAAAAAGGGGCTCAAACACGGTATTGATTCCGAATGAAGTCCCCAGTTTAGCCATCTAGCGAATAGTGACGTTCCCAGTTGAGTGGTTAATACATTAATAATATAAAATAATGAATATTTTCTCCTTCCAGAGGACAACAACACACGAGTTTTATTTGAACGAGTACTATCGTCTGGAAGTCTGAAACCGGAACACTCTGTAGATATTTGGAACAGATTTCTCGAGTTTGAATCTAATATAGGTGACTTAGTTAGTATCGTTAAAGTTGAAAAAAGAAGACAGGCTGTGTTGGAAAAGGTAAGAAGAGATTTTAACACTATACAGGGTGTATTAAAAGCACTCCCGAAAACAAAGACTGGTACTACTAGTGATACCTGTGATAATAAGTCACGAAATCGATCTATTCAGACCATTTTTTTTTTTCAAAAATCCTATCATCTCTCCAATCTTCGTTTTCGGGAGTGGTCTTCATACACCCTGTATAAAACAAACTCGCTTCACGCTGTCTGTATTAAATCTTTAAAACTACGCAACGGATTGTGTTGCGGTTGTAATAGATGTCGTGATTCAAGAGGAAGGTTTATGTGTATAATATATGTATGATATAGTAGAGAAACACACATCATTTTATAGGTTTAAAAGCGCACGAGCGCTTTTATCTGAATCCATGCTTATGGCGTGGGTAGTCCAATAAAGATGATTTGAATGAAACGGATGGCCTTCAAAACTTAAACCGTTTACTTCTTCGAAATAACTTTACAGTTGAATAATCTTTTACAAACAATATTCTAATTAACTTTAATCAGTTTAAAATAATTAAAGATTGAGGCGACAGATAGCGATTCGTCGACCGAGTGGTGCGCCGGCGACCGCTCTCCAATAAGTCCGTATAAAAGATGGCCGCCCCGCTACCACAGACTCGACGCTCCGCTAGAGTGACCATAACAACTGTCACTCTTGTCAATATCATTTTTCATACGCGCCTTTGGAAGATACAAGATACTTGTCTTGAAAGGTCAAAATTCGTCCAAAAATGGACATTCGCAACATCGCTATTCTGCACTAATTGAATTCTCCATTTGTGACGCAGACGAAGTTGCGGAGGTCATCTAGTTTGGAATAATTAAGAGTGTTTATATTTTTTTTTGTCCACAGATCAAGGAGTTTGAAGGCAAAGAAACTGCCCAACTGGTGGACAGATATAAGTTCTTAGATTTATACCCGTGTAGTATTGCTGAGCTAAAATCTATAGGATATACTGAGGTGAGCGTTTATTTTTATTTATATGAAGCCACAACTTGAAATAGAATTTAAAATTATACAAAAATGTTTTCAATAATTTTAATTTAGATAACATATTTTTTACATTATACAGGGTGGATCTGTAACTTTGGACAATCTGACGTGACGTGAATGACGTGTCGAAATACAACATAGCACCATTTTTATTTTATGGATCGGTTGAACTTTTTTTCTGACATTGTATAGAAAACGTACGACTATCGTTGCGGACTACCATACTATGATGATTTTTTTTTATCCAATTCCTAAAATAAAAGTGGTTCTAAGTTGTATTTCAACAGGTCATTACCGCACGTCAGATTGTCCAAAGTTACAGATACACCCTGTATGTTTTCTTACAATTATAATGGTTATTTCTAGGTTGCTTCAATGTCCAATAAATCGTGGGCTCTGGGCGGCCCACTCGCTGGGATATCACCTGAACTTGCGGCCGTTATATTGGGACAAAGGTAATTACTACACACATTAGACCAGTGTTGTTATGAATATTCATATCCGGATCCGATATTATTTATCCATAACATCCCTGTATTAGACTCATCGAGTTTGATTTCATTACTGAAAAACTATGCGAATTTCTTTTAACCACTCAACTGTTCCGGGGTATGGTAGTGGGCGCTCCCCGACCCACGCTGGTTCTGATCCAGCGGGGTATTCCGTGGGAGGGTGACACGAGGTCCCATCGCCGACCGAGAGAGCCGGTGGCCGTATTCGCCGGCGGCTACCGGTTCGGCGAGCGTGTAACGCGTCGCGCCGTCCCTCATAACCCCGTGCTGGGTTCTGGCCTCAGCCGGGGTTCGGACGCTGAGTGTGAGCGGTTGGAGGTTTTAGTGCGGTTCAACTCCCACATACCGGGATCCGGTGATTTCCTCAAACTGAAAAAAAATTAAAAGAAACCACTCAACAGTGATCGGCAATAAAATTGGTTTGTTTACTTTTGCCAAGTCTGTGGCAGGAGCCAAAATTGAGCACAGTTCTAAAACTTGTTTTGTTTACATTTTTGAATCGTCTCATATTTTACGGTGATAATATATTTTTGCTGAAAATGCAATACAGCGTCGTTTAGTAATAAAGATTTACAAAAATATTAGTTTTAATTAAAAATGTAAAATTATTTTTTTTTTGAAAAAAGAAATGTCTTTAAAAAGATACTCAAACACGATAGTGCTTCCGAACGATTTCATTAAGGGGGGGAAAATAGACCCCTTAATATATCTATTTTTTTTTTTCAGAGATAACGATCCCAACAAAGACATAGCTCGTCCTGACACAAATCAGATGATACCGTACAAACCGAAATCGAACCCGCTACCCGGAGAACATCCCATACCCGGTGAGTCAATACCAAGTGTGACAGAGTGTGACAACGGCTGATATGGTGTCACATGAAACGATTTATAAAAGAAACATTAATTTTAGTTCAATAATATACAGGGTGTATCTGTAACTTTGGACAATCTGACGTGGCGTGAATGACCTGTCGAAATACAACTTAGCACCATTTTTATTTTTTGTATCGGTTAAACTTTTTTTCTGACATTGTATGGAAATCGTACGACTATCGTTGCGGACTTCCATACTATGATGACATTTTTTTTATCCAATAGGAATTGGATAAAAAACACCTTATTACACCTTATGTTACAAATTTGATATTTTCAAACGGATCCCTATTTTTTTTCAAAATAAAATATAGCCTATACCCTTCCTGGATAAATGGACATTCCAACAGTGAAAGAATTTTTGAAATCGGACCAGTAGATCCTGAGATTAGCGCGTTCAAACAAACAAACTCTTCAGCTTTATAATATTAGTATAGATCAAATTTCCATGAACTTTTTCTTTTACATAGTTATTTAAGAAAACAATACCTATATTTTTACGAGATAATTTTGTTCTAAATCCTATAAAATATATTGTGTACAGGCGGTGCCTTCCCCCTGCCACCGAGCGCGGCCCACCTGTGCACGTTGCTGCCTCCTCCCACGTGCTTCAGAGGACCGTTCGTGTCAGTGGACAGGTTGATGCATCTGTTCAACAGAATATCGCTGCCTGATAAAGGTTGGTTCAATAATCAACTCCAACATCGACCATCCAAAGGTTCCAATCCAAAATGCTCAGAATGATAACTGATGCTCCATGGTTTGTAACAAATGATCAGATTCACAGGGATTTAACGATCAGACCAATTAGGGATGAAATCGAACATGCAATGATGGGCTACAGAATAAGATTGCACAAGCACCCTAACATACTTGCAAGAAACCTGATGAAAAGTGACTCTGCTTTGTTCCGGTTAAAAAGAAAAACTCCATTGAGCATCCTGCAGAACAGCAGTGAACAAAAAGGGTGCGTGTCACTGGACCGCCTACCCTGCACGCCAACCAACACTTTTTTGACCATTTGCTGAATGTTATTAATACAGATCGCAAATAAACAAAAAAAAAATCAACTGATTATAGTTGAGGGCAAGAATAAATGCACTTCGACTCTTAAAAAGAGAGCAGTTAATAGCTACGGATTTATAGAGCGCTTTCTCTGTCGCACACAGCTTTGTGGCATTCATTGTCAGTTGTTGTTCTAATTAAATCTAATATATAAAATTGTCGTGTCACGGTGTTCGAACTTGAACTCCTCCGAAACGGCTCGACCGATTTTGATGAAATTTTTTGTGCTTATCCGGTACCTATGAGAATCGGCCAACATCTATTTTTCATCCCCTAAATGTTAGGGGTAGTCCACCCTTAATTTTTTTTTCGGCGCAGACGAAGTTGCGCGATTCAGCTAGTTGAACATATAATATAGAGTTGTTAAAACTCTAAATATTTTTGCATAATTTCCTAAAAGTCGATGTGCATTTATTCTTGCCCCCGACTATACGTCAAAATTGGTTTGTTGACCGACTTCCAAAAAGGAGGAGGTATTCAATTCTTATGTATGTTTGTTCCTCGATAACTTTAGTTTAGGTGGACCGATTTGAATGATTCCGGTGAAAGATGATGCTTGAACTTAGGTCAATTTTTTTTTAAAGAGCGAACTTGTACTTTTGGATCTGTTTAAGAATGTATATTTATTATTAACCATTTCACGATTAGCGTTTTTGTTTCTATATGAATTTATTTCAATGATTCTTGTGATGAGTTTCACATACACAATAAGATCATTATATTCTTTTTGTTATGAAGCAAAAATAATAGGGGTGTGCGAATATCGTTCGAATCGTCGTAGTCAAATTCGATACTATTCGAAATTCGAAACTTTTCGAATTATTCGATTCGAGTTTCGATTCGCAACGAATAATTCGTGAGTTCGAATTATTCGCACACCCCTAAAAAAATAATCATTTAAATATTATTCCAGTGCCGGCTCCCACTGCTGAGAATGGTTGTGACACTCGTCTGTTCGAGTTGGCGCGCTCTGTTCACTGGCTGTTTGATGATGATGGAGTTACTGCTATATCTAATAAGGTAATTATATCTAGGGTAACCAACCCAATTAATGACAAGTTCAGAAACAAAGTCAATGATGACCATTATCTAAATACGGTGTGAAAAGTAACTCAATATTCGTAGTTTAAATTCTACAAAAGACAAAGATAAAGTCTACATACAAAATATACGAAAGCTGTCCACAAGAACTTTAAGAACCCTCCTTAAGCCTCGTTTGAAGAAGGACAAGTCATATAGTAGTTTGAAAAATCCTGGTTTCAACAAAATTCCATTTAAAAACAAACATTTATTTTAGTAAAATTTACTGATTTTATTTAAATTACACCATATACAGGGTGTCCCAGAACTATGCGACATGAACGGGAAGTACCTTAAATATTAGAGATAGGATGTTTTGTTGAAAGGAAACATCATTTTTGATATTTAATAATAATACATTCAGTTTTTTACTGTATCTCTAATACTTAAAGTACTTTTCATGTCGCATAGTTTTGGGACACCCTGTATATGAAAGTTAATTATTTTCAGGTCCGTCGCAGGAAGTTGGGTGATGATTCTGATGACGATGAGTTAGGGGTAGCGCCCCCTCCCAATGATATATACAGACAACGACAGCAGAAACGAGTTAAATAATAATATGCTTGAGAATTAAATGAATTTTATACTATTTGTATTATTATTTTCTACTTACTTTCATTTCACGAGATAATAATCAAAATCGGTTTAGTAAATTGGTACAGTCAAGAGAAAAATTATAAAACAAAATGGGAAAAAATATTTCGTAATCGTCATTAGAATAAAAGAAACCCCTCCCCAAATATTTATCTCTCATTAGAAATAAGAATCATCACAATGGGTTCACAAGAATAAAACACCAATTCTCCATCTCATAATTTATTTCTTAAACATAATGTACATTTGCTACGTTGTTCAGCTTAGACTAACTTTACCGGTTCGTTTACCGGTTTTACCGGTCAATTTCACCGAACACGACGTCCAGAGTACCGATTATAGCCACGATATCCGCCAACATCGAATTTCTACCGATTTTCTCCAAAGCTGCAAGGTGAGCGAATCCGGGCGCCTTTATTTTACATCTGTTGAAGAATCATGAGAATGTTTCGACAAAAGTTAGGATTTTGTATTGATGTAGAGAAAATCTGACAAATCCAAAGGACTTTATCTGATTTAAAATGAGCCTAAACTCGATGGGTCTACGATAGAATCGAATCGAATAATTCGAATCTTCGAATTATTCGAAGTTCGACGAATATTCGAAAAAATTCGAATAATTCGAAAAGTTTCGAATATTCGTTGAATTTCGAATAGTATCGAATTTGACTACGACGATGCATCGGAAATAGGACAAGAATTTGTATTTAGTAGATAATATCTTTAATGGGCTAGATGTCTACAAAATAGTCGTAGTCGTCGTAGTCGAATTCGATACTATTCGAAATTCGACGAATATTCGAAACTTTTCGAATTATTCGAAATTTTTCGAATATTCGACGATCCGAATTATTCGATTCGAGTTTCGAATCGAATATTCGTATTCGATTCGGAACGAATAATTCGTGAGTTCGAATTATTCGCACACCCCTAGTCTACGACCTTCCGTTGTCAAGATAATTTAAGGGGGTCACAACTATTTGGTGGGGATTTTTAAAAAAATGTATGAGTGCAGTTTCTTTTCAAAAATAAAGCAATGTTTCATTTCGGAAATATTCGCCAAAATCATTATTTCGAGTATTTTTCCTGGAGGGGGTGTTAAAAAATTTCACCCTGTATAGTAAAATATTATTTACACCACTGACTAAAAACGGTGAAGGAAAACATCGTGAGGAAACCTGCATATCGGAAAAGGGTTCTAAAAATTCTTTGAAGATATGTGAAGTCCCCAATCCGCATTGTGTTCTCGTGGTGGACTACACCTGATCCCTTTACTGAGAAGACCTGAGCTCAACAGTGGGCAGTAATAGGTTACAATACCTGTAAGGTTTGGATCCCCCGTCAGACACCAGGTATATCCCGAACTCTCCTTTAGGTGCCTCCACAGCGGTGTAGGTGGACCCTGGTGGGACCTGGTACCCCTGGGTGAACAGCTTGAAGTGATGGATGAGAGCTTCCATTGAGGTCTGGAACATAGAGTGATTATTAGTTCTATTTCATAAAAGGCTTTATTTAACATGCGCTGGATGTAACTATGTAAGTTCCGGTGAAATCTTGCAAGCTAAATTTGACTAATTCCACAGTTTACGATTTTAAACAATACTTTTTAAATACAAGCTTTTAAGATCCTGGATATCATGTAGCATTAGAGTGCTAGATAATACAAGTAAAACGAGACCAAACTTAGTCTATCTTGTTTACAATAGTTCCTATGACTATGGACTCCATCATCAGATCAGCACCATTGTGTCATATTATTGCATTGTCACGCGACAGCTGACATTTTACATCTGCGTGCAAAATGTCAGCTCAATCGGAAACCGGGAACTTTGTCAAATTTAGCTTGCAACCACCAGAACTCACATAGTTACATCCAGTGCAAGTTAATATAAAGCTTGTAATATTACCTTCATTTCTTAATCTGGCCCCCTAAGAGTTTCGGGTCCCCAACGCATGTGAGTGCGAGCGGGGACCCGAGAAGGCGTCGTGTCTCGCTCAGCACGCGCCTTAAGCCAGAGCGACCGGGGGATGGTAGTGGGCGCTCCCCGACCCACGCTGGTTCTGATCCAGCGGGGTATTCCGTGGGAGGGTGGCACGCGGTCCCATCTTGGCGGGCTTCGGAAAGCCCGCCGACCGAGAGAGCCGGTGGCCGTATTCGCCGGCGGCTACCGGTTCGGCGTCCGGGGACGGAGCGACGGGAAAGTGTGCCGATGGCGTAACGCGTCGCACCGTCCCTCCAAACCCCGTGCTGGGTTCTGGCCTCAGCCGGGGTTCGGACGCTGAGTGTGAGCGGTTGGAGGTTTTAGTGCGGTTCAACTCCCACATACCCCGCCCGCTGGGCGGGCGGGGATCCGGTGATTTCCTCCAACTAAAAAAAAAAAAAAAAAAAAAAAACCTTCATTTCTTCCCTGGAAGGTGGTGTCAGTTTAGCGTCATCAGTTTTGATTTCTCCCGGAGGCATCTGGTTGAGACACTGATCAATGATACGAAGAGATTGACGCATTTCTTCAACACGACACAAATATCTATAAATATAACAATATTATTTTATTGTGTATTTTGTAAAAAGTGCGATTTGTTTGATGGTACATATTGAAGGAGAGTGATGAGTACTCCGTTCTGAAAAAAAAATAGCAGATTTAAACAATTTTTTTTTTATCTTAAACAAAAACTAATTTCGGACAACTGTTCACTAATAACGTCAAGTGATCGCGCACACACATTAGCTGTCAAGTGACAATCGTTTTGCAACAATTTTAGAAAGAAAGAACGAAAGAGGAGGAGAGCTACAGATACGTTTTCAAGAGATCTTTCTCTGCGTGACGCAGACAAAGTTGCGCGGGTCAGCTTTTGGAACGAAGTTCCTTATCGCGCGTTGTGAAAGGGGGCTAGACACTTTTTTGTTTTAGATGATTATCGCTAGATGGCGCTGTGATCAAAATATTTTAAAACACGTTCCTTAGCGCGCGTTACGAAAGTAAATAATTTTTATGAGATACGTTTTAATCGAAAGGAACTTCGTTCCATCCGGGTGTCCCTTGACACCTCTCAAGTTTTTTTTATTTGAGGATAGATACACGAGCTTACAGCCCATCTGATGGTAAGCGGTCACCGTCGCTCATGAACCTCTGTAATGTCAGGGCTATCACCTATAATATTGTTACTGGTATATGAGTAACTAACACAACCTTCAATTTGTACCATAATTAACAAATCACCCTGTATATAGTATGTTATACCTGTCATAACAGTCTCCGTGTGTCCCGATGGGCACGTCGAACTCGACGTGTGAGTAGGCGTCGTAGGGCTGAGTCTTGCGGAGGTCCCACTTGATACCGGACCCGCGGAGCATCACGCCGCTGGAAAATAATATTAATATACAGGGTGTCCAACAACTATGCGACATGACCGGGAAGCACCTTAAATATTAGAGATAGTATGTTTTGCTGAAAGGAAACATCATTTTATTTTTGATGTTTAATACTGCATTCACAGATTTTTCGTAAATTGTTTGGTTTGTCTGAAAATTGAACTAACAAAATCGGTAAAAATCAACACCCTGTATTTTTATGATGCCAATCGAAAGAACAGTTAATTACGAATATCTTTGATAACATGGTGTTTTAAACTAAAGCCATAGTCTGTAATGTTTGATTAAACATTTTAAGCTTGAATTTACCTGTCACCCGCGACACAGGTGTGTCCTAGTGCAGGGAACAATGTTTATTTGTAAACTTATTCAGATACTCGCGGTTTTCTATAATACTTTCATGCATTTTCAACGGGATCTTACGGGTTAATCCAGTGCTAAACACAACAGTCACTCGCGGGTTCATGCTCAGAGAGTCTTGTAGATACAGTGAGTGTGGTGTGTCGTGATGTGAGTTCGAGTTCCAGTGGTACTACCTAAAAGCGAACGAGTGCGAGGGTAGACAGATTTGTTTGCTCTTAAATCGACCCGCAGTATCCAGTCTTCTCGTGATTATGACGTTTGCAACAACGTTGAAATATCGAGACAACTCAATTAATTAAACATCGTGGTAAGAACCCGTTGAAAATGCACGAAAATGTATATTTATTTTTTTGTTTAAGAATTTTCAGTTCAATAAATTTTCATTTCATTATCTTATTTTACAAAAAAATCAACACCCTGTATGTTTGTCTATACCTGAATCCATAATTAAGTGCATCCTGAGCTGTAACTACTCCGATGTCCTTGGTCCTCTGCACCCACAGTCTGTTAGTTGTCAATACATCTTCAACTTCATCGAGACGTTCAGCGAACTTGGAGGAGAACTCGTAGATATCGTCCATCAGACCTAGAGGCATGTCCTGGAATTAAAGAATGTTTAAAACTATGGGTTTTTGGGTGAATTGTAGAAATAAGTCAGAATTTAAACGAGATTAACAGCACATTTTACATCATTACTATAATATAATAAGGCTCCAGAGTTTGTTTGAACGCGCTAATCTCAGGAACAACTGGTCCAATTTGAAAAATTCTTTCAATATCGGTCCATTTATCAAGGAAAGCTATAGGCTATATCATTCTGTGTCGCAGACGAACGCGGGTCAACTAGTAATTAAATAACAATTGACATTGCAGAGGTCCATCAGCGACGGTAACCACTTACGATCAGGTGGCCCGTTAGCTCGTCTGCCTACATGGCAATAAAAAAAAAATGAAATAGATATACTCACTAGAGACACTCCCCCCGGTCTAATATAAGCGGCATGCATCCTGGCCCCGCTCACTCTCTCATAAAACTCCATCATCTTCTCTCTCTCCTCGAACAGCCAGAAGAATGGAGTGAGCGCTCCGACGTCAAGCGCGTGAGTACCGACCGCCATTATATGGTTTAGTATGCGAGTTATTTCAGCGAACAGAGCTGAAATTAATAATTATGAAGCTTTGAAGTTCCTGGATATCATGTAGCAGTAGAGTGATAGCTAATACAAGTAAAACGAGCTCAAACACGACGGGTCTATCTTGTTTACAGGAGTTCCTATGACCACCTTCTGACTCCATCATCAGATCAGCGACATTTTGTTATATTATTAAATTGTCATGCAATATACATCTGCGAGCAAAATGTCAACCATTATTTACCTTTACTAAATGTACTAGGAAGGGAGGAGGTGATTTGCTCCCCCCTCAAATTATCTTGACAACGGAAGGTCGTAGACCCTTCGAGTTTGACTCATTTTAAAAGGCAAGTAGATGCCTTCATTTCCGCTCCATCAGGTTCCTTCTACAAGAACACCACATCCACGCAACTTTTGTCAAAACATTCGCTTGTTTTTTTGCGAATGCGATCTCTAATCCAGTGGAGGTTAAATTAAAGTTTTTAATACTCACTTCTAAGACTACTTTTCCTACTGGAAAAAGACGAAAGGGCAGACAGAGGAAACGATGGTCGGACGACATTGAAAAAATAGCGGGAAGGAGCTGGATGACCCTGGCGCGTGATAAAGGAGCATGGAAAAGGATGGAGGAGGTTTTTTTACCCCAAAGGGGCCATAAAAATATAACTAAATTTAAGTGTACTTAGGTTAAGAAACAAACATTGTATGGATAAATAAAGCTATATATAATACTCACTTCTAATATACTTGGCCCTCAAAGGAATATCAATGTTCAGTAGTTTCTCCACGGCTAAACTGTAGCATTGTTCATTACACATCATTGATACATAATCCAGTCGGTCAAAGTATGGTAACGCTTGAGTGTATGTCTTATATTCAATTAGTTTTTCTGTTCCTCTGTGAAGGAGGCCGATGTGGGGATCTGCAGCTCGAACAGTCTGTGATAGATGAAACCATAGATTTATTAGATTTATTGAGAAAGATCACAATCAAAATTACACGAGTAGAAATATAACCTATTTTCTGCAAGGAGACAGTTCAGTTTCTGTCCTGTTAATTGAATTTCTGTTTCTATTTTTATTATGTAACTTAAGCTGTTGGTATTCTTTAAAAAAACTCAGAAATCAACCAATCGACTGATAGAATAGATTTATTTCTCGTGATATCTATAAAATATCCAACTACTATGTGAATTCAATAATAGGCTATTCCACCCCATTTTTTTTTCTATTTTAATATAATCTTTTGGTCATAAAAACCTATAAAAAAAATAACAATTTTCTTTTAACCAAATTAGGCTAAAATTTGCCATTTAAAATTCCAATTTCAAATTTGGCGCAAAAAGTTGCCAAATGCACCGCCATCTTCTAACGTCACTTTTGCGTCACTCACAGAGTAAACAACGGTGTAAACACTACGATTTGCTAAGGGGTTTACTGTAGAGATGACGTCATATTACAGCCATCATGGCGGATAGCGTTTTTGACATTCGAAGCACAGATAAAAAAACACGAATTTTAAAATTGGAATATCTATACTAATATTATAAAGCTGAAGAGTTTGTTTGTTTGTTTGTTTGAACGCGCTAATCTCAGGATCAACTGGTCCGATTTCAAAAATTCTTTCACTGTTGGAATGTCCATTTATCGAGGAAGGTTATAGGCTATATTTTATTTTGAAAAAAATTAGGGATCCGTATGAAAATATCGAATATGTAACACAAGTGAATAATCGAAAACCTATTTATGCGTACGCTGCAAAAACTATTGACAATAGAACAAAATGATGTACTACGGGTTTTTAGGTCTTTTGAAGACAAACAAAAAAGTCCGCGACAGCATATATCTAACTATCATAGTTTAGTCACAACAACTGCTTTTGTGTTAAAAAAAAAATAATTCGTCCGAAGAATTAATTTAACGTTAAATTAGTATTGTTAAATTAATCCTTATCCAAATAAAGTATTATGTTATCAAGAGTATTAATGTAGAAGTAAATTACTTTTTGTTTTATTCCAATCGGACTTTTCGTTTAGAAGTTATTACGAGTATAAAACATGAGTACTCCCCGGGCCGCGCAAATAATATCGCAACAGCATTAAGAGTACTGTTTGAACCCCTTTGTGACGCAGACGAAGTTGCGAGGGTCATCTAGTAAAATATATTTTGCGTTTTTATGAGTAGAAATCAACATTAATCACTTAGTTTTTCGTAAATCTATCAAAGTATGATAATTTTATAGTTTTATTAGCTTGGTGCGTAATAGCCTATTCCGTCAATATACTACATTATTACCTCTCCATCAAGTTCGAGCACTAAACGCAACACACCGTGAGCGGCTGGATGTTGTGGTCCAAAGTTCAAGATCATGTTGCGGACTTTCTTCTCGGCCGGTCTGATGATGCCTGAAATAACAAATTAAAATGTAATTTCCATTTATCATCATCCTATAGACGTCCACTGCTGGACATAGTCCTCCAAACCTCACCACAAGTATAGTATTACTGTTTTATCTAAAAGTTTTACATAAACCACTAACTGTTGTAAGGTACAGGAGTCATGAGTTTGGTGGACTCATCTGGAAACATGACCGGTCCATCGTATTGTTTCACGAACTCCGTGTCCGGAAACCAACGGTGACCGTCGCGCTGGGAGCTAGAAATAAGAATAGCATATTGTTACTGTCATTTTCTTCTTTCTTTTTATCGATTACAGTGATTAACTTGTTTATACTATATGTAGCCAAAATTTGCTGACTTTTTTACATTACTAAATGTATGGATTCTGAATCGCACCACCATTATGTTCAACGGTTGCTTGACTTGGGGGAATGTATTTTGCAATGTTGACTTTTCTATCATTTTATTATATGTATAGATTTAATTTACTGTTCTATAGTTCATTATTTGATTGTATTGACAATACAGTAGAATCCGGTTATAATGACGGCCAAGGGACCGGTGATATTACGTCGTACTAACAGGACGCCGTACTAAACGAACAGACATTTTTTTATTAATCGCATTTTGTATGTACATATTTATTAATATTTAGGTGACCAATTAAAACATATTTAAATTAAATTATGTAATTATGAAGAACAACGACACAAATATTAATATTAAAAAGAGATTATATAACGCCTGCATTCTTCCCGTATTAACATATGGATGCCAGACATGGGCTCTCACCAAAAAGCACAACCGAATGTTAGAAGTATGCCAAAGCTCCATGGAAAGAAGTATGTTGAACATTAGGAAAGCTGACAGAATACGGAATACAAAGTTAAGAAAAACTACAAAAATAGAAAACGCAACACTAGTAATCCGAAAAAACAAATGGAAGTGGACTGGCCATACATTAAGAGGTTCTGAAAAATGGAGCAAAACTGTCACTAATTGGTATCCCAGAAATACCTACAGAAAAAGTGGAAGACCTTTCAAAAGATGGGAAGATGAATTTAAAGTTGTTGCTGGAAAATTATGGAGGAGAACTGCCAGGGATCGGCAAGAGTGGAAGAAGTTGGAAGAGGCCTTTACCAAAATAGGGCAAACGGATGAATAATTAATTAAATTAAGTTTTAGAAAATAAGTTAGAGTTAGTAAAAACTGTAAATGAGTCCGAAATAAAGGCTTTATTTATTTATTTATTTATTTATGTATTAAGTAAGCACTGTTGTAAGATAAACAATAACATAACGCATCCATTCGGCGATGTGCGGACGGGGGGAGGGGCTTGCGCTGGACGAAGTTAGCGTCTATCTATCTATCTTGGTTGTTGGGGTGGTGCCTGTAATCACCTGACACTTCGACCCAATCGGATCTTTTGTATCACGACCCCTTCCTTTATTCCTCGGCTTCAAAAAGTGATTGCATTAATTCTGCAATTCTTTTTGGCGCCAAGGACTTATACACGCATTGGTCCGGGTATCCTTCACCCAATGCGTTCATTCTTACCCTTGCCAGGCCGTCGCATGCACATAATATGTGATGCATTGATTCTGTGTCTTCTTCACAGAATCTGCAGACTGGGCTTGTAGCCAACTTTAACCTACATAGGTGCTCCCTGGTGGCAAAATGCCCCGTTAGGGCACCCATAAGGTGTCTCAGTTTACTTTTACTAAGCCCAGATGCCTTATGTGAATTGGTTTTGCTTATGAACTCTTTCGAGTGTCTCAAGCCTGGTAGGGATCTCCATTCTATTGTGGATATGTTATCTGAGTATTCCCTCAATGCTGACCCTATTGTCCTCATTGATAATCCAGTGAAGGGTTCGGGTCCTATGGGGTCTTCTTCAGACCCCCTTCTTGCTAGTTCGTCAGCCTTCTCATTACCTTCGATACCTACATGGCCAGGTACCCATGTTAGTCTAACCTTATTGCGTCTTCCCAGCCGGTTAAGAGTGCGGATACAATCTCTTATCAGTCCTGATTCGACCCTGTAATTCATCAGTGCCTTCAGGGCTGCTTGGCTGTCGCTGAGAATGTGGATGTCCTTATTTGTGAGGCCCATGTTCACAGCTGCGCAGGCATATATTGCATATGTTTCTGCCTGGAAGACCGTCGTGTACTTACCAAGACTGTAGTGTAAACTATGCTCTTTGGAAAATACACCTGCACCTGTTCCCGATTCCATCTTGGATCCATCGGTGTAAAATAACAGGCCATCTTTAATGGATTCTATGAATCCATCTTGCCATTCCTGTCTGCTTGGTATGTGCAGACGGAAATTCCTGTCGAATATGTGTATGGGAGTTATCTTGTCGCAGATCATGTCGAGTATTCTGTCAAGGTTCCCATCACTTTCCCATGTCGTGTGTCTAGTTGTTGGTTGTTTATCATTCCATTGGCTGTTGATTTTCAGCCTTTGAAGTGCCTTCCTAGCCATCACCTGTACCTCTATGTGAAGAGGCGTTAGACCTAAGACGCGCTCCATCGCAGCTGTTGGAGTAGTCTTGAAGGCCCCTGTAATTGCCATGCATGCGAGCCTCTGCACTTTTCGCAGACCTTGAATGCATGTCTCTAGTTTTGCTCTAGGCCACCACACGATGCTGCCGTATGTGATCATCGGTTTAATCATCGTACTATATATCCATTGTAGGACCTTAGGTTTTAGGCCCCAGGTCTTTCCATAAGTGCTTCTACACATGTTGAAGACCTTTACGGCTCTGTTGATTATCTTTCCTGTGTGCGATCCCCAGGTAAGTTTTTTATCTAGGGTTACTCCAAGATATTTTACCTCCTCTGAGACCGCCAATACGGTTCCGAACATACTTAAAGGTTTAAGATCTGTTAGGTTCCTCTTTCTCGTAAATGTTATTACTGTTGTTTTCTTTGGATTGACAGAGAGTTGGTTGTAGTTACACCATTTCTCTACAACTTGTAGAGCTCCTTGCATGAGCTCCGATACAGTGTTAGCAAATTTGCCTGACACCATGATCGCCACATCATCGGCGTATCCTATGGTATGGTATGGTCCACCGCTGAGTTCCTTCAGAAGTGAGTCCACCACTAGGCACCACAGGAGCGGAGAAATAACTCCACCCTGTGGACACCCTTTAGTGGTGAGTGCTCTTATCCCTTCGCTCAGCAGGCTGGAGGTGACCATTCTTCCTTTGAGCATGTTCCCTATCCATTTACGAAGGGTTTTATTAATCCCATGCTCCTGAGCTGCTGCATCTATGGATTTGAAGGTGGTGCGATCAAATGCACCTTCAATGTCAATAAATGTTGCTAGGCAGAGTTCCTTCTGATCCAGTGCAGTTTCAGCCTTTGTTACCACATGATGCAGCGCCGTTTCAGTTGATTTGCCTTGCTGGTAGGCGCACTGAAACCTGTGAAGAGGGAACTTCTTAAGTGGTCCCTCTCTAATGTATCTATCGATCATCTTCTCCAGACCCTTGAGGATGAAGGACGATAGACTTATTGGTCTGTATGATTTTACCTGTTCGTAATCATCTTTTCCTGGTTTTGGAATGAAGATTACCTTAACCTGTCTCCATGCATGCGGTGTGTAACCGAAGGCGATGCAGGCCCTATATATTTTGCATAGATGCGGGTTGAGGATAGTGGTACCCTCCTGTAACATGATAGGATAGATCTCATCTGGCCCTGGTGTCTTAAACGATCCGAAGCTGTTTAGTGCCCATTTGACCTTATTTGGATCCACTATCTTTTTCGCCGTGTCCCAATCATATTTTGTTGTTTGTAGTTTTGCTTCACTACAAGTGATGGGATCATCAGCAACTTTTCCGATATTATTATCCATAATACAGTCAGGGAAGTGGGTTCTGAACATGACGTTTAGAGTTTCTTTCCCGGATTCTGTTAATTTACCCCTATCATCTCTTACTACTGTTAGAGGATTGGCCTTTATCGCAGCTATTGCCTTCGTTAGTCTCATACTCTCAGGGAGAGTTTCGATACTTTCGCAGTGTTGCCTCCATGACCTTCGTTTAGTCTTCCGAAGGACTGTGTTAAACTTCGTCAGACTGTTTGTATATGGTCCAAAGTCCTTAGTTTTCTTTGCCCTATTGAAAGCTTTCCTGGTTTCCTTCCGCAGGCTGGCTAGCTCTGTGGTCCACCAGGGAACTTTCTTTTCGGACCTCACCTTTATGGGACAATTTTGTGTCCAAGCCTTGTTGATTGCATATGCAATCCTATCTGCTTCGAACTCTATATCAAGTACAGAGTTCAGTTTGCATTTTGGGTCACCGAGAAAGCGTCTCTCCTACGATTTATTTGTGCAAATGTCAAGGTCGTCGTTGTAACAGGATAATTATTTGTGAAATTCCGCCGTTGAAAGCGGTCGGTCATTGTAAGCAGATTCGCAATAAACGGATGTACTTCCATGGTTGTTCATAACAAAACCAAACGTATGCCAATACTGACGTATATACGCTATAAACGGTCGGTTGTTAAATGCGAAGTCGTACTAAACGGTCTACACTGTATTTCATATTATAGGATGGTAGAATTTTAATGTCTGGATAATCCTACACATTAAATATTATTGACAATATCCTCAATATTAACATGGGTATTACTATTATATGTGTGAGGGACATAAAGAAATCTTAGAAAAAACACGTTATTTGAATAAAGTTTTCATAAGGAAATGTATTTTCATGAGATACATTTATTAAATGGCTTTGTAAATCGCAGCTTATGACTTCTAATAAAATCCAAAAATTAAACAGAAATGAATATACTAAATTGGAATAGTTTTTCAATGTATGTTTTTGAAAACATTAAAATTTGTATAAGATTTCAATATTAATCAGAACTGAAGTTTCAGAGTGTTTTTTTAGCAAAACTGCATGCTATTTCTATTTCAAAATATTGTAATACACTTTAGCCAACTAAATCTTAAATCAATAACATTTTCCACCAAAAATCGTAAGGTTTATAACCTGTCTTATTACATAATTGTTTTTCCAACATTTGCACGGTAATTAAGCACGGGTTTTACATAATTTTGTATTCTACACTCACTTCACATTATGCACGGCCGGTATGTTCTTTAAAAGGAGCGATTTTGGGCCGAAATTCGAGGATTTTCGCAGCAAAACATTGAGAAGGGAGGACATTTTGACAACTCCGTTCGAAACGGAACGTTCCGTTTCACGTCGATTTCCTACGTTAATTTTGAAATGTCAAATTATTTTAAACTGTCACTGTCAAAAGTCATAGATAATGTAAAATAGGGATGACCGATCGTATTTTTTATGAATACCGTATACCGGAAAATCTTGTTTTTTTTTATTATTTCAAATCACTATTTATATTTTTGTCGATTTGAGCCACCATTATAAGTAACATTCAAGAAAGATCCAAAGCAGCAAATCATAAAAGATTTTTTTAAAGTGATAAATATTATATGGCAATATTAAAAACTTTTGGCAATAAACAAAAACTTAATTCTTTATAATAATTTATTCCTAAACTAAATCATTATTCCTCCATAATTTCATCACAATCTCTACCGCTGTAGTAATTTTCCGGTATTACATAATCATCGGGAGGCCGCATAGGACCGAAAGTCCTTGCATCTTTTTTACTCTTAGTAACATCACTATCCTTGTCACTCTCAACACTATTAGTGTTGCCAACTTTTGTGTCACTATTTTCGGGAGTGTTGCCAACTTTTGTGTCACTATTTTTGGGAGATTTTTCGGGAGTGTTGCCAGGTTTTGCGTCGTCATTTTTGGTAGTTTTTTCCATAGTTGATTTTTCTGGATTTGTCACAGTGTTGTCAGCCTTATTGTCTTCGTCGTCAGAGTCTATTTCTTCTACGAATTCTGTGTCATCTTGTTTTGTTTGTTCGCGAATTTTAGGCCGTTTGTTCAGATCTTCTTTTAAGCGTATTCTGGAATGAAAAAGTGATTAATTTAAGATACTCAGCCAACCAAAATTGGTTTGTGTATTTGTCCCAAATATGTGACAACAACTCAAATTGATCACGACGTGACGTTAGTATTAAAAATTATTTTCTTTCATTTTACTATTAAATTCCCGAGACATTTTTTCCCCCAAATATAATACAGTGTAGTTATAACAAAGATTTACAAAAATTTAAAGTTCAATTAAAAGTCGAAATTGGAAAAAAAAAAGTTATTAAAAAGACACTCAAACACGATAGTGATACCAAGTGAACTCCCTTGTTTCATCAAGGGGGGAAAATTGACGAACACAGACAATTTATCCACATAAATGATTATTATTTATAACAAACATAGACAAGTTACTCACCTCTTTCCATAGACAACAGCATTGCTCCCAATTTTAACCGCCATCTTGTTTTCCGTTTTGCTAACTAATGGAGGTAAATGTGCCGGTCGAGCTATTTCCGCTAATCGCTGAGTTTTAGACAATTCTATACGTAGTTTCTGTATGTTCATCTGAAATAGTGTTAATAATTTAAGTTCCTGGATATCATGTAGCAGTAGAGTGCTAGCTAATACAAGTAAAACGAGTCCAAACTTGGTCTATCTTGTTTAGCACAAGAGTTCCTATGACTACCGACTCCATCAGATCAGCGCCATGGTACCATATTACTACTTCCCCGCGATATACATCTGCGTGCAAAATGTCAGCAAATGTCAAATTATTTTGCAAGATTCCACCCGAACTTACACAGTTACATACAGTGCAAGTTAGACCTGTCGTATTTACATGATATCCAGGATCTTAAAACCTTTTATTTAAAAATGATTATATTATAGAAGATTTACCTTAGTCTGTGATATTTCAGCCTTCTGCGCCATACTCCCATGTTTCAAAGTATTCATATATTGATCTAAATCATCACCATCATTTGTAGACATATTGTTTGATTTCAATTCACTTCTCAATCGTTCGAGGGATTTCTCTTCAATAGTTATCTTGAGTTCAAGTTCTTTTGTCTTTTTTACCTGTAAAAATAATGAATTGGTTAGATAAATATAATTTTAAATCTACCTTCAAAATTCTAGGATATTGTCGAAACGTCAACAACATCGGATGACGTCACGATTAGGTAAACAATGAAATTGACGTACTCTATTGGTTGCGCCATGACGCGTTTGTTTACCTAAGCGTGACGTCACACGCGACGCCATGACACTACGCGCTGTTTTCGTGCACTATTTAGAAAAATAACTTGAAACCTAGTTAAACTTTTCGAAATAAAGGTGTTTAACATTTTTTTTATTGCCATGTAGGCAGTCGTGCCAACGGGCCACCTGATCGGGCGTGGTTACCGTCGCTCATGAACCTCTGCAATGTCAGGGGACACTGAGGGGTCACTACTTATGACCTAACTTTAAGGACCCTCCTCAAGCCTCGTTTAAAAAAGTCTGTCAAAAAGCACAACTTACCAAATCATTATTACTAAACGGGTTCTTACCACGATTATTTTTAATTGAGCGGTCCCGATATTTCGGCACTGTTTCAAGAGCCATGATCACGGGAAGACTGAGGAACTGCGGGTAGGTCATTTAAGAGCAGACAAATCTGTCTACCCTCTTTCTCGTTCGTTTGCCGGTACCACTGGAACTCGAACTCACATTTCGACATACCACACTGACATGTAGATAACCGCGAGTGTTTAAAGATATTTACTTACCAAATCGTCATACGTCAATGGTTTATCGTTCTTAACTTCGGCAGCTCCGAGTCTTTCCATACGATTTCTTCGTTTGGTTTCAACGTGTCCGGTTCGATCGAGGAATGTGTCTTCGTCCGAATCGTAGTAGTCATCGGCGCTCCAATCTCGCTGTTTACGACGACGAGACTCTTTAAAAACATTTAATATTGTGTTGAATACTCATGACTAGATGATCGTCGCAACTTCGTCTGCGTCAAAAAAGGGTTTAGGCAGCACTGTTAAATGTTTATAGGAACTACAAACCCGTATGATTTTGTTTTACTGTCAATAGTTTTTGCAGCTTTTGAGTTTTTGAGTTGGAGAAAATCGCTGGATTCCCACCCGCGGTGGTATATGTGAGAAGTTGTACCGCACTAAAACCTCCAACCGCTCACACTCAGCGTCAGAACTCAGCACGGGGTTATGAGGGACGGCGCGTTACCACTATACAGGGTGGACAATCTGAGGTGGGTTAAATGACCTGTCGAAATACAACTTAGAACCACTTTTATTTTAGGAATTGTATAAAAAAAAAATCATCATAGTATGGAAGTTTGCAACGATAGTCGTACGTTTATTATAATATTTAATATGTGCGCTGGTTAGCACAGTACCAGCGTGTACGTCTGGTGCCGGTGGAAGATCAGCCTCGCTGAGCCGTCATTTTATGACTACTGTGGCATTGCTGAGCCGGAAACCATTTCTGGGCACTTTTGTTTTAGTTTAAGCTGTTAATAGTTATAAGATTTTTTATGTGCACAGAATAAATGTTTTTTGATTTGATTTTTCCATACAATGTCTGAAAATAAAGTTTAACCGATACAAACAATAAAAATGGTGCTAAGTTGTATTTCAACAGGTCACTCATCCCACGTCAGGTTGTCCAAAGTTACAGATCCACCCTGTATGTTTACTTAGTAAAATCAATTGTTTACCATGTTTAGCCTGTCGTAACAGCCCTGCTCTGTCCAGGATCCTGCAAGCTTCCAAAGCGCAAGCAATCACGGCTTCCTTCTTCTTCCCTTTGTGAATTACTTCAGCGATGACCGGTCTGCCGTGAGGATCGTCAATTGGTAACTCTACCCTAAAATAAAGGATTAGGTTTTATTCTAATGTAAAATCGCATTATTTACTTTTGTTTGTACACTTGATTTTATCTTTAACCACTCAACTGGGAACGTCACTATTCGCTAGATGGCGAAACTGGGAACTTCGTTTGGAATCACTACCGTGTTTGAGACCCTTTTTAAAAACATTTTTTCCAATAATTTTTGATTAAACCTTATATTTTTATAAATCTTTATTACTAAACGACGCTGTATTGCATTTTCAGCGAAAATATATCATCTCCGTAAAATATGAGACGATTAAAAAATGTAAAGAAGAGATTAAAAAGATTAAAAATATTTATTCAGCCAAAAATTTACAGTGTAATATACAATTATCCATTAGATCTCCACACTAGGTCACTAGGTAAACAAAACAAGTTTTAGAACTGTGCTCAATTTTGTCTCCTGCCACAGACTTGACAAAAGTAAACAAACCAATTTGGTTGCCGATCCTAGTTGAGTGGTTAGCTTTAGGATTCGTCTTTTACTCACTCCTTTTCTTCATTCCTGCTCCTCTGCCTATAATGTTTCGAGCTAGTACTTACTTGCATATGTACTGTCCCACCCCTCTCTCCTCACACTCGTAGTTGAGTTCGTGTCCTTCGCGTTCATAGTAGCCGCGGAGGGTCTTCTTAGGGTCATCAAGGTATAACTCTTCATTAGCAGTGACCGCGTAAGGGTTCTCTGATAGATCTGGTTCTTCATCAGCGTCTTCGCCTGGTGAAGTGGTATTTTGAATTAAAAAGTAGCCTATGTTCTTTCTTAGGGTCTAAAGGTTGTCTGTGCCAAATTTCATCAAAATCAGTTGAGAGTTTACAGACAGACAGGCAGAGTTACTTTCGCATTTATAATATTAGTAAGGACAGTAAGGATAATTTAGTTCAACGAAAACTTTTGAAATCGAACCAATAATTACTGAGATTAGCTGGATGGTGGGGTAACCGACTCCCCCCACTAAATATTTGTAACCCCCCACAAATAATCTTGACAACGTGAGGTCGTAGACCCATCGAGTTTGGGCTCATTTTAAAGGGCAGGTAGAGGCCTTTATTTATTTTTTTTGCCATGTAGGCAGACGAGCCAACGGGCCACCTGATCGTAAGTGGTTACCGTCGCTCATGAACCTCTGCAATGTCAGGGGACACTGAGGGGTCGCTACCTACGACCTAACTTTAAGGACCCTCCTCAAGCCTCGTTTGAAGAAGGACAAGTCATAGCGCTCTGGGAATACCGAGGAGGGGAGCTCATTCCATAGCCGGATGGTGCGTGGCAAAAGTGTTCCTGAAACAAACCGTGGATGGACGGTGGTTCCATATAGTAGGGATGAACTCCACCTCGACGCCGGGTGGTACGGTAATAGTACGGTTTATGTTCACTTTGTTAGATTCCTTCTACATCCAAGCAACAACAACCCAAGTTTTGTAAAAATATTCGCATACTTTTTGCCAATATTCATCACTTACCCATGCCCCAGTCAATGCCCTGTTCCTCTTTCCTCTTTTCTTCCTCCAATCGTGCCTTCTCCCTCTGTTCTATAGCTTCTTGTATCATTCTATCTCTGTCTGCTTTCATTTCTAGAGCTCTCTGTTTTATTTCCGTCACAGATAATTCCGATTCGCCTTCACAATCGAAATCGGGGCCCTGTGATAAAAAAAATAAAGAAAACTTATTAAATATAAGCTTTTAAGATCCTGGATATCATGTAGCAGTAGAGTGTTAGCTAATACAAGTAAAACGAGACGACGGGTTTGAGTTGTTTCTGAAAGGAAAAAGTCTGTAGGCAATGTTTTTGTTTTAATTATTACTCGTTTGATAAAATTTAAATAACCACTCAACTGGGATCGGCAACCAAATTGGGTTGTTTACTTTTGCCAAGTCTGTGGCAGGAGACAAAATTGAGCACAGTTCTAAAACTTGCTTTGTTTACATTTTTTAATCGTCTCATATTTTACGTTGATGATATATTTTCGCTGAAAATGCAATACAGCGTCGTTTAGTAATAAATATTTACAAAAATATAAGGTTTAATTAAAATCAAAACTAAAATTTATTGAAAAAAAATGTTTTTAAAAAGGGGCTCAAACTATTGGTATGGGTATTGATTCCGAACGAAGTCCCCAGTTTCGCCATCTAGCGAATAGTGACGTTCCCAGTTGAGTGGTTAATAAAACTTTAATTTCATGGTTTTCCTTACATTTAATCTGATCATGTTGTTAGAGAGATTTGATCCTTAAAAATCACTCTTTCGATTGAAACAATAAAAGTACAGGGTGTGATTTTTTCAAGTTGTAACAGGTTCGATTCCCGGGTAAACCAAGAAATAAAAAAAAAAAACTAATAATGCAGTTTTGTTGGAACGAAGTTCCTTATCGCGCGTTATGGAAAGGGGGCTAGACGGAAATTCTTATGAAAAAGTTTGGCACGACACTTTTTTTGTTTTAGATGATTATCGCTAGATGGCGCTGTTCTTAAAATATTTTATAAAACAATTCCTTATTTTGTTTTATATGATTAATGCTAGATGGCCCTGTGATCAAAATATTTTATTTAAAAAATTAAATGTTATTACAATTCCCTCACTAATTAATTGAAAGGAACTTCGTTCGTTCCGGGTGTCCCTTGACACCTCTCAAGTTTTTTTTCTTTTCAAAAATAAAGGGATGTTTCCTTTCAGAAAAATTCGCTAAAATTATTAATGCGAGTATTTTCCCTGCGTTTGAAAATTCCACACCCTGTATATAAGGGACACTCACCATCAAAATAAAAGTCCTTGTACTGGTGCCAAATTTGATCTGATGTCCTACTCTCACCCTTGTATAATGGTTGGGTTTGACCCTGCCTCTGTTTAAGAACGTCCCGTGGGTACTGCCTAGGTCATATAAATACCAGCCACAGGGAGGTTCGGTGTCTTCAGCAAACGCTTTGTATTGGAAGACAGCGTGGTGCCTAAAATGGGTGGAATTCTCTTTTAATATTATATAATATAATTTAATATTACATATTTGAAATGCTTTTCTTTTTAATCTTACTCTATTAGCTTTGATATTTGCAATATAATTTTTCTTTAACATAATAATAATAATCCTCCATGGTGGTTTTCGCTTCAGCGATTATTTTCTATTTAATTTGTTTTATTATCGATGGTTAAAGGTATACTAATGAAAAGTTACCTTGATACTGTAGGATGAGCCATAGTCACATCACAATTGGTGAATCTTCCGACAACGTAGTATGGTTTGAAAGTCAAGTCCACTCTGTCAGCGATAGTGCCTGATTTTATAACTTCTATAGCATAATTTGATCCTGAAAATAGATTATTTGTGAAAGACTTCGCAATAAAAATATTGAAAAACATGTCTGTTGATATCTTGTTAAAATTTAATTGAGATCTGACCAGTAATTCTTGAGTCATTTCTGTAGTCCGTAGTTAATGATTTTTTGACTATTGTTACTTGCTTGGTGAAAATTATTAAGTAAAAATGAAGTCAATTGAAATTATGCAAATTGTAACTATAAGACGTTCTGAGGTTAAAGGATGCCGATTTCTTTCATTTTACTTACCTTCAGGGCATAAACCAGACCACTTCGGTTCTTTATATGGGATCTGAATAGGGACTTCTTTCTTAGAAACTGCTTGTGGCGACTCTTTGGAAGTACTTGCATTTTCCACTGGACTTTCAGGTTTTTCCTGTTTTTGTTCTTCGATTGCAATTTCTGGCTCATTTTTGATCTTTTTAGGTAGTTTTCCTACACGCCCGAACAACACCGGTTTTTTAAATTCGATCTTTTTTTCGAATTCAGAATTCGCTTTCGTGTCGGATTCTTCCATTTTGGAATGTGAAAATTATGTTTTGCGTAGTTTCTGGATATTGTTAACAGTAATATTCATTTCTTCTCACTTTTATTTTTGTTTTTATCTTAGAATTTCACTAATATTAACGATTATTTACAAATTGTAATGTTTTTGTGGTTATAATTGGTTGAAGAATAGTGTTGGGAAAAAAGTAAAAGAACAGAATACTAGTCTGGAATCTGGATTTGGATTCTGGTACTTGTATGGAACGTAAACTTTGTGTTCCAACATGTCACATATTCTGAAACAAGATTTTAATATTGCGAGGGGACAGGGGTTTACCAAAAGGAGGAGAACTGAATTGTGTAGTTTATAGTGGATTTTGATAATGATGATAATTTCATGTTCACGTGTACAAACAAATATTTTACTGCCCTCATCTATTGCTGAAGAACCTCGAAATGAGCTATAATAAAAGGCTCACTCATCATAAAATATATTTCTCCTTACAAGAAGAACTAAAACTAAAAACTAACTGTACATCTTTACTTTTTCATGTAAAAGTTATCTTTTTTTATTTACAAGCATAATTTTCATTCACATCAATTATTGAAATCAATACCGCCTCAATGGTTTTTTTTTTCAGAAGGTCATCCACATTCATGCCTAAACAATTGTTTTTAATTAAAATTAATCAAATGACCAAAATACGGACACGTGCTTTTTCACATGGCGTAATAGTAAAATAGTATTGAAGATCTTTAACATCACTAGTGAATTGAAGGACATTTCTTTTGTCGTTCTTTTGAATGAGTATGCTACAGATTATAGCAACTCAGATTGAAAAATGATAGAGTTAGACCTACTCACTGTTTAATTTCCAAATTCCAAGGAACCACTTCCCGAAATGTATTGTCCCTAAAATTAAAGAATCCCCTAAATTTGCCATCATTAAGCAAATTTTTACCGATTAACTTATATCTTCTCTTTATCTTTCTAACAATAAAATGTCAATCCTTTAAGTAAGTATATTTAAGGTCGCAGAAGCTAGGTAAAAACAGGCCAATACTAGCCGGGTACATTGGTATCTCTCATTACAAGGGAGAGAGGGAGACGATGTGTGGATGTTTTTCGACCTTCAATAAGATTATGGATTTTTTTATAACTAGACAATTGGAGATTGGAACGAGAAGAGAAAATCAATTAAAGAAGGCGAAAATTGCGTTGGAAAGTTGTTGGAATTATGAGGAAAAGCATAAAATTAAACTAACCAAAGGTGGAGCGGAAGAAGACATAAATTTAGTTCTGTCCCTAAATTTCGGCAAAAACTTAAACCTGGTAACCCTTTACCGCAAAGTTGAATCGTGTGTAGGTCTATTGCGACAAACAAAGAATGTTATCATTCAGAACGAACAACTTTGACAGAATTCCAAGTCAATCCCAATCAAATCAATCAAATAAAAAAATTCCATGAATTTTCATGTCGATCGGTGTCTCGTGAAAAAGATTTATTGAACGCGCATTTTTTCACGTTAAATCGCTCGCGTAGTTCCACGTTTGTTTATTTGTGTAGTTTTTAAAAATAAACTGTAGTAAATATCGTGTGAACGACATTAAAAGTTTGTCCATATTGTGTGATTGACCAGGCAACGGACGATTGTTACTTTATTTACCTTTATCGTAGTCTTATCACGGTAATATCTTTAAAAATATGTGATTCCATACGTCCGGTGTGTTAGCATTACCTTTGCGTGAAGAAAGGTGAGTGTTGAAAAAAATAAAAAAATATTTTGTTCTAAATTCAAACATTGAGTTTTGAGATAAAATCTTTTATAGTTGAATGGGTGAAAGTACTGTATTTCGTCGATAAAGCCATTGTTTCTCTCATAATAATTGCTACGTGACGTGTTTATGACTTTTCTATGGAATTTGAAACTGGTTTAGAAGTCTGTGGTTAGGTTGTTTCAATGGATCGCGAAAGTAAAACGCGGTTAGCCATCTAAATTTAGTCTAGGTAAAACAAGTTTGACAAAAAAAACTAATTTAGAACATAAAAATTCTACCTTCATTGATAAACAAAAGTATTGCAAACCTTCAAAATCTACTGATAATTTTTTTCGTATATTTTTCCTGTTTCTAAAATAAATTTCATTGATACTCTATAAATTGTGTAAACACAAAACAAAGGAATATTGTTAATTTAACTCAATGAAAACATTCATTCATATTTAGAACAATAATGAAAAAACATCTTTTGTATTGCAAATAATAATATATGCTCAATTCATCATAACATTACATATTCATACAAGTTTTAATTAAGAAATAGAATTAGATAAAAACTAAATTTAAATACCAATGTCACCATCAATGTCAAAACTAGAAACAGCTAAATTATTTGTTGAATAAAAATTAAATTTTAAATTACTAACTGTCCATCTTGATTTTGCACAGATGGATATAAGATGTCTATTTTTACCTTATATTTATCAACGGGTCCTACATATGGGTACAACCAACAAAATGACGAACACCATTTTTAAGCATAAATAATCTTAAATCTTTATATTCTGAAAATTTTGTTTTAAAATTTCAATTATTTTCAGAGATAGAACAAAAAGAACAAATCTTCTACAAGATGCAATGGCTCCAAAAAAATTGCAATTTATCACATTGAAGTTTTCATAGAAATAAATTTTTAATGTTACTAGTTATAAACTTATTCAGACACTCACGGTTTTCTATAATACTTTCATGCATTTTCAACGGGTTCTTACCACGATATTTAATTAATTGAGTTGTCTCGATATTTCAACGTTGTTGCAAACGTCATGATCATGAGAAGACTGGATACTGCAGGTCGATTTAAGAGCAAACAAATCTATCTACCCTCTTTCTCGTTCGCTTTTGGGTAGTACCACTGGAACTCGAACTCACATCACGACACACCACACTCACCGTATCTACAAGACTCTCTGAGCATGAACCCTTAGTGACTGTTGTGTTTAGCACTGGATTCCACATACTCGATAATCTGAATTATTATTATTTAGTGATGATTATTATGCAGTGTTAACCACAGCAGTATATTATTTTGCTATCTATAAAAGTAGCAACACATCAAAGTCATAACATAATAATATGCAAACAAATGCATAAAAAACATTGCAGTCAAACTTCCTTCATCATAACATCTATGTAATAATCATCATTTCCAATCTAAAATATACTGTAATACTTCTCAATAAGATCTATAATCAATTGACAATGAACATTGAGTAGCTACGTGAGTACAATATAGTGTGAAATGTACTTATAGTCTGAGAGAGTAGATCCCCTTCATTCATTTTGATTTTCACGACTCCGAATTTTGCAATATATTACAAAAATGAAAACGACCAACCTCCATTTTCAAGCATAGCACAAAAATTTACAGATCTTTTTCAAATGTGTGTGATATTATGTCCAAAGTGTCTGCCTTCTAACAAACAAAGAATCATCAAAATCGGTTGCGACTCGCGTCTTTTCCGTTTAAAATTGACGTTTTTAAACACATATCCAAAACAACTTGTTTGATCTTAAAAGCGGGACCCCACGACGATCATCACTTTTTATCTGACAAGAATCTTTCAAATCGGTCCACCAAAACTAAAGCTATACAGTAACAAACCTTAAAAACAATGCATACGAATTTGTGTTACTGTTTCCAAGTGCGCGACGGGAAAGAGTGCAGATGGCGTAACGCGTCGCATCGTCCCTCATAACCCCGTGCTGGGTTCTGGCCTTAGGCGGGTCCGGACGCTGAGTGTGAGCGATTGGAGGTTTTAGTGCGGTTCAACTCCCATGCTGTGATTTCCTCCAACTAAAAAAAAAAACTGTTTCCAAGTACTACGTTCTCTTTCCTTGATTTTGAAAGTTGCCTTGGGTAGAGTGCCTTACTTTGGAAATCTGTCAAAAACTGTCAGTTCATACTGAATTTCTTTAACTACCAGATGGTTTTTACAGCTACCATAGTGAAGATAGCTTACATCTCCTATACTACAATGATTATTATCTATGTTAATTATGTGTGTATCTGTCAATGGCGCGTCATGATACGCTAAGTAGTACTCTTATCTGTTTATAAAATGATAAAAAGGGGAGTGTCATATCAATATCACGTTTTTTACACACGCATCTCTCATAGTATGTTCTGCTACTAGTGGGGGACATATCTTGTTCTCTGAAGATATTAGGACATCTGCCCTAGGAAAATAGTCCAGTTCACGCTGGACCTGAGCTTTGGCGCAGATTTGTGATATAGGGGGATGGTTACAATAGATCCGCAAGGGTCGCAGTGATCTGATGGGTAACCTGTGCCCGTCGCCCCCAAACCCTTCTTAATAATAACTGCTACTAGTCCTAGAAAAGGCGTTTTTAAATGCGACCAAAGTTGTGATCGAGTGGCTGAAGCACATGCCTTCCGTACCGGCCGGCTTGTACCTCTAAATCT
Source organism: Trilocha varians (assembly GCA_030269945.2). Classification (NCBI taxonomy): domain Eukaryota; kingdom Metazoa; phylum Arthropoda; class Insecta; order Lepidoptera; family Bombycidae; genus Trilocha; species Trilocha varians. The sequence continues at coordinate 12,801,815 of AP028278.1, read as the reverse complement.
TAATGTGAAAAAGATTTAATTGTAATTTTTCACAACACCACTGGCTGAAAACGGCGAAGGAAAACTTCGTGGAAACCTGCACGGAAATCCTTTGCTGCAAAAGTATGCTATAAAATCTTTCGAAGATACCTATGTGAAGTCCTGTCTGTTAAATATTTTTTTTCTAGCTAGCTGCTTTTCGAAGGTTTGCTTCCTTATAGCATTATGATTAATTAGATTTGATGAAATTCACATAAACCCTCTTTTAACCTGATTGTCTCATAATGTATTTTCCAAATAATTATTATCTATATATCAATTTCAAAATATATTCTTCCAATGGTTCCATCTATTGGCCACAGAAAGGCGAGGCCTGTATACATGTTACGTAGCTACTTATGCATTGTTTTAATGCTTCGTCGAGCTCTAAACAATAAGATAAACGTATGTAAGAATTGTGCAATCACGCATCACAAAACATTTCGAACTTTTACAATTGTTTAATACTGCTCGTATCTATTGGAGTTGCTTTCGAAATTAGTTGATACGAACTGGTTCGTGTCTTTTTGAGACTAAATGTAACCTCTTTACTAGGCTCAAGCTCTAATCTTAATCTATGTATTTGGCCTTTCTGAGGTTTATAAATTCGCCAACTTGCATAGATCGTATTCGGCAATTCCGTGCTCTTCATCGAGAAGGACGCATAATCAGACGATTTTGTTATCTATGTTTCATCTATGACAACGGAAACAATTTAGAAAATACTAAATATCTTGACAAAGTACAAAGTACCAACTGGTGTCGTAAGCGGATTAAGAAAAGGCAACAATAAACATTCGTGATACGGCTTCTAGTTTACTCTAACGTAAGGGCCGGATTATTTGGTATTATGCTCCCTTATACCATTGGTTACGCAAACGATCGAGTCAATTGACAGTTCTATTAAGACGTTACATAATCTTGACCACGTGACTCGATCCAAATTGGCTGGAAAAATTGAATTTGGAATCGCGATTGGCAAAGTTAGTGGCAGAAGAACACGTGGGGGACCATGCAAGCTTATCCCTACTAATATTATAAATGCGAAAGTAACTCTGTCCGTCTGTCTATCTGCCTCTGTCTGTCTGTTACTCTTTCCTGCTTAAACCTCTCAACCCATTTTGATGAAACTTGGCACAGACAATCTTTAGATCCTGAAAGGACATAGGTTACCTACCGGCTTTATTGAGAAAAAAGGGATGAAAAAAATGGGTTCTACATAGAGTTCACGTAGACGACGTCGCGGGCAGCAGTTTTCTATAATTCTAATCAGCAAGTTATTCCAAAAACGCGCAAAAATAAATAAAAATTTGTTTGTAAATTATCGATTGTTTTGCAGACATTGAGCGGCTGATCAGACTGCCATTTTAAAACAATAATCGCGCAATTGATCCCACTTTCGGTTGGGAATAACCATGCCGATGTGTTAATCGCATGATCAGTAACTCTGGACTCAATTGTACACGTGTTAGATGCCGCTGAGGAGGCAGAGCCCTACGCCAGAAAATAGATTTAAGGATCGCCCTTTAGGAGTAATCAAACTATTTCTGAAAGACTAATCTAAGATTTTCTGAGTCCTTACTTACCACAGAAATTGTCAATTTGCTTCAAATAGTAACATTAATTTCTACCTAGTTATTTCGAGAATGAGGAAAGTGTGCGTTCCAAATAAAGCAATGGTGATAATTCCGCTGACTATATTAAAGCGAGTCTTATTGAATGCGACCTGTCATTTATTTATAGAGATGTACCAACAAAGTAACATAATAATATAAATAAAATCAATACTCATGAGTATTCACGATAACATTTATTGTTCACAATATAATAAACCTACTAGCTGCTAATTTGAGATTTAAATCAACTTGCATTGGATGTAACTATGTAAGTTCGCGTAGAATCTTCAATTGACCAACTTGCTGATTTCCGATTGAGCTAACATCTTGCTTGTATATCGCATGACAATGCAATAAATATGGTATAATGGAGGTGATCTGATGATGGATTCCGAAGGTGTCCATAGACTTCTGTACTAAACAAGATAGACAAATTGTGCCTGGGCTCATTCTTTTTGTTTTAGCTCTCTACTGCTACTTGATATCCAGAATCTAAATTATTCCGTTCAAGAATAAATAACTAAAGCACGAAACTGATACATGGTACGCTTAAATTCTCGCCTCAGACAGTTCTGTTAATAAATGCATCGAAGTTAATAATAAATGGAGTCGTCTGCACGTCTGTGCACATGTCTTGTCACAATGAGAACTATACGACATGCTATTTTCTATAAAAATACACCACCTCAGGTCAGATTCACTGCGGCTTTTCACAATCGCGAAATAGACGAGTTCGGTATCTTCTCGATTATCAATTTTGACTCTTCAATCCTGCGATCCGAGAGCGTCTGGACCATGATTCTACGAAGCCAGGAGATTTAATTTTTGGGCCTGTCTACAGTTGATGTATTAATGTGTTGAGAATTCGATAAGAGAAGTCGATAAGATTAATTTCAACATTTATTCTGAGCACATTTCATTTCTTTTCTACCTTCAAAAGGGGAACCGATGATAGTCAAATTGTATACAGCCTTCGCCACTGGTATATCGGCTTTTTACCCAGTTAAAAAAAAGTTAATTAAAAGCTATATTAGCAAACGCTGACATCGCATAGCACCACACCATGTGACAGTACCGCAAACTGCATCTCATTAAAAATGTATGACCACACCTTCCTGCCTTTGTTCGTTTTGTATTCTTACGTACGTCTAGTGTCCAGTGCAGTCTTGCATTGAAACGTCATTTTAATCCACTGAAAATAATATCATTGTGATATAAGGAATAGACTTTAAATGTCGATTTATATGAAATTGAGAAGGCCCACTTGATGGTAAGCGGTTACCGACGCTCATGAACGTCTGCAATTCCAGGACATTGAGGAGCCGTTATATATCACATACTTATACAGCACTTCTCTTGAAGAAAGACATATCATACTCATAGCGCTCCGGGAACACCAAGGACGCTAAAAAAGATATTTTGAAGCGAATCATCTGAACGTAGCGGTTTCAGCGATCAAAATTGTAATATTCAATGAAAAAGAAAAAAAACAGAAAAATAATACAAAAAAGAAGACATGCCCGCTGAGCTCCTTGCCAGTTCTTCGCAGGACGGCGGCTATTTTTTTTCCGAACTGGTGGTAGCCTTTTGACATCAACATGCATGACAACTTCATTAACGTTGAGAAGAAATAATTTCATTTCATTTCCAAGTAAATAGATTAGGTGATGTTCCAATCAGGCAAAACATCGTCTGCCAGGAAATTAATCCATAATATCACAGCATCAATCGTGATCTATCGCTCGTAACTAGTTCATAACAATAAAACCGTATCCGATGCACCGTGACGATTCATAATCGATTCCATGTAAAGATTAATAATAGTTCTATTGAATTTACAGTTTTTAATCGATACAACTCGGGTTAGTGGGTCTCGATCGATTTGTTATTCGGATATGTAATCGATTTAAATGGGTCAAGATTGTTCTGTGTTGACCTGTATTGTTAACTACCCGGTTTCGTTGAAATTTTGTGCCATTCGATTTCAGGCCTAACGTCCTGTATCTAAGGTTCGAAATGCATCTTGAGTTTGATCACCTACTGTGTTCATGTCTCTTGTCGTAGAGGGTTCAGGAATAGTTGGTCTAATTGTGATTGTCAACTTCAAATAGCTTCGAAAGGTATATCGGAGAGATATAATTTTTCCCCATAATATGTTTTCAGCTTGTTGTAGCGTATTTAACTGTACTGAGATTTGAGATGTAACGATAATAAATTAACTTATTCTTATTTTTTATTTACCTACATTAATTCAATTCAGATTTTAAAAAATCACCTCCTTGGTCTCAAAAATCAAAATTTTTCGCAAAAACATTTCGCTAATCCACTAGGCAGAATGATACTAGTATATCACGGCCGAGAACTTGAAACTGGCTGTACGACAGCTGATACTTTTGCGTTAAATAGAGCGTGAAAAAGGTTAATAGACTCATTGTCTTTGCCTGGCGACTGTCGTTATAACTCGCTGTTTTGTCTTTCCATCGCAGTTTTATTGCAACTGATCCGAGCGATTTAGTCGGGATCACATGCTGTTGGTTTTCCTTGTTTCTGCAATATTTGTTTGGTGCTCTAATTTTATATGTCCTTCAATTGAAGTTACTATTTACGTACAAGGATTCAATTGAAAAAATTTGTTAAAATTGTTGTTAAAGTTGTCAACGTAACTAAACAAAATATCTCCAAAATGATAGTAATTAGTAAACTATTCTTGAATGCACATCCCACCTACTTTTCCACTAGATATGGTTTCGATCATTTTGGGCAGGGTATGCAAAATGATCGATAAACATTGACACAGAAATAAATATAAGATACCGTAATACATTTAAAGATTATCTTTTTAACTAAACGTTATTTCATAAATTAGTCTATAAAGTTATTTCTTATACCCATAACCAAGTGCTGTGGCGCAATCATACTAGGAGGGCTAACCCCAACTAAATGGGGACTACAGTCATGGAAGAAAAAGTCTTTAAAGCTATTGCTCCCAAGAATTATTTGATATCTTTGAGTTTAAGCTGCTGTTTACTTAGAGTGGTCACTGGTCCCATCTTAAAAGCAAAATTCACAGCATCACCAGTTTAGCTTTAAGGTAAAACTAACAAAAGATGGAATGTTGTTGTTTTTACGCAACAAAGACTAGTAAATTCTTGTAACACCATGACGGTTTTCTGGTGCCTCCATAAATATTCATACTTGTTTTGCACAATGTCAAACGTGTCGTAAATGTTATGTGCATTACGTGGGTAGTTGTGTAAACGGCAAGTTTAGAGGTCCGTAGGTTTGAAAAGTTTTTATTTTGTATCGACTGAGATTGTCTAAAAGTTTATTAACGATTGAAATATATAACCCCAGTAAAGACTTGCCTAATTTTTATTATAGCCTTGGTAGGAAAAATGTCGATAAGGTATATAAAAAGGTATTAGAAATTGTCCTCATTACTATTGTTTTTTCGCCAATACAGCGCAGTAAAGTGGATACTAATCGCCTAATTTGAAGAGCTTCTTAAAAAAGGACAAGCCATTTGCTTCACGATGCTTACATCCATAGAATCATCGAAATTTATATTAGTTCGAAGTTAATTGGGATTATCGACATCATTTAGTTAAAAATCTTCATTGAATGAGTCAATTCCTGCTTCTTGAGAGGAACTTCAGGTGTGTCGTAGGCTCGTATATCTATCATGCAATAAAAAAAACTTTTCCCAGATATTATTTCTCCATTACCGTCGATACCGTCCAATTATTGAATGTGAAAATAAATCAAAATTTCTCTTAGAGATATACAGAACCTCACACATTTAGAAGTACCTACTAAACTTTTCAATTTGAATTGCATAGTTAAATCATTTGTTATGTCGACACGCCCAACTTAGTCCTTCACCTAAAGCGAGTAGGTTTTTATTGTAAATCTAGGATTAGCATTCGCAAAACACATTTTAATAATAGCTTTGAGAAGATTAGTATGGATTAGTCAAAAGTTATTGTATGGAAAAGTACTAAGAAATACTAAATCGTAAGTACTAAATCGGTTCTGATTTCAATATTTTCAATCACGTAGAGATTTTGCGAATGTGAGTTTTTGACATTAGTTGAATATTAATAATAAACTGCGAAAATTTAGTAACATCCTAATTTTTCCATTCAAAAGATCATTTGTTTCTGTAAACTGCCTTACCTAAATGAGAAATTCCTTTAGGATACCAAAAATTGGCAGGGACCATAAGGCCAAACCCTACTTCAAACTTTATAAACAAACACAACTACCCTACTTACTACCAATCGACAAATGTTTGCGGCCAACCTTTGCCAAACATTTGACACCGTGGTTTCAGTTTACATTATTGATTTACAAATATTGCTTTGAAAGTTTGTATCGCTTGGTGAAAGTGACGGTAGTTCTGGATTCTAACTGGATCTATGTTTGTGAATTGTGTCGCGCACGAGTGTTTGGGTCAAATATGGGTCAATAGATCGAATGTAAGATTCGTATGTTCATTTGTTATGATAATAGGAGAAGTAAAATCATGTACAGATTGTTTTTAAAAGATTTGTCCAGTTTTAGAATAGTGCTACGTCTTATGGTACTTAATTAATGATGTTTGCGAAAAATTGGCAGTAAGTGGTGGACCTACATTGTATCCTTATATTGAGAGGTCAATGAGCGACTATAACCACCTACTTATCAGAAGGGCCGGAAGATAACATTCTCTCGATTTTAAAAACTATCATCAATGTAGCTTCGACTATTTGATTTTCCTTAATTCATTAAGTATTTCCATACTTTCGAAATCCAAGTATCAGATATCCCCAAAACGTTTATCAAGTGTCGTGGAGTACCTATTCCAGAATCGATATTTCAAAACCACGTGCAAACCGCGATGAACATTGCTATGCGATCTATTTGTAACAGAACGCTGACCACCGTAATAGATTCATTCATAAATGCCATATGAAATAGACGTTGGTAGCAGCTACTAGTGACTAGATATTGGACAGATCGGGTCATTTACAAATAATCAAGAGCTACAGAGAACTGGGTCTATAATAGTGTAGTATAAGACTGCTAGTTTATGTTTGTGCACGACAAAAAGTCGGCATCAATTTTTAGAACAGAACTGCAGAGGACTGTGTCTATAATAGTGTAGTTTAGGACTCTCGGCTAAGAACTCAAATCAGCGCAAAGGACTGTGTCCATAACAGTGTAGTATTACAGGACTATGTACTATTCGTAATTTTTAAACCTCCAGCACGACCGAGTCATCATAACTTCTTTTCGTGGGTTGGCTGTATGTCTGTTTCTTGATTCAGCAGCCTGATGTAAATTAGACTAATAATTCCGTGCCTAAAAACGGTCCCAACTGTCTCCAGTTTCACACAAGACTTTGACCTTAGATATGAACATTGAAATTCGTAATGTCTTAATGGCATGCAACGATTGAGTAAAAGGTTGTAGGCGAGATCCGTTGCGTAACACTACATAATATTTACATACCCGATCTTGTGACAACTAGTTTGTATGTGATACTTATTGGCAAAATCGCCTGGAGCGTGCGAAGAGGCTAATGAAGATTGAATTAAGCAATTGGCATAGATTAGTTTTATGCGACGCTGTTGGACCGAAATTTATGCATGTTCTCAAAATTATTGCCCACATACTGTGTTTACAAAACTTGAAGTTATGTGATCTATATCTCCATAGAACCTTCACCTTCTTAACCATTATTGTTGTCCCAATTTGAGATACATATATTCTTTTGTTATGAGTTCATAGTTTAAAGAAATCGTATAGGTTTCCCGCGATACAGGTTCGAGCTGGAGCGGGGACCAATGGAATAGTTTAAGCTACTGTAAACTGTAAAGTTGTTTGAGATAAATCCATTTATTCTTATTACTTCATTCGTAGAAGAGCTTCTAATCTGTCTGGAGCCCCTTAACGTTATAAGACAGGTTATAGCAGAACCATTTGCGTCGTAGTGTAATCAGTAGCACTAGAATCCGTAACTTCCTGATTATATTAATTACTCCGACCCTAACAAATTATGCAAATTAAACAGTGTCCTTACGACAGAACAAAGTGTTGTTTTCCGAATATACAGCCTACTGTGCCCATAACGTTATCTCAGGCAATTATTTACGCGCTAAACTCATGATTATTCATCAAAATACCTCGTATAATGGCGATTATCTCAACAACCTTGACGGTTCGATAATAAAATTATAATAATAATAAATTTGTTATGTTTTCATATAAAACCCGTCTATGACCAATCTTAATAACATTTTCTATCTCTTTCGCAGATATGAAGACGAGCGAGAGACACGACAAGGAATACGAAATGAGAATTTTAAAAATCGAACGACATTTGGCGCGCTCACACCTCTATTGTAAATGCTCGATATAATCTGTGATTGCGTATTTACAAATGATAACGTGATATTTATTTTTTTAATTTAGCGTTAGTGCCAGTGATTCCGTTCAGTAATGCTCAATAAACAATAGTGCTCAAATTGTTCCTCACATACGTCCATAGACAACGGTGAATTGATATTGTGTTAAACGCATTAGTAATAAGTGTAAAACAACGCCATCTGTGTTCGGTTTACGGAAATGTTTTGTAAATGACCGCGATGGAGGCCGGTTACATACCGGTGAACGTCGGTAATGTTGGCGGGAACGCGCCACCGCCGCCCGTGGTGGCGCCACCGGTCAACGTTATTCGAGCGCCTGGACTGAAGCGCGGGAAAATGGAAGAGGCCATTTCTGATAGGGTGAGTTTCGTTTTGTTGATTTTGATCGGTGTATGTTTTTTGTTTAATTATAACAGCTATCTTTGGAGTTGGATGGTGATTGTAATCACCTGACACATCGACTCAATTGGATCTTTTGGTTCAATAATTATAAAATACTTAAAACCTTTTTCATGACATGTAGGGAGACAAGCCAACGGGCTACCAGACCGTAAGTGGTTATCGTTGCTCTTGGAATGTCTTTATCATGACATATTTTCTAGGAACAAAAAACTTTGTTTTTTATAAGTAGAAAAAATATCTTTCATTATTTGACAAGTGCATTGTAGAGGTTCACGAGCGACGGTGACAGCTTACTATCAGATGAGTCATAAGCTCGTTTATCTATCAAGCAATAAAAAGTGCAAATTTGTGGCACTTGATAAAGAAACGGTTTTTGCAATATTGCGTATTGTTTTAGTCGTATAGATTATCCAACGCTACAATATTATATCATACTAGTACTTGCTAATGATATAGTATATTAATTAATTAAGCCCCAGGATGCAAAGAAACCTTCAGTAAGGTTATCTTAACGCCAAAAATGTTCGCCTATTCGATCTCGACTGCAAGGAATGCAGCGAAGAAAGGAAACAGCGCGTAAAAACGTTGCATTCTTCGCCACAAACTAACCGAATAATTGGTGCGTGTCATGTTATACTCGAAGTCTTGTTTTTAAGAAGTTTTAAGCGTTGTGGACAAATACTGTTAGAGGAACAATCTTTACTTTTTAAATATTATAAAGCTGAAGAGTTTGTTTGTTTGTTTGAACGCGCTAATCTCAGGATCAATTGGTTTGATAAAAAAAATATTTCAGTGTTGGATGATCCATTTATCGAGAAAGGCTATATTGTATCTCTCTGACACAGACGAAGTTGCGCGAGTCAACTAGTAGATTTATAACAGTGACGTGTATTTGTTTTAGGGTATATGTGGAAGAGAATCAATTTACAAATTCACGACTTACAATGAATTTAATTACACTTAACATTAAAGTGATTATGTCAAAGTATAGTTGTTAATTCGGAAGCAATATCGTAAATAAGGGTATGCAGTGCTTATTTGCGTAACGAAGTGCACGCCTCTATTGGAAACATTTTTGAACTATAGTCCTTTGAATGAAGGAGGATTTTCTGTTTTTATTTAGGTTAAATCTATTTTCATCATAATTGTATCTTTCGTACACGTATTAATTGAAATTCACAGGCATCTTAACTTACATTGTCGATGTACCTAACGCAACAAAACGTAAACTGATTTAACATGCCGATTAAAATCTAAACTACCGCCTTTTCACATAATTACCCAACGTATTCTCCAACTTTTGCGCAATCGTGCGGCAAAATAAAAATCGCACTATTTATCATTTTGCATAATCGTTGATAAAATCGCTAGGTGTTAACGCGTTTTGGCATCCATTAAATTTGTTGCGATCACTCATTTGTTTGTAGGATAAGACTGGTATTATAAAATCGAATTAAGATTAACTATGCACGAGTAATGGACATGATTTTAAAAACTTGAGAGTCCTACCGTTATCGTCAATTAGTAAATGTCCACTGTCTTGTGTAGATCTTAAATGTTTCTTGTTTTTCACCAAATTACCGTATTTCAATCAGATTATATATTTACTAGCTGACTCGCGCAACTTCGTCTGCGCCGAAAAAAAAAATTAGGGGTGGACTACCCCTAACATTTAGGGGATGAAAAATAGATGTTGGCCGATTCTCATAGGTACCGGATAAGCACAAAAAATTTCATCAAAATCGGTCGAGCCGTTTCGGAGGAGTTCAAGTTCGAACACCGTGACACGACAATTTTATATATTAGATAATATGATGAATTCATCCACTGGCTACTACTCCAAAATCGACAATCTACCATCTCTGTTCTATCTGTGCTGTGAGTTGCCACTTCAAGGGTGCAAGTGTTCTGCTTATGTCTGTTGATTTCCTTATAGATTTATTCATTTCTACCAGCAAAAAAGCGGATGTTTAAACTCTGGTAGTTAACCACTGACTTAAAAACTCTGTCTTCGCTTATTTCGTTTGCTAATTTCCAGAATGATTCACAGTAACTTATTAAATCTTTAGGACCCTGAAACACCGTCTCGGTATCACTCGATTTAGAAAATCCATCGACTAATCGAGAAATAAACTTAAAAATTGCTCTTTTCACAATTCAGTGACCCATATTAGTTTTCACAGTAGAATTTCATAAGCAAACCTAATTCTGAAGCATACTAACTTAACCTTATTTTTAGAACAGGTTTGAAAAAGGTATAAGAAATCTCCTTTGAGACGAGCCAAGCTTTTCAAGATGTTGTTCATTTGGAGAGCGACGCGTCTCGAAAGAAGCGTCCTTGAGATGAAAATGCGAAGGAAAACTTGGAATTTTTCTAATAAAATTTTCGTTTTTCTGTCTTTTATTTTGTAGATAGAGTAGTTTTGAGAAAGTAGGGTAGGTCATGTTTTTATAGATCTCAGACATCTAGATGTTATGTTACTGTAGTTAGTTTTTTCGGCTTAATGTAAAATGTAGCTTGAGAAGACTTATTCGTGTGTAAAATGATTTTGGAAACAAGTTTCAAGAGTTTTCAAGGATTCCAAAATCATTACATAAAACAGATTTTTCGTGGATCTTACAATTTTGTAAACTAAAAGAGAAAATTAGAAAGAAACTATAGAATCGACCATTTGGATTCAAAAGCTTGGATATGCAGCGAAAATTATTATAATCATTGATGACGTCGATGGAGGATCAGTATTACGTACAAAACAATGATTGTCTTTCCAAATACGCCTCAGACACTTATGTCATACAACCTTAATAAAGAAGTCGAACTAATTACTAAGCAGTAAGCACAACTGCTTAGCAGAACGGATGATCTTGTTAAGATCGCAGGAACACGCTGGATGCAGGCCGCTACCAACCGGTCGCATTGGAAATCTTTGGGGGAGGCCTATGTCCAGCAGTGGACGTCTGCAGGCTGAGAATGATGATGATGATGAAGCACAACTTACGCGTAAAAAGTAACAATATGAAAAAAGTGTGGGAGTCAGTACTGCCAATAGCAAAAGTGTTGGTATGAGAACTAACATAGAACCTCTATGATGGAGAAAGAAATAGTTTTTTGGACACAATTATTTGTAGCTGTCAAATGTCATATGTAGATGGCACTAATAGACAAACGTCAATTTTAGTTAGTTGTGGATAATGTGAAAGAGGGCCGTAGTGCGTAATGCGTCGCGCCGTCCCGCATAACCACGTGCCGGGTTTGGCCTTAGCCGGGGTTCGGATGCTGAATGTGAGTGGTTGGAGGTTTAAGTGCGGTTTAACTTACATATCCCACCCACGGGGCGAGTGGGAATTCGGCGATTTCCTCCAACTAAAAACGATACCTACACTTCTTTTGAAATTAGTGTCTAAAAGCTACCTCAGCAAATGATAGAAGTACATACACGAGCTTGACTTCACACTGATGTCTTGTGGTAGCTATTACGCTCACCTGTACAGTTCAGTTGTATTTGTTGCAAAACTGTGCCTTGACATTGTGGAGATCTTTGCTCGTTACCCTGCCAATGCAGGCATGTATACCTGATAGGTAACCTGTTAAGGTATACCTGTAGATATATGGCTACTATTATACATAAATCAAGATCTCACGTCGTCATAAGACATGTGGGATTTCACTCAAATACTCTAGTGCACAAAAATAATGATGACAATATACACAACTAGACGAGATCGAATAAAAAACGGAACAATATAGTTATCCACCTTTCTATTTAATAGACTCCCACTGTTACTACGAGTGTTGCCAGACTTGTAATATTCCTAAGTTTTGAGGAGAAAATATCGAATTATTTAATTTACTAATCCTTCAACAGTTACAGTGTTGAAGTGATAAATATCTATTAACTGTGAATCGACAATTTGAAATGTTTTCACTGTCGAAGATTATTTTAGATATACATTATTTCACTTAATAGCTAGCTTTTTAGTTCGCTATATATTTAACAAGAGATATCTCAGAAGGTATCAGCAATCTGAAAAGTATCTTTATTACCTGAACTGTCAAACTAAATAATCGAATGAGAATACATGAAAGCCAGAATTTTGACTTTGCTGTGTTTATTGTCTTCGTATCTTTAGAATATATTCTTCTCATCGCTTTAACGCGTTAGCAACCAAGGGAGAAAATTACCCAGAATAAAAAAAAACGTGTATCAAAGTAATCTTGTTGGATTTGACCTACCAGTGATTACATTTAACACGACTGTTCTAGATGAATCACATGAGCTGAAAATGATAAAGTCTTTAAAACCAATAAGAAGTATCTAAAGTAATCGAGAACTAAGTTTATAATTGTCTCACACATGTTCTGGTATCCCCGTATCATGTTAAATACAATCAGTGAACCTACGCTCATAGGACGCGGCGCACGTACGGAGCTGCGTTCCTAAATAATTCGAATAAAAATCGCGTCTCTCGATTTTCGTAAAATTCCATCGATTTGGATAATTGTCAAAAATCGATTTTTGTTTGTGTTATTCTGTGCATGTGCAGTGACGTTCCATATTTAAAGTGTGGAGGTGTGAGAGTGTTTACTACGCGGAAATGCGAACGGATGATGGTAAAACTTAAAACACTTGATTATGCAACACACTTGTCGAGTACTTAGCCCACGCTTGTCAAATTTGAAGATTAAGGGCGCGGCAATAGATCTTGGCCACTGGAACTTACATTCTGTCCATACTTCCAACTCTTCTTTTCGACGTCTACGAGTTGTCCATATCTACTTCTAACTACCATTACCGATGATAAACTTCTGTTAGGCAATTAAAGTATTTAACTCCTACACCATCTACACCTTAGACATCTTGTCTCAAGGTGGTGACCTCATATTTGGTATTCTACTAATTCCTGTGGTTAAAATAGCACCTTACCTCTTTGTTCCATTTACAAAACAAGTCTAGGTTCTATTTTGTCAATTACAAAACCACATTTTCAAAGAAAAAGGTATTAGCCTGATCTTTTATTTAATTTTAACACGTAATTAAACTTGAAAACACGATTTGAAGAAGTAATAGAAGTTCATAATTGAAATTTGTTAAATTACTAATGATAGATTTATCATCCGTATTTAGAAATCTGCGATAATATGTAGCTACGTATTTCATATATCCATTCCTTCCAAACAAATCAAATCTATGTCAATGATGCTTGACATGCATCTTCAATTTGTATTGTCTCCCGGTTTTCGAGAATGGAAGTCAGAACTCATACTTCCTATTCTTAATTTCCTCTGATTAAATTTGTTGCGGTGTTGACGAGTTATCTTTCCCTTGTGCTTGTGGGATTCACTGCTCAGAGTCATTACAGTAGTCGTCGCTATCATACCACATACACAAACCCGAATATCTATCCCTTGAAAGTGACTACAATATTAGATATTGTTCTACAATTACAACATAAAATTGTGCTAACACTTATCTACGTCTACCTTATCTTAAAGCAAGCATACTTTGTAAACAATAGAGATGTGGGTGCAATGATTCATTAAATTCGGAGAATACAAGAAAAAATCGGTCATTAGTACAGACATGCCGTGTGGGAGTTGCCTACTTATGCACTCGCATTGTCAAGACATGGGGACCAGTTGTCAATTAATTTTTAAGTGTTATGACATTCGGTCAACTTTCGTGGAACAAGTTTTCTTGGTTTTAGAAAAGATTTTTGTCTGTAGGTTTAGGATTTTAAAAGATTCATTAGACAAAATGTAGAAAAACGTCGCTCAGAATAATTCTACAGAATCAAGATGGGCTGTTCGTTTAGTGATGAAAAATAATTTGCGTGCAAAAATTAAATCTTTACTGTTCTCTTCTTAATTATTGAATTTACGTAATTAAAAACAACAACATTCATGATATAAACTTTATTTAGAAAGAAAACGGTTACTTCCGGTCTTCGTCTAACGTTATATTGAACTGTTTATGACCGCACTTCCACTTCCGTTTTCACTTATGGGGTTCGTGTAATGACTTTCCGGCATTCTGACTCGCGTTTATGACATAAATGGTTTGTAGCGTAAGATTTCCAATAATTATATTGCTATTATCGGCTCTGCAATAGTTTCTCAAGGTATTGAGAAGTATTTTTATATTGTACATCTTATTTTATTGAAGCAAAATACATGGGCATTGCAGAGGCTTATGAGCGAAAACTCGTTTGTCTATCTTGCAATAAAAAAAATCAAGAAACTAATTTTTGACCGCCCAAAGTAAACTTCATCGATTTAAACTGCCTGAAATGCTCAGAATATTCATGGAAATTCTTTGAGAAACGCCTCAAACTTAGGAAAATAAATATACACCTGAAGAAAATTTATCGTGTCTGTAAGATACAGTTTCATGGCTGTGTTATGAAAATCGATGCAAGATGGCGACTGCTGCAAATATGGCATTTAGTTTTTCTCAACAACATGAAAACAATTGAAAGAGATTAGTTTAACGTGACATGTAAACTCTCTAAGTGTGTTTAGTTTATGAGGAAATTTTTGTCGTTAAAAAAAATTTGGACAAAATCTAATATACAGGGTGGATCTGTAACTTTGGACAATGAGACCTGGGGTGAATGACCAGTTGAAATAAAACTTAGAACCACTTTTAATTTAGGAATTGGATAAAAAAAGTTTTTCATCATAGTATGGAAGTCCGCAACGATAGTCGTATGTTTTCCATACAATGTCAGAAAAAAAAGTTTAACCGATCCAAAAAATAAAAACGGTGCTATGTTGTATTTCGATAGGTCATTCACCCCACGTCAGATTGTCCAAAATTACAGACGCACCCTGTATAAAATTCTCGTGTCATAGCTTTCGTTGCCATACTCCTCCGAAACGGCTTGACCGATTTTGATGATTTTTTTTGTGCTTATCCGGTATCTATGAGAATCGACCAATATCTATTTTTCATCCCCCTAAATGTTAGGGGTAGTTCACCTCTACATTTTTTTATGAAGTTGCGCGAGGCAGCTATTATCATTCTAAAAGCAGAAATTTGTTGTGTCATCTCTGTTTGTGTCTGTTTTATCTTCAGTTTATTATGCCAAACGCTTCGAGGTCACCCGTATCATTAACTACTAAAGTCATTAAACGTTGATATCGTTAAGAATTACTTTAATAATAGGTGCTGTTCACTGTACAAATAAAATAGATTATAATGGTGTGAAGTTGTAAAGAAAATTTACGCCCGGAAATTGGCTTATATTTTCGCTATTTTGGTGTAAAAAAGGCAGTTAATTTTAACTCGAAACACATTTGCTTAACCACTCAACTGGGAACGTCACTATTCGCTAGATGGTGAAACTGGGGACTTCGTTCGGAATTAATACCGTGTTTGAGCCCCTTTTTAAAAACATTTTTTTCCAATAATTTTTAAATTTTGATTTTTATCTAAACCTTAAATTTTTGTAAATCTTTATTATTAAACGACGCTGTATTGCAGTTTCAGCGAAAATATATCATCTCCGTAAAATATGACACTATAAAAAAATGTAAACAAAACAAGTTTTTGGATTGTGCTCCATTTTGTCTCCTGCCACAGACTTGGCAAAAGTAAACAAACCAATTTGGTTGCCGATCCCTTGGTTGAGTGGTTATATTACAACTAATCAAAAAATAGTTTAGAACAATTGCTTGTTCACACGTTTTCAATCCGCGGGAAAAAGAGTAACGTTTATCAAATCTTTTCGTCATTGAACTCTGGAATCAAGTTCATACAGCCTAGTAAAATCATCGATACAAAAATCAATTTCGATCATACTATAAAAAGCACTGACCTAACTAAAATACAAGTCCTATATTAATAGATATTCACGCAATGCGTTCGGAAATTTACAATAGCAGAACCGGTAACAAAACCGGTTTCCAAAAAAAAACGGTATTTTCGTAATGCGGTTGACGTTACATCACTGTCAGAGGTATGCGACCTTCTATATTAGCATTTAACCCACATCTCTTTGGGAGTAAGAAAATCATAGACTTAATACAAAGTGTGGGTCTAATCTAGCATCGCCAATAAAGTCGGTTCATGCTGTCCCTATGTATTCAAGAGGAAGGATTATGAGTAGAGAAACACTGATCATTTTCAAGGTTTTTGCTGTCCTAAATAAGTGCATTTTCCTGGGCTTTGATTTCTAATATTTTGTGAACCTTCCTTTTGTTACGCAGAAATTGCGCGGGTTATGATAGTTAAATTATAATATCGACTTTAATTCCCCTTCATCGTCAAACTCATTTGTTTACACAAAATTCAAATTAATTCTTACGATTATATCACATTCTAAGGTTCCATAGAAGTCTAACCAAGGTTGGAAGCTAGAAGCAATGTCTCAAAGGAAATACGTCTCAAATCCTAAAACAATTACACTAAAATAACCCTTAAATCAACTTCAATAAAGGTCATTTTGCTTTGATGTAAATTGAAAATTCAATGTATGAAAACGTGACTATATTAAAACGTCACATGTATTCGATAGCAATACTATTATCGTCTGTATGGATTAAAGAATAAGATCTATTTTCCTTTAAAATGATAGAGTATTGATATACTTTGTATGATGATTGCATACGATGTTATTTTGCATAGCAAATGAAGTTTAAGGACAGGTACAATAAGCTGTTAAACTTAATAGCTGTTTTTGTACCGTTTATTTCGCCTTAGAATTTGAAAACTATGTTGATAGTAAACACAAAATCAAATACAGCCTGGAAATGACATCTACGTTCTTTGCTAGCTTAAGGAAACCTTCCTAGAAAGCATAAACTGAGTATACAAGGCAGATACGAATGTACTATCGCCATCAAATCTTACTTCATAAATAAAGTAGCTGACCATCGTCGACGTTCAGAGAGTTCATAGGGTTCAAGAATTCAGTTAGAGATTCAGAGATTCAGAACATTCTTATTCTGTACTTTCAGTCGTCGATAGTCGTGGTGGCCGAGTGGTCGAAGCGCGTCCTTCCGAACGGGAGGTCGCGGGTTCAAATCCGGTCGGCTTGTACCTCTAAATCTAAATGTGAAAAATATTTATGTGCAATTTTTCACAACATTACTGGCTAAAAACGGTGTAGGAAAACATCGTGAGGAAACATGCATGTCGGAAAAGGATTCTAAAAATCCTTTGAAGATATGTGAAGTCCCCAATCCGCACTGGGCAAGCGTGGTGGACTATACCTAATCCCTCTTCTGAGGAGACCTGTGCCCAACAGTGGGCAGTAATGGGTTGGTACAGTACAGTACAGTACAGTAGTCTCACTCGCGTGAGAAGAGAAGTAGTCAAGAATGTGCTTAGTTACATCACATCAAAAACCGCGTTCACCGTCGCTCATGAACCTCTGCAATGCCAGGGCAATGAGAGACCGTTATCTATCACCTACCCATACAAGACTTCTTCGTTTCGCCAAACGTTTCCACCCATACACAATTTAGTCATCTAGCGAATTGTAATGTATTCCGTCAGTCTTCATGGTTGGCTGCGAGCGTCCGAAGATGCTTTTAATTAAAGTTAGTCTCAAGGTCGCTAGCCACGGTTGTTACGTCAACGGACAATGACTGAGCAAGACTTTTAAATAATTTTAAAGACAACTTAAGCTTTCAAGATCCTGGATATCATGTAGCTAGCAAATACAAGTGAAATGAGGGGTCTATCTTGTTTAATACAAGTGTTCCTAAGACCACCATCATCAGATCAGCGCCATTTTGTCATATTATTGCATTGTCACGCGATATACATCTGCGCGCAAAATGTCAGCTCAATCGAAAACCGGGAAGTTTGTCAAATTTAGCTCGCATTAGATTCCACCCAAACTTATATATATAGTTACATCCAGTCAAGTTAATATAAAGCTTGTAAAATAAGTTCGAAGTTTATTTCGAATGGATTCAAAAGGAGGTGTTGTTTGTTTTTTTTTTTGTGTTGACATTTTCTTTCATTCATTCTAAATTTGTTACCAACTTAATACTATTTGAAATCGATTAACTAACAACAAAAAATACCTATTAGATAGTGCTATTTTCGATCAATTTCTCTAAATTACACAACACTACGCAACATTCAAAATGTCATTAACGTCAGATGTCATTATAACCTCCAATTAAAAAACAATAAAAGTAATTTCGCTGATAAAACGAGAAATAAAATGATATTAAATTATCAGATCCCTACTAATATTGTAAATGCGAAAGTTTGCATTTACTGCCTGTGTGTGTGTGTCTGTCTACCTGCCTGTGTGTGTGTGTCTGTCTGTCCACCTGCCTGTGTGTGTGTGTCTGTCCACCTGCCTGTGTGTGTGTGTCTGTCCACCTGCCTGTGTGTGTGTGTCTGTCCACCTGCCTGTGTGTGTGTGTCTGTCCACCTGCCTGTGTGTGTGTGTCTGTCCACCTGCCTGTGTGTGTGTGTCTGTCTACCTGCCTGTGTGTGTGTGTCTGTCCACCTGCCTGTGTGTGTGTGTCTGTCCACCTGCCTGTGTGTGTGTGTCTGTCCACCTGCCTGTGTGTGTGTGTCTGTCTACCTGCCTGTGTGTGTGTGTCTGTCCACCTGCCTGTGTGTGTGTGTCTGTCTACCTGCCTGTGTGTGTGTGTCTGTCCACCTGCCTGTGTGTGTGTGTCTGTCCACCTGCCTGTGTGTGTGTGTCTGTCCACCTGCCTGTGTGTGTGTGTCTGTCTACCTGCCTGTGTGTGTGTGTGTCTGTCTGCCTGCCTGTCTGTCTGTTTGTTTGTCACGCTTTCCCGCTTAAACCTCTCAATCGATTTTGACGAAATTTGGCACATAGGCTACCTTTTAATTGAAAGTGACGCAGACGAAGTTGCGCGGGCCCGCTAGTGAAATAATATAACAGAAACTACGTAATATATTTGCTTACCGCGCTAGTGAGGCTATAAGTATGATCTAATAGTTTGTTTAACACAATTGTACAATAATGGCTGCCTACAGATTATATCGTATTTTGCCACAAAAAAAATAAAAATTAATGGTTCTTCAGTTTGCTTTTCAATGATATTATAGATTTTACGCTTGCAAATTATCTCAAGTTTTCCAAGCTATATAACAAAAGAAACATAGTTTTCTCAATTACCAAATTTGTTTAAAAACTTGAGACGTGTCATGGCCCATGGGACACCCGAATAGAACGAAGTTCCTTTCGATTAAAATATATCTTATATTTTTTTCCTAACGTAACGTGCGATAAGGAACGTGTTTTAAAAGATTTTGATCACAGCGCCATCTAGCGATAATCATCTAAAACAAAAAGTGTCGTGACAACTTTTTCATAAGAATTTCCGTCTAGCCCCCTTTCGATAACGCGCGATAAGGAACTTCGTTCCAAAAGGATAAAAACATAAAATAAACAGTAGAAAATAGCGATTATTTATTTGTCCGTGTTAACAGTACCGTAAATACCAATTTTACGTTTTAAGAACATAGTATTAGCCAAAATTGGTCTCAACGTGACGTTAGGTACTACTGGAAATTTTGTTCACTTTTTCATCATCATCATCATCATCAAAAATATAAGGTTTAATTAAAAATCCAAATTAACAAATATCGGAAAAAAATGTTTTTAAAAAGGGGCTCAAACACGGTATTGATTCCGAACGAAGTCTCCAGTTTCGCCATCTAGCGAATAGTGACGTCCCCAGTTGAGTGGGTATAAAGTGTGATTGGAATCACTTAGAAATTAAAAAGCTACATCCTTAAAGACGTCAAAATCTATTGTTTACTTCAACGCTTACAAGATTAAGATAAAAAATGTAGGTTTTTGTAACGATGTTGTCTGAAAACATAATAAACTCCGCAGAGATATGTTTCATAAGCTTTTAGTTTTGTAGATTAAACTAGAATTCTTTATAGCTTTTCCATGTTTTTCTATCGGCCTTTTTGTGAAAACTTATTTATTTTACCATCGATTTAGAATCCCAATACTACAAATAATTCAATACAAAACAAGCAACGTTAAACTAACTATGAATTTACAAAAG
This sequence comes from Trilocha varians, assembly GCA_030269945.2. Lineage (NCBI taxonomy): Eukaryota > Metazoa > Arthropoda > Insecta > Lepidoptera > Bombycidae > Trilocha > Trilocha varians. Next base: position 12,781,350 of record AP028278.1, on the reverse strand, counting down.
CTGAAATTTTCTAGGTCTGTATTTTTCGCGATAAATGGTCCATTAATTTTCAATGAACATTACAACGGTTAAGATGAAGTTAGTTTTTTAGTGGAATAATAATACTTATTTTTTTAAAACTTTCATGCATTTTCAACGGGTTCTTACTACGAAAAGCGAACGAGAAAGAGGGTAGACAGATTTGTTTGCTCGCGTTTGACGCGAGTGTCTGAATAAGTTTAATACTTAATTTATTATTCTAAGTTTGTAGTAATAATCGCCTAATTTGGGTACTCCAGATTAAGAAACCTTCCTTGATAAATGGACTTTCCAATAGTGAATTAAATTTTCAAATCGAATCAGTAGTCCCTGAAATTAGCGCGTTCAAACAAACAAACAAACTGCAGCTTTATAATATTCAGTTTCGGGCGAGCTCGTGAAGAGAAGTTCTCTAAAAACATATGTAGATAGATTAGTAAGGATGAAAACAATTACATTCAGCCAGTTATACTAGTTCCAAGCTAACAAGAAGATTAAGTATTTAGTACGAACATGGTAGCTGTTCAACTATACAGCAGACAGACACGCTATATCGCGTGACGTACCTATGACATAACGCGCTTTTCATGTCTTTCTTAAGGTACTTGCTAGTGATGGTGCAAGATATTTAGGAAAATAGCTTCAATTCTATTTAGTAACAGCTGTAGACTATAAATCAAATGATAATAATGTATTTTAAGGAAAACTTTCAAATACAAGCTTTTAAGATCCTGGATATCATGTAGCAGTAGAGTGCCAGCTAATAAAAGCAAAACTAGCACAAACACGACGGGTCTATCTTATTTAGCTCAAGAGTTCATATGACCACCTTACGAATCATCAGCGCCATTTTGTCATATTGCATTGTCACGCGATACACATCTGCGTGCAAAATGTCAACTCAATCGGAAACCGGGAAGTTTGTCAAATTTAGCTTGTAACCGAACTTACATAGTTAAATCCAGTGCAAGTTAATATATAGCTTGTAAAAAAGCTTTCAAAAAACAATCATGCTTGTTTAATGGCATAAGCTTAAAGGGTTGAGCTAAAGAGAAGTGTTGTCGTTATTTTAGTTTCAAACAACAAGCTTATTATACAATTAGTGATTTTCTAGATGATTGCACTAAGTGGGAATGAAGCTTTCGTTTTAGGTCAAAATTGTAACAAAAAATTGTAATATTGAGTTGAAAACATAAAAAAAAAACAGAAATATAATACAAAAAAAGACATGCCCGCTGAGTTTCTTGCCAGTTTTTCTCAGGACAGTGGCTATTTCTTTTTCCGAACGGGTGGTAGCCTTTTGACATCAACAAGCATGAGAATTTCATTAACGTTGACAATAAATAATTTCATTTCAAACAAAAGACTACTGTAGGCGTTAATTTAATAATTAACTAACCAAGTCTATTATGTAAATCATTTGCAGTTTTAATGTGTTCATTATTATAATTACTATTAAGAAACGGTGTAAAAGGACTGGTTAAATTTACTAGTTTGTGGGCTGAAATATTGAGTAACAACAAGTTTTGTTATTATGAAAAATATATTGCTTTTCTATACTAATATCATAAAGCTGCAGAGTTTGTTTGTTTGAACGCGCTAATCTCAGGAACTACCGGTCCGATTTCAAAAATTCTTTCACTTTTGGAATGTCCATTTATCGAGGAAGGTTATAGGCTATATTATATTTTGAAAAAAATTAGGGATCTGTATGAAAATATCGAATTTGTAAGACGAGGTGAAATATCGAAAACCTATTTATGAGTACGCTGCAAAAACTATTGACAATCAGCGGGTCAGCTAGTCTTTCAATAACAATGCTATGAGAATTTATTTTCTTTAAGAACCGATTTCGATAATCATTTTTGTTAGAAAGCTGTAATTTTGTGCTATTCTCGAACAATGGAAGTCGTTTTACATTTTGCAATCAAAATATTACCACTCGTCTGTGTTCGTCAATTTTTGCTCCATGACGAAACTGGGGAGTTCGATCACTATTTCAATTTTTAATTAAATCTAATATTTTTGTTTTGCCTTATTATAAAACTACGCTGTTAAAAAATGTAAACAAAACAATACAACAAACAACAAGTATGTGAATTATACATTTAAACATCCCAGTCATAATACATATAAAATGCATGTGTGGGCACAAAATGGCCGTCTTCTGTTTAAAAAAGGATATGATTTCATTCACATATTATCCAATCTAGGTGCAAAGACGTTCTCAGGGTCATATAGTTTTACGAACTATTATAATTTAGGAGTAACTATTTCCATTGCAGAAATAACTTCTTGATCGTAAAATTAGAGATCAGACAGACACAGTGTTACCAACAATCATTTGAAATATTTAAATAATTTAGTTTAAAGAATACTTTTTCGATACAAGCTTTTAAGATCTTGTATATCCTGTAGCAGAGTGCTAGCTAATACAAGTAAAACGAGCCATAACACGATGGGTCTATCTTCCGAATCCATTATCAGATCAGCCCATTGTATCATATTATTGCATTGTCACGCCATACATATCTGCGTAAAAAAATTCAGCTCAATCGGAAACCGGGAAGTGCTTCTTGTTCTTAATATCGCGAAATATGCAGATTAAAGTCATAAAATTATAGCTAGAAATAGCCAATGTTGTCTCCGCTTATTTATTGCAACCGCGCACGTCTACGTCACGAATGGAGACAGTTAGTGCAGAGTGCTTGCGACATCACATCAAAATCTGCTAAAATTATCAGTGTTTCTCTGCTATTTCATGCACCTTTTCCCGGCAATTATTCGATTTTTTCTCGCCGTAAAAACCATTCTTGATCTTCAACGAACATTAAAAAAATTGGCCAAATTGATGTGATGCTTTTTGCAACAGGTTTCTTGAATTTCCCATTTTTTTTGTTAAAATACTTTTATTGATTGATATACATACTAGAAAAACCACAAAAATAAGCCGGAACTAAACTATCAATATCAAGAATCAACAAAAGCTTTAAAATATCCGTTATGGAGTTACAATTTCCCTCTTCATACACTCGGTGCAAGATGGCGGCGTTTCCGGCCGCCTTGTGTTGCCATATAAGTGTTGTCAATAAAATTACAGTTAATTAAAAGTAATAAAATTGTATTACATAAATGATTCTACTAAATGTTTAAGTTTGTTATGTGCTTCAATAATTATTTGGAATTTTATAACTACGTATCAGTTAATGGTCGCGTAATTTTTACAAGCTTTATATTAACTTGCACTGGATGTAACTATGTAAGTTCTGGTGGAATCTTGCGAGTTGAATTTGACCAGACTAAGGTTTCCAATGAAGCTGAAATTTTGCACGCATGTGTGTATCACGTGACAATGCAATAATATGGTACCGTATAGGATAGACCCGTTGTGTTTGGGCTCGTGTTACTTGTCTTAGTTACTACTCTGCTGTGATATAAGCTGAAAAAGTTTTATTTAAAATTAGTTGACCCCCGCAAGTTCCTCTGCGTCACTTTAAATAAAAATGTCTAAAGATTGCCTGTCCCAAATATCATCAAAATCGGTTGACAGGTTTAAGAGGGAAAGCGTAACAGACAGATAGAGTTACTTTCGCATTTATAATATTAGTGGGGATTATTCTGAAAAAAATATAGTTTCTTCGCTTAGGTACGATAGAGAAACGTTTTAAACAGGCTTTTTAGAAACAACAGCTACACAATAGGTTTTTGAAACGCCGGTTCTAAAGCTAATGGGTTTCACGTGTTCAATAGTTCGGCGTATTCAAATACTTGCCCCAAGAGTTAGTAAAGCTGTATTCAACTTAAAAATCTTAAAAGCAATGTGAAACCTTGAGTTAGTAAAAACATACTTTGAGTTTCATTCATTATCAACAGGTTCTTATCGCGATATTTAATTGAGCGATCTTGATATTTTAACGTTGTTGCAAACGTCATAATCACGAGAAGACTGACTGCGGGTAGATTTAAGAGACCTGTGGCGGCTACCAAACTCCGCTTCTTTTGGTTTTCATTTCATTGAATAAAAAGTTCATGTCAATCTGACTTGAAATGTCAATTATAACCACTCAACTGGGAACGTCAATTTTCACTCCATGAGGAAACTGGGGAGTTCGAACTCATAAAAAAAAATTATATTAAACCTAATATTTTTGTAAATCTACATTTTTAAACTACGCTGTAATACATTTTGGACCAAAATACATTATCTCCGCAAAACATGAGACGATTAAAAAATGTAAACAAAACAAGTTTTTGAACTGTGTTCAATTTTGGCTCCTGCCACAGACTTGGTAAAAGTAAACAAACCAATTTTGATGCCGATTCCAGTTGAGTGGTTATTCATTATTGTACAGATCTCTTTTATTGATAACTTTGTTAATATTGTAAATAAATGTATTTTTATGAACCAGAAGTGGTTTAACTTTTTAAACAGAATTCATATAATGGTTTGCAAGGAACCTCCATACGCATCTGAATCTCAAGCAAGTCCAACATATCTTCCGCGACCTCTCCAAATTGGCGCCAATCCCAGCACCCATAGATAAGCTACGCAGTCTATCAGTTCCATAGACAATATATGGGTCGCCTCCGGGTTACTGAATCTTTTCGCTTGACACTCTTAAGAATATTTTATAACACATTATCTTATTTTATCGGATGACCACCTTCCACATTTTCGTCGAGACCCTTCTTGAGCCCTTTCTATTATCGTAATATAAGTATCAATTCCACAAAAGGTACTAGACAGGTTTTACTTTCTACGGCATTCAACTTTCCTATAGTTACAGAATTACTTAAGTGAAAGGAAACTTAATATCTATCGATAATTTTTAGAGATAAATTAAGGACAATGATTGATGAGAATAATATTTTTGTAAAATAAAACGACCGACTTCCAATTCTCAAGCATAACACACAAACTACCAGTTAGATTTTTATCAAAACAACACAATATACAAAATGTCTGCTTCTTAACAAAAAACGAATCATCTAAATCGATTCATCTGTAAAAGAAACATTCGCGAAAACTCTTAGGAAATCCATCATGTTCATTAAAAGTAATATTTTAAATATAGCTTAAAAGTACTTGTTCGATCATAAAGGAAACCCCAACGCAACTCCTCCTTTTTGAAAGTCAGTTAAAAAAATATGAAAAACTATATTTCTTACATCTCCGCAAAATCAAGTGTAAAGTTACATCATCTGCTCGTAAACTAATAAGAAGTGCTAATAATAATAGTGACCTCAAATGATCATCTAATCTGTGACCTCGTGGAAATCCAACGAGAGACTGACCGAGTTACGCCTAAACAGTGCCATTTATAGCTAAATATTTTCGAATTTCGAACGAAATGTGAATGTGACCTTACAGTGAAAAATAGCAGTGAAAATGTTGAAGTGAAGTAGCAGTTTGTGAAAAGTAGCGGTTATTAAGTGAAGTGTTATTTCGCGTGTTATTTAAAATGAGAAAATGGCTTTTATTGGACCTAGGAATAGCTTTCCTGTTATCAGGGATAGTATTCACATGCCGGCTTATGAGGTAAGTAAATATTATGTACCTAGTAGCGGTTCTTACTTAACTTTTGATGTAAAACATCCATAGCCGCACGTAAAATGTATATTTGTAAACGTGTATTGTTAGTCGTGGTGGCCGAGTGGTCGAAGCGCGTCCTTCCGAACGGTAGGTCGCAGGTTCAAATCCGGCCGGCTTGTACCTCTAAATCTAAATGTGAAAAAGATTTATGTGCAATTTTTCACAACACCACTGGGTAAAAACGGTGAAGGAAAACATCGTGAGGAAACCTACATGTCGGAAAAGGGTTCTAAATCTAATATTGATATAGTTTGAAGAAGGACATTTCATAGCACTCCGAAAACATCGGGTTGTTGCGAATTTGTTTTTTCTTTATTTTGCTCATAATTTCCTTAAGTTTTACTACAAAGGAAACTAAAAAACTTAATGATATTAAACATGCATTATTTTATGATAATTATATTATTAAAGAACACGGATACTATTGTTTTTTGTCCAGTTAATTATGAATTGTTATGAGTCTATTATTTTTTTTATTAAATAGCAAAAAGGTACATCACGGTCTTTAAAAGCTAGAACACAATAATGTTTTTTTTCAATAAGTTGTTGATTTAATACAAAAATGAAAACGACCGACATTTTTCAAGAATACTACAATATCTACCAGTTAGATCTTTATCAAATTTATATGAGATAATATCTAAAATTTCTGATTTCTAACAAAAAAGAATCATTCCAATCGGTCCAGCATAACCAAAGTTATACAAACAAATATAAAAAAAACAAAACTCCTTTTTAGAAGTCGGTTTAATATTGTCAATATTATTTTAAGAACCTTGAGCTACTTACGTCCTTGCAAGGATGCGTGTACGACCTTCACGTATGAACCAACCAAACAGGTTTATGGCTATCTCGCTCTAACACATGTAAAACGAGATGAATTTACGTTTTGTTATGGACTGGCTTGGATTCGCTTCCGTGGAGTATAAATGTACTTAGGTTTTATTAAATACGTTTAACATCTTCCTACGCTACAACTTCAATTATATTCATTAAATTTTAGTAATAAAATGCCTATATACTATTGCTGCCAATAAGCCCGACATAGTGATAATAGATCGGGATGCGCATCGGGCAGTGTTGATCGATGTCACCATTCCACATGACGAGAACCTTGTGAAGGCAGAAAAAGAAAAACTGCTCAAATTATGCATATTTCTTATTAATTAAAAAAAACATGTCTGCTGAGTTCATATCGCCAGTTCTTCTCAGGAGAATGGTTAAAAGTAAAGAGCTACTTAATAAACAATGAAAGCACTTGTACGACCTATAAAAAATCGGACCCTACGATGACCGTACCGTATCGTACCAACTCATTACTGCCCACTGTTGAGCTCAGGTCTCCTCCGAAGAGGGGTTAGGCATAGTCCACCACGCTTGCCCAGTGCGGGTTGGGGACTTCACATATCTTCAAAGGATTTTAAGAACCCTTTTCCGATATGCAGGTTTCCTCACGATGTTTTCCGCCTACACCGTTTTTAGCCACACAGCGGCACAGCGGAAACAACAATATAATCAGTAAATTTAAACCTCTTTCTTTTGTGAACTCAGTCAACATAAGTTAAATAACTTGCGGTAAACACTATTGACGTAATAAACTATGTGTTGAAAACTAATTATATATTTAATCGAAAACAAATCGAATTATAATCAATGAAATCGATTAGCTATACTTTCAAAATGTAATCCATTCCTTTCATCACAAAACATAGTATAATACACCTTATTTATTTAAAGTTAAAGCTTATTTTAAACTTTAAGTTTGCGGAGACTTTCGCTAAACATTTATTAGACTAAAATGTTAGGTTATGCTAAATTTAGAAAGTGCTATTTTTAATCAATGAAATTAATTCTGTCCCATCACTAGGCACTTAATAAATATCACGTAATAAAATCCAAACCGATTTATTTTAATGTTGACCACTCAATTGGTTTCTGCGCAGAAATTGGTTTGTTTACATATGCCAAGTCTGCAGGAGCCAAAATAGATCACGAAACTAAAAAAAATTGTTTTGTTAACATTTTATTATCGTCTCATATTTAATTGCTCAAAATGAGAGAGGAAGAACCAAAAACTATTTATCTTATATTTTTATAATTATAATAAGAATAAGTCGTGGTGGCCGAGTGGTCGAAGCGCTTCCTTCCGAACGGGAGGTCGCGGGTTTAAAACCGGCCGGCTTGTACCTCTAAATTTTATATGAAAAAGATTTATGTGCAATTTTTCACAACACCACTGACTATAAACGGTGAAGGAAAACATCGTGAGGAAACCTGAATGTCGGAAAAGGATTCTAAAAATCCTTTGAAGATATGTGAAGTCCTCAATCCGCACTGGGCAAGCGTGGTGGACTATGCCTAATCCCTCTTCTGAGGAGACCTGAGCCCAACAGTGGGCAGTCATGGGTTGGTACAGTACCTACAGTACAATAAGAATACGCTAGAAGTATCTTTCAACTAATATAATTAAGTAATCTGATTATTCAGCCAAAAATACTATGACGACAAAACAATGTTTCAAAGAAAACTTTTAAATACAAGCTTTTAAGATCCTGGATATCATGTAGCAGTATAGTGTTAGTAACAAGTAAAACAAGACCAAACACGACGGGTCTATCTTGTTTAGTACTGGAGTTCCTTCCGAATCCATCATCAGATCAGCACCATTTTGTGATATTATTGCATTGTCACGCGATATACATCTGCGTACAATGTCAGCTCAATCGGAAACCGGGAAGTTTGTCAAATCCGACTTGTAAGATTCCCGAACTTACATAGTTACATCCAGTGCAAGTTAATATAAAGCTTGTAAAATATAGCTGATTTTCTCCTCTTTTTGTAAGTCGGTCAATGAGAACACAGTTTTCAAGGATGTTTACATTATTTCGTAATTTGTACATCGTTTTGTTTTTAAAGAAAAAGATAAATAAGTCAAGGTTTTTCCCTTAAAGAGTAAAATGTCACTGCGCATAGATAGTCTAGTTTAAATATTGTAAGACTAGTGATGGGAAAACGTCGAGTGACTACAAAGTACTTATGATTCTATTACGCGTGACAATGAAATAATATGCACCATGCATCAGTGGCGTGCAGTTCATACAAGATAATATGTATTGCACATCCTTATTTTCCAAAGTTGTTTAAAGATTAACAATAAAAATCGATTCATTGCCGTATATTTAATCGTAATACACTTCTCATTCCTATTATTTGTGCAAATTGATTCAAAAATGGAGTTAAATTCATTGTATGATGTTTATTTGTAAATAACAAAGTCATATTTTCTCTTCTGCATATCCTAACCTAAATATTCATGCACGCCACTAGTTACTATGAAGATGATGATGGAGTCAAAACGTAGCACAAGTCCTGTACTAAACAAGATAGATTCATCGTGTTTGGGTGTCACTTGTCTTAGCATTCTACTGCTACAAGATATCCACGATTTTAAAAGTTTGTGCTTAAAATATTCTTTTTTGAGCAATAATCTGTAATTGGTAAAAATACTTGTAATGTAATGTACATTGTAATAGGACAATGCCTACCCTCTCCTTGTTAATTACGAAGCACTACACGAAGAATGGTTCACTACAACACTTTAAATTGAATCGACTCTCTCTATCCCATCCCTAGACGATGAGCCTAAATAAACAGCTGTAATAGAGTGCAAATAAGGCTCTACAAGGCTGTTCTAGTTATCTAAACAAATATATTGTAAACTTCATGGTTTTGCCATTACTATTATTGGTACCAGCTCTCCTTTTAACAATGTAGTGATACGTAAATTTCTTTAAACACTCGCGGCTATCTAAAACATTTCGCACTTTTAATCGGAGTGACGGCTTCAAACTATCCTGTATGTGGAATCCAGTGTTAGACGAAAATAAAGCCAAAATATCGAGTTTTGAGACGGCAGCCGATACTGTCAGTGTGGTATAAATGTGAGTTCGAGTTCCAGTGGTACCGGCAAACGGACGAGAAAGAGGGTAGACAGATTTGTCTGCTCTTAAATGACCTACCCGCAGTTCTTCAGTCTTCCCGTGATCATGGCGCTTGAAACAGTGCCGAAATACCGGGATCGCTCAATTGAAAATAATCGTGGAAAGAACCCGTTTAGTCTCTCAGCAGTCAGTTTTGCCGTTCTTAGTTGAATTATATCCATGTTATACCAGGAATTCCCACACAAAGAAGACACAAGAAATAAACGAAAAACGTACAATTATTTTATTTTAACAATATAAGAACTAAAAGTAAGGTAAAACCGTAGGGTATGGATCACCAACCAAGTCTTCTTGCCTCAAAAACTTATCCAAAAAGGCACCAGTACTCGTGGTAAGGCTTCTCCTAAACTTCGCCACAACGACCGGTCCTGCGCTGTCTGCATCCAGTGACTTCCCCTGACCAGGTCGTCTGTCCATCTTATGTTAGGTCAGATTGCTGTGTCTACCGGTTCGTGGTTACTCCAGAACTTTTCGGCCCCATCATCCATCCGTTTTGCGCAATGTGTGCTGCCCATTGCCACTTCAAAGACATGGCTTTTCCGGGCTATGTGTGCGGATATTCTTGCGGATCTCCTTATTTCTTACATAATTCCTACTTAGTTCTTACCACGATTTTATTGAATGAGCTATCCTTATATTTAAATACAAGCGCCATGATTACTTAAGAGTTAAATCTATCTACCTCTTTTTCGTTCGATTGAAACAGTCTTGAAATATCGGGATTGCCTTTAGTAATTGTGTAAGTAATGTAGATAACCGCGAGTGTTTAAATAAACTGCTTATTTCTAATCATATCAATGTCCGTGGTGCTTATCTGACAAAAAGGTATAAATATTTTCTTTGTTTCCCGCTTTACAAGAACTTTACGAGTGGCAAGGAATAGGCAAGATTTGAAGTCCTTTGAGGAGGCCTTTGTCGAGAGACAAGCTGTAATTTAGTTTTATTATAGTTTAGATTAGTAAGAAAAGCAGTAATAAAGGCTTATTTTCTTTATTTATTTATTTAACAAGAACTTCTATCATCTTCTGATTAAATTCGTTGCGATGACAAATTATCGTTTCTCTCGTGTTGGTTTGCTTCACTACTCGGAGTCATTATGGTGGTCGCCGCTGTCATACCATACATACACACGAGTTACAGTGGTGGAAGTGAGAGGAGGAGAAATACATGGGATTAATGTACTTCTTTCTTTGCCCACAGATTAAGTTGGAATCAGTTCTGGGACTAACTGTGGGAAGTAATGCAGCTTTGGACTGTGATCCCAACACTGAATTAGTGGCGTATCCAGCCGGGTAAGTAATATACAATTTCTTCAAAAAAATATATGCTCATAAAAGAAAAAAGACATGCCCGCTGAGTTTCTTGCCAGTTCTTCTCAGGACGGTGGCTATAATTATTATTTTGAGTCTTAACTGGTGGTAGCTTTTAACTTTTGACGTCAACAAGAATGAGTACGTCATCAATGATGAAAATAAAGTATTTCATTTCACTTCTACTAAATACAAGTGAAATGATGAGATACCGTGGTGGTTGAAGCGCTTCTTCTTCTTTTCTTCACCTGGACCTCGTCCACCAAGACTGGGGACGATTCGCCAATGTCAAGTGAGACAAATACAAGCGCTTGCCTTGCACGAAAAATCTGTAAAAGATTTATATGCAACAGCACTGGCTAAAAACGGTGAAGAAAAAAAATAGTGAGGAAACTCGAACTCACATCACGACACGCCCGTAAGAACCCGTTGAAAATGCATGAAAGTATTATAGAAAACCGCGAGTGTCTGAATAAGCTTATAAACTCGATAATGTTACAAACGAAAACTACGATTTTTAAATAAAATAAATGAGCGATCCCCATTTTACCGCCTATAGAATGAGCTCCCCTCTTCGGTGTTTCCCTAAGATTTGACCTTCTTCAAACGAGGCTTGAAGAAAGTTCTTAAGAGTAGATAGGGGCCGTAGGTAGCGGCCTCGCAGTGTCTTCTCGCAATGCAGAGGTCCATGAGCGACGGTAAGCGCTTACGATCAGGTGGGCCGTTAGCTCGTCTAAAAAAACTTACTTTTCTGGGAGGTTTAAAAATGATCTGCATATTACATCAACCGGAAAATGAAGCTAGATTCAATCTTCAATCTATTTCTGGAAAGCGGATACTCCAATCTCGCGGCTACATTCAATTTCGCGCCGTGAGCTTAAAATTAGGTTTCAAATCTAGGTCTTACCTGTATTTAAATAACGTTTAAAATCACTACATGGTGCTTGCAAGCATTCTTCAATCTTTTTACAAGCTTACATTAGCTTGCACTGGATGTAACTATGTAAGTTCGAGTGGAATCTTACGAGTCAAATTTCACAAACTTCCCGGTTTCCGATTGAGCTGACATTTTGCATGCAGATGTATATCGCGTGACAATGCAATAATATGACAAAATGATTAGATGATGGATTCGGATGGTGGCCATAGGAACTCTTGTGACAAGATAGACCCCTCGTTTTACTTGTATTAGCTAGCACTCTACTGCTACATGATTTATAGATACTTGGGTTTAAAAAGTTTTCTTTGAAATAAATTATTTAATGGAGTGATTCAGGATACTTAAATGTTTAAAACTTTTGTGCTATGCTTGAGAAATGCAAGTCGTTCCTTTTCGTTGTTATCCTTGTTTAATTAATTTTAAAAGGAAATCGATTTTAAGGTGTGCTTGACCGACCCTAAAAAAGGTGCGGTTATACATGAGGGTACGTTTAATGTCTATAAGGGCTGTTCACCCCAACTATTACCTTGTCTACTCACCCCGACTAAACGAATTAACATAAAATAAATTTCAAGTTAAAATATTATAAAGAATCCACAATTATGGTATGTAGATTCAAACCGTATTAGTTTTGCCTGTTTGAACCGATTTAAATGATATTTTTAAGACGGTATTACAGAAGATAAATAATTATTGCATTGTCACGCGACATACATCTGTGTGCAAAATGTCAGCTCAATCGGAAACCGGGAAGTTTGTCAAATTTAGTTTATAAGATTCCACCCGAACTTATATAGTTACATCCAGTGCAAGTTAATAGAAAGCTCATAAAATCGCCTTACTTTGTGACGCAGACGAAGACGCAGTCGGCTAGTTTAATAATAAAAATGAAGATCAATTTTGATCAGTCAGCTCGTTTCCCGAGAGTACGTTCAATGCATTAGGAATATTACTTTGCGGGTTTCCGAACTAGTATGAAAGATATCATAATAATATCTAACTTATTTACAAGCTTTATATTAACTTGCACTGGATGTAACTATGTAAGTTCGGGTGGAATCTTTCAAGTTAAATTTGACAAACTTCCCGGTTTCCGATTGAGCTGACGTTTTGCACGCAGCTGTATATCGCGTGACAATGCAATATTATGACAAAATGGCGCTGATCTGATGATGGAGTCGGAAGGTGACTAGGACGATTTTGTGTGACTATCCATATAAGTTAGAGATACGTGTGCTGAATATGACTTAGACGAAGTTTAAAAGCGGAAACGGAAATGGTACAGTAAAGTTTAGGATCATTGAACTATTATTGTTTTCTAACGGTTCCGAGTAGGACCGTTTAAATAATACTAATATTATAATATAATTTATTTTAAAAGAACCTTTTTAAATACAAGCTTTAAGATCCTGTATATCATGTAGCAGTAGAGTGCTAGATAATACAAGTAAAACAAGCCCAAACTTGGTCTATCTTGTTTAGTACAAGAGTTCCTATAACCTTCCGAATCCATCATCAGATCAGCGCGGGTTGGATCGCTCCCAGGATATGTATTTCTTCCATAGTTCCACCTGAATGATTAGTTAAGCTTTTAAGACCCTGGATATCATGTAGCAGTAAGTAGAACGAGACCAAAACACAGTTGTTTACAGTACCGTTAGTACAAGAGTTCCTATGACTACCGTTTCCATCATCAGAACAGCGCTATTTTGTCATATCATTTTACATTGTCACGCGATATACATCTGCTGCAATGTCTCAATAAGAAACAGGGAAGTTTGTCAAATTTAGCAGGATTCCAACCGAACTTAAATAATTACATCCAGTGCAAGTTTTTGAAGATATTAGTCTAGTATATTTGGTACTATATAGCGTGTAAATTATTCTAATAGTATGGTGTTTGACTCCGTTATAACATACCACGACTTCGGCCGTGAGAAAGGACCGCTTGCCGTACATATGAATTAGATAAATGATAATGGTTGGGCGCAGAACTTGGCCATAGGAGGAGCGATTATCGTATTATTGTACTGTTACCCATTACTGCCCACTGTTGGGCTCAGGTCTCCTCAGAAGAGGGGTTAGGCATAGTCCACCACGCTTGCCCAGTGCGGATTGGGGACTTCACATATCTTTGAAAGTTTTTTAGAATCCTTGTGTAGGCTTCCTCACGATGTTTGCCTTCACCGTTTTTAGCCAGTGGTGTTGTGAAAAATTGCACATAAATCTTTTTCACATTAAGATTTAGAGGTACAAGCCGGCCGGTTTTGAACCCGTGAAGGGACTTTCTTTTATACCACGACTAGCTGACCCACGGAACTTCGTCTGCGTCACAAAGAGAAACAATATATCCTATAGCCTTCCTCGATAAATGAACTTTCCAAAACTGAAATAAATTTTGAAATCGGACCAGTTCCGGAGCCTATTCGAGACAAACAAACAAACAATCAAACCTCTCCTCTTTGTAATATTAGTATAACTGCCGCGGTTCACACATGTACAATAGTAAGTAAAGTGTTAGGAGATTCCGTTGGAACGAAGTTCCTTATCGCGCGTTATCGAAAGGGGGCTAGACGGAAAAAATTCTTACGAAAAGTTGTCACGACACTTTTTTTGTTTTAGATGATTATCGCTAGATGGCGCTGTGATCAAAATCTTTTAAGACACGTTCTTTATCGCGCGTTACGTTAGGAAAAAAGTTATAAGATATGTTTTAATCTAAAGGAACTTCGTTCTATTAGGGTGTCCCATGACACCTCTCAAGTTTTTTTTTTTATCAGTGGGGGTATTGAGCGTCCCTTTCCCTGAAGGTTTCGGGGCGGGCGCTCAGTAGACCGAGCGTGTAGCTCGTGAAGAGAAGTTCTCTGAAAACATAGTGTATATGTTATAAATCGCTCCGCTTATCACTATACTCTACTAAATCGTTTCCTGCTGTGTCTATGCGCACGCGACGTCAACACGCGCTCACGACTATAGACAATATTCTAAACACGTTGCTTTATGGTATTTACTAGTATCGTTAGTATTGACTGACCTTAAACAACTTTGAGGTCGAAAATTGTTTACTGATGTATAAAAGTAATATATTTTAAGGATATTTTTTTAAAAATACAAGCTTTTAAGATCCTCGAAATCATGTAGCGGTAGACTAGCTAATACAAGTAAAACGAACCCAAACACGACGGGTCTTGTTTAACACAAGTGTTTCATTTTGTCATATTAATGCATTGTCAAGATATACATCTGCGTGCAAAATGTCAGCTCAATCGGAAACTGGGAAGTTTGTCAAATTTAACTTGCAAGATTCCACCCGAACTGACAGTTACATCCAGTGCAAGACTTGCATTGCAAGTTAAGAGAAAGCTTATTAAAAAATCAAACTAACTGAGTACCTCCTCCTTTTCGGAAGTTGGTCGAAAAATGTGAAGGTAGTCTGTCAAAATATAATACAAAAAAGTAGGGGTGTGCGAATAATTCGATGTTACGAATTATTCATTCCGAATCGAATCCCAATTTTGAGCTTAATATCTTCTTAAATTTCTTTTACTTCCTCTTCTTTGTTAAAATATTTTTTGTACCGGGGATCCAGAAAAGTCCTTTTCTTAAAAATAATATCACGATCAACTTTACAAAATCTGACATCTAGCCCATTCAAGATATTATCTACAAAATACAAATTCTTGTCCTATTTCCAACGCATCGTCGTAGTCAAATTCGATACTATTCGATTCGATTCGAACGATATTCGCACACCCCTACAAAAAAGTTAATGACGTATTTTCTCTATTTTTCAGGTGCACAGTAGTCCTCTACAATGTGAGGAAGAACAGGCAGTCACACGTGTTGAACTCCTCGCGGAAGAGTGTGACGTGTGTCGCGTTCTCGCCTGATGGAAGATACTTAGCTACGGGAGAGTGTGGACATGCACCAGCTGTCAGAGTATGGGATTTACAGGTTGGTACGCCCCACGGGTGGTGTATTTAGGAGTCGAACTGTATTAAAACTTCCTGCCGTTTACCGTTCGGCTGAGAACAGAGCACGGGGTTATGAGGGATGGCGCGATGCGATACGTACTCGGCACTCTTTCCCGTCGCGTCGTCTCCGATAAAATTGGTATGATGGGGCGATACGTAATGAGCTAGTGGCAAATTTTGAGCAGGTATTTGAGGCAATCTGAAAACTTGGTACATAGTTCTATTGATATAGCAACTCGGAAATGCAGACCTGGCAGGAGTAGCACCATAAGTCTTAGCGTCACCCTACACAATATTATAGACATGACGACAGTATCAAATATTCGACGATTTAATGATAGGCATATAAAACATATTAAAACATCTCAAAACAGTGATTAAATTAAAACAATGTATTAAAACAATTAAACAAAAAGTAAAACAATAAATTAAAACAATCCGCGGTGTTTCCCGGAGCGCTATGACATGTCCCTCTTTAAACGAGGTTTAAGAAAAGTCCTGTATAGTAGGTGATAGATAACGGCCCCTCATTGCCCTGACATTGCAGAGGTTTATGAGCGACGGTGACCGCTTACCGTCAGGTGGGCCGTAGGCTCGTTTATATTGCAAAAATAACAATCGGATCGTTTCGAAATAAAAAATGAATGTGTTTCAGGACCCGACGACATCAGGGGCTGTGCAAATAGCAGAGTTCCCGGGACACACTCACGGTGTTAGCTGTGTGGTAAGGATAGCACAATTTTTAAATAATAACTAGCTGCTGCCCGCGACGTCGTCTGCGTGAACCCTATGACCCGTTTTTTTTCATTTTTCCCGGCAACTATTCGATTTTTTCTCGCCGTAAAAACCATCCTTGAACTTCAACGAACATTTTAAAAAAAAATTTGGCCTAATTGCTCCAGGCGTTGTTGAGTTATGCGCTTACCAACACATTTTGCGATTCATTTTTATATTATAGATAAGCTCTTTACAAACTGGTTTAACATACAATTAAAATAACATAAAAACGAAACAATGTTATGTATCTTTTTTTTTTTTTTTTTTTTAGTTGGAGGAAATCACCGGATCCCCGCCCGCCCCGCGGGCGGGGTATGTTGGAGTTGAACCTCACTAAAACCTCCAACCGCTCACACTCAGCGTCCGAACCCCGGCTGAGGCCAGAACCCAGCACGGGGTTTGGAGGGACGGCGCGACGCGTTACGCCATCGGCATGCTTTCCCGTCGCTCCGTCCCCGGACGCCGAACCGGTAGCCGCCGGCGAATACGGCCACCGGCTCTCTCGGTCGGCGATGGGACCTCGTGCCACCCTCCCGCGGAATACCCCGCTGGGTCAGAACCAGCGTGGGTCGGGGAGCGCGGTCTACTATCCCCCGGATGCTCTAACGCTAAGGGCGTGTTGAGCGAGACACGGCACCTTCTTGGGTCCCCGCTCGCACCTCACATGCCGAAACTCTTAGGGGGCCAGAATCCGGGCGAGAATGTTATGTATCTTAAAATATATCTATTAATAAAGATTTGGTTTTTCTGTTTTCAGGCATTCTCAACGTCGTCAAAATATTTAGTATCAGTTGGATCTCAGCATGATATGATTGTTAATGTCTGGGATTGGAGAGCGAACCTTAAATTAGCCAGCAATAAGGTAATTATTTTGTATTAATTTCAATTTTAGTTTGAATTTTCATTTAGTTACTGTTATGTGTAAGTTTGTGTGCCTGAATAAACGTATTTACTTTCTTTTCTTATAGTAAGTTAGTAAAAGTTAAAAACTAACCAGGAGATATTTACAAAAAAAAAACCACTAATATATTTTCAAGAATAGCACAATAACTACCTGTCAGATCATTATTAAACTTATATGAAATTATATCCAAAGTGTTTGCTTTCTAGCGAAAAAAGCATCATCAAAATCGGTTCATCTAGAAATACGCAAACTCGCACAGCAAACCGTGAAATGTTATCTAATGCTATTCTCATAGATTTAATTACCAATTGTTATTTAAGAAAACATAATCGGAATCCCACGATGATCACCTTTAAATGGAAAAAAATTGGTTGCCTGTAAAGTCGGTATACGGGCGAAAGTTTTACGTGACAACGACTCGGGCATGGTTAGCCCGCCTAAGAGCGAGAGAGACAGACATAAAAAGTGACGCGGCACGCGTGCCTCTCACTCGCTCTCATTGTGAGCGCATAACGTGAGCGGAGCGTAACGCAGTTTCTTGAAGTGTCACCCGGCAACCCAATTTATAAGACGTTGTCACGTCAAAAAAGCATATAAATCAGTTTAAAATAATGACCTAGAACGTATACTACTTGAATGTTTGACACTGTTTATTTAGGTTGAATATTTTTTTCATATTATGTTTCAGGTCTCATCTCGTGTAAAAGCAGTTAGTTTTGCTGAGAATGGAAATTATTTCGTTACCGTTGGATTTAGACATGTCAAATTTTGGTATTTAGAATATTCAAGGAATGCTAAGGTACAGTATGATATTTATTTTAGTAAAATACTAGCTAACTAACTTTTCTTCTCGTTTGAACTTTCCTTTGACTTCCACGAACATTTCAAGATTGTACTGTACTGTAACAACCCATAACTGCCAACTGCTGAGCTCAGGTCTCCTCCGAAGAGGGGTTAGGCATGGTCCACTACGCTTGCATAATGCGGATTGGGGACTTCACATATCTTCAAAGGATTTTTAGAACAATTTTCCGAACTTAACAAGTGACAAGTAGGTTTCTCAATTCTTGCGTAATGCATTTTTAATTTTATTTTATTGTCTCCCACTTTGCGAGAAGGGAAGTCGAAACTCATGTTTCCTACTTCTTCTATCATCTTTTGATTAAATTCTTTTTTTTTTTTGCTGCGTGATAGATAAACGAGCCACGGCCCACCTGATGGTAAGCGGTCACCGTCGCTCATGAACCTCTGCAATGCCAGGGCAATGAAGGGCTGTTATCTATCGCCTACCGATACAAGACCTTGCTCTCCCCTTAACAAATCACCATATATAAAGTTTTGTTTTTAGTTCAAAGAGCCAGTTCCACTGATGGGTAGGTCAGCCATTCTCGGCGAACAGAAAGACAATGAATTCTGTGACGTTGTCTGCGGTCGAGGTGAATCAGCTGATAGCACCTACGCCATCACTCGAGGAGGGTTACTATGCGAGTTTAATAGCAGAAGATTGCTGGATAAATGGGTGGAATTGAGAGTAAGTAAACTGGAAAAGTCTCCACGAAAAGTGTAAAAATAACGGCGTATGTTACGTTGAACTCCATTCTCACCGGCTTCCTCAGCAGTCTTTGCTTGATTGTGGATATTTGGTAAGTTGTTTTAAAGCAGTTTTACGATGTTGTGGTAAAATAGATGGCGTTTAAAGCGACATATACACAGTGTAAGTAATGTAAATTTATTGTTAGTACAAAAATAAAGGCGAATATGCTGTTCAACTTCATTCCCACCGGGTTCCTAAATAGTCATAGACAATTTTTTTTTCAGACGCAATCAGCGAACTGCATGGCCATTGGTTCGAAGTATATATTTGTGGGGTGCGCTGAAGGAATAGTGAGGTGCTTCGCCCCTGATTCGCTTCAGTACATCACTACGCTGCCCCGGACGCACTATTTAGGAGTCGACGTGGCACAAGGAGTTAATATCAAGTGAGTTAATTTGAATATAACTTGTATAAAAAGATTTTTTTTTTTTTATGGCTTTATTGCCACCGCTTTTGTGGGCGGCATAAAAAGATTTATATGTAACTAGCGGGACCAACTGTGCAACTTCGTCTGCATCACTTTCAATTAAAAGGTAGCCTATGTTCTTTCTCAGGGTCTAAAAATTGTCTGATTTCATCAAAATCGGTTGAGAGGTTTAAGCGGGACAGCGTAACAGACAGACAGAGTTACTTTCGCACGTACAGGGTGTTGGTGCCCGGTGAAACAATACGTTAAGGGCTTAATCTATATCACATTTCAAATCATACACACATACTTTTGAAACGGAGATAGTTACTTTATTTGCCCATACAAAGTTGAAAAATTATTATTTTGTATTATTTTTGACAACCCTACCCTGACCTACATTTAGCGTACTAAATCTATTTTCACGCACACAGGCGCATGTATCCTGTTTAGAATGTGATTTTTGTCCCCTGTATTATTACAATGTTCTATGATTGCACATCGGACTAATATTATAAAGAGGAAATATTATTTGTATATACTAAACCGATTTTAAAATTAATTGTATATTCTATTGTATTTATAATTTGTTTCAGTCATATGTTCTCTCAGCCGTCCAACGCTCATTATCCTGATGCAATAGCTCTCACATATGACGACAGGAACCACAAACTAACTTGTGTGTACAACGACCACAGTTTCTATGTATGGGACGTCAGAGATATAAAAAGGGTATGAATTTTATAAGCTTTATATGAACTTGCTCTGGATGTAAAGACAAACTTCCCGGTTTCTGATTGAGCTGACGTTTTGCACGCAGATGTATATCACGTGACAATGCAATAATATGACAAAATGGCGCTGATCTGATGATGGATTCGGAAGAAAACTCCTGTACTAAACATTAAACAAGTTTCGGCTCGTTTTACTTGTCTTACCCAACACTACATGATATCCAGGATCTTAAAATCTTGTATTTATAAAGTTTTTGGAACGAAGTTCCTTATCGCGCGTTATCGAAAGGGGGCTAGACGGGAAAAAAAAATACGAAACGTTGTCACGACACTTTTTTGTTTTAGATGATTATCACTAGATGGCGCTGTGATCAAAATCTTTTAAAACACGTTCCTTATCGCGCGTTACGTTAGGAAAAAAAAAGATATCGTTTAATCGAAAGGAACTTCGTTCTATTCGGGTGTCCCATGACACCTCTCAAGTTTCTTTAATTATTGTTATATTTTAGGTGGGCAAGTCACATTCAGCGTTATATCATTCGGCGTGTATATGGGGAGTCGAAATGTCATCGGATGGAACCTTATTGTCTTGTTCAAGTGACGATACTGTTCGCATGTGGAGTTTGGCGCCACAACCTCAGAATATTTACAGTAATGTAAGTAAAAAAAGATGGGAGGATGATACCAAAATAGTGGCTGGTCCAGAATGGATCCGAGTAGCAAAAGACAGGGAAAAATGGTCTTTAGAGGCCTATGTCGAAAGGCTGTTTTTGTACTGGACGCTGATACATGAATTTTAATATGTTAGATTACATTAACATTTCATATGTTATATACAGGGTGGATCTGTAACTTTGGACAATCTGACGTGGGGTGAATGACCTGTCGAAATATAACATAGCACCATTTTTAATTTTTATGGTTTGGTTCGGTTAAACTCTTTTTTCTGACATTGTATGGAAAACGTACGACTATCGTTGCGGACTTCCATACTATGATTATTTTTTTTATCCAATTCTAGTTCTGTGTTCAAGTGAGTCAAGTGGTTCTAAGTTTTATTTCAACAGGTCATTCACCTCACGTCAGATTGTCCAAAGTTACAGATCCACTCTGTATAATTAAAAAAAAAAATAGTGAGTTTAAACAGTAAAAAGGCTGATAAATAAATAAGTATCATAGTGCAATTTTTCACAACACTAGCTAAAAACAATGAAGGTAAACATCGTGAATAGGTATATCGGAAATCTGCATATCGGAAAAGGTTTCTAAAAATCCTTGTATATGCTCAGTCCCTCTACTGAGGAGACTCTCTACTGTTACAAAATAATAATAATAATAATAATAATAATCTTTATTGATACCACAAAACACAACAAAATTATAGGGCAAACCCAGGTCTCCAAACTAGTTATTAACTGTGCTATGGAGACCAGTGCTCTCCCACAACAGTAGGTACAATTTATGATAAGGTTGACAAATCTTATAATAAAAATAAAAAACAAAGTAAAATAATAAAAATACAAATTAAAACCTTTGACTTGACTTTCCCTTTTCTTCCTTAATTACAATTATTATTTATTTAATGTTACCTTTATTCCGTATGTACGAGTGTAATGCCACCTTAGGAAATATTATGTTATGCCTATAGAATGAATTAACCTATTTTGGTAATGGTTCCAGTAATTTTTCAGTTTCAAAGTAGTTAAAAACACTTAACCAATTAAAAATTATCTTCTTTATCTCAGTATTAGAATAGCATTTAATTTTCAGTTTCAAGTCTATTTTACTATATATTATAGGAGCTAAGAAGTTGTAACTTCTTCTTGCGAATTCGTGTTTAGTTACTGGTAGGGGTAAAATTTGAGTTCTTTTATTAGTCACAGGAAGTTGTGGTATTACAAATCTGTGATATCTTCGTATTGTTTCGTATACAAATAATTTTCTTACACTGAGGACACCAGTAGTGCGGTATAATTCTGTAGTAGAATGTAAGCGCGGTAGTCCCAACATGATTTTAAGTAAAACAAAAAAGAATATCATCAATGTTAAAAATAAAGTATTTCATTCTAATTTATATATTTCAATTACAGGAACTCAGTAAAATAGTTTACATCGATCCAGAATTGAAATTCTTGAAAGATGTCGATTTGACGGCCACGAACGAAAAGGACAAAGCCAAGTCTTACGATGACAAAACTGGTGTCAGGTGAGTAATGCCATCTTTGAACGTTTTTTGGACCGAAGTTCCTTATCGCACGTTATCGAAAGGGGGCTAGACAGAAATTCTTATGAAAAAGTTGACACGACACTTTTTTGTTTTATATGATTATCGCTAGATGGCGCTGTGATTAAAATCTTTTAAAACAATTCCTTATTTTGTTTTATATGATTAATGGTAGATGGCGCTGTGAATAAAATATTTTATTTAAGTTATAATAATTAGTTATTTTATTAAACTAAAATAAAATTTTATTATAATTCCCTCACTAATTAATCGAAAAGAACTTCGTTTCATCCGGGTGTCCCTTGACACCTCTCAAGTTTTTTTTAACTGGCGCTAGATGTAGTTACTATCATATATCAGCTGTTTTCATAATACTGTCAATAACACACAATGGCGGACACTGTTTTGATCAGCTGTTGTTTCATTACTACCGGTTTAATCTGCCGAAAAATGTGTTTGTGGTTTATTAACGACATCATATAAAAACCTCTATAATTATCAGTGTATCTCTACTATATCATGCATGTATTATACACATAAACCTTCCTCTTGAATCACGACATCTATTACAACCGCATCACAATCCGTTGAGTAGTTTTAAAGACATATAAGCATACATAGAGACAGCGTGAAGTGACTTTGTATTTTCAGAATACCAAATTTGGCCTTATTTCTATAACATTCTTGTCTATAGATGCGTCTGTGTGTCCCCTGACGGTAAACACGTGGCCGGCGGTGACCGAGCCGGGAATGTCTGGGTGGTGTCCAGTACTGGAATGCTGTTACATACATTAGAAGCTCATGATGCAGAGGTCCTGGCGCTGCAGTATGCTGCTAACCCGAGGTTGTTGGCGTCAGCTTCGAGGGACCGGCTCGTACATGTTTTTGATGTTGATAAGGTAAGGTGAACAGCCCAGTTATGGTGCGTCAATTTTTTTATTCGTTTTTATTGCATTATTGATAAATGAACTTACGTTACGAGCCTATCTAATGGTAAGCGGTTACCGTCGCTCATGAATCTCTACTTGTAGAAAAACTACGAATATTATTTAATAACAACCTACAAACAACAAAAAATTAAAGCTTTCATGCATTTTCAACAGGTTCTTACCACGATATTTAATTAATTGAGTTGTCTCGATATTTCGTTGTTGTTGCAAACGTCATGATCACGAGAAGACTGACTGCGGGTCGATTTAAGAAGAAACAAATCTGAAAATGGCTATATCTTTTTCTGAACTGACAAGCCAGATAATTTTCATTAACATTGAGAATAAATAATTTAATTTCAGGGTTATCAAATACTTCAAACGTTGGACGAGCATTCATCTTCCATCACCGCTGTGAGATTCATATCATCAAGTACTGGACTACAGATGGTGTCGTGTGGAGCTGACAAAACTATATTATTTAGGCAACTGAAGACGGCAAGTTTATTTATTTATTACAAACGTCTCATTCCATTTAAAAAAAACTTAAACTATATAAAAACAAATTAATACTTAATCTTACGATAAAATGTTGACAGCCAAAAAAATCAAAATTCCGTACAATATTTTCCCATATATTTTTACAATTTAGTTAAGCTCGCCTTTTGTGAACAATTTTAATGTAACTGTAGTGTAAAATAAATTATTAAATACAAAAAAAAACACAATATATCAACCTAAAAATAATTTAAATCTTCTACACAGATGCAAGACGGGACTTATCAATTCGCTCGCGGACAGAATGTATCGGGGCGAACCACCCTATATGACATGGAAGTCGATGCCGGCGGAAGACATATACTCACGGCGTGTCAGGTAAATGATAATGATTATCGCTAGATGGCGCTGTGATCAAAATCTTTTAAAACACGTTCCTTATCGCGCGTTACGTTAGGAAAATAAATATACGATATCTTTTAATCGAATGGAACTTCGTTCTATTCGGGTGTCCCATGACACCTCTCAAGTTTTTTTTTTAAACGAAGGGGTCCGTTAGGCCCGCTACTGCACCCAGATCTGTTTTTCTGAGTTGGGTTATAGCAATAGAACTATTGAACCAAGTTTTCAGCTTGTCTCAAATGCCTATCTAAAATTTGCCAGCAGCTCTCGGGCTATTTCACAATTACTATTTAGGTTTTTACCACTATTGTTATTAAATGAGCGATCCTGATATTTCGTTACAAGCGCCTTGGAATATCATAAATGGACATTCCAACGGTGAAAGAATTTTTGAAATCGGACCGGTAGTTTCTGAGATTAGCGCGTTCAAACAAACAAACAAACAAACAAACTCTGCAGCTTAATAATATTAGTATAGATACTATGTAGTAATAATAATTGTTTTGCACAGGATCGTAACGTGCGAGTATATAGTACAGCAAACGGAAGACACACCAAAACATTTAGAGGAACTACGGCTGAAGATGGAACGTTAATTAAGGTAATATAAACTGATAAAAGGGCAGTACCTTATACAGGGTGTATCTGTAACTTTGACCCACCTGTAGTGGGTGAATGACCTGTCTAAATACAACTTAGAATCAATTTTAGTTCTAAAATCATTATTGAAACCATTGAAACTGGTATCATTGTAAATAATTATATTATTTATTTATTCACATTGGAAATTATTCTCAATTGACTACAATTTTGAAATTGTTTTTAATAAGTCTACCAATAATTAATCCTTATTTTTTTAATTAGAGGAAATCGCTGCTGATGTGGGTGTTGAACCGCACTAAAACCTCAAACTGTTCATCATCATCAACGCGTTACCAACCAATGTACCAATGTATAAATTTAGTTTGAAATTTGATATTTTTTGATTTAAATGTTTTTCCCACCAGGTGGCGCTGGATAACAGTGGGATATATCTCGCGACTTCAAGCACTGATAAGATACTAAGTGTCTATGATTATTACTCTGGAGAATGCATGGCCACCATGTTTGGTCATTCGGAAATCGTCACGGGATTGAAGTGAGTCTTAATTTTAAATAAAGTTATATAAGTAATTGTTCGATTTTGAAAATCGTTAAATGGGTGAGAACAAGAACTAGTATTTTCCATGTGGAATAAAAATCATCCGAATCGGTCCACTCAAACTGAAGTAATGCGAGGACAAACACTTAACCTAACCTGGGGGTGGACTTTGTTTCGACTCGACATCCACATTTCTCCAAAGAAAACACAATCTTTTAAGATCCTGGATATCATGTAGCAGAGTGCTAGCTAATACAAGTAAAACGAGACCAAACTTGGTCTATCTTGTTTACAAGAGTTCCTATGATCGAATCCATCATCAGATCAGCGCCATTTTGTCATATTATTTTATTATCACGCGATATACATCTGCGTGCAAAATGTCAGCTCAATCAGACAACGGGAATTTTGTCAAATTTAGCTTGCGGATTCCACTCGAATTTACATAGTTAGATCCAGTGCAAGATAATATAAGCTTGTAATGTTATTTCCAGGTTTACTCCAGATTGTCAACACCTAGTTTCCGGTTCCGGTGATGGCTGTATCTTCGTGTGGCGAGTTCCTCATGATATGGCGGTCACCATGAGAGCTAGGTTGGCTCAACAAGCGATACGACAGGGGAAGTATGTATACGATATACAGGGTGATTTGTTAATGATGACATTGTAGTGATGTGTATTTTGTTCTAATACGGAATATTAAAAAAACTAGGTGACCCGCGCAACTTCGTCTGCGTCACAGAGGGATACAACATAGCCTTTACCCTTCCTCGATAAATGGACTTTCCAGCACAGCATAATTTTGAAATTTTTGAAATCGGACCAGTAGTTCCTGAGCTTAGAGCGTTCAAACAAACAAACAAACTCTGCAGCTTTATAATATTAGTAGAGATATTTTGAAGAAAACTTTTAATACAGTTTTCAGATCCTGGATATCATGTAGTAGTAGAGTGCAAAATGTGAGCTCGATAGGAAACCGGGAAGTTTGTCAAATTTATCTTGCAATATTCCACCAGAACTTATATAGCTTTTAAAAATAGGTCCTTAAAGTTAGGTCGTAGGTAGTGTCCCCTGACATTGCAGAGGTCGCTACGCATTCATGAGCGACGGTAACCACTTTCGATCAGGTGGCTCGTTTGATTACATGGCAATAAAAAAAAATAAAAAAAAAAGGTCAAAAAGTTTTGGTAAATCAAAATTCGTCAATACTATTTCATTATTTTCATTATAAACGGGTTTTACCACGATATTTAATTAATTGAGTGATCTCGATATTTCAACGTTGTTGCAAACGTCATGATCACGAGAAGACTGGATACTGCGGGTCGATTTAAGAGCAAACAAATCTGTCTACCCTCTTTCTCGTTCGCTTTTGGGTAGTACCACTGGAACTCACATCCAAATATTGAGACCACTCCATTAATTAAATATCGTGGTAAGAACCCGTTATTTATGCATGACAGTAATCCTTATTGTATACAGGGTGATTTGTTAACGTTGGTATGTGGTATAAAATGTGTATTTTGAACAAAATTTCTTTTTTGGGTATATTTTTTTTAATGAACCAATTTAGATGATTCTTTTTTTAATAGAAAGCAGAGCATTTTGAGCACTATCTCATATAAATATGATAAAGATCTGATTTGTAGTTTTTGTGCTATGCTTGAGAAATGGAAGTCGGTCGTTTTCATCACCCTTCTTCAATATATACCATCATTAACAAATCACCCTGTATACTTACTCAGCTGATTTTTCATAATTATTTTCTTACTAAAACCAATTTTCTTTGATCTAGGAAAGTTGGTACATCCAGCAACGGTACCTCAGGGTTGGAGAGCGAGAGTGAATCTCAATGGGGATCTCCGCCTAAAGAACAATTCGCTCCTCCCTTAGTACCTGATTACACGTGAGTATAATATTCTTTTATATAGGGTGTTAAAATCCGATGAAACAATACTTTCACAGCAAATAGTACACTTGATGTAGAAGCCATCCACCAAATCTAGGTTTTCTAGGCATAATATATCATAAGTTATAACTAATCAAAACTACGTCTTAATTTGTGAAGGATCAACCCTACCGTACTGACCTACAGCAACAGCTAAAAACTTAAGCCGGCTAGTCACCTCCTGTATCATAGAACATTGTAATAATACACGGGACAAAAATCACATTCTAAACAGGATACATGCGCCTGTGTACGTGACAATAGATATAGCACGCTAAATGTAGATCAGGGTAGGGTTGTCAAAAATAATACAAAATAATAATTTTTCAACTTTGTATGGGAAAATACAGTGATCTCCGTTTCAAAAGTATGTGTATATGATTTGAAATGTGATATAGATTAAGGCCCTGAAAGTATTGTTTCACCGGGCACCAACACCCTGTATAAAGGGTGTGGTGGGGTAGTGGTTGAAGCGCTTGCATTCCGTACGGGAGGTCGCGGGTTAAAGGCTTGTACCTCTAAATCTTAATATGAAGAAGATTTATGTGCAATTTTTGACAACACCACTGGCTAACAACGGTGAAGGAAAACATCGTGCGGAAACCTGCATGTCGGAAAAGGGTTCTAAAAATCCTTTGAAGAAATGTGAAGTCCCCCGCACTGGGCAAGCGTGGTGGACTATGTCTAACCCCTGCCTAAGAGCTGAGCCCAACAGTAGGCAGTATGTATGTGGGCAATGGATTGTTACGGTTATACAGGGTCTCTCCCTCGCCCTCTTTTTTCCCTCAATAGAAAGTACTCGAAATAGTCTTATTCAGACACTCGCGGTTTTCTATAATACTTTCATGCATTTTCAACGGGTTCTTACCACGATATTTAATTAATTGAGTTGTCTCGATATTTCGTTGTTGTTGCAAACGTCATGATCACGAGAAGACTGGATACTGCGGGTCGATTTACGAGCAAACAAATCTGTCTACCCTTTGAGTGTGGTGTGTCGTGATATGAGTTCGACGCTTCATTAGAGCCCAAACACGATGAGGTTATCTTGCTTATTGACGGAGTTCCTGTGGCCACCTTCCAGCTCCATCATCAGACCTTGATCTAAGCTATCCTATCTCTCAAGTTGGATTGAACTGCACATGGTGTGCAAATTTTATTATAATCGGTTTAGTGGTTTAGGAGTCCATTAAGGACAAACATTGTGACACGAGATTTATACATACAGGGTGTCTCAAAAGAAATTTTATATTTGTTTAGCTTACTGCGTGAACGCTGCGTACTTGAGGGGTGCGGGGGTTATGTCAATTGGTAGCTTGGCTCTTGGGGATTCAGTCGCTATGGAGCATTTCTCGGGAGCAGACCGCGCGTTGTGCGTGCGAGAGTTTTACAAGAACGGTGATTCGACAACGTATTCGAGGTTTTCGCCACTTCAATGATGCGCCAAGCCTTCCTCTCATTCGACATTGGGTTAAAAAGTTTGAAGAGACTGGATCAACGCTGGATAAATCAAAATCCGGGCGACTTAGGTCATCAAGAACGGTAGAAAACGTGGAGAGTGTTAATCAATGTGTACGTGACGACCCGAGCCTTTCAATTCGGAAGCGCCCGAGTGCTTTAAATGTGCATAGATCATCATTAGATCGCATTATGCACAAAGATCTAAAGCTGCACCCCTACAAAATTCAATTGGTGCAAGAATTAAAGCCCCAAGATGCCGGTCAGAGGCAATTTTCTCAGGAAAATTGATCTCCCGGAGAGGTGACATAAATTGGCCTCCACGTAGCCCAGATTTAACCCCTATAGACTTTTTCCTATGGGGTTATCTTAAATCTAAAGTTTACGCCAATAAACCAACTTCAATGGCGCTTCTATATACCGCTTCCTTTTTTTTAATCAATCCACTAAATATGAAATTTCTTTTGAGACACCTTGTATTAAGATAATTTTCAATGACATGTAAAGTTATATGTTATTTCAGTCTCCGTATAGGCCGGCTTCCGTCGTGGGCTAAGAAGAGTCTAGGGGATGACCTCGCCGCCCCCGACACTCCCGCCCCCGACCCGCCCGCTAGAGGGAAGTGGGCAACAAGGATACACCCTACAGGTACATATTATTATACAGGGTGATTTTTTAAAGAAGGTACATATTGCAGGAGGGTGATGAGTACTCTGTTCTAATACGGAATATTACAAAAAATAGGTAAAATTTTTTTTTTTTTTTTAATCTATATTTGACATAACTACCTCAAACATAAACAATTTCGGCTTAAAGAGTGTTGACTAACGACCTCTAGTGATCTCGCGCTCCCCACACCTCCGCCACACCCATCAGCTGTCGAAAAACCATAATTTTGCAAGAATTTTACATACTTTTAAGTTGCGATTACTAAGGCATTAAGCCATATTCTTTGGTAATAATAATTTTAGTGGTCGTATATAACCATCAGCTACTATGACCTTCAATATGTACCCTCACCAAGAAATCACCCTGTATACTTCGTCTAAGTCACAAATGGAGGATAGGCATGACGAAAGATTTTGAAATCCTCTTCCATAATAAAAATGTCTTATATGGGTAAGTGATAGGTAGCCCCTCACTGCCCTGGCATTGCAGAGGTTCATGAGCGATGGTGACCGCTTACCATCAGGTGGACCGTAGGCTCGTTTATCTATCTTGCAAAAAATAAACTATTTTAATATTATAAAGGTGAAGATTTTGTTTGTTTGTTTGAAAACGCTAATATAAACCACTGGTCCATTTATCGAAGAAGGCTATATTTTGTTTCACTTGTGACGCAGACGAAGTACTAAAACCGCTTACGATCAGGTGGGCCGTTGGATCGTCTGCCTGCGTGGCAATAAAAAAAATAAAAAAGTCTACCGGTTAGTTGACCGACATCCAAAATGGCTCCATTATAAATTTATTTTGGTTGGACCGATTTGAATGATTCTTGTGTTAGATGTTATGGGCGTCATATTTTTTTAAAGATCGAACAATTACTTTTGGATTTGTGTTTAAAAATGTGAAGATTTCTGTCGTTTTCACTTTTGTAATAAAATATTATTGTATTTATTTTTTGTAATTCAAGATATTTGTAATTTCAAATTCTTATTTTTTTTTTCAGATAAACGAGATTCAGATGGTTCAAAGGATAGTTCTTTAGATAGCGGCACAGACACAAGATTTATTGAGAAAAGAAAAGAAAGTCAAACTAAACAGGTAACGTTTTTTTTAATATACAGGGTGATTTGTTAATAATTTAATAATATTTTTGGTCCCGTTGAAAAATACATCCTGTATACAGGGTGTATGAAGACCGCTCCCGAAAACGAAGGGTTAGTACTAATGATACTTGGGATGTTAAGCTTTTTGCAAAAAAAATCGTCCGTATGGAGCGATGTCCTGGCTTATCATCACAGGTATCACTAGTACTACCACCAGTCTTCGTTTTCGGTAGTGGTCTTCATACACCCTGTATAAAATCATTGTTTTTAGAGATTATATCGGCACTTATTTTTACACAATAAAAAATGTTATTTGTAACAATATTGCTGCAGCTGAAAATATTTCAATTTACTATGGTTGTGGTTGGTGATTGTTTATAAAAATATATAAATCTTTGATCAAATATATCAATATACAGTATTAGACAGTTAACAATAATGATTAAATATTATCTTATAATGAAACCCCGTAAAAATGAGATTTTGAGACAACAAAATTTGTAAAACAAGTTCAGTTGGTGCCATTTTACAAGTTTTATAATATCTTGCACTGGATGTAACTATGTAAGTTCGGTTGCGAGCTAAATTTGACAAACTTCCCGGTTTCCGATTGAGCTGACATTTCTCACGCAGATGTATATCGCGTGACAATGCAATAATATCACAAAATGGCGCTGATCTGATGATGCATTCGGAAGGAACTCTTGTACTAAACAAGATAGTCCAAGTTTGGGCTCGTTTTACTTGTATTAGCTAGCACTCTACTACATGATATCCAGGATCTCAAAAGCGTGTATTTGAAAAGTTTTCTTTAAAATTAAATATTACGCTCTAATTGTATATCTATGATATTTGATCAAAGATAATAATTTGAATATTATACTTTTTAATAAACCAACTGAAGTATTTTACAAGAAATTGTATTTTTAAATTATTATTTTAACAAATAAATTATGGAATAATTTATAATTTTTTGAGCAAAAAAACTTCAGTTAGTTTTGTTATCTTTATTCTTATTTACTTTTTTTTTGTTTTTCGTGGACCTTCCAAATTTGACTTAATAACTATCCCATGCATGTATTTTGTATAAAGAAGTAGTTAATTAACCAAATCGGCCATTTGTAAAAATGTGTTAACTCAAAAACCTATGCGACCCGTACCTTAAATATTAGAGATAGGATGTTTTGCTGAAAGGAAACATTATTTTATTTTTGATGTTTACTAATACTGCATTCACAGATTTTTCGTAAATTGCTTAGTTTGTCTGAAAATTGAATTAACAAAAATCAACACCCTGTATTTTTATGATGCCAAACGAAAGAACAGTTACGAATAATCTTTGCTAATAAACATAGTGTCTTAATCCTTTTTAAACATAAAAATAAAATTTATTACACCCTATTTCAATTCACCCAACTTGTTATTTCGATTTAAAATAAACCTTATATTTTTGTAAATCTTTATTACTAAACGACGCTGTATTGTATTTTCACCGAAAATATCATCTCCTTAAAATATGACACGATTAAAAAATGTAAACAAAAGAAATTTTTGAACTGTGCTCAATTTTGGCTCCTGCCACAGACTTGGCAAAAGTAAACAAACCAATTTGGTTGCCGATCCCAGTTGAGTGGATAAGAACTGCAAATAGTTTTTTGAGATAACACGGTTTCAAAATGGCCGACATAAAAATACGGGAAAATTTGGATCGTCCGTCATTTTTTACTTTTTTTTTTCATTTTGGTTGTGGTTAGCGTCCGAAGTCACTCAATTTATCCCAACTGCCAAGAGTGGAAGCACTTTTTCGGGATTTCGATGCAACTATGAGAAAAACTCGCGATATTTTATGCATATCGCCGAAATTCGACAAGGTTACTTGCTTGTTTTTTTTGTTATGTTGTCAGCTTGTCCGTCGGCCATCTTGTGCACGTCGCCATTTTGTTTTTAGCTGTCATCTGTCCATTTCTTTTACATAATCGTGTCGCCACACAACATTTTTTCAATCAAGTGTCAAGTGTTTTACAAACGTCTATAGTTTAAAACAATCTTAAGCGACAGAGAATTAAATATGTTAGCACTTCAAAAGACCAATTTTTTGGTTTTTTAGTACTTAGTTGGTGCCATTTTTACACTTAAATCGTATACTATATTAAAAGCATAGCGGTGGTAAAAAAAATACTGGCATGTTTTATCTATTTAAAAAACGACTCATTTTAGGTTAACAATTTTCAATTGATTGCTACTTCTTTGTTGTTTCCTTAAATAAATAAATCATACTAAGACCTAAAAACTAGGGGTGTGCGAATAATTCGAACTCACGAATTATTCGTTCCGAATCGAATACGAATATTCGATTCGAAACTCGAATCGAATAATTAGTCAAATTCGATACTATTCGAAATTCAACGAATGTTCGAAACTTTTCGAATTATTCGAAACTTTTCGAATATTCGTCGAACTTCGAATAATTCGAATCGAATTTTAATATTCGATTCGATTCGATTCGTACGATATTCGCACACCCCTACTAAAAACGCTTAGTATATAATTTTGTTCTATTGTCAATTATTTTTGCAGCGTACGCAAATATGTTATAGATTTTACACCTTGTGTTACATAATCGATATTTTTATAAGGATCCCTAATTTTTTTCAAAATAAAATATACAAATAAACGTTACTTCAGATTCACTCTATCTATTCAAAAAACCGCATCAAAATCCGTTGCGTAATTTTAAAGATATAAGCATACATAGAGACAGACAGTGATAGTGCAGATATGCATTAATGAGGCTTATTGTACATATATAACGGCGTAAATAGTGTGTTGAGGTGTAATGACGTTGTAATTAGTCGATCTTCGTTTGGTTTTGTGAGGAATGACGTCACAATGTACACTTGAACTCGACGATCAACACTTTTGAATAAAAACTTCAAAATAGCGAGTTTTAACAGTTTATTATTTTTACATCAAGAGGTCCGTTCGCCTCGACAATTAAAACACGAATGAATAATAACAACGGCCAATGCCTGTATTTATAGCAAGTCTCCACTTCCAACTACCCGCACGTGAATGTCTGTGAATAGGTTGGTTTCCCTTGTTATCACCCCGCCATATATGTTTATTTTTGAATAGTAATATGTGCTATTTTAATGCTTGCATGGCTTGTGCTTTTACTAATATTATTAGCATCTGTGTTTTATTTAAGTAGTAAGTTTTATTTATAGCAAAATAGTATTGTACCTTTTTAGGTTATAAAAACAAAAAAAGCTCGCTTATAGTTTTTCTTAAATATCTTTTGTTGTTCTTTAAATTATTTGTTTTTTGAGCGACTTTCTAAAAGTTAATAGTATTTTTATATTCCTCGCGTAATTTTAGTTTGCGTGGACCGATTTCGATGATTCTTGTTCCAAATGAAAGGACCAAGCTTCTGAAGCTTATGATTAGAACATGTAGTTTTTTGTGAACAAGGTTTCACGATTATCTATTTATTTTCAAAATGAACCGGTTTCTATGACTCGTTTTAAGATAAATTTTAGAAAGATCTAATTCGTAGTTTTTGAAGTCGTCGGTTTTGGAACGAAGTTTCTTATCGTGCGTTGCGGAAGGGGGCTAGACGGAAAAAATTCTTACGAAAAGTTGTCACGACACTTTTTTTGTTTTAGATGATTATCGCTAGATGGCGCTTTGATTAAATTTTTTTAAAACACGTTCCTTATCGCGCATTACGTTAGGAAAAAAAAAATTATAAGATATCTTTTAATCGAAAGGAACTTCGTTCTATTAGGGTGTCCCATGACACATCTCAAGTTTTTTTTTTAAATTTTGTTGTTTTTATGTTTTTTTTCTTTATTATTTAAATAGGTTACGATAAATCTGTCCAAAACTCGTGTTCAAGAGACAAGAGTGAGACACCACACGGATGACTCTTCGCTCGGCAGTTTTAAATATGAGGTTTTTTCATTTATTTTTGTGTTTAACTTATTTTTGACCGACTTCCTAAATTGCTTGCTTTTTTATGTTCGTTCGTGCATAACTTTGGTTAGGCTGGACCGGTTTGGATGATTCTTGGGTTAGATGAAAGGTGATGGTCGTCGTGGGGCGTCATTGAATTTTTCATTAGATCGAATGAGTATGAGTGAGGTACTACTATTAGAACTTATGTTGAAAACATGTAGTTTTTTGTGAACCGATTTCGTTTATTCTTTTCTTGTTACAAAGTAAATACTTTGGACATAATCTCGTATAAATTTGATAAAGATCTGACTGGTAGTTTTTGTGCAATTGAAAAATGGAAACCGGTCGTTTTTATTTTTGTGTTTAATTTATGTATTAGTAATTTTCATTTACACACATGCATTATTACTCTTCTGTGGCTATCAAATGTTATACAGGGTGTATCTGTAACTTTCTACCAGCTGCAGTGTGGTGAATGACCTGTCGAAATACAACTTAGAACCAATATTATTTTTGGAATCACTTAAAATTTCCAAAAAGCAAAATATCTCTTTGCATAGGCTTGATTTTTTTTTGCAATATAGAAAAATGAGTTATCTGCTTGCTTACTTCCACCTTATGGAAGCAGTCACCGTCACTCATGAACCTTTGCAATACCAGGGCAATGAGGGGCCGTTATCTATCACCTACTACACAGGACTTTTCTTAAACCTCGTTTAAAGAGGGACATGTCATAGCGCTCCGGAAACACCGCGGATAGGAGTCCATACTAAAGATAATTTTATTCCAGGATCAAGAGTCAACAGAACATGATGGTGACATTGAGGATATTTCTGATGGTGAAAGGACCTCATCATCAGAACGAGCGACACGGCCTACTTACTATCCTGGAAATAATGATGATGACACGCCAAGGTAATGATAATAGTGATTTCGTGTTACGTGTTTCGTGGCGAGTACTTGCATAGACATAACAAGGTGGCTAGGATTATTTATAAGCTCGTTGAAGTTGCTGTACTAAGTCTGATAACACCTAAAATTCAAATCGATGCGTAGGTAACGCATATATTTTAAAAAAAGTGTTCCTCTGTTTTTTGTATTAAATTATTAAACTTTGTTTTTCTCCTAAATCCTTTTTAAAATATAATGTGGTATGTCCATCGGATGGTATTGTAATATTATACTTTTATGCATTTTCAACGGGTTCTTACCACGATATTTAATTAATTGAGTTGTCTCGATATTTCGTTGTTGTTGCAAACGTCATGATCACGAGAAGACTGAATACTGCGGGTCGATTTAAGAGCAAACAAATCTGTCTACCCTCTTTCTCGTTCGCTTTTGGGAAGTACCACTGGTAAGAACCCGTTGAAAATGCATGTAAGTATTATAGAAAACCGCGAGTGTCTGAATAAGTTTGTGATATTATGTCTATTACAGTGAGTTCATGGTAAACGCAATGGATGCTGAAGAGTTACGTCAATCTATAAGAAGGTCAAAACGGTGGAACACTGACTCTCCTAGATTGGAACTACCTCTTCCTACATCTCTTAGCGGATCCGGACATGACTCTGATGATGATGAGGTTAGTAATATCTACAGGGTGTAAACAGAGCACTCAGGAAAACGAAGACTGGTGGTAGTACTATTGATACCTAATAATAATCAAGATAAGTAATCGGCCAGTTAAGATTTTTTTGCAAAAAGCTAACACTCCTAGTATCACTAGTACTAACCCAGCCTTCGTTTTCGGGAATGGTACATACACCCTGTTTAATACTAGTTGAAATGCGCAATCCTCGCAACTTCTGTGTCACAAAGGGAATCAATATAGCCTATAGCCTTCCTCGATAAATGGACAATCCAACACTGAAAGATTTTTTCAAATAGCGTGTTTTTCAATTACAATGAGAGGGAAGTACTTTAAATGTATGGGTATGTGGGAGTTGAACCGCACTAAAACCTCCAACCGCTCACACTCAGCGTCCGAACCCCGGCTGAGGCCACAACCCAGCACGGGGTTTGGAGGGACGGCGCGATGCGTTACGCACTTGGCACTCTTTCCCGTCGTAAATATTGGAGTTAGGATGTTTTGTTGAAAGGAATAAAATCAGAAAAAATCACACCCTGTAATTTTATACCGTCCATCGAAAGAACAGTTCGCGTTGCGTCTGACGTCACGCTTAGGTAAACAAACTTTAAAGTGTCATGGCGCAACCAATAAAGAACGTCAATCTCATATTGTTTACCAAATCGTGACGTCATCCGAGTTGGCGTTTCAGACAAATTGGCCGATTGTAATATTTAAATGTTTTAATTTATTAAATCTTCGAATATTTCACACTGTCGTCATGGCTATTTAGTAGAGAACTATTTTTAATTTCATCGCCTATTTCTCAAATCTCTAACATATTTCCACCAGGTATCAACCCCATCAGGCGACAATGCAGACCGGAATCCCCTATCAGGTTCCTGTGAGTCCGTGGACCGCGCCGGGAGAAGGGAGTCATATCTTAAAACTGCTTTTGACAGCCTTAGTGGAGCCGATTTGGATACTACTTTAAATGCAGGTTTGTATTCATTAGGTGGTGGACCGATTTTAATGATGTCAAATGGAAGGTGATTTTGGATCTGTGTTTAAAAATGTATTTTTATTTCTATATGATTTTGATGACTGTTTTTTTTTGTTAGGAAGCAGACACTTTAGATTATTATCTCATATAAGTTTGATAAAGATCTGACTGGTAGTTTTTGTGCTATGCTTGAGAAATGGAAGTCGGTCGTTTTCATTTTTGTAATAAAAATATTCAATACATGCTTTTAAGATCCTGGATATCATGTAGCAGTAGAGTGCTAGCTAATACAAGTAAAATGAGCCCAAACACGACGGGTCTTCTTAGCACAAGAGTCTCAAGACCTCCTTCCAAATCCTTCATTAGATCAGCGCCATTTTGTCATATTATTGCATTGTCACGCGATATACATCTGCGTGCAAACTTTATCTCAATCGGAAACCCAGAAATCTGTCAAATTTAACTCACAAGATTCCACCCGAACTTACATGGTTACATCCAGTGCAAGTTAACATAAAGCTTGTAAATACTTCCAGGTCACAATTCCTTGTCTTCACAACACCGAGCCCCAGTTTCGAGGAACAAACTCCTCGACCCTGAAGCCGTGAGGAAACGAGAGGAACTGAACAGAAGAATTCTGGAAACTAGAAGACAATTGGAGAGCGTGAGTATACCCATTACTGTGGACTGCTGGTCTCCTCAGTAGAGGGATCAGGTGTAGTCACCACGCGACCACAATACGGGACTGAACATATCATACAAGGATTTTGGAACTTTCCAATATGCAGGTTTTCTCACGATTTCCTTCACCCAGTTTCGGGTATTGGCCCACCTCTCACTCCCACCACTGTAACTCCTGTGTAGCCAGGATCCACAGCGGCGACCATCGTAATGACTCTGAGCAGTGAAGCCCAAGAAAACCCGAGGTAAAGCTAACTTGTCTTGGACCCCGCCACGAATTTAATCAGAAGATGATAGAAGGTGTAGGAAAAACATGAGTTTCGACTTGTGTCCTTCGCCCAGTTGTGATGCACATGAATCTTTTTCACATTAATATTTAGAGGTATAGGTAAGCCTTGAACCCGCGACCTCTCGTACGGAAGGCAAGCGATTCAACCACTACCGCGCCACGACTTATATATACACTCTTTCAAAATGTATTAAAATAAACTTATAACGATATAGTATATGTATATGTTACCAGAAAACACGAAGTCTGTTACCAAGTTAGAGGTGTTGAATAACACAAATTAACTGCCACTTGTTATACAGGGTGGATCTATAATTTTGGACAAGCTGACGTGGGGTGAATGACCTGTCGAAACACAACATAGCACCATTTTTATTTTTTGGATCGGTTAAACTTTTTTTTCTGACATTGTATCGAAAACGTACGACTATCGTAGCGGACTTCCATACTATGACGAATTTTTTTTAATCCAATTTCTAAAATAAAACTGGTTCTAAGTTTTATTTCAATAGGTCATTCACCTCACGTCAGTTTGTCCAAAGTTACAGATCCACCCTGTATAAAATAATAATCTAAATACAATTCCGAAAATAAAAGTGGTCCAAAGTTGTAGATCCACCCTCTATAATACTATTTTTTTAAATCCCAAACTTAATGTAAATTTGCCCAACAGGTGGCCTTCAGATCCAACTTAAAATCCAGTCAATCCACAACAGATCTGTCTTATATCCCTGAAAAAGACAGTACTCGCAGACAGCGACCGATTTCGATGGCTGTTCCAAGCAATACTAGGCCTTACGGTAAGAAAATAGGACTTATATTAACTTATCATTAACTTAATAAAAGTAACATAACTTTTGATTTGAACCGATTTTATTCATTGATTTTTATCGAAAGAAATCAAAGTTAGGTTTTTGTAATTTAACCAGTTTTGATGATTGGTTTAAAAAAATAACTAAAATTGTTACGTTACTTATTATTTTTAAGGTTTTTTTGAATGTTGAAAATCACATGAGTGTTAAAATTAACTTTTTTACGTAACGTTTTTAACATTAACTAATAAATAATGAATGTAACTTGTATATGTTTTTAGAAATAGTTTTTAAATAAAAATAGAAAATCGTAATTGGCGTCGAGGTGGAGTTCATCCTTACTATATGGAACCACCGTCCATCCACGGTTTGTTTCAGGAACACTTTTGCCACGCACCATCCGGCTATGGAATGAGCTCCCCTCCTCGGTATTCCCAGAGCGCTATGACTTGTCCTTCTTCAAACGAGGCTTGAGGAGGGTGCTTAAAGTTAGGTCGTAGGTAGCGACCCCTCAATGTCCACTGAGAGAGGTTCATGAGCGACGGTAACAACTTACAATCAGGTGGCCCGTTGGTTCGTCTGCCTATAAGACGATAAAAAAAAAATACAAAAAAATTATTGATGTACTTTAAAAATAATTGAGAATACAAGAAATATTAACAATATTAGAAAATGTATCAATAAATGATCTAAAATAAAATTAATTGCATAACAGGGTGGATCTGTAACTTTGGACAATCTGACGTGGGGTGAATGATCTGTCGAAATACAACTTAGAACCACTTTACTTTAGGAATTGGATAAATTAAAATTTTTCATCAAAGTATGTAAGTCCGCTACGATAGTCGTACGTTTTCCATACAATGTCAGAAAAAAAAGTTTAACCGATCTAAAGAATTAAAATGGTGCTAAGTTGTATTTCGACAGGTCATTCACCCCACGTCAGATTGTCCAAAGTCACAGATCCACCCTGTATGTCTGCATAATTTCAAGTTTAAATTAAAACCAAATCAATGTTTTTAATTCCTTATGTAGTTTCCTACAATATCATTAAATCGAATATTTGATACTATCATGCCTATAAAACAAAAATATATATTTTCAAACATATACAAGTTACATATACAGAATCTCGATAGCTCAAACCTCGGTAACTTAAAAACCTCTATAACTTCAAATAAAAAACTTGAGAGGTGTCATGGGACACCCGAATAGAACGATGTTCCTTTCGATTAAAAGATACGATTAAAAGATTTTAAAAGATTTTGATCACAGCGTCATCTAGCGATAATCATCTAAAACAAAAAAGTGTCGTGACAACTTTTCGTAAGAATTTTTTCCGTCTAGCCCCCTTTCATAACGCGCGGTAAGGAACTTCGGTTCGAAAATAATATATTCCCTTCCCATCAGAGCCTTAACATAGATCCTTAATAACTTAAAACCTATATAACTTAAAATATTTTGTGTTTCCCTTGGACTTTAACTTATCGAGGTTTGACTGTACTAACAAAATGACTAATAATCAGTTGATTTTCCCCAAAATGCTAACCAGGAGTCGTGAATCCCTTCCCAGAAGAAAATTTCGATAGCCTTAACTCTAATTATTTTGATAGTCTTAATCCTTATCAGAATCCGAACCAGGATTACAGAAATAAGAACCCTTACGCCATACCCGCGAATTTGAACCACAGGCTCCCTGACTATAACGACCCTCCCCCATATGTCCCACCACACGCACACATTCCCGTAACTAGCGACAGAAGGAACCTCAACTTTACGCCGTATTCGAAACCGGTTTTCAAAGAGCAAGTGCCACAAAAACCGCTGGCTTTTACCGTTGATATGAAACCGGTACAATCTAGGGTTTTCAACCGGCTGTTTCCTGATAAAGAACCGCCTAAAATACCCCCGAGGAACTTCCACTTAAACTTATCAAAACCAGAGGAAAAGCCACAGCAAAAACTCTTAAAACCGAATGCTAGAAGCATCTTTAAGAATTACAAATCTTGTCCTGTATCACCTGTTTCTGAAGAATGCAAATGGGCCGATAAAGTAGCACAAGCCAAGAACGACGCTAAAAAAGAGACCAATTCTTTAGATCCAAAGAAAAGGAACTCTCTCAGCTTCTTTGTTGATGTTAAAGATAGTGGAAAAAGCATTGTAGATACAATAAAAACGGACACGGAGAAAATGATAGCGGAAATTACCAAAAAATATGGAGATCTAGAAGAATATACTCCTGGCAATAGAAGCGATTTAGACTTGAAACCAACGAAAGAAGAAAACGAAGGGAATTTCTCATCAGACTCTTTAGAAGACTGCAGTCTCAGTCAAGACGCGAGTTGCAAAAACAAGTTGTACTCTAAAAAAGTGTGTAAAAAACATAATAAAAGTCAACCGAAACGGGCTGTTTCTGACTACGAAATCTATGGAACATATGAAAAACCAGCCGTGCCTGCTAAGCCGGCTTATATCGGACAGAAAAGCTCAACTTTGCCGCGGAATATGCCGTCGAATCTTGAAGAAATTGAGGAAAACCATCCTGACTACAACATGTATAGATGCCAAAGCGTTTTAACTAAAAGATGTGTGACTAGGTCCAACGAATCTGTTTTAAGCGACAATTCTAACTGCTCCAGTGTTTCAAACGAAGTATTCCTTAAATACGGGAACGAAGTCGCTTTCCAACAAGCCAAGTACGACAGCAGATACAACTTGAATGACTCGCAAAACTGCTCTTTAGAAAATATTAATGAAGAATATTTAGACCATCACAGACACAGCAGCGCTAGTTTTTTCTTGAACCAAAAGAAATACATGAAATCTAGCTGCAGCCAAGAGTCAGTACTCTCTGACGAATACTTAGATAATGATAATCATTTGTCGAGAACCAACTGTAATTCCTTGGAGAGTGTTTTGTCCGATGACTCAGACTGCACGAAGAGTGCTCCTTTAGAAATGCTGTTCGAAGGAGCAAGACCTAAAAGGCAAATCAAAGGTCAAGCGATTCCTCGCAACAGCAAAAGTTGTTACGAATTCGATAACTCATCCAAAAGCTACGGTTCCAGTCCAAATACGGCGCCATATGCTGGCGTATACATGTACAACAATTACATGGATGTTAGTCCCAAATATCATCCAATTAAAAGTCCAATACCTCAAACAATTGCGCCTTCAAATAAGGTATATGGCTTTGAGGTACCCACGGCTGAATTTTCCGGACACAAGACAATAACTAGGTCGAAAAGTTTATATGACTCAGCTAGTAAACAACCGCCTCCAGCTAAAAATATCGCATACTACTTCGACGGGAACAGTGTGCAACAATACACTAAAGATAAGAAACCAGTGGACGAAATACCTAGATTAAATAAATCTGAGTATATGGCGAACAAAACGAAATCCCTGCAACCGAATTTTGCTGAAAAACAGAAGTATAAAAGTGATTTATCAGGTTGTGAGAAAAATACTATGGTCAAATCTAAAAGCTGTAGTTTCGAAGTGGTGTTAGAACCGGCTTCTAAACCGAATCCACTCAAGAATTTAATGGAAAAACGAAATTCACACGTACAGAAAAACTTAGAGAAATTCGAAGAGCAAATACGTAAAAACTCACAGAATAAAATTACGAAGAACCAACTCAATAAAGACAAAGCGAACAGTTCCAAAAATACCAACGCCACTAAAAGTCTCGAACGGGGCTCTGGCCAGAAAAATAACAACAAAATAACAATGGAATTCGTTCCTCATAAACCTCCGAAACCGATAAAAAGAACATCGTCTGTCAAAAACAATAAACTCAAAGCTGGTATGGACAAAGGACTGAGTTCGTCCATATCCTCACAATACAAAGCGAAACTGGACGGATTACATAACAAGAATTACATCGCACAAAAGAGACAGGAAGATAAAAATTCTAACAACATTGACTCTGAAACTCCAGAGAAAACAATAGAAGTTTTCGTGAAAGAAAAAGACGTTAATGAAAACAAATCTGAGATGCAAATGGATAGTCTTGAAGTGTATGCAATGCAACGCATGGAAAAAATGAAAGAAGTAAGCATGGACTCCTTAGATGTACTAGAAGACTTCGCTAAAGACTCTCTAGATTACTACGCCGAACAAGACAGTAAATACTCTTTCGGCAAATCTATTAAAGACCAAATTAACTTGAAAATAGCTAAGAATGACCGAGAAGCACCGTGTCACAGTCGTCAAGCCGATGCAAAAGAGAACATAGCTCCAATAGACGCCGACATCAAAAAATACAAATACATCGAAAGGAAACTCGAAATAATAAACAAATTAGTTGAAATGGAAGAACGGAAGATACTACAAGAGAAAATACTAAAAGAATGGCGGATGAGGCCATTAAAAGCTAATATAAACGATGGTAAAGGTGTCGTTAAAGTTTTATCTAGAAAATTCGAGAAGCTAGCCACGAAAGAAACAGCTAACTTCGCCTCCCTGACTTTAGAAGAAGCCGACACAGATACCGAAAGCGAAAACAAAGAAATCAAACGGAATTTAAGTCTACCTGATATCCTAGACACAGACCAAATAGGTCTAGTAACTGGGTCCATTGAATATGAAAACGAAAATGAATGCAGCACAGAGGTTCCACTAAATAATACAGTGC
Organism: Trilocha varians; assembly: GCA_030269945.2. NCBI lineage: Eukaryota > Metazoa > Arthropoda > Insecta > Lepidoptera > Bombycidae > Trilocha > Trilocha varians. Next base: position 12,737,780 of record AP028278.1, on the reverse strand, counting down.
AAACAGACGCCCCGAAATCCCTAAAAAAGAGAGTTTACAACGAAACTATTATCCCAAAAACTGATTTACATATAGACAGTGAAAACTACGAGTCTTCTACGACTAGTTCGAGTTGTACCAATTCTCCAAAAAGACTGTCTTTCTACGGCTTTAGTCGCCCTAAAATTCCCTTTCGAAAAGTTATAAGGGTACCCACACCTCGCCTTTGTTTAGAAAATAGATTAAGACCTGTGTTAAATTCGGGGTATGCTGTAAGGACTGTTTTGTCTAAAAAAGTTTTGATCCCAGTTCTGCCATCGAAATTTGCTGTACCCACAGGTTGGCAAGCATGGAAGTTTACGAGTATCATTTGCGATTCTTGGTTTTATATTGGTTTTAAATCGTGAGGGACTTTAAAGGCAATTTAAATTGTATTTTTTCATACAAAGTGAGTTCGAGGGGTTGTTGCTTTGATAGTTGCGTAAAATGGCACCAAATAAACATTACTTAATCAATTCAAAAAAGGTGTCCAAATTTACTGTCGCGTTAATATTTTTGTCAAATGTCTTCCTTTTTTCATTGGGATTAACCTTTTTCCAAAATTAATGTTGAAATGTTGGTGAACCAATATTCAACGTCCAACACACGTAAAAAAAGAAACGACGGCGATGCCCGACAAAATGTAATTTTTTACAAATACTATTTTCTAACACGTTTTTCAGAAATGGATACTCGGTACATCTGATTGAAGTATGCACTTTAAATATTAAATTTTTTGGAAATTTTCTCGGTTGGCGTCACTGAGAAAATTTTCTTGGTTCATTGTCTTTTCACGATTTAAAACTAACAGCTTTTTCGTGTTTTCAGCATGATTTTAAATACTTCTAGTGTTTTAATGCATGATGTTTTGTGCATTTTTTATTTGTGAAATAAGCTTTAGTATTATAGTGCAAACATATTTTGATTATTTAAAGTTTATTTTATTTAAATTACATTATAACAATACACTAATATAAAACAGTCCTTTTAAATGACGATTCAAGAAAACCCCATCGAAATCCGTTGCGTAGTTTTAAAGATTTAACTATACATAGAGAATAGAAGTGTGAAGCGATTTTATATCAATTTTAATAGAATTTAGCTGTCATTTACTTTCAATTGCCCAATAAGTACTGTAACTCCACTGCTGGTCTCCTCAGTAGAGGGATCAGGTGTAGTCCACCATGCAACCACAATGAGGGACTGAGCATATCATTCAATGATTTTGGAATTATATTTCAAATTCATTTTTCTTTTATGTTAGTTCGGGTGTAATCTTGCAAGGTAAATTTGACAAACTTTCCGGTTTCCGATTGAGCTAACATTTTGCACGCAGATGTATATCGCGTGACAATGCAATAATATACAAAATGACGCTGATCTGATGATAGATTCGGAACTTCCTGTACTAACCCTTCATCTACATGATATCCATCTTAAAAATTTTATATTAATGATATTATTCACGTCAGCCGGTCGTCATTTATCTGCATCTGATCAAGAGGAACCTTCAGGTATGAGGAGGGCCATATCACTGTCAGATTTGGCTGCGAAGCCCATACCGGCCCCAAGAACACCACAAGGTTGGTTTTGGTGGTGGTTAAATTGGTTTTTATCGGATATACAGGGTGTAAACAGAGCACTCCCGAAAACGAAGACTGGTGGTAGTACTAGTGATACCTGTGATGATAAGCCAGGACATCGGTCCAATCAGACGATTTTTTTGCAAAAAGCTTAACATCCCAAGTATCATTAGTACTAACCCAGTCTTCGATTTCGGGAGTGGTCTACATACACCCTGTATTAGCGGACGAATATTCGTGTTTCGTTATAGATGTAAAGCTTAAAATAAAACGATGGAAATGGATTAAGTTTTATGCTTTTTTTAAGCAATTGACTAAATTTTATTCCTTAGAATATATTTAATGGAAATTTGAAATAAAACTAATTAATCTACAGAATACAGTTTTTTTTGTAGTCATATATTTTAGCTTGATATAAATCGAATTTATACTGTTTTAAATAACTTTTTTTTACATCTGTAAAAGCAAATAGTATAGATGATTAGATTCAAATACAATTAAACAATATTTGCATATGTACTGTTTATTTAATCTGTGGTGCAATAAAATCTAGCTGCCCGCATTTATCGCGTTAACACAAATATTCGTCATAACTCGCTAATTTGTTCGAATGTATGATCTCTCTATTGCTATCTCTCTATAACTGATGGGTGAGCTCGGAATATTTACTACTTTTACAGGAATTAAAAAAAAACATTTTTTTTATAAAAAAATGGAACTAATAATAAATTACAGAAATTAAATTAAATATTATTCCTTTGTTAATTTTTTTAAAAATATAATGTAAAAAATAAGTGTAAATAAATGAATACAGAATTACAGAAAATAAGACACTAACAGTTATTGCTATTTAGAAATCAATTTTTTTTTCTTCTAAACCTTTTTATTTATTTAATTTTTTTCTGCTTTGCTTAAAGTATTGCCTATTGGTATACAGGGTGGATCTGTAACTTTGGACAAGCTGACGTGGGGTGAATGAACTGTCGAAATACAACTTAGCACCATTTTTAGTTTTTGAATCGGTTAAACTTATTTTTCTGACATTGTATGGAAAACGTATGATTGTTGCGGATTTCCATACTATGATGAAAAAATTTTTTTTATCCAATTCCTAAAATAAAAGTGGTTCCAAGCTTTATTTCAACAGGTTATTCACCCCACTTCAGCTGGGACAGTTACAAATCCACCCTGTATATACGTTCTTCGATCTTAATTTACTGTATACAATAATTAATATGCTATATTATTAACAATTCTTATAATCTTTTTTATGCACTAAAATGGACTTAATGTTTTTCTTAGAATTTATATTTCGTGGGCTGCTACAACTTTTTAGTAGAGTTTATCAATTTTCTGTAGTTTTCTCAGCTTATGTCTTAAATTGCATGCTTTTAATTAATAAATTAATTTAAATTAAATAGAAAATAAATATCTTTTTTGCTTTAATAGTTTCAAAGTCAGTTTATAGATTTTTTCATCCATACCCTCTTCGGTATTCCCAGAGCGTTATGACTTGTTCTTCTTCAAACGAGGCTTGAGAAAGGTCCTTAAAGTTAAGTCGTAGGTAGCGCAATGTCCCCTGATATTGCAGAGGTTCATGAGCGACCGTAACCACTTACGATCAGGTGATTTCTTATGGTGAAAAGTACACTTCAAGAGTAATTTTCCTCTTTAAACGAGGTTTCAGAAAAGTCCTGTATGGGTAGGTAATAGATAACGGCCCCTCATTGCCCTGGCATTGCAGAGGTTCATGAGCGACGGTGACCACCTACCATTAAATGGACCGTAAGCTGTCTTGAAACATAGGACAAATTAGAATTAAATTTTTGTCACATAATGTCACACTTTTAAGTGCAGCTTATTTGAACTGTTTTTTTGATAAATCTAGGTCAAACCAAGCCTGCAACTCAGCCTAATAGTCAGACCAAATCGGCTGGATTTGCTAGACCACCACCAAGATATAATAATAAGTCTAATATGACCAGGAGTTCTAGCGTTGGAGTTTTAAATCAGGTAAGCAAAACATACTCGTACTCGATACTCGTACTCGATACTTGTACTTGATACTTGTACTTGATACTCGTACTCGATACTCGTACTCGGTACTCGGTACTCGGTACTCGGTACTCGGTACTCGGTACTCGGTACTCGGTACTCGGTACTCGGTACTCGATACTCGTACTAGATACTCGTACTCGATACTCGTACTCGTACTCGATACTCGATACTCGATACTCGTACTCGATACTCGGCACTCGATAGTCGATACTCAAATTCTTTGCAGAGCGATTCGGAATCCGATCCCCAGCCGTCCAGGAACCAGCCCAATCGTACTCAAGGTCTAATGAGACCCACAATCAGTTCTATGAACAAAGCCGCCGCAAATACAGCGAGAAGAAGAGGATTGGCTAATGCTTATAGTGCTGGTGAGTTGAAAAGATACAGGGTGATTCTTTAGACATGGTACATATTGAAATGTGGTCAACTAGTTCAATGCTATTTAGCCCCATTTAAAAATATTTGGAAAAACTTGAGAGGTGTCATGGGACACCCGAATAGAACAAAGTTCCTTTCGATTAAAAGATATCTTATAATTTTTTTTCCTAACGTAACGCGCGATAAGGAACTTGTTTTAAAAGATTTTGATCACAGCGCCATCTAGCGATAATCATTTAAAACAAAAAAAGTGTCGTGACAACTTTTCGTAAGAAATTTTTCCGTCTAGCCCCCTTTCGATAACGCGCGAAAAGGAACTTCGTTCCAATAATGTGGGCCGATTTAAATGGTTTTATTTTCATATTCCGTATTAAAATAAGTACTTATTACCTTTCAATATGTACCATAAATAAACGTTTATTTTGTTTGAGTAAATAGAATAGTTAATTTTGAAACTAAGACAACACTTGCTATAGTAGTATCACTTCTAATTTAAATTAAATTCACTTTGTTTTTTAATACAGCAGTTAAATATATGTAACCACTCAACTGGGACCGTCACTATTCGCTAGATGGCGAAACTGGGGACTTCGTTCGGAATCACTACCGTGTTTGAGCCTCTTTTTAAAAACATTTTTTTCCAATTTAGATTTTTAATTAAACCTTATATTTTTGTAAATCTTTATTATTAAAATGCTCTGTATAATATTTTGAACAAAAATATATTATCTCCGTAAAATATGAGACGATTAAAAAATGTAAACAAGACAAGTTTTAGAACTGTGTTCAATTTTGGCTCCTGCCACAGACTTGGCAAAAGTAAAAAAACCAATTTGGTTTTTTTTTTTTTTTTTTTTTTTTTTTCAGTTGGAGGAAATCACCGGATCCCCGCCCGCCCCGCGGGCGGGGTATGTGGGAGTTGAACCTCACTAAAACCTCCAACCGCTCACACTCAGCGTCCGAACCCCGGCTGAGGCCAGAACCCAGCACGGGGTTTTGTGGGACGGCGCGACGCGTAACGCTCTCGGCACACTTTTCCGTCACGCCGCCCCCGAAAACCAATTTGGTTGCCGATCCCAGTTGAGTGAATAATAACTTGAATGCAATACCAAGTAAAACTTTACTTTGATAGGCTTGAAATGTTTTAAAAATTAAAAAAAATATATCCTCAAACCACGTTTACATATAAAACCTTGTACAATCCTTAATTTGCCTCCAAAAAACCCCAATCTTGTTAAATTACCAAAAACATCTTCTTTGACCTTAAATCAAGCTTTAAAATAAAATCCCTAACTTTCTAAATTACTCCAAAAGTCCCCAAATTTTTCTAAATGGTTCTAGACACCCCCTATAATACTAAAGTAAGCTTTAAAACAAAATCCCCAAAATCCCTAAATTACCAAAACGCCCCAAACTTCGCTAAATTTCCTCTAACTCCTTCCTTAACCATAAATTGCACTCAAAAACAAAATCCCTAACATTACACAAAATCCCTAAAATCCCCAAACTCCTCCAACACGTACTAACAAGCATGGTATCACAGTGAGCCTCGCCACCGCGGCGGGGGAGGAGTCCAGCTCCGAGGGGGAGGGCCGCAGGGGGGAGGATAAGTCCGCTCCCAGACCCAGGGCCGGCTCAGTAGATAATCAGAGACGAATCGGTAAGCACTGTAGTTACTAATTTACATCAAAATTAACTTTACAAAGATAAATTTCCATTTTTAAAGGCATGACGAAAGATTTTGAAATCCTCTTCCATATTATAGGTATAGTGGGTCTATCACAGTTTTGTATCGTTATCGTAAATGAACTAAATTTTTTTGACACTTTGTTTACGATTACGAATTTCCTTAGAATGAAACGTGGTTGTGCGCATGACCACTAATTGTCATAATTTTGAATAGTTTGTGTAAGGCTAAGTACACAATGGAGATTTATTTTATAAATGCTGAAAAAATATGAAAACATCAAGATAATCTTCTTTCGATCCTAATAAACAATACGTTCATCACTACATTTTTTCATCTAATATATACTTCGCTTTACAATAAATGGTAAAATTTTTGAACTTTTTCTGTAAAACCAATTTTATGAAAAATGACGTCATTCGATGTGAAAATAGACGATTACGATAAACGACGCGTCCTGTAATAGGCCTACTGGTTTACTATTTACAAAAACACCTTTATTTCGGTAAAAATGTAAAGAATAACTAGGTTTCAAGCAGTATTCAAAAGGAACCCGATAGATATGGGCTTGTATAGATACTTCGCCACTGGTTTCAAGTCATTTTTGTTTCAAAGAGTGCGCGAAAACAGCCCGTAGTGTCATGGCGTCGCGTTTGACGTCACGCTTAGGTAAACAAACGCCATCGTTAACGTTTCAAGCAAAATGGCCGATTGTAATATTTTGATTTATTAAAAATCTTTTTAATCTCGAGTTTTAAAGTAAAATTGTTTCATTGTTTTAAATTCTTTTAATATGTATCCTACAATATCATTTTATCTTCGAATCTTTGATTATACTCATTACTTTTGGTTAACTATACCCCTTTTTTACCCCCTTTTTTACCCCAGGCCGTAGTGGAAGTGAGCGAGACTTATCATCAAAAGCGCGGGAAGTAACAGCCCGTCTTGCCGGTCCATCACGACCGAGGCATAAGCATGATAGTACCACTGACAATAATTGTAAGTAGCTACATAATGCTTAAATACTAGCTTTTAAGATCCTGGATATCATGTAGTAGGTAGAGTGCTAGATAAGTAAAACGAGTCTAAACACGATGATATCTTGTTTAGCACAAGAGTTCCTTCCGACTCCATCATCAGATCAGCGCCATTTTGTCATATTGCATTGTCACGCGACATCTGCGTGCAAAATGTCAGCGCAATCGGAAACCGGGAAGTTTGTCAAATTTAACTTGCAAGATTCCACACGAACTTACATAGTTACATCCACTTCAAGTTAAAGCTTGTAAAAATACCCAAAAACTTTCTTACATCGCGTGCGCTGCGAAAACTATTGATTATATTATAGAACAAAATGATGTACTACGGGTTTGTAGGTGTTATTAAAATCTAACAGTGTTGAACCCCTTTTTGACGCAGACGAAGTTGTGTAACCTTTTAAACTAGTCTAACTTGACTTTTTGACCGACTTCCAAAAAGGAGGAGGTACTCAATTCGTCTGTTTTTTTTCTTCTTTTTTTATGTTTGTTCCTCGATAACTTTAGTTTTGGTGGACCGATTTGAATGATTCTGGTGTCAATAAAGGTGATGGTTGAACTTAGATCCTATTGTTATTTTTTAAAGATCGAACAAGTACTTTTGGATCTGTGTTTAAAAATGTGTATTTTTAACGGGCAAAATTTCACGTTTTGCTGTGCGTTTTTGCGTGTATTTCTTTTTTATATGAACCGATTTCGATGATTGTTTTTTGTTACGAAGCTTCGGGCATTATTTCATGTAAATTTGATAAAGATCTGACTGGTAGTTTTTGTGCTATGCTTGAGAAATTGAAGTCGGTCGTTTTCATTTTTGTAATGAAAATTTTATTTTTATAGTGTCATCTTCTGAGCTTTGTACGGCATTGACTGAACAACTTACTAAGACAGCTAGCAAAGTTGTTCAATTATATGCCAGCTTACAAAGAGAACCGAATGCAGCAGCTGATATAAGTGGTAAGTTAATATTTTTACATTGTATTGGAACGAAGTTCCTTATTGCGCGTTGTGAAAGGGGGCTAGACGGAAAAAAATCTTACGAAAAGTTGTCACGACACTTTTTTTGTTTTAGATGATTACCGCTAGATGGCGCTGTGATCAAAATCTACTAAAACGCGTTCCTTATCGCGCGTTACGTTAGGAAAAAAAATTATAAGATATCTTTTAATCGAAAGGAACTTCGTTCTATTCGGGTGTCCCATGACACCTCTCAAGTTATTTTTCTTCAAATGATCTTTTGACTTAGAATCACTTATATTTGGAATCTGTGCGTGTTAACCGATTTCAATGATTTTTCCGATTTTGTTAGTTCGGTTTTCAGACAACCCAAACAATTTACGAAAACTCTGAGAATGCAGAATACTGCATTCCTTTCAGAAAAACATCCTATCTCTAATATTTAAGGTACTTCTCGTTCATGTTGCATAGTTTTGGGACACCCTGTATATTATTTATAGGCTTCTTTATTCAGAAATGTTTATCTGTGCTATATTTAATCAAATACAATTTAATTTCAACAGGACTAGAAGCGGCTATATTAGAGACACAGAAAGTGCTCCGTAGCGCAGTCTCCGGCGCTCAGAATGGGGGCGAAGGCCTAAGCAGCCTGTCTTCAGTTGATGGCGACTATAGAGGCCTAAATGTGGACTCTACAAGGCAGAAACTTGAGCATTTAGTTGCTAAAGGTGAGATTGACCATGACGAGACGTATGCGTCATGATTAAAACGCTTGATTTTGTAGTGTGTTTGGTTATTTTGGATGAATATAGTGTTTGAAGGTAAAAAGTGCAATTTGTGTAGATTAAGTTGTGACGATGCGTCTGCGTCATGGTTAAAATGCTTCATTTTTACGCGTCAAATACTTTATTTTTGTAGTATTTATGTAGTTTGTAGTTGATTTTTTTTGGTATTGGTTAATTAAAGTAAGATTTGTGCTTATTATTCATGACGAGCCGTCTGAGTCATGATTCATTTTTATAGTATTTATGTATTTTGTAGTTGATCTTTTTTTTTGTATTGGTTGTTAGAAGTTTAATTTATACTAATTATTAATGACGAGACGTCTGCGTCAAGGTTGAAATATTCAAGTTTCGTTGTATTTATGTAATTTATGGTTAAACATTTTGTGCATTGGTCACTAAAAGTAAGATATGTGCAGATTATATCATGACGAGGCGTCTGCGTCATGGTTGAAATGTGTAATTTTCGTGGTATTTATGTAGGTTTTGATTAAAAATTTTGTTTATTATCCTCTAAAAGTACAATTTGTGCTTATTCTTCATGACGAGGCGTCTGCGTCACGATTAAAAAATTGACAATTTTAATAAAAAAATCATTTCCTTTCAGATTCGAACACAACAAACCCGGCTATGTCGTTAATAGAACAATATTCAGATATATTATTAAATATGATGCAAAATAAAATGGTGAACCAATACTCGTCGAGTCCGCAAAGTTTACCGCCTAATACATCGAGGGAAGCCGGGCGCGAAAGCTAGTACACTTAGAATTAAAACTAAGTGTTATAAGTGAAAGAAAACTTTTTAAATACAAGCTTTTAAGATCCTGGATATCATGTAGCAGTAGAGTGCTAGCTAATACAAGTAAAACAAGACCAAACACGACGGGTCTATCTTGTTTAACACAGGAGTTCCTTCCGAATCCATCATCAGATCAGCGCCATTTTGTCATATCATTGTATTGTCACGCGATATACATCTGCGTGCAAAATGTCAGCTCAATCGGAAACCGAGAAGTTTATCTTTAGCTTGCAACCACCCGAACTTACATAGTTACATCCAGTGCAAGTTAATATAAAGCTTGTAAATACAGAAATAATCGTAATCAACGTAAACTGAGATTTTTCAGTAAACTATTTTTCATACTAATAAATGTAAACTGATCCGCGCAACTTCATTTGCGTCACAAAAAATGGAATTAACAAGAGTGCTATGTACATTTTCTCATGTATAAACCTTCCTTGGACTTTAATGAATATTTCAAGACTAGAACTAGCCAAATCGGTTCAGCCGTTTTCGAGTTTTAGTGACATTAAAGTTACATAGTATAAAACAAAGTCGTTGTCTGTCTCTATGTATGATTATATATTTAAAACTACGCAATGGATTGTGATGCGGTTGTAATAGATGTCGTGATTCAAGAGGAAGGTTTATGTATACATGCATGATATAGCAGAGAAATACTCATCATTTTAGCGGTTTTGATGTGATGTAAAGCACTAACTGAATTCTCCATTCGTGACGCAGACGAAGTTGCTAAGGTCAGTTTACTTAAAGAAATAACAATTTACCAATAATAGGTCGCTAATAATGTATTATAACTTAAATTGTCGTTAAAATATAGTTTTAAAAAACAGTCCAATAAAATTTAATAGTTTTAGACTAAATTTCATCTTCAAATTTGTTTCAACTAAGACTATTTATTAAAAAAATTATACAGGGTGGATCTGTAACTTTGGACAATCTGACGTGAGGTGAAGGACCTGTCAAAATACAACTTAGCACCATTTTTATTTTAGGAATAGGATCAAAAAAATTTTTCATCATAGTATGGAAGTCCGCTACGATAGTCGTACGTTTTCCATACAATGTCAGAAAAAAGTGTAACCGATCCAAAAAATAAAAATGGTGCTAAGTTGTATTTCGACAGGTCATTCACCCCACGTCAGTTTGTCCAAAGTTACAGATACACCCTGTATAAAACAACATATAACTTTGAAATCTATTTTATTACAAGATTGAAAATATTTTTCAACAAAAATGAAAACGACCGACATTTCTTTTTCAAGTATATAGAAACAACTCGAAATATCTGGTCTACCATTAAGTCCTGATCTCTCAAAAAATCATCAAAATCGGTTCATAAGCGACTGAGTTATACGAAGAAATATAAAATTGCATAATATTAACAAACCGATTTATGAAACTATTCTTTTGTTGTCGGTCTATAATAAAGACAAAACGAATAATGAAAAGACATTTAAAAATTATTGTTTTATTACTAAAATTGCATGTATTTATCATTCCAAAATTATTTACAAATTATTAATATTTATAAAAACGCAAAATCTTTGAAAAAAACAATTTTGACATTCATTTGTTACATTAGCGTGTTATGACGAATATTCGCGTTATCGCGATAAAAGTCACCAATTATACAGGGTGTAAACAGAGCACTCTCGAAAACGAAGACTGGTGGTAGTACTAGTGATATCTGTGATGATAAGCCAAAACCGGCCCATTCAAACGATTTTTTTTTGCAAAAAGCTTAACATCCCAAGTATCACTAGTTCCCAGCCTTCGTTTTCGGGAGTGTTCTTTATACACCCTGTATAATTGCAGATGGAACTATTTTTGTTCTATGTATATTCTTTCAAAAATTTTTTATAACAATACCATTTCATGAGAATCCAATCGAGATTCCTAAAAAAAATCCATTCTCAAATATACCTCGGAATTGGTTCCATTTTCAAGACGTGTAACTACAAATTAAGGCAATTGACCATATTTCAAGTAGTTCGCTTTCTAGTTAGAAATCTACTGTAAATGGTTATCTTCCTTAATCTTAACTTTTAAAAGAACTAATGTATAATTATTTAATCCATGTAAATTTTTAACTTAAGGTTAGGTAAGTATTGTAAGCGTTATCTATCTTTTATCTAGGTAATCTTTTCTTTAAAGAAAGAGGGTAGATTTATCTCGTAAATCTACCGTCAGTCTTCTCGTGATCATGACGTTTGCAGCGTTGAAATATCGAGACAACTCAATTAAATATCGTGGTAAGAAAAAGTTAATTATGAATGATTTTTTTCAGTAATTAAATTTAACTTTTTGATTAAATACGTCAAGGATATTTTAAACGTATCCCTTAAAAGGTCCTTCGTAGTATTATAAAGGTTTTAAACAGTGACCACTTACCATCAGATCGTAGGCTCATTTCAGTCTTGAAACAAAAAAGATATAAAATAATCTCTTTATTCTCTGTGCGACAGTATAATATACTTTATTTCTAAACACATAAGTACTAATTTACATTGGAAAAGATTGCTTATCTTAGATAAAAGATAGTCTATTTAAAAACCGACCGTAAGATCTAAGTATTAGTGTATCTTTTGCTATTTTCGTTCGTCACAATGTTTTTTATGTGATAACTTGTATTATACAAATGATAGTTTAAGAATCGTAGACTTATGTTAAAAGAAAACACAACCTTTTAAGATCCTGGATATCATGTATCAGTAGAGTGCTAGCTAATACGAGTAAAACGAGCACAAACACGACGCGTCTATCTTGTTTAGTACAGGAGTTCCTATGATCGAATCCATCATCAGATCAGCGCCATTTTGTCATATTATTGCATTGTCACGCGATATACATCTGCGTGCAAAATGTCAGCTCAATCGGAAACCGGGAAGTTTGTCTTAGCTTGCAAAACTCCACCTTACATAGTTACATCCACTGCAAGTTAATATAAAGCTTGTAAAATCTAATATAAAGTCTACGATTCTTAAATAGTTTTTCGTCAGCGTAAGAAAAAAGCTTAAATAAAAAAGGTAATTTTACGAGTCAAAATGCACATTTAGCGAAATGGTACCACGTAAACTATTCTATGTTGATTTAAACCAATTGATTTTTCGATTTAATACTTCAGTTCTTACTAAAACATTAACTACAGTATTTGCCGTAACGCGTCATGCCGCCTCGCATAACACCGTGCTGCACCGGGGTTCGGACGATTAGAGTTGGAGGTTTTATTGCGGTTTAACTCCCACATATTAGACGAATTGTAAAACTAAAAAAATAATTTCAGAGAAATAATGTATTTTTTTGACATAGCATAATTTACGTGGGTGTCCTAATAAAACATGATTTTACAAAAGTATCATGACGTCAGATTCTTATTGTGGCTTATTGTCAGATACTGAATTGTCTCATTGCAGGAAATAGTGTTGTCTCTTTTCTACTCGTGTAATTTTCGACTGCTATCTCTCTCACTCACGATTTCAGCGATCTTTCTCGTGTAATAAATCTGAGGGTTTTCTTTTGTAAAATCATGTTTTAGTTTATTTAATTCACCCATAAATTTAATGTTCAAATTGTAATTGCCATTTATGTGAAAGACTAATTGTTAATTGTAATTATTTGTTTTTTTAAATACAATTTATTATGAGTAGTTTATTGTTTTATTTACTCACATCTATACTAGGCTGTTGCGAATACCGCACGCCACTGTCTGTATCCATTGACCTCCCGAGATCTTGACCAGGTTATTGACAACTTGGAAAACACGGATAAAGGAGAAAATAAAATACAGTTTATTCATTAAAACATTTATCGCGGTTCATCATTATCATGTACAATATTAAATCTGTAAGTCTGCTTGATTATACCAGATCTGATGAGGAAATCTAAAATGGGACGACGTACTCTTTCTCTCCGATACGATGCTGAACGAATTCCTGTGGAAAACAATGTAATAAAATCTTTATTCAGTATATAATAATATCTTTCACTCACTCTCAGACACAAACACACACACACACACAATCACTGATACTGTACTACTGATATTGTATACAATCTGCATAACTGTAATCCTTATTGGCTTTATTGATGTTAATACTTTAATGAAATATTTTGTAAACACGCTGTTGGATTATCATAAATAAATGAAAAAAAAAGTATAGTAAAAAAAACACAGTTTCATTTTTCGAACCTTTAAAAGAATTTTTTAATGACTAGGAACAGTGACCTAACTTTAAGTCTCGTTTGAAGAAAGACAAGTCATAGTGCTCGAGAAACGCGTGCATCAAGATGGCAGACACAAAAGAATTTAATGTTTTTAAATATGTCAGTAGTGGTGGGGTAGTGGTCGAAGCGCTTCCTTCCGAACGGGAGGTCGCGGTTTCAAATCCGGCCGGCTTGTACATCTAAATCTAAATGTGAAAAAGATTTATGTGCAATTTTTCACAACACCACTAGCTAAAAACGGTGAAGGAAAACATCGTGAGGAAACCTGCATGTCGGAAAAGGATTCTAAAAAAATTCTTTGAAGATATGTGATGTCCCCAATCCGCACTGGGCAAGCGCGGTGGACTATGCCTAATCCCTCTTCTGAGGAGACCTGAGCTCAACAGTGGGCAGTAATGGGTTGATACAAATATGTCACAAAATTGTGACTAAATAATGACCGATTCTAAATAAATAGTGGTACTGTACTTTAAAAATATTCAACAATCTATACGTGCCTGCAGACTTGACAATGTTAGCAGGCACGTCAGAAATACGGGACAAATTAATTTATGTTACAGAAATAGTGCTTTGTGAAAATCATTTTTAACCACTCAACTGGGATCGGCAACTTGGTTTGTTTGTTTACTTTAGCCAAGTCTGGCAGGAGCCAAAATTGAGCACAGTTCTAAAACTTGTTTTGTTTACATTTTTTAATCGTCTCATTTTACGAAGAAACTATATTTTCGCTGAAAATGCAATACACCGTCATTTAATAATAAAGATTTACTAACATATAAAGTTTAATTAAAAATCGATATTCAAATTTATTGGGAAAATTGTTTTAAAAAGAGGCTCAAACACGGTAGTGATTCCGAACAAAGTCCCCAGTTTCGCCATCTAGCGAAAAGTGACGTTCCCAGTTGAGTGGTTAAGACATTCAAATATACATTATTGCAAAAACATACCAGTAATCTTCGTATAATAAGACACGATAATAAAACGTAAACCAAACTACTTTTACTACATCGTGATCAATTTTGGCCATTACCACATATTTTCCTCAAATAAATAGATCAATTTTGCTTCGTTGAGTAACACTTACTTGGAGCAGCCTGCAATGGCTTCGTATTGAATTGAGGACCAAATTCATACAGGATTTGAAAGTCAGCGTGGTTACCGAAGCGGAAACCGAAGCCAATGCGATGATCATTACCTGCACAATATGATAATAAAATTTAAAAAACCTTTATTTTATTACCTCTTTTTACATATTAAACTACCAGTACAAATATTTTTAATCTTATTATTAAACATTATGGGATGCGTTGTAGAGCGCTTCCCTGGATCGTGAGTATAGGGCTCCGTTGACTTCGCGTCGTTCGTGAGTTTTGGTAAATCTGCGCGTGCTCACGCGTTGCTCTCTCAAAGCCGACTATCGAGGTGGCGGGAGGCCGCGACGACGCGTCCGTTGTATTAGAAGGAGACAGCCTGCGCCCAGCGCGTATGCACGTGAGCAGGACGAAGCTAATCTATGTATCGTTTAGGTAAGCGAGAGCGTCGTGCTATAACACATATTAATTAAAAAGTACTACAGCTAGGTATCTATATTCATTTATTTTTACTTAGCTTGCAAGAACCACCCGAACTTAAATAGTTACATCCAGTGCAAATTAATATAAAGCTTGTAAAAATGGCCAACTAAACACTATTATAATCAAACATTAGTATTGGAACGAAGTTCCTTATCGCGCGTTATCGAAAGGGGGCTAGACGGAAAAAAATCTTACGAAAATTTGTCACGACACTTTTTTGTTTTAGATGATTATCGCTAGATGGCGCTGTGATCAAAATCTTTTAAAACACGTTCCTTATCGCGCGTTACGTTAGGAAAAAAAATATAAGACATCTTTTAATCGAAAGGAACTTCGTTCTATTCGGGTGTCCCATGACACCTCTCAAGTTTTTTCTTTTTATGTTTTTGTCTTGACACTCTTAAATTTATCGAGTTTATTCAATCTTCTTGTGTGTGATTCTGTGTTCAATCTTACCTTTAGTAAAAGGAGCGTTAAATCCGTATATGCCTGCAAAAGCCGTTGGTACATCTTCAGGTATCACCAGCAGAATACCTTGGACTCCTGCAGCTAGTGAAATAATTTATTTTAAAGAAATCTTTTTAAATATAAGTTGTTAAGACCCTAGATATCATGTATCAGTAGAGTGCTAGCTAATACAAGTAAAACGAGACCAAACACGACGGGTCTATCTTGTTTAGTACAGGAGTTCCTATGACCACCTCCTGAATCCATCATCAAATCAGCGCCATTTTGTCATATTATTGCATTGTCACACAATATACATCTGCGTGCAAAATGACAGCTCAATCGGAAACCGAGAAGTTTGTCAAATTTATCTTGCAAGTTTCCACCCGAAATTACACAGTTACATCCAGACTCATCCAGTGCAAGTTAATATAATATTAATATTTGATCCGAAACTCGAATAATTCGAATCTTCGAATAATCCGAAATTTCGAATAGTATCGAATTTGACTACGACGATGTATCGGAAATAGGTTAAGAATTTTGTAGATAATATCTAGAGATAATATCTAATAGAGTTTTTACCATATTCTTTGGTTATAACATTCAATATGTATCATCATTAACAAATCACCCTGTGTAATACTACTAAATAAGAGTGCAGTGTCAAATTCATCGCGTGTAATGAGCCTTCGTGAGAATGAGGCCTTAACCTTACCTTTTTTCTTTAACATTGTTTGTAGTAGTAGTATATACTTTATTGTACCAAAAAATACTAATAATTTATCTAATGCGTTAACAATTTAAGAAGTGATTTTTAAATATAAGCAAGATTACACCGAACTTACACTGGTGCATAGTTACATCCAGTGCAAGTTAATATAAAGCTTTTAAGACCATCCGGCTACGGAATCAGTCCCCTCCTCGGTATTCCCTGAGCGCTATGACTTATCCTTCTTCAAACGAGGCTTGAGGAGGGTCCTTAAAGTTAGGTCGTAGGTAGCGACCCCTCAGTGTCCCCTGACATTGCAGGGGTTCATGAGCAACGGTAACCACTTCCTATCAGGTGGGCCGTTGGCTCGTCTGCCTACATGGCAATCAAAAACAAAAAAAAAAGAATACTTACAGTATAAAAATAATCCAAATATGAACAACATTGCTGTAGTCCAATTTTAAACTCTTCAAATCAATTGTTTTAATACTTCTATTATATTTAACGAGCTCACGTTAAGCGTATTCTTTTTAATTGTTTACTGCACTTTTTCTGTTAATTTTTTACTTTCAATGTTTTTTAAATAACTTTATAGTATGTTATACTTGTTACTAAGTGCACATGTGAATTGTTTAAGTGTCTGTTAATAAATGAATGCTTTAAAACACAATAGGTCATTGTTTTCTTGAAGTTTAAGTTGTTAAATTGAAGTAAGTTCCCTTTAAATGCATCTTGTTGCCAAATGTATGTATACATACCACGTTTCACGTTATTATATTGAAGTTGTGTGGTGTGTTTCCGAACGCACTTTGACGACCATAGATAATAAATATATTGAGTGTCAAAAAAGAAATTATGCAAGTTTCGGCGGCAAAACTATTTTTATTTGGCGGTCGAATAAATTTATAGAGTTATAAGAAGCGTCTACATACATATTTTTTCATAATAAATACCTATTTTTTTATACCAGATTTTTTTCATAATTTTTTATGTTTTATATACCTAAATACCTACCAGGAAACATTTTTTCCAGGCCGCAATAAAAAACCATGCATTTAAGGGTTATAGGTAGGCCGTAGGTATCGGCCCCGCAGTGTCTTCTGACATTGCAGAGGTCCATGAGTGGTAACCGCTTAGGATTATGGTGTTTAAATACTGTACTGTAGCAACCCATTACTGCCCACTGCTGGACTCAGGTCTCCTCAGTAGAGGGATCAGGTATAGTTCACCACGCTTGCCTAATGCGGGGGACTTCATATATTCTCAAAGGATTTTTAGAATCCTTTTCCGACATGCAGGTTTCCTCACAATGTTTTCCTTCACCGTTTTTAGTCAGTGGTGTTGTGCACATAAATCTTTTTCACATTAAGATTTAGAGGTAAAAGCCTTAAGCCCGCGACCTCCCGTACGGAAGGCAAGCGCTTCAACCACTAAGCCACAACTTGAGTGTGACTTAAACACTACAATAGGTATTTTAAACAATGATTGATTGTATAAAATTCACATAAAATACTTCTCATAGATGTATTAAGCAACCTTGGGCGAGTGTGGTGCATGACCTGTCGAAATACAATATAGAACTATATTGTTATTATTTAAATCGGTTAAACTGTGTCACTGTTTATAATTTATTTTAAAGAAAACTTTAAATACAAGCTTTTAAGATCCTGAATATCATGTAGCAGTTAAGTGCTGGCTAATACAAGTAAACGAGCCCAAACACGACGGGTCTATCTAATTTAGGAGTTCCTATGATCACCTTTCGAATCCATCATCAGATCAGCGCCATTTTGTCAAATTATTGCATTGTAACGCGATATACATCTGCGTGCAAAATGTCAGCTCAATCGGAAGTTTGTCAAATCTAACTCGCAAGATTCTGCCCGAACTTACAAAGTTACGTCCAGTGCAAGTTAATATAAAGCTTGTAAAAATAATACAGGAATGAAAACGACCAACTTCCATTTCAAAGGGACAGAAACTACCAGTTAGTTTTTTTCTCAAAATTGTATGAGATAATATCGCTGTAATCAGCTGGCATAAAGTTACAGAAAATACAAAAATGAAAATACAAAATAATTTCAAAATTATTTATTCAATAATTAACTTTCACACTGCTTACAAATGATAGTAAAATACAAAACTCTTAATAAGGACGGAAAACCAAACTATTTTAAATAGTTTCAAAGAAATAAATTTCGACATTTCATACCAAATGTAAAAGGACTATTTTCATAAAAATCTCACGATTCGTAATCTCACAAATAATACCAATTTTATTGCTAAATGTTTCCTAAAATTACCCGAATTTCTGGCAAAAAAACTATGCAAGCAAATGGCAATTATTGCGTAGTTAATTTCTCTTTTTGTCACTAGATGGCGTTATTTTTAAATATCGCCAAAATAGTTCATGGTTGGTCCGCTAGATGTCACTATTGTACTTTGTGACTAAATAATGCAATTTAGTTCCGATTTCTGCCACTAAATGGCGCTATTTTAAAAATACTACTGAATCGATTATTGTTTAATAATCGCTAGATGTCACTATTGTTGTATGATCTAATTTAATGTAGAGTTAGTTTCACTTTTTGCCATTAGATGGCGTTATTTTAAAAATATCTTTAACTTAGTTTTATATTCGCTAGATTATTGCACTTTGTGGAAAACAATAATTAAATTACGCACTAAGAAGATTTCGTTTCAGTTTTTGTCACTAGATGGCGTTATTTTAAAATATTTTTGTATAAAAATTATGTTAGCTAGTGGACATTGCAAAGACATAGAGTTGCAAAAACTCAATATTGAAATATTCGGATGTTGCTACTCTAGCCTAGTTCCAATTTCCATCACTAGATGGCGTTATTATCAAAAACTTCTTAATACTAATACAGTTCCTCTCCGCTAGATGTCGCTATTTTAAATTAAAATAATCTCTAAAAATAATTTAGTTTACCAATGACTCGTTTTAACCGACAATTAAAGATATAATTGGCCTTAATAATAAATAACCTAAGTATAAAACAATGGCGCCGGTCACTATTTTTAGAAGTTGATGAAGGATGTATAATCTGAAAAAATTAAAGATTATTTAATTTGTAGGTTATAAAGAAATATTAAATAATTTATTTTACAGAAATCTTCTTAAATACAAGCTTTTAAGATCCTGTATATTATATAGCAGTAGAGTGCTAGCTAATATAAGTAAAACGAGCTTAAACACGACGGGTCTATCTTGTTTAGTACAAGAGTAGCGCCATTTTGTCATATTGCATTGTCACGCGATATACATCTGCGAGCAAAATGTCAGCTCAATCGGAAACCAGGTTTTTTTTCAGGTCAAACAAAGTTTGTTTGTGAAATGCGTTGACATGTGGCCAGCTTGTATGTTGAGTTCCTTTGTGGATAATGAATGTTACGCTCAAAAATAATTTTTGGATCAATATTTTGGTCAAAAAATAAAAAAAACAGTACCTAGTCCACCTCTTTCTGGCTACGGGAAGAGTTGACAGATCATCCTTCAGTAAATAAACTCGTAGTCCTAGAAAAATAAGTCCTCGATTATCTAATGCCGAAAAAACTTTTGACGCTTGGCAGATGTGTAAAATCGACAATATTTTACTTTCATGCATTTTTAACGGGTTCTTACCACGATATTTAATTAATTGAGTTGTCTCGATATTTCAACGTTGTTGCAAACGTCATGATCACGAGAAGACTGGACAATATTTTGTAAAATTAATATGCCGAAATATACATTTATTTTCATTAGATAAAAAATTACAAATTCATTTCAAATAGTGGAAATGTGCGCGTAAAAAAACTTCAGAGGTGTCATGGGACACCCGAATAGATCGAAGTTCCTTTCGATTAAAAGATATCTTATATATTTTTTTCCTAACGTAACGCGTGGCAAGGATCGTGTTTTAAAAGATTTTAATCACAGCGCCATCTAGCGATAATCATCTAAAACAAAAATAAGGAACGTGTTTGTAAAAGATTTTGATCACAGCGCCATCTAGCGATAATCATCTAAAACAAAAAAGTGTTGTGACAACTTTTCGTAAGATTTTTTTCCCTCTATCCCCCTTTCATAACGCGCGATAAGGAACTTCGTTCCAATAATACAAATTAACTGCCGTTTGTCTTATATGTCGCCACGACAAAATCGGTTTTACGTGCGGCACATCAAAAAGTGACATAGTGTATGTTCGGTCAGGCCGAAGCCCACTGTAGTTGATTTCAAATGTTGTATTTATGCGCCGAACGTTGGAAATGTCAATATCGCGATTCAGGATCTCGCGCGCTATTGGTCGCAACAATACTCACCAACTAAGAATGTCTCGCACATATATTCCCAGGACATGTCAGCTATGTTGAAAGGGAATACAACTTTGTCTTCTTCGGAGAGAGATCCCCACATACCCCTGACGTTGAAATCGCTGAATTTCCAGTCTTGAGTCGAGAAATAAAACAATATGTGGGCTAATTTCATTACTTTGTTGTAGATTTTTATCATTCTGAAAAGAAAATAATTATTTTAATGAAGAAGAAAAACTCTTCAAATATTTGGACCTGGCCCACGAGGTAACCGACATGAGACGTGTTGAATCGACCATCATTGTTCCGGTCGTTGTGTCTCTGCACGGTCTAATAGCGAAAAGCTTCGACCGACATCTAGAGAAGCTTTCGCTCCCCGGCTGGGTAAGGGGCCTGATTCAGAAGGCGGTCGTTGTTAACACGGCACGTATTGTGAGGAGGTTCCTCTCTCTTGAGTCCTGACCACTGATGGCTTGGGTCGTAGACTCCGCCTGCAGTGGCCCTCTGTTTTTTATATTCTATTTTTTTGTTTTTTTTAATATAATGCAAAAAATGAGCAAATAAATGAATATGGAGAATTTTAATGATAAAATGCAGACAGACTTTATTTTTTTAAGACTAGTATTGAAAGTAATTGTTGAAGCTATCAAATTACTAAGAGGGGGAGCCTAAATTATATTCTTCCTAATAAAAATAAATTATTGAAATTGGTTTTTTTTGTACCAACCCATTACTGCCCACTGTTGGGCTCAGGTCTTCTCCGAAGAGGGGTTAGATATAGTCCACCACGTTTGCCCAGTGCGGATTGGGGATTTCACATATCTTCAAAGGATTTTTAGAACCCTTTTCCGATATGCAGGTTTCCTCACGATGTTTTCCTTCACCGTTTTTAGCCAGTGGTGTTGTGAAAAATTGCACATAAATCTTTTTCACATTAAGATTTAGAGGCACAAGCCGGCCGATTTTGAACACGCGACCTCCCGTTCGGAAGGAAGCGCTTTGACCACTACCCCACCACGAGTTTTTATTTTATTTTTTTTAGTTTTTGTACTGTACTGTACTGTCCCGCTTAAATCTCTCAACCGATTTTGATGAAATTTGGCACAGACAATCTTTAGACCCTGAGAAAGAACATAGGCTACATTTTAATTGAAAGTGACGCAGACGAAGTGTCGTGGGTCGGCTAGTAGAAAATAAAATAATTTATAATACTCACGATATCTTGTTTCCCGTCAGAGATGAGAATATATCAACGAACAACGCTGGCAAGTAATGTAGAAAGAAATTGTAGAACAAAAACATGTAATAGTTGTTCGTTGGGTTCAATCCGTAGTACCTGAAAGAATATTTTATTACAGCGCCATCTATTTTTCGTGTAAAGAAACCATGTAGTACCGACATCTATCGTGTAGAATTGGAAACTATAGAACTTTTTGTTACAGCGCCATCTGTTGTTCGGGGAAAGAAATTGTGGAATAGCGACATCTATCGCATACAATTGGCAACTATAGAACTTTTTGTTACAGCGCCATCTGTGTTTGGGTAAAGAAACCATGAAGTAGCGACATCTATTGTGTAGAATTGGAAACTATAGATTTTCATTATAGCGCCATCTGTTGTTCGGGTAAAGAAACCATGAAGTAGCGACATCAATCGTGTAGAATTGGAACGTATAGATTTTTTATTACAACGCCATCTGTTGTTTGGGTAAATAAACTGTGAAATAGCGACATTAAATTGCAAACTATACAACTTTTTGTTACAGCGCCATCTGTCTTTCGGGTAAAGAAGCCATGAAGTAGCGACATCTATCGTATTGAATTGGAAACTATAGATTTTTATTACAGCGCCATCTATTGTTCAGGTAAATAAACTGTGAGATAGCGACATTGAATTGGAAACTATACAACTTTTTGCTACAGCGCCATCTGTCTTTCGGGTAAAGAAACCATGAAGTAGCGACATCTATCTGTTATTCGGGAATAGCAATGAATCATACGAAAGTAGCGACATCTATTTTTTGAATACGTAACTACATAATACGCATATTCAAAGGCTCAGTAAGTTTTAAAATATACGTCACATATTTTACTTATTCTTATATATAAAAATGAATTGCTGTTCGTTAGTATCGCTAAAACTCGAGAACGAATGAACCGATTTGGCTTATTTAATCTTGAAATATTCGTAGAAGTCCAGGGAAGGTTTAAACGGTGAAAAAAATTCCTTATGTGACGCAGACGAAGTTGTGTGGGCCAGCTAGTAATTTTATATTATTTAGTGAATCATATTAAATATTTACCACACAGCTTTAGTCGTAGGCTTGTCGATACCATATTTCCTGTTCAACTCAATAAACTCTCCCCATTTGACCGGATTCTGAGCCCCAGATACATAATTGTAGATCGGTATATGTGATGTTTGGCTGAAATAAAAGGAATTAAAGTATTAGAAATTACAATTTATACATGGTAGTAAATGGTTACCGTCGCTCATGAACCTTTGCAATGTCAGGGCAATTAGAGGCCGTTATCTATCACCTACCCATACAGGACTTTTCTTAAGCCTCGTTTAAAGAGGGACATGTCATAGCGCTCCGGGAACACCGCGGACAGGAGTTCTTTGCAAATAGGGATGGTACAAGAAAGATCATTTTAATGCACCGCGGATGACAGTAGTTCTAAGTAAAAGGCAAGCCGAAAACTTAGTCCATAGTTCTCCTGGTATACCCCAACTTAGAACTGTAGACCTGGCTGTAGCGGCTGTAGCTGAGTAGCGGGGCTCAAGAGAGCTATGGGTCAAGTTTTCAGCTTGCCTCAACTACGTAGGTATTTGACCCAAAAAGAGCTCTTGGGCTAAAATAAATGAACGATAATTGTTGAATATAAATTCAGAGAGGCACTGTAGTCCTGAAAAGAAAGTTATAAATATATAATTTTATTCTTCTTTACTTACTTTTCTTTATAATTCTTGGCTGTGTGCCACGCTGATGCCAATATAGCATTTACTGTGTAGTCTACTGGAACCATGTCGGCTACTTTCTCCAAATTCATGTACATTGTCCTAATGACCTGAAAGAGAAAGGGTTTTTAAGATTAAGATTAACAAAAATTTACAGTGTAATATACAATTAACCATTAGATCTCCACACTAGGTCAAGTCTGTCTCGTGGAGATCGATCTAATACATTACGTCGCCTCAGTGCTTGTTTCAGTTGACAGCAAACAAGCACGGAATTTTCGTTAAGTGCCGTGTTGAGAAAAAAATTGAAATAAGATTTTTATTGTTTTAGAATTGAATATTTAAAAAAAAATAATTTACCAGTTGGATGGAAATTTTATTCTTTATAATACTGCATTAAAAAGTAATTTTCGTAAAAAATGTCAGATTGGCCAAACAAGCACTGAGGCGACGATTTATCAGTCGAATTAACCGTTTTTATCGATACCAAATTACAAAAAACAGAAAATAACTTCTTAGTGGCTAGTGAGACAAACATAGGCAATTATTAATTTCAATAACAAAACGGTGAGTAGTCTGCGTATGATGAGTGTATGTAGTGTTTGTAGGTGTTGTGAGTGTGTGTGTGAGTGTGTACCTACGTGTTTTGGGTATAGACTTGAGATTTCAATGTTAATAGTAGTGATTCCAGTGATAGTGTGCTTCACAAAGGGTTTAGACAGCGTTTGTGATGTAGGTGCAGAAAAATGTGCTTTTTACGATATCAGATAAAAAATATTTATTCTTTAAGTATCTTAGGGTGGATCTGTAACTTTGAACAATCTGACGTGGGATGGATGACCTGTCGAATTACAATATAACACCATTTTTATTTTTGCGTCGATTAAACTTTTTTTTCTGACATTGTATGGAAAACGTACGACTATCGTTGCGGACTGCCATACTATGATGAATATTTTTTTTATCCAATTCCTAAAATAAAAATGGTGTTATATTGTATTTCAACAGGTCATTCACCCCACGTCAGATTGTCCAATTTTACAGATCCACCCTGTATATAACAACTAGCTGAGCAACTTCGTCTGCGTCACGTAAGACGGAATAAATAATATTGTTCTCTTGAATTTTCTCATCTAAGGTTTATAACCTTTCTTACGCTTTCACGAATATTTCGAACTAGTTAAATCGGTTCAGCAGTTCGCGAGTTTTAACTAGACTTACGAACAGCATTTCAATAAATTATTATAAGAAGATATAAATATACTTACCCCAGTACCGATTCCAATAACAAGTCCTGTCGGACCATAGACACTGTCAGTCCAACCTCTGACCGGTTCCTCGTAAGTAGACACAACTGGAATAACAGATGATATTTTAGAAGAATGTCGTGGACGGAGGCAGCGCGACGGGAGTGCCGAGTGCGTAACGCGTCGTGCCGTCCATTATAACCCCGTGATGGGTTCTGATCTCAGTTGGGGATCGGACGCTGAGTGTGAGCGGTTGGAGGTTTTAGTGCGGTTCAATTCCCGTAGGGCGGGTAGGAATCCTGCTATTTCCTACGACTCAAAAAAAACAATTATAACTTAAATAAAATGTTTTGATCACAGCGCCATCTAGCATTAATCATATAAAACAAAATAAGGAATTGTTTTATAAGATTTTAATCACAGCGCCATCTAGCGATAATCATCTAAAACAAAAAAAGTGTCGTGACAACTTTTTCATAAGAATTTCCGTCTAGCCCCCTTTCGATAACGCGCGATAAGGAACTTCGTTCCAAAAGAAGAAAGTCGTGGTGGGGTAGTGGTTGAAGCGCTTGCCTTCCTTACGGGAGGTTTCTCTTTCAAAACTGGTTAGCACCTCTAAATCTAAATGTGTAATTATGTGCATTTTTTCATAATATTGGCTAAAAACGGTGAAGGAAAACATCGTGAGGAAACCTGCATGTCGGAAAAGGGTTCTAAAAATCCTTTGAAGATATGTGAAGTTCCTAATCCGTATTTTGCATACTTATTACTTTTACAAAGTAATGTCGATGTTTTACTGCCAGGCGTCCCGTGATGGCTCGCATATTTTGGAACGAAGTTCCTTATTGCGCGTTGTAAAAGGGGGCTAGACAGAAAAAAAAAATACGAAAAGTTGTCACGACACTTTGTTTTAGATGATTATCGCTAGATAGCGCTGTGATCAAAATCGAAAGGATCTTCGTTCGGGTGTCCCATGACACCTCTTAAGTTTTTGTTTGTTTTTTAAAGTTAGTAGCTTACCGATAGATGGTCTTAGTATACAAATGGGGAGTCCTTCACCGTATCTTCTGACTGCTTCTTCGGCCACTGCCTTTGTGAAGCAGTAGGTGTTTGGTCTTTTACCAAGAAGACTGGAAATGAAAGATTTGTTTCATTTATCTTGTTATAAAAACAAAAATCTACAGATATAATTAATACAATTTTTGGAACGAAGTTCCTTATCGCGCGTTGTGAAAGGGGGCTAGACGGAAAAAATCTTACGAAAAGTTGTCACGACACTTTTTTTGTTTTAGATTATCGCTAGATGGCGCTGTGATTAAAATATTTTATTCAAGTTCTTTTAGAAAGAGAGAGACAGACGTTTTAAAGTAACTAATTATTATAACTTAAAAAATATTTTTTTTTACAATTCCCTCACTAATTAATCGAAAGGAACTTCGTTCCATCCGGGTGTCCCTTGACACTTCTCAAGTTATTTTACATTTTTATTGCCATGTAGTCAGACGAGCCAACGGCCCACCTGAAAGGAAGTGGTTACCGTCGCTCATGAACCTCTGCAATGTCAGGGGACACTGAGGGGTCGCTACCTACGACCTAAATTTAAGGACCCTCCTCAAGCCTCGTTTAAAGAAGGACAAGTCATATCGCTCTGGGAATATTTTAATTACAGGTTGGAAATTTTGTTTTTAGTTATTTAATTCTCATTATGGGTAAATGAAATTGCAATAATGGTAATTTGAACACTGGTTCTGAGATATTTTTTTTTCAAAAAATATTACTTTTCACTTTAGATTATTTTTACCCCACTACAGCTGGCCCAAAGTTACAGATCCACCCTGTATGAAGTGAAAAATACTTACGTAGGCAAAATACTGTTGATCAAATCATTATCCAATTCAGAGATGGACTCCAATGTTTCTACCGACATCGGGGGCTCGTAGAATCTGAAATAATAGTTTTATACATAAAATATATTCCTTAGCTCAACCTTAACCTTAAATGAGGTCGTCGCAAAATGTTTTATCTCTCCATTGTGACACACTCAGCTACATAAGTATTCACACACACCCACACACACACACACACACACAAATTATTGCATCTCAGGTTTATATGTAACTTTACGAATATCATGTTAAGTTTTACTATGAATGATGTTGGCGTCCCATATTTGGTTTAACGAATGATTGTAAAAATAACAGGTCACAGGCATGTCTTTTTTGTTTCCGTCACAAACACAGTTTATGTCTATTTCAAATCTATACTAATATTATAGAGAGGAAAGGTTTGATTGTTTGTTTGTCTCGTATAGGCTCCGAAACTGGTCCGATTTCTAAAATTCTTTCTATTTTGGATAATTAATTTATTGAGGCTATAGGATATTTTGTCTTTGTGACGCAGACTAAATTGCACGGGTTACCTAGTAGCATATAACATTACAGTATTATTTCAAGAAAAACTTACTTCTCCTCAATGTGGTCAACATGCGTATTGGAGAAAGCAGTGGACACATGTGTAATCGCTTTTAGATTTCTGCATTCTTTAGCCAGTTTCAAAACCTCCTTCGTTCCTTTGACATTGATAGCTGTAGACACTATCAGCTTCTCATCAAATTTGACAGTTGCTGCGGCGTTAATAATCACTGTCACCTGTAACAATATTTATTGGTTACTAGCGTGCGAGATCCTGAATCGCGGTATTGACATTTACAACGTTCGGCGCATTTATACAACATCTGAAATCTACTACAGTGGGCTTCGGTCTGACCGGGCATACACTTTCCCTCGCGTTCGGAGATCTCCCTTTGGCCATAGTCCACTGATTTCTAAAGTTACCGTGGCTCATGAGCCTCAGATCAGGTCATAGGAGGGCCGTCAATTATACAGGACACATGATGCAAAGAATGGATGGCTGATGGGGCCGAAAAGTTCTGGAGTGACCAAGAACCGGTAAGCGCAACGTGGATAGACCTCCAACAAGATGGACCGACGACCCGGTCAAGATCGCGGGAGGTCACTGGATGCAGATGGGGCAGGACCGGTCGATGTAACGGAGTTTGGGGGAGTCCTATATCCAGCAGTGGACGTCTATAGGCTGATGATGATGATGAAACAGGATATACATATATATTATATTATATATTTCATTTCATTTCATTTCATACTATACAGGACTTTTCTCAAACCTCCTTAATAACATTGACATGTCATAGAGAAAAAAAATACATCAATTCATTCGACTGTTTTTCTGTCAGCTAAACTGGGAAGTTTGTCAAATTTACCTCGCAAGATTCCACCCGAACTTACATAATTACATCCAGTGAAAGTTAATATAAAGCTTTTACACAGCACATTTTTCAACAAAGATCCAAAAGTACTTGTTCGACTTACACTATTACTAAACGGGTTCTTACCACGATTATTTTTAATTGAGCGGTCCCGATATTTCAACACTGTTTCAAGCGCCATGATCACGGGAAGACTGAAGAACTGCGGGTAGGTTATTTAAGAGCAGACAAATCTGTCTACCCTCTTTCTCGTTCGTTTGCCGGTACCACTGGAACTCGAACTCACATTTCGACATACCACACTGACAGTATCGTGGTAAGAACCCGTTTAGTAATAGTGTAAGTGATGTAGATAACCGCGAGTGTTTAAAGAATTTTAGTACTTGTTCGATCTTTAAAAAAAATATAGGACCTAAGTTTGACCATCACCTTTGTGACAATATAAATTTAGGGGTGTGCTAATAATTCGAACTCACGAATTATTCGTTCCGAATCGAATACGAATATTCGATTCGAATCTTCGAATTATTCGAAATTCGCCGAATATTCGAAAAATTTCGAATAATTCGAAAAGTTTCGAATATTCGTCGAATTTCGAATAGTATCGAATTCGACTATTTCGAATCGAATTTTAATATTCGATTCGATTCGATTCGAACGATATTCGCACACCCCTAAACAGAATCATTCAAATCGGTCCACCTAAACTAAAGTTACCGAGGAACAAACATAAAAAACATAGACGAATTGAGTACCTCCTCCTTTTTGGAAGTCGGTCAAAAAGGCTCACCTTACTAATAAGAGTTTTCCTGTCTTCATCAGTCATTCCAAGTCCAGGAAGCTCCATGTCACCACATATGGGTACAATTTTGTGAATACCCTTAGGTTTCTCATCATGAGCTCTGTGAAATAGCTGTGGATAGAAGCAAGTATTAGATCTACAGGGTGAATTATTTTAATATCGTAAAACTACTTGAGAACTGTAAAGGTAATATAAAGTGAATTGTAAATATTAAATCTTTTTAAGAAATACATTGAGGTTTTTTTTTATTACTACGTAGGCAGACGAGCTAACGGCCCACCTGATCGTAAGCTGTTACCGTCGCTCATGGACCTCTGCATTGCCAGAAGACATTGTGGGGCCGCTACCTACGGCCTACCCTTAAGGACTCTCTTCAAGCCTCGTTTGAAGTATGACAATGAAAGGATACTTCCTAAATTATTTTTTTGTGGTGTGATAAGAAAATTTATTATTTTTAAATATTAAGGACTACTTTTCTATGTGGCATTTAAAAATCCATTTCTATCCCAGTTTCAGTACGGAAAGGTTGGTTTGAACCGGTCAATCTCTAAATGTTGATTCGGAAAAGAATTTATTCGCGAAATCCTTTTCTGATATGAAGTTCTCAATCCGCATTGTGTTCGCATGTTGAACTACATATACCTGATCCTAGTGGCGTGCATGCATATTTAAGTCAGGGTATGCAGAAATATAAATCTGAGTAATTTTCCACATATTTATGTCCTATAATAAATTTATTTAAACTTTTACGCTAAACGTGTGTCAATAATAGTAATGAAAAGTGTATTTTGATTAAATATACAACGTTTAATCGTTTTTTGTTAAAATATTTTAAGCACATTTGAAATGATAGGGTATACAGTGCGTATTTGCTTGTATGAACTGCACGCCGCTACCTGATCCCTCTACTGAGGAGACCAGCAGTCCATAGTAATAGTTACAGTACAAATAGTCTTACAAAGTCATCAAGTAGCTCATGAATCCGACTCCTAGGGTCCTTTCCTTTCTTTCCTCGGACGAGAACATAGATTGTGTCCACATCAGAACACGAACGCAGCAATTTTTCAATTAAAACTGTAACAAATAATATTACAAAAATGAAAATGATCGACTTCCATTTCTCAAGCATAGCACAAAAACTATCAGTCAGATCTTTATCAAATTTATATGAGAAAAAGAATCATTGAAATTGGTTCATATAAAAAGGAAATACACGCAGAAACGCATAGCAAATCGTGAAATT
This sequence comes from Trilocha varians, assembly GCA_030269945.2. Lineage (NCBI taxonomy): Eukaryota > Metazoa > Arthropoda > Insecta > Lepidoptera > Bombycidae > Trilocha > Trilocha varians. Next base: position 12,707,663 of record AP028278.1, on the reverse strand, counting down.
TTATCCGTTAAAAATTTTTAAACACAGATCCTACAGTTCTTGTTCGATCTTTAAAAAAAAACGGGACCTAAGTTCAGCCATTACCTTCCATCTAACACCAGAATCATTCAAATCGGTCCACCTAAACTAAAGTTATCAAGGACAAGCAACAAAAATAAAAACTTGAGAGGTGTCATGGGACACCCGAATAGAACGAAGTTCCTTTCGATTAAAAGATATCTTATAAAAAATATTTCCTTTCGTAACGCGCGATAAGAAATTGTTTTAAAAGATTTTGATCACAGCGACATCTAGCGATAATCGTCTAAAACAAAAAAGTGTCGTGACAACTTTTCGTAAGACTTTTTTCCGTCTAGCTTCACAACGCGATAAGGAACTTCGTTCCAAAATTAATTGTTTTTATTAAATAACTATACTTTGATCAACATACAAACAATTAATTCAAGTAGTTAGGTCGTAGACAGTCAAAATGGAACACAAAACAAGTTTTTTTCTCACATTAATTTATTTTCTCACGTATTTAAAATGTGATTAAACTTAGTATCTGAATAATTAGATGTATACACGTGATTTCTTAATTGTTATTAAATTTAACAAAATTTTTAATTATAATAACATACTTAATAGCTTTAGAATAAGCTCTGACGACACAGACATTACTCAACCACACACTCAAACAACCTCTCAATTACCACACACAGCAAACACACACATACAACCAACACGCATAATTATCATTGAAGACTAAAACGAGCAGGGGAGCAGATTACCCTTTTTCCCGTGGGTCATGGGACGGGGTCTTCTGCAAAAAAACCCGACCTAAGAGGTCGAGTACGCGAGCCGTTACTCCCATAATATAGCTTTTATATTAACTTGCACTGGATGAAACTATGTAACTTCGGGAATCTTAGAGGTTAAATTTGACAAACTTTCCGTTTGAGGTCCGTTCCGTCAGGTTTCCGATTGAATTAACATTTTGCACGCAGATGTATATCGCGTGACAATGCAATAATATGACAAAATGGCGCTGATCTGATGATGGAGTCGAACTCGAACTCTTGTACTAAACAAGATAGACCCGTCGTGTTTGTGCTCGTTTTACTTGTCTTAGCTATCACTCTACTTTTACATAATTTCCAGTAAATAATTTGTAATAAATTTCATTAAACACTCGCGGTTATCTACATCACTTACACTATTACTAAACGGGTTCTTACCACGATTATTTTTTATTGAGCGATCCCGATATTTTTATTTCGAGTTCCAGTGGTACCGGCAAACGAACGAGTGCGAGGGTAGACAGATTTGTCTGCTCTTAAATTACCTACCCGCAGTTCCTCAGTCTCCCCGTGATCCCGCTTGAAACAGTGCCGAAATATCGGGACCGCTTAATAAAAAATAATCGTGGTAAGAACCCGTTTAGTAATAGTGTAAGTGAAATAATTTGTACTTAACAGATTATTACTTTTATAATTTACCAACTAACCCACGCAACTTCATCTACGTCATGAAAGGAGAATTCAGTTAGTGCAATGTGCTTACGACATCACATCAAAAACGGATAAAATGATGAGTGTTTCTCTACTATATCATGCATGTATTATACACATAAACCTTCCTCTTGAATCACGACATCTATTAACGCATCAAATTCCGTAGTTTTAAAGATTTAATCATACATTGGGACAAAAGATTTATGTGCAATTTTTCACAACACCACTGGCTAAAAACGGTGAAGGAAAACATCGTGAGGAAACATGCATGTCGGAAAAGGGTTCTAAAAATACTTTGAAGATATGTGAAGTCCCCAATCCGCATTAGGCAAGCGTGGTGGACTATGCCTAATCCCTCTTCGGAGGAGGCCTGAGCTCAGCAGTGGGCAGTAATGGGTTGTTACAGTACAGTACAGGAACAAAGAAAGCGACTTTGTTTTATACTATGTATTAATTTTAACGGGATTAAGACTTTCTCGTCACGCAGACGAAGTTTCAGGGTCAAATTATTCTAAATTAATTTATTATAATTAAATCGTGCGTCATCAAAAACATCTTTTAAAATTAATGTATACGTTGAATTTAATTAATTAATGTTAATACTAAAATTAATGTTAAGTTGTTCTTGTAACAGCAAAAAAAGTCATGTTAGAATATTTTAAATACTGTTAGTTTAAAAAAAATCTAGGTATGTAATTAATGTTATATTCTAAAGTCTAGTGTGGGTATCTACAGTAGGCTTGTCGATACATATATAAGAAATATCGATACGTCGATATTATTTTTTAAATGTATCGATATTTTTGAGCGATATTTAATGTTTCGAGGTATCGATATAAAATTACAAGTAATTAAAAGGTATAAAAATCGATATTTTTTATGTTTTTTAAATCCTAAACAATAATACTTTTTATACAAACTTTTTTTTTTTTTGTCAATCAATCAATGTAATTTCAGTGTCAGTGTCTGTCGTTCACCTATCCGTCCGCTCTGTTATCCGTATTATAACCACAACGCGAGCGTATTTCTGCCTGCATATGAGTTGATTTGTAGTTCTCAAGCAATACAAGGTGATTTCCTAGTGAGGGTACATATTGAAGGTCATGGTAGCTGATGGTTATATACGACCAGTAAAAATATTATTACCAAAGAAAATGGCTTAATGCCTTAGTAATCGCAACTTAAAAATATCTAAAATTCTTGCAAAATGATGGTTTTTCGACAGCTGATAGGTGTGGCGGATGTGTGGGGTGCGCAAGATCACTAGAGGTCATTAGTCAACACTCTTTAAGCCGAAATTGTTTAGTAGTTAGGTAGTTTTGTCGAATTTAGATTAAAAAAAAAAAAAATGTAATTTTACCTATTTTTTGTAATATTCCGTATTAGAACAGAGTACTCATCACCCTCCTGCAATATGTACCCTCTCTAACAAATCACCCTGTATATGCGAAGATTTTTTGCAAATGTTGTAACCGCGATTCAGGATCTCGCGCGTTATTATTACCGTACCGTAATAAGAATTTATAATGTATTTTTAATATATTTAACCTAGTTGCTTTTTTTTTTATTGGTATTTTTTTCTTTGAACTGATTTTGATGATTTTTTTTTTTTAAGGAGTAACATAACCTTTTTTTTTCAGTTGGAGGAAATCACCGCATCTGTGGGAGTTGAACCGCACTAAAACCTCCGGACACCTACACTCAGCGTCCGAACCCCGACTGAGGCCAGAACCCAGCACAGGGTTTTGAGGGGCAGCGCGACACGTTACGCGCTCGGCACTCCTTCCCGTCGCGCCGTCTCCGGCAACATAACCTACCATAAATTTGACAAAAATCTAGAATTTTTTGTGTTATTCAAAATTTGATTTTTAATTTCAGTAAAAATATTCCTTAATAAAACTTAAATAAAGTTTTTATTACAATTTTGTAAGAAAAATTAACAAAAAAAAAGAACAAAAAGATATGATTCCGGCCAGGATCGAACTGGCGGCCTTCTGCGTGTAAAGCAGATGTGATAACCACTACACCACGGAACCGTTGAGAGACAAATTGAAATTAAAGTATTTATATATATTTTAGTGACTCTTTCACTTCTCGTTTGTGTTGTAATTTGTGATTTCTCTCTGATCTTTCTTTTCTTTCTTTCTTTCTTTCTTTCTTTCTCTTTCTAACTTAAGACAATCTGACGTGGAGTGAATGACCTGCTGAAATAAAACTTAGAATTGGATAAAAAAAAAATCATCATAGTTTGGAAGTCCGCAACGATAGTCGTACGTTTTCCATACAATGTCAGCAAAAAAAGTTTAACCGATTCAAAAATAAGAAGGGTGCTAAGTTGTATTTCGATAGGTCATTCACCCCACGTCAGATTGTCCAAAGTTACAGATCTGCCCTGTATATAGGTATGATTTTCAATATGTACCATCATTACCATACTTTAATCAATTAATTTATTTATTTTGCAAAATTTAACAAAAACTTATAATCTTTATAATCTTCCTTTTAAATTATGCAAATAATTATTTATGCTTGTATTCAAATTAAAATATAGTTTTATGAAGCCGTCGACATTTTTTTTTAAATCTAAATTAAAATTAATGATTTCTTAGATCACACTTATATTAAAGGTTAACGAAAAATTTCAACCGCCATTTTGTAACTGCCATCATGTGAGACGTACACACGATCCTAAAATACTGTACCATTTGTACATATTTTTAGAACTTAAATATTAATCATTTATTTTTGTAATTTTAATTTATAATTCTTATTCTTGGTGTTGATTTATTTTTTCTTATTGTTATTTTCTTTTATTTTTTATTTTTAAATTCATATCATTTGTGACGTCACTGCCAGTTGAAACTGAAAACCAGCGTTATAACATTAAGCTGAGTTCCGACTGATTTGTGATGAAAACTTATTTAATCCATGTTTTTTTTTATTATTATTATTATTTAATTTCTGCAATTGTAAACCTGTTTTCGTTACAAATAAACGATGTCTATGTCATTAAAATCGGTTCATTCGTTTTTCGTTAACAAAAAAAATAAAAATACAAACTGGAAATATATTTTATTTTAATTACTGTAATACATATTTGTAATACATTTATAAAACGACTTTCTCGACGACACGACTCGCCTTCAAGCTGATACGACCATCTGAAAAATTAAAAAAAAATAAATTAGAAAAAAAAATGTTTAAAAAGGCGAAATAGTAAAAAAAAATTTGAGAGGTGTCATGAGACATCCGAATAGAACGAAGTTACTTTCAATTAAAAGATATCTTATAATTTTTCTTCCTAAAGTAACGCGCGGTAAGGAACGTGTTTTAAAAGATTTTGATCACAGCGTCATCTAGCGATAATCATCTAAAACAAAATACTGTCGTGACAACTTTTCGTAAGATTTTTTTCCGTCTAGCCCCCTTTCACAACGCGCGATAAGAAACTTCGTTCCAACAATCAATTTTAAGAGAACATACGAGAAAAAGTATAAAAACTAGTAAACATTAATTTATCACAACTATGCCTTTAACTAAATTTCTAACATATCTATAATTTTAATAACCCTATGTCACTATGTCAGGACTATTGTTGCCAATAAGCCTGACATAGTGATAATAGATCGGGGTGCGCATCGGGCGGTGCTGATCGATATCACCATTCCACATGACGAGAACCTTGTGAAGGCAGAAAAAGAAAAACTGCTAAAATATTTGGACCTGGCCCACGAGGTGACCGACATGTGGCGTGTTGAATCGACCATCATTGTTCCGATCGTTGTATCTGTGCACGGTCTAATAGCGAAAAGCTTCGACCGTCATCTAGAGAAGCTTTCGCTCCCCAGCTGGGTAAAGGGCCTAATTCAGAAGGCGGTCGTTCTTGACACGGCACGTATTGTGAGGAGGTTCCTCTCTCTTGAGCCCTGACCACTGATGGCTTGGGTCGTAGACCCCGTCTCCAGTGGCCCTCTGCTTTTTTTATATTGTATTTTTAAATTTATTTTCTTGTGATTGTTTTTTTAAAGATATAATGTAAAAAATGAGCAAATAAATGAATATAGTATTTTAATAATAAATAATTTAAAATTTTACTTACCAAAAAGCAAACCAAAAACACACAAACAAAAACTAATCACCAAAAAACACAAACCTTAAATTCACACAAAACATTAAATAACACAAAACATGCATAAATAATATCCACTGAAAAACACTTTTAAACTAATTTTTACCAAAACCATTAAAACACACACAAACATGCTAAAAAACAGACTAAAAAACTAAAAAAATACCTTCAGAAATAATCTTAATACTAAAAACTTATTAAATACAAGCTTTTAAGATCCTGGATATCATGTATCAGTAGAGTGATAGCTAATACAAGTAAAACGAGCACAAACACGACGGGTCTATCTTGTTTAGTACAAGAGTTCCTATGACCACCGAATTCATCATCAGATCAGCGCCATTTTGTCATATTATTGCATTGTCACGTGATATACATAATATGCGTCCCACTTTAAATTATCTCGCGTAACTTTGTCTATGTTACGAATGGAATTTAGTTAGTGCAATGTGCTTTACGACATCACATCAAAAACATATAAAATGATGAGTGTTTCTCTACTATATCATGCATGTATTATACATATAAACCTTCCTCTTGAATCGCTCTATATATCAAAAAAAGCCGCATCACAATCCGTTGCGTAGTTTTAAAGATATAAGCATACATAGAGACAGCGTGAAGCGACGTTCATAGTATCTTATGATTCAGTACAGTTTATTCTGATGCTAGAAATTGCCTGTTTTCTACTAAAACCGGATGTTGTTATCAACTACTGTATGTACTATATGATTATGTACCGTGACAGTGCTTTTTAAAATTAATTATTTCTGTAAAATGACCTTCATTCTCAGTTGGCAGAGCATAACCAAAAAATAATGATTCAATAGAAGTAAATAGTATACAGCAGAGCTTCACGCTGTCTCTATGTATGCTTATATGGGTGGGCAATCTAACGTTTGCATTTTGAACTACTGTTTATTTAGAGAATGACAGCTCAAATGTCATTCAAATTGTGTTCATAATTTAGTTAAAGGTTTGACATTTACGAAATGGGATGCTATACGCTTGAACAAAATTGGGAAATATTGAAAAGTTACTTCCAAAGTGGTAAGTCTTCAGTCCAAACTGTAAGAAATGTGTGTGTGTGTCGGATGAAGCCCATTTTCACCTCGGAGGCTATGTCAATAAGCAAAATTGTCGCATCTGGGGGTCGGAAAATCCACACGTCACCATTGAGAAGTCAATGCACCCACAAAGAGTTACGGTTTGGTGTGGGTTTTGGTCCGGCGGCATCATTCGAAAATGAGCAAGGAGCCGCCGTTACGGTCAATGACGAGCGTTACCGTGCCATGCTCAACGAATTTTTGTTTCCAAAAGTTGAAGAGTATGACATGGACGACATTTGGTTTCAACAGGATGGCGCAACATGCCACACAGCAGAAAAATGCAAACTTTATATGGCCCACCCCTTATCTTTAAAACTACGCAACGGATTTTACTTTTTGATGGACTTCCAAAAAGGGGATACTTAATTCGTTTTTTGATATATATTTTTTGTTTGTTCCATCATAACTTTTTTGGGTGGACCGATTTCAATAATGTGGTCTTATTTTTTTTAAGATTGAAGAAATGCCAAAACAACCTCAAGTGATCTCGCGCACCGACACTCACATCAGCTGTCTGACGATCGTTTTGCAAGAATTTAAAATTTTTAATTTTGCGTTTACAATTATAGTCGTGGTGGCCGAGTGGTTGAAGCGCTTGCCTTCTATACGGGAGGTCGCGGGTTCAAAACCGGGCGGCTTGTACCTCTAAATCTTAATATGAAAAAGATTTATGTTCAATTTTTCACAACACCACTGGCTAAAATATCGTGAGGAAACCTGCATGTCGGAAAAGGGTTCTAAAAATCCTTTGAAGATATGTGAAGTCCCCAATCCGCACTGGGCAAGCGTGGTGGACTATGCCTAACCCCTCTTCGGAGGAGACCTGAACTCAGCAGTGGGCAGTAATGGGTTGTTACAGTACAGTACAGTTTACTAAGACACCACTTTATTTATTTACAATATTGTATTTCGTCGTATATGACCATCAACTACCACGACCCTTTATAATGATTGTTAAATTATTATTAAAGTATAATTTAAAGTACAATTATGTTTTTACTTGAACTGAAGATCAGAGTATTGTCGTAATTATTTTAATAATCATTTACAATGTTAACTTAACCCTGACTAGGTTATATGTAAAGTTGGTTGAATCTTTTTCATCTTTATACGCTGATATCTTTAGTTTGAGTGAACCGATTTGGATGACTATTTTTTCATATGAAAGATGATAGTTGTAGTAGTATTATATTATTTTCCATATATTCATTGCGTTTTATACTCGATTCGACATTTTCGATATTTTCATACGGAACCCTAATTTTTTTGAAAATAAAATATAGCCAACCTTCCTCGATAAATGGACTTTCCAATAGTGAATTTTTGAAATCGGACCAGTAGATCCTGAGATTAGCGCGTTCAAACAAACAACAAACTAAACAAACAAACTTCAGCTTTATAATATTAGTATAGATATATGATGAAAAATGTAGCTTTAATGGACATGATTTCACGATTTGATGTGCGTGTTTGCGGATTTATCCCCGCATAACTTAAGTTTAGGTAAACCGATTTGGATAATTCTGTTTTATATGAAAGATGATATTTGTAGTGGTATCATATGAAATTTTTGTGATGATCGTACAAGAACTTTTGGAGATATGATAAAAAATTTAGCTTTAATGGATTTCACGATTTTATGTGCATGTATGTGTTTTTTTTCTCGATAAACCGATTTCATATATTCTTTTACCAATTAGGAGCTACGTTTTTATAATTATCATAACATAAATTATAATATGTAATTCTAAAATTAAATTACTGTATGGAACCAACGCGGTCATCCACGGTCCGTTTCCGGAACACTTTTTTGCCACGCACCATCCGGCTATGGAATGAGCTCCCCTCTACGGTATTCCCAGAGCGCTATGACTTGTCCTTCTTCAAACGAGGCTTGAGGAGTGTCCTTAAAGTTAGGTCGTAGGTAGCGACCCCTCTATGTCCCCTGACATTGCAGAGGTTCATGAGCGACGGTAACCACTTACGATCAGGTGGCCCGTTGGCTCGTCTGCCTACATGGCAATAAAAAATAAAATAAAAACAAAACATAATTTTCGAACTGCGCAATAATTTTATACTGTTTATCAACGACATGATTACCTCTATTTAAATGTCGGTCAATTATTTCTGCATAGTTTACTATTTAATTGATAAATAATGTAATTTTTGTTCTATAAGCAAAAACCTCAATTTAGTTTCATTTGTGTATAAATAATTAAAAATAGATTACCCTACAAAATTATAGTACACTAGCGGACTCGAGAACTTCGTCTGCGTCACTTTCAAATAAAAGGTAGCCTATGTTCTTTCTCAGGGTCTAAAGATTGTCTGTGCCAAATTTCATCAAAATCGGTTGAGAGGTTTAAGCGGGAAAGCGTAACAGACAATTACTTTCGCATTTATAATATTAGTAGAGATAAAACAGTTTTATAATGTAGTCTCAATCATAGATTTATTTATACGAGAAAGATCACTAAAGTCGTGAGTGAGAGAGATAGCAGTCGAAAATTACACGAGTAGAAAAGAGACAATATAGCCTATAACCTTGGATTCCTCGATAAAAGTACATTCCAACAGTGAAATAATTTTTGAAATCGGAGCAGTAGATCCTGAGATTAGTGCGTTCAAACAAACAAACAAACAAACAAACTCTTCAGCTTTATAATATTAGTATAGATAGTATAGATTTTTTTTTTATCCAATTCCTAAAATAAAAGTGGTTCTAAGTTTTATTTCAACAAGTCATTCACCTCATGTCAGATTGTCCAAAGTTACAGATACACCCAGTATATAATGTAATGTGAAAATATACAAGGTGGATACTTTAGGTAATAATAAAAGAGTTCTTGTACTTTTAAAATTACAAACAGACATTATAATTTTATATATTTGTATAGATATAGGTCAGTATAGAAAATAATAACGGTCGTTTCCGCAAATGAATTAAAATTGCAAATATTTTTTATTCCTATTTGCAATGCTAATAGTAAATGCCAAGTTTAAATACTTGTTTTTAATTATATCTTGCAGAATAAAATAATAATTTATTTAGACTAATGTTGGATGCTATAGGATCCAATAAAGAAAAGAATTATTGTTTGTTAGTCAAAGTCAAAGTCAAATCATTTATTTTCAAAGTAGATGTGGACACACATACATTTTGAAAGTCAAAAATAAAATCAATAGTTCGCTAAAATTACGCCTCCGTCCTGAGAAGAACCGGCGCAAGAAACTCAGCGGACATGTCTTTTTTTTTATTTAAATATATTGTTTTTTTTTTAACTTTATAATTCATTGAAACAATGAAAAAATTCTAAAATTATAGAACATGACCACTCTCCTCTATGGCTAGAACAGAAGTGAAATTTGACATAGAATTGAATTTAGTTTTCCATAGCGCGAGACAGAGCCATCGCGAAAACTAAAAAGTTTGAATATAAATAAAATATAACAAGTTTTGTATGTTCAATATGGATTGAACACTAATATTAAAAAGAGAAAAACTTTGTTTGTTTGTTTGTAATAGGGTCAAAAACTGCTAAACTTTTTTAAAAATTCTTTCACCATTTAAAAGCTTCGTTATCTTCGAGTAACATAGGCTAGAAAATAGAGATCCGTACCAAAACTTCAATAATGTAAACCAAGGTGTGAACGAAATACCCAAAAACTTTCTTACATCGCGTGCGCTGCGAAAACTATTGATTATAGAATAAAATGATGTACTACAGGTTTGTAGGTCTTATTAAAATAAAACAGTGTTGATTGAAGCCCTTTTTGACGCAGACGAAGCTGCGAGAATCAGCTAGGTAGTCTATACTAAATATTATAAAGAGGAAAGATTTGTTTGTAATGAATAGGCTCCGAAACTACTGAACCGATTTCAAAAATTCTTTCACCTTTGGAAAGCTACATTATCTCCGAGTAACATAGGCTATATTATATTTAAAAGAAATTGGGGATCCTTACTAAAACTCCAATAATGTAACATAAGGTGTAAAAAAATGACCTGAAAAATTAAGACCTTACGTCGCGTGCGCTGCGAAAACTATTGATGATAGAACAAAATGATGTACTACGGGTTTTTAGGTCTTAGTAAGACAAACAAAAAAATCCACGAGAGTATATATCTAACTATCATAGTTTAGTCACAATAACCGCTTTTATGATTATAAAAATAATATTTCGTCCCAAGATTGGACTTAACGTTAAATGAGTATCGTTATAAAATATTAACCCTTATCCAAATTAAGTATTTTGTTATCAAGAGTATTAATGTAGAAGTAAATTTATTTTTGTTTCAATCGGACTTTTCGTTTAGAAGTTATCACGAGTATAAAACGCAACGAATATAGGGGTGCACTTCGCGCCGCGCAAATAATAACGCGACGGCATTGCGAGTACTGTTTGAACCCCTTTGTAACGCAGACGAAGTTGCGAGGATCAGCTAAGTAGTATAATATAAATATAAAGAGTTTGAGCGCTCTAATAAATTTTTACAAATAGGTTGGCATACGATTTTGATCAAGAATAAAAAATATGAGACGACAATAAAGTAAACAACACAAGTTTTAGAACTAATGTCACGTGTTGAATTTTGGCACTTACCATATACTAGGCAGTAAAGAAACCAATTCTGGTGCGGGTGCCATTTAAGTCATAAATGACCTTGTGAAATGATTAATTTGATATAAGTCGTAATGAATATCATGATTTTTTTCGTTTTTTTGTAATCTATCAAGTTATGTTAATTTATTTAAGTATTAATTATTGAATTTAAACACGTAGTTATATTAATTTTCCTTGATATATACTTAATAAATATCAAAATTGTATCTTTAAAATGATTTTGAGCGACTCCCAATAAGGATGAGGAACTCAATACGACTGTATTTAATGTTTGTTACCATAACTTTAGTTTAATTGAACCGATTTGGACGATTCTTTTTTTGTTACAAAGCTGACACTTTGAGACGTAATCTCATATAAATATGATAAAGAAATGATTGGTAGTTTTTCTGCAATTCTTCAAAAATGCACTCAGTTGTTATTATGTTTGTACTTTTGCAACAAATTTGTTGACTCAAATATTTGTCGATTTTTAGGAGACATTTTATTATGTTGTCGCTTATGCAGTTGTCTGATGTTTTTCAGCAGCAAAAGTACTACGCATACGCTGGCGTTTTTCGACGTTTTACGACGCGTAATGCGTAACAGTGTGCCAGAGGCCTAAACCTGATTCTTATTGCCATATAAACTAACGGGCCACTTGATCTCAAGTGGTTACCGTCGCTCATGGACCTCTGCAATGTCAGGGGACACTGAAGGGTCCCTACTTAACTTTAAGGACCTTAAGCCTCGTTTGAAGAATTATATTTAGTCGTTTCATGCAGTGTGAACGGGGTCTTCACTATTTAATTAACTGAGTGGTCTCGATATTTCAACGTTGTTGCAAACGTCATGATCACGAGAAGACTGGATACTGCGGGTAGATTTACCAGCAAACAAATCTGTGTACCCTCTGTCTCGTTCGCTTTTGGGTAGTACCATTCGTCAAGTACCATACCGTCATGTGTTCCAATGGTACTACCGAAAAGTGAACGAGAAAGAGGGTAGACAGATTAGTTTGCTCGTAAATCGACCCGTAGTATCTGGTCTTCTCGTGATCATGTAGTTAGTAACAACGTTGAAATATCGAGACTCAATTAAATATCATGGTAAGAACCCGTTCATAATGCATGAAAGTAATGTAGAAAATCGCGAGTGTTTGAATAAGTTTATATTTAATCGTTTAATAAAATCATGCAGACTTACCTTTGCCCAAAAACCCAGTCCCACCAGTGATAAACACACTCTGATTCGTATAAAACTCCTGGATTTGAGTCTTATTATTTATACCCTTAGTCAGTTTCCTCTTTTCTTCTTCTTTTGCGTCTACCAAATCTTCTTCTCCGTAGCAATTGTTGAGTTGATTTGCCGAAACAAATTCGTGGTCTTCAGAGAAGTCTAGGATTGGTGCTGTTGGGTTCATAGCCTGGTTTTCGACGTCTGCTATTCTAACTGAGTTTTCTAGTTCCTGTGGAAAAATGAGAATGATTTTTTTGATGACAGAAAAGTACTGGATTCTGTTTTCATCCGGATGGTGAGTGTGAGCGGTTGGAGGTTTTAATGCGGTTCAATTCTCATATATCTAACCCGCGGGTGTAAAGCTGAAGAGTTTGTTTGAACGCGCTAATCTCAGGAACCACTCGTCCGCTTTGTAACATTATTTCATTGTTGAAGTCTATGATTATCGAGGAAGGCTTCTATAATGTAACTATGTAAGTTTGGGTGGAATTTTGCAAGCTAAAGACAAACTACCTGGTTTTTGTTTGATATGATATTTTGCACGCAGATGTATATCGCGTGACAATGCTGATCTGACGATGGCTTCGGAAGGTGGTCATATATCGCTTCGGAACTCATGCACTAAATAAGATAGACCTGTCGTGTTTGGGCTCATTTTAATTGCCTTGGCTAACACTCTACTGATACATGCTATTCAGGATCTTAAAAGCTTGTATTTAAAGTTTTTTTTTGCAGTGATTACACTTACATGCAAGTTGTCCTGTAATTCTTTGCTCAGATTTCTGACATGCTCCAGTTCCCTAAGCTGTTTTTCAGTTGGTTTCCCGTAGACGTCAATATCGATCTTCTTACCAGCTTTCTGGGCTTCTACCCACTTTTCCAGCCTTTCTGACACTGGCCCCGTCTGGGTGAATAGCGAGTCTTCCACTCCGAAGTTCATCTGGAATGAAAGAAAGACTGTAAGTGTTGAATGAAAGAAAAAGTGTAAATTTGGGACTTGCTTGTGCAATTTTGTTTTGCGAGGAGAATCTTTTCACGGTTAAATAATTTATTTTAAAGATAGCTTCGGACTGGTTTATCTTATTTAGTACAAGAGTTCTTAGGACCACCTTCCGAATCCATCATCAGGTCAGCGCTATTTTGACATATTGCATTGTCAACTTCCAGGTTCCGGATTGAGCTGACATTTTAAACGCAGATGTATATCGCGTGACAATGCAATAATATGACAAAATGGCGCTGATCTGATGATGGATTCCGAAGGTTATAAGAACTCTTGTACTAAACAAGATAGACCAAGTTTGGGCTCGTTTTACTTGTATTAGCTAGCACTCTACTGCCCGGGGCGATACGTGAGCGACAATCGCGAACGCGTCCTGTCACCCCTACCAGCCTCGTGCCGGGTTCTGTCCCTGGCCGGTGATCGGATGTCGAGCGTGAGTGGCGGGAGGTTTTGGTGCGGTTCAACTCCCACATACCTTACTCGCGGGGAGAGTGGAAGTCCGGCGATTTCCTCCCGTCACAAAAAAAAAAGTACTCTACTGCTACATGATATCCAGGATCTTAAATTTATTTAAAAAGTTTTTTTTTAATTATTAAATAATGAAGACGTACCTTGTCTTCCCCAATGTCAAGTTAAACTAAAACTCAATACAACACTTTGATTTAATTTAATTAAGTAATTAACATAAAAACTGAACTAGGAATTGTATGTAAATTTGTATACAATAAAGGTCATATCCGTCTTTAATATATACGGAATAAATGAACCACATTTGAATTTGAACTTGTGGTTCAAAAGAACCTTTTTACATGTAGATTCATATGACACTGCATTAAAATCATGTATGAAATCAAGTAGCTTGTTCTGTCTCTATGTATGCTTATATCTTTAAAACTACGCAACGGATTGTGATGCGGTTGTAATAGATGTCGTGATTTAAGAGGATGGTTTATGTGTATAATATATGTATGATATAGTAGAGAAACACTAACACGCAAAGGATCCAACTTGTATTACAATCATATTGAGCTTTTTTTTGAGTTGGAGGAAATAGCCGGACTCCCACACGCCCTGCGAATGTGATATGTGGGAGTTGAACCGCACTAAAACCTCCAACCGCTCACACTCAGCGTCCGAACCCCGAATGAGGCCAGAACCCAGCACGGGGTTATGAGGGACGGCGCGACGCGTTACGCCCACGGCACTCTTTCCCGTCGCGCCGTCCCCTAAATAAGCACATTGCGCTAACTGAATTCTCCATTCGTGTCGAAGACGAAATGGCGAGGGTCAGCTAGTGATATATGAGATGTATATTTTTGTAAATGTAAAATTTAATGTTTATGACTGATTTCTAAAAAGGAGGTTATCAAATCTACTTTATTGTTTGAATCGACTTGGGTGATTAATTTCGAACGACTTCCTAAAAGAAGTTAACTGTTTATATTTTTATGATTAACCTTACATAACCTAAGTTTGGGTGGACCGGTTTTAATGATTCTTATATTCCAGGTCACGGTCGTCATGGGGTCTAAGTTTTTAAAGATCGATCATATACTTTGATCAGTATTCCAAATCGAAAAGACTCTTGTTAAAACTCGAGAACAACTGAACCGATTTGGCTAATAGATATTGTAGGAAATCAAAAGCTGCCAGGGAAAAGAAAACTTCAGAACAAGAAAATTGCACCGTTAATTTAAAAAGTAAATTTACAAATGAGGTTTTAATCATTGTAATAAAACTATTTATAGATGGCGCTTTAGTTACATTCAGTCGCCTACAGGTATATTAAATATATAAATACAATACATATGTAAATAGGTCCAAACAGTGATATAATTTACGACGCTCTTATTTATCCATCTTATGTGACGCAGACGAAGTTTCGGCCGTCGAGCCAACTAGTCTACATATAAACTTACTAGGTGACCCGCGCAACTTCGTCTGCGTTACAAAGGGGTTCAAAAATTGTAGCCTATGTGTTATTCTGATGTATAAGCTATATTGTGGTAAAGTTTCATTCAAATCCATTCAGTAGTTTTTACGTGAAAGAGTAACAAACATACATCCATACATCCATACATACAAACTTTCGCCTTTATAATATTATTATGATTCAGACACTCGCGGTTTTCTATAATACTTTCATGTCACATTCACTCGCGGGTTCATGCTCAGAGAGTCTTGTAGATACAGTGAGTGTGGTGTGTCGTGATGTGAGTTCGAGTTCCAGTGGTACTACCCAAAAGCGAACGAGAAAGAGGGTAGACAGATTGGTTTGCTCTTAAATCGACCCGCAGTATCCAGTCTTCTCGTGATCATGACGTTTGCAACAACGTTGAAATATCGAGACAACTCAATTAATTAAATATCGTGGTAAGAACCCGTTGAAAATGCATGAAAGTCTACATATAAATATTTAAGTCTAAGATAGGAAATGAACAATATCATATATTTATATTTGAAGTCACGTTCATACACGGAAATATAAAATATTATAATTTAGCAATGTCATTGAAAATGCAACCAATCTTGCTTGTCAAGTAAAACTAATTAAGCAAAATCTAATACATATTATAAAGGCGAAAGTTTCTATGTATGGATGTATGTTTGTTACTCTTTCACGTAAAAACTACTGAATGGATTTGAATGAAACTTTACCACAATAAAGCTTATACATCAGAATAACACATAGGCTACAATTTTTGATAATAATCTAGACGGGACGAACCTGAAGTCCACGCGAACGAAGTCGCGGGTAAAAGCTAGTAACATCTAAAAATATAACTTATTTTGAGAATATAATTGACGTCATTGATAAAACTACGTTAAGAAGCAAAAAACACAGTATAAAACAAAGTCGCTTCACGCTGTCTCTATGTATACTTAAATCTTTAAAACTACGCAACCGATTTTTATGTCGCTTTTTGACCGACTTCCAAAAAGGAGGAGGTAATTCATCTGTATTTTTTTTCAATGTAACCTTCATAACTTTAATTTGGGTGAACCGATTTGAATGATTCTGGTGTCAGATGAAAGGTCGTTATAAAATAGGGCCCATTTATTTTAAGATCGATCTAGTACTTTTGGATCTGTGTTTAAAAATGTGTGTGTAAATTTCGCGATTTGTTATGCGTCTTTGTGTATATTTATTTCTGTTTGAACTGATTTTGATGATAGGAAGCAGACACTTTATCTTATATCAGTTTATCCCCGCTACTCAGCAGTCAGGTCTGTAGTTCCGTGTTGGGTTATATCAGGAGAACTATGGACCAAGTTTTCAGCTTGCCTCATATATCTACACAAAAATTAGCACTAGCTTTCATACTGTACTATACCAACCCATTTCTGCCCACTGTTGGGCTCAGGTCTCCTCACGCTTGCCCAATGCGGATTGGGGACTTCACATATCTTCAAAGGATTTTTAGAACCATTTTCCGATATGCAGGTTTCCTTCACCGTTTTTAGCCAGTTGTGTAGTGAAAAATTGCACATAAATCTTTTTTCCCATTTATATTTAGAGGTACAAGCCGGATTTAAATCCGCGACCGTACTGAAGGAAGCGCTTCGACCACTACCCCACCACGACTTCATACTACTTAATATCAATTTACGAAAGGTTCAAAAACAACTTGTTTTCGCTTTGTTTGTCTGTTTGTTTCATTTAGGTATTCCTAAATCGTTTTCACAATAAAGTTGAAGTCAATAAACTCATGTACAATACAGAGGAAGGTCAAAGTCGTGAGAAATTAAAAATAATTTGGATCTTAATTACATTGTTCTTTAAATAATTGCATCAAAAACCATTCGCTTAATTCGTACTGTACTGTAACACCCCATTACTGTGGACTGCTGGTCTCCTCAGTAGAAGGATCAGGTATGGTCTACCACGCGACCACAATGCGGATTGGGGACTTCACATTTATTTAAAGAATTTTTAGAATCCTTTTCCGATCAACAAAAGTATGAACAGACAGCCCATCACATCCTCTGGGAGTGCAATCTATGGCATATGGAATGCGTCACTATGTTAAATTCCTTACAAGTAGCGTCTAGAGTCGTTTATTACACGGATTTTGTAGCATCCAGCGCAAATTTCCGTGCATTCAATCGTTTTTGCCATAACTATTATTGGCATCCTAAATAGTACAACAGCTCACCGCATAGGTCCAATAAATTTAATAAAATGTCCGTGGTGCTTGTCTCAATTCTGGCGTAATGCATCTTTTAATGTTATTTTATTGTCTCCCGGTTAGCGAGAAGGGAAGTCGAAACTCATGTTTTCCTACTCCTTCTATAATCTTCTGATTAAATTCGTTGCGGGGTCAAGACAAGTTATCCTTCCCTCGGGTTTTCCTGGGCTTCACTGCTCAGAGTCATTACGATGGTCGCCACTGTGGATACAGGAGTTACAGTGGTGGGAGTGAGAGGTGGGTAAAAAATAAATCCTTTTCCGATATGCAGGTTTCCTCACGATGTTTTCCTTCACCGTTTTTAGCTAATGGTGTTGTGAAAAATCGCACATAAATCTTTTTCACATTTAGATTTAGAGGTACAAGATTTTGAACACGCGACCTCCCGTACGGAAGGGAAGCTTCAACCGCTACCCAACCACGACTTTTCGACCGTAGATATGCTTTTTATGTTCGTTCACAAATAACTTCGTCATTCATAAACCGATTTTAATGATTCAATCACTCTATCTGCTAAGCCGCATCACAATCCATTGCGTAGTTTTAAAGATATAAGCATACATAGAGATCATGAAGCGACTGTTTTAAACTATATAGTGACTTGTTAATTTTTGATCTGAGTGTGAATTGAAACATTGTTAAACATCCAATTATGTCTACATACTCATATTTTAAATTAAAACTTAACTCTACTTAGTTGTAAAGTGCAAAAAACTATACTGATGTAATTTGAGCTCTTGTTACAATGTTTGTAGACGTAGTTCTAGAATATTTGGTTTTTATTCTAGAACCTTCGATAGACAAGGTAAACAACAATGATACTTCGATAAGTTAAAACAGGGCCGAATTTAGATGTATTTAAAATTACCCCCCAATACAGGATGGCGCGACGGGTAGGAGTGTCGAGTGCGTAACACGTCGTACCGTCCCTCATAACTCCGTGCTGGGTTCTGACCTCAGCCGGGGTTCGGACGCTGAGTGTGACCGGTTGGAGGTTTTAGTGCGGTTCAACTTCCACATATCACATTCGCAGGGCGTGTGGGAATCCGGCTATTTCCTCCAACTCAAAAAAACTCAGTATGAATGTAATACAAAATACATTTTTTTAAGGAAAAACATGAGAGGTGTCATGGGACACCCGAATAGAACGAAGTTCCTTTCGATTAAAAGATATCTTATAATTATTTTTCCTAACGTAACGCGCGATAAGGAACGTGTTTTAAACGATTTTGATCACAGCGCCATCTAACAATAATCATCTAAAACAAAAATAAGGAACGTGTTTTAAAAGATTTTAATCACAGCGCCATCTAGCGATAATCATCTAAAACAGAAAAAGTGTCGTGACAACTTTTTCATAAGAATTTCCGTCTAGCCCCCTTTCGATAACGCGCGATAAGGAACTTCGTTCCAATATAAAATACGTAAATAAATGAATGAACATCTATTTTAGAGTACCTACATGTTAAAAATTTTAATCGAATCAAAAATGCTTTAATTTAATATTTCAACAGTCAGTCATTCAACTAATTTTCACACAACATTAAGACACTAGCAAGTGGACCTATCATCATCATCATCATCAGCTTATAGACGTCCACTGCTGGACATAGGCCTCCCCCAAACCTCGCCACATCGACCGGTCCTGCGCCTCCCGCGATCTTGACCAGATCGTCGGTCCATCTTGTGGGGGGTCTACCAACGTTGCGCTTACCGGTTCGTGGACCTATGACCCCCCACTAAATTCGGCCCTGGTTGCTATCCAAGCTCTTAATTGACAAATATTTGCTCAACAAACAATATAAATACGTCAACATTTTCTATCAACGTTTACATAACCTTGGTAAACCTTCGCGTTTGTATCAAAAAAGGATGTGGAATGAAAAAAACATGGTTGATCAACACCATATATAAAGAAGTTATCATTTGACAAGCTATATATTTACTTGCACTTGTAACTATGTAAGTTCGGGTTGCAAGTTAAAGACAAACTTTCCGGTTTCCGATTGAGCTGACATTTTGCACGCAGATGTATATCGACAATGCAATAATATTACAAAATGGCGCTGATCTGATGATAAATTCGGAAGGTGGTCATAGGAACTCCTGTACTAAATAAGACATGTGTTTGGGCTCGTTTTACTTGTATTAGCTAGCACTCTACTGCTTAAAATTATTTTGGAACGAAGTTCCTTATCGCGCGTTGTGAAAGGGGGCTAGACGGAAAAAAATCTTACGAAAAAGTTGTCACGACACTTTTTTTGTTTTAGATGATTATCGCTAGATGACGCTGTGATGAAAACATTTTGAAACAATTCCTTATTTTGTTTTATATGATTAATGCTAGATGGCGCTGTGATCAAAATCTTTTAAAACACGTTCCTCATCGCGCGTTACGAAAGGAAATAATTTTTATGAGATACGTTTTAATCGAAAGGAACTTCGTTCCATCCGGGTGTCCCTTGAGTTTAGTTTTTTTACTTTTGTATATTTTTTTTGCAAATATATTACATATCTTCAGTAAAATTTTCAACTTTAATAAATAATTTGAAATACTTTTGAGGACAGTCCACGCCTTTACCAGTATCAGATGTAAAACAAGTTTAACATTATTTCCTTGTAAAACTAGTTTAAGCGAAGATACTTGGCCTTTTGAATAGACTAGTGACCGCTACCTGGCGGTAAAGAATGCAGTGCGTAACGCGTCTTGCCGATATACATCTGCGTGCAAAATGTCAGCTCAATCGGAAACCGGGAAGTTTGTTTTAACTTGCAAGATTCCACCCGCACTTACATAGTTACATCCAGTGTAAGTTAATATAAAGCTTGTAAAAATAACAAAGGTATAATAACCTTCAAACAGATTAATCAGAAAGATGTTATCAAATATAAATCGCATTTAATTTGATTAATGAAACTTGCTAAACAAGATTAATGATCCATTGAAATCTAAAGTGTTCTAAAATAGATTAATATTTATATCTACTGTTACATTCAATGAAATATTACTAGATTTATTATATTACTAGCTTACTTTCAACTTCATTAAGAAATCAGTTAGTGCAGATCAATGTGCTTGCGACATCACATCAAAACAGTTAAAATGATGAGTGTATCTCTACTATATCATGCATGTATTATACACATAAACCATCTTTGTTTGCACGTACATGTATAGGCCAAACAAAACGTGCGATTTCTACAAGACTCAAAGAGCACATCAGAGCGATTAAAAACAATGAACCGCATAAATCGGCGATCGCAGAGCATGTGCTCGACTCGGGTTCCAATCACTGGATACAATTACATAATCCTCAGGTACTATCTTCTGAACGTCGTTACGTACCAAGGATGGTTAAAGAAACTATCGAGATTTCAAGACATAGCATTTTTAACAGGGGTGACAGCTTCAGATTATCGAGTATGTGGAATCCAGTGCTAAACACAACAGTCACTAAGGGTTCATGTTCAGGGAGTCTTGTAGATACAGTGAGTGTGGTGTGTCGTGATGTGAGTTCTAGTTCCAGTGGTACTACCCAAAAGCGAACGAGAAAGAGGGTAGACAGATTTGTTTGCTCTTAAATCGACCCGCAGTATCCCGTCTTTTCGTGATCATGACATTTGCAACAACAACGAAATATCGAGACAACTCAATTGATTAAATATCGTGGTAAGAACCCGTTGAAAATGCATGAAAGTATTCAAGATTTAAGCATAGATAGAGACAGTGTGAAGCGCTTTATACTATGTCTTGATATTTAAAACTATTGAAACATTCTCATAATAATAAAGTATTACATTAATTATCAACTTTCTTAAATAAATTGTGTAATTATTTATTTTATTCTTTTGTTTTAATGTCTAAGTTCGTTGACCACTCTTAGTTAGTAGAAAGTCCAGTATTTAATGTATTCAGAGGCCTTATATTTTTTTGTTACTATGGGCTATTAAGATCTACGCACATTTAGTACACATTTTCCGTGAGGTACTTTTTGACCAACTTCCAAAAAGGAGTTTATCACTGACTGTTGTTGTGTTTGTGGCCATATATCTTAAGTTTCAGTGAACCGATTTCGACGGTTTTGTTTTGATAAAAAGTAGAGATAATTTTCTATGAATTTTATAAAGATCAGACTATTTTTACCATTCTTGAAACATGGAAGTCGGTCGTTAACAATTTTGTTAAAATATTAATTAATTGAGTATGAGTAACGTAGTTAGGATATATGGGAGTTGAACCGCATTAAAACCACTCTCATATTCCGAGTCTTTCTATATTTTCTATAGAGGATATTTTTTTGGAACTGGAAGTATTTACTTACCTATTAATTTTACTGCATAAAGTAGTACATTTTGTAAGAAACAACACACACTTACATGGGCCGCAAACGAATATAAAAATGTTGCTCAATGCGTCAGAAACAGGCCAAATCTCAAATATGAATCACTTTTGAAACTTAATCAAAAATATTATTTATTCATTCCAGATTATCTCTAAAACTACTGAACCGATTTTGATGAAACTTGCACTGACAAATAGATAATTTACTAAAGAATAACTTGTACTACATTTTATCTGGTCAAATCATTATCCCTTCGTGACGCAGATGAAATAGTGGATCGTATAATGCTTTACGTAACTTGTCCTTCACAGAACTTCCTTATAACAATAATAATATATAAATAATAAGGCTAATTTGTAATCTGAAGCCATATTTATACTGCGTGTTGGTAATATATTAAAAAATCAATTAACACGTAAACATATAATATACAGGGTGTATGAAGACCACTCCCGAAAACGAAGGCTGGGTAGTGATACTTCGGATGTTAAGCTTTTTGCAAAAAAAAATATCGTCTGAATGGACCGTCTTCCTGTCTTATCATCACAGGTGTCACTAGTACTACCACCAGTCTTAGTTTCCGGGAGTGTTCTTAATACACCCTGTATATAGTTAAAAATGATGACATAAGTAATAGATATTTATACCAAAGATGAAAACCGACTTACATTTTTGGGAATAGCACAAAAATTACTTTTTAGTTTTTTATGAAATTAATAGACTTTTATGTTCTAAGTATCTGCTTTCCAACAAAAAAAGATTAATCGAAATCGGTTTATAGAAAAAAGAAATATACTGTCGCAAACACGAACAGCAAACTGTGAAATATTGTGCATTAAAAATGTACATTCTTGAATAAAATACAAAAATACTTGTTAGATCTTGAAAAAAAACATAACGACACCTTTAAAGTGAAAAATAATTATCGAAATCGGTTCACATACACTAAAGTAGGCTTACTGAATATAAAAATACAAATTTGTAGACTCATTAGGAAGTTGATTATTAAACGAAGAAAAACAATTGAATACAATTAATTTTCTGTACAAAGCAGCCGAGATCTATTTCCCGGATATCGGCATAGATTAAACAAAACAAATAATAATATATATTATAATATGTGATTTTATATACTATTGTTTCAAATCTACGACGTGTGTGGTCGTATAGAAATTATATCACTACACTAGTATAAAACAAAGTCGCTTCACGCTGTCTGTACGTATGCTTATATCTTTAAAACTACGCAACGGATTGTGATGCGGTTGTAATAGATGTCGCGATTCAAGAGGAAGGTTTATGTGTATAATACATGCATGATATAGTAGAGAAACACTCATCATTTTATAGGTTTTTCATGTGATGTAAGCTTTTTTGCTTTAATTGCAAATGGTGTCTGAATTCTTTTGTGACGCAAACGAAGTCTTTTTTTTTTCAAAAAATAAGACACATTTTGAAACAAAACTCCAAAAGTAGGTTCTTGTTCTATTTATTCGACCGTTTTTACACACAAGAATAAACCCCTCTTCGGAGGAGACTTGAGCTCAGCAGTGGGCAGTAATGGGTTGTTACAGTACAGTACAATAAAAGTAAATAAAAAGATTTTGATTGGAAATCATGCAGAAATAAGGAGCTAACCAAGTAAAACGAGCCCTAACACGATGAGTATCTTGTATAGTACAAGAGTTCCTATGACAACTTCATCATCAGATCAGCGCCATTTTGTCATATAATTGCATTGTCACGCGATATACATCAGCGTGCAAAATGTCAGCTCAATCGGAAACCGGGAAGTGTGTCAAATTTAACTTGCAAGAATCCACCCGAACTTACATAGTTACATCCAGTGCAAGTTAAAAGCTTGTAAAATATAGTTTATAATTTCTTTTAAAAGTAATAGATAAAAACAGTTAACACTATGACTATGTATGAGCCGGTTTCTCCAAACTATTAAAAAAAACAGGATTTACCAGTCCTTTTATCAGTTTTTTATACAAATTATAATTTTATATCTTATACATAATGTATGATATAAAAAGGTTGTACCAAGGTCTTTGTCTATTATGTTGTTCAAATGTAAGTAATTTGCAATTTAGAGCAAAGTAAAATAAATAAGGACCTTGATTTTTTGATCAACTTCTCAAAACGAGGAGGTTGTCAAATTGACAGTATTTTACAAGCTTTTAAAAAACTTATACTGGATGTAACTATGTAAGTTCGGGTGGAATCTTGCGAGAAAAATTTGACAAACTTCACGATTGAATTGAAATTTTTTACGCAGATGTATATCGCGTGACAATGCAATAATATGACAAAATGGCGCTGATCTCATGATGGAGTCGAAAAGAATAGGAACTCTTGTGCTACACAAGATAGACCCGTCGTGTTTGTGCTCGTTGTACTTGTATTAGCTAGCACTCTACTGCTACATGATATCCAGGATCTTAAAAGATTGTATTTGATAAGTTTATTTGTAATTTTCTCAATAGGTATGGACGTGTTATGAAAAGGACTTTTGTGAAGAGTTCTTTAAATATTGAATTTATACCTAAATAAAATACTTCTAATACCTCTAATTAAATTATTTAAGGTTATTTTTACCTCATTTTTTGTTAATTATATTTATAAGTTTTTGTTACTTTACTAATTATTATTCAACACAGTAATTTAATATGAATGAGTTATTACTGGAAATTTATCATAATTATTGACGGACCACAAAAAAATATATCTTCGATGAAATTTCAGGTGTTTGTCTGTATGCTTGTACAACAAAATCCGACAAGATGTTCAAAACTTACCTATACGTAGGTTGAAGAAAACTATTGAAGAACGTCTGTGCAAGAAAGCCTACTATAAGGTCAATGATTACCTGGACGATTGCACAAAGTGGGAATGACTTGCTCGCCAAGGTCATTTCATTATCGTAATCGTTTTTTGTCTAATTCATGTTTTGTATAATATTCTTAAAATATTTAAAAAAAAAGTGCTCATAGTACTAAAAAAAGACATACCCGCTGAGTTTCTTGCCAGTTCTTCTCAGGACGGTGGCTACAATTATTATTTTTTGTGTCCGAACTGGTGGTAGCTTGTAACTTTTGACGTCAACAAGAATGAGTACGTCATCAATGTTGAATTTAAAGTATTTCATTTCATTTCAAAAATAAACTAGATACAAGACTAATCGTAAAAAAATTGGTAGTAAATTGGATGTAACTATGTAAGTTCGAGTGGAATCTTGCGAGCTAAATATGACAAACTTCCCGGTTTCCGATTGAGCTGACATTTTGCACGTAGATGTATATCGCGTGACAATGCTATAATAATTTAAAAAGTTTTCTTTCGTTGTGTATTTATTCCACCTACCCAGCAAGTGGGGTATGTGTAAGTTGAACCGCACTCAAACCTCCTGTCCTCACAGTCACCGAACCCCAGATGAGGACAGGACCCAGCACGGGATCGTATCGCCCCGATATATGACTTAATCATATTTAATGAGTGTTTTTTGCAATTAAATGCTACACTAGCTAATTAAAAACATTTATAGCATAATATAACACAACTAAGAAGTTGTTTGTTTCATGATTCTTTGAGATTAAAACATTTGTAGATGATCCAAATAAATAATAAAAACTTGAGAGGTGTCATGGGACACCCGAATAGAACGAAGTTCCTTTCGATTAAAAGATACCTTATATTTTTTTTTCCTAACGTAACGCGCGATAAGGAACGTGTTTTAAAAGATTTTGATCATAGCGCCATCTAGCGATAATCATCTAAAACAAAAAAGTGTCGTGACAACTTTTCGTAAGAATTTTTTCCGTCTAGCCCCGTTTTACAACGCGCGATAAGGAACTTCGTTCCAACAAACAAAAAATTACAGACGAATTGAGTACCACCTCCTTTTTGGAAAAAGGAGTCAAAAATAGTATTAATTGTATCTCGTTTCTCTTTGTAGAACAATTATAGTAATCACTACACAGTATAAAACAAAGTCGCTTCGCGCTGTCTGTATGTATGCTTAAATCTTTAAAACTACGCAACGGATTGTGATGCGGTTGTAATAGATGTCGCGATTCAAGAGGAAGGTTTATGTGTATAATACATGCATGATATAGTAGAGATACACTCATCATTTTATAGGTTTTTGATGTGATGTCGTAAGCACATTTTTCTGCGCATCGCCAATGTGATAAATTATTACATATGGTAATTAAATTTAATAATGGTGTAATCTTAGCTATGAATTATCAAGGGCATTATTTACTAAATAATACATAAACAGACAATTTGTAAAACAAATGAGTTTGTGAAATTTTTGATCCATATTTATTTGACTGTTGCAAAATTGTCGAATTTATTTGCAAAAATTAAAGTGTAATCCCTAGTAATATTATAATGAGATTTTTTTTTTAAATGAATTGTAATTTAATGTAAACCAAGGTATACTTAAAAAGGCTAGTAAAACTTTTTTTTTGTGGGTCTACTAGTTAACAAATTTCTTTAAACATTCGCGGTTATCTACATCTCTTACACTATTACTAAACGGATTCTTTCGGCACTGTTTCAAGCGCCATTTTAATCGGGATGACGGCTTCAAACTATCCTGTATGTGGAATCCAGTGTTAGACGAAAATAAAGCCAAAATATCTAGTTTTGAGACGGCAGCCGATACTGTCAGTGTGGTATATCGAAATGTGAGTTTGAGTTCCAGTAGTAACGGCAAACGAACGAGAAAGAGGGTAGACAGATTTGTCTGCTCTTAAATGACCTACCCGCTGTTCCTCAGTCTTCCCGTGATCATGGCGCTTGAAACAGTGCCGAAATATCGGGATCGCTCAATTAAGAATAATCGTGGTAAGAACCCGTTTACTACTAGTTAATACTTATGTATGATATCAAAAAACCTGTTTTAAAAAAAACGTTTCACATATAAACCTCCCCTTTTTTGCAAATCATACAAAAAACACTTGTGTAAAATAAAGACCACTTTAGATCTTAATCAAAACTTAATGAAAAAAAACATCGCAATCGGTTCGTATATGTTTTGTAATTAAAATCGTTAACTTCAATCGTAAAATTACTCGTCAGATTTAAATAATAGAAGTAAAAAGAGTCATTAAAATCGATTCACTTTTGAACCATGCATAAAAAGTGTTGTATTTTTTTTAAATTTAAATTGTAAATTATGAACCTATTTTGATGCTTTTTTTTGTCATATCATATGTCTTAAAAATTACGTTAGTTTTTTTTAATATTTTTTATAAACTATTACTTACTTTTGTTTTAAATTTATTTTGACACTGACACAACCTACGCGGTTAAAGGCTGTATGACTACTGATGTCTTGGTTCAAACAAAACAACGAAACATGTATGGATTTAATATAATATGTAGTGAGCAACATTTGGTCGATTTTTAAAGATTTAATGAGGATTTGCGACTTCGAAAATTCTTTAAAATAATCTAGTGTATTATCTATACTAATATTATAAAACTGAAGAGTTTGTTTGTTTGTTTGAACGCGCTAATCTCAGGAACTACTGGTCCGATTTCAATAATTCTTTCAGTTTTGGAAAGTCCATTTATCGAGGAAGGTTATACCTAGGCTATATATATTTTATTTTGAAAAAATATAAGCATCCGTATGGAAATATCGAATTTGTGACGCAGACGAATCTAGTACTGTACTGTAACAACCCATTACTGCACACTGCTGAGCTCAGGTCTCCCCCGAAGAGGGGTTAGGCATAGTCCACCACGCTTGCGGATTGGGGACTTCACATATCTTCAAAGGATTTTTAGAACCCTTTTCCAATATGCAGGTTTCCTCACGATGTTTTCCTTCACCGTTTTTAGCCAGTGGTGTTGTGAAAAAATGCACATAAATCTTTTTTCATATTAAGATTTAGAGGTACAAGTCGGCCGGTTTTGAACCCACAACCTCTCGTACGGAAGGCGAGCGCTTCAACCACTCGGCCACCACGACTTCGACGAATCTAGTAGTATCTAGTTTATAATAAGTCTATTTTTTTTAATAAATTTTAATAGTGAAGTGACCTAATCAATGGTTCGTAGCTAACATACCAAAACCCTACTTGTGTGAAAAATAAGGCGAGGCCTATGTTCAGCAGTGATCTTCTTTAGATTAACCTTATCCCATTCAAAGCTTTAGATCCTGGATATCATGTAGCAGTGGAGTGCTAGCTAATACAAGTAAAACAAGCCCAAACGCGACGGGTCTATCTTATTTAGCACAAGTGTTCCTATGACCACGATTTTGTCAAATAAAGGTTGTCAAATATCTCCCTTCCGCTTCTACGAGGGAGGTATTATGAAGTTGCCGTCTAGATGGAAACAGATTATCGAACAATATGGCGCATATTTGAACTAAATCCGATCACTGTATCACTTTTTATAAAGCATTGAATAAAGAGCAAAAAAGCGGAAGGGAGATATTTGACAACCTAATATTATTGCGTTGACACGTGAGATACATCTGCGCGCAAAATGTCAGCTCAATCGGAAACCGCGAGGTTTGTCAAATTTAGCTTGCAAGATTCCACCCGAACTTACATAGTTACATCGAGTGCTAATATAAAGCTTGTAAAAACAATATTTGGAGAAACTTCATGTTTAAAAGATACCTCAAAAACAAGTGTCAGTACATGAATATAAAACGCAAACATTAATAGGTATAAACGATTGATAATTGGCGTAATAACAGCTGCATAATACATAATTACAGGTAAGAACAACGATTTCTAATTATTTAATTGGTCACGATTAGGGATGTTATGAATGTCGAAATTGAATGTCAAAAAATCGAATGTGAATGAACCTTTTCAACTATAAGTTAAAGACTCGCGGTTATCTACATCACTTATACTATTACTAAACGGATTTTTACCACGATTATACGATAGTGTCAGTGTGGTATGTCGAAATGTGAGTTCGAGTTCCAGTGGTACCGGCAAACGAAGCAGAAAGAGGGTAGACAGATTTTTCTGCTCTTAAATGACCCGCAGTTCCTCAGTCTTCCCGTGATCATGGCGCTTGAAACAGTGCTAAAATATCGGGAGCGCTCAATTAAAAATAATCGTGGTAAGAACCCGTTTAGTAATAGTGTAAGTGATATAAGTTAAAGGTTTTCAATAACAAGTCAAAAACGACTTCCTAGAGACATTTAAATTTATGATTAGGTACTTATATAGCTACCTTTATTAACCTACACTAAATCTACTAGGAAGGGAGGGGCTAATTTTCTACCCCATCTAATATTTGTAACCCTCCCGCAAATTATCTTGAGAAGGTCGTAGACCCATGTAAGTTTTTTTTTTAGTTGGATGAAATCACCGGATCGAGCGGGGTATGTGGGAGTTGAACCGCACTAAAACCTCCAACCGCTCACACTCAGCATCCGAACCCTGGCTGAGGCCAGAACCCAGCGCGGGGTAATGAGGGATGGCGCGACGCGTTACGCTCACGGCACTCTTTCCCGTCGCGCCGTCCCGACCTATAATTGTGGACCGATTTGGATCATTCGTGGGGACTTGTTTCATTTTTTTAATGATCATAAAACTACTTTTGTGATCTGTGTTTAAAAATCCATATTTGAAACATTTAAACTAAACAATTAAATAAACCGACTTCGATGTTTTTTTTGTTAAAATTTTGGATATAATCTCTTCATGATATTGATAAAGCTTTTGTCGATTTATTCCATTGTAAAAAGAACAAACAAAACTATTTGAACATTAAATTAAATTCAATTTTTTTATTTATAAATCGACCAAAAGTTGTTAACATATGAGACCATCTCAACACGTATGACGTAGTTCTTTGATCAAGCACGCCTAGCAGAAACATAGCCAGGTAGATAATCTAGCTAAAACTATGCAGTAATACAACTTTATACTAATTATAAAATTAATTGGTAAAAAGATAGTAAAAAAATATATAAAAGGACGTTTTTCAATACGACCGTACATAGTGAATTTTAAACCGATTTTGATGATCCTTTTTTGTTGGAGAAAAGATATTATTGGTAAGGTGGTCCCATGATAAGGAAGGTTTTTTTTATTTAACTAGCACTGGATGTAACTATGTAAGTTCGGGTGGAATTTTACGTAAATTCGACAAACTTCCCGGTTTCCGATTGAGCTGACTTTGCACGCAGATGTATATCGCGTGACAATGCTATAATATGGTATCATGAAGCTGATCTGATGGAGTCGGAAGTCATAGGAACTACTGTACTAAACAAGATAGACTCGTATTTGGACTCGTTTTACTTGTCTTATTACTCTACTTCTACATGATATCCAGGATCTTAAAAGCTTGTATTAAAATTTTTTTTTGAGATAACTTTTTTATAATACTTTCATGCATTTTCAACGGGTTCTTACCACGATATTTAATTAATTGAGTTGTCTCGATATTTCAACGTTGTTGCAAACGTCATGATCACGAGAAGAAAGAAGAGAGAGAAGTCTCAAGAACCCGTTGAAAATGCATGAAAGTATTATAGAAAACCGCGAGTGTCTGAATAAGTTTGTAGGCGCGTATGAAAAATGACATTGACAAGAGTGACAGTTGTTATGCTCACTCTGGCGGAGCGTCGAGTCTGTGGAAGCGGGGCGGCCATCTTTTATACGTACTTGTGAGAGAGCGGTCGCCGGCGCACCACTCAGTCGACGAATCGCTATCTGTCGCCTCAATCTTTAATTATTTTAAACTGATTAACGTTAATTAGAATATTGTTTGTAAAAGATTATCCAACTGTAAAGTTATTTCGAAGAAGTAAACGGTTTAAGTTTTGAAGGCCATCCGTTTCATTCAAATCATCTTTATTGGACTACCCACGCCATAAGCAAACAATGAATTCTGATAAAAGCGCTCGATAGCGCTTTCAAGTTTATAACTTTTTTATACCTTCTGTTATCATTACACTGTGTTCAATCGGAACTAAACATAATATTTTGCCTTGAACTACGTCACTCAGTTTACTTGATTTCTGCTATTAATCGTTTTTTATACGACCAGTTATTTGGGACTTTACCCAGTTTAAAAAACAATAAGTTTGTAAACAATAAGAATCTTCCAGATAATTGCAAAATGGCGGACATAAATGACTTCTTAAGACAAATTGAGATTTTTTGTTTGTCTTCAGTTTGCGTGGACTGATTTGAATGATTCTTTTTCTACAGGGTGATGGATAACCTATTTGTATTTTTTAAGATCTAAAAAGTTTTTGTAGACAAGATTAAAGATTTAAAACTTGAGAGGTGTCAAGGGACACCCGGATGGAACGAAGTTTCTTTCGATTAATTAATGAGGGAATTGTAATAAAATTTTATTTTAACTTAAAAAAATTTTTTTTTTTATCACAGCGCCATATTGCATTAATCATATAAAACAAAATAAGGAATTGTTTTAAAAGATTTTAATCACAGCGCCATCTAGCGATAATCATCTAAAACAAAAAAAGTATCGTGACCACTTTTTCATAAGAATTTCCGTCTAGCCCCCTTACAATAACGCGCGATAAGGAACTTCGTTCCAATAATATGACAAAATGGCGCTGATCTGATGATGGATTTGTAAGTGGCTATAGGAACACTTGTGCTAAACAAGATAGACCCGTCGTGTTGTGTGACTCAGCTGCTACATCATATCCAGGATCTTAATAGGTTGTATTGAAAAGTTTTCTTCAAAATATTTTTTTCAATTATAGCACAAACGCTGCCAGTCAGATTTATATAAGATTATTTCCAGTGTCTGCTTTCTAACAAAAAAAGTATTATTGAAATCGGTTAATCTAGATTTTTTTTTTTTAGTTGGAGGAAATCACCGGCTCGCACCGCACTGCGCCCCGCGGGTGGGGTATATGGGAGTTGAACCGCACTAAAACCTCCAACCGCTCACACTCAGCGTCCGAACCCCGGCTGAGGTCAGAACCCAGCACGGGGTTATGAGGGATGGCGCGACGCGTTACGCCCAAGGCACTCTTTCCCGTCGCGCCGCCCCCTCGTTTGATCTAGAAGAAATACACGCAAACACGCGAAGTAAATTGTGAAACATTGTTTGTAAAAAAAAAATACACACAGATCCAAAAGTACTTGTTCGATCTTAAAAAATGGGACCCCATGACGACCATCACTTTTCATCTCACACAAGAATCATCAGAATTGGTTCAGCTTAATTTAAGTTATACTGGAACAAACATAAAAACAGACGGATTGAGTCTCTTTTTCAGAAGTCGGTTAAAAATATCCAAACATTATTTAAACTTTGTACTGTAGTACTTATATGTATTTTTGTAATTTTTTTACAATCATTCATTATGTTTTTTCTATAAATTCGTTAATTGAATTGCCAATTACTTAATTTTCTAGGCACCTTGAAGTTTTTGTAAGCAAACATGGCATTGTGTCATAACACATAATATTTACTGTGTCTCACTGTGTTTCTAATGTACTAAAAATTGTTTGTAATTTTTTTATAAAATCGTAGTTGGAAAAAACACTGTGTCTTACTGTGTCAGTTTCACATAATATGAAAGTAGTGGTTACGAAAATCCCAAAAGTAATAAACGCCAAGTAAATCCATATAAATATCTATCTTAAAATCAACAAGTAAGGTCGAAATTCACATAAAATTATTTTCGCACTTATAAATAAGGCTAAAATTGCATTTAAGTGAATGGAAACACACACATGCATATTACTTCATTTCACTTATAAGCAAAATACGCTCTTAACGTCAAAATAATAAGACCCAAAATCCCATAAAAGTCCTTGAGCGGTTCCTTCGAAAAAAAATTAAATTCCGAACGCATAGGCGCTCGGTGCAAAGTGCAAAGGTCACAACCGCCGTGACGCATTACAAAGGAATTTGACACCAATTACGTAACTACTAAAGACGTGATTTCTTCAACAGGAAAAACAAGTTACTGTCTTTTCGTAACAGTGAAAGTACTATTCGAATTGCAGAACATTCAGTCGTGAGTTTGGCGCCAAACGGAGACATTGACAGTTCGATTTTTTTTAAACATGCAAAGATATTAATGACTATTATTCCTATTATTTAATGTGTTAAAATGGCAGTTAAATATTTACTATTCGGTTTTCTACTTTCATTTGGTGAGTTATGTGATTGTTGCGTAATTTTAATTTTATTTAATTCCGGTTCTTTAGTGTTGAGAAATTTTCTTAATGGATTTAAAGTGAGAGATACTTATTTATATTGATTTTGAAGACTGTTTTTGTTTAGACTTAAGAATTTTACTAACCAAGTATTTTTTGAGATTAGGCATTCACAACTTCGTCTGCGTCACAACAAAATATAATCCTCGATAAATAGACTGTCCAACACTGATTTTTTTTAAATCAGACCAGTGGTTCCTGAGATTAGTGCGTTTAAAAAAACAAAGAAAGCCATCTTATTACTCGTAGTATAAGGTATTTAAGAAGC
Source organism: Trilocha varians (assembly GCA_030269945.2). Classification (NCBI taxonomy): domain Eukaryota; kingdom Metazoa; phylum Arthropoda; class Insecta; order Lepidoptera; family Bombycidae; genus Trilocha; species Trilocha varians. Next base: position 12,674,077 of record AP028278.1, on the reverse strand, counting down.
TGGCTAAATCGCTAAAAATGTCTTTAAAAACATTAACCGCTCAACTGGGATCGGTTGGCCGCCAAATTGGTTTGTTTACTTTTGCCAAGTCTGTGGCAGGAACCAAAATTGAGCACAGTTCTAAAACTTGTTTTGTTTACATTTTTTAATCGTCTCATATTTTACTGAGATGATATATTTTCGCTGAAAATGCAATACAGCGTCGTTTAGTAATAAAAAAATACGAAAATATAAGGTTTAATTAAAAATCAGAATTAAAAATTATTGGAAAACAATGTTTTTAAAAAGAGGCTGAAACACGGTATTCATTCCGAACGAAGTACCCAGTATCGCCATCTAGCGAATAGTGACGTTCCCAGTTGAGTGGATAATTTTGTTTTACAACTTTTACATTTTTTCATTTTGGCGGCAATTTTTGTTCTTCCTTTTTTATGGCAACGGCAACGCACCCATTATGCCTAACACAATTAAAATAGGCTGTATATAAAATTAGATGCTCCAACATTATGCTTAATCAGTAATTCATTTTTTAAAAGAAAGAAGTCTTAACATAAAAGTTTTTTACAAGAGTAACTTGTTTAGCACAGGAGTTCTTATGAACAATTTTGGCATCAAACAAACAAACCAATCTTGGCACATAAGTTAGAATCAATACGTTAGTTCTACATGATGATTTTTGAGTTGTAGAAAATCGCCGGATATACGGGAGTTGAACTGCACTAAAACCTCCAATCGCACACATTCGCGTAAATACGGCTCTCTTTCCCATCGATACAGCCCCCGGCTCTCTCGGTCGGCAAGATGGGACCGCGTGTCACCCTCCCACGGAATACTCCGCTGGATCGGAACCAGCGTGGGTCGGGGAGCGCCCACTACCATCCCCCGGTTGCCCTAACGCAAGGGCGTGCTGAGCGAGCGTTCATGATTAGCAATGTCAGGGGCACTGTGAGGTCGACTACATTCTACTTTATACTCTAATCTACTGTAAATAAACACTTAGATACTTGTAGAAGTATCTAAGTGTTTATTTGATATCCAGGATCTTAAAAGCTTGTATTCAAGATAAACTTTCAATTCTTAAACGGGTTCTTACCACGATTGTTATTAAATGATCGATCCCGATATTTCGTTGTTGTAAGCGCCATGATTAACATGTTCAACATCATCATCAGCCTATAGACGTCCACTGCTGGACATAGGCCTCCCCCAAACCTCGCCACAACGACCGGTCCTGCGCCATCTCCATCCAGTGACCTCCCGCGATCTTGACCAAATCATCGGTCCATCTTGTGGGGGTCTACCTTTGGTTCTGTCGGATTCCCTCTTTATCCACACAATGTCCTCCCGACTTTTGTCAAAACATTCGCATGATTTTTGCGCGAACGCGAATGCGAATATTCAAAAACATGCGGATATTCGCGAATGCGAATGCGAATATCCGTTACATCCCTATTACTTACACATCACTGATTCTAGAGGTCACGGTTATTGAATACACAAGAAACAGTAAAATGGCGACATAAGATGTTAACTAACACCTTGACCAACATAACGAAATTGACATGTTATGCAACATGCAAGAAATTTGTATTTTAGACATTTTGTTTATTGCAAGATAAACGAGCCTACGGTCCTCCTGATGGTAAATGGTCACCGTCGCTCATGAACCTCTGCAATGTCAGGGTAATGAGGGGCCGTTAGCTATCACTATTTTGTGCTAAAAACGATTGAAAAAACTACAAATTTGAACAAAAAGGAATTATATTCTATGAAGCATAATATTATCTATACTAATATTAAGCTGAAGAGTTTGTTTGTTTGAACACGCTAATCTCAGGATCTACTGGTCCGATTTCAAAAATTCTTTCAGTGTTGGAAAGTCCATTTATCGAGGAAGGTTATAGACTGTAAAAATATAATATGTTGAGAAGCGTTTGAACCAGCTGGACCGATTCCGCTGATCCTTTTTTATTCTATTTGTTAAAAATCTGTTTTTGTTTCTTTTCCAGGATCTTGCGCATTGATAATACCAGAGGAACTGCCATCATTGCTATCAGTAGCTTACTCGAATATACCTCCAATCAAAAAAGGTATTGAAATTGCTTTTTATCAACAAAAAAAGACACCATGTTATACAGGATGGATCAAAATACAACTTTTTTTTTATTTGGTGGAAATCACCGGATCCCCGCATGTGGGAGTTGAACCGCACTAAAACCTCCAACCGCTCCCACTCAGCATCCGAACCCCGGCTGAAGCCAGAACCCAGCACGGGGTAATGAGGGACGGCGCGACGCGTTACACCCACGGCACTCTTTCCGTCTCTTTCTCTTTGAGATCAGTTGAACTTTTTTAATGAATATCACATAAAAACACGCAAAGATATTCCCAGAGCGCTATGACTTGTCCTTCTTCAAACGAGGCTTGAGGAGGGTCCTTAAAGTTAGGTCGTTAGCGACCCCTCAGTGTCCCCTGACATTGCAGAGGTCTATGAGACACGGTAACTACTTAAGACCAGCCCGTTGGCTCGTCTGCCTAAATACAGTCAAATAAACTTACGGGCCACCTCATGGTAAGTGGTCACCGTCGCTCATGGACCTCTGCAATGCCAAGGCAATGAGGGGCTGTTATCTATCACCTACCGATACAGGACTTGTGTGCTCAATGATTTTATCTTCTTCCAGGTACTGACTCAAGAGTAGGCTTAGGTTTCGCGTTCGGTAACCATGCTGATTTTCAAGTTATGTTTGAATTGGGACCACAAACCAACACTATGAATTTAAGTAAGTATATGTAATATGCTCTTTATTATCATATAGACGTCCACTGCTGGACATAGGCCTCCCTCCCTCGTTACAAGTGTGTGAGACTCTACTCTAGAATCTCTAGGCCCCATCAGCCATCTTTTCTTTGCACAATGTGTCCTGTGGCAGGACTCCTGCCCGTTGCCATTTCAAATATGCAATTCTTTGGGCTATAAATAAAGTATAAAATCTTTATTATCAAAACAACAAAAACTTGAGAGGTGTCAATGGACACCCGGATGCAACGAAGTTCCTTTCGATTAATTAGTGAGGGAATTGTAATAAAATTTTATTTTTTATAGTTATAATAATTAGTTAGTTTGCAAAATTTTAAAATATTTGATCACAGCGCCATCTAGCATTAATCATATAAAACAAAATAAAGAATCGTTTTAAAAGATTTTAAAAACAGCGCCATCTAACGATAATAATCTAAAACAAAAAAAGTGTCGTGACAACTTTTTCATAAAAAATTCCGTCTAGCCCCCTTTCGATAACGCGTGATAAGGAATTTCGTTCCAATACATACTTAAAGAAATCACAGTGTACCGAGCGCTAGGCGCTAGCTAATACCTGTATCGTGGGAGACCGATACGATTAACAATATACAGGGTGTTGGTGCCCGGTGAAACAATACTTTAAGGGCTTAATCTATATCACATTTCAAATCATATACACATACTTTTGAAACGGACATAGTTACTTTATTTTCCCATACAAAGTTGAAAAATTATTATTTTGTATTATTTTTGACAATCCTACCCTAACCTACATTTAGAGTGATATATCTATTTTCACGAACACAGGCGCAGGTGTTCCTGTTTAGAATGTGATTTTTGTCCCGTGTATTATTACAATGTTCTATGATACCGGAAGTGACTAGCCGGCTTAAGTATTTAGCTGTTGGTGTAGGTCAGTACGGTAGGGTTGATCCTGCAAAAATTAACTCGTAGTTTTAATTAGTTATAACTTATGATATATTATGCCTAGAAAACCCAGACTTGGTGGATGGCTTCTACATCAAGTATACTATTTGCTGTGAAAGTATTGTTTCATCGGATTTTAACACCCTGTATAAGTTCACAGAGGATTAGAACCAGACAGAGCGAAATTATATTATAAAATAGTTACACTGTTGTTTGCTATGTACTGTGTATACTGCTATGTCGGACATTTTGGTGCTTCTGCGGATCTCCTCATCTATACTAATATTATAAAGCTGAAGAGTTTGTTTGTTTGTTTGTTTGTTTGTTTGAACGCGCTAATCTCAGGATCTACTGGTCCGATTTCAAAAATTCTTTCACTGTTTGAAAGTCCATTTATCGAGGAAGGTTACAGGCTATATTTTATTTTCAAAAAAATTAGGGATCCGCATGAAAATATCGAATATGTAACAAAAGGTGAAAAATCGAAAACCTATTATATATTAACTATCATACTTTAGTCACAATAACCACTTTTATGTTTTTAAAATTTAATATTTCGTTCTGAGATTGAATTTAAAGTTAAACGAGTATCGTTGTATTAACCCTTATCCAAATTAAGTATTTTGTTAACAAGAGTATTAATGTAAAAGTAAATTACTTTTTGTTTTATTCCAATCGGACTTTTCGTTTAGAAGTTATCACGAGTATAAAACTCAATGAATATGTGAGGCACAGCGGGCCGCGAAAATAATAAGTCGACGGCATTGCGAGTACTGTTTGAACCCCTTTGTAACGCAGACGAAGTTGCGCGGGTCAGCTAGTTATACTATAAAATAGATACACTGTTATTTGCTATGTCACACTGTGTACACTGCTATGTCGGTCACTTTGGTCCTTCTGCGGATCTCCTCATTTATGATTTAAAAGCTGTTATTTAAATTCAATTACCTATCTGTATATATATATATATATACTAGCGGGCCCGTGCAACTTCGTCTGCGTCACATTTTCCAGACCAAACTGTAAATCTAAACCATTCTCGAATCTCCACGAACACACATAACAAATTTCATTAAAATTGGTCCAGTCGTTTAGGAGGAGTTCAGTCACATACACACGTACACAAGAAATATACAGGGTGTTGTTGCCCGGTGAAACAATACTTTAAGGGCTTAATCTATATCACATTTCAAATCATATACACATACTTTTGAAACGGAGATAATGACTTTATTTTCCCATACAAAGTTGACAAATTATTATTTTGTATTACTTTTGACAACCCTACCCTGACCTACATGTAGCGAGCTATATCTATATGCTATTTTAACGCACACAGGCGCATCCGATCGCAATTTTAGAGTTCCGTACTATAATAAACTCCTACTAATAGAAAATTAACACGTAGTTTTGATTAGTTATAACTTATGATATATTATGCCTAGAAAACCCAGACTTGGTGGATGGCTTCTACATCAAGTATACTATTTGCTGTGAAAGTATTGTTTCATCGGATTTTAACACCCTGTATATATTAAGATATATATATGTAACTATTTTCTTATTTATATTTCTTTTCATTTTAAAGCTTATATGTGAATAATATCTAAATTTTTGTTATATATTTCAGCTGGTCAGCCATTTTCTGCGAACTCGAATAACGCGAAAAGACATGTGCCTCTACCATATACGAAAACAAACAAAAACAAGGAAAAGGTAAATTTTTCATAATTATAATATAGACGTAGACATTGTTTATTTGTAACGACAACAAAAAATTCACATAAACAAATACACAGAATGAAGACAAAAATTTTCGTCACAAACCAAAACTCAGCTTAATGTTAGATGTCACTCACAAGTATTCTCAACTGACATATATATGTATAGAACGGTTTTCAGTTTCAGTTTTCATAACAATAATATAAAAAATAAATATCTCATATATATTTTGGAAGAAGTTCCTTATCGCGCGTTGTGAAAGGGGGCTAGACGGAAAAAATTCTTACGAAAAACTGGTCACGACACTTTTTTGTTTTAAATGATTATCGCTAGATGGCGCTGTGATCAAAATCTTTTAAAACGATTCCTTATTTTGTTTTATATGATTAATGCTAGATGGCGCTGTAATCAAAATATTTTAAAACACGTTCCTTATCGCGCGTTAGGAAAGGAAATAATTTTTATGAGATACGTTAATCGAAAGGAAGTTCGTTCCATCCGGGTGTCCCTTGACACCTCTCAACTTTTGTTAAAATTGATAAAGATCTGACTCAGAGATAGTTTTTGTGCTATGCTTGACAAATTCAATTCATTTTATTTTTTCTTATAAAAATATTTAATTTTTTCCAGCACCTACAATCAGATGCCAGCAATTATCTTCAAAACTGGGCTCATAAAATGAAATATCCCCCAAAACCTTCCCCCATCAGAAACCAGCCCCAACCGGGTGAAGTGCCCAATTTAGAAGATTCCATGGTGGAATTAGTTAAAAACGACAAAGGGGAGTTCGAGATTAAGCAACCGAATCCAGGGAATGTACCACAGAATGTAAGTACATATAAAATTTAACCAACTGCGTCAAATTTGGTTTGTTTACTTATGCCAAATATGTGGCAGAAGCCAAAATTGAGCGTTGACGATAGTTCGGAAATTTGTTTTGTGTACATTGTATTATCTATCTAATTTATCTTAAAATTAGAAGTCAATTGTATTTTTCATTGTTACCTCATAACTTTAGTTTGGGTTGACCGATTTGGATGATGTCTGTTTTAGATGAAAGGTGAAATGAAGGATTTTTTAAAGATTAACGAGTTTTGATTTAAAATGTATTGTTTAACAGACAAGATTCCACTATACAGTGCGTGTTTCCCTGTATCTTTTTTCTAGATAAATTTATTTCGATGTTTCTTATTTTGTTTCAATTCAGACATTTTGGACAAAATCTCTTATTGATTTTATCATCGTACTAATCTAAATCTTAATATGAAAAAGATTTATGTGCAATTTTTCACAACACTACTGGCTAAAAACGGTGAAGGAAAACATCGTGAGGAAACCTGCATATCGGAAAAGGGTTCTAAAAATCCTTTGAAGATATGTGAAGTCCCCAATCCGCACTAGGCAAGCGTGGTGGACTATGCCTAACCCCTCTTCGGAGGAGACCTGAGCTCAGCAGTGGGCAGTAATGGGTTGGTACAGTACAGTACAGTACAGTACTAATCGAGGTGGAGTTCATCCCTACTATATGGAACCACCGTCCATCCACGGTCTGTTTCAGGAACACTTTTTTGCCACGCACCATCCGGCTATGGAATGAGCTTCCCTCCTCGGTATTCCCAGAGCGCTATGACTTGTCCTTCTTCAAACGAGGCTTGAGGAAGGTCCTTAAAGTTAGGTCGTAGGTAGCGACCCCTCAGTGTCCCCTGACATTACAGAGGTTCATGAGCGACGGTAACCACTTCCTATCAGGTGGCCCGTTCGCTCGTCTGCCTACCTGGAATGGAAATAAGTATTATTAAAAATTTATTACTTATTTTAGGTACTAGATACTCTTATGATGTTATACGGACAGAAGAAGGAAGAAGCGAAGAAGTTGGCAGGAACAAGAAGTAATGAAGAAATTAAGAAGATAACGGAAGATCTGTCTAATGTAGACTTAGATTGAGATTAATAAATGTATTAAAATTCATGTGTTTTGATTAATATTGATTACAGGCATTTAATAAAGAAATATAGATGTAAAACTAATGTATGTATACAGGGTGTCCCAAAACTATGCGACATGAACGGGAAGTACCTTAAATATTAGAGATAGGATGTTTTGCTGAAGGGTTTAATACCTACAACATTCACAGATTTTGCGTGAATTGCTTGTTTGTCTTAAAATCGAGCTAACAAAATCGGCAAAAATCAACACCCTGTATTTTTATAATGCCAATCGTAAGAACAGTTAATTACAAATAATCTTTGCTAACAAACATAGTGTCTTAAACAAAAGGAACAAGGTGATAATCGTGATTCAAGATTTTATTTTTCCACCATTTATTCTGTTTGTCTAAAACAAGTGAAACCAACATTCTAGCTATCCAAGTTTTGACAGGTTACCAATAAATGCTTACTCAAAAAAAAAACTTGAGAGGTGTCAAGGGACACCCGGATGGAACGAAGTTCCTTTCGATTAATTAGTGAGGAACTGTAATAAAATTTTATTTTTTTTGACTCATAATAATTAGTTTAAAACGTCTGTCTCTCTCTCTTCTATAGAAGTTTTAAACTAACTAATTATTGTAACTTAAATAAAATAATTTGAACACAGCGCCGTCTAGCATTAATCATATAAAACAAAATAAGGAATTGTTTTAAAAGATTTTAATCACAGCGCCATCTAGCGATAATCATCTAAAACAAAAAAGTGTCGTGAGAACTTTTTCATAAGAATTTCCGTCTAGCCCCCTTTCGATAACACGCGATAAGGAACTTCGTTCCAAAAAATGATTTATTAGTGTGGAGTTGATCTAATGATGTCATAGGAACTCCTGTACAAAACAAGATAGACCCGTCGTGTTTGTGCTCGTTTTACTTGTATTAGCTAGCACTCTACTGCTACATGATATCCAGGATCTTAAAAGCTTGTATTTTAGATTTTATGTAATTGTCTTTATTACTTTTGTCTTTAAAATATTTGTATCCTTTTTTTCTCCGAAAAGCAGCATCCTTATGATCTCTGAAAGATTGTTTCTTGATTTTTTTTCTGTTTTCTTGTTTGAGAGTCTGACTGTTTGTCTTTTTTTCGAAGTGAACGGTGGGGGAGCTGAAAAAATGACCATATTACTGTCCACAGTCAATGATGGTACATAGTAAAACCCCGGTCTCCCCTACTTATTTATCACTCTCCTTCAATATGTATCATCATTTATAATAATTAAATTTGATTGTAAAGTGTATCAATTCTTACTCACTCAAGTTCATAGTCTTGGTTTGAGGGCCGAACTCAAACAATACTTGCAAGTCAGCATGTCTACCAAATGAGAATCCGAAGCCCACTCTTGAATCAGTACCTAGAAGAATTAAAGTATTAAGCACTCGTCTTTTTTATCGGGTATTGGTGTGTCGTGATGTGAGTTCGAGTTCCAGTGGTACTTCCCAAAAGCGAACGAGAAAGAGGGTAGACAGATTTGTTTGCTCTTAAATCGACCCGCAGTATCCAGTCTTCTCGTGATCATGACGTTTGCAATCAACGTTGAAATATCGAGACAACTTAATTAATTAAATATCGTGGTAAGAACCCGTCGAAAATGCATGAAATTATTATAGAAAACCGCGAGTGTCTAAATGAGTTTGTACGTTGTTTTTTGGAGACACTATTTCTGTTTTGTTCGGTACACTGTATCTAGTACTTTCTAGTAATAGTAATATTAGATTGATAGTAAAAAACGTACCTTTTGTGACGTTTGGTGATGCACCGAAAAATTTATTTGCTGCTGAGTAGTTTTCATCTGGTATAATAAGCGTACAGATACCTGAAAATTGTAGTGCAAAAGTATAATATCAATTAATACTTTACCACAAGAATACCAAAATAGAATTGTCAAAAATAACTCAAAAATCGCTCGTCAGATCTTTATCAAATATGGAATAATGTCCAGTGTCTGTCTTACAAAAAGAGAATCAACGAAATCGGTTTATTTAAAATGTTGTCTGTTAAAAATTGACATTTTAAACACAGATCCAAAAGAAGTAGTTCGACCTTAACCACTCAACTGGGAACGTCACTATTCGCTAGATGGCGAAACTGGGGACTTCGTTCGGAATCAATACCGTGTTTGAGCCCATTTAAAAAAAAAAAATCCAATAATTTTTAATCTTGATTTTTAATTAAATCTTATGTTTTTGTAAATCTTTATTACAAAACGACGCTCTATTGCATTTTCAGCGAAAATATATCATCTCCGTAAAATATGAGACGATTAAAAAATGTAAACAAAACAAGTTTTAGAAATGTGCTCAATTTTGGCTCCTGCCACAGACTTGGCAAAAGTAAACAAACCCATTTGGTTGCCGATCCCAGTTGAGTGGTTAAAAATTAAATGCGACCCCATGACAACCCGCCCAAAGTGAAGTAAAATTAAAATGACACAAAAAAATACTAAAATTAAACTAAATGACACAAAAATACAAAAAAATATCCAAAAATTGATGATCTCCTTCATTCGGTGAAAATGAAATCTGACCGTTTTGCTTTTTGATGTGAAATATCTATAGCCTCACGTAGAACTGATTTCTGTCGTCGACGTTAGAAGACAAACGGAAGTTAATTTGTATTATTTTACTATAAAATAAATTATCAGACTTACCAAAAGAAAAAATATAGCCAATTAAAAAAAACCTTAATATCATTTTATAAGACTTAAATTAAATATCTTTGCCAATTTAAAAAAAAAACAACTGTCTATGTTCGTATTTGGCGCGAAACTGATTGCAAATGGTTTGAATTCAGAACTGCACCATAAATTACGAAAAGGCCTATTAAAAAGCTACAATGTAAGAAATAGCACAATAAATCTATTAAACAAATTGCTTCTCTATTTACAAGACGATAAGAATCAAATTTCTTTGCTTTTATCTTGGTACTTTTGACCTTTGAACTCTGTTTTAACTATTCAGGGCCTATGCGTTCAGAATTTGAATATTATTTCTAAAGTACTATTTCAAAATTTCATAGGATTTTCTGTCTTAAAGATTAAGCCTTAAGAGTCAAATTTGTATTTTAAACGTATAAAGTAAAATGCATTTCCAGATTTCCTTTGCAAGCGGTTTAATGAATTTTAGTCTTTACGTGTATTTAGTAAGGTTCAACTTTCTATACCTTTATTTTATTACTAGATAATGCGTGCTACTTCGTCTGCGTCAAAAAGGGGTTCAGGCTGCACTGTTAGATTTTAATAAGACCTACAAACCCGAAGTACATCATTTTGTTCTATAATCAATAGTTTCTGCAGCGCACGCGATGTAAGAAAGTTTTTGGGTATTTTTCACTCGCAATGCAGCGTTGGGTCTTTCATTACGTTTTATACTCGTTATAACTTCTCAACGAAAAGTCCGATTGGAATAAAACAAAAACTTACTTTACTTCTACATTAATTACCTTTTTAAAGATCTAAGCATACATAGAGACAGACAGCGTGAACAGACTTTGTTTTATAATATGTATTGATTGTAGATTTAATAAGTTTGTATTGCATAAGGTCTTACTCATTATACTTCGTGTTTAGAAGTTACTGTCGCTCATGAGTGCTATGCCAATGCAATAATATGACAAAATGGCGCCGATCTGACGATGGATTTGGAAGGAACTTTTGTACTAAACAAGATAGACCTGTGTTTGTGTTCGTTTTACTTGTATTAGCTAGCACTCTGCTACATGATATCAAGGATCTTAAAAGCTTGTATTTAAAATGTTTTTTAAAATAAATATTTGTAATTATTATTAATTTACGCTCATAATATGTTTGGCCATTTTATAAGAACCCGTCGAAAATGCATGAAAGTATTATAGAAAACCGCGAGTGTCTGAATAAGTTTATTATCTTATATAAATTTGATAAATATCTGACTGCTAGTTTTTGTGCTATGCTTGAGAAATGGAAGTCGGTCGTTTTGTTTTTTCTAATAAAAATATTAAATTTGTATTAGCTAGCACTCTTCTAAATGATATCCAGGTTCTTAAAGCTTATAATATAGAAGATTATTAAAACATTGATATTAGTGTATTTCTATATAATTAAACAACAAATTACACATAGTTATTTGTAAATTTAAATACGTTTTTGGTGTTATTTTGCCTTATATACAGCATAAGGAAAATTCAATATTCGTCAGTGTTATTTCAATATGGATGTGCTATGGGTGTTTGTGCCAATTTTGTTAGTTTTCAATAACTCTGAAGCTACAGTATGCGAAAAAAGCACAGATAGAAGTAAGTCTTTTGCAGTAGTATAAACAATTCAATGTTTAATCTAATATCTAATATATATTATAAAGGCGAAAGTTTGTATGTATGGATGTATGTTTGTTACTCTTTCACGTAAAAACTACTGAATGGATTTGAATGAAACTTTACCACAATATAGCTTATACATCAGAATAACACCTAGGCTACAATTTTTGAACCCCTTTGTAACGCAGACGAAGTTGCGCGAGTCACCTAGTATATTATAAAGGCGAAAGTTTGTAAGTATGGATGTATGGATGTTTGTTACTCTTTCACGTAAAAACTACTGAATGGATTTGAATGAAACTTTACCACAATATAGCTTATACATCAGAATAACACATAGGCTACAATTTGCGAACCCCTTTGTAACGCAGACGAAGTTGCGCGGGTCACCTAGTATAAAATAAATCACAAAGGGAATCGCGTCAAACTCCTAAATTATTCTCTATCACTTTGCCATCTTATAGTTCAAACGTCAACCGTCAAAGAGGCTCGACTGCGTGCAGGTTATAGTGTTACAGTAGTGTGTAGTCCATATAAGTTTGACCGACTTCCAAAATAAGGAGATCTCAATTCGTCTGTTTTTTTATTGTTCCTTGATAACTTTAGTTTGGGTGGACCGATTTGAATGATTCTGGTGTCAGATGAAAGGTAATGGCTGAACTTAAGTCCCGTTGTTTTTTTTTAAAGATCGTACTTTTGTATCTGTGTTTAAAAATGTGTATTTTTAACGGATAAAATTACACGATTTGCTATGCGTTTTTGCGTGTATTTCATTTTTATATGAACCGATTTTGATGATTATTGTTTTGTTAGAAAGCAGACACTTTCTTACATCGCGTGCGCTAAAAACTATTGATATAGAACAAAATGATATACTACGGGTTTGTAGGTGTTATTAAAATTTAACAGTGCTACCTGGGCCCCTTTTTGACACAGACGAAGTTGCGAGGATCAGCTAGTTTTAGATAAATGATTAAGCATAAAGATCTGACTGGTAGGGGTGTGCGAATAATTCGAACTTACGAATTATTTGTTTCGAAACTCGAATCGAATAATTCGAATCTTCGAATTCGATTCGAACGATATTCGTACACCCCTACTGACTGGTAGTTTTTTTTGCTGACATTTTTGTAATTATAAATAACTAGCTTTTGCCCGCGACTTCGTTCGCGTGGACTTCAGGTTCGTCCCGTCTAGCCCGTCTAGTTCGCGACGCCTATAATATAGTACTATTATACCGCAAAAAATGTGTTTTTTTAGGACCTCACATTAGAAACCTCAAAAATTGTAGCCTATGTGTTATTCTGATGTATAAGCTATATTGTGGACATTGTGGTAAAGTTTCATTCAAATCCATTCAGTAGTTTTTACGTGAAAGAGTAACAAACATCCATACATCCATACTTACAAACTTTCGCCTTTATAATATTATATATTAGATTGCTTGTGCCGCTGTTGGACCGCTTTGGATGGTTCGTTTTTTAGACGGCTTCAAAAGAGGAGATCTCTTACGCGCCTTTTATGTTCACGGATAGGTTCGTCGTTTACAAACCGTTTTTGATGATTTATTTTTTGTTAGAAAAGAGATATTTCAAAGACGATACAATGGGGCTAGTCTGTTAAAGCCCCCAAACTTCGCCACATCGACCGGTCCTGCGCCATCTGCATCCAGTGACCTCCCGCAATCTTGACCAGATCGTCGGTCTATCTTGTGGGAGGTCTACCAACATTGCGCCTACCGGTTCGTGGCCGCCACTCCAGAACTTTTCGGCCATTACTGTGTTTGTCTAAAACAAGTGAAACCATCATTCTAGCTATCCAAGCTTTGACAGGTTACCAATAAATGCTTACTCAAAAAAAATGATTTGTTAGTGTGGAGTTGATCTAATGATGTCATAGGAACTCCAGTACTAAACAAGATAGACCAAGTTTGGTCTCGTTTTACTTGTATTAGCACTCTACTGATACATGATATCCAGTTAACAGCTTTTAATCTTTTTTCAGAGGTTCTTTACGGCAGTAATCGTGAATATTATTACAGTAAAACAGGAATTCAAGATATGAGAATAGTAATTGATAATTTACCGCGAGGTGTAAATCGCTATACGATAAGTCAAGGTAGGTTCATTTTACTTCTGTTATGTACCAACTTATAACTGCCCACTGCTGGGCTCAGATCTTCTCAGAAGAGGGGTTAGGTATAGTCCACCACGCTTGACTTCATCTATCTTCGAAGGATTTTTAGAACCCTTTTCCGATATGCAGGTTTCCTCACGATGTTTTCCTTCACCGTTTTTAGCCAGTGTTGTGAAAAATTGCGCATAAATATTTTTCACATTAAGATTTAGAGATACAAGCCGGCCGGATTCGATCACGCGACCTCCCGTACGAAAGGCAGGCTCTTTACCCCACCACGACTTACATTTTACTTACCTGTGTAATTTGTTAATGATGATCATATACCAGTAATAATATTATAATCAAAGGATATGGTATAAAGCCTCGACAGCTGATGTGTGTGTCGGAGGTGTGAGCGAGATCACTTTAGGTTGTTAGTCAACACTGTTGTAGGAATTTCTTTCTGAAATTATTAATCAATATCTTTTCAAGTATTAACTACAGAAGACGTCCCTTGGACACCATAATGGCGGTCCCGGGGTAACCGTTCCAGGCGATGACCTGTTTCGGTAGTAGCTACGCCGCCTGCTGCTACAGTCGGGTCGCTTGGTAGGGCCAGAAGGCCTGTGGGTAAGTGAGGTGGGGCCTCTAGGTTGTGCGATCGAACCTTTGTGGACAAGGTCACGCAGGTGAACGGCGAACTAAAAATAACAGTTACCTAAGTCAAGCGACTGTAACACACAACGATGGTGCGATTCAGAATCAATACTGTAAAACAATGGTAGAAAATTCACGCCCGAAAACGAAGACTGGTGGTAGTACTAGTGTCACCTGTGATGATAAGCCAGGAAACCGGTCCGTTCAGACGATTTTTTTTGCAAAAGCTTAACATCCCAGGTATCACCAGAAGTAAACCGACTTCGTTTTTTAATGTTAAGCATACTTTTTTCCATAGAGTGTTGACATGTTGCTAATTTTTGCATATTGTTTTGTGTTAATGGCCATGTTTGGCTTCCATACATGAGAACAGGTAGTACACAAGTACCGTCGTGTTTGTGCTCGGTCTACTTGTATTAGCTAGCACTCTACTGCTACATGATATCAAGGATCTTAAAAGCTTGTATTTAAGAAGTATCTCCATATTCATTTATTTGCGCATTTTTTACATTATATTTTTAAAAAACAATCAAAAAAAAATTAAAAATATAATATAAAAAACAGAGGGCCACTGGAGACGGGGTCTACGACACAAGCCATCAGTGGTCAGGGCTCAAGAGAGAGAAACCTCCTCACAATACGTGCCGTGTCAAGAACGACCGCCTTCTGAATCAGGCCCTTCACCCAGACGGGGAGCGAAAGCTTCTCTAGATGTTGGTCGAAGCTTTTCGCTATAAGACCGTGCGCAGATACAACGATCGGAACAATGATGGTCGATCCAACACGCCACATGTCGGTCACCTCGTGGGCCAGGTCCAAATATTTTAGCAGTTTTTCTTTTTCTGCCTTCACAAGGTTCTCGTCATGTGAAATGGTGACATCAATCAGCACCGCCCGATGCGCATCCCGATCTATTATCACTATGTTAGGCTTATTGGCAACAATAGTCCTGTCAGTGATAATAGATCGGTCCCAGTAGAGCGTTACATGACCATTATCGAGAACCGGCTGAGGCCAATACTGGTAATAAGGTACAGCGGCTTCAACAAGGTCGTATTTCAGAGCAAGTTGTTGGTGGATAATCTTAGCTACCTGGTTATGCCTGTGCAAGTACTCGCTGTTAGCAAGACGAGAACAACCGCAAACGATATGTCTGATAGACTCTCCTGGACGGAGACATGCCCGACAAATGTCGACCGTCCCATCCTTTAGAATATATTTACGGTAGTTGTTCGTCACGATAACTTAAGAAGTATTATTATTATAAATTATGTTTTTTTTCAGAACCTGGTACACACTATAATAAAAATAAAAATTGTTTGGAAAAATATGTCACTGTGAAGTTGAATGGAACTAAACTCTCTTATTCTGTAACTTTATGGAGAAACGACAACGAATTTTGCTTGGAAGAAAAATTAATAGATTTTATATATAATGGTAAAACGACCCCACTGTACCAAAGTGGTAAGTATTTTTGTCCGACTTTCGTAAAGGAGGAGGTATTAAATTCGTCTGTCATTTATTTTTAATACTTTCCACGGTATTTAATTAATTGAGTTGTCTCGATATTTCAACGTTGTTGCAAACGTCATGATCACGAGAAGACTGGATACTGCGGGTTGATTTAAGAGCAAACAAATCTGTCTACACTCTTTCTTGTTCGCTTTTGGGTAGTACCACGGGAACTGGAACTCACATCACGACACACCACACTCACTGTATCTACAAGACTCTCTGAGCATTGATAGTGACTGTTGTGTTTAGCACTGGATTCCACATACTCGATAATCTGAAGCCGTAACCCCTGTTAAAAGTGCTATGTCATTGTCTTGAAATCTCGATAGCTTCTTTAACGACCGCCTTGGCTTGGGTCGTAGACTCCGCCTGCAGTGGCCCTCTGTTTTTTATATTGTATTTTTAAATTTTATTTTCTTGTAAGTGTCTTTTTTTAAATATAATGTAAAAATAAGCTAATAAATGAATATGATTTTGTATTATTAAAAAAAACACACTTAATATTTTTCAGATGACGATTTACCAAAGCTGGAATTGATTTTAAATTTCGAAGATAAACTTTGCTTACTTGAAGAGAAGGAACTTGAAAACAGTAAGTTGTTTTTGGTTAGGATAAGAGGAATGTTGGACCAGTGTGTGTTGCCAGCGATGGCTTATGGATCCGAGACTTGGCCGCTTACAATGCTTATATATATATTGGGATTCAGTTCAGAAACACAATGAAAACTCCTTGGTTCACAATAACAGTTTATTCATCTTCCAAAATCAGTATAATCATCCTCCAAAACTCAGTCACAATGACTCCCAACTCTGTTCACTTTGAAATCACGTCGTATTTAAACGATAGTTCACACGACTTTTATACTTTCTTGAGAAATAAATCAGACGGCGCCACTAGTATTTCCGTTTTCATAAAAATGTAAATTATAATAAAATTAAAAGAATTTAACAACACTCTTATAGATCATCACAACCGGAAGTCTTTCCTTTAAATCGATGTAATACCCGCTTCTACAAACAATAAACGGAATTAGAGACAAGTCACCTAACATATAACAATATAACTTGGTCTTATTAGACGACTCAGAGTCACTCAGTGAGCCATGGAAAGGGCTATGCTGGGTGTTTCTCTGCGTGATCAAATCAGAAATGAGGAGATCCGCAGAAGGACTAAAGTAACCGACATAGCCAGAATTGTGTCTTTGAAGTGGCAATGGGCAGGACACATTGCGCGATGAACGGAAGGCCAATGGGGCCGAAAAGTTCTACAGTGGCGATTTCGACGTTTCGTTCTTGTTACAAAGCTGATACTTTAGACATTATCTCATATAAATTTGATAAAGATCTGACTCTTAGTTTTTGTGCTATGCTTGAGAAATGGAAGTCGTTCTCATTTTTGTAAAAAAATATTATTACAGGTGCACACAGTTCTCAGACAAAACATAAGCCTGAAACAAAAAGTTATCGAAACAATCCTAAGATGCCTTCAAATACAAACAAAATGAATAATGATTACCGTTATGCTGTAGACAAAGAACGAACAGAAAAAGGTACTGTACACTACAAATTATTTTCTTATCACGCTGTCCCTATGTATGTAAAGCATATAATAATCTTTTTGTTTATTGCAGGATGCGGGATAGATAAACGAGCTTACGACTCACCTGATGGTAAGTGGTCACCGTCGCTCATGAACCTCTTGAATGCCAGGGCAGTGAGGGGCCGTTATCTATTATCTACCAATCATCTATACTTATATTATAAAGCTGAAGAGTTTGTTTGTTTGAACGCGCTAATCTCAGGATCTATTGGTCCGATTTCAAAAATTCTTTCACTGTTGGAAAGTCCATTTATCGAGGAAGGTTATAGTCTTTACTATTTTATTTTCAAAAAAATTAGGGATCCTTTTGAAAATATCGAATATGTGACACAGGGTGAATAATCGAATACCTATTTATGCGTACACTGCAAAAACTATTGACAATAGAACAAAATGATGTACTACGGGTTTTTAGGTCTTAGTAAAACAAACAATAAACTTTAAATACAGCGGACCGCGAAAATAATAACGCGACGGCATTGAGAGTACTGTTTGAACCCCTTTGTAACGTAGACGAAGTTGCGCGGGTTAGCTAGTAACAAATAAAATGTATACAGGGTGGATCCGTAACTTTGGACAATCTGACGTGGGGTGAATGTCCTATCGAAATACAACTTAGCACCATTTTTATTTTTTGGATCGGTTAAACTTTTTTTTCTGTAGTTGTACGACTATCGTTGCGGACTTCCATTATCCATACTATGATGAATTTTTTTTTATCCAATTCTAAAATAAAAGTGGCTCTAAGTTTTATTTCGACAGCGCCATTTATTATCGAATGGACAAACTATTTTTAGGAAAGTACAATCCAGCGGCAACAAATTAATAGTAATGGAAATAGACTAATATGACTTGCAGTTATATGTTCTAAGTTACACATACTCGATCAACATGACAAATTTAAATGAAAACAGTATCGTTTTCAACGAAATAAATATGTCACGCGACTTTTTTTTTTCATTGTCTCGTATGTCCCGGATATTTTGGTCGAAAATGTTACAGCGTATATAAAGAATTACAAGAATATTGGGTTTAATTAAAAACGAATTCAAACTTTTATGGTAAATATCATTTTTATAACATAGTCAAACAAGGTAGTGATTCCGAACTAGTGATGTGCCGGATCTCTAAAAATGTATATCCGCGGATACGGATCTGAACACGGATATTTAGTGTCAAGATCCGCGGATACGGATACGGATCTTTATTTTCTTTGTAGTATTTATTGTTTTGGTTACGGTTTAGTGTGACACTGTGGCGTGTTCATAACGGTTGTGTATTGTTTTGATATAAATTATAAATAATGTCTACTAAGAAGTTTTCCAGTGCAATTTGGAAATATTTCGTGTTAGTAAATGATGAATCTTGGAAGTGCAAAATTTGTGATGGAAAATATTCCCGTAAGGGTAAAGGCACGACTTCTTTAAAAAATCATTTACAACGAAAAAATTCCGAAGAATATGATTTGTTTTTGAAAGAAGACGCTGCTAAGAAGAGTACCGATGAACTACCACGGCCGGGAACATCTTTGCAGTGCAGCAGGAATTGTTTATGATCCTCATCGTAACAGACTTTTGGGGGACAAAGCTGCGAAGTTGCTTTTTTTGAAATACAATTTACCATTGCTTAATTTCAATTATGATTAATTATTTTTTGGAGCTCTTCTAATTTTGCCTGACATTTTGTCATTACTCGTGTAAACTAATATTTAAATTGAATGTGAGGCACAGTATTCATTTAGAATTAGAATATATTTTCGGTTTCCTCATTATCTCAAAGTGATTTTATAGCTTTCTACTGTATTAATTCATAATTATAAAAAAAAAGAGGTTTACGTTTTAGTTTCTTTTTTCATTGACATAAAAGTGACCATATTGTTATATATAGCTTGCTATAATATTCCCGTAATTGTATGAAAAAGTAGATTTCAATTTCAGTTTTTTCATTGTCATAAAATGACGTTAAAGCTTGATATAATATTGATCTCATTAGAATTATATAAGAAAAAATTACTTATATTTTAGTCATTTCATTATCATAAAAGTGATGTTAACTTGCTCTCTCATTATAAAGATCTATCTATCTCAATGTTTGCAATATAAAGGTGCCAAATATTCGATTTAATTAAATAAAAATAGTCTGAATGGAATTTATTAGTTTTTTAATTCTACCTAATCACCTGAAAAGATCCGTAAAATATCCGCTCGAAAAGTAAGGGATACAGATACGGATACGGATTTCTTTTTTACCTCGGATATCCGCGAATACGGATACGGATACGGATATCCGGAACATCACTATTCCGAACGAACACCGGGAGAGCGATCCCAGTTTTACCATCTAGTGAAAATTTACGTTCCCAGTTGAGTGGTTAATTTGCCAATTTTATTATATTCTGTTTTAGGTCACAGTAGTAATTCTTCATTTTGTACCATCATGAGAAGGATGTTGAATTTTTTTCGTATACGGGTGTTAGTGCCCGGTGAAACACTACGTTAAGGGCTTAATCTATATCACATTTCAAATCATAGACACATAATTTTAAAACGGAGATAGTTACTTAATTTTCCCATACAAAGTTGAAAATTTATTATTTTGTGTTATTTTTGACAACCCTACCCTGACCTACATTTAGCGTGCTATATCTATATTCACGCACACAGGCACATGTATCCTGTTTAGAATGTGATTTTTGTCCCGTGTATTATTACAATGTTCTATGATACAGGAGGTGACTAGTCGGCTTAAGTCTTTAGCTGTTGGTGTAGGTCAGTACGGTAGGGTTGATCATGCAAAAATTAACACGTAGTTTTGATTAGTTATAACTTATGATATATTATGCCTAGAAAACCCAGACTTGGTGGATGGCTTCTACATCAAGTATACTATTTGCTGTGAAAGTATTGTTCCATCGGCTTTTAACACCCTGTATATTAATTTTGCTCAACAGAACCCACGAATTCGTTCAACGTAATATCAACAACAACGTCTCCAATGGATCATCAAAATGATTTTTTGTCTACAACAAAGTCACATACCACAACGACAAAAACATCAGGCCATTATATAACCAAAAGTTATTGGGAATCACTAAACCGAGGTAATATAATTATTGTAACAACTGTGCACTGCTGGTCTCTTCAGTAGAGGGATCAGGTAGAGTCACCACGCGACCACAATGCGGGACTGAACATATCATACAAGGATTTTGGAACATTCTAATATCCAGGTTTCCTCACGATGTTTTCCTTCACCGTTTTTAGCCAGTGGTGTGGTGAAAAATTGCACATAAATCTTTTTTAGATTTAGATTTAGAGGTACAAGCCGGCCGGATTTGGACCCGCGATCTGCCGTCCGAAAGGAAGCGCTTCGACCACTCAGCCACCACGACTTTTATATGGTTGATAGTCATATACGACTAAATACAATATTATAACCAAAGAATATGGTAAAGTCTTAGTAAACTCAACTTAAACATATCTTCAATTCGTGCAAAAGGATTGTCCCTCGACAGCTGATGTGTGTGTCGTGTGTGTGCGCGAGATCACTTGAGGTTGTTAGTCAACACTCTGTTGTCCGAAATTATTCTTGTTTGCGATAGTTTTGTCAAAATTTGATTTTTTACCTTAATTTTTTTTAACCACTCTACTGGGACCGGCAACAGAATTGGTTTGTTTACTTTTGCCAAGTCTGTGGAGCCAAAATTGAGCACGACGACACGTTAGTTCGGAAACTTGTTTTGTTTACATTTTTTTCATTGTCTCGTATGTCCTGGATATTTTGGTCGAAAATGTTACAGCGTATATAAAGAGTTACAAGAATATTGGGTTTAATTAAAAACGAATTCAAACTTTTATGGTAAATATCATTTTTTATAACATACATATTATTATGTCAAACAAGGTAGTGATTCCGAACGAACACCGGGGGAGCGATCCCAGTTTCACCATCTAGTAAAAATTGACGTTCCCAGTTGAGTGGTTAATTTGCCAATTTTTTTATATTCTGTTTTAGATCACAGTAGTAATTCTTCAATACTATGTACCATCATGAGAGGGATGTTGAATTTTTTTCGTATATATAAATTTTGCTCAACAGAACCCATGAATTCGTTCAAAAAAATATCAACAACAACAACATCACACCAGGGTTAGCTGGTAGATAATGCTGTTTAGCATTAAGTTCGCCCATGTACATTTATTTTTCGTGTGCAATAAAGAATTTTCTATCTATCTATCTCCAACAGAGCATCAGAGTACAATGTTTTCTACAACAAAGCCACATACCACAACGACAAAACCATCAGGCCATTATATAACCAAAAGTTATTGGGAATCACTAAACCGAGGTAATATAATTACTGCAACAACTCATTACTGTCCACTGCTGGTCTCCTCAGTAGAGGGATCAGGTGTAGTCACCACGCGACCACAATGCGGGACTGAGCATATCATACAAGGATTTTTGGAACTTTCCAATAAGCAGGTTTCCTCACGATGTTTGACTATTATAGTCGGTGATGTGGTGCACATAAATATTTTTCAAATTTACGGAAAGCAAGCAACATAGTGACCTAGACTTCTAATTGGAACGAAGTTCCTTGTCGCGCGTTATCGAAAGGGGGCTAGACGGAAATTCTTATGAAAAAGTTGTCACGACACTTTTTTTGAAACAATTCCTTATTTTGTTTTATGTGGTTGCTATATGGCGCTGAGATCAAAATATTTTATAAAACTATTCCTTATTTTGTTTTATATGATTAATACTAGATGGCGCTGTGGTGAAAATAAAATAAACGTCTGTCTCTCTCTCTCTCTTATGGAAAGAGACAGACGTTTTAAACTAACTAATTATTATAACGTAAAAAAATAAAATTTTATTACAATTCCCTTTTTAATTAATCGAAAATCCCTTTTTAAATATATTCCAATAAAAACTATTCTTGCGGCCTTGAGCAAGTTATCAATCCACCGTAAGAGGTCCCCATTCAAACGAGGTTTAAAAAAAATCCTGTATAGATGGGTAAAAGTCCGTGTACTGACATTGCGGCCCATGAGCAACTGTAGTTACTAACAGCTTCTTGTCATCATCATCATCATCAGCCCTTGACGTCTGCTGCTGGACATAGGCCTCCCCTAAACCTCGCCACAACGACCAGTCCTGCACTGTGACCCTGCGACCCTGAGAGATCCGTTCTGCACAATGTGTCCTGCCCATTGCCACCTCAAAGACGTAATTTTTCCTTTATCCTTGTCTATGCCTGGTTTAGATGAAACCTCTACACCAAAACTGTCTTCAGGAGAGCGACAACAAAAAACAACTTTTGCAACAACTTCAAAACCTTCAGAAAGTACAACCATTTCAGATCATCTTACTAATGGTACGTAAAGTTATATTTTGGACAGAGATAAAAACTAAATAGCACAGAAACTACTGGTCAAATCTATATAAAACTAGCTGCCCCGCACAACTTCGTCTGCGTCGCATAGGAATTGTTCCCGAAATTTCTAAAAGTACTCATCAAAACGCTTTATTAGAGCCTAAACACGATGAGGTTATCTTGCTTATTGACGACGTTCCTGTGGCCACCTTCCAGCTCCATCATCAGACCTTCACATTCATCTTCTACGCAAAGTACTCATCAGGACGCTTCATTAGAACCCAAACACGATGAGGTTATCTTGCTTATTGACGGAGTTCCTGTGGCCACCTTCCAGCTCCATCATCAGACCTTGATCTAAGCTATCCTATGTCTCAAATTAGACCAGACTGGTCACGGTGTGCCAATTAAATTTAAAATCGGTTCAGTAGTTTAGAAGTCCATCCCGGACAAACATCGTGACAAGAGATTTATATATATTAGATTAATACTAGTTAAAGTCCAAAGTATCTGCATTCTAATAAAAAAAGAATCATCGAAATCAGTACACGTAACCTGCAATAATGAGATGAAATTTAGCAATGACACCTGCACTAGGACCAGCCTGAGGTTTCTGTTAACAAATAATTCTATTTAAAAAAAACTTCCTTTTCAGAATCAGCACAACTAGGTACCATTGAAAAAGTTTATATAGGTATTGGAGCAGTTCTACTGGTACTTGTAATATGTGTTATATCCTTTTTAATATATATGTTATGGAAGAAACTCAAACAGAAGAAGAATAATTATGACGTCCCAGAATATTGTTATGCGGTACGTATATGAAAAAACTTTTATGTAACTTTCAATGGATGTAAGTTTCAATCTCGCAAGCTTTTGACAAACTTCCCGGTTTCCGATTGATCTGACATTTTGCACGCAGATGTATATCGCGTGACAATGCAATATGGTGCTGATCTGATGGAGTTGGAAGTTTGACAAACTCCTGTACTAAACAAGATAGAGTCAACGTATTTGAGCTCGTTTTACTTGTATTAGCTAGCACTCAACTGCTACGTGATATCGAGGACCTTAAAAGCTTGTATTTTAAGCGAGAATTTATTAAAGGGTAATAATATGAAGTTATCTTTCTATCAACTCACACAACCCGACCCAAACCAAACCAAACCCAATTAACACACTAAACCAATCAAAACAAAACTACATTAAACTCAACCAAACTTAGCGTAACTCAACCTAATCAACCCAACCCAACTCAATCAGCTCAACCCAACTCAACTGACTCCACTCTATTCTACGAGTGGGTAATAATAAGACTATTTTATGTTGACAATAAAATATATTTGATTTGATTTTTTCATCTTTCAGGACCCTAAGAAGGTAGCCTACGCCGAGTTGGACATACCGAAGACAAATGAAGTACATTATTATGCAACGCCACTAAATGTCAATAGGATACAGTATTCTAAAGTTATAGGCGTATATCTTAAAGATCAAAATAGTAACTGACAAAAAAAAATTGTACAAAAATGAAAACGACCGACTCTTATTACGTGACAACGTCTTATAAATTGGTTTGCCGGGTGACACTTCAAGAAACTGCGTTACGCTCCGCTCACGTTATGCGCTCACAATGAGAGCGAGTGAGAGGAACGCGTGCCTTTCACTTTTTATGTCTGTCTCTCTCGCTCTTAGGCGGGCTAACCATGCCCGAGTCGTAGTCACGTAAAACTTTCGCACGTATACCGATTTTACAGGCAACCATTTTTTTTTTATATAGCACAAAAACTACCTGTCAGATCTTCATCAAATTTATTTTATATAAAATATTGTTCAAGGTGTCTGCTTCTTAACAAAAAATAATGCAAAAAAAACATGCCCGCTGAGTTTCTTGCCAGTTCTTCTCAGGACAGTGGCTATTTCTTTTTCCGAACTGGTGGTAGCCTTTTGACATCAACAAGCATGAGAATTTCATTAAGGATGAGAATAAATAATTTCATTTCATTTCATTTCATCGAAATCGGTTCATATAGAAAAGGAATACACGCAAAACCGTCAAAAATTACTTTTTTAAATACAGTTCCAAAAGTGCTGGTACAATTAAAAAAAAATACGTGACGACCATCACCTCTCATTTGATTCAAGAATCATTCAAAACGGTCCACCCAAACTAAAGCTATGAGATAAAATAAAAATACAAACGAATTGAGTACGTCCTCCTTCTTGGAAGTCTGTTAAAAACTAAAGGAGGTTGAGTACTATAACAAATAAAAATTTAACAATAAATATAATATAGATTATGTACTGTGGAATTAAACTTAATTGTTTATTAAAGTGAAATAAATTGTGAAACTCATCGGTGTTTTCTTTTTACAAGCTTTATATTAACATGCATGGATGTAACTATGTAAGTTCGGGTGGAATCTTGCAAGTTAAATTTGACAAACTTCGCGGTGTCCGATTGTGCTGACATTTTGCATGCAGATGTATATCGCGTGACAATACAATAATATGACAAAATGGCGCTGATCTGATGATGGAGACGAAAAGAGTAGGAACTCTTGTACTAAACAAGATAGCATCATGTATGGGCTCGTTTTACTTGTATCAGCTAGTCTACTGCTACATGATATACAGGATCTTAAAAGCTTGTATTTAAAAAGTTTTCTTTAAATAACTTATTATTTGATGCAACAGAAGTTGTTTTAGCTTGTTTTATATATTAATAATATAATGATGATCCTCTGTATTCCTGTTAGTTTTACCAAGGATGGTTAAAGAAGCTATCGAGATTTCAAGACATAGCACTTTTAACAGTGATGACGGTTTCAGATTATCGAGTATGTGGAATCCAGTGCTAAACACAACAGTCACTAAGGGTTCATGCTCAGAGAGTCTTGTGGATACAGTGAGTGTGGTGTGTCGTGATGTGAGTTCGAGTTCCAGTGGTACTACCCAAAAGCAAACGAGAAAGAGAGTAGACAGATTTGTTTGCTATTAAATCGACCCGCTGTATCCAGTCTTCTCGTGATCATGACGTTTGCAACAACGTTGAAATATCGAGACAACTCAATTAATTAAATATCGTAGTAAGAACCCGTTGAAAATGCATGAAAGTATTATAGAAAACCGCGAGTGTCTGAATAAGTTTATAGTTTTACAAACTTTAGAACAATAAAACATTGTTATTTACCTTATTTATAATTAACTTAGGGAAAATAACTATTATTTTGTTAGTCAGTGATCTAAGCTGGTTCAAAATGGACGTCCTGAAGTTTATAATCATTGTTTTATTTTTTCATAGTTGTAAAGGAAATTGTGTTCATAATGGAGGTGAAGGTATCTAGAAATATTTACAATTTTAAAAGCTTTTTATTAACTTGCACTGGATGTAACTTCGGGTGGAATCTTGCGAGTTGAATCTGGCATCCCGGTTTCCAATTGAGCTGACATTTTGCATGTAGATGTACCAATATCGCGTGATATATGATAAAATGGCGCTGATCTAATGATGGACTCGGAAGGTGGTCATAGGAACTCCTGTACTAAATAAGATAGACTTGTCGTATTTGGGCTCGTTATACTTGTATTAACTAGCACTCTGTTACATGATATCCAGGATCTTAAAAGTTTGTATTTAAAGTTTTCTTTATAATAAATTATTTGAGTTACGTTTACTAAGGCTTTATACTGTAATGTACTGTAACAACCCATTACTGCCCACTGCTGAGCTCAGGTCTCCTCTGAAGAGGGGTTAGGCAGTCCACCACGCTTGCCCAGTGCGGATTGGGGACTTCACGTATCTTTAAAGGATTTTTAGAATCCTATTCCGACATGCAGGTTTCCTCATGATGTTTTCCTTCACCGTTTTTAGTCAGAGGTGTTGTGAAAAATTACACATAAATCTTTTTAATCTTTAATTATAATATTGTTACTGGTATATGACCACATCATGACCTGCAATATGTGCCATCATTAACTAATCACCCTGTATATTAGTTCCGGTCCTATCACGGTCCTATGTCATTCCGGTGTAACACGATCTATGATTAATAATTGACAATTGAATTTCAGTTCTCATTCATGTCCAAAAGGATCAAGTTAATTCTTTAAGATACTGGAAATACAGTAAATTTAATTTAACATTATACATGGAAAAGATGCCGAAAAATGCCTTTTTTTACGAGATTCGTATGAGTGAGTATACGTTTATTTAACATCTATACTAATATTATAAAGCTGAAGAGGTTGTTTGTTTGTTTGTTTGTTTGAACGCGCTAATCTGAGGAACTACTAGTCCGATTTCAAAAATTCTTTCACTGTTGGAAAGTCCATTTGTCGAGGAAGGAAGCTATATTTATATTATTATTTTCAAAAAAAATTGGGATCCGTATGAGAATATCGAATATGTAACACAAGGTGAATATTATGTGTAAATATTTATGCGTACACTGCAAAAACTATTGACAAGAGAACAAAATGATTTACTACAGTTTTTTAGATATTTGTCAGAGCAACAAAAAAGTCCGCGACAGCATATGTCTAACTATCATAGTTTAGTTACAATAACCGTTTTTATGTTTATCAAATATAATATTTCGTCCCAAGAATGAATTTAGCGTTAAATGAGTATCGTTATATTAACCCTTATCCAAGCCTTTTTCAAGAGTATTAATGTAGAAGTAAATTACTTTTTGTTTTATTCCAATCGGACTTTTCGTTGAAAAGTTATCACGAGTATAAAATGCAATGAATACACTCAACGCGGGCCGTGTAAGTAATGTCGCGACAAAATTGCGAGTAAGTACTGTTTGAACCCCTTTGTGACGCAGACGAATTTGCGGGGGTCATCTAGTAAACAGGGTGTCCCAAAACTTTGCAACATGAAGTACCTTAAATATTAGAGATAGGATGTTTTGCTGAAAGCAAACATCATTTTATTTTTGATGTTTAATAATACTGCATTCACAGATTTTTCGTAAATTGCTTGGTTTGTCTGAAAATCGAGCTAACAAAATCGGCAAAAGTCAACACCCTGTGTTTTTATGATGCCGATCGAAAGAACCCAAATTTTGTCCGTCAAAAATACACATTTATAAACCCAAATTCAAAAGAACCTGATCGATCTTTAAAAAAATTTATGTGACGACCATCACCTTTCATCTGACACCTATCATTGGAATCGGCCCACCCAAACTAAAGCTATGAAGGAACAAACATAAAAAACATAGAGACGAATTGAGGACGTTCTCCTTTTGTGGAAGTCGGTCGTTTTCATTTTTGTATTTTTTTTCCAGATAATAACTCTCCTCCAAAGTATGACATTAAAAATAGATCGTGTATAAAAGAAGAAATACCGATCTTTTTAAATGGTGGCCAAGTAGCATTGGAGTTGTTATTTTATACAAAAAAGGAAAACATTTGTAACAGATACCCAATAATCGAATTTAAGTTTCATTCAAATCCAGAATTAGGTGCGTATAATTTAAACTTTAAACTGTTACGAAAACGCGATAGATATATATTGCTATCTCTCTCACTCACCTAAAGAACGTGCAGAATGTTTTTTTAAAGTGTGGGAGTGAGACAAGGATATATATATTGCTATCCCTCTCACTCCACTGAAAAGTTACAGGCATGTTCGAGAGTAGTGTGTGAGTGAGAGAGAGATATACAGGGTGTCCCAAAACTACGCGACATGAACGGGAAGTACCTTAAATATTAGAGATAGGATGTTTTGCTGAAACGAAACATCATGTTATTTTTGATATTTAATACTGCATTCAATTTTTTTTGTAAATTTGCTTGGTTTCTCTGAAAATCGAGCTAACAAAACCGGCAAAAATCAACACTCTGTATTTTTATGATATCAATCGAAAGAACAGTTGAAAAGCTTGCCTTCCGTACGCGCGAGAGGTCGCGGGTTCAAAACCAGCTTGTACCTCTAAATATAGTGAAAAACATTAATGTTTAAAACGGTGAAGGAAAACATCGTGAGGAAACCTGCATATCGGAAAAGGATTCAAAAAATCATTCTAAGATATATCAAGTCCCCCGCACTGGGCAAGCGTGGTGGACTATGCCTAATCCCTCTTCCGAGGAGACCTGAGCCCAGCAGTGAGCAGTAATTGAAGTAAAATATATTTTGATCTGTTTTAGTATCTCCTACCCACTATCTTGAGGTATTATATGACTTAGATGATAACTGTATTTTCGAACGACAACAAAACAAGAAAAGTGGTGAGTAAAAACGCATATAACTTGCACTGGATGTAACTATGTATCGACCTTAGTGCAAGCTCATTTCTAATTAGTTTTACAGAAAACTTTTTAAATACAAGCTTTTAAGATCCTGGATATCATGTAGCAATACAGTGATAGCTAATACAAGTAAAACGAGCCCAAACACGACGGGTCTGTCATGTTTAGTACAGGAGTTCCTATGACTACCTTCTGAATCCATCATAAGATCAGCGCCATTTTGTCATATTATTGCATTGTCACGTGATATACATCTGCGTTCAAAATGTCAGCTCAATCGGAAACCGGGAAGTTTATCAAATTTAACTTGCAAGATTCCACACGAACTTACATAGATACATCCAGTGTAAGTTAATATAAAGCTTGTCATTAAAGTTTTTACAGAAATTGGATATAAAACGTCAGACTCTTATTTTGAGATACCAAATTGTCTTATTGATGGAAATAGTGTTGTCTCTTTTCTACTCGTGTATTTTTTTGTTTTTGATTGTTATCTCTTTCACTCACAACTTCAGCGATCTTTCTATGGTAATAAATTAATGATTTCAACAGATGTTATACCAAAAAATACTTCATTAACTGCACTAGAGACGGTAGAAAGCGGAACTATTCAAATAAGAACAACAGTGCCAGAAGATTTAAATGTTGAAGGTAAGGG
Source organism: Trilocha varians (assembly GCA_030269945.2). NCBI lineage: Eukaryota > Metazoa > Arthropoda > Insecta > Lepidoptera > Bombycidae > Trilocha > Trilocha varians. The sequence goes on along the minus strand of AP028278.1, from coordinate 12,644,159 downwards.
GTCATATAAAGTTTGCATTTTCCAAAAGTTCGACTGTCATGTTGGCTGTGTGGCATGTTGCGCCATCCTGTTGAAACCAAATGTCGTCCATGGCATACTCTTCAATTCGTTGAGCATGGCACGGTAACGCTCGCCATTGACCGTAACGGCGGCTCCTTGCTCATTTTCGAATGATGTCGCCGGACCAAAACCTACACCAAACCGTAACTCTTTGTGGGTGCATTGGCTTATTTTGAAAGGAAACATTCTTTTATTTTGAACAGACACAACACTTCATTTATACCTAGATTTAAAAAAAATGGTGCTCTCGGGCATCGAAACTGGTACTATAAAAAAAACTTGAGAAGTGTCATGGGACACCCGAATAGAACAAAGTTCCTTTCGAATAAAAGATATCTTATATTTTTTCCTAACGTAACGCGCGATAAGGAACGCGTTTTAAAAGATTTTGATAACAGCGCCATCTAGTGATAATCATCTAAAACAAAAAAAGTGTTGTGACAACTTTTCGTAAGATTTTTTTTCCGTCTAGCCCCTTTCACAACGCGCGAAAAAGAACTTCGTTCCAAAATCACATCCTGTACTTTTAGTAAATCAATCGATAGAGTGACTAATAAGGAGGAAATCTCTCTAAGAAACAGGATAGATTAAATGAAAGGAAAACTACGCAATTCAAGTTTTAATCAGTTAACGAGTTAATAATTGACAAAAAAATTGACTACCGACTTCATCTTTTCAGAAATAACTCGAGAATTAGTCGAATAAACTCTAATCGTGCCCGCACACCTAAAATAGTATTGTCAATACTTGTGACAGAAGCAGTGATGGGATTTAAAAGTCATAACAATTTAATTAGAATGTTACAAAAAAATAGCAATAATAGCGTCTGAGTAATATGCACCAAAAAACTTTTGGATATTAAAATTGTGTTATTTGTATATAGCTCCTGGTGCTTACGTGACCTGAGTTTAGTTTTATGTATTGCTGTAAAAGATATGAAAAAAAGTAGTTTCAGGCAGCATCAAACCTGTAAAAGTATGAAAGAAATTTTAATAATTCATTGCATAAAAAATTGTAAGACCACCTGAATAGTAGACTTACGACGTTAAGATTAATATTATTAACATTTTACGATTTTGGAACTTGATCCTAAAATATAATTAAGTATTTTACTATAATTAAGTTTTATTTATCCTAAAACATGCAATTGCCGTTTTTTAAAATGTGCTTTTATTAATACACTCGGGTGCAATGAAATCGCACATCTGTACATTTTTTGAAAAATATCATTTATTTCTTTTTCTTTAAAAAAATACATATATTTTTTAACATAAGGTTAAAGGATAGTTCAATACCTATTCAATGATACCACATAAGACATGATAAGTTTACCTACCTGCTGAAAAAAAAACGATAACAGCAAACTCCAAAAATTGCTCTCTCAACTCACTGCAGTTTGCAAGACCAACTGCAGGTATAAAAAGGCATGTTTTGTGTAAAACGTCATCACCTGAATCCACCGCAACAGACCATCGTCTGGTCTGGTTACTTCGGGGCCACCCACCGGCCCAAGAGAAGACCCGAATGAAAAACGTCATCAATTGCAAGCCAACGCTTAACCTTATAAGACCTCTAGTGACTCCAATTGCATTTGTCTGAAAAAGATGGATACTACTCCGGAAAAAGCCGCTCAAGTCGTCGCTCTAATTGAAGCGGGCCAGAACCAGAGTGCTGTAGCTCGACAACTGAATATCAGCCGATATTCAGTTGGTCGTCGGTACCAGCGCTATCGGGAGACTGGTGGCTTTTTTTAACATGCTATTGTTTTTGTATCTTTTCCCGTCCCACGCTCGAAAGTATTGTCAATACTATTGTAGGTGTGCGGGGACGCTAACAAGATAACAGACGTGTTTTTGAGATAAATGATACCTAATCTTCAAAATTTCAACCAGGAAAGTCTTTTTTTGAATTGACATTAATGCTTATTTTTTCAGATTCAAAAGTAGCACTTTATGTCAGCATTCCAATTATTTTAATAATAATTTTAAGCTGTATTTTATACTTCGTATATCGGCACAGAAAACGGTTGAGTAGTAGACAAAATATAAACGATAATTCGGTAAGTTGTAAAACAGTATTAGAACTGATACTATTACTAAACGGGTTCTTACCACGATTATTTTTAATTGAGTTTTTAAGGAAGCTATTGAAATTTCGAGGAACAGCATTTTTAATCGGGGTGACGGCTTCAAACTATCCTGTATGTGGAATCCAGTGTTAGGCGAAAATAAAGCCAAAAAATCTAGTTTTGAGACGGCAGCCGATACTGTCAGTGTGGTATGTCGAAATGTGAGTTCGAGTTCCAGTGGTACCGGCAAACGACCGAGAAAGAGGGTAGACAGATTTGTCTGCTCTTAAATGACCTACCCGCAGTTCCTCAGTCTTCCCGTGATCATGGCGCTTGAAACCGTGCTGAAATATCGGGACCGCTCAATTAAAAATTATTGTGGTAAGAAGTAATAGTGTAAGTGATGTAGATAACCACGAGTGTTTAAAGAAATTTAGAACTCATACTAGTTGACCCCAACTTCGCCTGCTGCGTCACAGAGGGGTGATGCCTTTCTCGATAAATGGACTATCCAACACTGAAATAATTTTACTAATCGGACCATCGGCTCCTGAGATTATCCACTCAACTGGGAATTGCGTCAAAATTTGGCATGACGTCACGTTTGTTCAGAAACTAGTTTTGTTTACATTTTATAATCGTCTCATATTTTCCAGAAATAATACATCTTTGTCCAAAATGTATTACAACGTATTAAAATAATAAAATAATTACAACAATATTAGGTTTCATTAAAACGAATTCAAAAATTTTGTGGAATAAAACACTTTTAACCCTTAAATGGACGATTTTTGTTTCACACTTTAAAAAAATATATTTGTGTAATAGACATGTATCTATTACTGTCTAGAAAAAATGAGTAAAATCTAGACATGAATTTACTATACATTTTTACAAAAAAAAAGTACAAATTTCGTTCAGAAATAAGAACTAGTTGTCAAAATTAACAAAAAATTCAAGGAAGGAATTTTATCTGTGATGTTTAGTATGTTGTTTAAAAACAACATTTTCTATTTAAAGGTTAAAAGATAGTCAAACAAGCCAGAGATTCAGAACGAACTCGTGGCGAGCGATCCCAGTTTCGCCATCCAGCGAAAATTGACAAACCCAGACGATATTATGTTATATGAGTTACTGAAGCGAACCTCTTCACCTAGAATCAACAATAACTTGAACTTGGCTAAATTGCCGGTTGACCATAACAACAAACCAAAAAACTATAAAAAAAATACACAAAATACAACTATAAGCACAGCAACGACAGCAAAAAAAAAAAAACAATCGCAATAACATAAATTAAACAGGTAGTCTCCGTCTAGTCCCCGACACAACGCGCGATAATGAACTTCTTTCCAATATTATTCCAATATCATAGACATCGTTTATTTGTGATGAAATAGATGATTTAAATACACAAAAAAATAGATAAGTTTTCACAAGAAATCAGTCGAAATTCAGCTAAATGTTACCCCAAACCGACGTTCAACGCTGGTTTTCAGTCAGAAAGGTCATAGGAACTCCTGTACTAAACAAGATAGACCCCTCATATTTGGACTCACTTTACTTGTCTAACACTCTACTGCTACATGATATCCAGGATCTTAAAAGCTTGTATTTATAAATAATTCTGTAATGTTTTTCTAGGATCCTGCAAGAGTGGCCTATGCTGAATTGGACATACCAAAGAGAGTTGACACCGAAGATGATTATTACATGTACACAGCTTTTACAAATTATACTCGGATACAATATTCTAAAGTAATTGGAGTATTTGTGAAGGATTAAACATATACGTAGCCCGACATATATCAGTAATCAGTATCACTACATACAAAATCTTTAATTGTGAACGCTGCGAAAACTATTGATTATAAAACAAAATGATGTACTACTGGTTTGTAGTTCTTATAAAGAGCTAACAGTGCTAACAGTGCGAACGGGAGGTCGCGGGTTCAAATCCGGCCGGCTTGTACCTCTAAATCTAAGTGAAAACAATTTATGTGCAATTATTCACAACACCACTGGCTAAAAACGGTGAAAGAAAACATCGTGAGGAAACCTGCATGTTGGAAAAGGGTTCTAAAAATCCTTTTAAGATATGTGAAGTCCCCCGCACTGGGCAAGCGTGGTGGACTATGCCTAATCCCTCTTCTGAGGAGACCTGAGCCCAACAATGGGCAGTAATGGGTTGGTACAGTACAGTGCTGTCTGAACTCCTTTTTGACCTTTTCTTCAAAAAAGGAGGAGGTACTCAATTCAAATGTTTTTTTTTATGTTTGTTCCTCGATTACTCATGTTTAGGTGGACCGATTTGAATGATTCTGGTGTCAAATGAAAGGTGATGATCCAACTTAGGTCCCATTAATTTTTTTTACTAATAGGAAGATATACTATTTATAAGTGTCATTGTCTTTATTGTATGTTAATAAAAAAAATAAAAATACATGCGTTTTATTCTTCCTTTTGTTGCAGCAGTGCATATATATACTTGAAACAAACTTGCTACAAGTTTTTGGTTGGTTTAACTGATTTAAATAAAAGTAGTTTTAAGTATTTTGACAGCTCACTTTTAGACTAAAATATTCCACGGCTAGGACAAAAAAAACTTAAGAGGTGTCAAGGACACCCGGATGGTTTCTTTCGATTAATTAGTGAGAATTATAATAAAATATTTTGATCTCAGCGCCATCTAGCATTAATCATATAAAACAAAATAAGGAATTGTTTTAAAAGATTTTAATCACAGCGCCATCTAGCGATAATCATATAAAACAAAAGAAGTGTCGTGACATCTTTTTTTAGTTTTGGAATATTCATTTATCGAGGAAGGCTATATTAATTCCCTTTGTGACGCAGACGAAATACTACCAAAATCAAATATTGGTAGGATTTTGATGTTATTCGTGCCACAATCGCGCATCTAAGTGCAAAACATGGATCCTGTTTCAACTTCATAAAATTCAAATTGCTGCAAAATTGTGTACTTTAAATGTGAAATTCGAATTTCGAACAAGGGCAACATTTTTGTTGTTCTATGCGCGTGTATCCATAAATCGGTGACCGCAAGAAGAAAAAAAAAAAAAAGACTCTCGTCGTCGGCCATTACGCGCCATATTCAAATATCGTACGGAGCACATTTTTCGAACGTAATCTTTACCAAAACGATTAATTTAATGAAATTCATCAAGACCATCTTACAAGTTGTATTTTGTGTTAATATATCGGCCAGTGTATTATTCAAATATTGCGGTCACTACGAGTGGAGCCAGGCTGTAAAAACATTAAAACGTTATTGTGTCGCGGTCACCACGTCGTGGAGAACCAGGAGCCGTCATCGTAATTCATCCAGGTACGTGCGCATTATATGTTACGGATTTGGATTTCCACACGAACGTACATTTAATTAAGCGGCGATAGTCATATTATTCTATAATAATTGATTTTCGACCCTGTGTTCGAGAACGGGTCTCAGTACGCTCTTTCTCCAACATATTTTTGGTGCCGAAACCCGGGACGGTAAACCTAGTGCATACATAATACATAATATTGGTATTTTCTTAATGCATTCATTGATATAAATTGTAACATTCGTTGGGTAAACTTATATTTATATAGGTTGACAACTTAAATTCGAGTGCCCCGTGCTTCCGAATTATCATAACAATTTCATAGAATCGTCAAAAATACGATAGGATTATTTCTTTATTTCAAGATCATATAAACAATCAAATATTAATCTGTGTTTATATAATTTATCGGCTTGGAATAATTTAGTATCCTTAAATATTCTTTTTTCTAACGAATTTAAACGAAACAAAATCCTTCTCATCGAGTTATTGTCTGCGGTAGTCAAGCGGTCAGTGTTTAGTGTATTGTTGTCTTTACTTTGAATTTAAAAGATTTTTTTTTATTTTTTTTTTTATTGCAACAACAATTATCGATTAACTATGTCATTCTGTACTAAGTCAAAACGGAAATCTATTCAAGGTAAATCGAAATCGGTTGAGGAAGCCTTTTCATTAAGTGATTTGCCATCATTGCGTAGGAAACGTACAATTATTTTCAACCGCGTTGCTAAAGCGTTAGAGGTAGGCTCTTCGGCTTTGCTCGACCTTTCGAATCGTGAATTGTTCCTTTCGCACTATGATGATGTAAAAACCAATGCGAATAAATTTGAAGAATTGCATTTTTTCATTATTGACCTGTCTGATCGATCCGACGAAGATCAGAATATACAAGAAACGTTTGATGAAATGTATTTTAAAATAAAGTCAATTTATCGTAACTTAACAAAAGGAGAATCTGAATTTTCGAACTCATCTAACCTTGTGAACGAACGGTCAAATATAAAATTACCAAAAATTTCTTTACCTACCTTTTCAGGTGACATAAAAAAATGGCCTGAATTTATAGATAAATATAATTCGTTAATTCACAATTGCACTTCGCTCACTGATACCGACCGTTTTCACTACCTTGTATCTTCATTACGCGACGACGCTTCTAGCGTAATTCGAAGGTTTCCTGTCAATAAAGAACATTATCAAGACGCATATGACTGCTTAGTTTCTCGTTATCAAAACGAGCGTGAACTTGCCTTTACTTGTTGGCGGGATATTTTAAACATTAACTTGAAACTCAATAACGCTCACGAATTTCGTCGCTCGCTTGACTCTATCGAAGAGAACTTATGTATTCTGAAGCGATTGAATCTACCAGTTAATCAATGGGAGTTTATCTTAAATTATCACGTTCTCTCTAAGATACGTTGTGAATATGAACAACAGCAACCAAGCGGTGTCATATCTAATTATAACGAACTTACGATTTTTTTAAAACAAAAGTGCGATGCCCTCAAAAGAGATACTCATTTTACCGATTCAATAAAATCTACTTCTACTACTTCGAAAGATAATTATACTTCAAATAACAGTCATTTCACGCCTAAACGTATTTATTCATCTCATGCTCTGTTCGCATCGACTTCAGATCACAAGGATGGTCCTATTAATGTTGCTAGGATTGGGTTTAAGTGTTCTTATTGTAGTGAACCACATAGTATAACGCACTGCAAAGACTTTTTATTAAAAACTGTTGACGAACGTAGGGATATAGCCACATCAAAGCAGTGGTGTTACAACTGTTTGAAAGCATCGCATCAGATCAAAAACTGTAATTCTATATTCACGTGCCAAAAATGCAAACGTAAACATCACACTTTATTGCACAATGATGAAAATAAATCAACGCAATCGAACTCCAGTTTGATAACTAATAGCGACAATACGTTTTCTACCTCTAACACTACTGTTTTGTTGGCTACAGCTTTAATACAACTAATGAATTCCGACGGGCATTTTTTAAATTTCCGCGCTTTGTTTGACACTGGAAGTCAAAATAATTTTATAACTGAACGTGCGGCTCAATCGTTAAACGTTGAAACTTTACCAACATCGAACCATGTTAGTGGTTTAGGTGGAGTGACTGCAGCAATAAAAGGTCATATAAATTGCATTCTAGGCACCGGTGATCAACCCCTGTTCAAATTAAATTTACAAACAATTCAAAACATTTGTGGCGATCAGCCAATCGCCAAGCTAAATCGTGCTAGCGCAACACAACTAAACGATATGAAATTAGCTGATCCTGGGTTTGATATACCTGGACCAATCGATGTGTTGCTGGGTGCTGACGTTTTTTTGCAGAGTGTGTTCTACCAGAAAGAATAAAGGGCACGTCATCACAACCCCCAGCGTTTAATTCAATATTTGGATGGTTATTGTTGGGTCGGGCTCCTTTAGCTACCAACTCTCTACTAACAGTGCAGCCAGGTACAGATGGGGATCTCAGCAATCTTGTGCAGCGTTTTTGGGAAATCGATAGTCCTCCTCAATCCGTAACATTGTCTCCAGACGACCAATTATGTGAGAAAAAATTTAAAACTGAACACTCTCGTGATGATTCTGGTCGATATATGGTGAAACTTCCTTTCAAAGCTGATAGTGAGCCTGTCTTCTTCGGTATTCGTGACATAGCGTTGAGACGATTTCACGCGATGGAACGACGTTTAGGTCGCGATCCAGAACTGCATAAACAATATTCCGAATTTATGGCCGATTATCTTGACAAAGGTCACATGAGCTTGGTGCCAATGGAAGATATTGGAAACGGTAAATATTACATACCCCACCACTGTGTAATCAGGCCAGAAAGTCACACTACAAAACTTCGTGTAGTTTTTGACGCCTCGGCGCAGGATTCAAATCATATTTCTCTCAATGATACATTGTTAAAGGGAGCCAAGTTACAAGCTAACATAAACGAAATACTTCTCCGCTTTCGTGAAAGCTCTATAGTGTTCATGGCAGACATTCAACAGATGTTTCGTCAAATCTTAGTCGATCCCTGTCATCGTGATTATCAACGTATTCTGTGGAGATTTAATGAGAATTCTCCTATCCAAGAATATAGATTAAACACCGTCACTTATGGTACAGCATCTGCACCATTTCAAGCTTGCAGAGTAATTCAACAGCTTGTACATGACGAAGGTAGCGCGTATCCTATAGCAAAAGAGATATTGTCATCAGGAGTGGGGATCTATGTTGATGACATCGTGTCTGGAAAAAACACGCTGGCTGACGCACTTTCGGCTAAGTCTGAAATCGTTGACTTAATGAAATTGGGTCAATTTCATTTACGTAAGTGGGCCAGTAATAATTCTCAAGTTTTGGCTGATATACCACAAGAAGATCGCCTCTTGGATCCAATTTCCCTAGACGAAGTGACAACTCCGACACTTAAAGTTCTCGGGCTAAAGTGGGATCCTGTCTCTGATTGTTTCCTATTCGACGTAACTACTTCTGATCGACCTTGCACTAAGCGTACAATTCTCAGTGAAATCGCAAAGGTATTCGACCCACTAGGATTTTTGTCTCCCCTCACAGTAAAAATTAAATGCCTGATTCAACAGTTATGGATAGCAGGTATCGGTTGGGATGACAGGCCTCCATCAAATATTGTTGAGTTATGGAATAATTATCAGTCAGAACTTCATTTAATAAAAGGTTTAAAGATCCCGCGACGTCTCACTGTTAATGACGCTACGTCATATGAGGTTCACGGTTTTTGTGATAGCTCCGAGCTTGCTTATGGAGCGATATTGTATATGAAAATTACTAACAAACATGATGAAGTTCATATTATTCCTATCGTTTCCAAGGCTCGCGTAGCTCCTATAAAGCAGCTATCTCTACCACGCTTGGAATTGTGTGCAGCTGTACTGCTAGCAAACTTGTACGACTTCTTTAAAAATACCTATAAGGTATCTACGGGACAGTCTCTCAATGTTTATTTTTGGTGCGACTCCACCATTGTGTTGTCTTGGTTACACTCTCATTCTTCTCGATGGGCAACTTTCGTAGCAAATCGTGTTAGTCTAATCCAGGATAAAACTCCGGTTGAATGGTGGCATCATATCTCATCCGCGGATAATCCTGCAGATGTTTGTTCACGAGGTCAACTTCCTAAAGATTTAATGCAGAGCGGTTTATGGTGGGTAGGACCTTTGTGGTTACCTTTGAAAACGTATCCAAAACTAGATTCAGAAATGGGACATACAGATCCGCTTGCACTCAGTGAAATTAAACGTTCTGCACCAATAGCTTTACTAGTTCAAAATTTACCACAATCGTTACAAAATGATGACACCTTCCTCGACATACTATTGAACAAATTCTCGTCGATAGAAAAGATCATTCGAATTGTATCATACTGTAATCGTTTTATAAAAGGAGCAAAAAAACAGACTTTAGGTACAAATACTTATATAACTTCAAAGGAACGTCAAGAATCATTGTTAATTATTGTCAAATTTGTTCAACTTAAATCATTTCACGATAAAATTTTGAAATTAAATTCTGGCCAAATCCTTCCTAAACCGTTTCGCAAATTAAACCCATTTCTCGATGAACGCGGTGTTCTTAGAGTAGGTGGACGTATCCGTCACGCGGGATTAAGTTTTGAGCAAAAGCATCCAGCCCTACTACCCTCAGATTCTCCTTTGACAATGAAACTTATTGAATCCATCCATCGAACACATTGCCACGCCGGAATAAATACAACTCATTATTTATTACTTCAACAATTTTGGATCATATCGGCCAAACGAAAGATAAGACACTGTCTCTCAAAATGCATTCGTTGTTACCGCGTGAAACCTCAGCCACTTCAACCATATATGAGTGATTTACCTAAATACCGTGTCAATCAAGTCAAACCATTTTCCATCGTAGGTGTCGACTACGGTGGACCATTTCGAATTAAGTTAGGTACCCATCGTGGTGCAAAAATCGATAAAGCCTATCTTTGTCTTTTCGTATGCCTGACAACGAAGGCAGTGCACCTAGAAGTAGTATCAAGTCTTTCGTCAGAAGGATTCATCGCCGCACTGCGACGTTTTGTAGCGCGTCGAGGTAGATGCAACATTATCCATGCGGATTGCGGAACGAACTTTGTGGGGGCGCGAAATTTCTTCTCATCTCTCATGGAGAACGCTGCAGGAACACAACAAATCGAATTTAAATTTAACGTTCCTTCTGCACCACATTTCGGAGGTGTTTGGGAAATACAAATTAAAGCCGCAAAGACACATTTATATCGCATAGTTGGTGACCAAGTGTTAACCTTCGAAGAATTAACTACCCTCTTTAGTCAAATCGAAGCAGTCCTTAATTCTCGCCCATTATGCCCACTGAGTTCTGATCCGAACGATATGAACGTTCTAACTCCTGGTCATTTCTTAACCTTAGAACCACTGACTACCGTTCCAGACAATGATCTATTAGATATCAACATTAACCGTCTTAATAGATGGCAACTTATCCAATCCTTTCAACAAAACTTTTGGTTACGTTGGAAAAACGAATATTTACACGGTTTAATTCAAAGAGCAAAATGGACAGAAATGTCCAAACCATTACAAATCGATACAATGGTCCTTATTAAGGATGATAATCGTACACCGTTACATTGGTCACTCGGGAGAGTTGTCGATCTGCATCCCGGAGCTGATAACGAAATCCGCGTAGCCACGGTCAAGACAGCGAACAATAGTCTCATTAAGAGACCGCTGGTTAAACTCTGCCCACTTCCAATTTCATCTTAGCTCTAAACTGTAATAGTTTAAGCTAAAATTTAATTGTATATATTGTATAGTATCGTATTTTTTTTTATATATTAACGTCTACTCTACCTAATTGAATCGACACTATCGTATCGCTGTTATTGCGTACTTCTAATTGAGAAAATACCAATAGTATTTTGGCCGGCGGGATGTTTCAACTTCATAAAATTCAAATTGCTGCAAAATTGTGTACTTTAAATGTGAAATTCGAATTTCGAACAAGGGCAACATTTTTGTTGTTCTATGCGCGTGTATCCATAAATCGGTGACCGCAAGAAAAAAAAAAAAAAAAAAGACTCTCGTCGTCGGCCATTACGCGCCATATTCAAATATCGTACGGAGCACATTTTTCGAACGTAATCTTTACCAAAACGATTAATTTAATGAAATTCATCAAGACCATCTTACAAGTTGTATTTTGTGTTAATATATCGGCCAGTGTATTATTCAAATATTGCGGTCACTACGAGTGGAGCCAGGCTGTAAAAACATTAAAACGTTATTGTGTCGCGGTCACCACGTCGTGGAGAACCAGGAGCCGTCATCGTAATTCATCCAGGTACGTGCGCATTATATGTTACGGATTTGGATTTCCACACGAACGTACATTTAATTAAGCGGCGATAGTCATATTATTCTATAATAATTGATTTTCGACCCTGTGTTCGAGAACGGGTCTCAGTACGCTCTTTCTCCAACAGATCCTATGTCGCTTAAAATTGTTTTAAACTGTTGAAGTCGTTTTGTAAAACTCTTGATTTTAGAGGACGTTTTTTGTTGATGTCGTTCAACTTTTTATTTATAGTTCTACGACAAAAAGTTACTGAACCAAAGTTGTTGAGAATTTAATTTGCAACAAAAAATGTTGACGAATTTATTAAATCAAATAAATAGTGTAAGAGATATATCGTAAAAACGATTTCAAGCCCTAATTTCAAGATGGCGGCGATAAGGATGGCCACCCCACAAACTGATTTTTGTGGCTTCCACAATGGCTTCCTCTAAAAAGGCAAGGTATGGCCTAAAAAATATATTTAAAAAAAAACTTTAAATACAAGCCTTTAAGATCCTGGATATCATGTAGCAGTAGAGTGATACAAGTAAAATGAGTCCAAACACGACAGGTCTATCTTGTTTAGCACAAAAGTTCCTATGACCACCTTACGAATCCATCATCAGATAAGCGCCATTTTGTCTTATTATTGCATTGTCAAGCGATATACATCTGTGTGCAAAATTTCAGCTCAATCGGAAACCGGGAAGTTTGTCAAAATGAGCTTGAAAAATTTCACCCGAACTACATAGTTACATCCAGTGCAAGTTAATAAAAAGTTTGTATAAATGTTACATTTCAATGGGTTATTTTGTACTTAGATTATAGTAATTACATGCATAGATAATACAAATTAATTAACGCTTAATTCTACCATCTACTGTGAACAACTGGACCGCTTGAAGCAGGCGATCGACCAGAAGCGTCCAGAATTGGCCAACAGAAAGGGCGTAGTGTTCCACCAGGACAACGCCAGACCACACACTTCATTGATGACTTGTCAGAAGCTACGGGAGCTCGGATGGGAGGTTTTATCGCATCCAACATATAGCCCGGACATAGCGCCAAGTGACCACCTGTTCCTGTCCATGGCGAACGCCCTTGGTGGTGTAAAGTTGAACTCAAAAGATTGTGAAAAGTAGCTGTCCGAGTTCTTCGCAAATAAGGAGGGGGGCTTCTACGAGGGAGATATTATGAAGTTGCCGTCTAGATGGAAACAGATTATCGAACAAAACGGCGCATATTTGAACTAAATCCGATCACTGTAACACTTTTTATAAAGCATTGAATAAAGAGCAAAAAAGCGGAAGGGAGATATTTGACAACCTAATAAATATATTGTGCAATACTACAATTCTATTTCTATTTTATAGTATTTTTTGTTGCTGCGTTTCAACTAAAATGACGCGCCATATTCTTGACCCGGAAGGTAACGTTTTATTAGCATTTCAATTGTTATTCTTTAATTCAGTCATTATATATTTTATTTTATTTATTTAATACTTTATTACACGACAGAAAAATAAGTTATATTTGAAAAAATGTTCACAAAAGGCGAGCTAAACTCAATACTGAGTTTTCTTACAGCAAACCCAAAATAAAACATACAGTAAGTAGGTTCTTACCACGATTATTTTTAATTGAGCGGTCCCGATATTTCAGCACTGTTTCAAGCGTCATGATCACAGGAAGACTGAAGAACTGCGGGTAGGTCATTTAAGAGCAGACAAATCTGTCTATCCTCTTTCTCGTTCGTTTGCCGGTACCACTGGAACTCGAACTCACATTTCGACATACCACACTGACAGTATCGTAATAATGTAAGTGATGTAGATAACCGCGAGTGTTTAAAGAAATTTAATACAGTAAGTAGACTTTGATGTAATTAATTTAGATTTTTTGATTTATAAAGTAGCATTAACCGCGTTTCTTCTTGGTATAAACGAAAAGATAATCCAACAACATTGGTTTTGATTTTTGCCAAAGACCAACAGTTCTCAAGGTTGCAAACCAAATATACAAAAAAAGAATAGTAAGGTTAATCAGCTTATTTTTTAATTTATTAGATTAATTAATATTCATCATGAATTATTTAATTATACTAATTTTAGTCAAAGTAATTGATTTAACTTTAAATTATTTTTCTAGAATAAACCGTGTTCCCGTTTGTTTTAAATAATTATTCACTTTTTATACAACTTTGCAAGGGTCTTAACGCGTGCATACTTATCATTTAATTTGTATTGAAAATTACATTTCTAGGACAGATTCGGACTGTTCTTGTTGATTTAAAGGTGTGGAAATTTTGCTGTAGTTTTGTAGTTAGATAAGTAATTCAATATTTTTTGTTTTAAATAACAATAGCTGAATATGTAAACTTTTAGGTACAAAATGGACCACGCGTTAGCTGTAGAAATCGAGCATGTATCTCGTCAAAAAGAATTGGAGAGACAAGCTCTCCGTGGAGTGTCAGACATACGGGGCTTCTACAGCGGGAGTACGGCACTCGTCACTGGAGGGACGGGGTTCATAGGGAAACAACTTGTAGAGAAACTACTGAGGTAAGTTGGAGAGAGAAGCTCTCCGTGGAGTGTCAGACATACGGGGCTTCTACAGCGGGAGTACGGCACTCGTCACTGGAGGGACGGGGTTCATAGGGAAACAACTTGTAGAGAAACTACTGAGGTAAGTTGGAGAGAGAAGCTCTCCGTGGAGTGTCAGACATACGGGGCTTCTACAGCGGGAGTACGGCACTCGTCACTGCAGGGACGGGGTTCATAGGGAAACAACTTGTAGAGAAACTACTGAGGTAAGTTGGAGAGAGAAGCTCTCCGTGGAGTGTCAGACACGGGGCTTCTACAGCGGGAGTACGGCACTCGTCACTGCAGGGACGGGGTTCATAGGGAAACAACTTGTAGAGAAACTACTGAGGTAAGTTGGAGAGAGAAGCTCTCCGTGGAGTGTCAGACACGGGGCTTCTACAGCGGGAGTACGGCACTCGTCACTGGAGGGACGGGGTTCATAGGGAAACAACTTGTAGAGAAACTACTGAGGTAAGTTGGAGAGAGAAGCTCTCCGTGGAGTGTCAGACACGGGGCTTCTACAGCGGGAGTACGGCACTCGTCACTGGAGGGACGGGGTTCATAGGGAAACAACTTGTAGAGAAACTACTGAGGTAAGTTGGAGAGAGAAGCTCTCCGTGGAGTGTCAGACATACGGGGCTTCTACAACAAAAATACAATGAATAAAAGTAAATTTTAACTTAAATTATTTATACACACTATTATTATTACAGGTCATGTGATGTTAAGCGAATTTACCTAATTTTACGATCTAAAAAAGGGGTTTCAATTGAAGAAAGATTGAAAAAACAATGGACGGATCCAGTAAGTTAACTTTTTAAATACAAGCTTTTTAAATAGATCCTTAATATCATGTAGAAGTAGAGTGGTAGCCAAGACAACTAAATCGAGCCCAAATACGATGAGTCTACATAGTTCAGTACAGGAGTTCCTATGACCTTCCAAATCCAACATTAGATCAGCGCCATTGCATCGCAAAAATGTCAGTTCAACTAGCGAGATTCCACCTCCCTTTCGTGGAAAGATCTCTCACAAAGTAAACCAACGACCTGGTAAGGCTCGCGGGAAGTCACTTGATGCAAATATCGCAGGACCGGTCGTTGAGGTTTTAGGAGACCTATGTCCAGCAGTGAACGTCTACAGGCTGATGATGAACACCCAAATACTTAAATCGACTATTACTTTTTAGCTATACGACAAACTACGATCAGAGCAACCGCATTTTGAAAAGAAAATTTCTGTGATGTCCGGTGAGATGTCGGAGTTGAGAATTGGCTTAAGCGATGAAGATGTTGATAAAATTGCACAAGAGGTAATTATTATTATGTAGTAAATACAGTCAGAAATATTAGCAAGAAAAGTTATCTTTCCCTCGTGTTCCTGGGCTTCACTGATCAGAGTCATTACGGTGGTCATCGCTGTGGATCCTGGCTACACAGGAGTTACAGTGGTGGGAGTGATAGGTGGACAAATACCCAAAAAAAGTCATGTATATCATTATTAAATTTTGCTAGTTTCCTTTCCAATAGTCGTGGTGTGGTAGTCGTTGAAGGGCTTGCCTTCAAACCTGTTCAAAATCGGCAGTTTGTACCTCTAAATGAATGTGAGAATGATTTAGGTGCACAATACGACTGGCTAGAAATGGTGATAGAAAACATTGTGAGGAAACTTGTATTTTGGAATTCTAAAAATCTTTTAAAGATATGTGAAGTCCCCAATCAGCTATGAGCAAGCGTAGTGGGCTTTACCTAATCCCTCTTCTGACTGCTGGGTTAGCAGAGGGCAGTAATGGGGAGTTACAGTACAGTACTGATATTCAGGTGAACGTAATATTCCACGTGGCCGCCACTACTAAATTTGATGAACCTCTGAAGAAAGCCACTCTTATCAACGTCAGGGGAACGAGAGAAATACTGCAACTGGCCAAACAATGCAAGAATCTGAGGTAGGTAGAATAAATTATATTTTTGACTAAAACGAAAATCACTTACACTATTACTAAACGGGTTCTTACCACGATTATTTTTTATTTTGTATTGATAAAAATCTAGTTTTGAGACGGCAGCCGATACTGTCAGTGTGGTATGTCGAAATGTGAATTCGAGTTCCAGTGGTACCGGCAACCGAACGAGAAAGAGGGTAGACAGATTTGTCTGCTCTTAAATGACCTACCCGCAGTTCTTCAGTATTCCCGTGATCATGGCGCTTGAAACAGTGCTGAAATATCGGGACCTCTCAATTAAAAATATTCGTGGTAAGAACCCGTTTAGTAATAGTGTAAGTGATGTAGATAACCGCGAGTGTTTAAAGAAATTTATTAAAACGAAAATGACTTCAGTGTTTTCTATTTTCACCATTTCGTGTGTGTTTGCGTACATTACATGTCTGAGCCGATTTCGTTGCTTTTAGAAGATCCAATAGGCCTCCTGATCGTACGTTGTCAGCGCTCATAGCTCTTTAATGTCAGCAGACATTGCATTGAACTCTTCTCAAACCTCGTTTAAAGATAGACCATTCATTCAGGGAACTCCAAAGTCTATTCCAAAGTGAGATATTTTGTGCCAGGAAAGATCTGAAACGAACTGTGGATGACCACAGCGGGTTCTTGCAATGTACTTCGACGACTTAGATGATGCTTAACTTACACTAAAGCCTTCTAGTGTCTTATAGATCGTTCGTGCACGTGTCGACTGCGTTTTCGTTCGCGACTCGGAGCAGGATCGACGGAGACATCGAGGAGCAGTTCTACAGTAGCCCGGTGCCGCCTCACGTCATCATACAACTAGCAGAGACTGTAGATGAAGAACGACTCAATGCTGCAACTGCTGGGTAGAGTTTATCCATAGCCATATCTATATTTCCTATCGAAAAAAACATTTAAAATCCTGATTATCATGTAGAAGTAGAGTGCTTGCCAAGACAAGCAAAACGAACCTAAACATGACGGGTCTATCTTGTTTAGTACAACCCCTTTGTCATCTTCCGACTCCATAATCAGATTACTATATAGTATCATTTTATTGCATTGTCTCGCGATATACCTACATATGCAAAATTTCACCTCAATCAGAAACCGGGAAGTACTGTAACAACCCATTACTGCCCACTGTTGGGCTCAGGTCTCCTCAGAAGAGGGATTAGACATAGTCCACCACGCTTGCCCAGTGCGGATTGGGGACTTCACATATCGTCAAAGGATTTTTAGAACCCTTTTCCGATATGCAGGTTTCCTCACGATATTTTCTTCACCGTTTTTAGCCAGTGGTGTTGTGAAAAATTGCACATAAATCTTTTTCACATTTAGATTTTAGAGGTACAAGCCGGCCGGTTTTGAACCCGTGATCTCCCGTTCGGAAGGAAGCGCTTCGACCACTCCGCCACCACGACTTACCGGGAAGTTAATCAAATTTAATTTTCATTGACCTGTCGGAGTACAACTTAGAACCACTTTTATATCAGAATCGGTTAACCTTTTTTTTGACATTATGAATGGTGTATGTACGACCATTGTTGTGAATTTTATATTATGACGTTGCAAAAAGTTTACTCATCTTTTTTTATTGCCTTGTAAGACGAGCTAACGGGCCACCTGGTTGTAAGCAGTTACAGTTGTTCATGGACATCTACTATGTCAGCGGACACTGCGGGGCCGCTACCTACGGCCTATTTTTAAGGACTTTCTTTAAGCCTCGTTTGAAGAAGGAAATGAAAAAAAAGAAATACTTTATTTTCAACATTGATGACGTACTCATTCTTGTTGACGTCAAAAGTTAAAAGCTACCACCAGTTCGGACACAAAAAATAATAATTGTAGCCACCGTCCTGAGAAGAACTGGCAAGAAACTCAGCTGGCATGTCTTTTTTTTTGTATAATGAGCATTTTTTTAAAAGTATTTGTACAGTATACAATTTTACATTAAATATACAACAAAACAAAAAAAAAACGATTACGATAATGAAACGACCTTGGCAACTCATTCCCACTTTGTGCAATCGTCCAGGTAATCATTGACCTTATAGTAGGCTTTCTTGCACAGACGTTCTTTAATAGTTTTCTTAAACCTATGTATAGGTAGGTTTTGAACATCTTGTGGGATTTTGTTGTACAAGCATACAGACAAACACCTAAAGGGTACAAATTAAAGCTCTCAATAAAATGCTCAAAAATTTCCAGGTTGATAACAGACTGGCCGAACACCTATTGTTTTACCAAAGGAATTGCCGAGGACCTTGTTCGTACGCTCGGTGAAGACCTTCCAATAGCTATCGTCAGACCACCAGTAGGCAAGTACTAGCCTAACCTATTGCTAAACAACTTCCCAAAAGTAGCAGATCGGATGTTTAGATTTACTGTTCTTTTTCGCGTATTTTTATCTGTGTATGAACCGATTTTGATGATTCTTTTACTGTTATAAATTTTCCTTATTTTTCTTTTATCAAGTGTTTAAAAAGTGACAAAGATAGATATGAATAATAATATACCTAACGCTAGTGCGAGAACCCCCTATTGGGTAAAGGCCTCCTCCAAAGACGTCCATTTTGATCTGTCTTGTGCCACCTGTATCCAGTTCAATTAAGTTACGTTAAATTTATTTCAGTTATCCCTACTCTCAATGAGCCTACTCCTGGTTGGGTGGATAAGTCAGCCCTTATGAGTCCCGCAGGGGTAAGTTCAAATGAAAAAAATACTCACCTAATATAGGATAATTATTATATTTTTTTTTAGTTTCTTTATTTATTTATTTGGGAAACAAACTGTCCTAAAGTTACAGATAATTTTATGAATAATAATAATAATACAGAGACCAACAAAGTTTCCACAAATTAAAGTGACTCATAAGTTTATACAGCGCAACTAATATGGTTCCTATCAATTATTAAGGTTACATTTAAGTAGACTAATCTAAGAAAGTCGCAAGTAAGGCTAAAGCGAAAACAAGAAAAAACAATCGAAATAACAATTGTACTAGAAATTATTGTTATGTAAATACAAAGTAATATTTGCTTTAAATGTATGTATATGTAAGGATAATAAACAGCTACAACATTTTGTTTAACAAAAGATAATTCCAAAAAAGTTGAAGTACAATGTTGCAGCCAACTGCATTATCCGCGCATTCATAAGATAATTATTTAAAACTAAATAATAATGATAATACACCACTAGAGATGCACACTACATTGTTAAAGTAAATAAAAAAAACATTCATAAATAAATTCAAATAAGTTTTAACATTCAAATATTTCATCCATTTTGCCATATATATTGGGTTCAGTTCAGAAACACAATGAAAATTCCTTGGTTCACAATAACAGTTTATTCATTTTCCAAAAACAGTATAACCATCCTCCAAAATCAGTACAATTATCCTCCAAAACTCAGTCACAATTACTCTCAACTCTGTTCACTTTGAAATCACGTCGACTACTGTATTCAAACGACAGCTTACACGCCTTTTATACTTTCTTGAGAAATAAATCAGATGGCGCCACTAGTATTTCCGTTCGCATAAAATAAAATTAAAAGAATCTAACAACACTCTTATAAAATGATTCATCACAACCGGAAGTCCTTCCTTTAAATCGACGTAATACCCGCTTCTACAAACAATTAAATGGAATTAGAGAAAAGTCACCTAACAGCTCGGCCATCCTGTAACTAAGCGAGTCCTCGCGCTTGTTTAACTCTCCGTAAATCCGATCAATTGCAACCATTACTAAAAGATGAGAAAAAAAAAATAAATAAAAGGAGACCAAAACAACCAACTAAAAATCAAGCAACGTAGAATTCAAGTGTCCACACAAAAAGCCATGGTTGAATTTTACTCCTCGACACTAGCCTCGTAGCACCATAGCTGAAAGCCATAAAAAACGTTACGTGCCCAAAAGCCTCCTTCATTCCACTCCTGTCTTCAGCCGTTTCTTCATTATAATATCCCTGTTATTTAGTATTCCCACCATCGAAAAGGCCTACCTCTTTTCCTCTTCTGTCCGGTGTATCAGTTCATATAGTTTGTTTCATTTATTGAATCATCTGATAGTATGTCAGTCCACCCCTTCAAATTTCTTTACCGTTATAGCATTCTGCAAGCCTGATAACATTTTTGATGTTTAATTTGATGAGGTCTTGAGTTTGACATTCAGATGGGAGAATTGGAAGGATACAGCCTTCGAAGACTTCTCATTTTCACGTTTTTGTTCTTCACTATATCTTGAGATTCCAGTTTCTCTTCCTAGCGTTGCCAACTCACGTATTCCTACTTCTTTTCTCGCAAAATCCATTAGGGAGATGACCTGTCCGAAATTAACAGTATCCGATTTCATTAAATAAATTATTTCCTCTATTCTGTCCATTTGTGTCCTTCTGTTCATTGCCTTGTTTTATCAGTATCACATTCCCACTTTTCGACTTTTCCTATTTAAATCCTCCGAATTTGTTCAGCTCTACTAATCACACTCTAATGATGGGTCCAAGTGAAGTGGTCCCTCTATCACATCCACATGCTCCAGCCCTGACACGGCCGCACTCCAAGCGAACGAAACTTCGCACCTCCGGGAAACAATACCTATCCTTCTATCTTGAATAGGTCACAACGTCTCTTACAACACAAGATCCTCACCATCGTGCCTCACTTCGAGAATCTACCAGATAACTCCTTTGAGCAAAAACCCACCAAATACAAATACAATACTCGCATAAACTTCAAAAAAAACGTAAGGCCTTGATCAATAACAAAATTTCCCAGTTATCCTAATAGTCCGAGCTTCCGCACCTGCCGATTGGGCAGTTACAATCCGACGTCATCAATGGCCACAACAGCTCTATCAATGGGTCTCCGACTAAAACAAGATACCAGCTGTAATCAGAGAGGGACTAGAGAAGTTGTGTTACAGACGTACACCAGCCAGGCCTTCTACTTGCATACGTCGCATTTTGCTCCAGGATCATATAGAGCCAAGAACGATACGCCAACAATCATTCGTCCACAAAAAGCATTAATCTGACTCTCATCTTCTCACTATCCAATATTTCCTGCAACATACTCTCATCAGTTCACAATCCACATCCGACACTATAAGGGGTTCAGATCCTCCGTCTCAGTCACCATCCGATAGGCTTTTGTAAATTCTCGACCTTGCAAATCACATGAAACAATCCCTACACAACAGCATATCTGGAGCTAGAAGCGCTCGATGTTGTCGATCACTACAGTTGTTGCTCTGGTCAACCGCGTTTTCATGGAAGTCAACTCTACAACAACCCAAAATGGTATCCTTTCCAACATTAATTTCCAATCGTATATTCTCTATGACAATACTCCCTTCTACTTCAGACACAAACTCTGCAAGCGTTTACACATGTCGTTTGAACATTCGATTCATCTGGAATTCCAGCGACAATTATATCCGGACCTTCTGTAAAAAGTATTAACTCAAAACATAGGAGTGAATAACACTGCCATCAACAATGCACATTCCTGCAACACCGGCATAAACAGCACCAATAAAGCAGGCAAATTGTTATCGTCCCCCATCAAGACTCATAAAAATAATAGACTTCTTCTTAACACAACGTTCGTCTTTCGCGTCTTTTGTCCATCTTCTTTATCTGTCATCCCTTTCACTCTGAGCTTCGTCCAAAAACATCTTTCACAACATTGTTCGTTCAGAAACTACCATTCTCACACAAATCCAGCCAGTTCCGTCCGACCCTTTAATCAAGGAGAACTTTGACTGAACATCAACGTTGACATGCTGTAGGTAAGCATTTATTTGGATTTCTAGGACTCTTGCAGGGCAGAAAGCCTTTCCAACCTTCCCTTGCTACCAGATATGTCCAGAGTGATCCAGACCCAAACTCCCTTGATCGGTAACGCGCATTGGTCAGAAACAGTCCTTATCTAGTAATTCAAAAGGCGATCGCTCCCTCGCAATCGAAACACCTATTACCGCCACTGTATCAACCTCAGAAGCACCAGGTAGGTTCCAATGAATAGTTGTCTGCGTAATGATCTGTCACTTGTATCTCACGACTCCCCGAATTGCCCTACTTTGATGGTTCCGCAAGTTCTTCTTCGCTAAATTACGCCACCTACGCACTAATGGCTCTATGATCCACCCCGTGAAGTAAACAAGACACATCCTGCTAACCTGAGATTTTATAGCGAAAAAGTAGATTAGTCATCGTGTATAATGCTCTAATGATTCTTCAAACTCAACTATTTTGCTCAACAATCTGTGTGAAGTCCGGCGTAACTCTCACGACAAGGAGAGGGTTCCATCAACTTTCGCTTCTATCCCTCCCAGACATGTTCCATAATGAATCAAATCTATTCTCCCCCTTTTTTTTCTTCCTTTATTCAGTCGGTCTCTTTGTTTAGTTGAAACTGAATAGCTTTATCTTTTGCCATAAAACGATGTAAGGCAGAATTAATATCATTTGGCTTACTTGTCCATATTCCTCGTGGTGACTGCCGCTCCGCCGTTCTGTTCAATCATTTAAGAACCCTGATAACGTTTCCGAATGTTACCCCTTATCTGTCTCTTTGTGCCATTATTCATCGAAATCCTGGAGACAGTCTCCGCGTCTTCCTTTGTATTTCCTAGTTTTGTTTATCTACTCCAATATCAGATATGCCTGATCATTCGGCCTTGTTCCTTCCCGCAACCTATCAATCTGGTCCAGCCCCAATCCAGCTCCAGGTCCCATCCAGCTCCAGGTCCAATCCAGCTCTAGGTCCAATCCAGCTCCAGGTCCAGTCCAGCTCCAGGTCCAATCCAGCTCCAGGTCCAGTCCAGCTCCAGGTCCAATCCAGCTCCAGGTCCAATCCAGCTCCAGGTCCAATCCAGCTCCAGGTCCAATCCAGCTCCAGGTCCAATCCAGCTTCAATGCAGGCCCAGTCCAATACAGGCCCAGTCCAATACCAATCCAGGTCCAGTCCAATCCAGGTCCAGTCCAATCCCGGTCCAGTCCAATCCCGGTCCAGTCCAATCCCGGTCCAGTCCAATCCCGGTCCAGTCCAATCCCGGTCCAGTCCAATCCAGGTCCAGTCCAATCTCAATACCAATCCAGGTCCAGTCCAATCTCAATACCAATCCAGGTCCAGTCCAATCTCAATACCAATCCAGGTCCAGTCCAATCTCAATACCAATCCAGGTCCAGTCCAATCTCAATACCAATCCAGGTCCAGTCCAATCTCAATACCAATCCAGGTCCAGTCCAATACTAATCCAGCCCCAGTGCAATCCAGTCCAGCCCCAATTCAAGGCAGTGCAGTCCAGTCCAGCCCCAATTCAAGGCAGCGCAGTCTAGTCCAGCCCCAATTCAAGGTAGCGCAGTCCAGTCCAGCCCCAATTCAAGGTAGCGCAGTCCAGTCCAGCCCCAATTCAAGGTAGCGCAGTCCAGTCCAGCCCCAATTCAAGGTAGCGCAGTCCAGTCCAGCCCCAATTCAAGGCAGCGCAGTCCAGTCCAGTATCAATCCAGCATCAACCTAGTCAGTACCAATCCAATTTAGCATCAACCTAGTCAGTACCAATCCAATTCAGCATCAACCTAGTCAGTACCAATCCAATTCAGCATCAACCTAGTCAGTACCAATCCAATTCAGCATCAACCTAGTCAGTACCAATCCAATTCAGCATCAACCTAGTCAGTACCAATCCAATTCAGCGTCAACCTAGTCAGTACCAATCCAATTCAGCGTCAACCTAGTCAGTACCAATCCAATTCAGCATCAACCTAGTCAGTACCAATCCAATTCAGCATCAACCTAGTCAGTACTAATCCAAGTCCAGCATCAATCAAGTCCAGCATCAACCCAAGTCCAGCATCAACCCAAGTCCAGCATCAACCCAAGTCCAGCATCAACCCAAGTCCAGCATCAACCCAAGTCCAGCATCAACCCAAGTCCAGCATCAACCCAAGTCCAGCATCAACCCAAGTCCAGCATCAACCCAAGTCCAGCATCAACCCAAGTCCAGCATCAACCCAAGTCCAGCATCAACCCAAGTCCAGCATCAACCCAAGTCCAGCATCAACCCAAGTCCAGCATCAACCCAAGTCCAGCATCAACCCAAGTCCAGCATCAACCCAAGTCCAGCATCAACCCAAGTCCAGCATCAACCCAAGTCCAGCATCAACCCAAGTCCAGCATCAACCCAAGTCCAGCATCAACCCAAGTCCAGCATCAACCCAAGTCCTGCATCAACCCAAGTCCTGCATCAACCCAAGTCCTGCATCAACCTAGCCCTGCATCAACCTAGCCCTGCATCAACCTAGCCCTGCATCGACCTAGCCCTGCATCGACCTAGTCCTGCATCAACCTAGTCCTGCATCAACCTAGTCCATCCAAGTCCCAGCCATGGTCACTCGACTCTTTACCTCGAGCCTTCCCGCAACCATGACATATCAATCCAATCCAGTCCAGCCATAGTTACTCGACTCTTTACCTCGAGCCTTCCCGCAACCATGACATATCAATCCAATCCAATCCAGCCATAGTTACTCGACTCTTTACCTCGAGCCTTCCCGCAACCATGACATATCAATCCAATCCAATCCAGTCCAATCCAATCCAATCCAGCCATAGTTACTCGACTCTGTACCACGAGCCGTCCGCAACCATGATATATCAATCCAATCCAGTCCAGTCCAGTCCAGCCATAGTTACTCGATGTTACGTGAAAAAGAGAAAAAAAGAGACTTTAATGTAACGGAATTCAACTAAGTAGTATTCAAACCAGAGTGTGGGGAAATGAAAATAAAATAGAAAAAAAAAAAAAATGGATCCTCTCATACATAATGAGCGTCCATTTGAAACTCATTTTTTTTGTAAGCTGAGCTCAGTATCATCCATAATGAATACTTTAAAAAAGATGTAATATCAGTGACTTACGGTTTTCTGTGGGCGCAGTACAAGAAAAAGTGGTACCTTTTTCCGTCGATCCCGCTTCTGAACTATTGGGTTCAGTTCAGAAACACAATGAAAATTCCTTGGTTCACAATAACAGTTTATTCATTTTCCAAAAACAGTATAACCATCCTCCAAAATCAGTACAATTATCCTCCAAAACTCAGTCACAATTACTCTCAACTCTGTTCACTTTGAAATCACGTCGACTACTGTATTCAAACGACAGCTTACACGCCTTTTATACTTTCTTGAGAAATAAATCAGATGGCGCCACTAGTATTTCCGTTCGCATAAAATAAAATTAAAAGAATCTAACAACACTCTTATAAAATGATTCATCACAACCGGAAGTCCTTCCTTTAAATCGACGTAATACCCGCTTCTACAAACAATTAAATGGAATTAGAGAAAAGTCACCTAACATATATTATAGTTCCTTTATCCATGAATAGCTTAACTGTAACTACCTATTACTGTCCACTGCTGGGCTCAGTCCATCACACTTGCCCAATGCGGATTGGGAACTTCAAATATCTTCGAAGGATTTTTTTAAAATTCTATACCAATATACAGGTTTTCTCACGATGTTTTTAACACAAACAAAAATATTTTCGGACAACAGTGAGTTGACTAACATAACAACAGTGATCTTGCGCAGTCTATACCTCCGCCACACACATCAGCTGTCGAGTAAAAAAAAGTTTTGCAATAATTTTAGACATTTTTAAGTTGCGTTTCCTAAAGTTTTATACCATAAAAAAACATGGGTATGTTTTTGCTGAGTTTCTTGCCAGTTCTTCTCACGACGGTGACAACAATTATTATTTTTTTTGTGTCCGAACTGGTGGTAGCTTTTAACTTTTGACGTCAATAAGAATGAGTACGTCATCAATGTTGAAAATAAAGTATTTCATTTCATTTCTTATTCTTTGATTATAATATTTTAACTAGTCATATATGTCGGAGGGTATGCCGAGCCGAAGACGTTCCGTCGAAACAGCTGTGTGGACTGAGTCATTCGACTACAAGAACACGTGCGATGTGACGTGTTCAAACAATAACATCGCCTCACACTATGATCACGCGAGGTGGGGACGGCCGAGAACTATTTATAAGGCGCACTCACCGAGCTCGGGACATTCACGCAGTGGCGCTCGCTTTGCTAACGTCACTTTAGTTTACGGATCGCGTTTGTGTGTTGTTGTGAATGATTGTTAAAGTGTTAGTTATTCAATAAACTGTTGTTACAAGTCCAATACTGGTTTCCTTAAAGTTGGAGTACCTTGTGTAAACCACGTTTGGAAGGAATTCAACCCTCAGTTGATGTAATCTATGGTTGATGATCCGCCAATACCCGACATCAGAAGTGTGTTCGACATCGGAGCTTCCTCAGCTCCATCACGCCCTTATTGGAAAAAAAGAAAAGGAGAACAAATACCAAGACCAAGAAAAACTTGCTTCATGAATGAATAAGACCAGTGTTCTATGGAAAACGCGGAGCAAAACCGGCGTGCGTCGGACTTCTGAAGCGAAAAGTTAACGTTAAAAGGTGCAAAAGTGGTTCGGTTTTTGGTTCTAGGTATGGAGAACTTGCTGCAGACAATTCGAGTTACTATTGTGTTCACATCTCGCGACTTCGTGCTGCCGCCCTACGATCCGAAGAAAGATGAAAAGGCAGTTGATGGCTGGTGTCGCATCATCAGTTGAATTGTCGAGGACATAGGACCGCCTCCAGGGAAGTCTCGACCCTTCATGGTACCTTAAGGGTTAAGGTGGATTAGCGCGGATTAACGTAAATTAAGGAATCCAGTGCGTAGAAAAGCGCGCCTAGAGCAGTTTTAAAGAGTTTAAAGCACCGTTTGGGTGTGGTGCCCAAAAACAAAGCGTATGGTCGTATTTGGTTTTTGTTATGTATTCGAACGTAGGTGCGAAGTGAAAGACGGTTCGTAGTGCACTGAGTTTATTACATCGAATGATACATGCAAGCGAGGACACAACTACATGCATACATGTAACACTTCCTCCCCTTAGTTCCTAACTTAAACGCTATTTACTTACTTAATACTAACTATGTGTAATACTAACTATAACACTTAATATTAACAACTAACTTAACTATTCTTAATTTGTAACGATATTAGTATATATATTCAAAGATAGTTACTGGGAATAACCTATCTATGTTATTTGAAGTACTGCCTGTAATTTACTTTGGGTACATTTCGCTTTGATCTTCCTGGAGCTCTCTGCATAGCCTCTGCTTGATCGGAATCCGTTGCATCCTGAAATTGTTCTTCATCGCCTTGAGCTAAGTCAAGTCCTATGGCTTGCTCCTCTTCCCCCTCCTGTTCTTCTACTACTGTCTCCGATAATGGCGTGACAGGTTGTTGTGATCCATCTTGCAGCTGGTCTGTCGGTGTATCGGTTACAGTAGGAGAACTTGTAGTGTTGGGTGACATGAAGTCCTCCGCGTCGAAATAATTGTCGGTCGACGGAAGATGGCTGTCTGAACAAGTCCTGTGTATGATCTGATCCTTATGTTTTTTCACTACTTGACCAGTTGAACAGTCCTTAATTAAATATATTGTACGTCCAATCCTTTTGATTACAGTCCCTGAACACCATGACTTATTACTATTATAATTTGTTTTTATTTGTGTTTTCTTGTACATAACAAGGTCCCCAGGTTTAAAACATTGTTTATTTTTGCCGCCATAATTATTAATCTGCGAAAACTGTTGTTTTTGCACATTGTTAGTGAGGGAAGACTGACGGCGGAGTCGGTTGAGTCACTAAATCGAGACGCGAACGAAGTTGGCGTCCAAAAACCAGGTGGGCAGGCGAAAACCCCGTCGTGGAATGAATAGAATTTCTATAGTCAAACAAATATTTGAGTAAAATCGACTCTCTGTTTTTTACATTGTCGTTGTTTATTAAACTCGACTTTATTCCCTTTTTAATTATTTTAACGAAGCTTTCCGCCTGTCCATTGCTGGCTGGATGATAAGTGGGTGACGTCACACGTATGATCCCGTTACTTCTACAGAATGATTCGAATTCTTGCGAAATAAACGCCGTGCCATTATCACTAACCAATGTATGCGGTAATCCAAATCGCGATATAAAGTCTTGCAGTTTTAAAATTACAGCCATTGTCGACAAAGAACTCATTTTGTATACTTCTACCCATTTGGAATACGCGTCTACAATTACAAGAAAACTCAAATTGTGTATCGGGCCTAAAAAATCGATATGAATTCTATGAAATGCAACTGGCGGGTATGGCCACGCCGCGAGCGGGGTACGCGCTGGAAGTGACCGTAACTGCAGACAAGTGTCACAACTAGTAATCATATCCTGAATCGCTTTATCCATACCTGGAAACCAAAATCGACTTCTACCTTCCGCTTTTGTTTTCACAATGCCTAAGTGAGACTTATGTATTTCCATTAAAAAACGATGTCTTAAGCTACTTGGTACGACGACTTTATGGCCCCGCATTATACACCCGTTTTCGTAGGATAATTCCGTCCTACATAAAAAATAAGGTTTTAAATTAATATCAGTGTTTTTTGGAGGCCAACCGTGTAAAACGCACTTTTTAACTTTCGTTAATAAGCTATCTTTAGCTGTTTCACTCTGTAGTAATGATCGGGTTACGGGTAAAGTTGAATCAACAACAAAACTGATGTACGCTGCCCTATCGTTTACTACTGTACTTCTCGCATTGCTATCTTCAGCCACCGATGAGCGAGACAGATAATCGGCACTGTTCTCGGCGCTTGTTACATATTCAATAGCGTAGTTATACGCTCCTAAAAACATTGCATATCTTTGCAACCGGTTAGCCGACACTTCCGGCACCCCGCGATACGGTCCAAAAATTGATACGAGAGGTTTATGATCTGTGCGAAGAACAAAAGGTACATCTCTGCCATATAAATATTGATGGAATCGACGTACGCCGAAAATGATAGCTGTCGCTTCCTTTTGTATTTGGGCGTAATTTTTTTCCGCTTTATTTAAAGTTCGCGATGCAAAAGATATCGGTTGTTCAACGCCAGACTCATCGACCTGTGACAATATTGCGCCGAGTCCCGTCGGCGACGCGTCCACCGTCAGAATGATGCGCGCGCGCGGATTGAAATGAGCGAGCGTCTGCTCAGATGATAAGCATTCTTTGATTTTACAAAACGCGTTATTATGCTCTTTAGTCCAGGTCCACTTAATACCTTTTTTTAATAAATCATATAGCGGAGAAAGTATTGATGATGCTCGCGGTATAAAATTACGATAATAATTAACTAACCCTAAAAATGATTGAAGTTGAGTAACATTGTTTGGTGCTAATGCATTTTTAATAGAATCAACCTTTTTTTGAGATTTTTTTTAGACCGTTTTTGTCTATTGTGTATCCATGTAAAATGCCGCGATGAGTGTTAATGCACGTGAACTTCTGTGAGCCTTCGTCTAACTCAAACTGTGTGTACGCCTGTGATAGATCTAATTTAGAAAATTGTTGTCCTCCATGAAGTTTGCTAAATAATTCGTGCGCAGTAGGTAAAGGGTATTGATCTACTTTGAGTTGTTTATTTATAGTGCACGAATAATCTGCACACAACCTAATGGAGCCGTTTCGCTTTAACACGGGCACTATCGGTGACGCGTACTCTGCATAAGAAACCGGTTTGATGATTCCTTCGGCTAACAATCGATCTATCTCGGCATTAAATTTATCTTTTAAGGCGTACGCGACAGGACGCGCTTTTTTAAATATTGGCTTCGCGTCATCCTTTAAATGCAATTTAACTTTATATTTATTAAATTTCCCTAACTTATTGGAAAAAACTAACGGAAATTGCGTCGACAGTTGATTAAGAAATTCGGATGATTTTTCACAATAGTTAACGCTTAGCAGTTGAAAACCGAATTGAGAGATAAAATCGCGGCCCACTATTGGCGGCCCCCCGTTGCGAATTACGAACACACTCAATAAGCGCCTCAAGTTTCTATATTTGAATTGTAATTTTACCAAACCAACACATTTTATACTTTCGCCTGTATATGTAAACAAAAGTTTATTAGTTGGTAATAATGGCACGTGTTTAAAATATTTACGATATACAACCTCAGATATAGCTGTGACTGCCGACCCACTATCGATCTGGAACTTCATCGGAACTTCCTCAACTGACACCGTTTCCGTCATTGGTTCACCGTTCGATGAACAAATAATGAACACCTCACCGTCATCATCGTCCTCCTCATGCTCCTCCATGCCTACAACATAATTAATTTTTGAGCAAACACGACTTAAATGGCCTTTCCTATTACATTTTCGACACTTTAATTTTGAATAACGACATTCAGACGTATCATGATTTTTAAAACCGCACACTTTACACTCTTTTTTCCCGGCACTGACACTTTTAGCACTACCGGCGATCTTAAATAGCTGGTCAGCAGGCGCCGGCCCTTCGGCCGCTGTCACTGCTGACGTTGTTACAGCACGCGCATTACGCATGCTGTCTGCCAAATCCACCGCTTTCGCCAAGGTCAGCTCCGCCAGGTCCAGCGCGAACAGCTTTTCTCGCTCTGGTCCAGATGACATCCCCATCAGGAATCGGTCCCGCAACGCTTCTTCCACGTTCGAGAAATTGCAGCGTGCCGTTAATCCTCGCAGCCTCGCCGACCACTGCGTGTAGCTTTCATCTACCCGCTGAGTTGCAGCGAAAAATGCGAAACGATCGCCGAACCCTTTTCTTTTGGGTGTGAAATGATTATCCAATAATAATATTATTTCATCATATGGTACTTGTTGTAGGTCCTTGGGTAACGCTAAGTCTGCTGCGAGTTGGTACGTCTCTTCATTGAGTGCACTGAGCAAGATAGCTCTCATCTTCACTTCATTTTTCGCCAGGTCATTAGCAATGAACCACTGATTTAGCCGACTTTTATAAGTCTGCCACGATTGTGTTCTGTGGTCGAAGCTATTGAAAATTCCAAATTGAGCCATTTTCATGATTACGTACTGATATACTTTAAATAACGCGGGTAGCTCGTCGCCACTGTTATGTATTCGAACGTAGGTGCGAAGTGAAAGACGGTTCGTAGTGCACTGAGTTTATTACATCGAATGATACATGCAAGCGAGGACACAACTACATGCATACATGTAACAGTTTTCAGAACGAAAACACTATTCTACAAAAAGAGGACACCATCAGGGTACCATTGGAGCTAAGCAGAGGGCAGAGCTCCGCTTAATCAACGAAATGCGTTAACGAAGAAGTTTGCGGGTAGCACGATCTGGTGATCGAGTTACTTATGTACTTCAAAGCGCTTTTCGCTCACTTGAAGAGATGGTGTATCCGGTCTGTTAAAATATTTTGGTTTTTTATTTACCGTCGTGGTTATCGTAGCTTTTGTAATAGCTGAAGGAACCCTTTCAGTGGTTATTGCGAAAAGTCTGGTTTCCCTTAAGAGGAGACGGAGGCCTCCGAAGGATACGAGTACCTAACAATCTATGAAATGCGGTAATAGAAACCATTTAATAGTATTCTGCGAGGTTGTAAGGGAACCAGTGCTTCGTGAACAGTTCATTGTTACAGGCACCTGCAGTTAAGGTCTGGTCTTCTACGATACCAGGCCAGTAGATGATGGGTAACAAACGCCGAAGGGCCTACTAGTTGGTCCAGCACTATCTGAAGATTCGATGTGAACCTGACCAGACGTGATGTGAACAATCTTTATTGAGTAACATCAACGAGATCATTCGTTCTGAATGCTGCTTACGTCACCAATGAAGTGTTTCTTTCGCTGATTGAAGTGGATACATCTGATGCTTCGCTTGTATGGCAAAATGGAAGTGTGCAGGCTAGGTATAAAGAGTAAGAAAAAAAAAAACAAAATAGTGATGGTTCGGACATAATTGAAGATTGCGAGCGGTTGAACATTTGATGTTGGATTTGAAAGAAGATCAATGTCCGAGTGTAGTGGACGTACTATGATCACGGTAAAAAGAAAAAGAATAGCTAAAGTAGTCAAAATGATCAATGGGGCGGTTTTCGTGCTTTCGCCACTGTTTATTATTCAGAGTTGTCAGAATATTTGTAGCTGCAGAAATAATGTGAATCGACAGACCGTAAGCGCAGTGGATGACTCATAACGATGTGTGAAGCGGTAAAAGTGCAATCCTGCGAAAGTTCCGTGGTAGTTTGGAAAATCATTTACGCTATTCTTTAACGCCAGTCTAATGAGCGTGTGCCAGCGTCGCATTTATTATTATTTTCGTAATACCCGCGTGTGTTATTCATTTCTAATCGTTTATCAATGGAAGCGCTACCGACTGTTGCGGTGCGGCATCTCATGAGTGACGAACTGAAATGTGTGTTAAAATGTCTGTGACATAAGTCTTCGTCCAGTTAATAATTGCATACATGTTTCTTAAGTTCTTAAATGAGAAATGTATTTCAGATTATAATTTAGTTTGTTCCAGACAATTGTGAGACTATAGCAACCTGGGCGATTAATTCTTCGAGTGTTCTGAAAAAAAATGGATTTATTAGTTTTGATCGGAGTATACCTGGGCCCGCCACTACCCAACACTCTTGAAGCGTTAGGTCAATATGAAGTTGTGATTTGCTTAAAGAGAAGTGCTAAATAAGGCCTGCGACTGCCCAAGGGCAGATCGTTGTAAATTATTTCTAATGTATTCTTAACGGCTTCATCCTCGCTATTAGTAAAACTACTGTGTCCATCCATCGTTCGGCTCAATTGCGGTCGAATATCATCAAGACGACATAGGAATGTGCTTACGTTCAAGACCATGACAACGAGACGAATTTGTACTTTCTTGTAGGATGGCCGAAAGCGTGTAGGCGAAAACAACGTTGGTTAAATTATTTCATAGCTTCTATTGCGGACCTTGAGCGTGGAGGCAGAATCCAGGAATTCCGTAACGAAAGAAAACTTCATTGCTGGAAGGCCCATTTATCGAGGGAGGTTGTGCCCTTAATTTTATTTACTTATTGAACAAAAATCCACAGCTTACATTTAAATTTGTTTTCAAAATACTAGGAATCCGCATGAGAATGTCGACTTTGTAAGACAAGCTGTGGGATCGAAAACCTATTTTTACTTACACTACAGGAGCTGTCGACTGTAGGACAAAATGGTGGGCTAAGAGATTTTTTTTTTTTTTTTTTTTTTTTAATCTTAGTATACTGGTTTGTTACATCTGTTACCGGTGGCTAGGAAGGCGGAAGAGAAGGGGTGCAGTAAACATGTTTTTGAACGATACTTTATGAAAGCTTAGCTTCTTCATCGAAGCCAGGCAAAGTCGGAATGCTGCTTGAAAAGGATAGGTGGAAGGATAATTTAATGGTAAGGGGGTTCTGTGTGCAAAGAATTGGAAACGAGACTCTGTCGCTGAGATTTCATTGTCCGTTTGTAATCGGACTATTTACGGAGCATTGACTGATGGAGTTTTCACAGGTAAACCTGATAAACTGTTACCGAGCTTCAAATGAGAACCAGACTATCGAACAGTAGAGCCTGTTTTCTGCAGAAACACGAAGCTATAATTTATTTTAAACAATAATTCTAAACGGAAGTTGTAGACGGCAACAGATAACTTATCGGGTGACTTCGATGTTTCGACGCGTCTTCGATTAAGAGTCTTCTACATAAGTGTTTCAGAATTGTTAAAACGTCGGAACAGGGACACTATGGCGACCTATCAGAACCAGCCAAGGTACAAAGCTTATCAAGATTCCTGATTTACGATGATGTAAGGTTAGATTGTAGTATTTTCCCAAATGCCACCACCTCCTTATAACACGTTTTGTGCGGGTGTATGAGTTGAGGACAGGGGCCTCCTCGTTTATGAGTTTGAGTTGAGGACAGGGGCCTCCTCGTTTATGAGTTTGAGTTGAGGACAGGGGCCTCCTCGTTTATGAGTTTGAGTTGAGGACAGGGGCCTCCTCGTTTATGAGTTTGAGTTGAGGACAGGGGCCTCCTCGTTTATGAGTTTGAGTTGAGGACAGGGGCCTCCTCGTTTATGAGTTTGAGTTGAGGGCAGAGGCCTCCTCGTTTATGAGTTTGAGTTGAGGGCAGAGGCCTCCTCGTTTATGAGTTTGAGTTGAGGGCAGAGGCCTCCTCGTTTATAAGTTTGAGTTGAGGGCAGAGGCCTCCTCGTTTATGAGTTTGAGTTGAGGGCAGAGGCCTCCTCGTTTATGAGTTTGAGTTGAGGGCAGAGGCCTCCTCGTTTATGAGTTTGAGTTGGGGGCAGAGGCCTCCTCGTTTGAGTTTGAGTTGAGGGCAGAGGCCTCCTCATTTATTATATTTGTAATACATTGTTAATTTAAGGTCGAGGGCGACCTTTTTGCAGGATGGCCGTGTCGGAGGGTATGCCGAGCCGAAGACGTTCCGTCGAAACAGCTGTGTGGACTGAGTCATTCGACTACAAGAACACGTGCGATGTGACGTGTTCAAACAATAACATCGCCTCACACTATGATCACGCGAGGTGGGGACGGCCGAGA
This sequence comes from Trilocha varians, assembly GCA_030269945.2. Taxonomy (NCBI): domain Eukaryota; kingdom Metazoa; phylum Arthropoda; class Insecta; order Lepidoptera; family Bombycidae; genus Trilocha; species Trilocha varians. The sequence continues at coordinate 12,609,254 of AP028278.1, read as the reverse complement.
ACTATTTATAAGGCGCACTCACCGAGCTCGGGACATTCACGCAGTGGCGCTCGCTTTGCTAACGTCACTTTAGTTTACGGATCGCGTTTGTGTGTTGTTGTGAATGATTGTTAAAGTGTTAGTTATTCAATAAACTGTTGTTACAAGTCCAATACTGGTTTCCTTAAAGTTGGAGTACCTTGTGTAAACCACGTTTGGAAGGAATTCAACCCTCAGTTGATGTAATCTATGGTTGATGATCCGCCAATACCCGACATATATGACCATCAACTATCATGACCTTCAATGTGTATCATCATTTAAACTTTTTTCATCACTAAACGGGTTCTTACCACGATTTTTATGAAACCGGTTAACAAACGAGAAAGAGGGTAAACAGATCTTCTCTTAAGATTTGTCTTCTCTTAATCTACCCGCAGTACTCAGTCTTCCCGTGATCATGGCGCTTGCAACAACGAAATATCGGGTTCGATCATTTAATAACAATCGTGGTAAGAACCCGTTTAGTGATGTAGATAACGGCAACTATTTAAAGAAATTTATTAATGTCCTTGCTTACAGTACATGCTAGGTATCAGTCTTGGTGTGACCCACGTATTTCTGACTGATGACAAAAAACTGATGTTGGTACCATTGGATTATGTAAATAATACCATAATATCAGCCGCTTGGGAAACTGATAAAAGATATAGAAATAACGAGAAGGAAACTAAGATATATAATATCAGTGTTTCGAAATGTGGCATTCAGAGAAGTATGTTTTTTAATAATTTTTGACATCCCAAAAGCAGAATTTCAAGAAGACCGATTTTTCCCCGCCGACCGAGAGAGCCGTTGGCCGTATCGCCGGCGCGATACGCGTCGTCCCTCATAACCCCGTGCTGGGTTCTGGCCTCAGTCGGGGGTAGTGCGGTTCAACTCCCACATACGATCCGTATCGGTTCGGAGGTGACGGGGCGATACGTAAGCGACAATCGCGAACGCGTCCTATCAAACATGATATCCAGGATCTTAAAAGCTTGTATTAAAAAGTTTTTACAATTTATTATGTTTCTTTTGCAGATAAATATAATAGTTTTCTAAGATGCCCTGAAAATCTAAAATACGCTTCTCCTAAAGCCATATGGTACTGTTACGGCTTTGATACAAGCAATCTGTTTATATTTTGGCTGCTAAACTGGCTGTTACACTATATACCGGCTTATGTGGCCGATTTTGTTTATAATATAACGGGTATGAAGCGTCCTGAAGGGATAAAATCGTAAGTTTTTTGCCACGCACCATCCGGCTATGGAATGAGCTCCCCTCTTCAGTATTCCCAGAGCGCTATGACTTGTCCTCCTTCAAACGAGGCTTGAGGAGGGTCCTTAAAGTTAGGTCGTAGGTAGCGACCCCTCAATGTCCCCTGACATTGCAGAGGTTCATGAGCGACGGTAACCACTTACGATCAGGTGGCCCGTTGGCTCGTCTGCCTACATGGCAATAAAAAAAAAATAAAAAAAAAGTTATAATTGTGTCTTCTTCTCCTACATCTGAGTTCTATACGACCTTCGGTGTTTCCCAAGCGCTATGACTTGTTCTTCTTCAAACGAGGCTTGAAGAGACTCCTGAAAGGTAGGCCGTAGATAACGCAGTGTCCCCTGATATTGCAGAGGTTCATGATCAACGGTAACCACGCCCGATCATGTGAGTTTACTTTGGGTGAACCGATTTCGATGTTTATTTTTCCATACGAAAGGTTATGGTCATTATAAGGCTACATTTTTTGTTTCTTGATCACGAGCACCTTGGAGTTGTTTTTAAAGCACAACATTTTGGGCTTAATGTGGATGTTTGCAATTAAATATCTGTATTGAATGAACCGATTTTGATAATTCTTTTTTTAAAAGCATACACTTTGGCCATGACCTCATTATAAATTGGATAAAGATCTGACTGATAGTATTTGTACTATTCTTGAAAAAGGGAAGTCGATCGTTTTCATTTTGACGTGACAACGTCTTATAAATTGGTTTGCCGGGTGACACTTCAAGAAACTGCGTTACGCTCCGCTCACGTTATGCGCTCACAATGAGAGCGAGTGAGAGGCACGCGTGCCTTTCACTTTTTATGTCTGTCTCTCTCGCTCTTAGGCGGGCTAACCATGCCCGAGTCGTTGTCACGTAAAACTTTCACCCATATACCGACTTTACAGGCAACCAATTTTTTTTTAAATGTAGCTTGTTCTAAAAAAATCTTAATATAAATAATAATTACAGATTCGTGAAAGTCTACGAAAAAATATACAAAGGTACACTCTTGTATGGATATTTCCTTTGCAACGAATGGAATTTCATTGACAACAACATGGCGGCCATGATTGACAAAATGTCAAAAACTGACAAAGTCTTATTCAATATTGACGTCAAGACTATTGACTGGTTTCGACTGATGGTCATTTGGATCATCGGCCTGAGAAAATTCATCATCAAAGACGGTTTAAAAGACAGTGAATACGGAATGAGAAAACAGAAATGGTTGATGTTCGGTCACGTGGCATTTTATACTTTATTCTCTGCGTTTGTAGGTTTATTTTTGTATGTTAGTTATAGAATTGTGATGTGTGTGTTTTAAATAAAATATTGGATGTGCGTTTTGTTTGACTTTATTAACACTGTGGCTGACCAATAGCGTGCCTATATCCTGAATCGCGCTATCGATGTTTGCAACGTTCGATAACATAAATACAACATTAAAAATCTACAGTAATAAGACCGCTCCTCACCGTCGACTGAACCTTCTGTTCTCTAACTCGTCGAGTGGTAGGTTGTAGCTACTACTGATCAAGACATCCTTAACCGTAGTTCGCCAATCACCTGCGTGACTTTGTCCACAAAGGTTCGATCACACTACCTAGAGGCCCCACCTCACTTACCCACAGGCCTTCTGGCCCTACCAAGCGACCCGCAGGCGGCGTAGCTACTACCGAAACAGGTCATCGCCTGGAACGGTTACCCCGGGACCGCTATTATGGGGTCCAAGGGACGTCTTCTGTAGTAGTCTACTACAGTGGGCTTTGGCATAACCGGTCATACACCACCTCGCCCGGTCGGAGATCTCCTTTTGGCCATAGTCCACTGATAACTAAAAGACGATCTAATGGTGCACCTGATGGTGAATGGTTACAGTGTCTTATAGACCTCTGCAATGTCAGGAGATACTTCATGACCGACCCTTAAAGAGTCTTTAAGCTATATTTGAAGAAGGACAAATTATATTGCTTATTAAACTTGCCCTGACCGACTGCGAAGCCACCTGTACTGTAAGAACCCATTGAAATTGAAATGAAATTATTTATTCTCAACGTTTATGAAATTCTCATGCTTGTTGATGCCAAAAGGCTACCACCAGTTCGGAAAAAGAATTTGTCTGCCCACTGTCTACTGGCGGGCTCTGGTCTCCTCAGTAGAGGGATCAGGTAGAGTCCACCACGCTTGTGTGTGTGGAATAAATTTACTTTATTTATTTCTTTCTTTTAACTATATATTATGCGGGATGGGTACAGTAATATGGGGATAGTAACAGGTAATATGATAAATTGCAAATTTATTATTTTCAAAACAATATTTAGAGGTTTTTCCCGCCACTTAAAATTTGATAACAATCTTTAGAGAACAATAAAAATTTGTCCACAAAATTAAGTAAAACAAACTGTATTATTCACCAAAAACCTTTATTTAAAACAAAAACTTTACAATCACATAACATAAATAAATAAAGTAAGCTACAATTCCCAAGAAAACTGTATACAATACAACATTGGCTAATTTCAGCCATTTTTGTTTTTTGACTCCATAGTCAGTACCTCGCATTCCATCTTTAATGACAAATTTTCTCAAACCCATGCACCAAATGATAACAAGTTGTGTCCAGACAATAGTCTTGATGTCAAAATTGAACAGTACTTTGTCAGTTTTTGACAGTTTGTCAAACATGGCGGCCACGTTGTTGTCAATAAATTTCCAATCATTTTTCGCGAAATAACCGTAAATTAGCGATGTGTTGTAAATTTTCTCGTAAAGTTTTATGAAGCTGAAACAAAGTGGATGATAAAATAGAGGAATAGGTAAATTAACGTCCATTCTAAGAACACTCGTCAAAAAATTCGTTAAAACGTTACGGTTCACACTTTATATTATTGCATTATCTGAGCTGGTCACCCTATCAGTGCTACTCTTGCACAAATACGGATCATCCAAGATGTGGAGAGATAAGATTGTGGCCTGATTCTTCTTTTTTCTTACTTTATGCTAGAGAGGTTGTTACCACCAAACACTTCGGTTAATTTAAATACTCACGATTTAATTCCTTCAGGACGCTTCATTCCCGTCAAATTAAATACAAAATCGAGTACATAGGCGAATGTGTAGTGAAAAACCCATGTCGACAACCAAAATGCAAATTCACTGCTCGTTTCAAAACCGAAACAATACCACACTGCTTTGGGAGTGCTGTATCGACGACATCCCGAACTACGCAAGACATTGGAGAACTTCTCTAAAATTATAAAAATCGTGATAGATATTACAAGCTTTATATTAACTTGCACTGGATGTAAATACCTAGTGACAAAATAACTATTTTTTTTTAATTTTTAAGCATATTTGTCAATCCTGGTATTATCCCGGAATGACTCGTCCTCAATCCTGAGATCTCGGGATCGCAAGTTCCCAGGATTGGAATCCCTAGACACGCGGTCTATTGGACCCCACATCCATTAACAATTTTATGCTCTTCGCACCGTCACAGGGAAGATCACGTTTTTCCTTGCCGTGGTGTAGGCCCCGTTTTTCACAAACGTGTTTACATGCAACTTATACAGTATGTAACAAAAACCCTGTTGTTCCTTTTAGGGACATATATATTATTTTCCTACAGGCAACACATTAATTAAATTATAATTTAAAAAAGCAATCATTAGTTAGGCTAGGGGTCAAAATAAAATAGCTATTCAAATCTACGCCTTTGAAAAAATGTTTAAAATATCTAATTTTAAAAGTAGCCTACTAGCGTTAAAGTGATAAACAACAGCTGTCAAGGTCCAGGTCGCGCGTGCGGCGTGCGCCTGTGACTGTCGATCGGCGGCACGATCAAAGAGATTGGCGGGAACGTTCTACTCTCTCTCTGTCTAGTGTCAACGACATCGTTTCATGCAGAATTGCAGAGATAACAAACAACGTAAACATTATAAATATTAAAAATTAAATATTTATTGAAATTATTTTAGTTGAACGTTTTTTATAAAAAAACTAGCTTTATTACATACTTGTGCCGAAGCTTAATACGTGGGTTCTACAAAAAGAACAGGGTTTTTATTACATATTGTATAGGAAGGAAGCTATACTTACTAAATCTTATTCTGTTTCTCAAAGCGCTAATATTATACACTGTTATTTCTTTATCTTCTTTTATACAGCGTATATTAGCCTCACGAGCTGCCACTACTATTGCATTATTCACGTAATCCAAAGGCATAAAGTTAAGCTTTATATTGCTATGTAACATGACATGGGTGACACCGAGAATTACTCCTAGAAGCATCTGAAAGACAAAATATCGGCGGGTTCTGCGTGTATTAATAAGTGACAAACGAACGCTGGAGAGCCATTCGAATGTTCTACACTTTGCTAAGACTCATACGAATTTAGCAGGTTCTATCTCTGTAAATAATTGGAATTTTAAAATATTATTCTCTACATTAGGCAATTTTAAGACTATTTGTGCAAACGTCATTTTGTATATGTAGGACCCGTCGAAATGGTCCTGTCGTAAATATTTAGAGTGAAAAATAATGTGTATACTTGTAAGAATCTCGATATAAGCACTAATTAAAATTACCGACTTTCTTTTTCGAGATTTGTTTCAAAAAGTCTGGAAAGTCTTTTTTGTCCTGGAATTTCTATAAGTGAAAGTCACAGTCTCAAAAATAAAGGTTACTTATTCTCAGAAATCTCAGTTTGGTATTTTATTTTCAGATTTTATTACTTTTAAACTAATTTCAAAACTAAGAAAAATCTCGATTTTTTTTACAAAATAAGTAAAATTAAGTCCTTAGGTAGCCTTGCCAACTGCCCTCCTGATGGTTAGTGGTTACCGTCGCGTATGTTCATCTGCAATGTCAGGGGACACTTCGCAACAGCTACCTGCATTTAATGACTTTCTTCAAGCCTCATTTGAAGAAGGACACATAATAGCGCTTGGGAAACATTGAAGAGGGGAGCTCACATCATAGCCGGATGTTAATATTATGTACTAGGGAGGTATTCGCATGTTTTTGAACATTCGCATTCGCATTCGCAAAAAATCATGCGAATGTTTTGACAAAAGTTATGAGGGTGTTATATGGATGTAGATAAAATCTGACAGAGTCAAAATAAGGGTCTTTCGAGGTCAAGATAATTTACGGGGGCGGTTTCAATTGTTTGGTGGGGGGGAGGCATGTGCACCCTACCTTCCATGTAGAGCCAGGATAGGTAAAATATAGGTACCTATTATGTAGTACCTATAAATTAAAATGACTGTTGGAAGATAAAACTGACTTCTCAGTAAAAAACCTTGAACTTTTTGTTTGGAAGGTCAACATTCGCATTCGCATTCATATTCGGGAATGTCAAAATTGAATATTCGCAACATCCCTATTATGTACTGTACTAGCTGCCCCGCGCAACTTCGTCTGCACCACTTTCAATTAAAAGTAAACTATTCGATTTTTTCTCGCCGTAAAAAGTGAAAATAAAAGTGGTTCTAAGTTTTATTTCAACAGGTCATTCACCTCACTTCAGATTGTCCAAAGTTACAGATCCATCCTCTATCGTTGGGCCGAACCGTAATACGTGGGTAGAAGGAACAACAGGGTTTTTGTTACAAATTGTATTGATTAGCTACAGGGTGATTTGTTAATGATAGTACATATTGAAGCAGGGCCATAAGTATTCTGTTCTAATACGGAATATTTAAAAAAAAGTTACCTTTAAAACAACTCCGCCACACGCATCAGCTGTCGAGCATCAATGGTTTTACCGGTATTTTAGATATGCGTGTTGCGTTTACTAAGGTTTTATAATGTTAGTTTTGGTTATAATATTGTTACTAGTCGTATATCAACTACCTTGACCTTCAATATTATGTAGCATCATCAAAAATCACCCTCTTTCGGGACCCACCTCCCACCACCACTGGTGGGAACCACTGTAACTCCTGTGTGTAGCCAGGATCCACAGCGGCGACCATCGTAATGACTCTGAGCAGTGAAGTCCAGGAACCCGAGGGAAAGCTAACTTGTCTTGGACCCCGCAACGAATTTAATCAGAAGATGATAGAAGGAGTAGGAAAACATGAGTTTCAACTTCCCTTCTCGCAAAGCGGGAGACAATAAAATAAAATTGAAAAAGCATTACGTCAGAATTGAGAAAAGCACCACGGACATTGATTTTATTAAATTTATTGGACCTATGCGGTGAGCTGTTGTACTATTTAAGATGCCAATAATACTTATGGCAAAATTACCTAATACCTAATGCAAATTTTGTAAGATATTGATAAATAAATGACATGGTACTTACCCCACTAGGACCTAAAACTGAACTCTTATCTATCCATCCTGGAGTTGGTTCATTGTATGTACAAATCACTGAAAATTGAATACATGTTATTAACACGCGTAACTTTTAAGAACGTGTGAAGAATTCAGTTTATGCAGAGTAATGTGCTTATTTACGACATCACATCAAAAACGACTTATATTATCAGTGTTTCTCTACTATATCATGCATGTATTATACACATAAGCCTTCCTCTTGCATCACGACATCTATTACAACCGCATCACAATCCGTTGCGTAGTTTTAAAGATTTAAGCATAAATAATGATATTAGAGCTTATCAACAAATCACATTTCGTGATTTTGAAAAAATTGTCGATAAAATATTTTTAATATTAATATTATTATCAATTGAGACTCGAAAACTAAGGATAATATAATTTATTTCTTAGATAAGATTTTGAAAAATCATCGTCAAAAAAGTATAGTCCTAGACTTTGTCCCAGGAGTCTTAATCTCGAAAATATCGGTATTCGGTGTTTTTTTTTAGACTCTAGACCTGAAAAATACAATAGTTTGAGTATTTAGTGAAAAATCTAATAAAAATCTGTCGCTACGTATTCACTAAAATAAAATAAAATCTGTATAAACATGTTTTCAAAACATCTCGAAAACTCATTTTTCCTGGAATTAATGCGACTTGAATTTTTCTCAGGTTCCAGAATCTAACAACTCCTAACATACCTACAGGTGGTCTCACAACGGTCACTGGTAGATCGCTGCCAAGAGTCCGCACCAGATCCTCGGCAATGGCTTTAGTAAAGCAGTAGGTGTTAGGCCAGTCCTTGATTAAGCTGAAAACATACGATTAAAGTTAATGCTCGTTTCATCAAACTGTGCCTTTTAAAATTATCGGTATATATTCTTATCACGATGAGACATTTTTTTTGATTTAATTCAAAGTCAAATCAAGTCGAGCCAACGGGCCACGATCGATAGTGGTGAGATATTGTAGTAATAAAGTTTAGGTGGTTAACCTCGCTCATGGACCTCCGCAGTATCAAGGGACACTTAAAGGTAGCGACCTACAACCCAAAACTTTAAGGCTTTTCCTTCTTTAAACCTCGTTTGAAGAAAGAGGTTTTAAAAAGGCCTGTATAAGTAGGTGATAGATAACGGACCCTCCTTGTCCTGGCATTGCAGAAGTTCATTAGCGACGGTGAACACTTACCATCAGGTGGGCCGTAGGCTGGTTTATCTATCTTGCAATAAAACAAAAGAAGGCGATTCATTTTGTTCCTAATACATACCCTTGAGTAATATCGTTGAGTCGTTCTTCATCTACAGTCTCTGCTAGTTGTATGATGACGTGAGGCGGCACCGGGCTGCTGTAGAACTGCTCCTCGATGTCTCCGTCGATCCTGCTCCGAGTCGCGAACGAAAACGCAGTCGACACGTGCACGAACGATCTACAAGAAGATGAAAGTTTTGCTGAAGAAGATGCAAGGCAAGAAATCTTTTCTTAATGAATTGAATGGCACAAATAATAACCTGAGGTTCTTGCAAGATTTAGCCAAATTCAGCATTTCTCTCGTTCCCCTGATGTTGACAAATGTGGCCTTTTTAAGACGTTCTTGAAACCTCGTCGTGGCTGCCACGTGGAATATAAAATTCACCTGAAAATCAGACATTTGTGAAATACAAATATTAGACAAACCTTTTATACAATTAAGAGATTCAAGATAGTTTAAACAAGCAAAGTATATTAGAAAGAAAGAAAGAAAGAAAGTAAACTTTATTCGACACACAAATTACATAATACAATTTAACAATTTTTAGAAATATTAAAAAGAAATTTAAAAATAATATATAAATAAGGAGTCTGTCTTCGTCTTTTAAATTGATGAACACGAAAGACAATAAACAGAGAGAACCTGTAGTAGTTAGACTTCTTGTAATCATTTTTTTTTGTTTTAGTTGAAGAAAATCGGGTATGTGGGAGCTAAACGTCACTAAAACCTCCAACCGCTCACACTGAGCGTCCGAACCCCAGCTGAGGCCAGAACCCAGCACGGGGTTATGCGGGACGGCGCGTCACGTTACGCACGACGCTGGTGAATACGGCCACTGGCTCTCTCGATCGGCGGGCTTAAGAGCCCGAAGCCCGCCAAGATGGGACCGCATGTCACCCTACCACGGAATACCCCGCTGTCAGAACCACGCCTACATAATTGTTAAACACTAGTTTTTTACTCTGTATAATATGTAGGTACCTCTTCAATGATTTTCCTTTCATCCTCAAAGCTGATACCAATTCCTAATTCACCGATATCACCTTCAATAGGCAACACTTTGGATTCAAAACCTGGATCTTCTACTCTTAAGCTGTCGTATAACTGAAAGATATACAGGGTGTTATTGCTCGGTGAAACAATACTTTAAGGGCTTAATCTATATCACATTTCAAATCATATACACATACTTTTGAAACGGAGATAATGACTTTATTTTCCCATACAAAGTTGAAAAATTATTATTTTGTATTATTTTTGACAACCCTACCCTGACCTACATGTGGCGTGCTATATCTATATGCTATTTTCAAACACACAGGCGCATCCGATCGCAATTTTAGAGTTCCGTACTATGATAAACTCCTACTAATAGAAAATTAACCCGTAGTTTTGATTAGTTATAACTTATGATATATTATGCCCAGAAAACCCAGACTTGGTGGATGGCTTCTACATCAAGTATACTATTTGCTGTGAAAGTATTGTTTCATCGGATTTTAACACCCTGTATATAATATTAAAGAAAACTTTTTTAAATACAAGCTTTTAAGATCCTGGATATCATGTAGCAGTAGAGTGTTAGCTAATACAAGAAAAACGAGCATAAACACGACGGGTTAGTTTACTACATGTGTTCCTATGACCACCTTCCAAATCCATCATCAGATCAGCGCCATTTTGTCATATTAATGTATTGTCATAAGATATACACCTGTGTGCAAAATGTCTGCTTAATCGCAAACCGAGAAGTTTGTCAAACTCGCAAGATTCCATCCGAACTTACATATATGTATATTAGTACATAGTTACATCCAGTGCAAGTTAATATAAAGTTTGTAAAAACAACATTTTTACGAACGTTTTATCAAGAATCAATCATAAACTTGACAAGATACATACTGGATCTTTGAATTGTTTGTGTAGTCTTTCTAATATTGAAGTTTCCTTTTTCTTCCGCATTAATATGTAGATTCGTTTCACATCGCATGACCTGAAACATAGGAAATACATTTTTGAGGGAACAAGTGCTTTGATTTAGTCACCTGATAAAATTCTAATTTCTGGTTGATCATATTGTACTCCCGCTGTAGAAGCCCCGTATGTCTGACACTCCACGGAGAGCTTCTCTCTCCAGCTTACCTCAGTAGTTTCTCTACAAGTGGTGTCCCCAATAAACCCCGTCCCTCCAGTGACGATTGCCGTACTCCCGCTGTAGAAGCCCCGTATGTCTAACACTCCACGGAGAGCTTCTCTCTCCAACTTACCTCAGTAGTTTCTCTACAAGTTGTTTCCCTATGAACCCCGTCCCTCCAGTGACGAGTGCCGTACTCCCGCTGTAGAAGCCCCGTATGTCTGAGACTCCACGGAGAGCTTCTCTCTCCAACTTACCTCAGTAGTTTCTCTACAAGTTGTTTCCCTATGAACCCCGTCCCTCCAGTGACGAGTGCCGTACTCCCACTGTAGAAGCCCCGTATGTCTGACACTCCACGGAGAGCTTCTCTCTCCAACTTACCTCAGTAGTTTCTCTACAAGTTGTTTCCCTATGAACCCCGTCCCTCCAGTGACGAGTGCCGTACTCCCGCTGTAGAAGCCCCGTATGTCTGACACTCCACGGAGAGCTTCTCTCTCCAACTTACCTCAGTAGTTTCTCTACAAGTTGTTTCCCTATGAACCCCGTCCCTCCAGTGACGAGTGCCGTACTCCCGCTGTAGAAGCCCCGTATCTCTGAGACTCCACGGAGAGCTTCTCTCTCCAACTTACCTCAGTAGTTTCTCTACAAGTTGTTTCCCTATGAACCCCGTCCCTCCAGTGACGAGTGCCGTACTCCCGCTGTAGAAGCCCCGTATGTCTGACACTCCGCGGAGAGCTTCTCTCTCCAAAGCTTTGTGTCGAGAGACATGCTCTAACTCCAAGGCTAACGCGGGGTCCATTCCAACTAAATATTCTAATCAGATAGTGAATCTGCAATTTTGATTAAAGTATTTTGGAAACTAAGTAATGTAAATTTAGATTCGGCTGAATGGAGTTGAATTTCAAGCTACCGACAATTTCTCATTGGGTGCTTTGGTCGTTAATTAAATTGATTATTTCTATTGAATTAGAAATGGACTTTGTCTAACCTTATCATGTGACTACTGAATGAATTCATAGAGTAAAAATTTTTAATAACTTAAGGTAGGTAAATAATACAATAAATTAATTTTTTACTTCATAACTATTAAAAGTATTCAGATAACTATTTTTTATAAATAAAAAAACGTAATGGGACATTATTAAAAACATAAATATTCATTAAAATTAAAACTACGACAACGAATCTATACTAATATTATAAAGAGGAAAGATTTGTTTGTTTGTTTGTAATGAATAGGCTCCGAAACTATTGCACCGATTTCAAAAATTCTTTCACCTTTGGAAAGCTACATTATCTCCGAGTAACATAGGCTTTATTTTATTTTCAAAAAAATTAGGGATCCGTATGAAAATATCGAATATGTAACACAAGGTGAATTATCGAAAACCTATTTATGCGTACGCTGCAAAAACTATTGACAATAGAACAAAATGATGTACTGCGGGTTTTTAGGTCTTTGTAAGACAAACAAAAAAGTCCACGAGAGCATATATCTAACTATCATAGTTTTATGTTTATAAAAAAAATATTTCATCTCCAGATTGAATTTAACGTTAAATGAGTATCGTTATATTAACCCTTATCCAAATTAAGTATTATATTATCAAGAGTATTAATGTAGAAGTGAATTACTTTTTGTTTTATTCCAATCGGACTTTTCATTTAGACGTTATCACGAGTATAAAACGCAATGAATATGTGGGAGCACTTCGGGCACAAAATAACGCGACGGCATTGCGAGTACTGTTTGAACTAGAGATGCAACGAATAGTTGTTTGGCCGGATACCGGATACCGGATATTCGGCCTGACTACCAGCCGAATATTCGGTATCCAGCCGCCGAATATTCGGTGGAAATAACATAAAAAAAGACTGAAAGACAAGACAGAGAATTGGGTACTTTCTACTTATTGGAAGTCGGTCAAAAACAAGAGGAATCGTTTGCTTCCTGAAATTGCTGAAAATCTTGTTTTTATACATCATAATTTACCTTTGGTGGATAAAATTTTAAATTAATTAATTAATATTCATTTATTATCAACTACTAGTAAATATAAGAATTTTTTTAACTATCAGTATTATCATCAAGTTACTTTAAATAATAGATTTTTTATAAAATTTTAAGTTCGTTAAGCTAAATTTTCAGTTGTAACTGTGTCTTTAATTAGATTCCATTTATAAAATCTACCAAGTTTCCTATCCGGTATCCGACCGGATAGTCCATTACCATCCGGTATCCGGCCGAATAGTAAAAAAGGGCCGGATAAGCCGGATACCGGATAGTAGCCGAATATTCGGTGCATCTCTAGTTTGAAACCCTTTGTAACGCAGACGAAGTTGCGCGGGTCAGCTAGTAGTATATATACAGATACTAAATAAAACCTTTACGATTTGTTAGTTAATTTTTTGACATTTTAAATTATAAACATGATTTTACAAAAAGTCTCGAAAGTCTCATTGGTCCTGGAATTTCCGAGAATGAATCTTTAAAACTTTTCCTGGTTAATATACACAATAGCTTAACCTTTCGACTCAATTCGGGATCATTTGTAGGTGAATTTTGTTTGGAATCAGTATTTAATCTGAAATGACTCCTTTTTCCTGGAATTATGATGAGAAATCTCGAAAAAAAATCCTTTGTTGTTTGGTTTGCTTGCCATTAATTTGACACTTTAGAAGGTTTGTATTAACTTGCACTGGATGTAACTATGTAAGTTCGGGTGGGATCGTGCAAGCTAAATTTGACAAACTTTCCGGTTTCCCATTGAGCTGACATTTTGCACGCAGATGTATATAACATGACAATGCAATAATATGACAAAATGGCGCTGATCTGATGATAACAATATAAACTTGTCGTGTTTGGGCTCTTTTTCATTGTCTTATTTAGCACTTAACTGTTACATTTTATCCAGGATCTTAAAAGCTTGCATTTCAAGTGTTTTCTTTACATAATTTACGATATTTTCATCATATTATTTCTAAAATCGATCGTTCTTGCTACGGCATATGTAGAAAACACAATAAAAACTGAATTATTCACCAAAAACCTTTATTTAAAACACAAACTTTACCATCACATAACATAAATAAATGAAGTAAGATATAATTCCCAAGAAACCTGTATAAAATACCACATTCGCTAATTTTAGCCAATTTTGTTTTTTGACTCCATACTCAGTGTCTTGCAATCCATCTTTAATGACAAATTTTCTCAAACCTATGCCCCATATTAAAGAAAGTTGTGTCCAATCAATAGTCATGACACTAAAATTGAATAATACTTTGTCAGTTTTTGACAGTTTGTCAAACATGGCGGCCACGTTGTTGTCAATAAAATTCCATTCGTTTTTCAAGAAATAATTATAGATCAAAGAGTTCTTGTAAATTCTCTCGTAGATTTCTACAAAGCTGAAATAGATTTTATTTATTAATTACACAAAAATCACTTTGATTGATTTAAATCTTTAGAAGCTTTATATTAACTTGCACTGGATGTAACTATGGAAATTCGGGTGGAATCTTGCAAGCTAAATAATTGATAAACGTCCCGGTTTCCGATTGAGCTGACATTTTGCACGCAGATGTATATCGTGTGACAATGCAATAATATGACAAAATGGTGCTGATCTGATGATGGATTCGTAAGATGGTCTTTGGAATTCCTGTACTAAACAAGATAAACCCGTCGTGTTTATGCTCGTTTTACTTGTATTAGCTAGCACTCTACTGATACATGATATCCATAATTTTAAAAGCTTGTAAACTTATTCAGACACTCGCGGTTTTCTATAATACTTTCATGCATTTTCAACGGGTTCTTACCACGATATTTAATGAATTGAGTTGTCTCGATATTTCACAAACAAATCTAAAGAGGGTAGACAGATTTGTTTGCTCTTAAATCGACCCGCAGTATCCAGTCTTCTCGTGATCATGACGTTTGCAACAACGTTGAAATATCGAGACAACTCAATTAATTAAATATCGTGGTAAGAACCCGTTGAAAATGCATGAAAGTATTAAAAGCTTGTATTTAAAGTATTGTTTAAAATATAAATTACTTTCTTTTTTTCCCTATGTTTTAATTGTTAGTTAAACTTTTTCGAATACTCACGATTTGATTCCTTCAGGGCGCTTCATTCTCGCCATATCAAACACAAAATCGATTAAATAGCCGAATGAGTAGTGGAAAAACCATGTCAACAACCAGAAAACAAATTCATTGCTCGTATCAAACGCAAAATTGTACCACACCGCTTTTGGTGTGCTGTATTGACGAGTTTGTTGGCTTCGCAAGAAATTGCTGAACTTTTCTGTAATAAGAATTTAATACAATTTTTCAAGTATCCATTTCTCATGCAGCTCGTAAGATATTTATCAAATTTACCTATATGAGATAAAGCTCAAAGTGTCTGCTTCCAAAAAAAAAAAAATATCGAAATCGTACACAAAAAAGAAATACACGCAAAAAAGCATAAATGTTGTCTGCTCAAACTACAGATTTTTAAAGACAGATCCAAAAGTACTTGTACGATCTTTAAAAAAATGGGACATCAGTTCGACCATCACCTGACTCCAGAATCATGTATCGGGATCCCGAGATCGGATTCCCCAATCGCGTGACAATGCAATAATATGGCGCTAATCTGATTCTGGATTTGGAAGGTGGTCAAAGGAACTCTTGTGCTAAACAAGATAAACCCGTTGTGTTTGGGCTCGTTGTACTTCATGTATTAGCTAGTCTATTCGTAAGAACTCTTGTACTAAACAAGATAGACCCGTCGTGTATGAGACACTACTGCTACATGATATCAAGGATCTTAAAAGCTTGTATTTAAAAAGTTTTCTTTAGATTAAATTATAGTGGAATACTTACTGAATTTAATGGGATTTCTCAAAGAGCTTAAGTTATATACTTTTATTTCTTTATCTTTGTTTCTGTGGCGAACGTTAGTGTCTGTAGCTGCGACTATTATTGCATTGTTGACGTAATCCAAAGGCATAAACGGCATATTTATATTACTTGTCAACAATATATGGTTGACACCAAGGATTACTCCTAGAAGAATCTGAAAAACAGCTCTTGTAACAACTCATTACTGCTCACTGGTGGGCTCAAGTTTTTCCGGAAGAGGGATTAGGCATAGTCCATCACGCTTGCCTAATACGGATTGGAGACTTTATATAACTTCAAAGGATTTCATTTTCCGATATGCAGGTTTCCTCACAATATTTTTCTATATACATAAATCTTTTTAATTAAGATTTAGAGGTACAAGTATCATCATAATTTCCTTTAAACACTTGCCACATCACTTACACAATAACTAAACGGGTTCTTACCACGATAGTTATTAAATGAGCGATCCTGATATTTCGTTACAAGCGCCATGATCACGGGAAGACTGAGTACTGCGGGTAGAATATTTAAGAGCTAAATCTGTCTACTCTCTTTCTCGTGATACCACTGGAAATTGAATGTATATTTCGACACACCACAATGACAGTATCGCTTGCCGTTAGATCATCGTTCATTTATTAAAAATCTCGTGGTAAGAACCCGTTCAGTTATTAATCCCCAGCCTATAGACGTCCATTGCTGGACATAGGCTCAAAACCTCGCCACAATCTGATTAAATTCGTTGCGGAGTTTATCGTTTCCCTCGTGTTGGTTTGTTTCACTGCTCAGGGGGCCTACCACGACCTCTTATTGCCATCCAATTTAGGACCTAAACTGAATTGTTTTGTTATTTCGTACCACAACGTCTAAATTGCGATCGACTTTACTGTCAATTCTCGTATAGCGATTCAAGAGTGAAGTTACACCGCCATTTTTATTTCATTCGTTCAATTGCGCTATAATCCGTACCATGACCTCTTTTTAGAACCTACACTGAGTAGCTATTCTGTCAAAATTTGCGATTCTATAAAAGTTACTACTTTACTATCGTAAACTGAATAGTTCTCTGAAATATAGTGTTTTAATAAGAATAAGTTGTCAATTTCATAAAACATAAGGAGGAAAAGTAAGTATTGAAACGTAAATTACTGTAAATCTTAGTTAATTCATAAATAAATACAGAAATAACCTTATTTTACAGACGTCTGATGAAATGACTCGGTTTCGACTTTTCGCGAGTAATTAGCTTGGAAATTCAGCTAAAACGCAAAACAGACTCGAATTACGTTCTAGCGGACCAATTTCTCTTGGAAAAAGTGAAGTTTATACGCCTATTAGACAATAGACTCTGAACCTGTGTGACGAGTGAAAACCAATATTTAAGGAGTCTGCAAACTTGACTGATGGATCAATAAGAGAAAAGGTAACAATTTCAATATATCCACTACAGTTTTTTTTTAATATTTATTATTTAGCAAAAAACTGTCCAAGGTGTTCCATAATATCTATACTTCATCAATATTATAAAGCTGCAGAGTTTGTTTAAACGCGCTAATCTCAGGAACTAAAGGTCAGATTTGAAAATTTCTTTCATTGTTGGAAAGTGCTTTATTGAGGAAGTCTATAGGCTATGTGGTATCTCTATGTGACGCAGACAAAGTTACGCAGGTCACCTAGTCTTAAAATAATACTAAAACAAAAATTTTACATTATTTTAAAACAACTTTATTATTTAACATTTTTATGCTATTAAGATAGTTACGGAATGACAAGTAATACAAATTGTGATAATTCAAGTTACATAAATAACATATTAACATTAATTACAAATGAAATGTACAAAATATGTTCTCTATGTTCTTATTATTTTAATATTTCTGGACCTTCCACAGATTCGTCTCTATATCTTCTAAGAAGATATAATTTGATGACATGCATAGCAAAGATGCCACGAGCACATCAGATTGACGCTGGCATGTATCCCAGATCCGGAATATAATTGAGAAGACGACTTTCCGCCAGGGCTGCTTTGATAAGGAACCTGAAAATTTGTCATCATATTTATATTGATATCTAATTTAAGATTTGTCTAATGCAATAAAAAATATTTAACTCGAAATTTGTTTTATTATTGTTTAACTAGAATGAAATAATATTTGATTTCAAGTACCTTGATTTATTTATTTACTATTAAGCTAACCAACAATGCAGTTACAGTAATAACATTCATAACAATATCTTAATTATAACATTTTAAGTGACTACACTAGTTACAGGTGAGCATAACATTCACATTGTGTGTAGTAACCGAAGCAGTTTAACAGTCTGTACCTGTTTTACGCCAACGTCAGTGTCGTCTTTTAGAGCAGAGTTTCCACCACCTAAGTGGAACATAAGGTAACAAGTTTTATCATGATTAAGGGCCAAACCGTTAATTTTAAACCAATGTTCCAGTGCTCTTAAGGTTTCTCTGATTTTTGGCTTTAAGTTTTGCAGCACTGAAGCCATAACCACCACAGCCACGTCATCAGCGTACATAAATACCTCTGCGTTATGCAATCTGTTGAAGTCGTTTGCAAAGACTTGGTGTCGTCTGGAGCTGCGACTAGAAACCCTGAATTTAAACTCTTCTACCAGCGTCGCGTCTGTGGAACCGTTTGAACACTTATTTCATTTTATTTCTTTCATTCTTCTTCTTCTGAGTAATGATCGTCAAACTCAGTTCATAGTGAGTGGTAATAATAACAGTAAGATCAAAGTAGCCAGAGGTGAAGGCACATGCATCTGGTGACGGCTGTTTGGAATATTCACTATTAAACTTTGCAAAGAGACCCAGACCGCTCTAAATAGATTTCTTTTATCATGATGAGTTACGATGTTCTGCTAACATCATTTAAAACTTATAAAAGCTTTGCAATTATTTGTCACGGTAAATATGTCTTGTCATTTAGAAACGAAGAAATCTCCTAAAATGTATAAACCCTGATAAATACATTAAATCCAATAGAATATAACAAAATTAGATAAAAAATCACGTAAACAAGATTGACCTTGACAGTTGACGTTGACACATCAAATCTAAACAAAGAACGTTCAAAAACATTTTCAGCCGTGTTTTATGATAACGAAATTTTACAAGGAACTTTTTATTTTTGTTAATTGAATTGCAAATAAACGAAATAACGTTGATTTTTATTTAAAGTGATATAATTGATTATGTTTTGTTATAATTTTGTACTAAAAAGTTATATTTAGCATGTTTTCAAAAACCGGTAAAGTTAAAAGTGTGAACCAAGCCTAAAATATGTTGATTTTTGAACGAAACCAGCTATCATGTGAGAACGAGACAAACTTATGCGGTAGTGTATAGCGCTGTCACTTTTGCACAACAAGCGATTTTTTATGCGACTCAGAGACAAATATCGGTCTAACATTCACTAATAGCTATTCCAATTCCGTTCAACTTTAAACACGTCATGGTACGAAACGAAGCGATTCAGTATAGGTACCTAAACTGAAATGCCTCGCATTTGAATAGTTATTGTAAAGGTGGTGGTAAGGCCCCAGAGCCATTGCGGTGGTCGTCGCTGTCATACCACACGAGTTACAGTGGTGGGAGAGAGAGGTGGAGAAATAATAGTAATTACCACTTACCCCACTAGTACCAACAACTGAACTCTTATCTACCCATCCAGGAGTAGGTTCGTTGAATGTACAAATCACTGAAAAAAAAAATCATTAACACATTTCTAAACCAGGCGTAAATGATTCCTCCAGCTTACCTTTACCTGTGCAGTAAGAAAACGAGAACTTCCCTGCGGTGCTAAGAGCATAACTTTGCTATAGGGATTGGGGTCTAATAGTTGCGACACGCGATGTCGCAACGAACGGCAAGCATGCGTCGCAGCGAACGATGATAACGGCCGGTATTTATCACCTACTTATACAGGATTTTTCTTAAACCTCGTTTAAAGAGGGACATGTCGAGGACGGGAGTCCATTACACATCAGTATAAATCAGTATATACAATATGTAACAAAAACCCTGTGGTTTCTTCTACCCACGTATTAAGATTCGGCACAAGTATATAATAAAGCTAGTCTTTTATAAAAAACGTTCAGGGGCCTTACCACCACCTTTACAATAACTATTCAAATGCGAGGCATTTCAGTTTAGGTACCTATACTGAATCGCTTCGTTTCGTACCATGACGTGTTTAAAGTTGAACGGAATTGGAATAGCTATTAGTGAATGTTAGACCGATATTTGTCTCTGAGTCGCATAAAAAATCGCTTGTTGTGCAAAAGTGACAGCGCTATACACTACCGCATAAGTTTGTCTCGTTCTCACATGATAGCTGGTTTCGTTCAAAAATCAACATATTTTAGGCTTGGTTTACACTTTTAACTTTACCGGTTTTTGAAAACATGCTAAATATAACTTTTTAGTACAAAATTATAACAAAACATAATCAATTATTTCACTTTAAATAAAAATCAACGTTATTTCGTTTATTTGCAATTCAATTAACAAAAATAAAAAGTTCCTTGTAAAATTTCGTTATCATAAAACACGGCTGAAAATGTTTTTAAACGTTCTTTGTTTAGATTTGATGTGTCAACGTCAACTGTCAAGGTCAATCTTGTTTACGTGATTTTTTATCTAATTTTGTTATATTCTATTGGATTTAATGTATTTATCAGGGTTTATACATTTTAGGAGATTTCTTCGTTTCTAAATGACAAGACATATATACCGTGACAAATAATTGCAAAGCTTTTATAAGTTTTAAATGATGTTAGCAGAACATCGTAACTCATCATGATAAAAGAAATCTATTTAGAGCGGTCTGGGTCTCTTTGCAAAGTTTAATAGTGAATATTCCAAACAGCCGTCACCAGATGCATGTGCCTTCACCTCTGGCTACTTTGATCTTACTGTTATTATTACCACTCACTATGAACTGAGTTTGACGATCATTACTCAGAAGAGAAGAGAAGAAGAATGAAAGAAATAAAATGAAATAAGTGTTCAAACGGTTCCACAGACGCGACGCTGGTAGAAGAGTTTAAATTCAGGGTTTCTAGTCGCAGCTCCAGACGACACCAAGTCTTTGCAAACGACTTCAACAGATTGCATAACGCAGAGGTATTTATGTACGCTGATGACGTGGCTGTGGTGGTTATGGCTTCAGTGCTGCAAAACTTAAAGCCAAAAATCAGAGAAACCTTAAGAGCACTGGAACATTGGTTTAAAATTAACGGTTTGGCCCTTAATCATGATAAAACTTGTTACCTTATGTTCCACTTAGGTGGTGGAAACTCTGCTCTAAAAGACGACACTGACGTTGGCGTAAAACAGGTACAGACTGTTAAACTGCTTCGGTTACTACACGCAATGTGAATGTTATGCTCACCCGTAACCAGTGTAGTCGCTTAAAATGTTATAATTAAGATATTGTTATTATGAATGTTATTACTGTAACTGCATTGTTGGTTAGCTTAATAGTAAATAAATAAATCAAGGTACTTGAAATCAAATATTATTTCATTCTAGTTAAACAATAATAAAACAAATTTCGAGTTAAATATTTTTTATTGCATTAGACAAATCTTAAATTAGATATCAATATAAATATGATGACATATTTTCAGGTTCCATATCAAAGCAGCCCTGGCGGAAAGTCGTCTTCTCAATTATATTCCGGATCTGGGATACATGCCAGCGTCAATCTGATGTGCTCGTGGCATCTTTGTTATGCATGTCATCAAATTATATCTTCTTAGAAGATATAGAGACGAATCTGTGGAAGGTCCAGAAATATTAAAATAATAAGAACATAGAGAACATATTTTGTACATTTCATTTGTAATTAATGTTAATATGTTATTTATGTAACTTGAATTATCACAATTTGTATTACTTGTCATTCCGTAACTATCTTAATAGCATAAAAATGTTAAATAATAAAGTTGTTTTAAAATAATGTAAAATTTTTGTTTTAGTATTATTTTAAGAGATACCACATAGCCTATAGACTTCCTCAATAAAGCACTTTCCAACAATGAAAGAAATTTTCAAATCTGACCTTTAGTTCCTGAGATTAGCGCGTTTAAACAAACTCTGCAGCTTTCAAATATTGATGAAGTATAGATATTATGGAACACCTTGGACAGTTTTTTGCTAAATAATAAATATTTAAAAAAACTGTAGTGGATATATTGAAATTGTTACCTTTTCTCTTATTGATCCATCAGTCAAGTTTGCAGACTCCTTAAATATTGGTTTTCACTCGTCACACAGGTTCAGAGTCTATTGTCTAATAGGCGTATAAACTTCACTTTTTCCAAGAGAAATTGGTCCGCTAGAACGTAATTCGTGTCTGTTTTGCGTTTTAGCTGAATTTCCAAGCTAATTACTCGCGAAAAGTCGAAACCGAGTCATTTCATCAGACGTCTGTAAAATAAGGTTATTTCTGTATTTATTTATGAATTTACTAAGATTTACAGTAATTTACGTTTCAATACTTACTTTTCCTTCTTATGTTTTATGAAATTGACAACTTATTCTTATTAAAACACTATATTTCAGAGAACTATTCAGTTTACGATAGTAAAGTAGTAACTTTTATAGAATCGCTAATTTTGACAGAATAGCTACTCAGTGTAGGTTCTAAAAAGAGGTCATGGTACGGATTATAGCGCAATTGAACGAATGAAATCAAAATGGCGGTGTAACTTCACTCTTGAATCGCTATACGAGAATTGACAGTAAAGTCGATCGCAATTTAGACGTTGTGGTACGAAATAACAAAACAATTCAGTTTAGGTCCTAAATTGGATGGCAATAAGAGGTCGTGGTAGGCCCCCAGCTAAAATAATTAGAATAAATATTTAATTATTAATATTTATAATGTTTATATTATTTGTTATCTCTGCAATTCTGCATAAGGGGATGAGGTCGTTGACCTAGACAGAGAGAGTATAACGTTCCCAACGAATCGGCGCGGGCGACTGTGACCTTGACCTTGTAAGCGGCTGAGTAACGGCATGTGTACAGCGGTTGGCTATTTCAATATCAGATATTCTAAACATTATTTCTAATGTGTCCATTTTAATAGCTATTAATTAATGTGGTGCCTTTAGTCAAGTGTATACGACCCTAAAAGGAACAACAGGGTTTTTGTTACGTATTGTATACCTATAGGTGGTCTCACGACAGTCACTGGTAGATCCTTGCCAAGAGTCCGCACCAGATCCTCGGCAATGGCTTTAGTAAAGCAGTAGGTGTTGGGCCAGTCCTTGATCAAGCTGAAAAAAGTTAATAAATTAAATCAATGTCCAATTGTTTCAATTCTGGCGAAATGTATCTTTAATTTTTATCTCCCGCTCTACGATGACGAAAGTTGGAACTTATATTCCTACGTCTTCTATCATCTTCTGATTAAATTAGTTGCGGTGACTTTCTCTCGTTGTCCTGAGCTTCACTGCTCAGAGTCATTACGGTGGTCGCTGTAGATCCCGGTTACATAGTAGTAACAGAGGTGAATAATCAAACAATTAAGATCAATGATAGTAAACTCAACTGCGCCTTAGCATCGCATCTAATGAACCTAATTCATCATCATCATCAGCCTATAGACGTCCACTGCTGGACATAGGCCTCTCCCGAAACTCGCCACATTGACCGGTCCTGCGCCATCTGCATCCAGTGACCTCTCGCGATCTTGACCAGATCATCGGTCCATCTTGCGGGGGGTCTACCAACATTGCGCCTACCGGTTCGTGGCCGCCACTCCAGAACTTTTGATCTTGATCTTGTCAAATCATCTTACCTTTACAATAACTATTCAATTGCGAGGCAGTTCAGTATTAGGTATCTAAACTGAATCGCTTCGTTTCGTGCCATGACGTGTTTAAAGTTGAACCGAATTTGAATTGCTTTTAGTGAATGATAGACCGATGTTTTGGAACGAAGTTCCTTATCGCGCGTTGTGAAAGGTGGCTAGATGGAAAAAATTCTTACGAAAAGTTGTCACGACACTTTTTGTTTTAGATGATTATCGCTAGATGGCGCTGTGATCAAAATCTTTTAAAACAATTCCTTATTTTGTTTTATATGATTAATGCTAGATGGCGCTGTGATCAAAATATTTTAAAACACGTTCCTTATCGCGCGTTACGAAAGGAAATAATTTTTATGAGATACGTTTTAATCGAAAGGAACTTCGTTCTATCCGGATATCCCGTGACCTCTCAAGTTTTTTTCTCTGAGTCGCATAAAAATCGTTTGTGTAAAAGTGACACCGCTATAGCACTATTGCATAAGTTTGTCTCGTTTTCACATGACAGTTGGTTTCGTTCAAAAATCAACATGCTTTAAGGATAGTTTACACTTTTACCTTTACCGGTTTTTGAAAACATGCGAAAGACTGTAATAACCCATTACTGGGCACTGCTGGGCTCAGGTCTCCTCCGAAGAGGGGTTAGGTCCATCACGCGACCACAATGCGGGGGACTTCACATATCTTCGAAGGATTTTTTGAATCCTTTTCCGATATGCAGGTTTCCTCACAATGTTTCCCCTCACCGTTTTTAGCCAGTGGTGTTGTGAAAAATTGCATCTTACCTGTGTAGCATTTGATGGTGACTTCACTCCAGAAGATTTTGACCTATGAATACCTGCTGTCCGCCCAAAGTATACTTACTCATTAGTAATATCATTGAGTCGTTCTTCATCTACAGTCTCCGCTAGTTGTATGATGACGTGAGGCGGCACCGGGCTACTGTAGAACTGCTCCTCGATGTCTCCGTCGATCCTGCTCCGAGTCGCGAACGAAAACGCAGTCGACACGTGCACGAACGATCTATAAGGAATAACAGTTTATTTTTTCATCATCATCAGCCTATAGACGTCCACTGTTGGACATAAGCCTCCCCCAAACTCGGCCACAACGGCCGGTCCTGCGCTATCTGCATACAGTAACCTCCCGCGATCTTGACCGGTCCATTTTTAGTTTAGTAGAGAGATATCTTCGCGAACTACAAGTCCACTCTTGGCGCCATCTGGCACAGGACTATGAGAAATCGCGAGAATTTTTATCGGAGGCCAAGATTACTTCGGGTCGCTAAGCCAGCGGAATAAGTGTTGTTTTGTGGAACCTGTGGCCTCTGGAGGTTAACATTTCAATTTAAAATTAAAGCTCCATTATCCAAGGCTCAAAATGAATTGCTACTTTATATACGTTGAAGTAGGTAATAACAATAATTTTAGGATTATGATATAAAGCAGTAAATTCATCATCATCATTATCAGCCCGTAGACGTCCACTGCTGGACATAGGCCTCCCCCATAGATTTCTAATGCGACCGGTTAGTAGCGGCCTGCATCCAGCGTGTTCCAGCGATCTTAACAAGATCATCCGTCCACCTTGCAGCTAGTCGTCCCACATTGCGCTTGCCTTGACGTGGTCGCCACTCCAGAACCTTCGTGCTCCAACGTCCATCGGTTCTACGTGGTATGTGGCCCGCACACTGCCACTTCAACTTGCTTATTCTTTGGGCTATGTCAGTTACTTGGGTTCTTCTGCGAATATCCTGGTTTCTAGCCCGATCACGCAGAGTGATACTGAGCATAGCCCTATCCATTGCTCGCAAGCAGTAAATTAAATAGCTCAAATAATCACCTGAGGTTCTTGTAGGATTTAGCTAACTTCAGCACTTCTCTGGTTCCCCTGACGTTGACGAATGTGGCTTTCTTTAGTGGCTCTTGAAACCTGGTCGTAGCGGCCACGTGGAATATGAAATTCACCTATAACACATTGAGACTATTACTGAAAGCCACTAAAGTATTTCGTCGTAATAGTCCAAGAGCTTAGTAGGAGTTCCGAGTAAGGGTAGGTATATCAGGAGAATATGACTCGAGCCATACGGCTAATTAACGAAATTGCAAAAGTGCAGGATATTTTTGACATTTTTTGACCGATTTGAATGATTCTGGTGTCAGATGAAAGGTAATGGCTGAACTTAGGTTTCGTTGCTTTTTTTAAAGATCGAACAAGTACTTTTGGATCTGTGTTTAAAAATGTGTATTTTTAACGGACAAAATTTCACGATTTGCTGTGCGTTTTTGTATATATTTCCTTTTCATATGAACCGATTCGGATTCTTTTTTGTTAGAAAACAGACATTTTGAGCATTGGTATAAATTTGATAAAGATCTGACTTGTAGTTTTTGTGCTGTGCTTGAGAAATGGAAAGCGGTCGTTTTCATTTTTGTAATAACTTTGTTATTATACTTGTAACATCGTATTGGTTATAACTGTAAAGATGTTATAAATGTGAGTGTAAATAAATAAATAAAAAACAAATTTTGTAAAATAAAACTATGGACCAAGTTTTCAGCTTGCCTCACCTACCCAAATATTGGCGCTAGCTCTCAGGCCAAAGATACAATAGCAAAAAGATGTGAATCAAGCAAGATAACATAATTTAGTCCATCTCGTGTGCCGCAGACGAAGTAGCACGATCCACTAGAGAGTAGATAAAATACCTACATTAGTACATATTTTGAAGAACGAACCTCTTCAATGATTTTCCGTTCATCTTCATCGCTGATACCAATACCTATTTCAGCAATATCACCTTCTACGTCTACTACTTTGGATTCAAAGTCTGGGTCCACGAGTCTTAAGTTGTCGTATATCTGAGAAAGAAGTATACTTCTTATATAAAAGGAACAGATTTAATTTAGAACCATTCAAATGTATTCAAAAGTAACACGTACTGGATCATTCAATAGTTTTTGTAATCTTTCTTGTGTAGATGATTCTCTTTTTGAGCGCATTAATATATAAATACGCTTAACGTCGCATGACCTGAAACATAGGATGTAAATAAAATGAAAAGCATGCTTGGTCGAGCTTGTCTCTCTTACCTAAGTAGTTTCTCTACAAGTTGTTTCCCTATAAACCCCGTCCCTCCAGTGACGAATGCCGTACTCCCGCTGTAGAAGCCCCGTATGTCTGACACTCCACGGAGAGCTTCTCTCTTCAACTTACCTCAGTAGTTTCTCTACAAGTTGTTTCCCTATGAACCCCGTCCCTCCAGTGACGAATGCCGTACTCCCGTTGTAGAAGCCCCGTATGTCTGACACTCCACGGAGAGCTTCTCTCACCAACTTACCTCAGTAGTTTCTCTACAAGTTGTTTCCCTATGAACCCCGTCCCTCCAGTGACGAGTGCCGTACTCCCGCTGTAGAAGCCCCGTATGTCTGACACTCCACGGAGAGCATCTCTCTCCAAAGCTTTGTGTCGAGAGACATGTTCAAACTCCAAGGCAAATGCGGGATCCATTCCTACTAAATTTTCTAATCAGATAGTGAATCTGCAATTTTTTTAAATTCTCTTTTTTGGTTACTAACTAAATTGATTATTTCTACTGAATCAGAAATCGACTTTGTCTATCTAACCTTATTATGTGACTACGAGTTAAGACAATTCACAAAGTAAAAATATTATATTTATGTTGGTTAATTAATTAACAATTAATTAATATTGTAGTTCATGAATATTCAAAGTACTCAGCTTATTAATTTTTTTAATTAAAAAACAAATATTACTTGGACATTATTAAAAACGTATTAAGAATCAATTAAAATTTAAATTACCAAAACTAAAAGTATATACCTAAAATCTATTTCAGCTTCGTAAAAATCTACGAGAAAAATTACAAAACCTCTTTGATTTATAATTATTTCTTGAAAAACGATTGCAAATTTATTGACAACAACGTGGCCGCCATGTTTGACAAACTGTCAAAAACTGACAAAGTTGACATCAAGACTATTATTATTATTTATTATATGTATACTGGACACAGTTACCTCTAATATGGGGCATAGGTTTGAGAAAATTTGTCATTAAAGATGGATTACAAGTAGGGAAACAACTCCGGGGTACTTTTGCGATCCCGGGATTTCGGGACTGAGGACAAGTAATGTGCTTAAAAATTGAAAAAAAATGAGTAATCATCGCAAATTTTGTACTGAATATAAATCTAAATTGGTTTTAAAAAGTGTAAAAGTTTAAAGAAATAAATATTGTAACATCCCAGTACATTTTAGAGAACGTAATGTTCCATAGTTCTCCTGATAAACTCCAACTCGGGATTGGCTGCTGAGTAGCGGGGCTGAACGGCCCCTACCTTCTCTTCTGTTTTGATGTAATTCTATTGACAATGTCATGCTTACTAGGAAAAATATATTAAAAAACTTGGGAGTTGTCATGGGAGACCCGAATAGAACGAAGTTCCTTTCAATTAAAAGATACGTTATAAAACATATTTCCTTTCGTAACGCACGATAAGGAACATGTTTCAACAGATTTTGATCACAGCGCCATCTAGCGATAATCATCTAAAACAAAAATAAGGAACATGTATCAAAAGATTTTGATCACAGTGCCATCTAGTGATAATCATCTAAAACAAAAAAGTGTCGTGACAACTTTTTCATAAGTATTTCCGTCTAGCCCCCTTTCGATAACGCGCGATAAGGAACTTCGTTCTAAAACTTTTTAATTTTTTAAGATCCTTCCTAGCTTTTAAGATCCTGGACAACATGTAGCAGTAGAGTGCTAGCTAATACATGTACAACGAGCACAAACACGACGGGTCTATCTTGTCAGTTACCTTTGGAGATATACAAATAAGTATTACTGTCATGTAGACAAAAGAGCTTACGGTCAATGTGATGGTAAATAGTAGTCCGGTCAATTTAGACATCCAAGGTTAGAAAAATTCCCACTTAGCTGAATATTGGTAGGATTGTTCAATACACTATTATAAAGGAAATGTGAAAAGTCCTCATCGATCCGGCACGTGCAAAACAATTTACTCGGGGTCAAAGATCACAAAAACGTGTTTTTCGCGATTTTCAGCAAAATGGTAAGTTTTATCATAAAATTAGCTCAGACAAAAAATGTAGATCAGATAATTATCTATAAAAAATGTCTAAATACATTTTTTCTAAGAGCCATCGTTTTTGAAATATAACGATTCAAAAAGTTGAAAGAGTTGTAATCGTCATAATATGCACACGTTTCCACGCCACCTTTGAGGTAGTGTACTTAGCGCGTTTTTTTAAATGTGGTTTCTTCTTCATCATCTTCTTCTACCAATATTCAGCCAAGAGGGAATTTTTGTAACCTTACCCCTATTTTTTAGTCTAATTTGACCGGACTAAAATGGTTACAGTACAGTCGCTAATATACCTCTGCAATGTCAGGGGCACCTGCAACCTAGTTTTAAGTACTCTACTATACTTCAAGAATAACACGAAATCTTATAAAATTTCTGTAATTTATACATATAGTCCTTATGGAGGTATGTTTTATAATGTATTTGATTTTTGTGTGTTTGCAGATGAACCGATTTCGCTGATTCTTTTTGTTAGAAAGCATTTACTTTTACTGGACTTTACGACATATAAAAACGGAGATTTCATCAGGAGTTTATTTGTTATTCTTAAAAAGTTGAAGTCGGTCGTTTTCATTCATAAAATATAACTTTAAACATGTTTGTGGGACGAATAAAAATAATACAAATTTATTATTCACAAACTTTATTAAATGTACTTTTAAGACATTTAAATACAAGCGCTTCGACCACTACCCCACCACGACTTTATATATATACAGCGAAAAAAAAGTATAAAGCGATATACATAATAGTATTATGTAAAGTTTTATCTCAATGAGAAACTAGAAAGTCTGTCTTTAACTCGCAAAATTCCACCCGAACTTACATAGTTACATCCAGTGCAATATTATAAAGCTTGTAAACAATTAAAACAGAAACATAACCATTTTATAACACAAATAAAAGAAATAAGCTATGACGCCAAAGACAACGGTGTAAAATGTCACATGCGCCAACATCAGCCATCTTTGTTTTCTAATTGCATATTCACTATCTTTTAATCCATCTTTTAGAATATATTTTCTTAACCCTATACCCCAAATAAGTAGAGTATGTATCCAATCAATACTCTTGACATCAAAATTGAACAACACTTTGTCAGTTTTAGACATTTTGTCAAAAAGAGCGGCCATGTTCTCGCTCCTAAAATTCCATTGGTTCAACAAAAAGTAACTGTACAGTATGCTACTTTTATAGATTTTTTCGTAAATTTGCACGAATCTGGAATAAAAACAAACCTATGAATGGATTTGTATTATACTTTACGGAATACGGGACGGGTCTATCTTGTTTAGCATAGACACAGACATTTCTTTATTTGTGACTAGAACGCAACTTCGTCTGAGTCACAAAGATTTGATATTTTCATAAAGATTTCTAACTTTTTGAAATTAATTATAGCCTATGTTACTCGTTGATAATGTAGATTTCGAACGGTAAAATAAGGGGTGGGCCATATAATGTTTGCATTTTTCAAAAGTTCGACTGTCATGTTGGCTGTGTGGTATGTTGCGCCATCCTGTTGAAACCAAATGTCGTCCATGTCATACTCTTCAACTTTTGGAAACAAAAATTCGTTGAGCATGGCACTGTAACGCTCGCCATTGACCGTAAAGGCGGCTCCTTGCTCATTTTCGAATGATGCCGCCGGACCAAAACCCACACCAAACCGTAACTCTTTGTGGGTGCATTGGCTTCTCAATGGTGACATGTAGATTTCCGACCCCCAGATGCGACAATTTTGCTTATTGACATACGGAGGCTATGTCAATAAGCAAAATAGTCGCAGGTGAAAATGAGCTTCATCTGACACACACACACATTTCTTACAGTTTGTACTGAAGACTCACCACGTTGGAAGTAAGTTTTAAATTTTTCTCAATTTTGCTCAAGCGTATAGCGTCCCATTTCGTAGATGTCAAACCTTTTACTAAATTATGAACACAAATTGAATGACATTTGAGCTGTCATTCTCTAAATAAACAGTAGCTCAAAATGCAAACGTTACATTGCCCACCCCCTTTTTTTTTTTTTTTGGACGGGAGGAAATCGCCGGACTTCCACTCGCCCGCGAGTGGGGTATTGAACCGCACCAAAACCTCCCGACTCTCACGCTCGACATCCGATGTAGTAGGGGTGACAGGACGCGTTCGCGATTGTCGCTCACGTATCGCCCCGTCACCCCCAAAATTATTAAAATCAGTCCAGTACTTTTTGAGTTTATTCGTTACATACAAAAATACAAATTTTAACAAGATACAAAATAAAAGTTTCCACCACAAACCAGTCGAGACTCAGCTCTGGTTTTTAGCCTCAACTGGCAGTGCAGCATAAGAGTTCCTATAACCACCTTCCGAATCCATCATCAGATCAGCGCCAATTTATCATATTATTGCATTGTCACGCGATATACATTTACGTGCAAAATGTCAGCTCAACCGGAAAGTTTGTCGAAATCATCTCGCAAAATTCCACCCGAACTTAGATAGTTACACCAATGCAAGTCAATATAAAGCTTGTAAAAGCATCGTACTCACGATTTGATTCCTTCAGGTCGCTTCATCCCCGTTATATTGAACACAAAATCAGCCACATACGCTGGTATATAATGAAATAGCCAGGTCAGAAACCAAAATACGAATTTATTAGTCGTTTCGTACGTGAAACAATACCACACTGCTTTAGGTGTACAGTATTGGAAAGCTTGAGATGAATTCATAAACTCACTGAGCTGGCCTAAAACATGAAAAATTTATACTTAAGTATTTTTGTTGGAAATCCCTCAAGGTGCATTTAATTAATAATACTCTGGAGCTTGGTCATAAATTTATTGAATATTTCTTCTATTACAATAATAAAAATAGGTAAAAACACTTTTTAAGTTAAACGGTTTTATCTTAAACATACATTGCAATGTTTAAGATAAATGTACTAAAAACCAAAAAATAATAAAATAGATACAGTCGTGGGAATTATAAAACCGTTGGGAACGTCAATTTTCTATAATGTTGATTAAAATGTTTGTTTTGTAATGCTACACTATAATTAAGACAACAACGATTATATCTTAAACATTGCAATGTAGGTTTAACATAAAACCGTTTAACTTAAAAAGCTTTTTTACCTATTTTTATTTTCTAGTTTGATAAAAAATTGTTATCAGCCATTTTGTAGCGGCGGCCATCTTGAATTTATAATGATAATGAATAAACATAATTGTATTGTCACCAAAATCCAAAGTGTATCCAAAATTTCAGATTAATCGGTTGAAAGGAAGAGGGTGAAATTTGAATTACTAAATTTGACGCAAGAATAAATAAAACAAACGGGGTGAGCTAAATAAAACCGTTTAATAATAATAATAAAAAAATAAACTAAACGCAAAAAACTAAGACTGTACATTTCTTTACATGTAAAAGTCATCTTGTTTTCATTTTGACAGATCATTTTTAAAAATAATTAAAAAATATAATTCTAAAGAAATAAAACCTATTTTCAACAATTTTAATTTCAAAGAAACTCATTGAGATGATGAACTGTCCGGATGGAATAATGGAAAAAGTAAAAGTTGAACCGCACTAGCACCTCCAACCGTTCAGTTCGTAGGCCGTAGGTAGCGGGGCAGTGTCCCCTGACATTGTAGAGGTCCATGAGCAACGGTAACCACTTACGATCAGGTGGCCGTTAGCTCGTCAAGGCAATAAAAAAACATTCAGCGTCCTACTGAGACCAAAACCCAACACGGGGTAATGCGGGATGGTTTGACACGTTACGCTTTATGGCACTTTTTTCTTATTGCAAGATAGATAAACGAGCGTACGGCCTACCTGATGGTAAGTGGTCACTGTCGCTCATAAACCTCTGCAATGTAGGGCAATGAGGGGCTGTTATCTATCACCTACTATACAAGACATTCCTTAACCTCGTTTAAAGAGGGACATGTCATAGCGCTCCGGGAACACCGCGGACGGAAGTCCATTCCAAATCGGAATGCTACGGGGCAAAACTGATATTTTCAAACAAACCGTGGAAGATCGCAACGGTGCCAAGTAAATAACAATCACTCCGACTCTCCTAGGACTTACCCCATTTAATTGTATTTTGCGCATTATTTATATTATATACAGTTATTTCTTCGTTATTTCTTTGTTTTTGGGCAGTTTCCCATGCTGCAGATATTAAAGCATTGTTTACGTAATCCAAAGGCATTATGGCTAACTTTGTATCAGCAGCTAGCAAAACATGATTAACACCGATACCAAGTCCTAGAATTACCTGAAATATATACAGGCTATTAAGATCCTGGATATCATGTAGCAGTAGAGTGCTAGCTAATACAAGTACAACGAGCCCAAACACGACGGGTCTATCTTGTTTAGTACAAGACTTCCTATGACTACCTTCCGAATCCATTATCAGATCAGTGTCATTTTATTGTATTGTCACGCGATATACATCTGTGTACAAAATGTCAGCTCAATCGGAAACCGGGAAGTTTGTCAAATTTAGCTCGCAACCACCAGAACTTATATAGTTACATCCAGTGTAAGTTAGTTTGTATAAAAATGGAATGAAAAAATATTTTATTCTAAGGCATTACTGAATTATTTTGTAGGGAATTTCCTAGTCAATGATTTTTATGTGAATTTTTTATACTTGTGAATAACATACCCCAGTAGGACCTATTACTGAACTCTTGTCTACCCATCCTGGGGCAGGTTCATTGTAGGCACCAGCCACTGCAAAACAATATAGGATCGAAACTGCCATACTGGTATCAGTCCACGATCATTATCCAAATTAAGTATTATGTTATCAAGATTATTAATGTAGAAGTAAATTACTTTTTGTATTATTCCAATCGGACTTCTGTTGAGAAGTTATCACGATTATAAAACGCAATGAATACACCCAACGCGGGCCGCGCAAAAAATATCGCGAGTGCTGTTTGAACTCCCTTGTGACGCAGACGAAGTTGCGCGGGTCATCTAGTCTATACTTTTAGTAATACTAGATTTAAACAGCACTCGTGATGCTTTACACTCGTGATAATTTCTCAACGAAATGTCCGATTGGAAATTAAAGAAAAGTGTCTTACTTCTATATAAATACCCTTGATAATATAATGCAAGTTAATGTGGATCAGGATTACAACGATTTTCAAATCTCATATAAATTTGATAAAGATCTGACTGGTAGTTTTTGTGCTATGCTTGAGAAATGGAAGTCGGGTTTTCATTTTTGTAATAAAATTGTATTACTGGTCGTAAATGACCATCGACTATCGTAACCTTCAATATATTATTTTACCTTTATTAACAAGTTACTGTGTATTGCAGAACTAATATTGTCAGTAAAGAGCTTACCTATAGGTGGTCTCACGACGGTTACTGGTAGATCCTTGCCAAGAGTCCGCACCAGATCCTCAGCAATGGCCTTAGTAAAGCAGTAGGTGTTAGGCCAGTCCTTGATTAACCTGTACATAATATGTCATTAAAATTTATTAAAACAACATGAATTTTATTTCGAATTGCCCAGAGTGATAGCTAATACAAGTAAAATGAGTCCAAACACGACGAGTCTCTTGCTTAGCATATTTCATTTTTAATTATTAAGCTTTAAAGTTAACAATGTTTATTTTTTTATTTCCGATAGACTTGTCTTGCCTAGGTACCATCAATCATCGCTCCGTGACCTAAATACAGACTGGTAGAGAATGCCTATGGTATTAAGTCCGCCTCTGGGCACTCTTTTGTGCATGAAGTTTAAATAAATAAGAGTTCCTATGACCACCTTCCGAACCCATCTCCAGATTAGCGTTATTTTGTCCTAATGTAGCACACAGATGTATATCGCGTGCAAAATGTCAGATGAATCGAAAACCGGGAAGTCAAATGTAGGATTCCTCCTGAACTAACAATAGAGCTGATGTGATGCTGGAATCGAAAGTTAGCCATAGGAACTCCTGTACAAGACATGATCGTGTTCGGGCTTCGTTTTATTTGACTTAGCAAGCACTCACTCATTAGTAATATCATTGAGTCGTTCTTCATCTACAGTCTCTGCTAGTTGTATGATGACGTGAGGCGGCACCGGGCTGCTGTAGAACTGTTCCTCGATGTCTCCGTCGATCCTGCTCCGAGTCGCAAACGAAAACGCAGTCGACACGTGCAGGAACGATCTACAATTAATAACAGTGCAATTGATATGTAATCTAGCATCAAGGTCGCTTCGGAGCTAAACCAATGGCCTCTAGAGATTAAGATTGCGTATTGATTCACCATATAGCCCTTTTAGTTTAAACTTAAACACCTTTTATCTAAGGCTCAAAATAAATCGCTACTTTATAAACGATCTACAAGAATATTGCTGTATTATTTGTCCATCTCAGTTCAGAGAAATGCTACCTAAGTTTCTGGCAGCGTTGTGCCAATTTTAGCACTTCTCTCGTTCCCCTGACGTTGATGAGTGTAGCTTTCTTCAGAGGCTCCTGGAATCTGGTCGTTGCAGCCGCATGGAATATAACATTCACCTGGAATAAATAAAACTACTGTGTATAAGATTTTTCAAGTCCGGATTGAATTCCTCAGGGTTCTTGAAATCGTGACAGCCAAGGGAAGTATGGCGACGGTTGGTTGCGGCCGATCCTAACCACGCAACTGGAGACTCCGTCAAATTGATTTTTGACTGTTTAGGTCCTTTGGCTCATTTTAGAGATACAGCACATTATGAAGAAGATAAGTTTGTTATTGCTTTTAAATTATTATATTACCTGCAACTTTGTTACATTATTGAACTTTGACTACAGATCCCTTTTTTTACAAGCTTTATATTAACTTGCACTGGATGTAACTAAGTTCGGGTGGAATCTTGCGAGTTAAATTTAACAAACTTCCCGGTTTCCAATTGAGCTGACGTTTTGCACGCGGATGCGACGCGCTGACCTGATGATGAATTTGTAAAGTCATAGGAATCCTTATGTTAAATAAGACGTGCAAAGGGAAAGAGTGCCGTGTCTCTCATAACCCCGTGCTGCCGAGGTTCAGACGCTGAGTGTGAGCGGTTGGAGGTTTTAATGAGGTTCAACTCCCACATATCCGGTGATTTCCACAAACTGAAAAAAAAAAGCTAAATAAGATAAAGTCGTCGTGCTTAGGCTCGTTTTACTTGTATTAGCTAGCATTCTACTGCTACATGATATCCAGGATCTTAAAAGATTGTATTTGAAAAGTTTTCGTTACAAAATATCTTATTTGATATTATATAGCTAAACCTTCGTCGATACATCAAAAATGTAAACCACAGCGTAAAATTGATCAGAAAGATAAATTTTATATGGTCTATAGGACAATTCTGCTTTCTTTTATAGCGACGCAAGGTTATTCGGGTCAGCTAGTGTTAAAAAAAATTGAGGTACCTCTTCAATGATTTTTCTTTCATCATCATCGTTGAGGCCAAGTCCTAATTCTGCTATATCACCTTCCACAGAAGACACTTTGCATTCAAAATCTGGATCTACCACTCTTAAATTATCGTATACCTGGAACAAACAGTTAGATCATCATCATCAGCCTATAGACGTTCACTGCTGGACTTAGGCCTCCCTCAAACCTTGCCACAACGACCGGTTCGGCGTTGTCTGTATCCAGTGACTTCCCGCGACCCTGATTAGATCATCGGTCCATCTTTTCGGAGATCGGCCTACGCTGCGCCTTTCAGTTTGGGGCCGCTACTTCAAAACTTTTCGGCCCCATTGTGTGTCCTGCTCATTGCCACTACAAAGACGCCAATCTTCGGGATATCTATTAATCTTCACTTTCGTTTAATACATGAACAGGGACATCGGTAAATACTTACGGGATCTTTAAATTGTTTCTGGAGTCTGTCTTGAGTTGAATAATCTTTTTTTGAACGCATTAATATGTAGATACGCTTGACGTCGCATGACCTAAAAAGAGATAATATCTAATATATATTATAAAGGCGAAAGTTTATATGTATGGATGTTTGTTACTCTTTCACGTAAAAACTACTAAATAGATTTGAATGAAACTTTACCACAATATAGCTTATACATCTGAATAACACATAAGCTACAATTTTTGAGGTTTCTAATGTGAGGTCGTAAAAAAACACATTTTTTGCGGTATAATAGTACTATATTATAGACGTCGCGAACTAGACGGGCTAGACGGGACGAACCTGAAGTCCACGCGAACGAAGTCGCGGGCAAAAGCTAGTTATGTAATAAAACTAGTAAACAAGTGGCCGCAATTATTCACCAAAAACCACTTTAAGTAAGACCTTGAAACCGTTGTACCGCATCCAACACTAGCCTCAGTTTGTACACATACTCATTTGACAGTTAATACGCTTAGTCCGTTATTTTTCGCAGAAAAAAATGGGTCTCAAATTTAAGATTCCAATTCAAATTCTTCATTAATCACTGAAGTTGCACTACAGTTAATAGCACTAAATCATTGATCCCCGCACTAGGTCGAACCTGTATCGCGGAAGACCCTTACGAACAGAAATAATTACGATAGTAGAACAAACAATTAGGCAGACACTTAAACTTTAAAACTACATAATAGTTTTCAATATAGTGTAATACAGTGACTAGTAGTTTTTCCCCAAAATAATTAAAATACTCTTCAGTAGTTTGAGATTTCAAAAACTTAGTTGCAGTTTTAAAGTGTGTAGAAGGGACGAGCCTTAAATAGGAATGTCTGACACTCCACGGAGAGCTTCCCTCTCCAACTTACCTCAGTAGTTTCTCTATAAGTTGTTTCCCTATGAATCCCGTCCCTCCAGTGACGAGTGCCGTACTCCCGCTGTAGAAGCTCCGTATGTCTGACACTCCTCGGAGAGCTTCTCTCTCCAACTTACCTCAGTAGTTTCTCTACAAGTTGTTTCCCTATGAACCCCGTCCCTCCAGTGACGAGTGCCGTACTCCCGCTGTAGAAGCCCCGTATGTCTGACACTCCACGGAGAGCTTCTCTCTCCAACTTACCTCAGTAGTTTCTCTACAAGTTGTTTCCCTATGAACCCCGTCCCTCCAGTGACGAGTGCCGTACTCCCGCTGTAGAAGCCCCGTATGTCTGACACTCCACGGAGAGCTTCTCTCTCCAACTTACCTCAGTAGTTTCTCTACAAGTTGTTTCCCTATGAACCCCGTCCCTCCAGTGACGAGTGCCGTACTCCCGCTGTAGAAGCCCCGTATGTCTGACACTCCACGGAGAGCTTCTCTCTCCAACTTACCTCAGTAGTTTCTCTACAAGTTGTTTCCCTATGAACCCCGTCCCTCCAGTGACGAGTGCCGTACTCCCGCTGTAGAAGCCCCGTATGTCTGACACTCCACGGAGAGCTTCTCTCTCCAACTTACCTCAGTAGTTTCTCTACAAGTTGTTTCCCTATGAACCCCGTCCCTCCAGTGACGAGTGCCGTACTCCCGCTGTAGAAGCCCCGTATGTCTGACACTCCGCGGAGAGCTTCTCTCTCCAACTTACCTCAGTAGTTTCTCTACAAGTGGTTTCCCTATGAACCCCGTCCCTCCAGTGACGAGTGCCGTACTCCAGCTGTAGAAGCCCCGTATGTCTGACACTCCACGGAGAGCTTCTCTCTCCAACTTACCTCAGTAGTTTCTCTACAAGTGGTTTCCCTATGAACCCCGTCCCTCCAGTGACGAGTGCCGTACTCCAGCTGTAGAAGCCCCGTATGTCTGACACTCCACGGAGAGCTTCTCTCTCCAACTTACCTCAGTAGTTTCTCTATAAGTTGTTTCCCTATGAACCCGGTCCCTCCAGTGACGAGTGCCGTACTCCCGCTGTAGAAGCCCCGTATATCTGAGACTCCACGGAGAGCTTCCCTCTCCAAAGCTTTTTGACGAGAGACATGCTCGATCTCGAAAGCTAACGCGGGGTCCATTCCCTAGAAATTGTATGTCATAAACAACAAACAAAAAATATTGAATTATCTTAGAGCATTAGTGTAAGTTAAATTGGTAACATTCAAAGCACCTATTACAATTGTTTTTCGTACAAAATGTTATCTAAGTGCAATGGTTGGTGATTCGACAACTTCGTACGCAGTCAAATTGGTAAAGTATTATTTTATTTTTCTATTTAGACTGATTTCGGAATAAAACGTATTTTATTTATATACTAAGTTCATTTGCATAGTCATTATTTATTCAGCATTGTTTATAGATATTTTAGTCAAACAATTCACTACAGGGTTGTCAAAGATCATTTCATAATCGATCTTTTGTTTAGAGAATATTTTTTTACTCCACTTTTTGTTTAATTGTTAATTGTATCATCATCAGCCTATAGACGTCTACTGCTAGACGTAGGCCTCCACCTTATTGCATTTAGATGGGATCGACGCAAAATGTCTTCTCTCTCTACTCCTTTCTATCATTACATACATCATCTGTCACACCACAAACCAACGTATCATCCTTCACACAATCAGACCATCTTCTCTTCGACCTTCCTCTTCTCTTACATCCTGCCACTTTTAAATTCATCATTGG
This sequence comes from Trilocha varians, assembly GCA_030269945.2. NCBI lineage: Eukaryota > Metazoa > Arthropoda > Insecta > Lepidoptera > Bombycidae > Trilocha > Trilocha varians. The sequence goes on along the minus strand of AP028278.1, from coordinate 12,569,827 downwards.
TCTTGTTGTCACCGGAGCATCATCGTCATCATTATCAGCCCGTAGACGTCCACTGCCGGACATAGGCCTCCAATGCGTTCCAATGCGAGTAGCGGCCTGCCTGTTCCTTCGATTGCCTTGCAGCTGGTCGTCCCACACTGCGCTTGCCCTGACGCGGGCGCCACTCCAGAACCTTCGTGCTCCAGCAGCCATCGGAGCATACGCTCGCGCTAATATATCCGACTACTTGCGGCCATTTTCTAGTGATAAAATCCTGTATGAGAGAAGTGATTCAGAATAACTCTTATCAAGTATATGATTACGATAATTTATTGTTTTAAGGACTTTTTTTTGTATAGTGACCAAACAATACTACCAAAAAATAAAAACTTATCTTTAACAACCCTATTGTTACTGTTTTTCAAAATTGTGAAACCGATTGAATAGTTTTATTTCCGATTTTTTTTTATATAATTCTATTGGCAGTGTAATGCTTATACGGAATATTTTATTCTAAAGAAACCTTTTTAAATATATATATAAACCATCCGAAAAGAACGAAGTTGCTTTCGATTAAAAGATATCTTGTAATTTTTTTCCTAACGTAACGCGCGATAAGGAACGTGTTTTAAAAGTTTTTGATTACAGCGCCATCTAGCGATAGTCATCTAAAACAAAAAAGAGTTGTGATAACTAAAAAAGTGTCGTGACAACTTTTCGTAAGATTTTTTTCCGTCTAGCCCACTTTCAATAACGCGCGAAAAAGAACTTCGTTTCAAAAAAAAGTGGGACCCCACGATGACCATCACCTTTCATCTGACACAAGAATAATCCGAAACCTAACATAAAGAAAAACAAACGGATTGAAAAAAACGTTTTTTGGAAAGTCGGTCAAAAATATTAGTAGGAAGATTAAACAAATTAATGATTATATATTTTTATTAAAATAAAAACAAACAATTTTATAAAACAAGTAAAATATAACAGCTATGACGCTAAATAAAATGGCGTAAAATGCAACAAATGCAATCTTCAGCCACTTTTGTTTTTTCACGCCATACTTGGTCCCTTGCAATCCATCTTTGATGACATATTTCCTTAAACCGATGACCCAAATTAGCATGAGATGATACCAGTTGATCTTCTCGACATCCATGTTAAATAATACTTTATCATTTTCCGACATTTTGTTATATAAGGCCGCCATATTGTTATCTATAAACTTCCAATTGTTTTTTAAAAAATATTCGTAAATTATAGACATGTTGTGCATTTTCTCGTATATTTTGACGAAGCTGAAAAATATTTAACAAATCAATAGAAAACAAAGTTGTCTGTCTGTCTTTATGTATGCTCAAATCTTTAAAACTAGTCAACGGATTTCGACGTGGCCCTTGTTAATAGATAGAGTAGTTCAAGAGGAAGGTTTTTAGGTATATTTCATGCACAATAGTACATTAGAGAAGCATCGATTATAAATTATTATATATAGGTTTTAGAATTTCGAAAATTGTGTGCCGTCGTTCCAGCGTTAAGTATATTGCTCGAATTTTTAAGAATATCTTTAAAACTACGTATCAGATCTTTATTAAATTTTAACAAATCTTTAACATAACTATCACTTTTCAAACAATAAAATAATCATCGAAATTGGTTCACAAAGACAAAATATATGTAGCCACAAAATATCAAACATGAAATTTTGTAATTACTGCAAATTTTTACTTACGATTTTAAACCCTCAGGACGTGTCATACCCGTTATATTGTATATAAAATCAACTATGTAAGCCGGTATGTAGTGTAGAAGCCATGTGAATAACCAAAATAAGAACTTATTACTCGTTACAAACGAGAAACAGTAGGACACTGCCTTTGGTGTACAGTATTTACGCGTCTTTGCGCTTCTTAAGAAATCAATTAACTTATCTGAAATAATTTAAAAGATACCTAAATAAGTTAAGTAGTATCATAAAAATAAATTAAACAATCGGTGAAGGAAAACATCACGAGGAAACATACAAAGTGAAAAAAGATTCTAAAAATCCTTCGAAGATATGCTTAGTTTTTACTAACAATAGCTTCCAATATCAAGAATAACTCAATAACTACCAGTCAGATCTTTATCAAATGTAATGAGATGATGTCCAAAGTGTGTGTTATGCGAAAGTGTCTGAGTTCTCACAAAAAGGTATCACTGAAATCGGTTCCTATAGAAAATAAATACATGATTTTCAAAAAAATACTTTAAAATTAAAACCCATGACGACCTGCACCTCTTATCTGAAACAAGAACCATCCGAATCGGTTCAAACTAAAGCTATGAGGTAACAAAGACGAATCGCGTACCATCTTCTATTGGGAAGTCAATCAAAGACATTTAATTTTACCTACCCCATTGTACTGCATTCCTCAATGTACCTATGTTATACACATTTATATCTTTATCCTTATTCCTGTATCTTTTATGGGTTTCCCAACCAGCGGCTATAATTGTATTGTTAACGAAATCCAAGGGCATAAAAGGTACAATTATATTACGAGCCAACACAATGTGTGTGACTCCAAGAATCGCTCCTAAAAGGATCTGAAATTAAAGTAGCCTGTACTGTAACAACCCATTACTGTCCACTGCTGGTCTCCTCAGTAGAGGGATCAGGTCAGTCCACCACGCGACTTCAATGCGGGGGACTTCAGATTTTGGGGACTTCAAAATGGTTCTATAAATCCTTTTGCGATGTGTAGGTTTCCTTACGATGCTTTCTTTCACCATTTTCAGTCGGAAACCGGGAAGTTTTTCAAATTTAACTCGCAAGATTCCACCCGAGCTTACATAGTTACATCCAGTGCAACTTAATATAAAGCTTGTAAATATCAAACCAGACTTACCCCACTCGGGCTCATTATAGAGCTCGTATCTACCCATCCAGGGGAAGGTTCATTGTATGCACAAATTACTGGAAAATAATATCAAATTTACTCTTTCCATTCATTATCTGAACCAGATCGTCATTATATTGTACCTTACTGACCTACTGGTGGTCTCACGACAGTCACTGGTAGATCCTTGCCAAGAGTCCGCACCAGATCCTCGGCAATAGCTTTAGTAAAGCAGTAGGTGTTGGGCCAATCCTTGATCAAGCTGAAAGTAATCAGTCATAAGTACTGCCCACTGTTAGACTGCTGCTGACTTGCCCTTCTTCAATGGAATCTCGAAGACAGTCTTTATATTTAAGTCTTCGATAGCGCAGTGTCTCCTGACATTAGAGGCCTCTGATCGAAGGTAACCACGCACAATTAGGTGGCCTATCAGCTAATCTGCCTATATAGCAGAAAACCAATGCTGGGTTCGGGTCTCCTCCGATGATGAAATAAGATAGTCTACATCGCAAATAGTACCTGATCCCTCTACTGAAAAGACCTAAGCACAGCAGTGGGTAGTAATGGGTTGTGTGACGGACCAATATCGTGTCAGATCCTGAATCGCGCTTTCGATGTTTTTATTGTTCGGCGACACAAATACAACTTCTAAATATACTACAGTGGGCTTCGGCCTGACGGAGCATCCACTACTTGAGATCTTCCTTTGTCTTTATACACACTGATACCCAAAGGTTTTATAGGACATTACCCTTCAGTAATATCATTGAGTCGTTCTTCATCAACAGTCTCTGCTAGTTGTATGATGACGTGAGGCGGCACCGGGCTGCTGTAGAACTGCTCCTCAATGTCTCCGTCGATCCTGCTCCGAGTCGCGAACGAAAACGCAGTCGATACGTGCACGAACGATCTACAAGAAAATTAATAGTTTAACTAGCATTCGTTGAAAGCTCACTAATGTATTATTAGACCATCTTCCATTTGTTAAACAGTACTTTCGTCCACTGCTGGTCCTAACCTAACCTGTTTGAGGTAGCTTGTCGACGTTCGCTGATAAATGAGGCCTAAATGATCCTTCCTGCAACTTTCGTGTGATGTAGGGAAAACGTGAACTTCCTTGCGGCACGAAGAGCATTTACCTCAGGTTTTGACAGCGTTGCGCCAATTTTAGCACCTCTCTCGTTCCCCTGACGTTGATGAGTGTAGCTTTCTTCAGGGGCTCCTGGAATCTAGTCGTTGCAGCCACATGGAATATAACATTCACCTGTAATTCATGATCTATGAATTAAGTTAAGTAGGTATATAACTTTTTTCAAGCAAGACCTGGATCGGACTGGATCGTAAGCGTGACCATCCAAGGCAAACATGGCGGCGCTTGGCCGCGGTCAATCCTCACAACTGGGAACTCCTTTAAGATTAGTTTTTGACTGTTGAGGCCCATTTACCAACCTTTATACATACATATATATTATAATATAGCACATGAAGAAGATAAGTTTTAATAAATTGATCAGAAAAATAAAGGGCAAACTTGCATTCTTTTGCAGTGCAAGCAAGGATTCTCGGGTAAGCTAATTTTAAAATATACCTATCAGGTAGTTTGAACGGTACCTCTTCAATGATTTTTCTTTCATCATTATCGTTGAGATCGAGTCCAAGTTCTGCTATATCTCCTTCTAAAGGTAACACTTTAGATTCAAAATCTGGATCTACCATTCTTAAATTATCGTATACCTGGAAAAAACATTTAGATTACATCTGCCGTTCACTTCATGACATAGTCCTCCCCCAAATCACGCCACAGCGACTGGTCCTGCGCTGTCTGAATCTAATTGCCATACACGTGTAGTTTTATCCCATGCAAATCAAATCTCACAGACCTATCTGAGCGTATGGACTAGGTCGGATGGCGGAGAAAATCGTGAGAGAAAACCCGACAGATTTAACCGCGGTTAAAAATGTGATGCTTTGTAATACCCACAGTTTTTTCTGCGGTGAAAACTGCACATGTAAATACTCTGGCCAGGTCAGCGGTAGGTACACCGTGTGTGAGGGACCGTGAGACCACCATTCCAGAACTTTTCAGCCCCATTGTCATCCGATTTTCGCGCGGATGTGTCCTGCCCATTGCCACTTCAAACTTCTTCGGGCTATGTCTGTTACTTTGGTCCGACCACTATTCATCAAGCTTTACACTAGTTTAATACATGGACAGCGACATGAAGTTAAATACTTACGGGATCTTTAAATTGTTTCTGGAGTCTTTCTAGCGTTGAATCGCCTTTTTTTGAGCGCATTAATATGTAAATACGCTTAACGTCGCATGACCTGAAATACAAGATCTGATAAAAACTGAAGAGAATGCTTGGTAAGGTTTAAAAGTTGAAATGTGTCCAATCTTCTTAAGATAGGAGCAGTTCGTTTAGGTTCGCCAGAACGGAAGCTAATTTGGTGAGCCTTGGAAGGCTTTTGTTTAGCAGTGGATAGCTACGAATTCCCGCTGTAGAAGCCCCGTATATCTGACACTCCACGGAGAGCTTCTCTCTCCGACTTACCTCAGTAGTTTCTCTACAAGTTGTTTCCCTATGAACCCCGTCCCTCCAGTGACGAGTGCCGTACTCCCGCTGGAGAAGCCCGTATGTCTGACACTCCACGGAGAGCTTCTCTCTCCAACTTACCTCAGTAGTTTCTCTACAAGTTGTTTCCCTATGAACCCCGTCCCTCCAGTGACGAGTGCCGTACTCCCGCTGGAGAAGCCCGTATGTCTGACACTCCACGGAGAGCTTCTCTCTCCAACTTACCTCAGTAGTTTTTCTACAAGTTGTTTCCCTATGAACCCCGTCCCTCCAGTGACGAGTGCCGTACTTCCGCTGTAGAAGCCCCGTATGTCTGACACTCCACGGAGAGCTTTTCTCTCCAAAGCTTTCTGTCGAGAGACATGTTCAATCTCCAAGGTTAACGCAGGATCCATTCTGTAAGTAAAAAAAACTTGAAAGGTGTCAAGGGACACCCGGATGGAACGAAGTTCCTTTCGATTAATTAGTGAGGGAATTGTAATATATATTTTTTTTATTTAATAAAATATTTTGATCACAGCGCCATCTAGCATTAATTATATAAAACAAAATAAGGAATTGTTTTATAAAATATTTGAAGCACAGCGCCGTCTATCATTAATCATATAAAACAAAATAAGGATTTTTTTATAAAATACTAGCTGCCCCACGCAACTTCGTCTGCGTCGAAAAAATAAAAAAAAAATTAGGGGTGGACTACCCCTAACATTTAGGGGGATGAAAAATAGATGTTGGCCGATTCTCATAGATACCGGATAAGCACAAAAAATTTCAACAAAATCGGTCAAGCCGTTTCGGAGGAGTTCAAGTTCGAACACCGTGACACGAGAATTTTATATATTAGATTTTAAGAACAGCGCCATCTAGTGGTAATCATCTAAAACCAAACAAAGTGTCGTGCCAACTTTTCCATAAGAATTTCCGTCTAGCCCCCTTTCGATAACGCGCGATAAGGAACTTTATTCCAATAGTTTAATGAACAGATGATTAACAAAAAAAATGTAATTAGCCTACTCTATTGGTGTCAACTGCTCAGCGTCATTACGAGTGTCGCCGCTGTGGGTTCCACATACACACGAGTTACAGTGGTTAGATTGAGAGGTGGAAAAATACCTCAAATGTACTTACATACGCTGGGAGATAACGTCCTAACAAAATATTAAATAAATTCTCTTGAATGAATGACTGCACATTCAAACTGATTTATTTTTATAGCAACTTTAATTGAAACAATTAAGGGAGGCTTTGTTTATTATTAATGTTATACGAAGTCAAGGATTTAGAGTAACATTGTACCTCATAATTCACTCCAGGGTTGTCAAATGTCATTTTCAAATCGGCATATTGTTAAAGGAATTTGTTTTATTTGCATAGTAAATTAATATGGGCAAAGTCTGGTTCCAAATATAATAAGAGGTCGTGTACTGCAATCCTATCCACGCATAAACATAACACGATGGCATTCCGTGGATCATTTAAGTTTGCTGCCACTTTCTGTTGGAATGATCTTCCTCCTCCGTTGCGTGAAATTAAAGTTAAAAACACTTTTAAGAATAGAGTTAAGTCACATTTGATTCAATTGCAACGGCAGGATTCTTAACTATATAAATATGAGTAATTCTATAGTAACTACTAGTTTTAAATGGAATTACATTTTATATTTAAATGTGCACTAATTTGTTTGGCATGTATTGTGTTTGTTAGCAACACTGATATACTGGCTAATTTTCAATGTATAAATTTATCTTTTTTATTATTTTTATTTTACGTTTTTCTTTTCTTTTTTCTTTGTGTTTTGTTGTACTATAATAGTTTTTAAGTCTAACTTATAGTGACGTCACTCCGTCAGGCTCTGCCTGAAAATCAGAGCTGCATCTTGGTATGCAGCAATTAGCTGAGGTAGTAGCCTTTTGGACACATATGGTTACTTTTTAACTAATTCTGTTTTATTTTATTTTTATTTTTTGTGTGTTCAATAAATACATTTTCTTTCTTTCTTTCTTTCTTCTTTCTTTTAGCTATTCCGTAAACAATTCCTCATCATCTTGAAAAATTCCTCCGAGCACTTCCCGTGGAACAACCAGTATAAAAAGCAAAGAGACCCGAAGTATCTTCAAACACATAAAATGTGAATGAGGTGCTCGTCCCGGATCGTTTCAATTAATACATTTGTCGAAACAAATTTTAAAAAATAAAACAATTTCATAAAAAAAGACATGCCCGCTGAGTTTCTTGCGCCGGTTCTTCTCAGGGCGTAGGCGTTATTTTAGTGAACTGGTGGTAGAACTTTTTTTGTCCACATGTTGCGTGCACATCAACTTTGAAATAATTGACTTTGACTTTGTCTTCGAACAAACCTTTGCAGATCCAAAGCTGGTCTGTAACCCAACAATAAACACAACTGAGACAACCCTACATCAATTTATGAAGTTAAATCATACTTTTAGTATCATACATTATTTTTCAATTAAAATCATAATTATTTGAACTCGTCAGGCACAAGCACGTATAATCAAAAATATTAAGTCAACTTTTTGATTTTATTTTCACTTAGGTAATGTATTCAGATTTTTGTTATATAATGCCAATATTTGGGTAAGCATTCTGAAAACTTGGTATATAGTTCTCCTGATAAACTCCAACTCGGGATTGGCTGCTGAGTAGCGGGGCTGAACGGCCCCTACCTTCTCTTCTGTTTTGATGTAATTCTATTGACAATGTCATGCTTATTAGGAAAAATGTGTTAAAAGACTTTTTATTTTTTTTAAGATCCTTCCTAGTTTTTAAGATCCGGGACATCATGTAGCAGTAGAGTGCTAGCTAATACATGTACAACGAGCACAATCACGACGGGTCTATCTTTTCAGTTACCATTGGGGATATACAAATGAGTATTACTGTCATGTAGACGGAAGAGCTAACGGTCAACCAAATGGTAATAGGTTACCGTCCCTTATGGACCTCAGGGGTACCTTGTTTTAAGTACTCTGCTATACTTCGAGAATACTATACACAAAATCCCGTAAAATTTCTGAAATTCAAACACATTTAGTCCTTATGGAGTCATCGTATTAATAGATTCGAAGATTTGATTTTTGTGTGTTTGCGTATGAACCGATTTCGATTAGTTTTTTTGTTAGAAAGCATATACTTTTACTGGACTTTACGACACATAAAAACGGAGAACTCGTCAGGAGTTTTTTTTATACTTAAAAAATGGAAGTCGGTCGTTTCATTCATAAAATATAACTTATAACTTGTTTGTGGGACGAATAAAGAATAATAAAAAAACAAAAAAAATCTTTTATTCTCTATAACCTCATTAACATATTAAACTACTGGTACAAATATTTAGAATCTTATAACTAAACATCTCTTAATTAAAAGTAACTTTAAAACAAAGAAAAATACAAATTTATTATTCACAAACTTCATTACATTTATTTTTAAGATATTTAAATACAAGCTTTTAAGACCCTGAATTTCATGAAGCAGTAGGTAGAGTGCTTGCTAATACAAGTAAAATGAACCCAAACACGACGGGTCTATCTTATTTAGCACTTGAAGAGTTCATATGATCACTTTCCGAATCCATCATCAGATCAGTTTCATTGAACCATATTAATGCATTGTCACGCGATATACCTACACAATATACAAAGTTTTATTTCAATCGGAAACCAGAAAGTCTGTCATATTTAACTCGCAAAATTCCACCCGAACTTACATAGTTACATCCAGTGCAGTATTTTAAAGCTTGTATACAATTAAAACAGAAACATAACCATTTTATAACACAAATAAAAGAATAAAGCTATGACGCCAAAGAAAATGGTGTAAAATGTCACATGCGCCAACATCAGCCATCTTTGTTTTCTAACTCCATATTCACTATCTTTTAAACCATCTTTAAGAATATATTTTCTTAAACCTATACTCCATATTAACAAAAAATGTGTCCAATCAATACTTCTGACATCAAAATTGAACAACACTTTGTCAGTTTTGGACATTTTGACAAAAAGAGCTGTCATGTTTTCGTCTTTAAAATTCCATTCGTTCACCAAAAAGTAGCTGTATAGGGCGCAACTATTGTAGATTTTTTCGTATATTTGCACGAATCTGAAATATAATACAAATAAATATTAAGTATAATGAAATGATAGGAAAGCAAAAACTATAAAAACACTAGCTCAAGTCAAGCGACCGTAACACACAACGATGGCGCGATTCGGAATCCATACAAATAATACGGTAGAAAAGTCAGCTTAGTCCGGGATAAACTCGAAAATTACTGCACGGATTTATTTTAAATTTGGCATGAATTTTACAAAGAAGTCGTTTCAACACATAGGCTATATATTATAATAGGCATGACGACAGTATCAAAGATTCAAAGATTTAATGATGCTGTAGGAAAATACACAGGGTGGAATTTTTAAACGCCCCATCCAGGGAAAGTACTCGAAATAATGATTTTAGCGAATTTTACTGAAAGGAAACATTCTTTTATTTTTAAAAAGAAATACAACTGCATTCATAGTTTTTTTTTTTAATTCTTGGTTCAACCAGGAATCGAACCTGGTAGGTACCATTCGAAAAAATCACACCCTGTATTTTTATTGCACCAACCGATAGAGTGACTTATAAGGATTAAATCTCTCTAAGAAACATGATAGATTAAATGAAAGAAAAATTACGAAATTCAAGTTTTAGTGATTAAATTTCATCAGACGAGTAATAATTGACAAACGATCATTGACGACCCACTTCATCTTTTTATGAATAACTCAAGAAATTTATGTGCATTCGTCATGCCTATTGTACCAAAAATTTCGCTACCTATATGTCGGAGGGTTATTTTAAGAACCTTAACACTCACGATTTGATTCCTTCAGGTCGCTTCATCCCCGTTATATTAAACACAAAATCGGCGACATACGCTGGTATATAATGAAATAGCCAGTTCAGAAACCAAAATACGAATTTGTTAGTCGTTTCATACGCAAAGCAATACCACACTGCTTTAGGTGTAGCGTATTGGAAAGCTTGAGGAGAGTTTAGAAATCTACTGAATTTTCCTGCAAAAAATACAAAATTTCTTTAAACATTCGCGGTTATCTACATCACTTACACTATTACTAAACGGGTTCTTACCACGATTATTTTTAATTTAAGGAAGCTATTGAAATTTCGAGGAATAGTACTTTTAATCGGGGTGACGGCTTCAAACTATCCTGCATGTGGAAGGCAGTGTTAGACGAAAATAAAGCCAAAAAATCTAGTTGTGAGACGGCAGCCGATACTGTCAGTGCGGTATGTCGAAATGTGAGTTCGAGTTCCAATGGTACCGGCAAACGAACAAGAAAGAGGGTAGACAGATTTGTCTGCTCTTAAATGACCTACACGCAGTTCCTCAGTCTTCCCGTGATCATGGCGCTTGCAATAGTGCTGAAATATCGGGACCGCTCAATTAAAAATAATCGTGGTAAGAACTCGTTTAGTAATAGTGTAAGAAATATAAAAAATTTAAGTATACGGGGTGTTTATTTAGTGATGGTACATTTTGAAGTCGTAGTGGCCGAGTGGTCGAAGCGCTTCCTTCCGTACGGGAGGTTGAGGGTTCAAATCCGGCTTGTACCTCTAAATATAAATTTGAAAAAGATTTATGTGCAATTTTTCACAACACCACTGGCTAAAAACGGTGAAGGAAAATATCGTGAGGAAACCTGCATATCGGAAAAGGGTTCTAACCCGCGACCTCCCGTACGGATGGCAAGCGCTTCAACCACTCGGCCACCACGACTAAAGCTAGTAAAATTGAGTTTTATTTCTCCTGACTTTGTTTATCATCGATTTTTAATATCTTACTTACCCCATGTCACTGTATTCCGTGCATTGCTAATATTATAGACAGCTACGTCTTCCCCATTTCTAAATCTTTTATTAGTTTCCCAGGCTGCAGCAATTAGAAAATTATTTACGTAATCCAAAGGCATAATACCCAAATTTACATTAACATCACAAAGTATTAAATGATTTACACCGAGACCAATCCCAAAAAGTACCTGTATCAAAAGAAAAGCTTTTAAGATCCTGGATATCATGTAGAATATCTGCTAGTCAAGACAAGTAAAACGAGCCCAAACACAGGTCTACATTGTTTAGTACAAGAGTTCCTATAGCCACCATCATGAGATGAGATCCATGATACCATATTATTGCATTGTCACACGATATAAATTTGTGTACAAAATTTCTGGTTAACTCGCAAGATTCCACCCGAACTTCCATAGTTACATCCAGTGCGAGTTAATACAAAGTTTTCGGGTATTTGCTCACCTCTCACTCCTACCACTGTAACTCCTGTGTAGCCAGGATCCACAGCGGCGACCATCGTAATGACTCTGAGCAGTGAAGCAGGAACCCGAGGGAAAGCTAACTTGTCTTGGGCCCCGCAACGAATTTAATCAGAAGATGATAGAAGGAGTAGGAAAACATGAGTTTCGACTTCCCTTCTCGCAAAGCGGGAGACAATAAAATAAAATTGAAAAAGCATTACGCCAGAATTGAGAAAAGCACCACGGACATAAATTTTATTAAATTTATTGGACCTATGTAAAGTTTGTAAAAAGTGTAATTTTTGGGAGCTTTCATAGGCTTTATTTTTCCTGATGATTTAAAAACCCGACTTATTGGGATACCTTATTTCAAGTTAAATATTTTCGTCACTCACTCTCATGGAATTATTATACCTGTGCCCAATGTAGTACTTACCCCACTAGGACCTATGACTGAACTCTTGTCTACCCAGCCTGGGGCAGGCTCATTGTAGGCACCAGCCACTGCAAAACAATATTTCATTTTAAATAAAAGCTTTTAAGATCCTGGATATCATGTAGACTAGCTAATACAAGTAAAACGAGCCCAAACACGACGGGTCTATCTTGTTAAGCAGAGTTCCTATGACCACCTTGTGTAATAAATATTTTTCGCCAATAGTTTTTTTAAGTTTAGCTTTGAGTTTTTTAACAACAGCTATGCCCTTAATTGATGATGAAATCTTACTGAAAATGTGTGGATCACAAAACATCTTTACGACTCAATTCACCGGATCAGGAAATCACCGGATTCCCGCCCGCCCTGCGGGGTATGTGGGAGTTGAACCGCACTAAAACCTCGAACCGCTCACACTCAGCGCCCGAACCCCGGCTGAGGCCAGAACCCAGCACGGGGTTTGGAGGGACGGTGCGACGCGTTACGCGCTCGGCACTCTTTCCCGTCGCTCCGTCCCCGGACGCCGAACCGGTAGCCACCGGCGAATACGACCACCGGCTCTCTCGATCGGCGGGCTTTCCGAAACCCGCCAAGATGGGACCGCGTGTCACCCTCCCACGGAATACCCCGCTGGGTTAGAACCAGCGTGGGTCGGGAAGCGCGGTCTACCATCCCCCGGATGCTCAAACACTAAGCTCTCGAGCATCGACGCCGCGACGCCCGGGAGCGACAAGTCCGGACCTATTTGTTGGACCAGGACACAGCGCTGCCGCTCCCATGCGGGGCAGCGCTCAAGCGTATGCTCCGGCGTGTCCTGGTCACATCTCACGCAATGATGGCACCTCGCCGTCGGCTCGGCCTTGATCCGGTGCAGATACAGCCCGAAGCAGATACCGCCGAGATTACGGTCTCGGCACTCTTTCCCGTCGCACCGCCCCCGTCATTTTAGTAATAAAATTATAATAAATTACTTACCGACGGGTGGTCTGACGACAGTCACAGGTAAATCCTTTCCAAAAGTCCGCACTACGTCCTCAGCAATGGCTTTAGTAAAGCAGTAAGTGTTAGGCCAGTCTTTTATTAACCTGTAGATAATCATTAACAGCCCATTTACTCATAACTGGTCACTGATGATCTAAATAAAAATGTAAAAAAGATTTGTGTGCAATTTTGGAACGAAGTTCCTTATCGCGCGTTGTGAAAGGGGGCTAGACGGAAAAAAATCTTACAAAAAGTTGTCACGACACTTTTTTTGTTTAAATGATTATCGCTAGATGGCGCTGTGATCAAAATCTTTTAAAACACGTTCCTTATTTTGTTTTAGATGATTATCGATAGATGGCGTTATTGGTTGTTTTGATAAATCAGCTTTAGAGATGGCAAATCAAACTCCAAGTCCAATTATTTCTGGTCTTCACTATATCTAACTCACTCATCAGTAATATCATTGAGTCGTTCTTCGTCAACAGTCTCTGCTAGTTGTATGATGACGTGAGGCGGCACCGGGCTGCTGTAGAACTGCTCCTCGATGTCGCCGTCGATCCTGCTCCGAGTCGCGAACGAAAATGCAGTCGACACGTGCACGAACGATCTAGACGAAAACAGGATATTTCAATTAACGATTAGTATTTTTGGATATTTGCCCATCTCTCACTCTCACCACTGTAACACCTGTGTAGCCAGGATCAGGATTTTAATTTGTAGAATTTCGGAAATAAAGGCTTATTTTATTTTATTTTATTGATTGTTTCAATTCCCAGCATTATAATAATTTATTTTAAAGAAAACGGTTTATTACAAGCTTTTAAGATCCTGGATTTCATGTAACAGTGAAGTGCTAACTAAGACAAATAAAATAAGCCCAAACACTACGGGTTTATCTTGTTTAGCACAACATTTCCTATTACCACAGAATCCATCATCAAATCAGCGCCATTTTGTCTTATTGCATTGTCACGCCATATACATCTGCATGCAAAATGACAGCTCGATCTGAAACCGGGAAGTTTGTCAAATTCGACTCGCAAGACTCCACCCGAACTTACGATTACATGGTTACATAGTTACATCCAGTGCAAGTTAATATAAAGCTTGTAAAAAGGGTAGAATGTCACCTAAGTTTCTGGCAGCGTTGTGCCAATTTTAGCACCTCTCTCGTTCCCCTGACGTTGATGAGGGTAGCTTTCTTCAAGGGTTCCTGGAATCTGGTTGTTGCAGCCACGTGGAATATGATGTCCACCTGGAATTTATATGAATTGATTGATGAAGGAAATTATTTGGGAACTCATAAGAGTACTGATATTTCACCAATACCTGGTTTGCTGGAAGAAAACTCAAATATGAGTTAAGCTCGCCATTGTACCTGCTTTTTTCATGTTATTTGTGTTATCTGTTTTGTTGCTTTTGTGTACAATAAAGAATAAGAATACGTTTTTTTTTGACTAAAATGTATGTATCCATGTTTATACAGGGTGTAACATATTAAAAGAAGCTAACAAAATTAATTTTTGACAACAGTGTTGACTCACTATAGTGTAAATGAACAAAAATATACCTCTTCAATGAGTTTCCTTTCATCATCATCATTGAGGCCAAGTCGTAATTCTGCTATATCACCTTCCACGGGAAACACTTTGGATTCAAAATCTGGATCAACCACTCTTAAATTATCGTATACCTGAAACACAACATTTATCGTCATTGTTTTCGTCATCGTCATCGTCATCGTTATCGTCATCGTCATCGTCATCGTCATCGTTCGGTTTCTGATGTCGTAAATAAGTACATTGTTCTGCACTATGATTGAATACTTACTGGATCATTAAATTGTTTCTGGAGTCTGTCTTGCGTTGAATAACCTTTTTTTGAGCGCATTAATAAATAGATACGCTTGACGTCGCATGACCTGAAACAGACATCATAAATATATACTTATAATATTGATTATATTGAGTAACCATTCAACTGGGAACGTCACTTTTCGCTAGATGACGAAACTGGGGACTTCGTTCGGAATCACTACCCTGTTTGGGCCTCTTTTTAAAAACATTATTTCCCAATATATTTTAATTTCGATTTTTAATTAAACCGTAAATTTTTGTAAATCTTTATTATTATATGACGCTGTATTGCATTATCAGCAAAAATATATTTTCACCATAAAATATGAGACGATCAAAAAATGTAAACAAAACAAGTTTTTGAACTGTGCTCGATTTTGGTTCCTGCCACAGACTTGGTAAAAGTAAACAAACCAATTTTGTTGCCGATCCCAGTTGAGTGGATAAAGCTGAAGAGTTTGTTTGTTTGAACGCGGTCTCAGGAACTACTGGTCCGATTTCGATGAATGCTTTACTCTACTGCCCTTTTTTCTTCTACGCTACGATTATAAAGAGGAAAGACTTGTATTTTATATGTATGTTTGTAACGAGCTTACGGCTCACCTGAAACCTACCTATACATAGGTTTAAGAAAACTATTAAAGAACGTCTGTGCAAGAAAGCCTTTCTACTATAAGGTCAATGATTACCTGGACGATTGCACAAAGTGGGAATGAGTTGCTCACCATGGTCGTTTCATTATAATAATCGTTTTTTTTTTATATTTTGTCTATTTCATCTTTTGTATAATATTGTTAAAATATTTAAAAAAACATAATGCTCATAATAATAATACAAAAAAAGACATGCCCGCTGAGTTTCTTGCCAGTTCTTCTCAGGACAGTGGCTATAATAATTATTTTTTGTGTCCAAACTGGTGGTAGCTTTTAAATTATGACGTCAACAAGAATGAGCATATCATCAATGTTGAAAATAAAGTATTTCATTTCATTATTCCATTTCCTGATGGTAAGCGGTTACCGTCGCTCACGAACCTCTGCAATGTCAGGGCAATGAGGGGCCGTTATGTATCACCTACTATACAGGACTATTCTTAAACCTTGCTTAAAGAAAGACGTGTTGAAGCTTTTCTGAAACACCGTGGAAGTCCATTCCAAATGGGAATTAATTATACGTGATTTACCTATATTAGAATGACTCAAAAACGACTAAACCGATGAAAAAAAACTTGAGAGGTGTCAAGGGACACCCGGATGGAACGAAATGCCTTTCGATTTTTTTTTTTTTTTTTTTTTTTAAGTTATAATAATTCCCACCCGGTGGTCCCGCCTTGTCGTGGCGGTGGGCTGGAGCGTGCACCCTCGCACCCCGCAAGGTGTTTAGTTGGCAAGAGGGTGCCGCGACCAAGAGGACCACACGGAGCTCCTCTCCCCACACCGCTTGTTAAGCAAGCGGTGCCCTCGGGGACGAGGAGGGTGGCTAGTGGGCCACCGGAGGAGGACGCCGAACAGCAGGCGGCGCATAACCTGCACCCAGGCTATCGCAAGCCTTGGGGGACCAAATACCCCCCAAAAAAGCGACCGCATCGCCTTGGGAAAGCGGTGCGAGTAATCCCCACTTAAATCTCGTAAATATGGAAAAGTCGAAAAGTATGGATGCCTTGCCGGACGATCCGGCCCTAGGCACCCGGCGCTCGCGGGTATCCGGGCCCACGAGCGCGAAATGTGCGACCGATGCCCACGTAGGGGTAGGCGACCAGGCCCCTACGATGGATGTAGACCCTGGAAGGCACTCGCAGGTAGCCGGGCCTGCGAGTGGCAACGAAACCGATGCCCGGGCCCAGATCGTCCCGTTCTCTTGGGCGGACGAGATGGGCTCGGAGGCGGATGAGAATGCGGGACCAGAGCCGACATCGCTGGCGAGCACCGCCGCGAGCGATGGAGAGCAGCAGAAGGCAGGGAGGGTCCTCCGCAAGCGGAAGTCCGCTACGCGGAGGACCTCGAGGAGCGACTCGTCCTCTGGCGGTGAGGGGCCGCAGAGAACGAGACGATCGGGGAGGCTGGCCGCCAAGAGCGGTGGCGTCGGGCGCAGCCAAGACTCCTCGCCTCGGCTGGCTCAGAAGGAGCTGGACGAACATTCGGCCATCCTCGAGAGCCTGGGGCGCAGGGCGCTCTATGCGTCCAACCGGGCCTCGGGGAAAGGGGCCAGGGAGGAAGGGCAGAGGTTGCGAGCGATCGCCTCCGATGCCCGCAAACTGGTGCCGTTGTTCTCGGCGGCTATCAGCCGAGCATCGGCGCTGGAAGCGGAGGCCGAGCGGTCTCGTAAAGTGAACGCTCGGCAGACGGAAGAGATCGCCGCCCTCAAAGTGAGGCTGGCGGCGTTGGAGCGGAAGGGGCCATCGCGCTCGTTCCGTAGGGAGCGGCGCACGCCCACACCAGGCCCTAGCCCGGGGGATGCGGCAGCGCATCGGTCCCCAACTGCTCCAACAAGTGACAAGCAGCCGGCCTCGCCCTCTCCCGAGAAGGCGGCAGGGCCCAGGCGCCACCCTTCGCCCCGTTCGAGGGCGGAGATCCGGGAGGCGACCGAGCTGGAGGGGCGCATCAGGCGGGAACTGATGGAGGAGTTCGGCAAGGAGATTGCCGAACTCAGGGCAGAAGTCGCTGCCCTGCGTGGTGCTGCGTCGGCGACAGCTGCACCTGCGGCTGCAGACGCGGCGCCACCCTCCACCACCCCGTCTGGTCTCACCACTCGGCGGTCGGCTCGTCGGCCCCCCGCAGGGCCAACTCCGGCCCCAAAGAAGGGACGCGGTGCTGGCGCGGCGTTTGCCCCAACACCGAAGCCCCGTCCGCTGCCGCCAGCGCCGTCCAATATGGACGACGCCTGGACTGAGGTAGTGCGGCGGGGCAATAAAAGGGCCAGGGTGTCGGCCCCTCCGGTGGCGGCGGAGGCCTCACCACCTGGAGGGGTCACAGCCCCCCCACAGACAAAGACACGGGCGGTGGCAGAGGCTCCCCAGAGGGGTCGAGCGCCTGCCACCCCCACCAACCGGACTGCGACGCGGGCGGTGGCGGAAGCTCCCCAGAGGGGTAGAGCGCCCGCCACCCCCACCAACCGGACTGCGACTGCGGCGGCCGTGGCTGCTCCCCGGGAGGGTCGAGCACCGGCCGCCAAAAAGAAGAAGAAGCCCAAGAAGAAGGGCCCGCGCGCGCCGAAGTCGGCGGCAGTGGTGGTAACACTGCTGCCAGCCGGCGAGGAAAAGGGTATGACCTACCCTAATGTCATGGCCCAGGCGCGCGCGGCCATCGACTTGGGCGAGATAGGAGCGGGGGAGGGCCTCCGCTTCCGGACGACCGCCAACGGGGCTCGTCTGCTGGAGTGTCCCGGTGCCGATAGTTCCGGCATCGCGGACCTCCTGATGGCGGGTCTCCGGGCGGTCTGGCCGGAAGAGGTGGTGCGCGTCCACAGGCCGGTAAAGATGGCGGAGATTAGAATTACCGGCCTGGACGATTGCGCCACAAAAGAGGAGGTGGCAGCGGCTATCGCTGCCCAGGGGAAATGTGCCCCGGAGAACGTAGTCGTGGGCGAGCTTCGCCCCGGCTACTCCGGGGCCAGATCTGCGTGGGCGCGATGCCCCGTGGAGACGGCCACCTCCTTGGCCACTCCCCCGCCGGGACGACCGGCTGGACACCCTGGCAGGTTGCGCGTGGGCTGGATAGCGGCCCACGTGCGCCTGCTAGAGTCGCGCGCCTGGCGGTGCCTCCGGTGCTTCGGCACCGGACACAGCATCGCCAGGTGCGCGAGTACGGTTGACCGCAGGGAACTTTGCTTCCGCTGCGGTCAACCGGGACACAAGGCGGCCATGTGCTCGGCCGCACCGCACTGCGCTTTGTGCGCGGCGGCCGGGCGCAAGGCTGATCACCGGGCGGGGGGCAAGGCTTGCTCCCCGTCCGGCTCCAACACGGAGCGCAACAGGCGCCGCAAGCAGAAGCGGCGCCTGAAGAAGAAGTCGGCCGGAGGAGCACCGGCCGGCGTTTCGGCCCCCGCTGTGGCGTCACAGACGCCCGATAGCGGGGGCGATGGAGGAAGGGAGGAGGCGATGGAGGTGGTTCGATCTTAATGGACCACACCCTTCGCCTCCTCCAAGGTAACTTGAACCACTCCGCCAGGGCTCAGGACATGTTGCTCCAGAGCATGGCGGAGTGGTCAATTGACGTTGCCGTGGTCGCCGAGCCGTACTTCGTTCCCCCAGCCGACGATTGTTGGTTCGGGGACGATTGCGGCTTGGCGGCCATACATATCAGGAGGGCCGCGGCGATCCCGCCCTTGGTAATGGTGGCCAAGGGTTCTGGGTTCGTCGCGGTTTCGGTGTTAGATACCGTCGTGATCGGGGCGTACTTCTCTCCGAGCCGGCCTACCGTCGAGTTTGAGCAGTTCCTGGACGGGCTCGAGTCGATTACTCACCGCCTCGCCCCCCGTCCAGTGATACTCGCGGGGGACCTCAATGCGAAATCCGTCGCTTGGGGCTCCCCCCGCTCTACAATTCGCGGTAGGCTGCTGGAGGAGTGGGCGGTCGCGACTGGCCTCTGTTTACTCAACAGGGGTTCGGTCGCGACTTGCGTGCGATGGCAGGGCGAGTCCATCGTGGACGTTACGTTCGCGAGCTCTGCCATCGCGGATCGCATCCGCGGCTGGAGAGTGTTGGTGGGGGCGGAATCGTTATCGGATCACCGCTACATTCGGTTTGATATTTCCGTACCCACGCCGGCTGCGGACGCCCGCGGGAGTACGACCCGGTCATCCCCCAGATGGGAGCCTCTACGGTGGCGGCGTGGACGCCCATGCGTCCACACCCAGTAGACGTGGAGGCCGAGGCGCTTTGGCTCCGGGGCGCGATGCGTCGCATTAGCGACGCTTCGATGCCCCGGGTCGGCCCTTGGTCTCCCACGAGGTCGACGTACTGGTGGTCGCCCGAGATAGCGCAGTTGAGAACTGTATGCGTCCGGGCGAGGCGCCAGTGCGCTCGGCACCGCCGTCGCCGCCTTCCGCGTAGCAACGACCCCGTTGCATTCGCGGAGGAGGAGGCCCGGCTGCATGGCTTGTACAAGGAGGCGAGGGGAGCCATGCGGCTGGCCATCAAGATGGCCAAGGAGCAGCACACGGAGCGCCTTTTGGAGACGCTCGATGACGACCCTTGGGGGCGCCCATACAAGATGGTGCGCGGCAAGGTGCGCCCATGGGCGCCCCCCATAACCGAGCGTCTACCGCCTCAGCAGCTGCGGGACATTGTCACGACATTGTTCCCGCAGGAGCAGGAGGGATTTATCCCCCCTGCTATGGGTGAGCCGCCGGAGGATACCGGCGGCGAGGCCCCTGCTGAGGTTCCCCACATCACCGGGGAGGAGCTTCGTGTGGCCGTAGTCAGGATGAGTGCTAAAGACACGGCACCCGGCCCGGATGGCATCCATGGCCGGGTCCTGGCCTTGGCCCTCAATGCCCTAGGGGACCGACTCTTGAGGCTTTACGATTCCTGCCTCGAGTCGGGACGGTTTCCCTCGCTGTGGCGAGAGGGTAGACTCGTCCTTCTCAGGAAGGAGGGGCGCCCGGCGGATACAGCCGCCGGTTACCGTCCTATCGTGCTGCTGGACGAGGTGGGCAAATTGCTGGAACGCATTCTGGCTGCCCGCATCGTCCAGCACCTGGTCGGGGTTGGACCCGACCTGTCGGCGGAGCAGTACGGCTTCAGAGAGGGCCGCTCAACCGTGGACGCGATCCTTCGCGTGCGGGCCCTCTCAAATGAGGCCGTATCACAGGGCGGGGTGGCCTTGGCGGTGTCGCTTGACATCGCCAACGCATTTAACACCTTGCCCTGGTCCGTGATAGGGGGGGCACTCGAGAGACATGGAGTTCCCCCCTACCTCCGCCGGCTGGTCGGCTCCTACTTGGAGGCCAGGTCGGTAGTATGCACCGGGCACGATGGGACCGTTTACCGGTTTCCGGTCGTATGCGGGGTTCCTCAGGGGTCGGTCCTCGGACCTCTC
Source organism: Trilocha varians (assembly GCA_030269945.2). Classification (NCBI taxonomy): domain Eukaryota; kingdom Metazoa; phylum Arthropoda; class Insecta; order Lepidoptera; family Bombycidae; genus Trilocha; species Trilocha varians. Next base: position 12,548,738 of record AP028278.1, on the reverse strand, counting down.
CTTTGGAATGTCGGGTACGACTGGGTGCTGAGAGGCGCCCTGACCCCGGGCCTGAGCGTGATTTGTTACGCTGACGACACGCTCGTCATGGCCCGGGGTCAAGACTTCAGAGAGGCTACCCATCTCGCCACAGCGGGGGTGGCCCTCGTCGTCGGTCGTATTAGGAGATTGGGCCTCGCGGTGGCGCTCAATAAGTCCCAGGCCCTGTGGTTCCACAGGGCTGGGGTGACGCCACCTGCAGGGGCCCAAATCGTGGTTGGAGGCGTCCCAATAGAGGTCGGGGTGCGATTGAAGTACCTCGGCCTCATACTGGACAGCCGTTGGACCTTCCGGGCCCACTTTAAGGAGCTCGTCCCCCGACTGATGAGGACGGCCGGCGCTCTGAGCCGGCTGCTTCCGAATCTCGGGGGACCAAACCGTGTCGTGCGCCGCCTATACGCGGGGGTGGTGCGTTCGATGGCCCTGTACGGCGCGCCCGTTTGGGCCGGACCGGGAAACCGGACAGCAACTGTTGTCCGGCTCCTGTACCGGCCGCAGCGCGTCGTAGCTATCAGGGTCATCCGCGGATACCGCACCGTCTCCTTTGAGGCGGCGTGCGTGCTGGCTGGGACGCCACCTTGGGACCTGGAGGCGGAGGCGCTCGCCGACGACTATCGTTGGCGCTGCGACCTCCGTGCTCTGGGTGTGGTGCGTCCCATCAGAGCCGCGGTACGGGACCGGAAGGCCCAATCTCGGCGGTCCGTGCTGGAGGCTTGGTCAAGGCGCTTGGCCAACCCCAGCTGGGGTCTAAGGACCGTCGAGGCGATTCGCCCTGTCCTGAGGGACTGGGTGAGTCGTGGCGAGGGACGTCTCACCTTTCGTCTGGTGCAGGTGCTGACCGGGCATGGTTGCTTCGGGAAGTACCTGCACCGGATACAGGTCGAGCCGACGACGAGGTGCCATCATTGCACAAGCGACCTGGACACGGCAGAGCATACGCTCGCTGTCTGCCCCGCATGGGAGGAGCAGCGCCGTGTCCTGGTCGCACAAGTAGGGCAGGACTTGTCGTTGCCGGGCGTCGTGGCATCGATGCTCGACGACGATGAGTCCTGGAAAGCTATGCTCGACTTCTGCGAGTCCACCATCTCGCAGAAGGAGGCGGCGGGGCGGGAGAGGGAGAGCTCTTCCCTCCCCGACCAACCCCGTCGCCGCCGACGTCGAGCGGGGGGCCGACCTCGGGAGTTGTCCCGGGACCTGGCCCCCTAAGACTACCGGGTCCACCAACATCGGACCCGAGGGGTGCTGCGCTAGGCATCAGCGCGCACCCTCCGTGCCATCTGTACGGGGGATGGCAAGCCGTGCTCCCCGACCCGGGCTGGCCCTGGGCCGGCCTGGGCCGAGGGAGACCCTACACCACACGGCCCCATCTTGGCGGGCCTTAATTGGCCCGTCCACCGAGTGAGCCGGTGGTCGTTTCACCGACGGCTGCCGGTTCGACGTCCGGGGGTGACGGGGCGATACGTAAGCGACAATCGCGAACGCGTCCTGTCACCCCTACCACATCGGATGTCGAGCGTGAGAGGCGGGAGGTTTTGGTGCGGTTCGACACCCACATACCCCACTCGCGGGGCGAGTGGAAGTCCGGCGATTTCCTCCCGTCCAAAAAAAAAAAAAAAAAAAGTTATAATAATTAGTTACTTTAAAACGTCTGTCTTTGTCTTTTAGCTAAAAGAGAGAGAGAGAGAGAGACTTTTTAAACTAACTAATTATTATAACTTAAATAAAATATTTTGATCTAACGATAATCATCTTAAACAAAAAAAGTGTCGTGACAACTTTTTCATAACAATTTCCGTCTAGCCCCCTTTCGATAACGCGCGATGAGGAACTTCGTTCCAAAAATCTAACACTATTAGAAAGCTACTTTATTCAGAACGGAAATAGGCTATATTTTAATATAGAAAATATAAAATTTCAGCCTAAAATAACGCTTTAATACCTTTTGTGATGACGTTGAGCCAGTAACCACATTACCTAGAAGTTACATATAAATTTGCAATTGACGCAAGACTGAGCGCATATCATTATTCATTACTATGTTATCGTAGCATTTGGTATTGTTTAAATATTCATTAGACTACTTCAAGATCATGGACGTTAAACTAGCATAGTGACTCGTAATTTTGCTACAAAACATCCGGAATAACATAGATACCCTTCTGCAGTTTTGAGATTTAAAAAAAATAGTTTTTATCGAAATAAATGTAGAATCTAGTCAATAACGTGTCATTCTACCGCTATAGAAGCCCCGTAGGTCTGACACTCTACGGAGAACTTCTCTCTCCAACTTACCTCAGTAGTTTCTCTAGAAGTTGTTTCCCTATGAACCCCGTCCCTCCAGTGACGAGTGCCGTACTCCCGCTGTAGAAGCCTCGTATGTCTGACACTCCACGGAGAACTTCTCTCTCCAACTTACCTCAGTAGTTTCTCTACAAGTTGTTTCCCTATGAACCCCGTCCCTCCAGTGACGAATGCCGTACTCCCGCTGTAGAAGCTCCGTATGTCTGACACTCCACGGAGAACTTCTCTCTCCAACTTACCTCATTAGTTTCTCTACAAGTTGTTTCCCTATGAACCCCGTCCCTCCAGTGGCGAGTTCCGTACTCCCGCTGTAGAAGCCCCATATGTCTGACACTCTACGGAGAGCTTCTCTCTCCAACTTACCTCAGTAGTTTCTCTACAAGTTGTTTCCCTATGAACCCCGTCCCTCCAGTGGCGAGTGCCGTACTCCCGCTGTAGAAGCCCCATATGTCTGACACTCTACGGAGAGCTTCTCTCTCCAACTTACCTCAGTAGTTTCTCTACAAGTTGTTTCCCTACGAACCCCGTCCCTCCAGTGACGAGTGCCGTACTCCCGCTGTAGAAGCTCCGTATGTCTGACACTCCACGGAGAGCTTCTCTGACCACTGCTTTCTGACGTGAGACATGCTCAATCTCCAAGGCTAATGCAGTGTCCATTCTGAAACTGATGAAAAATTTTATAAAAAATCAATAAGGCGGTCAATCAATTCCAAGGAGTCTCCCTTGAAGTGTCTGAGAGCATTGGGATCCTTGGGGTCAACTTGTCGAGCACTGTCCAGTATCGGAGTCATCTGGAAGGTCAAACTTGCCTCTAAGATGCTGGGAGTCATCAACCGAGCGAAGCGGTACTTCACGCCGAGGCAAAGGCTTGTGCTCTACAAGGCACAGGTACGGCCTCGCGTGGAGTACTGCTCCCATCTCTGGGCTGGTGCTCCCAAATACTAGCTGCATCCACTTGACTCCGTGCAGGGCAGGGCTGTTCGTATCGTTGACGATTCCAGGCTCACGGACCACCTGGAACCCTTGGGTCTGCGAAGAGACTTCGGGTCTCTTTGCATCTTATACCGGTTGTTCCACGGGGAGTGCTCCGAGGAATTATTTGAGATGATTCCAACATCTCCGTTCTATCATCGCACCACCCATCGTCGAGGTGGAGTTCATCCCTACTATATAGAACCACCGCGGTCATCCACGGTTCGTTTCAGGAACACTTTTTTGCCACGCACCATCCGGCTATGGAATGAGCTCCCCTCCTCGGTATTCCCTGAGCGCTATGACTTGTCCTTCTTCAAACGAGGCTTGAGGAGGGTCCTTAAAGTTAGGTCGTAGGTAGCGACCCCTCAGTGTCCCCTGACATTACAAAGGTTCATGAGCGACGGTGACCGCTTACCATCAGGTGGGCCGTAGGCTCGTTTATCTGTCACGCAATAAAAAAAAATTAAAAAAAATACCTCTCGCTAAAACGGTGAAGAAAAACGTCATGATAGAACCTGCATATTGGAAAAGGGTTAGAAACCCTCGAAAGATATGTGAAGTCCCTCTGCATTGTGGTTGCGTGGTGAACTATACCTGATCCCTCTACTGAGGAGACCAGCAGTGGACAGTAATGGGTTGTTACATCTCATTTATTACGTTTCTTTAGTTTAGGTTAATCGAATCGAATGATTCTTGTTTCAGGTGATGGTCGTCGTAGGGACCTATTTATTGGAACGAAGTTCCTTATCGCGCGTTATCGAAGGGGGCTAGACGGAAAAAAATCTTACGAAAAGTTGTCACGACACTTTTTTGTTTTAGATGATTATCGCTAGATGGCGTTGTGATCAAAATCTTTTAAAACACGTTCCTTATCGCGCGTTACGAAAGGAAATATTTTTCTTAAGATATCTTTTAATCGAAATGAACTTCGTTCTATTCGGGTGTCCCATGACACCTCTAAGTTTTTTTTTTATTTTTTAAACAGCAGACAAGTAGGTACTTCTAGATCTGTGTCTAAGAATGTATATTTATATCGGACAAGATTTTAGATTTGTGTATTGATGATTTTAGTTCTATTATTTATTCTCTTTTCGTCAAAAAACAGACATTTTGCATATTATTTTATACAAATTTGATACAAATGCAACTGGTAGTTTTTGTGCTAGTCTTGCAAAATGGAATTTTCATAACAAAAATTTTATTCACTCCATGACGCATAAAGCACGAAGGTCGTAAAATATTAGCTTCATAAATAATTCATATTCCAAAGTTAATTAAATATAAACAAAAACTTTAATTGCTTTGGGTTATTTGGCAAAAATTGTCTGTTGATATTCCAAAGTCAGCCAAGATGACGCCGCTGGGTCAGATACAGCGTGGGTCGGGGATCGCGGTCTACCATCCCCCGGATGCTCTGACGTAAGGTGCATGCTGAGCTAGACACGACACCTGCTTGGGCTTCCTCTCGCAGGGTAACGTTGGAGACGCGAAACTCTTAGGGGCCAGATTCCGGGCCTTGCTTGACGGCGGCGGGTTAACGGGCGAAGCGAGGAGTAGGAGGCCATGCTCTACTTAAAATCACCAAACTTTTTTTAGTTACGAGGTTTGAAGAAAGTCATTAAAGATGGGCCGTAGGTATCGGGGCAGTATCCCCTGACATTGTAGAGGTCCATGAGCAACGGTAACCACTTACGATCAGGTGGCCCGTTAGCTCCTCTGCTAAAAGGCAATAAAAAAAAATCAGTTTTCAGTAGTTGTAACTTAACAAAAATTTATACTTTACTATACTATAGATCTATACACGTTTTCAGAGAGCTTCTCTTCACGAGCTACATGCTCGGTCTACGGAGCGCCCGCCCCGAAACCTTCAGGGAAAGGGACGCTCAATACCCCCACTAATAAAAACGGAATATTATACTTAATATTATAAAGCTGAAGAGTTTGTTTGTTTGTTTGAACGCGCTAATCTCAGGAACTATTCGTCCGATTTCAAAAATTCTTTCACTGTTGGAATGTCCATTTATCGAGTTTATAGGCTATATTTTATTTTGAAAAAAATTAGGGATCCGTATGAAAATATCGAGTTCGTAAGAAAAGGTGAAATATCGAAAACCTATTTATGCGGACGCTGCAAAAACTATTGACAATAGAACAAAATGATGTACTACGGGTTTTTAGGTATAAGGCAGATCTAAAAAAAAGTCCGCGAGAGCATAATTTAACTATCATAGTTTAGTCACAATAACCGCTTTTATATTTAAAAAAAAAGTCGTCCGAAGATTAAAATTACGTTAAAATAGTATCGTTATATTATCCTTATCCAAATTTAGTATTGTTTTATCAAGAGTATTAATGTAGAAGTAAATTACTTTTTGTTTTATTCCAATCGGATTTTTCGTTGAGAATTTATGACGAGTATAAAACGCAAAAAAATATACCCAACGCAAGCCGCGCAGATAACAACGTTACACGAGTACTGTTTGAACCCCTTTGTGACGCAGACGAAGTTACGGGGGTCATCTAGTATATTTATTTTATACAAATTTGATACAAATGCAACTGGTAGTTTTTGTGCTAGTCTTGCAAAATGGAATTTTCATAACAAAAATTTTATTCACTCCATGACGCATAAAGCACGAAGGTCGTAAAATATTAGCTTCATAAATAATTCATATTCCAAAGTTAATTAAATATAAACAAAAACTTTAATTGCTTTGGGTTATTTGGCAAAAATTGTCTGTCGACATTCCAAAGTCAGCCAAGATGACGCCGCTGGGTCAGATACAGCGTGGGTCGGGGATCGCGGTCTACCATCCCCCGGATGCTCTGACGTAAGGTGCATGCTGAGCTAGACACGACACCTGCTTGGGCTTCCTCTCGCAGGGTAACGTTGGAGACGCGAAACTCTTAGGGGCCAGATTCCGGGCCTTGCTTGACGGCGGCGGGTTAACGGGCGAAGCGAGGAGTAGGAGGCCATGCTCTACTTAAAATCACCAAACTTTTTTTAGTTACGAGGTTTGAAGAAAGTCATTAAAGATGGGCCGTAGGTATCGGGGCAGTATCCCCTGACATTGTAGAGGTCCATGAGCAACGGTAACCACTTACGATCAGGTGGCCCGTTAGCTCCTCTGCTAAAAGGCAATAAAAAAAAAATCAGTTTTCAGTAGTTGTAACTTAACAAAAATTTATACTTTACTATACTATAGATCTATACACGTTTTCAGAGAGCTTCTCTTCACGAGCTACATGCTCGGTCTACGGAGCGCCCGCCCCGAAACCTTCAGGGAAAGGGACGCTCAATACCCCCACTAATAAAAACGGAATATTATACTTAATATTATAAAGCTGAAGAGTTTGTTTGTTTGTTTGAACGCGCTAATCTCAGGAACTATTCGTCCGATTTCAAAAATTCTTTCACTGTTGGAATGTCCATTTATCGAGTTTATAGGCTATATTTTATTTTGAAAAAAATTAGGGATCCGTATGAAAATATCGAGTTCGTAAGAAAAGGTGAAATATCGAAAACCTATTTATGCGGACGCTGCAAAAACTATTGACAATAGAACAAAATGATGTACTACGGGTTTTTAGGTATAAGGCAGATCTAAAAAAAAGTCCGCGAGAGCATAATTTAACTATCATAGTTTAGTCACAATAACCGCTTTTATATTTAAAAAAAAAGTCGTCCGAAGATTGAAATTACGTTAAAATAGTATCGTTATATTATCCTTATCCAAATTTAGTATTGTTTTATCAAGAGTATTAATGTAGAAGTAAATTACTTTTTGTTTTATTCCAATCGGATTTTTCGTTGAGAATTTATGACGAGTATAAAACGCAAAAAAATATACCCAACGCAAGCCGCGCAGATAACAACGTTACACGAGTACTGTTTGAACCCCTTTGTGACGCAGACGAAGTTACGGGGGTCATCTAGTATATTTATTTTATACAAATTTGATACAAATGCAACTGGTAGTTTTTGTGCTAGTCTTGCAAAATGGAATTTTCATAACAAAAATTTTATTCACTCCATGACGCATAAAGCACGAAGGTCGTAAAATATTAGCTTCATAAATAATTCATATTCCAAAGTTAATTAAATATAAACAAAAACTTTAATTGCTTTGGGTTATTTGGCAAAAATTGTCTGTCGACATTCCAAAGTCAGCCAAGATGACGCCGCTGGGTCAGATACAGCGTGGGTCGGGGATCGCGGTCTACCATCCCCCGGATGCTCTGACGTAAGGTGCATGCTGAGCTAGACACGACACCTGCTTGGGCTTCCTCTCGCAGGGTAACGTTGGAGACGCGAAACTCTTAGGGGCCAGATTCCGGGCCTTGCTTGACGGCGGCGGGTTAACGGGCGAAGCGAGGAGTAGGAGGCCATGCTCTACTTAAAATCACCAAACTTTTTTTAGTTACGAGGTTTGAAGAAAGTCATTAAAGATGGGCTGTAGGTATCGGGGCAGTATCCCCTGACATTGTAGAGGTCCATGAGCAACGGTAACCACTTACGATCAGGTGGCCCGTTAGCTCCTCTGCTAAAAGGCAATAAAAAAAAATCAGTTTTCAGTAGTTGTAACTTAACAAAAATTTATACTTTACTATACTATAGATCTATACACGTTTTCAGAGAGCTTCTCTTCACGAGCTACATGCTCGGTCTACGGAGCGCCCGCCCCGAAACCTTCAGGGAAAGGGACGCTCAATACCCCCACTAATAAAAACGGAATATTATACTTAATATTATAAAGCTGAAGAGTTTGTTTGTTTGTTTGAACGCGCTAATCTCAGGAACTATTCGTCCGATTTCAAAAATTCTTTCACTGTTGGAATGTCCATTTATCGAGTTTATAGGCTATATTTTATTTTGAAAAAAATTAGGGATCCGTATGAAAATATCGAGTTCGTAAGAAAAGGTGAAATATCGAAAACCTATTTATGCGGACGCTGCAAAAACTATTGACAATAGAACAAAATGATGTACTACGGGTTTTTAGGTATAAGGCAGATCTAAAAAAAAGTCCGCGAGAGCATAATTTAACTATCATAGTTTAGTCACAATAACCGCTTTTATATTTAAAAAAAAAGTCGTCCGAAGATTGAAATTACGTTAAAATAGTATCGTTATATTATCCTTATCCAAATTTAGTATTGTTTTATCAAGAGTATTAATGTAGAAGTAAATTACTTTTTGTTTTATTCCAATCGGATTTTTCGTTGAGAATTTATGACGAGTATAAAACGCAAAAAAATATACCCAACGCAAGCCGCGCAGATAACAACGTTACACGAGTACTGTTTGAACCCCTTTGTGACGCAGACGAAGTTACGGGGGTCATCTAGTATATTTAATATTATAAAGCTGCAGAGTTTGTTTGTTTGTTTGAACGCGCTAATCTTAGGAACTACTGGTCCGATTTCAAAAATGTTGTATCCCTCTGTGACGCAGACGAAGTTGATCACCTAGTTAAAGATATAAACAATTACTTACATGAAAAGCCAAAAACGAATTAAAAAGACTTTTTTTATTATTGCACGTGCTTATAGTCGACCAGTTGAAATAATAATGAATATAATTGAAGTCTAATGTATGAACTAAGTACTAAAAATATAATTAAATATTTGACCAAAAAACTACTGTAGGGTTGTCAAAGTCAAGTTTACACAACGGCAGGCGAAATGATGTCATCACTACATAGTATAAAACAAAGTCGCTTCACGCTGTCTCTATGTATGCTTTAGGGATGTAAATGTTGATCTTTTGAACAAAAACTTGAGAGAGGTGTCAAGGGACACCCGGATGGAATGAAATTCCTTTCGATTAATTAGTGAGGGAATTGTAATAGAATTCAATTTTTTTTAAGTTATAATAATTAGTTAGTTTAAAACGTCTGTCTATATCTCTCTTTCTATAAGAGAGTTTTACTATCACTGACTGACAAATTTTATTTGGGTTCTTTTCAAATTTGTGGCGCCGATTGATTTATTTTGTACTTTTTTAAAAAAGTTTTATTTTCGAACTTTTTCTGATGTAATTCTATTGACATTATCATAATTATAAGGAATTTATGGAAGGGAACGAGATTTAGACAGAATTGAATGAAATAGAGCGTTTCAAAAAAATGCTCTCACAGGTTAAAGTGAAAGTATGCAGGTAAATGAGAAAACCTTATTAGAATACATAGAAACATACTATTTTCTGAAAGAATAAACAATGTAATCGTAGAAGTCATCGCTTAGTATACAGGTTGTTGTGTTAACAATGGAATTTCGGGACGTTTTTCGCTATTTACCTGCAATTTCTTCAAATTGAGAAGTTTAAAGAAAGAAAAAATAATAATTTCAATTACTTTTGGTAGCACTCCTGAATACCTTTATATTATATTATTATCATCATTATTATTTTATAGACGTTCACTGTTGGACATATGCTTCCCTCAAATTTCACCATAACGACTGATCTTGCCCCATTTTGTGCCCAACCAACTCCAAGTTTTTCCGGCTCCATTCAGCATCAGCTGCCACACTACCACTTCAGAGTTAGGATCTTAATGTTATAAACTTATTCAAATACTTGCGGTTTTCTTCATATTATTTCAATTTTTTTGGTTCTTCAGCAGATCTTTTAATTTCTGATGCGATCTCGCAGTTAAACTAGAAGCTTAACCCATTCCATTGCATTCCATTCCATTTTAGAGTGACTCGAAGCCACTCGGTTAGATTCACTGTGAGCGTGAAGTCTTACGTAATAATAATATGTAAGTCATCACTGTGAACACACATTAGTCTTGAATTGCGGTATTGAATTTTAAAAAATCCCAAACGAGTGAGAACAGATAAGAAGGAAACAAAAAGGCGACATAAACATTTCAAATTAGTTTCTTCTTTTCCTCGTTATTTTAAGGCCCACTTCCAAATAAATTTTGTTGATATCATTGAGTACTGAGAGAGAGAGATTATGCCTGGCCATTGTAGAGAACTTAAAGCACAAGTTCACTAAAATGACAACAACATCCGCAAATCAATATTGAAATTTAAACTCGCTGTTTATTTTGATGTAACATTACCTTATCTCACGCTTTACGCGGATTGGTTTTGGGTCTAACTCTGAAATTAGACTGACATGGTGGCTTTTTCGTACAGACACTTTGCCTTATTAGCTTAGCACTGTTGAAGGTACTGCAATACAACCCAACCTTCGACCTAATCAAGACCTTTTTGTAGTTTTCAAAACTATATAAAGTGGCAAGTCCTCGATCTACTGTATGATATATTGCAGCGTATGAGTTTTATCTACGATATTATAGTCTTTTTAGAAACCAGCTTGATAGAACTAGATATCGTCAACCGTGAATGTGAGACGATTCTTAGGACGCTAGAAAACATAGCTTCAAGACATGGCTCAGAAGCCTAATGGGTGTACGTCAGTGTTCAGAAGGGTATTATCACCCTATTTCAGACATAATACGACTGAAATTCTTTTCCTGCTTTGCTTTCAGCATTATACTAACACTGGAGTTTCAGAGGTAGTCCATTTCAGATAGGGCTAATTTTGTACACAATGTATGACGAATACATACAAATTCATTTGGGTACTACTATAATAATCTTTGATAACAATAAGTACATAATAAAGAACAAGAAAACTATTGTCATCAGGACTAAAGTAACTCAAAATTTCAAGTTATAGCCACAGAGTATTAAAGACACTCTTCATTTAGATAACTGGATTTTGTTGATTCTCCTTCTAGTTCTCTTATAAATATTATAAATGTATTGTTTTTCTACATTTCTTCTTAGAAGTTAAAGCAGAAGTAGATCAAACATTACCTTAAAAGTTTAAGTGGGTATGATTAGTTCCATAGGTTTGGCTATCTTTTTAGTATTATTAATGCAAATTTTAGTATTTGTTCTAGATATTGAAGCCTAATTATATCTTTATTCCCTTAGTAACAATGTTTTTTTTCTATAATTAAGAGGAAAATAACTTTACCCTGGCAAAGATCTCTTTAACCTGTGCATTTTAACAGGAGAAAGAGAGACAGGTTAATGAGAAAACGTGGGAAAATATTGAATAACATTTAAATGGGTCGGTTGTTTAATATACTACTTAAGGGATCATAAATAGATACTAAATGTCACATTTGTACGTATGAATTGTTAAATATTTCCATACACAAACTAAAAAAAATGCGCCAGGACATAGATAACATACCGGTTACAAAATCCGATTTTGATGTCTGGATGTATATGGTAGGAAAACGGTCAGGATTATAGCACTTCTTTCTTTACAAACGTTTAACTAGATACTGTAACTATATTTTGCACTGGAACGGGATATCATAAACACAATAGTTTTATTATAAAATTCATTAGTTTGCGAGAACAGAAAATGGAGAAAAAGTCCCCGGACAAAATTTGATCATGAATAGCTCCAAAACTATTTAAACTTACAAGCCGTACTGTAAACAGTCTAAACTATCATGTTACCAAGAGTTGAATTTAATTTTTTTAACTGCCTATTAGAAGTATTGAATTTTTTATTTCAGTTCAAAGTCAGACACATAGCGTTCGGACACGACAAGTTACTGAGAAAACGACCTTACAATGTTGTTTTGTACAAAACCTATCACTTTAAACTTCTTGTTATTACCAGGCCTCCCTTAGAAAAGTCTCTTTAAATACAATCACGCTCAGAACTGTACGAGCTACCTTAAAAAAAATTGTAATATCGACCAAAAACTGCCTGACAGGTTACGGCGCCACAAATATGAAAAATGGTCATTTATAGAAAGAGAGAGACAGACGTTTTAAACTAACTAATTATTATAACAACTAATTATTATTATAACTTAAATAAAATGAAACAATAATAATAAACAACATGTTTTTTTTTAATTATAAATTATTATTCTTTTTCATACTTTCAATTCCGATGTTCTATTAGTATGCTGTTTGTACCTATTATTTAAGTGACATTTACTCATGTGTACTTTGATTGCTTCTCTATTTGTATATGTTTTGGTGTTACTTTGTTGGTACAGCTCAATAAATAAATAAAATATTTTGTTATCACAGCGCCATCTATCATTAATCATATAAAACAAAATAAGTAATTGTTTTAAAAGATTTTAATCACAGCGCCATCTAGCGATAATCATCTAAAACAAAAATAGTGTCGTGACAACTTTTTCATAAGAATTTTCGTCTAGCCCCCTTTCGATAACGCGATTTTTATCGGTCTGTAAAAAAAAATACAGACGAATTGAGTACCTCCTTTTTGGAAGTCGGTCAAAACAGGTCGAATTGAAAATCTTCGACAACCCTGCAGTGAATTATTAGATTTTGATGTTTTTAAATATTAATAAGGTTTTGATTAAATTAAAAGTACGTTTCATTTTTCAATTAAGGTATAAAAAAAATGTGTTCAGTTAAAATCTGCAATTCGGACATTATTTCAAATTTCATCGCGTAAGAAGTTTCTGACCGACTTCTAATTTATTTATTTTATAGAAAATTTTAAATAAAAAAGCTTTTAAGATCCTGGATATCGTGTAGCAGAGTGTTAACTAACACAAGTAAAACGAGACCAAACACGACGGGTCTATCTTGTTTGAAATGAAATGAAATGCTTTATATTCAACATTGATGACGTACTCATTCTTGTTGACGTCAAAATTTAAAAGCTACCACCAGTTCGGACACAAAAAATAATAATTATAGCCACCGTCCTGAGAAGAACTGGCAAGAAACTCAGCGGGCATGTCTTTTTTTATTATGAGCATATATTTTTTTAAAGTATTTTACAATTTTACCTTAAATATACAAAAAAAAATCGATTATGATAATGAAACGACCTTGGCGAGCAACTCATTTCCACTTTGTGCAATCGTCCAAGTAATCATTGACCTTATACAAGGTGTCTCAAAAGAAATTTCATATTTAGTGGATTGATTAAAAAAAAAAGGAAGCGGTATATAGAAAAAATGTTTATTTATTGTTAAAATACACTTTTTGGGAATTCATTTCTTAAAAATAATATCGTCTAAATGTAAACCCTCACGTTGTTGGCACTCATTTAATCGAACAGTAAAATTACTTATGACTGCTCGACGGGTGGAGTGAGGGATGGCTGCCATTTCGTGACGGATATTTTCTTTCAAATGCGCCAGTGAAGTTGGTTTATTGGCGTAAACTTTAGATTTAAGATAACCCCATAGGAAAAAGTCCATAGGGGTTAAATCTGGGCTACGTGGAGGCCAATTTATGTCAAAACCTATCACTTTAAACTTCTTGTTATTACCAGGCCTCCCTTAGAAAAGTCTCTTTAAATACAATCACGCTCAGAACTGTACGAGCTACCTTAAAAAAAATTGTAATATCGACCAAAAACTGCCTGACAGGTTACGGCGCCACAAATATGAAAAATGGTCATTTATAGAAAGAGAGAGACAGACGTTTTAAACTAACTAATTATTATAACAACTAATTATTATTATAACTTAAATAAAATGAAACAATAATAATAAACAACATGTTTTTTTTTAATTATAAATTATTATTCTTTTTCATACTTTCAATTCCGATGTTCTATTAGTATGCTGTTTGTACCTATTATTTAAGTGACATTTACTCATGTGTACTTTGATTGCTTCTCTATTTGTATATGTTTTGGTGTTACTTTGTTGGTACAGCTCAATAAATAAATAAAATATTTTGTTATCACAGCGCCATCTATCATTAATCATATAAAACAAAATAAGTAATTGTTTTAAAAGATTTTAATCACAGCGCCATCTAGCGATAATCATCTAAAACAAAAATAGTGTCGTGACAACTTTTTCATAAGAATTTTCGTCTAGCCCCCTTTCGATAACGCGATTTTTATCGGTCTGTAAAAAAAAAATACAGACGAATTGAGTACCTCCTTTTTGGAAGTCGGTCAAAACAGGTCGAATTGAAAATCTTCGACAACCCTGCAGTGAATTATTAGATTTTGATGTTTTTAAATATTAATAAGGTTTTGATTAAATTAAAAGTACGTTTCATTTTTCAATTAAGGTATAAAAAAAATGTGTTCAGTTAAAATCTGCAATTCGGACATTATTTCAAATTTCATCGCGTAAGAAGTTTCTGACCGACTTCTAATTTATTTATTTTATAGAAAATTTTAAATAAAAAAGCTTTTAAGATCCTGGATATCGTGTAGCAGAGTGTTAACTAACACAAGTAAAACGAGACCAAACACGACGGGTCTATCTTGTTTGAAATGAAATGAAATGCTTTATATTCAACATTGATGACGTACTCATTCTTGTTGACGTCAAAATTTAAAAGCTACCACCAGTTCGGACACAAAAAATAATAATTATAGCCACCGTCCTGAGAAGAACTGGCAAGAAACTCAGCGGGCATGTCTTTTTTTATTATGAGCATATATTTTTTTAAAGTATTTTACAATTTTACCTTAAATATACAAAAAAAAATCGATTATGATAATGAAACGACCTTGGCGAGCAACTCATTTCCACTTTGTGCAATCGTCCAAGTAATCATTGACCTTATACAAGGTGTCTCAAAAGAAATTTCATATTTAGTGGATTGATTAAAAAAAAAAGGAAGCGGTATATAGAAAAAATGTTTATTTATTGTTAAAATACACTTTTTGGGAATTCATTTCTTAAAAATAATATCGTCTAAATGTAAACCCTCACGTTGTTGGCACTCATTTAATCGAACAGTAAAATTACTTATGACTGCTCGACGGGTGGAGTGAGGGATGGCTGCCATTTCGTGACGGATATTTTCTTTCAAATGCGCCAGTGAAGTTGGTTTATTGGCGTAAACTTTAGATTTAAGATAACCCCATAGGAAAAAGTCCATAGGGGTTAAATCTGGGCTACGTGGAGGCCAATTTATGTCACCTCTCCGGGAGATCAATTTTCCTGAGAAAATTTCACGAACACGTGGCAGAGATATAATATATTGGACGTGTGTGAAGTTGCTCCGTCCTGTTGAAACCCTGTTCTTTGGTTATAGCCAGGAAAGTTTTGAAAAAAGTAAGGGCCGATAATTCCTCGCGCCGACATGGCAGCCCATACGGTCACTTTAGGCGAGTGTAGGGGTTTCTGGTGTTTGCGTTTCGGATTGGCTGAACTGCAGTAGCGGTAGTTATGCTTATTTACGTGGCCATTAAGATGAAAATGAGCTTCTGAATCACCGTTGTTGTAAAACTCTCGCACGCACAACGCGCGGTCTGCTCCCGAGAAACGCTCCATAGCGACTAAATCCCCAAGAGCCAAGCTACCAATTGACATAAACCCCGTACCCCTCAAGTACGCAGTGTTCACGCAGTAAGCTAAACAAATATAAAATTTCTTTTGAGACACCTTGTATAAAAATGAATCGCAAAATGTGTTGGTAAGCGCATAACTCAACAACGCCTGGACCAATTTGGCCAAATCTTTTTTTAAAATGTTCGTTGAAGTTCAAGGATGGTTTTTACGGCGAGAAAAAATCGAATAGTTGCCGGGAAGAATTGAAAAAAACGGGTCAAAATATAAAAAGTGGATATGTTCAATATGGATACGTTTACAATTATTGGAACGAAGTTCCTTATCGCGCGTTATCGAAAGGGGGCTAGACGGAAATTCTTATGAAAAAGTTGTCACGACACTTTTTTGTTTTAGATGATTATCGCTAGATGGCGCTGTGATTAAAATCTTTTAAAACAATTCCTTATTTTGTTTTATATGATTAATGCTAGATGACGCTGTGATCAAAATATTTTATTACAATTCCCTCACTAAATAATCGAAAGGAACTTCGTTCCATCCGGGTGTCCCTTGACACCTCTCAAGTTTTTTATCTTTTTTGTAAAAGTCGTATAGCTTCGTGATAAGATTCCCCGACCAAAGGTAAGTTTACAATAATGGACAAAGCCTCATCAGACACATATTTACTAAGATAAAATAGTTTTTGCATATCAAAGGTCTAAATTGAGTGAAATCCTTACCGCTGAATATCGGTATGTCAATATGTGGCAACTTTGCTATAGGAGCACACTGTACTATGTTATTGTTTAATTTTATGGTTTCACTCAATTTAGATATTGTACAAAAATATTGATCCTCTACGGACGGAGTCTAAAATTCGGAGTCTAAAATCAATATATTTAAATTTACTTCTTCGTACTCCGAAAATACACTTCTGCATTTGTCCTTACGTGCTTGCAGAGCAGACTCCATGGATTTCTCATCGTTGGCAAATTTTGCGTACCTTGTCATTGCAGACTTCAGTTGCTCCTTTTTTAGCTGCAGACTTTTTAGCTCCGAGATCATTCTTGCTGTTGCTATGTTGATAGCAAGATTGCAAAATTGTATGACTGTCAAATATAGTTGACGTCAAATTGTAATGTCGATTGAAATTATTATTTATTTGCTGATATTATACTTCAATCAATAATACTAGCTTCTCACATTTCCAAGTATGGAACTTTCCCCCGGCAAGAAAAATGTTATAGAATTTTTCCAATTGCCAGAAAATGACGAACGTTGATTGTTTTTTTCATAATATCGATGGATTGTTGAGTTCTCGAAGGACCACTTATTATGTTGGGATATTATTGAAACCACAGCATAATGATTAATTTATTTATTGTATTTATGGAATACAATAAAAATGCGACTAATCTCTACATGGATAGAAAGACAAGTGGACATAGCGCGACACAGTCATCGCGCTATGGAAAACAAAGAGTTTTAATTAAGAATAAAATATAGAAAGTTGATATATTCAATATGGATTGAACAGTCCGAATTTACAGATCCACCCTGTATAATGTATGTTATGAATAAGTCTAATAGAAACTTTGAATCTTGCCAATTTAATTTACACCAATAGTCTAAGTCATTTTTATTCCTTAATTACTTTTTAATTAACTATGAATAATTTTATTTTTTTATTACATTTTGATCACGCTAAAAAACACCCAGCATAGCCCTCTCCATTGCTCTCTGAGTGACTCTGAGTCGTCTTATAAGACCATTGTAAGCCGCCAAGTCTCGGATCCATAAGTCATCGCTGGCAACACACACTGGTCAAAGACTTTGGTCTTGAGACACTGCGGTATTGTGGATAAGAAAACTTTACGAAGCTTTCCGAACGCTGCCCAGCCGAGTTGGATTCGTCGCTTGATCTCCGCATCGAAGTTGGACCTACCTAGTCGAACAGTTTGTCTCAGGTATATTTACGTATTCGTCGACAACTTCAAGCACAGAGTCTCCGATGGTTATTGGAGAAGCTGCGACATGGATATTTGAAATCTTGTCCATGTTCATTTTCAGACCTACTTCCAAGGAGACTCTGTGGAGATCATTGATCATTGTAGAGACCTCCTCCGCTGCGTGATCAAATGATCAAAAATGAGGCGATCCCCAGAAGGAACATAGTTACCGACATAGCCCAAAGTATTGCGTCTTTGAAGTGGCAATGAGCGGGATACATTGTGCGAAGAGCTGATGGCGCACGACCGGTTATTGTGGCAACGTTTGGGGGAGACCTATGTCCTAAAGTGGACGTTTATAGGCTGATGATGATAATAATGTTAATTAAATTTTATTTACTACAGAATGGACCCCGCGTTAGCCTTGGAGATCGAACATATCTCTCGTCAAAAAAATGTGGAAAAAGAAGCTCTCCGTGGAGTGTCAGACATACGGGGCTTCTACAGCGGGAGTACGGCACTCGTCACTGGAGGGACGGGGTTCATAGGGAAACAACTTGTAGAGAAACTACTGAGGTAAGTTGGAGAGAGAAGCTCTCCGTGGAGTATCAGACATACGGGGCTTCTACAGCGGGAGTACGGCACTCGTCACTGGAGGGACGGGGTTCATAGGGAAACAACTTGTAGAGAAACTACTGAGGTAAGTTGGAGAGAGAAGCTCTCCGTGGAGTGTCAGACATACGGGGCTTCTACACACTTTAAAACGCTACTAAGTTTTTAAAATCTTAAACCACTGAAGAGTATTTTAATTATTTTGGGGAAAAACTACTAGTCACTGCGCTAATTAGTGACGGAGGTCTTCAAGTAATTAAATTAATATTGAATAATTTCGGCCACATTTTTTATTAGTTTTATTACATAACTAGGTGACCCGCGCAACTTCGTCTGCGTCACAGAGTGATACAACATAGCCTATAGCCTTCCTCGATAAATGCACTTTCCAATAGTGAAAGAATTTTTGAAATCGGACGGGTAGTTTCTGAGATTAGCGCGTTCAAACAAACAAACTCTGCAGCTTTATAATATTATACTAGATGACCCTCGCAACTTCGTCTGCGTCACAAAGGGGTTCAAACAGTACTCTTAATGCTGTTGCGATATTATTTGCGCGGCCCGGGGAGTATTCATGTTGTATACTCGTAATAACTTCTAAACGAAAAGTCCGATTGGAATAAAACAAAAAGTAATTTACTTCTACATTAATACTCTTGATAACAAAATACTTTATTTGGATAAGGATAATTTTAACAATACTAATTTAACGTTAAATTCGTTCTTCGGACGAATTAATTTTTTTTTGAACATAAAAGCAGTTGTTGTGACTAAACTATGATAGTTAGATATATGCTGTCGCTGACTTTTTTGTTTCTAAAAACCCGTAGTACATCATTTTGTTCTATTGTCAATAGTTTTTGCAGCGTACGCATAAATAGGTTTTCGATTATTCACTTGTGTTACGTATTCGATATTTTCATACGGATCCCTATTTTTTTTCAAAATAAAATAGCCTATAACCTTCCTCGATAAATGGACATTCCAACAGTGAAAGAATTTTTGAAATCGGACCAGTAGATCCTGAGATTAGCGCGTTCAAACAAACAAACAAACAAACTCTTCAGCTTTATAATATTAATATAGGTATAAGTATAGATGTAAAGATATAGTATTAAGTGACCCGCGCAACTTCGTCTGCGTCACAGAGGGATACTGCATAGCCTATAGCCTTCTTCGATAAATGGACTTTCTAATAGTGAAATTTTATTTCAAATCGAACCAGTAGTTCTTGAGATTAGCGCGTTCAAACAAACAAACTCTTCAGCTTTATAATATTAGTAAAGATATATCATCTCTTTGTAGGTCATGCGACGTCAAGCGTATCTACATATTAATGCGTTCAAAAAAAGACTATTCAACGCAAGACAGACTCCAGAAACAATTTAAAGATCCAGTAAGTATTACTACTATATACTGCCAGCTGGGACTGAAAACCAGCGCTGGATGTTGGCACTTATCCTATTGGTCTGTGTCAGTATTCAGCATTATGCTGAGACACGACTGGTTTGTGAAAAAATAAATTAGTTTTAGGTAATTGCTTGTTATTTTCCTTTTTTGAATTGTATGTTTCTTTTTTTGCAAATAAAGTATGTCTATGTCTATGTATTTACCAATGTATTCTTCATGTCCCTATAAAACGAGAGTAAAGATTGATAGATAGCCCGAAGAATTGCGTCTTGTAGTGGCAATGGGCAGGACACATTGTGTGAATATCGACTGACAATGGGACCGAAAAGATCTGAAGTAGCAGTCACGAACTTGCAGCGTTGGCCGATCTCTCAAAAAATGATGGTCAGAGGAAGTTACTGGATGCAGAGAGCGAAGGTCCGGTCGTTGTGGCAAGGTTTGAAGCCTAAGTCCAGCAGTAGACGTCTATAGGCTGATGATGACGATCTAAATATTTGTTCCAGGTATACGATAATTTAAGAGTGGTAGATCCAGATTTTGAATGCAAAGTGTCTCCTGTGGAAGGTGATATAGCAGAATTAGGACTTGGCCTCAACGATAATGATGAAAGAAAAATCATTGAAGAGGTACCATTCAAACTACCAGATTTTTTTAACACTAAGTCTAGTTGACCCGAGTAACCTTGCGTCGCTATAAAAGAAAGCAGATTTGCCCATATAAAATCTTTCTGGTCAATTTTACACTGTGGTTTACATTTTTGATGTATCAACGAAGGTTTAGTTATATAATATCAAATAAGATATTTTGTAACGAAAACTTTTCAAATACAAGCTTTTAAGAACCTGGATATCATGTAGCAGTAGAATGCTGGCTGATACAAGTATAACGAGAATTCAATCCAGACTTTGAAAATCTTATACACAGTAGTTTCATTTATTTCAGGTGAATGTTATATTCCATGCGGCTGCAACGACCAGATTCCAAGAGCCTCTGAAGAAAGCTACACTCATCAATGTCAGGGGAACGAGAGAGGTGCTAAAATTGGCACAACGCTGCCAGAAACTTAGGTAAAATTTCTCTGAACTTTTGCACGATGCGTAGATTCTTTTTTTTTTTTTTTTTTTTTTTTTTTTTTTTTTTTTTTTTTTTTTTTTAGTTGGAGGAAATCACCGGATCCCCGCCCGCCCCGCGGGCGGGGTATGTGGGAGTTGAACCGCACTAAAACCTCCAACCGCTCACACTCAGCGTCCGAACCCCGGCTGAGGCCAGAACCCAGCACGGGGTTTGGAGGGACGGCGCGACGCGTTACGCCATCGGCACACTTTCCCGTCGCTCCGTCCCCGGACGCCGAACCGGTAGCCGCCGGCGAATACGGCCACCGGCTCTCTCGGTCGACGGGCTATCCGAAGCCCGCCAAGATGGCTGGACCGCGTGTCACCCTCCCACGGAATACCCCGCTGGGTCAGAACCAGCGTGGGTCGGGGAGCGCGGTCCGCCATCCCCCGGATGCTCTGACGCAAGGGCGTGTTGAGCGAGACACGACACCTTCTTGGGTCCCCGCTCGCACTCGCATGCGTTGGGGACCCGAAACTCTTAGGGGGCCAGAATCCGGGCGAGATCCCGGTCCCGACCCCCTGCTCGACGGCGGCGGGTTGGCAAGTTGAGAGCGGCGTATAGCCTCTCTCTCGCAGCCCCCGCCACCTGCTTCTGCGAGATGGTGGACTCGCAGAAGTCGAGCATCGCCTTCCAAGACTCGTCGCTCTCGAGCATCGACGCCGCGACACCCGGGAGCGACAAGTCTGGACCTATTTGTTGGACCAGGACACAGCGCTGCCTCTCCCATGCGGGGCAGCGCGCGAGCGTATGCTCCGGTGTGTCCTGGTCACATCCCACGCAATGATGGCACCTCGCCGTCGGCTCGGCCTTGATCCGGTGCAGATACCGACCGAAGCACCCGTGCCCGGTCAGCATCTGCACCATCCAAAAGGTGAGGCGTCCTTCGCCACGACCCACCCAATCATCTAAGATCGGGCGGATCGCCTCGACGGTCCGTAGACCCCATGTGGGGTTAGCGAGACGTCGCTTCCACGCTTCGGTCACGGACCGCCGAGATTGGACCTTCCTATCGCGAACAGCTTCCCGCAGGGGACGCACCACGCCCCGGGCGCGGAGGTCGCATCGCCAGCGATAGTCGCCAGCGAGCGCCTCCGCCTCCAACTCCCAAGGCGGCGTCCCCGCCAGCACGCATGCCGCCTCAAAAGCGACGGTGCGGTACCCGCGGATGGCCCTAATAGCTACGATGCGCTGTGGCCGACGCAGGAATCGGGCGACATGTCTTCGCACCCGTGCGTCGGCCCAGACGGGCGCACCGTATAGGGCCATCGATCGCACCACCCCCGCATAGAGGCGGCGCACAGCGTGGCTGGGCCCCCCGACATTCGGGAGCAACCGACCGAGTTGGCCGGCCGTCCTCATCAGTCGGGGGACCAGGTTCGCGAAGTGGGCCTGGAAGGTCCAACGGCTATCCAACACGAGGCCGAGGTACTTCAGCTGCACCCCGACCTCAATCTGGACGCCTCCAACCATTATCTGGGCGTCGATTGGTGGCGCTGCCCTAGCCCCGTGGAACCACAGGGCCTGGGATTTGTGCAGCGCCACGTCGAGGCCCAGCCTCCTTATTTTGCCGACGACGAGGGCCACCCCCGCTGTGGCAAGACGGGCAGACTCCCGGAAGTCATCCCCCCGGGCCACGACCAAAGTGTCGTCCGCGTAGCAGATAACGCTAAGGCCCGGGAGGAGGGCGCCCCTCAGCACCCAGTCGTACCCGATATTCCACAGTAGAGGTCCAAGAACGGACCCCTGTGGAACACCGCGCACGACCTGGAACCGGTGCAAGGTCCCACCGTACCCGGCACACATGACCGACCTGGCCTCCAGGTAGGAGCCGACCAGCCGGCGGAGATAGAGGGGCACTCCATGCCTCTCCAGTGCCCCCCCAATCACGGACCAGGGCAGGGTGTTGAAGGCATTGGCGATGTCGAGCGACACCGCCAAGGCCACCCCACCCTGGGAGACGGCCTCCTCCGAGAGGGCCCGGACACGTAGAATTGCGTCTACGGTCGAACGACCCTCCCGGAAGCCGTACTGCTCCGCCGACAGATCGGGTCCAACCCCGACCAGGTGCTGAACGATGCGGGCGGCCAGAACGCGTTCCAGCAATTTGCCCACCTCGTCCAGCAGCACGATGGGACGGTAACCGGCGGCTGATTCCGCCGGGCGCCCCTCCTTACGTAGGAGGACCAGTCTGCCCGTCCTCCAGAGCGAGGGAAACCGTCCCGACTCCAGGCAAGAATTGAACAGCCTGAGGAGTCGGTCCCCTAGGGCATTGATGGCCAAGGCCAGGACCCGGCCGTGGATGCCGTCCGGGCCGGGGGCCGTGTCTTTCGCGCTCATTTTGACCACGGCCACATGGAGCTCATCTCTCGTGATGTGAGGCACCTCAGCAGTGGCTTCACCGCCGGTGTGATCCGGCGTCTCACCCATAGCAGGCGGAGTAAATCCGGCCTGCTCCTGCGGGAACAGCGCCGAGACGATGTCCCGCAGCTGCTGAGGCGGGAGACGCTCGGTCAGGGGAGGCGCCCACGGACGCAACTTTCCACGCACTGTTTTGTACGGGCGTCCCCACGGGTCCTCGTCGAGCGTCTCCAAGAGAGCCTCCATGTTCCTCTCCTTGGCCTGCTTGATGGCCAGCCGCATGGCGCTCCTCGCTTCCGCGTATTCGCCATACAGCCGGGCTTCCTCCTCCGCGAACGCGACGGGATCGTCGCGACGCGCGAGGATGCGGCGGCGATGCCGGGCGCACCGGCGCCTCGCCCGGACGCATACAGCACGAAGCTGCGCTATCTCGGGCGACCACCAGTACGCCGACTTACTCGGAGGCCGAGGGCCGACCCGAGGCATCGACGCATCGCTAATGCGGTGCATCGCGTCCCGGAGCCACTGCGCCTCGACCTCCACATCCACGGGATGTGGACGCATGGGCGTCCACGCCGCCACAGTGGAAGCTTCCATCAAGCGCTCCTTGTCCAGGAGCTTCAATGCCCACCTGGGGAATGACCGGGGTGCAGTCCCCTGGGCGACCGCGGTTGGCGCAGAGGCGGAGAGGTCGAACCGGATGTACCTGTGATCCGACAAGGATTCCGCCTCCACTAGCACTTCCCAACCGCGGATGCGTTGTGCGATGGCAGAGCTCGCGAACGTCACGTCCACGATGGACTCGCCCTGCCACCGCACGCAAGTCGCGACCGACCCTCTGTTCATGATACAGAGTCCGGCCGCGACCGCCCACTCTTCCAACAGCCTACCCCGAGCGTTCGAGCGGAGGGAACCCCAAGCGACAGATTTCGCGTTGAGGTCCCCCGCAAGTATCACTGGACGGGGGGCGGAGCGCTGAGTGATCGCTCCGATCCCGTCCAGGAACTGCTCAAACTCGCGAGTAGGCCGATTTGGAGAGAAATACACCCCGATCACGACGGTATCTTCTATCTTCACCGCGACGAACCCGGGTCCCCTGGCCACCATTTCCAGGGGGGGATCGCCGCGGTCCTCTTGATGTGTATGGCCGCCAAGCCGCACTCGTCCCCGAACCAGCAGTCATCTGCCGGGGGAACAAAGTACGGCTCCGCGACCACCGCTATGTCGATTGACCACTCCGCCATGCTCTGGACCAGCATGTCCTGAGCCCTGGCGGAGCGGTTCAAATTCCCTTGGAGGAAGCGACGGGTGCAGTCCATTACGGTTGGACCACATCCATCGCTCCCTCCCTTCCTCCATCGCCCCCGCCTTCGGGCGCACTAGGCGCCACGGCGGGGTCTGAAACGTCGGCCGGTACTCCCCCGGCCGATCTCTTCTGTTGGCGCCGCTTGCTCTTGCGGCGCCTGTTGCGTTCAGTGTTAGCACCGGATGGGGAGCAGGCTTTGCCTCCCGCCCGGTGATCGGCCCTGCGCCCGGCCGCCGCGCACAAGGCGCAGTGCGGGGCAGCCGAGCACACGGCCGCTTTGTGTCCGGCTTGACCGCAGCGGAAACACAGTCCGCTGCGGTCGACAGTGCTGGTGCACCTGGCGATACTGTGCCCCGTGCCAAAGCACTTGAGGCATCGCCAGGCGCGTGGCTCCAGCAGCCGCACGTGGGCTGCAACCCAGCCCACGCGTAGCCTGCCGGGATCCCCTGCTGGCCTTCCGGGCGGAGGAGTAGCCAGGGAGTTGGCGGTCTCAACCGGACACCGCACCCACACGGAGCTGGCCCCGGTGTAGCCTCGGCGAAGCTCGCCTACGGCTACGTTCTCCGGGGCGCATTTGCCCTGGGCAGCGATGGCCGCCACCACCTCCTCCCTGGTGGTGCAGTCGTCCAGGCCGGTCACCCGCAATTCGGCCATTTTGACCGGCCTGTGCACCTTCACCTCTTCCTCCGGCCAGACAGCCCGGAGGCCCGACGCTAGACGGTCCGCGACGTCGCCACTGTCGGCGCCGGGACACTCCAGCAATCGGGCCCCGTTGGCTGTATGCCGGATACGGAGGCCGTCCTCCGCCCCTATCTCTGCCAAGTCAATAGCCGCGCGCGCTTTCGCCATGACGTCGGGGTAATTTAACCCCTTCGCCTGGCCGGCCGGCAGCAGTGTGACCACCACTGCAGCCCGCCTTGGCGCGCGCGGCTTCTTCTTGGCCTTTTTGGCCTTCTTCTTTCCGGCGGCGGGTGCTCGACCCGGTTGGGGAGCAGCCACGGCCGCCGGAGTCCCATTCGTGTTTGGGGCAGCCGGCACTCTCGTGCCCGCTGCCCTCGTTTCAATCGGTGGTGATTGGGTCGGGTTGGCCACGACTCTGGCCCTCTTGGCGCCCCGTTTCACCACCTCGGTCCAGCCCTCATCCATATTCGGTGGGGGTGGAGGAAGTGGACGGGGCTGTGGGGATGGCGTGGCGGTTTTAGCTCCGCCATCTCCTTTCTTTTTCTGGTTTTTGGCCCGGGTCGGACCGGTTGGTGCCGGACCAGGGCGCGCCTCCGGCGGGGCGAGAGCGACGGGACGCTGCGCAGGTGCTGTGGCACCGCGCAGGGCCGCAAGTTCGGCCCTGAGTTCGGCAATCTGTTTGCCGAACTCCGCCGTCAGCTCTCGTCTGACGCGGGCAGCCACCTCCTCCGGGGACTCGGCGGTCTGCTGCACCCTGCCTCTCGGCGACGCGAGCCGCTTCCCTTTTTGCCCCGGCGGGCACCCACTATCGGCCTCCCCGGACCGCGTCGGCGTCTTTGCCGGCGGTGGCGGAGGAAGAAGAGGCGGTGTAGCCCGCGCCTTTCGTGGGCCACGCGCCGCTCCGCGCTCAGCCTCGGCCTGTTCATAGGCCGCCAGTTTCCCTCTGAGGAGGGCCACCTCGGCCGTCGCCCTCTCTAAATCGGTCCGCAGCGCGGCGTCCCGGCTGATGGCCGCCGAGACGACAGGCATAATCCTGTTGGTGTCGTCGGCCACCCGCCGCCACGCCTGCGAGTAGCTCGGGCGCAGTTTGACGTACCTACTCGTGGCTGCTGCGGCCCGGCGCTTTATCGACTCTAGGACGACGACGGGGCTCTCTGAGAGCTCCCCGTCAGTCGCCTGAGCCGAAGCGAACGACTCCATCGACGGCGCCGGTGAGGCGGAGGTCGTCCGGGGCTCCTTCGTTGTCTCTGAGGTGGTGGTGGCGGCTCGTCTTGTGGGTCCTCGCGGCGTCTCCTCTTCAGAGGAGGCGGACGAAGGCCCACTGCTTTGCGAGGTTCGGCGCGCCGCGGCCTTCCGCTTGCGCCGGCCTCTCCCACCTTGTTCGACAGAGCGGGCATCGCTCGCGACAGTACTCGCGCGCGATGCCCGCCCCGACTCTACGCCAGTGGCATTCTCCGTCACAGGGGCCTGGTCGCCCACCCCTGTGCGGGCTTCAGCGATGGACTCGAAGTCCATCACTCGCCGAGAAGTCGGCGGGAGTAATCGCACTAGTGCGATTACCCCCGGGCACCCAACCTCACGGCCGCTCTCCCGTTGCTGTTTGGCACCACCCGGGGACCACGTGTGGGGTTAGCCTTCAGTGAAGGTGGTCACGCCCACGGACGCCAGCAACGGGGGCCCCCATGCGTAGATTCTATCTCTTTTAAAGTAAGGGAAGGTACTGGAACTCTACCTGCATGAGAGAATTGAACCATCGTGTACCCCCGAGTTTTCATTAAAGTCCAAACCTCGGCTGAGGCCAAAATCTAGCATGGGTTTTACTGTGGTCAGATGAGAATACTTAGAATGTATTGACAGAGTTTCTCCATTCTTTATATTTTATGGAAATCATCAAATGCATCATGAACACTGAAGGTTTAAATATCGCTTGGAGTGTGACATTAAGCCCCTGTTCTTTATATCTCAACACGATTTCAATGGATGCAAACATAAGTCATTTGACAAGCTTCGAAGACCTATGTTCAGCAGTGGATGTCAATGCTTACCAGCACTTCGACAAGCTTCCTCAAATAGATTAGGTTATGACCTGCAGTGGACATGTGCATTAATGTATATTTTCGTTCAGATCGTTCGTGCACGTGTCGACTGCGTTTTCGTTCGCGACTCGGAGCAGGATCGACGGTGACATCGAGGAGCAGTTCTACAGCAGCCCGGTGCCGCCTCACGTCATCATACAACTAGCAGAGACTGTTGATGAAGAACGACTCAATGATATTACTGATGAGTGAGTGCTTGCTAAGACAAATAAACCGAAGCCCAAACACGATCATGTCTTGTACAGGAGTTCCTATGGCTAACTTTCGATTCCAGCATCACATCAGCTCTATTGCTAGTTCAGGGGGAATCTTGCAAACTACATTTGACTTCCCGGTTTTCGATTCATCTGAGATTTTGCACGCGATATACATCTGTGTGCTTCATTAGGACAAAATAACGCTAATCTGGTGATGGATTTGGAAAGTGGTCATAGGAACTCTTATTTTTTTAAACTTCATGCATTCTCTACCAGTCTGCCTTTAGGTCACGGAGTGATGATTGTTGGTAGGCAAGACAAGTCTATCGGAAATAAAAAAATAAACATTGTTAACTTTAAAGCTTAAAAATTAAAAATAAAACATGCTAAGCAAGAGACTCGTCGTGTTTGGACTCGTTTTACTTGTATTAGCTAGCACTCTGGGCAATCTGAAATAAAATTCATGTTGTTTTAATAAATTGTAATGACATATTGTCTACAGATTAATCAAGGACTGGCCCAACACCTACTGCTTTACTAAAGCCATTGCTGAGGATCTGGTGCGGACTCTTGGCAAGGATCTACCAGTGACCGTCGTGAGACCACCTATAGGTAAGCTCTTTACTGACAATATTACTTCTGCAATACACAGTAATTTGTTAATAATGGTATTATAATATAATATATTAAAGGTTACGATAGTCGATGGTCATATACGACCATTAATAAAATTTTATTACAAAAATGAAAACCCGACTTCCATTTCTCAAGCATAGCACAAAAACTACCAGTTAGATCTTTATCAAATTTATATATGAGATTTGAAAATCGTTATATTAATCCTTATCCACATTAACTTGCATTATATTGCCAAGGGTATTTTTTATATAGAAGTATAATACTTTTTTTTACATTCCAATCGGACATTTCGTTGAGAAATTATCACGAGTATAAAGCATCACGAGAGCTGTTTAAATCCCTTTGTGACGCAGACGAATTTGCGCGGGTCAGCTAGTATTATATAAAGTATAGACTAGATGACCTGCACAACTTCGTCTGCGTCACAAAGGGGTTCAAACAGCACTCACAAAATTATTTGCTGTCGCGATATTATTTGCACGGCCCGCGTTGGGTGTATTCATTGCGTTTTATACTCGTGATAACTTCTCAACGAGAAGTCCGATTGGAATAAAACAAAAAGTAATTAACTTCGACATTAATACTCTTGATAATATAATACTTAATTTGGATAAGGATTTTGGATTGATACAGTATCGCCGTTTTGATCCTATATTGTTTTTCAGTGGCTGGTGCCTACAATGAGCCTGCCCCAGGATGGGTAGACAAGAGTTCAGTAATGGGCCCTAGTGGGGTAAGTTAGCCAAAAGTATAAAAAATCCACATAAAAATCATTGACTAGGAGATAGATAATTTTCCAACAAAATAACTCAGGACTGCCTTAGAAAATAACTTTTTTCCATTCCATTTTTATACATACTAACTTGCACTGAATGTAACTATATAAGTTCGGGTGGTTGCGAGCTAAATTTGACAAACTTCCCGGTTACCGATTGAGCTGACATTTTGCACGCAGATGTATATCGCGTGACAATGCAAAAATATGACTAAATGACGTTGATATGCTGATTATGGAATCGGTAGTCATAGGAACTCCTGTACTAAACAAGATAGACCCGTCGTGTTTGTGTTTGTTTTACTTGTATTAGCTAGCACTCTACTACTACATGATATACAGGATCTTAAAAGCTTGTATTATTTTTCAGATACTTCTAAGTGTTGGTATCGGTGCTAATCATGCTTTACTAACAGCTGCTGATACAAAGTTAGCCGTAATGCCTTTGGATTACGTAAACAATGCTTTAATATCTGCAGCGTGGGAAACTGCCCAAAAACAAAGAAATAATGAAGAAATAACTGTATATAATATAAGTAATGCGCAAAATACAATTAAATGGGGTAAGTCCTAGGAGTCCTCTTATTGCAAGATATAAGAAAAAAGTGCCATAACATAACATAACATGTAATGCCATCCCGCATAACCCCGTGCTGGGTTTTGGTCTCAGTAGGACGCTGAATGTTTTTTTATTGCCTTGACGAGCTAACAGACCACCTGGTCGTTAGCGGTTACTGTTGCTCATGGACCTCTGCAATGTCAGGGGACACTGCCTAGCTACCTACGGCCTACCTTTAAGGTGAAAGGTTGGAGGTGCTAGTGCGGTTCAACTTTTACCTATCCGGACATTTCATGACCTCAATGAGTTTCTTTGAAATTAAAATATTTAAGCATAAATTTTTCTTGTTTTAGGCAAGCTCAGTGAGTTTATGAATTCATCTCAAGCTTTCCAATACTGTACACCAAAAGCAGTGTGGTATTGTTTTACGTACGAAACGACCAACAAATTCCTATTTTGGTTTCTGACCTGGTTATTTCATTATATACCAGCGTATGTGGCCGATTTTGTGTTCAATATAACGGGGATGAAGCGACCTGAAGGAATCAAATCGTGAGTACGATGCTTTTACAAGTATTATATTGTCTTGCACTGGTGTAACTATGTAAGTTATGGAATTTTGCGAGATGATTTCGACCAACTTTCCGGTTGAGCTGACATTTTGCACGTAAATGTAAATCGCGTGACAATGCAATAATATGATAAACTAGCTGGCCCACACAACTTCGTCTGCGTCACATAAGGAAATTTTCTCACCGTTTAAACCTTCCCTGGACTTCTACGAATATTTCAAGATTAAAATAAGCCAAATCGGTTCAGTCGTTCTCGAGTTTTAGCGAGACTAACGAACAGCAATTCATTTTTATATATAAGACGGCGCTGATCTGATGATGGATTCGGAAGGCGGTCATAGGAACTCTTATGCTGCACTATCTCCAGTTGAGGCTAAAAACCAGAGCTGAGAATCTACTGGTTTGTGGTGGAAACTTTTATTTTGTATTTTTTTAAGATTTTTATTTTTGTATGTATGGAATAAACTCAAAAAGTACTGGACTGATTTTAATAATTCTTTTACCGTTCGAAATCTAAATTATCAACGAGTAATATAGGCTACAATTTATTTTCAAAAAAATTAGAAATCTTTATGAAAGTATCAAATCTTTGTGACTCAGATGAAGTTGCGCGAGACATCTAGTGACACATAAAGTAATGTCTGTGTCTATGCTAAACAAGATAGACCCGTCTCGTATTAAGTAAAATATAAGGTTACAAATCCATTCATAGGTTTGTTGGAACGAAGTTCCTCATCGCGCGTTATCGAAAGGGGGCTAGACGGAAATTCTTATGAAAAAGTTGTCACGACACTTTTTCTGTTTTAGATGATTATCGCTAGATGGCGCTGTGATCAAAATATTTTATTTAAGTTATTAAATAAAAAAATAAAATTTTATTACAATTCCCTCACTAATTAATTGAAAGGAACTTCGTTCCATCCGGATGTCCCTTGACACCTCTCAAGTTTTTTTTTTCTCATCAAAGTACTCATCAGAACGCTTACTTAGAGCCTTAATACGATGAGGTTATCTTGCTTATTGACGGAGTTTCCCATAGCCACCTTCCAGCTCCATCATCAGACCTTCACATTCATCCTCTATGCAAAGTACTCATCAGGACGCTTCATTAGAGCCTTAATACGATGAGGTTATCTTGCTTATTGACGGAGTTTCCCATAGCCACCTTCCAGCTCCATCATCAGACCTTCACATTCATCCTCTATGCAAAGTACTCATTAGGACGCTTCATTAGAGCCTTAATACGATGAGGTTATCTTGCTTATTGACGGAGTTCCTGTGGCCACCTTCCAGCTCCATCATCAGACCTTCACATTCATCCTCTATGCAAAGTACTCATTAGGACGCTTCATTAGAGCCTTAATACGATGAGGTTATCTTGCTTATTGACGGAGTTCCTGTGGCCACCTTCCAGCTCCATCATCAGACCTTCACATTCATCCTCTATGCAAAGTACTCATTAGGACGCTTCATTAGAGCCTTAATACGATGAGGTTATCTTGCTTATTGACGGAGTTTCCCATAGCCACCTTCCAGCTCCATCATCAAACCTTGACATTCATTTTCTATGCAAAGTACTCATCAGAAAGCTTCATTAGAGCCTTAATACGATGAGGTTATCTTGCTTATTGACGGAGTTTCCCATAGCCACCTTCCAGCTCCATCATCAGACCTTCACATTCATCCTCTATGCAAAGTACTCATCAGGACGCTTCAGTAGAGCCTAAACACGATGAGGTTATCTTGCTTATTGACGGAGTTTCCCATAGCCACCTTCCAGCTCCATCATCAAACCTTGACATTCATTTTCTATGCAAAGTACTCATCAGAACGCTTCATTAGAGCCTTAATACGATGAGGTTATCTTGCTTATTGATTGAGTTCTTGTGGCCACCTTCCAGCTCCATCATCAGACCTTGACATTCATAGGTTTGTTTTTATTCCAGATTCGTGCAAATTTACGAAAAAATCTATAAAAGCAACATACTGTACGGTTACTTTTTGTTGAACCAATGGAATTTTAGGAGCGAGAACATGACAGCTCTTTTTGACAAAATGTCTAAAACTGACAAAATGTTGTTCAATTTTGATGTCAAGAGTATTGATTGGATACATACTCTACTTATTTGGGGTATAGGGTTAAGAAAATATATTGTAAAAGATGGTTTAAAAGATAGTGAATATGGAGTTAGAAAACAAAGATGGCTGATGTTGGCGCATGTGACATTTTACACCATTTTCTTTGGCGTCATAGCTTTATTCTTTTATTTGTGTTATAACATAGTAATGTGTGTGTTTTAATGTTTTTAAATAAAGTCAGTGTGTTTATATTGTGTTTTTTTTATTATGTTACAAATTTTAATAAGTTCTTGATATTTTTTAAAAGTATTTTTTTTTCAAGACTGGCGCAAGACCTACTCATTTGATTTTTTGTCCGACTTCCTTCCTGACCATCGTCTGTACTTTTTTTTTATGTTTGTTCCTCGATAACTTTAGTTTGGGTGGACCGATTTGAATGATTCTGGTGTCAGAAGAAAGGTAATGACAGAACTTAGGTCCCATTTTTTTTTAAAGTTCGAAAAAGAACTTTAGGATCTGTGTTTAAAAATATGTATTTTAATAGTCACAATTGCACGATATCATTATTTTTTTATTTAACGGTTTTATTTAGCTCACCCCGTTTTTTTTATTTATTCTTTATTCTTTTTTCTTTATTTATTCTTCCGTCAAATTTAGTAATTCAAATTTCACCCTCTTCCTTTCAACCGATTAATCTGAAATTTTGTACACACTTTGGATTTTGGTGACAATACAATTATGTTTATTCATTATCATTATAAATTCAAGATGGCGGCCGCTACAAAATGGCGGATAACGTAAGTTTTATCAATCCCATCAATATGGGTATCAAATGAAAGGGTTCAACAAGCAGAATACAATATAATATAAAAAAATTAAATCCAAGATGGCCCTCGCTACCAAATGGCTGATAACAATTTTTTATCAAACTAAAAACTAGAAAATAAAAATAGGTAAAATTGACGACGATTGTAGACAATTGACGTGCCCAACGGTTTTATAATTCCCACGACTGTATCTATTTTATTATTTTTTGGTTTTTAGTACATTTATCTTAAACATTGCAATGTATGTTTAACATAAAAAGTTTTTTACCTATTTTTATTTGCGAATGCGAATATCGAAAAAAAAGTAAAACAACTTGAGAGGTGTCAAGGGACACCCGGATGGAACGAAGTTCCTTTCGATTATTAGTGAGGGAATGATAATAAAATTTTATTTTTTAAGTTATAATTATAAGTTAGTTTAAAACGTCTCTTAGAAAGAGAGAGAGAGAGAGAGACAGACGTTATAAAATATTTTGATCACAGCGCCATCTAGCATTAATCATATAAAACAAAATAAGGAACGTGTTTTAAAAGATTTTGATCACAGCGCCATCTAGCGATAATCATCTAAAACAAAAAAGTGTCGTGACAACTTTTTCATAAGAATTTCCGTCCCGAATTTTTTTTCTTTCAATAACGCGCGATAAGGAACTTCGTTCCAACATGCGAATATTCGCGAATGCGAATGCGAACACCCCTACTACATAGTATAAAACAAAGTCGCTTCACACTGTCTCTATGTATGATTATATCTTTATAACTACGCAACGGATTGTGATGCGGTTGTAATAGATGTCGTGATTCAAGAGGAAGGTTTATGTCTATAATACATCTATACTAATATTATAAAGCTGTAGAGTTTGTTTGTTTGTTTGAACGCGCTATCTCTGAAACTACAGGTCCGATTTCAAAAATTCTTTCACTGTTGGAATGGCCATTTATCGAGGAAGGTTGTAGGCTATATTTTATTTTGAAAAACATTAGGGATCCGTATGAAAATATCGAATTTGTAAGACAAGGTGTATTATCGAATACTTATTTATGCGTACGCTGCAAAAACTAGTGACAATAGAACAAAATGATGTACTACGGGTTTCTAGGTCTTAGTAAGACTTACAAAAAAGTCCGCGAAAGCATATATATAACTATAATAGTTTAGTCACGACAACTGCTTTTATGTTCAAAACAAAATTAATTCGTCCGAGAAATGAATTTAACGTTACATTAGTATTGTTATATTAATCCTTATCCAAATTAAGTATTATGTTATCAAGAGTATTAATTTAAAAGTAAATAACTTTTTGTTTTATTCCAATCGGACTTTTCGTTGAGAAGTTATGACGAGTATAAAACGCAAAAAAATATACTCAACGCGATCCGCGCAAATAACAACATTGCGAGTACTGTTTGAACCCCTATGTGACGCAGATGAAGTTGCGGGGGTCATCTAGTGTATGATATAGTAGAGAAACACTGATCATTTTAGAAGACCATCACCTTTCATTTGACACAAGAATCATTGTAATCGGTCGGTAAAAAAATACCGACGATTTGAGTCCTCCATCCTCCATTTTGGAAGTCATCAAAACAGGTCGAATTGAAAATAATCTTCGACAACCCTGCAGTGAATTATTAGATTTTAATGTTTTTAAATATTAATAAGGTTTTGATTAAATTAAATTACGTATCATTTTTCAATTAAAGTATAAAAATGGATTCAAATAAAATGTGCCATCAATCATAAAATTAACAGTACATTGCTAGGACGTTTTACATCGCGTAAGTAGTTTCTGACCAACTTCCAAATAATTTATTTTAAAGAAAACTTTTTATATACAAGCTTTTAAGATCTTGGATATCATATAGAGTGTTAGCTAATACAAATAAAATGAGCCCAAACACGACGGGTCTATCAAATGGGACGGGTGCTAAACATAGCACAAGAGTTCCTATGACCTTCTGAATCCTCAGATCAGCGCCATTTTGTCATATTATTGCATTGTCACGTGTGCAAAATGTCAGCTCAATCGGACACCGGAAAGTTTGTTTGCACGATTCCATCCGAATTTACATAATATATTATTATACATGGTTGTAGCAGGTCCTATTCCAAACTATATATAATTGATTTAAAATTAGATGTGGACACATACATTTTGAATGTCAAAAATAAAATAAAAAAGTACTACCAACAGTTCGCTAAAATTACGCCTCCGTCCTGAGAAGAACCGGCGCAAGAAACTCAGCGGGCATGTCTCTTTTTATATCGTTGTACAATGTTTTTGTTTTTCACAAATGTATCAATTGCAACGGCCCGAGACGAGCACCTGATTCCCATTTTGTGCTGTCATTTATATAATCATTAAGTTTATAATATGCTTTATGGAATAGCCGTTCTTTAATAACTCTCTTAAACCTATTTATAGGCAATGTTTGAATCCACCCTGTATTATGTATGTAATGAATAATTCTAATAGAAACTTTGAATATTGTCAATTTAATTTACAGTAATAGTCGAAGTTATTTTTTTCCTTAATTACTTTTTAATTAACTATGAATATGTTTATTTCATTTATTACATTTTGATCACGCTGAAAAACACCCAGCATAGCCCTCTCCATTGCTCTCTGAGTGACTCTGAGTCGTCTTATAAGACCCAGAACGACTTTCGTCTTGTGGACGAAAAAACTTTCCGAAGCTTCCCGAACGCTGTCTACCTGAGTTGGATTCGTGGCTTGATCTTCATCGAAGTTGGACCTACCTAGTCGGACAGTTTGTCCCATGTATACGTATTCGTCGACAACTTCGAGCGCAGAGTCTCCGGTAGTTATTGCAGAAGGTGCGACATGGACATTTGAAATGAATTTCGTCTTGTCCATGTTCATTTTGAGACCCACTTTCAAGAAGACTCTGCTGAGATCGTTGATCATTGTAGGGACTTCTGCTGCGTGATCAAATCAAAAATGAGGAGATCCGCAGAAGGAACAATGCTACCGATATAGCCCAAAGTATTGCGTCTTTGAAGTGGCAATGAGCGGGACATATTGTGCGAAGAACTGATGGCCGACAGCACACGACCGGTTATTGTGGCAACGTTTGGGGGAGACCTATGCCCTAAAGTGGACGTCTATTGGCTGATGATGATGATAATTAAATTTTATTTACTACAGAATGGACCCCGCGTTAGCCTTGGAGATCGAACATATCTCTCGTCAAAAAAATGTGGAAAAAGAAGCTCTCCGTGGAGTGTCAGACATACGGGGTTTCTACAGCGGGAGTACGGCACTCGTCACTGGAGGGACGGGGTTCATAGGGAAACAACTTGTAGAGAAACTACTGAGGTAAGTTCGAGAGAGAAGCTCTCCGTGGAGTGTCAGACATACGGAGCTTCTACAGCGGGAGTACGGCACTCGTCACTGGAGGGACGGGGTTCATAGGGAAACAACTTGTAGAGAAACTACTGAGGTAAGTTCGAGAGAGAAGCTCTCCGTGGAGTGTCAGACATACGGAGCTTCTACAGCGGGAGTACGGCACTCGTCACTGGAGGGACGGGGTTCATAGGGAAACAACTTGTAGAGAAACTACTGAGGTAAGTTGGAGAGAGAAGCTCTCCGTGGAGTGTCAGACATACGGAGTTTCTACAGCGGGAGTACGGCACTCGTCACTGGAGGGACGGGGTTCATAGGGAAACAACTTGTAGAGAAACTACTGAGGTAAGTTCGAGAGAGAAGCTCTCCGTGGAGTGTCAGACATACGGAGCTTCTACAGCGGGAGTACGGCACTCGTCACTAGAGGGACGGGGTTCATAGGGAAACAACTTGTAGATAAACTACTGAGGTAAGTTCGAGAGAGAAGCTCTCCGTGGAGTGTCAGACATACGGGGCTTCTACAGCGGGAGTACGGCACTCGTCACTGGAGGGACGGGGTTCATAGGGAAACAACTTGTAGAGAAACTACTGAGGTAAGTTCGAGAGAGAAGCTCTCCGTGGAGTGTCAGACACACTATAAAATTGCTACTAAGTTTTTAAAATCTCAAACCACTGAAGAATATTTTAATTATTTTGGGGAAAAACTACTAGTCACTGGGCTAATTAGTGACCGAGGTCTTCAAGTAATTAAATTAATATTGAATAATTCCGGCCACATTTTTTATTAGTTTTATTACATAACTAGGTGCCCCGCATGGGAGCAGCAGCGGTGTGTCCTGGTCCGACAAATAGGACCGGACTTGTCGCTCCCGGGCGTCGTGGCATCGATGCTCGGGAGCGACGAGTCCTGGAAGGCGATGCTCGACTTCTGCGCAGAAGCAGGCGGCGTCGTGGGCGAGGGAGATATTCCTCCCTCCGCCCAGCGATTGCACGACGCCGCCGTCGAGCAAGGGGTCAGAACCGGAATCTCGCCCGGACTCTGGCCCCTTAAAAGGTTCGGGTCCCCAACGCATGCGAGTGCGAGCGGGGACCCAAGAAGGTGTCGTGTCTCGCTCAGCACGCCCTTAGCGTTAGAGCATCCGGGGGATGGCGGACCGCGCTCCCCGACCCACGCTGGTTCTGACCCAGTGGGGTATTCCGTGGGAGGGTGACACGCGGTCCAGCCATCTTGGCGGGCTTCGGATAGCCCGCCGACCGAGAGAGCCGGTGGCCGTATCGCCGGCGGCTGCCGGTTCGGCGTCCGGAGGGGGCGGCGCGACGGGAAAGAGTGCCTTGGGCGTAACGCGTCGCGCCGTCCCTCATAACCCCGTGCTGGGTTTTGGCCTCAGCCGGGGTTCGGACGCTGAGTGTGAGCGGTTGGAGGTTTTAGTGCGGTTCATCTCACACATACCCCGCCCGCGGGGCGGGCGGAGATCCGGTGATTTCCTCCAACTAAAAAAAAAAAAAAAAAAAAAAAAAAAAAAAAAAAAAAACATAACTAGGTGATCCGCGCAACTTCGTCTGCGTCACAGAGTGATACAACATAGCCTATAGCCTTCCTCGATAAATGGACTTTCCAATAGTGAAATAATTTTTCAAATCGGACCAGTAGTTCCTGAGATGAGCGCGTTCAAACAAACAAACTCGTCAGCTTTTTAATATTAGTAAAGATATATATTATCTCTTTTTAGGTCATGCGACGTCAAGCGTATCTACATATTAATGCGTTCAAAAAAAGTTTATTCAACGCAAGACAGACTCCAGAAACAATTTAAAGATCCAGTAAGTATTTACCGATGTATTCTTCATGTCCCTGTTCATGTATTAAACGTAAGTGAAAATTGATAGATAGCGCGAGATTAGCGTCTTTGTAGTGGCAATGGGCAGGACACACAATGGGGCCGAACAGTTCTGAAGTAGCGGCCACAAACGGAGAGGCGCAGCGTAGGCCGATCTCCGAAAAGATGGACCGATGATCTGGTCAGGGTCGCGGGAAGTCACTGGATACAGACAACGCCGAACCGGTCGTTGTGGCAAGGTTTGAGGGAGGCCTAAGTCCAGCAGTGGACGTCTATAGGCTGAAAATGATGATCTAAATATTTGTTCCAGCTATACGATAATTTAAGAGTGGTAGATCCAGATTTTGAATGCAAAGTGTCTCCTGTGGAAGGTGATATAGCAGAATTAGGACTTGGCCTCAACGATAATGATGAAAGAAAAATCATTGAAGAGGTACCATTCAAACTACCTGATTTTTTTTAACACTAGTTGACCCGAGTAACCTTGTGTCGCTATAAAAGAAAGCCCTGTAGATTTATCTTTCTGGTCAATTTTACACTTTGGTTTTCATTTTTGATGTATCGACGAAGGTTTAGCTATATAATATCAAATAAGATATTTTGTAAAGACAACTTTTCAAATACAAGCTTTTAAGATCCTGGATATCATGTAGCAGTAGCGTGCTAGCTAATACAAGTAAAACGCACCGAAACACGACGGGTCTATCTTACTTAGCATTCTTTTTTTTTTCAATTGGAGAAAGTCACCGGACACGCGGGGCTGGTGGGATATGAGGGAGTTGAACCTCACTAAAACTTCCAACACCACTCACACTCAGCGTCCGAACGCCCGCTGACGCTAGAACTCAGAACGGGGTTATGAGGGACGGTGAGACGCGTTACGCTCTCGGCACTCTTTCCCGTCGCGCATCTTATTTATCATAAGAGTGCCCTTACAAATTCATCATCAGGTCAGCGCGTCGCATCCGCGTACAAAACGTCAACTCAATCGGAAACCCGGAAGTTTGTCAAATTTAACTCGCAAGATTCCACCCGAACATACTTACATCCAGTGCAAAGCTTGTAAAAAATAGGGATCTTTAATAAAGTCCAATAATGTAACAAAGTTGCAGGTAAAATAATTTAAAAGCAATAATAAACTTATATTCTTCATCATGTGCTATTTCCCCAAGGGTCAAAGGACCTAAACAATCAAAAATCAATTTGACGAAGTCTCCAATTGCGTGGTTAGGATCGGCCGCGACCAAGCGTCGCCATATTTCCCTTGGCTGTCACAATTTCAAGCACCGTGAAGAATCCAATCCAGACTTGAAAATCTTATACACATTAATTTTATTTATTTCAGGTGAATGTTATATTCCATGCGGCTGCAACGACCAGATTCCAAGAGCCTCTGAAGAAAGCTACCCTCATCAACGTCAGGGGAACGAGAGAGGTGCTAAAAGTGGCACAACGCTGCCAGAAACTTAGGTGACATTTCTCTGAACTTTTGCACGATGCGTAGATTTTACCCCTTTTAAAGTAGAGAGAAGGTACTGGAACTCTACCTGCATGAGAGAATTGAACTATCGTGAGTAGTAGAACTAAGCTGAGGCCAAAATCTAGCATGGGTTTCACTGTGGTCAGGTGAGAATACTTAGGATGTATTTACAGGGTATCTCCATTCTTTATATTTTATGGAAAGCATCAAATGCATAAGTCAACCGATTTGCCGAACACTGAAGGTTTAAATATCGTTTGGAGTGTGACATTAAGCCCTTGTTCTTTATATCCCAAAACGATTTCAATGGATGCAATCCTAAATCATTTGACAAGCTTCGAAGACCTATGTTCAGCAGTGGATATCAATGCACACCAGCACTTCGACAAGCTTTCTCAAACAGATTAGGTTATGACCTGCAGTGGACGTGTGCATTAATGTATATTTTAATTCAGATCGTTCGTGCACGTGTCGACTGCGTTTTCGTTCGCGACTCGGAGCAGGATCGACGGAGACATCGAGGAGCAGTTCTACAGCAGCCCGGTGCCGCCTCACGTCATCATACAACTAGCTGAGACTGTTGATGAAGAACGACTCAATGATATTACTGATGAGTGAGTGCTTGCTAAGACAAATAAAACGAAGCCCGAAGACGATCATGTCTTGTACCTACAGAAGTTCCTATGGCTAACTTTCGATTCCAGCATCACATCAGCTCTATTGTTAGTTCAGGACGAATTTTGCAAACTACATTTAACTTCCCGGTTTTCGATTCATCTGACATTTTGCACGCGATATACATCTGTGTGCTTCATTAGGACAAAATAACGCTAATCTGGTGATGGATTCGGAAAGTGGTCATAGGAACTCTTATGTATTTAAACTTCATGCACAAAAGAGTGTACATAGGCGGACTTAATGCCATAGGCATTCTCTACCAGTCTACCTTTAGGTCATGGAGGCAAAACAAGTCTATCGGACATAAAAAATGAACATTGTTAACTTTAAAGCTTAAAAATTAAAAATAAAACATGCTAAGCAAGTAAGACTTGTCGTGTTTGGAATCGTTTTACTTGTATTAGCTAGCACTCTGGGCAATTTGAAATAAAATTCATGTTGTTTTAATAAATTTAATGACATATTATCTACAGGTTAATCAAGGACTGGCCTAACACCTACTGCTTTACTAAAGCCATTGCTGAGGATCTGGTGCGGACTCTTGGCAAGGATCTACCAGTGACTGTCGTGAGACCACCTATAGGTAAGCTCTTTACTGACAATATTACTTCTGCAATACACAGTAATTTGTTAATAATGGTATAATAATAATATAATATATTGATGGTTACGATAGTCGATGGTCATATATGACCATTAATAAAATTTTATTACAAAAATGAAAACCCGACTTCCATTTCTCAAGCATAGCACAAAAACTACCAGTCAGATCTTTATCAAATTTATATGAGATTTGAAAATCCTTATCCACATTGACTTGCATTATATTACCAAGGGTATTTTTTATATAGAAGTATAATACTCTTTTTTTTCATTCCAATCGGACATTTCGTTGAGAAATTATCACGAGTATAAAGCATCACGAGTGCTGTTTAAATCCGTTAATGACGCAGACGAATTTGCGCGGGTCAGCTAGTATTATATAAAGTATAGACTAGATGACCTGCACAACTTCGTCTGCGTCACAAAGGAGTTCAAACAGCACTCACAAAATTATTTGCTGTCGCGATATTATTTGCACGGCCCGCGTTGGGTGTATTCATTGCGTTTTATACTCGTGATAACTTCTCAACGAGAAGTCCGATAGGAATAAAACAAAAAGTAATTCACTTCTACATTAATACTCTTGATAACATAATACTTAATTTTGATAATGATCGTGGACTGATACAGTATGGCCGTTTCGATCCTATATTGTTTTGCAGTGGCTGGTGCCTACAATGAGCCTGGCCCAGGATGGGTAGATAAGAGTTCAGTAATGGGCCCTAGTGGGGTAAGTTAGCCAAAAGTATAAAAAATCCACATAAAAATCATTGACTAGGAGATAGATAATTTTCCAACAAAATAACTCAGGACTGCCTTAGAAAATAACTTTTTTCCATTCCATTTTTATACATACTAACTTGCACTGAATGTAACTATATAAGTTCGGTTGGTTGCGAGCTAAATTTGACAAACTTCCCGGTTACCGATTGAGCTGACATTTTTCACGCAGATGTATATCGCGTGACAATGCAAAATTATGACAAAATGGCGCTGATCTGATGATGGAGTCGGTAGTCATAGGAACTCCTGTACTAAACAAGATAGACACGTCGTGTTTGGGCTCGTTGGGCTACTAAGCTTGTATTATTTTTCAGATACTTCTAAGTGTTGGTATCGGTGCTAATCATTCTTTACTAACAGCTGCTGATACAAAGTTAGCCGTAATGCCTTTGGATTACGTAAACAATGCTTTAATATCTGCAGCGTGGGAAACTGCCCAAAAACAATTCAATTCAATTCAATTCAATTCATTTATTTGTGATATACAGGTTATTATTACAAAGAAATAACGAAGAAATAACTGTATATCATATAAATAATGCGCAAAATACAATTAAATGGGGTAAGTCCTAGGAGAGTGGGAGTGAGTGTTATTTACTTGGCACCGCTGCGATCTTCCACGGTTCGCTTCAAAAGATCAGTTTTGCCCCGTAGGTACCATTCCGATTTGGAATGGACTCCCGTCCTCGGTGTTCCCGGAGCGCTATGACATGTCCCTCTTTAAACGAGGTTTAAGAAAAGTGCTGTATGGGTAGGTGATAGATAACGGACCCTCATTGCCCTGGCATTGAAGAGGTTCATGAGCGACGGTGACCACTTACCATCAGGTGGGCCGTACGCTCGTTTACCTATCTTGCAATAAGAAAAAAGCGCCATAAAGCGCAACGTGTCATGCCATCCCGCATTACCCCGTGTTGGGTTTTGGTCTCAGTAGGACGCTGAATGTTTTTTTATTGCCTTGACGAGCTAACGGGCCACCTGATCGTAAGTGGTTACCATCGCTCATGGACCTCTACAATGTCAGGGGACATTGCCCCGCTACTTACGACCTACCTTTGAGGACTTTCAAGTGAACGGTTGGAGGTGCTAGTGCGGTTCAACAATTATTTATTCTGTTATTCCATCCGGACAGTTCATCATCTCAATGAGTTTCTTTGAAATTAAAATACTTAAGCATAAATTTTTCATGTTTTAGGCAAGCTCAGTGAGTTTATGCATTCATCTCAACTTTTCCAATACGCTACACCTAAAGCAGTGTGGTATTGCTTTGCGTATGAAACGTCTAACAAATTCCTATTTTGGTTTCTGACCTGGCTATTTCATTATATACCAGCGTATGTGGCTGATTTTGTGTTCAATATAACGGGGATGAAGCGACCTGAAGGAATCAAATCGTGAGTACGATGCTTTTACAAGCATTATATTGACTTGCATTGGTGTAAGTTCCGGTGGAATTTTGCCAGTTGAATTTGACAAACTTTCCGGTTTCCGATTGAGTTGACATTTTGCACGTAGCTGTATATCGCGTGACAATGCAATAATATGATAAAATGGCGCTGATCTGATGATGGATTCAGAAGGTGGTCATAGGAACTCTTATGCTGCACGGCCAGTTGAGGCTAAAAACCAGAGATAAGTCTCGAGTGGTTTGTGGTGGAAAGTTTTATTTTGTATCTTTTTTGTATAGTTTGTTCCAGTGTTTCCATCTACACTTATAGAGCAAGAGCTCGAGAAGTAGACCTCTATTTTACCCATCTTTAGTACCGTACATCTTAAAGCCACTACAACCCAAACTTGATAATTGGCCATCGTTCATACCTGTGTTAGGAGCATGTACTGACAAGTTCTCAGCCTTTATAAAATAACGAAGGTCCGGGGTTCACGAGCTCTTAGACCATAATAATAAATAGAGGAAAGATTTTTATTTTTGTATGTAACGAATAAACTCAAAAAGTAATGGACTGAAATTAAAAATTCTTTCACCGTTCGAAAAATTATTCGAATTAGAGAGAGATCCTTATGAAAATATCAAATCTTTGTGACTCAGACGAAGTCGCGCGAGACAAGAAATATCTGTGTCTATACTAAGCAAGACCCCGTATAACGTAAAGTATAAGGTTGCAAATCCAATCAAAGGTTTGTTTTTATTCCAGATTTGTGCAAATTTACGAAAAAATCTATAAAAGCAACACACTGTACGGTTACTTTTTGTTGAACCAATGGAATTTTAGGAGCGAGAACATGGCCGCTCTTTTTGACAAAATGTCTAAAACTGACAAAATGATGTTCAATTTTGATGTCAAGAGTATTGATTGGATGCATACTCTATTTATTTGGGGTATAGGGTTAAGAAAATATATTCTAAAAGATGGACTAAAAGATAGTGATTATGGAGTTAGAAAACAAAGATGGCTGATGTTGGCGCATGTGACATTTTACACCATTTTCTTTGGCGTCATAGCTTTATTCTTTTATTTGTGTTATAACATAGTAATGTGTGTGTTTTAATGTTTTTAAATAAAGTATGTGTGTTTATATTGTGCTTTTTTTATTCTGTTACAAATTTTAATAAGTTCTTGATATTTTTTAAAAGAATTTTTTTTTTTCAAGACTGGCGCAAGACCTACTCATTTGATTTTTTGACAGACTTCCTTCCTGACCATCGTCTGTACTTTTTTTTT
This sequence comes from Trilocha varians, assembly GCA_030269945.2. Lineage (NCBI taxonomy): Eukaryota > Metazoa > Arthropoda > Insecta > Lepidoptera > Bombycidae > Trilocha > Trilocha varians. The sequence goes on along the minus strand of AP028278.1, from coordinate 12,504,535 downwards.
ATGTATATTTCCTCGATAACATTAGTTTGGGTGAACCGATTTGACGTTGACGTGACGTTTGCAACAACGTTGAAATATCGAGATAACTCAATTAAATATCGTGGTAAGAACCCGTTGAAAATGCATGATTAAAGATTCCAAAGATTTTTTCCGCAAACTTGAGCTAAAGTCTCGTTTTCCCCGAAATTTCGCTCAAAGATCTCGAAAATGACGAAACGAAAATAAATGGCGGACGAATGTTTTTATTTATTTACTAGCTGCACCGCGCAACTTCGTCTGCGCCGAAAAAATAAGAAAAAAATTTAGGGGTGCACTACCCCTAACATTTAGGGGGATGAAAAATAGATGTTGGCCGATTCTCATAGATACCGGATAAGCACAAAAAATTTCAACAAAATCGGTCAAGCCGTTTCGGAGGAGTTCAAGTTCGAACACCGTGACACGAGAATTTTATATATTAGATTTTTAGAAAAAGTTGCACCAACAGAGTAAACATCAAATCAAACATAGTACTTAAATTATCCAATGAGCACTAGGCAACTATGCCTAATCCCTCTTCTGAGGAGACCTGAGCCCAACAGTGGACAGTAATGGGTTGGTACAGGTACTTAAATTATAATCGTGAGTTAAAAACATAGTAAATGTCACTCACAATTATAGGCCTCATCAGCGTGCATAACAATTTTTTTTTATTTGATGCTGATGTTTTACTGAAAAAAAAACAGTTAATTTAATTTTGTTTATTAAATATTTAATTAGCTGATGACTCTTTATTCATGAACTGAATAATATGATGTTACCAACATTGATAATTTTAAGTTTTATAAGCACTTCCCTTATTAGTTAGTCGTATATGGATCGGTCAAGTCATCTGATTTAATAAACCGTTAAAGGCAGCTAGACGAAACTCTTAATAGGTTGACTTTTATAGAGCAGCAGAATTTAAAGTATCTTGGGTTCCAGTTTGAAGATTTGCTACAATAGTTTTTCTGCAAAATGGACCCCGCATTAGCTTTGGAGATCGAGCATGTCTCACGTCACAAAGCTTTGGAGAGAGAAGCTCTCCGTGGAGTGTCAGACATACGTGGCTTCTACAGCCGGAGTACGGCACTCGTCACTGGAGGAACGGGGTTCATAGGGAAACAACTTGTAGAGAAACTACTGAGGTAAGTTGGAGAGAGAAGCTCTCCGTGGAGTGTCAGACATACGGGGCTTCTACAGCGGGAGTACGGCACTCGTCACTGGAGGGACGGGGTTCATAGGGAAACAACTTGTAGAGAAACTACTGAGGTAAGTTGGAAAGAGGTACGTTCACTCAGGCAACTGTTTCATTTTATTTACTCATGTTTCAGGTCATGCGACGTTAAGCGTATTTATATATTAATGCGCTCAAAAAGAGGATCCTCAACACAAGAAAGATTACAAAAACTATTTAAAGATCCAGTACGTGTAACTTTTAAATATATTTGAATGGTTCTTGAATGAAAATACCGTTACATTCTTATAAAAGTATACTTCTTTCTCAGATATACGACAACTTAAGACTCGTAGACCCAGACTTTGAATCCAAAGTAGTAGACATAGAAGGTGATATTGCTGAGTTGGGTGTTGGTATTACCGATGAAGATGAAAGGAAAATCATTGAAGAGGTTCGTTATAATCAGACTCTGTAATCACATCAAATAGGTTTATTTTTACTGCTATGTTGGTAGACGAGCCAGCCATTTGATGGTTACCGTCGCTCATGGACCTCTGCAATGTCAGAGGACGCTGACGGGATCTAACTTTTAGGCCCTTTCTAAAGCCTTGTATCCTTGTTTGAAGAAGGTGGAGGATAAGGATATTTCATCTATACAGTGTGGATCTGTAACTTTGGACAATCTGAAGTGGGGTGAATGACCTGTCGAAATACAACTTAGCACCATTTTTATTTTTTGGATCGGTTGAACTTTTTTTTCTGATATTGTATGGAAAACGTACGACTATTGTTGTGGACTTTCAAACAGTGATAAAAATTGTTTTTTATCCAATTTCCAAAATAAAAATGGTGCTATGTTGTATTTCGACAGGTCATTCACTCCACGTCAGATTGTCCAAAGTTATAGATCCACCCTGTATGTAGGACCTATTTCTAGGTACAAATCTTCTTCGTAGAGGGAGCAGGTATAGTCCAGTATACTTTTCTAATATCTTCGAAAGGTGATGAAATCTTTCTTCAATATACAGGTGTCCTGATTATAAATAATTCTTGATTTTAATTAAGATGTAGAAGTAAAAGATTGCACGAAAGTTCCTACCACAAATTCTTTTGTTTTTGTTGAGATTATTCTGACTTATTACGGCAAGTTTTACTTACCAACACTTTCTAGAATATCTCCTAGATTTTTCATATTGTCTCAGGTAAATTTTATATTCCACGTGGCCGCTACGACTAGGTTTCAAGAGCCGCTAAAGAAAGCCACATTTGTTAACGTCAGGGGAACCAGAGAAGTGCTGAAGTTGGCTAAATCTTGCAAGAACCTCAGGTGACTTAATTAGACTGTAACACCTGTACCATCCCATTACTGCCCACTGTTGGGCTCAGGTCTCCTCAGAAGAGGGATTAGGCATAATCCACCACGCTTGCCCAGTGCGGATTGGGGACTTCACATATCTTCAAAGGATTTTTAGAATCCTTTTCCGACATGCAGGTTTCCTCACGATGTTTTCCTTCACCGTTTTTAGCCAGTGGGAGGTCGCAGGTTCAAATCCGGCCGGCCTGTACCTCTAAATCTAAATGTGAAAAAAGATTTATGTGCAATTTTTCACAACACCACTGACTGTAACACAATCAATCTTAATTAAACACTGCTCTTATGAAGGTGAGCTGAAAGAGGTGACACTGTGCATTAATTTGAACAGGCCGTATAGTTTGTGAAGTTTTCACGTACCTTAAATAAGTGCCAGAGAGAATGTTCTCCTATGATCGAAATCTTTTCTTGACGCTACGAATTAGTGTTCTACATTCAGCCTTAGTAAGTGGATTTGAAGGTTCAAAATCGACTGGAGAGTTTTTGCGTATTCCAGAAGCAATTGGATTACCTTAATTGAACTTACTCGTTTTTAAAGATTATTTTCTTGTAGATCGTTCGTGCACGTGTCGACTGCGTTTTCGTTTGCGACTCGGAGCAGGATCGACGGAGACATCGAGGAGCAGTTCTACAGCAGCCCGGTGCCGCCTCACGTCATCATACAACTAGCAGAGACTGTAGATGAACAACGACTCAACGATATTACTCATGGGTATATCATTGGAAGAAAACGAATCGCCTTCCTTTTTCAAACGAAGCTTAAAGAAAGACCCTTCAGTGTCCCCTGACGTACGATTTATCGCCACAATAGTGGTGAGAACCACTATCGATCGTGGCCCGGTGACTCGTCCTGACGCGACTTTGAGTTTGGGATTAAATCAAAAAAATGACTCATCGTGATAAAAATACTAAAATACCGATAATTTTAAAGGGCTGTTGAGTTTGAAACGAGCATTAACTTTAATCATATGTTTTCAGCTTGATCAAGGACTGGCCGAACACCTACTGCTTTACTAAAGCCATTGCTGAGGATCTGGTGCGGGCTCTTGGCAAGGATCTACCAGTGACCGTCGTGAGACCACCTATAGGTGATTTAGGAGAACATCACATATAAAACTGATCTGCATTAACTGATTTCCCCACACGTTCTTAGAAGTTACGCGTGCTAATAACAAATGTATTTAATTTTCAGTGATTTGTACATACAATGAACCAACTCCAGGATGGGTAGATAAGAGCTCAGTTTTAGGTCCTAGTGGGGTAAGCACCATGTGATATATTTCCTAAAAAAATCCTAATCTGATAAATAATATTTTAAATTCAAATTATTTTCAGAGATAGAACCTGCTAAATTGGTATAAGTCTCCAGCGTTCGTTTGTCACTTATTAATACACGTAGAACCCGCATATATTTTGTTTATCTTTGTATATATTTCAGATACTTCTAGGAGTAATTCTCGGTGTTACCCATGTCATTTTATATAGCAATATAAAGCTTAACGTTATGCCTTTGGATTACGTGAATAATGCAATAATAGTGGCAGCTCGTGAGGCTAATATACACTATGGAAATGAAGATAAAGAAATAACAGTGTATAATATTACTGCCTTGAGAAATACTCTAAGATGGAGTAAGTATTGCTTCCTTACTTATAAGTTGCATGTAAAAACGTTCCCTGCGACGGTACGAAGATCATAAAATTGTTAATGGAGGTGGGGTCCAATAGACCGCATGTTTAGGAAATCTAATCCTGGGTTATCATGCGATCCCGAGATTTCGGGTTTGAGGACGAGTAATACTAGGATGGGCAGGACACATTGTACGAAGAACGGATGGCCGATGGGGCCGAAAAGTTCTGGAGTGGCGGCCACGAACTGGTAGGCGCAATGTTGGTAGACCCCCACAAGATGGACTGACTATCTGATCAAGATCGTGGGAGGTCACGGGATGCAGATGGCGCAGGACCGGTCGATGTGGCGAGGTTTGGGGGAGGCCTATGTCCAGCAGTGGACGTCTATAGGCTGATGATGATGAAATGTCCTTAAAAATTCAAAAATTATAATAAATATTGTCATAGTAGATCTTAATTTTGCCGCCTTGCATAACGAGAAACCATGATAGAAAAAAGATAAAAACTTCAGAACAGAAGATATAAAAAACCCACCCCATCCCATTTTTGATGAGATATGCGACTAATCTTCTTAGCTATAATCTTAAAATCACTTAGATCTAAACAGTGAACGCAAGAAGATGAATCGTAATGACCACTCGACTGGCATGTGTGCAATGCATTATGTTGTTGTTGTTCAATAACTTACAGAACCAGTAAGAAGCTGGCTAGCGAGAGTTTAATGACGACATACTTAGCTTAGTGCTTAAAGATGCCGGAGCAGTGAGACGTATGATGTCCCGCGAGCAGATATCAAAGATCAATGATTTCATCACTCTCCATTACTAGCTGCTTCCATAGGAGGAGGAACCCAAGCTCACGGATCAACTGGAACCTCTGAGTGTGCGGAGAGATTTGAGCTCATTCGGTGCATTCTGTACCGTTTGGTCCATGGGGAATGCTCAGAGGATCTCTTTGAGATGATCCCTTCATCTCCCCTTTTACCATCGTACCACACGCCGCAGGGACAAGGTTCACCACCTTTACTTGGAATCACTGCGCTTCAGAAGATCATTTTTGCCCCGTACCCCGTCATTGCACTGGCATTGCAGAGGTTTATGAGCAACGGTCGTGAGGGAAGGATCTCGCCTGCTCAGCGGCCAGGTCTGCATTTCCGGGTATATCAATAGAACTATGTACAAAGTTTTCAGCTTGCCTACTCAAAATTTGCCACTAGGTCTTTACATCAAGTGCAAGTTAATATATAGCTTGTAATATCTATCACATATATTTATAATTTCAGAGAAGTTCTCCAATGTCTTGCGTAGTTCGGAATGTCGTCGATACAGCACTCCCAAAGCCGTGTGGTATTGTTGCGGTTTTGAAACGAGCAGTGAATTTGTATATTGGTTGTTGACATGGGTTCTCCACTACACAGTCGCCTATGTATTCGATTTTATATTTAATTTGACGGGAATGAAGCGGCCTGAAGGGATTAAATCGTGAGTATTTAAATTAACTGAAGTTTTTGGTGGTAACAACCTCTTTAGTATAAAGAAATATAGATAAAAAACTTGAGAGGTGTCATGGGACACCCGAATAAAACGAAGTTCCTTGACGTGTTTTAAAAGATTTTGATCACAGCGCCATCTAGCGATAATCATCTAAAACAAAATAAGGAAAGTGCTTTAAAAGATTTTGATCACAGCGCCATCTAACGATAATCATCTAAAACAAAAAAGTGTCGAGACAACTTTTCGTAACAATTTTTTCCGTCTAGCCCCCTTTTACAACGCCCGATAAGGAACTTCGTTCCAAAAGAATTAGGCCATAATCTTATACAATCTATGGATGATTCGGATCTGTGCAAGAGTGGCACTTAAAGGGCTCAGCTCAGCATCAATACATACATAGTATAAAACAAAGTCGCTTTCGCTGTATGTCTGTATGTATGCTTAGATCTTTAAAACTACGCAACGGATTTTGATGCGGTTTTTTTTAATAGATAGAGTGATTCTTAAGGAAGGTTTGTATGTATAATAAATGCATAATATAGTAGAGGAACACTGATAAATTTAAAGGTTTCTAATGTGATGTCGTAAATAAGCACGTTTTTTTGCGCTTATATTGCAAACGCTGGCTGAACCCTACGAGATAGACCAAAATAATGTACTACAGTATTGTTCACCTTAAAAAGTTCAACAAAAAAGTCCGCAATGGTATATGTCTATCTCTTAGGGATAACCCAGCATAACCATTTTTATTCTTTACTAAAAAATGGTTATTTACGAAGTGATTTTAAACAATACAGCATTAATCCTTATCCAATTAAGTAACTTAAATAAATTGTACATTTATTATAGATCAATATGCTTTTTACAGCATGTAATGTAATTGAATATTACCGAAGATATTACAAATTTAAAATGCAGGGTCGTAGTTGTTTGCGCCGGGCGGCGCGTGCTTATATAGGCTAAAATTATTGAACCCCTTTGTAACGCAGACGAAGTTGCGCGGGTCATCTAGTAACAAATAATATAAAGTGTGAACCGTAGCGTTTCAACGAATTTTTTGACGAGTGTTCATAGAATGGTCATTACTTAATGTATTTCTCTACTTTATCATCCTCTTTGTTTCAGCTTCATAAAAATTTACCAGAAAATTTACAACACATCGCTAATTTACAATTATTTTTTAAAGAACGATTGGAAATGTATTGACAACAACGTGGCCGCCATGTTTGACAAACTGTCAAAAACTGACAAAGTGTTGTTTAATTTTGACATAAAGGCTATTGACTGGACACAGCTTATTTTCATTTGGTGCATGGGTTTGAGAAGATTTGTCATTAAAGATGGATTGCAAGGTACTAAGTATGCAGTCAAAAAACAAAGATGGCTGAAATTAGCCAATGTTGTATTGTGTACAGTTTTCTTGGGAATTATAGCTTACTTTATTTATTTATGTTATGTGATGGTAATGATTTTGTATTAAATAAAGTTTTTTTTTAATATTTGCGTCTTTATTATTATCACATTCAGTTCCGGACAAACTTCCAAGAATTCCAGGATTTATGAGATTTTCGAGATATTTTTAAAATAAATTTCAATACTTATTGACAGTCGTGGTGGCCGAGTAGTCGAAGCGATTGCCTTCCGTACGGTCGCGGGGTTCTAAACCGCCCGGCTTGTACCTCTAAATCTAAAGGTTAATAATGTTATATGCAATTTTTCAACACCACTGGCTAAAACGGTGAAGGAAAACATCGTGAGGAAACCTGCATATCGGAAAAGGATTTTAAAAATCCTTCGAAGATATGTGAAGTCCCCAATCTGCGCTGGGCAAGCGTGGTGAACTATGCCTAACCCCTCTTCAGAGGAGACCTGAGCCCAGCAGTGGGCAGTAATGATTTGTTAGTACATAATGACACAAATTGCAAATGGCGGAGAAACTTGTCATTCCTACAGTAACATTTTCTAAAATATAATATTACGTCTTTATAAAATCTCTTCAGGCTTTATTTAATTTTTATGTGGCCTTATTTATTTACTAAAAAAATGTCCAATTAACTAATATATTTATTGAATATATAATTGGCTGAATATTATAAATATTAATGACATAATTAATATTAATTATTCGAAAATTGTAAGAATTACTGAGAAGTATTTTATTAACCGTAGGCATAATAAATAGTTTAGATAAACTTCTGACCTAAAAAAAATAATATTTTTACTTGTGTTACATATAAGAAGTTCTTAATAGCTTGCAAATATATAGAGCAAGCAGTATTACAATTTTCTTGGCCTTCGTAGTACTTGAATCAGTTAGAGATTTAATATCTGATTAGAGTAAATTTTCTTCAAAATGGACCCCGCGTTAGCTTTGGAGTTTGAATATGTCTCTCGACACAAAGCTTTGGAAAGAGAAGCTCTCCGAGGAGTGTCAGACATACGGGGCTTCTACAGCGGGAGTACGGCTCTCGTCACTGGAGGGACGGGGTTCATAGGGAAACAACTTGTAGAGAAACTACTGAGGTAAGTTGGAGAGAGAAGCTCTCCGTGGAGTGTCAGACATACGGGGCTTCTACAGCGGGAGTACGGCACTCGTCACTGGAGGGACGGGGTTCATAGGGAAACAACTTGTAGAGAAACTACTGAGGTAAGTTGGAGAGAGAAGCTCTCCGTGGAGTGTCAGACATACGGGGCTTCTACAGCGGGAGTACGGCACTCGTCACTGGAGGGACGGGGTTCATAGGGAAACAACTTGTAGAGAAACTACTGAGGTAAGTTGGAGAGAGAAGCTCTCCGTGGAGTGTCAGACATACGGGGCTTCTACAGCGGGAGTACGGCACTCGTCACTGGAGGGACGGGGTTCATAGGGAAACAACTTGTAGAGAAACTACTGAGGTAAGTTGGAGAGAGAAGCTCTCCGTGGAGTGTCAGACATACGGGGCTTCTACAGCGGGAGTACGGCACTCGTCACTGGAGGGACGGGGTTCATAGGGAAACAACTTGTAGAGAAACTACTGAGGTAAGTTGGAGAGAGAAGCTCTCCGTGGAGTGTCAGACATACGGGGCTTCTACAGCGGGAGTACGGCACTCGTCACTGGAGGGACTGGGTTCATAGGGAAACAACTTGTAGAGAAACTACTGAGGTAAGTTGGTGAGAAAAGCTCAATCAGGCATACGTTTTATTATATTGACTCATGTTTCAGGTCATGCGACGTTAAGCGTATTTATATATTAATGCGCTCAAAAAGAGGATCCTCAACACAAGAAAGATTACAAAAACTATTTAAAGATCCAGTACGTTTTTCATTTTTAAATATATTTTTAAATGATTCTTAAAAAAGCCTGCACTGGTAGGTATTTGAATATCAATTAGTTTGATGTAAGATTACTTGTGTTTTAGGTATACGACAGCTTACGACTTGTAGACCCGGACTTTGAATCTAAAGTGGTAGATATAGAAGGTGATATTGCTGAGTTAGGTGTTGGTATCAGCGATGAAGATAAAAGGAAAATCATTGAAGAGGTTCGTAATATTCAGAATATAGACAAAGACATAGACATTACTTTATTTGCGGCGGAAACACACACACACATTGTAATACATTTAAGAAAATTAAGTATAAAACAAAATACAAATTGAACACGTTGAATAAGAAAATATAATAATGTAGGTTCCACCACAAACCAGACGAGACTCAGCTAAATGCTAGGTGTTAATTAAAGATTAACAACCAACACCAAGCACTGGTTTTCAGCCTCACCTAGCAGTGACATCACAAAGGGTTGCATTAACAAAGTACATACAAAATCAAAAAAATCAAAACAAAAATATATGAAAGACAAAAGCAAAAAATGAATCACATATAACAAAATAAATAAATAAATAATATAACAAAGTGATTTGAAATGAAACTTAAAATTTCAACATTCGGCAAAATTATCCCAATTCAAAATATTTTCGTACAGAATGTTGTCCAACCTCAAGTAATCTCGCCAATTTTTATATATTTAAGCTCGAAGCGACTCATTTTAGGTTAAACAATATTAACAGCTGGCCCTACCGTGTTTTAAATATTCCAGAAGTGTTGTAAGGGGTGGGCCATAAAAAGTTTGCATTTTCCAAAAGTTCGACTGTCATGTTGACTTTGTGGCATGTTGCGCCATCCTGTTGAAACCAAATGTCGTCCATGTCATACTCTTCAACGGCACGGTAACGCTCGCCATTGACCGTAACGGCGGCTCCTTGCTCATTTTCGAATGATGCCGCCGGACCAAAACCCACACCGAACCGTAACACTTTGTGGATGCATTGGCTTCTCAATGGTGACGTGTGGATTTTCCGACCCCCAGCTGCGAAAATTTTGCTTATTGACATAACCTCCGAGGTGAAAATGGGCTTCATCTGAAAAGACGATTTTTCGGTAAAAATGCTCATTTTAGGCCAAACGATCTTCTGCCCATTGGACGAAACGTCCCATTTCGTAAATGTCAAACCTTTAACTAAATTATGAACACATATAGGTATGTTCTTGTTCGCCTATCTTCCACAAAACGTGTAGGATGCCATCTGATGTTTTCCTGTGGCAAACTTGCTACGCCGTATGCGTACTTTTACGCGTTTTACGTGTTGGGCGTGCCAGAGGCCTAAATTATTTTGATATTTTCTTCCATAAGAACTAGCTCTCTCCCATGCATTTTAAACGGGTTCTTACCACGATTTTAATTAATTGAGTTGTCTCGACATCGTCTCTCATCGCGACACACCACACTCACTGTGTTCGAGTTCCAGTGGTACTACCCTTAAGCGAACGAGAAAGAGGGTAGACAGATTTGTTTGCTCTTAAATCGACCCGCAGTATCCTGTCTTCTCGTGATCATGACGTTTGCAACAACGTTGAAATATCGATACAACTCAATTAATTAAATATCGTGGTAAGTAATAATTCAAAATGCATGAATGTATCATAGAAAAAATAATCTAAGCCTCTCGGCCGTCTCGACGATAAACTTTACGTTTTGTAATAGTTTCATTGTGTTATAGGTGAATTTTATATTCCATGTGGCCGCTACGACCAGGTTTCAAGAGCCCCTGAAGAAGGCTATACTTCTCAATGTTCGGGGAACCAGAGAAGTGCTGAAGTTGGCTAAATCCTGCAAGAACCTCAGGTGATTTGTTTATTTGGATCCTTATTCAATTCAATGCATAGACTATGTGATCATGGCGCTTGAAACAGTGCTGAAATATCGGGATCGCTCAATTATAAATAATCGTGGTAAGAACCCGTTTAGTAATAGTGTAAGTGATGTAGATAACCGCGAGTGTTTAAAGAAATTTATTTTCATTAAATTGAATAAGAATAATAGGCCGAATAAGCTTAGCTACATACTATGTGTGAAGTACAAATTGAACTGGAGGTAAGTTTGGGGTCTTATCCTACCGAAGCGATTAGATTAGCCAAGACTTTTGTACACGGTTATTTGAAGGTACGTATTTTGAATCTGAGGGGTGGGCCATATAAAGTTTGCATTTTCCAAAAGTTCGACTGTCATGTTGGCTGTGTCGCATGTTGCGCCATCCTGTTGAAACCAAATGTCGTCCATGTCATACTCTTCAATTTTTGGAAAGAAAAATTCGTTGAGCATGGCACGGTAACGCTCGCCATTGACCGTAACGGCGGCTCCTTGCTCATTTTCGAATGATGCTGCCGAATCAAAACCCACACCAAACGTAACTCTTTGTGGGTGTATCGGCTTCTCAATGGTGACGTGTGGATATTCCGACCCCCGGATGCGACAATTTTGCTTATTGACATAGCCTCCTAGGTGAAAATGGGCTTCATCTGAAAAGACGATTTTTCGGTAAAAATGCTCATCTTCGGCCAAACGATCTTCTGCCCATTGGGCGAACCGAAAACGTCCCATTTCGTAAGTGTCAAACCTTTAACTAAATTATGAACACAAATTGAATGACATTTGAGCTGTCATTCTCTAAATAAAAAGTAGTTCAAAATGCAAACATTTGATTGCCCACCCTATATTTTCTTGTAGATCGTTCGTGCACGTGTCGACTGCATTTTCCTTCGTGACTCGGAGCAGGATCGACGGAGACATCGAGGAGCAGTTCTACAGCAGCCCGGTGCCGCCTCACGTCATCATACAACTAGCAGAGACTGTAGATGAAGAACGACTTAATGATATCACTCATGGGTACATACTATGGACAAAATGAATCTTTCATATTTTTAAAAATGACTTTAATGTAAAGAATAAAATTTGTGAATGTAAAAAGAGCCCAAATAAGCCTCCATCTGCTACTTCATGACCCATACTGGATGGATTTACGACCTTCCTTACCCTTCAATCAATTTGAATTATACACTACTTTCTTCAAAATACGTCCCTGTTACCGTGTATCAATTATAGTTTACTGTCTAAAACAGTGATTCTCAACCACGGTGTGGGTGGATCATCAGATCAGCTCCATGATACCATATTATTGCATTGACACGCGATATAAATTTCTGTACAAAGTGTCAGCTCAATCAACACCAGGAAGTTTGTAAGATTGAACTCGCAAGGTTCCACCCGAACTTACATAGTTACATCAAGTGCAAGTTAATATTAAGCTTGTTGAATACTAATATGCTCAACGAAGATATTGCTGAGGCGTTGTTGAGTTAAATGGAACGAGTATTATAGCTTTAATTGTTTGTTGTCAGTTTAATCAAGGATTGGCCCAACACGTATTGCTTTACTAAAGCCATTGCTGAGGATCTGGTGCGGACTCTTGGCAAGGATCTACCAGTGACTGTCGTGAGACCACCTATAGGTATGTTATGACTTCGATTCTAGACCCGAAAACCTGGGAAAAATAAAGTCTCGAAAGTTCCAGGAAAAATAAATTTTCGAGATTTTTTGGAAACATGTTTTATGTTAGTATTCACATTCTAACACACATTGAGAATTAGGTTTCTAAGTGAGTTAGTTTAGTGAATACGTAGCTACAGATTTTATTTTGATCCGGAATACCAGATTTTTTTCACTAAACGCAAACTATGGTTTATCCAGGTCCAAAATGCAGTAAAAATACCGAAAATTGACATTTTCAAAATTGAGACTTCCAGTACTAAAGTACTACTGATTTTTCAAGAGTCAAAAATCTTATTTCCAGACTAGATCCTTAAATTTCGAGTCTTGAATGATATAAAAGATTATTTTTTATTTTTAACCCATATTCATTTATTAGCTTATTTTTTAAACTAAATATTTTATAAAAACGATTACAAGAAAATAAAATTTAAAAATACAATATAAAAAACAGAGGGTTATAGCAGGCGGAGTCTACGACCCAAGCCATCAGTGGTCAGGGCTCAAGAGAGAGGAACCTCCTCACAATACGCCCCATTATTAGTTTGTATAATACTAGCTGATCCTCGAAACTTCGTCTGCGTCAAAAAGGAGTTCACTCAGCACTGTTAGATTTTAATAAGACCTACAAACCCGTAATACATCATTTTATTCTATAATCAATAGTTTTCGCAGCGCACGCGATGTAAGAAAGTTTTTGGGTATTTTTTCTAACCAAACCTTTGTTACTCGTGGATAATGTAGCTTTCGAATTGTGAAAGATTTTTAAAAACGATCCAGTAGTTTTTGAGCCTATGCATTACTAGTTTTCTTCTTTCATAATATTAAGTTATACTTTCATGCATTTTCAACGGGTTCTTACCACGATATTTTATTGAATGAAGACTGGATACTGCGCGTCCATTTAAGAGCAAACAAATCTGTCTACCCTCTTTCTCGTTCGCTTTTGGGTAGTACCTCACTGTATGTCGTGGTGTGTCGTGATGTGAGTTCGAGTTCCAGTGGTACTACCCAAAAGCGAACGAGAAAGAGGGTAGACAGATTTGTTTGCTCTTAAATCGACCCGCAGTATCCAGTCTTCTCGTGATCATGACGTTTGCAACAACGTTGAAATATCGAGACAACTCAATTAATTAAATATCGTGGTAAGAACCCGTTAAAATGCATGAAAGTATTATAGAAAACCGCGAGTGCCTGAATAAGTTTATAATATTAAGTAAGTATAGATTTGTAGTGTATTAATTAATTTCAGTGATCTGTTCATACAACGAACCCACTCCTGGGTGGATAGATAAGAGTTCAATAATGGGTACAAGCGGTGTAAGTAACATATTTTTTATTTATTGATCCACAACCAAAATTTACATTATGTTACTTATGTCTAAGTTTTCTCATTCACAATACCGCAAGTCTCAAGACGAAAGTCTTCGATCAGTGTATGTTTCCAGCGATGACATAAGGATCCGAGACTTGACCGCTTCCAAAGGGTCTTGTAAGTCGGCAAGATGACTCAGAGTCGCGCAGAGAGCCATGGAGAGGATTGTGCTGGGCGTTTCTCTGTGTGATCAAATTAGATATGAAGAGATCCGCAGAAGACTAAAGTTACCGACATAGCCCAAAGAATTGCGTCTTTGAAGAGCCAATGAGCAGAACCGTGCGAAGAACGGTTGGCCGATGAGGCCGAAAAGTTCTAGAGTGACGACCACGAGCAGCGTAGGCAGACCTCACACAAGATGCACCGACCTGGTCAGGGGAAGTCACTGGATGCCAGAAGGCGCGGGACCGGCCATCGTGGCGAGTTTTGTCGGAGGCCCATGTCCAGCAGTGTTCAGGGCTCAAGAGAGAGGAACCTCATCTCAATATTAAATTGATTTAATATAGAGATTAGTACTATTTATAAATTTTCAGATCCTTCTGGGAGTAATCCTAGGTGTCACCCATATCACATTTTTCGGCGATGTAAGTCTAAATTTTATGCCTTTGGACTTCGTGAACAACGCAATCATAGTCGCAGCTCGGGACACTTATATACGATACATTAATAAAGATAAAGAAATAGCTGTGTATAATATTAGTTCTTTGAGGAATAGTTTAAAATGGAGTAAGTTTTCTGTCCTTTTATACAGAGTTATTTGCTAATGACGGTATTTGGGACGCAGAAGGACTAAAGTAACCGACATAGCCCAAAGAATTGCATCTTTGAAGTGGCAATGGGCAGGACACATTGTGCGAAGAACGGACGGCCGATGGGGCCGAAAAGTTCTGGAGTGGCGGTAGGCGCAATGTTGGTAGATCCCCCACAAGATGGACCGACAATCTGGTCAAGATTGCGGGAGGTCACTGGATGCAGATGGCGCAGGACCGGTCGATGTGGCGAGGTTTGGGGGAGGCCTATGTCCAGCAGTGGACGTCTATAGGCTGATGATAATGATGATGATGGTATTTGGGATGTGTGGTTGAGATGGTAAAGTAAATATCACGCAAATTTTATAGCATTTAAAAAATTTCAGAGAAGTTCACCAGTTTCTTGCGAAGTCCGCAATACCGACAATACAGTTCACCCAAAGCCTTGTGGTACTGTTACGCTTTTGAAACGAGCAACGAGTTTAAATTTTGGTTCTTGACATGGTTCTTTCACTACGTATTCGGTTATATACTCGATTTTGTATTTAATGTAACAGGAATGAAGCGTCCTGAAGGGATCCAATCGTGAGTACGCCAATTACCAGAGGTTATAAAGTTTTTGGCGGTAACAACCTCTCTAGCATAAAATAAAGTAGTTAAAATCCGTGGTGCCACAATTCGGTGGTCTCTTCTCTTTTTTTTTTTTTTCTAGATGAACCGTTTTCGATGATTATTTGTTAGGAAGCAGACACTTCGGACATTATCTGACCAAGAAAAATATTTTGTATTTGGTTTGTGATTGTACTCAGATTTTAGATAATCATAATATTATTGAGTTTTGATGAAGATGTGAATATTTTTTAAGCTATTCGCGAAAAATTAAAGTATTGTGTAATTACTGTATTTATGATCAATTTTCTTTCAGCTTCGTAAAAATCTACGAGAAAATGTACAACACATCGTTGATTTACAGTTATTTTGTGAAAAACGATTGGAAATTTCTTGACAACAACGTGGCGGCCATGTTTGACAACTTATCAAAAACTGATAAAGTGTTGTTCAATTTTAACATAAGTACTATTGACTGGACACAACTTGCGCTTATTTGGGGCATTGGTGTGAGAAGATTTGTCATTAAAGATGGATTGCAAGGTACTGACTATGGAGTCAAAAAACAAAGATGGCTGAAACTAGCCAATTTTGTCTTCTATACAGTGTTCTTGGGAATTATAACTTTCTTGATTTATTTATGTTATGTGATGGTAATGATTTTGTTTTAAATAAAAGTTTCTGGTGAAAATATAGTTTTTTTTGTGTGTTCTTATTACAGTAAAGTATGACGTCCGTTTATAATGACATCGAAAGGAATTGACAAACAAGTCATAATAAGCGGACGTCATACAAAGCATTTTGTGAAATAAAAAACCTTTTTTATGTAAATATGAATGTATGTACTTAAGTAGATAACATAAACATAGTAATTACATATGTATACATACATATTAAATCCTTCGTTCTAACGTGTGACCTTCAAGCGTCAATTATCCACTGAGATTCAAAACAAAAACGAGCCACGTGCCGAACGTCGACGGGAATCAACGAACATTACCGAAGGTGTACAGAATCATGTCGGTCATTATAACCGGACATAATTCATTAAAAATGGGTCATATTAAGCGACATGTCACTGTAAGGGAAGTCATGAAAACCAAACTTCGTAGTTAGTAACGTCATAATAACCGGTTGGTCAATATAGGCGTTGTCATAATATACGGATTCTACTGTCTCTAAAAAACGATTTTAGGAAATATATTATGATAATATCATAATTAACTTTAAAAGAAAACACTTTAAATACAAGTTTTTAAGATCCTAGATATCATGTAACAGTTAGGCGCTAACTAAGACAAATAAAACATGCCCAAACACGACGAGTTTATATTGATAAGTACAGGAGTTTGCATCGTCACGCGATATACATCTGCGTGCAAAATGTCAGCTAAATCGGAAAACGAGAAGGTTGTCAAATTTAGCTTGGAAAATTCTACCCGAACTTACGTAGCTAGATCCAGTGCAAGTTAATATATAGCTTACAAAGTTTAGTGTCAAATTAATGGCAAGAAAACAAAGGATTTTTTTTCGAGATTTTTCATCATAATCCCAGGAAAAAGGAGTGCTTTCAGATTAAATACTGATTCCAAACAAAATTCACCTACAAATGATTCCGAATTGAGTCGAAAGGTTAAGCATTAACAAGGAAAAGTTTTAAAGACTCATTCTCAGCAATTCCAGGACCAATGAGACTTTCGAGAGTTTTTGGAATAACATGTTTGTACTTTGAAATCTCGAAAAATTAATGAAATACTCGTACAGTTTTATCTCATTTTTATTCGTTTTCATAATTTGAATTTTAATTAATATTTATGTAATTAATAATCTCTAAGTACATTACGTTTATTTATTTTAAAAAAATAATAAGCTGAATACTTTTAATATTTATGAACGAAAAAATTAATTAATTGTATTATTGTACAAACCTTCAGTAAATAAAAATGTCTACTCTAGAATTCTCTTAACTCGTAGTCACATATTAAGGTTAGACAGACAAAGTCGATTTCTACTTTGACTTTGATTTCAATCAAAATTGCAGATTCACTATCTGATTAGAAAATTTAGTTGGAATGGACCCCGCGTTAGCCTTGGAGTTTGAACATGTCTCTCGACACAAAGCTTTGGAGAGAGAAGCTCTCCGTGGAGTGTCAGACATACGGGGCTTCTACAGCGGGAGTACGGCACTCGTCACTGGAGGGACGGGGTTCATAGGGAAACAACTTGTAGAGAAACTACTGAGGTAAGTTGGAGAGAGAAGCTCTCCGTGGAGTGTCAGACATACGGGGCTTCTACAGCGGGAGTACGGCACTCGTCACTGGAAGGACGGGGTTCATAGGGAAACAACTTGTAGAGAAACTACTGAGGTAAGTTGGAGAGAGAAGCTCTCCGTGGAGTGTCAGACATACGGGGCTTCTACAGCGGGAGTACGGCACTCGTCACTGGAGGGACGGGGTTCATAGGGAAACAACTTGTAGAGAAACTACTGAGGTAAGTTGGAGAGAGAAGCTCTCCGTGGAGTGTCAGACATACGGGGCTTCTACAGCGGGAGTACGGCACTCGTCACTGGAGGGACGGGGTTCATAGGGAAACAACTTGTAGAGAAACTACTGAGGTAAGTTGGAGAGAGAAGCTCTCCGTGGAGTGTCAGACATACGGGGCTTCTACAGCGGGAGTACGGCACTCGTCACTGGAGGGACGGGGTTCATAGGGAAACAACTTGTAGAGAAACTACTGAGGTAAGTTGGAGAGAGAAGCTCTCCGTGGAGTGTCAGACATACGGAGATTCTACAGCGGGAGTACGGCACTCGTCACTGGAGGGACGGGGTTCATAGGGAAACAACTTGTAGAGAAACTACTGAGGTAAGTTGGAGAGAGAAGCTCTCCGTGGAGTGTCAGACATACGGAGCTTCTACAGCGGGAGTACGGCACTCGTCACTGGAGGGACGGGGTTCATAGGGAAACAACTTGTAGAGAAACTACTGAGGTAAGTTGGAGAGAGAAGCTCTCCGTGGAGTGTCAGACATACGGGGCTTCTACAGCGGGAGTACGGCACTCGTCACTGGAGGGACGGGTTTCATAGGGAAACAACTTGTAGAGAAACTACTGAGGTAAGTTGGAGAGAGAAGCTCTCCGTGGAGTGTCAGACATACGGGGCTTCTACAGCGGGAGTACGGCACTCGTCACTGGAGGGACGGGGTTCATAGGGAAACAACTTGTAGAGAAACTACTGAGGTAAGTTGGAGAGAGAAGCTCTCCGTGGAGTGTCAGACATACGGGGCTTCTACAGCGGGAGTACGGCACTCGTCACTGGAGGGACGGGGTTCATAGGGAAACAACTTGTAGAGAAACTACTGAGGTAAGTTGGAGAGAGAAGCTCTCCGTGGAGTGTCAGACATACGGAGATTCTACAGCGGGAGTACGGCACTCGTCACTGGAGGGACGGGGTTCATAGGGAAACAACTTGTAGAGAAATTACTGAGGTAAGTTGGAGAGAGAAGCTCTCCGTGGAGTGTCAGACATACGGAGCTTCTACAGCGGGAGTACGGCACTCGTCACTGGAGGGACGGGGTTCATAGGGAAACAACTTGTAGAGAAACTACTGAGGTAAGTTGGAGAGAGAAGCTCTCCGTGGAGTGTCAGACATACGGGGCTTCTACAGCGGGAGTACGGCACTCGTCACTGGAGGGACGGGTTTCATAGGGAAACAACTTGTAGAGAAACTACTGAGGTAAGTTGGAGAGAGAAGCTCTCCGTGGAGTGTCAGACATACGGGGCTTCTACAGCGGGAGTACGGCACTCGTCACTGGAGGGACGGGGTTCATAGGGAAACAACTTGTAGAGAAACTACTGAGGTAAGTTGGAGAGAGAAGCTCTCCGTGGAGTGTCAGACATACGGGGCTTCTACAGCGGGAGTACGGCACTCGTCACTGGAGGGACGGGGTTCATAGGGAAACAACTTGTAGAGAAACTACTGAGGTAAGTTGGAGAGAGAAGCTCTCCGTGGAGTGTCAGACATACGGAGATTCTACAGCGGGAGTACGGCACTCGTCACTGGAGGGACGGGGTTCATAGGGAAACAACTTGTAGAGAAATTACTGAGGTAAGTTGGAGAGAGAAGCTCTCCGTGGAGTGTCAGACATACGGAGCTTCTACAGCGGGAGTACGGCACTCGTCACTGGAGGGACGGGGTTCATAGGGAAACAACTTGTAGAGAAACTACTGAGGTAAGTTGGAGAGAGAAGCTCTCCGTGGAGTGTCAGACATACGGGGCTTCTACAGCGGGAGTACGGCACTCGTCACTGGAGGGACGGGGTTTATAGGGAAACAACTTGTAGAGAAACTACTGAGGTAAGTTGGAGAGAGAAGCTCTCCGTGGAGTGTCAGACATACGGGGCTTCTACAGCGGGAGTACGGCACTCGTCACTGGAGGGACGGGGTTCATAGGGAAACAACTTGTAGAGAAACTACTGAGGTAAGCTGGAGAGAGAAGCTCTCTAATATATTAGTAGAACCAGCTCATACCTTGTGGCGTCTGTTTCGTGGCTATCAGTGTAGTATTAACAAACATCCGTGTTCTTCATTATTTACTTTTGTTTCAGGTCATGCCACGTTAAACGTATTTATATATTGATGCGCTCAAAAAAAGGTTTCTCAACGCAAGTCAGATTACAAAAACTGTTCAAAGATCCAGTATGTGTAACTTTAAAATATAATTGAATGATTCTTGAGAAACATTATATTTTTATAGTTTTTGGGAATATAATACTTCTTTTTTAGGTATACGATAATTTGAGACTCATTGATCCAGACTTTGAATCCAAAGTAGTAGACATAGAAGGTGATATTGCTGAGTTAGGTGTTGGTATCAGCGATGAAGATGAAAGGAAAATCATTGAAGAGGTTCGTACTGATTAATCTATTCTCGCATCAAATAGAGCCTCAAGTTCAGATCTTCTCTATAGAGATAACAGATATATCTAGTTTAGTATGTGTTTCTAATCTTGGATAGATTTTGGAACGAAGTTCCTTATCGCGACTTTGGAAACAATTCTTACGAAAAGTTGTCACGACACTTTTTGCTATATTACGACGTGCGCATGTTTCTGTCTCTCTTATAATCAGCAAGCCAGACATTTTCATTTCGCATTGAACAGTGTGGTATCGCGATGATTATTTTTGTTGAGAGTATACTGGTTTTTTGTCATTAAGACCGATTTGAATGATTCTGGTATCGGATGAAAGGTAATGGCTGAACTTAGGTCACATTGTTTTTCTTTAAAGATCGAACTAGTACTTTTGGATCTGTGTTTAAAAATATATATTTTTAACGGACAAAATTTCACGATTTGCTATGCGATTTCGCGTGTATTTCCTTTTTATATGAACCGATTTCGACGATTCTTTTTTTGTTAGAAAGCAAACATTTTGAGCATCATCTCATAAAAGATCTTTTTTAAAGAGAAGAGAATTTGATAAAGATCCGACTGGTAGTTTTTGTGTTATGCTTGTTAAGTCGGTCGTTTTCAGTTTTGTAATTAAAAATTATCTTCCATAAGAACTTGCTCCCATAAACCCTTCGGCTGTAACTGTAACTGTACCAACCCATTACTGCCCACTGTTGGGCTCAGGTCTCCTCAGAAGAGGGATTAGGCATAGTCCACCACGCTTGCCTAGTGCGGATTGGGGACTTCAGATATCTTCAAAGAATTTTTAGAATCCTTTTCCGACATGCAGGTTTCCTCTCGATGTTTTCCTTCACCGTTTTTAGCCAGTGGTGTTGTAAAAAATTGCACATAATATATAAATCTTTTTCACATTTAGATTTAGAGGTGGCCGGCCGGATTTGAACGCGCGATCTCCCGTTCGGAAGGAAGCGCTTCGACCACTCGGCCACCACGACGTTTCGGCTATGTTGACGAAATACTTTAGTGGCTTTCAGTAATAATCTCATTGTGTTATAGGTGAATTTTATATTCCACGTGGCCGCTACGACCAGGTTTCAAGAGCCTCTGAAGAAGGCTACATTTGTCAATGTTCGGGGAACCAGAGAAGTGCTGAAATTAGCCAAAGCTTGCAAGAACCTCAGGTGATTTATAAATCGACTAGACCCCCGCAACTTCGTCTGCGTCACATAGGGGTTCAAACAGTACTCGCAAAGTTATCGCGACATTGACATTCTCGACTTGATGCTAGATTAAACAATCAATGCACTGTTATTCCTTGTAGATCGTTCGTGCACGTGTCGACTGCGTTTTCGTTCGCGACTCGGAGCAGGATCGACGGAGACATCGAGGAGCAGTTCTACAGCAGCCCGGTGCCGCCTCACGTCATCATACAACTAGCAGAGACTGTAGATGAAGAACGACTCAATGATATTACTAATGAGTAAGTTTACTTTAAGCAGACAGCAGGTATTCATATATTGTCTAAAGTTTCTGGGATGAAACCACCGTTAAAGATTGCACAGGAAATCACAAGATCAAATTGAGTGATGACCTGACAAACTGATTAGGTTCGAGGCAATCCTAAGGCGCTGTTAAGTTTGCTAGAAAGAGTATAGCTAACAATGATACGATTTTTCTGGTATTTATCCTCTTACTCCCAACACTGTAACTCCTGTGTAGCCAGAATCCTCAGCAGCGACGACCGTAATGACTCTGAACAGTGAAGCCCAGGAATCTGAGGGATAACTAACTTGTCTCCCCAATTAATTTAATCAGAAGATGATTCTAGGAAATATGAATACCAACTTCCCTTACAAAACAATAGACAGTAATAATTGAAGCTGCATTCAGCCAGAAATGAATCCATTTAATTCTTAGACTATTTTCAGCTTGATCAAGGACTGGCCCAACACCTACTGCTTTACTAAAGCCATTGCCGAGGATCTGGTGCGGACTCTTGGCAAGGATCTACCAGTGACTGTCGTGAGACCACCTATAGGTAAGTTAGGACTTCGATCTAAGATTATGGAACCTGAGAAAAAAATCGAAAATTCCAGGAAAAGTGACTTTTCGAGATTATTGAAAACATGTTTTATAATACTTTCATGCATTTTCAACGGGTTCTTACCACGATATTTAATTAATTGAATTGTCTCCACTGAAACTCGAAATGTTCAAGATTGAGACTTAAATTGAAATCCTACATCAAACTTTGTTTATCAAAGATTATTCAAAAGTATTTGCTAGACTAGATCCTAAAATCTCAAGAATCTCCAAAGGTGTTTTTTTTTTACGAGTTTTTCTTCATAATTATGTAATGTAATCCTGGGTATGAATAACCTCTTTTTTTTTCAGTTGGAGGAAATCACCGGACCGGGTATGTGGGAGTTGAACCGCACTAAAACCTTCAACCGCTCACACTCAGCGACCGAACCCCGGCTGAGGCCAGAACCCAACACGAGGTTTGGAGGCACGGCGCGACGCGTTACGCGCTCGGCACTCTTTCCCGTCGCGCCGTCTCATGAATAACCTCTAATTTTACTTTGTATAACAATAAAATTATAATGATTTTTGTTATAATTTCAGTGGTTTGTACATTCAACGAACCCACTCCCGGGTGGGTAGATAAGAGTTCAGTAATAGGTCCTAGTGGGGTGAGTATTAACACTTGTATTGGGGTAATTATCTACCTCGCATTCACATTATTACAACTCGTGTGTATGTGGTAACTGGTCAGACAGCGGCGACCTTCGAATGAATCTGTGCAGTGAAACC
This sequence comes from Trilocha varians, assembly GCA_030269945.2. NCBI lineage: Eukaryota > Metazoa > Arthropoda > Insecta > Lepidoptera > Bombycidae > Trilocha > Trilocha varians. The sequence goes on along the minus strand of AP028278.1, from coordinate 12,481,520 downwards.
CACAAACCCAAGGCCAAGATGACTTGTCCCTACACATTTATTCAGAAGTAAGTAGGATATATGAGTGTCAAATTCCCTTCTCGCAAAGTGGGAGAAAGCTAAAATTACCTATGTAGGGACGCGATTGCATGCTTGCACTTTTGATGCAAGCAGTAATATATAAGTGCAGTGCGTAGCGCGACTCCCCAGTCGTTCCGTTAAGAGCATAACGTACGCTCGCGTCCACATTATTGTAATCATATTCATTATTGTATATTGTAAAGAGTGACAATAAATAATGATAACTAGAATCAGTTGTTCATTATAATTCAATGGTATCTACTAATTAGATACACAAGTAATTTATATAGGGATACTCTTACGGCTTATAAGAGATAGGTACCCTTAAACCTATTATTTATTTCAATCAATTATAGATCATTTTATTACTAGGTAATTACAAAATTTCATTAAATTAAATTAAATTACATTTATTATGCTAACAAATATTATTAGTTAAAGAGGGACACATCAGTTGTTTGTTTGTCAGTGTATGAATTCTATCACAATGATTCATATACCGACAGTCAAACCTCTCTGCTAAATGACTGCACAAAATGGGAATGAGGTGCTCGTTCCGGGCCATTTCAATTGATAAATTTGTTAAAAACAAAAATATTGTAAAACAATATTTAAAAAAAAGAAAAAAAAACATATTAAATTAAAAAAAGACATGCCCGCTGAGTTTCTTGCGCCGGTTCTTCTCAGGACGGAGGCGTAATTTTAGCGAACTGGTGGTAGAACTTTTGATTTTAATTTTGACATTCAAAATGTATGTGTGTCCACATCTAATTTGAAATAAATGATTTGACTTTGACTTTGACTTTGACTTTGACTCTGCGAATACTCTCAGAATGATGTTAGGGCTGCCCCGGACTCTGCGCACCAGAGATGTACATCGCTTACGTATTGTCGTGAAAAACCAATCCACACGCAACTCTGCGAACATCTCTGACGCACTGCAGTGTCGAGGCAGCCCCAAACAGCACCCTGAAAGCATTATTGTATTGTACACGGAGCTATATGTACGTACTGTACGTAGCATCCTGCAAGATACGCTGACTCACGACGTATGTGTTCTTTGGTGTAATTTCTTTCGAGATCATTCTGAATTTAGCCCCGTGGACAGGTGAAAAACACACACTTATATTTTTAGGAATCGAATGCTATTAGGTTAAAGGGAGATCTCCGACCGGGCGAAGTGGTGTATGCCCGATCAGGCCGAAGCCTCTGGTAGATTTTACATGTTGTATATATGTGCCGAACGTTGCAAACATCGATAGCGCGATGCAGGATCTCGCACGCTAATGGTCGCCACATATTATATTTACGACAGAACTGTCGCTATTGTCTTTGTTTATATTGGAACAAAGTTCCTTATCGCGCGTTGTGAAAGGGGGCTAAACGGAAAAAATCTTACGAAAAGTTGTCACGACACTTTTTTGTTTTAGAAGATTATCGCTAGATGGCGCTGTGATCAAAATCTTTTAAAACACGTTCCTTATTTGTTTTAGATGATTATCGCTAGATGGCGCTGTGATCAAAATCTTTTAAAACACGTTCCTTATCGCGCGTTACGAAAGGAAATATTTTTTATAAGATATCTTTTAATCGAAAAGAACTTCGTTCTATTCGAGTGTCCCATGACACCTCTCAAGTTTTTTTTTTCTTAAAGAAAGCCACGAACCGTTAGGCACAGCGTGAGCAGACCTTCCTCTAGATGAACCGACGACCAGACCATGGATGCCGATATTCACTACACACAACGGGCATTGTAGCGAGTTTTGAGGAAAACTGTGCCCATTAGTGGATATCTATGGACTGATGATGATAATTATGATGATTTTCAGATACTACTAGGAGTAATCCTCGGTGTCACCCATGTCTTATTATCCAACGATAAAATTCTAAAGGCTATGCCTATAGACTATGTCAATAACGCTACAATAGTCGCTGCTCGAGAGACTTATCTGCGACACATTAATGAAGAAAAAGAAATTAAAGTATACAATATTAGCTCTTGGAGAAATAACATAACATGGAGTAAGTATAGATATAAGATATAGTCGTGGAGGCCGAGTGGTCGAAGCGCGTCCTTCCGGACGGGACCAAATCCGGCCGGCTTGTACCTCTAAATGTTAAATAGATTCATGTGCAATTTCTCACAACACCACTGGCTAAAAACGGTGAAGGAAAATATCGTGAGCAAACCTGCATGTCGGAAAAGGGTTCTAAAAATCCTTTGAAGATATGTGAAGTCAATCCGCACTGGGCAAGCGTGGTGGACTATGCCTAATCCCTCTTCTGAGGAGACCTGAGCCCAACAGTGGGAGGTATTGGGTTGGTACAGGAGTACGATAATGAATGTACATGGGCGAACTTAATGCTAAACAGTATTGTCTAGCAGCTAACCCTGGTGTACATTGGGTAGTATATGGTAGTGTGTGAAAAAAATAAAAGTACAAGAATAATGTTTGACGGGGTGTTAACAAGGATAACCAACCTATTCACAGTGCGGGTAGTCGGAAGTGGAGACTTGCTATAAATACAGGCGTTGGCTGTTATGGATCTCTAACAACCTTTTTTAAAAAATCTATGAATTTTTTTTATTGCAAGATAGATAAACGAGCCTACGGCCCACCCAATGGTAAGCGGTCACTGTCGCGCATGAACCTCTGCAATGCCAGGGCAAAGAGGTGCCGTTATCTATCACCTACCCATACAGGACTTTTCTTAAACCTCGTTTAAAGAGGGACATGTCACAGCGCTCCGGGAACACCGCGGACGGGAGTCCATTCCAAATCGGCGGACTTGTTTCTGTTCAAAAAAAAAATATATTTCCTTTCAGCAAAATTCGCTAAAATCATTATTTCAAGCACTTCCCCTGTATAATATCTGTTTTTACTTACTTAACCATTTCACTTGTAATTTCAGAAACGTTCACCAATTTTTTACGAACTCCGCAGTCCCGTCAATACGTCTCTCCCAAAGCCGTGTGGTACTGTTTCGCTCTGGAAACGAGCAATGAATTTGTGTTTTGGTTGTTGACGTGGGTATTCCATTATGCGTTTGGCTATCTACTCGATTTTGTATTTAATGTGACGAGGATGAAGCGTCCTGAAGGGATCCAATCGTGAGTGTTTAGTTTTTTTCGATCACAGCGCCATCTAGCATTAATCATATAAAACAAAATAAGGAATTGTTTTAAAAGATTTTAATCACAGCGCCATCTAGCGATAATCGTCTAAAACAAAAAAGTGTCGTGACAACTTTTCGTAAGATTTTTTTCCGTCTAGCCCCCTTTCGATAACGCGCAATAAGGAACTTCGTTCCAATAAATGTGTACCGTATATGCATTCATATGCATGTTATAGAAAGCGTATATTTTAATATTTAAAAAAAGAAACTCCAATTTTGTTTACATCAATATTTTAAATCTAAACTATTTGCTCAAAATCATATTTTTCTTCTAAATATGCGTATTTTTAAATTTATTTCAGCTTCGTAAAAATCTACGAGAAAATGTACAGTACGTCGTTAATTTACGGTCATTTCGTGAAAAACGATTGGAATTGTATTGACAACAACGTGGCCGCCATGTTTGACAAGTTATCAAAAACTGACAAAGTGTTGTTCAATTTTGACGTCAAGACTATTGACTGGACACAACTACCTCTAATATGGTTCATTGGTTTGAGAAAATTTGTCATTAAAGATGGATTGCAAGGTACTGACTATGGAGTCAAAAAACAAAGATGGCTGAAACTAGCTAATTTTGTCTTCTATACAGTTTTCTTCGGAATTATAACTTTATTTATTTATTTATCTTATGTGATGGTAATGTTTTTGTTTTAAATAAAGGTTTTTGGTGAATATTAAAGTTTTTTTCTTCTGTTCATTAATACAGTATGTAACAAAAACCCTGTTGTTCTTTTTAGGGTCGTATACACTTGACTACAGGCACCACAATAATGAAGTTACAATTAAAAAAACAATCATTGGCTAGGCTAGGGGTCAAAATCCAATAGCTATTAAAATGGACACATTACAAACTCTTTTTAAATTGATTTCATATTAAATGTTGATAATTTTTGTCTTTTATATTTTTAATTTTGTTTTTTCTTTTGTTTATTTTATATTAGTCAAACAAATGATAAAATTGTATTGATGTTAGGTATATCCTCCAAGATCATTTTCTGTGTAAATCTGTACGATTGCCTGCAACACAGGTTCGACCTAGTGCGGGAATCAATGCTAATGTGTGTATTGTAATTGGTGTCTTGGTTAAATAAATATTTTTTACTTTTACTTTTTTTTACAAACAATGTTTAGAATATCTGATATTAAAATGCCGTTATCATAGAAAAACATATCTATTTCGTAATTATACAGGGTGTCCCTAAACTATGCGACATGAACGGGAAGTATCTTAAATATTAGAGATAGGATGTTTTGCTGAAAGGAAACATCATTTTATTTTTGATGTTTAATAATACTGCATTCACAGATTTTTCGTAAATTTCTTGGTTTGTTTGAAAATCGAGCTAACGAAATCGGTAAAAATCAACACCCTGTATTTTTATGATATCAATCGAAAGAACAGTTAATTACGAATAATCTTTGCTTGCAAACATAGTGTCTTAAATAAAGGGAACAAGGTGAAAATCGTGATTCAAGATTTTAAGAACCTTCCCGTTCATGTCGCATAGTTTTGGGACACTATGTATTTAATTGAAAAAAAATAGTGCTTATAATTTACCTAGAAATTTTTATTTAATTAGTGTTTTTATTAAATTTTCAATAAGCTGAAAACTATTCATATTCATGAACTGAATAGTATTAAAATACTTACATTCGGAAATTCGAAATTGTCCTCTTCGAGTTCTCTTAATTCCTAGTCACAAAATTTAGTCAAGTGACCTAGACAAGACAGACTTTTGACTCAGTAAAATAATCAATTTAATTAGTTTCAAAGCACTTATATGAGAAATTCTTAGAAGTATAAATTGAATATAAGCAGCAGACATAATCTAAATTTACTTATCTTCGATAATACCTCAATCAAAACGGTAGATTTACTATCGGAACATTTAGTTGAAATGGACCCCGCGTTAGCTTTGGAGTTTGAACATGTCTCTCGACACAAAGCTTTGGAGAGAGAAGCTCTGCGTGGAGTGTCAGACATACGGGGCTTCTACAGCGGGAGTACGGCACTCGTCACTGGAGGGACGGGGTTCATAGGGAAACAACTTGTAGAGAAACTACTGAGGTAAGTTGGAGAGAGAAGCTCTCCGTGGAGTGTCAGACATACGGGGCTTCTACAGCGGGAGTACGGCACTCGTCACTGGAGGGACGGGGTTCATAGGGAAACAACTTGTAGAGAAACTACTGAGGTAAGTTGGAGAGAGAAGCTCTCCGTGAAGTGTCAGACATACGGGGCTACTACAGCGGGAGTACGGCACTCGTCACTGGAGGGACGGGGTTCATAGGGAAACAACTTGTAGAGAAACTACTGAGGTAAGTTGGAGAGAGAAGCTCTCCCTGGAGTGTCAGACATACGGGGCTTCTATAGCGGGAGTACGGCACTCGTCACTGGAGGGACGGGGTTCATAGGGAAACAACTTGTAGACAAACTACTTAGGTAAGTTGGAGAGAGACATTTAATCAAGCTTCTTATGTTTCAGGTCATGCGACGTTAAGCGTATTTTCATATTAATGCGCTCAAAAAAAGGCGATTCCACGCAAGAAAGACTCCAGAAACAATTTAAAGATCCCGTAAGTATTATTAACGATGTATTCTTCATGTCCCTGTTCATGTATTAAACTAGTGTAAAGCTTGATATAGTGCCAGGACTTAAGCAATCGACATAGCCCGAAGTGCTGCGTCTTTGAATTGGCAATGGGCAGGACACATTGTGCGAAAATCTGATGACAATGGGGCCGAAAAGTTCTGGAATGGTGATCTCAAGGTCCCTTACACAAGGTGTACCTACCGCTGACCTGGCCAGAAAATCATTTAGGGTATTTATATGTGCAGTTTTTGCCGCCGAAAAAACTGTGGGTACTAAAAAGCGACACAATTTAACCGCGGTTAAATCTGTCGGGTTTTCTCTCACGATTTTCTCAGCTATCCGACCTTATCTATATGCACAAATAGGTCTGTGAGATTTAATTGTCATGTTTAAAACTGCACGTGTAAATGCGCCAATTGGATGCAGACAGCGCAGGACTGGTCACTGTGGCAAGGTTTGGGGGAGGACTATGTCATGAAGTGAACGGCTGATGTTGGTAATCTACCTAAATGTTTTTTTTCCAGGTATACGATAATTTAAGACTGGTACATCCAGATTTTGAAACCAAAGTGTTACCTTTAGAAGGAGATATTGCAGAACTAGGACTCGGTCTTAACGATCATGATGAAAGACAAATCATTGATGAGGTACTGTTATATTTAAAAATTTCATGCTTTCTGGAACCCTGAGGTGTCCGATCCAGGTTTTGCTTGAAAAAAGTGATGTGTCTACTTAATTATCATGAATTTCAGGTAAATGTTATATTGCATGTGGCTGCAACGACCAGATTTCAGTTGCCTCTGAAGAAAGCTACACTCATCAACGTCAGGGGAACGAGAGAGGTGTTAAAATTGGCACAACGCTGTCAAAACCTTAGGTGAAATATCTGAACTTTAGCACTATGCATAGATTCTACCCCTTTTATGTAGTGGGGGATTACTGGGACTCGACTTGCTTACTGCGTATAGGAATTGAATTATAGTGTACCCCCGACTTTTCATCAAAGTCTGAACGGCTGAGGCTAAAATCCAGACTGGGATGAAGTTCAGTGAGCTGAAGTGAGATTACCTAGGATGTTAGGATCTTTCGCTACACCTTATACCATTCAGATGGGGTCAGCGCAATGTCTTCTCTCTCCACTCCTTTCTATCTTTACATACCTCTATTCTCAATAGTCTATGGAAAAATAAAAGTGCTGATGACAACCGATTCGCCGACCACTTTGAATTGCTTAAAGTTAAATCTTGCTTGGCCGCCTGACATTATACCCTACTCTTTTTATCCTAACAGGATTTGAATGGATGCAAGCATAAGTCATTTGACAAGCTTCGAAGACCTATGTTCAGCAGTGGATCTCAATTATTATGGAACCAGACCACTTAACTGCGAAACCAATTTTTGTATCGCCGTTCGCTGCGACAGGAGGTGTAATCGTCTCGGACTAGACGTTAGAGCGACACGCGGTCTATTACACCTCAATTCCTTTAAAAAGCTTGCTCTTCGCGCCGCAAGGAACATCACGTTTTTCCTACACCACAGGAAAGTTGCAGGAAGGATCGTTTAGGCCTCATTTATCAGAACGTCGACAAGCAACCCAACAGGTTAGGCTAGGACCAGCAGTGGACGAGTGTACTGCTTAACGACATGGAAGATGGTCTAATAATACATATCAGCTTTCAACGACTGCTAGTTAAACTATTAATCTTCTTGTAGATCGTTCGTGCATGTATCGACTGCGTTTTCGTTCGCTACTCGGAGCAGGATCGACGGAGACATCGAGGAGCAGTTCTACAGCAGCCCGGTGCCGCCTCACGTCATCATACAACTAGCTGAGACTGTAGATGAAGAACGACTCAATGATATTAGTCATCGGTAATGTACTGTACATTACTATCCACTGCTGAGCTCAGATCTCTTCAGTAGATTCAAATGGTATTTGCGATGTAGACTGTCCTGCTTCATTTACGGTGGAGACCAGAACCCAGCATTGGTTTTCTGCTATATAGGCAGATTAGCTGATTGGCCACCTGATTGTGCGTGGTTACCTTCGATCAGAGGCCTCTGCAATGTCAGGAGACACTGCGCTATCGAAGACTTAAATATAAAGACTGTCTTCGAGATTTGATTGAAGAAGGGCAAGTCAACAGCAGTCTAACAGTGGGCAGTACTTATGATTGATTACTTTCAGCTTGATCAAGGACTGGCCCAACACCTACTGCTTTACTAAAGCCATTGCTGAGGATCTGGTGCGGACTCTTGGCAAGGATCTACCAGTGACTGTCGTTAGACCACCAATAGGTCTGTAAGTTACAATATAATGACGGTTCAGATAATTAATGGAAAGAGTAAATTTGATATTATTTTCCAGTAATTTGTGCATACAATGAACCTTCCCCTGGATGGGTAGATAAGAGCTCTATAATGAGCCCGAGTGGGGTAAGTCTGGTTTCATATTTACAAGATTTATATTAACTTGCACTGGATGTAACTGCGTAAGCTCGGGTGGAATCTTGCGAGTTAAATTTGACAGACTTCCCGGTTTCTGGCTGAAAATGGTGAAAGAAAACATCGTGAGGAAACCTACGCATCGCAAAAGGATTTATAGAACCATTTTTCAAAATCTGAAGTCCCCCGCATTGCAGTCGCGTGACTGACCTGATCCCTCTACTGAGGGGACCAGCAGTGGACAGTAATGGGTTGTTACAGTACAGGCTACTTTAATTTCAGATCCTTTTAGGAGTGATTCTTGGAGTCACACACATTGTGTTGGCTCGTAATATAAGTGTTCCTTTTATGCCCTTGGATTTCGTTAACAATACAATAATAGCCGCTGGTTGGGAAACCCATAAAAGATACAGGAATAAGGAGGACGATATAAATGTGTATAACATAGGTACATTGAGGAATGAAGTACAATGGGGTAGGTAAAATTAAATGTCTTTGATTGACTTCCCAATAGAAGAAGGTACTCGATTAGTCTTTGTTACCTCATAACTTTAGTTTGAACCGATTCGTATGATTCTTGTTTCGGATAGAAAGTGCAGGTCGTTGTGGGGTTTTATTTTTATTTTTTTTAAATCGTGCATTTCTTTTCTATAGGAACCGATTTCAGTGATTCTTTTTTTATGAGAACTCAAGCACTTTCTCATAACACACACTTTGGACATCATCTCATATACATTTGATAAAGATCTGACTGGTAGTTATTGAGTTATTCTTGCTATTGGAAACTATTCAAAAAAAATGCTCATTATTCAAAAAAAGACAAGCACGCTGAGTTTCTTACCAGATCTCTTCAGGACGGTGGCTATAATAATTAATTTTTATGTCCGAACTGGTGGTAGCTTTTAACTTTTGACGTCAACATGAATGAGTACGTCATCAATGTTGAAAATAAAGTATTAAAAAAAAGTATAAAAATATTGTTAGTAATAAAACTAAGTATATCTCCGAAGGATTTTTAGAATCTTTTTCCAGTATGCATGTTTCCTTATGATGTTTTCCTTCACCGATTGTTTGATTTATTTTATATGATACTACTTAACTTATTTAGGTATCTTTTAAATTATTTCAGAAACGGTAATTGATTTCTTAAGAAGCGCAAAGACGCGTAAATACTGTACACCAAAGGCAGTGTCCTACTGTTTGTAACGAGTAATGAGTTCTTATTTTGGTTATTCACATGGTTTCTACACTACATACCGGCTTACATAGTTGATTTTATATACAATATAACGGGCATGACACGCCCTGAGGGTTTAAAATCGTAAGTAAAAATTTGCAGTAATTACAAAATTTCATGTTTGATATTTGCGGCCACATATGTTTTGTCTTTGTGAACCAATTTCGATGATTCTTTTATTGTTTGATAGGTGATATTTATGTAAAAAGATTCGTTAAAATTTCATAGTGATTAGATTCGTAGTTTTTGACATATTCTTGAAAATTCTAGCAGTTACCTAGAATTGGAAGGTTGGCGCAAAATTTATAAAATTCAAAGACCTTTAATAATCGAGGCTTCTCTAATATATTATTGTACATGAAATATACCTAAAAACCTTCCTCTTGAAGTACTCTATCTATTAACAAGAGCCACGTCGAAATCCGTTGAGTAGTTTTAAAGATTTGAGCATACATAAAGACAGACAGGCGACTTTGTTTTCTATTGATTTGTTAAATAATTTTCAGCTTCGTCAAAATATACGAGAAAATGCACAACATGTCTATAATTTACGAATATTTTTTAAAAAACAATTGGAAGTTTATTGATATCAATATGGCCGCCTTATATAACAAAATGTCGGAAAATGATAAAATATTATTTAACATGGATGTCGAGAATATTGACTGGTTTCATCTCATGCTCATTTGGTGTATCGGTTTAAGGAAATATGTCATCAAAGATGGATTACAAGGGACCAAATATGGCGTGAAAAAACAAAAATGGCTGAAGATTGCATTTGTTGCATTTTACGCCATTTTATTTAGTGTCATAGCTTTTATATTTTACTTGTTTTATAAATTTGTTTTGTTTTTATTTTAATAAAAAGATATAAACATTAATTTGTATTGTGAGTCTTCCTACTAATTTTTTTGAACGACTTTCCAAAAAACGAGTTTTTCAATCCGTTTGTTTTTCTTCAAATTAGGTTTTGGTTTATTACGACCACGATGAGCAGGTTTCTTTATCGCATACCCCGGGGTAGTTTAACCGCACTAAAACCTCCAACTGCTCACACTCAGCGTCCGAACTCCAGCTGAGGCCAGAACCCAGCACGGGGTTTGGAGGGACAGCGCGACGCGTTACGCGCTCGACACTCTATCCCGTCGCGCCGTCCCCGGACGCCGAACCGGCATCCGCCTACGAATACGGCCACCAGCTCTCTCAGTCGACGGGCTTTCCGAAGTCCGCCAATATGGGACCGCGTGTCACCCTCCCACGGAATAACCCGCGGGTCAGAACCAGCGAGGGTAGGGGAGCGCGGTCTACCATCCCCCGGTTGCTCTAACGCTTAGGGCGTGCTAAGTGAGACTCGACAACTTCTTGGGTCCCCGCTCGCACTCACATGCGTTGGGGACCCAAAACTCTCAGGGGGCCAGATTCCGGGCAAGATCCCGGTTCCAGCCCCCTGCTCGACGGCGGCTTGGTAGTTTGAGAGCAGAGTATATACTACATGTCCCACCGAAGGTGCGATATAATATCAAGAAAAAATACCATGGACAAAGACTTAAAATACAAAAAACTGAGGACCAGAGTTTTTTTATTTGTTTAATTTGTACTTATGTTTTTACTAAAAAATGACCAATTAATTAATGTTTGTTCATTACCTCTTATTAGCTTATAACTATTAATATTCATGAACTTATTATAATACTATGTTCCCTACTTCGGAAATTGGCAGTGTTACTAATTGCTTCTCTTATTCCGTCTCCTAAACACAGGTAAGAAAGATAGACTTGTGATAAATAGAAATAGTCGTGGTGGGGTAGTGGTTGAAGCGCTTGCCTTCCGTACGGGAGGTCGCGGGTTTAAATCCGGCTTGTACCTCTAAATCTTAATATAAAAAAGATTTATGTCAAATTTTTCACAACACCACTGGCTAAAAACGGTGAAGGAAAACATCGTGAGGAAACCTGCATATCGGAAAAGGGTTCTAAAAATCCTTTGAAGATATGTGAAGTCCCCAATCCGCATTGGGCAAGCGTGGTGGACTATGCCTAACCCCTCTTCGGAGGAGACCTGAGCTCAGCAGTGGGCAGTAATGGGTTGTTACAGTTACAGTTAAATATAAATAATTGATTTGTACGTGTAATAGACACCCACAGCTATCAATTCAGTTTCTATAGTACTTGAATCACAACTAGAAATAGACTATCAATTCAGAATATTTAGTTTTTCTTCAGAATGGACCCCGCGTTAGCCTTGGAGTTAGAACATGTGTCTCGACACAAAGCTTTGGAGAGAGAAGCTCTCCGTGGAGTGTCAGACATACGGAGCTTCTACAGCGGGAGTACGGCACTCGTCACTGGAGGGACGGGGTTCATAGGAAAACAACTTGTAGAGAAACTACTGAGGTAAGTTGGAGAGAGAAGCTCTCCGTGGAGTGTCAGACATACGGGGCTTCTACAGCGGGAGTACGGCACTCGTCACTGGAGGGTCGAGGGCTAAATCAAAACACTTTTTCCTATGTTTCAGGTCATGCGATGTGAAACGAATCTACATATTAATGCGGAAGAAAAGGGAAACCTCAATATTAGAAAGACTACACAAACAATTCAAAGATCCAGTATGTATCTTGTCAAGTTTATCAGTGACTAGGTGAACCGCGCAACTTCGTCTGCGTCACAGAGGGATACAACATAGCCTATAGCCTTCCTCGACAAATGGACTTTCCAACAGTGAAATAATTTTTCAAATCGGACCAGTAGTTCTTGAGATTATCGCGTTCAAACAAACAAACTCTTCAGCTTTATAATATTAGTATAGATTCTTGAAAATTCGTAAAACTATTGTTTTTACAAGCTTTATATTAACTTCCTATACCTATGTAAATTCAGGTGGAATCTTACGAGTTTGACAAACTTCCCGGTTTCCCATTGACATTCTACACGCAGTTGGTATATCGCGTGACAATGCAATAATATGACAAAATGGCGCTGATCTGATAATGAATTCATACATAGGAACACATGTAGTAAACTATAGACTCGTCGTGTTTGTGCTCGTTTTACTTGTATAAGCTAGCACTCTACTACTACATGATATCAAGGATCTTAAAAGCTTGTATTTAAAACAGTTTTCTTGAAATATTTTTTTTAGTTATACGACAGACTAAGAGTAGAAGACCCAGATTTTGAATCCAAAGTGTTGCCTATTGAAGGCGATATAGGTGAATTAGGAATTGGTATCAGCTTTGAGGATGAGAGGAAAATCATTGAAGAGGTACCCACATATTATACAGAGTAAAAAACTAGTGTTAAACAATACATAATTGTTTAATGCCTTAGGGATATGGTTTTATATATGAAATTCCCGTTTTTTACTTGATAGTCAAACAAAAAACGAGGTCTAATAAAAGTCCTGTATGGGTAGGTGTTAGATAACGGCCCCTCATTGCCCTGGCATTGCAGAGGTTCATGAGCGACGGTGACCGCTTACCATCAGGGTTACCTGATAGGCCGTAGGCTCGGTTATCTATCTTGCAATAAAAAAAATAAGTTCTTACCACGTTTTCCATTGAACGAGGGTTCTCGATATTTCATTCGTGTTGCAACTCCCATGAGTTCTGACTATACTGAAGAAGTCTGACTATACTGCAAGCAAATCTCTGTTTATTCTCTTTCGTGTAAAAGACGAAGACAGACTCCTTTTTTATACATATATATTTTTTTAATTACAAAACAGATAAATAAGCTTACGACTTTTTTAATGTTTCTCAACATTGTTAAATTGTATTATGCTATATACTTTTCTTGTTTAAACCATCTTGAATCTCTTAATTTTATCAAAGGCTAATGTTTATATTTCACAAATGTCTGGTTTTCAGGTGAATTTTATATTCCACGTGGCAGCCACGACGAGGTTTCAAGAACGTCTTAAGAAGGCCACATTTGTCAACGTCAGGGGAACGAGAGAAATGCTGAAGTTGGCTAAATCTTGCAAGAACCTGAGGTGATTTGTGCCATTCAATTCATTAAGAAAAGATTTCTTGCCTTGCATCTTCTTCAGCAAGACTTTCATCTCCTGACAGATCGTTTGTGCACGTGTCGACTGCGTTTTCGTTCGCGACTCGGAGCAGGATCGACGGAGACATCGAGGAGCAGTTCTACAGCAGCCCGGTGCCGCCTCACGTCATCATACAACTAGCAGAAACTGTGGATGAAGAACGACTCAATGATATTACTGATGGGTAAGTGTACTTTGAAGGAGCAAAAGGTAAGGCGTACTGTGGTGTAAAGATTCTGGAGTAGTCACCATTGTATTAATCAACCTTAAGAAGCACTGTTTCTACAAGACTCTCTGAGCATGAATCCTTAATGATTGTTGTGTTTAGCATTGGATTCCACATACTCGATAATCTGAAGCCGTCGTTGTTACTTTCAGCTTGATCAAGGACTGGCCCAACACCTACTGCTTTACTAAAGCCATTGCCGAGGATCTGGTGCGGACTCTTGGCAAGGATCTACCAGTGGCCGTCGTGAGACCACCTATAGGTACGTAAGGCAGAAGACTAATCTCCTTATACACTTGCGAGTATCTACATCACTTACACAATTACTAAACGGGTTCTTACCATGTTTTTTTTATCAAATGAGCTTTTCGGGAGTGGTCTTTATACACCCAGTATAATGCTATTTTCCAGTGATTTGTTCGTACAACGAGCCTACTCCTGGATGGGTGGATAGAAGCTCTGTAATTGGTCCAAGTGGGGTAAGTCTCGTCAGATTTTCGTCTCCTTAAAACACCGAGTAACGTAAACCGATCGAAATCCGATTTGGAATGGATTTTTTACATTTTTTGGGTATTTTCCATGTCGCTCTCACCACTGTATCTCCTGTGTAGCCAGCATCCACAGCGACGACCATCGTAATGATTCTGAGCAGTGAAGCCCAGGAACCCGCAGGAAAGATAACTAGAGTCCTGAGTCCGGCGGTGGACAGTACTATATGCCCGGTCAGGCCGAAGCTCACTGTAGTGGATTTCAGATGTTATATACACCTCCTCATAGGCTATTTTAATATTAGATATTTTAAACATTATTTCTAATATTATTTCTCTCTTCGTGTTGATTTTAAATAGCTATTGGATTTTTACCCCTGGCCTTTTTTTTTAATTTAAGTTCATTATTGTAGTGCCTGTAGTCAAGTGTATACGCCCCTAAATTGAACAACAGGGTTTTTGTTACATATTGTATATGCGCCGAACGTTGCAAATGTCAATACCGCGATTCAGGATCGCACTCGCTATTGTTCGCCACAGTTTGTTACAGTTAATTTAATTTCAGATCTTGCTAGGCGCGATTCTTGGTGTGACACACACTATGTTAGCTAACAATATAAGTACATCTTTTATGCCAGTGGATTTTGTCAATAATACAACAATAGCCGCTGGTTGGGAGACAAGTAAAAGATACAAGAACAGAGATAAAGATAAGAAATCAATGTGTATAATATCAGCACATTGAGAAATTCAGAAAAATGGAGTAAGTGCATAATATGAATAGGATATAAGGGGTGGGCCATATAAAGTTTGCATTTTGAATCGAACGTTCGAAAGTTCGACTGTCATGTTGGCTGTGTTGCATGTTGCGCCATCCTGTTGAAACCAAATGTCGTCCATGTCATACTCTTCAACTTTTGGAAATAAAAATTCGTGTTCGCATAGCACGGTAACGCTCGCCATTGACCGTAACGGCACCCCTTGCTCATTTTCGAATGATGCCGCCGGACCAAACCCCACACCAAACCGTAACTCTTTGTGGGTGCATTAGCTTCTCAATGATGACGTGTGGATTTTCCGACCCCCAGTTGCGACAATTTTGCTTATTGACATAGCCTCCGAGGTGAAAATGGTCTTTATCTGAAAAGACGATTTTTCGGTAAAAATGCTCATCTTCGGCCAAACGATCTTCTGCCCATTGGGCGAACCGAAAACGTCCCATTTCGTAAATGTCAAATCTTTAACTCAATTATGAACACAAATTGAATGACATTTGAGCTGTCACTCTCTAAATAAACAGTAGTTCAAAATGCAAACGTTAGATTGGCCCATAACGATAATCATATTTCAAATATTTAACCTTGTATTCGCTAGCATTCTACTGCTAAATGATATACAGGATATAAGCTTGTATTTAAAAAGTTTTCTTTAAAATAAATTATCTATTTCAGAAACATTATCGGATTTCTTAGCAAGTCCCGACGGACGAAAATATTGCACACCTAAAGCAGTGTCCTACTGTTTTACATTTCAAACGAGTAATGAGACCTTATTTTGGTTATATACATGGATACTACATTATATACCGGCTTATATAGTTGATTTTATATACAATATAACGGGTATGACACGTCCTGAAGGAATAAAGTCGTAAGTATGACAAATTTTGCTACGTGTACACCAAAATTCAAGTTCAATTTTTAAGTAAATTTGTTGCTTTATAGCTTTTGTATTTGTAAACCAATTTCGATGATTCTTTTATTGTTTGAAAAAAGGTATTTCTGAAAAAGTCTCGTTAAAATTTGGTAGAGATCTGAAATATAGTTTTTGTGATATTTTTCAAAAAGTCGAGTAGCTCAAAAAATGTGTTTATTCACGACATCACATCAAAAACAGTTTAATATTCGATGTTTCCCTACTATATCATGCATGTATTATATACATAAACCTTCCTCTCGAATCACGACATCTATTACAACCGCATCACAAACTGTTGCGTAGTTTTAAACATTTGAGCATACATAGAGACAGACGATCGATCGACGATCGATCATTTTATGACCAACTCCCAGAAGATATCCCAAAACCCGTCAATATGGCAAGTCTCCTAGCTCTGTGCAACACCCCGTTTATATATAAACTTACGAAATTTATAGAAAACAATAATATTAAACTCTAATTTATTTTCATTATTTTTGTATTTTTTTACCTTATATTTCTCGTTTTTTTCACTTTCAAATACCATATTTTATCTACTCATTTTATTCAATGTAGTTTCTATCTCGTTTTATTCATTTACAATATGTACTATTAAGCTTCATTGTATTTAATAACACTATAAACAGTATATATTCTATTACTGCTGAGACTGGAAACCGAACAATATTCTGGCTTAGTATCTTTGAGTCCGTGTATTTGTCTCACTTGACATTGGCGAATCGTCCCCAGTCTTGGTGGACGAGGTCCAGGAGAAAAAAAGAAGAAGAAGATAGAGACAGACAACGTGAAACGACGTTTTATACTATGTAATAATGAATTGTATATATTTCAGCTTCGTCAATTTATACGAGAAAATGTACAATTTAAGTATAATATACAAACATTTTTTAAAAAACGAATGGAAATTTATTGACAACAACATGGCTGCCTTGTATGACAGTTTGTCAAATACTGACAAGATATTATTTAACATGGATGTCAACAAAATTGACTGGTACCACCTATTGCTTATCTGGGCCATTGGTTTGAGAAAATACGTCATCAAAGATGGTTTGCAAGGGACCAAGTATGCTTTGAAACAACAAAGATGGCTGAAGATAGCCCATGTAGGCTTTTATGTCATTTTATTTGGTGTCATAGTTTACTTGTTTTATTTGTGTTACAGAATTATAATGGTTGTTTTTTAATAATAAAATATTTTGAATTGTATTGAGTTATTTTCCTTTTCCTTCCTTTTCCTTTTTAACTTAATAGTATGTCGATAATGTTTTTTAGTTGCAAAACATAGGCTAGTCAAATACTTAGTCACATAATATGAGTATTAAATATGAATGAAATAAGAAACATAAAAAAGACTGACTGTAAATTAAATTATTTTAATGAACTTCATGTAACATTGAAGTTGAAATAATGGTTAAAAACTTTTATAAAACACGTTCACTGTGAGGACCAATTTTTGATTATTTGCCGTTAGACTGCCGACCAGACGTTAGGGCGACACGCGGTCTATAAGACCCCACCTTTAACAAAGTTATGCTCTGAACCGCAGTGAATTTCACGTTTTTCCACCACCACAGGAAAGTTGCAGGGATCATTTAGGCCTCGTTTAGGAACGTTGACTAACACTGAATGTAACTATGTTCCAATGTAAGTGTAATTAGGTATTTGCAAAGAAAATACATAGAATAGAGACACAAATCAACATTTTTTTTACTATTTTATTTATAATTGATGTATTTTTTTATGGTAAATAAACAATTTAATTTCATTTCAATTTCACCTTATAACAAATTATACTTAATTAGCTTGAGTTAATTGATATTTTTTGCAAATCACTTAATTGATTATTAATAAACTGTAATTTTTTTAAATGAAGTAAAGGACGTACTGCCCTTAGTATATGCAGAGTCTTATTTACACTTATATTTGTAATAAAATGGATCCCGCATTAGCTTTGGAGTTTAAACATGTCTCTCAACACATAGCTTTGGAGAGAGAAGCTCTCCGAGGAGTGTCAGACATACGGGGCTTCTACAGCGGGAGTACGGCACTCGTCACTGGAGGGACGGGGTTCATAGGGAAACAACTTGTAGAGAAACTACTGAGGTAAGTTGGAGAGAGAAGCTCTCCGTAGAGTGTCAGACATACGGGGCTTCTACAGCGGGAGTACGGCACTCGTCACTGCAGGGACGGGGTTCATAGGGAAACAACTTGTAGAGAAACTACTGAGGTAAGTTGGAGAGAGAAGCTCTCCGTGGAGTGTCAGACATACGGGGCTTCTACAGCGGGAGTACGGCACTCGTCACTGGAGGGACGGGGTTCATAGGGAAACAACTTGTAGAGAAACTACTGAGGTAAGTTGGAGAGAGAAGCTCTCCGTGGAGTGTCAGACATACGGGGCTTCTACAGCGGGAGTACGGCACTCGTCACTGGAGGGACGGGGTTCATAGGGAAACAACTTGTAGAGAAACTACTGAGGTAAGTTGGAGAGAGAAGCTCTCCGTAGAGTGTCAGACATACGGGGCTTCTACAGCGGGAGTACGGCACTCGTCACTGGAGGGACGGGGTTCATAGGGAAACAACTTGTAGAGAAACTACTGAGGTAAGTTGGAGAGAGAAGCCCTCCGTGGAGTGTCAGACATACGGGGCTTCTACAGCGGGAGTACGGCACTCGTCACTGGAGGGACGGGGTTCATAGGGAAACAACTTGTAGAGAAACTACTGAGGTAAGTTGGAGAGAGAAGCTCTCCGTAGAGTGTCAGACATACGGGGCTTCTATATCGGGAGTACAACACTCGTCACTGGAGGGTCGGGGGCTAAATCTAAACACTTTTTCTTATGTTTCAGGTCATGCGATGTGAAACGAATCTACATATTAATGCGGAAGAAAAAGGAAACTTCAGTGCAACAAAGACTTCATGAACAATTCAAAGATCCAGTATGTATCTTATCAGAATCTTGCGAGTTTGACAAACTTCCCGGTTTCCGATTGAGCTGACTTTTTGTACGTATATGTAATATATCACCTGACAATGCAATAAGATGAGAAAATGGCGCTGATCTGACGATAGATCCGGAACGAGGTCGTAAGAACCCATGCAATAAACAATAGATCTGTCGTGTTTGAGCTCGTTTCACTTGTATTAGCTATCACTCTACTGCTACATGATATCCTGGATCTTAAGATCTTGTATTTGAAAAGTTTTCTTTAAAATATTATATCTTTTAGTTATACGACAGACTAAGAGTAGAAGATCCAGATTTTGAATCCAAAGTGTTGCCTATTGAAGGTGATATTGGTGAATTAGGAATTGGTATCAGCTTTGAGGATGAAAGGAAAATTATTGAAGAGGTACCTACATATTATAAATATGTAACAAAAACCCTGTTGTTCAGGGGCGTTGAACTGAACTAAGTTCAGTTCACCCCATTTGGATAAGTTTTTTTAAGCCTAAGTTTTTTTCTCGATAGTCAAACAAAAATCAAACGTACTCTTACCACGTTTTGCTTTAAACAAGGGATTCCTGTTGCAAGCGCCATGATCACAAATAGTCTGTCTCCTGCAGACAAATCTGTGTTAATTCTCTTTCGAGTTCATCCATGTAATAGATGAAGACAGAATACGAGTTAAATCGATATTTTTTTTAAATTACAATTCAGATAAACGAACCTGTGACTTTTCTAACGTTTCTCAACATTGTGGTATTGTGTAATATTATTTTCTTTCATGCATTTTAAAACCGCTATGACATAGAAGTGCTATGACATGTCCCTCTTTACGCACTCAATAAAAATAAAACTGTGAGTGTCTAAATATGTTGATTATTTTCTTGTTTAAACCATCTTGAATCTCTAAAATGTATTAAAGTTCTCTAGGATTGTTCACAAATGCCCGGTTTTCAGGTGAATTTTATATTCCACGTGGCAGCCACGACGAAGTTTCAAGAACGTCTTAAGAAGGCCACATTAGTTAACGTGAGGGGAACGAGGGAAATGCTGAAGTTGGCTCAAACTTGCAAGAACCTCAGGTGATTTTTGATAGAGAATAATAAACAGTAGTGGCTTCCCAAATTATATTGTCACTAAAAAAAATAAAAAGGCTTAATGACAAATTAACGAAGTGACACATAATTTTGGCATTAAGTCCGCCATTGTACTTATTTTTTTGTACAAGAAGAATAAATAAATAATTAATTTACTGTACGGGTCGTTTCTTAAACCTCGTTTAAAGAGGGACCTGTCATACCCTTCTTCTTCCTTTATGAAACCACTACAGTCATCCAAGGTTCGTTTCACGAACTCTTTTTAGCCACGCACCATCCAGCTATAGAATGAACTCTTCTCTTGGGTATTTCCAGAGCGCTATGACTTGTCCTTCTTAAAACGAGGAGGGTCCTTAAAGTTAGGTCCATATAGTAAAGATGAACTCCACCTCGACGCCGAGTGGTACGATGATAAAAGGGAGATGTTGGAATCATCTCAAATAATTTCTCGGAGCACTCCCCGTTGAACATCCGGTATAAGATGCAAAGAGACACGAAGACTCTTCGCAGACCCAAGGGTTCCAGGTGGTCCGTGAGCCTGGGATCGTCAACGATACGAACAGCTCTGCCCTGCACGGAGTCAAGTGAATGCAACGGGTATTATTCAACGAATGTTTTTATTTTAAAATCTGTCCCAGTTATATCAATGAACTTCTTGGTAACAGCTCTTCAATGCCTAAAAACCTTCTAATTCTTTCTAGATCGTTCGTGCACGTGTCGACTGCGTTTTCGTTCGCGACTCGGAGCAGTATCGACGGAGACATCGAGGAGCAGTTCTACAATAGCCCGGTGCCGCCTCACGTCATCATACAACTAGCGGAGGCTGTAGATGAAGAACGACTCAATGATATCACTCATGGGTATTGTACTATACAACCCATTACTGGCCTGGTTTCAGTAGAGGGATCAGGTCCTATTTTCGAAGTGGACTCTGCTTCATCTACAGAGGAGACCCGAACCTAGCATTGGTTTTTTACCATATAGGCATATAGCTGATGGCTCACCTGATCGTACGTGGTTATCGTAACTCAACCTCTGCAATGTCAGGGGATACTGCCTGTGATATTGAAAGACTTTTCAAGCTTGAAGAAGGGCAGGCAATGGGCAGTAATAGCTTGATTAATGAGTTGTAGATTATTTTCAGTTTGATCAAGGACTGGCCAAACACCTACTGCTTTACTAAAGCCATTGCCGAGGATCTGGTGCGGACTCTTGGCAAGGATCTACCAGCGACTGTCGTGAGACCACCTGTAGGTATGTACTTCACGGCAGAGGAACTGTGCTTAATATGTCATCATCATAATATCCACCCTTATACACAATATATTTTTTGATGTCATTCGTTCAGCGACCGCGGGTGACTTTTAAGGTTCTTGTTCTTGGTTGTTAAAAATTCTATTATTTTTCAGTTATTAATACATTCAACGAACCAACTCCTGGGTGGTTAGACAAAAGTGCAGTAATGGGCCCTAGCGGAGTAAGTTAGCCCTATTAATTAAACTTGGCGAAGAACGGATGGTCGATGGAGCTGAACGTGGGTAAACCTCCCACAAGATGGACCGACGACCTGGTCAAGATCGCGGGAGGTCACTGGATGCAGATGGCGCAGGACCGGTCGATGTGGAGAGGTTTGGGGGAGGCCTGTGTCTAGCAGTGGACGTCTATAGACTGATGATGATGATGTAGCTGCTCTGATGATAGTCGGAAGTCATAGAAATTCCTGTACTAACCAAGATAGACGCGTCGTGTTTGGGCTCGTTTTACTTGTATTAGCTAGCACTCTACTGCTACATGATATCAAGGATCTTAAAAGCTTCTATTTTTTTTTCAGTTCGTACTTGGTATTGTACTTGGCGTCAATCATATCATGTATTCTGATAATGTAAATTTACATATCCTTCCTTTGGATTACGTGAATAATGCAATAATAGTCGCCGCATGGGAAACTAATAAAAGATTCGGGAATAAAGATAAAGATATAAAAGTGTATAATATAAGCGTGTTAAGAAATTCTATGCGACGTGGTAAGTTATTTAATAAACACTAAACCCTGTTGTTCCTTCTACCCACGTATAAAGATTCGGCACAAGTATATAATAAAGCTAGTCTTTTATGAAAAACGTTCAACTAAAATAATTAGAATAAATATTTCATTATTATTTTTTATAATGTTTACATTGTTTGTTATCTCTGCAATTCTGCATAAGGGGATGCGATCGTTGACCTAGAGAGAGTAAAACTTCCGGACGAATCGGCGCGTGCGACTGTGACCTTGACCTTGTAAGCGGCTGGATAACGACACGTGTACGGTCGGTGACCTCGTAGGCTATTTTAATATCAGATATTCTAAACATTATAGGTAGTAGGTAGGCTTTAATAGCTACTGGATTTTGACCCCTAGTCTAGCCAATGATTGTTTTTTTAATTGTAACTTCATTATTGTGGTGCCTGTAGTCAAGTGTATACGACCCTAAGAGGAACAACAGGGTTTTTGTTACATATTGTATAGCAATACATGGTGATGATGTTTTTTTTGTTAGAAAGCACTCTTTGGACATCATCTCATATAAATTAGATACAAGATCTGACTAATACTTTAAGCTATTCTTGTAAAATGGAAGTTCATTTCATTTATTTAAGAATAACTAACAAGAGTAGGTACACTAATAATTTTGTGATAAAATTTGACAAACTTCCCGGTTTCCGATTCAGCAGACATTTTGCACGCAGATGTATATCGCGTGACAATACAATAAAATGACAAAATGGCGCTGATCTGATGGATTCGGAAGGACATAAGACCTCTTCTGCTAACCATATAATAATCTTGTAATAAAAATTATTAATTGATAATTGTCATGTGCAGGTTTAATTCTTTTGTCTTTTTTTATTTTTTTCTTATTATTTATTTCTTTGTTGTTTCTTTGTTTTTATTGTTCAGTAATTATGTGTGTACCTTCGTTCTGAGGCTCTGCCTGAAAACCAGCGCTGTATTAATCGCAGCAATATGCTGAGGCAGATTCCTTTTGGAGACACAAACTATGTTAATTATATTTTGCTATTTATCTTGTGTATTAAGTATGTGATGTGTGTTTAATATTATTATTTTATTTTCTTTCTTTCTTTCTATATGTCTCCACTTCATTTTTCAGCTCAATTCAGCCGCTTCTTAAGAAGCGCAAAGGCCCGTCAATATTGCACACCGAAGGCAGTCTCGTACTGTTTTTGTTTTTTAACGAGTAAAAAACCAATATTTTGGCTATTAACATGGATTCTACACTATATACCGGCTTATGTAGCCGATTTTGTTTATAATATAACGGGTAGAAAACGTCCTGAAGGGATAAAATCGTGAGTTGAGTTCGTAATGTCTATTTTTGAACAGTAATATAAGAATTTTGTGAAATGAAATGAAATACTTTATTTTCAACATTGATGACGTACCTACTCATTCTTGTTGACGTCAAAAGTTACAAGCTACCACCAGTTCGGACACAAAAAATAATAATTATAGCCACCGTCCTGAGAAAAACTGGCAAGAAACTCAGCGGGCATGTCTTTTTTTTTGTATAATGAGCATTTTTTTTTTAATATTTGTACAGTATTACACAAATTGACATTAAATATACAAAAAAAAACGATATATTTAATATAACAGCATAACTTTTGGCTGACTGAACCGATTTAGATAATTCTTCTATCATACTGATAGGTAATGCTTGTCTTCTGATCTAGTTTCGATTTTATTAATATCTTACGAGTGCTTTCAGAGATATGATTAAAATATTATTTTTTGAGAACAATTATGTCGTTGTTGTTGATGTTTCCATATCTTTTGTCTGAATAAACCACTTTCGATGATTCTTTTGTCATAGTCTCATGTAAATTTTACTTAGTTCTGAGCAGTAATTTAAAGATATTTTCAAAAATATGATACTACATTTCTGCTTTTGGTCTCATTTCAGTTTCGTTAAATTATACGAGAAGATCTATAACAGCTCTTTACTCTACAGTTATTTCTTGACAAACGATTGGAAATTCGTTGACAACAATATGGCCGCCATATTTGACAAACTGTCAAAAACTGACAAAGTAATTTTCAATTTTGACGTCAACAAGATCGTTTGGAACCAACTTATACTTTTGTGGGTCCTCGGCTTAAGAAGATATATTGTAAAAGATGATTTGACTGGAACAAAATATGGAATGAAGAAACAAAAATGGCTGAAATTCGCTTTGCTCGTATTTTATGTTAAATTGTTTGGAGTTAATGCTTTTTTATTTTATAAGTTTTTTAGAATGTTGCGTTATAATAAAAGTATGAAATGAAAATGTGTTTTTTATCATATACCGATCTGCAATGCAACAAAATGTATGTTAAAAATAGTTTATAATATTTTCTAAGATCCTGGATATCATGTAGCAGTAGAGTGCGGGCTAATACAAGTAAAACGAGCACAAATACGATGAGTCTATCTTGTCTAGCACAAGACTCTATCATCAGCTCATCATCATCATCATCAGCCTATAGACGTCCACTGCTGGACATAGGCCTCCCGCAAACCTCACCACATCGTCCGGTTCTGCGCCAACTGAATCCAGTGACCTCCCGCGATCTTGACCAGATCATCGGTCCATCTCGTGGGGGGTCTACCAACGTTACGCTTACCGGTTCGTGGCCGCCACTCCAGAACTTTTCGGCCCAATCGATCATCTGTTCTTCGCACAATGTGTCCTGCCCATTGCCACTTCAAAGATGCAATTCTTTGGGCTCTATGGTACCATATTATTGCATTGTCACGCGATATACAATGCCAGTTAATTACAAGCTTCAATTAAAGGCTTTTAAAAGTATCATAATATATTTTCATTATCTACCAAAGATATTAATAACTTATAAAAAATGGATGTAAGTTATTTGTAAATAATAATTAAATCCAAAAACTTAAGCAATTACATGAATTATGTATTAAAATGTTTTTCCACGAATTATCATAATTAGTGTTATTTAGAAGTCAATGAGGTTAGTACGAACTTAGGGGTCAAAATAATACTGTAGTAAACATGATAATAACATACATTGTAGATATCTTGAATTAAAGAGATAAATAAAATAATATTTGTATTACAAAAACGAAAACGATCGACTTCCATTTCTCAAGCATAGCTCAAAAACTACCAGTCAGATCTTTATCAAAATTTATGAGATAATGTGTCTGCTTCCTAACAAAAACAGTCATTGAAATCGGTTAATATAAAAAGAAATATACGCAAAAAAACAGCAAATCGTAAAATTTTATGCTTTAAAATTTTCCATTTTTAAACACAAATCCAAAAGTACTTGTTCGATCTTTAAAAAAAAATGGGGCCCCATGACGATCAACGACCATCACCTTCCATCTCAGAATTATTCAAATCGGTTCACGCAAACTAAAGTTATGAAAGAACATAAAAAATAAAACACATACAAACAAATTGAGTACCTCCTCCTTTTTGAAGTCAGTCAAAAATGGTCTTCATCATTTTGTTGGTTGTGCAATGACCATGAAAACCCTTAGAAAAAAATATAGTAACACTAATAATAAAAAATCTATTTTTATAACGATTTTTATGCTTGAAGTAATTAATTGGAGCTTATATTTAAAGCAGTATAATAATTAACTGACCAGCGTAACTTCGTCTACATCACAAATGGAGAATTCAGTTACTGTTAACGTGCTTATTTACGACTTAATAACCTCTAAAATTATAAGTATTTCTCTACTATATCATGCATTTATCCACTCAACTGGGATCGGCAACCAAATTGGTTTGTTACTTTTGCCAAGTCTGTGGCAGGAGCCAAAATTGAGCATAGTTCTAAAACTTGTTTTGTTTACATTTTTTAATCGTCTCATATTTTACGGAGATGATACATTTTCGCTGAAAATGCAATACAGCGTTGTTTAGTAATAAAGATTTACAAAATATAAGGTTTAATTAAAAATCAAAATTAAAAATTATTGGAAAAAAATGTTTTTAAAAAGGGGCTCAAACACGGTATTGATTTCGAACGAAGTCCCCAGTTTTGCCATCTAGCGAATAGTGACGTTGAACCTAATCGTCAGAAACTACTTACTATGAGATGAATTCGGGTGATCCGTTAGCTTGTCTGCCTACATGGTAATAAAATGAAAAATAGATAGACGAACTGCTGGGATAAAATCTCGTGGAGGCACAGTCCAAGATATAAATTGATGATTGGAGGTTACAGATTTTTATTTAGTACTTCTAACTGCTACAATAAGCAATATTTTGCAGGTTTATATTATTATGTGAAGTTGTGATAAAATACTCATCAATCGCACCTTACAGTGAATTTATGATAACCGACATTATAAAATTATGATAAAAAGTCGAAATTTCATATTAATCACAAAATAATGAAAATAAAAATTAATAAAAAACCGTTAAGCACTTGGTCTTCACATCTTCGTCTTTAAAAAAAACAACCATGTCTTCTGTTACGTCAATTGAAAGTTGACATTTGGCGATAGAGTTGTACCATCCAAGTAAGATTTTCATTCATATCGAAATCGATTCAATCGGACTGTTTTTACGCAGTAGGAACAAGTTGAGAATTTGAGTGTATTGAAGCAATAGTATTTTAAATTCAACAATTTTAGTAACACTGTGGTTTTTGAGACTGAACGTTTACAGCTATTTTATCAATGGCCAACTCACTTTTTTTTTCGATTTTCAGTTTACAATGGTACTGAAATTACAAAAATGTTTACGAGTGGCCTAAAGATGAATGAAGCTTCAAATCAGATTAAGAAACTCAGAAATAGAACTGTTTAAGAAACTAATTTAAAAAGCATTGGAGTTGTTACCATCGAAATAAACAATATCGATTAAATTTAATCGATTTAGAAAACATCGAAAAATGCTGACACATCCTTACCAATTTGCTGTGTTGTCAAAATTGTTCCACAACAATACATTTCTACGTTCCAATATTAGATAGAAATTATCAGTTTTTCAATATAAAAACGTGTCAAATATGAATTGTGAAAGCATAACGACAGTTTGTGAGACAGTTGAAGGTCATGGTAGCTGATGGTTATATACGACCAGTAAAAATATTATTACCAAAGAATATGGCTTAATGCCTTAGTAATCGCAACTTAAAAATATCTAAAATTCTTGCAAAATGATGGTTTTTCGACAGCTGATAGGTGTGGCGGAGGTGTGGGGTGCGCGAGATCACTAGAGGTCTTTAGTCAACACTCTTTAAGCCGAAATTGCTTATGTTTGAGGTAGTTTTGTCGAATTTAGATTTAAAAAAAAAAAAAAAAAATGTAATTTTACTTATTTTTTGTAATATTCCGTATTAGAACAGAGTACTCATCACCCTCCTGCAATATGTACCCTGTCTAACAAATCACCCTGTATATTTTCATTATCTACCAAAAATACCTTACCTTATAAAAAATGGATGTAAGTTTTTTGTAAAAAATAATTAAATCCAAAAACTTAAGCAATTAAATGAATTATGTATTGAAATGATTTTATACAAATTATCGTAATTAGTGTTATTTAGAAGTCAATGAGGTTAGTACGAACTTAGGGGTCAAAATAATACTGTAGTAAACATGATAATAATGGTACGGGAGCTACCAACGTCGGGAAAACAAGCATTTTAGTATTGCCAGTTTTTATGTATGTTATTTCTCACACACTCCCGGACGTCATACGGGCAGTCTGGCTGCTGCTAGTGGTTGCGTTTATCAGTGCGCATCATATTTGTGCAGGTAGAAAAGTGATTTTTCAAATCATTTTAAGACATTTTATTTCATTTGTATTATGTTTATTGAACTTTTTGCTACATGAATTTATTATTGCCAGACATGTTAGGTGCTGTTTAATTAGTGCCAGACGCTAATTCTGAATGAAAAAAAAAACATTTTTTCAAAGTATTTCAGTATGGCTGAAATTTTTACATTATGTTATTTAAGCATCTACAAAACGAAATTTAATTTGCCAGACTATAATTCGATTGTTAAACAACAGCCAGATCGATCTAAAGTTGAAAATTTATTTTAATTAAATCTTTATATACAACTCTTTAAGGGACTGAATATCAAAGTTATGGCAAATTAAATTTATTTTTGTAGATGCTTAACACGTTCACTGCGAAACATTTTTTAGTGTACTTTCAGCTGGTGCGTCAAGAGGTCATCTTGGCACATAGAAGACTTTCCTGCCGTGCATCGTGTGGTCTGATTGACCCTCAATCGTTTCTGTTTTAATATGGGTTTATTCAGTACCTCATATTAGTATAGGAGCTAGCAACGTTTTCGAGAAAGAATTTTAGGTCAGCTGATTTTGTGATATGTCGTCCTTCTTGCACTTTCGGTTAGAATCTGGGCTATCTGGCTGGTGGTAGCGGTTGCGTTCATTAGTGCGCATCCTACCTGTCCAGGTAATAATCCTGGATTTTATAAATATTTTAGAAGGTGACAAATATGATTTTGTCTGGTTTTTGGGAGATCAATTACCATCCTCAGTTGCAGATATTATTGTTCAAAGTAAGTGTGAAATGGAATATTTATCAATAATAACTAAAATGTTTTATAACAAACAAGAAGAATTACACTGTTTATTTTTTTTTCTGTTGCAGATGATAGAGTTTTAGAAGATAACGAAAGTTCCCAAGAAGATGATATGAATGACACTGACAAAGACAGCGACGATGATGATGATATTATTAATTTTTAATTTTTATTCAAGACTTAACAATCGAATTAATGTCTGGCAAATTTATTTTAAGTTTTTCTTATCTTTAAATAACATAATATTAAAATTATAGACGTTATAAAATACTTTGAAATTTTAATTAAAAAAAAAAATCGTGTATGGCACATAGTTAGCATTGTCAAAAATGTCTGGCAATAAAAAAAGTATGTCAGGTAGACTTATTTAAAAACAAAAAATTAAAAATTACACCTTCTAAAATATTTATAAAATCCAGGATTATTACCTGGACAGGTAGGATGCGCACTAATGAACGCAACCGCTACCACCAGCCAGATAGCCCAGATTCTAACCGAAAGTGCAAGAAGGACGACATATCACAAAATCAGCTGACCTAAAATTCTTTCTCGAAAACGTTGCTAGCTCCTATACTAATATGAGGTACTGAATAAACCCATATTAAAACAGAAACGATTGAGGGTCAATCAGACCACACGGTGCACGGCAGGAAAGTCTTCTATGTGCCAAGATGACCTCTTGACGCACCAGCTGAAAGTACACTAAAAAATGTTTCGCAGTGAACGTGTTAAGCATCTACAAAAATAAATTTAATTTGCCATAACTTTGATATTCAGTCCCTTAAAGAGTTGTATATAAAGATTTAATTAAAATAAATTTTCAACTTTAGATCGATCTGGCTGTTGTTTAACAATCGAATTACAGTCTGGCAAATTAAATTTCGTTTTGTAGATGCTTAAATAACATAATGTAAAAATTTCAGCCATACTGAAATACTTTGAAAAAATGTTTTTTTTTTCATTCAGAATTAGCGTCTGGCACTAATTAAACAGCACCTAACATGTCTGGCAATAATAAATTCATGTAGCAAAAAGTTCAATAAACATAATACACATGAAATAAAATGTCTTAAAATGATTTGAAAAATCACTTTTCTACCTGCACAAATATGATGCGCACTGATAAACGCAACCACTAGCAGCAGCCAGACTGCCCGTATGACGTCCGGGAGTGTGTGAGAAATAACATACATAAAAACTGGCAATACTAAAATGCTCTCTCAAAAATGTTGCTAGCTCCTATACTATAACATACATTGTAGATATCTTGAAGTAAAGAGATAAATAAAATAATATTTTTATTACAAAAACAAAAACGACCGACTTCCATTTCTCAAGCATAGCTCAAAAACTACCAGTCAGATCTTTATCAAATTTATGAGATAATGTGTCTGCTTCCTAACAAAAACAGTCATTGAAATCGGTTAATATAAAAAGAAATATACGCAAAAAAACAGCAAATCGTAAAATTTTATGCTTTAAAATTTTCCATTTTTAAACACAAATCCAAAAGTACTTGTTCGATCTTTAAAAAAAAATGGGGCCCCATGACGATCAACGACCATCACCTTCCATCTCAGAATTATTCAAATCGGTTCACGCAAACTAAAGTTATGAAAGAACATAAAAAATAAAACACATACAAACAAATTGAGTACCTCCTCCTTTTTGGAAGTCGGTCAAAAATGGTTTTCATCATTTTATTGGTTGTACCAGTATACGTTGAAATATGCATTGCTTAAAAACCTGTCCAACAGTAGGTGCAATGACCATGAAAACTCTTAGAAAAAAATATAGTAACACTAATAATAAAAAATCTATTTTAATAACGATTTTTATGCTTGAAGTAATTAATTGGAGCTTATATTTAAAGCAGTATAATAATTAACTGACCAGCGTAACTTCGTCTACATCACAAATGGAGAATTCAGTTACTGTTAACGTGCTTATTTACGACTTAATAACCTCTAAAATTATAAGTATTTCTCTACTATATCATGCATTTATCCACTCAACTGGGATCGGCAACCAAATTGGTTTGTTACTTTTGCCAAGTCTGTGGCAGGAGCCAAAATTGAGCATAGTTCTAAAACTTGTTTTGTTTACATTTTTTAATCGTCTCATATTTTACGGAGATGATACATTTTCGCTGAAAATGCAATACAGCGTTGTTTAGTAATAAAGATTTACAAAATATAAGGTTTAATTAAAAATCAAAATTAAAAATTATTGGAAAAAAATGTTTTTAAAAAGGGGCTCAAACACGGTATTGATTTCGAACGAAGTCCCCAGTTTTGCCATCTAGCGAATAGTGACGTTGAACCTAATCGTCAGAAACTACTTACTATGAGATGAATTCGGGTGATCCGTTAGCTTGTCTGCCTACATGGTAATAAAATGAAAAATAGATAGACGAACTGCTGGGATAAAATCTCGTGGAGGCACAGTCCAAGATATAAATTGATGATTGGAGGTTACAGATTTTTATTTAGTACTTCTAACTGCTACAATAAGCAATATTTTGCAGGTTTATATTATTATGTGAAGTTGTGATAAAATACTCATCAATCGCACCTTACAGTGAATTTATGATAACCGACATTATAAAATTATGATAAAAAGTCGAAATTTCATATTAATCACAAAATAATGAAAATAAAAATTAATAAAAAACCGTTAAGCACTTGGTCTTCACATCTTCGTCTTTAAAAAAAACAACCATGTCTTCTGTTACGTCAATTGAAAGTTGACATTTGGCGATAGAGTTGTACCATCCAAGTAAGATTTTCATTCATATCGAAATCGATTCAATCGGACTGTTTTTACGCAGTAGGAACAAGTTGAGAATTTGAGTGTATTGAAGCAATAGTATTTTAAATTCAACAATTTTAGTAACACTGTGGTTTTTGAGACTGAACGTTTACAGCTATTTTATCAATGGCCAACTCACATTTTTTTTCGATTTTCAGTTTACAATGGTACTGAAATTACAAAAATGTTTACGAGTGGCCTAAAGATGAATGAAGCTTCAAATCAGATTAAGAAACTCAGAAATAGAACTGTTTAAGAAACTAATTTAAAAAGCATTGGAGTTGTTACCATCGAAATAAACAATATCGATTAAATTTAATCGATTTAGAAAACATCGAAAAATGCTGACACATCCTTACCAATTTGCTGTGTTGTCAAAATTGTTCCACAACAATACATTTCTACGTTCCAATATTAGATAGAAATTATCAGTTTTTCAATATAAAAACGTGTCAAATATGAATTGTGAAAGCATAACGACAGTTTAAACAGACTATTTGTTGTATTAACACGCGTCTCAGTATTGTATTTTTTTTATAAAATTCGAAAAATAAATCGATCACCATGGATGGTACTTGGTTCCTTATTTTATTAGTTTTGGTGATGCTCGTGGGCTCCTACGTTGCTGGAAGTATACCATTAAACGTGTCTATGTCTGAGGTACGTCCTATAATCTTTTTTTTGGTGGTAATAGTAAGAAAAACGCGTAAAAATCGTAAATATGTTCGACCTCTCACTTGAGCTAGTTTGTGCAATAATTTTGTAATTATTGACCAACGGTTCGCATTTTCTACTTATAACTCTGTAATAACGGTTAACGGCGCTCTGCAATTAACTTACATTGTAAACAAAACTAGATAGTCAAATATTTACCTAAGGGTATTAGTAGAATTTCTTTAAAAATGAGATTTTTCCATAATATATTTGTGTCATAAAAAATAACATTATTAATAGGTTAATCAGCAGTTCTGATTTGGTAATAAAAAAAAATGTCGGAATGTAGGAAGGAAATTTGAAATTGAATAATGAAAAAAATGTAACCTCAACTAACTTTTATTACTAAAAACTTGGTTTTACGACATCACTATTTATTTGGGATTAAAATGAATACACAAAAAGTTAGTGAAAAGAATTCAATTTAGAGCGACTCCTATTTTTGCCAAATCAATTTGTTTAAAATTTTTACGTTTAAAACTGATCAAATGGTCTGTAAACTTCAACATGTCTCTTTAACACTCAACATTGGCGGAAACAATGTGTGTGTACACAATTACAGCCAAAAAAGAACGGGGTAATCTTACTTAAGTTGTTAAATTTCACAGGACAAACTCAAAAAAGTAACAATATTCGGCGCTGGGTTACTAGTAGGTACAGCCCTAGCCGTGATCATTCCGGAAGGTGTCCGAGCATTGTTCGAGCAACCTCACACGACAGTCACCAAGGATTATACGGCTGAGCCAACTGATAATGATGACTTGCACTCTGTTATTGGTATATCATTGGTTTTAGGTAAGTACTTTACTATACAGGGTGTAGTTGTGTCATTTAGTGATATAAGGCCAAAGGGAGACCGACCGACCGGGCGAGATAGTTTAAGCCCGGTCAGGCCAAAGCCCACTATAGTAGATTTCAGATGTCATATATGCGCCGAACGTTGCAAATGTCAACATCGCGATTCAGGATCTCGCGCGCTATTGGTCGCTTTTATTTTGCAGTATAAAACGGGCTGACGGGC
Source organism: Trilocha varians (assembly GCA_030269945.2). NCBI lineage: Eukaryota > Metazoa > Arthropoda > Insecta > Lepidoptera > Bombycidae > Trilocha > Trilocha varians. The sequence continues at coordinate 12,448,347 of AP028278.1, read as the reverse complement.
CACTTGATCGTAAGCGGTTACCGCACTTTGTATTGTCAGAGAAAACCGCGGACTTTCTTCATTGGTATTTTATCTTAATTGGTAACTGCTTATAATCAAGTGGTACGTTAACTAGTCAAAAAGATCTTCGATATTATGTAGCAGCTGGCTAAAAACGGTGAAGGAAAACATCGTGAGGAAACCTGCATATCGGAAAAGGGTTCTAAAAATCCTTTGAAGATATGTGAAGTCCCCAATCCGCATTAGGCAAGCGTGGTGGACTATGCCTAACCCCTCTTCGGAGGAGACCTGAGCCCAACAGTGGGCAGTAATGGGTTGGTACAGAGTGTGAGAAGACAAGTAAAACAAGCCCAAACACTACGGGTCTATCTTGCTTAGTACAAGAGTTCCTATGACTCCATCATCAGATCAGCTCTATGCTACCATGTAATTGCATTGTCACGCGATATACATCTGCGTGCAAAATGTCAGCTCAATCGGAAACCAGGAAGTTTATCAAATTTAACTTGTAACCACCCGAACTTACATTTTACATCCAGTGCAAGTTAATAAGCTCTTTTTATTTCAGGTTTTGTCTTCATGTTATTAGTGGACCAGATGTCTTCGCGATATAATGATACTAGTAATCCGACTGAGAGGAATGTCACTGCTACTGTAGGATTAGTTGTTCACGCAGCGGGTAAGTTAAGAATTATCATTTTGTGATAATTATTTAAGTTTTCTACTTCATATACTAGGTGATTTGTTAATAATGGTGCACACTAGGGATGTTGCGAATGTCGATATTTGGACATTCGCGAATGCGGATGTTGACCTTTCAAACAAAAAGTTCATTGTTTTTTCTGACAAGTCAACTGTATCTTCCAAAAGTCATTATAATTTATCGGTACTACAAAATAGGTACCTATATTTTACCTATACTGAATCAACTTGGAAAAAAGGAGTTTCTTGCCTTCCCCCCCCCCCCCACCCAATAACTACAACCCCCCTGTAAATTTAAATTATCTTGACAGCGGAAGATCGTAGACCTATCGAGTTTGGGCTCATTTTAAAGGGCAGGTAGAGGTCTACAATTTGGCTCGATCATATTCCTTCCAAATCGACAAAACATCCTCCTTACTTTCGTCATAACATTCGCGTGATGAAATAAAACTGAAAACGCCAGACTTCAATAATTGTAACAAATCCAAGTTTAATTTTTATTCAATAAAATTTCACAAAAAATAGTGATGTAAAGTAATGAAGTAATATGATAAAATATTAGTTAATTATTTCTGTTTAAAACACGTTTCTTGTTTTACATAATTATTAATCAATTGTTATGAAAATATCTGCGATAAGACCCTTGGCACATATTATGAACAGGAAAACTTTTCTTGTAATGGATAGGCTCAAAAACTACTAGACCGTTTTTAAAAATAATTTCACTATTCAAAAGCTACATTATCCACCAGTAACATAGGCTACATTATTTTTTATTGCCATGTAGGCAGGCAGGTCAACGGGTCACCTGATCGTAAGTGGTTACCGTCGCTCATGAATCTCTGCAATGTCAGGAGACACTGCGCTACCTACGATCTAACTTTAAGGACCCTCATCAAGCCTCGTTTGAAAAAGAACAAGTCATAGCGCTCAGGGAATACCGAAGAGGGGAGCTCATTCCGTAGCCGGATGGTGCGTGGCTGAAAAGTGTTCCTGAAACGGACCGTGGATGGACGGTGGTTCCATATAGTAAGGATGAACTCCACCTCGACGCCGGGTGGTACGATGATGGTTTGGAATAAAATAAAAATCACCGTAACAATATATCGAATATGTAACACAAGGTGTAACGAAAAACTTGAGTAACAAAAAAATACATCAATTGTGTACTTTTTAGTTATTCTTCTTCTTAGAATCAGTCAAAATTTCACTGATAATGCACGTCCAAATGATTGTTTAACAAATGAACTAATTAGAAAGATAAAAATTTACTTAAAAAATTATGATGATAACAATCAAAGATAATATAACATAGTGTCGAAATTGTTTCTAAGGAAATTGTATCATTTGCCCAACCTATGTACTCATTACTGCCCACTGCTGGGCTCAGGTGGGCCTGTAAACAATAAAAACATTAATACTTTCATGCATTTTCAACGGGTTCTTACCACGATATTTAATTAATTGAGTTGTCTCGATATTTCAACGTTGTTGCAAACGTCATGATCACGAGAAGACTGGGTACTGCGGGTCGATTTAAGAGCAAACAAATCTGTCTACCCTCTTTTTCGTTCGCTTTTGGGTGGTACCACTGGAACTCAAACTCACATCACTAAGGGTTTATGCTCAGAGAGTCTTGTAGATACAGAACCGTCAATGCGTATCGTGTTTTATAACGTATCGTCAAAGACGTATCATTCGTGAATGTCCAAAAATATACATTCGCAATATTCGTAAATAAGCACACCTTTTTGCGCTTACACTTGTAGGATTAGATCGTACAATATAGTTTTGTAAAAGTTTTCCAGGAAAATTTAGGGTCTCTTTGCATCCTATACCGGTTGTTCCACGGGGAGTGCTCTGAGGAATTATTTGAGATGATTACAACATCTCCCTTCTATTACCGTACCACCCGGCGTCGAGGTGGAGTTCATCCCTACTAAATGGAACCACCGTCCATCCACGGTCCGTTTCAGGAACACTTTTTTGCCACGCACCATCCGGCTATGGAATGAGCTCCCCTCTACGGTATTCCCAGAACGCTGTGACTTGTCCTTCTTCAAACGGGGCTTGAGGAGGGTCCTTAAAGTTAGGTCGTAGGTAGCGACCCCTCAATGTCCCCTGACATTGCAGAGGTTCATGAGCGACGGTAACCACTTACTATCAGGTGGCCCGTTGGCTCGTCTGCCTACATGGCAATAAAAAAAAACTATCCCAAGAAGTAGCTCAAAAGTGTTGAGTGATTTTGTAATTCTCTTTCAGCCGACGGCATCGCTTTAGGAGCGGCTGCGACAACATCTCATGCTGATGTTGAGGTCATTGTGTTCTTAGCTATAATGCTGCATAAAGCACCAGCTGCTTTTGGACTCGTCACGTTTCTGATGCACGCTGGTTTGGAACGGTAACAGTAAAAATGTTTAAATTATAGTCTGACTATAATTGTAGCGCACTCTCTGAAGTGTCAAGAAAACTTTTCAAATACAAGCTTTTAAGATCTGGATAGCAGTAGAGTGCCAGCTAATACAATTAAAACGAGCCTATCTTGTGTAGCTCAAGGGTTTCTATGACTAACTTCCCAATCCACCATCACCTGTACCTGTACCTGTACCAACCCATTACTGCCCACTGTTGGGCTCAGGTCTCCTCAGAAGAGGGATTAGGCATAGTCCACCACGCTTGCCCAGTGCGGATTGGGGACTTCACATATCTTCAAAGGGTTTTATCCACCATCACATCCGCGACATTTTGTCATATGCAATATCCATTTGCGTGCAAAATGTCAGCTCAATCGGAAACCGGGAAGTTTGTCAAAGAAAGCTTGCAGTGTTAGTGCCCGGTGAAACAATACTTTGAGGGCTTAATCTATATCACATTTCAAATCATATACACATACTTTTGAAACGGAGATGATCACTTTATTTTCCCATACAAAGTTGAAAAATTATTATTTGTATTACTTTTGACAACCCTATCCTGACCTACATTCAGCGTGCTATATCTATTTTTACGGATTTTTGTCCCGTGTATTATTACAATGTTCTATGATACAGGAGGTGACTAGACGGCTTAAGTGTTTAGCTGTTGGTGTACGTCAGTACGGTAGGGTTGATCACGCACTAATTAACACGTAGTTTTGATTAGTTATAACTTATGATATATTATGCCTAGAAAACTCAGACTTGGTGGATGGCTTCTACATCAAGTATACTATTTGCTGTGAAAGTATTGTCTCATCGGATTTTAACACCCTGTATAGTTACATCCAGTGCAAGTTAATATAAAGCTTGTTTTGACAAGCTATATTTAGGCTAGAGTTATTAAAATTGTTTTTTTTTTCTTACATCCATCTCTTTCTTCCTTACAGGAACAGAATAAGGAAGCATCTACTTATATTTTCCTGCTCTGCTCCTCTGCTCGCCCTTTTAACATATTTCGGAATCGGGAATGAAAGTAAACAGACATTGAGCGATTTTAATGCTACAGGTAAGATTTTCAAAATATTTTATGTATTTTTTTTTATTGCGTGACAGATAAACGAGCCTACGGCCCACCTGATGGTAAGCGGTCATCGTCGCTCATGAACCTCTGCTATGCCAGGGCAAAGAGGGGCCGTTATCTATCTATCGCCTACCCATACAGGACTTTTCTTAAACCTCGTTTAAAGAGAGACATGTCATAGCGCTCCGGGAACACCAATATTACAATCGACCATTTTGCCTAAAACGTCAACAACATCGGATGATGTCAGTAATAAGTAAACAATATGAAATTGACGTTCTCTATTGGTTGCGCCATGACACTTGCGTTTGTTTACCTAAGCGTGACGTCAAACGCGACGCCATGACACTACGGGATGTTTTTGCGCACTATTTGAAATGAAATTCGAAAAATAGCTTGAAACCTAGTTACATTTTGCATTATTATTAAATAATGTCGTTGTAAATAGTAAACTTGTACCTATAATTTGGAAGATGATTTCAAAATCTTTCGTCATGCCTATTATTATGCTGTTTTTGACCCGACTTCCAAAAAGCTTGTATTGCCTTTTTATTTGCGTGTATTTCTTTTTAATATGAACCGATTTCGATGATTGTTTTTTTTGTTGTGAAGCGATATAAATTTGATAAAGATCTGACTGTTAGTTTTTGTGCTATGCTTGAAAAATGGAAGTCGGTCGTTTTTGTAATAAAAATATTATTTCCTTTTCTTTATAGGTATAGCGATGCTGTTTTCAGCTGGCACGTTTTTATATGTAGCTACAGTGCATGTTTTACCCGAATTGACCCATACCCAGCATACCCATACACTATTACCCACCCAGGAAGGTATACCAGCCAAAAAGGGCTTCGCTGGGTTGGCGATATTCGAAGTTATTATATTATCTATAGGGGCAATGTTGCCCGTTTTACTGACTATGGGGCATCATCATTGATGTGTTTGTAAAAGATTTCCTGGAATTGTTTGTGTGTAATTCCTGGAATTATCGTACAAAATTTTGTAAGTAATGTGTTTGTGCTTTGTGGTGTTGTACGAAATTTAGTGTAAAAATCTTTGTGTGTATTTTGTAGAAAAAGTTTTCCTGGGAAAGAAAGATTTCTTGTAATTATTTTATTAAATTTTCTGTGAGTTTCATAGAAGAATCAAAGTGATTTTTATTAAAGATGTATTGTTCTAAAATGTCCAGGAAAGTAGTATTTTTTTTAATTGTCGAGTGTATATTGTGTGTAGTATAATAATAATGGTTTGTTCAAATTGTAAAAAATATATAGTATGTTGAAGAAAGGAAAAAATCAAATTATTGCGCAAAAAGTACAACATACTTAATGTTTGTATAATATTGTTTTTCATTAATTTATAAATGAACTTTCTGTGCAAATTTTTATACGACTATTTGTTGTATATTAATGTATGTAAATGTGTTCAACTGTATGTTTGATTATAAATTCTAATTTTGTACAGAAATTCCTGGGATTTTTGTACAAGTTTTTTGGTTTCATAAATTGTTTTGAAAAAAGACATTTCTTGATTTATATACTTTTTTTTAGTTATTATTATAGTATAAAGAATCATGTATCTTTAAAGTTCCTTAGATATTTTAAAAGTTTGTGAAAAAGTTAAGCAAATTTACCTATCTTCATTGTGGGAAACGATTTTAATAATATCAATAAAAAAAACTTGAGAGGTGTCAAGGGACACCCGGATGGAGCGAAGTTCCTTTCGATTAAAACGTATCTCATAAAAAAATATTTCCTTTCGTAACGCGCGCTAAGGAACGTGTTTTAAAATATTTTGATCACAGCGCCATCTAGCGATAATTATCTAAAACAAAAAAGTGTCGTGACAACTTTTTCGTAAGATTTTTTTCCGTCTAGCCCCCTTTCACAACGCGCGATAAGGAACTTCGTTCCAATAATTTAGAGAAACAGAGATTTATAAATTTAGTGCTTTTTTCTTAGAATAATTATACTTAATTTTGTTACAAAATGTGTGCATAGATGATTTAGTTTTGATAAAGATTGGATTGAAAGTATCACACTTGACGCACAAAGAATTGCCTTTCACAGATTTTATATAACGGTTAACATCTCAGTTTTCATGATAATAATTGAAAAACTTTTTAATTTCATTAATAACAAAATATGTTTTTTGTTATTGCAAAACAAACGAGCTTACGGCCCACCTGATGCTAAGCGGTCACCGTCGCGCATGAACCTCTGCTATGTCAGAGCAATGAGGGGCCGTTATCTATCGCCTACTTATACAGGACTTTTCTTAATAATCTGTCTATTTTATATAAAAATAATTTTGTTATTAAAGAATGCTTGATTTTTAGGACATGAAAATTATTCTAACAAATCGTTTGAGCAATAATTTAGACAATATTTTTAATTGCATTTTAATGGTTAGTTTACCATACTTTTGACAGCTGTCAAATCTGTCGCAACGTCAGCTGTCATGTTTTTTTTTTTTAATAAATATTAGACAAAGGATCAGTGTCACTTAGTGCCAACTGTTTTTAAATAAGTATAGCTTATGATTTTATATTTTACAAATGTTTTTTGTATATTGTGGTTTTATTGTAAATAAATTTAACAATATGGAGTATATGTTAGTTTTATTTGAAATTAACCTTTTTGTATTTTTTTCTTTATTCCGATTTTTAGCCGATTTTGATCAAGTAACTTTAAAAATAAACTTTTAGTATTGATCAATTTTATCAAATACTTGGCATAAGTAAACAAACCAATTTTGAGTCTTAAGTGAAAAATAAAACACAAGTATAATAAAATAACAATTTTTATTTACATTATAGTACATTTGAAATGCATCAACATTTTTTAAAAGTGAGACTTTTATATTTTGAATAATAAAGTTCCAATAGATTTTTAAAATATTTTTTTGATAGTAAAAAACTTTTATTGAACTTTTTTATATACAGGGTGATTTGTTAATGAATGCACATATAGAAGGTCATGATAGATCATGGTCATATACCAGTAACAATATTATAACTAAAGAATATAGTATAAGGCTTTACGCAACTTAAAAATATCTAAATAAAAATCTTGCAAAACGATTGTCGTTCGACAGCTGATGAGTGTTAATCAATCCCTAATATTATAAATGCGAAAGTAACTGTGTCTGTTACGCTTTCCAGCTTAAACCTCTCAACCGATTTTGATGAAATTTGGCACCGACAATCTTTAGACCCTGAGAAAGGCTTGCAAAAAAAGTGTAAAAATTCACCCTGTATTGTACAAAGGGTGTTTTATTATAAATCATTTATGTCAGTTATCCGTGTATCGTATACTTCTTTGACTAACGATGCTAACTCTTCAGCGCTGTATCCTATTAATTGTTTTAAATCGCAGACAAATTTGTAGACGAACCTGGAATAATATACTATAGTTTATTAACCACTCAACTGGGAACGTCACTATTCGCTAGATGGCGAAACTGGGGACTTCGTTCGGAATCAATACTGTGTTTGAGCTTCATTTTAAAAACCTTTTTTTCCAATAATTTGTAATTTTGATTTTTAATTAAACCTTATATTTTTGTAAATCTTTATTACTAAACGACGCTGTATTGCATTTTCAGCGAAAATATATCATCTCCGTAAAATATGAGACGATTAAAAAATGTAAACAAAACAAGTTTTAGAACTGTGCTCAATTTTGGCTCCTACCACAGACTTGGCAAAAGTAAACAAACCAATTTGGTTGCCGATCCCAGTTGAGTGGTTAATATGAATTATATTTTATATTATTAGATACACTACACGCTATACTATATGTCTGCGTACTATAATATATTACAGCATACTAAGTTTTTATATAGCATCATGTATTGTTCTCTCGTTTGGATACTATAAGCTAATTACGCTATACTACATAACTGCGTACTATACTATATTATAGCTTAGTAAAGTTTTATATAGCATCATGTACTGTATCTCTAGTTTCAAATATTATTATAGATACACTAAGCTATATTATATCACAGCGCACTATACTATATTACAGCATACTATACTATACAATTATACAGCATGCTATACTGTATTACAGCATGCCATATTTTATTACAGCATACCTCTTTCCCGACACTTTAGCGATCATATCGCCGTCGTAATAATATCTCAGAGCGCGCGATAATTTCTCATAGTTCATAGCAGGTTTTAATTTTCTCGCTCCCCAAAGACAAGCCACTTTTTCTGGTTCTAGCAATTTAAATTCACCATCTGTACCTGTTTTGAAATAATATTAAACTAAAGAATACTTTTTAGAAAGCTTTTAAGATCCTGTATATCATGTATCAGTAGAGTGCTAGCTAATACAAGTAAAACGAGACCAAACACGACGGGTCTATCTTGTTTAGCACAAGAGTTCCTATTTAGGAGCGCCATTTTGTCATATTATTACATTGTCACGCGATATACATCTGTGTGCAAAATGTCAGCTCAATCGGAAACCGGGAAATTTGTCAAATTCAGCTTGCAATATTCCACCCGAACTTACATAGTTACATCCAAGAAAAGAGATGCAGATGTATATCGCGTGACAATGCAATGATATGACAAAATGGCGCTGATCTGATGATGGAGTCGGTAGTCATAGGAACTCTTGTACTAAACAAGATAGACCCGTCGTGTTTGGTCTCGTTTTACTTGTATTAGCTAGTCTACTGATACATGATATCCAGGATCTTAAAAGATTATATTTATTATGTTTTCTTTAAAATATTTTTTAAACACTCACCGTGCCATCTAATAATTTTAAAATACTCTGCGCTTGTTAATAGTTCTAGTAGGAACTGCCATAATTGGATTTGTCCGTTATTACCATTTCTGGTTACATATGTCGTTATATCTTCATCGTTTTGACTTGGTACCTATAGAAAAAAATGTCGTGACAACTTTTCGTAAGATTTTTTTCCGTCTAGCTTCCGACACAACGCGCGATAAGGAACTTCGTTCCAAAAGTCGAGTAATAATATCAACTTTTTTGAGAATAATATTTTTATTACAAAAATGAAAACGACCGACTTCCATTTCTCAAGCATAGCACAAAAACTACCAGTCAGATCTTTATTAAATTTATATGAGCTTACGTCTAAAATGTTTGCTTTCTTACAAAAAAGAGTCATCGACATCGGTTCAATTTTAAACACAAATGTAAAAGTCGTTCGATCTCAAAAAAAATGTGGTACCGTTTTTCCTTTCATTTCGGATTCTTAAACATAAATCATCCGAATCGGTCCACCCAAACTAAAGTTATGAGGTAACAAACAAACAAAAAAATATAGACGAATTGATAACTTCCTCCTTTCGGGCAAACCTCCAGGTAGGAGCCGATCAGCCGGCGGAGATAGAGGGGCACTCCATGCCTCTCCAGTGCCCCCCCAATCACGGAGGGCAGGGTGTTAAAGGCGTTGGCGATGTCAAGCGACACCGCCAAGGCCACCCCACCCTGGGAGACCTCCATCTAGAGGGCCCGGACGCGCAGAATCGCATCTACGGTCGAGCGACCCTCCCGGAAGCCGTACTGCCCCGCCGACAGATCGGGTCCAACCCCGACCAGGTGCTGAACGATGCGGGCAGTCAGAACGCGTTCCAGCAATTTGCCCACCTCGTCCAGCAGCACGATGGGACGGTAACCGGCGGCTGAGTCCGCCGGGCACCCCTCCTTACGTAGGAGGACCAGTCTGCCCGACAATATTATATTAAACAAAATAAAATCGGTTCACCTGTTTAGGTTTTTTCTTGATCGCTGACTGTGGTATTTCTAACGGATCTTTTGGAGGTTCCTCTGTTTGTACGACGGCTAAAAATAAACATTTATGAGTGGTCAACTTAAAGCACTAATGGTCAATTAGTGGTCAATTTTGAGCACATGCTCATTAGTGGTCAATTAGTGGTTCATTGTGAGCACATGCTCATTCATTTATCAATTTCAAGACATGATCAGTTAACAGTCAATAACAAGTGGTCAATTTTAAGCACATTAAGAGAAGTAACTCACCTATGAATTTACATTTTCTCAACAATTCGAAATGTGTCCAAAACAGATCACCAGGGTCTGATGGTACTTTCTCTCTGAAAATTAAACGTAATCTTACGATCGTAAAGTCGTGGTGGGGTAGTGGTCGAAGCGCTTCCTTCCGTACGGGAGGTCGCGGGTTCAAATCCGGCCGGCTTGTACCTCTAAATCTAAATGTGAAAAAGATTTATGTGCAATTTTTCACAACACCACTGGCTAAAAACGGTGAAAGAAAACATCGTGAGGAAACCTGCATGTCGGAAAAGGGTTCTAAAAATCCTTTGAAGATATGTGAAGTCCCCAATCCGCACTGAGATGAATCCCTCTTCTGAGACCTGAGCCCAACAGTGGGCAGTAATGGGTTGGTACAGACAGACAGAACGATCGTATAAAACTATGTAACTTTGCAGTTTCAACGCACATATTTTATTTATCGATGACGTTTTAGATCGTTTTCTTTATAATTTAAAAATGTTTAAAAATCTCTTTTCTAAGAAGTTTTGTAATGATGTAAAGTGAATACAATTTATTCACATTAAATTTTGGTTTGCTTCTATACAGGGTGATTTCCTAGTGAGGGTACATATTGAAGGTCATGGTAGCCGATGGTTATATACGACCAGTAAAAATATTATTACCAAAGAATATGATATGAATAAAAATATCTAAATTTTTTGCAAAACGATGGTTTTTCGACAGCTGATGGGTGTGGCGGAGGTGTGGGGTGCGCGAGATCACTAGAGGTCGTTAGTCAACACTCTTTTAGCCGAAATTGTTTATGTATGAGGTTTGGCGAATTTAGATTTAAGAAAAATTTTTTTTTTTTTGTAATTTTACCTATTTTTTGTAATATTCCGTTTTAGAACAGAGTACTCATCCTCCTGCAACTCTGTATATACCTTCTATAAACCTGTAAGGTATATACCTTCTTTAAAAAATCACCCTGTATATTGCTAGTATGGTGGTCGGAATAAATGATTTTTGATTTTGATTTAACTTTATCTTTTTTAAAATCGAAACTGATTTTTGTTTTTTTTTTATTGCAAGGTAGATAAACGAGCCTACGGTCCACCTGATGGTAAGCGGTCACCGTCGCTCATGAACCTCTGCAATGTAAGGGCAATGAGGGGCCGTTATCTATCACCTACCTATACCACATACCTATAGTGGTTTCTGATAACTTATTATGAACTAATTTAAGAACCTCTAGGTTTAGATTTTCGCGACGGGAAAGTGTGCCGCAGTGCGTAACGCGTCGTTCCACCCCACATAACCCCGTGCTGGGTTCTGGCCCCAGCCGGGGTTCGGACGCTGAGTGTGAGCGGTTGGAGGTTTTAGTGAGGTTCAACTCCCACATACCCCAGCCGAGGGCGAGTGGGGATCCGGCGATTTCCTCCAACTAAAACAAAAAAAAAAGGTTTTGATTTTTTTCATTTTATAATGACTGTATGTGTTCTGAACGATAAATAAAATAACAAAAAACTTGAGAGGTGTCAAGGGACACCCGGATGGAACGAAGTTCCTTTCGATTAAAACGTATCTCATAAAAATTATTTCCTTTCGTAACGCGCGATAAGGAACGTGTTTTAAAATATTTTGATCACAGCGCCATCTAGCGATAATCATCTAAAACAAAAAAGTGTCGTGACAACTTTTTCGTAAGATTTTTTTCCGTCTAGCCCCCTTTCACAACGCGCGATAAGGAACTTCGTTCCAAAAATAAAGAATGTATTTCGACAGGTCATTCAACCACACTTCTGCCAGGACAAAAGTTAGATTGTTTTTATTATCTTTTTCATGTTTTAACTACAGTTACTTTATTATCAAATTTAACGTTTTTTTTTTGTTGAATTAATGTACTATCTAACTAAGTTGTTTGTGTTCTATGTATACACTGAATATTGTCTTATATTATATGCACGCCACATACTTGAAATCGACATTTGACATCGCACACAGCCCAGCCCCTGATATATTCCAATCTAACAGCTTTATTCCTGTCAAATTGAACTGTCTCACTGCCCATTGGATCCATAATTTAACATGTTGAACAGACCTGAGAATAATAAGTTTATTTTTTAGACACAAGCTTTTAAGATCCTGGATATCGTGTAGCAGTAGAGTGCTAGCTAATACAAGTAAAACGAGCTCCAACTTGGTCTATTTTGTTAAGTACAGGAATTCCTTTCGAACCCATCATCAGATCAGCGCCATTTTGTCATATTAATGCATTGTCACGCGATATACATCTGCGTGCAAAATGTCAGCTCAATCGGAAACCGGGAAGTTTGTCAAATTTAGCTTGCTAGAGACCTAACGTGACGTCACGCTCAATTTTGGTCCCAAACAAACCAATTTTGACGCAGTTCCCAGTATTATTTACCTAATCGTGACGTCATCTAATAGTTAAATCTTCTTACCAATCAGCGGGGTCGTCCGGTATTTTGATTCTATGGTCACTTTTAAACTGTGCATCGACAACCCATTTAACGGTAGCCGCGTGGGGTTGCGATGGGTCAGGTAAAGCGCTTTCTATCTCCTCTGATGGTTGAGTCTCGTCGTAGTCTAAACCTGATGACGTGAGATATGGTTGTATTAGTTTCATCGACTCATTCAAAATTAAAATTATCCAAAACGGTTCAGTCGTTCTCGAGAAGTTTTGGTGGGGTAGTGAATGAAGCGCTTGCCTTCCGTAGGGGGGGGGGTCGCGGGTTCAAGCTTGTACCTCTAAATCTTAATGAAAATAGATTTAAGAGCAATTTTTCACAGCACTACTGGCTAAAAACGGTGAAGAAAAACATCGTGAGGAAACCTGCATGTCGGAAAAGGATTCTAAAAATCCCTTCGAAGATATTATTATATTAAGTTCCCCAATTAGTCTAAAATTCTTACAAAACGACCGGTCTAAAGTTTGACTGTCTCAATTTTCATCAAAATCGGTTGAGAGGTTTAAGCGGAAAAGTAATAGACAGAGTTACTTTCGCATTTATAATATTAGTAGGGATAGAACAGAGTACTCATCATCACTTACACTATTACTAAACGGGTTCTTACCACGATTATTTTTAATTGAGCGATCCCGATATTTCAGCACTGTTTCAAGCGCCATGATCACGGGATGCTGTCAGTGTGGTATGTCGAAATGTGAGTTCGAGTTCCAGTGGTACCGGCAAACGAACGAGTGCGAGGGTAGACAGATTTGTCTGCTCTTAAATGACCTACCCGCAGTTCCTCAGTCTTTCCGTGATCATGGCGCTTGAAACAGTGCTGAAATATCGGGACCACTCAATTAAAAATAATCGTGGTAAGAATCCGTTTAGTAATAGTGTAAGTGATGTAGATAATCGCGAGTGTTTAAAGAAATTTAGAGTACTCATCACCCTGTCTAAGGTAAAAAAGTATGAAAATTTCTTACTAGCATGTCTTCTAGGTATTTGTACTAACTCTTCATCAGGTTTTAAAACATCTAGTATGTTAATTTTCTTCTCGGACACTTTTATTTGTATATTTACTTGAACAACCCCTTCACCTCTAATACATTGTTCGACTAGTGTCTTGTGATTTTCAAGCTGAAATATAATAAGTTTATGTTAAAGAAAATAATGTCAAAAATAATCGTTTGTGCAGTAAACCTTATTATACAATTAGTGATTTTCTAGATGACTGCACTAAGTGGGAATGAAGCTTTCGTTTTAGGTCAAAAAAACAGAAAAATAATACAAAAAAAGACATGTCCGCTGAGTTTCTTGACAGTTCTTCTCAGGACAGTGGCTATATCTTTTTCCGAACTGGTGGAAGCCTTTAGACATCAACAAGCATGAGAATTTCATTAACGTTGAGAATAAATAATTTCATTTCATTTCAATTTAAATACAAGCTTTTAAGATCCTGGATATCATGTAGCAGTAGAGAAGCTAATACAAGTAAAACGAGACCAAACTTGGTCTGTCTTGTTTAGTACAAGAGTTCCTATGACCACCGAATCCATCATCAGATCAGCGCCATTTTGTCATATTATTGCATTGTCACGCGATATACATCTGCGTGCAAGATGTTGTGGAAACCGAGAAGTTTGTCAAATTTTACTAGCAAGGTTCCACACAAACTTACATAGTTCCAGTGTAAGTTAGTATAAAGCTTGTAAAAAACACCACAGAGTACCTAGTTTTTGGACGTTAATCTATAATACTTTCATGCATTTCAACGGGTTCTTATAACGATATTTAATTGATTGAGTTGTCTCGATATTTCGTTGTTGTTGCAAACGTCATGATCACGAGAAGACTGGATACTGCGGGTCGATTTAAGAGCAAACAAATCTGTCTACCCTCGCACTCGATCGCTTTTGGGTAGTACCACGGGAACTCGAACTCACATCACGACACACCACACTCACTGTATCTACAAGACTCTCTGAGCATGAACCCGCGAGTGACTTGTGTTTAGCACTGGATTCCACATACTCGATAATCTTAATTAAATATTGTGGTAAGAACCCGTTGAAAATGCATGAAAGTATGAATAAGTTTAATCAAAAATAGTATTAACTAACCATTTTAGCATCTTGCAACCAAAACGTGTAATCAGACAGATCGGTCACCAGTCTCCGTTCTAACATGTCTCGTAGGCGAGATAACCTTGTTCTTATATCCATTAGTTGTACTATAATCTCTTCTGAAAATAATAAACCATATAAAATATACTAAATACACGATTGGGGACGACGCGAGTACGTAACGCGTCGCGCCGTCCCTCATAAGCCCGGGTTCTGGCCTCTGCCGGAAGACGCTGAGTGTGAGCGGTTGGAGGTTTTAGTGCGGTTCAATTCCGACATATCCATACTGAGTGATTTCCTCCAATACAAAAAAAATATTCACGATTAGAGCGCAAAAATGGTGCCAAATAAATTTTGTCTAAAACTAGAAAAGTTCTGTATTTATGTAATTTACGGACTCTTATTGACGCAATGTGACACAAACGAAGTTGCGCAGATAAATTAGTAAGATATATAAAGAAATGTGTTTAGTTTTGTGAAACATCTATAGTTGCATGCATTTCTGTCGTGGCAACGCATTTTTTTTTTATTGCCATGTAGGCAGACGAGTCAACGGCCCACCTGATAGGAAGTGGTTACCGTCGCTCATGAACCTCTGCAATGTCAGGGGACACTGAGGGGTTGCTACCTACGACCTAACTTTAAGGACCCTCCTCAAGCCTCGTTTGAAGAAGGACAAGTCATAGCGCTCAGGGAATACCGAGGAGGGGGGAGCTCGTTCCATAAAAATTAAGAAAATTAGACAAAAATCGAAATATTGACATACGAAATAAAACAAAACTAAAGGATGCACTTCAACATGCCATGAAATTAAAATGGAAATGGGCAGGTCACCTGGCTAAATATCCAGACAAACAAAGATGGACTCTTCGAACAACAATTTGGACTGGTCCTACTGGAAAAAGACGAAAGGGCAGACAGAGGAAAAGATGGTCGGATATTGAAAAAATAGCGGGAAGAAGCTGGATGACCCTGGCCCGTGATAAAGTACCACGGAAAAGGATGGAGGAGGATTTTTTACCCTAAAAGGGCCATAAAAATGCAACTAAATTTAAATTTACTTATGTTAAGAAAAACATTGTATGGATAAATAAAGTTATATATATAACGCATGCCGTGGCGATGCGTGCCATGGCGACACGTCAAACGGCACAACAGAAACACATTAAGATTGTATCGTGAGGTACCACTGTATGGTCATACACTATTACTAAACGGGTTCTTACCACGATTATTTTTAATTGAGAGGTCCCGATATCTTATATGTGGAATCCAGTGTTAGACGAAAATAAAGCCAAAAAATCTAGTTTTGAGACGGCAGCCGATACTGTCAGTGTGGTGTGTCGAAATGTGAGTTCGAGTTCCAGTGGTACCGGCAAACGAACGAGAAAGAGTGTAGACAGATTTGTCTGCTCTTAAATGACCTACCCGCAGTTCCTCAGTCTTCCCGTGATCATGGCACTTGAAACAGTGCTGAAATATCGGGACCGCTCAATTAAAAATAATCGTGGTAAGAACCCATTTAGTAATAGTGTAAGTGATGTAGATAACCGCGAGTGTTTAAAGAAATTTACCACTGTATGGTGGTAACAAACCTCCGCTTTCATTGCTTTGCTGTGTATCCTCATCTTCAGGAACATCGGAGAAAACTGCAAGAGGAGTCGGTAATATTTCTGTGCCCGTTTGCATTAACCCTGAAAAGTTGTTGTACTATTTAGGAACTTGTTGTACTTTATATTAACTTGCACCGGATGTAACTATGAAAGTTCGAGTGGAATCTTGCAAGCTAAATTTAGATGTATCCAGTGCATGTTAATGTAAAGCTTGTAAATATAAAAATGTATAAGGAGTCAATCAATATGAAAAATCTTTTTTCAGTAGACAATAATTTCTTGTACTGTTGTGCATAACCGTTCAAACAAAATTATTTAGACTTAGAATAATTAGAGACGTTTTTAAATGGCGTACTTAAATCGCTTCATCGCTTAATCAACTGGGATCAGCAACCAAATTGGTTTGTTTACTTTTGCCAAGTTTGTGGCAGGAGCCAAAATTAAGCACAGATCAAAAACTTGTTTTGTTTACATTTTTTAATCATCTCATATTTTACTGAGATGATATATTTTCGCTGAAAATGCAATACAGCGTCGTTTAGTAATAAAGATTTACAAAAATATAAGGTTTAATTAAAAATCAAAAATAAAAATTATTGGAAAAAAATGTTTTTAAAAAAGGGCTCAAACACGGTATTGATTCCGAACGAAGTCCCCAGTTTCGCCATCTAGCGAATAGTGACGTTCCCAGTTGAGTGGTTAATATTGGGTAAAAACTGCCTATCTCTGTGGTACAAAGTTTTACAATTTAGGTAGTATGAAAAATAGCTGTAGGTAATTTATTTGTATAGTTAACATTTTTTAATAGCTTATAGTTCATTAGTTTTATCAACTTTTATGTAGTAATGTTATAACAAAAATTATTTGAGAATTCAAGCCTTTAGTAGAAAAGAGGCATGAGCTGCAGTTAAGTATTTTCCATACAGGAAATGACTTTTAACATCAACTAAACCTTGAATAAGTTAAAAAGTCATGACATTTCAAAACCTAAAAAACATGGTCTAAAATTCACAACTAAAAAAATTGTTTCGCAAGTTCTCAAACAATTGGAAATCGAATTCTAAATACAAAATTGAAAGAAAAAAGGTTTTAGGCAAAGACTTACCCAAATCAGTCTCACTCACATATTGAGGAATTATCGAGAGTGTATCGTTTACAGAACTGGGATCGTCAAAAGTAGCGTCACTGGTCTCCATTTTAATGGATCTCACGTTTAAGAGATCATTTAGATCAGTTACCTCCATGTTTTGAGAATAAAATGTTTATTTATGTTTAAATTATTCGTGTGTTTTGAAATTTTAAGGAAAAGGAAACAAAAAAGCACTTCCGTGTCCAGTTCTGGTTTGACAGTTAGTAATTTGTCAATTATGTCATCTGTCATGATGATTGACAGCTTGCAGATTTTTTAGTAGGAGTAGGCAAAGATAAATAAATAATAGGTTTATACTTTTAAAAAAGATTTGTTGAAATCAATTCAAAAACTACTGTTGGGATATTATAGAAACCACAACATACATTGTATTACTTCATTTATTGTATTTATAGAATACAAAAAATGATATAAAAAGAAAAATAAAATTAAAATGCGACTACTCTCTATATAGCTAGAAAAGAAGTAAGAAACACATGAAGAATTGAACTTGACATAGAACAAATTTGAATTTATAAGAAAAATTAAAAATTACTAAAATAGTTTTCATGCAGATACAAAAAGTTTAAATACAAATAAAAATATAAAATGTTTCTATGTTCAATATGGATTGAACATAATTGGGCCGGCAACAAAATAAATAAACAACTAGTACACAAACCAAGAAGTAAGTTGATAAGAAATTTAAGTTAATAGAAGACACAAAACCGGTACCAATTAATCAAACATAACGAACGTATACAAGTCACAAATCAATCTAACATTAAATTGAAAAGGAAAATTGAAAACAATGTCAATATAAAAACAAAACAAAAAATAATATAATCTTTTTAAAATTAACAATCATCAATAGGTAATGGTCAAAGGTTATTTAACCTTTGCCACTCTTAACTTTATTATCAGTTCTAAGAAAAGTTTTTACAATACGACCCATAGGCCAATGAAATGAAGGCACGTTGTCCATTTTAATAACAACGAAATCACCTTTAATAATTTTATGTACAAACTTCCATTTAGGAAAACTTTGCAAAGGACTCGGTGTCAAATAAGTGAAATCAGATGGATCTGTACTCATTGGAACCAAAGGCCTAGAATTTAATATTTCTTCTATTTGCCCAATTATTCTTTGCAACTTTGCAAAATCAGAAAACTGATAGAAAATATTATTATCCTGCTTATTGAGCAATGTAGTATTTACAAATTCAACTTTGTTGTCTTGCTTATTGAGCAATGTATTATTTAAAACTTTAATATTGTTATTATCATCGACCAACTTTGGCGAAATAGGACTTTTAAATTGTATATGTTCAAAACTTGTATTTCCGAGATACTCGATTTCATTTTTTATTACAAAATTTGAAACTAACTTAACTGGAGGAATATGACATTTTTGCTCTAGGGAACCTGCTACAATGTGACCAAATAAAGTATTTTGTAATATTAATCCATTATCCTAATCTAATATTGCCTTCTGATAAAACCTTAAAGTAAACATCTGCTCCTAAGAGTAAAGCTATTTCACTGGGATTATTGAACCCAGGATTTGCCAATGTCACACCATTAGGAATATTCCAGTCTGATATTTTGAAGTAAGTTTGTGGAAGTGTGCTTGTTATGGAGTCCATTACTAAACAACGTGCATTTATTTTAACTCTATGTACATTTGAGTGCAAAAAAATGTTAACATATTTATTTATTTCCTTTTCATTATTACCCATAGTGATGATGCTAGTATTCTCATAAGAAATAGTCAAACCTAATTTTTCTGCTAAGGAACCTTTGATGAATGAAGCTTGACTTCCACTGTCAAGCAAAGCTTTTACAAAGTAAACTTTACCATACCTATCGTAAACCTTAACTTGAACGGTAGGCAACAAAACATTAGTAAATACCTGAGTTTTAGAATGCAATGCAACTATGTCTTCATCCTTCCTTTCATTCTGATGCAGCAATGTGTTATGCTCTCCTTTACATTCCTTACACACAAATCTGTGCTTGCATTTGTCTGGATGTATGTTGAGACATAGAGTACATACACCCTTTGAATTTACAAAGGCAAGTCGGTCAGTTACTGTGGAAACCTTAAAAGTCGGGCACATGAACAACGCATGACCCTTTTTACAAAATATACAATTTTTATTATTTTTATTATTATTTACAGAGCTATTAATCACATATTTAACTTTATGTTTTTGCTCTTCACGGCTAACACTACTCGAATGACTATCCTCGAGGGCAGCCGCCCGCCTTTCTAAAAATTTAAGAAAGCCGTCTATGGTAGGTAATGAGTTCAGATCCACCCTATCCAAATGGAACGTACGGTTCGTAAAATTATCTAATTTTTTGCTAAGAATAGCTATTAAAATCATGTCCCAGCTGTTAATGGGCTGATCTAAATTTCTCAAAGCGTGTATATTTTGTCTAATCTCAGATGTGAAGGCTCTAATGTTACTAGCAGTACCCTTAGTCAATGAAGGTAAATCTAACAATTTATGAATATGATTAAAAATGAGACGTGCCTTACAATCATATCTTTCCTTTAACAAATTCAGGGCCTCATTATAGGACTCCCCGACTAAGGGTAGATTAACAACAACTGATAACGCATCTTCAATTAAATATTTTCTAAGATAGAATAATTTTTGTACATTACTTAAATTATTATTATTATGTACAACAGCTGTAAATAAATCTAAGAATGGTTTAAATTCGGTGAAATCTTTGCCGCTGAAAATAGGTATATCTACGTGTGGTAGTTTTACTGAGGAGTCACTCTGGACTTTGCCACTTGACTTTATGCGGCGCAAAGACTCACCCAATTTAGATAGAAGAAAAAAATACCTATTTTCTATACTTTCAAGATCCTCTGAATCATCCGCATCCAGAACTTCTATCTTCGACGTGATTAGCTCGTACTCTTTAAAAATGTCCGTCACCTTTTCTTTCCTCGACAATAGTAAATCCTCGTTTGCAGCATCCATTGCCTCCACGTTCTTAATGAAATTTTCTTGACGTGTCAATGCTGCTTTGAGTTGCCCCCTTCGGGCACGTAAAGACTTCAATTCCTCCATTTTTAACCCAAGCGAAGTTGGTAGATTATTTTGTGTGGTATGAAGTTACCACAATGGTTTGTGGACCGAAAAACTTTACTGGCACCACTTTTAAAACACTCGAAGGACCACTTATGTTGGGATATTATAGAAACCACAACATACATTGTATTACTTCATTTATTGTATTTATAGAATACAAAAAATGATATAAAAAGAAAAATAAAATTAAAATGCGACTACTCTCTATATAGCTAGAAAAGAAGTAAGAAACACATGAAGAATTGAACTTGACATAGAACAAATTTGAATTTATAAGAAAAATTAAAAATTACTAAAATAGTTTTCATGCAGATACAAAAAGTTTAAATACAAATAAAAATATAAAATGTTTCTATGTTCAATATGGATTGAACAACTACTAACAAAAGAATTTGTGCAAAATAATTTCATTCTTTGAAAATTTCTTTCTGTATATTTTTAATATTATATACATATAAATAAAAAATAGAAATATCGGAATCGTAATGGCTGAGTGGTTGAAGCGCTTATCTTCCGTACGGGAGGTCGCGGGTTCAAAACCGGCTTGTACCTTTATAGCTTGTGAAAAAGATTTATGTGCAATTTTTCACAACATCACTGACCAAAAACGGTGAAGGAAAACATTGTGAGGAACCTGCATATCGGAAAAGGATTTTAAAAACCCGCATTGGGGTAGCGTGGTGGACTATACCTAACTCTTCGGAGGAGACCTGAGCCCAACAGTGGACAGTAATGAGTTGTTACAGCTTACATTTTCCAGTTAATGTCTCGCAATACATGGGTCAATTAATGAATGAATAGGTTTCACAAGTTTTAATTAGACTAACACAGTAAATGGTCGAAAATAAGGTACTTAAAATCTTGAATCACGATTTTCACCTTGTTCCGTTTGTTTAAGACGCAATGTTTGTGAACAAAAAATTATTCGTGCTTAACTGTTCTTTCGATTGACATCATAAAATACAGGGTGTTGATTTTTGCCGATTTTGTTAACTCGATTTTCAGAGAAACTAAGCAATTTATGAAAAATCTGTGAATGCAGTACTATCGAACATCAAAAATAAAATGATGTTTTCTTTCAGCAAAACATCCTATCTCTAATATTTAAGGTACTTCCCGTTCATGTCGCATAGTTTTGGAACACCCTGTATATGACTTGCAGTAATAATTTCAAGCATAAACAGTTAATTCATTTTTTATAGGACTTAACATGTTATTAGTTGTTAAATTAATGTATTCCAAAATAAATTGAATTTATTAAATAGTTAGGTCGATGTTACAATGTCAAATCCATATTTGTACAAGCTTTATATAAACTTGCACTGGATGTAACTGTGTAAGTTCGGGTGGAATATTTGCAAGCTAAAGGCAAACTTCTCTGTTTCCGATTGAGCTGACATTTTGCACGCAGATGTATATCGCGTGACAATGCAATAATATGACAATGGCGCTGATCTTATGATTGATTCGGAAGGTGGTCTTATGAACTCTTGTACTAAACAAGATAGACCAAGTTTGGGCTCGTTTTACTTGTATTAGCTAGCACTCTACTGATACATAGTATCCAAGATCTTAAAGCTTGTATTTAAAAAGTTTACTTTAAAATTAATTATTATCTATTGTTAACTAAATAAAATGATAAGGAGGTAAAATAATAAACCAATATGACCACACGCTTATTAAATTATTAATTAAAAGAATATTCAATAATTTTTATGCCTAAATTATTATCATTTAGTAGAAACTTCTTTAATTGGTAAGTGGTTTTTTATGTTGTATACTTAACTAGCTGACCCGACTATTTCGTCTGCGTCATAAAGTGAACCAGTATTTCCTATGTAATTGCAAAGATTTATGGGTGTTTTTTTACTATATTATGAAAATAAACATTACTCTTCAATTACTCTAATTCTTTTATTTTATTGCCATGTTGGTAGACGAGCTAACGGGCCACCTGATCGTAAGTGGTTACCGCCGCTCATGAACCTCTGCAATGTTAAGGGACACTGAGGGGTCACTTCGACCTAACCTTAAGGACCTTCCTCAAGCCCCGTTTGAGAGCCGCTTTGCGAGAAGGGAAGTCGAAACTTATGTTTTCCTACTCCTTCTATCATCTTTTGATTAAATTCGTCGCGGGGTCCAAGACAAGTTAGCTTTCCCTCGGGTTCCTGGGCTTCACTGCTCAGAGTCATTACGATGGTCGCCGCTGTGGGTCCTGGCTACACAGGAGTTACAGTAGTGGGAGTGAGAGGTGGGCAAATACCCGATAAACCTCATTTGAAGAAGGACAAGTCATAACGCTCTGGGAATACCGAAGGGGGAGTTCATTCCAAAACCAAATGTAATAAAAAGTAATTAAAATTCCTTGCGTAGTTTTGAAGATTTAAGCATCCATAGAGACAGACAGTCGTAACGAGTTTGTTTTATATTGGATATTGATGGTCATACAATATAAATATTAAATAAGCAAACGGACCACCTGAATGAAAGTATTATTGTTACAATATCCAATGGACAGCAGCATCAAGCAAACCTATCTTCCCCCTACAAAATGTCGCGTTTCCACAATGGCTCGCCAACATCCAACACACGTAGAAAACAAATGACGATGACGATCGGCCATTATGAAAGTTGGCGAGCCAATATTATGGAAACGCGGCTGAAGCTCTCGAAAACAATAAATCTAATTTCGTATTAACAGTTCAAAGCGTACAATGGAGCCGTCAGTATCAGAATTTTACAAAGGAAAAACAATTTTAATAACTGGAGGCACTGGGTTTGTTGGAAAGGTATGTAGTCGGAATGTTGTTATTTTTGGACAAAATTTTTAAGGATTTCGAACGAAGTTCCTTATCGCGCGTTATCGAAAGGGGCCTAGACGGAAATTCTTATGAAAAAGTTGTCACGACACTTTTTTTATTTTATATGATTAATGCTAGATGGCGCTGTGATCAAAATATTTTATTTAAGTTATAAAGAGACAGACGTTTTAAACTAACTAATTATTATAACCTAAAAAAATAAAATTTTATTACAATTCCCTCACTAATTAATCGAAAGGAACTTCGTTCCATCCGGGTGTCCCTTGACACCTCTCAAGTTTTTATTTTATTGACATGTCAGCACTTGATAGTCATTGTAATTAATGAGCTCTATAAAATATGTACCTTTCATCATCATCATCATCAGCCGATAGACGTCCACTGCTGGACATAGGCCTCCCCCAAACCTCGCCACATCGACCGGTCCTGCGCCATCTGCATCCAGTGACCTCCCGCGATCTTGACCAGATCGTCGGTCCATCTTGTGAGGGGTCTACCAACATTGCGCCTACCGGTCCTTATTGTATGTATTGTATGTACCTTTATTTTACCTATATTAAATCTACTAGCAAAGGAGGGAATATTTTCCTCCCCTCCTAATAATTGAAAACTCCCCGCAAATTATCTTGAGAACAGAACGTAGACTCAGCGAGAGTCCTTTATTTTGGCTTCAAATTTATTTCACGTAAGATCCACGTAACTTTGACAACGAACTTTTGGGAATGCGAATAGGTATTCTAAAATGTGTGAATATTACTTTTCTATAGTTCGAAGATTATTTTTTGTTAGAAAGCAGACACTTTGAACATTATTTCACTTATTTAATTTTATAGAAAAAAAGAAAAAGCATGAACACAAAAAGAGATAATAAAAGCAAAAAATGAGAGGTGTCAAGGGACAGCCGGATGGGACAAAGGTTCTTTCGATTCAAAGATATCTTATATTTTGTTTTTCCAATATTTTTTTTACGCGTGATAAGGAACGTGTTTTAAAAGATTTTGATCACAGCGCCATCTAGCGATAATCATCTAAAACAACAAAAAAAGTGTCGTGACATCTTTTCGTAAGAATTTTTTCCATCTAGCCCCCTTTCACAACGCGCGATAAGGAACTTCGTTCCAACATATATTTCCTAACGGGTAGTTTTTGTGCTATGCTTGAAGAATGGATGTCGGTCGTTTTCATTTTTGTAATAAAACTATTATTGCAGTCTCTATTAGAGAAACTACTTCGAAGTGTCCCTGAAATAAAGACCATCTATCTTCTACTTCGTGAGAAGAAGGGAGTGAGTTGTGAGGATCGTCTGCGAGAACTCTCACGATCTAAGGTAAGATTAAGAGGGGGCGGCGCGACGAGAAAGAGTGCCGAGTGCGTAACGCCGTCCCGCATAACCCCGTGCTGAGTTCTGGCCTCTCTCTGAGGTTCAGATGTTGAAGGTTTTGGTGCGTAGTTCCATAAGTGGCGATTTCCTCCATATCAAAAAGTAAAAAAAGGGAAGATTAAGAGCATCTTTTACAGATCCTTTCCATCCATTCCAGAAGTAATAAGGACCTGATAGGTTCACAGTTCACATAGACAGATAGTCGTGGTTGGGTAGTGGTTGAACCGCTGGCCTTCGGGAGGTCGCGGGTTCAAGGCTTATACCTCTAAATATTAATGTGAAAAAGATTTATCTGCACAACACTACCGGCTAACAACGGTAAAGGAAAACATCGTGAGGAAACTTGCATGTTGGAAAAAGGTTCTAAAAATCCTTTGAAGATATGTGAAGTCCTCAATCCGCACTGGGCAAGCGTGGTGGACTATGCCTAATCCCTCTTCTGAGGAGAGCTAAGCGCAACAGTGGGCAGTAATGGGTTGGCACAGATACAGGAATCACAGGCTGCGCTTAAAGTTATAAAATAAATTCTTGTAGATACAATTAATGTATGATGTTTTAATAATTTAAACAACAATTACAAAATACTTTTTGTATGAGAGAAGTGTAAATGAGAAACAAATGTAATACTTTCATGCATTTTCAACGGGTTTTTACCACAATATTTAATTAATTGAGTTGTCTCGATATTTCAACGTTGTTGCAAACGTCATGATCACGAGAAGACTGGATACTGCGGATTTAAGAGCAAAAAAATCTACCCAAATCTACTATCTCTAATCTACCAAAAGCGAACGAGAAAAACTCGTTCACTTTTGGTAGATTAGAGATGGTAGAGGGTAGTACCTTGAGTCTTGTAGATACAGTGAGTGTGGTGTGTCGTGATGTGAATTCGAGTTCCAGTGGTACAAGTCCCGTTGAAATTGCATGAAAGTATTGTAGAAAACCGCGAGTGTCTGAATAAGTTTATAACAGATGTAATTTCTACAGATATTCGAAGTTCTACACCAGGAGAACCCAACCGCCTTTGACAAAGTCAAGCTGTTAGCTGGAGATATCACCGTGGATGGCCTGGCCATGTCTGGTCATGATAAGGAATTGCTGAGGAATGATTGTAACATTATATTCCATAGTGCTGCCTCTGTAAGGTAGTTTTGATCATAGATTTAATGTAACTATGTATGTACGAGGCTTGTTGAGGGTCCTTAAAGTTAGGTCGTAGGTAGCGACCCCTCAGTGTCCCCTGACATTGCAGAGGTTCATGAGCGACGGTAACCACTTCCTATCAGGTGGGCCGTTGGCTCGTCTGCCTACATGGAAAAAAAAAACTATGTAAGTTGAGGCGGCATCTTGCAAGCTAAATTTGACAAACTTTCCAGTTTCTTATTGAGCTGACATTTTGCACGCAGATTGGTAAAATAGCGCTGATCTGATGATGGAGTCGGTAGTCATAGGAATTCCTGTTCTAAAATATATAGACCCGTCGTGTTTGAGCTCGTTTTACTTGTATTAGCTAGTCTACTGCTACATGATATCCAGGATCTTAAAAGCTTGTATTTAAAAGTTTTCTTTAAAATATTAAATTATTATATTAGATTCGATTTAAAGCTGAAGGATGCTGTGAATCAAAATGTCACTGGAACATACAGAATGTTGTGTTTAGCTGAAACAATGAACAACTTAGAGGTAAGAAAATGACCTTTCTGTTAAGTCGCGTTTTACTAACATTGGCTTGCCAACACACGTACAAAACAAAAGACGGTGACGGCCGACCAATATGAAAGTGGGCAGGCCAATGTGGAAACGCGACATTATAGCGCCTCTACACGCTGGGCCAGCGCTGGCCCATCATGATGACCCAGCGTAGTGGGCCATCGTATAGAGGGCGTAGTGGCGTAGGCTGGCTAGTGGTTCGTACGCTGGCGGCGGAATGGCAGCAGTGTCGGTTTTTCGTACACACATCAAAGGTGGGCCAGTGATGGCGGTACACGTCTACACGTCGCCGCGTCGGCCAGCCAGTTTATTTATTAAGTTACTTAGTCATATAAAAAAAATATTCGCTATTTCCTTTTTTTACCGACTTCCAAAAAGGAGGAGGTACTCAATTCGTCAGATTTTTTTTAATTTTTTATGTTTGTTCCTTGATAACTTCAGTTTGGGAGAACTGATTTGAATGATTCTGGTGTCAAATTAAATGTAAAAGTTAAACTTAGGTCACATACTAGCGAAGGCTAAAAACTAGCCAAATCAGAGCTTAGGCTACAATACATTGGCTTAGGTTCATCATTATTAAACTTGGCACCCATTTAGATCTCACTTCTTTTGTCATTTATCATAATATTGAACTTGGCTCTCATTTCACATTTATGTTTTTGATTGGTTTACAATTTTAATTTACATTTCTTGAAGGCTTTTGTCCATCTTTCGACTGCCTATTGCCGTTGTAACCTAAAAACCTTGGATGAGAAGCTATACCCGGCGGTTCATAGTCCAAGGAAAATCATGGACCTTGTCGAATGGATGGATGATGAAACATTGGACTATTTAGAACCGAAGTAAGTAATACAAAATGAAAGCTATCCTTATCCTTACTATAATATTATAAATGCGGAAGTAACTCTGTCTGTTATTACGCTTTCTCGCTCAAACCTTTCAAACGTTTTTGACGAAATTTGGCAAAGACAATCTTTAGACCCTGAGAAGGAACTAAAAACACGGTATTTTAGTTCCCAATTGGCGCACCAAAGTCCAATACGTGTTAAAAACAAATGGTTTGAAGCGGCAATAAGCAGGACACATTGTGCGAAAAATGGATAGCCGATGGGGCCGAAAAGTTCTAGAAGGTGCAACATGGGTAGACTTTCCACAAGATGGACCGACGATCTGGTCACAGGATGTCACTGGATGCAGACAGCGCAGGACCGCGAGTTCTGGCGAGGTTTGGAGGACTATGTCCAGCAGTGGACGTATAGGTTGATGATGATTAAATTTTTGTAGTTATTCTATAATATTATCTTCTCCTTTTAATAGATTAATAGCTTCAGAACCAAACACATACTCTTATACGAAAGCTATCACAGAGGAGCTGGTCGGAGAATTCAGTCAAAAATTCCCCATAGCCATCGCTCGTCCTTCCATTGGTAAGCATCTTTAAAAGTTTTACAGATAATAGGAGTTAATACATATTAAATTATGTTAGTTTGGACTTTGGGTGGACCGATTCTGATGATCCTTTCTTATATTATTATGAAAATTGGTGATTACCATGAATGTTTGAAATAAAATAATATCAAGATTTTCTTTTAATGAAGCTTATTGTGGATTGCAATTCGTTATGCTATCTAACTCATATTTTTCCATGTCTTATCAGACAACAACACTAAAATAGTGTAGTTTATATTACTAGAATATTTAATTAATACCTATTAGTAGAATTGTATACAATCTGCATAACTGTAATCCTTATTGGCTTTATTGATGTTAATACTTTAATGAAATATTTTGTAAACACGCTGTTGGATTATCATAAATAAATGAAAAAAAAAAATTGGTTTCTTGTACAAAAATAAAATTATTTATTAGGTACTCCTAACTTAAACATAAGACACAAAATAACATAAAACTAAAAATGTTGATCTCTCTATTTTGTCCTGAGAAATCCTTCACTTTCCTATAGTAGGTACCTCCTTGACGTGGTCTTGTAAAAATGTTACTTGTCTATAAATACTAATTGCAGTGACTGCATCTTGGAAAGAACCCTTCCCAGGATGGGTTGACAACTTAAACGGGGCAACTGGAATGTTAGTGGGAAGCGGAAAAGGTATGTACAAATGGTCCAGTATTAATACCTATATTTTGATCATTAACTTTTAAATGTAAATTATAGATTTTTACAAGCTTTATATTAACTTGCACTGGATGTAACTATGCAAGTTCAGGTGAAATCTTGTAAGCTAAATTTCACAAACTTCCTGTTTCCGATTGAGCTGACATTTTGCACGCGTGACAATGCAATAATATGACAAAATGGCGCTGATTTGATGATGGATTCGGAAGGAATAGTAACTCTTGTGCTTTTTAGACTCGTTTTACTTGTATTAGCTAGTCTACTGCTACATGATATCCAGGATCTTAAAAGCTGGTGTTTAAAATGAATTGTTACTTTTGTGCCATCTTTCAAAACTGTACCAACCCATTACTGCTGCCCACTGTTGGGCTCAGGTCTCCTCAGAAGAGGGATTAGGCATAGTCCACCACGCTTGCCTAAAACGGAGTGGGGACTTCACATATCTTCAAAGAATTTTTAGAACCCTTTTCCGATATGCAGGTTTCCTCACGATGTTTTCTTTCACCGTTTTTAGCCAGTGGTGTTGTGAAAAATTGCACATAAATCTTTTTCACATTTAGATTTAGAGGTGCCAGCCGGCCGGATTTGAACCCGCGATCTCCCGTTCGGAAGGACGCGCTTCGACCACTCGGCCACGACTTACTCTTTCAAAACGTTTGACAATAATTCTAAACTTACTAGATTTTTTTGCTTAGATCTATACTAATATTATAAAGCTGCAGAGTTTGTTTGTTTGAACGCGCTAATCTCAGAAACTACGAGTTCGATTTCAAAAATTCTTTCACTGTTGGAAGGTTATAGGCTAAATTTTATTTTAAAAAAAGGTAGGGATCCGTATGAAAATATCGAATTTGTAAGACGAGGTGAATTATCGAAAACCTATTTATGCGTACGCTGCAAAAACTATTGACAATAGAACAAAATGATATACTACGGGTTTTTAGGTGTTAGTAAGACCTATAAAAAAGTTCGCGAGAGCATATAACACTAACCTAACTTTCATAGTTTAGTCACAATAACCGCTTTTATGTTAAAAAAATAAAAAATATACAAACCCTTATCCAAATTAAGTATATGTTATCAAGAGTATTAATGTAGAAATAAATTACTTTTTGTTTTATTCTAATCAGACTTTTCGTTTAGAAGTTATCACGAGTATAAAACGCAGTGAATATGTGGGTGCACTTCGGACCGCGCAAATAATAACTCGACGGCATTGCGAGTACTGTTTGAACCCCTTTGTAACGCAGACGAAGTTGCGCGGGTCAGCTAGTTTTATAATAAAATTTATATTATTTCAGGTATAATTAAGAGCATGTATTGTGAAGCTGCATATAATGTAGGCCATATCACAGTCGATGTTCTTGCCAATAGTTGTATATTAATAGCTAGAACAACAGCTTTGGAACGGTAAGAAAATACGTTGTATACAGGGTGATTTTTAGTACGGGTACATATTGAAGGTTATGGTAGCTGATGGTTATATACGACCAGTAAAAATATTATTACCAAAGAATATGGCTTAATGCCTTAGTAATCGCAACTTAAAGATATCTAAAATTCTTGCAAAATGATGGTTTTTCACAGCTGATGGGTGTGGAGGAGGTGTAGGGTGCGCGAGATCACTAGAGGTCGTTAGTCAACACTCTTTAAGCCGAAATTGTTTATGTTTGAGGTAGTTTTGTCGAATTTAGACATAAAAAAAATGGAATTTTACCTATTTTTTGTAATATTCCGTATTAGAACAGAGTACTCATCACCCTCCTGCAATATGTACCGTCTTTAAAAAATAACCCTGTGTTTACAATGGATTAATTAGGTCTGTAGTTCTGAGTTGGTGTCTATCAGGAGAAGTATGGAACAAGTTTTCAGCTTGCCTCAAATACCTGCACAAAAATTGCCACTAGCTCTCGGGCTAAATAAGAACTTTGCAATAAAAAAACTTGAGAGGTGTCATGGGACATCCGAATAGAACGAAGTTCCTTTCGATTAAAAGATATCTTATAAAAAATATTTCCTAACGTAACGCGCGCTAAGGAACGTGTTTTAAAAGATTTTGATCACAGCGCCATCTAGCGATAATCATCTAAAACAAAAAAAGTGTCGTGACAACTTTTTCATAAGAATTTCCGTCTAGCCCTCTTTCACAACGCGCGATAAGGAACTTCGTTCCAAAATATAATAGTGAATTAAAAATAAGAATAATAATACAAAATGAGACAAACTGAGTTTATGTATTTCAGTTCAAAGGAAGTAAAAGTATTCAATTTATCATTTTCGGGATCTCCTATCACTTGGGGTGAAGTAGTAGAAATAGGTAAGACATTTTTTCATTATCTACTATACTTTCATGTATAATATAATAGAATGTGGAATCCAGTGCTAAACACAACAGTCACTAGCGGGTTCATGTGAACGAGAGTCTTGTAGATACAGTGAGTGTGGTATGTCGTGATGTGAGTTCGAGTTCCAGTGGTACTACCCAAAAGCGAACGAGAGAGAATAGACAGATTTGTTTGCTTTTAAATCGAACAGTATCCAGTCTTCTCGCGGTCATGACGTTTGCAACAACGTTGAAATATCGCAACAACTCAATTAATTAAATATCGTGGTAAGAACCCGTTGAAAATGCATGAAAGTATTATAGAAAACCGCGAGTGTCTGAATAAGTTTATCACTATCTACTGCATTCAAGATGAACCGATTTCGATGCTATAAACTTATTCAAACACTCGCGGTTTTCTACATTACTATAATGCATAATTAACGGGTTATTGCCATTGTATTTAGTGAATTAATTATTTAATTAATCGTGATAAGAACCAATTCATTATGCATGATCACGACGTTTGCAACAACGTTGAAATATCGAGACCACTCAATTAACTATTAAATGTACATGCACTAATTAGGTATTTATGTTAAGCGGTCATAATAGAATCTAATTATTTAACAATTGTCAGTTTTCTATTTATTTCTCTGTATTCATCTAATTACCTATCTGCATACCAAATTATAACTCTCTAGGTCATCTGGAACTGGGTTAGAGTTTAGATCTATAGGTCAGTCAGTCAGTCAGTCAATGATAAAAATGAGGATTTTTGGACATTAATAATTAAATAACCGTTTGGGATAAGCTTATAAAATTTAGTACACTTTTGTATCTCGCAAGTCTCAATATATGAGCCAAATTTGATACGTTTGTGTGACATAGTTTTTGATTTATGAGGGGTCAAAAGTGGCTCGAAATGGTTAACGCTACCACGAGTCTAGATCCCATAGGATCTAATTTAGAATAATTTAACGTTTCTACTTAAATTATTCTATCAGTAGATAATAATTAAGTTATGTATATTGTTATTACGTTTATTTTTGTGGTGCCACTCCCACGAGGCCCATCTGAAAATCAGCGCTGCAGCTGGCTTTCGGCTTGCTTGTGGCATTCAGCTGAGATGGGTACCTTTTTTGTGGCAAATAAGTGTTTCCTTTTTGTGTGTCAAATTTGTAAAATGATATTTTTCTCTTTTTGTCACAAATAAATGTTTTTCTTTCTTTCTTTCTTAATTTTGGATTTTAGCTCCAGCTCTTTCTTTCCAAAATCTACATCCGCGAGTGTATGTTTAAAAAAAATGATTTGTGTAAAACTTTTTGTTGTGAGTCTTGTTGGTTGATCATTTAAATATTTACAGGCAGAAAATGGGTCCACGTGTATCCATTTACAATAGCATTATGGTATCCTACGGGAACTATCAGATCATCCTGGTTCGTTCATCAGTTAAGCGTGATTTTTCTGCATATACTACTGGCTTACTTAATTGATGGGTTGCTTTACTTGTTCGGACAAAAAACTTTGTAAGTTCTCTTTAAATGTGGTTTAAGATAAGTCCGTATTGGAAACGGCTCCCAATTCCGTGGTATGGTGGTATCTTTTGTCATAAATCCTTTGAAGATATGTGAAGTCCCCCCTCCCCATTAGGCAAGCGTGGTGGGCTAAGCCTAATCTCTCTTCGGAGGAGAACTGAGCTCAGCAGTGGGCAGTAATGAGTTGTTACAGTCACTTACAGTACAGTACATAACGAGATATAAAGATATTGTAACAAAAATAGATAAATTACTAAATCATAATTAAATTATTAAAGTTACCTTAGAGGTCGTGGTGGGGTAGTGGTTAAAGCGCTTGCCTTCCGTACGGGAGGTCGCGGGTCCAAAACCGGCTTGTACCTCTAAATATTAATGTGAGAAAGATTTATGTGCAATTTTTCACAACACCACTGGCTGAAAACGGTGAAGGAAAACATCGTGAGGAAACCTGCTTATCAGAAAAGGATTCTAAAAATCCTTCGAAGATATGTGACGTCCCCAATCCGCATTGGACAAGCGTGGTGTACTACGCCTAACCCCTCTTCAAAGGAGACCTGAGCTCAGCAGTGGACAGTAATGGGTTGTTACAGTACAGATTTGATACTAACCTTACGATATTATTTTCAGCATGATAAAACTCCAAAAAAGAGTAAGCCACGGATTAAAAGCTGTTCAATATTATACCAACAAGAACTGGTATTTCAGAAATGACAATTTTCGCGCGCTTTCTTACGATTTAAGCAAGGAGGACGATGAAAAGTTTTTCACAGATTACTTTAAGATGGATCCTGAGGAGTTTGTAAAGAATTATGTTATTGGCACACGAAGATATGTCTGTAAAGAGGATGATTCCACTTTGCCACGAGCGAGAAGAAATAATTTGATGTATGTAATATATTTATTAACATCGAATAAGTACTTTTGGATCTGTGTTTAAAATTAAAAATGTATAATTTGGATGGACAAAATTACACGATTTACTATGCGTTTTTGGGTGTTTTTCATTTTTGAAAGAACCGATTTGGAGGATTCTTTTGGAACGAAGTTCCTTATCGCGCTTTATCGAAAGGGGGCTAGACGGAAATTCTTATGAAAAAGTTGTCACGACACTTTTTTGTTTTAGATGATTATCGCTAGATGACGCGGTGATTAAAATCTTTTAAAACAATTCCTTATTTTGTTTTATATGATTAATGCTAGATGATGCTGTGATCAAAATATTTTATTTAAGTTATAATAAAACTAACTAATTATTATAATTTAAAAAAATACAATTCCCTCACTAAGTAATCGAAAGGAACTTCGTTCCATCCGGGTGTCCCTTGACACCTCTCAAGTTTTTTTATTTTAGTTAGAAAGTAGTCATTTTGAGCATTATCTCATATAAATTTGATAAAGATCTGACTGGTAGTTTTTGTGCTATGCTTGAGAAATGGAAGTCGGTCGTTTTCATTTTTGTAATAAAATTATTATTAAACACAGATCCAAAGATTTGTTCGATCTAAATAAATAATTGGGTACAGACGAATTGAGTACATTCTCTTTTTTGGGTGACGGTCAAAAATATTTAAAACCCCAACAAAATTGAATACGCTATAAAATAGTGTAACCGGTTGCCGCAAATATTTTTCTTGGACATTTGAAAAATAACCTCAATGTAGCCAGTTAACTGGGAACGTCACTATTCGCTAGATGGCGAAACTGGGGACTTCGTTCGGAATCACTACCGTGTTTGAGCCCCTTTTTTAAACATTATTTTCCAATAATTTTTAATTTTGATTTTTAATTGTTATTTTTCTAAATCTTTATTATTAAACGACGCTGTATTGCATTTTCACCGAAAATATGTTATCTCCGTAAAATATAAGACGATTAAAAGATGTAAACAAAACAAGTTTTAGAACTGTGCTCAATTTTGGCTCCTGCCACAGACTTGGCAAAAGTAAACAAACCCATTTTGTTGCCGATCCCAGTTGAGTGGATAGTAAATTTATGTTTTTTTGTTTCAGACGATACGTATTGGCCGTTTTTGTAAAAGCCATTTATGTCCTCGTCATAATCTGGTTCATTTACAACTACTTGCTTGGATATTTGCAGTTAATTATGAATTATTTCACAAACATAAGCGATGAAACAGACATTGTTATCAACGAATTATAGTTTACTAGCTGATCTTCGCAACTTCGTCTGCGTCAAAAAGGGCTTCAGACAGTACTGTTAGATTTTAATAAGACCTACATACCCGTAGTACATCATTTTGTTCTATAATCAATAATTTTCGCAGCGCAAGCGATGTTAGTTTTTGGTTATTTTTTTCACACCTTGGCTTACATTATTGAAGTTTTAGTATGGATCACTAGTTTTTTTTCCTAAAACAAAATAGCCTAAAAATAATATAGTTACAGATCCACCCTGTATACTTGTAATCTTTATACGTGGGTAGAAGGAAAAACAGAGTTTTTGTTGTTTGTATTTTTTCTCCCACATACACATTTTTAATACACTCCCACATACGGAAATACGTATTTCCGTATGTGGGAGTTGAACCGCACTAAAACCTTCAACCGCCCACAATCAGCGTCCGAATCCCGGCTGAGGCCAGAACCCAGCACGGGGTTATAAGGGACGGCGCGACGCGTTACACTCTCGGTACTCTTTCCCGTCACACCGCCCCGTACATATTGTATAAGGCGCCGTCTTTAAAATCTAAACTATTGAATCGAAATAACTTTGAAAATATTTGTTATTAATGTTTTTTCAAAGTTTACTACGATTTAGTGAACTTTAAAGATGGCTACGATGGTTTTAGAGTTACAAATGTTTTATTTATCTGTTTTTATTGTTATATTATATTCTGAATAAATAAATACATTAAGTGACTTGATTTTTCTTTAATTCAATCTTACCTTTTTTGAACTTCAAATAAACAAGAAAAGTAACAAACAAAGGCCTCTTGTCTGTGGGTTCTGGAACTTGTTTTTTCTTTGACCGACTTTCTAAAGAATGTTACAATTTCTAAACTTATTCAGACACTCGCGGTTTTCTATAATACTTTCATGCATTTTCAACGGGTTCTTACCATGATGTGATGTCGTGATGTGAGTTCGAGTTCCAGTGGTACTACCCAAAAGCGAACGAGAAAGAGGGTAGACAGATTTTTTTGCTCTTAAATCGACCCGCAGTATCCAGTCTTCTCGTGATCATGACGTTTGCAACAACGTTGAAATATCGAGACAACTCAATTAATTAAATATCGTGGTAAGAACTCGTTGAAAATGCATGAAAGTGTTACAATTTCTGCTGAATAATTTAAATAATTTTGAATAATTTGTGACTAATTGACTACTTTGTTTCGCAGACAATGATACATAATAATATAACAAAACTACTTATAATACATATCATTGGTCATAGTTCAACTATTGTATAAATAATTTAGTAATTACAAGCTTAATATTATTAACTTGCAATGGATGTAACTATCAAGTTCGTGTGGAAGCTAAATTTGACAAACTCCCCGGTTTCCGATGGAGCTGACATTTTGCACGCAGATGTATATCGCGTGACAATGTGACAAAATGTCGCTGATCTGTAATCGGGAACGGGTTTTAATACACTCTTTCTCCCACACAGAGGCCTTTATCTTGGCTCTGTCAGATTGGCTCTTTATCCACACGACGTCCTCCTGACTTTTGTCAAAACATTGGCATGATTTTTTTGCGAATGCGAGTATTTGTTACATCCCTAATACGTAATACGTGTCACCTACATATACAGGTGAAACAATACGTTCACAGCAAATAGTGTACTTGATGTAGAAGCCATCCACCAAGTATGGGTTTTCTAGGTATAATATATCATAAGTTATAACTAATTAACTATATTAACAAAACTACGTGTTAATTTGTGCATGATCAACCCTACCGTACTAACCTACACCAACAGCTAAAGACTTAAGCCGGTTAGTTACCTCCTGTATCAAAGAACATTGTAATAATACGCCAGTCAGCGCCGTCAAACGAAATTTCGGCTTTAACAAAAGACATTAAAACGAAGCGCTCTCTTCTTCATTGGAACTTTTGTATTTTTGTAAAATGCCGATTTTCTATGATTGGTTGATTAGTAGTGTGAATGTAAAATGGTATAGGTCAGGGTAGAGTTGTCAAAAATAATAATTTTTCAACTTTGTATGGGAAAATAAAGTAATTATCTCCGTTTTAAAAGTAAGTATATAGTAGTATATAATGTGTATATGATTTGAAATGTGATATAGATTAAGCCCTTAATGTATTGTTTCACCGGGCACCAACACCCTGTATAAATTTGCAAATATGATAATTAAGCAAGGAAGTGCTCACCTATATTGAACTCTGAGTCTATATAAATACAATTTAACTATAATTCTCTTAAACTTCGCTTAAACTCAATAACGGCTGAACCGATTTTGCTATTTTGTGATCAAGTTTGTGTGGATAATTGTAGGTAAAATTAAAAAAAAACAGTTTTAAACAAAATTGCATTAAAAGTGGTCGAGGTTTAAGACAAGTCTTCGATAAATATTTATTTATTTATTTACAATAAGAAGAACACAAACAAATTGGTGATAGATAGCCCCTCATTGCCCTGACATTGCAGAGGTTCATGAGCGACGGTGACCGCTTACCATTAGGTCGTTAGCTCGTCTTGCAATAACAAACCGCAAGATATTTTGGCAACACAGGTGACAGTTCAGCGAGCATATACTTTAGTATATTCAATTGCATCAAAGTGAATCAAACACAGGAACATTTTATATATTTAGTCTAATGTGACACGGACGAAGTGGAGTGGGACAATAGTAATTTATATTAATTAAACGTACGTATGCCACAATCGTCATCACATTAAAACAATATTAGCCTGCAATGATGATTACAATCGTGGTGACCGAGTGGTCGAAGCGCT
Organism: Trilocha varians; assembly: GCA_030269945.2. Taxonomy (NCBI): domain Eukaryota; kingdom Metazoa; phylum Arthropoda; class Insecta; order Lepidoptera; family Bombycidae; genus Trilocha; species Trilocha varians. The sequence continues at coordinate 12,410,841 of AP028278.1, read as the reverse complement.
TCCTTCCGTACGGGAGGTCGTGGGTTCAAATCCGGCCGGCTTGTACCTCTAAATCTAAATGTGATAAAGATTTATATGCAATTTTTAACAACACCACTGGTTAAACAAGGTGAAGGAAAATATCGTGAGGAAAACTGCATGTCGGGAAAGGGTTCTAAAAATCCATTGAAGATATGTGAAGTCCCCAATCCGCACTGGGCAAGCGTGGTGGACTATGCCTAATCCCTCTACTGATAGCCCGAGAGATAGTGGCAAATTTTGAGTAGGTATTTGAGGCAATCTGAAAACTTGGTACATACTTCTATTGCTATACCCCAACTCGGAAATGCAGACCTGGCTGCTGAGTAGCGGGGATCTCTTGAACCATGAGGAGACCTGAGCCCAACAGTGGGCAGTAATGGGTTGGTACAGGATGGTTACACAATCTAAAATACAACTTTTACCACCAACTCTCAAATATCAATTTTTCTTTTGTAGGTAGTTCAAAAACAAGCCCACAATGGAGCCATCAATACCAGAGTTTTACAGAGGGAAATTTATTTTAATCACTGGAGGAACTGGGTTTATTGGAAAGGTATTTAAGAACACTCAGCTCTATGGTACAACACACCACGCGTCACACACCATGCTATCTACCCGTCATTTAGCCTCATCGCTGAATTTCATTTTGCAGTCTCTGTTGGAGAAACTCCTTCGAAGTCTTCCTGAAATAAAAACCATTTACCTTCTGCTTCGCCAGAAGAAAGGCATCAGCAGTGAAGACCGTCTTAGAGAACTCTGCCGTTGCAAGGTTAGATTGATTTTATTCAACAGCAGCTTTCACCAACTTATCAGTATTTTTTAGGTCCCAAAAACTACTTAATTAATAGGATAAAAAAAATATAAAGTCCAGAATAATTTCAGCATCTTTTTTAATCCTATGTTGGCAGCTGAATCTACGAAACTGATGGTTACCGTTGCTCATGGACCTCTGCAATGTCAGGGAACACAGCCCTGCTACCTAAGACCTATTAGGACTCTCTTCAAGCCTCATTTATATCCAAGTTTGTAAGCTTTGTTCTCTCTAATGATATAACAAATCTTCAATTTCGAGAAAGCCATTGGTCTGCTGCCGGTTTAGCGTCCTAGAGCGACAGGGCGATACGTAAGCTTTAGAGTCGCAACACCTCGAACAATTCCGTGCTGGGTTCTGTCCTCAGTCGGGGTTCGGACGCTGAGTGTGAGCGGCAGGAAGTTTCAGTGTCAATACATACCCCAGGAATTACGGTGATTTCCTCAAGTCTTCAATTTCAATTCTTGAAAGTTTTTCTTCCGTAGATCTTTGATGTACTACACCAGCAGAATCCAAACGCCTTCGATAAAGTCAAGCTTATATCTGGAGATATCACCGCGGAAGGTCTGGGAATATCTGATCATGACAGAGAGTTACTGATCGAAGAGTGCCAAATTATATTCCACAGTGCTGCTTGTGTCAGGTATTACGATCTTCAATTGTTATTTACAGCAGAAATGTTGTTAACTGATTGGCAAATTATGGTTTAGTATATAACGGCGTAAATAGTGTGTTAAGGTGTAATGACGTTGTAACTAGTCGATCCTGGTTTGGTTTTGTCAGGAATGACATCACAGTGTCCACTCGAACACTTGATGATCAATACTTTTGAATAAAATCTTCAAGATAACGAGTTTTAATAGTTTATTACTTTTACATCAAGAGATCCGTTCGCCTTAATTCAAACACGAATGATTAATAACAGCGGCCAACGCCTGTATTTATAGCCACTTCCAACAGTTCCAACTACCCGCACGGTGAATAGGTTGGTTTCCCTTGTTATCACCCCGTCAAAATTGGTTTGTGTGTATACCAAGTAACAGTAAGTGTGATGTATGAACGGATGGCCGATAAGGTCGAAAAACCAAGATGGACCGACGGCATGTTCAGGGGAAGTTACTGGATACAGACAGCACAGAACCGGGCGTTGTGGCGAGGTTTGAAGGAGACCTATGTCCAGCAGTTGACGTCTATAGACTGATGATGGTGATGCCATCACTGATCATGATGTGACGTTACTACTAAAAGTTGTCTTGTTTACATATTATTTATAGTTCAAAATGTAAAAGATAGTCTTGAAGATAGAGCAATTTACAAGTTGAAGGAAATCCAAAGATGTATAGAATAAAAAACTTGAGAGGTGTCAAGGGACACCCGGATGGAACGAAGTTCCTTTCGATTAATTAGTGAGGGAATTGTAATAAAATTTATATTAATAGAAATAGAGAGAGAGACAGACGTTTTAAACTAACTAATTATTATAACTTAAATAAAATATTTTAATCACAGCGCCATCTAGCGATAATCATCTAAAATAAAAAAAGTGTCGTGACAACTTTTTCATAAGAAAAATTTTATCTAGCCCCCTTTCGATAACGCGCGATAAGGAACTTCGTTCCAAAAATCGTTTTCAATTCACTACTCTACACAAGGTAGTGTTAGTGGACTCCAGTTAAACATCACAGTAGCTACATCTACTGGAATTTGACATACATAGACGAGTGTATAACACTAAATATTTATTTCCTGATAGATTCGACATGAAACTAAAGGATGCCGTTAATCTCAATGTTACTGCCACATACAGAATGCTTAGTTTAGCTGAAACAATGAAGAATTTAGAGGTAAGACATATACCTAACTCTTTCTGTAATTACAAGCTTTATATTAACTTGCACTGGATGTAACTCTGTAAGTTCGAGTTGAATCTTGGAAGATAAATTTGACAAACTTTCCGGTTTCCGATTGAGCTGACATTTTGCACACAGATGTACCGCGTGATAATGCAATAAAATGACAAAATGGCGCTGTTCTGAAGACGGATTCAGTGGGCATAAGAATTCTTGTCCTAAACAAGATAGACCCGTCGTGTTTGGGCTCTTTTTATCTCATTACTGTTTTATGATATCTAGGATTTTAAAGGCCTATATTTAAAGTGTTAAAACAAATTTCTCAAGAATGTTTATTGTACTATTTTAAAGGCTTTCGTCCATCTTTCGACTGCCTATTGCCGTTGTTACTTAAACACCTCGGATGAGAAGCTATACCCGGCAGTTCATAGTCCAAGGAAGATCATTGATCTTGTCGAATGGATGGATGATAAAACATTGGACTATTTGGAGCCTAAGTGAGTTTTGAACCAACCCATTCCTGTCCATTGCTGGGCTCAGATCTGCTCAGTAGAGGGATCTGGTCTAGTCCACCACGTGAACACAATGCGGGACTGAACATATCAAACAAGGATTTTGAATCCTTTTCCTGGATCCAGGTATCCTCATAATGTTTTCTGTCACCGTTTTTAACCAGTGATGTGGTGTTAAATTACACATAGGTACCTATATTTCATTGAGTTTTATAAGATATAATTATTACATTAATCATTCCTTTATTGAAATTTTATTTATTGAAATATTATTTGTAATTTTATTTAATAACTTTGATTTTGATTTTAATTCTGCCTATGCTTAGTAGCATAGGTTATTATTCTGGTAATTGACATTTTAAAATATTATTATCCTTTTTTTTAATGAATTTTTTACGATTCCTGATTTTGTCTAATTAAATTTTATTTCCGAAATTTTTGTCTGTCGCTAACTTCATGGTGTTTTTTGTTGGATAAAAGTGGAAACTGTTTTTGGATAGCGCTATAACTATCTGTGTTATTTTATAATTTTCAAAATTCAAAAAAAAAAAAATTCAAAATTTCTTTATTTCGGACATCAGTGGTCCAAGTTGTTAGTATTAACAAAAATAACTTAAAGCTAGGTGTTAGTAAATAAAAATGGATTAAAATAAATGAACACAATCAAAACTAGAATAAATAACAAGCCCTGCACTTGCGATGCATTCCATGCTAACGACCACCAGAAGAGGACGGACGTATCATCGTCCGCACGAAATGCCTCACCAGTGATGAGCACGGATCACTTGCCACTGCTTTTAATAGGATATTGTCACTTCCCCTCACTCTCTGCATTATGGATGCAACCTTTTTTCGCATAACGGCATAAAAATCGTCTGTTCGAGCCAGAGCGAACATACCCGAAGCACTGCAGAAGCGAGGGAGCCCCAACATCATCCGAAAGATATTGTTGTACTGGATTCGCAAGGTGTTCAGTGACTTTTTTGAATGCTGAAACCATAGACCACCCGTGTAGAGACCCTGACAGTACGACTTGAAAAGCGTTATTTTTACTTGGTCCGAACACCGAGCGAATCTACGGATTAACATATTACCGCGTATCGCAAGTGCCCTGCGTTCTCTTTCAATGTCCGCATCGTCAGATAGATCTTCGGTCAAAATATGACCCAGATATTTAAATTGGCGAACATGGTCCAGATCCGCCCCATTTAAAGTTATAGAGGGGATAGACCCAGAAAGCCTGGTACCCGGCACACGAAAAACCATATATTCGCTCTTTTTAACATTGTAGAGAAGACCGTGATCTTTGGCGTAAATCTCACAGACCCTCAGCATCGCATGGATGGACCCCACAGTAGGTCCCAACAATACCATATCATCCGCATAACTGATATTATTCATATTAATACCATTTACATGACAACCAGTACGCATACTACTGAGCTCCACTATGAGGTCATTGATGTACAGGTTAAAGAGCCCAGGTGAAGACAGCCCACCTTGACGGACTCCACACTCCAATCCATACGATGCCGACAGACTGTTCGACCATTTCACGTGGTTGGTTTGATTTTTATACCAGACGCGAAACATAGCCAGTATCTCATTAGGCACACCCCTTGCTTCCATCTTTCTCCAAAGCACATCATAAGACACAAGATCAAATGCCTTGGAGAGATCCAGAAAACAAGCGTACACGGGTGTCCTTCGATTAATGTAGTACTGGACAGCATGCTTGAGACTCAATATTGCACCTTCGGTAGACAGTTTAGGTCGAAAACCGAACTGTGCATCGTGAAGGTTAAGATATTTCTGCAAAAAGGAATCAAGCAAGCCGTCCAGCACCTTAGCTATCGTAGTAGCCAGTGATATAGGGCGATAATTTCCCTTGTCCGTGATATCTCCTGTTCTGTTCTTAACTATGGGAACAACAATAGTTTTCATTAGATCAGTTGGGAGATGGGTATGACTAATGCACAGATTAAAAAACATAGAGAGAACTCTCGCGATATGTACCCCGGCATGCTTCAAGTGCTCAATACTAAGTCCGTCATGTCCCGGAGACTTTCCTCTACTCATCCCCCTCACTATAGTTGTAACCTGACTCGCACTAAATCTTATCAAGGAGGTCTTATCCCGTTTAATGCAGCGATCATTGTCTGGCACACTAGATCCAGCTAAAGGAGATTTTACCCTGAAATGACCCATAAATAAATTCGCAATTTCACTGGGGTCACTTAGACCTTCTATGTTCGATGGAAGTCCTGGCCTAGCGTCAAGCTTTTTTGTGGATTTCCAGAAACTTTTGAAATTCAGGTCCGCTCTCTGGCTAGCAATTTTATCCATCAGTATTTGGTCTTGATGTGTAAGACACCATCTCAGTCGACTTTTAAATATCCTACGGGACTCTGACATTCGCTCAAAAGTCTTTCCTGATCTTGGACGACCATACAAGATCCACTCCTGGAAACAAAACCTAGCCTCTGTGTGAGCTTCTCGAACATGCTTATTCCATCCACGTATGACTTTGCTTTTACGCGGTGCCTCTCTCTCTGGTATGTTTCTGTTGGTTTCCCAAATAAATAAATAAATAAATAAATTACCCAATCCTGGATCCGTCGTGTTTGTGCTCGTTTTATTTGTATTAGCTAGTACTGCTATACGATATCAAGGATCTTAAAAGCTTGTATTAGAACAGTTTTTAAAGTATATTATTTTTGTAACAGATTAATAGCTTCAGAACCAAACACATATTCTTATACAAAAGCTATCACAGAGGAGTTAGTTGGAGAATACAGTCAGAAATTCCCCATAGCCATCGCTCGTCCTTCCATTGGTAAGCATCTTTCATAGTCTTTGAGTTCCATAATCCATGAATTTTTAATCCAGGGATAAAGTTCATCAACTTTACTTGGAACCGCTGCGTTCATCCACAGTCCGGTTCAAAAGATCATTTTTGCCCCGTACCATTCCGATCTGGAATGGACTCCCATCCGCGGTGTTTCCGGAGCGCTATGACATGTCTCTCTTTAAACGATGTTTAAGAAAAGTCCTGTATGGGTAGGTGATAGATAACGGCCCCTGCCCTGGCATTGCAGAGGTCCATGAGCGACGGTAACCGCTTACCATCAGGTGGGCCGTAGGCTCATGTATTTATTAAGCAATAAAAAAGAATTAAAAAAAAATAACTTTACTATTTGCGTTTGGGTATGAACTTCTTTTTAAAAGCTTTTATTTAACTTTATAATCATCTATTAACACGTTCGCTGCGACACGAGGTGTAATCGGCCCGCACCATGATCAGACGTTAGGGCGACACGCGGTCTATTAGACCCCAATTACTTTAACAAAGTTATGCTCTTCGTAAAGCAGAGAAGTTACAAAAGGGATCATTTAAGCCTTTAGCAGCGAACGTGTTCAAATGAAAACAAAAGCATATAAGATCCTGGATATCATGTATCAGTAGAGTGCTAGCTAATACAAGTAAAATGAGCCCAAGCACGATTGGACATGTCTTTTAGTACAAGAGTTCGTTCCACTTTCCTACTCCAGTATCAGATCAGCTCCATGGTACCATATTTCTTTGTCAGGCGCCAATTTAACTCGCATTGGATGTAACTATGCATCTACAAATTAACTGAAATTGCACACGCATTCTATATCGCGTGACAATGCAATAATATAGTACCATGGAACTGATCTGATGGAGTCGGAAGGAATAGGAACTTCTGTACTAAACAAGATAGACCCGTCGTGTTTGGGCTCGTTTTACTTGTATTAGCTAGCACTCTACTGCTACAGATATACAGGATTTTACTTTAATTTTTTTTGATACTACTATTGGTATTAATTTCTCAATGTTTCCTGTAGTAACTGCGTCATGGAAAGAACCCTTCCCAGGATGGGTTGACAACTTAAATGGAGCAACTGGCATTATAGTAGGAAGCGGAAAAGGTAACAAACAACCTTCAAACGAGGCTTGAGGAGGGTACGGTCGTAAGTAGCGACCATTCAGTGTCCCCTGACATTGCAGAGGTTCGTGAGCGACGGTAACCACTTATGATCATATGGTCCGTTGGCTCTTCTAACTACATGGCAATAAAAAAAACTTTTTATTGTTGACAAACCTTTTATGGTCGTCATGGGATCAAACAATCTTTTTTTAAGATCGAAAAAAATACTTTGGATCTGTGTTTAAAAATGTAAATTTTTATCGGGCCAAATTTCAGCATTTGCTGTGCATTTTAGAGTGTATCTTTTCTAAACGAAGCGATTGCGATGATTCTTTTTTGTTACGAAGCAGACACTTTAGAAATTAACTCATACAAATTTGATAAAGATCTGACTGCTAGTTTTTGTGCTATGCTTGAGAAATGGAAGGCGGTCGTTTTCATTTTTATAAAAAAATCATTTCAAATGACCGATTTGAATCCCTATTTGGATGAAGATTTAATTCTAAATAGTATTTATTTAGTAATTTTTCTATACCTACTTATTATTTTATTATTTTTCATATTCATTTATTAGCTTATTTTTTACAGCTTTTTTTATTTTATTATTATTGTTTGTAATGTTTCATTTCATTTTATTTCGTTTCAATGTGTTTATTATAGGTGTTATTAAGAGCATGCTCTGCGAAGGCTTGTACAATGCTGATCATATTACTGTCGACGTTGTTGCCAATAGTTGTATATTGATTGCTAAGACTACAGCTTTGAAAAAGTAAGTAAATGCTTCCGTAAGTATTTAAAAATAAAGATATGGTTACTGTGAGTTGTTTAGTACTGTAACAACCCATTACTGCCCACTGCTGGGCTCAGGTCTCCTCAAAACAGGAATTAGGCATAGTCCACCACGCTTGCCCAATGCGGATTGGGGACTTCACATATCCTCAAAAGATATTTAGAACCCTTTTCCGACAAGCAGATTTCCTTACGATGTTTTCCTTCACCGTTTTTAGCCAGTGGTGTTGTGTAACATTGCACATAATCTTTTTCACATTAAAAAAATATATAGATTTTTCGTAAGTTCTTGTAATGCGAATGATTGTGTCAAATGATGAGTTTATGATTAATTTTCAGGTCAAAAGAGGTACAAGTTTATCATTTGACATTATCGCATGCTGCAACCATAACCTGGGGTAGTGTTGTAGAAATAGGTAAGAATACTAATCCCTACTAGGTATCCTATACCCTATTAATATTATAAATTCGAAAGTAACTCGGTCTGTCTGTTTCGCTTTCCCGCTTAAACCTCTCAACCAATTTTGATTAAATTTGACACAGACAAACTAGAATTAGACCCTGAGAAGAAACGTAAGCTACCTTTTAAATAAAAGTGACGCAAACGAAGTTGCGCGGGCTCGCTAGTATCTTATAAATATAATCATGTAGCAGTAGAGTGCTAGCTAATACAAGTAAAACGAACCCAAACACGATGAGTCTATCTTGTTTAGCACAAGAGTTCCTTTTCTATGGCCACCTTTTGAATCCATCATCATATCATATTTTTCCATTGTCATGCAATATTCACATTCAAAATGTCAGCTCAATCAGAAACCGGAAAGTATGTCAAAAACTCACAAGTTTTCACCCGAACTTACATAACATCCAGTGCAAGTTAAAATAAAGTTTGTATAAAGTTATAACTGTTCTGTGCAGGAAAAAAATGGCTCCACATCTACCCATTCACAATAGCAATGTGGTACACAACGGGAACTATGAAATCATCCTGGTTTGTTCATCAGTTGTGCGTGGTTTTCCTACACATGCTACCAGCTTACTTAATTGATGGATTGCTTTACTTGTTTGGACAAAAACCATTGTATGTACCTATATACTCTACTCGTGTGTCGTCAAATGTTAGTATATGTCACTACTGAGACGCATGACTGGAATTCACTATCACTACTATGTAGACACCTATAGAGTAGGACAACTTCAGTTTCGATGCACCGATTTGGTTTCTTGTTTCATGGTGGGAGAAGGATGGATGAAGGTGATGGTCGTCGTGAAGTCCAATTTAAATGTTTCATGATTGAACAAGTAATTTTGAAACCAATAATAATATTCTAAGTATGTAAGTATGGAACTATGTTTAAAATGTCGCCTTTAAAAGTTTTCAGAATTTACTGTGCGTGTTTGCATACATTTAAATTCGGCATGAACCGATTTAAATGATTATTTTTTGTTATAAATCAGTTACTTTTGACATACTATTACTGACATCTAAATTTAAATGCCTGACTGGTAATTTTGCGCTATTCTTGAAAATGTAAGTCGGAGTAGAAGCTTAACTAGTGGTGCTTTATTTAGGTTCCCAGGAGATTTCAAGTCGTCATTTAAAATCCGAATTATCACGTTCGCTGCTCAACAAGGCCTAAATGATCCCTACTGTAACTTATTTGCGGTGCGAAGAGCATAACTATGTTAAAGTAATTGGGGTCTAATAGACCGCGTGTTAGGGCGACACGTCTGGTCATACGGTACGGGCCGGCAAGTGTGCAAAAATAGATTCCGCAGCGAACGTGTTAAAAAATAAGTAATAATATTTTTTTCTAACACTAAACTTTTAATCATTTTCAGCATGATAAATGTACAAAAAAGAGTTAACCATGGCATAAATATTTTACAATATTACACAACAAAAGAATGGCATTTCAAAAACGAAAATTTTCGCGCGCTTTCTGACAATTTAAACAAACAAGATGGCGCCGAGTTTTTCACAGATTACTATAAATTGGACCTCGATGAGTACATAAAGAATTATGTTATTGGCGTGCGAAGATATGTATGTAAAGAGGATGATTCCACTTTGCCACGAGCGAGAAGAAATAATTTGATGTAGGTCATTTTATTCGTAAAATTAAATACTTCACTGTTGTAAGCTGTAACAACCCATTACTGCCCACTGCTGGGCTCAGGTCTCCTTCGAAGAGGGGTTAAGCATAGTACCACGCTTGCCCAATGCGGATTGGGGACTTCACATATCACGAAAGATTTTTAGAATAGAATAGAGATTTTTGGTGTGATATCATAAATACAGGGTGGATCTGTAACTTTGGACAATTTGACGTGGGGTGAATGACCTGTCGAAATACAACTTAGAACGACTTTTATTTTAGGAATCGGATAAAAAAAATTTTTCCTCATAGTATGGAAGTACGCAACGATAGTCGTACGTTTTTCATACAATGTCAGAAACAAAAGTTTAACCGATCCAAAAAATATAAATGGTGCTAAGTTGAATTTCACCAGGTCATTCACCCCACGTCAGATTGTCCAAAGTTACCGATCCACCCTGTATATTGCTCTGCACTAACTGATTTCTCCATTCGTGACGTAGACAAAGTTGCACAGGTCAGCTAGTTAGTAATAGGTTTATTTAAACATCAAAAGGCTGGCTTCTCGCTTCAAGCGATCTCTTCCAGGCTACCATGACAAGAAAGAAAGCAATTACCAGAAGTACCCATGTGTTAGAACTAAAGAATTTAAATAAAACAAAAAATATTACAGGGTTGAATTTTTGAAATATCAAATCAAATATCGTTTATTCCGAGCATCAAATAAAGAACAGAAAACTATACGAACAGAACACTAACTCCTTAAATTTAATTAAATGTTTATCCTAATATTTTTGTAATTCTTTATTTTAAAACTACGCTATAAATACATATAAGGCAATAATATATTATTATCTCGGTAAATTATGAGACGATAATAAAATGTAAACAAAACAAGTTTCCGAACTAAGGTCACCTCGACTTCAATTTTGGCTCCTGAAACAGACTTGGCAAAAGTAAACAAACCAAATTTGACGCAGTTCCCAGTTGAGTGGATAAAGCTACAAAGTACTTATTCATTGGTCTGGAGTAAAATGTTGCATCAAATCAAATGCAATAACAATAATCCAAGTGAAATAGTTGCACACTCATCCACACGTAATGATTGCAATGGCATTGCTTTCTTAATGACTAATTTTGTGATGAAATATTTAGAAATACGGGAAGTACCGAAGAGTTATCAAAACCTTTAACACTTGAACTTTGCTTGTTGTTCGTAAAAAATGTTAGATAATCGGTAAATTTTAAGAATTTAACAATAAATACTAATTTTATTAATAAAAATATGTGAATATTTTATAAATCAATAAGAGATAAAATTGTGTAGTCGGTTGCCATAAAATCATATATAAAAATGTGCTCTAGTGATGTGTTTTTCTGTTTCAGACGATACGCATTGGATCGTTTCGTGAAAGTAATGTTTATCTTCACGATAATCTGGTATATTTATATTTACTCATTTGATTTATTATCAACAACCTCCAAGGGTTTGCACTCAGTTTTGAATTATATCAATCCTCTACAAACGCTAAGCGCTGACACCGATGTTACTGTGATGATGTGTGATGAGTAATGAAGAATTATAATTTGAAAATCAAATCACTTGAACTTCTATTTTCTTTTTTGTTAGTTATATTAAGTTATAATATTATTTAGATTTTGAATAAATAAATAAAACAGGCTTGTGTTTTCTTTTTTTGTGTTCTCATAGGTTTCGAGTTTTAAAAAACGGGAAAAATAACAGACAAATTACTAAATAACTTTTCTTTCTGAGTCTCTCGGAACTTGAATAAAAAGAACATGTGAATTTATTGTAGTACAATTCGTCATTGCATTTGAAAAAGACGTATTAATAGTCTGCCTTATTACGAAAATAATTTCTAAACGACATAAATGATGGTCGACATTTAATAATTTGTTGTGCATGTAACCGATCAGGGGAGTCTATACACTTGTGATTGTTAGATCGTTTCTAGTTGTTCTTATTTTCTCACAGCCAGTAATAATAAATAGAGAGAAATGCGGCAGTAAAACATTCATATTCAAGTTATACCATTAAAATTTAAAAATACCTAGTATTATAAACATAGTATTTAGTCAATACTCGTAGAGTATTATTATGGATTTCCACAAACAATGTTTTCCAATCACTATTCATACGCCATGTTTAATTAATGTCATTCTTTTTTTAATTCTTTTCAAAATGGCCGAACTATAAGCACGTATTACGATTACAATTTTGTCACAATGGAGCCTCAAAGCGATTTTCTTACCAAAACAACAAAATCAACAAGTGAAAAAGTGTATTTTAGTGTTTCAAACGTTAAAAACTACGGGAGAAAAACAAAAAGTGCGCAAAACAAAGACTTTGATCGTGTAAGTTTTGACTGTAAAAAAACTACGTATTGTGGCGATTTAAGAGTGTTTCCTTGTTACCACAACAGACCTTTGCCCGGTTTAACACATAATTTAGCTAGTTCACCGTGTGCGACGTAAAATAAAACTCTAAAAATGAGTTTTTTGGGAAACGATTGGCGCTTGAGGCGCGAGCCAACATACTTCAAACAGAATTTCAAGGCTGACTATCACACTGACATTAAAACTGACATGAAGGACTTGTACAACGAGAAATTACTGAACAACCTCCATTCCCTACGCGATCCGTTGATGAAAAACCTTGGAGACACTTTACCTATGAACAATATGATGGAAAAACCCCAAAACAAAAGCGAATCAACTTTGTCTGGTATCACGGGTTTTTTCACCGGAATGATGCAGGCCTTCACTGGCGCTGTCTTCCGTCGACCTAAGACCCCAGATAACCCAATTATCGAGCAAAATTGGCAACAATCCAACTTGAAAAATATGTTAAATCTCACTGAAAAAATTGATATCAAACTGCAGAACCAAGAAATCGGTGAGCAGATGTTGTATTCCGGGTCTGTTGAGGACTCATTTGAAGACGCTTTCTCTCCTGAAGATTTCATGAGGATGCACTCTGATGCTTTTATTGAGTACTACATCCCTTCACAGTACCAGAACGAGGTATACTTTGAAGTAGACGCTCCGAAGGTTAAAGTTGATGTTAGTACAGTTCTACCAACAACAACATTAGAAACAGTTACCGTTCCACAAAACTATAGTTTGAACTCTGAACAAGACACTATGAATCAAACACCACTAAATTCCGCAGTAGAGGGTACTCTTGAGAACCAAAATTTAGTGGAGACCTCAAACTCTGAACCTCAAATTACAACAGAAAATGTTGATTCCAAGCTACAACCACAAATTTGTACTGAAAATAATTTAAATTCAAAACCTTCACTTCAAAACTCAGTTGAAACCATTAACTTGAAACCAGAACCTCAAAGTACAATGGAAACCATTAATTGGAAATCAGAACCACAAGATAATGAAATGTTAACCATTGAACAACTTGAACCTCAAACCTTCTCAGAACCACAAAATTCTACAACCGAAACCATCTCACAACCAACCGATAACATGGAATCGAAAACAACAATTGAAACATCTGAACGTAAAGATTATGTATCATCTTGCGAAGATAAACTAGCTAGACTCAAATCATTACTACAAAACCGTAAGAAACCAAACCATACTGCAATTGAAACCTTACCATCGTCTGAAACCTTAAAACCTCCATCTGAAACCTTACCACCACCATCTCCTACCGAAAACTGTGTTTCATCTTGCGAAGATAAAGTAGCCAAACTCAAAATGTTACTACAAAATCGTAAAAAACCAAACCATACTCAAGAAACTGAAACGGACACAATTGATGTTAAAATTGAAGAGTTAAACTTCGGTGATGAGTTACCAACAAACTACAGTTCCTCTGAAGAATTCGATGAAATCACAGGCAGATTTCGTAAAGCATCTCTTTCCAGTGAGGATTCGTTCCAAATCGTCTTCAACGATATTCCACGAACTCGGCTAACTTCAGAATGTGATTCGGAAGACTCCTTCATCGTGTTTGAAGACAATCCTGATGATTGCTACACTTCTAATGATGTATTCGGAGACTCTGATGATTCAGACAGTGATTCGGATTGCGAGTTATATGCTTCGAAGACAGTCAACAACTTAGCTGATAATAGTTTGTATGATGAAGTGGATTGCGGCAGAGTTTTGTCATTAAACTATTATGAAGAGAAGAAACCTAAAAAGTCTATTAAAAAGGTAAGATTTTTGAGTATTTTTGACCAACTTCGTCTGCGTCACAAAGGGTTTATTTACCACTAGCTGCTGCCCGCGACGTCGTCTGCGTGAACCCTATGACCCGTTTTTTTCAATTCTTCCCGGCAACTATTCGATTTTTTCTCGTCGTAAAAACCATCCTTGAACTTCAACAAACATATTAAAAAAAGATTTGGCCAAATTGGTCCAGGCGTTGTTGAGTTATGCGCTTACCAACACATTTTGCGATTCATTTTTATATATAAGATTTGAAATGTAAGTGCAGAAAATGTGTTTACGACATCACATCGAAAACCTCTAAAATGATGAGTGTTTCTCTACTATATCATGCATGTATTATACACATTAACCTTCCTCTTGAATCACGACATCTATTACAACCGCATCACAATCCGTTGCGTAGTTTTAAAGATTTAAGCATACATAGAGACAGACAGCGTGAAGTAATTTTGTTTTATGTTATGTAGTGATGTTATCGAATTAAAATGTGAAAATTTCAAGAAATTAATGAATCATAAAATCTAGGAATTTACTATCTTGTATCACAAATAGGTACAATATCTATTCTATCCCTACTAATATTATAAAGCTGAAGAGTTTGTTTGTTTGTTTGAACGCGCTAATCTCAGGAACTACTGGTCCGATTTCAAAAATTCTTTCAGTGTTTGATAGTCCATTTATCGAGGCTATAGGCTATTTATATCCCTCTGTGACTCAGACGAATTTGCGCGCGTCATCTACTTTTATAATATAGGGTGGGCGATCTAACGTTTGCATTTTGAAATACTATTTATTTAGAGAATGACAGCTCAAATGTCATTCAATTTGTGTTCATAATTTAGTTAAAGGTTTGACATCTACGAAATGGGACGTTATACGCTTGAACGAAATTGGGAAATATTGAAAAGTTACTTCCAAAGTGGTGAGTCTTCAGTCCAAACTGTAAGAAATATGAAAAAAAAATCCATAAAAATGATTGGCTATGTCAATAAGCAAAATTGTCGCATCTGGGGGTCGGAAAATCCAAACGTCACTATTGAGAAGCCAATGCACCCACAAAGAGTTACGGTTTGGTGTGGGTTTTGGTCCGGCGGCATCATTGGGCCAGCCGCCGTTACGGTCAATGGCGAGCGTTACCGTGCCATGCTAAACGAATTTTTGTTTCCAAAAGTTGAAGAGTATGACATGGACGTCATTTGGTTTCAACAGGATGGCGCAATATGCCACACAGCCAACATGACAGTCGAAAAATGAAAAAATGCAAACTTTATAGGGCCTACCCCTTAATTTAAATACTAAAGATGATATTAATATAGAAATAATAAGATTTTGTGTTGTATATTTCTTATTATTTTCATATTATTATTCTGTTTACACAGTTATGATGATAAAATGAGAAAAACAGATAACCTCAATGATAATAATACTTGTTTTGTATCGTCTTTGTTAACCGACTTTGAAAGGATGTATTCCACTCGACAGTTGTTTTATGTTTTCGCGTAACTTTTGTTCAATCTTGGTGATTATTTTTACATTCATAATGTTTAAAAAATGAAAACCGACCGACCGACTTCCATGTCTCCAGCATTTTTTTTTTTTAGTTGGAGGAAATCACCGGATCCGTATGTGGGAGTTGAACCGCACTAACACCTCCAACCGCTCACACTCAGCGTCCGAAACCCGGCTGAGACCCAGCACGGGTTTATGAGGGACGACGCGACGCGTTACGCCATCGGCACTCTTTCCCGTCGCGCCGCTCCCATGTTTCCAGCATAGCACAAAAACTACCAGTCAGATCTTTATCAAATTTATATGAGTTAATGTACCAAGTATCTGTTTCCTAACAAAATTAAATTATCGAAATCGGTTCATATAGAAAATTCGTGTATTCCACACGCAAAAACGGAAAGCAAATTGTGAAATATTGTCCATTAAAAATAAAAATTCTTAAACACAGATCCAAAAGTACTTGTTCGATCTTCAATGGGGCGCCATGACGACCATCGCCTTTCGTATGACACCAGAATCATCCAAATCGGTTCACTCAAACTAAAATTATGAAGGAACAAACATACAGACGAATTGATTACTTTTTGGGAGTCGTTCAAAAAGTTATCAGTCACACAATAAAATGGCTGGCAGAAAACGAAAAGTCGTTCAACCAGTTTAAAACACATATTTTTGCGGCGAACTCATTTTAAATACGTTTAATTACGATTGTAACCACAGAAATTATCATATTTGTAATATTAATTGACATTTCGACATTTATTAAAATGATAAACCACGTAGTAACAAGTTGTTTTATACAAATACTGTATGTTCTCATTTTCGTTGTTTCCCGAGCGCTATGACTTGTCCTTCTTCAGACGAGGCTTGAAGTAGTGATGAGCAATGTAAGACCAAGACCAATTTTGCTCATCACTAGTAAAATAAAGTAACAATTTGACATGCCCACTAAGATTGTTTCAAGAAAAGCATATGTTGACGCTGTTAAAAATATTTTATCTCATTTCATTACTGTGAAAAAAAAATGTTGGTTGAGTTTTGCGTAGTCTTGGTTTTGCATAGTTGGTCTTGGTATTGGTCTCGTTCTTGTCCATACAGTCTTGGTCTTGCATTGTTCATCACTAGCTTGAAGGGAGTCCTTAAGGGTAAGCCATAGGCAGCGGCCCGGAAGTGTCTTCTGGCAATGCCGAGGTTCATGAGCGTATCTACAAGACTCTCTGAGTATGAACCCTTAGTGACTGTTGTGTTTAGAACCCGTTGAAAATGCATGAAAGTATTATAGAAAACCGCGAGTGTCTGAATGTGTTTAAAAATGTGTATTTTTGACGGACAAAATTTCACGATTTGCGTTTTCACCTGTATTTCATTTCTACATGAACCGATTTCGATGATTCATTTTTTGTTAGAAAGCAGGAACTTTGGACATAATAAATTTGATATCGATTCGACTGGTAGTTTTTGTGCTATTCTTGAGAAATGGAAGGTCATCATCTTATATATAAAAATGAATTGCTGTTCGTTAGTCTCGCTAAAACTCGAGAACGACTGAACCGATTTGGCTTATTTTAATCTTGAAATATTCGTAGAAGTCCAGGGAAGGTTTAAACGGTGAGAAAATTTACTTATGTGACGCAGACGAAGTTGTGTGGGCCAGCTAGTTTTCATATAAAAATATATCATTACAAAAATACTCATTCAATGTCACTAATACACGAACATACTTTCTTTTAAAACATTGCTATCTTAGATTATCGCTATATTATATTATTTAAAATAGCTAAACTTGTCAATACGCCAATATTTTATCTAAAACTCATTAAGATAATCGAAGAAAATGCGACAAGAAAATGTTATCAGCATTTGAACTAGATAAAATATACTTGAAACAAACTTCCGTGGAACAATCGAGTTTATGAACCGATTTGGATGAATCTTTTTTACAAGTTGTATATTAACTTGCACTGGATGTAACTATGTAAGTTCGGATCGAATCTTGCGAGTTAAATTTGTAAATTTTCCCGGTCTTTGAACTGACGGTTCGGTTTAATTGCTAAATTTTTTTTTTTTATTGTAGTGTAGGCAGACGAGCCAACGGCCCACCTGATCGTAAGTGGTTACCGTCGCTCATGAACCTCTGCAATGTCAGGGGACACTGAGGGGTCGCTACCTACGACCTAACTTTAAGGACCCTCCGCAAGCCTCGTTAATTAAAATTAAATAAGTTTTTAAGATCCTGAATATCATGTATCAGTAGAGTGCTAGCTAATACAAATAACACGAGCACAAACACGACGGGTCTATCTTGTTTAGCACAAGAGTTCCTATGACTACCGAATCCATCATCAGATTTTTGTCATATTATTGCATTGACACGCGATATACATCTGCGTGTAAATACAGCTCAATCGGAGACCGGGACTTTGTCAAATTTAGCTTACAAGATTCCACCCGAACTTACATAGCATTCCAGTGGAAGTTTAAAGCTTTTAATTAAACGATATAAAAATAAAATTGTTACATCATTTGAGCTATACCTACCTTTATCGCATAGATAAAATGGAAATAATGAAATGTTATCATCAAGTTTTATGACATTTTTCTCGAAAACTATCCTTACTTTCAATGTTTTCACCGACTTCCAAAAAGAGGAGGTTATCCCTACTAATATTATAAATGCGAAAGTAACTCTGTCTGTTACGCTTTCCCGCTTAAACCTCTCAACCGATTTTGATGACTTGGCACAGTACTTTAGACCCTGAGAAAGGACATTTTAATTGAAAGTGACACAGACGAAGTTGCACGGGCTCGCTAGTTATGTAAAGTGTCCAATGCCATATATTCAACAAGGTTAGAACGTAGTATTGCGTTAGATTTATAGATAAATAAGGTCGATATCGCTTTGTCCTTGTCGGGGCCATTCACTAGGAAAACACACTGTCGGTCAACACGCATTCTGATTTGAAATTAAACTTTAACGACATCACACCACGTGTTTTAATGATGTAATTTATATCAAATACAAGCTTTTAAGATCCTGGATATCATGTAGAATCAGAGTGGCTAGTGGTAAACGGGGCTATCTTGTTTAGTACCTTCCGAATCCAATATCAGATCAGCGCCATTTTGTCATATTATTGCATTGTCACGCGATATACATCTGCTTGCAAAATGTCAGTTCAATCGGAAACCGGGAAGTTTGTCAAATTCAACTCGCAAGATTCCACCCGAACTTACATAGTGACATCCAGTGCAAGTTAATATAAAGCTTGTAAAAATAATGATCGGTCGCGCAAAAATATGAGCTGTTAGTACTTAATAAAACTACTTATTTTAGGTTGTTAACCTTATGGCCTAAAAAACAAACTCTTTGTATTCATAAATACCACTGAATGACGTCACACGTTCCCACGCTTTGTGACGTAGGAGAATTACTCAAAGAATGAGTCAGAATTCCAATAATATTGAGCAAAACACGAGTAATCTTATTAAATATTTGTAATGCGTATATTTATAACTGCGCATCATTTTAACCTTACGATTTTATAACAAAATAGTCGTTCAACGAAACGAGTCATCGAAATCGGTTCATCTAAAAAAAGAGGTTTAAGATAAGTCCTATATAAGTAGGTGATAGATAACGGCCCCTCATTGTCCTGGCATTACAGAGGTTCATGAGCGACGGTGACCACTTACCATCACGTGGGTCGTAAGCTCGTTTATCTATCTTGCAATAAAAATCCAAGAACCAGAATATTCCAAATGCGAGGATAAACAAAAAAAACAGTCGAATAGATATCCTTCTCTTGGGAAGTTGGTTAAAATATATGGCACCTGTCTTGAGTACCTTTTTTCTTTGAGATCCAGTCAAAAAACCTTGACCATGAGTTTAAAAAAAAGGACGTCAACATTCGCATATAGTTATTCAAACAAAAAAGAAAGCATCGAAATCGGTTAATAAAACAAATCATACACGATTACGTACAAATCGTAATACCACCCGGCGTCAAGGTGGAGTTCATCCTTACTATATGGAACCACCGCGGTCATCCACGGTCCGTTTCAGGAACACTTTTTTGCCACGCACCATCCGGCTATGGAATGAGCTCCCCTCTTCGGTATTCCCAGAGCGCTATGACTTGTCCTTCTTCAAACGAGGCTTGAGGAGGGTCCTTAAAGTTAGGTCGTAGGTAGCGACCCCTCAATGTCCCCTGACATTGCAGAGGTTCATGAGCGACGGTAACCACTTACGATCAGGTGGCCCGTTGGCTCGTCTGCCTACAAGGCAATAAAAAAAAAAACATTTTTGACCGACTTCCAAAAAGAAGGAGCTACTCAATTCGTCTCAGATAATTACGCAATCAGCGTGTTATTTATCTACTTTTTTCTTCGTTTTCAGGTAACTTTTTCAACGGAACCACCCAAGGTTCACGTGATGAGAGTTTGGGCATTCGCCGCTCGTCAGGCCAGAGCTGGGCATTGGGAAAGATATGCTCTGGACAGGGAAAGGTTTAAGAGAAGGTTGGTATTCATATAGATGTACATTAGAGTAAAATATTTATCGTATACTTATATCGACACAACTGGGATCGGCAACCAAATTGGTTTGTTTACTTTTGCCAAGTCTGTGGCAGGAGCCAAAATTGAGCACAGTTCCAACACTTGTTTTGTTTACATTTTTTAATAGTCTCATATTTTACGGAGATGATATATTTTCGCTGAAAATGCAACATCGTAATATATAATATAATCTCGTCATCATCGTAATATAATATAATAAATATTTACAAAAATATAAGGTTTATTTAAAATCAAAATAAAACTTATTGGAAAAAAATGTTTTTACAAACACGGTATAGATTCCGAACAAAGTCCCCAGTTTAGCCATCTAGCGAATAGTGACGTTCCCAGTTGAGTGGTTATTATAAAGTTGAAGAGTTTGTTTGTTAGTGCGCGCTAAACTCCGCAACCGCTAGTCCGATTTGAAAAAATATTTCAGTGTTTGATAGTCCATTTATCGATAAACGAACCTTTAAAAACTTAGCTCGCACAACTTCGTCTGCATCACAAAGTGAGGGTTCAAACAGCATTTGCGATGTAAAAGCAGAAAAACGTGCTTATTTACATCGTAAACTTCTAAATGATGAGTGTTTCTCTACTATATCATGCATGTATTATACACATAAACCTTCCTCTTGAATCAGTCTATCTATTAAGGAAAACCGCATCAAAATCCGTTGTGTAGTTTTAAAGATTTAAGCATACATAGAGACAAACAGCACATTTTAAACTATAAAACTATTACAGAATCAACGACGTCGAAATGGCAGTATCTTGGGTACTAAAGCCGCAACATCGATCCAGAATCGTTTTCCAAAGATTCATGCCGTGGTGGAATGCTAAAAAGCGTAGAGAAGAGGCAGAGAAACTTCTAGAAGCTAATAAAGCTCTGGAAGTTGAGATGGAGAAGTTTGTCGAAGCTCAGAAGTCGATGGAAGTTGAGGAGAAAACTTCAGAAGTGGATGAAACGGAGAATTTGGCAAAAGCGAATGAGAAGTTGTCGGAAGTGGTGAAGGTGGAAACAGAGAAGTTAACAGAACTGGAAGTGGATATCCACTCGATGAAGCCTGTTGAGTTACCATCAGAAGTACAAGTGGAAAAGTCATTAGAAGTTGACGTGGAAACACCGAAATTGTTAGAAGCGGAAGAGAAACTATCCGAAGTCCAAGTGGAGAAGCCAGAAGTTGTAGTGATAATGGAAGAGGAGAAGCTTTCAGAAGAACAGAAGTCGTTGGAAGTTGACATTATAAAGCCAGAAGCGCAAATGGAAACAGAGAAGTTGGCAGACGTTGCGAAGAAAACTATGGAAGAGAATTTATTTGAACTGGAAAATGGAACTACCGATGAGAAACCAAATGGACATGACATAAATGCTCAATTAGATACTCCCAAGTGCAATTTAAATGCAAATGTAGTACAAGTACATACTCCACAGTGTTTAAAGAGTTCCTTTAAGAGTTCAGAAGTTACTGAATTTGAAGTGAACGACGAATATATTCGAAAAAAACGGTGTTAAAAACGAAACGGAAAAAAATGTGGTGAATTCGGAAAAAAATGTGGAAAAATGTAAGGAATGTTTAATTTTATACAAAAAATATGAAACAGATGTGGAATTTAAATTGGCTTTAAATGGTAATAGTGCTAGATTAACGTTAAAACGGTTGGAAAATGTTATTAATATTTTTATTCCGTATTTAAACGCGGAAAAAACAAAATGTGGAAACGCGAATAGTGGAAAAAATGTGGAATTTTCCACGGATGAGAAAAATTTTAATGTACATCTTAAATCAAATTGCACAGATTTAGGAATTTGATATTTTGCACTGTTTTTATTTTTCAGATTTTACTATTTGGTATACATTATATTTTTTTAAATTTAAGTATATTATATGTGTGATTAGTATTAAATAATAAAAGATATATCCTTCAGCAAGTATAAAGAAAGTTTTTTTATTGTATACAGGGTGATTTGTTAATAATTGTACATATTAAAAAATATAAAAAAATAGGTAAAATTAATTAAAATACAAAATCGTGCAACAGTGTTTGTTGACTAACAACCTCAATTGATCTCGCACACTCCGACACACATCAGCTGTCAAACGACAATCGTTTTGCAAGAATTTTAGATATTTTTAAGTTGCGTTAAGGCTTTATACTATATTCTTTGGTTATAATATTGTTACTGGTATATGACCATTAACTATCATGACCTTCAATATGTATCTCCATTAACGAATCACCCTGTATATTTGGCAGTAATTGTCATATACTGGGCTTTTTAGACCTCGTAAATTTGTTATAGATACTAAATGTTTTTTTATATACCTGGTATGTTCGACCTTGTATCCTATCGTCATTCTTAAGGTAAACCTAAGTGTCAAATTGGTGAAAATGAGAAAAAAAAACTTTATGGCAAAATTTTTCACTTATTTTGCTTCCATTGAAAAATTTATTATATCATTTTAGTTTGTTTACCTTTTCTTTGACGGTGTTAGTAAATAAATTTAATATTGCTGTTATAGATGAAGTTTTTCACTATACAGGGTGATTTGTTAATGATGGTACATATTTGAATAGTAATAAATAATTTATTTTAAATACAAGCTTTTAAGATCCTGGATATCATGTAGCAGTAGACTAGCTAATACAAGTAAAACGAGAACACGACGGGTCTATCTTGTTTAACACGAGTTCCACCACCTTCCGAATCCATCATCAGATCAGCACCATTGTATTGTCACGCGATATACATCTGCGTGCAAAATGTCAGCTCAATCGGAAACCGGGAAGTTTGTTAAATTTATCTTACATGATACCCGAACTTCATAGTACTAGTGCAAGTTAATATAAAGCTTGTAAAACCATTTTTGGTGTTTTGGTAAATGGTTTCAGTGGTTTTGACGTCGTTCGCTATGCTGACGTTAATTTCGCTCAAATCAATTGCAAAATAATGGATTTTTTAATAACAGAAACAAAATTTTGAACACGCTGATTTGTCAATGATGGTACAGATTCAAAAATGGCTATGAGTAGGTACTCTGTTCTAATACGACATATTAAGAAAACTAATGAGTTAAAATAGGAACGAAGCTCCTTATCGCGCGTTGTGGAAGGGGGCTAGACGGAAAAAATTCTTACGAAAAAGTTGTCACGACACTTTTTTGTTTTAGATGATTATCGCTAGATGGCGCTGTGGTCAAAATATATTAAAACACGTTCCTTATCGCGCGTTACGAAAGGAAATATTTTTTATGAGATACGTTTTAATCAAAAGGAACTTCGTTCCATCCGGGTGTCCCTTGACACCTCTGAAGTTTTTTTTTATGAAATTAATGGTACGGGAGCTACCAACGTCCGGAAAACAAGCATTTTAGTAGTGCCCGTTTTTATGTATGTTATCTCTCACATTAAAACTGGCACTACTAAAATACTCTCTCAAAAATGTTGCTAGCTACTATAATGAAATTATCCTCAATTTTTTTAAGAATGGTAATATCGAGTAACAACCCACACACAGAAAACAGCTGTCAGTTTTGCAAGAATTTTAGATATGTTTAAGTTGAGTTTACTAAGACTTTCTACCTTCTTTGGTTATGGTATTGTTACTGGTATATGACCATCAACTGTCATGACCTTCAATATGTGCATTCATTAACAAATCACTCTGTATATGACGTCATAATTAGGGTAAAGCTACCAAATGTATTATTTCGCATAAACTCAATTTTTAGTGTAAATTTAAAACTATGCCACTTTATATTATTATTACTAAGTTGACCTGAATAGTTATTAAAATATGTTTTATACAGGGTGATGTATTATTCTTCTAAACAGTAGCTAACATACAGGGTGGAATTTTATTCGCTCCCTCCAGGGGAAATAGTCGAAATAATGATTTTAGCGAATTGTGCTGAAAAGAGAAAAGAAACAAAATTGCATTCATAGATAAATTTTGGAGTCTAAAAATTCCACCCTTTATAGTTACTAACTAACCCGTGCAACTTCGTGTGCTAGCTTTTAATTGAAAGTGACGCAGACGAAGTTATTAAAGCCCGCTAGTTTGGTTGTAATATTGTTACTGGTTCATCATTAACAAATCACCCTGTATATCCATTGTTATGTACAGTATGTTATTTTAAATATGTAGATTTTTTACAAAATTGTGGGTAATGAACGAATTATGTAAAATTTAAAATAATGTTTTAAACTACATTGCCTGTGTATTGGTTAAAGGTATATATAAATAAATGGTATTTTCTTCAGTGCTTGTTTTATTTACTAGCTGCTACCCGCGACGTCGTCTGCGTGAACCCTATGACCCGTTTTTTTTCATTTTTCCCGGCAACTATTCGATTTTTTCTCGCCGTAAGAACCATCCTTGAACTTCAACGAAAAAAGATTTGTCCAAATTGGTCCAGGCGTTGTTGAGTTATGCGCTTACCAACACATTTTGCGATTCATTTTTTTATTATAGATTAGCTGAATGGTGCAACTTCGTCTGCGTCAAATAAGTTGTAAAGGTTTAGGTTTTCCACCGACTTCCAAAAACGAGGAGGACGGAGGTAATCAATTCGTTTGTGTATTTGTTCCTTCATAAAGTGTGAATTTTAACGGACAAGATTTCAATGGAAGTCGGAAATTTCATTTTGATATTATTAAATCTAGAATTTATACTAGTGTCCGACCGAAACTGGTTTTATGGCTGAAACCGAACCTTCGGCTTGACTCTTTGTTTTGACCGAAACCGAAACTTTTTTTTTTTAAATGTCCTTGACTTTAATGTATATTTTATTTTTTTTATTGCGTGATAAATAAACGAGCCTACGGCCCACCTGATGGCAATGCGAAACTTTTGGCCGAAACCGAAACTTTCGGTCGGTCACTAAATTTTATACCCTGACACAAATAACGTAGCTTCCTATTAATAAAATATCAAAATCAGTTCACTAATTTAATATCAAAAAATAAAACACAGTACTTTTAATAATATTTTTTTTATTTTTCTTTTGGTTTTTCAACATCATCAAAGGGCGGTAATCCGAACAATTGAGGCTTGAATTCCAACAGAGATTTTATAACCAAAGTTGCTTGTCGCATATCTTTTCTTTCTAAGCGTGGTCCTGGTATCATTACTACCTGAATTTGAGAAGAAAATAATGTTAAGGAGACAAAAAACAGAAATAGACGTAATGGTGATGATGATAATCTTTAAGTATACGAACTTTATTTTCAGAAACGCGGAAAACTTTTCTTTTTAATTGCAGAGCTCACGGCCCACCTGATGATAAGTGGTCATCGTCGTTCATGGGCTTCAATGTCATTGGCATTGGGCTGCTATTACCACTTACTTATACTTACAGGACATTTTTTTAAACCTCGTTTAGAGAGGAACATTGCAATTATTCGAAATGGTACGAGGCAAAAAAATATCTATTGAACGGACTGTGGATAAATTAACAAATAAATAAGAAAAACTTGAGAGGTATCATGGGACACCCGAATAGAACGAAGTTCCTTTCGATTAAAAGATAACTTATAAAAAATATTTCTTTTCGTAACGCGCGATAAGGAACGTGTTTTAAAAGATTTTGATCACAGCGCCATTTAGCGATAATCATCTAAAACAAAAAAAGTGTCATGACAACTTTTCGTAAGAATTTTTTCCGTCTAGCCCCCTTTCATAACGCGCGATAAGGAACTTCGTTCCAATTACAAAAATGAAATAAACAATACAGTACAATAGTTATACCTGCATACCAGCCCCTACAGCAGCTTCAACACCAGTTTTAGAGTCTTCGAATACAAGACACTGGAATAAAGTTAGCAATAGGTATTAACAACAATAAGATGTGAAAAATTTGGTACAGCGACATCTATGGGTGAGTGGTGGAACTAGAGATACAAAAATTTCGCAATAGTTTCATTTGGAGGTTTGTGATATAAATAAGAATTACTTTGATAGGTTTCGGTTTGTCAGGAAACCTCGAAGCGGCGATCAAATAAATATCAGGCTTCGGCTTTCCGTGTTTTACTTCGGGATCAGTGGCGCTCACCTGAAAACCAAAAAAATAGTACGACTTGTCATCACTAGATGGCTGTAGTAAGCTTAAAATAGGTTTGGAAACACACGGCCACAACATCGGCGAAAGCAAAACTTTTTTAAAGTAATGAACGCTGCACAGAGAATTTCTATGAATAAACAAGCCATACCAATAATAGCAAAATAAGTTTTCTTCTTAATTACCACTGAAATAGTTAAGTAAAAGTAGTTTTGCTATTCAGAACAGATGGAGCTGACAGTATTTTCATAGTTCCACTATCTGACAATAGATGGCGCTAAAAACACGCTACAATGACACGCTGACATTGCAGAGGTCCATGAGCAACGATAACCGCTTACGATCAGGTGGCCCGTTAGCTCGTCTACCTACAAGGCAATAAAAAAAAACTTGACAATAGTAGATGGCACTGACAATGCCATCGTGGTTCTGCTATTCGACATCAGATGGCGTTAATATCATGAATGTAGTTCTGCTATTCGATACTAGATGGCGTTAATCTGACGACTGTAGTTCTTCAACTGGACAACAGATGGCGTTAATCGCATTAGTATAGTTCTGCTATTCGATAAAAGATGGCATTAACAGTGCTTTCGTAGTTCTATTATTCGACAATAGATGATGCTAACCACATTCATTTAGTTCTGCTTTTTGACAACAGATGGCGCTTACCTTATGGTGAAACATTCCAAATAGCTTCGGACGAGCTATAGCGTGTAATCTAACAGCTTGTTCCGTGGAATTCGTAGCTAAAGCCATAGGAACTTTATAATCGTGCAAATGTTTCAGCAGACGTTTTGCTCCTGTAAATAAAATATTAATTGAAAGTATACGGTAAGGTTTATTGTAGGCATTTTAGTCTGCCATATTTGTTTCTAACTTGCCGATAGATGGAGTAACTTAGATGCTTTTGTTTGCATTATTAATAAAGTTCTTATTAGTGTCCGACCGAAACTGGTTTTTTGGCCGAAGCCGAAACCGAAACCGAACCTTCGGCTTGGCTGTTAGTCCCTCCGCACATGGAGTTACTCACAAACTCAAATTACTAACGAGTTTTTTTCGCGTCACCGCCCATACATTGCCATACAGGTTCGCACACGACGCGACTAGGGTTGCCAGATCCTCAGACGCAAAAGCCGGACAGACTTGTGAGTTTGTCCTGACATTTGGGTAAAAAATCCGGACATCTTGTTTTTTTTGTCCATTTTTTTATAAAACTATTTGTTTTTGTCCAAACATTCGGTAGAAAAATCCGGACGCCTCACATTTTTGAAAAATTTTGGTGTTACTTAAAAAAATCGAAAATCCGGCATTTTCTGATTGCATTTTAATAAAAAACAAAAGCAAAATCGGGTGCGACAGCGCTCGGCTGTTCTCGGGTCAACTCGGCTACTCGTTCGGCGTGATTCAATCTCGATCCGCGAGCGAATTTCGAAATTGAAAAATCCTACCTAAATCCTAACAGGCCGGATGCCGCTTATTTTGGCCGGACAAGCAATGAAAAATCCTACATATGTCCTGCTTTATCCTAACACCTGGCAACCCTAGCCATACAATTCGCACACGACGCGTCTAGACAGTAGACACTAACCAGTTAGTAACGCGTTGGCAACTGATCGCACGCGACGCGTCGTGCCAGTCGCCGAGCTACTAGGTTACCCGAATTTACTGTGTTTTGATGTGAAAAATGAATGATCAAGCCTTAAATATTAAATTTGTGCAGAAAGTGAAAGAGTATCCATGTTTATATAATTATAAACTGACAGATTACTCACGAAAGGATGTAACAGAAAGAGCTTGGAGTGAAGTTGGAAAAGCATTTAATATGTCTGGTAAGTACTTATATTTAATTATTTTATCTATACTATAATATTATAAAGCTGCAGAGTTTGTTTGTTTGTTTGAACGCGCTAATCTCAGAAACTACCGGTCCGATTTCAAAAATTATTTCACTGTTTGAATGTCCATTTATCGAGGCTATATTTTATTTTGAAAAAAAAAAATAGGGATCCGTATGAAAATATCGAATTTGTAAGACGACGTGAAATATCTCAATTATACTCGTAATAAGTTCTAAACGAAAAGTCCGATTGGAATAAAACAAAAAGTAATTTACTTCTACATTAATACTCTTGATAACAAAATACTTAATTTGGATAAGGGTTAATATAACGATCCTCATTTAACGTTAAATTAAATTTTGGGACGTGGGGCACTGCGGGCCGCGAAAATAACGACGGCATTGCGAGCACTGTTTGTATTAAAACACAGTGGTATCTTGTAATCATCTTTTAATGAACTGACTTTTTTATTATACAGCATAGATAATTAATGGTATTCAGTACAGTATAGGTGGCGCTAGTTTCTACGTGTTATTTTGTTACACTCAACCATAGATTATAAATAACAGTTTGAACTCCTTTGTAACGCTGACGAAGTTGCGCGGGTCAGCTAGTAAGTTGTTAATTTTGTTTCAGAGCTCCAATGTAAAGAAAAATGGAAAAATTTGCGCGCAGTTTTCGTCCGGCACACAAAACCAACTCCAAGTGGATCATCATCAAAATACAAAAAACCTTATTATTTGGCTGATGTGATGCAATTCACCATTCCATTCATAAAAACTCTGAACAATACTGTATCAGATAATCTCCCGCAGCAAGCAGTAGAAGTAGTATTGAAACAAGAAGATAACGAAGAAGTAGATGAGTCGCAATCCATATTATACCAGAACGTCCCATTATCATCTGAAAACATGACATCACCATCTCGAAGCACGCCATCACCATACCAAAACAATCCATCACCCATGTCAAGCCCTGCATCTTCTCCTATAACCATTCAACCACTGTCGCCCTTGTCATCCAGACCACCTGCTTCCAGTACTGACAGCCACTTTACTCGTCGTAAACAGAAATCATTTTCAACAATCGATGATGGTATTATGGACTACTTTAAAGCCAAAAAGGCTAAACAAGATAAAAACACTATAGAAACAGAGGACCCGAAGCGAATGTTTCTCCTAAGCTTACTACCAGACATGAAAGCAATGTCCGACAGTCAAACAAGAACCTTCAAGCGACGAGTGCTGGCTTTAGTGGACGAAATTTTAGAGGAACCTCAGAGACCTTCTTTGGCACCACCATAGCGAGCCTCATCATCATTTGATTGGGAAACACAACACGTTTCTCTTTCCACGCAAGAGTAGCCTGTACCAAATAGACAGCGAGTCACACCAGCATATAATCAAATGCTGACATATTATGAATCAGTACAGAGTCTTATTAATACAAATTATGATTAAAAATTAAAATATGGTTTTAATAATAAAGTATGCTTATTATTATTAAGAGAGAGGGGGGCGATGGGCACAGGTAGCCCATCAGGTCACTGCGACCCTTACGGTCACTTGTAACCATCCATCTGCGCCAAGACTCAGGTCCAGCATAGACTATTTTCCTGGGGCAGATGTCCCTAATATCTTCAGGGAACAAGATATGTCCCCCGAAGACATGGGATCTAATGCTGTTAACAGCAGGGCAATCGCAGAGCAAGTGAAGAGGGGTTTCCTCCTCCTCCTCACATAGTCTGCAAGTAGGGTCCACCACAAGACCAAGCCTCCACATGTGCCTGTTCAGCTTGCAGTGTCCTGTCAAGGTTCTGATGAGAATCCTTAACTGATTGCGTCCCAGAGAGAGGGCATCCCGGGTAAACCGAGCGTCTATATAATATAGTACTATAATAAAGTATGATTTCTGGTATATCAGGATGTTTAATATTTTAATAGTAGGTACTTACTTGTAATTCCTGTAACTACCACGTTTCCACTATAGGGGTAGAAGTCTCTTTCCAATGAAAGAAGATTTTAACTGGTCTGGTCTGGTACTTCAAATCAACATTCAGTAGATCAAAACTTGCTATGTCAAAATCGCATAGTGAGCTCATTAGATCAGTGTTTAATTTAAATATGTAGGGAACCGCTGATCTAATGAATTGTTGACATAGCAAGTTTATTTGTATTGAATGTTAATTTGAAGTACCAGACCCGGGCTCCCAGGGGGTAAATTCTAAGTTAGGTGGAAGCAAGGCCAGTTAATCTTGCTACTAATTAAATACATAGGTACTCTCGTCCGTGATCCCCAGAAGGGGGTGGACAGAGCCTTGGAATCTATACTAATATTATAAAGCTGAAGAGTTTGTTTGTTTGTTTGTTTGAACGCGCTAATCTCAGGATCTACTGGTCCGATTTCAAAAATTCACTGTTGGAAAGCCCATTTATCGAGGAAGGTTATTTTGAAAAAAAAATAGGGATCCGTATGAAAATATCGAATATGTAACACAAGGCGAATAATCGAAAACCTACTTATGCGTACGCTGCAAAAACTATTGACAATAGAACAAAATGATGTACTACGGGTTTTTAGGTTTTTTGAAGACAAACAAAAAAGTCCGCGACAGCATATATCTAACTATCATAGTTTAGTCACAATAACCGCTTTTATGTTTATGAAAAAAATTTTTTCGTCCCAAGATTGAATTTAACGTTAAATGAGTATCGTTATATTAACCCTTATCCAAATTAATTATTTTGTTATCAAGAGTATTAATGTAGAAGTAAATTACTTTTTGTTTTATTCCAATCGGAGTTTTCGTTTAGAAGTTATTACGAGTATAAAACGCAATGAATATGTGGGGCACTGCGGGCCGCGAAAATAATAACTCGACGGCATTGCGAGTACTCTTTGAACCCCTTTGTAACGCAGACGAAGTTGCGCGGGTCAGCTAGTATAGTATAATGACATCGTCATCTTCGCTCGATCCACTCGACATTTTTATTGCTTCCCATATTTCCCCTTGCTAGGTTTTTCGCACGTGTTTATTTAGTAGCAGAAATAACAGGAGTGACTGAAACCTTGCAATGTGAGTAGCATAGTGTGCGAAATACAGTTTATAACTAGTTTGTAATTCTAATTATTGATTAATTCCGTCATATTTGGGTAGCTCCATGTACGGAGGGCCTTACAGTGATTAAGACATTTAATTTCAAAACCAAAAATTTCACTTAAAAATATTCGAAATGGTCGGAAATAGCTGTCAAATGTCAATTGTAATACCTTTATAAAGTTAATCAAGAAAGAATCCTTGTATTACCTTTTAACAAAGGCGCGCTCGGTAAAGTCTTCTGCGCTATCTCAGTGACTTGCTTCTTGAATTCATCGACAGAAATCGGTAAAATTAGTTCTTTGACGACCGTCGCACACACCTCCTTGTCCGTACCACCAGTCATCTAAACAAGTGCTAGGTATTTTACATCTGTACTTACTGCCCACTGTTGGCCAGATCTCCTCAGGAGAGGGATCAGGTATAGTCCACCATGCTTGCCCAGTGCGTATTGGGGACTTCATATATCTTCAAAGGATTTTTAGAACCCTGTTTTCCTTCACCGTTTTTAGCCAGTGGTGTTGTGAAAACTGCACATAAATCTTTTACACATTTTAGATTTAGAGGTACAAGCCGGCCGGATTTGAACCCACGACCTCCCGTTCGGAAGGAAGCGCTTCGACCACTCGGCCACCGCAACTTCCGTTGGTCGAGGTTTTAAGAATCATCAAAATCGGCTCGTGTATTGCTGTATTGTGCTCTCCTGTGTATTAATTTATAAAAGCTAATAGTTATTCTGGTGGGCCGATCCCGGCGGCACTGCAATGCCGGGCCGACCCGTGACGGGAGTGGAGCGAGCCCCGAACATCCCGTCGTTTCACAAAAATCAGTTTAATATACTGGTCCCTCGATGAGGGAACTTTCAGATATTAAGCTGAAAAGAACAGATACTACACTTTGATCTTAGCCAAGAGGCCGAGAAGCGATAACGTAAAATGGCGAATTTTTTTTCCTCAATCGACCCGTGTCTCATCTCGTCACCGCGATTCAGGAATTGTCACTTAGCGACATCTATTGACGGTTTTGTTAAACTTGTAAATAATTTGAGAACAGCGCCATCTTTTATCACGATCGTAAACTAGAAACTCAAATTAAATTCATGAAAGCGCCATCTTGTTTTAGATTCGTGTACTAAAAGAGTTAATACAGTAGCGCCATCTAGTATCAGTTTTGAGAACTAGGAGTTTTTGTTCTAAGTAAAATATACTGCAATGCTTTTATACTTTTCTCTATCTTTTCTTACATATTTTTATAAATTAAGTAAAAAAACATTCCTTACACGCATTTGAAAGTCTTTCGAGTACTCTTTGCCGTATTTTTCACAAACATCTTTGATTATTTGATGATACAGTATTTCCGAATCTGAAATTATAAATTTATTTACAAATTCTTTTTAAGATTGATAAATACTACCTACTTTTTAATAAAATTGGGTGTAATTTTGAAATTGTCTATTTCGCGGGCGGGCCACATAGCACGTAGAGCCGATGGCCGTTGGAGCACGAAGGTTCTGGAGTGGCGCCCGCGTCAAGGCAAGCGCAGTGTGGGACAACCAGCTGCAAGGTGGACGGATGATCTTGTTAAGATCGCAGGAACACGCTAGATGCAGGCCGCTACCGGTCGCATTGGAAATCTTTGGGGGAGGCCTATGTCCAGCAGTGGACGTCTACAGGCTGATAATGATAATGATTTTCCTTCCATTTATTTACCCATGTCTCTTAGAGAGATTTGATTCTTAAAAGTCACTATCGATTGATGCAATAAAAGCAAAGATTTTATCGAATTTCAATAAATGCTTTATTATGATAATTTTCAAAATTATTTGAATACAGTTATATTTATTTTCTAAACTAAAGCATTTCAACAAAATTCGGTTCTAGGACCTTTCCTTGGATGGGACTTTTTTTTTAGTAAAGTAAATATTTAAGACCAGCTCCTAAATATTATTTTTTTGTATTTAGAGTATTTTTCCTAAAGGTAACATTTCAAAATTCCACCCATTATTATTATTGTTTTTTTTTTCAATGTTATAGAGCATTTAGAGTATGTGCGAGGGAGTTTTGGAGTGGCTCCTATATCGGAAAACTGTCGGAGGCAAGGCTGAGATGGTTCGGCCACGTGTTGCGAAGATCCGACGATCATGTCGTGAAAAGTGTCTTTCCATGGCAACGCGAAGGAGAGGAAGAGGTAGACCACAAACGACTTGGATGATGATGGATGACATGTGTCCAAAAGGACATGAAAGGTCGTGGTCTGTCACCAGACGATGCACAGCAGCGGAGCAAGTGGCACCTCAAAATAAAGAAAGCGACCCCGCATAGCGGGAAAAGGCGAGGAGAATGTTATAGACCATTTGTTAGACTACTAGCATACGTTGTGTACATATTGTTTTACCCACAATATTATCTGACGTCCTGGTTAGGAAAAGACACTGGATACAGACAGCGCAGGGCCGGTCGTTGTGGCGAGGTTTGGACGAGACCTATGTCCAGCAGTGGACGTCTATACTGATGAAATTATTGCAGAAATAAGCTTTAAATCATACCAAGAACAGTTCCATCCATATCAAATATACAATGTGTAACTTTTTTATAAGTTTTTAATACTTCATTAACTACATTATTTTCTGTAGTTGTCGTCGTGTGGTTACGATAAATTTTCTCAACGAATGGCTGTATTTGTGCATTTTTCTTAATATAAATAGATTTACAATAAATATTTTTGCGATAATAATGATTTATGACAATTCTTGATTGATGTTATTGTAATGACAAAGTTTGGAAGTGGCTCCATCTATATTTTAATTTGCGACGATGAATGCAATAGTGCCTTTGTGTAACGCGTTGTGCCGCACCGCATAACATGCTGAGGTCTGGCCTCAGCCGGGGATCGGACGCTGAGTGTGAGTGGTTAGAGCTTTAAGTGCGATTCAACACCCACATATCAAAATCTGGCGATTTCCTCTTAACAAAAAAACTGTATTTTAGTACGACTTCTCAATGGTTATACACAGCGCTGAAAATCAAGCTATAAAAAAACATTTTAAACAGCTTTAAAAGTATTTGTTAGATCTGCGAAAAATAAACAGGGTATCGCAACGACCAAAACCTTTCAAAAGAAACAAGAATCATCCAAATCGGTCCACACAAACATAAGTGTGACAAACATAAAAAATACAATCAACTTGATAACCTCCTTTTGGGAAGTCGATCAAGAATTGTCGTGTTGCGTCGCGATCTCATACGTGCGCGCATACCAAAATAAAACACAATTTACTCATCACAGATTATATTTCCAACTTTTTAAACGTCACTTTGACAGCGCGCGTAAATTCGTTTTTCTTAACCTCAAAATCTTTACTAACTACCTACACATTTTTCATAATGCTCCCACGTTCACTTAAATCTAAGATAGAATATATGATAAATGCGTTATAACAATGATTAATATCTAAAAATGCAGTAACAAAAAATAAATTCCAAAACTAAAAACAAACATGGCGGACTAGTCATCCATTTTTTAAACATTTTTATACAACAAAATGAAGCCAGTATAAAGTATCACTTACACAATCACTAAACGGGTTCTTACCACGATTGTTATGAAATGAGCGATCCTGATATTTCGTTGTTGCAAGCGCCATGATCACGGGAAGACTGAGTACGGCGGGTAGATTTCTTAACAGACAAATCTGTCTACCCTAGCACTCGTTCGTTTAGTAACTGTATAAATGATGTAGATAACCACGAGTGTTAAAAAACTTATTTCAGTATAAAGAACGCCGGTCGCGTAAATACACTTGACATTAGAGGAAGCCAGGAAATGAGAATAAAAAGTCTCGTGCCTTTTCAATGAGTTCAAACACAATGGGTCTATATTCCGTTCTCAAGATAATTGGCGAAATGATTCATTATTTGCAAGTCCCTACCCACTCAACTGGGAACTGCGTCAAAATTGGTTTGTTCACTTTTGCCAAGTCTGTGGCAGGAGCCAAAATTGAGCACTAGACTTAGATACAGCTGATTTGTCAGTCAAAAACCGTTATTGTTATTTTTCTTTCCAGGCCCCGGTTGCTCTGAAGCAAAGCGCGTGCTGAGCGAGATACGACACCTTCTTGGGCCCCTTCTCAGAGTAGTATGGGGGACTCGAAAATCTTGACGGGTGATGTTTGGGCTCATTTGAAAGGGCATGATGAGATCTTTATTTTGACTCCATCAGATTGCCTCGAATGAACTATTGGTAAATCTAATGAATAAAAGAAAAAAAATATTGATTTTTTTGGTGAATGCGTTAAATACTTATTACACACATAAATATTTTTAAACTTCATTCTGTTCTTTATCATTTCAAAATGTTTTAATATCATATAAACAGCACGCATTAGAACTTTTTAAGCTCTAAGACAGTTCAAAAAAACCTATTTAAGTTTTATAAGAAAAAGTCATTTAAAACTAAAAGAAAAAACTTAAGAGGTCACGGGACATCCGGATAGAACGAAGTTCCTGTCGATTAAAACGTATCTCATAAAAAATATTTCCTTTCGTAACGCGCGATAAGGAACGTGTTTTAAAATATTTTGATCACAGCGCCATCTAGCATTAATCATATAAAACAAAATAAGTAATTGTTTTAAAAGATTTTGATCACAGCGCCATCTAGCGATAATCATCTAAAACAAAAAGTGTCGTGACAACTTTTCGTAAGAATTTTTTCTGTCTAGCCCCCTTTCACAACGCGCGATAAGGAACTTCGTTCCAATTATACCCCACATCTTGGCACTAGAATTACATTTAAAGTAGGAATATAGATCTAAAATTTTATAGGCAAGTAAAATTCATGATATTAAAAATAAGTGATTTCTCATGATAATACATATTATTGAAGTTCATGATAGTTGATGGTCATATACCAGTAAAAATATAACCAAAGAACATGGTATAACGAACATATAGATGAAATTAAGTCTTAATCGCTCCTACCTTAGCAAAAGGTCGCGCACTGAGCCGTATGTCACATACAGGGTGTAAACAGAGCACTCCAGAAAACGAAGACTGGTGGTAGTACTAGTGATACCTGTGATGATAAGCCAGAAACCGGTCCATTCAGACGATTTTTTTTGCAAAATGCTTAACATCTCAGGCTTAGCACTACCCAGCCCTCGTTTTCGGGAATGGTCTTCATACACCCTGTATAATTGATTTTTACCTAACCTACCTACATTTATTCCTACCTAGAGATCAAGTAACTACCATATTTGAAGTATGTTCAATAAAGTTTAACTGACATTCAAAATTGGGCGAATTTATGTTGTCACAGAACTTTTACACGAGTGAACCGATTTTAATGATTTTTTATTAATGAATGGCAAAGTTGTGGCGTTCCATTTTCATTAAGATTTGATAGGCACTTTTTGAGTTTATTAAAAAAACTGTTTAAACTGTTGAAAATAATTGATTTGTGGTACGTAATCGTGTTTAGTTTCTGAATTAACCGATTTCGCTAATAGGCATGACGACAGTATCAAAGATTCGAAGGTTTAATTATATTGCAGGAAACTATATATTAAAAGAATTTAAAACACCAATTTGGTTTTACTTAAAAACTGGAGATTAATAAGATTTGTTATAAATTAAAATATAACAATCGGCCATTTTGTCTGGAACGCCATCTTTGGATGACGTGACGATTAGGTAAACAATATAAAATTTACGTTCTCTATTGGTTGTGCTATGACACTTTTGTGTTTGTTTTTTTTTTTATTTTTTTATTATAGGTTATCACAAACTTAAAATAGCCGCATTTTTCCCTGCCAGTGTTTACCTTTAAAAAGTACCTAAATGACCTCCATAGGAGTTATAGGACTCAATTGAAAATCTTCCATGAATGGGTCAAACTGGTATCTATACTTAGCATTTATAGTCCTTGTGCAAAGTTCAAAAACAAGTATCTGTCTATTCTGAGATTTTTTAATTTTATTAATAATCTGCATCTTTCTTGCCTTGCTAGTAGGACTTATAGGGGCTTCTATGTACACATAGCGTAGAGTGAAACATTTCTCTATCAAAATACTTGGTTCTGCCACATCACTACCTTGCTTGTCCATATCTTCGATAATATACACTTTCTCTAAACTCTTACACTCGCTTAAACTAGTATATAATGCATTAAAATCTATATTCTTGCCTAAAATTCGAAAGTTTTTTAATTTTGGTGCCTGCGATACTGTTTTACATTTCACTACAGCGGACGTGAAAATAGATTTACACTCAAAATTGAATGTTATTAAGTTAGGACATGAGCTAAATAAGACGTCGAAAAACGGTGTATTGTATCTCATGGAACCAGTGAGACTAAAATAAGTTAATTTCTTTAAATATTCATAAGTTGGTTCCATTAAGACACCATAACCAAAACATAGGTCAAAGAACACACTTATTTTAACCTCATTTTTGTACTCCAAAATGTCGTCATAATTTAAATTGATTGTCGGAGCTATGATCTTCCTTTTAGCACCCGGTTTGGTCCGATCCGACACCAGTTTCGATCCGTCCGGTTCAATGAAATACCAATCTATGGTCCTTCTTCTTACTTTGCCGTTAATCAACGATGGGAAGTAGTCTTTTAGTTGTTCGTAAAGTTTATCGAAGAATTTCTCGTTGAATACATTCCTTTCTTTGTCCCAGAATCCCATAGACATGTTTCCGTTAAGTGGTGTTTGAGATTCTTCGTAAAAATCCTTAGCATGTATATTTAAGTATTTTTCAAAGAATGTCCGAAATAGTTGTGATCCATACACATTGTAGTATCGTACTCTAGTCATAGTTATTATGAAATATTCATATTTAGGCATGTCTATTTTGGATAGTAAATGTTGTTGCACCATTGTTCCATAATAAGAATTCAAATCTTTCCAGTTCAAAATGGAGACTAGTAAAACTCGACAGGGTACCATCATGGACGGCTGCAGATTATTATTAATATCCGTAGTGCAAACGTAATCACACTCAGATATTGTAAACTTCAACGAATCAAGATTCGTTTTCTTCAACACGTCTATAGAAAAATCACTGTACATCAAATTGATTGACGAACCCACGAAATGTATGTTTTCAAAGTTACTAAGTAAATCTTGGCACACTGACACCATTTCAGATGACAATTTGGTCATTCCTATCTTACCGAAGATGTAGTTAACACCAATATTTTTTATTGTTGGACAATTTACTAGCACGTCCAGTAAATCGAAAATATTTATGTCTGTGTACGTCACATCTAGTGTTATTAAGTTTTTTAATGGTTTTACAGCCTGAACCAACCTGCTTTTCGTCAAATCGTGCATTCCACAGAGAGATAACTCCTTTAAATTGTACGCAATGTTCTTAAAAAACGAAGTTTTTAGGTAATGAGATGCGGCGAGATTATTTTGTGAAAACTTGGCATTTTTCACGACGCCTTGGCTTAAAATCTGTCTTAATATCTTACAGGTGTTATATAGATTGTAAATACTAGGAGTATCCAGGTATTTCATGATTAAAATTATCATTTCTTCCGGTAAACTTGTTAGAGTTGCGGTCTCCATTTTCGTTGGTGTTTTTCCGATTTTATTACAGTTAAAGATGGTTAGATATTTTCAGTACACATTTTACGATGTTATGTTCACTGTAACACTTTGTTTTCGATAAATTTTTACTTGTAATTAAAGATTTTTCAATAAATTATTCAAAGCAATCAATAATTAAAACTTTTGAAAATAGTGATGGACGACATTTCATGTACTCGATAAAAAGTGATCGATGATGTGATTTGATCGAGTGGTGGCGCCTGCCTTCCGTATGGTAGAACGTCGGTTCAAATCCGGCCGACTTGTACCTCTAAATCTAAAAAGATTCATATGCAATTTTTTAGAGAAGAGTTCTAAAAATCCTTCAAAGATATGTGAAGCCCCCAAACAGCATTGCGCAAGCGTGGTGGACTATGCCTAATTCCTTCTCTGAGGAAACCTGAGCCCAGTGGGCAATAATTAGAATAATGGGTCATTGTTACAGAACAAGATGAAGTTTGTTACTGACAATGAGTCTTGATCTTTTATTGTGGCCTATATCATATAGGTATGTGTATTTCTGTTGGTTTCCCAAAAAAATAATTAGATTCATTTGAAATAGTTCGAATCAAAATTGTTAATAAACTAAAGGTATTTTGAAAATTCTTCTCTCCATTTCTACTTTGATGATGAGGTAGTTTTTGTCCAAAATGTTCACACATTCGATTTTTCGATTTATTCGATGTTCCTTTGCGAAGTGCAACACTATTCGAAATTATTCTGACATTGGCAGTTGACTTGCAATTTGTCATTTGTTTTTTTTTTATTTTTTGTGGCAAAAAGTTACGAAGTAAAAAAGATGAAGTGCAACAATATTATCACATTCTAGAAAAAATACAAATACAGATGAATCCAACTACTTTATTTACTTACCAAATCTACATCACATTTTACAATCCAACTAATACCGAATACCCAAAAATTATATCAAAAACAAAATATACAATAAACTGGACAATTTGTAAACGAAATAAAATAATATAGAAAGGAATATACAATTTGCAATTTTAAAACAATAGCGTTTTCTCATAGCGTACTTTGTGTCACTTAAATTATCTTCTAGTAAATATTTTCTAACTCCTATGCACCAAATAGTGATGTATTCAGGCCAATGAATGGACGCCACATCGAAATTAAACATGATTTTGTCCGTTTCTGATAAATTATTGAACATTTCTTCAGTATTTTTGTCCTTGAAATACCATGTTTTTGACGAGAAATACGATAGTGTTTTACTCTTCTTGTACATTTTCAAGTTGATGTCTGTAAATCTAAAATTAAAATTATTTGATTAAGAGAAACAATAAAAAAAACTTGAGAGGAGTCAAGGGACACCCGGATGGAACGAAGTTCCTTTTGATTAATTAGTGAGGGAATTGTAATACAATTTAAACTTAAATAAAAGATTTTAATCACAGCGCCATCTAGCGATAATCATCTAAAACAAAAAAAGTGTCGTGACAACTTTTTCATAAGAAGCTCCGTCTAGCCCCCTTTCGATATCGCGCGATAAGGTACTTCGTTCCAATAGGTAGACGATTATAATCCTAAATCAGTGCCTAAATTCGAAGTATAATCATAGGTTATAAGTTTTGTTTGTATTATCTACGATAACAACAAACTTTCTTAGAAAGTAAAACTTATGTTCCAAGTTTCTGTTCGCTTAACTTTAGTTTGGTTGGGCCAATTTCGATGATTCATTTTTTTGATAGTAAACAGATACTTTTAATGTTAAATTTGAAAAAGGTATTTTGTGTGAAATAGGTCGTTTTCATATTTTATTATATTAGTTACTAGCTGGTCCGCGCAACTTCGTTAAAGAAGCTAGATTTTGAAATTTATAGATAAACCTCTTTTTTTTTCATGTAAAAATTATGATTTTTTTTTAAATAAAATAATGTTACTTCTAATACCTCCAAGAATATGTGTAAAAAGTTTCATGATCATTTGAGTACCTACTTAGTTTTCACGTGAAAGCGTTACAAACTTAGATACACACAAATTTATATTAGTAGGGAGTATTTATATCATACCTTGCCTTCTTTCCCGTTAGTATCAATAAAAAATCCATTACCCAACCTGGTATATAGTTTAGGAACCAAGTTAACAGAGTAAATAATGTTAAATTTGACGTCACTACTAGGTAAACATCCCACAATGCTTTCGGTGTTGGCATTTTGTTTATAAAATCTAACGTTCTTGTCATCACTTGTCCTGAAAAAAAGAAACATAGAATTAATTAATATAAT
Organism: Trilocha varians; assembly: GCA_030269945.2. Lineage (NCBI taxonomy): Eukaryota > Metazoa > Arthropoda > Insecta > Lepidoptera > Bombycidae > Trilocha > Trilocha varians. The sequence goes on along the minus strand of AP028278.1, from coordinate 12,369,673 downwards.
CTATAATATAAAAATGAATCGCAAAATGTGTTGGTAAGCGCATAATTCAACAACGCCTGGACCAATTTGGCCAAATTTTTTTTTAAAATGTTCGTTGAAGTTCAAGGATGGTTTTTACGGCGAGAAAGAATCGAATAGTTGCCGGGAGAAATGAAAAAAACGGGTCATAGGGTTCACGCAGACGACGTCGCGGGCAGCAGCTAGTTAAAGTATAAACTTATTCAAACACTCGCGGTTTTCTATGATACTTTCATGCATTTTGAGTACCACTGGAACTACCCAAAAGCGAACGAGAAAGATGGTAGACAGATTTGTTTGCTCGTAAATCGACCCGCAGTATCCAGTCTTCTCGTGATCATGACGTTTTAATAAGGCATTAAAACTTTCCTAAAAGAGGTTGTCAAGTTGACTGTTTTTATTTTGTTCTTGATTGTACGTGCTCGTATATATTTCTCTTCTGTATGAACCGATTTCGATGATCCTATTTTTATTAGAAAGCAGATATCTTAGACACATCCTCATACAAATTCGATAAAGATCTAACATGTAGTTTTTGTGCTATACCCAAAAAAGAAAGTCGGCCATTTTGGTTTTTTTGCAAGACGAATTTGTCATTTTCTCTCACTCACCCAGAGTAATTATGTTTCTGCTGACAGATGACAGAGCGTATATCTTCGGTGTCACACTAGTATGACAGGCTGTGATATATCCAGCGGCTATGATACTATTGTTGACAAAATCGACTGGTACTAAACTGCTTTTGGCTTTATAATCTCCTAGGATGACGTGGGTTAGACCGACTCCTGGGCCGACGAGGATCTGGGTAATACATAATATTAATTTAAAATACACTATAAATACAAGCTTTTATGATCCTGATCCTTTTAATCATGATATCACACAATTAAAACGATCCCAAATACGACGAGTCTATCTTGTTTAGTACAGGGATTCTTATGATTAACGACGCCATCAGAACAGCGCCATTTTGTCATATTATTGCATTGTCACGCGATATACATCTGCAAAATGTCAGTTCAATCGGAAACCGGGAAGTTTTTCAAATTTAACTTGTAAAATTCCACTCGAACTTACATAGTTACATCCAGGTAAGTTAATATAAAGCTTGTAAAAGATACATTTTTCATAATACTAGATATTATACTTTTTAGACAGGCTGGGTATCTACCTCCCCCCCCCAAATACCTAAGCCCAGATGCGACAATTTTGCTTATTGACATAGCCTCCGAGGTGAAAATGGGCTTCATCTGAAAAGACGATTTTTCGGTAAAAATGCTCATCTTCGGCCAAACGATCTTCTGCCCATTGGGCGAACCGAAAACGTCCCATTTCGTAAATGTCAAACCTTTAACTAAATTATGAACACAAATTGAATGACATTTGAGCTGTCATTCTCTAAATAAATAGTAGTTCAAAATGCAAACGTTAGATTGCCCACCCTATTTATGAAATAATATAAATTATCTTGAGAAGGGTAGGTCGTAGACCCATCGTGCTTGGGCTCATTTTAAAAGGCAGATAGAGGCCTTTATTTTGGATTATATTTTATTATAAAATATAATATTATTGTATAACTTACCGCGTTTAATCCGAATATAGTGTTTTTGTCTAACCAACCCGGTGCAGGTTCGTAATACGCCGCTACCACTGAAAAATACAAAGAATTTTCGATATTTTCTAGAAAATTTTCGAAATTGAAAATTAGTAAAAGCCCAGTCTTTACCAATTACCAGAATAGTGCGGGTTAACTCACCTATAGCCGGTCTAACGATACAAATGGGAAGATCTGTGGCATTTTTCACGAGCTCCTCGGCAAGCGCTTTAGCAAAAGTGTATGTATTAGGCCAAGGTTGAATAAGTCTGTAATAATTATTTGTTTTAAAGAAAACTTTTTAAATACAAGCTTTTAAGATCTTGGATATCATGTATCAGTAGAGTGCTAGCTAAGACAAGTAAAATGAGCCCAAACACGACGGGTCTATCTTGTTTAGTACAGGAGTTCCTATGACCACCTTCCGAATCCATCATAGATCCAATATCAGTCATCAATCCATAGATCAGCTCCATAATAAAAAATTATATGGGTCATTCCATGTCAAATCGACAAATAGTTGGACGCGACCCCCACCGATTTGGATGATTTTTGGTGGAGAGTTTTGTCTCATTATAAAACGAAGTTCTGCCAAAGGAAAAAAAATTTAAAAATTTTTCCTAAGAGATATTCAATATCAAAAATTTCATTGTTTTTCCGATTTTATGAGTTTAGTTATTTAATATTTCAGAGACTACTGAGTATTTAAAAAAAAAACTCTGGTATATTTTTAGGGTCAACTGGTCAACTTTAACTTGCAAAGTTACATCCAGTGCAAGTTAAATAAAAGCTTTAAAAACCCACCTTGGCGTAATGTCATCCAAGGTGTTGGAGTCCATTTCTTCGGCCATAGTTATTATGACTTCAGGCTTGATAGTACAAGGGTAGAACTCCTCATCAACTACATTTTCTATTCTTTCATATGTTGCATGAGAGTAGGCCGTTGAAACGTGGACGAAAGACCTGGAATATAGACAAGAAGTCGTGGTGGGGTAGTGGTTGAAGCGCTTGCCTTCTGTACGGGAGGTCGCGGTCAAAATCTTAATGTGAAAAAGATTTATGCGCAATTATTCACAACATCACTGTCTAAAAACGGTGAAGAAAAACATCGTGAGGAAACCTGCATATCAGAAAAGGATTCTAAAATAGTGATGAGCAAAATTGGTCTTGGTCTTGCAGTCGAATGATGCAGACCAAGCAAGACCAAGACCGAGACCAGACAGATTTGAGCAAGACCAAAACCAAGACTGAACAATCTGCTACTTTGCTCATCACTATTATAAAAATCCTTTGAAGATATGTGAAGTCCGCACTCCCGACCCACGCTGGTTCTGACCCAGCGGGGTATTGACCGACGACTGACCCATGGGAGGGTGACACGCGGTCCCATCTTGCCGACCGAGAGAGCCGGTGGTATAGCTGACGACTATGACTGAAAACATTATCGTAATGCGTAACGCGTCGTGTCGTCCTGCGTTGGGTTCTGGGCTAAGTTTCAGACGCTGAGTGTGCGTGGTTTTAGTGCGGACACAAATATACCCAACCATAGTCCTTCTACTCAAACTAGATGAGAATCCAGATATTATGCAGGTCGGCACGACGCGTTACGCACTACAGTATTCTTATTACTCCCACTAATAATATTACTTACTTAAGTTTCTTGAAATCTCTCGCCAAATTAATCATTTCTCTTGTTCCTCTTAAGTTAATAGCGCTCGCTATTTTCAATGGTTCGTCAAATTTTGTTGTAGCAGCAACGTGATATATAAAATCCACCTAAAAATCAAATAACCTATCTTGTATCTTAAATTCGTAAGCTTTTAAGATCCTGGATATCATTAGAGTGCCTGGATATCATGTAGCAGTAGAGTGATAGCTAAGACAAGTAAAACGAGCACAAACACGACGGATCTATTTTGTTTAGAAAAAATTCTATATCTTCCTTTGTAAATCTTCAATTTTTAATGATTAAATATTGAATTGATTTTTCTAAGATCGAACAAGTACTTTTGGATCGCTATTTAAAAATGAGCATTGTCACGCGATATGGATCTGCGTGCAGCTCGATCGGAGACCGCGAAGTTGGTCAAATTTAACTTGCAATATTCCATCCAAACCTATATAGTTTCATCTAGTGCAAGTTAATATAAAGCTTGTAAAATACACCATGTATTTAGTATTTTCAGCTCCTGTTCCTCATCTTACCTGTTCACAAAGAGTAGCTCTGTCCTGATCAGAGAGACCTAGCCTCAACTCTGCCACGTCTCCTTCCATGGGCACCAGCTTCTGCTCAAAATTGGGCTTCTGTTCTCTTAATAGATTGAATACCTATAAATTAAACGAATATACAGCGTGGAACATTTAAAGGCCTTCGGGAAGTACTCGAAACAATGATTTTAGCGAATTTTGCCGAAAGGACAGCCAATAAAATGAAATGAAATACTTTATTTTCAACATTGATGACGTGCTCATTCTTGTTGACGTCAAAAGTTAAAAGCTACCACCAGTTCGGACACAAAAAATAATAATTATAGTCACCGTCCTGAGAAGAACTGGCAAGAAACTCAGCGGGCATGACAAATATTATAACCAAAGAACATGGTGTAAAGGTTTAGTAGACGCAACTTCAAAATATCTGATACTATATGTTGCCGACGTCGTCTGCGTGCACTCTATAATCCGTTTTTTCTTCATCCCTTTTTTTGCAATAAAAGCTAGCCTATGTTATTTCTCAAGGTCAAAAAATTGTCTATGCCGAATTTCAACTAAATTGATTGAGAGGTTTAAGCGGGAAAGCATAACAGACAGACGGAGTTACTTTCGCATTTATGATATAAGTGGATATTATTATTTTTGCCTATTTTTTTTGAATATTTATCACCTTCCTTCAATATATACCATCATTAACAAATCACCCTGTATATACTTACCGGTTCCGTCAGTATCTTGGTTAGTCTCTCTTCAATCTTTTTTCCTTTCTTTGCTCTTATTAAGAAGTATATCTTTTTAATGTCACATGATCTGAAATGGAAGACTATTTAAGACAAAAAAACTTGAGAGGTGTCAAGGGATGGAACGAAGTTCCATTCTCGATTAATTAGTGAGGGAATTGTAATTAATTTTATTTTTTTAAGTTATAATAATTAGTTAGCTTAAAACGTCTGTCTCTCTCTCTCTTTATTATATTTTGATCACAGCGCCATCTAGCGATAATCATCTAAAACAAAAAAAATGTCGTGACAACTTTTTCATAAGAATTTCCGTCTAGCCCCCTTTCGATAACGCGCGATAAGGAACTTCGTTCCAAAAACTGAATCTAAAACTGAAATCCTAAGTTTGAAATTTTTCAAGCTTTAGCTTATTTTTTTTTCACTGTTTGGTTCAAAATATCCATTTTGCCCCGTACCATTCCGTTTTGTAATGGACTCTCGTCCGCGGTGTTCCCCGAGCGCTATGACATATCTCTCTTTAAACGAGCTTCTGGGCCACCTGATGGTAAGCGGTTACCGTCGATCATGAACCTCTGCAATGTGAGGACATACAGGAACATTTACTTATTATACAGGACTTTTCTTAATCCTCGTTTAAAGAGGGACATGTCATAGCCCTTCCGACTTCAATAAAAATTATACAATTACTATGAAACGACCACTTCAGTCCTATACTTACCTCAGTAACTTCTCAATGAGCTGTTTCCCCAAGAACCCTGTTCCTCCAGTTATAAATACGCTGGCATCTTTGTAAAACTTCTGGATGTCAGATTGGCCACTTAAAATGGCGTCTTGTATTGGCTTTTGCCTTTGAAAGAACTCTAACTCAAACGCTGCGGCAGGATCCATTGCTGGAGATAAAATTTGGACTAAAATAAAGTATTAACACTACATCATCTACAAAACACCCGAGAGCGAGTGTCGAGTGACCTATAGATACATTCTTTCAGCTCTCATCCACCCGCTACATTCAGCTCTATGGTCCAGCACACCGCGCGTCACACACTACGCTTGTCTGTACGTGGTCTCACGACACTCGCTCCTGAGCTCTCATCCACTCACTACATTCAGCTCTATGGTCCAGCACACCGCGCGTCACACACTACGCTTGTCTGTACGTGGTCTCACGACACTCGCTCCTGAGCTCTCATCCACCCGCTACATTCAGCTCTATGGTCCAGCACACCGCGCGTCACACACTACGCTTGTCTGTACGTGGTCTCACGACACTCGCTCCTGAGCTCTCATCCACTCACTACATTCAGCTCTATGGTCCAGCACACCGCGCGTCACACACTACGCTTGTCTGTACGTGGTCTCACGACACTCGCTCCTGAGCTCTCATCCACCCGCTACATTCAGCTCTATGGTCCAGCACACCGCGCGTCACACACTACGCTTGTCTGTACGTGGTCTCACGACACTCGCTCCTGAGCTCTCATCCACTCACTACATTCAGCTCTATGGTCCAGCACACCGCGCGTCACACACTACGCTTGTCTGTACGTGGTCTCACGACACTCGCTCCTGAGCTCTCATCCACCCGCTACATTCAGCTCTATGGTCCAGCACACCGCGCGTCACACCCTACGCTTGTCTGTACGTGGTCTCACGACACTCGCTCCTGAGCTCTCATCCACTCACTACATTCAGCTCTATGGTCCAGCACACCGCGCGTCACACACTACGCTTGTCTGTACGTGGTCTCACGACACTCGCTCCTGAGCTCTCATCCACCCGCTACATTCAGCTCTATGGTCCAGCACACCGCGCGTCACACACTACGCTTGTCTGTACGTGGTCTCACGACACTCGCTCCTGAGCTCTCATCCACTCACTACATTCAGCTCTATGGTCCAGCACACCGCGCGTCACACACTACGCTTGTCTGTACGTGGTCTCACGACACTCGCTCCTGAGCTCTCATCCACCCGCTACATTCAGCTCTATGGTCCAGCACACCGCGCGTCACACACTACGCTTGTCTGTACGTGGTCTCACGACACTCGCTCCTGAGCTCTCATCCACCCGCTACATTCAGCTCTATGGTCCAGCACACCGCGCGTCACACACTACGCTTGTCTGTACGTGGTCTCACGACACTCGCTCCTGAGCTCTCATCCACCCGCTACATTCAGCTCTATGGTCCAGCACACCGCGCGTCACACACTACGCTTGTCTGTACGTGGTCTCACGACACTCGCTCCTGAGCTCTCATCCACTCACTACATTCAGCTCTATGGTCCAGCACACCGCGCGTCACACACTACGCTTGTCTGTACGTGGTCTCACGACACTCGCTCCTGAGCTCTCATCCACCCACTACATTCAGCTCTATGGTCCAGCACACCGCGCGTCACACACTACGCTTGTCTGTACGTGGTCTCACGACACTCGCTCCTGAGCTCTCATCCACTCACTACATTCAGCTCTATGGTCCAGCACACCGCGCGTCACACACTACGCTTGTCTGTACGTGGTCTCACGACACTCGCTCCTGAGCTCTCATCCACCCGCTACATTCAGCTCTATGGTCCAGCACACCGCGCGTCACACACTACGCTTGTCTGTACGTGGTCTCACGACACTCGCTCCTGAGCTCTCATCCACTCACTACATTCAGCTCTATGGTCCAGCACACCGCGCGTCACACACTACGCTTGTCTGTACGTGGTCTCACGACACTCGCTCCTGAGCTCTCATCCACCCGCTACATTCAGCTCTATGCGTGGTCTCACGACACTCGCTCCTGAGCTCTCATCCACCCGCTACATTCAGCTCTATGGTCCAGCACACCGCGCGTCACACACTACGCTTGTCTGTACGTGGTCTCACGACACTCGCTCCTGAGCTCTCATCCACCCGCTACATTCAGCTCTATGGTCCAGCACACCGCGCGTCACACACTACGCTTGTCTGTACGTGGTAAAACTCCACAGTTTCTCACGTTCCCATCGTTCATGAGATCACGTTTGTAAAACGTGCGTGCTGAAATAATGTTTTTAATTCATTGTTTTTTCCGCGATCATCATTTGTTTTGACAATAACTATCTTTATAATCGTTGGATAAATGATTTTAATGTATATATTTAATGTTTTAAGGCGTACATAATTATGATCATGGATTACTGGTCTTTTACAGCATACACATAGATACATGGACTATTAACATTTGGTGTATTTTACAAGCTTTATATTAACTTGCACTGGATGTAACTATGAAGTTCAGATTGAATCTTGCAAGCTAAATTTGACTTCCCGGTTTCCGATTGAGCTGACATTTTGCACGCAGATGTATATCGCGTGACAATGCAATGATATGATATAATGGAACTGATCTGATGGAATAGGAACTCTTGTTTTAAAATCTTGTATTTAAAAAGGTTTTTTAAATATATTATTTTTTATACACCAAGTTACGTGGCGAGTTAAAAATAATTTAAAAAAATTGATGTTTTAGTAATAATTTTTAATTGCTTTTTGTGGTACTGTTTATTTTAATGGGTTATTGTTTATTGCACTTGGTCACTTGCCCTTGGAGACGCATCTAAATAATAAATATTAAGATTTTTGCTTCGTTTTAAAACTTTATAATAATATAGGTACACATAATATAGGTACTTATAAAGTTAGGTCGTAGGACTCCTCAGTGTCCCCTGACATAGCAGAGGTTCATGAGCCACGGTAACCACTTACGATCAGGTGGCCTGGTTACTCGTCTGCCTACATGGCAACAGAAAAAAAAAATACAAACTACTGAAATATTTGGACCTGGCCCACGAGCTGACCGACATGTGGCGTGTTGAATCGACCATCATTGTTCCGATCGTTGTATCTGTGCAATCAAATTTAGATTCCACCCGAACTTACATACATCCAGTGCAAGTTATAAAGCTTGTAAACTACACCAAATCTTGACAGTCATCATCATCATCATCAGCTTATAGACGTCCACTGCTGGACATAGGCCTCCCCCAAACTTCGCCACATCGACCGATCCTGCGGCATCTGCATCCAGTGACCTCCCGCGATCTTGACCAGATCGTCGGTCCATCTTTGAAGTGGCAATGGGCATTACACATTGTGCGAAGAACGGGTGGCCGATGGGGCCGAAAAGTTCTAGAGTGGCGGCCACGAACCGGTAGGCGCAATGTTGGTAGACACCCCACAGTTGACATTGTATGCTGTAAAATATCAGTTCTCATCAAAATCCGTGATTAATATTATGTACGAATCAGAAACATTAAAATTTGTATATCTTGTGGCAGTAGAACCCTCTTACCTCACAAATATAAATGATGAAAATTTCAAATGTTTTGTTTAGATAATTTCTTAGGTATTTAACTACTGTTTTCTGCCAACACCTAACCTTGCGGAGTCATTTAACAACTGTGCTGACTACAATGAATACAATTGATGTTATCTTTGTTCAAATAAAATATTTTTTTATGCATACGAAATTAATTTTAAATTAAAGTTCGTTGGTTCTGTATCTATACTAATATAAAGAGGAAAGGTTTGTTTGTTTGTCTCGAATAGGCTCCGAAACAAGTACGATTTGAAAAAAAAAATCAGTTTTGAAAAGTTCATTTAACGAGGAAGGTTTTTTTTTTCAATTTGAGGAAATCACCGGATCCCCGCCCGCCCCGCGTATGTGGGAGTTGAACCACACTAAAACCTCCAACCGCTCACACTCAGCGTCCGAACCACGGCTGAGACCAAAACCCAGCACGGGGTTTGGAGGGATGGCGCGACGCGTTACGCGCTCGGCACTCTTTCCCGTCGAGGATATATTGTTTCCCTTTGTGACACAGACGAAGTTTTATATAAATCTATACTAATATTATAAAGCTGCAGAGTTTATTTGTTTGTTCGAACGCGCTAATCTCAGGAACTACTGGTCCGATTTCAAAAAATTTTTCACTGTTAGAAAGTCCATTTATCGAGGAAGGCTATAGGCTATGTTGTATCCCTCTGTGACGCAGACGAAGTTGCGCGGGTAAGCTAGTAATATATAAAATTACTTTAAAACCATTTTTTATTTTATTTAATACTTTATTATACGCTACAGATAAAAAAATATGAAAAGGCGAGCTTAACTCATTACTGATATTTCTTAAATTAATTAATTAATTAACGTAATTAAGAATTTTTTTTTTTATAATTTAGGTTGTATTTTATTGTATTTTTGTTAAACAAATAAATTCTTAGTAAACTTACCACAATTTTTATTAAACGTACGATGAATGCAACGGTGTTGCAAGCACCATGATCACGGGGAGACTGAGTCTTAAGAACCACACCTTTCTATACTAATAAGTATTATAAAGAGGAAAGGTTTGATTGTTTGTTTGTTTGTCTCGAATAGACTCCGAAACTACACCGATTGAATACTGTCATCGTTGGAAAGCTACACAGATCCCTGAGTGACAGGCTATATTTAGTTTAAAAAATAGAGATCCTTACTAAACATCAATAATGTAAGTCAAGATGTGAAAAGAATACCCAAAAACTTTCTTACATCGCGTGTGCTGATGAAACTAATGATTATAGGACAAAATGATGTACTACGGGTTTGTAGGTCTTATTAAAATCTATCTATCTATTTTTGACGTGACAACGTCTTATAAATTGGTTTGCCGGGTGACACTTCAAGGAACTGCGTTACGCTCCGCTCACGTTATGCGCTCACAATGAGAGCGAGTGAGAGGCACGCGTGACTTTCACTTTTTATGTCCGTCTCTCTCGCTCTTAGGCGGGCTAACCATGCCCGAGTCGTTGTCACGTAAAACTTTTGCCCGTATACCGACTTTACAGGCAACCAATTTTTTATATGTATGTGGGAGTTGAACCGCACTAAAACCTCCAACCGCTCACACTCAGCGTCCGAACCCCGGCTGAGGCCAGAACCCAGCACGGGGTTTGGAGGGACGGCGCGACGCGTTACGCGCTCGGCACTCTTTCCCGTCGCTCCGTCCCAGGACGCCGAACCGGTAGCCACCGGCGAATACGGTCACCGACTCTCTGGGTCGCCAAGATGGGACCGCGTGTCAACCTCCCACGGAATACCCCGCTGGGTCAGAACCAGCGTGGGTCAGGGAGCGCGGTCTACCATCCCCCAACAGTTCTGCCTGACCCCTTTTTGACGCAGACAAAATTGCGAGGATCAGCTAGTATTCTATGAAGATAAATATTTGAATGATAAAATGTATTTATAGATGATTTTATTAAGCTTTTGATAAATGACTATTTAAAGAGTAATAAATTAGTTATATCGTGAGTAATTTACTTCATTGACATTAATTTATTTAAGTATATTGTCGTTGGGGAGACTGGGTACGGTTGGAACGGTGGACGGTTGAAACAATTTGAGTATTGGGTAAACAGTGAGTGGTAGGGTAAGGGTTACGGGGACCACCGTCACTAGCGTCCGTGGGCTTACCACCTCCCTGGGAGGCTGACTCCACACGTGGTCCCCGGGTGGTGCCAAATAGTGACGGGTGAGCAACCGCGAGGCTAGGCGTGATCGCATTAATGCGACCACCTCAGCCTCGCAGAGACTGATGGACGACGAGTCCATCACTGAGGTCCGCACAGGGGTTGGCGATCAGGCCCCTGTGTCGGGATATGTTACTGACGCAGGACTGGAGCAGACATCCGACGACTGCTCCAGAGAATCCAAAGGAAGCTCCGGCGCAATCGGAAATCTGCAGCGCGCCGGAGCTCACAGACGGGTGACTCCTCGTCTGCCTCCGACGAGAAATCGGAACAGGAATTTTAATATTACGTCGTTTTTCAGGCGCCGTGCTTATTTGTACGTACTTTCAACCGATGGGACAAATTACCATTTTTGTTTAAATATGACTTTATACAGAAAATAATAAACAATAATCCCAAATGACATTGCCCCGTAGTTTTTTTTTTTTTCAGTTTGAGGTAATCCTGGATCCCGGCCCGCCCCGGGTGGGGTATGTGGGAGTCGAATCGCACTAAAACCTCCCACCGCTCACACTCAGCGTCCGAACCCCGGCTGAAGCCAGAACCCAGCACGGGGTTTGGAGGGACAGTGCGACGCGTTACGCGCTCGACACTCTTTCCCGTCGCTCCGTCCCCGGACGCCGAACCGGACTCTTTTTTTTTATTGTTACATAAAGAAAAAAAAAACTTCCCCCGTCCTGAAGACGGTAGAAACATCCGCCGGTGCTTGCCCTGTCGAGAGAACTACGGCGTTGTTATCGAGCGCGAGCGGTGAGAGGTTTTAGTGCGGTTCAACCCCCACATACCCCACTCGCGGGGCGAATGGAAGTCCGACGATTTCCTCCTGTCACAAAAAAAAGTACCCCCTACCTACAAAGCTGTGCAGGTCATCATCTAGTATCAAATAGACTAGAAGACTAATTTCAAAGTCCACTATGCTAGCTATGACTTGTCCTTCTTCAAACGAGGCTTAAGGATTAAAGCCTTAAAGTTAGGTCGTAGGTAGCGACCCCTCAGTGTCCTCTGACATTGCAGAGGTTCATGACGGTAACCACTTACGATCAGGTGGCCCGTTGGCTCGTCTGCCTACATGGCAATAAAAAAAAAATCAGACAAAACTAATCATCAAAATTACCGGACGTATAGCCGTAATTTATATATACCTAATTCATTTAATTTTATTACTTGGCCGTATGACGCAATACCTAGACTTTGAAATCATTATTTATTAAACAAAAAGTGCAGAGCTTCAAATACCTATAATATATGGAAAACTTTAAATTTCTAATTTAGGACAATTTTCATTATAAAACTAGCTGCTACATTGTAGTATTTTCTTTATAATATTTGGCAGTATCAGTCAAATACTATTGACCTTCAAAAATATGTCAAAGAAAAAATACCAAGTCCCAGTGTTTTATTTTTAATATTAGGATGTATGACTAGGCGGAGGCGCTCGCTGGCGATGCACCTCTGCGCCCGGTGCGTGGTGCATCCCCCGCGGGAAGCGGTCTGCGATCGAAGGGTCCAATCTCGGCGGTCCGTAATGAAGTCGTGGGAGAGACGGTTGGCCAACTCCAACAGGGGTCTACGGACCGTCGAGGCGATCCGCCCCGTCCTAAAGGATTGGGTGGGTCGTGGCAAGGGACGCCTCACCTTTTGGATGGTGCAGATGCTGACCGGGCACGAGTGCTTCGGGCGGTAACTGCACCGGATTCAGGTGGAGCCGACGACGAGGTGCCATCACTGTGTAGAGTGTGACCAGGTCACACCAAAGAGTTATTAGACAGTAACATTTTGCGTCAAAGTTAAATTGATAACAGGATGTGAATATGCAGAGAATCGCTTAGATTTAAATTTCTGTATACCCCGACTTAAACATACGTGCACGCCACTACATAAGCCAATGTATAATACTAAGGTGTAAATAAATTGCTAGTAATGATAGTTTTACTGTATTTATGCTCATTTTTTAAATTAAAACAGTGTGCTAAAAGTAGACGTTACTGTCTTTTAATCTTATGTACAAAAATGAATTGCTGTTCGTTAGTCTCGCTAAAATTCGAGAACGACCGAACCGATTTGGCTTATTTTAATCTTGAAATATTCGTAGAAGTCCAGGGAAGGTTTAAAACGGTAAGAAAATTTCCTTATGTGACGCAGACGAAGTTGCGAGGGCCAGCTAGTTTTTGATAAAACCAAAAGTTTTATTACTGAAGATTTCGATATTGAATGCAATAATTTTAATTTCTAGTAAAGCCTAGAAAAAGTGGCTTGGTTTAAAGAATGCTGTTAGAGGAAGCTTTTTATTTTATTTTTTGGAGTTCCAGTCAATAGTTATTTTTTAGAAATATGTTATGAATGTTCAAGTTCTTACTTTTGTTTTCTTGATATTTCTTTTTTATTTTGTTTATATTATATGACGTTCTCCATATTTTAGTTATTTACTTCAGTTATTTCTGTATCTACTAATTTAATGTTACTTTTCATTCTTTAAATAAAACAATTTTCAGACAGCCATGCTTTTTATTGGTACATACGAAATGTGATAACAAACATTCACAATTCTTAATTTATTTAGATAACAATAGAAACCAGAATTCTCTTTACAAACTTTAATTACAATCAGACGTGTTTTCTTATCAACGGCTAGAGACCAAATGACGTGAAATGCAAGATTTGAAAACTACCCTCAAAATATTTTTTTTTCTTTTATTAATTAAAAAATACTATTTCTCGTGATAATTTAATCTACGTAAACTTGTGACATCCATTCCATATATTGAGAATGTAGCTGGTTGTTCAAATCGCACCTGAAATATTTAGATAGTTTTACGAAGTCCAAAAGGCAAAATAGAAAGTCGAATATACCAAGTAAACACTAAAAATGGAAAATATAGGTACATATTTGTATCTGATACTAATATGAAATAGATGTAATGTTTGTGTTATATTATATTTGGTACCCACAGAACCGATTTCGTTAATTATTTTACTAATAGGAAGCTACGTTATTTGTGTAATTATTTTTATAATTAGGTAAAAATTGGTGAAATTTTTTCTCTTTTCTGACGTAGGCATAGTTTATCAGATCCTAAATATATAGGGCGGATCTGTAACCTTGAATAAGTTGGAATAAGGTCCTGTCAAAATAAAATCTAGAACATCTTATTTTTGAAATTGTTTAAACTTTTTTTAAATATCATATACAAGCCCGCAATAATAATCTCACATACATCGTGATCCCCTCTGTATACTAAGAAATCAAATTCAAGTTCCTACAGACCTCTTTATCTTCATCCTTTGTCAAGTCATTTTTCGATTTTGATATCGCTGATTTTACCTAAACATAGAAAATTAGTATAGACATTTTATTGTGAATCAAGCATTCCTGTTTAAAAAATCCTCTAATAAGCCTAAAAACTACTATTAAGGTATTTTAAAGAAAATCTTTTAAATAAAAGATTTCAAGACCCTGGATATCATGTGGAAGTAGAGTGTTAGCTAATACAAGTAAAATTATGCCAAACACAAACGTTCTATCTTGTTTATCACAAGAGTTCCTTTGACTACCTTCCGAATCTATCACCAGATCATCGTCATTTTGTCATATTATAGTATTGTCACGTGACATATACATCTGCGTGCAAAATGTCAGCTCAATCAGACGCCAGGAAGTTCGTCAAATTTACCTCGCAATATTCTTCCCCTTTCGATTTCGATCCCCGAACTTACATAGGTACTGTATTACATAGTTATATCCAGTGTAAGTTAATATAAAGCTTGTAAAATAACCATGAATGTAAAATAATTAAGTAAAATCAATGATTTCCTTCAAACTCACATCGTAATCATCGGTTTCCTTCAACACAGGGGGAATGTTCGGGTAAAGTTTTTCAGTTAACGCTTGCACCTATTTTTGAGAAAAAACCTATTTTATCATATGCGCTAGGTGAGTGATGCAACTTCGTCTGCGTCTCATAATAAATAAGCAATATTGGGCATTGGATATGGGATTTACAATTTCTTTGTAGGTTTCGTTATTATTCAAGGCTTTTTTAAAAAAGACTATTAAATAGAGAGATTTTTAAATTCCTTGTGTGTTTGGATGCGTTTCGTCTGTGTGGCTTTGTGAGTTTGTAAATACAGTGTCTCCAAGAACTTTACTAATTATTATTGATGAGTGTATTGATGCCTGTTTTATTAAAATAGTAATATCTATGTTAGCCTGTAGTATATATGTATTTTGGTATGGTTTTATAACAAATGTATGTATTTAATATTAAATTAAAGTAATTACATTAGGATATTGTGAAAGGCAAGCTCTTGCCCTTCCAATACAAGGGGGTGGCACAGCGCGACCGTAGCGGTCTCTGTCGGCCGGATCGAACATGTAATAACCTGAAAACAATCGTTTTTAATAAGAAATCAATGACATTTTTATGAGAACAAATAGGTTCAATTTCCAGTGGTATAAGGGTAGATCGAATAATTGCCATCGCCATCGTCATCATGGGACAACTTATGCTCAAACTACAGTTTTTATACAAAAATTAGTTTTCTAAGCGTTTTTAACATATATATTTTTTTAAAAACATTTACAAAAACATTAATTTAAAAATACAATAAAAAAAACACAGGGCCACTAGAGACGGGGTCTAGGCCCTTTACCCAGCCGGAGAGCGAAAGCTTCTCTAGATGACGGTCGAAGCTTTTCGCTATTAGACCGTGCACAGATACGACCGGAACAATGATGGTCGATTCAACATGCTACATGTTAACATATTATTATTATTATCATGCATCCCTTTAAATTTTACACAATACAATAAGGACGATATTGTTTTCATTAAGTTAAAGTTGTGCAAAATTAAAGTGATGCTGCTTAGGCAAGATTAGACTGAAAAGAAAATAATAAAATATATAAATAAATTAATAAATAATTAAACAATACCTCTCGGAGTTCTAAACAGTGCGACGGCAAAATCTCCTTTTCCCGCAACGAAAACTCCACAGCGCTCTTCACGGAAGAACTCAATGAGCTAAAAATATAATCATTCTAATATTGCCTCTTTCTCTCTCTAAATCGCCATTTTGTC
The DNA here is from genome assembly GCA_030269945.2 of Trilocha varians. Taxonomy (NCBI): domain Eukaryota; kingdom Metazoa; phylum Arthropoda; class Insecta; order Lepidoptera; family Bombycidae; genus Trilocha; species Trilocha varians. Next base: position 12,353,495 of record AP028278.1, on the reverse strand, counting down.
AATATTTAGCGCTATAGGTTGCAGTGAGTATAGTTTTTAAAGAAACGGGCGATCTAAATAATTGGAACGAAGTTCCTTATCGCGCGTTATCGAAAGGCGGCTAGACGGAAATTCTTAAGAAAAAGTTGTCACGGCACTTTTTTTGTTTTAGATGATTATCGCTAGATGGCGCTGTGATCAAAATATTTTATTACAATTCCCTCACTAATTAATCGAAAGAAACTTCGTTCCATCCGGGTGTCCCTTGACACCTCTCAAGTTTACATAATTTTAAGGCAAGCCGATAGGATTTTTTTTATTGCAATAGGTATAGGTAAACAAGTCTACAACCCACCTGACGGTAAGCGGTCACCGTCGCTCATGAACCTCTGCAATGTCAGGACAAAGAGGAACCGTTATCTATCACCTACTATACAGGACTTTTTTAAAACCTCGTTTGAAGAGGGCTTGTATAGGCACTTCGCCACTAATAGGTTGTGGCCCTTCTTCAAATGAGGCTTTAAGAAAGTCCTTTAAAGGTATGTCGTAGGTGCGCAGTGTCCCCTGACATTGCAGAGATTCATGAGCGACGGTAACCACTTACGATCAGGTGGCCCGTTAGCTCGTCTGCCTATGAAATGATGAGGTGATTTTCTCTATACTGCACAAAATGGGAATGAGGTGCTCGTCTCGGGCCATTTCAATTGATACATTTGTTAAAAACAAAAATATTGTAAAACAATATTAAAAAAAAAAGAAACATATTGAATTAAAAGACATGCCCGCTGAGTTTCTTGCGCCGGTTCTTCTCAGGACGGAGGCGTAATGTTAGCGAACTGGTGGTAGAACTATTGATTTTATTTTTGACATTCAAAATGTATGTGTGTCCACATCTAATTTGAAATAAATGATTTGACTTTGACTTTAACCATAAAGTTATTTTTTCATATTATATTTATCCTATTTTATAATCGCTAAAAATGATGCCTGCAGATTTGACAACTTTGCTTTGTTTTTTTTTTAATTATTTCTTTCCTTACCTGAGGTAATAAATCTCCATCCACCACTCCAGTTTGTCTCGGCTTGTATATAACCACTCTACACACACAATTACCAGGAGTGTAGAACTTACGAAGAATCTATGCACAAACAATTATAATACCTATTATTATCATATACAGGGTGGATCTGTAACTTTGGAAAATCTGACGTGGGATGAATGACCTGTCGAAATACAACTTAGAACCATTTTTATTTGAGGACTTGGATAAAAAAAATTCATCATAGTATGGAAGTCCGCAACGATAGTCGTACGTTTTCCATACAATGTCGGAAAAAAAGTTTAACCGATCCAAAAAATAAAAATGGTGCTATGTTGTATTTTGACAGGTCATTCACCCCACGTCAGATTGTCCAAAGTTATAGATCCACCCTGTATATGACAATTTGTGCTAAAATTATCTAAGGTAAAAATTCGTTTGCGTCACCACAAAGGCTGGCTTTAATCAATGCTGTATAAGCACAGATGACAGAAAAATTGTTTTGTTTTATTATACCAAAAACCGCTAAATTTACAGACTTTTTTACTAACATATATTAAACATAAGATAAATGTACCTATTTCCACAAAAACTACAAAAATTGCCACCAAAACACAAAAGATATTCCAAAAAAACAAAAGTAGCATACCAAAATTAACACTGTGAAAAATCGCACCAACCTGTTCAACGCCCAATATCTTGGACTTAGGTTTGAAATGCAGATAGCTATCCTGGTAGAGCTGGTCTCCGCTACATAACACCTGGTCTAGGGTGGAGGAACACCACCGACATACATCTTCAACCCGGGACATGGCCACGGACATTATTGAACATGATAGGGCCTAAGGATATAACAAGAAATAATTTATATTAAAGAAAACTTTTTCAATATATTATAGGATCCTGAATATCATTAAACACGACGATCTTGTTTAGTACAAGAGTTCCTATGACTACCGACTCCAATAGATCAGCGCCATTTTGTCATATTATTGCATTGTCACGCGATATATCTGCGTGCAACCTGGTTGCCAGAATTTTGTTGCCGATCCCAGTTGAGTGGCTAATATTGCTACTTTTCATAAAATAACTGCTATTTTTAGTAAGTTATCTGTTACTTTTCTACATTACCTGATTCCCACGTGATGCCTTAGTGAATTTTCGACAAGACATAGAATGCTGAGCCGATAGATATTGACTACCATCATTTAAAACAAGCCAACCGCTTGTATTACGCTGACCTAGAAACATGGAGGAAAGTATATGTAAGCTATTTGATTTGATACTAATAAATAACGACGTGAAAAAAAAATCATTTTGCATCTTAGACTTGATTTAAAAAAAATCTGATTGAATACTAGTTTTTAAATAGCTACGTCACAAAAATTGGGCTTAAACATCATAAATTGAGATCTAAGCTCAGAATGTGCTCACAGGGTGGATCTGTAACTTTATCTCAATTTTAGTGTGATGAACGACCTGTCGAAATAGTTCTAAGTTGTAGAACCACTATTATTTTTGGAATCAGTAAAACTTTTTGCGATACTATAAGAAAACGTTACAGATCCACTCTGTATTTACGACATTAAACAAAATAAAAGATAAAAAGTGCTTTCATGCAATCACGCTCATTCTAAATTCATCGCAAATGCAGACTGTACCCTCCCATTGTGACGCAGACGAAGTTTCGCCTATCACTTTTATCCATACATTGTTATCTTTACCCTTCAATTTAGCCATAGTTTTATCCCTAAGTTCGGAAGCTCGTTGCGCGTCCAAACAAGTCGCACTGCCGGGTGGATGTTTTCTATCCTTCTCATCGGCGCGACGTTTACTGCCGTCTATATTAACCTGTGGTTTAAAAAATATATTTTATAAATAGTCATATTATGTACTTTCATGAATTGTGAACGGTTCTTACCACGATATTTAATTAATTATAAACAATACACTATGAAAATAACACTCGCCATACATCTTATAAAAAGAACACTCACCTCAAAAATAGAACACTCACCATACACAATGAAAAGATCTCTTGACATACATCTTATAGAAAAAACACTCACCTCTACAATAGAACACTCACCTTGCTAAAGCTTGATCGCATTAAAGGCGGTTGTACTCTCTTACTCTTAGATATCGAATGAACACTCACAGACATGGCGTGTAGTTGAAAATCATATAATAGAATAGTAGCTTTATGTTAGTTGAAAACCTATACCTATCACTGTGTTCACGCTCCTCTTTTAGAGTAGTAGTACAATATTCCAAATTTAAAACTTACTTAAAATAGAAACACACAGTCACAAAATTAGAAATAGTACACGCACCTCTACAGTAGAACACTCACCATACACGTCATAAAAAGAACACTCACCTCTACAATAGAACACTCACCTTGCTAGTAGCAGGCACTAGACCCACACCCGGCTTTGATCGCACTAAAGCCGGTTGTACTCCGCTCTTAGATATCGGATGAACGCTCACAGACATCGCGTATAGTTGAAAATCGTGTCTTAAACGTTCGGTAGCTGGCACGTTTTGTAAGTACCTGCATTATTTGATAGTGAAAAAAATAAATTTCATTTATTCAAGTAGTTAACTAACAATAGTTAACTAGTTAAATCTTTTTCAATTTATGAGATTACCTAACAGGTATCTGCTATGTTTTTAAACCTGTTTTTAAGTCCTGTCCTGTAACAACCCATTACTGCCCACTGCTGAGCTCAGGTCTCCTCCGAAGAGGGGTTAGGCATAGTCCACCACGCTTGCCCAATGCGGGGGACTTCACATATCTTCAAAGGATTTTAGAACCCTTTTCCAATATGCAGTTTTCCTCACGATGTTTTCCTTCACCGTTTATAGCCAGTGGTGTTGTGAAAAATTGCACATAAATCTTATTCATATCAAGATTTAGAGGTACAAGCCGGCCGGTTTTGAACCCGCGATCTCCCGTACGGAAGGCAAGCGCTTCAACCACTCGGCTACCATGACTATACATCAGAATCAGTCCGTAAGTAAATAAACGAGCACAAATATAATAAGATACCTTTTTTCCTCAAAAACTAATATTCAATCAGAACGTTTACGTAGTTATAATGTCATAATCTTTGTAAAATCGTTATTGTAGTGTTCATGGCTATAACTAAATCATAGTTATAGACATTGTCTCGTGCTTATGGTATGGTGGGGGTAACACGTCAGTAATGCGAGAGCCACGGGCGAGAGTAGACGTGTTAACATGCACATATAATAAGTGGTCGACCCAGTGGAGTAGGTACATTATAGGAGTACATAACAGTTATGTCCGACAATTCGTGGTTCAAAGCTTTGATATAACAATAGTTGAGTTTAATTATTAATAAATCTAATTAAACTAACGAGAAAGCCATCATCTTCGCTGATGTAAACGTCATAACGCATGCTGCACCGTCATCCTAAAAAAGAAACCCAAAACCTATAATAAAAACCTTTTTATTACCAAAACTGCTACATAGTAAAGTTTAAAATATTTTACAATAACAATCCTTAGTTCATTAGTACTGTATCCGGCTGGAAGGACCAAGAAATCAAATACTTATGAACTACCTTGTGAAATATAAGTTTAATAAGCAAAATACATTTAACATTTGGTTATCTTCATTAGACGTTAACTTAATAACGTTATTAAAATTATATGGAAGAGCTAAAGAGAACTCAATAGGAAGCCGGTATGACTCAACTTGAACTACAACCTTGCTACTAATTTTATTCATAATCTACTTCAAATTTACATCATCAACTCTCAACCCCGTAGGTCCACAAGCATTTAATAATCAGTACATAACAGTCTACATAATATTTAAAAAGATGACAAAAGGAAGTCGGTATGATTCGACTTGAACTACAACCTCGCCACTAATTTTTACTCATAATCTACTTCAATTTCACCTCAGCATCAACTCTCAACCCCGTAGGTCCACAAGCATGTGGTTCCATCATATAGAATGATGGTGAACCGGCTATTTTCCATACAGCCACCGCGTGGGGAACAGACCATAGAATACCGTGAGTGTGGGACTCGAAAAACTGTTCCAAAGCACACCTGGTATGTCGAGAAAACAAGCTTTTAAGATTCTGGATATCATGTAGCAGCAAACTAGCTAATACAAGTAAAATGAGCCCAAATTTGGTCTATCTTGTTTAGTACAAGAGTTCCTATGACCACTGAATCCATCATCAGATCAGCGCCATTTTGTCATATTATTGTATTGTCACGCGATATACATCTGCGTGCAAAATGTCTGCTCAATCGACAGCGGGAAGTTTGTCAAATTTAGCTTGCAAGATTCCACACGAAGTTACATAGTTAAATCCAGTGCAAGTTGATATAAATTAATTTAATTTACCTGACAGTCATCTCAGTGGGTTCTTTTTGAGCCAATTTTCCAGTAAATGCAGATTGTAAGTCATATCGTACGTAGTTGACGCCCAAAATGAAACGTTTTAGTACCTTGAGAGAAAACAATAATTTAACTGCTATAGGGTCGAAATGACCTCTTAGTAGACGTTTGGTAAAACTGAATACAGTTTAATCTGATATACAGGGTGGATCTATAACCAGCTGAAGCGGGGTGAACGACCCGTGAAATAAAACTTAAAACTACTTTTTTTTGGAAACGGTTTAACTTTTTTTTCTGACTTTGTATTGGTGGACTAAAAAAGAAAGTTTAATCAATTTCAAGCAACTGTGTTGAAGTTGCAGATCCATCCTCTATAATAAATTATGAAAACGATGAGGCTGTAAACTTGTATGAGAATATTTATGATAATATTAATTTTACTTGTAAAGGCAGTAACACATCTTCTCCCGGTCTAAACTCGTAGCCCAAAGAACTGAGAGATGCATTAAACAGCTGTCCAGCTACAACCATTATCTAAAAAACAATCAAAATCATTGAAGAATAAACAATATTAGATAAAAAATACCTTTTCATATATTCTAATTAATTATTGTACGTTTGAAAGCGGAATATGAATCAACAAATATTTCAGACGGAGCGTTTTTGAAGCCAAAGGGCGTTCTAATACGTTCTAATAAACACATAGTGTCCATTAGTTTTACATATTTTCTTTGCGTTTGATTTTAATATTAACAAAGCCTATTTCTTTTATTGACTTATATCGAAAACATTTCGACAACATTATTAATTATTATGAAACAAAACAGAATTAAGAGACTAACTATATCATCTTTACCGGGCAATAACTTTAATATCCGACCGCGTCTCCATTGAAGAGGAGGTAAATTGTCATCTTTTATTAAAACTAAATCATTTATTTTGGGAGGATCAATAACTGAAGTCCATTTAAACCGTTGTTGAAGCGTATGTAAATATTCATTTCTCCATCGTGACCAAAAATGTTGAGACATCTTTTGTAACTGTTGATATCGAGATAAGCGATTTATATTAACATCCGAATAAGGATACTCTGGAAGCGCTACCAGTGGCTGACCAATCACAAAATGTCCGGGAGTCAAGACCTCCAAATCCATTGGATCCGTACTAAGAGGACACAACGGCCGAGAATTTAAAATGGCTTCTATTTTAGTAAAAAGAGTAGTAAGCTCTTCAAAAGTAAGCTTAGTATCACCGATAACTCGCTGTGCGTGAGTCTTTGCAGATTTAACTGTGGATTCAAATATACCGCCGAAATTTGGACTCGCGGGAGCATTAAATAACCATGTTATATTATCTTTAGTAAATTTCTGTTCTATTTCCGAATGATTGTCACGAAGGAATACGTACAACTCCTTTAAGTACTTATCGGTGCCTGTAAAATTGGTGCCACAATCTGACCTTATCAGAGACGGAAGTCCTCTGCGGGACACAAACCGAGTAAAAGCTGCTACAAAAGCATCCACCGAAAGATCGGCCACAACCTCTAAATGAACTGCTTTTGACGCGAGACAGACAAATACGCACAAATAACATTTTTGAATTTTAGCATTTCGTAAGTTACTTGATTTTATGAAATATGGACCCGCAAAATCCGTACCCACGCCGAGGAATGCGCGTACGCCCCTAATACGATCCGGTGGTAAGTCTGCCATATAGGGTTGTTTAGGTTTAGCCCGGGTCCGATAGCACTGAATGCATTTAAATGTTATATGTCTAGTAATTCGTCGAGCCGATACGATCCAGTAATTTCTAGACAAAATAGCCGATAATGTATTTGCACCGACATGGCAATAAATTTGATGATAATGGGTTACTAATAATTCCGTAAATCGTCCTTGTCCAGGTAATAATATAGGATGTCTAGCATCGTATGATAATTCCGAATATTTAATTCTACCGCCGACCCGCACTAAATTATCCTTATCAATAAACAAACTTAACCGCCGCAAATGATTTTTAATAGATTTATTACATTTCAAATTTAAGATCTCTTCTTCAAAATATATTTGTTGGACTCGTCTAATTAAATAAAGTAAAGCATTTCGTCTTTCCGAAACCGAAATATTTCCAATCATTTTGGAATTAGAATTTTTACAATTATTTAAAAATCGTAGTAAATATCCCGTAACATTTATTAATTTATCAAAAGAGCTAAAACGTTCTAAAATATCAAAATCCGAATTTAAAATACCGACATTTACAGACTTTGTCTGTGCACGCAGACCAGGTAATAAATTAGATGGGAACTCTAAATAATTTTTAGGCCAAGTTTCCGAGGGCTGACATAACCACTGCGGATTCCACCACATATCCTGTGTTAACAACGCCGCCGCCGTGGAACCACGGGAAGCCACATCTGCACAATTCATCTCACTGGGCACATGTCGCCAAGTGATACCGATTTTAGAGGAGTTAATTTCAGATACGCGATTTCCTTCGAAAACTTGCAGCTTATGCGCCGGCGTCCGCAGCCATGCTAAGACTATAGTGCTATCGCACCAAGCTGTTACGTCATCAAACCGAATGTTATTCTCCATGCATGATACGACATGGTTTAAAAGCACCGAGAGTAATTTTGCTCCGTTAAGTTCGAGTTTAGGTATCGTGAGTTTTGATTTGAGAGGAGCTACCCTAGATTTTGCCATAAGCAACTGCACGACGCCCGTACCGTCCGCCGCCTCTGCGCGTATGTATACCGCCGCCGAGAATCCTATTGAACTTCCGTCCGAAAAGCCATGTAAGCTATACCGAGCCTTGAAATTGGGCTTTAAACACCGAGGTAAAGATAAATTTTGAAGTTTGGGTAAGTCATCTAAAATTTCACGCCATTGCCGAACTATGTCTGGAGGAGCCGGTGAATCCCAGTCCACCCGTGTGGAGTCAGTTTCATCGCCCTCTGGTCGATTAAATAATAACGACTGAAGAAGTCTCTTTAATGAAAAGATAACAGGACAAATCCAACCTAAAGGGTCGTACAACCGAGCGACTAAAGACAAAATTTTACGTCGTGTTACCGTGCCATCCGTAGGCAAATTAACCGTATATGTAAAACTATCCGAAATCGGATTCCATTGAATACCTAAAACCTTAATTAGTTCAGCCGTGTCGAAACCATCGAACTTCCGAGGAATCTCTAGATGATCCGTTGGAAGACCTTCTAACAATTGTGGTGCGTTACTGGACCACTTTCGTAACTCATAACCTGCAGATCGCATGAGTTGAATCAATTCATTACGAAGCTGTAGGGCATCGTTTAATTGATCCTCGCCACCGCTTAAATCATCTACGTAGCTATTTTTAAGTAGCAACCGAGCAGCACGCGACATCTGTTCATGAGAAACAGGTGGACTGCACTGCGAACCCGAACCGATTGTATTGGTCGCATCGTAAGCGATCTGATGCAAGCAGCGAATAGATACGAAAGGACTAGATTTTAAACCGTAAGTGTTTGTACATAGCTCATAAGTTAACAATGGTTCCGATGGAGATGATCGCCAGAAGATCAGCTGATACCTACGATCTTCAGGATGAATCCATGTTTGTCTAAACATCATTTTTACATCAGTTGTAAAGACTATCCGAGGCCACCGAAAGTTTAAAATGATATCCGTAATGTCACTTTGAAGTCGTTCGCCGCAGTACAAACAATCATTTAACGAAACACCCGAACTTGTTTTCTCACTACCGTTGAAGAAGACTACACGAATTTTAGAAACGTCACCCGATTTTTTAAAAACACCATGATGACCAATATAGTAATGTTCTAATCCGGAATTAAAATCAAAAGATGAAACTTGCATGTGACCGAGTTCTAAATATTCGTTCATGAAATCAACGTACTTTTTACGAAATTCCGGGTTCCGTGACATACGACGTTCTAATGAATAAAATTGTCTTAATGCCTTACTCCGAGAATCTCCTAACAATTTTCTCTCGCACTCCGGCATAAGTGGAAGACGAACCGTATATTTACCGTCCGAACCGCGGGACGTAGTTGTCATAAACAACTGTTCACACTCGACGTCCAAAGGATCCCTAATTTTTGACTGAGGAGGTTCTTCAGTCTTCCAAAATTTTTCTACCGTTTTTAGTAGAGTATTCCCCACAAAATTATTTTCGGTATTATCCGACCGTATTGGACCGAAAATAGCAAAATCAAAAATAGTACCTAATGCATAAGGACCATTTTTGCCGAGATTAATTTTATCACCGTTTAAAATCTTACCTAAAACATCGCAACCGAAAATTATATCTATTTCTTGTAACCGAGAAAGAATACTATCATCCGAATTTAACTTAATATTACCGCAATTTATATTCATATTTTCCGAAATATAAGAAGTAGGTTTCTTTAAAACCACCGCCGTAACCGATAACAATTGATTTGAATGTATGGGTTTAAAATCAATAGTCACTACTGATTGACTATCATTATTATTTATACCACCAATACCTACTAAGGGGACCTTCATAAAATATCGCTGTATATCCAACCGAGTAACTAAATCGTTTCGCACAATTGTAACTTGTGAACCGAGATCTAAAAGAGCACGCGCTTTAATAAAATTGTTACTTCTACTTTTAACTTCAATAATAACCGTAGGTAAGATAACATTATCTAAAAGTTGTGGTGTTGAATTTCCCGAAATATTGTCCATATTATGCGTGCCTTTCGGTATACAGAACGAAACGATTTGATTTGATTGCTATGTAAACTTATTGTTTGCACTATTCAGTCTGTGATGAACCGTCGCGTCACAGTTGTTTGAACGCTCCAAAGGTCTCGAGTAAGTGGAGGGTGATTCCGAGACGCGATGACGTAATACGTCCGACCCTGGAACGCGATTTTCACGAATACCGTCGCGCGATGCAACCATTGCGTTTTGAATAGGACGCGTTATTTGTCGTGCCGAACAAATCAACCGATGATGACCTTTGTGATCACAATTATCACAATGAACGCACACAGTGCAAGATGCTGCACTGTGAGGTCCGAAACACTTAAAACATAGACGATTTTGCATTATCCATTCTTTTCTTTGTAATGAAGTTAATTTGGCGAATTTAAAACATTCTGAAACATTATGATTGTTGGTATTACAATAAAGACATGTTTTTTGATCTGTGTCACGAATTTTTTCTAATGAATGAACCATCCGGGTGCATTTATTATTATCGAATCGAATTTTTTTAGGAAAATTATTTGTATTTTGTTGACTGTTTATCAAATGAAAAGTCGTTTCCGCCGATGCAGTGTCTATCAGACGACATTCATTTTGTAAAAAGTCCAAAAGTTCAGTGAATGTCGGAAAAATGTTATTGTTACCACCATATTTGTTTTCAAATCGCGACTTCTAATCTATAGGTAGCTTAGTTAGACTGATGTGCAGTAACAAATAGCTCCACTCTTTAACTGGAAACTGTAGATTTTCTAAAGCTAGAGAGGATTCTAACAGAGGATTCAAGATTTGAGTACGAAGTCCCTTGCATTTAGTAATAACGGGAAGGTGTAATATCCGAGAAATGTGTGTGTCCGCTAACAACCGTTTATTATCAAAACGTCCGCGTAATATTTGTAATGCCGTATCTAGTGATTCATCTACCATAGGCAAATGATGTATTAAAGCTTTAGGCTCATTCTCAACGTGAGAGAATAGATAGTGGAACTTCTCCGTTTTTGTTATGTCATTCCTGGCAAGTACTAAAGACGAGAACAATGAAATAAAACTAGTCCAGGAGAACAAATCACCGTCGAACACAGATAAATTAATGGTAGGTAGCCGGGCCAATTGACCGCCGTCCGTGGGCTTATGAGCACCTTTTGTAGAAGAATTAGCCACAACTAACGCTTCCAGCTGATTACAACAAATCTCAGCCTCTTTATATTTTCGGCTAAAGTCTTTAAGAGACTTTTGGTCGATTTCTTCAGCCAAAAGTGCCTCGTAGGTGTCACAAAGAGAGCTGTATCTATCGTCTAATTTCCGTAAGCGTGCTAAAATTATATCCAAACTATACTTCTTACTATCCACCATGTCCATGGTGTTAGCAAACCAGTCATAATTAGTATTAAATTTGATGATAACCGATTTAGACATTTTGAACTATTAAAAATAATGTAAGGTTATGAAATATATGTTTACCGATCGAAATGGACTTCCGTTAACCGAATCTAAATCCCAAAATAAATTGCATCCAAAAATTAATAATATATCGGAATTTAAATGTGTTGTGATTAACGGCGGCCGCCTAGAAGAAAGAATATCATCCAGCGAGCATCGGTCCGGCTAGCAGAGGTAAGTCGGATTACTTTATTATTGATATGTATCGGTCGGTGTACACGGTTTTGTAATTAATCCAGATCGAAATTGAGAGGCCCGGATCAACGCCTACAAAAATAATACAGTCCACTTTAAACGCCACACCATATATTTTGGTCCTTCGAGCCGGATGATATTCTTTCTTCTAGGCGGCCGCCGTTAATCACAACACATTTAAATTCCGATATATTATTAATTTTTCCGACGACAAACGATCCGCGTCGCGTCGGTAGCCGAAAGACAATAGAAGATATGACATCTGTCAGTGCTAGGTGTTTGTAATTAAACCTTATTTATCAAAATTGAATATTGCCCGAACACATAGTGTCCATTAGTTTTACATATTTTCTTTGCGTTTGATTTTAATATTAACAAAGCCTATTTCTTTTATTGACTTATATCGAAAACATTTCGACAACATTATTAATTATTATGAAACAAAACAGAATTAAGAGATATATAATGATATAAGGCGAACAAAACCACAATATTTTCAAATTTTTAATACTTATTTTTGTTACTTACTTATATTGATTTTTACACTCTAAATCTAAACTTCAAGTGATATTTTACATATAAATACAAACCTCATCAACGGTTTTTCTAGTCCACAATGGCGGTCGTCTTACGTGAGACATACAAGCAGCCACAATGGCTCCACAAGACGATTGTAATAACGCATCTCTTGTGAACCTGATGTGAAGAATTATATAACTTACTGACAAGTTATTCAGACACTCGCGGTTTTCTATAATACTTTTATGCATTTTAAACGGGTTCTAACCACGATATTTAATCAATTGAGTTGTCTCGATATTTCAACGTTATTGTAAACGTCATGATCACGAGAAAACTGGATACTGCGGGTCGATTTAAGAGCAAACAAATCTGTCTTCCCTCTTTCTCGTTCGTTTTTGGATAGTAAGAAATAAGAAATAAGAAATTTTTATTTAAAACATTTACAACTACCTTACAATTAGAAACTAACAAACTTAAGTGAAAACTAAATAAAATAACAAAGTGAAAAAAAAAAAAAACTTAGAAATTAAAAATAAATAGTAGGAATAATACAGTATAAATTCAACTTCATTATTGCGTGATGAACAAAACAATCATAATATTTTAACAAATGTGGTGGTAGTAAAACATTGGTAAGACCTCCATCTCCCGTGCTAGTTAAAACTGTGTTACAGCAAGATGGGTTCCTCGTCCAACGCAATACAGGTTGTTATTGTGTACATTCATTACACAAACACGTAACTGTCGTCAAGCAGAATGCAACAAAAGGAATGTAGTATATTTAAAAAAATCAGATAATAAGTATATTTTGTTACAAATGAATTAACAGAACATTTTGTTTGAAGCCGATTTATATAGATAATAGATTATAAATACAAATAAAATTATTTTATTTATACTATCATACACTAATAAATGACATAATAACTTACATGATAAATATTATAATATTAGATAAAAATAAAATAATAATATTAATAAAAAAAAGACTTATATACCTACATATAAACGTATTCTGGATATATAATGTATTGTGTTATGTTATAATTTTTAATAAATTTTCTGTTTCATTGTAATCGTGCTCACTAAGATAATTCTCCAAAAATTTACCTAACATATGTTTAGTTTTATTTGTTATTATTGTACTACTATTTATTCTGTTATATATAAGAGGCGCTAAATAATCAAAGAAACTGCGAGCAAAGCTAGTTTTACGCGGCGGAACTTTGTATATATCTCGTGTTTTTCTCTTCAGTGTATTAGCAAAGTGGCATGATACTGAATGTTGCTTCGAGACGATGCACTTGATGAAAAGTTGTCTGACTGTAAGAACACCAAATTCCTCAAACAGTTTAAAAGTAGGATACCTGAAATGCTTAAAATTTAACACTTTTATGATGCTTCTCTGGGTTCTTTCCAATGTTAATAATGTACTTTTTTTTGCACCTCCCCAAGCAGAAATTCCATAATTAATAATTGATTGACAAATAGCGTAATAAACTAATTTACTGATGTTGTCATTTTTGAATTGTCGTATTTTTTTAAAAATTGGTATCAGTTTGCGTATCCTGGTTTTTAAAACATTTATATGCTGTTGCCAATTTAAATTTTTATCTATGAATACCCCTAAATACTTTATGTTGTCAGCTTTAGCAATAGCATTACAATTACAATCAGTTTCCTTGCTTAATGGGCATGTATGTGCTTTTAGAGTGAAATTTGACGAAGGCTGTTGACTATTATATATTGAAAAGGGTATGTATTTTGTCTTTGAAACATTAAGAGTCAGCAAGTTTTGATCCAACCAATGCATAATCCATCGGATGCCACCTTCCGAAAAGCAACGTACTTCGTCCCAAGTCTCACCAGAAAACAAAATCACTGTATCATCAGCGAACGTGACAATTTTGGCATGTGGTAAGATAGCATCGCATAGGTCATCTATATAAATTGTAAATAAAGTGGGACCTAAGACTGAACCCTGCGGTACCCCAAACTTAACCGTAGCACTGTCGCTGAACACATTGCCAATCTTTACCACTTGACTCCTATCAGAAAGATAATCCCTAAATAGGTTTAGAGGGACACCACGAACTCCTACTGATTCTAGCTTGGCCAAAAGCAATGGGACAGAGACAGTATCAAATGCCTTAGTTAAATCAAGAAACATACCAATGCACTTTCGTTTGTGATCCAAATCATCAACAATATGGGATACAACTTTTTCAATAGCATCAGAGGTAGATATATGTTTCCTAAAACCATACTGATTCCTAGATAATATATCAAATTTTGTTAAATAATTAGTCAATCTCGAGTTTAATATCTTTTCCAAAATTTTTGACAAGATTGGTAGCAAAGATATGGGTCGATAATTCGTCAAACTGTCCCTATCCCCCATCTTGTAAATAGGTACAACGACAGATTTTTTCAAATATTTGGGGAAAATACCAGTTGACAGACTAAGATTACAAATGTAAGATATAACATTCACTAATAAGTCAATATTATACTTTATAAAAGATGAAGATATTCCATCCCAGCCAGATGCATTTGTATTTTTTAAAGATGCTACTATATTCCCAATCTCTGTCTCATTAGTGTCAAAAAGTACAAAAGACTGTGTCTCATTTTTTTTACACTTATATGTAGAACACAAGTTGTCTTGGTTGGTCTTGAGTTTGGAAAAAATATCGTTTGCTAGAGTCTCTCCCACATTCACAAAATAATCATTAATTAAATTACACGAGCCTTTGTGACTTTCACTTAAATTCAGTAGATCATCGTTGGAATTATTATTTTTAGATTGGAAACCACAAGTTCGTTTAATAATATTCCAGGTTTCTTTTATATTATTTTTATTTTTGTGAAGTTGAGTGCTTTCGTATTTGACTTTTTGTTGGTGTATAATGTTATTACAGAAGTTTCTGTACCGGATATATGTAATTTCTATATTTTTATCTTTGGGAGACTTTTTGTGCCGTCGATGCAATGTATCCCGGAATCTTATGCAACGGAGGAGACCAGGAGTAATCCAGGGTTGGAGTATTCTTTTTCTATTTGGGGTGTTATAGCTAGTTGTACTCTTTTCAATAACAACAGTTAAAGCATTAGTGAGCAGCTCAGTAGCTTGGTTAGGGTCATTTGAATTCAGTACTGTACTCCAATCTTCTTGCTCAAGCAACTTATAACTTAAATTATAATTTAATTTGTATTTTTTTTCTGGTAACTTAGTTAGTTTAATGTTAGACAGAGATATACTTAAATGCAGCGAACAATGATCAGTCAAAGTAGTATGGCAGACACCTGTCAGAATTTTACAGCGAGATTTAAACAAACAGTGGTCAAGACACTTTAATTGACGTGTGGGTATTACATGACTGGGTAAAAGGCCATGTTCTGCAAGTAAATTCAGATATTCTTCAGATTTCAAATCTAAACTTTTTGGATTAATGTCGATATTTAAATCGCCTACCAAATAAATATTTGTAACATGCTTTAGTTCATCTAGAAGTTTATCTAGCGATGCCAAAAATCGGTTAGTATTAGCAAAAGAGGGTGATCTATATATACAGATGATTGCAACACTTGAATTCAACTGTACCACAAGGCAGTCACCGTCATCCAAGTTTGGTTCGTATACTTTAACATCCGCAGTTCTTTTATGAATGTAAACAACTACACCGCTATTTTGATTGAAATGTTTATGAGTTTGAAAATTAATATAGTTATTTATCGTAGGGACATAATCATATTTTTGTAGCCAGCACTCTGTCAGGACAACCAAATCATAATCGATGCCAATACGTTCTAGAAGCACACAAAGTTCATGGAAATTCTTATTTACACTTCTTATATTTTGCACAAAAATATTGAAAGGATTAATTATATTTGCAGATAAATTTCCAAGGGATTCCGGACTATCAACCAAAAATGATTCACCGACGTCAATATTAAAATCAACGTCGGTAACAACCTGTTCTATTATATTGTTAATCATTAAACGTGTTTATTAAATTAAAGTATAGCGAAAGGAGGTCGATTGATACTCCAGAACGTCGGAGGAGAGAGCACGACTGCAAAAAATTGTAATAAAGTAGATCATTTGAAAGATGATAGCTAAACGTACAATTAAAATAATATGAGACAGTATAATGAAGATGTGTTCTATGTAATATATATTTTATGTATGGTAAAAGAAATATAAAATATAATAAAATAAAATAGTGTAATTGAATAAAAATAGAGAGTAAAATCGAAACACACACGCAACATTACCATGAGAATTTTGGATACTGAACAATGTGGCTTCGTTAGGAACATATAATAACAAAAATAGTAATAATTGTATAACAATGATCCTTACAAGTACTAGTCACATAGTATTATTAACTAAATCATCAATTTGTTCCATAGACTTGACCACAATAGCAGGATCTCCTTCTTTCTTTCTTACTTTCTTATTAGTACCACTGGAACTCGAACTCACATCACGACACACCACACTCACTGTATCTACAAGACTCTCTGAGCATGAACCCGCTAGTGACTGTTGTCGAGACAACTCAATTAATTAAATATCGTGGTAAGAACTCGTTTAAAATGCATGAAAGTATTACTGACAAGTGATAAAATCAGAAATGAGGAGATCCGCAGAAGGACTATAGTAACCGACCTAATATTTAAATGTGAATGTAAGTTTGTTTGTCGCTTTCACGTGAAAACTACTCAACTAATCATCATGAAACTTTGTATATATTTCCATGAAGGTAGTAGTAGCGTAGGAAATCTTATATTTAAAATTCTTGTGTCACAGTTTTCGTTGCCATACTCCTCCGAAACGGCTTGACCGATTTTGATTTTTTTTTTGTGCTCATCCGTTATCTGTGAGAATCGGCCATCATCCATTTTTCATACCCCTAAATGGTAGTTTACCCCTAATTTTTTTTTTTTCGACTCAGACAGCAGCTAGTATTTATATGAAAAATAAAAAAAATATGTTAAGTTTAAAAAAAAAACTCAAAATCTAGCTTCTTCAACGGCATCTAGCCGAACTTGAAATAAATCTATATGTCTACTAACTTGACAAGATCAGGCGGTCTGGTGCCCCTTAGAATAGTTCTGCCTCTAGCAGTCTCAACGTAGGCACTAAGAACCTTCCACTCATATCCTTCATCAGGTACCTTCCCCTGCGGAGTGACCGGACCGGTCTGTTTGGCAATCTCCCAGAAAACTTTTACTGATGTTATACAGAACCTTGATAGAAAAGATTCTCATTATTTTTTTACATTTGTAACATATTTTGTAACAACAAACTACAAACAAAGTATTCCTCAAACTTCGAAGACATTTTTCTACTTTCACATTGATCCTTCGAGCCGGATCGTCAAGTGTGAATCGGAGTCAAGAAAGAAATTATGTAGAAAACTCTGTATGTATAATAATTGTACATGGAATTTACAAATTCAACATTAAGATATTATATTTATGTAGGGCTACTACAACTAAATTTTATAGATAGAATTAAAAAGTTAATTTCGTAACTAATTTGGCACTTCAACTCAATTTACGCCTGAGCGTAAATACAAACGTTCTTGCTAAACCGGACAATTGGTTTTACACACTACCAACCCAATACTTGCTCACTGCTGGGTTCAGGCCTCCTCAAACCTCTTCTGAGAGAGACCAAATACTACGTAAATACAAATAAATATCACTAAAAATTTACTCAAAAACTAACCTGTTAGACCCAGGTCGTTCTAATCCCTCCACATTGCTAACAATAGTACTAGCCAGCTCATCAACATTCGAATATAAAACTAAAGCAGCCGCCCCTCCCGGTGAGGTCCTACCATTAGGACCAACAGCATGGGGCTCCCAGAGACAAAAGGATTTATCATCAGTGGCCTTCCAAATGGCGACACAGTACGATTTGGCGCAAATAATGCCGTGTTTGTACTGAAACAGTTATTTAGAAAGCTTTAAGATCCTGGATATCATGTAGCAGTAGAGTGCTAGCTAATACAAGTAAAACGAGCATCTTCCGAATCTATCAGATCAGCGACATTTTGTCATATTATTGCATTGTCACGCGATATACATCTGTGTGCAAATGTCAACTCAATCAGAATTCGAGAAGTTTGTGAAATTTAGCTTGCAACCACCCGAACTTACATGGTTACGTCCAATGCAAGTTAATATTTGTAAAGCTTGTAAAATAGCAGTGGTTCCAAGTTGTAACTCGACAGGTCATTCACTCACTTCAGCTGACCCAAAGTTACAGATCCACCCTGTATAGCTTATGGCACTAACAACGTAGCTACCATTTTTTTATGGCTTTATTACCACCGCTGGTAAGCCATAGCTACCAATTAGAATTAGATATTAGTTGAACACGCTGTATGTTTGCATTTTGCATTTATTTATTGGATATATCAAGCAAGTGTGGAAATTAATTATTTGTTGTTTGTGTTCTTGTGTTGCTACACATACAGACATAATTGTTATTGCTAGATGTTTCTGCAAAGCCTAATTATTATAAAAGCTAAATACTTCTGTAATAAACTAACATTTTCAAAGAATCTTTTGATAGCCCTCTTCAGATTGAGCACAGCCCCACTCTCACCAGCTTTCAGATCACCACTTACTACATCTTTCTCTACTTCAAGTTTTACCTAAAAAGCGGTTACATTTTACTTTGTGTGTCTGGTAAAAAATTTCTAGATTAAGAATGCATGATAAAAAACAATTGAACAACTGTAAATAAAAATAGAGAGAATAGAGTTTTGAGATCAAAATTAAAAAAAAAACTGTACACTCGAGAGTGCCATTAAAACAAACTAAAAGAAAACAAAAAATCATTTAATAAAATTAGTGACGAAGTGTGAATTAATTTATCTTAAAAGTACGTATTTATTTTAGGAAAATAGGTGACTCCACGATAACCATCACCTTTCATCTAAAATCAGCATCATCCGAATCGGTCCACTTGAACTAAACGTATGCGAGGACAAAGAAAAAAAAATCAGTCTACTTGATAACCTTTTGGAAATTCGGTAAAAAAACAAGATATAAAGACAGTAAAATTATACAGGGTGATTTCCTAGTGAGGGTACATTTTGAAGGTCATGGTAGCTGATGGTTATATACGACCAGTAAAAATATTATTACCAAAGAATATGGCTTAATGCCTTAGTAATCGCAACTTAAAAATATCTAAAATTCTTGCAAAATGATAGTTTTTGACAGTTGATGGGTGTGCCGGAGGTGTGGGGTGCGCGAGATCACTAGAGGTCGTTAGTCAACACTCTTTAAGCCGAAATTGTTTATGTTTGAGGTAGTTTTGTCGAATTTAGATTTAAAAAAATGTAATTTTACCTATTATTTGTAATATTCCGTATTAGAACAGAGTACTCATCACCCTCCTGCAATATGTACCCTCTCTAAATAATCATCCTGTATAACTTTTCACTCACATTAAAATTAGTGACATGAAACTGATCAATGATTTCATCTGGTCGTATTGTCGGTGGTGCACTTGCTCTAGGTAGAGAGAGAGTGTGGACTCTATCACCGTATTTGAGTATACCGTCTATTAGCTGAGGTTTCCAGTGAATGTGAGGTTCAATGTGTTCTACAACTATACCCATTATTGAGTTAGCTGCGTCCTGAAGATATAATTTAAAGATGAAAGTGAGTTATTTCGTTAAAAAATCAAATAAATTCACAATTTAAAAAAGTTACTATAACTAAAAACCGAGTGACGAAATACATTTTCTTAAAAACAAGAAAAATAAATTAAATTTTTCAAAACCAGTAACTTGTTAAGTTATTATCTGTCAAATATTTTTTTTGCAAGTTATAAGTTCGGTATTCTCGCACAGATACTTTTTAAATTATTTCTGAAAAACTACTACTGACCTATTTTGTAGAAGAGTTTTAAAAACAATGCTTTAACCTTCAGAATTACCCTGAAACTCTCCATTAAAAAAATCCAGAAATATTAAGATTACTAAAAATTCCAACAATTAATAAATACGACTTTAACACCATGCACTTTGGCCTCAAGAAAGCTCCAGTGAAAATTCGTAAAAACTCTAAAATTGTCACCTGATGGTCTCTATTCCGATGTTCGAGGAAGTATTCTTCATCTTGCGCCAATCTTCCTCTCACGGAAGCTGAGACTCGGCTGATACGATCCATGTACTTCCCAATACATGTTTCGTCTAATGCCTCAACTAGACTGTCTTCTTCGTCTGATTGGTCAAATTCATGAAATTATTTACTGTAATTTATAATATAAATGCTTGCCTTCCGCACGGATTTTTTTATTACCTAGGCAGACGAGCTACTGAGCCACCTGATCGTAAGCGGTTACCGTCGCTCATGGACCTTTGCATTGCCAGAAGACACTGCGGGGCCTAAACCTACGGCCTACCCTTAAGGACTCTTAAGCCTCGTATGGAGGTAATCATAATTTAAAAAAGATTTTCGTGCATTTTATCACAGCACTACAGGCTGAAAATGGCGAAGGAAAAAAACCTGCATGCTGGGAAAAGGATTTTAAAGTCCGTGTCGATATGCCTTTACAACAAGATTCCACTTAACGTTCAAAGTCTAAATACGCATACATTTTAAAAAAGTTGTGAAAAATCGTTTGTGCAGTAAAGCTTATTATACAATTAGTGATTTTCTAGATGACTGCACACAGTGGGAATGAAGCTTTCGTTTTAGGTCAAATTTGTAACAAAAAATTGTAATATTGAGTTGAAAAGATAACAAAAACAGAAAAATAAAAAAAAAGACATGCCCGCTGAGTTTCTTGCCAGTTCTTCTCAGGACAGTGGCTATTTCTTTTTCCGAACTGGTAGCCTTTTGACATCAACAAGCATGAGAATTTCATTAACGTTGAGAATAAATAATTTCATTTCATTTCATTTCCTTTAAAGATAAGTGCCCACAAGAAATACTACATCACAAAAGAGAATATACCTTCTTCTCCTCCATCGCCAGAATCATCTCTGGCCATCGGTTTCTTTTCTTTTAATACTGAACTTAATTCGTTTTTGACCGTCACCGGATATAGTTTGTATGGTGCTAGACTCTGCTTCCGGTCTAAGCCACCTTGGATAGCTATAAAAATAATTAGTTAATATGGAACTTACAAATGAACATTAAAATAGTATTAAAAAGGTTTTGTTTTCTAGTTTTTATAGGTTTCAAGATTTCTGAGTGATTGGAATTGAAAAATGTTTTTGGAACGAAGTTCCTTATCGCGCGTTATCGAAAGGGCTACACGGAAAAAAATCTTACGAAAAGTTGTCGCGACACTTTTTTGTTTTAGATGATTATCGCTAGATGACGCTGAGATTAAAATCTTTTAAAACACGTTCCTTATTTGTTTTAGATGATTATCGCTAGTTGGCGCTGATAATCTTCCTTAAATAAATAAATAAAAAAAAATTAAAAAAAATGACTATAGCTAATTAATCGAAACTTCGTTCCATGCGGGTGTCCCTTGACACCTCTCTAGTTTTTTTTTAAAGAACTACCTACATATAATTTGTACTACTAACCAAGTTTATCAATGAACTCTCCTGGACTAGCAAATACCATCAGAGCGGCTGCAGATTCAGGAGGAACGAATTCCGGTAAAGGTTCCGGTTGTTCTTCACCCTCTATTTAAAACAAATTAATAAATAGCTGTGGCGACCAATAACAGCGCGCGAGATCCTGAATCGCGGTATCAACATTTGCAGCATTCGGCGCATATATACGACATCTGAAATCTACTACAGTGGGCTTCAACCTGACCACCATACACTACCTCGCCAGCAAGGAAATCTCCCTTTGGTCCACTGATCCCAGCGATCCCACAATGGCCGATGGGGCCATAAAGTCCTTGATCCTTTGCAGACCTTCTACAAAATGGATCAAGGACCTGGTCAGAAGTCACTGGTTGTAGACAGCGCGGGACCGGTCGTTGTGGCGAGGTTTGGGAGAGGCCTATGTCCAGCAGTGGACGTCTATAGGCTGATGATGATGATGATGATGACGAAAGAACTTAAAGTTACAGAATCGACTTTAAAAAAAAGTGTGGAACCTAAGTTGAAATATCACCTTTCATCTGACACCAGAATCATTCAAATCGGTCCACCCAAACTAAAGTTATCGAGGCACAAACATAAAAAACATACAGAATTATATAATCTATAATAATATTATAAAGCTGCAGAGTTTGTTTGTTTGTTTAAACGCGCTAATCTCGGGAACTACTGGTCCGATTTGAAAAAGTCTTTCATTGTTGGAAAGTCTATTTATTGAGGAAGCTTGTAGGCTATCCCTCTGTGACGCAGACGAAGTTGCGCGGGTCACCTAGTTCTAACTATAAACTCTTGGGGTCAGAAACTATCATTATTTATTATTTAGTTTATTTAACCATTATTTTCTTTTGGTTTTACATTAATATGTTAATTAATTAATGATTTAATCTTAATCTCACCTCCTCCAGCGTCTTCTTCATCTTCAGCCTCTTCATCACCACCGCCGTCCTCACCAGCCATCTCATCCTTAATCCTTTGAAGGCGTAGTTCATCACCTACCATTAGCAGAGAGATGTTAAATGATGATATGATGACAGACTTATATTTTTGAAGAATAGCACAAATACTATCAGTGACATAAGGTGTGAAAATCCTGCTTCTAAAGCAAAAATTTTCATCGAAATCGGTTCACTGAGAAAAAAACAGACAAGAACGCCACAAAAACTATCAGTGAAAAAGTTTAAAAATTCGCTACTTTTAAAGAAATTGTAATCATCGAAGTACCCACATTGTTAGTTATTATTTCCTGCAGTTGTTGGAATGAAGTTCCTTATCGCGCGTTATCGAAAGGGGGCTAGACGGAAAAAAATCTTACGAAAAGTTGTCACGACACTTTTTTTGTTTTAGATGATTATCGCTAGATGGCGCTGTGATCAAAATTTTTTAAAACACGTCCCTTATCGCGCGTAACGTTAGAAAAAAAAATTATAAGATACCTTTTAATCGAAAAGAACTTCGTTCTATTCGGGTGTCCCATGACACCTCTCAAGTTTTTTTAGTCAATTTGAACTAGGTTTTAAAAACTAGGTTATAAAACAAAAATAATGGTTAGAAGTAACTATAAAATAAAATAATACAAAGAAAATTGGAAATTTACTCAAACATTGCCCCCCCCCCAAACTTCAAATTACCTTTCTTCACCCTTTGTGAGGTCAGCATTCCTTTCCCAACGGTGGGCGCCGGGTCGAAGGCCACCACTTTACCGTTGTTCGCCATCCATACGCCGAGCTGGTGGTAATCACCTACCAGCAAACTAACCGTCGTCGGTTTCGTATCGTCGTTCCACATCCGGAAGAGAGCGTCTTTTATTTCTGGAATATAATTATATTTTTAGTACAAAAATGGATGTATAGGTAGGCGATAGATAACAGCCACTCATTGCCCTGGCATTGCAGTGATTCATGAGCGACGCTAACCGTTTGCCATCAGGTGGGCCGTAGGCTCGTTTATCTATCACGCAATAAAAAAAAATGTCCAAAGTGTCGGTTTTTTAATAAAAAAGAATCTTCGAAGTCGGTTCATATAGAAAATAAATATACACTAAAACGGATATCAAATTGTGAAATGTTGTCCGTTAACAACTAAAATTTTTACACACTTATCCAAAAGTACTTTTTACAGTACTTATTTAAAAAAAAGAGACCCCATGACAACAATCTATCATATAACACCAGAAAGGTCCAAGTCGATCCAACCTAAAGTTATGAAGAAAACAAACACAGTCTAAGTACCTCCTCCATTTTAAAATTCAGTCAAAAAGGAGAAAGAAGAAGAGATGGTAGTAATGATAGTGAAATTGTATGGTACTAATAATGTGGGTGTATAAAAAGCACTCCCGAAAAGCGAAGACTGGTGGTAGTACTAGTGATACCTGTGATGATTAGTCCGGAAACCGGTCCATTAGACGATATTTTTTTTTTGCAAAAAGCTTAACGTCCCAGGTATCACTTTAGTACTAACCCAACCTTCGTTTTCGGGAGTGGACTTTATACACACTGTATTGACCTATATACGATTTGGAAGTAAACAGAAGTGTAGTTTAACACTAACGCTTCATAGGAGGTTCCGTTTCTTCTTCTTCCAATTC
This sequence comes from Trilocha varians, assembly GCA_030269945.2. Classification (NCBI taxonomy): domain Eukaryota; kingdom Metazoa; phylum Arthropoda; class Insecta; order Lepidoptera; family Bombycidae; genus Trilocha; species Trilocha varians. The sequence goes on along the minus strand of AP028278.1, from coordinate 12,329,006 downwards.
TTCTCCTTCTTCATCTTTATCTCCACCTTCTTCTTCGCCACCCTCCTATTTATAAAATTCAATAACTTGTTTAAGAAATGTTTTCTTATTTTGAGGTCCACCTGTATCTTCAGGAAAACAAATTAGACGAAATAGTTCAACTAGTGATAGATGTAGAGTAAATAACAGTGGCTAGTGTCAAATTCGTAAAGAGAAGTCGATATGAGAAATTTTTCTTCAAGAAAATATAATTTAGGGTTCATTTAATTTACATAAGTCACCCTGATAATCGTGGTGGGGTAGTGGTCGAAGCGCTTCCTTCCGAACGGGAGGTCGCGGGTTCAAATCCGGCCGGCTTGTACCTCTTAAATATAAAAAAGATTTATGTGCAACTTTTCACAACACCACTGGCTAAAAACGGTGAAGGAAAACATCGTGAGGAAACATGCATGTCGGAAAAGGATTCTAAAAATCCTTTGAAGATATGTGAAGTCCCCAATCCGCACTGGGCAAGCGTGGTGGACTATACCTGATCCCTCTACTGAGGAGACCAGCAGTCCACAGTAATGGGTTGCTACAGTATTTAAATAAAAGCTTTAATATTAACCCCAGCCGGTTCATCAGGCAATCTAAAAGGTAATTTCACAGCATCACCCAATTCTATGGAGAATGTGTTCGCTCCCATTTCAAACTTTTCGCATAAATCTTCAACGTTAATCTCTTTTCGACCGGTCTTTTTAACGTGGTTTAAATAATATTCAGCACCGGCATCTAGTAGAAAAAGCTTTTTAATTTCAAGCTTTTAAGATCCTGTTGAATCTTTTTTATTACAATATACAAGGTGATTTTTTAAAGAAGGTACATATTGCAGGAGGGTGATGAGTACTCTGTTCTAATACGGAATATTACAAAAATAGGTAAAATCAATTTTTTTTTTAAATCTAAATTCGACAAAACTACCTCAAACATAAACAATTTCGGTTAAAAGAGTGTTGACTAACGACCTCTAGTGATCTCGCGCACCCCACACCTCCGGCACACCCATCAGCTGTCGAAAAACCATCATTTTGCAAGAATTTTAGATTTTTAAGTTGCGATCACTAAGGCATTAAGCCATATTCTTTGGTAATAATATTTTTACTGGTCGTATATAACCATCAGCTACCATGACCTTCAATATGTACCCTCACTAAGAAATCACCCTGTATATATTTAGCGTATTTAATTTTAACCTAAAGTTAACCAAACAAGATAAATTATAATGTCAATTTGATCGGTTTCTTTTGATAAGTCTGCAAAATGAACTCACCAAGAAAGTTATAAATATGATCTCTATGCATGAACGGTGGAGGTACTGCTTCTGTGGCCGCCGCAAAAGCAGCAGCAGACGGCAATGCCAGTGTGCGACCGGCCATGTCGTCTTCCTGTTAAAAACATTTTATTAGAACGAAGTTCCTTATTGCGCATTATTGAAAGGAAATATTTTTTATATCTTTTAATCGAAAGGGACTTCGTTCTATTCGCGTGTCCCATGACACCTCTCAAGTTTTTTTTAACAAGTAAAATTCAAAATTGTCAAATTTTCCAACTCACCCCGATGCCAACTTTGGTTGCAATTTTCCCTAGAGCAGTATTTTCGCCTCGTGGTCCGCTTAAGACAGCGGCTGTGCCTTTAGATATCCACTCGAAGGCTTTACTCTGTATTAGAAAATATAGCATGTTAGCATGATAGCTTGGATAAATGTGAAGCTATCATTGAAGGCCTTTTTTCAGCTTAATGTGGCTGTATGTATGTGATGGTGGTAATCTAAGATGATGATAAGCTTGATTTCAGTCACTCGACATACACACGGCATATATTACATAAAAAGGATATTCAATTGGAGGAAATCACGGGATCCCGGGTATGTGGGAATTGAACCGCACTAAAACCTCCAACCGCTCACACTCAGCGTCCGAACCCCGGCTGAGGCCAGAACCCAGCACGAGGTTTGGAGGGACGGCGCGACGCGTTACGCGCTCGGCACTCTTTCCCGTCGCTCCGTCCCCATACTCTTACCTCTAGCTTAGTTTCAGGAGCTCCTATAGCCATGTTCATCCTAGTAGCAGTAATAGCCACAGGTGATATGTTGAAGCTATCATCCGACCCGGGAGCAAGGTTAGCCAAGATGGCGTCAGCTAACTCTTTGGCGCCACCGCTCAGTCTGATCAGACAAGCACCAGCTCTTGTTTCTTCAGAAGGAAAACCTAGGTGGATAGGGTTTAGTTATTTAAAAGTATATGAGAGATTCAAAATTAAATGGTTTTAATTTTACTTACATTATTACTTAACGGGTTCTTACCACATTTAGTAATAATGTAAGTGATGTAGATAACCGCGAGGGTTTTAATTTTGTTTATTTTTTAGTCAAAAACTCAGAGGAAAAATATAGCCTTTCAAGGATTGCAGAGGTCCACGAGCGATGTATTTCGTTGGCTCGTCTGCTTTCATGGCAATAAAAAAGTATAATACTGAAGTAACTCTTTTGGGGCACATAATAATATATCTAACGCTCTACTCCAAAACATTGAAAATATTGACACTAATCAAATGTTAGTTAAAATTGTAACAATTGTCTGAAAAGTTTTTGTAGTGATGTTGTAGTAGGTATAGGTAGGTTGCAGAAGAAATTAAGCGGAGAAGCGATGAAACACAGCACAGGACAGGAAACAGTTTATTAGGCAAGGAATAATACAAGCGAAAACATAAAGCACAGCACAAGACCAATAACTAGACCAAGCGTATTGTTTGCAAGTAGTTACGAGCGGCTCGCGAGTAGTCGTGCGACACGGGCTTCGCGGTTGGAGTTAGTGTGCAGACTGGCGGGCTCGGGATGCGCCGGCACACGGGTGACGTGAGCGGTGACGCGAGCCCAAGTGTACGTTTCCATTGTACGATATATATTCCGTATTATAATAATATTATATTTCTCTATCCATTTATTAGCTTATTTTTTACATTATATTTTTAAAAAAACATTACAAAAAAATAAATTTAAAAATACAATATAAAAAACAGAGGGCCACTGCAGGCGGAGTCTACGACCCAAGCCATCAGTGGTCAGGGCTCAAGAGAGAGGAACCTCCTCACAATACGCGCCGTGTCAAGAACGACCGCCTTCTGAATCAGGCCCTTTACCCAGCCGGGGAGCGAAAGCTTCTCTAGATGACGGTCGAAGCTTTTCGCTATTAGACCGTGCACAGATACAACGATCGGAACAATGATGGTCGATTCAACACGCCACATGTCGGTCACCTCGTGGGCCAGGTCCAAATATTTTAGCAGTTTTTCTTTTTCTGCCTTCACAAGGTTCTCGTCATGTGGAATGGTGACATCGATCAACACTGCCCGATGCGCATCCCGATCTATTATCACTATGTCAGGCTTATTAGCAGCAATAGTCCTGTCAGTGATAATAGATCGGTCCCAGTAGAGCGTTACATGACCATTATCGAGAACCGGCTGAGGCCAATACTGGTAATAAGGTACGGCGGCTTCAACAAGGTCGTATTTCAGAGCAAGTTGCTGATGAATGATCTTAGCTACTTGGTTATGTCTGTGCAAGTACTCGCCGTTAGCAAGACGGGAACAACCGGAAACGATATGTCTAATAGACTCTCCCGGACGGTGACATGCCCGACAAATGTCGACCGTCCCATCCTTTAGAATATATTTGCGGTAGTTGTTCGTCATGATAACTTCGTCCATAATTGCTAAGACAAAACCTTCAGTCTCTCCGAAGAGGTTACTGTATCGTAGCCAAGCCACGGAGGCTAACTGATCTACATCAGGACCCGTAAGGGCCCGGTAGAATCGACCGTGTAGTTCCTTGCTCTTCCATACGTCCGTGCGATCCGCCACACTCATCACCTTCGGCGCTCGCCAATTCCCGTTCGCTAAGGATAGCGGAGTGAGTCCTTTATCGACTGCTGCTACATCACGGTACATACCCACATTCACCTTTTGGAAATATTCCCGAAGGTTGTATATCTCTCGGTTGTGCAGATCCTTGGCATTTAACATGCCACGACCCCCACACTTCCGAGGTATATACAGCCTCATAACAGATGAGCGTGGATGGTGCATCCTGTATGCCGTCAACAGTCGCCGAACTTTTCTATCCAGGGCATCCAGTTCTGATTGCGTCCACTTTAGAATGCCAAAGGAGTACGTCAGTACAGGCATGACCCAACCATTGAAGGCTCGGATCTTGTTTCCGCCAGACAAGAGGCTTTTCAAAACCTTTATATTATATTATATTATATTTTATTATTAAAGTTGTAGTACATATATAATTTATGATTTGTATTCGGAAGCGGTTTAATATATTATTCTAGTGTTATATGTAGTAAATTAATATGGGTAAATAAATAATATGTGTAAATATATATTTATGTGGAAATATATAAGTAAGTAGTATGTACATATATAAAAGTGTGTGTGTATATGTGTGAGTAGGCTACATCACTCCCCCCCAGAGACCGTCACTACGGGCGATTAAAATCGGGAAAGTGAACAACGCGACCCGATCGCGTCCTTATGACGTCATCCTGAATTGGATTGTTCCTAACAGGATCAGGGGAGGTGCGGTATTTGATTTGAGGTGAGGATGTATGAATGGGGGTAGCCAATGGATCAAGGGTGGGGTCTGATAGTGTGTAGGCCGGTTTTAGGCGGTCTATAGAAACAGAGACACTTTTCCCTTTGACCAAAATTTTGAAGACCTTCTCGCCGCGTTCCAGTACTTTATAGGGGCCTGAGTACGGTGGCTGCAACGAACCACGTACTGAATCGTCCCGTAAAAATACGTGACTGGATGAGGTCAGAGCTTTAAAGATAAATATTTTATCTCTACTGTGGCGAGCGGCGGGACATGGTCGCAGCTTTGATGTAAAGTGGCGGAGACGAGTGGTGAAATCCGATATATCCGGAAGATGGGGAACCGTGGCCTGGAAAAATTCGCCAGGTAAACGCAGCGGTTCGCCATACACCAACTCGGCGGATGACGCGTTAAGGTCATCCTTGAAGGAACTCCTAATGCCTAACAGCACCAAAGGTAATGAATCTACCCAATTGGAGTCTGCGTGGCACATTATGGCTGCCTTTAACTGTCTGTGGAATCGTTCCACCAACCCGTTACATGCTGGATGGTACGCGGTAGTTTTGCGATGCTTGAATCCAATCGTTTTTCCAAGGTATTGGAAAAGCGAAGATTCAAACTGTCGCCCGCGGTCAGTTACTATATCGGTTGGACATCCAAATCTGGACATCCACGATATCAACGCCTTACCAACAGTTTCAGCGGTAATGTCCGCTAAAGGTGTGACTTCGGGCCAGCGGGTGAAACGATCCACAGCAGTAAAGCAATACCGGTATCCTTGTGACACAGGGAGTGGTCCGATAATATCCACGTGAATAAAGGCAAAACGTGCGCGTGGTAAATCGAAAGTGCCAATTGGGGATGACACGTGGCGATGTACCTTAGCACGTTGGCATGCCAAGCATTGCCGACACCACTCTCGGCAATCTTTGCGCACTCCAGGCCAAACAAACCGTTCTGCGACAAGTTTAGCAGAAGCGGTAGCGCCGGGGTGGCTGAGGCTATGGAGGCTGTCAAAAAGTTGCCTTCTCAATGATTTGGGCACAAAAGGTCTTGGTGTAGGGGTGCTGACGTCACAATAAACTTCGAGTTGAGTGTTTGGAATCCTCAATTTCTCAAGCCGGAGTGAAGACTCCTCTCTCAGAAGTCGAGCTAACTCCGGGTCAGAAGGTTGTGACGAAGCCAGCACATCTAGGTCGACTGGTACCTGCAGTTCTGCGACACGTGACAGTGGGTCGGCAACAACGTTGTCTTTCCCTGGAATGTGTCTAATGTCGGTTGTGAACTGAGATATGAAGTCTAGATGGCGGAACTGACGAGGCGAACAGTTGGCTTTCCTCTCGCTGAAAGCGTAACTGAGTGGCTTATGGTCAGTAAATACGACGAAGTGCCTAGCCTCCAGCATATGGCGAAAGTATTTTATACTTTCGTAAATGGCCAACAGTTCGCGGTCGTACGGGGAGTATTTTTGCTGAGAGGGGCTCAACTTCCGCGAGAAGAAAGCCAAAGGTTCCCAAGCGTTGCCTTTCGATTGCTGTAGGACTGCACCCAATGCCTGGTCCGAGGCATCTGTGACCAGAGCAAGTTCGGCCTGACAGTCCGGGTGTGCCAGTAAAGTGGCATTGGCAAGGCTATCTTTACACCTTTGAAAGGCCTGGAGGGTGTCACCGGTCAAGTCGACAGGTTGCAAGGATTTTACATTTCCTGCTAACAAGGCGTTTAAGGACGCCTGGTGTGAAGCAGAATTAGGCAGAAATCGCCTATAGAAGTTCATCATCCCTAAGAACCTACGCAATTCTCTTATAGTTTTAGGGACGGGAAAATCTGCAATCGCTCTTACCTTTGACTCCAAAGGCTTGGTGCCGGATGGAGAGATTCTATACCCTAGGAAGGTTACCTCAGTCGCGCCGAAGACGCACTTCGATGCATTGAGAACCACACCGTAATCTCTCATGCGACTGAAAATGGTGCGAAGGTGGGTCTCGTGTTCCGCTTCGTCTTTGGAGAAAACTAAAAAATCGTCCAAATAGCAGAAACAGAAGTCTAGACCTCGCGTCATCTCGTCCACGAACCTTTGGAACGTTTGGCCAGCGTTTCGTAACCCGAAGGTCATGAAGGGGAATTCAAATAGGCCAAAGGGAGTCGTGATGGCGGTCTTCTGTATGTCAGCCTCAAAAACGGGGATCTGATTGTAGGCTTTCATCAGATCTATCGTGGAGAAGATAGTACAACCAGAGATCGCATGTGCGAAGTCATGGATATGCTTGATGGGGTACCGGTCTGGGATAGTCCGAGCGTTAAGCATGCGGTAGTCACCGCATGGACGCCAGCCGTTATCCTTCTTAGGAGCTAAGTGTAAGGGAGAAGCCCAGGGACTTTCAGAAGGACGCGCCGTGCCGTTGTTGAGCATGAGTTCGAATTCCTGCCGAGCAATTTTTAGTTTATCGGGTGCGAGTCTACGAGGGGTACATGATATAGGTGGACCTACAGTAGTCCTAATATGATGTACAGTGTTGTGCTTTGGAGTCGTAGGAGTGCCTGAAGGGCGTAAAAGTTCTGGATATTCATTTAAAAGAACGTGAAAACGCGTGTCGCCGAATACCGATACTTTTATTGATTCTACTTTAGCATTAGCAAAAGAAGCATCGGCTGATAAGCTAGTTGTATTATCAATAAGGCGATGACCTCCACAATCTACTATTAAATTATAAAAACTAAGGAAATCAACGCCAATAATAGGTTTGGTTACGTTAGCTACAATAAAGCGCCAAGCAAAATTGCGTCTTAAGCCTAAATTTAAATTTAAATCAATAAAACCATATGTTTCGATGATACTCCCGTTGGCTGCACCGAGTGTGAAGTTGGTCTTAGCTCGACGATCCCGCAGTGAAGAATATGGGTAGACGCACAGGTCACTGCCGGTGTCCACCAGGAACTGTACGTTTGAGCGGCGGTCCGTGACGAAGAGGCGACCTAGAGAAGAAGGGCAGTCGCTCGTCGCCATTAACGAGCGCCCTTGGTGTTTTCCGGTTGATAATCGCACGGCTTGATGCATCGATGAGCTTTAGGACCAAACTTGGCATGATACCAACAAACAGGGTGTTTTTGGTACCTAGACGAAGATCTGCTTCTCTGGTGTGGTGAAAAGTGCCGTTGGGGTTGCCTAGAGCGGCTTTGGCTATTGGAGCAGGCGCGAGTGTGTTCGTCCAGTTTTAAGGTGAGCTGGCGCACCATCCTCTTCAACTCGGCTATCTCATCAGATTGGTTATGGTCGGAAGCCCTGTGGGACGATGTTGTTGCAACAGCAGGCCGTGGAGTCAACTCCTGGATGCGGTCGGCCAAGTCAGCCAGCTGCTCCGAAGAATGTGTTGGTTGAGATGCTAATATGGCCTGTATCTCACGAGGAAGGCGGCTGCTCCATATGGATTGGATGAAATCTTCTGGGGCAGAAGGTCCAGCGAGGTCCTGAAGGTGTCTAAGGAATTCGGACGGCCTTCTGTCGCCAAGTTGTTCATGGGTGAGCAACTGTTTCACCTTCTCTTCTTGTGAAGCCGATAGGCGCTTTATCAACGTCGTTTTAATTTTTGTGTACCTGTCTGTGATAGGAGGTCTAGCGATGATATCCTTCACGATCTTAGAGTGCTGGATGCCCAAATTTTCGATGACCTTGCGATATTTGGTGGAGTCGTCGATGACGTCATGGTACTCAAATTGGTCTTCCAGCAGTGCAAACCAAAGCTCAGGGTCTTCAGGTGAAAATTCCGGGACCTTGATTTTAATTTTTTTTATGTTCGACGTATGTCCAATGGAAACGCGCCCTTTTCGCTTCGGCCGTGTAGTGACATGGCTGCCGTTGCGTGAATCTGCAGTTTTGACCGAATCACTACTATCACTCATTGTTTTACGTGTTCTTTTTTTTTTTCTTTAGGGGTCACCAGTTGTAGTGATGTTGTAGTAGGTATAGGTAGGTTGCAGAAGAAATTAAGCGGAGAAGCGATGAAACACAGCACAGGACAGGAAACAGTTTATTAGGCAAGGAATAATACAAGCGAAAACATAAAGCACAGCACAAGACCAATAACTAGACCAAGCGTATTGTTTGCAAGTAGTTACGAGCGGCTCGCGAGTAGTCGTGCGACACGGGCTTCGCGGTTGGAGTTAGTGTGCAGACTGGCGGGCTCGGGATGCGCCGGCACACGGGTGACGTGAGCGGTGACGCGAGCCCAAGTGTACGTTTCCATTGTACGATATATATTCCGTATTATAATAATATTATATTTTATTATTAAAGTTGTAGTACATATATAATTTATGATTTGTATTCGGAAGCGGTTTAATATATTATTCTAGTGTTATATGTAGTAAATTAATATGGGTAAATAAATAATATGTGTAAATATATATTTATGTGGAAATATATAAGTAAGTAGTATGTACATATATAAAAGTGTGTGTGTATATGTGTGAGTAGGCTACATTTTAATAAACTATTTTGTATTATCTAACCATTATCATCACATCCATGCGGGTCAAATAAATAAATATGGTCATCTCCCTTCCACACCGCCATAGAACCCCCTCTAGCGGTGACCACGCCACAATTGTGTCCTTTGAACAGTTCCTCTAAAGACTGTTTAAGAGAAATCATCCCAGAAGATGGCTCTGGATTTAGTTGACCTAGGAACCGGTGCATTGTTTAAACCAAAGTGCATGTTTAGAAAGTCGAATATACCAACCTGTTTAAGTGCTATTTTAATTTAGACGATTAAATCTGTGATTTTTTTACTATACTACTATAATAAAGTGGAAAGATTTGTATTTTATATAAATATATTTGCAATGAATTAACTCAAAAACTACTGTGTCGATTTCAAAAGTTCTTTCACCATTGGAAAACTAGAGTAAAATGCTATATTTTGTAATATACAAAATCCTATGTCGAAATGTGTGTGAACCAAGAATTTGTAATTTATCTTACCATTGTACATACTATCCAAGACTTCAGTTTCAATACAGTCGTAATCTGTAATCTGCAACAACAACCGTAATATTACGTTTAAATTATATTACATGATACTCTGTGCAGATTTATGAGTAAACAAATCTGTAACTTCTCGTTCGCTTTTGGGTAACACTGGAACTCAAAATCACATCACCACTCAAGACAAGAATATTGAGACCACTGAAATATCGTGGTAAGAACCCGTTTAATGCATGAAATTAATGTAGAAAACCGCGAGTATTTGAATAAGGTTCAGAACTTACCTTAAACCTATTAACCACGTGTGCCGCAGACAACATTCCAGTAGGAGGAGGTTCCTCTTCCTCATCGACTTCCTCGTCAACATTCACAGCGTTTAGATCGACGCCCATCTTCTCTAGATGTTCCATTGTGTTTTGGTATAACACATCGCCTCGAATCAGGACCTTTACGAAATTAAAGAATTTATAAAATGATGATGGTCTATAAATGCTTGCGTGAAAATCCTCTAAATCTTAATAAAAGCTCGCTGCAGTGGCGAATTGTCAATTTAGTACAGAGAGTTTCTCACTAAAATTTAGGTTAGTTTTCATTGAAATAAAATAAGCTACCCTGAAACACTCCGTGGTATGTCTTGATAATATTAAATCGAAAGGGAAGCCGATAGGAATGGAGTTCTACACAACTTTCGCCATTACCAGCGATGATAAGGATGTATAAGGTGTGTCTGGACATCTACGGATGATGAAATTCACAGTGTATAAGTACGTGAGTGTGTATGTCTGTTTGTGTGTTTATACCAAGTGTCGTTTATAAATGACTACAATAATACTTCGTCAACATCATCCGGGGTCCAGTCATCAGGGTTAACAACATTCGTCATAGCAATGGCGGCTATAGATGTAGGCGTTGCTTGTTTGTTGCGATGCTCTTCGGGGAATCTCACATCGCCTTCGTGGAAGTGACCCTTGATCACCCAGCGGCCTGGGGCCACCGCTGAAAGTATTTAAAGTTACAAAATCCAAGAAATTACACCCAATTAATAGTTAATTGTCAAATAGGTAAGCTATACAATATTATTCAAAACCGTTAAATCCTTCACATAGCCAATCTGAAAACGGCTTAACCGAGTTGGCTAATTTTTATATTAAAATATTCGTAGAGGCTTAGGAATGGTTAATACGGTGAGAAAATACACGTGAACACTTATTTTTTCCGTTTCAAGTGACGCAGACGAAGTTGCGCGAGCCAGCTAACAGTGTATTATCAGTTTAATTGGAAATTTTAGTGCGGTTCAACTAGACAAATTCTTTGGTCCTTCGAGCCGGATCTAACCTAAAACCCTAAATACTAACGCGTCAACTTGTTAACGGGCGGTGGTATAGCGTCCCTCTGAAACACCTTGATGTCCGATATACTGAATGCGCCCCGCTTCTTGTCGCCTGCGCTTTCAGTCAGTATTTCACAGAGGCGACTGACGCGTGTGAAGTAGAGGAGGCACGCTTTGCCGTCTTCGCGTAGACCGACCTTTAATAGGTTGTATTTTTTGTTTGAGAAATAGGGTGCTTTGCACAGACAGATTCAGTCGTAACTTATAATAAAATAATTATAAATTTAAATAAAATTACTTATATGTATTATGAAAAAGAAAGACACCTGCTGAGTTTGCCAGTCTATTTAGGACGAAGGCGAAACTCGTGATGTATGTGTCCATATTAGGTTTGAAATTTGAAACAAGGTATATTTAATTTTTTTTCGAGAAAGCAACTTTTTTTTAATTTTTATTGTGTGATAGATAAAGGAGCCTACGGCCCACCTGACGGTAAGCGGTCACCGTCACTCATGAACCTCTGCAATGCCAGGGCAATGAGGAGCTGTTATCTATCGCCTACCGATACAGGACTTTTCTCAAACCTCGTTTAAAGAGGGACATGTCTAAAAACTATTTTTAGACTCAATTCAAAGGGGACCATTTTCCATTACATGTCACAGTTTTTTCTTAACAAGACACATTTTTTAAACTTGAAATTCTATCTTCGTATCTAGTCGATGCACTCTACACTAACCTTGTGCCCGTATTTATCAGCCGGCCAGGGATGATAGATATAATATCTGCCACCCTCGTTCCAAATAGCCACTTCGAATTCACCGGGAATCTATAAATACAAAGGAATATTAAATTTTACTACAAAAATTATCATTTAGAGCTTGTAGTCATTTCACTGCATAGTATAAAACAAAGTCTTATCACGCTGTCTGTCTTTATGTGTAATTATATCTCTAAAACTACGCAACGGATTGTGATGCGGTTGTAATAGATGTCGTGATTCAAGAGGAAGGTTTATGTGTATAATACATGCATGATATAGCAGAGAAACACTCATCATTTAAGAGGCCTAATGATACTATTTTGCCACATTTTCGCAACTATTATATTATTTTCGTATACAGGGTGTTAAAATCCGATGAAACAATATTTTCACAGCAAATAGTATACTTGATGTAGAAGCCATCCACCAAGTCTGGGTTTTCTAGGCATAATATATCATAAGTATACTAATCAAAACTACGTGTTAATTTGTACAGGATCAACCCTACAGTACTGACCTACACCAACAGCTAAAGAGTTAAGCCGGCTAGTCACCTCCTGTATCATAGAACATTGTAATAATTCACGGGACAAAAATCACATTCTAAACTGGATACATGCTCCTGTGTGCGTGAAAATAGATATAGCACGCTAAATGTAGGTCAGGATAGGGTTGTCAAACATAATACAAAATAATAATTTTACAACTTTGTTTCGGAAAATAAAGTAACTATCTCCGTTTCGAAAGTATGTGTATATGATTTGATACGTGATGTAGATTAAGCCCTTAACGTATTGGTACAAACTGACCTGTAATAATCCAGTGTCAGATTCCTTGAAGAAAGTCTCAATTCCTCTGCACAAGTCTAATACTTTAGGATTTGATGATATCACTTTACCCCATACTGCTATGCCTTTTTCCTACAAAAAATATACTCACATTATAAAAGAGGTAGTCCTGATGTTTGTCTTAGATAATCTTTAAATACAGGGTGTAAAACAACCACACTTGAAAACGAAAACTGGTAGTACTAGTGATACCCGTTCTAATAAAAATGGAAACCGGTACATATGGACGATTTTTTTTTATTTTACCCATTTTAACGCTCATTCACATAATATTAAAGCTAAATAAAACACAATTTTGAAACTTTTTTTAGGAATTTTTGGCTCCATCGGCCATCTGTTCTTCGCGCAATATGTCCTACCCATTGCCACTTCAAAGACGAAATTCTGGCTTTGTCGATTATTTTGGTCCTTCTGAGAAGGATCTTGGAACCCTTGCTGTAAACTAAACTTACTTTATGTTTATATTCCTTGTCTCTAATAGCGAAATTATCTTTCAATTCGCCTAAAACCAACTGTCTTATCGGTCCACCTCTTTCTAGTAGAGATTCCTGTCAATTAAATAAACTTTTTATTACGAAAAGCATAGTAAAAAACTACCAGACAGATCTTTAAATGTTATGAAATAATGTTTAAAGCGTCTGCTGCCTAACACAAATCATGATTATTTTACGAATCATCGAAATCGGTTCACGCAAACTAAAGTTATCAAGGAACAAAAATAAAATAAAGAGTAAAAATCATAGAGGAATTGGAGAGATTAAAAAATGTAAACAAGACAAGTTTTAGAACTGTGCTCGATTTCGGCTCATGCCACAGACTTGGCAAAGGTAAACAATCCAAATTTGGATGTCGATCCTAATTAAGTGGTTAAGTGATGTAGAGGACCGCGAAAAATTCTATAATTTTTTTTACCCTATAAATGTTATATCCCAGGTCCAGAGTCTCATCAATAATATCTCCATTCCAGGCTCTTGCCCTGAATCGCCTGAGCATGGCCAAAGCAGCCACACAACAAGCTACACCAGTGTAAGTTTTAAACGTTTGGTATCTAAGAATAAATAATAGATAGATATATAGAAAATTCTTTAACTATAATATACAAATCAAATCAATTTCTACAAATGAATCGCAAAATGTGTTGCTAAGCGCATAATTTAACTACGCCTGGACCAATTTGGCCAACAGTTTTTTTTGAATGGTCGCTGAAGTTCAAAGATGGTTTTTACGGCGAGAAATCTAATAATTTAAATTTTTATTTTATTTTGAATACGGAGTAGACCTGAGCTCAGCAGTGGGCAGTAATGGGTTGTTACAGTACAGTACAAGCTTTTAACATCCTGGGATATCATCAGTAGTAGAGTGCTAGCTAATACAAGTTAAATGAGCCCAAACACGACGGGTCTATCTTATTTAGCACAAGAGTTCCTATGACATTCCGACTCCATCATCAGATCAGCGCCATTTTGTCATATTGACATTGTCACGCAATATATATGCGTTCGAAATATCAGCTCAATCGGAAACCGGGAAGTTTGTCAAATTTAGCTTGCATGATTCCACCCGCACTTACAGTTTCATGGTGTTTTACATCCAGTGCAATCTAATATAAAGCTTGTAAAATTGAATCGCAAAATATAGATAGATTTTAGATTAAATCACTAACCTAAAACTAGCCATATGTCTAGTGCCTCTTAAAATCCATTTCTCAACATCTAATTGTTGGTATTGTGAATGATAATTTTTATCGGCAATTTCTACAGGACTGTGCAGTACTGTTTCAGATTTAGGACGGGGAAGCATGTCATCTCTAGAAGAAAAGTCAACAATTTTTTACTTTTTTGTGTTAAATATAAATTTAGAAAAGTATACAGGGTGGACCTATAACTTTTTGCCAGCAGTCCTGTATCGGTAGGCGATAGATAACGGCCCCTCATTGCCCTGGCATTGCAGAGGTTCATGAGCGACGGTGACTGCTTACCATCAGGCGGGCCGTAGGCTCGTTTATCTGTCGCGCAATAAAAAAAAAAGCTGAAATAGACTGAATGATCTGTCAAATACATAGAACCACTTTTGTTTTTGGGATCGGTTACTTTTTTTTAATGTACATGGAAGCTTGTAATGATAATACACACATCATAGGATTTTCCAAAAATAAAAGTGGTTCTAAGTTGTTTTTCGACAGGTTATAGACCTCACATCAGCTGCCACAATTTTAAAGATCCACCCTGTATATTTGCTGCTTATTAGACAGTGAAATAAATATACGATACAATATATCTTATTTAAGTAGTCCTTTAAGTCTCGTATACTAATATTTAACGGCCCACCAATACCTTGACGTTATAAAGGCTCATGGGTGCCGGTGACCATTTACCATCAGATTGGCCGTACCTTTGTTCTATGTTTATCTATCATACAAAAGAAAAAAATACAGTAAAATCATCATCATAAAAAAAATTCACTGGTGCATTTCTCAAGCCGTAAGGCATATCAAGGAACTCGTATAGACCAAATTGTTCGAACCTTCCGTAAAAATGTCCGTCAGCGCTAGGACAGTATAGGAAGAAGTCTTCACCCCTCATAGACATTATTTGATCTTGAGTCATAGCTGCTGGGGCTCTTTCAGGGGCTATTGGTAGTTGAGGTGGTGGCTAAAGAAAGAGGGTAATTATGAAATTAGAAATTCTTTTAGATTTTTTTTATTTGGGTATACTTGATAATGTTGACTATTAAATGATTTTGTTTTCTTTAATTTTTTTAAACTTTATAGCAACAATATTTTCTAGTTTCTTTAAATGAAAGTATTTAGAAATGCTATGTTTTTTAAATTTAAACAAATCACCTCTTTAGGACTTTTTTGGTAGAAATCTCGAACTTTCTTTTTCGAAGTTGCTCTTGATGTTGCTATACTAACTGCACTCAGAGAGCATTGCGGATATTTACCCTGGAATAAATATAAATGTTCATGTTGAGTTCCTTATCTTGTACCAGCTTGCATGATATTTGAACCATTTGGAAACCTGTCGAAATTGTCCACCTCACTACAACTCGAAACTGACCGAAATTAACGTTTGTCTAACTATATTATTATTGTCATTAGCCCTTGACGTTGAGTGCTGGACACCCCAAACTTCGTCACAACGACCGGTCCTGCATTTGCCGTAACCAGGTCGTCGGTCCTTACCAGTTCGTAGCTACTAAGAATATTTGACCTCATCGAATGAAATACCAGCTTTGTACCATAATGCAGCATTATGTAGTTGCTTTTTTTATATCACATTACTATTGTTAATAAGGCTGTAAGTTTTCCGTGAATAAATAAATAAAATAAAACTTTATCCTTTAGTGTTCTATGGTAGCAGTCAATAAATGTATTTTTTCCTGCCTCTGCAATGTCAGACACTACTCGTATCTATCGTCTGCCTACAATAAAAAAAATGGACAAAATTGAAAGTTTTACTTTAATCTAATTACCTCATTCCGTTTCTTCTCAATCAAGGCATTAACATTGATATTATCCCACTCGCTTCGACAGTGTATTTTCAGCGCTTTCAGATCCAACTCAAATGTCGGTTCTCTAAGTAATTGCTCTTTTTGTACTACCTGCATTTAACAAGCAAGTGAATTTAACACGGAATTGGGTGAAAGTGGAGAAAAATCAACAGTTGGATAGAAATGTTTAGTTTAATATGTTTGTGATAAGCGAAAAAGAGTAAAATAAATTCTAATAAAATTCATTTACTCATAGTTTTTGTGAAAATCAACAAAAAACTATATAAAAGAAAAAATAAAGTTATAAAGGCAAATGTGCAGCAGCGCGAAACAAATTCACACCCAAAACTATTTTTCTAAAATACGATTAAAAAAAAAAAAACAAATATTTCAAAGTTTCTAAAAATATTTTTAACATACCTCAACATTAGTCAAAGTTATTCCCGGTTTAGGGGTGCCCTTTTTGGCAGAATCCAAATCGCCGTAGTTCGTCAAGAAATCAAGTACAAATGACGAAACTCCGGCGTAACGCAAAAAAGCACCCGCACCGAATCTAAAAGTAAAAAAAAGTGGCGTAGCATCTATACAACTCCATTCCCATGGCTCTACCTGGCTTTGGCTTTTTTTTCACATACTAAACCACTATATTATTAAGGGTGTAATTGTTCGCGTTCTCGACCTCTTACGTCAGTTTTTCAGATTACCCTGCTCCCCTGCTGGTTTTAGTTTTCGGAGATTATTCTATGTACATCTCTGGGTTCTGCGTGTTGGTTGTGTGTGTGTTTGCTGTGTGTGATAATTGAGAGCTAAACCACCGTATTATTATATTTATTATATTCACACACAAAAATATAACTATTACCTTTTATTAAACTTCTAGTGTTAAACTTAAATATATCCGGCTCGAAGGACCACAAACCAATTATTCTTCACTTTTACACTACTATTTATAATATCAAATTTTATTATTTGTCGTTTTATACTAACAATTTATTAGGAACCCCTCTCTCATCCAACATGTGAGGGTCGAAGATGTAGCAGATAGTTTTGATAGGTCCACCACCCTCGGGCAGCTCGCTCCATATTAGGAAGTGACGGTCACCACCGACGGTCAAAATCATCATGTATGCTGTACCGGCGCGTTTTTCCATCATACTGAAGAAATTATTGTTATCAGAAGTTTGTGGTACAAAGTAGGGATGTAACGAATATTCGCATTCACAAATAAACATGCTTATTTTATGCGAATATTTTGACAAAAGTTGTGTTAATGTTGCTTTTAAAGAGAATCATATTAAGCCAAAAGAAAGACCTCTACTTGCTCTTTAAAACGGGACCAAACTCGATGGGTCTTAAAAGCTCAATAGTCGCATTCGCATTCGCGAATATCAAATTGATATTCGCAACATCCCTAGTACACAGTAGAGATGCGACGAATATTTGTGTTCGCAATGCATGCTATACGAATGTTTTGGTAAAATTAGGTGGATGCGGATAGGAAAACATCGTGAGAAAACCTGCATATAGACATAGACATATATATTCTTTATTTGTGAAGAAAAAAAAGAAACGTACAAAGATACAAAACACAAAAAAAATAAGAGACAATTGCGAGTAATTTCTCTTTCACCACAAATCAGCTGCGACTCAGCATAAAGCTGAACATTGACACATACCAGCAGCAGCATACCATATCGGATAAAGGGTTCGAAAAAACCTTTGAAGATATGTGAAGTCCCCAATCCGCACTGGGCAAGCGTGGTGGACTATGCCTAATCCCTCTTCTGAGGAGACCTGAGCCCAACAGTGGGCAGTAATGGGTTGCACAAATACAGATACAGGGTGGATGCTGCGTGGATGTAGAGAGAATCAAAAATGATATGAGAATGTAAAGAGGGTAAAACTTATGGTCTATCCTTAAAAATGAGCCCAAACTCGATGGTGTCACGACCTTTCGTTTGAAGTTAATTTGTGGGACGTACTGAGAAAACCCAGCAACGTCGTATTTCGTCAAAGGTTTTTAAAAGTAGACTAACGTCATCAAATCCGGTTCAGCCTGTATATTATCAGGGTGTTTAGCCAACAATCCTTTGTCGACTTGCTCCAATTTGACGGTATATTTTGTGTCGTAGAAAAAGAAAGATGTTAGTAATTGATTTAATTGAAGTTGCGGTTTTCCTGTCAATAAAGATTATTTTTAAATAACTAGTGATGTTTCTGTTAATTGCATATTTGACTGACGAATATTTCTAATTTAAATTGCATTTTACCCCCTCCGCACACGGAGCTACTCAAAAGTAACTAATTACAAACTCAAATTACTAACGAGTTTCTTTCGAGTCACCGCCCATACATTGTCATACAGCTTCGCACACGACGCTACTAGTCACTAACCAGTTACTAACGCATTGGCAACTAATCGCGCGCGACGCGTCGTGTCAGTCGCCAAGCTACTAGGTTACCCGAGTTTACTGCACAGATCAGAAAGTACAGATGCGACAGCGAAAGCCATTGAAGTTGTGTAATGTTTTTTTTAATGTTTGTTTTAATTGAAATGAATTTAATTTGCAGTCTAGGTATTTTAGGCCTCAACTACTGCAATTAACAAAAAAAAACAGCTCGAGAATGGAAATATTTGTATAAAACTTTGAAAAAAATGTTCCTCATTAAAAATAGAAGGAAAAGTAATGCTTACCCATCTCTCTTTACAGAGAACGAAATTATTACAGGAATCTCAAAAAACCCTTCTAATTTGGCAAGTAAGTCCTACAGTAAAAGGCCTTGAAATAAACCTAGTCTACAACCCATGAAAACATCTAGACTGCAAATTAAATTTATTTAAATTAAAACAAACATTAAAAAATCATTACACAACTTCAATCGCTTTCGCTGTCGCATCTGTACTAGTTTCTGATCTGTGACAGGAGTGACTGAAACCTTGCAATTTGAGTAGCGTCGTGTGCGAAATACAGTTTGTAACTAGTTTGTAATTCTAATCACTAACTAATTCCGTCACATTTGAGTAGCTCCATGTGCCTTAGACTGCCTACTGACCAATTCTACTACCATAAATTCCATCTCCGAATTTCTACTGACTATTTTTTTATCCAATTATATCTTCAACAGACTACTGACGAATTTTTCTACTTTAAATTGCATTTCCGACTGCCTACTGACGACGTTTTCTACCATCAATTGCATCTTCAACAGACTACGGACGAATTTTTCTACATTAAATTGTATTTCCGACTTTCTACTGACGACGTTTTCTACCATCAATTGCATCTTCAACAGACTACTGACGAATTATTCTACTTTAAATTGCATTTCCGACTGCCTACTGACGACGTTTTCTACCATCAATTGCATCTTCAACAGACTACTGACGAATTATTCTACCATCAATTGTATTTTCAACTGACTTAATTTAAATGACCAATTCTACATTACTATTTTCACTATTTTGTTTTTCTTCGCTTAACAGGCAAAATAGCTAACAGACCACCCGATAAAACGTGGTTACTATCGCTCATGGACATCTGCAATGTCATGGGACACTACTGACACTGCTGACGATTTTCTCTACCTTTCGACTGACTTATATCCAGCAGTGGACGTCTATAATCTGATGATGATTCTACCACAAACCTTTATAACACTTCATAGCCAGCATACACTGATGATAATATCTATCTGCCGCCATGATGACGTCATCAACATCGTATCTAGACAGATATTTAGTCGGTTTTTCGTCTAATAAAGCTCTACATACAACAGCTATGCAACCTGTTTGAGAACCTGAAATTTGATGAAAGTGATGAAAATGATGATAGTGATGAAAATGATAAAAGTGATGATAGTGATGAAAGTGATGACGATGACAATGACAATTACAATGACGATGACGATGATCGAGTGTAAATAACGAACCACAGGCAGTAGATGAGTATCTTTTAGAGTTACATCCGATATGTCCTTGTAACATCATTTTATTCTTTTCAACTTGAGTGAAGTTGTGCCAGATCTGAAACACAGCACAGAGAATGTTTATTATATGGATGCGCTTCCATTTTTTCAAGGGCAGCACAAAGACATGTCATATCTTTATCACATAACATAATACATAAAATAACTGCTTTCTAACAAAAAAACACTTTTTTCGGTAACAATGCAAAATTTAACTAGGTTTCAAGCCATTTTTTGAATTCCATTTCAAATAGCGCGACAACGACATAGAGTGTCATGGCGCAACCAGAACGTGAATTTCATATTGTTTACCTAATCGTGACGTCATCCGATATAGTTGGCGTTTCAGTCAAAAGGGCCGATTGTAGTATTGTAATGTTTTAATTTATAAAAATCTTATTAATCTCAAATTTTAATTAAAACCAAATCAGTGTTTTGATTTCTTTTATTATGTAGTTTCCTACAATATCATTAAATTCTAGAATATATTATTATACTGTCGTCATGCCTATCTATACTTCTACACTAATATTATAAAGAGGAAAGGTTTGATTGTTTGTTTGTCTCGAATAGGCTCCAAAACTACTGGTTTGATTTCAAAAAATATTTTAGATTTGGAAAGCTTATTTGTCAAACGCTATCGAATATATTGTTTCCTTTAGCGACGCAGAAGAAGTTGCGCGGGTCAGCTAATTAACATAAGAGATAAACATACCTTTTTCAGCTTGGCACCCTCATATAAAGGTTTTGTCAATTCTTCAGCTGGTATTCTTTGTAACTTTGGCCTTGGTCTCCGACGCCTTCGATAAGGTGGAACCCATTTCTTTAGGGTCAATTCCGGTAGATCTATAGCCTGAAAATTGTATGTAAATTAGCTCAAATTCAATTTCAGTTGGTAAAATAATTGCAATAAAATATTCTAGAAGATCCAGTACCGTCTATATAGCACTTTTAATAGGGGTGACGGCTTCAGATTATCGAGTATGTGGAATCCAGTGCTAAACACAACAGTCACTCGCGGGTTCATGCTCAGAGAGTCTTGTAGATACAGTGAGTGTGGTGTGTCGTGATGTGAGTTCGAGTTCCAGTGGTACTACCCAAAAGCGAACGAGAAAGAGGGTAGACAGATTTGCTTGCTCTTAAATCGCCCCCAGTATCCAGTCTTCTCGTGATCATGACGTTTGCAACCACGAAATATCGAGACAACTCAAGTAGTTAAATATTGTGGTAAGAACCCGTTCACAATGCGTGAAAGTACTACATTTAATTATTAGATAAATAAAATTATAAATAAATAACTTTTTAAATGCCAGATTAGAAATGAATGAAGAAATAAAAGCTATTATTACGCCGACCACATTTGAATGGGATAAGGTTAAGATAAAGAAAGAGATAATTTTCTTACAATGCGAGGTCGTCTTTTAGGTCCTTTAGGAGGTCTCCAAGGTCTTGTAGTAATGTCTACTTTGGTAATCTCAGGCCATTTCCGTTTAAAACGTAACTTTCTCATCAGAGCTCTGTATTCTGCCTCTCTGCAAAGATTCCTATGTCATTGTCAGACATAAAAGCCGAAATTGGTATATTTTTGACTTCCCAAATGGAGTCTGAATTTTTTTATGTTTGTTCCTCGCTAACTTTAGTTTGCGTGGATCAATTTGAATGATTCTGGTTTCAGATGAAAGGTGATGGCTGAACTTAGGTCCCATTGTTTTTTTTTAAAGATTGAACAACTACTTTAGGATCTGTGTTTAAAATTATTTTAACGGACAAAATTTCAAGATTTGCAGTGCTTTTTTGCGTGGATTTCATTTTTAAGATGAACCGATTTCAATTTTTCCTTTTTTTGTTAGAAAGAGAAAGACATAAAAATCATATAACATTTGATAAAGATTTTTTTTTGCCACGCTGGCTGAAGATCTAACGGCCCACCTGATCGTAAGCGGTTACCGTCGCTCATGGACCTCTGCAATGCCAGGGGACACTGTGAGACCACTACCTACGGCCTACCCTTAAGGACTCTCTTCAAGCCTCGTTTGAAGAAGGACAAGTCATAGCGCTCGGGAAACACCGAAGAAGGGAGCTCATTCCATAGTCGGATGGTACGTGGTAAAAAAGTATTCTTGAAACGGACCGTATTCTTGATCTGACTAGTTTTTGTGCTATGCTTAAGAAATGGAAGTCGGTCGTTTTCATTTTTATAAAAACATTAGTTTGGCAACAGATGACTTACTCTCTAGCAATCTGTGAAGGTGTTTTCGGTATTTCTTCAGGCTCCGGAATTTCTTCTTTACCTTTCTTTTTGTCATCCTTTTTCTTTTCTGGAGGAGCATCGCCGCCTGCTGGTGCTCTAAAAAGAAAATATACTTTTTTAATACAAGCTTTTAAGATCCTGGATATCATGTATCAGTAGAGTGCTAGCTAAAACAAGTAAAACGAGCCCAAACACGACGGGTCTATCTTGTTTAGTTTTTTTTTTTTTTTTTTTAGTTGGAGGAAATCACCGGATCCCCGCCCGGGGTATGTGGGAGTTGAACCTCACTAAAACCTCCAACCGCTCACACTCAGCGTCCGAACCCCGGCTGAGGCCAGAACCCAGCACGGGGTTTTGAGGGACGGGGCGACGCGTTACGCCATCGGCATTCTTTCCCGTCACTCCGTCCCCGTGCGCTCTTTTTTTTATTGTTACATAAAAAAAAATAAACTTCCCCCGTCCTGAAGACGGTAGAAACATCCGCCGGTGCTTGCCCTCACTGTCGAGAGAAGCACGGCGTTGTTATCTATCTTGTTTAGTACAGGAGTTCATATGACTACAGACTCCATCATCAGATCAGCGCCATGATTCCATATTAATGCATTGTCACGATATACATACAAAATTTGCCCACCTCTCACTCCCACCACTGTAACTCCTGTGTAGGGGGATCCACAGCGGCGACCATCGTAATGACTCTGAGCAGTGAAACCCAGGAACCCGAGGGAAAGCTAACTTGTCTTGGACCCCGCAACGAATTTAATCAGAAGATGATAGAAGGAGTAGCAAAACATGAGTTTCTACTTCCGTTCTTGCAAATTTCAGCTTGGGAAGTTTGTCAAATTCGACTCGCAAGATTCCACCCAAACTTACATGGTTACATCCAGTGCAAGTTAAATAAGCTTGACTGTGACGCCGACCATGTAAACGAGGGTTTTCTTTGCATTGGCCGCCATTGAAACTATGTGAAACACCGTTTGACAGTTGACCTACCCGTTGTCATTTGCGTGCATTGGAAGAAGCCAATATGGAAACTCGGCATTTTTAATAATTTTTATTTAAACATTGTAAGACTAATAGTCAGGAACGGTGCAGATAAAGAATGCCGTATTGCGTAACGCGTCGTGCCGTCCCGCAAAATCCCGTACTAAGTTCTGGCTTCCGAGTGTGGGCGGTTGGTGGTTTTAGTGCGGTTCAACTCTCACATATCACATGGTTGGGAATCTGGCGATTTACTTTTAAAAAAAATTATATATAGGTACTTACTGCGATTTTTTACTCGCCATTTCGTTGACAAATATTTTTTACAAGCGAATCTGATCTGTTTTTCTTATTTTTTCTCTTTCATGAACGTTTTACAATTTTTTTTAGATTTTTATCTTTTTTCTACCACATTTCGTACTCCATGGCCGATTTGAAATGTTTGTTTTGACAATGACAATTGTATGTTTTAAAAGTGGTTCCTAAAATTATTTTTCTTTCCAACCAGTACCTAACATAAGTTAAAGACCGTGCATACCTATGTGTACCGCAACGCAATCGTGACAATAAAATTTCTGTAATAATCAATACATAGTATAAAACAAAGTCGCTTTCGCTGTATGTCTGTATGTATGCTTAGATCTTTAAAACTACGCAACGGATTTTGATGCGGTTTTTTTTAATAGATAGAGTAATTCTTAAGGAAGGTTTGTATGTATAATAAATGCATAATATAGTAGAGAAACACTGATAAATTTAGAGGTTTCTAATGTGATGTCGTAAATAAGCACGTTTTTTTGCGCTTATATTGCAAACGCTGGCTGAACCCTACGAGATAGACCAAAATAATGTACTACAGTATTGTTCATCTTAAAAAGTTCAACAAAAAAGTCTGCGATGGTATATGTCTATCTCTTAGGGATAACCCAGCATAACCATTTTTATTCTTTACTAAAAAATGGTTAATTCCGAAGTGATTTTAAAAATACAGCATTAATCCTTATCCAATTAAGTACCTTAAATAAATTGTGCATTTAATATAGATCAATATGCTTTTTACAGCATGTAATTTAAGTGAATATTACCGAAGATATTACAAATTTAAAATGCAGGGTCGTAGTTGTTTGCGCCGGGCGGCGCGTGCATAGACAGGCTACAATTTTTGAACCCCTTTGTAACGCAGACGAAGTTGCGCGGGTCATCTAGTTAACAATAAACAGTTTGTGATGTGGCAATAAGAGTGCTTATATTCGACGGTAGAGGGGTAGCGACAGTAACCGTAAGGTAGGTCATATGCCTATATCATCCCGTATCCGTATTCCGTATGTAACAAAAAAAAAACTAAGAATACAGAGAAAAGATTTCAAAATTCCCGCATTGTGACTGATATTTTCCATTTAGTCATATGACTTCAAGGACAATGAAGTCGTCTTTGAATCATTAATCTATCTCTTTTTCTCTCGTTGGTTTTATCATTGGAAAGAAAGAAACAAAAACTTGAATGAGTTCAGCGTTTTGTTATTGCATTTTTCATTCAAAGTTCACCATTAAAATATTAGAAAAGTAACTTTTAAATTACTATTGCTACAAAAACATAGTTAAACAACTAATTGTTCTCAAATTTTAATATAAATTAATATTATTATTAAATAAATAACGTAAAAATATTTCGTTTCAAATTTGATTGCGTTTTATTATTGCTACCATCTTTTGACTGAATCAACCAAATTTTCCATTCACAAACTCATTCAGTTTTACCAGCTGTCAAAGTCATTTTATTGTCAAATTGGTGAAAAATTGGCTGAAAGCATTGAAGATAATTTATACTGTAAATTAACTTCAATTTAAATTAATTAATCATGTCGGAAAACAAGGATGCGTCTAAAAAGGACCACGACCCGGAATTAGACGATTTATTGGACAGTAAGTGATAAATTATTAACAAAATTTAAAGATGGATTCACCGATTTTTTTATTACACAATAATGTAACCTATGATCTTTTAATGCTAATTTTGTTTGCTTTTCTATATTCTTGACGTATCTATTTAATTATTTACGTAAATAGATTCTGTTTCACACAGTTTTTTTGTTACTTTAAGTTCGTCTAATGATGTTGTAAAATTTCGTCAGCGCTTAATAAATATTCGTTAAGTGGTTTCTGCGATTAGTAGATAAACGTTAATCGTGATTTTTATTAGATAATTTTTATCACGGATAATGTATTTCACGATTTAGGATTTTTCCCTTTATTGTAAAAAAATATATCATCAGTTTTTTACTTGCAACTTCATTAATTATAAAAAAGTTACCTATGACAAAAATTGATTAAAAAGGCAAAAAGAGCTATTTGTTTGAAAACTGAAATGTTTCCATTTCTGTAATAATTAAATTTTACATTTTCAAAACTTGAGAAATACATTATTATTTGTCTCTGTTCTCAGAAAAAAAAACATGAACTTGAGGAAAAAAATCATTTAATTTTCAACAACTTCTCTAAATTACCTACAATTATCAGGCTATAGACCTATCTTCACAGTATCATCAAATGTTATCTCAATCTTTATAACCTTCCAGGTGCCCTCCAAGACATGACAAAGAAGAAGGAAGAGTCACAATCGGACACGACTCCTGACGGTGGTGAAGCTATGCAAAACATGTGGAGTGAGGAGTTCATCAAGGAGGCGGCGGCACAGTTCGAATCCAACATGGCCGCTATACTCGGCAGCTTTAGCGGAGTACCAGGTATGTTATTAATGCTTTTAATTATTAAATAAAATCTTGATCTATGAAAAGGCATAGTTTTATCTGCAAAATCACAACTATGAGAATATTTAAACAATATTTATTTATTTACTAGTTGACCCCCACAATTTCGTCTGCGTCACAAAGGGGTTCAAACAGTACTCTTAATGCTGTTGCGATATTATTTGCGCGGCCTGGGGAGTTTTATACTTGTAATAACTTCTAAACGAAAAGTCCGATTGGAATAAAACAAAAAGTAATTTACTTCTACATTAATACTCTTGATAACAAAATACTTTATTTGGATAAGGGTTAATATAACAAAACTAATTTAACGTTAAATTCATTCTTCGGACGAATTAATTTTATTTTTGAACATAAAAGCAGTTGTTGTGACTAAACTATGATAGTTAGATATATGCTGTCGCGGACTTTTTTGTTTGTCTTCAAAAGACCTAAAAACCCGTAGTACATTATTTTGTTCTATTGGTTTTTGCAGCGTACGCATAAATAGGTTTTCGATTATTCACCTTGTGTTACATATTCGATATTTTCATACGGATCCCTAATTTTTTTGAAAATAAAATATAGCCTATAACCTTCCTCGATAAATGGACTTTCCAACAGTGAAAGAATTTTTGAAATCGGACCGGTAGTTTCTGAGATTAGCGCGTTCAAACAAACAAACAAACAAACAAACTCTTCAGCTTTATAATATTAGTATAGATAGTATAGATTTATTTATTTGGATCCTCAACAAAGGTAAAACATACATTAAACATATTAAAAATACACTATTTTTTAGAACCAGAAGTGGTTTTACTTTTTAAAAAGCATTCATTAATGGTATGCAAGGAACCTCCTTTACTTAATAATGGAAAATAATAAAAATAATACGCATCTGAATCCAAAGCAAGTCCAACATATCTTTTTTCACGATCTCCCGAAATTGGCGCCAATCCCAAAACCCATGGATAAGCTACGCAGTCTATCAGTTCCATAGACAATATGTGGGTCGGCTCCGGGTTACTGAATCTTTTCGGTTGAAACTCTTAAGACTATATTATAATAAACTCATTAGGCTACTAACATACTATTTAAAGTTGTAAATATAAAATTCATTTCAATAACAAAAGCAATCAATACAGTAAAACACTCAAAGCATAGATATTTAAGGTTAAAGCTGAAAAATCATTATAAAATCTAATATAGAAAATTCTCGTGTCACAGTTTTCATTGCCATACCCCTCCGAAACTCAACCAATTTTGATGAAATATTTTATGCTTATCCGGTATCTGTGAGAATTGGCCAACATCTATTTTTCATCCCTAAATGTTAGGGGTAGTGCACCCCTAAATTTGTTTAAAATTTTTTCGATGCAGACGAAGTTGCGCGGGACAGCTATAAATTTCATTATCTTATTTGCGAACAAAAAACGAGAAATAAATGTAATTATTTTTTTCACAATTTATTATTATTTTCTTTCCAGCAGTGGGAGTTCTTGATTTGTTATAGTTTAATACAGTTAAGTAATATCTTGATATTTGTTTCAGAGGATCAAATCACACAGGAGCAAATAGCAGCTACATTTAACAAAATGGCAGGTTTGTATATCTAATTAAACTTGAAATATGTATCTTAATATAATTGTTTTTAATACATGTTACTGCATAATTTTAGTTTGATTGGACCGATTTAGATGATTCTTGTTTTAGATGAAAGGTGATGTTCGTCATGGGGTTCCATTTACTCTTTAAGATTGAACAAGTAATTTTAGATGTACATCATTTTGTTCTATTCTCAATATTTTTTGCAGCGTACGCAAAATCTTAAATATATAATCGAAAACCTATTTATGCGTACGCTGCAAAAACTATTGACAACAGAACAAAATGATGTACTACGAGTTTTTAGGTCTTAGTAAGACAAACAATAAAGTCTGCGACAGCATATATCTAACTATCATAGTTAGTCACAATAACCGCTTTTATGTTTAGCAAAATTATTACTCGTCCCAAGATTGAATTTAACGTTAAATGAGTATCGTTATATTAACCCTTATCCAAATTAAGTATTATGCTATCAAGAGTATTAATGTAGAAGTAAAGTACTTTTTGTTTTATTCCAATCGGACTTTTCGTTTAGAAGTTATCACGAGTATAAAACGCAATGAATATGTGGGTGCACTGCGGGCCGCTCAAATAATAACGCGACGGCATTGCGAGTACTGTTCGAACCCCTTTGTAACGCAGACGAAGTTACGCGGGTCAGCTAGCTATTTATAAGATTTCACAATCTGCTGCGCGTTAATGAGTATATTACTTTTTTATATGAACCGATTTCGACGATTCTTTTTTTAATACAAAGCGACACTTGTGTCATGCTTATGGAAGTCGATTATTTTGATTGATGTAATAAAAATATAATTTTATTAACAGAAGCAGCATCACAAGTATTGAAACCCGGTGAAGTTAGTGAACCGCAACCGACAACTACTGACGATCCCGCTGTACAAGAAAAAATTGATCAGGTCAGTTATATTATCTATTAATCTGAACATCGTCTTTGTCACAAACGGGGTCATTATAACATGTCCTTCTTTAAACAAGGTAAAAGAAAAGTCCTGTATAGTAGGTGATAGATAACGGCCCCTCTTTGCCCTGACATTGCAGAAGTTCATGAGCGACGGTGACCACTTACCATTAGGTGGGCCGCAGACTTATAGAAATGGCAGTAAAAAAATGAAAGAAACTTCCTAAAAGAAGGTTAAAGTTGTATCTTTTATATTTGTTATCGCTTTAGTTTGGACCGATTTGGATGATTCTTGTTTGGTTAGAAAGCAGATAGTTTGGAGTGGATTGGAGACAGCAGATGTAAGCTCAGGTGGAATCTTGCGAGCTAAATTTGACAAACGTTTGAGCTGACATTTCGTACGCAGATGTATATCGCGAGATAATGCAATAATATGACAAAATGGCGCTGATCTGTTGATGGAGTCGGAAGTCATAGGAACTCTTGTGCTGAACAAGATAGACCCGTCGTGTTTGTGCTCGTTTTACTTGTATGAGCTAGCACTTTACTGCTACATGATATCCAGGATCTTAAAAGCTTGTATTTAATTTATTTTCATTTCTACTATTCCAGGTGTCAGCAGCCATTTCACAAACACTACAGAACTTAAATACGAATTCTGAAAACTTACAGACGCCATTTTCGGAACAAGATCTATCGAATATGTTCAATAATTTCAACCTAGGCGAAGGAGGACAGGTATGGTTTTGACTAAGTTTTAGATTGAACCAAAATTGGTCTTTAACGGACTTCACGAATGGAAGTTGACTGTATTTTTATGTTTGTTATTGTATAACTTTACTTTGGACCGATGTCACTCGATTACTAATGCTATTTTTAATTCCTGAACCGATTGCGGTGACTGACTTTTCTCTTAAAAACATTTCCGTTTTATAAACATCTAGTAGACAATTTTGAAGTAAAATTACAACACTTTTTATCCTAAAATGTTATTTTTTAATTCGTAAACCGATTTAGATGACTCTTTTTTCTATTCGCAGGAAGGCAACATGTTCCTACCGTTCATGCAAGGAATGATGCAATCTTTGTTATCTAAGGAAGTGTTGTATCCGTCCTTGAAAGAACTGGTTGACAAATATCCTACTTGGTTGAACGAGAACAAAGGAAAGATTGAACAAAGCGAATATGAGAGGTGAGTGCCTTTGTTTATATAAAATAAATAAAAAAAAACTTGAGAGGTGTCATGGGACACTCGAATAGAACGAAGTTCCTTTCGATTAAAAGATATATTATAAAAAATATTTCCTTTCGTAACGCGCGATAAGGAACGTGTTTTAAAAGATTTTGATCACAGCGCCATCTAGCGATAATCACCTAAAAAAAAAGTGTCGTGACAACTTTTCGTAAGAACTTTTTCCGTTTAGCCCCCGACACAACGCGCGATAAGGAACTTCGTTCCAAAAACAAGTTCGGCTTTCAAAATGGGGGTCCACAATTCGTTTGTCTGTTTTTCGTGACTTTAGTTGGCGTGAACCGATTTGAATGATTTTGTTGTCAGATGAAAAATGATGGTTGTCACGAGGTCCCATTTTTTTAAAGATCGAAATATCTTTATTTTGTACGGACAAAATTTCACGATTTGCTGTACGTTTTTGCATGTATTTATTTCCTATATGAACCGATTTCGATGAGTCTTTTTGGATAGGAAGCAACACTTTGGAATTTATCTCATATAGATTTGATAAAGATCTGTCTGGTAGTTTTTGTGCTATGCTTGAGAAATGGAGGTCGGTTGTTTTCATTTTTGTAATAAAAAAAAACTTGAGAGGTGTTAAGGGACGCCCAGATGGAACGAAGTTCCTTTCGATTAATTAGTGAGGGAATTATAATAAAATTTATTTTTTAAGAATTAAATAAAATATTTTGATCACAGCGCCATCTAGCGATAATCATCTAAAACAAATAAAGTGTCGTGACAACTTTTTCATAAGAATTTCCATCTAGCCCCCTTTCGATAACGCGCGATAAGGAACTTCGTTCTAAAATATTATGTTTTTCATTACTTTAGTTTGCTTTAACCGATTTGAATGATTTATTGTCAGATGAAAATTGATAGTAGTCGTGATTCTTTTAAATTGAATAATTAAATACTTTTGGATCTGTGTTTAAAAATGTGTATTTTGAATGGACAAAATTTGCTATTTTGCGTGTATTTATTTTCTATATATGGTTTCGATGATTTTTTTTGTTAGAAAGCAACAGCTTAGTTCGTGTTAATATTCTTGGTATATAGTCGGTCGTTTTTATTCATTGTAATTATCTTTTTATTTCAGATTCGAAAAGCAGCAAGTATTGATGCAACAAGTTTGTACTGAGTTAGAAAATGAAGTCGAAACTGACAGCGAAGATGTTAAAAGAAAAAGATTCGAAAAAGTACTCGAATTAATGCAGAAGGTATGTTTTTTATTTAGTTTTTTTATATCACATAAAAACATATAAAATGATGAGTGTTTCTACTATATCAAGCATGTATTATACACATAAACCTTCCTCTTGAATCACGACATCTATTACAACCGCAACACAATCCGTTGTGTAGTTTTAAAGATATAATCATACATAGAGACAGACAGCGTGATAAGACTTTGTTTTATATTATGTAATTTTTTAAATCCTATTTCTTAAGCATAGCACAAAAAATTACTATGTTTAAAAATAAAAAAAAAACAACTTTCATCTGACACCAGAATCATTCAAATCGGTTCACCCAAACTAAAGTTATGGTATCAAAAAGTCAAGAAATTAGTTGTTGGTAATTAATTTAAATTTTTCTTTTTACTAATATTATAAATGCGAAAGTAACTTCTGTCTGTTCCCGCGTAAACCTCTCAACTGATTTTGATGAAATTTGGCACAATCTTTAGACTCTGAGAAAGGACATAGACTTAATTGAAAGTGACGCAGACGAAGTTGCACAAGTCAACTAGTAAATCAATAATTGTATTTTCATAGATGCAAGACTTAGGTCAACCTCCGACAGAGTTAGTCGGTGACATTGGACCCGTACCACAAAACTTTGGACCTCAAGTTACACAGGACCCTTCTCAGTGTAATATTATGTAGTTATATATATATACTATATGATATATGTTAGAATATTATATGGGAATCAAGCTTGGGTGTAAATTTTATTTTAATTGAAATTTTTGTATTTGGACTGGGCTTTAGAAATATTTTTGGTACTTAAAGTTACACAATTCATGTATTCAAAATTACATACTTTTAATATTCAACATTAAATTCTTTTAAAATTTAAAATGATAAATTTTAGTAGTAAAGATGACACTTATTTACTACTCAAAATTACATACTTTTAGAAGTCAAAACAACACACTTTTGGTTCTCAAAATCACATACTTTTAATCCTCAAAATTACATACTTCTAGTGTAAAAATTACACCTATTTACTAATTAAAATCACACAATTTTAATACCCATTTAATTATTATTTTTTATTAATCACATTCATTCATAGTAGTCATGGTGGGGTAGTGGTCGAAGCGCGTCCTTCCGTACGGGAGGTCGCGGGTTCAAATCCGGCCGGCTTGTACCTCTAAATCTAAATGTGAAACGATTTATGTGCAATTTTTTCACAACACCACTGGCTAAAAACGGTGAAGGAAAACATCGTGAGGAAACCTGCATGTCGGAAAAGGGTTCTAAAAATCCTTTGAAGATATGTGAAGTCCCCAATCCGCACTGGGCAAGCGTGGTGGACTATGCCTAATCCCTCTTCTGAGGAGACCTGAGCCCAACAGTGGGCAGTAATGGGTTGGTACAGTACACATTCATACGATACGATTTTAAGAATGAGCATATACTTATGGATCACATTATACACAAGTTTGATTCCTTTGTAATATTTTCTATGACGAGCTAATTTAAGCTATTTTTAAACCTAAAAGTGGTCTTTAAAAACATATTTGGCTTTCAAAATTAATATGTAGTTGTGTAGAAATAAGTTTTTATACAAAAACGTCTGTGAGACGCAAATTTGCTTCGAAAATACATTACTGTATTTGCTGTAATTTTACTGTATTTTTTGTACATTTACTGTATCTTATGTTGAGTTACATTTGATGACTTATTACTGTATTTATTGATCAGTTACTGTATTTGATATACAATTACTGTATCTACTGTCAGAAAATGTATTTGATATCCATTTGGTCCATCTTGTGTTCAGATAATGTATTTCAAATCCAATTACTGTATTTGATATCCAATTACTATATGTAATGTTGAGTTAATGCATTTGATATCCAATTACTGTATCTAATGTTGAAGTATTGTATTTGATATACAATTACTGTATCTACTGTTCAGAAAATGTATTTGAAATTGAATTGGTCTATCTAATGTGAGTACATGTACTGTATTAGAAATCTAATTGATCTATCTTTTGTTCAGTTACTGTATTCAAAATCCAATTACTGTATCTACTATTCAGTTACTGTATTTAAATTTCAATTACTGTATCTTTTGTTCAGTATTTTCATTACAACATCTGTATTTATAAATAGCATTTAGCAATCCTCTAGTTTTGTATAAAAATGAATTATGCAAAGGTTTCTTTGAAGTTTTGATGTGCAATTGACGTTTGACGTTAGCTGTCAAAGTGACAGATGTACCATAGATTATTCGTCAATTTTCGCTCCATGACGAAGCTGGGGATTTCTTTCGGAATGACTACCGTGTTTGAGTATCTTTTTAAAAATATGATTTTGATTTCGAGAAAGAATAAGTATAAATTTTGATTTTTAATTAAACCTATTATTGTAAACCTTCTTTGAGCAAAAATATTTTATCTTATGACGATTATGAAATTTGAACAAATCAAATTTCAGAAGTAATGTCATGTTCATTTTTGGCTGCCACACACTTGGCATAAGTAAACAAACCAAATTTGACACAGTTCCCAGTTGAGTGGATGGATTATACAAGGTGGATCTGTAACTTTGGACAATCTGACTTGGGGTGAATGACCTGTCGAAATACAACTTAGCACTATTCTAATTTTTTTGGATCGGTTAAACTTTTTTTTCTGACATTGTATGGAAAACGTACGACTACCGTTGCGGACTTCCATACTATGATGAAAATATTTTTTTATCCAATTCCTAAAATAAAAGTGGTTCTAAATTTTATTTCGACAGGTCATACACCCCACATCAGATTGTCCAAAGTTACAGAGCCACCCTGTGTATACAGGGTGTATAAAAGCCATTTCCGAAAACGAAGGCTGGGTTAATACTAGTGACAGGATGTTAAGCTTTTTGCAAAAAAAAATCGTCTGAATGCACCGGTTTCCTGGTTTCCTGGCTTATCATCACAGGTATCACTAGTACTACCGCCAGTCTTCGTTGTCGGTAGTGCTCTTTATACACCCTGTATATACTTTGTGCAAAGTATTTGAATAGGAACGACCTAAAATAAAGATTGTTTTATTTTTAAAGTTAATATAAATGATTGCTTTTAATTAATTATTTATTTTGTTGTTTTTATTTTCGCTTTTGTTTTGTATTATGAATAAAGGTTTAGTTAGTTTTTTTGTGTTTTATTTTTTGCAGGCTTTTTAGATTGTTAACCTCTGACGAAAGACGACGAGTTGTTTGTTGTGTTTACGGTATATGTATGTGTTCGAGCTAAGTTTCTAAAGCAATGAACCGATTTATCACTGAAATGAAATACTTTATTTTCAACTTGATGACGTAATCATTCTTGTTGACGTCAAAATTTAAAAGCTACCACCAGTTCGGACACAAAAAATAATAAATGTAGCCACCGTCCTGAGAAGAACTGGCAAGAAACTCAGCAGGCATGTCTTTTTTGTATTTTTTTTTATTTTTTACAAGTATTTTAACAAAATTATACAATTTTACCTTAAATATACAAAAAAAAAAATTGATTTTGATTGAGAAAAAATTGAGAAATTTATTATGATATCATAGAATCTTTCATAGGACCCGATATGAAAGATTATCATTGTGAGTTTCCAATTATGGATTGTTACAGTAACTCCAAATCAAGACCTTGTGCGTCTGAGGTATTAATATAATTTAGATAAAACCGCACACCACAAAAACTCGATCGATTCCATGTAATGTTTGTCTGGGTTTTTTCTTAAACCAAATTAAACTCAAACTCATTAATTTAGGAGTCATTTACGTCACAGATGAGATAAACAAGTAATGAATTTAATTACAAGCTTTATTTTAACTTGCACTATATGCAACTCTGTAAGTTCGGGTTGCAAGCTAAATTTGACAAACTTTCCGGTTTACGATTGAGATGACATTTTACGCAGATGTATATCGCGTGACATTTAGGGATTGCAATCCGGAAAACCGGATCCGGTAACCCACCGGAAAGAATATAATAGAAACAAGAAAAAATCTCTTGAGTTTTGACCAATAGAACTATATCAGAATTATTTTTATTTGGGTAGAAACCGAAATTAATGTCCTCTTTAGTGCTAGATTATATACAGTATGTTTTTAGGTACTTTGTATGTACTATGACACTTAATTAACTTACTGACAGTTCTAATAATTAATTCTGAACCGAAAACGAAAATCTGCCTGCATTCATTAATCCGTACCGGACCCGGCCGGTTTGACGCTAAGCCAGACCGGATCCGGCCGGATTGAAAATGATACCGGATTGCAATCCCTAGTGACATTACACTGCATGAAAGTACTATTGAAAATCGCGAGTGTTTGAATAAGTTTATAAAAATATTCCTACTAATAATCTGTGGGTCTATTACTCGTAGCTAAGCGTCATAGAACAGAGAAAAATGTCGTTAATAGATAGCGCTACATGTATTTTTGCCTCTCACCAATGGTGACACAAGTTTGTATGATGTGACTGAGCCGCAATTCTGATTCTCAAAAAAATATTGTTAAAAATCACTAGGTATCAAAAAATATGTGTATTCTGGTTCATGCATGTTCAGGAATATTTTTTCATCTAATATGTTCCTCGCTTTACAATAAATGGTAAAATTTTTAAAACTTTTTCCGTAATACCAATTTTATGAAAAATGACGTAATTCGATGTGAAAATAAACGATTACGGTAAACGAAGTGTTCTGTATTAGACCCACTGCTTTTGGAAACTCGTTATAAACCATTTTAATTATTACAATTTCATTGATTTGTTATATTTGAATAGGATTTTTTTAATTGATAGTATTTATTTTTTTGCAGAATTGTGGTATGTTTTAAGCATTGGTTAATGACCGATCGTGACCTTAATAAAAATTAAAAGGTCGAGAAATGTATTGACAACGACCTTAAAAT
Organism: Trilocha varians; assembly: GCA_030269945.2. NCBI lineage: Eukaryota > Metazoa > Arthropoda > Insecta > Lepidoptera > Bombycidae > Trilocha > Trilocha varians. The sequence continues at coordinate 12,293,137 of AP028278.1, read as the reverse complement.
CATCTTGTTAGATATTTTACAAGCTTTTAAATATTAACTTGCACTGGATGTAACTATGTACTAATGTACCTATGTAAGTTTAGGTGGAATCTTGCGAGCTAAATTTGACAAACTTCCCGTTGTCGATTGAGCTGACATTTTGCACACAAAATGTATATCGCGTGACAATGCGTTAAAGTTTCCTTGAAATAGATAGATAGATAGAAAATTATTTATTGCACACGAAAATAAATGTAGGTACATGGGCGAACTTAATGCTAAACAGCATTATCTACCAGTTAACCCTGAAATAAATTATTTCTTACTAATAACTTTTAATGCTATTCTCGTGGCAAAGTGTAATTTATATGACTAATACTTTCATGTATTTTCAACGGGTTCTTACCACGATATTTAATTAATTGAGTTGTCTCGATATTTCGTTGTTGTTGCAAACGTCATGATCACGAGAAGACTGGATACTGCGGGTCGATTTAAGAGCAAACAAATCTGTCTACCCTCGCACTCGTTCGCTAGTTCTAGTACCACTGGAACTCGAACTCACATCACGACACACCACACTCACTGTATCTACAAGACTCTCTGAGCATGAACCCGCGAGTGACTGTTGTGTTTAACACTGGATTCCACATACATGATAATCTGAAGCCGTCACCCGAGACAACTCAATTAATTAAATATCGTGGTAAGAACCCGTTCAAAATGCATGAAAGTATTCAAGAAAACCGCGAGTGTCTGAATAAGTTTATATGACTAAGCCTAAAAAGAGGCAGTTTTTTTACCTAATTTTACAACAACGAGTATTATACCTACAGGGTGATTTGATAAAGATGGTGTATATTGACGATGGAATGAATATGAAAGAATGTAAGACTAGAACCACGAAATTTGATATAAAGCGCAAACGCAACTTAAAAATATCTAAAATTCCTGCAAATAATTATCGATAGCTGAGAGATGTGTCGCGAGATCACTTGAGGTTGTTAGTCAGCCTGTATTATTGCATTATCACGCGATATACATCTGAGTGAAAAATATCAGTTCAATCGGAAACCGGGAAGTTTGTCAGATTTAGCTTGCAAGATTCCACTCGAATACATAGTTACATCCAGTGTAAGTTAATATCAAGCTAGTAACAAAGTAGTAATAATGAACTCTGGACATGCGTCATATAAGGAACAACTACTGACATTTGACATACATAGATGAGTTGAAAAAATACATTGTAGGTACTACTAGGTACGTATTTCAAATAGCCAGAGAGCTATTGCCAATTTTGAAGTTCCTTATCGCGCGTTATCGAAAGGGGGCTAGACGGAAATTCTTATGAAAAAGTTGTCACGAAACTTTTTTTTTTTAGATGATTATCGCTAGATGGCGCTGTGATAAAAATATTTTAAAACAATTCCTTATTTTGTTTTACATGATTAATGCTAGATGGCGCTGTGATCAAAATATTACTTAAAAAAATTAATTTTATTACAATTCCCTCACTAATTAATCGAAAGGAACTTCGTTCCATCCGGGTGTCCCTTGACACCTCTCAAGTTTTTTGTGTAGATATTTGAGGCAAGCTAAAAACTTGGTCCATAGTTCTCGTGACATACCTCGGAACTGCAGACCTGGCTGCTTAGTAGCGGGTTTAAACGGACCCCTACATTTTAAAATGTTTTGCAAAGAACTATGGACCTCCTCATGCCTCTACCTACAAAAAATTGTCACTAGCTCTCGTGCTAAGATGGAAATTATTCAGTATCATGTACAATGTAAAATAGAAATTTACATATAAATGAATGTGTTTGTTATACATGATGATTTGTAAATGATGGTATATTATCATCATCATCATCAGCCTATAGACGTCCACTGCTGGACATAGACCTCCCCCAAACCTCGCCACATCGACCGGTCCTGCGCCATCTGCATCCAGTGACCTCCTCAATGATGGTATATATTTAAGGCCATTCGCATTCGCATTTAGAAGCAAAAGTTAGAAGGATGTTGTGTTTATTTGGGAGGAACCTGACAGAGCCAAAGTAAAGGCAGATGTGTTACCTTTCCAATAAAAAAAGAATCTTCTAAGTATGGGTCTGCGAAGAGACTTCGGGTCTCTTTGCATCCTATACCGGTTGTTCCACGGGAAGAGCTCCGAGGAATTATTTGAGATGATTCCAACATCTCCCTTCTATTACCGTACCACCCGCCGTCGAGGTGGAGTTTATCCCTATTATTTGGAACCACCGCGATCATCCACGGTCCGTTTCAGGAACACTTTTTGCCACGCACCATCCGGCTATGGAATGAGCCCCCTCTTCGGTATTCTCTCTTCTTCAAACGAGGCTTGAGGAGGGTCCTGAAAGTTAGGTCGTAGGTAGCGACCCCTCAATGTGCCCTGACATTGCAGAGGTTCTTGAGCGGCGGTAACCACTTACGATCAGGTGGCCCGTTGGCTCGTCTACCTACATGGCAATAAAAAAAAATTGGTTCATCCAAGAAAAGTAACATGTATCATCAAATCATTCTGTATTTTGACCCGTCTTCTGTCATTATACTATACCACAATACATAATTATATCATTTACGTCAGAGAATAAGCTGGTTTTTCCTTACGCAGACAGATATAGAGACAGATACGGCCTAAAACTTTCCGCTGGCTTAAAGTCATATATATATACTAATATAAAGAGGTAATGTCGTTTTGATTGCAACGTTGAGTATCTCTGGATATAATGATCCGATTAATAAATCTAATCTATACTAATATTATAAGGCTGAAGAGTTTGTTTGTTTGTTTGAACGCGCTAATCTCAGGATCTACTGGTACGATTTCAAAAATTCTTTCACTGTTGGAATGTCCATTTATCGGCAGTCGTCGGCGAAGCGACCACAGGCTCCCTCGGTCGGCGAGTCAACCGAACAGTAGAGTGCTAGCTAATACAAGTAAAACGAACACGACGGGTCTATCTTGTTTAGCACAAGAGTTTCTATGATAACCTTCCGACACCATCATCAGATCAGCGCCATTTTGTCATATTATTGCATTGTCACGTGATATAGCTACATCTGCGTGCAAAATCTAAGCTCAATCGGAAACCAGGAAGTGTGTCAAATACTCGCAAGATTCCACCCAAACTTACATAGTTACATCCAGTGCAAGTTAATATAAAGCTTGTAAAAACTGCTGCCCTCTTTGACGCAGGCAAACTTGCGTGGGTCAGCTAGTTATAATTTATAACTTTGTTATTATGCATTATTTCAAGAAATGGATTTTAATATATTCCATCATTTCGTGTAAATACACAGCTTCGTTTTAAAAGAAACACAACTGCTTTCATATTTTTTTTAAAATCTTGATACAAAAAAATTCGCACAACTTTCATTCCCTGTATAGTTCAGGGGCGGTGCGACGGGAAAGAGTGCCATAGTCCGCAACGCGTCGCACCGTCCCGCATAACCCCGTGCTGGGTTCTGACCTGAACCGGGGTTCGGACACTAAGGTCGAGCGGTTGAAGGTTTTAGTGCGGTTCAACTCTCACATATTCGGCGATTTCCTTCAACTAAAAAAAAACAATATTTAAATGCCTCCACCTTGATAATAAAAACGGAAGTGCATTTGCATATATATAAATAAATAAATATAAATTACATATATGTTCTCAATTGGCGTAATGCATCTTTCAATGTTATTTTATTGTCTCTCGCTTTGCGAGAAGGGAAGTCGAAACTCATGTTTGTCCTACTCCTTCTATCATCTTCTGATTAAATTCGTTGCGGGACCCAAGACAAGTTAGCTTTCCCTCGGGTTTTCCTGGGCTTCACTGCTCAGAGTCATTACGATGGTCGCCGCTGTGGATCCTCCTACACAGGATTTACAGTGGTGGGAGTGAGAGGTGGGCAAATACCCGATATGTTACTACACATATTATCTCTTGACAAACAGCGTTCAGGGTTAATAATGTATACAGAATGTCTCTTGTAATAAAAATCAAGTGAACATTGAATTTTTACAAGCTTATGTTAACTTGCACTGGATGTAACTATGTAAGTTCGTGTGGAATCTTGCTAGTTAAATTTGACAAACTGCCCGGTTTCCGATTGAGCTGACATTTTGCACGCAGATGTATATCGCGTGACAATGCAATACTATAACAAAATGGTAATCTGATAATGGATTCGGAAGGTCATAGAAACTCCTGTACTAAACAAGATAGACCCGTCGTGTTCGTGCTCGTTTTACTTGTATTAGCTAGCACTCTACTGCTACATGATATCCAGGATCTTAATAGCTTGTATTTAAAAAGTTTTCTTAAAAATATATCTTCTTATCTTCTTTTATATAAAAATGAATTGCTGTTCGTTAGTCTCGCTAAAACTCGAGAACGACTGAACCGATTTGGCTTATTTTATATTATTGGCTTGAAATATTCGTAGAAGTCCAGGGAAGGTTTAAACGGTGAGAAAATTTCCCTATGTGACGCAGACGAAGTTGTGTGGGCCAGCTAGTATATTATTATATATAAAAATGAATTGCTGTTCGTTAGTCTCGCTAAAACTCGAGGACGACTGAACCGATTTGGCTTATTTTAGTCTTGAAATATTCGTAGAAGTCCAGGGAAGGTTTAAACGGTGAGAAAATTTCCTTATGTGACGCAGACGAAGTTGCGCGGGCCGGCTAGTCTTCTTATATATAAAAATGAATTGCTGTTCGTTAGTCTCGCTAAAATTCGAGAACGAATGAACCGATTTGGCTTATTTTAATCTTGGAAAATTCATAGAAGGGAAGGTTTAAACGGTGAGAAAATTTCTTTATGTGACGCAGACGAAGTTGTGTGGGCCAGCTAGTTATTTAATAGATATCGTGATTCAAGAGGAAGGTTTATGTGGATAATACATGCATGATATAGAGAAACACTCATCATTTTTATGTGATGTCGTATATAAGCACATTGCTCTGCACCAACTGAATTCTCCATTCGTGGCATCCTCGGGTCAGCAAGTTGATTATAAAACAATGTGAAACATGCATTCGTGATGTGAATACATACATATTATTTACGTTTGAGGTCGCTAGAGAAAGTGAATGCATTATAAATATTAATAAAGAATTAAAACCGGTTCACTGCATGTTTTTAATTAAGTAAAAGTAATATTTTTATAACAAAACAAACGCTTTGCATTTTAAAGATTTACACAAAAATCATCTAAATCGGTTCAGAATCAGTAGATAAATTATAGCTATGTTTAAAAAAAGTACCTTTTAATAGACGTTTCTGCGTGAACCGATTTTGATGATTGGTTTTTTGTTGTAACTTGGTATTTTTGTCATGATCTCGTATAAATTTAATGATCTGACTGGTTGTTTTTGTGTTATTGAGAAATGGAAGTCGGTCGTTTTCATTTTTGTGAAAAATATATTTAAAAAACGGTATAATTCTTGCTTGGGGCGGCGCGACGGGAAAGAGTGCCGATGACGTAACGCGTCGCGTTGTCCCTCATAACCCCTTGCTGGGTTCTGGCCTCAGCCGGGGTTCGGACGCTGAGTGTGAGCGGTTGGAAGTTTTAGTGCGGTTCAACTCCCACATACCCCGGATCCAGTGATTTCCTCCAACTAAAAAAAAAAAAAAAATTCTTGATTCTGTGACTCGAAGTTGTACGGGTCACCTAGTTCCAAACCAAAATGCAGCGTTACAATGTATAGGTTAAATACCAGCAATTTAAATTGTTTGTAACAAAAAACCGGCATCAAAACCGGTCATAATTAGAACATGCGTCACGGTAAGTTTGACGTTAATTAGTTACTGTTACGATGTATAAGAAAATTAACTTGTTTACTCAACTGCTAAAAAGAAATGCTGGTTTTATTTGCAGATATCATAATTGTTATAACTAGGTGACGCGCAACTTCGTCTGCGTCACAAAGGGATACAAGCCTATAGCCTCGATAAATGGACTTTCCAACAGTGAAATAATTTTTCTTTTAGTTTATTTTTAAAAAGCTAATTTATTTTTCACAATTAATTAAAAAAGTCTTATTAATTAATAACTATTTTTCACAAATAAGTTTTGATCCCATTTTTGTTATTATAATGTCATGACGCATATGTGATACATGGGATGGTGAGAAGGTAACCGTTGACGGTCAGTCTCATTTCAAACTCGCAACGGTGAAGTCGTTTGCGGAAAGTGTTGTGTTAAAATAAGTGCACTTACAAAATAGGTAAGTGTTTGACTTACTCTTCAATTTATTAATTTTTTGACACTTTTTGTATGGAAGTTAGTGTATGTTAATTTTTTTTAAACTTTTTAGTTGTGGTTTTTTGCGGATATTGTTATGTTTTTATTTAATTTTTTTAAAAATATTTTTAATACTATTTTCTACGTCTTTATTGGACTTAACCTTCTTCTAAAATTATTATAAAAATGAATCAAAGAATGTGTTGGTAACTCAACAACGTCTGGACCAAATTGGCCATTTTTTAAAGTTCAAGGATGGTTTTTAAGGCAGGAAAAATTCGAATAATTGACATTTAAATTTAATTAATAGTGAGGGGGACGAAATGGCGAAAGTCAATTATTAAATAATAAAATATAATCCTTATCCTTTTAATGTATTGTGTATGTATTTATTTAATATACAGGATGATTTTTTAGAGAGGGTACATATTGCATTAGGGTGATGTTTTAATACGGAACATTACAAAAAATAGGTAAAATTACAAAAATAAATATTTTATTAAATCTAAATTCGACAAAACTACAATTTCAGCTAAAACATTGTTGATTAACGACCTTCTCGCGCACTCCACACCTCCGCCACACCTATCAGCTGTCGAAAAACCATCATTTTGCAAGAATATTAGATATTTTTAAGTTGCGATTACTAAGGCATTAAGCCATATTCTTTGGTAATAATATTTTTACTGGTCGTATATAACCATCAGCTGCCATGGCCTTCAATATGTACCCTCACTAAGAAATCACCCTGTATAATATGTATAATCCATATCCTTTTAATATGTATTTATCTAATATAATGTTAATATGTTAATGATAATTTGTCTAGCTGACTTGCGCAACTTTGTCCGCGTCACAAAAGGACAATACAGCCTATACCGTCCTCGATAAATGAACTATCCAAAACTATGAAATTAGTTTTGAAATCAGACCAGTAGTTCCTGAGATTAGCGCGTTCAAACAAACAAACAAACTCTTCAGCTTTATAATATTAGTATAGAACCTGTTATATAATTCCATTATATAATTAATCACACGTACAATTTTCAAATTAATTTATTTAGGAAACAAACAGTACACAATTAATAGTAAATTTCACGCATGATACAGTACTTAACCAGCTTAGTTTCCACCAATTAAAATTAACATAAAAATCTCGGAGACAACGAACGAGCCTAACAAAAATGTTTACTAAATATTTATTTGTGACAATCAAAATAATCAGAATATATTTAAATTTAATTTAATACAAAATATAATATATTTATAATAGTTTTATGTAAATTAAAAGTGATTAAACATGTTTTTTTAAACTCTTATTACATTTAATTATTCGATTAAAATCAAGATTAATTAGTTTTAATTTTTTTAATATTAAAACTACGTTAAATTATGAATTAAATGAGACTAATAACTTAGAAAAATCCAAAATTCTATTATATACTTGTCCTTCTTCAAACGAGGCTTGAGGAGGGTCCTTAAAGTTAGGTCGTAGGTAGCGATCCCTCAGTGTCCCCTGACATTGCAGAGGTTCATGAGCGACGGTAACCACTTACCATCAGGTGGGCCGTAGGCTCGTTTTTCTATTTCACAATAAAAAAAAAGATGTATTAATTTAATTAGTATTGTACTTAATTATAATCAAATCTTATTATATTACATAATTTAAAAAATGAACTTACGTAGGTGTAGGTAAATCGCGCGATTTTCAAGGTAGAGCACTCAGACAAAATTAAAATATTACCTCTAAATCTTAATTAGTAAAGATTTGTATATAATCACACTACTGGTTATACAATAGTGAGAAAATCTCGTTTTACTTGTATTATCTAGCACTCTACTGCTACATGATATCCAGGACCTTAAAAAGTTTTGTCTAAAATTATTTGAAGACTAAAAAAACTTGAGAGGTGTCAAGGGACACTCGGATGGAACGAAGTTCCTTTCGATTAATTAGTGAGGGAATTGTAATAAAGTTTTATTTTTTTAAGTTATAATAATTATGTAGTTAGTTTAAAACGTCTGTCTCTCTCTCTCTCTTATAAAACAAAATAAGGAATTGTTTTAAAAGATTTTAATCACAGCGCCATCTAGCGATAATCGTCTAAAACAAAAAAAGTGTCGTGACAACTTTTTCATAAGAATTTCCGTCTAGCCCCCTTTCGATATGAGTATTTAGCGGATAAAACTGTATATTTTTTTTATTCCCATGTAGGCAGAGGAGCCAACAGGCCACTTGATCGTAAGTGGTTACCGTCGCTCATGAACCTCTGCAATGTCAGGGGATATTGAGGGGTCGCTACCTACGACCTAACTTTAAGGACCCGCCTCAAGCCTCGTTTGAAGAAGGACAAGTAAATACTAGAATTTTGGATTTTGATAAGTTACTTCGACAATGACTTTGGTACATGTAAATTTTAGAATGAGTATGCAGAAACGCCGTACGAGAGGTCGCAGGTCCGAAACCGGCTTGTACCTCTAACTCTAAATGTGAAAAAGATTTATGTGCAATTTTTCACAACACCACTGTCTGAAAACGGTGAAAGAAAACATCGTGAGGAAACCTGCATGTCGGAAAAGGGTTCTAAAAATCCTTTGAAGATATGTGAAGTCCCCGATCCGCACTGGGCAAGCGTGGTGGACTATGTTTAATTCCTCTTAGGACACCTGAGCCCAACAGTGGGCAGTAATAGGTTGTTACAGTATGCAAAAATGTAGATTGTCATTTTGTTTTTCTAGACTTATCCTTGAATTAATTTTATTCACATGTAATTTAATCGAAATGGGAAGTGTAAATCAATTAATTAAATGTGTCTAATCAATGTTATTTTTAAACTAATTTCATAATAATTTAGGATAAGAAATGCATATTTACATAATATGGACAGAGCGCCTAGTACCCATACTAATATTATAAAGAGGAAAACTTTGTTTGTTTGTTTGTAATGAATAGGCTCACAAACTACGAGACCGTTTTTGAAAATTCTTTCACCATTCGAAAGCTACATTATCCAAGAGTAACAGAAAAATCTTTGGAATATACTATCTTAAAAAATATATAATATATTTTTAAAGCAAGCTTTTAAGATCCTGGATATCATGCAGTAGAGTGCTAATACAAGTAAAACGAGCACAAACACGACGAGTCTATCTTGTTTAGCACAAGAGTTCCTATGATCACCTTCCAGGAGGCCGGAACCGGGATCTCGCCCGGATTCTGGCCCCCTAAGAGTTTCGGGTCCCCAACGCATGTGAGTGCGAGCGGGGACCCAAGAAGGTGCCGTGTCTCGCTCAGCACGCCCTTAGCGTAAGAGCATCCGGGGGATGGTAGACCGCGCTCCCCGACCCACGCTGGTTCTGACCCAGCGGGGTATTCCGGGGGAGGGTGACACGCGGTCCCATCTTGGCGGGCTTCGGAGAGCCCGCCGACCGAGAGAGCCGGTGGCCGTATTCGCCGGCGGCTACCGGTTCGGCGTCCGGGGACGGAGCGACGGGAAAGCATGCCGATGGCGTAACGCGTCGCGCCGTCCCTCCAAACCCCGTGCTGGGTTCTGGCCTCAGCCGGGGTTCGGACGCTGAGTGTGAGCGGTTGGAGGTTTTAGTGCGGTTCAACTCCCACATACCCGGTGATTTCCTCCAACTGAAAAAAAAAAAAAAAAAAAAAAATGATCACCTTCCGAATCCATCATCAGGTCAGCGCCATTTTGTCATATTATTGCATCATCACGCGATATACATCAAAACGTAAAAAATATTTTAATCCGGACAACACACAAATTTTCATAAAACAATACATGTTAATATCAACAGCAAGTTCACGGAAACGGAATCTTCCATAGACCATTACGAATATTTTATGACTTGCTAAAAGTATATTTACAATAAAAGTTTATTTTTACACCTACAAAATCAACTCATTACTGTATGTGGTCGTGGCTCCTCAGTAGAGGGAAAGAAAGAAAAAGGTAAAGTCCACCAGGAGATGCTATTTTATTTATTTACTAGCTGGCCCACACAATTTCGTCTGCGTCACATAAGTAAATTTTCGCACCGTTAAACCTTCCCTGAACTTCTACGAATATTTCAAGATTAAAATTAGCCAAATCGGTTAAGTCGTTCTCGAGTTTTAGCGAGACTAACGAACAGCAATTCATTTTTATATATAAGAAGATTATCCTTAATGCAAAATGAAAAGTACAATGCCGTACTTAATGCCTAAGGCATTCTCTTCCAGTCCTGCATAAAAACTTAGTTATCATAGCAAATATTATTTTGATAGCTAAGTAACGCATAGATGTGAATTTTTATGTTATTATGCTAACCACTTTGATCTTGAAACCGACAATAATATTAAGATAGTGACACACCCGCGAATAAAAACGCTAGCTTATATACAGGGTGGATCTGTAACTTTGGACAATCTGACGTGGGGTGAATGACTTGTTGAAATAAAACAACAACAAACCTTCTCATAATATCTCCAAAAAAAAAGATCTGACAATAGTGTTCCGAGGTTCATCCACGGTTCGTTTCAGGAACATTTTTTTACCACGCACCATCCGGCTATGGAATGAGCTCTTCGGTATTCCCAGAGCGCTATGACTTGTCCTTCTTCAAACGAGGCTTGAGGAGGGTCCTTAAGGTTAGGTCGTAGGTAGCGACCACTCAATGTCCCTTGACATTGCAGAGGTTCATGAGCGACGGTAACCACTTACGATCAGGTGGCCCGTTGGCTCGTCTGCCTACATGGCAATAAAAAAAAAGCTTAAGTACTCGTTGCAATAAAATTTATAAATATTTTCAGCTTAACAAGATTAAATGATTTTCTTATGTATACATACATACATGTAATAAATAATACATGACACAAATGACAGTGAAAAATAAGTTTTGAAACTATGAATTTGGATTTTCTTGAAAAAAAAATATTGACAAAATAATAAGCTTAAAATTATTACTACAAAATATATTCATTTATTTAGAATAATATATTCAAAATTGTGAATTTCAAAATTAATTCAAAATTCAGTTAAACGATTCTAAAACTATTTTTCTCCTTTTTCCCTTTATTGCAATGAAGTTCCTTATCGCGCGTTATCGAAAGGGGGCTAGACGGAAATTCTTATGAAAAATTTGTCACGACACTTTTTTGTTTTAGATGATTATCGCTATATGGCGCTGTGATTAAAATATTTTATTTAAGTTGTAATAATTAGTTAGTTTAAAACGTCTGTCTGTCTCTCTTATTTATGATTTATTTTTATAAAAGAGAGAGAGTCTCTCTCTCTCATAAAAATAAATTTTTATTACAATTCCTTCACTAATTAATCGATAGGAACTTCGTTCCATCCGGGTGTCCCTTGACACCTCTCAAATTTTTTTTTAAGATCGAACAAGTACTTTTGGAATTGTGTTTAAAAATATTAATATATTTTTTTATATTTTTTTTTAATTTTATAAATATTTTTTTCACTTTTTATATTTAAGGTATAATCGTATAATACTGTACAAATACTTAAAAAAAAATGCTCATTATACAAAAAAAAGACATACCCGCTGAATTTCTTGCCAGTTCTTCTCAGGACGGTGGCTACATTTATTATTTTTTGTGTTCGAACTGGTGGTAGCTTTTAATTTTTGACGTCAACAAGAATGAACACGTCATCAATGTTGAAAATAAAGTATTTCATTTCATTTCATTTCATAAACCTTCCTCTTGAATCACATCTATTACAACCGCATCAAAATCCGTTGCGTAGTTTTAAAGATATAATCACACATAGAGACAGACAGCGTGAAGCGACTTTGTTTTATGCAAAGATTTGATTAACGCATTTTAGGGTAAAAAAACAATTATAAATTACGCCACATTAGGGTAAACTTCACAATTACCTGTCCAATATTTGTACAACATATTACGTAATATTTACTTAAGTATATAAATAGTAGATCGACCTTTGAAAGGTAAACAAATTTAAGTATGTGTTGTATTTGCACATGTGTGATCCGCATGTGAAGATTTTTTTGCAAAAATTTGCGTGTAGTTATTTTAAAAAGGAATCTACGTCATAGCGGAAGAATGGTTAGTTTTCAAAATTAATTAAATTTTACAAAAATGGATCTGATTTCTCTTTTGTGTACCTATAGTTCAAAAACTGGTTGTCAGATCTTATATTATGTTGTTTATAAGCACAATGTGCTTACATAGTGAACCTTTGTAACGCAGACGAAGTTGCATTGCGTCACACGCATCATCATACAATAATATTTACAGCCATTTAAGTAATAAATAAACATAGTTAATGTTTTTTTAATGACTTTCTTGATATTTTTAATTCGGCTAATGAGTTTATCAATAAGTTTAAATGACTAACACCAAAACTGGAGTAAATCCTAGTTTTTTTTGAAAATTCACGGAATACCCACACTTATATCACGGTTTTTACAAAGTGAGTTAAATTAGACAAACTTCCCGGTTTCCGATTGAGCTGACGTTTCGCTGGGGAATGACCGGGACGTACTCCCGCGGGCGTCCGCGGCCGGCGTGGGGACGGAAAGATCGAACCGTATGTATCGGTGATCAGAGAATGCCTTAGGCATTAAGTACGCCATTGTACTTTCCATTGTGCATTAAGTTTAATAAATAAATAAAATAGTTCTTTCTTTATATCTTTCTTTCTTTCCCTCTACTGAGGAGCCACGACCACATACAGTAATGAGTTGATTTTGTAGGTGTAAAAATAAACTTTTATTGTAAATTTACTTTTAGCAAGTCATAAAATATTCGTAATGGTCTATGGAAGATTCCGTTTCCGTGAACTTGTTTGTTGATATTAACATGTATTGTTTTGTAATATGAAAATTTGTGTGTTGTCCGGATTAAAATATTTTTACAAGCTTTATATTAACTTGCACTGGATGTAACTATGTAAGTTTGGGTGGAATCTTGCCAGCTAAATTTGACAAACTTCCCGGTTTCCGATTGGACTGACATTTTACGCAGATGTATATCGCGTGACAATGCAATGATATGACAAAATGGCGCTGATCTGATGATGGATTCGGAAGGTTGTCATAGGTTGTACTTAACCAAGATAGACCCGTCGTGTTTGGACTCGTTTTACTTGTTTTAGCTAGCACTCTACTGCTACATGATATCCAGGATCTTCGTTTATTTACTGAAGAAGATTCTTCTAAAAGAAAATATACGATCTTCTAATAAACTCTACAGTTATTAAAATGGTTCTTGTCCTTTTTAGAACTCATTTTAAGGAAGTTGCGTTGATAATATGTATAGCGTTTAACCTTCGCATGTAGACATTACAAACATACAACCTAGTTTGACGTCATCTATATAAACTGGTCGGGATCGCGGGAGGTCACTGGATGCAGATGGCGCAGGACCGGTCGATGTGGCGAGGTTTGGAGGACTATGTCCAGCAGTGGACGTCTATAGGCTGATGATGATGATGATATAAACATTATCTTAAGTAAGCACAAATACATATAATCCTAAACAATATCATCAACTTTATTATAGTGTAAAGTCGTTTGAAATATTTTTTTTATTACAAAAATGAAAACGACCGACTTCCATTTCTCAAGCATAGCACAAAAACTGCTTGTCCGATCTTTATGAAATATCTGCTTTCTAACAAAACAAGAATCATAAAAATTGGTTCATATTAAAAGGAAATACACGCAAAAACGCATAGCAAATCGTAAAATTTTGTCCGTTAAAATACACATTTTTAAATACAGATCCAAAAGTACTTATTCGATCTTTAAAAAAATCAAACAAGACTAAAGTTTGACCATCACCTTTCATCTGACACCAGAATCATTCAAATCGGTCCATCCAAACTAAAGTTATCGAGGAACAAATATAAAAAAAAAACATACAGATTTTTTTTTATTATTGCTTAATACACGAGCCTACGGCCCACCTGATGGTAAGCGGTAACCGTCGCTCATGGACCTCTGCAATGCCAGGGCAAAGAGGGGCCTAATTGAGTACCTCCTCCTTTTTGGAAGTCGGTCAAAAATAGGGGATTTGTTCTAAAAGTACAACAACTCGAGGTGTAACACAGCGACCCGATTTAGGTAAAACTACTTTTGTGGCGCAGGGAAGGTAGCGTGGTTTAGCTAGTAATCAGATACCTGCTGTGTCACTCGGTGGCGAAGGTTCTCTACAACTCCATTCCTATCGGCTTCCTCTTCGATAATCATAGACTAACAAGAGATAAGGGACTCTGTTAGAGCAGCGTTCGATAGTTATAAGAATCTCTTGCATCGGCTTCTCTTTTTTGGGAATTGACACTTCGCCCCTAGTGTCACTAATAAGAGGTGGGCCATATAAAGTTTGCATTTTTTCATTTTTCGACTGTCATGTTGGCTGTGTGGCATGTTGCGCCATCCTGTTGAAACCAAATGTCGTCCATGTCATACTCTTCAACTTTGGAAACAAAAATTCGTTGAGCATGGCACGGTAACGCTCGCCATTGACCGTAACGGCGGCTCCTTGCTCCCTTTCGAATGATGCCGCCGGACCAAAACCCACAACAAACCGTAACTCTTTGTGGGTGCATTGGCTTCTCAATGGTGACGTGTGGATTTTCCGACCCCCAGATGCGACAATTTTGCTTATTGACATAGCCTCCGAGGTGAAAATGGGCTTCATCTGAAAAGATGATTTTTCGGTAAAATTGCTCATCTTCGGCCAAACGATCTTCTGCCCATTGGGCGAACTGAAAACGTCCCATTTCATAAATGTCAAACCTTTAACTAAATTATGAAAATAAATTGAATGACATTTGAGCTGTCATTCTCTAAATAAACAGTAGTTCAAAATGCAAACGTTAGATTGCCCACCCTATATATCCCTAAGTTCAGAGTGCCTCTTGGCATAGGCCTCCTCCAATGTCTTCCACTGGTGCCGGTCCCCTGCTACCCTTCTCCAGTATGGGCCGGCTGTCTGCTTCAAGTCATCTTCCCATCTTTTATGTGGTCGCCCCCTGTCACTAATACAATGCATTAATTTTCCACTACTTTGTATAATTACAATTAACTGTTGTAATAGAATTAAATGTTTTTCTTTCACTGAGACCTATCACCTTTATAATTTATTAATTTAAATTTAGTTCTATTCGTAGTCATAGACAATGTTATAAATAAATTGATGTATAAAACATTTTAATTTATTTGGCAATTTGATTCTATTGTTTTTGGAAATAACAAAATAATTTATTTGAAATAACTTTTTAATTAGATGTTTTGAAGAATGAAATGAAATACTTTGATGAAATACTTTATTTTCAACATTGATGACGTGCTCATTCTTGTTGACGTCAAAAATTAAAAGCTACCACCAGTTCGGACACAAAAAATAATAATTGTAGCCACCGTCCCGAGAAGAACTGGCAAGAAACTCAGCGGGCATGTCTATTTTGTAATATGAGCACATTTCTTAGAGTATTTTAACAGTATTATACAATTTTACCTTAAATATACAAAAAAAAATCGATTATGATAATGAAATGACCTTGACGAGCAACTCATTCCCACTAATATTAGAAAAGACAAGTAAAACGAGTCCAAACACGATGAGTTTGTCTTGTTTAGTACAGGAGTTTCTATGATCACCTTCCGAATCCATCATTAGATCAGCTCTATTTTGTCATGTTAATGTCAGCTTAATAGGAAACCGGGACGTTTGCAAAATTCCTCCCGAACTTACATAGTTACATCCAGTGCAAGTTGATATAAAGCTTGTAAGAATATAGTCATAAAGTCATTTTATTTTTGATGCTTAGTAATACTGCATTCACAGATTTTTCGTAAGTTGCTTGGTTTGTCTGAAAATCGGCAAAAATCAACCCCCTGTATTTTTATGATGCCAATCGAAAGAAAGTTAATTACAAATAATCTTTGTTCTAGGTTTTGGGACACCCTGTATAATATGTTTAATATCCGATAGAAACGTTTTATGTAAATTTATAAAATAAAATATATGTAATTATAATTTAAATTTATGTTAAATTTATACACAATTCATTGTGATTTGCAAAATTGACAATATATTTATGTGCAGCCGGCTAGAAGGGTATTCTATGAATATATAATGAATATATAAATTATATTTAAACTATATAAACGTCGCAAATTTTATTAAGCAGTAAGTAGTTATTTACAAAATTTAAACAAATCATATTATTACAAAAAAAAATTGAGAGGTGTCATGGGACACCCGAATAGAATAAAGTTCCTTTCGAAAAGATATTTTATAAAAAATATTTCTTTTCGTAACGCGCGATAAGGAACGTGTTTTAAAAGATTTTGAACACAGCGCCATCTAGCGATAATCATCTAAACAAAAAAAGGAACGTGTTTTAAAAGATTTTGATCACAGCGCCATCTAGCGATAATCATCTAAAACAATAAAAGGAAAGTGTTTTAAAAGATTTTGATCACAGCGTCATCTAGCGATAATCATCTAAAACAAAAATAAGGACCGTGTTTTAAAATATGTTGATCACAGCGCCATCTAGCGATAATCTAAAGAAAAAAGTGTCGTGACAACTTTTCGTAAGATTTTATCCGTCTAGCCCCTTAACGCGCGATAAGGAACTTCGTTCCAAAAATAAATAAAATAGATTTGACTTAAGCTTGAAAAGGTAGCTAGGTAGCAGATCAGTTCCATATTATTATATGATATTATATAAAAGGAATATATCCTCCTCGGTTCTATTGATAGAACACTTCTAAGATCTATGAACGTCGGCAGTAAAAGATGTAAATTGCCAATTTTTTTTTTTTTATTGCTATATACTTAGACGAGCCAACGGGCCACCTGATCGTAACTGGTTACCGTCGCTGATGAACCTCTGCAATGTCAGGGGACACTGAGGGGTCGCTACCTACGACCTAACTTTAAGGACCCTCCTCAAGCCTCGTTTGAAGAAGGACAAGTCATAGCGCTCTGGGAATACCGAAGAGGGGAGCTCATTCCATAGCCGGATGGTGCGTGGCAAAAAAGAGTTACTGAAACGGACCGTGGATGACCGCGGAATTAGAAATTAATATAGTTTTATGAACCAAAAGTGGTTTTACTTTTAAAAAGCATTCATTAATGGTATGCAAGGAACCTCATTTACTTAATAATGGAAAATAATAAAAATAATACGCATCTGAATCCAAAGCAAGTCCAACGTATCTCTTTTACCGACCTCTCAAAATTGGCACCAAGTCCAAAACCCATAGATAAGCTACGCAGTCTATCAGTTCCATAGACAATATATGGGTCGGCTCCGGGTTACTGAATCTTTTCGCTTGACACTCTTAAGAATAGTTATTGTAATTTTAAAATATAAATATAAGACTTTTAATGTCGTTTCTTCTATTAAACACAGTATAAAAATCTTTCCTTTAAACAATATATTTTATATATTATTATCTTATATATGTATTATTGCATCGATATACGTCACGCGATATACATCTGCGTGCAAAATGTCAGCTCAATCGGTAACCGGGAAGTTTGTCAAATTTAGCTCACAAGATTCCACCCGAACTTACATAGTTACATCCAGTGCGAGTTAATATAAAGCTTGTTATAAATAATTCATATAAGACCAACCTTCAATAAACATCATTGTAAATAGTTTTACGATGTATAATCATTGGTTTTGCTTCCTTTGCAAAATAATTATATACCAGCTGACTGGTGCAACCTTATCTGCGTCACATAAGGTTTTACAAGCTTTATATTAACTTGCACTGGATGTAACTATGTTAGTTCGGGTGGAATTTCGCAAGCTAAATTTGACAAAAATTTCGACTGTCTCACAAAGGAGGAAAAACGTCATGAAAAACCTCTAAAATGATGAGTGTTTCTCTACTATATCATGCATGTATTATACACATAAACCTTCCTCTTGAATCACGACATCTATTACAACCGCATCACAATCCGTTGCGTAGTTTTAAAGATATAATCATACATAGAGACAGACAGCGTGATAAGACTTTGTTTTATACTATGTAGAGATAAATAGTATTGTCTAAATATCTAACAGATGGATATTATTTTTTTGTTTTTGCATTGTTATTCAGACTTTCATAAATTGTCATCTATTGTATTTATAAGTCGTGGTAGGGTAGTGGTCGAAGCGCTTCCTTCTGTACGGGAGGTCGCGGGTTCAAAACCGGCTTGTACCTCTAAATCTAAATGTGAAAACGATTTATGTGCAATTTTTCACAACACCACTGACTAAAAACGGTGAAGGAAAACATCGTGATGAAACCTGCATATCGGAAAAGGGTTCTAAAAATCTTTTGAAGATATGTGAAATCCCCAATCCGCACTGGGCAAGCTGGACTATGCCTAATCCCTCTTCTGAGGAGACCTGAGCCCAGCAGTGGGCAGTAATGGGTTGGTACAGTGATACAGATTTATAAAGTTTAAAAGATTAAGCGAGATTTATTTGTGCTAATCTGACCTTCAATGAAAAACAAAGAATTAACAATAAATAAAGCATATATCTTGAAAGATAATTATCCAGACAAAAAACAATGCATTATTATGTATCTTAATCCATTGACTAGGTTAGTTATATATTTTTTATCATGCGATGTTAGAGTTTGCTTGTGCGTGATAATCTCAGGAACTACTGGTCCAATTTGAAAAATTATTTCAGTGTTGGATAGTCCATCTCTTTGTGACGCAGACGAAGTTGCGAGAGTCAAGTAGTTAGATATCATAATAATATTATAAAGGCGAAAGTTTGTATGTATGGATGTATGTTTGTTACTCTTTCACGTAAAAACTACTGAATGGATTTGAATGAAACTTTACCACAATATAGCTTATACATCAGAATAACACATAGGCTACAATTTTTGAACCCCTTTGTAACGCAGACGAAGTTGCGCGGGTCACCTAATATGCTATAAATTTGGGAATGATGTAGTTTGAAGGTCATAGGAACTCTTGTACTAAACAAGATAGACCCGTCGTGTTTGGTCTCGTTTTACTTGTATTAGCTAGCACTCTACTGATACATGATATCCAGGATCTTATCTATATATCGATTTCAAAAAACCTTCAGTTTTGGAAGGTTCATTTATCAAGGAATGCTAAATATTGATTCCCTTTGTGACACCGACGAAGTGGCGCGTAGTCTAGTAATATTTTAATCTAAGATTCAGTGCGTGGTTCTAGCTATTTGTAACGGTGTTGGTAATCATTTACATAATATAATAACGGTATATGATATACTTAACTGCATACCACGAGTATTATGACAAGAACATTGCGTAAATTAAGAAGTAGAATTATCTTAATTACGTTTCATAGAATAAAATATACAGAAATAAGATTTTAAAAAAAATTTGGGAGGTGTCATGGGACACCCGAATAGAACGAAGTTCCTTTCGATTAAAAGATAAGGAACGTGTTTTAAAAGATTTTAATCACAGCGCCATCTAGCGATAATCATCTAAAACAAAAAAAAAAAAGTTCCCGGAAGGCGATGCTCGACTTCTGCGAGTCCACCATCTCGCAGAAGCAGGTGGCGGGGGCTGAGAGAGAGAGGCTATATGCCACTCTCAACTTACCAACCCGCCGCCGTCGAGCAGGGGGCCGGGACCGGGATCTCGCCCGGATTCGTGGCCCCTAAGAGTTTCGGGTCCTCAACGCATGTGAGTGCGAGCGGGGACCCAAGAAGGTGCCGTGTCTCGCTCAGCGTAAGAGCATCCGGGGGATGGTAGACCGCGCTCCCCGACCCACGCTGGTTCTGACCCAGCGGGGTATTCCGCGGGAGGGTGACACGCGGTCCCATCTTGGCGGGCTTCGGAAAGCCCGCCGACCGAGAGAGCCGATGGCCGTATTCGCCGGCGGCTACCGGTTCGGCGTCCGGGGACGGAGCGACGGGAAAGAGTGCCGAGCGCGTAACGAGTCGCGCCGTCCCTCCAAACCCCGTGCTGGGTTCTGGCCTCAGCCGGGCTTCGGACGCTGAGTATGAGCGGTTGGAGGTTTTAGTGCGGTTCAACTCCCACATACGGATCCGGTGATTTCCTCCAACTGAAAAAAAAAAAAAAAAAAAACAAAAAAAGTGTCGTGACAACTTTTTCATAAGAATTTCTGTCTAGCCCCCTTTCGATAACGCGCGATAAGGAACTACGTTCCAAAACTTATTGACCGACTTCTAAAAAGGAGGAGATACTATATTCGTCTGTATTTTTAAGTTTGTTCTTTCATAACTTTACTTTGGGTGAACCGATTTGAATGATTCTGGTGTCAGATGAAAGGAAATTGTTGGTAAGGTGGTCGATTTAATATTTTTTACATTAACTTGCACTGGATGTAACTATGTAAGTTCGGGTGGAATCCAGCAAGCAAAGTTTGACAAACTTCGATTGAGCTGACATTTTGCACGCAGATGTATATCTCGTGACAAAGCAATAATATGACAAAATGGCGCTGATCTGATGATGGGTTAGGAAGGTTGTCTTAGGAACTTCTGTACTAAACAAGATAGACCCGTCGTGTTTGGGCTCGTTGTACTTGTATTAGCACTCTACTGCTACATGATATCCAGGATCTTAAAAGCTTGTAGATATATATTTTTTTAATGAAATTATTCATTCTATTTTCGGTCAGTTTCTGGCTTAATTTCAAAATGGCCGAAAGTTTCGATTAAGTCTCTATGGCGAAAGATTAAAGTATATAATGGTATTAAGATTCATTCATTAAGTTTATGATCTAAATAATTGATTATATATTCATAATAGTATTATTTACCTTCAAAACAGCGAAATATAGCAATATATTTACTTCCTGGTGTCCTTGTTATTGATCTAAAATATGTAAAACCAAATAAATATTAAAAAACCGGATGTCAAGGCGAAAAATGTGTAATATTTGCACTAAATTTACATAATATATAACAAAATCGTTATATTATTGACCGACGACAGAAAGGAGGAGGTACTCAATTCATATCTTTTTAAATATTTGTTCCTCCATAACTATTGTTTGGGTGGACCGATTTGGATGATTCTGGTGTTAGATGGTCTTTGTGGGGTCCCATTTATTTTTTTTAAGATCGAACAAGTACTTTTGGATCTGTGTTCATATAGTTTAATTTAAAGAAAACTTTAAATATAAGCTTGATCTTGGATATCATGTAGCAGTAGTGTGCTAGCTAATACAAGTAAAACGAGCCCAAACACGACGGGTCTATCTTGTTTAGTACAAGAGTTCCTTTGACCTTCCGACTCCATCATCAGATCAGCGCTATTTTGTCATATCATTGCATTGTCACGCGATATACATCTGAGTACAAAATGTCAGCTCAATCGGAAACCGAGAAGTTTTTCAAATTTAGCTCGTTACATTTCACCCGACCTTACAATGCCTTACATAGTTACATCCAGAGCTAGTTAATATAAAGCTTGAAATAAACATACATCACATCGCTCACATGTTTAATATTGTTATTTCAAGATTCTAGATCTGTTAATAAGAAGAAGTCACGTTTTGCGAGTTTTTGTCTGTATCTACACAAAAAAATAATTGGACTGTCTGTATGTAATGTATAATTGATCCATGTACCAATTGTTCACTTCACGCTGTGTAAAGAAATCTTGAACAAGTCTTATACTTATTTATTTTGAAAGTATAAAGTTGTTAGTGTCGATAATTTTCGAAATTTCAGAAAAAAGTTCATAACTCGAAAACTACAAATAATCGCGGAACATACATGGGGGTGATTCGAGTTCCTAGAGGTGTACTCTATCTCTGGACCTCCGCTTATCACTACTTTCTGGAACACCCTGTATATAACGATCCCTCAATACTCTGACTTTATAGAGGCTCATGAACGACGGTTACCAGTTACTATCAAATGGTCGGTAGGTCGAGTATTGCGAGAGAGGCATCACTCGGCCCCATCTTGGCGGGCTTCGGTTGGCCCGACAACTGCCGGTTCGGCGTCCGGGGGTGACGGGGCGAGATGTGAGCGTTGATCGCGAACGCGTCCTGTCACCTCATCCAGTCTCGTGCAGGGTTCTGTCCTCGGCCGGGATTCGGATGCTGCGCGTTTTGCAGCAGGAGGTTTTAGTGCGGTTCGACTACCACATACCCCATCTGCGGAGCAGGTGGTTCCTCCTGTCAAAAAAAATCCCCTTACTAAAAAAAACATTGAAAATTTAAAATATCACAAACAAATACGCGTGTCTTATTAGTATTTAAATAACTATGTTAATTAGGTTTATTTTTAGTTCAAACAAATGTATTTTTTTGTTATTTTTCGTCTAGCACCTATTATGAGTGATAATATTTTTTGCCCAAAACCGGATTCACAGTTCTGTTTCAAATTAACATTAATAGACGCTGATGACGTACATCTATACTAATATTATAAAGAGGAAAGGTTTTTTTGTTTGTCTCGAATAGACTCCGAAACTACTGCACCGATTTCAAAAATTCTTTCAGTTTTGGAGAGTTCATTTATCGAGGAAGGCTGATAGGTATATTGTTTGTCTTTGTGACGCAGACGAAGTACTCGAGTCAGCTAGTATGATCATAAGATTTGCTGATCCGTGCAACTTTGTCTGCGTCACAAAGGATGCAGTTTTTGACTGACTTCCAAAAAGGATGTAGGTACTATTTGTGTAAGCCAAGTACTTTTGGAACGGTGTTTAAAAATGTTCACGATTCGATTTGCTTTTCTTTTACATGAACCGATTTTGATGATCTTTTTTTGTTAGAAAGCTGACACTTTATATTTAATGTAAAATTGTTTAATACTTTTAAAATCTAATATATATAAAAATGAATTGCTGTTCGTTAGTCTCGCTAAAACTCGAGAACGACTGAACCGATTCGGCTTATTATAACCTTGAAATAATCGTAGAAGTTCAGGGAAGGTTTAAACGGTGAGAAAAATTCCTTATGTGACGCAGACGAAGTTGTGTGGGCCAGCTAGTACTTTATAAAAGATATATGCTCATAATACAAAAAAGACATGCCCGCTGAGTTTCTTGCCAGTTCTTCTCAGGACGGTGGTTACAAATATTATTTTTTTGTGTCCGAACTGGTGGTAGCTTGTAACTTTTGACGTCAACAAGAATGAGCACGTCATCAATGTTGAAAATAAAGTATTTCATTTCATTTCACTTTGAACATAATCTTACATAAATTAGCTTTCTTCAAATTAAGATTTAGAAGTACAAACTTGAACCCCTGACCTTCCACACGAAAGGCGTCATCAACCACTCACAAAAACATACTAAATTAAATTATTTTTTCGCAGAAATGACAACAGAAATTCATCAAGAATTAGAAAGGATGAAGCTTAAGAAGATGGAAGAGTCTTCTATAGAAGATTTAGATGCATTAGGAGAATCACAGATACGGAAGATATTTTCAGGAACTACTGTTCTTTTGACTGGAGGTACCGGGTTCCTGGGAAAGCTGATGATTGAAAAACTATTAAGGTAAGAAAAAATACTATTTAAGTGAAGAACTTCATCATCATCATCAACCAATTTTTATACTTAGTTTTTTTTTTATTATTTCTGATTACTTATGGGAAAAGTATTGAAAGTGAAGAATGTTGCTTGAGTTTTATTGGGGTGTAAGGTATATTTACATGTGTGTTACATAAATTTTAATTTATTTATTTTGTTAACTTACGTTTGTTATGTCACTGCCAGCTGGGACTGAAAACCAGCGCTGAATATTGGCATTTGTCCTGCTGGTATGTGTCAATGTTCAGCATTATGCTGAGTCACAGCTGATTTGTGGTGAAAGAGAAATTACTCGCAATTGCCTCTTATTTTTTTGTGTATTATTATTATTTTTTTATCTTTGTATGTTTCTTTTTTTTTCATCACAAATAAAGAATGTCTATGTCTAACCTATAGACGTTCACTGCTGGACATAGACCTCCCCCAAACCTCGCCACAACGACCGGTCCTGCGCTGTCTGTCAGTGATTTCTCCTTCAGTGGCCACGAATTGGCGCCATCGACCATCCGTTCTTCGCACAATGTGTTAATTTACGACATCACATAAAAACCGATAAAATGATCAGTGTCTCTACTATATCATGCATGTATTATACACATAAACCTTCCTCTTGAATCACGACATCTATTACAACCGCATCACAATCCGTTGCGTAGTTTTAAAGATTTAAGCATACTTGAGGCTGATTATATGAAGGTTCATTAACATTCAGTCCGTTTAAATCCTCTATATTATACTTTTAAGTTCATTATTTGGTATATTTTTTGAGTCAACACTTCATTATTATAAAATTACAATGAAAATTTTCGACACTCCCTACCTACGCAAATTTCGGAAATAATTTATGATATTTGCTTTAGAAAAGCCAGCTGTTGGTCTTATTCATATTCAATTTTGTATTTAACAACGAAAAATATTGCTGTTTCATACATTAAATAAATAGTTTTAGGTAATGTGGATGAGTTAAGGTTCATGTAGCAGGAGCTAGAGATGGTCACACGTATCGTCTGATCAATAGACACACAGACTATTGAGGAGAGGATACTGGTACTACGGATGAGTTAAGGTTCATGTAGCAGTAGCTAGAGGTGGTCACACGTATCGTCTGATCAATAGACACACAGACTATTGAGGAGAGGATACTAGTACTACGGATGAGTTAAGGTTCATGTAGCAGTAGCTAGAGGTGGTCACACGTATCGTCTGATCAATAGACACACAGACTATTGAGGAGAAGATACTGGTACTACGGATGAGTTAAGGTTCATGTAGCAGTAGCTAGAGGTGGTCACACGTATCGTCTGATCAATAGACACACAGACTATTGAGGAGAAGATACTGGTACTACGGATGAGTTAAGGTTCATGTAGCTGTAGCTAGAGGTGGTCACAGAGACCTGCATATTGGATTAAACTCTTCTGCTATGCTCAGTCCTGCTGACTCCTGCATTAGTATCAGTGCAAAGGAGACACGACCAAATATAGTAATGGGTTGTTACTATTAAAGAGAGGATGTCTTATGCAATTGAGGATACTTTCTACTGGTTGGTTTAGCAATGTATTAGCTTGGAAAACACGTAGCTGAGTCGATTGCAGAACTACGTGACTCGGTTAGGTAATCTATACTACGATCAATAATTGTTTAGTCTTCGGTGCAACTGGATTTACAGAGCGTAAAATGTGAGCGTTAAGACAAGTAAAACGAGTTCAAATACGATGAATCTATCTTGTTTGGTACAGAGATACTTCTTCAGATCAGCTCCATTTTTGTTTTCTCTATGGTACTATGTTATTGCATTGTCACGTGAAAAACAAATGCAAGTTCTAGCTCAATTAGAAGCCGGGAAGTTACATTTTTTTTGCACATAGGTACATACTTAATTACATTTAGTACAACTTAATAAAAAACCTATAAAAATTGTGAACAAACTTTGTCTTGTTTTCGTATTTTATCTTCAGAATTAACCGATGTCGATTATTGATTTTACTTTGGAGTTTATAGACATACCGCTTACTTAAGTCGTAAGCTAGTTCGTCTGTCTTGCAAAAAAACTCTGTCTGTCTGTCTGTCAGTACCAACCCATTACTGCCCACTGTTGTGGTCAGGTCAATGCGGATTGGGGACTTCACATATCCTCAAAGGATTTTTAGAATCCTTTTCCGATATGCAGGTTTCCTCGCGATGTTTTCCTTCACCGTTTTTAGCCAGTGGTGTTGTGAAAAATTGCACATAAATATTTTTCACATTTAGATTCAGAGGTACAAAAAAACTCATATTATTATTTTAACTTCTGTTCTTAGTTATTCTGTGACAGGACTATGAACTCATTCCGGTATTTCCCACGTGCTGTCGCGTTTACATATAGGCTCGTCAATCCAACACACGTTAAAAAACAAATGACGGTGTCGGTCGACCAACATGTAAACGGGGGTTTTGTATGCATTGGCCGGCATTGAAACTTTGTGAAACACCGTTTGACAGTTGGCCTACCAGTTGTCATTGGAAATTGGCGAGCATAAAACGCGGTATGAGATTTTCAAAACTTAAGGGTGCTTTCAATCAAATATACTATAGATACACGAGCATAAAATGGCCCTAAAAACACAGCCAAAAAACGTCTGGTTTGTAGTGGAATATGATTCTGTAATTGTTTATCACTTGCACTGGATGTAACTATGTATTTTAACTATGTAAGTTCGGGTGGAATCTTGCAAGCTAAATTTGACAAACTTGCCAGTGTCTGGATTAGCTGACACGCAGATGTATATCGCGTGACAATGCAATATTATGACAAAATGATCTGATGATGGATTCGGACATAGGAACTCCTGTACTAAATAAGATAGACCCGTCGTGTTTGGGCTCATTTTACTTGTCTTGGCTAGCACTCTACTATTACATGATATTCAGGATCTTAAAAGCTTGTATTTAAAGTTTTCTTTCAAATAAATTATTGAAGAAACCTTAATGAAGAAATAATGACTTCTTATAATTAAATTACATAAAAAAACGGTCGTTGTACTCTCATGTTTTTCTATCATTAGTTAAAAATATATCAAGTAAAAAATATATCGGTAAACATCGAATAAAAACCGATAAAAACCGGACTTTGATTTCGGTTTATTTATAGCAAGAGTTACGAAAATACGATTTATTATTATATGGTAGGTTATTGTATGTAAATTCATTTGTTTTTTTGTCTACACTAATATTGTAAAGAGGAAAACTTTGTTTGTTTGTAATAAAAACTACTGGCCTGTTTTTGAAAATTCTTTCACAATTCCATAGCTACATTATCCGCAGATTTTATTTTGGAAAAAAATAGAGACCCGTACTAAAACTTAAATAATGTCAAGGTGTGAAAAAATACCCAAAACATTCTTACATCGCGTGCGCTGCGAAAACTATTGATTATAGAACAAAATGACACTACGGGTTTGTAGGTCTTAGTCAAATCTAACAGTGCTGTGTCAACCCCTTTTTGACGCAGACGAAGTTGCGAGTCAGCTGATAAAAGCTGATAAAAGCTGAAGAGTTTGTTTTTTTGACGCGCTAATCTCAGGAAGTACTGGTCCGATTTGAAAAAAATCTTTCAGTGTTGGATAGTACATTTATCGAAGTAGGCTTTGGGCTTTATTATATATCTTTGTGATGCAGATGAAATTACAAGTCGGCTAGTTATTATTATACTAGGTGACCCACGCAACTTCGTCTGCGTCACAGATACAACATAGCCTATTGCCTTCCTCGATAAATAGACTTTACAACAGTGAAAGAATTTTTTAAATCAGACAACCTGAGATTAGCACGTTCAAACAAACAAACTCTGCAGCTTTATAATATTAGTATAGACTGTTGTATTGTAAACCAAAAGTAGATTTTTACAAGCCAAAATTTAGTTTTTTAGCAAAACAGCTTTTATTATCAGATTTTCCCACTAGATTATGTTTATTATATAATCATTTACATAATATATTCATTTATATTATATTGTTGTTCCTTATGCTAATAAAATTTGGAGATTACAATAACTATTTGAACAATACTCAATCTTATTTTAATGACAATAGAACCTAGATTAGTTTACGTGCAATAAAATGTTTAAAAAACTTTTTTAACTTGAGTAGTAACATTTTTGAAGAAAAACGACTTGTTTTAACATAATGTATGTAACCTGAGAGAATGTTTGACGATCTTTACAAGCTTTATATTAACTTGCACTGGACGTAGCTATGTATGTTCGGGTAGAATAGAATAGAATAAATATTTATTTCAAACTATAACAGAATACTAAACTAAATCGAAGTAACAAATATAGTTTGAAAACGGTTACCGACTTAGCAATGTCGACAGCACCGAAAAATGTAGAATTTTGCAAGTAAAATTTGACAAATTCCCGATTTCCGATTGAAGTAAAACTTTGCATGCATATGTATATCACGTGACAATACAATAATATGGTTTACCTAATGGAACTGATTTAGTTTTTCTTTAGCTAGCAAGATTCACCCCGAACTTACCTAGTTACATCCAGTGCAAGTTAATATAGTCCTATTGATCTGTGTCAGTATTCAGCATTATGCTGAGTCACGGCTGGTTTGTGAAAAAATAAATTAGTTTTAGGTAATTGCTTGTTATTTTCCTTTTTTGAATTGTATGTTTCTTTTTTTGCAAATAGAGTATGTCTATGTCTATATAGAATTAGTCAAGTTAGCCTTTAATATACGATCACAATACAGGAAGTTATATCGCTATATACAACTCTAAATATGTTGTAATGTTATTGTATTGTCGCTAATTATGTGGAACACGTCGTGTGTGTCCTAACACGTGTGTAGCCTTGATTACATACGGTGTACGTAGGGCTGGATGACCGACGCAATATCGTAAGGGAAAATAACAGTTAGGAAAATAATAAGAAGAGAAGAATAGGGTGGATGAGGGCTCAGGAGCGAGTGTCGTGAGACCACGTACAGACAAGCGTAGTGTGTGACGCGCGGTGTGCTGGACCATAGAGCTGAATGTAGCGGGTGGATGAGAGCTCAGGAGCGAGTGTTGTGAGACCACGTACAGACAAGCGTAGTATGTGACGCGCGGTGTGCTGGACCATAGAGCTGAATGTAGCGGGTGGATGAGAGCTCAGGAGCGAGTGTCGTGAGACCACGTACAGACAAGCGTAGTGTGTGACGCGCGGTGTGCTGGACCATAGAGCTGAATGTAGCGGGTGAATGAGAGCTCAGGAGCGAGTGTCGTGAGACCACGTACAGACAAGCGTAGTGTGTGACGCGCGGTGTGCTGGACCATAGAGCTGAATGTAGCGGGTGAATGAGAGCTCAGGAGCGAGTGTCGTGAGACCACGTACAGACAAGCGTAGTGTGTGACGCGCGGTGTGCTGGACCATAGAGCTGAATGTAGCGGGTGAATGAGAGCTCAGGAGCGAGTGTCGTGAGACCACGTACAGACAAGCGTAGTGTGTGACGCGCGGTGTGCTGGACCATAGAGCTGAATGTAGCGGGTGAATGAGAGCTCAGGAGCGAGTGTCGTGAGACCACGTTCAGACAAGCGTAGTGTGTGACGCGCGGTGTGCTGGACCATTTGTTTTAAAACTTTATTTTTGTTCACAGATGCTGTCCAGAACTTAAAAAGCTGTACCTCTTAGCCAGGCCGAAGAAGAACAAAGACATAAGTAAAAGACTTCAAGAACAATTTGATGACGTGGTAAGGTCTTTTCTCCTAAAAATCTCAAATTTATTTTATGCAAACTATACAAATGATTCGAGAATACAAATGGTTCCAATTATTTACCACCAAATACAAAAAATTGGTATTCTTTTCATGTCATTTGGCCCGAGAGCTAGTACCAAATTTCTGTGTAGATATTTGAGGCAAGCTGAAAACTTGGTCCATAGTTCTCCTGATATACTCAAACTCGGAACTGCAGACCTGACTGTTGAGTAGCGGGGATAAACAGGCCCATACATTTTTAAATGTTTGTACCTAGGTAAATATTTTTATTCAAAAAATGTTTAAAAGAGTGTTTTAAAAGGAGAACTATGGACCAAGTTTTTAGCTTGCCTCAAATACCTAGCCACAAGTTGCTAATAGCTCTCGGGCTCAGCGCGACGGGAAAGAGTGCCGAGGGTTATGGCCTCAACCGGGGTTCGGACGCTGAGTGTGAGCGGTTGAAGGTTTTAGTGCGATTCAACTCTCACATATCCCATTCCAGAGTGGGAATCCGGTGATTTCCATCTAATAAATAAAATAAAAAATAGCTTCGGGCTATTTGACGTACAAACATGGATTCTCTGTCGCTTAAGATTGTGTTAAACTGAAGACTGTTTAAGTCGTTTTGTAAAACACTTGATGTTTGTAGGTAATGTTGTTTGGAGACACTATTCTGTTTTGTTCAGTAATGTTTTTTGTTTCAGCTGTACGAAAAACTAAGAAAAGAAAGGCCTAATTTTATCGAGAAGATCAGTATTGTTGAAGGAGATGTCGGAGCTATAGATCTGGGTCTAAGTCAAGAAGATAGGACGAAAATATCTAATGAGGTAGGTACATCAAATCTTGTAAAGTATTGGAACGAAGTTCCTTATCGTGCGTTATCGAAAGGCGGAAATTCTTATGAAAAAGTTGTCACAACACTTTTTTTGTTTTAGATGATTATCCCTAGATGGCGCTGTGATTAAAATATTTTACAAAACAATTAATAAGAGAGAGAGAGACAGACATTTTAAAGTAACTAATCATTATAACTTAAAAAAAAAAAATTACAATTCCCTCATTAATCGAAAGGAACTTCGTTCCATCCGGGTGTCCCTTGACACCTCTCAAGTTTTTATTTTTATTTAAACAGACAGGTGCGCAGGTCAGTTCGTGTAATATAATTCTGATAAACATCTAATAGGTTCTTTAAGTAATTATTTACAATTTATTTATAAAATAATGAGTGTTTTAATAGATTAGTATTGTTTTCCGTGAAAAATCCTGTTTAACAGCTCATTAACATAAACTACTAATTAGTAACATAATATGTTGTATTTTGTTTTAACATTTTTTATTGCCATGTAGACAGACGAGCTAACAGGCCTATTAATCACTCAACCTGGAACGTCACTATTCGCTAGATGGCGAAACTGGGGACTTCGTTCGGAATCAAAACCTGTTTAAGCCCCTATTTAAAAAAAAATCCAATAATTTTTAATTTTGATTTTATTTAAACCTTATATTTTTGTAAATCTTTATTACTAAACGACGCTGTATTGCATTTTCAGCGAAAATATATCATCTCCGTAAAATATGAGATTAAAAAATGTAAACAAAACAAGTTTTAGAACTGTGCTCAATTTTGGCTCCTGCCACAGACTTGGCAAAAGTAAACAAACCAATTTGGTTGCCGATCCCAGTTGAGTGGTTAACTTTGGTTTTTGCCTACAAAATCGTTTTTATTTAAAGTTTACGATTATTTTGATTTTTAAAAGCTTTCAGTTAACTTGCACTGGATGTAACTATGTAAGTTCGGGTGGTTGCAAGCTAAATTTGACAAACTTCCCGGTTTCCGATTGAGCTGACATTTTGCACGCAGATGTATATCGCGTGACAATACAATAATATGACAAAATGGCGCTGATCTGATGATGGATTCGGAAGTCATAGGAACTCTTGTGCCAAACAAGATAGACCCGTCGTGTTTGGGCTCGTTTTACTTTTTTTTTATTGCCTTGTAGGCAGACGAGCCAACGGCTCATCTGCTAGGAAGTGGTTACCGTCGCTCATGAACCTCTGCAATGTCAGGGGACACTGAGGGGTCGCTACCTACAACCTAACTTTAAGGACCCTCCTCAAGCCTCGTTTGAAGAAGACAAGTCATAGCACTCTGGGAATACCGAGGAGGAGGGAATACTTGAATTTCCTTAAAGACTTTGTAGACTTTAAAAGCTTGTATTTAAAAAGTTTTCTTAAAAATCAATTATTAGTAATGTTGTGAATGCTTTTTAGTAAAACTGTGTTTATTCCTAAAGGTGGAGATCATTTTCCATGGAGCTGCCACAGTGAGGTTTGACGAGGCTCTGAAGACTGCAGTGGAAATCAATGTTCGTGGAACTAGAGAGATGTGTCTCCTTGCCAGGGCATGCGGAAAATTGAAGGCTCTCGTACATATTTCTACAGCGTACAGGTATTTATATACTTTAGATGTATTTTTTAGCTTGGATTGGATAAAAAAAACCTGAGAGGTGTCAAGGGACACCCGGATGGAACAAAGTTCCTTTCGATTAATTAGTGAGGGAATTGTAATAAAATTCTCTCAAGAGAGAGAGAGAGAGACAGACGTTTTAAACTAACTAATTATTATAACTTAAAAAAATAAAATTTTGATCACCGCGCCATCTAGCATTAATCATTTAAAACAAAATAACGAAATGTTTTAAAAGATTTTAATCACAGCGCCATCTAGCGATAATCATCTATAACAAAAAAAGTGTCGTGACAATTTTTTCATAAGAATTTCCGTCTAACCCCCTTTCGATAACGCGCGATAAGGAACTTCGTTCCAAAAATATTTACTCCGCCAAAATTTACAGTGCAATATA
The DNA here is from genome assembly GCA_030269945.2 of Trilocha varians. Lineage (NCBI taxonomy): Eukaryota > Metazoa > Arthropoda > Insecta > Lepidoptera > Bombycidae > Trilocha > Trilocha varians. The sequence goes on along the minus strand of AP028278.1, from coordinate 12,260,780 downwards.
CAATTAACCACTAGATCTCGTGGAGATCGATCTAATACATTTATCGATACCAAATTACAATCTTCATAAACAAAAAAACTATTTTGAAAGTAGAGCGATGAGTAGTTTGTGTATGATGAGTGTATGTAGTGTTTGTTGGTGTGTATGATAGTATGTGTGTGAGTGTGTTTTTGAGTATTTTGAAGAAGAACGTCATCTATATTGAAAATGGTATGCTCGAAAATTTGCGACGTAGCGTCGCGCTAGAGCGTAAAGTAGACAGACGCTAAAACGTTGCGTAAATACGTTGTAGTAGATGCACAAAAATTTGGAATAGGTCTAAAAATAATCTATGATATAAGAGCGCCATGACTTGTCCTTCCTCAAACGAGGTATGAAGAAAGTCCTTAAAGGTAGGCCAGGTAAGTAGCGGAGTGTCTCCTGACAACGCAGAGGTCGATGAGCGACGGTAACCACTTAAGATCAGGTCACCCGTTAGCTCGTCTGACTTCAAGACAATGAAAAAAGTCTACATCACTTACACTATTACTAAACGGGTTCTTACCACGATTATTTTTAACTGAGCGGTCCCGATATTTCAGCACTGTTTCAAGCGCCATGATTACGGGAAGACTGAGGAACTGCGAGTAGGTCATTTAAGAGCAGACAAATCTGTCTACCCTCTTTCTCGTCCGTTTGCCGGTACCACTGGAACTCGAACTCACATTTCGACATACCACACTGACAGTATCGGCTGCCGTCTCAAAACTAGATTTTTTGGCTTTATTGTGATCATGCCGTATGAAACAGTGCTGAAATATCGGGACCTCTCAATTAAAAATAATCGTGGTAAGAACCCGTTTAGTAATAGTGTAAGTGATGTAAATAAACGCGAGTGTTTAAAGAAATTAATTAAAAAAGTCTAGGTTTCGACAAAAAAAACATCAACAAAAACAGAAAGCTGATGAAACTAGTTAGTTTTATGTGAAAGTCTAAAATAAATTACATAATAAGATAATTTGCTAAAAACCTGTTGATTTGACCTACACTTTACCTTGTTTTTATGACAATTCCGGTTTTAAATATGTAATTATATAGCAAGGATATCTAGCTAGTTACATTCTAGAATCTTGTTTATACAGGGTGATTTTTTAAAGAAGGTATATATTGCAGGAGGGTGATGAGTACTCTGTTCTAATACGGAATATTACAAAAAATTGGTAAAATTATATATATATTAACCTAAATTCGACAATACTAACTCAAACATAAACAATTTCGGCTAAAACAGTGTTGACTAACGACCTCTAGTGATCTCGCGCATCACCTCCGCCACACCCATCAGCTGTCGAAAAACCATCATTTTGCTAGAATTTTAGATATTTTTATGTTGCGATTACTAAGGCATTAAGCCATATTCTTTGGTAATTATATTTTTACTGGTCGTATATAACCATCAGCTACCATGACCTTCAATATGTACCCTCACTAAAAAATCACCCTGTATAATAATATCGAGGGTATAGCGCTAAAACCCAATAAGTGTCAAAACAATCTAAAAATGCTTTTTTAGTCTATCTTGATCAGTTTTTTGCACTCTTTCTAGTATTGTAATCAAATAAGAAGAATTCAGTGTTAAGAAAGTTAGTTGATGTAAAAACCCAATAAATCCCCCTTGTGTAGCTTGTTTACAAACTTTAACTTTGAACATTTCGAGAGTAACAATTTTACACTTATTGGCTTTTAGTACTATACCCTCGATATTTTCTTATAATAAACATAACTTCGTCTGCGTCACAAAGGGAAACAATATATCCTAAGCCTTCCTCGATAAATGAACTTTCCAAAACTGTAAGAATTTTTGAAATCGGTGCAGTAGTTTCGGAGCCTATTCGAGACAGACAAACCTTTCCTCTTGGTCATATTAGTATGGATGTATTTTAAATAATGATTTTTAAATACAAGCTTTTAAGATCCTGGATATCATGTAGCAGTAGAGTGCTAGTTAATACAAGTAAAACGAGCACAAACTTGATCTATCTTGTTTAGTACAAGAGTTCCTATGACTACCGAATCCATCATCAGATCAATGCCATTTTGTCATATTATTGCATTGTCACGCGATATACATCTGCGTACAATGTCAGCTCAATCGGAAACCGAGAAGTTTGTCTTTAGCTTGCAAACACCCGAACTTACATAGTTACATCCAGTGCAAATTAATATATAAAGTAATATTTCTTATCTTACAGCAATTGTACACGTCAAGAAATTGAAGAAAAATTCTACGAAAGTCCTCTCCCTGGTGACAAGCTGATCGATCTGGTGGAAACCATGGATGAGAAGGTTATCAATAATATTACTACTGGGTAAGAAATTTCTTCACTAGTAGGGATGGCCTACTAATATTATAAATGCGAAAGTAACTCTGTCTGTTACACTTTCCCGCTTAAACCTCTCAACAGATTTTGATGAAATTTTGTACAGACAATCTTTAGACCTTGAGAAAGAACACAGGTTATCTTTTAATTGAAAGTGACGCAGATGAAGTTGCGCGGGCCCGCTAGTTATAGTATAAAACAAAGTCTTATCCCGCTGTCTGTCTCTATGTATGATTATATCTTTAAAACTACGCAACGGATTGTGATGCGGTTGTAATAGATGTCGTGATTCAAGAGGAAGGTTCCCAAATTGTCCTCAAGTCCTCAGATCTTAGTTGACAGACTTAGTTTTGGGACACCCTGTATAGTTTCTCATCCAAGGTTTTTACCTAACAACGGCAATATGCAGTTGAAAGATGGACGAAAGCCTTACATGTTGGTTTATTGACACCGTCATTTGTTTTTTACGTGTGTTGGACGTTGGCGAGACAATATGTAAACATAAAACGTATAAAATAGTACATAGTCCAATCTTAAAATAATATAAAAATACCCATAAAATAAATGAATCACAAACAGAATTTAAAACACTTAAAACTAGAGACAAAACCTGCAAGTTCTCTAAGTATATCTGACAATGCAAATATGAAACTAACGCGCTTGAATAAACTTCAAATATTTTTCAAAGGCTCCTCTACTATATTTTTTTTTTGCAGTTTACTAGGAGATTATCCAAATACTTACGCATATACTAAATCAGTAGCAGAGGATATAGTTCAGAAGTACTCTAAAGGACTTCCGGTGGCGCTATTCAGGCCTTCCATAGGTATGTTTTGTAACTTATTTTGTAAATACAAGCTTTTAAGGTCCTGGATATCATGTATCAGTAGAGTGCTAGCTAATACAAGTAAAACAAGCACAAACACGACGGATCTATCTTGTTTAGTACAAGAGTTCCTATGACTGCTTTTCCGTCATCAGATCAGCTACGTGCAAAATGTCGGCTCAATCGGAAACCGGGAAGTTTGTCTTTAGCTTGCAACCATCCGAACTTATATAGTTATATTCAGTGCAAGTTAAAATCACTGAAAACTTTAAACTGAATTGAACCTAAAGTTTTCATCTGGTTGGACTGATTTTGATGATTTTTTTTTGTAATAGTAGGTTACGATTCTATGTTAATACATATGTTATACAGTCGTGGGAATTATAAAACCGTTGGGCACGTCAATTCTCTGCAGTCGTTGTTATCTTAATTATAGTGTAACATTACAAAACAAACATTTTAATCAACGATTGTAGACAACTGATGTGCCCAACGGTTTTATAATTCGCACGACTGTATCTATTTTAATATTTTTTGGTTTTTAGTACATTAACTTAAACATTGCAATGTATGTTTAACATAAAACCGTTTAACTTAAAAAGTTTTTTACATATTTTTTTATTTTTGACATTAAAAAGTCTAGAGGTCATTTTTATCTTCGTAAGTAAATGTAAAAAAAAATATTTTTGTGCAATTATCACTGTTTTTTGTATTCTTAATTATTATTTGATTGTGTACAATTAGGACATGTAATTTAGGGTTTTTGAAATGCTTTTTTGCCAAACCTAATTACTATTTTTTGATTGACTTCCATGGAAGAAGGAGGTTATAAATGACAGGTTAATTTTATCTTAATATATATATAAATCTCGTGTCACAATGTTTGTCCTCAATGGACTCCTAAACCACTTAACCGATTATAATAAAATTTGCACACCATGTGCAGTTCGATCCAACTTGAGAGATAGGATACCTTAGATCAAGGTCTGATGATGGAGCTGGAAGGTGGCCACAGGAACTCCGTCAATAAGCAAGATAACTTCATCGTGTTTGGGCTCTAATGAAGCGTTCTGATGAGTACTTTTAGGAAATTCTCGGAAACAATTCCTATACGACGCAGACGAAGTTGCGCAGGGCAGCTAGTCTAATATATAAAATTCTCGTGTCACAGTTTTCTTAGCCATACTTCTCCGAAACTTGACCGATTTTGATGAAATTTTTTGTGCTTATCCGGTATCTATGAGAATCGGCTAACATCTATTTTTCATCCCCCTATTACAATTCCCTCACTAATTAATCGAAAGGAACTTTGTTCCTTCCGGGTGTCCCTTGACACCTCTCAAGTTTTATTTGTTATTAAGCGTATAGTTTGAACGTTCTGTCATATAAACTGGATAAAGATCTGACTGATTTTTGTGGTATGTTTGAGATATGGAAGTCAGTCGTTTTCATTTTTGTAATTAAAATATTATTTCTGTTTCAGTTATTGGAACGGCCAAAGAACCAGTCGCAGGATGGATTGACAACGTATATGGACCTACTGGGGTAAGAATTATGATTCTATTAACGTCACAGAACTAAATCCCCTGGCACTATTGCTAAACGGGTTCTTACCACGATTATTCTTAACTGAGCCGATACTGTCAGTGTGGTATGTCGAAATGTGAGTTACCGTAAGAACCCGTTTAGTAATAGTGTAAGTGATGTAGATAACCGCGAGTGTTTAGAGAAATTTAAATCCCCTTGCATTATAATATATCTCTATAAACGACGTTCAAGGAAAGGCCTGTATAAGGGATAGACTAAACTGGACTGTACTGTAACAACCCATTACTGTCCACTGTTGGGCTCAGGTCTCCTCAGAAGAGGGATTAGGCATAGTCCACCACGTTTGCCCAATGCGACTAAAATGTATTTAAGGCAAATTAAAATTTTATAGGCCACCTACGACATAAGATAGTAAAAAAAGACAGGTCATTTTGTCGAGGCTTTCTACCTCTTCTATATCAGAAAAAAGTCCTGGTGGGGTAGTGGTCGAAGCGCTTCCTTCCGTGCGGGAGGTTGCGGGTTCAAATCCGGCCGGCTTGTACCTCTAAATCTAAATATTAAAACGATTTATGTGCAATTTTTCACAACACCACTGGCTACAAACGGTGAAGGAAAACATCGTGAGGAAACCTGCATGTCGTGAAAAGGGTTCTAAATATCCTTTGAAGAAATGTGAAGTCCCCAATCCGCATTGGGCAAGCGTGGTGGACTATGCCTAATCCCTCTACGGAGGAGATCTGAACCCAGCAGTAGGCAGTTATAGGTTGGTACAGTATCAGAAAAACTATGGACCGAATATCAGCTTGCCTCAAATACTTATACAAAAATTGCCACTAGCTCTCGGGCTATAATTACAATAAACCATACTATAACACTTTTAGGTGGTAGTAGGAGCAGCAGTAGGTCTACTCCACGTCTTAAGATGCAACCCCAAAGTGGTAGCAGACCTAGTACCAGGAGATATGGTAGTGAACGCCTGCATAGCCACGGCCTGGAAGACGGCTAAGGAATACCCTGGAAACCATGAGGATGCACCGCCTTTGGAGCAAACTCCACCGGTCTACAACTTCGTTTCATCAACACAGAGGCCTTTAACTTGGGGTGAGCATACAAGCAGTAGAGTGCTAGCTAATACAAGTAAAACAAGTCAACGATGAGTATCTTGTTAAATACAAGAGTTCCTATGACCACCTTCCTAATCTATCATCAGATCAGCGCCATTTTGTCATATTATTGCATTGTCACGCGATATACATCTGCGTGCAAAATTAAAGACTTGAAAATAAAGGGCATAATATTAACTCGCACTGGATGTAAATATGTAAATTCGGGTGGATGCAAGCTAAATTTGACAAACTTCCCGGTTTCCGATAGAGCTGACATTTTGCACGCAGATGTATATCGCGTGACAAGACAATTTTTTTTTGTTCCGGTTTAACTTTGGTTTGGTTGGACTGATTTGGATGATTCTTGTGTCAGATGAATGGTGATTGTCGTCATGTAACCCCCATTTTTTTGAAAGATTTAACAACTACTTTTCGCCCAGCATTTAAAAATGATATTTTCTTAACGGATAAGGTTACTCGATTTGATATGCGTTTTTTCGTGTATTTCTTTTCGGTATGAACCGATTTTAATGATTCTTTTTTGTTAGAAAATTAGACACTTTGGACATTATCCTGTATAAATTTGATAAATATCTGACTGGTAGTTTTTTTACTAAACCTACTTTTAAAATGGAAGTCGATCGTTTTCATTTTTGTAGTAAAAAATGCTTTTTTTTTCAGATAAATTCATGAAATACAACGAGATATACGGCCTTGAAGTTCCTACAATACAAGCCATTTACTATTATTTATTCTGGCTGACTCCATCCACATTTGTCTATAGTATATTCTGTTTTTTCTTACATTGGATCCCGGCCTATATCATAGATGGAGTTGCGGTTATAATTGGGAAAAAACCCATGTAAGTATTTTAGAGTTTTTTTAGACTTCCCTGACATTGCAGAGGTTCATGAGCGACGGTAACCACTTACGATCAGGTGGCCTAGTTACTCGTCTGCCTACATGACAAAAAAAAGGGGTGTCGCGACGGGAAAGTTTGCCGCAGTGCGTAACGCGTCGCGCCACCCTGCATAACCCCGTGCTGGGTTTTGGCCTCAGCCGGGGTTCGGACGCTGAGAGTGAGCGGTTGGAGGTTTTAGTGCGGTTCAACTCCCACATACCCGCGGGGTGGGTGGGATCTGGTGATTTCCTCCAACTAAAACAAAATAAAACATGACAAAAAAAAATTACTCAATTTGTATGTTTTTATGTTTGTTACCGCATAAATTTGGTTTGGCTGGACCGATTTTGATAATTATTTTTTTGTGAAAGATGATGTTTAAAGAGTATCTTTAGAAGTTATCACGATTTACTGTGTTTTTGCGTATATTTAGGTATTTTCTGTTTGAACCGTTTTGATGATTTATGTTAGATCGTATCGTATAATTTGATAAAGATCTGACTTGTAGTTTTTCAAATGTTTTAATTTTAGCAAAACATACTTCTGTCTGTCTGTCTGTCTGTACCAACACATTACTACCCACTGTTGGGCTCAGATCTCCTCAGAAGAGGAATTAGGCATAGTCCACCACGCTTGCCCAGTGCGGATTGGGGACTTCACATATCTTCAAAGGATTTTTAGAATCCTTTTCCGACATGCAGGTTTCCTCGCGATGTTTTCCTTCACCGTTTTTAGCCAGTGGTGTTGTGAAAAATTGACACATAAATCTTTTTCACATTTAGATTTAGAGGTACAAGCCGGCCGGATTTGAACCCCCGACCTCCCGTACGGAAGGAAGCGCTTCGACCACTACCCCACCACGACTACTTCTAATAAACAACATATTTCTAATTTCTCTAAAATAATGATTTTTACAGGTTAAGAAAAGCATACAAGAAAATAGCGAAATTCTCGGAAGTCATCAGTTACTTCGCGACAAGAGAGTGGAAATTCGATAATTTCAACACGCAAAATTTAACGAAAGAAATGTGCAAAGCCGACCAATATATATTTGACTTTGATCTATCTAAATTAGACTGGAGCAGTTACTTCTATGGCTATGTAAGAGGAGTTAGAGTATATTTACTAAAAGACCCAGTTGACACAGTTCCAGCAGGAAAGAGAAAGCATTACATACTCAAATACACGCATTATATCTTGACAACCATTTTGGTTTTAGGCCTAGTCAAATTGTTTTGGAGTTTACTAAATTATTTGGTAGCTTAAGGTAATAATTAATAATCTTAGTATGTAAATGTGAATGTAATTTTGTCTGTTACGCTTTCCCGCTTAAACCTCGCAACCGATTTTGATGAATTTTGGCACAGACTATAGACCCTGAGACAGAACATAGGACTTAATTGAAATTGACGTTGACGGTCTCGTTCAGCTAGTCTATATATGAAAATTGCTGTTCGTTAGTCTTGCTAAAACTCGAGAACGGCTGAACCGATTTCGTTAATTTTAGTCTTGAAGTATTCTTGGAAGTCCAGGGAAGGTTTAAACGGTGAGGAACTTTACTTATGTGATGCAGACGATGTTGCACGGGCCAGCTAATATTAGGTAAATAAATAGTAATATGCATGAATTTAAGTGCTAAATTATATTGTCAATAATATTGTCTATTGTCAATAATAAATGTGTCAATTCAATGTTATATTTTATGTATAAAATGCACGACCTCAAACTAAACCAATTTTAATGATGTTTTTTGTCAATCACGAGTTTTTTTATTTTTTATTTGTGAAATAATATCTCAAATATTTTTTTTTTATTATTTTACTAAATGTCTAAGACTTTACGGGCAAAGCCGCGGTATATTATTTATAAAATAATAAATGTGATTATTAATAGTTTACTTATTACGGTGTCAGAATTATTGCTCAAAAAAATGTATTTTTGATAATTTTAAATATTGTGTTGTATAAAAGGAAATAATTTAATTTTAAAATGTATGTTTCCTTCATTTTATGTAATTTTTGGACACCCTGTATATTAAATTGTCACGCGAAACCGGGAAGTTTGTCTTTAGCTTGCAAGATTCCACTCGAACTTACATAGTTACATCCAGTGCAAGTTACTATAACGCCTTTTATTATTAAGTCCTTAATTTTGCACGCAGATGTATATCGCTTGATAATGCAATATGACAAAATGGCGCTGATCTGATGGAGTCGGTAGTCATAGGAACTCTTGTACTAAACAAGATAGACCCGTCGTGTTACTAGTTTTACTTGTATTAGCTAGCACTCTACTGCTACATGATATACAGGATCTTAAAAGCTTGTATTACTTCTATATACAGGGTGTTGTAAGGGTCCTTCAGGGTGTTATATTACCAATAAATAAACATGTATAAATGTGATAATATTGCCATATTTAAGGAAAAATAAATATTTAAAACCAATATTTTTTTGTTTAGATTTTTACCTATTACGATCCTAAAGGAAAAAAATGATGAATTTCAGTAAAATAAACCTTAAATCTCTTATTTTATTTATTTATTTATTTATTTAATACTTTATTGTACACCAGGTAAAGAAAACTACAGTGACTTATAGTAACTAAAAAATAAGCACAAAAGGCGAGCTTAACTCAAATATGAGTTTTTTAACAGCAAACCTAAGAAAAAAACAGATATGACATCGTACAGAGATAGTAAAGTGTACTAAATAAACTATACAAAATCTATAATAATCTTATTATATAATCTTACTAGCTGCCCCGCGCAACTTCGTCGGCGCCAATCTCAATTAAATGTCAACGATTCGATTTTTTTTCTCGCTGTAAATACCATCCTTGAACTTCATCGAGAATTTAAAAAAAAACAATAATTTCTAAAATAAATATAGCCTAAGTTACTCGTTATAACATAAACTATCAGCCATTGAAAGTCAGCCCGTCCGAAGCCAGAACAAACAGACAGTGGCCACCTTCCAGCTCCATCTCATCATTAGACCTTGACATTCATCCTATACGCAAAGAACTCATCAAGATGCTTTATTAGATTCTAAACACGATGAGGTTATCTTGCTTATTCACAGAGTTCCCATAGCCATCTTCCAGCTTCATTATCAGACCTTGACATTCATCCTCTTCGCAAAGAAATCATCAGGACGCTTCATTAGAGCCTAAACACGATGAGATTATCTTGCTTACTGACGGAGTTCCCATAGCCACCTTCCAGCTCACACGGGAACGCTGTCGAACGGGATAAAAAGTATCCTATGTCCGTCTCCTGGCTCTAAGCTAGCTCCCTACCAATTTTCAGCCAAATCTGTTCTGCCGTTCTTGAGTTATAAGTGGTGTAACTAACACGACTTTTTTTTATATATATAGATTATTGAGTTAAGTTCGGCTTTTGTTATAATTTATAACTATGACTTGTTGTTTTTCTGTAGTCTACTCTACACTAATATTATAAAGAGGAAATTTCGGTATTAATAGGCTCAAAAACTACTGGACAGTTTTTAAAAATTCTTTAACCATTCGAAAGCTACATTATCCACGAGTAACATAGGCTAAATTTTATTTTGGGAAAAATAGAGATCTGTACTGAAACATCAATAATGGAAACCAAGGTGTGAAAAAAATATCAAATCTTACATCGCGTGCGCTGCGAAAACTATTGATTTTATAGAACAAAATGATGTACCTACTACGGGTTTGTAGGTCTTATTAATATCTAACAGTGCCTGAACCTCGCATTGACACAGACGAAGTTGTGAGGATCAGCTAGTCTTATATATAAAAATAAATTGCCGTTCGTTAGTCTCGCTAAAACTCGAGAACGACTGAACCGATTTGGCTTATTTTAATCTTGAAATATTCGTAGAAGTCCAGGGAAGGTTTAAACGGTGACAAAATTTCTTATGTGACGCAGACGAAGTTGCGCGGGCCAGCTAGTATACAATAAAGTCCAGATGAATTAATAATTAAAAAAATTGCATAATTATTAAATCCTTTATTAAAACAACTAAAAAACCTACAACGAACTCCTAGAATCTTTAACTTGCTTTCGACTTGAACTAGACGAAAAATCCGATGCTCTCGACATATGCAGTAATTCCAAATTAATATTCTTTTTAGACTGAATTCCAGGCACGGAAGAAGTCTTAGATTTTCTTAAAAACAACGACTTGACAATACTAAAGTTCTTCGAAGTCTTGCTAGATAAAGATGACCTTGATTCTAATGGAGTAAAGTTAGAATTTTTTAGGCGTTCGGATAAAAAATCATCTAATGAATCATTAGGGAAAGTAGCTTGAGTGTCTTTCTCATTTTTGTGTGCTTTAAAGATACCGAATCTGCTTTTCTTCTCTTTGCAAATGTACGTGTGACAATTGATCTCCTTTTCAGACAAATCGCACTGGACTTGACGGTTTTCTACACTTATTTTAGCTGTCGGTTCATTTACTTTTGTTTCATTTTGTTGTTTAACTTCATCAACTTCGATTTTAGATATATCTGGTTTAAAATCGTCTTCTCGTGCTACATTTCGTTCCCAATTGCGTCGATTAATGCATTTAGATATCACGTCATCTGTTATACTGATTTTTGAGTCGTCACCACAAGCTTTATAGCATTTTATAACCTTATCTGAAATGGGATCGTCACTTGCTTTTTCTGTTTCAGTCCCATTATTACTTGTACAAATAAGCGGCGTAGTCATTGACGCATCTTGTCTATAATTAAAATAATGTCGAACTATCTTTTTGTCTTTGATACAAGCGCAATATTTCGTTAGACAATACACCATAGCACATATAAGCATGCATTGAGCAGATATTATTGCTGCGAATGCCAGAAAAGTGTACCTATTTGCGTGTAAATACAACTTGAGCTTTTCAACTGGAGTGCATTGCTTGTTGAAGTTGATTATTTTCTGTTCGTCGACAACCATGTGCATTTTGTTACAATGCGGACAATTTTTTTTAGAATCGTTTGCTTCTGTGTTCTTGTTTATTATTAGTATATCTTTTGTGGTTCTTTCTTTAGGTTCTAGTGAGTTAAGAAAGTCTACATCGGCTTCGGACATTGGATCATGATGTGTTATACCATCATCTTTAAATTCTACACATCTTTTCTTTCTTTTAAGATTAGTTTTATTAAAATCAATTTTGCAATAAACTGTATTGTTATCTATATCTTCGTTGCTTTCGTTTTTTGTATCGGAATATATTTTAAGTTCTTTTTTGTTTAATTTACTTTTATTATTTGCTGGCCAGTAACTAATGTAAAGTATACAATGACCTTTCTCGTTTTGTGAAGGAGCTTGAATTTTGAATGTTTTTTGAGTATCTGTAATGGAAATGAAAATCTTCGATCAAATTTACTGAATATATGTTAGGTGACTTTTCTCTAATTCCATTTAATTGTTTGTAGAAGCGGGTATTACGTCGATTTAAAGGAAGGACTTCCGGTTGTGATGAATCATTTTATAAGAGTGTTGTTAGATTCTTTTAAATTTTATTTTATGCGAACGGAAATACTAGTGGCGCCATCTGATTTATTTCTCAAGAAAGTATAAAAGGCGTGTAAGCTGTCGTTTGAATACAGTAGTCGACGTGATTTCAAAGTGAACAGAGTTGAGAGTAATTGTGACTGAGTTTTGGAGGATAATTGTACTGATTTTGGAGGATGGTTATACTGTTTTTGAAAAATGAATAAACTGTTATTGTGAACCAAGGAATTTTCATTGTGTTTCTGAACTGAACCCAATAGTTCAGAAGCGGGATCGACGGAAAAAGGTACCACTTTTTCTTGTACTGCGCCCACAGAAAACCGTAAGTCACTGATATTACATCTTTTTTAAAGTATTCATTATGGATGATACTGAGCTCAGCTTACAAAAAAAATGAGTTTCAAATGGACGCTCATTATGTATGAGAGGATCCATTTTTTTTTTTTTTTTTTTTTTTCTATTTTATTTTCATTTCCCCACACTCTGGTTTGAATACTACTTAGTTGAATTCCGTTACATTAAAGTCTCTTTTTTTTTCTCTTTTTCACGTAACATCGAGTAACTATGGCTGGACTGGACTGGACTGGATTGAATTGATATATCATGGTTGCGGACGGCTCGTGGTACAGAGTCGAGTAACTATGGCTGGATTGGATTGGATTGGATTGGACTGGATTGGATTGGATTGATATGTCATGGTTGCGGGAAGGCTCGAGGTAAAGAGTCGAGTAACTATGGCTGGATTGGATTGGATTGATATGTCATGGTTGCGGGAAGGCTCGAGGTAAAGAGTCGAGTAACTATGGCTGGACTGGATTGGATTGATATGTCATGGTTGCGGGAAGGCTCGAGGTAAAGAGTCGAGTGACCATGGCTGGGACTTGGATGGACTAGGTTGATGCAGGACTAGGTTGATGCAGGACTAGGTTGATGCAGGACTAGGTCGATGCAGGGCTAGGTCGATGCAGGGCTAGGTTGATGCAGGGCTAGGTTGATGCAGGGCTAGGTTGATGCAGGACTTGGGTTGATGCAGGACTTGGGTTGATGCTGGACTTGGGTTGATGCTGGACTTGGGTTGATGCTGGACTTGGGTTGATGCTGGACTTGGGTTGATGCTGGACTTGGGTTGATGCTGGACTTGGGTTGATGCTGGACTTGGGTTGATGCTGGACTTGGGTTGATGCTGGACTTGGGTTGATGCCGGACTTGGGTTGATGCTGGACTTGGGTTGATGCTGGACTTGGGTTGATGCTGGACTTGGGTTGATGCTGGACTTGGGTTGATGCTGGACTTGGGTTGATGCTGGACTTGGGTTGATGCTGGACTTGGGTTGATGCTGGACTTGGGTTGATGCTGGACTTGGGTTGATGCTGGACTTGGGTTGATGCTGGACTTGGGTTGATGCTGGACTTGGGTTGATGCTGGACTTGGGTTGATGCTGGACTTGGGTTGATGCTGGACTTGGGTTGATGCTGGACTTGGGTTGATGCTGGACTTGATTGATGCTGGACTTGGATTAGTACTGACTAGGTTGATGCTGAATTGGATTGGTACTGACTAGGTTGATGCTGAATTGGATTGGTACTGACTAGGTTGATGCTGAATTGGATTGGTACTGACTAGGTTGACGCTGAATTGGATTGGTACTGACTAGGTTGATGCTGAATTGGATTGGTACTGACTAGGTTGATGCTGAATTGGATTGGTACTGACTAGGTTGATGCTGAATTGGATTGGTACTGACTAGGTTGATGCTGAATTGGATTGGTACTGACTAGGTTGATGCTGAATTGGATTGGTACTGACTAGGTTGATGCTAAATTGGATTGGTACTGACTAGGTTGATGCTGGATTGATACTGGACTGGACTGCGCTGCCTTGAATTGGGGCTGGACTGGACTGCGCTGCCTTGAATTGGGGCTGGACTGGACTGCGCTACCTTGAATTGGGGCTGGACTGGACTGCGCTACCTTGAATTGGGGCTGGACTAGACTGCGCTGCCTTGAATTGGGGCTGGACTGGACTGCACTGCCTTGAATTGGGGCTGGACTGGATTGCACTGGGGCTGGATTAGTATTGGACTGGACCTGGATTGGTATTGAGATTGGACTGGACCTGGATTGGTATTGAGATTGGACTGGACCTGGATTGGTATTGAGATTGGACTGGACCTGGATTGGTATTGAGATTGGACTGGACCTGGATTGGTATTGAGATTGGACTGGACCTGGATTGGTATTGAGATTGGACTGGACCTGGATTGGTATTGAGATTGGACTGGACCTGGATTGGTATTGAGATTGGACTGGACCTGGATTGGTATTGAGATTGGACTGGACCTGGATTGGTATTGAGATTGGACTGGACCTGGATTGGTATTGAGATTGGACTGGACCTGGATTGGACTGGACCGGGATTGGACTGGACCGGGATTGGACTGGACCTGGATTGGACTGGACCTGGATTGGTATTGGACTGGGCCTGTATTGGACTGGGCCTGCATTGAAGCTGGATTGGACCTGGAGCTGGATTGGACCTGGAGCTGGATTGGACCTGGAGCTGGATTGGACCTGGAGCTGGACTGGACCTAGAGCTGGATTGGACCTGGAGCTGGATGGGACCTGGAGCTGGATTGGAGCTGGACCAGATTGATAGGTTGCGGGAAGGAACAAGGCCGAATGATCAGGCATATCTGATATTGGAGTAGATAAACAAAACTAGGAAATACAAAGGAAGACGCGGAGACTGTCTCCAGGATTTCGATGAATAATGGCACAAAGAGACAGATAAGGGGTAACATTCGGAAACGTTATCAGGGTTCTTAAATGATTGAACAGAACGGCGGAGCGGCAGTCACCACGAGGAATATGGACAAGTAAGCCAAATGATATTAATTCTGCCTTACATCGTTTTATGGCAAAAGATAAAACTATTCAGTTTCAACTAAACAAAGAGACCGACTGAATAAAGGAAGAAAAAAAGGGGGAGAATAGATTTGATTCATTATGGAACATGTCTGGGAGGGATAGAAGCGAAAGTTGATGGAACCCTCTCCTTGTCGTGAGAGTTACGCCGGACTTCACACAGATTGTTGAGCAAAATAGTTGAGTTTGAAGAATCATTAGAGCATTATACACGATGACTAATCTACTATTTCGCTATAAAATCTCAGGTTAGCAGGATGTGTCTTGTTTACTTCACGGGGTGGATCATAGAGCCATTAGTGCGTAGGTGGCGTAATTTAGCGAAGAAGAACTTGCGGAACCATCAAAGTAGGGCAATTCGGGGAGTCGTGAGATACAAGTGACAGATCATTACGCAGACAACTATTCATTGGAACCTACCTGGTGCTTCTGAGGTTGATACAGTGGCGGTAATAGGTGTTTCGATTGCGAGGGAGCGATCGCCTTTTGAATTACTAGATAAGGACTGTTTCTGACCAATGCGCGTTACCAATCAAGGGAGTTTGGGTCTGGATCACTCTGGACATATCTGGTAGCAAGGGAAGGTTGGAAAGGCTTTCTGCCCTGCAAGAGTCCTAGAAATCCAAATAAATGCTTACCTACAGCATGTCAACGTTGATGTTCAGTCAAAGTTCTCCTTGATTAAAGGGTCGGACGGAACTGGCTGGATTTGTGTGAGAATGGTAGTTTCTGAACGAACAATGTTGTGAAAGATGTTTTTGGACGAAGCTCAGAGTGAAAGGGATGACAGATAAAGAAGATGGACAAAAGACGCGAAAGACGAACGTTGTGTTAAGAAGAAGTCTATTATTTTTATGAGTCTTGATGGGGGACGATAACAATTTGCCTGCTTTATTGGTGCTGTTTATGCCGGTGTTGCAGGAATGTGCATTGTTGATGGCAGTGTTATTCACTCCTATGTTTTGAGTCAATACTTTTTACAGAAGGTCCGGATATAATTGTCGCTGGAATTCCAGATGAATCGAATGTTCAAACGACATGTGTAAACGCTTGCAGAGTTTGTGTCTGAAGTAGAAGGGAGTATTGTCCTAGAGAATATACGATTGGAAATTAATGTTGGAAAGGATACCATTTTGGGTTGTTGTAGAGTTGACTTCCATGAAAACGCGGTTGACCAGAGCAACAACTGTAGTGATCGACAACATCGAGCGCTTCTAGCTCCAGATATGCTGTTGTGTAGGGATTGTTTCATGTGATTTGCAAGGTCGAGAATTTACAAAAGCCTATCGGATGGTGACTGAGACGGAGGATCTGAACCCCTTATAGTGTCGGATGTGGATTGTGAACTGATGAGAGTATGTTGCAGGAAATATTGGATAGTGAGAAGATGAGAGTCAGATTAATGCTTTTTGTGGACGAATGATTGTTGGCGTATCGTTCTTGGCTCTATATGATCCTGGAGCAAAATGCGACGTATGCAAGTAGAAGGCCTGGCTGGTGTACGTCTGTAACACAACTTCTCTAGTCCCTCTCTGATTACAGCTGGTATCTTGTTTTAGTCGGAGACCCATTGATAGAGCTGTTGTGGCCATTGATGACGTCGGATTGTAACTGCCCAATCGGCAGGTGCGGAAGCTCGGACTATTAGGATAACTGGGAAATTTTGTTATTGATCAAGGCCTTACGTTTTTTTTGAAGTTTATGCGAGTATTGTATTTGTATTTGGTGGGTTTTTGCTCAAAGGAGTTATCTGGTAGATTCTCGAAGTGAGGCACGATGGTGAGGATCTTGTGTTGTAAGAGACGTTGTGACCTATTCAAGATAGAAGGATAGGTATTGTTTCCCGGAGGTGCGAAGTTTCGTTCGCTTGGAGTGCGGCCGTGTCAGGGCTGGAGCATGTGGATGTGATAGAGGGACCACTTCACTTGGACCCATCATTAAAGTGTGATTAGTAGAGCTGAACAAATTCGGAGGATTTAAATAGGAAAAGTCGAAAAGTGGGAATGTGATACTGATAAAACAAGGCAATGAACAGAAGGACACAAATGGACAGAATAGAGGAAATAATTTATTTAATGAAATCGGATACTGTTAATTTCGGACAGGTCATCTCCCTAATGGATTTTGCGAGAAAAGAAGTAGGAATACGTGAGTTGGCAACGCTAGGAAGAGAAACTGGAATCTCAAGATATAGTGAAGAACAAAAACGTGAAAATGAGAAGTCTTCGAAGGCTGTATCCTTCCAATTCTCCCATCTGAATGTCAAACTCAAGACCTCATCAAATTAAACATCAAAAATGTTATCAGGCTTGCAGAATGCTATAACGGTAAAGAAATTTGAAGGGGTGGACTGACATACTATCAGATGATTCAATAAATGAAACAAACTATATGAACTGATACACCGGACAGAAGAGGAAAAGAGGTAGGCCTTTTCGATGGTGGGAATACTAAATAACAGGGATATTATAATGAAGAAACGGCTGAAGACAGGAGTGGAATGAAGGAGGCTTTTGGGCACGTAACGTTTTTTATGGCTTTCAGCTATGGTGCTACGAGGCTAGTGTCGAGGAGTAAAATTCAACCATGGCTTTTTGTGTGGACACTTGAATTCTACGTTGCTTGATTTTTAGTTGGTTGTTTTGGTCTCCTTTTATTTATTTTTTTTTTCTCATCTTTTAGTAATGGTTGCAATTGATCGGATTTACGGAGAGTTAAACAAGCGCGAGGACTCGCTTAGTTACAGGATGGCCGAGCTGTTAGGTGACTTTTCTCTAATTCCATTTAATTGTTTGTAGAAGCGGGTATTACGTCGATTTAAAGGAAGGACTTCCGGTTGTGATGAATCATTTTATAAGAGTGTTGTTAGATTCTTTTAAATTTTATTTTATGCGAACGGAAATACTAGTGGCGCCATCTGATTTATTTCTCAAGAAAGTATAAAAGGCGTGTAAGCTGTCGTTTGAATACAGTAGTCGACGTGATTTCAAAGTGAACAGAGTTGAGAGTAATTGTGACTGAGTTTTGGAGGATAATTGTACTGATTTTGGAGGATGGTTATACTGTTTTTGAAAAATGAATAAACTGTTATTGTGAACCAAGGAATTTTCATTGTGTTTCTGAACTGAACCCAATATATACTATTAGATTACATTATCGAGTATGTGGAATCCAGTGCTAAATACAACAGTCACAAAGGGTTCATGCTCAGAGAGTCTTGTAGATACAGTGAGTGTGGTGTGTCGTGATGTGAGTTCGAGTTCCAGTGGTACTACCCAAAAGCGAACGAGAAAGAGGGTAGACAGATTTGTTTGCTCTTAAATCGACCCGCAGTATCCAGTCTTCTCGTGATCATGACGTTAGCAACAACGTTGAAATATCGGGACAACTCAATTAATTAAATATCGTGGTAAGAACCCGTTGAAAATGCATGAAAGTATTATAGAAAACCGCGAGTGTCTGAATAAGTTTATGCTATTAGAGTTCAAAAATTACACTAACTAAACACAATCAAAATTGGTAGTCTTTTTTATTTCATTAACTTGGCGACCGTACGTGTCGAGTAACATTGATGAACAAAGATTTTAGAAATTACATATCAAAAGTGCAAAACATGGATTCTATGTCGCTTAAGATTGTTTTAAACTGTAGTGTTTAAGTCGTTTTGTAAAACACTTGATGTTTGTAGGTAATGTTGTTTGAAGACACAATAGTGTCGGGTCAACTTTATAACATTACCTCTTTTTATTACATCAGCACATTTTCCAATAACATCTACTTCTCGACAGTTTTCACTTTCATTCCCAAAGCATATCTTTTTAGGTACAATTTTGACAGCATAATCACCATTTTTGGCTTTTATTTGAGCACTAAAAACTAGACCTATAGATACATTATCTTTATTTTTCGATACATTTTCTTGAAAAGCAGTTAAATTATTAAATATTAGTAAAAATATAACAAAATAAACGTATATGTACATCTGAAAGTTTTTGACATAATTGACAATGATCATAGATTTTTTTTATAGTAGATTTTTTTTCAAATTATTTATTGGAATGGTCTATGGTTGTTTTCAAAATTATTCTATTTGAAATTATTTTTAAAAGCTTCGTATTAACTTGCAGTGGTAACTATGTAAGTTCGGGAGGAATCTTGCAAGCTAAAGACAAACTTCCCGGTTTCCTATTGAGCTGACATTTTGCACACAGATGTATATCTCGTGACAATTTTTTTTTTCTTGTAGGCAGACGAGCTAACGGGCCACCTGATCGTAAGCGGTTACCGTTGCTCATGGACACTGCGGGGCCGCTACCTACGGCCTACTTTTTAAGGACTTTCTTTAAGCCTCGTTTGAAGAAGGACAAGTCATAGCGCTCGGGAAACACAATGCAATAATATGACAAAATGGCGCTGATCTATTGATGGATTCGGTAGTCATAGGAACTCCTGTACTAAACAAGATAGACCCGTCGTGTTTGGTCTCGTTTTACTTGTATTAGCTAGTCTACTGCTACATGATATCCAGGATCTTAAAAGCTTGTATTTAAAACGTTAATATAAAATAAAATACAGTTATATCAAAGCATTTATTTCCCGAAGCCCGGTGGAGGAGTACACGTGCTACAATCACAAGGTGGACATATTGTCGAAGATTCTTTAGTTGGTATTGTCACATATCGACCTGGAGTCACCTGGGGAAAATGAATAAATAAGGCTGAAAGTTCTGGAGTGGCCACCGGTAGAGACCAAGATGGACCGACGAGCCGGTCAGGGGAAGGATACAGACAGCGCAGGGCCGGTCGTTGTGACGAGGTTTGGGGAGGCCTATGTCCATGAGGCATTAGACGTCCAGCAATGGACGTCTATAGGCTGATGATGATGTAAATGGAGGGCAGGTGATTTTGTTTATATATCGTGCAATTACAATTTTACAGTTATATATCAATTTTAAACACACTAGAATCATTCAAATCGCTCCACCCAAACTAAAGTTATGAAGGAACAAACATAAATAAACAGACGCATTGAGTAGATCCTTCTTTTTAGAAGTCGGTCAAAAAAAAAATCATTGAAATCGGTTCAATTGGAAAAGAAATATTTGCATGTGAAACTTTGTAACACTAGGCAGAATTGGTTATTCTGTCTACTCCTGCGTCTATATTTGTTTCTACCTGTTCAATGTGTGTTGTATGTGTTACAAACTTATTCAGACACTCGCGGTTTCCTATAATACTTTCATGCATTTTCAACGGGTTCTTACCACGATATTAGATTATCGAGTATGTGGAATCCTAACACAACAGTCGCTCGCGGGTTCATGCTCAGAGAGTCTTGTAGATACAGTGAGTAGAGTGAGTGTCGTGATGTGAGTTCGAGTTCCAGTGGTACTACCCAAAAGCGAACGAGAAAGAGGGTAGACAGATTTGTTTGCGCTTAAATGGACCGCAGTATCCAGTCTTCTCGTAATCATGACGTTTGGAACAACAACGAAATATCGAGACAACTCAATTAATTAAATGTCGTGGTAAAAACCCGTTGAAAATGCATGAAAGTATGTGTTACCTTTATTTTAGGAAAATGGAGATTTCCAATCAATTTGAACTTCGTAAGAGGACCTCTAGTTATGCATAGACACTGAAAATAGTAAACAATAAATTAATTTAAACACTCTTTTGTGATCTACATCAAGTTTATAATATTTTATTACAAAATGAAAACGACCGACTTCCATTTCTCAAGCATAGCACAAAAACTACCAGTGAGATCTTTATCAAATTTATATGAAATAATACTCAAAGTGTTTGCTTTCTAACAAAAGCATCAAATTATCATCGAAATCGGTTCACATAGAATCAACACCACTCACCGTCAGTGACGTAATTATCATACAAATCGGTCCAGACAAACCAAAGTTATGCGGGATTTGCGGGAACAAACTTCGTAGGTAGCGTAGCCTCTGAGTGTTCTCTGACATTGAAGAGGTTCATGAGCGACGGTTAGGACGACCACTAACGATCAGGTGGGCCGTTAGTTCGTCTGCCTACATGGCAATAAAAAAAAACACATACCTACTTAGTAAGCAAGTAAGTAAAAATGGAAGTCGTTTGAAGTGTTACTTACATACTAATGCTTTTTGGAACGAAGTTCCTTATCGCGCGTTATCGAAAGGGGCTAGATGGAAAAAATTCTTACGAAAAGTTGTCACGACACTTTTTTTGTTTTAGATGATTATCGCTAAATGGCGCTGTGATCAAAATCTTTTAAAACACGTTCCTTATCGCGCGTTACGAAAGGAAATATTTTTTATAAGATATCTTTTAATCGAAAGGAACTTCGTTCTATTCGAGTGTCCCATGTCACCTCTCAAGTTTTTTTAAGTATAAATACTTACGCCAGGCTAAAATTATATAAAATTTAGATGTGTTTAATGATATTTAGAAATTTTTTTTTTTCTTCATTTTAATTTAACTCCATGAAAATCAACATAAATTTGTTTATATCTTAACAATAACGTGCTATTACGAATAATACCTAAAATAACTGTATAATATCAATTAAGAAATCAAATAAAACTTATAACTAAAATATAAAATGTTTTTACTTACTTTCTGTAATAAATGTTTGTAAATTTAAATTATACTTTTTATATAGAATTATATAAATTCATTTTTAAATAAGTATTACTTACAGTGGGTGGCTGTAAAATAAAAATAATGTATTACGATTTTATACTTTAGAATTTGTGTTAGTTTTATACTTTAGGTTGTACTTTCCTAAAATGTTATTTTTTTTTTTTGTTGTTTGGTGTACAATAAAGAATATTCTATCTATCTATCTATCTATATATTTATTTTTGTTCGTTTCTTTTTTACCTATATATTTTCTAAATCAGAAAATAACTTATTGTTGACACAATTCGGAATTACGACAAAATAAACAAAAATTAATATTTTTTGGATCAATTTTGTTGTCAAAACGTCACTGGAAAGTTATTGAAATTATTTTTTTGATTACTTACCGCTGTCTGTAAAAATAAGTTTAAAATTAGTGTTTTTACTAAATTTTAATTTTAAGTTATCGAAAGGGGGCTAGAAGGAAATTCTTATGAAAAAGTTGTCACGACACTTTTTTTTGTTTTACATGATTATCGCTAGATGGCGCTGTGATCAAAATCTTTTAAAACACGTTCCTTATCGCGCGTTACGTTAGGAAAAAAATCAAGATATCTTCTAAACGAAAGGAACTTCGTTCTATTCGGGTGTACCATGACACCTCTCAAGTTTTTATATTAAAAATACATAATAAAACAGGCTCATATTGAAGGAAATTCTCTGAAATAAAACATCTAATGAAAGCAATCGTGAAAATTCGTTTTAGTATACCTAGTTGATACGAATTTAATTATTTTATTATAAATTATAAATATATTACCCAAAACTGAAAAAAACATAACATTTGATTAACATAAAATATATTATAAGTTTTACAAATATGAATCGCGAATTTTATTTATTTTTTAATTTAAAAAAAATGGTTACCGTTCGCTAAGAAAAAAATAAAAATAATTAATATATTTAAATACTATTAAATTAATACGAAGGGAAGAAAAAACAACAAATAGTTACCCATTCCTGAAAATACATAAAATACATTAATAAGAATCGAATGAAAATGATCGGCATTACTTATAGATTTCTATAGAAGTAAATAATATATAACAGCGTAAATAGTATGTTGAGGTGTAATGACGTTGTAAATAATCGATCTTCGTTTTGTTTTGTCAGGAATGACGTCACAATGTCCACTTGAACACTTGATGATCAACACTTTTTAATAAAAACTTCAAAATAACGAGTTTTAACAGTTTATTATTTTTACATGAAGAGGTCCGTTCGCCTCAACAATTCAGATACGAATGAATAATAACACAAGTGGACGTCTCACGGGCCAGCGCAGCTGGCCCCGAAGTAATCGCTCTAGGCAACGGCAAACGTCGGTGGCTTCTTTCGCCACCTGCAACTACAGGTGGGACACGGGGGTTCGGGCCTTGCGGCTCTTCGTGCGATTCTCTTTATTGGAGAAGATGCCCGCTGGAGAGGCGCGATTTAACCTACAGGCCCCTGCCAGCCATCGGCAAGCCGCCCCAGTGGAATAATAACAGCGGCCAGCGCCTGTATTTATAGAAAGTCTCCACTTCCAACTACCTGCACTGTGGGTAGGTTGGTTTCCCTTGTTGATAACAACCCCCGACATATATATTATAGAAGTAAATAAGAAAAAACTTACTTGTGTCTGAAAGTAACAAAAGATATATAATTGATAAAAACCAAAATTATTTTCGTTATAATTTTAATATAAAATATTATGAATAACTACTTACAAATATTTTCTGTAAACAAAAATAAAAATGTAAAAATTAAAAGAAATTTATTCAATTTATATTACTAAATAATGAAAGTAAATATTTCTAATACATACCAGAAGCTGTTATAAAGTGAAAAAAATAATTATTTTAGTTTAAAAACTTGTGTTTTACGAAATTACTGGTTTGATTTCGATTGAGTTGTACCAACAATGTAACACCAAAACACATACAAATAAAGAAGCAATCAAAGTACACATGAGTAAATGTCACTTAAATAATAGGTACAAACAGCATGCTAATCTCTTATATATAAAAATGAATTGCTGTTCGTTAGTCTCGCTAAAACTCGAGAACGACTGAACCGAATTTGCTTATTTTAATGTTGAAAAATTCGTAGAAGTCCCGGAAAGGTTTAAGCGATGAGAAAATTTCCTTATGTGACGCAGACGAAGTTGCGCGGGCCAACTAGTAGATAATAACATCGGAATTTAAAGTTACACTAAGTACAAAAAAGAATAATAATTTATAATTAAAAAACATGTCGTATGAAAAGTAAATCATTGAATTATAAAATTAATATTAAACGATACAAAAAACTTATATTAAAATGTTATGAGTTAAGAAAATAATTACAAATTGAGCGATAATACAAAAATAAAATACTGTTTTGAAAATTATTCAAGAACTTGAATATAATAATTATAAAGGGTACTTACACGGTCTCCCTAAACATAAATATGACTTATAATAATTATTTTTATACATACATCTCTTTTTGTAACTGAATTAAAATAAAATTAACGTACCGAAAGCTGAAAAAATAATAAAATGAATGAATTAATTATTTTTTGGCTATTTCTTTATAAATCCTTTTTTATAATATCAAGCTGTTGACGGCCCACCTAATGTTAAGTGGTTACCTCATAGACTTTTATGCATTTTGAAGGGGTTCTTACCACGATATTTAATTAATTGAGTTGTCTTGATATTTCAACGTTGTTGCAAACGTCATGATCACGAGAAGACTGGATACTGCGGGTCGATTTAAGAGCAAACAAATCTGTCTACCCTCGCACTCGTACGCTTTTGGGTACCACTGAAACTCTAACGTAGTATCCAGTCTTCTCGTGATCATGACGTTTGCAACAACGTTGTAATATCAAGACAACTCAATTAATTAAATATCGTGGTAAGAAAACCGCGAGTTTCAATAAGTTTTTACCTTATAGACGCCTAAAATCAGTGCTGTTTTTAACTTTATTTTAATATTATTATTTTAAATAATAATTATAGTTACCGAGAACTGTAAAATAATAATAAAACAATAATTATATATTTTTTGTTTAAGTACTTACTAAAATTATATTTTCGTCACAAAAAAACTACATCTATGTCTAATTATCTGATTTCTATTGAAAAACACAGAACAGTTAATAGAAAATATTTCAATTGATTTTAAAATAACTTACATTCAGCTGTGAAAATAGAAAACTTAATCATTAATATTGTCCAAAGATTTAATGAATAATAATACATTATTATTATTAAATAATAAAACAGTTACTCACGATATGCTGTTAAAAACAAATCAAAATGCTTAATTATTAATTCATAAAAAATCTATTTTTGCTTATTTTCTTATAGCAATCTCAATAAACTATGATAAAAAGATCTCAAATTTTAAAATTCCATAAGATTAAGTACAAAATACAAAATTTTCTTAAACTTGCAGTGATGAAAAAAAAAAAAACAAATGATTCGTTACAAATTACTTACATTTACCTGTAACAATTAAATTATTTTTGTTTATATTTTACATACTGTTATTTAATTTAAATGGTCTTACACTAGTTTATACCACTATTACAAAGTAGCGTATAGGTTAGTTTAGCTTCGACCACAGTCAGAGTAAATAAATAATTTATTTTAAAGAAAACTTTTTAAATATAAGCTTTTAAGATCCTGGATATCATGCAACAGAGTGCTAGCTAATAAGCTCTAAGTGTAATATTGCTATTATAGTAAAAGTGCTGGACTTACAGTCAACTGAAAATAAAAGGAAAAAAACAAATGAGAAAATTAAAAAAAATCATTAAAATCTTTTACAACTTCATAGTCTTCAGAACATAATATTATACGATTGTCTAATTAAAAATTGTGGTACAATATTGAGTACTGTACTGTACCAACCCATTTCTGCCCACTGTTGCACTCAGGTCTCCTCCGAAGAGGGATTAGGCATAGTTCACCACGCTTGCCCAGAGCAGGATTGGGGACTTCACATATCTTCAAAGGATTTTAGAATCCTTTTCCGACATGCAGGTTTCCTCACGATGTTTTCCTTCACCGTTTTTAGCCAGTGGTGTTGTGAAAAATTGCACATAAATCTTTTTCACATTTAGATTTAGAGGTACAAGCCGGTCGGATTTGAACCTGCGACCTCCTGTTCGGAAGGAAACGCTTCGACCACTCGGCCACCACAACTTTTGATTTGACAATATTTAGTAAGATAGTATAATTAAGTTTATTTTTTATTGCCTCGTAGGCAGACGAGTTAAAGGACCACCTTATGGACCTCTGCATTGTCAGGGGACACTACGCTACCTACCACCTACTTTCAAGGTTTTTCTTGAACCTTAATTTAAGTAACCCAAAAAAACGAAAATCTTAATTTCAAAATACTTACTGCTTGCTAAAAAAAGAAAAAAATATTTTAAAATATGTATGACAATTTTCAATTAGTATTTTTTTTTAAATTTAAGTAAATTTATGTATGTTTATAAGCTAATCGTTTTAAATACTTACCCCCTTCGTCTGAAACAATGATAAAAATAAAAATTATTAAATTATTTTCTACCTGCTGCCTAGTTAACCTTATATGTTGTAATATGTTTTCTATTTGCGACTCGAAGTCACCTTTGTCTAAGGACAAGGCGGAAGGATCTGGCAAACCATCTGTATCCATTGTTAATTTTTAATAGAAAACGATAGAAATTCAACAAACAGAAACCAAAATATTAATGTTCGTACAATCCATTTATTTCAATTTTTATTATTTTGCCTGGCTTCAGAGCATCCACAACCTTATGTTATGAGTAACCAGTAAACAAGAAAAAAACTAATAACTACTAAATAAATACAGCCGTAAATATTGTAAATTCTGGAAATATCAGTGTCCAGGAGTACATGTTATAGACCAATAACATGCTTACCAACCATCTATAAGCTACTTACATCCATCCTGAGAAACAAAATTCAAATACATATTTCGGCAAATGACATAATGTCACCTTCTCAGAATGGATGTAAGGTAGGATCCCGAGGTACTAAGGATTTGCTCCTCATAGACATGGCCATTACGCAACAAGTTCGTCGAGGCAGAAAGGGAGTACACATGGCTTGGATAGACTATAAGAAAGCGTACGATTCGGTGCCCCATTCATGGCTAATGAGAGTTTTAGAGCTTTATAAAGTACATTCCACGCTACGCTCCTTTCTTAGTTCATGCATGGGTCAGTGGTCTACGTTTCTTCGTCAACCAGGACATGTTGGCTCTCCGGCCTCCCCGAGCTTGATAAGGATAAAGCGGGGTATCTTCCAGGGTGACAGTCTGAGTCCTTTGTGGTTCTGTCTGGCGCTTAATCCTCTAAGTACATTACTTGGAGATTCAACGCTAGGCTACCGACTCAAGAGAGGGGGTGAGCCCATTTCACATCTCTTGTACATGGATGATCTCAAATTATTTGCTACTAAAAAACCAGACTTAATATCTTTACTCAAAATAACCGACAATTTTAGTAAAGCTATTGGAATGGAGTTTGGAGTAGATAAATGTGCGGTCATAGATATACAGAGAGGTAAAGTTGTAAACTCGGAGAGTTTGCAACTTAGCCAGAGTGAGGTGCTTAGATCTCTGTCTGAGTCGGAAACCTACAAATACCTTGGAATGTTCGAAGCTTTGAGTATCGTCGATGCAGATATGAAACAATCGGTGAGGGATCGGTTCTTCGGCCGCCTGATAAAGGTTTTGAAAAGCCTCTTGTCTGGCGGAAACAAAATCCGAGCCTTCAATGGTTGGGTCATGCCTGTACTGACGTACTCCTTTGGCATTCTAAAGTGGACGCAATCAGAACTGGATGCCCTGGATAGAAAAGTTCGGCGACTGCTGACGGCATACAGGATGCACCATCCACGCTCATCTGTTATGAGGCTGTATATACCTCGGAAGTGTGGGGGTCGTGGCATGTTAAATGCCAAGGATCTGCACAACCGAGAGATATACAACCTTCGGGAATATTTCCTAAAGGTGAATGTGGGTATGTACCGTGATGTAGCAGCAGTCGATAAAGGACTCACTCCGCTATCCTTAGCGAACGGGAATTGGCGAGCGCCGAAGGTGATGAGTGTGGCGGATCGCACGGACGTATGGAAGAGCAAGGAACTACACGGTCGATTCTACCGGGCCCTTACGGGTCCCGATGTAGATCAGTTAGCCTCCGTGGCCTGGCTACGATACAGTAACCTCTTCGGAGAGACTGAAGGTTTTGTCTTAGCAATTATGGACGAAGTTATCATGACGAACAACTACCGTAAATATATTCTAAAGGATGGGACGGTCGACATTTGTCGGGCATGTCACCGTCCGGGAGAGTCTATTAGACATATCGTTTCCGGTTGTTCCCGTCTTGCTAACGGCGAGTACTTGCACAGGCATAACCAAGTAGCTAAGATCATTCATCAGCAACTTGCTCTGAAATACGACCTTGTTGAAGCCGCCGTACCTTATTACCAGTATTGGCCTCAGCCGGTTCTCGATAATGGTCATATAACTCTCTACTGGGACCGATCTATTATCACTGACAGGACTATTGCTGCCAATAAGCCTGACATAGTGATAATAGATCGGGATGCGCATCGGGCGGTGCTGATCGATGTCACCATTCCACATGACGAGAACCTTGTGAAGGCAGAAAAAGAAAAACTGCTAAAATATTTGGACCTGGCCCACGAGGTGACCGACATGTGGCGTGTTGAATCGACCATCATTGTTCCGATCGTTGTATCTGTGCACGGTCTAATAGCGAAAAGCTTCGACCGACATCTAGAGAAGCTTTCGCTCCCCGGCTGGGTAAAGGGCTTGATTCAGAAGGCGGTCGTTCTTGACACGGCGCGTATTGTGAGGAGGTTCCTCTCTCTTGAGCCCTGACCACTGATGGCTTGGGTCGTAGACCTCGTCTTCAGTGGGTCTCTGTTTTTTATATTGTATTTTTAAATTTATTTCCTTTGTTAATTTTTTTAAAAATATAATGTAAAAAATAAGTGTAAATAAATATATAGACAAAATTATTAAAAAAAAATTAAAACTTAATGTTTAAAACAATAAAAATAATACGTACGTTGTGTAAGATGATTTGACATGAAAAAAATAAATATTAAATTAGTTCGGACTTCCAAAAAAAATTATCACTAAAATAGTAAAAAAAACTAAAATAATAATTAAACGTGCTTACATATCGATCCTATTAAAACAAAACAAAAAGTATTTAAAATATTTTAAAAAAAACAATTATTTTTACATTAACAACAAATCATAATTCCTCAAATACTTACAGTTGCCTTGAAAAATAATAAAAAAGTATAATATTAGTATTTGGTGAATTTTGTATTTATACCTATTATTTTAAAATTGATTTTTGTAAACTAAACTAAAACGAAACTATATATACTCACGATATTCTGTAAAATATATGAAATATCAGTAAAATTTTCCATTCTAAAAATATTTAACAACAATTTTACGTCTAAAAATTATCACCTCTGGCTGAAATTATAAAAGAAAAAAAAAATTTAGTTATAAATCAACAAAAAAGTTTCAGTAACAAAATTAATAATATCAAAATAAATACTTACTGTTGTCTGAAATGTAAGGAGTTTAGTATTAATTTGCTATTCTTTATAATTACAATGATAATGAAATCGAAAAATAAAATTCGGTACCAAAATTCAATATAAATTTAATTATACTCACATCTTCAGGCTAAAAAAATATAAAAATGTATATTAGAAATATATCAGTAAAGTATAATAGTAAAATACTCATAAAATAATTTTATTATCACTATCGAAAAGATACTAAAAAGTTTAACAATTTAATTTTAAAGAATAATTAACTTACACCAAGCTGTAAAAATTGTAAATATTATAATTAACAAAGAATACTTTTAAAAATACTTAAAGATATAAAACATAAAATCCAAAAACTATTGGTTTATATAAAAAATACAAAAAATTAAAATAAATATAATTTATATACACACTAAAAAGTATAATTTTACATGATTCAGAACTTTTTATTTATTTTATAAGATCCTATTTGTACTCATGTTAAAGCAAATAAAGATTTCTATTTCTATTTCTATTTCATAAAACTCTAAACTTACTGTAAGCTGTAATAAATAAAATCGTAATTTAGTACAAGCAATTGGTAGCCTAATTCTTTAAAAAGCCTAATCTACTGAAATTATGTGAAAAGGTTTTTTTTTAAATCTCACGTAGACAGAAAAGCCCACAGGTAAGTTGAAATTGGTCGAGTTATTTTTATTGTTACCATTCTAGTCATTTATAAGATAATTATCCCAACTAATATTACAAATGCGAAAGTAACTCTGTCTGTCTGTTACTTTACCGCTTAAACCTCTCAACCGATTTTGATGAAATTTGGCACAGACAATCTTTAGACCCTGAGGAAGACATGGGCTTTTTAATTGAAAATGACGCAGACGAAGTTGCGCCGTCCCGCTAGTTATAAATAAAAATATGTAACAAGAAATCCTGGAAAAATTACTTACAGTTACTTCTTCCTGGAATTAACAAATATTTTTGAATTTAATTTTGTAAATAAATTTAATTATTATTTATTCAGTGTAAATACGGTAATAATACAATTTTCAAAAAACTAACCGATTTCGTTTCATTTTTCTGAAAAATAAAACCAAATATTAACTCAAACGTTTTGAAACAATTTTTCAAAATTAAGCTTACTAAAAAAACATCGAAATCGGTTCACCGAAACTAAAGTTATGCGCGGGTAAACATAAAAATATATACAGGGTGTATCTTCATACGAGGTTTAAGAAAAGTCCTGTATAGTGATAGATGGTAGATAACGGCCCCTCATTGTCCTGACATTGCAGAGGGTCATGAGCGACGGTGACCACTTACAATCAGGTGTGCCGTAGGCTCGTTTATCATTCTTTAAATAAATAATATTTTATTACAAAAAAGAAAAACGACCGACTTCCATTTCTCAAGCATAGCACAAAATATACTTGTAAATGTAAACAAAAAAATAGGAGAGAAAGCTCAAAATGTCTGCTTTCTAACAAAAAAAGAATCGTCGAGATCAGTTCAGATAAAAAATAAATACACGCAAAAACGCATAGCCAATTGTGAAATTTTGTCCGTTAAAAATACACATTTTTAAACACAGATCCAAAGGAACTTATTTGATCTTAAAAAACAACGGGACCTAAGTTCAGCCATCACCTTTCATCTGACACCAGAATCATTCAAATCGGTCCAACCAAACTATAGTTATCGAGGAACAAACATAAAAAAAAACAGACGAATTGAGACCTCCTCCTTTTTGGAAGTCGGTCAAAAATACACTTTACCCCAGCTGTTGTCGTGGTGGGGTAGTGGTTGAAGCGCTTGCCTTCCGTACGGGAGGTCGCGGGTTCAAAACCGGCCGGCTTGTACCTCTAAATCTTAATATGAAAAAGATTTATGTGCAATTGTTCACAACACCACTGGCTAAAAACGGTGAAGGAAAACATCGTGAGGAAACCTGCATATCGGAGAAGGGTTCTAAAAATCCTTTGAAGATATGTGAAGTCCCCAATCCGCACTGGGCAAGCGTGGTGGACTATGCCTAAACCCTCTTCGGAGGAGACCTGAGCTCAGCAGTGGGCAGTAATGGGTTGTTACAGTACAGCTGTAGTAGGCCTACCTATCCAAATACAAATACTGCAACAGATAAAGTTACAGATCCACCCTGTATAGTCAAATTGAGAACCTCCTCCGTTCGGGAAGTCGGTCAAAAATACAACTTACTGCATCTGTGCCATTTCCTGGTGCAACTGTAGTCTGTGGATAAATTTCAGCAAAGTTCATTAAAATCATTATTTGGAAGCTTTGAGACATTTAAAAATTCCACCCTGTATACCAAGAAACTAAATTTTTCCCCACAGAGACAAAGTTTATTACCTAATCTTTGATAAACAATGATAAATATAATTTATTTCAAAGAAAACTTTAAATACAAGCTTTTAAGATCCTGTATATCATGTAGCAGTAGTGCTAGCAAATACAAGTAAAACGAGCCCAAACACGACGGGTCTATCTTGTTTAGCTCAAGAGTTCCTATGACATTCCGAATCCATCATCAGATCAGCGCAATTTTGTCATATCATTGCATTGTCACGCGAAATAGGTAGGTACTGCGTCCATGTCAGCTCAATCAGAAACCGGGAAGTTTGTCAAATTAAGCTTGTAAGATTCAACCCGAACTTACATAGTTACATTCAGTGCAAGTTAATTTAAAGCTTGTAAAAATGCATAAAAAGAATTCTAGGTTATTTTAGGTCATAAAAGTCTTTTTCCAAAAAAAAAATTTAATGTTAAATTATGTCTTACCGTTACATTGCCCGCTTCTGTTGTATTCTGTTAAGAATTAAAAAAAAACTATTTATTTATTTATTTAATTCAGACCACACAGTGAGTCCATAGGTGTTAGTAAACATTAAAACATTAAAATGGTGTTAGTAAACAAATTATTATACTGTCGTAGTGGGACAGCTCACACAATTTACAACACATTCTTGTGCAATAACAAACACCTATTTAATAATGGGCAGTCCAGCCTCACGGATAATGTGGTCAGGATAGTGTTGATTATAAAGCTGAAGAGTTTGTTTGTTTGTTTGTGCGCGCTAATCTACGCAACCATTGGTCCAATTTGAAAAAATCTTTCACTGTTGGATCGTCCATTTATCTATCTGTGACGCAGACGAAGTTGCGCGGGTCAACGAATATAATATAACTTACTGAGGTTTGAGCTGTTGTATTAGCCTAAAACAAAATTATAAAATGTTAACATTAAATAATATTGGAGTTTTATCCCAATAGACTTCTAGTACGAGAGCCGACAGCAGAATAGTGCATTTACTGAGTATTTGCTGAAAACTATTTTTTTTGTCTAATGATAATTTAAATTCAAATTGGGCCACCATTTATTCACTTATTTTTTACATTCCATTTTTAAAAAACATTTACAAGAAAATAAAATTTAAAAATACAATATAAAAAACAGAGGGCCACTGCAGGCGGGGTCTACGACCCAAGCCATCAGTGGTCAGGGCTCAAGCGAGAGGAACCTCCTCACAATACGCGCTGTGTCAAGAACGACCGCCGCGCTGAATCAGGCCCTTTACCCAGCCGGGGAGCGAAAGCTTCTCTTGATGACGGTCGAAGCTTGGCTATTAGACCGTGCACAGATACAACGATCGGAACAATGATGGTCGATGCAACATGCCACATGGCGATCGCCTCGTGGGGCCACTATTGTTAATTAATTTTACGGTTAAAATTTCTCATTTCACAATGTTAGTTACCATAGTTCTTTGAAACGGCTGAACCGATTTTCATGAAATTTTATATGCAAATTCAGTAGGTAGGTCTGAGAATCGGCTACTAGCTATTTTCCTTGCCCTTAGTTCACCCCCAACATGTTTATTGGTAATTTTTGGACTATTTGTTATTTTTATTGAGTCATTAACTAATTTTATATTTTACTTCGTTGTTTGTATTTTTTTAATTAATGTTTTGTCGTCTTTGTGTCTGGAATAAATTTACTTTCTTTCTTTTTTTCTAATAATAGTTACAATTTAAACTTACCGCACCACTTGGAGTTGGCTAAAATAAAAAAAAAGTATGAATAAACATCAACCCTAAATTACAAACTAGACAACGAATTTACCGATTTAGATAATTCTTTTATATATCTTTTTTTTATATTTCTCGTCAAAAGGTTCTTAATTCTTATAAAAGTAAAATCCCTATATCCCTTTGTCA
Organism: Trilocha varians; assembly: GCA_030269945.2. Taxonomy (NCBI): domain Eukaryota; kingdom Metazoa; phylum Arthropoda; class Insecta; order Lepidoptera; family Bombycidae; genus Trilocha; species Trilocha varians. The sequence goes on along the minus strand of AP028278.1, from coordinate 12,227,113 downwards.
CGACATCACGCGTCAACGGCTGGACCGGTTTGGATAATTAGTTTTTATTGCAATCATTGTAAACAGTTGATCTCTTGGAAAAAAAATCCAAAGTATTTTGTTAAATATCATTACAATTGAACGGGAAGAGCGCGAGATATTTTTATAATATATGGGTCCGTTTAGCCCCGCTACTCAGCAGCCAGGTCTGCAGTTCCGAGTATGGTATATCAGGTAAAAGTAAAGTAAAAAAAAATCTATGGACCAAGTTTACAGCTAGCCTCAAACATCTAGTCTAGTGCAGGGACCACTGCTATATTTTTTCTGTACTGTTTATTTTGTTTGAAAATAAATTATTTTTATATTTGTATCTACACAAAAAATGGCACTAGCTCTCGGGCTATCGTGTCATAACTTACTTTCTGATCTCCTTCAGGCTTTTTCTGTAAAAATATAAAAACAAAGTAAATACTGGGTTGGAGGTCACAACAGTTGATTTTGTCTGTATATTATGTACCTAATATTAGAAGACCCGCGCAACTTCGTCTGCGTCACTTTCAATTAAAATGTAGCCTATGTCCTTTCTCAGGGTCTAAAGTACTGTGCCAAATTTCATCACTTTATTTTTTATTTTATTTTATTGGTTTTCAAAACTGGTCATTATAGTAGAGGAGCCCAAGCGGGGATTCCGGGATTTACTACAGCGCGGCAGATTAATATACAGGGGGTACCTTGTACCCGGTTAAGTACCTCCACAAAATATGAGGCCCATATCTAAGGCCGCCCGTGAAGGATACAGGATCAGATTAGTAAAAAAAAATTGACGATCAGAAATTCTCGAGCGCGTCAGATTAAGGTAGGGTGAGTTAATTACATCCTAAAAAGTGTATATTCCAATAATCTGACAATTTGAGAGTGACGTAAAAAAAGGAGACGGTAACAAAGTTGTAAAAAAAAAAACGTCATCTCGACATTCTCGAGCGTAGCTAAATTTTTTTTTTTATTTTGAAGGAAATAATTCAAGAATAATAAAAAATATATAATCTGACGATTTCCGCAAGCCGAAATAACAAAAATCTTATATTTATAAAAATGAATTGCTGTTCGTTAGTCTCGCTAAAACTCGAGAACGACTGAACCGATTTGGCTTATTTTAATCTTGAAATATTCGTAGAAGTCCAGGGAAGGTTCGTTCGAGAGATATCGTGAACGGTAGAAACCCGAAAAGTGTTTTTCGGGTTTCCGAAATTTATCTCCGAAATTTGTGAGTCGATCAAAATTACTTATGAGGATGATAAAACTACGTCGAATGGTGCCAACCGCGTTAAAATTGGTTGATCCATTCGAAAGTTATTGCAGTTTGAAAATTCCAAAAATAGTGTTCTATGAAACTTCTATCAGACTTTCGAGCTGGGAGAGCTGAAATGCATAGAAATATTATTTCTTTGAACTCAGGAATGGAATTAGCGGGAAGTTGCAGGGATGGCTTTAAAGTGAACCATTTTTCTAATTTTTTTTTTGTCAGATCAGACGAATCCCTCTAGGTAATCGTCAGATTATGAGACAGTACGTTTAGAACATAAAGATAAACCATATATATCTTAATCTGACGCGCTTGAGTATTTCAAAATGGCGATTTTTTTTTGCACATTATGAATATGGCCGCGAGTTTGCGTCCCATCGAAATCGTCAGATTAGTGAATGAGAGCTTTTTTTTGGTGTACTTAACACTCCCTTAGAAAATCTGACGCACTCGATATTTTTTTTTTTTTTCATTTTCAACCTTTAAATACAACCACCCGCATCACGCAAACGATCAGATTAACATACGTACGTTATTAAAAATACGTAGGGCATTGATGCTATCAATATCTGACGCGCTCGAGGATGTCCATGCAACAGTTTATTTTTACATATTTAAAAATCTATAGCCCCTTTCCCCACCGATGTAAAGGTATATGTCATATAACATTTTTTTCTTCTTATCATCTAAGCTTTGCATCCCAATAGGTCTCTTCAACGCTCGAGTAAATCCCCATTTAGCATCGTCGCCTCCTCTACTATTACAATGGTGTTACAATAAATAAATTAACATAACGAACAAGATCGGTTGAGAGGTTTAAGCGGGAAAGCGTAACAGACAGAGTTACTTTCGCATTTATAATATTAGTAGGGATAATATGTTTCATCACGCGGCCCCATCTCGGCGGGCTTTTGGCCCGCCTACCGAGGGAGCCGGTGGTCGTTTCACTGACGACTGCCGGTTCGACGTCCGGGGGTGACGGGGCGATACGTGGGCGACAATCGCGAACGCGTCCTGTCGCCCCTGCCAGCCGTGCCGGGTTCTGTCCCGGCCGGGGATCGGACGTCGAGCGTGAGCGGCGGAAAAAAAGGGATAATATGTTTGGATATACGTACTAGCTATCTTCTTCAGTGTTAAAACATACCTCTTCGTCACCTGGTTTTTTCTGCAAATAATATTAAAAAAAAAAAATATCAATTGATTGATTTTTAAATATAATTGTTTTTTTATTTAATAAAACAACGTTAATATCACTGTATTGATAAAAATAAACTTCAAAATTGGTTCACTGAAATTGAGTCTGTTTGAAATAATTATTTTAATAACTTACCTCTCCATCTTCAGGTTTTTTCTATACAAATTAAAAAAATATTATGATCATAAAAATATGTTATGTTTATTAAATGTGTAATATTAAATGTTTATTTTACAATAGATTTATTTCTACAGTTATTTCAGGAATTGCTGATTACTTGAAAATTTTGGTCGATCTTTATCAAATAAAATAACATTAGATAATATTAAAGTATATTAATAAAACTAAACATCAAAATTGGTTCTTTAAGAAAATTTCGAAATTGAGTAAGTATAAATACTTAATTATAATAAAAACGTAAGTACCTCTCCATCTTCCAAAATATGAAATAACAAAAGCATAAGTGTCTAAAACATTGCTCCAAAATTACTTGTCGGATCTTCGATTCGATCTCGAAAACGATTATATCAGACCCCAAGACTACCATCACCTTTCATATGGAAAAAGAGTCATCCGTATCGGTTCACCCAAACCAAAGTTAAGCTGTATTATGAACAGTCAGATTGAACCTCCTTGTTCCACGAAGTCGGTTAAATAGTTTTATTTAAACCTTACCTCTCCTTCTTCAGGTTTTTTCTACAAAAATAAAATGGTAGTTTTATTTTGATAAGTTAATAGGAATCAAAATCGGTTCATCAATAAAATAATAGTTCAACGGTAATGAGGGCTGTATATTTATTTTTTATGTTAATTATTATTGTACTAGATGACCCGCGCAACTTCGTCTGCGTTACAAAGGGTTTCAAAAATTGTAGCCTATATAGGCACGCGCCGCCCGGCGCAAACAACTACGACCCTGCATTTTAAATTTGTAATATCTTCGGTAATATTCACTTAAATTACATGCTGTAAAAAGCATATTGATCTATAATAAATGCACAATTTATTTAAGGTACTTAATTGGATAAGGATTAATGTTGTATTGTTTAAAATCACTTCGTAAATAACCATTTTTTAGTAAAGAATAAAAATGGTTATGCTGGGTTATCCCTAAGAGATAGACATATACCATCGCGGACTTTTTTGTTGAACTTTTTAAGGTGAACAATACTGTAGTACATTATTTTGGTCTATCTCGTAAGGTTCAGCCAGCGTTTGCAATATAAGCGCAAAAAACGTGCTTATTTACGACATCACATTAGAAACCTCTAAATTTATCAGTGTTTCTCTACTATATTATGCATTTATTATACATACAAACCTTCCTTAAGAATCACTCTATCTATTAAAAAAAACCGCATCAAAATCCGTTGCGTAGTTTTAAAGATCTAAGCACATTATTTTGGTCTATCTCGTAAGGTTCAGCCAGCGTTTGCAATATAAGCGCAAAAAACGTGCTTATTTACGACATCACATTAGAAACCTTTAAATTTATCAGTGTTTCTCTACTATATTATGCATTTATTATACATACAAACCTTCCTTAAGAATCACTCTATCTATTAAAAAAAACCGCATCAAAATCCGTTGCGTAGTTTTAAAGATCTAAGCATACATACAGACATACAGCGAAAGCGACTTTGTTTTATACTATGTATTGATTAGTTTATACAAGTTTTATGTAAATGAAACAATAAAAAATATAACACAAATATAAAACAAAATCGTCAACTTGTCGATTATATTATTATTAAAATGAATTTGATTAACATACCTCCTCTCCTGGTTTGTCCTGAAAAAGAATTGTGAAAAAAAACATTTTATAGCGAAAGCCATCTTGGTCTAATTTTGATCAAACTTAGGATACTATCAATAAATTTCATCATCAGCCTATAGACGTCCACTGCTGGACATAGTCCTCCAAACCTCGCCACAACGACCGGTCTTGCGCTGTCTGCATCCAGTGACTTACCCTGACCAGGTCGTCGGTCCATCTTGTGGCTACGTTGGGCTAGTCATTGCGTGGCCGCCACTGTTGAAAACTTTTCTTAGCTTTTTAAATTAAAATTTATTTTCTTTTAAAAATGTGTAATACATGTTTTTAAGTGGTAACCGTCTGTTGAGATCTATGTCTCGTTTGGATGAAGTATGAACTATGTTATAAAAATATAATTAACAACTACCTTTGCTCCTCCTGCAGGCTAAAATAAAATAAAAATAAGATATTTTTTTCTTTTAAATCAAGCTTTTAAGATCCTGGATATCGTGTAGCAGTAGAGTGCTAATACAAGTAAAACGAGCACAAACACGACGGGTCTATCTTGTTTAGTACAAGAGTTCCTATGATTTCCGAATCCATCATCAGATCAGCACCATTTTGTCATATTATAGCATTGTCTCGCGTTATACAACAATTTATTTAAATTTACTAGAGTGTAGCTAATTGAACAGATTCTTACAAGAATAGGCAAATTTAGAATTAATTTAATAAAATTAAATTGAAATAAAATCGATAGATGAATATAATTAACTGTTTAGATTGGTAAAACTTACTGCGTCTTCTGGTTTGGGCTAAAACACACAAAAATGCTTAGACAGTCATAATAAACTGCTACTTTGTTAACATCCATGTAACTTTTCTAATTTAATTGATGAGCATAATATCATTAATATTCAAAATAAGATATTTCATTTCATTTCTCATATGCTTTTTTTGTTATTTAAACTTTGTTATGCTTAAAAAAAGGGTTTATTTTTGCTTTGAAGTGGTGGAAGTATTTTTATTCTGTCTCAAAATATTTTTTTCAATATTGTGATAAATGTCTAAACTTACCATGGGTACAGAATGAACTAGTAATAAGTTCAGTAGTAATAAAATCAAGGTTTTTCTGTACATTCTGAAAAGAAAATATCAAAAATACATATTTTATCTTCACTAATAAACTGAAAACTTAAATTTCTGTAAACACTCGTGGTTATCTAAATCGCATAAAAATCGTGGTAAGAACCCGTTCAATAATTGTGAAGTAAAATCTTGTAAAGTTGATACTTGTGTTTTACGCTTTCAAAACTACTAAATCGCTTTTAATGAAATTTGGTATGGGTACAGGTAGAAGCCGTAGGGCGTAACGCGTCGTGTCGCTCTGTACAATCCCGTGGAAAGTCTAGCCGTCAAGTTTGGATGATGAGTGTGAGCGGTTGGAGGTTTTAGTGCTGTTCAACTCCCACATATCCTAGTCGCTCGTGCCTTGTTAAACTTGAGATGACATACGGGACTAAGTTTCTTTCCTTCATGACGCAAATGAAGTTAAACGTGTATACTAGCTCAAAAAAAAATATATGCCCTTTCTCAACTTTCACAGAAAAATGTGTTTACATCATCACATCAAAAACCTCTAAAATGATGAGTGTTTCTGTACTATATCATGCATGTATTATACACATGAACCTTCCTCTTGAATCACGACATCTATTACAACCGCATCACAATCCGTTGCGTAGTTTTAAAGATATAATCATACATAGAGACAGACAACGTGATAAGACTTTGTTTTATACGATGTAAAATTGAATATGAAATTTTACCTGATTCCTACAAATATTACGCCAGTCACTGTTACAAGTGTTATTTTCAATAATATTTTACTACAAAACAATATAGTTTTGCAATTGAAATAACTTTTTACGACTTACTGAGTTTATCGAGGTAGATATACTAACATAGGTTTGAACCTATTTGAACTGTACTGTAAGAATCATTTCGACGGCAGCAAAGAACAAACAGATATCTACAAAATCGTTAGTTTCCAGGAGAGCGTTTTTTGTGAGAAAGTTTGATAACTTTTACTATAAGAATGCCAGGTTTTTCAAATTTGGAATGTGTAAATAAAATAATGTTTCGCAGCAGATAGCGACATATTTTAAATAAATTATTGTTTTTTTTCGTATTACTGCAGATGTCTTTTTCTACATCGCATAGAAAAATATATGAGTCAACTGCCATGTATTCGTTTCTACGTCCTTAGAAAAGAAGTAGAAAGTGAAGAACGCATCCAGATCGCGAAATCTAATTTCACACCATTTCCATCAACATCATACCAATCGAATAAAGAATGTAAAGAACCTACAGCAAACGTTTTTTCTAACTGATATCTTTGTTTATACTAAGTGGCTTGCTAAATTGTACGACGCACACACGGTTATCCGGTAGATGTGCGGGTGTACTTCGTTTTTTTTTCAAAAAAATAGTGTATATGTCTTTATTTACGCAACAAAAAACACATAAAAATACACTTTTTGTTTGAAAAAAAAATTTTACCAGATAAAACAAAGAATTCTGGATTCAAATATCCAAAGAAGTTAAATTCGGCAAAATGCAGATGTCTTCTTGTTCTTTGCTGCCGTCGATTTGTGTGTATGTATAGTAGTGTAATAATTCGCGCTGTAGGGGTCAGTAGGGGACCATTAGTTTTGAAAAATTGTATCTATTAGTCACTAATTAAGCACAATTTTTCGCTACATAAATCAAATTGATCCGTCCAGTATATCCTATGTGCCTGCTAACTTTGACGTAAAGTTGGCAGGCACATGAAGACTCGAATATCTTTAAAGTACAGTAGCATTATTTATGTGGTATCGGTCACTAATCACTATTTATTATGTGTACTATTTAGTCAACATTTTTCGACATATTCAAAAACATTAATTTCTACTGTGTGCCTGCTAACTTGACACGCCTGTTTGAGCTATGTCTAAACAATACTTTAGAATGAATTGTTTCATGTTCGCATATATTTCTTCTCTAGATGACCCGATATCGATAATTCTTTTTTGTTAAAAAGCTGCTTTTGGACATGTTTTTTGTGCTATGCTTGGAAAATGGAAGTCGTTCGTTTTCATTATTATAAAATTTTTTGTTACTTTGGAACAAACTAGTAAAGAAACAACCAAATAAAAATATATACAATCATTTATTTACATAACATTTTTATATAAAATACATTCATTTCGCTTCGTCAGTTTTCTCTTTGTACGTAATAACTCCTTTTTCTATCATTTCCGGTATTTCAACAGCGAGCCAAGGACCGAGCTGAAAAAAAATATAATATCAAGCTTTTAAGATCCTGGATATTATGTAGCAGTAGAGTGCTAGCTAATACATGTAAAACGAGACCAAACACGACGGGTCTATCTTGTTTAGTACAAGAGTTCTTATGACTACCGACTCCATCATCAGATCAGCGCCATTTTGTCATATTATTGCATTGTCACGCGATATACATCTGCATGCAAAATTTCAGCTCAATCGGAAACCGGGAAGCTTGTCAAATTTAGCTTGCAACCACTCGAACTTTCATAGTTAAATCCAGTACAAGTTAATATTAAGCTTCTAATACTTACCCCGAGTGCCATGGCGTGGGCAATACCAAACCTAGGCACATTTCTGGCCCACAATGGTTTGAAATGGTCCGTTAGACAGATCTTGCCACCTCTATACATTTTAGCTGTTTTTCCGTCTAGACCTGGTAAGGCTAATTCTGGTGCTGTTGTTGGGTAGGTAATTGGAATCTAGAATATACAAAAAGTTAGTTAAAATTCTGGTAATATATATTTTTTAAATTTTAATAAATACTATTTTTTTTTCTTTGAAATCAAACACTATAAGATCCTGAATATAATGTAGCAGAGGACAAATAAAACAAGACCAAATACGATGGGTCAAGTCCGATCTTTTGCACTATATTATTGCATTGTCACACAATATACATTTGCATGCAGAATGTCAGATCAAGCGGAAACTGTGAAGTTTGTCACATTTAGCTTGCAACCACCCGAACTTACATAGTTACATCCAGTGCAAGTTATTATAAAGCTTGTAAAAATCAATGAATGCAACTTACATCAAACTCCAGATCAAATTCATATTTCAGCAGATTATGGACGTACCAACATTTACCGAACCATCTCGTACCGGTTTTATCCGACTCAAGACGAAACCAATCATTGTCAGCTGATTTATTGTTCTGGACATACTGTGGAATACAATAAATTGTTTTTATCTATCTTATAGTCTGTCTACTTGTTTAGTTGTGCAACTTCATCTGTGTCACCATGTTATTAGTTTCAGTTTTTTTACATATAGGTTTAAGAGAAGTCCTGTGTAGTAGGTTATAGATAACGGCCCCTTACCATTAGGTGGGCAGTAAGCATTTATCATAAAAAAAAATCTTATTTGGGAAACCAACAGTACAATTACTACAAAAATCTTTAAAAGTACACAACAGAAGATTTTGATGCAGCTTTTTTCAACACAGAGTTATTCAAGAGGAAGGTTTATGTGTATAATACATGCATGATATAGTAGAGAAACACTAATTTTAGCAGTGTTTGATGTGATGTCGTAAAGCACATTGCTCTAACTGAATTCTCCATTCGTGAAGTAGATGAAGTTGCACGGGTCAGCTAGTGATTAATAAAACTTGATTTGGTTTATATTACTTTTCCTTAGCAACAAGGTAATTAGTTCACTAGGCAATAGCTTAAGATAATCAAAGCAGTTAAGTAACATAGTGAAAGTTTGGTAACTTATTGAGCAATTTTACGATTACTTAACGATTGAAAAAGTAACCTTTCTTCATCAAAAAACTAACGTTTAACACGCTAAATATAGAGTAAATACTGTTATAATTATTAATAAATGTTAATTACATGCTTGTTATGATAATTTATTCGTAATTTTACCTTTATTAGAGCTTGGTATTCCTCTTTAAGTCTGGTCACCCATAATTCTTTATCTCGCGGCCCAGCCTTCGTTTGCATTAACGGAATGCTGCTCAAAGTCTTCCTGGTACCTTCGTCTACCATTTTTAGAGGTTTTTGGTCATTAAAACATAATTATTATAGCGAATTTTTATCAAAAATGTACACGTTGTTTGTGTACGTTGGAATGTCACGTTGACATTTGACAGTTTTTTTTTTTTAAGAATAAAATAAAAGGCTTCGATACTTATTCATACATACCTTATCAAGCCTCAAACTGTTTTGTTCTAAATTAAAAAATTCTTAATGATAGTTGAATGATTTAAGTTACACCTTTTGATCCAGCTTATTTAAAATTTTCAAAACCCTTTAGTTTTCTTTTTGTTTGTTGGTAAACTGTCTTAATTTTTTTGTCCATCTGAAATCAAAGTGTCATGAATTAAGTTGTTTGATTTGAAGTTTTAGGCATGTAAAAAAACACCAAATAAAAAATGATAACTGACACTCTTGAAAATTGACACTAGAGATGGAGATTCAACAATTCAGGTAGCACAATTAAAATTAACTTAGCACTGTGCTTGCATGGTAAAGCAGTGCAAGATATTTGTCTGAAGTTGTGATTGCAAATGGTACTTCACGTTCGTAAATGAATTATAATTATTTTCATAGTACATTGTTTTTAATAAATGCATAATTATTTTTATAAACCGACTGAGATCATCAATGTTTAAAAAAAAAAATTAAAAAAATCAAATTCAGTCAAATTAAACAATATGCTGATTGCTTCGGTCACTGATTTAATGGCTCTTGTTAATAAAAATAATTATATATTACGTAAATTAATTCTTGTATCGTGGATAATTTAAGTTTCAGTTTTAAAACAGCAGGCTAATGAAAATGTAAAATTCACATTTTTATTTGATTGCCTCTTGTATTTTAAAAACTGAGTTACTTCATCAGACGAACTGAGTCATATTGCATAAACTACTCAGCGCAATTCATTAGACCACATACCTATTCAACAATTTTGAGAAAAAAATATTTTCTCCAAGTGAAACATATTTCATGAATATTAATTTGATTAATTTCAAATTAAATAAGAACCGTTACGATAAAAACAACAGTTATTATGTATTAACGTGTTAATAAACTTTATTGGACAATACAAGCTGAATTTAAAAACAAAATAAATGTAAGTTTTTTATGGATAGTTCTTTTCTGTTTTTCCTGCTAAAAAAATTTGGTTCTATTCACAGTTTTATTTAATATAGTGAACGCTACGTTCCTTCAAAAAGTAAGCTTTCCAATGTCGTAAAAAATCTAAAATCTCAAATCATTTATCTCAAAAAATAATCATCCAAATCGGTTCCGTACCTTTTCTAATGAGAAAGTGCAAAATATTAATAAAATTCACTTCATTGTATGTAAATTTCAGTCATCAAAATGGGTTCAGAGCAGTCTTCGGTACCTCCTAAGAAGCAGCCTCAGAGAGCTCCACCGGTCAGAAGAGGACACACTATAGCTGTAGCCAATGTACAGGGTAAGAAATTAAATGTAAAATGATGATCATCATCAGCCTATAGACGTCGACTGCTGGACATAGCTCTCCCTCATAGTTAAGTCCTAAAAAAGGTTTAATAAATTTGAAATATTTTATATATTATGTTCACTACAAAATAGTGTTTTTAATTCTCTTATTAATTTGAATAAAATTATATTCCTTCTCTTGTTTTTTACTTGTATTAACTAGCACTCTACTGCTACATCATATCCAGGATCTTAAAAGTTTGCACTTAAAATGATTTATTTTAAATAAATCTTTTAAAAATTGTCTTTAGAAGCATCAAGACATGATCCTCAGACAAGTGGTAATAATTCTCCTGGAGCTAGCATTTGTTCAGATTCGGAACTACCTTATATATCTTATACGGTAGACAGACCTATTGGCGGTAAGCTATCATGTATTTATTTAATAGAATTTAAGGAATTTTTCAAATTTTTTTCAGCAACATTTTTAGTATAACTTGTTTTCTCTGTCATGTACAATAAAGTATTAAATAAATGAATAAATAGGAAAAAAAATATGTTTGTTCCTTCATAACTTTATTTTGGCTGGACCGATTTGGATGATATTGGTGTCAGATGAAAGGTAATGGGGTCGTCAAATTGTCTTAATTTTTTTTTATAACATCGAACAAGTACTTTAACAAGCTTTAACAAATTTCTCAACTTTGTATGTAAATGTATGTGTATTTAGACATTAGGCGGGATCTTGTTGTAAAGGCATATCGACAAACTCGCAAACTATTTTTTTTTTTTGAGGTAATCACCGGGTATGTGTGAGTTGTACCGCACTAAAACCTCCAACCGCTCACACTCAGCGTCCGAACCCCGGCTGAGGCCAGAACTTAGCACGGGTTATGAGGGACGGCGCGACGCGTTACGCCCACTGCACTCTTTCCCGTCGCGCCGCCCCCTGCGAACGATTTATTGATTTTGCGTAAACGAGTTGCTGGTAAAGCAAGCTTATTCATATTCCAAGTAGTTGAATTATTTTTCCTAATGAAAAACAACGTTTTCTTCTACAGATTCACCTAAAAACATAAAAAATCAGCGCGCTCCTGACAAAAAGAATTTACTACAAAAAAGACAATTGAGTTTACAAAATCGTAAGAAACGTACGAGAGATATAATAGTAGTGAAACCGGCGACAGATGAGTTGTTGGACGAAGATATAAGGAGATTACAGGTATGTCACGAATAATCGTGTTATGACGAATATTCGCGTAAGGACAAATATTCGCGGTTTAGAAAATAATCGCGAATGGACGAACAATCGCGTAATGACAAATATTTGATTCGCGTGTTGACGAACATTCGCGTGTAAACGATAATTCGCGTATTGATGAACATTCGCGTGCAGACGATAATTCGCGTGTTGACGAACATTCGCGTGTAGACGATAATTCGCGTGTAGTCGATAATTCGCGTGTAGACGATAATTCGCGTGTAGACGATAATTTGCGTGTAGACGAACATTCCCGTGTAGACGAACATTCTCGTGTAGACGATAATTCGCGTGTTGACGAATATTTTTCTCGGTTTGTCTTGCTTTTAAGATCCTGGATATCATGTAGCAGTAGAGTGATAGCTAATACACGTAAAACGAGTAACACGACGGGTCTATCATGTTTAGTAGGAGTTCCTATGACTTCATCATCAGATCAGCGCCATTTTGTCATATTATTGCATTGTCACGCGATATACATCCGGGTGCACAATGTCAGCTCAATCGGAAACCGGGAAGTTTGTCTTTAGCTTGCAACCACCCGAACTTACATAGTTACATCTAGTGCAAGTTAATATAAAGCTTGTAATAATGATTATTGTTATATTTTCAGGAAATACCTACATTTTTACCTATAATGAGAGGCACATTGGGTTTACCCGGGGCAAGAGATCCTGAGATACTAGAAGGTAATAAAAAGTGTTATTTAATATTATTTACAAATTTCATCAAAATCGTACACTATTACGCAACGGGTTCTCACCACGATTATTTTTAATTGAGCGATCCCGATATTTCGTCACTGTTTCAAGCGCCATGATCACGGGAAGACTGAGGAACTGCGGGTAGGTCATTTAAGAGCAGACAAATCTGTCTACCCTCGCACTCGTTTGCTGGTACCACTGGAACTCGAACTCACATTTCGACATACCACACTGACAGTAATGTTGTTAATGTTGTTTGGAGACACTATTCTGTACTGTTTTGTTCGGTACACTGTATCTAGTAATCCCTACTAATATTATAAATGCGAAAGTAACTCTGTCTGTTACGCTTTCCCGCTTAAACCTCTCAACCGATTTTGATGAAATTTGGCACAGACAATCTTTACACCCTGAGAAAGAACATAGGCTGTTTAATTGAAAGTGACGCAGACGAAGTTGCACAGCCCGCTATTACATATTTGTAATTTCTGCAAGATAACGAGGCTTGAGGAGGGTTCTTAAAGTTAGGTAGTAGGTAGCGACCCCTCAGTGTCCCCTGACATTGCAGAGGTTCATGAGCGACGGTAACCACTTACGATCAGGTGGGCCGTTGGCTCGTCTGCCTACATGGCAATAAAAAAAAAGTTAGTTTAAAGCTTGTAATATATTTCTAGGTTTGGACTATAAGCCATGGGTTCGTTTGACGACAAGACTGCAAGCTCACCTGTCGGCGTGTGCACATCCATTAGCCGCAGAAGAAATTACTTTAGCCAACAAAATAAAGGAGGTATGTAGTTTTGGATGTATTTTTTTGTATAGTTATTTATTTATTTATTTTTTTGTTGGAAGAAAATACCGGATCCCCACCCGCCCCCCGGGTGAGGTATGTGGGAGTTGAACCTCACTAAAACCTCCAACCGCTCACACTCAGCGTCCGAGCCCCGGCTGAGGCCAGAACCCAGCACGGGGTTTTGAGGGACGGCGCGACGCGTTACGTCATTTTAATAGAATTAGACTATCTTGATGTGATATAAAATCTATCTTTTTTAGTACAAGAGTTCCTATGACCACCGAATCCATCATCAGATCAGCGCCATTTTGTCATATTATTGCATCGTCACGCGATATACATCTGCGTGAAAAATTTGTCTTTATGCTGCAACCACTCGAACTTACATAGTTACAAGTTAATATAAAGCTTGTTTTTCTTTATTTTCAGTCGGATATAGATATATCTAAGCTGTACAATCAATTAGTGGAGAAACAGCGTAACAATGCTCGTCATGCAGAGAGGTTATCTCGAGTACATGAAGTAGCACATCAGCTGTCGAGATGTAATTCATTATTAAACCAGGTATGTTATTAAGTGTATTTAGTATTATTAAATGCATATACTGGATCTGTAACTTTGGACAATCTGACATGGGGTGAATGACCTGTCGAAATACAACTTAGCACCGTTTTTATTTTTTTGGCTTGGTTAAGCTTTTTTTTCTGACATTGTATGGAACGACGACTATCGTTGCGGACTTCCATACCATGAGGAAAATTTTTTTATACAATTCCTAAACTAACAGTGGTTCTATGTTGTATTTCGACAGGTCATTCATCCCACGTCAGATTGTCCAAAGTTACAGATCCACCCTGTATAATTGTATCTAGTAATAAGTAAAATAAAACTACTATTTTTTTTTTCAGACATTACAAGATGTAGAAGAATTGAATTTATTATTACCTCAAGATAAACGATTAGCTCCGTTCGTGTGGAATGAAGAACGATAGGAATTGATAAGAAAACACTTTAAATACAAGCTTTTAAGATCCTGTATATCATGTATCAGTAGAGTGCTAGCTAATACAAGTAAAACGAGACAACGAGTCTATCTTGTTTAGTACAGGAGTTCCTATGACTGCAGACTCCATCAGATCAGCGCCATTTTGTCATATTATTGCATTGTCACGCGATATACATCTGCGTGCAAAATGTCAGCTCAATCGGTAACCGGGAAGTTTGTCAAAGCTTGCAAGATGGGGAACGACGTGACGGGAAAGAGTGCCGAGCGCGTAACGCGTCGCGCCGTTCCTCCAAACCCCGTGCTGGGTTCTGGCCTCAGCCAAAAAAAGCTTGCAAGATGCCACAAAAACTTACATAGTTACATCCAGTGCAAGTTAATATAAAGCTTGTGAGAATATGTCCTGTCGGCAGAATTGAACCGATTACGATATCTTTTCATTAAACAGTGGATTTTTAGTGCATTATTTCGTATTAGTATTACTTTTTTAATGCTTAACAATTAATATATTTAACATAAGTTTCAATAAATTTCTTTAAACACTCGCGGTTATCTACATCATTTACACTATTTCTAAACGGTTTCTTACCACGATTATTTTTAATTGAACCGATACTGTCAGTGTGGTATGTCGAAATGTGAGTTCGAGTTCCAGTGGTACCGGCAAACGAACGAGTGCGAGGGTAGACAGATTTGTCTGCTCTTATATGACCTACCCGCAGTTCCTCAGTCTTTCCGTGATCATGGCGCTTGAAACAGTGCTGAAATATCGGGATCGCTCAATTAAAAATAATCGTGGTAAGAACCCGTTTAGTAATAGTGTAAGTGATAAGTTTCAATAATATTTTTACTGTAAATTTGAACTAGTCAATAATGTAAAGAAATAGAATATATGTATTTTTAAGTGTATTAGTAATGTGTGGGCTCAATATCTTGTATTATTAATAATGTATATACTCAATAATAATATAATTAATAAATATATCGCTATTTTATGGTTTTTCATTTAATTAAAGTATTATAATAATACTAGTTTTCCTACGTTCCTTCGTAATGCGTCATGCCGTCCTGCATAATGCCATGCTGAGTTCTAGTATCACTAGTGGTTTGGACGCTGGTCTGAGCGATAGATTTTAGTGCAAATCGACTCTCATATACCATACGAAGGTTGAAATGAAACGATGATTCTACTTATAATATTCACATTTGCAAAAAATCATGTGAATGTTTTGACAAAGTCAGGAGGATATAGAGGGAATCTGACAGAGCCAAACTAAAGGTCTTTAACTGCCCTTTAAAAAAGTTCAACAAAAGTATGAACAGACAGCTCATCACATCCTCTGGCAGTGCAATCTATGGCATATGGAACGCGTCACTATGTTAAACTCCTTACACGTTGAGTCTAAAATCGTTTATTAGGGCTCACACACATAAACACGATACGACGTCGTGTCGTGGAAATCTGCGATGAGCATCGTAAAAAAACACGACATCGTAACGTAATACGCCATGCGCGATATACGGCACGATGCCGACGATACAGTGTGGTGTTTTAGTTCATTCCGAAAAATGGACCGCACTAGACGCATTCTGCTTCTGCTGTTAATAAGGAGACGAAGAAAGAAAAGACAGATACTCAGAAGATATTGGATCCACCCATTTCTTTCAAACATGAATAACGGGAGTCACTTTATAAAGAAGTACAATGCCTTAAAAATAGACCACAACACATCGTAAAAAAACACGACATCGTAATATGCCATGCGCGATATACGGCACGATGCCGACGATACAGTGTGGTGTTTTAGTTCATTCCGAAAAATGGACCGCACTAGACGCATTCTGCTTCTGCTGTTAATAATTTATGTGTTTGAGCCCTTACATAAATCTTGTAGCATCCAGCGCAAATCTCCGTGCATTCAAACATTTTTGCCATAACTATTATTGGCATCCTAAATAGTAAAACAGCTCACGGCATAGGTCCAATAAATTTAATATAATCAATGTCCGTGGTGCTTTTCTCAATTCTGGCGTAATGCTTTTTCAATCTTATTTTATTGTCTTCCCCGAAGGGAAGTCGAAACTCATGTTTTCCTACGTTTTCTATCATCTTCTGATTAAATTCGTTGCGGGGCCCAAGACAAGTTAGCTTTCCCTCGGGTTCCTGGGTTTCACTGCTCAGAGTCATTATGATGGTCGCCGCTGTGATCCTGATCCTGGCTACACATAAAAAAAGTGTCGAAACAACTATTTCATAAGAATTTCCGTCTAGTCCCCTTTCGATAACGCGCGATATCTTCGTTTAAAAATGAAAAGGGCCGGATTCTACATAAGTAGTAAATATTATGTAACAAAAACTCGTCTAAATCCATTCACAAAACCGTACCCTCGAAATATACAAATTGAACGTAAATTAATCCTAATAATAATAAAGAAACCGCGCTACTTCGTCTGTGTCACTTTAAAAACAAAATGTTAAGACACAACGACGTTGTCATTTTCATTTAATAATTTTAAGTGAAAATGACAACTATTGACTTTCATTTGTTACTAACTCCGTCATTTATGAACCGATTTCGATGGTTATTTTTTGTTGTAGATATTTCTAAACTGTTCCCAGAGTGCTATAATATAAATCTTTATTTATTTGTAGGCTACCAATGGCCCAAAATATGTTAGTATTACAAATAACTAGGTATGACATGTCCCTCTTTAAACGAGGTTTAAGAAAAGTCCTGTATAGGTGATAGATAACGGCCCCTCATTGCCCTAATATTGCAGAGGTTCATGAGCGACGGTGACCGCTTACCATCGGGTGGGCCGTAAGCTCGTTTATCTGTCTTGTAATAAAGTGCGTAACGCGGCGTGCCGTCCCGAATAACACCGTGCTGGATTCTCTTCTCAGCCAGATTCGGACACTGAGTGTGAGTGGTTGGAGGTTTTAGTGCGGTTCAACACCCACATATCTCACCCGTGGGGCGTTTGTCTCTCTCTGTTAATTAAAGGGATTATAAATTTCAATTAACCTACTATAATCAATTGATACTTAACTATTAAGTAAAAACTATAGTCGTGGTGGCCGATTGGTCGAAGCGCGTCCTTCCGTATGGTACGTCGCGAGTTCAAATCCGGCCGGCTTGTACCTCTAAATCTAAATGTGAAAAAGATTTATGTGCAATTTTTCACAACACCACTGACTAAAAACGGTGAAGGAAAACATCGTGAGGAAACCTGCATGTCGGAAAAGGGTTCTAAAAAATCCTTTGAAGTGTGTGTCCATATGTGAAGTCCCCAATCCGCACTGGGCAAGCGTGGTGGACTATGCCTAATCCCTCTTCTGAGGAGACCTGAGCCCAGCAGTGGGCAGTAATGGGTTGGTACAGTTGGTACAGTATTAAGTAAATGAAAATTACATAAAAATTGAGCTCGACAAAAACAAGTTATTACTTATCTGTTAATAACATTAAAATTAAGAAACTTATGAAGAAAAAAACACAAAAATATTACTAAAATTAATCATTAATTAAGTACCTATTTTTATTTAAAAGTTTTATGTAATTTGCACGGGATGTAACTATGTAAGTTCGTGTGTAATCTTGCAGGCCTAATTTGACAAACTTCCCGGTTTCCGATTGAGCTGACATTTTGCACGCAGATGTATGTAAAGATCACGTGAGGTCACTGGATGCAGATGACCCGGGACCGGTCGATGTGGCGAGGTTTTGGGAGGCCTATGTCCAGCAGTGGACGTCTATAGGCTGATGATGATGATAATGTATATCGCGTGACAATACAATAATATGACAAAATGGCGCTGATCCGATGATGGATTCGGAAGGTCATAGAAACTCTTGTGCGATTTCAATTTGATCAACTTTCCGACCTAAAAAAGCTCGTCTATCTGTCTTGTAATAAGACATGACAAACAAACATTCTAATTGTATTTGTTTGTATAGATTTATAACCTTTGCTTCGTAATTACAATTATGTATTAATACAATGTTAGAAAAATAACAACCTATTTAGGTTTTTTTACCGTAAAGGTCAACTATTGTAATGTTTTATGAATAAGTTTATTTTAAAATGTAATTAATTACAAACTTTACATTAACTTGTAGGTAATGGATGTAACTATGTAAGTTCGGGTGGAAACTTGCGAATTAAATTTGACAAACTTCCCGGTTTCCGATTGAGCTGACATTTTGCTCGCAGATGTATAGGGTGGGCCAATCTAACGTTTGCATTTTGAACTACTGTTTATTTAGAGAATGACAGCTCAAATGTCATTCAATTTGTGTTCATAATTTAGTTAAAGTTTTGACATGCTCAACGAATTGAAGAGTATGACATGGACGACATTTGGTTCCAACAGGATGGCGCAACATGCCACACAGCCAACATGATAGTCGAACTTTTGGAACAATAATATGGCGTCATGGAGCTGAAAACTGAGCCCACGATGACTATCACCTTTCATCGGCCACCAGAATCATTCAAATCGGTCCACCCAAACTAAAGTTATGAAGGAACGAACATAAAACTGTATTTTTCCTGTATTTTTGGAACGAAGTTCCTTATGGCGCGTTATCGAAAGGGAGCTAGACGGAAATTTTTATGAAAAAGTTGTCACGACACTTTTTTGGTTTTAGATGATTATCGCTAGGTGGCGCTGTGATCAAAATATTTTATAAAACAATTTCTTATTTTGTTTTATATGATTAATGTTAGATGGCGCTGTGATAAAAAAAAATATTTTTAGCTATAATAATTTTATTACAATTCTCTCGCTAATTAATCGAAAGGAACTTCGTTCCATCCGGGAGTCCCTTGTCACCTCTCAAGTTCTTTTCTTTTTAACTCAATCTTACAATTTTGTAACAATTTTGACCTTAAACGAAAGATTGTGATTCGAATCGGACCCCTCTTCGGAGGAGACCTGAGCTCAGCAGTGGGCAGGAATAGGTGGGGTTACAGAACAGTGATTCGTATTGAATGTCCAGACATACGGCACAGTTGCGACATCTTGTGACATTTGACATACACACACTATTGTTTAGGATTTACATCTGTGCATCAAAATAATCTGTTACACCATTTTGTCATTCTATCATTGTTTCATCGAACGGTCAATTAATTCTTTACAAATCGTCATAGTAATTAATGTAATACTTGCCCTTTTGCTTTCAAATTTACACAATAAACATTTCTACAATTTGTACATATTACATCATTGCAAATATTTGTATAGTTACGCGTTACCTTGACTTAGTAAGAAGAATGTAAAGTCATGCAATAAACTACTATAGACACAGTCCTCTGCAGCTCTCTGCTCTGTATTGATCTCTTCTCGTACACAAACAGACACAGATTCGACCTACATCTAGCCGAGAGTCCTATACTACACTACTATAGACACAGTCCTCTGCAGCTCTGTACTGATTACTCTTCTCGTACACAAACAGACACAGATCCGACCTACATCTAGCCGAGAGTCCTATACTACACTACTATAGATACGGTCCTCTGCAGCTCTGTACTGATTACTCTTCTCGTACACAAACAGACACAGATCCGACCTACATCTAGCCGAGAGTCCTATACTACACTACTATAGACACAGTCCTTTGCAGCTCTGTACTGATTACTCTTCTCGTACACAAACAGACACAGATCCGACCTACATCTAGCCGAGAGTCCTATACTACACTACTATAGACACGGTCCTCTGGAGCTCTGTACTGATTACTCTTCTCGTACACAAACAGACACAGATCCGACCTACATCTAGCCGAGTAGTCCTACTACTATTGAACTCAAAATTCAATCAATTTTGATATTTCTTAATATAATATGTAAATCCTTAGTATTTAAATGCTAATTCATAAATAAGTTATGTAAGTGTTGAGAACTACTCTCACTTTTTGATTTCGTTTTTATTAGAAAATCGTTACGTACCTTCTTAATTAATAATATTTTATTTATTTGAGAAAATAATCATGCCAAATTCACACAGTTAAAATTTTAAATAGAGTCTGGTTATCATAGCAGTAGTACTAGCTAATACAAGTAAAACGAGCCCAAACACGACAGGTCTATCTTGTTGAGCACAAGAGTTCCTATGACCACCTTCCGAATCCATCATCAGATCAGCGCAATTTTGTCTTAACATTGCATTGTCACGCGATATACATCTGCGTGCAAAATGTCAGCTCAATCGGAAACCGGGAGTTTGTCAAAAACTTGCAAGATTCCACCCGAGCCTACAACCTACCTAAAACAGGGATAACCAAACACGCTCTTCCAGCTCGGAATCCCTCTAAATTGGGATGTTAATGTGACGCAGAAGAAGTTGCGTCGTCCTTCTAACAATATTATGACAAACCAAGTTAATTTTGTAGGTTATACTTCGGTACATAAGTTAGGCAATGGCATTTCCCAAGTCAGCTAACGCAATTCCATTTTGCAATGAAACTTCGCTCGCATAGAATTTAGTTTTAGAGTATTATTCGTTGTTAGAAGTCGTGTTCTGTGTTTTATTTGATAATTAAATAAACGGTAAGTTCTTTGTTATTTTTACTTAGTTTTAGTTTACGTTAAAGTGGAGTTTTTTAAATATATTTAATCTTTAGAAGACGAACGGTCTTACATTTATTAGAATGATTTTATGAAATGGACATTTTTTTTCACGTTTTTGTTGATAGTATAGTTCAGAGTATTGTTTTAATTATTTTTTTAGTACGAAGCCTTCGTTTTTTTTAAATAGTTATTTGTAAATTAGTATGTATGTTTAGAAAAGTATACAACTTTTTAAAAGAAATGTTTTGAAAAGTATTTTCTATCTTCTTATGAATACTAAAATACTATTTTTAAGCAACTGTTTTCATCAAATGTTATATAAAAAGATTATGCTGAAAATTAATGAAATAAACTTGAAACTCTATCTTAAAATCTCGCGACTTCTATGACTTTTTGAAATGTAATTTCTGTTATTATTTATGTTATCAAACTTGGCTATCAAATGTATTTTATTATTAAAATAATATAATACAATAAGTGAGAGATTCTACCTTTCATATAAATCAAAATCGGTTTAGCCGTCTTGTAGTTGAGTTAAAAATACAACTCTACAAACTTTCCTTAATTAAAAATTGTTGATTCAGTTAAAAAGAGAGATGATAATAAAAAGTAAACAAAACAAGTTTCATTAACGTCATGATCAATTTTGGCTATTACCATACTTGGTATAAGTAAACAAACCAATTATGGTACAGTTTCTATTTGAG
This sequence comes from Trilocha varians, assembly GCA_030269945.2. Classification (NCBI taxonomy): domain Eukaryota; kingdom Metazoa; phylum Arthropoda; class Insecta; order Lepidoptera; family Bombycidae; genus Trilocha; species Trilocha varians. Next base: position 12,205,309 of record AP028278.1, on the reverse strand, counting down.
TTTTCTACCAGCTGATCCGCGCAACTTCGTCTGCGTCAGAAAGGGGTTCAAACAGTTCATGATGATGTAGCGATATTTTTAAAAGCAGACAGCAGCGGGCGTAATATTTTTTTGCGTTTTAGAAAGTTTTTTGGTATTTTTATCACACTTTGGCTTACATTATTGGAGTTTTAGTACGCATCTCTAACTTTTTCAAAATTTTATATACGCTATGTTCACTGGAAATATTGTAGCATCTCAACAGTAAAAGAAATCTAATCGGTCAAGTAGTTTCCGACCCTATTTAAAACAAACATTATACATAAGACATATAATTTATTTAAAGATAACTTTACAGCTAGCTAATACCGCTTACCATCAGGTAGACCGTAAGTTCGTTTATCTGTCATGTAATTAAAGTACGTAACGCGTCGTACCGTACCGCATAACCCCGTGGCATCATATAGGATTTTAACGCTGAGTGAGAGGTTTTAATGTGGTTTAACTGCCACACACCTCACCTTCTTTTGAGATTTCCTTAAACTAAAAAAAATACATATTTTCACTTCTGTTTGTATTATATTCTGTAAACACGTTCTAAACATATAGTCTAGCGGACTTTAGCGTGTGTATTATGTAAGAAATGAAGAAATTTTAATGCTATATGACCTCGGCACACTGCCTCCAATAGTTTTACAACGATGACAGAAGTTTATTAGACTTGTAACTTCGTCTGCGTCACACTGTGATTATCACTTACGATCAGGTGGCACGTTCGTTCGTTATTTTTATTACAATGAAAACGAACGACTTCCATTTTTCAAGAATAACACAAAAAACTACGAGTTAGATCTTTATCTTGTGTGAGATTATGTACAAAGTATCCGCTTCCTAACAAAAAAGATAAATCAAAATCGGTTCGAAAAAAAAAACACACAAACACACACAGTAAATCGTGTAATCTTGTCCGTTAAAAATTTACAGAGAACGAAATATTAAATAGGACCCGACGAGGACCATTACCTTTAATCTGCTATAAACACATCCAAATCGGGGGTTACAAAGTTATGGGGTGGGTTATGGGGGTATGTGGGGGTTGAACCGCACTAAAACCTCCCGCCAATCACGCTCGACATCCGATGTAGTAGGGGTGACAGGACGCGTTCGCGATTGTCGCTCACGTATCGCCCCGTCACCCCCAGACGTCGAACCGGCAGCCGTCGGTGAAACGACCACCGGCTCACTCGGTAGGCGGGCCAAAAGCCCGCCGAGATGGGGCCGCGTGATGGAGTTATGGGGTAACACACATTTAAAAAAAAATCGCATTCGTAAAAACTGAGTTAAGGCGAATAATAATATTTTCACAAGTTGCGTGGATGTAGAAAGAATCTGATGGAGCCAAAATAAAGGCCGCTACCTGCCTTGTCAAATGAGCCCAATATCATACAATACACATATGTGTGTTACGTGTAAAATTTCATCTCAATCGGAAACCGGGGAATTGGAATCGCACAAGAGTTCCTTTGACCACCTTCCGAATCCATTGTCATCAGCGCCATTTTGTCAAATTATTGCATTGTCATGCGATATACATCTGCGTAAAAAATGTCAACTCAATCGAAAATCGAGAAGTTTGTTAAATTTATCTTGAAAAATTCCACCCAAACTTACATAGTTAGATTTTGCGTAATTTAATAGAAAAAATTAACAAAAAATAATTATTACTCAATTAATGTTTAATTTAGGTAATATTTTAATGTTTTTCAAAATTTCTTCATTTTACTGTTACTAACCGTTTAGTTTTTGTCAATCTCAATATTTATGTAATTTTCATTTATATTAAGTCCCAATAGATTATAATAATTTGATTTAAATGTTTAATTCATCGGCTGTGGAATGAGTTCCCCTCTTCAGTATTCCCCGAGCGCTATGACTTGTCCTTCTTCAAACGAGGCTTAAAGAAAGTCCTTAAAAGGTAGGCCGTAGGTAGCGGCCCCGCAGTGTCCGCTGACATTGCAGAGGTCCATGAGCAACGGTAACCACTTACGACCAGGTGGCCCGTTAGCTCGTCTGCCTACAAGGCAATAAAAACAAAAAAAAAATCATGACAAGAATCGTAGAAAAACAATAATTGGAATAATAGCTAAGATAGTCTACTGCTCATCTAATGGTAAGTGGTTACCATCGCTCATGAACCTCTTCAATGCCAGGGCAATGAGGGTCCCTTATCTATCACCTACTATACAGGACTTTTCTTAAACCTCGTTTAAAGAGCGACATGTCATAGCGCTCCGGGAACACCGCGGACGGGAGTCCATTACAAAACGGAATGGTACGCAAAAAGATCTTTTGAATTAAATCATGAATGAATTATAATTATACTATGTAATAACTATTATATTATTTAAACTACTTTGTATTCATATCAAGTTTACATAGTATAAAACAAAGTCGTCGCTTCCCGTTGTCTGTCTCTATGTATGATTATATCTTTAAAACTACGCAACGGATTGTGATGCGGTTGTAATAGATGTCGTGATTCAAGAGGAAGGTTTATGTGTATAATACATGCATGATATAGTAGAGAAACACTGAGCATTTTAGAGGTTTTTGAAGTCCCGTTAATAAACACAGGTGTTTTACCTCGTCTAAGAGCCAAGAACCACCTGATCGTAAGTGGTTGTCACTGCTCATGGACCTCTGCAATGTCAGGGGACACTGCTACCTACGACCTTTAAGGAACTTTTTTAAGCCTTTTTACAAGCTATCTAATAGAAGAATAAACGTCGAAATCGGTTCTTAGAGAAAATAAATACACGCAAAAACGCACAGAAATTATGTCCGTTAAGACTACACATTTTTAAACACCGATATAAAAGTAGGCACGATATAAAAGTGTTCGATCTTTATTAAATTAAAATTGGACCCTGTGACAATTATCACCTTTTATCCATCACTAGAATCATTCAAATCGGTCCAGAAAAACTAAAGTTAAACTAAAAAAAGAAACATACCACAAATTGAGTACCTCCTCCTTTTGGTCAAAATTTGATTATATTCTGCATAGCTGACCCGCGCAACTTCGTCTGCGTTACAAAGGGGTTCGAACAGTACTCGCAATGCCGTGCGCGTTATTATTTGCGCGGCCCGAAGTGCACCCACATATTCATTGCGTTTTATACTCGTGATAACGAAACTCGAAACAGTCCGATTGGAATAAAAAAAAAGTAATTTGCTTCTACATATCTACTACATAAAAATAAGTCCGGTTTTCCTCCCTGATGCTATAACTCCAGAACGCACGAACCGATTTCCACGGTTTTGCATTCGTTGGAAAGGTCTCGGGCTCCGTGAGGTTTATAGCAAAGAAAATTCTGGAAAAATTCAACAGAAAAGTGGGGAAATCGTTTTTCACATACAGCGCCATCTCTGATACATAGCATATACTACAAGCACAGCGTAAATTATGTGACGACATAGCGAGTACTGTGTGAACCCCTTTGTAACGCAGACGAAATTGCGCGGGTCAGCTAGTATCGTATATAATACTCTTGATAATATAATACTTAATTTGGATGACCAAAATATACTGTTTGTGACGCCGACGAAGTTGCACCGGTAATTGGTAGGTACATATTATTATGACATGTGTGGGTGCAGTGCGTATGTTACCTAAGTCGGTGAAGGCCGAGTGTGTGTCAAACACGCGATTTCTATGACCGGTGTGTGACCGGTATTTTTGACCGACTTCCAAAAAGGTGGAGGTACTCAATTCGTCTGTTTTTTGGAACGAAGTTCCTTATCGAAAGGGTAGCCCCCTTTCGATAACGCGCGGAAATTCTTATGACAAAGTTGTCACGACACTTTTTTTGTTTTAGATGATTATCGCTAGATGGCGCTGTGATCAAAATCTTTTAAAACAATATATTTTTATAAGAGAGAGAGAGAGACAAACGTTTTAAACTAACTAATTATTATAACTTAAAAAAATAAAATTTGATTACAATTTCGTCACTAATTAATCGAAAGGAACTTCGTTCCATCCGGGTGTCCCTTGACACCTCTCAAGTTTTTTTTATATTTGTTCCTCGATAACTTTAGTTTGGGTGGACCGATTTGAATGATTCTGGTGTCAGATGAGAAAGGTGATGGCTGAACTTAGGTCTCGTCGTTTTTTTTAAAGATCGAACAAGTACTTTTGGATCTGTGTTTAAAAATGTGTATTTTTCGGACTAAATTTCACTATTTGCTATGCGTTTTTGCGTGTATTTCGTTTTTATACGAACCGATGTTGATGATCTTTTTTTTTAGGCAGACATTTTGAGCATTATCTCATCATATAAATTTGATAAAGATCTGACTGGTAGTTTTTGTGCTATGTTTGAGAAATGGAAGTCGGTCGTTTTCATTTTGTAATTAAAATATTATGTAGTTTTACAGTAAAAATGATCTTAAATGATGAGTGTTTCTCTACTATATGATGCATGTATTATACACATACACCTTCCTCTTGAATCACGACATCTATTACAACCGCATCACAATCCGTTGCGTAGTTTTAAAGATATAATCATACATAGAGACAGACAACGTGATAAGACTTTGTTTTATACTATGTAGTGATATATTTTAAGATATTATGATATGGACTTTTGACCCGGAACCTAACACTATTATGTTATTTACTAATATCAATTCAATTCTTAGTTTCTTCAAGTATGTAGTAAAATTATTGAAGTATTATTAAGATTATTTGTTTAGCGACAAATCATCTTGTCTTGTTATTTATTTAAATCGGTCTAACTTATAATTATTGTTTGTCTTCAAATTCAGTTTCTTTATTGGAACGAAGTTCCTTATCGCGCGTTGTGAAAGGGGGCTAGACGGAAAAAAATCTTACGAAAAGTTGTCACGACGCTTTTTTTGTTTTAGTTGATTATCGCTAGATGGCGTTGTGATCAAAATCTTTTAAAACACAAGAATTAGGAAAAAAAAATTATAAGATATCTTTTAATGGAAAGGAACTTCGTTCCATCCGGGTGTTCCTTGACACCTCTCAAGTTTTTTTATATTATTGAGTTTTTAAAGAAAATTTAGAAAGTCCTAATTTACTCTGCATGCATACATTTTTACATTTTTAAACATAGTTCCAAAAGTTTCTACCAGAAAAGAATCATCGAAAACAGTTCATCTCGAAAAAAAGACGCAATTAAAAACAAATCGTGAAGCCTTGACCGTTATAAATTACATTTTTAAACACCGATCAAAAAGTACAAGTTCACCTTTCTGACAGCAGAATCATCCAAATTGGTCCAACCAAAATGTATAACAAAGATACAAAAAATTAATGAATTCCTTCTATTTGGAAGTTGATCAAAAATACACCCTAATGGATAACCTCTTCTTTATTTAAGTCGGTTTAAAGATGAATCAACTTATACGTCATTTTTAGTATGAGATCTGTATCTCAAGGCTATGTTCACTATTATTATGACGTAACTTAATGAAACAAGTTTGGTATTTGTCTAAATAAATCACATACAGCTGTATTTTTTTCTACTTTCCAAGCTTTATATTAACTTGCACTGGATGTACCTATGTAAATTCGGGTTGCAAGCTAAAGACAAACTTCCCGGTTTCCGATTGAGCTGACATTTTATATGTAGATGTATATCACGTGACAATGCAATAATATGACAAAATTGCGCTGATGTGATGATGGATTCGGAATGTCATAGGAACTCTTGAGCTAAACAAGATAGACCCGTCGTGTTTTGATTTTACTTGTATTAGCTAGCACTCTACTGCTACATGATATACAGGATCTTAAAAGCTTGTCTTTTAAGAGTTAAATTATTTCTAATTAACATTTAGACGAGTTTAGAAGTAGGCAAAGTCCCTAGTAACGAATTAATCCTACAGTTTCGATCAAGCATCAAAACTACGTTCTAATATTACTAAATGTATGTCATAATACGTCTAGGTGAAAAATTTCATCATTTTTGCTCGAGGAAGCGAAGTCTTAACTTTTTTGCGATGAGCTCCGTTGATTATGAAGTAATAGAAATAAATCAATGCAATTAAAGAGTAATTAATGCAATTAACGGATAAATTTCGTTAAACACTCGCGGTTATCTACATCACTTACTATTACTAAACGGGTTCTTACCACGATTATTTTTAATTGAGCGATTCCGATATTTCGGCACTGTTTCAAGCGCCATGATCACGGGATCGCTCAATTAAAAATAATCGTGGTATGAACCCGTTTAGTAATAGTGTAAGTGATTAACGGATAAGTAACGTCATTATGAAGTTTATAACATGTGAGATATGTCCCTCTTTAAACGAGGTTTAAGATATTTTTGATTATAAAAATGAAAACGACCGACTTCCATTTTTCAAGCATAACACAAAAACTATCAGTCAGATCTTTATCAAATTTATATGCGATAATGATCAAAATGTCTACTTTTTAACAAAAAAAAAAAAAAAGAATTATCGAAATCGGTTTATATAAAAAAGTAATACACGCAAAACGAAAAAACAAATCGTGAATTTTTGTCCGTCAAAAATACCTACACATTTTTACAGTTCAAAAGTATTTATTCGATCTTAAAAAAAAGTTATGTGCCTGTAAAGGTTATGGGTAAAGGCTCTGACATTGCAGAGGCTCATGAGCGACGGTAATGACTTACCATCAAGTGGATAGCAATAGAAAAAGCATAAAGTGTACTCTACCTTGACCCGTTTTGACCGACTTCCAAAGAGGTAACCTATTTGAATGTATTTTATGTTTGTGGCTGCTTTACGTGTTTGTGTGGACCAATTTGGATGATTCAATTACAATTTCTTTTGTTTTCTGAGGCTAATTTTTAATCTGCTTTAGAGTTTTTTTCAATGCGCTAATCTCAGAAACAGCTGGACCAATTTGAAAAATTCTTTCAGTGTTGGATAGTTCATTTATCAAAGACGACTGTAGGCAATTAAAAAACTAATTTAAAAAGTAAAGATTGGTTGCTTTTTCCAATAAGTAAATTAATGATGCCTAAATGTAATGACCTTTTTTTTGGAAGGGAGAAAATCGCCGGACATCCACTCGCCCCGCGAGTGGGGTATGTGGGAGTTGAACCGCATCAAAACCTCCCACCGCTCACGCTCGACGTCCGATCCCCGGCCAGGGACAGAACCCAGCACGAGGCTGGTAGGGGTGACAGGACGTGTTCGCGATTGTCGCTCACGTATCGCCTCGAAATGTAATGACCTAAAAAAAATTATTGCCTTATACTTTATGTATAGGCAGGGTGCAAGTTATTATCGATCTTGTAAAAAAAAATATAAATCTACTCTATTATCAGAAATCTTCGCACGATTATTGCAGAACGGCACGAATATTCGCCGCAGCCCGCTAATATTACAACTAGGCTTTGTATTAAGTTTATATTGTCTCTATATTATAATAATTTATTTTAAAGAAAAATGTAATACAAGCTTTTGAGATCCCGAATATCATGTAGCAGTAGAGTACTAGAAGACAAGTAAAATGAGCCCAAATCCGACGGGTCTCTCTTGTTTAGTACAAGAGTTCCTATGACCACCTTCCGAATGACGCACGCACAAACAGACTCTGTATCTTTATTTCTTAAAAAAACGTTAGTGTTTATAAGCCCTGCATAATAAAACGAAAACAACATAATTACGTTTCATTGACGATCACAAACAAAAAAACATAAAAACCCCGTCTCATTGTGCGGAAACCATGTTTTGTGGAAAATAACATGAAGAGTTAATGGTTACTGAGAATGCTTCATCATTATTATTATAATATAGAGACAATATAAACTTAATACAAAGACTTGTTGTGATATTAGCAGGCGAATGTTTTTACAAGCTTTATATTAACTTACACTGGATGTAACTATGAAGTTCGGGTGGTTGCAAGCTAAATTTGACAAACTTCCCGGTTTCCGATTGAGCTGTCATCATGCACGCAGATGTATATCGCGGGACAATGCAATAATATGACAAAATGGCGCTGATCTGATGATGGATTCAGAAGGTGGTCATAGGAACTCTTGTACTAACAAAGATTGACATGTCATATTATAGTTTCTTTATGATTAAATCTTTGTTATATGTTGTTATTCAGATGTCGAGCGAGGGTTATACAGCGGAGCAGGTGGATGCCATGCCTGATCGCATCGCAGCCAGCTTCAAGGACAGGACGGTGCTCATCACAGGAGGGACAGGTTTCATGGGGAAGGTGCTGGTGGAAAAACTACTCAGGTAAGTTCTTATCGTTAAACATGCTCATAATATTCCAAAAAAGACATGCCTGAGCTTCTTGCCAGTTCTTCTCAGGACGGTGGCTATAATTATTTTTTTTAGACAATTGTCGTGCCCAACGGTTTTATAATTCCCACGACTGTATCTATTTTATTATTTTTTGGTTTTTAGTACATTTATCTTGTGTAATCTAACATTGCAATGTATATTTAACAAAAAACCGTTTAACTTAAAAGGTTTTTTACCTATTTTTATTTATGTTTGTTCCTTCATAACTTTAGTTTGGGTGGACCGATTTGAATGATTCTGGTGTCAGATGAAAGGTGAAGCTCGTCGTAGAATTTCATTAAATTATTTATGATATCGTACTTTTGGATCTGGATGGACCGATTTAGATGATACTTTTGACGAAAAAATAATCTTAATTTGTAAAATTTCATGTTTAATTTTTCACAACACCATTGGCTAGAAACAGTGAAGAGAAACATCGTGAGGAAACCTGCATATTTGAAAAGGATTCTAAAAATCCTTGTATGATATATTCAGTCCCGCATTGTGATTGTGTCTTGAACTGTACCTAATCCCTCTACTGAGGAGACCAGCAGTGGACAGTAATGGGTTGTTACAAAACTAATGATTTTTCGTATATTTTACAGAAAATGTGATGATATCAAACAAATAATACTTCTTGTGCGTCCGAAGAAATCCAAAAACCCAAAACAGAGATTGGAAGAAATGTTCAATGGAGAGGTAAGTTTAACCAATTCAGATACTCGCGGTTTTCTATAATACTTTCATGCATTTTCAACGGGTTCTTACCACGATATTTAATTAACTGAGTTGTCTCGATATTTCAACGTTGTTGCAAACGTCATGATCACGAGAAGATTGTTGTGTTTTCAATTTTAGCCTATGTTCTTTCTCAGGGTCTAAAGTACTGTGCCAAATTTCATCAAAATCGGTTGAGAGGTTTAAGCTGGAAAGCGTAACAGACAGAGTTACTTTCGCATTTATAATATTAGTAGGGATCCAGTTTCTTTGGTAACATTGCGTGAACTAATGCAATCTAACTTGTTATTTTAATGTATTATCATCGTAATTCATGACGTCACTAGAATACTGCTTGTCTATGATTTATTGTGTACATCCGGTATTACATATTGTATCTATACTTTATATTATAAAGCCGAAGAGTTTGTTTGTTTGTTTGAACGCGCTAATCTCAGGAACTACTGGTCCGACTTGAAAAATTATTTCACTGTTGGAAAGTCCATTTATCGAGGAAGACTATGTTGTATCCCTCTGTGACGCAGACGAAGTTGCGCGGGTCACCTAGTTCAATTATAACTATTGAACTCGCAACTTTGTGGAGAGAAAAGAGTATTTAAAATTTTGTATTAACAAAAAAAATCGACTCAATTATTAACGAATAGCACTGAAAATACTAGTCAAATCTTTATGAAATTTACATGAGATATTGTCCAAAGTGTCTGCTTTCTAACAAAAAAAGATCATCAAAATCGGTTCATCCAGAAAATAATTATACACAATCACGCAAAACGTAAAATCGAGTCCATTAAAAAGATGCATTTTTTTTAAATGACAAATGTCCTTTGATTTTGAAAAAAAAATAGTAATTGGGACCACATTACAACCATCACCTTACAATTTGAATATTAATCATCCAAATCGGTCCAGAATTCGGACGGAAAGCGTAACAGACACAGTTACTTTGGCATTTATAATTAGTAAGGATTCCGCAAGTTTACATTTTGTATAATTATTGTAATACTAGCTGACCCGCGCAACTTCGTCTGCGTTACAAAGGGGTTCAAACAGTACTCGCAATGCCGTCGAGTTATAATTTTCGCGGCCCGCAGTGCCCTACATATTCATTGCGTTTTATACTCGTAATAACTTCTAAACGAAAAGTCCGATTGGAATAAAACAAAAAGTAATTTACTTCTACATTAATACTCTTAATAACAAAATACTTAATTTGGATAAGGGTTAATATAACGATAATGAGTATCGTTATATTAACCCTTATCGTTAACGTTAAATTCAATCTTGGGACGAAAAAATATTTTTACAACCATAAAAGCGGTTATTGTGACTAAACTATGATAGTTAGATATATGCTGTCGCGGACTTTTTTGTTTGTCTTCAAAAGACCTAAAAACCAGTAGTACATCATTTTGTTCTATTGTCAATAGTTTTTGCAGCGTACGCATAAATGGGTTTTCGATTATTCGCCTTGTGTTACATATTCGATATTTTCATACGGATCCCTAGTTTTTTTGAAAATAAAATATAGCTATAATAGAATAAAATATATATCCTTCCTCGATAAATGGGCTTTCCAACAGTGAAACAATTTTTGAAATCGGACCAGTAGATCCTGAAGCTAGCGCGTTCAAAGAAACAAACTCTGCAGCTTTATAATATTAAGTATAGATTATAATCAATACTCTTTGCGTGCGTGTTGAGTTGAAGAATACAAGTTTGAAGTTAAATAATTGCGTGCGAATCCCACGACACGAATCGATAGAGACCTACTCTAATAATCTACATTCATTATATTATGTAACCATACATATAACAACATATTGGAAAGTCAAAACTATACATAATTTATTTTAAAGAAACCTTTTTAAATACAGGCTTTTAAGTTCCTGGATATCGTGTAGCATTTGAGCCTAACGATGGGTCTATCTTGTTTAGCACAAGAGTTCGACCTTCTTCTGAATCCATCATCAGATCAGCGCCATTTTGTCATATTGTTGTCACGCGATATACATCTGCATGCAAAGTTTTATTTAAAAAGACGAACTTAAAAATAAAATAAAAAATAAAAATAGCCTATATTCAGACAAAAATGATTACAAACATAAATACATTACTAACGAAAAATTAAACTTAATCTAAAGTCTGTGTGCCGTTTCTGGCAAAGGCCTCCTCCAGCTGACTCCATTGTTGCCGGTCAGTATTAACTCTCGTCCACGTACCAGCCAAGGTTTTTATTTCGTCCACCCAGCGTCTGGATGGTCTTCCCCGTTTTCTTTTGTTATGTCTAACAAACCAGTGTGTTATGCTCTTCGCCCATTTTTCCTTTCCTCTGAAAGAAGAAGAAAGAAAGAAAATGATTTATTAGCCACACATATCCAATACATATTATTATTATTAAAAAAAACAAGATAAAAAATAGAGTATGTGTGCCCAAAGGGCAACCACCTCAGCTTTATGCTGCACACAAAGTTGCAGCGCTGGTATTCTGGTGGAGCCCAGCAATGACGTCACACACACGACTTAATTGCAAAACAAAAGTATAGAAAATAAAAAAAAATAAAAAAAAGAAACAAAAATAAAATCAACATAATATTATCTTTACAACAAAAATACAACTGCGTGCACACCAACGGCATATGACAGCAAAAAACAATCACAATAACATAAATAAAAAAAAAGGTAATAATTGAGATGATAATACATGCTAGATGCTCTGATAAGATGGCCTGTCCATTCATCATCCACCCGAACTTACATAGTTACAATTACAAATTAATATAAAGCTTGTCGAGTGGTTTGCGACGCAGACGAAGTTGAGTTCTATGTTGCATTACGTTTTATGAGTAAAGAGATATTTGGTAAGATAGACAACCTTGGACCAATTACGCAAACTTGTGTAGTAAGATGACATCTAGCACGAATCGTGAATTCATTGAAACGAACTTCGTCTGCGTCACAAGAGATCTGTTTCACCTTGAAAAAAGGGACAGCAAAAAACCGACTTATAAAATGAGGTAGTGATCGTCTGTTATTTTTTTTGATATATGATTGTTACCGATTTTAATGTTGCTCGTATTGTTCGATCTTAAAAAACGATGACTACCACATTTCACCTGATACCAAAATCATTCAAATCGGTCTACCCAAACTAAAGATATAGGAGAAAAAAAATTGATTGCTTCACGCTGTCTGTCTCTATGTATGAGTATATCTTTAAAACTACGGATTGTGATGCGGTTGTAATAGATGTCGTGATTCAAGAGGAAGGTTTATGTATATAATACATCTAAACTAATAGTAAAGAGGAAAGATTTGTATTTTTGTATTTAACGAATAAACTCAAAAGCAATGGACCGATTTTAATAATTCTTTCATCATTCGAAAGCTATATTATCCACGAGTAACATAGCCATATTTTATTTTCAAATAATAAAAAAACTTGAGAGGTGTCAAGGGACACCCGGATGGAACGAAGTTCCTTTCGATTAATTAGTGAGGGAATTGTAATAAAATATTAAGATCACAGCGTCATCTAACGTTAATCATATAAAACAAAATAAGGAATTGTTTTATAAAATATTTTGATCACAGCGCCATCTAGCGATAATCATCTAAAACAAAAAAAGTGTCGTGACAACTTTTTCATAAGAATTTCCGTCTTTCGATAACGCGCGATAAGGAACTTCGTTTCAAAAAAATAGGGATCCGTATGAATTATCGAATCTTTGTAACGCAGACGAAGTTGCACGAGTCATCTAGTACTTAATATAGTACCTAGAGAAACATCACGATTCTTAAGATATATTTCTTTTTCAGTTATTCGAACAAGTCCGAAACCTCCGCGGTGGAGTGCAAGGTCTTCTGCAAAAGGTGTCATTAGTAGCCGGTGATGCTAGCGAACCAGATTTGGCTATTAGCGCTTCTGACAGACAGATGCTGATTGAAGACGTGGACATTATCATACATGCTGCAGCTACTATTCGGTACAGTGGTTTGTTAAATCTGATTTAGTACAAAATTTGTTTTGAAACATTTTAAATACGAGCTTTTAAGGATATCATGTAGCAGTAGAGTGCTGGCTAATACAATTAAAACGAGCACAAACCTGATGAGTCTATCTTGTTTAATACGAGAGCTCCTTTGGAATCCATCATCAGAACAGCTTCATTGTTTGAGCTCGTTTTACTTGTCTTAGTAAGCACTTTTTATTAAGGATCTTAAAAAGTATTTTTTTTATTTTCTTTAACCATGTAGGCAGACGAGCCAACGGGCCACCTGATCGTAAGTGGTTACCATCGCTCATGAACCTCTGCAATGTCAGGGGACACTGAGGGGTCGCTAACTACGACCTAACTTTAAGGACTCTCCCCAAGCCTCGTTTGAAGAAGGACAACTCAGGACAAGTCATAGCGATCTGGGAATATCGAAGAGGGAAAATGCTAAAAGAATATTATGCTAAAAGATTTTTGGTGTGAAACATATATGTATAGCCGCACGTAAAACCGATTTCTGTCGACGTAAGAAGAAAAATGGCTGTTAATTTGTAGTATTTTACGAGCATATTATCACGAGTTGAAATAAATTCGTAAATTTTTGTATTTAATGAAAATGAATGTTTATTTCTGCATATTACTTTATAAAATAATGTCGATGTTTCACATCTGCCAGGCGTCCCGTGATGGCTCACATTTTTATAATTGTATTTCTGTCGGCAGGTTTGACGAAGAATTAAAGAAGGCTGTACTCCTAAACGTAAGAGGAACAAAGCTGATGGTGGAATTAGCTAAAGAGTGCAAGAAACTTAAGGTTTGTAATAAATAATATATATTTCGGGTGATTCGTTAATGATGGGTACGCTGTTCTAATACGGAATACACAAAAAATAGGTAAAATAAAAGAATCAAGTTTCGACAAACTATTAATAAACAAAAATATTTTTTTACAATAGTGTCGACTAACAACCTCAAGTGATCTCATGCAAACAGCAGCTGTCGAGCAACAATCGTTTTGAGGGATTTTTTGATATTTTTAAGTTGCGTTTACCACTTTTTACTACATGCATATGAAGTTTATTTATTTATTTATGAGTTTTCTACAAAGAATACACTAAGTTAACACATTGATTATATAAGCAATAACAAAAAAAGAGTATGTGCATCTTTACTTAGAGAAAACTACTGCATGCAAATTTAAACAATAAAATTTGAAGAATAGTGTTCCGAGTAAAAATAAAATTATAAATATTTAATAACATCACATTCATTTCATTAGGAACATTGCAATTTAAATTCTTTATTAAACCAAGTATTAAAATTCAATATTTAAGACTGAAACATGCAAATTAAGAAAAAAAGAAAAAAAACATCATCAAAATGGTAATTCAATATAAGGTACTAAAATATTGTTTTATTTATGATTTTTTTTCTTCTTTTTCGCCTTGACTAAAACATTGTATAAATAACATTAAATTTCAATACAATAGCAGTTATCACTAAACATAATAAAAAATAATAATAAAGTAAAGTATGACAAAAATAAAATATATCCAGACGATGATTTATTATAAAATTAACGATATACATACCATATATTTTGATATGGAATTTTTAAAATTTTTGTCTATCTGTCTGTCTGTTTGTTCCGGGTAATCTCTGGAACGGCTGGACCGATTTGGACGGGTCTTTCACTGGCAGATAGCTTAGGGCTACTTTAACTTAGAATATTCCCGGAAACAATTCTTGTGTGACGCAGACGAAGTTACGCGGGCCAGCTAGTTCTACATATGTTGTACTAGCAATTTCATCTGCATCACTAAGCCAGTCGTTTTCATTAAAATTATTCTCAACAGGTCTTCATTCACGTATCGACTTCTTACTGCCACCTTCACGAGAAACTCCTGGAAGAGAAACCGTATCCTCCACCAGCTGATCCGCACCAGGTCATCCAGGCCATGGAGTGGATGGACGAGGAAACAGTGGCCGCAATGACTCCTAAGTAAGAACTATACAACTAAAAGCTTTATATTAACTTGCACTGGATGTAACTATGTAAGTTCGGGTGGTTGCAAGCTATAGACAAACTTCCCGGTTTCCGATTGAGCTGACATTTTGCACGTTGATGTATATCGCGTGACAATGCAATAATATGACAAAATGGCGCTAATCTGATGATGGATTCGGTAGTCATAAGAACTCCTGTACCAAACAAGATAGACCCGTCGTGTTTGTGCTCGTTTTACCTACTTGTATGAGCACTGTACTGATATATTCAGGATCTTAAAAGCTTAAAATACATTATTTGTATTGTTAACCAGTTTTAAGCATGCCATGTGTATTCTTTATTACTTTAAATAAATCAATAAATGTGCCATATATTGTACTGTTGGTTTCCAAATCCCAATAAATGCAAAAGTAACTCTGTCTGTCTGTTACGCTTTCCCGCTTAAACCTCTAAACCGATTTTCATGAAATTTGGCACAGACAATCTTTAGACCCTGAGAAAGGACAGGACTTTAAAGTGACGCAGACGAAGTTGCGCAGCTCCGCTATTAAACAATAAATAAATTAACATTTTTTTTATAGAATTCTGGACAAGCTACCCAACTCCTATGCCTTCACGAAAGCTTTGGGTGAGGCTGTGGTGGTGGAAGCTATGGGTCAACTACCAGTCATGGTGCTCAGACCTTCAATTGGTAAGTTTCATGTACAGGGTGGAATTTTTAAACGCCCCCAGGGGAAGTACTAGAAATAATGATTTTAGCGAATTTTGCTTAAAGGAAACATTCTTTTATTTCTGAAAAAAAAAAACACAATTGCATCCATAGACTTTTAAAAATATATTGGTGCATTCGGGAATCGTACTTGGTGGATTTCGAAAAAATCACACCCTGTGTTTTTATTGCATCAATCGATAAAGTGATTTTTAAGGATTAAATCTCTCTAAGAAACATAATAGATTAAATGAGTTATAATTGGCGTCGAGGTGGAGTTCATCCTTACTATATGGAACCACCGTCCATCCACGGTCCGTTTCAGGAACACTTTTTTGCCACGCACCATCCGGCTATGGAATGAGCTCCCCTCCTCGGTATTCCCAGAGCGCTATGACTTGTTCTTCGTCAAACGAGGCTTGAGGAGGGTCCTTAAAGTTAGGTCGTAGGTAGCGACCCCTCAGTGTCCCCTGACATTGCAGAGGTTCATGAGCGACGGTAACCACTTCCTACAACCAGGTATTCCGTTGGCTCGTCTGCCTACATGGTAATAAAAAAAAGCGATTAAATCATGAAATTGTTTTCCAGTGATCCCAATCTGGCAAGAACCGTTACCAGGCTGGACTGATAACATCAACGGACCTACTGGATTATTGATAGGTAAGAATCAAAGATACTCTGGTTATAATATATTGGTTGTCAAATATCTCCCTTCCGCTTTTTTGCTCTTTATTCAATGCTTTATAAAAAGTGTTACAGTGATCGGATTTAGGTCAAATATGCGCCGTTTAGTAATCGATTTTTTTTTGTTTGCATATTTAAGGTAAAATTGTATAATACTGTTAAAATACTTTAAAAAAAATATATGCTCATATTACAAAAAAGACATGCCCGCTGAATTTCTTGCCAGTTCTTCTCAGGACGGTGGCTATAATTATTTTTTTTTGTGTCCGAACTGGTGGTAGCTTTTAACCCTTAATCAAATATTGGGAAATTATTCCTTTGTTTGATTAAGGGTTATTTATATTTTTGTTTGATTAAGGTTTAAATTTTGACGTCAACAAGAATGAGCACGCCATCAATGTTGAAATAAAGTATTTCAAAATATTTCTCATAGGTATAAATTTGATAAAAATCTGTCTAGTAGTTTTTGTGCTATACTTGAGAAATGGAAGTCGGTCGTTTTCATTTTTCTAATAAAAAATATTTTCAGGTGCCGGTAAAGGAGTAATCAGATCCATGTATTGTAAGAGCAACAGTTACGCTGATTATTTGCCTGTCGATGTCTTTATAAACGGAATCATGATAGCTGTGTGGCACTATGTTGATAAAGGGTATGTGTTATTGTCATATAATTTATTTTAAAGATACTTTTAAAAAACAAGCTTTTAAGATCCTAGATATCATGTAGCAGTAGACTAGCTAATACAATAAATATCACCTTCCGAATCCATCATCAGATCAGCGCCATTTTGTCATTATTGCATTGTCACGCGATATACATCTGCGTGCAAAATGTTAGCTCAATCGGAAACCGGGACGTTTATCAAGCTTGCAATTTTCCACCCGAACTAACATAGTTACATCTAGTGTAAGTTCTATCTAAGTCTTATCACGTTGTCTGTCTCTATGTATGATTATATCTTTAAAACTACGCAACGGATTGTGATGCGGTTGTAATAGATGTCGTGATTCAAGAGGAAGGTTTATGTGTATAATACATGCATGATATAGTAGAGATACACTCGTCATTATAGAGGTTTTTGATGTCAATAATAAGTATACTATCTGCGCTTTTAAATGAAACCAAAAAATTCTTTTTGTGACTTAGACCAAGTTGCGTAGGCTAGTATTAATCCAATCAAAAACATGAATGTGAAATGAGAGCCAAGTTCAATATTGTGATAAATGATGATGAACCTAAGACAATGTGTATTGTAGTCAGTCAATAAACAATATTAAAAAAGAAAAAAAAAAAAACAATATATTAAATTTAAAAAAAGACATGCCCACTGAGTTTCTTGCGCCGGTTCTTCTCAGGACGGAGGCGTAATTTTAGCGAACTGTTGGTAGAACTTTTGATTTTATTTTTGACATTCAAAATGTATGTGTGTCCACATCTACTTTGAATTAAATGATTTGACTTTGACTCTAAGGTCTAGATAAATTGTATTTTTTCTTATTTCAGTGACAAAGAGAAAACTGTTATAAACTTTACATCTTCAGCTGAAATCAAGGTGACGTGGTCGGAGATGATTGATGCTGGACGAGAAATTATCATGAACAGAGTACCTCTCAATGGAGTAGTATGGTAAGCTACTTACTTTTTGACCGACTTCCAAACAGGAGGAGGTACACAATTCGTCTGTATTTTTTTGGAACGAAGTTCCTTATCGCGCGTTATCGAAAGGGGGCTAGATGGAAATTCTTATGAAAAAGTTGTCACGACACCATTTTGTTTTAGATGATTATCGCTAGATGGCGCTGTGATTAAAATATTTTATTTAAGTTATAACAATTAGTTACTAATTAATAACTAATTATTATAACTTAAAAAAAATAATTTTATTACAATTCCCTCACTAATTAATCGAAAGGAACTTTGTTCCATCCGGGTGTCCCTTGACACCTCTCAAGTTTTTTTATTTGTATTTTTATGTTTGTTCCTCTATAACTATAATATGAGTGGACCGATTTCAATGATTCTGATGTCAAATGAAAGGTGATAGTTGAACTTAGGTCCCATAATTTTAAAGATCAAACAAGTATTTTTGGATCTGTGTTTAAAAATGTGTATTTTAGCGGACAAAATGTCACAATGTGTTAGGCGTTTTCGCGTGTTTTTCTTTTTATATAAACCGATTTTGATAATTCCTTTTCAGAAATTTTGAGCATTATCTCATATAATTTTGATAAGGATCTGACTGGTAGTTTTTATTATAATTATTGATGTTATTATTTGTTCACAGGTATCCAGGAGGTTCGATGAAGCATTCAAGGTTATATCACAACATCTGCGTGTTCTTCTTCCACTGGATTCCAGCTGTTATTATCGACATTCTACTATTCTGCCTCGGATATAAGCCAGTGTAAGTTGTAATTATTATTTAAATTTTCATACATGTGCCGCAATCTAGTTTAGTGTTAGTAAACTACGAGATTGGTTACTTGGTTGTTTAAATGGAAATTATAGAATTGATTCAAAATAATATTGTTTTCAAAGTTTATTTTAATGCTGGAGGTTAAATTTAAGATACTAGTAAGTTTTAAATAGTTAAAAATAGTTTATCGTAGAAAATTCGGCACAGCGCCATCTATTGGCAAAAAGTAAAATTAAATCAACAGCTGCCATCTATTAGTGGTATTAAAAACTAAATGTAGACTAGTGTCGCCATCTGTTATTGAGTAGCAGAACTAAATGCAGCGCCATCTGTTGCCGAGTAGCACAACTACCATCAACGCCATCTCTTATCAATAAACTGAACTAAATTTTTATTCATCGAGTGGCGAAATAGTGAACTAAATTTTTTCTTTCATTACTCTTTTTTGCCAGTTACGTTATAGTTTCAAATTTTTTTTACATGTTAACTTTTGCAGATAACATAACTGACAGTAAAATTAGAACTCGTTTATAAATAAGATAGTCTGAGTATTAATTATTGTACTGTCGCTTAATAAATCCTTTAAAAAATGATCTAAAACTCTTTTAAATAAACAAAAAACTTTAGAGGTGACATAGGCGAATAGAAAGAAGTTCCTTTCGATTAAAAGATATCTTATAAAAAATATTTCCTTTCGTAACGCGCGATAAGGAACATGTTTCAAAAGATTTTGATCACAGCGCCATCTAGCGATAATCATCTAAAACGATAACGCGCGATAAGGAACTTCGTCCCAAAACGCTCATTAAAATAGCTTTGTATATTAAAATCTTTACTATTCCAGGTTAATGCGAGTCCAGCGTCGTATTACGAAAGGTTTCGAAGTGTTCGAATACTACACTAACAACCAGTGGGACTTCAAATCCGACATCGCTCAAACAGTACGACTAACTCTGAACACGAGGGAACGAAGAGATTATAAAGTTGATGCTGGCGGTAATATATTATTACTAATTCGTCTGCATCACAAAAGGAAACCTATATCCTATAGCCTTCCTCAATAAATTTCGATATTCTACTTTCCCAAACTAAAAGCATTTTTGAAATCGATCCAGTAGTTTCGGAGCCCAATTTAATCCTTCCTCTTTATAATATAAATTATAGTATAGATTTGTTAACATACATTCTACTCATCAAGTCTTTTCATTTAATTTTGAAAACCATTTTGAAACTTATATTGAAGAAGCTGTTATTTTGCTAGAGGCCATTTTGCACAACAATAACTATACAAAATTTGGGCTAATTTAAAAGTTTCAAACAAAATCAAACACAATTCATGTTAAAAACTTATTCAGACACTCGCGGTTTTCTATAATACACTCGCGGGTTCATGCTCAGAGTGTCTTGTAGATACAGTGAGTGTGGTGTGTCGTGATGTGAGTTCGAGTTCCAGTGGTACTACCCAAAAGCGAACGAGAAAGAGGGTAGACAGATTTTTTTGTTCAACAACGTTGAAATATCGAGACAACTCAATTAATTAAATATCGTGGTAAGAACCCGTTGAAATGCATGAAAGTACAATTCATGTTTTCGATAGTTTAGACTCACACACATACGCACATGTTGTCTCCCTTCAATACTTTTAATTAATTGTAATTTGTATTGTTAGGTCTCGACATCTCCAAATATTTTGAAGACTGTATCAGAGCTGCCCGCATTTACATTCTCAAGGAATACGATGATACTCTACCCGCGGCCAGGAGACACATGAAGGTGTAAGTAATCATAAATCTAATATTATTATACTACTCGGGGGTGTCGCGACGGGGAAGTGTACCGCAGTGCGTAACACCGTAACGTCGCGCCACCCCGCATAACCCCGTGCTGGGTTCTGGCCTGAGGAGGTTTTAGTGTGGTTCAACTCCCACATACCCGGCGGCGGATCTGGCGATTTCCTCCAACTAAAACAAAAAAAAAAAAAACTACATACTACTGTACTGTAATTCACCGTTTCTATACTAATAAAAATCAAAAATGTTATAACCAGAGTACTGTACCAACCCATTACTGCCCACTGTTGGGCTCAGGTCTCCTCAGAAGGGGGATTAGGCATAGTCCACCACGCTTGCCCAGTGCGGATTGGGGACTTCACATATCTTCAAAGGATTCTAATTATTTAATCATCTCATTGTTCCAGGATGTGGTTCGTGGACCTCATCACCCGCTGCGTGTTCTGGGGTTTCATCATCTACTGGTTATACGGCTGGTTCAGCTCAGTTGGGACTGTCTCCAATGAATTCCCAGCGGCAGTCGCTATGGAATCTTAAATATTATAATAAGTAATTGTAAATAAGCTAGAAGTATACAGGAGAATGGTTTTCCATTCAACATCACTCTAAAACAAAGAGATTGAAGTATAAAGAGGGTATTGACAACTATTCTCATACATTATTTTTCTGGTCTAGTTAGCTTGACAGCGCCATCTATTATCGAGTGGACAAACTATTTTGTTCTTTTGTCTTATAAAATAATTATCAGTTCAACTTATTTAATTACTATGTATTTTAATTTTAATATGAAAAGCATGACTTTAATGTATTTTAAATTGAATCTCCAAGATACAGGATTATCTACTTTGGGGATAAATGTATTTTATTTTTGTTAAACACGTTTTTTTGGTCAATAAAGTTAAAGTAAAGTAACAAAAATAAAATATGACTTGAAGCCGAATGTTCAGAACGATCAAAATGTGAGTTCGGGTGGAATCTGCAATCTAAATTTATCTGTTCGGCTTGAACAGAAATGTATGAGAATAGTTTCAATGTCTTCTCTATATACTTTAATTATTGGTTTTTGTCTAGTAACAGTACTAAGGAATCTACCCGCAGTATTATAGTCTTTCCGTTATTAAGGCGTTTAAATACCAACGAAATATCAGGAAATCATGAAATTCCACGAAAATTGCTCAAAATTTACTATAAAATATTATTCTAATTGTATTATTATAGTAAGAATATATACAGCTGTATAAAAGCTAAAACTCAGAAATGATTTTATCGAATTAAAATTGATTACAGCACCATCTATTGATCAAATATACGAAACACGAGAATAGTTTTTATAACCTTATTTTTGGATAATAAAGTACTAAAAATGAACTATTTTGACAATTAACTTGCCATTTTTTTAGGTAAAATGTATTTTGGAAATGTATCTTATATTAAATCTTATATAATGTATCTTATATAAGTTATTAAGTATACTTTAAAATGAGTACAGTAGATTTTGTTTAGTTCAGAATCTGGAAAAGAGATGGCGCTGACAACGAAATTCCACTTAATCATCACAATTTGTATTTTAGTGTAAATATTTTAATTATAAGGTTGTTTGTGATCTATAATAAATACTTTTTATACAAAATTGGACATTTTTGTGTTATTTTTTATTAAACTTACTAGTTTATTTGCCACGTTTGCTAAAAATAAATTTTGGTGAAGAAGATAATTTTAAAGTCGGTTCTACGGTTTTGACAAAAGATTCAATAGATTGGATGCAATGAAAGAGACAAAAAAAACTTGAGAGGTGTCACCCGGATGAAACGAAGTTCCTTTCGATTAATTAGTGAGGGAATTGTAATAAAATTTTATTTGATCACAGCGCCATCTAGCATTAATCATATAAAACAAAATAAGGAATTGTTTTAAAAGATTTTAATCACAGCGCCATCTGGCGATAATCATCTAAAACAAAAAACATGTCGTGACAACTTTTTCATAAGAATTTCCGTCTAGCCCCCTTTCGATAACGCGTGATAAGAACTACGTTTATCTATCACGCAATAAAAAAAAAAGCTTCGTTCCAATAAAAGCTTCCTCACGCCCTTCCAAATAAAACCTTGAGTAAAACAAAAAAACTATGAATCGTGTGTCAAAATAAGTTGCTTCAAGATTTCAATTATTTGAAGGGAGATGCAAGAAAGGCAAATTCCCCGCCCCTTTTCCTAGTACATCTAGTCTATAATAGACTAGTTGACCTGCGTAATTTCGTCTGCATCACAGGGGGATACAATAGCCTATAGCCTTTCTCGGTAAACGGACTATTCAACACTGAATGAATTTTTCAAATCGGCCGAGTTCCTGATTAGCGACAACAAACAAACTATTCAGCTTTATTATATTATAAAAAATACAAATTTAGTATAGAGATACCTATTTTATACTGTACCTATCTTTATAAACTTATTCAGACACTCGCGGTTTTCTATAATACTTTCATGCATTTTCAACAACTCAAGGGCGGGTGGGCCTAAGGGCCAGACTAGTCCACAGACCATACATATATATATGAGATAGATATGCAACTGGAGATAGGAATATGAGCTGAAGTTTATCACAGCCGAATCACAGGTGGAGCCACATGCTTGAGTGCATGCGCTGCGCGCTAGATTTAAATTTATTTTTTGTTTACTAGGGGAATTCAGTTTTTCTATTTGAAAAAAAAAATGTTTCATTACAATAGCTGATGCATCCACTCGTAATTTAAAACAACAAACTCATTATAATTTGAAATCTATTAACTTGCTCAGCTTTCTAACAAAACATTTTTTCTTTCAAATAGAACAGTTTTCAAAATAAAAAGCTGCTGTTTTCACATTCCATTTCAAATTTATATTATTTTTATCAATAACATTATAATACCAAGAAGAAGAAAATGTACAAAAATAGCAACAACAAAGGAATAACATTCAAAGAAAATGATTCAACAATATAATATTTTTACAAGCATTTTTTGTGAAAATATAGTATACCCAACCATCATTTTGAAAAAAAGTTTAAATCAATCAAAACAATATCTTATACAAATATGTACAAGCATAACAAAAATTGCGTATTCAGGAATATTTCGGAGCTGAATATAATCTTCATATATTTTTTATTCTTTAAATGTAAAATTTTATATAATAATAACCTAAAAACCCTTAGATGATTTAGATCCTTTTGATGCTATAGTAATTCTATAACTACACTTATTTATAAAAAATCACTGATTTATAAAATTGTACACAAAATAATTTCACATGTAGTTTCCTTCCAAATTTGTAAAAACGCAACAGGTTTACAAAAACTAGCTTTTTATAAAATAATTATTAAACAATGGTTGTGTTATTAAAGTATCAGTAACTTGTGTTATTATCGAGGATAATTTACAATTAGTAAGTTATAAACTTATTTAGACACTTGTGGTTTTCTATAATACTTTCATGCATTTTGAACGGCTCTGCAACAACGTTGAAATATCGAGACAACTCAATTAAATATCGTGGTATGAACCCGTTAAAAATGCATGAAAATTAGTAAGTTACTTAGCTTTACATAAAAACAAATTGCAAAAACTAAATATTCAATGTTATGGTATTTTCGTTCTACTTGTGTAGTTGTCTAATAGCCTAGTCAAATTTATACTATATATTCTAAAATATACTATTTCGAAGAATTCAACATTGGTTGAATGTTTGTAGCAGGTTTATAAGAATGCTTTAAAAACTGTTTTGACTTAACAATGTTCAGTCATAAAAGTATAAATGCTATGGTACAAATTGGTTATTTATAGCATTAATTGATAATAATTCTTCTAAACTTTATTCCAATGTTTAGTTCTTTGAAACAATTTTATAGCAGTATTGATGTCTTGACATTCAGGATAAACTCCTCCTTCATTTTTGTTGACACTGATGACTTTCTAGTCCTGCGAAGAAAAATAATAGTATTAGTAGTGTGACAGCATTAATTTATTAAGAAATTAAATGGCAGTAGTAGCAATTAATAGGTAGCCTATGTTATTTCTTAGAACCTAAAGATTGTCTGTGCCAAATATCATCAAAACCGGATCAGAGGTTTAAGCGGGAAAGTGCAACAGACAGACAGAGTTACTTTTGCAATTATAATATAAGAATATCTAACATATGACATGATTGTAAGTTTAGATCAATCAAAACAATTAATGTTATAAAAATAATAATAAACGTATTGCATATTTTGGTTGACTGGTAGAGAATGCCTTCGGCATTAAGTCCGCCATTGTACCTTTTGTGCATGAAGTTAAATAAATAAATAAATATTAAATAATATTTCGGATTTTAATATAATTTTGTGTTTATTTTATTCTATAAATGTAACATTCTATAAAATAACATTTTTATTACAAGTTACTCAATTCTATAAAAATGTTTTACAATATATCTCGTCTTTGTTTGGTGGAAGAACAAATACATCATTCAGATACTATTGAAAGTGTTATAAAAAACTAGAAAACCCGCGCAACTTCGTCTATGTCACAAAGGGGTTTAAACAGCACTCACAATGTCGTCGCGTTATTTTTGACGTGAAACGTCTTTATAATCGCGTCGAAACATACGGGTCTATATCATCGTAGCTTAATAACCAAAATACTATTGTTAGTCTTGCGATGTTTATATAACTCCTATGAAAGCTAAGTTGTTGGGGCGTTCACTTTACAAAGAGAAGCATAGGCAGTAATGGGTCATAGTACCTCGAGCAGGTCCATCTTGAAGTAGAGCGCGAACATGGTCGTGGTGGGTGGCTCTGGGTCGTCGGCGTGCGACGTGAGCAGCTCCTCGCAGTAGCCCCGGCACCGGTACAGCTCCGAGCGGACGTAGCGCCGCGCTCCAGTTACGAGCCTGATTAATTGTTTGCAATTGTTTTAATTGTTCACTATTTCTGAAATCATAAATTGGGAAGTTTCAAATTGGATCCATAGCTGGCGGTTTTGTATATTCCGTGACATAAGACATTGCAGGAGTCTATCTAGGTAGTCTAAGCAGCAGTAGTCATTAAACATCAGGTGTGCGGTACGCTCATCTAAATACCGATCATTCAAAAAATCCAAACAGGAGAAATTGTACAAACAGATAAAACCACAGTATTTACACTCTAATTCAAATTCGTTTTTGCCTAACACCACCTGAGAATGAGCTTTCCTTCTCGGGCGCTTTAATCTGTACTCTCTTGAACAAAGCTTAAAGATAGGTGTTACGTGACTAGGAATTTGGTAAGACTTGGTTTTATTCTCTACTAGCTTTTGCCCGTGACTTCGTTCGCGTGGACTTCAGGTTCGTCCCATATTATCAAAAATTGTAGCCTATGTGTTATTCTGATGTATAAGCTATATTGTGGTAAAGTTTCATTTAAATCCATTCAGTAGTTTTTACGTGAAAGAGTAACAAACATACATACAAACTTTCACCTTTATAATATTATATTATGATTTCGACAAAGAGTTAGAGTAAGTAAAATTCTGTGTTACCTTATTACTGGTGCAAGTGCCGTTACACTCGAAGAGTATGGGTTGTTGTGGGGCACGGGCTCAGCGCCGCACTGACAGCACGCAGCACAAGCATGTGTCAACCTTACACCTACAGCCCTGTTGAGTAAACATCACTAGAGTACAATTAACCCGCTACAATAGTGATGCTCGTAAGCAACGTAATATGTACAACATTCAGAGGAAATAGTACTTCAATAAATAATAAAATGATAGGAAAGTCAAAACTGCAAAAAACATTCGCCCAAGTCAAGCAACCGTTGAACATTATGGTGGTGCTAATTAGAATCTATACATTTAGTATGGTAAAATAGCCTTGTCCGGGATAAACTTGAAAACTACAAAGTTATTTACACCATAGAGTTATTTATTTAAAGCAGGCTGAAAAAAAACAATTTTTGCAGTTCGATTTTACTAAAGACAATCTCTCTCTATTACTGCACTTTCTGTAGATATGAAATTTAAAGAAGAAACGGGTAAATGAATGTCATTTTAAAAGGTCTAATTGTTGGTATTTTCAGTGTTGTATAGCATTGATGAAGATGACGTTGCGGGCAGCAGCTAGTACATAATAAATTTGGACTAATTTTTTACAAGCTTTATATTAACTTTCACTGGATGTAACAATGGAAGTTCAATAGTTATCATAAATAGTACTTGTGTTATTAAAGTAATATCACTGTTATTAAGATATACATTAGTAAGATTCTTAATCAAAAAAAAAAGTTTATAATAAAATAAAAAAGAGTTTTGTTGATTAGAATCAATAATAATTAAACTCACCTTATCATCTTTATTAATAATACATGTCATGTATTTTTGTTACTGAATGGTTACTGGTCACCCAAAATGTTCTTTCCAGTTTATGGTTATAAAAGTTAAAATACCTTTAGACACAACAAGCAGTGACTTTGCTCAAATATGTATAGGCTTAATGTCATCATCTCTTTCTCATTAGTATATCTGCATTGTCTCCGTTTATCTCACTCTTCAGTTGCATCACAGTATAGATGACTACTCAGATAATTTTTCTACATGGTCTAGGAGAGGTTTGGGACGAGCTAGCCTTTTGTCTAACTTGAGGTCATTCTTCTGTCTTTTACTCAACTGCACTATTTTGTAACCTACAATAATAGTTATTCTTTAGTTCCTAAAATAAAAAAGAATATTTTACAGCAAAAGATATATTGTAAAACTTTCATATCATAATATCCATTTTGATCCTCCCCTTTAAAATGTCGAAAAATTATGTATGTTTATATGTATTTTTAAAAATAAATAATCCAATTTTGATGCAGTTTCCAGTTGAGTAACTTAAGATCAAATAGTGCAACTCCTTTTTGATGTAGACGAAGTTGCGAGGATCTGTTAGGTATTTTCACAAACTCTACATCTTTATATTAGAACAGATACAGGAGACTTACCATCATTGACAAAGACATGCGAGTGGCATATAAATAACATTTTGACTCAGTTTTTTCAGTTTCAGTCCGCAGTTAACATGCTTGGTTTTACACTTCATCTTCGCAGTTATCCCACACTTCACATGAGAAGTCATTCAAGGAATTGAGAAGTAGAGTTTCAGTACAGTTTCGAGTTTTGAAATTTATCCAAAATTATGAAGATACTCTTCTAAATAAACAATTACTACGTAGAATATTATTAAAATTGTGATTAAAATGGCGTCGGCGTCCACCAGTCACCAGGGAAAGCGTACTAGAGATGTTACATAATTTTTATTTGTCAATAACTCGATCGATAGCAATAAAAAATGGTTGTTTTATACAAACAAATTGTTGATTAATTAGTAAAAGTACCAAACTTATTAGTTACTAAATAATTAAATACTGGATGAACCACGCAACTTTGTCTGCGTCACAAAGGGGTTTAAACAGCACTCGCGATGTCGTCGCGATATTTTTTGTAGCGGACAACGTTTTATACTCGTGATAATTGCTCAACGAAATATCTGATTGGAATAAAACAATAAAAATAGGTAAAAAACTTTTTAAGTTAAACGGTTTTATGTTAAACATACATTGCAATGTTTAAGATAAATGTACTAAAAACCAAAAAATAATAAAATAGATACAGTCCTGGGAATTATAATACCGTTGGGCACGTCAATTGTCTACAATCGTTGATTAAAATGTTTGTTTTGTAATGTTACATTATAATTAAGACAACAACGATTGTAGAAAATTTATGTGCCCAACGGTTTTATAATTCCCACGACTGTATCTATTTTATTATTTTGGCGGGCTTTCCAACCGCGTGTTCCACGGCATATTCCGCTGGGTCAGAACCAGCGTGGGTCGGGGATCGCGGTTTACCATCCCCGTACTTTGTGTGTAAGATTATTTGTTTTAAAGTTGTTTTTAAAAAGCGTACAACATCAAATGAAACATAGTTTTAAGCCGAGCGCGTTGTAAAAAGTTATAAGTTATTGAAAATTGTCCCAATTTACTTGTTGTAGACAACAGTTTTTGTAATATTAATCAATTGGAATGCTGAATAGAAAATCGATTCCCAAAAAGAAAGCTAATCGAGAAAAAACAATTACCGAAATTATAGGTTCTACCCTAACTTTGATCAAAGAATGAATGATACCAGATTACCGAAAAAAAAATAACGAAAAAAATCTTATAACAGCACATAACAATAAAATTAATTTACATTTTAAATTTAGGTTATAGCTGACTGAAAAGTGTACATTATCGTCAATAAGTAGCAGATCATAAAAATTTAGGAAAAATTGTTTTTTAAATTTAGCGCCATCTCGCGGGGAAACAATGAAATGGAAAAAGCGTGGACAAGAATTTCAAAATAGCGCCATCTCACGTAAAATCATAAAAAATCGTCAAATCGTGGCACAACCGTAGCGACACCTAAAAATCAGCTGGCTAACTAAGTAACCAGTGGCACCCCCCTGGACTAGTCTGACCTTTGTCCCGCCGTGGCAGGTTGTATTCTTCTTGTTATTATTAGTTTACTAGTTATTGCTATAATTTGTTAGATTAAGTATGTTACCAATAGGAGTGGCAAGGTCACTAAGTGACAAAACTCTTTAAAAAAAAGAGAAAAAAAAACTCAATTAATTAAATATCGTGGTAAGAACCCGTTGAAAATGCATGAAAGTACCTATCTTAAAATTATAGTGACTAGGAAAACCTTGAAAATTTGTTGTTGAAATGTTCACATTCTATAAAGCGATATAAACAACAATGTCAGGGGCCTACACAGTAACCTTGACGCCGTCCACCACCACCTTGAGACGGCGCGGCCCTTTTCTTTTTGACAGAGACGCAGATATCTCCCTCTATGGACAAATCTTACCTCTCATACGGTTACGTGTTAGAACAACAATTTTATTATGTATTACTTATGTTACATGAAAAAAATAAAACAATTATTACATAGTCATGCTTCATTTATTTCTTAATTAACATTTTATTTAATACTACATTCATATATTATTATTTAATCGACATATTATTGACAATACGCCTTTCCAGTGCTGAATACATACAATACTATTGTCAATATTTTAGCTCGAGATGTGAAATTACATATAAAAGAGATTGTAAATCGGAACGTCAAGGCAACATTGACTTGGGTGTGTTCGGTATGTACGTTGGTAACACTAAGGCGTTGAGAGGTGTCAACTGTCAACGGAACGGAACTGTCAACTGTCAACGAGGCAACGACACTTTTCGGCGCGGATGGAAAAACGTACAACCGACTTCAACGCGTTCCGAAATAATTTAAATTGCATCGAAATGAATCAAGATAATCGCCCACACGCCTCCCCGTTACATAGAATTTAAAGAACAATGTAAAAGTCGATAAAATCCTATGACAAAACTTAAAAGTCATTGTGACAATGAATTAGGAACAAACTAATGATTTCACTAAAAATATATATAAAACGTCAGACTATTATTGTGGCTTATTGTGAGATACTGACAGACACTGAATTGTCTCATTGCAGGAAATAGTGTTGTCTCTTTTCTACTCGTGTAATTTACATTGATTGCTATCTCTTTCACTCACGACTTCTATAATAAATACAGGGTGTTGGTGCCCGGTGAAACAATACGTTAAGAGCTTAATCTATATCACATTTCAAATCATATACACATACTTTTGAAATGGAGATAGTTACTTTATTTTCCCATACAAAGTTGAAAAATGATTATTTTGTATTATTTTTGACAACCCTACCCTGACCTACATTTATCGTGCTATATCTATTTTCACGTACACAGGCGCATGTATCCTGTTTAGAATGCGATTTTTGTCCCGTGTATTATAACAATGTTCTATGATACAGGAGGTGACTAGCCGGCTTAAGTCTTTAGCTGTTGGAGTAGGTCAGTACGGTAGGGTTGATCCTGCACAAATTAACACGTAGTTTTGATTAGTTATAACTTATGATATATTATGCCTAGAAAACTCAGACTTGGTGGATGGCTTCTACATCAAGTATAATATTTGCTGTGAAAGTATTGTTTCGTCGGATTTTAACACCCTGTATAAGGGTAATGATACAAAAAACCTAATATCATGTTTAGTAATTTTCTAATCACGCAAGGTTTATTTTAATTAATTAATTTTGAAGGCAAATTGTGAATGTCTTAATGCATAGATTTTGAGAAAAATGTAATTTGCAGTCACAGAGAAAAACGTATTTTGGGGCCAACTGTTTTTTTATTAAGTAATTGGCAACAAAGACATGCTCGCTGAGTTTCTTGCCGGGTGTTCTCAGGAAGGTGGTTAAAATTTATATTTTGGCTTTTAATTTTTATCATCAAAAAGAATGAGCACATCAATGTTGAATATAGAGTAGGTATTTCATTTCACTTAACTACTATAGACAATGGTTTTCTTACTGGAAAGGTATATATAAAATATAATCATTTAAAGAATTTGGTATTAAAACATAACACAACTGACATACACACTACTTTACATACATTCATATAATAAAGGTAAAAACGTTCCAAGTCTTACTTATGACACAATTAAGTATTGGAACGAAGTTCCTTACCGCGCGTTGTGAAAGGGGGCTAGACGGAAAAAAATCTTACGAAAAGTTACACTGGATGTAACTATCATTCGGGTCATTTTATTATACTATTTCATTGTCACGCGATATACATCTGCGTGCAAAATGTCAGCTCAATCGGAAACCGAGAAGTTTGTCAAATTTAGCTAGCAAGATTCCACCCGAACTTACATAGTAACATCCAGTGCAAGTTAATATAAAGCTTGTAAAAAAAATATTCTCATTGAAAATTTTTTAAAGTCTTTTAAAACGATAAAATAATTGTTTTTTAATAAGATTTGGAACGTTTTTCTGTACATTTTTTACTAATGGTGGTACATACTATAATATTATAATATATTTATTTATCGTAAACGACCAGCTAATAATCTGAATATATAGTATCCTGTGGCAGCTTGAAATAATCTGTGCACCCAGTATAATCTGTAATAATAAATATAAAACTTAGAACACTTATGTATCTCGCAAGTCTCAATATATGAGCCAAATTTGATATGTTTCTGTGAAATAGTTTTTGATTTATGAGGGGGTCAAAAGTCGCTCCAAACGAGGCTTGAAGAGAGTCCTTAAGGGTAGGCCGTAGGTAGCGCGCCCGCAGTGTCTTCTAGCAATGCAGAGGTCCATGAGCGACGGTAACCGCTTACGATCAGGTGGGCTGTTAGCTAGCAATGTCAGAGGACACTGCTACCTATGACACCTTATGGTGAAACTGAATCGATCCTGATTAGGTATACACAAATAAAATCTTGTTGGTGTTGAATGTGTGTAACGTGTGTTTGTGCCTGTTAAGTTTAGTGTTAACCCTGTTTAGTTTTAAGTAGTATGGATGGAATCAGGTAGTGTTTTGTTTCTTTCTTTTTATATTCTTTATTTTTAATTAATTTTATTTTCTTGTTAAATAGTTTAAATTCTTAGTATTGTCTCTGGCTGTACAAACAATTTGTAATCTACTTTCAGACAAATTGAACCGATTACGATGGTTCGCTTTGTCTGAAAGTAGTTAATTCTAACACAATGTCATATGAATTTTATAAACGTCAGATTAATACTTCTTGTTCTATTCTTCAAAAATGGAAGTCACTTTTTTGTAAAATAATCATCTATATCTAAACTGTTTTAAATGACACCGAAATTACCTTTTTAACTTGGTCCTGGCATGTGGCAACGAATCCGTCGCATCCTTCAGTATAAACTTCCTAATTCCTGCCATATACCCGCCAATGTAACTCTCCCAGTCGAACTTGGCAGGCCAGAACGGGAACTGATCAGCATCTCTGGCAACGCTCGCCTCGGCGTTCAATGCTGACAGTTCTGTAACGCCGAACTGCCATTCGTGATTGGCAAAGTATTCGCCAGTAGCGGCAGCCATTTTGAATCGTCTGGCAATTTTCATCATGCTGAAAAATAGAATTGTAAATGAAATGTTTGAATACAAGCTTTGAAGATTCTTATTAGTAGTAGTAGCTAAGACAAAACGAAAAGAAACACTTTATATTTATTATTTGTTTACACATGAAAATATGAGTTTGTAATAAAGTTAAATGAGAGTATAAATACAAGTACATTTTCTAAAAATACCGTAACATCACTTTCGTTTTACAAAACTATTATACAAATAATATGTTTCCAGTGGCCCTCACACTAGGCCTGGCCTGTATCGTGAGGACCTGATAGGGTCATAATATCAATCACAATATTAATTAATTGTTTATATGGGTAGTTGGTACGTCTAGTCTATCTTGTTGAGTACACGAGATCAGCTACATGGTATCATATTATTACATTGTCAAAATGTCAGCTCAATCGGAAACCGGGAAGTTTGTCAAATTTAGCAAGATTCCACCCGAACTTACATAGTTTCTATATCACGTGACAATGCAATAATATGATACCATGGAGCTGATCTCATGGAGTCGAAAGCTGTAGGAACTCCTGTACTAAACAAAATAGACCATGTGTTTGGACTCGTTTTACTTGTATTAGCTAGCACTCTACTGCTACATGATATACAGGATCTTAAAAGCTTGTATTTAAAGTGTACTAATATTATAGACCAAGAGTTGACACCCATATTTGAGTATTTGAGGCAAGTTGAAAAGTAGGTCCATAGTTCTCCTGATATACCCCAACTCGGAACTGCAGACCTGGCTGCTGAGTAGCGAGGATAAACGGACCCATACATTTCTATTTAAACAGGATCTGTAGCTTTGGACAATCCGACGTGGGGTGTATCATCATCATCATCATCAGCCTATAGGCGTCCACTGCTGGAAATAGGCCTCCCCTAAACCTCGCCACATCGACCGGTCATCTGCATCCAGTGACCTCCCGCGATCTTGACCAGATCGTCGGTCCATCTTGTGGGGTGTATGACCTGTTGAAATAAAACTTAGAACCACTTTTATTTTAGGAATTGGAAAAAAAATCATCATAGTATGGGAGTCCGCAACGATAGTCGTACGTTTTCCATACAATGTCAGAAAAAAGTTTAACCGATACATAAAAATAGTGCTATGTTGTATTTTGACAGGTCATTCACCCCACGTCAGATTATCCAAAGTTACAGAACCACCCTGTATTAGGTATACTTACATAGCCTTCCTGCCCTGTGCTCTGAGTAGTAAGTCATAAAGGAATGCTGGTAGAAAATGACAGGAAACTTCCCAGAATGTGTTGATCAGACGAGATTCCGTGAATGAAAAGTTGGGGTACCACATCACGTATCTGGAAGTTAGATAGTTTGTTAGGCTTGTGGCGACCAATAATAGCGCGCGAGATCCTGACTCGCGGTTACGACATTTGCAAGAATCTTCGCATATATACGACATCTGAAATCTACTACAGTGGGCTTCGGCCTGACCGGGCATACACTACCTCGCCCGCGAGGAGATCTCCCTTTGGCCACTAATACAATCAACACCCACAACTGGGAAGAATGTGCTCTCGTGTGTGACGGGTCGTTGGGGTTACGTCGGGGTCACCATATTTTATCTAAACTATATATTATAAAGAGGAAAGAGCTTTCCAACATAAACAGAATCATCGAAATTAGTTCACATCGAAAAGAAATACATCAGTAAATCGTGAGTTCTTGTTCATATCCAAAAATATACGATCTTTAAAAAAACTATTAAAATGGGACACTACGCCTGCCATTACCTTTCATCTGAAATAAGAATCATTCAAATCGGTCCGACCAAACTAAAGTTATGAGGTAATAAACATTAAAAATACAGTTTTTTTATTGCTTTGCAGACGGGCTACTGTTAGCCGCCTGATCGTAAGCGGTTACCTTTGCTCATGGACCTCTGCATTGTCAGGGGACACTGCGTTACCTACGACATACCTTTATAGACATTCTTCAAGCCTTGTTTGATGAAGGACAAGTCATAGCGCTTGAGATACACCGATCAACCTTTTTGGAAAACCGGTATCAGTAGCGAAGTGTCAATACAAGCCTTGCTTTCCCTTTGAATACTCTTCAATTTTGTACTATAAAATTAACGTTATTAAAAAGTCCCATCAATTAATGAAGAATTTTTTTTTTGAAACGAAGTTCCTTATCACGAGTTGTGAAAGGGGACTAGACGGAAATTCTTATGAAAAAGTTGTCACGACACTTTTTTTGTTCTAGATGATTATCGCTAGATGACGCTGTTATCAAAATCTTTTAAAACAATTCCTTATTTTGTTTTATATGATTAATGCTAGATGGCGCTGTGATCAAAATATTTTAAAACACGTTCGCGCGTTACGAATGGAATTTTTTTTTATGAGATACGTTTTAATCGAAAGGAACTTCGTTCCATCCGGGTGTCCCTTGACACCTCTCAAGTTTTTTTTAATTTATTTATGATAATCCAACTGCGTGTTTACAAAATATTTCACTAACATAAATAACATCGATAAGGCCAGTAAGGATTACACAGTTATCTGCTAATTAAATCGGCTTTCTTCTTTAAATACTTAACTCTTCGTCACTGGTCGGTATAATAATTTATGTACAATAACTTACTTGGTTGGGTTTTTCCTGGCCCACTGAACGCAGAGTCTGGTGAATTCTCCCCATTGGAGAGGGTTGATGGACCCTGAGGTCACGTTGTACACCGGACAACGACCAGGCCTGAAAAATACATAACACAAAATATATATATATTGATTTCTTTAAAATAAAATATAAAAAAAACAATTATCCACAACGGTGCAGCCGTTCACGTGTGGAAGCGACGTCTACGGACCGTCGAGGCGATCCGCCCAGTACTAGACGATTGGGTGCAAAATCAGCGCTGTGGTGCACCACCACAGCATGTGCTGAGTTGAAGCCTTATGGTACACAGTACTATGTTTTCCTTTTTATTTATGTACTGGTTATTTTCCTTGTATACTGTGCTGTGTGACCATTAAACGTTTTTTCTTTCTTTATTTCTTTCTATATTACCTGTTAAATGTTAACTATGTAGTTACATCCAGTGCAAGTTAATATAAAGCTCGTAAAACTCACTGTTTGACTCCCTGTCTCCAGGCAGCTAGGATGCAGGAGTTGACGACCATGTCAACTGGTACCAGGTCCACCACATACCGCTCCCGACAGTACCCTGAGCGGTAGGTACCTCGAGATATCTCCATGATAATACCTAAAATAATATTATACAGGGTGGATCTGTAACTTTGGACAATCTGACGTGGGGTGAATGACCTGTCGAAATACAACTTATAACTAGTTTTACATATTGTCAATACTTACCGGTAACTCCATAAATATTGTCAATCCAACCCGGCAATGGTTCTTGTAAAGCAGCAGTCACTGAAACAAACAAAATTTATTTATTTTTTATTTTATAGTAGGGGAGGCAATGTAGCTGAATTTGGTTTTACTCGAGTTATGTGAAGATCATTCTGTTGGTTCTGTGTGAATAACTATTGCTTTATTGTTTAAAAAAATATGTGTTTATCAATATAAATAAATAAAATTGGAGTGTTTGTTTGTTTGAACGCGCAGATCTCAGGTACCGCAGTCTAATTTGAAAAATTCTTATTAGATAGTTTTTTGAAGAAAAACTGCATTTATTATATTTAAAAAAATAGGGTTCAAGTAACGCAACCTAAGGTGTTAATATAGTTATTTTATACTTTTATATTAACCGCCAAGTTGTGAAAAAAATACCCAAAAAAACTTAAGAGGTGTCATGGGACACCCGAATAGAACGAAGTTCCTTTCGATTAAAGATATCTTATAATTTTTTTCCTAACGTAACGTGCGATAAGTTACGTGTTTTAAAAGATTTTGATCACAGCGCCATCTAACGATAATCATCTAAAACAAAAATGAGGAACGTGTTTTAAAAGATTTTAATCATAGCGCCATTTAGCGATAATCGTCTAAAACAAAAAAAGTGTCGTGACAAAAAAGTGTCGTGACAACTTTTCGTAATTTTTTTTTCCGTCTAGCCCCCTTTCGATAACGCGCGATAAGGAACTTCGTTCCAAAACTTTCTTACATCGCTGTGAAAACTAATGATTATAGAACAAAAATATTTACTACGGTTTCATAGGTGTTATCAAAATTTAAAGTGCTGCCTAAACCCTTTTTTGACGCAAACAAAGTTGCGAGGATCAGCTATTAATACATCTATTTATCATATACCTGTCAGGTGACGAAGTTACTAGGTTTCTTTAATGTTAGACATTTTCCAATACAATTATCAGACAGCTGTCGTTACTTCCACATTTATTATTAATTTCAATCAATAATCGAAGTATGACAGTTCCCACAATATTATCGTCCTTGGCCCGGTTTCATTATTTAAAATTCAAAATGGACTGCTGTGGTCGTGTCTCCTTCGTAGAGGGAGCAGGTATAGTCCATCACGAGACACTAATGCAGGACTGAGCAGAAGGGTCTGCAGTAATCCAGTATGCAGGTTTCCTCACGATGTTTCATAATAGTTAGGTATAATGAGATCATTAAAAATGGGACCCCATGACAACTTTCATAAAAATAAGCAAAAAGAGTTATCCAGATCGGTCCAGTCTTCTCGTGATCATGACGTTTGCAACAACGTTGAAATATCGAGACAACTCAATTAATTAAATATCGTGGTAAGAACCCGTTTAAAAAGCATGAAAGTAGTAAAGTTGTGCTACTTGATAACCTTCCTTTTGGATACTCAGTCAAATATAATCTATTTTGTACTTAGCAAAATGGTAATTTTAATGTTTTCTCAAACAATGTTATCTTGGTACATTAAACTAAATCTAAAAACTATATTTTCCAATTACGAAACTGATATTCTACGCTAATTTACTATAAAAATTAATCTTGTACTGTATCAACTCATTACTGCCCACTGCTGGGTTCAGGTTTTCTCAGAAGAGGGGTCAGGCATAGTCCAGCACGCTTGCCCAATGCGGATCGGGGACTTCACATATCTTCATAGGATTTTTAGAACCGTTTCTTTAGCAGGTTTACTCACGATGTTTTCCTTCACCGTTTTTAGTCAGTGGTGTTGTGACAAATTGCATATAAATCTTCTTTTACATTAAGATGAGTTACCAGCCGGTTTTGAACCCCCGACTTCCCATACGGAAGGCAAGCGCTTCAACCACTACCCTACCATGACCTAAAAATATAATAAAATTCGACATTCTCAACTATACTGTGTAAAATTGATCACATAATGATCACTTACCGATAGATGGTCTTACGATGCAGACAGGTAAATCAGTGTGACTATATACAATGGATTCCGCTAAAGCCTTCGTCAGGGTGTAAGGGTTGGGATGTTCACCCTGTAACAAATAAAAAAAAACAAAATAATGTAAGAAAGTCACCGTTCTGGAGTGTAGGAAAAAAAAATATGAATAGAAATTTTGTGTGACCGATCGAGAGTCTACTAGACATGAAATTATCAGTTGTAATCTTTTTTCTAACGGCGACTTGCATAGTCATAACCAAGTGGCCACGATTTTTCATCAGCTTGGTCTGAAATATTTATTATGCTTACTATCTGCAATATTGTATTTTTGGTTTCCCAAATAAACAATAACTAAATAAATGTTGTGCTTTGTTGAAGTCGCTGTACCTTATTACCAGTATCAATTAGTGCTAGATCTATTTTCAGTGACAAGGCTAATAATTGTAGACAATCAGTCTATTATACTTTCATGCATTTTCAACGGGTTCTTACCACGATATTGATGTGAGTTCGAGTTCCAGTGGTACTACCCAAAAGCGAACGAGAAAAAGGGTAGACAGATTTGTTTGCTGTTAAATCGACCCGCAGTATCCAGTCTTCTCGTGATCATGACGTTTGCAACAACGTTGAAATATCGAGACAACTCAGTTAATTAAATATCGTGGTAAGAACCCGTTGAAAATGCATGAAAGTATTATAGAAAACGGCGAATAAGTTTATAATCAGGCTATAATTGTATGCAGTGCCATTATCATACCGCTGCCGTATAGATACCGTACCGCTGTCGTGCCGCTAGCTAAACTACTGTATTACCTGCAGACTATCAGAGATGACCTCTACGGTCTCCGGCGGCAGCATCCTGGTACATTTGACGATGCTCTCAGGGTCATAAGGTGGATCGTACACGCGCTCTTCAATGTATGATTTTGGAGCGTTGCTGTATGCCGTAGAAACGTGGACCAGGGCCTAGAGAATAAAAAGTTTTAGGACTTAAAAATACGCCATTTTGTGGTGGCCATATTGAATTTTAAAATTTGTCATAGTTATAATATTTTTTTGGTTAAGTCATGTTGAACACGCCTACCTTAAAGTTTTCAAGATTACCACAAAAAATCAGTCCGATCTTTATAAAATGTATACTAATATTATAAAGCTGAAGAGTTTGTTTGTTTGAACGCGCTAATCTCAGGAACTACTGGTCCGATTTTAATTATAAAACGCAAAAAAAGGGCCGCGCAAATAACAACATTGCGAGTACCTACTGTTTGAACCCCTTTGTGACGCAGACGAAATTGCGGGAGTCATCTAGTTTACATGTATAGGGTTATGTCTTAGTGTGCTTTCTAACTAAAAAGAAATCGGTTCATCCAGAAGAGATGTATATGCTAACACGCACAGCTATAAGAAATCTTGTCTATGAAGTCCAAAAGTTAGTTTTAACATTTTTAATCACAACTATGAAAGTACTTTAAATCATTATTTAAAAATAGGACCACACAATGGATATCACCATTTAATTATGAAATAAGAATCACTCAAATCGGTCCACCGAAACTAAGACACCTTCTCCTTCAGACTAAAATTAGTCTGTCAAAAATTACCTTCAATTTCGGCATATCACCAGCCAATTTCAGCATTGAAGCTGTCCCTTGCACGTTAAGAGTTGTAGCCGCATGCAATGGCTCGGTGAACCTCACAGTGGCTGCCGAATGGAACACAGTCGTCACCCTCCGTAGGAGCTCCCTTTGGTCTGAACTGACTCCTAGGTTCTGGACTGATACATCTCCTGTGATGGCATATAGCTTACTAAGACGTTCTGGCCATCTTGCTCTGATGTGGTCGAAAACCTGAGGATGATTTGGTGGCTATTTTGGAACTTCACGCTTTGACTTGTCATTTAAACGTGGCTTACAATCAAGTGGCCTTGGTGATCGTAGATATCTTTAACAGCAATAGAAATGTTGCTTATAGAGTGAACGGGCCCCTTGATTGTAAGTGATTACCTTTACAATGTCAAGCAGCATTGCGATCTAACTTTAAGGATTTTTTTTTAAGACTTATCTGAAGAATGTAAAGTCATAGCGCTCGAGAAACACACGTTATGGAAATCAAATAGAGAAGACTTAAGGAATAATATGCATAATATTATAGTAGAGAAACACTGATAGTTTAAGAGGTTACATTTGATGTGATGTCGCATCGCTATAGTTGGTATTACAACCCAACATTTGTGACGCAGACAAAGCCCAGCTAACTAACAATCATTTAAAATTCACCTATCTGTACTGTAACAACCCATTACTGTCCACTGCTGGGCTCAGGTCTCCTCAGAAGAGTCCACCACGCTTGCCCAGTACGGTTTGGGGACTTCACATATCTTCAAAGGATTTTTAGAATCCTTATCCGACATGTAGGTTTCCTCACGATGTTTTCCTTCACCGTTTTTAGCCAGTGGTTGAAAGTTGCGCTTCCTTCCGAACGGGAGGTCGCGGGTTCACATTACATGGTTTACTTATAAGAGAAACTTGAAAACTATTAAATGTTAGGCTTACTAATTAACAAACGTAACAAAACTATGTACTAAAATTAATCAATTTAACAGTAAAAAAAGTTAAATTCAGTATCAGTAAATTTTAAAAAAGTATTACATCATAGTGTGTGCAACAAAGGTTTATTAAGTAGGCAGGTGAGTAAAACAAACACATCACAAATAAGAGTATCATCATCCAATTACAGAGACAGTCCATGATAGTTTAGAAATTAACAGTGTCTTTAAATTATTATCCTCACGATGTTTTCCTTCATCGTCTTTAGCCAGTGCATTTAAAGATTTAGCGATCCACTAACCTGGTTCTTTAATAATTCTTTATAACGTTGTTCAACAGTCAGTCCTCGCTTAGGCCTCATCAGAACATACACAGTCTCGATCCCAGGGCAACTTCTTAGCAGTTTCTCCAGAAGAGCTTTGCCCACAAAACCTGTCCCTCCAGTGACCAGAATCACGGAACCTTCATAGAAATCAGCTACCGCTTCAGCAGGACAGGAATCAAGGTGTTGGTAGTTTGGACTGTCTTGGTTGAAGTTGGGTAAAGTCGGGTCGTTACCGTTGAGGTATTCCATGTTTTTGCTGGGGAGAAATAGTTTAAATACAGTTTCATAGTTGAACAAAAAGTACAGTGTCCTGTAAAATGGTGAAAAATAAGGTACTTAAAATCTTGAATCACGATTATCACCTTGTTCCTTTTGTTTAAGACATTATGTTTGTTAGCAAAAAATATTCGTAATTAACTGTTCTTTCGATTGACATCATAAAAATACAGGGTGTTGATTTTTGTCGATTTGCAGACAAACCAAACAATTTACAAAAAATCTGTGAATGCAGTATCATTAAACATCAAAAATAAAACGATGTTTCCTTTCAGCAAAACATCCTATCTCTTATATTTAAGGTACTTCCATTCCATATGTCGCATAGTTTTGGGACGCCCTGTATAAAAGAGCCTACGGTGCTGAAGGTGGGTGGTCACCGGCGCTCATGGACCTCTGCAATGTCAGGGCAATGAGTCGTTATCCATTACCTACCAAACTTTTCTTTAGAGCTTATGTCCAAAAGTTTTCTTTAAAATAAATTATTCATTATCTATCAATAATCTCAAGGTACTTACTGATTTTCCATTTTCTCTCTCATAAAATTTATATCATCCATTTTCAGGTTTTTGCTTCAAAGATATTATCTGTAACAAATAACAGTGTTATAGTAGGGGAGACATTGTTGCTAAATGTGGGTTTACTCGAGTATTGCGAAACTTTCTTTGAAAGATATAAGGAAAGAAAGAAAGAAAGAAAATGTATTTATTGAACACACAAAAAAAATAAATAAAATAAAACAGAATTAGTTAAAAAGTGACCATATGTGTCCAAAAGGCTACTACCTCAGCTAATTGCTGCATACCAAGATGCAGCGCTGATTTTCAGGCAGAGCCTGACGGAGTGACGTCACTATAAGTTAGACTTAAAAACTATTATAGTACAACAAAACACAAAGAAAAAAGAAAAGAAAAACGTAAAATAAAAATAATAAAAAAGATAAATTTATACATTGAAAATTAGCCAGTATATCAGTGTTGCTAACAAACACAATATATGCCAAACAAATTAGTGCACATTTAAATATAAAATGTAATTCCATTTAAAACTAGTAGTTACTATAGAATTACTCATATTTATATAGTTAAGAATCCTGCCGTTGCAATTGAATCAAATGTGACTTAACTCTATTCTTAAAAGTGTTTTTAACTTTAATTTCACGCAACGGAGGAGGAAGATCATTCCAACAGAAAGTGGCAGCAAACTTAAATGATCCACGGAATGCCATCGTGTTATGTTTATGCGTGGATAAGATTGCAGTACACGACCTCTTATTATATTTGGAACCAGACTTTGCCCATATTAATTTACTATGCAAATAACTCGGCATTGCAGAATTAATAACTCCGAACAAGAGCACAGCCATGTGTAGCTTTCGACGTGATGACATCTTGAGAAGTCTTGCATTGTTTAGAAAAGGAGTGACATGAGAACGAGATGGCACATAAAAACAATATCTGGCGCATGCATTTTGCACACGTTGAATTAACTTCTCTGTTCTGGCTAACAAACATGGTCCATACACGACATCGCAATAGTTTAGTCGTGAAAGGATGAGGGACTCACAGAGTGTCACTCTCAGTTCTTCAGTTAGATAACGTTGTATCTTGTACAAGAGTCGAAGCCGATAGAAGCAGTTTCTGACACATTCCGCAACATGATCCTCAAAACGCAGATTACTGTCCATGATCAAACCAAGATTCCTTGCAGTAGATACTCTTTCTATCGTCTCACCATTAATTTTGATATCAAAGTCAGTGCCAATAAACCGTTTTATGCTCGTTTTGGTACCTATGATCATATATTTTGACTTCTTAGGGTTTAGAACTAGTGAGTTTCGTCTCGCCCATGACACTATGCTGTCCAAATCTAAATTTATCTTGTGTACAGCCTCTACATGATAAGGAAGATAAAGTTGTTTTGCTTTTACCATCTTATATTTAAGTAAAAAATTCAGGAGTTTCCACCTGGCCACCTTCCGAATCCATCATCAAACCATCACCATATTATTGTATTGACACGTGATATACATAGCAAAGTTTTATTTCAATCGGAAATCGGGATGTTTGTCAAATTCAACTCGTAAGATTCCACCCGAACTTACATAGTTACATCCAGTGCAAGTTAATTTTAAAATCTCTCTCAAACACCAAACTTTAATACCCTTTTGGAAGTAAAAATCAAGTTAGATGACCAACCTTGAAACGAAATTTCTCACAAAAATCGTCAAAATTTCATAAAACCATATCGTAACTCGTTGGGTAAGATATGGGTCTTGCATAAGAATTGAACCTTGAACCGTTGGTACAACTTGGTGGGTCGTCAACGGTTACCAAAGCAGTGGTAGGCTCAGTAGAACCCAAATTTGGCCCAAATTTTTGAAAGCTTTCTATTAACTTTTTTAAATTGCAAAACAGATAAACGAGCTTACGACCCACCTGATGGTAAGCTGTCACCGTCGCTCATGAACCTCTGTAATACCAGGGCAATGAGAGGCCGTTATCTATCACCTACTATACAGGACTTTTCTTTTCCTCGTTTAAAGAGGGACATGTCATAGCGCTCCGGGGACGAGGACTGGAGTCCATTACAACTCGGAATGGTACGGTAACTTGCAGTAGATGTCCTGGGATCTGCCCCCCTAAGATATACCGGGTCCTGTCATCGGATCCGAGAGGGTGTTACGCCAGAGCTCAGCAAGCACCCTTCGAAAGAGCAACCGGGGGATGGTTCCTATGTCACGTTCTGGCCCAGCGGGGTATTTCGAGAGAGGGTATCATGTGGTCCCATCCGAATTTCGGATTACTTGTCCAAAAAGGGATGTAACTTATATACCTATGTAAATTAAATCTGTTGACTTCCCGGTTTCCGATTGAACTACAACGTTATATCGAGTGACAATACAATAACATGATACTATGGAGTCGATCTGATGGAGTCGGGAGGGATATAAACTGCTGTACTAAACTCACTGTGTTTGAGTTCTAAATGATATCCAGGGTCTTAAAAAGCTTACATTAAAAAGTTTTCTTTTAAATTATTTATGATTAAGTTAAATCTTTGAACAAGTTTAAAATCGGTTGATGGGTAAAATTTTGTTCACAAAAATACGTTTTTAAAACCAATAGTTTTTATATAAAGTAATTCATCAAAAACTACACCATAAGCCTTGCCTTAGCGTTACTTCTATTTGGAAAAAGACCATCCGAATCGGCTCAATTTAAATTTAATTTATGCAGTAACATATTACACAAAAAAATTAACATAATCTTCTCTTCTCTATTTTATTCTCTTTTTTTTAATTTTAAGAAGTTTGACAAAGACGTATAAATTTTTAATAGATAATATGTTGTTTGGTAAAATAAATTTAAAAAAATATAAGTAAGAACTATTACTTGAGTTGAGCTAGCCTTTTGTGAACATTGTTCAATAAAACTTGTTTTCTCTATCATGTAAAATAAAGTATTAAATAAATAAATAAATAAAAATTATATTAGTGGGTACGCTAAATTTTTTAATTGCAATAATTGTGCATGTAAAATATTTCAGCGAATATTTTTCAAAATTAAATATGGCTTACCAATTTGAAACTACGTCAACG
This sequence comes from Trilocha varians, assembly GCA_030269945.2. Classification (NCBI taxonomy): domain Eukaryota; kingdom Metazoa; phylum Arthropoda; class Insecta; order Lepidoptera; family Bombycidae; genus Trilocha; species Trilocha varians. The sequence goes on along the minus strand of AP028278.1, from coordinate 12,160,593 downwards.
TAATAATGAATTACTTGATTGCTTAAAGCATAATTATTAATTTGCTAAAATCAATTAAATTAAGCAAACACAAACTACCTTTTTATAACAATAAAAAATTAAAAGGTAGTTAATTTGTTTATTTCGCTCAATAAATTAAATAATCACAAAAAATAGACTAAAATCGTAAAAAATAAATAAAAAAAACTTACTCTATAATATAGAGAAACACTGCATTTAATAATTATTATATTTAATCGAATACTACGACATTTTCTCACTATAACACTGCACGGAACGACAGACGAACTTTCACTGGCGGATAGTGGTCGACCATTTGGAAATAGCGCTTGTGAAATATACGAGATGAAATCGTGTACGATGAAGCTGGTATAACGACTTCACTTACACTGTTACTAAACGGGTTCTTACCACGATTATTTTTAATTGAGCGGTCCCGATATTTCAGCACTGTTGCAAGCGCCATGATCACGGGAAGACTGAGGAACTGCGGGTAGGTCATTTAAGAGCAGACAAACCAAAAAATCTAGTTTTGAGACAGCAGCCGAGACTGTCAGTGTGGTATGTCGAAATGTGAGTTCGACTTCCAGTAGTACCGGCAAATGAACGAGAAAGAGGGTAGACAGATTTGTCTGCTCTTAAATGACAACCAAACACGATCAGTCTATCTTTTTTAATACAAGAGTTCCTATTCAGACCAACTTCCGAATCCATCATCAGATCAGTGCCATTTCATATTATTGCATTGTCACGCGATGTACATCTACGCGCAAAATGTCAGTTCAATCAGACAACGGCAAGTTTGTCAAATTTTCTTCTCGTGATCATGACGTTTCCAACAACGTTGAAATATCGAGACAACTCAACTAACTCGAGCCAGAAAAAAAAAACTCATCTAATTAAATATCGTGGTAAGTGCCCGTTGAAAATGCATGAAAGTGTTAAGATTTAACTGTTTTTTAAAATGTGTCCAAACTCGAAGGGTCTACGATCTTCCGTCGTCAAGTTTATTTAAAGGGGGTTTACAACAATTCGTTGTTGCGAGTGTGTGTTATGGTCCACAATCGCATTGTATTCGCAAAATGTCCAAAATGAAAATTCCCATTGTCTAAAAATCGACAATCCCTAAGATCGTCGCAATTGGAAAGGAGTTCCTTATCGCGCGTTATCGAAAGGGGGCTAGACGGAAATTCTTATGAAAAAGTTGTCACGACACTTTTTTTGCTTTAAATGATTATCGCTAGATGGCGCTGTGATTAAAATCTTTTAAAACAATTCCTTATTTTGTTTTATATGATTGATGCTAGATGGCGCTGTGATCATAATATTTTATTTAAGTTATAATAATTAGTTAGTTTAAAACGTCTGTCTCTCTCTCTCTCTTAAAGGAACTTCGTTCCATCCGGACCTTCGTTCCATCCCTTGACACCTCTAAGTTTTTTGTCACTACTTCACGTTGTAAACACACGCGTAACTATCCCGTCCGTGAACGCTCGAAAGAAAAAGCTATATTTTACCTTAAACAATATCGATCCTTAAGCAATAGCTATTATTTATTTATAGATAATTGGACAACTAGGGCTATTATGGGTATATAGTTTATTGGTTCATTTTCGTGTTTCAAATATGTATTATATTCCTACTAATATTATAAATGCGAAACTAACTGTCTGTCTGTCTATCTGTCTATCTGTCTGGCTGCCTGTCTGTTTGTCTATTACGCTTTGTCTGTCTGTCTATCTGTCTGGCTGTCTGTCTGTCTGGCTGTCTGTCTGTCTGTCTGTTACGCTTTCCCGCTTAAACCTCTCAACCGATTTTGATGAAATTTGGCACAGATAATATTTAGACCCTGAGAAAGAACATAGGCTACCTTTTAATTGAAAGTAAAAACTAGTGATGAGCAATGCAAGACCAAGACTGTAAAACCAAGACCAAGTTTGCTCATCACTAGTAAAAATAAAGTAACAATTTGACATGCCAACTAATATTGTTTCAAGAAAAGCATAATAATATGTTGACGCTGTTAAAAATATTTTATCTCATTTAGTTACTGTGAAAAAAAAATGTTGGTTGAGTCTTGCGTATTCAGTCTTGGTCTTGCATAGTTGGTCTTGGTATTGGTCTTGTTCTTGTCCATACAGTCTTGGTCCTGGTCTTGCGAGTCGAACTCAAGACTGCAAGACCAAGATCAATTTTGCTCATCCGCTCATCTACTCATCACTAATTCCGATTTGGAATGGATTCCCGTCCTCGGTAGTGATGATCAAAATTGGTCTTGGTCTTGCAGTCTTGATCTTGCATTGTTCACCACTAGTAAAAACGATAAAACTATATATCGATCGATCGATAAACATATCCCAAACTAAAATAATTTCGTACAACAGAGTGTTGACTAACAACCTCAAGTGATCTTGCGCACTCCGACACACACACCAGCTGTCGGGCGACAATCGTTTGGTAGAATTTTAGATATTTTTAAGTTGCGTTTACTAAAGGTTTATACACTTTATAAGGAGTGGGCCATATAAAGTTTGCATTTTCCAAAAGTTCGACTGTCATGTTGGCTGTGTGGCTTGTTGCGCCATCCTGTTGAAACCAAATGTCGTCCATGTCATACTCTTCAACTTTTGGAAACAAAAATTCGTTGAGCATGGCTCGCCATTGACCGTAACGGCGGCTCCTTGCTCATTTTCGAATGATACCGCCGGACCAAAACCCACACCAAACCGTAACTCTTTGTGGGTGCATTGGCTTCTCAATGGTGATGTGTGAATTTTCCGACCCCCAGATGCGACAATTTTGCTTATTGACATAGCCTCCGAGGTGAAAATGGGCTTCATCTGAAAAGACGATTTTTCGGTAAAATGCTCATCTTCGGCAAAACCGAAAACGTCCCATTTCGTAAATGTCAAACCTTTAACTAAATTATGAACACAAATTGAATGACATTTGAGCTGTCATTCTCTAAATAAACAGAAGTTCAAAATGCAAACGTTAGATTGCCCACCCTATACCTTATTCTTTGGTTATAATTGTTGCGTACTTACAATGAAAGTCGGAGTTCCAATGCAGACTGGTTTACTTATCTACTACATTACAATATATAATGAGCAATGAACGCTATACATGACAATAATTATAATTTATTCGAACTTACATTGTTGCATCCCGTGCAAATTTATACAAATCTTGTAAAAACTAAATGTTTTCCCTCGTTGCAACTGCAAGCTTGGTTATTCAAGTTGAAACTATTTTTTTTTATGTCTTTACTAGCTGCCCCGCGCAACTGTGTCTGCGTCGAATAGGAGTTGTTCCCGGGAATTTTCTAAAAGTACTCATCAGGACGCTTCATTAGAACCCAAACACGATGAGGTTATCTTGCTTATTGACGGAGTTCCTGTGGCCACCTTCCAGCTCCTTCATCAGACCTTCACATTCATTCTCTACGCAAAGTACTCATCAGGACGCAGGACGCTTCATTAGAACCCAAACACGATGAGATAGACCTTGATCTAAGATATCCTATCTCTCAAGTTGGATCGAACTGCACATGGGGTGCAAATTTTATTATAATCGGTTAGGTGGTTTAGGAGTCCATTGAGGACAAACATTGTGACACGAGATTTATATAGATTAAGATTACCAAACCAAAAAACTTTGTCATTAAACAATACAAATCATTAAATATACCGATTTTTAGTAAAACTGTGTTGTACAATACTTTGTATATTTCATAATGATTCTCATAATGTTACGTTCGCCATACATACATATTTATTATTATATTATAATTTACGTAAGAAAAACCGGTCTTATGACCAAATGATACAATTTTTACGGACGAAAAGTTCAAAATAACGAACACAATGTAGGTCACCTTCATAATTATGTGTCTGTAGTAGTGTAGTATAGGACTCTCGGCTAGATGTAGGTCGGATCTGTGTCTGTTTGTGTACGAGAAGAGTAATCAGTACAGTGCTGCAGAGGACTGTGTCTATAGTAGTGCAGTATAGGACTCTCGGCTAGATGTAGGTCGGATCTGTGTCTGTTTGTGTACGAGAAGAGTAATCAGTACAGAGCTGCAGAGGACTGTGTGTATAGTAGTGCAGTATAGGACTCTCGGCTAGATGTAGGTCGGATCTGTGTCTGTTTGTGTACGAGAAGAGTAATCAGTACAGAGCTGCAGAGGACTGTGTGTATAGTAGTGCAGTATAGGACTCTCGGCTAGATGTAGGTCGGATCTGTGTCTGTTTGTGTACGAGAAGAGTAATCAGTACAGAGCTGCAGAGGACTGTGTCTATAGTAGTGTAGTATAGGACTCTCGGCTAGATGTAGGTCGGATCTGTGTCTGTTTGTGTACGAGAAGAGTAATCAGTACAGAGCTGCAGAGAACTGTGTCTATAGTAGTGTAGTTTAGGACTCTCGGCTAGATGTAGGTCGGATCTGTGTCTGTTTGTGTACGAGAAGAGTAATCAGTACAGAGCTGCAGAGGACTGTGTCTATAGTAGTGTAGTATAGGACTCTCGGCTAGATGTAGGTCGGATCTGTGTCTGTTTGTGTACGAGAAGAGTAATCAGTACAGAGCTGCAGAGGACTGTGTCTATAGTAGTGTAGTATAGGACTCTCGGCTAGATGTAGGTCGGATCTGTGTCTGTTTGTGTACGAGAAGAGTAATCAGTACAGAGCTGCAGAGGACTGTGTCTATAGTAGTGTAGTATAGGACTCTCGGCTAGATGTAGGTCGGATCTGTGTCTGTTTGTGTACGAGAAGAGTAATCAGTACAGAGCTGCAGAGGACTGTGTCTATAGTAGTGTAGTTTAGGACTCTCGGCTAGATGTAGGTCGGATCTGTGTCTGTTTGTGTACGAGAAGAGTAATCAGTACAGAGCTGCAGGGGACTGTGTCTATAGTAGTGTACATAGTATAGGACTCTCGGCTAGATGTAGGTCGGATCTGTGTCTGTTTGTGTACGAGAAGAGTAATCAATACAGAGCTGCAGGGGACTGTGTCTATAGTAGTGTAGTATAGGACTCTCGGCTAGATGTAGGTCGGATCTGTGTCTGTTTGTGTACGAGAAGAGTAATCAGTACAGAGCTGCAGAGGACTGTGTCTATAGTAGTGTAGTATAGGACTCTCGGCTAGATGTAGGTCGGATCTGTGTCTGTTTGTGTACGAGAAGAGTAATCGGTACTGAGCTGCAGAGGACTGTGTCTATAGTAGTGTAGTATAGGACTCGCGGCTAGATGTAGGTCGGATCTGTCTGTTTGTGTACGAGAAGAGTAATCAGTACAGAGCTACAGAGGACTGTGTCTATAGTAGTGTAGTATAGGACTCTCGGCTAGATGTAGGTCGGATCTGTCTGTTTGTGTACGAGAAGAGTAATCAGTACAGAGCTGCAGAGGACTGTGTCTATAGTAGTGTAGTGTAGGACTCTCGGCTAGATGTAGGTCGGATCTGTCTGTTTGTGTACGAGAAGAGTAATCAGTACAGAGCTGCAGAGGACTGTGTCTATAGTAGTGTAGTATAGGACTCTCGGCTAGATGTAGGTCGGATCTGTCTGTTTGTGTACGAGAAGAGTAATCAGTACAGAGCTACAGAGGACTGTGTCTGTAGTAGTGTAGTATAGGACTCTCGGCTAGATGTAGGTCGGATCTGTGTCTGTTTGTGTACGAGAAGAGTAATCAGTACAGAGCTGCAGAGGACTGTGTCTATAGTAGTGTAGTATAGGACTCTCGGCTAGATGTAGGTCGGATCTGTCTGTTTGTGTACGAGAAGAGTAATCAGTACAGAGCTACAGAGGACTGTGTCTATAGTAGTGTAGTATAGGACTCTCGGCTAGATGTAGGTCGGATCTGTCTGTTTGTGTACGAGAAGAGTAATCAGTACAGAGCTGCAGAGGACAGTGTCTATAGTAGTGTAGTATAGGACTCTCGGCTAGATGTAGGTCGGATCTGTGTCTGTTTGTGTACGAGAAGAGTAATCAGTACAGAGCTGCAGAGGACTGTGTCTATAGTAGTGTAGTATAGGACTCTCGGCTAGATGTAGGTCGGATCTGTGTCTGTTTGTGTACGAGAAGAGTAATCAGTACAGAGCTGCAGAGGACTGTGTCTATAGTAGTGTAGTATAGGACTCTCGGCTAGATGTAGGTCGGATCTGTGTCTGTTTGTGTACGAGAAGAGTAATCAGTACAGAGCTGCAGAGGACTGTGTCTATAGTAGTGTAGTATAGGACTCTCGGCTAGATGTAGGTCGGATCTGTGTCTGTTTGTGTACGAGAAGAGTAATCAGTACAGAGCTGCAGAGGACTGTGTCTATAGTAGTGTAGTATAGGACTCTCGGCTAGATGTAGGTCGGATCTGTGTCTGTTTGTGTACGAGAAGAGTAATCAGTACAGAGCTGCAGAGGACTGTGTCTATAGTAGTGTAGTATAGGACTCTCGGGTAGATGTAGGTCGGATCTGTGTCTGTTTGTGTACGAGAAGAGTAATCAGTACAGAGCTGCAGAGGACTGTGTCTATAGTAGTGTAGTATAGGACTCTCGGCTAGATGTAGGTCGGATCTGTGTCTGTTTGTGTACGAGAAGAGTAATCAGTACAGAGCTGCAGAGGACTGTGTCTATAGTAGTGTAGTATAGGACTCTCGGCTAGATGTAGGTCGGTATCCGTTTGTGTATGTTATGACATAGTTAATAAGGTATAAAACAAGTGGAATACACGTTCGTAACTTTGTATTTGCTCAATGAAATTACGCAACATTACCTACATATCCGTAACGTGGACCGGTTTGACTAGTGATGGGAAAAGATAAATATTAATTTCAAAAAGAGGTTGTTTCGACACTTTTTATGTTAATTTTTTTGGTAATATTTATGTCATTAATTATTTGAAATTTTATCATAAAAAGTCTACTTAAGTGGCTTTTATAAAATACAACACGAATAATAACATTCATTTACTTGTACTTTTTGTGAATTTTACGCATTTTTTGTGACTAAATTAAAACAACATTTTTTATTACTGTACCTACCTCTGATTTATGGGTACTTATGGCCAAAGGGGCCTCCTTGCGGGCGAGGTAGTGTATGGTGGTCAGACCGAAACCCGGTGTAGATTTCAGATGTCGTATCTATGCGAAGATTTCTGCATATGTCGTAACCGCGATTCAGGATCTCGCGCGTTATTATTGGTCGCCACACACTCCCCTTCGGACTACCTATACCCACACCTGCTAATATTACAAAGTCGAGTTAAGTGATGATTTTAACGTTGTAGGTAATCTTTAGATCTTTTGAACCGTAAAATTCTTTTACTGATTGAACTCCGTAAGCGCAAGGTAACATTTTGCACGCAGATGTGTATCGCGTGACAATGCAATAATATGACAAAATGGCGCTGATCTGATGGAGTCGGAAGGTGGTCATAGGAACTCCTGTGCTTTGTATTAGTTTTTACTTTTTTGTCACGCACCATCCGGCTATGGAATGAGCTCCCCTCTTCGGTATTCCCAGAGCGCTATGACTTGTCCTTCTTCAAACGAGGCTTGAGGAGGGTCCTTAAAGTTAGGTCGTAGGTAGGTAGGACCCCTCAATATCCCCTGACATTGCAGAGGTTCATGAGCGACGGTAACCACTTACGATCAGGTGACCCGTTGGCTCGTCTGCCTACATGGCAACAAAAAATAAAAAAAATAAAAAATTGGCTAGCACTCTACTGCTACATGATACGATCGATCTTATAAGTTTGAAAATATTTAAAATTTTCTTTAAAATAAATTATTTTATCGATAGTGTCCCATCACTATTGCAACGTAATGAAGCAAAACCACTTTCACCCGTCGACATATTTCCTACATTTCATGTTACTAGCCATGTACTTACGATGTTAAAGCTATTAATACCTCCTTTGAAGTTGGGCAATTTTGCTAATAAAAGAATTTATGTCATGTAATCTACATAAACAAATAAATAAAATTGGAGTGCCTGTTTGATTTTTTTTTTGTTCCCGGGATATTTTTAAAATAAAAGTAGATAAGTTACTTAGCTATCTGCCAGTAAAAGACCCGTCCAAATCGGTCCAGCCATTTCGGAGATTTGCCGCAACAGACAGACAGACAGAAAGACCGTAAGACAGACAGACAAAAAAAATTAAAATATATATTTCGGTATGTGTACTATTAACCTAGTCTATTAACCTATTAACCAAGTCGTGGTGGCCGAGTGGTTGAAGCGCTTGCCTTCCGTACGGGAGGTCCCGGGTTCAAAACCGGCCGGCTTGTACCTCTAAATCTTAATATGAATAAGATTTATGTGCAATTTTTCACAACACCACTGGCTAAAAACGGTGAAGGAAAACATCGTGAGGAAACCTGCATATCGGAAAAGGGTTCTAAAAAATCCTTTGAAAATATGTGAAGTCCCCAATCCGCATTAGGCAAGCGTGGTGGACTATGCCTAACCCCTCTTCGGAGAAGACCTTAGCTCAGCAGTGGGCAGTAATGGGTTGTTACAGTACTATTAACCATTCATATGCATGTCGTAGAAAGTGGTTATTTTAATATTACAAACAGATACTGGGAGCGGCGCGACGGGAAAGAGTGCCGAGCGCGTAACGCGTCGCGCCGTCCCTCCAAACTCCGTGCTGGGTTCTGGCCTCAGCCGGGGTGCGGACGCTGAGTGTGAGCGGTTGGAGGTTTTAGTGCGGTTCAACTCCCACATACGGGCGGGGATCCGGTGATTTCCTCCAACTAAACAAAAAAAAGGACCAACATAAAAAATACAGTCGAATTGATAAGCTACTCATTTAGGTAAATCGGGGACAAACATCCATATTTTTGTAATATCAATGGGACCTTTCATTTGAAACAAAAATTATCTGAATCTCACCAAAACTTATTATGAGTACTTATTATGAGTACGTACACTTAATAATCTTCTCTTTTTGTAATGTCGGTCAAAAAACAGTTAAATGTGTTTCGGGTTACGTCTCGACAGATAAATAAGTCTAAAGGCTACATAATCGTAAGTGATGCTGAACCTCTGCAATGTCAGGGCAATGAGGGGCCGTTAGCTGTCACCTAATTTTATTTATCTGTTTTAAATAGTACAAGTTACAGATTATTCTTACAAAAATGAAATCACCACAATTTTGGAATAAGACTTTTTTATGCGACGCAAACGAAATTGTACCAAAAGATGTATTTAAAGTATTTTGTTTCTACGTAAATATTATCCAACAAAATCCAAACTGCAAACCAGCAATGAAAATATTTTTTTTATAACATTAAAATTTTTATCAAACTCAATTTAACGCCATCTGTTATTAAATTTCGTAACTAATTTAAACACTGCCATCTGTTGTTGGAAAATAGAACTAAACAACGACATCTATTGATCGTCTAAGTAACTATTTTAATCAGCGCCATCTGTTGTCGAGTAGTAGGACTATTTCGAACAGCGACATCTATTGTTGAATTTGTGTACTATTTTAAGCAGCGCCATCTAGCGGTGAAAAGGAGAACTTTTGTTTTGGAAATTGTAACATTTGTAAATTTTAAAGCCTTATTCATGTTTAACTAAAGGATTCTTTCTTTTATTCTGCTGTTTTTAAAATATTATATTAGTAGACTGAATACATTACGTGATATGATATTGAAATTTGTTGAATACCTATCAGCGCCATCTGTTAGTAGTACAATAAACTATTTTGCTTAGCAACAAAAATTATTACTTTTACCGTAATTAATTAAGTTTTACCATTAAAAACTAATCATAATTAAATCTATACATCGTGAGTTGACAAACAACAGTGCTTTATACTAATTAATTGAAAGATTATTATCATTACGGCACTTTTAGTCATCACGTTTAAATTCCAATGGGCAAGTCCACTTTCTATTTCGCGCCAAAAAATTCGCCATTAAATTTTTGTTCATTTTCAACTTTCAAGAATCATTATTCAAAATTTTTATTTAAGTAGTAATATAACTAACAAGATAGACATATCGAGTTTGATACAAATGGATTCACACCTGCCCCTCGATTGGGATATGTGGAAGTAGAACCGCACTAAATCTTAAGGAGTAATGTTACTGTACTGTAACAAGTAGTAATAACCCATTACTGCCCACTGCTGAGCTCAGGTCTCCTCCGAAGAGGGGTTAGGCATAGTCCACCACGCGACCACAATGAAGATTGGGGACTTCACATATCTTTGAAGGATTTTTTAGTATCCTATCACGAGCAATGTTAATTAATCACTTATTATCAGACGAACCTTCCTCTTGTATACCAATTCTTTTAAAATTAAACTTTCATTCAACTTTTAACAATTTAAAAACTTTTCGCCGAACGACAAAGAAGATTTAAAACCATACATTTTCGTAGACGGGTCATTCCACAAACTTGTTCTTTAAGTATCAAAAGTATTTTATAAATATGTAACTAAATCTATTTTTAATTATTAATTAACTTTTATTAGTTCTAGATTACTTGACACCACAAGAAAAAATATCGTAATTTTTTTTGTAAGGCTTGTACTGGTTGGACCGATTTAGATGAATCTACTTCATTAAATAAGTGTTATTGTCTTATTATATTGAATTTAATTAAATGTTTAAGAATCTGACGAGTAATTTATAGCTATTTAAATTGCCATGTAGGCAGACGAGCCAACGGGTCACCTGATCGTAAGTGGTTACCGTCGCTCATGAACCTCTGCAAGGTCAGGGGACACTGCACTATCTACGGCCTACCTTTCAAGGACTTCAAGCTGGATTTTCAATAAGGTCCAGTAAAAGTAATAATTTTTAAATGCTTTTCGCTACTGGGTGAACCGATTTCGATGATCATTTTTCCTTAGAAAGCAGATACCTTGGACTTTATCTCACATAAATTTGATAAAGATCTGACTGGTAGTTTTTGTGCTATTCTTGAGAAATGGAAGTCGGTCGTTTTCATTTTTGTAATAAAAATATTAAAATATATTATTTTTGCATTACAGTTTTAACATAATGTCGAAAATAAACTATTGCTACATAATGTATTTGTTTGCAAAAGTATAAAGTATAATTACAAATAAAATGTAGCATAAATAATTGTTTCGCAATTTTGTTATTTTCAAGGTCTTAATTTATTTATTGTTAATTTGGGAAACCAATAAACAGTACTATTTTACACATAATATAAATTACACATTTATTCAAAGAAAACGATATTTTTGGAGGAACAATACAAACTTTTATTTTAATCAACATATATCATTTATTAAAAAAGTAGCTGATTCTTGTAACTTCGTCTGCGTCACAACGGGGTTCATGCAGCACTGTTAGATTTCAATAAGACCTACAAACCCGTAGTACATCATTTTGTTCTATAATCAATAGTATTCGCAGCGCACGCGATGTAAGAAAGTTTTTGGGTATTTTTTTCACACTTTGACTATTATTGCAGTTTTAGTATGGATCTCTATTTTTCCTAAATAAAATCTAGCCTTATATTACTCGTGGATAATGTAGCTTTCGAATGATAAAACAATTTTTAAAAACGGACCAGCATTTTCGGAGCCAATTCGAAACAAAAAACAAACCATTCCTCTATATAATATTATTATTGAAAACCTCGCTAAATGTCCAGTCTATAATATTTACTGATCTTTGTCGAACCTACATTATTGCACAAGGAACGTATGCCGCACATTTTTTTAACAACTACAGTAGTGGGTAGACGTGAACGAAACAAACAACGTGTGAAAAAACTATTAAATCGGTAAGTCATTTATTATTTAAAGTTTAAGGAAAACTTAACCGATTTTGAAAACAAAAATATATGTATATTATAATCGATATTATGAACCCATCAGGTCCTCACGATACAGGCTAGGCCGAGTGTTAGGGCCACTGGTTACTTTCTCTATAATAAGTGTGTAAACAATAAATAAATAAATAAATTTGATGTTTTTATATTGTGGTATCAGTTAAGGTTAGATTATCAGAAGTTTGTGAGTGTTAACTTACGATCGGGAGGTTAGCTCGTCTATTTGGCAATTTATTTATTTCTAACTTAAATTTCTTTGACAATAAAATAAACTTTAAATTAGTTAAACATATTTATTTTTAAAATAATAGTGACAAATAAAATCTTAAAGAAAATCATGAATATTGTTAAATAAAAAATTGTTTTAAATTTTAAATGTTTACATTAGGTACGTTAGAATAAGCTAGAAGTCTTAGATTTTTTTTCGTGCAAAAACTATAGTAAGAAAAATATTTTAATAAAATCTTATTTAACGAATTTATGTGCTATTTTGAAAACTAGAAGACTAGAAAAGATTCAAATATTCATTCAGCCACAATTTATACAGTAAATTATACAGGGTGATTCCTTAGTGAGGGTATATATTGAAGGTCATGGTAGCTGATGGTTATAAACGACCAGTAAAAATATTATTACCAAAGAATATGGCTTAATGCCTTAGTAATCGCAACTTAAAAATATCTAAAATTCTTGCAAAATGATGATTTTTCGACAGCTGATGAGTGTGGCGGAGGTGTGGGGTGCGCGAGATCACTAGAGGTCGTTAATCAACACTCTTTTAGCCGAAATTGTTTATGTTTGAGGTAGTGTAATCGACAGAATTTAGATTTAAAAAAAAAATGTAATTTTACCTATTTTTTGTAATATTCCGTTTTAGAACAGAGTACTCATCACCCTCCTGCAATATGTACCTTCTCTAAAAAATCACCCTGTATAATATATTATTTAATTAGCCATTAGCTAGTCTGCGCAACTTCGTCTGAGTTACTTTCCATTCTTGGAATTCAAAGAACATTTAGAATTGGCCAAATTGGTCCAGGCGTTCAAAGTCTAAATACGCATACATTTAAAAAAGTTGTGAAAAATCGTTTGTGCAGTAAAGCTTATTATACAATTAGTGATTTTCTAGATGACTGCACTAAGTGGGAATGAAGCTTTCGTTTTAGGTCAAAATTGTAACAAAAAATTGTAAAATTGAGTTGAAAAGATAAAAAAACAGAAAAATAATACAATAAAAGACATGCCCGCTGAGTTTCTTGCCAGTTCTTCTCAGGACAGTGGCTATTTCTTTTGCCGAACTGGTGGTAGCCTTTTGACATCAACAAGCATGAGAATTTCATTAACGTTGAGAATAAATAATATCATTTCATTTCGTTGTTGAGTTATGCGCTTACCAATTAGGCATTTTGCGATTTATAACAAGGTTTGAAGAGAGTTCTTAAAGGCAGGCCGTAGGTAGCGGTAACCACTTACGATCAGGTGGCCCGTTAGCTCGTCTGCCTACAAGGTACCATTCCGATTTGGAATGGACTCCCGTCCGCGGTGTTCCCGGAGCGCTATGACATGTCCCTCTTTAAACGAGGTTTAAGAAAAGTCTTGTATGGGTAGGCGGTAAATAACGGCCCCTCTTTGCCCTGACATTGCAGAGGTTCATGAGCGACTGTGACCGCTTACCATTAGGTGGGCCGTATGCTCGTTTATCTACCTTGCAATAAAAAAAAAGGCAATAAAAACACCTCTTTTTTGTCGGTGGTTAAAATTAATTCATAAATTAGGCTTAATTAGGTAAACAACACAATTGGTAGGAATTTATGTAACGTGTCTAATGTATTTACAGCTGGTAACGTAAACTATATGTGTTTACTTATACAGGGGGATTAATGATGGTAAAAATTGAAGAAGGGTGATGAGTACTAATGTTCTACTGTACCAACCCATTACTGCCCACTGTTGGGCTCAGGTCTCCTCCGAAGAGGGGTTAGGCATAGTCCACCACGCTTGCCCAGTGCGGATTGGGGACTTCACATATCTTCAAAGGATTTTTAGAATCCTTTTCCGACAAGCAGGTTTCCTCACGATGTTTTCCTTCACCGTTTTTAGCCAGTGGTGTTGTGAAAAATTGCACATAAATCTTTTTAATATTTAGAGGTACAAGCCGGCCGGATTTGAACCAGCGACCTCCCGTTCGGAAGTACGCGCTTCGACCACTACCTCACCACGACCTTTTTTTTAACGTTCTAATAATGTTCTAATAACGAAAACTAATAACTAGTTGACCCGCACAACTTCGTCTGCGTCACAAACGGAAATAATATGTCCTGTAGCCTTCCTCGATAACTGAACTTTCCAAGAAAGAATTTTTGACATCAGTAGTTTCGGAGTTTATTCATTACAGCCAAACAAACAATCAAATCTTTCCTCTTTATAATATTAGTATAGAAAATAAACTGTGTTTAAATAAATTATCCTCAATTTTTGACTTCCAAAAAGATACTCAATTCGTCTGTATGTTTTTGGAACGACGTTCCTTATCGCGCGTTGTGAAAAGGGGCTAGACGGAAAAAATTCTTACGAAAAGTTGTCACGACACTCTTTTTGTTTTAGATGATTATCGCTAGATGGCGCTGTGATCAAAATCTTTTAAAACACGTTCCTTATCGCGCGTTACGTTAGGAAAAAAAAATATAAGATATGTTTTAATCGAAAGGAACTTCGTTCTATTCGGGTGTCCCATGACACCTCTCAAGTTTTTTTAAATGTTTGTTTCTTCATAACTTTACTTTGGGTGGACCGATTTGAATGATTCTGGTGTCAGATGAAAGGAATTGTGGGGTCCCAATTAAGACTGAACAAGTACTGTAGGATCTGTGTTTTAAAATGTGTATTTTAACGGAAAAAAAACTTGAGAGGTGTCAAGGGACACCCGGATGGAATGAAGTTCCTTTCGATTAATTAGTGAGGGAATTGAAATAAAATTTTAATTGGTTAGTTATTTTAATTAGTTAGTTTATTTAAACTAACTAGTTATTTAAATTACGTTAGTTAACGTTAATAATAAGTAATTAACGTTAGTTTAAACTAACTAATTATTATATTTAGATCACAGCGCCATAATCTGGCATTAATCATATAAAACAAAATAAGGAATTGTTTTAAAAGATTTTAATTACAGCGCCATCTAGCGAAAATCATATAAAACAAAAAAGTGTCGTGACAACTTTTTCATAAGAATTTCCGTCTAGCCCCCTTTCGATATCGCGCGATAAGGAACTTCGTTCCAAAAGTTCATAATTTGCATTGCGTTTTTGCGTGTAATTCATTTATATATGTACCGATTACGATATTTCTTTTTTGATAAGAACACTTTGGAAATCTTCTACTATATAAAAATAAGTCCGGTTTTCCTCCCTGACGCTATAACTCAAGAACGCCTGGACCGATTTGGCCAATTCTTTTTTTTAAATGTTCGTTGTAGTTCAAGGATGGTTTGTACAGCAAAATTAGTTCGAATACGTGCCGGAAAAATGATATTTTCAATTTTTAAGACGATTTTAAAGCAACGCCATCTATGAGAATTATATCGAATTACGTATAGAAGCACTTTTTCGACATAAATAATTTAAATTTGATTATGTCATTGCATTGTGGGCGACGTAGTGATTTTCGATTGTACTAGATGGCGTTAGGCATTTTCTGCTTAAAATTGTTTAATTAATTCGTTTCAGAGATTAGCAAGACAAATAAATAAATGTATTTATTAAACTTAAGTGGGATGTAGGAACTAGCTAATTTTAAGAGCTCGAACCAGCGCGCGGTAGTATAAATACACAAGAATACTCCGTTCTCTTTCTAAATCTTAGCGTGGAGAGAGGTGGACAGGTGGTGCTTCTGAGTCTGTCGGTAGAGTTGTATCCAGCTTAAAAGAACTCACTGTGTGTACTTTTTTAAAATGCTGAAAATCGCGGCGCTGCACCTGAGATATGTGGTACTTAAACCGCACTAAAACCTCTAATCGCTCACACTTAGCGTCCGAATCCTGGCTGAACCAGACACCAGCACGGGGTAATGCAGGACGGCGCGACGTTTTACGCACTACGGCACAAATTTTCCATCGCGCCGCCCCCGAACACCGAACCGGCAGCCACCGGTGATACAGCCACCGGCTCTCACGATCAGCGGGCATTCTGAAGCGGGACCGCGTCTCACCCTTCCACGGGATGCTGGGTCATACCAGAGTGGATCGGAGAGTGCGGTCTTCCAACCCATGGTTGCCTTAACGCAAGGTGCGTGCTAAGCGAGACACGACACCTTCTTGGAACCCCGCACGCTGGGTAGCGTTTAGAACCCGAATCTCTTACAGAGGCAAATTCCGAGCGAAATTTCAGTTCCAGTGCCGTGATCGATGACGGCGGATTCCTGCGTGGAGAAAATAACTCAGTTTCACACGCTCTGCCGCTCTCTTTCGAGATGGTGGACTCGCAGAAGTCGAGCCGGTCGATGCCAGACCCGTAGAACCATAGGGCCTGGGGTTTTTTAGCGCCACATCGAGACCCAACCTCCTAATTATGCCGGCAACGAGGGCCACACCCGCTGTGGCTAGACGGGCAGACTCTCTGCACTCATCCCTCTGGGCCACAACCAACGTGTCGTCTGCGTAACAAATAACGCTAAGACCCGAGAGGAGAGCACCTCTCAGCACTCAGTCGTACCCGATATTCCAGAGGAGAGGTCGTGGACCGTCCCATGTGGAACACCGCGGACTTGAAACCGGTGCAACGTCCCATCGTACACTGTGGTACTACAACATCAGCACAATTCTTGAGTGTGAGAGCGGGCATTTTGCCGCCCAAAAGTGATAAGGTTGTAACGAATGCACTCTTTCCGAAATTGAGAGGAATTAAAAAATCACACGTCGTTATGCAAGATGACACATTATTCTGTGATATTTCTGAACTCTCTATCAGCAAGTGTACTTCCAGTGCATACCATCAAGCTGAAGGTCGGTGTCCCAATTATGCTTCTTCTGAATCTATCCCCGAAGTTGTGTAACTGCTGCCTTAAAGTCATCTCAACTTGCCTGCTGCCTTAAAGTCAGACACACTATTGAGGCGGAAATTCTTTCGGGTTGAGGTTTTCGCGACGGGAAAGAGTGCTGTAGTACGTAACGCGTCGCCCCGCTCCGCATAATCACGTGCTGGGTTCTGTCTTCAGCTGTGCTTCAGACCCTCAGTGTAGCGGTTGGAGGTTTTAGTGCGGTTCAACTTCCACATATTCTTCAACTAAAAAAAAACGGGATGAGGATTAGGCGAGGCTTTATTTACATCATGCATTCTTCTCATACCTCATAACTTTCTGTTCAAATTCAAGAGTGTACAGTTTCCCCGTTAGTGTTTGCTTCGCAGTGATTAGAAGCGTCCTAATGAGATCTTTGCGTAGAAGCTGAATGTCAAGGTCTGATGATGGAGCTGGAAGGTGGCTATGGGAACTCTGTCAATAAGCAAGATAACTTCATCGCGTTTAGACTCTAATGAAGCATCTTTATGAGTTCTTTGCGTAGAGGATAAATGTCAAGGTCCGATGATGGAGCAGGAAGGTGGCGCTGGGAACTCCATCATTAAGCAAGATAACCTCATCGTGTTTAGGCTCTAATGAAGCGTCTTGATGATTTCTTTGCGTATAAGATGAATGTCAAGGTCTGATGATGGAGCTGGAAGGTGGCCACTGTCTGTTTGTTCTGGCTAATCTCTGGAATGGCTAGACCGATTCGGACGGGCTGACTTTCAATGGCTGATAGTTTATGTTATAAGGAGTAACTTAGGCTATATTTATTTTAGAAATTGTTGTTTTTTTTAATTATCGATGAACTTCAAGGATGGTATTTACAGCGAGAAAAAATCGAATAGTTGACATCTAATTGAGATTGGCGCAGACGAAGTTGCGCGGGGCAGCTAGTGATCTCATAGTTATTAATTTGATAAAGATCTGACTCGTAGTTTTTGTGCTATGCTTGAGAACTCGGTCATTTTCATTTTTGTAACAAAAATATACTATGTTTCATTAACTAAAAAGGTATACATATTCTTTAGTTATAATATACAGGGTGGATCTGTAACTTTGGACAATCTGACGTGGGGTGAATGATCTGTCGCAATACAACATAACACCATTTTTATTTTTTGAATCGGTTAAACTATTTTTTTTTGACATTGTATGGAAAACGTACGACTATCGTTGCGGACTTCCATACTATGATGATTTTTTTTAATCCTAAAATAAACTTGGTACTAAGTTGTATTTCGACAAGTCTTTCACCCCACGTCAGATTGTCCAAAGTTACAGATCCACCCTGTAGTTAGGTATTGGTCGTAAATGACCATCAACTATCATGGCCTTCAATATGTACCATCATTAACCAAACACCCTGTATAAACGTGCGATCTTTGAATAAGTTAAATAAATTATTATTTATATAGAGGCAAATAACTTTAATTATTATTTACACATGTGTTTTAAACAAAAATTTGATAATTATGTAATAATTTTGGATGTTATGGCTTCTTGAAATTTTTCATAAATTTAATACAAATCATTTTAGAAAAAATAACTGTAATTTTTTGGAACGAAGTTCCTTATCGCGCGTTATCGAAAGGGGGCTAGACGGAAAAAATTCTTACGAAAAGTTGTCACGACACTTTTTGTTTTAGATGATTATCGCTAAATGGCGCTGTGATTAAAATCTTTTAAAACACGTTCCTTATTTATTTTAGATAATTATCGCTAGATGGCGCTGTGATCAAAATCTTTTAAAACAAGTTCCTGATCGCGCGTAAAAAAAAATTAGGAAAAAAAAAATATCTTTTAATCGAAAGGAACTTCGTTCCATCCGGATGTCCCTTGGCACCTCTCAAGTTTTTTTTATATGTTATTTTACGTTATTAAATGTCCAAAACTGAAAGTTGAATTTACGCGAAGGTTATGTTAACCTTCAATTTTACCAAGTAAACAGTTTTTTTTAAGTTTCAAACCCAAATCAACAAAAGAATTTACAACAAAAGTAAAACAAGGTTTAAGAAAAGTCCTGTATAGTAGGTTATAGATAAGGGTCCCTCATTGTCCTGACATTGTAGAGGTTCATGAGCGACGGTGACCGCTTACCATCAGGTGGACTGTAAGTTCTTTTGTCTGTCTCGTAATTAGGTATAAATTAATTTTAAAGCAAACTTTAAATAAGGGGTGGACCATATAAAGTTTGCATTTTCCAAAAGTTCGACTGTCATGTTGGCTGTGTGGCATGTTGCGCCATCCTGTTGAAACCAAATGTCGTCCATGTCATACTCTTCAAATTTTGGAAACAAAAATTCGTTGAGCATGGCACGGTAACGCTCGCCATTGACCGTAACGGCGGCTCCTTGCTCATTTTCCTATGATGCCACCGGACCAAAACCCACACCAAACAGGTAACTCTTTGTGGGTGCATTGGCTTCTCAATGGTGACGTGTGGATTTTCCGACCTCCAGATGCGACAATTTTGCTTATTGACATAGCCTCCGAGGTGAAAATGGGCTTCATTTGAAAAGACGATTTTTCGGTAAAAATGCACGTCTTCGGCCAAACGATCTTCTGCCCATTGGGGGAACCGAAAACGTCCCATTTCGTAAATGTCAAACCTTTAACTAAATTATGAACACAAATTGAATGACATTTGAGCTGTCATTCTCTAAATAAACAGTAGTTCAAAATGCAAACGTTAGATTGGCCGACCCTTACAAGATTTTAAGATCCTGAACATCATGTGTCAGTAAAGTGCTAGGCAAGACAAGTGTTAAATGTCGGTATCCCCGACATTGCAGAGGTTCATGAGCGACGGTAGCCACTTACGATCAGGTGGCCCGTTGACTCGTCTGCCTACATGGCAATAAAAAAAAAGTAATACGAGCCCAAATACGACAGATTTGCTTATTTAGTACAGGAGTTCCTATGACCTTCCGAATCCATCATCAGATCAGCGCCATTTTGTCATATTAGCATTTGTCACACGATATACATCTACGTGCTAAATGTCAGCCAAGGAAACCGGGAAGTTTGTTAATTTAGCTTTCAACCACCCGAACTTACATAGTTACGTCCAGTGCAAGTTAATATAAAGTTTGTAAAAAGAATATTATGTTTTTTTACTTAAAGACTTCTTTTTGTATCAACACAACTAGAACACATTTCGTTATAATATATGCATAATTATTGCAATAGTTCAATAAACTCTAGATAATACTATTATTTATAGATTGTCACATATTATCACAATATTATTCATTCATAATAAACATTACATCGTAGTAAATTGTATAAAACAAAGTCGCTTCCCTGTTTCATATCGCTACACATTATAAAATATTGTCGCTATCCGCCTGTCCTTATGTATACCTAGAGGGAAATTAAGCGTTATATCCGGCCGGCTTGTACCTCTAAATCTAAATGTGAAAAAAGATTTATGAGCAATTTTTCACAACACCACTGGCTAAAAACGGTGAAGGAAAACATCGTGATGAAACCAGCATGTCGGAAAAGGGTTCTAAAAATCCTTTGAAGATATGTAAGTCCCCAATCCGCTCTAGGCAAGCGTGGTGGACTATGCCTAATCCCTCTTCTGAGGAGACCTGTTGGGCAGTCGGCAGTAATGGGTTGTTACAGGAAGCATTATATTATCAAGGATATTAATGTAGAAGTAAAAAACTTTTTATTTTACTCCAATCGGACATTTCGTTGAGAAATTATCACGAGTATAAAACGCTGTCCGCTACAAAAAATATCGCGACGACATCACGACTGTTTAAGCCCCTTTGTGACGCAGACTGCGTGGGTCATCTAATTGTTTATACTTAAATCTTTAAATTATGATATTACACCTAACATGAGGAAGGCTTTAAATAATAATAAAAAATTATAATTGTAATAAAATTTTATTTTTTAAGAGAAGAGAGAGAGAGAGAGAGAGACGTTTTAAACTAACTTAAATAATATATATATAAATAACTTAAATAAAATATTTTGATCACAGCGCCATCTAGCATTAATCATATAAAACAAAAAAGTGTCGTGACAACTTTTTATTAGAATTTCCGTCTAGCCCCCTTTCGATAACGTGCAATAAGGAACCTCGTTCCAAAAATCATAAGAATGTTTTGAAAAATGAATGCTTTTTTGGTGCAGGAAATTTTTGTGAAGCAATCGAAATTGTGATTTGTGTTGCACATTATAGAAATAATTATAGGTTACATTCTAAGAAATTCACATTAAATTAATGATGTTATTACTACGTCATTTCAATTAAAAAACAATTATATTTTAATGAGCGGAAATTGCTGGATTGCGTAAATAGGAATTTTTGGATAGGTTAGTTTAACATAGTAACAATAGCTACAAGCTTTATATTAACTAGCTCTGGATGTACCTATGTAAGTTCGGGTGGAATCTAGCGAGTTGAATTTGACAAACTTCTCGGTGTCCGATTGAGCTGACATTTTGCACGCAGATGTATATCGCGTGATATTGCTTGTTCTTAAAGACTTGTTGTTTTTGATTCAAAAAAAAAACAATACAATTAAGTGTTAAAATATGAATAAATAACTTAGTAGCTATTCGAAAAACAATGAAGTTCCATTTTCAAAAATCATTTAAAATCACCCGTCAGATCTTATTTACATTGATATGAGGTTATAAAAGTATTACACTTCAAACAAAAAAGTATCATCGAAATCGGTTCAATCATAAAAAGAAACATAATAAAATAATAAATGACTATAAAATACTCAATCTTATATTACTAGACAGGTCTCCACAATATAAAAACCATGATAATATTTTTATTACAAAAATGAAAACGACCGATTTCCATTTCTCAAGCATAGCCAAGAAACTACCAGTCAGATCTTTATCACCTTTCATCTGACATCAGAATCATTCAAATCGGTCCACCCAAACTAAAGTTATAAAGGAACAAACATTAAAAAAAAACTTGAGAGGTGTCAAGGGACACCCGGATGGAACGAAATTCCTTTCGGTTAATTAGTGAGGGAATTGTAATGAAAGAGAGAGAGAGACAGATGTTTTAAACTAACTAATAAAATATTGTGATCACAGCGCCATCTAGCATTAATCATATAAAACAAAATAAGGAATTGTTTTATAAAATATTTTGATCACAGCGCCATCTAGCGATAATCATCTAAAACAACTTTTTGTAAGATTTTTTTCCGTCTAACCCCCTTTCGATAACGCGCGATAAGGAACTTCGTTCCAAAAAACAGACGAATTGAGCACCTCCTTCTTTTTGGAAGTCAGTCAAAAAGAAGAGAATCAGTGCCAAACAAAATAAAGTTGAATAACTTTAGAAATCAGGTAAATACAGCCGAATTTTCGGAAAACGAAATTATTTAAAACCAGTTTCTCCTTGCACCACAGTAAAAGTATGTCAAGGGCGTCATAACGATATAAAATGATTCCCGCACTGTCCTTACATAATTAAGGTACGACAGATCCTTAAAAGTATGTCATTACATTAATTGATACATTCAGGGTCACAAAATTATTGTGCAGAAGAAAATTATCTTACAATTCGGTTTGTGATTCTGGACACAAAATATTAAGTCGTGTGTCGTCATCAGCCTATAGACGTCCACTGCTGGACATAGGTCTCCCCCAAACCTCGCCACAATGACCGGTCCTGCGCTGTCTGTATCCAGTGAATTCCCCTGACCAGGTCGTCGGTCCATCTAGAGTGAGGTCTGGTCACTGCAGCTACCGGTGCGTGGTCGCCACTCCAGAACTTTTCGGCCTGTGCATTGCCACCGGCTTGTACCTCTAAATCTTAATGTGAAAAAGATTTATGTGTATTTTTTCACAACACTACTGGCTAAAAACGGTGAAGGAAAACATCGTGAGGAAACCTGCATATCGGAAAAGGAGTCTAAAAATTCTTTGAAGATATGTGAAGTCCCCAATCCGCATTGAGCAAGCGTGGTGAACTTTGCCTACTCTTCTGAGGAGACCTGAGCCCAACAGTGGGCAGTAATGAATTGTTACATTACAGTATGTTATTTATGAGTGTCATGGGCTATAATAAATCTAAAAATAAATGTAATAAATAGTAAAAACCTCCATTTTTGGCGCATCAAAGTTACGTGGTCATCTAGTTACATATAAATCTTCACAGTTTAATTTCTAAAGGTGTAAAACTGACAAATTTAATTGATAACAATACCTAATTATTATCTCATGAATATGAATGAACAATATTACATATCTAATACGAAATATCTCACGATTGTCAGCTCATAATATGTGAATAGTGAATGTATCTTATTGTTGTTGTATGCAACGCTTATATGCATAGCTATCTGACCTGCGCAACTGAGCCACAAAGATTTTACGTATTGAATTTTTAATAAGAATCCATATCTTTTGGAACGAAGTTCCTTATCGCGCGTTATCGAAAGGGGGTTAGACGGAAAAAAATCTTACAAAAAGTTGTTTTAGATGATTATCGCTAGATGGCGCTGTGATCAAAATCTTTTAAAACACGTTCCTTATCGCGTGTGACTAGGAAAAAAAAAATTTTTAATCGAAAGGAATTTCGTTCTATTCGGGTGTCACATGTCACCTCTCAAGTTTATTTATAATAAATATAGCCTCAGTCTTTCATGATAAATGGACTATCCAATACCGAAATATGTTTTATATCAATGTCTTGTCCTTCTTCAAACGAGGCTTGAAGAAAACCCTTGAAGGCCGTAGGGAGCGCAGTGTCCCCTGACTTTGCAGAGGTCCATGAGCGACGGTAACCGCTTACGATCAGGTGAGCCATTCGCTCGTCTGCCTATTAGGCTATAAAAAAGAAAAATCGGACCAGCGGTTCCTGAGTTTTCAAACCCGTCCGAACCTCATCTTGTCAGTCAGATTTTAACAAAAAATGCAAACAAAATGTGAATGACACCGTACCTCGTTTTTAGGTATATTGACAACTTTGTAAAATTAAATTATTAAATATTGTTTATATAATCTTAATCAAAAATCCACAAAAACATGAAGTTATCATAGTTTTTGCCTTTAAAGTTTTCTTTTAGCATTAGTTATTAATATAAGATATAAATAATAAATTAAAAATCAGGAAATTACAGTCAAACATACTAATATACACAGCTAGCTTCTCTGTGGCACATTGTGACAAGTAATGTCAGTGTCAATTGCAAAGTGACATTCAATATACAGGGTGGATCTGTAACTTTGGACAATCTGACGTGGGATGAATGATCTGTTGAAATATAACTTAACACCATTTTTATTTTTTGGATCGATTAAACTTTTTTTCTGACATTGTATGGAAAACGCACGACTATCGTTGCGGACTTCCATATTTTTAAACACACATCCAAAAGTACTTGTTTGATCTTTAAAAAAGTATAAGGCCTAAGTTCAACCATCACCTTTCATCTGACAACAGAATCATTCAAATCCGTCCCCCAAACAAAAGTTAACGAGGAAAAAACATAAAAAATTAAAAACATACACACAAATTGAGTACCTCCTTTTTCGAAGTCGGTCAAAAATAACAGCCTTTTTTGTAATCGGTTAAAACAATTGTTAACTGATTATGTATGTATTTAAACTTATTCAGACACTCGCGGTTTTCTATAATACTTTCATGCATTTTCAACGGGTTCTTACCGCTTATCGAGTATGTGGAATCCAGTGCTACAACAGTCACTAAGGGTTCATGCTCAGAGAGTCTTGTAGATACAGTGAGTGTGGTGTGTCGTGATGTGAGTTCGAGTTCCAGTGGTACTACCCAAAAACGAACGAGAAAAAGGGTAGACAAATTTGTTTGCTCTTAAATCGACCCGCAGTATCCAGTCTTCTCGTGATCATGACGTTTGCAACAACAACGAGATATCGAGACAACTCAATTAATTAAATATCGTGGTAAGAACCCGTTGAAAATGCATGAAAGTAATGTATGTATTTGTTTTACAATTGTAATAACAATTAATTATTATTAATTAATTAACTATTGATGACTGTAATTATTTTTATTGACAAAGGTTAGTTGTTGTATGTGTAGAAAATGAATAATATCAATATTAATGTTTTAATTGCATTATTAATTGTATTTACACGTACAGTTTAAACGCATTTTCGAATTTTCGTGTAAGTTCTTCAAATTTGGGTAGGTATTTTGAAAATGTATCTTTTTTTAGTCTAGTTTTTTTTTTCTTTTTTTTTTAGTTGGAGAAAATCATGAACCGCACTAAAACCTCCAACAGCTCACACTCAGCGTCCGAACCCCGGCTGAGGCCAGAATCCAGCACGGGGTTATGAGGGACGGCGCGTCGCGTTATACTCACGGCACTCTTTCCCGTCGCGCCGCCCCCTTTTAGTCTAGTTAGTAAATTAATTAGTCTTTTTGGGTATTTATTTTCAAAAACATAGGATTTTTTTGTTTCTGCAAAATTATCTTAAATCACTTTTTGGAGAATTTTCTTGAATTCAAAATGATAATATAATTGGAACGAAGTTCCTTATCGCGCGTTATCAAAAGGGGGCTAGACGGAAATTCTTATGAAAAAGTTGTCACGACAGTTTTTTTGTTTTAGATGATTATCGCTAGATGGCGCTGTTCTTAAAATATTTTAAAAACAATTCCTTATTTTGTTTTATATGATTAATGCTAGATGGCGCTGTGATCAAAATATTTTATTTAAGTTATAAGAATTAGTTAGTTTAAAGTAACTAAATTTTATTACAATTCCCTCACTAATTAATCGAAAGGAACTTCGTTCCATCCGGGTCCACCTCTCAAGTTTTTATTTTTAATTAAATTTTAATTTTAAATGACATCCAGGATCTTAAAAGCTTGTATTTAAAAAGGTTACTTTAAAATAAATTATTTCTCGCTAAACCGGTATTAGTGATTTTTGTTTGAATGAAAAAATGTGTAACATTTAAAAACTTAAAACTTCTATAATTTTAATGAGTTTTTTTTTCACATTTACGTAATTGTTATTTTTAATTCAGATTGAAGTTGCAATATATTTTTTTGGATTGTATTTAAATGGTTAATTAATTGTATGTATTTGTGGACATAAGTAAGTATGATTATTAATACTGGTAACCTATGCAACCTATCCAAATCATGTTACCTATGTACGTCAATTAAAACATGTAATATACAGATGTCCCAGGAAGTATGGATAAGCGGAGGTCCAGAGATAGAGCTCCTGAGGTATCCGAACCACCCCCATGTATGTTCCGCGATTTTTCGTAATTTTCGAGTTATGTATGAGCTTTTTTCAGAATTTATTAAAATTTTCGACCCGAACAACTTTATACCTTAAACATAAATAAGTATTAGACTTCTTAAAAAAAAAATCTCTGTAACTGGATCTTCATAAATTGCACTATTATGTTTAAAATAATTAGCTTCATAATTTTGAATAAACATTTTTTACGCATGACTCAATAACGCCTGGACCAATTTGGCCATTTTAAAAGCTTTATATTAACTTACAAAGTATGTAAAGATTGAGCTGACATTTTTTACGCAGATGTATATCGCGTGACAATGCAATAACTTATCTAGTTACATCCAGTGCAAGTTAATATAAAGCTTGTAAAATTACCAAATTGGTCCAGGCGTTATTGAGTTATGCGCAAAACATTTTGCGATTAATTTTATATTATAGTTTATAGTCTACACCCTGTATATAGATATTTGTTTTTAGCGAAAATACAAATCATGCCCATATATTAATGACATATTAACATAATCATATGTAAAGCCGAGTATTAATGATTTATTAGCATTACAGAACAACGAGTCATGTGAGTACCTTGTTTATTTCTAAAGTGCAATAAACATTAAATTTATTTAATTAAAAATAAGTACTACAGTTCATATTAAACATAAATTTAGTGTAAGTAAATTTTAATATAATTATTGGAACGAAGTTCCTTATCGCGCGTTGTGAAAGGGTTCTAGACGGAAAAAATTCTTACGAAGAGTTATTATGACACTTTTTTTGTTTTAAATGATTATCGCTAGATGGCGCTGTGATCAAAATCTTTTAAAACGCGTTCCTTATCGAGCGTAAAAAAAAATAGGAAAAGAAAATATAAGATATCTTTTAATCGAAAGGAACTTCGTTCCATTCGGGTGTCCTTGACACCTCTTAAGTTTTTATTTTATTTTATAATTTTAAGTTGCATTTAATTGTATTTGTTAGCTGTAGATTTTTGTTCAATAAATAATCTTATGTAATTTTTCCATTCGACTTGTCCCACATGAGTATCCACACAATGGGATTTAGAGCGAATAGTAACGGTAGACTACGCTGTTTAAATACTAATTTTGTTAGTTAGCACTGTCTTTATCTCGGTGAACTGATTTTGATGAGTCTTATTAAATCAGTCATGATTTTAGAGAATTTTGCTGAAAGGAATCATTCCTTTAAATTTGTAAAGAAACAAAACTGCAGTCATAGATTAAAATAAAAATTCTCGGTACATCCGGGAATCGAATCTGCATTTAGTGATAGATAATATTAATTACTTTAATGTTCCATTAAATATAATAGTAAAATACTTGTCAAACAAATTAGTATAAATCTTTACATAAAAATAAAATTGGAGTGTCTGTTTGTAATAAACTTATTCAGACATTCGCGGTTTTCTATAATACTTTCATGCATTTTCAACGGGTTCTAACCACGATAATTAATTAATTGAGTTGTCTCGATATCTGTTTGTAATGTTAAAAAAACCACTTTCTACTACATGCATATGAATGTATACAGGGTGATTTGTTAGAGAGGGTACATATTGCAGGAGGGTGATGAGTACTCTGTTCTAATACGGAATATTACAAAAAATAGGTAAAATTATTTCTTTTCTTTTTTTTTTAAATCTAAATTCGACTGGATAGCCGTTGGACCTTCCGGGCCCACTTTACGGAGCTCGTCCCCCGACTGATGAGGACGGCCGGCGCTCTGAGCCCGCAGCTTCCGAATCTCGGGGGACCAAACCGTGTCGTGCGCCGCCTCTACGCGGGGGTGGTGCGTTCGATGGCCCTGTACGGCGCGCCCGTTTGGGCCGGACCGGGAAACCGGACAGCAACTGTTGTCCGGCTCCTGTACCGGCCGCAGCGCGTCGTAGCTATCAGGGTCATCCGCGGATACCGCACCGTCTCCTTTGAGGCGGCGTGCGTGCTGGCGGGGACGCCACCTTGGGATCTGGAGGCGGAGGCGCTCGCCGACGACTATCGTTGGCGCTGCGACCTCCGTGCTCTGGGTGTTGTGCGTCCCCTCAGAGCCGCGGTACGGGACCGGAAGGCCCAATCTCGACGGTCCGTGCTGGAGGCGTGGTCAAGACGCTTGGCCAACCCCGTCTAAGGACCGTCGAGGCGATTCGCCCTGTCCTGGAGGACTGGGTGAGTCGTGGCGAGGGACGTCTCACCTTTCGTCTGGTGCAGGTGCTGACCGGGCATGGCTGCTTCGGGAAGTACCTGCACCGGATACAGGTCGAGCCGACGACGAGGTGCCATCATTGCACAAGCGACCTGGACACGGCAGAGCATACGCTCGCTGTCTGTCCCGCATGGGAGGAGCAGCGCCGTGTCCTGGTCGCACAAGTAGGGCGGGACTTGTCGTTGCCGGGCGTCGTGGCATCGATGCTCGACGACGACGAGTCCTGGAAAGCTATGCTCGACTTCTGCGAGTCCACCATCTCGCAGAAGGAGGCGGCGGGGCGGGAGAGGGAGAGCTCTTCCCTCCCCGGCCAACCCCGTCGCCGCCGACGTCGAGCGGGGGGTCGGCCTCGTTGTCCCGGGATCTGGCCCCCTAAGAGTACCGGGTCCGGGCTGGCCCTAGGCCGACCTGGGCCGAGGGAGACCCTACATCACACGGCCCCATCTTGGCGGGCCTTAATTGACCCGTCCACCGAGTGAGCCGGTGGTCGTTTCACCGACGGCTGCCGGTTCGACGTCCGGGGGTGACGGGGCGATACGTAAGCGACAATCGCGAACGCGTCCTGTCACTCCTACTACATCGGATGTCGAGCGTGAGAGGCGGGAGGTTTTGGTGCGGTTCGACACCCACATACCCCACTCGCGGGGCGAGTGGAAGTCCGGCGATTTCCTCCCGTCCAAAAAAAAAAATCTAAATTCGACAAAACTACCTCAAACATAAACAATTTCGGGTTAAAGAGTGTTGACTAATGACCTCTAGTGATCTCGCGCACCCCACACCTCCGCCACACCCATCAGCTGTCGAAAAACCATCATTTTGCAAGAATTTTATATATTTTTAAGTTGCGATTACTAAGGCATTAAGCCATATTCTTTGGTAATAATATTTTTACTGGTCGTATATAACCATCAGCTACCATGACTTTCAATATGTACCCTCACTAGGAAATCACCCTGTATATGGTACACAACCCAAAATATACATTTTTTTTTTGTCTATCTGTTCCGGGTAATCATAATTAATTAAGCTATCAAACAACTGATATTTACAAAATGCATTGTAAAACATTTTCTAGAATAGCACAAAAACTACCTGTCAGATCTTTGATAAATGTTTATAAATGTGTACGAATTTAATTTCCAAAATATCACCTGTCAAAAAATATCCAAGGTTTTTCTACTGCAAAAATTTACATACAAAAAATCTTGAATCTTGTTTTAAAAGTGCATTTCTAAATATAGCTCAAAAACAGCTTTGTCAGATCTTTGAAAAAGTCATAGTATTGCAGTATGGATGACGAATCCATACAAATAATAAATTTGGTGTCTCTACGAAAATAAAATAACAGAATTTTACTACATCTATACTAATAAATTTCTTTAGACACTCGCGGTTATTTACATTACTTCCATTATTACTAAACGGGTAAAAATTAAAAATAATTAATCGTGGTAAGAACCCGTTTAGTAATAATGTAAGTGACATCTATACTAATATTATAAAGCTGAAGAGTTTGTTTGTTTGTTTGAACGCGCTAATCTCAGGAACTACTGGTCCGATTTCAAAAATTCTTTCAGTGTTGAATAGTCCATTTATCGAGGAAGGTTATATTTTATTTTCAAAACAAATAAGGATCCGTATGAAAATAACGAATATGTAACAAAAGGTGAAAAATCGAAAACCAATTTATGCGTACACTTCAAAAACTATTGACAATAGAACAAATTGATGTACTACGGGTTTTTAGGTCTTATTAAGACAAACAAAAAAAATTGCGACAGCATATATCTAACTATCATAGTTTAGTCACAATAACCGCTTTTGTGTTAATAAAAATAATATTTCGTTTAGAAGTTATCACGAGTATAAAACGCAATGAATATGTGGGTGCACAGCGGACCGCACGGGTCAGCTAGTTTATAATATAAAATTAATCGTAAGCTCATAACTCAATAACGCCTGGATCAATTCGGTAAATACTTTTTTCTTTATATTCTTCTCCTTTTCGTGTTGGTAATTTGTGGATTATCTGGTTCGATTTTAACGTAGTTTTACTAGACAACTGACCAGGCGGCGCGACGGGAAAGAGTGTCGTGGGCGTAACGTGTCGCGCCGTCCCTCAGAACCCAGCACGTTCTGGCCTCAGCCGGGGTTCGGACGCGAAATGTGAGCGGTTGGAAGTTTTAGTGCGGTTCAACTCGCACACACCCCACCCGCGGTGATTTGCTACAACTAAAAAACAACATTCAGAAAAATTTTCACGCAGACGAAGTCGAAAAGTACTTTTTTTGGAAGTCGAAAGAAAATCTAAATGTAAATAGTTGTTATTGTATTACAGAACAAATAAACACTTAAATTGGATTTATTGGAACGAAATAAAATTTAAATATTCAAGTAACTAATTTGGTTTTTAATTGTTTGTTTGCGATTTTTTCAAGTACTATAAAATTCCCTCAAATTTAAAAGTCTGTTACAGTTGACATTAATATCTTTTATAAAAACATTAAATAAACCTTTTTTTTAATTATTGTAGATTATTTGGAACGAAGTTCCTTATCGCGCGTTATTGAAAGGGGGCTAGACGGAAATTCTTATGAAAAAGTTGTCACGACACTTTTTTTTGTTTTAGATGATTATCGCTAGATGGCGCTGTGATTAAAATCTTTTAAAACAATTCCTTATTTTGTTTTATATGATTAATGCTAGATGGCGCTGTGATCACTACCTCGCCCGCAACGAGATCTCCCTTTGGCCATAAGTCCACTATAACCACATTGGATAAAGATCTGAAAAGGGAGTCGGTCGCTTTCATTTTTGTAACAAAAATATTGTTTTCTTTAGACTTTGTGTTTATTACTCTATATTATACGCGACAATTCATTTTTCCGAGAACACAAAGGTTTTTCCACTTACGAACGTCACACGATTATAATAGTATAAAATTATACTTAATGATTTAATTGATGATTGACCCACGCACGTTAATAAGTTTATATCTTTTATAAAATGTGCATTTGTGATTGTAAAATGAAGGTGACCATGAGAAATAATACTGACTATAGACACAGTCCTCTGCAGCTCTGTACTGATTACTCTTCTCGTACACAAACAGACACAGATCCGACCTACATCTAGCCGAGAGTCCTATACTACACTACTATAGACACAGTCCTCTGCAGCTCTGTACTGATTACTCTTCTCGTACACAAACAGACACAGATCCGACCTACATCTAGCCGAGAGTCCTATACTACACTACTATAGACACAGTCCTCTGCAGCTCTGTACTGATTACTCTTCTCGTACACAAACAGACACAGATCCGACCTACATCTAGCCGAGAGTCCTATACTACACTACTATAGACACGTTTTGCAGATGTTAACTTTACGTGTGGAATAGTAATAGTATAATTATTTTTATAACGTCACATATCGAGGTTAATAGTAATAGATACAAGTTTGGTTTAGACTTAGCTAAGTTCTAAACTAAAAGTTAAAAGTGAAATCGTAGAGCAGTATTTTTCTTTCTAAATTCTGTCTGTATTCATGTCTATTTCTAGTAAGAATTTTAATGGTTTCGAAAAGTGCTAAATGTGTTATTATAGAAAAAGATTTATGTGCAATTTTTCACATTACCACTGGCTGAAAACGGTGAAGGAAAACATCGTGAGGAAACCTGCATGTCGGAAAAGGATTCTAAAAATCCTTTGAAGATATGTGAAGTTCCCAATCCGCACTGGGCAAGCGTGGTGGACTATGCCTAATCCCTCTTCTGAGGAGACCTGAGCCCAATAGTGGGCAGTAATGGGTTTGTACAGACGTGTTATTATAGATACTCTAATCTAGTAATCCCTACTATAAGTGCAAAAATAGCATTGTCTATTTGTCTGTCTGTCTGTTTAGCTTTCCCGCTTAAACTTCTCGAACCAGCGAACCCGAAGCAGAAACAATTGTGGGTCAGATATAAATTACTAAGAATGAACAATTATTATTCAAATCGTTACTTTTAATTGTTTTTATGTAACAATAATTTCATTGTCATTATTGTGTAATCATTGTTTCTCCATTACGCTATAGCTAGAACGCAATGTTATTGTCAATATTAAGATTATTGTCAAGCAGATGTGCCAAGAAGTCGGAATAGGTATAGTTTTGACCAACCTAAAAGAGGAGGGTTTCTAGTTGATTGTTTATTTTTTGACCCATTTTCCAAAAAGGTCAATTCGTCTGTACAAAATTTCACGATTTGTTATGCATTTATCATGTGACATTCTTTTTTAAATGAACCGATTTTGATGATTTTTTTTTTGTTACCAAGACAATTTGAGCATTGAGCATACATTTGATAAAGATCTGACTGGTAGTTTTTGTGCTATGCTTGTGAAATGGAAGTCGGTCGTTTTCATTTTGTAATAAAAATATTATTTACGTTTACCCTCGCTTACCTTTGATCAAAGTTCAGAATCTAACTAAAATCCTTCCTCAGTGACGCAGACAAACAAACATTTTTAAATTTTAATAATTGTTTGTGTTACAGAAACAAAATGGCGCCATCTATTAGCATACCAGAGTACTACGCGGGCAAGTCCATTTTCATAACGGGTTCATCAGGATTCATGGGCAAAGTTTTGGTCGAAAAAATTCTACGGTCCTGTCCTGATGTTAATAAATTGTATTTATTGATGAGGCCTAAAAAAGGACATAGCAGTAAGGAACGATTGGATGACTTGCTTGCATTTAAGGTTAGTAACTCCATCTAGTAGTTGGATTTTAAACTAAAATAGTGCCATCTAGCGGCGTATAGCTTAACTACAAATTAACGCCATCTATTGTCGAGTAGCTAAACTAATTACATTAAGGCCATCTAGTGGTAAAATAAGAAACTACTAAAATAGCGCCATCTATCGGTAAGTAGCTGATGGAAGTTAGTAAACAGTGTTTGGTTTTACTTTTCGCCGCTAGATGGCGTGAGTAGTTTTGTTATTGACGTTATTGTTTGAATTTAAACTCATTTTATCATGATATTTGAAGATTAATTTACCAATTAATGAATTATTGAAATTTTTAATTGGACCCCTTTGGTAAGCGGAAACGGCAACAAACACAATAATCATACTATTTCTCCACAGTTATTCGGTCCGCTACTAAAACAGCATCCAGATCGGTTCAACAAGCTCCACGTGATCCCCGGTGAC
The DNA here is from genome assembly GCA_030269945.2 of Trilocha varians. Lineage (NCBI taxonomy): Eukaryota > Metazoa > Arthropoda > Insecta > Lepidoptera > Bombycidae > Trilocha > Trilocha varians. The sequence continues at coordinate 12,127,076 of AP028278.1, read as the reverse complement.
ATACTAGTGGATGATCTGGGTATTTCTGATGAAGATAGGCGTCTGGTACAACAAGAATGTCAGATCATATTCCACTGCGCCGCCTGTGTTAGGTAAATGAATATTTTACAAGCTTTATTAGCTATTAACTTGCACTGGATGTAACTATGTGAGTTCGGGTAGAATCTTGCGAGCCAAATTTGACAAACTTCCCGATTTCCGATTGAGCTGACATTTTGCACGCAGATGTATATCGCGTGACAATACAATAATATGACAAAATGGCGCTGATCTGATGATGGATTCAGTAGTCATAGGAACTCCTGTACTAAACAAGATAGACCCGTCGTGTTTGGGCTCGCTTTACTTGTATTAGCTAGTCTACTGTTACATGATATCCAGGATCTTAAAAGCTTGTATTTAGAAAAGTTTTCTTTAACATTACTTACCTTTTATTTCAAGACAAATAAAAGAGCCTACGACCTAATAGTAAGTGGCTCATCACTCATCAACCTCTGCAATATCAGGACAATGAGGGGCCGCTATCTATCACCTACTTATACAGGACTTTTCTTAAACCTCGTTTATTTTTATTGCAGATTCGACATGGCACTTCGTGATGCTGTGAATTTAAATACCGTAGCTACGAAAAGAGTATTGGAGTTAGCGGAAGGTTTTCAAAATTTGGAAGTAAGTTGTTGTTGATGTACACAAAATATTTCATAGATAGAACTATTCATAGAAATATCGAGACCACTCAATTAAGGAAAGTGGTAAGAACCCGTATAATGCTTGAAAGTAATACCTACATTGTTATTTTCTTCAGGCATTCGTCCACGTGTCTACATCATATTGTCGCTGTGAGCTTGAAGTTTTGGAAGAAAAGCTCTACCCGTCTCCTCATCGTCCGCAACATATCATGGAGTGCATGAAATGGATGGATGATGACCTGGTAGCTCATGTGCAGCCTAAGTAAGTTGTACAAGAATAGTTCATCATCATCATCATCATCATCATCATCAAAAAGGCGGTACTCAATTCATATGTATGTATTTTTTTGTTACCTTTTGGGTGGACCGATTCGCATGATTCTTGTTTTTTATTAGAGGATCAGTCATCGCGGGGTCCCATTTTTTAATTTAAAGTTCAAACAAATTTTGTTACACTTTGTATTTCTTTTAGTATGAATTTCTATGATTGTTTTTTTTTAGAAAGCAAACAATTAAGCAGAACCTCATGTATCAAATCTGACTGATAGTTTTCGTGCTATTCTTGAAAAATGAAAGTCGGTCATTTCCATTCATGTAATATTTTTTTTTGATAGGTAAACGAGCCTATTCTTCTACTTTCGTAATTCCGGGCTATCCCTCTTTAAACGAGAGTTAAACTAAAGTCTTTGAGGATTGGTCGTAGGTGTCCCCTGACGGCTGACATTGTAGACAATAATCACGAATCTTGTTGTCTCTATACCTACATTGTAATAAGACAAAATCAGACGATTGCTTAGTAGTATATTCCATTGGGGTCGACGTAACAGGAAAGAGTGCCGTAATGCGTAACGTGTTGTACCGTCTCCTATAACCCCATGCTGGGTTCGAGTGTGAGCAATTGGAAATTTTAATGAACTTAAACACTCCCACATGAAAAACAAATAAATTATATTTATTTTCAGATTAATAGACCCGCAGCCGAATACATACGCGTACACTAAATCCCTAACAGAAGATTTGGTTTCTCAATATGAGGGAAAATTCCCTATCGTCATAGCAAGGCCATCTATCGGTGAGTAGCAGAACTAATTCATTTATTCTACATAGTATAAAACAAAGTCTTATCACGTTGTCTGTCTCTATGTATGATTATATCTTTAAAACTACGCAACGGATTGTGATGCGGTTGTAATAGATGTCGTGATTCAAGAGGAAGGTGTGTATAATACATACATGATATAGTAGAGATACACTCATCATTTTAGAGGGTTTTAAGTGATTTCGTATAGAGGCACATTTCTAGATTAAATTCAAATGCTAAACCTACCTACAGGGTGGATCTGTAATTTTGGACAATCTGACGTGAGGTGAATGACCTGTTGAAAGTAGACTCACGTCAGATTGTCCAAAGTTACAGATCCACTCTGTAGGTAGGTGATAGATAACGGCCTCTCATTGCCCTGACATTGCAGAGGTTCATGAGCGACGGTGACCACTTAAAATCAGGTGGACTGTAAGCTCGTTTGTCTAACAATAAAAACATTATAGATTTTTCATTTCTTTCTAGTGATTGCATCTTTCAAGGAACCCATTCCCGGATGGGTGGATAATTTGAATGGTCCCACAGGACTTTTGGTAGGAAGTGGCAAAGGTAAGATAATTCTCTATTTTATTATGTTATAAGCTGGTTCAGTTATTTCATATTACGTAAAAACATATAAAATAAAGCTTCCTAAACAATTTTGAAAATACTAAGTAAAAAATATATAAATTTAAATTCTATACTAATAGTATAGTATATAAATAGAATAATTAGTCGTGGTGTGGTAGTGGTTGAAGCGCTTGCCTTCCGTACGGGAGGTCGCGGGTTCAAAATCTTAATATGAAAAAGATTTATGTGCAATTTTTCACAAGACCACTGGCTATAATCGGTGAAAGAAAACATCGTGAGGAAACCGGCATGTTGGAAAAGGGTTCTAAAAATCCTTTGAAGATATGTGAAGTCCCCAATCCGCACTGGGCAAGCGTGGTGGACTATGCCTAATCCCTCTCCTGAGTAGACCTGAGCAGTGGGCAGTAATGGGTTGGTACAGAGTATCTCTATGTATAATATTTTGTTTCCAGGTGTCATTCGTACGATGCACTGTGACGATTCTTTAAAAACTGACGTAGTACCGGTCGATATAGCTGTGAACGCCTGCATTATACTGGCATACACCACAGCTATTGAGAAGTGAGTTTTATTCCACTATAGCATTTTAATATTTACTGAAATAAACATGAATATTTTTGTTGATCCTCTCCAAAAACGAGGAGATATTAGTTTGTATCTTTTACTGGTTAGCTAGCTGAACCGATTGTGATTTTAAATTACAGTAAAATAACATTAATTGTAATAAATTTACACTAATTTGAAATTAGTTTTAAAAACAGATACCACCACCGCGGTCATCCACGGTCCGTTTCAGGAACACTTTTTTGCCACGCACCATCCGGCTATGGAATGAGCTCCCCTCTTCGGTATTCCCAGAGCGCTATGACTTGTCCTTCTTCAAACGAGGCTTGAGGAGGGTCCTTAAAGTTAGATCGTAGGTAGCGACCCCTCAGTGTCCCCTGACATTGCAGAGGTTCATGAGCGACGGTAACCACTTCCTATCAGGTGGGCCGTTGGCTCGTCTGCCTACATGGCAATAAAAAAAAACAGATACAATACCTACTTGTTCGTAAAAAAATATATGAGACTCCATGGCGACCATCACTTTTCATCTGACACTAGAGTCATTCAAATCGGTCCACCCAAACTAAAGTAATGACATAAGAAACATAAAACAGACGAATTGATTACCTCCTCCTTTTGAGATGTCGGTCAAATACAGTGATTCCTAACATAGACATAAACAAAGTTTTATTTATGGCGGAAACACACACACACAAGAAAAAATACAAAATACAACATAATAACTGTAACCGTAGCTCACTAAATCTTAGTTTAAAGTAGTTTTAACAACTGTTTTCCTATTTTCAGGCCTAAGAAGATAGAAGTTGTCAATTTAACTCAATCTGGGGCTAATCCTATCACTTGGGGCGAAGCTATTGAGATTGGTAAGTAGAAATAATAAAACAATTATATTTTCTTCCAAAAAAGACTTTCATTTCTCTTAAAACCTACCAGTCTTTGTCAAATTTATATGAGGTTATGTCCAAAGTGTCTGTTTAATAACAAAAAATAGTCATCGGAATCGGTTCTTATAGAAAAGAAATACATGCAACAACGCGCAGTAAATTGTGACTTGTCCTTAACATTATAAATGCGAAAGTAACTCTGTCTGTCTGTTACGCTTTCCCGCTTAAACCTCTCAACCGATTTTGATGAAATTTCGTACAGATAATCTTTAGACCCTGAAAAAGAACATACCTTTTATTAGAGAAAATATTAAAGAACATCTGTGCAAGAAAGCCTACTATAAGGTCAATGATTACTTGGACGATTGCACAAAGTGGGAATGAGTTGCTCGCCAAGGTCGTTTCATTATCGTTTTTATTTTTTTTGTATATTTAAGGTAAAATTGTATAATAAATACCCTTACAATACTTTTAAAAAATGCTCATTATACAAAAAAGACATGCCCGATGAGTTTCTTGCCAGTTCTTCTCAGGACGGTGGCTATAATAATTATTTTTTGTGTCCGAACTGAGCATCTCATCAATGTTGAAAATAAAGTATTTCATATCATTTCATTTCATCAATTGTCTATGACAGGTCGTGCTCACAACCACGAGTATCCGTTCTCCGTTTGTCTCTGGTACCCTGGTGGTTCTCCCAAGAAGTCCAGGATCCATCATGAGATAGCGTTGTTCTTCACTCATTTCCTACCGGCTTACTTTGTGGATCTCTTACTCTTTTTATTGGGCAAGAAGACTTTGTAAGTATTGAAATTTAAATTATAGCTCTTTACCAACTTAGAAATCGCAATATTTTTTGTAGAGCGTTTTATACTCGTGATTATTTCTCAATGAAATGTCCGATTGAAATAAAACTAAAAGTGATTTACTTCTAAATTAATACTCTTGATAATATAATGCTTAATTTGGATAAGGATTAATAAAAAGATTCTCGATTCACGTTTTTCATTCTTCAGACGGTTTAATATCTTTCATGAACATAAAAGCAGTTATTGTGACTAAACTATGATAGTTAGATATGCACTCTGACGGACTTTTTTTCAGATCTTACTAAGACCTACAAACCCGTAGTACATCATTTTGTTCTACTGTCAATAGTTTTTGCAGCGTACGCATAAATAGGTATTCGATTTTACACCTTGTGTTACAAATTCTATAGTTTCATAATCCCTAAGTTTTTCAAAATAAAATATAGCCTATAACGTTCCTCGATTAATGGACATTCCAATAGGCTAACAGTTCTTGATATAACATTTTGTTGCAGCATGGTAAAGATACAAAAACGTATCAACTACGGTCTCGAAGTTCTACAATATTATACGACGAAACAGTGGAACTTTAAAAACGAAAATTTTGTCGCATTAAGACAGAAAATAACTGAAAGTGACAATAATACATTTTATACAGACATTGAGGTGAGTTGTTAAAATCTATGTCAGCGCCATCTGTTGGTCGGAGTTTACACTAAAAACAATGGAACTACTGTCAAATAATGGTCTTAATTACAAAAAAATAGCATTATAATTTTAATTAGGTTATCATTGTGATTTATATTCATTCAGTTACTTTTGTATATTAACGAAATTAAAAGTTTTTTATTAAAAAAAAACACATTCGTTAAAAACCAATTTAGCGCCATCTATTAACCAATTGAGAAACGAAAATAGTTCCACAATTACACAATAGATGGCGTGCTTTCCCAAAACTATAATTTAATCGCAACATTTTGACACGATTCATGAAAGGAAAATTGGTTAAAATACTTTTTTATTGCCAAAATCACAATTTTGTTAGTTTAAATAAATCGAACGAAACGAAAAGTTTCGACCATCATCTGGAGAAACTTTCGCTTCCCGGCTGGGTAAGGGGCTTGATTCAGCGCGGCGGTCGTTCTTGACACGGCGCGTATTGTGAGGAGGTTCCTCTCTCTTGAGCCCTGACCACTGATGGCTTGGGTCGTAGACTCCGCCTGCAGTGGCCCTCTGTTTTTTGTATTTTTAAATTTTATTTTTTTGTAAATGAATTTTTAAAATTAGAATGTAAAAATAAATGAATATACGAAAAACGAATTAAAATATAAACTTTTAGGATCTGTTTATCACAAAATTTTGTTGCTGTTACTCGTCATTAGATGGCACTATTCACAATTTACTTCAAACCATTTAAGTGACACTACTCGACACTAGATGGCGTTGTTTGAACTTTATTGACATCAATGTTTTGATGATTTAAAATGGTTTTTTTCATAGGAAATCAACTGGAACGACTATCTCAGAGAATATATAAAAGGTGCACGAGAATTCTGTTGCAAAGAGGACCCTTCAACCCTTCCTCAAGCCAGAAAATTGCACAACCAGTAAGTATCATAAAATTGTAACAGATTTTTTTTCTAATCCAACATCATGATTCGTGAACAGTTTATTGCTATGTAAAACTATCAAATTAGGCCGATTTTAACAAAAGAATCATCGAAATCAGTTCATACAGATAAAAAACGTACAACACCAAGCACAGCAAATTGTGAAATCTTGTTTTTGAAAATCTAATCTTAGAAAATACTGGTCCGATTTGAAAAATTCTTTCACTGTTGGAAAGTCCATTTATCAAGGAAGGCTATAGGCTATATTGTATCCCTCTATGACGCAGACGAAGTTGCACGGGTGACCTAGTTTATAGATAAAAACTAAATTTATGATATTAAATATTTTTTCCTTTTTACAGGTTATTCTACTTAGACCTGGCATTGCAGTTAATACTCGGCTCTTTAATGATATACTTCTCTTACCACTATTTGATAGTTTTATATAATGTATTAGTAAAATAGATTTATAAACATTATTGATAATTTTAAGGAAATTAATTTAAGCTTAATCAAACACTCGCGGTTTTCTTTCATGCATTATTAACGGGTTCTTGCCACGATATTTAATTAATTGAGTGATCTCGATATTTCAACGTTGTTGCAAATGTCATGAAATACTTTATTTTCAACATTGATATGCTCATTCTTGTTGACGTCAAAAGTTATAGCTACCACCAGTTCGGACACAAACAATAATAATTGTAGCCACCGTCCTGAGAAGAACTGGCAAGAAACTCAGCGGGCATGTCTTTTTTGTAATACTAGCATTTTTTTTGTTTCATTGATTATGATAATAAAACGACGAGATGACTGGATACTGAGGATAGATTTACGAGCAAATAAATCTGTCTACACTCTTTCTCGTTCGCTTTTGGGTAACACTGACACTCAAACACAGTATCCAGTCTTCTCGTGATCATGACGTTTGCAACAACAACGAAATATCGAGACAACTCAATTAATTAAATATCGTGGTAAGAACCCGTTGATAATCCATGAAAGTAAATTAATTTAAGTTTTAAGTTTTAAAAAAATTCTATGAAACTTTTAAACTCTAATTGAAGCAAAAAGTGCCATCAAAAATGGTTCATAAGTTATGTATAAATTACAATCTTCCTTTTAAAAATCAATTAAAAATAGTAAAATATATTCTAATAAATTTTCTTGACTGTTTATAATTTGAGCAAAAATTGTATTTAAAATGCTTTTCTGTCTATAATTTAATGTTTTAGGTTTAATTTTAAGAATTATAAATGATAATATAACATTGGACAAAGCGTTTTGTTTTTTTTTATACTTTTATATTAACTTGCACTGGATATAACTATGTAAGTTCGGGTGGAATCTTGCAAGCTAAATTTGTCAAAATTCTTGGTTTCCGATTGAGCTGATATTTAGCGCGCAGATGTATATCGCGTGACAATGCAATAATATGACAAAATGGCGCTGATCTGATGATGGATTCGGAATGTCATAGGAACTCTTGTACTGAACAAGATAAACCCGTCGTGTTTGTGTTCGTTTTACTTCTATTAGCTAGTCTACTGCTACATGATATCCAGGATCTTAAAAGCTTGTATTTAAAAGTTATTTAACTTTCTATTTATCAATGATCGCAATGTCTTTCAAGATCAATAATTTAGTTACAGTACATAAAGTTAGTTGTCTAACATAAAAGAGTCACCGAAATCGGTTAATTAAAAAAAAAACACAAATATGATAAAAAAAATCGTAATTTCTTGGTCACATATTTTAGGAATCATCCAAATTGGTTCAGCTAAAATAATGTTGTTTTGTTGTCACAACCTTAAAAAGATACACTCAACGTTATAAAATGTTCCTTTTGGGTAGTCAGTCAAATATAAGCACCATACAACCATTATACACAAAAAAAACAATCATCAAAACCGGTCCCAAACATATCTTAAAAACACACACACCTTTTCTAAAGTCAGTCAAAATAAAGAGCACCGCACAATTATGACGAAACGAGCCGAAAATTCGTTTAATACGTTTCAAAGAATAAATATTTGGTGTAGTAAAAACAGTGAAATGCGTCGTTCGGCCGAGGCGGACGCAAAAACAGTAATTATAAATACAATTTGAATTATATAAACTAACTGGCAAGTAAAACGGACATTAAGTACATCCATACTAGTGATGTTACGAATATTCGCATGTTTTTGAATATTCGCATTCGCTTTCGCAAAAAATCATGCGAATGTTATGCGAATGTATTGACAAAAGTTACGTGGATGATGCGTGCTTGTAGAGGGAATCTGACTAAACCAAATTAAAGGTCTTCAATTGCCCTTTAAAATGAGGCCAAACTCGATGGGTCTACGATCTTCCGTTGTCAAAATAATTTGCGGGGGGTTTCAGTTATTTGGTGGGGGGAGACAAGTACCTCCTATTTCCCAAGTAGATCCAGTATAGTTAAAATATAGGTACCTATTTTGTAGTACCTATAAATTATAATACCTTTTGGAAGATATAGTTAGCTTGTCAGTAAAAAACCTTGAATTTTTTTTTTGAAAGGTCAACATTCAATGTCCAAAAATCGACATTCGCAACATCCCTAATCCATACTAATATTATAAAGGAAAGGTTTGTTTGTTTGTCTCGAATAAGCTCCGAAACTACTGGTCCGATTACAAAAAATATTTTAGTGTTAGAAAGTTCATTTATCGACGAAGGCTATATGGTTATTGGAACGAAGTTCCTTATCGCGCGTAATCGAAAGGGGGCTAGACGGAAAAAAATCTTACGAAAAGTCGTCACGACACTTTTTAGATGATTATCGCTAGATGGCGCTGTGATCAAAATCTTTTAAAACACGTTCCTTATCGCGCGTTACATTAGGAAAAAAAATATAAGATATCTTTTCGTTTTCGTTTAATCGAAAGCAACTTCGTTCTATTCGGGTGTCCCATGACACCTCTCAAGTTTTTTTTGTTTCCCTTCGTGACGCAGGAGAAGTTGCGCGGTTTAGCTAGTCAATAATATTTTTATTACTAAATTGAAAACGACCGACTTCCATTTTTAAAGAATAGCAAAGAAAATACCAGTCAGAGCTTTATCTAATTTATGTCAATCTAGCTGATCCTCGCTAGTCGCTATTTCGTCTGCATCAAAAAGGGGTTGAGACAGCACTGTTTGATTTTAATAAGACCTACAAACCCGTAGTACATTATTTTAGCGAGTAGAAAGTTTTTGGGTATTTTTTTCATTTTCACACCTTGGCTCATATTTTAGTACAAATCTCTATTTTTTATAAAAAAATCTTGTATTTAAAAGTCCCACTGTTGGGCTCAGGTCACCTCAGAAGAGGGATCTCTTTAATATAAATCATTTTTATTTAATAAATACAATAACCGCAAAATAAAGCATATTCTCACAAAATTTTAAAAATAGTTTTTTTTGGCAGAAAAATACTAAAAAAATATATAACTTATGTATTTTTCTTTTAATAACAAAAAAGCACAATCAGATATGTCCTCATCGCTCGCCAGTTCAAAGCTTTTATAATGTAAAGCTCAATTCTTAAGCTTTTTGTGACAACAATTTGCGAAAATGGAAGATATTATTAACAAAACGATGCTGACAGCTTTAAGTTTAAATTATTTAACTGTTCACTGTGGGGCGGCGCGACGGGAAAGAGTGTCGAGTGCGTAACGCGTCGCGCTGTCCCTCATAACCTGCCGGGTTCTGGTCTCAGCCGGGGTTCGGACGCTGAGTGTGAGCGGTTGGAGGTTTTAGTGCGGTTCAACTTCCACATATCCCACCCGGGTGATTTCCTCCAACTCAAAAAAAATCTGTTCACTGTGGTCGGAAAAGGATTCTAAAAATCCTTTGAAGATATGTGAAGTCCCCAATCCGCATTGGGCAAGGATGGTGGACTATGCTTAATCCCTCTTCGAAGGAGACCTGAGCCCAGCAGTGGGCAGTAATGGGTTGTTACAGTACAGTACTGTGGTCGTGTCTTCTCAGTAGAGGGAGCAGGTTTAGTCCACTGCGAGACACTAATGCAGGACTGAGCAGAAGAACGGATTAATCCAGTATGCAGGTTTCCTCACGATGTTTTCCTTCACAGTTTTTTATACTAATGGGTGGGCCAATGTAACGTTTGCATTTTGAACTACTGTTTATTTAGAGAATCACAGCTCAAATGTCATTCAATTTGTGTTCATAATTTAGTTAAAGGTTTGACGTTTACGAAATGGGACGTATTCGGTTCGCCCAATGGGTAGAAGATCGGTTGGCCGAAGATGAGCATTTTTACCGAAAAATCGTCTTTTCAGATGAAGCCCATTGTCACCTCGGAGGCTATGTCAATAAGCAAAATTGTCGCATCTGGGGGTCGGAAAATCCACACGTTACCATTGAGAAGCCAATCCACCCATAAAGAGTTACGGTTTGGTGTGGGTTTTGGTCCGGCAGCATCATTCGAAAATGATTAAGGAGCCGCCGTTACGGTCAATGGCGAGCATTACCGTGCCATGCTCAACGAATTTTTGTTTCCAAAAGTTTAAGAGTATGACATGGACGACATTTGGTTTCAACAGGATGGCGCAACATGCCACACAGCCAACATGACAGTCGAACTTTTGAAAAATGCAAACTTTATATGGCCCACCCTTTATATCAAATCATTACTGTCCACTGTGGTCGTGTCTCCTCCGTAGAGGCACGTATAGTCCATTACTTGACCTTAATAGATATCTTCAAAGCAATGCTTTCATCAGGTAATGTCCACTGCTGGGCTCAGGTCTTATCAGTAAAGGAATAGTTTTCAGTAGAGGGATCAGGTATAGTCCATCACGAGACACTAATGCAGGACTGAGCAGAAGAAGGGTTTAATCCTATATGCAGGTTTCTTCAGGATGTTTTCCTTCACCGTTTTTTATACTAATATTAGAGGAAAGGTTTGATTGTTTGTTTGTCGAATAGGCTCTCAAACTACTGCACTGATTACTTAAATTGCGCTTCGGGAACACCGCGGACGAGACATGCTAAATCGGAATGTTTTTTTATTGACTTGGAGGAAATCGCCGGATGCCCACTCGCGGGGAGATATGTGTGAGTTGAACCGCACTAAAACCTCCAACCGCTCACACTCAGCGTCCGAACCCCGGCTGAGGCCAGAACACAGCGCGGGGTTATGAGAGACGGCACAACGCTTTACGCACTTCGCATTCTTTTCCACCCCCGAATCGGAATGTGACAAAAATAGAAGATCTTTTGAACTGGACTTGATTGATCCCAAGTAAAGGGGATGCACTCCGACGTGTGGCGCGATGATGCAGATAAAGGAGAATAGGACTTCGCTCTTAATTGGATCAGGCACCTAGTTAAGCTCCATCCATTTCAAGAATTTCCTAAAATGACCTTCTCCGAATTAGTCGTGGTGGCCGAGTGGTTGAAGCGCTTGCCTTCCGTACGGGAGGTCGCAGGTTCAAATCCGGCAGGCTTTGTACCTCTAAATCTAAATGTGAAAAAGATTTATGTGCAATTTTTCACAACACCACTGGCTAAAAACGGTGAAGAAAAACATCGTGAGGAAACCTGCATGTCGAATAAGGGTTCTAAAAATCCTTTGAAGATATTTGAAGTCCCCAATCCGCATTAGGCAAGCGTGGTGGACTATGCTTAACCCCTCTTCTGAGGAGACCTGAGCTCAACAGTGGGCAGTAATGGGTTGTTACAGTACAGTACAGACCTTCTCCGAAAACCATTTCATTGTCCACAATTTGATAATTACTTTAATTAATTCAGTAATTGTTCACGTACGCTCATTTGGAGCTAATATTTCTTCAAAATATTCGTTAATTCACTACGAAGAATAGACAATTAGTCGGCCATCTTTCAAAATGGCGGATCGCAAAAAGTGTTTCCCGCCAAAGTTAAACGAAGTTGTTAGAGTGATATAGTCTTTATGTAGTTGAAATAGAGGTTTATTTTGTGTGTAAAATTAAATATTTTGGATATGTTTGAGCGTGGGATGGATTTAGAGTATGATTGAGTGGTTAATTTTTGTTTCATGATTTGTTCCTTGACCAGCTGCCAAAAAGGAGGAGGTACTCAATTCAACTGTATTGTTTTGGACCGAAGTTCCTTATCGCGCGTTGTGAAAGGGAGCTAGACGGAAAAATATCTTACGAAAAGTTGTAACGACACTTTTTTTGTTTTAGATGATTATCGCTAGATGACGCTGTGATCGAAATCTTTTAAAACACGTTCCTTATTTGTTTTAGATGATTATCGCTAGATGACGCTGTGATCAAAATCTTTTAAAACACGTTCCTTATCGCGCGTTACGTTAGGAAAAAAAAAATAAGATATCTTTTAATCGAAAGGAACTTCGTTCTATTCGGGTGTTCCATGTCACCTCTCAAGTTTTTGTTTGTTCCTTGAGTTTAGCTTGACCGATTTGGATGATTTTGATGTCAGATGAAAGTTAATGGACATCATGGGGTCCCATTTAGAATCGAACTTTTGAATCTGTGTCTAAAAATGTTCATTTTTAACGGATAACATTTCACGAATTCCTGTGTATTTATTTTGTAACCAATTTTGATGATTTTTTTTTGTTAGAAAACAAACACTTTGGACTTTATTTTAGATAAATTTGTTAAAGATCTGACTGGTAGTTTTTGTGCTATGCTTGAGAAATGGAAGTCGGTCGTTTTCATTTTTGTAATTTAAATATTAGACTAAATGTAAACTAGAATACTTTTAGGAATTTAACCATACTTACGAATATAGAGCGACCGATAGGGAGCGAGAACAAAAACGCGAGAAAAGATTAGAACCTGTACCATAAGAAAAAAGACCAAGGTCACTGATGTAATATACAAAGTAAAAAAACTTAAATGGAAATGGACAGGAAATATGATGAGAGGACCTGATAAATGGAATTAAATAATAACACGATGGTATCCTAGAGAAGGAAAAAGAAAAAGAGGAAGACAGATTAAGAGATGGAACGACGACATAAGGAAGGTAGCTGGAGTTATGTGGAACAGGGTATCGCAGGAAAGGAAGGAATGGAAAAGGTTGGAGGAGGCCTTTGCCAATTGGTAAAAGGATCTACAAAGGGTTACAAAAAATCAAATACTTGGTTAAGTTTATATTATTAAGATTACAACAATTCTACATGTAGATTCTGAATAAAAGGCTGTTTTATTTATTTATTTACAGACATAGGGTCAGAGAAAATGACTTTGTTTTATACATGTAGTGATGACTTTTGACGAACAAAACTGTTCCCGAATCCGGCCCATTTTAACCGACAATTAAAAAATAACATCACGTAAGTCGACTATGTTTTGAGTTACACCGCCTTGCAAGTATTGGTGAATTGATCTTATCTCAAGATCAAACTTATACATAAAACCCTATACCTAAAAGTACCTATTCTAGTTTCTTCTTAGTTCAATATTTCGCTTGTTATCGAAAGGGGGCTAGACGGAAATTCTTATGAAAAAGTTGTCACGACATTTTTTTTCTTTTAGATGATTATCGCTAGATGGCGCTGTGATTAAAATCTTTTAAAACAATTCCTTATTTTGTTTTATATGATTAATACTAGATGGCGCTGTGATCAAAATATTTTATAAAACAATTCCTTATTTTGTTTTATATGATTAATGCTAGATGGCTACACGATTACAATTCCCTCACTAAAAAATCGAAAGGAACTTCGTTCCATCCGGGTGTCCCTTGACGCCTCTCAAGTTTTTTTTATTACAAAAATGAAATATAGTGGCAGTATTTAGACTGCTATCTGTATGTAGTTGATTTAGTACACTTCACTACCTCTCATCTGACACCAGAATCCTTCAAATCGGTCCACTCAAACTAAAGTTGAATTGAGTACCTCCTTCTTTTTAGGACCCCGTCAAAATCTACTAATAATATAATTATGAAACTGTCGGTATATCTCAACTCCTTATATTTACTTTTTTTTGACTATGGTAAAGAAAAACTGTCTTTTTGTTTATAGACGCAGTAAAACAGTGCGCAGACCACCCGATGTATATGTGTTATGATATACAGGGTGGGGTTAATATTAAATAATTAAAATAAAACTTTTTAATTACAAGCTTTTAAGATCCTGTATATCATGTAGCAGTAGCTAAGTAAAACGAGCTTAACGGTGGATCTATCTTGTTTAGCATAAGAGTTCCTATTACTTCCGACTCCATCATCAGATCAGCGCCATTTTGTCATATTATTGCATTGTCACGCGATATACATCTTGCAAACTGTCAACTCAATCGGAAACCGGGAAGTTTGTGTTTAGCTTACAATCGAACTTACATAGTTACATACAGTGCAAGTTAATATAAAACTTGTAAATTGAGAATTGGTGGTTATAATATCAAAAATCTCTAAAATGATGAGTGTTTCTCTACTATATCATGCATGTATTATACACATAAACCTTCCTCTTGAATCACGACATCTATTACAACCGCATCACAATCCGTTGTGTAGTTTTATAGATATTACAATCATACATAGAGACAGACAGCGTGATAAGACTTTTTTTTTTATTATACAGTGAAATTACTTATTAATTTTGAACACCCTATATAAGCTTTAGGCAGTATTTACACTAGCTAAGCCGAGACGTGTGACATTTGTCGACAAATAATCAGTGTACACTGCCCCGAACTAATTTGTTGAATAAATAAAACTTGAGAAATCTCAGAAATGAGTGTTATAATTTAACTGTAAGTATAACAAGATGTAGATCTGTAACTAATATATTTTACTAGTTGATCCGCGCAACTTCGTCTGAGTCACAGAGGGATATAATATAGCCTATAAGCTTCCCCTTTAGGCCTTTCTCGATAAATGGACTTCCAACACTGAAAAAAAAACTTGAGAGGTGTCCAGGGACACCCGGATGGAACGAAGTTCCTTTCGATTAATTAGTGAGGGAATTGTAATAAAAATAGTGTCGTGACAACTTTTTCATAACAATTACCGTCTAGCCCCCTTTCGATAACGCGCAATAAGGAACTTCGTTCCAAAAATTTTTCAAATCGGACCAGGCGTTCCTGAGATTAAGACAAACAAACAAACAAACTCTTCAGCTTTATAATATTAGTATAGAGAAGTAGGTGACAGGTATAGATCAAAATAAAAACGATCCATTCCATTTTTCTAGCATAACATGACAACTACCAGTTAGATCTTTATCAAATTTATATGAAACATAGTAGAGACTTTTTCTAGCAAAACATAATAGTCGAAATCGGTTCATGTAGAAAATAAATACACGCAAACACGCACAGAAACAAGTGAAATTTTGTTCATTAAAATATACATTCTTAAACTATTCTTAACCCAAAAGTACTTTTTCGATCTTAAAAAAAAACCAATGGGTCCCCATGACGACTCGAACGAATCAATAAAATCGGTCCACAATCCAATATTGAAAAAAAAAAAACATATTAAATTAAAAAAGACATGCCCGCTGAGTTTCTTGCGCCGGTTCTTCTCAGGACGGAGGCGTAATCTTAGCGAACTGGTGGTAGAACTTTTGATTTTATTTTTGACATTCAAAATATATGTGTGTCCACATCTAATTTGAAATGAATGATTTAATTTTGACTTTGACTTTGACTTCACACAAACTAAAGTAATACAAAAAAATACAGACGAATTAACTACCTCCTCCGTTTCGGTCGGTCAAAGAAATGTAATTTTTGAATGATATTTCGTACTATTCTTTAGCCACAATCCATCTTCCACGTCAAAGAATTCATAGAATCATTCATTCATACAAATCTATTGTAATTCTAAAGTTTTTTGTCCAAATTCTTGTAGTTTTTGTGTTTACGCGTTGCATTGAAAATGTCTTGTATTGTTGTACAGATTTTTTTTACAAGCTTTACTTGCACTGGATGTAACTATGTAAGTTCGGGTGGTTGCAAGCTAAATTTAACAAACTTCCCGGTTTCCGATTGAGCTGACATTTTGCACGCAGATGTATATCGCGTGACAATCCAATAATATGACAAAATGGAGCTGATCTAATGATGGATTCGGAAGTCATAGGAACTCTTGTAATACATACGAATATAAGAAAAATCTATTGAGAAGATAAGCCTGCCAGTTCCTTGAAAATATGATTTCGAACTTTCACGTTGAACGTTAAGCGGTTCACTATCATTTTTAAATTGAGAGGGAGAGCGTTCCATAACAATATTATATCTAATATCTTTCAAATATACACACGTCAAACATACCTCCTTTTTTTAAACTCAGTCAAATGCAATCCTAACAAGGCCCAAATCTACTTAAACAAATTTCATACTCCAAATGTAACAATTCGATCTTCCCTCTCGCTCTAACACAATCAAAATACAAAGAAAAGAAAGAGACGTCGATATGACCTTTTCGCTTTTGTTGAAAACCTTCTATAATTTCAACAGACGTGCGTAAACTTACTTTGACTTTACTAAAGGCGTGTTCACACTTTCAATAATAATTATAATATTTTATTACAAAAATGAAAACGACCGACTTCCATTTTTCAAGCATAGCACCAAAACTACCAGTCAGATCTTTATTAAATTTAAATGAGATAATGCTCAATATATGTACTTTCTAACATAAAAAGAATCATCGAAATCGGTTCATATAAAAAAGAAATACACGCAAAAACGCATAGCCAATCGTGAAATGATGTCCGTTAAAAATACACATTTTTAAACACAGATCCAAAAATACTTGTTCGATCTTTAAAAAAAAAATGGGCCCTAAATTCAGCCATCACTTTTCATCTGACACTAAAATCATTCAAATCAGTTCACCCAAACTAAAGTTATCGAGGAACAAACATAAAAAAATATACAGACGAATTGAGTACCTCCTCCTTTTTGGAAGTTAGTCAAAAACTGAACAAAACTTGAACAGCTTATCGTCAGATGGGCCGTAAGCTCGTTTAAACAGGATGATTTGTCATATGGTCATATACCAGTAACATATTATAACCAAAGAATCCCAACTAATATTATAAATGCGAAAGTAACTCTGTCTGTCTGTTACGCTTTCCCGCTTAAACCTCTCAACCGATTTAGATGAAATTTGGCACAGTACTTTAGATCCTGAGAAAGAACATAGGCCACCTTTTGTGCGAAAAAATGGATAAAAAAAGAAAAAACTTGAGAGATGTCATGGGACACCCGAATAGAACGAAGTTCCTTTCGATTAAAAGATACGATTAAAAGATAAGGAACGTGTTTCAAAAGATTTTGATCACAGCGCCATCTAGCGATAATCATCTCAAACAAAAAAGTGCCGTGACAACGTTTTCGTAAGAATTTTTTCCGTCTAGCCCCCGACACAACGCGCGATAAAACGGCTTATAGAGTTCACGAAGACGACGTAATAATATAACAAAATGGCGCTGATCTGATGTTGGATTCGGAAGGTGGTCATAGGAACTCTTGTACTAAACAAGACCCGTCGTGTTTGGACCCGTTTTATTTGTCTTAACAAGCACACTACTACAACATGACATCCAGGATCTTAAAAGCTTGTATTTAAAAAGAATTAAAATAGATTTATAATACTACAGATTTACAAGGACATTAACACAATAACTCATGCAATAATAATTTGACGTTTAAAATTATAAAATTAACAAGAACATAGGACAGAATGAATACAGAAAGAAAATTTGATACAAATCGCTCACTTATACCTTTATGTATTGTAACAGCCCATTACTGTCCACTGCTGGGCTCAGGTCACCTCAAAAGATGGTAGTTAGAGGGTAGGTAGAGAGTAGGTAGAGGGTAGATACAGGGTAGGTATAGGGTAGGTATAGGGTAGGTATAGGGTAGGTAAAGTGTAGGTATAGGGTAGGTAAAGGGTAGGTATAGGGTAGGTATAGGGTAGGTAAAGGGTAGGTATAGGGTAGGTAAAGGGTAGGTATAGAGGAGGTAGAAGTAAAGTCCGAGAAGTGTGCCAAATTTAGCTCGCAAGATTCCATCCGTACTTAAGTAAATACATCCAGTGCAATTTAATATAAAGCTTGTAATTTGTTTACATGTGTCTATAATAATATCCTGTGGCTCCACTTATAAATTTACGACCCATATTTCAGAACAGTTAAAACTGAACGTGTAATTGGCACTAAAATTGTCGACATCAATAAATCTGTCAAGCTATATTGAACGTGTGAAACGGACTTTAGCGATACGCTGTTTTGTGTGTGTGTCATTCTTGATCTCATAGTGTTGGGAAAAAACTCTGGGATTAATAATAAAATAAATTTCAAAGTTTTATATTAACTTGCACTGGATGTAACTATGTAAGTTCGGTTGGGAGCTAAATTTGACAAACTTCCCGGTATCCAATTGAACTGACATTTTGCACCCAGATGCGTACTGAAACTTCAATAATGTAAGCCAAGGTGTGAAAAAAATACCCAAAAACTTACATCGCGTGCGCTGTGAAAACTATTGATTAATTATAATAGAACAACATGATATATAGGGCCATCTAACGTTTGCATTTTGAACTACGGTTTATTTAGAGAATGACAGGTCAAATGTCATTCAATTTGTGTTCATAATTTAGTTAAAGGTTTGACATTTACGAAATAAGACGTTTTCGGTTCGCCCAATGGGCAGAAGATCGTTTGGACGAAGATGAGCATTTTTACCGAAAAATCGTCTTTTCAGATGAAGCCCATTTTCACCTCGGAGGCTATGTCAATAAGCAAAATTGTCGAATCTGGGGGTCGGAAAATCCACACGTCACCATTGAGAAGCCAATGCACCCACAAAGAGTTACGGTTTGGTGTGGGTTTTGGTCCGGCGGCATCATTGGAAAATGAGCAAGGAGCCGCCGTTACGGTCAATGGCGAGCGTTGTCGTGTCATGCTCAACGAATTTTTGTTTCCAAAAGTTGAAGAGTATGACATGGACGACATTTGGTTTCAACAGGATGGCGCAACATGCCATACAGCTAACATGACACTCGAATTTTTGGAAAATGCAAACTTTATATGGCCCACCCCTTAGAACAAAATGATGTACTACAGGTTTGTAGATCTTATTAAGATCTAACAGTGCTGTCTGAACTCCTTTTTGACGCAGACGAAGTTACGAGGGTCAGCTAGTCATAGATAATGAAATTTGACAGTAAAATAATCCCGTGAATTTTTCCCTTCCCTATATTATTTCAACAAATGTGTTAGGTTTTTTTGTTCGTCACACAATAGTCCAAATTTCGTTAGTTGAGGAAGTTTTTTTATATATCCTAAGCTTAATGTGTAGCCATTTTGATTCTATGTTGATTTTTAACCGATTCTCAAAGGTAGTATTAATGTATAATGTATTTTAAAAGCTTTATATTAACTTGCACTGGATGTAACTATGTAAGTTCGGGTGGAATCTTGCGAGATGAATTTGACAAACTTCCCGGTTTCCGATTGAGCTGACATTTTGCACGTAGTTGTATATCGCGTGAGAATGCAATAATATGGTATCATGGAGATCATCTGATGATGAAGAAATTAAACAAGATAAAACTTAATATTTTAAATAAGTTTTCATTTAACCGATTTTATTAATACTTTTTGGGACTTAGATCTAAAAGCTTAGCGGTCAGGGTCACTAAACGATAATTGATGATTAATATCCGATTTTAATGATTATTACAACGATTATCGATTATATTCATAAAATAAATATAATTTATACATATAAATATATCTTCTTCTCTATAATCACAGTATAATAATGATTATTTATATGCAAAATGTCGAGTTTGGAGTGTCAAAACGATTTTTTTAAATGTTTATTTTATTCGTCAGAGATTGATAAAATAAGAGAAGGTAAATAGACTTTTAAGATCCTGGATATCATGTATCAGGGTATTGGTCCACCTCTCACTCCCACCACTGTAACTCCTGTGTAGGGGGATCCACAGCGGCGACCATCGTAATGACTCTGAGCAGTGAAGCCCAGGAACCCGAGGGAAAGATAACTTGTCTTGGGCCCCGCAACGAATTTAATCAGAAGATGATAGAAGGAGTAGGAAACCATGAGTTTCGACTTCCTTTCTCGTAAAGCGGGAGACAATAAAACTGAAAAATGCATTACGCCAGAATTGAGAAATTAGCATCATTGGTTATCATGTATCAGTAGAGTGTTAGCTAACAAGTAAAACGAGCACAAACACGACGGGTTTGTTTAGTACAGGAGTTCCTATGACTGCGAACTCCATCATCAGATCAGCGCCATTTTGTCATATTATTGCATTGTCACGCGATATACATCTGCGTGCAAAATCTCAGCTCAATCGGAAACTGGGAAGTTTGTCTTTAGCTCGCAAGATTCCACCCAAACTTACATAGTTACATCCAGTGCAAGTTAATATAAAGCTTGTAAAATCACTTTGTATTTTTTTTTTTGCCATGTAGGCAGACAAGATAGCGGGCCACCTGATCGTAAGTGTTGGATTTAGGTAAAGTTCTAGAATATTAATGTTCTCTCTACATTTAAGTTATTCTTTGTAACATAATGTTGATTTTTACGTGTCAAATCCACTTTTAAAATGGCTCTTAATATATTTAAAAGTAATTTAAACTGTTTCCTTGAAGAAATGTTGTATTTCACGAATGTTGCAGTTAGTTATAAAAGAATAAGTAATTTTGTAGAGTGTCTAAGTAAGACTGATTATTTTAAACTTATTCAGACACTCGCGGTTTTCTATAATACTTTCATAAATTTTCAACGGGTTCTTACCACGATATTTAATTAATTGAGTTTTCTCGATACCGTTGTTGTTGCAAACGTCATGATCACGAGAAGAACAGTCACTCGCGGGTTCATGCTCAGAGAGTCTTGTAGATGCAGTGAGTGTGGTGTGTCGTGATGTGAGTTCGAGTTCCAGTGGTACTACCCAAAAGCGAACGAGAAAGATGGTAGACAGATTTGTTTGCCCTTAAATCGATCCGCAGTATCCAGTCTTCTCGTGATCATGACGTTTGCAACAACAACGAAATATCGAAACAACTCAATTAATTAAATATCGTGGTAAGAACCCGTTGAAAATGCATGAAAGTACTGATTATTTTGTCTGATTTCAAATTTACCTTTTAAAGTTCGCTGTATATTTTCTAATGTTAAATTCTAAAATAAAAACGACTGACTTCGGCAACTTCTATTTTCTACAGAAAATACCAGTCAGATCTTTTTCTTATTTATCAAATTTATCTGAGATAATGTACAAAATATCTGATTTTTAACAAAAAAATAACCATCAAAATCGGTTTATATAGAAACGAAATACGTTGCATAAACACACATCAAATCGTGAAATTAACATTTTCAAACACAGAATCAAAAATACTTTTTTTTTTTTATTTGGTCCACATAACTGAGACAAACTATCAAATACATTTTGTTAATAATAATTATGAGTTTATCCCTTGCTTGATGTAGACACAGCTACCACAGTAAAATATAATATACAAAAGGTTAATCTTATTCAATCTTAAAAAGATTAGATGGGAACCCACGACCACGATCACCTTTCATCTGACACCAGAATGATTCAAAAGGCGGCCGTCTACACTAAAGTTAGGAATATTTAAAAAAACGGATGAATGGGATTTCTTAAGTCCTGCAGATTATTTTTGAACAATTGTCATTTCCCAAAAAATCCGTATTTATAATACTTTCATGCATTTTCATTGGGTTCTTACCACGATATTGCGGGGGATGACTGGATACTGCGGGTCGATTTACGAGCAAACAAATCTGTCTACCCTCTCTCTCGTTCGCTTTTAGGCGGTATCCAGTCTTCTCGTGATCATGACGTTTGCAACAACGTTGAAATATCGAGACAACTCAATTAATTAAATATCGTGGTAAGAACCCGTTGAAAATGCATGAAAGTATTATAGAAAACCGCGAGTGTCTGATAAGTCTATATTCATAGTTGACCTGCGACACGGACCCACCAGATCGATACGGGGACATTATCTACCGAATGTGATGTGGCGAAAAAATACTGAATACACATTAATTGTGGACGGTGACATACAAATAACACAATCCTATAGGGAGCATCCATAAACTACGTGAGGTGTTTAAGGGGGGGTCGAGTCAAATCTCATTTAATCTTACGTTGGAAATAGGGGGGTCTCGGCAAATATCACGCAATTTTTTTTTGATTGAAACAAAAATAAATACTATTTTGATCCATGTAATCCAGATTCGTAGAAGTATTCTATTGTTAATTTTGGAACGAAGTCCTTATCGCGCGTTGTGAAAGGGGGCTAGACGGAAAAAATTCTCACGAAAAGTTGTCACGACACTTTTTTGTTTTAGATGATTATCGCTAGATGGCGCTGTGATCGAAATCTTTTAAAACACGTTCCTTATTTTTGTTTTAGGTGATTATCGTTAGATAATCATAGACTTTTAAAACACATTCCTTATCGCGCGTTACGTTAGGAAAAAAAAAAATAAGATATCTTTTAATCGAAAGGAACTTCGTTCTATTCGGGTGTCCCATGACACCTCTCAAGTTTTTATCGTTACATATCTTACATCGTGATTGATTAATGATGGAACATATTGACGGAGTCAGTTACTTCTTGATAACCAATAGTTTTTAGATACATAAAAAAAAAACTTTTTGAAAATTTAACTTAACATCTCTCGTATAAACCCGTCCATCCTAAACACACAAACCGACAGGTTTATTGAATTAAACAATAATATATATAATATATAAAACATTGTATAATTTATACATTATATCCGACACATGCTAATGCTTATACAAATTTGTATATTTTTCTATAATATATTTTGTGGTTAAGTAAACTCTAAAATTTTTATTAGTTTTATACTTTTTTTATATAATATATTCTCACTAGTATTTGCAATGTTACTATTATAATATGTTTAATGAAAAAGTTATATTTTCCAAGCTTTATATTAACTTGCACTGGATGTAACTATGTAAGTTCGGGTGGAATCTTGCAAGCTAAAGATAAACTTCCCGGTTTCCGATTGAGCTGACATTTTGCACGCAGATGTATATCGAGTGACAATACAATAATATGACAAAATGGCGCTGATCTGATGGAGTCTGTAGTCATAGGAACTCCTGTACTAAACAAGATAGACCCGTCGTGTTTGGGTTCGTTTTACTTGTATTAGCTAGCACTTTACTGCTACCTGATAATTAAAAAATCAATTTTAATAGGTTTCTGTAAAATAAATGACTTTATACTCACCTATCATCTTCTGATTAAATTCGTTGCGGTTACAAGTTATCTTTCCCTCGGGTTTTCCTGTGCTTCACTGCTGAGAGTCATTACGATGGTCGCCGTTGTGGATCCTGGCTACACAGGAGTTACAGTGGTGGGAGTGAGAGGTGGACAAGTACCCGAGAGAAAATTCATTTACCTACTAACTATAATTACAAACTTTTTGAAGTGGCGGCCACGAACCGGTAAGCGCAACGTGGGTAGACCTCCCACAAGATGGACCGACGATCTGGTCAAGATCGCGGGAGGTCACTGGATACAGACAGCGCAGGATCCGCCGTTGTGGCGAGGTTTGGGGGAGGCCTGTGTCCAGCAGTGGACGTCTATAGGCTGATGATGATGATGATGATGAATAATTACAAAGTGGAACTATCTGACGTGGAGTGAATGACCTGTCGAAATAAAACTTAGCACCATCTTTATTTTTCGGATCGGTTAAACCTTTTTTTCTGTCATTATATGGAAAACGTACGACTATCGTTGCGGACTTCCATACTATGATGATTTTTTCTTTTTAAACATAAAAGTAACCAAAACCTCCTGTTAAAAGTCGGTTAATCCCAAGCATATAGCTAATACAGTTATAATAACATTACGTTATTGAATCTCTCGATAAATATATGATATTGGTAGTAATTTGTCAATATGGCGGTCAGACTGAATGAACGATGGTCACAGCGGAGAGTTTAGACAAAATGTATTCATTAAATTAAATGATTGAGTAGGTTGGGACGGAGTTTTAGAGCGAGCGAGTAGCGGGTAAATACTCTCATAGATTTTAATCAAATTAAAATCAAAAACATTTATTCTGAACACATAAAAATCATATATTAATAAACTTATTTAGACACTCGCGGTTGTCACCGTTGTGGATCCTGGCTACACAGGAGTTACAGTGGTGGGAGTGAGAGGTGGGCAAATACCCGAAAAAAAAGACACTCGCGGTTTTCTATAATACTTTCATGCATTTTCAACGGGTTCTTACCACGATATTTAATTAATTGAGTTGTCTCGATATTTCAACGTTGTTGCAAACGATAAATCAAAACAACATCGAGACAACGCATGAAAGTATCATATATTAATAGCTTATGTTAAAAACAAAAGTGCCCAGAATTATATTATTTACTAGCTGAACCGCACAAGTTCGTTTGCGTCACAGAGGAATATAATATATCCTCGATAAATGGACTGTCCAACACTGAAAGATTTTTTCAAACCTGACTAGTGGTTCCTGAGATTAGCGCGCTCAAACAATTCCTTCAGTGTCAGTTCATCAGCCTATAGACGTCCACTGCTAGACATAGGCCTCCCCCAAACTTCGCCACAACGATCGGTCCTGTGCTATCTGCATCCAGTGCCAGTCCAACCTCCCACAAAAAAAAAACACCTACAGAAATTCTAAAAGTGTTTTAGTTACAATTCCGTTATAAATTTCAATGTTGGTCACTATCTGTGCAGATTCAAAGAGCATTCGTTTTCCGCTACAAGATCACTCGCTAACAATATAACCCCGTCTTAGAACCACATAACAATTACTTATGAATTTTATCTACGGCTCGAATAGAACTTAGTCGATATGTCAATCCTATATGGACGTCTTGGGCAAACACACGTGGAATTAACATATATTATGTTTTGAAAATACTTAGATGGCTACACAGAATGTATTAACATATTATATTAATAGATTTATGCGGAGAAGATATCATAATGATGCAAGAGCATGAGAAATGTGTAAATATGAAACACAGAGCTGTTAACTAAGAGAGATAAGATCTTACTCGTCTTTGAGAGGAAGGTACTGCACCTTTAGAGCTGTCGAGTAGGATGAGATATGGCGCAGCCGATTCAATTATGAGAAACACTTTTTAAGGAACCTACAATAGCTCAGTAGGTGAAAATCAGGCGACTGAATAGGGCTGGACATGTCCAATGGATGAAAGAATATCGCATTCCCAAAAAGCTGCTGATTACAAAACCTGAGGGCCGTCGAAGCAGGGACAGACCAAGGTTCAGGTTGAACGGTGTTAATCACGGAAATTATTGGTGTGAGGAATCGGAGAGGTAGGGAGGTCTGGAGGAGGAAACTAGAGCAGGCCAAGGCGCACAATGGGCTGTAGCGCTACTGATAATGACAGAGCTGCAGAGAACTTTGCATTTGCAAATCATCATCAACCTATAGACGTCCACTGCTGGGCGTAGGCCTCCTCCAAATCATAATCATCAACCTATAGACGTCCACTGCTGGACATAGGCCTCCTCTAATCCTCATATAAATATAAATATTTGCAAATATAAATGCGGTATATTTAAAAGGTAAAATGAATGTCTTTTACAAAGATAATATAATTTATTGGGTACAAAAGTGAAGCTCATGAAGACTGCGCTTAATGTTAGCAGTTCGATGACCGATTAGAATAAAATGCGGCCAAGTGTGATCTGTTCTATAACTTTTGGGGTTCCGTAGGCTTAAATATGTTCACACTTTATCCTGAAACCTCAATCTGCCTTTTATACTTTTTTGATCGACTTCTCAAAAATTATCATGTTTAGGTGTTTTTCTCAAGCTTTGTATTACCTTGCACTGGATGTAACTATGTAAGTTCTGGTGGTATCTTGCAAGCTAAATTTGACAAACTTCCCAGTTTCCGATTGAGATGACATTTTGCACGCAGATGTATATCGCGTGACAATGCAATAATATGGCAAAATGGCTTTGATCTGATGATGGATTCGGAAGGTCATAGGATCTCCTGTAGTACACAAGATAGACCCGTCGTGTTTGGTCTCGTTTTACTTTTTATTAGGGTGAACTGATGATTCTTTTTTTGTTAGAGACCTGACACTTTGGACATAAGCTCATATTTAAAATGTTTTAAAGATCCATTAAGCAGTTTTTGTGCTATTCTGGAACAGTTGAAGTCGTTTTCATTTTTGTAAAAATTAATGGTTTTTCTCAATACGGATCTCTAAAAGATACTCAAATTGATCCCTAGGACGCTTTTAATGGGTCCATTAACAAAAAAAGCTTCATGATTCATGTTCACTATCGCGAGCTTAACCCGACCGATAAATGGACTCACCCAACCATAGAGTGTATCGTAGAGGGGACACCGAAAAAATGTCGTTTTCTTCAATCAAATATAACTACAAGGTTATTTGTTAACTAGCTGACCCGCGCAACTTCGTCTGCGTTACAAAGGGGTTCAAACAGTACTCGCAATGCTGTCGAGTTATTATTTTCGCGGCCCGCAGTGCCCCACATATTCATTGCGTTTTATACTCGTAATAACTTCTAAACGAAAAGTCCGATTGGAATAAAACAAAAAGTAATTTATTCTACATTAATACTCTTGATAACAAAATACTTAATTTAGATAAGGGTTAATATAACGATACTCATTTAACGTTAAATTAAATCTTGGGACGAAAAAATATTTTTCATAACCATAAAAGCGGTTATTGTGTCTAAACTATGATAGTTAGATATTAGGTGTACAACTTTGCTTCCGCCGTTTTTTTCCGAAATTTGAGGCTTTATTGTAAAAAACTGGTTATACATTTATGATTCAAAGTATTGTCCATCGGTGGCCACTGCTTTCTTCTATCTTTCGGCAGCGTACGAATCCCGCGTTGAAAAAACTGGTCATCTTTTGAAGTGATCTACGAATCGATTCAATTTTTTACTTCTTCATAAGATCGGAAGTGCTGGTCAGCCAGGCCGTGTGCCATTGATCGAAACAAGTGATAGTCCGAGGGAGCAACGTCTGGAGAATACAGCGGGTGGGGTAGGACTTCCCATTTCAACGTTTCCAAGTATGTCTTGACCACTTTCGCATGGGGTCGAGCATTGTCGTACTGTAAAATCACTTTATCATGTCTCTCGTTGTATTGCGGCTGTTTGTCTTTCAATGCTCGGCTCAAACGCATTAGTTGCGTTGCGATAACGATCGCCTGTGATTGTTTCAGTCGGTTTCTTCAATTTCAAAATCACCGTTCTTGAAGCATTGAAACCGCTCTCGGCACGTTCTTTCACTAATATCGGCCTCACCATAGGTATTTGAGAGCATTCGAAGAGCCTCAGCCGCAGATTTCTTCATTTTAAACCAGAAAATTAAAACCTCCCGCAAATGACGACAATTTGGCTCGTAAGCTGACATGTTTAATCGAGAATAACTTTATGATCCAGATACAAATCGACTAATATTTCGATGGCGTTATGTTTACAAATGCCTAAGCTTATTGTATGACATCTACGATCTATTTATTTCGACTACCACTTACCGCTACAGCCATCTAAGCAAAACGGCGGAAGCAAAGTTGTACACCTGTGTATATGCTGTCGCGAACTTTTTTGTTTGTCTTCAAAAGATCTAAAAACCATACATCATTTTGTTCTATTGTCAATAGTTTTTGCAGCGTGCGCATAAATAGGTTTTCGATTATTCGCCTTGTGTTACATATTCGATATTTTCATACGGATCCCTAATTTTTTTGAAAATAAAATATAGCCTATAACCTTCCTCGATAAATGGGCTTTCCAACAGTGAAAGAATTTTTGAAATCGGACCAGTAGATCCTGAGATTAGCGCAATCAAACAAACAAACAAACAAACTCTTCAGCTTTATAATATTAGTATAGATGATGGTACATACCAATTAAACCTCATGATAGTTGATGGTCGTATACGGCCAGCAACAATATTATTTTCAAAGAATCCCTACTAATATTATAAGTGCGAAAGTAACTCTGTCTCTCTGTTACGCTTTCTCGTTTAAATCTCCTTGAGAAAGAACATAGGCTACCTTTTAATTGAAAGTGACTCAGACGACGTTGCGCAGGTCCGCATAGTATAAAGTCTTAATAAAAGAAACTAATTTAAAAATGGCTAACATTCTAGCATAACGATTGTCGCTCGACAGCTGATGTGTGTTTCGGAGGTGTGTGCGAGATCACTTTAGGTTATTAGTCAACACTCTGTTAGCCAAAAATATGATTGTTTCCGTTTGTATTATTGCAACATAGATAAACGAGCCTACGGCCCATCTGACGGTAGGCGGTCACCGTCGCTCACAGACCTCAGCAATGTCAACAAATACTGAGCTACCTACGGCCTCAATCATTGACTCTAAGAAGACTGCTCTGCGTTTATCTATTCTATGCCAAATCCCACTTTACACGGAGGTCCATAGTTTGACAAGTTGCGATACAACCGCTTGTCAATCTTATATATGTATAGAAAACACTTACTAAATACTATGTACAGTAACTAACTTCGTCTGCGTCACGAATGGAGAATTCAGTTAGAGTAAGAAATGTGCGACATCACATCAAAAACTGATAAAATGATGAGTGTATCTCTACTATTCTCTACTATATCACGCATGTATTATACACATAAACCTTCCTCTTGAATCACGACATCTATTACAACCGCATCACAATCCGTTGTGTAGTTTTAAAGATATAATCATACATAGAGACAGACGGCGTGAAGCGACTTTGTTTTATACTATGTAGTGATTATACAGGGTGGAACTTTGTGTCAGATGTAGTGTGGTAAAAATCGTGGTAAGAACCCGTTAATTATACATGACAGGGCTGAATTTTTCGAATCAGACTAGCGGTTCCTGAGATTAGCGCGCTCAAACAAACTCTCTAGCTTTATACAGGGTGTCACAAAACGTAAATGAAAGTACCTTAAATATTAGAGATAGAATGTTTTGCTGAAAGGAAACATCATTTTAGTTTTGTTGTTTATTAATACTGCGTTCACAGGTTTTCCTTAAATTGTTTGTTATGTCTGAAAATCAAACTAACAAAATCGGCAAACATCCTGTATTTATGGTGCCAATCGAAAGAACAGGTAATCACAAATAATATCTGCTAACAAACACCGTGTCTTAAACAAAAGGAACAATGTGTGTTTGATTAAACATGTCGCATAGTTTTGGGACACCCTTTATATCGTTACGAAAAATATTTATGCAGTTGATATTATCTCCCCCAGGCTTCTTTATTACTTAAGTGTTAATTCTACACTAATATTATAAATAGTTTTTTTTTTTTATTGCGTGATAGATAAACGAGCCTACGGCCCACCTGATGGTAAGCGTTCACCGTCGCTCATGAACCTCTGCAATGCCAGGACAATGAGGGGTCGTTATCTATCGCCTACCCATGCAACACTTTTCTTAAACCTCATTGTTTGTTTGTTTGTAATGAATAAACTCAAATACAACTGGACCGTTTATAAAAAAATCTTTTACCATTCGAAAGCTACATTATCCGCGAGTAACATAGGCTAGATTTTATTTTGGAAAAAAAAAATAGAATTACTAAAACTACGTACTAAAACTTCAATTAGGTGTAAAAATACCCAAAATCTTTCTTACATCGCGTGCGCTGCGAAAACTATTGATTATAGAACAACATGATGTACTACGGGTTTGTAGGTCTTATTGAAATATAACAGTGCTGCCTGAACCCTTTTTGAGGATCAACTAGTCTATACTAATATTATAAAGCTGAAGAGTTTGTTTGTTTGTTTGTATGTTTGTTTGTTTGTTTGTTTGAACGCGCTAATCTCAGAAACTACCGGTCCGATTTCAAAAATTCTTTCACTGTTGGAAAGTCCATTTATCAAGGAAGGTTATAGGCTATATTTTATTTTCAAAAAAATTAGGGATCCGCATGAAAATATCGAATATGTAACAAAAGGTGAAAAATCAAAAACCTATTTATGCGTACGCTGCAAAAATTATTGACAATGGAACAAAATGATGTACTAAGGGTTTTTAGGTCTTTTGAAGACAAAAAAAAAAGTCCGCGACAGCATATATCTAACTATCATAGTTTAGTCACAATAACTGCTTTTATGTTTATAAAAATAAAGAAAATGTCCGAAAAATTAATTTAACGTTAAATGAGTATCGTTATATTAACCCTTATCCAAATTAAGTATTATATTATTAAGAGTATTAATGTAGAAGTAAATTACTTTTTGTTTTATTCCAATCGGACTTTTCGTTTAGAAGTTATCACGAGTATAAAACGCAATTTTATTAATACACCCACAGCGGGCGGCGAAAATAATATCGCGACGAAATAATGAGTACTGTTTGAACCCCTTTGTAACGCAGACGAAGTTGCGCGGGTCAGCTAGTATAAAATAAAAATAAACAAAATTTTCAACAATATTTTTATTTCATTATATTTTCACATTTATATTACAATTTTATACATAAGTTTTCAATCACATGTATCACAAATTCCTTGTATTTTAAGTCAAATTACAAAGAAAATTGATAAACAGAATAAAAAATCTGGATTTCGGTATAGGGCGGTGAACATTTAATTAAAAAAAGCAAAATTTAAAAACCATTGTTTTATGTTTAAATTTATGTTTCTCATCAACTTACAAGTTATTGATTTAATAACATTAATATAATACAAAATATATTTACAAATAAACACACGAATACTGAATGTTTCTCAAATAAATACTTGTTTCATAGTTTTTTAGAATAAATTTATTTGGAAAAAACATTTTAAATACAAGCTTTTAAGATCCTGTATATCATGTAGCAGTAGAGTGCTAGCTAATAGAAGTAAAACGAGAACACGATGAGTCAGTGGCGTGCACAGACATATTGGCCAGGGTATGCAGTTGTATTTTTTACATATTTTTCAGTACCATTTTTATCTTAACACACAATTTTATTTTTACTAATGTTTTTAATATTAAAAATAAACAAATGCGTATAGAAACCCTAAAAAAATGTTTTTTTTTAATTAGGGAACCAAGATCTAAAATAGAAAACTTTTTATGCTTGCGATCCAGAAACTATTCACAATAGAACTTTATACTTTACGAATAGTTTACTTTATTATTATAGCTGAAATAATTGTTTTGTCAATGTGAGTATGAATATTTTTTCCTATACCTAATAGTGATTAAATTGAAGTAGACAAAAAATCTTGAATAGAATAGATACTGTATTTTAAATCATTATTAGTACTTAATAATAATATTAGCATTATATCTATTTGAATAAAAAATCGTCATTATTTATTTTGAAAACGTTTTTTATATCGATTTAAATTTTTCTTCAGTCTCAATAGATATCGCTAAGTACCTAATTTATTTTTAAAACCATTTATTTACGGAAAAAGTCCTTGAAACGAAAAAGTGACAAAGTTTATATTTGTCGTCAATAGATGTCGTTGAACGATTCGATCGATCCACTAAATCGCGGTGACGAGATGAGCACCTAAAATTATATTAATTCAAAGGACACTTTACATGAGTTTTTGCTATTTTGTGCTGAAACCGTACTGATACTACTAAGTACGGATATTATTTATTAAATTAACGAGTACGACTTACCTCTAATCTGAACCCTGTTTTTGTGACGCAAACGAATTTGCGCGGATCAGCTAGTTAAAGTAGTTAATATCAATTAGATCATAATTCAAAATATTAACTATCAACTTCAATACTTCAATTCACATAGTCGAAATCTTAGCGCAAACCAAATTTACAATCAAACTACAAAAATAATAATTATTATAATAGAAAGGAACGCTCAGCTCAATTACCAGATAAAAATACGAATTTTGTTATTGAAATGTAATGAAAACCACAACAAACAAATCAGAAATGTCAATACATTATAAAGAACAATATTACCTTAGTTCACCGAAATCATCACTGTTTTTTTTTTCACTATAATATTATCACTCAAACTTTAAAAATCAATATTAATTAACTTACATTCCAATATTATTGAGTTTGTCCACTTTTTGTACACTTAATCACACAAACAAACAAAAGCAACACAAAACAAAAATATTTTAAACTTACTAAACACACAAAATTAACCAATAACTAAAATAAATGCAACATAACCTAAAATCTTTAAATCATAATAAACAATATGCCTAAAATCCGAGTAAGTTACGCGCGAACTGTGCTCCGTCTCGTTCTTTTGCAAAATTGACAATTTCATTTCGCCGCATTAAGTGTAAGCTGTGATTATTAGCTCCTAAAAATTTGCCATACAATTCGGTTCGAATGTCAAAAGTTATGAATTAAAAAAATATTTTATCAATGAAAAGGTACCATTTTGAGGAAGCAATCCTACCTCGTGCTTCTCTCACCAGGGGCGCCACTGGGGTACTGTGTAATGACCCCGAATAACCGAAGCATGAAAAATTAGACCGTATTTTTGTGACTTTACGGTGTAAGTTTGATTGATGTGATTTTGTTTTTAGACATTTATTATTTGTTGGATGAGAATTTTCAAATGATGTGCGTCTTAGTATAACTATTATGAGTTAAGTGATGGTGTAGAAGTGGTAAAATATAATTTTGACTCTCAAAATGATGTAAATTGTAGATTTATTTATAAACATTTTTTTATTTAATTTGACATTCGTGATATTCTGTTCACGGCTATGTTAGGGTATGCAGTGCTTCTTTGCTTGTATGGACTGCACGCCACTGCGATGAGTCTATCTTGTTTAACACAGGAGTTCCTATGACTACCGAATCCATCAACAGATCAGCGCCATTTTGTCATATTATTGCATTGACACGCGATATACATCTGCGTGCAAAATGTCAGCACAATCGGAAACCGGGAAGTTTGTCAAAATTAGCTTACATAGTTACATCCAGTGCAAGTTAATATAAAGCTTGTAATATACCATTATACACGTGTTTTTACGTAAACCCGTTATTAGTATATATTTGAGAAACATTTATGTCTTCGTCTGTTATCAACTTAAAACTATTAATCACTTTTGCAATTGGTAATAAAATTAACATATTTTTTTTATATAATTTAAAACAGTAATGAGATTCAATTTTATTAAAGATATATGTAACAACTCCAAAATAAAAAAAAAACATAATGAAGAAATATTTGAAAGACGGTCAAATTTCAGATTATTTGTTGTTAATTTTATTACCAATTCACACAAAATACAAATAACTGGCACATTTATTAATTATATTACAAAATAAATTATTATTATTTGGTATCGATACTAATCAAATATATCACTTTTAATATTCACATTAATCGATATAGTCACATCATTATTTATATTGTCACATCACTATTTTTATCGTCACATTCATAGATTTATTATACGAGAAAGATCGCTGAAGTCGTGAATGAAAGAGATAGCAATCAATGTAAATTACACGAGTAGAAAAGAGACAACACTATTTCCTGCAATGAGACGATTCAGTGTCTGTCAGTATCTCAAAATAAGCCACAATAATAGTCTGATATTAGGGGTGTGCGAATAATTCGAACTCACGAATTATTCGTTCCGAATCGAATACGAATATTCGATTCGAAACTCGAATCGAATAATTCGGATCTTCGAATTATTCGAAATTCGCCGAATATTCGAAAAATTTCGAATAATTCGAAAAGTTTCGAATATTCGTCGAATTTCGAATAGTATCGAATGCGACTACGACGACTACGACTATTTTGTAGACATCTAGCCCATTAAAGATATTAGCTACTAAATACAAATTCTTGTCCTATTTCCGATGCATCGTCGTAGTCAAATTCGATACTATTCGAAATTCAACGAATATTCGAAACTTTTCGAATTATTCGAATTTTTTCGAATATTCGTCGTACTTCGAATAATTCGAAGATTCGAATTATTCGATTCGAATTTCGAATCGAATTTTAATATTCGATTCGATTCGATTCGAACGATATTCGCACACCCCTATCTGATATCTCATTTAAATTTCTAGGTCACTGTCACATCGACTTTTAATGTTTTGTACTACGATTTTGTCACTTTTATCAGTCTTCTATAGAATTCTATGTTTATGTTTAAAAAAATCAAAAATATTTTAAAACACGTTATGAAAAATTATCTGTCAATCAATTTGTCACAAAAAATACTACATTTTACTAAAATATGCGTTTGCTTTGGCTGTCTCGATATTTCAACGTTGTTGTGAGTGTGGTGTGTCGTGATGTGAGTTCGAGTTCCAGTGGTACTAGCCAAAAGCGAACGAGAAAGAGGGTAGACAGTTTTTTTTTAAATTGACCCGCAGTAATCAGCCTTCTCGTGATCATGACGTTTGCAACAACGTTGAAATATCGAGACAACTCAATTAATTAAATATCGTGGTAAGAATCCGTCAAAATGCATGAAAGGATTAAGTAATTTTAAGACTATGTAAAAAACGGTCTTCGTCATTTTATTGGTTGTAGTACGAATAGATTAAATTATGATTCAAGTTTACGTTAATTCTTAACAAGCGGGATTTTTGTGTAGGCCTAAAATACGCCTATAAGTGTCAAAAGTTCCTGTCGATCCCGTTTGGCACAAATTTACATTTTTTGCGTATATCTCTGAAACAATGAGATCTAACGAAAAATAGTTTAACAAAGTTTATAGGACCCGTCGATGTGATCCCGTGATCTCACAACATTTTAATTATTTCTATTTAAGATAACGAACTAACGCTATCTCATAATTTCTTCACACTTCTCAACCTGACTTAACACCCTACCTATCCTCTCGTGTAAAATCTTAGAGTTTTTCTCCGGTAAAGCTGGCAATACGTCCCTGATTACAGCGCTATTTTTCCTATGAAATATCTCACTTAACTTCGCCCCCACACTTTGTTGATTAAATAATCTTTTTAAAGCGTCTATCGTAGATCTACGGAACACACATAAACTGTCTAGTAACACTGTGTGGTATATGTTGTACTTCTTCAAAAGTCTATAGCCGTGTAGCAGGCCGGATTCGTTGTCTAAAAACACTAAAAGACCGCTGTCCATTTTCTTAGCCAAATTATGCGCAGGGCCATTCATGATGTTTTCATTCCATTGGTAGTTAAAGAGGTTGTTCACTATTCTATCCAAATTTGCTGTCAAATAGTCGAATATTATCAAATCAGACCATTGAGCCAATTCTAGAAACAACTTAGTAGTTTTGCCACTCAATTTCATATCAATTCTGTTGAAATTTACTACTTTCTTTACTTTGTTTCTGAGATCTTTGATTCTAAGTTTTTCTATAAGAATTTCTTTAGTTGCGTCAGTAGTATCATTTTCTTCGTTAGATAGATCGAAAACGTCGATTTTATTTAAATGTCTTGACGAAGATTTGAAGACATCAGGAATGTGCGCCGGTTCCAAGCTTGGCACATATTGTGTTAACACTACTGCTCTATTAACGCTCCATTTTGCAGTAGCGATGTCATTCGCCACATTTTTCCAAAGTTTATCTTTTGTATCGACTATTTTGACAACTGAAGGAGCTAGATTAGTTAAATTTAATAACCTTCCAACGTAAAAACTGAAGATTTCACCTTGTATTTGGTCTGTGTTTTGTCTGTATCTAACACATGCTCTGATTCCGTCTTTAAATGTGACTAGTCTGTTCTGCATTCTTCCACAGCCTGTTTCCATTTTGACAACTTCACTGCTTTGAACATAAGCCTCCCAGATTTCAGCACTGTTTTCACCGTAGCCTTGAGGCATATTATTTTCAATTTCAGGACCCCAATATACGTTGTTATATAAGACTGTGTCGTCATTCGGAATATTGACGACATTGTTCTTTTTATCTCGTAGTAATTCTTTCATATCTTCACTCAAATTTTTAGGATACATTTCTTTGTTAAAATCTGCGTGAGAAACAAAAGCTACACCTGAGTAAGTTGTGTTGTTGATTTTCTTAAGTTGTCTTGCTTTGGGTAACTTTTCGGGTAGTTTCTGAGCTTGTGGTTTCATTATTAAGACTCCTATTGATAGGCCAAGTACAAAGCTTATTAGGATGCTCAATAAACAATAAGAGTATATAGTGTAGTCTTTCTTTTTGGGTTGATCAAATATTTTGACAGTCAAATCTTGTAATGTCGGCAGAATTTCGTTTCTTGATGTTGTTTTCTCCATTTTTCGTTTTAGTTTATCTGTAACAAACGAAAAATAATATTAATTATGAGAATTAAATATATTATGTCTATAAGACAAATGGTCAGACGCGCAACTTCCTCTGCGTCACAAAAAGGTTCAAAAATTCCGATGTAAGTGCAGAAAAACGTGCTTATTTACGACATCACATCAAAAAAAGCAAAATAATTTGATTTGATGAAACCGATTTCAATGATTCTGCTAGTTTAGAAGTTTGTACTATGCTTGAGAAATTGAAGTCGATCGTTTTTTTTTTTTGTAATAAAAATATCATACAATACTGAAACTAACCATGAACAATTCAATTTCTTTAAAATTTCTTCGATTTCTTCCTCCTCAAATAAACAACACAAATATACTAATAACAAAAATAACGATAATAATAAAAAAATAAACAAACGAACTCGACCCAAGAATGTGTTAGTAGAAATATTTGAGATTTGCACTGGAGTTGTGGAAAGCGCGTTTTTATAACGCTTCAAAAATACGTGTTTACAAATCGGTAACCGCTTTTTTTTTTATTGCGTGATAGACAAACGAGCCTACGGCCCACCGGCTTAGCATTAAGTGGGCTGTAAGTTACTTTATCTATCTTGCATTAAAAGTAGCTTGATTTGTTTTGGTTTTAAACTGATATGGTTACAACAAGAAATTTATTGCAACAAACATTGCTTATTTTTTCCAGAACTACAAAAAACCTAACAGCCAGATCTTCATCAAAGATACATGAAGAAAGATAAAAAAAGAATCTTCAAAACCAGTACATCCAGTAAAATATATGCATTTAATTATTAAAATAAAATAAAACTTTGTTGGTTTCTGGATTATCTATTCTTACATTTAACATTTCTTTATTTTATGATTATTAATGAAATGAAATGAAATACTTTATTTTCAACATTGATGACGTGCTCATTCTTGTTGACGTCGAAAGTTACAAGCTACCCCCAGTTCGGACACAAAAACTAATAATTATAGCCACCGTCCTGAGATGAACTGGCAAGTAACTCAGCGGGCATGTCTTTTTTTTGTATAGTTGTACAGTATTACACAAATTTACATTAAATATACAAAAAAAACGATTACGAGTATATTAGTTTCTGAAATAAATAAAAAAAGTAATAAATAAACGCGGCGTGATTTTGCGCTAGTGCGTAACGCTAACAAGGCTGTACGCGACTAGAAAGGGATAGACGATAAGCAGAATGACAAAAAAGCATGGTCAGATTCTTCGGTAAAAAAATTATATCTAAATAGAGTTGTACAACGGAATTTTTCTATGAAATTGTCATAGTTTTCGATTTATTAGTCAGATTAATAAAAAAATATTACTGAAATAAACTTACGAAAAACGATTAAATTAATTAAAATGATAAGAAAAATCTTGTTGTAATTGAAATAAGAAAAAAAGGACAATACTACATGATACAAATAACAGAATAATTACTCAAAAAGATGACTTATTTTTGCTCACACACAAAGCGTTTCTGAAAAATATTTTTTTTTTCAACATCACTTTTTCGCAAGAAAGCTAAATTACAACTAAAAATTGAAAATTATGGATAGAAAGAAAATAACCTTCATGACTATTTTCCCGTTTTCGGAGGTTCATAAGCAACAGTAACCGCTTTCCATCAGGTGTGTCGTGAGCCACCATGTATTCTGCAACAAAGAAAATCGCACTATACCAAAAAAGATTCTGAATATCATGTATCAGTAGAGTGCTAGCTAATACAAGTACAACGAGCACAAACACGACGAGTCTGTCTTGTTCAGCACAAAAGTTCTTATGACATTCCGAATCCATCATCAGATCAGCGCCATTTTGTCATATTATTGCATCGTCACGCGATATACATCTGCGTGTAAAATGTCAGCTCAATCGAAAACCGGGGAGTTTGGCAAATTTAGCTTGCAAACACTCGGACATAGTTACATCCAATGCAAGTTAATATAAAGCTTGTAAATCAAGTTGTATCATCTCTATATGATATACTAACAATATGGGCGGAGCTAACTCCGGTCTCTTAATTGATATATATGTTAAACTAACTGCATAATTGTAGGTTTGTTTTAACAAATTGATACGCACTAAACCTTTATGAATCAATTCGTCTGCGTCACAATATTGTCACTTGTATTGGTTATTTTAATGATAAACACGAGGCTCGAAGAGAGTCCTTAAGGGTAGGTCGTAGGTAGCAGCCCCGCAGTGTCTTTTGACAATACAGAGATCCATGAGGGACGGTAACCGCTTACGATCAGGTGGATCGTCAGCTTATCTGCCTTCGAGGCAATCAAAAAAAATGTATGTTCCTATGACCTTCCGAATTCACCATTAGATCAGCTTTTTTTATTATACGTTGGATAAACGAGCTCACGGC
This sequence comes from Trilocha varians, assembly GCA_030269945.2. Taxonomy (NCBI): domain Eukaryota; kingdom Metazoa; phylum Arthropoda; class Insecta; order Lepidoptera; family Bombycidae; genus Trilocha; species Trilocha varians. Next base: position 12,088,166 of record AP028278.1, on the reverse strand, counting down.
CCATCTAATGGTAAGTGGTCACCGTCGCTCATGAACCTCTACAATGCCAGGGCAATGAGGGGCCGTTATCTATAGCAAATATAATACTTTGTCAATAGTCTGTTAGGAAGATACGCGTTTAAGTCTTTTCTATGCACGTACTGTAATAGGAGTACACTACTGACCATTTTGAGTTTTTTAGACCGACTTCAAAAAATAAGAGATACTTTATGTTTTTTATTTTAAAGAAGATATTTTACGAATGGTACCCTCGAAATTTTATTATGATATGATGAGTAGTTTTTGAGTTATGATTAAAAATGTAAGTTCAATTTATTTTTTGCCAAATTAAAAGTGTTTTTTTTTAAACTAGTTTAGGCAGATACTCGCGCCACCTACCGTGTCAAAATGTATACTATATATTACTCTGATGTATTAACTATACTTATTTAAAGTTTCATTAAATCCATTCAGTAGTTATGACGTGAAAGATTGATTATAAATTATTTGAAGAGGATAATCACTACATAGTATAAAACAGTCTTATCACGTTGTCTGACTCTATGTATGATTATATTTTTAAAACTACACAACGGATTGTGATGCGGTTGTAATAGATGTCGAGATTCAAGAGGAAGGTTTATGTGTAATACATGCGTGATATAGTAGAGAAACACTGAGCATTTTAGCGGTTTTTGGTGTAATTTCGTCAGCACATTTTTCTGCACTTACATCGCAAATGCTCTGTCAAGCTTTTTGAGACGCAGACGAAGTTTCACAGGTTAGCTAAACATTAAATATTCAATTGGAAATACATGCAATATACTAAAAACTACCTATCAGATTCATTAAATTGTATTATATAACATAAAAATAAGAAAATTGTGTTTTTTGTATTTTTCATTACTTAATATATTATACTATAATATTTTAATGTATTTTTTTATGTCTTCTTTGTACGTGTGGAATAAATTTACTTACTTTCTTTCTTTAAAAAATTCGTAAAACCTTCAAATTTCAAAAAGAGAGATAATGTCGTACAAAATAATTTCCGAAAAGTATAATTAATAAAATAAACCAAAAAACCATCTGTAGCGATAATTCGATAAACAAAATTTATTTTCAACTTCCCGATTGACTGACGACGAACAAATACCTTGTACTTTTATAGCTAACTAGCGGGCCCGTGCAATTTTGTCTACATCACTTTCAATTTAAATGTAGCCTATGTTTTTTCTCAGGGTTCAAAGATTGTCTGTGCCAAATTTCATCAAAATCGGTTGAGAGAATTAAGCGGGAAAGCGTAACAAACAGACAGAGTTACTTTCGCATTTAGTAGGGATTTACTGACTAATTACAATGATGAACGCTTATATGATTATACTCTGATTTCCTTATCATGAGTGGCTCTTTAAGATATATTTTTCTAACAAAAAAGACTCATCAAAAACGTTTCATAAACGACGGAGCTATCCACGAACAAATAAAGCATTATACAGTCATAATTGAGAAAAAAAATCGTTTTTTGGCGGTAAAAACAGTGCAACAACGAGTGTCCAATGTCATGTTCACAAAAATGTAATAAAAATCAGATTTATTTTCTTTCCTTCTTCGTTTTCTTTCCATCTGTTAATGCAAGTGTTAAGAGTCAAAATTAACGTACAAAAATAAGTTAAAAATCTATCTAAATCTCTAACAAGCGTATCATAAAGAACGCCGAATTCGTCACAAGTCAATCGTCCAATACAAAATACATACACATATTAGCGCGCGGCGTTGCTTGCGGCGTAAAAAGCACAGGTACACACTATGGTACCGTTGACAGAACAGACAAATTATAACAAGCTTTATATTAACTTGCACTGGATGTAACTATGTAAGTTCGGGTGGAATCTTGCGAGTTGAATTTTACAAACTTCCCGGTTTCTGATTGAGCTGATATTGCACGCAGGTGTATATCGCGTGACAATGCAATAATATGACAAAATGGCGCTGATTTGATGATAGACCCGTCATGTTTGGGCTTGTATTAGCTAGTCTACTGCTACATGATATCCAGGAAAGAAAGAGGAAAAGTTTGACTGTTTGTTTGTCTCGAATAGGCTCCGAAACTATTGCAAGGATTTGAAAAATTCTTTCAGTTTTGGATAGTTCACTTATCGAGGAAGGCTATAGGATATATTGTTTCCCTTTGTGACGCAGACGAAGTTATTTATGAGAATTTTTAAAAATATCTTAAACCATGTACAAATAAAAATAAATGTATTTTCAACGGGTTCTTACCACGATATTTAATTAATCGAGTTGTCTCGGTATTTCAACGTTGTTGCAAACGTCATGATCACGAGAAGACTGGATACCACCCAAATGCGAACGAGAAAGAGGGTAGACTGATTTGTTTGCTCTTAAATAGACCCGCAGTATGCAGTCTTCTCGTGATCATGACGTGACAACTCAATTAATTAAATATCGTGGTAAGAATCCGTTGAAAATGCATGAAAGTATTATAGAAAACCGCGAGTATCTGAATAAGTTTAATAATAAATGTATTCTTGCAAACGTTACTTGATATCTCTGTGAAGAATTTTTCGAATGCCCAACTGACTTAGATGTTATCGGCACGGAGTTCGATTCCGACAACCGGTTACGTTGGATGTTTCTATTCGTTATAAGGATTTACATAAATATATCAATAAACTTCGTCTGTGTCACAGAGAAAGGATTTAGAAAGGGTTATTGTACAAAATTTGTTTATTTACGAAACCTAAAAACTTTTTATATTATTGTACCAATCCATTACTGCCGACTATTGGGCTCAGGTCTCCTTAGGAGAGGGATATAATGTTATTTTATTTTTGAAATACGTTATTTTTGCTATTTTGGAGCACATTAATTAATTAATTATATTGAATGCTGTAAGCATCCGTATTGGGTATACATATTAGAAATTGTTTTGTAATTTGTTAAGAATGATTGTTAAATATGTCCTACTGTTGATGTTTCTTAAATAAATAAATAAATATGTCACTCAGGGATAGTGTAGCTTTTCAACGGTGAAAGAACTTTTCGTATCGGTAGTTTCGGAGCCCATTCGAGACAAACAACCTTTCCTTTATAATAATAGTATAGATATACTAATTTTACTTCTAACAAAGCTGTTCTGTGTCAGAATCCAAACAAAAACGTACAGAATCAATCTATTGAGTTTCTGTGGGAAACGTTATAACAAAAACAGTATCAGTGACAATAGTTTTTTGTGTAAAAGTCGTGACATTTGACCCTTTCTGATGGGTCACGGAATAGCTATGGACTCAAAGATTTAGTCAACAAAAAACTGTTATTGTTCGTCAAAAGTGTAGCACGATTGTACCACAGAATACTTTGAATACAGAAGTAAAATAAATATTATAAAAGTATAAACATTGCACTGGATGTAACTATGTAAGTTGGAGTGGAATCTTGCAGGTTAAATTTGACAAACTTCTCGGTTTTCGATTGAGTTGACATTTGACGCAGATGTACATCGCGTGACAATGCAATAATATGACAAAATGTCGCTGATCTGATGATGGAGTGAAAAGATAGATCCTGTAATAAACAAGATAGACTCGTGTTTCTATGACTACAGACTCCATCAAATCAGCTCAATAGTACCTACCAAATTATTTATTTTTATTGAAACGAAGTTCCTTATCGCGCGTTGTGTCGGGGGCTAGACGGAAAAAATTCTTTTACGAAAAGTTGTCACGACACTTTTTTGTTTTAGATGATTATCACTAGATGGCGCTGTGATCAAAATCTTTTAAAACACGTTCCTTATCGCGCGTCACGTTAGGAAAAAAAATATAAGATATCTTTTAATCGAAAGGAACTTCGTTCTATTCGGGTGTCCCATGACACCTCTCAAGTTTCTAATTACTTACATAGTTACATTCAGGGCAAGTTTTTACTGTCTTGTAGGCAGTCAAGCCAACTGGCCTTCTGATCGTAAGTTACCGTTGCTCATGAACCTCTTCTACTTACGACCTACCTCTACAGACTTTCTTTGATCCTCGCTTAAAGATAGCAAAGTTAAAGAAAAGCTTTTAAAACCTTTAACCACCAAATTTGGCTCTTAAGTTGTTCATAGCTATGTCAAATATGTCAATACTTTGGTGGGGATAAAATGCGACCCGTCTCTTTAGAAAAACTACCCTAAGTAATGAGTGAGGAATCCCTTTGTCTCAAATATTCTCAGAACCCTCAATTACAGGTTTCTTCGACTTAATTGTGCGCAGTTATGTTTGTTATTCTGTTAGCTATTTAACTTAAAAAACTTTATAATATACTTTTTTTTATATTGCAAGATAGATAAACGAACCTACGGCCCACCCGATAGTAAGCGGTCACCGTCGCTCATGAACCTCTGCAATGCCAGGGGAAAGAGGGGCCGTTATCTATCACCTACCCATACAGGACTTTTCTTAAACCTCGTTTAAAAAGAGACATGTCATAGCGCTCTGGGAACACTGCGGACGGGAGTCCATTCCAAATCGGAATGGTACGAGGCAAAAATGATCTTCTGAACCGAACTGTAGAAGAGCGCAACGGTTCCAAGTGAAGGTGGTGAACCTTGCCCCTGCAGCGTGTGGTGCGATGGTAAAAAGGAGATGAAGGAATCATCTCAAAGAGTTCCTCGGAGCATTCCCCATGGACCAGACGATACTAGCTGACTAGCGAAACTTCGTCTGCGTCACTTTCCATTAAAAGACTATGTTCTTTCTCAGAGTCTTAAGATTGTGCCAAATTTCATTAAAATCGGTTGAGAGGTTTAAGCGGGGAAGCGTAACAGACAGAGTTACTTTCGCATTTATAATAGTAAGGATGTAGTAGACTAGCTGACCCATGCAACTTCGTCTACGTCACCACCACCACTGGGCAAGCGTGGTGAACTATGCCTAATCCCTCTTCTGAGGAGACCTGAGCCCAACAGTGGGCAGTAATGGGTTGGTACAGGTACAGGTACAGGTACTGCGCTACCTACGACATACCCTTGAGGACTTTCTTCAAGCCTCGTTTGAAGAAGGACAAGTCATAGCGCTCTGGGAATACCGAAGAGAGCTCATTCCATAGCCGGATGGTGCAAAAAATAATTCATGTTCCAAATATTAAGGATGGACGAAATTTTTGTATATGTTACGTTATTCTTATATTCATATACATACAGGGTGGATCTGTGAATGACCTGTCGAAATACAACATAGCACCAGTTTTATTTTTTGAATCGATTAAACTTTTTTTTCTGACATTATATGGAAAACATACGACTATCGTTGCGGGCTTCCATACTATGATGATTTTTTTTTATCCAATTCCTAAAATAAAAGTGGTTCTAAGTTTTATTTCAACACGTCATTCACCCCACGTCAGATTGTCCAAAGTAAAAGTGGTTATTTCCATAATACAAACAGACACCTCAGTTTTATTTATATGTAGAGACATTATTATGACAGATAAAACCGAAATGGCGCAGGAAATCAATACGAATTAGTAACGCGCGCTCTTAAACAAATTACTGTAATTTATTGATGTTTTAAACTTAATTTATATTACAATAACATAATAAATATGCTCTGTTAATATACTATGTTTTATCTTGCTTGTCTAACGAAAATGAAACTGATATTTTAGAGGTCTAAAGTAATATGTCGTCTATCGGATTCAAAACCGGCTTGTACCTTTAAATCTTAATGTGAAAACGATTTATGTGAAATTTTTCACAACACCACTGGCTAAAAACGGTGAAGGGAAACCTCGTGAGGAAACCTGGATATCGGAAAAAAAATCTAAAAATCCTTCGAAGATTTTTGAAGTCCCCAATCCGCACTGGGCAAGCATGGTGGACTATACCTAACTCCTCTTCTGAGGAGACCTGAGCCCAGCAGTGGACATTAATGGGTTGTTAGTATAGGGTAAGCGGCCCACTCGATTGTAAGTGGTCACTATGCAGAATAAAACTACACTTAATCCATTAAGCTGTCATATGATATTTTATACGATTTCGATAATAAAATAGTCACATACGAAAAAACATACAATAATTTTACGACTGGTCTAACTTGTTTTAAAGGTCAAACGCAATAAATGGCTATTTTTATTTAAGCTATTTACAATGATTTTCAAAGATTTTATTTAACTTGCATTGGATGTAACTATGTGAGTTCGGGTGAAATCTTGCGAGTTAAAGACAAACTTCCCGGTTTCCGATTGAGCTGACATTTTGCACGCAGATGTATATCGCGTGACAATGCAATAATATGAAAAATGGTGCTGATCTGATGATGTCGAAATGTGGACATAGGATCTCCTGTATTAAAAAAGATAGACTCATCGTTGCTTGAGCTCGTTTTACTTGTGCTAGCACTCTACGTCTACACGATATACAGGATCTTAAAGCTTATATTATTTACAATACTAGGTGACCCGCGCAACTTCGTCTGCGTTACAAAGGGGTTCAAAAATTGTAGCCTATGTGTTATTCTGATGTATAAGCTATATTGTGGTAAAGTTTCATTCAAATCCATTCAGTGGTTTTTACGTGAAAGAGTAACAAACATTCATCCATACATACAAACTTTCGCCTTTATAATATTATTATGATGTTATACGTGTCATGAAAATAATCATTTTCAGCTACAAATATAGACAATTTGTTGTAACTATTGATATTGTAAATTTACAGTAAATGTATGACACACTGCAGATACGAATACTAAGTTTTAGTTTAATTAAAAAATAAAATTACAAAACGATAAACTTCCCTTTTTTTCAAGACATATCACTAAATTAATATTCGACTATTTCAAATTTCGAACGATGGCGGAGGTACTATTGCGCAAAGTCAACAATCGAAATTGGTTCATCCAGAAAAATAGCATTTACCTACGTTTACAGCTAAAAGTAACATATTTTGATTCTACCTTTAAAATATTTATTTAGAATTTTATATCTATAATATATCTATATAATAATAATTTTTTATAGTAATAATTTAACTGATAATTTCAATTGTAATTATAGAATTTATCACGATGTTTGATTTTAAAACTATTTTCAGGTTTTTTTTTTTTTCTCGCTATTTACAGAAACTTAAAAAAAATAAAAACATCGCATAACTTTTTCTTTGTGAACTGATTTGATTGATTTATTGTAAAGATAGAGATTTTAGTTATCCTTCTAAAATATCTGTTTCTTTGTAAAATATTAATTTTTCAAAACAAAAAACATATACTACACAAATTCATAAAAATTTACATAAAAATTTTAAAATAACAATTTTAAAAAAATTACACAAAAATTATTACAATAACCAACCTTTATGTCTCAGACATTCCAATCACTGCACAAAAACACTGAATCACTAAACACGTCTTCACTGCACAACGTTCTGAACAATACTGTCTTAAAACATCCAAGGGTCACAATATGGATATCATCTCTCTCTTTCTAAGACGTTAAATAACCTAGGAGTGAAAGAGACAGCTGTGGTATGCGTCACTTTTTGTGATTCCTTTGAAAACTCCAAGTTGTGTGTGTGAGTTATGATTAAGAATCAATGGGGTTTTACTTGTTTGGTTTTTAATAAAGTTCGTCTGCGTTACAAACTAAGTAAACGTTTAGTTTAGTCTGTAACAACCCAGACCAATCGTTAACTAATACTATACTATGTTTTTTCGTATGTGACTATTTTATTATCAAAATCGTATAAAATATCATATGACAACTTAAAGTATTAAGTGTAGTTTTATTCTGCATAGTGACCACTTACAATCGATTGAGCCACTTACCGTAATAACCCATCATTGCTGGGCAGGTCTCCTCAGAAGAGGAGATTAGGCATAGTCCACCACGCTTGTCCAATGCGGATTGGGGACTTCACATATCTTCGAAGGATTTTTAGGACCTTTTTCCGAAATGTAAGTAAGATAATGAGATGATAAGTTTAGTAGTATGATATTTATTACTCGACTTTTTGGTTATAAACTTATTCAGACACTCGCGGTTTTCTATAATACTTTCATGCATTTTCAACGGGTTCTTAAGACTTCTGCGTATAATTTCGACTATTGTTAAAAGTGTCATCTGAGGGACATCTGTGCGTTAATCCTTTCTACCTGGGTCACAATACAATATATCCTCCATTTTGCATGCTATAACACCTTTCTTGTTAAATTGGTTAAATTCTAAGAAGAGATCCGTACTAAAAAATATCCAAAATCTTTACATCGTGTGCGCTGCGACAACTATCGATTATAGAACAAAATGATGTAATACGGGATTGTTCGTTTCTTGTGTGTTCGTCTGTCTACGAAACAAAAAAAATTGTATATTGGACGAAAATTTAACTAATATTGTTGATTATTATATTATTTTAAATACATCACTACATAGTAGGGGTGTACGAATAATTCGAACTTACGAATTATTCGTTCCGATTTCGAATCGAATTATTCGAATGATTCGAGATTCGACGACCATTCGAAAAGAAAAATTTCGAATAATTCGAAAAGTGTACAATAATCCGAAATTTCGAATAGTATCGAATTTGACTACGACGATGCATCGGAAATAGGACAAGAATTTGTATTTTGTAGATAATATCTTAAATGGGCTAGATGTCAGATTTTGTGAAGTTGATCGTGATATTATTTTTAAGAAAAGCACTTTTCTGGATCCCCGGTACAAAAATTATTTTTACAAAGAAGAGGAAGTAAATGAAATTGAAGAAGATATTAAGCTCGAAATTGGGAGATCCTTGATGCCAAATGATGATTCTCAAGAACTTGATGTTTTGACCAGAGAACGTAAGTTTTAACAATCACACAAACAAAAAACACAAAATCTGACATCTAGCCCATTCAAGATATTATCTGCAAAATACAATTTCTTGTCCTATTTCCGATGCATCGTCGTAGTCAAATTCGATCGAATCGAACCGAACGATGTTCGCACACCCCTACTACATAGTATAAAACAAAGTTTTATCACTCTGTCTGTCTCTATGTATGATTATATCTTTAAAACTACGCAACGGATTGTGATGCGGTTGTAATAAATGTCGTGATTCAAGAGGAAGGTTTATGTGTATAATATACATGCATGATATAGTAGAGAAACCTGAATAATCCTTTCGTGACGCAGACGAAGTTGCGTGGGACTAACCTGATATTAGTATATATATTATTTATATGAATGTCACACTACCCGTCATATTATAAGTGTTGTTTGAATAAGAAATATTTTTTCAATATAACTAGGTGCTTGTACCTGTAACATCATTAATAAAAGTGTTCACGCAGTTACATTTTTTAATCAAAATACAAAATGTATTGCTAACATAATTCAACAACAATTGTTGGGTAAAAAATAAAATAAAAAAAACTTGAGAGGTGTCAAGGGACACCCGGATGGAACGAAGTTCCTTTCGATTAATTAGTGAGGGAATTGTAATAAAATTTTATGTTTTTAAGTTATAATAATTAGTTAGTTTAAAACGTCTGTCTCTCTCTCTCTCTCTCTTTCTAGTTAGTTTAACACGTGTCTGTCTCTCTCTCTTTCTAAAGAGACATTTTAAAATAACTAATTATTACAACTTAAATAAAATATTTTGATCACAGCGTCATCTAGCGATAATCATCTAAAACAAAAAAGTTTCGTGACAACTTTTTCATAAGAATGTCCGTCTAGCCCTAAGTATTGATCATCGAGTGTTCAAGTGGACATTGTGACGTCATTCCTGACAAAACAAAACGGAGATCGACTAATTACAACGTCATTACACCTCTAAACACTATTTACGTCGTTATATATCTATTCCTTATGAGATAATCCTTATAACATAAACTATCTGTCTGAACAAACAGACATAAGAGATTTTTAATCATAAATGTTTTTTTAACTAAAAGTTTTACAGAATAAAAGTCTAATTTCATTAAAATTTGCGTGATAAAATAGTCCCTATAAAAGACTTAAACGCGTTCCTTCTTGTGCGCGTACTTCTATTAGATTGGACAAAATGTTTTATTAAAATTTTCTACGTTCTTTGTGAGTATCATAAGTTTCAAAGTAAAAGTAATTATTAGATAGTGGAGAGTCCTCCGAAGAATTATTCGAGATGATTCCAACATCTCCGTTCTATCATCGCACCACCCGTCGTCGAGGTGGAGTTCATCCTTACTAAATATTTGGAACCACCATCCAACCACGGTCCGTTTCAGGAACACTATCCAGCTATGGAATGAGCTCCCCTCTTCGGTGTTTCCCGAGCGCTATGACTTGTCCTTCTTCAAACGAGGCTTTAAGAAAGTCCTTACAAGGTATGATTAAAGGTTATATGATTTATTAAATTTTGATTAAATACTCAAAAGTAAATCATTTTTTATAGCAAGATAAATTTCAAAGTAGATGTGGACACCACACATACATTTTGAACGTCAAGACAAAAAAAAACAAAAGCCAAAATTACATCACCTGAGAAGAATCGGCGCAAGAAACCCAGACAGACAACAAGGCAGACAACAAGACAGACTCAAACTTCTTAATTTACTGTTTTTTTCATGCGAAATGAAGGCGTCCCTATGTGACACAGACGAAGTTACATCGGTCAGATCGTCAAAAATAAATAATTTTATAAAACATTTAACACTTATCCACTCGACTGTACTTTTAAGTAGTTAACCATTAGAGTCATATCACAGAAAAAGTAAACTATACAGAATTAAATTTGACAATCTTACGGATAAATCTCTTTAAACACTCGCGGTTATGTTCGAGTTCCAGTGGTACCGGCAAACGAACGAGAAAGAGAGTAGACAGATGTATGTATAAGTTCATTTTATTATCGTAATCTTTTTTTTTGTATATTTAATGTAAAATTGTATAATACTGTACAAATACTTAAAAAAAAATTGTCATTATAAAAAAAAAGACATGCCCGCTGAGTTTCTTGCCAGTTCTTCTCAGGATGGTGGCTACAATTATTATTTTTTGTGTCCGAACTGATGATAGATTTAAACTTTTGACGTCAACAAGAATGAGTACGTCATCAATCAAAATAAAGTATTTCATTTCATTTGTCAGTAAATATTTTCTTCTGTTCACTACTTATTTTGTGGTCAAGTCAATAACACATCGAGTGTAGCTGTAACTGTATAACACTAGTGTGAGATCGCGGCTGTGTTTATTTTGACGTAAAATAAACATTAAGTCGTCTCTATCACATAAGAACTCAGTGTTTTGGATGATAGATTAACGACAGTCCACGTAATGTTAAGCGGTCACCGTCGCTCATGAACCTCTGCAATGTCAGGGCAATGAGGGATCGTTATCTATCACCTACTATGCAGGACTTTTCTTAAACCTTGTTTAAAGAGGGACATGTCATAGCGCTCGAGAAACACTGAAGAGGGGAGCACATTCCATTGCCGTATGGTGTTCATCATCATCATCAGCCTATAGACGTCCACTGCTGGACATAGGCCTCCCCCAAACCTCGCCACATCGACCGGTCCTGCGCCATCTGCATCCAGTGACCTCCCGCGATCTTGACCAGATCGTCGATCCATCTTGTGGAGGGTCTACCAACATTACGCCTACCGGTTCGTGGCCGCCACTCCAGAACTTTTCATATGGTGTTATTATTGTTTATTTAGGTAGCGCTAAAACTTGTCCTTCAAATGAGCTATAAGCCTTCTTAAGAGTAGTATATACAGTATACTACGATCAGATGGCCCGTTGTTTGTTTGAATCCAATTATGTCTTATGACTGTACTGTTCTGTTTCAACTTATTACTGTCTGTGGTCGCGTCTCCTCCGTAGAGAGAGCAGGTATAGTTCACCACGAGACACTATTAAGCTATCAAATTGGTTTAAAAATTAAAATATAAAAGATTAAATACTATAAGAAATATACTTATCATTTCTTTTACGTGTATTGAGCATAAAGAGTGTTATAAAAATTAGCAAATCTAATCTAAATCTTAATGTGAAAAAGATTTATGTGCGATTTTTCACAACACCACTGGCTAAAAACGGTGAAGGAAAACATCATGATGAAACCTGCATGGCGGAAAAGGGTTCTAAAAATCATTTGATGATATGTGAAGTCCCCAATCCGCATGGGCAAGCGTGGTGGACTATGCCTAATCCCTCTTCGGAGAAGACCTGACAGCAGTGGGCATTAATGGATCACGCTACACACTGAGCAAAATGTACAAGCACGCCACTGCCACCAATATAATAAAAACGCAAGCAAAGTAACGTACTAAACCTAGTCTCTATATTTGAAGTCATTAATAGAGGTATCTTGTGTTCGAGACAGACGGAATACTTCGACAAAAGAATGTCTTCGCATTGTTCTCTTAAGGCGAAGTCTTAACGAATAGGATTTTGATATCCTCTTCCATAATAATAACCAATAAATAAAAAAAATTGTAGGTGCATGTTTAGTATTCTCTAAAATACCTATATTTCGGTAACAATGCAAAATTTAACTAGGTTTGAAGCCATTTATATTAATTAACTTGCACTGGATGTAACTATGTAAGTTCAATTAGTATTATGTAAGTCAGTAATCTTGCGAGTTGAATTTGACAAACTTCCCGGTTTCCGATTGAGTTGAAATTTTTCATGCAGATGTACATCGTGTGACAATGCAATAATATACCATGGCACTGATCTGATGGAGTCTGTAGTCATAGGAACTCCTGTATTAAACAAGATAGACTCAATGTGTTTGGACTCGTTTTATTTAGAAGAAATAACTTACCAACGCACTTTTGCGTTTTTATTCATATTTTTATAGTCCCCATAAAACTGAAATCATTATTACAGAAAATGTAAATCAGTAATTGGCTAAATCTTTGTTTGATAACTTTAGCTTTCCTTTAATTGTATTTTTGTAGCTTTTTTATATTTATTTTCATTGCCATGTAGGCAGACGAGCCAACGGGCCACCTGATCGTAAGTGGTTACCGTCGCCCATGAACCTCTGCAATGTCAGGGGACGCTGAGGGGTCGCTACCTACGACCTAACTTTAAGGACCCTCCTCAAGCCTCGTTTGAAGAAGGACAAGTTATAGCGCTCTGGGAATACCGAAGAGGGGAGCTCATTCCATAGTCGGATGGTGCGTGGCAAAAAAGTGTTCCTGAAACGAACCGTGGATGACCGCGGTGGTTCCATATAGTAAGGATGAACTCCAACTCGACGCCGACTGGTACGATGATAAATGCGAGATGTTGGAATCATCTCAAATAATTCCTCAGAGCACTCCCCGTGGAACAACCGGTATAGGATGCAAAGATGCAAAGCTGTAGATTATTATTAAATAAATAATTAAAAAAAAACTATACTTTGCTATAAATCTTAATAATTAACATTAAGTAAACCACGGTTAAAGTTTCATTCACAATTCTGCAATAGTTAAATCATGAGTCATCTAACTAAAGAATTTTATTTGAAATAGTTTTTTTCGTCTTCCCCTTAACCGAACTTTGAAGAGTAACTTCGGGTCGCCTTTTGAGCTCCTATCTCGCTGATTTATAGTCTTTCTTGGATAAGATAGCGGGTATAGTGATGAGCGGTAGCGGATCACAAAAAAATATGTAGTAAAGGGTGGGCAATCTAACGTTTGCATTTTGAACTACTGTTTATTTAGAGAATGACAGCTCAAATGTCATTCAATTTGTGTTCATAATTTAGTTAAAGGTTTGACATTTACGAAATGGGACGTTTTCGGTTCGCCCAATGGGCAGAAGATCGTTTGGCCGAAGATGAGTATTTTTACCGAAAAATCGTCTTTTCAGATGAAGCCCATTTTCACCTCGGAGGCTATGTCAATAAGCAAAATTGTCGCATCTAGGGGTCGGAAAATCCACACGTCACCATTGAGAAGCCAATGCACCCACAAAGAGTTACGGTTTGGTGTGGGTTTTGGTCCGGCGGCATCATTCGAAAATGAGCAAGGAGCCGCCGTCACGGTCAATGGTGAGCGTTACCGTGCCATGCTCAACGAATTTTTGTTTCCAAAAGTTGAAGAGTATGACATGGACGACATTTGGTTTCAACAGGATGGTGCAACATACCACACAGCCAACATGACAGTCGAACTTTTAAAAAATGCAAACTTTATATGGCCCATCCCTCATTATAGATATCTACACTACTATTAAAAAGAGGAAAAATTTATTTGATTGTTTGCAATGAATAAGCTCAAACTGTTAGTAAAAATTGTTTCATCATTCGAAAGCTACATTATCCACGAGTAACATAGGCTAGATTTTATTTTGGAAATAAATAAAGATCCGTACTAAAACTCCAATAAAAAAACGCACTGCAAATCTTAAATCTTTTGTCAGTTATTATACTTCATTCTTGAGAAAAAAAAAACTTGAGAGGTGTCGAGGGACACCCGGATGGAACGAAATTCCTTTCGATTAATTAGTGAGGGAATTGTAGTAAAATTTTATTTTTTTAAGTTATAATAATTAGTTAGTTTAAAATGTCTGTCTCTCTCTCTCTTTCTGGAAAGAAATAAAATATTTTGATCACAGCGCCATCTAGCATTAATCATATAAAACAAAATAAAGAATTGTTTTAAAAGATTTTAATCACAGCGCCATCTAGCGATAATCATCTGAAACAAAAAAAGTGTCGTGATAACTTTTTCATAAGAATTTCCGTCTAGCCCCCTTTCGATAACGCGCGATAAGGAACTTCGTTCCGATTAAGACCCCACGATCAAACAACCTTCATTTCCAAAAATAATCATCCAAATCGGTGCGCCCAAACTCAAGCTATGCGAGGACAAAAAATATACTGTCAACTGTCATAACGTTCCATTTAGGAAGTCGTTCGATTTGGTTTAACATTACAAAACAGACTCGTAATAAGTAAGTCAACAATGAAGACTCGCAAGTTTCCACCCGAACTTTCATAGCTACATCCAGTGCAAGTTAATATAAAGTTGGTATAAATCGTTCTATAACCCGCTCGCTTATGCACTACATTCTAACTCTCAGAGTTCCAGTGACATTGTTTTTTTATACCCGTTTGTCATAATAGCTGGTTATCTATTTAGGGACCCGGGTTCGACTCTGAATCACACCGTTTAGGGTTCCGCTAACAAAAATGTATATTAACAAACCCATGACTGGGCTTAAGTCTCCTCAGTAGATGATTCAGGTAAACACTGTTGTTAGAAATTATTGGAACGAAGTTCCCTATCGCGCGATATCGAAAGGGGGAAAAAAGTTGTCACGACACTTTTTTTGTTTTAGATGATTATCGCTAGATGGCGCTGTGATCAAAATCTTTTAAAACAATTCCTTATTTTGTTTTATATGATTAATGCTAGATGGCGCTGTGATCAAAATATTTTATAAAACACTCTTTATTAAAGAGAGAGAGACAGACGTTTTAAACAAAGTAATTATTATAACCTAAAAAAATAAAATTTTATTACAATTTCCTCACTAAGTAATCGAAAGGAACTTCGTTCCATCCAGGTGTCCCTTGACACCTCTCAAGTTTTTTTTTTGTTGGGATAGTTTTGTCTAATTTTGATTTTTTAACTATTTTTTTGTGATTTTACCTATTTTTTAAAGATTTCGTATTTGACCAGAGTACTTGTTTAGTTTCTGAACGGATCAATTATCACTTCCGGGTAACCGTTTCCGGAAAACGACCGCCATTTCACTTCGACACACCTTATGTCCAGCCGCCGACGAGAGCATTTAAATTTTTACAAGCTTTGTTAACTTGCACTGGATGTGTTCGCGTGGAATCTTGCAAGTTAAAATTGTCAAACTCCGATTGAGCAGACATTTTGCACGCAGATGTATATCGTGTAACAATACAATAATATGACAAAATGACGCTGATCTGATAATGGATTCAAAAGGTGGTCATAGGAACTCTTGTACTAAACAAGATGGACCCGTGTTTGTGCTCGTTTTACTTGTATTAGCTAGCACTCTACAGCTACATGATATCCAGGGTATTAAAAGCTTGAATTTAATTTGACCAGAGTACTCATTACTCTCCTTCAATATGTATCATCATTAACAAATCACCCTGTATATGTCTCTGGAACGTAAACAAAATAAAAATAAAAGTTAAAAAAATACGAGCGCTATGACTTGTCCTTCTTCAAACGAGGCTTGAAGAAAGTCCTTAAGGGTATTGGGTAGGTAGCGGCCCCGCAATGTCTTCTGGCAATGCAGAGGTCCATGAGTGACGGTAACCGCTTAAGATCAGATGGGCCGTCAGCTCGTCTGCCTACGAGGCAATAAAAAAATAATAATAAACTACGGAACCATTTTAATAATAAAAGTGTTATTTGAACAAAAAAACTTAAAACTACCAAACTGTTGGTGCATGTTTACCTATGTGTTTTCTTATTTTTAATGTTTCAACTGCATTTTCAGTGAACTGACACAACTATGTAGAGTAACTGGCTTGACCTTGCAACATCGTCTGCGTCACAAAGGAAGCAATGACGACGTAAGCGCAGAAAAACGTGCTTACGACATCACATCGACAACTCTAAACCGATGAGTGTATCTCTACTATATCATGCATGTATTATACACATAAACCTTCCTCTTCAATCACTCTTGAGCCTACATGTTTACAAGTGTGGACTAACTTTAGTAAGCGTAATAAAATTATATTCAAATCCTTTTTTATTTATCCCCATTGTTTCATAAAAACATTTATAATTTTATAAACACAATCGTGAATAAACCTCAAAACCACAAGAGGTAAATTATGACAATTTGTTATAAGGGACCCGCATAATACTCTAACAGGTACAATAAAATAACCCTTCTGATTTCCTGAACACAACAATAGAGGACTGTGTCTATAGTAGTGTAGTATAGGACTCTCGGCTAGATGTAGGTCGGATCTGTGTCTGTTTGTGTACGAGAAGAGTAATCAGTACAGAGCTGCAGAGGACTGTGTCTATAGTAGTGTAGTATAGGACTCTCGGCTAGATGTAGGTCGGATCTGTGTCTGTTTGTGTACGAGAAGAGTAATCAATACAGAGCTGCAGAGAACTGTGTCTATAGTAGTGTAGTATAGGACTCTCGGGTAGATGTAGGTCGGATCTGTGTCTGTTTGTGTACGAGAAGAGTAATCAATACAGAGCTGCAGAGAACTGTGTCTATAGTAGTGTAGTATAGGACTCTCGGCTAAATGTAGGTCGGATCTGTGTCTGTTTGTGTACGAGAAGAGTAATCAGTACAGAGCTGCAGAGGACTGTGTCTATAGTAGTGTAGTATAGGACTCTCGGCTAGATGTAGGTCGGATCTGTGTCTGTTTGTGTACGAGAAGAGTAATCAATACAGAGCTGCAGAGAACTGTGTCTATAGTAGTGTAGTATAGGACTCTCGGGTAGATGTAGGTCGGATCTGTGTCTGTTTGTGTACGAGAAGAGTAATCAATACAGAGCTGCAGAGAACTGTGTCTATAGTAGTGTAGTATAGGACTCTCGGCTAAATGTAGGTCGGATCTGTGTCTGTTTGTGTACGAGAAGAGTAATCAGTACAGAGCTGCAGAAGACTGTGTCTATAGTAGTGTAGTATAGGACTCTCGGCTAGATGTAGGTCGGATCTGTGTCTGTTTGTGTACGAGAAGAGTAATCAGTACAGAGCTGCAGAGGACTGTGTCTATAGTAGTGTAGTATAGGACTCTCGGCTAAATGTAGGTCGGATCTGTGTCTGTTTGTGTACGAGAAGAGTAATCAGTACAGAGCTGCAGAGGACTGTGTCTATAGTAGTGTAGTATAGGACTCTCGGCTAGATGTAGGTCGGATCTGTGTCTGTTTGTGTACGAGAAGAGTAATCAGTACAGAGCTGTAAAGGACTGTGTCTATAGTAGTGTAGTATAGGACTCTCGGCTAGATGTAGGTCGGATCTGTGTCTGTTTGTGTACGAGAAGAGTAATCAGTACAGAGCTGCAAAGGACTGTGTCTATAGTAGTGTAGTATAGGACTCTCGGCTAGATGTAGGTCGGATCTGTGTCTGTTTGTGTACGAGAAGAGTAATCAGTACAGAGCTGCAGAGGACTGTGTCTATAGTATTGTAGTATAGGACTCTCGGCTAGATGTAGGTCTGATCTGTGTCTGTTTGTATACGAGAAGAGTAATCAGTACAGAGCTGCAGAGGACTGTGTCTATAGTAGTGTAGTATAGGACTCTCGGCTAGATGTAGGTCGGATCTGTGTCTGTTTGTGTACGAGAAGAGTAATCAGAGTTGTTTTATTCGCTAAACATGGAACGACTTTTATTATTTTTTGTGTTCGGAGAATTTTTAAGTTCATTATCATAATTTAAAACATTGGAAGTGTGGTATAAATATGTCTCTTTTATCGAAGGCTTTAAATAAGAGGATTGCAAACAAAATATTGTAATTGCTGTCGAAAAATAATGGCCACATTCCTTTTGTGATGTTTTATAAAAAGGTAAATGTGGTTCAATTAGATCGTATTACAAATGAAGGTTTTAGGATTGTTTTTTATAGTTTCAAGATAGTAGAGTTTAGACAGTACAACCGTCATTGCAACATATTTTTTTTTATATTGCCATGTAGGCAGACGAGCCAACGGGCCACCTGATCGTAAGTGGTTACCGTCGCTCATGAACCTCTGCAATGTCAGGGGACATTGAAGGGTCGTTACCTACGACCTAACTTTAAGGACCCTCCTCAAGCCTCGTTTGAAGAAGGACAAGTCATAGCGCTCTGGGAATACCGAAGAGGGGAGCTCATTCCATAGCCGGATGGTGCGTAGCAAAAAAGTGTTCCTGAAACGGACCGTGGATGACCGCGGTGGTTCCATAAGTAAGTGGCCTAAGCCTAAGTTACTCGTTAAAACAGTTCATCATTCTCAGCCTGTAGACGTCCACTGCTGGACATAGGCCTCCCCCAAAGATTTCCAATGCGACCGGTTGGTGGCGGCCTGCATCCAGCGTGTTCCTGCGATCTTAACAAGATCATCCGTCCACCTTGCAGCTGGTCGTCCCACACTGCGCTTCCCTTGACGTGGGCGCCACTCCAGAACCTTCGTGCTCCAACGGGCATCGGTTCTACGTGCTATGTGGCCCGCCCACTGCCACTTCAACTTAGTTAATACCTGTAATATCTGCTTATAAAAGTTACGTCGAAATCGGTTCAGCCGCACGATCAGGTAATCACAATTAAAAAAACTTTAAAATAATATTATTTTGTGAAATCCAAAGTCTGTCAAGTACTTGAACTTCTTAAGCTATGTCATTTAATAATGAGTTGAAAATACTTCAGAATATTTTTTACTGTATAATGCATAACCTGTTTTTTATGTTTTTTTCGTTCACACACCCCCCGTGTTGTTTACATGGCATCTCAATAAAATAATCAAATAAAATCTTTAGGATCTTTACTTTTGTTTTAATATTGTTATTTGTCGATATTATTCGTTTTGTTTTATATTTAGAAGTTTTGCTTGCGACTTTGCTTGAATATTACGTTAATTTTCTAACAGGAATCTCCAAATTCTATGACTTTTTAAAATGACATTGTAGAGGTCCATGAGCGACCACTTACGATCAGATGACCTGCTAGTCTGCCTGCAATAGATCTGTACCAACCCATTACTGCCCACTGTTGGGCTCAGGTCTCCTCAGAAGAGGGATTAGGCATAGTCCACAACGCTTGCCCAGTGCAGATTCAAAGATTCAAAGGATTTTTAGAACCCTTTTCCGACATGCAGGTCTCCTCACGATGTTTTCCTTCACCGTTTTTAGCCAGTGGTGTTGTGAAAAATTGCACATAAATCTTTTTCACATATAGATTTAGAGGTACAAGCCGGCCTGCAATAGATAAAGTGTTTAAAATTGGATAAAAATAATTTAGGAGCGAGAGCTCAATTTTGGCTCCTGCCACAAACTTGGCAAAAGTAAACAAACTAATTTTGATGCCGATCCTAGTTGAGTGGATTAAATAATTGATTCATTATTGTCAATACTCTAAATATTGACAAGACTATTGTCGATGTTGGTTGGCTAATGATGCACTTTTATTCGTTTTTACTTCTGTTATAGATATTCTGTGATCATGTGATTATTTCTTAAATAATGGGACATTAAAATCACCATCTTTGTGCAGGACATCGTTTTGTTAATATTTACAAATTTTCATGTTTTTGTAATCGATATTTACCTATACTATTATTATAAAGTTAGGGATTTTGTTTGTGCGCGCTAATCTCAGGAACCACTGGTCCGATTTGAAAAATTATTTCAGTGTTGGATAGTCCATTTATCGAGGAAGGTTATAAGCTATATTTTTTTAATAAGGTAATGTAATCCAATAGTGTGACGTCACCCTGAGGGTCTGCTAGAATACCAGCGGTGTACCTTGGTACAGGCGGCATTATACAAGCTTTTACGTAATCCCTGCTGTGTCTGTCTGTCTGTTACGCTTTCTCACTTAAACCACTATACCGATTTTGATGAACTTTGGCACAGACAACCTGAGACCCTAAGAAAGAACATAGGCTTTAATGAAAAGTGACGCAGACGAAGTTGCGTGAGCCCGCTAGTTCTTACATATAACACAAACATTAATAGATTTTTAAGTGTGAAGGACTTTGGTGAGCCAATGTGGAACTGCGGAATATTAATTTTGTTTTGTTAAAAGTTTAGGTTAAAAATGATGGCTGTCACAATTTTCTGTAAGAATATGACCGACTAAAAAGAATGCATTCATGTATTTTTTGTATCGAATATGATTTTATCAGGACACCCGCGTTTTTCTCTAGAATATATTGTAAGGGATTAACATTGTGTCAAGATAGAACTGGGAATTTAGTGTTGGGTTCCGTACGTAAGTGTATCTTTAAAACCTTTTACTTGCACTGGATGTAACTATGTAAGTTCTTTTGGGATCTTGCAAGTTGAATTTGACAAACTTCCCGGTTTTTTTTAAAGATAAAACTTTGCATGTGTATATATTGTGTTAATACAGTAATATGGTACCTGATCTGATGGAATGTGTAGTCATAGGAACTCCTGTACTAAACAAGATAGACTCGTCGTGTTTGTGCTCGTCCAGGATCCATTAGATCAGCGCTATTTTGTCATATTATTGCATTGTCACGCGATATACATCTGCGTGCAAAATGTCAGCTCAATCGGAAACCGGGAAGTTTGTCAAATTTAGCTTGCAACCACCCGAACTTACATAGTTACATCCGCTGCAAGTTAATACAATGTCGCGTTTCCACATTGGCTTCAACTTCCAACTTACATATTGGCCATCATCATTTGTTTTACATGAGAGTTGGCGAGCCAATAAGCAAACGCAAAAATGAAGCCAAAAATGGTTTTTCTCAAACACTTATTCAACCCTAAACCTAAAAGTATGGAACCGAAAATATTCAAAACGTAATATCGTTTAAAAACATTCCTTTTTATGATCGAGTGGTGTTCGACAAAAAACCATGTTCTATCTTACTCTGACTTATGTTTAAAGCTATATGTGGGAAAGAGACAGAAAACGGTCAATCGAACAGAAACAAAACGATTAAGAAGGCTTTATTTGTATTTGTTTTTTTATGTTAAAGAATGGACACATTTCGTTTTTGAGAATGACGTAATTTTTTATCGATTTCTTGTGTTTTTTTCATTTTAAGATCAATTGTCTGTATTGTACCAACCCATTACTGCCCACTGTTGGGCTCAGGTCTCCTCAGAAGAGGGATTAGGCATAGTCCACCACGCTTGCCCAATGCGGATTGAGGACTTCACATATCTTCAAAGGATTTTTAGAATCCTTTTCCGACATGCACGTTTCCTCACGATGTTTTCCTTCACCGTTTTTAGCCAGTGGTGTTGTGAAAAATTGCACATAAATCTTTTTCACATTTAGATTTAGAGGTACAAGCCGGCGGATTTGTATCCGCGACCTCCCGTTCGGAAGGAAGCGCTTCGACCACTCGGCCACCACGACTTCCTCGGCCACCACCTTATGCTTAACCATAACCTTGTTTTAGAAGTCGGTTGTGTCTAAATGTGGTCAGACCTTATTTCGGTCGCACGCGGTGAGACAAATGTGTCCTTAAAATCTACTTTTATTTAGTTGTTCAAATATCAAGGATTATTTTATGTTTTTTTTTAAAGAAACAATAAGATTAAAATATGTTTGGTTTTAGTGTTTTTTCTTTGGTTTGTTGGGATAGGTTAGGATACTCAACTATGTGTAGTGTCGAATCTCCTCCGTAGAGGGATCAGGTATGGTCCACCACGAGACATGTAGGACTGAGTAGAAGAAGAGTTTTATCTATGTAATACCTATGCAGGTTTCCTCACAGTGTATTCCTTCACCGTTTCTTGTGTAATATGTCAAATCAATAACGGGCCCGCACAACTTCATCTGCGTCACTTTTAATTAAAAAACCTATGTTCTTTCTCAGGGTCTAAAGATTGTCTGTGTTAAATTTCATCAAAACCAGTTGAGTGGTTTAAGCAGGAAAGCGTAACAGACAGAGTTACTTTCGCATTTATAATATTAGTAGGGATTATTGTCCACTGCTGTACCATTCCGATTTGGAATGTCCCGCCCTTGGTGTTCCTGGAGCGCTATACAAACCTTCCCCATGACCGACGACCTGGTCAGGGGAAGTCACTGGATGCAGATGGCGCAGGACCGGTCGTTGTGGCGAGGTTTCGGGGAGACATATCTAGCAGTGGACGTCTATAGGCTGATGATGATGTCCAGTCATGCGCTAGTTGCGACATCTAGTGACAATTGTCATACACTGTATTGTAACAACCCATTACCTGCTCACTACTGCATAGGTCTCCTCATTAGAGGGATTAGGCATAGTTTACTACGCTTGCCCAATGCGGATTGGAGACTTCATATAGGTATCTTCGAAGGATTTTTAGAACCCTTTTCAGACATGCAGGTTTCCTCAGGATGTTTTCCTTGCAAGTTGTGTCATGATGCACATAAATATTTTTCAAATAAGTTTATTTGTAGTTTCTGTAGAGGAGGAGCCTTAATTGAGCGTGGTGAAGTTTATTTATTTATTTTATTTGGATCCTCAACAAAGGTAACACATACACAGAACAAATTAAAAATACATTACATATTAGATACCTTCAATTACAGAGGACCACATCAAGCACGTAAACTCTTTAGGTACCTACTAACTTACTAATTTACAGTTCTAAATATAAAATTAATTTCATTTCAAAGTTAGTTCTAAAACTTGCTTGTTTTAAATTTTATTATCGTCTCATATTTTACGGAGATAATATATTTATGTCTAAAATTTATACTGCATAGTTAATAAAGAATTATAAAAATATTAAATTTCATTAAAAGACGACCGTCACCTTTGACAAAAGATTCATCCGAATCGGTTCACTTGACATCTTCCTTTTAGATCAGTCAAAAATTAGGTATACACATTACACACATATTTTGAAGTCGAGTAAATTAGCAAATTAAAACTTAGTCATACTTAAGCTCCGCCTGTGTTTTTTGCTTAAAAGGCGTGGTCCAAATATATCGACGCCTTAATAATTACACTTGACACACAAAAAAACATATTTACAGAAGTAAATTGTCATTCAAATTGACAAACTTTGCATGTCAACTTAAGATCGTGATAGTATGAGCTGACTAAGGCAAGCTGAAAACTTGGTCCATAGTTCTCCTGATATAATCCAACTCGGAACTTGATAAAAGTAAAACGAGCTTAAACACGACGAGTACCTATATCTTGTTTGTCATATTACTGGAACGAAGTTCCTTATCGCGCGTTATCGAAAAGGGGCTAGACGGAAATTCTTATGAAAAAGTTGTCACGACACTTTTTTTTGTTTTAGATGATTATCGCTAGATGGCGCTGTGATTAAAATCTTTTAAAACAATTCCTTATTTTGTTTTATATGATTAATGCTAGATGGAGCTGTGATCAATGAAAAGCCAATTATTACGAAAATTGACCCTACTGATTAAGTTTATATAACATTATATCTGTTAATAATAAAAAAAACATTATTTTAACTTAAAAAAATAAAATTTTATTACATTTCCCTCACTAATTAATCGAAAGGAACTTCGTTCCATCCGGGTGTTCCTTGACACCTCTCAAGGTTTTTTGCATTGTCACGCGATATACATCTGCGTGCAAAATGTCAGCTCAATCTGACACCGGGAAGTTTGTCAAATTTATCTTGCAACCACCCGAACTTACATAGTTACATCCAGTGCAAGTTAATATAAAGCTTGTAATGACTTCTGCACTGTCATTATCTTGTTTTAAGTCTCACAAGCTCTGAGCTACTTTTTACACGTAATTTTTTAATTACATTTCTTGAGAGTCAATTTTGGTAGCTGAGTTGAGAACTGGGTTTAAAAATGTCGACTAGTTTTTGATTTAAACTCAATATCATTTAGCATCCATGAATTATGTCACACAATAAGAGGAAGACGAAGTGTGATATTAGTCAATAGTTTTTTAATTAATTTTATTAAACTTTTTCTATTTGATGATAATTTTATAAAAAAATCTCTATAAACTTATTCAGACACTCGCGGTTTTCTATAATACTTTCATGCATTTTCAACGGGTTCTTACCACGATATTAAATTAATTATGTGGAATCCAAATGAAATGTGTGCTAAACACAACAGTCACTCGCGGGTTCATGCTCAGAGAGTCTTGTAGATACAGTGAGTGTGGTGTGTCGTGATGTGAGTTCGAGTTCCAGTGGTACTACCCAAAAGCGAACGAGTGCGAGGGTAGACTTGTTTGCTCCTAAATCGACCCGCAGTATCCAGTCTTCTCGTGATCATGACGTTTGCAACAACGTTAAGATATCGAGACAACTCAATTAATTAAATATCGTGATAAGAACCCGTTGAAAATGCATGAAAGTATTAAAAAATCTCTAAATGGGTATAAAACTGATTTCGAAATGTAAATTTACAAAATGTCACACTAGAGAGGAGTCTTACAAATGAGACAATGACAAAGGGAGGAGATGGGAATAAAAATCATCTAATTCGAATTTATAGATGGCCCCTTATTTCATGGTCATTTATACAGGGTGGATATGTTAAACGCCTCCTAGGGAAAGAAACAAAAAAAAGAACAAAAATCAATATTCTGAAACAAGAATCATCCAAATCGGTTCACACAAATTAAAGTTGAGCAATGACAAACCAACATAGCCCAAAGAATTGCATTTTTGAAGTGGCAATGGGCAAGACACATTGTGCGAAGAACAGATGGCCGATGGGGCCAAAAATTTCTGGAGTGGCGGCCACGAACCGGTAAGCGCAACGTTGGTAGACCTCCCACAAGATGGACCGACGATCTGGTCAAGGTCGCGGGAGGTCACTGGATGCAGATGGCGCAGGACCGGTCGATGTGGCGAGGGCAGGGGGAGGCCGGCGTCCAGCAGTGGACGTCTGTAGGCTGATGATGATGATGAACAACAAACTTAAAGTCAATTTGATAACCTCTCCTTTTGAGAAGACGATCAAGAAATCATTTTTATTTTGAAAGGACAAAAATAAAACAAAACTCTATAAACCATTAGTTTTATTTAAATTTACAAAATGAACTTTATACTCTTATTATAATATAATCTAAATCATTTTAATATCTTGTCTTATTTTAAAAGAAATCTGTCAGAAATAATCACTACATAGTATAAAACAAAGTGTTATCACGCTGTCTGTCTCTATGTATGATTATATCTTTAAAACTACGCAACGGATTGTGATGCGGTTGTAATAGATGTCGTGATTCAAGAGGAAGGTGTGTATAATACATACATGATATAGTAAAGAAACAATGATCATTGAAGAAGTTTTTGATGTGATGTCGTTAAGCTTTTTAAAAATTTAAGATCCTGGATATCAGGCAGCAGTAGAGTGCTAGCTATTACAAGTCAAACGAGCACAAACACTACGGGTCTATCTTGTTTAGTACAAGAGTTCAGACTCCATCATCAGATCAGCGCCATTTTGTCATATTATTGCATTGTCACGCGATATACATCTGCGTGCAAAATGTCAGCTCAATCAGAAACCGGGAAGTTTGTCTTTATCTTGCAAACGCCCGAACTTACATAGTTACATCCAGTGCAAGTTAATATAAAGCTTGTAAAATACTGATGATTTTAGAAGTTTTTAATGCGTTATACAGCTGTAAATAACTATCTACAGGGTGATGTTTTCTGACAGATTTTTTTTAATACACAGTGAAATTGTACTTAATTTTATTTTAAAACCTTGGAATTATTTTAAGGCCACTAACAAGAGGATTATTTGCCAATGATGATATATTGAAGGTCATGATAGTTGATGCTCATATACCAGTAACAATATTAAAACTGTGGCGACCAATAGCGCGCGAGATCCTGAATCGCGGTATTGACATTTGCACTACAGTGATCTTCGGTCTGACCGGGCTTACACTACCTCGCCCGCAAGGAGATCTCCCTTTGGTCTGTTATCATAATATTCTTGCAAAACAATTGTCGCTCGACCGAAATCACCGGGTATGTGGGAGTTGAACCGCACTAAAACCTCCAACCGCTCACACTCAGCATCCGAACCCCGGTTGAAGCCAGAACCCAGCACGGGGTTATGAGGGACGACGCGACGCGTTACGCCATCGGCACTCTTTCCCGTCGCGCCGCCCCCGGTGTCGGAGGTGTACGATTTTTTTTTTAGTAAACATACCTAATTTTTTTTTACCAACTTCCAAAAAAAAGGAGGTACACAATTCATCTGTTTTTTTAACGGTCAAAATTTTACGATTCGCTTTGCATTTTTGGTTGTATTTCTTTTTTATATGAACCGATTTCGTATATTATTTTTTTGTTAGAAAGCAGACATTTTGAGCATTATCTCATATAATAAATATCTGACTGGTAGTTTTTGTGCTATGTTTGGTTTAATATATGAAATGGAAGTCGGTCGCTTTCATCTATACCAATATAAAGCTGCAGAGTTTGTTTGTTTGTTTGAACGCGCTAATCTCAGGAACTCAGGTCCGATTTCAAAAATTATTTCAGTGTTGGATAGTCCATTTATTGAGGAAGGCTATAGGCTATATATGTTGTATAGTGGGTCACCTTGTTTTTTGTATTTAAAAAAAAATAAAAATATTCCGTATTAGAACAGGGTACTTATTCTCCTTCAATATGTACCATCATTAACAAATCACCCTGTATATTATACAGGGTGGATCTGTAACTTTGGACAATCTGACGAGGGGTGAATGACCTATCGAAATACAATTTAAGACCATTTTTATTTTTTGGATCGGTTAAACTTTTTTTTCTGACATTGTATGGACAACGTATAACTATCGTTGCGGACTTCCATACTATGATGAAATTTTTTTTATTCAATTTCTAAAATAAAAGTGGTCCTAAGTTTTACTTCAACAGGTCATTCACTCCACATCAGATTGTCCAAAGTTACAGATCCACCCTGTATATGCAAAAAGACAGATTTTACATTAAAACTATAAAAAAATCCACTGCGTACAAAACCAGCAATGAATATCGTACAAAAACAGTTTCGATTGACTCGTCTCGACCATACATTACCTTCAATGGTCACCAAAAAAAATTTTACCCTCAAAATTATTTACATTTTTTTTTTTTTAAAAAGACTAGACTTTGTACAAAATGATATTAATATTATGATAAACCAAAGATTAGTTAATATTGAGGTCTTTCCTACGACCAACGCCATTAAATCGATGCAGTTTTTGACCGACTTCCAAAAAGGACGAGGTACTCAAGTCTGTATATTTTTTATGTTTGTTCCCGCATAACTTTAGTTTAGGTGGACCGATTTGAATGATTTTGGACACTAAAAGGTCGTCACATTTAATTTTATGATTCGACAAGTGCTTTTAGATCTGTATTTAAGTGTGTATTTTTAACGGACAAAATTTTACGGTTTGTTGTGTCATTTCGATTATTCTTTTTTTGGAGGAGACATGACCACAGCGGACATAGTAATCGATTTATCATAACACCTTTCGTACTCTCATAATAAAACTATAAAAAAACGGTAACTAAAAAGTCAATCGAAACTTGTACGAAGCGACTTATTTGTACTTAAAACTAATAAAAAAACGAGCACCAACAAAAAAAAGGAAAAAAAAATCGTCATACTGCCTAATATTTTTTGAAAATTATAAAAATTTTTAAAACTTAATTTTTGTACTTTCATTTAACCACTCAACTGGGAACGTCACTATTCGCTAGATGGCGAAACTGGGGACTTCAGTCGGAATCAATACCGTGTTTGAGACCCTTTTTAAAAACATTTTTTTCCAATAATTTTTAATTTCGATTTTTAATTAAACGTTATAGTTTTGTAAATCTTTATTACTAAACGACGCTGTATTGCATTTTCAGCGAAAATATATCATCTCCGTAAAATATGAGACGGTTAAAAAATGTAAACAAAACAAGTTTTAGAACTGTTTCTCAATTTTGGCTCCTGCACAGACTTGGCGAAAGTAAACAAACCAATTTGGTGCCGATCCCAGTTGAGTGGATAAAAGGTGATTTTTCTATATAATTTTATTTTTTAGTCAATTGATATGGTTCTGCATTTATTAATATTAGACAGTATGAAGTTACACTAAAAAAATAATATTCACTTTCAAGATAATTAAAAAAAAAAATTTTTATATTTTAAAAACATTTTTTTCAATTTTTGATTTTCAATAACCAATATTACTCAAGTACTACATAATACTGTGTCAAAAATATCAAAATGTTTTTAAAACAAAAAAAGAAAATTTTTAAACTTTGGCAAGATCCGAAAAAAAAATTTAAAACTGTTGTGACCAAAATATTTTATAAAAATCTATATATACTATTTTATACTTTAATTGCCAAGTAAATTCGATGTAATCATTCACTTATATAGTATCATGATTTTTTTCAAAATAAAGGCATTTTACAAAAAAAAAAAAAAAACCCAAAACATTTTTCAACATAATTTTGATAAGAACCTCTTTCATGATTGTGATTTGTTTAATTAACTTAAATATATCAAAAGTAATTAAAAATATAACGTTATATAATATATTATGGTAACTATATTAATAGTTTTTTGTCTGTTTCGTACATACTCGAGATAATTTACTGAAAAAAATTTTTTTTTTTTTACAATAATAAAATCTGTATGTACTTTCTTTTAGAGAAACTAATAAAATTTTCTAGTGTTTTTTCAACTTTTTTGGACCGATTTGGATGATTCTTATATCAGATGAAAGGATTTTTTAAAATTAAATATTTAAAAAATCAATTCATTAAATTATCCTGAGTATGGATTATTTGTATATTTTAAAGATTTTAATAACTTATACTTATATTATTTGTGTATATAAAACAGTATAATAATTATAAAACAAAATATATATCTTTTATATATGATTTTTGAAATGGCAACAAGTATCCTAATTTGGTCTTTTAAAATAAACCGAAAATAAACACGTTTTAACAATTTTTGGTATAAAATATATTTTTAAATAATTTTAATATGCATGCAGTTTACTTTTAATATTAAAATTATTTTATTTTAATATAAAACTTTATAAAAATCCAAAGATCAGAAAATTAAACTTCTTATGATAAAAAAATTCAAACTAAAAAAAAACATTTTGCATTGATTATTCTAAAAAAAAATTTCAAACTGCGCATATGTACAAAATATATTTTTAACGGGCAAAACCCAATTTTTAAATTTTATTAAACAAAATACGCTCCGTACATAAAAAATACAGCCCTCATTTTTAAAAATAAAAAATAAATAAAAAACAAAAAATAACACTTTAAGAGACTTACGCACGTGTTTTTTTAAATATTTTTTTACAAAATAAGAGATTTTCTCGTCGTTACATTAAACTTTTTTAAATATATATTTTTTCATAAATATAAAACTTTGGAATGTCTTAGATCACTGTAAAATCCTCGAAAGATCCTGAAAAAAGGAGAAAAATTACTTACATCAATTATCTTTCATCATTCAGTATTCATTCATCAAATTAATCACCACTTCATACATCCATTATTCATCATTAACACTGACCATTCATCATCATTCAAAACTCTAATTGTTTATCACTGACTATTCATCATCCACTAATCATAAATTACCGTGCTATGTTTATTTTTCATCATCCACTATTTTCATCACAATTAACTTACTTC
The DNA here is from genome assembly GCA_030269945.2 of Trilocha varians. Lineage (NCBI taxonomy): Eukaryota > Metazoa > Arthropoda > Insecta > Lepidoptera > Bombycidae > Trilocha > Trilocha varians. The sequence goes on along the minus strand of AP028278.1, from coordinate 12,057,900 downwards.
ATTATCATCATTATAATAATATCTATGTAACAGCGGTGGTCCGGTGTAATGTGATTTATTGCTGTAGTAAATTTGAACCTTTACCGTTCATCAATCATTAATCCTCCTCCACTTTTTCCAGCATTATTACTCATTCATCAATCATTCGTCCTTCATAAACGAATTATTATCATTATCACTCATTCATCAACCATTCTTCATCATTTATCATTCCTTCATCAGTATTCATTTTTTTAATCATAATGACCTTACCTCATTATATCTATGTAAGAGCGGTGGTCCGGTGTAATGTGAGTTATCGCTGTAGTAAAATGGTCTTTTCACTGTATTTTGCCCTAAAATATTAGGAAAATATATAATTAAATAATCTATACTAGGGATGTAACGAATATTCGCGTTCGCGAATATTACATAGTATAGATATATAAAAAACCAACTCTCGGTACTAAAATTACGGACCAATTTTAATTGGCATTTATTCAAAATAAACAAGACCAATTTTGGTGTTTCATACTTACATAGTTGTGTGTGAGCCGCGAGTGCGTTTTGTTTAGCTATCAACAACTCCGGACCCGGACGGGACATTTGATCGTAATACACTGAAACAAAATATATATATATTTTGAAATGTATTAATGTTAAACGAGGCTTGAGGAGGGTCCTTAAAGTTAGGTCGTAGGTAGCGACCCCTCAGTGTCCCCTGACATTGCAGAGGTTCATGAGCGACGGTAACCACTTACGATCAGGTGGTTCGTTGGCTCGTCTGCCTACATGCCAATAAAAAGAAAACGCTAAATAGTACAATTAAAACTCTTGTTTTGATCTAATATATTAAATTCTCGTGCCACAGTTTTCGTTGCCATACTCCTCCGAAACGGCTTGACCGATTTTGATGAAATTTTTTGTGTTTATCCGGTAGCTATAAGAATTGGACAACATCTATTTTTCATCCCCCTAAATGTTAGGGGTAGTGCACCCCTAAATGGCAAAACAACATTTGCCGGGTCAGCTAGTTAGTATATAAATGTATTTTTGGAACGAAGTTCCTTATCGCGCGTTATCGAAAGGGCGCTAGACAGAAATTCTTATGAAAAAGTTGTCACGACACTTTTTTTGTTTTAGATGATTATCGCTAGTTGGCGCTGTGATTAAAAACTTTTAAAACAATTCCTTATTTTGTTTTATATGAGTAATACTAGATGGCGCTGTGATCAAAATATTTTATAAAACAATTCCTTATTTTATTACAATTCCCTCACTAATTAATCAAAAGGAACTTCGTTCTATCCGGGTGTCCCTTGACACCTCTCAAGTTTTTTTCTATTTGTTCGTGGATATCATCGCTTTTAAACTGATTTTGACGACTCATTATTGACCGACTTCCAAAATGGAAGAGGTACTCAATAAGACTATGTTTTTATATTGTTGCTTCATAACTTCAGTTTGTGTGGACCGATTTGAATGATTCTGGTGTCAGTTGAAAGATGAAAGTCGTCATGGGGCCCATTTAATTTGATTTAATATTGAACAAATGATTTTGGACCTGTGTTAAAAAAAGATTTCAATAGAAAACAGTCGTTCACATTTTTGTTTTTTTCGATTTCTGTATGAAGCGGTTAAGATTTTTTTTTTAGTTGGAGGAAATCACCAGATCCCCGCAGGTATGTGGGAGTTGAACCGAATTGGAGGTTTTAGTGCGGTTCAATTCCCACATACGGGATCCGATGATTTCATCAAACTGAAAAAAGAAAAAAAAATACTCACCGTTATGTCCATTTTGATAATAAGGACTAGTTTGAGATTGCAGACACACATTATTGCAAACTGAAAATAAAAAATATATTTTAAACAGTCATTCTGTTTTTCACCCGACAACCCAAAAAGAGGAGGTAATAAATTAGACTGTATTATTGAAATGTTACTTAATTACTTTAGTTTAAATAAAATCTTGAAAAAAATGTAATAATAATCATCCAAATCAGTCCCAAGTTTACACAAAAAATACAAACAACATGACAACCAAATTCATTCAGTTTTGTAAAGATCATTAATCGAGGAAAGCTATAGAATATACAGGGTGATTTAGTGAGGGTACATATTGAAGGTCATGGTAGGTGGTGGTTATATACGACCAGTAAAAATATTATTACCAAAGAATATGGCTTAATGCCTTAGTAATCGCAACTTAAAAATATCTAAAATTCTTGCAAAATGATGGTTTCTCGACAGCTGATGGGTGTGGCGGAGGTGTGGGGTGCGCGAGATCACTAGAGGTCGTAAGTCAACACTCTTTTAGCCGAAATTGTTTATGTTTGAGGTAATTTAGTCGAATTTAGATAAAAAAAAAATGTAATTTTACCTATTTTTTGTAATATTCCGTATTAGAACAGAGTACTCATCACCCTCCTGCAATATGTTCCTTCTTTAAAAAATCACCCTGTATAGTTGTGCCACAGACGACGTTGTTCGACTCAACTAGAATTCAATTTTATATATCTTACCGTTACTAACATCTGGTTCCTGTTTAACTTGATTCTGTATATGCTCTATAATTCTTTGTCTTTGATCATCGTAGATTGGATCGGTTTCTGGAAGAAAAAAAATTAATACTTTTTTACCACGATATTTGTTGAATAAATAAATGTATGAGGTAGATTTTAAGTTGTCTTTAGACGTTTTGTTGTAAGCTTTGCCATGAATATGTAATATAAGTTTAAATCTCTCGCCGCTTGGAGCGCTTTTTGTTCTCTTATTAAAAAAAAAAACTTGAGAGGTGTCAAGGGACACCCGGATGGAACGAAGTTCCTTTCGATTAATTAGTGAGGGAATTGTAATAAAATTTGATTTTTTTAAGTTATAATAATTACTTAGTTTAAACTAACTAATTATTATAACTTAAATAAAATATTATGATCACAGCGCCATCTAGCATTAATCATATAAAACAAAATAAGGAATTGTTTTAAAACATTTTGATCACAGCGCCATCTAGCGATAATCATTAGGGGTGTGCGAATAATTCGAACTCACGAATTATTCGTTCCGAATCGAATACGAATATTCGATTCGAAACTCGAATCGAATAATTCGAATCTTCGAATACTATCGAATTCGACTCGACGACTATGACTATTTTGTAGACATCTAGCCCATTAAAGATATTATCTACTAAATACAAATTCTTGTCCTATTTCCGATGCATCGTCGTAGTCAAATTCGATACTATTCGAAATTCAACGAATATTCGAAACTTTTCGAATTATTCGAAATATTTCGAATATTCGTCGAACTTCGAATAGTTCGAAGATTCGAATTATTCGATTCGAATTTCGAATCGAATTTTAATATTCGATTCGAACGATATTCGCACACCCCTAATAATCTAAAAAAAACAAATAAAACATAATCATCTAAAACAAAGAAAAGTGTCGTGACAACTTTTTCATAAGAATTTTCGTCTAGCCCCCATTCGATAACGCGCGATAAGGAACTTCGTTCCAAACATACATAATGCCTACTTTTTGGAAATCAGTTAAAATATATTACCTGCTTCCTTCCTGTCATACAAATAGCTGTCATCGTCAATACTAATATCAATTTCTTGCTTAATTTCTTGCTCGTTAAAAAAACTCCTCTCCGGCATCTGATTTATACATTTAACGTCCTGATAATACAATTCCTGTCTGTACTTCTCATAATCCTGTTTCTCAAACTGTATTTTCCTCTCTAGAGCATATTTATCAGCACCCAGATTATAATCTTCTGTCGTTTGGGGAATTTCATCTTCTTTGTAAGGTAAAGTAATATTTTCATCTTCGGGGTCCGTTTGCATGATTGCATCTTGTTTTTTGGGCCGATTTTGTGTGTTTGGAGTGATTGTGGCTAGCGATGATATATATTGCATTTTGTATGGCTGAAATGAAAAAAATATTTTAAAGACAACCTCACCTTCTTTACTGTATGTTAGTTGTTCTCTATGACAAATAAGTCAAGACAATAAATTCATAATAATTGTATGAAATATAAAAATTGTAAATAAACAACTTCTCATCTGCTTTCTTTTTTATACCTGTAATAATTTATTTATTTATCCAAAAAAATACTACTTTTACAGGGTCATGTACCCCAATGCAGTAATATTTACATATTATCTAACAATTTTTAACAATACTATAATCTTAATGTAAAATTATGAATAAGCTAAATAATTACAATGGATATAAAACTTAGACAACACAAAATAAATAAAGTCCAGTATTCAAATTAGATAAAATAGGATAAAATCACAATAATCAAAAATTCATTTAGAATATAAAAATAATAAATAAATTAAGCAAGACACAATTTACAATAATTAAAAAAAAAACATTTCAAATATAAGAATAATAATAAACAATTCAAACATCATCGTCCAATAAAATAAAAGGAAAAAGCACTAAGTTTGATCGTATGAAATAATCCACAAAGCGGCTCGTGTGAATTCATTCAAAGTTCAGTGAAATGGATCAATTTTTTCTGCTAGTAGATTGAAAGTAAAGAGAGTGCGCGTCAAGGGTTTATGTTTTGTATGTTTGTAAATATTATAATTTAAGTCGTTTAAAATAATTTTATTCAAACTTTTTTATAGTTATTTATTATTGAACTTATGTCTTAGAACCTATTATCCATATTTTAAAGAAAACTTTTTAAATACAAGGTTTAAAATCCTGGATATCATGTAGCAGTAGAGTGCTAGCTAATACAAGTACAACGAGCACAAACACGACGGGTCTATCTTGTTTAGCACAAGAGTTCCTATGACTACCGAATCCATCATCAGTTCAGCGCCATTTTGTCATATTGCATTGTCACGCGATATACATCTGCGTGCAACCGGAAATAAAGTAAATACTTACATTAGCATCTTGTTCAGTACAAATTTGTGGTATATCTGTAACGACAGCCGGGTTAGAATTAGGCGAAGAAACTGGCCATATTTTATCCGTTTTCATACTGAAAAAAAAAAACAGTTATGTTTATTACAAAAATGAATGAGCTATTCCACCCCATTTTTTTTTGGATTTTAATTTAATCTTTTGGTCACAAAAACCCATAAAAAAATAAAACATTTTTTTTTGCCAAATTAGGCTAAAATTTGCCATTTCAATTTCAAATTTGGCGCAAAAACGTCGCCAAATGCACCGCCATCTTCTAACGTCACTTTTGCGTCACTCACAGAGTCAACAGCGGTTAAAAACAAGAATTTTAAAATTGGAATATAAAATATATTTTGCGTTTTTATGAGTAGAAATCAACATTAATCACTTAGTTTTTCGTAAATCTATCAAAGTATGATAATTTTATAGTTTTATTAGCTTGGTGCGTTTAATAGCCTATTGCTGTTCGTTAGTCTCGCTAAAACTCGACTGCTGAACCGATTTGGCTAATTTTAGTCTTGAAATATTCGTGGAAGTCCCGGGAAGGTTCAAATGGTTAGAAACTTTACTTATGTCACTCAGACGAAGTTGCACAGGCCAGATAGTTAATAATATAAAAATGAATCGCAAAATGTAATGGTAAGCGCATAACTCAACAACGCCTGGACTAATTTGGCCTATTTTTTGAAGTTCTAAGGTGGTTTTTACGGCGAGAAAAATTGGAATAATTGCCGGGAAAAAGTTTACGCAGACGACGTCGCGGGCAGCAACTGTACGGTACCAACCCATTACTGCCCACTGTTGGGCTCAGGTCTCCTCACAAGAGGGGTTAGGCACTCCACCACGCTTACCCAGTGCGGATTGGGGACTTCACATATCTTCAAAGGATTTTTAGAATCCTTTTCCGACATGCAGGTTTCCTCACGATGTTTTCCTTCACCGTTCTTAGCCAGTGGTGTTGTGAAAAATTTCACATAAATCTTTTTCACATTTAGAGGTACAAGCCGGCCGGTTTTGAACCCGCGACCTCCCGTTCGGAAGGAAGCGCTTCGACCACTACCCCACCACGACTTACAGCAGCACCTTACGGGCAGCAACTAGTGTTGCAATAAATAAATAGATTTACCTTTTATTCTCAGTTTTCTTCGCTTCCTTGTATTTGACGGTCCGACTCTTTCTGATAACCATGACTGTGCCATCAGGGTTCAATTTTGGCAAATTTTGTGATGGAACTGCATCTTTATTTAACGTTTTCCATTGACCTGGGAAATAAATATGTTTTTTTATGTTTGTTTCTTCATAACTTTAGTTTGCGTGTACAGATTTGAATGATTCTGAAGATAAAAGGTGACGGTCGTCATGGGATGTTTTGGATCTGCGTTAAAAATTTCACGATTTTCTGTTTTTGCGTGTATTTCTTTTTTACATGAATCGATTTCGATGATTCTTTTTTTGTTAGAAAGCAGACATTTTGGACAAATTCAGTAAAGATGTGGTAGTCTTCGTGATGTGCTTGAAAAATGGAAGTCGATTGTTTTAATTTTTGTAATAAATATTATGATCCATTGATTTGGCTTTCCACCGGTCACAGCTGCTAGCCTATAGGCTTTCAAGCTTTATATTAGCTTGCACTGGATGTAACTATGTAAGTTCGGGTGGAATCTTGCAAGCTGGACAAACTTCCCGGTTTCCGATTAAGCTGACATTTTGCACGCAGATGTCTATCGCGTGACAATGCAATAATACGACAAAATGGCGTTGATCTGATGATGTATTCGGGAGATGGTCATAGGAACTCTAGTTCTAATTAACATAGACCCGTCGTGTTTGGGCTCGTTTTAGTTGTCTTCGTTAGCATTTTACTGTTACATGATATCCGAGATCTTAAAATCTTGTATTAAAAAAAAATCTATAAACTTAAGAAACCGGAAAATACTGTGTTAGTTAACAAAAAAACATTTATACTAACAATACTATTTTCTTATCAAAACATGTCGTGTTTTGCGAAATATATTATATTATGCACATTTATAACAACTACAGGAATTCCCCAGATGATTGCGTTGTGGTAGATATCAGAACATAATTTAAAAAAACAAAAGAATAACTTATTAGAATTATAACCCTAATGAAGTTGCTACTTCATCTGCGTCACTTTATACCTACAATTTTTTTTTTATTATTGCCATGTAGGCAGACGAGCCAACGGGCCACCTGATCGTAAGTGGTTACCGTCGCTCATGAACCTCACAAGTCATAGCGCTCTGGGAATACCGAAGAGGGGAGCTCATTCCATAACCGGATGGTGCGTGGCAAGAAAGTGTTCCTGAAACGGACCATGGATGACCGCGGTGGTTCCATATAGTAAGGATGAACTCCACTTCGACGCCTGGTGGTACGGTGATAAAAGGGAGATGTTGGAATCATCTAGTTGATGACCCACACAACTTTTCGTGCGCCACAAAGGAAAGCAGTTTTTGACCAACTTCCAAAAAGGAAGAGGTACTCAATTCGTTCGTTCCACAATGACGACCATCATCTTTCATCAGAAACATTTAGATTGGCATCCAAACTAAAGCTTTTTTTCTGGCCCGAGTTCTTTCCTTGCAGATGACTCTGCCAAAGTCACGTAGATAGAATATCACGAACAAGAATGGAAATAAAGTAAAAGAGATGACAAACGATTAACTAAATGGCAATTTTGTGAATATTTGTAAATATTTTAGAGTTTGATGTTATTTGAATGGATAAAAGTGGCTAAGGTATACATAACTTTAGGATTGGGAAGGAATTTAAGAGATAGTTCACATTGAGACGGAGTGGTATGTTACAAACTAAAGTTAGAAAGGAGCAAACTTAAAAGAATAGCATAGACAAATTGAGTACCTCCTCATTTTTGTAAATAGGTCAATAATAATCATAAAAATTTTAAATTGTATATAAGTTAGGAAACCCAGAAAATTTTAACAATGCCTCAGTTTTAGGAAGTAAACATAATTTATTTATCTTAAATATTGTTTTAGGGAAAATTCCAATGGTGACTTATATTAATTTTGGGATTTCCCTTCACAAGAGAGTGGATATAATGAACTACATAGTATAAAACAAAGACTTATCACGCTGTCTGTCTCTATGTATAATTATATCTTTAAAACTATGCAACGGATTGTGATGCTGTTGTAATAGATGTTGTGATTCAAGAGGAAGGTTTATGTGTATAATACATGCGTGATATAGTAGAGAAAAATGATCATTTTAAAGGTATTAGATATGATGTTATAAATAAGCATATTTTTCTGTGCTTACGTAAATGTCATATGAACCTATTCTGACGCAAACAAAGTTTCGTGGGCCAGCTAGTTCTAAATATACGGAAGTATTTGAATATATTAAAAGTAGTGACTAGAGACCAACCGAAAGTTGCTATTTCAGCCAAAAATCTATCTGAAAGTATTGACCATAAAACAGCCAAAACTTAAGAAATCAACAATTTTGAAAAAAATATATTTTTAAGGGCTTTTTGAACATTTAAAACTGATTTTCAAAAAAGAGGTTATCAATTAGACTTTTTTTTATTACTGTGGGTTAGACATAAGAAGCAATGAGAATCATGTTACAAAAATAATGTTGAATTTGAAAGTAAATTTGTACTGCTTGTGACTGTTCTTATGTAAGTTTGGGTGGAATATTTCAAGTTTAATTTGATGAACTTTTCCGTTTCTCTACTTGTTGATAGATTTTTCATTTTTGTAATATTATGTAAACAAGCAAATGGTCAATTTGATGAGGAACGGTTACCGTTGCCCATGGATCTCTGCAATGCTAAGCAATGCTGTTACCTACCCTCTCTTGTATTTTTGGTACACAATAACAGATTCGCAGAATTTTTCATCTAGGATTAAAATTTTAAGTGTGCAGCAAATTAAAGAAAATTTTACTGCATAAGTACGTTGCTCTTGATAGTTCTTGTTTTAAGTTTTCTTTCTAGTTGAAAAATCACAAAAAAATAAGCGCGCGTGAAAAAGTTCAATTTTGGAAAATGCATCGTAAGAAGTTCATTAACATAAAGGTTGTCTTTGACATGAGTCACGTATTCGAAAAAAAATAAAATTTCGTATTTGGAAAAACCCAATCTTACCCATCGTCGTAACATTGTAGTCCGCTTGAGTAAAATGCAGGCTACACACTTTAGAATACACTGTAACTGGTTTCCCGCGTTTTAATACTTCATTCCATTTCGATTGCATAGCAGCGTCCGAGGGAAATTTATGGAATTTCACATTTTTCGTCTTGCCGGCTAGCGAAGTGCATTGCGGGACCGTACAATAATAACCCATTTCTGTTGCTCCTTATTGGATATTGGCAATCCTATAACGCGGATAAAGCACATGAAGACACTAATAATTATGTAAACGGTGTAATAACGTGTATTTCTTTATTTTTTTGTACAAATCTTATCACGTTGTTGAAAAAATGCAATCATCACAATAGCCTTGAAGAATTTGACATTTATCACCTTTTCCCTTTCAACCTTTTTTTTGTTTTGTTGTGCTTTTTTATTCGAGTTATCAGAGACTTCACATGTGAATTAAAATCGACTTTTTAATCGACTATTGATCAAAAATTAAAATGTATTTATTTAATTTAAAAGATTATGATATGTTTTATTCTTTTATGGATATGCCAAGTAATCTTCTAATAAGACAGTACGAAGTTTTTTCTAATTAGAATTAAACATTACTTAAGAAAATACTTGACTACTGAACCCATATAAATTTTTATAAATTCGGATTTCCCACTTATTTATGAAAGTCTTAATTTGGTTCTTAATTTCAAAATTTATCATCCAATTAGATTTAAAACGAGAAAACTGATTTAGTTTGACGTATAATTTCATTTTGTTTCAGTGTTATAATCAAAGATAATTTTTTATTTCAAAAATAATTTAAATTAAGTCAATTTTAAGCAGTATCAGTTTGCAAATTACTTGGTATTTTTTCACAATAAAGTGTTTTCTTTTCAAAACATTAAATTTTTTAAAGAAGTTAGTTGATTTTGCAACAATTGGTCGATTTTGGTCACATCACTATTCTTTTATTTGGCAACAAAAATATTTTAAACTGGCAACATTATGTGTTTTCATTAGGGATACGCTACAAATACGCTCAAAGTATCAAGTAATACGTGGTAGAAAATTTTGAAAATATAATTAATTTCAATGATTTGTCGGAATACTTCAATTATATTGTTTTTAATTATTTTTATAGAACAAACCATTTTAAAAATTTTATTTGTTGAAATGTTACAAACAAAGCTTACACGGTTTGATTGTATTTTTTGACTTGTCTTATCAAAATTTAACTAGGCCTGGGAATTATTCACATTCTGTAAACGAAGCGTTACAGTTTAAAAAAACTGCAAAAAAGATTTCACTGATAAACAGGCGTGGTTTGACCAAGAAATATGATGTAAATAAATGAAATTCACGAAAAACTTGAAATCAGTATGAAAACTGACGGAAATGCGACTAGCTAATATATTTCATGAATTGCTTGAAATAATACTTTCAAAAAAATCATGAAATCCAAGAAAAAAAAACAATTCAAAATTAAACACATACTAGGTATAAACTTGATTTCACTCGATACTTCAAATACTTTCAATTTAAATTTCACATCCCTAACCCAAATATGTCCGCTAGCCCACTGCTTGCTATGTTTATAATTTTATCAAAATAAACTTAATTTCTAACAGAAAAACCATGTTATAATGTAAAATATAACTAAAACACAAAGATGCCTTACTATTGCACAGTGCCGCGGTGCACTTCAATGGCGGGAAAAGCCAAAAATGTGTCTTTTCATCAGTTTCCTCGGGACGAGCAATTAGCTAAATTATGGAATGATATCTTGAAAAGGGGTAAACCTTACACTAAATACTCGAAAGTGTGCAGTTTACACTTCAAGCCCGAAGATTACACTTTGACCAGCGTTGGGAAAAACAAAGGTAATTTCTAAACTACCGTACATAGAAAAAAAATACCACTCAAAAAATGTTCATACAGAAAAACAAGTTTTTCATATCCTGAATTTCATGTAAAAAGCAAGCTAAGTATATCTATGACTTGACATCAAACGAGGCTTGAAGAAAGTCCTTAAAGGTAAGCCATAGGTAGCGCAGTGTCCCCTGACATTGCAGGTCCTTGAGCAAAGGTAACCGCTTACCCTAAGGTAATAAAAAAAAATACTTTACCTGCTACCTCTAAAGAGACAGTAATGGATCATAACAGTATTTGAACAGTCAAACCCTCTCTGCAGAAACCATATTTGACAATAACCACTTATAAATGTAGGTGATAGATAACGGCAATTGCCCTGGCATTGCAGAGGTTCATGAGGGACGGTGACCACTTACCATCTGGGCAGTAAGCTTGTTCATGTGTATTAAAATGAAAAAAGTACCAAGACAGACATAATACAAATAGAAAAATAACAAATTAATTACAGGTGTTAGTAGAATGATTAAAAAAATAAAAGATACAGAAAATTAGAAAGGAAAGATAGTTTAAGAAACTATAGTTTGATGTTGTTAGTTGTGTTTTCAGGTCAATGGCGAACTCTACGTAAAGACGCAGTGCCATCGAGGAACCTACCTTCCGATTCTCCTCTACCATACCAGAGGAGACAGTCCGGAAGCTGGTTACCGACAAATAACCCTTTAGATCCTCAGGTAATGTTATTAACACAACACTCATACAATACAATTGTAATAGAAAGAAAAAAAAAAAATAAAGAAATCTTTTTAAATACAAGCTTTTAAGATCCTGGATATCATATAGCAGTACTACTATCTAATACAAGTAACTAACCGGCCATAGGAACTCTTGTGCTAAACAAGGTCTTCGATTGAGCTGACGCAGATGTATATCACGTGACAATGCAATAATATAACAAAATGACACTGATCTGATAATAGACTAGAAAGGTGTCCATATGAACTCTTGTATAGCAAAATGTCAGCTCAATCGAAGACCGGGAAGTTTGTCAAATAAATAAAATACAGTATCAAAATACTTAAAAAATATTCTAAAATTTCAGGTCCAACAGAAAATAGCTCAAGTTATATACTTACAAACAATGCTAGCCATGCAAGCGGTCACCAACGAAACAACCACCAATGATGGTAAGCTGGCTTTTAGACTAACTTGAAGCTTGAGGAGGGTCCTCAAACTTATGTCGTAGGTAGCGAGGAGGAGTGTCCCCTGACATTGCAGAGGTTCATGAGCGACGGTAACCACTTTCAATCAGGTGGCCCATTGGCTCGTCTGTAATACATGGCAATAAAAAAAAACCTAAAACTCAAGTCGTTTGTATTGGTTTTTTTATAATTTTGTGTTTGTTCCTGCATAAATTTACTTTGTCTGAACCGATTTGGATGATTCTTGTGTCAGATGAAGATCATCATGGGGTCATGGGGTCCCATTTAATTTTTTTTAAGATCCAACTAGGACATTTAGATCTGCATTTTAAAGTGTTATTTTTTTTATAGGACAAGATTTCGTTGTTTGTTGTGCGTTTTTGCGTGTATTTCGTTTCTACATGATCCGATTTCAATGTTTCTTTTTTTTTACAAAGCAGACACTTTTGACATAATCTAATATATATTATAAAGGCGAAAGTTTGTATGTATGGATGTATGTTTGTTACTCTTTCACGTAAAAACTACTGAAAGGATTTGAAAGAAACTTTACCACAATATAGCTTATACATCAGAATAACACATAGGCTACAATTTTTGAACCCCTTTGTAACGCAGACGAAGTTGCGCGGGTCACCTAGTCTCATATAAATTTGATAAAGATTTGACACATAGTTTTACTGCTATCCTTGTAAAATTATCAGTTATAATTGTATTATCCTAATTATATTATTTCCACAGAAACTTCATCGAGCTCAGACGAACGTGAAACGTCTAATTCCTACAAATGTGATATTTGCTCCAAATGTTTTAAAGATCCAGACGTTAGATTATTACATCAGCGTACACATAATGATCATAATTCTTTAACTACACAATCAAATCCAATTTTGGCTGGGTTGTTAAGAAACAGCAGCGAAATCGGCAACAATAATCTCTATGCAGCCTTAGCACTAAATATGGTCGTTCAAAATATTATTGAGAAAAAAACTAGTGACTACGAAATAAGCTCTGAATGTGTCATTGATGAAACGTGAATACCTCTTTTGTAAGTCGGGTAACTTTATTCAGTTAAAAAGCTTTATATTAACTTGCACTGGATGTAACTATGGTCATTTCGTGTGGTTGCACGTTAAATTTGACAAACTTCTCGGTTTCCGATCGAGTTCATTTTGCACGCAGATGTATATCGCGTGACAATGCAATAATGTGACAAAATGGCGCTAATCTGATGATGGATTCGGAAGTCATAGGAACTCCTGTACTAAACAAGATTCTACGTGTTTGGTCTCGTTTTACTTGTATTAGCTAGCACTCTACTGCTACATGATATCCAGGATCTTAAAAGCTTGTATTTAAAACTGAGATTAAGTTAACCGATTTCAAAAAAAAGTAGGTATCTATGTTTAAATTAGCTCATGGACTAAGGGTCAACTATTTCTATCTACCCACCTTTAGTAATAAGTGTTAAGACTGATTTTATGTCTAGATTTAAACGTGTCTCTTTAAAATAAGTAAAAGCCATCGAGTAATTGGTCGACTCAACATGGACGTGAACCAAATTTGGTTTTGTATGTGCCAAAATTGATCATGAATTGATGGATGGTGTAACTTCTGTGCTAAACAAGATTTGCTAGTACTATACTGCTATATAATATCTAGGATCTTTCGAAATTTTCTTCAAATAAATATACAGGGTGATTTTTTAAAGAAGGTACATATTGCAGGAGGGTGATGAGTACTCTGTCTGTTCTAATACGGAATATTACAAAAAATAGGTAAAATTACATTTTTTTTTTAATTTTAAATCTAAATTCGACAAAGCTACCTCAAACATAATCAATTTCGGCTAAAAGAGTGATGACTAAATACCTCTAGTGATCTCGCGCACCCCACACCTCCGCCACACCCATCAGCTGTCGAAAAACCATAATTTTGCAAGAATTTTAGATATTTTTAAGTTGCGATTACTAAGGTATTAAGTCATATTCTTTGGTAATAATATTTTTACTGGTCGTATATAACCATCAGCTACCATGACCTTCAATATGTACACTTACTAAGAAATCACCCTGTATATGCCAAATATCGCAAAACCATTTACGTCCTAGTTGAGAGATCACAACTCATTTTTGGCTTAATTTCGAGTGTATTGAAAAATATTGAACTACCCTCAGTTTTTCTACTTTAAAGTTATACCCACACTGGGTAGATTTGTTCTATCGTGTGACACGACGTTTTGAAGCATTTTCTACGATTAGTAATAAATTATAGTGCCTTAGTAATAGTATTATAATGTAAGTCTAAGTTTTTCGGTAAGAAAAATATGGCGTGTTCGTAAAAATATACCATATATGGCAGTTTTCGGGTACTGTAATGGTCTAATTTAGACCCATTTTTATATATACTAAAATATAATATACCTATAAAACATCCATAAGAATCACTCTATCTAGAAAAAAACCGCATCAAAATCGGTTGCGTAGTTTTAAAGATCTAAGCATACATAGGGACAGACAGCGGATAGAGACTTTGTTTTATAACATGCATTTTAAATGCGTTTAAAATTACCATTCGTGTACTTTTAAAATATGATTACATTTTCTTAAACAATCGTGGGTGATTCCCCAATAAACTATCGGTTATTCCCCGTCTTATATTATTCAAATCATACTTGAAAACAAGTGCTAAAAATGCCATTTTACCACTTAATTTGGCGTAAATAACACTAATTTGGTAACGATAACACATTACTAAACAAAGTAAAAGTGACCTACGCCATTTTTTTAAATACTCATTTCGAGCTATGTCGAAAAACACGCAAAAGATTTTAGAAAATTCACGATCTTTTCTTACCGAAAAAGTTAGAACTACCCCCTATTCATAAGTTTTTTTTATTAAAAGTAAAATCAGTCTAATTAGTGCATATCGAAAAGCTACATTCACACGACAATGCAGCGACGTAAGAATGATTGTTAACCACTCAACTGGGAACGTCAATTTTCGATGGTGATACTGGGGTCTCTCCCCCGGAGTACGTTCGGAATCACTACCTTATTTGACCATCTTTAAAAAATGTTAATTACGATACAATTTTGAATTAGATTTACTTAAAATACGCTGTAATACATTTTGAACCAAAATATATTATCTCCAGAAAATAGACGATAAAAAACTTGAGAGGTGTCAAGGGACACCCGGATGGAACGAAGTTCCTTTCGATTAATTAGTGGGAATTGTTTCAAAATTTTATTTTTGTTAAGTTATAATAATTCTCTCTCCCTTATTATTAGCTATAAGAGCTATAAGAGAGAGAGAGAGACGTTTTAAACTAACTAATTATTATAACTTAAATAAAATATTTTAATCACAGCGCGATCGCTAGATAATCATCTTAAACAAAAAAAGTGTCGTGACAACTTATTATAAGAATTTCCGTCTAGCACCCTTTCGATAACGCGCGATAAGGAACTTCGTTCCAAAATGTAAACAAAACAAGTTTCCAAACTAACGTGACGTCCAATTTTGGCTCCTACGACTTGGCAAAAGTAAACAAACCAATTTTGTTTCCGATCCCAGTTGAGTAATTATTGAAGGTATAAGTGCAACTTGTGCGAGATGAGATACGATTCAAAATGAGCACTAATGAGACTGAAACGAACTCATTTTGTTGCCTTATAAATGTTCTTTAAACTGAATTGAAATTAGTTTAGAAATTAAATATACAAAAATTTAGATATTTGTAATATTTTATTGGTAAATTTTCGAAATCTTACAGTTTATAACCAAGTTTCAAAAGTTGAATATAATTTTTGCGATCTAATTTCCCGCCTTTTTCATATTTTAATATTTATTTTCGGGAACTTTACGAACGAAATGTAAATGTGAGATTTCAAAGGTACGCGTGCCCGCACACCTAAGCGAGTATTGTCAATACTTGTGACAGAAGCAGAGATGGGATTTAAAAGTCATAACGATTTAATTGTAATGTTATAAAAAAATAGCAATAATAGCGTTTAAGTAGCATGCTCTAAACATTTTGTAGATATTGAAATTGTGTTATTTGTATATACCTCCTGGTGCTTACGTCAAGTGAGTTTAGTTTTATGTATTACGCTAAAAGACATGAGAAAAAGTAGTTTCAGGCAGCATCAAACCTGTAAAAGTATGAAAGAAATTTGAATTAATTAATTGCATATATTATATTAAAAATTAAAAAAACACCTGAATAGTAGACTTACGATGATAAAATTAATCTTTTTACCATTATACGATTTTGGAACTCGATCCTAAAATATAATTAAGTTTTTCAAGTATTGTTTATCCTAAAACATGGACATGCTATTTTTGAAAATGGGTTTTTAATCAACACTTTCTTTAACATGCTATTTTTTTGTATCTTTTCCCATCCCTCGATCGAAAGTATTGTCAATACTTTTTTAGGTGTGCGGGCACACATCGACTCGTATTCTTGTTACTTGAATGTGACTTCGAATTTATGGTTTTTCATTCGCTTCTTTTGAAACTTGTTTAAATAGACTGAAAAATATTTTTTAGTTTTTAGTAAACTTATAATGTAAAATATAAACTGTCTACGTAAAATAACTGATTTAAATAGTTTAAACTATTATTTTGTTAATTGTAAAGATATACAGTATTTCGATAAGACTGCATCTATTTTCCTTTTTTGATCTCTTTTTTGAATAATAAAAAATAGAAATTATTTTTTTGTTTTATTACCTCGCCAAAAGTGTTTTTTTGTTAATTACTA
Source organism: Trilocha varians (assembly GCA_030269945.2). Classification (NCBI taxonomy): domain Eukaryota; kingdom Metazoa; phylum Arthropoda; class Insecta; order Lepidoptera; family Bombycidae; genus Trilocha; species Trilocha varians. The sequence goes on along the minus strand of AP028278.1, from coordinate 12,041,016 downwards.
ACCACTTCGACCACTGATGTCCGAATAAATAAATTTTGATTTGAAAACCTTGAGGCCTTCATGAGTCATGACAAAATCTGTAGTTTCTTTTGTGCAGAATATTATATGACGACGTAAATAGTGTGTTGAGGTGTAGGTGACGTTGTAATTAGTCGATCTTCATTTGGTTTTGTCAGGAATGACGTCACAATGTCCACTTGAACACTCGATGATCAACACTTTTGAATCAAAACTTCAAAATAACGAGTTTTAACAGTTTATTACTTTTACATCAAGAGGTCCGTTCGCCTCGACAATTCAGACACGAATGAATAATAACAGCGGCCAACGCCTGTATTGATAGCAATTCTCCACTTCCAACTACCCTCACTGTGAATAGGTTGATTTCCCTTGTTATCATCCCGTCATATAATAATATGTTAATAAATAAATCGAATTTAAGTACATTAACTTTATAATAAGTAATTCATTTTTTGTGTTCAATGTGAACGTTCCCAGAAATTATGGTAAATTTCACAATAAAATAAAGAAAATTTAGAACTCCCTTAATGGTTTTATAACCAAAAGCCATAAAATCATTTACAACAACTATCACTGACCTGAAATTGCATACGCTATACTACATATTTGAGGCAATTTGATTTACGACATTTTGGCGCTGTTAGTAAAACGGAAGAACTTTGAACTAACTTTTGAGATGGGACAGTCTCGATGCGTAATGTCGACAGTTATCAGAAATGAGGAGATCCGTAAAAGTACGGTCTTTGAAATGGTAAAGTTTAGAACATATTATTATTGTAGTGCGCAGAAAGAATGGCCGATGGGACAATTTCTAGAGTGGCGGTCACAAATTGCGGGCCGCAACGTGGGTAGTTCTTTACCTGGCATTGCAGAGGTTCATGAGCGACGGTGACCGCTTACCATCAGGTGGGCCGTAAGCTGGTTTATCTATCACGCAATAAAAAAAAATACAAAGAGGATCGACGATCTTGACAGGGCCGCGTGAAGTCACTGGATGCAATTAGCATAAGGGGCATTTCACGTCAAGCGGACAACGAAAAATATGTCAGGTCGTGGATTTTGGTGAAAGTTTGGAATTTTGTACTTCAGTGGAAGTTAAAAAAATCTGCATTATTATTTTTAATTTTTTTGGTCTGGTTTTTATTTTATGCGATCTTAAAAAATCGTCAAATTCGGAGAAAGGTTTTTTTCGAAAGGATTTTTTGGGTTAATTTCAATAAATTTATTATTAAATAAGTATTGGGTATTGCAGATAATATTTTCTTCTTTTACTAAAAAAAATCGAATTCGAAATTTGAATTTTTTTTCGAACATTAAACCGGAAGTGAAGATTTCAAATTTATTTTTTTCAAAGTTCTTCCCCTTTATTTTTTTTTATTGATACCTCAAATTAAAGCTTATATTATAGAGAAAATAGTATAAAAAGAATTAGAATGGTATCTCTTTTTGTTTAGGAGGTATGTGAATAACAGTGAGACGGGACCGCGCGGCGAGTTGTATTGCGTAGTTTCTTATTGAGTAAATCTCAACGAATTGTTACATTTTATAACAACAACTTGTAGAATTAAAATGATAAAATGTTTAAGACACAAAATTAATTAATACAATTAATAAATTTTACTATACTTCATACAACTTTTATAACACTGTCAAGAAATTTTGTTTTGTTTGGTAACTTAATGATTGTAGGTACGAAAGGTAGCAAACAATTACATTTCCTTCAATTTATAGTTCTTAAAATTCGTGTCTGTCAACTATATTTTAGTATTAAATGATTTTTATGTTCAATGGATGAGAAAGTAGATTTTAATCGGATTAAGTATCTACGTCCTCTTCTCCTCCTTCACTCAGTTGACTTGGTGATATGGATGGAATTTTGTATTTATTTTGTAACGAGATAACTTAAAAACTACTGAACCGATTTCAAAACTAATTTCATTGTTAGAAAGATACTTTATTCACAAGTAATATAAGCGATATTTAGTTTAGAATTTATAGGCATATTTAGGTTGAAACAATGAAATTCGTAAAACGAGTCATGAAAAAAAACACTAAAATGCTTTATCCACGTACGCCGACGAAATGTTTGGTTTGACATGAAAAGATGTATCACAAAAATGTGAACCTCTATTAGAACAAAAAAAAAACCATTTTAAATTATGTCAATATCTCAAGAATAACATACTATGATCAATTTTCTTTACTAAATTAAAAAAAAACTGTAGATTTTTTAGGAATACGTTTTGAATAATATTATATTATTCCTTATCTGAGTAAATACCATATAAATATCGTGTATTTCATGTAAATAAAAATTGTCCTATGTTGCATATCAGTAAAATGAATATTTCAAATAATACGGTACCTACAATCATTAAGTTACCAAACAAAACGAAATTTCTTGACAGTGTCATAAAAGTTGTATGAAGTATAGTAAAATTTATTAATTGTATTAATTAATTTTGTGTCTTAAACATTTTATAATTTTAATTCTACAAGTTGTTGTTATAAAATGTAACAATTCGTTGAGATTTACTCAATAAGAAACTACGCAATACAACTCGCCGCGCGGTCCCGTCTCACTGTTATTCACATACCTCCTAAACAAAAAGAGATACCATTCTAATTCTTTTTAAACTATTTTCTCTATAATATAAGCTTTACTTTGAGGTATAAATAAAAAAAAATTAAAGGGGAAGAACTTTGAAAAAAAATAAATTTGAAATATTCACTTCCGGTTTAATGTTCGAAAAAAAATTCAAATTTCGAATTCGATTTTTTTTAGTAAAAGAAAAAAATATTATCTGCATTATCCAATACTTATTTATTAATAAATTTATTGAAATTAACCCAAAAAATGCTTTCCTAAAAAACCTTTCTCCGATTTTGACGATTTTTTAAGATCGCATAAAATAAAAACCAGACCAAAAAAAACAAAAATAAATATGCAGATTTTTTTAACTTCCACTGAAGTACAAAACTTCCAACTTTCATCAAAATCCACGACCTGACATATTTTTCGTTGTCCGGTTCACATGAAATGACTCATAAGACCAATCATTAAGTTTGAGAGAGACCTATGTACAGCCGTGGACAACACGGTCTTATGATGATACTGCATTACCATTAAAATTAAAATAAAATATCATTTAAAAAATTTAACTTGTGGAATTCGAGAAACAAAATACAAAATATCGACAAGAAACACATTTTCAACGGGAATCATTCCCACCTCTAATGATGTCAAAAAACACGGCAATTTGCATTTAAATGTCAATTTTAGTTCCAAGTTTAGCCACCTTGCGCTTCAAAATTTCTGGCAAACTTAAATGATATAGAAAATCTTTAAGAATATTTGAAATTTGAAGTACAAACATGGAGGTCAGTTATCTATGGTTTAACCACTTTACATGGGAAAATCCCATAAATTTTAGAATCTTGGAAACTCCCGATTTCTGAAGTAAAATGTAAAATTCACAGATGAAAAGTGACATTAAAATTACAAAAACATAAGTTCCTTGGATTATAGTTCTGTGTTTAACTGTGTTTATAATAATAGTTACTAGTGTATTTGTGCCAGTGTTGTGTTTCATTATTTTACTTAACCTAACGTTGGAAGCTATGGAATCCAGAGCAAAAACGATGCGACCCATAATAATACGTAAGTCCGGACAAAATAAGATACAACTTACAAACCAAACTCTCTTTAAGAGCGACTTAATTTACGAGTCAAAAGACGGGGACTTCCTTCACAAAGCTTCGCAAAAAACTACGATTATAAACACGCTCAATCGTGCTACCAATGTCAGTCGCACAATAGTCACATATAGCGACGAAAACGGTGTCAAAACTGGGAATTCTGACGCCATAGTACAATTAATAGGCCAAGATAAATACGACATACTATTCTCAGCTCTCTGCTCGGTTATATCTCAAGAATTAAAAGTTAGAGGAATACTCGCGCTTTTAACAACACCAAAAAAGACAGAAAAGACAGCCAATGTTTCTACGCAAACGGACCTGCCATTATTAATCGAGAACTCGTCGCAAACGAAAGAATCTCACATAAATATGTTTGCTAAACCTAAAATAAAACGAATAAGACGTCGCACTATCACTCCTTACGTTGTAAAAGAATCTAAGGTCAACAAAGTTGTGATCAATCCTGAAGATTATGTGAAAAAAGCAACAAATGAGTTTTCTTCCAACGAGTCTTGGTTGTCAATTAAAACTACTTCAAGTTTATTATACGACCCGTTGTCTATCGTTGAGAAGCCTAAAGTTGATGTGTCTTCGGTAACGGTAAAAAGTGAAAATTTGTCTGTAAGTGACGAAGAAAAAAATAAAATGGAGTTCTACCAATCTTATTTGGATTGGACTAAATGTTTAGAGGAAGACGAAGACGGTAACTTGTAAGTAACTTTGTAATTCTTTTAACATTCAGTAGCTTCATACCTTCTTCAAGGGTTTCCATAACTAGGTGACAGCTATTGTAACTATTACTGAGTACTGCTGGGCTCCTCAGTAGAGGGATCAGGTATAGTCCACCACGCTTGCCCAATACGGATTAGGGACTTCACATTCATATTAGAGGTTCATGAGCGACGGTAACCACTTACGATCAGGTGGCCCGTTGGCTGGTCTGCCTACAATACCTACATCTGCTGGCAATAAAAAAAAAAACATCTTCAAAGGGTTTTTAGAATAATTGTCCAATAAGGTTTCCTAAAATAAATCAATAAATCTTTTTCACATAAAGATTTAGAAGTACAAGCTTGAACCCTGTTGCAACTTCTTCAGACTAAAATAAAATGTGGATCGCTGTGCAGTTGTATTGAAAATCCCATCAAGATCCAGCTTTTTCAGAGAGTAGACAAACAGACAGAAAAAAAAATTCTTGTGTAACGTTAGCATTAATTAAATATTACACATCTGAAGTACAAATGGTCCAGTGCATGTATATTATATATTTTGATGAGGATATGCAAAAATGTAGATCAATCTTCATCAATTTACGTCTTACAATTTATTTTATTACACTTTGACTCTAAAAACACGCAAATAATTGGAATTTCATGAACAGCATTTCATAAATTTTTATGTATTTTTTAATCAATTTGATGTGTTGCAATGCTTATTAGCTTCTATAGATTGCACGCCACTGAAATTGTCCATGAGTGACGGTAATCGCTTACGATTTGGTGGTAAGCTCATCTGCCTAAAAGGCAATTAAAAAAATCATTTAATCTCTGTTGCTTATAATTCAAATTGTTTTAAACTGAGTGTTGAAGTCGTTTTGTAAAACACTTGATGTTTGTAGGTAATGTTGTTTGGAGACACTATTCTGTACTGTTTTGTTCGGTACACTGTATCCAGTAATATATTTTCAGGCCTATACACACTGCAGTATTAGATAATGATATCAAATGCTTATGGAGACAATGTCAAGTTTTACAAAGAAAAAAACAGTCTGTTGATATTCCTGGTAATTCAGATTGGGTAAGCTAAATCACATTATTTAACGATTAGATGAAGTTTGAAAGTGGTTCAAAGTCAAATCATTTATTTAAATACAAGCTTTTAAGATCCTGAATATCATGTAGCAGTAGAGTGCTAGCTAATACAAGTAAAACGAGCCCAAACACGATAAGTCTATCTTGTTTAGTACAAGAGTTCCTATGACCACCTTCCGAATCCATCATCAGATCAGCCCTATTTCTATTTCCATACGACTCAAAAATAGTGTTTCAATGACTTCGTGACTCAGAGTCACGCAAAGAGCAATGGAAAGGGCTATGCTGGGTGTTTCTCTGAGTGATCAAATCAGAAATGAGGAGATCCGCAGAAAGACCAAAGTAACCGACATAGCCCAATGAATATCTTTGAAGTGGCAATGGGCAGGACACATTGTGCGAAGGGGCCGATGGGGTCGGCCACGAACCGGTAAGCGCAACGTTGGTAGACCCCCATAAGACGGACCGACGACCTGATCAAGATCGCGGGAGGTCACTGGATGCAGATGGCGCAGGACCGATCGTTGTGGCGAGGTTTGGGGGGGCCTATGTCCAGCAGTGGACGTCTATAGGCTGATGATTATGATGATGATGCACGTGACACAAATCATAAAAATAATTAAAAAGTTAAGTGCTACAGTATGCACTAATGAGGCTGATAGCACTTTAGGTATTATAGTTGTCACTGTTCGTCGAAAGGTAAAACCCCTGGGGAAAATACCGATTGATAATAACAAATACCTATAGTAATTACTCATATATCCGCTGATATAGCTGGCTGGATAAATACGACAACGCTTTCGCAAATTTACGTTTATAAATGCGCTATGACATGTCCCTCTTTAAACGAGGTTTAAGAAAAGTCCTGTATAGTAGGTGAACGTGATCATCATTCCTGTACCTGAACCAACCCATTAGAGGGATTAGGCATAGTCCACCACGCTTTCCCAGTGCGGATTGGGGACTTCACATATCTTCAAAGGATTTTTAGAATCCTTCTCCGACATGCAGGTTTCCTCACGATGTTTTCCTTCACCGTATTTAGCCAGTGGTTTTGTGAATAATTGCACATAAATCTTTTCACATTTAGATTTAGAGGTACAAGCCGGCCGGATTTGAATCCGCGACTAAGCGCGGAAGGACGCGCTTCGACCACTCGGCCTGGTGGCCAATTTAGTAATTGTGTAAGTGATGTAAAAATGAATACTTTTTTCTTTCAGACTGCCTTAAAATTAGCCATTTTAAAAGATCATCTACAATGCACAGAAATATTATTAAAGTTTCATCCCAATCTTCTGTTAGCTGATGAAAATAATAAAATATGTTTACACCACGCGGCAGAAATACAGTCAAAACATTTGAATTTAATTTTAGATTATTGCAAAATTAATGCTAGGTAAGTAAAATAATAAAGGTAAATTTTTTTACTGAAAATCATGTAGCAGTAGAGTGCTAGCTAATACAAGTAAAAATATGAGTCTATCTTGTTTAGTTCAATCCGAATCACCATTTTGTCATATTATTGATTGTCACGCGATATACATCTGCGTGCAAAATGTTAGCTCAATCGGAAACCGAGAAGTTTGTCAAATTCAACTCGCAAGATTCAACTTCAACTTACATAGTTACATCCAGTGCAAGTTAATATAAAGCTTGAAAAAAAGTTTAAATACAGTGCCCAATTTTGGCTCCTATCACATCCTTGACATATACCAATTTTGGCTCAGTTGAGTGTATAAGACATCTAATAGTAAGTGTATTTTCAGAAAAATAATATCTGAAGATGAGGACCTATGGAAGGAAAATTTTACAGAATATTCTGATGAGGACCTTTTACATTATTTAATGAATTTTATGTGTAATCATTGTGATAATGAAGGTAAGATAAATTTGGTCTATTTATTTATTATTACTCAAAACAACAGTCAAAACATGAATTAAAAGGTTTTTCAAGTTAATTATGTCTCAGCTAGACTATACCCCTAAACATGTGTATACATAAGCAACAAAATATAATAGAAAACAGTTGAGTAATATTAAAAATTAAAAGGTATTTATAAAATAATAAGAAAATAGACAACAAAAATTTTAATTTTTATATTTTAAGAAATTCTGATAATCTATACTAATATTATAAAGCTGAAGAGTTTGTTTGTTTGAACGCGGTAATCTCAGGAACTACTTCCGTTTTGAAAAAATATTTCACTGTGAGAAAGTCTATAGCTATAAGATATGTTGTATCCCTCTGTGACGCAGACGAAGTTGCGCGGGTCACCTACAGTGATAAATAAAGATAAAATGCAAATGATTGTGAAAACAATATTTAAAAAAATATCTTGAGTAAAATTAACAAAGATCACCTTTATTTTTGAGCTACTTCTAAAAAGGAGGAGGCCCCTTTTACTACTCAATTCGTTTTCTCAAATAAAAAGATTGTTGCTTCACAGCAATAGTTTGTCTGAACCGATTCGGATGATTCTTGTGTCAAATGAAAGACGATGGTCGTCGTGCGGTCCTATTTTCTTTGATCGAAATACATAGTTTATTAGTAATTTTTGTTATACAGCAGACACTTTAGACATAATCACATATAAATTTAATAAAGAACCAACTGGTAGTTTTTGAGCTATCTTCAAAAAAATATATTTCGGTCTTTATTGCAATTTTTTTTTATTCCAGGTAACACTCCCCTAAATATTGCCAGCAAAAGGGGCAACTATGAAAACGTCCGTTTATTACTACAAGTAGAACCTAGTACTGTTAATTTCAGAATGCCTACGAATGGAGACACCGCCTTACACTCAGCTGTGGTCTCTGCCATCACGGAGATACGAGGTAAGACCGATTTTCATGATGTTTTTAGCAATAGTATCTTTTGTACAATCAGGCTGGTGCATAATCGTTGACTGTGCAACTTCGTCCGTGTCTCATTGTTTCGATTGGCATCGTTAAAATACAGAGTGTTTTTTTCGATTTTGTTTGTTTGATATTCAGGCAAACTTATTTCTGAAAAAATTATCTTTGATTGCATTATTTAATGTTATAAGTAAAATGTTTTTTTGTTAGCAACACATCTTCAATATTTAAGGTACTTCCCGTTCATGTCGCATAGTTCTGGGACACCCTGTATATTAATATAGATATGCACCAAAAGTGTACCATTCCATTAAAATTACATATCCCTCTTTAAACGAGGCTTAAGAAAAGAAAATACAACCTAAAATAAATTTTATTAAAGTTTTAAACTAATTACACGCAGATTATTATGTGAGTTAATTGATTAACTTTATCGCATTTTTTAAAGCGATTTCGATAAGTTGTGGTATGCAATGCATATTTTCTTCTATACAATGCACACCACTGACATTGCAGAGGTTCATGAGCGACGTTATTTACCATCTTGTACTTTTAAATAACCACATTTTTTTTCCAGAAACAAGTAATAAAACAACAGTAGAAAACTACAAGAAAACAATTGAACAACTAATAATAAATGACGCTTGTCCGTCTATAAATAATACATCAGGTGTCAGTGTAAATGACATTTTGACAGAATCAAATGTTCCCGCGCTGTCACTGTCAATCGCAAATGCTATGGCGAGCAAGCGGCTCACCGGTACAGCCAAATTTGACAGCTACATGCTTTTAAAAAACAAAAATGGCGATATAAACGTGACAGAAATAAAGAAAAACAAAAATAAAACTGTTATCCTAGAGAACGTGTTAGTTACTGATGTTAGAAGTTTGACAAATAAAGTTAAATCTGACTGTCTTTCTGTTTGCAAAGGCGTTAATGTGAAAAATATAAAAATTACAGCGAAAAGAAAGAGTGATGAACAAGTTAAAATTATTAAAAAAGTTAAAGTTTGACAGTTGTAGTTGGCTGTATGAATTTGACACCATTGCCAAAGTGACAGCTAATTAATGACATTTGAAATGTCACTGTCAAACTGACTGCTGTCAGATAAGCTCTAATTATAGGGCGAAATGCTGTTTCAGGGCCTAAATTGCCTTTTTTTTAATATTTTAGTAATAAAAATAGGTCATACATTGAACAGTTACGATTATTTGCCATCAATTTATGTACAGAGGATTTTTTAGGTAAATTTTCTTTTTCGTAAAAGAATCTATAGGTGATCTGTACTATTTTAAATTTGTATTTTTAACATGAATTTATGTGTTTTATTAATAATAAGTTATTTTGTTTGTTAAATAAAGGCTAATGAGTTTAATAGTATTAATAAATACATTATTTTGTAATTGTGTATATTTATTTAATAAAATGACCTGTGAACAATGCAATTGGAACGAAGTTCCTTATCGCGCGTTATCGAAAGGGGGCTAGACGGAAATTCTTATGAAAAAGTTGTCACGACACTTTTTTTGTTTTACATGATTATCGCTAGATGGCGCTGTGATTAAAATCTTTTATAAAACAATTCCTTATTTTGTTTTATATGATTAATGCTAGATGGCGCTGTGATCAAAATATTTTATTAAAAAAATTTTTTTTTTTACAATTCCCTCACTAATTAATCGAAAGGAACTTCGTTCCATCCGGGTGTCCCTTGACACCTCTCAAGTTTTTTATTTCCATTTTGAGTCTTATTTACAGGTTGTTAGGCTTTAAATTGAAGAAATTATATGCGAAACAAAAATTGGTATGAAGGAGGTCGTTAGTTGACTCAATTTTGACCGACTTCCCATAAGGAAGAGGTTATTAATTATTATTTATAATGTTTGTTACCTCATTACTTTAGTTTGGGTGGAGCGATTTGGATGATTCCTTTTTAAAAAATGTGAAGGTGAGGTGCCTTTAAATCAGGCCCTTTACCCAGCAGGTGAGCTTTTTGCTTATGAAATACGCAGAGCACAATAAAATTGATTGAAAGTAATTTGCTCAAATATTTTTCACAGGAGTTTTTTTTATTATTTTCCTGACTTCACTGACTAATAAAGGAGGTTTCTCTGTTTGTATGATTAGTACTTACATTATTTTTTTAAATGCTTATCGCGGTTATCTTCTTTCTTTATTAACCGATTTTAATGATTCCTTTTTTCGAATCAAGGTACTTCAGTAGTGGTAGCAATAAATTTATGAAATATATCACAAGTAGATTTGTTGTGTACTGGAGGTCGATCAATCTCAGTTTTATAAAAATATAACAAAGGTGCCTTCACAAAAAATGAATCATCCAAATCGGTGCACCAAGACTAAAGGAAAAAATACGGGGATAGATATTTTAATTTTTTTTTTATTGCGTGGTAGATAAACGAGCCTACGGCCCACCTGATGGTAAGCGGTCACCGTCGCTCATGAACCTCTGCAATGCCAGGACAATGAGGGGCTGTTACCTACCGCCTACCGATACAGGACTTTTCTTAATCAACTTTATAACCTCTTTTGGATAGTCGGCTTAAAATAGATTTTATTCAAAAGTAACGACTGTTTTAAGACCCGATAGATGATAACAAAAATGATAAACAAATTTGTTGCTAAGTTATTATTCTACATTTTGACCGACTTCCAAATAGGAGGAGGTACTCAATTCGGATGTATGATTTTTTTTTTGTTTTGTTCCTCGATAACTTTAGTTAGGGTGGACCGATTTGAATGATTCTGATGTCAGATAAAAGGTTTCATTTTTTTTAAAGATCGAACAAGTACTTTTGGATCTGTGTTTAAAAATGTGTATTTCGAAGGGACAAGATTTCACGATTTGCTATGCGTTTTTGCGTGTATTTCTTTTAAATATGAACCGATTTTGATGATTATTTTTTGTTAGGAAGGAGACATTTTGAGCATTATCTCATATAAGTTTGATAAAGATCTGACTGGTAGTTTTTGTGCTATACTTGAGAAATGGAAGTCGGCCGTTTTCATTTTTGTAATAAAAATATTATATGAGAAAAAGTTTTATATCTCATTATATTATTGCGTAACGACATTTGTATTAAAATTGTGAAAATTATGGCAGGTACTTTTACATAATATGACAAATACGGCATTTGGTAGCCTCATTTAACAATACAAGTGAAAATAGTCACTAAAACAAAGCCATAAGACTTAGAATCTTAAATTTTACAAAACTACTTAAGCCATTCTACAATTTCACAAGAACATCGTGTTTTTTTATTTTAAACTTTATGGTAAAGGGGTCTAGAGCCACAATAGATGGTTCTAATTAAGATAATTATTTTGTAGGTTATGTCGGATTGGAAAGTGGCCACTGTCTTCGCTCAGTTCGGCTTTGAACGCCGCGACCGCGCACCGCTTAAAACAAAAAAAAATACTGGCCGAAATCATCTGTCAAATTTGGCGGGAACGTCAAAAGTGTAAATAGTGATTTTTATCGTGTTTTTTGTGAATTTGACTGTTTTTAAGTAAAATAAACCAGTTTTGCTTCGTAAATATTTGCCTGGCTTCGGCCGTTTGCAGCAGGTTAGTTTATTTTTATAACTCGAGTGCAAAGGAATTTAACTGTACAGCCTTGTGTGACGAGATTCTTGTTTTTTAATCAGCGTTTGTCCAGGGCAGATATATTTGCTACGAGAAAAATAGATATTTGCTGTATCGAATGAATAAACTTGAGATGCTCGATATTGATCGCAAAATTTTCAAATTTATACCTACTTGATTTATATTTAGAAATAATGTGTTAATCATAGATAATTAAATTGTTTGGGCAAATCTTGGACTTCAGTTAAGCTTAATATAAGCATATCTAAAACCAAGCCGATACGGAACTAAAGCCTAAATGATAATAATAATATCTATATATTTATTTACACTTATTTTTTACATTATATTTTTAAAAAAATTAACAAAGGAAATAAATTTAAAAATACAATATAAAAAACAGAGACCCACTGAAGACGAGGTCTACGACCCAAGCCATCAGTGGTCAGGGCTCAAGAGAGAGGAACCTCCTCACAATACGCGCCGTGTCAAGAACGACCGCCTTCTGAATCAAGCCCTTTACCCAGCCGGGGAGCGAAAGCTTCTCTAGATGTCGGTCGAAGCTTTTCGCTATTAGACCGTGCACAGATACAACGATCGGAACAATGATGGTCGATTCAACACGCCACATGTCGGTCACCTCGTGGGCCAGGTCCAAATATTTTAGCAGTTTTTCTTTTTCTGCCTTCACAAGGTTCTCGTCATGTGGAATGGTGACATCGATCAGCACCGCCCGATGCGCATCCCGATCTATTATCACTATGTCAGGCTTATTGGCAGCAATAGTCCTGTCAGTGATAATAGATCGGTCCCAGTAGAGAGTTATATGACCATTATCGAGAACCGGCTGAGGCCAATACTGGTAATAAGGTACGGCGGCTTCAACAAGGTCGTATTTCAGAGCAAGTTGCTGATGAATGATCTTAGCTACTTGGTTATGCCTGTGCAAGTACTCGCCGTTAGCAAGACGGGAACAACCGGAAACGATATGTCTAATAGACTCTACCGGACGGTGACATGCCCGACAAATGTCGACCGTCCCATCCTTTAGAATATATTTACGGTAGTTGTTCGTCATGATAACTTCGTCCATAATTGCTAAGACAAAACCTTCAGTCTCTCCGAAGAGGTTACTGTATCGTAGCCAGGCCACGGAGGCTAACTGATCTACATCGGGACCCGTAAGGGCCCGGTAGAATCGACCGTGTAGTTCCTTGCTCTTCCATACGTCCGTGCGATCCGCCACACTCATCACCTTCGGCGCTCGCCAATTCCCGTTCGCTAAGGATAGCGGAGTGAGTCCTTTATCGACTGCTGCTACATCACGGTACATACCCACATTCACCTTTAGGAAATATTCCCGAAGGTTGTATATCTCTCGGTTGTGCAGATCCTTGGCATTTAACATGCCACGACCCCCACACTTCCGAGGTATATACAGCCTCATAACAGATGAGCGTGGATGGTGCATCCTGTATGCCGTCAGCAGTCGCCGAACTTTTCTATCCAGGGCATCCAGTTCTGATTGCGTCCACTTTAGAATGCCAAAGGAGTACGTCAGTACAGGCATGACCCAACCATTGAAGGCTCGGATTTTGTTTCCGCCAGACAAGAGGCTTTTCAAAACCTTTATCAGGCGGCCGAAGAACCGATCCCTCACCGATTGTTTCATATCTGCATCGACGATACTCAAAGCTTCGAACATTCCAAGGTATTTGTAGGTTTCCGACTCAGACAGAGATCTAAGCACCTCACTCTGGCTAAGTTGCAAACTCTCCGAGTTTACAACTTTACCTCTCTGTATATCTATGACCGCACATTTATCTACTCCAAACTCCATTCCAATAGCTTTACTAAAATTGTCGGTTATTTTGAGTAAAGATATTAAGTCTGGTTTTTTAGTAGCAAATAATTTGAGATCATCCATGTACAAGAGATGTGAAATGGGCTCACCCCCTCTCTTGAGTCGGTAGCCTAGCGTTGAATCTCCAAGTAATGTACTTAGAGGATTAAGCGCCAGACAGAACCACAAAGGACTCAGACTGTCACCCTGGAAGATACCCCGCTTTATCCTTATCAAGCTCGGGGAGGCCGGAGAGCCAACATGTCCTGGTTGACGAAGAAACGTAGACCACTGACCCATGCATGAACTAAGAAAGGAGCGTAGCGTGGAATGTACTTTATAAAGCTCTAAAACTCTCATTAGCCATGAATGGGGCACCGAATCGTACGCTTTCTTATAGTCTATCCAAGCCATGTGTACTCCCTTTCTGCCTCGACGAACTTGTTGCGTAATGGCCATGTCTATGAGGAGCAAATCCTTAGTACCTCGGGATCCTACCTTACATCCATTCTGAGAAGGTGACATTATGTCATTTGCCGAAATATGTATTTGAATTTTGTTTCTCAGGATGGATGTAAGTAGCTTATAGATGGTTGGTAAGCATGTTATTGGTCTATAGTTTTTAGGGTCCGAGGTATTGCCAGATTTGTATATCAGGTGAGTGACTCCCGATGTCATGAAATCTGGGAGGGTTCCCGACTCAAGGGCTTGTTGAAACTGAGCAGCCATACGCCCGTGCGAGTTGCGTATCCATTTCAGCCAGTAGCTGTGCAGCCCATCCGGTCCCGGACTTTTCCAGTTCGGGGCCGAACGTACCGCACAAGCTACGTCAATCGGCGTGATTGTAATGGAGTCCATATCTTTAATAGACTCGCACGCGCGCCCGACCGTCTCAGTACACTCCCCCTCGGAGTGACCGATGGGCACCGACCAGATATTTTTCCAAAATGAGGTCATCACATCCTCATCAACTGGTGGGTGTCCATCGGTAACTCTTCCTCGAGAAGCCTCCCAGTCTCTGTAGACACTCTTCTGATTACTCTGGAAGACTCTATTCAAGCGGTACCGCTCCGATCTTATTCGATACCTACGAATACGGTTCGCCCATGCGCAAACCTTCTGCTTCCAGTAGTCAACACGCTCGACGACACGAGCCAGGTAGTCGTTCCTGCTGACACCGGTGTCAGCGAAGGCTCGGTCAACGAATCGCATTACGCGCGGGCGCGTGTTGCCTGCCTGGAAACAAATAAGCTTCGCTATAAGGGTCCTGGCTGCATCTATGCGCCTCTCGATTCTGCACTGCCATTGCGGCTTACCATCATGTCGGCGGTATGTCTGGTTAGGGTTCGGGAATTTTACCCCTGCCACGCGACAGACAGCAACCGCACCGCAGTACAGAACCGAGTGGGTGTCGATAAGGTCTTCAGTTGACTCAAAGTAAGGTTTTAAGATGCAGTCCAGGGCCAATACCAGCGAGACATTACGCTTACACATGGGCAGCCTCGGTAAACGTGGCCGCGAGCATGGATGAACAAACCTAAACTCTTGAATAGAGTCCTCCAGAGCGCTCCTCAAACGCTCATCGTCCTGGATACTTGCACATGCCTGCACCTGAAGCTCCTCCGCTGGTGGTATAGGTTGGGTGACGGTGACATTTACCACATGTGTTGGTTGTGGTTCAGAAGGAGCAGGCAGTGCTTCATTGCGCAATCGGTCAAGTACAGTCTCATCCAGTAACTTTAGTCGCTGAATGGCCCGCACCTGATCCGAGAGTCGTTGCACTGTGACGTCCACAGCTGGGCAAAGAACCTGAAACATAGACAGCAACCTTGAACGGTACGCAGTGAGGTTAGTTCCTCCCTCCGTAGCCCTGTAGTACGCCCGCAATAATATTATTATTACAAAAATGAAAACGACCGACTTCCATTTCTCAAGCATAGCTCATAAACTATCTGTCAAATCTTCATCAAATTTTTATGACATAATGAACAAAGCGTATGCTTCCTAACAAAAAAAAATATACATCGAAATCGGTTCATATAAAAAACACGTAAAAACGCAGAGAAAATCGTGAAATTCTGTTTATTACAAATACATATTATTAAACACAGATCCAAAAATATTTGTACAATCTTAAAAAAAATATGGGACCCTTCATCTGACACCAGAATCATCAGATCGATGTAAAATACATATAAAGGTACTAGGTGACCCTGACTTCGTCTGCGTCACAAAGGAAAACAATATATCCTATAGCATTATCATTAACCTTTTCTGTAGTAAAATTTGAAAGTTCCTTGAGATAAATCTTTTATGTTGAAGTTGTGCCAACATTCAAGACGTAATAAGTATGTTTAAATTACCTATAATTGCGTAATAAACTAGTATTTTCCTTGAAACTCGCGTGTCCGTAATAGATATAAGAATACTTTGTAATGAGGACCTATTAAATACTACAGACACAGTCCTTTGCAGCTCTGTACTGATTACTCTTCTCGTACACAAACAGACACAGATCCGACCTACATCTAGCCGAGAGTCCTATACTACACTACTATAGACACAGTCCTCTGCAGCTCTGTATTGATTACTCTTCTCGTACACAAACAGACACAGATCCGACCTACATCTAGCCGAGAGTCCTATACTACACTACTATAGACACAGTCCTCTGCAGCTCTGTACTGATTACTCTTCTCGTACACAAACAGACACAGATCCGACCTACATCTAGCCGAGAGTCCTATACTACACTACTATAGACACAGTCCTCTGCAGCTCTGTACTGATTACTCTTCTCGTACACAAACAGACACAGATCCGACCTACATCTAGCCGAGAGTCCTATACTTCACTACTATAGACACAGTCCTCTGCAGCTCTGTACTGATTACTCTTCTCGTACACAAACAGACACAGATCCGACCTACATCTAGCCGAGAGTCCTATACTACACTACTATAGACACAGTCCTCTGCAGCTCTGTACTGATTACTCTTCTCGTACACAAACAGACACAGATCCGACCTACATCTAGCCGAGAGTCCTATACTACACTACTATAGACACAGTCCTCTGCAGCTCTGTACTGATTACTCTTCTCGTACACAAACAGACACAGATCCGACCTACATCTAGCCGAGAGTCCTATACTACACTACTATAGACACAGTCCTCTGCAGCTCTGTACTGATTACTCTTCTCGTACACAAACAGACACAGATCCGACCTACATCTAGCCGAGAGTCCTATACTACACTACTCTAGACACAGTGCTCTGCAGCTCTGTACTTATTACTCTTCTCATACACAAACAGACACAGATCCGACCTACATCTAGCCGAGAGTCCTATACTACACTACTCTAGACACAGTGCTCTGCAGCTCTGTACTTATTACTCTTCTCATACACAAACAGACACAGATCCGACCTACATCTAGCCGAGAGTCCTCACGTACTATAGTGCGTTGGTTATTATGATTCTGTCCACGTCTAAGGTTGTTGTAACGCAATGGATGACCTCTGTTGGCCCTACAGTGTCACGCTTCTTGCCACATCATCCACAAGGTTATATACCTAAATAATTAAGAATCGTAGCTCTGGAACGTCGTCTTAGAATATTTCGTAATGATATTTCGTATTCGATATGAATTGGAAAAATACCTGCGGTCTAGTAGATGATGTGAAATTCGTTATAATTTTAAATGTTTTTATTTTTATGTATCTCGCAATAAATGTCATCTTAGTAACAATTTACAACGTATATATTAATTATAGTAACTATGTAAGTTCGAGGGAAGTCTTGCGAGATAAATCCATACTACAATTTCAATTATTACTCCTACAAGATGGACCGAGGAAGTCAGGGGGAAGTCACTGGATAAAGACAGCGCAGGATTGGTCGTCGTGGCGAGGTCGGGGGAGACCTATGTCCAGCAGTGGACGTCTATAGGCTGATGATGATGATGACACTTCGTTACAACTGTACAGGACTTTTATTAGACACTAGCGGGTCTGTGCAACTTCCTCTGCGTCACTTTCTATTAAAAGCTATGTTCTTTCTCAGGGTCTTTATAATGATTTCCTGTGCCAAATTTCATCAAAATCGGTTGAGAGGTTTAAGCGGGAAAGCGTAATAGACAGACAGAGAGACAGACAGAGTTTCGCTTTCGCATTTATAATATTAGTAGGGATTTAAATTGTCTTGCTACGATGTGTTAAGAAAGAAAGACCACCTTAAGTATGTGTGACTCACGATTTACAATCCTTCTATACGTGTCTAGAATTTAAGTTAATATCTTAATAATTAAACGATTATGTCATTAAATTTCTTTGTTACTATAGCCTTCGAAGGTTGCTTGTTTTCATTGCATAGTATAAAACAAAGTGTTATCACGTTGTCTGTCTCTATGTATGCTTATATCTTTAAAACTACGCAACGGATTGTGATGCGGTTGTAATAGATGTCGTGATTCATGAGGAAGGTTTATGTGTATAATACATGCATGATATAGTAGAGAAACACTGATAATTGAAGAGGTTTTTTATGTGTTATCGTAAATGAACATTTTTCTGCACTTACATTGCAAACCAAATCGAAATATGACGCAGACGAAACAGCCTAGATCAACTAGTTTTAATATAATAGTCTACGTATAGAATTATTACTTCTGAAGTCAACAGAACGAAGCCAATTGAAAGTACACCAATCGCGCGTAACAACTCGACTATCTGGCGTTAGAGGGTGCCGATGACACTCAATTCGTTTAGCACTCTAATAAAATATTACACACACATAAGCTCTTTGAAACTTCACTTTGTTATTCATGATGTTGATCCAGAATGTCTTGTAGTTACTCACTTGTGTACTTTAAATTGGCTTCATTCTATTTTTTTTATTTCCATGCAGGCAGACGAGTCAACGGGCCACCTGATTGTAAGTGGTAACCGTTGCTCATGAACCTCTGCAATGTCAGGGGACACTGAGGTGTCGTAACCTACGACCTAACTTTAAGGACCCTCCTCAAGCCTCTGAATTACTCTGAATAATATTAATTCAAGATGTAATAATTCTATACTACATTACATAAATAGTTATGTATCATTGTAACGTATTATGTGTATAAATAAAGATGAATTTTAAACCAACATAACCTATAAAATGCGAGACTTCGGTGAAAGTTTGCTATGTATGACTTTCGTTTCTCCAAGTTATAAACTTATAGAGCAAATAGTCTGTGTTAGAAATGTTTTCGTGGAAAAAACCTACATAATTATAGTGGGGGCGGCGCGATGGGAAAAAGTGCCTTGGGCGTAACGCGACGCGCCGTCCCTCATAACCCCGTGCTGGGTTCTGGCCTCAGCCGGGGTTCGGACGCTGAGTGTGAGCGGTTGAAGGTTTTAGTGTGGTACAACTCCCACATACCCAGCCCGCGGGGCGGGCAGGGATCCGGTGATTTCCTCCCAACTAAAAAAAAAAAAACATAATTATAGTAGAAAATGATAGACTAACATTTCCATGCATCTTCAAATTATGTACAAACCTATGTAAGTTCCCTCTTCTGAGGAGACCTGAGCCCAACAGTGGGCAGTAATGGGTTGGTACAGTATGTAAGCTCGGGATCAATTTGTCAAACTTCCCGATTGAGGTGACATTTTGCACACAGACGTAATTAATTAATGACATGGTACAAAGGAGCTGATCTGATGATGGATACGGAAGATGGCCACAGGAAGTTCTGTAGGTAAAATAGATAGATTCGTCGTGTTTGGGTTCGTTATACTTACTTGTCTTAGCTAGAATCCTACTTCTACCTGATATCCAGGGGACGTAAGGGGGGACGGGGTAACCCCGTGCTGGGTTCTGGCCTCAGTCTGGGACGCTGAGTGTGAGCGGATGGAGGTTTTAGTGCAGTTCCCACATATCACTCAACAAATCCGGTAATCCAGTTAAAACTATCTATGAATAAATTTCATGAGAAACACCGAGGAGGGGAGTTCATGTCGTAGTTGAATGGAATGGGAGAGAGAGAGAGAGCTCTTCTCTTCACCCATAAACTAGTCGCAGTCAGGGGTCGGAACCGGGATCTCGCCCGGAATCTGATTTCTTTAGACTTTCGGGTCCTTATGCTACCCTACTGAGAGAACCCAAAAAAGTGTGCCGCAAAAGTAAGTAACTTAACAATCTCTCATAACTTACACCGCAAGTTATGTCCGTGTTTCTTAGTAATTATGTGTGCTAGCAGCGTGTCCGTCCATCAGGCTTGCTACTGTGTCACAGCGGCATTCAGCGGTATGGTAATCTCACTAAACAATAGTAGTACACTCTCCGCTAGATGTAGGTCGGATCTGTGTCTGTTTGTGTACGAGAAGAGTAATCAGTACAGAGCGGCAGAGCACTGTGTCTATAGTAGTGTAGTATAGGACTCTCCACTAGATGTAGGTCGGATCTGTGTCTGTTTGTGTACGAGAAGAGTAATTAGTACAGAGCGGCAGAGCACTGTGTCTATAGTAGTGTAGTATAAGACTCTCCACTAGATGTAGGTCGGATTTGTGTCTGTTTGTGTACGAGAAGAGTAATCAGTACAGAGCGGCAGAGCACTGTGTCTATAGTAGTGTAGTATAGGACTCTCCACTAGATGTAGGTCGGATCTGTGTCTGCTTATGTACGAGAAGAGTAATCAGTACAGAGCGGCAGAGGACTGTGTCTATAGTAGTGTAGTATAGGACTCTCCACTAGATGTAGGTCGGATCTGTGTCTGTTTGTGTACGAGAA
Source organism: Trilocha varians (assembly GCA_030269945.2). Lineage (NCBI taxonomy): Eukaryota > Metazoa > Arthropoda > Insecta > Lepidoptera > Bombycidae > Trilocha > Trilocha varians. The sequence continues at coordinate 12,020,403 of AP028278.1, read as the reverse complement.
GAGTAATCAGTACAGAGCTGCAGAGGACTGTGTCTATAGTAGTGTAGTATAGGACTCTCGGCTAGATGTAGGTCGGATCTGTATCTGTTTGTGTACGAGAAGAGTAATCAGTACAGAGCGGCAGAGCACTGTGTCTATAGTAGTGTAGTATAGGACTCTCGGCTAGATGTAGGTCGGATCTGTGTCTGTTTGTGTACGAGAAGAGTAATCAATACAGAGCTCCAGAGGACTCTGTCTATAGTAGTGTAGTATAGGACTCTCGGCTAGATGTAGGTCGGATCTGTGTCTGTTTGTGTACGAGAAGAGTAATCAATACAGAGCTCCAGAGGACTCTGTCTATAGTAGTGTAGTATAGGACTCTCGGCTAGATGTAGGTCGGATCTGTGTCTGTTTGTGTACGAGAAGAGTAATCAGTATAGAGCTGCAAAGGACTGTGTCTATAGTTGTGTAGTTCTTGGCTAGATGTAGGTTGGATCTGTAATAGTATCCGTTTCAATAATCTAGAGTTCGTCAAGGTCTTTATGGCGACAATATGTCATAATAATTAAGTAAGTTATTTCGATCAAACTGGTATTGTCTAACAAGAATGATTTCTTAATATTTTTTCAATGCTGTTCTGACATTCACTTGTCGAATTGTTAAATAGTCTTTCCTGGTTTTGTATGGGATAGAACTGTGTTTCGATTTTAACTGATTTTGAATGCGTATTTGAAGGTTTTGTTTGAGGTGCTTTTTAACCCTTATAATGGTGGTGTTTTCATATAGATTGGATTTAGTTTTGTTTTGTTTAAAAAGTAAATCAGTTGGATTTGTTCTTAGCTTGTTTTGCGAAATTGGTCCAAGATGGCCGCTACAAAATGGTGATCACTTTTTTTAACAAAATCTTCAATATAGGTAAGTGAAAGTGCTAGACAGGGCTAGACTAGTAATATATCTTAACTATGTGAAATTTCTAATCCGAGATGGCTACTGCTATAAAATGGCGCCTAGCAACTAAAAAAAAAACTCAAACAACAACAAAAAAAAATAAATTGAGTAGGCTCTTTTTTTGAAATCGGTCTAAAACAAAGATCATTGTCCGGTCTCGAACCTTCGACCTTGGGATGACGAACCGCAAGAAGGAAGAGTTTTGCATATTAAATAGTATTTACTTTACAGATAAAAGTTGAATCAGAAATTTCTTTGTCACCGGTCGTTGCACTGACAATACTTATTTTTGACCGACTTCCAAAAGAGGAGGTACTCAATTCATCTGTATGTTCTTTTTTATTGTTCTTGTACAATTTGGCTTGACCGATTTGGATGATCTGTGTGTCAGGTGATAGTCGTCATGGGGTGTCCCATTTTTTTAAATTTCACGTATTGCTGTGCGTTTTTGTATCTATTTGAACCGATTTCGATGATTATTTAGAAAGACATATTGGACATAATTTCATATAAACTTCATAAAGACTTAACATGTAATTTTTGTGCTATGCTCTTTTATTTTTGTAACAAAAAAAAATCACTTTGTGACGCAGACGAAGTTTAGCGGTTCTCGCGTTAGACATTCATTTGATATAACGTGTAAGTAGACTAGTAGGTGAGCAAGTGATGACGCAAGTCACTTGCATAACACACTGCTTTCAAGTCACTCATCCAATCTCACGGAGCCATTGGATAACGTCGGATTTTATACTAAGTAGAATATCTTGAGAAAGATAAGTATTGGAAGGATTAATTTATTAAAATTACTTATTTTAATAAGTCGTAAATAATAAATAAGTCGTGGTGTGGTAGTGGTCAAAGCGCTTCCTTCTGATCGGGAGGTCGCGGGTTCAAATCCGGCCGGCTTGTATCTCTAAATCTAAATGTGAAAAAGATTTATTTGCAATTTTTCACAACACCACTGGCTAAAAACGGTGAGGAAAACATCGTGAGGAAACCTGCATATCGCAAAAGGATTCTAAAAATCCTTTGAAGATATGTGAAGTCCCCAATCCGCACTGGGCAAGCGTGGTGGCCTATGCCTAACCCGGAACCCCTCTTCTGAGGAGACCCAGCAGTGGGCAGTAATGGGTTGGTACAGTACCTATTTTAATATAAATAATTTAATTAATATAATATTTTATTGTAGTCAATTTTCTACAAAAATGAAAACGTCTGACTGACATTTTTCAAAGCAAAGCACAAAAACTACAAGTCAGATCTTTATCAAATTTATGTGACATTGTGTCCAAAGTATCGGCTTTCTAACAAAAAAGTAATTACCGAAATCGGTTCATCCAATAAATAATAAACAAAGACGTACGTACCTAATCTTGTCCATTAAAAAAATTACATTTTTAAACACAGATCCAAAAGTACTTACAATTAAAAAAATAAAAATAATTTAAAAAACCTTTTGACGACCATCATCTTTCTTATGAAATAAGAATCATCGATATCGGTTCACCCAAACTAAAGTTATGAGGTTACAAACATTAAAAATACAGTCCAATTGAACACCTTTTCTTCCTTTTGGAAAACAGTCAAAAACACAAACATCCATAAACTTATTCAGACACTCGCGTCTCTTTCTCGTTCGCTTTTGGGTAGTACCACTGGAACTCGAACTCACATCACGACACACCACATTCAATGTATCTACAAGACTCTCTGAGCATGAACCCGCGAGTGACTGTTGTGTTTAGCACTGGATTCCACATACTCGATAATCTGAAGCCGTCACCCCTGGCAAGAACCCGTTGAAAATGCATGAAAGTACAAACAAACATCTATATTAAATCTTTTAGGATTGTATAAAAGATATCTTAGAACCTTCAGAAGATCTTCAAATGGACAATTTTGTAATACATTTGAGAAACGTTTGATACACAATTATATATAACTTAGTGTAACACTTTTGTTTTCAAATAAAACAACAATTTCTCACGGTTTGAACTCCTCTCACTTTCGGCACAGCAAGGTTACAGAGTCTTAATGTATTTTAAAGAAAATATAAGCTTTTAAGATCCTGGATATCATGTAGCAGTAGACTAGCTAATACCAGTAAAACGAGCGCAAACACGACGGGTCTATCTTGTTTAATTTAGAAGTTCCTATGACTACCTTCCGAATCCATCTTCAGATCAGTGCCATTTTGTCATATCATTGCATTGTCACACGATATTATACATCTGCGTGCAAAATGTCATCTCAATCGGAAACCGAGAAGTTTGTCAAAATTGACTCGCAAGAAACTACCCGAACTTACATAGTTACATCCAGTGCAAGTTAGATTAAATCTTTGATAAATTAGTTATGAAAAAATATCATAAAATGACACTATTTTTAGAACTAGTTTGTATGTGAATAACTTGACGATAATTGTATTGTGATAGAAAAATTCCCACGTAACAATGACAACAGGAAGACTTTTTTTATTCCATGCTTATATTATTATAGTATTATTCTAATTAAAATCATGGACGACCTTGCAAATTTATGTTATTTATATTTTAATTATTAATTTTTAATTAATTAATATCTCATATAGAAAACAAATTCGCTTCCTATTGTCTGTCTCTATGTATGCTTAAATCTTTAAAACTACGCAACGGATTTTGATGTGGTTTTTGACGTGAAACGTTTTCAAAATCGTGCCGAAACATACGGGTACCAGGTTTAAAAAGTGGACCAAATAATTACAAAAAAAAATGAACACGACCGACTTCCTTTGAAAACTTGTCAATTAAATATTTACATTTTTAAACACAAATCCAAAAGAACTTGTTCGATCTTTAAAAAAAAACAACGGGACTTAAGTTCAGTTATTACCTTTCATCTGACACCAGAATCATTCAAATCGGTCCACCCAAATTAAAGCTATCGAGGAACAAACAAAAAATCATACAGACGAATTGAGTACCACCTCCTTTTTGGAAGTTGGTTAAAAATAAGGATTTCATTTAATTTCATCCAGTGCAAGTGAAATTAAAGATTAAAAAAAAAAAGTATACGACTTAGAGACATTCTGAAGTGGCTTTGCTGGAAAGTGATTTTATACAATTTGTTAATAGTAATTACCCTATTAAGTGTCTAATTACTAATTATATAAAATATTTAAATGTAACTTCATTAACTAAACGGTTTACGTAACATGATAATGATCTATGACTCACTGAATATTTGTGAAAGTGAACAAAATAATTTAAATAAAACTTAGTCTACATTTAAAAATGAAATAATTGTTAAAAAAAATGAAATCAACAATTTTTCAAGAATAGCATAAAAAGTAAAAGTCAGATCTTTATCAAATTTATATCAGTTTATGTCCAAAGTGTCGGCTTTTTAACAAAAGTTAAATCATCCAAATCGGTCAAGCCAAACCAAAGTTATGCGGGAACAAACATAAAATCACGAATTAGGACCTCCATCATTTTGAAAGTCTGTCAAAAATGAAAACGACCGACTTCCATTTCTCAAGCATAGCACAAACTACCTGTCATATCTTTATCAAATTTATATGACATAATGTGCAATATGTCAGCTTTCTGACCAAAAAAGAATCATCTAAATGGATTCACCCAGAAAAGACTTAAACGCACAGCAAATAATGAAATTTTGTCCTTAAAATTAACATTTTAAGTCCAAAAGTACTTGTTCGATCACAATTTTTTTTCTTATCGCCTTGACAGACTGACGGGCCACCTGATCATAAACGGTTACCATTCCCTACTACTTACAGCCTACCTTTATGTCATTTATCTATTTTCCTCCTCACTTACACTATTACTCAACGGGTGCTTACCACGATTATTTTACGAGAAAGAGGGTAGACAGATTTGTCTGCTCTTAAATGACCTACCCGCAGTTCCTCAGTCTTCCCGTGATCATGGCGCTTGAAACAGTGCTGAAATATCGGGACCGCTCAATTAAAAATAATCGTGGTAAGAACCCGTTGAGTAATAGTGTAAGTGATGTAGATAACCGCGAGTGTTTAAAGAAATTTATTTTCCAGCTATCATAAAAAAAAATTGTTTACTTTCTTCAAGTCTTTTAGCCAGTGGTGTTGTAAATTACACACTTTTTTACTCAGAGGTAGTTAATCATATTCCCACCGATATATATGGGAGTTAAACAGTACTAAAACCTCCAACTGCTCACACATCGTCATAGCACGCGGTTATGCTAAGTGACACGATGCGTGATGCACTACGACATTCTTTAAATTACATAAATCTTAAGATTTAGGGACAAATGAACCCGCGACCTCCCGTACGGAAGGCAACCGCATCAACCACTACTCCATGACACTGCAAAATGTAAATGTTTCTTGGCCTCAAGTTCTTTAAAAGGTCAAAGTGCAACCGGAAATATTTGCAAAATAACCTTTACATGTATCCTCTACTTTAATTACATATTTATAATAATGACCATTAATATATGTACTTGGTTTTAAAGGTCAGTGAAACTTCGTCTGCGTCACAAAAGACAGCATTTATCAAAAATCTTTAAAATGATGAGTGTTTCTCTACTATATCATGCATGTATTATATACATTAACCTTCCTCTTGAATCACGACATCTATTACAACCGCATCACAATCCGTTGCGTAGTTTCAAAGATATAATCATACATAGAAACAGACAGCGTGATAACACTTTGTTGTATTACAAGCTTTATATTAACTTGCACTGGTAACTATGTAAGTTCGGGTAGAATCTTGCAAGCTACATTTGACAACTTCCTGGTTTCCGATTGACATTTTGCACGCAGATGTATATCGTGTGACAATGCAATAATATGGAATGACGCTGATCTGATGATGGAGTCGGTAGTCATAGGAACTCCTGTACTAAATAAGATAGACCCGTCGTGTTTTGGCTCGTGTTTCTCCTTTATTGCTACATATTAACAATATTTTTTTTACCTGTACTATATTGAAATTAGATATGTTAAACCTCGGTTGATGAAGTATTAAGTTAAGATTTTTGTAATATTTAAAAAAAACTAAAAATCACTTTGGATCCTGTTCCTAACCTTGATCGAAGGACAAACATGTTTTTGTAAATGAAAATTAAAAATATATCTAAAGTTTTTCTGAGTGAAACGGAAAAAAATAACAGGTTTGCCTTAATTACGAGGATAAGAGCGCTTCATTAGTTTTTATATTTAAATATTATAAGTCGGCAACGAGTCGAGATTTAAATAAATAATTTAACAAGAAAAATGAATAATATTACCAAACTCATCTACACTAATATTATAGAATAATTACATCTAAAATCAACATCATGAACAACAGAATGAAGCCAATTTAAAGTACGCCTATAGATTCTGGATATCATGTAGCAGTAGAGTGCTAGCTAAAACAAGTAAAACAAGCCCAAACACGACGGGATATCTTGTTAAGTACAAGAGTTCCTATGACTTCCGAATCCATCATCAGATCAGCGCCATTTTGTCATATTATTGTATTTGTCACGCGATATACATCTGCATGCAAAGTTTTATCTCAATCGGAAACCGGGAAGTTTGTCGAATTTGACTCGCAAGATTCCACCCGAACTTACATAGTTACATCCAGTGCAAGTTAATATAAAGCTTTTAAAGCAAGGAAGTACAATTGTCAAGGATTTCCCTTGAACTTTAAACGAAAACTGCTGAATAAGTAGATTAATTAAAATTGTCTTTTTCTGTAATTTCAATGGCATTACAATTTTAACAATAGCTTTTCACTTTCTTTAACTATTTGACCGACTTCCAAGAAGGAGGAGGTACTCAATTCGTCTGTATTTTTATTTATTTGCGTGTCATTTTCTGTGTTGTATGCAATAAAGTGTATTCATTCATTCCTTGTTTGTTCCTTCATAACTTTTGTGTGGACCGATTTGAATGATTCTGGTGTCAGATGAAAGGTGATCGGGATCGCTAATAAAAACTTGAGTGGTGTTATGGGACACCCGAATAGAACGAAGTTCCTTTCGATTAAAAGATATCTTTTTTTTTTCCTAACGTATAGCGCGATAAGGAACGTGTTTTAAAAGATTTTTATCACAGCGCCGATAAGGAACTTCGTTCGAAAATCGTGGTAAGAACCCGTTTAGTAATTGTGAAGTGATGTAGATAACCGCGAGTGTTTAAAAAATATACATATATTTAAGAACCTTGATCCATCATTTATATCAGAAAAAGTCGTTTTTAACATGTTTTTTTCCTCGAGAATTAAAACCGGTGTTGATATTACCACTTCAAGATAATATTGCTAGCTAACTAAAGCAACTTCGTCTGCGTCACAAAGGGCAGTTTTACCTATTTTTTCGGGTCTTTTTATTACAGCTTGATGTGTGTCGATGATCTCTAATACATATTTAAGGTACTTCCCATTCATGTTTTGGAACACCCTGTATATACAAGGTATCATAAAAATACAGGGTGTTGATTTTTTCCGATTTTGTTAACTCGATTTTCAGACAAACCAAGCAATTTACGAAAAATCTGTGAATGCAGTATTATTAAACGTCAAAAATAAAATGAGGTTTCCTTTCAGTAAAACATCCTATCTCTAATGTTTAAGGTGCTTCCCGTTTATTCCCATAGTTTTGGGACACCCTGTATAGTATAGTCCATACGTATACATGTCCAGAAGGTCAACTCATTACTGTATATTGTCATGTCTCCTCAGTAGAGGGAGCAGGTATAGTTCACCACGAGACACTAATGCAGGACTGAGTATAGTATATTTTCCATACGAAGAAAAAAACTTATAAGAATACTAGAATAAAACGTTATAACCACAGCAAACTAAACAGAAGTCAAGTTTATACTATAATATATTGATATACATTCAAATGAACAAACATTTTTTGACGGCATTATTTTTAATAGTACTTTTGAGTGCTAAATATTATTTTGAAACCGAAGCCGTACTTTTTCAAATTACCCCCTGGACGGAAAGGGAGAAACCATCGTTTTTTCCCCTTGTCGCATGATTTTTGTATGGTGTTGAGGAATAATGGATTAATACTGCTTGTATTTAAATAGTATGATACAGATGCCATACAAAATGAAATGACCAAATATACCCCGGAAATTGTCGGAAAATTAAATAAAAAATCCGACCTTGTGGCGCAACTTTTTTGTACGGCACTGAGCGTTTTCTTATTATTTTTCATTGATCTATCGGTGGTAAGAATGCCGTATAAAATATGTGATCAAAATGTACTCACTCTACCTGTACTTTCGAATTCTCATCTGCACTCAGTTGGACAGCTTACAAGTGACGGCATAGTACTGAATATTATTATTTTATGCTCGAATTTCGTTTTAGATAGATCACCTGGTGGTTCAAATGACCCATCATTTATTTAGCATGGGCCTGTAGACTATCAGTCTCATTAGTGCATGGTCATTTTAGAGTATCTCATGTGCGCAAGTTACACGTTGGCTTCCCAACTTCCAGTGCACGCAAATGACAACTGGTAGGTCGACTGTCAAACGGTGCTTCACATAGTTTCAATGTCGGTCAATGCATACAGAACCCCCGTTTACATGTTGGTCGACCGACACCGTCATTTATTTTTTACGTGTCTTAGACATTGGCATTGAATTATTACTTAAGGAATCAACAGCATGAAGCCAATTTAAAGTACGCCAATCGCGTGTAACTACACAACATTCCAAATCAACGTCATGATTCATGAACGAAGTTTAATGTACTTGTGTGCGTGTGTGTAATATTTTATTCAACGTAACGAATTGTGTGTCATCGGCACCGTCTAACGCCTGATGTCTATGTCTATGATAGTCGAGTTGTTACGCGCGATTGGTGTACTTTAAATTGGCTTCATTATTTTGTTTATGATGTTGATTCTAGATGAAATAATCCTAAAAGGGAAAGGTTTATACTCTGAGTAAATCGTCGTATGCAAAGAACACGGTTACATCTTCGAAATCTCAACTTTACAGGAGAACGATTAGAAATTTGTCAAACACAAAATAGGTCTCAAGTTTTTTCTGAATTATTCGCGTGATTCGCGATAGGCGTACTTTCAATTGGCTTCATAATTCATTCTGTTGATGTAATAATTCTTTGGCAAGCCAATAATCTTGACTTCTGTCCTTATTCTACATATACATACGATAAAAACCGGTGTGCGTTCCGTTTGTTTCAGGCTACACCTCACTAGTCGTCGCTCGGCCGTCGTGGAAGGAACACGTGTGTGTTGTGTTGTGTTAGTGTAGTGTCAAAATGCAGGGCAAAGACAAATTGTGCGCTAAATTGACCAGCGCCTTTCTTAGGAAGTGGTGTAAGTATATTTTTATCTTTATTCAATGGTATGCAATTTGTTTTAGATGCCTTCCTAATCTGACATAAGTCTGTCATGGAGAAAAATTTCATATCTTCTTTCACATAGTTCAACAATCTCTTCTTAGGCCTTCCACTTACATCCACTTTCAAATTTCAGTATTTTCTTATATGTTTATATATTTCTTATATATTTCGTAATATATCCAAATATGATATAAATAAGACTATTTGCATTTTGTTGCAAAGAACAGTTACATATCCATAAATGCTTCAATTCCAGTTCTAGAAATAGGCTGGTCTTTTTTCTAAAAATAAAATTTGATTTTTTGTATTCCTAAGCAATATTACTAAATTTAAATTTAAATCCATCCATTATAGAAAAAAAAACTTAAGAGGTGTCATGGGACACCCGAATAGAACGAAGTTCCTTTCGATTAAAAGATATCTTATATATTTTTTTCCTAACGTAATGGCGATAAGGAACGTGTTTTAAAAGATTTTGATCACAGCGCCATCTAGCGATAATCATCTAAAAAAAAAAAGTGTCGTGACAACTTTTCGTAAGATTTTTTTCCGTCTAGCCCCCTTTCGATAACGCGCGATAAGGAACTTCGTTCCAATACTATTAGAGAAAGACTATAAAACCTTTAAGATACATATATTGAAATATTGAAATACAAATATTGAAAAATATTTTTATGTTAAACGGCTTTATGTTAAACATACATTGCAATGTTTAAGATAAATGTACTAAAAACCAAAAAATAATAAAATAGATACAGTCGTGGGAATTATAAAACCGTTGGGCACGTTCACTTGCTCACAACAAGCACATTCTGCTTGTTGAGCCCTTTCATTTGATACCCATATTAATGACATTGATAAAACCTACGTCATCCGTCATTTTGTAGCGGCCGCCATCTTGGATTTCAATTTTTTATAGTATATTGTATTCTGCTTGTTGAGCCCTTTCATTTGATACCCATATTGATGGGATTAATAAAACATAAATTATCCGCCATTTTGTGGCGGCGGCCATCTTGAATTTATAATGATAATGAATAAACATAGTTGTATTGTCACCAAAATCCAAAGTGTATACAAAATTTCAGATTGATCGGTTGACAGGAAGAGGGTGAAATTTGAATTACTAAATTTGGCCCAAGAATAAATAATAAAACAAACGGGGCGAGCTAAATAAAACCGTTTATCCGTTTAAAAACGATCCAGTAGTTGAGCCTGTTCATTACAACCAAAGAAAGTTTTCCTCTTCATGATATTTGTGAAGATTATTTCCAAATAAGGCAAAAACGTGAAGCCACTGTTTCTCAAGAAATTGCCAAATCATAACAATTCTTACTTAACACACGGATTTTTTAATGACATTTTAATTGATATTGTAAATGTCATGGCTGACGTTTGCAATATGGCGGATCGATGGAGAAAGATATTGCAATGACTATACAGTTTACTATAAAGGTACTTTTGAATATAAGCTTTTAAGACACAAGTATAAGGAGCCCAAACACGACGGGTCTACCACTTCCCGAATTCATCATCAAATCAGTGCCATTTTGATTATTGCATTTTTATGATACTACGTACTATCTAACAAAAAAAAACATCGGTTATTGCAGTTTGTACCTACATACTTTAAAATATTTTATTTCAAAGAAAGCGTTTTAAATACATTTTTTTAAGGTCCTGGATATCATGTAGCGGTAGAGTGCCAGCTTCGGAGTCTATTCGAGACAAACAAACAAACAATCAAACCTTTCTTCTTTATAATATTAGTATAAATAAAATATAATGTCATTAAATATAGTAATATATTATTCTCGTAATATGTTGTCGATATTAGTCGTTTTACCGGTTTTGCTGATTATCCTTCTAAGTAGGTACAAGACAGGTCGATGAACACACCTAATATTCCAAAACTATAAGGTTACAGTAACAGTGAAATTTTGTCCATTCAAAATACACGTTTTTGAACACAGATCCAAAAGTACTTGATCGATCTTAAAAAATGAAATGTGACCCCAAGACCATAACCTTTCATCTTTTTTTTAATTTTTTTTATTGCCACCTGACATCAGAATCATTCAAATCGGTTCACCCAAAACTAAAGTTATCGAGGAACATGATGATGGTTCAATTTAGGGCCCATACTTTTTTTAAAAGTTCAAACATGTACTTTTGGATCTGTGTTTAAATATGAGTTTTTTTAACGGACAAAATTTCACAATTTGCTATGCGTTTTTGCGTGTATTTCTTTTATATATGAACTGATTTTGATGATTATTTTTTTTGTTAGAAAGCAGACATTTTGGGTATGATATCAAATAAATTTGCTAAAGATCTGACTGGTAGTTTTTGTGCTATGCTTGAGAAATGGAAGTTGGTCGTTTTCATTTTTGTAATAAAAATATTATTTGATTTTTTATATTCCTGTTCGAATAGAGGTTTCCCTTGAAACTAGAGGTGTGCGAATATCGTTCGAATCGAATCGAATCGAATCGAATATTAATACGAATATTATTCGAAATTCGACGAATCGGGAGATTGGGAGATTCTTGATGCCTTGTTTTGACCAGAGAACGTAAGTTTTAACAATCACACAAACAAAAAACACGAAATTTCGGATTATTCGACACTTTTCGAATTAGACATTTTTCGAATATTCGTCGAATTTCGAAGATTCGAATTGTTCGATTCGAGTTTCGGATCGAATATTAATATTCGATTAGGAACGAATAATTCGTAATTCGAATTATTCGCACACCCCTACTTGAAACGTAATGCTTCTAAATCGTTGTTTTTGCATCAAATACTGATCTTTTCTTAAATTACACGTTAAGTAAAGACATAAAAACATTTAAAAACACTTAGCAGTTTTATTTACATTGTTTTCTAACCTTCAATGATGACGTCAATAGTAGGTGTCGAAAAATTTTTACAAGCCTTATAGTAACGTGCACTGTAACTATGTAATTTCGGGTGGAATCTTGCGAGTAAATTTGAGAAACTTCCCGAGTTCCTTTGCATGCAGATGTATATCGCGCAATAATATGAAAAAATGGCGCTGATCTCATGATGGATTCGGAAGTCATAGGAACTCTTGTACTGAACAAGATAGATCAAGTTTGTGCTCGTTTTGCTTGTATTAGCTACAACACTCCACTGATACATGATATCCAGGATCTTAAAAGCTTGTATTTAAAAAGTTTTCTTTAAAATAAATTATTGTATTCAATTTTACAAGTGTATGCAAGGCTTATTTACTTCTGCGGACTGCACGCCATTCCTGTATATTTATTCTGGTATAACCAGGGATCAAAGTACAACCTTGAAATATCATTTAATTCAACATGATGTTTCAAGTTTTCTCGCTAACATCAAGTTTGCATTATAGTCTAGGAGTCTTGGATCATTTGAAGCAGTCGATCGCCCACCTATCACTCCCACCAGTGTACCTCCTGTGTATGTGGGATCCACAGCGGCGACCATCGTAATGACTTTGAGCAGTGAAGCCTAGGAACCCGAGGGAAAGATAACTTGTCTTGGGTCCCACAACGAATTTAATCAGAAGATGATAGAAGGAGTAGGAAAACATAATAGTCCAGGTTCCCTGGTCTATTTTTGTACTTGATTACTATCAAGCTAATTTTTCTTGAGTACTTTTATTTTGATGAGACGCCCAAAAATTTCCTATACCAAACTCTCGATTGTGGTAGCTAACAGAGGTAGCAAGGATATAATATGTCGATTTGATGATTCTCAAATATTTATTACTAACCGAATTTTCTTTTGTTATATCTCAAGATAATTATCTAAATTATTTGAAAAAATATTTGTCCTACAAAATCTATGGTTGGATTAAAGAAGTCCCCTCTTTCCAACATGTATCGATAACCAGGTCATCATAAATGATTACTAACCAGCTGATTTTTTTTTTTTACTTAATTAATATTTATTTAATTTAACAGATAAATTGTCCTACAAATTTCGTGGTACGTTACCCCGGTCCTATGCTCAGACATTGTTAATACCACAAGACCATTTTTCTCTTTACTAACTGTAGGACAAAATTTTTATATAATAGGTTAGTGTGTTCTTTACCCAAATGAAACAACGTCCTACAAGAAAACAGGTATGTATCACTAGTCCGACAAAAATTGTAATTTTTTAGTTTTCCTATTTGTAACCTGAGATACAGTGGTTTAAATAATTTTGTTTTTTAGATACCTAGGTACAAAAATATGTGTATTTATACATATATACCTATATATATGTAATATATATATATATATATAAAAAGTTAATCTTCATCAGACTCATCTGATAAATCTTCAGAATCTTCGCCGTCATCTTCATCTATTTCACTTTCCTCACTCGTGATATCTAACTCTGTAATAACATGAAAAAATTAAGTAATTTATATAATAACTAGCTGACCCGCGCAACTTCGTCTGCGTTACAAAGGGGTTCAAACAGTACTCGCAATGCGGTCGCATTATTATTTGCGCGGTCCGAACAGCATTTACAATCCACATATTCATTGCGTTTTATACTCGTCATAACTCCTAAACGAAAAGTCCGATTGGAATAAAACAAAAAGTAATTTACTTCTACATTAATACTCTTGATAACATAATACTTAATTTGGATAAGGGTTAATATGACGATACTCATTTAACGTTAAATTCAATCTTGGGACGAAATATTATTTTGCTAAACATAAAAGCGGTTATTGTGACTAAAATAGGATAGTTAGATATATGCTGTCGCAGACTTTTTTGTTTGTCTTGCTAAGACCAAAAAACCTGTACTACATCATTTTGTTCTACTGTCAATAGTTTTTGCAGCGTACGCATAAATAGGTTTTCGATTATTCACCTTATGTTACATATTCGATATTTTCATACGATCCCTAATTTTTTTGAAAATAAAATATAGCCTATGTTACTCGGGCATAATGTAGCTTTCAAAAGGTGAAAGAATTTTTGAAATCGGTCCAGTAGTTTCGGAGCCTATTCATTACAAACAAACATACAAACAAACAAATCTTTCCTCTTTATAATATTAGTATAGATGAATTATCAATCAATAAATAACAATAGTATTAATAGGTACCTTGTAAGTCAGAAGATAATTCTTCAAATGTTGGACTTTGGGGACCATCAAACCAATAATATTCATATTTACCATCAATTATTGTCCATCCAAAATTTTCTGGCAATTTTTCCGTGGGGCATCGCATGTGTGCATTACACCATACATTGCAGATGAATACAGTTCTTTTAATTTGTTGCAACAATTCTTCTTTTGTTGGTGGCAAACTGGAAGGATCATATCCTACGATTTTATGTTTTAAAATTTTTTCATTATCATTTTTTGATTTATACCCTTTTTCAAATAACTCATACCGTCCTTTGTTCAAATCATTTTTTGTTTTTAATGAATATATTCTACATACATACTCTTCAAACAATTTTTTTTTTTGTAAATTTTTTGTTTGATTTACATTGACGATAATTAATTTTTTAACTTCTCGTTGAGTGGAATCTACCAAAAAGTCAAATTTTTTTTTGAGACGCTAAAGAAATAGAAAAAAAAACAGCTGGTTGGTAATCATTTATGATGACCTCGTTATCGATACATGTTGGAAAGAGGGGGACTCTTTAATCTAACCATAAATTTTGTCGGACAAATATTTTTTCGAATAATTTAGATTATTATCTTGAGATTTAACAAAAAAAAACCCAGTTAGTAATAAATTTTTGAAAATCATCATATCGACATATTGTATCCTTGCTACCTCTGTTAGCTACCACAATCGAGAGTTTGGTATAGGAAATTTTTGGGCGACTCATCGAAACCAAGCTATTCACGAAGATTCAGCTTGATAGTAATTATTTTTACATCAAGGAAGTATACTACTACTTTTAGGCGTAGGACTGGGATAACGTACCACGAAATTTGTAGGACAATTTATCTGTTAAATTATATAAATATTAATTAAGTAAAAAAAAAAAAATCAGCTGGTTAGTAATCATTTATGATGACCTCGTTATCAATACATGTTGGAAAGAGGGGACTTCTTTAATCCAACCATAGATTTCGTAGGACAAATATTTTTTCAAATAATTTAGATAATTATCTTGAGATATAACAAAAGAAAATTCGGTTAGTAATAAATATTTGAGAATCATCAAATCGACATATTATATCCTTGCTACCTCTGTTAGCTACCACAATCTAGAGTTTGGTATAGGAAATTTTTGGGCGTCTCATCAAAATAAAAGTACTCAAGGAAAATTAGCTTGATAGTAATCAAGTACAAAAATTGACCATGGCTCCTGGACCATAAGTTTCGATTCCCTTCTCGCAAAGCGGGAGACAATTAAATAAATTTGAAAATACATTACGCCTGAATTGAGAAAGCACCACGGACATTGCTTTTATTAAATTAATTGGATCTATGCGGTGAGCTGTTGTATTATTTAGGATGCCAATAATAGTTATGGCAAAAACGCTTGAATGAACGGAAATTTGCTACAAGATCTGTGTAATAAACGACTTTAGACTCAACGTGTAAGGAGTTTAACATAGTGACGCGTTCCATATGCCATAGATTGTACTCCCAGAGGATGTGATGGGCTGTCTGTTCATACTTTTGTTGAACAGTTGAACAGTCGCAAAGCGGTGAATCTACTAATTAAAAAGAAAATAACTTTTGTTTAAAATTGCCATGTCCCGTTACGAACTGCGAAACGCAATGATATATTTCGATCCATTTCATTTTTAACCTTTCACGGATACCTACAAAGGAAAGAACTTAAATTGACTTTTGATAATGAAAAATGGAAATGAAAATAAATTTATTAATTAAAACTTAATATCTAAACATGGTATAAGTTGCGGTTACCTCACTAGGCAAACCTGTATCGAGGCAACCAATACTACCCGTTTATGTTAAACAAAATAATTTTAGTCTATAAAATTCTAACCTACCAAATAAAACAATAGTAATAATTTTTAAAGTACATTGATATTTCAAAAAATACGTATATATATTACAAAAAAGTCGTGCCCGATGAGTTACTTGCCAGTTCTTCTCAGGAAGGTGACAAACATTTTTTTTTTGTCCGAACTGGCTTTTAACTTTTGACGTCAACAAGAATAAGATTATCATCAATGTTGAAAATAACGTATTTCATTTTAAGAATAACGCAAAAAGTACTTCCCCCTATTTCTCTAGTCTGCAATGGTTTCCTTTTTGATACAGGCCTAGTTTATTGCCATTTAAACAGACGAGCCAACGGGCCACATGATCGTAAGTAGTTACCTTCGCTCATGGACCTATGCAATGTCAGGGGACACTGCGTTACCTATGACCTACCTTTAAGGACCTTTCTTAAGCCCTGTTTGAAATAAATTCATATAATAAATTTCTTTAAACACTCGCGGTTATCTAAAACGCTCTCTATCGCTATATAGTTTTTAATAAAAATCGTGGTTAGAACCCGTTTAGTAATTTCATATAAGATAGGTTAAGAGAGAGAGTTTAAAATATATTTATTCGGCCAAAATTTACAGAGTAATATACAATTATGTACATAACCATTAGATCTCCACACTAGGTCAAGCCTGTCTCGTGTAGATCTTACAAATACATTTATCAGTCAAATTAACCGTCTGTATCGATACGAAATTTCAATTTTGAAAAACAGAAAATAACTACTTAGTGCTTATTAAAAAAAAAACATATGTGTGTAGTTAAATTTATCACGTCTCCTGTACTACATGTCGTAGTTTGTCGTCTTAAGTTTGTTTATCTTATTAGCGACTTGCCAAAACCCAGGCTTTGTTTGTTTTTTATCAGAAAAACAAGTTTCTATACTTCTAAGTAAGGTTATGTTATTTTTGGTCAAATTAGGAATGTAGTTGACTGATTTTGATGATTGTTTTATCTTCTCTCTCTCTTTGCCCTGGCATTGCAGAGGTTCATGAGCGACGGTGACCTCTTACCATCGGGTAGGCCGTAGGCTCGTTTATCTATCTTGCAATAAAAAAAAAAAGTACTGTTTACTAGCATTATATTAACTTGCACTGGATGTAACTATGTACTAATGTACCTATGTAAGTTCGGGTGGAATCTTAATTTTTGATGTGATGTCGTAAATAAATCTGAACCTTTCCCTTGTGACGCAGACGAAGTTGCGAGCATCTCAGTATTTTTAAGAGTTGTTTAAAAAAAACCATTGTTCAGTAACATTCGCTTACGTCAAAATCGTAAATGCATTTGACCGCACCACGTATTGACATAAGACAAGTGTGTTACAGATGTAAACCATTATTCAACTTGCGCTTAAAGTAACTGTGGGGATCGATGGTATTAGTGGCCAAAGGGAGATCTCCGACCGGGCGAGGTAGTAGTGTATGGTTGTCAGGTCAGGCCGAAACCCTTTGTAGTAGATTTCAGATGTCGTATATATGGGAAGATTCTTGCAAATGTCGTAACCGCGATTCAGGATCTCGCGCGTTATTATTGATCGCCACAGTAAAATTGAATTCAAGTCTTGAAAGGTAGGTCGTAGGTGGTAGTGTGTGTTTTATCTATCTTTTATTAAATTTATGTTAAAGAAAATACTTTAAATACAAGCATTTAAGATCCTGGATATCATGTATCAGTGAAGTGCTAGCTAATACAAGTAAAACGAGCACAAACACGACGGGTCTATCTTGTTTAGTACAGAAGTTCCTATGACTACGGACTACGAATAATGTGACAAAATGGCGCTGATCTGATGGAGTCGAAAGGCATTATAACCACCTTCCTAATCCATCATCAGATCAGCGCCATTCTGTCAGCGCGATATACATATGCAAAATTTTATCTCAATCGGAAACGGGAAAGCTTGTCAAATTTACGCAAGATTCCATCCGATCTTACATAGTTACCAGTACAAGTTAATAAAAAACTTGAGAGGTGTCAAGGGACACCCGGATGGAACGAAGTTCCTTTCGATTAATTAGTGAGGGAATTGTAATAAAATATTATTTTTAAATAAATTATTTTGATCACAGAGCCATCTAGCGATAATCATCTAAAACAAAAAAAGTGTCGTGACAACTTTTTCATAAGAATTTCCGTCTAGCCCCCTTTCGATAACGCGCGATAAGGAACTTCGTTCCAATAAAGCTTGTACTTCTGTATACAAAAACCTCATTGTTCGGTATTGTTGTAAAAACTCTGAATTAAGTAATACACCTTTCATTTTGTCGACGTCCAGTCCGAATCGAGCGGTCGACGCGTCATGACTCGTTGAAACACAATTTAACACAGTTTTCGGTGGATTTTCACAAGTTTTTTATCAAAAAAAATGACTTCGCGATCAGTTCAACGTATGATAGAATACCTTAAATCTAATCGAAGGATCAGTGAGTGTTTTTTATTAAATTAGTGTGTGTAACAGCTGATTTCACTTTGGTGTTAGGTCGTTTTTTGTTTGTTAAAATTGACCTAAATTTAAATGTCAGTTGTCAGTTAATTTTTCTTAGTATTTGTGATAATAGTTGCTGGAAATAATTTAATATTGGAAGTAGTTTTCGAGTTTATCCCGGACAAAGCTGATTTATCTGCCATATTATTTGTATGGATTTTGAATCGCGCCATCGTTTTGTGTTACGTTTGATTGCGAGTGTTTTTTTAATTTTGACTTTCCTATCATTTATTATATGTATAGATTTTTGCCACGATTCAGAGAAAGTCATGATTTTACTTATATTTCGTAAATTTTCACGGTTTTGATTATTGAGGTCGTTGTGATGTGAAATATGTTTGTGTAAATCAGTGATATCTCTATAAAACGCGAAGGTAAATAATGCCATAGTGCGTAACGTGTCGTGCCGCCACACATAACGCCGTGCTGTGTTATGGCCGGGGTTTGGACTTTGATTATGAGCTGGTGGAAGTTCTAATGCGATTCAACTCCAATAAAAAAAACTATAAAACAGCGCTCCTAAAACTTTTTGACGGTGGAACTATTTTGGAAAACGAAATATTTAAACTTAAATAAAAACACTTACACAAATATTAAACAGGTACATACTTAAATGCCACGATATTGATCAAAATTAAATAAGCGTTCCAAATATCTCAACACTTGTAAGTAGAAAATCGTGGTATGAACCCATTTAATATAACATAGACATAGACATACTTTATTTGTGGTAAAAATGATACAAAAGACGGAAAATTAAAAACAATTACATATCATTTTACATTTCCACCACAAACCAGCCGAGACTCAGCGTATTGCTGAATATTGACACAGATAAAATTAAAAGATCTATGCCAAAATCCAGCGCTGGTTTTTACAGTCTCAGCTGGCAGTGAAGTCACAAATGTTGAGATGGTACACAGATAGAACTCGAACTCACATCACGACACATCACACTCACTGTATCTACAAGACTCTCCGAGCATAAACCTTTAGTGACTGTTGTGTTTAGCACCGGATTTCCAGTTCTGGAGTTCCAGTGTTACTACCCAAAAGCGAACGAGAAAGAGGGTAGACAGTTTTTTTCTCTTAAATCGATCCGCAGTATCCAGTCTTCTCGTGATCATGACGTTTGCAACAACGTTGAAATATCGAGACAACTCAATTAATTAAATATCGTGGTAAGAACCCGTTTAAAATGCATGAAAGAATCATATCGTGTTTCTTAGATAGTTTTAATTCAAAGTCAATGCTATTAAATCGAAAAATCTAATCTTTAAAATTAGGTCGTAGGGACAGTGTCATTGCATAGGTTCATGAGCGACGGTAACCACTTACGATCAGGTGACCCGTTGGCTTTTCTACATGGCAAAAAAGGTGTAAAGTTCTTGCAATTGCATTGAATAAAAACAATGATTGTTGAGCGGTGTTGACAGATTTGTTTTATCTTGCGAAACCTTCAGGGCTTCACAGAGCGCACTTTGAGATTGACTAGTATAAAGCAAAGTCTTATCACGTTGTCTGTTTCTATGTATGATTATATCTTTAAAACAACGCAACGGATTGTGATGCGGTTGTAATAGATTTTTTTTTATTGCCATGTAGGCAGACGAGCCGACGGGCCACCTGATCGTAAGTGGTTACCGTCGCTCGTGAACCTCTGCAATGTCAGGGGACATTGAGGGGTCGCCACCTACGACCTAACTTTAAGGACCCTCCTCAAGCCTCGTTTGCAGAAGGACAAGTCATAGCGCTCTGGGAATACCGAAGAGGGGAGCTCATTCCATAGCCGGATGGTGCGTGGCAAAAAAGTGTTCCTGAAACGGACCGTGGATGACCGCGGTGGTTCCATATAGTAAGGATGAACTCCACCTCGACGTTGGGTGGTACGGTAATAGAAGGGAGATGTTGGAATCATCTCAAATAATTCCTCAGAGCACTCCCCGTGCAACAACCGGTATAGGATACAAAGAGACCCGAAGTCTCTTCGCAGACCCAAAGGTTCCAGATGGTCCGTGAGCCTGGGATTATCAACGATACGAACAGCTCTACCCTGCACGGAGTCAAGTGGTTGCAACTGGATGTCGTGATTCAAGAGGAAGACCCCTATCCCCACTGTGGTTGCGTGGAGGTCTATGGCTAACCCCTCTTCGGAGAAGATCTGAGCCTAGCTGTAATAGGTTGCTACAGCAAATGTATTATACAAATGATTCTTCCTTTAGAATTACTCTTACAAGTCCCGCGCTAATTCGTCTACGTCACAAGGCTAGAAATAGTGATCTAGATTTTGTGAATGGAGAATTCACTCTCATTGTTTCTCTACTATATCATGCTTGTATTATACACATAAACTTTCCTCTTGAACCACGACATCTATTACAGCCGCATCACAATCCGTTGCGTAGTTTTATAGATATAATCATACATAGAGACAGACAGCGTGAAGGGACTTTGTTTTATACTATGTAGTGATCAACGATTTGTATGATAATTTATTTCTGTATATATCTATTATTCTATAGCTAAGTGTCTAAATAACCACTTGATAGTTATGACGTAATGTCTTATACGTAACATTTAAATTGCACGAAAAAATATCGTTTGTGAAAATGTTAGATTAGTTGTTCACGAGCGTAATGTGAATTCGAGGTCGCTTTAGCAAAGTACTAGTACGCAACTTCGTCTGCGTCACACGGCTAGAAACAATTATATTTTTTTATTATTATTATAGAATTATTATTATTTATTATAGAAGCGAAAATGATCGACTTTTATTTCTTAAGCAAAGCACAAAAACTATCGATCAATCAAATTAATATATTAATATAAGACAATGTCCAAAGTTTCTGCTTCCGAACACAAAAAGAATCATCGAAATCGGTTCATATAGAAAAGAAAAATACACAAAAACGCGCAGCTAATCGTGTAATTTTGTCCGGTAAAATACACTTAAACACAGATCCAAAAATACTTATTCCATCTTAAAAAATTAAATGTGACCCCAGTTCGAACTATCACTTTCCATCTGACACCAGAAACATTGAAATCGGTCCACCCGAACTAAAGTTAACTATAAAAAAAATACAGACGAGTTGAGTACCTCTTCCTTTTTGGGAGTCGGTCAATAAGCAAATTTTAACATTTCAAATGTAGTCTGAACCCTCTCTATATGCCATGTACTATACTGTACTGTACCAACCCATTACTGCCCACTGTTGGGCTCAGGTCTCCTCAGAAGAGGGATTAGGCATAGTCCACCACGCTTGCCCAGTGCGGATTGGGGACTTCACATATCTTCAAAGGATTTTTAGAACGCTTTTCCGACATGCAGGTTTCCTCACGATGTTTTCCTTCACCGTTTTTAGTCAGTGGTGTTGTGAAAAATTGCACATAAATCTTTTTCACATTTAGATTTAGAGGTACAAGCCGGCCGGATTTGAACCCGCGACCTCCCGTACGGAAGGAAGCGCTTCGACCACTCGGCCACCACGACTTTATATTACTTTATACTATATGCCATAGATCTTGACAATATGACATTATGATATTACACACACATGATACATGTATGGCTATCGATGCTAAATCATTTGCGGTCGCGCCGTGTCAATACGATACGTGAATTATTCCAAGAATCGAGATAATAAAGAGAAATCACATCGAATCCGCTTACAAATACCTATTGGCATTCGCATTTGTATTCGCAAATAAGTTTATAAATACAAGCTTTTAAGATCCTGGATATCATGTATCAGTAGATTGCATTAGTTATGCAAGTAAAACGAGCACAAACACGACGGGTCTATCTTGTTTAGTACAGGAGTTCCTATAACAACCTTCCGAATCCATCATCAGATCAGCGTCATTTTGTTATATTATTGCATTATCACGCGATATACATCTACGTGCAAAATGTCAGCTCAATCGGCAACCGGGAAGTTTGTCAAATTTAACTCTCAAAATTCCACCCGAACTTACATAGTTACATCCAGTGCAACTTAATATAAAGGTTAGTGGGCTATGTGGGAGTTGAACCGCACTAAAACCTCCAACCGCTCACACTCAGCGTCCAAACCCCGGCTGAGGCCAGAACCCAGCACGGGGTTACGAGGTACGGCGCGACGCGTTACGCTCTCGGCACTCTTTACCGCCCCGCCTTCCCCGATTGTATGTTGCGTGCTTGTGAAGGAAATCTGATTGAATCAAAATGAAGGCCTCTACCAGCCCTATATTGAGCCCGAACTGGATGGGTTTACGGCTTTCCGTTCTCAAGATAATTTGATAGGAAGTAGCTAGTTCTGAAAGACATGTCCTTTGAAATATCTTTGTGTAAACCGTTTTAGATGACTCTATTTCCTTTGAAAACACACCGATTACGCTGTATAGTATTGTCAGATATAAATTTCTACATATATGTATTGCGGTAGTTAAAGTTATATTATTGGTTCTGTAACTGTAATTATTAATTAATATTGCAACATTGCCCTTGTAAACAGACTATGTTTAAAAAATAAAAAAAAAATTACAAAAATAAAAACGACCGATTTCAATTGAAATCTTTCACTTATTCGATCTAAAAAAAACCGAACCGTGGACCGATTTCAATGATTCTGGTGTCAGATGAAAGGTGATAGTCATCATGGGGTCCCATTTAATTTTTAAGATCGATCAAATATCTACTTTTGGATCTGTGCTTTAAAATGTGTATTTTGAACGGACAAAAATATAATTATATATATAGATAGAATTATATAAATATGACGGCGCATCCGTGAATGTCACACGTCAGGTTGATTTTAGCTGTCAAAGTCAACCTAGCGAAGCGTCATTGTTGATGGTCGTGAGGGCGGCCATCTTAACACAGTGTTGTTTGAGACGGCGTCCGCGCACCACGCTTGTGACGAATCGCTTTGAATCTCTCCAATAGTTAAATATAGCGCTTAATTAAGTTGGTGCCGCATTGATTAGACTGTACATTATTCATTTAGTTGTTGTATTTCGATTACTTAACCCTGTGTCGATTAAACAACTGTGATTGTGACAAAGACCTCTGATTTTCATGCTCACGCCCATCTGCCGACATACCCGCTTTTCTACCTGCACAAGATGAGTTCTGATGAAGGCCCTCCTGCCCCTTCATCAGAAGTGGGATCGATTGAAGCTAGAATTGAGCAAGAAACACCATAATCGGATGTAGAAAAATTGCTGAATAACATGCAAATGCTTTTATTTCGTGTTCTCGCAACCCAGTCAACGCCAGCTGAGTTAAGGAAACAGCTTCAGAAGCCGCCCTTCGTCTATGGAACTTCATCGAACGAATACCTAAGACTGTCATGCCTGAAGAGGTGGTGGCTGGATTCGTTGTCTCTGTGCTCTGTCAGAAAGACGACTGTCTGTCTGTTATACGACATGAATTGATCGCGCATAGTATCACAGCTCGCACGCAGTTGTTCCGAATCCTGGGAGTTGTGTCACTTGGGCGGCGTTCGGACGGTGTCGAAGCTGATGAACATCGTTTTGCGGAATGCCGAAAACGTCGTGATGCGTTGGGATCAGTCTGGCCTCGAGACACCCCGAGTGCTTCCCGTCCGTTGGAGAGTACGACCAACGTGGCCTGCTACACCTGTGGCCGAGTGGGTCATGTGACAACTAACTGTCCCGCTAAAAGGAACGGTGGTAAGGCTGCTGCCAAGGAGGTCCACCATTGTGGGCACCGTCGTTCGAGAGGTATCTTGACAGCATCTTCCGGTGAGTCTATGCCTTTCCTATTTGACAGCGGATCGTCCTGCTCTCTTTTGAAAGAAAGTTGTCGCGGTAAACTCTTGGATGCTGTGTGTAGGGGTCTCGTCTATCTGAGCGGCATTGGAGGCGGTGATGTGCAGTGTGCGACTCCAGTCCGGGCTGATATTAAAATTGGGGATCGCTTGATTGGTTAACTATTTCACGTGGTTTCCGACAATGCAATGCTCTATATGATATATGCTGCCTATAATTATTAGTAGAGATATTTTTGGTCAGGGGCTAAGTGTAGAAATTGATAATGATAATCTTGTAATATACTAAACACCAATCTAATCTTTGCACCGCGATATCCGGGCTCCCAGATTTTTCAAAAACTGACACGGATTTGTAGGGACGGGATAAACACATGTTGATTTCTACATTGAGCAAATATGCGAGTAACTTTATTGAGGGTGTACCCACCAGGCGTGTGAAATCAGGAGTATGCGAAATTAGATTAGTAGAACCACATAAAGTTGTGCAACGATGTCCCCATAAAATAGCACCTATAGAGAAACAAATAATTAGAGAACAAGTTCAAAAACTATTAGATGCAGGGGTAATTCGGGAGAGTACGTCTCCATTTGCAAGTTCTATCGTTCTTGTGAAAAAGAAGGATAATTCCGATAGGCTTTGTGTAGATTTTAGGGAGTTAAACTCAAAATACCATACCTAAACATTATCCTTTACCTCGAATCGAGGAACGTATGGATCGGCGATCAGGTGTCTCAGAGCCTAAATCAGCTACTAATGTTCGCCAATTTCTCGGTTTAGCCTCCTACTTTCGGAAATTTATTCCCGAGTTCACACGTGTAGTCGGTCCCCTATACCCTCTTACAGGGCATGCATATTACTTGGACAAATCATGATAAAATGACGGCGCAAAATTATAGGCATTCTCACGTCCGAACCGGTGCTAACTATATTTGACCCAGAGCTGTAAATATTAGCAGTCGTCAGAGTTGTAGAGTACTTTTGTCGTTATTTATATGGTAGGCGATTTCGAAAGCGTCGAAATCGAAGAAAGACCTAACATCTCGCGTTTACCGATGGTGGTCTTATCTACAAGGTTACTATTACGACATCATGTATCGTGAAGGAAGTAAAATGGAGCATGCTGACTACTTGTCTCGAAATCCACTGTCAGATTCTGCTGTTCCTGTCACTTCAGTAAATCCTTAGTCTAAAACTGTCAATTATGTTGAACTACATCAGGGCTGGCTATCAGTTGAAAAGAAATGCGACGCAGAAATTCAGGATCTCATCTCATCATAATAGCTTTTCCCGAAACAGTAGGTCAAGCATATGACGTTAGAGATCTTCTTCTTCTGTCTGTGCCATCTTCTATCGAAGGTCGGCGATCATTAAGGCGATCTGTACTTTTGACACAGCAGCGCGAAATAAAGCACGAGTGCTTTTGTTGAACCACTGGCGCAAGTTCTTCAGCCAAGATGTTCTCCTTCTACCTACAGCTCTCTTCCCCTGGATCTTGCCCTGTACGATCAAGTGCAGCAAATCGTACTTCGGGCTTCTCATGATATGCCCCAGACGTTAGAGATGGCGTACTCTATAGGAAGATTACTCGTAACAAAGCGATTTCATGGTTACCCGTAGTCTCTTATTTAGACACTAATTAATCATGTCCACAACGACATGCAACATTTAGGCAGGGACAAAACTCTAGACAAGTTATATAAAAAGTATTGGTTTCCCGATATGTCTAAATGTGTGCGAAAATTTATAGATTCATGTATCATTTGTAGGGCATCAAAAGGTCCGTGGGGTGCTTTACCTTTTCAGCTTCATTCGATTCCAAAAGTATTCGTGCCCTGGCACACGATTCACATAGATTTTTCGGGGAAGCTGAGTGGGAAGAGTGACCGAAAAGAGTATTGCTCGGTAATAATCGATGCCTTTACCAAATATATTTTGCTCGAACATACTATATAAAAAGCGGTGTGTCTTTTTGGAGCCCCGAAAAGAATCATCGCAGATCAGAGCCGTTGCTACATTAGCTCAGATTTTAAGAGCTTTTGTTAAGAGCATAAAATAGACCTCCATTTCATTACGACTAGTACGAGTAGGGCAAATGGCCAAGTTGAACGAGTGATGCGTACTCTTAAGAGCCTCCTTACTATCGTTTAATACGACCATAACAGAGCATGACGTGACGAATTAGGTAACATCCAACTAGCTCTCAATAGTTCTAAATATTCCGTTACCCAATGCTCACAGTCAGAACTGCTTGGAATTCGTTCCAATTATCTAGGGATGTCTAAGTTAAACGCCGATAATATAGATCATGAGATTCGCTTAGATTTAGATTCAATAAGAACTGATGCATCAGATAACATTTGCAAAGCTGTTGAATCTGACACCCTTCGGTCTAAGACTTAATATTTATTAAAAATTGTGAACGGAATAAAACAAAATTGGAAAGTAAGTTTCGAGGTCCATATGTAATAGTAGAAGTACTTCAGAATGATCGCTACGAACTTAAAAGCCTAGGTAATTCTCAGAGAACTTATAAATACTCTCACGAGCATTTGTGCGCAGTACCCCAGGGACATATCGGTTTGATCGAAATAGCTACTAGTCTTTTATATCGTGAAGAGGCCGAGACGGCGTCGGAAGATGAAGAAAGTATAACTAATTCAAATCATGACAATGATAACTCTGACACCTTGACCGTATGCTCTAACACTGTTTCCGCCGATTCGAGGACGCTCACAGCAGGCTCAGACACTCTCAGTGTATGCTCAGATCCTGAGACTTAGGAAATATTGCACGAAACTGAAATTCATACAGAATGGTACGATTCATAGTCGTAGGTAAGTGAACACGACCTGTGAGAATCTCTTTCCTGGTAAATAGTCAGACAAAAAATGTTGTCCGAGTCAGTATCAGATTGACTTGTTCTGTGCTTTTATTTTATGAGGCGAGTGTGGCAAGAGTCAGAGCCCTTTAAGTAGGCTGACTTGTTCTGTGCTTTTGTTTTATGAGGCGAGTGTCGCAATGGTCAGAGCCCTTTAAGTTGGCTGACTTGTTTTGTGCTTTTGTTTGATGCAAATGTCGTAATGGTCAGAGCCCTTTAAGTTGGCTGACTTGTTCTGGATGCTTTGCAGATTGTGGTAAGACGAATATTGTCGTCCGGGTCACATCCACCAAAGGATTGACCTGTCCAATAGTACAAATTGTGAACAGTTAACTTACGTACTGATAGTGACAAGGCGGTGTCATCGGGCTTAATTGTTCCGAGACGCTCGACTTAAGTCTTAAGTAGCGCAGAACACTGTGATGATTGTAATTGGTCGTTCATCAGGATGCCGAACGGAATAGGTACAACTTCATTGTTTCAGAGAATCGCCCGAGGACGGTCGAGTGTCAGTCCGGCCGTGACGGCGCATCCGTGAATGTCACACGTCAGGTTGATTTTAGCTGTCAAAGTCAACCTAGCGAAGCGTCATTGTTGATGGTCGTGAGGGCGGCCATCTTAACACAGTGTTGTTTGAGACGGCGTCCGCGCACCACGCTTGTGACGAATCGCTTTGAATCTCTCCAATAGTTAAATATAGCGCTTAATTAAGTTGGTGCCGCATTGATTAGACTGTACATTATTCATTTAGTTGTTGTATTTCGATTACTTAACCCTGTGTCGATTAAACAACTGTGATTGTGACAAAGACCTCTGATTTTCATGCTCACGCCCATCTGCCGACATACCCGCTTTTCTACCTGCACAAGATGAGTTCTGATGAAGGCCCTCCTGCCCCTTCAAATATAAAAAAAAAAAAATTATATATATAAATTTCCTAAAGTATACAAATATACTTGTTTCTCAATTCCAAGTATAATACGCATATCGCAAGACCCTTAACCGGCTTAGTAAAAGGAGGTCACAACGATTTAGCGAAGCGTAGATAGCAAAAAAACGCGGTATCTGTTAATTTTTTCTCAAATAATAATTCGTCTACGGTCAAACCAGGTTTGGGTTATGGTAAAACCACAATAAAGTTGGTATAAAGAAGTTAATATTTTAACCACTCGTTTGGGAAAGTCAATTTTCGCTAAAACTGGGGAGTTGGTTCGGAATCACTACTGTGTTGGAGTGTCTTTTGAAAAACTTTTTATTCAATAAATTTTGATAATCTTTTTATTCAATATATTCGTATTTGCCCACCTCTCACTCCCACCACTGTAACTCCTGTGTAACCAGGATCCACAGCGGCGACCAACGTAATGACTTTGAGCAGTGAAGCCCAGGAACCCGAGGGAAAGCTAACTTGTCTTGAACCCCGCAACGAATTTAATCAGAAGATGATAGAAGGAGTAGGAAAACATGAGTTTCGACTTCCCTTCTCGCAAAGCGGGAGACAATAATATAAATATTTTGTCTTAACTTCAATACCTCCGAATTGGGGTCGCGTGGTGAACTATACCCGATCCCTCTACTGAGGAGTCTTGAGCCCAGCAGTGGACAGTTATGGGTGGTTAGTATGTCTTCTGTGGGATGTCAGTGGTTTCAGACCAAAGGCGATCTCCTTGCGGGCGAGGTAGTGTATGCCCGGTCAGGCCGAATTCAGGATCTCGCGCGCTATTGGTCGCCACACTTCTGTATAAATAATTATTCTGTAATTACTGTCTGGTTTAGTTGTCTGGTTTAGTAATACCTTGGCCCGGAAAAGTGATTGTAAACCTTGGTTTCTTTGATTCCCTTTTATAAGTAAATTACAGGGTTATTTATTAACGATGGTAAATATTGAAGGAGAGTAATGAGTACTCTGATCTAATACGGAATCAATACATAGTATAAAACAAAGTCGCTTTCGCTGTATGTCTGTATGTATGCTTAGATCTTTAAAACTACGCAACGGATTTTGATGCGGTTTTTTTTAATAGATAGAGTGATTCTTAAAGAAGGTTTGTATGTATAATAAATGCATAATATAGTAGAGAAACACTGATAAATTTAAAGGTTTCTAATGTGATGTCGTAAATAAGCACGTTTTTTTGCGCTTATATTGCAAACGCTGGCTGAACCCTACGAGATAGACCAAAATAATGTACTACAGTATTGTTCACCTTAAAAAGTTCAACAAAAAAGTCCGCGATGGTATATGTCTATCTCTTAGGGATAACCCAGCATAACCGTTTTTATTCTTTACTAAAAAATGGTTATTTACGAAGTGATTTTAAACAATACAGCATTAATCCTTAT
Source organism: Trilocha varians (assembly GCA_030269945.2). NCBI lineage: Eukaryota > Metazoa > Arthropoda > Insecta > Lepidoptera > Bombycidae > Trilocha > Trilocha varians. The sequence goes on along the minus strand of AP028278.1, from coordinate 11,990,623 downwards.
CCAATTAAGTACCTTAAATAAATTGTGCATTTATTATAAATCAATATGCTTTTTACAGCATGTAATTTAAGTGAATATTACCGAAGATATTACAAATTTAAAATGCAGGGTCGTAGTTGTTTGCGCCCAGCGGCGCGTGCCTATATAGGCTACAATTTTTGAACCCCTTTGTAACGCAGACGAAGTTGCGCGAGTCATCTAGTATCTAATAAAAAAAGAGGTAAAATTACTTGAAAATATTGTAAATATTTTTGAACAATATTGTCGACTAACTACCTCAAATGATCTCGCGCATTTCTTTTTACAAAAAAAACTTGAGAGGTGTCAAGGGACACCCGGATGGAACGAAGTTCCTTTCGATTAATTAGTGAGGGAATTGTAATAAAATTTTATTTTTTTATTTAAAAACTTAAATAAAATATTTTGATCACAGCGCCATCTAGCATTAATCATATAAAACAAAATAAGGAATTATTTTATAAAATATTTTAATCACAGCGCCATCTACCGATAATCACCTACAACAAAAAAAGTGTCGTGACAACTTTTTCATAAGAATTTTTGTCTAGCCCCCTTTCGATAACGCGCGATAAGGAACGAAGTTCCAAAAACTTCTAACATTATCACTATATCTCTGCTATATGTAATGTATGAGTTTTGAGTCCATATTAATTTGAGAATATATAGCCTATAGCCTTCCTCGATAAATGGACTATCCAACACAGTAAGAATTTTTCAAATCGAGTGGTTCCTGAGATTAGAGCGCACCAACACACTTTTATATACTTGATCTAGTAAATCTATACTAATATTATAAAGAGTAAAACTTTGTTTGAAATGAACATGATTTTTTTTTTTTTAAGTCAGCATGCAAAGTACCAAACTAAAAAATGAACCTTACTAGCTACTTAATATTACTTATAACAAATCTAATCTAATGGAGTACCTACGTCACCAAATTATCATGCTAACCATTGAAACACAAAAGCTGATTAACTATGATGCTCACACTAGGGCAGGCCTGTATCGTGAGCACCGCGTACAATTTCCATTAGTTTTAGCTCCGATTCATGTTGTAACGTGACAGACAGACAGTTTGTTTGTAATGAAGTACTGGATCGTTTTTAAAAATTCTTTCACCATACGAAAACTACATTATTCACGAGTAACATATACATAACATAACATAACAACTGACAATGAATGCCACAAAGCTGTGTGCGACAGAGAAAGCGCTCTATAAATCCGAAGTTATAAAATGCTCTCATTTTAAAAGTCGAAGTGCATTTATTCTTGCCCTCAACTATAGGTTAGATTTTATTTTGGAAAAAAATAGAGATCAGCACTAAACCTTTAATAATGTAAGCCAAGATGTGAAAAAATACCCAAAAACTTTCTCACATCACGGCGTTGCGGGTTTGTAGGTCTTATTGACCTCTGATAGTACCTACTTCTAGAACCCCTTTTTGACGCAGACGAAGTTGCGAGGTTCCGCTATATTTTATGTTTGTTTGTTGCACTTTGTGTGTGTTCTATTGTGCAATGTTATCACTAATAGCGATCTCTGCCAGGTAACCTTGACAACTTAACAGATAATACAAACAACGGTGTTGTGATTATTTTCTTCTCACAATAATTCACACTTTATACTGGCTAAATTTCAACAGAGAGGAATGATATTACGAGTTAATTATAGTCAGAAAGATGACCTTTCAAACAAAAAAACATTCATCGAAATCGGTTCATTGAAACGAAAGATATCATAAGGAAAGCACGCACGACAAATCGTGAAATGTTGTTCCCAAAAAACTTGTCCTTTTGGGAAGTCGGCTATTTTTTCTTTTTTTTTGAGTTGGAGGAAATCGGATTTGTGGGAGTTGAACCGCACTAAAACCTCCAACCGATCACACTCAGACCTGAAAACCTGGTAAATTCACTGCTTCTTTTGTGATATGAAAAATACTATACCTCCTTTTGTGGCATGGTCTAAAACATGCCTAGAATGTCGTGGCTTATTATTACAAGCTTTATAATAACTTGCACTGGATGTAACCATGTACCTATGTGCACAATTGTGTAAGTTCGGGTGAAATCTTGCGAGCTAAATTTGACCACCGACGACTGCCGGTTCGACGTCCGGGGGTGACGGGGCATTACGTGAGCGACAATCGCGAACACGTCCTGTCACCCCTACCAGCCTCGTGCCGGGTTCTGCCCCGGCCGGGGATCGGACGTCGAGCGTGAGCGGCGGGAGGCTTTTAAGCTAAATTTGACAAACTTCCCGGTTTCCGATTGAGATAAAACTTTGCATGCATATTATTATGTAGGTATATCGCGTGACAATACAATAATATGGTACCATGGAGCTGATCTGATGATAGAATCAGAAGTCATAGGAACTCTTGTAGGTACTAAATAAGATAGACTCATCGTGAGCTCGTTTTACTTGTATTAGCTAGCACTCTACTGATACATGATATACAGGATCTTAAATTTGAAAAAGTTTTCTTTAAAATAAATTATTTAAGCACTAAGATAAGTAAATTGGGTTTTAAGTGAGCGTCAAATATCTTCTATCTTCAAGATAATTTCATGTGTAATGCGCTTACTCATTACAAAACAATGCAGGTTAATCATTATATTTTTCTCGTATTTGCTATGTTTATTAATAGTTACTGTTGACCTTTGTTTCTTCGTCTGCGTCACAAAAGAAAGAGTAGAATTTCTGAGAATTTCACCGTTTTTGCGATTTTTATTAAGATTTAGTTTACTGTGAACAAGATTTCGGTAAATATATTTTGTTTGTATGAACCGATTTTGATAATTATTATTTTGTTTGAAAGGTAATTTAACCTTTATCCTGTATTAATATGATTAAGATCTGATGAATAGTTTTTAAGTTATTCTTGAAAAGGTGAGTCATTAAAATTTTGGTAAAATTTTTACTATAAATTTCGTTAATTATTAAACGCAAATATGTAACTTTAAGTCACATAATATCCTGTTTTTAAAAAACTTGTCACATCAAGGAAACTTGTTCTGAGAACTAGATTAACTTCCGTCTCTTGCGAAAACCTTGTGTAAGAGAAGGACAAAACTAATTATATCTTTTAAGATAATAATAACACTATAACTTGAAACAGCATAACTTGTACTTAACTTTAAAACAATTAATTTAAAGAACATTTTAAATACAAGCTTTTAAGATCCTGGATATCATGTAGCAGTAGAGTGCTAGCTAATACAAGTAAAACGAGTAAAAAACACGACGGGTCTATCTTGGGGTCCGCGCGACGGGAAAGAGTGCCGTGGGCATAACGCGTCGCGCCGTCCCTCATAACCCCGTGCTGGGTTCTGGCCTCAGCCGGGGTTCGGACGCTGAGTGTGAGCGGTTGGAGGTTTTAGTGCGGTTCAACTACCACATACCCGGTGATTTCTTCCAACTAAAAAAAAAAAAAACACTTAGTAGTTAGTTACATCCAGTACAAGTTAAGAGCTTTTAAATAAAACTAACACAGTTTTAACATACTATAACATATAACATATGTCCCTGCCAACTCCAATACCGAGTACAACATATCTATATAAATATTATGACAGAAACGTCAAATAATATCGATATTTGTACAACATTTCGTGGTAAGTCATCGTTTGAAACAAAATGGCCGACTGTTTTCATAATACCGTTTGTTTTGAAATCTTATGTGCTGTTGTGTTGGCACCGTTGTCTGTGTTTTGTCATATGAATTTTCGCATTCGTATTGGCATAAATTTATTTTAAATAGAAAGAAAGAAAGAAAATAAATTTATTAAACACACATAACATACTTAAAACACAAGATAAATAGCAAAATAAAATTAACATAGTTTGTGTGTCCAAAAGGAATCTGCCTCAGCATATTGCTGCGATTAGTACAGCGTTGGTTTTCAGGCAGAGCCTCAGAACGAAGGTACACACATAATTACTAAACAATAAAACAAAGAAACAACAATGAAATAAAATAATAAGAAAAAAATAAGAATAAAATAAAAGACAAAAGAATTAAACCTGCACATGACATTAATACTAAAAATAAAACTTTAAATACAAGCTTTTAAGATCCTGGATATCATGTAGCAGAGTGCTAGCCAAGACAAGTAAAATGAGCCCAAACATGACCTTCCGACTTCATCATCAGATCACCGCCATTTTGCCATATTATTGCATTGTCACGCGATATACATCTGCGTGCAAAATTTCAGCTCAATCGGCAAGTTTGTCAAATTTAGCTTGCAACAATCCTCCCGGACTTACATAGTTACATCCAGTGCAAGTTAATATAAAGCTTGTAAATAAATCATGAGAAAGTTAAAAAGTTAAAAATAAAGTTGCGTGAATGTGGAGGGAATCTGTTCGAGCCATAAGAAAGGTCTCCTGCCCTTTAGATGAGCCCAAACTCCATGAGTCTACGACCTTTCGTTCTCAATATAATTTGCAAAAAAATAACCAAAATTCGACATTCCGCATGCGCAACATCCCCAGTCCTAACATCGGTTATCTACATCACTTACACTATTACTAAACGGGTTCTTACCACGATTATTTTTAATTGAGAGGTCCCGATATTTCAGCACTGTTTAAAGCGCCATGTTTCAAGTGTGGTATGTCGAAATGTGAGTTCGAGTTCCAGTGGTACCGGTCTTCCCGTGATCATGGCGCTTGCAACAACAACGAAATATCGAGACAACTCAATTTATTAAATATCGTGGTAAAAACCCGTTGAAAATGCATGAAAGTATTATAGAAAACCGCGAGTATCTGAATAAGTTTATAAAAAAATACAGACGAATTGAGTGCCTTCTCCTTTTATTAATTTATTTATTTATTTGTTCACCAACAAGACTTAGTTTACACTAAAAATGTTTTACAGAAAACACTTTAACATACACCATGATAATAAAAATAAATAAAATAATAATATAATAATATAATAATAATAATATGTCACCTTCTCAGAATGGATGTAAGGTAGGATCCCGAGGTACTAAGGATTTGCTCCTCATAGACATGGCCATTACGCAACAAGTTCGTCGAGGCAGAAAGGGAGTACACATGGCTTGGATAGACTATAAGAAAGCGTACGATTCGGTGCCCCATTCATGGCTAATGAGAGTTTTAGAGCTTTATAAAGTACATTCCACGCTACGCTCCTTTCTTAGTTCATGCATGGGTCAGTGGTCTACGTTTCTTCGTCAACCAGGACATGTTGGCTTTCCGGCCTCCCCGAGCTTGATAAGGATAAAGCGGGGTATCTTCCAGGGTGACAGTCTGAGTCCTTTGTGGTTCTGTCTGGCGCTTAATCCTCTAAGTACATTACTTGGAGATTCAACGCTAGGCTACCGACTCAAGAGAGGGGGTGAGCCCATTTCACATCTCTTGTACATGGATGATCTCAAATTATTTGCTACTAAAAAACCAGACTTAATATCTTTACTCAAAATAACCGACAATTTTAGTAAAGCTATTGGAATGGAGTTTGGAGTAGATAAATGTGCGGTCATAGATATACAGAGAGGTAAAGTTGTAAACTCGGAGAGTTTGCAACTTAGCCAGAGTGAGGTGCTTAGATCTCTGTCTGAGTCGGAAACCTACAAATACCTTGGAATGTTCGAAGCTTTGAGTATCGTCGATGCAGATATGAAACAATCGGTGAGGGATCGGTTCTTCGGCCGCCTGATAAAGGTTTTGAAAAGCCTCTTGTCTGGCGGAAACAAAATCCGAGCCTTCAATGGTTGGGTCATGCCTGTACTGACGTACTCCTTTGGCATTCTAAAGTGGACGCAATCAGAACTGGATGCCCTGGATAGAAAAGTTCGGCGACTGCTGACGGCATACAGGATGCACCATCCACGCTCATCTGTTATGAGGCTGTATATACCTCGGAAGTGTGGGGGTCGTGGCATGTTAAATGCCAAGGATCTGCACAACCGAGAGATATACAACCTTCGGGAATATTTCCTAAAGGTGAATGTGGGTATGTACCGTGATGTAGCAGCAGTCGATAAAGGACTCACTCCGCTATCCTTAGCGAACGGGAATTGGCGAGCGCCGAAGGTGATGAGTGTGGCGGATCGCACGGACGTATGGAAGAGCAAGGAACTACACGGTCGATTCTACCGGGCCCTTACGGGTCCCGATGTAGATCAGTTAGCCTCCGTGGCCTGGCTACGATACAGTAACCTCTTCGGAGAGACTGAAGGTTTTGTCTTAGCAATTATGGACGAAGTTATCATGACGAACAACTACCGTAAATATATTCTAAAGGATGGGACGGTCGACATTTGTCGGGCATGTCACCGTCCGGTAGAGTCTATTAGACATATCGTTTCCGGTTGTTCCCGTCTTGCTAACGGCGAGTACTTGCACAGGCATAACCAAGTAGCTAAGATCATTCATCAGCAACTTGCTCTGAAATACGACCTTGTTGAAGCCGCCGTACCTTATTACCAGTATTGGCCTCAGCCGGTTCTCGATAATGGTCATATAACTCTCTACTGGGACCGATCTATTATCACTGACAGGACTATTGCTGCCAATAAGCCTGACATAGTGATAATAGATCGGGATGCGCATCGGGCGGTGCTGATCGATGTCACCATTCCACATGACGAGAACCTTGTGAAGGCAGAAAAAGAAAAACTGCTAAAATATTTGGACCTGGCCCACGAGGTGACCGACATGTGGCGTGTTGAATCGACCATCATTGTTCCGATCGTTGTATCTGTGCACGGTCTAATAGCGAAAAGCTTCGACCGACATCTAGAGAAGCTTTCGCTCCCCGGCTGGGTAAAGGGCTTGATTCAGAAGGCGGTCGTTCTTGACACGGCGCGTATTGTGAGGAGGTTCCTCTCTCTTGAGCCCTGACCACTGATGGCTTGGGTCGTAGACCTCGTCTTCAGTGGGTCTCTGTTTTTTATATTGTATTTTTAAATTTATTTCCTTTGTTAATTTTTTTAAAAATATAATGTAAAAAATAAGTGTAAATAAATATATGACAAAAAAATAAAATAAAAATAGCCTTTATTACTGGGTATTATTATTTACATAAAATTCGTCAACACAAAATATCGCGCATCTCAGTGTGCCTTTCGGCATAGGCCTCCTCCAGCTCTTTCCACTGCTTTCTGTCGTCGGTTACTCTCCGCCAGTATGGTCCCGCTGTCTTCTTTATATCGTCCTGCCATCTTCAAGGAGGTCGACCTCTGCTTCTCGTAGAGTCCCTAGGATACCAGTTTGTTACCTCTTTGCTCCACTTTTCTTCCCTGGAACGCATCGTATGCCCAGTCCATCTCCACTTGAGGATGTCTATTCTTTCTAGGATATCGGTGACTCGTGTTCTCGTTCTTATGTCTGTAATTTGAACCCTATCGCTTTTTCCCAACCCGAGCATGCTCCTTTCCATTGTATGTTGACATGTTGCTAACTTTAACCTTTGACACCATGATAATGCAGTATAAATTTTTGGAAGTCGGTCGAAAATTGACGAACACAGACGATATTAAATCGACAATTAAATCCATCGCATTTGGCGCCATTTTCTGACGTAAAACAAAGATGGCGGGTCTTGTTATTTTGATCACGTTTTCTTTCTATCATGGCGTCACGATTGCCGGTTCCAATGCTACATATGCATGTACCATTTGCATAACTATCTTCGATGGATCCTCATTCGTATTTAATTTAGTTTCTCAATGGTAACACTGGATTGGTATAAATATTTCTAAGGAGGTTGTACAAAACTGTACTACAGTGATTAGTTTCCAAGAATAACACGAAAACTACCAGTCAAATCTTTATCAAATTTATATGAGGTTATGTCCAAAATAACTGCTTTCTAACAAAAAAATAATCATCGAAATCGGTTATTCTAGAAATGAAATTAACACGAGTATAAAACGCAATGAAAGACCCAACGCGGGCCGCGCAAATAATGTCGCAACAACATTGCGAGTACTGTTTGAACTCCTTTGTGACGCAGACGAATTTGTGGGGGTCAAAAAGTTTTTAAATATATGTTTTTCTGTTTCCAGGGTTTGTGCTGGCTTCGGCAGTAGTGTTATTACTACTAGGCATCGTCATAGCAATTTTCTTCGGCACCTGGGTCAGATTATTTATAGATCATGTGAGTACCTTTATTTACACTAAGTACTAAAATAATACTTTTATTACAAAAATGAAAACGACCGACTTCCATTGAAATCTTTGTCGTTAAATATTCACATTTTTAAACACATATCCAAAAGTACTTGTTTGATCTTAAAATTAAATGGTATACCTTCCATCACGGGGGCGGCGCGACAGGAAAGAGTGCCGAGAGCGTAACGCGTCGCGTCGTCCCTCAAAACACCCTGATCTATTATCACTGACAGGACTATTGTTGCCAATAAGCCTGACATAGTGATAATAGATCGGGACGCGCATCGGGCGGTGCTGATCGATGTCACCATTCCACATGACGAGAACCTTGTGAAGGCAGAAAAAGAAAAACTTCTAAAATATTTGGACCTGGCCCACGAGGTGACCGACATGTGGCGTGTTGAATCGAACATCATTGTTCCGATCGTTGTATCTGTGCACGGTCTAATAGCGAAAAGCTTCGACCGTCATCTAGAGAAGCTTTCGCTCCCCGGCTGGGTAAAGGGCCTGGATTCAGAAGGCGGTCGTTCTTGACACGACGCGTATTGTGAGGAGGTTCCTCTTTCTTGAGCCCTGACTCGAATAGGCTCCGAAACTACTGCACCGATTTGAAAAAATCTTTCGCCGTTGGAAAGATACATTAACCCTGAGTGACAAATATAGTCAATATTTTAGTAAAAAAAAATAGAAATCTACACTAAAACTTAATGTAAACCAAGGTGTAAAAAAATACCCACTAACTTTCTTACATCGCATGCGCTGCGAAAACTATTGATTATAGAACAAAATGATGTACTACGGGTTTGTAGGTCTTATTAAAATCTAACAGTGCCGCCTTTTTGACGCAGACGAAGTTGCACAGATCTACTGATCTATACTAATATTATAAAGCTGCAGTTTGTTTGTTTGAACGCACGAACTCAGGAACTACTAGTCTGATTGCAAAATGTTTTACTGTTGGAAAGTCCATTTATCGAGGAAGGTTATAGGCTATATTTTATTTTCAAAAAAATTTGGGATCCGCATGAAAATATCAAATACTAGCTTTTGCCCGCGACTTCGTTCGCGTGGACTTCAGGTTCGTCCCGTCTAGCCCGTCTAGTTCGCGACGTCTATAATATAGTACTACTAGCTGACTCGCGCAACTTCGTCTGCGCCGAAAAAAAAAATTAGGGGTGGACTACCCCTAACATTTAGGGGATGAAAAATAGATGTTGGCCGATTCTCATAGGTACCGGATAAGCACAAAAAATGTCATCAAAATCGGTCGAGCCATTTCGGAGGAGTTCAAGTTCGAACACCGTGACACGACAATTTTATATATTAGATTATACCGCAATTTTTTTTTTATGACCTTAGAAACCTCAAAAATTGTAGCCTATGTGTTATTCTGATGTATAAACTATATTGTGGTAAAGTTTCATTCAAATCCATTCAGTAGTTTTTACGTGAAAGAGTAACAAACATACATCAGTGGCTGCCTTTTTGACGCAGACGAAGTTGCGAGGGTCAGCTAGTGTACTATAATTACAGTATGCCTACAGTAAGTTTAGAACGAACAGTCATATACAGCTGATTGCAAAATCACGGCGTCTACCTTGACACAGTTTCGTTGTCTTCAATACTCGTGGTTTGAAACACGTTAGACACATAATTGTTTCAAATAATCTTAAAAGATAACTGGACTATTAAGTGCTAAAATTAGACTGTATTTTGTAAGCTTTATATTATTTTGCGATTGTTCAACTGATCAAAACAAGTATGAACAGACAGCCCATCACATCCTCTGGGAGTGCAATCTATGGCATACGGAACGCGTCACTATGTTAAACTCCTTACACGTTGAGTCTAAAGTCGTTTATTACACAGATCTTTTAGGATCTAGCGCCAATTTCCGTGCATTCAAACGTTTTTGCCATAACTACTATTGGCATCCTAAATAATACAACAGCTCACCGCATAGGTCCAATCAATTTAATAAAATCAATGGCCGTGGTGCTTTTCTCAATTCTGGCGTAATGCTTTTTCAATCTTATTTTATTGTCTCCCGCTTTGCGAAAAGGCAAGTCGAAACTCATATTTTTTTCCCTATCCTTCTGTCATCTTCTGATTAAATTTGTTGCGAGGTCCAAGACAAGTTAGCTTTCCATCGGGTTTTCCTGGGCTTCACTGCTCAGAGTCATTACGATGGTCGCCGCTGTGGATCCTAGCTACACAGGAGTTACAGTGGTGGGAGTGAGAGGTGGGCCAATAAGCTTTATATTGACTTGCACTGGATGTAACTATGTAAATTCGGGTGGAATCTTGCAAGTTAAATTTGACAAACTGCCCGGTTTCCGATTGAGCTGATATTCGTGACAATGTAATAATATGACAAAATGGCCTAATGCGGATTGGGGACGTCACATATCTTCAAAGGATTTTTAGAACCCTTTTTCGATATGCAGGTATCCTCACGATGTTTTCCTTAACCGTTTTTAGCCAGTGGTGTTGTGAAAAATTGCACATAAATCTTTTTCACATTTAGATTTAGAGGTACAAGCCGGCTGGATTTGACCCCGCGACCTCCAGTTCGGAAGGACGCGCTTCGACCACTCGGCCACCACGACTTTTCAACTTTATAATATTAAAATAATAAATCAAATATATTTAAGCAATAAGTATAGATTAATGTTTTAATGTACCTATTACCTAAATTATTTATTTGTACATAACTGCAAAGGTTACAATGTATGTTGTTTTTATTAACGTTGAGAATTTTGAAAGCGCATCCTCATTTAATCAAGCGAATCGAACCTTGGACTGAAGAACACGCATAAAATGCAACTAAGTTAACGAATAACGAATATTACATACAGGGTGTGCATATATTATATATATTAAAGATTAAAAAAGATTAAAAATTGTTATTCAGCCAAAAAATAAGCCAATATACAATTAACCATTAGATCTCCACACATAGTAGTTTATTTTAAAGAAAACTTTTTAATACAAGCTTTTAAGATCCTGGATATCATGTACTAAAACCTCCCGCCAATCGCGCTCGACATCCGATTAGTAGGGGTGACAGGACGCGTTCGCGATTGTCGCTCACGTATCGCCCCGTTGTAGCAAAATGCAAGCTAATACAAGTAAAACGAGCACAAACACGACGAGTTTATCTTGTTTAGCACAGCAGTTCCTATGACTTCCGAATCCATCAGATCAGCGCCATTTTATCATATTATTGCATTGTCACGCGTGCAAAATGTCAACTCAATCGGAAACCTACACCAAATTCAAAAATTGGTGCCGGTCGTTTTCATTTATGTAACAATTTCACTCCTTAATGAGACACAGACGAAGTTGCGCGGGCCCACTAGTGCCTCATAAATATATATAAAATCCATCGTTTTGTCCGTCTGTCTTGGCTAATACTTGTTTTATATTTGTGGTTATGTCGAAAAAAACTGAAGGTCGGCTTTGCAAAATGATCGCTTAACGTTGCTCAATTGGTTCTTAATTTATGCTCACTTTCATGGTATTGCGGCTATTTGCAGATGTATATCACTTTTATGTTATACTAGCAGGCTTACGCAACTTCGTCTGCGTCACTCTCAACTGATTGTCAATTATAAAAAAAATTCTCGCCGTAAAAACCATCCTTGAACTTGATCGAAAACTTTAAAAAATCGTCGAATTCTAAAATAGATGTAACCTAAATTACTCCTTATTAGATAAGCTATCGGCCTGTGAAAGTCCCGTACAAATCGGTCTAGCCGTTCCAGAGATTAGCTGGAACAAACAGATAGACAGATAAAATAAAAAAAAATTACAGGGTGGATCTGTAACTTTGGACAATCTCACGTGTGAATGACCTGTTGAAATAAAACTTAGAACCACTTTTATTTTAGGAATTGGATAAAAAGTTTTTTCATCATAGTATGGAAGTCCGCAACTATAGTCGTACGTTTTCCATACAATGTCAGAAAAAAAAGTTTAACCGATCCAAAAAATAAAAATGGTGCTATGTTGTATTTCGACAGGTCATTCACCCCACGTCAGATTGTCCAAAGTTACAGATCCACCCTGTATATGTTTCACATCAACAAACTTATTCTATTATCATTCACAGGAGCTGGTCCTCCGGCCCGGTTCCATGACCTTCGAGTGGTGGGCTCGACCACCAGTGCGACCCTTCGTCAAGGTCTACGTGTATAACGTGACGAACGCAGACGAGTTCCTGAATAATGGATCCAAGCCGATACTTGACGAGCTGGGACCTTATGTTTACTCGTAAGTAGCTTAGTAATAGGGGCTGGTATGGGACCAGGGTTTGATCAAAGAGTGACCATTAATTGGTGTAAGGTGTGCTGATGATATGACTGTGTATTAGTGCAAAGTTTGATGGAGAAGTTGGCTACAGCTTGGACCAAAGATTGTCTAATAATTGGCCATAATACTACAATATTTGCCCTATAAATTACCACTAGATTTATCTCCAAATATGGCCACATATTTGGTGTGGTCTTATGACTCGAAGCCCATACTTGATGATGATGATGAGCTTAGACCTTATGTTTACTCGTAAGCTTAGCAATAGAGGCTGGTATTGGACAGGTGTTGGTGCAATGTTTGTACGAGATTTAGGCTGTTCTATTGGACCAAAGATTGTCTAGTAAATTACTTCAGAAATCGACAATAGATCTGGCCACAAGTCAACGAATAGTAAGTTGGGGTGTTGGCCAAAGCATAGCATGTTGGCTAGTTATAGTAAGAGGCTCTAGTGAAATAATAGAAGTAATTATTTTATAAAAGACTAGTTGGTAATATGGTGAAAGGATATTCATGTTTTCCTGCAAGATTTGTCATAAAATTGGGTCCAATATTATCGGATGAAATGTGAACTAGTTCAGCTGAGATGATTGGTAGTTAAATGTGTAAAGTATGCTGAGAAAATTAGTATTTAATAGTTCAATATACCTATTATTATGTTAGTGCGTGGATCAAGGTTCATCGAAAATTACTACAAAATTGTTAACTACAAGATATGGCCACATCTAGTCATTTATTAGTGTAAGGTTTGTTATAACCATACCAACATACTATATAAGTCTATACTATTTTCTATCGTATATGTTAAAAAGTGAGTTGAGGTCCACATAATGTAGTTACTAAAAAACAAGAAAGATCACTTGATCTTTTCAGATTCTAGATCATTCTTTTCCTGCTATATTTGTTTTAAACACACCAATTAAACTGTTAAAAATCAATTAGTAAAACATTTCTCAATCAATTTTAGATAACTCTTTAATCTATTTTAAAATGCTTAATTAATAATTGTTTTTTTAATTAAGAATGCGTAGGAATACCTCACACAAGATTAGAAGAAGACATATCTACCACAGATTAAGAAATTGTACTGGCTGTAAAACAAAGTCGCTTCGCGCTGTCTGTCTCTATGTTTTTTTTAATTGCCATGTAGGCAGACGAGCCAACGGGCCACCTGATCGTAAGTGGTTACCGTCGCTCATGAACCTCTGCAATGTCAGGAGACACTGAGGGATCGCTACCTACGACATAACTACGACCCTCCTCAAGCCTCGTTTGAAGAAGGACAAATCATAGCGCTCTGGGAATACCAAAGCTCATTTCATAGCATAAATCTAATGAATACCAAAATCTTTAAAACTACGCAACGGATTGTGATGCGGTTGTAATAGATGTCGTGATTCAAGAAGAAGGTTTATGTGTATAATACATGCATGATATAGTAGAGAAACACTCATCATTAAATGAGGTTCTTGATGTGATATCGTAAAAATTTGACGCTGGTTTCCGATTGACCTAAAATTTTGCATGTCTATCATATCGTGTGACAATACAATAATAATATGGTGCCATGGAGCTGATCTGATGATAGATTTGGAAGGTGGTCATAGGAACTCCTGTACTAAATAAGATAGACCCGTCGTGTTTGGGCTTGTTTTACTTGTATTAGCTAGCACTCTATTGAAGTCTACTGCTATGTCATATGAACCGATTCTGATGACTCTTTTAGTAGCCACAGGAACTACTGTACTAAACAAGATAAAGTTATGTTTCTAGACTCATTTTACTTAGCTAACTTTACTGCTACATGATATCCAAAATCTTAAAAGCTTTTATTTAAGAAGTTTTATCTTTAGACTTTCACTATAGTAAAATTCACCCCCTTTTTTCCAGAGAAGAGTGGGAGAAAGTGAATATAACAGACAATGAAAACGGGACCCTCTCGTTTCACTACAAGAGGACGTATACCTTCCAACCGGAGATGAGCAGTGGGATGGATGATGATGCAGTGGTCGTGCCTAATATACCTATGCTGGTAAGTGTTCTAAATTTCTTTCGCTATACCTTTTAGATGTGTTCGAGGCAATGTATGTTTCGTATATTTGTTCCTCCTCTTACTTTCACCACTGTAACTCCTGTGTAGCCAGGATCCACAGCGGTGACCATCGCTCCATAAGTGTCACCGTCGCTCATGAACCTCTGCAATGTCAGGGGATTTTGAAGAAGGACAAGTCATAGCGCTTGTTTTACAAGTTTTTAACTTGCACTGGACGTAACTATGTAAGTTCGGGTGGAATCTTGTAATCTAAATTTGACAAACTTCCCGGTTTCCGATTGAGCTGACATTTTGCACGCAGATGTATATCGCGTGACAATGCAATAATATGACAAAATGGCGCTGATCTGATGATGGATTCGGAAGGTATAGGATCTTTTGTGCTAAACAAGATAGACCCGTCGTGTTTGGGCTCGTTTTACTTGCAATGATATCCAGAATCTTAAATTGTATTTAAAAAGTTTTCTTTAAAATAAATCGTTTAACTATTTTCCCGTAGTTTTACGTCGTAAAGTTTTTTTATCACGTATATATGCTCGTATACTAAAACACAATGTTTTGGAGAAATTGTACTGTTTCGCTCTGATTACGTTCGTGTGCAGTCGAAGATATTTCACGCTTGGATGTGTATGCGATATATACTGGTAGGATTAGAATATATGTAGTTTAGCACCTTTGAATATGTGTCTTCGTTCGTGACGTGGAATTGGGCTTCAGCTGAAAATCAGCGCTTCAGTTTTATGTAGCTGCAGCATTTAGCTGAGCTGGTCGCCCATTCAGCACTGATCTTGCACACACTTAATCCATCTGTTTTAGTTTAATTAAAAATACAATATAATAGTTTAATTTATTATTATTATTGTTTTGCTTTGTTTTTTCCTTTTATTAGCATATCGTTTTAAATTTTTACTTTGTTTATTTTTAAATATAGTAGTCGATTTTATATTCTTACTAGCTGACTCGCGCAACTTCGTCTGCGCCGAAAAAATAAGAAAAAAATTTAGGGGGATGAAAAATAGATGTTGGCCGATTCTCATAGATACCGGATAAGCACAAAAAATTTCAACAAAATCGGTCAAGCCGTTTCGGAGGAGTTCAAGTTCGAACACCGTGACACGAGAATTTTATATATTAGAAGATATTCAGTGTGTAAGCTTTTAAGTGCTCAATAAATGTATTTTCTTTCTTTCTTAAAAGCTTGTATTTACTTTGTTTTCTTTAAAATTAATCAAATATTTTATTATGAACTAAACCAAGATATTGACAAAGTCATGAAAGCGTCAAAAGAAAGCAATGAGACATCATGGTTTCACATATCGTACGACACACATGACCAGCGTATTAAACGATCACCGTCCGCGAGTAATTGCGATGGTGACCGTTCACTGTGAACTTGCTGTGGTGTATTGATTTGATGAATGTAACCTAACTTGGGCTTGATAAGTCAATGATATTAGAGGAAGTTTGAAGGTAGAAACTATGTAAGTTTGGGTGGAATCTTGCGAGTTGAATTAGACAAACTTCTTGGTATTTGAATGAGCTGAAATTTTGCACGCAGATGTATAACGCGTGACAATTCAATAATATGACATATGGCGCTGATCTGATGATGGATTCGGTAGTCATAGGAACTCCTGTACTAAACAATATAGACTCATCGTGTTTGTGCTCGTTTTACTTGTATTAGCTATCACTCTACTGCTAGGTACATGATATCCCGTGTCTTAAAAAGTTTTTTGTTGCAAAGTGCTATATATGTAAAGGCTGACATAACATATGTTTGTCTGTCCGTTTGTGACGCATCGTCTTCACTAGCTTTCACTCGCGACGTATACCATACACGACCTCCGGGTAGGTACTATAGTGAACAAAAATCAAGTAAGATGAAATAAAAGTAAAAAAACTATGAAATATAAGCTTTTAAGATCCTGGATATCATGTATCAGTAGAGTGCTAGCTAATACAAGCAAAAAGAGCCCAAACACGACGGGTCCATCTTGTTTAGTACAAGAGTTCCTATGACCACCTTCCGCATCCATCATCAGATCAGCTCCATTTTGTCATATTATTGAATTGTCACGCGATATACATCTGCGTGCAAAATATCAGCTCAATCGGAAACCGGGAAGTTTGTCAAATTCAACTCACAAGATTCCACCCGAACTTACACAGTTACATCCAGTACAAGTTAATATAAAGCTTTTAACTGTTCAGCTGTTTTGTGACGCAGAC
Source organism: Trilocha varians (assembly GCA_030269945.2). Classification (NCBI taxonomy): domain Eukaryota; kingdom Metazoa; phylum Arthropoda; class Insecta; order Lepidoptera; family Bombycidae; genus Trilocha; species Trilocha varians. The sequence goes on along the minus strand of AP028278.1, from coordinate 11,973,848 downwards.
GAAGCATACATGTTAATATATGTAATATCTATTTATAGACACATACGACCGGGCATTGAACTAAGTCTCAACAAGCGAAAATAGTACTAAAGGTTGTTTAAATAAAGTGCTATATTTGTCTGCGGGTGTCCTAACTTAATACCTATATAAGTTATACCTAAGTAATCGGCAGGTGTGCTCAAGATGTAAAAGTACTTAAAGCCCTTGAAGATATATGTATATCGCTAAATAGGTCCTAAACTTAAAACCGCTCACACTCAGCGTCCGAACCCCGGCTGAAGCCAGAACCCAGCACGGGGTTTTGAGGGGCGGCGCGACGCGTAACGCGCTCAGCACTCTTTCCCGTGGCGTCGTTCCAGGACGCCGAACCGGCAGCCGCTGGCTTTCCAAAGTCCGCCAAGATGGGATCGCGTGTCACTCTCCCACAGAATACCCTGTTGGGTCAGAACCAGCGTGGATCGGGGAGCGCGGTCTACCATCCCCCGGTAAATAGGTCCTTAGAAGAATTAATACTTCAGTTTCAAGAACCATATTCTTTTGTTCTTAATAATATTTTTATTAGAAAAATTAAAACGACCGACTTCCATTTCTCAAGCATAGCACAAAAACTTCCAGTCAGATCTTAATCTATACTAATATTATAAAGCTGCAGAGTTTGTTTGAACGCGCTAATCTCAGGAGCTACTGATCCGATTTCAAAAATTCTTTCAGTGTTGGAAAGTCCATTTATCGAGGAAGGTTATAGGCTTTATATATATATTTTATTTTAAAAAATATCACACTGTATAACATTTCTTGATACATTTTTACAATTGTATCTAAAACAGTTGACAGTAAAACTGACCATCCTCAACAGTCATCGTTCTGTTCGCCGTCCGTTCCCGGTGGATGATCACCGTGACCGCCCACTGTATCTTAACGGTTACCGTCCGATCATAAATTATAATACCGTTACATTATTAATGTTATTGTGTAGAAATAGATAACATATCTATACTTATAAAGAGCAAAACTTAGTTTGTTTGTTTGTTTTTTGGCTCAAAAACTACTAAACCGTTTTTATTCATTTACCATTCGAAAGCTACATTATCCACGAGTAATATTGGCTAGATTTTATTTGCAAAAAAATATAGATCCATACTTAAACTTCAATAATGTAAGCCAAGGTGTGAAAAAATACCCAAAAACTTACATCGCGTGCGCTGCGAAAACTATTGATTATAGAACAAAATGATGTACTACGGGTTTGTAGGTCTTATTAAAATCTAACAGTGCTGCCTGAACCCCTTTTGACGCAGACGAAATTGCGAGGATCAGATAGTTTTGAACATAAGATAATTTGTTTTAAAGAAAACTTTTAATCAAACTTTTATGATCCTGTATATCATGTATCAGTAGAGTGCTAGCTAAGACAAGTAAAACGAGCCCAAACACGATGAATCTATAATGTTTAGTACAGGAGTTCCTATGACCTTCTGAATCCATCATCAGATCAGCGCCATTTTATCATATTATTGCATTTTCACGCGATATACATCTGCAAAATGTCAGCTCAATCGGAGACCGGGAAGTTTGTCAAACTTAGCTCGCAAAATTCCACCCGAATTTACACAGTTACATCCAGTGCAAGTTAATATAAAGTTTGTAATAACACGAAACTGTCAACAGATTTGAAAACTAGATTTAAAATATTTTAAAATGTATTCAGTGCGTCGTTAAAGCTTAAGGTCCAAGAAGTCAAGGTATTTCGTAAACTTCACTTCCTTGATGTAAGCGGGTGACCTTTACTACTTCCTGTACTTACAGAAAAATATCATTTACTAGTAAATAACTACAAAAAACTATATATAGTAAACTAGGAGATTCACGAAGAAAGAAAAAGATTTATTTGTGACAAAAAAAGAAAAATATTCTACTTTCATGCATTTTCAATGGTACTACCACGATATTTAATTAATTGGGTTGTCTCGATATTTCAACGTTGTTGCAAACGTCATGATCACGAGAAGACTGGATACTGCGGGTCGATTTAAGAGCAAACAAATCTGTCTACCCTCTTTCTCGTTCGCTTTTGGGTCGTACCACTGGAACTCGAACTCACTTCTCGACACACCACACTAACTGTATCTACAAGACTCTCTGAGCATGAACCCTTAGTGACTGTTGTGTTTAGCACTGGATTCCACATACACGATAATCTGAAGCCGTCACCCCTGTTAAAAGTGCTGTCTTGAAATCTCGATAGCTTCTTTAACCATCCTTGGTACGTAACGACGTTCAGAAGATATAACAACGTTGAAATATCGAGACAAAAACACGGGAAGACTGGGGAACTGCGGGTAGGTTATTTAAGAGCAGACAAATCTGTCTACCCTCTTTCTCGTTCGTTTTCCGGTACTACTGGAACTCGAACTCACATTTCGACATACCACACTGACAGTATCGGCTGCCGTCTCAAAATATCGGGACCGCTCAATTAAAAAAAAATTAAAAAAAAAAAATAATCGTGGTAAGAACCCGTTTAGTAATAGTGTAAGTGATGTAGATAACCGCGAGTGTTTAAAGAAATTTGTTATATATACTACCTCCTTGCTATTACAAACAATATTTAAATTATTCCAAAATCTATTTTGATTTGAAATCCAATTTACACACTTGAAATTTATAGAGATAATCACCAAAGTCGATCATTAAGTTTTTTCTTGCTAGTGTTTACAGAATTTCAAATCATCACTTAAGTGCGTCACAACTTGACCTTCAAATGTCACGTTTGAACGAGGAAGAATATCGCTGATCAAACAAGTTTTCACATCATTAATACCATTACATAATTATTACATCTGGAATCAACATAAAATGAAGCCTATTGAAAGTACGCCATTCGCGCGATTTTACATCCAGTTTCATCCAGTGCAAGTCAATATAAAGCTTGTAATCGAGATAATTTATTTTAAAGAAAATTTTAAATACAAGCTTTTATGATTCTGAATATTATGTATCAGTACAGTGCTATTCAAGACAAGTCAAACGAGCCCAAATACGACAGGTCTATCGTATTTAGTATAAGAATTCCTATGACCACCTTCCGAATCCATCACCAGATCAACGCCATTTTGTCATATCATTCATTTTCACGCGATATACATCTGCCTGCAAAATATCAGCTCAATCGGAAACCGAGAAGTTTCCATGCGTACTTACACAGTTACATCCAGTGCAAGTTAATATAAAGCTTGTAAAAGGGTCATCCCTATTTCCCGAAATGAGACAATTCAGTATCTATTACAATAAACCGTAAATTAGCCACAATAAGTGTCTGATATATCATATAAAATTTCGATCTCACCGTCACATTAACTTTAAATTTTTGTCCTACGATTAAATTCTACGAATTGACGTAGACGAAGTTTACACTCCATTTATTGACTTCCAGAGCGCCACATCCCAATCCAAACACGCGGCCAGATTCCTCAGACTAGCCATGGCATCCATCATGGACATCTTGAAGATCAAGCCCTTCGTAGAAGTCTCAGTCGGTCAGCTACTCTGGGGCTACGAAGACCCACTTCTGAAGTTGGCTAAGGATGTTGTGCCGAAGGAGCAGAAACTACCTTATGAGGAGTTCGGGCTTTTTTATGGGGTAAGTTTGTGGTTTTTTATTGCTTTTTAGATGAGCTGATCGGGCGTGGATCTATGCAATGTCAGAGGACACTTAAGATTTACCTTTAAGGATCCTCCTTAAGCCTCGTTTGAAGAAGGACAAGTCGTAGCGCTCGGGAAACACCGAAGAGGGGAGCTCATTCCATAGCCGGATGGTGCGTGGCAAAAAGAGTTCTTGAAACGAACTGTGGATGACCCAGATGCGATGAAAGGAGAATAATATTTACAACTATCTAAAACATCTTCGAAACCCTAACATACAATCTTCCTTCCAGAAAAACGGCACATCATCAGACGTCGTCACGATGTTCACAGGCGCAAACGACATGACGCGTTACGGCATCATAGACAGATACAACACGAGAGACAAACTGCCTCACTGGACGACTGATCAGTGCAACAGTATCGCCGGTTCGGACGGATCAATCTTCCCGCCACATATAGCTATCAATGACACGTTGTCTGTGTATGATAAGGACCTCTGCAGGCTGCTGCCCTTGAGGTAAGTGACGCTCTAGTAGTGTGTGACATGTGACGCCTTGTTTGTTATATTAGTGTGTGACAGGTGACGCCTTGTTAGAGAACGATGTGAGGCCTTGTTTAGTGGACGATGTGACACTCTGTTAGTTAATGAACGATGTGACTGAGGTATGTGACGCTTTAGAAGTGTGTGACACGTGACGCCTTGTTTAGTGAACGATGTAACACTCAGTTAGTGAACGCTGTGACTGAGGTATGTGACGCTTTAATAGAATATAGTGACATGTGATGCCTTGTTTAGTGAACGATGTAACACTCAGTTAGTGAACGCTGTGACTGAGGTATGTGACGCTTTAATAGAATATAGTGACATGTGATGCCTTGTTTAGTGAACGATGTGAAATACGACTAATTTATCAATCTGTTAAACGATTTATGTGACATTTAATAAGCAAAACTAACTATGTGACACTTTACAAGTAAAAGTGTTGATGTGACAAGAGACAAAAACTTTACTCGGATTTTATACTAGTTACTTTGATCGATTGTTTCTATTGCCATGTAGACAGACGAGCCAACGGGCAGCCTGATCGTAAGTGATTACCGTCGCTCATGTACCTCTGCCATATCTAATATATATTATAAATTATGTTACAATTACATGACCCGCGCAACTTCGTCTGCGTCGCAAAGTGGTTCAAACAGCACTCGCAATGCTGCCACAACATTAATTTTAATTCGTGGACATAAAAGCGGTTATTGTGACTAAACTATGATAATTAGATATGTGCTCTCGCGGACTTTTTTCCAGATCTGACTAAGACCTACAAACCCATAGTACATCATTTTGTTCTATGGTCAATAGTTTTTGCAGCGTACGCATAAATAGTTTTCGATTTTACACCTTGTGTTACAAATTCGATTTTTTCACACGAATCCCTAATTTATTTCAAAGTAAATAAAGCCTCGATAAAGACTGAGTAAATTTAACTCTACATAATATTTTATTATGTAAAATCTTTTCTGTGTATTATAGCAAGTAATCTTACTACAAGTACTTAATTGTGCAATGTAACGTGTAAAAGTCGTGTCGTTACGCAACCATTCGGCACGGTGTGAACAATCGACCCTAACTGTGCTGTGTGTGTTTGTTAAACGTCTGCGTGTTACACCGAACCGAACATTGATATTTTTTGATTTTTGAAAGAAGAAGAAAGAATGTAAAAAAAACTTGAGAGGTGTCAAGGGACACCCGGATGGAACGAAGTTCCTTTCGATTAATAAGTGAGGGAATTGTAATATAATTTTATTTTTTTAATATTAAATATTGTGATCACAGCGCCATCTAGCGTTAATCATATAAAACAAAATAAGGAATTGTTTTAAAAGATTTTAATTACAGCGCCATCTAGCGATAATCATCTAAGACAAAAAAGGTGTCGTGCCAACTTTTTCATAAGAATTTCCGTCTAGCCCCCTTTCGATAACGCGCGATAAGGAACTTCGTTCCAATTATTCCATCCCACAATGAGAACATTGAATTATTTAATAATGTTAACTATACTATAAGGTGAAATAAACAAAAAACAATACGAACAACATACTTTACAAAACCGAAGACAACCGACATACATTTTTCAAGAATGGCACAAAAACTACCAGTCAGATCTTTATCAAATTTGTATGAGTTTCTTCTTCCTAACAAAAAAGGAATCATTGAAATCGGTTCATACAGAAAATAAATACACATAAATACAATAAAAACGCACAGCAAATCGTGAAATTTTGTCCAATCTAAAAAAAACATAGACGAATTGAGTACCTCCTCTTTTTTGGAAGTCAGATCCTCGTTTGATAGGCTCGTCTTCGCTCGTTCACCGTCATGTTACGATACGATGTACATGATGCCCGTACAAAGAATCAATGACAGTCTTGTCTCACGGTCTATTGTTGAAACACGTTCACTTTTTCAATGCGCTGTAATCTTGACGAGTATGTAATATTAATCTATGGAAATACACGCAATATTGACAATAGTGGGGAAAGTATTGACAATAGTTTAAGATGTTTTGGAAACTAAAAAAAACTGAGAGGAAAATCAATTAAAAAAATAAAACGAACGTTTTTTTTTAAGAATTACCCATAAACTAACTTTGTGATTAAATGTGTGATATTATTTGGCACAAAGTGTTAACTTTCAAAAAAATATCATCGAAATCGGTTCATTTTAAAAAGAAACATACGCAAATGCGTACAGCAAATTGTGTGATCTTGTAAATATAAATCCACAAGTTACTTGTTTGTTCTTAAAAATAAATGAGACGACGACTATCACCTTTTATTTAAAACAAATGTCATTCAAATCGGTCCAGCCAAACCGAAGTAATGCGGGAACATAAAAAATAAAAATCCGTGTGGAAGTCGGTCTTTTTAAATGTAGAAAGCTTCAAGCAAATCTTTTCCCTCTACTTTTTTCCAAGTAAATATAAATTAAATATAAATTTCTAAATAAGTTCCGTTCTATTCTAGGTATCTGGAAACAGTAGAGTCTTCAGCTGGTGTCGAAGGATACAGATTTACTCCTCCTGAAGATGTCTTCGCCAATGATGAACACAACAAATGCTACTGCCCCGCCGGACCCCCCTGTGCACCAAATGGACTATTCAATGTCTCACTCTGTCAATATGGTAAGAACAGTACACACAAACAGACACAGATCCGACCTACATCTAGCCGAGAGTCCTATACTACACTACTATAGACACAGTCCTCTGCAGCTCTGTACTGATTACTCTTCTCGTACACAAACAGACACAGATCCGACCTACATCTAGCCGAGAGTCCTATACTACACTACTATAGACACAGTCCTCTGCAGCTCTGTACTGATTACTCTTCTCGTACACAAACAGACACAGATCCGACCTACATCTAGCCGAGAGTCCTATACTACACTACTATAGACACAGTCCTCTGCAGCTCTGTACTGATTACTCTTCTCGTACACAAACAGACACAGATCCGACCTACATCTAGCCGAGAGTCCTATACTACACTACTATAGACACAGTCCTCTGCAGCTCTGTACTGATTACTCTTCTCGTACACAAATAGACATAGATTCGACCTACATCTAGCCGAGAGTCCTATACTAGTGTATTGTTTCTAGATTCTCCTATAATGCTGTCTTTCCCCCACTTCTACTTGGCGGATCCAAGTCTTCGTGAGGCGGTTGAAGGCATATCACCACCGATACCAGAAAATCACAGATTATACATTGACGTCCAACCTGTAAGTTGAATTTTTATGTAGATGCTTTCTTTTTATATCCCTTCTTATCGACGTGACAATTGACTATTTTTTTTTGTTCTTACAAGAAAAATAGTTACTAAATTAGGAGTGTAGGCCAATTAATGATAACTACAAAATTGTGTAAATATTTCCCGTGAGAATAAATAAGCATTACAATTCTTCAACATCACAATGACACCTTATTAAATAAGGCAACCAATAAAGAACGTCAATTTCATATTGTTTACCTAACCGTGACGTCATCCGATGTCGTTTCAGTCAAAATGGCCGATTGTAATACATTTAAATTTATTAAAAATCTAATTTTTTTAAGTAAATCAAATCAATGTTTTGTACTTTATTTTGATTTAAATCACATATTTTCAGGAAATGGGTATAGCGATGCGTGCTCGAGCTAGGATTCAGATTAATCTCGCTGTATCTCAAGTATTGGATATCAAGCAAGTTGCTAACTTCCCTGATATAGTCTTCCCTATATTATGGTTCGAAGAGGTGAGTCATTGAAATTAAAACTATTTTATTTGTGTACCAACCCATTAATACCCACTGCTGGACTCAGGTTTCCTCATTAGAGGGATCAGGGATTATTCTTGCCCCAAACTATACTAGCTAAGACAAGTAAAACGAGTCCAGTGTTTGGGCTCGTTTTACTTGTATTAGCACTCTACTTACATAGTTCCACCATTATTTATCTTAGGGTATAGACGAGCTCCCCGACCAAGTGTCGTCCTTACTGCGCCTTGCCACCCGAGTCCCCGGCATCGCCCGCGCCGCGCTGGCCTGGGGCCTGTGCGCGCTGGGAGCAGCACTGGTGTTGCTGGCTGTCACTTGTCTCATCAGGTAAGTGTCTGTAGGCTTAGGTGTTAGCAGCAGGTATAGTCTACCAAGAGACCACAAGGCGGGATTAGACATCGCAGAGGTTCATGATTATCACTTACCATCAGATAGACCATACACTTGTTTATCTCACAAAAAAGCATTGCATAACCCCATGAGCGATCACCACTTACAATGAAAAAAACCGTTTTTATACCAAACCTTAATTCCAGATCATCTCATCGCCAAAGCACTCTCAGGCTTGAGGCCCACGTTGTTGCTAAGCCGCCCCCACCCAAAGTACCTAGCAAGGAAACAGCCTACGAGTTAAACAGCAGGAGATAATATAATAATAAAATGACGACTTAGGGTACATTTTTGGGGGGATTTACCTTAAGGGTAAACTAGACCAAGTTTACCTCTAAGGTATCTTAAAGATAATCTATTTGACGGATCCTATGTATACTAGTACAAACAATAAAATGACGAAAACAGATAAAAAATCTTAAAATTGCCTAATTTTGATTTCAATCTAGCGCAACTTCGTCTGCGTCTCAAAGAGAAACAATGTCTTATAGCCTTCCTCGATAAATGAACTTTGAGAATTTTCCAATTATTGTCAGAGATAGAACCTGCTGTATTGGTATAATGCTATCAAAGTTGCGTGTAGATTCAAATGGTTCTCCTGTTTGCGTTTTGTCACTTATACTAGAATACGTAGGACTCGAATTTACTTTAAAAATGTGTTAGTAACTTGTGGTAATTTACCTTTAGGGTAAAACTTGGTAAATTTGTGGCGATTTACCCTGAAGTTAAATTTTCAAAAATAATTTACTCTGCGCATTTGAGCTCATTCTAAATATAGTTTTAGTAGTTTACCTAAAGAGTAAAATTGGGTAATTTGAAGGTAAAATACTAAATTACCCTGAATCGTCATATCTATTTTAATGGTATATTTCCTACCTAGACACGAGACTTGTTTAAAAATATAGTTTTTTTTACAATTTCGAATTTAATTAAGTTTTTTGAATCAAAATGACAATTAACTTTTTCCATTGGCCCTGTTATGTAGCAACATAGTTCTCTGATACGGGGTCTTAAATACCTCGTACTTGAAAAAATATAACGTGGGCAAAGCTGGGCAAGGGAAGTAAAAAGTAAACATTAAAAGACCATGTCACTTTTACTACGAGGCCTTAAACACCTTGTATTAGAACAATTTATGTCAAAGAGCTTGTAGCGTCATAATTCTATTATATGAGGTTTAAAGTGATGTTGGGTTAAATGTAAAAGACCCTGTTACTTTTTATACGAGGTCTAAAACGCCTCGTGCTATAATCATTAATATCGCTGTCGTAGTGTTAACGATATCGATTTAATTCGATTTTTTACCGATAGTAACTAGTCTTGGGTCCATCCTTATGTTTTTTAGGTTATTTTATATGTAATTTTAATTTCGTTCACAATTACCTTAAAATCTGATTTTTAAAAAATATGTTTTTATTTCTACGTTATTTTGCTTTAATAAAGTCACAAGTAAAGAATTTTTAGAAAAAGTTTTTTTTACATTTATCAAATTTAATATGGTTTTTGGAATATACGAAACTAAGTAATTTCTTTGTTTTTCTACAATATTATATTTATTTGATACAAATGACATTTTATCGAATCTCAATATTTTATATTTTTTATAAATATTCTTTCTTGGTGTATTTCAAAATCTAAATTCTATTTTTTTTATTTTACAATTTTTACCACGTAAAAAAGTCTATCTCGGATTTTTGACCCGTTTATATGGTTTGACTTGCATCATGATTTTTATATTTTTGTAAAGAGACAAATTTAAAGTATATATTAAGAAATCACGTAAATATTTTTATAAATAGTGTTGGGCACAATTTTTATAGAAGTTTCTCGATTTTTATCGACTTTTTTAGGAGTTGGCTTTATCGTCAAAAAGTTAACCTCTTTAACATTTTTTTTTATTGCAAGGACTTGAATACAAGATGAATCCTATTATACTAGACTAACAAAAAGGTCGTTTTTGGTATTGCAAAGAAATTAAAACGATATGGATTATTTAATATTATTGAAAATAACCACTCAACTGGGTACATCAATGTTCGCTAGATGTCTACACTGTGCTCGCCCGGAGTTTGTTCGGAATCACTATCTTGTTTGACTATCTTTTAAAAATGACTTTTTCCATAAAATTTTTAATTCGATTTGTAGTTAAACCTTCTTGTAATTCTTTATTATTAAACAACGCTGTAATACATTTTGGCCAAAAATATATTATCTCCGTAAAATATGAGACGATAATAAAACGTAAACTAGTTTCCGAACTAACGTCACCTCGTGCTCAATTTTGGCTCCTGCCACAGACTTGGCAAAAGTAAACAAACCAATTTTGATGCCGATAGTTGAGTGGTTATTGAGTTTTTTAAATTTTTATTGTCTATGCTATCGTGGTATAACTTTGTCGTTCGTTGTCATGGCATTTTAGGCAGAAATATTTTAGTCCAATGAAAATCACGAAATGACAAATTTTACTCGACAGAATAAATAACCTATTTTTGGTCTCTTTTTAAATATGTACTAATAGTTTCTAAATGAGATTAAATGTGGTGTTAGAAATTATTTTTTAAATGTCTTTATAGGGTGTAAAATTCCGTCCGTTTTCTATAAGTATTACTTAATGTCACAATTATTATAAAACTTTGTGAATATTGCTCAAATTGTATGAAAGTATATTTAGGAAATGGCGACAGATAAACTTATATTTTAGTTTGTATCGGTTAATTGTGAAAATTGGCGGGAGTTTTTCAAAATGGCGGACTTTGTTAGCCATGGATTATGTTATAGCATTTTAAAGATTTTATAACCATGTTTTATTAAAAGCAGCATCAAAATCGGTTAATCGGTTCTACAATAAGGGTGCACTAAAAACGAAAAATATTTTTTTGTCATTGTAGAGTTTTCTTTAGTCTATGACATAATCGATGGATGATTTTCCCGCCTTTTTGTTGCCGTCCATTTTGATTTTCGGTGAGATTGTAACGATTGAATAAGTTTTATTTTTTATTATGTAAAATATTGACTTGTAAATAAAGGTGTATGTTAGTTACTGATGTGTTTTATTTCTTATAAAAACCCTTTTTAAAAGTTTTTATTTGATGGCACTGGGTGTAACTATGTATGTATAGTTCGGGGCAAGAATAAATGCACTTCGACTTTTAAAAAGAGAGCAGTTCAAAGCTTCGGATTTATGGAGCGCTTTCTCTGTCGCACACAGCTTTGTGACATTCATTGTCAGTTGTTCTAATTCAATTTAACTTATAATATAAAAGAGAGTTGTTAAATCTCTAAATATATTTGCATAATATCTTAAAAGTCGAAGTACATTCTCGCCCTGAACTATAGGTAATTTCGGGTGGAATCTTAAGAGTTGAATTTGACAAACTTCCCGGTTTCCGATTGAGCTGCTACATGATATCTAGGATCATAAAAGCTTATAGAGCGTTTTCTTTAAAATAAAGTACCTATTGAAACAATAAACTTATTCAGACACTCGCGGTTTTCTATAATACTTTCATGCATTTTCAACGGGTTCCTACTACGAAAGAGGGTAGACAGATTTGTTTGCTCGTAAATCGACCCGCAGTATCCAGTCTTCTCGTGATCATGACGTTTGCAACAACAACGAAATATCGAGACAACTCAATTAATTAAATATCGTGGTAAGAACCCGTTGAACAATGCATGAAAGTATTATAGAAACAATGTTTATAGCTTTTTAATGGACAAGCTTTCACGATTTGTATTTTGCGTGTTTATGTATATTCCTATCCTGGGTAAACTGATTTCGATGATTATTTTTGTTAGAAAGATACTTATAACGTAATTTGAAATAAAGATAAGAATTTAATCAGTAGGTTTTCTACTATTATATAGGAACAAGCCGAACAGGAACTTTGAACTTTTCATAAAAAAAAAATATAAGTTATTCAATACTTCTAATACAGAAATAAATACGCAAAATTTAGAAATACAGTTTATTAAAATATATATATATAAATAATAAGTACATTAAACTAAAAATAATACTTTTATGGTTCATTTTCATTACATTTCATCACTTTTTAGTAAATAATTATAGTAAGTATACATAATTAAAGTATAATAATTAAATTATATTACTATAAGTATACTAAATAAAAATACTATTAACAATTATATATAAAGGATTGTTAAGTATAAATTTTCACTTTTCGCCATTTTTGCCCAAACTCATCGTAAGCTATTTTTACTTGTCTTAGCACTCTACTTTTTTTGAGTTGGAAGAAATCACCGGATATGTGGGAGTTGAACCGCACTAAAACCTCCGACCGCTCATACTCAGCGTCCGAAACCCGGCTGAGACCAGAACCCAGCACGGGGTTATGAAGGACGGCGCGACTTAACACTCTTCTGCTACATGATATCCAGGATCTTAAAAGCTTTTTTTTATCATCAATTTTCTTGACATTTACAACTGTCAAACGTCATTTCTATGAGCACACCTATGACGTTTCAGACCACTGCTTTGTGAAAACTGGGTGCTGCATATATCACAATTATTTAGAACACTATGACTTTTCATATGTAATTTTAAGTTCCCATTTACCGTAAATTCTTTACTACATATAGTACAAGAAAACGGTTTTTCAGAATGGATTCTCATATGTTTAGATAAATTCCCGATTTGTTTATTACAAATTTTACAAGTATACGCTTTGACGCCACTATGGATTCTTAAATGTCGTTTCAATTGCCCCGTTTCTCTGAAACACCGTTTGCAAATCTCACAACAAAACGGTTTTTCTTCCGTATGTATGCGTAAATGAATTTTAAGGTAACCGTTATCAGAAAAAGGTTTTTTGCACACTTTACAAGAATAAGGTTTTTCTCCTGTATGAGTGCGTTGATGTAATTTAAAACTAGCCATTTGGGCAAACTGTCTGTTACAAAAACTGCATGTATATGGTTTTAGACCAGTGTGGATTCTCATATGCACTTTTAATGTGGTATATGCTGTAAAAGTTCTTTGGCAAATTTCGCAAGAATACGGTTTTATGCCACTATGTTGTCTTTCATGCACTCTTAAATAACTTTTACTAGAAAACTGTTTTTGGCAAACTTGGCAAGTGTGCGGTTTAATTTGTTTGTGTAATATATAAATATGTCTTTTTAGATGTGTTCGTTGAGGAAAACCTCGACCACATATGTCACAGACGTAAGGTTTTTCGCCTGTATGGGTGTAAATATGAGACTTTAATGTCTGATTGTGCCCAAAAGATTTGCCACAAGTGTTGCATGTGAATTTTTTTTCGCCCGAATGCGTTTTTAAATGCTCTTTCAAGCCCTTTTTTCTTTGGAACACTTTTGAGCATATAGTACACGTAAAATTCTGTTCGTAGTGGGAGTTCAAATGTTTTTTTAATAATCTTGCTTTGTCGAAAGTTTTTGGGCAACTGTTGCAGCAAAATTGCCCGTTTTCGCAGTGTTTTTCGTTGATATGACTCGTCAATTCTTTGTTATTTATTAATTTAGTGTTGCATATATAACATATGTATGTTTTTTCGCCGCTATGAATCTTCATATGTACTTCTAAGGAGCCGTTGTAGCTGAAACGTTTCTGGCAAATGTCACAAGAGTACTTCTTTGGTTTCTTCTCTTTTTGAACTAAAAATGAATTTTTAAATTAGTATTTCTTGTTAAACGTAATTGATATTGGTTTTAACGGTTTTAATAATTGTTTGAAATTTACATTGAATAATGATTTTTAATAATTTTGGAAAATTAAATATTATTGATATTTTGGTCAAGTTATAAACATTTAAATCGGTTCAATGCATGCGCTTAACATATTCAAAGAATTGTACAAAAATTTGAACTTCTTAAGTTTTTTTTTTAATTATCATAAAAAATTCTTACCATCCAAAAATGTATCATCTATATCGGCCAAGTCCGTCTGTCTGTCCGTTTTAATGCTTTGTAATACAGAGAGCGGTGCATCTTCTAAATCTGATCCATAGTTCTTGTCATCTGTTTAGAAAAAAGTATATATTTTTTGCATAAAATGAAAATGATTGAATTGAAGTTGTCAAGAAGAAATTACCAATTAGATCTTTATCAAATTTATATGAGATAATGTCCAAAGTATCTGTATTCCTAACAAAAATAGGATTGTCAAAATCGGTTCATCCAGAATATACGCAAACATCTTTTTAACTTTCCAGTATGATATTGTATTAATAGTATTAAATTTATAAGTGAAATGGTTAGAAATTATTTTAAAATACTTACAATCATCGTTTACGTCAACTGCAGTGTCATTTGAATCCTCCAATTTGAGTTCTAAAATAAATAAATAATCTTATTTGAATAAAGTAATATTCTGATAAAAATTGAAGAAAAAAATATTTTTAAATTGGACAATTTTTTATATGTCACTGCATTCAAAGTTTTTTTTTATTGCTAGGTAGATAAACGATCCTACGGCCCACGTGATGGTAAGCAGTCACCGTCGCTTATGAACCTCTGCAATGCCAGGGCAAAGAGGGGCCGTTATCTACCATTTTTATTTTTCATTGATTTTTATTAAATAAATGAGCAAAAAACGAAAGTCTTGAAACTTTAAATAGACAATATGTATGTATGTAAAACTTGAATAAATGCACAAAAGCAACTTTGGAAAAAAACACAAAGATTTTATGTAAAAAACCTTTATCATCTTACCATTATTGCCATCTTCAGTTTTTATACTACTACATGTTTGAACAGCTGAAAAAAAAAACAAAAAAAGTTTAGAACTAAAATAAGTACAATATATTGCTATAGTCATGTCTCTTCAGTAGAGGGAGCAGTATAGTCCACCACGAGACACTAATGCAGGACTGAGCAGAAGCAGGGTTTAATCCAATATGCAGGTTTCTTCATGAAATTTAAATTATTTTTGATTTCAATAATTTATTTAAAGAAAACTTTTTAAATATAAGCTTTTAAGATCCTGGATATCATGTAGCAGTAGAGTGCTAGCTAATACAAGTAAAACGAGACCAAACACAACGGGTTTATCTTGTTTAGTACATGTTCCCATGACCACCTTCTGAATCGTTCATCAGATAAGCCAAATCAGATTACCAAAGCTTTTAATTGAAAATACTTACATTTATAATTAAGTAGCTGATGAAACTTTACTTCACATTCTAGAACTTGGTTTTTGAATTGTGAAGCGTCTAGTAATTTATTTTCACATTTTTGGCAAATTGAATATCCTTCAGACTTAGAATTTTGTGTTATCTGAAAATAACGAAAATACGTAATATAAAAGTGGTATTTATATTTTTTTTTACAAGACGGGACGGATGGTAAGTGGTTACCGTCGCTCATGGACCTCTACAATGACAGTGAGTTGTTTCAAAATGCATTTTCTTTTTTTTTTTTCTTTTTTTTTCAGTGGAATTTAATATTTAAAAAAGTCGTAAATGTTGTTTAATTATGTATCTTCAAGTAAATAATTAAATATAATGAAAACTTACGTTTATATCCAGAGTATTGAGTAAAATTTCTGAAAATAATTCAGTTTTGCCATCGTGTATGGCTATAGAATCGAGTGTTTTAAAATCACCTTCTGCGTGACAACAACGACATAATCCTGTACTATTCCAACTTGTAGACATATTAGAATAAAATTTTCAATACATTTCCATTAAAATATGAGTGATTTTAATTCAGTTTTCTTCCAAAATTGGAGTAAAAGTGTATGTTTACGAAATACAGGAAACGAAAATGTCACGGTCTGATAATCAATAAATATTTTTTTATTTTAGCATAACTTTGTGTTTTGTCTCTTTTTAAATCTTTGCATAAGTAGAGATAAAAGATTAAATGCTGTATTGTACAACTTGGTACAATCGAAGCAAAATAAAAAAAAAATACAAATATAGGGATGTCCAAAAATTAATTAATCGGCTAAAATAGGTTAAACTCTTTTTGGAACCCCGTAGAATCACTTACTCATTTTGTGAATTAGAAGGAATTAAATTTAATAATTTTCGATTTAGAAAAACTTTAAATTTGTTGATATTTTGAGGAATTTCTATTAATCACAATTTTAAAAAGTCGTTTTTAAATTTTTTTGCTCAACACAATTTTAATCGACTAAATTTTTTTCGAACTTGACATATGACAGCAGATATTTTTTGACAGTTAAATTACATCGGAAAATGGCGGTCAATACCAATGACAAAAATAATCGAAGTCGAAAATCGGTTTTTGATAATAATTACACACATTTTGTATATTTTTAAGCTGTAAAAATGTCTGAAACAATAATAGAAAGTGTCCTTAAAGGAAGTTTAGACGTGGGTTTGTTGATAAAGTGGTTAAATGACGAGTCCATAGAGGTAAACTTATAACCTACAAAATATTTTAATCATCGAAAAACATATATAAATTCAATGTTTACTTTCAGGACAGTGAAGATTGTGTATTAAATTGTTGTGATAAAAATGAATTCGTGTCTTATTTCCTGACTTACTTGAGAAATCAAACAGAAAGGTAAGTCTGAGTATCTTAGAAATGAAAAACAGTTCCTAGCATACGGCCCATATGTAAGTAAGGCATCACTTTACCAAAATATTTGAAAATGTTGAAAACCTTTTACAAAATATAAAATGATATTACAAAAATACTTTTAATAGAAATTATAGCAATAAAAATTATTATTAAACAATTAATAGAAATTCCAAAATGTTAAGTTTTAATATTAAAATGTAATGTTTTTGTAAAAATATTATTGATAATAAAATTAAATAAAACAAATACGATAAATTTTTCATTAAAATTTAAGCAACCTGAAAACTAGTAAAAACATGAAACTAAAATAAAAAATTTGTCATTCCAGCATCGTACAGTCAAATAGCAGCGCTGCCCAATTACTGCAACACAACACACCCGAGAAATTCCTGAACTCCCGAAAACACCACCGTTCCATCAGCGACCCAACCAGCGCCGATCGCTCCAAAGACAGTCTCACCGTTAAATCCGAAAGACATAGCAACCATGAATCACCAAACCGAGAGAAAAAACGAGGTCGTAAAGTCAAAACCAAACTGTTTCCTGATGACCGTAACCAATCTATATCGTCAGACGAGTCCAAACTCTCCATTGGTGTCGAAAGACTAGTCATTTCAAGCACGCCCTTAAAAAACGGTCCAAATACTATTGAAACATCGTTGCTCAGTCCCGTAACACCAAGATGTGACACTCCAAGATTTAATTACAAGTCTCGGTCCCACGAAAAATGTCTAGGAGATTACATCGTTAACATTAAAAGTACGAAGAAGAAAAAATCTAAAGACTCCGAGTCCTTAGATTTGAGTAACTCCGAAGTCTTCCCTGAAATCGGTGCAAGAAAATCTAGCTCACTAAAGTCTGATAAACGCAGAATTAAACCTACTAATATAGACAAATCTCAAAAAAGTAGCTCCTTCAATAGTTTTACAGAATTTCAACGACCGTCATTAGCTTTAGAAGATAACTCGCTATTCAAACCTCAAAAGTTACAACCCCGAGAAGCTTCAACAACTTTTGATGTGGAACGAAATATTTTAAAACAAGAGAGACACAAACTAATGGAGAAATTCAACTTAAACGCAACAGCACCAATTCAAGTTATGCCACAAATAAAAGTTACTCAAAAAGTTTTGGAGAAATCAAAGAATTTTACCAAATGCGATATATCTAAAGTTACTTTCAAAGATAAAATAGATGATTTAGTCTTAATCTATGAAGTGATGATGAAAAATAATTTAATTATGAGTATAAATAGGGAACTATATTTTTTGATTACGATTTTAATATCGAAACAATGTGAAGAGAAATGTTTGGAGGCCGAAATGAAATTGAAAGAGAATTTCGACTGTTTATTAGAAGTAGTACATAACGCTACTTATTTTGCTGTCAAATCTCTATGGTTGAACCGATTTACCCTGGAGGTAATTTTGGATAAAAACTCTTTAAAAACGTTGGGTAAGCTTTTAAGTTAATTTTTACCTTTTAGTGGACTTTGAACTGATTTTTATGATTAAAAATATGATATTTCGAGATCTGAATATTCGTTTTTTGACTATGAAAATTGACTTTTTGGTTAGCCGATTTTAATGATTATTTTTTCTGAATATTTTACTCATTATTTGGGATTATTAAAGATTAATTGATAACCGATTTTTAAAAATTCTATTTTTCATTTGTTTTCATTTCAACAGATAACATTAAAATTTTATTTTCTTTGTTTTTCAGGTGAAAATAAAAATGTGCGTAATTTTTACCCAGATTTGGCTAAATTTTTACTGAATTGCTACGGGCTGAGATGTGAAACTGAATCAAACCAGGTAAACCATTGATCAAATATACTGAATACATGAAGAATGTAATCATTTATTTAAGATCCTGGATATCATGTAAGAGTAGACTAGCTAATACAAGTAAAACGAGACAACAATGAGTCTATCTTGTTTAGTACAAGAGTTCCTATGACTTTCGACTCCATCAGATCAGCACCATTTTGTCATATTATTGCATTGTTACGCGATATACATCTGCATGCAAAATCAGCTCAATCAGAAACCGGGAAGTTTGTCTTTATCTCGCAAGATTCCACTCGAACTTACATAGTTACATCCAGTGCAAGTTAATATAAAGCTTGTAGAAACACTCTCCAACTTGAGATACCAACGCAATAATTAAAATGTAATTAATTGATATAATTTCATAACATATTAGTACTCGTGTCACGACGTGTGTCCATATGTGTTCGTCCGTGGCCGGTATATTTATTTATTTATTTGGTATATGCAAGGATGTGTGAGGTAATTAAATATATTTCGGCCTAGACTTCTACATCTTCACAAGGGTTCGTTTTACTTGTATTAGCTAGCACTCTACTGCTACATGATATCCAGGATCTTAAAATTATTTTATTTATTATTCTTTAATTTATTATTTTCAGGAAAAACCACGTTATCATGACTTGCGTCCATCAAATGGAGTAATATGTTTCAATTCTGAAACAGATAATGTTGATAATTTTCCTAGTGC
The DNA here is from genome assembly GCA_030269945.2 of Trilocha varians. Taxonomy (NCBI): domain Eukaryota; kingdom Metazoa; phylum Arthropoda; class Insecta; order Lepidoptera; family Bombycidae; genus Trilocha; species Trilocha varians. The sequence goes on along the minus strand of AP028278.1, from coordinate 11,954,435 downwards.
ATTAAGTTTTCAAAACTTTAGAAAACAAAGGGACATGTTCTATGAAGCTTTGAGGTAAGTTTTTAGAAGAAAAATAGTTAAAAAAAAATATGATTTTGGTCTTTAAATACAGATCCAAAAGTACATCTTTAATCTTAAAATAAATAAATGGGACCTCATCACCTCTCATCCGACACCAGAATCATTCAAATCGGTCCACCCAATGATTGATTGATGACTGGTTTGACTGAAGACTGACTGCTTGATTGGTTTGATTGAAGCAAGACTGACAGTTTTGCTTGAAGCCCTTTATTTTAGTTACGAACAAGACGATTGTCGAAAAATCAGATTCAAGCAAAACTGACAGTTTTGACTGATGCAAAACTGACATCAAGTTTCACTGAAGCCTCCATTTTTAGATGGTACGAACAGGACGGTTGTATCAGAAGTCGCGTTAGAACTTGCATAGCGACAGGCGGGTTCCCGCACAATAATAAACATCTATCTACCCTCCTGCTCACACACATGATGGCCACTTGCGCGCCAGAGCGAGATAGCAATATAGAGTCAAAATTAACTAAGTTACAAAGAAGATTGACGTGTTCTAATACTCCGGAGAGCTATAGGTTACCGCAGTTCAGTCAGAAAGAAATGTTTTACAAGTAAGTAAAGTTTTATCAGTATTAACGTTAATGTCAAGTTTTTTGTAAATAGTCTATTATTGTGTGTCATGGCTATTATTATTGACTGTGGACTATCAGGGGTATTAGGCCAGAGGGAGATTTCCGACCGGGCGAGATAGTGTATGTCCTGTCAGGCCATAGCCCCCCTGTATTAGATTGCAGATGTCGTATATATGCGAAGATTTCTGCAAATCTCGTAACCGCGATCCAGGATCTGGCGCGTTATTATTGGTCGCCACATTGACTGATGCAAAGAACAGTTACATTTTTGAATTTTTTCTATTTATGAAAAACTTTTTTTCGGTAATAAAGTTTTTAGGTTTCGAGCCGTTTTTCGAATATCATTTTAAATAGGGCGCGAAAACAGCCCGTAGTGTCATGGCGTCGCGATTGACGTCACGCTTAAGTAAACAAACGACAAGTGACAAAAATAAAGTAAATTTTCTTTTATAAATAAAGTAAATTGTTTACCTAATCGTGACGTCATCGTGATTGGCGTTTCAGCCAAAATGACCGATTTTAATATTTTAATTTATTAATAAGATTATTAATCTCAAGTCATGTTGTAAATCCTTTTAATATTTATATTATTATCATATTCGCCCGAATGCACTAAGTCATAAAATTGTATATTTTTTTAGAGAATTTATAACATATGCCGATAATGAATCTTTTAGAACGCATCTGAAAGATGCTTTTTCAACTGAGATAGTTAATTTGGATTCGTCTCACATCAGTATGGAAGACAAGACCAATTGTGAGTAAGCAGTGCTTTATGTATTAAAGTATAATAACAAAAAAAAAAACTAAACCTTGTAACTAAAAAAAGAATCATCGAAATCGGTTCAAGCAGAAAAGAAAAACGCAGAGCAAATGGTACGGTTAACTTTAAAATATGAAAAGTTTTAGATAAGAAGTCATCTAAATCGGTTCATAACGTATAACATCAAACCATGTTGTTTTAGTAATACACAATTATTCTTGGTCGAATTTTACCTTCTTAAAAATCATCAAAATCGGTTCACTTTAATTATGTAATACTTTCTTTCAGCAAACAACGAAATATCAAAAGAATTCATGAAATTATCAAAGAAATTGTTTCTATTGGCCAAGTTTTTGGGCTTCATGACGTCACTTCCTTACATACAGACGGCGGAAGTGACGAAAAATAACATCATAGTCAAAGAAGTCAAAGATTACAAATATGTTGTACCGAAAGATAAAGTATTAGAAAATGATTTAATTTTGAGAAGTTATGTGAGTATGAAAATGTTATAAAATGTCATAATTGTCACAAGAAATCATACTTGAACGTTGTCACATTGAAACTTGTCGTATAATGTCACACTCATTCCTTTTGTCATGCAAGGTCACACTTCTCATTTTTGTCATATAATGTCGTACTCATTCACAATTTCTCTCTCCCTCTATAACACAATCTCCTAAATAGGTTCAATATCTTGTTCTAGAGTGTCACACTTGTCACTTCTCTTCTCATAAAATGTCATACTTCTAACGGTACATTTTTTTTTTTTTTTTTTTTTTTTTTTTTTTATTTGGTCCACATAACTGAGATAAACTATTAAATACATCGTTACTTATTGTCTATTACATAGTTAATACTAATTATGAGTAAATCCCTGCTTGATGTAGACACAGCTACCGTAGTAAAATATAAAATACAAAAAAAAGGTTAATCTAAAAGCAACACAATATTCACAGTTTAAAGTTAAGATTCAGTAATTAGTTTCCTCAATAAGGACTTTACTGAGGCTAAAGAACCAGGACGGAAGATGTCGAACTCAGACTGAGTATCATTGGCGCCGCTACAAATGCGATAAATAGGGGAATGTAGGCCTAGGTTTGTTTTTGACTGTGGTAAATCAAAACATTTTCGGTTACACAAACGACTACTAGAACGAGGGACACATATGTTAATTAGTTGCAAGATCCCAGGAGAATCGATGTAATTGTGCAGAAGTTTGTAAAGAAACATAATGTCACATAATTTTCTACGCGAATGTAAAGATTCTAGCTTATAGTGCGAAAGACGTTCATCATAGCTGTTCAGATTACGACATTGGTTGTCTGAAAAAGAGAGTTGGTACAAGAAACGTTTTTGAATACTTTCAATTCTGTCAATGTGCGTCTGATAAGATGGGTTCCATACTGTACTACAATATTCTAGAATACCTCGTATTAGTGTCGAATAAATTGAGATCGTAAGTCGCGGTTGCTTAAATAATTTCATCTGCCGGACAACGAAACCAGAGAGTCGCGACGACTTATTGACGATGTTGTCTATATGAGCTCTGAAACTAAGCGAACTGTCCACTATGATTCCCAAATCACGGATAGAATTAACTTCTTCAAGTGGATTGTCATTCAGAAAGTAAGTGAATTGGGATGGTTTTCTTTTTCGTGAAAACTTTATGTGGAAACATTTATCATAATTTAGGTACATGCGATTCCTGGTACACCATGAGTTGATACTATTTATATCTGATTGTAATATTTCTGCGTCTAATTGATTCGAAACAGGTCGATAAATTTTTAAGTCATCTGCGTATAGTTTAAATTTTGAGTTGATGTAGGTACCGATGTCGTTAATAAATAAAATGAAGAGAAGAGGCCCCAAATGGGACCCCTGGGGTACTCCGGAAGGAACCTCAAATATGTCTGATTTAAAACCACGCACATACACCAATTGTGATCTATTCTTAAGATAAGATTCACACCATCTTAACAGAGAACCATGTATTCCCGCACTTCCCAGTTTAGCGACAAGCAATTCGTGATTAACCAAATCAAACGCCTTTCGAAAATCTGTGTAGACTGCATGAACCTCAACATTCCCGTCCAGATGCTTCGTAATATCTGCTACATATTCAGTTAGATTAGTATTGGTCGACCTACGAGGTAAGAAGCCATGCTGATTTCGATCGATGGATTGCACAAAGTGCGCATGCATATTTTTGTGTACGATAGACTCAAACAATTTACCCGCCGCTGATAAAATCGAGATGGGCCTATAATTAGATATTAAATCTAGCGGGCCTGATTTATGAATGGGAGTTATATGGGCCTTTTTCCATTCTAACGGGAATATACCGGTTTCGAGAGATCTTTTATATATCGATGTTAGAGGCTTATAGATGTTTTGTGCACACGTCTTCAAAAAAATAGGAGGAACCGAGTCAGGGCCCGGCCCTTTATTTTCATTCAAAGACTCCAAACCTTTGAGGACCTCATCCTCCTCTATTGTACAGTCACTGTATACAACAGTATTCAACATGTGAACGCCTGTAACACCTGATTGAGGCAGAGCAGACAACGACGAAGACGAACCGTTTCCCATGTACACTTTTTTAAAGAATGTGGAGAATAAATCGACTATTTTCTGTCCATCCTGGACAGTGGTTCCGTCATAGGTCATCTCATTTGGCATTGAATTGCTGTTAGATTTTCTGTCTTTAAATATCTTCCAGAAGTATTTAGGACTATGTCGTAGGTAAGTGGCAGAGTCCAACTTAAATTTACTGTAGCACTCCCTTATCATCGCATCGCAACGTTTCCTGAGAGTTGTATACTGTAGTTTATCTCTCAGATTGCCATATTTTTTATACCTAGAATGATATTTTGCTTTTTCTTTAATAATTTTGATTAAAGGTTTAGTAAACCATAATGGATATGATTCGCCATGTGGCCACTTTAAGGGAGTGTTCTCGGCAATAATTGGTTGGATAACACTGTAAAATGTATCCACCATCGCATCTACATTTTCACAATGGCTCCATCGTTCATTCCAATCTATCTTATTTAATTGTTTGTTAACGGATTCGTAGTTACACTTCGAAAAATTTAAGCATGCGATATTTTTGGGTCGTAATAGACGTTTTCTACGGTAGGAAAAGTCGATTTCAAGAGCTGGATGATGTGCATCAATTGAAACGAACGGCGTCTCTGATCTGGAGACCGTGAGACTAGCAAGAGTATTACTTAAAACTAGGTCGAGAATACGCCCATTTGTGTTGGCAATCAAGTTACATTGCCGAAAGTCACAGTAGGAAAGTGAGTCTAAGAAAAGATTGCTAACCAGTGTATTGGGTGATGTAGGAATGATGGTTGTGTTATCAGTATCCAATGCCCAACAAATGTCGCCCAGATTGAAATCACCCACCACCAAATTTAAAGATTGTTTTGAAGTGGCATTTTCATCAACTACCCGTGTCATACCATTCAAAAGTAAACTAAGATAATCTATATGAACGGGTGGAGGGACATATACAGCACATATGTTAATTTTCATGTTCCCGACCGAAATAGTAAGCCAGATATCCTCACAATGAGACTCCCAAAGGGTTCTTCTCAATACCTCATACCTTTTCAATACAGCTACGACTACGCCCCCGCCATCTTTTTTCCCCGAAATACAACTAGAAGATCTATCACGCCTGAACACGCTATAGCGCCTATCAAATAACTCAAAATCGAATACCGTGTCATTCAACCACGATTCTGTTATAATAATTATATCGTAATTACTCTGCAGTACAGCGAGATAAAAATCCTCCGTCTTGGTCCGCAGTCCCCTTACATTTTGATAATAAATTTTTAAATCGAATGTTAACAATATGTAAACAATATAGTATAAAACTTTGATAAAACATTTAAAAGAAAACAAACAACAAAAATAAAGAAAAGAAAACAATATGAAAGTATATAAAAATATATAAGTATATATATATTAATAATGATAATTTACAAGCTACTTAAGCAATCCAAAGTTTTAATCATCTTAGAAGGAGAGGAAATATCTTTACGTATGAAGATTCGGCCATTCTTAATCCAGACGAAAACATATTTTTTCTCTTTGGCGGCGATTCTCGTTGCCGCATGCAGCTTTTTATTTTCAGGTGATAGATGTTCGGTTATAAAAATCGGTTGTTTTTCACAAGACATTTCCAGGTGTGTAGTATTTAATTTGTTATTAGCATTATTCTTATTGAAAAGCTTGACCGTGGCCAGAAGATCATCACGAGTACGTTGACTGTTCAGCTTCACGATTATATTACGCGGTCGCCGGGATCCAGGATTAATTTTAGCTACTCTATGGAAAGCCAGTATTTCATGTTCTTTAAGATTAGAGGAAATAGATGTAACCAACTTATTGATGATTGACAAAATGTTTTCTGTTTTTCGTTCTGGTACTCCTTGTATTTCTATATTTGTTTCGCGCGAACGTTGTTCTAATTCTTCTATTTTAGCCTGTAAATTATTTGTTTGAGATCTCAACAGATTATTTTCCTTATCGAGTTGTGATATGGTATTATTTACGCGTTCGTTGAATTTAACTTGATCATCGTGAACATCAGACAAAAAACCAATGGATTTAACGGCTTCGTCGAGCTCTTCGCGCATTCCAGAAAACTGCGATCCTAAATCGCGGACCTTCTTTTGGACATCTGTCAGAGTAGTGTTAAATTTATCGAGGCTAGTTTGTTGAGTTTCCAATTTGGCAAAAACGTCCTGGCGAAAGCTCCGCAACTCGTTCATGACGTCTTTTAAATCCAGGGAGGAGGTAGCAGCAGCCTTAGATTGTTTTCCTAGGTTTGGACTAATCGTCTGGGAACTTAATTTGGAGTAAGACGAGGTACAGGTAGGGCAGATCCACTTAGATCGAGTCATGGATGACTCGTTGTATTTTACACATTCCTGATGATAATTGTGTTGGCAGCTTTCATTTGTGCATTTAATTCGTTTCTGCGTAACTTGTATGTTAGAATTACATAATGAGCACTGTGCCATTATGAAGTCCAAAAGTGTGATGAATGCCGGATAAAATAAAAATAATATTATTATTTTGTTGCACAGTAATAAAGGCCCTGATGTTGACACCAATAGCCAATGCAAAATCTTATGTTTAATGAGGGTAGTTAAAAAACAGTGGCCAACCTCCGGATAACGGTGGAATCTTCGTAATTTCTTACGTATGTGCTTCTTGCTTTGCGATTTGATTCAGGAACCACGATGTATGCACTATGTTGAGTTAAGTACATGCACTTTTAGTTCAAATTTGCAATAATTTCACGCCAAAATGAATAAAAAACAGCAGCACTTTGTGAAACACTGTTCTTACTTTGACAACCTTTTTGACGTTTTCACATTGGCCGGCCAACTTCCAACTTTCATACTATTCGGCCGACACCCTCATTTGTTTTATATGGGAGTTGGACGCGCCATAACTCCCCCTTGACACACAATGCCCTTTGTCACATAATGTCATAAACCTTCCTGATCTTTTGTCATTAATTGTCACACAATATCACATATCTCTGTTCTGTCACATAAAATCACACTCGTCACTTTGTCATTAAATGTCACATTTACTTTTGTCACACTATGTCACAGGTACCTTGTCACAATATCATACCCTTTCTTATTTTGTCACAGAATGTCATACAATTTACTCTATCATACAAAATCAGAATTGGAACGAAGTTCCTTATCGCGCGTTATCGAAAGGGGGCTAGACGGAAAAAAATCTTACGAAAAGTTGTCACGACACTTTCTTTGTTTTAGATGATTATCGCTAGATGGCGCTGTGATCAAAATCTTTTAAAGCACGTTCCTTATCGCGCGTTACTTTAGGAAAAAAAACATAAGATATCTTTTAATCGAAAGGAACTTCGTTCTATTCGGGTGTCCCATGACACCTCTCAAGTTCTTTTTATATATAGTGACGCAAACGAACTAACAACACATTTCGTTTCAGAGCCAACCGACAATCGATTTGAAATCGATTTTAAAAAAATCATTCGAAAACAGCCGATTATCGATAACACTACCTTGGATAGCACATTTCCTATCAATGTTAGAATACACAGCATTAAGAACGAAATACTACCAAGAATTACTTCTAATAATAATCGAGATATACAAAAATCGATTAAAAATGAAAAAGAATACGATCGTCTACATAAAATCGATTTTAGGCTGGCTGTTTGATTTACCGCACTTTCCTCAAGAATCGTTTTATATTAAAATCGATTTTGTGTCAGAATCGATTTCGGAGTCACTCGATTCTTGCGATTTAATCGATTATAATTCGATACAAGAGTTGTGCCCGTTTTTGAAAACTATAAATATTTTATTGACAACATTTAAAATCGATTCTGTCAATGAGAACACTTACAGACACATTACACCGGTTAGTTTAAACTTAAATAACGAAGAGAGAACGAGAAACAAAGAAAAGGAGTTACAGGTGAGTTATATTGAACCGATTATGATTGTTCATTTCTGACTTGTTTTTATCAAACAAATGTAAACATTTGTCGAAATGAACCGTTTTGGATGATTCTTTAAGGTCTATTTAAAATTTATGTACTTTTCTATGAGTCTGTCCTAAGTATTTTTTTTTAATTTTATCAAAATTTAACACCATAACATATTAATTACCAATTTCCACATTTATCAATGAAAAACTCATCACCCAAACCGGTCTATCCAGCTCCGTCTCGAAGAAGAGTACCTCAAGAGTCAGCCATCTTCAACGCGAAGAGTCCTGGAACTCGTCATAGAACGAGTGACGTCATCTTGTATAAAACAGCTGACGGCCACACTGTTTATTGAAGCTAGGGAAAAGGCTAGGAGTGAGGCTAGAGCAATCATTAGCGGGTGGGGGCATGATCAGGTAAGAAAAAACAAAAAAATACCATACCGTCATCTATCATTACCACTCGTCATCAATAATTACTACTCGTCATGAATCATTACCACACACCATTTATCCATTACCATCAATCATTGCCATTCACCATCAATCATTACCACATATCATCAATCATTACCAACATTTATCATTGAATATTACCACCAGTCATCAATCATTACCACTTGCCATCAAACATTTCCACTAGTCGTCAAATATTACCACTCGTCATCAATCATTACCATTAGTCATCAATCATTACCATTAGTCGTCAAACATTACGACTCGTCAATAATTTCCACCTCACTATAATTCATTACGTTCTTTCATCATTATCTTGTTTAGTTCCTATGACCACCTTCTGAATCCATCATCAGATCAGCGCCATTTTGTCATATTATTGCATTGTCATGCGTGCAAAGTGTCAGCTCAATCGAAAACCGGGAAAAATTCTCAAATTTTACTCGCAAGATTCTTGAACTGACATAATTACCAGTGCAAGTTGACATAAATAATAAAAAAAAATACAATTTTATTCCAGGCAACACTATTACAAGCTCTGCAAAATCTATATTCTCAGCACATACAAAAGTTAAAACTCTCTGCATTGCAGAGATGCGATGCTACTATCAAAAGTAGATGTAATACGGCTCTTTCCGCATTATTAAGTAACAGTTCATCGCCACTGACAGTCGTGGCCGCCACTCGCGTCAAACGGAGATTGATGAAGTGTCTCAATGACAACTCTAATAATGCCAGTAAGTATTGTATCAGTAAGCGTAGTGACTTATATTACTAAGGTAAGTATAGGAGTTTACTAGTAGAATAATAGTTACTTTCGTGAATGGTGAAGTGTTTCTAGAGTAAGTAAATTACTTCAAATGTCAATCATAAATGGCATTACTAGACAAATGCCAAATTTGGTTAGTTCCTAGTTGATGACAATATAGTCCCTCTGCATTATTAAATAATAGTTCATCTCCATTGATTGCCGCCAACTTTGAAATAAATGATTTGACTTCAAATCGAAAAAAATCGCGTCTAACATACAACTCTTACAAACTCTAAATCCAGTAAAATATCCCTAAAACCATTTAAATATCGCCAAAAACTTTAGTATTTCCGAAATCCCCGAAAAATGGCCTATAATTTTGCCAATTTAAGGTTTAACAGCTTTGTCGAAATAGATTTTCTCGAGAAAAGTATTAAAAAATTCAACTTCATCCCTACTAATATTATTAATGCGAAAGTAACTCAGTCTGTAACGCTTTCCCGCTTAAACCTCTCAACCGATTTTGATGATATTTGGCACACACAATATTTAGACCCTGAGAAAGAACATAGTCTACCTTTTAATTGAAGTGACGCAGATGAAGTTGCGCGGATCAACTAGTAATATATATATATATATATAGATTTTTTTTCAGATATACTGTGCAAAGATATAAAAGCTGAAATGAAACTACTTATGTCTAGTGATGTACCTAACGCTATAACTAGTGCTGTGAACGTAGACGCGATGGTTGCAGCCGATTTTGATGATGTAAACGTCAGTCCATCAACTTGCATTATTAATTTGAAGGTAAGTGAATAATTGTTTAAATATAAGACAATGTATAACATTGTCTTATATTTAAAAAACTAACAAAAAATACAAGAAAAAGAAATCATTAAAATCGGTTAAATCAGAAGAAAATCAGTTATAAATTTTCATAGAAAAAATCAATTTCTTTTAAACATACCTCCATAAATCTCTGTCAAATATAATAAAACTTAGATTGAACCCTACGTCACATCCCTATTAATTTAAAAAATAATCATCAAATGGGTCTAACCGAACCAAAGTTTTGCGGTGACACACATAATATATATTTTTCGAATATAACCTCAAAAATTTAAGCTGAAACTTATTTTTAAAACTAATTTGTTTACAGACGAATTGTGTACATTAATGAAATAATTTCAATCTTTACAGGAAGCATTATGTCAACTTTTAGACGACGAAACTCCGTCAAATTTGCCCGAAATATTGTCAAACTGTGCATTGGCATGTTCGCCCAATAATATATTCTGTCGTTTGCCAACACAGCGGGCAATACTGCAACTATCGGTGGACCTGTGTGTTATATATGGTATGTATAATGTAGGGTGAGAAGATGTAGAGTAAGGAAATGTAGTGTGAGAAAATGTAGATTTACCTAATCTGAGAAAATGTAAGAGGTGAAAATGTAACTTAAGGAAATGTAGGGCGTGAAAATGTAACTTAAGGAAATGTAGGGTGTGAAAATGTAACTTAAAGAAATGTAGTATGAGTATATGTAACGTAAAGAAATGTAGGGCGTAAAAATGTAACGTAAAGAAATGTAGGGCGTGAAAATGTAACTTAAGGAAATGTAGAGTGTGAAAATGTAACTTAAGGAAATGTAGGGTGTGAAAATGTAACTTAAAGAAATGTAGTATGAGTAAATGTAACGTAAGAAATGTAGGGCGTGAAAATGTAACGTAAGGAAATGTATGATACAATGTAATGTGATAAATTGTAGTTTGTAAACTTATGTGTGAGAATATGTTGTATTTAAAGGGAATGTATGTTTAAATATGGCATGTGGTATATTACCTATCTATTTGAAACCGTGTGTCAAGAACTTTGTATGCACCAAATTAAAATCATCTCTATTCTCACTTACAGTAAGTCGAAAACCGAATTCAGTCACGGAACAATTCCTAAACAGCCTTCACGTTGTCTGGAATACGTGTTGTCCCGATCGTAAGCCGCCCCAACCTCAAGAATTAACGTTACCAGAACGGAGAAGCGAATTATCTCCGAAATTCAGAAATTTCGACGACGAAGAACGAATACCTACGCCTGAAAGCGATGATCAAGAAACTGACGGAAAATTGGCGACATCTGACGCAAAATTGACGACATCTGACGTAAAATTGACGACATCTGACACAAAATTGACGACATCTGACGTAAAATTGACGACATCTGACATAAAAACGACAGAATCGAATGGACTTCTAGAGTTTTTCGACAGAATTTTGTGCCCGAGGAATATAGTGTTGTTTAGTGTTTCAAAGTGCAAAAAAAGTGACGTTTGGTGCACTATGGCTGCTGTGATAGTGTTTTTGTTGGAGCGACACTATTTGAGTGAAGATTCGCTCACTGAGCAGTGCTTGGCTGTTTATAGACAGGATTGGTCTCAGGTTAGTGATACATACAATGTACAGGGTGCGTTTTTGCGTGTATTTATTTTCTATATAAACCGATTTAGATGATGATTTTTTGTTAGGAAGCAGAAACTTTCTCACATAAATTTGATTAAGATCTGACTGGAAGTTTTTGTGCTATGCTTGAGAAATGGAAGTCGGTCGTTTATATTTACGTAATTAATGTATTATACAGGGTGTATGCAGATCACTCCCGAAAACGAAGCTTAGTACTAGTGATAATCGAGATGTTAAGCTTTTTGTAAAAATAAAATCGTCTAAATGCACCGATGTCCTGGCTTATCATCACAGGTATAGTACTACCACCAGTCTTCGTTTTCGGGAGTGCTCTTCATACACCCTGTATTTGTCTTATAGGCAGACGATCCAACAGGCCACCTGATCGTAAGTGGTTACCGTCGCTCATGAACCTCTGCAATGTCAGGAGAGAACATACGACTTTTAAAGACTTTCTTAAATTTTCTTTATTATGTCTAGATTCACATTACTTTGGTGTGGATAGACCGATTTGGATGATTCTTAATTCGAATGAAAGGGTGATGGTTGTCGTTAAATTCCGAATTTAAAGATCGAACCGGTACTTTTGGATCTGTGTTTAAAAATTGTATTTTTTAACGAACAAGATTTGCTGTACAGATGAACTGATTTCAATGATTCTTTTGGCTCGTAATCTACGCATGTTTTATCAAACATTCGCATTTATAAATATTTATACCTTTTTTTACAGAGCGTCTTAGAAAATCTATCTCTATGTATGAGAGAGGTATCGTCGAAATGGGCGCGTTCGTCGACTGGGAAGTTTACCCTATTCCTAGATTTTTTAGCAGAGTATTGCGGAGATATGGATTATGACCCTATTGAATAAATATTGTTTAGCAAAAATTGTCTAAAATAGTACAAAATAATGTCTTTAAAAAAACGACAGAAAATCTATGCATTTTAGAAGTGTCCCTACTGATATTATAAATGTGAAAGTAGCTCTGTCTGTCTGTAACGCTTTCCCGCTTAAACTTCTCAACCGATTTTGATGAAAATTGGTACAGACAATCTTTAGACCCTGAGAAAGAACATAGACTACCTTTTAAATGAAAGTGACCCAGACGAAGTTTTTATATAAAATTTTCAGGATATAAAAATTAGGATATAAGATTGCAAAAAACGATTTTCGACATTTTATTTGTTGTACTAATATATGTAGGACTCGTCGATATAAGAAAAGTTTGACGATATAATAAAAGTTTGATAGTAATTCCGATTGAACCGATTTTGCTAAACGAAATACTAAATTTACGGCGTACGTATAATTCAAGTCGATTCCTATCGGCTGTCGTATAAATTTACAACTACCGACTTTTGACTGACCGATTTCGATGGTTCTTATTTCACATGAAAATTGATCGCAATGAAATTTTATTAAGACCTTACTGTTGTGAACAGGATTATTTGTCTTGTGAAATGAGAATCATCTTAATCGGTTCAGTGGACTTAAATTGGATATAATTGAAAAAAAATCTCAATTTTTTTAAGAAATGTAAATATGTATTATCTTTTGTAATATTATTGTGATGGTTACGATGTTAAAATGCCAATTAAAAATAAACATTGTCTTCCATGTTCCCACAAGAGTGGCTAAAAAGACTCTTTCGGATTTGAAAATATCCTTTTAAATGAAATACTGCCGATCTCCGTCCAAAATTTACAATATAAGTTCGCTTTTCAAACATATATGTAACTTTTACAACAAAAAAAACTTGAGAGGTGTCAAGGGACACCCGGATGGAACGAAGTTCCTTTCGATTAATTAGAAAGAAAGAAAGAAAGAAAGCAACTTTATTCCACACACACAAAGAGGATACAATTAGTGAGGGAATTGTAATAAAATTTTATATTGTTATTTAATAACTTAAATAAAATATTTTGATCACAGCGCCACCTAGCATTAATCATATAAAACAAAATAAGGAATTGTTTTATAAATATTTTAAGAACAGCGCCATCTAACGATAATCATCTAAAACAAAAAAATGTCGTGACAACTTTTTCATAAGAATTTCCGTTTAGCCCCCTTTCGATAACGCGCGATAAGGAACTTCGTTCCAAAAAAAATATAGTTGTTTGTTTGTTTGTGCGAGCTAATCTCAGGATCTACTGGTCTGATTTGAAAAATTCTTTCACTGTTGGATAGTCCATTTATCGAGGAAGGTTATAGGCTATATTTATTTCAATGTAATTAAGGAACAGTATAAAATAGCGATTTTGTATCACAAGGTGTAAAATCGAAAACCTATTTATGCGTACGCTGCAAAAACTATTGAAAATAGAACAAAATGATGTACTACGGGTTTGTAGGTCTTAGTAAGATCTGAAAAAAAGTCCGCGACAGCATATATCTAACTATCATAGTTTAGTCACAATAACCACTTTTATGTTAACGAAAAATATTAAATCTACTGAAGAACGAAAATATGAGGTAGAAATATTAATTTTAATTGGCATTTTACATCAAGGCGAGACTGATTATAAGACAAATAAATTATTGAAATGGCAACACCAAGTGATATGTGTTTTTTATAAATGGCAACACCATATTGTAATATTTATAAATATTGTATAATAAAATATAATATAAGTGTTGGTTTGTGTTTTATTGAAGCGCTTGCCTTCCGTACGGGAGGTCGCGGGTTCAATCTTGTACCTAAAGAAATAAGATCCTGGATATCATGTAGCAAAGTGCTAGCTAACACAAGTAAAACGAGTACAAACATGGCTCTATCTTGTTTAGCACAAGAGCTCCTATGACCACCTTCAGAATCCATCATCAGATCAGCACCATTTTGTCATATTATTGCATTGTCACGCGATATACATCTGCGTGCAAAATTTCAGCTCAATCGGAAACCGGGAGTCTGTCAAATTTAGCCAATGCACTTCGATTTTTAGAAAATAAAATGCAAAAAGTTAGAGCAACTCCGTATAGTATTCTAAGTTAAATTGAATTTAGACGACAACTGACAATGAATGTAACAAAGCTGTGTGCGACAGAGAAAGCGCTCTATAAATCCGAAGCTATGAACTGCTCTCTCTAAAAGTCGAAGTGCATTTATTCTTGCCCCAAACTATACACCGTGTGCAAGTTAATATAAAGCTTGTAAAAACAATGTTTATTTTATCCATGATGCGTGGTAGTACGTGGAGGTTTTCTAGTGGTTGTATGACGAGGGGGGCTCTTCGTGAATTCGAAAAGAGCCCAAGTAGACTTTCTTTTCAAGATTTTCTGCCAATCCGTTGGATACCACCATTTAAATGTGGTCGATTCGACGCAGGAGTCACCGCGGTGTAAGGGAAACCACACTGAAATTGGGGAAATACGTATTTACACAATTACTGTATGGGTTCTTACTAGGGATGTTGCGAACGACGTTTTTTGGACATTCGCGAATTCGAATGTTGACCTTTCAAACAAAAAGTTCAAGGTTTTTTACTGACAAGTCAGCTGTATCTTCCAAAAGTCATTATAATTTATAGGTACAACACAATAGGTACCTATTTTTTACCTGTTCTGGATCTACTTGGATTGTAGGGGGTACTTGCCTCCCCACATCAGATAAATTAAACCCCCCCGCAAATTATCTTGACAACGGAAGGTCGCAGACCCATCGAGTTTGAGCGCATTTTAAAGAGCAGTCAAAGGTCATCATTTTGGCTCTATCAGATTACCTCTACATCCACACAACACCCTCCTTACTTTTTTCAAAACATCCCTAGTTCTTACAAAGTTTTTTATTAAATGAGCGATCCCGATATTTCGTTGTTGCAAGCGCCATGATCACGGGAAGACTGAGTACTGCGGGTAGATTACGAGCTAAATCTGTCTACCCTCTTTCTCACCGAGAGAGCCGGTGGCCGTATTCGCCGGCGGCTACCGGTTCGGCGTCCGGGGACGGAGCGACGGGAAAGAGTGCCGATGGCGTAACGCGTCGCGCCGTCCCTCAAAACCCCGTGCTGGGTTCTGGCCTCAGCCGGGGTTCGGACGCTGAGTGTGAGCGGTTGGAGGTTTTAGTGCGGTTCAACTCACATACCCCGCTCGCGGGGCGGGCGGGGATCCGGTGATTTCCTCCAACTAAAAAAAAAAAAAAAACCCTCTTTCTCGTTCGTTTGCTACCACTGGAACTAGGATTCACATCTCGACACACCTCACTAATAGTATCGACTGCGGTCTTAAAACCAGATTTTTTAATTTTCCCCCATCTTTTCAACTCTGTCTATGTTTCAGAAAATTCTATTGCTTGAAGAAGGACAAGTCATAGCGCTCGGAAAACTTCGAATTGTCATTGCAAAGTTAGGTTTCAATTCGGATGTAATCGTATAAAATATTTAATTACGACATCACATCAAACACCGCTAAAATGATCAGTGTTTTTCTACTATATCATGCATGTATTATACACATAAACCTTCCTCTTGAATCACGACATCTATTACAACCGCATCACAATCCGTTGCGTAGTTTTAAAGATATAATCAATCATACGTAGAGACAGCGTGAAGCGACTTTATTTTATACTGTGTAGTTACTAAATGACTTAATACTCACGAATGTACTATTAAATATATTTACTCACTTGGTCCTGAAAAAATTAAATATAGTTTTATTAAAACGAGGTGAATCGCTCGACTTCTTTAGTTAGGAGAGGTTTATTAATCATTGACAATCACTATTTAACAACCCACTGCTGGTCTCAGGTCTCCTCAGAAGAGGGGTTAGGCATAGTCCACCACGCTTGCCCAGTGCGGATTTCATGTCTTCGAAGGATTTTTAGAATAACCGATATGCATATTTACTCACGATGTTTTCCTTCACCGTTTTTAGCCAGTGGTGTTGAGAAAAATTACTTACTACCCATCTGATGGTGAGTTTACCGTTGCTCATGGGCCTCTGCAATGTCAGGGTGACCGTTACTTATTACTTGCCAAGAGTAATGGACATAGGAAACCCATTTAAGGCGCTTGGTACTGGACTCTAACAACCCATTACCTACTGCTGATCTCCTCAGGTATAGACCACAATGCGGGACTGAGAATATCAGAGAAGATTAAGTTAAATTTGACAAACTTCCTGGTTTCCGATTGAGCTGACATTTTGCTCGCAGATGTATATCGCGTGACAATGCAATAATATGACAAAATGGCGCTGATCTGATAATGGATTCGGAAGGTGGCCAAAAGAACTAAACAAGATAGACCCGTCGTGTTTGTGCTCGTTTTACTTGTATAAGCTAGCACTCTACTGCTACATGATATCCAGGATCTTTAAAGCTTGTATTTCAGAAGTTTTCTTTAAAATTTTAGTATCCAAGTTCTACTCATCAATAATGTTACATACTTTTCGTTTCAATCCTGCAGTTTTCATACTCCAATTCACAGAGGCTATTGAACCATTTGTAATCATACTTCCAATTTTTTTCGTCAAATTTCTTTCCGCAAATTGGACCGAATCTGGAAAATAAAAGAGTTTCATGATGGTAAGCGGTTACTGTCCCTCATGAGCCTCTGAAATGTGCAACGATTATGTGTACTGATTTTGATATATTCATTGAAAAAAGAGGACACTAAAATAAAACTAAAAAACACAAAAAACGTAATATCATTTTATTTCACAACTCTCATTACGAGTGAATAATGTAAAGACTTAGTTTCAATCAATTTAAGCTAAAAACATTCAATAAATTATCGATTTTATTTCACAACTAGCTGCCCCGCGCAACTTCGTCTGCGCCAATCTCAATTAAATGTCAACTATTCGATTTTTTTCTCGCTGTAAATACCATCCTTGAACTTCATCGAGAATTGAAAAAAAACAACAATTTCTAAAATAAATATAGCCTAAGTTACTCCTTATAACATAAACTATCAGTCATTGAAAGTCAGCCCGTCCGAATCGGTCTAGCCATTCCAGAGATTAGCCAGACAGACAGTGGCCACCTTCCAGCTCCATCATCAGACCTTGACATTCATCCTCTACGCAAAGAACTCATAAAGACGCTTTATTAGAGTCTAAACGCGATGAGGTTATCTTGCTTAATGACGGAGTTCCCATAGCCACCTACCAGCTCCATCATCAGACCTTGACATTCATCCTCTACGCAAAGATCTCATCAGGACGCATCATTAGAGCCTGAACACGATGAGTTTATCTTGCTTAATGACGGAGTTCCCATAGCCACCTACAGCTCCATCATCAGACCTTGACATTCATCCTCTACGCAAAGATCTCATCAGGACGCTTCATTAGAGCCTGAACACGATGAGGTTATCTTGCTTAATGACGGAGTTCCCATAGCCACCTACCAGCTCCATCATCAGACCTTGACATTCATCTTCTACGCAAAGATCTCATCAGTACGCTTCATTAGAGCCTGAACACGATGAGGTTATCTTGCTTGATGACGGAGTTCTCATAGCCACCTACCAGCTCCATCATCAGACCTTGACATTCATCTTCTACGCAAAGATCTCATCAGTACGCTTCATTAGAGCCTGAACACGATGAGGTTATCTTGCTTAATGACGGAGTTCCCATAGCCACCTACCAGCTCCATTATCAGACCTTGACATTCATCCTCTACGCAAAGATCTCATCAGGCATCATTAGAGCCTGAACACGATGAGGTTATCTTGCTTAATGACGGAGTTCCCATAGCCACCTACCAGCTCCATCATCAGACCTTGACATTCATCCTCTACGCAAAGATCTCATCAGGACGCTTCATTAGAGACTGAACACGATGAGGTTATCTTGCTTAATGACGGAGTTCCCATAGCCACCTACCAGCTCCATCATCAGACCTTGACATTCATCCTCTACGCAAAGATCTCATCAGGACGCTTCATTAGAGCCTGAACACGATGAGGTTATCTTGGTTAATGACGGAGTTCCCATAGCCACCTACCAGCTCCATCATCAGACCTTGACATTCATCCTCTACGCAAAGATCTCACCAGGACGCTTCATTGGAGCCTGAACACGATGAGGTTATCTTGCTTAATGATGGAGTTCCCATAGCCACCTTCCAGCTCCATCATCAGACCTTGACATCCATGCTCTACGCAAAGAACTCATCAAGACGCTTCATTAGAGCCTAAACACGATGAGGTTATCTTTCTTAATGACGGAGTTCCCATAGCCACCTTCCAGCTCCATCATCAGACCTTGACATTCATCCTCTATGCAAAGAACTCATCAAAACGCTTCATTAGAGCCTAAACACGATGAGGTTGTCTTGCTTAATGACGGAGTTCCCATAGCAACCTTCCAGCTCCATCATCAGACCTTGACATCCATGCTCTACGCAAAGAACTCATCAAGAAGTTTCATTAGAGCCTAAACACGATGAGGTTATCTTTCTTAATGACGGAGTTCCCATAGCCACCTACCAGCTCCATCATCAGACCTTGACATTCATCCTCTACACAAAGATCTCATCAGGACGCTTCAGTAGAGCCTAAACATGATTGGCTGGGTCGATTTGGATGGGACTTTCAATGGCCGAGCTTATGTAATAAAGACTAACTTTTTTTTTTCTTCAGTTGTAGGAAATCACCGGATATGCGGGAGTTGAACCGCACTAAAACCTCCAACCGCTCACACTCATCGTCCAAACCCCGGCTGAGGCCAGAACCCAGCACGGGATTTGTAGGGACGGCGCGACGCGTTACGCGCTCGGCACTCTTTCCAGTCGAAATACGAATTACTCAATATCACTGGTTCCGACGGTCACTTTAGTCAAAGCTCCAGTTGCGACGATTCACCATATAAATTGGAGATCTCTTTATGTTGGCCAAGAAAACGTAATACCCATCGACGTTATTTCGCTTATAACTTTTTTAATACTGAACCGATTTTGATAAAACAACGACTAAATGTTAAGTGAGACGTGCCATAATATATTACAAAAAACCCCAACTAAATAGGTTCAGCCGGTTCGGAGATTAGCGTGCACAAAGATACAGACAAACAGACAAACAGATAAACAGACAAACAGACAAAAAAAAATCTAATTGCATGTTTGGCATCAGAATCGATAACCAAACACCCCCTGCTAGTTTTTTTTTTGATACTTTCAATGTACAGAATTGACCTCTCTACGATTTTATTATAAGTATAGATAAAAGTAAAATAAAAATCATCCAAATCATTAACATTTGTAAAGGAAACCTTTACGATACTTTCATGCATTTTGAACGGGTTCTTAAAGAGGGTAGACAGATTTGTTTGCTCGTAAATCGACCCGCAGTATCCAGTGTTCTCGTGATCATTACTTTTACAACAACGTTGAAATATCGAGACAACTCAATTAATTAAATATCGTGGTAAGAACCCGTTCAAAATGCATGAAAGTATCATAAAAAACCGCGAGTGTTTCAATAAGAATCCTTTACGAATAGACTTCTAACAACTTGTAGGGACGCAATTGCATGCTTGCACTTTTGATACAAGCAGTAATATATAAGTGCAGTGCGTAGCGCGACTCCCCAGTTGTTCCGTAATCAGCCAAGCGTACACTCGCGTCCACACATTATTATATTTGTAATCATATTCATTATTGTATATTGTAAAGAGTGACATTAAATAATGATCACTAGAATCAGTTGTTCATTTTAAATCAATGGTATCTACTAATTAGATGCAGAAGTAATATACAGGGTGATTTGTTAGAGAGGGTACATATTGCAGGAGGGTGATGAGTACTCTGTTCTAATACGGAATATTACAAAAATAGGTAAAATTATTATTATTATTTTTTTTAATCTAATTTCGACAAAACTACCTCAAACATAAACAATTTCGGCTTAAAGAGTGTTGACTAATGACCTCTAGTGATCTCGTGCACCCCACACCTCCGCCACACCCATCAGCTGTCAATACTTACATGTCCTTGTATAAAGGCATACATTTTATATTACAATCTCTATATATATTGTTTGTCATATTTGAATGTTTTGTAGTATGAGTTGGACCAGTCGAGGGTCTTTTCATAGTTTTAGTATCTAAAAAGGATAATATAATAAAAAATATATACATACACGGTGGATCTGTAACTTTGGACAATCTGACGTGGGGTGAATGACCTGTTGAAATAAAACTTAGATCCACTTTTATTTTAGGAATTGAATAAAATAAATATTTCATCTTAGTATAGACGTCCGCAACGATAGTCGTATGTTTTCCATGCAATGTCAGAAAAAAAAGTTTAACCGATCCTAAAACTAAATATGGTGCTCGTCAGATTGTCCAAAGTTACAGATCCACCCTGTATATAAAACTTTTGAAGAAGACTTAAGATTGATATGAAATATTTATTTTTGACCGACTTCCTAAAAAGAGAAGGCACTCAATTTGTCTGTATGTTTTTTGTGTTTGTTCCTTAACCCTTTCAGGACCATAAGATGGCTGAGACTAAATATGCGAATACTACACAATATTGAAGTTATTCTGTAAAGTAAGAGATATCACTAGAAAAACATAGTAGGGTGTACAAATTTCCTATAAATTTCATATGAAACATTTTAATACAACGTACATAAACATAACGTTTGACATTCATTAAAAAAATATATTATTCAATAATAATAACGATTTTTGTAGAAGAGATAAATATTTCCCTTGGGCGTGAAAGGGTTAACTATAAAAACATACATAACTTTAGTTTGTGTGGACCGATTTGAATAATTAAGGTGTCAGATGAAAGGTGATGGTCGTCATGGGGTCCCATTTATTTTTTTGTGAGATCGAATAAGTACTTTCGGATCTGTGTTTAAAAATGTGTATTTTTACGGACAAAATTTCACGATTTGCTGTGCGTTTTTGCGTCTATTTATTTTCTAGATGAACCGACTTCGATGAATCTCTTTTGTTCGAAATCAAATACTCTGGACACTATCTCGTGCAAATTTGATAAAGATCTGACTGGTAGTTTTTATGCTATTCTTGAGAAATGGAAGTCGGTCATTTTCATCTAATATATAAAATTGTCGTGTCACGGTGTTCGAACTTGAACTCCTCCGAAACGGCTCGACCGATTTTGATGAAATTTTTTGTGCTTATCCGGTACCTATGAGAATCGGCCAACATCTATTTTTCATCCCCTAAATGTTAGGGGTAGTCCACCCCTAATTTTTTTTTTCGGCGCAGACGAAGTTGCGCGAGTCAGCTAGTTTAAGTATATTATTTTAAGTTTGGTTCAAGTAACACTGCTACCAGACCATTTAAAACATTCAGTTTAAGCACGGAGATGGTCCGGTGTTGCGTGAATCATGCTTTAACTTACGATTTTTATGTCCTTTTTTTGTTTTAATAGTAGTTCTAGCTGTTGTTCTGAAAATTAGTAAATAAATAATACCCATATTACAAATAATTTATTTTAAAGAAAACTTTAAATACAATCTTTTAAGATCCTGGATATCATGTAGCAGTAGAGTGCTAGTTAATACAAGTAAAACGTGCGCAAACATGGCTCTATCTTGTTTAGCACAAGAGCTCCTATGACCTTCCGAATCCATCATCAGATCAGCGCCATTTTGTCATATTATTGCATTGTCACGCGATATACATCTGCGTACAAAATGTCAGCTCAATCGGAAACCGGGAAGTTTGTCAAATTTAGCTTACAATAACCGAATTTACATAGTTACATCCAGTACAAGTTGATATAAAGCTTGTGGCGAAGTGTCTATACAAGTCTATTCCTATCGGAATCCCTTTGGATACTCTTCAATTGCGTACAATTATTACAAATAGCACTAAGGACATTTTTAAAATCCTATAAAATTTTCAATAATTCGTTGGATATTTTAGATTGGGTTCCCTCTTTAAAAACTCTACTCTTCGCCATTGATATTCAAGATCCTATATTTTTTTTTGCTTTAAATAAATTATTTTAATACTATGTACTGTAACTGTAACAACCCATTACTGCCCACTGCTGGACTCAGGTCTCCTCCGAAGAGGGGTTAGGCATAGTCCACCACGCTTGCCTAATGAGGATTGGGGACTTCACATATCTTCAAAGGATTTTTAGACTCCTTTTCCGATATGCAGGTTTCCTCACGCCAGTGGTGTTGTGAAAAATTGCACATAAATCTTTTTCATATTAAGATTTAGAGGTACAAGCCGGCCGGTTTTGAACCCACGACCTCCCATACGGAAGGCAAGCGCTTCAACCACTACCCCACCACGACTATTTTAATACTATGTAGTTAAATATATTACTTACCTATAGAAAACCCATTGCCCATTTTGCCAGTACGGCTCATAATAGGTTTCCACTCTTCCTCCATGAAGATCATAGTTTAGAAGCTGGTCAAATGGATCTATATCTCGCGGAGTCACTGTAGGTGGTATATTTTGACGTAATATAGGTGTCCTGTAGAATAAACTGATAATAACAACTACCCACTGCTAAGCTCAGGTGTTAGATGATCATAGTCAACGACATTCAATGTATATGTCACCGGAAAACACGAAGAAATGTCACTTGTTAAGTTCTGTTAAGTTTCTACGGAACTTAACAAGACAAGTGGCAGTTAATTTGTGTTATTTAACCCCTCTAACTTGATAACAGACTTTATTGATTACCAAATGATAATGTGGGTAAGCATTCACCTATTAAAAGCGATTTGGATCTGGCACATCGCCGCTCGGCTCGTGTATTGTTTATCAGTATACTAACCTAACCTAAATCGTTGCGAAAATTATTTTACACTAGGTGACCCGCGCAACTTCGTCTGCGTTACAAAGGGGTTCAAAAATTGTAGCCTGTGTTATTCTGATATTAAAGCTATATTGTGGTAAAGTTTCATTCAAATCCATTCAGTAGTTTTTACGTGAAAGAGTAACAAACATACATCCATACATACATCCATCCATACATACAAACTTTCGCCTTTATAATATTATTATGATTATGATTAAATAAAACTTTCTCGTTTTGATTTTGTAATTAAAATTTAAATATGTAATTAAAAAACATACACCCCATGACGATTACCACGTTTTATATAGAAAAAGAAACATCTAAATCAGTTTAGCTAAACTAAGGTTATGTGGGAACAAAAAATTGTTAAATTGATAATCTTCTTTTTAAAAGTCGGTCAAAAAGAGAATACTTACATTCCATAATAGTGTATGGTCGTAAAACTTGCGAGGCATCGCACTGGTAACAAATAATTTAAATCTTATTCTATTTATACTGCGGTTTGCTTTTATGTTAAGGATAAGGTTTTACTAAAATTTCAATCAAATCGGTTCAGAAATAAACCTCTTGAAAGAAATTAGAAAGATGATATTAAGGCCTGTTGACGAAACTATTTTATTTCAAAACTGCTTAAAACTTTCAAGTTGCGTGTTTAAGGTTTTGCAGGAATTTGTGATATCTTTCAGTGGCACGTACTAAGGCATAAACCTTTAGTTATAACATTATTAGTCGTGGGTATATGACCATCAACTATCATGACCTTCAATACAGGGTGGATCTGTAACTTTGGACAATCTGACGTGGGGTGAATGAGCTGTCTAAATACAACTTAGAACCACTTTTATTTTAGGAATTGAATAAAACAAACTTTCATCATAGTATGGAAGTCCACAACGATAGTCGTACGTTTTTCATACAATGTCAGGAAAAAAAAGTTTAACCGATCAAAAAAATAAAATGGTGCTAAGTTGTATTTCCACAGGTCTCTTACCCCACGTCAGATTGTCCAAAGTTACAGATCCCCCCTGTATATACCATAATTAAGAAATAACCCTGTATATTAAATTAAAACTACAAAAAAGCTTAAATACATTTAATTCAATAAAATTTAACTTACAAATGTATAAAAATATGACAACAATGTTTCTCATAATCCAATATTTCATTCATTTTCAGATTTTCTCGTAAATTAAGTTATTTTGCAGTTACAAACAAAACCAATCATTCGGTTGACTTCGTGAAGAAAATGAGAAAACCAATATAAATGATTTACCTGTTAGGTATGACGAATGATTTTGAAATCCTCTAAAATTATGAGTACACGTTTACTATTTACAAAAACACCTATATTTCGGTAACAATGTAAAGTTTAACTAGGTTTCAAGCCATTTATCGAATATAATTTCAAACAGTAGGGAAAACAGCCCATAGTGTCATGGCGTCGCGTTTGATGTCAAACCTAAGTAAACAAACGCAAAAGTGTCAAGGCGCAACCAATAGAGAACGTCAATTTCATATTGTTTACCTAATCGTGACATCATCCGATGTTGCTGGCATTTCAGCCAAAATGGCCGATTGCAAAATTTAATCTTATAAATAAGTTTTGTAAATTATTTTAATATGTAGTTTCCTACAATATCATTAAATCTTCGAATATTTGATTCTGTCGTCATGCCTATTCACAGTATAGTCAAAAAGTCTGTGAACTCCACAAGCACCTTCGTTATTTTAACATAGCTGAAAGTTTGTCAACGTGTGCTTCCAATTAGGGATGTAATGCATTTCCGTATTGGCCAACGTCCAACACTTGTACCATCTACGCTAACTGTCTTTTCCTAGACAGATAGGAGATAAATGATTATTATACTTTTTCAACTTAGTTTTTAATAGTCTTTGTTGGTTAGTTTTTAATAGTCTAGGAGTCGTCAAACAGATATCTACACCTATCTGAAGAAAAAACTACTAAGACAGTTTTTTTTCTGAAATTGAAGACATGTTTCTACTTCGAAAGCTAGTTTTTCTAAAATTATTTATTGAAATGTATTATTTTTTTAATTATATTAATAGGAAAATAAGAAGAAGGTTGTATATAGTAAAAATAATATTTTATTAAGTATGAGAAATATTAAATACACGGATTTTCTTGTGAGTCCGTACGTTCACAATATTATTGACAATATTTCAAATATTGTGGAAATAGTCTACGATCAAATATAACAAAATCAGAGCGTTAAAATGAAAAAAATACTACCTAAATAAAAACTGTCAACTGAGTGATATCATTTCGTATTTTATCTTAAAATTATTTTTGACCGACTTCTAAATTGAATGATGTTACCAATTTGACTTTTTTCAAACGGTTTTATTTAGCTCACCCCGTTTGTTTATGTTTGTTACCTCATAACTTAAGTGAACCGACTTCGATGATTCTTTTTTGATTAGAAAGCGCACACGTAGGATATAATCTCGTTTAGATTTGATAAAAATATGACTGATACTGTTCTTGTTGTCGGTAGTTTTCATTTTTGTAAGAAAATATAAAATATCTTCACAATGTTATGCGATCGAACTCATTTTTTAATATTTTAACGAAATATTGTTAATATAAATAAGGCCTAACTGAAATATTGTCAATAATATTGTCAAAACACATGTCTTGATGATAAGTATCTTAAGCTACCTCTTAAGCTATATTTCCGCGTCTTTTGCTGGAGTAGGAACTGGATAGGCACCACGCGAAAATGATTGAGACAACCTGAAAAAAGTAAGTAAACTAAATTAATTATCTATCCACCTTGAAGTCGTGGTGGCCGGTGGTGGGGTAGTGGTTGAAGCAGTTGCCTTCCGTACGGGAGGTCCCGGGTTCTAAACTGGCTTGTACCTCTAAATCTTAATGAGAAAAAGATTTATGTGCAATTTTTCACAACACCACTGGCTAAAAACGGTGAAGGAAAACATCGTGAGGAAACCTGCATATCGGAAAAGGGTTCTAAAAATCATTCGAAGATATGTGAAGTCCCCAATCGTCATTGGAAAAGTGTGGTGGACTAAACTCTCCACGGAGGAGACCTAAGCCCAGCAGTGGACAGTAATGGGTTGGTACAGTACAGTACTACTTCGTCTGCATCACAAAAGGAGTCATATTACTGCATTGTCACACGATAAACATCTGCGTGCAAAATGTCAGCTCAATCAGAGATCGGGAAGTTTGTCTTTAGTTTGCAAGATTACACCCGAACTTACATAGTTACATCCAGTGCAAGTTAAAAGCTTATAAAATCGATCAATACTTACTTCAACAGCAATAATAATGATTAAAATAGCTCCTATTGCTCCACCATAAGTTTCAAAATAGCTTGTAATTGTTGAGGTACACCCTGGGAACGCATCTGGTGCATTGCAGGTGAAATCTACTGGGTTGGCACAACAAGATGGCGGCAATTGAGGTAGAATACCATCGTAGGATGAGGGACCGACCGTGCCGCAGCATTCGAACTGAAATATAATTATAACGGTGTAATATATTCAACATTTTAATTTAAAAAAAAATCGAGTTTTAAATACAATATAGAAACAGAGAGCCACCGTCAAGTTGTTGAATCCTGGCCACCTGGTTATGTCTATGCAAATACTCGTCGTTAGCAAATCGAAAACAACCGGAAACGATATGTCTTATAGAGTCTCCCAAACAGTGACATACCTAAAAACTGTGAAATAGGCATGCGAATATTCGCATTCGCATCGATTTGGGTACCATCTAACGTCACAAAGCCGTGTTGTTATTCGCGGCATACTTTAAATTGGCTTCATAATGTTGTTGATTCATAGATTTTAGTCATTATTTATCTAGATTTTAACATATTTTTACCTTTTCATTAACATTATTATCAGTAGATTATTTATATTTACTAGGAAGTAGGTATTATCGGTGATTTTAATCTTTAAGTGGTCTGATTATTTTTATATAATTGACAATATGTTTGTTAAAAATATTGACAATATTACATAAAGAATTCAATATACGCCATGATGTCGATTGTCTATCTATATGAACACGAAGGTTCTATCTTGTTTGGTACAGAAGTTCATTGTTAATTTCAGCTCAATAGGATACTGGGAAGGTGGCGCTAGATTCCACACGAACTTACATAGTTACAATAAACCTCATTCTTAGGACAATGCAGCGACGTAAGCGATAAGTGACCCTTTGTTATTGAAGCTAATAAGTGCAACTTGTGCGAGATGAGACACAGTTCAAAATGAGCATGAACTAATGAGACTTAGTACATAGTTACATCCATTGCAAGTTAAGTACGGTATTTAAAATAACTTACGAAAGATTCCATCACGTGGAAGACATCTCTCATGTTTTCTGCACTAAACGCAGTCGTCACCCAGTCGTAAATAGTCGTTTGGACATCAGAAACAAATCCAAAAACTACTACAGCCAAGTATATCTTGACAGCCAATAGTAACAACATGAAGATGGAATACTGAAAAGGAAGAGTAATCAGTACAGAGCTGCAGAGCACTGTGTCTATAGTAGTGTAGTATAGGACTCTCGGCTAGATGTAGGTCGTATCTGTGTCTGTTTGTGTACGAGAAGAGTAATCAGTACAGAGCTGCAGAGCACTGTGTCTATAGTAGTGTAGTATAGGACTCTCGGCTAGATGTAGGTCGGATCTGTGTCTGTTTGTGTACGAGAAGAGTAATCAGTACAGAGCTGCAGAGCACTGTGTCTATAGTAGTGTAGTATAGGACTCTCGGCTAGATGTAGGTCGGATCTGTGTCTGTTTGTGTACAAGAAGAGTAATCAATACAGAACTGCAGAGCACTGTGTCTATAGTAGTGTAGTATAGGACTCTCGGCTAGATGTAGGTCGGATCTGTGTCTGTTTGTGTACGAGAAGAGTAATCAGTACAGAGCTGCAGAGGACTGTGTCTATAGTAGTGTAGTATAGGACTCTCGGCTAGATGTAGGTCGGATCTGTGTCTGTTTGTGTACGAGAAGAGTAATCAGTACAGAGCTGCAGAGGACTGTGTCTATAGTAGTGTAGTATAGGACTCTCGGCTAGATGTAGGTCGTATCTGTGTCTGTTTGTGTACGAGAAGAGTAATCAGTACAGAGCTGCAGAGCACTGTGTCTATAGTAGTGTAGTATAGGACTCTCGGCTAGATGTAGGTCGGATCTGTGTCTGTTTGTGTACGAGAAGAGTAATCAGTACCGAGCTGCAGAGGACTGTGTCTATAGTAGTGTAGTATAGGACTCTCGGCTAGATGTAGGTCGGATCTGTGTCTGTTTGTGTACGAGAAGAGTAATCAATACAGAGCTGCAGAGGACTGTGTCTATAGTAGTGTAGTATAGGACTCTCGGCTAGATGTAGGTCGTATCTGTGTCTGTTTGTGTACGAGAAGAGTAATCAGTACAGAGCTGCAGAGCACTGTGTCTATAGTAGTGTAGTATAGGACTCTCGGCTAGATGTAGGTCGGATCTGTGTCTGTTTGTGTACGAGAAGAGTAATCAGTACAGAGCTGCAGAGGACTGTGTCTATAGTAGTGTAGTATAGGACTCTCGGCTAGATGTAGGTCGGATCTGTGTCTGTTTGTGTACGAGAAGAGTAATCAGTACAGAGCTGCAGAGGACTGTGTCTATAGTAGTGTAGTATAGGACTCTCGGCTAGATGTAGGTCGGATCTGTGTCTGTTTGTGTACGAGAAGAGTAATCAGTACAGAGCTGCAGAGGACTGTGTCTATAGTAGTGTAGTATAGGACTCTCGGCTAGATGTAGGTCGGATCTGTGTCTGTTTGTGTACGAGAAGAGTAATCAGTACAGAGTTGCAGAGGACTGTGTCTATAGTAGTGTAGTATAGGACTCTCGGCTAGATGTAGGTCGGATCTGTGTCTGTTTGTGTTTTTTTTTTTTTTTTTTTTTTAGTTGGAGGAAATCACCGGATCCCCGCCCGCCCCGCGGGCGGGGTATGTGGGAGTTGAACCGCACTAAAACCTCCAACCGCTCACACTCAGCGTCCGAACCCCGGCTGAGGCCAGAACCCAGCACGGGGTTTGGAGGGACGGTGCGACGCGTTACGCCATCGGCACACTTTCCCGTCGCTCCGTCCCCGGACGCCGAACCGGTAGCCGCCGGCGAATACGGCCACCGGCTCTCTCGGTCGGCGGGCTTTCCGAAGCCCGCCAAGATGGGACCGCGTGTCACCCTCCCACGGAATACCCCGCTGGGTCAGAACCAGCGTGGGTCGGGGAGCGCGGTCGACCATCCCCCGGTCGCTCTTGCTTAAGGCGCGTGCTGAGCGAGACACGACGCCTTCTTGGGTCCCCGCTCGCACTCACATGCGTTGGGGACCCGAAACTCTTAGGGGGCCAGATTCCGGGCGAGATCCCGGTTCCGGCCCCCTGCTCGACGGCGGCGGGTTGCTGTCGCTGGGCGGAGGGAAGCGTACAATCGCTCCCTCGCACCCCCCGCCACCCTCTTCTGCGAGATGGTGGACTCGCAGAAGTCGAGCATCGCCTTCCAGGACTCGTCGCTCTCGAGCATCGACGCCGCGACGCTCGGGAGCGACAAGTCCGGTCCTATTTTCCTGACCAGGACACAACGCTGCCGCTCCCACGCGGGGCAGAGCGCGAGCGTATGCTCTGGCGTGTCCTGGTCGCAACTCACACAGTGATGGCATCTCGCCGTCGGCTCTACCTGGATCCGGTGCAGATACCTCCCGAAGCACCCGTGCCCGGTCAGCATCTGCACCATCCAATAGGTGAGGCGTCCCTTGCCACGACCCACCCAATCCCTGAGGACGGGGCGGATCGCCTCGACGGTCCGTAGACCCCAAGTGGGGTTGGCGAGTCGTCTCTCCCACGACTCCATAACGGACCGCCGAGATTGAACCTTCCGATCTCGGACCGCTTCCGGCAGAGGACGCACTACGCCCCGGGAGCGAAGGTCGCATCGCCAACGATAATCGTCGGCGAGCGCCTCCGCCTCCAGTTCCCAGGGCGGCGTCCCCGCCAGAACACACGCCGCCTCAAACGCGACGGTGCGGTATCCGCGGATGGCCCTGATGGCTACGATGCGCTGTGGCCGGCGCAGGTACCCGGCATAAAATGCACGGATACGAGGCTCGGCCCAAACGGGCGCACCGTACAGGGCCATCGAGCGCACCACCCCCGCGTAGAGGCGGCGCACCGCGTCACTGGGTCCCCCGACGTTCGGGAGCAGCCGACCAAGGTGGCCGGCCGTCCTTACCAGTCGGGGAACCAGGTCCTCGAAATGCTGTCGGAAGGTCCAACGGCCGTCCAACACGAGGCCGAGGTACTTAAGATGCACCCCGACCTCGATCCGGACGCCTCCAACCATGATGTGGGCGTCGACCGGTGGCGCTGTCCTGCCCCTGCAAAAACACAGGGCCTGGGACTTGTGCAGCGCCACGTCGAGGCCCAACCTCCTTATCTTGCCGACGACGAGTGCCACCCCCGCTGTGGCAAGACGGGCAGACTCTCTGTAGTCATCCCCCCGGGCCACGACCAACGTGTCGTCCGCGTAACAGATTACGCTAAGGCCCGGGAGGAGGGCGCCCCTCAGCACCCAGTCGTACCCGATATTCCACAGGAGGGGCCCAAGAACGGACCCCTGTGGAACACCGCGCACGACCTGGAACCGGTGCAAGGTCCCACCGTACCCGGTACATACGACCGACCTGGCTTCCAGGTAGGAGCCGATCAGCCGACGGAGATAGAGGGGCACTCCGTGCCTCTCCAGTGCCCCCCCAATCACGGACCAGGGCAGGGTGTTAAAGGCGTTGGCGATGTCAAGCGACACCGCCAAAGCCACCCCACCCTGGGAGACGGCCTCCTCCGAGAGGGCCCGGACACGTAGAATTGCATCTACGGTCGAACGACCCTCCCGGAAGCCGTACTGCTCCGCCGACAGATCGGGTCCAACCCCGACCAGGTGCTGAACGATGCGGGCAGCCAGAACGCGTTCCAGCAGTTTGCCCACCTCGTCCAGCAGCACGATGGGACGGTAACCGGTGGCTGAGTCCGCCGGGCGCCCCTCTTTCCGCAAGAGGACTAGTCTGCCCGTCCTCCAGAGCGAGGGAAACCGTCCCGACTCCAGGCATGAGTTAAACAGCCTCAGGAGTCGGTCCCCTAGGGCATTGATGGCCAAGTCCAGGACCCGGCCGTGGATGCCGTCCGGGCCGGGGGCCGTGTCTCTCGCACTCATTCTGACCACGGCCACATGGAGCTCATCCCTAGTAATGTGAGGCACCTCAGCAGTGGCTTCACCGCCGGTGTGATCCGGCGGGTCACCCATAGCAGGCGGAATGAATCCGTCCTGCTCCTGCGGGAACAGCGTCGAGACGATGTCCCGCAGCTGCTGAGGTGGGAGACGCTCGGTCATGGGAGGCGCCCACGGGCGCAGCTTCCCGCGCACCGTTTTGTACGGGCGCCCCCAAGGGTCCTCGTCGAGCGTCCCCAATAGAGCCTCCATGTTCCTCTCCTTGGCCTGCTTGATGGCCAGCCGCATGGCGTCCCTCGCCTCCGCGTATTCGCCATACAGCCGGGCCTCCTCCTCCGCGAACGCGACGGGATCGTCGCGACGCGCGAGGATACGGCGGCGATGTCGGGCGCACCGGCGCCTCGCCCGGACGCATACAGCACGAAGCTGCGCTATCTCGGGCGACCACCAGTACGCCGACTTCCTGGGAGGCCGAGGGCCGACCCGGGGCATCGAAGCATCACTAATGCGATGCATCGTGTCCCGGAGCCATTGCGCCTCGACCTCCACATCCACTGGATGTGGACGCATAGGCGTCCACGCCGCCACCGTAGAGGCTTCCATCAAGCGCTCCTTGTCCAGGAGCTTCAATGCCCACCTGGGGAATGACCGGGATGCAGTTCCGCGGGCGACCGCGGTTGCCGCGGGGGCGGAGAGATCAAACCGGATGTACCGATGATCCGACAAGGTCTCCGCCCCCACCAACACCTCCCAACCGCGGATGCGTTGTGCGATGGCAGGGCTCGCGAACGTGACGTCCACGATGGACTCGCCCTGCCACCGCACGCAAGTCGCGACCGACCCTCTGTTTATGACACAGAGTCCGGCCGCGACCGCCCACTCCTCCAATCGCCTACCCCGATGCTCCGTGCGGGGGCAGCCCCAAGCGACAGATTTCGCATTGAGGTCCCCCGCCAGTATCACAGGACGGGGAGCGGAGCGCTGAGTGATCGCTCCGAGCCCGTCCAGGAACTGTTGGAACTCGAGAATAGGTCGATTTGGAGAGAAGTACACCCCGATCACGACGGTATCTTCCATCCGTACCGCGACGAACCCTGGTCCCCTGGCCACCATTACCAGGGGCGGGATCGCCGCGGCTCTTCTTATGTGGATGGCCACCGAGCCGCACTCATCCCCGAACCAGCAATCATCTGCCGGGGGGACAAAGTACGGCTCAGCGACCACCGCCACGTCGATGGACCACTCCGCCATGCTCTGGGCCAGCATGTCCTGAGCCCTGGCGGAGTGGTTCAAATTTCCTTGGAGGAAGCGACGGGTGTGATCCATTACGGTTGGACCACCTCCATCGCTCCCTCCCCTCCTCTATCGCCCCCGCCTGCGGGCGAACTGGTCGCCACGGCGGGGTCTGAAATGTCGGCCGGTACTCCCCCGGCCGATCTCTTCTTTTGGCGCCGCTTAGTTTTGCGGCGCCTGTTTCTCTCCGTGTTAACACCGGACGGGGAGCACGCTTTCCCTCCCGCCCGGTGATCGGCCCTGCGCCCGGCCGCCGCGCACAACGCGCAGTGCGGCACGGCCGAACACACGGCCGCTTTATGCCCATTTTGACCGCAGCGGAAGCATAGACCGCTGCGGTCCACCGTGCTGGTGCACCTGGCGACGCTATGCCCCGTGCCGAAGCACTTGAGGCATCGCCAGGCGCGTGGCTCCAGCAGCCGCACGTGGGCTGCTACCCAGCCCACGCGCAGCCTTCCCGGGTCTCCCGCCGGCCTTCCGGGTGGAGGGGTGGCCAGGGAGTTGGCGGTGTCGACAGGGCACCGCACCCAAACGGAGCTGGCCCCAGTATAGCCGCGGCGAAGCTCGCCGACGGCTATGTTCTCTGGGGCACATTTGCCCTGGGCGGCAATGGCGGCCGCCACCTCCTCCCTGGAGGTGCAGTCGTCCAGGCCGGTCACCCGCAACTCGGCCATTTTGACCGGCCTGTGCACCTTCACCTCCTCCTCCGGCCAGACGACTCGGAGGCCCGACGCCAGGCGGTCCGCGACGTTGCCACTGTTGGCGCCGCCGGGACACTCCAGCAGTCGGGCCCCATTGGCCGTGTGCCGGATGCGGAGGCCATCCTCCGCCCCGATCTCGGCCAGGTTCACGGCCGCACGCGCCTTGGCCATGACGTCGGGGTACGTCAACCCCTTCGCCTGGCCGGCCGGCAGCAGAGTGAGCACCACTGCAGCCTGCCGGGGCGCGCGCGGCTTCTTCCTGGCCTTGTCCTTCTTCTTCTTGGCGGCCGCGGGTGCTCGACCCTGCTGGGGAGCAGCCGCCGTCGCCGGAGTCGCCTTCTTTTTGGGGGCAGCGGTTGGCGCGCCTCCCGACTGGGAGGTCGCCTGAGACACTGCCCCTGTCTCGGCCTGCGGTGGTTGGGCCGGAGCGGCCGTCACCTTGGCCCTCTTGGCGCCCCGCTTCACCACCTCGGTCCAGCCCTCATCCATATTAGACGGGGGTGGAGGAAGTGGGCGGGGCTGTGGGGGTGGTGCGACAGCTCCGGCACCAGCACCCCCGTTCTTCTTCTTCTTCCGGGTCGCACCAGCTGGTGTCGGACCAGGAAGGACAGGACGCGGCGTCGCCGCCGCACCGCGTAGAGCCATGAGCTCGGCTCTGAGTTCGGCAATCTGATTGCCGAACTCCGCCGCGAGCTCCTTCCGGATGCGGGCAGCCATCTCGACTTGAGATTCAGCTGTCTGCCGCACCCTGACTCGCGGAGCCGGCGGCGACGGCCGCTCCGCCTCAAGAACCGCCAGCCTCTCCTGGAGGCGCGCCACCTCAGCCGTCGACCTCTGCAACTTGGTCTGCAGATCAGCGTCCCGGCTGATGGCCGCCGAGATAGCAGGCATAATCCTGCTGGTCTCGGCTGCCACCTCGCGCCACTCCCGCGATGCAACCTTGTTGCCTTTGGTGCTATATCTGCACGAGGCAGTGGTAGCACGCCTCCTCAGGCCCTCGAGGACGGCGGCGGGGCTCTCCGTGAGGACGACGACGGGGCTCTCCGAGAGCTCCCCGTCAGTCGTCCGAGCCGAGGCGAACGACGTCGCCGATCGCGCCGATCGCGCCGGCGAGACGACGGTCCTCGTTTTTGGGGCGGGCATAGCCGTGGCAACAGCAGTCACCTTGGGCTGCCCTCCCCTTGTCAATCCGGTGGTGGTATTGGCGGTAGCCTTGGCGGCCACTCGCCGGGCGTGTCTCGCCCCCCGCGACGTCTCGTCGTCGGAGGCCGACGAGGAATCGCCCGTCTCTGAGCTCCGGCGCGCTGCGGATTTCCGCTTGCGCCGGAGTCTCCCCTTGGGCTCCCTGGAGCAGTCATCAGAAGATGCCTGCTCCAGTTCTGCGTCAGTAATATTTCCCGACACAGGGGCCTGAACGCCAACCTCTGTGCGGACCCCAGTGATGGACTCTTCGTCCATCACTCTCCGCGAGACTGAGGGGATGATCGCATTAATGCGATCACGCCCAGTCTCGCGGTTGCTCACCCGTCACTATTTTTGCACCACCCGGGGGCCACGTGTGGGGTCAGTCTCCTAGGGAGGTGGTAATCCCACGGACGCTAGCGACGGAGGCCCCCGTCTGTTTGTGTACGAGAAGAGTAATCAGTACAGAGCTGCAGAGGACTGTGTCTATAGTAGTGTAGTATAGGACTCTCGGCTAGATGTAGGTCGGGTCTGTGTCTGTTTGTGTACGAGAAGAGTAATCAGTACAGAGCTGCAGAGTACTGTGTCTATAGTAGTGTAGTATAGGACTCTCGGCTAGATGTAGGTCGGATCTGTGTCTGTTTGTGTACGAGAAGAGTAATCAGTACAGAGCTGCAGAGGATTGTGTCTATAGTAGTGTAGTATAGGACTCTCGGCTAGATGTAGGTCGGATCTGTGTCTGTTTGTGTACGAGAAGAGTAATCAGTACAGAGCTGCAGAGGACTGTGTCTATAGTAGTGTAGTATAGGACTCTCGGCTAGATGTAGGTCGGATCTGTGTCTGTTTGTGTACGAGAAGAGTAATCAGTACAGAGCTGCAGAGTACTGTGTCTATAGTAGTGTAGTATAGGACTCTCGGCTAGATGTAGGTCGGATCTGTGTCTGTTTGTGTACGAGAAGAGTAATCAGTACAGAGCTGCAGAGGACTGTGTCTATAGTAGTGTAGTATAGGACTCTCGGTTAGATGTATATGTATACTCACAGTTATAAGCATGCATCTTGATTCCCTGATAGCTCCGCAACAAGCTAAAAATGCTATAACGAATATGACTGATCCCACCACTATTATACCAATTGGAACAGCATTGACTGGAAGAATGTCCTGTAGCTCTCGTAAATTTACAATAATGGCTACTCCGAGACCAATAATGGCAAGGCCGGCCAACTGAAATGTAATTAAAGTTGTATAATGGCACAAATTTTTTAACAAAACTGAAAACGACCGCCTTCCGTTGACGTATAGCACAAAAACTATTTGTTAGATATTTATCACATTTATATGAGTTTAGGTCCAAAGTATCTACTATTTTAACAAAAAAAATATCATCGAAATCGGTTCATTTTGTAATTAAATATACGCAAACACGCACAGCAAATCGGAAAAAGTTAAATTTTTGTTCATATATTTGAATCACCCTTCATCATCATCATCTTTCTTATGAAATATGAATTATCCAAATTGGTTAACCTTAATAATTTACTTTAAAAAATACTTATTATGTAGATTCTTTTGAAAAATACACGTTTACTTTATTCTGTACCAACCCATTACTGCCCACTGTTGGGCTCAGGTCTCCTCCGAAGAGGGATAAGGCATAGTCCACCACGCTTGCCTAGTGCGGATTGGGGACTTCACATATCTTCAAAGGATTTTTAGAATCCTTTTCCGACATGCAGGTTTCCTCACGATGTTTTCCTTCACCGTTTTTAGCCAGTGGTGTTGTGAAAAATTGCACATAAATCTTTTTTCATATTAAGATTTAGAGGTACAAGCCGGATTTGAACCCGCGACCTCCCGTTCGGAAGGACGCGCTTCGACCACTCGGCCACCACGACTTCAAGTTTGATAATTACTTTATTGTATTGTAGTAATTTACTATCCAAATTGGTTCCCATAAAATATCAACTTTGGAAACGAAAGTTGCGCGCAAAATTACCAAAAAAATACATACCGAAAACAATAGATTAGCGATAAACAATACATATTTGGCTATAAATTCCCCACAACACATTTTATCAATTTATTTTTCGATGTTTTCGTAACAGAACCACTTATGTACAAAGTTTGTATCGAAATGGAACATAAGGATAAAAGTATAGAGATTAGATTACATTCTTTATCTGGTACACTAGGTTTTGACCATGAAATTGATTAAAAATAAGCGGTATTACTGTATCGACCCATTTTGGTCGTATCTCTTCAGTAGAGGGAGCAGGTATAGTCCACCACGAGAGTAGAAAATACGTGTGACCACCTCTAGCTATTGCTACATGAACCTTAACTCATCTGTAGTACCAGTATCCTCTCCTCAATAGTCTGTGTGTCTATTTATCAGACGATACGTGTGACCACCTCTAGCTACTGCTACATGAACGTTAAGTCATCCGTAGTACCAGTATCCTCTCCTAAACAGTCTGTGTGTGACAAACAAAAAGAAATGTGTTATTTTTTCTTTGGTACATTTTCAAAATTTAATTGTAGTTTTTTCGTAATCTTTCCTATTGTTTAATGATTATGTGATAAAAGATGACACATTATGTTATTAGTACGTACTTCAAATAAGTTCTGAGTCATCTAAAAACTTTCCGTCATGCATACTACCTAATTATATGAAAGTGAAAATTAGTAAGTTTTGCAATTTGTGTGTCAACATAATAGCCTGGTCTATTCATAGATTTATTATTCGAGAAAGATCGCTGAAATCGTGAGTGAAAGAGATAGCAATCAATGAAAATTACACGAGTAGAAAAGAGACAACACTATTTCCTGCAATGAGACAATTCTATCAGTAACTCACAATAAGCGACAATAACAGTCTGACGTCATGACGTTTCATATCAAATTTCTAGGTCACTGTCACATTGACTATTAATGTTTGTCCTACGATTTTGTCGACTTGTTAGCACAAGAATTCCTATGACCACCATCCGAATCCATCATCAGATCAGCGCCATTTCATTCATATACATCTGCGTGCAAAATGTCAGCTCAATCGGAGACCGGGAAGTTTGTCTTAACTTGCAAGATTCCTCCCGAACTACATAGTTACATCCAGTGCAAGTTAATATTTATAATATCTAATATGTTTGAGTCTAACTTGTGTTTCTATTTACTGGTTTTCCCCATTTCTCGCGTCATAGTTCATGAATGTACCTACCTACACACTGATAATGAATACTGCAGGTGACTCATTCAACAATAACTTGATATTTTCATTTAGATAAACTATCTTTATTTGTATGTTATAAAATAGTTTCTGTTTGGGTTGTGTTTGTTGGATAAAATACATAAATAAGTATCAAATTAAAACTGCGTCTTTACCTTGATTCAGAAACGAAGTAAATTTTTACCTTATATTTCAGTTAAACGTAATGTTTTGTATTAGATTTACAAAATAAAAAAAACTTAAATGGAAATGGACAGGACATATGATGAGAGGACCTGATGAATGGAATAAAATAATAACACGATGTTATCCTAGAGAAGGAAAAAGAAAAAGAGGAAGACAGATTAAGAGATGGGACGACGATATAAGGAAGGTAGCTGGAGTTATGTGGAAGAGGGTAGCGCAGGAAAGGAAGGAATGGAAAAGGTTGGAGGAGGCCTTTGCCAATTGGGAAACGGATCTACAAAGGGTTACAAAAAATCAAATACTAGGTTATGTTTATATTATTAAGATTACAAAATGTTAAACAATTCTACAATGACATGTAGATTCTGAATAAAAGGCTATTTTATTTATTTTATTAATGTTTTAGATAAGCTATACTACCTAATAAATAAAATTGGAGTGTCTGTTAATATTAAAATAACCACTTTCTACTACATGCATATGAATGATTATATGGTTTAAAATTTTTGTCTGTCTGTTTGTTCCGGCTAATCTCAGGAACAGCTTGACCGAGCTGGACGGGACGTTCACTGGCTTAGCTTAGGTAATGAGGAGTAACATAGGCTACTTTTATTTTAGGAAATTCCCGCGAACAATTCATATGTGACGCAGACGTTTTAGTTCGTTGCGTTAATTTTTTAAGTCTTTGAATGCAGTATTGTTTCTTTTCATAAATAATCAAATGTTTTCAACAAAATTCGTTAAATTCATTAATTCGAGTACTTTCCCTTGAACCTAAAGAGTAACCTGTACAAATATAATTTGCAGTGTAAATGTACTCACATACCTATCTATTTACGATCAACCAATTACTAGATTAGATTACTATTTATTAGAAAATGATAACAGTTATTTAGATCTTATCTTTAGTATGTTTTTATTTTAGGCATCGCCAAGTCAGCAAAGTGGACGTCATGAGAATATGTTATATTTTTGACCGATTTCAAACGTGGAGTTCATCAATTCGTCTGCATGTTTTTACTTTAGTTTTGGTGGACCGATTCGGATGATTCTTGTTTCAGATGAAAGGAATCCCGTGGGGTGCCATTTTGTTTTTAAAGATCCTCCTCTTTTTGGAACTCTTTTCTTTCGATTTTTTTTTCGAATGTGACTATTTTAATGCGTAGATAATTTAATACAGAACCAGGAGAAATATAATTTAACATTAACTTTGTCAGTCTGAAAAAAAAGGGTCAAATGCCCCGATCGGGAATTTCATAGCAACCATGTCAAGTGAGAGTTGACGCGGGCAAACTAGCTGATCGAACTTCCTTTCAAAGTACCAGGCTCTCAGAACTATGTAGGAGGTTATAGATGACTGCTACTATTTCTTCCATTTTCTTTCTTAAATCATTTGGAAGATTATTTTTACCATGAGTTTATAGTCCGGTCAAATTAGACTAAAAAATAGGGGTAAGGTTACAATAATTCGCACTAGGCTGAATTTTGGTAGGATTGTTCAATACACTATTGTAAAGGAAATGTGAAAAGTCCTCATCGATCCGGCACGTGCAAAAAAAGTTACTCGGGCTCAAAGGTCCCAAAAACGGGTTTTTCGCGATTTTCAGCAAAATGGTAAGTTTTATCATAAAATTAGCTCAGACAAAAATTGTAGATCAGATAATTATTTATAGAAAACGTCTAAATACTAGGGGTGTGCGAATAATTCGAAAAGTTTCGAATAATCCGAAATTTCGAATAGTATCGAATTTGACTACGACGATGCATCGGAAATAGGACAAGAATTTGTATTTTGCAGATAATATCTTGAATAGACTAGATGTCAGATTTTGTGGTTTTTGTTTGTGTGATTGTTAAGACTTACGTTCTCAAGTCAATACATTAAGTTCTTGAGAATCATCATTTGGCATCAAGGATCTCCCAATTTCGAGCTTAATATCTTCTTCAATTTCTTTTACTTCCTCTTCTTTGTAAAAATATTTTTTGTACCGGTGATCCAGAAAAGTGCTTTTCTTAAAAATAATATCACGATTAACTTCACAAAATCTGACATCTAGCCTATTCAAGATATTATCTGCAAAATACAAACTCTTGTCCTATTTCCGATGCATCTTCGTAGTTAAATTCGATACTATTCGAAATTTCGGATTATTCGAAACTTTTCGAATTATTCGCACACCCCTAGTATTTAGACATTTTTTATAAATAATTATCTGATCTACAATTTTTGTTTGAGCCAAGTTTATGATAAAACTTACCATTTTGCTGAAAATCGCGAAAAACCCGTTTTTGGGACCTTTGACCCCGAGTAACTTTTTTTGCACGTGCCGGATCGATGAGGACTTTTCACATTTCCTTTATAGTAGTGTATTGAACAATCCTACCAAAATTCAGCTTAGTGCGAATTATTGTAACCTTGGATGTCTAAATTGACCGGACTATTATGATGTGGATTCTACAGAAAGTACCAGGGTCGTAAAAGCATGGGAGAGGTTAAAAATTACAATAATTAGAAAAATTTACTCTTAAAGGTACCAGGATCGCATAAGTCTAAAGAAGTCTAAACTTGTTCGTCTTTTGAATTTTGTAGTTTCAGTCAATGCTTACGTTATTTTATAGCTTCATAACTAAAATTACCTAAAAGTAATTTGTTTTTTTTTACTAAGAAAATAAAAACAGCTGTTCTTGTAAAAAGATTTTATTTTAACAAACTTAAAAAGCACCATTTCCCCATCTTATTGTTGTTTCAAACTACCAGGCTCTCAGAGCTATGTAGGAGGTCACAGATGAGCGTGCGCCCCTCCAGCTACCACTATAGTCTCTCCAGTGACGTAGCCAGCGTCCTCCGAAGCCAGGAAAGCCACTGCACCGGCTATTTCTTCTGGTTTCCCAAACCTCTTCAATGGGACGTTGGACAAACTCTTCTCTTTACCGGCTTCGTTGCTGGTAATCTGTAATTTTACAAACTTTGTATTATCTTGCACTGGATGTAACTATGTAAGTTCGGCTGGAATTTTGTAAGCCAAATTTAACAAACTTCCCGGCTTCCAATTGAGCATTTTGCATGCAGATGTATATCGCGTGACAATGCAATAATATGAC
The DNA here is from genome assembly GCA_030269945.2 of Trilocha varians. Lineage (NCBI taxonomy): Eukaryota > Metazoa > Arthropoda > Insecta > Lepidoptera > Bombycidae > Trilocha > Trilocha varians. The sequence goes on along the minus strand of AP028278.1, from coordinate 11,913,132 downwards.
AAAATGGCGCTGATCTCATGGATTGGATGGATTCGGAAGTCATAGGAACTCTTGTACTAAACAAGATAGACTTATCGTGTTTGTGTTAGCACTTTACTTCCTATACAGGGTGGATCTGTAACTTTGGACAATCTGGCGTGGGGTGAATGACCTGTCGAAATACAACTTAGCACCATTTTTATTTTTTTGATCGGTTAAACTTTTTTTTCTGACATTGTATGGAAAACGTACGACTATCGTTGCGGACTTCCATACTATGATGAATTTTTTTTTATCCAATTCCTTCTATAATATTTAGCGTTGGATAGTCCATTTATCGAGGAAGGCCATATTATATCTGTGCACAGGTCAGGTAGTTTATTTACACTTACCGCTGAAGCAAATTTGGTAGCAACGATCCCTGGGGCCACACAATTGACTCTTATATTGTCGTGAACAACTTCAGTGGCTATTGCCTTGGTCAGACCAAGGAGGGTGGTTTTACTAACCCCATAGGCACCTAGGGGCTGAAAAAATAAATATTTGATCATAAACTTTACACCAGAGCCAAAATAATAAAAAAAAAATTGAGTGGTGTCAAGGGACACCCGAATGGAACAAAGTTCGTTTCGATTAATTAGTGAGGAAATTGTAATAAAATTTATTTTTTTAAGTTATAATAATTAGTTAGTTTAAAACGTCTGTCTCTCTTATAGAGAGAGATAAATACAATATTTTGATCACAGCGCCATCTAGCATTAATCATATAAAACAAAATAAGGAATTGTTTTAAAAGATTTTAATCACAGCGCCATCTAGCGATAATCATCTAAAACAGAAAAAGTGTCGTGACAACTTTTTCATAAAAATTTCGGTCTAGCCCCCTTTCGATAACGCGCGATAAGGAACTTCAGGACACAGGATTATGTTTAAGTCTCTAAGAATCTGCTCTGATGCAAAAGAATCATCGAAATCAGTTTAGGTATGCAGAAATACACGGTTTTTTTTTAAGCAATATGGAATTCGCCATTTTCTAGTGGCCATTTTGGATTAGCTTAATTATAGTATTTTCTTACCTCCATAGGTATATAAGCAGCTATAGATGATATAAACACTATATTTCCTCCTCCTCTTTTGACCAGCTCAGGATAAGCTTCTTTAGCTAATAACCACGAGCTCTTAACGTTAATATCAAAAATCTTATCCCATATTTGCTCGTCTGTCTAAAAAACGAAATAATTTTCATAGATTTATCTATCCTTACTAATATCATAAATGCGAAAGTAACTCTGTCTGTCTGTCTGTCTTTCTGTCTGTGGTAGTTGTCTGTCTGTTTGTGGTAGTTGTCTGTCTGTCTGTATTGTCTGTAGTAGTCCCGCGCAATTTCGTCTGCGTCACTTTCAATTAAAAGGTAGCCTATATTCTTTCTCAGGGTCTAAAGATTGTCTGTGCCAAATTTCAACGAAATCGGTTGAGAGGTTTAAGCAGGAAAGCGTATCAGACAGACAGACAGATAGATAGACAGACAGACAGAGTTACTTTCGCATTTATAGCATTGGTAAGAATACTAGTTGACCCGCGCAATTTCGTCTGCGTCACAGAGCGATTTAATATAGCTTAAAGCCTTCCTCGATAAATGGACTATCAAACATAGAAAAAAAATTTCAATTCAAATTACTGGTTCGATTTCAAAAAATCTTTCAGTTTCGAAAAGTTCATTTATCGAGGAAGGTTACAGTGGAGAGTTTCCCTTTGTGACGCAGACGAAGTTGCGCGGATCAGCTAATATTATATAAATACTGTACCTCTAAAATGGGTGCTACTCCTGGGTTAACAGCTGCATTTGACACGAGAATGTCTAGTCCACCAAATTTCTTGTTAGCCTAGAATAAAGAAAGATCTAGATTACAACTTAGGACATAAATGTATCGCCTTAAAAATGGTCGTTATTTCTAAAATTTAAATTAAATTTATTTTCGAACGGTTTCCCATAACGAAGAGGTTATCAAGCTGACTTTTATTTCACGCATAGTTTGGGTGGTCCGTTTTCGATGATTTATTTTTGTCGGTTAGCAGATACTTTTGACGTAAACTTACAAAAACTTAATTAAGATCTGACTTGTAGTTCTTTTATTGCCATGTTGCCAACAAGCTAAGTGTTTTCGTGCTATTCTTGAAATATGAAGTCATCATCATCATCAGCCTAGACGTCCACTGCTGGACATAGGCCTCCACCAAACCTCGCCACATCGACCGGTCCTGCGCCATCTGCATCCAGTGACCTCCCGCGATCTTGACCAGGTCTTCGTCCATCTTGTGGTGGGTCTACCAACTTACGCTTACCGGTTCGTGGCCGCCACTCCAGAACTTTTCGGCCCCATCGGCCATCTGTTCTTAGCACAATGTGTCCTGCTTATTGCCACTTCGAAGATGCAATTCTTTGGGCCTGAATGAAGTCCCAAATATGAAGTCAGTTTATTTTCAATTCCTTATATAAATAGTAAAGATTTTTAACTCGGAAACTGTGAAAAATCAGGTACCTAAGGAGGTGCTCTATCTCTAGATCTTCGCTTGACACTACTTTCTTGACAGGATGCATTTTACTCACCAAATCAAACAGCTGTTTCCTGTGGTCTGCATTCCCAACGTGACAGACAGTGCCTTCAACATTGATGCCATCGCCTCTCAAACTCTTCACAGCGCTGTCTACATTTGTCTGTTTTCTACTACTTATGACTACTGATGCGCCTTCTAAACCTAGGCGCTTGGCTATGGCGAAACCGATCCTGAGGAATAAATGGATTAATTAGAAATATTTTTTATTCTCTTTTTTATTGTTTTTTTATTTTATGAATACACGAGCCTACGGCCCATCTGATGGTAAGCGGTCACCGTCGCTCATGAACCTCTGCAATGTCAGGGCAATGAGGGGCCGTTATCTATCACTTACTATACAGGACTTTTCTTAAACCTCGTTTGAAGAGAGACATGTCAGAGCGCTCCGAGAACACCGCGGACGGGAATCCATTCCCGATTGGAATGGTACAGGACAAAAAAGTTATTTTATTATAAACGAAAAATCCTTTTAATGCCACTTAAAAGGAAACACCGTAAGAAAATTTTACATATTTTAGTACACTTCATTACACTTGTACTGTACTTGTAGTGTGTACGCCCTACGACGCATACGGCGAAGGTAGTTTGTATAAAGTAAAAAATTAAGTACAAAAAAAAAGGGATGAAGTATTCTAAACTTGAGCTCGAGTTGGTGTGCAATAATTGTGGGTGTGTGTGTGAAAGTGTGAGTGGGTGAGTATGTATGTGAGAGTAAGTTTGAGAGTGTAGGTGTATGTGATGCGTGATTTATTTATTTACGCGGTAAATCAATCAGCAATTTAAAAAAAATCAAATTTTTGCACTCCCAATTGGGTCATGCACCCTATTTCAACTTACTACATTTTCAGTAAATGTATAATCTACGAATAAAAATGGCTACTAAAACATCAGCTGTCATAAAAATGACGACAAAAACAAACAGTGCAAAACATGTTTATCTTGACGAAAAATAATTCTGAACTTTGTACTTCTGATAAAATGTTTATCAATACTAATATTATAAAGAGGTAATGTGATGTTTGGATCCACTTAACCGATTTTGACAATTCTTTTGCTGTTTCTTAATTATAATTATGAAATTAGTTCCTATTTGCAGGCCAGCTAGTAATTAATATAATTGCCATTAAAACTGTCTTAAAATATAACAACAAAATGAAAATATAATTTATATTTAGCAATGTATAATAACTAGAATAAATAAGTATAAAACTCTGAATTTTTTATATTCTTTTTATAATTTAGTTTTGATTATAACTCTGTCAATTTTTTATACATTTATTCATGTTTTATACTTTTAAAATATTTATTACTTAGTTCAAAGTACAGTATTGATAATAAAATTGTTTTGTTATACTTTTTCAAGGTTGTGTTGTTGTTATAAGTTTTTGTACTTACCCATCAGTTGAAGCTGTTACTATAGCTACTTTTCCAACAAATCTTCCGGCAGATTTGGACATTTTTAAACTAAAAAACACTGTATTTGTGAAAGTCGTAAAGTGTTTTGATAATCAGTAAAACCTAATCCTTTTATCAGCTGTTTGCTTTTTTTTAAATTAGAGACGCGCGTTTTGTAATCGATTGTGTATCGATTTTCTTATTCGAACTAAATGATTTATTCGATTTGGTATTTTTAAGTGATGATGCATTTTTAATCGAATTCAAAAAAGAGGTTTCTCAATTCGATCGTATATCTTTTTTATGTTTGTTAGCGAATAACTTCATTGTTTATAAAACCGATTTTGATTATTTTTCAATCGAGGCAATCTTTGAAAATGGAAGTAATTTGTATTAACTTTTGTATTTTTTTAAGCCAAATTATGAACCGGAATCATGCTCAATTTTATATTTAAAGTGGGTTTTTTTTTTTTTTTTTTGACGGGAGGTAATCGCCGGACTTCCACTCGCCCCGCGAGTGGGGTATGTGGGTGTCGAACCGCACTAAAACCTCCCGCCCTTCGCACTCGACATCCAATTCGGTAGGGGTGACAGGACGCGCTCGCGATTGTCGCTCACGTATCGCCCCGTCACCCCCATTTAAAGTGGGTAACAAAAATATTTAGTATTAATTAATAAATTCTCACCAAAATTTAATTTAACTTAATTTGTCACTTCTTCTACATCTAGAATCAAAATATTATGATGAAATTTTATTCGAATCACTCCCAAAAACCATTTTTTACCAATTTTAGTGCAAAAATGACCAAAATTGTAAAACTGAGCTTCCGTTTACGTTTCATTACTATAAATTTCATGTTAAAGTTAAATGATGATGATTTAGACCACCCTTTATCTTAACAAAATGAACACGAACTTTCGAAAATAAATCTAACATTGTTATAAGCGAAAAAACGATCATCCAAATCGGTCCACATTCATATTTTAGTCTTCTTTACATATTGATGTAACAATTGTAGCGTTAAAGTTAGGAAATATAAAGGAGAAAAAAAACAAAAAATATGATGACACATTTATTCAAAACTTAATTTTAATGCTTAAGTACATACAAGCAAACGTCTAAAAAGTAGTTTTATATTAAATTTGTGCGAGAAGCACCACGTGGACGACAAAACACAAGCAAAAACTAATTTATTCTGTAAAATGCGAAAAAATTGTCAATTTTACAAGCTTTTACTATGAAGTTCGGGTGGAATCTTGTAAGCTACATTTGACAAACTTCCCGGTTTCCGATTGAGCTGACATTTTGCACGCAGATGTATATCGTGTGACAATGCAATAATATGACAAAATGGCGCTGATCTGATGATGGATTCGGAAGGTGGTCATAGGAACTCTTGTACTAAACAAGATAGACCCGTCGTGTTTGGTCTCGTTTTATTTGTATTAGCTAGCACTCTACTGCTAATAGATGGCACTTCTAGACAAACGCCAAATTTGAAATGCAAAGTTGAGTGCATAATTGGACAGTTTTCGCATTTACAGAATAAACTTGTCGAATATAAAATATATTACTGTATATAAATTTCTAGAATTATAAAGTTTACTAATTACTTTACTTAATATAAATAAAATTATAGAGAGACATATAATTAGGTGAAAATGGTCCATATTGAAGGTCATTTCGACGTCCTACGTATTCTAGTATAAGTGACAAAACGCAAACAGGAGAACCATTTGAATCTACACGCAGTAACTTTGATAGCACTTATACCAATTCAGCAGGTTCTATCTATGAAAATAATTGGAATTTAAAATAATATTTTCAGGATATAAAGATCATGTAATTTTAAGTAACCAATAACAATATTTTAACAAGAGATTTTTAACCGTAGCAAACTTGGATGATATTGTCTACGACTGAATTTTTTTGAAGAAAAATTTTAGTAAAATTTTAATCACATTCTTTATGTATTAGAATAAAGTACTTATTACCATCCTTCAATATATACCATTTATCTTTCACCTTGTTTGTGTTAGCGTCCTTGAAGAACTAAATATACGTATAATTTCGATTTAGGATTTTTTTATATAATAATGATTTGTATTATAAAAAGGAGACAACTCAAAAGTCTACCAAATTGTTCCATTTCGAAAAGTTAAATATACCATTGGATTCCCAAAATAAAAATTGAGAACGACCAAACCGATTTGGCTAATTTTAGTCTTGAAATATCCGTAGAAGTCCAAGGAAGGTTTCAAAGGTGAGAAAATTTACTTATGTGATGCAGATGAAGTTGCGCGAGTCATCTAGTTTATATATTACAATGAATAGCTTAACACATAACTCAATTACACCTGGACCAAAATAGCCAGATCTTTTTTTAAATGTTCTTTGAAATTCAAAGATGGTTTTTACTGTGAGAAAAATTCGAATAATTGCCGGGCAAAATAGAAAAAACGGGTTATAGGATAGGGCGGCAACTAGTTGACCTATAAATGGATTGAAAAATATCCATGATATTTTTATAAGGAACAAGTGATCTGAAAATAGTCTTTCTTGAGTTGAGTCTCTTGTTGATATATTTTATTTAAAAAATCTTTATATCGAACATAAATATAAAGCTCAATATTATATTTATTTTGTATAATAAAATTTTAATTCATCATTTTTGTAATTTTATACAATATATTCTATGATTTATACTTTGATTTATAAGTAAATAGTTTTTATATACGCTTATTTTTACATAATAAAATTCATTTTTATTAAATTATAGAAAAAAACTAAACATGAATTCATGGTGGTATCTTGCGACTTACCAACGCTAAAATAAATTAAAAATGTTAAGGCCTTAGTAAAAAAATACCTTAAAAATTAAAAATACTTAAAAAATAAAACTAATAAAATGGTAATTTGTAATAATACAAAAGCACCATTATCTTATAAAATGGACGGATAAAAAAATCTGGTAAAAAAACTTAAAATAACACTTTGTACGCTAAATCGGTTTCGAAATGCATTAATATTTGTAAAATTCATAACAGTGGCCATTTCATAATTAACTTCAATTTACGTTTTATTTCAATATCAGATAAATTGTATTCAAACTATTTTAAATCAAATTTCAAAAAGATTTTTTTTTTTCGATTTTAACTATTTAATTAAAAACTTATGAAGTGTTCCTTTTCGTCTTTTATTATAAAATGGTCACTATTTTTACCATATTATCGTTGATTATGGTCAAATCTGGTAGCCACATTTAGCCTCCACTTTGTACCCTGATCATAAATATATAACTTAAAATATAATATTGAAAAATATATAATATTCAGAATATTTCGCAATGTATAATTTTGCTAAAAATTCTGAAATTCAATATAAAATTTATGCTACCAATAATGAGATTCTGATATTTTAAATTAGGAATTCGAGATTTGTAATTATTTTTATATAATTTTGTCTTATTTTATTTTTATACTAAACGTAAAATATTAAATGAAAACACTTATTTAAAAAATACTTTTCATCGGTGGAATTTCCAAAAATTTCATAACGTGTTTTGTGATGAATATATTTTGTATATTTTATTTTTTAACCCTCAATAAAATTTTAAGTGTAAAACTATTTTTGTATGTTACAACATAAAAGTAGCATTTTTGATGAAAAAAAATTGTTGTCATTTCATTAGCATTAGCTGCTTAAAAAAATTTTTCAATTCAAAACTAAAATACAAAGCTAAACAAATCCTGTAAAATGCAAAAAACTTTTCAAAATTTTTCTGTTTCAACACTGATTTTCAAAAATTACTTAAGACATATTTTTTTTAGCTACGGATTAAAACCTTTTTGCAAAACCACTTCTATTTTTGACGGCCATTTTGTTTTTATTGTTCCTTAACCTCTTTTTGTCCTGGTTGGTCTGTGTAGACGATTTCAGCATATTCTGTAGAGGGTGGGGGAGGTTTGTCAGCTGAAGTTTGATCGCCTAAAGCAAGTTCTGCGTAGACGACACCTTTCTTTTCTTCAGACTGAAATAATATAAGATAATTTTATGATAAATGAGAATTAAATGCATTTTTATAATATTGTTGAATTAGAAATTGAGCGTAAACTTTTTGTATATTATTTTATGTTTTCCTTCAGCGTTTGTAACCAGTGGTGTTTAAATATTTTACAAATTAAGATTTGGAGGTACAATCGGGTTCGAAACCGCGACCTCCTCGCCACGACTTTGTCTTCTTATATCTAACGCAATTCATGCATACATATCTCGTCTGGTCGGAGATCTCCCTTTGGCCTAATACCACTGATTCCTAAACTATTGCTACAAACCCACCTTGTCATCACCTTCAGCTTCAGTGGCCTGAACCCGGTCCTTGGCCCGCGGTATGACAGATCTCATCCTCGCTCCTAAAGCAGCCAGACGGGACCTGCCGGCACCAGCAGCGCTCTCCGTGTCGCTACTGACAATGTTTAAATACTTTATACTGTTTAACAAATATCTAAAACTAGGCCTTTTGTGTCTGAAAGAAGCGTAAAGTGAGCAAATTAAAATAGCTGGGATGACTTTTCTAGAATAAAATATCAGATTCATGAGTTTTTAACTTAGCTTATTTGATAGTTTGTTTATTTTTTCAAATAATGAAATTATTATTTTTTTATGACATAACCTAAGTAATAAAAGCGAACGACTTCTGTTTTTAATACAAAACGTATTCAGACAAATTTATACCAAACTGTGGAAAAAGTAGTTGATCCAAAAAGTTATTCAAGGACAAAAGACCAAAAAATATGTCACCTTTTGATATTGCATGCAAAGTTGGTGCTTTTTGGAACGCAGTTCCTTATCGCGCGTTATCGAAAGGGGGCTAGACGGAAATTCTTATGAAAAAGTTGTCACGACACTTTTTTTGTTTTAGATGATTATCGCTAGATGGCGCTGTGATTAAAATCTTTTAAAACAATTCCTTATTAAGAGAGAGAGAAACGACGTTTTAAACTAACTAATTATAACTTAAAAAAAATATATTACAATTCCCTCACTAATTAATCGAAAGGAACTTCGTTCCATCCGGGTGTCCCTTGACACCTCTCAAGTTTTTTTATTTGTAGTCATCATAAAAAGTCATTAAAAAAAGGTTTCCTATACCAGTGCATTTGTACAAATAAACTATCTCTAAGTAGAGTGCAGTGTGCTGTTTTAAAATTTTTAGTCAATTTCAATGATGTATATTTTATCAATTGTGCTAAGAATATAAAAAATGACAATAAATGAAAAAAACTGCCAAGATAAGAAAATTTGCCATGCGACTAAATATTTTAATTATGTAGTAAATGGTTTATTTAAGTTTCTATAACCAATTAATGTTACACACGCAGAATATATTACTTTAATACCAGTACCGTGAATACCAGTTTAAATATTGTAATTAAATTTTGATGTGAATGATATGATGAATGGAATTGAAATAATTAAATAATTTAAATTAAATACTTTGCTAGATTTCTTCAAAATATTTTTCAAAATTGACAAAATATTGACATTAACTTTGCATGCATTAGCTTTATGAAGCTACACACTGTGCAGTAATATTAACACACGTACATTGGAGACAATGGATGGCCTGATTCAATGAGAACATCACCGGCCGGCGTCCTTCAAACATTTAGATTATTTACAATATATACAGGGTGGATCTGTAACCTCGTGTCAGCTGTGTAAACGACTTGATAAGGAATACGACGGATTTCCATTTTTTTTATTTGCTCAAAACCTACCAGTCAGATCTTTATGAAATTTATATGAGATCCACGCAAACGCGCACACAAAATCGTGAAATCTCGTCCGTTTAAAATGGACATTTTATACAAATATTCAAAAGTACAGTTCGAACTTTTAATCAATGGGACGACTACCATTTATCATATGAAATAAGAATCATCCCAATCGGTACAAAGAAATTAAATACATATATGAGGTAACAAACAAACAAATATAGACGAATTGATAACCTGCTCCTTTTTAGAAGTCGTTCAAAAAGTTTAACCGATCCCGAAAATAAAAGAAGTTTTAAGTTGTATTCCGACAGGTCATTCACCCCTGACACAAAGTTACAAATCCACCCTGTATAAAAATAAAGGGTGATGTTTTAATGATGTTACATATTGAAGGAGGGAGATAAGTAATATATTCTAATACCAAATATTAATTAAAATAGGTACTTGTAATTTTACCAAATTATCATTAAAAAATCACCCTATATTGAATTTGAATTATACAATTTAGATAATAAGTTATTTTTTATTTTATTATATTTACAAATAAAAATAATAAACTGATACGTACGATTCCCCGGAGTTTTTCACGTGATCTCTTCCTCTGCCTATAAAATAATATTTAATAAATAAATTAGTTTTTATTTTTCTAAATTTTATTCTACTTTTTTATAAAAAAAATAATTTAACTAAACTTTGAGTATTTTTTCTTGTCAAAAAACAGTCTTAAATAAAGCAATACCAATAATCAAAATTTACTTTTGAAAATTTACTTTTCTTTTTACATTAACTACCTGGTTGAAAAGTTCCAAAAAAGACTATTTAATAATCTAACTGTTTACTAAAATATAATAAGGATCACTATTATTTTATAACATTAAAAAAATAACAAGGAAATAAACTTTTTTTTAATTTATAAGTAAAAATAACGGGCATTTTTCTACACAACTCTTTTAAAATAAGTAAAAAAGACTTAAGAGATGTCTAATTTTTATTCTTACTTTTGGTAATTTAAAATATTTTTAGTTAGTTTTATTTTATTATAATGAAAATAAAACGAAAATGTCTTATGAAATAAATATTTTATTATTTAAGTCAAAATGGTGGTTCGTGGGCAGTAGGTCACTTATATATAAACATTATAATTTTATATAAATATCACACGCTTAATTATAATTTTATAAATATTTTTAAGATTTTTTCTACATTTAAAACATTGCAATTATCTTAAAATTTTATAAAATTTTCCAAGTATAACAGAGAGAAATATGAAATCTTATAATTTATTTTTTTACTAAATATGAAAAAATATTTTAATTTTTCAAAATAAGCGTGTGATTTTAAAACCGTTTTTTATTATAAAAATGGCAATGTAAGCATTAATACATAATTATTATAATTAAATATAAACAGTTCTGTTTTGTAAAGGTCCACAAACACTGGTCGCAAGAAGTCGCATTTTTTTTGAATATGTATTTCTAAAATTATTTTGTTAAATACAAGTAGATAGTGTTTGTTCAATTAATAGATAAGAAGTAAATTAAAAAAATCAAAAACTGATTTTTTTATGCAAAAGCCGAACAGAACTGTTTTTTTTAATTTTGGAACGTAAGTATAATAACAAAAAAAAAGATTATGCTATAATTTTAATGATTTATTCCAACGTTCCAAAATTAATAGTAATTTAAAATTAAACTTAAAAACTAAAATTAAAATTAAAAATCACAATATCGGTGAATTTTAACTTAAAATTAAATTTATTTTACATTAAAATTTTGGCATATCTTGCCTTCTAAGTAGATGGAATTCCATGTCAAAAAATGCTTTATCTCACATAATATAAAACAAAGTCGCTTCGCGCTGTGTGTCTCTATGTATGATTATATCTTTAAAACTACGCAACGGATTGCGATGCGGTTGTAATAGATGTCGTGATTCAAGAGGAAGGTTTGTATGTTTAATTTTAGAGGTTTTTGACATTAACATAGTTTTTCTGCCCTTTCTGACTGAACCCTCTTTTTGTAACTCAGACGAAGTTGCACGGGTAGCTAATGAAGTCTAAAATAGTTATGATAAACTAATATTAAAACTAAAACCAATCAAGTATCAATTACAAAATAATTTAAGTCTTTAATCAAACAGGCAAGAATAATAATTTCAAAATATTTTTTTTAATAATGTGATTAAATTTGTCAATTTTTTATTTAATTGCAAAAAAAATATTTGCGTCTTTTAAATAATTTTAATTTGTGATGATTATTGCTTTTTTAGAAGTCCTTTTTAGTTAGTTGAAAATCAAATTATTGTCTAAAATATTTTATTCTAACAATATTTACATAACTTGGTGGTACATACATGGTTAAATAAACAAAAATAATAATCTAAAATAAACTAAATAATTTCCATTTATTATTTCTCTTTTATATTTAAAAAAAAAATTGATGTACTTTGATAAAAAACAACAAGATGACAAGGTTATTTAATTTGTTTAAAATTTTTATTTTCTTAATTTGTTTAATTTTATTTATTAAATTACTTTAAGTCATTTTAATTGATTTGAGACAAGAACTTAAAAATACTTAAACTTATTTGACGTATTGTGGAAAAATAAACTTACTTTATGAACTTTAAAATATATTAAAATACATTGGTTTTTGTTTTATTAAGAACGTTTTATTACATTAACAAAAATATATTTTTAAAAGAAATAAAATGCAAAATACGCAATTGGAATTCTAGGTAAATAAAATACAAATATTCCTTGTATCAAGGTGAACCTTATTAAATGAATATTTATTTCATTTATTTTAAAAAAAGTGTTTTTAAAAAATATGTTATTGTCTTAAATGCATTTTTAAATAAATGTAACTTCGTTGTAAAATATTACAAATTAAATGAGATTCAATTACACAGATTTAATTTAATTAAAATACAAAAATAGAAGACTTAATAAATTTAGTAAATATATTGTTTGTGCTCTGTTCTGTATTTTTTCTAATTTTTCTTAACATTATTGACAAAAATATCTTTATTTAACTAATTTGAAATATTTATAATATTCACTTAAAACGATTAAGTGCGTTACTTATTAAAATATAAATTTCATTTAATATTTAAAGTACTAAATATCAATTAAAATCTTCAAACATTTTCATCTACAATAAGCAATAGTTGAAAAGCTAATTAAAAAATTTCGATTATTTTTTTTACAACATTTAATTTAAAAATACTTTTTATATGATGTCGCTCTGTTTAACTATAAAAGTACAATTTTATTTTAATTTACGCGGTCAAATTTAACTTAAAAAAACCAAAATTCTGTTGATTTAATACAATTCTCAAGGGCGTGAAAAAACTAGTATTAATTTACCATTTAATTCAGTTTTACTTTATACCTTTAATTATTACATCTGGAATCAACACCATGAACAACAGAATGATGTCAATTAAAAGTATTAAATAATTATGAATAATCTTTATGTATTTGTGTTACTATGCGTTTCAACTAAGAATTAGAACATTTTTGTTTGAATTAAGTTTGAAATTATTTTTTAAGTAAACTTAGAAATATGTACTTATATTTTTAAAAATACATTTAAAAAAAAACATGCTCGCTGAGTTCTAGTTCTTCTCAGAGCAGTGGCTAAAATTATTTTTTTGTTCAATCTTTTACAAGAATTAGCATATTATTACCATCAATGTTGAAGATAAAGTATTTCATTTAGCTAATATTTTATAATCACTACATAAAAATAAGAAAAAAAAGTTTCTAACAGTCCTATTCTTATTTGAAACACATAAAATTTCCAACAGAGCGACGATAAACTTACTTAAACGGCCGTGTCAGGTTTTTTTTCGTGATGTTTTCCGTTTCCATTAGTAATGTACTCGCCGTGGTCGTGAGAAGGGTTTTCCGAGCCCTTCATATCGTCATGGGGTGGTAAAGGTGCTTCCGAATCAGCCCCATCAGGTATATCAATGCGGTGAGATCGCCCTGCCACATACCAATAGTTTAGCGACCAAGAACTACCATTTTTTTCAAGATTAATCACTTTTTTCCTGTTTTCATCAAATTGTGATTAATTTGTGAGTTGTGCGTTTACCTGTCCCGAGTGATATTATGTAACTACGATACCATCACCATATACAAAATTGTGTAAAACTACAATTTTACAATTTAATCACATTTTACTAAATTTAATCAAATATCCCTTTGATTAAAATGAAAAAATATGTCATAGGAAAAGATAAAGTTTTTTACACTGATAAAATGCATGCATTTTTATTAAGTAAAAAATTACAAAATACATGCATATAATCGATGTTCTCATGACTAACAAACACAAAACCCAATTTAATATCTTTGGTAATTATTTGCGTTCTCCAAAACATAATTATTGAAGAGTTATCTTTACTAGAAATAAAAAAAATGTTAATTACAAAAAGCACAATTTTTAGTAATAACAATAAGCTTTGATTATTATTAAAATAGTCATGAAAACAAACAAAAATTAGTATACAAAATATTTAAAATCATGCGCATTCTCGTTTAAGTTAGTTTACATGCAATTCATTTTAAATGATGTTCTTGATCGCAAAAATATTGATAGAGGCTTACAATATAACATACTTAAACCAAAAAAGGTCTTATTACGAGCCAATTCTAGCCAAATATAAGCTATGTCAGAAAAAATATATAGTCACTAACAATTTTTTATCTGTAGTATAAAGTTCAAAAAACTCAAGTAAATTATTTTTGAAAATGAACGTTAATAGAAAGCTAAACTAGGAAGATAAATTTTCTATTCATAAAGTTGTTACGAAAACTACTGTATTTTGGCAATTTTAACTTGATGACGAAAATAATTAAAAATAGCTCGTAATAAGACCCAAGGTCGTCACTCAGATATAGTTACAATTAAAAATATATAAATAAATAAACCAATCTTAAGTAAAACCGTTCACGAATGGAATACTTGCCAGTACAAAGGTTAAATTTACTATTAGACTAAATAAAAATATAATCATCTGCACAGGTTTGGAATTAAAAGGTTTTTTGAAAACCTTCTAAAGGAAGAACTTAAAAAATATAGACCATGAATAAAGTTAATGCTTTAACTATTTAATTTGAAGGTAATTTTTTAAAGAAAAAGTTACTTAATATTTTACACTCACAACAAACATTGTAGAGGTCCATGAGCGACGTAACCACTTACAATGGATCGTTAGCTAGTCAATCAGTTTGATAATAAAAAATACCAAGTAAAAAAAAGCCATAAATACAAAAGAGTCATTTTTAATTTAGATATATTTTAAGATAGGTTTATTCATACAAAATTCAAACTTTTAAACGTTTTAATTTTAATATGACTGAGTTACCGACCTTTTATTACGATACTAAACTACTAATATTATAAAGAGGTTTTAAGTTTAATAAAAAAAAACTAAAATTAAAGAATTTAAAGACATACTTTATTGACATGATTAAAAAAATCACTAATTAAAATAGTTTTAAAAACTACAAAACTAAAACCTCCTTTATCATTGCCATTTTTTGAAACTACGCAAGCAAGGATCGTATTTCCAGAATGCCTTAACTACGACTAAACACATAATTAATTATAATTTACGTGTGGGACCGTGGGAAGCTCTCAGTATAAAATTGCAGTTATTTTAAAATATTAATTAGGGGTGGAAATAAATATAAAAATTGTTTCAAGTAATTTTCATATAACGTAGTAGCTGAATCAGGTAAAATTCAGTAAAAAATCATGAATAAAGATTTGTTTAAATTTTCGAAGAATAAGCATTAAAAAAATTTAAGAAATACTAATTTCAAAAAATATCGTTACCATTAAAAATGCATATTGTGCGAAAAGAATTGAAATTATTAAAAAGTAATTACCATTAAAAACGAGATTAAAATAGAAAAAAAACCACCTATTTTATAATGAGAAAAACAAAATAGTGAAACTCTGTGATATTATTTCTACATTTATTTACCTATCGACCGACTGCCCTCGAGCCTAAAAACAGTTTTTATTTGTTTTAATCATCATTAATGTGAAAAAAATGAGTCTCGTTATATTTACATGCGACGATGATGAATAATGGCAAAACTTTAAATCATATTTTTTTTAACATCAAGGTTGAATAAATAAATAAAAGCTAAAGTCAAATAATGCAATATTAAATGAAAGTTCTTAATTTAAAGAAAACCAACGTTTCAATCTCAGATTCCTAATTAATTTTAGTGTTACCAACTCTCACGTATACCCTGATATTTAAAAATCGACTTCATCTACTGCTAATATTTTATTTTTTGTTGTTATACACTTTAACATCATAATATACCATAAAATTTTAATGATATAAATGTGATTTGAATCACGGCTAAACTCAAAAATGTCTCTAAAATAGCCTAAGATACCACGGAATTAGGAGCAAAAACCCTCCGAATTTGGTAACACATGCCAAAACTGTCAGAAATTGAAACGGCAGCTGTCAAACTTACCGGCAAAGCACCATCTGTCGGTGGCGAACGCAAACACTCCCAGGAACACTGCGATCAGTAAAATGAGTACTGCTATGACTATTCCTACTATTGCTCCTGTGCCTAGATCAACACCTGTAGGGACAAAAAAAATCTTATTATTTACAAGCTTTTAAGATCCTGGATATCATGTTGCAGAGTGCTAGCTAATACAAGTAAAACGAACACAAACACGACGAGTCTATCTTGTTTAGTACAAGAGTTTCTCGTATCATATTATTGCATTGTCACGCGATTTACATCTGCGTGCAAAATGTCAGCTCAATCGGAAAACGGGAAGTTTGTCAAATTTACTATGAGAGATTCCGAATTTACACAGTTACATCCAGTGCAAGTTAATATAAAGCGTGTAAAAATGATTTTGGAACTTACCAACAGGTTCATCCATAGTGCTGATGCGTAGTGTAAAGTCTTCAGTACCTAAATCGTTGGTAACTTGAAGATAGTACACTCTGTCAACATCATCTTTAGTGATACGAGCGAGATGCAGACTTATATTGTAGAAACCATTGCCCTAAAAGAAAATTACAAAATTGATTGCACTTTTCTCAAGAGCACAAAAACCGTCAATTATCCACTCAACTGGGAACGTCACTATTCGCTATATGGCGAAACTGGGGACTTCGTTCGGAATCACTACCTTGTTTGAGCCCCTTTTTAAAAAGATGTTTTTCCAATAATTATTAATTTTGATTTTTAATTAAACCTTATATTTTTGTAAATCTTTATTACTAAAGGACGCTGTACTGCATTTTCAGCGAAAATATATCATCTCCGTAAAATATAAGACGATTAAAAAATGAAAACAAAACAAGTTTTAGAACTGTGCTCAATTTTGGCTACTGCCACAGACTTGGCAAAAGTAAACAAACCAATTTGGTTGCCGATCCCAGTTGAGTGGTTAATGTTCTATGATAATGTCCAAAGTGTTTCTAACAAAAAAACATCAAAATCGGTTTATATAAAAATATGAAAAATATGAGTACCTTCTTCTCTTGGCAAGTCGGTCAGAAATTGAATACAAGCTTTGAGGATGTTAAATATCATCATCATAAATCCTAATTTTAAAGATTTATATGCAATTTTTAGCAATACGGCAAAAATCGCGAGAAAACAGATAAAAACTCGAAAATATGTGAAGTCCCCAATCCCCATTGTGGTGGTACCTAATCCCTCTACTGAGGAGACCAGCAGTGGACAGCAATGGGTTGTTACAGTACAGTAAAACCCTTAAGGTAATTATTATCATCCGGGGGATGGTAGACCGCGCTCCCCGACCCACGCTGGTTCTGACCCAGCGGGGTATTCCGCGGGAGGGTGACACGCGGTCCCATCTTGGCGGGCTTCGGAAAGCCCGCCGACCGAGAGAGCCGGTGGCCGTATTCGCCGGCGGCTACCGGTTCGGCGTCCGGGGACGGAGCGACGGGAAAGCATGCCGATGGCGTAACGCGTCGCCCCGTCCCTCCAAACCCCGTGCTGGGTTCTGGCCTCAGCCGGGGTTCGGACGCTGAGTGTGAGCGGTTGGAGGTTTTAGTGAGGTTCAACTCCCACATACCCCGCCCGCGGGGCGGGCGGGGATCCGGTGATTTCCTCCAACTGAAAAAAAAAAAAAAAAAAAGGTAATTATTATAGAAATCATTTATTTTAACATAACTTCCTCTTAAATCCTTTTTTTCCAATTATTAATCCAATTTATCTTCCGCCATTTCACGGAAAATTTATCGTACTTCTACTTACCAAATGCAAAGGCTCCATAGCAGTGACAGCTCCATTATCAGTGGAATGAGGAGCAGTGATCCTCACTTCTCCGATCATCCACACAGCAGTGGGAGGCGGATTAGACCGGACTGTTACATTGAGCTTGCCTTCCGCTCCGAGCTTTAAGCCGAAGATGGTGATGGGGCCCTCTTCTTGGCGTTTAGGTGGGTCTGGTAAATAAGTTATGGTATATTTTTGAGGGTAGATTACCATTGCAATCAAGGCATAGAGCTTTCGTTAACATAATAATATATTATATTAATAATATATATTAATATTTTAAGGCTACGCAGAAATTGATGGAAATACAAGATTTTTTTAACAAATTGAAAAACACTTTTTTAAACAAATCTATACTAATATTTTAAAGCTGTGAGTTTGTTTGTTTATGCGCTAATCTAAGGAACTAAGGTCCGATTTGAAAAATACTTTTACTGTTGGGAAGTCCATTTATCGAGGAAGGCTATAGGCTGTTGTAGCCCTTTGTGACGCAGACGAAGTTGCGCGGGTGACCTAGTACATTCATAAATCTGGAATACTCCCGTCCTCCATGACATGTCCTTCTTTCAACAAGGTTTAAGAACCGTATTAGAATAGTATTAGTAGACGATAAATAACGGCTTCTCAATGTTCTGCCATTGTCGAGGTTCATGAGGATCCGAACGAGCTTATCGTTTGTCCGTTTTAAATTAAAGAAGAAAAGATTGGAAAGAAAATACAAGTTGAATTTAAAATTGAGCATAGATTTAGCTACAACGTATTTTAGCACTGATTGAATTAGGTGTAGGAAAACATCGTGAGGAAACCTCTATATCGGAAAAGCATTCTAAAAATCCTTCGAAGACATTTAAAGTCCCCAATCCGCATTGGGCAAGCGTTGGACTATACCTTACTGCTCTTCAGAGGACTGAGCCCAGCAGTGGGCAGTAATATGTTGTTACAGTACAGTACTCACAGTGCACTATAAGCTGTCTCTTCTGTTCTCTTGGCTCGTCCAAAGCTTGATGATCAATTCTGCAGGTGATCATGCGACCGTTATCATCAGGTCTGACAGTCCTTGTGATGTTTTGACTGATGGTCTCCAGGTCTGACCCTGGGTTAGATGTGATGATGGGTTTGTGGACACCTTCTTGGAGGGGCTCTTCATCTGCGAAGAAATCAGTGTTTTAAGTAAATTTATTTGCAAGAAAACTTTTTGAATACAAGCTTTTAAGATCATGGATATCATTTACAAGTAAAGTAGTAGCTAAGATATGTAAACACGACGGGTCTATCTTGTTTAGTAGAGAAGTTTGGCCACTCTCCGAATCCAATATCAGACCAGCCAACATATTATTGTATTGTCACGCGATATACATATGCAAAGTTTTCTCTCAATCAGAAACCGGGAAGTTTGTCAAATTTAGCTTGCAAGATTCCACCCGAACTTGCATAGTTACATCCAGTACAAGTTAATATAAAGCTTCTAAAATACCTACCCAATAACCACGTGATATTGGCAGCCGGTCTACCATCAGGCACAATACACTGTGCTGAAAACACATCTCCTTCCTTAAACTGAGGCTGGTTGTTGCTGATCAGTTGGGGTTCACCAGGAGCTCCTGAAATGGTAAAGCATATTTTCAGAACAAAGGAAAACGATCGATTTCCATTTTTAAGAATAACACGGAAACTGATGTCTTTGTCAAATTTATATGAGACCAGCGGACCGCGCAACTTCGTTTGTGTCACTTTCCATTAAAAGGTAGCTTATGTTCTTTCTCTGGGTCTCCAGATTTTCTGTGGCAAATTTCATAAAAATCGGTTGAGAGGGTTAGTTAAGCGGGAAAGTGTAACAGACAGACAGACAGAATTATTTTCGCATTTATAATTTTAGTAGGGGTAGTAGGGATTACGTATAAAATGTCAACAATATAACAAAGAAAGCATTGAAATCTGACGTAGAAATTAAATACACGCAAACACTCACAGCAAATCGCGAAATATGGACGATAAAAAAAAATAAACAAGACCAAAAAGTAGTCGATCTTAAAAGAAAATGGGAACCCACGACGACTTATACTTTTCATCTGATACAAGAATCATCTCAATTGGTCCATTCAATCTAAAGTGTTTTTTATTGATTTGTAGACAGACGAGCTAACGGGCCACCTGATCGTAAGCGGTTACCGCCGCTCATGAACCTCTGCATTGTCAGGGGACACTGCGCTACCTAACACCTACCTTTAAAGACTTTCTTCGAACTTTTTTTGAATGAGGTAACAAACTAAAAAATACAATTGATAACCTTCTTTTAGGGAGTACGTCAAAAATTTATTATAATCTTATTCAAACACTCGTGGTTTTCTATAATATTTTCATGCATTGTGATTCTTACCAGTGGTACTACCCAAAAGCGAACGAAAAAGAGAGTAGACAGATTTTTTTGCTAGTAAATTTACTCGCAGTTTGCAACAAAGTTGTAATACCAAGACCACTCAATTAATCAAATATCGTGGTAAGAACCCGTTAACGGTGCATGAATGTATTAAAAATGTATTTCTACTTACTTGCCACTCGTAGTCTCATAATGCCAGTGACTTCAATATTGCTTGATTGTGGCGGTAAAACACATGTGACGTTCCCATTCCACTCTTCTTTTATATTTCTGATGTGTGCCCCACATTCTCCTGACTGAAATAACAGAAAAATAATGTTAATTTCTATTAATCTCTTGTGAGAAAATAGGATTAATCGTTTGTGTTATGGGAAAATTAAGATTAATTATGATAAATCTTTTGTTGATGTTTTGGATTAATTTTCCTTTATAAGTATATTTTGGAACTTAGTCCAGTTTGATTGATTTTAATTAACTAGCTTCATTTACACTTAAACACTATAATGCTACATAATATTTTAAGCATATTGGAAGGTAAATGTATAGTTCATAACAGAATCAGCTCAGTAATAACCAAAATTCATCAGAAAATTCGGATTAATGATCGTGTTTAATCTCTTCTGGAAAAATAGGATTAATTGATGTTTACTTACTTCAAGCCCTTGTCCAGCATATATGACATCACCTTCTTCGCTACCGGGAATCAGTCGATACGAGATTGTACCAACTATCATTCTGGAAACAGAAAGTGGTCAATTTAAATTATTTATTCTCAACGTTCATATTTTTTTAAATAAAAATGTAACACAGAATATAAATATAGTACATAAAATTAGTAAGCATTTAATACGATTGTGTGCGTAAAATTAGTCATCAATACATAAAGGTAATTGCATATAATCCTTTTTTAAATCTGTAAGAATGTGAAAATAAAGTCATTCAGATTTCAATGTAAGCGTTATTTTTTTATTTGTACTCAGTCTTTCCGTGATCATCGCGCTTGCAACGTTGATTTATCGGGATCGCTCATTTAATAACAATCGTAGTAAAAATCCGTTTAGTAATTGTGTAAGTGATGTAGATAACCGCGAGTGATTAAAGAAAGTTTTGTGTATACAGGGTGTAAAACAACCACTCCTGAAACGAAAACTGGTGGTAGTACTAGTGATACGCGTTATAATAAAAATGGAAACCGCTACATACGGACGATTTTTTTTATTTTTTTTACCCATTTTTTACGGTCATTCACATAATATTAAAGCTAAATAAAACACAATTCTGAAAAAATAATAAACTTTACGAAAAATGATTAAAACATATGTTTGTTTCTCATTATTAGTGTTCTTGGAACCTAAGTAAAAATTCAATATTACAACGTAATTAGACTGTGGACTACCGATCACATGCTAGAATAGATACTAGATAGTAGATAGTTTAACCGTACCGAGAGTCACTGGTTCAAATCCTAGGAAATATTATTGCAAAAAAAAATCATATCTTTAATATTTTGTTAGTTAGCATACTTTATTTCATTAAACTATTATTCTTAAAAACATTAGTAGCGTATCGGTTGAAATAAAATTACGTTATATTTTAAAAATCTTTTTAACAATTAACATAAATTTATGAAACATTTAAACAATAAATTGATTAAAAAATAAATGATAAGCTACGGGTTTGTAGGTCTTATGATAATCTCATGAAGGGGTTGCCTGCACCCCTTTTTAACGCAGACGAAATTGCGAGGATCATAGGTACTTTTAAAGAGAGGTTATTGCAAAATTACATAAACTTATAGTTCAACATCAACTGTAAAATAATAATTAAGAGGATTGATTCATGGTAACAATCGACGTAGCTTTTTGATGCTGTTTTTTTATGTATCCTAATCATATTGATATGCTAAATACTGTCACTAATTGTTATTTTATATCTAATTAAGTGCTGATAAGTGCGTTAATCTGAAAACGTATATGTGGAACATGTCGTTTGAATTGTATGAAACTAATCTTAAATTTAGTTTGTAAAATAAAACTTGTACTTTTTCTTTGTATTCTTCTTATTGTAAATAAATAAATCACCTAGTATCTCTATAAACATTAAAGGCACACTTACCGACAAGAGTCAATTTTATACGGCACTTTGCACAGTACGGCGAGGGATTCACCAATTCTACGGACCGCTTCGATTGGTGTGATCTCCACATTTTGACCTGGAAGAGAAAAATAAGATTATTAATCATGTTGGACTAGCTGACCTCCATTTTCGGAAAATTTCGAATATTTAAAAGTAGATTTGACTAGTTTAGAAAATTTACGTGTAGTAATTATAATTGAATTGTATAGCTAAATGCATGCATATATTAAGAATGCAGAGTGTAAGAATATGAAACGTAAAAATTAATAATTGAAATCGGTTCATCTAGAAAAGAAATACACGCAAATCTTGCTGTGCGCAAATCGTGAAATCTGTTAAAATTTAACATTTTTTAACACAGATCCACAAGTACTTATTCGATCTTTTAAAAAAATTAATGGGGCCTCATGACGACCATCCTGAATCAATCGAATCGGTCCCAAACCAAAGTTATAAGGTAACAAACAAAACAAAACACAACAAGTTTAGAGGTGGAAACTTATTTGGTCTAAGTTTATTTTTTGTGTCTCTGTATTGATGTAATAATTAGTGCCTACTGTTGTTGGTATAACCAAATAAATAAAAAAAATCTATTTATAAAAGAGTACCTCCTCCTTTTTGGAAGTCGTTCAAAATGCTATTTTCTTAATCATTTCTTTCTGTTAGTCGGTGCTGTGGCTTAAAATACATAAAATATTATATTAGACGATGTCAATAGACAAACACGATTGATTGAATGAAGCGAGCTTATAATATCAACTATGGAACTACGGAAGGAATGGATACGCAACACACTTTTAAATTTAAACTTTTTTGACCATTTTCCAAAAAGAGACCACTTGACCGCATGTCTTTTTAAGTTTATTAGCGGATAACTTCGTCGTTTGTAAACCAATTTTGATGCTTTTTGAGATAGAAGGAACATATTTGATAGTTGGTCTCGTGATAAGGAAATCAGGGTTTGACTTACAAAAAGGTGGAGGTACTCAATTCGCCTGCATTTTTGGAACGAAGTTCCTTATCACGCGTTATCGAAAGGGGGCTAGACGGAAATTCTTATGAAAAAGTTGTCACGACACTTTTTTTGTTTTAGATGATTATCGCCAGATGGCGTTGTGATTAAAATCTTTTAAAACAATTCCTTATTTTGTTTTATATGATTAATGTTAGATGGCACTGTGATCAAAATATAAGAGAGAGAGAGAGACAGACGTTTTAAACTAACTAATTGTTATAACGTAAAAAAATAAAATTTTATTACAATTTCCTCACTAATTAATCGAAAGGAACTTCGTTCCATCCGGGTGTCCCTTGACACCTCTCAAGTTTTTTTTTATATATTTGTTCCACTATAACTTTACTTTGAGTGGACCGATTTGAATGATTCTGGAGTCAGGTGAAAGATGATAGTCGTTTTCCCATTGAATAATTTTTAAAATCGTAAAAGTACTTTTGGATCTGTGTGTAAATATGAGTTATCTGACGAAATTTACGATTCGCTGTTCGTTTTTGCGTGTTTTTCTTTTCTATATGAACCGATTTCGATGATTTTTGCTGGGAAGCAGACACTTTGGAAACTATCTCATATAAATTTGACAAAGATCTGACTGGTAGTTTTTGTGCTATGCTTGAGAAATGGAAGTCGGTCGTTATCATTTTAGTAATTAAAATATTATTTATTTATTTATTCTTCATGTCCAAAAAAAGTAGTACAATAGCGGACTTAATGTCTGAGGCATTATCTACCAGTCAACCAAGGGTGGAGCAGAGAGAACAACAAGTAAAGGTATACAAGTGAACTGCACACATGAGTTTAAAACACGTGAGGTAATAGATACAATTAGACCAATTCCATATATAGAAAATTACGATAAATATGACATATACGTCTTTACTTTTTTATAAATTACATATTATCATATTAATATATTTATACAATATGTGGTAATATAGCCTTCCACGATAACTGGACTATCTAACACTAAAATATTTTTTCAAATTCGGACCAATGGTTTTTGAGATTAGCGCGCACAAACTCTTCAGCCTTAATATTAGTAGTTCTAACGACTCCATAGTTTTCTCTGTTCCAATCTTATCAATATTATAAAGATCTATAGTTGACATAAGCTCAGGTCACGAACTATCCACTTATCAGATTAAAGAGGGGTTCGAGAATTAAGTTAAATGAAGATTTGTGAGTAAAAGCTGATGTAAGTTTTGGAGTAGGTATAACTCAAAAACTACAAATCAGATCTTTGGCTGACTTAAAGAAGAATTGAAGAGTGAATAATAAAGCTTTAAAATAATAAAAAAATAATCTAATTCGAATCATGTAAAAAAATATAAATATAAATAAATAATGAATAGTTTTTTGTATTGAATGTATTGATGATTACAAATGCATTTTTGACATAAATTCATAAGTTAAAGTTGTACTGTAGCAACCCATTACTGCCCACTGTTGGACTCAGGTCTCCTCAGAAGAGGGATTAGGTATAGTCCACCACGATTGCTCAGTGCGGATTGGGGACTTCACATATCTTCAAAGGATTTTTAGAACCCTTTTCCGACATGCAGGTTTCCTCACGATGTTTTCCTTCACCGTTTTTAGCCAGTGGTGTTGTGAAAATTGCACATAAATCTTTTTCATATTAAGATTTAGAGGTGCAAGCCGGCCGGTTTTGAACCCGCGACCTCCCGTATCCTAATATTTAAGGTACTTGCCGTTCCTTATTGAAATGAAAAATATTTCACATTAATACCCAAATGATTGACAATAACATTGGTTCGTACATTATTAGCATGACAAAGCCACTTGCCCAACGCTGGGCAATCAAGCAATCCTTTTAAAACTCCCTTGAGCGATACAATCATTTATTTTTATTAACTACCCCTCTTCGAAGGGTGCTTATCACATAGTATAAAACAAAGTCGCTTCACGTTGTCTGTCTCTATGTATGATCAAATATTTATTATATACTGTAGTTTTGGAAATAAATTGTAAAAAAAAACTTGAGAGGTGTCAAGGGACACCCGGATGGAACGAAGTTCCTTTTGATTAAAAGATATCTTATATTTTTTTTTTCTATTTTTTTTTACGTGTCTTTAAGTGTCGTGACAACTTTTCGTAAGAATTTTTTCCGTCTAGCCCCCGACACAACGCGCGATAAGGAACTTCGTTCCAATAACATTTTTTAAACGACTTCGAAAAAGGAAGAGGTACTCAATTCGTCTGGATTTTTTTATGTTGTTTGAAATTAAATGTGAATGAAAAAAAAATGTTTCCCCCTTAACTTTGGTTTGGCTGGACCGATTTGGATGATTCTAGTGTTAGATGAAAGTGTCGTCATGGGGTCCCAATTATTATTATTTAAAATCGGACAAGTTCTTTTGAATCTGTGTTTAAAAATGTGTATTTTTGGACATTCCAACAGTGAAAAAATATTTGAAATCGGACCGGTAGTTTCTGAGATTAGTGCGTTCAAACAAACAAACTCTGCAGCTTTATAATATTAGTCTATTAGTTTATAACTTTATAATATTAGTACTAGGTCAGCATAAAGAAAGGATAGGGAAGTTGGTTGGTTAGATTATTTGAAACGGACCATAGATCAGGTAGTCAGGTATATTTTTTTGTATCCAACCTTTTTAGGATGAATCGACTGTTTTCAAGTTTCGAAGGTAATTAAGAATAACAATACAAAACAATTGATATTCGAAATAGACTTTTAAAATAAATCGTTTTAAGAAATTGTAAAAATAATGTTTTTACAAAAATGTAAACGAAAGTTCCATTGTAATCATGTCCGTTGAAAATTTAAATTTTTTACAAGATAGACCCGTCGTGTTTGTGCTCGTTTTACTTGTATTAGCTAGCACTCTACGCTACATGATATCCAGAAACTTAAAATATTGTATTTAAAAAGTTTTCTTTAAAATAAAATATAATTTAATTAAATATCGTGGTAAGAACCTGTAACTCTGTCTGTCTGTTACGCTTTCCCGCTTAAACCTCTCAACCGATTTTGACGAAATTTGGCACAATCTTTAGACCCTGAGAAAGAACATAAGCTCAGTGACGCAGACGAAATTGCGCGGAGTAATACATACAAGCTAGACTATATCGTGGTATTATTCTTAACTTGAAACCGGTGTTAAAAAGCGCGGGACGCGTCAACCGTCGTCATTGGAATGTGGGAGGGGGACTCCGCTACGCCCCCCGCTCCGCGCGCCGTCGCGTACCCCGCAGCCAGGGATGCATTTAGTATCATAATTATTTATCATATTTTTTTCGCTGTGGATCCTGGTTACACAGGAAATACAGAGGTGGGAGTGAGATGTGGGCAAATACTCGATATCTATTATAATATTGTAAAGCTAAAGAGTTTGTTTATTTGAACGCGCTAATCTCTGGAATTGAAATCCACCTGATTGTAAGCGGTTACCGTTGCTTATGGACCTCTGCAATGTCAGGGGACACTGCGAGGACTTTTTTCAAACCTCGTTTGAAGAAGGAGAAGTCATAGTGCTCGAGAAACACCGAAGAGGGAAACTTATAGCCGGACGGTGCGTGGCAGAAAATAATTCTTGAAACGAACCGTGGATGGACGGTGGTTTCAAATAGTAAGGATGAACTCTACCTCGACACCGGGTGGTGCGATGATAGGAGGGAGATATCGCATAGTTCTGGGACACAATGTATAGTTGGAAATGCCAGAAGACCGGTCAGAGCTGCCCCGTACCCGCACAGCCGCATCAGTCGGCAGCGGTCACTTCGTGCGTAACACGTTAATATAAAATGATTATATTATTGCTAATATATGCTATGCAGAAGGACCAAAGTGACCGACATAGCCAAAATATTGCGTCTTTGAAGTGGTAATGGCGACCACGAACTGGTCAAAATCGCGGGAGATAGCCGGTTGCGGATAGCACAGGACCGGTCGATGTGGTGAGGTTTGGGGGAGGCCTATGTCCAGCAGTGGACGTCTATAGTCTGATGATGATGATGAATATATGATATGATTGTTAAAATATTTTGATTATTAATAAATAAGTGTTTGATTATTCTAGGGTTCCGTCAAATACCAAGTCCCAAAAGGGTTCCGTGGCCAAAAAAGTTTGAGAACCGCTGATATAGACTATATTAAATTTTGAGAAAAACAATAGAGATCCGTACTAAAACTTCAATAATGTAAGCCAAAAGATACCCAAAAACTTTCGTACATCGCATGCGCTGCGAAAACTATTGATTGTAGAACAAAATTATATACTACAGGTTTGTAGGTCTTATTAAAATCTATCAGTGCTGCCTTTTTGACGCAGACGACGTTGCACGGAACAGCTAGTATACTATACTTATTAGCCTGAATCCGGCCCTGTCTATAACCCCGCTCCGCACAACGTAGCGAACCGCCGAACGCGACGCACGTACAATGAACGCGTTTGACGACGGACTCATCGAATTGGTGCGTCTATATCCCGCCATTTATAAATCAAAGGATAAATCTATCAGCAACGCTTTGAACAGGGAGAAAGCATGGCGTCAGATCTCAGCTAAACTTGAGAGACCAGGTATGATTGGTTGTTATCTAAATGTTAATGTCAGTTTTCGCTAGATGGCGTTACTGTGACGTGTGGTCGTTATCTCGTCTAAGTGTTACAAGCTTTTAACTTGCACTGGATGTAACTATGTTCGGGTGGAATCTTGCGAGTTGAATTTGAGAGACTTCCCGGTTTCCAATTGAGATACAACTTTGCATGTGTATATAAAATGACAATGTAATAATATGACAAAATGAAGAATGGAAGGTCATAGGAACTCTTGTACTAAACAAGATAGACCCGTCGTGTTTGAGCTCGTTTTACTTGTATTAGCTAGTACTCTACTGCTACATGACATCCAAAACACTACACAAAACACACATTTAATTTGTTTATAAATTAATATAATATAATAAAATATATTTAATTTGTTAATAAAACATGTATTTTTCAGTTGAAGACTGCAAATACAGATGGAAGAATATAAGAGATAACTACAAAAAGATCAAAAAGAAGAAAGAAACCGGTGTCCACGTTCCCGTTTCAAAATACGATGACGACCGTCTCAAATATATTGACACGAGCGACGAGGAAACAATAGACAATGTAGACGATAGCATAGACATAGAGGAACACCCCATAGAGATGGTTTGTACTAGCCCAACACTATCTATAACAAATTCACCTATAGACTATCCATCTACCCGTAAAAGGAAAAAGGAATCTATGGTTAATCAGGATAAAATTATCCCGCAAGATAATATAGAAAAGGATAAAAACGGCGAGACACCTATCCATTCGTTTTTCAAGAGCATGGCAGATGTTGTGTGTCAATTTCCGCCAGATAAAATTGCCAGAATTCGGCTGAAGGTGTGCGATTTGGTGACTAGGACCGAACTAGCTATCATGGGACACCATTCTGTTGTTAAAGAAGAATATTAAAATTTGCTTGATTATTTATTTTTGTACGAATAAACTATTTCCTTAATAAACGTAGTTTTATTCAGTAATTAACTGATTTTGATGTTTCTTTTTGTGTTTTCGTCATGAAGAAATACTTAAACTTGATACTTTAGCTTGAGTATTTTTGAGGAAGCTTGAAAAATGAGTTTGTCTAAGTATTATTGGCACATTATTTGTGTAGTTTACTGATTTCAAAAATGATTTTTTTTAATATTTCTTTTAAATCTGACTAAAATTTGATAAAGATCTGACGAGTAGTTTTTGTATGATTCTATTTAATTATAGAAGAATAGAATTCTGACAATTCATTTTTTTTTGTATGTTGCTTGTGATATGTTTTTTGCTATATAACTTTGTTTTCATCAACTTGAATGCTTTTTTTTCAAAAGTCATGATAAACGTTAAGTAATATTCATTGAGTTTATCAAGATTTAGTATTTTACTAACAAGATGAGTATAATTATAAAAAAATACTGTTATTTATATCACTACATAGTATAAAACAAAGTCGCTTCACGCTGTCTATCTCTCTCTATGTATGATTCTTATATCTTTAAAAGAATGCAATGGATTTTGATCCTGTATTCAATAGAAAGAGAGATTCAACAGGAAAATTTGTATAATACATGAATAATATAGTAGAGAAACACTGACAATTTAGATGTTTTAATTCATGTCTAAAATCAACATTTTTTTCTATCTATTTTTCCCTTTGTGACGCAGACGAAGCGCGGGTCATCTCGTTATAAACGAGACAGATGTACCACTTATCACATACTCAGTGCAAAAAACCACAATGAAAACCAATAAAAATCAGGACAAGTACAATACAATAAAGAGTATAATATATTCACCCCTAGTTAGGGTAACAAGTACAGTGACAATTATTTGTTATTATTTCAAAACATATATTCCCGAATGATTTTTTAAATGTTGTTTTTTTAAGGTTAACATAATTTTTATTTATTTATTTAATAAACTTTATGCACATAAACGGTAAAATGGCGGACTTAATGCCTAAGGTGTTCTTTACCAGTCAACCAAAGGTGGTGTAGAGAAAACTATGATAGGTGCTCACTTGTAGTTACTATAAAAATATATATAATGTATCATATAATAAATAAAATTTTCATACATAAAATACTATGATTGTTATAAACTTATTTAATATAAATATTCAATCTATCTGACAAACCGTTTCAAATTATTCTTGTAAAACTGACGCATTATTTTTTTTATAGAAATGAAATTTAATACTTTATTTTCAACATTGACGATGTATTCTTGATGACGTCAAAAGTTAAAAGGTACCACTAGTTCCGTCACAAAAAAATAATAATTTTAGCTTCCGTCCTAAGTGGCAAGAAACTCATTCTATTCGTATTTTCAAATTATGGTCACATCAACAATTAATCCCGTCGTCAGGGGTAGCTCTGTGGTTATTTGCAGTGAGATTATCTCTGCCCCATTGAAATGACAACCCCGTGTCCAATTAACATCCCCTAGTTTCATGCGCGAGTGTATTATATGCTTTAGAAGAAAAAAAAATTGATCGATTTCAAAAAGTAAGTATTTGTAGTCTTGTCTGAGTATTTTAATGTAAGTTGCAACAAATATTTTATCTGGGTCAATTTGGATGATTGTAATATGAAAAGTTTATAGTGTCGTCAAGTATTATTGGAACGACGCTCCTGATCGCGCGTTATCGAAAGGAGGCTAGACGGAAATTCTTATGAAAAAGTTGTCACGATACTTTTTTTTGTTTTATATGATTATCGCTAGATGGCGCTGTGATTAAAATCTTTTAAAACAATTCCTTATTTGTTTTATATGATTAATGCTAGATGGCGCTGTGATCAAAATATTTTATTTAAGTTATTAAATAAAAAAATATAATTTTATTACAATTCCCTCACTAATTAATCGAAAGGAACTTCGTTCCATCCGGGTGTCCCTTGACACCTCTCAAGTTTTTTATTTTAATTTATTCTAGATCTGACAAATATATCTGGCCAATAAAACAGATCAGATGCAGTTGTGTAAATAAAATTCCATAGTTTGCTATAGTTGTGTAGGGTGCCTTTATATTAGTCTTTTAATGTACGTTGCAGAATTATTTGGTCTGGGTGAACCAAGGATGATTATTTTCATAATAATAAGTGATAGTGTCTTGAAGTATTTAATTATTGTAGTTCAATTAAATTTAATCGAGATCTGACAAATGATTTATGAGCATTTCATTAATTTTTGAAGATTCCGTAGGATAATTAACGTGATTTTTCTTGTGAATGGAACGAATTCATACAACTTTTTGTTTGAAGGTAAAGTTGCTCACGTAGGCTTTTTTACTAAAGACTAAAAATCATTTCTCAAAAAATGGACGTCAGCCATTATTTATTAAAATATACTCTTGGATATTATTTTAACTACCTGTTGTTTTTAAATTTATTTGTTTCTTTTAAATAATGAAAATAAATACCATACCTTACATTTCAACATTTTTTTAAACTAAAGAGTTTGTCCCGGTCTTGACCACAATAAAACGAACCAATTCATAAAATACCCGAAATGAAGGGTTGCGCCCAAACGAGTTCTTTTTGTAATAAAATCGGCTTAAACCACCCCCTAGGGGCGAGGGATATAATCTATTTGGTTTCGGTGTCGCAACTGTAGAAACCCGAGGTTTTTTAACCACAACGAAACCAATGAAAAAATATTGTCGTTTGGTTTTACAAAAAAGTAGACTGATCTATGTCAAAAAGGGAGGCATATATTTATAGTTTTTTTTTAAATATGCTCCTATTCGACTTTCTATTTTTGTTTCATCAGCTATCTATATTTAGTTAAATTCCTATAAAAATATGTTGTCTATAAAAGAGAAAGTCCTATTAAAATCATTATACAGAAATTATAAGACAAGTTATAATTTTACATTCAGTAAAAAGTTAATATTGTATAGTAGGCAGTGGCGTGCATGCGTATTTTAGTCAGGGTATGCAGAAATGTCAATAAAAGCTAATATTCTACAAATTTTCATCTTATTTTCAACTACATCTTTCAATTTTATTACACTCAATACACTCTAATAATAGGAATGATAATTGTATTTGTATTAAAGATACAGGTTTTAACCGATTTTTATTGCGTTTTTAAACCAATTTCATATGTTAAGGTATGCAATGCGTATTTGCTTCTAAGGACTGCACGCCACTGATAGTAGGTACCTACGAACAGACACTTCTTTTTTTGTATAGATGCACGCACTAAGAACTATTTGTATTGTTTTACGCGAACTAATTTGCTTATATTTTTAAACTGTCCAGTCCCTTCTTTCTGAGAGTCGGTTAGTAAAATTACATATCAAACTGTCACATGTATTAATTCCGCCATGTTGGTTTTGTCTGACAATTTCACGCGTTTGTTGATCTGTCTGCCCCCTGCAAGCCAAGCGTGAATATACAGTGATATGCTTATACAGGAGCCATTTTTGGAGTACATTTTTGGTACATGGTACGGATTGGCTTTCTTTAAGTGAGGCTTTAGAGGCGAAGATTAACTATTTACTATACGGTGGGTCATTTTCGCAATTACTTATAAAAGCAAAAAAAAAGTACACTGCAAAAAAATTCTGGATCTATAGAACAAAAAAAAATTGAGCTATGCTGAAAAGATACACTTTTTGAAAAAAAAAACTCAGTATTGATTTGTATATTTATTTTATAATGCAACCGTTTTCGATAATTACCCTTTTAAACAAGGCATTTCTTGTATGCTCCGCATAATTAAATCTATCTGACGCGTAGTTTTTGAATAATTCCTCATAACTCAATCTAAATCTGACGCGTAGTTTTTGAAAAATTTCGAAAAAATGGAAGTACAGGATGATACCATCCTTTTATATCGTATCTTATTTTTTAATCGCACAACTTTAGTTTGAGTGGACCGATTCGGATGATACTTTTCTTTTTAAAGATGATGTTTGTGATCCCAGTTAAGTTTTATCAAAAAATAACAAGTATGTTTTGAGCCTTCATTATTGCCAAACATAAAATAAGTTTCGGGGCTTCGAAACCTTGAAAACCTGCAAAATTCGCAAGTCCCCAAGCACTTCCGTTCTGCGACTTGTGAAACGTATCTAAATCGCTCGAAGACCGGAAATGAGTGCAATATACAAGTGCAGCCACCATAAACAAGGGGGAGTACCGGACTGATGACTTCCGGTGTCGGGGGTTCGATTCCCGGGTGCAGAAATATATTTACTTTATGAGGTAGTATGTCTTTTGTAACGTGAAGGTAAAACTCGAAATTCAAGGAATTGCATGACGGTTAAAGGAGCTTACGACCCACTTGATTGTAAGTGGTAACAGTTGATAAAAAAGCAAGGTCACATATCTATGTAGTTTTGGTATTCACGGAATCCTTACTTATTTTCCGAAAATCAATGAGTCAGTATCTTTTAAAAAATATAAATCTGATTAACAAAATATATTTTAAATAGCGCGCCTTAAAGAAACACGATATTTTTGAAATGAAATTAAATACTTTGAAATACTTTATTTTCAACATTGATGACGTACTCATTCTTGTTGACGTCAAAAGTTAAAAGCTACCACCAGTTCGGACACAAAAAAAAAAATATAGCCACCGTCCTGAGAAGAACTGGCAAGAAACTCAGCGGGCATGTCTTTTTTCTTTTATGAGCATATTTTTTTTTTTTTTCAAAACTAGATAGAACTTAAAAATTCATAATATGTAATATGTTTTTAGTAAATCAAACAAAAGCAATTTTACATACAACAACCACAATTTTAATAAAATCTCTCCATAAAAACCTTATATTACGAAAAATTAATCATCGCAATCGGTTCATTCTAACAATTCTTAGTCGTATTCCGGACGTGATCGCTGTAATGTAGTTCACAATCATACAAATATTTTGACGTACGATTCTCAGAAAGAGCTGTTTAGCATTCTGTCGGGATGCATCGTGGAAAGCGTATGTTTCCATTGACAATAACTTATTTTACAAAAAAAGTATGTTTAGTTTTTTCTACATGGTTTTTCTATTTCTATATTTATGTGTATAGTGAATCTTCTTTTTGAATCACAAAAATGTGAGCTGTCACGGGATGCCTGGCATAATATCTGAAACATCGACATTATTTTGTAAAAGTAATATGCGCAAATAAACATTTATATTCATTAAATACAAAATTTTACGAATTTATTTCAAATCGTGAAATCAAAACAAACTAACTGCCGTTTGTCTTCTTACGTCGTCACGACAGAAAACGCTTTTACGTTCGGCTATAGATGTTCCCCATCGAAATGTCATTTAAAAAAAAAACAATAACATTTCTAAAATAATCCAAAAATGAGTAAGGCGATCTTAATCCTATTTTGCCAAAATATATTCTTTCAGACAAAAACACAAATCAATCTTGTTCATAAAAAACATTTTTAAAACACAGCTCCTAAATTACTTGTCAGATCTCGAAAAATGACCCCACGACCTTCATCATCATCAAAATCGACAATCTTTTTAAAAGTCAATCAAATACAACTTATGACGTGTCGTCTCTAACAATGGTAACACACATAACAGTAAAACGACCGACTTACCTTCATTTGTGATTGTGATTACATATGCGTGTGTAACGTTATATAGAAATGGGGTAGGAATGTATAAAATTGACCCAAATTATATGATAGGGTTCAGTAGTCGTGTCTTTATAGTTGGAAATTTGGAGTATAGTCATCAAAATCGGTAAAAATCAGTATGATATTTTTGTTAATAAATGATGACGAAATAAATTTATTTTCCTTCATAAACACCATAAGTTTCATGGGTTTCATTTATTTTTTAAGATCGAACAAGAAGTTTGGATCTGTTTTAATAATGATCATAACAAATGAAGGTTTCCTATAATTGTTATTTTTACGGTCCATCTGATGGTAAGCGGTTACCGTCGCTCATGAACCTCTGCAATGTCAGGGCAATGAGGGGCCGTCATCTATCATCTACTTACATATACAGGACTATTCTTAAGCCTCCTTTAAGAAAACTCGCAGACAGACAAAAAAATTAAAAACATATGTTTCTGTATGTGTACCATATAAACATTTATATGCATGTAGTAAAAAGTGGTTATTTTAATATTATAAACAGACACTTCAATTTTATTTATTTGTAGATTTATTGCCAATAATGTACTATTTGTTTCCTAAATAAATAAATTAAAATAACTCTTTTTTGAAGTCGGTAAAACCACACCTGGTAAACAAAAGACAATATATCAAGCTACTTAATCGATAGCGGATATAAAAATCGATTATTTACCAGACCGTATCGATTTTAATATCGATACCCATGTTGTCATGGATGGACACATATCTTGATATGGATGTGGTATTTATTATCTGACTTCCGAGAGGAGGTATTAGTTTGACTCCATTTTCAAAGCTTTATATTAACTTGCACTGGATGTAACTATGTAAGTTCGAGTATAATCTTGGAAGATAAATTTGACAAACTTCCCGGTTTCCGATAGAGCTGACATTTTGCACGCAGATGTGTATCGCGTGACAATGCAATAATATGACAAAATGGTGCTGATCTGATGATGGATTTCAAAGGTGGTCATAGGAATTCTTGTGCTGAACAAGATAGATCCGTCGTGTTTGGGCTCATTTTACTTTCATTAGCTAGCACTCAGCTACATGATATCCAGGATCTCAAAAGCTTGTTTTTGAAGTAAATTATTTAGCCTACAAGATCCTTTATTCTACATAACATGAACAAACCTGAAACTTACTAATTGTTAAAACAAAATGGCGGTATAACCTCAAAACTAGCACAGACTATGAGCGACATACTATGAGAAATGACGTGTCCGCTTCAATTACTTCAAAGAGGTCAATTAGTGAATTAGTACTTGCCATTGAGACAGCCATTATTGTTCCCACGATATTACATGACCCACATACGTGGAAGCAGAGTTCTTTAAAGACAGACTACTATTTTGGCAAATGTTAGCATAAATAGCTTGTCAGATCTTAATAAATCAATTACTGTATGCTTGTCAGAATTAAATCAGTAACTTTTTACAAAAATGACAACGACTGATTCCCATTTTTAAAGCATAGCACAAAACTATCAGTCAGATCTTTATCAATTTTTTTGTTTTTATTAGACACTAAAATCATTCACATCGGTTCACCCAAAGTAAAGTAATGAGGGAACAAACAATAAAAAATCATACAGACGAATTGAGTTTTTTTTTTTTTTTTCAGAAAAAAAATAGGAACGATCTCAAGAAAAGATTTCTTGATTTGTTTTCCGTGTTTACAAATATCACTTTTGACGCTGATGAACCAATATCATTAATGTTTGTTGAAAGTAAGTACTTTGGACATAAACTCATATTCATTTTATGAAAATAGGACTAGTACTTTTGAGCTATTCTCGAAAAAGGGAATCCGTTGTACATATATATATTGCATAATATTTATGTAATTATTAAACAACGCTGTATTACATTTTGTACAAAAATCCATTAACTCCATAAAATTATATGAGACGATAATAATATGTAAACAAAAGTTTCCGAACCCCCGCCACCTCATATTCAATTTTGTCTCCTGTCGCAGACTTGGCAAAACTAACAAACCAATTTTAACGCAGTTCCCAGAGTGGTTAAGGCCCTAAGTTACCATTACCAACACTGCACTCCCAGCCTTGCACAGGAGTTTAGAAAGTAGAATTACCTGTAACAAAAACCGGTTCATTATTAAATTAGAAAGAAAGAAAGAAATATGTTTAATGAAAACAATTCAGTACAATTATAAACTTAAAACTAGTAAACACTCAATAATAATATGTCTACAAACATATAACATTAAAAACATTATAATTTCGGGATTGTACTGAGTTTCACAAGGCTTCAACTCAGCACTTGCTGCGGATTACCACAGCGCTGGTTTTCAGTTGAAGCCTGTGGTGACTCACGAACGCTATCACGGCCCACCGCGTTGCCTACAACAACATAACAATATACACTACATACACTATAATGCACTTAGAATTAGTTTAAAAACCAACAACAACAACAACTTATAACTTATAACTTATAAATTACTGAGCGTAGAGAAAGCGTACAGTATTTACAGTGTCGAAAACAATAATTATTATGTTTTTATGAAGTGTTCAATCAAATTTGACCTTTTGTGTTGTGAGACTAAACTAAGATTCATGATACACCTGGCTAAAGTTTAGTTCGCACTAGGCTGTTTTTTTAGTCGAGTAGCGAGTAAATTAGGAACGTGTATGAACACTAAAAAATTAGTCGAGTAACATTTTTTTTATTGCATGTACCTACCCACCTGATGCTAAGAGGTTACGTCTCTCATGAACCTCTGCAATGCCAGGGCAATGACGGGCCGTTATCTATCTCCTACCCATACAGGACTCATTTCATACACATTTAGCTCCTAAATTACTTGATACTCGACAAAACCAGCCTAGTGCGATCTAGACTTAAGAAACAGCAATAGAATAAAGATACATAGTTACATCCAGTGCAAGATAAATAACAGCTTTTAATCCCTACTAATGCGAAAGTCACTCTGTCTGCCTGTCTGTATATCTGTCTGTCCGTCTGTCTGTTACGCTTTCCCGCTTAAGCCTCTCGACCGATTTTGATGAAATTTGGCACAGACAATCTTTAAACCCTTGAAAGTGACGCAGATGAAGTTGTGAGGCAACTAGTAAAGTATAAAGTACTTTTCCTGGAGTTTAATAAACACACCTCTATAACACGAAGTGGGGTAAGGTGTGTCGTGTTTTTCCAAGCTTGTGAGGGTGATATGGCTATGAGTTATGTTTCTCGGGTCAAGTAAGGGTTGGTTAATAGGTTAGTAAGTTTTTTTTTAGTTTACTTGCTACCTGATGCTTAAATACGTTCACTTTTTTAAGGATATATATGTTTTTCAAAAATCACTCGTCAGATCTTTAAATAATTTAAATGGCTAGAGAAAAGTGAACCTTCAAACGAAAAGATATTGAAATCAGTTCATCCAAAATAAAGTTGTGACAGCATAATAAAAATGATGAAAATATTGTTTTGATAACAAAATTCATAATTTTACGGCTTATTTATAAACCATTTGTCAGATCTTGATATAATTGAAATAAAACCTCTAAAATATATGTAATATCATAATAATATTATAAACGCGAAAGTTTGTATGTTTGGATGGATGTTTGTTACTCTTTCACGTAAAAACAACTGAATGGATTTGAATGAAACTTTACCACAATATAGCTTATACATCAGAATAACACATAGGCTACAATTTTTGATAATACGGGACGAACCTGAAGTCCACGCGAACGAAGTCGCGGGCAAAAGCTAGTTATTTTTATATATAAACAAGTCTACGGCCCAGTAACTTGACTTAAACCTCTTTTAAAGACATGCAAACTGAATCATCTAAACCGGACAAAAGCTATGCGAACATTAAAACATCCTTAGAAATGAAGAATTGTTTACCTATTGCTCATTTCTTACGTGAGTTTCGTATCACAATTTTACAGCACGGATCCCTAACGGGGGTAGTTGACCTAAAGTAATTAATCGCCTCTGTAATTGGGTTAATTGGGGTTGACACCTGATGCAGAATTATAATTACATTCCTTGAATAATGTGGGGTCATGACGAGGTGTCATGTGGCTTGATATTCTTGATAATGTCGTATCATTTTAACACACGTTTTTGACTAACTTCCAAAAAGGAGGTACTCAATTCGTCTTTTTGTTTTATTCCTTCAACTTTTTGGGTGGACCGATTTGAATGATTCTGGTGTCAGATGAAAGGTGATAGTCGTCATGGGGTTTTTTTAAAGATCAAACATGTACTTTTGGATCTGTGTTTAAAAATGTGTATTTTTAACGGGCGTTGTGCGTTTTTGCGAGAATTTCTATTCTATATGCACCAATTTCGATGATTCTTGAAAATGAAAGATATGTTGTGTAATAAAAATATTATAACGCACGTATTTAAAATGACTTTTAAAATCTTTTAACATGATGATAACGAAAAATGTTGATTTAACATTTTAAACATCATTTTTTGCAAACTCCCGAATGCACTTTTACTAAACATCCAAAATAAAACAATGTTTCCTTTAGAAAAACATTGTATTTTCAATATTTGAGGTATACGTTCATGTCGCATGGTCAACATGTATATTTAGTATAAACGCAAGAAAAGGGTGCAGTTTGTTTGTCACGATATTTGCGGTAATTCATTAATTAAATTTTATGACTCGCTATGACACATACAATTTGATTAATTTTAATTAGTGGACAAAGAAAGGCTGAAAATGCAACTTAGAATTATAATAATTTATTTTAAGGAAAGCTTTTAAGATCCTGGATATCATATAACAGTACAGTGCTAGCTAATACAAGTACGAGCCCAAACACGACGGATCCACCTATGACCACAATCCGACTCCATCATCAGATCAGCGTCATTTTGTCATATTATTGCATTGTCACGCGAGATACATTTGCGTGGAAAATGATAGCTCAATCTGAAACCGGGAAGTTTGTCAAATTTAACTTGCAATATTCCCCTCGAACTTACATAACTAAATGTGTTGGTTAGCACATAACTCAACAATGCCTGGACCAACTTGGCCCTTAGGTTTTAAATGTTCAAGAATGGTTTTTACGAGAAAACATCGAATTTGCGGCTCACGAAGTGTGCGACCCAGTTTTAATAAAATCGGATATTACAATTTATTTGTCACCTACTTAAGATGTGATAAAATATTTAATTTGAGAGCAAAGCACGAAATGTTACATCACTAGACTATTGACAAAGTAGTTCGTGAGAATGACCCGAAACCACCTGAATAGTGATGGGAAAAGCTCGACAATATTAACATATTTTTTTTACTTTTTTTAGTTATTTTTACCGAGTTTTATGCGCAATGTCTATGTGTTTTAATAAGATCTGACAAGCTATTTATGGATATAAAAAAATATAGTAAAATAATTAATGCTCGATGTCTCCTTTTTTTTGTAAATTAAACCCAAAATACAACGTTACTCAATAAAGAAATATGGTCATTTTGGTTTGAAAATAATCAATCGCTAAAACACGATATAACAAAAGAAGCAAAAACCAATAAATTTGTACCAAAACTTCATTAAAAAGACTATTATAAATGACTTAATGAGTTAGAAACTTTATATTTCAAATACAGGGTGGATCTGTAACTTTGGACAATCTGACGTGGGGTGAATGACCTGTCGAAATACAACTTAGTACCACTACTATTTTAGGAATTGGATAAAAAAAATTTCATTATAGTATGGAAGTCCGCAACGATAGCCGTCGTACGTTTTCCATACAATGTAAGAAAAAAAAGTTTAACCGATCCAAAAAATAAAAATAGTGCTAAGTTGTATTTCGATAGGACATTCACCCCGCTTCGGTATGTCCGAAATTACAGATCCACCCTTTATACACTAAAATGGAGAATAAATAAAATAAGTATTTTTTTATTAATAAACAATGTATTACATAAATATATTAAATTCTTACTCATTACTTTAGTAATTTTTCACGCTTTACTTTTTTTACTATTCCAGTGATGATATTTATTTTATCGATACTAAACTTCCCATCACTAAATATCTATTACAAACAGTCGCTTTCACTAGAACAGTTACAAGAATCATTCGCCGTCGGACGGTAACCGTCGTTCTAACCGACTATAATAAGAGGTATCACTACATAGTATAAAACAAAGTCTTATCACGCTGTCTGTCTCTATGTATGATTATATCTATAAAACTACGCAACGGATTGTGATGCGGTTGTAATAGATGTCGTGATTCAAGAGGAAGGTTTATGTGTAAAAAACACTAGCTGACCCGCGCAACTTCGTCTGCGTTACAAAGGGATTCAAACAGCACTTGCGATACTGTCGGGATATTTTTTAGAAGCAGACAGCGGCCGGCGCGCGGCGTACAAATTCTTTGCGTTTTAAACTCGTGATAATTTCTCAACGAAATGTCCGATTGGAACTGGTCTGAACCCTCCATTAATGAGGCAGACGAAAGTGTATGTGTATGGTATTAGATTTAGGTGCGGTTGAGCTCCCACATGGGGCATTCCACAAAATATAAACTTGTTAATAAAATGTAATTTTCTTGATAAAATAATATTAAAACGATGTTTGAAGAAGGTCTTAAAAGGTAGGCCCGTAGGTAACACAGTGTCCCATGTTGCGCATGGTCCATGAGCAACGGTAACCTACGATCAAGTGGCTCGTTAACTCGTCTGCCTACAAGATAATAAAAAAAGACAAAATCGGTTCAGAAGATTCTACATAACCTATTGAGCCACAATTGCCTCATATATTTAGTAGGTTTATAAAACCTTGTCCTCAAATGATTTACAATAGAAAAACATGTGTGTGAAAAAAATTCATTACAATGTGTCAACAATGAATAGTAAAGTTAAATAAAAATATTTTGCATTTTGCTTACGATGGGTCTTTTTGACCGACTTCCAAAAAGGAGGAGGTATTCAATTCGTGTGTTTTTATGTTTGTACCTTCATATTTTTTGGGTGGACCGATTTGAATGATTCTAGTGTCAGATGAAAGGTGATGGTAGAACTTAGATCCATTTAATTTATTTTAAGATTGAATAAGTAGTTTTGGATCTGTGTACAATCATTTGTATTTTTTACAGTCAAAAATTCACGATTTGTTGTGCATTTTTGCATTTTCTATATGATTTCGATGATGATATTTGATTGGAAGCAGACACTTTGAACATTATCACATATAAATTTGATAAAAATATGACTGGTAGTTTTTGTGCTATACTTGAGAAATGAAAGTCGGTCGTTATCATTTTGTAAAAAAAAATATAATTTCTGTCCAAAATTATTAATTTTGTATTATTGTATTTTCTACTGTATTACAATTGCATGTATTTCATTCATAATTAAGTATTTTACCTTGTTTACCCCATTTTACTC
This sequence comes from Trilocha varians, assembly GCA_030269945.2. Taxonomy (NCBI): domain Eukaryota; kingdom Metazoa; phylum Arthropoda; class Insecta; order Lepidoptera; family Bombycidae; genus Trilocha; species Trilocha varians. The sequence goes on along the minus strand of AP028278.1, from coordinate 11,870,969 downwards.
ACAGCTGTACCTAACGCTATTCATGTTGGTGAGTCAATAAATAGAATCATTCTAAATTTACGAAAAAGTTTCCGATTTGTATTATGTCCATATCAGTTATTTCACCTTGAATAATAACAAGATATATTTTCAAAACAAAATGAACTCTATCATATTTAAGTTAAGTCTATTTTTAACTGAATGCTGGTCAACGGTCACCATCTGCCACGACAGGTGGTTAGTGGTACCTTGTTTTTTGTTTTTTAAAACGAAGATTTTATAAGGGTAACGTAACGTAACAAAATATATTTTACAAAAAGATAGTGATGACCAAAAACGAGTCGTCAGATCTTTTTAAAATTGTTTAAAGATTTAGATCGGATTGTTGCGTGAGATGTGCTATGTTTTTTAACAAAAAGAGAGCTATCGAAATCGGTTCAGTAAGTAGTTTTTGAATTATTCTTCATCAACATTTTTTTATAACAGACATACGGTTTTATTACCTAAAAACTACTAGTCAGATCTTTGTGAAATTCATAAAGTCAGACTAGATGCTGATTTATAAGGACAAATGAATTAATTAATTAATTTAATTCATCTTGTATAAAGGACACTCCAACGCATACATCAAATTAAAAATGGGACCCCACGACTATCATTACTTTTCACCTGAAAAAAAATATCCGAATCCTACCCAAACTACAGTGTATAACTTTACAACAATGATGGCTTCCTTTTAGGAAGTCCGTAAAAAATGGAAGTCATTTTATGTTTTTTAAGTAAAACTATTAGTTAAAATATCGGAACCCTATTTCAACAATAGAATGTTTTAGCAAGGGTATTGTTGCGTGACTGACCGGAAACGACGACCGTTAAATAATTACACATATCCCCCACTTCCGGTGCCTAATAAGTGCTTTAGATTTCGTGGAAAGCTTTATCAATACTTCGGCTGCGTCACGCGAACTTTTTGATTCGAAAACATGTTTTTGATACTTTAAAATTCGCCATTTTGTTCAGAAAGATTGAAGATAAACTGTCATTTGGTATATACAGGGTGATTTGTTAGACAGGGTACATATTGCAGGAGGGTGATGAGTACTCTGTTCTAATACGGAATATTACAAAAAATAAGTAAAATTACTTTTTTTTTTAAATCTAATTTCGACAAAACTACCTCAAACATAAGCAATTTCGGCTTAAAGAGTGTTAACTAATGACCTCTAGTGATCTCGCGCACCCCACACCTCCGCCACACCCATCAGCTATCGAAAAACCATCATTTTGCAAGAATTTTAGGTATTTTTAAGTTGCGATTACTAAGGCATTAGGCCATATTCTTTGGTAATCATATTTTTACTGGTCGTATATAACCATCAGCTACCATGACCTTCAATATGTACCCTCACTAGGAAATCACCCTGTATATGTGAATTAATTTGTCCTTCTTAATTCATTTATATTACATACTATAAAACAAAGTCTTATCACGCTGTCTGTCTCTATGTATGATTATATCTTTAAAACTACGCAACGGATTGTGATGCGGCTGTAATAGATGTCGCGATTCAAGAGGAAGGTTTATGTGTTTAATACATGTATGATATGGTAGAGAATCACTGTCAATTTTTGATGTTATGTGCGCTTACATCGCAAATACTGTCAGCATTGGCGTGCAGTTCATAGAAGCAATTGCAAATACTAACCAAATTGATTTAAAAATAAGTTAAAATGGTAATCAAAAATCGATTAAATAGTATAATTTAATAGAAAAACACTTTATAAACCTATCATTAGTGATATTTAACGTTAAAGAAAATTTATTGTAAGATGTAAATTTCTAAAATATTAGATTTCATTTACATATCTGCATACCCTAACTAAAATATGACGCCACTGGCTGACTCCTTATGTGACACAGACGAAGTTGCTGTAAAGTATAAAATGTTCCTCCTGTAATTGTTATTCCCTATTCACTACAATCGTGATGATATTTGTGTTTAAGACAATGGACGCCCATTTAGGAATCCTTTTGCAAAACTTTCAATGATGACAAATAGTGTAGAGGTTTTAAAACAGCGGGTTTATTAGCGGAGCGGTGAGCGATTAGAATGAATTTTTATTTGTCGCTAGCTTCATGATATGTAACTACATTATAAGTCTATCAAACGAGTCTATCTTGTTTAGCAAAAGAGTTCCTATTGTCCACCATCCAAATCCGTCATCAGATCAGCGCCATTTTGTCATATTATTGCATTGTCACGCGATATACATCTGCGTGCAAAATGTCAGCTCAATCGAAAACGGGAAGGTTGTCAAATTTAGCGTCCACCCCAATTTACATAGTTACATCCAGTGCAAGCTAATATAAAAAGGTTGTAAAAATGATTGTAAATGATTTAATAATAGTAGTTTTTAGCTATTTTTTCAAATTAGAAGCCGTTTCTCTCATTTTTAACCGGATTCCCAAAATAAGAGTTTGTCAAGTAATGTCAAGTTGACTGTATTTTTAAGTGTGACGGCATGGCGTTCATTTAATTTAAAAACCATGATTCTTTTGTTTTTGTTTCAAAGAACATACTACGTATTTTATAAGATTTTAATCGAGATGTAGCCATTTATATACCTGTAAAATGTAGGTAGTTTTTCGATTATTGTAAAATTATTACAGATATTAACATTATGTCGCTCGTCTCATGGCCCTAGTAACACAGACAATGCAAGTACATCAGCAGAATACATAATGCCTTCTGTGTATTGTATGTGCAGTTATGTGAACATATGGCATACATATACATGCTTATTTCATCGACGATATATACAGGGTGATTGTTAATGATGGCACATATTGAAGATCATGATAAGGGCCATCTTTAAATGACGTCATACGAATTTCATGATTTTTACATCCCTACCTTATCTTTCGAAACTTCTTAAGTTCCTTAGAAACTTAACGGAACTTAACAAGTGACATTTCTTCGTATTTTCCGGTGACACATACACCATTACAATATCATTTACACAATAATTACTAAACGGGTTCTTACTCATTTAATAACAATCGTGGTAAGAACCCGTTTAGTAATAGTGTAGGTGATGTAGGTAACCGCGAGTGATTAAAGAAATTCAATTACAATATTAGAATCGAAGTATCTAGATACTAATACAGCAGAAGCTCGATAACTCAAACCTCTATAACTTCAAAAAATACGTTCTCATCAGAGCCCTAACATAGACCCTTGATAACTTAAAACCTCTATAAATTAAAATATTTTGTGTTTCCCTTGGATTTTAACTTATCGACTGTATTATAAAGAGGAAAGGTTTGATTGTTTGTTTGTCTACAATAGACTCCAAAACTACTGCACCGATTTGATATATTCTTTCACCGTTGGAAAGCTACACTATCCACGAGTAACATGTCTAGATTTTATTAAAAAATTTAATACCGAAAACTTCAATAATGTAAGCCATGGCGTGAAAAAAATACCCAAAAACTTGTAAATCGCGTGCGCTGCGAAAACTATTGATTATAGAACAAAATGATGTACTACGGGTTTGTAGGTCTCATCAAAATCTAACAGTGCTGCCTGAATCCCTTTTTGACGCAGACGAAATTGCGAATATCAGCTTGTCTTTTATAATTGAAATTGTCAAGTTATTTTTAGTAAAATAAATTTATTTCTACGAGAATGTGTTCAAAGTTCACTGTCTGCTTTTATACTCGAAATACAATATAATTGAAGTTGTTTGCCCTTGCGTGGGCGAGCGTGGGCGTATCACACACAGGAATAAAGGACAGACAACATGTTGTACAACAAGTTGGTTAAAACTTATTTATTGTACTCAAGAATAATATTTTATTACAAAAATGAAAACGATTTCCATTTCTCAAGCATATCAGAAAAACTAAGTCAGATCTTATATAAAGTGTCTGCTTTATAAAAAAAAATAAACATCGAAATCGGTTCATATAGAAAAGAACGCAAAAACGCACAGCTAATCGTATAATCTTGTCAGTAAACGTATTTTCATAAGTAAGTTCAACATCTTCTTAGATATAAAAATGAATTGCTGTTCGTTAGTCTCGCTAAAACTCGAGAACGAATGAACCGATTTGGCTTATTTTAATCTTGAAAAATTCTTAGAAGTCCAGGGAAGGTTTAAACGGTGAGAAAATTTCCTTATGTGACGCAGACGAAGTTGTGTGGGCCAGCTAGTTTAAAATAAATGATGGAACCCCACGACCTTTCATTTGACAGCAGAATTACCCTAATCGGTCCACCCAAACTAAAGTTCAACGGAAACAAAAAAATAACAAACTTATACAGTAACTCCTTTTCGGAAGTCGGTCAAAAACTATGCAAGAAAACCTGACGAAGAGTTTTTAAATTCTTCAAGTGCTTTTGAATCTATGCAGCATGAAGTACTGTACCAACCCACTACTGACCACTGTTGGGCTCAGGTCTCCTCAGAAGAGGGATTAGGCATAGTCCACCACGCTTGCCCAGTGCGGATTGGGGACTTCACATATCATCAAAGGATTTTTTAGAACCCTTTTCCGACATGCAGTTTTCCTCACGATGTTTTCCTTCACCGTTTTTAGCCAGTGGTGTTGTGAAAAATTGCACATAAATATTTTTCACATTTAGATTTAGAGGTACAAGCCGGCCGGATTTGAACCCATGACCTCCCGTACGGAAGGACGCGCTTCGACCACTACCCCACCACGACTGCATGAAGTATTTGTGAGCAATATTTTAGGATTTTCTATTGGCGTATACTTCTTTTCGAGGTGAACCGAATCCGCATAAAGATCAATTACCTAAAAATGAAATTACAATTGACATTATATGACAAAAATATATTATTATTTAGCAAAAAACTATTTAAAAATTGTTGTCTAAAGCTCCCTTCGTTGTATCCAAATATTATTTTCTGTAGACAGTCTGGGTGCATTGAACGTGCAACGACCTTCAGATCCAGACAGACTTTATAAATATCTAGATACGTTTTCAGACTGAAATCCAGATATTCATGAGCAAGTTGCACGCTAACGTTTAAATATTGAAGAGCTTGGAGCGACTTTTACGAAAACGAAACGTCAGATTTCCATTTTCAAAAATACCACATAAATTAGTAATCAGATCTTTCTTACACACGTCACAAATAAAGAATGTCTGTGTCTAACAAAAAGAGTCATCGTAATCGGTTTCTCCAGAAAAGACAGTTAATCGTGAATTGACCAAAGTATATGTCTAAAAATTCTTGTTAGATCTTGATCTTCACCTTTTATATGGAAAAAAAAGTCATCCTAATCGGTCCACCCGAACTAAAGTAATCCGAGAATTATAAGTAAACTTTACAATGTCCTTTTGAGATGTTTTTTATTATTGCAAAACAAATGTAAGTGCGGCGTGGATGATGTGAAAAAGATTTATGTGCAATTTTTCACAACACCACTAGCTAAAACGGTGAAGGAAAACATCGTGAGGAAACCTGCATATCGGAAGAGGATCTAAAAATTCCATGAAGACATGTGAAGTCCCGCATTGTGATCGCGAGGTGGTCTATGTCCGGGCTAAGATCAGTGATATTAGCCCAAAGGGAGATCTCCTTGCGGGCGAGGTAGTGTTTGGTGGTCAGGCCGAAGCCCACTGTAGTAGATTTCAGATGTCGTATATATGCGAAAATTTCTGCAAATATCGTAACCGTGATTCAGGATCTCGCGCATTATTATTGGTCGCCACAGACTATGCCTAATCCTTCTTAAGAAAAGTCTTACCATGATCATGGCGCTTGCAACAGTGCTGATATTTTGGGATCGCTCATTTAATATAACGTGGTAAGAACCCGTTTAGTAATAGTGTAAGTGATGAAGAAAATGATAAAGCAGCTAGTAACCGTGAAGTCTTTGAAACGGAGATGGCAGTGTGGTTAATCGACAATGAACGGAAGGACATTGGTTCGACGTCTGGTCAGTGCACCCAAGTTAATTAAACTAAGAAGACAAAAGGTTTGGGTGATTGGACTTTAAAGAAATTTATGTACAAATAAATATCTATGCTACTATTTTGTGAATATAGCTGAAGAGTTTGTTGGCGCTAATGTACGATTTTTGTTTTACGTTTAAAAAAAATATAATATTTGTGTAATAGACATGTATCACTGTACTATCTAGGAAAAAATGAGTACAAAAATATAATATAACTAGACATGAATTTACTATATGTACTTAAAAAAAAATAGTACTAAATTCGTTCAGAAATAAGAACTAGTTGTCAAAATTAACAAAAAATTTAAAGAAGGTCAATTTTATCTGTGATGTTTAGTATGTTGTTTTTAAACAAATAGCTTTTAAAATAGCTTTTTCGCGATTTTTTTTTAAATTCTCGGAAATATCGATATCGACATCCAATTTTCTACAATAGCACAAAAACGACTTGTCAGATCTGTACCATTTTACATATATCCTTTGAATTACCCTTTCAAATATAAAATAATCATAAAAATCGGTTCAAATAATAGCGTTAAATAATGCAATAAAATTGTATACATCCTTTTTCGCTGTCAGATAGTCATACGCACGTTCCAACCATAAAAAATCATTACATAAGTGAACAAGAGAACAGAAATTATTCAAATAAATAGTGAAAGGTTGTACTTTCTCTGTTTTTTATCGATTACGTGGTTACTTTAGGTACTCGTGAATAGTGGTTGAAGCGCTTGCTCTCGGTACGGGAGGTTGCGGGATCAAGCTTGTACTTGTAAATCTCAATGTGAAAGTGATTTATGTGCACAACACCACTGGTTAAACATCGTGAGGAAACGTGCATATCGGAAAAGGATTCTAAAAATCCTCCGTCTGAAGAACGTGGTAAGAACCCGTTGAAAATGCATGAAAGAATTGTTATTCTGTCTTTGTTGTTCATGTTTGTATTTATTTGTTAATAAACCGATTCCGTTAACTCTTTTTAGAAAGCAGATACTTTGAACGTAATTTCTTAAAAAATATGGTAAAGATCTGACTAGCAGTTTTATGGAATTTTTGAAAACGAAAATCGCTCTTTTCATTTCTGCCATCTTTTTTTTAGTTAGACGAGCTAACGGGCCACCTAAGTGGTTACCGTCGCTCATGGACCTATGCAATGTCACGGGACACTGCGGTTCCTACGGCCTACCTTTAAGGACTCTCTTCAAGCCTCGTTTGAAGAAGGACACCGATGAGGAGAACTCATCTCTCAGCCGAAAATAATCTTATGATATTTTTGGAAGCAGTAAAGAACCTTAAACCAGTTTGAAAGTATAACAGGAAACTATTGATTTGGACATTATACGTCCTTCAATCATTTCTCAATGCTGAGTGAATCAGTTAAAATTGCGCAAAAGATTTCACAAGATATTGTTATACCGTTTCACATTTAAAACTGTTGGATCTTATGAAGAACTGTGCCAAAAATATAGGTATTTGTTAGTTAGTTTTTGACTTACTTCCCAAAAGGAGTATGTTGTTAATTCATCTGGATGTTTTATTTTTATGTTTGTGCCTCGATAACTTTAGTTTGGACCGATTTGAATGATTCGGGTGTCAGATAAAAAGTGATGGTTGAACTTAGGTCCCATACTTTTTTTAAAGATTGGATATGTTTAAAAATGTGTACTTCTAACAGACAAAATTTCACGATTTGTTGTGCGTTTTTGTGTATATTTCTTTTCCATATAAACCGATTACGGTGATTATTTTTTGTTAGCAAACACTTTAGACGTTATCTCATAAAAATACACTAGTATCATTTAAATCGGTTCACCCAAACTAAAGTTATGAAGGAACAAACATAAAATCTCGGTAAAAAAAATTAATTTTATCGAAGAGACTACAGGATAAAGTAACAATATATAAATGGAAATGACCATTTGTAACTATGCCATTGACCGTTACTGGTGACCACACAGCGTGACCGTACGGTGACTGTTCGACGATCACCGTTCCGTCGTATTGTGTTTTTTGTAATCAATTAATCTCATTGTGTTTTAGGATTAGCGGTTGTTACAGAATTCGGCTATTTTATTGCGTAGAAATTATCCAAAATTGTAACACTAAAAGAAAACTTTAAATACAAGCTTTTAAGATCCTGAATATCATGAGGCAGAGTGTTAGCTAATACAAGTAAGGGGACAGAGCGACGGGAAAGAGTGCCCAGCGTGTAACGCGTCGCGCCGTCCCTCCAAACTCCGTGCTGGGTTCTGGCCTCAGCCGGGGTTCGGACGCTGAGTGGGAGCGGTTGGAGGTTTTAGTGCGGTTCAACTCCCACATACGGTTCCGGTTCGGATCCGGTGATTTCCTCCAACTGAAAAAAAAAAAAAAAAAGCTTATACTAGTAAAACGAGCACAAACACGACGGGTCTATCTAGTTTAGCACAAGAGTTCATATGACTACCGAATCCATCATCAGATCTGCGCCATTTTGTCATGTTATTGCATTATCACACGACATACATCTGCGTGCAAAGTTTTAGGTACATACAGTGCAAGTTAATATAAAAGTTGTAAAAATACATCAAAATCGGTTCATTCAACGATAATTTACTAAGTAGAACTTGTAATAAACCATGTCATCTTGTGTAAATTGTTATATATTTATTTGTCTGAATCATACACTTGAGTCATAGTGTTTTTATTGATCTGACATCATTTACTAGCCGTTATTTGTCACTATTAGAGGAAAATACACGTTACATATTTAACTACAGGATGTTATAATTGTGAAATAATATGTAGGGTCTAGACACGAAGTATCGAGGAACAAACATAAAAAAAACATACAGACGAATTGAGTACCTCCTCCTTTTTGGAATTAGTCAAAAACAAAGTCTCTTCACGTTGTCTGTCTCTATGTATGATTAAATCTTTAAAACTACGCAACGGATTGTGATGCGGCTGTAATATATGTCGTGATTCAAGGGAAAACAAACAAAGAAAGACTCTTAATCTAATAGGGTTTTTTATAAATTCAATGAAAATAAATAACACAGAACTGTCTTTATGTAATATTAAAATAATCTTTCTTCCAAAATGTTTTCAAGAATATATTTGTCCCTAAATAACTTCCGATTCAATGAACAGATTTCATTGATTCCTTTTTTTTTGAACGTTGCATTCCTTATGGCAAAGTGCGTGAAAATATAAAATAATTTCTAAAATTGTCTGTCAGATCTTAAATTTAATTACCATCCATCAAAAATGGACCATCTAAATCGGTCCTAAAAATGTTTACCATCATTTTACATTCAATTATTTAACCTCCTTAGATAAAAAACAAGATAGTGTCAAGTTCATGGTTAGGACCGGAAGTATCTGCTGCTATATCCGTTTATAAACAAATGTAAACAAAACTGTAACTGAAGTTATTTTAAGATAGTTTTCGAGTTTTTTAGGTTAACTGTTTTTGGTGAAACATTGCATTAGTTAACGCGCGCGTTAAGGGTGTGTGTCCTTGTTAAAGTTGGGGAACTACAGAGATCAGCTTCAACAGCAGATCTCACCGCATGTTTGCCCTCAATAAGATATTGTCAACATAGCATTAAAGTTAGTATAAATAGATCAACGAGATGATTGTAAATTTAATTATTATTCAAGCTGTATTCAGTGAACCTTTGGAAATAAAGTGTTTTTATAAAACCTCCGAGTTCAGTTGCTTAATTCGCGCAACTTCGTCTGCGTCACAGAGGGATAAAATATAACCTAACCTTCCTTGATAAATGGACTATCAAACACTGAAAGAATTTTTCAAACCGTATCAGTGGTTCCTGAGATTATCACTCTGGTAATGACAAAGTTATAGTGGTCTATGAAAGGAAATATGCATAGCATAAAGCTTAGCAATTTCAATTAAATTGTACATCGATTTATTTAAAAAAGAATCATGAATAATCCTGGCCACCTGGTTATGCCTATGCAAGTACTCGCCGGTAATAATAATAAATATTAAATCAGCGTTTTTTTCATTTACTATTGTGGTTATATTTTTATGCTCAAATTTTATTTTGATTGATAAAAGAACATATTAAATTCTTACCTGACACAACGGCTATCAACAGCAAACCAAAAAGGGCGGGAAAGGCGGCCATTTTGTTCACAGATTAATGTCAAACACTTTGCATCACTGAGTTTAGCACTATAAATAAAACACTGCACTCGCGAAGTAATCTGTAACAAGAAAATATTAGGTTAGAATAAAGAATCATCTAAATCGGTTTGGTAAAAGTTGAAAGCATGAATTGTTGCGCACAAATTTATTTTTTAAATGACTTTTAACTGGAAAAGGGATCATAAATCGGTTCATGTGTACAAATAGGATGACATATGTACGACAATTTCGTCGAATATTTAAAATAAACCGACGACAAAGAATCATCGATATCGGTTCATTTTCTAATTTAATAATTTAAGACTCAAATTAGCCAAATTAGTACAGTTTTTCTCGAGTTTTACCCAGATTCGAACATTTTTATAAGTTTTGCGAACAGATGCGTTGCGGCCCACCTAAATAAGCGCCGGCCTTAACAGTTAGTTTATATTAATTTGAGGCAATGTGCGCAGAGTGTCTTGTTAAGACGTGGAATCTATTTATGGATGTTTAACGGATGTCTGTGCCGAGTACTGATTGAAAAAAAACTATGTTATTACTTAGTTTCAAGTTATATGTAAATAATGAAAATGAAATGAAAATGAAAAGTATTTTATTTCACAAAATCATAAAAATACATGTTAAACAGTTGTTGGGGCCCCCTTTTAAGCATTATATAATACTTGTGTTAGGAAACCCCGCTCTTCCATAACTTATAGTAAGATTACAATGATTTTAGAAATAATGTAATTTAAGCAAAAAAGTAAAATAAAAAAAAGAAAACTTAAGACTAATTGACACAGGCGTCGCAAGACCAAGCGGCGCCAACAGAGGAAGTCGGCCGGGGGAGTACCGGCCGGCGGTTCGGACCCCGCCGTGGCGACTAGTGCGCCCGATGGCGGGGGCGGCGGAGGAGGGGAGGGAGCGATAGATGTGGTCCAACCTTAATGGACTGCACCCGTCGCTTCCTCCAAGGTAATTTGAACCGCTCCGTCAGGGCTCAGGACATGTTAGTCCAGAGCATGGCGGAGTGGTCCATTGATGTGGCTGTGGTCGCCGAGCCGTATTTTGTCCCCCCAGCGGACGACTGCTGGTTCGGGGATGGGTGCGGCTTGGCGGCCATACACATTAGGAGGACCGCAGCGATCCCCCCCCTGGAAATGGTGGCCAGGGGACCCGGTTTCGTCGCGGTGAAGATAGAAGATACCGTCGTGATCGGGGTGTACTTCTCTCCAAATCGGCCTACTCGCGAGTTTGAGCAGTTCCTGGACGGGATCGGAGCGATCACTCAGCGCTCCGCCCCCCGTCCAGTGATACTTGCGGGGGACCTCAACGCGAAATGTGTCGCTTGGGGTTCCCCCCGCTCAGACGCTCGGGGTAGGCTGTTGGAAGAGTGGGCGGTCGCGGCCGGACTCTGTATCATGAACAGAGGGTCGGTCGCGACTTGCGTGCGGTGGCAGGGCGAGTCCATCGTGGACGTGACGTTCGCGAGCTCTGCCATCGCACAACGCATCCGCGGTTGGGAAGTGCTGGTGGAGGCGGAATCCTTGTCGGACCACCGGTACATCCGGTTCGACCTCTCCGCCTCTACGCCAGCCGCGGTCGCCCAGGGGACTGCACCCCGGTCATTCCCCAGGTGGGCATTGAAGCTCCTGGACAAGGAGCGCTTGATGGAAGCTTCCGCTGTGGCGGCGTGGACGCCCATGCGTCCACATCCCGTGGATGTGGAGGTCGAGGCGCAGTGGCTCCGGGACGCGATGCATCGCATTAGCGATGCGTCGATGCCTCGGGTCGGCCCTCGACCTCCGAGTAAGTCGGCGTACTGGTGGTCGCCCGAGATAGCGCAGCTTCGTGCTGTATGCGTCCGGGCGAGGCGCCGGTGCGCCCGGCATCGCCGCCGCATCCTCGCGCGTCTCGACGATCCCGTCGCGTTCGCGGAGGAGGAGGCCCGGCTGTATGGCGAGTACGCGGAAGCGAGGAGCGCCATGCGGCTGGCCATCAAGCAGGCCAAGGAGAGGAACATGGAGGCTCTCTTGGGGACGCTCGACGAGGACCCGTGGGGGCGCCCGTACAAGTTGGTGCGTGGAAAGTTGCGTTCGTGGGCGCCTCCCCTGACCGAGCGTCTCCCGCCTCAGCAGCTGCGGGACATCGTCTCGGCGCTGTTCCCGCAGGAGCAGGCCGGATTTACGCCGCCTGCTATGGGTGAGCCGCCGAATAACACCGGCGGTGAAGCCACTGCTGAGGTGCCTCACATTACGAGAGATGAGCTCCATGTGGCCGTGACACGGATGAGTGTGAAGGACACGGCCCCCGGCCCGGACGGCATCCACGGCCGGGTCCTGGCCTTGGCCATCAATGCCCTGGGGGACCGACTCCTAAGGCTTTTCAATTCTTGCCTGGAGTCGGGACGGTTTCCCTCGCTCTGGAGGACGGGCAGACTGGTCCTCTTGCGGAAAGAGGGGCGCCCGGCGGACTCAGCCGCCGGTTACCGTCCCATCGTGCTGCTGGACGAGGTGGGCAAATTGCTGGAACGTGTTCTGGCCGCCCGCATCGTTCAGCACCTGGTCGGGGTTGGACCCGATCTGTCGGCGGAGCAGTACGGCTTCCGGGAGGGTCGTTCGACCGTAGACGCGATTCTACGTGTCCGGGCCCTCTCGGAGGAGGCCGTCTCCCAGGGTGGGGTGGCCTTGGCGGTGTCGCTCGACATCGCCAATGCCTTTAACACCCTGCCTTGGTCCGTGATTGGGGGGGCACTGGAGAGGCATGGAGTGCCCCTCTATCTCCGCCGGCTGATCGGCTCCTACCTGGAGGCCAGGTCGGTCATGTGTACCGGGTACGGTGGGACCTTGCACCGGTTCCAGGTCGTGCGCGGTGTTCCACAGGGGTCCGTTCTTGGACCTCTATTGTGGAATATCGGGTACGACTGGGTGCTGAGGGGCGCCCTCCTCCCGGGCCTTAGCGTTATTTGCTACGCGGACGACACTTTGGTCGTAGCCCGGGGGGATGACTTCCGAGAGTCTGCCCGTCTTGCCACAGCGGGGGTGGCCCTCGTCGTCGGCAAAATAAGGAGGCTGGGCCTCGACGTGGCCCTGCACAAATCCCAGGCCCTGTGGTTCCACGGGTCTGGGGCTGTGCCGCCAGTCGACGCCCAGATAATGGTTGGAGGCGTCCAGATTGAGGTCGGGGTGCAACTGAAGTACCTCGGCCTCGTGTTGGATAGCCGTTGGACCTTCCAGGCACATTTCGCGAGCCTGGTCCCCCGACTGATGAGGACGGCCGGCCAACTCGGTCGGTTGCTCCCGAATGTCGGGGGGCCCAGCAACGCAGTGCGCCGCCTCTATGCGGGGGTGGTGCGATCGATGGCCCTATACGGTGCGCCCGTCTGGGCCGACGCACGGGTGCGAAAATATATCGCACGATTCCTGCGTCGGCCACAGCGCATCGTAGCTATTAGGGCCATCCGCGGGTACCGCACCGTCGCTTTTGAGGCGGCGTGCGTGCTGGCGGGGACGCCGCCCTGGGAGCTGGAGGCGGAGGCGCTAGCTGGCGATTATCGCTGGCGATGCGACCTCCGCGCCCGGGGCGTGATACGTCCCCTGCGGGAAGCGGTTCGCGACAGGAGGGTCCAATCTCGGCGGTCCGTAGTAGAAGCGTGGAAGCGACGTCTCGCTAACCCCACCTGGGGTCTACGGACCGTCGAGGCGATCCGCCCGATCCTAGATGATTGGGTGGGTCGTGGCGCAGGACGCCTCACCTTTTGGATGGTGCAGATGCTGACCGGGCACGGGTGTTTCGGTCGGTATCTGCACCGGATCAAGGCCGAGCCGACGGCGAGGTGCCACCATTGCGTGGGATGTGACCAGGACACGCCGGAGCATACGCTCGCGCGCTGCCCCGCATGGGAGAGGCAGCGCTGTGTCCTGGTCCAACAAATAGGTCCGGACTTGTCGCTCCCGGGCGTCGCGGCGTCGATGCTCGAGAGCGACAAGTCCTGGAAGGCGATGCTCGACTTCTGCGAGTCCACCATCTCGCAGAAGCAGGTGGCGGGGGCTGCGAGAGAGAGGCTTTACGCCGCTCTCAACTTGCCAACCCGCCGCCGTCGAGCAGGGGGCCGGGACCGGGATCTCGCCCGGATTCTGGCCCCCTAAGAGTTTCGGGTCCCCAACGCATGTGAGTGCGAGCGGGGACCCAAGAAGGTGCCGTGTCTCGCTCAACACGCCCTTAGCGTTAGAGCATCCGGGGGATGGTAGACCGCGCTCCCCGACCCACGCTGGTTCTGACCCAGCGGGGTATTCCGTGGGAGGGCGACACGCGGTCCCATCTTGGCGGGCTTCGGAGAGCCCGCCGACCGAGAGAGCCGGTGGCCGTATTCGCCGGCGGCTACCGGTTCGGCGTCCGGGGACGGATCGACGGGAAAGCATGCCGATGGCGTAACGCGTCGCGCCGTCCCTCCAAACCCCGTGCTGGGTTCTGGCCTCAGCCGGGGTTCGGACGCTGAGTGTGAGCGGTTGGAGGTTTTAGTGAGGTTCAACTCCCACATACCCCGCCCGCGGGGCGGGCGGGGATCCGGTGATTTCCTCCAACTGAAAAAAAAAAAAAAAAAAAAAGACTAATTGACAAAAATTAAGATTGTTTGTCTGTGTGTGTGTGTGTGTATGTTTGTTTGCGTGTGTGTGTTTGTGTGTGTACAAGAGTAGTTTACAAGAGTGTTTTTATTTTGATCTTTGAAATAATAAAAATAATGCTTTAAATAATAACTAATAGTTGACATCTAACTTCTAACGCTGACGAAGTTGCAACTAGTATTATAATAGAATATAGCTTGTTTTTCTGTCTGTACGTCACATGACGCGTGTGAACGGTAGTCTGAGACGCACAAACAGACAAACAAAATGTATACAAAAATAAACGGATGCACGTCATTGTTTGTTAGTTCTCACTGTTTTTAACCGATTTTAATTGAAAAAGGTATTAAAATACTAGCTTTTAAGATCCTAGATATCATGTTAAAATGGGTGAGGTGGTCATAGGAACTCCTGTACTATACAAGATAGACCCGTTAAAAACCAAAGCTTTTCAAAACCAAAACGTCGGCTAGGAAACCCCATTTGTCGGCCATATTGTGACGTCATTGTTGTACTTCCGTATCCAGGGAACCATCGATTCGGTCCGTTCACCCCATTTCTAACTAATGATATAATAATTACGGGAAATCGTAGAAAAATTATAAAAATAGAGTGTTTTTAATCGACTTCGAAAAACAATATTTCTCCGCGGGTTTATCGAACCGACTTTGATAATTATTTTTTTGATGGAAAGAACGTACTTCAATGATTCTATAATAAGGAAATCAGAGTTTGATGATGCCAGCGAAATTGAAGGGAATTTTTTTTAAAGAAAACTTTTTAAATACATGTTTTTAAGACCCTGGATATCATGTATCAGCAGAGTGCTAGCTTATACAAGTAAAACGAGCATAAACACGACGGGTCTATCTTGTTTAGCACAAGAGTTCCTATGACCACCTTTCGAATCCATCATCAGGTCAGCGCCATTTTGTAATATTATTGCATTGTCACGTGATATACATCTGCGTGCAAAATGTCAGCTCAAAAATTTGTCAAAAGAAAAGCTTGCAAGATTCCACCCGAACTTACATAGCTACATGCAGTGCAAGTTAATATGAAGCTTGTAAAAACCTTTGGTCCTTTTGGACGAAGTATAAATAAGTTGAAATGCGAATCAGGTCAAGTTATGCCGTACGTATTTTAATAAGTCAAGATAAGCCATTTGTAAGATAAGGCACGTAGTAAGAAAGTGCAGTTCTGCTGATACGGTAGTTGAGAATCGGTCTTATTGCAGCGATTTATATCACTTTGGGTGGACCGATTTGAATGATTTAGGTGTCAGATAAAAGGCGACGGTCGTCGTCCCATTAAATTTTTTTAAGATCAAACAAGTACTTTTGGATTTGTGTATAAATTTTACTTTTTAACGGTCGAGATTGCACTATTTGCTTTTTTGCGAGTATTTCTTTTCAATATGAACCGATTTCGATGTTTTTTTTTTGTTAGGAAGCTAACACTTTGGACATCATCTCATATGAATTTGATAATAATCTGACTGGTAGTCTTTGCAACAAATTATTTTATAATTAGCGATTAGTCCACCACGCTTACCCAATGCGGGTTGAGGACTTCACATATCTTCAAAGGATTTACAGAATTATTTTATTGTATTTCTTTTTTGTAGGTCTATGAGCAACTGTAAAATATGTTACTCAAATTAAACGAAATTTAAGAAAACTTCAAAAACATATCTATTTAAAAACGCTGTAAAACAAACCTGGGATTTTTAAAATCGACCTAGAATCGTAAGTTCTGACTAGGCAAAATGATTCATTTCCGTTTGTATTAGCTAAGTTTGCAGCCTTGAAATATTTGCAAAATATTATTATTATCTGAACTGATTGTTAAAATAATATGTGGCGACCAATAATAGCACGCGAGATCCTGAATCGCGGTTACAACATTTGCAAAAATCTTCGCATATACATATACGACATCTGAAATCTACTACGGTGAAGCCACAAGCCTAGTTTAGGCACCAGTCTCCCACAATATTTAATGTACTGTATAATAACTTATTTTAAGTCTTAAATGTATTGTGGTGAGAAATAAAAGATGATTTGATTTGATTTGATTTGATTTGAACTTCGGCCTGACCGGGCATATACTATCTCACCCGGTCGGAGATCTCCCTTTATAAAAGGAAAGGTTTGATTGTTTGTTTGTCTCGAATAGGCTCCGAAACTGCTGCACCGATTTCAAAAATACTTTCAGTTTTGGAAAGTTCATCTATCGAGGAAAGCTATAGGATATATTGTTGTAACGCAGACGAAGTTGCGCGGGTCAACTAGTTATTAATATTGATTGCACGCAGATGTATATCGCGTGACAATGCAATAATATGACAAAATGGCGCTATTCTGATCATGGATTCGTAACATTTGAACTCTTGTGCTAAACAAGATAAACACGACGGTTTAGTTACTCTACTGCTACATGATATCCAGGATCTTAAAAGCTTGTATTTAAAAAGTTTTCCCCAAAACGAATTATTTAAATCGGTTCAGCAGATTACCTCTTTACAATATTAGTTTAGTTTTGTACTATAGTTGAGTTCTATAGTCTATGCTACGACCGGTTTGGGTCAACGTCTCTCCGAGTTTTTGTTCTCTTTAACAAGATGGAGTTATAGACTAGGAGGTAGACTTAAACGCTTTATAATTTATCTATATTAATATTATAAAAGGATAGATTTGATTGTTTTTATAAGCTTTATAAAAACAATCAAATCTCTATAACTTGCACTGAATTTAACTATGTAAGTTCGATTGGAATCTTGCGAGACAAATTTGACAAACTTCCCAGTTTCCGATTGAGCTGACAATTTTTAAATACAAGCTTTTAAGATCCTGGATACCATGTAGCAGTAGAGTGCTAGCTAATACAAGCAAAACGAGCACAAACACGATGAGTCTGTCTTGTTTAGTGCAGTAGTTCCTATGACTACAGACTCCATCAGATCAGCTCCATGGTACCATATCAATGCATTGTCACGCGATATACATAATTATATTAAAGTATACCAAAGAAATAACGTTTTATTTTATTTCAAATAATTAAATTCGACGAAAAACTATAGCAATAGCAATTATTTCTGAGTTTTTAATTAATTTGTGTGATGTTAATCATTAATTAACCGATAAATTAAAAAAGGTCTAACCTTGAGTCACTATTTCGAAAATTTATGAAACTATCTAAGAATATATTTTTTGTTTTTAATTTAAACCTGACGTAAAACTTACGTTATGGTATATTATGATTTAGCTGTGTGCTTGTGTGTGTGTGTGTGAATCGTAGCTCCCAAATAGATAAACAATAAAATGAACCCAAACATGATGAGTCTCTCTTTTTTAGTACAGGAGTTCCCATGACCACCTTCTGAGTCTATCGTCAGATCAGCTCTATGGTACCATATTATTGCATTGTCACGCTAACACATCTGCGTGCAAAATGTCAGCTCAATCCGAAACCGGGAAGTTTGTCAAAATGTCAATTTAGCTTGCAAGATGCCACCCGAACTTACGTAGTTATATCCAGTGTTAGTTCATATATGAAACTTGTAATTATTTAACGTGAACTATACGTCAGCTAGCTCTTAGACTAAGTAACCACGACACGCCGCTTTCACTTACGAAGGGCAGATAGTGTTACTGATGTACTATGGTCACAGTTTTACAAAGATACGTCAGATGCAACTTTGTCTGAGTCACAAAAATGAGAGTCTAGAAAGCATTTGCAATGTAGGCTGAAAGATGTTTAGAGATTACGACTGCATAGTAAAAACTAAAATGATCATTTTTAAAATATAGCACAAAAACTACCGTCGTAAAAGTGGTATCTTTATCAAATTTATACGAGACAATATCCAAAATGTCTAACAACACAAAAAAAGAATCATCGAAATCGGTTCATACAGAAAAGAAATACACGCAAAAACGCACAGCAAAAAGGTGAAACTTTGTCCTTCTTAAACACAAATTCAAAAGTACTTATACAATCTTTAAACAAATTACATGGGGCCCCACAACGACTATTGCCTTTAATTTGTAACAAGGATCATCCAAATCGGTCCACATAAATCAAAGTTCCTGAGATTATTGCGCACAAACAAATTCAGCTTTATAATATTACTACATTTTACAAAATTATTTTCGTATGATTACCATATAAATACCTCATTTAGGTCGTACGAGACGTAAATGACCCCACGTGAACTAATGACCTCGTAGTGCCTCGTATACAATAAGAAACCTCGTGAGATTTGGGGCACGATTGGTTATAATTATTCTTTAATGTTCAGTAGCTATTTTCAGTATTTTTTGACCGAATTTCCAATATTAAATTGACTGTTTTGTGATAGTTTGTTTGGACCGATTTGGATGATTCGTATTTCAGATGGTCTTTCGGATGGTAGTTTTAAAAATTTAATCATACAAGACAGCGTGAAGCGATTGTGTTTTATACTATGTTGTGAATGTATGTATTAGTCATAGATAATGAAATATTTAGTAATCATTGTTATCTATAAGATAAACAATCCAAGGCCATTGCATTTCAACTAATATTGATTGTAAGACTGTTTTTACAAATCTTGCAAAATGTATCTATTGAGTTATACTGTATTTTTCGTTTTTGACTACGTTAACCTGGTTCAACTGATTTTGATGTTATTTTGATACTTTTGAGAAATGGAAGTCGATCGTTTTCATTTTAGTCAAAATTTTAATGATACCTAGTTTATCAAGAATTTGTGTTTCTCTCAATTGTTAGTTGTTACGGATTTTTTTTAAATTAATTTTTGCAAATCATATTTAAATGACGATAAAAGCTTCATTCATACCAAAGTAACCAATAATAACTTTTTCAATTCAAAAATTTTAACACAAGGATCTGTTCACCGCCATATTGGAAATAGCGGTAACACCGAGTTTGACGACCTTTCCAATCGATCACATTTTAGCAATTATCGCCCTTATTTCAATAAAGATAAATGTGAAATTCCTATAAACAGTAAATCTAATCTCACTTCTGTGTTTCTTATTACGAACTCAATAAAGACTATTTTTGTTTAACATTTGATTAGAAATTGATGAATTTTTGAACCTTATTTCGTTAGAAACAAGGTTGAGTTTTGTGTTTAAGAAAATATGACCTATTTTTTTTTATTTTAGGTTATGTTTTCGCTAACAATTTTCGCCATTGTCTTCGAATACTTCAAGTTTAGATTATTTTAGGATGTATGGTAGCGATGCGTGTGTGCAACTCTGTATTTAAATTTTGTTTTTAAGACAAAGATATCGCGGGCGATGCGGTTTAATTTTAAATTTAGAATTATAAGAACAACTTATGGATCTGTGTTGAAATGAAACTTCTGATTTTTAAATGGATTTTTTTATCAAAATTGGTTTATTGTCACACGATATACATCTGCGTGCAAAATGTCAGCTCAATCGGAAACCGGGAAGTTTGTCAAATTTAACTCGCAAGATTCCAACCAACCGTACATAGTTACATCCAGTGCAAGTTAATATAAAGCTTGTAATAATATTGTATCAAATGATGACGTCATCTAATTGGTTAAATTACCTGCTTACGTACTACATATATGTCATTTATTTGTACATATGATACCTACATATGTTTGTAATATGTAACACAACATAGTATAAAACAAAGTCTTATAACGCTGTCTATCTCTATGTATGATAATATCTTTAAAACTAAGCAACGGATTGTGATGCGGTTGTAATAGATGTCGTGATTCAAGAGGAAGGTTTATGTGTATAATACATGCATGATATAGTAGAGAAACATTGATTTTAGGGATTTTTGGGTAAATATTTTTTCTGTGTTGATTCTCGACCGCTCTCTGAACTCTTACCTTTTACTTTTCATATGAAAAAATAAACATCTAAAGTCCGCTAAAGTAATGCAAAGAAAACAATTTGAAACCTCTTTGTAGAAGGAATTTTTGTCTAAAATTTTGTTTTTCAAATTTTTAATTCACTTTTATATTTATTCATTTATTTACCGTGCAACTTCTTCTGCGTCACAAAATGATTGGTGCAGCAACTAGTTACAAAATAAATGTAATTCTCATACGAATAGAATCAGCGTGAAGTATTTGTAAATGTGTTACAAAATGTCTGCCCTAGAAGCAACCGAGTGTGAAGATAATAATCTCAAAACCTGTTTAATTACCACATTACAACATAAAATTATCACTTTCTGGGAGTTTTTAGATTGAATAACTAAAATAACTGAATTTTACAAGCTTTATATTAACTTGCACTGGATGTAACTATGTAAGTTCGGGTGGAATCTTGCGAGTCAAATTTGACAAACTTCCCGGTTTCCGATTGAGCTGACATTTTGCACGCAGATGTATATTACGTGACAATGCGATAATATGGTACCATGGAGCAGATCTGATGATGGATTCAGAAGAAATAGGAACTCTTGTGCTAAACAAGATAGACCCGTAGTGTTTGTGCTCGTTTTACTTGTATTAGCTAACACTACTGATCCATGATATCCAGGGTCTTTAACTATAGTTTAAATACACTTTACTTTAGATGGACCGATTCGGGTGATGCTTTTTTCAGATGATGGATGATGGTGGTCGTAGGGTCACAAATATATTTTTAAAGATCGAAGTACTTTTGGATCTGCCTTTTTAATGCACAAGATTTTACGATTTACTGTGCGTGTTTGCGTGTATTTCATTTCTATCTGAACCGATTTCAATCATTCTTATTTGTAAAAGACACTGGACATGATCTATACAAATTTGATAAAGATCTGACTGGTAGTGTGCTATTCTTTAAAAATGGAACTCAGTCGTTTTTTTTTTAAACTGACAAGCATAAGGTAATGAGTAAAGTCCTTGAACTCTTCAAAGGAAACATCTGTGTTCTGTCAAAATCAAGTTGTCAAAAATGTGACGATTGACTTATAGGGAATGTGACGCCATGTTTTTTGTAACCAAACGAGCAATCTAATTATTGTACGTTTTTGTTCTTAGATGCAATTTTTAAGACTGTAATTTGGTCTGATTATTCTTAAATGTTGGTGAAGAACATCGTGAAGAAACCTGCATATCGGAAAAGGATTCTAAAAATCCTTCTCTGATATGTGAAGTCCCCAATCCGCATTGAGCAAGCGTGGTGGACTATTCCTAACCCCTCTACTGAGGAGACCTAAGCCCAGCAGTGGGCAGTAATGGGTTGTTACAGTACAGAGCCTACGGGCCTCCAATTGTAAGTTTTTTAATGCAAGATAAGTGCTAGATAGTAAGTGGCAAGGCATTGAGGACCGGTATTCGGGATTTACAGAAATGAAACTTAATCTTGACACCACAAACTTGGTTTAAGCTTTACACCCCCTAAACATATAGGTTGTGTCCTCTAAAAATGCAACTCCAAATGTAACTTTTCAATGGATTTAGGCCAACAGCGATTCCTCCTATACCAGAAAAGCTTTTTTATAACCTGTAGTTGATTTGTCAATCATTAGGTACGCTATATTGCATTTACAGCAAAAATATGTATATTACCTCCGTCAAATATGAGACGATTCAAAAATGTAAACAAAACAAGTCAATTTTGGCTTCTGCTACAGACTTAACAAAAGTAAACAAACCAATTTTGATGCCGATCCAAGATGAGTGGATAAGCAACCGTTTTTGCACAAGTCATGTGTTCATTCTCAATTTTAGGTCTGAAGTGGCTTAGTTTTATCTTGAGACAAAAATATGTCAAACAAATTTAGATTTTTTGCAACGGATGAGTATTTAGATAACATATGATTGATGCAATAGATTGCCATTAGGCATAAAGAATTTGGCACACGAAAAAAGAAATAAAAAAAATATTACAAAAGAGAAATTACGACTGACTTCCATTTCTCAAGCATAGCACAAAAACTACCAGTCAGATCTTTAATAAATTTATATGAAAGAATGCTCAAAATGTCTGCTTTCTAACAAAAAAGAATCATCGAAATAGGTTCATATAAAAACGAAACACACGTTAAAAAGTACAACAAATCGTCCGTTAAAAATTGAATTTTTAAACACATACAAAAGTAATTTAAAAAAATGTTAATTAAGGAATAGGATTAGGTTTAACTGAAGTAAGACCATTTTTAGTTTTTCAGTTAAAAAATAATAGAAAAGACTGTAACAAGTCAATCGTCGTGCCACAGAGTAAGTTTTTGTGAGACGGTAGCCACAGATTACGTTTGTTTATCTTCAAGTTGTTTATTTTTTTAAACGTCTCGTTGATAACGGCAAACGGTTTTTGTACATACGTGTTCAATGTTTTTTCTATTTTTTGCTATGTTGAGTTCATTAACTTTGTGTTTTATGAATTTAAAGATTCTTCTTTATAACATTTTAACACAAGTATTTTTTGACCGACTTCCCAAAAAGTCTCGCTAAAATTCGAAAACAGCTGAACCGATTTGGCTGATTTTAGTCTTGAAATATTCGTTGAAGTCCAATATTTATCAATTACAAAATGCTCGGGAACAATTCGTATGTGACGCAGACGAAGTTGCGCGAGTCATCTATTAATAATAACACAAAACATTCAACAATCTAATTAATTAAAAGTACTTAAAATCAGCGAAAAAATACCACATCCTCAATCATAACCTAAAAAGAGAATGGCGTCCATTTTAAAACTGTCCAAAATAAACAGACGACACGATCCTAGAAGAATTTAAAAATAAAACTAAACGTGTAAGAGGAAACGAGTTTTATAAGGTGAACTATGGAACCACTGAACCGATTTTAATGCAGTTTTTTAAATTAACTGGATGTAACTAAATTTAACCTCAAAATTACTAACGCTTTCCCGCCAAAAGCATGAGTCGTTATTTAAAATGGAGGTTACATAACACCACGCCTAGGACTGGCCACTACCAGTTCACAAAACAGGTTTACACGACTTTAGTTTTATTTTTAAATCCTTCTATTACTCGCCTGTTTTTTAGTTTTAAAATGGTGACCAGGTAAAACTGTGACTGTTTCTCTACTATATCATGCATGTATTATACACATAAACCTTCCTCTTGAATCACGACATCTATTACAACCGCATCACAATCCGTTGCGTAGTTTTAGAGATATAATCACACATAGAGATAGACGGCGTGAAGCGACTTTGTTTTATACTATGTAGTGATTATACATGCAAATTATAATTTATTTTAAAGCTTCTAAGATCCTGGATATGTATCAGTAGAGTGACTAGCCAAGACAGGTAAAACGAGCTCAAACACGACGGGTCTATCTTGTTTAGTACAGGAGTTCCTATGACTTCCGACTCCATCAGATCAGCTCCATTTTGTCATGTTATTGCATTGTCACGCGATACACATCTGCGTGCAATATTTCAACTCAATTGTAAACCGGGAAGTTTGTCTTTAGCTTGCAAAATTCCACCCGAACTTACATAGTTACATCCAGTGTTAGTTAATATAAAGCTTGTAAAATATTTTGACAGACATAGCGTGTCCAAAGATTATATCATTTCGCGTGTTAGACATGTCGGGTCGCACCCTTCAGTTCCCATAACTGATGTGCAATTTTTTAAATTAAAAATAAACATGCAAGCATATACTTTTAACATAACTCCTAATATATTTATTACAAAAATGAAACGACTACCATTTCTCAAGCATAGCACAAAAACTAGCAGATCTTTATCAAACTGAGATAATGTCCAAAGAGTCTATTTCCTAACAAAAAAAAACATCGAAATCGATTCATATCTAAAAGAATTATACACGCAAAAACGCACACTAAATCGTAAAATACACAATCATAAACACAGTACCAAAAGTTAGTTTGTAGTTTGATCTTAAAAAAAAATTATGAGACCCCATGACGACCTTTCATTTTTTTTTAAATTTATTTGGTTCCCCAACAGTTCCTTATACTTATTAAATCTTAAATCTAATACATTGCAGACATCATGGAAAGTATAGAAACTATTTATAAGAGAACTCGTCATGCACTAATTAATATGTTCATTTGACACCAGAATCATTCAAATCGGTTCACGCAACTAAAGTTAAAAAAGATCAAACATAAAACTGCACCTTTACAATATTAAATTAATTATGTACATCAGATGAAGCCCAATTTCGAAATCTAACATAATTTGTCATATCGTACTGTCGTAGCCATCTTGAAAAAAAGAGGCAAAAAAACGGACCCTTGTAAAAACCACAGGTAGTCCACCTGACGTTTCAAATATGGCCACAGGGTTAAAATTAGAATCAACTATGATATTATTAGAGGTATTTTAAGTTAGAGGTAAACTCTGGAAATGGTGAACCGATTTTGATACTGCTTTTTATAGACTGTCTCTCTCTCTATGTATGCTTAAATCTTTAAACTTATTCAGACACTCACGGTTTTCTATAATACTTTCATGCATTTTCAACGGGTTCTTACCACGATATTTTATTAATTGAGTTGTCTCAATATTTCAACGTTGTTGCAAACGTCATGATCACGAGAAGACTGGATACTGCGGGGCGATTTAAGAGCAAACAAATCTGTCTACCCTCTTTCTCGTTCGCTTTTGGGTCGTACCACTGGAACACGAACTCACTTCTCGACACACCACACTCACTGTATCTGCTTAGAGAGTCTTGTAGATAGTATCCAGTCTTCTCGTAAATATTTCACAATTCGAAAGCTACCCGCTATTACAAACCTTACATTGCAGAGGTTCATGAGCGACGGTAACCGCTTACGATCAGGTGGGTCGTTAGCTCGTCTGTCTTAACAACATCTTTCACAAAATAAATAAAAACCAATCATCCAAATCGGTTTACCCAGACCAAAGAAATGGGTTAGAGTAAAAAATACAGTCGAAACATCTCTTATAAGTCGGTCAAAACGAAAATAATAGGAGCGTAATACTTTCAACTTGTCATAATATTCATAATATCTAGAAAAAGATAAATTTAATCTAACTGATTAGATAAAAATACATCAATATATAAAGTCTAAAAACAGTGCATTGCATTACATTTATTTTATCAAACATCTTCATTAACAATATTGTCAACATGTACGTCAATACGTTGAAAAAAAAAATTTTTTTTCATAATTGAAAACGACAGCATTCTATCCAAATCTTGTCCATTAAAAAGTCACATTTTAAACACAGATCCAAAAGTACCTGTTCGATCTTAAAAATAAATAAATGGGATCCCATGACGACCATCATCTTTCATGTTTTTTTTTTTGCGAAATAGATAAACGAGCCTACGGCCATCTTGATGGTAAGCGGTCACTGTCGCTCATGAACCTCTGCAATGCCGGGGCAATGAGGGGTCGTTATCTATCACCTACCCATACAGGACTTTTCATAAACCTCGTTTAAAGAGGGACATGTCATACGCTCCGAGAACCATATTATGACACCAAAATCATTCAAATCGGTCCACTCAAACTAAAGTTATGAAGGAACATAAAAAAAAGACAAATTGAGTACCTCCTCCATTTCAACAACGGACTTTCCTAGTTGCTTGACCGACTTCCCAAAAGACAGGTAATCAATTCGACTGCATTTGTTTCCTCATAACAAAAAGTTTAGGTGAACCGATTCGGATGATTCTTGTTAGAAAGAAAGTCCAGTGACTGGGACACTCCTCATATAATTTGATAAAGATCTGACTGGTAGTTGTGCTATTCTTGAAAACTCGAGAACGGCTGAACCGATTTGACTAATTTTAGTCTTGAAATATTCGTACAAGTCCAGGGAAGGTTTAGACAATGATAAACTTTACTTATGCCACGCAGACGAAGTTGCGCGGGCCAGCTAGTAATACAAAAAAAAAAGCGCGCTAAGTTTCGCCAGTTTTCAAGAAGGTAGCTTTTTTCGAACTGGTTTTCTTATACCGTTTAAAAGGTTGAAAATAGGTATCACTCCATACACAGTATAAAACAAAGTCTTACGCCGTCTGTCTCTATGTATGATAATATCTTTAAAACTACGCAACGGATTGTGATGCGGTTGTAATAGATGTCGTGATTCCAGAGGAAGGTAGGATATACTAGAGAAACACTCATCATTTTAGCAGTTTTTGATGTTATATAGAGGAAAGGTTTGTTTGTGCTCGAATAGGCTCCAAAACTACTGAACGGTTTTCTAAAATTCTTTCACTTTTATAAAGTTCATTTATCGAGGAAGGTTCTACGATAAGTTTCCCTTTGTGACGCAGACTAAATTACGCGGGTCAGCTAGTCTTAAATACACTGAATCCGTGGCGTAGACCAAATCAAATTTATTTACCTTTATCACTTTTACTCCCAAACAAAGGTTCACGCTTCGCTGGTAATATTGTAACACCACTACACTTTCGAAACTGGTTTTATAAAGAACAGACAGATAAGAACACGTCTTACTGCGATGCGAGCAACGTTGAACTGATTTGAATGCTTGATGGGTTGCCAGACGTGCGTCGGATTATTTGCCGTGTTATTTTGCGGGGATTCTCGGAAATTTTTGATGATGCAATGTGAAGATTAGTTGCTATTCGTGTTTTGAATGATACACATCGCATCGAAAATCATCTATATTATATGGAACCATCGCAGTAACCAACAATTCCTTTTAGGAATTACACCATCGAACTATGGAATGTACTAATAATAATGTAGCTCCTCGCTGTTTCGTGATATAATTTGACTTTTTATAAACAAGACTTGAAGAGACTCGTTACCCTAACATTGCAACAGTATATGAGCGACGGTAAACAAACGGTTGTAGGCTCGTCTGCCTACAATAAAACTACAGGTATATTTTTAAAGTATCCAATCGCTATTGCTACAAGCAAACCATAACTAACACCATAGTATTAAAAAAAATTATCTTTAATGACAGAATGTCATATACACTATTATTTTGATGAGCGATATGTTAAAAAGACTACAATAAAAAAGCAAATTGATATAAACGCCACTTTGTAAAATTGTGTTTTAAGGAAGGTTCATTTTCTTGTATATGTATAATTCAAAAATAAAAGTATTTTTAATAATTATTACAAAGTATGTCCGTAAAATAAAAAAGAAGCCTAATAACAAATCAGTTTTCTCCAAAATGTATAAAAAATTATAGGTATCTGTCAAAATTAATTGACAGAGCGATTGTCCTTTTTCAAACCAGACCTAAGGAAAGTCCTCCACGGTAGTTCGTAGGTAGTGGACCTTCCGTCCTTTGCAGATGCGACCGAAACATTAGCTCATTTGCCAACATATAAAAAATCGTAATTACATATTTAAATTCTAGTAAACTAATATCCCCAAAACACATCACATAAATCAATTCCATTACTGTACTGTACTGTACTGTACTGTACTGTACTGTACTGTACTGTACTGTACTGTACTGTACTGTACTGTACTGTAACAACCCATTACTGCCCACTGCTGAGCTCAGGTCTCCTCCGAAGAGGGGTTAGGCATAGTCCACCACGCTTGCCCAATTCCATTACAATCCAATTTAAAGTCTCCAACAGTCCAGTTTTTTTCTAACACAGCAACACCCAACCGCTACAACTTTCAAATTCATTCGGCTATCATCGTAAACGCTCGAGAACTCTCGGCTATGACGTTCCGCTTTAAAAACTTGAAAAACATTGTAGGACACTTAGTAATCTTGCGTTTATATGGCTCGCCAACGTCCAACACACGTTATAATTTATTTTAAAGAAAACTTCAAATACAAGCTTTTAAAGATCCTGGATATCATGTAACAGTAGAGTGATAGCTAATACAAGTAAAACGAACGCAAACACGAAGGGTCTATCTTTTTAGTACAGGAGTTCCTATGACTTCTGAGTACATCATCAGATCAGCGCCATTCTGTCATGTTATTGCATTTTGTCAAATTTATCTTTCAAGATTTCACCAGAACTTACATAGTTACATCCAGTGCAAGTTAATACATATAAAGAGCTTGTAAAATTTTCTGACTTCCATTTCTCAAACATAGCACACAAACTACCAGTCAGATCTCTATCGAATTTATACGAGACCAGTCGGTTTCGTAACAAAAAAGAATCATCGAAATCGGTTCACTTAACTAACTTTTTTTTTTTAGATGGAGCTAATCACCGGTATGTGGGATTTGAACCGCACTAAAACCTCCAACCGCTCACACTCAGCGCCCGAACCCCGGCTGAGGCCAGAACCCAGCACGGGGTTATGAGGGACGGCGCGACGCGGTAGTTTTTGTGCTGTTTGAGAAATTGAAGTCGATCGTTTTTAGTTTTCTTAGAAAATGCTATTTACCTGAATGTCGTTTAAAAAACTTTGTTCATTTTTATTTTGATCCGAATGTCGTTCGACCATTTATGGTTTCAATGTCAATTAGACCATTTACACCATTTCTGATTATCATCGAACAGTAGTCTACCGTGACAGTGACCATTTACCATCGTATATATCGAATTGATTCGCTCTCGTGAAAGTAACTTACTGTATCACCGCTAATTATGAACGGGAACAACTTCACGAGGCCATCTTAAATGGATGAGATGATTCTGTGAGTTGGAGCCATCATAAAATATATTTATTTAAGAACCCGCGCAACTTCGTCTGCGTTACAAAGGGGTTCAAAAATTGTAGCCTATGTGTTATTCTGATGAATAAGCTATATTGTGGTAAAGTTTCATTCAAATCCATTCAGTAGTTTTTACGTGAAAGAGTAACAAACATACATCCATACATCCATACATACAAACTTTCGCCTTTATAATATATATAAGACTAGCTGGTCTATAGGAATGTTACCGGGAATTTTCCAAAATAATGTGTTTTTATTAACTTGCACTGGATGTAACTATGTACTAATGTATCTATGTAAGTTCGGGTGGAATCTTACAAACTAAATTTGACATCATCGTTTCCGATTGAGCTGACATTTTTCAAGCAGATGTAAATCGCGTGACAAGCAATAATATGACAAAATGACGCTGATCTAATGATGGATTCGGAAGGTAATCATAGCAACTCCTGTACTAAATAAAATAGATCTGTCTAAATTCTGTTTATGTTTGGGCTCGTTTTACTTGTATTAGCTAGCAATCTACTGCTACATGATATTCAGGATCTTAAAAGCTTGTATTTAAAGTATTCTTTAAATAAATTTTTAAAATGCTTGACTCATAACTGCATAACAACATCGAATTGTTTACGAGTATATCTCGGGAACAAAGACTTGGATTCTAACCACAAGAATTTAAAGTTCATCCAAACTTCTGTAACTTTAGTAATATAACTTGCTTCTTATTTGAGAACCGGTTGGTATATTTCAGTATTTGATACAATTGAATTGAGAAGTCGTGGTGGCCGAGTGGTCGAAGCGCGTCCTTCCGAACGGGAGGTCGCGGGTTCAAATCTAACACGAAAACATCGTGAGGAAACCTGCATATCGGAAAAGGGTTCTAAAAATCCTTTGAAGATATGTGAAGTCCTCAATCCGCACTGGGCAAGCGTGGTGGACTATGCCTCATCTCTCTTCTGAGGAGACCTGAGCCCAACAGTGGGCAGTAATGGTTTGGTACAGGATACAATTGAATCGCCATCTGGAATCAAAATCATGAACAACAGAATGAAGCCAATTGAAAGTATGATGGTACGTCATTAAGTACAAAGCTGCACAGATTTACTATCTATATATATATCTACATATAATAAAAAAATCGGAAAATCAAAACTGTCAAAAACACTCGCCACAAGTCAATCAACGATGGCGCGATTCAGAATCCATACAAATAATACGGTAAAATCAGCTTTGTTCGGGATAAGCTCAGTAGGCTAGATAACTAGACAAAACGAGCCCAAACATGATGGATCTATCTTGTTTAGCACAAGAGTTCCTATGATTACCTTCCGAATCCATTATCAGATCAGCGTCATTTTGTCATATTATTGCATTGTCACGAGATATACATCTGCGTGAAAAATATTAACTCATTCGGAACCCGGGAAGTTTGTCAAATTTATCTCGCAAGATTCCACTCGAACTTAGTGCAAGTTAATACAAAGCTTGTAAAACGGTATTAAGCGTAATTAATATAAATAAAATATGTCATTATACTTTTTATGTCTACGATTCATCAATTATTATTGTTTATTATGTTTATTTTATCAAGATGTCAATAGTCATGGTCACTCGTAATCTACACACACATAATGGCAACATTGTAAAGACGACCTTCTGCAGAATTTCGCTCAACAGTTTCATAGAATTGAAACACATGGTCATTTCAGACTCGTTCAATGATTTTAATTGAACAATGACATGTGAGATACAAATAATTACAGCTCATCTATTACTATAAAAGAGAACAACAGTTTCATATTGTAATAAATAGATCTGTGCAACTTCGTCTGCCTCAAAAAGCGGTTCAGGCAGCACTGTTAGATTGTAATAAGACCTACAAACCCGTAGTACATTATTTTGTTCTATAATCAATAGTTTTCGCGTACGCATAAATATGTTTTGAATTTTACACCTTGTATTACAAATTCGATATTTTCATACGGATCCCTACTTTTTTTTCCAAATATAATATAGCCTATAACCTTCCTCGATAAATGGATTTTACAACACTGAAAGAATTTGAAATCCGACCAGTAGTATCTGAGATTAGCGCGTTCAAACAAACAAACAAACTGCAGCTTTTCATTTCATTTCATTATAATATTAGTATAGATTAGTAGATCTGTGCAACTTCGTCTGCGTCAAAAGGGCAACACTGTTAGATTTTAATAAGACCTTCAAACCCGTAGTACATCACTTTGTTCTATAATCCATAGTTTTCGCAGCGCACGCGATGTAACAAAGTTTTTGGGTATTTTTTTCACACCTTCGCTTACATTATTGAAGTATTAGTACGGCTTAATAGCTTGTATTTACAAAGTTTTTTATACTATAAATTATTACTATAGTACAATATTTTGTTAATTATTTTTGTCTGGTAACTGTAAATATAAGTTCGTGGCATCAGTCGATTACAACTTACGAGCATTGATGGGTAGACTTTCACTTTAAAAAGTCAAGTTATAAGAAAATGGCGAGAATATTATTACACAAATGTATTCATAATTTAAGTTAAAGAAATATTTCTCCAAAGATTTTAAGATCCCCGATATTATTATGCAGTAGTAGAGTGTTAGCTAAGACAAGTAAAACGAGCTCAAACTCGACGGATCTATCTTGTTTAGTTACAGGAGTTCCTATGACTACCGACTCCATCAGATCAGCGCCATTTTGTCATATTATTTCATTGTCACGCGATATACATCAGCGTGCAAAATGTCAGCTCAATTGGTAACCGGGACGTTTGTCTAACTATTTTAACGTAAGATTCCACCCGAACTTACATAGTTACAAACAGTGCAAGTTAATATAAAAGTTGTAAAACCGCTACAATCTCATGTCACAGTCCACATCCCAACACATTGTGTTTCAATCATTTTCTAAGTATTAAAACTACTTGCACCGTGGGAAGACATTCTTCCGCTACTTACAAAGATTGATTTATACACTTTCCTGTGTTACGGAAGATTTTGCAAGTTCAATTCTTGTCTGAGATATTTTAAAATCTTTAAATGCACTTTATTAGCTGACTCGAGTAATTTCTACGTCACGAATGGAGAATTTAGTTACGATGTGCTCATTTACGATCAAAAACCGTTAAAATGATGAGTGTATCTATTATATCATGCATGTATTATACACATAAACCTTCCTCTTGAATCACGACATCTATTACAACCGCATCACAATCCGACTTCAATTTTTTATGAATAGCACAAAAACTACCAGTCAAATTTGTCTTATTTTAAGTGAGATAATGTCCAAAGTGTCAGCTTTTCTAACAAAAAATGAATCATCGAAATCGGATCATATACAAAGAAATATACGCAAAAACGCAGACTAAATCGTGAAATATTGTCCGTTAATTGTTAATTTTATTTTATTTTACACACAGATTCAAAACTACTGCTAGGTTTCATCTGGCACAAGAATCATCCAAATTGGTGCAAATCCAAGTTATACGAGAACAAACATAAAAAACAGAGGCATACCTCTTTTTTGGAAATCGGTCAATAAATGAACCTAACTTATCAATGACATTGAGTCTATAAAATGAACATAAAATTTATGACTAATACTCAATCACTGCATAGCTATGTCATAGTAATCTTCTATTTCCGATTGCTAATAATATGCGCAATAATACAAGCATTTTAAAATAAGATTCAATAAAATATACTACATAGATGTATCTGACTATACTGATGGTCAGTAGTTACTGTTATTGGTTAACACAGATCCAAAAGTACTTGTTCGATCCCAAAAAATAATGTATTATAAAGAAAACTTTTTAAATACAAGCTTCTAAGATCCTGGATATCATGTAGCCATAAGAGTACTAGCTAATACAAGTAAAACGAGCCTAAGAGTCTATCTTGTTTAGTACAAGAGTTCCTATGGCTACCGACTTCATCAGATCAGCGCCATTTTGTCATATTATTGCATTGTCACGTGATATACATCAGCTGCGCGCATAATGTCAGCTCAATCGGAAACCAGGAAGTTTATCAAATTTAGCTTACAAGATTCTACCCGAACTTACATAGTTACATCCAGTGCAAGTTATATAAAGCTTAATAGTTATATAAAGTTATATAAAGCGTAATATAAAGCTTAAAAAAACAGAATTAAATAATCACCTTTCTGGAAATCGGTCAAAAAGCTAATTTCACATTCTCTTGAATAAGTAAGAATTAAAATATCGAATTACCGAATCATCGTAGAAAGTGCGTTCACTTTGAGCTTATACTTTCATGATACTTTCTATAGATTACAAAAGCTTATAATAATGTAGGTAAAGTTGCGTAGCTTCGTCTGCGTCACACAGTACAGGATTACTTATTTACGAAATCTCAACAAAAACTTTAAATGATGAGTGTTTCTCTACTATATCATACATGTATTATACACATAAACCTTCCTCTTGAATCACGACATCTATTACAACCGCATCACAATCCGTTGTGTAGTTTTATAGATATTACAATCATACATAGAGACAGACAGCGTGATAAGACTTTGTTTTATACTATGTAGTGATTATTGCTCATTGCTGGGCTTAAATCAGATCATGGTAAAACCTGCATTCAAAGAAAAAACAATGATCGAAATCGATTCATACAGATAAGAAATGAAAGCAACCACTTAGCAAATTATGAAATCTTGTCTGTTAAATATCTACATTTTATACCAAGCTCCAAACAATACTTGTTTAGTCATGAAACGTATAATTCGATACACAACAATTTCTCCTTTTATATAGAAAAAATAATCATACAAATCGGTCCATCCGAACTACATAAACTTTCCGGGAAGTCAGTCATATCTAATTTTACTTCAAAAGACTATGTAATACATCTATTTTATAACATAATACAGCCATTACGGAACTGAAGTTACAATAAATACTTTCTCAATGATATACTTTTTAAGTTCACCTACTTTAATATGAAGTAAAAAAATAAATAAGTCCGATGATCATAAAATATAATTGGCTGTCTGTATAATGTCATAGCTTACGTGAAAGTAAAAAAAAACGATAATAGTGATGGGGCTTGTGATTGATGTTTCAGCACAATGTTTATGATGTAATATGTTTACCGCTTTGACTAGTTTCAAACATATTTTTACAAATAATGAAATTACTGACTTCTATTTTTCAGCACTGGTCAGATCTTTGAATTTTTTTGATGTCAGAGGCAAATAAAAAGAATCATTCATACAATTCAAACACGTACAAAAAATTCTATGGACAAAACCTACGTAGCTTAAGAAGTTTTAGTTGGATCCTAATAAATAAACCCAAACTTACCATTATCTGTCTTAACAAAGAAAAATAATCATCCGAATCGGTCCACTCAAATTATGCATTCTGCCTCTGAAAGTTAGTCAAAAATGAGCAGATTACTCACAAATAACTTGGCGCAACTGCACTGAATTTACCAATAACTCAGCGCTATATTAACTATCTCTAGTTTTAATATTAATAAATTTTACACTAAACTTATTCGAAATTCTTTTGAAAGTCAGTCAAAGATGAGCAGATTACTCACAAATAACTTGGCGCAACTGCACTGAATATACTAATTGCTCAGCGCTGCATTGTCTGTCTCTAGTTTTAAAATACTTTTACAATTTAGGTGACATTTATGATGTAATAGGCTATGATAATGGAAATCAAGATCTTT
The DNA here is from genome assembly GCA_030269945.2 of Trilocha varians. NCBI lineage: Eukaryota > Metazoa > Arthropoda > Insecta > Lepidoptera > Bombycidae > Trilocha > Trilocha varians. The sequence goes on along the minus strand of AP028278.1, from coordinate 11,835,915 downwards.
TGTTGAATGAAAAGTATTTATTAGTTACAAAATGCTATTCAGTTTTTTTGTTATAATAAGTTGTATTTTATGTTTTTATTTTTGTTGACAATTTAGGACACTCGTTAGGAGATTTTTATAAAGTTTTCTGTTTTAAACGATCGAAAAAGAATTTTTAAATTTACTGTTTTGTTTATGTTTGTCCTCGCTTAACTCTGGTTTGAGTGGACCAATTGCGAAGATTATTTTTCTATTGATGATGGTCGTTATTGGATTGAAGGCATTTTTGTAAAATACGATTTTGTTGGTGTTAATCGTTCTGTGTTTCAGCTATTTGGGATAGACACCCTAATAAAAAAAAATCATTCTTCGTCCAGAATAACCGATTCTAATTAAAATGTAAATCGTTGCCAAGTAAAGTGCAAGTATCGAAATTCCTAAAATACGTGAATATTCTTGATTTGGGGCAAACTGGGTGTGTGCATATGAAATGAATGTTTTCAACTGCAAAGCTTTATTTCTACATAAGTCTACGGCCCAACATGTTAAAAAATCAAGGTCTTTCATGATCCTCTGCAATGTAAAATACAAAGATCCTGAAACAATAGTGCAAACGAAACAAAACGATCATGATAACTCGACTTTCAAAATCGATTTTCGACAATGTAATTTTATACCACATCCCTAAAACCTGTCAAATGTCAATATGACAGTTCGAAAGTTAAAAATATTGCACTGTTGTTATGTTTTTGCTTTGAATTCTTATTTTCAGCCAAAAAAACTTACTAAACATACCTTAAACTACTTAAAACCAACAGTACCTTGTATAATAAACACACAGTTATGCGTCTTAACGCGTCAAAGTTACTATAACAGCTAAAAATACGGATATTTGGTATGTAAAAAAGACAATAATATATCTCAATTTTACTCAAGTATTTATTGCATTTTACTGTGGTAGTTACCGTTATTTACAAACTACATCGTAACTACACCCTTTTAATTATAAAATACCTACATTTGAAGTAAAATACACCTGTTTTTTATAAGATTTCGTGACGTATCTACTATTAAATGATTTCGCTTTTAAACGATGATATTATGCAAATAAATGATGTTGATGCGACCGTACTTCCCGTTTATCTCAACAGATAGATAATTTATCCGCCCACACGTAAATTTGCGTTGAAAAACAAGTCTATGTGTGTTTTAATTTAAAAAAAAATTTACTTTTCAATTGAAGAGAGTCTCGAAAGGTAGGTCGTAGCGGCAGTGTCCCTTGACATTGCTTAAGTCCATGAGCGACTAACACCACTTTAAATAGGTTGCCCGTTAGCCAGTTAGTTACCCTACATGGCAATTAAAAAAATAAATTTATTAACAAGATGTGTAGAAAAGAAATAGTTGATTGCAATACTTTTATCTTAACAAAGAGAGTAACAAGTTCTAGTATAAATATTCTACTATCTTTTAATATAACATCACTTTTCATTTGTGATGAAAATCAGTGTAGTTATTTTGTAAATATGTGTATTTCTGTATGTGTTTTCATCACAAATAAAGCATGTCTATGTCTAGATACAGTGTACCGAACAAAACATTACAAAATAGTGTCACCAAACAACATTACCCACAAACATCAAGTTAAAATAATTATATTATTACTTATACTGGATACTTGAATAAAAGCTAATTTCAAAAGTTTTGAAATTACCTAAAATATTATGTAAATTAATTTCCAAACTTTTTGAACTATTATTTAAAGTTTTCTGTAAATTAATACTTATTTTTACTCTGTATATTCATTTATTTTTTACATTCTATTTTTAAAAATACATTTACAAGAAAATAAAATTTAAACATACAATATAAAAAACAGAGGGCCACTGCAGGCGGAGTGTACGACCCAAGCCATCAGTGGTCAGGGCTCAAGAGAGAGGAACCTCCTCACAATAAGCGCCGTGTCAAGAAAGACCGCCTTCTGAATCAGGCCCCTTACCCAGCCGGGGAGCGAAAGCTTTTCTAGATGACAGTCGAAGCTTTTCGCTAATACTTATAATTATTAGTAACCTTTTTTACATTAATTAAAGTATATCTGAAATCTCCTAAAAACAGCTTTTTCATTACCGTTTCTTTTTCCAGAAAAATGGACGTAAATATTACCACTGATGGTCTAAGAAGTCTCGCACCAAAATGGAGTCTTGCCGGAGATGAGAAATTACTTCAATTACTGCAAACTGTACATCAGGTATAACAATTATTAACTACTAGTGGTTTGGTAGATGCAGTGTAGGCAGACCACCCACTAGATGGACCAACAACCTGGTCAGGATTATGGGAAGTCACTGGAGAAGGACCGGCCGTTGTGGCGAGGTTTGGGGGAGGCCTATGTCCAGCAGTGAATGTCTATAGGCTGATGATGACTAGTGAATCTTTACAAAATATAACAATTTACTTTAAAGAAAACTTTTTAAATACGAACTTTTAAGATGCTGGATATTATGTATCAGTAGAGTGCTAGCTAATACAAGTAAAACGAACACAAACACAACGAATCCATCTTGTTCACTACAAGAGTTCCTATGACCACGGAATCCATCATCAGATCAGCGCCATTTTGTCATATTATAGCATTGTCACACGATATACATCTGCGTGCTAAATGTCAGCTCAATCTGACACCGGGAAGTTTATCTTTAGCTTACAAGATTCCACCCGACTTACATAGTTACATCCAGTGCACGTGAACATAAAGCTTGTAATGAAAAAACTACATTTTATTTTGCAGAACATAATATCTAAATGTCAAGATGTGAATAATATTCTCAATGACATGACAATGGGATTGGATGAATCTAATATAAGTCTACAAAATGTTAATAACAGGTAAGTACCTGTTAATGCCCACTGCTGGGCTCAGGTCTGTTCAGTAGAGGGATCAGGTATAGTCCAATACGAGACCACAATTCATTCTTTATTTGTGATGAAAAAAAGAAACATACAAAAAAAAATTAAATTCACAAAAAATAAGAGACAATTGCGAGTAATTTCTATTCCACCACAAATCAGCTGTGACTCAGCATAAAGCTGAACATTGACACATACCAGGGGACACTGAGGGGTCGCTACCTACGACCTAACTTTAAGGACCCTCCTCAAGCCTCGTTTGAAGAAGGACAAGTCATAGGGCTCTGGGAATACCAACGAGGGGAGCTCATTCCATAGCCGGATGCTACGCGGCAAAACGCGGCAAAAAAGTTATCAAGTTAGAGGGGTTCAATAACACAAATTAACTGCCACTTGTTATCTTACGGAACTTGTTAAGTTCCATTGAAACTTAACGGACCTTAACAAGTGAGAATTCTTCGTATTTTCCGGTGACATATATATGCCTCGATAACTTTAGTTTGGGTGGACCGATTTGAATGATTCTGGTGGACGATGAAAGATGGTTGCTGGGGTCCCTTTTTTAAGATGGAACAAGTATTGATTTGTGTTTAAAAATGTGTATTTTTAACGGGCGAAATTTCGCGATTTCCTATGCTTTTTTTGCGTGTATTTCTTTTTATTTTAACCGATTTCGATAATTGCGGGTTTCCTTAAGAATGATGAAAAAGTTACCCTGTATATGTTCTAGGTTTATGGGTCTAAGTAATAGTCAGTTCATAGAGAGCAGGGTGTATGAAGATGAATCGGATTTGGCTCCTCAACCAACAGAAGATAAGGTAGATTATATATTTTACTTATTTTCAAATAACATCAATATTTTTAATTTAAGTTAAATGTTATTTATGCTATGTTTATAAATGTAATTGTGTAACGAAATAGATTTCTGGATGAACCGATTTTGATGATCTTCTGTTAGAAGGCATACACTTTGAATGACCAAATGTCATACAAGTTTGAGAAAGATCTGACTGATAGTTTTTCTGTTATGCTTGAGAAATGGTAATCGTTTTCATTTTTACAAGCTTTATATTAACTTGCACTGGATGTAACTATGTAAGTTCGGGTGGAATCTTGCAAGCTAAATTTGACAAACTTCCCGGTTCCCGATTCAGCTGAGTATATCGCGTGACAATGTAATAATATGACAAAATGGAGCTGATCTGATGATGGAGTCGGTAGTCATAGGAACTCTTGTGCTAAACAAATGGGACCCGTCGTGTTTGTGCTCGTTTTACTAGTGTTAGCTAGCACTCTACTGCTATATCATATCCAGGATCTTATTTTTTTGAAATATCATTAAATTACTACTTTTAGGAGCCCCCAAAGCCATTATCTTCACCGCTCGATATAAACAGAATAAAAAAAAGTCTATCACTACTAGAAAGTGCACACGAAGCTGTCACTATTCTATCTGACAGTGACAGTGATAGTGACACGGACGACGACAGGATACCCACGTGAGTAACATCGGGCCGCATCGCAACGGGCCGCAGATGTATTTTGTGAAAATTCGTTTGTGTCATATAGGGTGTATAAAGAGCAAGTTATGTGTAAAAATGTGACTCATTGCGTTGCGGCTCTAATTTTGGCTCATGCCACAGACTTGGTAAAAGTAAACAAACTAATTCTGTTGCCGATCCCAGTTGAGTGGATATGTAACGAATTGTATGATTATTATGTATGTAAGGTTTCTTATGTTTGTTCGGAAAATGGCGCTGATCTGATGATGGATTCGAAAGTCATAGGAACTCTTGTAATAAACAAGATAGACCCGTCGTGTTTGCGCTCGTTTTACTTCTATTAGCTAGCACTCTGCTGCTACATGATATCCAGGATCATAAAAGCTTGTATTTTAAAAGTTTTCTTTAAAGTACATTATATTTATTTTTAGGGTAGTTTTAAAATTAAAAGATTTATACTCAAATCGACCTTTACCTTATATTATTGGATCTCAACAATGGAAAGAAAAATGGCACGCAGGTATGTATTTTACCGACTTTTCAAAAGGGGGACGTAATCAATTGTCTGTTTATTGTTACCTCATAGCTGTAGTTGAGGTGAACCGATTTGGATGATTCTTTTTTCATATGAAAGGGTCTTCTAGTTTATTTTTTCCAAAATCTAGCAAGTACTTTTGGATCTGTGTTTAAAGACGTATTTTTTTAACGGACAACATTTCACTAGTTGCTGTACGCGTTATTTTATATTTCTTTTCTGATTGAACCGATTTCGATGATTCCTTTTTTCTTCGAACGCGCATACTTTTGACATCATCACTACATAGTATAAAACAAAGTCGCCTTTTCTGTACCTATATCCCTATGTGCGCTTAAATCTTTAAAACTACGCAACGAATTTTGATGTGGTTTTTTTTCCAATAGATAAGAGTGATTCAAGAGGAAGGTTTATATGTATAATACATGCATCATATACTAAGGCAACATTGATAATTTTAGATGTTTCTAACGTGATGTCGTAAATTAACCTATTTTTTGGGCTTATTTAGCAATTTAGCAAAAACACTGCCTAAACCCTACGAGTTAGATCAAACTAATGTACCTACTACAGTATTGTACACCATAAAAAGGTCTACAAAAAAGTCCGCGATGGTATATGTTTATCTTTTAGGGATAACCCACATTAACCATTTTTATTGTTTACTTTTTACGTGAAACAATGGCTTATTTACGAAGCTATTTTAAGCAATACGGATCCCTAATTTTTTTGAAAATAAAATATAACCTATAACCTTCTTCGATCATCACTCGATCCATACTTTTGACATAATCTTATATAAATTTGATAAAGATCTTACTGGTAGTTTTTGTGCTATGCTTGAGATATAAAAGTCGGTCGTTTTCATTTAGAAAAAAAAATTACTATGTTTATTTTTCTTATTTTTAGGTTTAATTGTAGAAGACAGTGACAGTGATATATCGAGTAAAAATGATATTAGATCACCGGAATATTCCGAATCGGAAACAGAAGACATAAACGTACGGACAGACAAACCGGATGTCACGGTAAGTCATAGAATTATTAACCGATGTCCAAAAAGGAGGACGTAGTCAATTCGTCTGTATTTTTATTATGTTTGTTCCTCGATAAGCTTAGTTTCGGCTGGACCGATTTGAATGATCCTGGTGTCAGATGAAAGGTGATGATCGAACTTAGGTCCCACACTTTTTTTTAAGATCGAATAAGTACTTTTGGATCTGTGTTTAAAAATGTGTATTTTCAACGGACAATTTTATATGAACCGATTTCGATGATTCTTTTTTATTAGAAAGCAGACATTCTGAACATTATCTGGAATCAACATCATGAACAAAAAATTGAAACCAATAGGCATGGCGAAAGATTTTGAAATCCTCTTCCATAGTATAGGTACAGGTTTACTATTTACGAAAACACATATATTTCGGTAACAATGCAAAGTTTAACTAGGTTTCAAGACATTTTTGAATTTCATTTCAAATAGTGCGCGAAAATAGCCCGTTGTGTCATGGCGTCGCGTTTGACGTCACGCTTAGGTAAACAAACGTCAAAAGTGTCAAAGAAATACAGAACGTCAATTTCGTATTGTTTACTTAATAGTGACGTCATCCGATGTTGTTGGCGGTTCAGTCAAAATTTTATTGATCTCAAGTATTTTTAAGTAAAACCAAATTTGTGTTTTAAATTCTTTTAATATGTAATATCCTACAATACTTGATTTTACAATCGGTTAAATTTTTTTACAAGCTTTATATTAACTTGCACTGGATGAAAATATCATTCAAATTCAGATATCGGCTTCAAATTCTGATTTGCAATCGGAACCGGAAGTGCCGGTGTCGCCTGCGGCAGTGGCAGCGGAGTTAGCGAGAAGACTCGCCGGAAATATACCACAAGTAAGTTATACAAGGTGATTTGGGTACATATAGAAGAAGGTTGATGAGTTCTTAATTATAATATAGAATATCAATGAAAATTATTTTTTTTAATATAAAAAAAAACTTTCCATGGGACACCCGAATAGGCGAAGTTCCTTTCGATTAAAATATATTTTATAAAAAATATTTCCTTTCGTAACGCGCGATAAGGAAAGTGTTTTAAAAGATTTTGATCACAGAGCCATCTAGCGATAATCATCTAAAACAAAAAATGTGTCGTGACAACTTTTCGTAAGAATTTTTTCCGTCTAGCCGCCTTTCAGACTAGACATTTGCAGAAATCTTCGCATATATACGACATCTGAAATCTACTACAGCGGGCTTCGGCCTGACCGGACACACGCTACCTCGCCCGCCAGGAGATCTCTCTTTGGCCTAATACCACTGAGCCCACAGACAATAATTAATTTAATATTCTACCACAGGTACAAGAAACTGAACCAGAATACGAAACGCAACCGAAACCGGTTGTCAAAACTGTATACAAACCGGAAGTACCACAACCTGGTAATATTGTCGAACAATCTCGAATACTTTTTTTATTTATTTATTGCCACGCAGGCAGACGAGCTAACGGCCCACCTGATCGTAAGCGGTTACCGTCGCTCATGGACCTCTGCATTGCCAGAAGACACTGCGGGGCCGCTACCTACGGCCTACCCTCAAGGACTCTCTTCAAGCCTCGTTCTGGAAGCTTCTCGAAAATTATTGAATCTTCTCAACCAGTCTCGTATCTTCTTGAATTATCTCTAACAGTCTCGACTACTATTCTAGAAGCTTCTCGAAAAGTCTCGAATCTTCTCGAATGATCTCGAAAAGTCTTGAATACACACTATTACTAAACGGGTTCTTACCACGATTATTTTCAATTGAGCGATCCCGATATTTCGGCACTGTTTCAAGCGCGGGTGTGTCAGATATAGCAATATATTGTGTTTGAGCGCTGTGACTTGTCCTTCTTCGAACGAGGCTTGAGGAGGGTCCTTAAAGTTAGGTCGTATGTAGTGACCCCTCAGTGTCCCCTGACATTGCAGAGGTACATGAGCGACGGTAACCACGCTCGATCAGGTGGCCCGTTGGCTCGTCTGCCTACATGGCAATAAAAAAATAAAATCAATTTCACTCACACACTTCTAGAACAATCTCTTAATGAATTTCAGCCGCCATTTTCTTCGATGAACCACCTCCGTTAGGTTCATCATCGAGTCACGAAGACATATTTGCTGAGTTGCACAAAAATAAACCTAATATATATAGAAATAAGGATGTAGCCGATGATTTGTTTGATTTTAATAATGATGATGGTTTTGTGGAGAAAATTGTGAGTTTATTTTTCATTTTTAGAGGTATACAGGGTGGTTTTTAATTCTTTCGATTGATGCTACAAAAGTACAGGGTGTGATTTTTTAGGTTGCAAATTCGAATGAAGCAAATCTATGAAAAAAAAACAAAGAAATGTTTCCTTTATGCAAAATTTGTTAAAATTAATATTTTTGGTGCTTTCCCTGGAGGCATTGCAAAATTACACCCTGTATCGAAAAACCTTTTCACCCTGTATATTTAATGATATTATTAATATAAATTTACTAACATTAGTAAAGGATTTTGATTTAAAACACTTATTTCTCTAATACATTACACAACTTTTTTACATTTTCAAATTAAATTCTATTTAATTGAAAATTTCATGATTATCAAAATTTTTTTTCAATAGGTACCACCTTTACCTAAAGTGGTAAATAATATACCTGAAACTGACAAAGAAAAGCCAAATTTGGTAATTCCACCAAAAGTCGAACCTATAGGAACGAAGGTATATTTAATACTTCAATACATAGTATAAAACAAAGTCGCTTTCGCTGTATGTCTGTATGTATGCTTAGATCTTTAAAACTACGCAACGGATTTTGATGCGGTGTTTTTTAATGGATAGATTGATTCTTAAGGAAGTTTGTATGTATAATAAGTGCATAATATAGTAGAGAAACACTGATAAATTTAAAGGTTTCTAATGTGATGTCGTAAATAAGCACGTTTTTTTGCGCTTATATTGCAAACGCTGGCTGAACCCTACGAGATAGACCAAAATAATGTACTACAGTATTGTTCACCTTAAAAAGTTCAACAAAAAAGTCCGCGATGGTATATGTCTATCTCTTAGGGATAACCCAGCATAACCATTTTTATTCTTTACTAAAAAATGGTTATTTACGAAGTGATTTTAAACAATACAGCATTAATCCTTATCCAATTAAGTACCTTAAATAAATTGTGCATTTATTATAGATCAATATGCTTTTTACAGCATGTAATTTAAGTGAATATTACCGAAGATATTACAAATTTAAAATGCAGGGTCGTAGTTGTTTGCGCCGGGCGGCGCGTGCCTATATAGGCTAAAATTTTTGAACCCTTTTGTAACGCAGACGAAGTTGCGCGGGTCATCTAGTTGTTAAATAATTTACCTAATTTAATGCGTTTTATTAATTTCAAGTTGATTTTCAATTTAAAATAAATAACTTTCAATGTGGTTTTATAAAAGGTTCTTTACATCTCCCCAAGTATTTTTTTACCTTATAAAACTTACAGAAGGTGAAAAAAACTTCAAGAGGGTGGAGATGTAAAAAAAACCTATTTTATTTTTTCACTGATTATATTAAACTAGTGAGCCCTCGCAACTTCGTCTGCGTCACTTTCAATTAAAAGGTAGCCTATGTTCTTTCTCAGGGTCTAAAGATTGTCTATCCCAAATTTAATCAAAATCGGTTGAGAGGTTTAAGCGGGAGAGCGTAACAGACAGACAGAGTTACTTTTGCATTTATAATATTTGTAGACAAAACTAAAGTATATTTTTAATGTACTGTACTTTTCAGAAACCAATAGGCGGTATTTCTGTATTCGGTGCTAGCCAATCCGACAGCATTGGAGCAGCCATCTTGAAACGGAAGCAACGTACACCATCCACTTCCGGTAGCGAAAACGAAAGCGAAATTAAAAATATAAAAACTGACACTAAAAATACAGATCAAATTGATTCTATTAAAAAAGATATTTTAAATGATTTGTTTTCTAAAGAAAAAACCAAAGTTGAAGAGAAACCTATAATTATTGAAAAACCCAAAGTCGATATCTTCAGTGATAATCTGTTCGATGACATTGATGACATATTTACAAATGATATAAAGATAGCTAAAGATAAAAAAGATACTAAACCTATCTTTGATGATGAAGACGAACTGTTTTCAGAGGTATCTGCGCCAAAAACGACTATCGCAAAAGAAAAAGATAAAAAACAATCACTGTTTGACAGTGACGATGAATTATTTAACGAAACTATACAAAATACCGTAAAAACTGCCAAAACTGAAGTAAAAGAATCAATTAAAACAACTCAAAAATCGATTAAAAGTATCTTCGATTCTGACAGCGATAACGACATCTTTTCCAATATAAATATTTCGAAAACGAAAAAAGATAATCTTAAAGTTAATGATGAAAATAAAAAATACCAAAGCCCATCACTATTTAGTGATGATGATGACTTAAATGAAGTAAAAACTCAAACGGTTAATAATAAACCGGAAATAATATCGAATTCTAAAATAGAACCAGGAACATCTAAACAGGAAGTTGCACAAACTGTTACTATAGATAATTCCAAAGTTGATACTAAAAATTCTAATATTCAAGATAGTATAAAAGATACTAAAGAAAAAGAAACAAATCTAACTATTAATAAAGAAACGAATAAAGAAATTGATTTAAATAAAAAACCAGAAGATTTAAACAAAAATAAAACAGTATTGTCTGCAAAAGATTCTCATACTATTCCATCAGAAACACCTTCAATAAAAACTAAAATAATAGAAAATGAAGAAAAGCCCATATTTTCGGATGATGATGAACTATTTTCTAACAAAACTACAAATCTACTCGAAGATCCAAAAAGTATATCTGATAACGATGATATTTTCTCTAAAATTCCGACAGAGAAAAATATCTCAAAAATAGAAACCAAACAAATTTCATCTGATGAAAATGATGACATATTCTCCAACATTCCAAAAAATAAAACTAAAACAAATATTTCAAACACAGATGCGAAAAATACTAAACAATCTAAAACCACTTTAGATGATGACATATTTTTTAATACACCAGAGCCAGAAACTAAACAACCAACGAAAGACTCAGAGATACCTATTTCTGATGAAGATGACATTTTCTCTAAAATTCCAACAGAAATCTCTAAACTAGAAAGTCAAGATTCTAAAACTACTAAAGAAATCGCAAAAGATTCAGAAGAAATATCAGATGATGACATTTTTTCCAACATTTCAACTGTAAAGACCTCTAAAGCAAATATTTCATCTAAAATAGAGATGAACTCTGATGAGGAATTATTTACTAACATTCCTAAATTACCAAAAGAAATTACTAAAACAGAGGTAGCACCTAAAGAAACATCTAATTTACCACAGTCGGTTCCAAAATCAGATATATCGAAGAATGAAAGTACTATTTCCAAAGAAACTATAAAAGCAGAAGCTTCTGAAACCACCGAAAAACTAATCAATAAAGATGAAATTATTTCTGAACCAAAAACCTCTAAAATTGATGATATTTTTTCTCAAGATGCAACAGATGACTTTCTTTCTAAAGACCCAACTGATGACATTAATTCTAAAGATCATACTGAAGACACTTTATCTAAAGACCAAATTGATGACGTTTTCTCTGATAGCGAAACATTCGGTAAAATATTAACGGAACCACCGGTTTTCGAGAAAAAAGAACCAAGAACTTCGAATATTAACGCTTTATTCGAAGATGATTCCGAAGACGAAGGTTTCTTTAAAAAAAGCGAGGTTTTAGACGAAAAACCTGAAGATTTTGCAGCTAAAGATCTGTTTCTATTCAGAGATGAACCGCCTGAACTAGATTTTAACGAAAAAACAAATTTAGAAATAAACGTCAACGAAATAGATGATCTATTCAAAGCTGAACACAGCAAAACTAACCAAAAACAAGAAAAATCTATAAATAAACTTAAAAATATACCCATTGACGTCACGAAATTATTACCAGGCGCTTCACCAATTAAGAAAAATGTACCAAAAGTCGAAATATCGGTCCAAAAGGAATTAAATCCAGAAATTTTAGATAGTACAATATCAAAACAGAGAGCCAAAATACAAGTAAAACGAAGACCGTCGTCTAGAAAAGCTAGAAAAGAAGCAGTTAGAAAATCGATTTTAGAAGATACTATGAATCCTACATCATTTGATATACCAGAAGAAATAAATAAACAGAAAATAACTAAAGTCGTATATATTTTAAATGATGAAGATCTTTTTAAAACTGAGGATATTGAAAATAATATTATTACAAAAACTCAAAGCAGTGAAGAAAAAATCGATTCTGAAATCGCTAAAACACCTACATCGTGTAACATCGATAAAGTACTCGATGAAAAATCGAATAAAATCCATAATGTAATCGATCAAAAGTCGCATAAAATCTATAATGTACTCGATGAAAAATCTAATAAAATCGATTCTGAAAACGCTATAGAGACACCTACGTCATCTAAAATCGATAATGTACTCGATAAAAAATCGATTTTCGGCAAAATCGAATCTAAATCGACTAAACTATTTGATAGTGATGATGATGAAGATTTATTTGGTGATAAAAATACTAAAGAAATCAACAAAAATAAGAATAAAGTTGAAATCAAAAAATCATTGTTTGATTCTGATGATGATAGCGATGATTTATTTAGAAGCGCTAAAAATGATGGTAAGTTATCCTTTAGGAATGCTGAATCGATTTTGTTGATTCCGTTTGGTAAATAATCGTGTTACATTAAATTCGCTAATAAAATTGTCAACCGATTTCGCAGATGTTTATTAATTGGACGATTGATAACGATACAGGTAAGAAAAGTCATCAAAATTGGTTCATCGACACCGTACTGTATTCATCTAATACGGTAACCCTTGTGACAAGTATTTTTTCAAAAAGACCTCTTTTTAGAATTTCGTTCGTTTTTGAAAATAGACAAGTTCCGTCTGTGCATCAGGTATCAACAAAATCGGTTCACTGAAATATGACCAGTAATTTTGTTTTGTGTATTTTTTTCTTCAAAAATAATAATATTTTAGGTAAACCAACAACAGTGAAGTCTTCAAAAGAAATTATAAAAACTACAAAGCCGGTTCGTGAAGATCCACTTTCATTATTTGGAGACGACGAATAAATAAATAAATCTGTCTGTTTTATTTATACCTAGTTGATCCTTGCAACTTCGTCTGCGTCACAAAGGGATTCAGGCAGCACTATTAGACTTTAATAAGACCTACAAACTCGTGGTACATCATTTTGTTCTATAATCAATAGTTTTCGCAGCGCACGCGATTTAAGATTTTGGATATTTTTTTCACAACTTCGCTTACATTATTGACGTTTTAGTACGGTTCTTTAAAAACTAAATATAGTTTATGTTACTCATAGATAGTGTAGCTTTCCAACGGTGAAAGATTTTTTTAAATCGGTGCAGTAGTTTTGGAGCCTAATCGAGACAAACAAACAATCATACCTTTCCTCTAATATTAGTATATAGGTCACAATATTTTATCTCATAGTTGATTTATAGTGTTGAGGTTAATCTATTGTAAGTTTTTGTTAATTTATGTAGTAAATGAAATTGTTGAGATTATTGTAAACTTAGTTATTGGAGAGCGAATTTATTAAAATGATTATTGTTATTTGTGTTTTATTTATTAAAATTTAATAAGAAATGAAGAGTTAAAAGGCTTCGTTATTTAGACATAGACATCCTTTATTGTGGTAAAAGTGGTACAAATAAAAAAAATAAAATAATACATCAAACAATTGTATATTTTTGGGTCTTTAAAAATAAAACAAAAAAAAAGACAAATACCCCAGTTAAGAGAATTTATTTTAACAGAGAAGATTTCATGTACAGCTATCTGATTTTATTATTTTTAAATTAGGCATTATATGTGTAATCCGTTGCATGAAAAAAGAAAAAGATTAATTTGCCGCGAATATGAAAAAGTGACAATTTGTAAAATAAATTTAGATTTTAAATAAAAGTTAAATGCTTTGAATCACAGGTTAGAAAGATACTTTGAATATTATTTGAAAGTTAAAACAATACCTTTTTATGTAAACAAGCAAGTGTTTAAGTAATAGGTCCGTTTTTGTTAAAGAAGTTATCAAAATCAATTCCGTTAATGCCGTGTATTTTCTAAAAACTCGTATAAAGGAAAAAGTACTTCCCTAAATGAAACTGCATTGAAAGTAGGTAATAGTTTTATTAATTAAGAAATCAAATAATTACCTATTTTAATCTTTGATCAAATACAACAAACTGATCCGAACAAGAATATAGAATCTATAAAAATATTTTTAAACATTTAAACGCTTAGAAATAAAACTATTTTACATGTAGGTATATTGTAGTAGCTCGAGAGCTAGTGGCAATTTTTGTGTGGGTATTTGACGCAAGATGAAATTTTGTTCCATAGTTTTCCGGGTATACACCAAATCGGAACTGCAGACCTGGCTGCTGAGTAACGGGGTTAAATGGACTTTTAAAACTATTGTCTATACAAAAATTGCCACTAGCTCTCGGGCTATAAGATGAAGTCTGTCGCTTTATAATAAGACATATTCGTTACAAATAATAATGTGATAACGAAAGCAAAATGTCCATCTCTAAAGCGTTTGGTTGGTGCCATTTTTAAGCTATTTTGTGAATCTAGTTATTTTTGATCGAATACTTCCAAATAGTCATAAAATCAGCAAATTCTTACCAAACCTTTTTTAAATGAGTTGATGAAAAATATTTATACCAATTTAAGCCATACAAACTTTAAAGGATGTGTTTTTTTTAAAACAATAATTACACCCATTTACTTCTATTTCAAAAAACTATGATTTTAATCAACACTTCTAATAAATACTAATTTTCAAACAAAGAATAATAAAAATCGGTTCACATAGGACACTATCTTCCACAGAGAACAGAGTATTTTTATAATAAAAGACATAATTATCCTAAATTCATTTAATCCTTATTTTTTAAATAACAATAAACTTAATGTGTTTTTCCTCAAAACAAACAATTACTTACAGAGTAAAAATTAAAGAGTTCAGAAGAATCAAAATCATGTGGTTTTTCGCATCATCGGCACACTTTCAATTGGCTTCACTACGTTCCTAATGTTTCCATAATATTAAAATCAAACATTTACAGAATGACACAGAAAATAAATAGTTTGGAATTAATATAGTCATATAATATTTTTATAACAAAAATGATAACGACCGACTTCCATTTCTCAAGCATAGCACAAAAACTACCACTCAAATCTTTATCAAATTTATATGAGATAATTTCAAAAGTGTCTGCTTCCTAACAAAAAAAGAATCATCGAAATCGGTTCATACAGAAAAGAAATATAATTAAATCGGATACCATCACCTTTCATTTAACACCAGTCATTCATATCGGTTCACTCAAGCCAAAGTTATGAAGGAACAAACATAAAAAAACAGACTTATAGAGACTCCCTTTTTGGAAGTCTGTCAAAAATTGAAGAATTTTTCGATTGTTGCTCGTAAATTTTACTCTTAGTAACTTTTTGACACTGATCAATGTCCTGTTTTATTGTAAAAGTGACAAATATTTAAAAAAGTGCAATTTTAATCCTAAATTCATTTGATCCTCATTTTCTTCTTAAAGAAAGGATTAATTGGAGAAGGAGTGGATGGTTTCAAATTGGTTCGAACTGGTTTTTTTGACCCGTCGAATGGTATATGTGGACTGTTTCTAATACTCATCCAATAATCGACTGGTTTCTGCATCGAATTGTTTTTTAAAACAAATTTAACTTTTTTAGGAGTATGCACGTTTTCATTTGTAAACATGGCGGTACTTGGCTTGTCAGTTTTGACTGACGGCTTGACGGTTTTCGTGAATTTTTTGTGTAGTTTAGTTGATACGATTGTTGGCTTGATGCTTTTGACTGATGGCTTGTCAGTTTTGATTGATGGTTTTAGGGATTTGGATGATAATTTAGAGGATAAGACTGTTGGTTTGGAGGGCTTGAATGATGGTTTGTCAGTTTTGACTGATGGCTTGACAGGTTTAGCTGAATGCTTGGTTATCTTGACTGATGGTTTGTCAGATTTGAATGATAGCTTTGCAGACTTTTCTAATTGTTTGTCGGATTTGACTGACGGTTTAAAACTTTCGACTGACGGTTTCTTGATATTACTATTATTGTCAGTTTTAGCTGACAGAGGTTTGACATGATTTTTCTTGTCTTTGTGTTTATTTAGTTTGTTTTTCCCATTTTCTTTCGGTTTTTTGTCATTTTTCTTAGTTTCTTGTGATTTTTCTACTAATTTCATTTTCTTGGGTGACGTCTGAGGCGGTTGCAGTTTTCGTTTTTTCTCCTGTAAATTAACAAAATAATATTATTTTCTACTAAATTTCGCGAATTTTTATCTTAATTTTTCTTAACATAATTAATTAATTACAAAAATGAAGTTCCATGATTAAATACTCCTTTCAATTGTAAAATATGCTTGTTGCAATATAACACTGTTTTAACTTATTATTTTATTACAAAGGCTGACAAATTAGGCAAAAAAAATCTTTGAGCCAATTTCACTGATTCAAAAAGTAACAATACTTACTGTACGTATTAAAAAACGTATTAAATTTGTACACACAATTAAATTGACAAGTCATCAAAAATATTGAATATTATTTAGAGCTTACTTTTTTCTCAATTTTGTTCGAAGATCCATTATGTATGTTTTCAATTTCTTCTACGATACTAATTCCTGATCTCGTTTTAGCTAATAGTCGCTTCTTATGTTTTCTGCTCAACCCTGTAAAAATGTATTCAAAACTGAAAAATTAATGTAACTATCCTTATACAGGGTGGATCTGTAACTTTGGACAATCTGACGTGGGGTGAATGACCTGTCGAAATACAACTTAAAACCACTTTTATTATAGCATTGGATAAAAAAAAATTTCATCATAACTAGTATGGAAGTCCGCAACGATAGTCGTACGTTTTCCATACAATGTCAGAAAACAAAGTTTAACCGATACAAAAAATAAAAATGGTGCTAAGTTGTATCTCGACAGGTCATTCACCCAACGTCAGATTGTCCAAAATAACAGATCCACCCTGTAATAATGTTACGTGTTGGTTGTTGGCGAGACAATATGTAAATGCAACATTTGAAAAAAAAAACAACAAAAAACTTACCTCGCAAGGCGAGTTCATCTGACTCAGCGATGACATTCCTCTCGATATTTTGTAGTCGTTTGACAGCTGTCATTACGCCCAACCGTGGGCAAGGCCGCGGGATTTCTGTGTCTTCTCGTGGCAGTTTTAGCGGGTAGTCGCCTCGTGAATACTGTTCAAATCTGGTCGAAAATAATGTAAATAAGTGACCGAAATTGGTATTTGGTCAAAAATTTTGGTTGGTTTTGTATCTGTGTTTAAAAATGCAATTTTTAACGGACATACATAATTTCAATAGTTTAAGACAACATTTTGTGACAACATATTGCAATCGGCCATTTTGTCTGAAATGCCAATCAAACAAGATGACGTCACGATTAGGTAAACAATATGAAATTTACTTCCTTTTCCAGTTGTACGCTGACACTTTAGCCGTTTGTTTTTTCGAATATTTTAACATCCTGTATAAAACTAAATGAATAAATAACTAGAATACTACATACTTGTTCATATAATCCCTGAGTGTGATGTGAGTCTTAGCCGAGGTCTGATTCAGCAGCTTGTTGAGTATGTTAGCGAGTCCGACCCCTGGTACTGGCAGCGACTGCAGGGACACACTCACGCGGCCCGCACGGGGGTCCAGGGGCGCACTGAGGGCAATAACACTGTGTGACAACGTGTGACAGAAGTGTAACGTGTGACAGTGGTGTGACAGAGGTGTGATAACGTGTGACAGGGGTGTGCCAGTGGTTTGACAAAGTGTGACAGAGGTGTGCCAGTGGTGTGACAACGTGTGACAGAGGTGTAACGTGTTCCAGTGGTCTGACAACGTGTGACAGAAGTGTAACGTGTGCCAGTGGTGTGACAGAGGTGTGATAACGTGTGACAGGGGTGTGCCAGTGGTTTGACAAAGTGTGACAGAGGTGTGCCAGTGGTGTGACAACGTGTGACAGAGGTGTGACAACGTGTGACAGGGGTGTGACATAGGTGTGTAACAATGTGGTTTTCATATCTATTTACTTCCTATTCATATTATAAGACACTTACGTGTCATCATCATCTTCACTATCATCATTATCATTTTCATCATCATCGTTCACCAATAGTTCCAAAGCATCAGGTCCACCTTTGGGACATCTCATCTAAAACAAATATAACACTTCATAGTATAAAAGAAAGTTGCTTCACGTTGTCTATCCTATGTATAATTAAATATGGATCATCGAAATCGGTTCATTTACAAAGAAATACACACCAAAACACACAAAGATATTTTGTCCATGAAAATTAATATATTTAAACACAATTAAATGGAAGCACATGACTACCATCACCATTCATCTGACACTAAAATCAAATTGGTCCAACTAAAATTATGGAGGAACAAACAAAAAATATGCAGACAAATTGAGTACCTCCTCTCCCGGGGTCGAGGTGGAGTTCATCCCTACTATTTGGAACCACCATCCATTCGTTTTAAGGATTCTTTCCTGCCACGTATCATGCGGCTATAATAACCTCCCCTCTACAGTGTTAGCTACCGCTATATCCTTCTTCAAATGAGGTTGAAGAAGTCCTTAAAGGTAGGTCATAGGTAGGTACTTTCTGCACCGCAGTGTCCCCTGATAGTGCACAGGTCCATAATGGTAACCACTTACCATTAGGTGACCCGTTAGCTCGTCTGCCTGAAAGGCAATAAAACAAAAATTCCCTACCTCTTTCCAAGCTCTTGTCGCTTCAGCATACATTATCCCCTCTTCACTTTGTTTAAGCAACTGTTCAAATAATTTAACACAGGCCGTTTTTATGTAATTCACTTCACCAAGAGCACTGTATTCACAGAAGGGTTTTAACAATATCAACATGGCTGAATCTGGTAGCTTCCCTTTTGATACCTGAGAAAAAACATATTACAAGCTTTATACTAACTTGCACTGGATGTAACTATGTAAGTTCAAGAATCTTACACACTAAATTTAACCACCCCGGTTTCCGTTTGAACTGACATTTTGCACGTAGATGTATATCGCGTGACAATGCAATAATATGACAAAATGGCGCTGATCTGATGATGGGTTCGGTGGTCATAGGAACTCTTGTACTAAACAAGATAGATCCGTCGTGTTTGTGCTCGTTTTACTTGTATTAGCTAGCACTCTACTGCTACATGATGTCCAGGATCTTAAAAGCTTGTATTTAAAATAAAGTATTATACTCTAATTGATAAATATTTTTATAGATACCTTAGCCAATTCTTCTAAGAAACAGTCAATGAAGTGCATAATCAGAGATTTCGCATTTCTTGCATAGTGCGGAGTTTTAGTACATAATATACCTGAAACAATATCATTATATAAGTTTAAAAGTCGAAGAAGATAGGAAGGCTTGAGAATAGGTTGTGTGAAGAAATGCTGATAAAAAACTTGAGAGGTGTCAAGGGACACCCGGATGGAACGAAGTTCCTTTCGATTAATTAGTGAGGGAATTGTAATAAAATTTTAGAGAGAGAGACAGACGTTTTAAACTAATTATTATAACTTAAAAAAAATTTTTTTGATCACAGCGCCATCCAGCGATAATCATCTAAAACAAAAATACTTAATAAAAAGTTGTGTCTTACCGTCAGCATTGGTTAACATCTCCGTATATTGATTGCAGCTGTCCTCGGACCACTCACAGCGTTGTAAACATCGAAGACTACCTCGTAGATACCTTCTTGCAAGCTGCAAGATAAAAATGTGTTTGTTTTACTAGTTGTACACAGGCCGTACGTTAGAACTGGTATTAAATTTATTTTCATTTTCAAAAAAAACTTCAATATTGTAATGCTGAAAAACTTTTATGAGCCAAACACGATGATTCTATCTCGTTCAGTATAGGAGTTCCTATTCCTTGCAACTCTATCATTAGATCAGCTCGTTGAATATTATTAGATGTATGATTTTTATATTTTATTGTCTTCAACTTTCATAATCAAAATTAGTTATGCTGTTAGCTTGAAGTTATTAAAATTGCTCGAGTTATTCATGTTTTTATATGCTCAAAATAAATGTTTTTACAAGCTTTATATTAACTAGCACTGGATGTAACTGTAAGTTTGAGTGGAATCTTGCGAGTTGAATTTGGCATTTTGCATGAAAATGTATATTGCATGATATTGCAATGATATGATACAAAGGAGCTGATCTGATGGAGTCTGAAGATAGCTATACCATTTCCAGTTCTTAACAAGATAGACTTGTTTTATTTGTCTTAGTTTACTGTTACATGATATCCACAATATTAAAAGCTTGTAATAAAAGTGTTTTCTTTAAAATAAATTATTTAATCTAATCTTGTAGAGTACCAACTTAGTACATACGTACCATCAAGAACTTGTCCATCCTGTGTGAGTCTATGCCGTACCACTCGGTAGCCAGTACTTTATATCCCGCCTTTATCATGAGGATGGCATGGTGTAGGTTTTCTGATGGAAACTCGTCCAGAATCCCGGCTATGTTCTCTGATAAATCTTCCTGGAATAACAATATATAAAACTGAAGACTTTGTGTGAATGTGCCAAACACAAGAAATGCTGATTTGAAAAACTATTTTTTTTTTTCTATTTATTTTGGCTCGGGGTAGTCTTATTCCCTAGAGCCCGCGTCCCCAGGTGGCGGATAGGGGAACGCTCGGTAGATGAGCGCATTGTGTTATGCATAATTCGCTTATCTACAGGGTAGGAGGGAAATAAAATACCTCCCGTGGACCACAAGGCCGGAGAAGGACAAACTCCGTTATAAAACCAAAACAAAAATCAGGGGTTGAACACCTATATACCCAACTGAGGCAGCCGAATACAGGCGGCGGATAAAGAACCTGAAAAGTCTGACCTAACAAGTCTGCATTTGCTGCAAGTAGGAAATGACCTCAGCAAGCCGGTCCTGGCGGTAATCGTGAGGCTGGTGGTCTTGGCTTAATTGCCTGAACCAAGAGGATGTAAACCTCAATAAAAAATACCCTAATCCTAAGGTGTGGACTGCGCTTAAAGGATGAATGGCTGGAGGGAGTCCAGTTACTAGCACCAACCTCTATATGACTGGCTGATATAGTTGTATATGTGCCTTCTCACAGGAACGGGCGTCACCCTGTGAGCGACCGTTTATTTCGTCCCTACTCGTGGGAATCATATGAGTAATGTAAACACAAATAAAAATCAACCAACTACCCCTAACAAGCAACAAGATTGCAACCGAAAGGCCTACACCCAACAGGTTTTTCATAAGAGCTTTTTTGAGCAAAGACCTAGATCGTCTTCTTTATCTGCTCTCCCAGCAAATGAAATCATTGATGACACACTCTGCGCAGCACCCAATTCCGAATTGAGTACATCAAATTCGAGTCAAGATCAGCCTACACTATCAAACCCTGAATGGCAAAGAGTACCAATAATAAAGTCTTCCAAAAGACGCAGGACTTCTGATTCTCCTCCGCATGAAAGTCCTATTAACCTAAAGAACAAATTCGATGTACTTGCTACCGATGTCGTACATCCAAGTGAAAATTCCAAAAAAATCTACAAACCTCCACCGTTCATTCTTTATGGAATAGAGGATGTCAATAAACTCGTTGAAACATTAGAGGAAAAGTTGTCTCCGCATGACTACAAGTTCAAGATTATCACAAAAAACCAGCTGAGAGTGAACTGTAACGACACAGACTCGTACAAAAAATTAGTGACTCTAGTGCGGGAGAAGGGCCTAATAGGTCACACGTTCACACGCAAAGAAGAAAAATGCTACAGAATAGTGATAAAAAAATCTTCACCACACTACTCCACATGAAGAAATAATTAAAGAAATCACCAATACCGGCAACATTGTGACTGGTGAAATCATTAATGCTCGTCTAGGTCCTGAAAAACGGCCCTCCTCCACATTCTTTGTAAACTTGGAGCCCAACTCCAACAACAAGAAAGTCAAAGATATTAAATATATCTATCATACAGCTGTGGTAATTGAAGATCCTAAAAAGAGGAAAACTGTAGTTCAGTGTACAAGATGCCAACAATATGGTCACACCAAGAACAATTGCACAAGACCATATAGGTGTGTCAAATGTTCTCTTCAGCATAAAACAAGTGATTGCCCCAAGAAAGATCGCAATAGTCCAGCGAAATGTGCTCTGTGCTTCGGCAGCCACCCCGCTAACTATAAAGGCTGCGATGTCTATAAGGAAATATACCAACGAAAATTTAATAAATCGGCCTCAAACAATAGAACTAATAACTACAAGAAACTTGAAATTCAGCCTAATCGAGATAACACTAACGCTGAAAATAACAATGACGTCACCAAGGCACAAAGAACAAGGAAGTTTATTCAATCAGCTTCAAACGTGTCATTGAACTACTCTGATGTAGTTAAGAAATCATCACAAAATACTAATGAGCATTCTCATTCATTTGAAAGTATTTTATTAAAACAGTCCGAAAAGATGGACACTCTCCTACAACAAATAAGCACCCTCATGGGGCTTATAGTATCCCTCGTTGAAAAAATATCTAAATGGACTATTTAAATATAGCGATTTGGAATATTAACGGCCTAGCGCCAAATAAAACTGAAGTGCAAGCACTAATTGATACCCATAGATTGGACGTCATCCTTATTTCGGAAACTCACTTCACAGAAAGAAGCAGTGTCAATTTTCCTGGTTTCTTAGTATACCATACCAACCACCCCGATGGAACCGCACATGGTGGAACAGCTGTAATTGTGAGAAGTTCACTTAAACATCATGAAGAACTCCCATTTAGAACGGAACAAATACAAGCTACTACAATTATTGTAGAAGATAAGAATGGAAATTTCACTATTTCTTCAGTTTACTGCCCACCAAGACATAAAATTGAAGATACAACATTCAATCAATACTTCTCTACTCTTGGTGACCGTTTCCTTGCTGGTGGTGATTGGAATGCGAAGCATGTCCACTGGGGCTCACGGTTAACCACCACAAGAGGCAGGGAATTAAAAAAGAGTCTAATCACTAACAACTTGTACTCGCTCTCAACAGGCGAACCAACTCATTGGCCGAGTGATAGCGCGAAACAACCTGACCTCATTGACTTTTTCATAATGAAAGGTTTCTCGCGAAATTACTTTGACATTAGATCCTGCCTAGACAGCTCCTCGGGGCACACTCCAGTCCTCCTGAGGATGAGCTCTTGTGTCTTCAAACTGGTGAGGAATGAATACCTTGTTAACAACAAGACAGATTGGAATGGCTTCAGGGAGTATATTGAAGACAACATCTGTTTAAACGTTCCTCTAAAGACTAACAATAACATAGAGGCCGCTACCAAATACTTTACATGCCTAATCCAGGAAGCTGCTTGGAGAAACACTCCTGATTGCCCTATCGTCAAAAGCGACAACAAAAATCTCAGCCCTGAAATTAAACGCCTAATCGCTGAAAAAAGAAGATTGCGTAGAGTTTGGCACACAAGTCGACATCCCTCTGATAAAACTGCACTCAATAAAGCCAGTTATAACCTCAAAAAGACAATAGAGGACTATCAAAACGATGCTTTCGAGCAGTTTATTGAGACCCTGCATCCGGACAAGAATTCCTCATACTCTCTATGGAGGGCCACCAAGCATCTCGATCAGCCGCAAAGATTCAAACCTCCGTTAAAAGCCGGCCATGCCAAATTGGCGAGATCTAATAAGGATAAAGCTACTGCATTCGCTGAACACCTTGCTGAAGTTTTTAAACCGAACGAAGCCCATCCTGGCGTAGACGAGACTCACGTCGACGATGTCCTGGGTCAGGATTACCAGTTGGAGCTTCCTCTAAAACCAACTAGCCCTAGCGAGGTTAAGCTGGTAATCAACAACCTAAAGTTGAGATCTGCCCCTGGCTATGATCTGATCACCCCGAGAGTGCTCAAAGAACTCCCAAAAAAGGGAATAATATTTCTGACTAGCCTTATGAATGGAATATTCAGAACATCATATTTCCCTCAACACTGGAAGATCTCCCAGATAGTAATGATACATAAGACTGGTAAACCTGCAAATGAAATTACCTCCTATCGACCCATTAGCCTTCTACCAATCCCTTCTAAGGTTTTTGAGAAGATCCTGCTGCGTCGATTGTCTCCGGAGCTTAAGGCCCAAGGAGTCATACCGGATCATCAGTTTGGTTTTCGGTCCCAGCACGCCACTATAGAACAGGTGCATAGAGTCTGTAACAGGATAAGAACATCCCTGGAGAACAAGGAGTTCTGCGCGGGAGCATTTATTGACATCCAACAGGCTTTCGACAGGGTTTAGCATAGAGGTCTAATGTGTAAAATAAAATCCTTTCTTCCTCACTCCTATAGCCCCCTAATTGAATCATATCTTGAAGATAGACTGTTCCAAGTAAAGGAAGGAGATGCTCATTCATCCCTATATGAGATCCATGCCGGAGTGCCCCAGGGTTCTGTACTGGGTCCAATCTTGTACTCAGTGTACACTTCGGATCTCCCAGCCTCAGACAATGTCACTGTCGCTACTTATGCCGATGACACGGCTCTTCTGGCAAGTCACAAAGAAGCTAGCATTGCCTCTCTGCATCTTCAATCAGCCCTTCACAAAGTCTGGGGAATTGCCCCCCAGTCACACTCGATGATGTGATATTGCCTCATGCTGACTCATACAAATATCTGGGAGTGCACCTGGATCGCAGGCTCACTTGGAAAGCCCATATAAGAGCTAAGAGGGATGAACTAGGGATCAGATTCAGAGACCTGATATGGCTTTTGGGACGTCAATCCAAACTCAAATTAGATAACAAATTGTTAGTCTACAAGGCAATCCTAAAACCCATATGGACGTACGGCATCCAACTCTGGGGTTGTGCTTGCAACTCTAGCGTAGACATACTGCAAAGGTTCCAGAATGGAATATTAAAAACCATCTCGAGCGCACCATGGTTCATCACGAATACTGAAATACACAAACTTCTCTGCATACCGACAGTGAAAGAGGAAATAACAAAATATTTCTTGAAATACAAAGGGCGTCTGGTTAACCACCCCAACCAACTAGCTCTAAATCTCCTTCATGAAAAACACAAGCGTCGCCTGAAGCGACACACAGTACTGGACTTGGACAAAAGATTCGTCTAAAATTGGAGAGCTCTCGCCATTGGGCGATTGTCTCTGAACGCCTCCTACATTCATTACCATCTGCTCATAATCTTATGATTGATCGCAGATATTAATTATAAATAAAAAAAAAAAAAATATTTTGGCAACAAACAGTCATTTACAAAATATTATATTTTAGTGTTAGAATTAGGTCCATTTCTTGAGAAAACATATAATGGGCTGTATTATTATTTTTTTAAATTAGGGATCATATAAAATGACCAATAATGTAACACAATGTGAAATAAAATGACCTGCAAAATATTGTTCATTTCACTGTCGTGAAGATCAGGAATTCACTTGATACATAAAGTTTTAGTGACTTCCTGGATCCAATTAGTGTATATCATTTATTAAATACAAAAAAAAATATTCGCAATATTTTAATTAATGATTCTAATAACTTGAAACATTTACTTACTTGAACAAGAGGTTTGTCCGACATCCACATAGCGTAAAATATGCCTTTCCAAACACGAACGAAGTCATCTTCCTTGAACTCTGTAGTAAATACACAAAATGCACCACTTTAAAAAATGAAGGGTAGATTTTGCCCTTAATGGCAGATTTTTGAGTAAATACAGCACTATATTAGTAGTTTATACGTCAAAAAGTAATAATATTCCAAAAACTAGTAATTAAAGTTACTTTTTATGTTATAAATTTGGTTTTTACATATTTTCAACGAAGCTACGACTTTTGAGGTTAGAAATATTAGTTCAAGTTTTTTGAGCGGAAATTACTGTGAATACGTCTAGAACAATGTAAATAACTGAAATACTAACCGTAGCCTTTATTAAAACCTTTTTGGAGCCACTTTTTGAATGTTTTTAGAACACGTTCCCGTGTTTTGTTTTCATTTCCCGATAAAAGTCGAGCGAATTTTATCTCTTGCGCGACAACTGCGACTTGGTCCTTTTTGGTTTTTACTATTTTCTCCTTAAGTTTTTCCTTCTTTTTCTTATCTTTAGCGTTTATCTTCATTTTGGTATTTTGTTACAAATCATAACACCATGTGCGAAGGTTAGCAACAGCGAGAAAACATGGAGAAACATCAAAGTTTAGAATGACAGATGACAGCTTTGCAAACTGACAACTGACAGAATAAAAATTAGGGATGTTATAGATTTTTCATTCGATATCTCGATGTATCGTACTTATTTTATAAGTGATTAGAATATCAAAACTCATATTCGTGGTTACATATTTCCAAAAAAAAATATTCTTATTTGTTTATTCTTAGTTCTTTTTAGTATTCAACTTTTGAGTTATTAAATCTTGATCATTCATATAAAAAAGTTTATAATACTCGTTATTACATGCGTGAGAATTGAATGCAACATTTCACTTTATATTAGAATCCATAGAGTTATGGTACTGGCAGTACATGATTGAATAGATTGACTTGAAGCTGCTCTTTTTCTAGTTAAAATTTATTTAAGCATATCATGAAGGCTCTCACAGGTAACCCCAGGTCGCATGACGGTCTGTCGGAGATAAACAAGAACCAGTTTTTATTATCCCACATGAGCTTCTGTAATGTCATGATACCGATCATCTACATCATCATCTACAGGACTTTTCTTAAACCTCGTTTAAACAGGGACATGTCATAGCGGTCTGGTAACACCGACAACTAGATTCCAAATTAGAATGATACGGAAGAAATAAAACAATATACTATATAACAGGATTTTATTATGTAATTGTCTCTTTTTAGAGTTCATTTAATATATTACAATATTCTTACAATTATAGCTATGTTGGCACTCGACAATTTCTCTAAATAATATGTTGTAATTATTCACAAACTCTCTAATTTTAAGTATTCATATTGTGTGTAAACAAATTAATATTCAACATTTATAATAATACCAATTTCGTTCATCAAAATCGGTCCAGACTTTTGAAATTCAGGCAATTATTATGTACACGAAATTTCATATCTTAAACAATTCCAACATATTACCTTCAAAATAAAACATTTAAATTTCTCCGTTCCGGCTTTAACGCGTATTAGAGAGAGACAACTATACTAAAGCCGAACGAGTGACAAGGACGGAGATACTACGTCGAGTTCACACTAACGCCATCTACATTTGTACAAACTACACGATATATATACAAAGTGAATCTGTAGCTTTGAAACAACTGATTGGGTGAATGACCTTTTGAAATACAACTTAAAATTACTTTTATTTTTGGAAAAATTGAAACTTTTTTCTGACTACAGTGACTTTCATATGATACTAGCTGACCCACGCAACTTCGTCTGCGTTACAAAGGGGTTCAAAAATTTAGGGGTGGACTACCCTTAACATTTAGGGGGATGAAAAATAGATGTTGGCCGATTCTCATAGATACCGGATAAGCACGAAAAATTTCAACAAAATCGGTCAAGCCGTTTCGGAGGAGTTCAAGTTCGAACACCGTGACACGAAAATTTTATATATTAGAAGATGAAAAAAAAGTTTAACCGATTTCAATAAAAGTGGTCCTAAGTTGTATTTCCTCAGGTCATTCACCCCATCAGCTGGTCCAAAGTTACAGATCCACCTGTATAGCAATGGAATGTTAATATTATGTCGCATGGTATACATTCCCTTTTGATAGTAAGCGGTCTTCCAAATACTGTTTATTTACTATGTTTACTAGAGGTGTGCGAATAATTCGAACTCACGAATTATTCGGTCCGAATCGAATACGAATATTCGATTCGAAACTCGAATCGAATTATTCGAAGTTCGACGAATATTCGAAAAGTTTCGAATAATTCGAAAAGTTTCGAATATTCGTCGAATTTCCAATAGTATCGAATTCGAAGATTCGAATTATTCGTTTCGAATTTCGAATCGAATTTTAATATTCGATTCGATTCGAACGATATTCGCACACCCCTAATGTTTACTAAAGGCAAGGTTTTTTGAGGGTAATTTTCAACACACAACTTTCGTTTCAAATTACTTAGTATTTGTGTCGATGAAAGGTGTATAGGTGTGAGTTTATATTGATACAGTATTTATCAAGGTTTTTGTGAATTTTGTCATCAAAATCGGTGCGTTGTTCATTGTATTTAACGCTAAACGTTTTGGTAGATCGCTTATAGCGATAAGGCCGCCTTACGTATTGCTATACAAATTAATATCACTAATATTAAAACTTAAACGCCGTTTTCAAGCAAAATTTAAAATAAGTATTAGAACATATAATTCGATTAATCGATTTGTAATGTTATCGATTTTTTTAAATTTGTTACATCACTACTAGATTGCTTTTTCTATTTCATTTTATTTAAGCAGTGCACACATTTGGGTAGGTATGCCTACATGCAACCATAGACAATTTGCACGCCCAAATTTCGCTCCTTAAAAATTGACTTAAAAATAACAAAATATATAATCTATTAATGTTAAATATATTCTCTTTATTTGGTCCATATTTTCGTTGAAAACGGCGTTTATTTCTACTCACAAATGACGTCACCCCTACTACGCTTGAAACTTACAAGCAAGGCCGAACATAACTGCTAGTACAAGTTGATTTATAATTTTTTGCATCAGGAGAGAACACTACGATTTTTTTTGTTAGCGAGTTGTTTCCTGTGGTTTCAACTCTATAATTTAAAAGCGAATTTTCTTCAATATTAGACAATCGTTTAAAAAGACATAAAATTATCATCAAATCACTAATTTTTCTTAGTTTTTTGTGCATCAAATATTTTTGTAATAATTTTTATAGTATTTACGAATAGATAATATGTCATCCAGAGCCCTAAAGGACAACATAGTATGAACCGTAAATTTGGATCAATTTTCCAATTAAACTTGTACTATTATTATACCGTGTTGAGTGAGAACTTTTTAAATTACTTTTTCCAAAGAACTTTCTCTTAGAATTTGATTTATAAAGGGTGTTATCAAAAACGTAAGTATTATTTTAATCAAATCAATACATTTTAGTGTATTTGTTGAAGACGCAATTTCGTCATCTTTCGTCACAAAGGGAGATCAGAGAGTGTTTGCGATGTGTTTACGACATTGCATTGAAAACCTTCAAAATGATTAGTTTCTCTATGTCATGCATGTATTATACACATAAACCTTCCTCTTGAATCACGACATCTATTACAACCGCATCACAATCCGCGTAGTTTTAAAAATATAATCATACATAGAGACAGACAGCGTGATAAGACTTTGTTTTATACTATGTTGTGATTACACCCAGTATATATCAAAAACACCAATTTTGGACAAGTATACATTTTTTATATACATCGCTGCACGGCACAGTTATATTCGGCCTATATACGCATATACACCTTATATATTTATATATAGCACCGTTAATGTACAATGCGCTAGCAACACGCATCAATAGCGCTCACTACGATTAAACTAATATGGGACAACCCTATTGTGTAGTGGTACAACCCTATTTTTTGGATAGTGGTCCAACTCTATTTTTGACATTAGAGAAAACTTTTGACATTTACAGAAACTTTTTAAAGTTTTATGTTAAGGGTAGTTTGTGTTCTTCTCACTTGACACTGGCGAATCATTTCCGGGGATGGGACCATTAACAAAAGAAGAAGAAAAAGTAGTTTTAAAGTTTTTTTTTAGAATTAAGAGTATGAGTAAAAGTATAGATTAATCAATAGGAATTTTAGAAAAAATAGAAAATTAGATAATCCATGTTTCGTACTAAGATGTGTCGCTAACGTTACATGACACGCGCGCTCGCCAATGACACCAGAAGACCAATTTTGGTAATGTTCATTTGGTGCCATTTTTACACTCTCGTGTATCCCTACTTTATAAATGTGAATGTAAGTTTGTTTGTCACGCGAAAACAACTCAACCGATCGTCATGAAACTTGGTACACATATTCTTAGAGATATTAGAAGTAACTTTTTATTATATAAAAACATTATTTTTTAATGAAAAACTAGTGAACCCGCGCAACTTCGTCTGCGACACATTCAATTAAAGCTAGCCTATGTTCTTTCTCAGAGTCTAAAGATCGTGTCAAATTTCATCAAAATCGGTTTAAGCTGGAAAGCGTAACAGACAGACAGAGTTACTTTCACTTTTATAATATTGTATGAAAATGCTAGCTTATTTAGTTTAAGCTTAAGGGTTGTATCATTTCTACACAATAAAATCATCGTTATATTTATATATTTACATGGTATTGTACTATCTTTTTGATTATTTATATATTTATCACGTTTGGGGGCCGCGCGGGGCGGGGGCCGGGGGCTATGTGCGCGAGAGAGCCGCCGGAGGGGGCTTTGGGGGCAAACGGGGGGCCATTGCTCTGAAAACAATATTACTGAGTCAGTACCTGTATCTTTTTCAAAAAAAATTCACTATTCGTAAATAAAATTTGAAGTGCTTAGTAAAAGTACTAAAACATATAAATTATAGTGTTTAAAATAAACTTTAATTACACCTTATTTATGAACTAAATGTTTTGGTTTATACGAATTTCTTAGCATGCTGTTTGGTCTGAAGAATGCCTGGTAAATATTTTCATAATTCTCTTTAATTATAAAGCTGTGTAGTGTGTGACGTGACAGTACACAGGGTGATTCTTTGATGTTGGTATACATTGAAGGTCATGATAGTCGAACTTTGTTTTTTTACCTAATATTTGTTTTTAATTCCGTACTACAACAAAGTTCTCCCTCATCCTTCTTTAAACATGTACCATCATTCAACAAATCACCCTGTATGTCTGTCTGTGTATACATACGTGTTGTTCTGTCTCCGCTGCAGGATGGTGGACAGCGCGGGGCGGAGCAGGGCGGGCGCGGGGGGCGGCGCGGGCCGGGGGGGCACCGGGGGCGCCTCGCCGGACCATGACGACTATATACATACATATATAGACATACTTTAACTTTGGAAGCCTTTGGACCAGCTGACGTGGGGTGAATGACATGTCAAAATGCAACTTAAAACCAACCGGAACCGGTTGCCTTTTTTTTGGATGTCCTATGGAAGTACGCAGCAATATTCGTACATACAATGTCAGAAAAAAAGTTCAACTGATTCTAAAAATAAGTATTTTTAAGTTTGATTTCAACAAGCCATTCACGCTAAGTCAGCTGATCCAAAATTACAGA
Organism: Trilocha varians; assembly: GCA_030269945.2. Lineage (NCBI taxonomy): Eukaryota > Metazoa > Arthropoda > Insecta > Lepidoptera > Bombycidae > Trilocha > Trilocha varians. The sequence goes on along the minus strand of AP028278.1, from coordinate 11,804,444 downwards.
TCCACCCTGTATCGTGAGCAATTTGTTATTCACCTGTAATTATGACTGCATTAACTACAGCGTATGTCTTGTTGATAGATCATTGGTAAATAAATAACAACTCAAAGCTGTCCACTGCTGCTCGTTAAATATTACAAATTAACTGCCGTTTGTCTTCTCATGTCGCCACGAAAGAAATTGGTTTTACGTGCGGCTATAGACGTTTGACATCAAAACTCTATCCTGTATTGTCTTTGATTTAGTGCGGTCTTCACATACAGGTTTACAGGTACTTCAGATACAGGCTTTGCCCTGTGTGAGGATCATTGGGGACTTGCTCAGACACATCTTCAACTTGAATCCTACGTGTAATAATATAAGTTTTCTCTCAAGTGTGTATTAGGATTTAACTTACAATAAACAACTTTAATGTTTGTTAGGACACCCTGTATACTCACATTGGGCAGGGGCGTGTGGGGTGCGGTGGAGTCTCGTCGTCGTCGCGGGGGCAGGGGAGGGGGGGTCGCACTACATGACGACGCTATACACAGACATCTTATATACAGGGTGTTCCAAAACTATGCAAATGAACGGGAAGTACCTTAAATATTAGAGATTTAAAAGAAATATTATTAAACATCAAAATAAAATAATGTTTCCTTTCAGCAAAACATCCTATCTCTAATATTTAAGGTACTTCCAGTTCATGTCGCATAGTTTTGGACCACCCTGTATAATTAAAAAAACTTGAGAGGTGTCAAGGGACACCTGGATGGAACGAAGTTCCTTTCGATTAATTAGTGAGGGAATTGTAATAAAATTTTATTTTTTTAAGTTATAATAATCTAACTTTAGACTTTACTAAATTAATAATTTAACTTCACTGATCACAGCGCCATCTAGCATTAATCATATAAAACAAAATAAGGAATTGTGTTTGTGCAAAACAAAAGTGTCGTGACAACTTTTTCTAGCCCCCTTTCGATAACACGCGATAAGGAACTTCGTTCCAACAATATATTAACATATTACTGAACTTTACTATCAAATATTTGCACAAATCTAAGATAAAACTTATTTAATTTGTTTTTGGTAATGAAATTATGAGAACACTTACCGGGGTGTGGCGTTAGCGGTGGTGCTGGCGGCGATGGGGTAGGCGGACCGCACGGGAAACTGAATACACCCCTGCACATACATTATATACAGGGTGATGAACGGAACAATAGATGGACGACAGTTAGTTTTGTCATTTACGATGATAAAAAAATAATTGTTTTTTGATAAACTTTCTAAAAGAGATTTAATGGATGGTTTGGATGATTTTTTATTCATAAAAAAGCTAATAATCATCGTTAGTAGCAACGGAACCTTCATTTGATTTTCATAAATATTCAGTAGTTAGCTATGTTTAAAAGTGTAGATTTTATCAATTTCACAATTAGCAATGCAGTATTTTTTTTCTAGATGAACCGATTTCGATGATTATTTTTTTTAACATCACCACGATCACGGACAAAATTTTATCGTCTTTAACTGAACCAGCATCTGGAACACCCTATATAACTGTAAATAGTAAAATATGTGACTGTAAAAGTGTAAATCTTATAACATGCGGGACACCCTGTATAAGTGTAAACGGTATATTATGTGACATCCTGTATATATAATAGTTACCTGTCCGGCGGTACCGGCGGGCTGGTCGGCGGTTGTGGCGCCGGCGATCTCTTCGGAGACAACGCGGGCATTCTACACGAACACACAATAATTTACATACAGGGTGTATGAAGAGCACTCCCGAAAACAAAGTCTGGTGGTAGGACTAGTGATAGCTATGATGATAAGTCAGGACATCGGTCCATTCAGACGAAATTTTTTTTATAAAGCTCAACATTCCAAGTATCACTAGTCCTAACCCAGCCTTCGTTTTCGGGAGTGGTTTTACACCCTGTATAAACGAAAATAAAATACAATAAGCGAAATCGAAGTACGCATGACTAACGATTAGGAAATAATCTTCCATATTATAGGTACAGGTTTACTATTTAACGAGGTTTCAGGCCCCAGGGACGGCGCGACGGGAAAGAGTGCCGAGCGCGTAACGCGTCGCGCCGTCCCTCAAAACCCGTGCTGGGTTCTGGCCTCAGCCGGAGTTCGGACGCTGAGTGTGAGCGGTTGGAGGTTTTAGTGCGGTTCAGCTCTCGTATAACCGGAAGGGTGATTTCCTCCAAAAAAAAATGTTTCAAGCCATTTTTCTAATATCATTTTAAATATTGCGCGAAAACAGCCCGTAGTGTCATGGCGTTTTGACGTCTGTTTACCTAATCGTGACGTCATCATTTTATTTTTATTAAAAATGTTAATGATCTCAAATTTTTAAGTAAAACCAAATCAATGTTGTGATACTTCTTAATACGTAATTTCCTTTAATATCATCAACTATTTCATTTCATAAACTAACTTTAAGGAATAGGATAAAAAATTACTATATACATATTTAATTACAAATCCTCATTACTTCGTCTACGTCATAAAAAGGAAGAGGAAGGAGAGAGAGAGCGCGCAGAATGTACTTATTTACGACATCACATCAAACACCGCTAAAATGATCAGTGTTTCTCTACTATATCATGCATGTATTATACACATGAACCTTGCTCTTGAATCATGAGATCTATTAAAATGTTAATAATTCTGAACTTAATACATTTTCCGACTTTGACCAATTTCCCGAACTTGTTTGTTCCTTTATAACTTTAGTTTGTGTGGACCGATTTGAATGATTCTGGTGTCAGATGAAAGGTGATGGTCGTCATGCGATCCCATTTTTTTTATTGCCATGTAGGCAGACGAGCCAACGGGCCACCTGATCGTAAGTTACCGTTGCTCATGAACCTCTGCAATGTCAGGGGACACTGAGGACCCTCCTCAAACCTCGTCTTAAGAAGTATCAGATCGAACAAGTACTTTTAGGAACGAAGTTCCTTGTCGCGCGTTGTGAAAGGGGGCTAGACGGAAAAAATTCTTACGAAAAGTTGTCACGACACTTTTTTGTTTTAGATGATTATCGCTAGATGGGCCTGTGATCAAAATCTTTTAAAACTCGTTCCGTATCGCTCGTTACGTTAGGAAAAAAAAATAAGATATCTTTTAATCGAAAGGAACTTCGTTCTAATCGGGTGTTCCATGACACCTCTCAAGTTTTTTAGTTAAAAATAGAATTTTTTAACGGACAACATTTCAATAGAAGTCCCTCGTGTTCATTTTAGTAATAAAAATTTGATTTGTTCTTGTTTATACAATAAATTTAATTTCAAAATTTAAAGTACAATATATCTTTTTAAGATTTAAATTATTGTATTTTGAACTTACATTTATGATCTATTTATACTGCACACAACCTCGCCGCCTGCCTGTCGTTATGTAAAAGACAGAAACAGACAGACAGCGTATACAATATATTATATTACACTGATAACATTGATATGGGAATAACTACAACACTAGTTTAGATCGCGATTTCGTTTGGAAATCATCAATTTAACAAACGGTAGTTTTTTTGAGGTCAGAATTTAGTGAGGTGTTATGCGGCACGACTCGTTACGCACTACTGTATTTTACAATTTCGGTTTTCACTAACGTAACTCTTTTCATATAAAAATCTAAATCTTTCCATATATGTGATTTATGTTCGTTCGCCGTTTTTGAACCGATTTTGATGCTTATTTTTTGTTGGATATATGGCATTTGAAAGGTGGTGTAATTACTGTTTTACTAACATACAGTTTTTTGTTATTATATTTTGAATATTTCAACGAACAAACTTTTTGATTAAAATATTATAGTGTTATCGATCACATGTTTTCAAATAACTGCAGTATTATATTACATATATTACTGCGCACATTGTTATATTATTATCTATATATTATGTAAAGATCTGGAATATATAACACTAATATAGAAACATGGTTTTGCTCGAAAACACGCTGTCTGTCTCTATGTATGATTATATCTTTAAAACTACGCAACGGATTGTGATGCGGTTGTAATAGATGTCGTGATTCAAGAGGAAGGTTTATGTGTATGACGGGGTGATAACAAGGGAAACCAACCTATTCACCGTGCGGGTAGTTGGAAGTGGAGACTTGCTATAAATACAGGCGCTGGCCGCTGTTATTATTCATTCGTGTTTGAATTGTCGAGGCGAACGGACCTCTCGGATGTAAAAATAATAAACTGTTAAAACTCGTCATTTTGAAGTTCTAATTCAAAAGTATTGATCATAAAGTGTTCAAGTGGACATTGTGACGTCATTCCTGACAAAACCAAATGAATATAGACTATTTACAACGTCATTACACCTCAACACACTATTTACGACGTTATGTATGATATAGTAGAGATACACTTATTATTTTACCGGTTTTGATGTTGTAATTAAGCACATTTTTTTACGATCCTCCTTTTTGTTACGCAGACGAAGTTGCATGTTCAACTTGTATCTTTATACAGGGTGACTTGTCAATGACGGTATATATTGATGGTCAGTACAATATTATAACCAAAGAACATGGTTAAAAGCCTTAGTAAATGCAACTTAAAAATATCTAAAATTCTTGCAAAACTGTTCTTGTTTCACAGCTGAAGGTTGTGGCAGGTGTGCGCAAGATCACTTGAAGTTGGTAGTTTTCACTTTGTTGCCCGTTTTTGTCGTATCTCGAATTAAATCCATTTTTTTTATATTTTTTATTTTTTTTGATTCCGTATTCATTTCATTAAATGTGTATATATATCTCACCTGTGCAGTGTGTCGTTGTGTTTGTGCGCGGCGAGGGGGGCCGCGGGGGGCGGTCGGTCCGGCGGGGAGGGGGGCAGCTCGCTCGTGCTGCTACACGATGACAACGCTGGAATACATGACATGGGTTGTCATACTTGTTCAATATATATTAAACACATGCAAGTCATATCTGCAACCTACCGATTCCAATAATAAAATCAGTTCAAAGTTGTATCATAAAAGATTGTCGCGACCAATAACGCGCGAGATCCTGAATCGCGGTGTTGACATTTGCAACGTTCGGCGCACGACCGCTGACCGCCCTACACTCTCTCGCGGTCGGAGACCTCCCTGTGGCACACTGATAGTCCACAAGGTCATTCACCCCGCTTCAGCTGGTCCAAAGCTCCACCGAGAAGTAATGGCGACATACAATCCCATTCCTATTGGCTTCCTTTTATTCATAGACTAAACGTTCCTTGGTTATTATTCACACTCGCAAATTATAGTACAGTAAAATTTGAGTGACTGCAGGAAATCTGAACCGATTTTGTTGATTAGTGCCTTACCGTGATGCGTGTCTAGTCGTCGCGGCGGCGCGGGGGGAGGCTCGCTGTGTCGCGGGAGGAGAGGGGGAACCACTTCTTCTTTACTCTGGGGAGAAATATACAATATTTAAAATTTTCCCGAATTTTTAAGGAAAAATTGGTGTTTTTTTTGTACAGAAAATGTCGTTTTGAGTTAACTTACAAAATTAGATAATGTTTTAGCATTAAAAAATTTCCCCATATTTTAGGGAAAATTTTTAATAATTACATAAAACTTTTTAAATACACTACAACACAGTTACCAACCATAAAAAAACAACAAACTAAAATGTTCGGGAAAAAAAAAATCCTCAAAAAACGTCCACTTACCGTCTCCTGCTTCTTAAATCCAATATCGAGGCTATGTCGTGACGTGTAGAACGAATCCGCGTCCACTATGGGATTTCGCGGGGAAAGATTCGGCGGCCTTCGATCCATCGTCGCGGGACTGTGGGGGGGAGTGGGGAGAATCACTTGTGGGAAACTGATGATTTTATGGAAAATATTGACAATTTTAGATGGAAAAATACTAAATTTTGTGGAAAATATTCGCAATATATTATGAAAAGAAAAATATTGATCATTTACTATTGAAAATATGTCGATTTCGAGACCAAAGTTAAAAGAAAACGCAAAATAAAATCAACTAAGGAAAACTCCAGCTAACTCAGTAAAAACGGTCATAGAACATTTAGACTTCTATCAGGAATCGAGTTCAAGGTAGATTCGCAAAAGTGAAAATGATTTAATCATCAACAAAAAATAATGTGATGTGTGACGGGTGAACCGATTTAGATTGCTTTTTCCTGTGTTAATACTCACCGATCGTGTTTCGGCGAATGTCTATCTCTTGGAGAAGGCGGTTCATTATTCCTGTTATTTAAATGGATAATTAAATAAAACTAATTCAAAATTTAACTTTAAAATAATATTTTATTAATAGGCATAACGAAAGATAGTGCGCAGCAAACAGCCCATTGCGTTTGACGTCTTAGGTAAAAAAACGCAAGTGTCATGGCGTAACCAATAGAGAACGACAATTTCATATTGTTTACCTAATCGTGACGTCATCCGATGTGCTTGCCGTTTTTGCTTAATTAAATAATATTCATTATTGATCGACTTCCAAAAAGGAGGAGGTATTCAATTCGTCTGTATTTTGTCTCGATAACTTTAGTTTGGGTGAACCGATTTAAATGATTCTGGTGTTAGATGAAGAGGATGGCTGAAGGTCCAATTGTTTTTTTTTTTTAAAGATCGAACGAGGACTTTTGGGTCTGTGTTTTAAAATGTATTTTTAACGGACAAAATATTTGCCATGCGTTATTGCGTGTATTTCTTTTTTACATGAACCGATTGCGATGATTCTTTTTTTGTTAGAAAGAGAAATATTACCTGTGATTCTTGTTCTTATCGAAGAGCGTTAGTTTCATGTCGAACAAGCTGAGTTGGCTCAACGAGCGCAACTCCGGCTTGGGGCTGCTCGCCTCCGCGCGACTACCTGCCAACATACAGGGTCACTACTTGGGACATTGTGTGACAAGTGTGCTGAGGTCATTTCAATGTATGTAGACATAGACATTCTTTATTTGTGATAAAAGAAAAGAAACATACAAAGATAAAAAAAAAAACTTGGTTAAGGGACACCCGGATGGAAAGAAGGTCCTTTTGATTAATTAGTAAGGGAATTGTAATAAAATTTTATTTTTTGAAGTAGGAAACATATGTTTGGGATTATATTTTATTTAAATGTCTTGAAAAAACTACATCAATGGTAGTCTGTCTCTCTCTCTCTCTCTCTTATTTATAGAAGACGTTTTAAAATATTTTAAACACAGCGCCATCTAAAGATAATCATCTAAAACAAAAAAAAAGTATCGTGACAACTTTTTCGTGAGAATTTCCGTCTCTTCCAACACAAACCAGCTGTGACTCAGCATAATGCTGCACACTGACACACACCAGCAGGACAAATGACAATATCCAGCGCTGGTTGTCGGTCCCAGCTGGCAGTGTGTAGAAGTGTTTTAATGAGTGTGACACAATATGACTGTTGCGGATTCAAACTGTCAAAGATTGATATTTTTAATAGTATAATTTTATTTTGTAATTTTTACATTTTTACACATTTCCATTTTTGGCGGCAATCCTTGTTCTTGTTTTTTCATGGCAACGAAAACACACCCGTTATGCCAAACACAACTAAATAGGCTGTATATAAAATAAACATGCTCCAACAATGACAGTATACGACATCGTGACAGAGATGATCTTTATGTATAGTATGAAACTGGTGCACAAATGTTTGTTTATGTTTTTTGCGTGTTCTTATGTATCTTTGTGTGTCCTTATGTATGTTTATGTGTCTTTATATCTTTGTCTCCTTATGTATCTTTACGTGTCTTTATATCTTTGTGTGTCTGATATGTATACTTACGTATCATTATGTATTTTAGTGTATCTTTATGTATCTTTGTGTATCTTTAAATATCTTTGTATATCCTTATGTATCTTTTAATATCTTTGTGTAGCTTTATGTATCTTTGTGTATCTTTATGTATCTTTATGTATGTATACATACCTCTATGGTCATCATGGTGTATGGGTAGTGACGCGACCGAAGTACTGTCGCCCCATATACCGCTAGTCGGAGATAACTGTGACACACCTGATTAAAAACATTCATATTAATGTAAGAAAAAATGATAACTTTAATGAGAGATAATTTTCGAGAACTTATGAGTTGTCTTTTGTCCGTTTAGTTTATGACAGAAAGGAGGTACTCAATGCGACCTTAGTTTTTTTTTATTGTGTGGACCGATTTGAATGATTCTGATGTCAGATAAAAGGTGATGGTCGCACTTAGGTCCCGTTTATTTTTTTTAAAGATCGAACAAGTACGTTTGGATCTGCGTTTTAAAATGTTATTTTTAAATGGACAAGATCTCAGTGGAAATTTTTATGTCGTAATACAAGCTTACGGTCCATCTGACAGTAAGTGGTTATCGTTGCTTATAAACTGAAATGTCTGAAAATCAGCGTTTGTCTTATGTCACTTTTGTCTATTTTTTTTTCATCAATAAGCTATACTATATCTTTACTTCTATACTAATATTATAAACTTGCAGAGTTTGTTTGTTTGTTTGAACGCGCTAATCTCAGGAACTACTGGTCCGATTTCAAAAATTCTTTCACTGTTGGAAAGTCCATTTATTGAGGAAGGTATACCCTATTGTAAAATAGGCATAGCCTATAGGCTATGTTGTACCCCTCTGTGACGCAGACGAAGTGGCGCGGGTCACCTAGTTAAATATAACTTACTGAGGTTATCGTCGCAAGTAGAGGTGTCGTGATTCCTTCGACTTGCCTTCACTTGTTTGAGAGACAAGTCTGGGTATTTTCTTGGCTGGAAAGATAATAATTTTTTTAGAAAAAAAAAATCGAGATTCTTTTTTGTAATTTAGAACGATCTCGAAAAATCTTTAAAATACGCGTCTTGTAGTATTTATAGTTTGTTGAATGAAGTATTGGAACGAAGTTCCTTATCGCGCGTTGTATCGGGGGCTAGACGGAAAAAATCTTACGAAAAGTTGTCACGACACTTTTTTGTTTTAGATGATTATCGCTAGATGGCGCTGTGATTAAAATATTTTAAAACACGTTCCTTATGGCGCGTCATGAAAGGAAATAATTTTTATGAGATACGTTTTAATCGAAAGGAACTTCGTTCTATCCGGGTGTCACGTGACCTCTCAAGTTTTTTTTAAATAACCTTTTTTTAGTGTAATATTTCGAGATTGTCGTAATTTTGAATAACTTGTATAATAATACTCACAAATTTAGGCATCTGTTTGACGGGCGGCCTCGGCTCTATTTCTAGACTTTTATTATACAAATAATTTGTTATTTCTATATCATCTTTGCCTGGAAATGGATCTAGATTTTCGAGAAACGCCTAAAAAAATAATAAAAAGATTAAATATTACTTGTTAAAATTGGTTTTATGACGAAAAACGGGTTGTTAATAGATCTTGACTGAACCGATTTAGATAATTTTTATGTATTAATCAGGATTAGTAAGCTATCTCGTACTTCTTAAAAAGTATAAAAATGAATTTATTACAACTTAAACTATTTTTTTTTGTACTTATTATATTATACTTAATCGTTGTGATATGAGTAGTAAGTATAACTCTGGTAATATTGTTAGTAGTAAGAGTAGTAAAGTAGTATACTATCCCTGATGTAGTATTATTAATAGTACATTATATTAGTATTGTAGAATTAGTCCTAGGAATATTATGGGTAGTATCAGTATGGATATTATAGTAGTAAAGTAGTAATGATATACTAACCCTATTTTTATATTCGACAGTAAGACAGTAAGGTTGATTCTGATATTGTTGTATTTCTTATAAACTAAGGTAGATAAGTAGTAAGATTAGTAAGGTAGTATAAACCCGGTAGTATTGTTAGTATCATTACGGGTAGATAATAGTATACTGAGTTTAGTAATATATGATAGTATGGGTTGTACGAGTAGTAGAATATTTCTAGTAGTAAATAGTAGTAGTAGTATACTAACCCTAGTTTTATAGTCCACAGTGAGACAGTAAGGTTGATTCTGATATTGTTGTATTTCTCCGGTTATTTCAGCGACTTTTCTTCGTTTTGAGAAATTAATTAATTCAGAATTCGGTAGGCAGTCTGAAATATGTAAAATTTAAGATCAGTCAAGCATCAGTCTTGCTTCAGTCAAGCGTCAGTCTTACATCAGTCAAGCGTCAAATTTGCTTCGAAGAACAACCAGATGTTACCAGTATTATAAATGCGTCAATATCACATCAGTCAAGCGTCAAATTTGCTTCAATGAACTACCCTGATGTTACCAGTACTATAACTGCGTCAATGTCACATCAATCAAACGTCAGTATTGCATCAGTCAAGCGCCAAATCTGCTTTAATCGATTACCTAATGTTACCAGAACTATAAATGTATCAATATCACATTAGTCAAGCGTCAGTATTGCATCAATATCAGATCAGTTTTACGTCAGTCAAGTGTCAGTTTTGCATCAGTCAAACATCAGTATTGCATCAGTCAAGCGTCAAAATTGCTTCAATCGATTACCTAATATTACCAGTACTATAAAAGCGTCAATATCACATCAGTCTCGCGTCAGTCTCGACGTACCCAAGTTCCCCTCCTCGATGTGCAGTATGTTGGTGAGGTACATCCCGAAGAATGGTACACAGGGCGGGTTGATGCTGCGCAGTCTCTCCTGGTACCGCCGGAAGTGGTCACAGTTCAACTCGCGGAACTCGTCCAGGTACTTCTGGAGGCGCGGCGATATTAACTGCGAAAACGGTTTTATTTATTTTCGTTGTAAAATTAAAAATCCTCAATTAAAACCCCTTCCCCCTACAAAATACCCACCTAAAATCCCTTCCCCCTACAAAATACCCACCTAAAATCCCTTCCCCCTACAAAATACGCACCTAATCCCCCGTCAACTACAAAAATTCCCCCAATATATCTCTTCCCCAGTAACATTTAAATTCCTGCCCCTTCAAAATCCCATCTACAGGATCCCCCATACAAACCCCACCTACCTGCCAGGTCCCCCTCAGCCTGTGCACGGAGGCGCTCCCGGCCGCGGCCACCACAGCCAGAACCCCGTTGAAGTTATTAAGATGATGGAGAGCAACCCCCACTTCTAATATCCTGCAGACGACTGCCACTCTCTCTTCTAAGTTCTCGCTTTCCACTATCCACTTCTCCATCCAGCGAGTGAACTGGAATTATGGTTTCTTACAAGCTTTTAAGATCCTGGATATCATGTAGCAGTAGAGTGCTAGCTAATACAAGTAAAACGAGACAACGATGAGTCTATCTTGTTTAGTACAAGAGTTCCTATGACCACCGAACCCATCATCAGATCAGCGCCATTTTGTCATATTATTGCATTGTCACGCGATATACATCTGCGTGCAAAATGTCAGCTCAATCGGAAACCGGGAAGATTGTCAAATTTATCTTGCAACCGACTTCCATTTTTCAACAATAACACAAAAACTACCAGTCAGATCTAAATTTATATGAGATAATGTCCCAGTTGTCGACTTTTTAACAAAAAACGAATCATCGAAATCGGTTAAATACATACAAAAGAAATACATTCACAAGTGATGACATCTTGTTCGCATTTAAAAACACAACACATACAAAAGTACTTATTCTGACGACCATGAACTTTCATCTGACACCAGAATCATTCAAATCGGTTCACGCTAACCAACCAATAACTAAAAAATCTAAAAAATAATAACTTACATTAGTTGTATGTTTGATAATCTTCAATAGATTTGGACTAGTCTTTTCTTTGTCTTTCTTCGTCCAAACGGCGCCGACCAATTCGGATGGTTTAACCTTCAAATAAAATAAAAAAATATATTTAAATGTATTTTGGTGTAGCTTTATGTTGCTTGCATGTATGTTTGTGTAGCTTTGTGTTGTTTGCATGTATGTTTGTGTAGCTTGGAAAGTAAATTAAAGTATTTTTTTTGTTTATGTGTCATTTTCATTTGCAATTGTGACCTTGGTATCGTTAGATTTATGTATGATGGAGTAGTTTTGTGTGTCTAGAGTTGAGATGTGTTTCTTTATGTAGTTTAGTGTAGCTTTGTATGTCTTAGTGTATCTTGAACTTATTGTTGTTTTCGCGTTGTGTTGCTTCGTGTATCAGTGCGTGTCTTGTTGTAGCTTTGTGTCTTGGCCTAAACTGTTTCTAGAGTCGTAAAACTTTGTGTATCACATAGCTGTCTATAGAAATGGAAGTAGTGACTTATGACTTGTGTATGTTGGAGCAATTTATGTGTGTCTTAGTCTGGAGTTGGGTGTCCTGGTGTAGCTTTGTGTATCTCCATGTACCTCACCTGTCTGTACAGATGGAAGTGTAACAGCGTGATCTGCCTGGCTAGTTCTACCGGATGCAGTGTGAGTGGATGCCAGTCGTGTCGGTCGGGGTCGGCGGGGTGGCGGAGTGCGGGGGGAGGGGCGTGGTCGAACACGTGCGCCACCTCGCCGTCAGACTCGCCACACTGACTCTGTATGCACTGGGGAATGTATACAGGGTAACGTTATACAGGGTGTATACAGAGCACTTCCGAAAACGAAGACTGGTGGTAGTACTAGTGATACCTGTGATGATAAGTCAGATATTAATATTCGATACGAATAATATCGAATAATTAAATTCTTTGAATGCTTGTTATCTTTCGAAACTTTTAATTTCTTCGTATTTTCCGTTGACATATACAATTTTTTTTTATTAGGTGACGATTTTTTTTTTGTTACATTTTAAATGAATATTGAATTTTTGTAAATTTTACCTTATTTTATTTACTTTATTATGGACTTTATTTTACAGATAATTACCTTTCTCTGCAATGTTTTGAGGACACTTTGCACCCATTTCCTCATTGGTTTTCCGTCTACTGATTCGAGAAAATCCCTCAGTTCATCCAACAGTTCGGGATCACGTTCGAAGTCGTAGAAATGTTGGTCTACCCAGTGCCGTATTACGTTTATTACCCTGGATAGAGATTTATGTATTAACACAATATTATTGACAATATTTTACTAACACGCAATATGTTTGACGTTTTCGGTCAAAATTTAATATGATACAAGAAAGACATGTCCGCTAAGTTTCTAGCCAGTTCTTGTCAGGAGTGTTTCGTTTTTCCGAACTGGTGGCCTTTTGACATTAACAAGCATAATTATATTAACGTTGAGAATAAATAGTTTAATTTCAGCAGACATGACGACAGTATCAAATACTCGAAGAATAAATGATGTTGTGCCATGACACTCACTTTCCGATATTGTCAATAATATTGCGCAATTGCAGGGTCGCCCGTATATTAATTTGCTTATACAGTACATAATGCATACACACATAGAAACAGACAAACAAAAGAATCTCTCTCATACACTCTCTTCTCTCTCTTTCACACACACACACAGAGACAAACAAACAATCTCTTTCACACACACAGAGACAAACAAACAATCTCTCTCATACAACAAGCAAAAAATTTATTCACTTTTCTAAAAAATGGTTCTTTGATGCATAAAGGTTTGCCTACTCTCTCTCTTCTCTCTCTCCCTCTCTCTCTCCTCTCTCTCTCTTTCTCCCTCTCTTCTCTCTCTCTCCCTCACTCTTCTCTCTCTCACGCTATACTCTCCTACTAACCTGAACTTGACCGGCTGCTGAAACTCCTTCCTATATCTCTTCCAGTCTTCTCTGACGGTGTTCTTACTCAATTTCTCGGCGTCGCTGCTTGCCACGCTTTCTATACTTTCAGCTGTATATATTATTTATTTATTTAATTATTTTTCTAAGGAAACTCGTATAAAAGATGGCGGTTAATTTTAGACCGGAAACTGCACTTATGAAAACCGGGGGAATCCGATAGGAATCCGTTTGTACGGAGCCTTCGTCATTGGTAATAATTAAACTTTTCTATTATTACTACTATTATAACTTTTCATCTGAAACAAGAATCATCCGAATCGGTCCACCTAAACAAAAGTTATACGAAGTTAAACATACAGATATTTTGAAAAGCTGAAATTCGATTAATTCAAAAATTATTATTTGAAGTCGTAAACAAAACAATATACGAAAAATCTTTGAATGATATTTAATATCAAAACGATGTTTCGTTTCAGCAAAACATCCTATCTCTAATATTTAAGGTACTTCTCGTTTATGTAGTAACATGACATGGACACCCTGTATATTCAGAATTGGTTTAAATCACAATTTGAAAGACTTTTCCTAAAACTTTATGTGCTTCAATAGTTAGCATGATAATCTGGTGACATACATTATTTTATTAGATAAAGTTAGTAGCTAGTAAGTTTTATTTTTTAGTCTGTATTTTTGCATGTTCACTCGAAACAAATAATAAAAAAAATTGGTTGCCTGTAAAGTCGGTATACGGGTGAAAGTTTTATGTGACAACGACTCGGGCATGGTTAGCCCGCCTAAGAGCGAGAGAGACAGACATAAAAGTGACGCGGCACGCGTGCCTCTCACTCGCTCTCATTGTGAGCGCATAACGTGAGCGGAGCGTAACGCAGTTTCTTGAAGTGTCACCCGGCAAACCAATTTATAAGACGTTGTCACGTCAAAAATAAATGTTCACTTCATTTCAAAATTCCGAATTCCACCCTGTATATTACTTAATCCTCCTTTTGGGGGTCAATCAAATTGATCCTCCTTTTAGGGCCCATTCAAAAAGTTTGAGAAACACTGATCAATCCATTTATTTATACATTACCTATTATTTTTTTTTCTTTTTTATACATTACCTATATCTAGATCCAACAACGTAGCGCTTGGACTAACATCTTTTTTAATCCTAGTCCGGGGAGCTTGCGTGATAAATATTGACAATATTATTGATAGAAAATATGTGTAAAATATTGTAAGTGTAAATGAGAAGATATATTTAAAAAAAAAATAATCATATCAAAATATTATTTACGAAATTTCATAAACTCATCATATTGTTTTATTATATTTAGGTAGTGATTTTTTGTACATTAACGTCACTATATATTTATCTGATACGACAAAATCTCAATTTTTATTTTAAATTACACTTTTTACAATACCAAGTTTATAAAGCTTGTTTTTGTATATAAAATAAGATTAACTAATACATGAAATATATTAAATACATGTGTATTTTTTTTTATTTTGTTTATATTTATTATTAATTGTCATATAGGCAAACGAGCCAACGGGCCACCTGATCGTAAGTGGTTACCGTCGCTCATGAACCTCTGCAATGTCAGGAGACACTGAGGGAAATAATGAAATATAACTAAATAGTGTTATTAAAATTAAATTAAATCCTAAAGTAGTGTTAATCAAAACAAATAAAACTTACCAGGAGGAGGCTTGTCATAAACTTCCGAAGGCTCCGGTATCCGAAACCTCTCGATCAACAAACCTAACAATTCTTTCGGTTCACAAAACGACCTATACGTCGTCAAAAATGTCCTCACTAAAGCCAAATCTGCATAAACATGGTAAGTCAGTCGTTCTACAAGTTTTAGTAACGTGGCCCCCTTTACGAGGGGGACGAGAGCGGGGCGACGGATGGGGGGCTGTTCTAAGAGGATGTTGTTGGGGGCGTCGGGGACCGCGAAACGGTACAGTCTTTCTGGGGGCAAGCGGAGGGGGTGGCGGCGCTCTAGTTCCGAGAGGATGCTGAAATGTAAACAATATATATTTTTAGAAGTAAATAGTCGCTTTTAATAATAGTGTTAACTAAGATAAAGTAAACGCGCCGCCACGCGACGGGAAAGAGTGCCGATGGCGTAACGCGTCGCGTCGTCCCTCGTAACCCCGTGCTGGGTTCTGGCCTCAGCCGGGGTACGGACGCTGAGTGTGAGCGGTTGGAGGTTTTAGTGCGGTTCAACTCCCACATACGGTGGTAATACGGTGATTTCCTACAACTAAAAAAAAAAAGATTAATGAAACTAGATTAAACACGTCGAGTCTATCTTATTTAGTACAAGTTATTATTTTCGTGTCTGCTACCTGACAAAAAAGAATCATCAAAATCGGTTTCGAACACGTAAAAACGCAAAGCAAATCGTGAAATCTTGTCCGTTCAAAATATACATTTTGAAATCCACAGATCCAAAAGTACTTGTACAATCTTTGAAATATTAAATGGGACCCCGCGACTTTTCATCTGAATCATCCGAATCGGTTCACTCAACTAAAATAAGAAAATAGTAAATGTATCGAAATGCGTTTCTATCTATTAAATATTTGGACTTGGTCGACGAGGTGACCGACATGTGGCGTGTTGAATCGACCATCATTGTTCCGATCGTTGTATCTGTGCACGGTCTAATAGCGACAAGCTTCGACCGTCATCTAGGGAAGCTTTGGCTCCTTTCGTTATAAA
Organism: Trilocha varians; assembly: GCA_030269945.2. Lineage (NCBI taxonomy): Eukaryota > Metazoa > Arthropoda > Insecta > Lepidoptera > Bombycidae > Trilocha > Trilocha varians. The sequence continues at coordinate 11,788,100 of AP028278.1, read as the reverse complement.
ATAAATACACTATTTTGACATTCACTTCCGCTTGTATCAATAACGCCACCCCACATGGGGCGGCACGACGGGAAAGAGTGCCGAGAGCGTAACGCGTCGCGCTGTCCCTTAAAACCCCGTGCTGGGTTCTGGCCTCAGCCGGGCGGAGGACGCTGGGTGTGAGCGGTTGGAAGTTTTAGTGCGGTTCAACTCCCACAAACCCAGAAACGGTGATTTCCTTAAAGTAAAAAAAAACCTTTCCCCAGATATAACTCCTATAACTCCCCAACTCACCTCTCCAGAAACCTGTCGAGCATAGGCTTAGTGTTCAGCATGACGAGGTCACACATCCAGTTCCTCTTGTCGGCCGCCGTGGCGCACGCCAGCACCACCGGACCCCCCACGCGGGGGGCCAGCTCCAGGAGGTGGCGGGCCTCTGGGAGGAGGGCACAGTTATTGAAGGCACATGTTGATAAATAACATTGATTCGTCTTATCTTCTAGATAAGTTGTATTTGAAGTGTCCGCGGATATCTTCACGTTAGTAACAACTCAACATTTGTAACCCCGAGATTCCGAACTAATTATGGTTCAAATGTGTTTATTAGAAGAGTTAGCGACATGTACGATGCGAGGTTCACTGATGTCGACAGTTTTTGGTTGACTCCAACCAATTTTAAGAGAGCCTTGATACAATATTTCAACAGGATCTGATAGTTTTATAGTATGTTTAATTTATTTTTTAATTGTGAATTGTAATTATTTGTTTGTTCCTATACTTTTTTTTGGGCCGATATTTATTTCGATACCTCCCACGTAAGTTGCTGTATCTCCAAAACTGAAAATTTACAATAGTGTTTCAAAGATTCAAAGTGAACCAAAATCTACATTTATTATGACATCTTTTCGAAATTCTTTGAGTTATATTACATTTAAATACGAAATTTACAAAACACACTTACCGTCAGTATCGGGTCTGTCCACAATCTCCAGTTTCCTTATATGAAGTTTTTCTTTCAATTTCAATTGTTGAACCCCTCCCGTGCCACTTGCATTACCTACACTGTTCACTGTCACCTGGACGGTAAGTGATCACCGTTAGGTATATAAACGAGCATTCAAAGTATTTAATTAAGGGGTGTACACGGGAAAGAGTGCCGTAGCGCGTAACGCGTCACGCCGTCCCTCATAACCCCGTGTGGGTTCTGGCCTCAGCCGGGGTTCGAACACTGTGTGAGCAGTTGGAGGTTTTAGTGCGGTTCAAATCCCACATACCGAGATCCGGTGATTTCTTCCAACTAAAGGGGTGTAAAAACTTTGAAATCTTAGAAGTATTAAGAATGTTAAGAAATTATATTTATTAGAGTACCGATTTTGGTGATCGATATTTCGTTTTAACTATTATAGTAGAAGCATTGAGTGATATAGTATTTTTAAAATGATTTTTATTATAAAACTACCTATTAAAATAATGACAATACTTATATCAAAAACTATGCCAAAAAAATTTTATTGTTTGCTAAATCGACTATCGAAATATTGACAATATTATTGAACAACTAGCTGACCCGCGCAACTTCGTTTGCGTTACAAAGGGGTTCAAACAGTACTCGCAATGCCGTCGCGTTGTTATTTGCGCGGCCGCATATTCATTGCGTCTTATACTCGTGATAACTTCTAAACGAAAATTTAGATTGGAATAAAACAAAAAGTAATTTACTTCTACATTAATACTCTTGATAACGTAATACTTAATTTGGATAAGGGTTAATATAACGATACTCATGTAACGTTAAATTAATTTTTCGGACATTTTTTTTTTTTTATACATAAAAGCGGTTATTGTGGCTAAACTATGATAGTTAGGTATATGCTCTCGCGGACTTTTTTATAGGTCTTACTAACACCTAAAAACCCGTAGTACATAATTTTGTTCTATTGTCAATAGTTTTTGCAGCGTACGTATAAATAGGTTTTTAATATTACACCTTGTCTTACAAATTCGATATTTTCATACGGATCCCTATTTTTTTTCAAAATAAAATATAGCCTATAACCTTTTTCGATAAATGGACATTCCAACAGTGAAAGAATTTTTGAAATCGGACCGGTAGTTTCTGAGATTAGCGCGTTCAAACAAACAAACAAACAAACTCTTCAGCTTTATAATATTAGTATAGATTACGGTTATCCACACTTTTTTAATACTAGATGACCCTCGCAACTTCGTCTGCGTCATAAAGGGGTTCAAACAGTACTCGCAATGCCGTCGAGTTATTAATTATTTTCGCGGCCCGCAGTGCCCTACATATTCATTGCGTTTTATACTCGTAATAACTTCTAAACGAATAGTCCGATTGGAATAAAACAAAAAGTAATTTAATTCTACATTAATACTCTTGATAACAAAATACTTAATTTGGATAAGGGTCAATATAACGATACTCATTTAACGTTAAATTCAATCTCGGAACGAAATATTAAATTTTAAAAACATAAAAGTGGTTATTGTGACTAAACTATGATAGTTAGATATATGCTGTCGCGGACTTTTTTGTTTGTCTCCAAAAGACCTAAAAACCCGTAGTACATCATTTTGTTCTATTGTCAATAGTTTTTGCAGCGTACGCATAAATAGGTTTTCGATTTTTCACCTTTTGTTACATATTCGATATTTTCATGCGGATCCCTATTTTTTTTGAATATAAAATATAGCCTATAACCTTCCTCGATAAATGGACTTTCCAACAGTGAAAGAATTTTTGAAATCGGACCAGTAGATCCTGAGATTAGCGCGTTCAAACAAACAAACAAACAAACAAACAAACAAACTCTTCAGCTTTATAATATTAGTATAGATATAATATACTTACGAGACTCGTGACCGGTTTGCACAACAATAACAGTCCGTCGAACAGATAAGCTCTTCTTTCCGCAACTTTCTTACCGGGACCTATCTTAGACAACGTGTCCTCTGGAATATTAGTTAGATATATTGTATCTATATAAAAAAACGAGTTTTTGTGTTACGTGGCGAAGTGTATGAAGAATGAGATTCCTACCGAGCTCCTTTGAGAAAATGGTCGCTACAATTTTAAGTAAGTAATATTATAAAGAATTAACATGTTTTTTAAGTATTCGAATTTCGCGCAAAAATATACGAATATTTTATGTATGTCTTAGTACATTCACAGCGTGAGTTGTAGGAGATTTAAGTGCGGTTCAACTTCCACATACTCCGGGCGGGTGAAAGTCCGGGTATTTCCTCCCGTCACAATAAAAGGCAAAAATCTTTAAAAGGACCCCAAACTTGATGGGTCTACGAGCTTCCGTTCTTAAGATAATTTAAGGGGGATGGGGGGATGGGACACCCTACATATGGGTGTATGTGTGTGTTTGTATGTGTATACAGGGTGGATCTGTAACTTTGGACAATCTGACGTGGGCTTAATAACCTGTCGAGATAAAACTTAGAACCACTTTTATTTTAGGAATTGGTTAAAAAAAAATTCATCATAGTATGGAAGTCCGCAACGATAGTCGTACGTTTTCCATACAATGTCAGAACAAAAAAGTTTAACCGATCCAAAATATAAAAATAGTGCTATGTTGTATTTCGACAGGTCATTCACCCCACGTCAGATTGTTACAGATCCACCCTGTATAATAGGTTACCTCTAATGAACTCGTTGCAGCACTGTCCTATGTCTCTGTTGTCCCAGTTATCGACAACTCGAGCGAGTTCATTACACTTCTCAATGGCGTTCTGTCGCCGAGCCCTACTCGCCATGCGAAGGGTTACATCCCTACAATTAACATCAATAGATAAATAATGACACTCGATAATAATAATGATAATAATGTCTGAACTTATATATTTTAGTCAGGGTGTGCAGAAATGAAGATTTGAGTTAGTTGATACACAGACGAGCGACTTCTATACATACTTATACTTTACAATATTGTTACGAGAATGTTCTAGAAACATGCAGAAAAGTGTGTGAGTGAGACTCAGGTATATAGTGGTGTCTCTTTCACGCCCTTCAAGACTAGTTGAGAAGCTTCTAGAACAGTATTCGAGACTGTTCGAGAAGGTTCGAGGCTATTCGAGAAGTTTCTAGAACAACTTTCCAGACTCATCGAGAACTTTCTAGAACATTGTTAGACGCTCCATTCGGGACTATTCCAGAAGATTCTAGAACAACGTGCGAGTGAGATAGAGATATATACTTCTATCTCTGTCACTCCATTCGAGACGCATTGCGAACAATCTAGAATTCGGCGAGTTTGGAGCGACGGCAGTTCCACTCGGAATATGAAAGTGAACACATCGAAGCGAACAAGTGAAGCAAGTGCGAAAAGTGTTTGTGAAGTGTTAGTTTCAGTGTTTCAAGTTGTGAATTAAATAAATTTGAGTCTTCCTAAGGATAAAACCGTGTTTAATTACTTTCCCGAACCTCAGCTCGTAACAATATTATACCTACACATATTATACTAATGATGTATGATACACTTACATTTTAGGTCCATTTCCGAGAGCTTTGTCGAGTAATTTCTTGATTGGATCTAAATTGCATTGTACCTGAAATATTAAAAATACATCGCAACAGGTTGCACTTCATCTGCGTCACTTTCAGTTAAAAGGTAGCCTATGTTCTCTCTCAGGGTCTAAAGATTGTCTGTACCAAATTTCATCAAAATCGGTTGAGAGGTTTAAGCGGGAAAGTGTAACAGACAAAGTTACTTTCGCATTAATAATATTAGTAGGGATAAAATATATTAGACTAATTAATTGTGTGACTTACCGTATAAGACTTCACACATACAAAATTATTGTCAAATTGTAGATTAAAAATATAGTTGCCTAACGCAGCTTCGTCTGCGTCACAAACGCAAACAATATATCCTATAGCCTTCCTCGATAAATGAACTTTCCGAAACTGAAAGAATTTGTTGGTAGGGTAATGTACCTGTTTGAAGCTCTCTCTGTCGTCGTTGGTGGGCGCGGCGTGCAGCAAGGCGAGTACATACTGGTGGTAGAGGAACACGTGACCGACGGGCCCGAGTAGTAGTCGCGGCAGGTAGTACTTTGTGGCGAGAAGGAACCCTTGCCCGGCCGTTTTCAGGCCTTCTGATAACTGAAAGTAGGGATTGGATGTTACTTTATAAGTGGAAGGGGTAGTGGCGTGCAGTTTGAACAGGCTAATAAGCATTGTATACCTAAAAGTTTATAAAAAATTGGCTCATAGGCAGACAAGCTAACGAGCCACCTGATCGTAAACGGTGTCGAAAGCATGAACCTCTGCATCGTCAGAGGCCAATGCTTCGCTACCTGCGACCTACCCATAAGGACTCTCATCAAGCCTCGCTTGAAGGACTAGTCGTAGCGAAAACGTTAACATAGATCAAAATTCACTTTTTGACCAACTTCCAAAAAGGAGGAGGTACTCAATTCATCTATATTTGTTCCTCGATACCTCGTGTTTGGGTGGACCGATTTGAATGATTTTGGTGTCAGATGAAAGTTGATGGCTGAACTTAGGACCCATTGTTTTTTTTTAAAGATCGAATAAGTATTTTTGGATCTGTGTTTCACGATGTTGTGCGTTTTTGCGTGTATTTCTTTTTTATATGAACCGATTTCGATGATTATCTCATATGAATTTTATCTAACTGGTAGTTTTTGTGCTATGCTTGAGAAATGGAAGTCGGTCGTTTTCATTTTTATAAAAAATATATTATGTATACAGGGTGTATCTGTAACTTTGTGTCAGCTGTAGTGGGGTGAATGACCTGTCGCAATACAACTTAGAACCACTTGTATTTGAGTTGACAGTTGTGACGTAGTTGAGTTAGTTACATGAGTCCCTTATTTGTATTGTAAAACTTTATTTCTGCACTCACTATAGGGTCATCGACTATATTCTGTAAAGCTTCTCTAGATTCCTTCCTGGTGACTATATTGGCGTACCGAACATACGCACGAAATTCTTCCACTTCCGCTAATTCTGAAATATAATATATTTAATTATTCATTTACTAGATCTTCGTCTGCGTCACAGAGATATAGTATAGCCTTCGATAAAGGGACTGTCCCACACTGAAACAATTTTTCAATCAGACCTGGTGGTTCCTGAGATAACCGCGCTCAAACTCTGCAATAACTCTGCAGCTTCATAATATCTTAATATCTATAATTCTACAAACCTTCAAAACAGCTTCCAATGTACGGTGATGGGGAATCTTCAGACATCTCCATTGCGTCTTCCAAGTTCCCCAGTAGAGTTACTGTCAACTCATATATGTCTACTATATTACCGAATATTAGGGATAGCGTCTGAAAATATATAACATATATTATTAAGAATATCAAGCGAAAAGATTCAGTAACCCGGAGCCGACCCATACATACAGGGTGGATCTGTAACTTTGGACAAACTGACGTGAGGTGAATGACCTGTCGAAATACAACTTAGCACCATTTTTATTTTTAGCTTTTATTTCTGATATTGTATGGAAAACGTACGACTATCGTTGCGGACTTCCATACTATGATGATTTTTTTATCCAATTCCTAAAATACAAGTGGTTCTAAGTTTTATTTCGACAGGTCATTCACCCCACGTCAGATTGTCCACAGTTACAGATCCACCCTGTATATTATAAAATAGCTAATTTCAATTTGGTCAGTAATTTCCTTTTTATCCGAAATCTTGTGAAAATGTTAAATTTTAAAAATTAACATATTTATTTAACCAATATTATAACCTTATAGTTCAAAAATGTGAGCCGTCACGGGACGCCTGGCACGTGTGAAAAATCGACATTATTTTGACAAAAAAAATACGAATTTATTTGAACGTGAAAATATGCTCGTAAAATAATTCAAATTAACTGCCGTTTGTCTTTCTATCTACAGATTTTTCGGCTATAGATTTTGCATATAAAAACCGAGAAGAATATTTTTAATGCAAAAATTCTGCTTCACTCAAACACCTGTAAAAATGAACAAAACCGGCTAAAACTCACCCTAGTATCGCCATCGACAATCTTATCCAGCTCCTCTTTAAAAACTCTTATAATAAGATGCAGATCTCTCAGAAAATGTTTCTCATCCGTCATCAGGTCTCTTACTAACTCAGCGTAAGAGAGAGAGCCTCTCCTGCCTCGTCGGTCAGAGTTGGTCGCTTCGACTACTGTCATCTCTGTTTCTTGGTAAAACATGTCCATTAGTACCTTTAAATAAACGTTTTTATATAAATGAAAAGAAAGAAAGAAAAAAACTTGAGAGGTGTCATGGGACACCCGAATAGAACGAAGTTCCTTTAGATTAAAACATATCTTATATTTTTTTTCCTAACGCAACGCGCGATAAAGAACGTGTTTTAAAAGATTTTGATCACAGCGCCATCTAGCAATAATCATCTAGAACAAAAAAAGTGTCGTGACAACTTTTCGTAAGAATTTTTTTTGCGCTCGTTTTACTTGTATTAGCTAGCACTCTACTGCTACATGATATCCAGGATCTTAAAAGCTTGTATTTAAAATAAATTAGTTATTACCTTATCAGCACACATCGCAGTTTTAATATCTTGACACGTTATAGTATCGTAGCCAGATTTCTGCGACATTTTCTTAACGAAATTTCCCGCCAATTTTAATATATCGACGCTGACGTATTCCAAAATGGCAGTCATGAAAACCGACACTGACACGTCGATTTTATATTGAAACACTTCCTGAAATTAAAATAAATGTTCTATTACAAAAATTAAAAAGATCGACTTCCATTTTACAAGTTCGAGTGGAATCTTACAAGCTAAATTACTTCCCTGTTTCCGATAGAGCTGCCATTTTGCACGCAGATGTATATCGCGTGACAATACAATAATATGACAAAATGGCGCTGATCTGATGATGGATTCGGTGGTCATAGGAACTACAGTACTAACACCAATCTTCGTTTTCTGGGGTGCTCTTTTTACACCCTGTACATGTCAAACTTGCAGTACCTAGCTAACTTGTCTCGGGCCCCGCAACGAATTTAATCATCAGCAACGGATTCTTACCACGATATTTAATTAATTGAGTTGTCTCGATATTTCAACGTTGTTGTTGCAAACGTCATGATCACGAGAAGACTGGATACTGCGGGTCGATTTACGAGCAAACAAGTCTGTCTTACCTTATACACTTATTTAGACACTCGCAATTTTCTATAATACCTGTTCAGTGGTACTACTAACGAATGATTCTTTCGCTTCACCTTATCCCATTTAGATGGGGTCGGCGCAATATGTCCTCTCTCCACTCCTTTCTATCATTACATACATCATCAGTCACACCACAAACCATCATATCATCTTTCACAGTCAGACCATCTTTTCTTCGGCCTTCCCCTTCTCTTACATCCATCCACTTAAATAAATCCTACCTTATGCAGCATATTGTGCAATCTGTCATGAGGTAACAGAGGTCGTCTGCGCTTGTTTGTAGCAGCATCGCGGGCATCAGCCGGCGCCCATTTATCCAGGGGCGTTGGGAATGTACGGGCGACGCGATCCTCCACATCCTGGGTAGACCAGGGCATAAAGTATTAATAATAAACACTAAACCTAAGTTGTTATTTATCCACTTACAAAAAGGGAATGTAATTTTTAATTCAAGTACAGTAATATTTATGTTAAGAGGAATATATCTTCAGTTCAGTTTTGACAAAAATTTAATCTGATTAACGATTAAAAATTACGATTAAAATCGTAATCGACATTACCACGATTAAAATTAATTAATCGTGATAGTTTTATTTCGTTGTATAGTTATTAAATTTTTTTTACAAATTGCTGGAAACATTTTTTAAATATTGTGTAATTAATAAATAAAAACTTGAGAGGTGTCTTGGGACACCCGAATAGAACGAAGTTCCTTTCGATTAAAAGATATCTTATATATTTTTTTTCCTAACGTAACGCGCGATAAGGAACGTGTTTTAAAAGATTTTGATCACAGAGCCATCTAGCGATAATCATCTAAAACAAAAAAAGTGTCAACAAAGTGAAAAAGTGACAACTTTTGGTAAGAATTTTTTCCGTCTAGCCCCCTTTCACAATGCGCGATAAGAAACTTCGTTCCAATAAAAAATCGGGAGTGTTCATTCGTACTTTGTGCTAGCCCCGATCGGGGTCTAAGGAGCAGGTTTCCAGAGGTTAATGTCAACACTGCTTCAGTTTCATTAATTAGAATCTTTCTTAGCTCTATGAACCTCGGCTTTGAAAGTTATAAATTAATTGTCAAATTAGAAAATATTTAATATTGTTATTGTAATTTTGAAATATCCACTCAACTGGGATCGGCAACAAAATTGGTTTGTTTAGTTTTGCCAAGTCTGTGGCAGGAGCCAAATTTAAGCACGAAGAGACGTTAGGCTGGAAACTGTTATTTTTACATTTTATTATCATCTCATATTATTATATTACCGAGATAATATATTTCTGCTGAAAATGTAATACAGCATAGTTTAACAATAAAGATCTACAAAAAATATTGTGTTTAATTAAAAATCGAATCTAAAATTCATTGGAAAAAGATATTCAAACATGGCAGGGATTCTGAACCAACTGCAGTTTCGTCATGGAGTGAAAATTGACGTTCCCAGACAAGCGAGTATAAAAATATGAACAAAATATATTCTATTCATATAATTATTAAATTAATTTTCATTAATTAATAGTATTTACCTGCACTGTTCTTGGTGTAGGTGCTGAACACAATGTCGACAACAATCTCAGACACAACGACTCAACATATTCCAGGGCACTGTCTTCCGCACTTAAAGATGGATGTACTTGCTCTAAAACCTGAAAAATATGATTTACAATCGTACTAGCCTCTCTCAACATCGTCTGCGTCACAAAACAGGGTTTATAGAGTGTTTGTGATGTAAAAACGACTGATTTCCATTGAAATCTTTTCACAAATTTATATTTTTAAACACAGATCCAAAAGTTGTTCAATCTTAAAAAGATTTTAATGGGACCTCATGATATCACCGTTCATCTGAATACTAGAATCATTCAAAGGTTTTTATATGCCCGTGAATTTGCTTGTTATCAGGTAAGTTTTGTTGATGGACCTAATAATAAATATGTTTTTGACCGATGCATATTGTGAGGAGGCACAATATAAAATGTGAGTGATTTAATGAATATATGGAGGATAAAGAAATAAATCGGTCTCTAAAGATATGCAGTTACAAACATGTAACTCTTTATTTTTGGAAGTTGGTGAAAAATGCATTTAAGCTTTGAGTGACGGTACGGTTCACCATTACTTGATCTGTCAGTACAAAAACCATTACATCATATTCTAATAGATATATTAAATCTATATCCTTAGTTTATTTATATTTTTATTGTTATCCTTGTAAAACTTTGTTTTTACATAAAATAAAATCATATTTTATCCTTATCTGTGTTTAAAAATTTGACCTGTGTTTGAAAATCTGCCTGGTAATTCTTGAAAAATAAAGATGTTATTCTCAATGGTTTTTTTTAGTTGGAGGAAATCACCAGATCCGTATGTGGGAGTTGAACAGCACTAAAACCTCCAGCTGAGGTCAGGAGGTCAGAACCCAGCACGGGGTTATGAGGGACGGCGCGACACGTTACGCCATTGGCACTCTTTCCCGTCGCGCCGCCCCCTCTCAATGGTATTTAACACATTTTTTTTTATTTTAATAAGTACAACAGTTTTAGGGTTCTACAAATAAACTTTTGATTTTGTTGATGTAATACACAAACATACTTTCGATGCTCGACTTCTGCGAGTCCACCATCTCGCAGAAGCAGGTGGCGGGGCGGCGAGAGAGAGGCTATACGCCGCTCTCAACTTGCCAACCCGCCGCCGTCGAGCAGGGGGCCGGAATCGGGATCTCGCCCGGATTCTGGCCCCCTAAGTGTTTCGGGTCCCTAACGCATGTGAGTGCGAGCGGGGACCCAAGAAGGTGCCGTGTCTCGCTCAGCACGCCCTTAGCGTAAGAGCATCCGGGGGATGGTAGACCGCGCTCCCCGACCCACGCTGGTTCTGACCCAGCGGGGTATTCCGCGGGAGGGTGACACGCGGTCCCATCTTGGCGGGCTTCGGAAAGCCCGCCGACCGAGAGAGCCGGTGGCCGTATTCGCCGGCGGCTACCGGTTCGGCGTCCGGGGACGGAGCGACGGGAAAGAATGCCGATGGCGTAACGCGTCGCGCCGTCCCTCCAAACCCCGTGCTGGGTTCTGGCCTCAGCCGGGGTTCGGACGCTGAGTGTGAGCGGTTGGAGGTTTTAGTGCGGTTCAACTCCCACATACCGGGGATCCGGTGATTTCCTCCAACTGAAAAAAAAAAAAAAAAAAACAAACATACTTTACATCTAAAAGATGAAATAAAAAATTATTGTTCAACAACAACAAAATTTGATTCTTGTTGAATGTTAAGGAAATTCATTACCAAATTCAAAACTGTTCTGAGAAAGACTAGTGGTGTGGGCATGTTTATTGGACTATTTTTCTTAAGGTTTATATTTTTTTCATCAATATTTTTATTTTAATAAATTTAGTGAGTACTGAGTTATCAAAATAAAAATTCCTCAAAAATAGCAATAACTGGAGAATAAATTATTCAAGACCATGAAGTGACTTCACAAAACATTTTTATACAGACTATCAAAATATTAGTGTAACAAATTTAATCTTAAAATGCAAAACAATGTTATAACCAAAAACTAGTATTAAAGTATAGAAAAGTTATTTTTATCACTAGAACACTCAATAATTAAGCTATTAGAATCTTTATGGTGCTTAATTGTGATAATTTTAATTGTAATTTTGAAAATATTTCAAAGGAATGTGTGTTATTTGTCGATTCAAATGCTTACTTTTTTAAGTGGATTTACGAATATTCCTCGCCACTTGTCTACGTTTTCAGAGTCCAGAAAATCATAACCCCTTATCTCCTCCACTGTGGGCAGCATCTTACTAACAAAACAAGTTCAGAAGTCATGTAAAACCGAATAATAAAAACACACTCGGACGATACACACCACATCACAATTTTATTACTTAAACACGACACACACACGCACTGTACACTTATTTTATAGATTTAAACAATTAAAGTTTATTCTATAGCAATTTGTTTCAATTATAAAGTTTTATAGTTCTTTTTATTAGGTAAACAATTAAAAAAATAACTCTTTCACTCATTTGGTCTGATAAACGACGCCATTTTCAATTTGTAAATTGCCATAGACAATTTATCTAATTAGCTTGTCGATTTGTGATGGCAACGGACTTTTTGAAATGTACAGCCAAGTTCAGCCAACTTCGTTTAAGTTTATACCTCGGTATTAATTATTTAAATCCCGTTTTTAGTACAAGAGCGTTTGCTCTTGTACTAAATTGTAAAAAATTAAATTAAAAATGTAAAAATTCAGTAAAAATCAGAGTTTTTTACTGAATTTTATCGAGTACAAAGATACTGATAAAACTAAGAATTCAAAATTAAATGTTAAATTTTTGTCAATTTATTCAAAATCCGAATAAATACCGAATAGATAAATTGAATTTGGTGAAGTTGCATAAAATTACAAGCAGACCAAACGTATCAAAAAATAAAAACATATACCGGAAATTAACAACTAATACCGAAAAGTGTCTTTGCCCAAAAAGAGAAATAAGTTTAATATTATTGTTTTCTATAAATTTCGTAAGTTTATAAATAAAGGGGGTGTTGCACAAAGCTAGGAGACTTGCCATATTGACGGGTTTTGGGATATCTTTTGGAAGTTGGTCATAAAATGAACTACTCATTATGGGACAATTGAAAAATATGTGATCTGTAGACCCTTCCTCCAGACCACACTATGTCTCATCACTACTGTCAGATTGACATTTGACGTATTGGGGCTATTGACACTTGAGAAATCAGCTGTTGTTGTTGGTTGTTGGCATTGGGAAATACCGAAAATTGCAAAATAATTGTAAATATTGCAATAAATAAAGATTTATAAATATCAATAATAGCACATTTGGTTATCTACGAACTGCGTCATGTGTATAACAGTATAAATACATTACTTAACAATGTTAAGATTAGTTAAAATTTAAAATTATACCTAATAATTTATTAAAACAAGGCGAAACAATGACTCTCTATTTTCTAATCATATTTTTGATAAAAACATCTTATTGTTTCAACAATAGCGTTAATTTAAGTGTTGGTAGGACGTTTAACTATAATATGTAAGTAATTAAAACATTTTCTATTAACATACTAGACAAAAAGAACTTTAAGTCAAGTAATTTTTATTGCCATGTAGACAGAGGAGCTTACGGGCCACTGATCGTAAGTAGTTGGATCACTGCAATGTCAGGGAACACCACCTATGACCTACTCTTAAGCTCTCTTTAAGCTGAAATTGCAGAAGGACAAATTCTCTTTAAACTGTTTGAAGAAGGAAAATATATTTGTACCATAAGTGGATGGTGTATGGAATAAGAAATTCCTGGAGTGAACCATAGGTGACTGGTGGAATATGGTTTCTAACTAGATCCATTTACTTTAGCTGTAAATTGTCTTTGTACTGAAATGTTTATGGTCAATATGGAATTAATTCTATTATTGGATTCTTAATTCTATGGAATTGTTCTATTATTTAAAAATGTATGCTAAACAAACACTAGTGATCTATCAAATGAATTCACATTGTTTTTGTATCAACTTGAAATATTTCATCTAAATAAGTCATCATTATCAGTCTATAGACGTCCACTGGTGGACATAGGCCTCCCCCAAACCTCTTCACAACGACCGGTTGTGCGCTGTCTACATCCAGTGACTTCCCCTGACCAGGTTGTCAGTCTATCTTGTTATCTACTCATCGTGCATCAATTGATTCTTAGCTGGTACTCCAGAACTTTTCTCAATATCATTTTCATTTCAGATACAACTATGACACATGGATTACTTTAGATGTAAATGACACTGTAGAACAAATTTTAGACTTCAAAGAGGTAATTAATATAAAAATATACTTTATAAATAATTACTCTTTTGCCTCTATATTTTTTTATCTATTAAAAAGAACATAAAGAAAACTATTACATGTTCTCTGTATTCTTTACACGAGGTTTAAGGAGAGTCGTGTATAGTTTATAGTCCTGTATGGTGATAGTCCTGTATGGTGATAGTCCTGTATGGTGATAGTCCTGTATGGTGATAGTCCTGTATGGTGGTAGTCCTGTATGGTGATAGTCCTGTATGGTGATAGTCCTGTATGGTGATAGTCCTGTATGGTGATAGTCCTGTATGGTGATAGTTCTGTATGGTGATAGTCCTGTATGGTGATAGCCCTGTATGACGATAGTCCTGTATGGTGATAGCCCTGTATGGTGATAGTCCTGCATGATGATAGACAGTGTGCACAATTTTTAGTGTAACTTGTTTCTCTGTAGTGAACAATAAAGTATTAAATAAATAAAACGAAAAGTCGTTTATTTAAAAACTTAATTTAAAAAAAAAACCGATTCCAAATATAAAAGTGGTTCTAAGTTGTATTTCGATAGGTCATTCATTCTACTACAGCTAATGCAAAGTTACAGATCTACCTTGTATTTAAAGTCCATAAGACAATTACGTCATAAAATTGCTTTAAATAACTTATCGCTTTTAGATGTTATTTTATTAATTTGTTATAGAAATCTGAAGACCTGATTGGTTATCCGACGAGAGTCCACGTGTCAACTAATGACACTCTGACCAGTGATCATCCGTTGTTCATCACTGCAACACTACAAAAAGGTAGTTCAAACTTATTACTACATACATGATATTCAAGATTTTAAAAGCTTGTATTCAGTGTCTTTAAAATAATATTTTATAATTCCAGGGGTGTCCTCCTGGGAGCTACCCTTAGTTCTACAAAATGACGACCACCCTTTAATAATAAACGACATGAGTAGAACCCTTTGTCCTCACGATGCAGGATCAGATATAAAGAAAGAATCGCCTCCTACCTTACAACTGACTAGTTCTAGTAAAACTAATGTGTCTGTCGATATTAAAGTTAGAAGGGTTCAAGATTTTTACGTAGAACTGGATAAGGTAAGATTTTGTATGCGTTATATGAGATATAGTCGTGGTGGGGTAGTGGTTGAAGCGCTTGCCTTTAGAACGGGAGGTCGCGGGTTCAAAACCGGCCGGCTTGTACCTCTAAATCATAATGTGAAAAAGATGTATGTGCAATTTTTCACAACACCACTGGCTAAAAATGGTGAAGGAAAACATCGTGAGGAAACCTGCATGTCGGAAAAGGATTCTAAAAATCCTTTGAAGATATGTGAAGTCCCCAATCCGCACTGGGCAAGCGTGGTGGACTATGCCTAACCCCTCTTCGGAGGAGACCTGAGCTCAGCAGTGGGCAGTAATGGGTTGTTACAGTATATGAGATAGTTTTACAGTTAAACATTATCACTCATAGCCCGAGAGCTAGTGCCAATTTTTGATCGACTTTCAGAAAGGAGGTAGGTACTCAATTCGTCCATTTCTGGTGTCAGATGAAAGCAAATCGTGAAATTTTGTCCGTTCAAAATACATTATATGACACAAGAATCATTCAAATCGGTCTACCCAAACTAAAGTTATCGAGGGACAAACATAAAAAATAGACCCATTCAGTACCACCCCCTTTGTGGAATTCGGTCAAAAAATAACATGTTAAATCTTTTTTATTTTCAGGAAAAAGAAGTAATAGTGACACCTAGTTCACCGAAATATTATTATTTTTCATTCGATCAAAATCCGTGGAATATTAGCCATGAGATACATCTAAAAGGATTGCCCAGGTAAGGAAAAATAGGATTATTATAGTGTTTCAATTACAATAAATTAAAGATATTTTTGATTATACTTGTTAATTTGTTTCAGGTTTAACTATACTATTCCTAAGAGTGTGATATTAGTGATAGAATCAGATGACAATATCTGCGCAACTGTTTCTATACAAAACAATTCGGCAAGTTGAAAATAGATTTGTTGTTATTTTGGTTGATTAATAAAATTAAAAAACTTGAGAGGTGTCATGGGACCCCCGAATAGAACGAAGTTCCTTTCGATTAAAAGATTATATATTTTTTTCCTAATGTAACGCTCGATAAGGAACGTGTTTTAAAAGATTTTGATCACAGCGCCATCTAGCGATAATCATCTAAAACAAAAAAGTGTCGTGACAACTTTTCGTAAGAATTTTTTCCGTCTAGCCCCCGACACAACGAGCGATAATGAACTTCGTTCCAATAAAAAAATAGTATATGCTGACTAACGGGTGAGTGGTAGGGTGATTGACAGTCAATTTGACTGACCAACTGACGATTGAACGACAGACTGATTGATTGATATTTGACTGATTAACTGAGTGATGGATGGACTAATCGTTGAGTGGCAGTCTGATTGTCTGACTAATTGTTTAATGAGTGACTGACTGTTTGTCTGATGTTGGACTGACAGGCTAAATGACTGACTGATAGGCTGTCAAATCAACCCCAAAACTTCTGAACCTACAATAAAACTTAAAATTAAGTTAAATAAAGACATATCTTACATGAATATCAATAATATTATTTTATATATAGTGTCCAGTATTCGACAATGAGAGAGAAGTGAATTATAAGGGATATCGACTTACTATGACTACTAAGGGAGGAATAACCCTAACTGTGAGTACAAAATATACAGGGTGTATGAAGAGCACTCCCGAAAACGAAGACTGGTGGTAACACTAGTGATACCTGTGATGATAAGCCAAGACATCGGTCCATTCAGACGATTTTTTTTAGTAAAAAGCTTATCATCACAGGTATCACAGAGTGCTCTTCATACACCCTGTATAATAGACTAGTTGACACGCCCAATTTCGTCGGCATCACAGAGGGATACAACATAGCCTTCCTCGATAAATGGACTTTCTAACAGTGAAATAATTTTTCAAAACGGACCAGTAGATCCTGAGATTATCGCGTTCAAACAAACAAACTCTGCAGCTTTATAATTCTTCTAATATATAAAATTCTCGTGTCACGGTGTTCGAACTTGAACTCCTCCGAAACGGCTTGACCGATTTTGTTGAAATTTTTTGTGCTTATCCGGTATCTATGAGAATCGGCCAACATCTATTTTTCATCCCCCTAAATGTTAGGGGTAGTCAACCCCTAATTTTTTTTTATTATTTTTTCGACGCAGACGAAGTTGCGTGGGGCAGCTAGTATTAGTATATATGGTAGATAACGGCTCCTCATTGCCCTGACATTGCAGAGGTTCGTGAGCGACGGTGACCGCTTACCATCAGGTGGTAAGCTGTATCTGTCTTGAAATATAAAAAGAACTGTTACTTTAATTAAATATTTATTTAGTAATAAGTACTGTAAAATATTTAATTGTGACGGTGACAGAAGTTACAATTTAATGAATAAAAAATTAATTTAAAGAAATCTGTTAAATACTAGCCTCTAAAATCCTGGATATCATGTAGCAGTAGAATGCTAATACAAGTAAAACGAGCTCAAACACGACGGGTCTATCTTGTTTAGTACAAGAGTTCCTAAAACCTTCCAAATCCATCATCAGATCAGCGCCATTATGTCATATTATTGCATTGTCACGCCGATATACATCAGCGTGCAAAATGTCAGCTTACATAGTTACATACAGTGCAAGTTAATACAGGGTGAATCTGTAACTTTGGACAATCTGACGTGAGGAGAATGACCTGTTGAAATAAAACTTAGAACCACTTTTATTTTAGGAATTGAAAAAATAAAATTTCTTCATAGTATGGAAGTCCGCAACGATAGTCGTACGTTTTCCATACAATGTCAGAAAACAAAGTTTAATCGATCTCAAAAAATAAAAATGGTGGTAAGTTGTGTTTCGACAGGTCATTCACCCCATGTCAGATTATCCAAAGTCACAGATCCACCCTGTATAAAGCTTGTAAACCAAGTTATTTTCGTTCCTGTATGACGCAGACGAATATATTTCAGCAATCGATGTATCCCAACGGTTTCTACGTGGTTCTAATGGTGAGACAGAACGATGTGGAATGTACAGGTGCGAGCGAGACGGAAGATAACCTTACCGCGTTCTTGTATAACAGAACTAAGATATTCAGGTACGTTGTAAATTTTGACCGACTTCCAAAAAGGAGGAGGCACTCAATTCGTCTTTGGTATTTTTTTATGTTTGTTCCTCGATAACTTTAGTTTGGGTGGACCGATTTGAATGATTCCGCTGTCTGATGAAAGGTGATGGCTGAACTTAGGTCACATTGTTTTTTTAAGATCGAACAAGTACTTTTGGATCTGTGTTTAAAAATTTGTATTTTTAAAGGATAAAATTTTACGATTTTCTATGCGTTTTTGCGTGTATTTCCTTTTTATATGAACCGATTTCGATGATTCTTTTTTTGTTATAAAGCAGACATCTTGCACATTATCTCATATAAATTTCATAAAGATCTGACTGGTAGTTTTTGTGCTATGCTTGAGAAATGGAAGTCGGTCGTTTTCATTTTTGTATAAAAATATTATTAATAGATTAATTTTATGTTATCTTTGTTTTCTTCGCAAGTTTACTTCCCAAAAGGTTCAATTCGATTAGTTTTTTTGTTTGTTGCATAATTTTTGTTTGTGTGGACCGATTTGAATGATTCTGGTGTTAGATGACAGGTCGTAGTCGAGTCCCATTTTTTGTAAAGATCGCATTTATAAGTACTTTTGGCTTCGTCCACTTTCATTTTAAATTATATGTACAAAATGATGTTGAGTATCTACTATGTAACAAAAAAATAATCATTGAAATCGGTTCTCAGATTACAGTTATGAGATACCAAAGGAAAAACAGTCAAATTGATATCTCTATCTATCTATAATGTTTGTTTGTTTGTTTGTTTGTTACAGAATGCGTATAGTAGGTACTATATCGTATAAAGAGTACTTGGTGGGAGCGCTGGTTAGTCTAGCACTAGTCGCGCTCGTGGCTTTGCTCGTGTTGGCGTTGTTGTTACCCTGCCATTTTAGGTGTAGTGGTGAGTATATGTATATTTATTAAATTTGTATAAAAAGGGAGAAATAATTTTCCAGTTTTACTTAAATTTTACTTTACTTTACTAAGGAAGGTAGGTAATAGTTGATGCAAAAATAATTTTTAGATAAAAGTAATTTGATTTATTTTATTTTAAATAATAAAATCTTATATGTATTATAAAAATAATTTATTCATAATTTTATTACATGCCAATAAATAAAAGAAAAGATAGTTTTAAAATATATTAATAGTAACTTGACTAAAAGCAATTTCTCAAAGCTATTGAAAATAAAGTTTGCCCGATACCAAAAAGGTGATTACACCCTGTATAAGAAATAATAGATATGTATTTTATTTATAGAAGAAGTAGTAATAATTGAAGAAGAAATCATTCCTTCAACTTCAAGAGCAAATAATGAAGATACAGAACCAATATTAAATACTGATCAGACAGGTAAGATATACAGGGTGTCCCAAAACTATACAAATGAACTGGAAGTACCTTAAATATTCGAGATAGGATGTTTTGCTGAAAGGAAACATTATTTTATTTGTGATGTTTAATAATACTGCATTCACATATTTATGGTAAATTTCAATTTTTTTATTTTATACATTCTGAATACTCAAACATGCTATGTTCATTAGTAGGTTCTATTTATGAAATAATTGGATTTTTTAAATATTTTTCTTAAATATTAGGCAAATTTAAAGTTATTGATAAAACTATCACACACCTACATAAGTTTTAGTCAATTTGCTGAACACCATATCACAACACTGCCAAAATTGGTTGCTTTTAAATTCCATTTACGGTATGTTCGCAGATGCTAGTTGGTCTCAAGAACACGAACTGACAGTCGGGAAACTGTCTAAAACTCCGCCTGACACACTCGCTAGGAGATCTGAAAGGTTAGGAGGTTGATTTTAATAAAATTTACTTATTATAACATAAAATAAGCCTTTATTACTACTAATTTAAACATAATAAATAAAAAATAAGAGAGAACATAACATAGAACTATTAAAAAAAATGTAAATTAAAATTTTTGAAAATTGGCTCTCTATTGAATTTATCTCCTTCTTTACTAAAACTAAATTCACTTCTTAAATGAGATAATATCACAATTATTTAGTATGTTATAATTAACTAGATGATCCGCGCTATTTCGTCTGCGTCACAAAGAGTATATTATAAGCTATACAATATTCTTCCTCGATAAATGGACTATCAAACTCTGAAAGAATTTTTCAACAAACAAACTCTTGATCTGTAGGTATTTCTGGGGAGCACTTACTCTCGCCGTGGTGTATGCACTACCAGTCGTCCAGTTGTTATTCACTTATCAACGAGTAAGTATATTATTATAGCTTGTAACAAGAATAAATGCACTTCGACTTTTTGAAAAATATGCTAAAATATTTAGATTTTTCAACTCTATATTATATGTTAAATTGAATTTAAATAGCAACTGACAATGAATGTGACAAAGCTGTGTGCGACAGAGAAAGCGCTCTTTAATGCGAGTCTATGGATTTTTCTCTTTATAAAAGTCGAAGGGCATTTATTTTTGCCCCAAAACTATACTATGTTTCATTCAAAATGGCCGATTACAATATTTTGTTTCATTTTTTTTTTAAGTAAAACAGTGTTGTGACCGATTTTGATGAAATTTGGCACAGACAATCTTTAGACCCTGAGAAAGAACATAGGCATTTAATTGAAAATGACGCAGACGAAGTTGCGCGGGTCCGCTAGCATTAAATATTTTCTAATTTGACAGTTAACGTTAACTGTCAAAGCTAACCTTTATAGAGCTAAGAAAGATTATATTAATAGAACCGAGGACATATATTCATCTTCACATATACAGGGTGTATAAAGAGCACTTCCCAAAAACGAAGGCTGGGTTAATACTAGTGATACCTGTGATGATAAGCTTGTTGCAAAAGAAAATCGTCTGTATGGAGCGACGTCCTGTCTTATCATCTCAGGTATCACTAGTACTACCACCAGTTTTCGGGAGTGCTTCGTTTACACCCTGTATATTATTAATTTTATTAATTTCCAGATGGTATTCCAAACGGGCGATCAGGACCTGTGTTATTATAACTTCCTGTGCGCCCACCCGCTGGGCAAATTATCCGATTTTAATCATGTTTTCTCAAACATTGGCTATGTTATACTGGGACTAGTTTTCGCCGGGCAAGTCAGGGCGAGACAGGTGAAGAATAAAGGAAGGGCTGAGGTGAGTAGATTGTTATTTATCTTCATTATCACCCTATAGATGTCGACAGCTGGAAATAGTTCTCCCCTGCCCTCGTCACAACGAGCTGTTCTGTTGGTATGCAGTAACTTCCCCTGAGGTCATCGCTCCATGTTGTATCTGGTCGCTACAATCAGCTATTTGACCACCATCGTAATGACTCTGAGCAGTGAAGCCCAGGAACCCGAGGGAAAGCTAACTTGTCTTGGGCCCCGCAACGAATTTAATCAGAAGATGATAGGAGGAATAGGAAAACATGAGTTTCGACTTCCCTTCTCGCAAAGCGGGAGACAATTAAATAAAATTAAAAATGCATTACGCCTGAATTGAGAAAGCACCACGGACATTACTGTTATACAACGTGGTCGCTACGTCTACTGCGATCTCATTAGTTGTTCTCACAATGTGTTCTGCCCTTGTATCTATTAGCTCGTAGATAGACGAGCCAACGGGCCACCTGAACGTAAACCGTTACCGTCGCTCATGGACCTCTGCATTGTCAGAAGACACTGCGGGGCCGCTACCTACGGCCTACCTTTAAGGGGTCTCTTCAAGCTTCGTTGCCACTTCAAAGACACAATTCTTTGGGCTATGTCGGTAACTTTGATCCTTCTGCTGATCTCCTCATTTCTGTTTTGATCACGCAGAGAAACACACAACATAGTCCTCTCCATTACTTTTTGAGTGACTCTGAATCAGACTTAATGCTATAAGCATTCTCTGCCAGTCTACCTTTTGCTAATAAAGAGATGAATTCTGATGGCAATAAAAAAAAATGCTTATTATTTTGTTGAAATAAAAAACTTTATTTCTATTTCGTCTGTTCATTATCTGTCCCGAGTAATCTCTAAACGGGTGAACCGATTTTGACGAGTTTCAGCAGATAGATCAGCTGTCATAACATTTAATAAGTAATATCAAAAATATTAGAAAAATTAATAAATATACGATTAATAAGTTATCTTGACAAATTCTCTATTTTATCAAATTCACAATATGGATTTCGACGTGGGCGTTCGACGACAGATTCTGTTATTGCTTTAACCTCATACATTATTAAAGAAGTAGATCAAGGAAGGAGATGCCTTACTGTTTTCCTCGACCTGAAAAAAGCTTTTGACACTGTCTCTGTTCCGATTCTTGTGCAAAGGTTAGAAGAAATAGGAGTGAGAGGTGTCCCCTTGAACTTGTTTAGGGATTATTTGCAAAACCGAAAACAGCGTGTAAAAATTGGTGAACACACTAGTAGTGACAGTAATATATCATTTGGTGTACCACAGGGTAATGTTTTGGGCCCAACCCTGTTCTTGATATATATAAATAGTCTATGTAACTTAAGCATACAAGATGGTCACATTTTTTCTTATGCTGACGATACAGCGGTTGTCTTTTCTGGTAAAGATTGGGATGCTGTTCGTATATCAGCTGAACGGGGATTGGCGGAAATCGCCTTGTGGCTGCAGTCCAACTTACTAACATTAAACATTTCCAAAACTAATTACATTTGTTTTACAAATTATAAACATACACAACCAAATAACATGCAAATTAAGATACACGTGTGCAAAAATAAAACTAATTGCAATTGCGTTACCATAGAAAAGTTATCAAATACCAAATATCTGGGGGTAATGATTGACCAACGCCTCTCTTGGCACTCTCATATAGAGTTGATAATGGTCCGTGTTAGAAAACTTATTTGGATTTTTAAAATATTAAGACACGTTGCAAACAAAACACTTTTGAATCAAATTTACATCTCTCTAGTCCAATCTGTTATATCGTATTGTATTCCTGTATGGGGTGGGGCAACTAAAATGAAGTTTCTGGAGTTGGAGCGTGTTCAGCGAATCTTATTGAAGGTTATGTACTTTAAACCGTACCGTTTTCCAACCTATGATTTATACTCTTCAGGTGGTCTTCTCTCAGTAAGAAAGTTATACATATTAAATATAATCCTAAGAGTACACAAGTCCATGCCTTATAAAAAACAAATAAACAAAAGAAGAAAAATAAGTAATATTGTTCCTGAAACTCCAGTTCGCACTGTTTACGCTAAAAGACAATACCAAAAACTATCTGCTTATTTATATAATAAAATAAATAATGAGGTTCACATATTTTCACTGACACTTAATGATTGTAAAAAGTCTGTAAGTGAGTGGTTAAAGAATAAAACATACGATGAAACGGAAGCACTGCTGCAACGCCTATTATAATAATTAAAGTACACAAAGATCAAAAACACAATCACTCTTGTACACATAAACATACACACACACATACACACACCCACACACACACACCCACACACACACATACACACGCTTGCACGCGCACACACGCATACACATACACATACATACACAAACACTTATTTTAAATTTATCTTTACAAATTAATCTTAAGTTTTCATTTTGTATTTTTTTTCTTAAATTACATTATTTCTGCAATCATTGTAATATTACTATAAGTTATGGAAGAGCGGGGTTTCCTAACACAAGTATTGTATTTTACTTAAAAGGTTGCCCCAACAACTGTTTAACATGTATTTTAATGATTTGGTGAAATAAAATATTTTTCATTCATTTCATTTTAATTCAATTTATATTTATGCCACAGCAGGCAAATTTTACATTTACGCAGTCAAGTTAAGAAAAATGTCGAGATGAAATCTGCATATTGGAGAAGGAATAAACCTTTTTTCTGATGCTCATCATCATCAATTTTGAAGAAAAAGTATACAAAAAAAAATGTTTTTAACGTAGACAGTAACTGGTCGTTTTACCCTATTATAGAGCTTGGGTCTGCCCCAACACTACGGTCTACTCTACTCTATGGCTCTCGCGCTCTGTATGGAAGGAATATTATCCGCTTGCTATCATCTGTGTCCGAATAAAATGAACTTCCAGTTTGGTAAGATTACACTAATATTCTGAAGAGGAAAACTTTGTTTATTTGTAATGAATAGGATCTAAAACTACTGAATCTATTATAAATCTTTCACTATTCGAAAGTTACATTATTCACGAGTAACATATCTGATCTGATTTATATTAACTTGTAATGGATGTAACTATGTAAGTTCGGGTGGAAACTTGCGAGTTTTTGACAAACTTCCCGGTTTCCGATTGAGCTGACATTTTGCACGCAGATGTATATCGCGTGACAATGCAATAATATGACAAAATGGCGCTGATCTGATGATGGAGTCGGTAGTCATAGGAACTCCTGTACTAAACAAGATAGACCTGTCGTGTTTGGTCTCGTTTTACTTGTATTAGCTATCACACTACTGCTACATGATATCCAAGATCTTAAAAGCTTGTATTTCAAAAACTATCTTTATAATAAATTATAATACTAACATAACTAAACAAAACCAATTTTGGTCGAGTCACAGTTGAGCGTCTAAAATGACACCTGTCAGTTTTGACAGCTGTCATTACTAACGTCTGTCATTTGTTTTTCAGATTCGACTTTTATGTACGTGATAGCCGTTCTAGTTATTATAAAGTTATATCAAAATAGACATTCCGATATAATTCCGAGTGCTCATTCTACTTTCATGATTTTAGCAGTTATTATGACTATAGGTAAGCGACTAAATGATATCACTACGTAGTATACAGGGTGGATCTCGATAGTTCTTTTTTTGGCATTGTATGGTGTATGTACGACAAAAAAAAAATTAACCGATTCCAAAAATAAAAGTTGTTCTTTCGAACTTGTATTTCGACAGATCATTTGTCCCACTACAGCTGAGACAAATTTACAGATCCACCCTGTATAGTATGAAAACGACCGACCTTCATTACTCAAGAATATCACAAAAACTACATGTCAGATCTTTATCAAATTTATACTTGTTTAAGTCGAAAGTGTCTGCTTTCTAACTAAAAAAATGATCATCATAATCGATTCACAAACTACTGAGTTATCCACGAACAAACGTAAATACGGTCGGATTGAAAGATTATTTTTTTGAATGATTAAAAATATACTTAAATTAAATGATTATTGTATATTTCAGATCTATTCGGTATATTGTATCCGAGTGAAGTATTCTTCGCGTTTTTCACTTTATTGCATATAATGACGTGTTTTATTTTAACTCTGAAAATATACTACGCTGGAAGATTTAAAATTGGTGAGTGTGATTTTTTGTGACACCTCAAAAAAGTTTTTTAAATTTGTCATACTACAAGAAGGCTTAAGAAGTATGACAGAAGGTTCTAAAATGTCACATTGTGTGACAGTGGTAGGGGAGCGTGTTAATAATCCTGCGGGAGCAATATGTGGCAGTTGAACCGCACTAAATCCTCCAACCGCTTACACTCAGCGTCCGAACCTCGGCTGAGGCTAAAACTCAGCGTGGGGTTATGCGGGGCGGCGCGACGCGTTACGCAATACGACACTCTTGCTCGTCGCGGGAGGGGGTTGCACAAAATGTTTTTTTTTTAATTTCCTCCAAAATGCAGGTTTCCTCCACCTTAATATGAATAAAATAATCTACAGATGCAGGTCTGTTCGGTCGCGTAATAAATTACGTGCGAAGTCACGGGGCGCGCGTGTTGTTTCCCACACATCGATATAGAGCGGGGCTGTTGGCTTTAGCTAATGTCGCTAACTGGACTTTGGCTGGGTACAGGTGAGATTGATAGACTGACAGACAGACAAGCATATACTAGAGGCACACAAAAATATAAAAGGCACACAATAAAATACAACAGGCACACAAAAATACAAGAGGCACATAAATAACACAACAGATGAAAAATTTATTCTATTGCTCTAAATAATTCGAAATTTTAATTTCTACAGACAAAATGTATGTGTATTGAGCACGAAGTCATTTGTTAAACAAACATGAATTTGTCTTTAACGTTGTCATAATTCTATGAAATAATGTTATCCTCTTATCAGTGGCGTGCAGTCCATACAAGCAAAGAAGCACTGCATACCCTAACATAGCCGTGAACAGAATATCACGAATATCAAATTAAATAAAAAAAATGTTTATAAATAAATCTACAATTTACATCATTTTGAGAGTCAAAATTATATTTTACCACTTCTACACCATCACTTAACTCATAATAGTTATACTAAGACGCACATCATTTGAAAATTTTCATCCAACAAATAATAAATGTCTAAAAACAAAATCACATCAATCAAACTTACACCGTAAAGTCACAAAAATACGGTCTAATTTTCCATGCTTCGGTTATTCGGGGTCATTACACAGTACCCCAGTCGCGCCCCTGGTGAGAGAAGCACGAGGTAGGATTGCTTCCTCAAAATGGTACCTTTTCATTGATAAAATATTTTTTTCATTCATAACTTTTGACATTCGAACCGAATTGTATGGCAAATTTTTAGGAGCTAATAATCACAGCTTACACTTAATGCGGCGAAATGAAATTGTCAATTTTGCAAAAGAACGAGACGGAGCACAGTTCGCGCGTAACTTATTCGGATTTTAGGCATATTGTTTATTATGATTTAAGGATTTTAGGTTATGTTGCATTTATTTTAGTTATTGGTTAATTTTGTGTGTTTAGTGAGTTTAAAATATGATTGTTTTGTGTTGCTTTTGTTTGTTTGTGTGATTAAGTGTACAAAAAGTGGACAAACTCAATAATATTGGAATGTAAGTTAATTAATATTGATTTTTAAAGTTTGAGTGATAATATTATAGTGAAAAAAAAAATCAGTGATGATTTCGGTGAACTAAGGTAATATTGTTCTTTATAATGTATTGACATTTCTGATTTGTTTGTTGTGGTTTTCATTACATTTCAATAGCAAAATTCGTATTTTGATCTGGTAATTGAGCTGAGCGTTCCTTTCTATTATAATAATTATTATTTTTGTAGTTTGATTGTAAATTTGGTTTGCGCTAAGATTTCGACTATGTGAATTGAAGTATTGAAGTTGATAGTTAATATTTTGAATTATGATCTAATTGATATTAACTACTTTAACTATCTGATCCGCACAAATTCGTTTGCGTCACAAAAACAGGGTTCAGATTAGAGGTAAGTCGTACTCGTTAATTTAATAAATAATATCCGTACTTAGTAGTATGATATTACGAGAGCTCGCGACCAAAACCATGTCTCATAGCAATACGGCAAAAACCCTATAAAATCGTTAGATTGTATGATTCTGAACCCGACTACGCGTGTAGTAACGGTCGAAAGTGTAGCAACTGCGTGGGAGGCCATTTCTGCTGTGTCAATAAAAAAAGACAGTCGGTATTATAGCAATACGTCTGATAGTGAAAATGTACATAGATTTTATAACTGTATTACGAAAAAGTTTGTTTTCAGACATTTTGCGTGTAGCATATAGCCTGAGCGCATTTTTGAAAATGTCAACAAATTTAGCCGACCTGTATCATAGCAATATGGATAAATTTTTTTTTTAACTTTTCGTTTTGCTGCCATGATTACCAAAAACCTGTTTTCAGACACTTTAAGTGTAGCATATACTCCCAAAAACTTCATCCTTTTGCGCGATTTATTTCAGTCCTTCAACTTCAATGTTACGGTTTCGGGTAAATTCTTTATTAATTATCATCTAATAAATTCACGGACGCAACGTATTCATTGTTTTGTAACAAAAAATTCAAGATGCCTCAATACGATTATTAAATGATATCTGGGTATCGAAAAGTTGTCTGATAGAGAAGGTGCTACACTTAATTTGTCTGATATAAATTTTTTGCACATGTGGACAACTTATTTTATCATGTCCAACAATTTTCAGACATATTGCTATGATACCGATCGGTAAAATTTGTTAACATTTTCAAAACGGTCTCAAAATTTAATGCGTTCACATTTCCGTCTGAAAATTGTTTTGTTCGCATCAAATAACCAAAATTTACTAATAAAAAAGATTTTCAGACGTATTGCTATGAGACAATTTTTTTGTCTCATTTTTTATTTTTGTAAGTGATTTTACGGGTTTGCGCTACACCACTAACGTCTGAAAAATATGTTTCTGGTATCTCAGAACTATCATTCAACTACAGTCTGCAAATCAGACATATTGCTATGATGCAGTTCGGTAAAAATCTTTGACAATTTTAAAAATTCGGTCAGATCAAACGCTACGCGGAAAATGTCTGATATTGGTATTTTCGAGTTCAAGATAATCGTATCTATCGATTTGATGCGGTTTTGGTCGTATTGCTATGAGACAAAAATTTTGGTTGTCAGCTCTCGTACTATGAGTACGGTTTCAGCACAAAATAGCAAAAACTTATATAAAGTGTCCTTTGAATTAATATAATTTTTGGTGCTCATCTCGTCACCGCGATTTAGTGGATCGATCGAATCGTTCAACGACATCTATTGACGACAAATATAAACTTTGTCACTTTTTCGTTTCAAGGACGTTTTCCGTAAATAACTGGTTTTAAAAATAAATTAGGTACTTAGCGATATCTATTGAGACTGAAGAAAAATTTAAATCGATATAAACGTTTTCAAAATAAATAATGACGATTTTTTATTCAAATAGATAAAATGCTAATATTACTATTAAGTATTAATAATGATTTAAAATACAGTATCTATTCTATTCAAGATTTTTTGTCTACTTCAATTTTATCACTATTAGGTATAGGAAAAAATATTCATACTCACATTGACAAAACAATTATTTCAGTTATAATAATAAATTAAACTATTCGTAAAGTATAAAGTTCTATTGTGAATAGTTTCTGGATCGAAAGCATAAAAAGTTTTCTATTTTACATCTTGGTTCCCTATTTAAAAAAAAAACATTTTTATAGGGTTTCTATACGCATTTGTATATTTTTAATATTAAAAACATTAGTAAAAATAAAATTGTGTGTTAAGATAAAAATGGTACTGAAAAATATGTAAAAAATACAACTGCATACCCTGGCCAATATGTCTGTGCACGCCACTGCCTCTTATTGATTAAATATTAATCCTATTCAAATACTCATCTTAGTTATTCTATAAAAAATAACAAAAAACCATTTGAATATGGATACTATAGGTACTATCATCTGGGTTGTTCACCCTAAACCATTTGTATCAAAATGATACCATACCAAAAATTTTTTTTTTTTTCAAAAAGGGTTTTCGTATATTTTATGATTAGTCAAGTCGTCTGTCAAATAAGTCAACATACTCAAATGATACCATACCTAAAAAATCTCCCTAAATTCCAATTCTCCCCACAAGCGTGTACAATCATCACTACAAGAACCTAGCCCATCAGCTTCTCGCCGTATTGATGGGTAACGCGATCCTCTACACGCTGTTCTACCTGATCATGAAGCTGGTCCACCGAGAGAGGATCAAGCTCAGGACTTGGATGTACTGCCTTCTGGCTCATGTGGCTTGGTTCACGGCGTTGCACTTGTTCTTGGACTCGAAGACTAAGTGGTCGGTGAGTGGCGTTTTTCTATACTAATATTATAAAGAGGAGGAGATACTAATACTATACACTATCCCTGATTGACATAGGATTTGTTTAGGTTTTTAAAAAAATAGAAATCCGTGCTAAACCTTCAATAATGTAAGCCAAAAAAATACCCAAAATTTTTCTTACATCACGTGCTTTTCGACGCAGACGAAGGATTAACTAGCTATTGCTATGTAGAGTTATGGGCCATTTGATGATGGACCTCTGCAATGTTAGTGGACACTGACTAGCTTTATTGCTACACAGATAAATAAGCTTACAGCCCATCTGATGATAAGTGCTCACTGTCTCGTCAAGCGAGTGAAGGACACTGAGCGGCAGGAGGTTTTAGTGCGGTTCGACTCCCACATACTCTACCTGCGGGGCGGGTGTAAGTCCGGCGATTTCCTCCTGCCACAAAAAAAAGTGGTCTCCGTCGCTCATGGACCTCGGCAATGCAATGCATCACAGTACACACATCCGGACAGTACATCGCTACATCCTTCCTTGCGCCTCGTTTGAAGAAGGACAAGTCATCAGTTTCTTTTCTACCACGCACTATTCGGTTATAGAATGAGCTCCCCTCTTCGGTGTTTCCCGAACGCTATGACTTGTCCTTCTTTAAACGAGGTTTAAAGAGAGTTCTTATGGGTAGGTCGTAACCGCTGAAGATCAAGTGGCCCGACAGCTCATCTGCCTATTAAACAATAAAAAAAACAGCTATTATAAAATCATAGATTAACTAAATCTATCTATTCAGGAAACCCCCGCTCAATCTCGTCAGCACAACGCGCCCTGTTCCTCCCTCTCGTTCTACGACACACATGATCTGTGGCACGCGCTCTCCGCCGTCGCTATGTACATATCGTTCAATATGTTACTCACTATGGATGACGCGTTGATAGACACGCCGCGAGATCAGATACCTACCTTCTAGTGTGATAACTACAAAAAAATTATATAGATGATGATCGCCCACACATATTATTAACAACATTGAAAGAAAGAAAATACATTTATTCAGCACTTAATAGCTTACACACTGAACATTAAGAATATAACATCAAGTGCTATATTTAAAAATAAACAAAGTAAAAATTAAAACTATGTGCTAAACGAAATAAAAAGAAAAAACAAAGGAAAACAATAATAATAATAAATTAAACTAAAACGGATGGATTATTGCAAATATTGTCAATAATATTGAGTGTTTAAAATATTAAAATAGTTATTATCATCTATAATTTAGACTACAGTTTTGTATTCAAACATTTTATAGTTAGTGATGCACTAATTATACAAAAGACTAGTATGTATAAGGATCCTGTATTAATTCCACTGTATTTGTTCTGTATAGTGATTTAGCTTTTACTTTTAAAATAAGAAGAATTTGTATTTTAGCTACATTGTATTTTCATATTGTGATCAAAAGCTTATTAAAATTTCACACTAATTTAATATTATAAGAATATCAAAATGGTATGTTACTGAATCATTTGATTTACAAATATCTTAAGATCTCATTATTGAAAATGTATTCAGTACAATATCTAGGAAAGCAATATAATTTTATTTTCAAATGTGGCTATGATTAAATATATTATTCGTTCAGAGGTTCTCATATAAAAATAGGTAAAAAAACTTTTTAAGTTAAACGGTTTTATGTTAAACATACATTGCAACGTTGAAGATAAATGTACTAAAAACCAAAAAATAATAAAATAGGTACAGTCGCGGGAATTATAAAACCGTCGGGCACGTCAATTGTCTACAAATCAATGATTAAAATGTTTGTTTTGTAATGTTACACTATAATTAAGACTAGTTTTTAGTTTGACAAATTTTTTTTATCAGCCATTTGGTAGCGGCCGCCATCTTGGATTTCAATTTTTTATAGTATATTGTATTCTGCTTGTTTAGCCCTTTCATTTGATACCCATTTTGATGGGATTAATAAAACATAAATTATCCGCCATTTTGTAGCGGCGGCCATCTTGAATTTATAATGATAATGAATAAATATAATTGTATTGTCACCACAATCCAAAGTGTATACAAATTTTCAGATTAATCGGTTGACAGGAAGAGGGTGAAATTTTAATTACTAAATTTGACCCAAGAATAAATAATGAAACAAACGGGGTGAGCTAAATAAAACCGTCTAATAAAAAAGTTATACCTTCTTATACAAATTAAAGGTGAGTGTGTAGTGTTTTATGTGATTTATTAAATAAATACATACGATCAGAGTAACGGTACAAAATAAAGAATATTCTAAATCGCTTGTTGTTTTGCACGTAAGTGTCATCCGTTTCAGAAATGTCTTATGTAAAAACGTCATTATAAAGTCGATTGTAAAAACGAAAGTCGCTTGAACGAAAATGCAGAGACGTAAGTTATAAGGTAAGTTATTAAGTTATAGTAATAATTGATCGAGGAAGGCTATGTTGTATCCCTATGTGACGCAGACGAATTTGCGCGGGTCACCTAGTTTGTTATATAAAAAGGTAAGAATTTCAAAACATATTTATTACACAGACAGATTACTATTTTAACTGTTACTAGCTTTAAAACTAAGAGATAGGTACCTATCTACTCGAATATATTCCTATGTGTCTATTCGTATAATAGTGTAGTCGTAAAATCAGAACTCTATTAATTAAGTTTAGACTTAATATCTAAAGTCGTTAAATTTTTAAAAATTATAAAAATGTCGACATTTTAAGGTGCTTTAGTTAATTTATATTATTTTGAATATAAATTAAATTTATTTGCTTTGTAAGACTATCTTAGTCGTGTGATGAGGGAAAAAAATTGAAAATGTTTTACTGACATTGTATGAAAATGTATTTTCTTACAACTAAGAAATTGTTATATTAATATAGTAATAAAGTGTGGGAACCTCTGAAGAGTTAACTATTATAAAATTAAATTTATTGTTTAGGTGCTTTATTTATAAGAGCGTATCATATTATACTAGAGCTTGTATGATTCTAGATTTAAAAATAACTGTTATAAAAAAAACAAATTAGAGTTAATGACATGTATTTTTTATGAATTAAACTTATGTAATTTACATTTGTTATTTTATTTTCTGAGTTCCTCTGTACGCCTCTTCAGTGAAGCGAACAACAGACATTATTACAAAAATGAAAACGACCGATTTCCATTTCTTAACCATAGCACAAAACCTATCAGTCGGATCTTTATTAAATTATATGAGATTATACCCATAGTATTTGCATACTATCAAAAAAGAATCATCGAAATCGGTTATCTAGAAAAGAAATACAGACAAATATGCACAGCAAATCATGAAATCTATTAACAATTAACTTTTTTAAACACAGATCCAAAAATAATTGTTCGATTCAAGAACAACGAACAGTTCTTAATGGTAAAAAATAAAAAAAGTAATCAATCTAAATTGAAATTACACAACGAGATCCCCAAACAATTAGATAATCATTACTTTGCCGGTATTATTTCATTCTATATGAATGCATTCATACATTAATATTTTTAGAATGAACTGAACTTTCATTGACCAATGCTCATTCAACAGAATGAAGGTTACAGTCGAGGCTGAGCCATTCAAAAAGCATCTGGGGATTACCTGCGACTAGTGACACTACTTATGAATAAAATTGCTTACGAAATAATATTAAAACTTTTTCATAATATTCTTATTGTTTTGACAATTCTATTATTAAGCTTAAGCAGGTAGACGAAATGGGTCATGAGACGGTAAATGATACCGTCGCTCTTATCTTTGTGATGTTGGAAAGCCGCAGCTTACCGTTAAGATTTTTTATTTAAGTAAAATGTAAAACAACAATTTAAATATAGCCTACAGCATTCTTCGATGAATGGACTATTCGACACTCTGAGAATCATTAAAATTGGAACGGAGATTAGCGCTTTAAAACTTTTTTTCAGCTTTATAATCTTATTAGGGATACATATTTTAATTATTTATCAAGTAAGCTATCTTTCAGACTAAATTGTCTTGTAAGATCCAATCAAAATTGCTGAAAATTCGTTTGACTTCAGAAGTTTTCGTAAATAATTTAATAAATAAACCTTCAAATTGGTATTAACTAGTATAAGTATGTTTCTTTCACAATTCAGTTTAGGAAATAATTAGTATCGATAGTATAGTACAGACTCGCGACCTAAATAGTAAATTGTAAGTATATTGTGACCTAGGAGCCGATTCCAGGGCGAGTCGATGGCCCAGTGCCCTAGAAAGAGGGTATCGCGCATGTGCACTGCAATCTTTCATCAACCACCTTACGACTCTTATCGTTTCAATTACCCGACTTTGCGAATATTTAGGGAGTTTTAGTTGGAGTTTATTGGCGTGAAAAGTGATTGAATAGTTATGTTTTTTTTATTTTAAAAGCGTTTGAAAGGATTGCTACCACAGTTTTAAAAATAGGATCGGATTTTGTTAGTTTTTGTGAGTCAAACTTGAAAGTTTCATAGAATTACAAAACAGTCAGCAATTTTCATACTGATAAACAAGATTTTCAGCGTTTATTTGACTTGTTTCTATAAATGAATCATTGTAAATCCTTAAGAATTGTAAAGATAGAAAAATGGGGAAATGGTTTTTAAAATAAGGAGTGTACAATTTAAAATATGGCAACATTTTCTGCTTTTGTTGTCGCGAGAAAAAAATGGCTGACTTCTCTTATGTCAAAACTATCTTAGTAAGAAATTACAACGAAAACGTGCTAAAATTCGCGGAAAATAACGTAAAAGTGCTTAATCAGTGCTGGTGACGTGTTCCCAATCTATATTTTAAGAGTTCAGTGTATTAATTTACGATATTTTACATGAATATTAAGTTTTTCAAGGTGGTATCCGAACGACCAAATAAATGCACGGTTAGTACTGTATTTCTTAATTTATCCATTAAAAAACGTCATAATTTAGTTTTTAAGTGTATAAGAGACGTTTTTTATGCAGAATCATCATGAATTTGCTTTTCTAAACCTTCGAAAAACTTAGGTAAAAATGTACGTCAAGTGTAAAATTATTAGTAGTGATACTTCTTCCTTGATAAAACAACGAGGTCATAGTTAATAATAACATGATATTATAAAATCATTTTATTAGATTTTATATGTTGCTGAAAATAATCATCTATTTTATACTTTAAATAAACCGTGTTTGTAGATTAGAATAAACTAGTTGAATTTTTTTGTTACATTTCAGTTATACCAATACTTTTCTATTTAACGTTATAATATTGTCCTATTGTAAAAGCTGTTGTTAAGTTAAACTTGGAATAAGGCACACAAAATACAATACAGGCCAAAAAGCACATTTAAGTTATTTACAGAATGGTAGAATCAATACAAACTTAATAACATACAAAAATAAAAGATATGTAAGTCTTATTGCTAAGAGAGATTTCTTCCAGATAAACCTTGAAAGCATTAGATTAAGAAGAAATTAGTTTTAACAATGAAAACACTTTATTTACTGCAGAATACAACAGAATTAAGAATATATAAAAATACAAAACATATAAAATAAACTAAAATCGTGTAAACTGCGGCTGTAATACAGACACTTTGTAGTTTTTTCTCTATTCAATTGTATATCCAAAGTCCTATACTTATAATGCTTGACAATAAAAAAAATGGTGAAGGAAAACATTGCGAGGAAAGCAGCATATTCTAAAATCCTTAGAAGATATGTAAGTCTCCAATCCGCATTACTGGACTATGCCTAATCCCTCTTCGGAGAAGACCTGAGCCCAGCGGTGGGCAGTAATGGATTCTTACAGTACAATACAATGCCATTAATGAGTTATGATAGTACCAGACTTCACAATATCTTTGAAGGGTTTCTTTTGGATAAATAAATAAATAAAGAATCCTTTGCCAATGTGCAGGTGTCCTCACAATGTTTTCCTTAACCGTTTTTTTATTAGCAAGCAATATAAGTATAGGACTTTGGATATACAATTGAATAGAGAAAAAACTACATAAGTGTGTGTTTAAGCTTGTTTTACTTGTCTTCTTAGCAATTTACTGCAATGTGAAATCTAGGATCTTAAAAAATTTGTATTTGAAAAGTTGTCTTTAAAATAAATTCATTTAAAATAAGGTTAACATAACACTATATTGCTTAATATGTAATATCATGTGCAACATCATTAAAATTATAATTTTAAAACTCATTTTAATTAGTTGCGGTTTTGCATTGCAACCACAAATATAAATAATAATCAGCTCAATTTGAAGTTGTAATAATATTTTATTGCTTGCCTTTTTAATGAGGTTTTTAGAAGGCTACTGAACTCAAGTGTTTGTCTGTTGTCATCGTATTTGACCAACTTCCAAAAAGGAGGAGGTACCAATTTTTGTGCTAGATGAAAAGTTATGCCTTTGTTGAGAAGAATCTGCTCAAGAAACACAGCGGGCCTGTCTTTTTTCATTCAATTGGTTTTTTTTAAGTATTGTTTCCAAGCCTAGTTGTGGGTAGTATTGAGTTGGTACAGTTTTTGTGTGTAGTGTGTATAATTCTACCTATAGTTATGAGTGTGTGTTATAGATGTGAACATAACGTCAAATGGGCGGGTAGGGCTCAGCGTGAAAAAAAAACTACTGTTTTCGCGCACTATTTAAAATGGAATTCAAGAGTGTTACTATGGACTACTATACTGGACTATTTTTTTTAAACAAATGGGAATATGCAATAAAGTTTTGAGTAAAAATACAATTACAAAATGTAGTTACAGTAATTTCAATTCTGAGATCATATCCACATACTTTCAGTACCGTAACATCACTTTATTTGTGCGTGTTGTAGATGTGAAGGCGCCGTCATGTGGGCGGGCGGGGCCGGGTGGGCTTGCGGCTTGCTGGCGGCCGCCGGCGTGCTGCTGCTCGTGTTGGCGCGCTGCCGCAGACGACAACACAAGAACGAGCCACAGCTCGCGGTAATGTCGCTGTGACAGTGTAACATAGTGATACGGTGCACGGTCACATTGTGACTACATAACATGACAAGATACATGGACATTGTGACAACGTAACATAAAACAGCTCACTATAACAAGGTGACTTGATAAATGGTCACATTGTGACAGCGTAACATAGATACGATACACCGTAACATTGTGACAGTGTAACACAACTCAGCTGGCACTAACATCATAACACAATATACATATTATGTATGTAACTACAAGACGCAACAACAGCGATAAACGCGACATGTAACAGTGTATGTAGATAACAATTAACAATACAAGAACACTCAATAAACACGACCAAATACAATGTCACATGTTATGTCCGTCGCTCATAGACCTCTGGAATTTCATCAGACATTACCTACCTACTGTCTAAGACTTTATAATAAATGTCACTGTTTCGGAACAGAAAAATCCTCTTTATTTCAATGACTGAAATCGTTCATTGTCGAGCAAATGGTCTGTTTTATAATATAGTATTGTTTATTTCCAGGTGCACGTAGTCCGCGACCCTCTGCCTCCCCGTCCCCCGCGCCCTCTCCGCGTAACGCACCCGTCCCTCCCCTTTCCTCCGCCGACCGCCAAACGAACCCTCGCGACACTCACCGGAGCCCCAGCCGACGATCCCGAACTCACTCCCCCACAGATCATAATAGTACAGAACACGACACAAACGACCATTGCCAGCAACGAGAATCCTCAGCCTTCTGGCTCTAATACTGAATTTAAGGGTATCCCTAAACTCCCATTGCCCGAACAGTGGATTCACAAACGTCCTGTCGATTACAAATTCGCGAACTCGATTCCCAGACAGCTTGCGCAGATAGTGAACGCTGAGTTGGGCAGTGAGTTGAACCAAGAATCCAGAGCCAAAAAGTTCAGTGCGACCCGTTCTCCTTCTTTGGAAAAGGACGAAAAATCCCCCTTCGTGACGAGCGCCAAGTCCGACAAAGTTTTCGGTTTCGATTCGGACACGGTGCAAAAGTTAACGGACACAGATATGAGCGAAACGATGCCTCCCACAGACGCTGGTGGTAGCCAAGAGTCCTCCCCTAGCAACCTGAGGCGGTTCCGATCTGTCAGCACCAGGTTGAACATGTGTAGTGCTAATGAAGGACTGGAGAGTCAACAGGAAAGAGCTGAGCTTCAGAACTCCCCAAGAATACTAGAGTGCAGTTCAGCCAAAGAAAAGTCATCTGCTCCTAAATTCGATTTCTCTCCCAGCGTCTTTGTGGACGCCGTTAGCTCGCCAAGGTTTTTCACGCCTCCAGAAACGGTGTCTCCAATGTTTTTTGCAGAACCGTCACCGAAATCAGTGTATTATGACAGTGTTAGGTCACCAAAGTTCTTTCCTGAGACCCCTAGAGAAATGGAAGTTCCTCAATCTCCCAGAACTTTAGGGGATCACGTTAATAGGAACGGTGTAGCTGATAAACCTAGTTCGCCAAAGATAATAACTTCAAGACCGAGCCCGAAAGTGTTAATGTACAATAAAGAAAACTTTTTCACATTTGATCAATCCGTCGCCGAGGAAGGATCAAAAATGTCTCCGCGCCCTAAGAAATACGGGGGTAGGAATTCTATAGAGAGGGAGAGATTTACTCCGCCCGCCGACAAAGACGTAAGAAAATACAGACGACACAACAGCTGTGATACGAATTACAAAATGATCGAACTAAATGTTAATAAAGAGGAAACCAAAGACCTGGACGTGGTTGATTGCTGCGTCAAGCTAGAATCTACGCACATTGAAACAAAAATCGAAGAAAAAACGAACGAATTGACGCCAAGCCCTTCGAACTCAGCGCACGTGAGGCGACAGAGGTTAAAGTCGATATCTCTAGACTCTGAGAATGCTAAAATAATAGAACAGAACCTTGGACTGCCGATAGCTAAACAAATGAAAGATCAGATGAACGAAGCATATAAAAATCAAGATGTCAGTACTTCTTGCGAGAGTATGGAACGGCATCCCAAAACACCGAACTCTGAACGTCCCATCTTCAAATTTGAGGATGAAAAGGAAAAAGAAGAGCCCAAATCTCCGGTGAAACAGAAGAAGAGTTTGAGACAGAGTTCAGACACTCAGTCGTTTATAGACATGCCAAGGTTCTCGCCGAAAGAATTCGAAATAACAATCACCTCCGAAGAAGGTGCCACTACATCCGCCGACACACAATCGAAGCCCAAAAGCAAAAACTTGAGAAATCTAACGATAGATCTGTCGAAACGA
Organism: Trilocha varians; assembly: GCA_030269945.2. NCBI lineage: Eukaryota > Metazoa > Arthropoda > Insecta > Lepidoptera > Bombycidae > Trilocha > Trilocha varians. The sequence goes on along the minus strand of AP028278.1, from coordinate 11,749,058 downwards.
GACAGTGAACTCGAAAAGGAGTTATTGGAATTCGAAAAGTTGTACACCAATGCTGAAGAGAAGAAAGTGAAAACGCCCACATTGAAAGTCAAAGCTACTTCTCTCGACTCCTCAGAAACTGTCAATCTATCTCTACCACAAAAGAAAACTTTGGACGTCCCACAGAATTCTATATCAGTACCCAACACACCCAAACGACAACTAAAAAGAATCCTAGCGCAGAAATCGTTCAAGCACGACTTCTCTGGCGGGAAAGGATACAGTTCGATACAACCGAGCGCTGACCAAAGACGTTTACTAATGAAAGCTCAAGACAGCGGGATTTACTTGAGGGAAAACCACGCTAGTTTGATGTTATACCAGCCCAGTACGTCACGAGTCACGCGCACGATGGGCTCATTCGATGAAAACATGTCCGATTTCGCCGAAAACACGCCAGAGATCAACATTTCCGGTGTTGATAACAGATTCCAAGATTCTGGGCAAACTTTAGGCTCGAATTTATTGAACTATAAGCAGAATTTGAGCGTGTCCAGTACTAATTTAAAGACGTTGCCCGAGGGAGTGCCGTCAGATGATTTCGAACCAAGCGCGGAAGACGAGAAAGTTATTAAGAAGCTGCACAGAAGGAACTCAAACCAAAGTTTAATGTTAAGTACACATAGTCTGCAGGGTTCAAATTGCTCCCTCAGTAGTGCCGGCGCATCTTGTCACAATCTAGCGACTGTCCGGACTAGTCTGTCGAACTTCAGTCTCAATTCTGACAGAAAGAAGTTGTCTCTAGAACGAAGAGATTCCAACGCTTCGTTGGCTAATACAGATCATTTGACGCCCACGACACGAGTCATTTGCTCATCCAATACCAACCTGACTGGGGAAAGCTCCAAAAACTGTTTACTTCAACGACGTGGTTCTAACAACAGTCTGACGCTAAACATTCACTCCAGCGTACCGTTAAGCAGACATTCGAGCAACAGTTCTTTAAATAAAGAAGCCAAAACTGGCCAGAAAAAAGGCTTACTTGAGCGTAGAAGTTCTAATACCTCTTTAACATTAAATATTAACAACTCGAACCCACAGTTATCCGTCGGAAACAGAGGCTTAAGTATCTCAAACTATAACTTAAATGGCTCAACGTGCAACCTTAGCAGGTACAACAGTAACCACAGCATCGACGAGCCTAGGAAAGGCATTTTAGAACGAAGAAGTTCAAACACTTCATTAACTTTAAATATTCAGCCACAAGAACCCCGAGATATAGAAATTGATGAGACATTACTAGAGCCAAACCTTAAAGATTTGCCACATAGAGACACCCATAGAAAATCATTGAGCACAGAAAACTTAATACCAAAGTCTTATAAAAACAGGACCCGGTTAAAATCCACCGAAAAAGGTCTCGGTTTTGGTTCTCACGATAATCTGTGGTCGTCATCCTATGTGGAGTCAGATTACCCGCAAAATTTGACTTACGTTTGTGGCGATCAAGAAAATGAGATCATTTACGCTTTCGGTCGCCAAGAAGACCAGTTCCAAGCAGGTTTTGTGAGGAATATCACTACTAAACCGCTTAGTCCTCAAAGTACATCAGAGGACTTTAGATTATATTTGGCTAACATGCAACATCTGCAGAACGCTTCAAGCGTGTTATCAAGACAACAACTCAGAGATTTGAACGAAGTTTTCCAAAATGGCTACTCCAAAGTTAAATGCCACAACAGCTCCGATGGTCAACACATCTGTTCCGGACGAGTGGAAGACTTATCCTCGGAGAATCCTCAAACGGTTATCCCGGATGTGACGTCACAGCCTTGCTCGGAATACCAGAAATCTCTTCTAAGGAACTTGCATAAAGAGTTCTGGGATATGCCTACGAATTTCCAGGAGAAACCAATAGTTTCCGGTTCTCATACCAAGAATAGGTATAAGACGATACTACCTAACGAACATTCTAGGTTTATTTTGAGGAATGAGAGCGGAAATTCTGAGGGATATATTAATGCCAACTTTATTAAGGTAAGGTTCCTTAGATTAATTGTATGCAATTCTATTCTTAGGTTTTTAAAAACTACCAAGCGATCAGTGGCGTGCAGTTCATAGAAACAAATATTCATTGCATACTCTAACTTAGATCAGATTTAATTAATAAATAACAAAAAACGATTCTATAATTCATTGAAATACACTTCACTTTCCAAATATTATGTATGTATTTAGCGAACAAGTGTAAAAAAATGACAAAATGTAAATTTGAAAAAAAAACATTTCTGTGCACACTGGCTATTCATGCATGCTACTGCAACCGATTAGGCTATAATAATATTGAATTTAATTTAACACATTTCAGGGGCATGAGTACACGAAAAACACGTACATAGCAACACAGGGTCCTCTACAGAACACCATCTACGATTTCTGGTGTATGGTCTATCAGAACACGATAGATTTCAAAAACCGATTTCAAGAATCCGAGGTTTCCACCGACAACGTCCAAAAAGTCGTGATGCTCACCAACTTTATCGAAAACAACAGACAAAAATGCGAAAAATACTTTCCGTTGGAGTTAAACGCGGAACTGATAGTCGAAAGTGACGATAACTCGAAATTCCGAGTGACAAATTGTGGTATAGTGAAAAAAACTGGTTACACCATACGAAAAATAAGTGTTAAATTGTGTGACGTGGACAGTGATACAGTGATAGTGTACCATTATTGGTTCCATAATTGGGCAGACCATAAGTGCCCAAAAGATGTTAATGCGCTCTTGAACTTAAGTTTGGACGTTTTAAAAGAGACAGCGCATAACTTTAGTGACTCAGACGAAGATAAGGAGGCCTGTAAGTGTGATAGCCCAAAACAGGACTCCAAATTCGTGTTTCCGCCCTTGGAAAATACTTCGCCTTGCGAAATGACTATTGAGGCAACTACGCCTTTAGAGTTGAAAGGGGAATGTCTATCCCCACCTACTATAGTCCATTGTTCCGCTGGTATAGGCAGGACGGGTTGCCTAATCGCCATCTTGAATGGTATAAAACAATTGACAATCGAGCAGAAAGTAGACGTTCTCGGTATAGTCTGCAATATGCGCTTAAATAGGGGGGGCATGGTACAGAACTCGGAACAATACGAATTGATTCATAAAGTCCTGTGTTTGTACGAGAGAGCGTGCTTGCCTGAAGTATAGCAGGATGAAAGCACAGCTTGACTACTTATACGACTAAATATGACAGAACAAACATGAAGATTATTTTTGTGCGGTAAATGATTCATGATAAAACGGGCTGAATTGACGGGGTAATAGTGGATTTGTAATTTTGTCAGCTGAGTATGTCACACGAAGCAGCACAGCTTTATTTTCTGGCAGTGCAGAGGTCCATGAGCGACGTTGACGCCTAAAGATCAGGTGGTCTGTTAGCTCATCTAATAAAAAAAATATATAGAAGCTCGCAACGATAGTTAAAATCTACCAAATAATATTGAAAAAAGTTTAATCAATTCCAAAAATAAAAATGTTCTATGTTGGATTTTGCCACACTTTAGTTAGCACAAAGTTACAGATCCTATATAAAATGATTTCAAGAATGTGATAATTTACCTTACACTAACTGCCCGGTGTTACGTGAATCATGTGTTCTGTTCAAAGTTACAAAAAGGGTGAGACGCAGTCGAAAACAACAGCAGTTGTTCCTTGGCCGTATGTCATCCTCTAAAAGTAACTTGTTTGTTGCACAATTTTATAATGTTGTAGAGAAATTTAATAAAATCGCGCGTGTTGTACTGGTTTCAGTAGTTTAATGCGATAGTCTAAATCTAAAATAATTTATTTTGAAGAAATCTTTAAATACAAGCTTTTAAGAACCTGGATATCATGTATCAGTAAAGTGCTAGCTAATACAAGTAAAACGAGCACAAACACGACGGATCTATCTTGTTTAGTACAAGAGTTCCTCCGACTCTATCAGATCAGCGCCATTTTGTCATATTATTGTATTGTCACGCGATATACATCTGCGTGCAAAATGTCAGCTCAATCGGAAACCGGGAAGTTTGTCAAATTTAGATTCCACCCGAACTTCATAGTAAAAAAAACTTGAGAGGTGTCATGGGACACCCGAATAGAACGAAGTTCCTTTCGATTAAAAGATATCTTATAGTTTTTTTCCTAACGTAACGCGCGATAAGGAACGTGTTTTAAAAGATTTTAATCACAGCGCCATCTAGCGACAATTATATAAAACAAAAAAAGTGCCGTGACAACTTTTCGTAAAAAAAAATCCGTCTAGCCCCCTTTCGATAACGCTAGATAAGGAACTTCATTCCAATAATGCGACATGGAATATATAATGTCGACCGGTTATTAATTTTAGACGTTTTTCGACTTTTCTCTGAAACTAGTACAATACGTTCGAATTGTGTTTTTTTCTAATAAATTAGATAAGTTGTTAATTTATTTATTTTGCGTGTATTTTAGAAGTTTTTTAAAGCATCAATGTCGATTTGTTTTGAGTCTTGGGCGCCATTTTGTTAGAAAAGATACCAATATAGTATATAGGGTGGATCTGTAATCTTGTGTTAGCTGAAGTGGGGGTTGTATTTCGACAGGTCATTCACCCTACTACAGCTGGTATAACGTTACAGATCCACCCTGTATATTGGATATTATACATACAGTGGCGTGCACACCACATAAACGCATAATCACTGCATACCCTATTTTAATGAAACAAAAAATATATTTAAATAAAAAAAATGTGGTAATATACTGCCTATTCTTTTTTGAATTTGTATGATAATATCGGTATACTTACGGGTCACCGTCTGATGGTAAATGATCATCGCTGACTACGAGATGCGAGATGTAGAATATATAACAATAAATTTAACTTTGTAAATTAAAATGTTTAGTAAATTATGACTAATGGTATCTAGGAAAAAAAATTGGTTGCCTGTAAAGTCGGTATACGGGCGAAAGTTTTACGTGACAACGACTCGGGCATGGTTAGCCCGCCTAAGAGCGAGAGAGACAGACATAAAAAGTGAAAGGCACGCGTGCCTCTCACTCGTTCTCATTGTGAGCTCATAACGTGAGCAGAGCGTAACGCAGTTTCTTGAAGTGTCACCCGGCAAACCAATTTATAAGACGTTGTCACGTCATAATATCGTGTCTATAGGCGTTACTGACTACTACTATAGCTGTCTATAGGCGAAATGGTCTATAAACTGATATCTATACCTCAATAGACTTATTTAAAAGCAAACTGACGGTAGTTTTATCAGCGAAGGTGTCTACAAATCATATTGTCTATGAACTCAAGTAGGCGTTTTTATCTACAACTAAGTATTGTCTATAGGCGAAACGGTTTATAGATTGATGTCTATTCTATAATAGAGTTATCTAAAACTGACCGTATCAACGTGTCCTACGTATGCGATATGCGAAGATTCTTGCAAATGTCGTAACCGCGAGTCAGGATCTCGCGCGCTATTGTTGGTCGCCACAATGAGTATACGTTGGACCCGTCGATATTGTCTATGGACACAAATAGGTATTTTTGTCTATATTCTAAAAACAAATTGCCCCCGATATATTGTAAATATTTATTAGTGTTAAACAATTCGTGCTTTCAATGGTCAAATATTGAAGATATTTACGAAAAAACTGTAAAATAATGTCACGTGAAATATCAAAAATTCGCTGGTCATAAGTGTTTTACCATAAAACTAAATTAGGGAAACCGATTTTGATGATTCGTTTTGTCATTATACGTTGTATTTATCTTTTTGTATCTGATAAATTCTTAACTTTATCGACCACTTCCAAAAGTTACTCCTTTTTTTTATGGATGAACCGATTGAGATATTTATTTTTAAAAATGCGATGATCGTTTTTTAACGTGGTAAGTTAAACGTTACATGGTAACGTAATAAGTTTTACGTGTTAACTTTGAGAAATTTCTAATTTTAATTTTTCTAATCATTACGATTAGGAATTGGTGTTGTTACTACGAATGTGAATGAACCGAGTTTATTGGTTTATTTTTGCTTTGAATGGTATAGGTATCTCCCGTAGTTTTATCTAAAATGGAAATCTCGTTTTCATTAAAATTACAATTTTACATAAAATGAAAACTGCAGATTACCAAACTGTTAAAAATTGCATCATTAAAAGTATTTTTTAGGACTTAACTTCAAAAAGTAGCCGTTCCATCTTGAAAAAATTAATGGATCCCACGATGAATATCTAATTTCGTATTAAAAAACAATCATCCAAATCGGTCTACACAAACTAGTGATGCGATAAACAAAAGAAACGAGTCACCTTTTATTCTTAGAAGTTGGTCAAATCTAGTTTTTTTGTAAATATTGAACAAAATCTGTCCTGTGACATTCTCTTGCAGTTTTTTTGGTTGCGACTTTCTAGTCGTTTAACATTGTTTTAAATTGTAAAAAAACTATATTTAATAAACTATGTGATTTTGATGGATTTAAATTAATATAAAGTGTATAATAAAATCGTAATTGTGTTATATTATAATCGTCGACGAAATATAAATCATTTTTATTGTTGTTTTATTTACGATGATATTATGAACCTTAAATATATAATCACTACATATTATAAAACGATGTCGCTATCAGTCTGTCTGGACGTTCTGGAGTGGCGGACACGAACCGGTAGGCGCAATGTTGGTAGACCCTCCACAAAATGGACCGCCGATCTGATCAAGATCGCGGGAGGTCACTGGACGCAGATTTCGCAGGACCGGTCGATGTGGCGAGGGCAGGGGGAGGCCTATGTCCAGCAGTGGACGTCTATAGGCTGATGATGATGATGATCCGTCTGTCTGTCCCTACGTATGCTTAGATCTTTAAAACTACGCAACGGAATTTGATGCGGTAAGAAAACTTTAAATACAAGCTTTTAAGATCCTGGATATCATGTAGCAGTAGATTGCTAGCTAATAGAAAAAACGAACACAAACACGAAGGGTCTATCTTATTTAGTACAAGAGTTCATATGACCTTCTGAATCCATCATCAGATCAGCGTCATATTGTCATACTAGCTGCCCCGCGCAACTTCGTCTGCGCCAATCTCAATTCAATGTCAACTATTCGATTTTTTTCTCGCTGTAAATACCATCCTTGAACTTCATCGAGAATTAAAAAAAAAAACAATTTCTAAAATAAATATAGCCTAAGTTACTCCTTATAACATAAACTATCAGTCATTGAAAGTCAGCCCGTCCGAATCGGTCTAGCCATTCCAGAGATTAGCCAGACAGACAGTGGCCACCTTCCAGCTCCATCATCAGACCTTGACATTCATCGTCTACGCAAAGAACTCATAAAGACGCTTCATTAGAGTCTAAACGCGATGAGGTTATCTTGCTTATTGACAGAGTTCCCATAGCCATCTTCCAGCTCCATCATCAGACCTTGACATTCATCCTCTACGCAAAGATCTAATCAGGACGCTTAATTAGAGCCTGAACACGATGAGGTTATCTTGCTTAATGACGGAGTTCCCATAGCCACCTACCAGCTCCATCATCAGACCTTGACATTCATCCTCTACGCGAAGATCTCATCAGGACGCTTCATTAGAGCCTGAACACGATGAGGTTATCTTGCTTAATGACGGAGTTCCCATAGCCACCTACCAGCTCCATCATCAGACCTTGACATTCATCTTCTACGCAAAGATCTCATCAGGACGCTTCATTAGAGGCTGAACACGATCAGGTTATCTTGCTTAATGACGGAGTTCCCATAGCCACCTACCAGCTCCATCATCAGACCTTGACATTCTCCTCTACGCAAAGATCTCATCAGGACGCTTCATTAGAGCCTGAACACGATGAGGTTATCTTGGTTAATGACGGAGTTCCCATAGTCACCTACCAGCTCCATCATCAGACCTTGACATTCATCCTCTACGCAAAGATCTCATCAGGACGCTTCATTAGAGCCTGAACACGATGAGGTTATCTTGCTTAATGATGGAGTTCCCATAGCCACCTTCCAGCTCCATCATCAGACCTTGACATTCATCCTCTACACAAAGATCTCATCAGGACGCTTCATTAGAGCCTGAACACGATGAGGTTATCTTGCTTAATGATGGAGTTCCCATAGCCACCTTCCAGCTCCATCATCAGACCTTGACATCCATGCTCTACGCAAAGAACTCATCAAGACGCTTCATTAGAGCCTAAACACGATGAGGTTATCTTTCTTAATGACGGAGTTCCCATAGCCACCTTCCAGCTCCATCATCAGACCTTGACATTCATCGTCTACGCAAAGAACTCATAAAGACGCTTCATTAGAGTCTAAACGCGATGAGGTTATCTTGCTTATTGACAGAGTTCCCATAGCCATCTTCCAGCTCCATCATCAGACCTTGACATTCATCCTCTACGCAAAGATCTAATCAGGACGCTTAATTAGAGCCTGAACACGATGAGGTTATCTTGCTTAATGACGGAGTTCCCATAGCCACCTACCAGCTCCATCATCAGACCTTGACATTCATCCTCTACACAAAGATCTCATCAGGACGCTTCATTAGAGCCTGAACACGATGAGGTTATCTTGCTTAATGATGGAGTTCCCATAGCCACCTTCCAGCTCCATCATCAGACCTTGACATTCATCTTCTACGCAAAGATCTCATCAGGACGCTTCATTAGAGGCTGAACACGATCAGGTTATCTTGCTTAATGACGGAGTTCCCATAGCCACCTACCAGCTCCATCATCAGACCTTGACATTCTCCTCTACGCAAAGATCTAATCAGGACGCTTAATTAGAGCCTGAACACGATGAGGTTATCTTGCTTAATGACGGAGTTCCCATAGCCACCTACCAGCTCCATCATCAGACCTTGACATTCATCGTCTACGCAAAGAACTCATAAAGACGCTTCATTAGAGTCTAAACGCGATGAGGTTATCTTGCTTATTGACAGAGTTCCCATAGCCATCTTCCAGCTCCATCATCAGACCTTGACATTCATCCTCTACGCAAAGATCTAATCAGGACGCTTAATTAGAGCCTGAACACGATGAGGTTATCTTGCTTAATGACGGAGTTCCCATAGCCACCTACCAGCTCCATCATCACACCTTGACATTCATCCTCTACGCGAAGATCTCATCAGGACGCTTCATTAGAGCCTGAACACGATGAGGTTATCTTGCTTAATGACGGAGTTCCCATAGCCACCTACCAGCTCCATCATCAGACCTTGACATTCATCTTCTACGCAAAGATCTCATCAGGACGCTTCATTAGAGGCTGAACACGATCAGGTTATCTTGCTTAATGACGGAGTTCCCATAGCCACCTACCAGCTCCATCATCAGACCTTGACATTCTCCTCTACGCAAAGATCTCATCAGGACGCTTCATTAGAGCCTGAACACGATGAGGTTATCTTGGTTAATGACGGAGTTCCCATAGTCACCTACCAGCTCCATCATCAGACCTTGACATTCATCCTCTACGCAAAGATCTCATCAGGACGCTTCATTAGAGCCTGAACACGATGAGGTTATCTTGCTTAATGATGGAGTTCCCATAGCCACCTTCCAGCTCCATCATCAGACCTTGACATTCATCCTCTACACAAAGATCTCATCAGGACGCTTCATTAGAGCCTGAACACGATGAGGTTATCTTGCTTAATGATGGAGTTCCCATAGCCACCTTCCAGCTCCATCATCAGACCTTGACATCCATGCTCTACGCAAAGAACTCATCAAGACGCTTCATTAGAGCCTAAACACGATGAGGTTATCTTTCTTAATGACGGAGTTCCCATAGCCACCTTCCAGCTCCATCATCAGACCTTGAAATTCATCCTCTACGCGAAGATCTCATCAGGACGCTTCATTAGAGCCTGAACACGATGAGGTTATCTTGGTTAATGACGGAGTTCCCATAGCCACCTTTCAGCTCCATCATCAGACCTTGACATTCATCCTCTACACAAAGATCTCATCAGGACGCTTCATTAGAGTCTAAACATGATTGGCCGGGTCGATTTGGATGGGACTTTCAATGGTCGAGCTTATGTAATAAAGACTAACTTTTTTTTTTTTTCAGTTGTAGGAAATCACCGGATATGTGGGAGTTGAACCGCACTAAAACCTCCAACCGCTCACACTCATCGTCCAAACCCCGGCTGAGGCCAGAACCCAGCACGGGGTTAGTAGGGACGGCGCGACGCTTTACGCGCTCGGCACTCTTTCCAGTCGAAATACGAATTACTCAATATCACTGGTTCCGCCGGCCACTTTAGTCAGAGCTCCAGTTGCGACGATTCACTATATAAATTGGAGATCTCTTTATGTTGGCCTCGAAAACGTAATACCCATCGACGTTATTTCACTTATAACTTTTTTAATACTGAACCGATTTTGATAAAACAACGACTAAATGTTAAGTGAGACTTGCCATAATACATTACAAAAAACCCCAACTAAATTGGTTCAGCCGGTTCGGAGATTAGCGTGCACAAAGATACAGACAAACAGATAAACAGACAAACAGACAAAAAAAAATCTAATTGCATTTTTGGCATCAGAATCGATAACCAAACACCCCCTGCTAGTTTTTTTTTTGATATTTTCAATGTACAGAATTGACCTCTCTACGATTTTATTATAAGTATAGATTATTACATTTTCACGTGATAGACGTCTGCGAGCAAAATTTCAGCTTAGTTCAAGTTAATATAAGCCTGTAAATAAATCAAATTGATCTGTCCCTTTTTTCTTACGTGCCTTCTAACTTTGACGTAGGTATAGTTGGCACTGGCAGGTACATAAAGACTATCGAATATCTTTTAAAGTACAGTAGCAATATTTATGTGGTATCGGTCACTATTTAGTCACAATATTTCGCGATACTTATTCAAATACATTGTGTCAACTTGACGCACGCCGTCATCGGCACATTCCAACGTCAGAATGTCGTGTGGTTACGCACGATCGGTGTACTCAATTGGCTTCATGATGTTGATTCGAGATAACTGTAATAATTCTATGCGTATAAAATCTAGCTAATGTTACTCGTGGATAATGTAGCTTTCAAATGGTGAATGAACTTGTATAAACGGTCCAGTAGTTTTTGAGCCTATTCATTACAACCAAACAAAGTTTTCCTCTTTATAATATTAGTGTAGAATGTGTAGATAATTATCATGGGGGGTTTTTGGGGCCGAAAAGTTCTAGAGTGGCGACCACGAACTGGTAGGCGCAGCGAAGGCAGACCTCTCACAAGGTGGACCGATGACCTGGTCAGGACCGCGGGAGGTGGCTGGATGCGGACAGCGCAAAACCGATCGATGTGGCGAGGTTTGTGGGAGGCCTATGTCCAGCAGAGGATGTCTGCAGGATGATGATGATGTGTAGATAATCTTCCCGGATTGGAAGTTCAGTTACATAGTGTAGATAATGACTAGAAAGATATAGATGACTTGTAAGTTAAAAACCTTGAACTTTTTCTTCAGAATCTTAAGTTTAAATATAATTTCTATACCTTGCATTCTATTACCACAAAAAAATAGTAAAAAAAAAACACGTTGAATTGTTAACGTATTGTTTAGAAGTATTGTTTTAATATGCGAAAGTATAGAGATGCGAAATTTTATAAGATAAAATCGCTTCTTTCCAATTTTCTTTTTTCTTTGTTAAGTAAACAACAACAGCTAGAACTGACATTTAGTTTATGGGATTCACATAATTAGGGATAAGTAGTATTAGGGCAAAGGGAAATCTTTTTGCGGGCGAGGTAGTGTATGTCCTGTCAGTTTCAGATGTTGTATTTATGTCGCCGATGTTTGCATCGTTCGATACCGCGATTCAGATGCTCGCTTTTGATCCGCGACAATTCTTTAATTTTGTCCAATGAATTTCGAATCAAAATAGTATTTTACCAAGTACATCCTATGAATGGGGTCCCCTCCTCAGTGTTTCCCGAGCGCTATGACTTGTTCTTCTTTAAACGAGGCTTGAAGAATGTCCTTAAGGTAGGAAATGTGTGTGACCGCTTACAATCAGGTGGCCCGTTGGCCCGTTTGCTTATGAGGCAAGAAAAAAACATAAATCGATAATTCCAGAAAATAATCGATCGATTACTAGTAAAATCGATTTTGTGTCACATCTCTATTTGAGCCATGACCTCTTGCCTCTTATTATTATAAGACGTCATTTTAATAAAAATACTATTTTTGAAGACGCACGGGTGAAGTCTTTGAACCTTTTTGTTTTATAATTTATTTTATTTATTTATTTATTGTATGAACTATCTACTACCTAAATGATAATGACGCATGGACCATTTTGTGACTTTTGGAAGGGTTTTTTATATTATTGATAATTTTTATTCGTATATATTTTTGACAAATTGTAATTTTATTTAATTTTAAAAATTGTTGGTATTTATTTTATATTCTTTGTAATTTTGTAACAATATTGTTATCGTGTTATTTTTAATTTTGATTTTACACTAAATTTTATGTATTTAATGATTTATTGTTATTTTTTGACGTTCAAAAGCGCTTTTTAAAGCCCACTTGAATAAATGAATTTGAATTTGAACCAACAGCGTATTTTAGTGAAGACTTCTTAAATACAAGCTTTTAAGATCCTGGATATCATGTAGCAGTAGAGTGCTAGCTAATACAAGTAAAACGAGACCAAACACGACGGGTCTATCTTGTTTAGTACAAGAGTTCGTGTGTCAATTTTAACCATAATTTATCTCGCAAGATTCCATCCGAACATACATAGTTAGATCTAGTGCAAATTAATATAAAGCTTGTAAAAACTACAGTTTTTAAGCTGGTTCCAAAATTCAAGAGAGAGCTTTTCTGTGTTTTAGACCAATTTCCAAAAAGGAGGAGGTACTCTTTTGTAACCAATTTGGACGATTCTTGTGTCAAATGAAAGGAGATGGTTGTCGCGGGGTCAAATTACATTTTTGTTAAGATCGAATGAGTACGTACTTTTGTGTCAGTGTTTAAAAATGTGTATTGTTAACGGATAAGAGTTCACGATTTACATGTACATCTTTTCTAGGTGAACCGATTTCAATGTTTTATTTATTTTCCTCAATATGTACTACTAGCTGACCCGCGCAACTTCGTCTGCGTTACAAAGGGGTTCAAACAGTACTCGCAATGCCGTCGCGTTATTATTTTCGCGGCCCGCAGTGCCCCACATATTCATTACGTTTTATACTCGTAATAACTTCTAAACGAAAAGTCCGATTGGAATAAAACAAAAAGTAATTTACTTCTACATTAATACTCTTGATAACAAAATACTTAATTTGGATAATGGTTAATATAACGATACTCATTTAACGTTAAATTCAGTCTTGGGACGAAAAAAAATTGTATAACCATAAAAGCTGTTATTGTGACTAAACTATGATAGCTAGATATATGCTGTCGCAGACTTTTTTGTTTGTCATCAAAAGACCTAAAAACCTGTAGTACATCATTTTGTTTTATTAAACGGTTTTATTGTCAATAGTTTTTGCAGCGTACGCATAAATAGGTTTTCGATTATTCACTTGTGTTACATATTCGATATTTTCATACGGATCCCTAATTTTTTTGAAAATAAAATATAGCCTATAACCTTCCTCGATAAATGGACATTCCAACAGTGAAAGAATTTTTGAAATCGGACCAGTAGATCCTGAGATTAGCGCGTTCAAACAAACAAACAAACAAACTCTTCAGCTTTATAATATTAGTATCTTCTTATATATAAAAATGAATTGCTGTTCGTTAGTCTCGCTAAAACTCGAGAACGACTAAACCGATTTGGCTTATTTTAATCTTGAAATATTCGTAGAAGTCCAGGGAAGGTTTAAACGGTGAGAAAATTTACTTATGTGACGCAGACGAAGTTGCGCGGGCCAGCTAGTATTAGTATAGATTCTTCGATCTAATAATATAGGTCGATGTGTACCAAACAAATCGCCAGGACTTTTCTTAAACCTCGTTTCAAGATGGACATGTCATAGCGCTTCGGGATCAATACGTATTTTTTATTCTTTTATTGCCATGCATTGCAGACGAGCCAACTTGCCACCTGATCGTAAGTGGTTACCGTCGCTCATGAACCTCTGCAATGTCAGGGGACACTTAGGGGTCGCTACCTCCGACCTAACTTAAGGACCCTCCTCAAGCCTCGTTTGAAGAAGGACAAGTCATAACGCTCTGGGAATATCGCTTGTACTTATTAATCATTAATTATTAATACACAGTACATAATATAGGTTATATTATTAATGCAAAATTAATTATAATAATAATGAATTCACACATTTTAAGTGACGTATTAAGATTTAGATTATTTAAATGTCCGTGACCTAGTTAGTTACAAATTTCTTGTTAATGGAATCATTCATACGTGAATTTAAGCATGATTCACGTTACACGGTACCACAGAGTATTGACTTAACAGAAGTTAATGTTATGTAGTAGGAATGTAATATTCGCATTCGCAAAAAAATCATGCGAAAGTTTTAACGAAAGTTAGGAGATGCTGTAGCCAGCCAAGTGTATTTTTACACTACCTGTGACGTCACAACAATGGCGGCGCATTTGGCGGCGTTTTTGCGCAAAATTGAAAATTAAATGTAATTTTTCCGCAGTCTTTTTATGAACTTAGGATTAAATTAAATTATTTTTAGAAAAATGGAGTAATAGCATATTGGTATGTCGTGTCAATTAAAAAGGCTGCTTCAACACATTTCTAGTAGAAAGTTATTAATAGAGTGAGTGTTGTCTCTGGTTCACCTCGTATCGAAGTTCAGGGTCCGGTTATAGGTCGCAGGTAGGTACCAAGGGCACCATCTTTCTCGAAAACACTGTCATCTTAATACAGAATACTTCATACAGAACTTACAGTTATTCTTATACGTGTTTTCGAATATTTATTTTTAGGATAAATCGATTTCGATATTTTTTGTTGTTGTTATTAAGCAGATACTTAAGACATATACTCATAATTTTGATAAAGATCTAACTAGAACTTTTTGTGTTATTCGTCGAAAATAGGAGTCAGGTCTTTTTTTTTTACTATGTATCACAAAACACGATATAAATTTAACTTCTGAATAACTAATATTCTGTAACTTTATATTGTGAATGATTTTGATGTCCTTTTGAGAACAATAATTCAACATTTTTAAAGTAACAAATATTTTTGATACATATATTTTGTCCTTCCTATACAGTATTTTTTTGTCTTAAAATTCAAATATCTACCTAACATTTTCAATGAAAAATAACATTGAAATCGGTTTACGTAAACAGAAATAGGTATACGCATAATCTTGAGGGATTTTTATCTACGACAAGACTTATTAATCTATTACTTATGAAAAAATCTTTCGTATTGATCCAAACTCAAATTATGCGAAGACAAATATAAAAAAAACATAGGGTATAGTGACATAGTTTGCTTCTGAAAAGTCGGTAAAATGGATCATCAAAACCGGTCTTACCAGACAAAATATAATACCTCCTTCTTCGGAAGTTGGTTAATCAAACAACCGCAAACTACCTATATAGCATTTATCTTGTAAACACTTGAATAATTATAATATTATTAAAAGTTAAGTATACGTACGTCAAATAATGAAATAAAGGGTTAGATGACACATTACTTCTGAATATACTTTTAGAATTATTAAACTTATACTTTGTATTGAAATTAATAAATTAAAAGTAAAACAGGCTTCTTAAATACAAGGTTTTAAGATCCTGGATATGATATAGCAGTAGAGTGCTAACTAATACAAGTAAAACACGACGGGTCTATCTTGTTTAGTACAGGAGTTCCTATTTCCATCGAATCCATCATCTGATCAGCGCCATTTTGTCATATCATTCAAATTTAGCTTGCAAGATTCCACTCGAACTAGTTACATCCAGTGCAAGTTAATATAAAGCTTGTAAAAAGATAGACCCATCGTGTTTGTGCTCGTTTTACTTATATTAGCTAGCACTATACTGCTACATGATATCTAGGATCTAAAGCTTGTATTTAAAAGTTTTCTTTCGATACAAGATTGAACCCGCGACCTGTACGGAAGGCAAGGATTTCCACTACACTAGTATATGAACATACCTATCATTGTCACGTATGAACACACGAGTTTACACACACAATCGTGCAGTGTTTGTCGGAACCTTGCTCGTAACACTACTGTGTCTAGTTCATTTATTTTGTGATTTAAAAAAGCGGTAAGTCTTTTAACTTTTTTGACTTTTAAAATTTAAATGTTATCACAATGTTTTGAACGAGTTTCGAAATTTAGATACGTTTTTTTTTTCTTTTTATTTCATTGTTTAACTTTTGCGTGAGTGAACCGATTATTATGATTGTTTTTTATGAAATGCGTACCTAGTCATGGGTTTCAATATCAATTTTTAATCGGTAATTTTTAAGTTATGTATTTAGGTTTTTGCATTAATTCATTAATTGTCGTACGAATAGTGTTTATTTGATTTTTTTTTAATGAACTGATTTCGATGATTCTTTTTTGGTTTTATTGGTGATAGTGTACTATGTATCTACACCATCTTTATTAATATTTACTACTTTTAATAAAAAAGTACTACATAGTATTTTTTTATAATTAATATTTGAAAAATGGAAGTTGGTTTTAAAATTCTTGTAAAAAAAATATATTTAGGTATTTGTGGAAAACACGTGACAAATTCATTGGTTACAAGCTAATTGAGATTCTAGGATTTTTTTCTGTAATTAACTAATGATAAAATTTAACAAAATTATTTTTATTGAAATGATTAATTAACATCAAGATAATATTTTAATGTAATTAAAACAATGTTTCTAAATCGTGGGATTTCTTCGTAATAAAAGTTAATTAAATAAAAAAAAATTAAACAATAATATATTCTGAATTTTATGCGATTATACTTAGATAAAAGTTTTATTGGTTATTTAAAATAAGTTTATGAAAATGCAAATAATATAAAATTTCTCATCTTTTTTTCTAACTTTAATGTATTTTTGACCAACTTCTTAAAAAGGAGGAGAGACTCAATTCGTCTCTTTATGTTTGTTCCTTCATAACTTTAGTTTGCGTGGACCGATTTAAATGATTCTTGTGTCAGATGAAAGGTGATGTATCCCAATATTTTTTCTTAAGTATTTTTGGACAAGATTTACTTGATTTAAATAGAAGTCCGTCGTTTTCATTTTTGTAATAAAACTATTATTAATAATACCCATGTTTCAATAGTTTTATGATAATAATATACTGTTATAATAATAATGTTTCAATAGTTTTATGATAATAATATACAACTTTATAATAATATATTATTTTATATGTTATTGTATTGTCACCTTGACACAGTATACTTAATAATATACAGAAATAAAACATCATGCACATCGGCTTTATGAACTCACACTTATGAACCTCTCAACGACACAAATTACATTTCCGTTTCCGACTTTAAACGTTTCAGAAATGTCGTCTATGCTACCTAAATAAAAAAGCTTAAAATACAAGACTTAAAGATCCTACAAGAGTTCCTATGACTACCGAATCCATCATCAGATCAACGTCATAATATTGTCATATTATTGCATTGTCACGCGATATACATCTGTGTGCAAAATGTCAGCTCAATCGGAAACCGGGAAGTTTGTCAAATTTAGTATCTTGCAAGGTTCCACCCGAACTTACATAGTTACATCCAGTGCAAATTAATATAAAGCTTGTAAATAGAATGATTTAGTTCTGTTTGTTATATTATTATTTTCTGACCTTGGTCTACAAATATGAAGTTGTGTCAGGACAATGTCAGCATTTTACTGAGCTATGAGAATCACTTTACTGGACAAATACAATGTCATTCAAAACAAAGTCTTATCACGCTGTCTGTCTCTATATACAGGGTGATTTATCCGTACAGTATGATTATATCTTTAAAACTACGCAACGGATTGTGATGCGGTTGTAATAGATGTCGTGATTCAAGAGGAAGGTTTATGTGTATAATACAGATTGCCTGTAGTCTATACTTTTTACGTCTAAGCGCTAATATTTTAAGAAAAAAACTTTGTTTGTTTGTTATGAATAGGATCAAAAACTACTGGATCGTTTCTAAAAATTCTTTCACCATTCGACAGATTTTATTTTGGAAAAAAATAGACTTCCGTACTAAAAGTTTAATAAAGTAAACCAAGGTGTGAAAAAATACAATACCACTGACTAAAAACGGTGAAGGAAAACATCGTGAGGAAACCTGCATATCGGAAAAGGATTCTAAAGATCGTTTGAAGATATTAGAAGTGGGCAGCAATGGGTTGTTACAGAACAGTAGAGTGTAAAAAAAATAACTTTCTTTCCAAATAAAACTTGGGAGGTGTCATGGGACACCCGAATAGAAAAACGTTCCTTTCGATTAAAAGATATCTTATAATTTTAAGATTTTGATCACAGCGCCATCTAGCGATAATCATCTAAAACAAAAAAAGTGTTGTGACAACTAAAAAAGTGTCGTGACAACTTTTCGTAAGATTTTTTTCCGTCTAGCCCCCGACACAACGCGCGATAAGGAACTTCGTTCCAAAAACTTTCTTACATCGCGTGCGTTGCGAAAACTATTATAGAACAAAATGATGTACTACGGGTTTGTAGGTCTTATTAAAATCGAACAGTGTTTCCCACAAGATTACTTGTATCTTGCAGTTAAAATGTTTTTAATTTAAACTCGGCCATTTTGTCAATTTACGTGCTTGGTTTAACACAATGGAACAAAATACTATTACCGACGATAAATAACCATGTTGATATTACATTCTACATGAATACTAGCAGAACTAACACAAGATACATATATGCGAAAACAAATATTTTACAAAAATGAAAACGACCGACTTCCATTTCTCAAGCATAGCATAAAAACTACCAGTCAGATCTTTATCTAATTTATATGAGATTATCTCCAAATTATCAGCTTGTTAATTAATAAAGAATTATTGAAATCCGTTCATAGGTATAGAAAAGAAATAAATACATAGTTTCAAAAGTACTTAGTTCGATTTCAAAATTAAATGGGACCACACGACGACTCTCACCTCTCATCTGAAACGGTTAAGCTAAACCAAAGGTTATATAAGTCCAAAAATAACTAAACATACAAATTGAGGACCTCCTCCTTTTTGGAAGTCGGTCAAAAAGTAAAGGTCGCCGCTGACCTAATCCACTATTTTAGTATAGTATATAGTAGTAAAACCATGATCAAGGGCAACCAGTGTCATACCTACGCCATAAGTTTCGCGAATTTGTTTTGTTGATATGTAATATTATAAATCAAATTATTTAACATAATATCGTAATAAAGCTGTCTAGTTATGGAAAAACCATTATTATGTAAAAATCAGTAAATCTATAGGTTTTTTTTCTTGAAGAGGTCGTCGTTTTGTCGTCTTTTGGGTTCATCAATTTGAATGATTCTTTTTTCGTTTGATGGGTTATGCTATTCCTATTTAAATTTCATTAAGATAATATGATAAATGATTTTTATTTAATTCGAAAAGGGATCGTTTTGTGATATTATTTTTTTGATAAGCGTGATAAATCACTTTAAATTTAGTGAACAGATTTCGATGATGTTTTAAAGAACAAAAAAAATGCGTCCTAAATTTCCCAAAAAAGTACATATACTACCGAAGAATGCCGATGGCGTAACGCGTCGCATCGTCCCTCATAACCTCGTGCTGGGTTCTGGCCTAAGCCGGGGTTCGGACGCTGAGTGTGAGCGGTTGAAGGTTTTAGTGCGGTTCAACTCCCACATCGGGCGGGGATGCGGTGATTTACTACAACTAAAAAAAAAACTTAATCTTGTCTTAAAACCTTTTAAATAGTTATATTATGCAAGGATTTTAAAACCACTTGTTTTCTTGTGTTTATGTAGGCGAAGTATTTTATTAGGCATTGTAAGGTGATACTTTATAAGGAATTACGGAAATGAACCTTGGTGAAAAGGTTCGGCTAAGTTTATGTGCATTTCAAGGTAAAAAAATCTAAACATATATTAGCTAAACTATTGATTATAATATGTATTTACTTTCATGCATTATCAACGGGTTCTTACCACGATATTTAATTAATTGTGTGTCGATATTTCGTTGATGTTACAAACGTCATGATCACGAGAAGACTGCGGGTCGATTTACGAGCAAACAAATCTGTCTACCCTCTTTCTCGTTAGCTATTGGGTAGTACTACTAGAACTAAATAAATAAATATCGTGGTAAGAACCCGTTTAAAATTCATGAAAGTATAATAGAAAAGCGCGAGTGTCTAAATAAGTTTACTGATTATAGAACAAACGATGTACTACGGGTTTGTAGGTCTTATCAGTATCTAACAGTGCTGCTTGAACTCCGCTTTGACGCAGACGAAGTTACGCGGGTCAGCTAATTTTTTTCAAAATATGTACCTATTTTGAAGTAAAATAAAATTTGATAAACACAATAAGTAGATATTTACTTTTATATCGTCGGTTAAAATACAATAAAACGTGACGTATTTTATATAAATTTCGCGAACAAATACAAGAAACGTATAATTTACAAGTTTTTATACTTAGTGATGTTTTGGTGACGAGAAAATTATATATTAGACGCGAATAGGGATGTCCCTTATTTTGTTAAAAATATTTTCTCAAATATTAAAAATGTTTTTAACTTTATGTTTATGTTAATTTGTAGCTGTGTCTTCTTAGTTATTTTAATTATTTATTATACCTATTTTATTATGCACAATTGTTAGGTGACTTGTCTCTAAATCCATTTAATTGTTTGTAGAAGCGGGTATTACGTCGATTTAAAGGAAAGACTTCCGGTTGTGATGAATCATTTTATAAGGGTGTTGTTAAATTCTTTTAATTTTATTACAATTTGCATTTTTATGAAAACGGAAATACTAGTGGCGCCATCTGATTTATTTCTCAAGAAAGTATAAAAGGCGTGTGAACTATCGTTTAAATACAGTAGTCGACGTGATTTCAAAGTGAACAGAGTTGGGAGTAATTGTGACTGAGTTTTGGAGGATGATTGTACAGATTTTGGAATATGAATAAACTGTTATTGTGAACCAAGGAGTTTTCATTGTGTTTCTGAACTGAACCCAATACAATGAAATTCCAATTAGTTTCAAAGATAGGTAGAATCTAGTAAATTGATATAAGTGCTAGCAAAGTTACTGTGTGTAGAACATTCTAATGGCTCTCCTGTAAAATCGTTTTGGAAGACAGTAAAAATGAGTTATTGAAATCGGTTCACTTGTGGTAAATACAAAATCTGTTAGTGGTGACTCTACTTACAATGGTATGTTGTCACCATTTCTCACTGTTTCCTGTTAACATCACAACAACTGTTGGCAATAAGTGATTGTATAAAAAGTATAAATTACTTGAAGATTATGCTTGTTTGCGAAAATTTGAAGATAATAAGGTTCAGTGTCCGGTTAGAAAATAATTTAGCCGATTTACAAAACAATGGGTTATTATGTTAAGTGTTTTTTGTTACTAAATCACTTTAGTGATTATAACTGTATGCTGTTTTGTTTCCCAAATAAAATCTAACAATAAGTATATAAAAGTATTTAATACTTAAGCTTTTAAGATCCTGGATAATGGATACGATGTATCAGTAGAGTGCTAGCACAAGTAAAACGAGCACAAACAAGATGAGTCTATCTTGTTTAGTACAGGAGTTCCTATGACTTCCGAGTACATCAGATCAGCTACGTTGTCATATTATTGCATTGTCACGAGATATACATCTGCGTGCAAAATGTCAGCTCAATCGGAAACCGGGAAGTTTGTCAAATTCAACTCGCAAGATTCCACCCGAACTTACAAAGTTACATCCAGTGCAAGTTAAATAAACGAATCATGAAATGATAATAAAATGTAAACAAAACAAGTTTCCGAACTAACGTCACCTCGTGCTCAATTTTGGCTCCTGCTACAGACTTGGCAAAAGTAAACAAACCAATTTTGACCCAGTTCCCAGAGGCTATGATTTATTGTATTATCTTTGTCATAAATCATTAAAGAGATGGATATAAATTACGTATTTTCAATATTTTGAAACTGATATACAGGGTGTCCCAAAACTATGCGAGATGAACGGGAAGTACCTTAAATATTAGAGATAGGTTGTTTTGCTGAAAGGAAACATCATTTAATTTTTGACGTTTAATAATACTGCATTCATAGATTTTTCGTATTTTTTTTTCTGAAAATCGAACTAACAGAATCAACATCCTGTATTTTTATGATGTCGAAATCACAGTTCTAATATTAAAGGTACTTCCCGTTCATGTCGCATAGTTTTAGGACCCCCTGTATATTGACTGTGTTCATTGAAACGAACTGAATTTTGTCAAATATTAGTCATTTTGTGCAAATACCAAGTACAAAGAAGTACTCGTTAAGTTCATTGTTATCAGAATATTGTTTCATTGTTGTATTATTTCATTAACTGCCTAAATTCATTTAAATTAAAAGATTTTCGTCTTTTGTTTTAGTTATAAATAGACTTGTAAGTTTACTTTAATGTTTTGACCGACTTCCAGAAAGGAGTACTCAATTCGTCTGTATTATTGGAACGAAGTTCCTTATCGCGCGTTATCGAAAGGGGGCTTGACGAAAATTCTTATGAAAAAGTTGTCACGACACTTTTTTGTTTTAGATGATTATCGCTAGATGGCGCTGTGATTAAAATCTTTTAAAACAATTCCTTATTTTGTTTTATATAATTAATGCTAGATGGCGCTGTGATCAAAATATTTTATTTAAGTTATAATAATTAGTTAGTTTAAAACGTCTGTCTCTCTCTCTTCCTAGAAAGAAGTATTATAACTTAAAAAAATATAATTTTATTACAATTCCCTCACTAATTAATCGAAAGGAACTTCGTTCCATCCGGGTGTCCCTTGACACCTCTCAAGTTTTGTTACCGAATCACTCTAGTTTGCCTGGACCTATTTGGATGATTCTTATTTCAGATGATGATCGTCGTGGAGTCTTATTTAATATTTTTAAGATTGAACAAGTACATCAGGAATCTGTCCACACAAAGTAATTAACAAATAATATCAGACGAATTGATTGCCTCCCTTTTAGATGTCGATCAAAAACAAGGAATGATAATAACCTTGTTAATGTCCTTCCATTATATTATCCTTGAAAATAATCATTTTTCTAGTAAATTGACAACATGTCGCTAACTGTTAGTATAAACTTAGTAAATATTTCCGCTTCTTGTTCAAATAACACTTGTTTTGCTTTTATTACGTTTTTACTGACTTCTAAAACGATTATCAACTCGAATTTATTAAAAAATATATTAATATAGTTTAGTTTGGGACCGATTTGGATGATTCTATTTACATTTTTGACGAATTTTCCAAAAGAGGTTATCAAGTTGACGGTATTTCTGTTTGTCCTCGTATAGCTTTCGGTTGGACCAATTTGGATGATACATTTTTAAACATAATCTCATATTTTGAAGAAGATCTGACCAGTAGTTTTGTGCTATTCTGAAAAAGTTGAAACAGTTGTTATTTTTTTAGAAATTGAACTTATTTAAAAATCACTGTTCAAGTTTGGTTTGAGTGAACCGATTTGGATGATTCATATTCCTATTTACACTCACATATTATATGTATGTTATGTAACCAAACTAACAAGGTCAAAAATATAACTATTTTAAATACGTCAATTAGATTTAAATTTAAAAAGATTTACATTCAAAATTTACAGTGATTTGTGCAAAATTATGCATTAAGATGCTGTGTCAGTACATTATTAACTTATTCATACACTCGCGGTTTTCTATAATACTTTCATGCATTTTCAACGGGTTCTTACCACGATATTTAATTAATTGAGTTGGCTCGATATTTCGTTGTTGTTGCAAACGTCATGATCACGAGAAGACTGTATACTGCGGGTCATTGCAGAGGTTTTTACGATCAGGTGGCCCGTTGGCTCGTCTGCCTACATGGCAATAAATAAGGGTTTTTCCTTGCCTACGTTGCAGGAGGAATCATTTAGACTCGTTTAGCAAAGAATATGTTAAATTTACGAAAATGTATAATTTCTTAGGAAATTGTAAATCTGCGGTTCTTATTGTTTTCCGATGTCAGATATGTTACTTGTTAAATATCCTGGCCCTTGTTAAGTTGTAGGCTAGTGAAGTTTTAGAAGTCTAGGCCGAAATATATTTAATTACCTCACACATCCTTGCATATACCGGCCACGGACGAACACATATGGACACACGTCGTGACACGAGTACTAATGTGTTATGAAATTATATCAATTAATTACATTTTAATTATCGTGTTGGTATCTCAAGTTGGAGAGTGTTTCTACAAGCTTTATATTAACTTGCACTGGATGTAACTATGTAAGTTCGTGTGGAATCTTGCAAGATAAATTTGACAAACTTCCCGGTTTCTGATTGAGCTGACGTTTTGCACGCAGATGTATATCGCGTGTCAATGCAATAATATGACAAAATGTCGCTGATCTGATGATGGATTCGTAAGTCATAGTAACTCTTGTTCTAAACAAGATAGACTCGTCGTGTTTGTGCTCGTTTTACTTGTATTAGCTAGCACTCTACTGATACATGATATCTAGGCTCTTAAAAGCTTGTAGTCAAAAGTATTTTTTTTGTAAAAGTAATGAAAACCATAGACTAAATTTAGCCTTGTTTATCATCGCCTATTTAAAATGAATTGCTGTTCGTTAGTCTCGCTAAAACTTGAGAAAATTTACGATACCTACGCTGTTTTTTATTCCGTGTTTTGTGACGCAGACGAAATTGTGCGGACTAGTTAAAACTGATCAAGGTTAGTAGTGCAATATTATGTTATTTCAAGGCAAATGTCATGAGTTATTCATATGTGTTGCAAAATAGAATACGTAATTAATATATTTAATAATTATAGATTCGGTTTTAACTAAATACAAAACAGATTTTGCAAGAAAATTAAGTCATTTATAGAGTTCCGTAGTGGTAATAACAAATCTGTTATCTAAGTCTGTTCTGTTTAATATCGATGTGTTTTTGTAATACCAAGACGTTTTTGGTTTTTTTAAACGGTTTTATTCTAATTAAAAAATAAAATTTCACGTCTTTTATGCAGAAACTCACATTCAAGACAGTTGCTAAGGAACCATAATAACAAAAACATAGAGAATTACACCGAACAGACGGGTTCTACGTACAACCAATCATTTAGTCTATCTTGTTTAGTACAGGAGTTCCTATAACTACCGACTCCATCAGATCAGCTCTATGGTACCATATTATTGCATTGTCACGCGATATACATCTGCGTGCAAAATGTCAACTCAATCGGAAACCGGGAAGTTTGTCAAATTTAACTCGCAAGATTCCACCCGACAATTACATAGTTACATCCGGTGCAAGTTAATATAAAGCTTGTAAAAATAAAATGACTGAATTGTTGAAGAAAAGACTAAAATTATTTATCCTTGTAAAAACTAAAAAAGTATCATTGAAATCGGTTAACGTAAGCACAACAATTTCTAGAAATTTCGAAAAATAATTAAATATTTCAAAAGTATAACACAGTATGGTATCCTATTCATTGTAAATTTATTTAATACAAGAAAAAAAAGTCATCAAAATCGGCTAAAGCAAAAAGTTTAAACGTACGTAGAAGTCGAACATTTAAATTTGTTAAAATATTCGCGTTTAAATCTATGGTGACGAAATATTATGTTTTCTTAGAAAATAACATTTAAGGTCAAGTTAGTAATGACCTTAGAGTCAAAGGACATGTATTGTTATATTATTGTATTATGGTTTAAACATACACGTAATATTCTTAGGATATTTTATGAGTCAGGTAACACTGGGGTTTTTACTTATATATAAGTAGGGAAGTGGCAAATATCGATTTTTGGTCAAAAGATCAAGGTTTTGAATTGACAAGTCAGCTGTATTTTCCGAAAGTTATTGTAATTGACTAGTTGACCCGTGGTTTCGTCTGCGTCACAAAGGGAAACAATGCTATATACTTATAGCCTTCCTCGATAAATGAACTTTCCACAACTGATAGAATTTTTAAAATCGTTTCAGTAATTTCGGAGTCTATTCGAGACAAACAAACAATCAAACCTTTCCTCTTTATAATCTAATATATAAAATTGTCGTGTCACGGTGTTCGAACTTGAACTCCTCCGAAACGGCTCGACCGATTTTGATGAAATCTTTTGTGCTTATCCGGTACCTATGAGAATAGGCCAACATCTATTTTTCATCCCCTAAATGTTAGGGGTAGTCCACCCCTAATTTTTTTTTTCGGCGCAGACGAAGTTGCGCGAGTCAGCTAGTATTAGTATAGATAAATATGATAAAGATATGTCTGGTAGTTTTGTGCTCAAAAATATTAGTCGGTGGTTTTCATTTTTGTAATAAAACCATTAAATGCAGTTTTTAATAGATGTCGTGATTCAAGAGGAAGGTTTATGTGTATAATACATGCATGATATAGTAGAGAAACACTGACGCAGAAGTTGCTGTCGTTTTGGATATTAGTCCAATATATTACGTCATCTATCGCGCGTCGCGACGATAAAGCATGCCGTAGTGCGTAACGCGGCGTGCCGTCCCGCATAACAGCAGTCTGGGTTCAATCGGGTTGCGCGGAGCGATTGGAAGTTCTGGTGTAGTTTAACTCACACATATCCGATGGAATCCAATTCTGCAATGTCAGTGACAGTTTTTACTTTGACCTTGACCTCTATTATAAGAGTATTTCGTACGGACTCGAATCATTGAAATACTTTTCGCTGAGTATGTACTACGTGCTTGGAATATAAACACATTATTACATATAATATGAATAATATTAACATACATTATAATATTGATAACATTACTTATTGATTATCATTTAATTTTTGTTTAATTATTGCAATTCTTATTGATTTCTTAATCAATACATAGTATAAAACAAAGTCGCTTTCGCTGTATGTCTGTACGTATGCTTAGATCTTTAAAACTACGCAACGGATTTTGATGCGGTTTTTTTAATAGATAGAGTGATTCTTAAGGAAGGTTTGTATGTATAATAAATGCATAATATAGTAGAGAAACACTGATAAATTTAAAGGTTTCTAATGTGATGTCGTAAATAAGCACGTTTTTTTGCGCTTATATTGCAAACGCTGGCTGAACCCTACAAGATAGACCAAAATAATGTACTACAGTATTGTTCACCTTAAAAAGTTCAACAAAAAAGTCCGCGATGGTATATGTCTATCTCTTAGGGATAACCCAGCATAACCATTTTTATTCTTTACCTAAAAATGGTTATTTACGAAGTGATTTTAAACAATACAGCATTAATTCTTATCCAATTAAGTACCTTAAATAAATTGTGCATTTATTATAGATCAATATGCTTTTTACAGCATGTAATTTAAGTGAATATTACCGAAGATATTACAAATTTAAAATGCAGGGTCTTAGTTGTTTGCGCCGGGCGGCGCGTGCCTATATAGGCTACAATTTTTGAACCCCTTTGTAACGCAGACGAAGTTGCGCGGGTCATCTAGTAAATAAATAATCGACTCCAAAAAAGGATATCTCTGTTTTACAGTATGTTTTATGTTTTTTAGCTTACTTCGTCGTTTATATTTTTTTTTTTTAATTGGAGGAAATCACCGGATCCCCGCCCGCCCCGCGGGAGGGGTATGTGGGAGTTGAACCGCACTAAAACCTCCAACCGCTCACACTCAGCGTCCGAACCCCGGCTGAGGCCAGAACCCAGCACGGGGTTATGAGGATCGGCGCGACGCGTTACGCCCGAGGCACTCTTTCCCGTCGCGCGTTTATAACCAATTTTGATGATTCTTTTTATGTTAGTAAGAAGATATTTCAGAGATGGTCCCATGTTAGTAATCGAGGTAAACTTGAAGAAGAAGAAGGAAGTCAATCTCTTTAACTTTTATTAATAAATAATATATTACCTTCTTGTATCCTTCTCTACTTGTGTACCTAATTGCGTGTAGGGACTGAATCAGTTTTGTTTAATTTATATTTTTAAAATGTAAAGAACAGACGACGATGGCGCCCTCTGTAAATAGTTTTAATATTTTTTTATTAAAACCTCTTTGTTATCATACTCTTTTTAAACTTAAGAAGGAATGTTGGCGCGCTTTTTTAAAAATTGTGTGTAAAAATTAGTAGTGATTGCGTCATACTTTTCTTCCTCTTAAGGTTTATTTTCATTAAATGATTGTTTTTATGTTCTTCAATGCACTGGCAGCCTTTGATTTCCTACACTGCGTCTGCATCATATTATAATTTGTGTTCTCGAGGGAAATACAAAGAAATAAGATTTATTCTTATCAAACCTAATATCTGAAATTCCCTGCAAAATTATATTAAGAACGGAAAGTGGTAAATCCATCGTGTTTGGACTGATTAGAAAGGGCATGATCTTTACTGTGACTCTCCCCTCCCGCTACATCCACTATAATTAATTCAAAACATTTGCATTTAGAGATTGAAATATTCGTAACATTTCTTTTATCTAGTACTACCACACAACTTCGTCTACGTCACAAAAAGAAGGGAAATGGGAGAACATTTGCAATGTAAGCGCATAAAAATGCTATTTTGTGCTTATTTTCGACAAACCTAACATTAAAAATCGCTATATAATGATGAATGTTTCTCTACTAAATCATGCATGTATTATACACATAAACCTTCCTCTTGAATCACGACATCTATTACAACCGCATCACAATCCGTTGCGTAGTTTTAAAGATATAATCATACATAGAGACAGACAGCGTGATAAGACTTTGTTTTACACTATGTAGGTATCTATATTTTGATGGGAATTCGCCAAATACACCGTAATTAAGTTTATTGACATTATTTTTAGCACCTAACACGGATTCAGACGGGTCTCGTGTCACTTACGTCAAATATCAAGGAAATATTAAACAAAAAATAGGCGGCCATTTTGGGTTGTCAATTAGAATGCTTTATTTACGTTTTGTCACTATAAAGTGCGAATTATACGATTTATTATTAGCTAAATTTGGAATGTATGGGTAATATTTTACGTATTTAAGGCTTTGATCAAATATAAGTACGTCAATGAACAATTTGAGTGTAAAATAGCATTAACTTAACACTACTATAACAAATCATTTTTTGTTTTACAAGTAGCGCCATCTATTGATGAATAGCTCAACTACTATCAATTTTCTGTGACATTTTTCAATCAAATATTGTTAGTTAAACAATAGAATAGAGCTTAAAAATTGCGTCAAATAATCTAACAAAATAAAATTAATACGTTTTCTTGTTGACCGACTTCCAAAAAGGAAGAGTTTATCAAGTTGACTGTAAATTTTTTCTGTCTCTTTTATGTTTGACGTCGCATTTTTCTCTGTAATTCATTTGCAATAACATTCAATTTCGACATCGTCTGAGTCACAAAGAAAACTCTCTACCATACTGTTTATCACATAAACCTTCTTGAATTACTTTAGCTATTAAAAACGCCATTACAATCTTCCTCGGTGTTTCCCGAGCGCTATGACTTGTCCTTCTTCAAACGAAGCTTGAAGAGAGTCCTTAATAAACTAATTTTGGCATACCTGCCGTTGACTGCGACACGAGGTGTTATCGGCCCGCACTGTGACCAGACGTTAGGGCGACACGCGGTCTATTAGATCCCTTTCTTTAACAAAGTAATGCTCTTCGGACCGTTGGGAAGTTCACGTTTTTTCTTACTTAGTTGCAGGGATCATTTAGGCCTCGTTTAACAGCAAATCTGTTAAAGGTAGATTGTAGTGTCCCCTGACATTGCAGAGGTACACAACGGTGACCACTTCCCATCAAGTGGTTACCTCGTCTGCCTACATGGCATCACAATCCGTTTCGTAGTTTTAAAGATATAATCATACATAGAGACCGACAGCGTGATAACACTTTGTTTTACACTATGTACCTAAAGTAATATTAATAAAAAGAAGATAAATATTAGTGTTATTACCATTTTATTATCTCGGTGGTCAGGTATTGTCCCTAAGTAATAGTTATTAATTACTTTAGTAGTTATGTGTTATTTACTCAGTACAGTAACGATGTGTCAAATATATCTTTTAATATTTACTAATACGAGTATAAACTTTTACCCAAAAGGGGCCATAAAAAATATAACTAAATTTAAGTGTACTTAGGTTAAGAAACAAACATTGTAAGGATAAATAAAACTATATATAATACGAGTGTATCGGTATTTCCCTCAAATAAATATAGTTGCTTAGTACATTGATCTCTTGCTAACGTCATACAAAAGTTAAAGTAAACTTATTGTTTTGACAATAATTAAAACGTTTGATTCCTTTTTTACAAACTTTATATTAACTAACTGGATGTAACTATGTAAGTTCGGGTGGAATCTTGTAAGATGAATTTGACAAACTTCTCGGTTTCCGATTGAGGTGACATTTTGCACGCAGATGTACTTATATCGCGTGACAATACAATAATATGACAAAATGGCACTGATCTGATGATGGAGTCGGTAGTCATAGGAACTCTTCTGCTAAACAACATAGACCCGTCGTGTTTAGGCTGGTTTTACTTGTACTAGCACTCTACTGATACATGATTAAAAAGTTTTTTTTGAAAATAAATTATATTCATCGAAAATAGCCTACTTAAACACAGACAGTCGACTCTTGGGCAATTATGATTATAAGAACTAACAATCTACTCGAACTAGAATACCGTTAAATAGTGACAAATACAACAATAACAATTATCCAAATCGGTAAACCAGTCATACCAGATGATTTTACGTTTGTTTTTAATTTACATTTAACTTTATATTTGCAGTTCAAAGTTGTTTGTGTCACGTGTGATGGGGAAACGTGACTAACTTGTGAATTTGTCGACAAACAGACAGACTGTTTGTACAGGCAGTGTATATAGCGATGATACACTGATCTTAGAACTACTTTGTACTTGTACTTCATTATTCTATTCTACGGGGTGATTTCCTAGTGAGGGTACATTTTGAAGGTCATGGTAGCTGATGGTTATATACGACCAGTAAAAATATTATTACCAAAGAATATGGCTTAATGCCTTAGTAATCGCAACTTAAAAATATCTAAAATTCTTGCAAAATGATGGTTTTTCGACAGCTGATAGGTGTGGCGGAGGTGTGGGGTGCGCGAAATCACTAGAGGTCATTAATCAACACTCTTTAAGCCGAAATTGCTTATGTTTGAGGTAGTTTGGTCGAATTTAGATTTAAAAAAAACATATATATATTTTGTAATTTTACTTATTTTTTGTAATATTCCGTATTAGAACAGAGTACTCATCACCCTCCTGCAATATGTACCCTGTCTAACAAATCACCCTGTATACATTAGAATGTCACTTAGTAAATGTATAAGAAAACTAGGCAAAGGATTTTGATACCTTGTTGGCAGACGAGCTATCACACTATTTGATAGTAAGTGGTCGTCGTTGTGTACCTCTGCAGTTTCAGGGGACATATACAGGGTGGATAACTTTGGACAATCTGACGTGGGGTGAATAACCTGTTGAAATAAAACTTAGAACCACTTTTATTTTAGGAATTGGATAAAAAAATCATAGTATGAACGTCCGCAACGATAGTCGTACGATTTCTCTACAATGTTAGAAAAAAAGTTAACCTATCCAAAAAATAAAAATGGTGCTATGTTGTATTTCGACAGGTTATTCACCCCACGTCAGATTGTCCAAAGTTATAAACCCACCCTGTTTATGAACAAATTGTTTTATTGTCAAATGTAAAATACTTTTAACTAAAAGCAATGAAGAAAAACATAGTGAGGAAATCTTACAAAACTCCAATAGGAGAATAATAAAACTCTTTTTTCCATAAGAAATATAGTTCCTTTCTTACCTACCTACAAAGTGCGAACGGTCTTCTTGTTTTTTTTTCAAAACAGTTTTAAAAAAAATATAGTCCTAAATAGATTGCAGTGTCCTCTGACATTGCAGAGGTCCATTTACCATGAGGTGGGTCTGAGACTTGTGGGAAAAAAGTAGGATTTCAACAAGGAAGACGACCACTGCTGGGCTCAGGTCTCCTCAGTAGAGGGATCAGGTATAGTTTAGCAGAAAAACTGTTCATAGTTCTATTAGTAGAACTTGACGTGGACTGCGAAATGCTAAAAATGCTATGGTATTTGACTTTGTATTAATTGCTTAATAGGTGAATACTTATATTAAAATTTAATTAATTATCTTAAACTATGTATTAATGTCACGGTTCAACTTTAAATACCATAACATTATTAACATAAAATTCACATATTTTTAGTTCGCAACATCGCCACCGCCGAGTTAAGATTGTTGAACTTGAAGAATTTTGAATTTATTTTTATTATTTTCTTCTTCAGATTCCACAATGGTGCCCCGTCCAGTGTCCCCGTATGCTCGGGAGCCGGTGATCCCGCAGTTTTACGCAGACAAGAGTATATTTATTACTGGAGCTACTGGTTTCATGGGCAAGGTAAGTTTTAACGCCACCTAGCGGCGAGTAGAACAAACTTTAGTATTGATTTGTGTTAGCGCCATCTAGTGGTGTAAAGTAACAAGTAGTCAGTTAAAATGTTTTATCAATACTTTGTTACTTATTACAGCTTGACAATGTAATGTTATGATACCATTGAGCTGATCTTTTTTTTTTCTTATTTTGATAGAGTTGAAAGGTGGTCATAGGAACTCGTGTACTGAACAAGACAGACTCGTCGTGTTTGGTCTCGTTGTACTTGTATTAGCTAGTCTACTGATACATGATATCCAGGATCTTAAAAGCTTGTATTTAAAAGTTTTCTTTAAAACGAATCATTGTATTTTACTTGATAGAATTATTAACATTTAATATGATATTTCTCAGGTTTTAGTTGAGCGATTGCTATGGACGTGTCCTGACATTAAGAGAATATTCTTACTGCTTCGAGAGAAGAAAGATGTATCACCGGAGAAACGACTTACGCAACTTAAACAGTCACAGGTGAACTGATTTAGATGATTTTAATGTCTAACGAATGTAATTTCTCGTTTCACAGTGAAGTATTTTAGCGTTGTGAAATTTAAAAGTAACTTCTATTTTTGAAGAGGATAAGATAAAACAAGCCAATGGTTACATAATATATTGTCAATATCCTATATGGTAAGTGATAGATAACGGCCCCTCATTGCCCTGACATTGCAGAGGTTCATGAGCGACAGTATCCACTTACCATCAGACCGTGAGTTGTAAGCTAGTTCGTCTATGTTGCAAAAAAACTTCACACATAAAAAATATTTAGTAACAATATCCGAAATATTGACAAAAACGTTTGTATGTGACTATGGAGATTCTTTTATAGAAACTGGTATAATGATTAATCAAACATTAATTACAATTTACATAAATATCTCATAGTTACCCACACGTGCCTTATACAATAATAATTATAAATCATGTTTCAAATATTTATTTAGTATCGCCATAAATAAATAAAAAACTTGAGAGGTGTCAAGGGACACCCGGATGGAACGAAGTTCCTTTGGCTTAAAACGTATCTCATAAAAAATATTTCCTTTCATAACGCGCGATAAGGAACGTGTTTTAAAATATTTTGATCACAGCGCCATCTAGCATTAGTCAAAATGTTTTTTAAAAAAATTGATCACAGCGCCATCTAGCGATAATCATCTAAAACGAAAAAAGTGTCGTGACAACTTTTTCGTAATTTTTTCCGTCTAGCCCCCTTTCACAACGCGCGATAAGGAACTTCGTTCCCACTAAAAATGATTTAAACATAATTGATACATAAAATTCATAAATTGGTTTTTGCTATTAAGGCAAGTCTAAGTAGGTAATTTATACGATACATCAATGACCTGATATTGCAGAGGTTCATGACCGAAACACTTACCATCAGATGGCCAGTAGCTTCATCTATATTTGTAAAAAGTAACTATAAAAATATATCATTAGACCAGCATTGAGTGGGCGTTTATTTTTAATTACAATAATAACTGTTTAATAAAAGTCACCGATAAAATAAAAGTTTGAACTTATTAATAAGATAACTTTACTACAACTCTAATTAATATACATCATATATCATATCAGATTAATAACCATTTACTAGCGAGAGTCCCGTTCAAATTGATCCAGTCGTTTTTAAAAGACAGCTAGAATTAGAATATCCTTCACTTTAGTTTTATTTGTATAGATTTATGATCTAACATTTATTGTCAGGTTTTCGATGTGATCAGAGAGAATTGTCCTAAACAACTGGACAAGCTGTATCTCGTCCCGGGAGACACCACAGCACCCAGACTCGGCCTGAGCATGGAATCCATCAATTTATTAAAAGAAGTAAGTACGGTGCAGTCTCGATGTCTTAGACGCCCACGACTGGAGACCGGACTTAGGCCTTTTCCAACAACGACCGGTCCTGCGCTACACTGTGTCCAGTGAGCTCCTGCGACTATGACCACGACCTCCTTTTGCGATTCCATTTAGGACCTAAATTGAACTGTTTTGTTATTTTGTACCACAAGGCCTTAATTGCGATCTGTTATATTCCTACACAGAACCCTAAAACCCTGACACCTTCAAACTGCTGACTACACAATTCAAGGCAGAGTGTTGGTAGAGGACTTTGATAGAGTACGGGCGCGGCTGCTGGGGTTGATCTAGGGCCTATCCAGTAAATTAATAAAAGTATCCAATAAAGTTTAAGAATCCTTTTTTTAAAACAAGTCCTGGGTAACTTCCTATAACAGATCGACTTTACGGTCAATTCTCACTCTCTCATAGCGATTCAGGAGTGAAATTGCACCGCCATGTTTATTTCATTCGTTCAACCGTCATATAATCGGTACCATAACCTCTTATTAGAACCTAAACTGAGTCGTTGTACTGTCAAAATTAGTGGTTAAAAAAAAATACTATTTTCGTATATTTTCTAAATCGTTTTGTGAAATAATCAAATCTTTCAAATACTTTATAACTTTACATATTTGTAGGTTTCCATAGTATTCCACAGCGCCGCTACCCTCAAGTTTGATGAAGCATTAAACAAGGCGGTCGATCAGAACGTGAGGTCCGTCATGAGCATCATGGAGATATGCGATGGAATGCCCAATATTGAGGTAACTATTAACTTCAGTCTTAAATTACATTTATATAAAGACACTATCAGTTTAAAAGCATGCCATTTGGTTCAAAAGTGCTCTTGCTAAAAATACATGTAAAATCGCAATTAGTTGTATAACAAGGCAATGAATGAAGACTTCTTTTCCCTAGGCTTTTGTCCACGTGTCCACCGCGTACAGTAACGCTGAGTTATCCAAGGTGGAGGAACGCGTGTACGAACCTCACGTCTCACTGGAACACGTGCTGGCGCTCGCTGACTCTCTGCCCCAGCAACTGTTACCTGACGTCACTCCCAGGTATTGTGTAGCTCTGTCCACTATTCTACGTACAGTAACGCTGAGCTATCTTCGGATCGTCATGACCTATTGTAAGTAATGTTTTCGTTGCAGATTGATTGCTCCTAAGCCCAACACCTACACATTCACGAAGGCGCTCGCTGAGAATGCGATCGTCGCTCACACGAACAGGAAATACCCAGTAGCCATCTTCCGGCCGACCATCAGTAAGTTATATTCCATTACATGAATCATTAAATTATTTATGTAGGTAGGCGGGTATAGTTCACTAT
The DNA here is from genome assembly GCA_030269945.2 of Trilocha varians. Taxonomy (NCBI): domain Eukaryota; kingdom Metazoa; phylum Arthropoda; class Insecta; order Lepidoptera; family Bombycidae; genus Trilocha; species Trilocha varians. Next base: position 11,713,166 of record AP028278.1, on the reverse strand, counting down.
GAAACAGAAGAGTTACCTGGCGAAACAAACTCTGTGACTGTTGAGTGTGCAAATAATACCAATAAACGTTTATGTTCGAAGTTCCTTTATTTTTGTAAGTTACAATCAATCAATCAAAACAAAGAGACGAAACCCTCGTGAGAACCCGCCAGGAAAACTAGTCGCACATACAACGGTAGCTAGGTGGCGCGATACCGCTTTCCGTTTTGATGCGTTCATTATGACAGTGACAGTCTTCTGCTATGTTCAGTCCTGCATTAGTGTCTCATGAGGGACTATGCCTGCTCCCTCTATGGACACGACCACAGCAGAGAACAGTAATGTGATATGTGTTTCAGTAATATCATCTCTCCGTCACCCGTTCCCGGGCTGGATAGAGAACCTCAACGGTCCGAGCGGAGTGTTGGTCGCGGCGGGGAAGGGACTGCTACATTACTTCCAGGTAATTGTATAAGCATTTACATGCATATGTATTACTAGGTGACCCGCGCAACTTCGTCTGCGTTACAAAGGGGTTCAAAAATTGTAGCCTATGTGTTATTCTGATGTATAAACTATATTGTGGTAAAGTTTCATTTAAATCCATTCAGTAATTTTTACGTGAAAGAGTAACAAACATACATCCATACATACAAACTTTCGCCTTTATAATATTATTATGATGTATGAGAAACATACATACGCGGATAGTGCAAGACCGGTCGATATGGCGAGGGCAGGGGGAGGTCTATGTCCAGCATTGGACGTCTATAGGCTGATGATGATGATGATGTATAAGACAAAGCTTGTAGTCTTCCCACTATGCTAAAGAAAAAATTTGAAATCTAAAGTTTAGAATTAACCCAAAATTTTGTTATCACGATGTAAATTTCAAGAAAATGATGAATAATATTATTCTTTCCATTTGACTAATAGGTGAAAGGGTTTGACTATCAAGAGAATACTCACATAATTATGTGCAAGTAAGATGACTACGACTGCAAAATTGTGAATTAATCTATTTTCTTTTAACTCGAGAGATTTTCTGTGTTTAGTTTACATTTTTGTCATAAAACTGTGTCTAATACATGTATTCTTCGTTCGTCCAGTGTAAGAAGTCAGCTCGCACAGACATGATGCCGGTGGACATCACCATCGATACGATGATAGCCGCAGCCTGGGAGACCGCCGTCGATAAGTACGTTGACTAGTTCCTAACTTACTTTATCTAATCCCATTCAACTGGGGTCAGCGCATCATGTTTTTTTTTCTAAATGCGAAAGTAACTCTGACAGTTTGTCCGTCTTTTATGTAAAATTAATAAAACGTTTGAATTTAATTCAGTGTACAAAATATTTTATTTAAGTTAGTTTAAACTGAAAGAAAGCACAGACTTTAAATCCGAAACAAAAACCATTAGACATGACATTGTTCGGAAATAAATTCATAATATCGTTATTCTTAGATTGGATGATGTCCGCGTGTACAACGCCAGCAACGGTAAGAACCCGACCACGTGGCATCAGTTTGAGAATTGCATGAAGAAGTACCTCATAGAACATCCACTCAACCAGACGTTTTGGTACCCGAGCGGATCTATGATCGAGAATGGGTAAGTTATTAACTGATATGTTCAGCTCGAATAATCGTTTTATTTAACATTCTACCTTAAATTCTTTTTAGAAAAGGTTAAATAATAGAACTGATGGCACTGTACACAATAGTTCCGCTACTCGACAACAGATGGCGTTGTATCATTAGTTCCAATCCCCAATAATAGATGGCGCTGAAAAATGGTTCTGCTACTCGATAATAGATGGCGCTGTACGAATAGTTCCGACTTCAAATAACAGATGGCGCTGTATGAATAGCTCCGACTTCAAATAACAGATGGCGCTGTACATAATTCTGCTACTCGACAATAGATGGCGCTGTACGAATAGTTCTGATTTTAAATAACAGATGGCGCTGTACATAATAGTTCTGCTACTCGACAATAGATGGCGCTGTACGAATAGTTCCGATTTTAAACAACAGATGGCGCTGTACACAATAGTTCTACTACTCGACAATAGATGTCGTTAAAATGTAAATATTTCTAAAAGTAAACGACAGGTGGCACTGTACGTCACTATAAAATTTTGGTAATAATTAATCATGATGTTTTTGTAGATGTAATGAACCAGCTGATGATTATGTGGGAACTATGTTTAATACGTTTGTTTGAAACAACAAAGCCTAAATTTTTAATATTTAATGGGCAATTAAAAAAATAAACAAAAATATTTACTCCCTCCCCCCCTCTTCGGGGAGACCTGAGCCCAGCAGTGGGCAGTAATGGGTTGTTACAGTACAGTATAACTACTTTCTTTATAATGTTTCAATTATTATATTCAGGTACTTCCTGAATGTGATGCAGTTATTAACTCAAACAATCCCCTTACACTTGGCAGAGTATGTTTCAAGAATATTGGGAATCAAAACAAGGTATAATTTACTTTAATCATTAAATTTAATAAAAATATTTTTACACGCACAAAAAAATACATTCAGACAATTACTTCATTTATAAACTCCTTCTTTCGAAGACCGGTCACAGAGTACTTACATCCAAAAATTTTACAAAACCATATTATTGTATGTTATATGTATAGCCACATATTCGTTTTCAGACTGAGTTTGATAACGGTGAGCGAGCGTCTTCAAGCGATGAGTAAAGTACTATCATTCTTCTCGATGCACGAGTGGCAGTTTGAGAACGGAAACGTGCGGAAACTGCAAGCCAGACTGTCGCCGCAAGACGCCATGATCTATAACTTAGATCCAGAAACTATAGAGTGAGTAGATATTGTTATAAGTTGCCTTCTATATTCATTCTTCTGTGTGGTGTAGGGATATTCCGATACTAGTAAATACGAGTAGGTACTCGATACTTTTGATTCGATACCAAGTAATTTTAGCATCGAATTAGTCTTGCGATACATACTCGGTATCGAAACAAAAGTACTTGGTATCGAATCGAATCAGCAAAATAGAATTAGAGAGCAAAAACCCTCTTGCTCATCACGTGGAAGAAAAAGAAATCTCATTAGGGAGATTCTATATTTATCAAATCTAGTAGTTTATCTTAAAAGTAAGCCGTTTGTAGAATGGGATGACATGAAGTTTGTATTTCCTTGTCTATACAAGTATGTACAGCAATATGCAATTTTAATTGTTGTTGCAACAATGTTTTAAACAAGGAACAGATTGTCTACAAAATTCCTCAAACAGTTTCTGTTTTTGAGCAATTTTGATGTTAAAGATTTTTTAGTTATAGTAGGTCCTTCAATGTTCCTTGTTTTTTACGTTAGTTTCCTTAAAATAATAATAAAGAAGTGCCAAAAGTGTCGATATCAGTAAGTATCGATACTTTGAGAGTATTTTTTTGAGTAGTATCGAAAAAAGATTTGAGTAGTATCGAAAAAAGAGTCGATCGAGATGAGTAGGTATCGATACTTTGGTGGTATCGGAACATCCCTAGTATGGTGTATTATTTAATAGCACAATATTATTGTCAAAGGTATTAACAATATTGAATGACATAATAATGTTCCTCGCACAATCCTGCATACTTATTCCTGCATGTATGTAGCCGTAGTTTGTCATCATTTTCTTTTTAAATCGATGAAAATTTTGAAAAAGGAAATCTGCAATTTTACTTTTCAAATAAAGTTTTCTAAAAAGCGCGGTTGTTTCAGCTGTCGATTACTAAACTTTTTGTAATCGTTCTAGTTCAGACAAAGTATCACCGATCATACATCCTTTCAACTTTGATTTTTTAAAACAAATTAAGGCACAAGGTTCGAATTAGTACTATTATTTTTTAGTTTAAAAAATAGTTGAAGTGTATTTTAAATGCTCCTCATGAACAAAATATGTTTTATTTCAGCTGGGAGGATCTGTTTGCTAACTTCGTGAAGGGAACGAGGAAATATTTACTGAAGGAAAGAGATCAAGACATTGACGACGCGAAGAAACACATACGCAAGTTAGTACTGTTTGTTGTATAATGGAGAACGCACACACTGTCGAGCCGCAACGCAACTTTTACATTTTGTATGAATCAACGTACCTATAGGTTTTCATACATTAATATTGTCGTGTCAGATTGCGTTCGGATAGTACGCGGATCCAAACGGAGAATGCGATGTGGCGTCTTCTCTGACATACTATAGATAATTATTAATTTATGACAATATGACTAGCGGACCCGCGCAACTGCGTCTGCGTCACTTTCAATTAAAAGATGAAAAGAAGAGGTTTAAGCGGGAAAGTGTAACAGACAGACAGACAGAGTTACTTTCGCATTTATAATATTAGTAAGGAAATAAATATCAGTAGTGATTATGATGATAAACTTGAACGTCATTGATTGTTGTAATATTGTAGAATGTTCTACGTGCACCACGCGTTCCTGGCGTTCCTGTCGATGTTGGTGCTTCGTTTCTCCCTGCAGAACCCCTTCATCAGGAACTTCGTGTTCGGAACACTCAGACTACTCCTCACCATCATCAGCTCCGCGTTTCAACGTGTCTACAAATAACTTTGCTTTATTAAAACAATTATTTATTATTTTGGTATTACTCTGACGAAAGATTTTAAATAATGGAGTCGAAAGAGAGTTTATTATAGTAATGCTGTTTTAAAAGATATTGCTGTATCTAGACACCGAGGCCTAGACAGGAAACGGATAGGAATCGCATTATAAAAAATATTCGCCATTTTGGATGTTTCTTTTTGGAAGGTGAATGTCATATTTATCAATTTAATGGTAGGTTCTTGAAATGATAAAATAATGGTAAGTATTTATAATAGCTAGTTTATTGACTGAGATGGAACGCTCCGCTGATGTTTATTGTATTTTCAAAGTATTTTATGAACGTCCATGATTAATTTTTCATATTTAGTTATGATAAATATGGGATATAGACGCACAATTGCATGTCATTGTGTCTGTTCAATAAAGTGGAGCACGACAGTGAGAAAGTAAATCCTGGTCTTTCTGTAACTTATTTTTTTTATGGAATAAGTCTGTCTCGCATATATCTCACTCCAGAAAAAAATGTCTATTATTATTATGTGAAATTACTAAAATTGTGATAATAATTATGATAAACTTTAACGTAAATAAGGCATAAATGTTACAATTACTACATTTTATAGGAAAATCTAAGGAAAATCATGAATCATATCTTGCTCAATTTTGATTAGTGGATGTATTTAAGGTTTCGGTATTTGTAAATAATAAGCTTTAAAATGTTGTGTAAATTAGGCATTAATTATAAGTAACGGGTATTTTAATAAATATATTTTCACTATTCTTGATCTTTTATTGAAAATTAAAATGTTGTGTTTTTACATCGTATTAGACAGACACTTTATAAATCATCATCAAATTTTACGTCTTTTACAGTGTCGAAAACAAATATGAATTAATGTCATCTTTAAGCGATTTCGATCAAAATTTCCAATTTTAAGTATGTTGATTGCGATGTCATTATGTTTTTATCGAAGCTGTGAAGTAAACTGTCCCCTAATTTGAATCAAAATTAATAATTACTAGGGACTTTGCCGTTAGCGTTAGTGAGGGTAGCACGTATTTGTTTTTTAAATCAATCTAATTGTTATATTACTTTCTAATTTCGCTTTTACAGTTGTTTTTCTGCATGATTGTGTTTTGTGTAATGTGTTGTACTGTAGTCAATAAGTTCCGGTGTTGGTAAGTTACATTTAACTAGTTTTAATCATAGCTTGTAATTTATAGGTTAGTCTTTAAAAAAAAAAAAAAACATTGATCCTCCTGGTTTATACATGCCAGTGGCACGTATAAAATAGATGGATCCTAATCAAAAAGAACCGCCTGATCCGGGCAAGGAAAATGCCTCAGATACTGATTCAATAAATTCACCTTCTTTTTCCACTTTAACTGCACAGTCCGATATTGACAGTTTACTGTCACCATTAAACAATGATGAAAGCTCTTCTTCTTCTTCTACAATTACTCCTCGAAAACGCGGTCCAGATAACAATCAGGATGACCTGATCTCGAAAAAAATATCTAAAATTATAAATAAGGCTCTTGAAAAAACAAGACAACCAAGGCTGCCAAACTTTTACTCCAGACCGTATTCCAACATTGATCAGGGCCCATACTTAACACATGTTTCGAAAACAACAGAAGATCCCGCATCCCCAACGTCTTTACACCCGCTCAAATTTGGCCAATTTATATTCAAAAATAACATACCTTTCTTAGCAAACGGTGGAATAAAAAAGGTCGGCCGTAATCGAGTATCGGTGGAATTCTCCACCCCCGAAGCTGCCAATGACTTTATCAAAAACCCACTATTAAAAGAAAATGGATACAGGGTATTTATCCCAACTTATAATATCACCCGTATTGGCATTGTTAGAGGAGTCTGCACTGACCTCACTAATGAGGAAATTGTCGAATCTATCGAAACCCCTCATGGCTACGGGAAAGTAATTAAAGCTAGACGATTAAACTATAAAGTCCGTTCGGAAGGCGCAATTGAGTGGAAACCAAGCGAGACAATAGTGCTGACGTTTGATGGCCAAAAAATGCCCCGAAACACATATTTATTTCATAACAGCTTAACAGTCGAATCCTATAGATATCCGGTGATACAGTGCTACAAGTGCTGTAGGTTTTGACATACTCAACAGCTATGTAGATCAAAACCACGCTGCCACAAATGCTCAGAGGATCACTCTGCAGAGTCATGCGAGGTAGATCAAGATGCCTTGAAATGCATCTCATGCCGAGGAGATCACTCTGCTTTGGACAAAACCTGTCCCGAATACTTGAGACAGAATCAAATAAAGTTACTAATGACCGAAGACAATATTTCTTACCAAGAGGCTGCGAAGCGTTTGTCACCAGCCAGACGCCCTTACTCGGAAACTGTCAAAAACTCTGCTATCTCTTCCCACCCTCTGCGTCAATCCACTGATATAGCACCAAATAACCCACAAAGATCCAACACGACTTCTTACAGAAAAACAGTATATTTAAAACAAAAACCTAGGACCCAACTCCAACCAGGCTATGACCAAAGAGCTCACTCAAGATTGATAAACAGTTTTAGAATCCCAACACCACAAAACGGCTGTGCCTTACAGCACAAGTCTCCCTGCAATTTACCAAGCACAAGCAGTTCTATCTCTAAAATCACTGAACTATTAGACTCTCTACTTACTAACTTAAACAACTTAACATCAATAACAGATGCTTTACCGTCCAACGTTGCTGAAAAATTTAATTTGCTAAATCAACTTCTAACCCAGATAAACCATGGACCAAGTTCTACAATGGAATACGAGGAGTGCGACGAAGAATAAAAATGATCTAATATACCTCACAAATAAATTTAACCCCACAGTTATAGCCCTATCTGAAACGTGGCTGAAACCACACACAAACTTCGCCATTCCTGGTTATGCCTGCTTAAGGCATGACAGAGATGATGGCTGGGATGGAGCAGCATTACTTATCAAAAGAAGCACTAAGTACTGTAGAATAAACATCCCTGTTATTGATAATGTATATGCCGTAGCTGCTAATGTCCGCATTAGAAACAATAACATCACTTTTTTAAGTATCTACCTACCCCACCCCACAGTATCCAGTATAAACAGTCTCAAAGCGGTGTTTGAAAACTTACCCAATCCTAAAATAATTCTAGGTGATTTTAACTGCCACCACCATCTGTGGGGCTGTTCATCTTCCGATGCTCCTGGCAAAAGGCTTCTTGAAGTTATGGATGACTGCGACCTAGTTATCCTAAACAACGGTAGCCCTACTCGCAGAACCCCTCCGCAACAAAACCAATCTGCCATTGACCTCACTCTATGTTCTACTTCTTTGGCAACGCTACTCTTATGGAGAAATGAAAAATACACATATGGCAGTGACCATACACCGATCATCATCTCATTCCCAAGAAAGACTAACAATGAACAATCCCGTACGCAACTGCATAAATACAACATCACCATGGCAGACTGGGAGAGCTACAATAACTATTTAGAGGAGCTGACTAACCGACTACCTGAAATAAACCCTAACAATATTGAAACCTGCTATAATAGCTTTGTATCTGCTTTGCATGAGTCAGGGCGTAAGTCAATGCCCATAAAAAAGGAAAGTAACAAAATACCATCCCCACCATGGTGGGATCATGAATGTACAGAATTGGCCACACTTCGGAAATCTTTAGAAACCACATACAACCAAGACATGTCATTACAAAACTTTATAAACGTCCGTAGAACACAAGCACGATGCAGGCGCGCATTTTCAAAAAAAAAAATTCAGTAGTTGGAGGAAGTTTTGTGAAAATATTTCCCCATCTACACCCTCAACGATTATCTGGAACTCTATTAGGAGATTCAGATCTGCGAAAAATGTAAGTCAGTCACCACCATCCAACCTTGACAACTGGAAATCCGACTTCTTAAACAAGCTAGCACCCCCCTTCGCCCCTCTCCCACTTGAGCATCCACATAGTACAACAATCAACTTATCCAGCGACAAGATTGCATCCCCATTTACACTCCAGGAACTTCTCTTTGTCGTCACCAGCTTACCTGATACAACGCCCGGCCTAGACGGGATTCCTTTCTCATTCCTTCGACATGCCCCAACTAACTCTTTAAAGTATTTACTCTCTCTCATTAACTACATTTTCTCCTTAACACTCATCCCAGATTCCTGGAAAGATCATATTGTCATCCCTATTTTAAAGCCAAATAAAGACCCAACAATACATTCCTCCTACAGGCCTATCGCACTTTCATCAACCCTTAGTAAAACAACAGAACACCTTATCAAAAACAGACTGGACTGGTATGTAGAAAGTCAAAAAATATTACCACCGATTCAATTCGGATTTCGCAAGGGCAAAAGCGTCACAGATTGCCATTCTACCTTAATCACTGATATTCGTAACGCCTTCTCTCTAAATAATTCCGTTGCAGCTGCGTTTATTGACATATCCGCGGCGTATGATAATGTACCAATTTCGGTGCTCAGAGACAAAATGTTACAGCTGAGCCTACCTTGCAAGCTGGTCCACTTTATCTGCAACTTACTAAACGATCGCAAAATTCATCTACGTCTCGACGGTCATATCACTGATGTCAAACATGTCTGGAGGGGACTACCTCAGGGGTCTGTATTGAGCCCTATCCTTTTCAATATCTACACTCACGACATTCACACGAAGCTTACAAACAACTGTGAAATAATTCAATACGCTGATGACCTATGCATTTACACTACCAACAGATCAATCACTTCCGCAACACACAATCTCAACCAATGCCTCCAATCAATAGGTTCTTGGCTCTCTGAACATGGACTTGATATCTCACCATCCAAAAGCAGGATAACAATATTCTCTAGAAAACGTGACATTCCACCTGTACTAGTTAAATACAACAATGAGCATATTCCCACAACAAATAACGTAAGATTTCTGGGCTTGAATATAGACTCGCACCTCACAGGCAAATACCACGTCGACGCCATAGTTGAAAAGTGTGAAAAGAATATAAATATACTTAGGGCTCTCTCTGGTACTTGGTGGGGCGCTCACCCATACACTCAAAAACTTCTGTATAATGCCTTAATACGCAGCATTATGGACTTTGGGACCATTATGCTGGAACCCGCTTTAAAAAAACATCTAACACGTCTCGATAAGATTCAAATCAAAGCGCTACGCATCGTTCTCGGAGTTATGAAGTCCTCCCCCAACCGCGCCTTACAAGTTAAGAGTGCCGACCCACCTTTACATTTAAGACGCCAATACCTTTCAGACCGATATTTATCCAAAAACTATCAGACTAGAATAAATCATATCCCAGATAAAATAAAACTATTAGAATCACGCATGACCACTAAATATTGGAAAAACAAAACTAAACCATGCCTTGTCAGGAGCATCGAAAGACTATCTAACCTAAGCGCAGAGGTAATCCAATCCGATACCTTACCAATATACGAAACACCGTACAGCACACTCTGCTTCATCCCGAGAATCACATTAAACTTGGATCTAAATAGTCAAATTTTAAATCCCAACTCCTCTTTTTCACAAATTGTGAAAGAAAGATGGCCCAGTTGGGAATTATTCTTCACGGATGCTTCAAAGTCTACGTCCAACGAAACAGGCGCTGCACTCTTCCATTCCAACTCGGGTTTTTCCATTATGCACAAGCTACCTATCGAAGCATCTGTTTTTACTGGAGAATGCACAGCTATATTAAGTTGTGTCAAGCTCATAGTGGAAAACTCTATTAGTCCTTCTGTAATCTTTACAGACGCACTAAGTGTTTTGGGTGCTCTCTCTGGAAATCCATTCAAAAACTGCTCTCAAAATCCAATAATCTTTAAAATTAAGGAACATCTCCTACAGTGTCATAATAGGAATATTACTGTTGAACTTGTGTGGGTCCCTGCTCATGTTGGCATATTAGGTAATGAGTATGCAGATAGATTAGCAAAAAATGCTACCACACACGGCGACAACACTTACTTTTATAATGTCAGTAACGACTTGCTATCTATCCCTAAGAGAACATTACTTTCTGACTGGAGCAAGGAATGGGAATCATTTAAATATAAGTATTCAAAAATTCAACCCAATATTACACATATTCCTTGGTTCTTCAAATTCAGACATTTGGAAAAGAGAGCTACTAGTACCTTAATTAGAATGAGGATGGGCCATGTCTGCTCACCAACCCATTTGCATAAACTCAATATTAGAGACACTCCAATGTGCGACTGTGGAATTGAAGAAGGTACTTTAGATCATATATTTTTTAATTGCACTCTAAATAACAAATGTGACTCTATCTATACCTTATTAAAAAAATCAAAAATCCCGTTTCCTCTGAACATAAACTACCTGCTAACCTTTCCTACTAAAAAAGTTGTGAACGTCCTTAACTACTTTATTACCACTAATAACATAAAACTGTGAAAATATTTCTATGGGCTATGGGTAAAAAATGTAAAGCAACATTAGAATTATTTTATCTTTTCAATATATTTCATCGCTATTATCTTATAATATGTTGATACCTCCACTACCTGACACTGGCAGAGTCCTTCGTTAAAGTTGAGACAAGAGCCACTTGAAAGAAAAAAAAAAAAAAAAAAAATACTAGGCGATTAAGTTGTTAAAACCGAAAACCATTATTCTTATATTCTACTTCTTCTTTTTTTTTCGCCAATGTCAAAGTCATTTTTTTTTTATCACTTTGAATCGTCCCCAGTCTTGGTGGACGAGGTCCAGGGGAAAAAAAGAAGAAGAAGAAATTCAACATTGACACATGACATTTGCTTCACATTCTGACATCTGTCAAAACTAAAATACCGAAATCGCCGACCGCATCGCAATTCGGAATGTGATCATTTTAACAGAAATAAAAATGTTTAACAAAGTGTTCCAACGCGCTCTGAAGTTCAGAATAAAGAAGACGTACCCTACAAACATCTACGACTTGTCGCGCGGCTCGGCCGTCGTAGTAAAACGACATTACAGCGATGAGGTGCGCAAGGCACAAGATACCACTTTTGGACCGACGATATTCGATAAAATAATATCGAAAGAGATCCGAGCAGATATTATATATGAGGATGAGTTGTGTTTAGCGTTCAACGATGTCTCTCCGCAAGCTCCGGTGCACTTCCTCGTCATTCCGAAGAGAAGAATCGCTCGACTCGAAGACGCCGAAAATAATGATAATGAGGTAGGAATAGTGGTTTAAACTGTTTGCCAGGCGATAGTTACTAAACAGAAGACTCTCTCGCTCTAACCGAAGTTTGAAGAGAGTCCTTAAAGGTATATGATGTTGCAGAGTCCATGAGGAAATGTAACCACTTACAATCAGGTAGCCCGTTAGCTCTGAGTCATGGTGATATAAAGACTATACCTTAAGCATGTTCATTACCTTTCACCTTATTCTGTGACAGAACTGTAGTTTGTGGCAATGGTTACCTTTTCAGAGTATACAGATGTAGCTATGTACCATTCATACCAAAATAATGTTAATTTCACCATTTTGTTTGTGCTACAATTACAAAATTAATTGTCATGGGTCTTTCCCTGGCAGATAACTGAGACATGTACATACTTTCTTTGGCTAACATATCGTTCTTCACACAATCTGACCTTCTTTTCTGCGGCCTTCCGTGCATGGACATGCCCATACCAGCCCAAACGTTTGCTACTTTCATACCTCCACTTATATACTCATTCCTCACTCTATCCAGTCTGGTTAACTGATACATATACATACAAAGATAGAAAATAATGAAACATACAATGGCTATGTTTACCCAAGAAACAATATTTTCTCTCCATACAGAGGAAGTTGGTTGATATTCTGTAGAAATATAAGTTAGTGTACAATTACCTTGTTATCAGTGCTGTAGATAATATTGTTTACATAACGAGTGCCAGCCATCTTACTCATTACAATGTCAACATAGAGAATTCTAAATTAAAAACATTTCTAAAAATATAATATCCTTTAACTTCATCTTAAAATGTATGACATAATTATAATTACAACACAAGAAATCACCAGACTTTAGACTATTCTTGGAGGTTGGGGGTGTGGGAGTTAAATACTAATATCTGCTATTTCAGACATTTTTTTTAAATCTATTGTTATTACAAACAGATGATGTGGATGGTACAATGGTAGAGAATACATCTATCTGCCTCTCGTAACTCCTGAGTTCTGGCTACTGAGTGAGATTTTAGTATGGTTTGACTCACTCATACCTCATCTAATTAACTCAAAAAACTTATAGCTGATGTGTATTACATTACATTGATATAGGCTTCCCCCAAACCTCGCCACAACAACCAGTTTTGCACTGTTTGCATCTAGTGATTTTTTCCATCCAGGTTGTCGGTCCATCTTGTGTGAAATGTGCCTACTCCAGAACTTTTCATAACACATGTATTACGACACTAATCTGTTCCCAAGCGTTGACGCAGATTTGTAATATAGCAAGAACCTATCCCTCCTCTTATAATAATACTCTGTTCTCCAGCTTCTAGGTCACCTGCTCCTGGTGGCGAGGTCGCTCGGTGCTCAGCGCGCGCCGGGCGGCTGGCGGCTCGTGGTCAACAACGGAAAGCACGGAGCACAGAGCGTGTACCATCTACATCTGCATGTGCTGGGAGGACGACAGATGGGTTGGCCTCCGGGATAAGGAGGAATGAGTGGTGTTGTCAACTCTGGCTGGATGGTGATAGCTGATCAGCAATAATTGTTCCGCGCTTAATCGCTCATCACTACAAGATTTAAATTCTGTTTTTGTTGATTATACAGATAAAAAGGTTGATTCAAGTAGTAAGCACACTTAACTGGGCCGCAACGCAACGCGACCTGTCATGGAAGTATAAAATCTGATTGGTCGATCAATGCCTTCCATTGCGGCCCGGGTACACGTGCGGGCGTTAAATAGTTCCTTTTTTAAACTGACCGCGCAATAACTTCGATGTAGCCTGCGTCGTGTGAGCTATAATAGTTTTAAAACATATTGTGACTACTTTTATCGACATTTTCAAAGTGGTTGTTGTGTTTACTGGTATTATGTGACTATTAAATATCCTATCATTATCTGGCATTGTAGAGGTGCATGAGCGAAGATATCCGCTTAACATCAGGTGGGACGTAGGCTCGTGTCATGCAATATAAAAATAATAATGTGGAAAATCGTTTTATCATTCTCTTGTCAGAACAATACAGAGAATAAGGATTGAAAGTGTTCCATTATCAATTATCTTCAGCCAGAGTTTTACTGTTGTGTCATAATATTAACCAATGTCTTAGTAATAATAGTTTTTATATTAGTTATTAATAATGAAGTGCAATTAATATTATCGTCGCCAAATTGTATAGAATTTAACTTTAATATTGTTAAGGAAATAGCTTCTAGTTTCAAAATAATGTTTATTTTGAAATTGTATTTGAAAATTATTTCGAAATAAATTCCATACAAAAATTATCAACCATTAATACTAATGCAATCAAACAACTTGAATAATTTAAGATTGTGTTGAAATGGAACATTAAAATCGGTTCAAAGAACACTCGAATTGTGTACAATTCTTTCTTAAGTTATCTTGATTGTAATTCTGATACGAGATGTATAAAATAAAAATAGTTCGATAATTCTGAATCGATTATTTTAAAACGATTAAATCGATTTGATACGATATAAAGTGCGCGAAATTTAGTAGCGACGGGCCGCATCGCATCTTGTCACAATGTTTATGGAAATCCGTCGCTTGCATAGTATGCTGAAGACGGATTGAACGGATAATGTTTTACGGCCCGTTTCGCTTTAAATATGCGCGTGTTATTTAGTTGTCTAGCGTAGGTACCGGTAGAGGGTAAGACATCGTTTTATTCACATGTTTTTATACTAAAATGTAAGTCATAATATTACTGTGTCTGAGAAAATGTTTAGAATTTAACAACTTTAAATTCTTTTAAACAAAGTGTTTTTAATATATTATTGTAATAAAGTTGTCGTTTTATTGATTTTTATTTCTCATTCTTGTAGGAATACTCAGGATGTTTTTGTCAAATTGGAATAATAGTTTCACGAAAAATATTTTCTGCCATTTTGGATTTTCATCAAATTTAATTAAAAACACTCGATTAATACTTCTTTCAAAGAGAAGAAGGTAAATCTATAAAATTTAAATCGGTTCATCACACACAGGAAATTTTATAATGAACATGAATTTAGAATAGAATAGTATACTTAGTACTTTACTGATACAACTCAAAGCAGTTGTACAATAAAGGCGGCGTTTTTCTTCGGAATACAAAAATAAAACATTAAATACAAAAAAGTATTTATTTAGTAACAATACGGCGAGGCATAGACAACTTGAGGCGAACAGGGGGCCGCGTACATTGGCGGAGGGGTCAGCACCATGGGGGCCGCCCCACACGAGCAGGGGGCCGCGTACATCGGCGGAGGGGTCAGCGCCATGGGGGCCGCCCCACACGAGCAGGGGGCCACACTATACCCGCACCCATAGTTAGCCCCACAACAAGGGATAGCGGCTTCTAACAACGGCCCGGCGGCTGATAACACCGACGTTAGTACAGTAGGCAGTGCCGCTTCAAGCAACGGCGGCAGACTGGCCACTATCGACGCGGAGATGGTATTAGCTAACGTCGGGGCGAGGGCGGGGAGCACGGGCGCCAGTGTTGCCAGCGCGGCGCAGGGCGAGGGACTGCACGAGCATGTGGCGGGAGCTGGCAACACTAGCGGCGCGGGGGGGGAGCAGTACGCGCGAGTGTACGCTGATGCATGCTGTGGATTGGACACGGATTATTGGTTTATATTGCAGGATAGAGTACATGATGGTTAACCGTCGCTCATTAAAAAATAAATCAAAATTACAAACGAAAATATTCTACGACTTTTATATTTCAAGTATAAAACTACCAGATTATGAAACTCACAAGACATTATGTCAGAAGTGCCTCTTTTTAAACAAAAAGTCATCTTCGAAATCGGTTCAAACGGAAAAGATGTACGCAAAAACGTACAGCAGTCGTTAAAGTTTGAAAATGACACCCTACAACCGAGCATAATATCCTTTCATAGAGAAAGAAATCATTTAAATCGGTTCAATCAAACTGAAATCAAATTCATAACATTTTGGGAAGCTGGGCAAAAAGTGTTGCAATACAAATAAACTTCATGAAATTTATGAGAATAATTATGTTTCCGTAGCTGACCCGCGCAACTTCGTCAGCGTCACAAAGGGAAACAGTATATCCGGTAGTTTCGGAGAATATTCGAGACAAACAAACAAATCTTTCCTCTTTATAATATAAGTAAAGATAATCGATATTTTCTTACCTGGATGAGAGCAGCGACACTGAACAATATTACTAACTTGTACATGTTAATACAATGATTACCTCCTGTTGTACCACTACCCTATATAAAACATATTATCTGCTTGTTATGAAACGATGGACGAAACAATATCACGTCCATGATGATAACACGCGCAGTTCTGCTTTCATTCATTATGTTGAAATTAATTATATTGCTGTTTGTATATTGTAAATCGTTTGCTATAGGTAAGTCTAATAAGTTAGGTATATGCTTTATAAGCTGATTCGCGCGACTTCGACTGCGACACAGAATATAGACATCTTCGATAAATGAACATCCGACACTTTTTCAAATCGGACTAGCGGTTCCTGAGGTAAACGCGCACAAACATACTCTTCAGCTTTCAAATTATGTTCAATTCATCGCATCATATTAAACTCAAAATGCAATTCTACTCCTTATTCCTTTAAGTAGCGGGTAGGCAGTGTCCATTGACATCGCAGAGGTCCATGAGCGACGGTAACTATAATATACCTACAGCTGAACCGTTAGGCTGTCTTCCTATAAGTAAATAATTTTTTTTTTCGCAATTTCGGGCTATGTCGTAAACGAAGTTGATAGTCAAATATATCTTATCCATCATGATTTATTTCTTATATATGGATTGGCAAAAATACATTAGTAATTTTGATATTTTACGAACGAATCCGCCGATCCTACTAGTATATTGTTTTTGTAAAATATAAAGAATGTTTTACACAAGTATTTCGTAAATATTAATAAAAAACATGGATGTCGCCACTTACATTCTTTAAGTTTGTGAAATGGAGGTTTTCATACGAGCCTATGAGTCACGTATCACTACTGAGAATGTTATCTTTCATTAAAATAAAAATAGGTAAAATACTTTTTAAGTTAAACGGTTTTATGTTCAACATACATTGCAATGTTTAAGATAAATGTACTAAAAACCAAAAAATAATAAAATACATACAGTCGTGGGAATTATAAAACCGTTGGGCACATCAATTGTCTACAATCGTTGATTAAAATGTTTGTTTTATAATGTTACATTATAATTAAGACAACAACGATTGTGGCTATGAGACCGAAAACGATGACTATTTGAGCAAGATTCGTATTTAATCAGGACCATCATAACATTTTGTAGATATTTCGTAGAATTTTAACTTCGTTAAGAGAATTTCGAACCTATTAGGCACCTATCTGAATAATTAAAATCCCCCGCCAATTATCATTTGAGACCTTTATTTTGACTGTCAAATTCCCTTCTAATCAATTACTGTTGTTGATACAAGTATTGTGAAATGTTAATTGTTTTATCAAAAAACGACGAAATAATTAATGTGATAAATAAAAGACAAATACACATTTATACAATTTATTAATATTAAATTAATCTATATTATTCTAAGTAACATTATTTATTTAGACAGAGACAAGTTCTAACGCGTTCTCAGGGTTCACTCACAGACAGACAAACAATATAATACAATATGGTGAAGACTGTGCTTTAAATTTTCTAATAGTTTTATTAAATAAGACTAAAATATATATGAATAATAACAAGAAATGTACAATGTCGTTCAGTTTAGTTAGTAATAAGTTGTTGTAGGTAGTGCGCGGCGAGTGCAGGGCGGACGTCGCTTCCCGTCGTGTTCCCCGGTCACGCGAGGTAGGAGTAGGCGTCGTTGTCGGGCTGCGCGCGCTCCAGGTACTGCTTGTCGATGAGCGCCTCGATGCACTTCTTGATGAGCGACACCGACGGCGCGAAGGAGCCCTGCGCGTGCAGCGTCACCTCGCGCACCAGCTCCGCGTGACGCAGCAACTTGCGCTGCTTCATGATGCGCACGATGGCCGCCTGCAGGTACATCTTGCGGTCGTCGTCGTGCTGCGCGCGCGCCGCGGCCCCGCCCCCGCCCCCCGCGCCGCCCGCACCCGCGCCCCCGCCGTGCCCCGCGCCGCACACCCTCAGCCGGGACCGCTTGCTGCTGAAGGAGGCGCTGAGGGCGAGCGCGCCGTCCTCCTCGCGCCGCACCAGCCCCGCGTCCAGCAGCGGCGTCACCTGCGCCTCGTCCTCCACGAGGTCGGCGACGCGCGGCGGGGCGAGCGCTCCCTCGGCGTCCAGCGCCAGGAGCAGCGCGCACTGGGCGGTGGAGGCGGTCACGTGGTACACGCGCGGCGGGTAGCGGGCGCGGATGTCGCCGGTGCACAGGTGGTGCAGCCAGGCGAGGCGCCGCCCGCTGAACGTGTCGCGGTACCACTGCTCGAACAGGCGCGCCGGCCGCTCCAGGGGCAGCGGGGGGGTGCGCGGCGCGGAGGGAGCGCCCAGCGGCCACGCGCCCGCCTGCAGCACCTGTATGTAGAAGCCGGTGCCGAGACTCTGGTCGGAGTCGCGCACGTGCTGCATGAACTTTGCGTTGAGGTCGGCGGAGACGGCGATGTCGGTGAACATGCGGTGCAGCTTGTTGGTGAACTCGTAGCCGCACGCCGCCTTCAGACGGTTGATCATGGACTCCTCCTGCACACACATGCATGTACCCGTCTCATACGAGTGAGCGAGACAAGTATACGACTGTCTCTCTTACACAAATGTGTCACGGCATACCTAGATATGCTGACATTTTGCAGTTATGTAGAATAACTGTTTGACACACGTTTTATGAAATAATGCTGTAAAATATTTTTTTATCATTAGTGGAAGATTGTTACATTGTAGTGGTTTAAGATCAACGATAATCTCTCATAAACTGCATAAATAAATAAAATAAGAGTCGTACCTGTTCCATGGAGTATGAGAGCTGGTGTATGAGTCTGCGAGCCAACGTGCGCGCGTAGTGCTTCTGGAAGATATCCTGCACACAACAACACACGCGTCACTCAGCGGAGCATGGAGTGTAACTCAGTGGAGGGAGCATGGAGTGTAACTCAGTGGAGGGAGCATGGAGTGTAACTCAGTGGAGGGAGCATGGAGTGTAACTCAGTGGAGGGAGCATGGAGTGTAACTCAGTGGAGGGAGCATGGAGTGTAACTCAGTGGAGGGAGCATGGAGTGTAACTCAGTGGAGGGAGCATGGAGTGTAACTCAGTGGAGGGAGCATGGAGTGTAACTCAGTGGAGGGAGCATGGAGTGTAACTCAGTGGAGGGAGCATGGAGTGTAACTCAGTGGAGGGAGCATGGAGTGTAACTCAGTGGAGGGAGCATGGAGTGTGTTCTCAGTGGAGGGAGCATGGAGTGTAACTCAGTGGAGGGAGCATGGAGTGTAACTCAGTGGAGGGAGCATGGAGTGTGTTCTCAGTGGAGGGAGCATGGAGTGTAACTCAGTGGAGGGAGCATGGAGTGTAACTCAGTGGAGGGAGCATGGAGTGTAACTCAGTGGAGGGAGCATGGAGTGTGTTCTCAGTGGAGGGAGCATGGAGTGTAACTCAGTGGAGGGAGCATGGAGTGTAACTCAGTGGAGGGAGCATGGAGTGTAACTCAGTGGAGGGAGCATGGAGTGTAACTCAGTGGAGGGAGCATGGAGTGTAACTCAGTGGAGGGAGCATGGAGTGTAACTCAGTGGAGGGAGCATGGAGTGTAACTCAGTGGAGGGAGCATGGAGTGTGTTCTCAGTGGAGGGAGCATGGAGTGTAACTCAGTGGAGGGAGCATGGAGTGTAACTCAGTGGAGGGAGCATGGAGTGTAACTCAGTGGAGGGAGCATGGAGTGTGTTCTCAGTGGAGGGAGCATGGAGTGTAACTCAGTGGAGGGAGCATGGAGTGTAACTCAGTGGAGGGAGCATGGAGTGTAACTCAGTGGAGGGAGCATGGAGTGTAACTCAGTGGAGGGAGCATGGAGTGTAACTCAGTGGAGGGAGCATGGAGTGTGTTCTCAGTGGAGGGAGCATGGAGTGTAACTCAGTGGAGGGAGCATGGAGTGTAACTCAGTGGAGGGAGCATGGAGTGTAACTCAGTGGAGGGAGCATGGAGTGTAACTCAGTGGAGGGAGCATGGAGTGTAACTCAGTGGAGGGAGCATGGAGTGTAACTCAGTGGAGGGAGCATGGAGTGTAACTCAGTGGAGGGAGCATGGAGTGTGTTCTCAGTGGAGGGAGCATGGAGTGTAACTCAGTGGAGGGAGCATGGAGTGTAACTCAGTGGAGGGAGCATGGAGTGTGTTCTCAGTGGAGGGAGCATGGAGTGTAACTCAGTGGAGGGAGCATGGAGTGTAACTCAGTGGAGGGAGCATGGAGTGTGTTCTCAGTGGAGGGAGCATGGAGTGTAACTCAGTGGAGGGGAGCATGGAGTGTGTTCTCAGTGGAGGGAGCATGGAGTGTGTTCTCAGTGGAGGGAGCATGGAGTGTAACTCAGTGGAGGGAGCATGGAGTGTAACTCAGTGGAGGGAGCATGGAGTGTAACTCAGTGGAGGGAGCATGGAGTGTAACTCAGTGGAGGGAGCATGGAGTGTAACTCAGTGGAGGGAGCATGTGTGTAACTCAAATCAACAAATTTCAACAAACCATTCAAAACACAAAAGTAGTTCTAAGTTGTATCACCACGTGTCGTTCACCCCCTACAGCTGGCACAAGGCTACAGATCCACTCTGTGTGAAGATACTACTTACTGGGTGATTGTTACTCACCTTATCATCGATGTACTTGAAGACGACGATGGCGGCCGCGAGCTTGTCGTCGACGTCAGCGGATGCCGTGTGCAGCGGGTTACTGCGCCGGCGCAGCGCCGAGTCACAGTACCGCGCCACTAGCTCCGGCGCGCGGCAGTACTCGCCGCCGCATCTACTGTTCACCACCGCGCTGCACGCCTACAACAGTGACACACTGTACCACCTCATGTGCAGCGCGTTACTGCGCCGGCGCAGTGCCGTGTTACAGTACCGCGCCACTAGCTCCGGCGCGCGGCAGTACTCGCCGCCGCATCTACTGTTCACCACCGCGCTGCACGCCTACAACAGTGACACACTGTACCACCTCATGTGCAGCGCGTTACTGCGCCGGCGCA
Organism: Trilocha varians; assembly: GCA_030269945.2. NCBI lineage: Eukaryota > Metazoa > Arthropoda > Insecta > Lepidoptera > Bombycidae > Trilocha > Trilocha varians. The sequence continues at coordinate 11,692,206 of AP028278.1, read as the reverse complement.
GTGCCGTGTCACAGTACCGCGCCACTAGCTCCGGCGCGCGGCAGTACTCGCCGCCGCATCTACTGTTCACCGCCGCGCTGCACGCCTACAACAGTGACACACTGTACCACCTCATGTGCAGCGCGTTACTGCGCCGGCGCAGTGCCGTGTCAGTGCTTTAAGTCGTCATTCGTATGTCGGTGCATTTCTTAACAATGACAATGTTTTTCAATGGCATTCAACTCGGTCTATATCAATTCATGTGAATGCCATACGACTTCAAGAATGCCCTAACTGTAGGCTTTGTAAATTGACACAGTTTATAAACCTAAGATTAAAAATATTAGATACGGTACAAAATTTAAAATAATCACAATTTAAATAATCTAATAAATTATTTCTCATATTAGACACTGTAATGGCACTGATTTATGTTTTAAATGAAAGTTTTCATACTGTAACAATAAATCTACTATCTATCTATAGTACATACCTTGTCTAGCGCGCCCATGAAGGGCTGAGCTCCTCCGAACACGTCGTGGAACAGTTTGCTGTATTTACCGTGCAGAGTCAACATGGCGTCCACGAAGTGAATATGTACCTGGCACCGGATACAGTAGACATTCATTAAATAACTTTCAGACCGATTTTCAAAAAATACTGGAGGTTGCGGGGTCCCATTAATACTGTTTTTAAAGATCGAACAAGTAATGGTACATTCGGAAAACGCAGTTGGTAGTCTGCATGCATAATTGCAGTCACTTTTCCAACACACATCAACATATTAAAATATTCTACGTTACTATCCACTCAACTGGGAACGTCACTATTCGCTAGATCGCAAACTGGGGACTTCGTTCGGAATCAATACCGTGTTTGAACCCCTTTTTAAAAACATTTTATTACAATAAATTTTAATTTCGATTTTTAATTAAACCTGTAATTTTTGTAAATCTTTATTACTAAACGACGCTGTATTGCATATTCTGCGAAAATATATTATCTCCGTAAAATAGGAGACGATTAAAAAATTTAAACAAAACAAGTTTTAGAACTGTGCTCAATTTTGGCTACTGCCACAGACTTGGCAAAAGTAAACGAACCAATTTGGTTGCCGATCACAGTTGAGTGGATATAAGAGACGGTGAACGTTTATTTATTTATTTTATTCTGTATTAATTTGCGCGCGAGACTGCGGAAGAAACGTAAAGGTGCGTAAAAATTTGTGCATTTTTTAATTATTTTTATTTCCATGTAGGCAGACGCGCCAACGGGCCACCTGATTTTTGATTTAGTTTTAATGATTGTTTGATTTTGACACCTCGCCTAGCTTTTTTTTTAAATTTTAACTTTATTAATGGTGTGCCTGTAGGCAAGTGTATATGTCCCTAAAAGGAACAACAGGGTTTTTGTTAAATATTGCGCACGTATTGAATTGACTTTTGTAATTTGATTTGAAATAAGTCACAATATGCAGTGCGTATTAGCTTGTATGTACAGCACGCCACTGGTGTGTGTATCTGTGTAGTGTACAGTGTTGTTTGTAGTGTAGTGTACAGTGTAGTGTAGTACCTCGTCCTTGTTGTGTTGCAACGCGTCAGTGAGCAGCGCCTGTCCGTGTTTCTGCGCATGCGCGAGCGCCGCGTCCACCAGCGGGCGAAGCGCGGCGGCTCCCAGCGGACGGACCAGCTGGTACATGCGGGACAGATCCTCGCGACGCTACACACACAAATACATAAGTGACGACCCTGATGTAAAGTTTAGGGGTCAACAACCTATAATAAAGAACTTTAAAGGAGAACTGTTCAATTACACTAGAAATGGTGCAACATGATCAGGGTTTGCACAAAACTTTTTGTTTTGACTATTATTTTGTGTAATGTTCAAAATGTGTGTATATTTGAACTAAGATGAAACTGACCTGAGGAGCGTTTTCATCGTCAGCGCTCGCCTCGGCCAGCAAGCGGTCGACGTCGGCGTGCAGCGCGGGGAGGTGGGCCGACACCGCGGCGCGCTCGTAGCACGCGCGGACAGACTCGCGGGACGACGCGGGCAGGTAGCGCTGAGCGAGGGACACTTCGCGTTCCAGCCCTGTATATGACACACAGACTACTACAGCCCGCCGACCGAAACCTAATAGTCGGAGGTGATGGAGCGTCGCGTCACCCCACATAATCCCGCGCTGATATCTAGCCTCAGCCGCGCGACGCTAAGTTTGAGCGGCAGGTTCTAGTGCGGATCAACTATGCTATATACTACACTGTACCTGCGAGCACGTGCTTCATGTAATGCGCTACATCTCCGTCGTGCAGTAGATGTGACGCTATTCGCGCGTGTTGTTCCCCCGAAGCCTGTAGGAAGGGCTCCAACACGAGCTGCTCGTACAGGGACAGCGGGGAGCGCACGCGGAAACTGCGCACCTGACGACAACACGACACTGTGCAGTTATATCGGTGACTGTGAGTGTGTGTGACTGTGCAATGATATCGGTGACTGTGTGTGTGTGACTGCGCAGTGATATCGGTGACTGTGTGTGTGACTGTGCAGTGATACCGGTGACTGTACAGTGATATCAGTGACTGTGTGTGTGCAGTGTTATCGGTGACTGTGTGTGAGTGACACTGTGTATGTGTGACTGGGCTGTGTGTGTGTGTACTTACATCGACGGTGCTCTGTATGGCTTGTCGTATGACGTCAGCGTGTCTGGGGTCGGTGTTTTGTTCCCGCGCGTGGTGCAGTGCGCTGACGATGCGCGCGGTGAGTGCTCCGGCGAGCGGCCGCACCAGCACGCGCTCCCAGATGTCGAGACCTAGCTCACCCACCTACACACACATACACACTGTTCAATATAGATGTTAGGTGCATGTGTGTGTTATAATGTGTGCGTAAAAACATGTATGAATGCATTGATCAGTAGTCATCTTATGTGTTTTGTTATATGTTAAGTTTATATTTTTATTGCCATGTAGGCAGATTAGCCAATGGGCCACCTGATCGTAAGTGGTTATCGTTGCTCATGAACCTCTGCAATGTCAGGGGACACTGCGCTGCCTAAGATCTAACTTTAAAGAATTAATACCGAATAGTACGTAGCAGAAAACATTTATAAAATTTTTGGATTGTCAAGTAGTCAGACGAACTGACGGGCCATTTGATGGTAGGCAGTCACCGTCGCTTATAAACCTCTGCGATATCAGGACAATGAGGGGCCGTGGGTACAGTGGACTTATGGCCAAAGGGAGATCTCCTTGCGGGCGAGGTAGTGTACGGTGGTCAGGCCAAAGCTCACTGTAATAGATTTCAGATGTCGTATATATGCGCCGAACGTTGCAAATGTCGTCACCGCGATTCAGGATCTCGCGGGCTATTATTGGTCGCCACAGGGGCCATTACCTACTTTTATAGGACTTTTCTAAAACCTCGTTTAAAGAGGGACATGTCGTTTAGTACAACAATGTGTATTATATCTGTGTGTGTGTGTATGTGTACTCACCTCTAGTTGTCGTGCGTCTTGTTCGGGACAGCTGACGGTGGCTGACGTGCCGTATATAATCTCCGCATCTGATACCTGCGACCCGTATACATACTACATCTTACTACGATGCACAATCAACAATGATCTTACGAATGAGTCATTCCGTTTAAAATCGTCTAAAAATAAAAAAAAATGGTTGCTGCATGATATTAGATTTTAATGAAAATTTGAGGGATTCATCTCTAGGGTCCTTAAGAATGAAATTTACACATATTCGATTTTAATGAGCACCCGTTTCCGAGCATTTAAATACAATAAGGGGGTGGCGTTGTCAATTTTGTGACTAAATCTTTATTTAATTACAATATGAAAAAAACAGTAAATATTTTTTTGGTAACTATCTAGTATTCAATAAATCGTTTTTTGTTTGATTTGATATTCATTAAAAAAAACAATCTAAATAGGTATAAAACTGATTTTGGAACAGCTATTGTCATTAAAAATTTCTGTATACGTATAATATTTACAAAATGTGTGACGTCATACTAGAAGGGGGGTTCAACTGTGACACAGGGGGGAGGGGTAAATAAATTATGAAATTCGTGTGACGTAATTTATGCACCAAAGTGTGTGTGTGTTAGTTACCTTCTGTCGTTTGACGTGTTGCAGGTTGAGGTACGAGTAGAGACTGTTGAGGTAGGCCACGCCCTGGCTGTACTCGCGCCACGCCGTCACATACCTGACGCCCAACACAATACTAGTCACTCACATACTACACATGAGTCATTTCACGTGAACCGGACAACGAAAATTATGTCAGGTGGTGGATTTTGATGAAAGTTGGAAGTTTTGTACTTCAGTGGAAGTAAAAAAAATCTGCATATTTATTTTTGTTTTTTTTTGGTCTGGTTTTTATTTTATGCGATCTTAGAAAATCGTCGAATTCGAAAGCTTATATTATAGAGAAAATAGTATAAAAAGAATTAGAATGGTATCTCTTTTTGTTTAGGAGATATGTGAATAACAGTGAGACGGGACCGCGCGGCGAGTTGTATTGCGTAGTTTCTTATTGAGTAAATCTCAACGAATTGTTATATTTTATTACAACAACTTGTAGAATTAAAATGATAAAATGTTTAAGACACAAAATTAATTAATACAATTCATAAATTTTACTATACTTCATACAACTTTTATAACACTGTCAATAAATTTAGTTTTGTTTGGTTTTATTTTTTGCTTAGGATCTCGTGTGTTGTACCTGTCTAGTAGTCCGTCGTTGTGGTCGGAGGTCTCGAGTGTGGTGTTCCCGCAGACGCGCTCTAACAGATTCTTCACGTGCTCCTCCAGGAAGTTCCTAACGACAGAACATGGTACATTGTTGTTAACTAGACTGTGGATGCGGATGGAACGAATGTCTCCTTTATATAAAATTCGCTAAAATTATTATTTGAAGTATTTTCTGAAACGAAGACTGGTGTACTGGTGTACCGGTATCGTGGTTTTGTCATCACAGGTATCCTAATCCTGCCACCATGGGCGTGACATGTCCCGTCAACTGGCCCAATCTCATGCTGGGTTCTGTCCTCAGTTGGGGTTTGGACGCTGAGTGTGAGCGGCAGGAGATCCTACCACCATTCGTTTTCGAGAGTATTCTTTTAACATGCTATATTTAGTTTTCTCTGTTTGCTAGAAGTAGTTTTTGTAACATCCTTACTAATATTATAAATGCGAAAGTAACTCTGTCTATGTAACGGCCGTGTGTGTACCTGGTCTCGTCGTATAGTTTGTCGGCGAGCGGCTCGGGGTGCGCGACGCAGAGCGCGTACACGTCGCTGAACCGAGTGTTCCACACCATGCGGTCCACCGACTTCAGCCCCACCACGCCCGCCACCTGACACACACACACACACAACATTAGAGATATAGGGGGAAAGACACAGATAGTTGGGTTGGGTACACTACAAACACTCAACAAGTTCTGCACCAATTAAGTAGAAATTTTAGAATGATATACGATTTGTAACAAAAACCCTGTTGTTCCTTCTACATGTGTCTGCAGGCAGAGTAGCGTGCATGCATATTTAAGTCAGGGTATGCAGAAATATAAATCTGAGTAATTTTCCACATATTTATGTCCTATAATCAATTTAATTTAACTTTTACGCTAAATGTGTGCCAATAATAGTAATGAAAAGTGTATTTTGATTAAATATACAACTTTTAATTGTTTTTTGTTTAAATTTTTTAAGCAAATTTGAAATGATAGGGTATGCAGTGCGTATTTGCTTGTATTAACTGCACACCGCTGTCTGCAGGCACCACAGTAATGAAATTATAAGATAAAAAACAATTGTTGGCTAGGCGAGGGGTCAAAATCAATTTACTATTAAAATCGACACATTTGAAAAATGTTTCTGCATAACCGTAAAGTAGCCATCAGCAGTGGCGCAGGGTCAATACAACTCCATTCCTATTGGGTTCTCCATCGATATTTGTAGGCTTCAAAAATAGCTAAAGAGACTTTCAGAGCGGCTTAAAACAAAATGTACCTATTCTTATATTAATTGCTCAAACCAACTTCTCTCTTTAAGAAGTTGACTGTTCGCCACTGACTACCAGTATGTATGTATGTATGTGTGTATGTGTGTGTGTGTGAGTATGTTCGTACCGTCTCCTTGAGGCTGGCCCATGTCTCCTGGAAGTCAACATGCCTCGGCTTCAGTGACATCATCTTGAACTATGAACATGTACCTGCAACAATAACATGATATGTTACACATGGGAGTGAGCGAGATGGCAGATATATGTTGTCTAAGCTTGCAATATAGTATCTTACTCAACTTACTATAGGCTATACAACTTCTGGATTAAACCAATAAGAACAAAGGTATCAAGATAAAATGGAAAAAACATTAGTAGCTTTGTGACACAAACGAAATTGTAGAGGTCTGCTAGTATTTAATGTGAGTACTGTTTATAAAAAAAAATAGTATTGAATGGTTACTTTCTACAAGATTTAGTACAAGTTGTTATTATCGTATGTGGAGTATTTACTGCTGTTCTTTACCAATGTGATGTGCCAAATATCTGTGTTCGCTTCGTTTCTTCCACTATTTAGTACAAATACGTTTAGATTCCTGTTTCACCTCGAAATTATGTAAAATTATTCGTCTGGATTGACAAACACGGATTTAGGTTAATATTATTGAAATGGGTTGGATACTATATAGTTATTGTTTGCTGTGTGTATGTCGATGCGTGTTCAGATCGTTTGGCAACCTGACAAAGTTGTTTCGAACTCTCGACGCAGAATTACTCAGCATTAAAAACAAAAATACTATTCAGCTCCGTACACCACTTGACAGATACGAATAATACAATATTTTGCTAAGAAACTGTACTCACAAAGTGATTATTGTATTAATTTCAATTCAGTAAAACGTCCTTTATGATTTCGACTCGTTCTTTGTATATTTTATTCACGATTTTTATTATTTTTCCTCCAAATATGTTCACATTAATTTTCTTGTAGACTGATTTGACAGTTTTGTCCACAGTTCTGTCACTCTGACATTATTGATTTTGACGTTTTACACAAAACCATAGATAAAGTCCATAGGTTAAATATAATTTTAATGTTGCCACGTAAGTTTTTACTCCTCTTCAAACTTAGCACGTTATTTTAGTAAAATTAGCCTTAAATTCAGGAAATTATTAATTTAACCGAATGAAGACTAAAGTTCAATTCTACAAACTTAACTTAGTCTCGCTACCTTGATCTTAGTTTCACTACCTTAATTTTATTACATTTTATACAAAAAATATCAAGTCATACCGTCATGCATTGTCAGGTTTTGTTTGCATTGTAACAAAGTAACCAAAACAAATACTAAAATACTGATGCATTGCAGTAATATTTAGCAGAATTCAATTTTAAACAATATCAAAACAGTTAGCCTAATAAAAAACAGCCCCGAAATAAAACAAAAAAATGGTTCCAAAACATTTTTCTAAACAACTTTTATACAATCTTAACTAAAATATAAAGTAAATACAAAAATAAAATTGAGCAAAACCATTGAACACCGAATAGTACATGAAAATTAATATTTACAACTGAATGTTTTTAACTATGTACTACGATAAATAATAACATTTACTTATTTTTACCAACTTCCAATTGAGATAAATTAAAGACAAGTGAGATATTATAAGCTTAATTTTTAATCCAGGCGGAAATTATGTTGTTTGAGTATCTACATACTTTTTATATAAAAAAAATTGTCGATAATAATGTAAGTACAGATTGATTACTGAATAAATAAATATTAACTTCGACTGTGGACTTCGCACATGTCAGCGAGCTTTAATTAAAACAACTTGTCAGATTATTTTCATACAAACTTGGTGCGAAAGGTTACATTGCGAGCTGTGTGCTGCACCTCATTTATACTTTATAGCAAAATGTCGATTAAGTTATATCTATTTGTGGCGCCTGTTTATTGAAATCATTGAAATAATACAAACAAGACCTACAACCTATTGCGAAAGATTATGAGGCGATTTGACTCTACATTTTGGCTATGGTCATTTACAGTTAATGATTATTCCTTATCTCTAAAAAAAAACAATTTATAAAGTTGAACACCATTCATGCAATACAGAGTAGAAACTGCTTAAAGATTCGACACAATAAAAAAAGTTTAATAAATATAAATAAAGATGTAGGTATCTTAGTTCTTTCATGCGCCTTAACTGACCTACGGTATATGAAAAGTAGTTGGTGAAGGCTGATTCACAATTCAAAGATGATATTAAATTTAGTATTATTATGTTGTCATGTGGTTATTAATAGCAACCACACAAACGTTCCAACCGTTTATTTGACTTAACTGTGACCTGAGTGCAGTGTGGAGTGCAGGTTGTAACATTTTTGCTAAACTACTTCTATTTCAAAATACATAAATACTTATTTAAATAATGGCACCTAAATTAAATAATAATTTTATCCGAATCTTTTCCCAGTATCTCTGTATTTAATTAGTTAATATAAATAGTTAACAGCAATCACCACAAACTTATACAATATTAATATCAGAAACAAGATGGTGGCGTAGTGGATGATGCGGAGACTGAAACAAAAAAAACATAAATAATTACGACACTGTCATTATCGTTGCACTAAGCGCACTTATCTATAGTATTGTCAATACTTTCGACCGAGGAATGGGAAAAGATACTAAAAAATAGCATGTTAAAGAAAGTGTTAATTAAAAGCACATTTTCAAAAATAGCACGTGCATGTTTTATGATAAATAATACTTGAAAAACTTAATTATATTTTAGGTTCAAGTTCCAAAATCGTATAATGCTAAAAATATTAATTTTAACATCGTAAGTCTACTATTCAGGTGGTCTTATAATTTATAATATATGCAATGAGGTAATTCAAATTTCTTTCATACTTTTACGGGCTTGACGCTGTTTGGAATTACTTTTTTTCATATCTTTTAGTGCAATACATGGAACTAAACTCACTTGACGTAAGCACCAGGAGGTATATACAAATAACACAATTTCAATATCTAAAAGATTTTTAGTGTATGCTACTCAAACGCTATTATAAACTATTATTGCAATTTTTTTCTAACATTCTAATTAAATTGTTATGATGTCGATAAATATACTTTCCAAAACTGAAAGATTTTTGAAATCTTACCGTAGTTTCGGAACCTATTCGAGACAAAAACAACCAAACCTTTCCACTTTATGTATAATGGGATTTTTCATTGTAAAAAAATATAATTATTTAGATGGTAGATAAACGAGCCCATGGCCTATCTGATGGTAAATGATTACTGTTGGTCATGAGCTTCTGCAATACCAAGGTTAAGGAAGTTTCAAAATATATTATTCTACATAATTATTAGAAAGAGTACAAACCCTTTTATTCTTTGTCTCGCGTATTTCAATCCTTCATCTTTTTCTTTGAGTAAATACTTGCGTGTTCCTTTGACGAAGTTCAGATATAATTCATCCCAGCTGCAGATAAAAACATTTTAATATTAAAACTTTATTACTACAATGTCAAATATATTAAAAACAGTAATTAAAAACAACAATGAATCATTTAAATATTTAATATGTTAAATCATATACGGGGTGGATCTATATCTTTATTCCAGGTGGAGTTAATGACCTGTCGAAATTAGGGATGTTGCGAATGTCGATTTTTGGACATTCGCGAATGTGAATGCGAATGTTGACCTTTCATACAAAACTTAAAGGTTTTTTACTGATAAGTCAAGTGTATCTTCCAAAACTCATTAAAATTTATAGGTACAACAAAATAGGTACCTATATTTTACCTATACTGATCTATTCGGAAAGTGGGAGGTACTTGCCTCCCCCCCACAAAATAACTGATACCCCCCGCAAATTATCTTGACAACGAAAAGTCAGTAGACCCATCGAGTTTGTGCTCATTTTAAAGAGCAGTTGAAGGCCTTTATTTTGGCTCTGTCAGATTCATTCTACATCTACACAACACCCTCCTAACTTTTGTCAAAACATTCGCATGATTTTTTGCGAATGCGAATGCGAATGCGTATATTCAAAAACATGCGAATATTCGCGAATGCGAAATCGAATATTCGTTACATCCCTAGTCGAAATACAACTTAGAACCATTTCTATCGCTTAATGGATAAAATTTTAACCGATTCAAAAACAAAAGTGATTCTAAGTTGTATTTCGACAGGTCATTCACCCCACTACAGCTAGTACAAAGATACAAATACAACCTGTATAAGATCTTCCAGATATTTCACGTACAAAATTATATAAATTTATGTTTTTCACTGAATAATTTAAAGAAGCTGACGATTATCATTTAAATGCATCTAAATGTAACAAATAAAGAATATTACTTATCACGATTTTATTATTTATCAGTAACGTTAAATAAATCGTAATTATTGTACTACACAATAACTGTGTACAGAATATTAATATGTATTTATATTTTGATAAAGTATAGCGATTGTAAATGGCTTAAAACTAACACTTAACTCAGTAATACCAAAGACTTGTTAAGAATTCCACAAGTTTAGACAAAGAAGCATATTCTACCACAAGATTTTTTTATTTTTTTTTAATTGCACGATACATAAACGAGCTTACGGCCCACCTGATGGTAAGCGGTTACCGTCGCTCATGAACCTCTGCAATGTCAAGGCAATGAAGGGCTGTGAGTATTTCTGTCTAATTAATTGTTGTTCACTATTTCTAATATGTCATTGTTTAGTAATTAACTGTGGTAACTTTGGAGTCAATGTTTTACTTATTAAATGTAATCATATCTTTATAATAAGTGTTAAATCGTTATTTTGTTTCCTTTAATAAATAAATAAAGATTCGCCTCTCTAAATATTTAATTACTCTGCTACTACACTTGTGTATCTGTGTATGCGGGTGTGGTTTTTTCCCAGAGGTTTGGACAGAAATTCTATTTTCGTATCATCAGGTTTTAACCTGTGAATCTCGAAAGTCTGTCGAAAAGTGCCTATAATTACTCTACTATTACACTGTGTGTGTGTCTGTGTGTGTACTCACTCTACGTCGGCGACGTCCAGGTGGTACATGGTTCTGTCTGTGTGCGTGAGTCTGTGTCTTATTCTCTTCAGGTTGTCCGTGGTGAACTCCCACTCGCGAGACACGAAGAACTCCAGTACATCACTCATGGTGCGCAGACGACCCCTCGCTTGGATGTAGCTTATTCTAATAAAAATAACACAGGTTAGCGTGTACCTTTGATAACAAAGGTTACAGTGATATTGCCTCATCTGATAATTATACACAAATAATTTATTTAGTGCGCTAGCTAATAAAAAAAACTTGAGAGACGTCAAGGGACAGCCGGATGGAACGAAGTTCCTTTCGATTAATTAGTGAGGGAAGTGTAATAACATTTTGTTTTTTTTTAATATATTTTTTTAAATAAATAAAATATTTTGATCACAGCGCCATCTAGCATTAATCATTTAAAACAAAAAAGTGTCGTGCAAACTTTTTCATAAGAATTTCCGTCTAGCCCCTTTTCGATATTATTGCATTATCAAGTGATATACATCTGCGTGCAAAATGTCAATTGGAAACCGGGAAGTCTGTTAAATTTTGCTCGCAAGATTCCACTCGAACTTACATAGTTACATCCAGTGCAAGTTAAAATATAAAGCTTGTAAAAAATAAATTTCCACCATTGTCTAAGAGACACTGCCATCCGTCTCTATTTTCGTGAATGTTCTTTAAGCACCTTTCAGAGAGAATCCTGTGCATAATAAAGTCAAACCCTGGTTTCTACTAGTAATTAATAAAGGAATATTAATTTGAAAATGGACGTTGTTAAAATAACGGAAGACTGAAACATTTTTATAAGATTACGGCTAATTTATTTCGCGAAAAATATAATTAATCTAGATATTTTTTTACAACGGCAACATTGGTTTTAGCGCGTCGCAGTCAGTGTTTTTCAAACTTTTGTAACGCGCTCCCACTAAACATAAATAAATATAATATTCTATTCTTCGATTAACGTTAAACAATCGAAGTTATTCTATTATATTTAATAATCATCATTACCATAATTTAACGTCTCAAGACATCCATTGCTGAATATCTATAGGCCTCTCCAATAAAATTACAAAATTAATACCTATGCTGTTTTACAGATGAGGCTAACAAATCTAATAAAAAACCTTTTTTCAATGATGATGATTTCCAATGTTCGCCGGTAGACAGCCTGTATCCATCACGTTGTAAACCTTATTTTAATAGTCAAACATATTAATGAAGTATTATTAACAGACGTACCTCGTTTTCCCTCCGAAGATCTTCCGGACTAGTTCAGCTGCGTACAGTGGTACTGTCTGTAGCAAAAACTCCAGTAACAGGTACATATACCTACAACAATGTTATATTATCACCACTCAACTGGGAACAGCGCCAAAATTGGTTTGTTTTCCTTGTGCCAAGTATGTGGCGTGAGCCAAAATTGACGTCTAAAGACGAGTGGATAATGTTTTACTAAGGCGAATTACACACTACCTACGCTGTACGCGTCGTAGCGCGTAGTAATATAATGTAAACGTTTTTTTTTATTGTTGCGTTGTAGGCATGAACTCCCTCCCTCCCTCTTCTGAGGAGACCTGAGCCCAACAGTGGGCAGTAATGGGTTGGTACAGTTACAGTTACAGGCATGAACTAACGGACCATTTGATCGTAAGACAGTAAGAAGATCGACACTGCGCTACATATGCCCTACTTTTTTTGTTTCTTTGTGACGCAGACAGTCAGTGCATCTGTTATAAGAGTGTAGTGGTAGATAGCTTACCTGTTACCGGCGATGACAACCCAGGGTAGGGAGAAGGCGTTGTCGAGCGGGAAGCTCTTCAACGTATCGAACATCACGTCCACGAACCGACGCATGGAGGTCGAGTGACCGCACGACGCGCAGTTATACACACGGACTGACTCGCTCCTACATATCACACTTAAATAGTTTATTTCAAAGAAAACTTTTAAATACTAGCTTTCATGATCCTAGATAATTTATATCAGTAGAGTGCTAGCTAATACAAGTAAAACGAGCCTAAACTAACAACAAACTGGACTATCTTGTTTAACACAACAGTTCCTATAACCACCTTTCGAATCCATCATCAGATCAACGCCATTTTGTCATATTATTACTGGTATTATTGCATTATCACGCGATATACCTACATCTGCGTGCAAAATCTCAGCTCAATCGGAAAAAGGGGAGATTTGTTAAATTTAGAAGATATACCAATTTATATTAAGTTTTAGAATTTAAAATTCATTATGTATTGATTCACTCAGCATGCACAATATAACGCGTGGTAGTGAGGAAGTGCCCTCCGCGCAGGGAATCATGTAGTGGACTATTCCTGTAGGTACCTATTGTAACTTGTACTGAATGTAAACCGAAAATGAATCTGTTACCCGCGATACAGGAATGCATAGTGCGGGTATCGTAGTTATTGAAAATGTAGTGTTTCTTATCAGCTATAATCTAAGTTTGAAATGTATAATAATGTATAATAATCTTATAAGTTTTACTGTTTAAATATTATTTTGAACTGTGCCCTCACCCAGCAGTGGGCATATTACCTGTCAGTGGCAGTCTCCCAGGCCACGGCGATCATGTTATCCACGACCACGTCCACCGGGATCTGGTCGAGCCGCAGGTCGAGGTTCCCCTTGAACACGTGCATCATCCCCTTACCCACCCCCACGATGAAGCCGCTCGGACCGTTCAGATTCTCGATCCAGCCCGGAAACGGATACCGGTCTGATGATATCACTGGAACATACATACAATCTACGCTTGTGTTGTGAGGAGGGACAGTTTGTTACTGTGTAGTGGTGGCACCTAATAATTATTTATGAAAAAATGATTTGTCGTAAGCTCAGTACGTGACCTTCACACGTAAAAAGCAACGATCAGCTATGCAAATAAAAATATAATAAAAACGTTTTATCAAAAAAATAAGTTAGATTATGAGTGGCGATCAGACAGATCGTTACTTTATTCGCCCACTAGTATGAAACACACTCTTATGCGCTGATGACTCACTAGGTGTTATTAGAAATCTTGATGACGACTTGTATCACAATGTATATTTTAAAATCCATTTACAGCTAAATTTGAGAATTAGGTGCTATATTTAGTGTTAATTTGAGATTATTCTTTACAATCTTGACAAAAACAAACAGTTTAAACAACAAAGGTTTTTAAAAATAACATTAACTTGAACGTGCGAGATCTCAATAAAATTTAATCTTCACTAGAAGAGCAGATTTAGAAATATGTACATACATTTACAAGTTTTTCTTTTTTATATGTGTTTTTTACTGTGGAGATATTTCCGACATCAGAATACATAATTATTGTAGAGCCAGATATTCTAAATATGTTCCAAAGGTCCAAGTTTGTAGGGTTCAGTTTCGGGATTAAACCAGAAATAATTCAGCTAATCAAAGATGTACTCAATATTTTAGACCAATATAATTGTGTAATTAGTCCGTAATTTAATTTGTCACATCAAAAAAGTTTTAAACTTATTTCAAATTTTGAAAGCTTGCAACCCCGCTTTATTTTGTTACCTATAAATAACATTCTTGTGACAAACCGCGAGTTTTCACACCTATGTTGCAATTGATTACAGCTCGTGAATACACACGTGCTAACAACACTTAACTGTGGAAAATAACTGCATTTTTTATGTTAATTCACCAAATCTTATTGTTTGCCAATATGGCGGTCATCTGTCAAACTGCATGTTTATTTAAATCTTACGTCAATGTTTTGAGGTCATTGTAAAAAAACTGTTTTAGCCAGACAATATATTTGGAAATAGATGTATCGTGTGAAGGATAATTAATTATCACACAATATGCATACAATCAGTTAAATCTATAGCTATACTTAACTATACCTAAAATGTAAAATGAAGTAAAGGAGTTGGTTTATTTGGCTGACAACGTTAAGCTCGATAATTTACTGCACGATTTGAAGAATATTATATTATACTAGCCGCCCCGCGCAACTTCGTCTGCGTGACCCGGCAGGGTCACAGGGGTAGTCATTTAGAGGGATGAAAAATAGATGTTGGCCGATTCTCATAGATACCGGATAAGCACAAAAAATTTCATCAAAATCAGTCAAGCCGTTTCGGAGGAGTATGGAAACGAAAACTGTGACACGAGAATTGTATATATTAGACTAGCTGCTGCCCGCGACGTCGTCTGCGCGAACCCTATGACCCGTTTTTTTTCATTTTTCCCTTCAACTATTCGATTTTTTCTCGCCGTAAAAACCATCCTTGAACTTCAACGAACATTTTAAAAAAGATTTGGCCAAATTGGTCCAGGCGTTGTTGAGTTATGTGCTTACCAACACATTTTGCGATTCATTTTTATTTCATAGATTATTTTAGTAGTTATAACAATATGAGCCTTGAAACATCTTCTACCACAACAATAACAAAATGACGTGACGCAGAGAAACTGCTCGGGTCAGTGGGTTCATATTTTAAACACTAACAAATTTTAGATCCTTGATCTACCCTTTAAATACTATTGTATTTAAATAAGTAAGCTAGATCGTAGGTTCATATCTTATCGTACAGTCAACAAAAAATAAGAGAGTTATCTCACCGACTGAGGGTCTGAAGATAGCGATAGGATACCGGCTGCCGGTCCTCTGCTGTAGGACGCACTCCGCCAGCGCCTTGCTGAACGTATACGTGTTGGGCTTCGGGTGAATCAACCTGTCCAACAACTCAGCGTTATTACACGTCAACTAGTGAACTAGTGGACAGAGCTTACCGCTTACGATCAAGCGGCTCGTTAGATCGTCTGCCTAAAAGGCAATAAAAAAGCTACACAATACCTGGGAGTGACGTCAGGTAACAGTTGCTGGGGCAGAGATTCAGCGAGAGCCAGCGCGTGTTCCAGTGAGACGTGTGGTTCGTACACACGTTCTTCAACCTTCGACAGATCAGCGTTACTGTACGCGGTAGACACATGAATCAGGGCCTGTAGAAAACATTAATGTAAACGTTGAAACCGTGATACAACTTAGGATACAAGCGCAGCAGCGAGCGCATTCTTGAAACCGAATGGCATACTTGTAAGTTAGAGATGGAAAATCCTTCTTCATGATGTTCATAATTTTCTTAGCACTAACCTGCATGTTTGGTAGATGATCACATATCTCTAACAGCTGAGTGAGTGAGCCTACGTTCTGTGTGAGAGCGACCGGTAGAGGCTCATCGAAGCGGAGTGTCGCCGCGTTGTGGAACACTATTGACACCTACATACCATATATTAGGTGTTAATTATTTTGCAATTACAAATTAACGAAACTAACAAAAACAAATATCCTCCTATACACGTAGACGCAGTGTGTCGTATATTCTTCTTCAGACAAGGGTTTACAGTAGATCTCTGGTTTGGTGATCAGATCCAAAATTTAACTTCAAATTTGATTAATGATATAAAACAAGTCAGAAGTAGACGCCATTTTTTACAAATAAACCGATAGTCTGCGCACTATGTCTTGCCATTGCTACTTTAAAGATGATATTTTTTGGGTTGTGCTCAGACAACAGACAAACTCACTGAACCAAATGGCGAAACATAGTGGATGCTTTTACTCCACTCGTGGCATAGTTAGTTTAGATATAACGTGTCCTGCTGATACAGTATGTATAGGCATTTAACGGTAGACCTCCCACAAGATGGACCGACGACCTGGTCAAGATCGCTAGCAATGGATGCAGATAGCGCAGGATCGGCCTTTGTGGCGAAGTCTGAGGGAGGCATATGTCCAGCGGTGGACGTCACTGATGATGATTATGAGGCATTTAACGGTATACTACATTTAACGTTAATCATTCTTTAAATATTTAAAATAAGTGTAATAAACAAAATGGTGTAGTATGTAGTTTCGAGAATTCTTCTAAAATTTGATTTAAATGCTAACGAACAAAATTCAATCTTTGTCCGAAATCCACAATAATAAATCACGCCTGTTCACTTTATGAATGTTAAATCGTGGAATTATAGACCAAGAGCTTACCAAGAGATTACACATACGTGTCCTTCACTTTAACATATAACCTACGTCTCCTGTCTCAAGTAGTATACCTGTTGTAGCATCAGTTCGTCGTCGGGCTGCAGACCGAGCCGCGGCCGCGCCGTGTCCCCCGCCAACACAACCACCTTGTCGAGCTGCCATGGACACACGCGACGCACACTAGCGAACACCTACACACACAGACAGACATTAGCTTATATTATAGGGAGGTAATGTAAGTTTACTCAAAATTTAATAATGCTATCGAAATAAGTAAAAAAATTTGTAAAATGACAAAAAAAAAAATACTTATATCACTGGAAATTATTATTGTTTTTTTTTAACAGATTTACGAGCTTACTGAGACTAATGAGGGGCCGTTATGTATCACCTACTTATACAGGACTTTTCCTAAACCTTGTTTATTGTTTTTTTAGTTGGTTGAAATCACCGGATTAACCTCCATTAAAACCTCCAACCACTGATACTCAGTCTCTGAACCATTGGTGGTACGACGCGTTACGCATTATGGCATTCTTTACCGTCACGACACCCCATACCAATATTACAAAGATATCAATTAATTTTCAACTTATTTATTGTATTTTATGTCAGAACTAAAAACACATAATAATATTAATAATGTCA
Source organism: Trilocha varians (assembly GCA_030269945.2). Classification (NCBI taxonomy): domain Eukaryota; kingdom Metazoa; phylum Arthropoda; class Insecta; order Lepidoptera; family Bombycidae; genus Trilocha; species Trilocha varians. The sequence goes on along the minus strand of AP028278.1, from coordinate 11,674,438 downwards.
TAAGTAGTAATAGTGTGTAATGCTTAATATACTAACAATATATTTAAAATAAACACGTAAAACATTTAAACAAAGAAATATTTCTTTAGTTAAATGTTAATTAAACAATTTAACAACTTGTCATCACTCAGTCATTGTTAATGAATTTTACTAAAAAGCAATTCTTCATGTTTTAATATTAATATTCATCGCTGTGTTCTGTGTTTACTTTGATCATTAATCTATTGGTCGTTATTATATTATGTGTATAAGTAAGTTATTGAAGTGAATACAGAATTATAATTAGGTCAAAATACTGTTTTTGATGATTGAGACCGACAGTTCGAACCTGAATCATTCAAATTGGTCTACCTCAACTCAACTTATTGACGAACAAACAAAAAAATGCAATATTAAGGCAAAGAGGAATCTACCATACAGAAATTCTTAGACGTAAAAGAATTTTTTTGCAATAAAATAATTCTTTAGCTAATTAATTAGATTTTTTATTAATTATTTTGTGAACAAGAGGAACTGTTCACATTGCGTTTTCTATAGCTTACTTTACAAACGTACCACTGACTTTTTTTTTTTTATTTATTTAAGGATAATAAACAGCTACAACTATTTGTTTAACATAATTCCAAAAAAGTTGAAGTACAATGTTGCAGCCAACTGCATTATTGCTATTTTCGGGTTCTATCTACCAATACTACATTAAACAAGCGATCAGACAGACATTTTAAGACGATAATCACACAACAGTTGTCACTTGCGTTGGGGAATAACCTGTCGGTGACTCGATATCAATATTTGTGTACCCAACAGAAACGGAAACTCTGTACAAATACACAATATTTACTAAAACTATAATCTGTGTGTGTAATTGAGGATTTTGTTCAAATCACCTTGGATGGATGTAAAAAATATATGCTTATTTCAGTGTTGCCAATTCACTGAGAACCTAGAAACGTAATATAATTTGAAGTGGAAAAATATTGAATATCCATTGCAATACGTAAAATGTATTTAATATTATGTATTTTTGTTTTAATTTTTCATTTAACATTGGTTCTCAACTTTTCCCTCTGCGCCATTGTTCTCAGTAAGATCAAAGCAGCAGCTAGTTTTTAAAAAAACTAATATTCTTGTCATTATTTATACACAAGTTTCCTAACTAACGTCATCTCGTGCTCAATTTTGGCTGACCTGGTATAAGTAAACAAACCAATTTTGTTGCCGATCCCAGTTGAGTAGTTAATAGATCTGATGACTGTATAAGTTACCTCCGATTGTTTGAGTTGTTGATGCCTATGAGCTGGTGTGACGTCACGCTTGTTCCTCACGAGCAGGATCACTTGCTGTATGTCGGGACACGTCCACAGCAACCGCTCCACGAGAACCTACACATAGTCATGAGAATGTGTACAGGGTGTCCCACAACTATGCGACATGAACGGGAACTACCTTAAATATTATAGATAGGATGTTTTGTTGAAACGAAACTTTGTTTTATTTTTGATGTTGAATAATACTGCATTCATAGATTTTTTATAAATTGTTTGGTTTGTCTGAAAATCGAATTAACAACATCGGAAAAAATCAACACCTAAATTTATTACGAATAATCTTTGCTAACATACATATTGTCTTAAACAAAAGGAACGATGTGAAACGCGTGATTCAATATTTTAAGTTTCTTATTTTCCACCATTCACTATGTATGTCTAACTATCACTAGTGACACCATCACTCTATGAATGTTTCAGCAGAACAACGTACATACCTCCAATACTCAAGGTACTTCCCGTTCAAGTCGCTTAGTTCTGGGACCTCCTGTATGGTACTTAGAGTTTGTACAAATCAAGATTTGACATAATTTTGTACAAATGTACATTCTACAAATAATATTTTAATTACTTTTAATAGCTAATTAAATCCAAATTATAAGAATTTAGAGTTAACATCCTTGAAATATATTGCATTTAGTCGATTTTCGTTGTTATTTTAATCGAATTTGTTAAGCTAAGTATTTGCTTGTTCGGGGCGCACGTCACTGCCTATACACACATTTTAAAATCTCTGCCAATTTTCATCTCAAAAGGTCGTGCACCCATCGTCTTTGAGCTCATTTAAAAAGGCACAAAGAGACCTTTATGGCGCTTTATCAGATGTCCTTTACATCCATGCAGCAGGTGTCACAATATTTCCTACAATTTAGCGAATATTACCTAGTTATTTTATTGACCGATTTCCAAAAATTTCTTTGTTCCTTGATAGCTCTGTTTGGGCGATTTCAATGATTCATGATGAAAGGTCCCATTTCATTTTTTTAAGATCAAACAAGTACTTTTGGATCTGTGTTTAAAAATGTGTATTTTGACGGACAAGATTTCACGATTTGCTATGCGTTTTTGGGTGTATTTCTTTTTTATATGAACGGATTTCGATGATTCTTTATTTGTTATGCTTGAGAAATGGAAGTCGGTCATTTTTGTAATAAAATATGATTAGTGCGTACTGCGTCCATACCTTCCCGAGGAAGCCAGTCCCGCCCGTGATGAACACGGAGCGTCCCGCGTAGAACGACGGTAACATCGCGCCTTCACTGCACATCGCTACACCCTGTATACACACACACACGTATCTATACTAATATTATAAAGCTGAAGAGTTTGTTTGTTTGTTTGTTTGTCCCGAGATTGAATTTAACGTTAAATGAGTATCATTATATTAACCCTTATCCAAATTAAGTATTATGTTATCAAGAGTATTAATGTAGAAGTAAATTATTTTTTTGTTTTATTCCAATTGGAATTTTCATTTATTTGTTTAAGGAAACAAGAGTACAAACTTAAACTTATAAGGACATGATTACATAATCAGTTATCACGAGTATAAAACGCAATGAATATGTTGGTGCACTTCGGACCGCGCAAATAATAACGCGACGGCATTGCGAGTACTGTTTGAACCCCTTTGTAACGCAGACGAAGTTGCGCGGGTCACCTAATAGGATTATTTACAGGGTGGGATCTTTTATACTGCTTCCCGAAAAAGTACTTTAAATAGTAAAATAGAAATTTTATTAGGATGCATTACAAGGTGGTGTTTGAATATTTTTTTCATTTTTCTCCTTATTATATATGTAACTATCGGTAGCTTGAGCTTTGATGACATGCTCTGATATGATTATTTTTAAATATCTAATACATAAGCAGTTTTATATTAAAATAAATAAACAATATTTCCTCATAAAATGTTATATTCTCAGAATTTAGAGTTGGTACTTTCTTTGAAAGTGGCGTTGCCGATAGATACAAAATTGGTTATTTAAATATCACAAAAAATATGCACTCGGCAACATTTAAAAAAGTCACTTAAACTAATACTAAACGGGTTCTTACCACGATTATTTATATTTGAAATTTATTTAAAAAAGTAACAAAAAACATCATAAAATAATTAAAAGTAGTTGAAACCCACTATACTATTATAACTACAGTACTAGGTATAATATATATATATATATTTTTTTTTTTCATTTATTAGGGTTAACAAACAATGACAACAAAGATTAACAAAAAGAAAAATAGCTAACTTAATAATAATGTTGTCATCAGCACCGTTAACCTCGGTTTAACATTATATAATATAAAGCACAAAGAAAATTAAAGTATATACTTAATTTGAGTTTATACAATTCAGACATTAACAAGTAAAATGTTAATCTTAAAAATTAAATATAATTTTAATTTTCTTCAGAATATTCATCAATCAGGCTTTCTTAAAGTATATTATTAACTACAAATAGAAAATTAACGTAATCTTAACTGCTTAAATTTTATTAAATACACGTATTTATGAGATTAAATATTCGAGTAAAAATCACGTAACACGAATTAATTAAATAAATGTTCCTAAAAATTCTACCTTCATTTATGGAATACTTGAAGATAGTAAATTAATGTAGGTACTCACTTTTGTGGAAACTGGATAAATACGAAAACTACCTCCTTCTAAAAAATCACACAAATATAGAGAATTAATTTAACATTAACTACTGATATTTTTTAGTAATAAAACACTTAGGCATATTAAAGAAACAACAGAACATTACAGAATTAATACTTAAAAATATTTAAGATCGTCAAAATATTTAAAATATTATTGTAACACAATTGCTCATTCGTCTGACTCAGTGTGTGTATCTCGGAATGGTTTCACTAATAGTAGTCGATACACTCATGTGTCGTAATTATATTTGTTTACCTTATGTATATGAGTATACGTTTCAAAGATATTCTAATGACAGAGCGGACAAGGACTGACTGGTATATTCATACTTTTATGTGACATTGAAGAAGCAGCGTGCTCTGTATAATCTATACTAATATTATAAAGAGTTGTTAATTTGGTTGTTGAATAGGCTCAAAAACTACTGCACCGTTTTTAAAAATTATTTTACCAATCAAAAGCTATATTAAAGCATTATACACGAGCAACAGAGGCTAGATTTTATTTTGGAAAGAAAATAGAGATCCGTACTAAAACTTCATTAATGTACCTAAGCCAAGGTGTGAAAAAATACCCAAAAACTTTCTTACATCGCGTGCGCTGCAAAAACTATTGACATAGAATAAAATGATGTACTACGGGTTTGTATGTCTTATTAAAATCTAACCTGACCTGCTGCCTGACCCCCTTTTCGACACAGACGAAGTTACGAGGATCAGCTGGTATAATAATATTATTATTTATTTATTTATTATATATACTGTATGTAGGCCGAGTGAAGTTCTCTTCTGTGAAATTATTATTTACCATTACCATTCCGATTTGGGATGGACTCCCGTCCGCGGTGTTCCCGGAGCGCTATGACATGTCCCTCTTTAAACGAGGTTTAAGAAAAGTCTTGTATGGGTAGGCGATAGATAATGGCCCCTCTTTGTCCTGGCATTGCAGAGGTTCATGGTAAGCGACGGTGACCGTTTGCCATCAGGTGGGCCGTATGCTCGTTTTTTTGCCTTGCAATAAAAAAAAATAAAAATAGCGGAAGATGTTATATTACTATTGCGTCATTGCTTGTATTATGCAAAATATTTTTTTTTACATTCTCATTGTTTCATTGTAAATAATATGACAAACAATAGATAAAGTAGCATATTGAATTTATGAAATGCTTAAAATAGAAGATCGAAAACAGTAAACAACGTCAGAGCAAGACGTAACACTTACCAGAAAAATATGTGAGGTAGGTACACTTTGTGTAACTAGCTGATCCTCGCTACTTCGTCTGCGTCTATGCGGGGTTCAGGCAGCACTGTTAGATTGAAACATGATTATTCCACACAAAGTATTGTACCTACTATAAGATTTTTTGACGAATTAAGTACTCCCTCATTTTCCTCCCGCGCAGAAATGTGAGGACTGCCAGGGAGCGTGGTGTATCTGTGCAGTTTTACTGGGTGCGGGCTCACGTTGGCATTCCCGGTAATGAGCGCGCGGACGCCTTGGCGAAGCTGGCTGCCACCAAACTCAAAGAGGCGCCTGACTATGATGGCGTGCCGGTGTCATTTGTCAAGCGACAAATCCGTATGGAGTCGCTTGATGAATGGAACGATCGGTATATAAATGGCGAGACTGGCGCCATTACTAAACTATTCTTTCCAGACGTGATTGGTGCATACAAAATCCTAAGAGGGGAGGAAACATCAGGAAAAAGGACCCAACTGCTGACGGGGCATGGTGGGTTCGCAGAATATCTACATCGGTTTAAATGTAAGGACGACCCATCGTGCCTGTGCGATCCAGGTGTACCGGAAACAGTACCTCACTTACTTTGCGAGTGCACAATCTACGTAAGGGAAAGATTTGAGCTAGAGCAGCGAATAGACTGCAAAATAACAGTAAGAGATTTTTCTGAAATAATAAAACATGAAGATCATAGAAAATAATTTATAAAATATGGATTGAAAATTGTCAAAAAAGTAAATAAAAGAAACAAAAGCTAAATAAAAGTAAAACTTAGAAAAATAAAACAAACATAGTAAACACTAAAATAAAAGTATAACATAAACTGTATAACTTCTAAAATTGTAATACTAGAACACATAGATATATAATTTGATATAGTTTTAAAAGAATTCGTCAATATTGATGAAGAGACAATAGTGGGAAGTAGAGCCAAAATATAAAAAAAAACCTAACCTAACCTAACCAAACCTAACCTAACATAACCTAACCACTTCCAGTTTAGTTAGAGTTCTGCGATTTTTCTTGATTATTAGTATCACTAGCTTGCTTTTATTAGTTTTCATCATAACATTACATACTTTCTTCGTTATTAATTTTTTAAAGTTCACTTTTTACTTTTTTCAAAAATTTCTTTCATAAATTCTTCCTGTTGCTCCTTGATTGTTAAAACTTCCGCCGCGCTTCACACACCTGAAAAATAAATAATATTAGTATATTTCATTAAGATTTCTAAAGATTTCATTATATTCTTACCTTTTTTAGTACATTTTTGCTATATTTTTCAGTTTACTTTTTTTTTAACATTAGTTTTTATTGTTCCGCGTACCATTTTCACTAGAAGCGTCTCCTCATTCCGCGTACACAGACACCTTTCTCGGGCTAATCGGATTGATAGTTTACGAGAAAATCGCAAAAAAAGCCCGCCCGCCCATTCTTCGCTTCTGGGTATCAAGACTTTGAATTCGACTTATTTGATTCTACTTATTTCGAGCTCTCTAAAACCATTTTCATAAAACTTGTAACTTTTGTATTTTACTTTTTTTTTTTTTTTTGTACGGGAGGAAATCGCCGGACTTCCACTCGCCGCAGTGGGGTATGTGGGTGTCGAACCGCACCAAAACCTCCCGCCTCTCACGCTCGACATCCGATGTAGTAGGGGTGACAGGACGCGTTCGCGATTGTCGCTCACGTATCGCCCCGTCACCCCCGGACGTCGAACCGGCAGCCGTCGGTGAGAACGACCACCGGCTCACTCTGTAGACGGACCTTACAGTCCGCCGAGATGGGGCCGTGTGGTGAAGGGTCTCCCTCGGCCCAGACCGGCCCAGGACCAGCCCGGGTCGGGGAGCACGGCTTGCCATCCCCCGTACAGATGGCACGGAGGGTGCGCGCTGATGCCTAGCGCAGCACCCCTCGGGTCCGATGTTGGTGGACCCGGTAGTCTTAGGGGGCCAGATCCCGGGACAACTCCCGAGGCCGGCCCCCCGCTCGACGTCGGCGGCGACGGGGTTGGCCGGGGAGGGAAGAGCTCTCCCTCTCCCGCCCCGCCGCGTCCTTCTGCGAGATGGTGGACTCGCAGAAGTCGAGCATAGCTTTCCAGGACTCGTCGTCGTCGAGCATCGATGCCACGACGCCCGGCAACGACAAGTCCTGCCCCACTTGTGCGACCAGGACACGGCGCTGCTCCTCCCATGCGGGGCAGACAGTGAGCGTATGCTCTGCCGTGTCCAGGTCGCTTGTGCAATGATGGCACCTCGTCGTCGGCTCGACCTGTATCCGGTGCAGGTACTTCCCGAAGCAACCATGCCCGGTCAGCACCTGCACCAGACGAAAGGTGAGACGTCCCTCGCCACGACTCACCCAGTCCTCCAGGACAGGGCGAATCGCCTCGACGGTCCTTAGACCCCAGCTGGGGTTGGCCAAGCGTCTTGACCACGCCTCCAGCACGGACCGTCGAGATTGGGCCTTCCGGTCCCGTACCGCGGCTCTGAGGGGACGCACAACACCCAGAGCACGGAGATCGCAGCGCCAACGATAATCGTCGGCGAGCGCCTCCGCCTCCAGATCCCAAGGTGGCGTCCCCGCCAGCACGCACGCCGCCTCAAAGGAGACGGTGCGGTATCCGCGGATGACCCTGATAGCTACGACGCGCTGCGGCCGGTACAGGATCCGGACAACAGTTGCTGTTCGGTTTCCCGGTCCGGCCCAAACGGGCGCGCCGTACAGGGCCATCGAACGCACCACCCCCGCGTAGAGGCGGCGCACGACACGGTTTGGTCCCCCGAGATTCGGAAGCAGCCGGCTCAGAGCGCCGGCCGTCCTCATCAGTCGGGGGACGAGCTCCGTAAAGTGGGCCCGGAAGGTTCAACGGCTGTCCAGTATGAGGCCGAGGTACTTCAATCGCACCCCGACCTCTATTGGGACGCCTCCAACCACGATTTGGGCCCCTGCAGGTGGCGTCACCCCAGCCCTGTGGAACCACAGGGCCAATAAATATTGAGCGCCACCGCGAGGCCCAATCTCCTTATACGACCAACGACGAGGGCCACCCCCGCTGTGGCGAGATGGGTAGCCTCTCTGAAGTCTTGACCCCGGGCCATGACGAGCGTGTCGTCAGCGTAACAGATCACGCTCAGGCCCGGGGTCAGGGCGCCTCTCAGCACCCAGTCGTACCCAACATTCCAAAGGAGAGGTCCGAGGACCGACCCCTGAGAAACCCCGCATACGACCGGAAACCGGTAAACGGTCCCATCGTGCCCGGTGCATACTACCGACCTGGCCTCCAAGTAGGAGCCGACCAGCCGGCGGAGGTAGGGGGGAACTCCATGTCTCTCGAGTGCCCCCCCTATCACGGACCAGGGCAAGGTGTTAAATGCGTTGGCGATGTCAAGCGACACCGCCAAGGCCACCCCGCCCTGTGATACGGCTTCATTTGAGAGGGCCCGCACGCGAAGGATCGCGTCCACGGTTGAGCGGCCCTCTCTGAAGCCGTACTGCTCCGCCGACAGGTCGGGTCCCACCCCGACCAGGTGCTGGACGATGCGGGCAGCCAGAATGCGTTCCAGCAATTTGCCCACCTCGTCCAGCAGCACGATAGGACGGTAAACGGCGGCTGTATCCGCCGGGCGCCCCTCCTTCCTGAGAAGGACGAGTCTACCCTCTCGCCACAGCGAGGGAAACCGTCCCGACTCGAGGCAAGAATCGTAAAGCCTCAAGAGTCGGTCCCCTATTTGTATTTTACTTACAAAAAAATCCTAAAAAACTGCACATTTAATACTTTTATTAAGCAAAACCCGATATTTATTCAATAAAAAAAAGTTTTTCACTGTTCGAACACCGACAAGGAATTCTGCTCCTCGACCGGAGTGCCCGCCGGCACCGGAAAGGTCAAAAACCTCAAAAATACTAGATTTCGGAAGATCCGATCACATCGATCTCGACCTGCTTCAGGAGCCACCACCTACTCCAAAGCCAACTACGAAAGTGACAAAAAAGCAATTACTGCCGACCGATATCATGCTAATTAACCTTCCTGATAACGTGACAGAGCTAAGCGGACAAGAAGAAGAAGAAGTAGTTAGTGATGTCGTCACAAGTGAGTGAGCGGTATTACTAGTAACGATGGTTCGCGATGTTTCCAAGTGATAGGTACTATTCTGTATAATATCGTCCCAGGGTGCTGTAATGTTCACTTTAATTTTCCTCGTTGTAGTAGATTACAGCTTCGGACATAATTAGCATTTTAATGGAGCAGTGTCGTCGCTCGGGATGGCTGTCAGAGGGTAACGGTCGTGTCGGAGGTCGAATATACTCGGCTACTTAACAACATTGTACGATGTCTGCCCTGAAATCACTTAACAGAGTCTATTGTCATATTACACACGCGTCTATACATAGGTTTGATACTTAAACTCTGAAACACATCTTTCGTGGACCTAAGTACATTATTATGATTACGTACAAGCTGTGTATCTACGTATTTTGTATAAATACATAATTATAAATTATGGCTATATTATGTATTTATTTTATTTTTAGAAAAAGTTGCACCAAAAGAATATCTGTGAATCTGCGTAAACGGAAGTATATTATCAAAAATATTATAATTTTTGTACGTGACATGACAAGCACAAGTCGATCGCTAATAAGTGATAATGAATAATGTTCGTTTAAGAACACACTTGATGTTTCATAACGTGGAGAACAGCGCCGAGTTACTTACTACCACTCCAGCTTGTAATATGTTTGAGAGAGAGTTGATCTACTCGACAGTGAGGAGTGCTCGCTACACGTCACATCCCCTTCACCTACACTCGTCTGTTTTAATAACGTTTTATGGAAATTAATTTCAACCAAACAATATTTACACGAACAATACGATATTACTTCCTCTCCTACTTAGATACAGTAACATCGTTATCTGCGTCATACAAAGCAATACTTGAATACCTATTATTGTAATGATTTATCTCGTATTATAATATTATGAGTAGTATAGCTGGTTCTGATACTAGTATTGAATTGGAATCAGCAGAGAGCGCGGGTCGCGGCGGATACATGCAGGCGGCTGTTTGCTGAACGCGAATATTTGAACGCAATTCACTTTCCGAAACAATCTGACCGAATCAATGGCAGACGTTTACACCGATACACCCGGACCGTACTACCGATACAACGAGCACTCAAACTTGGACTCGGTATTATATTCAAATTCAAAATTTCTTTATTCGGACATCAGTGGTCCAAGTTGTTAGTATTAACAAAAATGACTTAAAACTAGGTGTTAGTAAGACATAAAAATGGAATAAAATAAATGAACATAAACAAAACTAAAATAAATAGCAAGCACTTGCGATGCATTCCATGCTAACGACCACCAGAAGAGGACGGACGTACCATCGTCCGAACGACATGCCTCACCAGTGCTGAGCACGGATCACTTGCCACTGCTTTTAATAGGATATTGTCACTTCCCCTCACTCTCTGCATTATGGATGCAACCTTTTTCCGCATAACGGCATAAAAATATTCGATTAGATCTGAAATTATATAATATAATACAGTAATGTAGTAGGTATAGAGGGAACTTTGTAGTTTGATATTAGTATGTGGCAACCAATAACAGCGTGCGAGACCCTGAATCGCGGTTATAATATTTGCAAAAATCTTTTTTTTTATTTTTTTTTATTGCCATGCAGGCAGACGAGTCAACGGGCTACCTGATCGTAAGTGGTTATCGTCGCTCATGAACCTCTGCAATGTCAGGGGCCATTGAGGGGTCTTCGCATATATACGACATCTGAAATGTACTACAGTGGGCTTAGGTCTGAACGGGCATACACTATCTCACCCGGTCGGAGATCTCCCTTTGGCCATAAGTCCACTGTACCCACAAGTATTGCATGAACTAAATTAACTTTTTTTCTTAAATTTTCTTTGTTTTAGGTTCATAACTATAAAAGCTGCAGTGTATAACATAAAGTAGGTACTTTACACACTGTTACTTTATGTTACTTTATGTTATACACTGCAGCATTTACGTTATTTGCTCAGCTAGCTTTGAAAAAAAAAAAAAAATAAGACGAATATTTTAAAAATACTTGACATGTAAAGTTTCGGTTGTCGGTTTATTACTTAGTTATTTCATTGTGAATTGATAGTTGTGTTTGGTTTTGTTTTGACTTTCGAAATGTACGTAATGTGTCCACTTTTAATTCGAAATAAATGATATTTTGGCTTTGAGTAGAACGTGCCACATCCACAGTGTGGAGCATGCATGTGTCGGTGTGAGAGCAGCTGTTCAATATAGTGTCGGTTGAGTGGAAGTGTTGAGGCGCGTCGCTTCCTTCTTCATTATTATAAAACCTGTGCTCGCCTTCCGCTGTAGTAATAACCACTGGAACCAACACTCGCTGTTCTATTGCTGGAGCCAGTCTGATGATAAACAAACCGGAATAACATCGGAATCGTATTACAATAACCAAAAATATTCCCTGTTCTCAGCTACACAGATCTATTATAATAACTAAAAGTAAAACTTTCACAATCTTTATTGTTAGAAATAATATCAGTTATGAAAACTATACTCAATTCTAAAACTTAATGTATTTTTTATATTTTTTTAATACAATCGTAAGTCAAACCTAGCACCAGCCGAAGATTTAAACTAGCACTCAGACTGACTCTGGTTCAGTTCTAGAGTAACGACCTGATCATCAACTCTGTCCGATTACTTACATGCGTAAAATAATCTATAACTGACCGTGAAAGGTATAGTTTTATATGTATAGGTATATTATTTAATTTAGGCTAAAATAAGAGTTGATCGATAATACAATTTGGTTGTTACGAACAGAATCCTTTGTTAATACTTTATAAAGTTGAAAACAAAATAAATCATTGAACCCTTCAATTGATATAATCCGAGGAGTTTTACCGAAACCGAGAGCCTTCCGTTCGATGTTATTATAATATTTTAAAATATTCCCTTTCAGGCCACTCATTGATTTACAATCTATTACCACGGATCCAATCGAAATTGAAAATAGCATTAGAATTGAAACAGTGCGCAATTCAGTATCAATTTTGTTATTAATTTAGAGTACTATTCTATACTAGGGTAGGGTAGTTTGGTTTATGTTTGGTAATTAAGTAATAGGTATTGGTACAATAAGGTGTAATTCAAAATATGTCATTCAACATTTGATGTGGTTAGCAGTGGTACGTGTAGTGAGTGCAGAGGTCGAGCGTGATGCACGCGGCGTGTGAGTGGCACCACACGCAGCCGAGCGCGTGCGGTAGCGACGTACACGCTGCACACGAGCGCGCCAGACGCGAGCACTCGTACACGAGTAGCGGCAGCGCGTTGGAGAGCGGGGAGCGTCCCCCCCACTCCACCGCCAACGAGCCGCGCTCCGAGCCGCCCTCCGCCGCGCACGGCACGCGCACCGGGTAGCAGTGTACGGCGCCCGCCCACAGCCGCCCGTGCAGCCGCGTCTCCCGCGCACCCAGCCGCAGCACACACGTGACTGCCGCGTCCTGCAGCGCAGGGTCCGGCGCGCGCACCGACACGCGGATGTACCGTCGCACGCGCGCCGCCACCACCACTGGGCCCTCGTGCGTGAGAGCGGGACAGCCACGCCCCCCGCCTCGCCACGCACCCCGCCCCGACACACACCCCTCGTAGTGCCTCCAGTGGCAGAGGGTCCAGTAGCTGTGCACGCACTCCTCGCATGTGCTCCAGCAAGAGCAGTACGCGCCGGAGTCCATGCTACTCTCGCCGTCCACCACATCACTAATATCAAAGTTCCCAATATACTGTATGTTCTGTTCACTTGGTTCAAACAATATTGATTCCTGGAAGATGTCCGTCATGCTGAGAGTAATGGACGTCTCCTCCTCGTCTTGTACCGACTCATACGAATCAAACAGATCAGTGATAATTAACAATATTAATGCAATTAAAGAAGTCATTATTTTACATTCTTATCTAATATTTTACCATCTAATGTGTTCGCCTACCACTGCATATTTGATACAGTAAAAGTACTACATATTTGAATGCTTGTTTGAGTATGCATGAGAATATTATTAGAAATGAATTATAAACATTTGTTGAAGATACTCTAATGTTTGCAAAAACATTTCTACTCTTATTGAATTATTATGACTATGTTTAAAACTTATCTGTACAGCATTGTTATATGAATGAACAATAATCTTATAATTAATACGAGAAAGAGTAAATGAATGTCCGTTCAAGTTCAGAGTCCAGGTCTCCAGAGTAGCGACCAATCTTGTTAAAGCGCGACGTGAGACAGAATGATGTCATAATTGTAACCAAAAATGTTCTTTGTGTTTCAGGTTGTCATCAAGTGTTCTTCCAACATAAATGGCGACCCATCTACAGAATTCATCACTGATGCTGTATTTTCTTTTACCGGATACTCTGTGCTCTATGAGCACTCATAGAGTCGACAAATTCGTCTACCTGACACAAATTGGCCGATTATAGGTACATGTCTGTCTTTGGGGAAGAAATCAATCGATAAATCTTAAAAATTCTTCGTGTCAGAAGCCTACAATATGCCTGATCAGGGAGACACATGGGAGTAGAGGGCTATGCTTGTAGTTTCTCTACATGAGTGACAGTGTATCGCAGATTAGATGATACATCGTTAAGCATGGACCGAACAGAGTTTAAACTGCATCGATTTGAGGAAATCTAACACTGTACACAGTGAGGATATCTTCGAGCTGATGATGATGTCCGAATATCTGCATAAATAATAATATTATTATGCAACTGTGTTCATGGCTGTAAAAACCGTTTAAAGTTTTACATAACAACAATTATAGATCAGTGCTGCAATAAAATCTGTAGTGCTTACAGTTCACTGCGCAGTAGATGCTGGCTAGTAGTGGCTAGGTGCTAGGTGCGGTAGTATGGGTGCGTCACATCGTCTTAATCAAAACTCGCAGTTCATAGTCTGTTGTCGCGACGCGTTCTTAATCACAATGTTCCTTGTGTCTGACAATAGTAGCACGAGTATAGCAGAGTGTCACAGAGTTACATTCAACTCACCACAAATAATCAAAAACACATTAATACAATAAATATTATAATTACATTTATTAATTAATATTGGTTACATACTGGGAATACGAACTATATCTAAAAATAGGTATGAGCATAGTAAATGTTACAGCGGCAAACTAAAACAGATACGACATATCGATAGGAGCATGACAGCCGCAGCTGCGTCGGAGCCGCGGCGCATCGAGCGTTTACATTTCTCATCTTTGTTGTTATCTGAATTTGGTGTGATTAGTTTCAGTGTGAGTGCCGTTGTCGTGTCCGTGTGCTGGTTCTGTTGAGTTCTCATGTGTGTGTGTGGTGTCGGTGGTGTTGTGGTGTTCGAGGGTGGTGTTGTGTGCGTCGGTGTGTGTGTCGTTGTGTGCGTGTGTGGTGGTGTGTGCGTCGTGCTGAGGGGGGGTGGTGTGGTTGAGGGCGGGCGGCTGCTCGTCGCTGATGTTGTCCTCGGTGGTGTCCTGCTCGTCGGAGGGCGGGGGCGGGGGGCGCGGAGCGCTGCGCTCCGAGGTGCAGCCCACGTACACGTTGGCGGAGATGGGTCGGTTGTAGCAGGAGGTCACCTTCAGCACGAGGTACTTGTGTCGCAGTCCGCCGCGGATCACCTGCACGCCCGGCCCGCGACACACGCCCAGCCGGTCCACCACCCTGAAGTACGTTATCTGCAATATAACGGAATACACGGTTCATAATAAGAAGAGCACACGCAGGTTGTTAGTGTGTGTATGTCACTCACGGGACATGTGAACTGTCTGCCGTACTTGGCTACGGCGTAGGCGTGAGGTCTACGTTGTGCGTAGACGGTGTCCTGTGCTACGAGGTAGTCGTTCCGCTTGAACATGCCGACGTAGTAGTCTCGGAGACTGGCCGGCGTCCACACGCACGCGAACACACACAACAACATGCGCATTGTAACAACACCTCGTCTCACAACAACAAAAACTACATTACTCACAGTACAAGTACCAACTTATCTGCATTTTATGTGTTTCCAATCGAGCGATTAATTCATTTTTGGTCATAATTTTTCCAATTTAATAATGTGTATAATTGCCATATTATTTACTTACCTACATACTTAGATATCAATACCGCAAATACGATTGTGTACGTGTGTGTGCAGCAACACGTGTTACTCGAGCTGATTGCGACTGCTTAGCTGCACTTGGCAAACATTTGCTCCAATCGTAGTGTATTGGCGGTGGTGTTGTCGAGCAAGGCTCCTCGTTCTCGATGTTGGATCAACATTGGCTCACGTGTGGCTCTCACTTCATATACTGATTAGTTAACGCAGACTCCGCATCTGAAACCAATGTTTGTGCAGGTTATCACATCACAAACATTACTATTATTGAGGATATCTACGGTAACATCTATTAATTGTAATGAATCTGCTTCGGGACTCTTAAAATGCGATGCTCATCATTGGATGATTAAGTCATTGTGTGAAGCATACTCAGTGTCTATTACAGTAAAAGAGAAACAAAGACAGTGAACATATGAATTAAATGTAATATAAGTGGCTGTATTAGAGGAGGGAGGGAAGGAGGGAGGGGGGAAGGAACTCCTTCATTTATTATTCGCGTAATGTATCAATCAGAATTATTAAAGGTTGATTTCCGAACGATGTCACTTTGACCTATTGAGACACAGTTGGATTTAATGTTGAGTAATATTATTCTCATGTTTTTACAGAAATACAGGATGGATCTGTAACTTTGGACAATCTGGCGTGAGATGGCTAACTGATCCAAAAAAAATAAAAATGGTGCTAAGTTGTAGTATTTCGACAGGTCATTCATTAGCCACCATTAGTCACCTTACGTCAGATTTCCCAAAGTTACAGATCCACCCTGTATAACATTTAATGAGGAATACAACATTTTTTTCATTTAATATTGTTTACTGTATCTACTCGTATGGTAGTTTATAAATTATAATAAATTTTTACAATATATTGCAAGTAATTGCATCTTGCACTTGATAGACCTAAAGACAAAAAAATCTCAAAAAATATTGAAGTTATAATTTTTTTTGCAGTAATTCATGTGCAAAACGACAAACTCAAAATATTCGTAGTATATAATTGGTATTATGCCTTTAATGTAGTATCCTGTCCTGTACCAACCCATTACTGCCCACTGTTGGGCTCAGGTCTCCTCAGAAGAGGGATTAGGCATAGTCCACCACGCTTGCCCAGTGCGGATTGGGGACTTCACATATCTTCAAAGGATTTTTAGAACCCTTTTCCGATATGTAGGTTTCCTCACGATGTTTTCCTTCACCGTTTTTAGCCAGTGGTGTTTTGAAAAATTGCACATAAATCTTTTTCAAATTTAGATTTAGAGGTACAAGCCGGCCGGATTTGAACCCGCGACCTCCCGTTCGAAAGGACACGCTTCGACCACTCGGCCACCACGACTTCTGTCTTAATGTAGTATAAGTACTGGTAATCATATTTTGTTGAAAGAAGTTGTTGGACTAGTTGTAATATACTGTGAGATGTGAAGAGTGAGTGTATGAGTGTGTAGAATGTGTGATGTCGATGACGTCACATTCCGCCTCATTGCTTCGCAGACGAGCTCACAGTAATCCCTGTCCCGCGCTCCCTTTCACTGCACAGCTACTGGCATAGTACATACTGTCACACTCTGCTCTATACTAACAGCTCTTCACGTCAACTTCACAATCACATCATCAATATTATACACGATCATTTTAGGCAGCACACATTAAGAAGAGTCGCTACGCATTATCCGTCTTGATCCGTCAGCCGGAACACATTTTGTGAATCGACGCATATTTCTAGCGGGCTGCAGCGGATCTCAAGCTCAACCCGACGAATTGACTTACCAAGTATGTAGCGACTAAACTTACTCGTGTTATACTCGTATACGCTGTGACTGTCCATTTGTTTGTATTTTGTGTACCTACTAGGGGTTTTTTTTTTTTTTTGGGAGAGGAGGAATCGCTGTTGGCCCTCAGGCCTTTACAGCTTCGCCAGGATGGAGGTGCGAGCTCAGAAGGGGCTCAGCTGAGAAAGGGTAGGAAGGGACTGCTAATAGTCGCCGCAAGGCAACTTGTTAGCACATAATGATTCTACCACTGGATTCGGAACGCGACCTAACTGAGAAGAACCAGCAAGAAACTCAGTGGGCGTGCAAATAATGAAAAGCAGTACACCAGAAAATAATTTATTGAATAACAAACTAAAACGAACTTGCAGGAAACGGGTGATGATGATGACGCTTCATGGGGCACGTAGAACTCTGCGTCGAGCCCGACGACGACGAGCGAGAAATCCGGGGCGCCGTCTCGGCCTGTCAGCGTTAGGGCTGTCAGCGAGCAGCGTCGTCAGCGCGTCGGGAGGGTATGTGTACTAGGGGCCTCATTCTCAGTATTGTTCATTATTATAAAATACTGACAGATGTAAGTTTTCTCAAAACACCAGCGATAACAAACACGTACAGACACTGAGAGCGAGCGACGCACGGCGTGACGTCACGCACAAACTCTATACATGTAATCACAAGATTTATATAAAATGAAGACAAAGACTCAATGATCACGTATCGTCATTATAAGTTTATAACGACACATCTCGATACAACTTGTACATGATGTTATAACAAGATACGAGCTCAAACATTACATATTATGTACATACACGTGTATTATTAGCAAATAACAACTCTGTGATTACCCCTCCTATAACACAACAAATTAAGATACAATAGCTATAAACAGTGTTTACTAAATCAAAAGTAATTATATCAGTAGTGTGTCATAATGCTGGATTGCTCAGGAACTACTCATTTACCACAATATTATCTATTAAGCTTTTAATAATTAACATCAAATAGAACTTTGTGTAAAAGCTGTCCGGTCTCGCAGCATTTCGTAACGTATTATATTTAAACCAGTGCCACACGTGAGAAATAATACGCGTTATTATGGCTCGGTGCGGAGCCACGCGTGGACAGCTTTGTACATCTTCGTGCAAACTCAAAGGATAAAGTAAGCCAATACAAAATATTGTAGCACTTATTCGCACGTGTGGACCTAGCTTTAACATTGACATTAGTCCGAGTGAAGTTGGCGTCTGTCTGCACACAACCTCACAACCCTTCCTTCACGAAACTTTCCACGAACACTTAGTGGGCCATTTACAGAGACTAGTTAATTATTAACGCGTAGTGTTGACCCTCGACGAGCCTGCCATGTATCCGACTTTAATTAGATATGCTTGTCTGTGTGCGTCCGATCTCTCTGTACGTGACTGTAAGTGTGCGTGTGTGTGCGTTTGTAAAGGTACTTTAAATAGCGATGTTCTAAAATTTCTTTACTGTTTATTTTCTGTAAGCAACGTCTATAACAAGTGACGATCAGAATCTTGAAGTTTAGTTTAGACTAGAGATGCAACGAATAGTTGTTTGACCGGATACCGGATATTCGGCCTGACCACCAGCCGAATATTCGGTATCCGGCCGCCGAATATTCGGCCGGCGGTTTGATACCTACATTTTGAATTAAAAATCTTGTTTTTATACATCATAATTTACCTTTGGTGGATTTCCAATATTAAATTAATTTATATTATCATTTATTTGTTTATTTGCTTATTTAAAAAAAAACATTTACAAAATAATAAAATTAAAGAATAGAATTTAAAAAAGTAGGGCAGGCGGAATCTACGACTCAAGCCCATATAATTGATTTATTATAATTAGTTAAAGTTCGTTAAGTTAAAGCTTCAATTACAACTGTTTCTTAATTAGATTCCATTCATATAATCTACCAAGTGTACTATCCGGTATCCGGCCGGATAGTAAAAAAGGGCCGGATAAGCCGAATACCGGATAGTAACCGAATATTCGGTGCATCTCTAATCGAGACTGCTGTAGAGTGACGTGTGTTGTGAGTGGGGACAGGGCGGATGGTCGGCGGACCGTGGTCCCGGCATTGTGCTGAGTGAGTTACTGCACGAGACGCGGCGGACAGGAGGCGGGCCGGAGCGGACCGGAGCGGGCCGGGGCGGGACGGAGCGGGGACGATGCCTTTGTTACGAACGGCTCTTTATAATTATTTAGAATTCGTACCGACACTAGGTTCGTCCGGATTATGGAGATTAATGGCCACTTAATTCCGTTTTCCTAACAAATATTCCATTACTATTTCAATACGAAAATAGAAGTCGGTATACCTACCTACTCATTCATGGAGAGCTATGTATGTACCTATGTGTTACCACTTGCAGAATTTGTGTCAATCGATTCATAGCTGCTACTATCTTCTCATACCAAGAGATTTAGAACGGAGTGATTGAACAGTTTAGTGTCAGACGTCGGTCGTTTATACAGATGTCAACTTCAAGAATGTGCTGTCTCAGTTTCAGTGTTATTTTAACTCTGATGTACTTTGATATATTTCGTATTAACAAATAGCAGACTGTCACAGGTTTTCTCATAATTTTGTCAAGTCAAGACAGCTGCTTGTGTGTACGTTTGCTAAACACATTAACCTCTGGTACTGTATGCATTCTGTAGTGCAGGTAAGTGTAGCGAGTGTCGACACCACCGGTCCGAGCGTCGAGTGTCTAACTATCATAGTGTTGTCACCGTAATGACTCACTCCGGAAATAGATCAATCTTGGTTTCTGAACGAAGGTACCTCGCCTATCTTCGACTATGAAATAAGTCAACCAATTGGACATTATATTTTAAAAGTTTTTTAATGAATAGTTATAATAGTACTGAATGTGGCTGACCAAATATAAATAAACTCATAAGTAGTGTAGTGGATAAAACAATGGAGACCAATATATCATTTGACTGTGTCAAGTGAAGAACACAAGAATAATACAATGTTTTCTTTAACAGCATGTCGTATCGAGCTGGTATGTAGTCGTGTAAGGTCGTATTGTTTATGTGAAGCTGTAAAGATTAGCAACAAGGTTGTCACAATCAACTGTACTAGCTGCACTCATGAAACTAAACATCTGGAAACAACATCATGAACGAAGTGCAGCTACAACTAATTTATGAGAGTAATCGGCTACAGTACTAGTGTTTTATATGTCGTTATTAAGCGACCATCATTACCTGATCCGCGTACATTATGGAATGTGCGGGCTGTGAGTTGCTGTGTATTAACATCGGTGTATAAATCACAGTTACAACATTTGTTTGTGTAATGAACAGACATCAACCTGCTCGCGGTTCGCTCTGTTATTCACTGGATCGTTGTAAGCAGCTCTCTACTACTGAACATTGGATTTATAAATTGCTACACCTACAATATTTTAGAGACGGTGATTTTTGAGAACTATCGCTATATTTTATATTATTATGTGGAATTATCAAGGACGTTATCATAATACTAATACATTTTTTTAACTTATAGGTTTCTTATGGTAAAAAATAATAAAATTAAGATTGGTTGAATGGATTGATTTTAAACTAAATTAAATAATTTATTGTCTTTCATTGTTCCAGTATCAACACAGATCAGAGCAGTAGTTATTCACTAGACACTAGTCGTGTGTGTGTGTGTGTGTGTGTGTCATCAATGGCGGTGAGTATGCAGTATTATCTGAGGCTTGAGAGCGAGCGCCTCGCTTCAGATGAATATTCAGCTATCAGTGTGTGTCTAATGAGCCGTGTACTGAATGTGTTACCGCCTTAACTGCTGCATCACATTACCACTAATCCTCGTTCTAATCGCGTCTACTAACTGAGTAAATAACCGTCACTAGCTCTGTTTGCTTCCATCGCTACGTCTCACTAATACTCGTAACTGTGACCACACGACGTGACACGTGATGATATCATGCATTATATAGTTTTAGGTTTTGTGAAGATTCGCGAAATTGTTGTCTGATTATTAGGTACACGTTTATTCTGCTATGTCATTCTGTGCTTCACTGTAATTTCGTTTCATCAGTTATAGTGTAGGTGCTTACTTAGTGAATCGGATAATGGTAAAATTAAGAGTATTTTAATAACTATATAAATAACTTCAACGAGAGTAGAATACCTAGTCGTTTAGTAGAGTAGTGCGATGAGTATTGTTTGTTTGTTCTCTCAATGTTGTTTGTGTGCGAGTTCATTAAAACTATTCGTTGGTTGTCTCGAGTTCGATCTGAAGTTATTCAGCATCCGACTGAGCTTACTGTTCAGTCAACAATTAATATTTTCATTTTTTTGGTTTAGTTTCTTTTAAATTCAACGTTAACTTATATTTTTTTACAAGTTATATAAATAATTTTAGTACAAAACTGTTACTTAGAATAAATCGTGTTTTCACATGATTAAACAAAATTAATGTGGCCACCGGCGATACGGCCATCGGCTCTCTCGGTCGGCGGGCTTTTCGAAGCCTGCCAAGATGGGACCCCGTGTACTGTACCACGGAATACCCCGGTTGCTCTAACGTAAGGGCGTGTTGAACGAAACACGGCACCTTCTTGGGTCCCCGCTCGCACTCACATGCGTTGGGGGTCCCCGAAACTCTTAGGGGGGCCAGAATCCGGGCGAGATCCCGGTCCCGGCCCCTTGCTAGAACACATAACTTGGTTTATTGAAATCAGATGAACTCTTCTATCATAATACAGAACTTAAAGAGAGATAAATAGTATCTCCAGGAGGATTACAAATCCACCTTGTATGTGATGAATATCGAGTGAATATCGAATGTAAATGAATATTAAAGAGTAGGTTTTATTAATAAATCAAAGATGGTATCGCGTCGTTTCGTTTGAACTGAACTCGTTTCCATACTTCGTGAATTGTTGCAAGTAATTAAAACTTTAGCTGTTGTATCTCAGACTCCATTATACGTTTCAGAAACGAAGCCGCGACTTCGGGAGGTTGGAGACTATGATCAGACTCCTGCTTCGATTGTAATAATATTTGTGGATATCAATATAAGAAGTCGTCAAATTGTTTGAATCAAATGTGAGATTTAAGCAAATAGTTATAATAGTAATCATGTAACCAAGATAAAGTTAAAAACTGATAGTTGTTGACCCCCCCCCCCCTCCTCTCACTGTAGTCTATCTGATTCCAACAATTGAATTATTTATATTTATTTAAAACTAGCTTTTGCCCGCGACTTCGTTCGCGTGGACTTCAGGTTCGTCCCGTATTATCAAAAATTGTAGCCTATATGTTATTCTGATGTATAAGCTATATTGTGGTAAAGTTTCATTCAAATCCAATCAGTAGTTTTTACGTGAAAGAGTACCAAACGTATATCCATACATCCATACTTACAAACTTTCGCCTTTATAATATATATTAGATTGTCAAGCTAATGAAAAACGATGAAATGCAGTTGTGACCTATCATGTAGTTGGATGTGAAGTGTGTTAACACAGATAGAACGACTCAAGTCAGATATTAATCGATCGATGTTAGTGATCGGGTTAGAAACGAGGATATCCGCAGAAGAACCCAAGTAACTGACATAGCCCAAAGAATAAGCAAGTTGAAGTGGCAGTGGGCGGGCCACATAGCACGTAGAACCGATGCCCGTTGGAGCACGAAGGTTTTGGAGTGGTGCCCACGTCAAGGCAAGCGCAGTGTGGGACGACCAGCTACAAGGTGGACGGATGATCTTGTTAAGATCGCAGGAACACGCTGGATGCAGGCCGCTACCAACCGGTCGCATTGGAAATCTTTGGGGGACGCCTATGTCCAGCAGTGGACATCTACAGGCTGATAATGATGATGATGATGATTAATCGTATCACTGTAACATTTAATTTCAATATTGTTATCTCTTCCGACCTAAACTTCTTATTATATATTTGAAATACCTTGAGTCTGAGTGGCTTCATATCAAATATCAATATGAGTGAAGGGTTACTCATAACCGTAACTCCGTTATATGAGTATGTACGAGTACACGAGATGTCGCGTGAACTAGTCATCAATGTTATAGTCATTTTATGTACCACTTCTATTTATTTTACTCATATCTAATATATTATTACATTATGTACGTGTATACGTTTACGATGATTGCTTTGGGGCGCGAGAAGGAACACAAATAAGCACCTAAGTTAATTTTATACCTACATATTATTTGTGCATAAAGAGATATTGCAATGAAATTAGTGATAGCAAGATACAAGACTAGTTTACTATAATAACTCGCACGAAGTATCTCATGACGTTGATCAAGTTACGTAATAGATGTAAAGTAGTTAGTTTAATTAGTAGGCGATGTAACACGAGTGGTTCAGGAGGCGCTGCAACTTAGTTTATAACGACGTGGAGTTGATCCGAGCACAACTATACCGCACTTTATCATCTTACAGCCGAGATCATCTGAAACTGTGTCTTGTTATTAACTTAGTATCAAAAAAAAGGTGTAACGGCTCGCGTTCTCGACCTCTTAGGTCGGGTTTAGTATCATATTATATTTACTTATAGATACATTGAAAGTGTTATAGTGTAAAAATAGATGATAACACTTATAGGTAAGACACAGACTTTTACAATAAAAAAACCTAGGTAAGGTCAAATATAAAACAATATAGAGTCTACTTGTTAACCGATTTCATTGTTATCTGATCTTGGTAGTTGCACTATACTTTTTAGATTCCATTTATTATAATACTAGCTTTTGCCCGCGACTTCGTTCGCGTGGACTTCAGGTTCGTCCCGTATTATCAAAAATTGTAGCCTATGTGTTATTCTGATGTATAAGCTATATTGTGGTAAAGTTTCATTCAAATCCATTCAGTAGTTTTTACGTGAAAGAGTAACAAACATCCATACATCCATACTTACAAACTTTCGCCTTTATAATATACAGGGTGATTTGTTAGAGAAGGTACATATTGCAGGAGGGTGATAAGTACTCTGTTCTAATACGGAATATTACAAAAAATAGGTAAAATTACAAAATATTTTTTTTTTTAAATCTAAATTCGACAAAACTACCTCAAACATAAACAATTTTGGCTGAAAGAGTGTTGACTAATGACCTCTAGTAATCTCGCGCACCTCACAGCTCCGCCACACCCATCAGCTGTCGAAAAACCATCATTTTGCAAGAATTTTAGATATTTTTAAGTTGCGATTACTAAGGCATTAAGCCATATTCTTTGGTAATAATATTTTTACTGGTCGTATATAACCATCAGCTACCATGACCTTCAATATGTACCCTCACTAGGAAATCACCCTGTATATTAGATGTATCGTAAATAAATGTTGTGAACATTTAACTCGAGGACTCGTCGCAGTAGTTCACGCTCGTCTAATCGTATCGTCTCCTTCACTGCGTCTTGAAGCACGACGCTCTACTCACTAAGTCGAGTTATTCAACCATATAAAGCTACTTGAAATATGCTTGATTTTCCCTCCATTTATAGTTTTTGTAATTACGGTTGTTTTTAAGATGTATGTTAAGTGAAAAATAAATGGAAATCGTTCTAACAAGGATCTTTTCAAATGAAACTAAATGCCAACACTCAATTCCATTGTGTGTATTATTTAGGATATTCTAAAAAATACTGAATATTTGAGTGTGTGGCGTGTATGTGTATTGTTGGAATTATCTATGAGTACTGAAATATTGTCAATACATTAAATGACTTATCTGCTTATGATTCATCTGCTTTTTTGATATATTGTGGAATAATAATTGTTTGTTTGAGTAAGACGTGTATGTTGTATAAGTGTGTGTATGTTTGTGTTGAGTGATGTATGTGTATGTGTGTGTGTGTTGAGTGATGTGTGTGTGCGTTGTAGTGACGTCACAGTACATTAAACAATTCCGTCTCGAGACGATGAGGCTCGCTCACTCAGTGCTTAATGTCGTTTAAACTGTTCTTATAGCAGTTTAATGTTCACCTCATGAACATCGTTCTAATCTATTGATTTATTGTGTTTTGTTTTCACAATTAAATATCACTACAAGTTGTTATATTATACAGGGTGGTGGTGGAACTTTGGACAATCTGACATTGGGTGAATGACCTGTCGAAATACAACTTAGCACCATTTTTATTTTTTGTATCGGTTAAACTTTTTTTTCTGACATTGTATGGAAAACGTACGACTATCGTTGCGGACTTCCATACTATGATGAAATTTTTTTTTTTTTTATGCATATCCAAAAAAAATGTAGTTCTAAGTTTTATTTCAATACGTCATTAACTCCACGTCAGATTGTCCAAAGTTACAGATTCCCCTTTATGGAAGAAAATAATGTATCTACTTTCGAAATCTTTGCCGTTGTCGCTCTGTGACTAGGATTATTAATACTTCGTGGACTCTCTAATATTGTGTCAATTTATATAAACATTATCATAATAATATAATATGGTCGATATAGTGTAGTGAACTGCCACACTACCGTCTACCGAGTGATGGTCGAGCGGACTCGCTTCAAGCTTGTGAAGGGTGACGTTTATTAATATCAAATAGTATTAATTATTCCGTGTGTACGGGAGGCGAGGGGCTGCAGTTAGTTTGTCAAACATGGCGTCAACCGGAGTCACGGACTGTAAGTTTGTTAATGCGTCTGTTTTGCTATTAGATATGCTTCGAGGTCCCATTACATAATTAAAGACTTACGATCTAGTTTAAGACTATGAACAAGCTTCGAAGGAATGATAATCTAATGACGTAATATTACTTCAGTATGTTTTAAGTACCTACCACTGAGTGCGGGACGCTTTAGATCGTGAAATATACAATATTTACTTTGTGACAGACATGTAATAAATAATTCTCAAAGAAGAGTATAGCTTGTTTGTGTTGTATTTATAACATGTATTAAGGTAAACGGTTTGTAAGGAGAGGGATGAGAGGCGAGGGGTGAAGGGTGCGGGGTGCGGGGGAGGACGCGGTGGACGCGGGACGAGATGACTTCCCTCTGATTTTACGATATTAGTTCTTCAGAAGTCATTCGTATTAAAAGATGATGACAGTCTCAATTTATTTGTTCATTTATTTAAATTTAATAATCAATAACCGAGGTGTAATATTTAAAAAAATATTTTCATACTGACTCCGACTGCGAGGGAGTTCGTTATAAAAAGAATAATTATATCAAATAGTCTTCAAATCACCATACTCCCGCAATAACACATAAATAATATCTACTCACTGACCTACACTTGATACACAACACCGTATATTTTGCATATAAATATATATCTTAATCTTTTGCAGATAAACGAGAGAATGGACTATTTAATGAGAAGCAACTAATGGATTTCCGCTATTCCCCGTACTGTTGCGATTCATAAACACTTTCAAATTACGATCCCTATAACAGTTTTATATCTTTTGCCATGATCCTTATTAACATACTAGATGACTCCCGCAACTTCGTCTGCGTCACAAAGTGGTTCAAACAGTACTCGCAATGTTGTTATTTGCGCGGATCGCGTTGGGTATATTTTTTTGCGTTTTATACCGTCATAACTTCTCAACGAAAAGTCCGATTGGAATAAAACAAAAAGTAATTTACTTCTACATTAATAATCTTGATAACATAATACTTAATTTGGATAAGGATTAATATAACGATACTATTTTAACGATTTTTATCTTCGGACGATTATTATTTTTTCGTGAACCGCTTTTATAGCGGTTATTGTGACTGAACTATGATAGTTAGATATATGCTCTCGCGGACTTTTTTTTAGATCTTCTTATGACCTAAAAACCCGTAGTACATCATATTTTTCTATTCTCAATAGTTTTTGCAGCGTACGCATAAATAGGTTTTCTATTATATACCTTGTGTTACAAATTCGATATTTTCATACGGATCCCTATTTTTTTTCAAAATAAAATATAGCCTATAACCTTCCTCGATAAATGGACTTTCCAACAGTGAAATAATTTTTTAAATCGGTTCAGTAGTTCCTGAGATTAGCGCGTTTGTTTTCCCGACGTTGCTAGCTCTCGTACTAATAAAAAATGCTTCCACATGTAATTTGACTGAATGCCGATAGATGGCGTTGCTCTAAAAATGTTTAATGGAATTTATTATTTTTATATCCCGTTCCTCGGACATGATAGCACTATAATATATAGCCTATGTGTTGATCCGACTTCTAAGCAATATTATTGCCAAGTTTCAAGTACATCGGTGCAGCAGTTTTCGAGTTTATCGCGCACAAAGCTGACTGATTAAATGTATGGATTCTAAATCGCGCCATCAAGATGTTCAACGGTTGTTAGACTTGGGAGAGTGTATTTTGCAATGTTGACTATTCTACGATTTTATTATATGTATAGATACACTGTTTTGTACTATCCAATTTAATTTCACACCTGACATATGAAAGTGTAATGATAATGAACTCTAGTCAGAACTATTACTACTAACTTTCACTAACAACAAAAACTATAGTCATTTATATTATTAACAGAGCTATTAAAACTTAGAACAGGTACATGAGTGAAAATTAACATTTATTTTGTAAAAACTTACATGATAGCGAAAGAAAGCTTTCATGAATATATTATAGTGAGGATAGTTTATTTTAAAAATTAAATAAGTGAATTTAAAATACAATGAGTATCTACGTATTAAACTACGTACACATGTAATAGGTGAAAAATTATAATATTTGTAGGCGCGTATGAAAAATGACATTGACAAGAGTGACAGTTGGTATGGTCACTCTAGCGGAGCGTCGAGTCTGTGGCAGCGGGGCGGCCATCTTTTAGACGGACTTGTTGGAGAGCGGTCGGCGGCGCACCACTCAGTCGACGAATCGCTATCTGTCGCCTCAATCTTTGATTATTTTAAACTGATTAACGTTAATTAGAATATTGTTTGTAAAAGATTATTCAACTGTAAAGTTATTTCGAAGAAGTAAATGGTTTAAGTTTTGAAGGCCATCCGTTTCATTCAAATCATTTTTATTGGACTACCCACGCCATAAGCAACATGGATTTTGATAAAAGCGCTCGTGCGCTTTCATATTTATGAAACTATTGATTTGTTTGACCAGTTTAAATATTGTGTTAAGTCTGTCTGTAAGTGTTCGATCAATCAATGTCCCATTGTTTACAACGTCCTTATATTGTATACATTGTGTTGTACGAGTAGTTACACACACATCGTCGCGGTATCGCTGAGATGCGGAGCTCAGTTTTATCTCCTTACGAGTCAAAGTGCTAATCTTCGTTCGATGACACTAATACTAATACTTTGGAATCCACAATAGTATTATTATCATCATTTATTGCGCTGTTGTTTGAAATATTTACTCGTATTAGGAATCGAGAATCAATTACTGAAATGCACCTTTGAACAGTTTTATATATTTAGATTGTACTCAAGTACTTACATGATTTTCGAACGACTAGGTATAAAAATTATGTTCAAAAAAATTTCAGACTAGAAACTTTTTAGTATGCAGACATTAAATATTTTCGTTTTGTTGAGAAAGTTTGAGTTTCAATTTGTTTAATGCCTGATGTGATACAGTTCACAAACAAATTGTCTGTATAATATTACATTTTCTTTTAAATTACTTTGTAAACTATGATATATCTCATCATGACCTAAAAGTAGACTGGTAGAGAATGCCTATGGCATTAAGTACGCCTATATACACTCTTTTGTGCATGAAGTTTAAATAAATAAATACATATACTGCTATTAAAAGCATCAATTCTCATATTGTGTTGTTGATGTAGGTAAGTGTAAACTATGTAACAATAGAGGCTCGACGCGTGTGATGCTATCATTATTAAATGTTAACGAGTCTGTGATAGTTGTTACACGTTGCTTGTTTCCATTCAGGCCGCTGTGTGTGATCACCGCTCCACTAACAATACTACGCTAACACAGTTCACAGAATATACAGAAGTACGATTATATTCATTAGGATCAACAAATCTAAGTCTTCATCTCAGTTTAACAAATATCTGATACATCGCATTACTATAACTTCTGACAATCGATTTGATACATCGCATTTCTATAACTTCTGACAACCACTTTCACATTAATTTGAATTTGAAACCACTTGGTAATTTCTTGTAGTGCAATATCGTGAGTTTGTTAAATCAATTTGTATAAAGTTTTACGTCTGTATAGTTTTTCAGTCCCTGTGACCGGCCCGTAGTTTCATTGTGTATTGTTTAAGATCATTTAATGAATTGAAAAGCCTCGGAGAAGTTACCAAGTTGTGTTCTGAACAATGTTCTAATAACAGTGATTGTTTACTAATCCTATAGTTTAGTCCTGAACTTGCTCAATCTCCGCCAATATAAAGTTAGAGAAGTTGTTTTAAACTTCATTGTAAGAACATAAACAAATGAATATTGTGTTTATTTATTTACGAATGTTGTTCGAGAACTTCTAAACTTTCTTGTTGTAGAAATGCGAAACTAGGAACTATATCGGACCAACTAGGTATAGCTTATAGCACTTATTTACTTATTTACGGATACAATGGACAAATTCAATTACCTAACCATAAAATTCAAATTTTATTTAAGTAGGTAACGACTTTTTCTTATAAAACTTGCGTATGTTTGTGTGCGTATGGGTGATATGGTCAGTGTGACGTCATTTAAACAAAAACAATTATATAGTTCATTTCAGTTCATTTAGGACATGTTCACGTCTCGCGTCTCACGTCTCCATCCAACTGATTCATTTACATATACTGTTTGTGATTTAACCATTAATGAATTTGATGTTCATTTAAAAGAGATAATAATTATTGCAAAATAAATATTTATTTATTTAAAATAAAATAAATATTTTCACTATTCATTTCCGAAAGTTAACAATGTTATGAACATGCCGGTCCTTTGTGTCGCAGCCAATATTAATTTGGATCCACTCGTACAGACATCCTTGCGAAAACTTTCAGACAGTAATGTTGGTATGATACATTGCTGCAAGTCAACACAACGTAAGTATAACCCATTGAATCATGAACCTTATTGTACACACATAAAGTATATTTTCCCTTACAAGTGATGTGTAGAGGTTAATTACAACAAAGTGTGTGCGATATTTTGCGTGAATGTAATTAGGAGGAATTGTAGGTGAGTTGTGAAGAACACACACTCCGGGATAGAAACCAGATGGTCGAAAGAGGGGATTGTTTCTACTACTTACATCATTACACAGAGGGAACGATGACTTACGTATAAAGGACATTCAATTTATCTCATTAGGTACTTCGTGGTGCGAACTTATGCCTACTTGGTTTATAAAGCAAATTTAAGAAGCAATAAAACTGTCAGCTATTTTATAAAGGTTAAAGAGTTAGAAATAGTAGTATCTAATGATATTTCCTCCTCGGTATTTCTGTGCGCTATGACTTGTCCTTCTTCAAACGAGGCCTGCGGAAAGTCTTGAAAGGTAGGTCGTAGGTACCAGCTCTGCAGTGTCTCCTGACCACGTCCGATCAGTTGGCCCGTTGGCTTGTCTGCTTATATAATTTAGGCAATCAAAAAAAAAACTTACATTGGATATTGTATTATCTACTCTTTGACAAAAACTGGGATAATAATGTTAAGTTTAATTATTTCCGGTAAGTAGTTGTAGTTTTTTCGTTGTTATAGAAGAGCATGTCCCATTGAACGTTATGGTTTCTCTGAAGATTACTCGTTACAAAGGAGGGGTTGTTCTGCAGGGTCGTCTAATTAAACCTCGCTCGTAATGTGAACTCATACAAATGACGGAATTGCCTTTATATTACTATCCTCACCTCGCAGACAAGTACGACTTTATGTCGAGGGCACAAGGTTCATTATCACGGTTGTATCTCGAGAAGGTACTGCCGCAGTTTTGATAGCTTGGAGTAGGTATTAGCCGGCACTTTGTCACGACTTCACGATTGTATAGTTGATAGTAAATGTTAGTGATGTTTGAGAACATGTTCTACGATGTATGTAGGTACTTAGAGCAACGAGGGTCAACTATAACTATCTACTTGATATGATTTAACAGTTGGATGACTTCTACTTTGTTTTTAATGAGTGATTCCATTAAAGTTTATACCTGAACATTCAAATCTGAGCTGAACACTTGATATGAAAACTTGAAAATGGACAAGTATTGCATAAACAAATATTATGTCATATAGTATCGAGGCTCTATAATAGAAGATAAATAGCTCATTGCTTTTGATTGTATGGAGCTCGTGTATAGAGGTCCTGTATGTACCGGGGGTCCCGGCTCTCTCCGGGGAATACCTACGATACTTGATACAGAACGAACTTCTGTACCAACCCATTACTGCCCACTGTTGGGCTCAGGTCTCCTCAGAAGAGGGATTAGGCATAGTCCACCACGGCGGATTGGGGACTTCACATATCTTTAAAGGATTTTTAGAACCCTTTTCCGTCATGCAGGTTTCCTCACGTTGTTTTCCTTCACCGTTTTTAGTCAGTGGTGTTGTGAAAAATTATACATAAATCTTTTTCACGTTTAGATTTAGAGGTACAAGCCGGCCGGATTTGAACCCGCGATCTCCCGTTCGGAAGGAAGCGCTTCGACCACTCGGCCACCACGACAGAACGAACACTGACACTTAACACATTTCAAATAGTTACCTATGTATGTACCTATGTTAAAAATGTGTAGATAATGAGTTTTGAAAAAGTAATAAGTATACTGTTCATTAATACTATCATGCATTTTTGAACGGGTTCTTACCACGATATTTAATTTATTGAGTTGTCTGACGAGAAGACTCCTCCTCCTCGATGATGACGAGAAGACTTCTCGTCATCATGACGTTTGTAACAACGTTGAAATATCGAGACAACTCAATAAATTAAATATCGTGGTAAGAACCCGTTCAAAAATGCATGATAGTATTATAGAAAACCGCGAGTGTCTGAATAAGTTTATACTGTTCATTATTACAGCTCGTTGTAAAAATCTGCTGTATCTTAAAGTTATAAAATATTTTAAAGTTTATAAAACTTAAATCACACACAATAACTATTGCGGATTTACTATAGAATTACACAATTAGTAATAGTTACTGAGCAATGAACATCGACCAACAGACTCAACTCGACTATACTATATCTATAACTCAATGAAGAGTTTTCTCGAATTGTTTGAGTTTGAACTCGATTCAATAATTCGAAAACAAATTTCCGTAGAGTTTTAATTAATACCAGGCGGATGGAGGAGGAATATCCGGATACTGAACGAATCGTTCCTACTTCCGGTATATTTCCCAATTTTACCAGTCTTCGTTTATATAAACGATTTCAAATATATCATAATAAAAAAAACTAAGGTTACATTTTTAAGAAAAAAAATATGTTTAAGTAAATCACAATTTTCATTTGTCCGTTAATACGTAGATTTTTTTTCCTGTCACAAGTTAGTACAACGCTTGATATAATACGCATCGGTCCAGTGACTCCGAACTGAGCCGTTCAACACAAACGTACATATTTATCTTTAGTTAACTAACAAAATATTCACAAACATCGACTGCACAATGCGCAACCACTGAAACAACAAGCACTGCGTCTGTGTGCGTGACACACACACACACGTCACATATACAACACAATGATCCGGTGAATGTTATTATTATAAGTTTAAAATGGAACCAGGATTACTGGCGCACAAAAGAACCTCTTCCAAACGAATGACTTTTATTTAAGTACATGTCACAAGCGAATGTCGTTCATTTCTCTTCCTGATATTAGATCGTCGAATTTTTCTTTGCGCATGGAACTGTGGTTGTATTTTGACCAAGTTGATTTGGCGCAATTTTCAGCTTTGAGTATAAGATGTGCTTATTCATTTATTTTGTCACCGACAAAACATTGCAATGTATTGCAATATAAGATGATAATATGAATACGATAATAAGATAAAGGATTTATTAACATTAAACTCTAGTCAAATACCACCTAATATTATATTAATATGACATTAACTGAGCATCATCAATTGATGTCAAATCTAGAGTGCTCGTAAGATCGCGTCATCTCGTGTGTTGTCTCGCACTATCCGCACTAGTCGGTATAGTGTGGGGTAGATGCTGTGCTGTATCTCGCGTGAGTAATCACACGCATCGATCAAAATGATATATTTATATCGAATCAGCTTTAACTTGCCTTACATTTAAGTATATTCTCACTCCTCACACAAACACAACAATAGATTCAAAGAAACTGCTCTTTACACAAAACATTATCTATAATCAAACATGATTATACAATTACAATTATCATGATTCCTTCACCTCTCCGTTTTATCATAAAATAGTTTTTGAGTTGCCCGTAACAGCAACTTTTTTGAGGAACAACATTTTCATTACAGTTATTTTTCTTATCTAACGTTTGATAAACTTTATTTATCAGCAAATGTATGCACTAATACTTCTTATTTAAACAGAATCATACGTTTAGATAACAATGCAGTTCTATACAAAAGTGTTATTAGTATTTATGAAATCTCATTCGATTCAGTGTTGTTATATTATAGAATATTATTATTGTAAGATTATAGTAATAGTATTTGGTCGTGTTCTGCGGACAGTGAACACCCTATAATCATCAGACTCTCACAATGGTGTGCCGCTCGGTATAATCCGACTAGATTCAGATTACATCGACGCGATACGAGCGGGCACCCTCGCGGCGACAACTCCCTTCGGCAGGGTTGTTCACTGTCGACCGTTATTCAGGGATTTACTAAGATCCCGCAACTATCTTGAGGATTTCATCAGAAATATTATTCTTTGTGAATTTATTAAATTTCCCCATGTAAGTATGTAACCACATTCATCTTTATCTTTTATACATCTATAGATTCCAATCGTGTTAGTTTAAATTGAATTTCACAAAAAATACACATGAGAATAGTTCGATAATATCTAGAATCAGGAACATAATAATATTTAGTTTTATAACTTTTGTAGGTACTGACAAATTAACAGGAGGGCATAGTCTCTTCAGATCTTTAGTATTCGAATAAAATTTATTTCTTGAACCCTTACCATTGGCGATCAATATTAACTATGACAAGTAGGTATAGTCAGGTGATTGTCAATGATCTTTATTACAACTACGTATAATGTTAATGTCTTGTTTAGTGATCGTAGTACACGACGTGTGTACAACAACTACAAGTTGTACACGAACTGACAAGTGTACAGAGAATGTCGGTACACTGTCTCTATGACGAACTAGAATGTACAGCGCAGTAACTGTTGTCCACGAGACAAGATACCGACACTCGACACACTACTGTGTACACTCGAGGCGACACTGGGTAATATCGACGAGTAATGTTTATCAATGATCAGCCTCAGTGTTAGCAAACTGTTTTTAATGCAGACAGACGAGTTTACTAGTGTCGCTTGATCGTAAATGTTACACATAGACCCATGGGTAATGATAAACAATGCAATATGAGGGGATACTGCTACCTACCTACATTAGTGGGCCTTCCAATAATAGTTTTAATATTATTTCCTCATACCTTCACATTGGGCCCCTTAATCTTAAAGGCTTTCCACTTCGCTGATAAAGAAGAATTTTATATATTAAAAAAAGGGTGAACGGAGCAGGGAAGAAACTTTAAAAGTGAATCGATGTAGTAGAAAATATACTTGACTAGACGCGTTTTCTCAGTAACTTTGAACTACTGTGAAAATTTGATTTATGTTATTTCTTAAAAGTTGTATGAATCTTATTATGTATGTATAGTTATTCCGTGGTAATGTTGTGTGTAATATTATTGGGTGTAAGTATGTAATAAAGCGTGCGTAGATATGAGTGGTTGTTTGTTCCCCGGAGTGTATCCTGTGGGACTCCGAGCTGCGTTGAACGGTAATAAGATTTCGTTTCTCTATACTAGTAGCAATCCAAGTTCAAGCGAGTTAATACTTTAATATTGATGACAAACTAAATTTTGTTATTTGAATGGTTGAACAACCCTCGCTCTGTAGCTAACTAAGCGGTTTAAAATTGAGTGATACCACTATACTATTGCTGTATACCATAAGAAACCTGAGTACTAAACGTACTCAGTTATATCATGACTTGGGTAGTCAGGCAGAATAGAGTTATTACGTTCATCTAATTTGTAATTGCCTAATAATAATAATAGTTGCGTCTAGTCTAATAGCGAAAAGCTTCGACCGTCATCTAGAGAAGCTTTCGCTCCCCGGCTGGGTAAAGGGCCTGATTCAGAAGGCGGTCGTTCTTGACACGGCACGTATTGTGAGGAGGTTCCTCTCTCTTGAGCCCTGACCACTGATGGCTTGGGTCGTAGACCCCGTCTCCAGCGGCCCTCTGTTTTTTATATTGTATTTTTTAATAAATGTTTTTGTGATTGTTTTTTTTTAAAATATAATGTAAAAAATAAGCTAATAAATGGATATGGGACATGATAATATTTGAAATAAATAAATAAAATAAAAATAAAACAAATTTATTTTATTATACACATTTAGTTCGTTTCTCTTTTTCTACTCACTAAGGGTTTTACCTACATTGCTCGTGGTGAAGATATTATTTGCAAATCCAACTATTCGTTCCACTGATTGCAGTATAGTATGTATGATCGAAGTGGAGTGATGATCCGTCATGTAGGAGTCAGTGTGCGAGCAAACAGAGCGTTATCAACACGAACCGAACCAGCGCTAGGGATTTATGAGCGACACTCCACCCGATATACTCGCTATACAGGGTGTAAACAGAGCACTCCCGAAAACGAAGACTGGTGGCAGCACTAGTGATACCTGGGATGATAAGCTACGAAATCGGTCCATTCAAACGAATTTTTTTTTGCAAAGAGCTTAACATCCCAGGTGTTACTAGTCCTAACCCAGCCTTCGTTTTCGGGAGTGTTCTGCATACACCCTGTACACTCGCTATACTCAGTCTACCCGCTATTCTCGCTGTGACCCGGTATTTATGGGAGGCTGCTAGTGATGGCTTGTTCGATGGGATCGCCTCTAAACGACGCGCTGATTTACAACACAACACTTACACAAATCCTTTCACTTCACATAAACTTCTTTACAAGAATAACGCGAAATCGGACGCAGTTAATTCTTAAAAGGTACAGCACGAAAAGGTTTATGTAAACAAATAACTTTAAGTTTCGATTACTTGGAACTAAAGGCTCTTTACTAGATGCCGCTTTGTCGTAGATATAATAGCAATATTCTTTTAATTGCAAAGAGAAGACCTTAGATATTAACTCGAAATATTTTTACGTATTTACGTACTGTATTCCAATGTATTTTCAATAAAGTCTTACTTCTATCTATAATATAAAATGAATCGCAAAATGTGTTGGTAACCGCATAACTCAACAACGCCTGGACCAATTTGGCCAAATCTTTTTTTAAAATGTTCGTTGAAGTTCAAGGATGGTTTTTACGGCGAGAAAAAATCGAATAGTTGCCGGGAAAAATGAAAAAAAACGGGTCATAGGGTTCACGCAGACGACGTCGCGGGCAGCAGCTAGTATTTAATAGTTTTACCGTACCCTACTATTTATTTTTTCTTATGAGCCCCTGCTTCACAGTCATTTGATATGATTTTTGGAACCAGTTCGTAATAACATGTCATTCGACCCCCGACATTCGAGTACAATAAAACAAGTATTTATTTGTATAATATTATTATGATGATGTTCAATACTCCACTTCAGCTCCCATTCATTAGATCCAGTGCGCTCGCTGAACGTGAACAAGAATCAGTTATGGAAATTAACATAATTATTACAAAACATTGTTAATGGAAAATAAAGCTTAAAACCAATAAATAAAGATTATTTTATATCGCGAGTCAACGTTAATACGTCACGCCGTTATGATTCTATTCATAACAGAGGTTATTTATTATGAAAAAATCTCCCATAGATTTCGTGTAAAGGGAAGAAGTATTAAAGTTTATATTAGGGGTGGAATTTAATAAAAACATGCGTACGTTAGCATTGTAATGCAAATATAGTTTTTATTGCCTCGAGTTTAGGTTCAGTTTCATTGAATGATCCGGAGAGTAGTCCCTCGCTTCAGGAATCTAATCTAAACGCTTTCACACTTCCTGCTTTATATTTGTAAAACGTATACACAAAAAAACGTCCTTAAATAAAAAATGTCTTAAGATTATACACAAAGTAAATGAGCTTTGTTTTTTAGTTATTCTCAGTACCTTTCTATTCTTGGAAAAGAAGAGATTCTTCTAACGAAAACCACAATTTCCACGTATACTAGTGAACATGGCCGCGTTCTTAATCATTCCTACGTTGTATTTAACTGAAATGAGTTGATTGTGTTCGAGCGACTACAGACTACAGAGTACAGACTATAGAGTAGGAACAGAGTACAGAGTAGTTTCTCGACAGACAAAGCCTCCTCGCAGGTACGTCTTAGTAAGCTACAGTTACTGTTAGTTGTATTATTATGTACTGGGACAAAAGCGAGCTAACACTTGCTCTCTATTAGCACTCGACCAGTTATGTGTGGTCGCACTTACAGCGATTATATTATTTGTATAATATGAAAACAAATACTTTAAAGAGATTTAGAAAATACGTAATACACAAGTGTATTTATCAGTATTAATTTATTTGCTCATTTTTACATTATATTTAAAAAAAAAACAATCACAAAAAAAATAATATTTAACTATAAATATTTAAAAATACAATATAAAAACAGAGGGCCACTGGAGACGGGGACTACGACCCAAGCCATCAGTGGTCAGGGCTCAAGCGAGAGGAACCTCCTCACAATACGTGTCGTGTCAAGAACGACCGCCTTCTGAATCAGGCCCTTTACCCAGCCGGGGAGTGAAAGCTTCTCTAGATGACGGTCGAAGCTTTTCGCTATTAGACCGTGCACAAATACAACGATCAGAACAATGATGGTCGATTCAACACGCCGCATGTCGGTCACCTCGTGGGCCAGGTCCAAATATTTTAGCAGTTTTTCTTTTTCTGCCTTCACAAGGTTCTCGTCATGTGGAATGGTGACATCGATCAGCACCGCCCGATGCGCATCCCGATCTATTATCACTATCATATTATAGATATTATTATATTATTAGCCTGAAGTTTAGATGGTTATGAACGTAAAATAATGGAAAATCCTTTTTATATTAAGTAAGTGAAATTCCAATTATTAATTAAACATTACAAAGTTTGTTTTATTTCCTCTTTTTCGTCGTTTTTATCTATAGTCAAAAAGTTCTGAAATAGAAATTAAGTTAATAATAAATATAAAACTGGATTTTTTAATGTTGTAATAGTTACTATTATCTGAACAAGGATCTAACTAAGCCGAGAAAGGTATAATTTACGAGTATACATTATGTAACCCTCGTTCACAATCCCACAATACAATTCCCGCTGTAAGTGTGACCCCACCCTTCCTACCTGAACACTTCCCAGTTGTATAGAAGACATTATTCGTTGTAATTATAACAATGACAATTGCAAGTTTATTGTTCTCTTCTAAACGTTGTTTACACCTTTGTTAGTTGAGTCGAAGCTCAAACAATCCTCCATTGTTGTTGAAGTGCTTCATAAAAACTGCAGGTACTTGTTTGTTTCCTATTTAATTTAAAGTCCTAAGTAGAAAGCTCGAGAGCTGCGATTGTAAGAATAACTTAGTTTAAGTCTCGGGTTTTGTTTCAAGTGTCTCTTATTTACGACGGTTACTTTTAAGTTTCGGTCTTTGTAGAGTAGTTCACATTAGTATTTGATTTCTGGAACTTGACGTATCGAATAATTTATACAGGCGATCGATTTTGATAGAATTAGAAATTATGATTAAATAAATTAAAACATTCAACTAAACACAATAGAATACTCACTGCATACATCACTACATAATACTTCTCATGGACCAGAAATCGAATGTAAAAATGATAATTTTATTTTATTGATTGGAATACATCAAAAAAATACAATCAGAAACCTTAGCGAATCGCTTTAAAACTAGGTTCAATAAAATTTAGAAATGTGCTAACTCCCATGTTATGTAACAATGAACTAGTAGTGAAGTATTAGTTGCTAGTAAGTAGTGAGTAGGCAGCGTGTTCCTGTCTCGTGGTTACCACCGGCTCGGGTACTGCGTCGGCTGCGAACTTCACTCAACGATCTTATACTACTTTGCAAACTTTACCTGCAGCTCCAACTGAACCGATACTTCGCTCATTATAACTATATCGATGGATGGTATATTTCGACTAATTAATTAATTAACTTAAGTATTAACTGGCTTATGCATAGTATAATTAATATTGAAAATAACTGATAAAACTTTAGTTAGCACGCTGGAAGATATACTTACCTAAATAACTTTCTGTCTGTACCAACCCATTACTGCCCACTGTTGGGCTCAGGTCTCCTCCGAAGAGGGATTAGGCAT
Organism: Trilocha varians; assembly: GCA_030269945.2. Classification (NCBI taxonomy): domain Eukaryota; kingdom Metazoa; phylum Arthropoda; class Insecta; order Lepidoptera; family Bombycidae; genus Trilocha; species Trilocha varians. Next base: position 11,634,737 of record AP028278.1, on the reverse strand, counting down.
AGTCCACCACGCTTGCCTAGTGCGGATTGGGGACTTCACATATCTTCAAAGGATTTTTAGAATCCTTTTCCGGCATGCAGGTTTCCTCACGATGTTTTCCTTCACCGTTTTTAGCCAGTGGTGTTGTGAAACACCATAATATATTGCACATAAATCTTTTTCGCATTTAGATTTAATGGTACAAGCCGGCCGGTTTTGAACCCACGACCTCCTGTTCGGAAGGAAGCGCTTCGACCACTCGGCCACCACGACTAAACGAAATAACTTTATTAAATTAATAATTATAACAATTTACTTATTGTTTCTGTTCATTCTAGGTAATTCTTGAAACGGTTAGTCTTGAGTCTGGACCAATTTTGATGGAACTTTCATTAACAAATAGCCAATGAAGCACAAAAGAGTAGGTAACATAGGCTAATTTTCTTTACCAAACAACCAACAAAGGCAAAAGTCTTAAACGATGTTTCACGGGTCAGCTAGTCCATTATAAACATCATTACAGACGGGATGCGTTTCCAATACAATATAATGTTGATAAGCGATCTAATTATCCGGTGAGTTGAGTTCGATAACGCAGCGAGTGTATCGATAAGAGTGAAATGGGGCAGCTACTCGTCGACGAGGTGATACGGGATCACGCAGGACGCACCCACGCGGACCCATGCGTGACTCACACACGACCACAGCATACACACGACACCTGCCGGACACTACTAATACTGGGATACCAGGGGAACCATATCGCACCTCCGGTGCGACACTGTCACTTATGCAAAAATGTAGTTTTTCAGGAGAAGCATTTAAACTTTGACACCTCACAAAACAATGATACACATCATAATATATAGATGAGATGAAAAGCTTATACTACAACGTCAACTTTTAAATTTACTTTTGGATAAATATTAATCACTTTATAGTGTAAAAAATATACTAAGTATTATCATTATTTAATTCTTCTAAACCCCTCAGAAGTGACGTAGTAGTTATAACGAAAAATTATAACTGTAGTTATGTCACAATGAGTTAAAACGAAAACAAGAACATATTGTTTATTAAGTTTACTATACTGTTATCGCACCAAGTAAAGGGGGGCTTTAGGAACAATTTTAGATATTTAACTCATTTTTGCATTTTTTGCAAAAGTGAGAGTGTCGCATCGGGAGTGCGATATGTAACTAATATTAAGGAATTCGATGACGATGTATTTGTTTCTAAAATGAGCACTTTAAGTTTAGTTTGTTGATTTTTTTTACATTTCATATTGATTTATTTCTCAAAATACAAAATGTACTCAGTCCAACAACATAAGCCGTACACTTTATGTGGAATCGCTAAACTATTAACTATGATATTTTTTGATTACTTAAATATCAATTGTTTAATCTACAGAGATGTGTGCACGATAATAGTAAATATTGATTTAAAATGAAAATAATAACTTCAATGTTGGCAACCCAAAGAGTATGTGATATACCCCTACGAATATACATTTAGTTTGATTAATATTTAATGAAATTCTATTTATTACAAAATTAAATGTAATTTGATTTATATTCAATCACTAACACATTTATATGATTATACCTTTTACGGTTATTACTTGATGCATTTATTTCAATAACATTTAGTTACGTTTTTATAGGACTGTAACATTGTAGGTACTTAAAAAATAAGAAATTTAAAACATTTAGTAAAATATTTTTACAACTCTACTTAATATAAAAGAAGTAGATAATGATAATGAAACCGTTCTATAAGTAAGAAGCAGAGTGTATATCATATTTATACCGGTTCGTTCAGTACGCGACCCTCCCTCTCTGACATGTCACGTACTGTATGAAAAACAGATGGATTTATTACTGCACGACTCACACACGACATAATTACCTATTACTGCTGCTACTACTATATTAACTGCACCAACTAGACACGTAACTACACCTTGTAAAGGCATTGATACGTTTGTAAACGTAGATGTTTATATGTTTACTAGCTGACCCGGCAAACGTTGTTTTGCCATTTATGAGTGGACTACCCCTAACATTTAGGGGAATGAAAAATAGATGTTGGCCGATTCTCGTAGATACCGGATAAGCACAAAAAAAACCATCAAAATCGGTCAAGCCGTTTCGGAGGAGTATGGCAACGAAAACTGACAGGAGAATTTCAAATATTAGACTGCAACTTCTTCTGCGTCACTTTCAATTAAATATTAATTATCCGAATTTTTCTCACCGTAAAAACCATCCTCGAACACCAACAAACATAAAAAATTGGCCCAACCATTATGGAGTCATGATTACCAACACATTATGCGATTAATTTTAATATATTAATATAAAATATAGAAATTTACTTACATACCTAAACAAATAGAGAGTAGCGACGACGACTTCAAAATAGGTTATATTATATTATATACTAACTTTTATTTGTAATATTCATAGAATTATTACATCTGGAATCAACATCATGAACAACAGAATGAAGCCAATTTAAAGTGCACCGATCGCGCGTAACTAAACGATATTCTGGCGTTAGTGTACTGATGACACTGAATTCGTTTAACACACTAATAATATATTATATACACATAAGTTCTTTAAAATTTCACTTTGTTATTTCTGATGTTGAATCAAAATATCGTGTAGTTACGCGCGATCGGTGCGCTTTAAATTGGCTTCATTCTGTTGTTCATGATGTTGATTCCAGATGTAATAATTCCATGGTAATATTACACAAATAAAATACCTGTTGTTGAAATATCAAACAGCGTTGAAGCATCAGGCTAATAAAGTTAAAGTTAAGTTGAGTCGGTGGTGTCAGGTATACAAGTGAGCAGCAGTTTCCTCGTTCCTTCGCGAACTCCAATAAAAAACCCGTATCGTGTTGAAAGTATTAATAAAACTATTTTTCCTATTTATCAAAATATGAAGTCGAGCGTGACAGGTTGCTGAGCGACTGTAGTCATTATATACAAGACTTTAAGGTCGTTAGTTGTATGTGCGTGGTGCGGCGAAGGAGCGCAGTTTGGATCCCGGCCACGTCTCTTTACGGCGACTTGAGGCGCTAGTTTTATAGATTACTCGTCATTTCTGTCGCATTGCGGAAACACTCAACTAACTTTATTTAACTCTCTCCATTACTCGCGCTCACCTGAAATAGATCCTCTCTCGAAATACATCGCGAATGAAATATCTACCATTTAAACACAATTCAATTTCAAACTAAATTTTACATCATAGCATTAGGTAGATATGTGTTAAGCCTGTAGTTAATTTTGATTTACAAGATTTAAAATAACACAAATGCAAAATATACATGCTAATTCTTCCTTGAAATTTGACAATCCACACTGATATTATTATTATTTTATTTTATAAAGCTGAAGAGTTTGTTTGTTTGAACGCGCTAATCTCAGGAACTTCTGGTCCGATTTCAAAAATTATTTCAGTGTTGGAAAGTCCATTTATCGAGGAAGGTTATAGGTTATATTTTATTTTCAAAAAAATTGGGGATCCGTATGAAAACATAGAATATGTAACACAAGGTGAATAATCTAAAACCAATTTATGCGCGTACGCTGCAAAATCTATTGACACTAGAACAAAATAATGTACTACGGGTTATTAGGTCTGATTAAGACAAATAAAAAAGTCGACGACAGCATATATCTAACTATAATAGTTTAGCCACAATAACCGCTTTTTTTATTGCGTGATAGATAAACGAGTCTACGGCCCATCTGATGGTAAGCGGTCACCGTCGCTCATGAACCTCTGCAATGCCAGGGCAATGAGGGGCTGTTATCTATCGCTTACCGATACCGATATGTGTTTATAAAAATAATATTTCGTCCCGAGATTCAATGTAATGTTAAATGAGTATCGTTATATTAATCTTTATCCAAATTAAGTATTATGTTATCAAGAGTATTAATGTAGAAGTAATTTACTTTTTGTTTTTTATTCCAATCGGACTTTTCGTTTAGAAGTTATCACGAGTATAAAACGCAATGAATATGTAATAATAATAATAATAACTCGACGGCGTTACGAAAACTGTTTGAACCTCTTTGTAACGCAAGTAAATGCGTAACAAAAGTAAAAAAAGTAGCCTATATTACGTCCGCGTGGTACATCAGCTGTCTGCTATTATCAAAGTCCCGTGAAACTTGCTCCGAACGTTTCAGATAATTTTATTTACATTATTTATTACATTATATTTATAAAGCATTTTCAAAAATTACAATATTATAAACAGAGGATCACTGAAGACGGGGTCTACGATCCAAACCATCAGTAGCCAGGGCTCAAGAGAGAGGAACCTCCTCACTATACGCGCCGTGTCAAGAACGACCGCCTTCTGAATCAGGCCCTTTACCCAGCCGGGGAGCGAAAGCTTCTCTAGATGACGGTCGAAGCTTTTCGCTATTAGAGCGTGCACAGATACAACGATCGGAACAATGATGGTCGATTCAACATCACTTCATTCTATATTACATAATATTTTTTTTTGTCAGTTTCAGTTACACCCTCGCACATAAGCTTTTATTCTTTGTTTTAAATTATTTTATATTACTTTTATATTGTTGTTTAATTTTAGTTAAATACAGAACAGAAATAAACACATAGTATTTTTATCATTAACAGTTTACTAAGCAGAGCCGAGTCTGAGATGAAATGCGCTACTAAATACCACTTAAATAGTCCAATTACTGTAATTTATAGGAACATAGTATTCAGAATGATAAGTGGCAGTAAGCTATGAAGTAGGGAGCCGAAATGATGTAATGTTTTTAGACTAAACAGTGGAGTGTTGGGCGGCGGGTCGGACGCGACCTCCGGCTATCGTCTCCAATCACAGCGTGTTAGTTTAGGACTTATATTAGATATCTTCATTATTTCGTTCCGTACTTCACAGCGTATGAGCCATATATTATAGAGATGATACACACACGAATATGATATAAATGGAAAGTTTTAATGTTAAATAAACAAGACGAAACCGTTGATTAACGAGAACTTCTGTTGCGAATGAGAGAATTAATTTGCCCCACAAACTTTTAGAATACAAATTTCAATGAATAAATTGAATGCATTCTATTTTCGTAAAAACTTGCTTTAGAACTAAAACGAGACGTTTAGCGAGCCATAAACTTTTATAACAAAAAACTGGAATTTCCTCAAAATGGTCACTAAAAGCTTTGACACTGTAGATTGCGACAAAGTTAGTATTTTAATAATAAAGTGCAACATGAAAAATGTACGAGACGAAATACAGTTTTATTTGAATATGTGTGAGTTGTAGAGTTGGTTGTATGAGCTCTGTATATTTACGGTTCGTGTTTACAAAAGTTCGTAATCCGTTGAACGTAAACCGCGCTATCATTTTCTTTATGAAAAATTTAATAATTTTCAAGAATCCCTCGTTTATTAAAACTTGTTTTCGGAATAACTACTTCGCCGTTGCTCCGGAGACTTTAAAAGAACCTTTAATAGAATTTTGTCCCGAGATTAATATTTAATGGAACATTACAAAGTTGAGTGTCGATGTTGGAGAGGAGGGGAGGAGAGGGTTGTGTCAATGTGCTCAGGAACTTGATTCATTATATTTTTTGCTGAAAACTTTAAAACATCGTAAAACTGTAAAAAATAATAAGTTTTCACAACTCTGAAATCGTAAGTACTAAAACAATTGACCTCTATTTTTATAGACTGAGATACTTAAATAATGTCAGAATTAAATTATACAAACAAAAAATCTTGAAATTTTGAAATTGTCTAATAAAAAAATTTAATCAACAAAGTATACATGACGTCTACGTACATGTACGTCTATGCAAAATTGAATTAAAAAGATCATCTTAAACTAAAATGATGCATCATGTGACAAACAATAACATGACAGTTTGATGACCTCGTTAGCTTTAATTAAATTATACACTAAGAACAATAATATCGGGGCGATACGTGAGCGACAATCGCGAACGCGTCCTGTCACCCCTACTAATCGGATGTCGAGCGCGATTGGCGGGAGGTTTTAGTGCGGTTCAACCCCCACATAACCCACTCACAGGGCGAGTGGAAGACCGGCGATTTCCTCCCGTCAAAAAAAAAAAGAACAATAATATAGACAGTTTTGGTAGTGTCTGACCTCACGTGGAAAGGTCAGCTTTGTGTTTGTTTTACTTGTGTGTACTACGCCTCGTGACTGATGTGCTTGTTTCTCTATCTCACTCCATATATACTAAATCAAATTTATATGAGGCTTGAGTCCTTAAAGATAGGTCGTAGGTAAGCGGGTAGGAAGTGTACCCTGACAGTACAGAGTTCCACGAGTTACGATAGTCATTTACAATCAGGTGGCCTGTTAGCTCGTCTGCTAACAATAAAAAACGACAAAAAAATAATTGAAAAAATACAAGGAACTATTTCCTCCAAAAATGAATGAAAATACTACAAAGCTACGAACTACTATAGTTGAGGCACCAACGCAAATTATTAACGAAAATACCTTTTAGAAATATCTGAATAGAACAATCGAAGCCTTTTGAATTTTTATTTCACGAAATGAAGGCTCGTTAAAAAGCACTGAGGTGTTTCCGGTACGTATTGTATTGGTAGAGCCGGTAGAGTCCGGGGAGAGTCCGTCAGTGTGGTCGAGACCGCGGTCGGGAGAGCACGTGTATCAGTTCGTATTGTAGAGATCGGGACTCGATGTGTTTCGACTTTTGAGAACCAAACTCGTATAGTATTGTGATAATCAGTGTTTTCTTTGGATTTCCAAGGTAAGATATTATCATTTCTTATACTTAACGTTTTAGACGTTTTAAAAAATTATTTATTCTCTTAATTTTCCTCTTTAATAACTCAGCAAAGAAGCTCTACTGAAAGCTTTTGAATTTTTAAAAAGTTGTTTTTCTTTGTCAATATGCTAAAGTACGGACGTTACTTTGGCTTCAATTGTACGAAAATAGATGAAATAAAGTATTTTTCGTGTCGTGTTCAGGAGTCAAAGGGAAAACAGGAAGTGAAAATGTATCTAATTTATTAAATACAAATCTTGTACTTTTATCTGGAGTTGTACCTCGCGGTGGTCGAGTGGTGTGCACGTGGCTTTCCAGATCCAGATCTAAACTGGTTTCAAGATGAATATCTAATATATAAAATTGTCGTGTCACGGTGTTCGAACTTGAACTCCTCCGAAACGGCTCGACCGATTTTGATGAAATTTTTTGTGCTTATCCGGTACCTATGAGAATCGGCCAACATCTATTTTTCATCCCCTAAATGTTAGGGGTAGTCCACCCCTAATTTTTTTTTTCGGCGCAGACGAAGTTGCGCGAGTCAGCTAGTAATTTTATAAGTTTGTTATGTGTTTTGAGTACATTAAGTAAATGTTATTGGATTATTGATATGTATTTATTTAGTATCTACAATATTTTATTTTATGATTATTAATATTTACACAAGTTAATAAGTAAGTAAGTTAGTAATAAGTAAGTTTTCTTCTTTATAATTTATGATTAATCTTATCTTAAATAATACATTGTTATAAAAATAAGGTGTAGGAGTCAACGTGATAAAGTAATTAATTTACGTTGTATGTGTACAAATGTGTGTCTGTTTGTGTGTGTGTGGGTCCAATATCCTGTCTCGATATTTATATTGATTCTATTCTAGTTCCAATCACTACATATCACATAATTATTATTTTGGAAATCGTAACAAATTATAATTAGTTTTGGGCTTGATATTATTTATACAGGGTGTTAAAATCCGATGAAACAATACTTTCACAGCAAATAGTATACTTGATGTAGAAGCCATCCACCAAGTCTGGGTTTTCTAGGCATAATATATCATAAGTTATAACTAATCAAAACTACGAGTTAATTTTCTATTAGTAGGAGTTTATTATAGTACGGAACTCTAAAATTGCGATCGGATGCGCCTGTGTGCTTGAAAATGGCATATAGATGTAGCACGCTACATGTAGGTCAGGGTAGGGTTGTCAAAATTAATACAAAATAATAATTTTTCAACTTTGTATGGGAAAATAAAGTCATTATCTCCGTTTCAAAAGTATGTGTATATGATTTGAAATGTAATATAGATTAAGCCCTTAAAGTATTGTTTCACCGGGCAACAACACCCTGTATATTGTATTAAAACTTTATTATCTCAGAGTAGGTACAAGATTCAACGGTTCTTCTTAACGGGAAATATGAAGACAATATATTATAATCAAATTATAAAATGAAATTTGAAAAACATGAAATGGACCAAAAATCTAATTTTCAAAATCGTACAATAAACGACTAGTGTTGAATTATGTGTTATAGGCTTCTAAATTCATTCAATAAATAGTAACGACAGCTTACAGCCCTCGATCGCGGTACGAAAGGCAGGTGATAGTCTCGACATTGCTCGGATACCGGACCGACACCGACATACTACCACGACTCATACATACCTCATGACGAGGACAGTACAACATACTTACAGCTTGGAATTTATGTTACAATATTATTATATAATATCGCATAGCAATATGTCATATCAAGAAGAAACTTTGTAAATAGATTCTGTGGTAAATTACGGAATTTAAAACTTATACAGTTTATTTCGATAAATTATTTAAGAACCTTAAATCCCTCGAATACGGTAAAATTACAGTTGTTTGTTGTAAACACATTGAAGAGGATGCTGTTTATTTTACAAGTTAAACATACTAAGTACTAAATAGCTAAATTTTAAACTCATTTTAACTTTTAATATGATATGACCACCTCAGTAATAAAATAAACGATAAATGGAAATCCTCAATTGAACAATACGAAGGATGTCTAGAACAGTCTTCTCCTAAAATGTTCAAATTCCAACAATAGTACAATGCAAATCCAGAATTGGAAATAGATCTGTGTATTGTGTCTGAGACCGGAGCCTTGTATAGTGTCGGACACTCGGCCTCTGGTGTCGACACCGTCCGACACTATTCATCTTTGGGCTACAACGTCACTCTTATTGTGGACTGAGTCTCGCGCTGTTCACTTGCTATTGACAATATTATATCACCACACAATAGTAATATTAGTAATATACAGAAATGAAGTTTATAAATCACCACACCAATTTAATATACCAAATAGCACCTTCCTATTCTCCATATAAAAACTCCAATAGTTTTATCTTAACTCATGCACGTGCATAAATACTACTTTAACTAGTAACATAATTATACTGTGACTAGACTCAGGGGTGGCGGTTTAGTTGCGTTAATTATTAATAAAAATAATAAAATGTTGCGTTTCGTGAGAACTGACATAAGAAGGGAGACAATACAAGGGGAGCTGATTTTATCTTTTAGATCAGAAACTAGGACAACCAGGACTAGGACACATAACAAAAAATATTTTTATCTTTATGTGTCTAACAATAGAACCGAAGTTATTCATAAATAATTATCTGATGTCTTCTCATCTGATAGCCTTGGGCCTTTCATTTTTCTGCCCTAATTATAGACATGGACTTATAGGTGGTTAACTACTTTATCTCAAGATTGGTTTCCGTTTGAATCAAATAGTGACTCCTTCAGTAGGCTTATCAAGACTCTAAAAATCTAGCTATCCAACTAAAATTTAAAAAAATATTTACACGATACTGAGCAAATGTTGTTTTATTAGTCTGGTCTAGTCGTATTAATTGCTTCGTACATTTTTGATCAGAGAGAGAACGGTCCCAACTAATTGTAGTTTTAACTTTAATTGACATCTAATGACCGCTTCAAATCCAAGTTATGTTTTCATTTTTATAAAGTGTTTGTTTTTGAAAGTAAAATTATTTATTTTATCTCTATATTTGAACATCATTTATAATATAATTATTTTTAAATATTTATTTCACTTATACAATGTAATCTTTAAGTACAGATGAGTGAACATTCTCTCGTCTCTGTTAATCGTTCTAAAAGATCTTAAACTAATTAAGTTTAGTTAATGAAGTGGACGCGGTTGTTGGCTTCAGATGAAAACGTTAATTTAAAGTAATTTAGGCGACACATGGCTCTTAATGAACAATCATCAGAGGACGTACGATGACATGGTGCAACATGGCTTCATTACAATCTGTTGGTGCAACGACACTTGTGATGGGTAGTCTGAAATAATCATAGTTCACACAACGACAGTGTCCATCACATCACATGTGATATTTAGTTACTACAAATTCTGGACTCTATATTTTCATTGTTAAATAAAAAAAATAGTTTAGTGCCGTTGTTACGAAATTATGAATTACATGTAATAGAGTTCAATCAATATGATCGTCTATTTGTATAGCATAATAGATAGAGTTCAGGAATAGGTTTGTATTGTTGTATCGAGTTATCGAGTGAACCCGGGGGCAGTAACGAGTTTATTAGTTTAATTACGGTCTCCAATCGGAACTGGATGCTTTCATTTTATTATCATCGATACATTTCAAATGAACCGTTTTACTTTGAATAGAGTAGAGACGTGATCTACTGAATCTCTCGGATAGTTTTAGCAAATTCTATTGGATAATCTAATAACGATATTGTTCGTGGCGTCGATGAGCTGTTTATTAATAGCTGAAGAGATTCGTATCTCAAGGGATAATCATTGAAGTTAGAAGGAATCTTAAAATGAGGTTTTAAATATTATATTATTATGTGCGTGGAAAACTTTAAAATGATGAAAGCAAACGGAAAATCGTAAGTTAAAGTAAAGTAAAACAATATGTTTTCACAAACACAAAGAATGTCGGTTTCTGAGATGTTCTCTTCATACGATGTATTCGTATTACAAAGATCACGATACTGCGAGTGAACTCTACAAACTACTACAAAGTAAATGATACTCTAACAACTCTCTGTGTTTTATTGTCGAGTTCCGTTTCAAGTTAACATGCTTCCCACACTAGAGCACACGCGACTCTACACGACTCTACATAGAGTTGATCTCATGTAGAGCGCTACAACGTCTCTAGCTATCCCGCACGTGGTTTTATGAGGAAACAGTATAATTTGATCTTATTCACTGGATTGTGTGTAATCTCTGTTCGGATTCTCTTTGAAATGAAAAACTAAATGTTGAGATATATTTTTTTTGTTGCAAGTTGTTTAACTATTAAAACAACGATTAAAGGTCATGACGACAAGGTAGTGCGTTTTACAGGACTCATCGCCTTAGTCTCTATTTACAGACGAAACTATTTAATTTACCTCGATCTTTTGACTTTTCAAAAATAAATGAATGTTTTTTTGTGTAAAAGTAGTTCAAGAATTTAAAATTTTAAAACAATTTTAAGAATAGTTCTTCGGTTTATCTGATGATAGTTCATGTAATGATCGTCTCTCAAGGCCGTCTGTAACAAGTCTCGCAAATAGAGCGAACATTGTATTATGTATAGTATTGTGTAGTTTTTTCCTTTTATCTAAAAAGGTATGAATATTTACTCCGAAATATAAAAAGAGAGAAAAATCTCGGCACCAAATAAGTAATTCAATGTAACCTCCAGTTTCAATGGCTACTTCGCGAAATGAAATTCTATTCTATTCACAGATAGTAATCCTAAAGTATATTACGTTATTAAGAAACCAGCGAAAATGAATAACATCGTTAAAAAGCTCAAAGAAATGAGAAAAGAAAAAAAATGTAATTAAAAAATATATCCGACGTGATTTTGGATCAAAAGCTCCCTCCATTCCCTCGAAGTAAAATGTAGGCTCGTCTGAAAGAAACGACAGTTTCCTTAACGCGTTATCTTTATAGAAAAATGGAGAATACATTTTGATTTGGCTTCAATGTAGAGCTCGTGGTAGAGTCGGTAGAGTCTGTGCGGGACGACGCCAATTAGTGTCACTCGTTTATTAGTTGTAGAGCCTTTGAAGCATTATCCGCGGGCCGAAGCATGGACTCACAGCGATTATAACATCATAGAGAACTTTATGAAACAATGTCGTCTGAAGAAAACTGAACTAAAGATACATACACTATAAAGAGAACAGATTTTAGAAATGGATAAAATATGTTTTCAGATATTAAGAAACAGAATCTCATTCTGTTCATTCCTCAATAACAATATTTATTTAAATATGTACAACCTGAATACTTAGTTTTAATTGCAACTTTTATATAGTCTATCTTTCAATTGACGTTTTTAGAGCAGAGATAGATCTGCTGAAATGTAAGCTTTAAGAATAAATACAATACATTATTAATAATCATTATCTATATTCATTTATTTGCTCATTTTTTACATTATATCTTTAAAAAAACAATCACAAGAAAATAAATTTAAAAATACAATATAAAAAAATATCATATCAATAATAATCATGTCTATATATTTATTTACACTTATTTTTTACATTATATTTTTAAAAAAATTAACAAAGGAAATAAATTTAAAAATACAATATAAAAAACAGAGACCCACTGAAGACGAGGTCTACGACCCAAGCCATCAGTGGTCAGGGCTCAAGAGAGAGGAACCTCCTCACAATACGCGCCGTGTCAAGAACGACCGCCTTCTGAATCAAGCCCTTTACCCAGCCGGGGAGCGAAAGCTTCTCTAGATGTCGGTCGAAGCTTTTCGCTATTAGACCGTGCGCAGATACAACGATCGGAACAATGATGGTCGATTCAACACGCCACATGTCGGTCACCTCGTGGGCCAGGTCCAAATATTTTAGCAGTTTTTCTTTTTCTGCCTTCACAAGGTTCTCGTCATGTGGAATGGTGACATCGATCAGCACCGCCCGATGCGCATCCCGATCTATTATCACTATGTCAGGCTTATTGGCAGCAATAGTCCTGTCAGTGATAATAGATCGGTCCCAGTAGAGAGTTATATGACCATTATCGAGAACCGGCTGAGGCCAATACTGGTAATAAGGTACGGCGGCTTCAACAAGGTCGTATTTCAGAGCAAGTTGCTGATGAATGATCTTAGCTACTTGGTTATGCCTGTGCAAGTACTCGCCGTTAGCAAGACGGGAACAACCGGAAACGATATGTCTAATAGACTCTCCCGGACGGTGACATGCCCGACAAATGTCGACCGTCCCATCCTTTAGAATATATTTACGGTAGTTGTTCGTCATGATAACTTCGTCCATAATTGCTAAGACAAAACCTTCAGTCTCTCCGAAGAGGTTACTGTATCGTAGCCAGGCCACGGAGGCTAACTGATCTACATCGGGACCCGTAAGGGCCCGGTAGAATCGACCGTGTAGTTCCTTGCTCTTCCATACGTCCGTGCGATCCGCCACACTCATCACCTTCGGCGCTCGCCAATTCCCGTTCGCTAAGGATAGCGGAGTGAGTCCTTTATCGACTGCTGCTACATCACGGTACATACCCACATTCACCTTTAGGAAATATTCCCGAAGGTTGTATATCTCTCGGTTGTGCAGATCCTTGGCATTTAACATGCCACGACCCCCACACTTCCGAGGTATATACAGCCTCATAACAGATGAGCGTGGATGGTGCATCCTGTGTGCCGTCAGCAGTCGCCGAACTTTTCTATCCAGGGCATCCAGTTCTGATTGCGTCCACTTTAGAATGCCAAAGGAGTACGTCAGTACAGGCATGACCCAACCATTGAAGGCTCGGATTTTGTTTCCGCCAGACAAGAGGCTTTTCAAAACCTTTATCAGGCGGCCGAAGAACCGATCCCTCACCGATTGTTTCATATCTGCATCGACGATACTCAAAGCTTCGAACATTCCAAGGTATTTGTAGGTTTCCGACTCAGACAGAGATCTAAGCACCTCACTCTGGCTAAGTTGCAAACTCTCCGAGTTTACAACTTTACCTCTCTGTATATCTATGACCGCACATTTATCTACTCCAAACTCCATTCCAATAGCTTTACTAAAATTGTCGGTTATTTTGAGTAAAGATATTAAGTCTGGTTTTTTAGTAGCAAATAATTTGAGATCATCCATGTACAAGAGATGTGAAATGGGCTCACCCCCTCTCTTGAGTCGGTAGCCTAGCGTTGAATCTCCAAGTAATGTACTTAGAGGATTAAGCGCCAGACAGAACCACAAAGGACTCAGACTGTCACCCTGGAAGATACCCCGCTTTATCCTTATCAAGCTCGGGGAGGCCGGAGAGCCAACATGTCCTGGTTGACGAAGAAACGTAGACCACTGACCCATGCATGAACTAAGAAAGGAGCGTAGCGTGGAATGTACTTTATAAAGCTCTAAAACTCTCATTAGCCATGAATGGGGCACCGAATCGTACGCTTTCTTATAGTCTATCCAAGCCATGTGTACTCCCTTTCTGCCTCGACGAACTTGTTGCGTAATGGCCATGTCTATGAGGAGCAAATCCTTAGTACCTCGGGATCCTACCTTACATCCATTCTGAGAAGGTGACATTATGTCATTTGCCGAAATATGTATTTGAATTTTGTTTCTCAGGATGGATGTAAGTAGCTTATAGATGGTTGGTAAGCATGTTATTGGTCTATAGTTTTTAGGGTCCGAGGTATTGCCAGATTTGTATATCAGGTGAGTGACTCCCGATGTCATGAAATCTGGGAGGGTTCCCGACTCAAGGGCTTGTTGAAACTGAGCAGCCATACGCCCGTGCGAGTTGCGTATCCATTTCAGCCAGTAGCTGTGCAGCCCATCCGGTCCCGGACTTTTCCAGTTCGGGGCCGAACGTACCGCACAAGCTACGTCAATCGGCGTGATTGTAATGGAGTCCATATCTTTAATAGACTCGCACGCGCGCCCGACCGTCTCAGTCCACTCCCCCTCGGAGTGACCGATGGGCACCGACCAGATATTTTTCCAAAATGAGGTCATCACATCCTCATCAACTGGTGGGTGTCCATCGGTAACTCTTCCTCGAGAAGCCTCCCAGTCTCTGTAGACACTCTTCTGATTACTCTGGAAGACTCTATTCAAGCGGTACCGCTCCGATCTTATTCGATACCTACGAATACGGTTCGCCCATGCGCAAACCTTCTGCTTCCAGTAGTCAACACGCTCGACGACACGAGCCAGGTAGTCGTTCCTGCTGACACCGGTGTCAGCGAAGGCTCGGTCAACGAATCGCATTACGCGCGGGCGCGTGTTGCCTGCCTGGAAACAAATAAGCTTCGCTATAAGGGTCCTGGCTGCATCTATGCGCCTCTCGATTCTGCACTGCCATTGCGGCTTACCATCATGTCGGCGGTATGTCTGGTTAAGGTTCGGGAATTTTACCCCAGCCACGCGACAGACAGCAACCGCACCGCAGTACAGAACCGAGTGGGTGTCGATAAGGTCTTCAGTCGACTCAAAGTAAGGTTTTAAGATGCAGTCCAGGGCCAATACCAGCGAGACATTACGCTTACACATGGGCAGCCTCGGTAAACGTGGCCGCGAGCATGGATGAACAAACCTAAACTCTTGAATAGAGTCCTCCAGAGCGCTCCTCAAACGCTCATCGTCCTGGATACTTGCACATGCCTGCACCTGAAGCTCCTCCGCTGGTGGTATAGGTTGGGTGACGGTGACATTTACCACATGTGTTGGTTGTGGTTCAGAAGGAGCAGGCAGTGCTTCATTGCGCAATCGGTCAAGTACAGTCTCATCCAGTAACTTTAGTCGCTGAATGGCCCGCACCTGATCCGAGAGTCGTTGCACTGTGACGTCCACAGCTGGGCAAAGAACCTGAAACATAGACAGCAACCTTGAACGGTACGCAGTGAGGTTAGTTCCTCCCTCCGTAGCCCTGTAGTACGCCCGCATGACATTTTTATTTAACTCTGGGGTCCATCTCATGCGTTGGCGCACTGCACCACTGGTAGCGGGGGCCGTAGACGAGCCATGTTGACGCGTTGACCCCAAGCCGACCGGTGGGCGGCCCCGGCGCGCAGATCTTGTTGTCCGGGGTTCGTGGACGCTCGGTGTTTCGAGGCTCGTCGGGGAGTTACTGCCTTCCCCTAACGACCGCGACGAATCTTCTCTGGATGGTGATTGTGCGCAGGCTAAGGCAACACGCCGGCATTCTCTTATGACGTTTCTTCTCATATTTGTGTTTCTTTGTAATTTTTGTCATTTTCACAAAGGGGCTGATATACTTAGGTTGAATTTTTCCCTGACTTTTATTTCAGTAGTTTTCTACAGGATTGTATCGTTTTATCGTCTGATTATTAAATATTTTATAATTTATTTACATTTATTTATTTTGAAACATTTTTTGACGTCTTGACACGGCGGTTGCCATAGAGAAGTTATCATTATTATTAAATAAATTAAAATCGTGAAAAGCGTATAAATTGCGTCTCAAATCGTGTACATCAGCCATTTAGCAATCTAGGAGGCTCGAGTCAGGAATTTAGATTTAGGTACTTAGCGAGACATTGAGCGATGGCGCTCATTGCCTCTGCTACCAGGAATCCGCTTCCACTCTCAACGAGAACTGATAAACACGGATTATTCCCTACTTTAGCCTCTTACGAAGGAAGATCATAAAGGCGGTTTAAGGCTACTTTAAATTTCTTCTAGATACTCTGAAAGACTTTACTTACGATAGTTTATAAGAAACCGTTACTGCTTACCATCTGAGGGGTTGTAAGCTGGATTATCTATCATGCTAATAAAAGGTTACGATAGAGAAATAAAAAATATTCGGAATTATTTGACCAGAATGAAACCTTTTTGCCATGATTAATAATTTTAAGACATAGGGCTTTAAATATCGAATCCACCAAACGCTCCATTATAGCAGAGAGTACATAGCCACTAATGTTGAGTAAGTACATTGTCTGCTGAGTATATTCTGGTAGAAGCTTGTCTCTCGGTCTCAGGCGCGGCTTACGGGATTACGAGCAGCGTCGAGCTCCTGCGCTACACACACACATGCACACAGACTCCTGTACTATACACACATACACATAATACATACCAAGCTCCTGCACTATATACACACACATATACACAAGCGTCAGTCCCCCATACTACACTGCACACACACACACACATGCATGGAACTCACATATTTGTAAGCATTAGACATTAGACATTAGACATTACTATAACATCGAGGGAAGTTCCTCTTGTAACAAAACACCTCATTCAATAAATTAATTAATTATGGAATCAACTTTATTTCATAAGATAAAAGTAAACTAAAAGTAACAACTAAATTGAAAAAAGCCTTTAAAATATACGCTAATCAGTGCAGGTGTACCAATATTAAGTTACTGAAACCAGCTACGACCATTCACCTTGTAACAAATTGAGTCATTGTGTTTTTAATTTCCAAGTGTGTTTTTTTTTCTTGCTGAATAGCTACATGAGCCTGTGACTTAGTTGATAATAGGTGGTTACCATCGCTGACCACTATAATCCCAAAGCGCTACTTACCTTGTTACTTCAATATCATTCGATAATAGCACCGTTCAAAGCTATAGACAGAAATTCGTGTATAATAAAGTAGGTCTAAGTGGGGGGTGGTGGGGGGTGAGATCGTTAAAACTTCCCCTTGTTAGTGCAGCCTGCTTGTTGCTCACCTAGTTACTAACTACAGCAAGTACAACTATAAACTGGACTTGTAATTAACTAACGTCCTGAATGACCACGTCTAACCTTACCCTTACTTACTCTAACTTACCTGATGCTGGTTTGTTTGCAATTAATCTAGTTATTTTAGCTCAAGTAAATTCTATATCTTCATGATATTTTGTACTCATATCCTTTTCAGCCCAGATCTGAGCCCAGCAGTAGGCAGGGCTATTACAGTGCAGCTAGATTCTACATATTCATATGGTTATACCTATTGTAACGAAGTGCATAGTATCAAGTATGTCACATATTTGTTTTGTTTTTTAAATCGTTTTGTTCGATCGTCTGTTAATTACCTATTATAATTTAAGTAATGTAGTTCATTTACTGAAAAAATAAACAAAAAATAAAATTGCATCTTCCGTCAGTTATACAGTTTCCTGGTCCAGTACCGGCAGCTATTTTCTAAATCGAGTGTCATCAGCCTTCAACAAAGACTCCCCATCACATCTCAAAGATAATGATAATTGTTGTAAATCGCGGCTCGCCGGCCTGTCCCGACGCGCGGAGCAACCGTGCGGATTGATTTCATAATAACCGAACAATTTATATAGGAAGGAAAAATGTTACAAAAATTGTAAAGGTCTTTACAAAACGTCTGTAGAGTTTTGTCACAAAACAATTATTGTACAGAATTTAATATTTTCTACACACAAACTCATTTAGCTTAAAGTAGTTGTACAATTGAGACTTCAACTCTTTAGCGATTATCATACAAGTTGTGTAATCTATAATATAAAAATGAATCGCAAAATGTGTTGGTAAGCGCATAACTCAACAACGCCTGGACTAATTTGGCCAAATATTTTTTTAAAATGTTCGTTGAAATTCAAGGATGGTTTTTACGTCGAGAAAAAATCGAATAGTTGCCGGGCAGCAGCTAGTACTATTATATACTCACAATTAAGCAATCATCGTTCCGAAATATACCGTATAAAAAAAATAAAATATTTAAAAACACAACATTCAACAGCAAATTTGTTCACTCTAATACAAACTTTAGATGTTCGAGTTTAAATTTAGGAAAATACACAAGACTTACTTCTGTATAATATAATAATTCTGTGTCTCTGTCTTCAAGTAAGTCCACAATTACCGTGGCTTTCATCTCATTATTACAGGCATAAGTCCTGAGACTTCACGAACTTTAACATAAGGACTACGTGACCTCATTATTCATTCGTAACAATTCCATCTTAGACAAGTATTATGTAAAGAAATAACGCTGTAAATATATCAATAATTGGTAAATTTAATCGTATTTGTGAAAACAATAAGAAATGCAATTTTATGTAAAAAAAAAAATATACTTTTTCTGATGATAACTAAATCTCGTATCTTAACGATGGCACTAAATACTGATTTCGTAATGCAATTAGTCAAATAATATTACACAGATAATATTACAAGCTGCCCGCACACATGCAATATTGACAATATAATATTGACACAAGCATTATCAATAAAATTGTTTTGTTTGCGGCAACCCTAAAATATGAATGTAAAGTTACAAAGTACGCAGTTCACGGTAATTGATGAAAATTGAAAGTAATCCCCATCGTAGATAGCAGCTAATTTGTAAGATCGTATCTCAAGAGGAGTGTAAATAATAATAAAGCAGTTCCCTTCCGCGAGATGTGCGCTTGTTAAAACTTCACCAGGTAGCGGAGTACCGATGTAGCGAGGTACCGATGTAACGAAGTAGAGGAGTACCGATGTAGCGAGGTAGCAGTGAGACGGGGCTCGTGACGTTACATTTAAATAACTTTTACAATAGCACTTCACGTAACGCTAACTAAAATACTTTGAGGTTGTTAAAATACTTTTGCGGTGGAATTGTTGAAAAGTTATGCAGTTTCTGTAAAGTGTTATTATTGGCTTGAGTTTTAAGATACATTCCAACTTCACATTCACAACATAATATTAGATGATCTTTTTGTTATTTTGTTAACTTAAACTTGAAAGTTATTAAAATAAAAATTACAAAATGTTTTTTTTAGTTAACATTACAGTAATTTGATTATTTTCTATCTAGAATTCGTACCTCACCAGGTTCAAATCAAAATAAAAGTCAGAGATTCTTAATTCTCATGAGACTGATCAGAGTACATTTCGTTTGTCACATGAATTTCCCCCTTATATATTTATAGGTAACACTTTCCCGTAATTCTAGCGAATGTAATATTATTAATACATGTATCGGTAGCGCGACGCCCGGTTAGGAGTTACCCGACGCACAGAATATATTATACAGATGTAAAACAGGTGTATATTTCTTAGTATTTGTGTGTATATCATCCTTATGGTCATCCGTTGATACTTGTACTAAAGGCAACGAATCAGCCTTTTAATTGAATTTAAGACGTTTCCGTTTTATGCTCGCTCCCGTATTCGTTAGATATCACTTGGAATTAACCATGAATTAACTGCTTCATCACAAAGAAAACATCACTGCCAGCTGAGGCTGAAGGTAAGTGCTAGATGTTGGCATTAATCCTGACGCTCTATGTCGATATTCAGTAAGTCTTAGCTGATTCGTGGTAAAACTTGAAGATATAGTAACCTAATCGTTTTATATTAATTTGTATTATTATTTTTTACCACAAATAAAATATGTCTATGAAATTTCGTCTCGATGTGAGTTTGAGCGATTCGTATGAAGTTTTAATTCTGTATAGTGGGCGTGCGCCGCGGTGCGCCCGCCGAGACTCGTAAAGAGCGGAACGTCCGTGGAATATGTGAGAGATGTGCTCCATCAGGCTCCATGGTACACACAACACTTACATTTACAGCTTTCAATATTTTACGACGACGAATATATCAAGTGTTCCGGGACACCACTTACTACTGCCACCTACATATTGTACAACTTACGCGAGTTACTTTCTTAACAAATATACTATTTATTTTTTGTTGTATTTTCAACCATTGGTGCAATATAGTTAATGATTATATATTTAATTAAGAAATACAATATTTAGTAGTATTTACCTCGTTTGTTATCTTGTGGAAGCCTTATTAAATAGTACTATAAAAAAATTCTAACGTTAGTTTAGAACTTTTTTAAAATTCTTCAACAACAATATGTAGTAACTCTAAGTAATCACTAATCTTTAAAATTATAATACAACTACATAACCAAAATCAGTTGCAATTGTTAATGTTATGACTCCACATTGAACAATATTCTCGTAAGCAGTATCTGTCGAGTCAAGTGCAAGTAATTCCGTTAATCAGAGCGGTGAACAGTCATTGTGAGCGGAAATTAAAGGCAAACGAACAAATTATGAAGCTCATAAAATGTCATTAAGTGCTCGTTGTGAGTCGCCATTAAGTGATTGTTCGAACCCTCCCGTTCAGAGGGACCGCGCTGCTCTTAGCACTCGCTAATCGAAACATTACTTCACAATTTACGAGTAGATCATCCACTGCTACAGTATCTATTTTAGGTGGAATATATTTTATTCTCAATATAGACACACATTTTGCAGATAAAGTCATGCTTATTTGTGATGACAATAAGCTTCTCTTCTTCTTTAAGTGTAATATATTCTCACTTACAGTAAAAACTTGGATGTTAATTATTAACTTTGTAAAATGTTTTTTAATATTATAACAATCAACTAAAAATATTCTCACAACATATTCCTCAAAGTTAAAATTAATGAAATAACAATTCAATTCTGTTCAAATTACGTTAGCAAAATAGAATGTCTGTCGTTCCTCGCGAGCACCCGCCTCTACATTCCAGCGCAGGTAGCGGACCCAGGTACAACTATTCCCGATTTTACACAAAAAATAACCGCTACAGGTACATTGTATTTGTATAGATTTAAGGCTCAAAAGAGTATTATGTAATTTTGTCGACAAATTGCAGAATGGCGTCTCGCCCTCGAAGGTAAAACCCAAGTGACGTTTTTTTGCAGTTTCCAAGTAATTTCTATACAAATTTTAAGCTGTGCACTTTGTTACATATTACAATAACTTTTGAATGTAAATCGATATCCTTCGCATACTCGTAGTAACGTGTTCTTTTTGTAATGATATTTGAAAGAAATTGTTGAAAGAATTTGCCATCTTGTCTCTGCTCTAATAATATTATTTTTATGTTCTATCTCTCAAATAGTGCCCGTCAAAACTTTTCAAATATCAACTGTATTAGAAAAATATTTCCAAAAAGATGACCGAAACTTTTATATTGATATTAAAAAAATAAGTAAACTCTTCAGAGTTTAACTTTTACAACTAAATATTATAAAAAGTTAAATAAGTACAAAAGTTATTATTAATGCGAGTTATTAAAGCCCACTCGTCTGTTAATGAAGTTAGAAATACAAACATTACCCAAGTTGGGATCTCAACAAAAACTGCATCTCTTTATACACGAAGTTCTCGTTTTAATTGTCCTCCTGATAATCTCTGAAGATATCTCGGGAGGTGTGTAAGTGATGACACCTGTACTCTCCGAGTATAAGGCTCTGTGGAGTGAAGTGCCGAGAAAATGTTTTATTAGAATTTAAAGAAGGTTTTGTTGGAGTCGGATTAGCGGTAATCGTCGGTTCCTCCTCAGTACTTAGAAGACGTTTATCTTTGACGATATTATTTACGGGTTCGCGGGTTTATGTTCGAGCTCGTTAAATTTAATCTGTAGGATGGAACGGACTCTGATGACGACGTGTTTTGTTAATTTTCATCAGCGCTGCACAATTAGGACTTGGAATGGAGTTTTCCTTCCGTATAATTTCCTAAACATTAAGTAATACACCAACTACACTCAATTATGTTGTAGCCAAATATAATTTTGAGAGCTTCTAAATCGGTATTGTATGTTTGATTTTTACATTTATCTATTTGTCTGTATCTTCAACAGTTGATACCGTAAGTTGAATTACAAGTTTAGTTTTGTTTGAGTCACTTATAGTAACTGAATTTCATACTATGAAATGTTTATCTGAGAATGAAGCTATTAGACCTGTTGCGTGTATTCTTACATTGTATGACATTAGTGTAATAGTTGTATAATGTTGGCCGCGCCTATAACGATAATGTGAGTTCAGTCAGACACAAGTCAGACAAGTGAGACAGCTCACGACCTATTCCTACTAAATCAAACTTAATCATACGAAAAAGATTATTTGACGTTTTTCCCTCGTCTTATCACTAACATCCAACACACGTAAAAAACAAATGACGGTGACGGCCGACCAACATGTAAACGGGGGTTTTGTATTCATTGGCCGACATTGAAACTATGTGTAACACCGTTTGACAGTTGGCCTACTAGTTGTCGTTTGCGCGCATTGGAAGTTGGCGATTCAATATGGAAACGCAACATTATTTATTACTCGTATTCCATAACATTTTTGTATTTTATTACTAAAACCTTGATTTTAGGCCGTGTGTCTTTTGCTTTATGCTTTCATCTCGTCTTTTTGTAACGACTCGCTTCTTGTATATTATTAGTGAAAATTCAAGAAATATACTAAAAATGTTTGAGCAAGGGATGGTATCGTCTCGTTGTGCCAATTGTGTAATGTTTTAATTAAATCCGTCGAAACGTAATGAAGAAATGTCGAACGTTTTTCGTTGAAGTCTTTTCAAGTTTTTTGGTGTGAATTAGAAGGAGTCACGATTTCATTCGGAGTTCAAACGATTTTATATTGTTAGTTAATTAAAGCAGTAGTTTACTCTATCAACTTGACGATTATTGTTGAAGATAATTAACATGATGAGACTTATTTCTTTGTAAATATTTTATATAGCATAATTATTGCGTATAAAAATGTTTAATAATTGCTTTAATTACAAGTAAAGAATTTCATATCCGACCAGCTCGTGTAGTCATTATCATCATTATCATTATCAGCCTGTAGACGTCCACTGCTGGACATAGGCCTCCCCCAAGAATTTCCAAAGCGACCGGTTGGTAGCGGGCTGCATCCAGCGTGTTCCTGCGATCTTAACAAGATCATCCGTCCACCTTGCAGCTGGTCGTCCCACACTGCGCTCGTGTAGTGGTTCTTGGAAATAACACATTCAGGCAAAGAAATTCTTTATAATATTAGTATTTATATATTAATGTAGTTCTATTTGCTATGATAATATTTAGTTTCAAGAACCTAGATAGCCTACATTGGACTTTAACTATAATAGCAGTAATAACTACATACAGAACATTTCCTCTGACGTTCAGTTTTATTGAGAATGTTAAATTAGAACATTTTATAGATATTATATTATGTCGGTTTATATGGACCTCATAAAACGAGCTTTCCTTCATATTTGAATAAATTTTATTACGACTTCTAGTAATATAAGATACATCACTGAGGAAAACATTTTGTTTGAACATTATTCATGTTCCATGAAAATTCCACCGAAGTTTCACCTATGCTCGAAAATCGTCCGGAATCTCAGATCTTACTGTACTTCAGTATTGTTTCTGTTGTGTAAATAATACTATGATTATAGAGATCATTTGAGACAAAAACTCGTGGTGGCCGAGTGGTCGAAGCGCTTCCTTCCGAACGGGAGGTCGCGGGTTCAAATCCGGCCGGCTTGTACCTCTAAATCTAAATGTGAAAAAGATTTATGTGCAATTTTTCACAACACCACTGGATAAAAACGGTGAAGGAAAACATCGTGAGGAAACCTGCATGTCGGATAAGGGTTCTAAAAATCCTTTGAAGATATGTGAAGTCCCCAATCCGCATTGGGCAAGCGTGGTGGACTATGCCTAATCCCTCTTCTGAGGAGACCTGAGCCCAACAGTGGGCAATAATGGGTTGGTATAGTACAGTACAGTACAGAGATCATTTTAAAAAGTAATTTGATATGTAAAGTCATCTTCCAGAAACTGTTTCTAGCTGGTCATGGGATATCTTTTATTTATAGAGTGGTTGACATTGGCGAATCGTCCCAGGTCTTGATGGACCAGGCCCAGAAAAAAAAAAATTTTAGTCAGTAACAATTTTGAAAATACATAGAAAATATTCCAGATCTCATCTGATTCCGTGAAACGTTTATAAATGTTAAAGAAACGGAAGCGAGTACTAAACATGAATATTATTCGTATTTTATTCGACATGAACCATGACATTTAAATTGCAGATGCTTTTAAAACTAGTCGCGTCGCGAGTGAACCGCGCACAGACCGCACACTCAAGATTCTCTAAAGTCAACATAAAAAGGAAAATAAACAAGAAACGAACGAACGAGGGAAACACAAACAAACACAGCGAACAACACACACACACACATGCACACATACATACACAGACTATGTGTGTGGTTGTTGAGACACTCGAGCTGAAATGACTCGAAATGAATTGTTTATTGTATCAGACAACAGTTTTTGTACCGTAGTTGTTTCTGATTTAACAACTAGCTTTAGAATAATGTACTTATTTCGACTGCACAACCCTTATTTCTTGAGTAAACTAATTTAGACGATCATTTTATTTTATAGCTGGTGGCTCCTCCTATAATTTAGCATTTACCATTAGATTTACATAATATTGTTACTATATTTTATGAAAAATGTCGTTTGATTTATAATGCTTGTGTAAACCTCATTTACAAATATTAGACTTCAAAGTCTCTTTGTGAAGTTTTCATCTGCGAGTGAGAGTCCATCTTTCAGTAAAGGGCCATCTGGTAACGATGGTCGCTAGATTACGGAGCCGGTCGTTAAGGGATCACTTTTGTCATTTACTGAACCAGGTGCCTATTCAGACTAAATTGCATTAACAAGAAAAAAGATATTACGTTCGCATTCACTTTAACGATGTCATATTATTATGATGTAGATTATGTACAAGGACAAAGCTTCATACAGCAGTACCTACCAGCTTCAAAAGGCAGATACCTATAGTACATTATTACATCTTCATTTACATCTGTATAGTATAATAAACTGTGATGTAAGAGAATTTCCGTCGATTTGAGTGTGCCGCGGGCCATTGTAAACAAGTTAAACACTAATTTGTAAGTACAATATTACATCGCTACAAGTTCAATATTGGTCAAAGATTAAGACGTCGTAACAACAAGAAGGAGCTCAAATCGAACAGTCCTCGACAATGGCGGCGTAAACTTTTTTCCCGAAACGAGCAACTCTCGAAATTCGTCCAATAAAACGAACAATACTTCTAATTAAAACAGTCGGAGGCCGTCGCGGGACAGCCCTGAAATTTTCAATCCCCCATAACCATTTACAAAACAAAAGAGTCGTGTTTTTTGTCCCTTTCTAGCCGATCATTAGTGTCGTGCGCGAGAACAGGACGGACGGTTTTAATTAACAGCCTTGATGAGTTAGGTTGGCAATGTGTAATTTTCTTTTGAATGTTCATCTTGTTGCCGGATTGTGGACGTAATGCGGTCTCCGGGAATTAGAGAACGTAATACAATACACATACACACATTGCTTTGTTTCTTTATCACACCCGGTGCAAATATTCCAAAGAACTACCCACTTGGATACCTAACACACAGCTGTGTTGCCATCACATTATTATTTTCACGTATGTATTTAATTTATCCAGAAACGTAATGAACTTTCCATAATTAATGCACTCGACATTAATTACTTTCTGATAAAAAAACCTATCAACTTAGTGAACAAAAAACTGTTTTATATTGTAAGGGTCGGTCGTAAAAGTAACAGTGCGTTAAACAACTATCATTATTCATACGAGTGAAATATTAATGAACGCGACAACCAATTAATTATACAGTCTCATAGGACATTACGAGTCAGAATATATACAGTAATCATTCAAATAATATTCAATTAAGTGAATGTTCCCGCCCTCGATACAGGTATAGAGGTAGTGTGGTGGCGCTATCAGAGTGATTACAGCGAGGCGAGGTGAGGGCCACGGCGAGGGCGAGCCCTTATGACGCACGGTCACGTGACACACACGAATTACACAGAGTGCAGCCCTCCGAACCCACGCAGATACTGAATGACTCACTACCTGCCACTGTCTGCCCCATTCAAAAAACTAACACCTTAAAAAGCCAATTACGTAGTCACCAATTAAATGAAACTCAAATATTAAAGCTTTTTTAATTCAGCAAATACGGTTCACATCTAAATCGCGTGTCAGCTCTCCCCAAAAACAAGTTTTGAAATTATATTTGAAAACAGAAACGGACGGAGATTCTTTGAAACGACCCCGCTTTTCATATTTTTTCTTGTTTGTTTCAGGTTTGAAAGGCAAGGGGGACATGGAGACCGTCGTCCAATATTTACTCCTCGCTTTGGCGTTGACTTCAGTGCAAATATCGTATACTGAAAGTCGACTTAATGAAAAACGTAGAGATAAAACCGAGAGGAGGTACCACGGAGCTCAGCCCAAGGACAATATATGTGAGATCACGGACAGAGAGTCCAAGGTTCACTGCTACTGCGAGAAGGTGGAGCTGAGGAGTGCGACGCGCGCAGACTGCTGGGTGTTCAACGGAGGTATCGACGAGACCGACCCCGTGTGGAGCAGCTTCAACTCGCAGCCGCATCTCGAGCGACTCACGTTCAACGTGCGTTCCGACGGCGCGCTCACCTTCATACCGCTACACGTCGTGCACAGACTCAAGCGACTGCAGAAACTATACATACACTACGCCACTTTACCCAAAATAGAGAAGAGGACCTTTTCAAACATGTCCACTGTCAAGGAGATAACGTTGATGAATAACAAAATAACTAAGTTGGACTTCTCGTCGTTCACGAACCTTCCATCACTTGTCAATCTAACCATTAAAGAAAACAAGTTGGTTGAGATTCAGAGGGATGTGTTTGTAGATCTGCCCGTACTCAAATATCTCGACCTATCATTCAACAGCATCAATTTAGCCCACGAGGGATGCTTCGAGCACCTAACGTCACTGAACGAGCTAGTGCTGGAATCCAACGCGGTGGCGGTCCTCACGCGCGACACATTCCGCGGACTCGGGAACCTCACACGACTGGACCTCAGATCGAACAAGTTGACCATGATAGGGGACCTGACCTTCACTGAACTGTGGAACTTAAACGAGCTGCTATTAGACAACAATGAGTTGAAATATCTGTCGGAGCGCGCGTTCGACGGCCTGGCGTTATTACAGAAACTGTCGATGACCGGGAACAAATTGAGTTCAATCAACGAAGGGCTGCTCGAGGGAGTGCGCGGCCTCGAACTCTTGGACCTGAGGAACAATGAGCTGGAGTTCGTGAGCGAGGAGACGGTGAAGCCGATCCTCGACAACCTGAAGCTGAAGACGTCGGTATTGTATCTAAGCGGTGAGTTATTGTGCTCGTTCACTGAACAGATGACGCGATTTAACAGACTATTTATCATCATCAATGTCCTTTATGGCGTCGATGGAGCTTCCTTATGAATTCTATCATTAATTTCAGTACTTTTACGACAATCCCGAGTGCTTAAGTGACTTTTGCTTCCATCGTCTTTAATGTTCTACTTAAATTAGATCATTTTTATTCTGAAATGACTTTAGTTGTTCATCCATTTATCATTCTATACATCCGAAAGCAAAGTTAAATTAATAGACATGTATTTTTTGTACAATTTAGTTATTGAAAGGTCATAAATAATGCTAACATTTTGTATTGTGTAGGAATAGAAAACTCGTTGTTAATAACACCACGGTGAGCCATTAGCGTGTACTATAACATTATCCATACACACATAATACTCGTACCACCCAATCATTATATTTTGTGAACAAAACACACACATTGTTGTTTAAGATCTAATAAATACAGTTAAAGAACTCTCACGGGTTATAATAACTGTATTTTGTGCAAACAATGGCTTGTAAAAGGGCGTTAATCCCCTTCGAAAGGGCTTCACAGGGAAATGACCCTTATTTTATCGCAACCGTTCTTATGTTTTCCACACTTTGAACATTGAATTGCATTACGTCGATAAAGGCTATATTCTCGTGTTTGTTTCGCCCCCCACAGATAAACTGCATGCATGTTAAAGCCATCTCTATCGATTCAACAATAGTATTATGAGTCGATTAATAGCGTTATTTGGTTTTTAATGAAAGTCACGAGACGCGAGTGTTTGTATAAGAGTTAGGACGCGGCACGTGGCGCTCAGTAAATGGAAACAGTAATGTGATCTGTGAGCTTTACTACTTGATTTATCTTGGGAGTGCGCGATCGAGAGGCTTAAACAGTTCCACTACTCGTATAAGTGTTAGGTCAGCTTTTTTCAATGATTAAATTTTAATAATAACCCGAGGATATAACCATTACTTTGTTTTGGTAATTTTGCTTTAATTTATCACATTAGATACACAGAAAAGATTCCTATCATACACTACATAAATGTTATTTTTTATAAATCACTTTTTAATTATTTTTTAATTTTAAACGTAGAAAAACATGAACCTGAAATAAGTAGAAAACAAAATTACACAAAACTAGTTGTCTGTTAAATTCTGACGCCTCATACATTTAAAACAGGTTTAAATAATTGAGTAATGATGAATAAAGGAAGATATTCCGTGTACAAGTTACACCGGTCCGGGAGAAGGCGGAAGAGTTTACGACTAAGATTCATGTCCAGATACATCGCGCGGCTTATGTTGCCGACACGAGGAAACTGCTTTCAAATGTTAAATGTACTGATGTTTCAATAATATTACATATTGTTCACTTCTCAATATTATTGTCAATATTTTAATAATTTTAAAGGTCCATCAACATATCCAATAGATATTCAAAGTTATTGCAAAATATTGATAGATTTATTGAAAGTTAAAGACCACCTTCAAAACAAAAATGTTCTTTTTATACCAGTACCTATTATTCACCAATTCATAATAATAAAAATATCTTAAGTATATTTTATACTCCACAGGAAACCCACTCGTATGCGATTGTCGCCTCAACTGGATCCAGATCCTTCGCAACGAGACCAAAAGCGAACCTCTGAGAGCAGCTCTCGATGACGTCACATGTCTACCAAACGACAAAACACAAACCACAGATACAAACGGAAAAACAAAACCAGACCTATACGAAATAGAAGCGAATAGTGAAGTGTTCCAACAAGATGCCAATGAAGACTATGACGGAACGAACCAGTACAAGATGGAGGTGACGTACCAGCCTCCGAGTCAGGTGGTGGTGGTGGATGTACCGGCTGAGGCTCTGCCGTGTCCGGGGGAACTGGTGCAGAAAGGAGAAGATTCCTTGATGCTGTCCTCGAAGGACGAGAGCTACTGGAGAACCAACTCGGGATCCACCGCACCATCTAGTTTAGTACTAATACTATCACCAGTTATATATGTCAGTTTAAAGTTTACTTAACTTTACTTTCCATATTTAACCTTTTAATATTTATTAGGTTTATAGACAGTATAAAGATTTTGTCGTTTAATGTAAAAGTCAATAATTAAGATTTCATTAGCTACGTCCACACCGACCGCATTAAAATAATATTAATGGTGATTTCCTCATTTAAAAATATTTTCCAAATATCTCTTTAGAGTAAGCATGTTATATTTAAGTTTGCCTGAAATTTTCTCTGGAGATCTTTAGTGTGGATATCATATAGCGTTTAACAATAACACTTAGATATTAACAACGAAGACTGGTTATAAAATTAAATTATTTTAGTGTAAAGTTTGTAAGTGTTTCAGTTAGTGTGTATTAAGGCTTATAATATTCCCGTGTAAAGTTAAGCGCCAATACTGAGCCACAGAATATTTGGTACACAGAAAGAAAGCTTATGCATGTACCACAGTTTTAAGAAGTACTGTTGACACGAGGGTCAACAAATTTGACTTTTTAGATGACATTTCGACGCACTAATTTGTAACCGTTTGGTTCATATCGTTAGAGCGAGTTGTATGAATCTTTCTGACTATATAGTTATTCTACGGCTGAACCTTTTTCTGACCATTTGGCCGACATCCAACTTGTTGAAATTTTGAAATATGTGAATGGTTTTCAGGTCGCGTGTTCATGTGTGTTGCTTCACTTTGTTTTAACGATCTAACTTTATTTCTTGTTTGACGGTAAATGCTGTTTTGTTCCCGACTCTATTGTTATAGTAATACTTGTAGTAGAGGAGGCGACGATGCTAAATGGGGATTTACTCGAGCGTTGAAGAGACCTATTGGGATGCAAAGCTTAGATGATAAGAAGAAAAAAATGTAAATGACATATACCTTTACATCGGTGGGGAAAGGGGCTATAGATTTTTAAATATGTAAAAAAAAACTGTTGCATGGACATCCTCGAGCGCGTCAGATATTGATAGCATCAATGCCCTACGTATTTTTAATAACGTACGTATGTTAATCTGATTGTTTGCGTGATGCGGGTGGTTGTATTTAAAGGTTGAAAATGAAAAAAAAAAAAAAAAATATCGAGCGCGTCAGATTTTCTAAGGGAGTGTTAAGTACACCAAAAAAAAGCTCTCATTCACTAATCTGACGATTTCGATGGGACGCAAACTCGCGGCCATTTTCATAATGTGCAAAAAATTTTGAAATACTCAAGCGCGTCAGATTAAGATATATATGGTTCATCTTTATGTTCTAAACGTACTGTCTCATAATCTGACGATTATTTAGAGGGATTCGCCTGATCTGACAAAAAAAATAATTAGAAAAACGGTTCACTTTAAAGCC
This sequence comes from Trilocha varians, assembly GCA_030269945.2. Lineage (NCBI taxonomy): Eukaryota > Metazoa > Arthropoda > Insecta > Lepidoptera > Bombycidae > Trilocha > Trilocha varians. Next base: position 11,603,477 of record AP028278.1, on the reverse strand, counting down.
ATCCCTGCAACTTCCCGCTAATTCCATTCCTGAGTTCAAAGAAATAATATTTCTATGCATTTGAGCTCTCCCAGCTCGAAAGTCTGATAGAAGTTTCATAGAACACTATTTTTGGAATTTTCAAACTGCAATAACTTTCGAATGGATCAACCAATTTTAACGCGGTTGGCACCATTCGACGCAGTTTTATCATCCTCATAAGTAATTTTGATCGACTCACAAATTTCGGAGATAAATTTCGGAATCCCGAAAAACACTTTTCGGGTTTCTATCGTTCACGATATCTCTCGAACGAACAGCTTGAAAGCGATCGACGTGGTTTTTCAAGCTCAAAGGCGGATTAGTTATTGAAGTTAATCGATAAAGTCGGTTAAAAGTTATTATAGTATAGAGAAAGAGTGAGAGAGGAATAGAAACGCGGAGATGGAAATGTAGGCATCACGCAGCTGCACGCATTTAACTTTATCGACGAACTAGCTGACCCACACAACTTCGTCTGCGTCACATTAGGAAATTTTCTCACCGTTTAAATCTTCCCTGGACTTCTACGAATATTTCAAGATTAAAATAAGCCAAATCGGTTCAGTCGTTCTCGAGTTTTAGCGAGACTAACGAACAGCAATTCATTTTATATATATAAGATTTTTGTTATTTCGGCTTGCGGAAATCGTCAGATTATAAATTTTTTATTATTCTTGAATTATTTCCTTCAAAATAAAAAAAAATTTAGCTACGCTCGAGAATGTCGAGATGATGTTTTTTTTTTACAACTTTGTTGCCCTCTCCTTTTTTTACGTCACTCTCAAATTGTCAGATTATTGGAATATACACTTTTTAGGATGTAATTAACTCACCCTACCTTAATCTGACGCGCTCGAGAATTTCTGATCGTCAATTTTTTTTTACTAATCTGATCCTGTATCCTTCACGGGCGGCCTTAGATATGGGCCTCATATTTTGTGGAGGTACTTAACCGGGTACAAGGTACCCCCTGTATATTAATCTGCCGCGCTGTAGTAAATCCCGGAATCCCCGCTTGGGCTCCTCTACTATTGTGCAAATTAGAAGCACCTCATATGTATTTTTTTTTGAGTTAATGATTCTGATATAAATGTATAAGTTTTTAAAATATGTTTGTGAAAAGTTGGAGACTCGATTTTGATGTAAAGTAAATTGCTTTTCTGTCGATCGTTTTTTTTGAAATTTCAACAAGACGTATTTCTGTTAGATCTTCTCACTAGACTTGAAACAGCAGTATTGCATGATAAATTATAAAGTATTTAATGATAGATAATAATTTATCTTTTTAAAGCGACTTTGTGATGAAACTTTATAGAATAGGTTATTATGTATAAACTAATGTAAATATAGTAGATTACGGTTTGTCATTCGAATAAATAAAGATTTTGGAATTAATTGTACTTTATTTTCAACATACATATTTAAAAGAATCTTAAGAACAATTCTCAACAGTAGGGAGGCCGTAGGTAAATAACAGTGTCCTGACATTGCAGATCCGCAACCAATGGCTTTGATTTTCTATCAAGCTGTTAACTATCTGAGATGGCCAAGCAATAAGAACACTACATATTACTGTTATGTTCTTGTATTTATATTTTTAAAAGTTCTCCACCTGATAGTAAGCGGTTAGTGGCGTTTAGCTCTGCTGCCTACGATCCACTTTTAAAGACTTTCTTCAAACATTGTTATTTTGAGAAACTACAGGTTTTAAGTAAATAACAACGTTTAAATAGAGCTAGTCTTTCAGTTTGTCTAGTTACCTGTTTTATTATGAAAATCACTGAAGAATTTAATAACAGAAAGCTCATTGCAGTAATTCAGGTACTGATAATATCTCAATGTAAAATAACTCAATGAACTCAACAAAAAGAAGACAAGTGAAATAAAAAATATAATTTTATCTTCATTTCTAAAAACATCATTAGTTTTCGCATTCTTATTTTGAAAATAATTTTCGTTTCAACCAAAAAATGAGCTGCTTTTAGAATAAAGAGATTTCTCAGCACTCCACTCCGAAGATTAAGTTAAAGTACATTAGCTGTAACTTAGCCCTCCCAGGAGGACACGAAAAAAACCTCAATGTCGGCGAAGAAACAGAACGAGCTGTTTTAATTTAGATAAAACCATAATATTTGTGTGGGTACAGAGGATCCCTGGTGACGTTCGCTTAATCCCCGAATATCTGAACAAAGCAACAACGAGACCTCGAGACCTGCTAACAATAGCCGACTGCAAAGAACCAACTCCAAGAAAAAACATCTTTCAGCTCGAAATAAGTATACATTCGGTGGTGTGTTTGCCTCTACCATTGTAACTCGATAGTCTTACAGTCATAACTCGAAACATTTTTTCAATTATTTGTTTTTGATCAATTTTATTGTAAGTAAAAAGATAAACTACAACTCTGTGTAGCTGCCATTACTTGATATGACACGTGAAAACTAAACCTTATTAGATTGATAATTCTTGCGAAATTGATTTATTTAGTCCAAAATCCAGCAGTAGGTACCTAAATTTCAATAGGCACGGAAGAAATTCTCTTCCCAAAAGATATTACCGATGAATTTTGTTTTATTCCATCATAAGATTACTAATACTATGAAAACTTTTTGCCTGTAACGTTCAACATTTTCTACCAGTCACGTCACGAACTCCATCAGTTACCAAGTGTTAGTCGAGTATCATTTCGTCATTGTATCCGTTAGTAGGGGTGTTCGCGGGTCCGTGATTCTCATCGAGACGGATGTTAATGCGCAGTTCGCTGATGGCCGCCATTCACAGTTATTACACCTCCTTCCTCCTTCCCGTGCGACGCCGACGAAACGACCAGCCTCTATGTCGTTACAAAAAATATTACTTTCTAAATAACTTATTTTGTCACTCACCTTATTACGGAAAACGTATTTCGAGAACGTTACTCGTTTATATTCGAGCACTTTACTGTCCTGTTTAATAGATTTCAAGATTGTCGAATGTACATTTTTTTTAGAGGGAATTAAGTTGTGAAAAGTTTTCACCAATTTCCGGTAGGATAGTTAGTCGCGTTTTTCTAGAATAATTTGGCAGCAATCCAGAATGTATAGCTTAGTAGTGCGATAATTTCCTAGAAAGTATACTTTTCTCTCGAAAGAAACTCTCCTCTATTCTACAAATTAAACAAAAGAGTTGAACACAAATTATTGGAGAGCATGTCCTATCTATATAATAAAACATACCAAGTTAATAATCTCTCCTCCAAGTCCCACGAACCACTTGTCTAATTCCTTTGCTTACAAAACAAAGTCAAATCACTTATTTTCAAAGTAGATGTGGACACACATACATTTTGAAACTCAAAAATAAAATCAAAAGTTCTACCACCAGTTCGCTAAAATTACGCCTCCGTCCTGAGAAGAACCGGCGCAAGAAACTCAGCGGGCATGTCTTTTTTTTTATTTAAATATATTGTTTTTTTTTCTTTTTTTTTAAATATTGTTTTACAATATTTTTGTTTTTAACAAATGTATCAATTGAAATGGCCCGGGACGAGCGCCTCATTCCCATTTTGTGCAGTCATTTATATAATCATTAAGTTTATAATATGCTTTACTGCATAGCCGTTCTTTGATAACTCTCTTAAACCTATTTATAGGAAATGTTTGAACGGCCACTGGGATTTACAAACAACAACTTAACGTAAAAAACTAATAACATTTTCCATACAAATATCAGGTAAAAAGATACCTAGTATCGCGGCTATAGATACAAACGGTTATGAAATTGGTATGAAAGCTATAAGTGAATGGCGAACCAATTAAAATAGAATGATTTAATGGAGCACTTCGCTCTCTAGTCGTTCATAATTGAATGCAGTCGTCGGACTCGGCCGCTACCGGCTATTCCGAACTCGTCAATTTATACTTCGATACAAGTCAAAGGCGATCCTAATATTTTGTACTTTTCTTTGTTTAGATTTTCTTAGATTTTTCCGTAAGTTCGTTTTATTGATCATGGTTTTACAGGTTGGTGATATCGATAATTCCGGTGCTGTAGCGGTCAAGTGACTTGTTTTCTAATTTTATAATATTTAGTTTTGACGTGACAACGTCTTATAAATTGGTTTGCCGGGTGACACTTCAAGAAACTGCGTTACGCTCCGCTCACGTTATGCGCTCAAAATGAGAGCGAGTGAGAGGCACGCGTGCCTTTCAATTTTTATGTCTGTCTCTCTCGCTCTTAGGCGGGCTAACCATGCCCGAGTCGTTTTCACGTAAAACTTTCGCCCGTATACCGACTCTACAGGCAACCAATTTTTTTTTACAACAAGAATGGCTAGAAACGATGAAAGTAACCTGTATATTTCAAAAAGTTTTCGAAAAAGTGTGAAGACTTCGCACCGATATTAAGAGGTGAACAGTGAACTGTCTCTACTCCTCAATATTCTTTCTCGGTACTCAAGTCAGAGGCAATCTGAGCCTGGCAGTGGACAGTAATGGATTGTTTCAGCTTACATTTTGTACCAAGCACCTGAACTAACAAACTACAATAAAACAAGCAGCAAATTGTCAACTACGATCGTCGATACATTAAGCAAATTGTTCCGGTCATTACATTACACTACCCGTCTACATACTATAATATAGTATTATAATCTAATGAACCGTCATTAACTAACTCTAATGACGCGTTGAACTATCACTTAACTGCAACTTTAACCGTCTTATGCTATTATATCATGAAAACTTAAATAACGAAGTAATTCTATTATTAAATTTTTTTTTTTTTTTTGTTTTCCTAGTATACGTAATTTTATAACGCACACTATTATAATTACAATCTAGTCTAATTCAGACTAATAAGCAATTTTGTTTTAACCTAAATTACTATATGATTTTATGCTAAGAATGTGTCCATTGGCACTTTTCTTATTGTCTCTATTATTAAGGTGTAGACACAATGTTCATGTGGTCTTTGTTATTACACTTCACTGATTTTATACACTAATTGTATTATTAAGTACACTACACTAACTCGAACGGTTTCGTTCTTTTGAGTCTTCTTTTAATATCTGTGATGTCAAGAAGCTGTATAGCTTCTACGTTGACATGATGGTGAAGCCGCCATTCGTGGGCTTCTGCGCTATTCCTTATGATGCTAGTAACAACCTCCATGTGTAGGTCCCGGTGGAGGTCACTGTTTCGGATGTACCAGGGAGCCCCTACTGCTTCTCTCAGTACTTTGTTTTGGAATCTTTGCAGAATGGCAATATTACTCTGTTTGGTGCAACCCCATAGTGTCGCGCCATAAGTCCAAATAGGCATCAGGACTTGTTTATAAACTAGTATTTTGTTGTGAATTGACAGTTTAGATTGTCTTCCGAGTAGCCAACGCAGTTTTTGGTATCGGAGTTCTAGTTCCTCTCTTTTTTTCTTAACATGGGCTTTCCAGCGCAATTTCGTGTCCAGCGTCATGCCAAGATATTTCGCCGTATTCGCATATGGTATAATTTTACCATTAAGGAATACGTCATGCTGTTCGTGCTGTTTATTAGTAAAATTTATATGAATCGATTTGGATTCATTTAATTTGATGTTCCATTTTTGTGTCCAGTTGTATATATGATCAACTGCACTTTGCAATTTTGCAATAGCCTGCGTGTGCGTATTATCTACTGCCATTATTGCTGTATCATCAGCAAATGTAGCAATAGTACAGTTTTTTAGATTTGGAATATCAGCAGTGTATATGAGGTACAGGACCGGACCTAATACACTCCCCTGAGGTACTCCAGCTTTTATTACTTTTAATTCTGAGTATGCATCTTCCTGCCTTATTCTAAACATTCTGTTTGAGATGTATGATTGAAGTATGTCTGCATACCTTTTTGGTAATGTTTTTCTGAGTTTGAACACGAGGCCTGCATGCCATACTTTATCGAACGCTTGCGCCACATCAAGAAAAATAGTAGAACATACTTTTTTTTCTTCTAGGGTATTTTCGATGATGCTTGTAATGCGATGTATTTGATCTATCGTTGAGTGTTTTTCTCGGAAACCAAACTGATGATTAGGTACTAATTCAGCCCTCTCTATAATAGGTTTTAACTAGTGCTGTACAATTTGGCCGTTTAAACCGGCCACAAAGTTTAACCAGGTTAATTAGTTCAGCAGCCAGCTAATTTTTTGAAATTAACCGGTTAAATTAAATTAACCGGTTAAATTAACTGACTGGCTAACCAGTTAATTTGCAAAAGATTCTTAACATTGAATAAATCATTTATTTTTATTTTAATTTTTAAAACTTTAATTTTATTTTTATTTTTCAATGTATTTATATTTTTAAATTTATTTTTATTTTTAAATTTATTCATATTTTAAATTTATTTTAATTTTTATTTTTAAATTTATTTTTATTTTTTATTCATATTTTAAATTTATTTTAATTTTTATTTTAATTTTTTTTTTAATTTTTTTTATTTTTAAATTTATTTTTATTTTTATTCATATTTTCAATTTATTTTTATTTTAAAATTTATTTTTATTTTTATTTTTTTTTTTATTTTTAAATTTATTTTTATTTTTAAATATATTTTTATTTTTATTTTTTTTTTATTTTCAATTTATTTTTATTTTTTTATTTTTAAAATTTTAATATTAAAATAAAATTAAAAATAAAATTTTTATTTTCCAATTATCCATTTATTAGCTTATTTTTTACATTATATTTTTAAAAAAACATTACAAAAAAATAAATTTAAAAATACAATATAAAAAACAGAGTGCCACTGCAGGCGGAGTCTACGACCCAAGCCATCAGTGGTCAGGGCTCAAGAGAGAGGAACCTCCTCACAATACGCGCCGTGTCAAGAACGACCGCCTTCTGAATCAGGCCCTTTACCCAGCCGGGGAGCGAAAGCTTCTCTAGATGACGGTCGAAGCTTTTCGCTATTAGACCGTGCACAGATACAACGATCGGAACAATGATGGTCGATTCAACACGCCACATGTCGGTCACCTCGTGGGCCAGGTCCAAATATTTTAGCAGTTTTTCTTTTTCTGCCTTCACAAGGTTCTCGTCATGTGGAATGGTGACATCGATCAACACTGCCCGATGCGCATCCCGATCTATTATCACTATGTCAGGCTTATTAGCAGCAATAGTCCTGTCAGTGATAATAGATCGGTCCCAGTAGAGCGTTACATGACCATTATCGAGAACCGGCTGAGGCCAATACTGGTAATAAGGTACGGCGGCTTCAACAAGGTCGTATTTCAGAGCAAGTTGCTGATGAATGATCTTAGCTACTTGGTTATGTCTGTGCAAGTACTCGCCGTTAGCAAGACGGGAACAACCGGAAACGATATGTCTAATAGACTCTCCCGGACGGTGACATGCCCGACAAATGTCGACCGTCCCATCCTTTAGAATATATTTGCGGTAGTTGTTCGTCATGATAACTTCGTCCATAATTGCTAAGACAAAACCTTCAGTCTCTCCGAAGAGGTTACTGTATCGTAGCCAAGCCACGGAGGCTAACTGATCTACATCAGGACCCGTAAGGGCCCGGTAGAATCGACCGTGTAGTTCCTTGTTCTTCCATACGTCCGTGCGATCCGCCACACTCATCACCTTCGGCGCTCGCCAATTCCCGTTCGCTAAGGATAGCGGAGTGAGTCCTTTATCGACTGCTGCTACATCACGGTACATACCCACATTCACCTTTTGGAAATATTCCCGAAGGTTGTATATCTCTCGGTTGTGCAGATCCTTGGCATTTAACATGCCACGACCCCCACACTTCCGAGGTATATACAGCCTCATAACAGATGAGCGTGGATGGTGCATCCTGTATGCCGTCAACAGTCGCCGAACTTTTCTATCCAGGGCATCCAGTTCTGATTGCGTCCACTTTAGAATGCCAAAGGAGTACGTCAGTACAGGCATGACCCAACCATTGAAGGCTCGGATCTTGTTTCCGCCAGACAAGAGGCTTTTCAAAACCTTTATCAGGCGGCCGAAGAACCGATCCCTCACCGATTGCTTCATATCTGCATCGACGATACTCAAAGCTTCGAACATTCCAAGGTATTTGTAGGTTTCCGACTCAGACAGAGATCTAAGCACCTCACTCTGGCTAAGTTGCAAACTCTCAGAGTTTACAACTTTACCTCTCTGTATATCTATGACCGCACACTTATCTACTCCAAACTCCATTCCAATAGCTTTACTAAAATTGTCGGTTATTTTGAGTAAAGATATTAAGTCTGGTTTTTTAGTAGCAAATAATTTGAGATCATCCATGTACAAGAGATGTGAAATGGGCTCACCCCCTCTCTTGAGTCGGTAGCCTAGCGTTGAATCTCCAAGTAATGTACTTAGAGGATTAAGCGCCAGACAGAACCACAAAGGACTCAGACTGTCACCCTGGAAGATACCCCGCCTTATCCTTATCAAGCTCGGGGAGGCCGGAGAGCCAACATGTCCTGGTTGACGAAGAAACGTAGACCACTGACCCATGCATGAACTAAGAAAGGAGCGTAGCGTGGAATGTACTTTATAAAGCTCTAAAACTCTCATTAGCCATGAATGGGGCACCGAATCGTACGCTTTCTTATAGTCAATCCAAGCCATATGGACTCCCTTTCTGCCTCGACGAACTTGTTGCGTAATGGCCATGTCTATGAGGAGCAAATCCTTAGTACCTCGGGATCCTACCTTACACCCATTCTGAGAAGGTGACATTATGTCATTTGCCGAAATATGTATTTGAATTTTTTTTTCTCAGAATGGATGTAAGTAGCTTATAGATAGTTGGTAAGCAAGTAATTGGCCTATAGTTTTTAGGGTCCGAGGTATTGCCAGATTTGTATATCAGGTGAGTGACTCCTGAAGTCATGAAATCTGGGAGAGTTCCCGACTCAAGGGCCTGCTGAAACTGAGCAGCCATGCGCCCGTGTGAGTTACGTATCCATTTCAGCCAGTAGCTGTGCAGCCCATCCGGTCCCGGACTTTTCCAGTTCGGGGCCGAACGTACCGCACAAGCTACATCAATCGGCGTTATGGATACGGTGTTCATATCCTTGATAGGCTCACACGCGCGCACGACCGCCTCCGTCCACACTCCCTCGGAGTGACCGATGGGTACCGACCAAATATTTTGCCAAAATGAAGTCATTACGTTTTCATCAACTGGTGGGTGTCCATCGGTCACTCTTCCTCGAGATGCCTCCCAATCTCTGTAGACACTCTTCTGATTACTCTGGAAGACTCTATTCAAGCGGTACCGCTCCGATCTTATTCGGTACCGACGAATACGGTTCGCCCATGCGCAAACTTTTTGCTTCCAGTAGTCAACACGCTCGACAACACATTCCATGTAATTGTTCCTGCTGATACCGGTGTCAGCAAAGGCTCGGTCAACAAATCGCATGACACGTGGGCGCGTGTTGCCAGACTGGAAGCAAATGAGCTTCGCTATAAGGGTCCTGGCTGCATCTATGCGACTCTCGATTCTGCACTGCCACTGCGGCTTACCATCATGTCGGCGGTATGTCTGGTTCGGGATTGGAAATTTTACCCCTGCCACGCGACAGACAGCAACCGCACCGCAGTACAGAATCGAGTGGGTGTCGACAAGGTCTTCAGTCGACTCGAAATAAGGTTTTAATATGCAGTCCAGGGCCAATACTAGCGAAACATTGCGTTTACACATGGGCAACCGCGGTAAACGTGGCCGCGAGCATGGCGGGACAAACCTGAATTCTTGTATAGAGTCCTCCAGAGCACTCCTCAAACGCTCATCGTCCTGGATACTAGCACATGCCTGCACCTGAAGTTCCTCCGTTGGTGGTATAACTTGGGTGACGGTGACATTTACCATAGGTGTTGGTTGTGGTTCAGGAGGAGCAGGCAGTGCTTCGTTGCGCAATCGGTCAAGTACAGACTCATCCAACAACTTTAGTCGCTGAATGGCCCGCACCTGATCCGCTAACCGTTGCACCGTGACGTCGACAGTTGGGCACAAGACCTGAAACAGAGGCACCATTCTTGAACGGTACGCAGTGAGGTTAGTTCCTCCCTCCGTAGCCCTGTAGTACGCCCGCATGACATTTGTATTTAACTCTTGGGTCCATCTCATGCGTTGGCGCACTGCACCACTGGTAGCGGGGGCCGTAGACGAGCCACGTTGGCGCGTTGACCCCAAGCCGACCGGTGGGCGGCCCCGGCGTGCAGGTCTTCTCGTTGCACGGGGCTCCTGGTCGCTCGATGTTCCGGTGGTATTCGTCAGGGAGTCAAATTTTTATTTTATTATTAAAATTTTTATTTAAAAATAAAAAATAGAAATAAAAATAAAAAAAAAATTAAAATAAAATAAATTAAAAAAAAAAAAAAATTAAAAAAAAAATTAAAATAAAAATAAATTGAAAATATGAATAAAAATAAAAATAAATTTAAAAATAAAAATAAATTTTAAAATAAAAAAAATTAAAAAATAAAAATAAATTTTAAAATAAAAATAAAAATAAATTTAAAATATGAATAAAAATAAAAATAAATTTAAAAATAAAAATAAATTTAAAAATAAAAACAATTTAAAAATAAAAATAAATTTAAAAATAAAAAAAAAAATTAAAATATGAATATAAATAAAAATAAATTTAAAAATAAATTTAAAATAAAAAAAAATTTAAAAATAAAAATAAATTTAAAAATATAAATACATTGAAAAATAAAAATAAATTTAAAAATAAAATTAAAGTTTTAAAAATAAAAATAAAAATAAATGATTTATTCAATGTTAAGAATCTTTTGCAAATTAACCGGTTAGCCAGTCAGTTAATTTAACCGGTTAATTTAATTTAACCGGTTAATTTAATTTAACCGGTTAATTTCAAAAAATTAGCTGGCTGCTGAACTAATTAACCTGGTTAAACTTTGTGGCCGGTTTAAACGGCCAAATTGTACAGCACTAGTTTTAACCTTTTTAGTAGTAGTTTCTCGAAAAGTTTGGACATAACGGGCAAGAGAGAGATAGGTCTATATGATGATGCTTCATGAGGCGGTTTTCCCGGCTTAGCAATCATGATTACCTCTGCAACTTTCCATAGGTCTGGTACGCAATGTAATCGAAACGCTGCATTGATTAATGTTGTCAATTTCACAATACCTTTTCTAGGAAATTTGTGTAGAACTTCACCTGATATCAGATCATAACCCGGTGCTTTTTTCGGGCGTGTACTGATTTTTATTTCCTTTTCAACCTCTTTAGGTGTAACAAGCATGATATCGTCACATAAATGGTGAGAATTCGTTTGAAGGGGAGTCCGTTCACCTGTTCCATTTTCATCAGGTTGGAAAATAGATTCAAGGTATTCTGCAAACCGCTTCGCTTTTTGTTCATTATTAATTGCCCATTTATTATTGCTGCTTTCTCTGATAGGAGGAATTGTAAAGTTGTTTTTATTTATACTTTTTGTAGCTTTCCATAAAGAGTAGTCTGTACAACGGTTACCTGTTAATTTTTCAAGATAATTTTCAGTGAGTTCGTCGTTATAGTGTTGTATTTTCCTGTTGATTTTTTTTGCTAAATTGTTGAGAATTCTTTTATCTTCTGGACATCTAGTATAATGCCACACTTTGCGTTGTTTCCTTTTTTGCTCAATTAATATCTTGATTTCTCTAGGATAGACATTTCCTCTAGTTCCTTTATTGGCTACAGGTGTGTGTTTCCAGAGTGATTGTTGTATAAGTTTTATAAAATTTTCCAATTCGCTATTTAATTGCTCAGTTGTCTTGAGTGGAGTTCTCAAGTTTATATTGCGGTCTAAGTCTGTTCTAAAGCCTTCCCAATCAGTTTGCTTATTAACCAAAGCAGGAGGTTTTTCTTTAAGTATAATTTTGTCATTAACTTCTAAAAATATTGCAGAGTGGTCAGAGTTCATATCATAACTCTGGTACGTTTTTAGATAATTTGTAGATATATTCTTGACAATAAAAAAATCTATAAGGTCAGGTATTTTATTTGGATCGGTAGGCCAATATGTTGGAGTTCCCGTTGATGTAGTATCACATTTCATTTCTTTAATAGCACTCATAAGTTCTTTGCCCTTAGTTGTTGATAGCCTTGAGCCCCAATATGTGTGCTTGGCGTTGAAATCTCCTCCAAGTATAAATCGATTACCAAGGCATCGTAAGAAATTCATGTACTGATCTTTTTTTATGTTATATCTGGGTGGACTGTAAATAGACGAAACCACAACTACTTGTCTTTTTGTTCTCAAACTGATCGACACAGCTTGTATCTCTTTTTCTTCGTAAGTATAGTACTCATGGTGATCTATTTGTTCCTTGATGATGACAGCACTTCCTCCTCTTGATGTATTATCCGGATGTAGTGCGTGATAAATTTTGTAGCCCTTAAATTTAATGTGACATTGTTTAGTAAAATGTGTTTCAGATATAAGACACACATCCACTTTTTCCATGTCTAGGATAACTTGCAGTTCATTTTTATGCTTTAGTAATCCGTTTGAATTCCATACCATTATTTTAACTATGTTATTCATTTTTGTGGCTTGGCAATAGTAGACATTTTAGTGCTACTTTCGATTTTTTGGAGACGTTCGTCAAACGATAGCATAAGTTTTAAGTTTTATTATTAAATGCTGTATTGTTTAATTTAAACTTTTTATTATGAAGTATTTTTAAGAATTTTCGTAGAAAACATTTAGAAATTTAAGATTTCTCAAAGCCTTATTAAAAAATGTTGTGAAAATAATTAGGTCTTAATATAGATTAGGCTCTTATCATTATAAAAACATATTATATTTAATTGGCTGAAGTTACAATGATTTTTTATATTTACTCAGAAATCTCTTTCTAAATAAATAGAATACTAAAAAATCGTAATTTGAAAATTAATTCTGATTCTAATTTAAAATATATTTGTATTTCTTATATTTGAAGAATTATAATTTAACTTCAGATAATAATTCTAATCAACTCAAAACTGCAATTTTAGATATCGTTCAGCTGCCCCAACTAAACGACAGTAATATTATAATGCTATAATGAGTGGCAAACCTCGATTATAACATTTACTCAAATTTCACCGACCAAATGCTAACAACTGACAATGCGTCACAACACAAAGAAAACTAAAGTAAACAGTAAAATAACATTTGTGAAACGACCCTCCATAACACGGTATTAAAAATCCAATATTCACCCCAAATAAACGGGCGTCCATCGCGCGGGGCTGCGGGGGTGCGAAATCACACATTTTCCCCATAATTGACCACAATGAGAGACATCCGATAATAAATCAAGTACGTCAATAGGAACCTCTCACCCTAACACGTCTCCATTATTTGTTGTAACTCCATTTCCTCACACAATCATTGTTGTACAGAAGTAAATTTTCAAACATAAAAACGCTTTAACGCGCGACAGAGCGGTTTTTAACGCTGCGTTTAACCGACTCGTATAACCATATTTCATTTAACCACAATTTACGCGCGTAGAATTCATGTTTTATCACTTAAAGCTCAAAATGCAACTTGAAATAATAATGTTATGAAAAAATAAAAGATTTTTTAAATTTATTGTAGGTATAAAATAAATAAAATAAAATAAAATAAAAAAGCCTTTATTCTATTACCTAATAAACTAGTTTAACAATATTTACTTTTTTTTTTTTTTTTTTTTTTTTTTTTTTTACATTAACTTACATTAACTAAAAGTTTCTTGAAAAATTAAAAACTAATCTAATTTTAAATTATTTTTACAATATTAAAGGTAAAAGTCGCCCTCGGCGGCGTAGGCCTCCCCCATTTTATTCCATGTTTTGCGGTCTCTAGCTATTTGCATCCAATTTGGTCCCATTTGTTGCGTGAACATGTCTCTCCATCTTTTTCTTTGTCGTCCTCTTTTTCTTTTGTGCTCTCGTGGTTGCCATTCGATCAATTTCTTCGTCCATCTTGCCGAATCCATCCTGCAGATATGTCCTGCCCAGCTCCACTTCAATGATCTTGTTGTTTTAATGATATCTATAGTTTTCGTAGTTCTTCTTATACTTTTGTTAGTTCTTCTATTGGAAAGTTTTAGTGCAAGCATACTTCTTTCCATCCTTCGCTGGCCAACTGCTAGTTTTTCTTCTTGGTCTTTCCTTAGAGACCACGTCTGGCAACCATAGGTCAAGCATGGTAGTATAGCCACCTCAAAAAGTCTTTTCTTCACTGTAATATGGATTTCTTTATTCTTGAAAATTTCTTTAAAACTCCAGAATTTTCTCCAACCTAGAGCTATTCTTCTTTTGATTTCAAGTTCTGTATAGTCCTCAAAAGATACCAGTTGCCCTAGATAAATGTAATGATCCACATAGTCTATTTTTTCCCCTTGTACAGTAACATCTAGCATCGGCCCGTTTGACATTATTTGCGTTTTTGAAGTGTTTATGTAAAGTCCCACTTTTTGGCTCTCTGTTGTTAATTCGCTTACCATTTCTTGTAACTCTAACGAATTGTTGGCAAAGATAATAATATCATCTGCAAAACGGAGATGATTGAGGTATTCACCATCTATTTTGATACCTTTTCCTTCCCAGTTTAGCTTCCTAAAGACATTTTCTAATACTGCTGCAAATATTTTAGGAGACAATGGGTCTCCTTGTCTGACTCCCTTTTCGACACAAAACTCATCTCCAACTCTTTCTAATCTTACTTTTGCTTGGCTTTTTGTATATATACAGGAAAGTAAACTGACATACGTCTTATTTACATGTTGGTCTAAGAGTGAATTCCAAATTGCATTGTGATGCAGTGAATCAAATGCCTTTTTAAAATCGATAAAGCACATGTACAGCACTATACCATATTCTTTTGCTTTCTCTATCAGCTGTGTTACCACCTGGATATGGTCTAGGGTACAAAAATTTTTACGAAATCCTGCCTGTTCTCGTGGCTGTTGCAAATCTAGCGTATTGGTTGTTCTCGTCAATATAATTTTTGAGAATATTTTACAGATGTTTGAAATAAGACTTATTGGTCTATAGTTACTTAGATCCCATATATCTCCCTTTTTTAAAATCAGTATTATCGTTGATTCAGACCATTGCCTAGGTGTTTTCTCTGAGTATAGTATTTTATTGAAAAGTATCTGTAAAGGTACTTCGATTACTTCTAAAATTGTTTTCAAAACCTCATTTGTGATATTATCACCTCCTGGACTTTTATTATTTTTCTGTGAGTTTATAGCGTGTCTTATTTCAGACTTAAGTATAGGTGGTGGTGTTGAACAGTTGTAAGCAGATAGTTGGTGATTGATGTCGTTGTCAGCGCTTTCCCGTTTGTATAAGTCTTTGTAGAATTGTGTGGCTTCTTTGATTATATCTATACGACGAGATAGAAGAGTACCTGTTTTATTACTTTTAATTTTAGTTGTCCACGTACTTGTTCGGTTCAATGCTTTGTAAGCTTTTTTTACTGCACCTGTGCTAGAAATGTATTTTTCGAATGTTGTTTGTCTTTTGATCTTTCTTACTTCACGTATTTTCCTGTTAATTTGTTTACTTAGTTCCGATATTTTACGTTGATTTTCTTTGTTTCTTCTTTGTTTGTATAAAAGCGATCTTTCTTGTAGTAAGTTTGATATTTCTAAATTTATACCTTCATATTTTCTTGTGTCCTTTCCTTTAGTTTTTGTGATCAGTTGTTTTAACTCATTTTCGAATTTGTCATATTGCGTTTGCACATCCGTTGTATTTTCGAAGCAACTCATAAACTTTTTTTCCCAATATTTTTGGGTGTTTTGTGAAATAGCTGGCAATTCTCTGGTGTATGCATTAGAAGTTATGAACTTTCTACTCTTTTTCATATTTAGTTTTACTCCACATCTAATAAGTCTGTGGTCTGTATTAAAGTTTAAATTGTTGACTATGTCAAAATTGCTAATGCTTGTGGCTTGGTTGGTCAAGATGTAATCGATTTCATTAAGCTGTTTGCCATTCGGAGATCTCCATGTCCATTTCTTACACACTTTTCGTTTAAACATACTATTAACCAATTTTAAATTGTTTTCTAAAGCAAATTCTACTAAATTTTGACCGTGAGCACTTCTTTTGCCAAAACTGTGGTTACCGAAGATTTGTTCCTCTCCTAATATTTTTTGTCCCACTTGTGCGTTGAAATCGCCCATTAATATGATTTTTCTATATTTGATTGACTCGACAATAGTTTGTAGATTATTGTAAAAATTTTCGATTGCTTGATCTTCATAAGCCTCAGAGGGTGCGTAAATTTGGAGTATAGTCCAGTCAGTGTTCTCTGGGGTTCGAATTTCCAGCAGAGCAATCCGTTCCGAGTATTCTTTGAAACCAAGAATATTTTGTTTTAGGGCTTTTTTCACTAAAAATCCTACTCCGTTTCTTCCTCGAGTAGCCGAAGTATGGTACAGAATAAACTCTGGATATTCTATTATATTTTCTTTGGCACGTCTAATTTCACTCAGGCCGATCACGTCCCACTTAAGGTTCTTTATTGCATAACTTAATTCTATTATTCTGTTTTCAGACATTAAAGTCCTGACGTTGAGGCTAGCAAAGTACCAATGTTGTATGGTATTTCTCGGTACGGGTAGGTTTCTTTGTAAAGGTAATTTGTCATTATTAGTAAAATGACCTTGTTGCTTAGTTAAGATTATTGGAGGGTGGCGGTCTGATTCCCCCACGGTGACCAGCCGGCTTGGGGGAGATTTGATGTTACTTTGGTTGTTGGTTTCATTTTGTTTTTGTTTCCGTTTGCCGATGTGCGATAAATCTAGTTTTTTGGCGCTTGCGTAAAAGAACTTGAGCGTACCCTGTTCATATACTCGAACGCATTAGTTTTGTTAAGTTTATGTGGTGTTTCTATCCTTGAAGTTGTGGGTGTATTTAAAAGATGTGGCGATAGCGAAGTATCACGTTTCCTTTTGTCACGATTTGTGTCCCTGGGTTCTTTGACTATAAGTTTGTCGTTTCTCAGATACGCGATGTTTCCTTTCTTTCTTTCTTCTTCCAATTTCGGTTGTAGTTGTTTCCTTGTTTCTAGTACCTCCTTGCTAAAATCTTCTTTTATGTAAATGGAATCTTGAAATTTCTTTTTATTTTGAATTATTTCTTTTTTCTTCCATTCCGATATAAAGTTCACGAGTACTGGCCGTGGTTTGGTTCCTTTCTTACCTAACCGATAGGCCTTATTAATTTCGAATGATTCTATGTTGACTTTCACTTGAGTTTGAACAATGTTTTTTATAATTTCTTGCAGTGGTTCCTTTTGGTCTAGTTCTTCCGCCAGTCCGAAAAATATAAGATTGTTGCGTCTTCTTTCCGTTTCAAGAAAGCTAATCTTGGCCTTTAGCTTCCCCACTTCTGCGTTAAGTTTAATATTTTCTTGTATGATCGGTTGCAATTGTTGTTGTAAGTTGGCAATTACCGTTTTTGAAACTTCTTCCGTAATTGCAGCTGTTTGTCTATCTAATTGTTCTTGTAATTTATTCAACATTATATTCATATCCATTTTTTTTTTTTTTTTTTTTTTTTTTTTTTTCTTGATTTTTCGGGAGATTTGATTATTTTGAGCTTGTAACCCTTTGTTGATCATAGACAATTTACGTTGTGAGTAAAGTCTGCAAATTGTCAAAAGTCAATGTCAGTGATCTGTTACATGTCACTGCCAGCGATCTGTCAAATGTCACAGAACTGTCAAATGTCACTCTTCTAGCCCATAAATTTTTCTGAGTACCGGCAATAAATTTTGGGGTTATGATTGTTGTGGTGAACTTTTAAAGATGTTATTTATCTTACTTGCAGTGCTGAATCGACGTAATGGGGTGATGAAATCGTAGGCAGGAACTTTCTTGTTGTGTTAGTCAGCACTTTGAATGGTAAACGTTACGTTTGTGGCTTGTATACAATTAAAATAGCAGGAGCTTTGACAATCACTCTTCACTTCGCAATACCGGAAACGGAAAACCTGTTGTAGGTATAACCAAGGACAAAAAACAGTGATTTATCAGTGATCCCCGCACTAGATAATGATACTAATGTTTCGGGTTTATCGAATAGCGTTTTATTTTGAGCCTTATTGTGATCAGCGTTGAGCAATAAATTGAATAAAGCAAAGGTGCTCGCTTTTTAACTGATCAAATAGATCATGCGGTGTTAGCAAAAAGCATTACACTTAACATAATGGTTTTCATGCCGTTCTGTTTGACTAAGCTTTATGTATCTCTCACTGAACTAACTGTATCAAGCTCAAGATGATACCAAAAGTCAGATTTGTTAACCCTAGTGCTAGTTTGAACAGTTTATTTCAAAAGTTAGGACAAAAAACCAAACAATTAGGATAAAGCAAAAAAGTACCGTTAAATATTTAACGCAAATTTGAAAAAGTAAAAAAATCGCATCAGAAGTTTTAGAATACTTCTGTATAAATAAATATTGTGTATCTGAGTGCAGGACGCAAGCAGTCAGGTAGTCGAGAA
Organism: Trilocha varians; assembly: GCA_030269945.2. Lineage (NCBI taxonomy): Eukaryota > Metazoa > Arthropoda > Insecta > Lepidoptera > Bombycidae > Trilocha > Trilocha varians. The sequence goes on along the minus strand of AP028278.1, from coordinate 11,584,958 downwards.
CATTTGATATCGTATTACCGGCATTATTGGAGGCAACAAATCAAGTATTTTAATATAAAAATGAGGGCAGCTGAATTATTATGATAATATAATGTGCACCAGAAGGCGCTGAACGCTTACGCCGCGTAAATAATAAAACGAATAACGAACGTTTTACGACACGACGTCTAATTTTGTGACTTGCAATAATGTTGTGTAGCAGTAGGTACCGCGGGATGTGCGCTTTTTGATCACGTCGTTTCGGGTTTGTGGGTTAACGCGGTAATCTTAATATTATTGCATAAAATATATTTTTGTAGCTCTGTCGTTTGGCGATTAAAATCAGTGTTGATGGTAATTTGATGGCGACTCTCTGTTAGAGTCAATATTAAAGAATAAAATGTTGATTTTAGAAATCCATGTAAAACTGATAATTTATTATTTTTTTAATAACGTACATCATTACATGCATTACTGACAGGTTTTTACTACGAAATTATTTTTTTTAATGTCGATTCGGCGAATGTATAGTCCATCTGATAGTGAGTATTTTTTAAATCTATATGCAAACTAATTCAAAATCTATTAGTCTTTTAACATAGGTACAGGTAATTTTTCACATACTACATTCCATAATATATATTTAAACCGGAATGATTTGAAATGAAACTAAATCTAAATATAGTAGGAATGACCACGTAATATCCTGTGAATAGTTGATACAGTTCGAACGATGATGTGTCTATTATATTATCGGCGCGGAACTGATCGGGTGGGAATGGCTCGGGTCTATCACATTAGTGCATTTTATTATTGAAATATTCGAGAGTTAGGCTTGACATATTCTAGCAGGTACGTCTGAAGTTGGATCTATTATTAGACAAAGATTATAGGTAATTTTTAATGAATATGCTGTTATTATCTCTCTAAAACTTAATAAGTTAATAATGTTACCTTTCAAACTTATTATATTGGACAAAATATTGATGTTCTGTTTTTAAAATCAACTAAACGAAATGACAATTTATTTCTTTATTCTTTTTATTGATAACTACTAACTAGCGAGCCCGCACAACTTCGTCTTCGCCATTTTCAGTTAAAAAGTAGCCTATGTTCTTTCTCAGGGTCTAAAGATTGTCTGTCGCAAATTTCATCAAAATCGATTGAGTGGGAAAGCGTAACAGACAGACAGACCGACAGAGTTACTTTCGCATTTATAATATTAGTAGGGATATAACTAATAAATGGGTATAGAGTGAATGTATCGTATACAGAGAGCCTAATCTAGCTATAATAGTGATGGCACTTCAAAACGGATATTGAAATACCGGGTATGCGCCGAATTCATTCGATATTAAATGTACTGCGATTTATTCAAAAAACAGGATTTTGCTTTTACCGGGAATTATTAATGTTGCACATTTTGTAGAGTTGAAGCTATTTAAAATGTACTTCATAAAATACGTGCTAAAATCGTCCTTTAATATAACTATTTATGACTAAAGGATCTTCGTTTATTAATTATTTTTAATTAGATCTTTTCTACAAGTTCTGGACTCTTGTCCAAGTAACTACGTGTATCGAGAGGCAGTATTTTTGAGTAAGGCGATGACGATTTTTCTTAATGACAATACCCAAAAATTATCGTAATCAATGATCACTAAAGATTTTTGTAAAATAAAGTTATGAAATGAAATATAATGTGCAGTAGAAGATAATTTCATTCTATGGAAACATTCTCTCAGTGTTCTCTCGTTCTCGTGCTCAGTTGGTGCTTGGAAAAATAACATCAAATTTATTCACCAAAAATTGTAATTTTTCTTTAATCTGACAAAGTGTCTTGTCGCATTCCGTTCAAAAGAGGGGTGTAAATTGAAAAATATGTGTCTGTTATGTGTGTGACATACATGTGTATGTGTGTGTGTGTGTGTTGCAATCTTAGTGAGTCAGTCGTTTACACAAGCCACGTGTGCGACATGACACAGCTTTCATATTCTGAGCCTCGAGGAGCTGTTCCATTGAAACTTACATCATGAGCTCTCTTGGAGATAAAGTGTGGTAAAAATAGTGTAAGCGCGTGCATTTTGGATACTAAACTAAGTAAGCTCTCCGTGACAGTTGGGTATATGTATTAAAACAGTTTAATCCTTAGTTTAGTTTGAATGATTCTGTTAGTACAAACTACTGATATACTGTAGTGGTGAAAGTTAGCTGTATCTACAAAATAGATAAAAAAAATTTGAGTGACGTTAATTTTTAAACATTATTGTTTAAAACATATCTAGTAGTTTCCCGACACAAACATACCAAAATCGTTTATAACTAACTAAATATTCAATTTACAGATTTTTTTAAATTATTAATGTGTATAATACCTTAAATTCATTTTATAAGACATCACAAATGTCAGTGTTTAGTGGAACGGTACCCTGATTGTCAACACAACTCTGCCTCGCCGCTGTGTAGCCGCGACCTCGCGTAAATAATAAACACGCGAGAAACATCTCCTACACACACACACACATACACACACACACATACAAATGTACATACGACTTGTATTTGAGTAACAGCCTACTAACTATTTTTTTAACCCTTTGGAAACTGCTCAAACCAAATTAAAATGCAAAATATTTAAATTAAAACAACCGACTTCTATTTACCAACAATAGCACAAAAACTACCAGTCAGATTTTCATCAAATTCTAAAAGAAAAGTCCTGTATAGGTAAGCGATAGATAACAGCCCCTCATTGCCCTGGCATTGCAGAGGTTCATGAGCGACGGTGACCACTTTCCATCAGGTGGGCCGTAGGCTCGTTTATCTATCTAGCAATAAAAAAAAATATATATGAAATTATGTCCACATAGTGAGGACACTACGAGTCGCTAACTACAACATAATTTTAAGAACCGTGAGTACAATATGTGAAGTTCATGACAATCCGACTACATACCTTAATTAATGATTTAAGTTAATCTATACTTATTATGTATTACTATTTTATTGTATGTTATCTAATATATATTATAAAGGCGAAAGTTTGTAAGTATGGATGTATGGATGTATGTTTGTTACTCTTTCACGTAAAACTACTGAATGGATTTGAATGAAACTTTACCACAATATAGCTTATACATCAGAATAACACATAGGCTACAATTTTTGAACCCCTTTGTAACGCAGACGAAGTTGCGCGGGTCACCTAGTAATATTATAATATAAATTTTTTGCTTGTTTGTTTGAACGTGCTAATCTCTTTCTTGTTTCTTTTACATGTGTTTGTGGTGTGTTAATAAAGAGTTTCTATTCTTTTCTAATCTCAGGAACTACTGGTCCTATTTGAAAAATTATTTCATTGTTGGAAAGTCCATTTATTCAGGAAGGCTATAGGCTATGTTGTATCCCTCTGTGACGCAGACGAAGTTGCACGGGTCACCTAGTATTAAATATTGTGATTAACAAAGAACCACAGTTTTACCTGAATATAATATTGTTAAAAGCGCAATATTGTCCCGGATATTGGGAAGGTATTTTAATATTTATATTTAATTAATATCCAAGCTCTCGTTTATTAAAACCGAACCAAGAACAGTTATTAAACTATATTGAAATATTCATTTTGTTATTAAATTATGATTTTGTTATTGTAGCTTATTTATTGCAAAAAGATTGCTAAATGAATAATTATATACTTTTATTAAATACATTAATGCAAATATGTATGCTCTGTGCACATATAGATACAGACTGTAATTGTCAATTTATTTTTGTAGATCTTCCTTGAAGAGTTTAAAACAGTAGAAACGTGTACAAATGTAAAGCTTATGTTATATTAGGTATCACTTCTTAGACAGGACCTTGCAGTAGGTTCAACTAATCTGGCTTTCGGTTTTAGATTCATTGAAACTCTCTCTGACACTCGTTTGAAAAAATACAGTTTAACGATTTGTATAAATCTATATTTGTGAATAATAATTATATAATTTTATCCAGTACTGACCCATTTCTTGTTTATACATATTTCCCAAATACCAATACAAATGATGATTGACTGCGCAGTAACAACACACACAATATATTAGAGTAGGGAGAGTCATTGCCACTAACTTGGTATTAATTTACTAATTACTGAACTCGTACTCGTGATGATCTATTGCCGCGACGCTAATTAATTTCAATGTATTATGTACCAGCGATGTTAATACACTATTAATGTAATAGCTGTAATCTGACGTAGTATTGCTAAATCGCATTTTAGTTATGTGACTTTATAGTTTGTCGGTCGGAAATAACTATTACTTCTTGGCATTGCAGAGATTCATGAGCGATGACAACCACTTACCATCAGGTAGGTTTTAGGTTCGCTTATTTCAATTTTAAAGTAAATAATGAAATAATCCACAATTATCGAAGAGGTAAGTATACAACTCCTCAAAAGCGTCAGTGTTATCGTCTGATGGTTACAATACGCTGCGGTCGGGACAGGACCATCGAGCGCACTGCTGGACTCCCCGATATTCAGAAGTAGCTGACCCAAGTGGCTCACCATCCTCTAAGAAACTAGGTTCGCGAAGTGGGTTCAAAAGGTTGGCCAGGACAAGGTCGAGGTACATTAACCGCTTCCCGATAAAACCGAATTCTCTGAATTAGGCATTCATTAAATTAGGAATTAAGTATATTCACTGAATTTATGCATCAGACTTACAGTAGGGAGAGCTAATCACAACACTCATGTGTGTTAGACATGAGTCACCGGCGCGGTGTGTGATGTGTTAGTTATCTGTGCAACGATGCACTAACTAAACTTGGCAATAATGTTCACGTCTGATCCGAGATCTGTTTATACTAATGTTATGAGTTATGAGGAATATGTAGGACGATATGCTGAGAGATACAATGGATTTATGACTTGTTAGTGCCCCTACTAAGTACATTAACTTTTGTACAATTCAAAATGTTAATTGATTTATACAGTTTCTACCAATCTGCCAGTTTGAGAGTATTTTTGGCGGACATTCCAAAAATACAAACTTTGGGTAGACCGAATAATATGATTATTTTACCACATTAAAGATGATGGTTTTGGATTTAAGATTGTTGACTTTTTAATTAAGGCTTCTTTAACACTCTTCTTGTCTATAGTTATTGAATCGAAATTTATAATCTGTAACACAAACAGTCATGAATATGCATTAGTAACGCGGCATTACTCCACATAACAGCGGGATATTAATAATGTAGATGTGATATTAAATGTCCATTAGTTCTGTCCGTCAGGTTGGTATCAGTCGATCTGCTGTGAGGATGTCGAGCGCTGGTCTCTGTGTGCTGGTGTGTGCACTGCTGCCGATGAGTGCAGGACAACTCGTCAAGACTGCTGAGAACTATGTAAGTTACAGATTTGAGGAGGAAAGTTAAGTTAATCCATGGTTATGTGGCAGGTTTTCGTTCGTCGCTTGATCCTCTACAGTCTACAATGTCAGAGAACATTGACTAATCGAATGTGTGTATTATTTTTTCCTGATGCCTGTGTTATGTTTTTATCTGCAGATATGTAAACGCAACTAAATCAAAGTAACAAATTACTCCTTTTCAAGATCACCTTTATCTATACCAAAATGGTCCTACACCTACATCTTGTGAAGTGTTTGGTTCAGCCACACTCTAAACTGAGGAATGTATTGATAAAATATAAAAATGAATAATTAATAATATAAAAATGTATAAATGTGTTTATTTCGTTGGACGCCGTCTTTACCTCGTCTTTTTTTGGGTAATAATAAAAAACACAAAACTATAAAATTAATTTCGTACTTATCAGCGGAAGTAACTATATTCAAAAGATGAATAAAAATATCTTCATCAGGGTCCATTCACAGTCCGGTGGAATGACTACAGCGCATGCCGCGGCCCCAAGGCGGTGAACCTGTCTGACTACGTGACGCACCTGATCGTGGATAATTCCACTAACGTTTATAAAGGGATCCTCAACTTCACGTTCAGCGCCGTAGCCAGGATGGACGAGGTATCTTCTATGTATCTTCGTTGACTGATAATCCGGTGGGCTAGAAGCTTCTGTACCTATGAGGCAATTAAAACGATTGTCATCCGAATAAGAAAAGAAAAGAAAAGTCGATCTTATTCTTTGAAACTTGAAAATATCTTATTCTTTAGTTTTAGAGTATATTATGCTGGTATCATGTCATTCTATCTCATCCTGTACCTGTACCTGTAACAACCCATTACTGTCCACTGCTGAGCTCAGGTCTCCTCCGAAGAGGGGTTAGGCATAGCCTACCACGCTTGCCCAATGTCCTATCTCATCCATCTCTCTAAATAGTATCTATAATTTGGTATGAGTTTAGTTAAATCTAAATTTCCTATCTCAAGGTTCACAAAATCTCTTTCCACATTTGCATTCAAAAAAATCCGATCGTCAGACTTTTTTTTCGAGTGCTATCTACCAAACACACAGTACCAAATACATTTCTAACCTAAACTTAGCAGCCAGTATTTCTTGTTACTCTCCCCCAGGTGAAAATGGTGGTGTACAGCATCAAGGGCGAGCGCAAGAGCCTGCTGTGGAGCTACCGCGTGGACAAGCCGTGTCAGCACTACGCCATCGCGGACATACTCGAGAAGCAGTTCCGAGTACACAACTGTTTGTTTCCTAAGGTATTAACCATCATCAACATTGGATATACTTTTTTTATATTCATTTTATTGCAAGATTGATAGAAGGGCTTACGGCCCACTTGATGGTAAGCGGTTACTGTCGTTCATGCCGTTCTCATCTACCCATACAGTATTATTCTTGAACCTCGTTTGAAGAGGGATATATCGTAGCACTTCGGAAACAACGTGAACGGTACATTCCAGTTCGGAATGGTAAATCAGATGTCATTTGTTTGCTACATGTAGACAGACAAGTAAACGAATCGTCTGATCGTAAAAGTTGCTAAGGGATACTGTGAGGCCGGTACATAAGACCTACCTTTAAGAATTTTCAAGCCTTGTTTGAAGAAAGACAAGTCATAGCGCATTTGCAAATAGTTTATGATAGACAAACTATTACCTAAAAGTTAGGTTAGTTATGAGACGAAAGCGTAAGACAGCTTACTTGTGTCCTTTATAGTTTATGTGTGTAGTTTTCATACTATATATATATGCGTCTCGAAATGTAGGCGTCTCGTGACAAAGTTGCGTATTTCTGATGTGACCACTCCCTTAGATGAAGCCCTAATAATGATGCAGCATACACATAACTGTCACACGTAATTTGATTAATTAAATTAAAATATGTATGTGTAACTACATAAAATATATTGTGTAATTTTGGTAATATCAATATTTACAATCAAAATTGTGGAAAAGTTGTATATCGTCTCCGTAGCTTTCACTTCGTCGACTTAGTGAATCGATAAATTCTGTTAATAAAATAAATAAAAGTTTATATAAAAGTTTTCTGACTCTCATATCTAGTACTATAATAACTGCGGAAATTACGGAGCCGATATGCAGATTATTTCCGGCAAATGGCATACTTGATGGTAAGTGGTAAGCGATGAACAATCTTTGCACTTTCTTAAAACGAGGTTTAAGAAAATCCCTGGATAGTTGGTGGTAGGTATTAGCCCGCGAATATCCTTGCATAGCAGATATCACAAGCGACGATAATTACTTATAATCAGACGGACCGTAAGCTCGTTTCTGTGTCATACAATAAAAAAAGGACAAGTTCTCTTAAACCTCTTTGTAGAAGGGCAATCGTAACAAATTTTCATTGTCCCCCGCCGCCCGCCCGACATTACAGAGGTTCATGAGCGGCGATAACTACTTACGATCAGGTAGCCCGCTGGCTCGTCTGCCTACATGCAATGAAAAGAAAAAAAATACTGACTAATTATAAGTAATGTTGTCCAGGGTCATCACGACTGGACCATTAACTTCACGGAGTGCGTGTACAAGTACCTTGGGACCTCCTTCTTCTACGGAGAGTTCTTCTTCAAGCTCTACGTGCTGTCCAAGAAGGGAAACATCGCTTGTCTCATGTTCTCTCCCGTTTTTACCAAAAAATAATTATAATTTAATTCCACTTCAGTATACTTGAGTAACCGTGAAGATTTCCTAAATTAGTAGATAATGAAAAAGGGAGATAAAAATAACTTTTATTTCCGTGTACCTTGTTACAGAGTATTAATAAATATTAAATTAAATTATGGAATAATTTATTGTACTTACTACCCATAATAAAATAAGATATTTTTTTAATATATTCATACAAATATATTGAGAAAAATAATTACCTTCCAGTAAGTTCTTAATGTTCAAAATACTTAATATAACTTCTTTCAATTTGATCCAAATATAACATAACCTTTTCAAATTAACATAATATCTTAACATTTACGATACCAAGTACACCGAGTCATGCTGAGAACATTAATAGAATATATATCGAGTGCTTCTATTTATAAATCCATTAAACGTTGAAGTTATTAAGGAACAATTGAGGTCGACTTGATTACCGAACCAATCATGCTAATTTTAAAAGCACACAATTTCAATATTCTTCGTTCAGAACACTTCATTTACATAATTTGAGCTGCTTTATTAATAAAACATTTTTGAATGATATCTAGATTGATTAAATACACACCTGTTGTTAACATAGTAAAGAAACTTCGAGAAATAACGATCTGAGATAATTAAGAATAGGGTTTAAAAAAAAAGAGTTAATTGCTCGACTCTCGTAGTATCGAATATCATGTTGTATTCGTCGTATAGTATTGTTATCTTACATGATTTAAGACGAAGGATTTAAGTACCAAATAACTTTTTTTTTAAAGACAAATAAACAAGTATTAGGTATCCGTTGCTCATAAGTCCAGGATATTCATTTATTCTCAATTAATTTTAAACTATTATTAAATCCCATCACACATTATCAACGAGTCATAATCTGCGAAATTACCGTCAATTAATTGGAATTGTGCAATGATTTAGCGACGCCGATCCCGCGTAATTCTGTTCCGGGTTCGTGATCAACTGACAACAATTACAGCCGGTTAATGAGGTCCACGGGCGACGAGGTTGTCAACCGGCAACCAACCGGCTCGGGTCAGGGGTCGGTTGTGGTTGCTGCATTATAAATCAGACTATGAATTAGTGAATGTGAATTGCGGCCGATATGTCAATAATGTGACTTATTTTTTTTATTTATTTTCTGAATAACTTGTGTGGATTTTGCCAGTAATATGGCGTATTGTAGATTTATTTTTAATTTATTTATGTTTTCAATAATGACGGAAAGAAATACTTAAGTAGCCTATTAGTATTGCACTGTCTTGTATATACATCGTAAAATTCACGAATGACAGTAACTATTAATCAAGTCATCAAATCTTCAAAAATAGATTCCACGAACATAACATTGGAAAGATAATTAAATTTAAAGATATTATCTTGATAGTTCAAGTGTTTCCTCTAATCCGTCATTAGTAAGGTAGTAACTAGTAAGGGATACGATACACATTTTCATTGGTTTCATTAAAATTAATTGACGTTAAATAATACGGAACGATTAATACAAGAGGATCGTGTGTCGCGTACGGAGGCTGTATGTGTGTGTGTGTGTGTGTGTGTGTGTGTGTGTGTGTGTGTATGTGTGTGTGGGGATTGAAATAATCAAGTGGGCTCTAATATTAGTAATAGCGGATGGAAACTTTTATGTAATTGTCTACGAAAATGAGCATTGTAGAAGTAACTTTACTGCAAAATGTAATTGTATGTTTGCAGTGCTGGTTCGTAAATGTTACATAACAATTTTATTTATTTTTTAGCTCATTCAATCAATTTCATCTTCTTCACAAATCAAGTTTTTTTTTTATTGCGAGATAGATAAACGAGCCTACGGCCTACCTGATGGTAAGGTGACGTTTTAAGAAATAAGAAAAAACACGCCGCATTATTGTACTCATCATCATCATCACCCTATAGACCGCAGGAGGTCGCTGGATGCAGACAGAGCAGGACCGGTTGTTGTGGCGAAGAAGCAAAAAAAATTGCCTTTTGTTGGAGCATAGGGCCATTTACGGGTATTCCTCGATTACGCTGTAGCTTAAACCATTGCAATAGTGCCACGTTCACTTGTTCTTGAAACGACACCCTCACACGTTTAGGTTTTAAAACATTCGCATTGAATAAAGGTTCAATCTTGTGTTTATTTTTCTTAATAGTGGATATTGTTGAATGATTTACGCCGAATTCCTTCGCAATCGTTATATTCGACTCGCCAGCTTCTAAACGTTGTATTATTATACTTTTTTCTTCAATAGAAAAACTTTTTCTTTTTGTAGAAGTCACTTTTGTACGTGCACTCACTCTTTGCCCTCAAATTACAAATGCGCGGGACGAAGTTAGCGTCTCTCCTACGATTTATTTGTGCAAATGTCAAGGTCGTCGTTGTAACAGGACAATTATTTGTGAAATTCCGTCGTTGAAAGCGGAGTCGCCATAAACGGATGTACTTCCATGGTTGTTGATAACAAAACCAAACGTATGCCTATACTGACGTCGCTATAAACGGTCGGTTGTTAAATGCGAAGTCGTACTAAACGGACTACACTATATTTGTAATGCCCATGAGCTTAGAACTGCTAGAAATTAAGCGAACTGTAGTGACTACTCTAAACCATACCGTAAGTTCATAGAAATCTCATTAAAGACCTACTCATACAGCTTTTATATGGTTTCAGATAATTAATTTGCCGAAAAAATCTGTTTGTCAATAATTTATAATTTATGTAACAGAATATTTTCAGTAATAAAGTAAAACAGCAAAAATATTTGGAACGAAGTAAGAAAGTCAATTAAATGGCCTTTTCTCGAGAAAAACGTTACAAAATAGACGAAAGGAAATTGAATAGATTATATAATTACTATGCTCGTAAATACTGACGCACATACAATTTTGTTGAACAAAACTAAAATAAACATTCACTTTAACCTGAAATATAATAATCACGAACCAGATTAAAAGATAAAAGAGTTTTATGAACTGAAAATATCAAAAAAAACGAGGGGTGTTCATGTCATATAAATTCATATCGTTATGGTATTCGCTTTGTAGTTACGTAATAATGATGGAGATACGGCAAAATGATCAACAACATACACACGCTAAAATAATGCCTAATGCAGCAAGCTTCTAAGAGCTCCGATAAACTTTGGTCCTTATTTGTATACGATTCCTATACATGTGGGGGATAGCGCCATGGGCAATGGTAACCGCACCCAATCAGGTGGGTCTTTTGTCCGTTTACCTACACGTTTTTCGCTATAATAGTCTTAGTAGTAGAATTTACAAAATTCTTAGAAAAACGTTAACATTATGTATGTTTCTTACCTAAAACTTGTGGAATTATTATTGTTTGATGATATAAAGCTACAGAACTTTACAACCTTGCTGCGCGTGATCTGACCCACTCTTTACTGTACTTTTATCAATAAAGACAAACATAGCTAAGGATCTTGAATGTAATCGGATCGTTACCAAACGTAACGTTAATTACTATCGTTTTTTATTGCATGATAGATAAACATGCCTTACCTATACCACCCAATTGAGATAGAAACTCCCATTGCTATGAAATTAATTACAATATTATAGTCAATGATCACCGAAAATAGAAGAAACAACAACTAACATAGAAGAAAAATCTCTTGTCCTTTCTTCACATAACGTTGTTCTTTGCCGGTGTTGTGCGTGCGTGAGTGTTATAAAGAGCAAGCGCGAACATTTAGCCTCCGTTACATGATAATAACTCACCGACTCTATACCTATACTATATTGAGTATATACACGCTGAGTATATAGACAAGCTGATACGCTGCTTCGTCTGCGTGGGGAAAAATATAAAATTGCCTGTGGTAGATGAGCTATCTACAGGAAAAGTCCCTTGAAAATCATTCATTTCTGAGATAATTGGGATATAGGGACAGATGGAGACAGATGTTTCGTGAGCACTACGACTTGCCCATCTTCAGACGAGGTTCGAAAAGGTGGCCCGTTGGCTCGTCTGCCTAAAAAATAAATAAAAGTTCTTTTTTGGCCAGGAGGAATCGCCGGACTTCCACCTGTTTCGCAGGTGGGGTATGTGGGAGTCAAATCGCATTGAAACCTCCTACCGCTCACACACAGCGTTCGAACAAAGGCTCACGTACCGTCCGTCCCTCAGCACCTAGCTCTTGGTATGTGGTAGGCAGCGGCCCGGTAGTATTCTCTGGTATTCCACAGATCCACATGTTACGGTAACCACTTATGATCAGGTGGCCTGTTAGCTCTACACTGCAACAAAAAAGACTAAAAATGTAAAAGTAGTTTGGTATGTATAGAGCATAAAGTTACTAAAGACCTGTTATTAAATACAACAAACAGACAGACAATTATGTTTATTAGTATAGATATGTATGTATAATATACTGCGTGTAACGTGATATATCTACCTGTCCGATGTTTCCTACTGTTTCATATTCCCTGCGTGACAACACCGAGCTTTGTTTTTCAACTCTTTATATAAATCTTGCCGCATTTCAATGTTTCTACAAGTTCTTAGGAAATGCGGAATACTTAGGTCTTTATCAATTTATTTTCATTTAAGTTTTATGGACTGTGAGTAGAGGTTAATTAATTATGACTGTGGGCAACTTTCGATTTGAGATTCAAAGCCACAAAATGGCTGGTTCAAACACGTGACCTCAAAAGAAGGACGCTTCAATGAGTCTGCTATCATGACTACACGTTGCTAGATTATGAAAAGACAAACTAGTAAATTTTGAGTCAATATTGTAATCTGCGAGGAAATATTCTTCTGAGATGGTTACAATTTTCTTGCCATTCTTCGAAGTACTTTCCAGGCAAAACTTCTAATTTATATCTATTAAGTTTTAGGATAACAGATTTTTTGAGCTTCAAATACTTTTTATCATGGTATTTTTTAAATTTTAATATAGACTACGCTAATGGGTCACCTGATAGGGCGCGGTTACCGTCGCTCATGGATCTCTACAATGTCAGGGACACTGCAGAGCCGCTACCTTCACGGACTCTCTTCAAATATCATTTGAAGGAAGAAGGCATAGTATTTTCTCAGTAAACTGCTAACTTATTGATTTATACTCTACACAATGCAAGAGCAAAAAGAAAGTTAAATTTCAATACACAATAGGTTATGAAGTCCATGACTGAACTCGGCTAATTAAAGTTATTGTTCGTGTGGCAACATATTGTTTAATTTAAATATTGCATGCATTTTTATATCTTCACGAAAAATTCATTTATTGATAACAAATCTCGTGCTTTTTGCATTTATTCAATAGATTATTTTAATTTGTGTGTTTTTGACTGACCTTACAAGGTTTTATGACGAAGTGAATGATGCGATTTCTTGTGTGGTCCATTGGTTTCGTGTTAATAATCTCTTATTAAACGCAAAAAAAACCAAATGTATTAAGTTTAGTTTACCAAATGTAAAACAGGTACATAGTAATATAATTGTTGGTGGGGAGTCAATGGAGCTTGTCGAGTCAACTGTATTTCTCGGTATAACAATGGATTCCAAGCTGCAGTGGGGACCCCACATACATAAATTAGCGAGTAAGCTCAGCTCTGCGGCATACGCGGTAAAAAAAATTAGGCTGATTACTAATGTAGACACGGCTCGTTTAGTTTATTTTAGTTATTTTCACAGTGTCATGTCCTATGGCATTTTGCTATGGGGCAATGCAGCCGATATAGAAACGATCTTTATCTTGCAGAAAAGAGCTATACAAGCTATTTATAATATGCACTCAAGGGAATCCCTGAGGGAAAAATTTAAAGAAATTAAAGTTCTCACTCTACCATCCCAATACATTTTTGAAAATTGAATGTATGTTAGAAAGTATATTGAGGAATTTCCTAAAAAGTCTGACCTACATAGTAGAAACACCAGGAACAAACATAAACTGGATTTGCCGATGAGTCGATTGCATAAAATAAGAAATTCCTTCAGGTGTTTGTCTGTATGCATGTACAACAAAATCCCACAAGATGTTCAAAACCTACCTATACATAGGTTTAAGAAAACTATTAAAGAACGTCTGTGCAAGAAAGCCTACTATAAGGTCAATGACTACCTGGACGATTGCACAAAGTGGGAATGAGTTGCTCGCCAAGGTTATTTCATTATCATAATCGATTTTTTAATTTTGTATATTTAAGGTAAAATTGTATAATACTGTTAAATACTTAAAAAAAAAAAAAAATGCTCATATTACAAAAAAGACATGCCCGCTGAGTTTCTTGCCAGTTCTTCTCAGGACGGTGGCTACAATTATTATTTTTTGTGTCCGAACTGGTGGTAGCTTTTAAATTTTGACGTCAACAAGAATGAGTACGTCATCAATGTTGAAAATAAAGTATTTCATTTCATTTCATTTCATTTCATTTTATTTCATTTCATTTCATTTCATTTCATTTCATTTCATTTCATTTCATTTCATTTCATTTCATTTCATTTCATTTCATTTCATTTCATTTCATTTCATTTCATTTCATTTCATTTCATTTCATTTCATTTCATTTCATTTCATTTCATTTCATTTCATTTCATTTCATTTCATTTCATTTCATTTCATTTCATTTCATTTCATTTCATTTCATTTCATTTCATTTCATTTCATTTCATTTCATTTCATTTCATTTCATTTCATTTCATTTCATTTCATTTCATTTCATTTCATTTCATTTCATTTCATTTCAAGTTGACTGAATATTTTTCCATGTTTTTTAATTGTTATAGATCTTCTTTTTAAACTCTTTGTTTTAAATCGAGTTTGAGCGTAAGTTCTGGACAAAACAATTTTGGTGACTATTTTTTTATTCGAAAGCAGGTACTTCTGAGAAGGTTTCATGTTAATTTGATGAGGTTCTAAATAGTAGTTTTTTGTGAATCTTAAACTTAAAATTGTAATGTAATTAAAATTCACAGTAATACATTAATTTAATGTTATTGTAAGAACTATGTTTATTAAAACTACACTCAAAGATTTAATTATAAAATTCGTTTCAACTTGGATGAAATAAGTTAGTAAAGTTTCGCGTTATTTCATTCATTGTTATTTCAACAAGAAATGATAGAATTGTAAAGGAAGGACTTTTTGAGTGGGACGAACAAATTAACTTCGCAAATTGAAGTTCTATTAATAACATAGAACTCTGTTACACAAGACTCAGGTCTAATTCTATTTCAGCAATACAAATAATAGATACAAACTGAATGTACCAGTTTAATAAGTTGTCCTGGAAATTAATATCTCATAATCTGTATTTAACAACTTTATTTCTATTGAGTTGTTAAATTTAATAAGAGCCAAATTTTGTATTCATAAGATTAATTATGTAGTTTATTTCTGCTTTACATATAGAACATTTTATTCACATTCCGGGAACTGTGTCTATTATTTACTAGCAGCTTGCTCAGACTTTGTACGTGTGCTATGCCTCTCGTATATATAACCCCTTTTATGTAGTAGACAAACGAGCTAACGGGCCACCTGATCGTAAGCGGTTACCTACGACCTACCTTCAACAACTTTATTCAAGTCTCGTTTGAAGAAGGACAAGTTATAGAACTTGGGAAACACCGAAAAGGGGAGCTTATTCCATAGCCAGACGGTGAGACCTTGGATGGACTGTAGTTCCAAATAGTAGGGATGAACTCCACCTTGGCGCTGGGTAGTGCGATGATAATATAAACCTTCCTTGAATTGCTCTATCTATAGAAATCTCTGCCTCAACATAACGTAGTTTAAAAATATAAGCAAACACAAAATGTAGAAAACCGTCATGTTTTATTCCTTACTGTTGTTATTAGTTTAAATGAAGAGAAACTCTACACGAAATTCGCAAATACAAAGCTTTATAACATCTTAAAGAAGACTGTCGTCTGTTTGTTGAACAGTTCTTTGGATTCGTTTGAGATTTCGACTGCATCTCAAAATATTCCTTCTGTGTTCAACAACAGTTCAAATCGTTTGTACAAAGATTCTTTAAGATTCCTATGTTAATACTGAGCTCTTGCAGAATAACATTTGCATTGAATACGAACCACTACAAACAGGAATACAGACTTCACATTTCGAATACTTTTATCTGAAAATGATAAACTTCTTTTAAACGGTGTTTTAGTTTTTCTAACAAGGTTTTTTTTTATTGCCACGCAGGCAGATGAGCTGACGGCCCACCTGATCGTAAGCGGTTACCGTCGCTCATGGACATCTGCATTGCCAGAAGACATTGCGGGGCCGCTACCTACGGCCTACCATTAAGGACTCTCTTCAAGCCTCGTTTGAAGAAGACCAAGTCATAGCGCTCGGAAAACACCGAAGAGGTTTTGCAGTATCTCTAAAAGATATTTCCAGTAATTAAAAACGCCACTAGGTATCTTAAAAAAGTGAAGGTAAACATTTTAATGGTGAAATGGTAAAACATTGTGAGAAAAGGTGCATATATTAAAAAACTTCTAAACCTTCGATTACTTTTAAATTTCCCAAACAGAACTGAAGTTTCAGAAGATTCCTCATTCAAATGAGAGAACGTGTAAGAAGTATTCTTTGATATTGCAGATATACACGTACGAAGGCAACTAACAATCAAGTATCCCGTTGACTCGTCATGGCAAAAAAAAAAAAACGTTACACACAATATTCCAATACCAACAGTAATCTGTATTCAAAGCAACAGAGTTTTTAAACTCAAGACAACATCAACAACTAAATTTGTTAAATCTCGTCCTCGTGTAATGCTCCGTGTAGATAATGAAAGCAATTATTCGATCTTGTTGAGACGACGTATGTGCAGAAACAACCCTGAACCGGTGCCATAGTACACCATAAACATACAGAAATAAAACATCAAACAGGTTTTACGCATATTTAGAAGACTGCACCATGTAGGTATGCAGTCTTCGTTATATGTAAGCTGTTGATACTCCATTTATAAATAAATAGGTCATTGAAGTTTTAATAAAATAGTTAAATTGAATAAAAAAATATGTAAAACAGAGTACCTAACACCAGTTTTTGTCAGGACGACTAAAAATATTTTAACTAGTAGCGAAGAAGAATCTTTAATTTTAGAAATAAATTAAAACTTTAAAACAACAAAAAAATATCAACATCTCACCAACACGAAGTACAAAGTAGTCTCAAACGTTTGATGGTGCGTTTCCACATTGGCTCGCCAACTTTCAAGTTGGTCGACCATCACCGTTATTTGTTTTAAACGCGTGTGCGTGTGTGTGTGTTGGACCTTGGTTTGTTTTAAACGTGGCATTAGAAGCTTCGGGTGTCCAAAAAAGTCACATTAGTTGTCCAGTGCTAGTGTCAAAGGCACTCTTCATAACGGTGGTAAGCTTTACGTCTGTATAGTACATTATTGTGTGTTCTCGGTGTCTCTGAGCCGGTCGAGAGTCGAGACTATTACCGACAACGAAATAAGCCGATCACTCACGAACATCTTCACGCTCAGCACACAGGGGTGACGAATACATACACACACTACATCTAGATGAACTTTTATAATATTATGAAATATGGAAAAAAGTATTTAGTTTTAACACTTTAATTATGTTCCTCTCTTTAATTTTCACACTGTATAATTATAAACGTAATTACTAATGAAGTAAACAACCCATATTACAATCTATATAGTAAAAATTCTTTCTATTTCGGGTTTTGGAGGCGGAGATTGAAAAGGACACGATTAAGGTGACTAATTAATGACGTCAACGAATAATAATGAAATGAGATACAGAAATAGCATTTGCAGATAATTAAGTAGATGAAAATAGCATCAGGTATTCCTGTTCAATGGATTGTGATGTTATTTTGCTTTGTTTTGATGAACTGTATAACCTTCATAAAAAATATTTTTTGTTATTGTATGATGTTTTGATTTTCGTTACTACTTCAGAACATTTGCAATACTTTAAATTACTATTATGAACCTCGTTTATAACTATGCGTGGGTATATACTACCTATGGTTTGAACTGAAAATCAGTGAGGTAGTAACCTCAGCATGTGCTGAGTTTGAACCTCACGGTACACAGTACTGATTCACTGTCTTTATAGCAACAATTAGCCTGTGGTTGCTAAATTAGTAGGATCAGTAACCGGGGGTGTCACGACGGGAAAGTGTGTCGCAGTGCGTAACGCGTCGCGCCACCCCTAATAACCCCGTGCTGGGTTCTGGCCTCAGCCGGGATTCGGACGCTGAGTGTGAGCGGTTGGAGGTTTTAGTGAGGTTCAACTCCCACGGATCCCCACCCGCCCGGCGGGTGGGGATCCGTTCATTTCCTCCAACTAAAACAAAAAAAAAAAAAGGTCCAGTAACAACTTCGTTGTGCCTCGGCATTGCGGAGATCTATGGGCAAGGATAACCGCTCCCCACCAGACCTACCTGCTTGTTTGCTCGTTTCTATATTGTTACATTTAATAAAAAATATTAGTTATTTTTCCATACTATATGAAGTTATGTCAGTTCCAGTAATGCCTACATCTTCGAGTTCGTAAGCGCAGAGAGTTGTTTAATTTAGCAATAGATTGTTCATAGCGAGGGAGAGATGCTCATTATACGATGCAGTCTGTTTGCATTGCTGCTCCGTTGGTTACCTACCCTGCTGCCCGATCAGATGAAGGGTGCATAATGCTCATAACTATGGAAATTAGGTACACTTAGTTTCATTTTCTAAGCTAATATTGAGACAAGATTTAGATAGGATGCCCAGAAAGTCAGAAAAAAGTCTAGTGGTTTTGGGGCCCAAATTTATTTAAAGATAATAAATGGTGTAGGTGATATGAATTTCTACTTCTTTGAAACTTATCGTTGACAAATTAATGTGTGTAGAATCATTATTTGCCCTATCTTCACATTGCATAGGTTCATAAAATAGACTACCACTCGGTATTGCCCAAGCACTAGCATAATCCTTTTCCAAATGAGTGACAATTTAGTATAGTAGGCAATAAACAACGGCTCAGTTACTCTGGTACTGCAATAGTTCTTTAGTGATGATAATCACTTACCATCTGAGTCATTTGCTGCTTAAACTAATTTTAAGTACTAAACTAATTTTCAAACAGTTTGCCATCTTTCTATTTATTAAATTATTCGATCTTCAAAACTAAAATTTTAGGACAAAGCATACAGTATTATAGTATAGTTCACCGTGTGCCGAATCATTCATGATACTACCATTTATTGGTATTCATGTCGAGAATGCTTTAACATTCACGCGACGTTTGTCATCTTCACTAAACATACAAATGCTCTTGTATGTATTTTTTTATTATAATGTTTTTATTTACCCAAAAACTGCTGGTTTAGCTTCATAAATATTTTATTGTCTATGATTGTTTCATGGTGTTTTGTAGTGTACTTGGTCGCAGGTAAATGTATTAAGATCTATAATTTCACTTACACGTTAAGTAAAAACATTCTCACAGATCTATTATAATTATTGATGAGACGTATTCTTGATTTGTACCAGGATGAAAAAATCTGGCTTCTTGTAATAAGTTTTTGTTAGTATCAAATTTTATGCTAAATTATTATAACTGCCTGCACCCTGCTATTAACAAGACTAAATAAAAAAAACTTGAGAGGTGTCATGGGACACCTGAATAGAACGAAGTTCCTTTAGATTAAAAGATATCTTATATTTTTTTTTCCTAACGTAACGCGCGATAAGGAACGTGTTTTAAAAGATTTTGATCACAGCGCCATCTAGCGATAATCACCTAAAACAAAAAAGTGTCGTGGCAACTTTTCGTAACGTTTTATTCCGTCTAGCCCCCTTTCACAACACGCGATAAGGAACTTCGTTTCAAAAACATTTAACAACACAAATTATTATTGACAAGAGTTTGCGTGCAGCCATAAGGTAATTTTATTTTTTCGTTTCTTTTTATAATAGAATAATATATTAAACATAATATTATTATAACCTAATTTGTAGCATGATCTTTAGAAATATAGATACGTCAAGCATTTCCTAAGGTCAGTGTTATTGTAAAAAACTTTAAATGCTAAGTAAATATTATTAAACTTTGGTTTAATTTCGTAGAATCGGCTCAACAAAAACAACTCAAAGTTTTGATGGGTGATTGTTATTCTATGTAATTTGGTGAATTCCTACAAAATTTGCAAGAAATAAATTGTATGTTTATATGACATAAGATATTTTCAATACTTTTCTATAAACATTGTCAATCATATTCTAGTATTTTCGGGTATTTGCCCACCTCTCACTCCCACCACTGTAACTCTTGTGTAGCCAGGATCCACAGCGGCGACCATCGTACTGACTCTGAGCAGTGAAGCCCAGGAACCCGAGGGAAACCTAACTTGTCTTGGACCCCGCAACAAATTTAATCAGAACATGATAGAAGGAGTAGGAAAACATAAGATTCGACTTCCCTTCTCATATTCTAGTATGTCCAGGCCATACTACTTACCTACAAAAAAATATTAAATTTTTCAAAAATTACAACACATCGCAACCACCAAACTGTAATTTCACGCGTCCACCCCCGAATCACCCCTAAACCGTATTTACACTTCCTCATCAAGTTATTTAGTGAACTACATAAAATTCCGTGGATTAATGTCGGAATACTTCCCCTCGCTAATGGCTCCGGTCACTCTCAAAAATTTCCCATTAAAATTCCCCTCAGTGTTGCCATTCTCCAGCCTTAAGCCAGGTATCACTGTGCATTCCCTTTAGCCCTTGATTCCCTACAGCAATAACATGACGTCATGGTATGAAAAGATACCTTTTGAAATAAATGAGATTACTTTAGTTGAAAAGTACAATTATACAAAAAAACAAAAACGACTATCTAATATATATTTTAAAGGCGAAAGTTTGTATGTATGGATGGATGTATGGATGTATGTTTGTTACTCTTTCACGTAAAAACTACTGAATGGATTTGAATGGAACTTTACCTCAATATAGCTTATACATCAGAATAACACATAGGCTACAATTTTTGAACCCCTTTGTAACGCAGACGAAGTTGCGCGGGTGACCTAGTATTTCATAAATAAAGCGTAAAGTACTAATATTTTTTTTGTTTATTTATAGAATATCAACTGCATTATGAGCATCATGATTTCTAAAGGATTTATATTGTTTGAATAAATTATTTCCTGTTTAAATATTATCATCGTAAAAATCATATTACATGCTGTTGGCAACTTAAAAACTGACTACAAAATGTTATACCAAGAAAACAAAATATATCATTATCTAAAAGATCATCGTTACTTTCTACGGTTCACAAAATCTTCAATACATACTTTTTTTATAAGAGCAAAATGTAGAGCACGACAAAGAGATCCTTTGGCGCGGAAATAGTCGTCTCGACGGCGTTATCGCGCGCTCTACCAACACTCTACCAATGCTCTACACTACTATAGACTCTACCCGCTTTGTACCGAAGCCTGATTGATGGGATTACGTTTTTATGCCTCGTCCTCTGAGGACATCTCTGAGGACATCACGTCACCATACTGATTTTGATTCCATTACGTATAAAGTGTATAAGTTTAGGTATGAAATGGTGACATAGCTTTATATATTGTGTTAATTCAACACAATTAATTGCAACCAATTACATAATTCGATGTAAAATTAGGACAAATAAAATAGTCCATAATATGTAAAAATTATATTTACATATGTAAAAATTATATTTACTAATTAGTACTAACCTATAATTGCTTTGTAGGACTATTTTATTTGTCCTAATTTTACATCGAATTATGTAAAATTCCTATTATTAGATAAGTACTTTTATATTATTTAAATACTTATTATTTATCGCTCATTGAAAATTAACTAACTGTCGCACACAAATTTTTGGTGTAATCATGATATTGGATCGGCAGATGCAAGACTGTAAAAAAACAATTTAAAAAGCTTGTGTCCTGAACCGAATCAATCGACATCACTGTAAGATTAGTGTAATCTGGATTAAAATACGAACGGTCCTTAGTCTCTCTAATTGATACTAAATCTAGACGCTCAGTTTGACCTGTCTTATATTTAGTTTTATCTAAAAACAGTGAGAAATACAAGGGATTCGAAATATATCAAATTTATTTTAGTTTTATCTAGAAAAAGAACGACAACAATTTCCAATATAGAATATAATATCTAGTAATGTTTGGGTTTGTTGTTAGAAAACTCAATATTGAGTATAGCTCGCCTTTTGTGCACAATTATTGTTCTAAATTGTTGTTTCTCTGTAAATAAGTAAAAAAAAATTAGGCTTACTAATATTCTTTTTTAGTACTACACCACATATTAGAAATAGTATTGTCAATAATATTGTAAACAACGCAGGCAGCCATAGCCATTTCCATTCATTTCCTGTTTCTTTACACGTCTCCTGAAGGGCCGGGATCCCTTCGATCGTCACAATAAACACGATTCTCGAACAATTGTACATTCATCAATCAATGTTCAGAACTCATGTTTTGCATTTAGCGGGGCGAGTGCACATTGTGACGTCATGTCACTGCTCTGACAAACGACACCTCATTTATCTTTCAGCTGTCGACTGAGCCAATCAACGCACGTGTGTCGATACCCTTACAACAGCCACACACTAACAACAACCTTATTCTCTTGAACGTAAAGTTTAAAATCCCAGTTTAGGGGATCTGTCTAGGAGCAACCACAAACATTTGAGCCACGTTTTGCGGTACTGTTGTAGAAGTTGGGTTGTAGGGTTGGGCGTTGGAATGTTGGTCGAACATTTGTGACGAATTGATGGTCAAGCATTTGGTAATCGCAGCAATCAATCAAGTATAAGAAACGGTTATGTGTCAGATTAGTTGGAATCATGACTGGCTGTATTATCGCGTGTGTCAATTACATTAGTCGCCATTAATATTAGGAGCATAAAGAAATGTTCTGTAGATGTGAAGTATTGAGAAGAATTAGTTTTAGATGCTTTTGAGGTAATATTAAATTTTTAAATGTTTATTAAGGTTTATATATTTTTCATTGCCATTCGTAAGTGGTTACCGTCGCTCAGAGGCCCATTCTCCAAAATCACTGCAGTTATTTCTGACCTACTTTTAAGGACTCTCCTATAGTCTAGCTTGAAAAAGGACAAGTCATATTACTTCGATGATAAACGGGCTTCATTTCACTTTCGATAGCAAAAAAAGACTTACCTTTATTTGTCACACATACGATACAATCAGCTAGATATCTAATATATTCTAATCTAATATCTTCTTCTTATATATAAAAATGAATTGCTGTTCGTTAGTCTCGCTAAAACTCGAGAACGACTGAACCGATTTGGCTTATTTTAATCTTGAAATATTCGTAGAAGTCCAGGGAAGGTTTAAACGGTGAGAAAATTTCCTTAAGTGACGCAGACGACGTTGTGTGGGTCAGCTAGTTATATTATAAAGGCGAAAGTTTGTAAGTATGGATGTATGGATATTTGTTACTCTTCCACGTAAAAACTACTGAATGGATTGAATGAAACTTTACCACAATATAGCTTATACATCAGAATAACACATAGGCTACAATTTTTGAGGTTTCTAATGTGAGGTCGTAAAAAAACACATTTTTTGCGGTATAATAGTACTATATTATAGACGTCGCGGACTAGACGGGCTAAACGGGACGAACCTGAAGTCCACGCGAACGAAGTCGTGGGCAAAAGCTAGTAACCTATAAAAATAGTATTAAGATCTCGCATCTAAAAATAAGTAAGTCGTCAAAGTGCCTACCGCTACAATATTTCTACGTTATCCGCAATGAATAAATATTGTAGTGCTAGTTGTCGCCGTCGAGGCAATACATAAATATGTAGCCGAGTGTGTAGTCACGTGACTAGAATACTCACACGTCACATGTGGAATAATAGGAGATAGTGTGAATACGAGTCACATACTCAGCTGTTTATAATATTGCTACAGTTTGGAAAATAAGGTGACTAAAAAAGTCGAATTGATTATGTTAGCTTTTTTCAAGTCGGTTAAAAACTGATGTAGATGACTGTTTGGAATGATATTGTATCTTTCGATCAGCCATACGATGTTACTAATGTCACACATCATAAATTATTTTTTATTGATGGCTCCCATATAGGCAATCCGTTTAATTCGTTTATTTAAGTATTTTGTCAATCCCAAATATCCCCGGATTGTAAGATTTTATTCCCGAAATGTACGGAACTGAAAATTCCCGGGATTGGATTCCTTACTCCCATAAAACCAGCTTCTAGATTTAAATATTTTCACACAAACTTTAATTCCTTTTTTCAAACCATTAAGTACAACTCTTTTTTAAAATTAGTAGATGTTCTACTCAAAATCATTTTTGTACCTAAGTAACAAAATCCCTAGAAACTATAATATCATATCACCTAATTTTTCATAAACAAAGTAAACCAAAAGAAAGTTCACCTAAATTATAGTACAAAGCGGCCGAGCGAAGTGTAAAAGTGTTTGTAAAATGCACTAACGCAGTCGACGGGTTAATTTCTCTTGCAAATTGCCAAAGAGAACATCGTATTATGGAAATTTTGTATTTTTTTCGTGTGCGAAGCCTTTGTTTTACACGTTCTTTGTCGAGATAACCTTTTATGTTATTCTGCACGAGTTATACTGTAATATGAATAATATTTAATGCTTTGAATAAGCTCTTTGATTTTTTGGCGCGGAGAATCGAATTAGTGTAAAAGGCGGTTAAATGAAGTATTATCTTGTGCACTTAATTAGAGTTAGACGTTTAGTCACATACACTTATAATTAACGCTTCTATATTATATTTTGCGGACATTGCAGATGTCCATGAGCAACAGTAACCACTTACGATCAGGTAGCTTGTTGGCTCGTCAACATATCAATAAAACATACATTTACAACCATAGACTGAAAATTAAACTCGATATTACCATAACACAATATATATTATGTCGAAATGACTTCACACATTTAATCATTCGTGGTCTTAAAAATAATATCTGAGTATCACATAGAGTCATAATTTTGTAAAATTTTAATATACCACATCCACGGCTTCGTTAGTTCCATGTTTATCGAGTAAGTACTTGGGAAGTACGTACATTACTGAATACATCTCATCGTCATTGACGACGCTCTAATACTCATCTATAAACGACTATTTATTACCTTTATAAACACTAAAACTTTTCACTACCGTCCTATTTTTAAATTAGATTTTAAGGTATGTTCATATGGTAACGATACATTCAAAATATTTTTTATTTAGTCCTATTTCTATTCCCCTTATTTTTTATGGTAATGTTGCTGAATATGAATTCGTCTAAACAAGTTTAGACAGTCAAAGCGAGCGCGCTTCAGAAATGGTTTGGAGAAAGTCCGTGTAAATCGTAACTAAGGTAATAAAACCATAGTCTGTCAGCTTGTCTACCTATATTAAAATTTGTGTTTATACCTACTCAAACATTTAACGGCGTATTACAAATGTTTCTATTAATTATTTGATACTACACTTTATGAATTTAAATTCGAAACAATATTATGCTTATAATATTTACAAAATCAATTACAATTTACCTCAACGACAAATCGTATCGTATAGCTATGACGGAACTTGCAAAGAGGCAGCCATTAGCACCGCGCGCATTTATTGTACAAAACATAACAAAGTAATAAACAATATGGACTCGTTTTATTGCAGGCTGCCTCCTCCGACGAGCACCGAGAGAACTCGCTGAATGTAATATACCTCTACATATTCATGACAACTTTTTTTTTTTTTTTTTTTATTTTTTTTTTATTTAGTATACGTAATTTTATATCGCACACTATTATAATTACAATCTAGTCTAAATCAGACTAATAAGCAATTTTGTTTTAACCTAAATTACTATATGATTTTATGCTAAGAATGTGTCCATTGGCACTTTTCTTATTGTCTCTATTATTAAGGTGTAGACACAATGTTCATGTGGTCTTTATTATTACACTTCACTGATTTTATACACTAATTGTATTATTAAGTACACTACACTAATTCGAACGGTTTCGTTCTTTTGAGTCTTCTTTTAATGTCTGTGATGTCAAGAAGCTGTATTGCTTCTACGTTGACATGATGGTGAAGCCTCCGTTCATGGGCTTCTGCGCAATTCCTTATGATGCTAGTAACAACCTCCATTTGTAGGTCCCGGTGGAGGTCACTGTTTCGGGTGTACCAGGGAGCCCCTACTGCTTCTCTCAGTACTTTGTTTTGGAATCTTTGCAGAATAGCAATATTACTCTGTTTGGTGCAACCCCATAGTGTCGCGCCATAAGTCCAAATAGGCATCAGGACTTGTTTGTAAACTAGTATTTTGTTGTGAATTGACAGTTTAGATTGTCTTCCGAGTAGCCAACGCAGTTTTTGGTATCGGAGTTCTAGTTCCTCTCTTTTTTTCTTAACATGGGCTTTCCAGCGCAATTTCGTGTCCAGCGTCATGCCAAGATATTTCGCCGTATTCGCATATGGTATAATTTTACCATTAAGGAATACGTCATGCTGTTCGTGCTGTTTATTAGTAAAATTTATATGAATCGATTTGGATTCATTTAATTTGATGTTCCATTTTTTTGTCCAGTTGTATATTTGATCAACTGCACTTTGCAATTTTGTAATAGCCTGCGTGTGCGTATTATCTACTGCCATTATTGCTGTATCGTCAGCAAATGTAGCAATAGTACAGTTTTTTAGATTTGGAATATCAGCAGTGTATATGATGGTACAGGACCGGACCTAATACACTCCCCTGAGGTACTCCAGCTTTTATTACTTTTAATTCTGAGTATGCATCTTCCTGCCTTATTCTAAACATTCTGTTTGAGATGTATGATTGAAGTATGTCTGCATACCTTTTTGGTAATGTTTTTCTGAGTTTGAACACGAGGCCTGCATGCCATACTTTGTCAAACGCTTGCGCCACATCAAGAAAAATAGTAGAACATACTTTTTTTTCTTCTAGGGTATTCTCGATGATGCTTGTAATGCGATGTATTTGATCTATCGTTGAGTGTTTTTCTCGGAAACCAAACTGATGATTAGGTACTAATTCAGCCCTCTCTATGATAGGTTTTAACCTTTTTAGTAGTAGTTTCTCGAAAAGTTTGGACATAACGGGCAAGAGAGAGATAGGTCTATATGATGATGCTTCATGAGGCGGTTTTCCCGGCTTAGCAATCATGATTACCTCTGCAACTTTCCATAGGTCTGGTACGCAATGTAATCGAAACGCTGCATTGATTAATGTTGTCAATTTCACAATACCTTTTCTAGGAAATTTGTGTAGAATTTCACCTGTTATCAGATCATAACCCGGTGCTTTTTTCGGGCGTATACTGATTTTTATTTCCTTTTCAACCTCTTTAGGTGTAACAAGCATGATATCGTCACATAAATGGTGAGAATTCGTTTGAGGGAGAGTCCGTTCACCTGTTCCATTTTCATCAGGTTGGAAAATAGATTCAAGGTATTCTGCAAACCGCTTCGCTTTTTGTTCATTATTAATTGCCCATTTATTATTGCTGCTTTCTCTGATCGGAGGAATTGTAAAGTTGTTTTTATTTATACTTTTTGTAGCTTTCCATAAAGCGTAGTCTGTACAACGGTTACCTGTTAATTTTTCAAGATAATTTTCAGTGAGTTCGTCGTTATAGTGTTGTATTTTTCTGTTAATTTTTTTTGCCAAATTGTTGAGAATTCTTTTATCTTCTGGACATCTAGTATAATGCCACACTTTGCGTTGTTTCCTTTTTTGCTCAATTAATATCTTGATTTCTCTAGGATAGACATTTCCTCTAGTTCCTTTATTGGCTACAGGTGTGTGTTTCCAGAGTGATTGTTGTATAAGTTTTATAAAATTTTCCAATTCGCTATTTAATTGCTCAGTTGTCTTGAGTGGAGTTCTCAAGTTTATATTGCGGTCTAAGTCTGTTCTAAAGCCTTCCCAATCAGTTTGCTTGTTAACCAAAGCAGGAGGTTTTTCTTTAAGTATAATTTTGTCATTAACTTCTAAAAATATTGCAGAGTGGTCAGAGTTCATATCATAACTCTGGTACGTTTTTAGATAATTTGTAGATATATTCTTGACAATAAAAAAATCTATAAGGTCAGGTATTTTATTTGGATCGGTTGGCCAATATGTTGGAGTTCCCGTTGATGTAGTATCACATTTCATTTCTTTAATAGCACTCATAAGTTCTTTGCCCTTAGTTGTTGATAGCCTTGAGCCCCAATATGTGTGCTTAGCGTTGAAGTCCCCTCCAAGTATAAATCGATTACCAAGGCATCGTAAGAAATTCATATACTGATCTTTTTTTATGTTATATCTGGGTGGACTGTAAATAGACGAAACCACCACCACTTGTCTTTTTGTTCTCAGACTGATCGCCACAGCTTGTATCTCTTTTTCTTCGTAAGTATAGTACTCATGGTGATCTATTTGTTCCTTGATGATGACAGCACTTCCTCCTCTTGATGTATTATCCGGATGTAGTGCGTGATAAATTTTGTAGCCCTTAAATTTAATGTGACATTGTTTAGTAAAATGTGTTTCAGATATAAGACACACATCCACTTTTTCCATGTCTAGGATAACTTGCAGTTCATTTTTATGCTTTAGTAATCCATTTGAATTCCATACCATTATTTTAATTATGTTATTCATTTTTGTGGCTTGGCAATAGTAGACATTTTGGTGCTACTTTCGATTTTTTGGAGACGTTCGTCAAACGATAGCATAAGTTTTAAGATATCGTTTAACTTCTTATCAGTACTATCGACATTTTTGATAATATTTGAATTATTTCTGCTCGTTACCTGGGCATAAGATAATGTATTTTTTGTGGTTTTGGTGTAACTAGCTTTATTTGAACTAGATTTAATTGCACTTTTTTTATTATGAGTTTCTGATTCTTGATTCGTCGATCTCGCTGGTTCTCCTGGCTTAGCACTTCTTGTTCTACTTTTGTTGCGTAGCATTTGTATTTCTTTGGCAACGAGACACCCTCGATAGTTTGCAGGGTGGTTATCGCCACAGTGGACACATTTAGGTTTTTCTTCTTTAGATTTTTTGCAATCAGTCGTTAGGTGTTTCCCAGTGCATTTTACACACCTAAGTTCTGTTAACTTTTGTGTATGTCCATATGCTTGACATCTCTTGCACTGGGGAACTAACCTATTAGTTTTAATTGCCTGTATTTCAACTTTACAGCCCAAAATTGTATTTATTTTGTAAATTTTATTTACATCTTCATCATTAGAAAATGTGAGCATAAACATATTTAAAGGTTCTTTTCTTCTCCAGCTTAGCTTATTGATTGCTTCAGTTATTTTTAGCCCTTTATTTTGTAGATCTTCAACAATTCTTTCTGGTTTACACGAAAAGTGTAGTTTTTTTGCCATGACTCTAATGGGTCTGTGCTGTTTGTTTTCATATGAGTGCCAGGAACACTGCTTATTATTCAATAACTCCGTTATTGATCTATACGAGTCCTCAGTGCTTGTATTTATCTTCAAAGAGTTACCGCTGAGCATTTTGGTTGTAAATGTATCAGCCGACTGGGTAGCTGTTAACAGGTCGTATAATTTTTGATATTCCATTACTTCGTCCACTATTATTGGTGGTGGTAATGGAGATTTTTTTATTTTTTCCTTCTTTTTTTCTTGAGTAGAGTGCTCAGTATGTCGCTCTGATTTTACATCTTGGGAGGGTGAAGTGTTCAGTTTTCTTTTCTTCCGAGACTTCGTCCGGATCCACTCTGTTTCTTTTGCGAGTTCTTCCTCGTCAGTGTGGTAATCCATTGAATTTGATTCTGTAGCAGTTGGTGCAGGTTGGCTCTTTGCCAAGCATTGCAACTGTTCTTGCAGAATCTCTATTTGGCATTTTAGATCGCCTACTAGAGTTTCTAGTTTTTTTCTCTCTTCTCTTTCAGCTCTGTAGTAGCTGTATAGTTCGTGCTCGAGATCGGTTTTTAACTTGATCTGCTGATCCTTCCCGGGTGAGCCTGACGCCATTATTAGAGCTATACGTGTGTATTCGCCTTAACAATGTTAGTCACGTTCGGAACGTCATTATCTAGGTCGCCACATTATAGTTCATTAAACTTAATGTATAGCACTACACAACTTGTGCAATGCGATATAATGATGCGCATGCACTTTTTCGCGTAAGTCTCAGTGACAAGCGTTCGCAAAGGAGGTCGAACGGTCACTGTGACAACTGATAATATATTTTATTTAATGATTCTTCGATTGTAATGATCATTTGGTATTTGTTTATTAAGTTTAAAGATTGAAAATATTCCTTTAATCAAAATTTACAGTGTAATATGTAATTACCCATTTTATTAGATTTCTAACCAGGTCAAGCTTTTGCCTAGCGCAGCACCCCTCGGGTCCGGTGTTGTTGGACCCGGTACTCTTAGGATGTCTCATCATCGGATGTCGAGCGTGATTGGCGGGAGGTTTTTTAGGTCAAGCTTTTAAACTTTACTTAGATTCTCACCCAGCCTTCTCAAAAGTATGCGTAGAAGTAAACTATACCTAGATGCTAGAGCGTAAAAATAGTACAAAAAAACCACCAAAATGAAAAAAAAAATCGTCTTTTGATCTCATTTGTCTACCGGTGAATATTCGTTTTTCGTTGCCAAAATATAGTGTTGCATTATTATTTGAAAGGGATGTGTTCTTAATAAAATGCAATAGACCTAATTTTGCAATGCACTAGTGAACATTTTTGCCGTTTTATTATTAAGATTTTCGGAAAAAAGAATATCATTTGGGACTAGATTAATCTAAATATACCTAGTTGATAAAATATCACCTACAAACTCCCCCATCAGTTGTCTATTTTTAGAACAAATTGCCCCCGATTACAAAATCAGCAACACCTAAAAATAACAGTCAAGTTATCTGTATATTGATCATCAATACTTTCCGATACGTCCAAGTTCCGAGTGTATTTCGGTGGGTGGAATGTAGGAGGTAAATCTTCTTATAACAAGTAGCATTTTTAATCTATAACAGCAACTTATATTATTAAGAAAACAAGATTAATGTTATTTAGCTTTCCAGACATAGCCTTCTTTCCTTGGTATTCCCCGATTTTCGTTCTATACATTGAGTTATAGACAAGTCCTATAATAATAGGGTAGGTGAAATGACCTCCTCAATGACCTGGCATCGCAGAGGTCTAAAATAATTTTAACCGCTTGTGGCTGTATGTTTGTTTATCTACTCGGAAGTACCTATAGGTTAAGGCCATCAAGGCACTCACTGAGCAAACAAAACTGTACTTCGGATTCTAGTATGGAACATTTGTGATTAAATGTTCCGGCGAAAACATCATTAATGAACCCACCGTTGACTTAAAGCCTAATCTTGCTACATCGGCTGAAGCATTTTTAACATATTTTTTTTTAAATTCTGCCTAATATAGAATTTTATCATGAATATTCCAAAAAGCGTTTAAAACTAGAGTCACGTATACATACAAATGTAACTTTGACCATTTTGTAAAGCAAATACTATAACTAAGCTTTTTAAAATTCGTTTAGTTCAATCAACTAGCCAACGTTTTACTGAACTTCAGTCGTTCGAAAGAATTGTAAAGGAATTCCCTCAGAATCTTTGACGAGATTAAGGTCGTGATGGTTCGCTCATTAAAGCTGTCCGTCTCAATTTAAACGTTTTAAATAAAAACGCATTTAGTTTTCCACTCGAAGAGACAATAATTGACCTTTTGATTGAGGCCCGTTAATTATTGAACAGTGGGGCAGGAAGGGGGGAGGGGGGTGTTACCGTACATAATTACGTAGGTCGTCGTCGCTACAAAAAATATATTTTCTTTGCAATGGAAATGTTCTTGGTACAGATTGTTCTAGACATTTTCGTGAGTTTATTTTTCGTGAAAGTTGAGTAGGTTTTCTTGAGTTGTTTTATTACAACGTAATTATGTAGTAGTTGTTTTAAATGTTCTTTTCTTATTTTATTTTCTTACGTTTCTGTATATTTCGGTACAATATTTTTCTTCATTATTGTCAGACCTGGAAAACTTTCACAATGAACATGAACATCTTACCCAGATAAATTGTATTAATATTCATTCGTAACTGAATATATTTCAGTGTTATTGTAATTTTCACTATGAGCAAGCAACCTCCTTCATAAAAAGTGACTGTGGAACGAAGTAATCGAGCCGCTACTTAATGCAACTTCAAATTCAAAAATATTTATAGTGTGAAGAAAAAAAAAACAATAAATCTCTTATATATAAAAATGAATTGTTGTTCGTTAGCCTCGCTAAAACTCGAGAACGACTGAACCGATTTGGCTTAATTTAATCTTGAAATATTCGTAGAAGTTCAGGGAAGGTTTAAACGGTGAGAAAATTTCCTTATGTGACGTAGACCTTATGTCATACTGTAGATGTTCCTAAAATAAATAAATAAATAAATAAATAGACGAAGTTGTGTGGGTCAGCTAGTATGAAAATAAAAATGTAATTTTATTCAATTCTGGTGAAATATATCTTTGATTGGTCTATACTGCTCAGAGATATCACGGTGGTTACTGTGAATGTGGTAAGGTGTGCACCACATTCAATACTCGAATATAATGTAATTAGGAATATCAAACAGTGAAAAGAACATAATGTAAAATGTGAAAAGAATCTCAAACTTTACATAAGTACTAAGTAGATACAAAATCTTATTCTCCGAAAACATTTTATCCTAAAACAACATTTTTATTTTACTTTCATTCTATTCCAACAGCTTCGGAGAAAACTAAAAAGTCTAGAAATGAAAAACTAAATTTGGAAATTGCGTTCCTCTGTAGGTTCGGTTCGGTTATGAAAACTGACAGGAAATTGGTATGGGCGTGGTGTCAGATATTGGCAGGCGGGTCCGGGCAGCATCCAATAATGCGCAGGATGTCGTCTGAGCGAGGCTAACTGTTCACCGTCGGCACAACGTGTACACCTGCCTTTACCCGCATTACATTACGACAATGTTTACATTACCTGCAATCTTGTGGCGTGCAATTTTGTTCGGGATATGAAAGTGTAATGGAAAATCTTGGAGCCATAACACAGAGCTGTATACTAACAATATTTAAAGCTTATATCTACACCTGCATTTAAAAGGTACCGTTCACATTGGCACAATGGTACTTTGAATTCTATGTACCCACTGTATTCTTCTTCTTTTGTTTATGGCTCCCGTCCAATAACGATTCGCCAGTGTCAAGTAAGGCGCGTACACGGTATAGCTGACATTGCCAAAAAATTGTTCGGTATGCAAATGCCTGATCCTCAACAAGTACACTGTATTCTTGAATGTTTAGCTTGAATATGACGTTTCTGCAATGTTTAGCGGTACGTGATATAATGAAAACTGGTAAGTCAACTGTCAAACGGTGTTTCACATAATTTGAATGGCAGCTAATGCATATAACCCCCCGTTTACATATTGGTCGACCGTCAACGGCATTTGTTTTTTACGTGTGTTGGACGTTGGTGAGTCAATATGTAAATGCAGCATAAGAATCCCGCACTCGTTTCGAATTTCGTGTCAGTGAGTGGTTCTCAAGTGTGCGCTAGAGCGCTTTTGTGTGAAGTTTTCTTTTTCTAATTCTGTGCATCGTTGTTCCCTACATTACGTAAGAGTAGGGTGCGTTCCCCAATTAATTGGGTTTCAGTTGGTTCGTATTTTTGCCGGAATTCTTCGGTTAATTTCGTCTCCGGCATGCGAATTAAAAATGAGGCATCTTCGAGGGACAGAGTGAAGGGTCCGTTCAATTATCTCGGTTTGCAGAGGAGTGTCACTTGCTTGATTTGTTTTTTTAAATGGATCGATTTGGCTTGTTACGACAAATTGGAAAGCATAATTGCTTTGTGGTGCGAATTAGAGGATTGAGTAATGGGATTGTCGACCCATGTTGAGGAGCTTTTGAAGATGCTTTAATAACGTAATTCGATTCATGAAAATTATTCAATCTGCATTAAAATCTTGGTTTGGTATTCAGCATGCAATCGGTATAGTGGAAGAGTTGCCTTTGGATGCATAAATCAATCTGTATATACTTATAACTTTAAACTACTTTAAAGTTGTATATGTACTGTGTACGCAAAATAATTTTCTTCCTTTCTTTTATTTATTTTAAATTATAATAAAAATATTTTTTATTTGTAGTTTATGCAGAGAGTAATAATACAAAGAAAACAGGAGGAAAAACATATCAAATAGGTTTCTTAAAACAACGACTTCTTTGACGATTCTTGAACATATCACACATTAAACACAGTTACATTGAAATACATTTTAAAAATATTTCCCAGAAATGCAAAATAACAACATCATTGTGTTTTCTCTGCCTTTTCTACAACACATGAGTAATACAAGCACATTCTACCGGCGATTCGAGAATAAGCGACGCCATTTATATTTCTAAACAAATCGATAGTATCGCGATTCAAAACGGCAACGATTTCAGCGAAGGCATCGCTACAATCGATCACAGCGGTCGCCGATATTCCTATTCGAATCACGACGAACTACCGGAATAAATAGGGTCATTTCTCTGGCGATGTGTGTACCGTACATACCATGAGTGTTCACTTGAATGTTTCCCGAGTGCTATGACTTGTCCTTCTTCAAACGAGGCTTGAAGAAAGTTCTAAAGGTATATCATAGGTAGTGGCTCCGGAAAATGCATAGGTAACGGTAACCGCTTACGATCAGGTGACCCGTTAGCTCGTCTGCCTACAAAAATATGAAAAAAAATGCATTGGTGATTCTTCTTTTTCATTTGCCTACTTCTCACTCTCGTCTCTCTCTTTAATAACTCTGAGCAGTGAAGACCAAGAATCTTAGGACAGCTAACTCGTCTGGGGCCCGAAAATGATAGAAGGAGTAGTATTATATTTATTTAAAAGATATTTAAGAATATACCTATACAGTAGGTAGGTAATGACTTCGTTTTACCATGCCATGAAGTTTTGTACTCTAGGCCACGCCGGACCATTCCGGACCATGATGGCCCATCTCAGGCCACGTCGCGTGTCGCATCCTGTCACGTTTCCGCAACATTCCTGTTCGTTTGTAATGGCTCCAACGTCCGAGGTTTTGTTTTGTTTTTAAGTGAAACGACAATTTCGGCTCGTGATTGACGTTCCTACTTTTATTGCTGCGGGTTTCAATTCCGTGTATTCATTGCCACGTTTTATGTACGACGGCTTCGGGATGCGTCGGAATTTTAAGAATCGATTTGTATTGAAGTATGGAAAAATGTGTAGTATTTTTTAATGTCATTTGTGTCTTCAATTCAATTATATTTTGACGTGACAACGTCTTATAAATTGGTTTGCCGGGTGACACTTCAAGAAACTGTGTTACGCTCCGCTCACGTTATGCGCTCACAATGAGAGCGAGTGAGAGGCACGCGAGCCTTTCACTTTTTATGTCTGTCACTCTCGCTCTTAGGCGGGCTAACCATGCCCGAGTCGTTGTCACGTAAATCTTTTGCCCGTATACCGACTTTACAGGCAACCAATTTTTTATCTTACTTGTAGTAGGGTGCTATTTAAATTATGTCAAAATTTATTATGCCATGTTAAAAGGTCTACGCCGTAGACTCTACGGCATTGCTACTTTTCTACGTGTGCTACGTTTTTACGTAGTTGCAGCTACACCATTACACAATAAAATAATTATACTTCTCAGAAGTATCTTGCGTATGTGTCTAATTTTTGATACTAGAACTCAGTCAACAAAGCTGACTTTGAATATAATTTTCAAATAGAAAGTCTCTAGAACGTTTGAGACTTGTTCTCATTTGATTCGTTATAATATTTTGTGTCGACGAGTGGTGTATAAATGTGAGTTTCTCAAACAAGATTCGGATGAAGATTGACTTCTGTTCAGTAATTATCTAATGACGTCATCACGCTAACAGGCTGCGCCAATTAAAAACTTACCAGTTCCTTATTAACGTTTCATTTCATATAAAAGTTCTTCGATTCTGTTTGATGTAAAAGTTTATCTACTAAGTGCCGGAAGTCCTACTTTCTTATTCTCCAATTGCTGTTAGGCACAATATTCATAAATTAACAAATATCACCCACGGCCACGTGACCTTGCCCACAAACCGGTAGACTCGCGTAGGCAAACCTAACACAAGATGGACCGACGACCTGGTCAGGATCGCAGAAAGTCATTGGATGCAGAAAGCGTAGGACCGGTCGCTGTGGCGAGGTTTGGGGGAGACCTGTGCCCCACAATAGACGTCTATAGGCTGATGATGATACTAACTAATTATTATAACTTAAATAAAATATTTTGATCACAACGCCATCTAGTATTAATCATAAAAAAAAAATAAGGAATTGTTTTAAAAGATTTAAATTACAGCGCCATCTAGCGATAATCATCTAAAACAAAAAAAGTGTCGTGAAAACTTTTTCATAAGAATTTCCGTCTAGTCCCCTTTCGATACCGCGCGATAAGGAACTTCGTTCCAATAAACAGTTAACTGCGTATCAGAGAAGCTGGTTAGACGTGATTGATTACAATCATTAAAATATACAAACTTTTGTAATCATAAAACTAGCATACATATGGAAATAAGGTATTTACTAAATACTAAAAGACTAGTACTTACACAAATACATGAATATCTGTGTTGAATATTTGTAAACACGGATCCAATCAAACGAGAAATATATTATAATCTAAAAGCTTAATGAATACCGAATTGATTTCCTCTACAGACGATTTATTTAGTCGGAATGTGATTTCAAATTATATTCAAATTCAACTCGGAAATGTATTTTTAAATGTGAAAAGGTTTATAATTTATTTGAAACGTTTCTCTGGAGATTCGGAGGTAAATATATCAAGTGATTGGAATATTGTGTAAACTAGAATGAAGTTGGTATGTATTGTACTATACTGCCCACTGTTGGATTAGATTCTCCTCAGAAGCGAGATCAGATGGCTACTAAAGATGAGCTTATGTTTTCTCGTCTGCTTACGAAAAGTAGAAGACTTTTTCAATAGCCGCTAGAACAACAATAACTAAATTTTTTTTTTTTGAGAAGGGAAGGAAGAAGGAATTTTAGCCGTTTTCTTGTTTACCTTAAAATAAAAAAATAGTCAATTTGCAGCTTTTATACAAAACGATATTGGAATATACGGAATCCCTTGTATGCGAGTTTATAGAAGTCAAAACTTGGTCAGTTCTTTTGTTGTTATTTACTTTTGATAACAACACTGAGTCGGCAGAAACAAAACTATTCCTCCCTCATTGACTGTCGCTAAACAAACAATGAATCAGTGTACCTCTAACTGCTCAGGACAACATTACAGAATACATACTATACAGAAGTAAAACCACTCTTATGTGCGTTTTTTTGTAGGCAGACAAACCAACGAGCCACTACTTGATTACCGTACGTCATGGACCTAATGCCAGGGGACATTGCGGGGCAGCTACCTAAGCTAACCTTTTAAGGACTTTCTTTAAGACTCATATGCCCACTTCTTTTGCAAGTGCCATTGGAATAAAGCCGAAAACTACGTTACGGAAAGTCAAAAAGTCATTTTTGCATATAAGATGCCCTGTGACGTCCTATTGGTTCCATACGATTTGATTTCACTAGGTAGGTATGTATATATTTTTTTCTGGCTAATGTCAAAGCATGTGTTAGCATGATAAGGATGAAAGTTTACCTTGACGTTCAAAACGTATGTGTGTCCAGATCAAATGTGAAAATAAATGATTTGACTTTGACTTTAACTTCTGTAATTGTGTCGTGCCTTTCCTGTGACAGATAACAAAGAAAAACCTGTGACTGCTCTCAAACATTACTAATTCATGTGTTTGCAGAGCGCTCCTGCCGTTATCCTTCGCAAAAACTATTACTTTAAGACCCTCCCCCCCTACCTCACCCCCACTTCCTGGAACACGCCGATAAAAGCTTTTATATCAAATATTTTTCGTTCAAACAACGTAAAAACAATAAGTTCGTTACGAAAACATTATTTCAATTTATTGCGTTATAAGAATCCGGAAAATGTAAGAATGGGATCCTAGACGAGATGAGTAACGTAAAGGTACTTTGTTTTTTAAATTATCAATGTACTTATTCTCTAGTAACATTGTAATTTATGATAATATCGTGTTTTTAATGAAATCAGTAACAGATCAAAACTAATAATATTTTTCTGACAACTGAAAACGTATTTTCTTTGTCTTTAATAACTACAAATTATAACTCTGCAAGAAAATTACTTATTACCTCTTTAAAAATAAACTTAGATCGTTTAAACCACGAAAAAAATCATGACTAATTCAAAAAAAAAATTGGTTGCCTGTAAAGTCGGTATACGGGCGAAAGTTTTACGTGACAACGTTTCGGGCATAGTTAGCCCGCCTAAGAGCGAGAGAGACAGACATAAAAAGTGAAAGGCACGCATGCCTCTCACTCGTTCTCATTGTGAGCGCATAACGTGAGCGGAGCGTAACGCAATTTCTTGAAGTGTCACCCGGCAAACCAATTTATAAGACGTTGTCACGTCAAAATATCTTTAAGTACAGCTTAAAATGTTGCTAACATCAAATCAGTCAAAATTAATACGAGCAAATGTTTTCAATACTTAAAAGTATACCTATTTAAATACCTCAGTCACACACACCGGTCTATTTGAGTACCACAATGAAGATTTGACAAATATATTTATCTCTCATTTTCAAGATTACATTAACCACTCAACTGGGATTCGCTAGATGGCGAAACTGGGGACTTCGTTCGACATCAATACCGTGTTAGAGCCCCTTTTTAAAAACATTTTTTTCCAATAATTTATAATTTTGATTTTTAATTAAACCTTATATTTTTATAAATCTTTATTACTAAACAACGCTGTATTGCATTTTCAGCGAAAATATATCATCTCCGTAAAATATGAGACGATTAAAAAATGTAAATAAAACAAGTTTTAGAACTGTGCTCAATTTTGGCTCCTGCCACAGACTTGGCAAAAGTAAACAAACCAATTTGGTTGCCGATCCCAGTTGAGTGGTTAATAATCGCTTCAGAGAAACTGTCAACTACTAAACAAAATAAATAACAAGAATACAGCACAGAATACAGTTCTGCATAATATTTCGTTCTATCTGCCCACGCTCACATTCCTCGGCTATTGGAAGGCTGTATCGCGTCGCCAGGTGAAATAGACAGCCTGCGAAATGAGACAGGTATTGAATTTTACTGTCCAAAGTATCTATTTTATAGCCATGTATAGGCAGAAGAGCCAACGGACTACCTGGTCGTAAGTGATCACTCTTGATTGACGAGAAGACTTTCTCGTGATCATGACGTTTGCAACAACGTAGAAATATCGAGACCACTCAATTAATTAAATATCGTGATAAAAAACCCGTTATGCAACGTAATGATAGTTAGTGGTTACCATAGCTGGAAATTGGTAGGATTTTTTTTTGACGTTGAACAGATTGAATTTTCACTTAACAATTGGCCCATTTACACGTGCGGATCGATCCCACGGATCACAAAATAATAAAATACATATACTAAACACATGCGCTATGCGTCCTTCTTCAAACGAGGCTTAAAGAAAGTACTTAATAGGTAGGCCGTAGGTAGCGGCCCCGCAGTGTCTGCTGACATTGCAGAGGTCCATGAGCAACGGTAACCGCTTACGATCAGGTGGCCCGTTAGCTCGTCTGCCTAAAAGGCAATAAAAAAAGGTGTAAATTTATAAATAAACCATAAATATTCAAATACCTTACGGTTCGGTATTAATGCTGATGTCATATTTAATGTGGATTTTATGAAAAATTCGCTCGAGTACGTGACGCGCTGTACACTTACTGAGAAAACCTTAAATATTTGACGATCTGCTCTTGACGGGCTCTGACGGCTCTATCTAGAGACAGCTCTACCATAATAACTCTACTATACAGAAGATTTGATCAAGATTGAAATTTGAAAAAAAAAAGCGTAAGTAAATAAAATAGTAAATCCAAAATATCATTTAAAGACTTACTACTAATATTACTACTTAAAAATAAAACAATAATTTAAGTGAGAAATTTAAGTATACCGCATTAAGCGTCATTTATACGATGACATTTTCTCGCCTCGAAGATGCGATTATCGAAAGAATATAAAATATTTCTTGTGTCTAAACATTCACTCTTATCGCTCATTACCTTGGGCGATAATTGTCTCACCATGGAATATTATTCCCTCTGTGTAAACAGAATTTCAAAGCAATAACCGTATTTCGAGTTTTTATGACAGTTGTTGTCATTTGTA
Source organism: Trilocha varians (assembly GCA_030269945.2). NCBI lineage: Eukaryota > Metazoa > Arthropoda > Insecta > Lepidoptera > Bombycidae > Trilocha > Trilocha varians. The sequence continues at coordinate 11,544,495 of AP028278.1, read as the reverse complement.
ATACTAGTAAACTCGAAAGGTAATTCTCGCACTGAAAACGATTTAAAGTAATTTGTACGATACTCGAATGTCAGTCGAAAAAATGTCAGGCGAGATCGTGTTAAGACCAGTCGAGATTTTTGCTTACGAGAATCTCGACTGGTCTAAACAAAAACAGGCAATTCTCGCCTTCTTATATAATGTCATAAGCGAGTCTCGTATGACATTCTCGTAGGCGAGAGTTTAATTCTTGTCTGTGTCTCAACATTTTGATACGATTATGTTATGGCGTATTGTATACTATTGCTTGAAATATTTTCTCGTCTCGAAAATGTCTTCATCTAAACTAGGCCTTACAGTAAGAATCACTTTCTTTATAAATATTTCACACTCATGTAAGTTCATATTCCACGATTTGTATGAAGATTTGTTTCTGTATTAATTTTTTTGTTGCTCTACGTAGAGTTGGTAGAGCCATGCATTTAACTCGTTTGGTTTTTTTTATTATAACATATAATGTACTGATAAACTTGTAGCTTATTGGAACGAAGTTCCTTATCGCGCGTTGTGAAAGGGGGCTAGACGGAAAAAAAATCTTACGAAAAGTTGTCACGACACTTTTTTGTTTTAGATGATTATCGCTAGATGGCGTTGTGATCAAAATCTTTTAAAACACGTTCCCTATTTTTGTTTTAGATGATTATCACTAGATGGCGCTATGATCCAAATATTTTAAAACACGATCCTTATCGCGCGTTACGTTAGGAAAAAAATATAAGATATCTTTTAATCGAAAGGAGCTTCGTTCTATTCGGGTGTCCCATGACACCTCTCGAGTTTTTTTATAGTATACGGTGGCTAAAATTACTACATTTTTCATATCCCATAAAACACATAACCACCGACCGAATACGTAATTGTAATAAATGCATACTGTACTGAAACTCAACTAGTTTGTAACAATGAACTTTTAACATAGAATAATACTGTCAGAAGTAATTGTAGATACAAATTATGTTGGACTGCCTGCATGGATATCGTTACTAGATGCTAGTGTGAACTGAGAACTAAAACTATAAAAATAAACTTGAGAGGTGCCAAGGGACACCGGGATGGAATGAAATTCCTTTCGATTAATTAGTGAAGGAATTGTAATAAAATTTTATTTTTTTAAGTTATAATAATTAGTTAGTTTGAAACGTCTGTTTTAAAATATTTTGATCACAGCGCATCTAGCATTAATCATATAAAACAAAAAAAGTGTCGTGACAACTTTTTCATAAGAATTTCCGTCTAGCCCCCTTTCGATAACGCGCGATAAGGAACTTCGTTCCAATTAATGTATCGTTAATACTGAGGATTTTCATTTTATTTTTCCATAAATACGTTTCTGAATCGTTGTTATTCGTTTTTATACTAGTTTGAAACCACTTCGTATTTCGTGTCGATGAGGAGTGTGTGTAAGTTCCTCTGATCAATTTATATGAAGCTTTCCTTCTGGACAGTTATTTTGTGATAAACTACTACCAATATTAGGAGAAGAATTTTAAAATTTATGAAATAAATAAAAAGTACGATGAGATCATTTTCGCGAGTTATTTTTTTTTAATTTTGTGTAATTAAATAATAGCTCAATACATTTGTTTGTTTTTTTTTTATCTTCTTATTTGTTTAGTTTACAACATTTGACATACTAAGTTAGTACTACATCTATTACTAGATCTTGCTTCGACATAATATTATTACTTACACTATTACTAAACGGGTTCTTACCACGATTATTTTGAAATGATATTTCAGCACTGTTGTAAGCGCCATGATCACGGGAAGACTGAGGAACCGCGGGTAGGTCATTTAACAGCAGACAAATCTGTCTGCCCTCTTTCTCATTCGTTTACCGGACCACTGGAACTCGAACTCACATTTCGACACACCACACTAACAGTATCGGCTACCGTCTCAAAACTAGATTTTTTGGCTTTATTTTCATCTAACACTGAATTCCACATACAGGTTAGTTTGAAGCCATCACATAATAGTGTAAGTGATGTAGATAACCACGAGTGCTTAAAGAAATTTATAATATTACTAGCTGCCCCACGCAACTACGTCTGCCTCGAAAAAATAAAAAAAAAATTAGGGGTGGATATTATTATATTAGATATATAAAATTCTCGTGTCACGGTGTTCGAACTTGAACTCCTCCGAAACGGCTTGACCGATTTTGTTGAAATTTTTTGTGCTTATCCGGTACCTATGAGAATCGGCCAACATCTATTTTCCATCCCCTAAATGTTAGGGGTAGTCCACCCCTAATTTTTTTTTTCGGCGCAGACGAAGTTGCGCGAGTCAGCTAGTTAGATTATATAAGTATTACTTCTGTTATCTACTATTCTATGTTCCGGTGTAGTTCGGTTGTTATAACTTTATGAGCAGTTTTTTGAAATTTTCACTCGTTTGTGTAGAAAACTTCTGACGTTCGGTTATTGAGTTAAATGGTTGTGAGTTTTGCTTCTAGTTCTGAGTTGTTTTGTTTCCTTTTGACCTCGTTTTTATTTAGATATTTATTTCACCTGGAACTATGGTTTTAAAAGTTGAAGTGCGCAACTTTCCCTGCGCCAAAGAGAAATAAATGTTTTACCAGTTATTAGCTAATTTTAATTTAGATCTATAATGGGTATACAGGGTGGATCTGTAACTTTGGACAATCTGGCTCTGGGGGCGGCGCGACGGGAAAGAGTGCCGTGGGCGTAACGCGTCGCGCCGTCCGTCATAACTCCGTGCTGGGTTCTGGCCTCAGCCGGGGTTCAGACGCTGTGTGAGCGGTTGGAGATTTTAGTGCGGTTCAACTCCTACATACATCTCGCCCGCCCCGCGGGCGGTGATCCGGGAATTTCCTCCGACTAAAAAAAAAATGGGGTGAATGACTTGTCGAAATACAACATTGCACCATTTTAATTTTTTGGATCGGTTTTTTCCTGACATTGTATGGAAAACGTACGATTATCGTTGTGGACTTTCAATTATGAGAAAAAAAAATCAATTCTTAAAATAAAAATGGTTCTAAGTTTTGTTTCAATAGGTCATTCACCCCACGTCAGATTGTCCAAAGTTAGAGATCCACTCTGTATAGCCTATGACACTCACGCATAACAACGTCACAAAATTACCATTTTATAATATTAGTAGAAATAACTGCAGTATTAAATATTATATTGACAGGATCGATTGTTGAATAGCATGAGCACCAGAGATATAAAAAAGATTGTTTTAATGTATCTCCTATCTTCCAACGAATCTCATCTAACGTTTTTATCATTATCCCATATTTTTGAACATCTAATGTCAACATTACAAAAATAACCAAAAGAAGATACGGAAAAGATTTGTATAACACCCTAATTCGCCTGAAATGAAACTGGGAATATTATCACGAAACGAATGAGATGAAACAGCATCCCCCCCTCTAAGCTCCCCCCCCCTCGGATACCGAACACACCGCAACAACCGACATTGTTTCTTTTACAAACATTCTTTGTCCACAAAAGCATATTAGAGTGTAATTATAAAAATGTCATTTGAGATGAGTTTGTGGATTCTTATTATTTTTGACAAAAAAATATTTTTTTGTTTTCATTTTAATCTCGAGGAATGTTTTTAATGAGTGCTACAAATAATAATTGTAATGTTAGACATGTTCTCTAACTATTCGTCGCCTCAGTGCTTGTTTGGCCAAACTGCACTCGAACAAATTTTACAGGAGACAGCAAACAAGCACGGAATTTTCTTTAAGTGCCGTGTTGAGAAAAAAATTGAAATGAGATTTTTATTGTTTTAGAATTGAATATTTAAAAAAAAAAATTACCAGTCGGATGGAAATTTTATTCTTTATAATACTGCATTAAAAAGTCATTTTCGTAAAAAATGTCAGATTGGCCAAACAAGCACTGAGGCGACGTATTGTAGATACTAAAAAGTTTAGCAGTATCTACTGAGTACATACATACCTACCTGCATTTCTTATTCAACAAATCAATTCAATTATCAACGTTATGTTTTAAGCATTATAATTTTAAAACAAGAATAACTACTTAATAACATTAATTCATTAAGTCTATCTATCTATATATTTTTGACCTATTTTTGAACATGATGATTTGAGATGCCTTCATTTCGTCCTAAAAATGTCTGTGATTTCTCCTATTAAAAAACATTTCAATTAAATAAATAATATCAAACATTTTAAAACAAGTTATCAAAATAACTTAAATTTAAATAATATTCAAAAGAAAATGTCTTTGTCCTCAAACAGAATTGGAAAGTAAAAATCTCTTTGATCTTAAACAAAGATATAACATTATAATTAAAAAAATGTCGTTCGAGATGAGTTTGTGAGTGCCGTGATATTCTAATTGTAACTGTAAATTGCCGCCCGGTCCGCCCCGCTCCGGCCCGCCCCGCCCCGCTCCGCTCCGCCCCGGCCTAATTGTTCGGTGTAATTTCGCAGCTTTATAAGGGTTAATTTAATTTATCCGATAATACACGAGCCGAGGGATGATTGCGATGAAAAATTAAGTTTTTTGCCCTTATCTTGACTTCGGATATGTCTCACCACAATTATAATGTATGCCTTTAGATAACTATAATATTTAGGAGTACTGTACCAACCCATTACTGCCCACTGTTGGGCTCAGGTCTCATCAGAAGAGGGATTAGGCATAGTCCCCACGCTTGTCCAGTGCGGCTTGGGGACTTCACATATCTTCAAAGTATTTTTAGAACCCTTTTTCGACATGCAGGTTTCCTCTCGATGTTTTCCTTCACCGTTTTTAGCCAGTGGTGTTGTGAAAAATTGCTCATAAATCTTTTTCACATTTAGATTTAGAGGTACAAGCCAGCCGGATTTGAACCCGCGACCTCCCGTTCGGAAGGACGCGCTTCGACCACTACCCCACCACGACTATTTAGGAGTGTTTAACTCTTAAACGGTCAGTTGTTTTGCTATCATAATAATAAGTGATGACACGCCGGTCAAACTCAAATTATTTTCATTTCAATGTAGTTTTTTTACAGGCGTCCGGAGACCTTTGTAATTTAAATTTTTGCAAACCTTTAATACGGTGTAAAGAACTTTCCTTGAAAACATTAACCTTTAATTAAATACATTATTTAAATCAACTTCGAGCCCTTCTTAAATTACCTTCCTAATCACTTAACTTATAAATATTTCGCTAATCGATTAACTGGAAACACTCAAAATAGTGGAATTAAAACAAGTCATCAATAACCAATCAGCATCACCTTCCAATCAACAGTAAGCCTTACGTGACGGTATTAAAGCCTAGTTTGCAATGTCGTTGGTATCGCCCACGTGAGCTCTGACAAATTGCGAGGATGTCCAAAAAGTCGTTAAACGAATCCGCGCCGCCATGATTGATGGACGCTCCAACGATTAAATTCTATGGCACTATGTAAACGTAGGATCGACACTTCCATCACTGATAATGATATGTGATAGCTATATGGGTTTTTGTAAACGTATGAAGTACTTGTACCAACCCATTACTGCCCACTGTTGGGCTCAGGTCTCCTCAGAAGAGGGATTAGGCATAGTCCACCACGCTTGTCCAGTGCGGATTGGGGACTTCACATATCTTCAAAGGATTTTTAGAACCCTTTTCCGACATGCAGGTTTCCTCACGATGTTTTCCTTCACCGTTTTTAACCAGTGGTGTTGTGAAAAATTGCACATAAGTCGTTTTCACATTTAGATTTAGAGGTACAAGCCGGCCGGATTTGAACCCGCGACCTCCCGTTCGGAAGGACGCGCTTCGACCACTCGGCCACCACGACACGTATGAAGTAATGAACGATAATTTAACTTGTAATTAATTGAGATATAATAACATGATTAGAAGTCTGTTAGTTAATAACGTCCTAAATCAAGGCTTAAATTATAGAAACTCAGCACCGCATCGTGCTTCTGTGCTATGACACAAAAATACTAATAGTAGGTGGCAAAAGAATCACACTAGAACCTCTCACCGGTCACACTTTACGTCCGAATCCCGGCTGAGGCCTAAACCCAGCACAGCGTAGTACAGGATGACGAGACGCGTTTGAATGAATGAATGAATGAATGAATTTATTTATTTAAACATCACTTTACACATTTTATCAGTAAACAGTGAGTCCCGTAATAAGCAGAGCTTGTGCTACGGAACCCATTTAACGTTAAGGTTTACGAATTGCTAGCTACAAACCGACTAGATAAGATGTTAGGCTATCTGAAGCACGCCAGATGGGGCCAGGGGCCTCCCGCGGAGTACGGGCTTAAATTCCACCAAATAGTACTTATTAACGTACCTACCCTACCTAAGCTCACCAAAAGCTAGTGTAACAAAAACAAAACAAAAAACACAGACTTAATCATTAACAAAGTACTCATAAAGCAAATAAAAAATATAATTTTCATTAATTAACAACAAGCCTACCAATTAACATGGAATAATTCACGTTTAAAATTATAATAAATCGTAATAAGGCGAATGGTAAATGCTGACAGTCGTCGGTGTAATGGGAGCAGCTGAGCCTACCCCGTCCCCCCTGACACAGCACCCCGCACCCCCCCGGCTAATCTTTTAACGACACTCATAATAATGACGGTCTTTTTCTGGCCGTATTATTCAAAATAATTAGCTGGTTTTTTTTTGAGAAATAAAATGCTTTGAATTTCCCGCATTTAATATAAAGCATTAAATAATATAAAAAGATAATTGGTAAGACATTAAATACATAAATTAACTTGCTTTTTAAACGAGGTTTAAGAAAATCTTCCATAAGTAGATCAGATAATAGACTACAGCCCCTCATTGCCCTGGCATTGCAGAGGTTCATGAGCGACGGTGACCACTTACAATCAGGTGAACCGTAAGGTCGTTTATTTGTAGTAACTAAAAAAAATCTAGGATTCAAAGTAACTAATATTATATATTATTATTAGTATTGTCAACTTTAAATCCAATAAGATCTTGAATAATTTTCAATACTATGTATGAAATAAAAAATATATAACATTTGTAAAAGGATTTTTTTATTTTGAACCTTTTCTTAAGCACAGTTCATTGTCTACAGTAATTAACAAAACTTAATTAAAACTATTCAATTATACAACTCTAATTAATTCATCTTCAATCATCAGTTCAAATTAGAAAATATTCGAAATAATTTACTAATATTTGTATATTATATTATTATAAATAAATATCTTGGTTCGAAGTGTTAATCTCAGCTCAAGAGACACCTTTAATCTGGTATCTATTGTCGCAAAATGAAGGTCGTTCTAACCTGAGATTGCTTGCGAGTTCAAATTAAAATCGATCCCTTTTCAATTAGAATAAATATTGGAAGGTCAAAGATTTCTTTGTGCTTAGTACTTGATGAAAACGCACTTTAGATCTCTGATAATACAGAAGTGTATTTTGTTTTATAGATACTGTAATAGTCTAGGATATCGTGGTGGCCGAGTGGTCGAAGCGCTTCCTTCCGAACGGGAGGTCGCGGGTTCAAATCCGGCCGGCTTGTATCTCTAAATCTAAATGTGAAAAAAGATTTATGTGCAATTTTTCACAACACCACTGACTAAAACGGCGAAGGAAAACATCGTGAGGAAACCTGCATGTCGGAAAAGGGTTCTAAAAATTCTTTGAAAATATGTGAAGTCCCCAATCCGCACTGGGCAAGCGTGGTGGACTATGCCTCTTCTGAGGAGACCTGAGCCCAACAGTGGGCAGTAATGAGTTGGTACAGAGTAATAGTCTATTACTCGTCTTCAGTAGATAACCATCTTGTACGAGTATGGACTTCACATAATATTCATTTACACAATTACTAAATGGGTTCTTACCACGATTTTTATTAAATGAGCGATGTCGATATTTCAACAATGTTGCAAGCGCCATGATTACGTGAAGATTATGTACTGCGATAACCGCGAGAGTTCGAAGATTTTTTACATAATATCATTAATATCTTCAAAGAATTCATAACTTTTTTCCAATATGCTAATGTAATAGCAGATTGATATGAAAAAAATATCGATAAACTAAAGATAAATTTTGAAAAGATCGATTTGGGGAACTTTTTCTGGGCCCGGCAGTAGTCATCTATGAGTCGATGCTGATAGAATACAGTAGCCATATTATTATACTATTTTTAGATTAATAAAATCAACATCTGTTCTCAGTGGAAACTTGTTCAGTCTATCAGTATTAGTGGCGAGTGTTAAATGGTTTAAAAATATAGTTTACAAAACCGACATTTACTCAGATTTCATGGCAATACTCGTGTCAATAGTACCAAGCAAAAGCCAGGTACAAAAAAAACTGTATATTTATATAGTATATCTTATTCCTTTATTCTGGAAATAAGCTTCGACTACATAACATTGAATCTTTCCAAATTTCAAATAAGATTAATACAATATAAAATAATGAAATTGACAAAAGATCAATTACACTGGTCTACAAAAAAAATATTTTTGTTTGGTGCCGCTAATTTTATGTTATAATTTGGTTAATTAGTCCGCAAGACGTCGTGGGAAATTGTTAAATTCACGAAGCTACGTACAGTTTTGTACCAATCGATCACAACCTAAAAAATGTATTTTATAATACTTAAAGTCACTATAATCAATTATTTTGTTTTTTAAATAATAATATCGATATGCCGTCGTTGCGAAGGTGTTGTGTAAATAATCTAAATACATTTTGTTACATTTGTGGTGAATATGTGGTAAAAAAAGTTTAGAAAACCTATAACAGATGCAATGAATGAAGAAGACATACGTTGATTACTTTAATATAGTGATGAAGGCTCTGGACAAACCATGGGTTCCAAACATTGTGTGCAAGTTGTTTAATGAACATTTAACACAGTGGGCAAACAGTAAACGTAATCATTTAAAGTATAGTGTGCCGATGATTTGGATAGAACCGAAACATCACATTGATGACTGTTATTTTTGTGTTTTAGAATTACATAGTATAAACAAAAGCAAAATGACATATCCTGATGATCCTAATACAAAGCTGAAGAATGGAGATTGTTTATGGAGAGCTGTAAGCGAAGTTTAAAATGTGTTTTACTAAGTATCTAATATTATATATTATAAAGGCGAAAGTTTGTAAGTATGGATGTATGGATGTATGTTTGTTACTCTTTCACGTAAAAACTATTGAGTGGATTTGAATGAAACTTTACCACAATATAGCTTATACATCAGAATAACACATAGGCTACAATTTTTGATAATACAAGTCGCGGGCAAAAGCTAGTAGGTAATAAACATGCAGCTGTGTCTATTGCTCACTACTGATATGATATGATGGCAGATTACTGTTGGAGTATTACATGAGAATATCCTAAAGACAATCATCGGATAAAATGTAAAAAGAGGAGCTTCTAACCTGTAAAATATCGAGTAATTAAATGTTTCGAATTAAATATTCTTTTGTTTTTTAATAAATGTATTAAATTATTTTTAAATTATTTACCTTTGCGAAATCTCTAAAACTATACGTAGCATTAAAAAAATAAGTATCACGTTTTTATCAGGGTACCGAATGTACTTGAAATCAGTTTTACTTTAAGCTGCACCAAAATCATTGTAGACCTGTGTTATCCAAACAGATTTAGCACGAAAAATAATATTAAGAACAAAGGAAAACCACAAGTTTTAACATTTGAGTGAAGAATGAACCGTTTGTCGAATAATATGAAAACATTCTCGTCTCGTGTACGAGCCGAATTACTTTTTGTCAAACTGGATATTTTTGATAAAGACTTTTGACATTTCGGTTTCATTTAATTTCCTGGAATTCTTCAATCTGAGTTTTCTTGCAAGGAAACGTGTACTTATAATATTTAAATTATCTATATCTATACTAATATTATAAAGCTGAAGAGTTTGTTTGTTTGTTTGTTTGTTTGTTTGTTTGTTTGAACGCGCTAATCTCAGGATCTACTGGTCCGATTTCAAAATTTTTTTCACTGGTGGAAAGTCCATTTATCGAGGAAGGTTATAGGCTATATTTTATTTTCAAAAAAATTAGGGATCCGCATGAAAATATCGAATATGTAACAAAAGGTGAAAAATCGTAAACCTATTTATGCGTACGCTCCAAAAACTATTGACAATAGAACAAAATGATGTACTACGGGTTTTTAGGTCTTTTGAAAACAAACAAAAAAGTCCGCGACAGCATATATCTAACTATCATAGTTTAGTCACAATAACCGCTTTTATGTTTATAAAAATAGTATTTCGTCCCGAGATTGAATTTAACGTTAAATGAGTATCGTTATATTAACCCTTATCCAAATTTAGTATTTTGTTATCAAGAGTATTAATATAGAAGTAAATTACTATTTGTTTTATTCCAATCGGACTTTTCGTTTAGAAGTTATTAAGAGTATAAAACGTGCAATGCATATGTGCACTTCGCGCCGCGCAAATAATAACGCGACGTCATTGCGAGTACTGTTCGAACCTCTTTGTAACGCAGACGAAGTTGCGCGGGGCAGCTAGTTCATATTATAAAAAGGAAAGGTTTGATAGTTTGCTTGTTTGTCTCGAATAGGCTCCGCAACTTAATTCGATTTCAAAAAATATTTCAGTTTTGGAAAGTTAATTTATTGAAGATGGACAGAGGATACATTGTTTCCCTTGGTGACACAGACGAAATTATGCGGGTCAGTTAGTTGATAAGACATGTTTGAATGTTTGTGGCTCAATCACAGTTAAATATCTGAAAGAAATTTGCTAAACGTTTACATACATGCAACATGCTAGAATATTAGCCACCTATGTAGCAGTTTCTCTGTAGATGATGGGCATGATGTATCAATGCAGAGGTTCATGAGCGACGGTAACCACTTACGATCAGGCGGTCCGTTGGCTACATGACAAATAAAAATGTAAACTAAAAAAATGATCAGCATACGCGAAATGTACCGGATAATATTTATCATTAATACTCAAAAACGTCTACTACTTTAAAAGCAATAAAACTCTCTTAAGAAACCATTACTCTCAAAGAGTTGACAATTGTAAAGGCAGTCGGAACCGCGCTAAACAATTAGTGCTTGTTACAGCAACAGGTGCTCTGCCTTCATTAGGATGAGTGCTTACAGCGTATACTACAGGAGACAACACAACAAAACTTAACAAAATTCCAAATGCTACTGATAAAAAGGAAGAAAAAATCGAAACTCGATAAATGAATAAGTTTACGAAGAAAAAATAAACAGTTTACAAATGAAAGTATTATAGTGTTACTGTAAGTAAATAATATCTATAGGTACTCATAATGCTGTTTTTCTAGTATTTCAGTGTATTTTTAAGGTACATTACCGCTGAAATTCTGTCTGAGTGGATTGGAAAAATATTTTTATTTCGATATACTTGTCGTGTTGTGCCATTAAAAATTTATCAATATCTGACAAATACTGTTTGCGCTGTTATATTTTAAGGATTTTGTTTTTGCTGTAAAATTCAATGTTTTTTTTGTAAGTTATCGATCGATTTCAATTTTTTTAATTGTTGGAAATGTAATCAGACTAATAGTTTTTGTGCGACTATTAAGATATATATAGAAGTATTAATTTTCTTAAAAAATCTTATTCTATAAAATTCTTAAAAAATATAAAATGTTAAAAACAAAAAGAAAATACACTTCACTTCATATTACTTGATATACTTCCTGATGTATATGCTCTGTAGGCGAACGATGCCCTTTGTTTGTAGCCTCTTTATAATTGGATAAAAAATGAATTAACTGCTTCCCCTAATACGACCCCTGACACTCGACTACCCTTAACCACAGAATGTGTATCAAACAGAAGAAAAACTATCCACGGTCTAAGTTATTTTTATTATAGTTAATCGAGTATACGACGAACCTGATGTTAAGTGTGGTATAAATCTCTGTTAAGATCGTCGGTCGTCACCATGTTATTATTTACAGCAAAGTTAACTCATTTTTTAGAGATGGAATATACTAAATTGGTTTAAGTGTCGAAGATTCAAATGGCTCTCCTGTACAATTGAGTTTTATCAAATATCTTTACTAATATTTTAAAGCTGCATAGGTTGCTTGTTGTTAGTTTGTTCTCAGGAACCACTAGTCCGATTACATAAATTATTTCAGTTTTGGATAGCCCATTTATCGAGGAAGACTATAATCTGTATTTTATCCATCTGTGACGCAGATGAAGTTGATCAATAATTAATAATACAAAATAGTAAGTAGAACCCGTCGATATAATCATTAACTATCCTTTAGTATGTCTTTTGCCTTCACTTTGTATAGTTTGACTTCTGTTGTTGTATATTCTGTGCGCTGACACTCGAGCTATTTGTTTTAATGTCTTAATGGTGCTTTTTAAACGTCTCCGCGATATTAATGAGGGTTTCCGAGGATCGCGACTAATTCTTTCTGAATTCTCGCTCGTAAATAAGATTGATTTGTGAATATTGTATGGCGGGAGTCGGATATCTTATTGTTAATTCGTGTTTGTGGGTTTTAAATGCTTTTTATTTTTATTTATTTATTTATTTATTAGCCTTATTGACAGACATATATATATGTTACTGTTAGTTAAGTACATTGTACAGTTTAAAAGTTATGATCAGTCTGTTTGCCAATCGGCAAAGGCCTCCTCCAACCTCTTCCACTCGTTCCTCTCCATGGCAACTCTTCCCCATGTTATCCCTGCCACCTGGCGTATGTCATCGTCCCACCTCTTCTGTGGTCTGCCTCGTTTCCTTCGGCCTTCTCTAGGATACCATTGGGTGGTTATTTTGCTCCATTTATTTTTTCCTCTAATTAGATGTCCAGCCTATTCCCATTTCTTCATTTTTATTTTGATTGTGATGTCTTGTACCTTTGTTCTATTCCTTATAAGTTGGCTTCTTATTTTATCTGCCTTCTTGATTCCTAACATACTTCTCTTTATGGCTCGTTGATATACTGCCAGTTTCTGGATAGAAGTTTCAGTTAATGACCATGTTTGGCTGCCATACATTAGAAGTTTTTTTTTTTTTTTTTTTTTTTTTATTGCAAGATAGATAAACGAGCCTACGGCCCACCTGATGGTAAGCGGTCACCGTCGCTCATGAACCTCTGCAATGCCAGGGCAAAGAGGGCCGTTATCTATCACCTACCCATACAGGACTTTTCTTAAACCTCGTTTAAAAAGGGACATGTCATAGCGCTCCGGGAACACCGCGGACGGGAGTCCATTCCAAATCGGAATGGTACGGGGCAAAAATGATCTTCTGAACCGAACTGTAGAAGAGCGCAGCGGTTCCAAGTAAAGGTGGTGAACCTTGCCCCTGCGGCGTGTGGTGCGATGGTAAAAAGGAGATGAAGGAATCATCTCAAAGAGTTCCTCGGAGCATTCTCCATGGACCAGACGATATAGAATGCACAGAGAGCTGAAATCTCTCCGTACACTCAGAGGCTCCAGTCGATCCGTGAGCTTGGGTTCCTCAACAATCCGAACAGCCCTCCTCTGGAGGGAGTCAAATGGAAGAAGCTGGTAATTGGGAGCGCCCGCCCAGAGATGAGAGCAATACTCCACATGAGGCCGAACTTGAGCTTTATACAACAGTAGCCTCTGCGCCGGTGTGAAGTACCGCTTCGCTCTGTTAAGGACTCCCAGCATTCTGGAAGCTAATTTAGCTTTACCCTCCAGATGACTCCGAAACTGGACGGTGCTCGAAATGTCAACCCCAAGAATCCCAATACTCTCGGAGGTCGATAGAGATACCCCTTGGAACTGGGGCGCTAAGACAAATGCGTCCCTTTTTGCAGTGAACGCGCAAGCTTGTGTCTTCGATGGGTTGAACTGAACAAGATTCAGCTCGCCCCACTTGGAGACCTGCCCTAGAGAGTACTCCACTTCAGACACAAGCTCTGATCGTCTTTCCTGAACCAGATTCCGAGGGAGACTCTGATGACCGGTATATCGCGCATCCCCCGTACTATCATCCGCATAGCAATGCATACCATCGATGGACAGCATGTCATTAATATGCAAGATGAAAAGCGTAGGAGACAGCACCGAGCCTTGTGGAACGCCTGCATTAATGGTCATGGTATCAGAGCAATAGCCGTCGACGACGACTTTGATGCTCCGACCATCCAAGAAGCTGGCAATCCACTTGCAGAGCCCCTCAGGGATCCCGTAAGATGGTAACTTCGAAAGAAGTGCCCTATGCCAGACCCTGTCGAAGGCCTTCGCTATATCAAGGCTTACGGCAAGAGCCTCGCCACCGCTCTCCAAAGTTTCAGCCCAACGATGGGTAAGATAGGCTAGGAGGTCGCCAGCCGACCGGCCGTGACGGAAGCCATATTGTCGATCGCTGATCAGCTGGCGGTCCTCCAGGTAGCCCAGGAGCTGGCTGTTGATGACTCGCTCCATAACCTTGGAGAGCAAAGATGTTACCGCGATAGGCCTGTAGTTCGACGGATCTGACCGGTCACCCTTCTTGGGGATAGGGTGAACATGGGCTATCTTCCATGAAGACGGGACTCTATTGGCGTTGTACGAAAGACGATACAAACGCGTAAGTGCAGGTGTCAGTTCAGGGGCACATGTTTTCAATACCACTGCGGGGATGCAGTCCGGCCCGCTCGACTTATGGACGTCGAGTGATTTGAGTTCACGCCTGACCGCACGTTGTGTAATGCGCACCTCAGGCATGGTACTGTCACACCGTGGGATGGTAGGTGGTGTGACTCCACCGTCGTCCAAAGTCGAGTTTGAGGCGAAGAGTTTGACCAGGAGATCGGCCTTTTCCTTCGCACTGTGGGCCAGACTATCATCGGACTTGCGCAGTGGCGGGAGACTGGATCGACAGAAGTTTCCTTCAGCCGACTTAGCTAGTGACCAGAAAGCGCGACTTCCTGACGGATAGCCACACAGACGGTCACCAACCCTGGCAACGTGCTCCGATTTCGCCTTCGCCAGGGCCCTCTTGTAGGACCTAGAAGCAGCGTTGAACTTCCGCTTCTCCTCACAGGTGTTAAGGTCCTGACGTCTCCTGGCATCGTTCCATGCCTTGTATGCGGACCGCTTGAGGCGTGCAGCGTCCCTGCTGGTACGATTGTACCAGGGTTCACTGCGACCCCCAACGGGCACCACGGAGGAAGGAATAAACAATTCCATTCCTTGCAGCACCACGTCTTTAAGCCGGTCCGCACAGACATCAGGATTGTTGGAAGAGAAGCAGAGTTGCCCCCATGGGTAAGAAGCGAAGAATTCGCGCATTCCGTCCCAATCTGCTAACCCGTACCGCCAAACCCTACGGGAGCCAGTCGTCGGTCGACGACCAGGGCGTGGGAGTGGCAGGACAGCGCGGACAAGGCAATGATCGGATGATCCCAAAGGAGCATCGACCACTACACCGTAGCCGGCTGGGTTTGTGGTCAGCAGAAGGTCCAACAGAGAGGGCTCATGTCCCTCGATATCTGGAACACGGGTGGGCTGTGTAACCAGTTGCGAGAAACCATAAGCCAAGGCGAAACCGTAGGCAGCCCGGCCGGGGAGATCAGTGGTCCTGGATCCCAACCACTCTACGTGGTGAGCGTTGAAATCTCCGAGGACCACCACCTCCGCTGCCGGGTACTGTTCAAGCACGCGTCCAGTCCCCTCTTGTACATGCTCGAATAGAGCTGACCCTGCATCACTGCTATGGGATCTGTACAGGCACGCAAAGACCCGTGTACAACCGCCGTAGTCGATGCGTAGCCATAATACGGACAGATCCCGATTTTCGAGGCCACGGAGACGACGACAGCAGATATCATCCCTGATAAACACACATACCCCGGCTTTCCGCACAAACATGTGTTCTAACACGTAACCGGGGTATGTGAGGTAAGAGTTATCCGTAGGGGGAGATATCTGCGTCTCAGTCAGGAATAGAAGGGCGGGCCGCGCCGTCTCAAGGTGGTGGTGGACGGCGTTAAGGTTGCTGTGGAGGCCCCTGACATTGCAGAAGTCCACATGGAAAGTGGGACTATCCGCCTGAGTAATCTTTTTCCTTCTTTTTCTGTTTGTCATCATTAGTTAATTTATTTATTTTTTGGGGTTTGGTATTGATGGGCTAGAAAGGATGCACATTGCGAGATCCCGATGATGCCGTAACAAAGGTGCGGTGCGTGTGAGTCCATGGCGAACGGTGCAAGGAACGGAGGGAGCTGGCACAGAGCACGGAAGGGCCCCTGGTCCTCCCTGCGTGCGACCGCCGGGTCCCACTCCGGTCTCCGACTCCGGCACGACGGCCACACGACAGGATTTTTCGCCGGTTGGTGGGACAGCCTCCCGGGGCGGAGTTTAGCAGTGTCACCCGGGTTCGGGTCCCCTACTGACCAGCGGGCGGCGGCGGACACCGTTTCACCAGGTCTCCCTGTACCCCATGACAGCCCCCAACGCTACAGACTCCGACCTCAACTCCGCTACCACAACAGTCCCAGCACCATCAGAATCTCGCAACAGCTTAAGGAAGGGAAGGGGAGGAGTAGGGATAGTAACTGGCTCTCCAATCTACACGCCGGAACACAGCACTAAGCTGTTATGGCGGCGGACTCTAATTGGAGGGTGGTCGCCAGCCAGTCGGACATAGTCCTACCACCGATTAGTTTTTGGCTCCCGTTTTGCACCACCCAGGGGTCACCTGTAGGGAATCGCGGGTTAGACCTACGGAGGCGGGAAGCATCAACCCCCAAAGTGGTAGTAAACAGGTGTTATATATTTTACTCGTCAGTTCTATTGGATAATCTGGTCCTTTCATCACTTCTTTCATGGCCCAGTACCTCTTCCAGGTATTTACTATTCTTCTATCAATTTCCTTATTTATGGTATCTTTTGGTGAAATTATCTGTCCAAGATATACATTAAATGCTTTTTAATTCGCTGACAAAACAACGGATGTTACATTTGACTTGCGTGTGTGTGTTTGTGCGTTGGTGACATCGTTGCTCCTTAACGAATAAGCCGATTTTGATTTCGTTTTTTTTTGAAAAGATAATTAGTTGAGATTATTCTTAATTATGTTTGATTAAAATCTTTCAAATCACACATCTCAATACATTGTTTTTTAATTATTAAAACAACCATATCTAAACGATAAGTGGAAAAAAGCTTAATCCAATAAATATTTAACCTAACTCTGTTATTAATACAATAATCCAATCAAATCTTAATCGAATTAATATCGATCAATTAATAGGATTATTACAAAAATGTGAAGTATAATTATAATATTAGTTGTTTGTAAAGCGAGTCCTCGTAAAGTTGTTCTGAAAGTGCGTGTTTGTACGATAGCGCTGTTAATGGCGGTCATTGTTTGTTCATTTTATTGACTGTTTATTTGCTTTCTTTTGTAACTTTAAACATTTTGAAAGTAATTGAGGGACATCAGACATCTGCGGCAAAAGAACTGGTTATACTCAAGTCGAGTTCAAATCTCACCATTGAAATACTTGTATATACATACAGGGTGGATCTGTAACTTTGGACAATCTGACGTGGGGTGAATGACCTGTTGAAATAAAACTACAGATCCACCCTGTACATCGAGACCATTTTCCGATTATTAAATACACATGACCACTTAGTAAGTGCTAAAATAACACCTCACACCAAACTGTATAGCTACATATCATACAATGTATTAGTTCCATTTTAGTCCAATACTGACGGATATGTCCAACACCAGTATTGTTTTATTAACATGTAAAAATAAACCGAACTGTGCGCGTCGCGTGGGCTTAACACGAAAACTTAATTTATATCGCGTTCAAACACGTATATATCCTGACATTTGAAAATGGAAACCAGGAATTTAGGAGTTCTACGAATATACCAAATTGTGAACTTGATATGTGAGTGATATCAGAGTAGTGTATTTCTGGTTCTACTGATATTCTGAATTGAAAATAAAAGAAAATAAAACGCAAAAAGATGCAGTGTGAAGAAATGTAGATAGTTCAGTAGCAGAAACTAGGTTCAATATTCAGTTACTCATTTCATCAAGTATTTAATAAACTTTCTGTTACTCTGAAAAACCTTGTGAACATTTACAATGTTTAATAAATTGTCCTGTTGGATTATTAAATCATTGTCAACTTGTGATTTCTTTATACCAGGTTTGATTCTTTTCGGTTTCGGTTTTTATATTAATTTTGCTCTTCTTTAAATCTTAAATAACTATTATTACAATTTTCTTTATTACTTCTAAGAACTAACGAAAGTCTACTTTACCCTTAAATGAATAAACGTAGTTGATTGTTTAGATTTTACGTAAGTTCCTCAAGTCTTTTCCACTAATCTCAGTTGAAGCAATTTCCGTTATTTTGTTCTAATACTGAAAATGAAACGCAGGAAATTTATTACTATTATTGAAAGTTCAACAGATCAATCGAAAACTAATTTTGGGTTCGACGTCTCAACATGAAACGCTTCAGAAATATATTGGTTCGGAGAAATTAATAATATTAATATAGACGAAATTAATAGGACACTAAAAGACGAGTACGAACATTTTGTAAAATATTAACGACATGTTAATTAAGAGAGCTTAATTTGGATTTAATTCTAGTACTTAATTTAATATTGATCTACACATATTATAAATGAATTGGATTATCTGTTTATGATGTTTAAACCTCCTCTCTTTTTACTACTATATATATAATGAACAGTTGACCTGCTCAACTTCGTCTGCGTCACAGAGGGATATAAATCGCCATTCTCAGTAAATGGATTATTCAACACTGAAATAATTCCTGAGATGAGCGCGTTCAATAATCTAACAAACTCTTCAGCTTTATAATATTAGTATAGATATAGGGTATTATACAGTACTACTATTTATGTTTTAAAGTATGTCTATCTGTTTGTCTCTGAAATGGCCCGACGGATTTTTGCCAGGTAACTGATGTAGTAAGGAATAATTTAGGTCACTGCTTCTTTATTTCGACGTATGTGACGCAGACGAAGCTGCGCGGCCCAATTAGTTTTGAATAAAATGAATAACTCACTCAACTGGAACAGACCAAAATTGGAGTTGGTCTAGTAGTGCCTTCTATAAGTAACACTTAACAGTCACAGAGTAATTTATTTATTTATTTTTAGATAAAGTTGCACCAACAGAGTAAACATCAAATCAAACATAATTAAATCAAAATTATCAATAAAAACATTGTAAATAGCAATGATTAATAATAGAGTAATGATTAGGTAACGTTTAAAATTATTATTTACTCAAATATTGACTCGGAGCTATGCAGGAAAGGCAATACTCGCAGTCGCCAATGGAATTCATAAGCTATTCGGTCTATAGGTGTATACAGTCCATACAGCCTTTAATAGAACGTACTAATGATCTGATCAAAGACACAGTCTACTACGATCAATGAATAGTGATGGACTTCTGTGAGTACTTTGTATCTGTATAAGTTTTTATTTGCGATAATTCAGCTGTCAATTTAAGCATTTTGAATGTACTTTTGTTGGTGATTATTTTATTAAAAAATAAGCACTAAAATTTGTAGATCAAAATATAAAATACTAACTGAACTATACAATGTTAAGTAGGCAATTCTTTCATTTTAATTTAAAATTGTTCAGAAATTAAGACTATTTTGTACAAATTTATCTTTCTACATTCAAATTGCTTTATGGATGGTAGGTAAATTGCTGTCATTGCTACAAAGGCAAAGATATTAAAGTCACTACCTACTATCATTCGACAGAATTCTCCTTCAACATACCTATTTTTTTACCGACGATTAAAGTTTTACTTGCTCAGCATTAAAAATTTATTGACGAGTCATGAAATTGAAGAATTTGAAAAATCCATAACGAAGTGTTGTTTAATTCAGTATTCGGCAGCGTCGTACGGGTTAAAGACGAGTGCAGGCCAAGTGCACCGCCGGTTTACGATAAGCATTACCGTAACTAAGTTATTACTTAGCGAAGAGAACCACCTGCACCGAGCCTTAAGTGTTCCGGACATAACTTACACCGATGCGAACTATACTTTATGTTTAATGCAATACAAAGTTGTGGAATGTATTTTTGCAGTTGGGTTTTTTTTATGGTCATGTAAGCTAACGACATGATGAGTTAACGGGTCACCTGATTATAAGTGGTTACCGCGCTCATTGACATCTGTTATGTCAGGTGACATTGTTTAACACTACGTAGTTTAAGATCCTCCTTCAAGCCTACATTAAAGAAGAAACAGTATGACGTTCAGGAAATACCGAACAAGAGGGTTTAATCTATAGCCGAATGGTGCAGGACAAATAAGTTCTGAAAAGGAACTGTGGATGATTGCGGCAGTTGTATATAGAAGGTAAGAAATCCATCTCGACGCTGGGTGGTGCGATGATAGAAAGGTAGTCTTAGAAATTCGTCGGAATTTCTTCGTCGAAATTTTTAAACCTGAAGACACTATTCCAATGTATGTTATGGTAAAATTATGATTCGCATCGGTGTGAAATAGGTCCCTCGGTGCACTAAAACTTAACTAATAAATTCATTTTTCGCCATACACCGCCGTCCGCCATACTCACACATCAATACAGTAATGCATCGACGTGAACCACTTTACAATATTATGATACTATCAAACTTATCAAAAATATCACTTTAATATCGGTTACCTAGAAGAACATTTTAAGTTAACGATGAAAATAAAATCAATTTATCATACTGTTTAAACTGCATAATAGTATTATTTTAATATAGAATTTTAGTGATATATAATTTTATAGTCACATTTAGATATCGGTGTAAAAAAATTCACGTGAAAACAACGTTATGGACAGCTTAGAGACACTATGGCTCTGACCGCCTCTGACCTTATACTTAAAAAACTCTTCTTAATTAGGTCTCGTTTAAAAAAGGACATATGATAGCACTATGTGAAGCCATTCCAAAACGGGGGCGTGCCAAAAAATATCTTTGATGACTCCTATAACATGAACATTATTTAATACAATAAATTACATATTATTATCCCAGACAGCTGTGGGTATATAAGAACATCACCGTGGGTCGGTAAGGCTGTTATTTTAGGGTACGTCGGCGCTGTCTTATGCGATCAAAGTTATTTTACATGACATTCTGAGGCGAAAGAAAACATGAACCGGTCTAGTATTGAAAGGTTACAAATACTTCACCTTTGAATTGTGCTCTAAAATGTACTTATTAATATTTTAATTATCTAAAAATAGACATGACTCTGGTCTTTCTTTGGTTTTTTAAAAAAAGTTATGTAATAGATACTATGTGGTTTGTTTGAAAAAGTATTTGGAATATTAGGGTTATTTAAATAATTTAAACGGCCTCGGTTCGAAATGATTAGCATTAATTCGTATATCAGTTATTGTGACCTTCCTAGTTTTCATCACTGGCTGAAAAAGATGATGCATATCGCAGATGGATTTTAAAAAAAGTATTCGAAGATATGCAGAGTCCAACCCGCATTGTGCAATTGTAGTGAATAGCCCTCAACTGAGGAGTCTTGAAACTCTTCAGTCAGCAACATTTAATAAAAATAGATTGTTTAATTTCAACTTATTTTTGTTAGAGAATCAATAGTCGTTCAAGCGAATTCTAATAGCTCTTGGAATAACTTTTTTAACGTTAAAGAATAATTGCTCGTAATGGGCAAATACTTTGCAGCGTAATTGGCTGTAATTTTTATTGTTTTTTGTAATCTTGAACGCAACCCTCTGCTGACAGATTTCTTTTCAGGACAGTGTTTAGGTAGGTTGTTAAGTACTTAAAACTGATACCAAGTGTTTTTGTTCACTTTTAAAACGTATACGTTCATATAATTTGAAGGAGTTGAAGTTTGTACACAAATAAAAACGCGCCATAAACTTTAACAAAAGTAAAACGTTTGAGTGAAACGTAAATTCTCTCAAAAGATTTTTGAAGTTACAAGTCGTGCGTGTGGAGACAAGTCCTGGGATTTTGAATCCCGAGATCCAGAACATTTTTGTTTATGCTGATCTCAGTATTTTCTATTTTAACGAAATATGTAGTACATAAATGTAACTGAAACAGCAATTTTAGATGAAACATACCAGAATTTGTTAGCTTTCGTAAAAGTTAACGAATTTGCTTACTGTTTATAATTCAATAGAAAATCATTACATATTATTCAATTTAATTGCTGAAATCATTCACATCACAATTTCTTTTGTGAAGTTTGAAACGATCTTCCTACACATAAAATATTTCTAATAATCCCGGAATTACAAAATCACCAAACCTGAATCCCAAAATCCTGGGATAGCAAATACACCGACTTCCCTAGCCGTGAGAGACTTGATGCATCGCAGTAAAAGAAAACTCAACAAACAGAAGCGAGGAAACAACTTTACTTCCTATTTGGAGAACAAATGGCGTCGTTCGAGTCTTTCTCGAGAAACATCCGCGCGAATAACGCTAACATTGTTTTAGCCTATAAACTTATACAATGTCGACTATTTTTGGCAATTTTCGTGGCTCTGCTGAGACGATTTATAAATTCATAGAGGAAAAAACATGCTTACTTTGTAAAGTGTTTCCTTGTTACGATGGATAGAAAGTACAGGTATGTTTTGTGTTAGTTCACTTTAAATCTCTGGTGAAAACAAACACTCATAATTGTATCTAAATCTACAACTTAAACAGAAACAAATGACTGCTGTTGCGTAGAATATTTTATTTTGTTGACTCAAACACTATTCACAATCTATCTATCGAAATATAATAACTCTCTACATTATCGACTACCAAATCTTAAAACTACACAACGGCATTCAAGAGGAAGATTTATAATCTATACTAATATTAAGCTGCAGAGTTTG
Source organism: Trilocha varians (assembly GCA_030269945.2). NCBI lineage: Eukaryota > Metazoa > Arthropoda > Insecta > Lepidoptera > Bombycidae > Trilocha > Trilocha varians. Next base: position 11,521,576 of record AP028278.1, on the reverse strand, counting down.
TTTGTTTGTTTGAACGCGCTAATCTCAGAAACTACCGGTCCGATTTCAAAAATTCTTTCACTGTTGGAATGTCCATTTATCGAGGAAGGTTAAAGGCTATATTTTATTTTGAAAAAAAATAGGTATCCGTATGAAAATATCGAATTTGTAAGACCAAGTGAAATATCTAAAACCTATTTATGCGTATGCTGCAAAAACTATTGACAATAGAACAAAATGATGTACTACGGGTTTTTAGGTCTTTTGAAGACAAACAAAAAAGTCCGCGAGAGCATATATCTAACTATAATAGTTTAGTCACAACAACTGCTTTTATGTTCAAATAAAAGTTTAATTCGTCCGAAGAATGAATTTAATGTTATTGTGTATTGTTATATTAATCCTTATCCAAATAAATAAATAATGTTTTATAATGTGAATAAAGATGAAGCGTGTCAATTTCTACTACCGCGTGATCAACTTAAAATACAACGACTATATAATTCACTCGATGACGTTTGCAACGATTTAATAACGGAATGGCAAACACGCTGGGATAGCTCAATTAAGGGCCGTCATCTCTATAAATTCTTTCCTTGTATCCGTGAAAGGTTAAAAATGAAATGGATCGAAATAGATCATTGCGTTTCACAGTTCTTAACGGGACATGGCAATTTTAAACAAAAGTTATTTTCTTTTAAATTAGTAGATTCACCGCTTTGCGACTGTTCAACTGTTCAACAAAAGTATGAACAGACAGCCCATCACATCCTCTGGGAGTGCAATCTATGGCATATGGAACGCGTTACTATGTTAGATTCCTTACAAGTATCGTCTAGAGTCGTTTATTACACAGATCTTGTAGCATCCAGCGCAAATTTCCGTGCATTCAAACGTTTTTGCCATAACTATTATTGGCATCCTAAATAGTACGACAGCTCACCGCATAGGTCCAATAAATTTAATAAAATCAATGTCCGTGGTGCTTTTCTCAATTCTGGCGTAATGCTTTTTCAATCTTATTTTATTGTCTCCCGCTTTTGCGAGAAGGGAAGTCGAAACTCATGTTTTCCTACTTCTTCTATCATCGTCTGATTAAATTCGTTGCGGGGTCCAAGACAAGTTAGCTTTCCCTCGGGTTTTCCTGGGCTTCACTGCTCAGAGTCATTACGATGGTCGCCGCTGTGGATCCTGGCTACACAGGAGTTACAGTGGTGGGAGTGAGAGGTGGGCCAATACCCGAAAAATTATCCAAATAAAGTATTATATTATCAAGAGTATTAACTCAAAAGTAAATTACTTTTTGTTTTGTTCTAATCGGACTTTTCGTTGAGAAGTTATCACGAGTATAAAACATACTGAATACTCCCCGGGCCGCGCAAATAATATCGCTACAGTATTAAGAGTACTGTTTGAACCCCTTTGTGACGCAGACGAAGTTGCGAGGGTCATCTAGTATAAATATATTATTGATTTTTATGTCATACACCCAATCACCTATTATACCATAAAAGCTACAAAACAAACAAATACACAACAAACCTAATACCGAGGTATGACCCTAATGTCCGTCGTAACTCAATAAAATAAAACAAAGATAAGAATATAATGATTCACTTGTACACACTATCCCTGCTATTATTACAAAGCTGCTACTATTATTAAGGACTGTAAAACTAGTTTATGAGAGAACTAATAACCTACTTTGTTTTGTGCATCTAGACTTAGGGTTCGTTGGAAAGATAACTCGACAAAATATCTAGATGGAAAAATAATCGGCTTAGGTTATTGTGAAGTTGTTTGGTAAAACAATTTATTTTTTTTATAGAATGTTGTATTATTTGCATTTATCTTAATAAATAGGCATGTATATTATTATAGATTTAATTTATAAATCTTGTTGAATCAAATAAGGAGTCAGTCACATGCTCTAAAGTAAGTATTAACAAATGTTGATATCTAAAATATAATATATTATAGGTGTAACGACTCGCGTTCTCAGCTTTTCGGCAGAAGACCCCGTCCCACGACCCACGGGAAAAAGGGTAATCTGCTTCCCCTCCTGGTTTCAGTCTTCGAAGATTATTCTACGTCTCTGGGTTCTGCGTGTTAGTTGTGTGTGCGTTTGCTGTGTGTGGTAATTGAGAGGTTGTTTGAGAGTGTGGTTTTCATAATGTATTATTTTATATTATCCTAAATATTATATATGTATGATTTTAATATTTTATGTGTTCGAATATAAAATATAATTAAAATACACTCATACAAATATTTAATGAAAAGCAAATGGATTCATATACGGTAAATTATTAAAATGTTTATCTGTTTCTTCCAGGTAAATCTCGAAAATCGTTGAACCATTACCCTTTCTTTGGCAGATGGCTTACGTACCAGGATATTTTATATAATTGTATGTATTTTTATTCCCTGTCGGTGGGTTATACAATTGTATGTATGCTGTAGTGTAACGCGGCCCGCCGGCTATCTAGCTAGTTGTGTGTAAAGTTAGTTTACGGTTGGTTAAATTTATTACCTGTAATTACAATAAAAACAGTTAACTATACAATTGCATACCCTGGCCAAATTGTATGTACACGTCCTTGCACATACCCCCTCCTTAAATCCGCTCGAATTGAAGTTATTACCTCAAAAGTTTTGAATGGGTTTTACTAAGTTGCTGCTCCACTATTTTTCTAACGTATAAGTCTACATAGTTCTCGCCTACTAAAACATCATAAAAACATATTTATACAGAACCATTACCAGAAACATTTAGTTAGTATTTACAGTTGGTGCGCTCCATAAATTAATATTTACGACACCTAATGCACGCGGCCGGGCTGGGTCGCAGCTCGGACTGGGACCGTGCATCTATTCTGATACCACAGAAAAATAGCAATGTGCAGAAGTTATTCTAACGTGTAGTTTCATGTACACGGTTTTTGATCTTGATATAGTAGTTTAAATGCAATTATTGGAAGGAAAATGGTTGTTTTCATGTTTTATGTTAATATTACTACCGTTAAACACTTGTAGAAGTGTTACCAAATTTTTATTTAAGTGAACGAGCTAATTTATTGTTAGGAAAGCTGACTAATACCATCTTCTTTTTTTCGTTCGACATAAGGGATGTCGGTAGGAATCAGGTTTTACAAAGCCTTCGCCACTGACTGACTTAATGTTTTTTACAAACATTTTTGAACTCGTCCTGCAGTTGTACAAATCGACTTGATAAAGATATTTTGTCAATAAGCGGTGCGTAAGTATGAGTTCGTCGAGAACGATTTGTACAAACATTTACTTCTGTAAAGTAATTATGTTGTGTCGATATATTGGACACTTTGTTACTGCGGAAACACATGACCGTTTTTTTTATTTGTGTCCCAATGATGGGCTGGGTGTGGGCTCGTTTGTTTTATATCAACTCGCTAGATTTTTGACGGTTTTTATTTGGTAGAATCGTGTTGTTCTATTTCAGTGTTTTAGAATGTTTGTTTTTGGTTGACATTCTTATTACTATCAGTTTCTGTTCTTTTGACAATATAATACTATGAATTTGAAGCATCAAATTAAAAACATTAATTTACTTTCTTTTAAAACAATCTGACTTGGTGTGTATAATACACAATTTGATAACTACAAAAGAATTTAACTGCACTAAAATACCATTCCATTCTCCTTACTAACCTGATCTAATTGTGAGATTTAAGTTGTTGAGCGCCGGCGACGCAGCGACGGTAACAATGAGAAGCCTTCATTTACTGTAAACACTTACTTAAGTAGAGTTCCTGGAAGACGAACACAATGTTAGTGGCGCGCTTTTCTGCAAGCTTAGACGAACTCAGCAAGCGGAATACCCTACCATGAGTCTTTGAAGGCGTTTTCTTAAGAATAAGTTTAAAGATTTTTTTTAAGACGATTGGTTTACTATGACATATTTAAAGATTCTCACAATTTTATCAATGAGTTCGATTACGTAATTTGTCGAGAAAGATAATAAAAGAGGTATTAAGAGGATTAATGACGAAGATAAAAGTCTAGCAAATAGCAGACTAAATATATGGTTTTAATGAAATACAATGATATACAAATGACTCCGGCGTAGCTGTGGAAAACACACTACCTACGTCAACAATGTGTGCGCTTCAGCGTATTTTTCGAACAATATGACAGATTTTCATAAATTTTTAACATATATTTTACTATGCGCTACGCAGTGTGTGTGAATCGCTGAAGTAAAAAAAACTTTTAACAAAATAAACAAATTTTCATAACATGATCATGTTGCAGAGACAAGTAGTAGTGGTGTTGAGGTGGGCGCTTGTATAAAACGAAAGGAAATCTTACCTCAATCTCGCTCAGAGATGTGTGGTCGTCTGTAAACGATGCAACCTCGCTACATTCATACATACATACTACAAAGAAAGAAAGAAAGAAAAAGCATTTATTCAACACAGCACAGCACACAGAGGACATTCATATTATTATAACATTTAAACAGTATAATATCCATTTAAACAAAGAAAAAAGTAAAAAAATAAAATAAAACCGAACAAGATAGAGTCTTGTCCTCAGTGGCGTGCGAATAGGTTTCAACTCAGCAAAAGCTTATGGTCTCAAAGAAGACCAAAAGCACTGATTTTCAGCCGAAACCTAAAAAACCCGATGCCATCTGCCTACAGTTTATCGTATAAATAAATTAAATACAAACTAATAAAAGTTAAAAAAGTGCCTAAAAATAATGTAAACATTACAACAAAAGAAAAAAAACATTGGGTTACTAATAAACATAAATTATGAAAAAAATAAAAAAAATAAAACAGGTACACAAAATACTACTCAACTTATTGAACCATTTGAGGTTTTCATAGTAATGTCTCTTTGATATAATATAATTAGTGTTTTAAACACAATCTATGTTGCGTTTTATAGTGTGCAGTTTAAGATAATTGTGTGACACAGACAAAATTTCGCGCGCTATATAAGAAAAACAAAAAAAAAACAGAAAACTAACACAAAAAAAGACATGCCGCTGAGTTTCTTGCCAGTTCTCAGGACGGAGGCTTTTTCTTTATTCCGAACTGGTGATAGCCTTTTAACATCAACAAACATGATAATTTCATTAATGTTGAGAATATTTATATCTATAAAGAAAATTATTAATTGCAACACCACATAGAAATACAATTATAGTGATTTTGTACAGATAATAGTGTGACAATTGGCGGCCTTTTCACTTAAAGCGATCTCTTCCAGGCAACCATGTACGGAGATAAACTTATTTAAAAATACAGAGCGGTGTATAATTAAAGAATTAAAAAGAAAAAAGATACATATAACTTAAACGAAACAAAAATAATAAAGAAAACGATAATGAATAATTATACAATTAACTTACTTCCTAGATATTATAATAAAATGTAGTTCAAACTGTAAGGTAATAATTATAAACTAGTTTTTTAAATACCTCTAAGGAGGGTGACTGTTTGATCTTGAATACATTATTTCATTTCATTTCATTAATATTTATTCAAAATTTTTCGACCTGACTTCAAGTTCAAAGATCATTGTTCAAATAAGTTTTACAGCGTTTAAACTTCGTGAATTACATTAAAAACAGGATGTTATGCGTAGGCTGTATTTTGAAATATAATAAGTTTGAACTTATATTAGCAAATTAACACGAATTGTACGTGTTTTCAAAGTCGTAGGCGTTGACTACGCAATTCGTAGCTCGCCTACGAAATGTCGTAGCAACACTACGAATTTCGTAGAAGCTCTACGATTGCAATTTACTTTGTTGCTGTTTTCACAATTTTATATATTTCAAACTTACAACATAATATTTGTATCAACACTTTGTGTAGCTTAAATTAATTTTATTGTAACATCAAATTGAAAAAAAAGCAAGTCAATTTTGCTAACAACAAGGTTAGCGTGTAACCAGTGATTTTCTCCTTTTTTGTTTTTCATTAATGATTGTATTGTACTTTATTGTTTATGTAGGACTCATTGTTAATAAGAAAAAAATATATATATATAGCTTTCAGTGTGCAAATTGATTTTAAATAAATACATTTTCTAAAAAAAAGATCTCTAATCAGTCGAAAGCCAATGAAAATTTAACCGTAACAAGAAACAAGTGTGTGAGTTTGAATGTGTTTGCTTCATGAATACAGAGAGATTCGTATACATTAGTTACTTGTAATTAGCGCGGGTAAATAGGAACGAGTCGATCCACATCGTCTATCTCGGGTCGTTGAACCCGCTTCTAAGAAACGATAAGTAATACGTACGATGTCGTTAATTGATGTTTCTGTTTCTGTTAGGAAAATACTTAATACTGTCAGTGTGGTATGTCGAAATGTGAGTTCGAGTTCCAGTGGTACCGGCAAACGAACGAGAAAGAGGGTAGACAGATTTGTCTGCTCTTAAATGACCTACCCGCAGTTCTTCAGTCTTCCCGTGATCATGGCGCTTGAAACAGTGCTGAAATATCGGGACCTCTCAATTAAAAATAATCGTGGTAAGAACGCGTTTAGTAATAATGTAAGTGATGTAGATAACCGCGAGTGTTTAAAGAAATTTAAAATACTTAAGGTTTAATATCGTTGAATTAGCTTTTTGAGGGTTAAATGTTTTGTTAAATTCAAAGTAACAAGTCATTATTATGCGGGTGTCTCAAGACGAAAGTCTTCGAAAAGTGTGTTGCCAGTGATGACCTATGGATCAGAGACTTGGTCGCTCACGATGGGTCTTATTAGACGACTCAGAATCACTCAAAGAGCAATGGAAAGGGCTATGCTGGGTGTTTCTCTGCGTGATTAAATCAGAAATGAGGAGATCCGCAGAAGGACTAAAGTAACCGACATAGCCCAAAGAATTGTATCTTTGAAGTGGCAATGGGCAGGACACATTGTGCGAAGAACAGATGGCCGATGGGGCCCAAAAGTTGGTAGACCCCCACAAGATGGACCGACGATCTGGTCAAGATCGCGGGAGGTCAGTGGATGCAGATGACGCAGGACCGGTCAATGTGGCGAGGTTTGGGTGAGGCCTATGTCTAGGAGTAGACGTCTATAGGCTGATGATGCTGACGACAATTATGCGGGAACCACTTCAAGTTAACGTAGTACTGTTGCTACCTACGACCTCTCTTAAGGACACTATTCACCATTTTAAGGACATTTTAACGTTTTGCAAATACTGAGGAGAGTATTTACAGCCTACTTAATATTACTAATAGTCTGTGATAAAAAAAAATTGGTTGCCTGTAAAGTCGGTATACGGGCGAAAGTTTTACGTGACAACGACTCGGGCATGGTTAGTCCGCCTAAGAGCGAGAGAGACAGACATAAAAAGTGAAAAGCACGCGTGCCTCACTCGCTCTCACTGTGAGCGCATAACGTGAGCGGAGCGTAACGCAGTTTCTGGAAGTGTCACCCGGTAAACCAATTTATAAGACGTTATCACGTCAAAAACTCCTTAAAAAATACACTTTGAAAAGCTATCTATACCACTAAAATACACGTACCCATACATTAGTAAACGACAATGAGTAGGTATAGAAATTTCTTTAAGTTGGCTCTTAAAAAAATCGTATTATTGATTCTTCACGTACTCAAAGCTTTCAATATCGAAATCCTAACTCAATAACTAAATCGAGCAAACAACCAATTTAATACAAACAGAAAATTACATAATTACCAAAACATAAACAACAAAATACTCATCACAAACCAAATCCTACATTTAAATGTGTATAAGTAACACAACCCACATATTAACTTAAAATTAGCCTCCCTTAAAGGGCTCAAACACGAACCCCAAGGGATTAGGAAATATACCTTCCATTTGTCACTCAAGAAAGGACTTCAAAGGGTCCCATTGTTCAAGACGCCGAAATCATTGTATTATAACTGGGAACTACTTCCGACCGAATACAGGGAATTAACTAGTATTGTATCATTGTTTGTGAGTGCGATTACTCGACGACCAGAATTATGTGGATTTATGAGGAACGTTGTAAATTATTTTGATTTTCATTTGCATGAAGATTTGGTGGTTGTTTGTGACAAGTCAAATGGCGGTCATTGTTGTTTTTTGTTTTTCAAACGTATTGTAAGAAAATTAGTGAGTTGCTTACCCATTTTGATAGTCACATAAATACGAATAAGTATTTAATTATATTTTACTTTTACTTCCATAGATCGTAACGTAATGTAACCGATATTATCGAACAAAACAATATTATTAAGCTTATGTATATTTATCATTAAAACGTTTGAAATACCTATTTTACTAATGAATTGGCGAAAAAATGTTAATTACAATGTTTTGATACAGAAGCGACGTAAAGCAAAGTAGATTTGTATTGTTTGTACATTTATAAGAACTTACCATGTATACGAGTATGTACATATGTATACGGACAGTTTAGTATGTCATTGCTATTTTATAGGTTTATTCATATTAAGAATTAGTCTATTATCAGATTCATTTCATATTATTATATTTGTTTTATTATCTGCTTAAATAGTATTAAGTGACTGTTATGTGATACATTTTATTATAAAAATCTTGGACTGGTAATTTTACCAAAAAAAGGTTCAAATATTTTTGATGTAAAATATAATATCAGAAATGTAATGGCGAGTGAGTAATGCTAGGTGATAAACGACGGTTTGAAAAATATTATATGAAGTAATGAATGATAATGTTGGATCTCTAAGAATAATTCTTAGATGTTGTGATGGCATAATAGAAATTTCATATTTCACACACTAATAAATAAAATTAACTCTCTTTTTACAGATCATACAAAAAAAATAAATAAATAAACTATCTCTTTGTTACAGATAATAATCGGCTTACTAAATTAATTGTGTATGCACATACCAAAACAACATATTTAAATATTTGTCTAATTGAAAAGTTGTTTGTTGCGGGTATCTCAAAAATTACTGGCTTTGACGAAACTTCCACTTACAGACAGCTGATGTACGAGAGAGAGTAACACTCGTATCTCTTTTTTCAAAAACAACAAATTTTTTGTCCTCACATAGACGAAACTGCGCGAGTAGACTAGTTTTATAATGTAATTTGAAACGACCTTTATTCCCAAATTAAATATTCTCATGTCCCAAACTCTTCACTAACGATCCTCCGAAACTTCTTTAACCTTCAAAAACTTCCAAATATCCGCATTTTGCGAGTCCAACGACCTCCGTCAGATTAATTATTCTCTCATAAAATATGAAACGACGTCGCAAACGCGGGAAATACCGCGTAAGTATTCAAATAACATGATGCAGTGCGCTTCAAGTGAGCGACAATTATCGCGATGGCGGCGGTGTGCGGGGCGAGGGAGGGGGGAACTCAATAATTTAATTAAACCACATTTCAACCGACAACTGTGTTTTAACTCAAATAAGAGTGTTTAAAGCCGCGTCGTGTTTGTTGCTCGTTCGTTGGTGCGAATGGGGTTTAATTGCTGTAATATTTGATGTGTGTGGTTAGCTGCGTTGCTTACTAGTATTTTTGTAAGTGGTTTTAAATCAGCAACTATTTAATCTTGAGTTGAGTAACTTTTAGGTTTTAAAATAAACGATTTTAGTAGCTAGTGATGTGTTTCTAATATAATTAATTTCTTACAGTATCTTAAGTTAATACTATTACAACTATATTTAATTCATTGTTGATTGGTAAAGTAGGATGCTTTCAAAAGTTTAATAGTAAGGCATCAGATTTCAATTCCACGTAAAAACAAAATCGAACAGCCGTAAAATTTCAATTTCACTATTCCATATTCCATCGAGAGAGTCCGTTATAAAGTCGTAAACATATGAATGGAGAAGTTGGGCCCAACATTGGCCAACCCTGGCCATAACTAAGTTTGTTCTCTACATTATAAACTCATAAACTATACGAAGATTTACTACTTGTTCTGCGAGAATTTCCTTTCAAATTTTCTCGAAAACACACAAAGGAAAACAGGCTTTATAATAGGGTAGTAAGGCTTATGTTTGTGTACGAATAGGTTCGATCGGTGCAACGTTGCAGTTTGCTCGCCCAATTTACTTGATTCTAGGTTGTACGCTTCGTGTTGTGTGGAAGTTCTCGTAAATTCCTTTGGTTTTAGATGGAAATTTGAACTAAGATTTATGGACACAATGTTATGTAGAACTACTTAGTAACAATAATGTGAAATGTAACTAATAATATAAAGTAGTTTGAGAAGTTGTTTGTATGTTTGTGGCTTAATCACGCGTAACGTCTGAAGAGATTTAGTTGAAATTTTGAACACTTGCGGTTCATACAAGCGTAGTCATTCTGCTTCATTCCATTTAATGCTCAACGTCAGGGTGTCACATATGGCCATTCGTCATTAAAACAAAGTTAATTTTATACATACCTAATGATAAAGGTCTAAATCTTTAAACTTTTTCTAAGTCTCGGTTGATTGACAAGATAAGAAACACTATTATAACACTATGGCCTCTAGCTAGGCGTGTTTTTGTAATATTTTAAATCCTACAGCGTTGTGTGTTCTTTATAGTCCCACGACTCAAATTGCATACTTAAAATAATATAATATATTGTAAAAATAGTAAATAATATACAGTATTGTTGTGGGTCAGTTTATCGACACCGCGCAGTCAAAGGCAGGTCTCACCGCAGACCACACACTGCGCGCGGGAGATGTGGTCGCCGCACATTCAATACACACTAACACTACTCATAGTGCACTTATACTTATGTACAATTACATATGTAATATGAGAAAAACTCGAGACATTGTATTGTTTAAAGTTTTTTACAAGCTTTATATTAACTTGCACTGGATGTAACTAAGTAAGAATCTAGCAAGATAAATTTGACAAACTTCCCGGTTTCCGATTGAGCTGACGTTTTTCACGCACATGTATATCGCGTGACAATGCAATAATATGATGAAATGGCGCAGATCTGATTCGAAAGGTGATCATAGGAACTCGTGTGCTAAACAAGATAGACCCGTCGTGTTTGGGCTCGTTTTTCTTATATTTAAATTACAGAATCATTAAATTAAAGTATTAACAAAACTTGAAGGATAAATCTTTTGAATATAAGAATGTATTCAGTTGGAATAGCAGTATCGAGCTGCGAAGGTTCGATTTATAAAACAGTGAACCAACTTCAACTTTAATTTATTTAATGTGTCGATAAAACGATAATAAAAACACTAAAATGCAAAACAAATTGTGTAAATCACTTAACCTCGTCCATAAATATAAAAAGTAGGCGAACGTGGATCGTAAAACGAGTAATACAATATAAAATATCTTCACTTAATTTTTTTCATTAAACCATCTTATCCATCGGCTGGTTTTTATGGGGGGTCATAAAGTAGATCATAAATTATGCTTCGAATGGATGGCTGGTACCTTTCATCTTACGAATTTCGTATTCAGGACGATCGAGGCGTTACCTTACTTTAATACTTTTAATGAGTCGCGAAAGAGGGTTCAATGCGGTTTTACTATTACACACCCCATCATTGAGTAACTTATTTATTTATTTATTTACCAAAAATCGAACATACTGCCATACTAAGTGGTTAACGAGGACATCAAATGGCCGAAATAAACGAATACCTACGAGTAGACTAGACCTTTTCTCTAACCTCGTTTAAAGAAGCGTATCCACAATATAATACTTTTTATTGTGTGACAAATAAACGATTCTATAGGCCAACTCTTTATAGCTTTTGTAATGACACAGGGACCGATACCCGTCACCTACTAAAAGCGAGACATGTCATAGCACGCTAAGAGCACCGAGGAGTTCCGGGGTGGTACAATTTAATGTTTTCTATTGCTACCTATTGAAAGAAGATATACAACAACAGAAAGATCATACAACGCTATTACTATCGTAAACGATTTTTTCCGTTCTTGTAAACGTATAAGTTGACTTAAATATAAAATACATACCTTTTAAAGATATAATCAAACGAGTCCTTCTTCAAACGAGGCTTAAAGAAAGTCCGTAAAGGTAGGCCGTAGGTAGCGGACCCGCAGTGTCCCCTGACATTGCAGAGGTCCATAAGCAACGGTAACCGCTTACGATCAGGTGGCCCGTTAGCTCGCCTGCCTACAAGGCAATAAAAAAAAATTGAGAAGTGTCATGGGACACCCGAATGGAACGAAGTTCCTTTCGATTAAAAGATATCTTATATTTTTTTTCCTAACGTAACGCGCGATAAGGAACGTGTTTTAAAATATTTTGATCACAGCGCTATCTAGCGATAATCATTTGAAAACAAAAAAAGTGTCGTGACAACTTTTCGTAAGATTTTTTTCCGTCTAGCCCCCTTTCACAACGCGCGATAAGGAACTTCGTTCCAAATACTTGTATTCTATTGTAAAAACATTTTGAAATACCTACTATTGTTATTGTGATTCTTAAAAAACAAACTATATAAGTTACGTTACTTTAAACAGAACAGCTGAATTTTCTTTTACAAGTTGCTTAATATTAAACCACCTACATTTCGTGTGTGTTTTATTATCATATTATTTTGTGTACAATATACGAGTCATCGCATGTAATGAATAAAAGAAAACCTGTATGAATTAATTACTGCGTATTATAATAACAATGAATTGCTAATTAGTGTCGAGTTTTACGGTATTAACTACAAAAAATGTTTTATTTATTGTTTTAAAAACTCTTTGTGTGCTCTGTGTAAGCTGCTCGCATATCGTATTGTTGACAATATCTAAAAATATTGACAATAACATATTTTCGTACATATAAAGTTCTATTAAATACACAACTGAATAGATTGTGTTGTAGGTATATTTTGATTTCAAGGGAAAGTACTTACTGTAATATGAAATCCTTAAACCGTTGTGTGGAAGAAAGAGTGTATTAAAACCCGTTCCCGAACACAGGGTCAAAAATCAATTATTGTGGAATAAAATCTACTACTATCGCCGCATTATTAAATGTACGTTCCTATGATAATCCAAATCCGTAACATACAATGCGCACGTACCTGCATAGATTACGATGAGGGCACTAGCTCCAATCTTGGTGACCGTGACACACAGTTACATACTGTCGATGGTTTTACAACGTTGTATGATGTTCTTGATATGGTTAATAAAATTAATAGTGCACGTTAAGATTGCGTTTGAATTAGTGCTCCGTACGATGCGAATCTTTCGCGTAATGGCCGAAGACAAAAGTTGTATGTCTTCGTCTAGATACCCGAACATAGAACAACAAAAATGTTGCCCTTGTTCGAAATTTCAATTCCACATTCAAAGTACACAAATAGGCAGCAATTTGAATTTTATGAAGTCGAAACAACCGTATAATGTAATAATGATTCCTTTCACACACTATTTGAGGTACATACATGTACATAAAGCATGTGTGGCAAATCCAATGATCCAGTCCGTTGTGTTAGCCGAGTGGTTGAAACACCTACCTTTAGAGGTCACGGGTCCAAACCGGTCGGTTCTAAATCTTAGTTTGTCAAAAGATTTATGTCCAATTTATTGCAACTCAACTGGCTCAAAATAATGAAAAACACCGGAAAGGAAACTAGCATACTACAGAAAATGAATTGGAGTTGTGTAGTTCCATATCTGTGTTAGACAAGCGTTATGGACTATGCCTCTACTGAAGAGATCAAAGCCTAGCTGAGTGGAGTAATGGCTTACAGTACAGTTATAAAAGCTTCTCAGAATCAAAATTCAAACTTCCAAAACCAAACAAACTCAAAACTAATTATCCAGTAACCGGTACTAGTAGAACTGTCCGTATAATCCGACTAATTAGCAGACATTAGCAGCGCCAAATATAAAGTTTCCCAACAAAGACAGTTTTCGGTGGGCGTGTTTTAAAACCGCGATAATGTCGGACCAACTCGCCGGATGAAATTTAGAGTTGCGGCTACAGCTCGTCTGCAAACGTTTTGTGGTTATTTGTTAACTATGTACTTTTATACACATTTATAGGCTGGAGACTGGAGGTTTTTGTGTAGAAAACATAGGAAGAAGATATTTTGGAACACTTTGTTTATAGGTTTTGAGTGAGACTCAGCATGACGCATTGCTTGGTAAAGTTAGCAGACATCTCCTTGGCCAAAAAGGGACATATTTGACAACACAAAATTTTAGAATGTAAGTAGCATTGTCACCAACTTCAATGAAGAAGTTAACTCTGATTATGGTGTGCAGTGCACATTTGCTTCTCTGGAATTATTAGGTATAGGCCGTGACACTCCACAAACTTTCTAAACAAAAATTGTCACGTTGCTGCCATCTTGCTGCCCAGTTAAGACGCCTACATGGTAAAAAAAAAAGCGTCCTCTTCTCAACAATAAAATGTCAGTTTCATTTGAATACAAAATGTCGTTTGAACCCGGTAAAGCAACATCTGTAGATACAAAGTAATCCTGAAGGATTGATCCGGAGATTACGACGAGAGAACGGTTTTATTTATAGCGATCTGCGATTGATTCCGCAGATTAAAATGGAAAACACATGGGCGGGTGCTGATGTGGAATTTTATTGAGGTCAACGGTACACATTCATAATTTATTACTCGTCTTGCTTTATTGCTAACGGGTTTTATCGACTGGTGTCCAATAAAGTGGGTTTCAAGTTTACTTTTTCGTGTGCGTATAACTTAAGTTTGAGTTCGATTTGGATGATTCTATTTTAAAATGGAAGTTCTATGTAGGGTGTCTGTTGTTGGGATTTTACCAGACTTTAATTGAGAAGATTTTATGGTTTACTGTCCGTGTGAGTGAACCCGTTTCAATAATTCCTTTTATTTAAACAATTACTTTCAAATAATCTTATTATTATTATTTTTATCGCTATATAGTCAGACGAGCAAACAGGATCACAAACGACAAACATCCCACATCTCCTTGTGTCATTAACATCCATAGACAACATACTCGCGTATTGACAACGACAACTAGTTCCAAGTGAAACTACAAACTGCGTTATAAATTAGTTGATGAGTTCAGTACAGAGCGGAGTATGCGACCACTAACACGATTCCCGATCACAATGCAATTTGTCTCTCAAATTAACAATACGTTCAGTTAGGGTTGCCAGGTGTTAGGATAAAGCAGGACATACGTAGGATTTTTGATTGCTTGTCTCCCAAAATAAGCGGCTTCCGGCCTGTTAGGATTTAGGTAGGAATTTTCAATTTCGAAATTCCATTTATCAAAATTACATCCAGAAAGAAATATGTTTTACCGGATTTTTTACCCAAATTTTTTAACAAACTCACAAGTCTGTCCGGCTTTTCCGTCTGAGGACCTGGCAACTTTACGTTCAGTATAGTATTGACAAGTTTAAGCTTAGTTTTTTTATTCAAATTTTCTTTTAATATTGGCACACGTACTTTTACTGTAATTTCTTACCACATAAGAATATTATGACTTTGTTTCGCTTTAGAGGATTTAGATTTTTTTTATACACAATTAGTGACATAACGGTAAAAAGTACATTTTTTTATTGCCATGTTGGCAGACGAGCCAACGATCCACCTGATCGTAAGGTCGTCAGGGGACACAACAATAAGAAACAAATTTATTCTATACCTCCAGCAATCTGACTTTAGAACGACCCAACTGATGTTAAAAGTTCAAAAATATCTTAACACGTACGATTATCTAATAAAATGGTATATAATGATTAATTAAAACAATAAAAACGAATAAAATGTAAACCATCGACATCCATTTTTCACTTTACAATAACTGTTTAGGTATAAAATCAATCTTCGCACCGTCACTCGGAACCATTTCACGAAGTATTTATCACCGAATCAGGGCTGGACACAGAATAATATAATATACAGAAGTAAAAGAAAAAAGTAACAATTTTAATCCTTTTAGAAAATGACAGAAGGAACAAGAAATGTGAATTTGAATTTCCATTCTCGCATGTAAAAGAAGCAGTATTTTGAAATCAGAAGAATAATAAATTACTTAATTATTAATGATCTTAATAATTAAGGCTGATTCAGAAGGCGGTCGTTCTTGACACGGCGCGTATTGTGAGGAGGTTCCTCTCTCTTGAGCCCTGACCACTGATGGCTTGGGTCGTAGACTCCGCCTGCAGTGGCTCTCTGTTTTTTATATTATATTTTTAAAGTTATTTTTTTTTGTAAATCTTGTTTTTTAAATATAATGTAAAAATAAGCTAATAAATAAATATGGAGGAATAGATAAGCACTAATGATAATAACTTTATTTGGGTATACAAGGTGAGCTGTATAGAAGCACAGCTTATGTAGACAATGCTAATTTTGTCAAAAATCACGCTAGGGTTAACAGATTTCACTTTTAAGCATCAAACTTATATTACTTTATACTTTACGATACAAAAATACTAACTAAACTAGATAATTTATTTGAGGACACTATTTAATAGTATTCTAGTTTAGTTAGTGGCATGTTACGCACCAATCGTGTATCTGGGATATTTCATCAAAGTTACTATATACAAGTCCTATATGGGTAGGTGATAGATAACGGCCCCTCTTTGCCCTGACATTGCAGAAGTCTATAAGCGACGGTAACCGCTTACCATCAGGTGGGCCATAGGCTCGTGTATCTATTACGCAATTAAAAAAACATAATATTTTAGGGATTTTCCTTAAAAATTCTTTCAAACCATTTTTAATTTAAGATCAGTGCATTCGTAAAGCGATTTGTACGAGACTTTACTTCTGTGTACTTATTCTGTAACTGGAGTTCCATTAATCGTCACCCTACAACGTTTTACTGACCGTAAAAACACATACGTGTTGCCCATCGCTCGTCCATCGTTCCCACATCGTTTTACTGCAGGGATCACCAAACTACGGCCCGCTGGACAAATGCCGGCAACCAATCAATGGGTGCCTTCAGACCTCCAAAGTCTTCGATACGGCTCACAGCAATTAATATTTTACTGATATGTTTAAGCAATTGCATTCTAATGTAAAAATGATGATGTAGAAAACTTAAGTCAGTGTTAAAAACTACAAATTATTAAACCTTCATTGCCCTGCCATTGCAAAGGGGCGACGGTGACCGTTTACCATCAGGTGTGCCTTAAGCTAGCTTATCTACCTATCAACTAAAAAACCGACTGACTTCCATTTTTGTTTGATAAGCGTTTCAAATTAAACAAAGAATCATACAAATTGAATCAGAATTAAAAGTCTAGTCTACTGTCAAGAACGTAACAAAAAGGATACATTTCCCCCTACATTTGGACGATAGTAGCCCTTTTTTTTTTTTTTTTTTGGACGGGAGGAAATCGCCGGACTTCCACTCGCCCCGCGAGTGGGGTATGTGGGTGTCGAACCGCACCAAAACCTCCCGCCTCTCACGCTCGACATCCGATGTAGTAGGGGTGACAGGACGCGTTCGCGATTGTCGCTTACGTATCGCCCCGTCACCCCCGTAATGTGGGGGGACAGCGCGTACGCAGTCCCCACTACCAAAAATAACGCGTCCGAGTTACCCACATTAGGGGTAATCGCAAGGGTCAACCACTCCGCAGTGCAATGGAGCGGCCTCGCCCTGGGGGAACCGCCTACTTAATCACGGTATCCCCTACGCCAGGTAAGTACGATAGTAGCCCTAAGTCTTCAAAGTTTGCACACCTCTGCATTAGATGCCCGAAAATTCATAAGCGCTCCATTGTGGTTTATTCCAGTTGAATCCATGATAAATGTATCGGTATCTTTAGGACAATGGTCGCTCACTCTTTGTGCGGCTGATTAATGTGAGTTTTAAAACGCCGATCGTGGCGCCCCCTCGCCGCTATAAAAAATTTGTCGTTCGCAGCTTTGTTTGTGTCGCAAGTAATTGTAAACGGTATGGAAACTTAAATTATTTATATTGAAGTAAATGACCTACCGGTTCCAAACTATGGGGGCCTTAGAAGAACTGACTCTAACTGAAAGTTATTTTGAAGAATTAATTACGGACATTTGAACTGGATTCATCTACTTCAAAATAACTTGAGTGAGCGACCATTGTCCTAAAGATACCGATACATTTATCATGGATTCAACTGGAATAAACCACAATGGAGCGCTTATGAATTTTCGGGCATCTAATGCAGAGGTGTGCAAACTTTGAAGACTTAGGGCTACTATCGTACTTACCTGGCGTAGGGGATACCGTGATTAAGTAGGCGGTTCCCCCAGGGCGAGGCCGCTCCATTGCACTGCGGAGTGGTTGACCCTTGCGATTACCCCTAATGTGGGTAACTCGGACGCGTTATTTTTGGTAGTGGGGACTGCGTACGCGCTGTCCCCCCACATTACGGGGGTGACGGGGCGATACGTAAGCGACAATCGCGAACGCGTCCTGTCACCCCTACTACATCGGATGTCGAGCGTGAGAGGCGGGAGGTTTTGGTGCGGTTCGACACCCACATACCCCACTCGCGGGGCGAGTGGAAGTCCGGCGATTTCCTCCCGTCCAAAAAAAAAAAAAAAAAAGGGCTACTATCGTCCAAATGTAGGGGGAAATGTATCCTTTTTGTTACGTTCTTGACAGTAGACTAGACTTTTAATTCTGATTCAATTTGTATGATTCTTTGTTTAATTTGAAACGCTTATCAAACAAAAATGGAAGTCAGTCGGTTTTTTAGTTGATAGGTAGATAAGCTAGCTTAAGGCACACCTGATGGTAAACGGTCACCGTCGCCCCTTTGCAATGGCAGGGCAATGAAGGTTTAATAATTTGTAGTTTTTAACACTGACTTAAGTTTTCTACATCATCATTTTTACATTAGAATGCAATTGCTTAAACATATCAGTAAAATATTAATTGCTGTGAGCCGTATCGAAGACTTTGGAGGTCTGAAGGCACCCATTGATTGGTTGCCGGCATTTGTCCAGCGGGCCGTAGTTTGGTGATCCCTGCAGTAAAACGATGTGGGAACGATGGACGAGCGATGGGCAACACGTATGTGTTTTTACGGTCAGTAAAACGTTGTAGGGTGACGATTAATGGAACTCCAGTTACAGAATAAGTACACAGAAGTAAAGTCTCGTACAAATCGCTTTACGAATGCACTGATCTTAAATTAAAAATGGTTTGAAAGAATTTTTAAGGAAAATCCCTAAAATATTATGTTTTTTTAATTGCGTAATAGATACACGAGCCTATGGCCCACCTGATGGTAAGCGGTTACCGTCGCTTATAGACTTCTGCAATGTCAGGGCAAAGAGGGGCCGTTATCTATCACCTACCCATATAGGACTTGTATATAGTAACTTTGATGAAATATCCCAGATACACGATTGGTGCGTAACATGCCACTAACTAAACTAGAATACTATTAAATAGTGTCCTCAAATAAATTATCTAGTTTAGTTAGTATTTTTGTATCGTAAAGTATAAAGTAATATAAGTTTGATGCTTAAAAGTGAAATCTGTTAACCCTAGCGTGATTTTTGACAAAATTAGCATTGTCTACATAAGCTGTGCTTCTATACAGCTCACCTTGTATACCCAAATAAAGTTATTATCATTAGTGCTTATCTATTCCTCCATATTTATTTATTAGCTTATTTTTACATTATATTTAAAAAACAAGATTTACAAAAAAAAATAACTTTAAAAATATAATATAAAAAACAGAGAGCCACTGCAGGCGGAGTCTACGACCCAAGCCATCAGTGGTCAGGGCTCAAGAGAGAGGAACCTCCTCACAATACGCGCCGTGTCAAGAACGACCGCCTTCTGAATCAGCCTTAATTATTAAGATCATTAATAATTAAGTAATTTATTATTCTTCTGATTTCAAAATACTGCTTCTTTTACATGCGAGAATGGAAATTCAAATTCACATTTCTTGTTCCTTCTGTCATTTTCTAAAAGGATTAAAATTGTTACTTTTTTCTTTTACTTCTGTATATTATATTATTCTGTGTCCAGCCCTGATTCGGTGATAAATACTTCGTGAAATGGTTCCGAGTGACGGTGCGAAGATTGATTTTATACCTAAACAGTTATTGTAAAGTGAAAAATGGATGTCGATGGTTTACATTTTATTCGTTTTTATTGTATTAAAGGAGTGCGCAAAATAATGAATAGTCACAACCCAGTACGAATGAACATTTCAGTTTCATTTAACAGCATAGTAAAGAATAGCGAACTATTAGCCCGAGAGCTAATGGCAACAGACGGGGCGATACGTGAGCGTCGATCGCGAATGCGTCCTTTCGCCCCTACTAGCCTCGTGTCGGCTTCTGTCCCCGGCCGGGGTTCAGACGTCGAGCGTGAGCGGGTTTTGGTGCGGTTCAACTCCCACATATCCCACTCGCGGGACGGGTGTAAGTGCGGCGATTTCCTCCCGTCACAAAAAATCTTGGTACATAGTTCTGATAAACCCCAACTCAAAACTGCAAATCTGGCTGCTGAGTAGCCACTAGCTCTTGGACCATATAGTTCGGATTCTCGCTACATATTTCTTACTACTTATTTGTTTCCTACACGTATGCACTTACTACTAGAACAAACCACATTCTCAGTTCACATACGAACCGAAATTCGATGAGAAAACTTTTACTAGTGTCCTGGAAGTTTCACGAAACTTTCTACTGAACCAGTTATACTTCGAAAAAGCTCGGATTCTTTGTACTTAAGTAAGAAACGATTTGTTTCTTAGTTGGGTGCAAGATTATTGCGATTGTTGAGTAAGGAAGTAATAGTCTATTATTAGATTATCTGACACCTAGAACTTTCACAAGATTTCGTCATCATATAATTTCATCCAATTTTAATTGTATTTGGGGCAGTGTGAAAGTTAAAGATAAGTTTTTTTTTTTTATTGCGTGATAGATAAACGAGCCTACGGCCCACCTGATGGTAAGCGGCCACCGTCGCTCATGAACCTCTGCAATGCCAGGGCAATGAGGGGCTGTTATTTATCGCCTACCGATACAGGACTTTAAAAAAAAAAAAAAAAATATATTTTAAAAGTAAAATTAAAAGAGGGTATTTAAAGGTTAATGCTTAAGTTGGATTTTAAAATTTACCATAATTGTAAATTGCTTTCTACTTAAATATTTTTATTCTTTTTGCATTTGTTTTCGTTTAACACTCGCAGTTATCTAAATAAATAAAAATAATAAAGCTATTTCAATAAAAATCGTTGTAAGAACCCGTATAATCTCCTTCTACTAAATCTTAATAAAATCTATAAGGCTATAATGGTGAGGTCCCGCGTTACGAGCCGCCGAGCCGACAGCTGTGCGCTGTATTACAGGATGACCTCACGCGATATATCTATCAAACGGCGATGACTGGCGCCTTCGGAATACGGATGAGCAGGCCCTTTATTGTCAAGAAAGGTTCGGTGTTTAGATTTCAGAATGAGAATTATTGAATTTGCGATAAAGATTAGTTCGGCTTTTTCCTTCTGTTGAATTAGGATTAAATGTGCTTTAAAAATAATATGTGAAGTCCCCAATTCGTATTAGGCAAGCGTGTTGGACTATAACTAATCCCTCTTCTAAAGAGACCTGAGCACAGCCGTGGACAGTAATGGGTAATTACAGTTGTTCATATTCATTTATTTGCTTATTTTTTACGTTATATTAAGAAAAAAAAACATTTACAAAAAAAATAATTTAAACTGGAGACGGGATCTACGACCCAAGTCATCAGTGGTCAGGGCTCTAGAGAGAGGAACCTCTTCACAATACGTGCCGTGTCAAGAACAACCGCCTTCTGAAGCAAGCCCTTTACCCAGCCGGGGAGCGAAAGCTTCTCTAGATGACGGTCGAAGCTTTTCGCTATTAGACCGTGCACAGATACAACGATCGGAACAATGATGGTCGATTCAACACGTCGGTCACCTCGTGGGCCAGGTCCAAATATTTACAGTTGTTCATTATTAACTCAGCTGTGTTATAAACTATTTTATTTATTTTTATTTTAAACTACAGTGACTTATGAAATGATGAGTCCTAATCCTAATGTATAATAGAAGTAGTAGATCAAGTATAGTCTACCGCATCCTCACTAAACTTTGGTGACTTTACATAACCGAAAAGATTTACTGAACCGATAATACTACGTTTGAGTGACATAGACTATATTTTTCACCAATTCCAAAACAACGTTTACCGGAAAAAGTTTTGTTTTAAATAAAACACTCACAACAGTTGTGAAAACAACTCGCTTTGCAATCAAACTAAATATTTGATTTGCAGCTGAAAACTAAAATAATTGATGGACAGTGATGCGATACTCCGATCTCTACTGTCGGTTATTGAACACAAACAAACCGACAAATTCCAATTCCGTATATTTATTTACCGTTTTCACAAACAAAACGCATCTGCAACTATTCCCCGCGACCACAACATCATACAATTATTGTACAGTATGCTAACTGGCTATTCAATTTGCTAAAGATATAAGGTGTGTAAAGTCGTGGTGACCGAGTGGTTGAAGCGCTTGCCTTCCGTACGGGAGGTCGCGGGTTCAAAACCGGCCGGCTTGTACTCTAAATCTTAATATGAAAAAGATTTATGTGCAATTTTTCACAACACCACTAGCTAAAAACGGTGAAGGAAAACATCGTGAGGAAACCTGCATATCGGAAAAGGGTTCTAAAAATCCTTTGTAGATATGTGAAGTCCCCAATCCGCATTAGGCAAGCGTGGTGGACTATGCCTAACCCCTCTTCGGAGGAGACCTGAGCTCAGCAGTGGGCAGTAATGGGTTGGTACAGACAGACAGACAGAATCCAGTTCCAAAATTAATGTTCCGTCTTGAGAACAGGCGAACAAATTCAGTGGTAATGTTAATGACAATAAATCATATGTTTATGAGGGCCTTAATATCGGAGTCGTTAGTAATTTGTAAACTTAAAATCTTGACTATTGTTGGATATTCTTCATTCTAACTGTTGCCCAAATTCAGGGTCTTCTGCATAAATTTTAAGTTTTAAGATTTCGATAATATGACTCCAAATAATATTGTCAGTAAAATTGCGAGTATAAATCAGTCCACGCTCTTTTTTGCAAGATTGATTAACTAAGTTATGGCCCACCTCATGGTAAGCGGTTACTGTCGCTCATAAACCTCTGCAATGCCAGAGCAATGAGGGGCCGTTATCAATCACCTACCTATGCAGGACTTTTCTTAAACCTCTTGAAGAGGAACATTATCTCAGTATTGCCGTGTCTCGATATCCTTAAATTGAAATCTAATATTAACTAACTCCTGATAATTCACTGAAAATTAAATATCTATACCCTTGTATAAAATACCTTATAGCACCTTATACTGTAACAACCCATTACTGCCCACTGCTGAGCTCAGGTCTCCTCCGAAGAGGGGTTAGGCATAGTCCACCACGCTTGCCTAATGCGGATTGGGGACTTCACATATCTACAAAGGATTTTTAGAACCCTTTTCCGATATGCAGGTTTCCTCACGATGTTTTCCTTCACCGTTTTTAGCTAGTGGTGTTGTGAAAAATTGCACATAAATCTTTTTCATATTAAGATTTAGAGTACAAGCCGGCCGGTTTTGAACCCGCGACCTCCCGTACGGAAGGCAAGCGCTTCAACCACTCGGCCACCACGACTTTACACACCTTATATCTTTAGCAAATTGAATAGCCAGTTAGCATACTGTACAATAATTGTATGATGTTGTGGTCGCGGGGAATAGTTGCAGATGCGTTTTGTTTGTGAAAACGGTAAATAAATATACGGAATTGGAATTTGTCGGTTTGTTTGTGTTCAATAACCGACAGTAGAGATCGGAGTATCGCATCACTGTCCATCAATTATTTTAGTTTTCAGCTGCAAATCAAATATTTAGTTTGATTGCAAAGCGAGTTGTTTTCACAACTGTTGTGAGTGTTTTATTTAAAACAAAACTTTTTCCGGTAAACGTTGTTTTGGAATTGGTGAAAAATATAGTCTATGTCACTCAAACGTAGTATTATCGGTTCAGTAAATCTTTTCGGTTATGTAAAGTCACCAAAGTTTAGTGAGGATGCGGTAGACTATACTTGATCTACTACTTCTATTATACATTAGGATTAGGACTCATCATTTCATAAGTCACTGTAGTTTAAAATAAAAATAAATAAAATAGTTTATAACACAGCTGAGTTAATAATGAACAACTGTAAATATTTGGACCTGGCCCACGAGGTGACCGACGTGTTGAATCGACCATCATTGTTCCGATCGTTGTATCTGTGCACGGTCTAATAGCGAAAAGCTTCGACCGTCATCTAGAGAAGCTTTCGCTCCCCGGCTGGGTAAAGGGCTTGCTTCAGAAGGCGGTTGTTCTTGACACGGCACGTATTGTGAAGAGGTTCCTCTCTCTAGAGCCCTGACCACTGATGACTTGGGTCGTAGATCCCGTCTCCAGTTTAAATTATTTTTTTTTGTAAATGTTTTTTTTTCTTAATATAACGTAAAAAATAAGCAAATAAATGAATATGAACAACTGTAATTACCCATTACTGTCCACGGCTGTGCTCAGGTCTCTTTAGAAGAGGGATTAGTTATAGTCCAACACGCTTGCCTAATACGAATTGGGGACTTCACATATTATTTTTAAAGCACATTTAATCCTAATTCAACAGAAGGAAAAAGCCGAACTAATCTTTATCGCAAATTCAATAATTCTCATTCTGAAATCTAAACACCGAACCTTTCTTGACAATAAAGGGCCTGCTCATCCGTATTCCGAAGGCGCCAGTCATCGCCGTTTGATAGATATATCGCGTGAGGTCATCCTGTAATACAGCGCACAGCTGTCGGCTCGGCGGCTCGTAACGCGGGACCTCACCATTATAGCCTTATAGATTTTATTAAGATTTAGTAGAAGGAGATTATACGGGTTCTTACAACGATTTTTATTGAAATAGCTTTATTATTTTTATTTATTTAGATAACTGCGAGTGTTAAACGAAAACAAATGCAAAAAGAATAAAAATATTTAAGTAGAAAGCAATTTACAATTATGGTAAATTTTAAAATCCAACTTAAGCATTAACCTTTAAATACCCTCTTTTAATTTTACTTTTAAAATATATTTTTTTTTTTTTTTTAAAGTCCTGTATCGGTAGGCGATAAATAACAGCCCCTCATTGCCCTGGCATTGCAGAGGTTCATGAGCGACGGTGGCCGCTTACCATCAGGTGGGCCGTAGGCTCGTTTATCTATCACGCAATAAAAAAAAAAACTTATCTTTAACTTTCACACTGCCCCAAATACAATTAAAATTGGATGAAATTATATGATGACGAAATCTTGTGAAAGTTCTAGGTGTCAGATAATCTAATAATAGACTATTACTTCCTTACTCAACAATCGCAATAATCTTGCACCCAACTAAGAAACAAATCGTTTCTTACTTAAGTACAAAGAATCCGAGCTTTTTCGAAGTATAACTGGTTCAGTAGAAAGTTTCGTGAAACTTCCAGGACACTAGTAAAAGTTTTCTCATCGAATTTCGGTTCGTATGTGAACTGAGAATGTGGTTTGTTCTAGTAGTAAGTGCATACGTGTAGGAAACAAATAAGTAGTAAGAAATATGTAGCGAGAATCCGAACTATATGGTCCAAGAGCTAGTGGCTACTCAGCAGCCAGATTTGCAGTTTTGAGTTGGGGTTTATCAGAACTATGTACCAAGATTTTTTGTGACGGGAGGAAATCGCCGCACTTACACCCGTCCCGCGAGTGGGATATGTGGGAGTTGAACCGCACCAAAACCCGCTCACGCTCGACGTCTGAACCCCGGCCGGGGACAGAAGCCGACACGAGGCTAGTAGGGGCGAAAGGACGCATTCGCGATCGACGCTCACGTATCGCCCCGTCTGTTGCCATTAGCTCTCGGGCTAATAGTTCGCTATTCTTTACTATGCTGTTAAATGAGACTGAAATGTTCATTCGTACTGGGTTGTGACTATTCATTATTGTGCGCACTCCTTTACTCAATATATACAGGGTGTATGAAGACCACTCCCGAAAATGAAGACTGGTGGTAGTACTAGTGACACCTGTAATGATAAGCTGAGAAACCGGTCCATACAGACGATTTTTATTGCTTAATATCCCAAGTATCACTAGTACTAACCCAGCCTTCGTTTTCGGGAGTGGTGTTCAAACACCCTGTTTAACAGTCAAAACGCAACACACATACACTCATACACACATACAAACACTACATACATTCATCATGCACAGACAACTCACCGCTCTGCTTATAAAATGAAAAATTAATTACTTTTGTTTTATTCTCACTAGCCACTAAATACTTATTTTTCTGTTTGTCAAGATTGTAATTAGTATCGAAGAATTTAAATGATGCTCCGTTATTAATGAATAGATCAGACTCTATGTTTTGTTTTGTTTTCTAAGTGAATTAATGATTGTATCTTATTGCAAATCTAGTGTTACATATGTGGCCACACAGAAATTTAATCAAGCTCAGGTTTGACGAGGTTAATGGGGCGATATATAATATAATCTAATAAAATATAATATGTAATATAATCTTACTACGCCTTGTCGTGCAACGCACCATGTCGACCCGGCACAATCCCGTTCTAGATTTTGTCTTCAGCCGGGAATTGGACGATGAGTATGAGCGGCAGGAGGTTTTAGTGCGGTTCGACTATCACATCCCCATCTAAGGGGCAGGTGAAAGTACTGAAATTTCTTTCTTGCTTTAAGGAAGCTTAGATTTGAAACATATAATCCTAAAAATCGAAGCCGGTTATCAGACGATAAAGTCACAAGACGTCCAACTAAATGCGATATGAATATGTAAAAATATCGATACAGAAACATGAACAAAATAAAAAATAACGACTATGAATATTTCGTTATCCCATAAACACATAATATCCGTCAAATAGACGTCCATTTTCCGACCTTAAACATCCAAATCATTCACAAATAAGAGAATAATCTATCGGAACGGAGCCGACTAAGACTGGCACAATTACTTCAACATCAGCACCGGAACCCTCCCGGATACGATAAAGAATTCCAGGAAAAGGTATTTATTTGGGAAACGTACACCTTTCACTGACCGTCAAGTGATTCCGGACTATATTGTAGTGGAGGTAAGGATTAGTTTCGCTTGATCGCGGTTTAGGGTTGAGAGGAAAAATGGTGAGATGTTGAAAAGTTTAGGGAGTATTACTGCAATAAAACACCTTCGGCTTGGAGCGAGAAATCACTGACTAATTGTTAGTCTTGTTCCGATAAAACTAACTTTGGTGATATTTACAGAGTAGAGAAAACAGTATTGAAAAAATCCATATTAGTCCTGTATTAACATATTCGATATTCCATTTAAAGCAGCTAAATCATTAATTTTGTGCTTAAGATTTTAAATGTCTAGACTAATATGTAATTTTTACATTTTCCGTACTATGGGACACTTTTAGAAACAAAAGTCCTATTAGTCGTGGCAAATAAGTTAATTTGTTTGTCTTCCGTACGAGGGTCATAGCTTCATAGGCAGTAATAGGTACGATTGGATAGTTATTACTTACTTATGCCTGAAAACTGAGAAGGAAGATAAGTATTCGAGATCAGTGAAGTTAATAAGTTACTCTCTCTTCTAACCTGAATCCAGCAGTGACGAGTTTTGATATAATACAAATGACTTAACCTACTGTTGTTTCTAAACTGTGGTGCAGGATAGTTGGAAACTAGCAGGTGTCGGTTGAGGTCCAGTTGATTGGACGTCGAAGTTGTGAAGGGCCTCGCTCGGCTCGTTACAGGACCTCACGTAACATCTCCTCGCTTTTTATACACTTTGTTTACACTTTTTATTTGGGCTCGTGTTTTGTACAATCAGCGTCTTTAAATTACGCTGTTACGATCCGTCATTTGGAGTTTTTGTTTGACTTTGAGCGATCGATAGAGAAACTTCACTTATACTGTACTTGTGTCTGTATTGTTAGTTTGTTACTATAAGGCATTATTAGTAGTATTTATTGACATAGACATAGACATTTCTTTATTTGTGATGGAAACAGTGGCACAAACAATACAAAAAATAATAATAATACAATAATAATATAAAGGTTTCCATCTCATCAGCTTAATGCTGGGTGTTAGCTGGAGATAACTCACAAACACACCCAGCGCTGGTTTTAGCCTCAACTGGCAGTGACGTCACAAAAGGAAAAAAAATAAAATAAAAAAGACACAAAAAATATTGCATGGTAGATAATAGAGAAAGTGAACTATTTCACAGGAAGTTGTTTATATTTATCACTAATATCATAGAATGACCTTTACTCAATTTACCTTCACCTTACAAAACTCTCATTCAAATAGAACTTAACACCAATTGTTTTTAAATCGGTATAAGCATTCTTTTCATTATCATATTAATGTACGACTATTGAAGCTGTGTTTGGTCGACTTCGAATTAGGCAAGGTTACAGATACACCCTGTATACTGTAACTAGTATTCCTTAATTAACTTACAAATTAATTATTCGAATATAACAAAGATAACAATGGAAACTCCTTAGGAATAAGATCTTGTATCAAACTCCTGGGTGTACTCTCGAAGTTACCGACAGTAATTATACATTAGTGATTGTGGTGGAACTCGCAGAACAACAAACAATTATTATGTGTGTCTAAGTGCTAGTTAAATTAAACACTTTACTATTATACGTTTAGGTTATAAAATTAAACAAGGGTTGAGAACAGCTCTGTAGTTTAGAGGATTGGGATCAGTCCATGTGACAGATTTTTAAATACCGGACTTTTGTGGGTGTTAAATCACCAACTGCTCACACTAATAGTGGAAAGCCCGACTGAATTCAGCATGGAGTTATGAACGGTGGCACTACGCGTTACGTACTACGGCATATTTTTTGCCGTCGTGCAGCTTACAAAGAGGTGGTCAGTGAAATTTATCTATCATACAAAAAATACAGACATCTTTGAGTGGAAGTCAAATCAGGAAAATTAGTGAAAACGCCAAATCAATCAATCAATCAAATCATCTTTATTTTCTACACACTTAAGACTACTTACATTTAAGACTTAAAATAAGTTTTAAATACAGTCGGTTTAAAACTTTCAAATTACTTTTTTACTTTGGGCTTTTTGACTTTGCCCAGCACGAATTTGTGTGTGTTGAATGTGAAAAAAGTTTGTATTCCAATGAAAATACCCAAATGTATAAAAGTGGAATGTGCTCCCTGATACTTAAAAGGTAAACTATAAGCCATATCTAGTCATGTCAGAGATTACACGGTGCATAACAAATAATCATAATCATAATTTGGAAGTATGGATGTATGGATGTTTGTTACTCTTTCACGTAAAAACTACTGAATGGATTTGAATGAAACTTTACCACAATATAGCTTATACATCAGAATAACACACATAATTTTTGATAATACGGGACGAACCTGAAGTCCACGCGAACGAAGTCGCGGGCAAAAGCTAGTATTTACATAAAACCAATTAATATTACAAACAATCCAATTTTATTAGTACCTATATCAGTTAATACACTACGTCAAGAGCACAAACTTTTTACTTGAAAAACGATTCATCAGTATATTTTTTCGAGTACCCTCTATACAATAGCTCAGTAAATACGCAGAGCACTCGAAACAGTGTGTAGTCAGTTTACGAGTACACAGCGCTGTGCAGAGGATGAACGAATTTATAACTTGTTCGTGTTAAATGGGAACTGTGTTTGGAAATACCATGAAGATACATTGCAGGTATATTGCTAGAGTTTTTTTGTTTTAAGGTTTACGACAGTGGTTTTGACTGCAGTTGTGCAGCATAGGCAGACCTCAAAAGATGGACCGACGACCTGGTCAGGATCGCGGGAGGGCGCTGCGGACAGCGCAGGACCGGTCGTTGTGGCGAGGTTTGGAGGAGGCCTATCTCCAGCAGTGGACGTTTATATGCTGATAATGATGAGTCATTCAGAACAATATCAAACGGGTCATATCATGTAAATGGTTAAAGTCTCTTACGGTTTTTGAAATAGTAGAAATGTCTAGTGCGTAACGCATCGTAACTAATAATACAGAATAAAAAAACTTGAGAGGTGTCATGGGACACCCGGATGGAACGAAGTTCCTTTCGATTAAAAGATATCTTGTATTTTTTTTCCTATTTTTTTTTTACGTGCGATAAGGAACGTGTTTTAAAAGATTTTGATCACAGCGTCATCTAGCGATAATCATCTAAAACAAAAAAAAAGGTCGTGACAACTTTTCGTAAGATTTTTCCGTCTAGCCCCCTTTCACAACGCGCGATAAGGAACTTCGTTCCAACAAATATGAACATGTTACGTTAAACAGGGAACACTGAAGATAAGAGCTCATTTAAAAAACAAAATATTCTTGGCAGAAACAATCTCACAAACTACATTTGAATAAACTTATATGTACTTCTGTAACATATAAACCCAGCTAGAACAACATACATTATCGATGCATGACCGTGTGACGTCACTCGTCGTGTAGTGAAGCGCCGCTGAGATTCAACTCGACATTTTTCTCAGCGGACGTGCGTAAACGACTCTTATGTAACGAATCTTTGATTTGGCAGACTGTTACACCGTATTGTAATCCTGTTTGTAGAAACTTTTAGAACCATGATAGTTATATTAAAACGATGACCATTCCATTATTGACTTCTGAACTTCATTGAGATTTCTCCTATGTGTGTGATTGTCCTGCGATCTACATAAACTATCTTGGTGTGTGTGTTGTGCGCTGAACTATTTACACAAACTTACACATTTTCTTTCTTTTTTTTATTACAAGATATTATATATTATTATATAAAAGCTAACTTAGCTTTATTGTTAGTTTATAAAATTATGAAATTGAAACTTTTTTGAATTGTAGGCGGTCAGCTGGAGCCCACCATAGTGTCGGTTGCTATATTAAGCACCTTCTAATTTACCCCTAGTCCACAATCGGATGGACGAAAAACTGAATAATTTAAAATGGTTTTAAATAATTTACACTAAAACCGTATCGTGATGTATTAATAAAAAATAATAAATTCACAATGTTTGTTTGAGCTACGCGGCTACGGTGTAAATAATGCAAGTTTTAAGGCGTATTTCACACTAGATACACATGTCGTCCGTGCGTGCGTGACGCGTGACGCGTGACGCCCTTTGATAACACGCATTCACAATTCCTTTTACACGAAAACTTGATAAACTGATCTTAGGCAATCCTTCACATATTTGACCCGGTTTTCACGGAATCTTATGCTATTATATTATGCTAATATATTATTATAAGAAAGACGTTAGACGTTGTTCAAGACGTTAGATTATTAGTTTAATCATTAAAAATAGTAGATACTTTAAAGCAAACTATGTTGAGAACACAGATTGCGTAATTGTGCTCTGAATCGATTTATGAAAGCGGTTATTGTAAATTTGAAAAAAATAACAAGTACAATACTTTTAGAGCATTAAAATCGAGCATATTCCATTCTTCAACAATAACACTTAGCAGTCAGATCTTGAAGAAAATAAGAGTATGAATAAAGTATCTGCTTTCTAAAAAAAATATCATTGAAATCGGTTCATCCAGAAAATAAATATAACCCACGCA
The DNA here is from genome assembly GCA_030269945.2 of Trilocha varians. Lineage (NCBI taxonomy): Eukaryota > Metazoa > Arthropoda > Insecta > Lepidoptera > Bombycidae > Trilocha > Trilocha varians. The sequence continues at coordinate 11,489,942 of AP028278.1, read as the reverse complement.
AAATTTTGAAATGAGTCAAAAATACCCAATTTTTTGATTGTGTTTGTGTGTGTGTGTGTGTGTGTGTGTCCGCTACACTGCTACAGTAATTATAACATTGATTTATGTTCCGTAAAGTGTCAGCGTCAATATGGCGGTCGACGGAGCGCGAAATAACTTGCAATTTATTCGTGGAACAAACTAACATCCTTATTCTGAATCTGTTAACTTTTTCAATAAAATGTATTTTAATCTATTACTAAAGGAGGAGCGGGTTGACGTTGCACCACCCTGGGGTGTGTAACAGCATTTTGGCCCAGCCTTTATCAGCTACTGCGAGAAAACTGTATCGTCTGGTCGCGATGGGCCTAAGGGCCAGACTAGTCTGACCTTTGTCCCGGCGTGGTATGTAGTGTTCTTCTTGTTATTGTTAGTGTATTAGTTATTACTATCATTTTTTAGATTAAGTATGTTACCAATAGGAGTGGCATGGTCACTAAGTGACAAAACTCAATTTCTTTAAAAAAAAATTAAGAGAAAAAAAATTCTATTACTAGTTTACTAATTTAATAATGTTAACTAACAAGAATATAATAATGATTTGGTATACTTTAGTCTTTTTCAAAATAGAAGTTTATAATTGAAAATTAAAGTTAATATGATACGGTAAATTTAATACATAACATACTTTTCAGTGTTAGAACAAAAATTGAGGCATTACAGATATTATTTTCTTTTTGTAGCATTTCTTGGGAGCTTATGCCTTAACCGGACCGCAACGAAACGGAACCATTTCAAAAAAACACAACCAAACATTTACCCAACAAAAACACATCGACAACATATTATTATTATGAAAAGACAAAACTCGATAAGTATCAAAACATGAAATCCAAAACAAAATGAGGTCACGCTAAATAAATAAGTATTCCATTAAAATCATCAGGCAGCTGTCACTGATTGTCACTATCAACGTGTTTAGACAACTTGTCACCGCGGCAGCCATCTTGAATAATATAAGCGACGCGCACACTACACTAAATGTCGTATCGCGTGACCCTAATATTATATTTAATACTAGCTGATCCTTGCAACTTCGTCTGCGTCAAAAATGGGTTCAGGTTAGTCTGTTACATTTTATAAGACCTACAACCCGTAGTACATTATATTGTTCTATAATCAATAGTTTTCGCAGCGCACGCGATGTAAGTTTTTGGGTATTCTTTTAACGCCTTGGCTTACATTATTGATGTTTTAGTACGAATCTCCTTTTTTTTCAAAATTTAACCTATCCTTTGTAACTCGTGGATAATATGGCTTTCGAATGATGAAATAATTTTTAAAAACGGTCCAGTAGTTTTTGAGAACCAAATGACAACCACACAAAGTTCTCCTCTTTATAATATTAGTGTAGATATTTTAATTCACGTTTACAGCGTTTTATGAAAAACTTAATGCTTAATAGATAATAGGATAATGTGTTTTATGTCGAAACCTTGATGCATAGATTAGTCATTGTTAAAATTTCGTTGATTAAATACTAAGATACTATTACTTAGTTTATGTTTACTCAATGATAACAAGAACCCATTACTGCTATATTGCTTAGCATTTGGAAACTTCGAGGCTTTTAATGCTTTTCCGATATGTGGTTCCTTTGCGATGTTTTCCTTCAACGTTTTAGCCAGTCGTTTTTTAATAAATCTTTTGACACAAACGAAAATGGATTGAATAAAAAATGTTACTTGTATTTCTGCGTTGATTCACCATAGTATGAATCGTCGCGTGACCTGACTGTATGTAGTGATATAAAGTTCACCAATATTATTTAATTGATTTATTTAATAAAGGTCTAATTGATTATTATAATATTTAGGTTTTAATTTTAACAATACTCGTAGTTATCTACATCACTTACATAAATATTAAAAGAGTTCTTACCACAGTTTTGAATTTTAAGTAAAATTTTTGTTTTTTTTTATTGCAAGATAGATAAACGAGCCTACGGCCCATTTGATGGTAAGCGGTAACTATGATTGTTGTAATATCGTTAAGTTTACAAGGGTGACATATTCCACTAGAATAAAACGCTGATTAAAAATAAATAAAAAATGCTTATTTTTTTGTGATTCAACTTTTAGCAATATATTTGTGTATGTTCAGAATAAGTCTGCAGGTGCAAGTAGGCTGTCTAACGTCGAGTCGCCGTCGAGTTGTGTCGATGCATATTTTTGTTATTTTAAACTTCAACAACAGATTTCCCGGCGGATTGCTTTCGCGTTTAGTTTTTATTTGAAACATTTAACTAAAGTCCATTTAGAATCGAGACGAGAAGTTTTATATTTATTCCAGAATGCCTTTTCGTGGATAATTAAATATATATTTTCTTTTTATTTATTGTCACGTAGACAAACGAGCTAACGAATGATCTTATGAATGTTTGTAATAATACTACATGTGAACGAACCTACAACCTATCTAAAGGTAATTGGTTACTTTTAAATTAGTCACACACAGTCGTAGTTTTTAATTCACACACGTGATCTTCTTAACATAATTTGATATTTCTGTTGAAGTCGTTACTTATTTTGAATAATAAAAAAATGAATAATGTCCTGGTATTACTACAATAGACCCTCAATCCAACATCTCGCCGAAACTCAGACGTATATTAGAAAATAATATCTAACTCCCCAACACAATTCGGAATAGCATACGTGTTAGTGTGTTAGCCATTGTGACGCAGACGAAGTTGCAGGTCAGCTAGTAAAGAAATAAGAATCGATAGCAAACGTAATTAATATTCGTCAGAACAGTAAAGTGCTGACTAAGAAATGAAGGATGTTCTGAAGAGCTTCCGATGAAAAGCTACTTTCCGTTTCCGGTACATTACAACTCGGCAACTCACATTTACCTTGAATTAAATGTTTCTTTTTATTAAAGCAATATTAGGCTGTTTATAGTCAAAGTTTTTTTACATTAATTAACTTTTATAGTCGTGTTTATATCGTAACTTTAGAATATTATTATTATGCATTTAATAATTTAATCACTTTTTAAACTGTACTAAAAGAGACATTAAAAAAATATAATAAAAAAGAGTAATAAGGTATTCTGATTTTATATCTCATTCTTAATTAAAAAGTTTAAATTGCAAAAGAAATTACATAATATCGGGTGTCCAAAAATTAAGGGTCATTCTTAGACATTTTAAACTGTTTATAGTTGAAGCCATTTTATGCTAAATAAAAAGATACTACTACACACACTAACAACAACTAAAAATAAACTATATCTTAGACCAGAATATTCCTAAAAATTTGGGCTTACAACTGTGCGATACATTTTCAAAGTTCTCAACCAATCAGCCAATACTCACCGTCAACTAATCATAGCCAAATCGGCTCATCTACATCATTCCAAAATGGCACAGTGAAACTAGGAAGGTATAAAAAGTGTCATCAGAGCGGATTCTCCGGTAGACGGTAAGTGGAAACTTCCGTTAATTCCTAACTACGGTTAAAGCTTAAACGGTTGATTAGCGAGCTCGTAACTCTTTGGTAACTTTACTCTCTTTCAATTTCAGACTTCACTTATTATCGGTATTCCGGATAATATCTTTGTGAAAAATTTCAAAATTACATTGAATATTATGAAGAGGATTATTTATGAAGAACACTTTTATTTTATAATAAAACATTGAACGTATAAGTATGGGTACGCTTTTTTTTCTCTAAAGTATATGTTATACCACCTTACTTTTTTGTCTTGAGAAAAACTAGCGAAACAAAATTAGACGGTATAATCTGTCTATTAAATTTAAAATATTGTTCTTGATGATGATGATGATAATAATGATCATACAATGAAATGAAATGAAATACTTTGAAATGAAATACATTATTTTCAACATTGATGACGTACTCATTCTTGTTGACGTCAAAAGTTACAAGCTACCACCAGTTCGGACACAAAAAATAATAATTATAGCCACCTTCCTGAGAAGAACTGGCAAGAAACTCAGCGGGTATGTCTTTTTTTGTATATTGAGCATTTTTTAAGTATTTGTACAGTTTTATACAATTTTACATTAAATATACAAAAAAAAACAATTACGATAATGAAACGACCTTGGCGAGCAACTCATTCCCACTTTGTGCAATCGTCCAGGTAATGATTGACCTTATAGTAGGCTTTCTTTTTTTTCTCTACACAAGATTGAATCGATAATCAATTACGCTAACACAGCAAATTATGAAAATAAATAGAATTACAACATTCTCCCGACCTGTTTACATTCCGTTACAAAACTATCCGCAATGTTGTCGTACGTTTTTTTTTACCAAGTATCGGAATATCGTTGTATTTTGTTATTGTCGCTCCACGACACGGAATGAAGACGATGATCCCAAGTGATTAATTAATGAGTACATTGAGGACGCGTCCAAGGATGTCTACACAACGACTTGTTCTGTGCCACTGTGTTGACGATACACACTTAAGGCTGTGTCTATATTGACAATGTAAAAAAAAAATTTTGCCTAACAGGATCCATTATTAGTTGGCAAGTCGCTCATGGACCTCTGCAATGTCATGATACACTATAGGACTGCTACCTTACCTTCCTTTAACACGTTCGCTGCTGAACGAGGACTAAATGACTAAATAACAATTTTTTTTCATTAATTTTATTTCATCATTTTGGAACACATATTATATTATACTAGCTGCCCCACGCAACTTCGTCTGCGTCGAAAAAATAAAAAAAAATTAGGGGTGGACTACCCCTAACATTTAGGGGGATGAAAAATAGATGTTAGCCGATTCTCATAGATACCGGATAAGCACAAAAAATTTCAACAAAATCGGTCAAGCCGTTTCGGAGGAGTTCAAGTTCGAACACCGTGACACGAGAATTTTATATATTAGATTTAATTTATATATTACCTTGATAAAATTATTCATTTATTATTCAGTCAGTCAGTTTTAAAAAATACCTTCGTTCTGAGGCTCTGCCTGAAAACCAGCGCTGTATTAACCGCAGCAATATGCTGAGGCAGATACCTTTTGGACACACAATCTATGTTAATTATGTTTTGTTATTTATCTTGTGTTTTAAGTATGTGTGTTTAATAAAATTAATTTCTTTCTTTCTTCTTTTCTTCTAAATGATCCCTTCTGCAACTTTCTTGTGGTGCGGCAAGGAAAAACGTGAACTTCTCTGCGGTGCGTAGAGCATAACTTTTTTAAAGGAGGAGGGGTCTAATTAAATATACCGCGTGTCGCCCTGTCATGTCGTCCGGCCATGGTGCGGGCCGATACCACCTCGTATCGCAGTGAACGTGTTAAGTTCTTTTGTTTGAAGAATATCTAAATAATGAATTATAAACCAAAATTAAAACGATCAAAATTAAAGGTAAAGTAGTCACAAAGTAAAGTGAGTTAAAATAGAGATATTCTTAAAGAATTTTTGATATCAAAATTAAACTCGAAACGCTCAAACAACAAAATACACTTAAGGGTTCTTTTCAAATTTGTGGCGCCGATTGATTTTTTTTGCACTTTTTTAAAAAAGTTTTATTTTCGGACTTTTTTTGATGTAATTCTATTGACATTATCATAATTATAAGGAATTTATGGAAGGGAACGAGATTTAGACAAAATTGAATGAAATACAGCGTTTCAAAAAAATGGTCTCACAGGTTAAAGTGAAAGTATGCAGGTACATGAGAAAATCTTATTAGAATACATAGAAACATACTATTTTCTGAAAGAATAAACAATGTAAACGTGGAAGTCATCGCTTAGTATACAGGTTGTTGTATTAACAATGGAATTTTGGGACGTTTCTCGGTATTTACCTGCAATTTCTTCAAATTGAGAAGTTTAAAGAAAGAAAAAATAATAATTTCAATTACTTTTGGTAGCACTCCTGAATACCTTTATATTATATTATTATCATCATTATTATTTTATAGACGTCCACTGTTGTACATATGCTTCCCTCAAATTTCACCATAACGACTGATCTTGCCCCATTTTGTGCCCAACCAACTCCAAGTTTTTCCGGCTCCATTCAGCATCAGCTGCCACACTACCACTTCAGAGTCAGGATCTTAATGTTATAAACTTATTCAATCATATTATTTCAATTATTTTGATTCTTCAGCAGATCTTTTAATTTCTGATGCGATCTCGCAGTTAAACTAGAAGCTTAACCCATTCGATTGCATTCCATTCCATTTTAGAGTGACTCGAAGCCACTCGGTTAGATTCACTGTGAGCGTGAAGTCTTATTTAATATGTAAGTCATCACTGTGAACACACATTAGTCTTGAATTGCGGTATTGAATTTTAAAAAATCCCAATCGAGTGAGAACAGATAAGAAGGAAACAAAAAGGCGACATAAACATTTCAAATGATTCTACTTTTCCTCCTTATTTTAAGGCCCACTTCCAAATAAATTTTGTTGATATCATTGAGTACTGAGAGAGAGAGAGATTATGCCTGGCCATTGTAGAGAACTTAAAGCACAAGTTCATTAAAATGACAATAACATCCGCAAATCAATATTGAAATTTAAACTCGCTGTTTATTTTGATGTAACATTACCTTATCTCACGCTTTACGCGGATTGGTTTTGGGCCTAACTCTGAAATTAGACTGACATGGTGGCTTTTTCGTACAAACACTTTGCCTTATTAGCTTAGCACTGTTGAAGCAATGCTGTATTGCAACAACATTCGACCTAATCAAGACCTTTTCGTAGTTTTCAAAACTAAACAAAGTGGCAAGTCCTCGATCTACTGTATGATATATTGCAGCGTATGAGTTTTATCTACGATATTATAGTCTTTTTAGAAACCAGCCTGATAGAACTAGATATCGTCAACCGTGAATGTGTGACGATTCTTAGGACGCTAGAAAACATAGCTTCAAGACATGGCTCAGAAGCCTAATGGGTGTACGACAGTGTTCAGAAGTGTATTATCACCCTATTTCAGACATAATACGACTGAAATTATTTTCCTGCTTTGCTTTCAGCATTATACTAACAGTGGAGTTTCAGAGGTAGTCCATTTCAGACAGGGCTAATTTTGTACACAATGTATGAGGAATACATACAAATTCATTTGGGTACTACTATAATCTTTGATAACAATAAGTACATAATAAAGAACAAGAAAACTATTGTCATCAGGACTAAAGTAACTCAAAATATTAAGCTATAGCCACAGAGTATTAAAGACACTCTTCATTTAGATAACTGGATTTTGTTGATTCTCCTTCTAGTTCTCTTATAAATATTATAAATTTATTGTTTTTCTACATTTCTTCTTAGAAGTTAAAGCAGAAGTAGGTCAAACATTACCTTAAAAGTTTAAGTGGGTATGATTAGTTCCATAGCTGTATTATGATTAGTTCCATAGCTTTGGCTATCTTTTTAGTATTATTAATGCAAATTTTAGTATTTGTTCTAGATATTGAAGCCTAATTATATCTTTATTCCCGTAGTAACAATGTTTTTTTTCTATAATTAAGGGGAAAATAACTTTAACTTGGCAAAGATCTCTTTAACCTGTGCATTTTAACAGGAGAAAGAGAGACAGGTTAATGAGAAAACGTGGGAAAATATTGAATAACATTTAAATGGGTCGGTTGTTTAATATACTACTTAAGGGATCATAAATAGATACTAAATGTCACATTTGTACGTATGAATTGTTAAATATTTTCATACAGAAACTAAAAAAAATGCGCCAGGACATAGATAACATACCGGTTACAAAATCCGATTTTGATGTCTCGATGTATATGGTAGGAAAACGGTCAGGATTATAGTACTTCTTTCTTTAAAAACGTGTAACTAGATACTGTAACTATATTTTGCACTGGAACGGGGTATCATAAACATAATAGTTTTATTATAAAATTCATTAGTTTGCGAGAACAGAATATTGAGAACTGAAGAGAGAAAATATTGGGGACTTTCCCCGGACAAAATTTGATCATGAATAGCTCCAAAACTATTTAAACTTACAAGCCGTACTCTAAACAGTCTAAACTATCATGTTATCAAGAGTTGAATTTAATTTTTTTGACTGCCTATTGGAAGTATTGAATTTTTAATTTCAGTTCAAAGTCAGACACATAGCGTTCGGACACGACAAGTTACTGAGAAAACGACCTTACAATGTTGTTTTGTACAAAATCTATCACTTTAAACTTCTTGTTATTACCAGGCCTCCCTTAGAAAAGTCTCTTTAAATACAATCACGCTCAGAACTGTACGAGCTACCTTAAAAAAAATTGTAATATCGACCAAAAACTGCCTGACAGGTTACGGCGCCACAAATATGAAAAATGGTCTTAAAGTTAATATTACATTGAACGAGTTTATGAATAGATAAAGAGTTTCTTTTATCTTCAAAATAAAGAGACATTTAAGAAATAGTCGCGTTAATTTTGTCATTTATTTGTTGAGATGGATTAAAGAGGTTCTTAGTGACGTTCATTAGATTACTGTAGATATTAAAAGTTAATTTCAAATACGAAATATCTTGTTCAATTGTAACAATTTATTTAAGTAGTCTTTTAAAATTAATGTTCATATTTTTTTTAGTTTTTTTTTGAACGAAGTTCCTCATCGCGCGTTATCGAAAGGGGGCTAGACGGAAATTCTTATGAAAAAGTTGCCACGACACTTTTTTGTTTTAGATGATTATCGCTAGATGGCGCTGTGATTAAAATCTTTTAAAACAATTCCTTATTTTGTTTTATATGATTAATGCTAGATGGCGCTGTGATCAAAATATTTTATTTAATTTAAGTTTAACTAACTAATTATTAAAGATAAAATTTTATTATAATTCCCTCACTAATTAATCGGAAGGAACTTCGTTCCATCCGAGTGTCCCTTGACACCTCTCAAGTTTTTTTCAATACAACATTTAAAACATAATTACCATTTGTTTAAATATCAAAAGTCAATTTAAAATTGTATTACAGTATAAAACAATAGAAGTAATTTTATTATACAAATGAGTCTTTAAATCTGATAACTACACAAAGACCTGTTCATTTGCACATCTCATCTAATAGTGAACACAACGGTAATACCCTCTTTAGCACCTGGTTAGTATTGATATTTATTTAAATTATTTATAAACAGCTGTTTACTGGAGTCCGTTTCTTTATAGTTTTTCATTATATAAGTAGTATAGTTGCCGCCTAAGCTACTATTAAATAGTCTATTTTAGGTTCCAATTGCTTTTTTGCTCTGTACTTATTTTATTCCACAAATAAGTAATATTATCTTCCAAGGATTATGAAGTCATTTATCCAAAATGCAGGCGCGATGTTATCCATCACCGGTGGTGTTGTGATTGCACATAAATATTGTTTGAAATTAAGATTTAATAAGAATATCTGGAAACATTGAGTACTAACCCTTATTCTCGTAAGTTATTGTAGTCTGATCGCTGTCAATATACTTTCAAGGTTCATTTTTGTGTTGCTAACAATAGACCGAAATACTTTACACCACAATTTATCTACACTATTAATTAAACTGTGCCGGATTCTATTTTATACTACAAAAAGTATTTTGTTTAGTTTTTCGAAGAATTGAGAATTCGATAAATCTTAATGTTGAATGGAAAGTAGCACCTATCTGAGAAGTAAAAGGTTGGAGTGGTTTGGACATGTGATGAGGAGAGATGAGGACCACGTTACAAAGCGAATGTGGTATTAGAAAGTGGATGGATGTGAAAGGAGAGGAAGGTTTAAGAAGAAATGGTTGTTTGTGAAAAATGGTTGTTGCTTATAATAGTCGTGGTGGCCGAGTGGTCGAAGCGCGTCCTTCCGAACAGGAGGTCGCGGGTTCAAATCCGGCCGGCTTGTACCTCCAAATCTTAATGTGAAAAAGATTTATGTGCAATTTTTCACAACACCACTGGTTAAAAACGGTGAAGGAAAACGTCGTGAGAAAACCTGCATGTCGAAAAGGGTTCTAAAAATCCTTTGAAGATATGTGAAGTCCCCAATCCGCACTGGGCAAGCGTGGTGAACTATGCCTAATCCCTCTTCTGAGGAGACCTGAGCTCAACAGTGGGTAGTAATGGGTTGATACAGGTTGTTTGTGAAAGAACACATGTGAATTTGCGGCGTGACAAAATTCTTATGCCAGATTAGGAATTCACATAAAACCATATTGCGCCGACCACATTTGAATAAGGTTAAGCTAGAAAAGATAATAAAATGTGGAGGTCCTTTTATCTCAATAAAGACCTAATGAGTAGTTTTTGAGTACTCCTTAAAATGCAAAGACTAGTTTAATTGTCAAAAAAAAATTGGTTGCCTGTAAAGTCGGTATACGGGCGAAAGTTTTACGTGACAACGACTCGGGCATGGTTAGCCCGCCTAAGAGCGAGAGAGACAGACATAAAAAGTGAAAGGCACGCGTGCCTCTCACTCGCTCTCATTGTGAGCGCATAACGTGAGCGGAGCGTAACGCAGTTTCTTGAAGTGTCACCCGGCAAACCAATTTATAAGACGTTGTCACGTCAATAATCAATAGCCTGACTTTCACCGCCCCGCAGTTAGGGTATATGGTAGTGGAACCGCATTAAAACCTCCTACCGCTTACAGTCAGCGTCAGAACCCTGCACGGAATTATGCGGAATGGCACGACGCGTTACACAAGCTTCTCCCTAGATCTCCTTTTCAACTTTTAACTATGAACATAAATACAATTATAATATTAATAAGATCAATGCCCACTAATTACGAGTTCTCCTGAATTAATCAATTAATAATATCTTATAAACACACCCCCCCCTTAGGTTCTAATGAGCTACTTATATTCCCCACTTCTCTAATTAATTGCTTCCTAATATATTATTCAGTGGGACAGGACCCTTAGGCGGTTATATTCTGATGTCACTCGATATTTGGGTATGAGATATTTTGGTTTAAATATAGGTCGAATTTTTACAGAATAAGTTAGAAGTTAAAAAACTTGCAACTACGTACATTGTACCTATTTACCTAACTATGTTAGTTCGGGTGGAATCTTACAATGTGAGCGCAGAAAAATATGCTTGTTTACGACATTATCTCAATAACCTTAAAATTTTTAGCAACACACTGAAATAATGCAGAACATCATTATTTTGTCTAGTAGGTATATACTATATTATGCATAAATTGTACACATAAATCTTCCTCTTGAATTAGCAAAATTGCGTAGTTTTATAGATTTAAGCATATACACAGGGACAGACAGCGTGAAGCGTGTTTGTTTTACACTGTTGCGACTAATACCGCGCGAGATCCTGAATCGCGGTATTGTCATTTGCAACGTTCTACGCATATATACAACATCTGAAATCTACTAAAGCGGCTTCGACCTGACCGAGCATACTCTATCTCGCCCGGCCGGAGATCTCCCTGTAGTCTAATACTACTGACATCCCAATGTAGTGATAGTAAGTCGACAAATGTCTATTGACTTTGATAATAGTTCCAACTACATTCGACTTCCGGAAAAGTAATTTGTTATATAATTATAGCTCTATTCATTTCTATATTATATAATATTCTTAAATAAAATGATATTCGTATATCTTTTTTAATATAAGTCATTATTTCAGTGTAATTAATTATAATACTAACTACGCAGTATCTTAGCATATCTATACTAATATTATAAAGAGGAAAGGTTTGATTGTTTGTTTGTTTCGAATAGGCTCGAAAACTACTGACCTACACATATATTACGTGTTACATAATCTTTCTGACCTATATTACCCTGTTCTTTTGTGTTAAGTCACCATAAAAAATTTAAAGTCCAAAACAATCGCCTGAATGCACCACATTTTAATTAAAAATATTTTCTAAAAAAATTCAATTTTCCTCACCATGAATACTTGAAATTAAAGTGTCGACCGACGCGGGATTGTGGTGCATTACCCACCCATAACACCGTACAGAACTATTACCGGAGCGTGCAAATTGTAGGGTGGTGGTCGTCGTGCTTGGACACGAAACGAGGAAATTATTGACGCATAAACATTCGCAAAGGGTTGAAGGGTTTGTGGGGATGAGATTAAACTTGTTCAGTTAAAGAATTTCTAGAGCATTCTGTGTGAAATTGTATGTGAAGCTTCCGGGATGTATAGATTTGGTGATATTTATCGGATTTATATGTAAAATTTACAATTTTTTTTTTATTGCCATGTAGGCAGACGAGCCAACGGGCCACCTGATCGTAAGTGGTTACCGTCGCTCATGAACCTCTGCAATGTCAGGGGACGTTGAAGGGTCGCTACCTACGACCTAACTTTAAGGACCCTCCTCAAGCCTCGTTTGAAGAAGGACAAGTCATAGCGCTCTGGGAATACCGAAGAGGGGAGCTCATTCCATAGCCGGATGGTGCGTGGCAAAAAAGTGTTCCTGAAACGGACCGTGGATGACCGCGGTAGTTCCATATAGTAAAGATGAACTCCACCTCGACGCCGGGTGGTACGGTAATAGAAGGGAGATGTTGGAATCATCTCAAATAATTCCTCAGAGCACTCAAAGGATGCAAAGAGACCCGAAGTCTCTTCGCAGACCCAAAGGTTCCATGTAAGTGTATATTAGCTGTATCACAATAATAATGTAAGTTACAGGTTGTTTTAAAGTGAATATTTTATATCGCCACAATATTTTATTTTATTGTTATTTCATTTATTTGGCTTACCAACAATGTTTTATCCGTCTATTGCATGTTGCATGACGGTCGGTCACGGAATGGAAAAGGGAAGCCTTTTTTTATTTGGACCACATAACTGAGATAAACCATTAAATACATCATTACTTATTGTCTAGTACACAGTTAACAATAATTATGAGTTTATCCCTGCTTGATGTTGACACATCTAGTTTTGGAAAAAATTTCAATTACATCAGTTATTTTCGTAAAGATATTGGAACGAAGTTCTTTATCGCCCGTTATTGAAAGGGGGCTAGACGGAAAAAAAACTTACGAAAAGTTGTCACGACACTTTTTTTGTTTTAGATGATTATCTCTAGATGGCGCTGTGATCAAAATCTTTTCAAACACGTTCCTTATTTTTGTTTTTGATGATTATCGCTAGATGGCGCTGTGATCAAAATCTTTTAAAACGCAAAAAAAAAATATACGATATCTTTTAATCGAAAGGAACATCGTTCTATTCGGGTGTCCCATGACACCTCTCAAGTTTTTTTTTGTTACCAGTATTTTATCCAATTGCAAATATTAAAATATATTGTAAGTAATACCTAACAAATACAACATAAACACAATCTTGCTAGTTCTCTATTTTAATCAGGCAAGTAACATATTGTAATCCTTGCTACACAACCCATGACTAAACTCGACGGTCACAAGACAAGCTGCAGATGTCGCCCGAACTTAAGATGATGTCTGAAGTAATGCTAAGTTAGTTAAGTAACATGAGTTATGGATTTATCTTACCAACAAAATGATATACAAAGTGTGAACAAGATAATATTATATTCAACTTTCTTGAAACTGACTTCAATATTTAAGATTTCGTTCAAATCAATCACCAACAATCGTGATGATTGAACCACCATAAATTTGTATCTAGTAATTTTTCAACCTGGACTTTTAAGATTTTTTTTATTGCAGGATAGTTAAACGAGCTTACGGCCCACCCGATGGTAAGCGGCCACCGTCGCTCATGAACCTCTGCAATGCCAGGGCAATGAAGGACCGTTATCTATACAGGACTATTCTTAAACTTCGTTTAAAGAGAACTGTAAGAACAGTATCTCTTTCAGAGAACTTATTTCAAAATCACAAAAAATATTCCTTTTAAAATAAAATAAAAATCTATACATTCCTTTATTAAAACTTGACATATTATGTCTTTTGTCTTACGTCCTCGTCTTGTCTCTCAAACCGCTCCCTAAGTCGTAAACGTAGTTAATCAAACATGAGGTTGTAGGTGCAGGGTCCCGCAACTTGTTCAATTCAGGACGGAATTACTCAGATTTAATACCATTCCAACCCTTCGTATGTGACTTAGTGTTTGACGAGGGTGACCATGATTTAGGGCGCTTCTGTGTACTGTGTTAGTTGTAGTTTTTGGGATTATTATCTTATGTGCAAGTTGATTACATGATCGTGCTCGATTTGAAATTTGTAGGTATCGGTAATGGACGTTATTGGCACACAGAACACAAAACAAAATTTCAAATATTCTAATAAGAAACAAAATACCTGAATAGATGCAATAATTTTCTTCGCATAACCTAAATAACTTTTTAGCTGTATATTATTATGTATGTTCTAATCGAAACTGAACCGTGTCTACTAAAATTCCCAAATTTTAGAACAGCAACAATTTTTGTTACTTCAAATTAAAAATCGACTGGCAAAAGAAAATCTCTAAACAGCCTAACACAAGAATATCCCACCACCCACTACATCATGGTCACCTCCCCGAAGCCGGCGGCGTGCAGACCATTAACATGAGCAGGAGGCTAATCACTGGTACTCACACCACCGATCCTGACCTTTACTTGATAACTTTATATGTTCTTCGACTAACTGGAGCTGTTACCGTTCCCTTATTAGACGATAATGCCACAGGATAGATGGACAGAAGGCAAGGTTCAAACAAATCGATTTTAGGGTACACAGTTGCTCCCTGACACGAATTACCAAGTGTTTTCAGAAGCATAGGTATGCAATTTTTTTGCATTGTAAACGACTGATATCCTTGCTTCAAAAACAGAACCTACTATACAGATCAAATATATAGAAAAAAAAAAGAGTGATCGAAACCGTTTAACCCAAAAAAGAAATATACGCAAGACAGCAAATAATGAAACCACATTCATAAAAAACCACATGTGTTTGCTTAGCTCAAAAGTCCTGACAATTTTTAATCCAACGTCGAAAATCACTTTAGCCATGAAAAAATAATGATCCAAATTAATTCACTCACTCAAATTTTTTTCGGGAAAATAAAACTTAAAAATAATTTACACAATTTAACTTGACACTACTCTTCTTTTTGGAAATTTGGACAGCAATGAAACTAAATATAGAAAGTAATAATATTAAACTTTAATTTATCCATCACTCATTCCATTTTTTCAGTTACCATTTATTTTATATTTCTAGTTTTACCTGTTAAATATTATATCTTATTATATTACATTTTAATACATTTTTTAAGGTAGTTTCTATCTCATTTTACCTTTTACACTATGTACTATATTTCATAGAATTTAATAACATTATATATAATAAATATTAGCATTTCCTACTGCTGAAGCTGGAAACCAAACAATACTTTGGCTTAGTGTCTTAAAGACCGTGTATCTGTCTCACTTGACATTGGCGAATCGTCCCAAGTCTTGGACGAGGTCCAGAATAAAAAGAAGAAGAATGAAACTAAAAACAGATTTGATGTGATCATAGTACAAGTAGTCAATGGTACCTGTCAAAAGTAGTACATGGCACATGCATAAGTTTTATTTCTGTGTTTATTCTGTGATAACGCTTCGGGCATTCATTCACAAACTTTGCTATTCTAATTCTCTGTTCGTTCGTTGTGCCCTTTTCAATTATAATAATGAATTTAAATGTATATATCTATTATCTACATCTATCTATATAATAATATATTGTATCTATCTCTCTATCTATAATGTAAAACAGTAAATTGAATAATTAAGTATATGTAATTTGTCATAGTAATAACCACTAACGATCAACTACATGATAATATTTTTATTACAAAAAAATGAAAACGACCGACTTCCATTTCTCAAGCATAACACAAAAACTACTAGTCAGATCATTATCAAATTTATATGAAATAATACTCAAAATTTTCCGCTTTCTAACAAATAAAAAACATTGAAATCGGTTCATATAAAAAAGAAATACATGCAAAAACGCATAGCAAATTGTAAAATTTTGACCGTTAAAAATACATATTTTTAAACACAGATCCAAAAGTTCGATTGTACGATCTTAAAAAAGTATGGGTCCTAAGTTCAACCACCTTTCATCTGACACCAGAATCATTCAAATCGGTCCATCCAAACTAAAGTTATCGAGGCACAAACATAAAAAAAAATACAGACGAATTTAGTAGGTACCTCCTCCTTTTTGGAAGTCGGTCAAAAGGAAAAATAGTACTTGAAAATTATTTATGACTGTTTCGTCCCAGTTAAGATACTCTGATGTGATATTAAATTCTCCTATATTTAATATCACAGTTTAAAATCCCTGGGATTGGAGTTAAGACGAGTAATGGACAAAATAAAACTTATTTTTATTACGTACGGCCTACCTAATAGTAAGTGGTAACCATCGCTCATTAACCTCTGCAATGCCAGGACATTGAGAGACCGTTACTCATTACTTTCAAGACTTTTCTTAAACCTCTTTTTTCTTATAATGAATTTGGTCGCACAACAATAAGTAAGGATGTTATAAGTACTACGAAGTCTAAACCTAACTCTAAGTCTAAGAGAAATTATTAATTCACATAGTTCGATCGATGCTGCGGTTATCTGCAGTAGGTACTTAGATAGCTTTGTCTAATGGGTAATATGAAATTCAAACATGTGTCAGAACCTTATTTATATGACAATGTGTTCTTTACAAGATATAAATGTGAAAACAGGTACTCAAACGGACTTAAAATACTGGGTACCAAGTTATTACAAGAATATAGGTAAATAAAAACTTGAAAGGTGTCATGGGACACCCGAAGAGAACGAAATTCCTTTCGATTAAAAGATATCTTATATTTTTTTTTCCTAACGTAATGCGCAATAAGGAACGTGATTTAAAAGATTTTGATCACAGCGCCATCTGGCGATAATCATCTAAAACAAATATGGAACGTGTTTTAAAAGATTTTGATCACAGCGCCATCTAGCGATAATCGTCTAAAACAAAAAAAGTGTCGTGACAACTTTTCGTAAGATTTTTTTCCGTCTAGCCCCCTTTCACAACGCGCCATAAGGAACTTCGTTCCAATAATATTGATTTATTACTATGTTATAAAAACGTCGTGACATAGAATATTCAGCAAAAAAGGAAAAGAAAAAACAGTACCAATGTTTTATGATTTTTTTTTTGATGTAATGCTTTAGGAATGTATTTTTTTTTTGTATTTTGTACAATTTACTAACCATCTGTATATCAAAATGAAGCATTTCGTTAAAAATAACAAATAATATACCTAAAAGCATAAATTTAAATTTTGTTTCTAAAAATATCTTCGACTAAATTGTGATGATAAATAGATCCTAAACAAACGAGCAAGTGTGGAGTTCAGTATCAATCAATTTACAACCTTATGTTATTGGTATAAATTACAAAATATACTAATTCTCAATACCAAAAATAGGTTTTTCAATGTATTGGAAATTTAAATTGGTTTTTGTTTTCGATACATTATTTATTAGATTTTACAATATAATATAAAAACAAATCGGATTAAAAACCAAATTTAGTGATAAAATTGTTTTATGAAAATTGGATTAATTAACATTGTTTTTAAAGAACAATTCACTGATTTCTCAATACTGACAATCTTTGGTCATATATTACTGGATGAAAATAGAAGCAACACGAACAATATCATATCAGCCGCATTTCATAAAATCTATAGGTACTTAATATTATAAAGCTGCAGAGTTTGATTGTTTGAACGCGCTAATCTCAGGAACTACTGGTCCAATTTAAAAAAATATTTCACTGTTGGAAAGTCCATTTATCGAGGAAGGCTATAGGCTATGTTGTATCCCTCTGTGACGCAGACGAAGTTACGCGGGTAACCTAGTATATTATACTTGCAGTGAAAGTATTTCCAATTGAACTGGGGTCGTGGTCGTTCTGGTAAGTCACTGCAGATAGATAACGCAGGACAGGTCGATGTGGCGAGGTTTGGGGGAGGCCTATAATGATGATGAATGTGGGTATTGATGGTATTAGGCCAAAGGGAGATCTCTGACCGGGCAAGGTAGTGTATGCCCAGTCAGGCCGAAGCCCACTGTAGTAGATTTCAGATATCGTATATATGCGAATATTTCTGCAAATGTCGTAACCGCGATTCAGGATCTCGCGCGTTGATGACGTGATGACCAGGAGAATGTGCTCTCGTGTGTGACCGGTCGTTGTAGTGAGTGTGCCCGATGTGAAGCCGATGAGGGTTCGACCAGGCCGCGGTGCGTTGCGGCTAGTGGACGAAGTACCCGGTCAGGCCGAAGCCCACTGTAGTAAATTTCAGATATCGTATATATGCGAATATTTTTGCAAATGTCGTAACCGCGATTCAGGATCTCACGCGTTGATGACGTGATGACCAGGAGAATGTGCTCTCATGTGTGACCGGTCGTTGTAGTGAGTGTGCCCGATGTGAAGCCGATGAGGGTTCGACCAGGCCGCGGTGCGTTGCGGCTAGTGGACGAAGTACCCGGTCAGGCCGAAGCCCACTGTAGTAAATTTCAGATATCGTATATATGCGAATATTTTTGCAAATGTCGTAACCGCAATTCAGGATCTCACGCGTTGATGACGTGATGACCAGGAGAATGTGCTCTCATGTGTGACCGGTCATTGTAGTGAGTGTGCCCGATGTGAAGCCAATGAGGGTTCGACCAGGCCGCAGTGCGTTGCGGCTAGTGGACGAAGTACCCGGTCAGGCCGAAGCCCACTGTAGTAGATTTCAGATGACGTATACAGGGTGGATCTGTAACTTTGGACAATCTGACGTGAGGTGAATAACCTGTTGAAATAAAATTTAGAACCACTTTTATTTTAGGCATTAGATAAAAAAAAATTTTCATAGTATGGAAGTCCGCAACGATAGTCGTACGTTTTCCATACAATGTCAGAAAAAAAAGTTTAACCAATCCAAAAAATAAAAATGGTGCTATGTTGTATTTCGACAGGTCATTCACCCCACGTCAGATTGTCCAAAGTTACAGATCCACCGTGTATATGCGCAGATTTCTGCAAATGTCATAACCGCGATTCAGGATCTCGCGCGTTATAATTGGTCGCCACAATGAATAGTTCAATATTGGACTAAAATATTGTTAGCAACTGTGTGTCTTGCTAAACTCGATCACAGAATTTAATTTTAAAAATAAAGTGCACTAAGTTACGGTAACATACTCTCCATGGGGGCCCCCCGTTGCTGACGTCCGTGGGCTCGACCACCTTCTCTGAAGGCTGACCCCGCACGTGGTCCCCGGGTGGTGCCAAAGCAGCAACGGGAGAGCGGCCGTGAGGTTGGGTGCCTGGGAGTAATCGCACTGGTGCGATTACTCCCCCCAGCCTTGTGGTGTGATGGACGTTGAGTCCATCACCGAAGCCCGCACAGGGGTAGGCGACCAGGCCCCTGTGTCGGAGAATGCCACTGGCGGAGGGTCAGGGTGGGCATCGTGCGCGAGTGTCGTCGCGAGCGATGCCTGCTCTGAAAACCAAAGTGGGAAAGTCCGGCGCAAGCGGAAGACCGCAGCGCGCCGGACCTCGGAAAGTAGTGGGCCTTCGTCCGCCTCCTCGGAAGAGGAGATGACACGAGGACCCACGAAGCGAGGTTCCCACAGCACCGGAGGGACAAAGGGAGGGCCGCGGGAGAACCCCGCCTTACCCCTTGCCTCGACCCAAACGACCGACGGGGAGCTCTCAGAGAGCCCCGTCGCCGTTCTCGAGGCCATAAAACGACGGGCCACTAACGCCACGTATAGATACAATACCGTGCGCCCGACCTACGCGCTGGCGTGGCGACGAGTGGCCAAAGAGACCGGCAGGATCATGCCTGCCGTCGCGGCGGCCATCAGTCGCGACGCAGCTCTCCAAACCGAGCTGGAGAGGTCGAGGGCCGGGGTAGCTCTCCTCAGGGAGAGGCTGACGACCCTCGAGGCTCAGAGGCCTGAACCTGTCGTGGCGGCGGGCGGTTCGCGGAGGGCGCGGCCCCCGCCACCGCCTGCACAGCCGGACGGCGACAGGGCGACGCGGGCCAAAAAGTCGCAGACCAGCGACGAGCTGCTGCCCCCGCGGCAACTTGCGTCACCACGGGCCAGAGCGCAACAGGCGGAAACCCGGGAGGAGCTGGTCGCTTGCATCAGGCGGGAGTTGGCGGAGGAGTTCGGAAAACAAATTGCCGAACTCAAGGGGATTGTGGCGGCGCTGAGTGGTGCTGCCCCATCCGCGCCGCCTCCTCCTCCCGCTGCTCCTGCCTCCCCGGCTAAACCCCCGGGTCGGGGTACGGCTCCGACCCGGAAAAACAAGAAGAGTGGCGGCGGGACACCGGCTCCGGTGCCAGCGCCTCAGCCCCGCCCGCTTCCTCCGCCCCCATCCAATATGGATGAGGGATGGACGGAAGTGGTTAAGCGGGGCGCAAAGAGGGCTAGGGTTGTGGCCACTCCGACCCCTACAACACCGAACGAGACGAGGGCAGCGGCCAAGACGACTCCTCAGCTGGGGAGAACGCCGACCGTTGCCCAAAACACGAACGTGACTCCGGCGGCCGTGGTTGCTCCCCAACAGAGTCGAGCACCCGCCGCCGGAAAGAAGAAGAAAAAGAAGAGCCAGAAGGCCAAGAAGAAGCCGCGCGCGCCGCGGCAGGCTGCGGTGGTTGTCACCCTACTGCCTGCCGGCCAGGCGAAGGGGTTGACATACCCCGACGTCATGGCCGAGGCGCGTGCGGCATACGGCAAATGGGGCCCGACTGCTGAAGTATCCCGGCGCTGACAGTGACAGCGTCGCGGACCGTCTGGTGTCGGATCTGCGGGTCGTATGGCCGGAGGAGGAGGTCAAGGTGCACAGGCCGGTCAAGATGGCTGAACTGCGTGTGACCGGCCTGGATGACTGCACCACCAGGGAGGAGGTGGTGGCGGCCATCGCCACCCAGGGCAAGTGCGCCCCGGAAAATGTAACCGTAGGCGAGCTTCGCCAAGGTTACACCGGGGCCAGCTCAGTGTGGGTACGGTGCCCGGTCGGGGCCGCTAACTCCCTGGCCACTCCTCCGCCCGGAAGGCCGGCTGGGGACCCTGGCAGGCTGCGCGTGGGCTGGGTTGCAGCCCACGTGCGGCTGCTGGAGTCACGCGCCTGGCGATGCCTCAAGTGTTTCGGCACGGGGCACAGCGTCGCCAGGTGCACCAGCACAGTAGACCGCAGCGGATTGTGCTTCCGCTGCGGTCAAACCGGACACAAAGCGGCCGTGTGCTCGGCCGCGCCGCACTGCGCGTTGTGCGCTGCGGCCGGACGCAGGGATGATCACCGGGCGGGGGGCAAGGCTTGCTCCCCATCCGGTGGTAACACCGAACGAAACCGGCGCCGCAAGATGACGCGGCGCCAACAGAAGAAGTCGGCCGGGGGAGTACCGGCCGACGTTTCAGACCCCGCCGTGGCGCCTAGTGCGCCCGATGGCGGGGGCGATAGAGGAAGGGAGGGAGCGATGGATGTGGTTCAACAGTAATGGACTACACCCGTCGCTTCCTCCAAGGTAATTTGAACCGCTCCGTCAGGGCTCAGGACATGTTAGTCCAGAGCATGGCGGAGTGGTCCATCGACGTGGCTGTGGTCGCCGAGCCGTATTTTGTCCCCCCAGCGGACGACTGCTGGTTCGGGGATGAGTGCGGCTTGGCGGCCATTCACATCAGGAGGACCGCGGCGATCCCCCCCTGGAAATGGTGGCCAGGGGACCCGGGTTCGTCGCGGTGAAGATAGAAGATACCGTCGTGATCGGGGTGTACTTCTCTCCAAATCGGCCTACTCGCGAGTTTGAGCAGTTCCTGGACGGGATCGGAGCGATCACTCAGCGCTCCGCCCCCCGTCCAGTGATACTTGCGGGGGACCTCAACGCGAAATCTGTCGCTTGGGGTTCCCCCCGCTCGGACGCTCGGGGTAGGCTGTTGGAAGAGTGGGCGGTCGCGGCCGGACTCTGTATAATGAACAGAGGGTCGGTCGCGACTTGCGTGCGGTGGCAGGGCGAGTCCATCGTGGACGTAACGTTCGCGAGCTCTGCCATCGCACAGCGCATCCGCGGTTGGGAAGTGCTGGTGGAGGCGGAATCTCTATCAGATCACCGGTACATCCGGTTTGATCTGTCCGCCTCCACGCCAACCGCGGTCGCCCAGGGAACTGCACCTCGGTCATTCCCCAGGTGGGCATTGAAGCTCCTGGACAAGGAGCGCTTGATGGAAGCCTCCACTGTGGCGGCGTGGACGCCCATGCGTCCACACCCTGTGGATGTGGAGGTCGAGGCGCTATGGCTCCGGGACACGATGCATCACATTAGCGATGCTTCGATGCCTCGGGTCGGCCCTCGGCCTCCGAGCAAGTCGGCGTACTGGTGGTCGCCCGAGATAGCGCAGCTTCGTGCTGTATGCGTCCGGGCGAGGCGCCGGTGCGCCCGACATCGCCGCCGCATCCTCGCGCGTCGCGACGATCCCGTCGCGTTCGCGGAGGAGGAGGACCGGCTGTATGGCGAGTACGCGGAAGCGAGGAGCGCCATGCGGCTGGCCATCAAGCAGGCCAAGGAGAGGAACATGGAGGCTCTCGTGGGGACGCTCGATGGGGACCCGTGGGGGCGCCCGTACAAGTTGGTGCGTGGAAAGTTGCGTCCGTGGGCGCCTCCCCTGACCGAGCGTCTCCCGCCTCAGCAGCTGCGGGACATCGACTCGACGCTGTTCCCGCAGGAGCAGGCCGGATTTACGCCGCCTGCTATGGGTGAGCCGCCGGATAACACCGGCGGTGAAGCCACTGCTGAGGTGCCTCATATCACCAGAGATGAGCTCCATGTGGCCGTGACACGGATGAGTGTGAAGGACACGGCCCCCGGCCCGGACGGCATCCACGGCCGGGTCCTGGCCTTGGCCATCAATGCCCTAGGGGACCGACTCCTAAGGCTTTTCAATTCCTGCCTGGAGTCGGGACGGTTTCCCTCGCTCTGGAGGACGGGCAGACTGGTCCTCTTGCGGAAAGAGGGGCGCCCGGCGGACTCAGCCGCCGGTTACCGTCCCATCGTGCTGCTGGACGAGGTGGGCAAATTGCTGGAACGCGTTCTGGCCGCCCGCATCGTCCAGCACCTGGTCGGGGTTGGACCCGATCTGTCGGCGGAGCAGTACGGCTTCCGGGAGGGTCGTTCGACCGTAGACACAATTCTACGTGTCCGGGCCCCTTTCGGAGGAGGCCGTCTCCCAGGGTGGGGTGGCCTTGGCGGTGTCGCTCGACATCGCCAATGCCTTTAACACCCTGCCCTGGTCCGTGATTGGGGGGGCACTGGAGAGGCACGGAGTGCCCCTCTATCTCCGCCGGCTGATCGGCTCCTACCTGGAGGCCAGGTCGGTCATGTGTACCGGGTACGGTGGGACCTTGCACCGGTTCCAGGTCGTGCGCGGTGTTCCACAGGGGTCCGTTCTTGGACCTCTGCTGTGGAATATCGGGTACGACTGGGTGCTGAGGGGCGCCCTCCCCCCGGGCCTTAGCGTTATCTGCTACGCGGACGACACTTTGGTCGTGGCCCGGGGGGATGACTTCTGGGAGTCTGCCCGTCTTGCCACAGCGGGGGTGGCCCTCGTCGTCGGCAAAATAAGGAGGTTGGGCCTCGACGTGGCGCTGCACAAATCCCAGGCCCTGTGGTTCCACGGGGCTAGGGCTGTGCCGCCGGTCGACGCCCAAATAATGGTTGGAGGCGTCCAGATTGAGGTCGGGGTGCAGCTGAAGTACCTCGGCCTCGTGTTGGATAGCCGTTGGACCTTCCAGACCCATTTCGCGAACCTGGTCCCCCGACTGATGAGGACGGCCGGCCATTTCGGTCGGTTGCTCCCGAATGTCGGGGGGCCCAGCCACCTCTATGCGGGGGTGGTGCGATCGATGGCCCTATACGGTGCGCCCGTCTGGGCCGACGCACGTGTGCGAAAATATATCGCCCGATTCCTGCGTCGGCCACAGCGCATCGTAGCTATTAGGGCCATCCGCGGGTACGCACCGTCGCTTTTGAGGCGGCGTGCGTGCTGGCGGGGACGCCGCCCTGGGAGCTGGAGGCGGAGGCGCTCGCTAGCGATTATCGCTGGCGATGTGACCTCCGCGCCCGGGGCGTGGTGCGTCCCCTGCGGGAAGCTGTTCGCGATAGGAAGGTCCAATCTCGGCGGTCCGTGACGGAAGCGTGGAAGAGACGTCTCGCTAACCCCACATGGGGTCTACGGACCGTCGAGGCGATCCGCCCGATCCTGGATGATTGGGTGGGTCGTGGCGCAGGACGCCTCACCTTCTGGATGGTGCAGATGCTGACCGGGCACGGGTGCTTCGGTCGGTATCTGCACCGGATCAAGGCCGAGCCGACGGCGAGGTGCCACCATTGCGCGGGATGTGACCAGGACACGCCGGAGCATACGCTCGCGCGCTGCCCCGCATGGGAGAGGCAGCGCTGTGTCCTGGTCCAACAAATAGGTCCGGACTTGTCGCTCCCGGGCGTCGCGGCGTCGATGCTCGAGAGCGACGAGTCCTGGAAGGCGATGCTCGACTTCTGCGAGTCCACCATCTCGCAGAAGCAGGTGGCGGGGGCTGAGAGAGAGAGGCTATATGCCACTCTCAACTTACTAACCCGCCGCCGTCGAGCAGGGGGCCGGAACCGGGATCTCGCCCGGACTCTGGCCCCCTAAGAGTTTCGGGTCCCCAACGCATGTGAGTGCGAGCGGGGACCCAAGAAGGTGCCGTGTCTCGCTCAGCACGCCCTTAGCGTAAGAGCATCCGGGGGATGGCGGACCGCGCTCCCCGATCCACGCTGGTTCTGACCCAGCGGGGTATTCCGTGGGAGGGTGACACGCGGTCCAGCCATCTTGGCGGGCTTCGGATAGCCCGCCGACCGAGAGAGCCGGTGGCCGTATCGCCGGCGGCTGCCGGTTCGGCGTCCGGGGACGGCGTGACGGAAAAGTGTGCCGAGAGCGTTACGCGTCGCGCCGTCCCACAAAACCCCGTGCTGGGTTCTGACCTCAGCCGGGGTTCGGACGCTGAGTGTGAGCGGTTGGAGGTTTTAGTGAGGTTCAACTCCCACATACCCCGCCCGCGGGGCGGGCGGGGATCCGGTGATTTCCTCCAACTGAAAAAAAAAAAAAAAAAAAAAACATACTCTCCATCTACAGTTATTTTACATTGTAATTGCTCCATACAAAGAACAGCGTAAAATCAAAGTTAATTTCCATTTTCCGTCACCGTTGATGTGGTCGCGTGTGTTCCGCACCTAATGTCACCGTTGCTACCACATACAGTAACCGTCTACCGTCACTATACAGAAAACAGTACAGAAGTAAAAGTACGTAAAAAATGTGTTTTAAAAAATGGATGTATTGGAGACTGGCACAAAATTTTATTATTTTTTTATTTAATTCTATGAATCCTATATTGATGAAATAATTTGTACATACTGCAATTTTGAAAAAAAAAAAAAAGCTCGTTGATGAACTCACACTTAACTTTTGCTGAATAAATGGTATTTCGTTTCATCATCATCATCATCATCAGCCTATAGACGTCCACTGCTGGACATAGACCTCCCCCAAAGATTTCCAATTTAGGTTAGTAGCGGCCTGCAGCGTGTTCCTGCGACCTTAACAAGATCATCCGTCCACCTTGCAGCTGTTCGTCCCACACTGCGCTTGCCTTGACGTGGGCGCCACTCCAGAACCTTTGTGCTCCAACGGCCATCGGTTCTACGTGCTATGTGGCCCGCCCACTGCCACTTCAACTTTCTTATTCTTTGGGCTATGTCAGTTACTTGAGTTCTTCTGCGAAAATCCTCGTTTCTAACCCGCTCACGCAGAGTGATACCGAGCATAGCCCTTTCCATTGCTCGTTGCGCGACAGTGAGTTTCTTTATAAGGCTCACAGTAAGTGGCCACGTTTCGACACCATATGTCATAACTGGTAACACACACTGGTTGTAAGCTTTCGTCTTCAAGCACAGCGGTATTTCATTTCATTTACTCACAATGTCCGATTATCTCCAACTGAAAAAACGAACGAATAAAAAAACAAACATAATATCAACAACAGATACAGAAGTAAAAAAGAACTCTCATTGTGAAAGACTAAGACTCCATTAGCTTGCCTTCTGCATAGCGTCAGTGTTCTGTGTCACATAATGTCTAATTAAAAATTACACACTCATTACTTCCACGCCATATGTGTTGTTTGTGGGAGGCGTGGAATAACTTGAACGCGTTGTTTTAATACAAAGTAATTTTCGCTCAATTAAGAAGGAATTGGAAGTTTATCTGTTTAGTGGAGTTTACAATTCGTACTTGCATTTAACTGTAACAACTTAACTGCCCACCGCTGGGCTTAGGTCTCTTAAATAATGGTAACACTAACTAATATTTTTACAAACAACCGACTTTCCTTTTTCAACAAACGTACACAAAAACAAAAAAATCCCATTGATTTCTCTGATCTACCATCACCAAATCGTGATTTCCTTAATGTCTTCATTCCAACAAATAAGAATCATCAAAATCAGTTCACATACGACGAAGATATCCGCGTACAAAAATAACACAGCCATGGCCGCCATTAGACACCTCTTCTTTTTCTAAAATCATTTTAAAATATACAAAAAATAATCTCTTCGAATAGGTATCTCTTCGATATTCCCAGAGCGCTATGACTTGTCCTTCTTCAAACGAGGCTTGAAGAGGGTCCTTAAAGTTAGGTCGTAGGTAGCGACCCCTCAATGTCCCCTGACATTGCAGAGGTTCATGAGCGACGGTAACCACTTACGATCAGGTGGCCCGTTGGCTCGTCTGCCTACATGACAATGAAAGGTACACTAAATAGGCTATCAAATAATCGACTAAATACCAGCTGTTAGGCTAACACAATTCTATTTAGAGCTTGTATTGTTAGCTTCATCGCGTGATTGATCGCCTCTGAACTCAACAGTACTAAATGCTACGCCACTACTGATTTATGAAGCTCTCAGACAATTATATCTTGAACTAAGATGTATTGTTACTACAATTATAACAAGATTTTGTTGTAAATTTCTTTAAACACTCGCGGTTGTCTACATCACTTACACTATTACTAAACGGGTTCTTTCCACGATTATTTTCAATTGAGCAAATTCAGTATTCCAGTGGTACCGGCAAACGAACGAGAAAGAGGGTAGACTGATTTGTCTGCTCTTAAATGACCCGCAGTTCTTCAGTCTTCCCATGATCATGACGCTTGAAACAGTGCCGAAATATCGGGATCGCTCAATTGAAAATAATCGTGGAAAGAACCCGTTTAGTAATAGTGTAAGTGAAGATTTTGTTGATTGTATTGTTATGAAATTGTAAGTTTTTATTTAAGTTCAAAATGTCTAGAGAAAAACTTAACATGCTTTTGTTTTTTAATACGTAGTATAAAACAAAGTCGCTAACTACCAGGCCGTTAACTATCACTTTACTATACAGGATTTTTCTGAACCTATTTGGAATGGACTCCCATCCACGGTGTTCCCGGAGCGCTATGACATGTTCCTCTTTAAACGAGGTTTAAGAAAAGTCCTTTCTAAGTAGGTGATAGATAACGACCCCTCATTGCCTAGGCATTTTAGAGCTTCATGAGCAGTAACCGTTTACCATCAGATGGGCCGTAAGCTTGTATCCTCCTTCAAATATAATGAAGAGTACAGGATCATAAACGGATTGTGCAATAAGAATCTCGTTTACCGTTAAACAAGAGATCGATTCAATAAAAATATATCGAGAACTAAATGAGCCGCTCGTTAAGTGCACGCACTCGGCTGGAAAATTGAATTAGTGTCGGAGACGGTGTACCGGGGTTCCGTGGTATGTTACAACAAAACCATTTTATGTATCGTGTTGAGGGATTTAAGATAAAACTTTTCTTTCTTACCAAAGTGATTTTTGACGTGACAACGTCTTATAAATTGGTTTGCCGGGTGACACTTCAAGAAACTGCGTTACGCTCCGCTCACGTTATGCGCTCACAATGAGAGCGAGTGAGAGGCACGCGTGCCTTTCACTTTTTATGTCTGTCTCTCTCGCTCTTAGGCGGGCTAACCATGCCCGAGTCGTTGTCACGTAAAACTTTTGCCCGTATACCGACTTTACAGGCAACCAATTTTTTTTTACATTAATAAGTAAAATAGAGTGGCCCGGCCTCGGCCAAATGACCTAAAAAAGGTGCCCGGTAACAACTGGATGAGACGAGCAGAAAGTCGGACTCACTGCCGTATTTTGGGAGAGGCCTATGTCCAGCAGTGGACGAGTGTGGGCTGATCATGAATAAGTAGGCGACCAAACGGCCCACCGAATCGATTACCGTTGCCCATAGATCTCAGTAATGCCAAGGCACAGCGACGTTTACTCTTTGCTGTATAAGAATTTTCTTAAGAATCATTTGAAGAAAGAAACAACCGAATGTCATAGTAGATAGTAAAATTTAGTAGATAGACAAACCAACAAGCATCATTGACGACCACTTTCATATTTTCAGAAACATCGCAAAAAAACTCCTGAAATGAATCGATTTTAAAGATATTTTTTATCTGAAGATAATACGCCTTTTAATTGTAATCAAGTTGACAAACTTGTAGACTTATTCTTTTATTTGTAAAGCTATTGTTCTCCAATATCCTAGTAACGTCATTACTCCCAACACTAAATAACTTTGACAGTTCAATTTCCCGTTAATTATGTACAGAACCCTACGAATATCTCGGAAGCGGCCATCCCTATTATATTTTCCGGTGCCCCGGTGATGCGTGAAAAGATCCTTGAATGTTATGACTCCGTTCTGATACTGGTATAAATGATATATCAAGTGTGTGTATATGTGTGTTAGCTTGTGTGTGTGTGTGTGTGTGTTAGCTTGTATGTGTGTGTGTGCGTGTACAAAATAAATTGTTCCGTAACGTGACGTATATCTCATTTAAACGATGAAAATGGAATTTTTTTCGCGCAATATCCTTTCAGGTTGTAACTCGATCAGATGATATGGAAAATGTTTTCGTGATACAGTTAATGACGATGAATTTATATCAAAAATATAACGTGAACCCTCCTCGGGTTTTTGTTTTGTTTTGGGTATTGAATATCCAATACATGTACATTGCATTGCATTAATACAAAAAAAAGAAACCGAGCCTCTATTGTTTTAGAATTATAGGTGTAGAACATATAATATGGTTCGATTTAATTTTTCTAATGTATATTATCACAAAACTTTACCTAAACGAGTAACCAATTTAAATGATTCTTCTTTGTTAGAAAAAGTGATGATTTTCAAAATGTTTTCCATTCTTCTTCTTCTTCTTCACGATACAGGCCTGCCCTAGTGTGAGCATCATAGTTAATCAGCTTTTGTGCTTCAATGGTTAGCATGATAATTTGTTGACGTAGGTACTTTATTATATTAGATTAGTTTTAAGTAATATTCAGTAGCTAGTAAGGTTCACTTTTTAGTTTGTTACTTTGCATGCTGACTTAAACTAATAAATTTTCATTTCATTTTTCATTTCTTTCTTTTGCTTCACCTTATCCCATTTAGATGGAGTCAAGGCAAAATGTCTTCTCTCTCCACTCTTTATTCGATTAAAATCGGATAACTCAATAGCTTTTGAGCAGTTATTGGTAAATTGCTCACACATACACCCAAATACAAACACACAACATATTTAACATAGTATATTATTCGTAACAACTGCACAGAGCCAGGCAGCCGGTAAACCTCCGACATATAGCCCAATTAGTGCACGGAGCTGATTCACGCTAGCTTATCTCTGTACCGAGTCTTTACTCAATGGACATAATAGTATAGGAGTATGTCTTGGAATAGAATATTGATGGAATAACGTTGTGGAAATCATTATATTTTGAGTAAAGCTGAATGGTTTGTTTAGTTGAACGTGCTATATTTTTTTGTAACTTCAATACATAGTATAAAAGAAATAGTTTAACACTAAAAAACTAGAAACAACAATACATATTTTATGTGACAATCGTATTATAAGGACACATTTATTACAAATATTCACTTAAATATGATGATGAATAGCTTCGGTTTTGGTATGTCTAATTGTGCATCTCATTCAATTATATCTAGTTGTATCGATTCATATTCCTATAAACTTAAATCTTCTAGACAATTCTTCAAATAATTATTATCATTGTCTACACATTCTATCGCATTTTCTTAAGCTTTTATAGATCCATCTTCAAATCTAATATTCACTTTGTATATCCCAATCTCCTCATATACCCCTTTAATAGAAAGTATTAACCGACCAAATGAAGTGAACATTTCAACCCTCATAACCCTACCATTATCCACCCCATATAACTTATTAGCATATCATATGAGGTGATACCCCATAAATAGATCATGAATATACTAATGTTTGAAATTGAAGTACAGATGAATTATACATTTAATTTTGGGACACATTTTATATCGCGGGCGATAAAAAGCAAAGT
The DNA here is from genome assembly GCA_030269945.2 of Trilocha varians. Classification (NCBI taxonomy): domain Eukaryota; kingdom Metazoa; phylum Arthropoda; class Insecta; order Lepidoptera; family Bombycidae; genus Trilocha; species Trilocha varians. Next base: position 11,459,443 of record AP028278.1, on the reverse strand, counting down.
TCTAAGTGAGTTACCGACTCGATTAGATGTTGCCAGGATAAAAAATATGCCGGAATTGTCGTGTTTTATAATTTTAAGGGAATTTGCCGCAGGGGCAAGGTTCACCACCTTTACTTGGAACCGCTGCGCTCTTCCACAGATAGGTTCAGAAGATCACTTTTACCCCGAACCATTCCGATTTGGAATGAACTCCCGTCCGCGGTGTTCCCGGAGCTCTATGACATGTCCCTCTTTAAACGAGGTTTAAGAAAAGTCCTGTATGGGTAGATGATAGATAACGGCCCTTCTTTGCCCTGGCATTGCAGAGGTCCATGAGCGACGGTGACAGCTTACCATCAGGTGGGCCGTAGGATCGTTTATCTGTCCTGCAATAAAAAAAAACCTATTACAAGTTCATCAATTTCAAAACTTATCTCATCAGCAAACAAATTTTACGACTCACTTATAATCATAAGATTTTTTTCCATCTAGCCCCCTTTCGATAACGCGCGATAAAGAACTTCGTTCCAAAAATAGCAACCATTACTAAGAGATACACCTAAATAGTTTAACACCTAGGACTATTTTCCACCTGACAACCCCAAAAAGGACATCAGAACGCGTTTAAAGGAAATTACTTTTTGTTTTAAAGAAATTTCCGAAAGCGAACAGAGTGAAAAAGCAAAAGTTACGTTCAACGACCGTTTGAAGAATGTCAACAAGATATTAACTTGATTTATTGTTTAACTAGTTAAACGTTATAATCATATTTGAGGAAAACTCGTTAAAATGCGGCATTATGTTTTTTTTTTAAGTTTAGTGGCGAGTGGTTGAAGCGTTTGCCTTCCATACGGGAGGCTGAGGTTTCGCACGGGCCGGCTTCTACTTCAAATTCTTAATCATAGAAGCTTTTACCGTTCATACGGGAGGTCGAGGTTCGGAACGGCTTGTATTTCTAAATTTTAATCGGTAAAAGATTTATGTGCAATTTATTACATTATCAGGCTAAAATGGTGGAGGGTACATGCATAGAAAAGGATCTCAAAATCTTCCATAGATAATATGTGAAGTATCCAATCCGCATTGGACAAGCGTGGTGGACCTGAGCCCAGCAGTGAGCAGTAATGGGTTGTAAAAGTACAGTACAGTTTTTGCTTTAGTAAACATATTTTTATTATACCTCAGTATTTTCCTTAAGAGGGGAGAAGAGGTATCAATAAATAGTTATATATTAAGTCGATTGGTGATTTCTTTGCGTACTCTTGTTGAGCCTGATATTTTCAATCTTTTATTATTACTTCAATGTATTCCTTCTTTTGTATAGAAAAAAGCCAACTGCTATCTTTTTTCTTCTAAATAAAAAAGGTTTTTCTAAGTTATCTATTACTAGTTTTTGCCCGCGACTTCGTTCACGTGGACTTCAGTTTCGTCCCGTCTAGTTCGCGACGTCTATAATATTATAGTACTATTATACCTCAAAAATTGTAGCCTATGTGTTATTCTGATGTATAAGCTATATTGTGGTAAAGTTTCATTCAAATCCATTCAGTAGTTTTTACGTGAAAGACTAACAAACATACATCCATACTTACAAACTTTCGAATAAAATATATATTAGATATCATGCCTAGGTCCCGAAATGATTATCATACATTTATCATTTTATGATATTGAAAAAGAGATTAAGTTACCAATTCCGAAATAGAAGTAGTTGTAAGTTGTATTTCGACAGGCTATTAAACCCATTTGTTAAAAGAATGCAGATCCACCCTGTAGTTTTTTTATTGTAATGTAGGCAGATGAGCAAACATGTCACCTGATAATAAATTGCAAGTTAAATAAATCTTATAAAACAGTATTGATAGCGAGTATTGCGACACATTAGTGATGTACACAGAGCGGTCTCGAGGCAGGGGCTGGCTGTTCCGAGACGAACGGATCGAACTGACTTATTAATAATTCACTGCTACTGGACACTGTTCGGGATCGCATTGAATAATGATAAATTGGATATGGTATTTTTAGAATTACCTAAAGTGTTCCCTGAAATTGCAGAGGTCAATGAGCAACGGTAGCCTCTTACGGTTAGGTAGTCCGTCAGCTCGTTTAAAGAAAGGCAATAAAAAAATCACAATAACCATGTTAGATGATATTAGAACAGTGAAAAAAATAAGTATTGAAAGTAAAATGGTTACAATACATTTAATTACTTACAAATCACAATTAGTAAAGATTGGCTCATGTGTATGTGGCATCATGATTGTGATTCAGCGCTGTGCAGTTATAAAGAAGCATTTGTGCACTAATATTTCCTCCTTGGTAAACCATAGCATAGACTAAAATAATATAAACATTAAGAAATACATTGAACCAATACAGGATACACTAAATAATAATACAACTAAATAATAGACAAACAAAAGTGCCAATATGTAGGAAGTCTGTTTCTGGACGACTGCCAAAACACGTCCAGTGTATTTTAGCTGATCGTTTTATTTGATGTTCAATAACCTGTGCATGTCGCAGACGGTTTACAAATACAGTTCGGTATTTATAAACAACATCACACATTTCGGATATTAGATAATGAAATCGAACAAAAACGTAATGAACTTATTTGGAAAATAAAATACTCATTATGTTAAGATAATTTTACTTAAATCTAATCTAACCATTGATTACTAGATACAATATGTCGAAAAAGACAAAGCAGTTCCTTTATCCAAATTATCTACATTAAATATTAAGTATTTAAGAAAAGTCTAAAAGAATCTTCAATATAACACTATTAAGAATCAAATTTCAATTCATGTGTTGTACTTAAAATGTGCAATTTCTACAATTTTAATCATGCACTATACTCTTCAAGATGCATCATGTAATTTTATAAAATGCTAATACGTCCATAGTGTCCGCAACATTAATACCACATCCACGAGCAAAGTTGTTATCATACTCCGTAAATAAAAGCAGTATAATGACATTGAACGGTGACCTGACGCCGTTTATCGTGGCAAGTCCACACTCTGAGGAAACTAATGGCTTATACACGGTATTTACCTAAATAATCGATGGTTCGGTTTGTGATTTTAATGTTAAATGTACTCTGTTTTAGACATTTTGGTTTTTTATATTTTGAGGGCATTGCATTATAGTTTACGTTAGTACTTGTATAAATTAATGCGTGCGGTGCTATGCGGTTCGACTTCCATATACCCCGGGCGATTTCCTCCTGCTGAAAAAAAGAGGGGGCCAAAATGGCGCTTATTAAATACCTACGTACAAAAAATTCCATCTTGATCTTGATCGCTTACTTTTATTGCTTCACTGCATTAAACTGAACCATTATTTTACACTGTTGAGATTTACTGCCTTACGTTCTACTTCTAGAAAAAACAGGCAATAGAAAAAATCTTCGGTTTTTCCAAAATTCTTTAAATAGGACTCGAAAAGACACCTTTACATTGGATCCACAGTATTCTCTGAAATTTAAGACAGTCATTGCGAAGATAACATTTCTAACTGGATGCTAGCCCCTCAACTAGATTTAAAAAATAAATCTCTACTACCCATTGACTCACTATTGATCTAACATTCGACCAGACGATTGCTTTACCTTTTTACTACTTTTTTTTTTATTGTTGTAGGCAGACGAGCTAACGGGTCACCTGATCCTAAGCGGTTACCGTTGCTCATGGACCTCTGCAATGTCAGCGGACACTGCGGGGCCGCTACATACGGCCTACTTTTTAAGGACTTTCTTTAAGCCTCGTTTGAAGAAGGACAAGTCATAGCGCTCGGGAAACACCGAAGTGGGGAGCTCATTCCACAGCCGGATGGTGCGTGGCAGAAAATAATTTTTTAAACGGACCGTGGATGACCGCGGTGGTTCCAAATAGTAAGGATGAACTCCACCTCGTGGTGCGATGATAGAACGGAGATATTGGAATCATCTCGAATAGGGGAGCACTCCCCTTCTACATGTTGTAGTAAAACTAAAGGATGATAATCACCTCCATTAGCACTTGAGTCCGTGCTTTATAGCGAGTAGGACATTCATTAGCAAATTATTAGCCTACAAAATAGTACTACAGAACAGCAACAATCAGAAGTCAAGAAGTTAAGAACTGGTGAATACACATTTAGTAAAATACTCCTACTGAAATTATTTTACTTCCGACTCTGACGCTTGCACTTTCATCATCCATTTGTACCTGTAAAAGCTTCTTTGATTTCATCCATAAATGATGACCCTTCTTCTATCCTAGTCACACTAAGCCTTATTTTCAGGGTACCTTTTTCAAACAAGGCTTGAGGAGGGTCCTAAAAGTTAGGTCGTAGGTAGCGACCCGTCAGTGTCCCCTGACATTGCAGGGGTTCATGAGCGACAGTGACCACTTCCTATCAGGTGGGCCGTTGGCTCGTCTGCCTGCATGGCAATAAAAAATTTAAAAAAAATCGATAAAGCGATTTTTTTTTTCTATACAATTTACAAAATTATTTCGACTCTTTCCCAATATTTTATTTTCAAAATTCAATGTTATTAACACTCATACAAATTTGCGGCTACTTTTGTGTTAAATATATATTTTTGGATACAAATTAATGTGGCTTACTTTTTTCTTCAACTCCTCCATGCACAGTACCACATATATATAAAAACTCCTCAATTTGTATCATAATTTAGGGACCCCTTTCTATGTGTGACATTGACTTGCCTTCTGTCCTATACATATTCTGTGATAACCCTACCGTCCTGTCACACTAACCGTAGAAGGCAAACCCTTAAAATATTCAGGGCTTATGACCGGGCCCTCATAAATACATACTGAAACTACTTCATTAATTATTGAAACTTTAATTTTGCATTACTCAAAATGTGCTAATGACGTGCTTAAATAGTCATAAACAAAATGTGTGTACGATATTTATGTATTACATTCACTATGCATCTTCCGGAATATTTATGTTTGAAAAATATTAGGTATTTTACTATATAAAACTACACTAATAAATAATTAATAAACAAAGAAAAGCATATTTTTTGGTCCTTCGAGCCGAACATAACCTTAATTCCTCCATTTCTGATAAAATAAATTTGAATCATAGTTATTTACTTAAATTGACGTATTTATGAATCCATGTACTAAAATCTGAAAATAACATTTAAGTTACAATAATCAAGCAACGAAATCGGCAAATAAACTGAGTTTTGATCATTATCATCAAGCATTTTCCGTAAGCTAACACTATCGCACACTACTTCACTTTAAACCACTCCCATAAATACTTTAAACTCTGGACAACTCAAATTAGTTCAAATTAAATCCAATATAAAATTTAAACACAGACAAAAACCGACCCTAAGCTTATGTGATTAAAGTTGAAATTCAATTTAGCATTTAGTCACATGCTATTTTTAAGTTACCGTACCGAGTCATGCGACATTACGTGGCCGGACGTACGCAAAGTTCATATAAAACTGCAGCCATAGAATACAGAAAGAAAATTTTGACGAAATCGAGACATAAACTGGTTTTAAGTGTAATTTCTAGGCAAAAATGAAATTTAAATTTGTTAATCCAAGCGCAATGTCAACGCAGTAATACAAATCAAAAATGTAATAAACGACGCAAATATTACTTATACGAATGTTTTCACAAAAGGTAAAATATATCTATCTAACGCAGCCAAAATATAGGCCTCTTCATGACTTTTCAAATGAGTCGAAACACGACATTACGTTCTTAAGATAATCAGCGAAGAGATTTAAATTATTTAATGGGATAGGCAAGCAATCCCTTCTTTTACACCGAAATGGAGTCAGGAGTCAAAAACCTGACTTCTGTGAAAAAAGTTCAACAGCGAATTGTTTCAAGAAAAAAAAACTTGAGAGGTGTCAAGGGACACCCAGATGGAACGAAGTTCCTTTCGATTAATTAGTGAGGGAATTGTAATAAAATTTTATTTTTTAAGTTATAATAATTAGTTAGTTTATATTTTGATCACAGCGCCATCTAGCATTAATCATATAAAACAAAATAAGGAATTGTTTTAAAAGATTTTAATCACAGCGCTGTTTAGCGATAATCATCTAAAACATAAAAAGTGTGACAACTTTTTCATAAGAATCTCTAGCCCCCTTTCGATAACGCGCGATAAGGAACTTCGTTCCAATACCATGAGAATGCCCAAAAATGGACATTAGGTATATCACTAATATATACATAAAATTTCATTCTGTAAAATAAAAATTCTGTGGTTTAGTAATGTGTCGCTATTATTATGTTAGGGTCGGACTACACGGACATTTTATAGGTCTAGTTTTCATAATAATGCAGTTCACGTGAATAATGAAAAAATATTATTTATGTTACGATGGATAATTAGCATGTTTTTATTGTTTATGAACTTCGCGTTAATGAAGTTATAAAAATGCATATTTAAAATAACGTAATGGTAAATTTTATTAATGAAAATTTAATTTTAACAGTTATTATTATAATCTAGTTAAGGCTTAGGTGATTTAATAATACACGTCGTCGTAAGGTAATTAAGTTTATTTCTTTTCTAACCTAACAACTATGAATAAAAAAAAATATCCTAGAAATATTGAGATCTTTTTTAATAACGCTTAATAAAATCGAGACACTACACTAATTGGCTAATTTACCTCTCAAACATACAAACTAAATTTCACACATACACAATAATAATTACACATAAACAGACACAAATAAACTCAGTCTTAAAATTACCAAAACAGCCTCAACAGCAAAAATTACATTAAGAAAAAGCTTTTTCAGAACAAACTAAAGAAATATCTAGTAGAGCACAGAGAAAGTAATAAAAACATAAAATACCAATGATGGAGAAAGCTTATAATAACATCAGAAGCTCAGACACACTCAGTGATATTGAACGAAATACTTGAGCTTTACTATTTATAAAGCTCTGGTCACTTACTGAAAAGCTTTTTGTACTATTGAGTAATATCTTGCAGTATTTGTCGAAAGCTGAGACCTGTGGGCTTGCTATATATCACTCCTAAATTATATCATAAGTCATTTTGGTGAAGTAAAAAGTTTAACATGAGGATTAATTACAAGCCGTAGGTAGCGACCCCGCAATATCTTCTGGCAACGCAGAGGTCCATGAGCGACGGTAACCGCTTACAATCAGGTGGGCCGTTAGATCGTCTGCCTGCGAGGCAATAAAAAAATAGTCTTTACTAATATTGTAAAGAGGAAAGGTTTGATTGTTTGTTTGTCTCGAATAGGATCCGAAACTACATGTCCAATTTCAAAACTTCAGTTTCGGAAAGTTCATTTACCGAGGAAGGCTACAGGATATATGTTTCCCTTTGTGACGCAGACGAAATTGCGCAGGGCAGCTAGTAGACAATAAATTTTGGTGCAATTGTTAAAGTTTTTCATGCACGGTTAATCAAGACATTTTTCTGTTACAATATAACGTAAACACTTTCGGAAATCTTTCTTTGTATCGCAGATACTATCAATCTGAATCATGGACCGTAATTTACGCCTTCCATTACTAAACCATTTTAAAACTAGGCACTACTGCATAGGTCTTAGGAACAAGTAATTTTTATGAGTTTTCTTCAAACGAGGCTTGGAAAAAGGCATTAATGTCCGTAGGTAGCCGTCACTGTGTTCCCTGATATTGCAGAAGTCCACAAGCGACGACGGTAACCGAGTCATTATTTTTTTATTTTCAAAATTTATTCTTATTAGTAACCCAATGTTTTTTTTTTGTTGTAATGTTACATTATTTTTAGGCACTCTTTTAACTTTTATTAGTTTGTATCTAATTTATTTATAATATATGATAAACTGTAGGCAGATGGCATCGGGTTTTGTAGGTTTCAGCTGAAAATCAGTGCTTTTGGTCTTCTTTGAGACCATAAGCTTTTGCTGAGCTGAAACCTATTCGCACGCCACTAAAGACAAGCCTCTGTCTTGTTCGATTTTACTTTATTTTTAACTTTTTTGTTTAAATAGGTATTATGCTGTTTAAATGTTATATTAATATGAATGTCCTCTATGTGCGTGTTGATTAAATGCTTTTTCTTTCTTTCTTTATTACACATATATGGTTCCTGAGCTCGTTTATCTAAATAGCAATAACCAAAAGAATACAAAAATCTTTTCACTCTAAGGCCTAAATATCTATCATAACATGAACTTAACCATAATAATATAACAGTTATTACAAACCAAAATATGAAGTGAACCAGATATTAGGTACGGTTTGGTTTTACGGTTCATCTCATAGTTGATGGGAACCCTCTTCATGATAGTCCAGTCAGCGCTTTTTTTACTACCCTCACTTACAAATTATAGGTTCTATGAGTATTTGTAACTGAATGAGATGATTTTGTCGAATATTTTCTAATATTTCGTAACGTTAAATAAATTAAATCTCTAATGTCGTCGTCTAAGTAAACAGTTAAAAAAAATACTTCGCTCAACCTGGAGGAACCTTCTTTTCATGTATTATATTCTATTATTCTGCTACTTCCCAATATATAAAGTACGTAAAAATAGAATAAAGAATAACTTTGTGTACTCATTGTTTGACCCTCAGACTGTCTCGAGCAAGATAAACAATAATTACGTAAATTATAGTAAAAAATACATCATCTTGATAGAATCATTATTTATGAAAATCCCGTCAGTTCGTTAATATCGTGAAGTATCGCAAATGTCGTGGAATGTCGTAGATCCAATAACGTAAAGCCCATTTCGCGTTAATGTAATTCCGACTTCGATTACGTTTATATTCTAAAGAAGTTTAGGCTTGTACAGTCAAGCACAGAATTGTATTAATTTTTAATTTATTTTTAAAGTTTATCTTTCTCTGGCTTATAATACATCGAGATTTATAGTTACTAAGATAATCGCATGTATTTTCTTAGAATAAAAATTCTGAAAACTGAGAGTGTAATGTTTGATGTTTTATTTTATGATAGACATATTATACAAATATAGAACCAGCCGCTGAGTCGAGTAATACAATCGTGTCATCATTGTCTTGCGACACAGATGAAATTCAACTCATTATATAATCATTATACTAGTTTTAAAATTGAAAAAATGTATGTATATTGCTTAATAGAGAAGAAATAGTTTATTAATAACTTTAACTTAGTTTTAAGCAGAACTAACAGTCTACTTACCTAAACAACTTCGTCAAAGATCGGAAGTTCAACAAGTTCTGAACGAAGAAGATGAGATTGGGTTAAAATAACAAAACAACTGAAACAACACTCACAGCTCAAGGCGAGGCTACTCTGAGTTGATATTATAAGCATTATTATTAAGGCCAATGAATAAATAAATAAATATTATAAATTTATCATTATTTACGTTGCAAAATCAAAAAAGAAGCCACCAACCCGTTGGTAGAACACACCACAGAATTTATAGCAATATCATTAATTGTACTACATTTTGCTTACATTTCAATATTTCTTTATAGGATTTGAGTATTTTATGAATCTCTAAAATACATTGTTTCAAGAGTATAGCCGTGGTGAAAGGAGATTTTTTAAACTTCATCTCTACGTCAAAAAAACATAATTTGAAGCATAAGCTCCTCTTTTGTATCATTGTTTTAGCCCGACAGTTCAAAATCAGTTATTAGTAGAGAACATTGTACGTAGTCTACCATTTTTATTAATTCTCACAATAAAATTAATTTAAAATATTTTGTATTCGACTGTGTATCAACTAGCCTCCAGGTTCTGTCCGATCGAATCTAAGATAATTTCTTTACAACTCCAAATCGAGGTTTTTGATAATAATTATAAAAGATTTCAAAGGATATTTTTTTATCCACACTTTCTTCAATCGTTTCGAATTAATATTTTTTTGTAAATACCCATTGAAAAGCAGTTCTTTGTGTAGACTCTTAACGTTCAATATTGAAAGGGAAAATAGAGTATTAAATTTTTATGAGTTCGTGAGAAATTCGGAGAAGTTTTTCAAATTTAAATTTTCTTATTTAGATTTTAATCAATTATAATAGTTTGTGATTGTGAATGTATTTTCATTTTTAAGACAAATCTTTAAGAAGGGATTTATGGAACTTTCTTTGATAGTTGTTAGCCTTGTTTTAAAGGATTATAGAACAGCTGTCATAGACTTTTTGGAATTTTCATAGGATTATCGTATCTATCGTATTGAGAGATAGAAAGTATTTAAAGCATTATTTTTAGACAGAATTGATTAGGAGAAATTAAAATTAAAGTGTTACAATATATTTCAATTGATATCTCTACATTGTATCTCTATTATTTTTTTTTTTCAGTTGGAGGAATTCACCGGATCCCCGCCCGCCCCGCGGGCGGGGTATGTGGGAGTTGAACCGCACTAAAACCTCCAACCGCTCACACTCAGCGTCCGGACCCCGGCTGAGGCCAGAACCCAGCACGGAGTTTGGAGGGACGGCGCGACGCGTTACGCGCTCGGCATTCTTTCCCGTCGCTCCTGTATCTCTATATTGGTTGGTTTTAAATAATAAACGGGTAAAAATGTGGGTAAATGCTTGTCTCAATTTTGGAAAAATGCCTCTTTTTTTGTTGTCTCCCGCTTCACAATAAGGGAAGTCAAAATTCATATTTCCTACTCCTTCTATCATCTTCTGATTAAAGTCATTGCGGGACCTATAATATAGCTTTACTCGGGTTCCTGAGTTCTCTGCTCGGAGTCATTACGGTGGTCACCGCTGTGGATCCTTGCTACACAGGAGTTAAGGAGGTGATTATGATAACATTCTAACGATTCCTTGCTAAAAACATATATACAGGAGTTACAGACGTGTATAAAAAAATGTAAAATGGTCAAAAGTCCTTGTTAAAAATTAATCAAAATAAAATCGATTCCAAACTTGCATAACACCCAGTTAATGAAAATGTGTAAAGTAATTTCAGGGGATGGTATCGTTGGTGAAACTCGCTACGTTCCCTCGTACAAGTTTCAAGTACTGTTCACGAAACTTGTTAATGTATATTAAAGCAATGCTAAGATTTTTCGAGAGTTCAAGATCTAATATTAACGCATAATGTTAATAAATATTTATTAGATCGTGAGCGTGATTGTACTTACTCGTAACATGTTTGAAGACTAGGTTAAAATAAGTTATTTGATGACACAAAACAAAAAACAATCAAAATCAATATACTTTACTCGATGCTCTCGTGCAGCTAAGATAAGTCTGTGGGCGGAGTGTACTCAGCGGACATACAGCGCTCTGCGGATTCAATTCGCGTTTCGGGTGTTGTTGGGACTACCTCGATTCTGCAGCGCATCGGGAATGTTTGCAGAAGCCCGAGTGGATTGTTTCCATGCCACCATTCGAAAACGATGCGCATCGCTGCTCTGCAGAGTGCGGGACAGTCCAAACAGCATTATGGCGATGATAGCCCAACGATACGACTCACCATACATAGCCCATTGCGTGGATGCTCATGTGGGACGAGTCGAATGGAAGTGTGGCCTATGATATATTAGGCCACGTTCTGTTATGTTGTCACTAACACTTAGATTAAGACTTACTAACACTTTTATATATTGTAATGTGGGCCCTTGTAGCCACTATGTTTAAATTAAATAAATAAAAATATAACAATAATGTAAGTAGAAAAGAAGAATATTACGAATATTTAACAGTTTTTCTAGTAGTTTTTTTATACATAACGATGCAAGAGGTACAATACATGCATAATACAGGAGAGAACAACTGAATTAAGAAATTTTTGATGTGTTATCGTATATAAACATTTTACTGTGTTTATGTCGTAAATACTGTCTGGACCTTCCCTTTGTGAAACAAATTGCACGGGTACTCTAGTCTAATATAAAAATCTAAATCGTCACTTGAAACGTGATATAAATTTTGCGCCTAGACACACTAATAGGATCTAAAAAAAAAAAAAATAATGCGAAGTATGTAAGTAATGACATATCCTTTGAGTTTGTTTAGTTAGTTCTCTTCAGGACATTTGCGTAGGTTGGAACTACTATTCAATTCATTGTGACCTTCTTTAAGATGTAAAATATTAAAATATACCTATATATCTAATATATAAAATTGTCGTGTCACGGTGTTCGAACTTGAACTCCTCCGAAACGGCTCTACCAATTTTGATGAAATTTTTTGTGCTTATCCGGTACCTATGAGAATCGGCCAACATCTATTTTTCATCCCCTAAATGTTAGGGGTAGTCCACCCCTAATTTTTTTTTCGGCGCAGACGAAGTTGCGCGAGTCAGCTAGTTTTTTTTATATATTTCCCTATCTCATTTTAATTGTCGTCTGTAGAATGTTTCATCTTTAAATGTCATGATAGATAATCGTACAGGTATCCCGCAATACAGGTCTGTTCTAGTGCGGGGACTAATGTAACTGTTTAAAATTTTGTAACAATTTTCTGGACAATAAATTATTCTTATATGAAATGATAAAAGCAATAAAATAATTCAGTTTTAAATAAGAGTAGGTAGCTTAAATTATATTATGCTATTAAAGTGTATTTTGAGTGTTACTGTGTCTGGATGAACTGATTTTAATAATACTATTTTTTATTTGATAGCTGGAATGTCTCGTGTATTAGGAATAATCTGTATACAAAATATTTTCTTCCTTAACTGTCTCACAATAAAAAAATAACTGATGCCCCAACCTGTCCCATAAATACAATCTTAAAGGAACTCATAAAAACATTGTAATATAAAGTAATAAAAAAGATTTAAGTTGAAAATCTCTTAATATCGGGGATCGGCTCGGATCACGTTAATGGTGGTGACATCTGGCGGCCATTTTGTAACGCCATCTTGTCAATCGCCCCTGAGCTGACTAAACGTGCGATTCTATTTCAATAACTATTCTTTGTTAAGGGGACGTTCCTTTTAATGTCCAATCTGTTTTAAGTGTTGATAGTTATAGTTTAATTTTATGGATTTAATTTGAAAGATTTAAAGTGGGTTTTATTAGTTAATTTTGTAAATGTAATGTTTATATCTTTTACACGTTTTTTTTGGTATCCTGTGATAAAGAAATACATGGTAGGAAGCAGTAATTGCTTCAAGAATAAGGTTATTCTGAAGTAGAATAACGTTCCAAAATGTTTGTAATTGTTTTAAAATTTTATTTTTATTTTTGAAAGTCACACCAACAATTTTCATACACTTAATCAATCCTATTAGAGTAAAATACATTTAAGTTAAATCTATGATGTGTACATAAATCAATTCAATTAATTCGTAGCATTTAGCTGTTTAATAGTTTTAATATCATTATCATCAATCTTTTACACTATTATTATAAACCTAAAGAGTTTGTTTGTTTGAACGCGGTAATCTCAAGAACCAAGAGTCCGATTTGAAAAAATATATCAACCCTGGATACTCCAGTTAACAAGAAACACATCATAATAATATTATAAAGGCGAAAGTTTGTAAGTATGGATGTATGGAAGTATGGATGTTTGTTACTCTTTTACGAACCTGAAGTCCACGCGAACGAAGTCGCGGGCAAAAGCTAGTAAGTTATATTAAGTACCTATACACTTACTGATACAGCTAGAGTTCGCATACAAAAATCTATTTTACTCAAAACCAGTACAAAAAAACCTTTACAACATATATTCATACACAATCCTCAGCCTCAAACTTTATCTGAACATGAATAAATATAGAACTAGTCCTTAACATAAATACGTAGAAGCATATTGTATATTCGGTGCACGTCGCCTCATGCAGTGTGCGAGCGATGAAGGGGACAATTTGATTACGAAGCTGTTGTCCTTATAGAACCGTGGAAGATATAGCGAGGCTATTCGTTGAGATATACTAATAATACTATAGGAAGAAGGAATTTTAGAAGCAAATATAATAATTATGAAAGCAAAATTGTATTAAAATTATAACGAATGATGTTGCTAAAAAAATTGTTCATCCGATCCTTAAAATTTTTTTACTAAATTTTGATCAGAATATAATCAAACATATATGAAATCTATACTATAATAAATATTATTTAAAGTAGAGGAGTTTTTTGAACACGATAATCTCAGGAACCACTTATCTATTTTTAAAAATGCTAGGAGTGATACAAAAATTTATATTTATCATGGAAGGTTATAAGCTATATTACATCCCGTTTTGACGCTGACCGTACAGACACCAACTAGGAAAGAATAAAATTAAAAATCAATAAATTACAACAAACGATTCCAAATTTGTAAACAAAAATTAATTCGAAATAAAGAATACAGGATTGTTACTCTAACCATAATCCAAATCTCAGCATAGCTTAGCTTCACGAACGCTTCACTGTAGGACACAAATAACGCCGAAACAATAAATAAAGCATTCTTCATTTGTAATTAATATAATCAAGAACGAATCTGAAGTCCCGGCCTTTTCATAATTCCACGATTAATTTGATTAATAATTTTTAATTACTTCTCTAACAGATGTATATTGTTATTCAAAGGAATATTGTAAACAAGACAGTTCGCTATTTAATGAATAAAGTTTCCGCCCAGAATATTTGCCTTTTATAATAACTGGAGCGATATTGTTTTAAATTGTGTTTGTTTGGCCTTGAAGTAGTTATCGGTCAGACAAGGTAAAATTTAGGAGATTTGAGCCATCTAATATTACTACAGACCAAAATAATAAAAATTGTATCTGCATTTAACATTATGACGAATGGCGCTGATCTTATGATGGATTAGGTAGTCATAGGAACTCTTGTGCTAAACAAGATACATCCGTCGTGTTTGGGCTCGTTTTACTTGTATTGGCTAGCACTCTACTGCTACATAATATCCAGGATCTTAAAAGCTTGCATTTACAAAGTTTTTTCTTTAAACTAAATCACTAATTTCACTAACATCTAATTTTTAAGTTCAATCAGATGGGTCTTAAGCTCATTTTCTTTCATGCAGTATTTTTTTACAAAAACGCCATATTTAAGATACCGTTAAACAATAACCAAAAAACATAAATAAAAATCACAATTTCCTTTCCATAAACGGCGTCCATTCATTAGATTATTTGCGTAAAACACGAAAACAATACAACGTGAACTCGGCTTCGGAACGCAAACAGCACTCTTGTTATTTATCGTAACCGCTAAACAATATTTTAAAAAAACTTTTTTATTCGTTCATATATTTTTGGGTTAAATTGAATACGCGGAGGAATCGCTTCTCATTACGATTTTCATCAATTCCTGGCTTAAGGGTATGTTGGCGGTTGTTTGATAATCAAGTTACCTAAATGGTTTTTTAGCAATTTAGATTGTTTTAATCCATTGTAACGATTTTAAATGGAAACGGAGTGAACTAGTACCTACTGTTACAACCCATTTCTGCACACTTTTGGGCTCAGGTCTCCTCAGAAGAGGGATTAGGCATAGTCCACCACGCTTGCCTAGTGCGGATTGGGAACTTTACATATCTTCAAAGGATTTTTAGAACCCTTTTCCGATATGCAGGTTTCCTCACGATGTTTTCCTTCACCGTTTTTAGCCAGTGGTGTTGTGAAAAATTGCACATAAATCTTTTTCACATTTAGATTTAGAGGTACAAGCCGGCTGGATTTGAACCCGCGACCTCCCGTTCGGAAGGACGCGCTTCAACCACTCGGCCACTACGACTTTTCTCGATCAGATGTATAATAATTTAAAAACAAAACTCTAAGAGAAAACAAAATAATAGAAGCTGTGTTCCCTTAATTGCGTTCACAGGAAGATTGGGAAGGTCCTCGGTATAAACGAACGATATATCATTGTTATCCGGAGTGCTGACCGATTTGAAAATAAACGGCCCATGGATTTATATCACCCCGCACTTCCCGGTTATTACTCGACGCTTATATAAAAATGATATATATTATTTATCATTTTATTCACGAGTAGTATTTAATTTAGGTGTATAGAAGACGGTATTTTTGACTTTTGTATGTGACGTAGTGTATTCAAATGTGTGAAGATTTACGAATACGTGCAAGCTATAACAACGGTACTAGATCATACGGTAAACAAAACACATCGTGCATGAGACTAGCATGCTACTTATACTGCATTATTGTTATTGAATGAAAATAGTATTGTAGCGAACCAGATGACTGGCTGGTAAACGTCTACATAAAATCTGTCACGCAGAAGTTTGAATTTGGAATGGAGTTTTGCCTGACGCGTCGATTTTTACTTTGGACAATTTTCTTCTTGTAAACATTATAAATTTCATTTTAAAAAGTATTTCATGGTAAAAGTTATTAAACATTATTCAATATTTAATATATGTGGTTTATTTGATCTTACGTTGATACTGATGTAAGTATTATTATTCTCTTTCTTCATCCTCGCACTGTCCTACTTTGTGTAGGCTCTCCTAATCCTGTGGCGCCAGGATTCTCTATCCTGGGTTGTCAGGCAATTTCTCTTCATCCAAGAGTATTGTCATGCTACTCCTACGCCCGACTCCAACTGGCAGGCCGCCCGCCCCTCTGCCTATGGAAGGAAGCAATGTTTTCTTGACGACATCTTCGTCATCTCTACGCATTACATAGCCTTACCATATCTTTATTTTAAATTAATTAAGGTATTTTTTTATTGCCATGTAGGCAGACGAACCAACGGGCCACCTGATCATAAGTGGTTACCGTCGCTCATGAACCTCTGCAATGTCAGGGGACATTGAGGGGTCGCTACCTACGACCTAACTTTAAGGACCCTCCTCAAGCCTCGTTTGAAGAAGGACAAGTCATAGCGCTCTGAATCGTGCATCGTATCGTGAAGTATATTATCTCAGCTAACACAAAAACTTTTGTAAATCCAATAAACATCAATCACAGTAATCAAAACATAATTAATTATATTTTATTTTTATTGAAACGCTTCAGTAATAATCTCCGTTTTTTTTATATTTGAAAGGGCCGCTCCCAAACTCAAATTAATTAATCAACTGAGACGGTTCCAAATAATTAATTGCCTGTTTTTATATTTAATTTTTGTAAAACAACACTGGTTGGCAAACAAGTAACTTGCGTCTTATTAAAGATATTGCGAAAAATATATAAAAAAGTAGTGTATCGTGTGGCAAAAGTGTTTAAAAGGAAGAACACAAAAGAATTGTCACAAACAAGTAAGAAACATTACATTTCCTAAAGACAGCGAAGACTATTAGAGCTTCAAAATACACGAACGTTTCCTGAAAAGTTTTGATATCACCCGCATGTAAGAAAATTATCTTCACCCTACCCTCTTTTAAGGCATATTTGACAACACGTAACCATTTGACACTGACGTATGACAGTGTACTTAGCAAAAGTGTTGCAAACCTAGAAATAAATTTTGTACCACGGACGTCAAATAGTAGAAATGGACTCACAATTAAAAAACTTGTTGGAGTCGATTAAAATAGAAATGAATAAGCAAACAATAGATATTACGAACAATTTGATGGAAAAAATGGAAATTAAATTACAACCGCTGCTAGAAGAAAATCGAAAATTAAAAATTGATGTTCAAAAATTAGAGGAGAAGATAAAGTTTTTAGAAAAAGATAAGAAAAAAAATAATATTGTAGTCTTCGGCCTGGAAGAGAACGAAAAATCCATTCCTGAATTACAGGATAAAGTAATCGAAAAAATTAAAGAACTAGGCACGAAACTAGATATGAGGGACATCAACAACATCTATAGAGTCGGGAAAGTAGCAACAAGAAGTGAAAAACCAAGACCAATAGTTGTTTCCTTGATAAACTGGTGGAAAAAAAGGGAGATATTAAACAAGAGGAAAAAAACTAGAACTGATTTCTACATAAACGAAGACTATCCAAAATCCGTTCTCGATCAACGAAAGGCATTACGAGTACAAATGCTAGAAGAACGAAAAAAGGGAAACTTCTGTTACATACAATATGATAAACTTGTTATTAAAACCAAAGACAGGACCTACGAAAAACGCAAGAGGTCTTCAGTAACACCCGAAAATACTACATTGAGTCCAAATATCGTTTTCGACAGAGACAACCAGAACAAAAAGCAAACAAAAATAAACAGTTTTGACGTCTTCCGCGCAAGATCAAGCTCTCTTTCACTAAACAAAAACTAACGACTACCAACCAGTCGGAAAACTATAAATAATAAAACAAACAACATATTAAATAAACAAGATCACAATCCTCCAATCCGGCTGGTCACCGTGGAGGGCTTAGACCAAAACCCCCCAAAGTTTGAAAACAAAATAATAAAAGAATCCATCTTTATAGCTAGTTTAAACGTACGGACTCTCATGCAAGACAATAGAATTGAAGAACTAAGCTTAGCTCTCAAAAAACTAAACTGGGACATAATAGGACTATGTGAAACAAGGAGAGAAAAAGAAGTAATCCTAGAATATCCAGAATTTATTCTTTACCACAGTCAAGGATCAAAGGGCAGGAACGGAGTGGGCTTTCTCATACGTAAAGATCTCAAAAACAATATTGTATCACTAAAATCACTGTCAGATCGTGTTGCGTCCCTTGAAATAACAATAGGTAAACAAACATGGCTAATAATACAAGTATACGCACCTACAGAAACTTACAAGGAAGAAGATATAGAAAGATTTTATAAAACGATCGATTCTGCCATCATGGAGTCGAACACAAGAAACTTAATTATTATGGGAGATTTCAACGCACAAATAGGGAAAGCTTTGCAAGGTGAGAACAGAATACTTGGTAAATATACAAATGGAAAAAGAAGTGTTCATGGGAAACTAATGGTTCGATTTTTACTAGAAAAGGATCTAAAAGTCGTAAACAGCATCTTTAACACGAAAAAACACAAAAAATGGACATGGCAATCACCAAGCGGCACTTATAAAACGGAAATTGATTATATTTTGACAAATAATCCGAAACAATTCCGTAACTTTGACATTATCAACAACCTGAACTTTAGTACAGACCACAGAATGATAAGAGGCACTATTTTTTATGAACAGACCAGAACGAGAAGACTCTGGAACAACAAAAAAATACCGGTTAGAGACTTCTCAATAGTATCAGAAGAGGAAAACAGAAATTACGAATCCAAACTTCAAA
The DNA here is from genome assembly GCA_030269945.2 of Trilocha varians. Lineage (NCBI taxonomy): Eukaryota > Metazoa > Arthropoda > Insecta > Lepidoptera > Bombycidae > Trilocha > Trilocha varians. The sequence continues at coordinate 11,440,336 of AP028278.1, read as the reverse complement.
AGGCAATAACCAAGTCACGGGATGTGCAGGTCCAGTACGACGAATTTGAAAGAGAACTGGAAAATATAATCAATGAACGCAGGATAAAGAAGATTAACAATAAAAACGACCACATCAGTACCAATACACTAAAGCTGTTACAAGAAAGAAAATTGCTATATAAAATGAAAAGGAATAACAATGTGCGAAAACAAATAACAAAAGTGAGTAAGGAAATAAACAGACAAATAGATAAGGATAAAAAACTATTTCGACAACAAACTATAGAACTTCAGATACAGAACTCAGGTGCAATTCAAAAAGCTTATAAAATGCTTAAAGCTAATATCGAATGGGCAACAAATTTTAAAGATGACAAGGGTAAAAATATAGCTAAGCGTTCAGACCTTATTGCAGTAGCTACCAAATATTACAGGAATCTATATGACTCCAATAAGACTCCAAGTCAAATGCACTATAGTGAGATAACATGGGACCAGAATTTATGTCAAGAGAACGAGGATCTAGAACTACCAACTATCCTGAAAGTCGAAATTGAGAACGCGATTCAGAGTCAAAAGGACTTTAAGGCACCGGGCGAAGATAATATAACAAATGAAGCTTTGAAATCACTGACGATGTGTATACTAAATCCACTACAAACGATATTTAACAATGTACTAAGAACAGGAATTGTCCCACAGCAATGGTGTACATCGACAATAACTTTACTTCACAAGAAAGGAGACAAAACAGACATAGGAAATTACCGTCCAATCAGCTTAATGTCGAATATTTACAAAGTGTTCTCAAAGATCTTATTGAATCGTATGTCGGATGTTTTAGACAGAAACCAAGGGCGTGAACAAGCCGGTTTTAGGAAAAAATTTTCGACAATCGACCATATTCAAGTTGTAACACAACTAATCGAAAAGTCAAACGAATACGGAATAAAACTGTATATGTGTTTTATCGACTTCGCTAAGGCTTTTGACTCATTAAATCACGACGGTATATGGCAAGCACTAAACCAGCAAGGAATCCACAGGCAGTACATAAAAATCTTATACAACATTTATCATAGATGCCAAGCTACCGTGAAGTTAGAGAGAGAAGGGGATCGTTTTCCAATAAAAAAAGGTGTACGCCAGGGAGACCCTATGTCACCAAAGATATTCAACGCTGTATTGGAACAAATTTTTAGAAATTTGGATTGGACGGAGACTGGCTTAAAAATTGATGGAGAATGGTTGTCTCACCTCCGTTTTGCGGACGATATCGTAATCTTTGCGGAAAATGCACAGGATCTGGAAGCCAAAGTAAATCAACTAGCCATGGAAAGTGGTAAGTTTGGCCTTTTATTGAACACAACAAAAACTAAAGTCTTAACAAATGGACCTACTCACTACACTATTAAAGCACAAGGCGAGGAGATTACCTACGTAACAGAATTTACCTATCTTGGTCAGTCGGTCTCTTTTAAAAATTGCACTCAAAACGAACTTGATCGAAGGATATCAGCAGCTTGGCGTAAATACTGGAACCTAAAAGAAATATTTAAAAACCCAGGCATAAGCATGAGCACCAAAAAGAAAACTTACGAAGTCGCAATTTTACCTTGTCTGACATACGGTTGTCAAACATGGTCTCTCAAAAAAGAAGATGAAGAAGCACTGGGGATCTGTCAATGGAAAATGGAAAGAAGTATTCTTAGTATAAAATTGAAAGACAAAGTTAGTAACACAAAAATAAGAAAAGCAACTGGAATAGCTGAAGTAAAAGAGAAAAATAGACTTCTTAAGTGGAAATGGGCTGGTCACATTTGTAGAATGGACAGCGAAAGATGGACGAAAAAAGTAACAGAGTGTCTACCTAGAGACAGGAAGAGAAAGAAAGGTAGACAAAGAAAAAGGTGGAGGGACATTTTTACAGAAAGAAACGGACCCCATTGGATGCAAACAGCGAGAAATCGAAAACTGTGGAAGAAATTGGGGGAGGCCTACGCCGAAGAGGCGACTTCTATCATTTAACTTATCTTTAATTTTTATAAGTTTAAATTTTTATATATTTTTTACATATAGTTTGTCTGTACATATATATATACAAAAAAAAAATGGTAGTAGAATAAAGGGCTTTTTTATTTTATTTTATTTTATTAAGTACAGGCAGATGTTGTTGGAGAAATATATATTTTTAGAAGTGCAAATATACGACAAAATGTTTTCATTGTACATTACTTAAATGAGACTGTTAAATTAAAAATTAAATCTCTACTTTATAATAATATTATAAATGCGAGAGTAACTCTGTCTGTCTGTCACGCTTTCTTGCTTAAACCTCTCAACCGATTTTGATAAAATTTGGCACAATCTTTAGGCCCTGAAAAAGAACGTAAGCTACCTTTTATTGCGAAAAAAAATGATGCCGAAAAACACGGGTTATAGAGTTTACGCAGACGGCGTCGCGGGCAGCAGCTAGTAAACTATAATTTTATAATAGAAATTGATTTAAATGTATAAATGGTTTGTCTGTATTGTCTATCGTGCCTGGTATCAGTCGGATACCGCTGTCTATGACACGACAATAGACTGCCCTTGACACTTGAGGTCGACGCTTCTAATAAATTAGTAAAGTAACGCGCATATTTAAGTGTGCCGCAACGCAGCAGGCATTGTCACGATATTTTTTGTATAAAATCTGATTGGTCGACGTCCAAATGGTCAATTCGTTGAGATTATTATAAGAAAACATACTTTTAAAAAGTCAGATTTCAACTTTTGAAAAATAACGCAAGAAGTTCCACAACAAGATCCAAAATGCTAGAATCCACGTGTTAATAAAAAATGATACGTACGTACAGACTACAGCGTTATACGAGACGGCACGATGCGTTATTCGCTCTACGGTCCAGAGACCCGATGGACAAGGACTTTCTTCACGAATCTTTTTCTTTCTTCAAACGTCGTACAAACCAGTCTATTCTATCTCGGGAAAGTTCAAATAAAGAATATCTTAAAACTAAACGATATTCAAAATTTTAAAATAAATAAAACATCTTTGGAAAAGTATCAATTTATTTCAATTCTACAATAACACAAGGTGATTATTTACAGAAAGATACGAATATGAAAAACAGATCAATTTATTCTGAAAGTGAGACCAAGAACAAGTTACTAAATCGTTTATGCATGATAATATTATGCTGAATAAATACACGAAATTATAGTTATTTTGTTAAACTACGAACACTTTTACTTAAAGTTTAGATAAATAAATCATTTAAAATGGTTAATAATAAACTATTCATTTGTTATTTTGTTTCTTTTCTAAATTGAGTATATTATTGACTCGACTTTAAGGGAAAGACACACGTGAGGATGACAACGCTATATGTATATTTCGTTAAAAAGATTGTTAAGAGATTTTTCACCTGCGTCTCATCGTTGGTTCTTGTAAAATGATACCGACTTAGTTATTTAGTGATTATTGTAGGTTTAACAACCATGAAGGTGGCATTTTTCATTAGATAATAAAACCTCTATCACGTCGGGATCACCACTTTCGGGACAGAAACTTTATGTGGTTATATTTATTACTCGTTCGTTATCTTTGAAATCCTTGTTTAAATAATATGATGTATAAGTGCAGAAATTGAAAAGTATTTAAGAAACTATTAGAAACTCGACTTAAATCTAAAGTGTAGTAATAAAAGTAGTTTAATAAAAGTGATTACTAACACCACTTTAGAATTAAAACAATTCGTTGATATAGTAATAATTTATACAAAAGATCGGAAATTGTGAGTGATAATAGTCGTTATTCTAAATCCTGAAGTAACACGTAATTTCTATATTTTATTACAATTTAATTTCGATTCATTCCACTTCGATTAACCTGTAATTACTATTAAAACTAAACGATTAAGAAGAAACGTAGATATTTACAAAAACATCAATGACAGCATACACGGCTTTTGAAACGACATGTACAAGGGAGGGACGTATTTATTTGCACGTGTGTCACGACTTGAACAAATGGTTGAATATTTGAGAAATTATCTTATAATTATTGTTAATTAATATACCTACGTATACTACTATTGTTTAAATGCACTTTTCGAAACAAAATTTGTAATGTTTCTACTCATTAATTTATGTTTCATGTTATGAGTTAGTTAACAAGTTGCCCTGAAGCTTTTTGTGTCATTAGTCTTTAATAGCATAGCCACTATTAGTATAATTAAATTATGGAAATAAAATTACAGTGATAAATAAAAACGCATTACTACTAAAATAGTAAAATCTTAAAATATAATACAAATTGAGTTCAAATCGTTACTTATTCTAAAATTCGTTTAAAATATAATGAAGTATAAGATCTTCAAGCGATTTCGCAAATACTCCACAAAAATTGAACGAGGAAAAAGTGAAATCATGTTCTTATTAATTTTCTAAATTATTTATTTACAACATTAATCTTCGTTTTATTTTATGGTGAAATGATTCTGTGCTGCTGCTCGTGTTTAGAATCAAAAAATATTTTGTATCAAAATGATTTTTGTAAGTATGATAAATATAATTTGTATTATTAGGTAATGTGGTTGTGTTTTTAAGATGAAAATTTCAAAAATATCTTCTAACATCTTAATTAACATTAAAGACTATAAGATTTTTTAAATTACAATAAAATAAGAGCAATCTCAGTAACTTATGTGAGCATAAATCTAGTGAGAATTATTTACAATTAACTTCTTTGGGTCAATTTCACTTATACTTAATTTACTTAAATATAACTAACCTATAAATAAAATAAGATTAAATTAAAATAACCAAGAGTTAACTATGTATTTTTAGTATAAGTAGAGTTAAGTGTGAATGTAGTTGGTGCTTATGTTATAAATAAATAATTAAAATAGATGCATTGTTTAAATGTTAATGTATCACTGTTAAATTTAACAATTTTACTTTGGAAATACATGCGAATAAAACTCAGTTGGAAAAAGCTACTTTAAATTCCCTAAATTAATAGTTATATTTTGATTTCAAACTATCAAACATAGTCACAATAAAATAAAAAGATACCGTGTTAGACTGCGAAGATTAATAATTTTAAAATACTAATTAATTATTATAATTAATGAATAGTTTTATTGTAGTTTTAAAGAGTTTTCTTTTATACCCATAATCACTTGAAACAGTTTTTGTAACTTTTACATCAACATCTAAAAAGTTTAAAATGCAAAACAGTGTTAGCGAGATAATAATGAAATCCTTAGAAAACTTTGAAAATAATTTGAAAAGTTTTTAGTTAAAATGACAATGGAAAAATCTAGTTTAGATAAAAGTATTTTTCAAGCTTTCAAACCTTAATAATGTGCTTAGATGATTAAGAAGTACTCAAAAAAAATCTAGAAAAAACTAAAAATCTTTTTATTTAACATGAAAACTTGAAAATCTCAACTAGACTTTTATTACAAAAACATAATTTTAACATGTTCTCATAGTCAGTATTTTGTTTAGTTTTCTTATTTTAAATTTAGTTTCAGTGCAGTAAAAAATAAAGCGCTTTCGTTTACAACTTTCTGAGTAATTACACTGAGTTTTTGTAGCTAATTATTGTAAATAAGTCTGAGCCAAAACATTGTTACAAAAACAGCAAATTACTTGCACACACGATGACTTTGTGAAGCTTTTTATTTATAAGACAACTTCGTCTGCATCCCATTATTCAGAAACATCTAAATAGCATGTGTTTCTAGATTAATGGATTGTCAAAAATTTAATATAAATTTTCATAAAATGTGGATCAAAGTATCAATAAAATTGATGACGATACTTAGAAAAATATGACGACGCAAAAATATATTTTTATTTACTTCATGATATGACGTTACCAATTTACTTCAAGATGATACCTCAGTTTAATAACACCAATGAAAAACAAATTTTAATGTCCCTCATTCATATCCGTCCATGACCCTCATACCAATCACTAATCTCAAGGCTACAGAGCCGATAACCCCAATATCAATATCATATAAACTATAGAAGCTATACAACGTTGACTAGAGGAAGCCTTGAAATATTTAACTTCATCCTGAGTTGGGGGGGAGTATGTTATGTAATGTACCAAACGATCCGGACAAGGCAGTGATTCCTTAGGAATATCACTCAACCTTCTCCTGTACTCAACTTTATCATCAGACAAATCCTGGTCTTGAAGTTCATCGTAATATTTATCATTAGTGTCATCATCGTCGTCATAATCTGGACCTTTTTTTGTTTTCTTATCATCATCGATCTTCATTTCAGCTGTGATCTTGTTCTTGGTGTCGATGCAGTTGAGGCGATGTATGGAGACTCTGAGGCGTTTGCTTCGGGTCTCGTTCTTGAGCTTCAGTAGCCAGGAGAGACGGCAGTCGCATGTCAACTTGTTACCTGTGAAAAAGATAGCTTTAGAATGGAATATATGCGAAATTTTAGTTTTATATGCTTGTGTTTTTTTTGTTTGATTTAAGCAATATTAATATAGTTTATCTCTATGAAAAATCAATGAATTTAGAAAAATAAAAATTAAGCACGTAATTGCATCTACGTAATAATACAAAGTTGAATTCAAAAACAACTGAGGACACATAGTTTCTTTCATTTTCTATTTTCTAGAGTTTATTTATAAAAAAACTTTTTCATTCCATTCTCAAATATCTTACCTACATTAAAGTATATTATTTTAAATCTGAAATTAAACCAACCCACTTGCGTGGCTTCTACACAATCTGAATTTCATAAAAATACATTATTGTAAGTAAAATTGAAGTAGGCAGATTGTTATTCAATATATTCAAGAAATCATTGATATTCAGTACTTCAATCTTCAACAATTGATACATTTAATATTATTCACTTAGCGAACAATATCTCAATATTTATTTATGAAATATGTCTTGAATATTATTCAAATAAAATTGTATTTAAGTTTCATAACTTAAGGGTTTCTGTGATAAATAGATTCTAAGTGTGTCTTGTTCTTCAAAAATAATGAGATTAAAATAAAGGCTGTATTCTTTCCTCTATTTAAGTTCGAGAGTCACAGATTAATGTGCTATAGGTAAATAAAATCGATGTTTTTAGCTTTTACTTTGCAATGGTATTTTTCTATTATGAATTTGCACATAATTATATGAAACTTTCAATAAAATATCAAACAGTCGCACATTCTCATAAAAATCATCGCATATTTTATTTATTAATTTATTGTTTACACACTAATTACACAGAATATTTCCAGTGGCCCTCACACTAGGCCTAGCCTGTATCGTGAGGACCTGATAGGTTCATAATATCGATTACAATATACATTTTTTTTAAACCAGAGTTACTACTCTGATGACAATAATAATACAGGAACAAAAAGGAAATAAATTACTTTAGTGTTACTAATGAATAAAATAAAAGTAAACTAATGTATGAAGTGAGCTATATACACTTATATAAACTTTATAGTATACATTATGTGTGAAATTTTCAATTCTTTGATAAATCTAACTTTTAATTTCCACTCCTGTTGAAAGATTTGATACTCGATCCCGCTTTGTTTGAAACTTGAAATATATAGATATTTGTACGTGTATTTCTTTTTGTGTCCTAATTATCAGGAGATCTGTGTAATCTGGCAGCTCGTAGGCTTTTTCAGGGAATGTTCTTCCTGTTTTACTTTCATAGTTGGACTATAGTGTTTGTTTCATAAAAAAAGTTTACTGAAAACTGAATTTAAAAAACCTCACCTCATAAAATAAACACCAGTTTCATTTACGCTATTTTAAACACGTCAACATTTATATTTACTCTACGACTGACAAAATGTCCGTCATCAAAACATAGCATTTTCACAAAATGGCCGCCATTTTTGTTGCACACTCCAATGAACTACCGAGAGGCAATTAAACGCACCACAAAACCGAATTAACAGATGTGATGTGCATTAAATCATAACGCAAGTGAGCTGGAACGGAATATATGGCGGATAAAATACTGCAGCACGACAAAATAACACGGTTCATTTTAAACACATTTTATGCTCTGTATTTATTAACTAAATTTAACATAAATTTATATTGCCATTGAATGTAGTATAACGTGGATTTTTTTTGGCTTAACAGTAAGTTTTTAATACGATATTTCATAGATTAGAAGTACTTTTGTTTCTAAGTGTTTAAGCTAATGTCAAATCAAAGTTTACTACTCATAAACACATGTACCGATACCTAGCCTACTTACGCTCACTAGTCTAACTACTAGGTAGGTCATAGGCTGCCCCGAAGTGTTCCCTCACATGACATAGGTCCATAAGCAACGGTATTTATGATAAGGTGGTCCATTGCTCGTCTGCCAACATGGCAATAATAAAAGAAAAATATCTGTACATCAAACCTCGCTTGATAGATAAGTCAGCGTTCAAAAAAACCTCATTTAAAAAAAGACAGTTGTATAACATAATTGAGTACAAACACTGAAATTTAACGGTTGGTTTAGTTAATTAAACGAGGCGGGAAGTTACGCGTGCGTGCCGTAATTAACTCAACTGACAGATGTCGGATTCTTGCTAACTGGAGTCCTTTGCGGAACTTATTTTAAGTTGGATAATCACGTTACAGTTGGCCAAGTTTTATGGAGATTGCGAAGTTTCTCTCGCGCTGTTTACGGTCCCTAATCGACTGTTAATATTGATAAAGTCGGTACTAATCAGTTTTTGTCGCTTGGGTAGGTATATTATATTTTGTTGGGTTAACTATTTTGTCATTCGGTGATTTTTTGGTGATCGTTCGGTGTTTTGAAACAAAATTAGACTTTTTTCTGTGTTCTTTTATAGAACTTTTCCGAACTTAATCATTATTGTAAACATTATTTATTTTTAAGGTCTCCAAATTTTCGAAAAAATAACAGATGTACAATATGAATTAATTGTTAAAATAAAACAATAAAGATAGATATCAAAATTAAAGAACGTAAGATAACATTGCTAAAACAATTTGTATCAAGTTTTGTAATAAATTGTATTGTTATGGCCCAATTCCAATTCCATAGTATTCTTTGTATAAATTAACAATGTAAAGGGGAACATTTGTATCCTTCGTAACGTAATTATTCAAAACAATCCTCGCACAAGAGCAAAGCGTCTCGAAGAATACAAATTAGCAAACAACTGAGTTTCATCATAAATCGATTAAAATCGTAACGAAGTGAAATATAAACGACCGATGTAACAAAGTTTGATAAGAAATAACGACATGAACGCAATAAAACTTGTTAGATTTCTACGTAAATTAATAACAAGACAAGAAATTGTGAACTGAACAAACTGAGATAAATTATAAAACAAAGTTATCGAAATCCAACTCACCGTCGAGAGAGATTACCGCATAATTCGACTTCATGTTTTCTAAAACATTTTCGACGGCCTCCTGTTTCACAGTCTCCAACTTGTTATTCCTGAGATCCAAAACGCTCAACTTCTGAACATCGTCTAAAATACCTTCGTCTAACGTCGCCAACTTATTATCGGCCAAATAAAGTTTTCGAAGCTGACTCAATCCTCCAAAACCCCTCTCGGATATAAATTCTATTTCGTTGCCGTCCAGGTAAAGTTCCTGCAGGCTCCAGAGTTCCGCGAAGGCGAGGTCGCCTATCATGGTTAATTTGTTGCTTCTCATGTTCAGCGTGATCAGGTTTGACAGCCCTTGGAAGTTCTCTCGGATGACAACCGTGAGCAGGTTGTTATCTAAATCCAGTTTGATGAGATTATTGAGATGCTTGAAGCACCCGTCGTGGAGGACGCTCAGAGTATTCTTAGAGAGCTGCAGTCTCTGGAGGTTCGGTAACATGTAAAATACATCTCGCTTCAACTCTGATATCTGATTTTCTACTAAGCTGACGTTTGACAGCATTATGAGATGAGCAAACGACATCTTTTCGAGTTTCGCAATTTTGTTTTTTGGTAAAGTTATTTCGCGAAGTGTTGTTGAGTTTGTGAAAGCGAATGATGGAATACTGTAGATATTGGCGTATTGAACGTTAAGATATTGCAGCTTATCCAGACGGACAATTACTTTGGCTGGTATATATGTTAATCCTCCATCTGCTCTGACGTTGAAGGTGAGTTTCTCAATTCGTGGTTGAGAGTAAAAATTAGACCAAAAAGGGTCATCCTCAGCGATACCTCCGTTGAATACCCAGCAGTCTGCCTTCGTCGCAGTCTTGATATTAACACTTTCACAGTAGCAGTGTACTTTAGATCCCCTGTCCTGTATATCGCATATGTTGACGTAATGCGAGTAAGGTCCTTTGTCGTTCTTCCACCTCCTCTTGTCCTGTCTGCTCTCCGTGACGTTTATCTCAATGGTAGTGAATGCGATCATCAGGATCAGATACTTGAGGTCCATCTTTGTTCACATTGAGGCTATTTATATCTGCAACAAAAGAAACGAGGGGTGTCTTAATTAGTTTCCTTTTGTCGGTGTCTGCGATGTTATCGTCGGTTCTGTTTCGTACATTAGAGAAGTTGTCGATTGGATTCGGAGGAAACCTTTTAGCCACTATTAAATACGTGCCTAATCAAGTCTATTGTGAGGGATGTTCGATTACACGGACACTGGGGTAGACTTTATCTTTTATTCGATATGTACGAGGGGCTCGGTTCGTTATGTATTAATTCACACTTTCTTATATTATTAATTCATTAATTTTGTTCAACGATAGTTTTCACTGTGCAGTTTTTATTAACTGATCATTAATTATGTTTTAGTGGAAAAAAATATGTGTTTTTTTATGTTATTCTTAGCTTCTATTTTTCAAATAAAAACACTTCAAACTATACTAATAAAAGAAAAACAATAATATGATTGAAGTTGCTATTGGTTAAGTGAAAAAACTTTCATACTAAACTCTTATTTTTACAGAATATCACAAACTACCAAAAATATTACTCAAAACTTTCTTAATACATTTTTATTTTATTGTTTTGATATACTTTTATCGAAATTTACCTAACGTAGTATTAATAGTTACAATATTGAAGTTGTTGGTTGAAGTTTTTTTAATATTTTACCTGTTTTGTTGTTTGTTGTTTCTCCAGCCGTTGGCCTACCTAATTTTAAGTGATCACCACCGCTTATAGACCCAAGCACTGTCAGGGACACTGCGAGATCGCTACTCATCTAACATTTATCATACTTGTCTAACATTGCAAAAGTTATTTTTCTAATTTCAGTAAGAAAACCCAATTCTATATTATCTTTCATAAGCCTCAATGATCAATCAGATAATAGCTGTATTGTGTCCCCTTTTTTTTCAGTTGGAGGAAATCACTGGATCCCCACCCGCCCCGCGAGTGTGGTATGTGGGAGTTGAACCGCACTAAAACCTCCAACCGCTCACACTCAGCGTCCGAATCCCGGCTTAGGCCAGAACCCAGCACGGGGTTTGGAGAGACGGCGCGACGCGTTACGCGTTCGGCACTCTTTCCCGTCGCGCCGTCCCCTATTGTGTCCCCTATGATACATTTCTATTATAAAGTTAATGTACATATCAGTAGTAGACAAGTGAAGTTAATTGTAATAATGAATCGTTTAGTCGCGCCGGCATCCTGTACTAACATCTCCACTATTCATTAATCTTCACTCTAATTTATGCAGTAAGATCTACTACACTAATTATTACGTTACGGCTTCATTCAAACTTTCTTAGTAAGGACAATGACATAGAATACACGATGGTAAAAGGTGCCAAGCGACATATATTGTAACTAAAGTATTTGTATCTTCAGTATGTGCAAAATATATCCTTCCCAACAAAATGAGTAATTATTGAAATTAGTTTATTCAGAAAAAACAATATCAGTACGTTAATAATATTAATAATCCTCCATGCCGGTTTCGGCTACGGCGACTATTTTCCATTTTATTTTCAGTACGTTATAGATAATTTGTGGTGTGACGGATGATGTATGTCAAGATAGAAAGGAGTGGAGAGAGAAGACATATTGCGCCGTCTCCGTACTAAATGGGATAAGGTATAGACAGCGAAAGAACGATCAGTGCAACAAATTAATGTAATGATATACCACGTCGTGTATCAACATTACTTTAAGGAGAGTCATCCAAATCGCACAAGCGTACTCCTGCAAAATATCATAATACTATTATAAAGGCGAAAGTTTGTAAGTATGGATATATGGATGTTTGTTACTCTTTCACGTAAAAACTACTGAATGGATTTGAATGAAACTTTACCACAATATAGCTTATACATCAGAATAACACATAGGCTACAATTTTTATTAATACGGGGCGAACCTGAAGTCCACGCGAACGAAGTCGCGGGCAAAAGCTAGTACTAGAATAATTTATAAATTAAAATTAATCACTTACACTATTACTAAACGGGTTCTTACCACGATTATTTTTAATTGAGCGGTCCCGATATTTCAGCACTGTTTCAAGCGCCATGATTACGGAAAGACTGAGGAACTGCGGGTAGGTCATTTAAGAGCAGACAAGTTAAAAATAAAACCGCTCAATTAAAAATAATCGTGGTAAGAACTCGTTTAGTAATAGTGTAAGTGATGTAGATAACCGCGACTGTTTAAAGAAATTTAAAATTAATCACAAAAATGAACTCAGATATCAATATTATTACTGTAATGGTTGACAATATTTAATGAATATCTTCAGTTTAATCTGGTGGTTTTGTAAAGATTTGTGGTAAACCTGTAATCTGTTGGATCAAAACATCTCAAATGTAATACGATGTGATTCAACGACAAATCTTATTTTACAATAATACTTAACGGGGCTTTTAAAACAAGTCATATATTTATGAAAATAAAATCAAAAGCTTCGATTTTTCGGCTCTTATTTTTCAAGAGTACCAAAATAACTTTTTTTTTTATTGCCATGTAGGCAGACGAGCAAATATAAGCATGTAAGTGGTTACCGTCGCTCATGAACCTCTGCAATGTCAAGGGACACTGAGGGGTCGCTACCTAAGACCTAACTTTAAGGACCCTCCTCAAACCTCGTTTGAAGAAGGACAAGTCATAGTGCTCGAAAAGGGAGATGTTGGAATCATCTCAAATAATTCCTCGGAGCACTCCGCGTGGAACAACCGGTATAACTTACTATAAATAGAGATTTAAAGTTTCAAATTTAAATGAGATTATGTCCGATGTGTTCTCTAACAAAAAATGTCATCGAAATCGGTTGGTTTAGAAAATAAAACATTAAGCAAACAAGAACAGTAAATTGAGAAACTTTTCATAAAATGTAAAAAGAATCCAAATCGAACCCAAACTAAAGTTACGGAAACCAACAAAAATATTAATATCCTCCACATTTTAGAAAATCAGTCAAAAATGAACAAATAATAACATTGATTATTATCTACCTTAAATAATAAAATAATGTTGTCAATCAAAAATAGACATTAATTTTGTCGTCCTCGAAAACCATAGGGACGAGTAGAGAAACAATTATTATGTATTCATTTACAAGCGCTTTATATCATTGACTGGGTCAAGGGCATATACGATGTAAGACATTATATCAAATAACATTTAAGGGATTTTGTATTTTAGAGTGAGTTCAGAACCATATTGTAGAGATAGGGTGGTCTTTAAAGGATGTCATCATCGATGAAAATGATTTTCCCTTCTTCAAATGGCGCTTGAAAAAAATATTTACTATAAACTTATTCAGACACTCGCAGTTTTCTATAATACTTTCATGCATTTTGAACGGGTTCTTACCACGGTATTTAATTAATTGAGTTGTCTCGATATTTTAACGTTGTTGCAAACGTCATGATCACGAGAAGACTGGATACTGCGGGTCGATTTAAGAGCAAACAAATCTGTCTACCCTCTTTCTCGTTCGCTTTTGGGTAGTACCACTGGAACTCGAACTCACATCACGATACACCACACTCACACCATACATGAACCCTTGGTGGCTGTTGTGTTTAGCACTGGATACATCCACATACTCGATCATCTGAAGCCGTCACCCCTGTTATAGGTGCTATGTCTTGAAATCTCGATAGCTTCCTTAACCATCGTGGTAAGAACCCGTTCAAAATGCTTGAAAGTATTATAGTTACTATAGTTGGCTCGCAATATCCCTGAGACAATAGAGGTGTGTTTAATTGTCCTAGAAGTGGGTCTCTGGTGGATTCAATAAGAGAACAAGGAACTATATTTTTTCAAGAATTATGCAAAAACTAATAGTAATTTTAAATTAAGTACTAAAAAAATTTTGACAAAAATCCAAGATCAAATATTGTATCCATCCATGTGAAATTGTATCCATCATAAAAGTTAAATATTTAAATATAGCTACTACTAGAAATAATCACCATCACCTTTGATATGAAAAAAAAATCATCCGAATCGGTCCAACTAAACTAAACAAACATGATAACCTTTTAGGAAGTCGGTCAAAAGGACACAACATGTTTAGTATGAGGGAGACAAACTATCTATTTGTCTCTTTCATCTGTGTAGTTTAAAGTTTAAACCGATCATTAATCTTGTAGCAAATCTGTGGAAAGTTGTAGCGAACTCGAATGGTCGTGATTAAATTTCATTTAGGCGGGTTAATGACCGGGGGGTATGGCGCCCTGTTTATGAGTAAGTGGATCGACTAAACGGGGGTCACATGTTTATATGACAGGGACGTATTTAAGGGATTTTTTTTTCAAAAAGTATTTTAATTAAAAGGTTTCTATTATTACAAAAAAAAGGATATGAAACATTGTTATAATAGTTATTTTCGATTACACAATATTTTTGTATATTGCAGCATAATAATTAATACTTAATACATTGAAACAAAGCCTGAATAGACCTCACGGGTAGGCCGCAGGTACCTACGTCTTATTGAGGTTCAGCAAATCAGAACTACTCATCAGTCAGCTTCTTCTGCCCACATAGCAAAAAAAACAGCCTTCCATAAAAACATAATCTTATCCCTCAAGGTGCAAAGGTTCTAAATTCTTAATCCAAAAAATACAAAAAAATTAAAAACTTTAGAGGTGTCAAGGGACACCCAGATGGAACGAAGTTCCTTTCGAGTAAAAGATATCATATATTTTTTTTTTCCTAATTTTTTTTTTACGTGCTATAAGGAACGTTTTTTATAACATTTTGATCACAGCGCCATCTAGCAATAATCATCTAAAACAAATAAGGAACGTGTTTTAAAAGATTTTGATCACAGTGCCATCTAGCGATAATCATCTAAAACAAAAAAGCGTCATGACAACTTTTCGTAAGAATTTTTTCCGTCTAGCTCCATTTAACAACGCGCGATAAGGAACTTCGTTCCAATACCTCTCCTAGAAAATCATATTGCTATCACGTAAGCACTTATCCATGGCTATCAAATATCCCCATAGATGGAACTACTAGACATATGTCAATTTTAGTTAGTTCCTAGTTAAGGTGACATTTTACCCACCATTTTTGTATTTTACAAAAAAAGAACAAAAATGCTTCTCCTATAAAATCTAAATTCTCAAGGTGACACGAACTGAATTTTAGCACAAGGGGGACATGGTCTAAATTCGACCCCCAAAACATGTTTATTAGCGACCTTGTTATTAACATGGAAACAATACGAAAAACAACTGGTAATGGCGTGTTCCGGGTGCACTAAAACAGTATTAATAACGTTGTTTGATGACGTAATAAAACGACAAAGAAATCGCTTTGAATTTAGACGTATTAAGATAACTATAGTTGTACGTGTCGCACTTATGACGTTGTTAATAAGAGAAAGGGATGGATGATTAGTTGAAAAAATTAAAAAAAAAATTGGTTTTGAAAATCAATATATTATTATACCTACAATTGATTTTTTACCAAAATAACGAAAACTACCGATCTCAATTTTTCAACAATAACAAAAAATATATTAAATTACATTTTTTTCTCTCTAGACGTATGTTAAAAGTACATTGAACATTTTCCAATAAGGTTTCTACTTTAAAAATTTAAAACGCCGTTAGCTTGAGCCATTGTCCTACAACCAGTAAAAATAAAATTGTAAATTAACCAACAAACAAAAGAACATCTGATCTTTTACTTATTTGTTTATTTCTTAAAATAATCTTCTTTCAAACCCCAAATAGCACTTTAATGTCTTCAAATCACTTTATTCCTCTTTTGTATTTTCCAGTAATATTAATTCCTTTTTTGTTTTTAAATTGGGGCCTTTTCAAATTTTTACCTCAATTTTACAACAAGCGTTACATTTAGCTGGCAACCCTAGAATCAGAGTTGGCTGACCCAGTTTCGTCTCGATGAAAGATTCAAAGCCAATTATTGTAATAACCAAGTTTGAAAACAGTTGAACCGATACAAAATGGCCGAATTTGTCTCGTCGAAGTGGACAGCTATTACGGGCTTGTGAAAATGACTACAGTTATTGAAGGGAAAGAGACAAATAAAACAGCTTTTAAAAATAGTAATAATTAAAAGTAATTAGGAATTGTGAGGAGGTTTCTCACTCTTGAGCCTTTATGTGGTACTAGCGGGCCAACGCAACTTCGTCTGCGTCACGTTCAATTAAAAGCCTATATTCTTTCTGAGGGTCTAAAGATTGTCTGTGCCAAATTTCATCAAAATCGGTTGAGAGGTTAGCGGGAAAGCGTAACAGACAGACAGAGTTACTTTCGCTTTTATATTTCTAATATTATATAGTAGGGATTATTTCCAAAGTGTCTGCTAACTTCTAACATTAAAAGAATAATCGAAATCAGTTTATTTAGAAAAGATACACCAATCCAAAAGTACTTGTTCAATCCTCATAAATGAAGTGGGAACCCACGACGACCAGCAACCGAAACCAGAGTCATCCGAACCCGAACTTTTGGGAAGTCACTTACACTATTACTAAATGGGTTCTTTCCACGATTATTTTCAATTAAGCGGTCCCGATATTGCGGCACTGTTTCAAGCGCCATGATCACGGGAAGACTGAAGAACTGCAGATAGGTAATTTTAGAGCAGACAAATCTGTCTACCCTCCTTCTCGTTCGTTTGCCGGTACCATTGGAACTCGAACTCACATTTCGACATACCACACTGTATCCGTGAAAGGCTAAAAATGAAGTGGATCGAAATAGATCATTGCGTCTCGCAGTTTCTAACGGGACATGGCAATTTTAAACAAAAGTTATTTTCTTTTAAATTAGTAGATTCACCGTTTTGCGATTGTTCAACTGATCAATACAAGTATGAACAGACAGCCCATCACATCCTCTGGGAGTGCAATCTATGGCATATGGAACGCGTAACTATGTTAAACTCCTTACACGTTGAGTCTAAAGTCGTTTATTACACAGATCTTGTAGCATCTAGCGCAAATTTCCGTGCATTCAGACGTTTTTGCCATAACTACTATTGGCATCCAAAATAGTACAACAGCTCACCACATAGGTCCAATCAATTTAATAAAATCAATGTCCGTGGTACTTTTCTCAATTCTGGCGTAATGCTTTTTCAATCTTATTTTATTGTCTCCCGCTTTGCTAGAAGGGAAGTCGAAACTCATGTTTTCCTACTCCTATTATCTTCTGATTAAATTCGTTGCGGGGCCCAAGACAAGTTAGCTTTCCCTCGGGTTCCTGGGCTTCACTGCTCAGAGTCATTACGATGGTCGCCGCTGTGGATCCTTGCTACACAGGAGTTACAGTGGTGGGAGTGAGAGGTGGGCAAATACCCGAATACCACACTGACAGTATAAACGAACGAGAAAGAGGGTAGACAGATTTGTCTGCTCTTAAATGACCTACCCGCAGTTCTTCAGTCTTCCCGTGATCATGGCGCTTGATGCAGTGCCGAAATATTGGGACCGCTTAATTGAAAATTATCGTGGAAAGAACCCGTTTAGTATTAGTGTAAGTAATGTAGATAACCGCGAGTGTTTAAAGAAATTTTGAGAAGTCGATCAAAAACCTACTACATCGAATGAATCAATTTTAATAAAACTTTACAGTCGTATAGCCAATATGTTTATACCACATTTTCTTCTGTTATTTCCGTTTTTTAATACAACAAGAAAACGTAAATTTATCTCAGCTAACTTCCACATAATATGATGGAAATATAATCATGTTTGTAGATAGATCAAACGTTTTATATGAAAACTGTCTCGTGTATAATATTGTGCACGTCGCGACACATGTAAACATCCTTTTGACTAACAAGCCGTGACTCGTAAGGGATCATCGCCTAATAAATTTATATCTACGTAGAGAATAGCGGGTGGAGTGCCTGTTGTAGAGAGAGAATTTGCTTTATTGTACTTTAATCAAATTTTATATAAAAAGCAAAATATGCCTGGAACGATTTGACCACACCTTTTATAAAATTAAATGTTCTTTGATGTTCAATGATAGCAAAATCTAATAACTGACATTCAATTAAAAGTTCCGCAAACGAAATTGCGCGGGTCAGCTAGTAATAATAATAATGGCAGTCGTTTCTCGATAGATCTTGTAATCAGTGGTTTAGCTCATGTAATGTCAAGAGAAATTTAGGGGCTAGTACGACCAACTCACAGAATGAGTATTTAACTATTCTCAAACCTCTTTATTTATCTTCCTAACTGACTTAAGAATATGTATATTTTGTTCGTTGGATAATAACTTTCATCATTAGTCAACGTCTAAAATTTGGATTAGGTAGTATAGTAATAATTACTTGAGAAAGACGATTTAATTGAAATGTGAAATGATCAACTTACAATTAATTAAATGTAGGTCTAAAATCGCGAACACACGACCTCACTTCAAGAATATTATTCAACTATAAACTCTACGTTATTAAGTTTAAAGGTCACAACAGCATGTACGTTCATATGTAATATTTCATGAAGCTGGCCGTAGCAAGGTGTAGTTACAGAATACTTAACTTTCAGAAGTTATAAGTAATACTTCGATTTTAGTTTGTTACTTACATTGGTATTTTATAATTGTTACGATATTATTGTTTTGAAATGTTCTAAAAATTTTTTTTTGCTTCTAAACAGAATAACTGTACAGAAAAACAACGACTCGGGCATGGTTAGCCCGCCTAAGAGCGAGAGAGACAGACATAAAAAGTGAAAGGCACGCGTGCCTCTCACTCGCTCTCATTGTGAGCGCATAACGTGAGCGGAGCGTAACGCAGTTTCTTGAAGTGTCACCCGGCAAACCGATTTATAAGACGTTGTCACGTCAAAACAGGAGAATAAAATTGCTTTCGTACTTAATTCAATTAGTGCAATTAAATGTGTGTGTCAAGTGAGTCTCGCGCTCTACCCGTTTACTTGTAATTAATTTAACATTGTTGAGAAAACTATTAAATTGTTTTTGATTTCTTTCCAAAAGAATCTTTTCCAAGTCACAACAAATACAATAAAAATAAATAGCAAAATCGGTTCAATCGTACTCGAAATTTTCACTTAGCAACACATTCATGTTTATATCATCTTTTTAGTAACTTCTGCGTTGTTCTGTGGCGTAGGGTCGATAAAATGAAGATTAGCAGTAGTTGTAACATTACACCGCTTTCTTGTGCGGCGATAACGAGCTTTACGATATGAGCTTTAAGCTTTATACGAACATTACTTACAAGATTGTTTGTAAGCTCCTGTGTTATCATGATTCATTTTACCTGGTTACTTCGGTTTTCCTATAGTCTTAGTAAGGACATAAATATTCATTTAAATCTAAATGCTAGAGAAAAAGTTTTATTACAATATTATAAATTTTAAATTTATAGAATTCCCAAGTAGGTGGTAGTAGGTGGTGGTAGTAGTAGTAGAGTGACGGTAACCACGAACCAGTGGCCCATTTGCTCGTCTGCCTATGACGATTATAAAAAAGTTACTTTTCCATTACGTGTACTGTCTGAAAAACTGATTTAACATTTCAAACATCAGTTTTAGACAAAAAATAAACAAATCACGGAAACTAGGTACACAAAGTTTGGTAAATGACATGCCGCTATGCTCCCGCAGCTGAGAAAGCTTTTTAAATGAGACAGTTTTGAAATAGAAGCACTCTTCCTGCATAATGCAGTGTACAGTTTTAGTTCAAGGTATTTTTACCTTTGAATCATCACCTAAAAGTATTTATAACTTATTTTGACTGAAATGACTATTAAGTTACTCAATTTGTCTATTTTGTTTGTTTTTTTTTATTGTCATGTAGACAGACGAGCAAACGGGCCACCTGATCGTAAGCGGTTACCGTAGCTCATGGACCTCTGCAATGTCAACGAACACTGCGAGGCCGCTACCTACGGCCTACCTTTTAAGAACTTTCTTTAAGCCTCGTTTGAAGAAGGACAAGTTATAGCGCTCGGGAAACACCGAAGAGGAGAGCCATTCCACAGCCGTATGGTGCGTGGTAGAAAAGAGTTTTTGAAACGAAATTTTTGTTTCTTCATAACTTACTTGGCTAACTACTAACATTGATTCTGGTGTCAGATGAAAGGTGATGGTCGTCATAGGGGCCCATTATTTTTTTTAAGATCAAACAGATAGGTACTGTGTTTAAAAATGTGTATTTTTAACGGTCAAAATTTCACGATTTGTGCGTTTTTGCGATATTTCTTTTTATATGATCTGATATCTATTCTTTTTTATGAAAGAGACTGTGGTGGCCAATAATAACGCGCGAGATCCTGAATCGCGATTACAACATTTGCAAAAATCTTCGCATATATACGACATCTGAAATCTACTACAGTGGGCTTTGGCCTGACCGGGCATACACTACCTCACCCGGTCGGAGATCTGCCTTTGGCCATAATACCACTGATATCCCATAAGACACTTTGGACTTATAAATTCAGTAAAGATCTGACTGGCATTTTTTGTGCTATGCTTGAGAAAAAGTCGGTCGTTTCCATTTCTGTAATGAAAATATTAGTTCTCAATTACGTTTTCAATGAACTAATCCTTGGATTTAATTTGTTGGAATTTAATAACTTCATTATAGTTTGAGAGAATTAATTAACTACATTCTTGAGACGTTTATCGGCAGATGACAGCTGAATTGGAGGGATAATCGCCTTGATAGCATTGACCATAGATTACAATATCATGTTTTTATAATCGCTCCCCGGTTGGGTAAAGGCCCTGATTCAGAAGGCGGTCGTTCTTTTACACAGCGCGTGTGTGAGGAGGTTCCTCTCTCTTGAGCTCTGACCACTGATGGCTTGGGTCGTAGACCCCGTCTCCAGTGGCCTTCTGTTTTTTTATATTGTATTTTAAATTTTAATTCTTTGTATTTTTATTAAATGTAATGTAAAAAGTAAGTGAAAACAAATGAATAAAGACAGCAAAAACTTATTACATTGACTGGGAAGTCAGTCCTTACGAAAACATAGTACTTCTAAGAATTTTCTAATAGTTTCCAGTTAATCCCACACAATAAATTCCTCACCACCCTCCAACAAGATTCCAAACTTCGCCCTCTTATTTCACGCTACAAGACTTCGTTTTCTCAAAATCCACGTAGATACAGAAGATTACGTCTGTATGAAGATAATGCGCTCAAGTCCCTCCTCAATTTGATGCCGTTTAATGCGAAACGTTTATTTTTGTATTACCTTAAATGAGTGGATACAATCCCTTTGAAGAAAATAGCCGCTCAAATACTTAACAACAACCTTCTGTGTGTTAAATCAAGTTAAGTAATTTGACTGTTTTTATTTAAGTGTTCTTTTGAAGTTAATGTCTACTGATATTATAAAGAAACTAAATTTGTTATTTTGTGATGTCGAAACTAAATTTATTTTTATAAGTTTATATTAACTTAGACTGGATTTAACTATGTATGGAATCTTGCTGAAGTTGTGAACTTCCCGATTTCCTATTTAGCTAACATTTTGCACGCAGATGTATATCACGTGACAATGCAATAAAAGAATGGAAGACAGTATAGAGTACACAGTGTTGAGTACTTTTACATAAAACAAATATAAAAAAAATATTGTATTCTCAAAAGGCAGCTGCCTAAGCATAATGTTGCATTGAGGTACAGCGCTGGTATTCTGACACTCAGCTGCATTTCGACAGGTTTGTGATCAAACGTTTTATTGTTATTTTCTTCATATATTTTTGTACACTCTTCGAAGGAGATGTGAGCTCCGCAGTGGACAGTAATGGGTTGTTACAGTATATTACAGTAACTGTGGTGCGTCAAATGTATCAAGCTCAGCAAGGCAGTGTTTTTGCTCTGTCGCGTAGTTAAACTAATTGTCGCGGCTGTTAATATTGTTCTGAATCCTAATTTAACCAAACATTTGAGTACAAAACCTCTTTTGTAATGAAATACTGTTTAGAAAATCAAATATCTATTACCATTACCACTAGCATTCTCTATTTACGTACAATTTTCCTGCAAAGCCAATCGAGATAATTCACTAACGCATACCGCATACCAAAATCACACATGACCAAATTTGACCCGAAATTCCTGAACGAATAGTTGTAAAATTGGTACATAGTTAACCCGTCCGTTTTTGGTCGTCGTTCCGGACATATCTGACCGCACGAGTCGATTTCTAGTTAATTGCGCGCCAAAAACGGGCACAATGCCTTCATTAGTAAGCGCCGGATTTCAATTCGACGGTTCATGATAATTGATAAACCGATTTTGTTGGCTTTACAGTTTTATTGTATCGTTAACGTTTAAGTGGGTTTGTCATCATTTTACGGCTTTATACAAATGAATTTGTCTGTATGATGGAGATTGATTGATTTGATACGATTGATGTATGAAACAAGATTTCTTACGATTTGTATTTTGGCTTTATTTGATACAGTATTGTGTCAATAATAATTATAGACTTTGAACTTCTGCACTTAAGGCTTCTTTACACTATCTTAGTCGAGTAGCGAGTAACTTAGTTAAATGTGCAAAGTTTTAGACTTTATTTAGTACCTACTCTATAAATTTTATATGCCCTTCCGGAGAGAAATTACTTATAGTCCTATTTTTAGCAGTGGGACGATGCCCTAGACACCCTAGTACACAAAGCGTATACAAAGGGTCACCTCGCAATATTCAGTTTTACTTGTGACTTCGGAGTTTATTCTCCAAAATTAAATGTCAACGGTAAGATGTGGTAATGCAGACTATTTGTCTCACAAAAACTTCAAGTTATTTTTTGCTCATAAAAAACACCATACATTCCTTATTGTCTTAACATTAAAATAATACCTTTTGACTCGTTACATATCATTATCATTTTTTTATTTACAGAAACACAGGGAAGTAAGCTGATCATTTAAAGAGGGAAATGTTGCTGAGCAAACACAACGGAGGGGACTTTCAAACGAGGTTTAAGGAAGAATATTTTGTGGTTCTGTACGTTCAAAGGCAAAAGGCTGCGTAGTCAGAAATAATTTCTCCCTCGTCTTTAGTTTTGAAGGAAAACCTGACGTATTTACTAAGAAATATGACACAATTTGTTTTGATAGAGTCAATGTGACTTGGGCTCATTTTAAAGTAAGTGTTATGTGTCTTTTGATCAAGGATTTTGGCGAGTTCATCATTTTTTCAATCTAATGCGGATGATGGATTGATGATGCATAAGATGAAAGCTTTGACCCAATATTACTAAGCACAAAATAATCAGCTTGGACATTTTAGCCATGACTCGGGACTTCATTAAAATATTTTACTACTTATACCGGCTTACAAATATATTTCGTTGTTCAAACACAACCAGTTAGCCATTGATACGATCAATAAAGATTTAAAAAATGTGAAGTAAAAATCAATTACAAAACCAACTTATGTTCAAGTATAACGATCTACAGACCCTTACGTCTTTGTTAATATTTTCAGTCCTCAACCTCGGCCGGCATCACGGAAATAATTAACATTTTGCTATAAGGGCTTAATAATTAATTGAAAATAACATACTGATCATACGAAGTGCTATGATGTACTCGTAATGTCCTAATATTGCAGATCTATCTAGAACAGAAGCTCATTTCAAAGTGGGCCGATCTTTTAGAACATTTGAAAAACCGCCAGGCGCCAATCCACCAACAAGGGTGCTGTGAAGTGATTTAAATTGAAACAATATTTTAAAAAAAGGTAATTTATTAAAATTGTCTATCTAATTCTAAAATTGAAACTACTTTTTTACGATGTGATCCAATGGAAAACGTATTATACCGACGTCTGAAAAATTTACTCCTTTTGTAACAAAAACGACGTTGTATCGGTCATAATAATATACTGTTTTTATTAACTAACAATCATACATCAACAATCTCTTCCAGACTTCCAACCACATCTTATCATACCCAGCAGTAATTCGTTAACTCCATCAGATAATATCATAAGTCTTAGAGCACCTAGTGTTCATACAAACAGGATAATTTTACAGAAATAAAGATTTAATACAAATTGTTTTTACAAACTCACACATGTCACGAGTTCTAGAAATTGAATACTCGATTTCTGAAAGTCGTGGTGGGATAGTGGTTAAAGCGCTTGCCTTCCTTACGGGAGGTCGCGGGTTCAAAACCGGCCGACTTGCACCTCTAAATGTTAGTGTGAAAAAGCAATTTTCACACCGTTGGGTAAAAACGGTGAAGGAAAACATCGTAAGGAAACCTGTATATTGGAAAAGAACTCTAAAAATCTTTCGAAGATATGTATTGGGCAAGCGTGGTGCAATATGCCTAATCCCTCTTCTGAGGAGACCTGAGTCCAACAGTGGTCAGTAATGGGTGGTTACTTCTGTAACATTATTTTATTCACCGCACAGCCAGAGGAGCTCGGAACACTAAGTCATTAAGCCCTAACTTAGATCGTAAAACGTACTTAATCGTTTATCTCTTAATGTTAAACTATTTGTTTTAAATGTGCTCATTTATGTGTTTCATTTTAATTAGAAACGGGAGGGAAGAAAATTTATTGTATTTTGTTTTATCCTTTTCGTTATCTTTGAGTAAGTGGTTTCCGTTGTTTATATTACAAGATTTATATTAACTTGCACTGGATGTTACTAGAAAACTATGTAAGTATGAGTGGAATCTTGCAAACTAAATTTGCCAAACTTGCCGGTTTCTGATTGAACTGACATTTTGTATGCAGATGTAAATCACGTGACAATGCTATAATTTGACAAAATGGCGCTGATCTGATGACGGAAGGTGGTCATAGGAACTCTTGTGCTAAACAAGGTAGACCCGTCGTGTTTGGGTTTAATTTACTTGTCTTGGCTAGCACTCTACTGCTACATGATATTCAGGATCTTATAAGTTTGTACTTAAAGTTTTCTTTAAAATAAATTATTTTACTTTTGTTGTTTTTTTCACACACAGACGAAGTTGCGTTAACCACCGCGTCATATAAAATTTATAAGTAAAACTGACTTCTCAGTACTTCAATACGGAGTTGCTTAAGTAAACATGAGCTAATTCGGAGGCGTTGTTCTAATTTTCTAAGACATAGACATTGTGAAGTTCGTTAAGTATTTATTCAGAACAATCCCAAGTTTGAACAACCAGAATACGTTCCTTTGTTTTACTTTACTGTAATTAAATCAAATATATTAATTAACTCGCGTTACTTTGGAAAGATGAATTTGTTTCCCATAAAAGAACACAGAGTAACATACTTATCGATGCATAGATAATTTTAATCGGTGTATTCTGAGTTTGACAGCTGACATAACACCAAGCGCTGTGGAGGCGGCCATCATCGTGTGACGGCGGTACCGTCAGAGACTTATAAACGACATGTGCAACAGGAGTGACGTCGCCAGTCACCCCACCAAAGTGATATAAAAGGCGAAGCTCGCCATTCGAAAGGACATTCGTCTTTTCATTATTTGCACGCCCGCTGAGTTTCTTGCTGGTTCTTCTCAGTTGGGTCGCGTTCCGAATCCAGTGGTAGAATTATTATGTGCTAAGAGATTGCCTTGCGGCGACTTTTAGCAGTCCTTTCCTACCCTTTCTCAGCTGAGCCCCTTCTGAGCTCGCACCTAAATCCTGGCGAAGCTGTAAAGCGGGCCAACGGCGATTCCTCCTATCCCAAAAAAAAAAACAAAAGAAAGGACATCCGTTAGTCGACAGTCGCCCGATGCACACGTGGTACCAAAGGCCGTGTCTATTGTAAAAGGATTACTTGGTGATCTAAATCAAGCAACTAAAGTAATAAAGTGACCGCAGCGATTGTGGTCTTTGATATAACGTTGGTCTCCTCGCCCGATGACCCACGTCCGCTTGGCAACCGAAGATGGACACACAAGAAAAGATGATGACAACGTGCCGTTATACTCATACAATGACTATTTGATAGTGAAAGTCGACGAAAAACTCCTGCTATTTCTGGGCTTACCCGAAACAAACAAACAGACATACATTAAACAAGATTTAAGAAAAGTCCTGTTTTGCAATCATTTACCATCAGGTGGGCTGTGGACTAGTTTGTCTACCAAGTTTGGATATTTAGTTTTTAGGAAGAAGTATTAAGTTACTAAGTGAGAATCAACGATCATTCAATCAAAAAATGATGACTACTAATGATTATTACTTTACAAGTCATCATCATTACCAATAGACTTTCACTGATGTTCTTTGGTCGATCTATGGAAAAAAACATTGTCCCTAAGTTTGACTGACTCTTGAGAAAGAAATATAAAAGTAGGTAGATATTTGACCTGCAGTATTTAATAAGCACTATTACCGCCAAACTTCTTCATACCTTATAAGTGGGGTATGTGGGAGAACAGCACTAAAATCTCCTGTCGCTCACACATAGCGTCCGACCCCGCTTAGGGCGAAAAATCCAGCACAGAGCCATGAGACGACACGACGCATTACGTACTATAGCATTCACTCGAACGCTTAACCAACAGTTAGCTACGAATTTAATAAGCATAGAAGATTTTCCAGAAAGAAAGCTAAAGTATATATCCAAAATATATGCGAGGACAAACATACCAAAATCTGCTCAACTTAATAACCTCTTTTTGACAGTCACTCAAAAACATTAAAAAATCTTTAGCTTTCAAATCTCTCCCAAATCTCATTTCACATCACAATACTAAAAGCGCTCTCAAGAATACTACGATCCCTCAAATAATATTCTACGCATCTCAATAAAATAAGAAAATAAAACCGAAATCATTTATTCACAAACAAAAAGCCTGATGTATTTAGTTTATGAAATATTCATGGGCTGGTCTTCGGTCAGTCGGCTTATAGATTTTAAGATCAAAATGGAATCAAATAAAAATATTCCATATAATTTATTACTGAATACGCACTCAGAATACTCGGGTGATCGATTTAAATATCCATTAAGTAAATATGTTTGAATGTGCTGAAAAAATCTTTGTCAAGAGAAAAAAAAATACTCGTCAATATTTCCCTCTGAGTTTTTTCGCCAGTTCTCAGAACTCTGATTATTTTCTTTAGTAGTAGTAGCTTCTGTACTGCAATAAAATGTATCATCATCATCATCATCATCAGCCTATAGACGTCCACTGCTGGACATAGGCCTCCCCCAAACCTCGTCACGTCGACCGGTCCTGCGCCATCTGCATCCAGTGACCTCCCGCGATCTTGACCAGATCGTCGGTCCATCTTGTGGGGGTCTACCAACGTTGCGCTTACCGGTTCGTGGCCGCCACTCCAGAACTTTTCGGCCCCATAAAATGTATTTTATTTCTTTAATGTTGTTTTAATGCTAACTAGTTGACCCTCATGACTTCGTATGCGTTTCTGATATACGCGTAAAAAATTACTTACTTTCGATATCACATCAAAAACCTTTATAACTGTCACTGTTCTTCTACTATAATAGGCGTATATTTTCATTGATAGTATTAAAATAAAATTATATGAATAAATAAAAAATACATCAAATGAACCACAAAATCGTTTTCATAGTCCAATCAAAATATTTTATGAAAAAACGAGCATAGAACGTATAGATGAACCACAAGCATCAGTGGCTTTGGTCAAAGTCGTATTCCGTAAAAGTTTCAGACTAACAGAAGTCGTAACTAGCGTAGCGTTGAAGAGGTATCGTTTGCTTGTCGCAAAGATTTTTTAATATAAATAAAATATTATGCCACCCTCTTTTTTATTACAATTCAAGTAATTAAGTCCTCTTATAGATAGATCACCGCAATGCACTTTACTTTTTGTATAGTGATTCTTCATTAAAAAGTTATATTATGTTGTGAGAAGGAGTTAAAAGTTACTCGTTTCTGTTTTATTGTAATTTAAAGGCAGTAATAGTCAGCCTTTTTGTAAACTATCACGTTTCATAATATATTTAAGCAATAATGAGGACTTTTTTTAATTGTCAAGGAAAAACGAGCACTAATTTTTAGCTGTTAACAATACAAAATAACGGGTTTGCGATTTGTAAGCAATTATGAAATATAGCCATCGCATTTACAGCATACGCCTGCGGACCGGCCACAAAATGAATATTCATTTTCGTACAAAAATATTTTTACAAACAGTACGTACTATCGATCTCAATTATCCCGATACCGTTCATTTAATATTCCAGGAACTTTCCAGAATTCCCGGAAACTGTGCTTCTGCCGTACAAATTAATTGCTATAAACTACACTAGTTTTTGTTTACCTGAGCTCACGGGGGATTCCAGTTGGTAAACATTTTCAAAAATTTATTTCACTTTTCGCGGATGATATTTTGTTTTTCGGTGAACTTTGTTGTGCACTTTATGTGTTTTGTTGTTATTAAAGTAACGGAATATGGGGTTAAAACTTAATTAACTGTAAAACATGAGTGGATATTTATTTATTGTTAATTCTATGTATTCTTTAAAGGAAAATAGCATTTATATTGTTGTTGAATGGCTATTCATGATGCTGCGTAATGAAAATATGTTTTTTAATATCAGTGCTTTTCATAAGAGTACTGCAATTTTGTCGATTGTAACATTGTCTAGCCTGCAATCAATTAGGTATCTGAATAACTAACTCAACACCAAACACAAACTCTTCATCGTTACAACATTCGACCACCGGGGGATGGTAGACCGCGCTCCCCGACCCACGCTGGTTCTGACCCAGCAGGGTATTCCGTGGGAGGGTGACACGCGGTCCCAGCTTGGCGGGCTTCGGAAACGCGCCGACGAAGAGAGCCGGTAGCCGTACCGCCGGCGGCTGCCGGTTCGGCGTCCGGGGGCGGCACGACGGGAAAGAGTGCTGTAGCGTGTAACGCTTCGCGCCGCCCCTCATAACCCCGTGCTGGGTTCTGGCCTTAGGCGAGGTTCGGACGCTGAGTGTGAGCGGTTGGAGGTTTTAGTGCGGTTCAACTCCCACATACCCACCCGCGAGGCAGGTGGGGATCCGGTGATTTCCTCCAACTAAAAAAAAAAACAACATTCGACCTTAAAGATATTCCATCTCTCAAAAGTTTATTCACCTCCTATAAAATATTACTCCAATAAAACTATAGCTAATACTAAAAAATTGCGCGTTTACATTAAAATATGAATATCCCGAAGTTTCACCATCAATCACTCGTCAGCGAATATAATATATTATAGTCTAAATTGGTTTGCACAATATCAATTCGAATTGGACGAACCATTTTTTATATTTTGAACGGGATAATGGCGGAGGCGGTTACTCTCACAAAAATGAAAACGATTTTTTTAATCGAGTTCTATTTTTGTGTTTTAATGTATTTAATCGATATTGTGTTGTTGCGTAATTTTGTATGTTTTTAGGCTGTTTGCGAAATATATAAATATTGTATAATATGTTTGAAGATTGATTGCAGAGAATTTGCACCTCAAACCTTTGAAAGAAATAAGTAGCAGACAACGTTGTCATTGTAGTAATATTTTGCAAAGGCAAAATACAGAATCAAAGCACTCAATTTTAGTCTTATATATTTGAATTAATTTCTCTTCGTTAGTCTCGCTAAAACTTGAGAACAGTTGAACCGATTTAGCTAATTTTAGGCTTGAAATATTCGTGAAGTCCAGGGACACATGGTACTCAATTTTGTTAAGTAAAAGAGCCTTTACTTACAAACTTGCGTGGCTTGTGTACCCCTCATCTCCCTTGCTGGCGCTGACAATAAGCACCAATAGTTTACTCATTTACTAAAGAGTTATATTCTCTATTTATAATACTTTTACTGGTCGTATATGTCAATCAACCATTATATCTTTGAATATATCCCTTCTTTTAACTTCCACTCCTTAGTGTTTCCAAATCCATCCATAAAATAGCCAACCGAAACAGCTAAACTATAAATGTACATCACAAATCTCCAGATCACAGATTTTCGGACAAACTCACATCCCTAAGACCACTTTAATTTTACGACTACTAATATATAGGTCAGACCAAAATGGACGACTCTAGTCTCATAAATTTGCCTCACAAAGAAACCTCAATCCTAAATGTTTAAGCAACCGTGAACAAACAGCGAAATAAAGCGATACTTGCTCCGTAAAAATGTTACGTCACTTGAAAAAATACTTATATGGCTATAAAACCCCCGGAATGACTTGAACCGACCGCCCGCCCATAATAATGTGTGAAATATCTGAGTGGGACTTCCGATTGTACGTGCGGAGTTACAGTATGACAACTGATATATTTTTTGGAAGTTTACGTAAAATGTTTCATTATATATTTTTTTTATTGCAAGGTAGATAAACGAGCATACGGCCCACCTGATGGTAGCGGTCACCGTCGCACATGAACCTCTGCAATGCCAGGGCAAAGAGGGGCCGTTATCTACCGCCTACCCATATAAGACTTTGAGTAGGTAGATTATGTGGATTTATCATCGACCTAATGTTAATAGATACACTGTAATGCATAAAACAGAACAAAATAGTTTCTCCAAACATTCGCCTCACTGATATTCAAGTCAAGTGCATTAAAGAAACATCTTAAACAGGTTTAAGCATATAACCCATGTTTTGCACTTTAAATGAGTATTTTTTTTTAATTATTGTTTTGAGTAATTTATTTATTTTTTATGCCTAATGTTAAACAACACGCCATCGCAGAGCCAATGACATCAAAAGACTACCAATTTTAGATTTTGGCAGTGTTTATTTGGTGTCATTTTTGAACTGTATTTACACTTTGCTAGTTCTGATCAAA
Organism: Trilocha varians; assembly: GCA_030269945.2. Taxonomy (NCBI): domain Eukaryota; kingdom Metazoa; phylum Arthropoda; class Insecta; order Lepidoptera; family Bombycidae; genus Trilocha; species Trilocha varians. The sequence continues at coordinate 11,409,166 of AP028278.1, read as the reverse complement.
AGTTTGTTTTAATAATGTTGTGTTACTTAGAATTTAAGAAACAATAAAAATAACTTCTAAACCATTTATGGTGCCTTCTAAAAGAGTAATATAATTTTAAATGCACACAAACATGGAACACGTTTAAATATTAAATGCAGTGTTACAAGCTAATAACACACGTTAATTATTGTAATTGTTATGAGACACGACATTCGGCTGACCCACTTCGAAACTAACACAAATACTTTAATTATTTAATCAGAAATAGAACGTTTTAATATGGACGTTTCTAGAAATTAAGGCATTTGTAATTATTTTGGGAAGGTTTATTGATGTCACATCATTTTTCTTTTTTATCAGTAACTTAGATGATGATAGAATGAATAAATCTTCCATCATCATCATTTTTTTTTATAAAATACTATTATGTGTAACACGATGGACCACTTGGACAAATGTAAAATAAATACTAATAATACTAGTAATACTAATACACAACTGTTTAATTCTTTGTAAGAAAAAAACAAGCGCTCACAATAATACATTAAAATGATTTTATTTTTTATACCTACTTACTTACCTGTTAATTAAGATCAAATTACAAAATTTTCTCGATAATGTTCAAAAGTTACTGCGAATTATACATTCCTGCTAAAACTTCACTACAAAACAAACTTGTCATACCGTTTCTCAATTACCTGTAATTTCGCATGCCACATGTCGTAGTATGCGTGCCAGAGGTCTATCCATCCTGGCCTATCATAGCTCCACCAGTTAATTGTTTCCACAGCCGGCCGCTGCACTGCGTAACGCTGCTTTTTAAACCCTCATTAATAATTTAAATCTGTCGTTTGGAGCACGCGACGTGTAATCCCAGTGGTCATGGTTTACTGGTTACTACCACGAATGGTGTATCGTGTGTTTTATGTACAAAAAAGCTTTGAAATGGACATCATGTAGAAGTAGAAGCCAAGTAAAATGAAACCAAACACGATGAGTCTGTCTTGTTTAGTACAGGAGTTCTTGGGGCTTTCGATTTCATCATCAGATCAGCATTAGATTGCTACGCGATATACATCTGCATACAAAATGTCAGCTCAATCGGAAGCTGGGAAGTTTGACAAATTTAATTCGCAAGATTCCACACGAACTTACATATGTACATTAATTGTATATAGTTACATCAAGTGCAAGTTAAAAAAAAGCTTGTAATAAAGATTAACAGGAGGCGTGTTGTACGCTGTTGATACGAAGTTCATAAGTTCGTTTCACACGATTTATATGGTGATTTACTTCTGCCCAATTATCATTTTGTGGTGGCCTTATAACTCAATCATTTCCGGTGAAATTACTTTTGCAAAGTGCAAAATTAATAATTTTCCGTAATTAATACTACTCCTACATAATATACATTTATTAATAGATAGTGTAATTAATATTTTATGATTAATTTACACAAGGGCAAAGGTTAGGTTATATTGATCACAAATATATCACAGCATTGACCTCTCGAGATAAAAGGTCAATACTTCGAGTAATCAACTGTCCTCTTCAAATAATATTGCGATTTTGTTGTTACAATAAATATTGTATATTAATATCTGTCCAATACCTGAATTATAATTCCACTATGGCCTGGAATCTTTGTCGGAACCAGTCGTGAAATCTTCTCCTTAAAAATACATTGTGGTTGAAGATAATAGGACCAATGCTGGCTCACCAACGTCCAACATACGTCAAAAACAAATGACGGTGACAGCTGATATGTAAAGGGGGGTTTGTATGCATTGGCCCAATGTAAGACAACAATTGGGAATTTGAAAAAAAAAATGTTTTTGTTATGTATTTAAATCTTTATTATTAATAATATTCATATTTAATACAAAAAAAACGTCAATTTTTTTTCAATTAATTATAAACAATTTAAATTTGATTAAAAATCACGTGACTTTAAACGCACCGTGATTGACTGAGACGTCAAATTGTTAACTTCTGAGTAGTTCTGAGGATCAAAATTTGAATTTGGTATAAATACTAATGACAAGTGAAGAGTGAAAACTAACACTATGACGTCACACACGCTCGGGATCTGTCGATACTGAATTAAAAAATTTGAATTTTAATTTAATTTACCTATCTTTTGAAATCAAAAAAAAAAGTAGTATAACTAATTTTTATATGATCTTTCCATTTATTTATTTTTTTTTCAAATACCCAATTGAAGCCGACCAGTTGTCTTATTTATTTTATTACGGAGGCAAATATAATATCTACACAGTGATATAGGTAACCTTCACTGGAATACAGTAAAGATAAAAACTGCCGTTTCAGTAGGTACTCTACTTATACATAAAAATTCGCAATTTTGGACCTTATTCCTCGATTTACAGTAACGATCGCTGAATTTCACCAAATTCTACAATAGTCGACCATTAGACATCGCACAAATCCTGGAGGTTGTACAATAAGTACCAGTTTAGTTGGAGACGGCTAAACTTGTTAGTACCACAGAATATAGACTTTACAGAAGTGAAACTGGGTCGGACAAAAATGGAAGTTTCTTGTTGTGAGACAGTCGATACTGTCAGAGTGGTGTGTCGAGATGTGAGTTCAAGTTTCAGTGGCAATCGAACGAGAAAGAGGGTGTATTTGTCTACTTGTAATAGTAACAAAATATCGGGATCCCTCACTTAATAAAAATTGTGGTAAGAACGTTTTAATAAAAAAAACTTGAGAGGTGTCAAGGACCACCCGGATGGAACGAAGTTTCTTTCGATTAATTAGTGAGGGAATTGTAATAAAATTTTATTAAATAAAATATTTTGATCACAGCGCCATCTAGCATTAATCATATAAAACAAAATAAGGAATTGTTTTAAAATATTTTAATCACAGCGCTATCTAGCGATAATCATCTAAAACAAAAAAGTGTCGTGACAACTTTTTCATAAGAATTTCCGTCTAGCCCCCTTTCGATAACGCACGATAAGGAACTTCGTTCCAACAAAAACAAAATTGGTTCGTACTTTTCAGAGTTACGATTTCAGACAAACAGATACATCAAATTTTGTAGCGAATTAGTGCTTGGTGTTCATTCGCTCTTAATATTTAGTTTACCTTCTGTATTACACTGTGGCTACTACAGTAAAGTTTTATAGTACCTCGTTAGTACCAACGAATGTAATACTCGTATTTTGTGACCTGCTCCAAATCACTAACCTGGAATTGAATGAAATATTAAAACTGTACATTGACTAGAAAAAAATGTTAGGTCATTTTGGCTTTGTTCAAATTTCAGCTGGAATAATGGTTTCAGTGCGATTTGACTGCCACATTCCCTATGCGTAAGTAGGAGTTGAGATAATTTAATAAAATTGTGCTAAACAAAATTTTTAATTTATAAATAGAACGATATTGATATGATTTTTATATTCAGAGTAATGATAGTAAAAAACATTGAATTAAATTGTTATATTAAAATTAATTAAAACTTTTTCTTGTCCTAAGCTGAATGTTTAATAATGAAGGATTGTTAAGTATTCTAATACGGAATTTAAAAAAATATAATATACTTAAAGTTTCACCGAATTACCTTCAAAATTTTTAAGTCCAGATAACACAGTATTTACTAACAACTTCGCGTGACCTCACTCACCCCACACCCCTACATTTCGAATATTTTTAAATGGCGTTTATTAAGACATAATTATCTTCTATACAGGGTGATTTTTTAGAGAGGGTACATATTGCAGGAGGGTGATGAGCACTCTGTTCTAATACGGAAAATTACAAAAAATAGATAAAATTACAAAACATTTTTTTTTTAAATATAAATTCGACAAAACTACCTCAAACATAAACAATTTCGGCTTAAAGAGTGTTGACTAATGACTTCCAGTGATCTCGCGCACCCCACACCTCCGCCACACCCATCAGCTGTCGAAAAACCGTCATTTTGCAAGAATTTTAGATATTTTTAAGTTGCGATTACTAAGGCATTAAGCCATATTCTTTGGTAATAATATTTTTACTGATCGTATATAACCATCAGCTACCATGTTCTTCAATATGTACCCTCACTAGGAAATCACCCTGTATATTCTATCAATACAATTTATAATGATTTAAATCTAAAAATAGAGATGAAGCCTCCAGAACTTTAAAATCACGTGTCGGTAAAAAATCACGTTTATTAAAAATAAATATAGAAACCTAACAAAGTGAAAACCATCATAATAGCCGCAAACAACTTGAGGAAATGGGTATTCCTTGAAGGTTTAAAATTTGCCACGTAAACAGACCCACAATGTAAATACAGAATAGATAATGACAGAAGTAAATATTGTTAAAATAATTTAAAGAAAACTTTTTAAACACAAGCTAGCCAAGACAAGTAAAATGAGCCCAAACACGACGGGTCTATCTTGTTTAGCACAAGAATTCCTATGACCACCTTCTGAATCCATCATCAGATCAGCGTCATTTTGTCATATTATTGCATTTTCACAGGATATACATCTGCGAGCAAAATGTCAACTCATCGTTCTTCTCAATTCGTATTAAAACTTCAATTATGAAAGCCAAGGTGTGAAAAAAATACCCAAAAACTTTCTTACATCGCGTTCATTGCGAAAACTATTGCTTATAGAACAACGTGACGAAAGTGAGCTCGAAATTGAAAATATCAACAACCGCTATTTGACGTTGAAAAGTACCCTGACTGAACTTGATGAGCAACTTGAAGGTGTCCGAGAGGAGAGAGACAAGTTGCAACATATATTGGAACACTACGACGAGTTCAGCAGTCAGTACGATCAAGCTCTGCAAAAAATAAGTCACCTTGAACATCAACTTGCTGATGCCTACAACGACATGCAAAGACTGCAAGCAGAACAAGCACAGCAACTTACTGAGCCACCTGTTATGAGGACGAGTTTATACGAGGAATTAGATAACATGGACCTGGGTCTATTGAGGACGGATGCAGACAAAATATATGCTAAAACAAAAGAGCAAGGCCATATTAGCAAAAAATCAATAGCAAAAATAAATAAAATTATAAAGAAGACCAGACACTCAATAAAAAAAAACAAACATCATGCTATAAACACTAAGCTGAAACAAAATAAAATCTATTTAGAAAAACAGATAAAAGTTTTGGAGCAGCAAATTAAAGAGAACAAAAGAGACTGGGACAAAGACAAGGCTGACATTGATAAGTTGACTGCCGAATTACATGAGATCAATTTATCAATGATGCAAATACATGATCTGGGCTTGGAAATGGATCAACTCATTGACAATAACACTACGAGACTGGAGTCGATGAGGACCAGTGTCGCCGAAACCACAAATGTTGACTGCACTGATATCACTTACACAGTGCAAATCAACGATGATTCTAACGAGACGAAGGATCACACCACCCCGACCGCCTCTAATCACTTGGAATGCGTGGCAACGTCACACTCGGCTGACGAAGCACGTCCCGCAGCGAGTCGCTCCCGTCGCACTCGCCGTCGCCGTCGCCACGCCTCCCCTACACCTGCGTCGGCGCCTCGCGACACCGAGGACGCGCGGCCCCCCGCGCAAGCACCGGCTGCGTGTCCTCGCCCTACATCGCCTGCGCGCCACATCACAGCAGAGGAGGCACCATGCTCCCCTCTGACGCAACAGGAAGTGGTCCCGGTTGTCACCGGTACTCCGACGTCGACATCGTGTAGAAAGACTGTAGTGCTATCAGATAAGATAGGTGTCAATTTTGGTCCAATGCTATCAATGAGCCTTAAGCAAAAGGTTGTTAATGTGTGTTACCCAGGTATGCCCTTCTGTAATATAGTTGATAAATTGAAGTCAATTCATTGTGACGCTCTAACTACTATTGTAATAATGGTCGGTAGTCATGCCAACGTTAGCAAAAAATCACTGGACCACAGTATCCGATTTCTTGTTGATTTGCAATCGGAAAAAAAATGTAAAATTATTTTATGTACATTCCCATATTGTACTAATTTAGACAAAGTACACAATCAGTGTATTTTCAATATAAATATGTTCATGTACAATGCTACACATCATTGTAGCGGAATCTTATTAATGGACATTAATAAATTTGTTAATAAATTCAGTCTGACAAAAGATACTATGTATGTATCCAAATTTACAAAACGACATTTAGCTACTTTAGTAGCGTATAATATTAATGACAATGTTAGTATTAGTACTAACAATATTTATTTAAAACTCGGTAATGCTTCTATTGAGCAGAAAAAAATTATGACATATGATAATTTGGACTGTGTTCCAAGTAATTTAAATTAATTAACGAGACAAAGGAGTTACACTCTTGCATTTATAAACCGATTAACAATAAAAAATCTAGACTGTACCCATCAAAGGATGTTAATGTTTCAATTAATAACATACTAAACCTGGTGCATCAAAATTTACAAGGAATGATGGGTAAAGAACTAGAGGTTGAAATGTTTTTAAATCTGAACAATGTTAATGTATTCTGTGTAACTGAGCACTGGTTTAAAAACTATGAATTATTATTTAATTTTAATGATCACCAGGTCTCAAGTTCTTTCTGCAGAGAGAACGCGATTCGCGGTGGCTCTTTAATTCTAGTTAGAAAATGTTTGAAATGTAAGGAACGAAAGGATATAGTGGCCCTCTCTGTAGAGAGAACTATTGAAATGTCCTGTGTTGAGCTTGAGCACCTCATTGTTGTATGTGTGTACAGACCACCTGATGCGTTATATGATTCCTTTGAAAATATTTTGGAAAATGTTTTGATGAAAATTACTGTTTGTAACAAACATATTTTAATTTGTGGTGATTTCAATATTAATCTACTAGAAAACACAAATATCACTATTAGATTTAAAACATTGTTGAAATCATATAATCTTATAAACTTATTTTTAGAGCCCACTAGGATAACCAGTTCATCGGCAACTTGTTTAGATAACATTTTTACAAATTTTAATCCATTACAAAAAAATGTTATAAATCAGTTAACATCTGACCACTTGGGACAATTAGTGTCTTTTGAATTGGCTCCTGAAGTCAAACCTACTGTTAAGTTTGTTCCTGTAAATGATAAAAGAATAGAAAATTTTAGAAATAAAATTATACAAACTATTTCAGAAGTTAGTTATAACCGAGAACCAAATATGTTATACCAGAATATGTTTGAAAAAATTAATTTAGCGTTCAAAGATGTATTTATTCCTAAAACGATTACTATTAACAATAAAAAACGTTTTAGTGAGTGGGCCACAGTTGGAATTTATAAAAGTAGGCAGACTTTGTATGACCTTTATTATGAAAAATCTTATAACAATGATGAATCATTTCATCAATATGTCAGAAATTATTCAAAATTATTCAGGAAAGTTTGCATAATGGCAAAATCCTTACATTTAAGTAATTTAATAAGAAATGCCTCTGACAAAATAAAGATGACTTGGAACATCATTGGTAAAGAAACTGGTAAAGTCAGAAATAACCACCAAGAATTCTCATTGAGAATGAATGATAACTTGATAACTAGTCACGAAGGTGTGGCTAATGCTTTCGAAAAGTTTTTTTCTGACATTCCAGTTTCAACTACTTCCTCTTTAAATTCATCCCCAATAGAAGCTGAAAAATTACTAAGGAAACATGTTAATATATGTAATGTAGTATTTAAATTTAAGAATATTAACTCAAAAGATATTATGAAGAGTTTCCATAGTATTAATGTTAAGAATACAGCTGATCTATGGGGAATATCAGTAAAGGTCGTGAAATGTATTATAGATGTTATATCTCCTCATCTTACTAGTATATTTAACGATTGTATTAGATGTGGTGTGTTTCCTGACTTAATGAAACACAGTAAAGTGATTCCCCTTTTTAAATCTGGTAGTACTGATGACCCCTCTAACTACAGACCTATATCAGTACTACCAACATTGAGTAAAATCTTTGAAAAAATAATATTAGAACAACTTTTAGAACATTTTAAGTCAAATAACCTGCTACACAACAAACAATTCGGGTTCACGAGGGGTCGCTCTACTACTGATGCAGGTGTTTATTTAGTCAAAAATATTTTTCAAGCTTGGGAGGAGTCTCAGGATGCTCTTGGAGTATTCTGTGATTTATCCAAAGCATATGACTGTGTTGACCACGAAACATTGGTGAGGAAACTACATCACTATGGTATTAGGGATGGTACGTTAGCGCTTATTAAATCCTATTTATCGGGCAGAACACAAATAGTCGATGTTAAAGGAAACCGATCTTCCGGCGCCGAATTGAGTATGGGTGTACCTCAGGGTTCCATCTTGGGTCCTTTTCTATTTCTAATATATATAAATGATTTACCTAGTTTTATTGAGACCCGACATGATGTCGTATTATTCGCTGATGATACATCTTTATTATTTAAAATTAAACGACGAATGATCGTTTATGACGAAGTGAATGATGCGATTTCTTGTGTGGTCCATTGGTTTCGTGTTAATAATCTCTTACTAAACGCAAAAAAAACCAAATGTATTAAGTTTAGTTTACCAAATGTAAAACAGGTACATAGTAATATAATTGTTGGTGGGGAGTCAATGGAGCTTGTTGAGTCAACTGTTTTTCTTGGTATAACAATGGATTCCAAGCTGCAGTGGGGACCCCACATAAATAAATTAGCGAGTAAGCTCAGCTCTGCAGCATACGCGGTAAAAAAAATTAGGCTGATTACTGATGTAGACACGGCTCGTTTAGTTTATTTTAGTTATTTTCATAGTGTCATGTCCTATGGCATTTTGCTATGGGGCAATGCAGCCGATGTAGAAACGATCTTTATCTTGCAGAAAAGAGCTATACGCGCTATTTATAATATGCACTCAAGGGAATCCCTGAGGGAAAAATTTAAAGAAATTAAAATTCTCACTCTACCATCCCAATACATTTTTGAAAATTTAATGTATGTTAGAAAGTATATTGAGGAATTTCCTAAAAATTCTGACCTACATAGTAGAAACACCAGGAACAAACATAAACTTGATTTACCGATGAGTCGATTGCATAAAATAAGAAATTCCTTCAGGTGTTTGTCTGTATGCTTGTACAACAAAATCCCACAAGATGTTCAAAACCTACCTATACATAGGTTTAAGAAAATTATTAAAGAACGTCTGTGCAAGAAAGCCTACTATAAGGTCAATGATTACTTGGACGATTGCACAAAGTGGGAATGAGTTGCTCGCCAAGGTCATTTCATTATCGTTATTGTTTTTTTTTTTTGTATATTTTATGTAAATTTGTGTAATACTGTACAAATATTAAAAAAAAAAAAAAAAAAAAAATGCTCATTATACAAAAAAGACATGCCCGCTGAGTTTCTTGCCAGTTCTTCTCAGGACGGTGGCTACAATTATTATTTTTTGTGTCCGAACTGGTGGTAGCTTGTAACTTTTGACGTCAACAAGAATGAGTACGTCATCAATGTTGAAAAATAAAGTATTTCATTTCATTTCATTTCAACATGATGAACTACGGGTTTGTAGGTCTTATTAAAATCCAAAAATGCTGCCTGAACCCCTTTTTGATCAGAGCTAGTCAGTTACGAAATATATTTATTTTTACGTTGAAAAACCTCATAGATTTTAAGTTATTTTTGTTAATACTAACAATTTGGACTGATGTCCGAATAAAGAAAATTTTGATTTGATTTCAAAAAGCAGAATTTGTAAGTAACTTTACTTCTTCCAGTATTCTGTACAGGGAACCGATTCTTTAATATTTACAAGTGCTCGAATTTGTTCCTTAACGCATAATTCCGGTGAAGTTTCGCGATTTTATTTCGGGAAAGAAATCGGTGGGAAAATTAACATTCTGCTGTTTACGAACTCTGATTCTAATGGCTTTGTTTATGTATTGGTCAGTGCTGGTTTAATTAGTTTAGGTTTTGATTTAGTGGTTTTATAAATATTTGGGGTTTAGAGGATTGAAACTAATACGAAAATTTTTGTTGATCAAATATGATTAGATAAACGAGTCTATCAGGTCAAGATATTTTTGTAGACGCTATTTTCTAACCCTTTGATCGGTATTGTCTATCTATGTTTTATTCGATTGAATTTACCTAGGATTAAACCCTTGGGGACGGAGCGACGGGAAAGCAGGGGACGGAGCGACGGGAAAGCATGCCGATGGCGTAACGCGTCGCGCCGTCCCTCCAAACCCCGTGCTGGGTTCTGGCCTCAGCCGGGGTTCGGACGCTGAGTGTGAGCGGTTGGAGGTTTTAGTGAGGTTCAACTCCCACATACCCCGCCCGCGGGGCGGGCGGGGATCCGGTGATTTCCTCCAACTGAAAAAAAAAAAAAAAAAAAAAAAAGGATTAAACCCTTATGATGTTATAGCTCTCTTATTAACTGCTTACAACTCATTTTGTATCATAATGCTCTTGTATCATAATGCTCTTGTATCATAATATCATTGTAAATATTACTTCGAAAGCGAATAAATATTTTAAACGGCATAAAACATGGACACACGGAGTTACTGCTTATCTCGTATAGCAAAATATAACCAATAATTGGCAACAAATCCAACCATTTTACAGCGACCTTTAATATGAAAACTAGAATACCACGTACTAATGACCACATACACGTAGCGAAGGAAATCAGACCGTGTGCCCCGTAATTAAGGTTGAATATTCATGGAACGAGGCCGCTAAATACGACCTTTTAATTATTGATAGCGGTAATTAGTCAATGTACCGCGATTTATGCGTCAGGCCTTGCCCGGGCTAGTATTAAGCTATTTAGTGTTCTAACAAAAAGCAATATGAATTACAGCTTGTTGGAGAACTAAATGCTATAAAAAATAACTATACAGAAGTAAAAAATTAAGAATAAAAAACTTGAGAGGTGTCATGGGACACTCGAATAGAACGAAGTTCCTTTCGATTAAATGATATCTTATAATTTTAAGATTTTGATCACAGCGCCATCTAGTGATAATCATCTAAAACAAAAAAATACGTGACAACTAAAAAAGTGTCGTGACAACTTTTCGTACGATTTTTTTCCGTTTAGTCCCCTTTCGATAACGCGCGATAAGGAACTTCGTTCCAAAAGTTGTTCTTACAAAGTTTCAAAGAATCAAAACCGATGTGAATCAAATCCGATTGCAAAATTGAAATTTAAGTAATTTGAAATGAAGTCCCACGGTCCACGGTGCTCTCAGAGCACTATGATATGTTTCTCTATAAATGAAATCTAAGAAAAGCCCTGTATTGGCATTGTAGAGGTTCATGAGCGACGGTAACTGCTTACCATCAGACGGGCCGTAACCTCGTTTATCTGTCCTCGAAATATTATTCTTTTACCCCTGTACATGTAACTGTAACAAAATTATTTTTCAATATTTTTTTATAGTATTGTGTAGCTAGTTATGCTTTTTATATCTTGAAATGTTTTAGTGAGAGAGAATAAATAAAAAAAAACAAAACTTGAGAGGTGTCAAGGGACACCCGGATGGAACGAAGTTCCTTTCGATTAGAATATATCTTATATTTTTACAAGATATTGGAACGTGTTTTAAAAGATTTTGAACACAGCGCCATCTAGCGATAATCATCTAAAACAAAAAAAGTGTCGTGACAACTTTTCGTAAGATTTTTTTCCGTCTAGCCCCCTTTCACAACGCGCGATAAGGAACTTCGTTCCAAAAGTACCTATAGGTATCACATTATCTACATTTTTATAACTTCATTGTATTTAACATTAATAAATAAAACAGGTAGTTCCCTGTAATGTTTCGTGTTGAGAAGCAGTAAGGGTGTTATTATGGAATGCTAAAGCAACACGCATATCAATCTCATGTTTTATAGGTATTATATTATTATCACAATTTTAACAATTATTATTAAATAATAAAAAATATTATATTGTTTAATACACGCAAAAGAATTCATAGTAAGATGTACATTTAAAATCAGAATAATGACAAATTTTAAAATCCTAGAAATTTCTAAACGTCTTCGAAAATAATTATTAAAATCAGTTGATTCAAAAATAATATTCTCAAACACGCATATTCAATAACGAAATCATGTTCACTAAAGCTGACATATTTTTACGATAGCCGAAAACTAACTTAATAATATTATGTAGGTAATATGTTGTAGGTAATTTTACTAAAAAAACACCCCTATTTTATTACGACTTGAGTACCTAATTTAGAAAGTCGGTCAATAATATCAAAGTCTTGTTAAGTTACAGGTCGTTATAAGAACTATATAGTTCTAAATTATGACTCCAACTATACCTAGAAGTAATAAAAATCTAAGGAGCTCGAATTGTCATAAATAACACTCATAACGTCATGTGAATTTTGTCCAACTTCAACGAATAGGTATAAATTAATGTACTATACAGATGTAAAGTGTATGTTTAGGTACCGTAGCTGTAATAGGATTAACTAATTTGACTTCTAATAACATTTGTAGAACACTTCCACGTTCGACTTGTCCATTGATAAAAATACTCCCAAAGTTATAAGTATTGTCTACTCATATTACACAGGTTCATTAGCCACCACCTACCACCACCACCACTTACCACTTTACCACTTTTTTTGGTTAGGAAGAAAGTATCGAACATCCAATTCCTGCAGGTGAAATATGTGGTAGTCAAACCGTACTAAAACCTCCTCCTAGACCCTTAGCGTCCGTCCTCTGACTAAGGTCATAGTTTAGTGTTGCATTGTCATTTAACCACTTAAGATCAGGTGGCCTTAGCTTGTCTAAATACTTTGAAATTTTGCATTGGGGTATGTATAAGTTCATCAGTCAATTTGTATAAAGAGTTCTTTCTGTAAATTTAATTTATGTTGTAGGTGAATTATACGTTATTTTTTCGTCTGTTCGTTGAGTTTAGAAGTAGGTCTTTACTAATATAAAATAAGTGGCCGCCTCATTAGCCGACGATACAAATTTTATGAGTTAATTCTCGTGAAACACCAGCCGTTAGGGTTGACACACATTCATTATTAATGTTTAGGAACTGTATCGCGGTTTTAGGAACCGTACCGCGGGCTTAGGATTAACGCTCTTTGTAGTACAATGGTATACTTACTTAATGCTTTAAGCATACCAGTATTTATATTTTGATATACATGCCATGTAGTATACTAGTTTTGATCAGACTATTTCCATACATAACTTTTAAGAAGAATTAGTAGGTTGGGGCTAGTGTTTTTTTTATTGCCTTGTAGGCAGACGAGCTAAAGGACCACCTGATCATAAGCGGTTACCGTTGCTCGTAGACCTCTGCAATGACAGCGGACACTGCGTGGCCGCTACCTACCTACCTTTAAGGACTTTCTTTAAGCCTCGTTTGAAGAAGAACAAGTCATAGTGCTCGTTTCACCTTGCAATGTGATTCTCTTCATCATTAATCATTCAGACATTTTTAAACTTATATTATTATCTACGTCCGAAGAAGGAACCAGTGTCTCTTTTATTTCTCGTGGAAGAAAACTAAAGCTAGAATAAAAAACTTGGTTTACAAAGTTACTTGTGAGTGTCATTAATTTTGACAAAAATAGAGTCTTATTGCTATGCTATGCAGAGAACTAAAGTAACCGACATAGCTCTGCGAATCAGCAAGCTGAAGTGGCAGTGGGCTGGGCACGTTTGTCGAAGAACTGATGCCCGATGGAGTAGACGGGTTCTACAGTGGAGACCGCGATGTGGTAAACGTAGTGTTGGGCGCCCCCCTGCTAGATGGAACGATGACTTAAGAAAGGTGGCCGGCAACAACTGGATGAGACGAGCAGAAGATCGAGCTCAGTGGCGTATTTTGGGAGAGGTCTATGTCCAGCAGTGGACGAGTGTGGGCTGATGATGAATGATGATGATGAGAGTCTTATTACAACTTTTGCTAACTACTAAATATATTTCAGTTCGACAGCCCTACTACAGTACAATATAAAGTTTTACGAGAACTAGGCGAAGGGAATAAACAGCCCTAACAAGTGGAGCAGTTAGAAAAAACGCCCAATTACATACTATAATTTATGAGATGCGTATTTTGTAAATTAAAACATTTTTCAAGGGTTTACGAGTTAAAACTTGGTGATTTTCATTTAATTATCAGGGTTAGTCGGGCTTGTAATTTATTGTTGATTATATTCGTTGGTGGGTTTATGAATATTTTATTGCTGAAGCGAGTATGTTTCATTTTAGAAAACGTAAAGTTTTATTCATCATGAACTATTTTGATATAAATAACTATCTTTTAGAGATTTTAACTTTTTGGAACGAAGTTCCTTATCGCGCGTTATCGAAAGGGGGCTAGACGGAAATTCTTATGAAAAAGTTGTCACGGCACTTTTTTTGTTTTAGATGATTATCGCTAGATGGCGCTGTAATTAAAATCTTTTAAAACAATTCGTTATTTTGGTTTTATATGATTAATGCTAGATGGTGCTGTGATCAAAATATTTTATTTAAGTTATAATTTATTAAAATAACTAATTATTATAACTTAAAAAATAAAATTTATTACAATTCTCTCAGTAATTAATCGAAAGGAACTTCGTTCCATTCGGGTGTTCCTTGAAACCTCTCAAGTTTTTTTTTATTTTAATTTATCTATAACTGCAATTTTATTGTGTCAAAAGGGTTGGCTTGTTTCCCCGTTTTTGTTATGAGATTTGTTGTTCGATAATTACGTATTTCAACCATATTATGGATCTTGAACCATTCTGTCTATTAAAATAACCGCATCAGTGTTAATTTCGTGGAGATAAAGATGAGACAAGCAGCGGAAAGCGATTTTTTTTTATATTATGAAGTGATAATATACTTTTATACTTACAAATATTAAACTTTTTTTTTATTGCCATGTAGGCAGACGTACCAACGGCCCACCTGATCGTAAGTGGTTACCGTCGTTCATGAACCTCTGCAATGTCAGGGGACATTGAGGGGTCGCTACCTACGACCTACCTTTAAGGACCCTCCTCAAGCCTCGTTTGAAGAAGGACAAGTCATAGCGCTCTGGGAATACCGAAGAGTGGCAAAAAAGAGTTCCTGAAACGGACCGTGAATGACCGCGGTAGTTCCATATAGTAAGGATGAACTCCACCTCAACGTCTGGTGGTATGGTAATAGAAGGGAGATGTTGGAATGATCTCAAATAATTCCTCACAGCACTCCCCGTGGAACAACCGGTATAGGATGTAAAGAGACCCGAAGTCTCTTCGCAGACCCAAAGGTTCCAGATTTATTTTAATTTATTTATAACTGCAATTTTGTTGTGTCAAAAGGGTTGGTTTGTTTCCCCGTTTTTGTTATGAGATTTGTTATTTATCGATAATTACGTATTACAACCATATTATGGATCTTGAACCATTCTGTCTATTAAAATAACCGCATCAGTGTTCATTTCGTGGAGATAAAGATAAGACAAACAGTGGAAAGCGATTTATTTTGATATTATGAAGTGATAATATAAATACTTTTATACTTATAAAATATTAAACTTTTTTTTTATTGCCATGTAGGCAGACGTGCCAACGGGCCACCTGATCGTAAGTGGTTACCGTCGCTCATGAACCTCTGCAATGTCAGGGGACATTGAGGGGTCGCTACCTACGACCTAACTTTAAGGACCCTCCTCAAGCCTCGTTTGAAGAAGGACAAGTCATAGCACTCTGGGAATACCGAAGAGGGGAGCTCATTCCGCATATAGCCGGATGGTGCGTGGCAAAAACTACTTTTTGAGTGATGAAATAGAAATTACTACTTATCAGAATACACTGGGGAAATTTAGCATATCACTCAGAAGTTACAAACTTCTTTGCAAATTTCACAGATCGAACCATAATTGACTAAAAACAAGAATATGCTTTTCAGGAAGTTCCTAAAACTGATAATACCCAATTGTTGCGAACGTGTCTGTCTATTGTCATATTAATGTCGGTGTGTATTGGAAAACGGTCGACTCGCCCCCGAGACACACTGTATTGACCTGTTTATTTATGAAATAATAACTGCCTTACACAATAATATTGGATCTACAGAATTCAAATTATGTGTGTAAGAATGAAGCAATTGTTTCGGAGTGTTCGGTACAAAATTAAATCGAATTTGAATGATTTTTTATTTATTATACTTTATGCTCAATGGAAAATACAATGGCGGACTTATAAGTTTGTTTCGTAAAATAAAAATATTATGATCTTGCTGTTTTCGTGAAATTTGAAATTTCTCAAAAGATTCCTTTTTTTTGAGAAATCAAAAAATTTACGTGCTACGGCCTACGGCATGGTACCCTCGGCACGACGGGAAAGATTGCCGAGCGCGTAACGCGTCGCGCCGACCCTTCAAACCCCGTGTTCTGGCCTCAGCCGGGGTTCGGACGTGTGAGCGGTTGGAGTTTTAGTGCGGTTCAACTCCCACATACTCCAACCGTGGGGTGAGTGGGGATCCGGTGATTTCCTCTAACTCAGAAAAAAAAACAGCATTGCACCCTCTTGACAGTTATCGTTAACATTATACTTGTACTAGGGTAAAAAAACTTAATTTCACATAGTGTTCGACGCTTTAGAATACTTCTGAACCCTTGCTTGAAACTACTAGCACTACTTGAAACTACACTTGGCATTTTGCATCTTGTACACAGTCGCACCGATTTGTATACAATTTGCTTTCTGTAAAGTAATGCTGTGTTCAGTCGTAGACATACTGAAGAATAGATTCTCGGGTCAGGGACATTAGATCTGAACTATTAAATGTATTATTGGAGACCGGTTAAATTATATTCTATAAATAATATTAGGACATATGTAATGATTATTATTATAAAACACAGAGTCCATTTCATACCTTACTGCTTCCGCTTTCTTATCGTTTCGTTAGTCTAGTAATCTCTTTTTCTATTTGCTCTGTTGTCGTTTACTGCTTGTGTTGTCTTAAAACAAAACTGTCGTCTATATCTATAGGCAATAGATATTCACAATACAAGTCCTATTGTCATGTAATTTATACATGGATTTCAGCCTTTATGTCTATCATTAGTGTACAAATAAATAAATAACATTTGAAACTCAGGAAATTATTTTAGTCGGAACACGTAAACCCAGTTTAATAAAACATAAACGTAATCCTAGTCCAGTCGTATCTAATTCTATCGTATAACGTAAACATATTTATTGTGCTCCCTCGAGAAATTGACCAACAAATAAAAACTTTTATATTTTTTCTTCAACTTTCAGAAAACGACCACCGGGAATCCCTCTTCCGAAGTTTATTCCAAGATTTCAACTCGAGTGTTGTCTCATAGAAATAAAAAAGTATTGTGAAACAGGACCTCTCTTATATGAGTTTGATGAAATTAGACAAGTCTTGGTGGCTGAGTGGTCAAAACGTTTGCTTTCCGTGCACGAGGTCGCAGGTTCGAAAAACGAACCAACAATTTGGAAAAATATTTATGTACAATTTGTCACAAGATTACTGTTTTAAAATGGTGAAAGGAAGAAGAAAAAATCAGTATGATGATACTAATTTAAATTACCTTTCATAGACAATAACACGCACTAGGCAAGCGTGATGACGCTTGATCCCTCTACTGAGGAGATCCGAACGCAGTACTAAAGTATAATGGCTTCATAGTTGATACAATACAGTACTATACAAACATCCTTCCTATCAATATTAAATTTCTGATATCCTCAATATAATCTAAGATGCTTCAAACGTCAGTCATCAAAAAAACCCATAAAACAAACTCATCTAACAATTTCTACTGGTCATCGCTTGCGTCTAAATAGAGAACCTTTATTCACAAGGAGTCCGGTATCGTAATTCCCTGCGTCCAGTCTCGCCTCTTTATGACAGCCTCGGGGCATTCTTTGCCTTTCAATATCCTAAATTATTTACCAGCAGCTCGATAAACCCGGTAACCCTTTAGGCTTTAGGACGCATTCTGACGGACGCTTTTTTCTTGCGCATTAAAAGCCTTACATAGTAACGTTTAATTTCAATTAGGAAGTGGATACTACTAGAAATAATACACATTTTGAAATCTATAAGAAAATTTCCTACTACCAAATATTCGTGACCGCCCTGAGGAGGACCGGATATAATCTTAGACCTAAGAAGAAATGGATGGATTGTGTGACAATTTTCGGGGTGACCAAGACTTAGGTTTATTTTTATTTTCTCGTAGGCAGACGAGCTAACAAGTACCCTAATTATATTCCAGAATTGTAGTAAGTTGAGATAAACGTATTCGATCCCATTTAAATGGGATAAGTTTGATGTAAAGAAGAAAATGACCTTCTTTGGAGCCAGTAACGGCGTAAGATAAAACTCATGTTAAAAAAGCGCTCGTGAGTATAGGGCCTTAGACGCAAGATCCGAAACATCCTTGTTTGGGGTAACTGTTTATTATATTACACCAATGCTTTTAAGATAGAGGTTTATTGTTGCGGTAGTTTCGGTTTTCCTTGGAGGAACCTGGTTTCCACTTTTTTCTGTTTCGGGAGCTTCTTAATTCACTTTATTGGAGTTGGAAACCTATATTTATGAAATAGTTTTCGTCGTTTTTGATTTGTATACTGATGTTACAGGTTACCAGTTTACACCCTTTTCATAGGAACAAATCTAAATTATTTTTTTTACATACATGACGTTTCTAAATTTCGTTTCAGTGGGTGGGTTGGTGCGTATATGTGAATCCATCAGAGCTATTTATAAATATTATTATGTATTATTTATATTACAGTTGTTTGCGCATACGCTATCTTATATCGCATCTTATGCTCAAAAAGTCAGTTCCTGCAAAACGCACTTCTCTGAAGCAAGATTTCTGCAGCCAATGAACATCGTACGACACCGTGTGACGTTTTGTGACACAGGGAACGTGTGCAGTTGCAATTGGCCTGAAAGATTTAACTTATTCATTGTTCCTCAACCCCACTATCCTAAGAAATTGTAACATTCCTGACCGAGAATTAGACGCGCCAACTTGGTGAATCAATAAAATAAAATAAAATAGTCAAAATCAAAGCGGTACATTAAGCCGCTACAACAGTTATTTTGTGGTTAGGTACTCTTTGGCATTATATGTTTTCTAGTACTTTTTTATAGCAAAGATAGACCCAAAGAACCTAAAACTTCATGTATTGAAAACATTTACTGATATCGTAACAACCACAAATTAACTCAAGCAAACTTCCTACGACACTAACCATCAATAGATACGAAATATTAATTATAATAAGAACACTAATTACGAGACAAGCTTATTTATTGGCGCAGAAAAATAATTACTTCTCGTAGCCATGATTACTTAGAGTCATCAATTATTATAGGCTTATCATATTGAGACAGCTACGGAGATGTAGGTAACACCTGATATTTTATATAGGAAAAAAACATTCAGTTAATAAAGAAGAAGAATAAGCCTAAGAATGAGGCTATTGTAAAGGCTTAAGCTTTCCCAGAGCAATACAAAATCATGTCTGTATTATAAAACTTTTGACACTTAAAAACGTAAAAATAATACATATTCAGACACTCGCGGTTTTCTATAATACTTTCATGCATTTTCAACCGGTTCTTACCACGATATTTAATTAATTGAATTGTATCGATATTTCAACGTTGTTGCAAACGTCATGATCACGAAAAGACTGGATACTGCGGGTCAATTTAAGAGCAAACAAATCTGTCTACCCTCTTTCTCGTTCGCTTTTGGGTAGTACCACTGGAACTCGAACTCACATCATTTGTTTGCTCTCAACAACTCAATTAATAAAATATCATGGTAAGAACCCGTTGAAAATGCATGAAAGAAATAATACATATTTTCGCAAGTGTTTTTGAAAATTAAGTATCAATTCAGAGATCCATGAGCAACGGTAACCGCTTACGATCAGGTGGTCCGTTAGCAAGACAGTAAAAAAATACACTCTAATTGTATTTATACTCGTATCTAGTTATGTTTAATCGAAAGGTTAGATTGTAGTTAGTATTTGTTAGTTGTTTTTAGAACTGTCCATTACCTCGTTTGAAGAAGGACAAGTTATAGCAATCCTTATAGTATTAATAAAAATAACTTAAATCATAATCATAGCTCTAAAACAGAAATGAAATTGACTGAATCAGAAACAAATACGATTCCACTAGATTGATTATAAAAATAGATCCAACATTTTCTAAAGTTTATTGAGAAAGAAAGGTAAGACTCCTGAGAATTGAAATAACCACTGTTTTATATGATATAGTCAGCTCTAAGCTTTTCGTAACTTGGAATAATCCAGTCAGAGTAAACAAAACGATTAGATGAAGATTATGTAAAATTAAATCGTTATTGAGAGAGTACTTTAATAATTATTTAATTATGAAAATCGTAATTTAATTGTGATATAATTTGTAACGAAATAGATCAATTCTAAGGAACAGCATTGAAGTATATTAAGGTAAGGTACTTAAAACATACGCATACATCCTCAGACCCTTTGATGAATGTGAGATTCAAGATGATGAAAAGTACTGTCATTTATTTAAATCTAACTAGATGACGTATTCTATAAACTCTACAACCATTTAAGATGATCTATAAACCTTAATACTGTAGCTATAAACGTTGCTGAATAAAATCGACCGATTACTTAGAAACCCGCTTGTCATCGCTGAACCGAGTGAGCAATATTTTAAACCTCAACCAACCATTATAATTTACTAAACCAATTTAAGGCGAAAGGTTATATTCCCAAAAATACATTTACACGCAAAAACGAGTCCAACGTTACTTAGTAAAACCAGGCACTATAATTATATAATTAATTTTGTTAGTTAAGCAAAGAAATTTTAGAAAAACACTCTCTCTTACCTTTGATTATGATCGGTTCCTGTAATTTCACGTTTAACTTGTAATAGAAGGAACACGCGAGCGGGTAGCGCGGTTCAGAAGGCGAGCCGACACAGACGTCTGTCGACGACGACGGCCGGAGCCATACTAAACGTCCACCTTCCAAACTTACCAAGTTAGAAGTTATGACATAGTTAACTGGATGAGTTCAGGAAAAGCGTTCCATTTTCGAATTTTCTTTGATGAGCTTTTTACCTTTTTCTGTAACGGCCTATTACACGCTGGAATGAAATCAAATGTGGAACAATGATGGTGAACTCATTTTGTATTATGAGTCGACGCTGAGGTTTTGTTTTTTGACAAAAAACAATAATATGTTGTTATTTATTGAATCAAAATAAGTTCCCATTGTGATATTAATTATAAAAGTAATTGTAACTTTTTTAAATCGTATTGGTATTTGTTAAAGTTCAAATAAAGTCTGAAGTTAATTGCAGTACATTACAACGTAATGTAACGTAACTGATGGCTCCACTTTCAATTACGGCTGACATCCTAAGTTTCGCATTTATAAAAAAACCTAACTCCTGAATAACTGGGATCCACAGCGGTATCACCGTAATGACTCTGAGCTGTGAAGGAACCCAAAGAATAGCTAATTTGAGTAGTCAAGTAGCTTTACGACGAATAAGAGGAACTTATAAAAATTACCCATCTTTAAAAAAATTGGAGCCCACGACGACAATCACCTTTCCATGAAACAAAAATCTATCAAATGGTTCCGGCCAAACTAGAATTATAAGTTCTTACCACGATTATTTTTAATTGAGCGGTCCCGACTGACAGTATCGGCTGCCGTCTCCGTCTCAGTCTTGGTATGTAACGGCGTTCACATGACAAATAGTAATAGTGTAAGTGATGTAGGTAACCGCGAGTGTTTAAAGAAATTTAGAATTATGAGGTTTTTTTTAGAAAACCCAATGGATTTACATCTCCTTTTGGAAAGTCGGTCAAAAATAGGCACCAATGTACCACACATTTCCAGTATATTGTAAACCGGTGAAATATCACAAACGATACACCAAATAAAGTATTTGGTATTCTCTCTGTGGAACAAACGAAAAATGGAAGATTCGAGAGCCGAGTACGATTTGTACAAGTACATGCCATGTATTATCCACACTTGAAACGGATTACTTATAGCTAGGACGTAGCTGGGAAAGTTAATATCAGGTTCAATTTGCTGTATACGTAGAGCTGAATTATATAACAATAATGAACAAAAGATGAAGAAAATGAATGAATAGTGAAGAAAAGTGATTTAATAAATCATAAAAATAAAATAACAAAACCTTTATTTCCTTATCCTTATTTACATTTCAAACGTTGGTTAGTAAGTTTTTGTTAGTATATATTGTTTTATTTTTTGATTAAGGTGTAATTTTTGCTTAATGTTTAAGTGTTAGTAAGGGTTATTTTAGTAGGATATGGACCCCTCTTCGGGTGATGGCCTCCTCCAGTCTTTTCCATTTGTCTTTGTCGTTGCCAGTGGTTTACCAGTCTTTTCCAATTTGATCTATTATGTCGTCAGACCATCGTTTTCTCGGTCTTCCAATCGGATTTTAATAAATAATAGGAGGAAATCATCATTCTTTATGCACCGCGGGGTGTGGGTGATGAAACGCACTAACACATTATACTTAATAGCTTACACCTAACTTCAAGTTCAAACTGAACCCAAATTTTACGTTACACTAAGGCTTTTGTATCTTTACATATATGCCGAGAAATTGTCTGAAAACTGAAGAAAAAAAAACTTGAGAAGTGTCATGGGACACCCGAATAGAACGAAGTTCCTTTCGATTAAAAGATATCTTATTTTTTTTTCCTAACGTAACGCGCCATAAGGAACGTGTTTTAAAAGACTTTGATCTCAGCGCCATCTAGCGATAGTCATCTAAAACAAAAAAAGTGTCGTGACAACTTTTCGTAAGATTTTTTTCCGTCTAGCCCCCTTTTCTTTAACGCGCGATAAGGAACTTCGTTCCAACAGTCTGAGGAAACCAATATGTTGGAAAAGGATTTAAAACCCTACGAAGATATGTAAAGTCTGCATTGGGCAAGCGTGGTGGACTACGCCTAATCCCTCTAACGAGGAGATCTAAATCCAAGCAAGTGGGTAATAATAGGTTGTTACAATTACAATATGCCAAGAGGATATAGGTCTCAGTATAATAAAAACGAGATAAATATGACACTCATTGTGTCGCTAATTAAGTTACGAGTCAGCTAGGTACTAAATTAAGGGGGCGGCGCGACGGGAAAGAGTGCCGACGGCGTAACGCGTCGCGTCGTCCCTCATAACCCCGTGCTGGGTTCTGGCCTCAGCCGCGATTCGGACGCTGAGTGTGAGCGGTTGGAGGTTTTAGTGCGGTTCAACTCCCACATCCGGGGATCCGGTGATTTCCCCCAACTGAAAAAGAAAAAGAAAAAAAGGTACTAAATTAAAATAAACAGCACAAATCTCTATAAATACCTATACGATTCACACATTCGTGCTATCTGTACTAAAGTGTAGGTCGTGCAATCCGTACATGTCGATAGTTCGGTACTAGTTCACACGTCAGCTCGGGCGGCACCTACACTCGTTACGATTTGATTAATGACGGAACGATGCCGACAGCAGATACAGGATAAATATGCAGAAATAAAGATAAATAAATAAATTTTAAGGAAACCTTTTTAAATACAAGCTTATAAGTTCCTAGATTGGGGGCGGCGCGACGGGAAAGAGTGCCGAGTTCGTAACGCGTTGCACCGTTCCTCATAACCCTGTGCTGGGTTCTGGCCTAAGCCATATTATTGCATTGTCACGCGAAATCCATCTGCGTGCAAAATCGTGCAATTGGAAAACGGCAATATGGCATCGGTAGTCCGTTTTCCCTGTCTATTGGCAGATATTCTGCAAAAAAGACAAAAATTCAATGATGACTGTCAAAATCGTGAAAATCAAGCGTTCCAGTTTCATCAAGAAATTATATTAACTTCATGAAATACGAAACTTAATCATAAAATCCAGAAATAATGCGCTCCTGCCACGACGTGGACGAATTGTATTATTTCTTATTATTATGGTTTACTTCTGTATAGTTATTCTGTGCCACAGGTCACACGTTTACTTCGATGTTCGGTAAATGGAAATGTTTAGAATGCGATTACGGGTATGTCTGCGATTTTTAACATCTGCTCGACTATTTGCAATTCCAAAATCAAGTCTGATTCGAAAACTTCTCGATTTATATGCAACTAGCTTTTGTCCGCGACTTCGTTCGCATGGACTTCAGGTTCGGCCCGTATTATCAAAAATTGTAGCCTATGTGTTATACTGATGTATAAGCTATATTGTGGTAAAGTTTCATTCAAATCCATTCAGTAGTTTTTACGTGAAAGAGTAACAAACAACCATACAAACTTTCACCTTTAGAAAATATAAGTATTAGATATTAGATTTACCTGCATTTTGGAGGATTTCATAACGCTTGATGATAATTCTTGAAATACTATGTACTTCTGGAATGAACTCGATGGTTCTCGAAAGCTATGGCTCAATCTTCTTCAAACAAAGATTAAAGAGAAGCACTTACATCGCAGAGGTAACCATGCTCGATTCCTTTTAAGGGAATAAAAAATTCCCAATTTGCATCAGGTAAACGTGATGGGTTATGCCTGATCCCTCTACTGAGGAGACCTGAACTCAGAAGTGAGCAGGTTTAAACGAACTAAGACGTTTTGTGAAAGAGTTTGTGGCGACCAATAATAGCGCGCGAGATCCTGAATCGCGGTTACAATATTTGCAAAAATCTTCGCATATATACGACATCTGAAATCTACTACAGTGGGCTTCGGCCTGACCGGGCATATACTACCTCGCCCGGTCGGAGATCTCCCTTTCACCTAATATCATGTGTACCTACATGCGTCAAACACGTAAGGTTACTTAGCTAATTTGTTAAAAATGTTTGTGTTACCAACTCATTGATCAAAACATAAAGTCTATCTATGCCATTTTTTTCATTATAAATAATCGAACTATAACTAAATTCATTGTGATAACGCTATCGAAGATTTATCGAAGAAGAAACAAAAGCTTCATCTGTTCGTTGACGCGGCAAAAAGCAACGTAGCGTGAATAACTATGAACAGGCATTTAATTTAGATTGTATTTAGGGCTCTAAGTTTTACAGTAACCACGTATGAGAGACTGAGGGCAAATATACTTTGTTTTACACTCAGAATATTTACATTAGAAGCCTCGTTTAGTGGCGTGCGCTCCATTGAAGCAAAGAAGCATTGCATACATTAATTTTTGATATAGCGTTTAAGAGCAAAATTGCCATATTTTTTATTACCTATTAGGCAGAGGAGCTATTTATGGGGCATGTGATCGTGAAGTCACCGTGGAGTCGCTACCATCGACCTAACTTTAAGGACCCTCTACAAAGCATCCTTTAAACAAGTATTAGTCACAGCACTCGAGAAACACCGAGTCGTGGAGTTGATTTCCCGGTTTTTATAAATATACATTCCCTTTTTTTTTATATGCTGCGGAAAAATCCGTCAAAAAAGAGTAATATCCATCATGAAATGCCGTAGGAAACACAGAAATAACAATTTAACAGAACAAATGATATCGATTTAAATAAATTGATCCACGTTCTGACAAAATGAAACATGAATATTTATAGACATAACAACAGAAGTAAAATGATCATTTACATTGATAAATGAAACAATTTTTTAAATAAAATAAAGTCGACCTTACTAACGAGCGAGACCCATTCGAAAAATAGGCAGAATCGATCAAACGGCCACACGAACACACAACCTACTGCTAGGGATGGGACATCGACTCAGGTACTCGTTTCAGGATTTAAGTAATATCAGGTTAATATTTACTTTTTTTATGGCTTTATTGCCACTTTTGTGGGCGGCCCAGCCAATGTCAGGTTTAATAGCGAAGGCAACGTTTTGTAAAAATTATTTGTCGCGGATTGACCAAAACATTATATTTATATAATATTTACTTATTTCTTGAGTTGCTCGCCAAGATCTTTTCACTATCATAATACATTTTTAATGTTTTGTATAATATGGTAAAAAACAAATTAAAAAATGCTCATAATAATGCCAGTTCTTCTCAGGACGGTGGCTATAATTATTATTTTTTTGGTGTCCGAACTAGTGGTAGCTTTTAACTTTTGACGTTAACAACAATAAGTACTTCATGAATGTTGAAAATAAAGTATTTCATTTCATTCCTTCACAAACACTTATGTTACCTCTTCGCACCACGACAAGTCAGTGGACACATACAGCGCAGTAATAACATACTTTATTAGTAAGATTTAGCTTTATTTATGTATTTATTTGGTACACCAACAGTAAACATATATACACAATTACACTTAGCATTATTAAGACATAGGGTCTTTTATGAGTACCTATTACAGGTATACACGTCATTACTAATTGTAACCTTCAAGGACAACATCTGTCGTATTAGTTTAAAAGAGAAAAAGTAAAAGTTAGCTAGATTAAATTAGATATTAATAATTAAAAGAAATAAAGTGTTTACAAATAGAATTCTTCTTAAAAAAAAACAATGTTAATAAAAATAAAGAAAGCTTACTAATATATTTATATTATTTTTGAAAGCTAACGATAAGCACTTAAAAGGCTTCTTAAATGAATAAATCTCAACTTCTACAGCATTTATACTAACTTTACTTCATTTATTTCCATTTTCGTCTACGTATACATTTTTCTCGTATTATCAATTTCGTAATGTTGATGCTAACTACAACGTAAATGAAATATTCCTGAAAATTCTTCTTTTGCTACTTGCGAAACCAATTCAAGTAATACTCGGTACTCTTTTCCCATCACTAACCCGAGTCGTAGCAACCACGGGCCTGTACGTGCGTCGATACCAGCGTTTTGTTACATTCCCAACCCTTATATTGCTTATACGTGTTCTATTAGCATTTTTTCATAGATTTTCACACATATACAAGACGCGTGCTCTTAGTTTTGCAAAAAATGTGAAAATTTAAAAATATTTAGTACCAAATTGAGTTGTTTGTACAAAATTGGTTTTTGTGCTGACAAAGTAAAGGATCTTTATTACGTTTTATAAACTGTTGTAGTAAATAAGTGGATACTTGAGTCAATTTGTATTTGCGAGACAACTTCGTTTACGATTCAGTGGTTTAATAGATCTACTGATTTTTTTGTTTTATATCATATCTTTAGTTGAATGATCATTGTAGACTATTATAGAATTAATGATTAGAATAAAGTGCAAAACAAGTCGTGGTGGCCGAGTGGTCGAAGCGCGTCCTTCCGAACGGGAGGTCACGGGTTCAAATCCGGCCGGCTTGTACCTCTAAATCTTAATGTGAAAAAGATTTATGTGCAATTTTTCACAACACCACTGGCTAAAATCGGTGAAGGAAAACATCGTGAGGAAACCTGCATGTCGGAAAAGGGTTCTAAAAATCCTTTGAAGATATGTGAAGTCCAGAATCCGCACTAGGCAAGCGTGGTGGACTATGCCTAATCCCTCTTCTGAGGAGACCTGAGCCCAGCAGTGGGCAATAATGGGTTGGTACCGGATTAGAATAAGTTATTGGATTTTGCGTTTATTAACTAACTCTTCTTCTTTAAAAGTCTTCCAAATTCCTCTATCTGAATCTGAATGAATAGGAAGAATATGAAAAACGAAAGTAAAATGTTTCAATAACCCACATAGGATAGGATTTAGCCTAGCATTTTTAATAAAAAATCACTTTATACTACTACTGCTGCAAAGTTGACCTGAGACATGGTAGGCCAGAAAACAATATCAAAATGACTGTGAATCTATTTTATTTGTCAACAATATCATTCTATATTTATAAGGAAACGATTTGCGCACGCCTTCATTATTCCACAGCGGAACTAGAATGGCTTAAGGCGATCGTCATGATTTATTCACATTCATCTTAAAAATTGTTTTCTGGAACGTTTAGCTTTATTATACATCTTTGTTTTATAGTTTTTGGAAAGTATCTGAATTTTATGTTGTTGAAACTATGTTTTACAGTAGTTGGACCAACGATCGAATCAGGATCATACGAAGACAACAGAGCATGCAAATGAACAGATCGATTCTAAAGCCAAATAATCAACAGTGGAAGTCTATGGGCTGATGATTATCGTGAATGGAATTTAATATTACTTTCAATAAGTTTTAGATTTAGTATAAAATTATGTACTTCTGGTAAATGCTGTGCATACCTTTAATTGATTTATATTCACATCGTAGATTTAACTTAAATGTATTTTACTCTAATAGGATTAAGTGTATGTAAATTGTTGGTGTGACTTACAAAAATAAAAATAAAATAACTAGAATACATACAATTCATTTAACTCACACAGAATACTTAGTACCTTATTTTAAAGTGTTTATTGTGACTAAACTATGATAGATATTTGCTCTCGCGGACTTTTTCTCAGATCTTACTAAGACATACAAACCCGTAGTATCTTATTTTGTCCTGTTGTGAATAGTTATTGCAGCGTACGCAAATATGTTTTACATTTTATACCTTGTGTTACATAATACTTTGTTTTATAATATGTATTGATGATTCTCAGCTCAGTCTCATAAACTTCGCAGTTTTCAATCTTAACAATCGAATATTATGCTCAGTATTTTCCAAGCTCTATCACTTGACCTTCTTCGAGCAAGGCTTGAAAGAGATTTTTTGGTAACCCAGACATTGTAGAGGTTCATGAGTGACGGTAACCGCTTGACATCAAATGGACAGTATGCTCGTTTATCTATAAAAGCAATAACCATCTCTGCAAGGTTATTGTACCATAGACACATTACTCATTAAATTTACTAGAAAATTTTAATACGCTATATTCTCTAATCTATTACTCCCCGAGAGATTTATCCATAAACATTTGAGTCACGCAATTTAAACTCAAATAATCTTAATCAAGAAACTAAAGGAGAAAATTCTGGAAAACGGTATTAAGAGAATAAATTGTCATTTCTTTGTCGAGTTTTCGGTATTCAGTAGCTTTTTAAATGGTCTCCTTTTGCTGCGAATAATAGCGAAGAAAAACAGCTTTAAGAATACTCTTTAAATTGAATGAACTATAAAAGATCTTAACTTTTTCTTTTCCATCGAGGATTTGAACGATATGTTAATTTTTGTTTTTATGAAGTTTTGTTGTTCATGCGAGATTTAATTCTTGATCTGGGACTAGTTTTTAGAACTTAAATCTTTTTACGAGCTTTTAGTGTTAAATATACGAAATGTGTTTCGGCTGGAATTTCGCATGATAGATACAAAGGATTACTCTTCTAAAAATGATTTTTTTTATACATATTACTTTTAAATGCAGACGAAAATAAATCCAATCTATTTTCAAGCCTAATTTGATTTAATTTAGGTAATAAATTTGTATCAATTCAAATTTGATCTAACTTAAAATATCCATAATATAAACTAGAAAATTTGCTCATTAGGGTAGTTCAAGTTGTCTTCTTTCTACTCGTGTGATTTACATCACCCACTTATAAATCCATAGTTTAAAAATTATAAGCTTTATTTCAATACTTAAGTATATTATGGCTTGGTAGCGAGAGATTATAAAATCAAACAAAACAGAGGTAGAATTTTCAACAAACCAAAGTTCCCTGTCAATAAAAGTCGTGGAATGAATTAAATATTAAAGATTCAGTGACATTTCCCCGCCATAACAGTTCGTTGACAAATTGAAAATGGCGTGACGTCACTCTCAATTATCACTTCCTACTCTAAAATAGGTCAGCCTACTTTTATTTATGCACAAAGGGTGAAGGCAATAAAAATATCATAACGGGGAGAGCAATGGAAAAGTATATCATTCACTCGACCCATTTTGAATTGTAAGAACTGTAAGGAGGAAAAAATCGAATTTTAAATAGTTTAGTTAAGTAGTTGTAGTTAAATGAATTAAAAAAATATGATTTGCACCAAAAAATACAAGCAGAATGACAAAAGTATATAAAATTTAATAAAAAAGCATATGAAGTTAGAAATCCTCTTCAAAATTGGATCAGGCAGTTTACCGTTCAGATTTAACAAATCAGCACCTCAAAATAAGGACTACCTCGCGTATAATTAAAGAAATCATACCAATCACTAAAATACAATAAAGATGCAATAACATAAACCAAAAAACTTGAACACCTCGTTTTAAATCGATCAATTTAACAACATGTAAAGATAACCACGTAAGACGATATATCAATGAAAGGTGAAGATTCATAAAATATAACAGCAACGGGTCGGTCCGGTCCGATGACGGTGCCGGTCCGGTCTCGACAAATAACACGAGCACCGGATCAGGCACACCTGACGATATTTCAAACGGTGAGCTGTAGAGAATATTATAGATAATCCTTTTACTATACTCAAATATATTTTAAATATTTATTTTTTTAAAAGCCATCTGATCATGATTCCAACATCTCTTTTCTATCTTCGCACCACCCATAGTCCAGGTGGAGTTCATCCTTACTATATGGAACAACCGACCATCCAAGGTTCGTTTCAGGGATTTCTTTCTGCCGCACACTGTTCATCAGAAGAATAATTTTAACGCTCGGAAAGTACTAGACAGCACTTTTCATAATATAAAGACTGCACAATGCGTGGTAAAACCTGAAACGGACCGTAAAAGACCGGTTCCTTTTTTACTTTTTATTTGCAGAATAAAATCACACCAACTACATTATCACATAAATTTTGAATAAAACTATTTATGTTAGTTACACCACACGTGATAGACCTAGAATTTATGAACACGACTCTGCACCCCGATTGGTAGGTATGCCATGTACCATGAATCTTTTTTTTTTTGACGTGAGCAAATCTCCGGACTTCCACTGCCCGCGAGTGAGGTATGTGGGGGTTGAACCGCACTAAAACCTCCCGTCCTTCGCGCTCGACATCCGATTAGTAGGAGTGACAGGACGCGTTCGCGATTGTCGCTCACGTATCGCACCGTCACCCCCGGACGTCGAACCGGCAGCCGTCGGTGAAACGACCATCGGCTCACTCGGTAGGCGAGCCAATCAAAGCCCGCCGAGATGGGGCCGCGTGATGAAGGGTCTCCATGAATCATAATCAATTTAGCAACAGTACCGTTTACCAACATCTGAAATCTTACAAAATACCTTAAAATACATTACTATTTTAAATATACCTTTCATAAAAAAACAATGAAATACAATGTACATAGGAACCCCCAACTCTGAAGTTAGTTAGATACATTATACTGTTAGAGATATCCTCGACGTGAACAAAGACTGCACTTCCTACTTAATACAATAAAATAGAATTAACGAACTTAATATTTAGGCGTTAGGGTTCATTTTTCAATAAAGTTTACTTTTAATACACAATTTACAGTGTGAAGATTCTGAATCATGAAGCCGATTTTAATAAAATGATTTTTTTTACATTTTATATTCCTAGCAAGGAATTTAACTCTGTAACATGATATTCGACAAAATTAATTGATATTAATAAAAAAATTGTCTGATTTTTATAGTAATTAAAGAGACGAAGAATTATTCGAAAACTTAATTTAATTAAATCATAAAAATCCATAGTAAGCCTACATAAAAAACCTAAATGTGTCGATATCAGGCCGGTGTCAAATTCTGTTCCGGGCATTTTGCGAGGAATCCACTGATATCCTTCGAATAAGGAAGATCGAATTAACCATAGTAACTTGACCCTGCGCTCAGTTTAAAGCATAAACTTAGGATATTTGAAAAATGCTATAGTGATTTATTTTATTATAAAATAATGTAGTTTTCAAAAGTCTAGGGAAAGGAGAAGGGGAAGGGACAATTTACGGAAACACTTTTATGTATTCCGGCTTTTGTGAGGCAGACGAAATTGCGAGTCAGCAATACAATAAAAAAACTTGAGAGGTGTCATGGGACACCCGAACAGAACGAAGTTCCTTTCGATTAAAAGATATCTTATATATTTTTTTCCTTACGTAACGCGCGATAAGGAACGTGTTTTAAAAGATTTTGATCACAGCGCCATCTAGCGATAATCATCTAAAACAAAAATAAGGAACGTGTTTTAAAAGATTTTGATCACAGCGCCATCTAGCGATAATCACCTAAAACAAAAAAGTGTCGTGACAACTTAAAGTGTCGTGACAACTTTTCGTAAGAATTATTTCGTCTAGCCCCCTTTCACAACTCGCGATAAGGAACTTCGTTCCAAATATCTGAGTTATTCTACGTCTGTGCCTATGGTTTAGAGCGCGACATCGTCAAAGAACATGAAAAAAAAAATACTAAATTGGTCAACGCGTTGTTGAGTTTTGCTTACTTACCAACATATTATTATTTTGCGATTCATTTTTATTTATAAAAAGATTACGCAGAAACTATTAGTTATCTGAATAAGTTTATAGATTTCTAATGATAACATTACACACGGAAGTATAAAATTAAAACGAAGTGTCATTACGATCGCTTAGATAGCAGGTAACTAGAATATTCATTGTCTGAGTAAATCCTGAGCGCCGGGAGGTAGATAAATCTTCATTAAATAACGTTTATATCGACCGACTGTGGGCTCCATGAATTGTAATTAAATGCTGGACAATCTCTCTCATTTGTATTGATATCTTAAAACGAATGAGGTCATACATTGTTTTAGGTTATGTTTAAGCGTGTGCGAGTGAAATTGTGTTTGCCTGTGACTTGGATTAAGATTTAACTCAACGTATTGGAACGCAATTCCTAATCGCGCGTTGTGAAAGGGGGCTAGACGGAAAAAAATCTTTCGAAAAGTTGTCACGACACTTTTTTTGTTTTAGATGATTATCGCTAGATGGCGCTGTGATCAAAATCTCTTAAAACACGTTCCTTATTTGTTTTAGATGATTATCGCCAGATGGCGCTGTGATCAATATCTTTTAAAACACGTTCCTTATCGCAAGTAAAAAAAAAAATAGGAAAAAAAAATATAAGATATCTTTTAATCGAAAGGAACTTCGGTCCATCCGGGTATCCCTTGACACCTCTCGAGTTTTTTATATATCCGTAAAGGACACAAAGGCTTCCAGATTTCTTCTTGTACTATGTTTTGGTATATGGAGCAGTAATTTTTACACTTCGGCACTTATAAAGAGACAGTTCATAGCTTCGACTGTATGTATATGTCCATGTAATAGATCATTACAATGGTAATGGCTATATAATACAACATTATTTTCATTTAAATAGGCGAGTCCATCTGATTGTTTGAAGAAGGGCAAAACGGAGTGCTCGAGAAACACCGAGGAAGATAATTTATTCCACAGCCTAATGGTGCGCGACAAAAGTAAATTCTTGAATAGAAACTTGGATTAACTCGGTAGGTCCATATATCAATTAAAAATGATTTCAAACAAACACACATCATCGTACAATCTCTTTATAAAGTAGGCTAATGTATTACCGTTCCGCATCTGCATGTTGTATGATCTCCGGAACAAACGGGATGGTACTCGTATGCGATTGATTTGAATTGCAGAGCAATCCTCGGGCTTAGCGCTGAGCCCTTGACTAGGACAAACAAACACTGAGGTAAAGCGATACAGCGGTATAATCCTTAATAGTGACATACAGACACACTTAAATTTATAAACTGTTATTAGTTATATTATAAAGCTGATATGTTTCTAAGATTGGTAGGTTACTTTAAAGAGCTATTGTTCACTTATTCAGACACTCGCGGTTTTCTATAATACTTTCATGCATTTTCATCGGGTTCTTACCACGATATTAAGATTTCAGAGAGTCTTGTAGATACAGTGAGTGTGGTATGTCGTGATGTGAGTTCGAGTTCCAGTGGTACTACACAAAAGCGAACGAGAAAGAGGGTAGACAGATTTGTTTGCTCTTAAATCGACCCGCAGTATCCAGTCTTCTCGTGATCATGACGTTTGCAACAACGTTGAAATATCGAGACAACTCAATTAACTAAATATCGTGGTAAAAACCCGTTTAAAATGCATGAAAGGTATTGTTCAATTGAAAAATAATGATCGCAAATCATAATTTGTATATTTCTGTTGGTTTCCCAAATAAATAAATAAATAAATAAAAAGTTTTTTTCTGTATTTAATGATTATTTAGTAAGTTGGTCGTATACTGATTTAAGTTATCAGAATATTTATGAAAAGACAGATGTGATGGTGGCACAGATGTATGTCTAGATAGAAAGCTGTGGAGAGAGATGTATTACGCCGATCCCATGTAAATGGGATAGGAAAATAGCGAATAATTAAATTTTTTTGAAGATATGTTATGTCCCCAACCCGCACTAGATAAGCATGATGGACCATACCTTATTCCTTTACTGAGGACACTTGAACCAAAATTAATATAGTTTCACTCTTAATAAAAGCAAGTGTGGTCACCGTAGTCAAGTCAGAATACTTTCCATATTGAAACTTTTCCTAAATGACCTTTTTCTTCGTGCAAATAGATTCAACTAGAAAATAGAGCATTATGAAACTACGGCTT
Source organism: Trilocha varians (assembly GCA_030269945.2). Taxonomy (NCBI): domain Eukaryota; kingdom Metazoa; phylum Arthropoda; class Insecta; order Lepidoptera; family Bombycidae; genus Trilocha; species Trilocha varians. The sequence continues at coordinate 11,374,654 of AP028278.1, read as the reverse complement.
AAATACACCGAGGAATAGTCATTTAATGAAATATCTTCAAAGAATTCCCATTTGAACTTGCAAGGGGGAGACTGGGGACATTTTTATTGCAGTAAGACGGGAATGCGTAGCTGTTCTGCTGACAGTGTTTATCTGTCCTAAAATGCGAGGGAAGGTTTATTTTAAAAGCTCTTATTTAAATGGATGTAACATGTATCTTACCTATGTGCCTGATTCTGTGTTTGGGTACTAATATTTTTCCAAATTCCAAGCTTCAAACGAGGCTTGAAGAGAGTTAAGGGTAGGCCGTAGGCAGCGGCCCCGCAGTTCTGGCAATGCAGAGATCCATGAGCAACGGTAACCGCTTACGATCAGGTGGGCCGTTAGCTCGTCTGCCAGCGTGGCAATAAAAAAAAAAATATGAACAAAAAACTCATTGTGTTTTTTCATAGAGGTATTCAGAACTGTGAAGGCAACACATATTTAAAAAAAATATTTCTTACCATTATTTAATCACGATTAAGATTAGGATAAACTAGTTTCTAGATCTCTGTAATACTAACTAGTAAATTGTACTTATTTTTATTGCCATGTAGGCAGACGAACTACCATCAAATATAACTAGACAAGAAGAAATTAACCCCTTAAAAAAAGCTTACAAACATTCCTTTCTTTGATTTTTTTTCGCAAGTATATAATTGATCGAAGCATTTACAGCAAAAATGCGAAGAACAGTCCTCTCAACGTACAAAATTACTTAGTTAATAAAAACAATAAGAGCGAAATGCAGAAGAAACTCGATACATTACTGTCATGCAGCCATCGTCTTATCTACACGTCAAGAGACAATATTTCAAAGAGGAACTACCACTCACATCACTTCTACTTGTACTAGATTGATTGGAGCGTTACGTATATGGAAAGTGACGCTGCTTTTAGTAACAGAAAATAAAAAGATGGAACTTAACTTGTGAATATTTTTATTGCGTTTAATATTCCGTCAATATAAAACCTGTAATTGAACGTGTTAACATAGAAAACCTCTATTGAAGTACTGGTAACTTTAAAATCTTTAAATCATCGAAACTTTATTTTTTTTTTATTTTTTGGACGGGAGGAAATCGCCAGACTTCCACTCGCCCCGCGAGTTGGGTATGTGGGAGTTGAACCGCACCAAAACCTCCCGCCGCTCACGCTCGACATCCGATCCCCAGCCGGGGACAGAGCCCGGCACGAGGCTGGTAGAAGGGGGGGGCACAACACGGTTTGGTCCCCCGAGATTCGGGAGCAACCGGCTCAATGTGCCGGCTGTCCTCATTAATCGGGGGACGAGTTCCGTGAAGTGGGCCCGGAAGGTCCAACGGCTTCGAAACATTACTTAGCGAAAATTAATGCATTACATATGCAAAGTAATCGCTGATGTTTTACTTTAGAGTACCTAATAATCATGACACAAACACAACTTGCATGGTCTCCTCCACCTGATCTTTTCTCAAATAATTTACAATACAATTCATATAACATGATGTCATTATGTAGTGTTTGGGCATCGTAGGACTATTGACTAGTGTAAATATTAACTATAATTATTGTAGACTAGCTGACCTGCGCAACTTCGTCTGCGTTACAAAGAGGTTCAAACAGTACTCGCAAAGCCGTCGAGTTACTATTTTCGCAGCCCGCTGTTGCACCCACATATTCATTGCGTTTTAGGCTGCGTTTCCACCAGAGATGTGCGAGGATGCATAGCGAGGGATGTGTTTGTAAAAAACCAATAGGATCGCTTCATTTACCTTGCCTCGGTCAGCACAGCTCTGGTGGAAACGGCTCAGCGGAGCTAGATTTTTGCGCATACAAAACAAGCGAGGGATGTGTACGAGGGAAGTGTGCGAGGAATGTGTGTTGAGAAAGATGTGTTGCGAGGTTTGCGCATACTGTACCAGCCAGTCCATAGACGGAGTTTGTTGGAAGTAGAAGTGCGCAAAATAGATAATAATATGGATAATTGGAAAAAGAAAATACTTTTATATTTAACAATTTGTGATGAAGAAATGGAAGCAGAAGATACGGAGTTTATTAGTTCTATAATTTACACAGCTTCGCAACGCATCCTCGCGCCACACATAAATGCGCATTTTCACAGCTCCGCTACACATCCTCGTAGGCACATTATCATCGCACAGCTTTGGTGGAAACACCCACACATTTTCACAGCACAGCTAGACATCCTCGCACGACACATTTCCATCGCACATCTCTGGTGGAAACGCAGCCTTATTTATACTCGTGATAACTTCTAAACGAAAAGTCTGATTGGAATAAAACAAAAAGTAATTTACTTCTACATTAGTACTCTTGATAACATAATACTTAATTTGGATAAGGGTTAATATAACGATACTCATTTAACATTAAATTCAATCTTGGGACGAAAAAATATTTTTTTAAACATAAAAGCGGTTATTGTCATTAAACTATGATAGTTAGATATATGCTGTCGCGGACTTTTTTGTTTGTCTTCAAAAGACCTAAAAACCCGTAGTACATCATTTTGTTCTATTGTCAATAGTTTTTGCAGCGTACGCATAAATAGGTTTTCGTTTTTTTGTAATTTGAGTTTTAAACGAAATAAATTAAATTACCAGTAACATTTCAGATAGCGTCTTTCTCACTTTAAAGATTTTTCGAGTCCTACCGTACATAATTTTTATAGTTCACCGTTATAGTTCGCATTAAAACACTGTCGTTATATTCGATAAAAGTGCAGCGTAACGCCATCTAGTGACAATGTTTAGAAGTGATCGTTACAACCTTTTGTTACATATTCGATATTTTCATGCGGATCCCTTTTTTTTTTTAAATAAAATATAGCCTATAACCTTCCTCGAAAAATGGACTTTCCAACAATGAAAGAATTTTCGAAATCGGACCAGTAGATCCTGAGATTAGCGCGTTCAAACAAACAATCAAACAAACAAACTCTTCAGCTTTATAATATTAGTATAGATATGCAAGAATAACCGTATAGCACTATTAAGTAGAAATTGGATGACGTGTTAATGTTTAGTATATTAGGGAGGTCGATGTAGTCCTTAAAATAAAATAAATGTATAAAAGTGAGTGTATTATAAATCAGTAGATATTTTTTAGAGTTACAGTACCAAGATAGCAACAACGGGACACAGTTTTTTTGTTAGAAACGCTACTATAACAGAAAGTTAGTAGTCCGAGCCGAAATATCAAGATTGATCGAATTTAGTTACGTTCCAAAAACGCTACACGTTGTTTTTCACGAGACAAAACATTGGCATAGGAAATATTGTTTCTTTTGTTCATGTTGAACAAATACTTGTACCTACTCAATATACTTCTGTCGTAACAGATTGTTTTATTCGTGAACTCATGAAAGAAATAAATATTTCGTTAAATTTTGAACCGTTTCTTAAACCAAAGAGTACTATCGTTTGGGAATATTTCTATAGACATTGATTGAGCAATTGACGAAATATTTTAGGGTGTTCGTTTAAGGTTTGAATTAGAATTGAGGTTATTCGATTTGTTAAAGATCTTTAGTTTCTTGGTTCGACTCTAAATAAAGAAAAAAACTTCAGAGGTGTCATGGGACACCCGAATAGAATGAAGTTCCTTTCGATTAAAAGATATCTTATAATTCTTTTTCCTAATGTAACACGCGATAAGGAACGTGTTTTAAAAGATTTTGCTCACAGCGCCATCTAGCGATAATCATCTAAAACAAAAAAAGTGTCGTGACAACTTTTCGTAAGAATTTTTTCCGTCTATCCCCCTTTCACAACGCGCGATAAGGAACTTCGTTCCAAAAGCTAGATTATATTAACGTGTTTCAAGAAAAATCCTTAACCTAACGAATTATACTTAACAGCTGTTCCTGAGTGTTGTCCGCCATCTTGAAAATTACTACGAAGTTTCAATGATGGTTGTCAAAGCTATGAAACGTTAATGAAACGATTGAAATCTTGGATTTAGTATATAATTGACATCGCCATAAGCTTGTTATTTGATATAATCAGGTTATTTTCTCGGAATCTTGAGTTATTTTTCAAATTCCGCGACATCTAAATTTCCTTGAAACTTTGATTTTATTTTGAGATTTATTACGAAATTCCTACGATAATTTATTCATTACTTCTTCCTTGTTTACATCTTCTTATATATAAAAATGGATCGCAAAATGTGTTAGTAAGCGCATAACTCAAGAACGCCTGGACCAATTTGGCCAAATCTTTTTTTAAAATGTTCGTTGAAGTTCAAGGATGGTTTTTACGGCGAGAAAAAATCGAATAGTTGCCGGGAAGAATTAAAAAAAAACGGGTCATAGGGTTCACGCAGACGACGTCGCGGGCAGCAGCTAGTATTATTATAAAATCAAATAAAAAAATCGACATTACAGTCATTAGTAGTACAAAACAACTCACCTTTATTAATGTATCGCGATAAAGAAGTGAAAATTTAGCAATAAAGTTTATGCAGTAATTACAACACTTCGGCCCAGGAAAATGCGATTTACAAACATAATGAAAGGTTGGCTGTTGGCCTGTTTCGCATGTATTTTGATATACGGCCAACATTTGTCAATGCCGTACATTCGCGGTAATGTATGCAAGGGAGAGCTCGGACATTCGTTTTGGCGGGAAAGCCGTTTTATTGACTGCGGACCTTTACAAATTGTCCGGTTAAATTGCGCTGATTTTTTGGTCGGATAATAGTTTCTGTTGCGGTCGTTATAGGTAATGGTTATTTTAGCACATTTTTAGGTTTTTATTTCCTTCTGTTGATGAGTTAGGTGTTGGAGCTTGGTAGAATAATATTTTTTATAATGATGTGTTGTTGATCACTTTTTTTGGTTTGAATAAAGAAAACTAAACTAAAATCTTGTGGAGTATTAGTATAAAGGCAATGAAACACCATTAATTTAAATCCATTTCATGATGTTCGGTAAGCAAAAGCCATACCTGGAGATATTGCAAATGTACCTCTGATGCTTTTTGTGGATAATTTTTTGCGTTAAATTGTATTTTAAATGATACTTATATTATTTTTTGTTATGACGTCTGGCGTGCCTTAGGTTAAGATTTACTTGGTAATTTTCGGGTCTTCCGCGATACAAGTGCTTCCTAGTGCGGGGACCAATGTTGAACTTTATGGCTTAATATTTTTGTAACAATAAATTTTCATTTCATTTCATTTTCAAATGGAATCATCCAAATCAGCACCCCTAAAACTACGCGACAAAAACAATTTGATAACCTCCCCTTTTTGAAAGTCGGTCAATAACGGCCTCCAACCCAAATATAACTGAGTCATATCTTCACCCCCGCCGTGCTGGTTCGTGTCAATCTGACATTACGACCGAACCAAGTTCGTACCAACTTTACACGCCACCTTACGTAGACCACATGTACGAAGTAAGAAACTAAATTAAACTGTCCACGGGATATACTCACAAAAATATATAAATTGAATGACTATAGAAGTAAAGTTTGGGAACGGTAATGGGGTCAAAATTTACTTCAAAATATAGTAAAACGAGCATTCGGCCTAATGGTAAGCGGTTACCGTCGCTCATGAACCTGTACGTACCTATTGGCCCCTCAATACCCTGGCATTGCAAAGGCTCTTGAGCGACGATAACTACTTACCATTAGGTGGACCAGACCGTCAACTCGTATATATCTATTTTGTAAGAAAAGAAAAAAACTTTCTCGTACTTCCTCGGAAAAATATTTCCATACACAATTTCTTCCAACTTGGTCAATAAACTATATGAAATGAACTCTTATGACCGACCAATGGAATCAACAATTAGACCATTCCATTACCATACCCTGATGGCATCTAGACTGCAATAAAAAATATTGTATTGGTCACGCGCTCGGGCCCTCAGGGAAATAGTATCATTTCCCCCGAACTATGCGCTAAACGAAATGGTGACTGTTGCGATGGCATGCGAGCTGTTATGACTAATTGTAGCGAATATTAAAAGGATTAATTGCATTTATTTCCTAGAAGGTGGATTAGTTAAGGGCCTGCCTCTGAGAAGGCTCTTATAAAACCTCATTTCGAAAAGGGACATTTTCTTCTAGGAACACTTTTTTTTTTACACCTTTAATTTATTGTTCAGAACACATGTAGTCATTATAAACTTAAGTATAAAATAAAATTAAGATAAATCTAGACCGAGAGGTTCCTAATTATGTTAAATTATAGGTTACCATAAACTACTACAAAAACAGTTTTGGTTTTGCTTTTTTTGTTATTTTTTATTGTTTTTTTCTTGCTTTTTTGATCATAATAAACGGTAAACTTAATAGTTCACGAACGCATAGATCTTCTGCTATGGGGTACAAACTAGCTATTTTAAGGACTTTCTTCAAGCCCCGTTTGAAAAAAAAACTTAGTAACACAATATACCTCCTTTGCATTAAGCAACGTCATTACTAGACTTTACCAGGCGTTCGACTACGTGGTTACACCACAATAATGTCACAATCTTCACCGCTTAACAACATTACCTTAGATTGTAGACGGTAAATAACTACACAATCTCATTAACTTCTAAGGGCACCTTTGAAAGAAGAATATCAAAATAAATTGAATATCTCACGAATACGTGGAAATCTGTAAGTAGAGAGTTAATTAAACAAAGCTTCATACGATACATGATACCGCAAACGAACAAGAAGCACTTTAAAACTAAAATAATTGGATTAATCTGGAAATAATTACTTGTTAAAGCAGTTATTCAATATTGAGGTCTTAGCTTTGTTAGCAGGCTGATTGAAAAATATAACAGAAACTTCAGATTATAAAACAAAATACGCTTTATTTCTTCCACCTCTGTTATTACAATTAATTAATTACATTAAACTCAGTTTTTGTCAGAGAGAAACTATTTATGGTTATGTCTCTAAACGTATCCATTCATTACTATTCGTTATGACGTTAATCTAATACAGGACACTCAGTTTTCCTCCCGATGATAATAATATATTGACACATAGAATTATTACATCTGGAATCAACATCATGGCAACAGAATGAAGCCAATTTAAAGCGCACCGATCGCGTGTAACAACACGATATTTTGAATCAACATCATAAATAACAAAGTGAAATTTTAAAGAACTTATGTGTATGTAATATGTTATTAGTGTGTTAAACGAATTGAGTGTCATCGATACTCTAACGCCAGAATATCGTGTAGTTACGCGCGATCGGTGTTCTTTCAATTGGCTTCATTCTGTTGTTCATGATGTTGATTCCAGATGTAATAATTCTATGATATTAACATCACTTTCCAGCAAGGCCAGATCATCATAATTAACTCATAGTTGTACAATAGTGGAAATAAATTTTCTGCATTCTCATAATGACCAGGTTTAATAGTCCCATGGAAAACGGTAATCACGTGCCACATACGTTAGGCCACTTTATGTCCTTCTTTGGATCTCCTCATTTCTGATTTAATCACTCAGAGAAACTCCCAGCAAAGCCTTCTTGCTCTCAGAGTCGTCTAATAAGACCCATCGTAAGCGGCCAAGTCTGTTCCATATGTCATCGCTGCCAACACTCATTGGTCAAACACTTTTGTCTTGAGACACTATGGTATTGTGGATGAGAAAAATCAAGCAATAACAAAAACAAACTATAATGTAATAAAAACGCAGAGGTGAGAGAAATACTCAAATATTCTGATAGTGTTAATATTGAGAGTAGGACGGCTGCGTGTACCGCGGGGAAATCGCTCCGATGCCGATATCAGCTATGTGTTTATTTGTGGAACACCTCAGGGATGGATTTAAAAGACCAACGATGATTATTGATATTTTTTGGTGGAAAAATAGTGTTTCTTGTCTATTTGTGAAGCTTGTTTTAGCATAAGAATCATGTTTTCTTAGATATTCAATAGCTGCAATTTTAAGAGACACTACCTAAGCTTATTTAAATGAAGTTGTCATAATTAGTACTCGATTCATTGGCAACAGTAACCGCTTCCTATCAGGTTGATCGTATGTAGGGTTACCAGCCAATCCATTAAACAATCGAGGAACACCTAAGTTGATAGCTTTAGTTAAATGATGAGTAGAAAAAACATCTTCGGAAACGAAAGACAGATTATCACTCCTGTATAAATTTAAGAAAACATGAACTCCACTTTGGCGACATATGACACGATGATTTTATAAAGAAAAAAGGAATCTATACTATGACCTATTTGACAAAATAACATCCTTTAAATAGGCTTAATCCTTTTCCACAGGTCATAAAAGGTCGTTTTAAAAAGATTATCACAAACAAGTGTAATGGGTAATATGCGTGTTAATTAGGGACACGAACTCTTTTTAATTTTGTACGAAATTTATTTTAATGCCTCGAACCGACAAGCCGCGGTCGATTTGGAAAAATATTGAACAAAATTTTAATTATACGGAAAATTCAATCTCGAAAATGAATATAATCATTATTTTTAAAATGTTGTATTTTGTCGTGATATCTAAAAGCACAGTTTTTTTTATTTATTGCAGTGTAGGTAGACGAGCTAACTGAACTAGCCACCTGATTGTTAGTGGTTACGGAACACAGGTAGGACACAGACCTAGATCTGTGCTGTGAACAGCATAGCTGAAGCATAGAACTTCGAAAAAAACGGGTTCAAATCCAGCTCACAGCACCTCTACGGATTAGTGATTTGACAGTAAAGGAAAACATTGTGAGAAATATCGTTTATTGGAGAACGCTCAAATTTCTACGAAGATACATAAATTATACGAAGGCCCATCTGATAAGAAGCGTTTACTGTTCCTTTTGTATTACCTATGACTTTCGTCATACCAGAACCACCCCGTTATCTACCCCCTACTACCTAGGAATTAAGAATCTGTTGAAGAATTCGACTTCAGAAATTGAACATTAATAAATAATAAGTTTTGTTAAGCACAAACCCAAACTAGTTAGTAAATAAAAAGTAATCACCATAACTATGATTGGACGCTGGAATCAATTTTTTTTGCAAACAAACCCGAATGAAACGCTTCCATAGATCGTTGAACTGAGTAATTGATGTCTTTGTTACCGAAATCGTTTTTCGGTTTCAATTCGTTCCAATCACTAGCCTGTGTGGTGCTCTCACTAGTCTCACTTTATATGCAATGAACTGTATATGTCGCACTAAGCTTGTCATACTACCTATAGGGTCAATATCTAGAGAAGTTTAGTATATAAAGTATAAACCCATTGTGTTTCATACATAAGTAATCAAATATTTTGTGTCTGTACATGTACATAAATTATTTACTCAAGTCTCTAGTGATCACATATTTGACATGAACAATTTTTTTCAATTTAATTTGTTGTTAGAAGTAAATGTGATGGTCCGTTGACTCCTCTGCCTGTAATGGGAATTCATATAAAAATCATTTTTAGAAACTTAACATTTGAAACCGTATATCACAAAGGTCCACTTCATTCTTCCAAATCCAATCCATCTGCTTCACAAAAATAATTTAACTTAATCCAACTGTATAAAGGAAAGTGTAAGACGAACACGCTTCAATGATCAAGATCAGACGGCCTTGAACGAGCACAAAACCTTAAAGAAATAAGTAGGCGTTATACGAGAGGAAAGGGCTTAATCTGGAACGAATCATTGTAATCCCTCCGAGGGTAAATCACGGAATTGTCCATCAAAGAGATCTATGGGACGACAAAGTGTGAAAGGCGAAATAAGGACGGTGGATTTTTTTTTCTTTTAGTGGTCTCGTAGCCGGAAAATTAAGGCGTTTTCTGGCTTTGTGCGATATCGGACAACGTTACGACTCTATTTATTATTTCTTTTCGTAACTGATAAATAACTTGGACGAGGGTGAGGACGGGCTGCAAGTTTAAGCTTGAAAGTGATTTGGTACTGATCGGTTTTGTGGATTAAGTGTCGTTAAATTCTATTGAGGAGTTTTTGTCTGGAATTAGGTAAGTAGGAGATACGTCTGTTTTCCAGTGAAATGAAGTTCTAAATAGCCTTCTTAAAACGTCCCTAACAGGATAAGAATTCAAAAGCGACTTTATAATAATAATATAATGCATCAATTAGCGATAAAGGGCACACATGAAACGAAAACGTGAGACAAAAGTCACGCGCCCCCAAAAGCTGTTCCACAATATTTGTATAGAAGAGTTGGATGACTTTCTTGGTATCTTTTTCTCAACAAAAGTCGTTTAACACACACGACACAGAGTTTTACTTAACAATCCTCTTTTCGACCTTCAACACTTCACCTTGATACTTTACTCAAATATCAAAGTCAATATCCAAATTTTCCCCCGAATCATGTAACTGTAGGTCTTAATACAAAGAAAATCTTTATTGGTATTCAACCAGCGAAGTGTAAGGGCACAGACTTAAATCGGAAGGTGTACCGATTAGCATTCAGTTGAATTAATTCACTTCGCGCTCGGATCGGTATTTTACTGGGGAAATTTAAATTTGCCAAATCTAACGGACTTATACTGGGTTGCTGTATACAAAATATTCTAGAGTTTTAGGGATTTTTTTGTGAATTAATTGTCATTTTCAGTAACAATATGTTTTGTGATTTTCAGAGTGATATAGGTTTACTATAAAAAGCAAAATAGATAGTTTAATATCTCTTCAACGAATATAACAATAACGGTTTGAAAAGCAAAAATTAGGTATGCTAAAAATGTTCCAAGACTTATATTACCAACACCAAAGTATAAATCTATTTTCAGTTTGACACGTTATACATTTTGTAAAATAATTCATAGATACAAAATTAACAAGCAATCATTTCACTCTCAATCATCTTTTAAAATACGTCATAATACAAACATTATGTTCTACAGTCTAGATTATTTCTGTCTCGAGGCAGGCAGCCAATCCTTGCCAGAGCGTGGCTCGCATTCGATTGTCAAAGACTTGCCCGTAAGCTGTAAGCTCCTTACGCGAATAAGAAGATTTCGAACAGCATCCCCTTTGCGGGATCTCTACAACTTTCTACTCTTCGAAAATTAAATCAAGCCGTTTTTTGTTTGTTGTATCGGAGAGATGTGTAATCTCTTTTCCGATGTCAATCCGCATTATTGGTAATGTATTCTTTGTTACAATTCCGAGAATTTTTAGGTTATTTTTGGCAGGTAAGTGATAGCAGTCAAATTTTGATATTATACTCTCTGATTTTGTTCTGAAACTTGATGGGTTATTGCTTAAAACATCTTCCATTTTCAATTATACCTATTCATAGGATTATCACACAGACGGGATACAAAATATTAATTTCAGCAGTATAAAAACTACTGTAAAAATAAAATTTTCATGCATTTTCAACGGGTTCTTACCACGATATTTAATTACTTGAGTTGTCTCGGTATTTAGAAGATATTTGCACGAAAGTATTATAGAAAACCGCGAGTGTCTGAATAAGTTTAAAAATAAAATTGTTTAAATTTTTCCTACGTCTAATACAAAACAAAATATCTTGTGTAATACAGTACGAGTAGATGATAGAATCGTCTAGAACAATTTCCGAGAGCACTCCCCGCGGATAGTACCGAATACAGTACTAGTAGTCATATTACTAGTCCTACTACAAAATGTATAAAACTGAAGGAATGTATAAGACGATCATCGTTCTGTGGAAGCTGCGGCCCCGCGCTAATCTCCTCTCGCTGTATTCTCACAACGAATTATATTTACTGGAAGCGATTAATGAAAGAGGAAATAAGTCGAAATTATTCATGAAAGAGAAAATAAGTAATTAGGCTACATTTTCTGCTAGAATAAAACATTTCAAAAGACCTAAGGGTACCTAATTAAATAGGGGGAAACGTCGAATCTTTACTATTTACACACAAGAGTATAATAATATGCCACTGTGCAATAACAGTGATAAAGTGAACTTTTTTTGGACAGAACATGATATTATTCCGAAGATCTTAGAAATCTTTATTAGTATCTTAGAAATGTTTAGTAGATATTCCTTAGTTAATAATATTCCACTTTCGGCAGCCCCGTGTTAACACGAGGGAAAGTTTGGGGTTGAACATAACAGAAATCATGGTACGGGTACCTACCCGAATCATACAGTAATAAAAAGATACAGAAACAAAAACTTTGTCGGTACCTAGTATGATGAGGAGGAAATGCTGAACTTTCACCTGCCTCCCAGATAGGATATATGGAAGTTGACCCGTACTAAAACCTCCTGAAAACTGCTAATAATTGTAACTGCCAACCATATTCTGGTAAGAACAAATTCTTAATAAGGTGCATTGCTGCAAAACGGTATACATTACATCCAACACTACTCACAACAAATTACATTGCACTTGAAAAACCAGCAAGCGACAACTTCGATAACATCTGAGATTCTAGTAATACTCGTAGACTTTAGTATCATCATCAGCCTATAGACGTCCACTGTTGGACATAGGCCTCCCACACCCCGCCACAACACAACGTCCAGCGCTATCTGCATCCAGTGACTTCCCGCGATCTTGATCAGGTCATGGATCCATCTTGTGGGAGGTCTGTCCACGCTGCGCTGACCGGTTCGTGGCCGCCATTTTAGAATTTTTCGACGCCATCGGATAATAGACCTTAGCAATGCCAACCAACAAAAAGCTTTATTATTGTGGTCACATCTAGTGATCACTACATCAGTGTAGATATTCCATACGGCAAAGATTTCAATAACCGACGGATATCGTTGCACTCCGGCTTCTACGAATATTTTATGGAATCTCTTGAATCGTGTGAGCTGCAATTTGTACGGAATTCTCTAACTTTGTGCTTTTAAACTTTGTATTTATTTGGTAAGTCTAGTATGTTAGACGTTTTAATAGATTTTATGGAGTTTGAAATAAGAACTAGTGTTTATTTAGCGATATGAATTGTATATTCAAACGAGGCATAAAGAAAGTACTTTTAACGTCGGTCGTAAATAGCCAGATAGTGTCTCCTGACATAGCAAAGGTGATTAGATTGTATGGCAATTAAAAATAGTATTTATATACTGTAATTAGTGAATTGTTTTAAAGAAAACTGAATATTTGAAGCTATGAAACAATACTACATTTCGTTTAAAGAAGTTTACCCGCCCATAGAGATAGTTCCCATCATCGGTGTTTCTCTTTCCCGCTATGACTGTCTTACTTTGAAGGACTGGTTTTCTAGGACTTCTTCTAGAAGAGAGACGCAGTCTATATTCTCTGATATTGCAGAGTTCATCAACCAGGGCAACTACTTACGATCAAGTGTTCCATTGGTTCATCTTTTGCAGTTAAAAATTAGTGTTTAATTTAAAGCAGTATGTCCCCAATGACCGTATTAAAAGTGTTTCGGTGACAATGAAAAATTAATATGTAAAAATGGTTAATGTTTTCATTAAATATAATATAGTTAAATAATGAAGCACTATCAATGCACTAGGGATTGTACTATTAATAAAGCGAAGCCATTAAACTTATCAGTTAACATTAAAGTTATAAATCGTCGTCAACCATGAACAAGACATATTAATTTAACAAATGAATTGATTATAATTGAGATTTAGACATAAATATGAATTGAGAATCAGATTGCCCTTTTAATAATTCACAAAGATGGCGGCGATGGGACTAAGTGTACCAAATTAAAAGGGTCCCAATTAAATGTATTTTGAGCTGTTGTTATTAAATACAGACAGGGACAGACATTTTGGTCGACCGTTGTGGCCAGTCAGCCATGGGGGTCGTCGTGTCTTGGGGAAACCCCGCTGCCCGGGCTTGATCTCCCCGCCCTTTCTGAGCGGGGATGATAGTGTGATGTGGCGTTGTCATTGTTTCCCTTCATGGGGTTAGCCATGGTCTGGCGTATGCGCTTCAGCGCGTCTGTTGGTTCGAGTGCTCAAGTTCTCAGCTGCCACCAGCTCCGGCCGAATTCCTACCCATTCTGGGCGATCTTCCAGTCGAAAAGTCACTGCAACTCAGAAACCGTTGTGGCATGTCCCTCTTTAAACGACGGTTAAGGAAAGTTAGTTGATTGATAGCAGGTCTTAATATCTTTTTTTTTGTGACGAGAGGACATCGCCGTACTTCCTCTCGCCCCACTGCAGAGATTCATGAGCGATAGTAACCGCTAACCGTCGGGTGGGCAGAAAGCTTGGTATTTGTCTTGCAATAAAAGTCATTAGACCTATCAATGGGACTGTTCACAATTGCGGAATTGACAGGAATGCAAAAAAATCTAAAAAATCCACCAAAGATGCTATTCACATTCTGTGCGTTTTGACAGTTTTCATCTCATTCCGAATCTAAACGAATCATTAAGTATTAAATCATCTTGCATCAAAAACTAACCAAGAGATAATCAAAAATTATACTAACCCTTGATATTATCTGAATCCGCTTGAATAAAAACCATTTAAATTCTTTTAATACTGTTATGAAAAACGCGGCTTAACTCAGGTACATCGAGCGGAGAGATTTAAATGAAATCTGGCTCCATTAAGCCCTAACAAGCGTCCTGGTTCAGTGAGGATTACAGCTGGTTACTCATTCTATCCTCTTACCAATCATTTTTCCGTTTCGACCGGATTCAATTTAAACTTGCATGAAAAACTTGCCTTTATAGGGATTAGTGAATGTATTTTTTATGCTGGTATGACTAACGAAGGTTATTTTTGTGTGCGTAAACTTTTAAGCACTTGATGTTTTATTTAGAGTTTTTTATATGTTATTACGTAGTTTAAATAAAAATAAAACTTATTTTATAATCCCCTATCTTTTAATTTTATGTGACGCAGAAATTGTATTACTTGAAAAATCTTACAAAACGTTAAACCTAAAAAACTTATAATTTCAAATTAAATGTTATAATAGCCCTTGGTTATTATTATAAATACATACTTAAACATAAATTTCTTTAAACACTCGTGATTATCTACATCACTTACACTATTACTAAACGGGTTCATACAACGATTATTTAAAAATTAAAAATAATAAAAGAACCCGTTTAGTAATAGTGTAATTGATACTTAAAAATAGTATCCTACTAACATATAAAAAAATACGAAATTTACATATCTAGATTTGTTTTTTTTTGTGCAAAAATTGCTGAATAAATTTTAATATAGGTTATACATCAGAATACGTAAGCTATAATATGAAGATACTGTGAAGAAAATAATTTCCAAAAACACAATACAATCTGTGATATAATTGAATATGAAAATAGCAACGAGATTGATAAATATCTGAAGATTCGTCAGACGAAACTTTTTAATTCAAAAACAAACGAACTCCGGCAAAGTTTTAATTGTAGAAATATTTCAGGATAAAGTTTTATTGTAAGTTTGTTAAATAACTGAGTATTTGTCACGGTCGAGCTTTCGCAGCTTTCAGCTCCCGGAGCTTTTACTTAACAACGATAAAGCTCGTTAAGTTTAATTTCTAATTGCGTTGCCTATTATTCATTTTAGAACCAAAAATATACTCAGGGATTTATGTGGACTATTTATGGAAGTCTGTTATGATTTTGTGATGTTGGTTTAATGATTAAAAATATATGTTATGATGTTTTGTTATCTTGTTTTTTATTTTTTCTTTTTGTTTAAGAGTGGCTGTGTTTTAAGGTTCAACTGTAGGTAATAAAAGTATAAGTGATTCTGCAATAGAAAATGATGCATAGATTAGTTCATAGGAATCAGGATACGTTGTAGACTTTGTTTTCAATATCAATTAGACATCGAGTCCTGGGAATAAGGCAGTTTAAGGCACCTCTTGAAGTTAACGCTGAGTTTGTTTCACCAGTTCTTCTGACGACAGTGGCTATGTTATGATAACTTTAAGATTTAAAAATATTTATTCAGCCAAAATTTACAGTGTAATATACAATTAACCATTAAGACTAGTTTTAGTAGTAACTACTAGTAGTGTTTTGTTTCGATTTCGGAAATAAAGGCAGATATTTTAATATGTGTTCCCACATGTAGGTTATTTTTAAACAAATGATTTAACTTTGTCTTTTTTTTTGGACGGGAGGAAATCGCCGGGCTTCCACTCGCCCCGCGAGTGGGGTATGTGGGAGTTGAACCGCACCAAAACCTCCCGCCGCTCACGCTCGACGTCCGATTCCCGGCCGAGACAGAACTCGGCACGAGGCTGGTAGGGGTGACAGGACGCGTTCGCGCTTGTCGCTCACGTATCGCCCCCGTCACCCCGTTAACTTTGTCTTTGCACTTTTGAATTATTTCCCCACCCAGTTTATTTCTAGTACCTATTTCTCTAGCGAACACGCAGAGACTTATAGATTAAAATGTTAGTTTTTTGTTTGATATGTAACTTGTGTATGTACATTAAAGTATATTCTTTCTTCTAAGCATAAGCTGTGAGCCAGTTGTTAAATTTTGAAGACATCCAAATTGTTTTATACAACAATTCAGTACCTCAAAAAATAATACATTTAGTAACAAGTAAATCCTGTTCATCCAGCCGTGAGTTCCGTGTACGCCGGCACACAGCCCGGTATCCGGCCCGGGTCAAACGTTAAACATTATGAATGCGATTAAAATATCCGGGCTGTATAATGGAGATTATCTTTACAATATAAACCGTTTGTGTTGTATGGAAGACTTAATTAAATACATCCTTATGTTTGTATTTTATTGGCGTTCGAGTAAACTGTACACTTAGCCTGATTCGTGCATAATATCCAACATAAAGTGAAATTCGCTTGCACAGTGCAGTGAAGCAGGTGATATGTAAATGTTTTCATGCATTTTCAACGGGTTCTTTTAATTAATTGAGTTGTCTCGATATTTTAACGTTGTTGCAAACGTCATGATCACGAGAAGACTGGATACTGTGGGTCGATTTAAGAGCAAACAAATCTGTCTACCCTCTTTCTCGTTCGCTTTTGGGTGGTACCACTGGAACTCGAACTTACATCACGACACACCACACTCACTGTATCTACAATTAAATATCGTGGTAAGAACCCGTTGAAAATGCCTCAAAGTATTATAGAAAACCGCGAGTGTCTGAATAAGTTTATGTAAATGTTTGTTATTGAAACAGTCGATTTTAAATAAATCTTCAACTAGATGTTATTTAAGGAAATTACTTATAAAAATTGGGACCTACTTACTTTTTCATGAGAACCAAATATAGTAACAATTTATTTTTGCCCACCGTTGGGCTCAGGTCTCCTCATTAAATGGATAAGGCGTAGGCTACCAAGCTTACCTAGTAAGACTTGAGGACTGAGCATTTTTATTTTCCTAGGGGTTTTAAGGGAACCTTCTCGATATTTTATTTCCATGTCTTTAAAGAGTAGTGTTGCAGTGAAATCTTTTATAACGGTCCAACTAGTAACGAATTCAAATCAATAACTGCATCGGTGGACTCAACACATTTCATTACTCAAACACATGAGTGAAATTATTACAGACCCAACACACAATTAGTGTGACTCGTTTTATTACTATAATATAAATTAATAAATGGACTCACATGTATAAGTACTGAGCACAAAGCAATTAGCTAGTCTAGACAGGTTTGTGGTGAAAACTATATAAATGTAATTGGTGTTAAATGATGTATTGTATTGTAGTGTTTTTTCAATTATTTATTGTTGGAACGAAGTTCCTTATCGCGCTATATCGAAAGGGGGCTAGACGGAAATTCTTATGAAAAAGTTGTCACGACATTTTTTTTGTATTAGATGATTATCGCTAGATGGCGCTGTGATTAAAATCTTTTAAAACAATTCCTTATTTTGTTTTATATGATTAATGATAGATGGCGCTGTGAAAAAATATTTTATTTAATTATTATAACTTTAAAAAAAAAATCATTACAATTCCCTCACTAATAAATCGAAAGGAACTTCCATCCGGGTATCCCTTGACACCTCTCAAGTTTTTTATTGTTCTGTATGTCATCTTATCCACTACTTGACCCGCGGAACTTCACCTGAGCCACAAAGCGAGAACGGGTTTACCTAATTTTTAAAGTACAGTACCTATTGCCTTCCTAGAATAATGGACTGATAGAATTTCTCAAATGGAACCAACGGTTTCTGAGATTGGGTAATACTTTGTAATAAAGAAACTTTTCAGCTCTATATCTGCATTAGTATTGCAATGCTTTTTAACAAGTTTTATGTTATTTAATTGTGGTATTTATGGTATTTCATTGTAATTAAATATAACAGTGTAATTTATTAATTCAACTATTAGAGAAAATATAAAAGACTAGCTGCTGCCCGCGACGTCGTCTGCGTGAACCCTATGACCCGTTTTTTTTTCATTTTTCCCGGCAACTATTCGATTTTTTCTCGCTGTAAAAACCATCCTTGAACTTCAACGAACATTTAAAAAAAAAATTGTCCAAATTGGTCCAGGCGTTGTTGACTTATGCGCTTACCAACACATTTTGCGATTCATTTTTATATTATAGATAATGTTTCACTTTCATAAACAGATTAACAGAGTTTTTGTCTTCATCAAACGTAGCATCAAAACAATCTAAAGTCGCAACTACATTGGTCGTATAAATTATACCAATTTAGTCGAAAAACAGATCGCGCGCGCATCTTTTGTCATAAACGATCCAGTACCGAAACTAACTACACGCGTCACAGTACATAGTAACAATAACATCCTTACTATCATTGAACGTTAACATAAAAACAATAATAAATAACAATATAATTCTCGCTAATTGCTATCAGTGCATTTTATCATAATATTATTGACCTGTAATAGCTACTTTAATGACATGAAAAAAAATTGAAATGCCGTTAATTTGAAATTAAAGTTGTGATAAAAAGGCTGCTTAGTAGTAAGCTTAGTGAAATTTTCAATGAATATCAGTGTTTGAAATGAAAATGGAGTTGCCAAAAGTTACCATCCTCTTACTATGTTACATCGGTAAGTAAAACCACTATTTTTTTAAATTTTAATGCAGCAAAAATAATTGGTCACTTGAGTATAAGTGATTACTGTCGCTCATGGACCTTTGCAATTTCAAAGGATAATACAGGCCCCCTTCATTATTTTAAGGACTTAATTTAAGACTTAAATTTCCATTCCATCATTGTAAGAACTATGCGAGTAAAATCGTAGAAATCTAGAATGCAAATTATTACTAGCAAGTTTCTTTTTAACTATCTGGATAAGATACTGTTTACGTTTTACATTGTTTATTTTACTGAAAGTTTTACGATTGCATGTTTTTTTTTATTCGCAAACTGATAGCTCATCTGATGCAGTAAAGAAATAATCTAAAACTCAATTTTGTACCTCTTTATTTTTTAGGCCAATATTTTTTTTATTAAGCAGGTCAGGTCACCTGATTGTAAATGGAACCGTCACTCATGGACCTTTGCAATGTAGGATTTAGTTTAACTAGACCAAAGCGTCTCATTCCACCAGTAGGTTTTCTTAGAGTTATCCTTTCCAATATTTACATAATAATTAAAAAAATCTTGTTTATGACTAAATCAGGAGTAAAATAAAAAGTGTATAAAATATTTATGAATGCAAACAACTCTGATCTGTTCCCATCGTCATGTTTAAGTAATGTTTAATCATCGTCAATTAAACTCAATTAGAGAATACGACCGTCGTGTTTATAGCAAGGGGAACCATTTCAAAAAACATTATATTATATCTAGTTCTCTATGTGGAACTATAATTAAAATTAGGTCATTTTATTGATAATGTAAGGAAATTTAGTAACTTTTAAAACTGTTATTTACGTGAATAAGTTTAATTTAACTTTTAGGTTCTTTCTTGACCTATTAGTGCCTACATGTAATCTCTACTTTGCTACTAAATCTAAGTTAATTGAAATGTGTTGTGAAAGAAGTCTGTACCTAATTCTCTTTTACGAGTCTAATGTCGTAAAGTGAGATTTATACATCTTGGATTTTTTTTCTATGGCTGTCTACAAACATGCCATATTATTGGCAATAGTTCATCGTATATATGGGGGCATATTTGTCAAAATCAGCAAGTATAACGGGCAAGTATTTCAATTTTTAAAAAATGTGATTACCCCTACAGCAAGACCCTCACAAAGATTTAAAATATGTCACGGCTATAAACCAATTACATATTACTATAACAACAAACATTATTTCTCATCAACTTTCTATTCACATGATAATTTACTTCATCTACATCCACGTGTAAAGCGGCTTACTCTCAAAGATCGGATATAATCTTCCCGTTGATGTCCTAAATACTAGCATTAGGAACATTACGGAGCGACGTCCTTCAATTGAGCGAATTAAGTTCACAAGACAAACGACACTTGGAACTTTATGGGTTTTTAAATATGATTCATTTTTTATCAGCAACGACATAGACTGGTTTATAAGGGTTCATAATGCATTGTATTTTCAAACTTAGTGTTAAGATTATAAGATGAAAGATAGGAAGATCTGAATCGATCGATCTATGCTGTATTTCTGTAGATGCTCAAGAATGTAAATTACAATGACCCTACTTCGTTTAGACTCTAGAAAGATGAATCACAGAGTCGACTTGAAGATGGACCAACGACCTGGTCAGAATCACGGGAAATCACTGGATGCAGACAGCGCAGGACCGGTCTTTGTTGGAGGAGGCCTGTAAACGACGCGCCAATTAAATATTGTATTATTTTTTAAGTTAGCTGTAGTATAAGGGTAAATTTTATTTTGATTTTGTTCTGTATTGTTTTTTATTAATAAACTACTTACGCTCGCGTGAGCGTGCGCTTGCTTGACTTTGCATAGACGCTTGGCTCCGCGATGTGACGTCATCGCGTAGCCGGGCCCCGCTAGCGGCGCGGCGCGAGAGTCCTCTCCCGCACCGCGCTGCCCGACCCCGCGACCCGCAGTCGCCCGCTATCATCTAAACGATTCGCACGTATTGCCACGCTTGCCACGCTCACGCACCGCTTTGTGTTCAAAACTGTGTTTTTTATTTAACAACCACGTCCTCTGCACGCATCCTTAACAAGTTGGTCAACTTCGAGCCGAATAACATCATCCCACGCATTGTGTCACGCTTATTAAAGCATGTTCAAGACGCCGCCTTCACCAAGCACGCGTCGCCATTTTGATCACAAGATGGTACAAACGCGTAGCGCTGTGAAGCAAGAATTACTTCGCAAGAATGTGGCCGCATCAGACAAAATGCACATGGATCAACCAACACGAGAATTCCAATCTGAAATTCTTGGCACAGAAAAACCCGCTCTCACGAAGAAACCCCATACCGACTTCGGCCTGGAACGAAAAAGTGGAAAATCTGCTGCTAGGAGTTCAAGATCACTCGAGGCACGCAAAAAACAGCTCGAATACGAAGCAGCCAAGGCGAACGCTGAAATACAGAAAAATTTAATTGAACAAAAATTGGCGGCAGATTTAGCCGCGCTTGACGCGAACTCGGAAATACAAGATGGCGCGACTCGTGAAAGTTTTTCGTGTTCCGAAAACAAAGTTGAACAATGGCTACAAGAATCTCACATGGCAGGTACCTGCGCTGACGCCGGCTTCCGTGAATTGGTTAGCGCTATCCACCACTCTAACGCACAGTGCCAACACTTGATGGCCCGATGCTCGTCATCCAGAGATCTACCACAATTTTACGGAGATCCTCTGGAATGGCTCAGCTTCAAACAAGCATACATCGAGTCATCGAACATATGTCAATACACTGCAGCAGAGAGCATGTGGAGGCTACGCAGGGCCCTTCGTGGAGAAGCAAAAGAAACCGTCGCTTCACTTCTCATCGGGAACACGCCACCAGACACAGTGATGGAAGCATTAGAAATGCGCTACGGCAGACCAGAGGTTATCATACATAAAATAACACACAATTTGAAGAAAATTAATCCTCTGCCACAAAATTACCATCAAGAAATAGTGTCTTTCTCTATAAAAATCAAAAACTACGTAGCAGCTGCTCAAGCCATTGGAGAAGCAGATTATCTTCGAAGCCCTGAAATGCTGACATCAGTGCTGTCAAAGTGTCCGTCCACACTCATCAACAAGTGGGCGGAGTACTTTAGTGTAAAAGTTAATAACAGTGTAAAGTCAAAATTAGAACATTTCTCTGAATTTTTATACAACGAAGCAAACATTGTGTCAATGGCAGGATTGACAAACATACATAGTCAAACTGATCACAAAAGAGTTTACGGAGACCGTAAGCCACAACTTCTTCTAGTGGGACAGCAAAGTGACTCATCTAACTCTAAAGGATGTGGCTTTTGTCACGGCAGCCATCATCCAATCACAGAGTGTGCTCGTTTTAAGAGAGCTTTGACCAAGGATCGCTGGCGCTACGTGAAGACTAACAGATTGTGTCACAAGTGTCTGCTAGAACGGCACAACCGAGACACATGTTCCTCAGCAGCCTGTGGGATCGACAACTGCGACCTTCCTCATCACCGTTTGCTGCATTGGAAGAATAAAAACAAAACCTGTGACAGTGTATCGGACAAAGTGAACAGTGAAAACAATATTTTAGAGACTGTAGCTTATACTAATAACTATAACAGTATGTCTGTGTTTTTAAAAGTTGTTCCAGTTAAAATACATGGACCTAATGGTGTGTTTAGTACATACGCACTTCTTGATGATGGTGCAACTGTGTCTCTCATATCAGCATCCTTTGCTGATCGTGTCTGCTTAAATGGACATAAACAAAACTTATTAGTGCGGGGTGCATGGGACACAGAACTATCATGTGAAAGTGAAATTATTAACTGTAACATTAGTGATAATAATAATAAACTAGTTGATGTTACTTTGCGCAAGGTTCAGGAACTGAATTTACCAATTCAAAAAACATCTAAAATAGTTCTTGAAAAATACAATCATTTAAAACATATTAAAAATAAAATACAATTAAATTCTGAAAAACCGACAATATTGTTAGGACAAGACAACTATAATTTAATTATGCCACTTAAAATATTAACTGGAAAGAAAAATGAACCTTGTGCAACATTGACACCACTAGGATGGTGTATTCATGGTATGTGTTCTGGATTGGCGAGGGCATTGACCTGCAATGTAACTGCCCACCTACAACTACTCACCAGCTGCAACATCTCAGACATTCCTGCACATAATACCATTGTCAACTCATCAGTACTGCAGACAGAAGACAATAACATCTGCCACCATGCCGACGCTCCACTTCATGAACTGGTTAAGAAGAATTTTATGTTCGAGAGTATCGGTGTGAGTACTCAACCACATCAGAGCAAGGACGAGCTGAAAGCTATAGCTGCACTCAATGGATCTCCTTCATTGAACAATGGAGTCTGGGAAGTTACACTACCATGGAAGGACCGGAACTCAAAAATGGTGAAGTCATACTGCAATATTTTTAAGCATTACAAATCTGTTAAAAATGAAATGAAAAAAGATGAAGAATATGCATTAAGATATAAAGAAAAAATTTAACAACAATTATTTCATAATAATTTATTTATTACTCATAATAAATATGCTGGAAAATTACAACTTATGAGAAGACATTTTTGGATTGATTCAATGACAGCACTACACAGGATTAAAAATGAAAATATAAATTATTCACCACTTATGCCAAACCATCTTGGTGAAATGGATAAGTTTTGTAGCGCTGTAGAATGGCACTATGTGCCTACAGAAAGAAATATTTCAGACTTAGCTAAAAAGAATAGCAAGTACAAACTACAAAACTACTGTGAATGGTTCCAGGATCCCAGATTTCTTTGTGGTGTGAAAGATAGTTGGTTCCTGAAAATTCCTGAACCAGAAAATAAAATAAATAATGAAAATTTTGAATTAATAATAAATAGTATGTATGAGCAGAATCAATGTAATTTACCTACATTAGAAGAACAGAGGTCTTCTTGGCTGAAAGGAATTTTAGAAAAGGTATATCCGGGTAAAAACGGGCGCTTTCGCACTATGGATGTCAAGACTGCAACGAGAGTGTTCACCAGACCAGTTACCTGCTTGGCGCTACCGATGGACAGTGGTGTCACTAAGCGACACTGGGCGGAGATTGTAAACGACGCGCCAATTAAATATTGTATTATTTTTTAAGTTAGCTGTAGTATAAGGGTAAATTTTATTTTGATTTTGTTCTGTATTGTTTTTTATTAATAAACTACTTACGCTCGCGTGAGCGTGCGCTTGCTTGACTTTGCATAGACGCTTGGCTCCGCGATGTGACGTCATCGCGTAGCCGGGCCCCGCTAGCGGCGCGGCGCGAGAGTCCTCTCCCGCACCGCGCTGCCCGACCCCGCGACCCGCAGTCGCCCGCTATCATCTAAACGATTCGCACGTATTGCCACGCTTGCCACGCTCACGCACCGCTTTGTGTTCAAAACTGTGTTTTTTATTTAACAACCACGCCTATGTCCAGTAATGGCAGCGATTTAAAACAGCCCTTCTTATCTACCAAAATCATTTTCTTACAGGTTTATCAAACAGTTCCATGGTGACCATAACTCAAGAATGGGTACAGAACTCTGGATGGAAGGTGCGGTGCTTATGGAATCTTCCAGAGAGTGACTCGCTCCAGTCAACCAGACTTTACAAAAACGGAGAACAGTTCTGTATATACAGACCTGAGGTAAATCATAAGTATAATAATATGGTTGTATAGCTTTTAGAAATAGAAAAAGTGTTGAGATAATGTTGACAAAAACAAATGGTTGTGCAATCATCACTAGCAAGAATAATGATGAAAAATATCGAGAGGAAATATCGTTCGAGTATACGCTTAACTTGCATAAAACATTATAATAGTTTGTTATGTAATGATTTAAATAACGGAACTTTTTATAAATTTCCAGTGCTGTTAATCTGGTAAAAAGGAACGAGTTAGCAAGCTTGCGAATTGACTACACTGATTATAGTTCGGGGCAAGAATAAATGCACTTCGACTTTCAGCCAGCCAGCCATGGCTGGCTGAAAGTCGACTTTCAGAAAGAGAGCAGTTCATAGCTTCGGATTTATAGAGCGCTTTCTCTATCGCAGACAGCATTTTGGCATTCATTGTCATTTATCATTGTAATTCAATTTAATTTATAATATAGAGTTGTTAAAACTAAATGTTTTTGCATAATTTCCTAAAAGTCGATGTGCATATAGTCTTGCCCCAAACTATATTATATTCGATTATTAAGTCATGTCGTGTTAACCAAAAAAAGGTGTTTGTTATATCGGAACTGGTACCTTTGTAAACACAGTTTTAATTGCATCGTCCCATAGGGCCGGAAGGGCCAACCTTCGTGACGTCATTTAACCCACAATACAGACACAAACATCCGATATTGTATTGTACTATTTGATTAATTAATTTCTACATTTGTTACTGTGGAGCTAATATGGCTTAATGGAAGGTCATTCTGCTGTGCAATTGTTTACCGGTGCACAATAATTGTGTATATAAGCTTTAAGTACCTAATTTAAATGTATGATGATTTATATAGGTTAAAAGTGGACAATTATGTTATGTTCTTTCTTTGAGGTTGGCAATCATCAGTAACACTTATTATTATTGTGATACTGTTGTTTCTGAGCGGATCCGCTGTAATCCCGCGATACAGGTCCGCCTAGTGCGGGGGACAGAGTTCTGTTTGTTAGATTTCTAAGCTTAATTACATAATAGTATATTGTAAAATTAAACATCTGTAACCTACTTTTTGAACAATAAATTTTATTTTATTTTTATGTCTATTTTTGTACACTCTTTTATTAATAGGTAAGTATGTGCACAGCGAACTTAATATCTTTTGAACGGTAAATCATTAAACATATCCCTCATTGCTGAAAAGAAGTTTTATTAAAAAGCTACAAGGATCCAAAAATGGATTTTAAAATTAGTAAATGTAATTTGTTAGGTAGTAAGGCGAGTCATTGACAAAGTAGATACTTACATAAAGAAGATTCTCTACACGATATAAATTGTTCACGAACAACTAAAATTATGCCTCTTAATAGAGTATACCTACTGGTCTACTATAACTATGATATTTAAATTAAAAAAACAATATTTCCTTTCCAGGTATTCGGTCCATCAAAACACGAATATGTTAGGGCAGTAGGATGGCAGATCGACTGTCGTGAGACATCATCCAGGGGAGTGACAGGCGAATGCGTGGTCGCTACCGACCTCTACGATCCTCCTCATAAACTCAACTTCACCTGCGAAGTTTCGGGGGAAAGACCGACGTTTAGAATGGAATCCCAGTACATCACTGTCTCGCCTTTTGGTTAGTTGAAACTATTTTTGCTTTTTAGGCAGATGAGCTACGGATCAGTTATTCGGACGTGATTGGTGTCGCTCATGGACTCTACAATGTCAGGGGACATTGATTTGTATTGTTACCTACGACTTACCTTTAAGGAATTTCTTCAAGCTTCGTCATCTTAAGCTAGGCATACGTCAGAGTATAGGTATCTGACAGGTTTGCCTGTGCTGTCACCCCTAAATCATACTTGCTTAATCCAATTGAATTTCGGATTTATTGAGTATCATTGCATTTTGAGCCCTATCAGAATGGTTTTGGGTATTAATCCTCTTGGTTTCTTTCAGTACCGCCTACAGACGCAGTGATTGCAGTAGCCAATCTGGATTCCGAGTCAAACCGAGTCACTCTCAACTGTTCAGCCAGCGGTCTGCCTCAACCATCTCTTATCTGGACTATTGGAGGACAAAAGGTAAGAAGACTCACACCCACGTTTAATCACTCAATTGGGAATCATACCAAAATTTGTTTAGGTGGCAACAGTCAAAAATGACCACTACGTGACGTTACTATTTAAAGTTGGTATGTTACATTTTACGGAGATTATATAGGTATTTTTGTCCAAACAACTTCTTGTACAAAATGTATTTTTAAGGAGATAATGATTCCTCACAGACAGTGACAGACAGACAGTCACTACTATACATTCTGATCTATGGTAGTAGACATTTTACACAGATCATTGTTTAATCTACTACGCATCTGCTTTCAGGTCCCATCAGAGTTCTTACGCAGCACCTGGAACTACTCTACCAAGATCTACGACACGTGGTCTACCGTCTCCTACTCCTGGGTCCAGACGGGACTCTCGGCCACCTGCTCTCCTCAAGTGCACCATGAAGGCAGGACGGTGGAGGGAGCAACAGCACAGTATAATAGGACGAGTGGAATACAAAGTGAGAATACTACTATATACTACTTTAATTAGTGGTTGTCGTTCATGTTTTGTGGGTTTGTAGAGTGCTATAGATTTTAAGATAATTGGTCAATTTTTAAAGTGGAAAACAAAATAGTGTCACCAAACAACATAACCTACAACAAACATGAACTTGTGGGTACAGTGGACTTATGGCCAAAGGGAGATCTCCTTGCGGGCGAGGTAGTGTATGGTGGTCAGACCGAAGCCCACTGTAGTAGATTTCCGCGATTCAGGATCTCGCGCGCTATTATTGGTCGCCACAAACTCTTTCACAAAACGTCTTAGTATGTAGTTTAAAATAATTAAAATGTAAAGCGAAATAGTATCCATGTAGATGTATAATTTCGAAAATATTCAAAGCATACATTCAACGACACGGTCATTAAGACAATGGACATCAACAGACTGCCAATTTTTGATTTTGGTATTATTACTGAATTTGGTATAGGTACGTATTTGATCGAAGGTATGTCTGTACCAACCCATTACTGCCCACTGTTGGGCTCAGGCCTCCTCGGAAGAGGGATTAGGCATAGTCAACCACGCTTGCCCAGTGCGGATTGGGGACTTCACATATCTTCAAAGGATTTTTAGAACCCTTCTCCGACATGCAGGTTTCCTCACGATGTTTTCCTTCACCGTTTTTAGCCAGTGGTGTTGTAAAAAATGCACATAAATCTTTTTCACATTTAGATTTAGAGGTACAAGCCAGCCGGATTTGAACCCGCGACCTCCCGTTTGGAAGGAAGCGCTTCAACCACTCGGCCACCACGAAGACGATCGAAGGTGTTTATCATTAATTGTTTGTTTGTCCACAGGTATGCACAGTTTAATATTTGTTATAGTTTTATATTTGTTGTTATCTTGACGAAGGGAAGGCTGTACTTAGTAAAACTACATGATGTTCAATTAGTGTTTTATTTTCATTTCGTTTAACGAATAAATGTTTTAAGCTGGAGTTATTTTGTTGTTTTATTTCTGAGCTATTATGTTAAAGATTTCATTGAAGGTAGGAAGAAAGGGAAGGTAGGTAGAAAGTGGGTTGGCTAGGTAGGATAGGTATGGGCAGGTACTTAATTCCATCTTTTTCGAACTTCAAGATATCAGATGTCTTTAAGAATTAGCAACTAAGAATTTTAATGAGCGATTTACTGAAAATTGACATTTTACTATTGCAGGAAATAGAATTAACATTTTTATAATGTTTTACAATTATTTGGTATTATTTTTTATAATATACCTTTAAAATGCTACATAATACAATAACCCAGCTTAAAACTTTTACAATATACAGAAGATAATGATGAGTTCTATAGTTACTTTAATAATTAGTTAATTACAATTTAGGCAAGTATTTTCATGTATTTTATATAATTTTGACACACTTGTGAAGAAAACAACAAGATTTGATAAATCGTTTAGAATATTTTTTTTTATGTTTTCGTTCGCAAGTGTGTCCACAATTAGATAATAAAATTTGAAACAATAATTATATGTGCCTTATGTAATATTAAATTAAGTGAGCGTTACTAAATTGGACGAAATTTCATATATTACAAGAGATAATATACAATTTGAAACAGTACGTATTTTTTTCTAATAATTATATAATTGATCAAAGTATATATAAAGTTTTATATATTTAACGAGAATGTAAGATTCACTATAGATAAAGATATAAGACTAGGTCCACTTGAAACAGAAATAAAAATTTATATAATATTTATTATTTTGATTAAATATTAATTCATTTAAATAGGCACACATGACTAGTTCAAGAAAAAAAATTATACACCACTTATTAAGAAGAATAATAAAAAAGGAATACCATAATAATAATTATTATTCCAAATAAGAATAATAAAATAAATAATCAATTTTATTACTCAAATTTTCTGTAAATTTATTGTCTCAATACATTACATTTATATCAGTTAATTAAGTGGTGTTCACTTTTATTACTTAAAAAACTTAATTAATAAGATTAAATCTCGAAATATTAACTAAATAATATAATATTTCTACTGACAGCCCTATTCATGTAGGGTATTGCTTTTACATATAACTATAATATATTACAATGTAAATAAAATGACTACATAAGATATAGTATAATATAAGGATGGGACCTAAATAAATATAGTTTTAGGTATGAATAGAAATATATAACTAACATAATATCACAGTGCCAACCCTCAGGGCTGTAGGAAAGTCATTTTAATGTAAACAAAATAATAATTATGATTTCTTCAAACTCAACTATTATTAAAAGTTGTATGTAAAAAAGCATTTGGCTAGTTTGGACATCTCGTTATATTTCTTTGGCACGACATATTATTAAAGAAATTATACATACAAATCAAAAAAATAATTATTTGTAATGATATTGTTATTTAGAAATATCAAGCAATTAATACTTTAATTTTAATTTAATTTAAGAAAACTAATTAACATTTATTTGAGAAAGATAATAAAATGATTATTCGAATAATTATCGATAAACAAATGACTTTGCTACAACACTAACAAACACGTCAGTCGAACGCCGCCAAAACTCGCGACGCTAGAAATCCCTAGCAGGAGGAAAATATAACACACTAATCAAAGAATCGATATGAGTCTAATTGAATAATCGATATTAAATACTACGTATATCGATATTATTAGTGCTAATAATCGATTTTTTTTCAACTACCTACATTTTTTTATAAAGCTTTGAAATTTATTGATTTAAATAGCAAATTATAATATCGTTTAGCGATTTCTAGATAAAGAAAAGAACATCGAGTTTTTGACAGTTTTTTCACGAAGATTTTGAGCGTAAAGATAAATATTACTAGTAAAATTTAATAAATAGATATAATGAATTCATATATTTTATCTAATTACTTCTACTATCAACAATTAAACTAGAAAATGAAGTTCTTAACTATCACAAGGGTAAGATTTATCATTGGAATTTGCCAATTTGTGCCAATGGCCAAGTTATTTTATACCGCGTTTCCAAACACTCGTACAAAACGAATGACGGTAACGACCGATTAACCCTTAAATGCATCTTGTTGCCAAATGTATACATACCACGTTTCACGTTATTTTATTGAAGTCGTGTGGTATGTGTTTCCGAACGCACTTTGACGACCATAGATAAAAAACATATTGAGTGTCAAAAAAGAAATTATGCAAGTTTCGGCGGCAAATCTATTTTTTTTTTTTGAAATTTTTATATATTGTAATACCTAGATACGAGGAAACATTTTTTCCAGGCCGCAATAAAAAACCATGCATTTAAGGACTAATATGAAAGTTGGCGAGTTAATGTGGAAATGCACCATTAGGTCATTTTCAAATCTTGTGCGTATTTTGAGGATGGAATTATCTACAACTACTCTAAGCGTATACTTCTCACTCTAATCAAGGGAGTGTGAAAGAGATGACTATATATCTAAGGCAGTTTTATTATTGAGGTAAATTATTTTAAAGAACAAATAGATTTTTTTTTAAATACAATTAATTTTGAATCACAGTAAATATGGAATGTTTTATATATTTGATTTATTTAAAGAAAAATGAGGAATCAATAGTTTTTGAAATATCATTTAAACTTAGTAAAAAAAGTGGACTAGATATAGACTAGAAATTTATGTTTGAATATCATCATGATTTGAAATGTAAAAACTAAGAAAAATATATAATTATTTAACTTGGTTTTAACATTTTTATGAGACTTTTTTAGTACTTGTTTCTTTATTCATCTGTTTAACTGTATATGTTTTGTTTGTTTACAATGACGTGTGTGTATTCCAATCAGAATATACAGAAATGTAAATATGACTTATATTTATACAAATTATCATCCTGAAACTAGTGTTTATTAATTTGTATGGTTGTATTTTAATCCAATTTCACAAATTAGGGTATGCAATACATATTGGCGTGTATGAACTGCACGCCACTGTTTGTGTTGTGTGTGTGTGTCTATGGTTGTGTGTGTAGCCAGACTCGAAGGTGAGCGGCGCGGGAGGACACACCCTCTCCCTCAGAGGGCTGTAAAATGATATTATTATTATAAGTTAAACTGTGCAAACTTCATATACGGGGAAAAAGTTACTCATGATAAAAATAGCTGAAAATACTAGTACATATATACATATATATACATACTTAAATGGACGATTTTTGTTTCACGTTTTAAAAAATATATTTGTGTAATG
Organism: Trilocha varians; assembly: GCA_030269945.2. Lineage (NCBI taxonomy): Eukaryota > Metazoa > Arthropoda > Insecta > Lepidoptera > Bombycidae > Trilocha > Trilocha varians. The sequence continues at coordinate 11,343,193 of AP028278.1, read as the reverse complement.
GACATTTATTACTGTCTAGGAAAAATGAGTAAAAAAAACTAGACATGAATTTACTATTATGTTTTTTAAAGTACAAAATTCGTTCAGAAATAAGTTATTATCAACTATTAACTAGCGTTATTAACGTTATTAACTAGCTGTCAAAATTAACAAAAAAAAAATAAAAGAAGCTTAATTTTATCGGCGATGTTTAGTATGTTGTTTAAAAACAACGTCGTTAATGTCGTGAGATAGATAAAACGTAAAAAACAGTTAAGAGCATTTATTTGTTATCTAATTCTACTTGAAAACAAATTTTTCAATTTATATTTACGAGTTTATGTAAAGTATAAACCTTTCTATCTATTGATAACTATTTTAAATTCTTATTTGAAAATATCGTAATATTCAATGAATACTTACAGCAGAGCTAGTGTGCTTGGTTTGTGACGTCACAGCGTTGTACGAGCTCGTCTCGGGAGACGCTGGAAAGAAGGATTTTGTATACATTAGACTTATTAAAACATTCTGATCTTATTACAAGCTTTATATTAACTGGCACTGGATGTGGCTATACAATTTGTAACAAAAACTCTGTTGTTCCTTTTAGGAACGTATACGTTTGCCTACAGGCACCACAATAATGAAGTTATAATTTTAAAAAAACAAACGTTTTCTACCATATTATTTATATGGATTCTGAATCGCACCATCGTTGTGTGTTACGATCGCTTAACTTAGACAAGTGGTTTTACAGTTTGCTTACAGAGATATTATTATTTAAATCGTTAAAATTAGTCGCTCTTCGTTTTTATTCTTTATTTTAAAATAAAAAAAGTACCAATGTTTAATAAATATACAATATGTAACAAAACCCTGTTGTTCCTTTTAGGAGCGTATACACTTGACTACAGGCACCACAATAATGAAGTTACAATTAAAAAAACAATCCATGGCTAGGCTAGGGGTCAAAATCCAATAGCTATTAAAATGGACACATTAGAAATACTGTTTAGAATATCTGATATTAATATAGCCTACAAGGTCGTCGATCGCCGTACACGTGCCGTTATCCGGCCGCTTACAAGGTCAAGGTCACATTCGCACGCGCGCCTGTGCGCTGATTCGTTGGGAAGTTCTAATTATTTTAGTTCAACGTTTTTTATAAAAGACTAGCTTTATTTTATACTTGTGCCGAATCTTAATACGTGGGTAGAAGGAACAACAGGGTTTTTGTTACATATTGTATAAAACACTTACATACGTGAGGTATCCGTGTGACATCACTGGTCGCTGCTCCTCGCTCGCTCGCTGACGACGCCTCACTAGTAGTCACCTCCTATACATTATATTTATTTATTTAACACCCAATAACTACATAAAAAATCGCTACAAGCAAAAAAATATTAAGAAAGTGCTGAAAATCAACAAATTAGCTAACGTAAGGTACTAACTAGAATTAGCAAATTTACCTAAAGACAAAACTGAGTGCAGAACTATTCAACAGTCGAACCCTAAATGTGTATAAAGCCTTCAAAATAACGGCAAAAGAATTAAGAAGACAGTATCAATTAGCAAATTGAAAATATGAACAGCAAGACAGCTAGATGATCTTTTCTAAGACAAGCTCGCAGAAGAAAAACCGAAGTGATGTGCTTTGTTTTTCAAAGCGATACTTATGAATGATTATTTATGATGATTAAAGTTGTAATCAAAGCTATGAGATTAACAATGTTGATGAACTGCGATATGAAAACAACAGTGTTTTTTAGAAAAAGATAATTTCCAAAAGTAAATGGCGCTGATGTGTGATGCGAATGATCCGATTGAAGAATCTTCAGGTCCTACACCCATCCATGACTTAGTAATTTTATGGATGGATGGAAGTCTGGATGTGTGTGTTTGTGGATGTGTGTGTTTGTGGATGTGTGTATATGGTTGTGTATGTGGATATCTGTATGGCTTTGTTTATGTGAATTTGTGTATATGGTTGTATGGATGTGTATATGTGTCGGACCTGCGTCTGCGCGGCGAGTGCGGTGAGCGCGCGCTCGATGTGCCTCAAGCGGATCTCCTTCTCCCCGAGCAGAGCGCGCGCGCGGTGCAGCGACACCTCCACCTCGGTAGTGGAGGGCGAGTCCTGCCGCCCACACACAACTACACCTCAACATCTTACTTAACCACTCGTGTGGGGATGTCTAATGCTACTAGACTATGACGCGTAGCTCGATCCCAATCTCTTATTCAACTCTTTCTGTTCAAACTATCCTCTAGGTTTTGTCATCTTAATCAAATCAAATGTCAAACACGAACTTAAGTTGCTTAAACTAAATTAAATAGAATCAAATACTTCACAACGGAAGCGGAATCTGACTTTAAAAGCAGCGGACTCTCTGGAAACATTCACACACAATAAGTAGGTATTGTTTGCCAAACTAGCTCACTAGAAGATACATTAGTAATACACTCCACGAGGGCGCGGTGTCGCCCCCCTCCGCCGCTACCAGTAAGTGTGTGTATATGTGTGTACATACATGTAGTAGTAGTGCAGCTCGCCTGGTCCTGACTGCCGCCCGCGCCCGCCTCACCCCCTCCCGCTCCACGAGGGCGCGGTGTCGCCCCCCTCCACCGCTACCAGTATGTGTGTGTATATGTGTGTACATACATGTAGTAGTAGTGCAGCTCGCCTGGTCCTGAGTGCCGCCCGCGCCCGCCTCACCCCCTCCCGCTCCACGAGGGCGCGGTGTCGCACGAACTCCAGCTCGCCCCCCTCCGCCGCTACCGTCTCACCTACACACCCATACACAATACTGATACACATACTTGCAACCATGACGATCTGAATAATGATTACTCGAATTTATCATTTTGTTTCAGAACCTGTACAATATGTAACAAAAACCCTGTGCTACCTACGTTTTAAGATTCAGCGCAAGTATGTTGTACCGCATGTCTTTTATAAAAAAATGTTCAACTAAAATAATTAGAATAAATATTTAATTATTACAATTTATAAATTTGCAATGATGTTGAACCTAGAAAGAGAGAGTAGAACGTTTCCACCGCCTCTGTATGACCTTGTCAGCCGTTGTTTATCACTTTAACGTGTTAATATTTGAAAATGTTGGTTTACACGGTATTTTATGCACACTTGACAGTTGTTAAAACTACATTTAATACTTCACAATAAATTTCTCGGTCTGCCTGCGTCAGCTCGATTTTTGTTGTCCGTGCACACTGCCGGTATTGTACGTACGTAATACGTATGTGTAAACGTTGGAATGTCATCACTGACGGTAATGGTATAATCGAGAAACGCATTGCAGTCAGTTTTCCCAAAACGAATCAACATGTTAAAATATTCTACGCTAGAATAAGACATGGTGATGTTTACGTAAACAAAACACAAGTCGATCATTTAGGTCAAAAATTACAGGCGTTCAGAAGAGGTAGGGCATGAGACTACGGAAGGAAGTAAAAATTAGCGGGGTGGTCGCGGAAGTAGGCACGTGTACGGCGGTAGCAGGCGGCGGCATCTTTCAAAGCTACCGAACTCGTAGGCTATATTAAAATCAGATGTTCTAAACATTTTTTCGAATGCGTCGATTTTAATAGCTATTTGATTTTGACTCCTCGCGTAGCCAATGTTTGTTTTTTTTTTAATTATAACTTCAATTATGTAATGTCTGTAGGCAAATGTATATGTCCCTAAAAGGAATAACAGGGTTTTTGTTACATATTGTGTAAGTAGTAGTGTAGTGTGTACATACGGAAGGGGTAGGGCAGCGCGTAGGGCGGCTGGTCGGGCGAGCCCAGCGCGTCCAGGGCGTCCAGCGCGCGGAGCTGCTGCCGGACACTCTCCAGCGGACCCGCCCATCTACACATACACACACACACATACTCATTATAGGTACACTCACATACACACACATTCACACTAACCGATAACATGGCAATAGAGAAAGAATAGCATGGTAACTGAAACTAAAAGGAGTCATTTCTGCTTCAAGGTGGTGGAATTCAATCCTACTATATGACTTTATTTTTCAACATCATAATAGCAATACAAGGCGTAATTATTTCTAAAATGTTTTTACATCACCTTATATGGAACATTTTTGAATATATTTTTTTTATTTATGCAAGATAAATAAACAAGCTTACAGCCCACCTGATGGTAAGCGGTCATTGTTACTTTTGAACCTCTACAATGCCAGAGCAATGAGCCGTTATCTATCACCTACCCTACAGGACTGTTCTGAAACCTCGTTTAAAGAGGGATATGTCATAGCGCTTCTGGAACATCGCGACTGCAAAAAAAACCTATTTATTCTATTTAATAAGAACTAAAGAACTTACTTGGGTGAACAATTGAGTCGTGACGTGGAGGCTGATTTTAATCTTGTAAAACATCTTCTTCTAGTGTGACCTATAAGGAATACAGGGTGGCGGGGTCAATGACCAATCTAAATACAATTTAAAAACCACTTGGTTATATTACAAAAATCATATGTATCATATGTATGGTAAACAATGATAGCCATAGTGAACGACTTTATGATATTGTAAAAAAAAAATAATAGATTCTAAAAATAAGTGGTTCTAAGTTGTATTTTGACAGGTCATTCACCCCGCCTCAGCAGGTACAAAATTACAAATCCACCCTGTATGTAAAATGATAATTTAAAACAGCGGTTCTCAAACTTTTTTTTATTAGAAAAGAGAATTTTTCTTTACACATTATTTATTTAACACACAATTAAAATAAACTGTGGAATGAATGAAATAAAAAATAGAATAAGTATAAGGTAATTGACGTACCGTTAGTTGATTCTTTAGGTTTTTCATCGGCCGTGGTCGCGTCTGATGAATCTTGGTAGTCTGTTGTTACTTCTACACAAAATTCGTTTACAAATTTGTAAAATAAACTTTATATTTATGAAAACATGATGAAAATCGTTCGTTCAAACACAGAATGTTGTTCCATTTTTGAATTGAAATTCTTAACGAAACTCAAATTCTCATGTAAATTTGACTATGTTCTATTTGAAATTAAATTATTAGATCAAGTAGTAGTTGCGTACTTCCATTTTTTAAATTTAAATTCGATTTTGTTCTATATGGGTATCCTCCTTACCCACATGTATGTGTTCAGGCGAGGGGTCGCGGAAGGCCACCGTGCTGCGGGGCCGCGCGGGGGCCGGGGCGGGCGCCGACCCCTGCGAGGGGACCGAGGGGGCCGAAGGGGCACCACTTGATTGAGATGATACCTATAATGTAGATGTAAAAAAAACAGCAGTGGCGATTGAATTTTAATTATTTTAAAAATTGCTTTATTGGCTTTTAATATCAGGACAGTTTTTGAAGCATTACAAGGGACTAAAATGATTGATTGGGATTAGAATGATTTTGACTAAACACAATATTGAATTCACTCTTAAATAATATTCCAAGATTTAACAAATTAAATTCATTTATAAGTTGTGTACAACATACCTGTATTTTCTCATTATTAGAATGGTTATTATTGAGTTTAGTTCCGTTGTCGGAGGCGGACGTGTTGTTGTGATTACAACAATCATTAGCCGCTTTAGAACGACGATCCTTGTTCCTGAAACATTAAAAAGTTAAAAATAAATGGAATATGGACAATTCAAAAAGGAGGAGGTACTCAATTCTGTATCTGTACCAACCCATTACTGCCCACTGTTGGGCTCAGGTCTCCTCAGAAGAGGGATTAGGCATAGTCCACCACGCTTGCCCAGTACGGATTGGGGACTTCACATATCTTCAAAGGATTTTTAGAACCCTTTTCCGATATGCAGGTTTCCTCACGATGTTTTCCTTCACCGTTTATAGTCAGTGGTGTTGTGAAAAATTGCACATAAATCTTTTTCATATGAAGATTTAGAGGTACAAGCCGGCCGGATTTGAACCCGCGACCTCCCGTACGGAAGGAAGCGCTTCGACCACTCGGCCACCACGACTTTTGTACTGAATTCGTCTTTATGATTTTTTATATTAATTCCTTCATAACTTTAGTTTGGGTGGACACTGGACAGTTTTGAATCATTCTGGTGTTAGGTGAAAGGTCGTCATAGGCCGCCATTTTTTTTTAAATCGAGCGAGTGCTTTTTAATTTTTGTCTAAAAATCTTTATTTTTAACTGACAAAATTCCACAATTTACTGTGCGTCTTTGCGTGTTTTTTTTTCTATATGAACCGATTTCGATGACAATTTTTTTTTGTTAAAAAGCAGACATTTTGGACAATACTGGTAGTTTTTGTGCTTTGCTTGAGAAATGGAAGTCTTTTCGTTTTCATTTATGTAATAAAATATTATTTAATATTGTTTGTTAGTTATTACTAGTCAGTTACCTGTCAGCGGAGTGCTGGGTGCGGTGCGAGTTGGACCTCTCCGTCTCGGATCCTGTCGTCACACTCATCTCGCGACGCTTGTTGCGGCGCTCTATGGACATCTGAAGTAATACATGATAACTAACTATTTATTCACTAAAATTAAATCATTATTTTCAATGTTAATGATAATTATCACGCTTGTTGATGTCAGAAGGCTACCGTCCTAAGAACTGGCAAGAACCTAACGAGAATGTCTTTTTTACAAGCTTTATATTGACTTGCACTGGATATAACTATGCAAGCTAAATTTGATATGGGTCATTCCATGTCAAATCGACAAATAGTTGGACGCGACCCCCACCGATTCGGATGATTTTTGGTGGAGAGTTTTGTCTCATTATAAAATGAAGTTCTGCCAAAGGAAAAAAAATTTAAAAATTTTTCCTAAGAGATATTCAATATCAAAAATTTCATTGTTTTTCCGATTTTATGAGTTTAGTTGTTTAATATTTCAGAGACTACTGAGTATTAAAAAAAAACTCTGGTATATTTTCAGAGGATACTTAGAGGTATGAGAAAAAAAATTTTTTGAAAAAAAATTTTAAAACTGATCAAAATTAAAAAATTTTGAAGTTTTCAAAATCGTGAAAAGTACCCATCGCGGGAAAATTTTGGCCTGAATTTTTTTTATATTATACTTATAACATATCTAAAGATATTCTGAAATTTTCAGAGGGGTGTTATTTTTCGTTTCATAGATATGAATTTTTGAATTTTGGAAAAAAAAAATTTTTCTATTTTTATAATTTTTTTTTGTTAAATATCATTATTCTACTACATGATTACTAAAATTTAAGGTCTAAAATATTTTTTTTATGTTAATAGGACGTGAAAACAAAAATATTTCAAAATTGTATGTAATTATCTGTTTATTTAGAATACTATTTAACATTTAAGGCTTCCGTGATCAATGAAAGGATTAAAAGCATAAAGGAAGTATTTCAATTTTAAGACTGTAATTCCTCTTGTCCTTTCAGAGTTTGCTGCAGTTTATTTCGTACGACGAAACCTTTTCACCTTTTTCTCAATCTTGAAAGAAAGAAATGATATCAATTTTAAAATAAAAGATTAATTGCCATCAAGTAAAAAAACTCGAAATTCTGATTTTCCTACCTGGTTTTCATTGGTGATTCATCGATGATATCATAAACATCAGTGTTTTTTAGGCGGCAGAGTGTGACACTTTTAACATTATTTAAGTTTTGATTTAAAGTTGAATCTATAATATATTTTGAAATATTTTTGTTTTCACATCCCATTAACATAAAAAAAATATTTTAGACCTCAAATTTTAGTAATCATGTAGTAGAATAATGATATTTAACAAAAAAAAATTATAAAAATAGCAAAAATTTTTTTTTTTCAAAATTCAAAAATTCATATCTATGAAACGAAAAATAACACCCCTCTAAAAATTTCAGAATATCTTTAGATATGTTATAAGTATAATATAAAAAAATTTCAGGCCAAAATTTTCCCGCGATGGGTACTTTTCACGATTTTGAAAACTTCAAATTTTTTTAATTTTGATCAGTTTTAAAATTTTTTTTCAAAAAATTTTTTTTCTCATACCTCTAAGTATCCTCTAAAAATATACCAGAGTTTTTTTTTTAATACTCAGTAGTCTCTGAAATATTAAACAACTAAACTCATAAAATCGGAAAAACAATGAAATTTTTGATATTGAATATCTCTTAGGAAAAATTTTTAATTTTTTTTTCCTTTGGCAGAACTTCGTTTTATAATGAGACAAAACTCTCCACCAAAAATCATCCGAATCGGTGGGGGTCGCGTCCAACTATTTGTCGATTTGACATGGAATGACCCATATACTTCTGGTTTCTGATTGAGCTGACATTTTGCACGCAGATGTATATAGCGTGACAATGCAATAGTTTGACAAAATGGCGCTGATTTGATGATGGATTCGGAAAGTGGTAGGAACTCTTGTGCTAAACAAGATAAATCCGTCGTGTCTCGTTTTACTTGCATTAGCTAGCACTCTACTGCTACATGATATCTAGGATCTTAAAAGCTTATATTGAAAAAAAAAAAAATATATTTAAAATAAAATTTAGAACTACAATTTCATGTACTACCTGTAGGCTAAATTTATTTCTCTAAAAGGAACAACATGGTTTTTGTTACATACAGGGTAGATCTGTTACTTTGGACCATCTGACGTGGGGTGAATGATCTGTCGAAACAAAACTTAGCACCACTTTTATTTTTGATATTGGTTAAACTTTTTTCATTTTTTTTGTTATGTAGGCTGACGAGTCTGACATTTCTTACATTGTATGGCGTGTATATGAATATCCATCTATAAAAGATCAAAAATAAAAGCGGTTCTAAATCGTACAATTGACAGGTCATTCACCCCACGTCAGATTGTCCAAAGTTACAGATCCACCCTGTATAGTATAGTATTGTGTGGTATGTGCGTGTCACCTTGACGTCGTGCTTGAGTCGCGCGTACTTGTCCTTGAGCGCGCGGTACTTGTCGGTGGTGGAGACGGCGCGCTGCGCGGCGAGGCGGCGCCGGGCCTCCTCCGCCAGGCAGCGGTGCTCGCCGCGGACACGCTCCACCTGGCACAGGTGTTATACAGAATGTAATATAGCCTATTGTATTCCTTCATTAATTAACTATTGAACGCTGAAAGAATATTTGGAATCGGACCAATAGTTCTTTAATTAGCGAAAGAAAACGTACTCTTTAACTTTATAGTAATATCGACTTCGTGATCCGACCTATTATACAGGGTGGATCTGTAACTTGTGGACAATCTGACGTGGGGTGAATGACCTGTCGAAATAAAACTTAGAACGACTTTTATTCTAGAAATTGTATTAAAAAAATTCACCATAGTATTTGTCCAAAGTTACAGATCCACCCTGTATACAGAGTGATTCTTTGATCACTCGTCTATGGCTGTCAGTTCTATTGATGCCACAATTCTAGCAAAATTACTCTTTTACATTCGTATAAGCGATTAGGCCGCCCATTATTCACTATACTATACTGCTTTTTTGATGTCATTTATTTTGTATATTCTTGTGATGTTCAATATCTCAATATCAAGTTTTTTTCAGTCACCTACAGATGGCACTACTAAAGAAACACCAATTTGTGGTTACACGGTTTGTGATTAAAAACAGTAGTTATTGTAGGAAGCGTTACGAGCATTACCTGGGCTCTATAATCATGTCGCAGCGCCTCGAGCGAAGCCCGGTGGTGTTCCCGCAGCGCGAGTACGGCGGCGCGGTGCTCGTCCTGCAGCCGGACGCGCTCGCGATCCAACGCGCACGAGAACTGAGACCGAACCTCCTCTAGACACTGATTGTGTTCTGAAAATTATTAACACTTTCTATACTCTTCGGTCAGTTTGAGTTGACAGGGATGGAATATGGATTAGAGACTACACCGGTGGATCCTATTGGAAAGTTCAAAATTATTAGGAAAGCAATGGAGCGGGCTACGTTTCTCTGCGTGATAAGAAATAAGATACGTTGGACCAAAGTAAGAACATCAACGAAAAATAGCAAGACGAAAACATTGTGCCTAAAAAGTCCTAGAGTAGCGACAATTCTACAGATTGTCAGAGTGTAGCGATGAAACAACGCTATGTCCGTACTTTTTTTTACTCAGCTGTACCTATAATCTTACAATTCCCCCCGCTCACCCGCGTCCATCATCCTCCGCAGCTGTTCGTACTTGTCGGTGTAGGTGTCCCTCAGCGTGTCCATGTCCCGCGCGTGCTGTCTCTCCGCGCCCTCTCTCTCTCTCCGCCGCCTCTCCTCTAACTCAGCGCGAGAGGACTCCAGTGTCTCCCTGTGATGACGCTCGTTGGCTGCGAGTGTCTGAGAATAACGTAAGTCATGTAGGCAGACAAGCCAACAACGTAATCGTAAGTGATTACTGTCGCTCATGGACCTCTGCAATATTAGGGGACTATGCGGGGCCGCCACCTACCTTTAAGGACTTTCTTCAAACCTTGTTTGAAGAAGTATAATACATAGCGCTCGAGATATACCAAGAAAGGCAGCTCATTCCATAGTTGGATGATACGTGACAAAAATGAATTACTGAAATGAACAATGGATGACCGCTGCGGTTCCACATAGTAATTATGAACTCTACTTCGGCATCGATTGGTGCGATGATAGAAAGGAAATGTTAGATCATTCCGAACAATACCTCAAAGCAAGGCCTAAGGTTCCAAGTGATCACTGTACCAGATATCGTCAAAAATAAAAACAGCCCTGCTTTCCACGGAGGCAAGTGGACGTATTTGGTATTTGGGAACACCAGCACAGATGTGAGGTGAGGACTCTGAGCAGTGAAGCTCAGGAACCCGAACGGAAGCTAACTTGTCTTGGCCCCCGCAACGAATTTAATCGGAAGATAATAGAAGGAGGTGAAAAACATGAGTATTGATTTCCCTTTTCGCAAAGCGGGAGACAATAAAAAATGCATTGCCTGGTATACTGGACGATACTCGACACGTTAGTCCCAAGAATGCCCTCAGATACTTCAGGGCAGTCTCGCAAGTTACATTATGCGGATTTCAAACATGGAATGACATGTTACCGAGTTATAGTTCCCTCTTCATCCAGAGTTTGAGTTTACACTAAATGAAATTTTATAACTTATAGTAGCAAACTAAATGAGACTATAATTATGAGTCACTACATAGCAAGTCGCATCGTTTATTTTAAAAGAATATGAGTTACGTGACAAGTGCAATAAAAAACATTGTGATTTTTCATTAAAAATAATTTTATTTAAACGTATCATATATCTCACCTCCTCCATCTCCCTCTGATGTCTCTCTGCCTGTTCATTCAGTCTCATTCTCTTCTCAGTCATGAACCTCTCCTCCGCGTCCCTCAACTCCTCGTTAAGTTCTGCCCTCATCTTCCGTTCCCTAACGGACCACTCCACTCTTATACTCTCCAACTCCTTCTGTAACGCTAACTCCAGTCTTCTTCTCTCATCACTTTTATTTCGTTCTATAAAATCTCTAGCTCCCATATCAGGTATAAGGGGCGACCTTATAGGTTTTGGCAACGAGTTTTCTTGGTTTTCAAACTGGTAGACTACCACCACGTTGTCAGATTTGGCTTTCCCTTGGGACAATATGACCCCGTCCAACCTTGGACTCACCTTAAGACTCGGCGAAGACTCTGAAGCCTTCACTTGGGGAGCTATCACAGCCTTTTGTGGTTTGAAAGTGGATAACGGACTCCAAGGCTTCCCAAAGTTGAGTCTTGGTGATTTAATTTCTTGAGCTAAACTGGGTATTGGAGATACCCTCATTTGAGGTGAATTAATATTAGATATGTCTAAACTAGTTTTGGAGTTCTTAGATTCTTCTTTTGATTTCTTTGAGTCTTCGTTCTCGGATATAGATTTCGATGCGTCTAGATTAGCCACTTTGATCACAGGTATTTTAAGGTTTTCGTTATTTATCTTTTCCATTGTACTAGATTTTTGTTTCTCTGATTCATGATCACTGATATCATTTGAAATAGTTTGGATTTTGTTTGATTCCTGTTTCTGTTCGGAATCATCAAGGTCATTAAGGTCTAAGTTAGCGAATTCTCTATCTGGTGAATCTATAGATGTTTCCGATTCAATACTTTCCATTAAGTTTATTGATATTTTGTTGGTTTGCGGTATCATTGGCGATCTGTCGGCAAAGTTTATTATGGGCTGATTTGTTTTAATATTTTTGTTTTTTTTTTGAATGAACTGTGGTATCAAGGAAGATAATTAAAAACAAACATTTAAGCATGTGTTTTGAAAAATAGTTGTGTGAGTTTGTGTTATGTGAACTGACCTGGGCCTAGCTTCAGTGACGTCACGTGTCTCCAAAGTATCGCGTGTGTCAGTGAGTTGGGGAGGGTCGGCCGCGAGGATATCCGCGAGTTTACGGAATTGTTTCTGGAACAACTGCGGCCGGATGTAGTCAGAGGCGGGGGGCCGGACCACGCGGCGACCTCCCGAACCCCCAACCGAACCCCCGGTCGACCCACCGACTGACCCCCCACCTGACACACATTCGGACCCCGATACTGTTGCCGAACCTAAAGGAAGAGATGTGCTCTTCTAAATTTTCGTTTAAAACATGAAAAAAACTGATTACGTATTTGACGACTAAAATCCGGCTCGAAGGATCAAATTTAAATTTAACTCACAAAAAACTAGTTTTATAGGAAATTTTGTATTTAACTATAACAATTGAAGATTAAGAATCAACTACATATCTTTCATTTCTGATTTAATAACTCGCGTTAAAAACTATCAATTGTCTTGCTAGAAAAAGACAATCTAAAGCCTACCTATAGAATCTTTATCAGAGGTATGTGTCGGCGGAGGCCTGCCCGGCCCGGCCTGCAACGCGCCCTGCAGCCCGCCCTGCAGCGTGGGGTGCGCCGACACGATGGAGCTCTGCCCCTCGTTCTGTTCCGACGAGCTGTTGGAGCCCGGACTTACCGTGGACTCCGGGACGTTCTCTAATCTGAACCTGTATTACGTGTATTTGGTGGCTGTTATTCGGATAGTGAAATAAATGTATTTAAATGATGTATTAATAGGTTGTTTACTGAAAAATTATAATTGTTAATGTATTAGCAATTTTTTTTTGTTTTTCTTTTTCCTTGTAGGCATATAGGCATATCTAATTATCATAGTATAGTCACAATAACTGCTTTTATATTAATTAAAAATTTTATATCTTTTATTAACACATACCTTACACTCTTCTTGTCCTCATCAAAGCTAGCACTATGTCTCCCCACGTTATCAGATCTCCTGCTCACAGTCTCAGACACAGATTCCCTGAGTATGCCTTTAGGAGGGTCACTCTTAGTTATAGAATCTAATGGGAGAGATTTCTCCGTGTCGGGGCTCGGTAAGTCTGATTTTGAAAGCTTTAAGAACATGTTTCCCTTGCCTGAAATATCAGAAATTCTATAAACTCGTGTGATTTTTTAATATTTAATTGTGCAATTGCGTTAAGCTAATTCACTATTATTTATTTTATTAATCCTTATAGTCTATTTTTGTACTATTTGTACTATAAAAAGCAGCATTTCAGAACAACAATTACATAAAAATATCAGTACCAGTAAGAGGTAGACCCCTATCACTTTTACTCCCAAACAACGGCTTATAATTCTCTTCCTCAGGACTTGTAACACTCATCTTCAGGTCTATGATTTCAGATTGTTGTTTGAAAATCAATTTTGGTTTCTCAAACAACACTCGATTGAAAAGCTCCTTATCTGATGAATTCCGGACTAAACTAGGTTTCGGTAAACCTTCCACACTTCTTCTTAATGGAGAAACACGTAATTCTCCTAATTTCTTGTCTATTTTAGATAATGGAGAGAGTGGCGGGCGACCGAGAGGTGCCAATCTCCTGTGCATTGGATTTTCTCTGATTTCCGGCTGATTTTCACTGTCCGTTGTTAGTTCTTCATCACTTTCTACTTTAGTTTCGTGCCTTTCTAGATTCCTTTGGTTGGTATTCTCTTCTGATGTTAGCAGCTCCTATAATGGATTATTAGTTACATTTTTCTTACCAGTGCAATTTGTTTCCAGAATTACTAGTGTAAGGTTAATCTTATTTATATTTGTATGTCAGCACTAGATTATAAATTTAAACACTTATTTTATTTAATGTAAAATTTTATATGAATGTTTGTTACTTTCACACAATTTACTAAATAGATTTTAATAAAGCTTTACAATTGTTCAACTTAAACATTCAAAAAACAATCAGACAGAACAATATTTACCAAGTTAACTAGAAATAAACTAATGAAACAAACAAACAATATTTTTAAATTATATGAAAACTACACATGAATGTAATCTAACCTGCACAGAAGCGCAAGTGTCATCCTGCATGGAAGCATCTCTCGCCTTCTTGACGAGCTCCCGGTACACGTTGTCCAGGGGATGCTCCCATTGAGTCTTCTTTGTCTCTTCATTGTAGTAGTAATGAGTTTGGAGCTTCTCATCAAAACTGTGTGATACAAGTTATTTAACTTTTAGAGTAATGTACTTTATGATTTTTTTTGTGTTACTTTGTTTAGGTTTATAATTTCTAATGACAAACTAAACAAATGACATTGAATTAGACAAAACCTTAAATGACAATAACCGTTAATAACTATCTAAAAAGGAAAAAAAACACAACTTAAAAATTTGTTTAAAAGTTTGATAAAATAAAATTTAATCAAATCAAATTAGAGAAAGTTCTTATAAAATTGACTTACTAAGCTTTCCAGTGTGGTGGTAATGCTTGCATAAGTCCATCGCGCGCCAGTGGCAGAAGGTGGCTCTCACTCTCGGGATCGATGCCCAGTTGCTGGGCATATTCGCAAATTTCTGGAACCACAAATTTTACAAATAAATTTTGAAATTGTAATAACTTATGCGAAAGGAAAGAAGATTCAATATAAGAGCCTGTTATTTGTGCAATATTTATCACAAAACGCAATGGAATTTATTTAGAGATAAATTGTTGAAATTTAATAAATAAAATCAGGTACGGTTTTTACAAACCTTCAACTGATGGTTGGCTATTTTCATCGAAAACTTCCCGACACACGACAGCTGTAGAGGAACTCATCGTTCTATTTCATATTCACAACCATTATTTAACAAATTTCTTTCATAATAACTAGTCTAAGTTCGTAAAAAGCCGAGACAATCCATTTTCTTTAGAATTCTGGATTCACCGAGAAGAGCTTTTGAATCAGAAAATTGACATTTGACAATTAACAAATGTCAACTTGATAGTGATAAAATTAAAGGGCGTCCACACGTAAAAGGGTTGCCATAATTAAAATAAAATTAAAGGGTGATTTAACAGACCCGATTTGAAGAACGTGTTGGTGGAATCGTCAATTTTGTAATTGACTTGTGTAGATAGGACTTAACCTTAAAAAAAAAAGGATTTTCACAGTATCTCAAACAATTTTTTTTCTCTCAATTTCTAAACGAAACGTAACCTGATTAAAAAAAAAAACTGGAAACTTCAACAACCTCGGAAATACACAGAAATCTTTCCTAAAAATTAGTTGTTAATTTGTCTAATTAATTTATTACAATGGCTACAGTAAAAGACGTTGCTACTTTATATCAAAACCTAAAGACGGAATGGGCAAAGAAGCCAAGAAAACTGGACAAATGCGGAGAACTATTGAACAAAATCAAGGTACGATACGATGACTAGTCAAAAAAACAAGTCATTTCTTTATTTTGAATTGAACTTTAACAATTATTTCAGATAGCACTTACACAATTAACTTTCCTCCCGAGCAATAATGTAGCAGCGAATCAAAAAGAGTTAATTTTGGCACGAGATGTGTTAGAAATCGGTGCACAATGGGCAGTCGCGGTAAAGGATGTCAAAGCCTTCGAAAGATACATGTCTCAACTGAAATGTTACTATTTCGACTACAAGTAAGTAAATTTACTTCAATATTCACTATAATTTATGTAATTATAGTGTTTTAAACATATCGTCATAGCTATGAAAGAACTGCATTGTTTCATATTATTTGAAAGTTGGAAATTATTTGAACCTAATTGTTAGAACTGCTTGATTCTAACATTATTGTTCTTGTAATGCTGTTATCCAAGAGCAAGTAACTAGTTACAAAATAATCTTCAGTTTGACCATCAAATCGTTAATTTAACAATAACAACAGGTCATAGCAAAGTTCGCTTTACAACACTGCATATTATTGCATTTTTACTCCTTACACTTCATTTTGCAGCCAAATTTTGTCACATTTGTCTGACCTATGACTATAAAAATCTTCATTGGATATTTAAATCATGCTGTTAGGTTAAGGACAATGTTTTACCTATTCCTAAAAAAACACTACTATTTTTCTTGTACACAGGCAGATACCAACAACTGTACAAATTTATCCTTTTTACCAAGATACCAAAATCAAAAAACAATACTTCTTACAGAGACCACCTTCCAGAATCAGCATTCACAAACCAACTATTAGGTCTCAATCTACTGTACCTGCTCTCACAGAACAGAGTGGCGGAATTCCACACGGAGCTGGAACGACTCCCTGTTGATGTAATCAGGACAGACCTGTACATCAGACACCCACTAGCTTTGGAGCAGTATCTGATGGAAGGCAGTTACAATAAAATCTTTTTGGCTAAGGTATTTTTTTCTAATTCTCACTGTAAGATAAAATATTCTGTCTATTAAACCTGATGAATGACTAATTGAAAATTACTTCCGTGACTTTAATTTTTTTTTTTCAATCTATTATGGCTGCCTGTGTTTTTGTAATGTACATGAGTAAAGTTATTTTTACTATTAGTTACCTGCTTAAGGCAACATATTTGTATTTAATCAGATTATTAGTTATGTCTGCGTCATTTTCATAAATAAACCAATATCAAATGTACAGGGTAATGTCCCAGCAGAGAGCTACACTCTATTCATGGACACCCTGTTAGAGACGGTCCGCGGAGAGATTGCCGCCTGCATTGAGAAGGCGTACCACAGCATCCCGTGTGCGGAGGCAGCCAGACGACTCAACCTGTCTTCACAACAAGCTGTACTTGAATACGGAAAGAGGGTAATTATTGAATTTAACATATTTTATTTAATTACTAAGTTCAGCATAGAATATTTAAATGTTAACTTGTAATTTCTCCACATTATTCATTCTTAATATTTTATTTTATTCTTTCCTCAGCAGTTGCAACGCTTTTCACTGTAGTATACTATACTGGCCGGTTTTGAATAAATGGCATGGTCTTATTAATACACAACATTCACAAAATTTTATGAGTTGTAATCAGTTAGTAAAAAAACAAAGATCTTAAATTGAAAGAAAGAATACTCAGCAATGATACCTCAATTTTGATACATACCACACATGAAGTGATTCTCGATTGCGTCATTAATCATTAAAATTAGAAATAGGAGAATATTGAAGAGGTTCATGAACAACAGACAAGCATTATTTACTTACGTTACTAATTTAATTAAAAAAAATACTACATGCCGTCTGAGTTTTTGCTAGTTCTTAGTATTGCATTTTTTTTTGATCTTGTAGATTTTTTTATCGTCATTAATAGTTTATCTACTTTGAAAAAAACAAATTTCATTGAATTTCGATAAAAGTCGTATTCTTTACCTACATTACTTTCTCAATACAATAAAATGTTTTTTTTTTACTTTCCTATTGAGCAGCGTAACTGGAAGTTAGGCCCGGACAACTGCTACCGTTTCAACAGCGACGAGCTGATGTCGGTTGCGTTCTCCGGCATCCTGCCCTCAGCCGAGCTCGCCCAGCAGACCATGGAGTACGCGAAACATCTCGAAATGATCGTCTAATTATATTTGTGTTTTAATAAATAATTTGTACTGTATGTTTTATTGTTTCTCTAGTTAAATGACCTATGTAGCCACTGAAATGAAACCAAACCAATCTTTAAAAGTAGTGGGGTAGTGTCTCCTGGCATTGCAGAGGTCCATTAGCTGATTTCTCTATAAAGCAATAAAAAGAATTACGGTCTAGTGATGCCATCTATGGGCGATATTTGACAACCGTTTAAAAAGAGATGAGAGAAAATACAAATTTAGTCTAGAAAAAAGAAAACAGTATGAAATATCAAAAATTTATTCTGTACAGATAAGTCCTCTTATTTCTTAATTACATCTAATTTGTCATTCTTATACAAATACATAAAATATTGTAGAGCAGTCTTCAAATTCCAATTCTTCAAGTCTAGACACCTGCAATTAAAACATTGTTATCTTTACTATGGCTCACGTCGAGGTGAAATGGTTGTAGAAGATAATAAATCTATGTGTAGAAGAAAGCATTTACTATTACGTATATACAGGGTGTTCTCAAAATTAAATATTGGTGGTTTTTTTTTGCATTTTGGAGTTAAATTTTTCATTCTCTTATCTACCTACTATTTAAACTTGGACAACGCTAGAGTTTAGAAGAACTTATTCAAAGATAAAAGATCACAGTATACCTTTCACTAGGTTGCCTTTCAAGTCTCGTGATGGACATAAAAATGTCAATAACTGTAGTTTTTGAATCTTCATCCGGCGCAGACATGTTCAAATTTACTGGTGCAGCAGGTAATACCTGCAAATAAAATAAACAAAAATGTAGATCCCAGTTACAGACAAATTTAATAATTTTAGATAACACTAGCTGCCCCGCGCAACTTCGTCTGCATCGAAAAAATAAAAAACAATTAGGGGTGGAATACCTCAAACATTTAGGGGGATGAAAAATAGATGTTGGCCGATTCTCATAGATACCGGATAAGCACAAAAAATTTCATCAAAATTGGTCAAGCCGTTTCGGAGGAGTATGGCAACGAAAACTGTGACACGAGAATTATATATTATATTAGATTAATAATCATTAAATTCTTGCAGAAAAGTGCGAAAATTAAATTAAAGTTCTAAATAAAAAAGAATCTATTAAATTGAGAACACTACCTAGTACCCTTTATATTGTCTATGCTCTAAAAATAAAAGTGATGCGAAAAAAAAAAATCGATTTATCGAAAAACTAATATCGATATTGTCTTCTTTTTTTCATTGTTGTAACCTACTGTAAATACTATCTATTTTAGTTCTTTTCAATAAAGGAACCTTTTAGGAATCGAAAACTACTACCAACTACTCAACATTCTCGAAAAAAGATTTTCGTTCCGGTAGACTCAACGACTGAATCCACCGTTATAAAATTATGAAAATAAATAATAAATGGCATTGTGCACTATTTGTTCTTATGTTTTTAATTTAAACTTCAGATTTACGTGCAATTGTTATTCGCTTTCGAATTGCCTCAATATCATCCATATCGATTCGATTTGTGAAATCGATGATGGTACCTTTCCACAACTCTATTTCATTTCTTTTTTTGTAATGGCAACATTCCATCGATTCGAGACGCCGCTGTCAAACAAAAAACATTGCGTTTTGCCAGTTGTTGAAAATTAACCTTTTTCAAACAAAAATCGTAACAAACAAAACGAAATGAAGAAAACACACAATACAAGGCAAAAGACTTTCAGCGATCCTATTATGGTGTCGCGTGTTAAGAATTATTTAGCAGAAAATGTAGACAAAACGTTCGTCGATGTTAGTCAAATGGCGCGTTCTCTGAAAGAGCGGTATCGCGAGTACAACAACAGAAGCGACACTGCCTTCTGTCAGATGGTCGAGGGAGCTTACAAGGTAGTGCTACAGAGCTACGGCCTCGACGGAGCGACCTCCTCAGAGGGCTCCGAGGAGGAGTCCGACCTCGAGTTGTTGGACGAAAACAACAGTGCCTTGAACGAACGACTACTAGCCATGTACAAGATGCAGGACAAGAAGCGACCGGCCACGAGTCGGCGGCCCACAGACAAGTCCGGCGAGCCCATCGACATCCTCAGCAGCGACGAGGACGGCGGCGCAGCGCCCAAACTGCCCAAGATCAACGACCAGATCACCATCACGCCGCACATCCCTGCGCGGACCAACAGCACAGCCATCGAGAGCGCGCTCAAACAACAAAACCAACCTCTCGACAAAAAACGAAAACTAGAAAACAGTAAAGGTGCAGCACCCAAACGAAAATTCGAAACTGGTGCGACGAAAATTGTTAAAACTGGCTTTGAAGATATTGGTGGTCTATCTGATATCATCACCCAAATCTGTGATTTAATTTTACACATGAAACATCCAGAAGTTTATAGTAAATTGGGCATTAAAGCTCCGAGAGGAGCATTGTTACACGGGCCTCCGGGGACAGGGAAGACTTTATTAGCACATGCAATAGCAGGACAACTGCACCTGCCACTTGTATCTGTAGCTGGAACTGAGCTGGTGGGAGGAGTATCGGGAGAGTCCGAGGAGAGGATAAGAGAATTGTTTGAGAGGGCTCAAGCAGCCGCACCTACTGTATTATTTATAGATGAAATAGATGCCGTCTGCGGAAACAGAGTACATGCACAAAAAGATATGGAAAAGAGAATGGTTGCTCAACTGCTGGCCTGTTTAGATAGTCTCGGAGAAAGTAATGCCTCAGTACTAGTGTTAGCAGCTACCAATAACCCTGATGCCTTAGATCCTGCACTGAGGAGGGCAGGTCGTCTAGAACAAGAAATAGCCCTCGGTATACCCACAATAAAAGCTAGAAAAGAAATATTGGATATCCTTTGTAAAAACATAACATTAGATCAAGATGTAGATATGAATGCATTAGCTCAAGTCACTCCAGGTTTTGTCGGAGCTGACTTACAAGCACTAGTAAATAAAGCCAGCACATACGCTGTTAAAAGAATATTTAGTGAAATTCGTAGTGAGGAGTTGAAACCTAGCACAGAAGTCAGTATTAAAATTGGTGTAAATGATGAAGTGACTGTTATACCAAATGGTGAAAAAGAAAATGAGGAAAAATCGCAACCAGAGGCTATCGACACAGAGAAACCAGTAGAAGATACTGAGAATAAAGAATTATTAACACCTGTTGAAGAAACCACTACTGTTACCAAGGATATTACAGAAGCATCAAGCACGGAGCAAGTCAGCCAAACCAGTCCACCAACAAAACTAGGCTTAGTAGATGAAGTGTTGGAGCTGCTCAGTGTAAAACCATATAATACTGATAAATTAACAGGGCTTGCCATTAAACAGGAAGATTTTATGAAAGCTTTAAAAACAACAAAACCTTGTGCCGTCAGAGAGGGGATAGTGACCGTTCCAGACGTGACCTGGGATGATGTGGGCTCACTCAAACAAGTGCGGAAAGACTTACAACTAGCAGTGCTCGGTCCAGTGAAATACCCAGAACTATTGAGCAGTTTAGGATTATTTTCACCAAGCGGAGTGCTGCTCTGCGGTCCACCCGGGTGCGGTAAGACACTGCTGGCGAAGGCCGTGGCCAACGAGGCCGGCGTCAACTTCATCTCGGTGAAGGGTCCGGAGCTGCTCAACATGTACGTGGGAGAGAGCGAGCGCGCCGTGCGGACGTGCTTCCGTCGCGCGCGGAACTCTGCGCCCTGCGTCATATTCTTCGACGAGTTCGACGCGCTCTGTCCGCGCCGCTCCTCGCGCGACCACGACGGGGCCGCGCGCGTCGTCAACCAGCTGCTCACCGAGATGGACGGCATCGAGAGTCGCGAGGGCGTGTTCGTGCTGGCCGCCTCCAACCGGCCCGACATCATCGACCCCGCCGTGCTGCGCCCCGGCCGTCTGGACCGCGTGCTGTACGTGGGCATGCCGGCGCGCGACGACCGCCGCGACATCCTCGCCAAGCTGTCTCGCGACGGCACGCGGCCCCGCCTCGCGCCCGACGTCAGCCTGGCCGAGGTGGCCGCGCTCACCGAGGGGTACACGGGCGCCGACCTGGGCGGGCTGCTGCGCATGGCCGCCACGCTCGCACTCACCGAGTACATCGCGGGCGGGGCGGCCCTCGGCGCAGAGGATGTGTCGGTGCGAGCGGATCACTTCCGCTCCGCGCTAGCACACTGCCGGCCCTCCGTGTCGGCGCGGGAACAGCTGCACTACGACAAGCTGCAGGCGCAGTACGCGGGGGGCGCGGGTGTAGTGGCGGGGAGTGCGGCGGGGGAGACGGCTATGGAGACGGAGCCGCTGGCGGAGGAGTCGATGGAGACGGTGTGACGCGGGCGAGGCGGGCCGGCGTGTGTGCGCGTGTGTTGAGTCGCGACTATGTTCAAGTAGCTGAGTGTTCACTGCACTAATATTCCTAACCCGTTTGTGAAGTCCATGTTTGTGTTTCAGTGTCAAATATATATTTTTAATACGTCAGTTTTGTTAATGATGAAATGAAATATAATGTGATTGTAAATTACCTCGACTGACTATTGGATACCCAATAATATAAAAGATGCAAACATACATTCATTAGATATAAAATTTAAGATATATTATAAATCAATAAAATAAGGTATAATACAACAATTTCTTATTCATTTTGTAAGAGTTCGTTCGTAACTTTTAATGAAATTACCGACTCCCTTAAATTTCTAAAATTTTTAAAAAGACGCCGATAACGCAGCCGCAAAACGCGGTATAATACGAAAAATCGTAATTAATTCATCTTTCATCAATTACAATATAAGATTTCCTAGAATGTTCTACAATCTACATAGATTCATTTTACTTTCATAGCACACTAATATTATATCCACCTGAGATCATCTTGCGTCCATGAATATCACTTCTACGCTAGATGACCCTTACGAACTATCGCTATCATAACCACTCAACTGGGATCGGCAACAAAATTGGTTTGTTTACTTTTGCCAAGTCTGTGGCAGGAGCCAAAATTGAGCACAGTTCAAAAACTTGTTTTGTTTACATTATTTAATTGTCTCATATTTTACGGAGAAAATACATTTTCGTTGAAAATGCAATACGGCGTCATTTATTAATAAAGATTTACAAAAATATTATAAGGTTTAATAAATCGAAATTAAAGTTTATTGGAAAAAAATGTTTTTAAAAAGAGGCTCAAACAGGGTATTGATTCCGAACGAAGTCCCCAGTTTCGCCATCTAGCGGAAAGTGAAGTTCCCAGTTGAGTGGTTAGGAAACTGATAAAAATATCGTCATATCGACCACTTACTATCTCATGTAGGCCTTCGATAACTACAACCCGCGTTACCTTACCTCCGTGACTTTGAAAGCGTTTCTTGCAGTTTCCACGGTGAGTTCGTCCCAATACAACATCTCGTTGGTGATCTTATATTGGACGCCATCTTGCGTGTTGAGGACGACTGATCTCGTGAAGTAGATCATCTCTTCATCGTCGGCGAGGGAATCCGACGTTAGCTTCACGACTCCGCTCACTCGCAATATTGTCGTTTGTTCCTAAACATTAACATTTACAAGCTTTAGATGAACTTGCACTGGATGTAACAGTAAGTTCGGGTGGAATCTTGCGAATTGAATTTGATTAACTTCCCGGTTTTGGTTGAGATAAAACTTCGCTTGCATAATAAAATGTATATCACGTGACAATGCAGTTTTATAGGACCATAGAGATGATCTTATGGTGGTTTTGGAAGATGAAACTTTGGGTCTGCGAAGAGACTTCGGGTTATTCCACGGAGAGTGCTCCGAGAAATAGTTCGAGACCAACATCTCCTTTCATCGCATCACCCGTCGTCGAGATGGAGTTCATCTCTACCATTTCAAACCACCATCCATCCACAGTTCGTTTCAAGAATACTTTTTTGCCACGTTCCATCCGGCTATGGAATGAGCTTTTCTCTTCATTGTTGACTTCTTCAAACGAGGCTTGAAGAAAAGAAGAGTCTTATAACAATGCAGAGGAGGAAATAAAAAAGATAACCTTAATAATGAAAAGATATAAAATCACTCACAGTGTGTAGAATAACGTCGAGTGCGAATGTGAGTGTGTCGTGTCGAAGTCGAGGCCACACCGAGAGCTGTTCCACGACACGCGCCCGGGAGGAGAGCGACCCCGCCCGCGGACACACCCGCCCACACACGCGACTCCTACCTACACACACACATCAATCAATAAATATACTCATAAGCACTAGGAATTAAACTGGTTTAAAGAAAGATGGGTAGTAAGAAGTGTCCCGAGAAGTAGTAGTCGTAGTTTAATAATAGAGTGAGCAACGAGTACTTGCACAGGCAAGACCAGGTAGCTAAGATTATCCACCAACAACTTGCTCTGAAATACGACCTTGTTGAAGTTGCTGTACCTTATTACTAGTAATGACCTCAGTCGGTGCTCGATAATGTAACGCTCTACTGGGACCGATCTGTTATCACTGACAGGACTATTGTTGCCAATAAGCCTGACATAGTGATAATAGATCGGGATGGCGCATCGGGCGGTGCTGATCGATGTCACCATTCCACATGATGAGAACCTTGTGAAGGCAGAAAAAGAAAAACTGCTAAAATATTTGGCCCACGAGGTGACTGACATGTGGCGTGTTGAATCGACCATCATTGTTCCGATCGTTGTATCTGTGCACGGTCTAATAGTGAAAAGCTTCGACCGTCATCTAGAGAAGCTTTCGCTCCCCGACTGGGTGGCGCCTGATTCAGAAGGCAGTCGTTCTTGACACGGCACGTATTGTGAGGAGGTTCCTTTCTCTTGAGCCCTGACCACTGATGGCTTGAGTCGTAGACTCCGCCTGCAGTGACCCTCTGTTTTTTGTAGTCTTATAAAACTTTTTTTTTTTGTAAATACCTACTTTTTTTTAAATACAATGTAAAAAATAAGATAATAAACGAGTATAGAAATCATAATTGACTAATAATACAGATTTACAAATAAATGTTTTTTTGCCAGCCAACTCAGTTTCTGCATTTAGTGAAAATTGACGAACACATAATGGTTATTCTATTATACTTACGCAAAACCTGATTGAAGCTGACATTAAGAACCACCTTCTCATGGTACAGGTGCTGTATGTTCTGTCTCTGGTCGAGGGGCGCGTCGAGCAGCGGGAAGAATGTCTGTATGAACCCGTAGGCCACGTGCTTGGCGTCGTCCGTACAGTACGTCTTGAGAGGCTTCGGTAGCTCACCCTTTAAACTAATGTGGATATCGTCCTAGGGAAAAGCATTATGTTTTGACCTTATATTCAGTAAAATGTGGTAACCGTTGGTTTTATGTAGCAAATAAACAGTTAATTTGTTGCGGACCAATAGCGTGCCAGATCCTGAATCGCGCTATCGATGTTTACAACGTTCGGCGACATATATACGACATCTGAAATCTACTACAACGGGCTTCGGTCTGAGCATACACTACCTCGCCCGCAAGGAGATCTCCCTTCGGCCTAATACCACTGAACACTAAAAAATTAACAAAGTAACTTAAGTACAGTGATAACTTGTAAAATATAACTTAAAATCACTGTTCTTCAATATGTTATGGGAGTCCGCAATGATAGTCAATATGTCAGAAAAAAAAGTTTACCCATTACTAAATATAAAAGTGGTTCTAAGTTGTATTTTGTCAGTCCATTCACACCACTTCAGCTGATACAAAGTTACAGATCCACACTGTATATATAGAAAAAGTATTCAACAGAATTATGTCAGTTTAAAAAAATGCTCCATTGACCAGCAATGTGTTAGTTACCCTGCTGTCAAACAGTATTAAAAATAGGGTAAAGGACACAATTGACTATAACAACTAACCTAATTATTACTATTTAAAATATAATGCAAAATACGAATTGAAACACAAATACTACTCAAATTTATACTTACGATTGTCCTTAGGGTGGGGAAAAGCATTCTTAACACTTTGACATATAACTGTGAGTCAATATAATCCAAGCAAAGGGGGTTTCCTTCCAACCAAATATATTTAAGGGACAGCCCTTTACACGGTATTAGGCACGCGAGCTTATCCAGATTGTTATATGAAATATCTAGGTGTTGTAATTGAGGCATCATTCGTGGCAAAATAAAGCCTGATAAAGATCTGAAATTCAATTGTATCATATTAAAACTAATTTGCTGAAATTACATCTTAATATTGTGAGCATTAAGCACTGTTTTAGGTAAATAAGAATAACAAACACTGGCTAACAACGGTGAAGGAAAACATCGTGAGGAAACCTGCATGTCGGAAAAGGGTTCTAAAAATCCTTTGAAGATATGTGAAGTCCCCAATCCGCACTGGGCAAGTGTGGTGAACTATGCCTAATCCCTCTTCCGAGGAGACCTGAGCCCAACAGTGGGCAGTAATGGGTTGGTACAGGAATTGTGAGCATTAAGGACTGTTTTATTTAAATTAGAATAACAAAAGCTGTAGTCAGTAATTTTTCACCGTACCCGCATTACAATAATACAATCAAAATTAGTTCTTAACACAATGGAATTAGGTCGAATTTGGTATTTAAACTTACGTGATTCTATTACGAGAGAGATTGAGATGTGTGATGTTCCCCCACGAGAACGAAGGTTCTATTTGAAACAATTCCGTTTGATTACTGATCCGATTCAACGGATAATATATAAAATGCTTTATGTCTGAAATCAAATAATATATCACACGTTGGAGGTTTTTCTTGACATCTTAAGAATATAAAGCTTTAGTTACTGTTGAAACAATTTCGGCAAGTAGTCTGGAAAAGGGTGGTGGTTTCGTTCACATTACAAGTTTTCGAAAAATATCAAAGGTCAGTCTAAATTCGGTGATACCACATCGAAATATTTTTATACTTACAAATACAAATTAATAACCACAAATTTTAAAACATTTTAGAGGTATTTTTTTTTTTATTGGCAAAAAACGGTAACCAGCATATTGGAAAAGTATTACTAAAAATCCTTTGAAGATATGTGAAGTCCACAATCCACACTGGGGTTCATCAATATCTGTATCGAATGACTGGACTTGTCCTTCTTCAAACGAGGCTTGAGGAGGGTCTTTAAAGTTAGGTCGTACGTAGCGACCCCTCAGTGTCCCCTGACATTGCAGAGGTTCATGAGCGACGATAACCACTTCCTATCAGGTGGGCCGTTGGCTCGTCTGCTTACACGGCAATAAAAAAAAATTATACCCAAAAATGGTTGTATGTTACAAAAACTCACACTTACCATCTCCAATAGTAAATTTGCTCAAATTCAACGACTGATCATTGTACCTAGATGTCAATATTTTCTTAAGTATATTTTTGGGTATAAAGTCCAGTGTATCAGTGGTGATGTCCACCTTGGAGATGGTGACGATCATGGGCGAGGTGGATCGGTTCAGGACGAACCCGTACTTGTGTATGGCGAGGAGGGCCGTCTTACAACGGATCACTAGGAACTTACATTCGTCTTCTGTGAACTGATAATAAGGAGGTTTGTGAAATACTTGTTTTTGGAACGAAGTTCCTTATCGCGCGTTATCGAAAGGGGGCTAGACGGAAATTCTTATGAAAAAATTGTCACGACACTTTTTTTGTTTTAGATTTTTTTGTTTTTTTTTTGATCGCTAGATGGCGATGTGATTAAAATATTTTATAAAACAATTCCTTATTTTGTTTTATATGATCAATGCTAGACGGCGCTGTGATCATAATATTTTATTTAAGTTATTCAATAAAAAAATTAAATTTAATTACAATTCCCTCACTAATTAATCGAAAGGAACTTCGTTCCATCCGGCTGTCCCTTGACACCTCTCAAGTTTTTTTTATTGGAAAGTTTGGTGGAGTGACGGATTTCTGTTCAGGAGGAGTAGTTTTGATTATCTATTGTTTCTCTATAGGATTCTCTTCAAAACTCGTCCGAAGAAGGACACTATGGGAAATTCGTTTACTACTTTTACTCTTGGTATTTTGATGAGTGTGTATTATTTGAAGTCAACTCCAAAAGTGAACGCAGTAGTGGCGAAGTGTTTATATAAGCCCATTCCTACCGGCTTCCCTTTGAGTACTCTTCAATTACGTACTACTTACGAATAACTGAAAATTTTAAAGAATAACTGAGATCTTTAAAACTATACTCTTCGCCACTGGCACGCATTGCTTATGTACCTTACCGTAATCGTAACCAATTCTTATATTTTCTTAGGACATGTTAAGTTTGCTCTGAACAACTATTGTTTGTAATTTGTTTTTTGATTTATTAAAATTACATTTCCAAAAACCCTCCCTAACTAAAACCTGAAGATCAGCTCTCATACTCCATTATTCGAGCTTGTACACTAGAAAATCCTAAACGCCTAAATGACTCACCTCAACAAAGCAAGGTATAAAGCTCCGTCCCCTCACGCTATCAAGTAACGCGTCCAGCACAGTCTCAGGTCGATCTGCGTTGTGCGGACTGACCGTGACCTGTAGGAACTGTCCCATGTCGCTGTAGATGTCCTCCATCACCTCCTCTTCGCCTATCATCTGAGGCTGGAGAACATCATCACAAGCTTTATATTAACTTGCACTGGATGTAATTATTTCTTTGGTAGGTAAACGACCAAATGGATCACTTGATGGGGAGCAATTACTATCTCCGCAATGTCAAGGCACAAAGAAGCTGAACCATAGTAATGATGGAGTAACATTCAATATTTAAAGTGATGGGAATGATGACTTTATTGGTAGTAAGTTAAAGAAACTTCTTGACACAATTAATTCTAAGTAAAAAATCCTTCAGATTCATAAAAAAATGTTTTGTTGCATATGAGCGTCGAAACATAATTTAAGTTGCTATTGGAACGAAGTTCCTTATCGCGCGTTATCGAAAGGGGGCTAGACGGAAAAAATCTTACTGAGAAGTTGTCACGACACTTTTTTTGTTTTAGATGATTATCGCTAGATGGCGCTGTGATCAAAATCTTCTAAAACACGTTCCTTATCTTTTAATCGAAAGGAACTTCGTTCTATTTGGGTGTCCCAGGACACCTCTCAAGTTTTTTTTTTATCAATTACTGCAATTTATATTTAACAGGCTCAGGTTTTCTCAGTAAAGGGATCAGGCATACACAGGTTACCATACAACCCGAATGCAGGTTGAGAAATCTTTGAAGGGTATCTAATCCAATATGCAGGTTTACTCTCGATGTTTTCATTTACTAGCTTATACAATATTTACAATATTTATTTACACATAAACATTTTTAGAAATTAAAGTATTGTTATGCAAGTCTGAAAGTCCAAGATCGCAACCTCCAATTTCAAGAACTCAATTACAAAATATCGAAATGTGTTCTAATTTTACAATATCCTCCATCTAACCTAAATAAAGTCGATTCTAAATCTTAATTATTATTATTAAGAGAGGGGGGGGGGCGATGGGCACAGATAGCCCATCAGGTCACTGCGACCCTTGCGGATCTATTGTAACCGTCCCCCTGTGTTACAAATCTGCACCAAGACTCAGGTCCAGCATGAACTGGACTATTTTCCTGGGGCAGATGTCCCTAATATCTTCAGGGAACAAGATATGTCCTCCGAAGACATGGGATCTGATGCTGTTAACAGCAGGGCAGTCGCAGAGCAAGTGAAGAGGGGTTTAAATCTTAATTAACCTAGTTTGTTACCTTAGAAGCCCTATACGTAGCAGTTTCCTTGATGGGAACCTTGTTTTTCCAGGGCCAGAATATCAAGTACCGCATGACTATAGGGTCGATGCTGGTCTCCATGTCCTCGCGGAGGTGGACCGGGGTGAACTTGCTGGTTCGAGGAAGGTCCTTGTCCACACTGAAGATGGACATTGAAAATAAAGTGAGATGAAGTAATGTGTGTATTTTCTGAGTGACAGAAGACTTCTGCCCGATTAGGAATGAATGGAGAGATCAAATATATTTCGCCGACCCCATTTGAATGGGATAATAAAATAAGGTTGAGATAATTATAGAAGAACTAGTGGGCCCGCGCAACTTCGTCTGCGTTACAAAGAGGTTCAAAAATTGTAGCCTATGTGTTATTCCGATGTATAAGCTATATTGTGGTAAAGTTTCATTCAAATCCATTCAGTAGTTTTTACATGAAAGAGTAACAAACATACATCCATACATACAAACTTTCGCCTTTATAATATTATTATAATCTGTGGCGACCAATATTAGCGCGCGAGATCCTGAATGGCGGTAACAACATTTGCAAAAATCTTCGCATATATACGACATCTGAAATCTACTACAGTGGGCTTCGGCCTGACCACCATACACTACCTCGCCCGCAAGGAGATCTCCCTTTGGCCTAATATCAACTGTACCCACAAATATTTTTCCCAAAGTAATTTCTGGTTGTTCTACCTTTCTTTGATTTGATTTGACGGCAGTCGTTCTTCATAGCGATCAAGGAACACCGGAAGTTGACTATTTTAAGTTTCGATACGTCAAATAGATGATATACAAAATCATAAAGTCAAGAACTAAGTTCGACAAATTCACGAATCAATTAAAAACTAAAAAACTCGTAAACTGAATTTATAAATAACTTACTCATCTTTATGTTTCTTGCTGTTTTTCGTGGTTGATTTAGATTTTTTGTCCCTTTCCACCGAAGGCTGCTTCTCAGCAGAGGGTCGTTTCGCTCCGGGTAGAAACAGCATCTCTGTTTTTTTCTGCTGTTGTGTATCTAGAAATAAGGTCATACAGGGTGGATCTGTAAGTTTGTACCAGAAGTGGGATGAATGACCTGTTGAAATACTTAGGTAACTTAGAACCACTTTTAATTTTGGAATAGGATAAAGTTTTTTTTTTCTATTATTAAATTATTATGGTGTATGTCCGACTATTGTTGCGGACTTCCAGAGTCTGAACTTCTTAATATGGATATTAAATGAAAAGGCTCAGGATTAGTTGAGAGTTTTTAAAATAACTTATTTAATATCACTTATTCTATTACTTGGTTATATTTACCTTTTTTCTCTTTACCAGTATCCCACGCATTGGTAGAAGTTGTTAACTTGTCTTTCGCGACGACAGCTGCTAATATATCTTGTATGGACATCGCGGGTTTTGGTTGAGACTGATTCGACTGAATGATTTGAGATTGTGGTATCATTTTAGGCTGAGGCGTTGTAGTTTGGGTTTGGCTCAAACTTGGTGTTGTTTGGGTAGATAGTGGCATTGGCTGAGATGTTGAGTTTTGTATAGGTTGTTGTATTGAGTTTTGTATTGGTTGTGGTGTTGAGTTCGGTGTTGTTGACATCGGATGTGGTATTGGATGTGGTATCGACTGCGTGATTTGCGTCGGATGTGGTATAGGTTGGGGCGTCGGGAATGAAGTCGTTTGTGGCATAGTAAACGGTATTTGCGGGGTCATTGGGTTGGAAATAGTTTGTGAAAATGTGTTTTGTTGTAATGTCGGCGGGGGAACTGGTTGTGGGACTGGCATCGGTGTGTATTGCATCGGCATTTGTAATGGTTGTTGCATCATTGGATATTGTTGCATTGTCATTTGCATAGGTTGTTGTTGTGTGAATTGCATTGGTTGCTGTTGCGGGAACTGGAACTGTTGCATTTGCATTGGATTTGATTGCATTTGTTGCATCGGATTTAATTGCATTTGCATCGAATTCTGTTGCATTGAATTAAATTGCATTTGTTGCATTATCATCGGGTTTGATTGCATTTGCATCGGGTTTGTTTGCATTTGGAATGAATTTGATTGCATTTGTTGTAATTGCATAGGATTTGGTTGCATCTGCATTGAATTAGGTTGCATTTGTTGCATTTGCATAGAGTTTTGTTGAAGCAGATTTAGTTGTATTGGGTTTGGCACCGGTTGTGGTTGTGCATTAATTGCTTGCTCTTGTGTGCTATCTTTTATTGGAATAGATTTTCCTGCTTGTGGTTTTACTGGTTCTGATTTGGATTCTGACTTCGATGGCTGTGATTTAGAATGTTGTAATTTTGAAGTTTGTGTCTTTGAAGATTCTGACTTTGAAGACTGAGATTTGGAACCTTGTTTTTTTGAATCATTAGATTTGGAAGGTTGCGATTTGGACGATTGTAATTTTGAAGTTTCAGATAATTTTGATGATGAAGGTTTAGATTTAGAAAATTCTTTCGAAGGTTGCGGTTCTGATGCTTCCGGTTTCGATGTTATTGGTTTCCACAACTCTGGTTGCTGTTTTAGCTGTTCCTTTTCCGCGGTAGATTCCTCTATCTCTTCTGTCGGTGATTCTAATCGGAAAAGTGGTGCGGGTTCTGGCAGAGCTGATGTGGTTTCTGGTTTCGGTTTCGATTTGAATTGTAAATGGAACGGTAATGTTGGTTTGTATTCTACTTCTTTTTCAGGTTGATTACATTCGGTTTTTGTAGGTTGTAGCGATGAAGCTGCTTGAGGTACGAGTGGTATTTCTGTAATTAAATGTACCTAATTGATGCTTGAAAAAGTAATATATTTAAGATAATTTACAGTCACAAAACTGAGATTAGTCACAATAACAGTAAAATGCATCGTTACATCTACGTTATACGTTAAGGTGTCATTATTTGATTGGCACTTACACTCACATCTCAAGGCAACGCAAATACTGTTTTTATTTATTGTCGAGAACACTAATCATAAAATAGAGTAATAAGAAAACAGCCGTAAAATTAAACTTAGAGATACCTAAATTAGTTAAATATAAATGGAATTAACAGTACAAATGTAACAGTAATCTATAATTGGCTTGCTTATTTTTTCATAAATTAATATTATTATTTTTTTTATTTTTTTTTATTTAATAATTTTTATTTTACATTAAGACACAAATGGTATAAACAGGAAAAGTATTAAGTTTAAATATTTACCATGTAGCTCTCTTACAGCAGGTTGTTTTAATTCCCAAACTGGTCCTTTGCTGGAACCTGACATTGCTACGGTATTAGGACTTTGTCTGTTGTTGAGAACGGGAATACTTGGAGACCCTCTACCAACGGTACTGACTGAAATGAGAATTGTGTAGGAAAGTATTTTGAGTAGATCTTTCTTCTGAGTGTTGAGTTAATTGCGAGGTCCCGATATTTCAGCACTGTTTCAAGCACCATGATCTCGGGAAGACTGAAGAACTGCGGGTAGGTCATTTAAGAGCAGACAAATCTGTCTATCCTCTTTCTCGTTCGAGTTCTCTTTTCAGTTCGAGTTCGTGGTACCGGCAAACGAGCGGGACCTCTCAATTAAAAATAATCGTGATAAGAATCCGTTTAGTAATAATGTAAGTGATGTAGATAACGCGAGTATTTAAAGAAATTTATTATTTAAATGATTCTCATTTTTACATAATTTGAAATAGGGTAATAATATTGTTTTTACAAGCTTTACATTAACTTGTATTTAGAAGCTTTCTTTAAAACAAATTATTATCAGTACCAACACACTCAAAATGTACTATTTTAATTTGTTTCGTAATGAACTTGTGTCTTTATTACCTTCTGAACTAGTTTCTTTGCTGTCCCATTGCTTAAGTTCCCAAACCGGCATCTTATTTGTTGTTGCCACCGTTTTTGGTTTTGGTGTACTTTCCATTCTTCTATTTATTGCTTTTAAATTAGGGTTTGGTCGTTTTCGCTTCATTTCTGAAACATTTAATTACTCCGAAGTTCAATAAATATTTACAGCCTTTCTCGATAAACTATCCAACACTGAAAGATTTTTTTTGAATCTCTTGATTCTAGAGATTACAGAATTCAAACAAAGAGTTTAAAAATAGTGTAGGTTATTACAAAATACAAATAAAACTTAGTAAAATATTAATAAATTAAATAAAAATTGGTTTCAATATTAAGAATTGCTATTTTATCTTGATTATTCAAATATTACACTTTATTTTAAATTTATTTCAATAGGCACAGATTTCCACTATTCTTAAAAGAAAGTAAAATCTAAGAAAACGAAATTCTAGTATTTTAAATTATTGTTTAACTATTATTTATTCACTTAAATCAAAAAGATTAAAGTATATAAGATTGGTTACAATATATATGGTGTTGAATGTCTTTGACTTAAATATATCAAAAAAATTTAAACTGCATTTTGACAATAAACACCGGTGTTTCGCACGATTTACAACAATTTCGTTGAAGTAGTAGTAGTTATTTTAGCAAATTTTTTATGCTTTTGTACCTTTGTCTTAGATAATTATTTTATTTTCTTCAAAATATTCACGAGATTTTGTTTTGTTTTGATAAATTTCATCGAGCAACAAAAACGGAATAGGGTTGGGAAAATTTTCAGGACTCGATTGGGTGTTCAGGATAATTTATCTCGCTTTTGAGATTTGAATTTCGTGAAATCGAAAGATAGGAAACCAATATTCTACTCTGATCATCTCATTTATGACTTTTGAAAGTGTTCTTCAAAGTTGTGAATACGTCGCATACTACGAAATATTTCTGATTTCCTTATATAATTTCTTAAAACATACTTTATGATCAAAATAACGTTTTCTTTCAAAATGTATAAAATTTCTGACAAAAATGTTCTCGAATGAATTGACATTTCGATTGGTATGAAAATCGTCCATGTTTTTAAACAACATCACTAATAATTCCGAATTTTGACGTTGACGTTAAAAAATTTGCCTGACAGATAACTTTTTAAAAATTTTATGCCGTGAAATCACTACTATATGGTCTATAGGTAACAAATTCAAAATCTTTTATTTCAAAATCAGTGTCAAAATAAAAAAATACCCTGTCTCAACTCTGAGTAAGACTGAACATGAAACAGACTCAGTGGACATAATATTTTTTTTATTTAATGTCCTTTACAAATATGAATTAAAGAAGGGTCCACAGTCCACAACCCATATATGATTTCCATGACAACAGACCATACATAACCATGAACCACTTTGACCATGTCCTTTGAAGTATAAAGCCCTTCTTGAACTCTGTCTGTCATTGTATTTATTAAATTGGTAGTACATAATATTAAATTTATAATAATTTTATTGTATTTCAGTTAATATAGTCAGTTAACTCTATTTACTCGTTTTCTTTATTTATTTGTAAAAGAATCCAAATAGAAGAGGTCGATTTTTTATTAAAATTTTAAATTATAATTTTTAATTATTTAGAATAAGTACGTATACGTTTGAAGATAGATTTTTTATTAAACATTGTACCTACACAATTTGCTCATAACACGTCTATATACGACGAGCAGAATATGACGTTATTAAAAAGCCATAAATCATAAAACGACACAATGGTGAGAGAGCTCTTGTAAAATGCAATTTTGCTTGTTAAGCCCACTTAACCCCGCGCTTGACACTGTATACGGAGTGTTCCATTATAAGGTATACATTAAAAATCCATTTTTAATTTAGTTGTCCTTCTTCAAACAAGGTTTAAGAAAATTCCTTTACAGTATGAGTATAAACAGGTGTGAAACGGCTTCGCTCTCACTCTGTAATGCTAGGTTTCTAGATTCAAAGGCAACGGTTTCGATTGGAGACAAAGAACTTAAGATGCACTTATGTAACTAGGTAGTGTGTCCATTGTCCAACCAGTTAAAGCGATGGTATTAATAGAACAGTCCACAGTGACGTTGATTCCAGAGGACCAAAGATCATGCTTAGAGCTGTACATTGTGAGAGGCTATGTCCAGCAGTAGTAGACAATAATTAATATGGGCACAATAAGATAATGACTGAAACTAATAGTTTATCGAGCTAATTTCCACTTGCTTTATTCATAGGCCTATCTCGATGTTTTTAGTCTTTAAACTAAGTCTACATTTTGCAACTGGACGTTCTGAAAGTTCTGGAACATACCTACTGGAAGGAAAAAGCACACTGAGATTCGAGATATTATATAACGAATTTCAGAAATAAAGGATAGTTTATTTATTTATAAACTTTGTCCACTAGGTGAATATTAGTTTTTAAATCAGTGCAAACCTCCTGTAGTCGAACTTAACCTTAACAGGTCGAGAATTAATGCCTATTAGTCTGTTCGAAAAATTTATAATTTAACAGTAATAATGCATAGTTGATATACTATCGGTGTCTGCGACAGACGTAATACTATTATTGTTATTTAACCCTAATTGGTACAGTTTTAACAGTTTTCCTCGTTTAGCTCATACAAACGTCTAGATCTAATATTGAATTGTTTGGTGTTAAAGCGCTGTGAAGTTTTTGGTGTATTTCTTTGAGATATTTTTTTAATAGTCGTTCCAGTGGTTTGTGTTTTAGTGCTTAATATAAATTATAATTTCTCAGAAATATTGTTATTACTTATTATGTAAGTAGTTCGTGTATAATTATTTCTCTCGTAGAATCATCGCGTTAAACTTGGAAGGCAGCAAAAGGTTTATGTGCAATTGAATTTTGTAATAATTAAGACCAAAAACGGTGAAGGAAAACATCGTGAAGAAACCTGCATATTTATTGGAGAAAGATTTAAAAATACATCGAAGATATATAAGTCCCCAACCCACATTAGGCAAGCATGGTATGACTATGCCTAATCCCACTACTAAGGAGACCTGAGCTCAGCAGTGGACAGTGACTGTGGTTTCAAAGATTGACAATCGATTTTAATCTGCAGATTGGAATCGAAACCATTTATTAGTGACAATCAATCTAAACTTACAATAGGCACGCGATGGTTATTTGATCTTTTAATTAAAACAATTATTCAATAGAATAGAAAATGGAAGAAGAGTTACTAGAACAAAAAGAAGAAGTTTTATTATAACAATAATTATAAACTTATTCAGACACTCGCGGTTTGCTATAATACTTTCATGCATTTTCAATGGGTTCTTACCACGATATTTAATTAATTGAGTTGCCTTGATATTTCAACGATGTTGCAAACGTCATGATCATGACGTTGAAAATGCATGAAAATAATAATTATAGCCAATAGGTAATCATTTCTTACTAACTTTGACTTTGAATCATTTCTTATTATAATGCTATGAAGTAACATTAAATTACTCTCGAAATGAGTTATTTAATAAATATTAATTGTAGTATGCAGTTCACTATTATACTCATATTTGTAATTATTAAAAATATTTTAATGACTTCTTAGAATATGTTAGTAGGCAGGTATCTATTAAATGTTAAGGGCTTCTAAGAAGTTAAGAGTGGAGTTATTCGATAGTTCAATGTTGTTAAACTAAGAGCTTTGAGTGTCAAAGGGTTTTGTTTCAAGGAGTTGGAGACCGAGAGAAGTTTAATATAAGTCCTTAAATAAAGGCCCCATAGTGTCTATTGACATTGCAAAGGTCCAAACACTTACGATCAGGTGGCCCGTTTACTCATCTGTTTACTAACAATAAAAAAGTTAGTTTCATTAATGACTTTCTGTCTGGATACGTTCTTTCGAACCTAAATGTCGTTCTATTACATATTCAATTATTTTTACAAAATATGTATATCATGTATTGAAAAACTACTTAAGTTGGCTTCTTTCGGACTTTCCACAGATCAGTGATATGATATTGAAATTTACTGAAAACATTATGCAAGTCCGATGATTTTAAAAATTACGCAAGTCTCCGCTCTATAAAATTGATCTTTGTCACCTAAACAATAAAGTTAATTTTCAACTAGCCGTTTTAAGATGGGAACATGCCGTGTCTACCTACAATCAGTCTCCGGTTTTTGTACCTAAGACTAACTCGGATTTTATTGAAGAAGAAAGTCGCTAAAAAGTACAATAGATTCGGGAAGAGAACAGCGCAAATCAAGAAGGTGATATGGCGGAGAAAATGATTATTTTGTAAGTGATTTTCATATTTGACTATGACTTTTTCGTCTGTAAACGAGGTTTGGGAAGAATTCTATGTATATTGGTAGGTCGTAGATGGCCCTACAGTGTAAACTACTTTAAGTATAGGCCTAGAAGATGAATATTTAAGTAAAAAACTACACTTTGGCGCAAGCACAGTTACTTGGGTCAACTAAGTTGTAAATATATTAGATCGAAAAAAAATGACATGTTTACCCATAATAGCCACTGGCAACTGTTATCATGTAATTTATATAATTAAAAACTTAAAAGGTGTCAAGGTGCACCCGTATGGAACGAAGTTCCTTTCGATTAATTAGTGAGGGAATTGTAATATAGTAAATTCTCTCAAGAGAGAGAGAGACAGACGTTTTAAATTAACTAATTTTTATAACTAAAAAAAAAAATTATCACAGCGCCATCTAGCATTGATCATATAAAACACAATAAAGAATTGTTTTATAAAATATTTTGATCACAGCGCCATCTAGCATTAATCATATAAAACAAAAAAAGTGTCGTGACAACTTTTTCATAAGAATTTCCGTCTAGCCCCCTTTCGATAACGCGCGATAAGGAACTTCGTTCCAAAAAGCTGTTTACTTAAATAATAAATAATTAGATCGCATGTCCACACTCTATTCAAAAACAAATAACCATTTTCTTTTCCAACCTCTTTTGAAGAACCCTTCCATTATCGGCTCCAATAAGCAATAAGCTTGAAATACTGTTATTGACACTTGTAGCCCTTTATTAATCCTCTCGTACTCAACTATTCAGAACTAAACGTTATGAGAATTCCCTAATAGGGTCTTATCAGTAATCAACTTCGAAATGATTTAGTAATTTGCTTCATGTCAATTATGAACAAAATAAAGATTTAAGTCAAGTACTATAATAATAATAAATTCAACAATACAATCTGTGTTTGAAACAAATAGCACAAAATTAAGAAGTTCTCCATTCTTATTTTATTAAGAGTAGCACAGTATCTACTTATTGACCAATTATCCTAATTGTAAAACATAATTCAAACCTACCACATCACAGAACTATAAGTAGAGGTATCCCATCACTCATCAGTTAACCTGCATAGTAGTATTTAAAGCGCCTTAAATTTTAAAATAGCAAACCATTAGTATAAGTCTTTTGCATTTTTTATGTAGGACTAACTCATTGAATTAAGTTTCTGATTGTAGTAGTTTAATCTAAAATTAACAACGATTTAAATCCCTAACACCTATAATATCTTTCAGTTTCCTCATCGTAATCAGCGCTACAGTTCACAGCAAGGAGCATGAGATTTCTCGCGATGTTTGCATGTCAGTACAATGTTCTTCAGTCCGCGATGTAAAACAGAAACTGAAGGATTGTGTAGTGATAATGGGTAACCTCAAGCTAGCCATCATGGAGCGAACACGGAAGGAAGACTTTGCTAATGTTTCTTTTCCAAAGCTTAGAGAGGCAAGTTGTATTTTTTATTGTCATGTATGCTGACAAAGCAATGAGCCACTTGATCGTATGTTGTTACCGTCGCTCATGAACCTCAGCAATGTCAGGGGACACTGCCTCCACGCTTCCTACGACCCACCTTTCAGGACTTTCTTTAACCCTCGTTTGAAGAAGGACAAGTCATAGCAATAATTTACCTATTAATGAACTTAATAAGTCTAATCAATAGTATATATTCTATTACTGTTTGTTGTATTCATGGTGGACATGATAATAATATATCGCTATAGTTTTAAAAGATTTAAGGTAAGTGTAGAAAACAAACATGTTCTCAAATATTCATTTATTTGCTCATTTTTACATTATATTGAAAAAAAAAAACACAAAAAAAAAAAATTTAAAAATACAATATAAAAAACAGAGGGCCACTGGAGACGGAGTCTACGACCCAAGCCATCAGTGGTCAGGGCTCAAGAGAGAGGAACCTCCGCACAATACGTGCCG
The DNA here is from genome assembly GCA_030269945.2 of Trilocha varians. NCBI lineage: Eukaryota > Metazoa > Arthropoda > Insecta > Lepidoptera > Bombycidae > Trilocha > Trilocha varians. The sequence continues at coordinate 11,303,617 of AP028278.1, read as the reverse complement.
TGTCAAGAACGACCGCCTTCTGAATCAGGTCCTTTACCCAGCCGGGGAGCGAAAGCTTCTCTAGATGACGGTCGAAGCTTTTCGCTATTAGCCCGTGCACAGATTCAATACGCCACATGTCGGTCACCTCGTGGGCCAGGTCCAAATATTTTAGCAGAAACACATGTTATTACTATTGGCTTCCTAAACTTATACATATTTGTCAAGTGACTGTGCCTGCTTACTTAAAACTCAGTACCTACTATACGGCACTTTACACTTTAGATGAATCTTAGTTAGGTTCAAACAACATAATTAAAAAAAATCGTTTAAACGTCCTTTTTTCAGGTGACTGGTTTCCTTCTAGTTTATAGAGTTCAAGGTATTCAGTCTTTAGGAGATTTATTTCCAAATCTGGCTCGCATTAGAGGAGAGGAGTTACTCAACAATTATGCACTTATCGTGTATGATATGCCGAAGCTTAAAGAAGTAAGTTAGATTATTAGTGTGAGATTATGTAAAGAAGTTCTTTAAAATATAAAAACCTTGAGTGGTGTCACGGGACATCCGGATGGAACGAAGTTCCTTTCGATTGATTAGTGAGGGAATTGTAATAAAATTTGACTTTTAAGTTATAATAATTAGTTAGTTTAAAACGTTTGTCTCTCTCTCTCTCTTATAACTTAAATAAAATATTTTGATCACAGCGCCATCTAGCATTAATCATATAAAACAAAATAAGGAATTGTTTTTAAAAGATTTTAATCACAGCGCCATCTAGCGATAATCATCTAAAACAAAAAAAAGTGTCGTGACAACTTTTTCATAAGAATTTCCGTCTAGCCCCCTTTCGATGACGCGCGATAAGGAACTTCGTTCCAATAATATGTAAACAGAAGCTTATTTCCCTATCTGCTTTTGCATTAAATATAATATTTAACAGGTCTTAACACTTTTTGTGATTTTAAATCTACAAAGTTTTAAAATGTCATTTCGTTTACTATTCTTCTTCTTCCTGTGCTATTTTCTAATGAAGATCGGCAATCGTTAAGGCGATCTGTACTTTTGAGACAGCACGAAACAGAGCACGAGTGCTTTTATTGAACCACTGGCGTAGGTTCTTCAGCCGAAATGTTCTCCTTCTACCTACATCTCTGTACCCTAAATCTTGCTTTGGATAATCAACTGTTTACTTTATTAGCGTCCTAAAAATTCCAGCCTAGTCCTTCCCAGTCCTTCAAGCAACGTACATTTTACGACCCCTAATCCTCTTTATCTACACTCTCAGATTGGACTATACAGTCTATTAAAGATAGACCGAGGCGGTGTCATTATCTGGGGTCTGCCCCAAGCCTGTTACGTGAACACCATCGACTGGAAGGTCATAGCGCCTCGAGCGAGACACATCATCAGCCACCCCGACAAGCTCTCTCTACGGTCCTGTGCCTCGTGCACTTGCAGTCTTGATCCGGTTTATAACCGATGTTGGAATCGGAGGTAATTATTAATCTATCCTAATATGTCAAGCTAAAGATTTTGATTAAGGAACCACTTGTCCAATTTGAAACATTCTTTCAGTTAGGGACGCAAGGTGTAGTGAAATGGTCTGAAAAATAGATTAAAACTGCCTTTCCCATTCCCGGAGCGCTATTTCCCTATCCGCCCTACATGTCCCTCTTTCAACGAAATTTGAGAAAAATCTTGTGGTAAAAACCTCCCAAAGTATTAGTATTCAACAATAGTTCATCATATTGTTTGTATTGTTTTCATCACAAATCAAGCGTGTCCAAGTCCATATTATCTGATATAGATACCAATCTAGACAGGTACACTGAAATCTCGAAAATCAATACCAAACAATACAATAGAAATAGACTCTCATTGGGATTCGAGACCTCGACAATGATCGCAAACGAATATTTGATCGTACTCGTAAGCGGTTACCGTCGCTCATGGACCTCTGCTTTGTCTGGAGACAATGTGAGACCACTAGCTACGACCCACCTTTAAGGACTTCCAGCCTCGTTTTAAAGAAGGATAAGTCATAGCGCTCGGAAAACATCTGAGAGGGAAAAGATATTCATTGATTTTTTAAAAGTAATAAGTAAAAATAGTTTGTTTGAATATCGTGGCTGTTGCTTAAACTGATAAAACTATTGTATTCTAGGAAATGTCAACTATTTCTAGAAGGTCCTGAAGCTGAGAATTGTAGTGAGGAATGTCTCGGATGTCGCAAAACGAACAGTTCCAGTTGCTTCGTGTGTCGACACTTCACATACAACGGGACCTGCGTCACCAAGTGCCCGGATCATACGTACGTTACTTAATAATTTGATAAAGAGACTAATTTTCGAAAAGCTAAATGGAATCGACTGTGTTTACCTAGTAGAGTAGCGAGTAATTTAGAACGAAAGAAAGAAATAAATACGTTTAATGAAAACTCAGTACATACATCACGAACACTTAAACCAGTAAACACACAATACAATACAAAAGTTGGTAAAGTCTGCAGACAAACATAAAACTAGACTACTATCCATTTTTACAGTTTATTATTAGAAGCCAATCAATTTTGCATCACAGAAGAAGATTGCGAAGCGTTAAATGGGTGGAGCTGGAACAAAACCTGCGTGTTCGAGTGTCCCGTTGGCTACATAAAGGTTAACAAGACGGAAGAGTCTGGAAGAGATACCTGCGAGTACTGCGCTAGTTGTCAACAGGTGAATGTCTTTGACCTACGCACTGCTTGCAATAATAGCTCTGTGTTTTACAGCATTATGTGTTCATGTGACTTCTGACAGAAAAATAACTGTGTAAGTCATCATCATCATCATCATCATCAGCCTATAGACGTCCACTGCTGGACATAAGCCTCCCCCAAACCTCGCCATATCGACCGGTCCTGCGCCATCTGCATCCAGTGACCTCCCGCGATCTTGACCAGATCGTCGATCCATCTCGTGGGGGGTCTACCAACGTTGCGCTTACCGGTTCGTGGCCGCCACTCTAGAACTTTTCGGCCCCAACGGCCTACTGTGTAAGTAGTTGGAACTAAACAAAATGTGTATTTCGTTTTTAATCTTGACAATGTTTCCAGACCTGCGAAAGCTTATCGATCCAAACAACTGGATCGATCCAAGCTGCAGAACGGTGCGTCATCGTCAATGGTTCTCTCACTATTCATCTTGGAAGCCTGATGGAGGCTATGACGGAACTGCGGAGCTTTCTACGTCGAATCGAAGAAATATCAGAATATCTCGCCATTTACAGTTCTTCCACAGTCACCAGTCTCGACTTTTTGCCGTCACTCAAACGAATAAGAGGATTGAAACTTTTTGGCGACAAATTTAGCATAGTGATCCATGACATGATAAATCTGTATGGCCTTTTCAACGAAGACGTTATGAATAATCTCAAGATAGATAATGGATCATTGCAAATGTTCCACAATCCTCTACTTTGCATGAATCATGTTGATAAGCTTAAGGCCCTTTTTCCTGAAGAACCAGAAGAGAAAGACATCATCGAAGGTAGTAATGGGTATGGGGGAAACTGTGAAGAGGCTTCAGTGGATATTCAAATACGAGTGCTTAACGAAACTTCGGTAGTTGTCATGTTTTCTGCTCAACCTGACCCAGATATGCACTACTCAGTGTTATACGTACGTCTACCAGCTGAAGTAAACAGAACGATCTTACCAGAAACCTGCAGTGAGCTTCAATGGTTTTCTGAAGCGGTCCCATCTGGATATCCTAGTTATGGAATAGTGCAGCTAACTTCTCTACGTCCGGCATCTACCTACGCTATTTGCATTGAAACCTACGACCCGGTGCACAACAAATTAGCTAGAAGTAAAATATTGAATTTTACTACCCTAGTGGGAATTCCAGAACCACCTTTCATAATAGAATCGGTGGCATCGTCCTTTGACGTTGTTGTTCTGAACTGGGTGGATCACAAAGACTATAGACGGTACATAACCCGGTATGAACTTGACGTGGTATTGCTTGATTCCAGGGATGTACTTTTGAGAAACTACTGCATAAATCTGGAGGACGATTTCTTTGATATTGATTATACGAGGCATGCTGTAGTAATGAGGCCTCCTCCAGAGTACGGCAAAAACTGCGAGTCTATGTGTGGGTTTTTGTCAACAGTCACGCCTGGAGCACTCGCTGAAGACTTCTTCGATGTATGTGACACCAACATCTTTGATTGCAATATCCAAGAAGGCCCTAGGCCCGGAAACTCATCATTCAATAGCCACGTTAACACTATATCTCTGAACATCACTGGACCTAAAACCGCTTATCAAGTCGGCAATTTAGCCCCTTACAGAGACTATAAGTTCAGATTAAGGGCATGCTTCGACAATCTGTGTAGCAGATCTGCGAAAAGTACTGTGAGGACTATGCGGGCGTTCAATCAAGTTGATATACCAAAGGAGGTCGTAGTCCATGCCAAAACTGAGAGCATAACTGTTCACTGGAAGCCTCCTGACGTTACCAATGGTCCCATACTGAGTTACACCGTCGAAGTGTTACCATCGCTTGAACTAGATTCATATTTGATTCCGCAGACTTGGTGTGTGATGGGCAACGTGACCTACATCGAAATACTCTCTCTGGTATCAAGTAACAACAAAGTAAGAGTATGTACAACGTCATTGGCCTCTCTCAGTACTTGCAATGATTGGGTTTCAGTGGAACTCAAAGCAGTTCATACACCAGGGACTTGGTTTTGGTGGAGCTTACCGTTCGGAATATTAGTGATGGTCGCATCCGTTGTTATTGGCAGCTTGTGTCGACACAGGGAAGATCGAAGTGACACTGTTAGTTTAGTAGAGTGGACCAATGAATAAAGAAGGGTAAGTATACCTGTGATAATAACAGCGATTATTACATCATGAAGATCGTAAAAGCATTCATTACTTTTGTAATCTTATTATTGTTATAGCTTTTGCGAAAATATATTTCTAAGAATAGGTAAATTTTCTGTTTAAATTTCTACAGAAAAGCTATTTATTTTCTTTACAGTTCTCTAAATTTACGTGAAACGATTCAGAGAAATGAGTTGCACTTATGCTGTGCACTTATATTAACAACAATTGACATTAAAATCAGTTTCCTATAGGTAGTTTTATCAGTTAAAATAATTTGAAAATCGTTATAATAAAATGTATGTCACGAAATCACGGTTTCATTTTTCTGTGTTTTTCACTTAAGGTAAACGGAATTATATTGACCTGAAAATCATTGTTCCATTGCTTTTTTCTCTCACAAAAACTGAAAATAGGTTTTCTGGAATATTCTTTTAACTTAATCTGAGTATTCGTAAGAGGTTTTAGCTATTTGGATCAGTGGAAACTAATACCTTTTTTCATCAAAAAGTTGAAGCTTCGTCTCAAATACCGGCGAGATGTTTGGAAAACATTTGCGTTTGATCAAAATGAAACCTTGACTACGATAATATTTATTTTGTTGTATGAAGTTAAGTTTTAGTATGTTAAATACTTAAGAGCTACATTCATTACTTTAGAATGTTACGGGGACCCACGTTTTTTCATTTTATTGCCTTTAGCTCTAGCTCCTTGTTAGTTCTAAACTAAGTAGGTATTTCTTTGTCACGTTTGTTCTTATGAACCGATTCAGATGTTTTTTCTTCATTCCAGGTCCAAATCTAGCCTATCCTTAAACAGTCTGGAAACATTATTTAGATATCAACTTAACCTCAAATTCATGGCCGGATTTATTTCATATTACGTATTCCTATTTCAAATTCTAATTAAAAATATCTAGCACCAATTTATCGTGTGCCAATTTATCGTTCCAACATTTTCCTCTTGGCAATTTGTTATTATAATTTTTGTTCGCCTGGCCACACTGTAACTGACAACAAAGGAAAATGTAACCGTATTTTTTATAGTTGTACACTTTTATGTGGGCTGGTATTAAAATTATTTTTTATTTCCACTTGTACCAGACAAAGTGAGGCAATGTTAATAAAAAAAAAAATATTAAAAAACCGTTTAAAAACGTAAATTATATCGAGAGCAATTGTAAATTAACTATACAATGAACACGAAATTAGACTTTGTCAAATTAAATCTCTGTGCCCACATAACTATTAACTTTAGTTTGAACGGATCCATTCAAATAACAATCATCAGTGATGGACGTCATGAAGACCCATTGATTTTTTTCAAGATCGAAATACTACTTTTGGAGCTATGTTTAAAAATGTCGACCTGTATGATAACTGTATTCTTTTAAAGTAATTTTATCATAATTACCCACAGTTTTGGTGCGATTGTTAAATTTTAATTTTTGTAAAAAAATATTACTTGTGTCTCTGTATAGATTATTTTAAAAGAAAGTTTAAAGTTATAAAACCAGTCCGCCATATTATTCTCCTTCATTAAACTGTCTGCAGCGTTTTTAGAAGCTTTTAACATACTACATTGACTTTATAGGTTTTTCTTAACTTAAGAAGTAACAATGTTGTGATAGTTTTAACTAAACAGGGTGAAAGTAGGAACATGGTAAATGATATTGAAGGAGTATTCGGGTATTTGCTCACCTCTCACTCCCACCACTGTAACTCCTGTGTAGCCAGGATCCACAGCGGCGACCATCGTAATGACTCTGAGCAGTGAAGCCAAAGAACCCGAGGGAAAGCTAACTTGTCTTGGGCCTCGCAACGAATTGAATTTGAAGGAGTGTTCTTTTTATACCAAATATATGAATAGGTGCTTAAAATTCGAGAACTCAGTATAGAGAAACGTATCAAAACAGTTTATCAAACCCCGAGTCATTCTACACGAGAGAATATTATTGCCTAAAGTATAAATACTTCTTAGAACCACATATAGAGTTCAGATAACACCGGTACCATTCAGCCAGTCTGAAAAGCCTCAGGCCATTGATAACTTCGTCAAATTACACCAACGGCAGGGAAATTCGTAAAGTTTAAAACTTTGTACAGAAATTCGGAACGTTTAGTGCAGAATGGAAACTAATGAAGTTGCCACAAGTATTCGAATTTGTCTAATGAAGGTATTTTACTTATTCGAGTTGAGATCATTCGAATGAATTCATAAAGTTCGTATATTGTTTGAAATGGTTCCGGAGTTTGTTTGATATCACTTAGGAACTTTTGAAAGGTAATTTGTATGAGTTTTACGAGTATCAGTAGGTAGATAGGTACTTGAACTGTAATGTAGTTATCAAAAATAATTGTGTTAAGATATTACTGAAAATAGTTTATTGTAAGTGTAAACGACATAATGTAATTAATATTATAAAGAAGGTCGAAGTTTTAATAATAAAATTGTACTGCAACCTCTTTTGTAAATTATTTTTAAATGTAAGATGGATTGGCGCGTTTTTTAAATTTTTTTTTGAATATGTCAAATTGCGATACAAATTTCGACACAATTTTTTTTTTAATGTTTATTTTTTATCGTTTTGTGATTTTTCTCTAGCACATTTCAAATTTTTTCAGTAAGGATTTTTACTACATATCTGTAGACTTCTTAACATAGACCTTCATATACATATACCAGCTGAAGACCTGACTCTATTACCTATTTTGATAGCAAACTTGAAACAGCTAATTTTTATTCTAGAAACGTTTTTAGTTTAGAAGCTAATCTTAAAATTATCTGTCGATAGCTTCGTTATTTGAAATGTACTCAACATCTCATTACTGTTAACTGTTTTCATGTGATTGGCTTCGAAGTACACATCCAATTTAAGATTGCGGTATCTTAAAAGAGTTTTCAAATTAGATAAAGTCGATAATGTTGTAGTGGAAGTTTTATAGTGGAAATAGGTAATTTATAGAGAGTATCTACGTGTTTCTATAAAGCTTAAGTTTAGTAGATATTGAGATATTTTTATCAAACTAATCTACGCAACTTCGTTAACTTTCTAGTTATGAAAAAGTGGAGGATAATGATATTTAAACATCTTTATAGCACTGATTCTTCGATAGCTCTTAACATGATTCTGTTTTATTGTTACAATTATATTATTCGAGAAATAGGCTATTAAATACAAAATTGTTAAATTTAAACTAGAAGTACCTGCTTCTAATAAAACGTGTCCTAAAAAAATCAAGCATTCCGTACTCATTTTCTAAATATTGACTAGTCTAGATTAACCACTCAACTGGGAACGTCACTAATCGCTAGATCGCGAAACTGGGGACATCGTTCAGAATCAATACCGTGTTTGAGCCCCTTTTAAAAAACATTTTTTTCCAATATTTTTTTAATTTTGATTTTTAATTAATAAATTAAATTTTGTAAATCTTTATTACTAAACGACGCTGTATTGCATTTTCAGCGAAAATATATCATCTCCGTAAAATATGAGACGATTAAAAAATGTAAACAAAACAAGTTTTAGAACTGTGCTCAATTTTGGCTCCTGCCACAGACTTGGCAAAAGTAAACAAACCAAAGAGTTTTGAAAAATGGAACGTTACGTTTTAAATTCATAGTATAAAGGTATCCATGTCCGTACAGCCTAGTATAAATTTAATTCAATTCTTTTCTGAACACGTTTTCACACTTTTTTTTTATCTAGTATGTAGGCAGACATGTAGGCAGACGTAACGGGTCCCCTGATTGTAAGGGGGTAATTTATAAGCCTTTGTGTGCTTTACTACTATCTAAACCATCTATCATCGAAATATTAGTAAAATATGATTCAAATCACGCCTGAAATCGCCATTTTACCTTTAAATTTAGCGCCAAAAGACGCTAAGTTGGTAACGTTGAGTGTAAGACACGCCCTGTCTGTTCCGTCACATTTTATTTCCTATATTGCCTTCAGAAAACTTGACAGCCCCTCGTTCCTCGAAGTTATTAAATAAATCCACGTTCTAGGAAAAATTCACGCAGTTTTTGTGGCATTTTAATGTGGTAATTATATTCGGTAATGTCAGATGTTGTCATCGTTAAGTGTTACGTAATTGTTTATTAAATATTGCGTGTTTAAATTATTTTTACCTAAAGTTGGAGAATCATTAACCATTTATAACCTAAATGCCATTATTATGTTTTAAAGTTTTGATTTATTTTAGGTTTATAGAAATACCTACTGTATACTATACCAACTATATTAACGAGTTCTGAAGTCACAAAGTGGATGAAATAGCTGCGATTTCCTCTAATCCTAAAACAATGCGCCTTATGTAACAAAATAGCAAACACCTTGAAGATATTGCTCAATTTTAATTATCAGGCGCAAATCACTATTATTCACAGTTTAATTTTACAAACATAATAATAACAATGAAACATAACAAGTTAACTTATTCAATTAAAATTGTTCCTCAGATTACCTTGTTCAAACTCCAGTATTAATGTAAATGGATTAAACAACGCATTCCCCTAATCCTTATAATTGAATTTGTAATAACAAAAGCCAATAATGGATCTTCTTATTTACATTTTTAATTTCCAAGTAGTCTGTAATAGGTTTTCCCTGCAATATCCGGTGGTGGTACGAATACGGTTCAGATCGAGGCGTGGCCGGAAGTAGGAGGTTTCTCGTTTTATTTAGGAAACATTTCAGACATATTTCATGTTGTTTATTCAAAAATATAATTATGTTATTAACAAGCTTATGGTGTTTTATTTATTTAAATTAAATGCTGTAGAAAAATGATTCTTGAGACTGGTAAATAGGTAAGAGCTAAGTCAGTATGGATTAGATTCAAATTTGTTCATACTTAACATTGGTTCATAATAACACCTATTTATTAAGCTCTTAACTAACAGAATGGTGTCTGTCTTGAGTTCTGTAGTGTTTGAATAGTGACCTAAAGGAATCATAATCTAATATATATTATAAAGTTTGTAAGTATGGATGTATGGATGTTTGTTACTCTTTCACGTAAAAACTACTGATTGGATTTGAATGAAACTTTACCACAATATAGCTTACCTATACATCAGAATAACACATAGGCTACAATTTTTGATAATACGGGACGAACCTGAAGTCCACGCGAACGAAATCGCGGGCAAAAGCTAGTATAATGTGAAGTGTAGGTCCTATAGTAAACAATTCAACTTAATTAAATATTTTGCAAAAATACAAAAATTAATATATTTTTGAGCCTATCCGACTTACCTGTATATTAAGTAATTATGTTAACGTTGTAATTGACTTGTCCTTCTTCAAACGTTGATTAAGGTAGGATGTAGGTAGCTGGCCCATAATCACCACTAACAATGCACAAGTCCATAAGCGACGGTAACCCCTGACTTACGACCTAGTGTGCCGTTGACTCTTTTGCCTACATAATAAAAAGAAAATAATTTAATATTCTCTCATATTTTGAGAGCAATTATCTGGTATATGTTACTGGATCTAGCCCTGTGCAAGGTGCAATTAAAGCACATGTCACATAGAACTGGTCGGCATGCGAGGCACGTGTGCTAGCCGTTAATACACTCTATGTACTATGGGGACCTGAGCCATTACTCTACGTGTGATCCTTGCATTGTAGATTTAACTGCTAGAATAGATATAGGTATAATTGGAAACATATTGGAAAGGAATTAATATTTAATCATATTAAGTTAACCATTCAAGTGACCATCGTGGCACCAAAATAGGGCATTCCCTTTTTATCAAAACCTAACATTCCTTTTTGTTATTTAATCAAATTATTGTTTTACCTTAACTTAAAAAGCAATAAAAAATGTTACCCTTCATCAAAGGTTCGGCGTCCGGGGGTGGTGCGACGGGAATGAGAGCCGTAGCGCGTAACGCGTCGCGCCGTCCAGCATAACCCCATGTTGGGTTATGGCCTCAGCCAGGGTTCGGACGCTGAGTGTGAGCAATTGGAGGTTTTAGTGCGGGTCTATTCCTACAAATCTGGAAATTTACTCCAATTTAAAAAAAGAAAATTAAAACCTCTCGAAAAGGAAGTTAATCGTAATCTTTGTATAAATACAACTAAAGATTAAGAACAGGATAAAAGTTAAGTATATTATGTGTTTGATCGTCGTTTTCTTGTTTCGTAATGGTTACGTGACCGCTTCCGACCGGCAGCGCTATTGACATTGGCTGGACGACTTGGTGCCGCTATTCTGTAGACACGCGATATTTTATCATTCGTTTTAACGTTTTTTTTCGTAGAAAGAAAAAGCATTTAGGTATTCAAAACGTAGATAGAGGATTAATGATATAAATTAAACCGTATAATTATATAAAAGAACAAAGTAGAGGCTTGGCGGTGGGGGTCTTAATGCGGTTCGGACCCCACATATCTAAGGGACAAGTGAAAGTCCTTCCAGGTAAGTTGGGGCATAAACCTAGTATAAAATTAATATGCAATGATAATTGTTAACATTCGCTCATGGATGAATTCAACGAAATTAAGATTCTAACTTTAGCGTCCCAATACATTTATGAAAATTTAATGTATGTGCATAAAAATATTCATGAAGTTCCTAAACTATCGGATATTCATTTTTTTAACACTAGGAACAAACACAAGCTTGCCAGTATCAAGATTACATAAAATAAGTAATTCTTTCCAGGGTTTGTCTGTAAAGCTTTATAACAAAATCCCAGTGGCCGTTCAAACATTGCCTATAAATAGGTTTAAGAGAGTTATTAAAGAGCGGCTATGTAGTAAAACTTATTATAAACTTAATGATTATATAAATGACTGCTTAAAATGGGAATGAGGTGCTCGGGCCCGGGCCGTTTCAATTGATACATTTCTAAAATACAAAAACATTGTAAACAATATTGTAAAAAATAAAAAAGACATGCCCGCTGAGTTTCTTGCGCCGGTTGTGCTTCTCAGTACGAAGGCGTAATTTTAGCGAACTGGTGGTAGAACTTTTTTTTTGACTTTCAAAATGTATGTGCGTCCACATCAACTTTTAAATAAATGATTTGAGTTTGACTTTGAACCTTTGCTACTTCCTGACACTCTTCCGACTAACGAATGTATGATGTTGTACAATAATGGATACTTAGAATTGGTATTATTGGAAGCTAGATAACGTGCTTACTTTTTGTATTTTTACTCAAAAGTTTATTATATAATAGTATATACTAGCGAGCCTACGCAACTTCGTCTGCGTCACTTTCAATTAAGAGGTAGCCTATGTTCTTTCTCAGGGTCTAAAGATTTTCTGTGCCAAATTTCATTAAAATCGGTTGGGAGGTTTAAGCGGGAAAGCATAACAGACAGACAGTTACTTTCGCGTTTTCGGATTCTACTATGTAAACAAAATAACTAAATATCGTATAGGTCAAGAATAGCCGCTCCAACTTGATACTTTCTCTTTCGTTCCAGCACACTTGCGCTTGCATATTACCTCATTTACCGACACATATGTTTGTTACGTGGATTTACTTACACTTCATCAAGAAACGGTTTAATTACTTCGCGTATACCGTATGCTAATTTTAACATTATTTATGCAAAGTTATACTTAATGTAAGTGCTCTGTTTTTCCTGAGAGTGGAGTGAAATGGTTTCACTAATATGAGAAGTAGTTTGTTTACATAAATTATTATAAGGTTTAAACTTAACAAAGATCGACTTCTTAAATTGAGGTGATCTAAGTTGGCGTTAATTTTTGAAGAGAAGTGACATTTGCTTTATTCTATAGTAGTGCTATGTCATGTAACTAACCTACATCAAGCCTGCGAAAGTAAGCACTAAAAAGCAATAAAATAGAATTATTATTTTTCTCCATAATTAAAATATTGTGTTCATAATACTTTAAATATTCGTTTCTCTACATCCTATTTTTAACCAACTTCAAAAAAGTAGGAGATTGATTGGACTCATTTTTATGTTTGTTCCGTTGGAGCACGAAGGTTCTGGAATGACAACCACGTCAAGCGTAGTGTGAAACGACCAGGTACAAAGTGGAAGTCATTGGCCTATTTTCAGCAGTGGTCTATAGGCTGATGATGATGATAAATATAACTATTTTTTTTGATGGAGGAAATTGCCGGACATCCACCTCCCTGGACGATTGCACAAAGTGGGAATGAGTTGCTCGCCAAGGTCGTTTCATTATATTATATATTTTTTTGTTTATTTGTCTATATCATGTTTTGTATAATATTGTTAAAATATTTAAAAAAAATGCTCATAATAATAATACAAAAAAAAGACTTGCCCGCTGAGTTTGTTGCCAATTCTTTTTAGGACTGTGGCTATGATTATTATTTTTTGTGTCCGAACTGGTGGTAGCTTTCAACTTGAAATCATCAATGTTGAAAATAAAGTATTTCATTTCATTTCCTCTCAGTTAGGATATGTGGGAGTCAAACCGCAGTATAACCTCCTGCCACCCACCCAGCACGAGATAGGGTGAAGTGACAGGACGCATTGCACGCCGAGGCTTACCTCTCGTCCCGTAGTGATAAATAATAACAATCGATTTCGTGATGTTGTCCCTCCATCGTTTGGTCTCATCATCATTCAAATGTTGGATGTCAATTTTTGCCCAGAGATTTTCAGATAATTTCTGTAGGTGTCCAGTCCATTTCCACTTCAATGTCAAAAGTTGTTTTAAGACATCTTTCTTTGAATATGATATTAGAAGACCTTCTTTCTATACCTCTTTGACATGCTCTTATTTCATTTATATGTGATTCCTTGTTTGTCCAAGCATAGCCTTGGTTTCAAGCTTTGTTGGTAGAGATCCCTTCAATATCTCCTCTAAAATCTCGTCCCGTAGTGTAGATCTCTTCCGACAACTATCACCTTACCACAGTTAAACCACAATGACGTAACTTAACTACGTCAAGTGCTTCGAAGGTTAACAGCCAGTGGTGGGATAGTGCATCAGCGCAGTGGTAGGACCGTCGTCAACCGAGAAAGTGCTGTGTACAGTGGACTAAAGTAAGTCTGTTTATGTATGTGCTGTGTAGTGTTGTGTTTAGGTATGTAGTTTTATGTTTGTTTTTGTGTGAGATTTTGAGTGTTTTGAAATGTTGTGTATTTACCTAATCGTTTTTGGTAAGAAAATACGATAATTATGATTATCATACAAATAAGGGTCCTCTCTAGAGCTCTGGAATATGTGGCCTGGGTCGTGGACCTAGTCTTCATTGGATTTATATGGTATCTTAAAAATGTTCACCAAATCTAAAAGCATTTTTTAAATATAATGTAAAAACAAACGAATAAGTAAATTGAGTAATTTATTAATGTCGTAAAGAAATAATTAAAGTAAAGAACGTATAACAACCAAAATATTTTAAACTTAAAATCTAGAGAAAAGTTGTTATTAGTAAGGTAAAAACATGTTAATTAGTGCTTCGTCGTTTTTGGTAAATGGTCGTAATGAGGTCTAATTAGTGGTTGAGAATATATTTATAATGAATTCATATAGCTTGTTTAACACTACAAAGTTTTAAAAAACTCTACACGTTGTCTGTCCCTATGTAAATCTTTAAAACTACGCTTTGAAATTGAATACTTTTTTAATAGATAGTGATTCAAGAGGAAGGTTTATGTGTATAATACTTGTATAATATAGTAGTAAAACACTGTGTAATTTTATATGATGTTTTCGATGTGATGTAAATAAGCGCATTTTTCTTTTGATGTGATTTCGTAAATAAGTACATTTTTCAGCGCTTACATCGCAAACTGTGACGCAGATGAAGTTGCGGACAAGTAGTATATGTATTAAAAAATATAGGTTCTTCATAATTTATAAGCTAGACCAGTGTCTATTGTTACAAAGTTTTTTGTGCCTTAACTTTGAAATAAAATAGGTGTTAAACAACACCGCATCATTTTTAAGTGCTTGCATTTTGTTAACAAAACTTAATTGGTTGTAAAATATTTCTCAATGTGTATTCAAAATGAATGGTTGGAACCTCTTTGTAACGAACCTTGGACCTCAAGGTGACTAAGCATCGACGGCTAACTTGTTAAAACATATTGTTAGAATCTGTTGCGTGAGGTACGGGGTCATTGCTGTGAGAAATTGACAAAAAAGATTTACCTACCTATAAAAACAGTGGGCTCGAGTGATAATCAAGTTAATTGAAGTAAACATGCATTTTATATGTACTACCTACTACGAAGTACCTAATTTTTTATTGATAAATAATTTTCAGCTTGTTTTAGTGTCTGTGAGCGTAAGAATGAATGAATGACACTTTATTGCATACAAAACAGAAGACAACATGTACAAAAAATAAAGAATATATGCAATGGGCGGTCTTACCGCTAAGAGCGATGCAAATAAAATTAAAAGCATTATAACATAGATTATGGCTTAAAATTAAATATAGTAGTTGATAAGTGCAATGTCCTCGCATTGCAGAGGCTCATGAGCGACGGTAACCACTTTCCATCGGGTAGGTCGTCGACTCGTTCAGGTATAGTACGATAAATGTGATAAAAAAATATACGAGCTAATCCCATTAAAAAGTTGGTTTAGATTTTGGTGGGTTTGGAAACTTTAGTAGTATATTGTCGTCTAAACTTGGACATCTCCAGTTAACTTGCAGTATAAGTTATGCCATATATTTGCATAGATACAGGACACAATGCGTTACCTCAGTGCAATCTATTTCTGTACATTGGATTTAATAGGAACGCGTAACTTTAAATGTAAACTACATGTGTGTCTAAATGTTCTATGTCGGTTGTTTTAATGAAAATAATGATTTGGAAATGAAATACGTATGTGTTATGAAAATTGTAATGAAGACTCTTTGTGTGTCGAATAAAGCTTTCGTTCTTTCTTCTTTCTTACATGACAATATAATGTATTTTAAAAAAACTTTAAATAGGTACAAGCCTTTAAGATCAGTATCAGTAGAGTGCTAGTCAATGAAAGTAAAATTAGACCAAACACGACGGGTTTATCTTGTTTAACACAGGAGTTCTTATGACAACCTTATCAATCCATCATCAAATCAGCGCCATTTTGTCATATTATTGCATCATCATGCGATATACATCTGCGTGCAAAGTGTCAGCTCAATCGGTAACCGGGAAGTTTGTCAAATTTAGCTCGCAAAGTTCCATCCGAACTTACATAGTTACATCCAGTGCAAATTAATATAAAACTTGAAATATAAATGCTATACGTTAGTAAATGCCATTAATGCCACGGACACATTGCCCACAATGTTCTGAAACATCTTCAAACATTGGCCAAGCGTTTCGCAAACACTATCGAATTTGACAACGTGGTGTTTCGTAAACACTTAGTGTTCAGGTGTCGATGGACTAAACTTATTGTGACACCGATCAATCTTCACGGATATTTAGAGATAATTGTTTATTTCAATTGACCTTATGTCGATGTTTTAATCATAATTTTCTTAACATTTGAATCATAAATTGATAAATTTAGTAGAATTATGGTTTCGTAATATTTTTTGCTTGGTTAAAGATTTTATAATAGAATTATATAAAAGACTATTCATAATAATGTTAATAGGTGATGCTTTATATTAAGCATAGGTTCACGAAACCTCTCTCTGCGTTTTGTGATCTGTATTATACTTTAGTTTCTGTAATTGGTTTTCGTAAACTAAAGAATTCGTAGAACTCTTATAAACTTACTTCTATGTAGCGACCAATAATAGCGCGCGAGATCCTGACTCGCGGTTACGACATTTGCAAGAATCTTCACATATATACGACATCTGAAATCTACTACAGAGGGCTTCGGCCTGACCGGGCATACACTACCTCGCCCGGTCGGAGATCTCCCTTTGGCCTAATAACATCAATACCCACATTCTGTATATCAGAATATTTTGTTAGAATATGCAGATCAAATAATATGAAAAAAATAGAAAGAAAGAATAGGAATCGCGGGATATATGAGAGTTGAAACGCACTGAAAAATCTCCAACCGCTCACACTCAGCGTCCGAAACCCAACTGCGGTCAGAACCAAGCACAGGGTGATGCGAGGCGGCACGACGCGTTACGAGGCATTTATCCAATACGGCACCCAGTTAAGTAATCACTTAAATAAACAAAACACGTTACGTTATTGTGACATAACTTTAAAATGTCATTGAAACATACTTTCAAATTGTTTACAGTACATTGACGCTTACAATCTAAAATATGTTGCTGTTAATAAACAATACCAGCATTGTTTTATGACGTTAGGAAACTGTTATTTATGCTTAGATTATTACAAGTTATTAAATAAAGTATTTATGATTGTTTTTTTTTTGAAAACTTACTTTTAATTTGAAAAAAAATAAGTCGTAGTAATAAACATTTCGTGAAGACAATATTACGTTTAACTTATTGCAAACATGTTTTATAAACGCATTATTATTATTTAATAATTTGACCTGACTAAAATACAAATAAAATAAATAAATCATATTGCATTAATATTGTCAAGGCTATGTTATAGAATAAATTAATTAATATTAAATTTAAATGATAAAAACATATGTTTAAGATAACCACTTTATAAATAAAATATGTAGCATAAGTTTAAAGATTATTCAACGATATTTGTAATAAAAAGGAATTAATTTGGTTCATTATCAGCTTTAAAAAGAGCCTTCAATGTTCGTGATGTTGACAGCGCAGAAGTTCATTAGCAACAGTAACTGTCCCACTTAAGATCATGTGGGTTGTCGGCTAGTAGTTCATGAAAAAAAAAATATTACATTTTTTCTTGTTACTTTGTTTTTTTTTATTGCACTTTATTTTTTTACCTTACTTTTAAAATAAGAAAATTGTATGTTTTGCGTTTTACGTGTTTTTAATTTATATTTTTGTGTCGTCTTTATCTGTGTGGAATAAATTTAGCTCCTTTCTTAATAAGCCTATTGATGCAATAAAAACAATCCAAAAAGAAATCTTAAGCATAAAAAAATTCTATGTCCCCTATACAGGGTGATTTCTTAGTGAGGGTACATATTGAAGGTCATGGTAGCTGATGGTTATATTCGACCAGTAAAAATATTATTACCAAAGAATATTATAGCTTAATGCCTTAGTAATCGCAACTTAAAAATATCTAAAATTCTTGCAAAATGATGGTTTTTCGACAGCTGATGGGTGTGGCGGAGGTGTGGGGTGCGCGAGATCACTAGAGGTCGTTAGTCAACACTCTTTTAGCCGAAATTGTTTATGTTTGAGGTAGTTTTGTCGAATTTAGATTTAAAAAAAAATGTATTTTTACCTATTTCTTGTAATATTATGTATTAGAACAGAGTACTCATCACCCTCCTGCAATATGTACCTTCTTAAAAAAAATACCCTGTAGAGAACCACCGTCTTTAAAGTCGGTTAATAAAATTGTATAAAGTTGTAATTTGACTCATACACGCAATGTACTCACTACATAAGCTGATATGTTATTATTAGTATAGATTCACGCGAGGTTACTCCTTTCACTTTCATTGCGATTCTGTCACGTACTGGTTTCGCACTAGTGAAGCGAAACATATCGATAAGAATTATATCGATTAAGATTAGTTAGTGATGAGAAAATTGTTTAGTTTCTATAATATTTTGTACGGTAGGCGATACCGCAATGTCAAGGGCATTGCATTGGTCTATGAAGGGGGCGGCGCGACGGAAAAAAGTGCCTTGGGCGTAACGCGTCGCGCCGTCCCTCATAACCCCGTGCTGGGTTCTGGCCTCAGCCGGGGTTCGGACGCTAAGTGTGAGCGGTTGAAGGTTTTAGTGCGGTTCAACTCCCACATATTCCGGTGATTACAGCCAACTAAAAAAAAAAAAAAACATTGGTCTATGAACAACGCTTACCACGAATTCATCAGACAGTAATTCGTCTAATAAAGTTGTGTAATCTTAGTTATGGGAAATCTCTGTGATTATTACCAAGTGGATTTGTTTTTTTCACATAAAAAATAAATATACTGACTATGCATGCTTTCAGCGACTTGTCAAGTGAACGTTTTTTTGTCCAATTAAATCGCCATCTACCAGAAAAAACAGTAATCACAAGACTTTTTTTCTTTAAGTCCTACCTACTGTCCAGCAGTGGACGTCTGTAGGCTGACGATGATGCTGATGTTATACAGGGTGGATCTGTAACTTTGGACAATCTGACGTGAGATGAATGACGTGTTGAAGTACAACTTAGCACAACAGACAAAATATTAAGAGTTAACATCGAAGCTTTACTAAATAATCACATTTAATAATAATCTCTTTATCAGTAAACGTTTCAGCGACGCCCGTTTACAACGAATGATTTCCAACAATAGACGACTATCAAAGAAATAGCCGACAATAGAACGATGAAACATTGTGTTAACTTTCTTACCTGGAAATTGTAAATCTGTAGTGATTGTCATAATGGTTTCCCTTTAGCTGAATCCTGGAGATTCGAAAACCTAATGGCCGTTTAGAAACGCCTCGATTTGTAGAAATCGCTTGGAGTATTGTTATCTTGTTTTTTATCATAATTATTTTTTGCTTTAGTTTTATATGTATCCTTAATATTTTTAGATTTTGTTAACGTGTATAATTTTTGATTTGCATGCTGTGTCTACATCTAGAAGGTCATTCATATATCGCACAATAGAAATTAAGTTAGTGTCTAATGTTTGTAATGACCAGTTTTGCAGTCCAATAATAAATAAAAAAAAATACTTGATTTGTGGCAAAATGGTACGAAAATAGTAAAATAAATTAATTTATAACTAATTACATTTACACAAAAACCAGTCGAGACTCTGTGTTTTATTGAATATCGATATAGATTAATTGAATTCAACATCTCTAACATCTATCGCTGGTTTAGTGTTGGTTCGAACCGGCTTAAATCTATAAATATTCGTTTGTAAAGGGTTTATGCGTAATATATTATTATTTTAACTGCATATTTTGCATATTGGAGAAGGATTTAAAAACCTTTTGAAGACATGTCAAATTCGTAATCAGTATTAGACGAGCGTGGTAGACTGTGCCTAATTCCTTAACTAAGGAGACCTGAGTCCAGCAGTTGGCTATAAGGGATTGTTATTTTATTGCTATGTAGGCAGACGAGACAACGGGCGACCTGATCGTAAGTGGTTACCGTCGCTCATGAACCTCTGCAATGTCAGGGGACATTGAGGGGTCGCTACCTACGACCTAACTTTAAGGACCCTCCTCAAGCCTCGTTTGAAGAAGGATAAGTCATAGCGCTCTGGGAATACCGAAGAGGGGAGCTCATTCCATAGCCCGATGGTGCGTAGCAAAAAAGTGTTCCTGAAACGGACCGTGGATGACCGCGGTGGTTCCATATAGTAGGGGTGAACTCCACCTCGTTTTAGCACATTTTATTTATTTAAATGATTAACTAAGAATGAAACATCTAGTTTCGAAATCTATCTACAATTCTAACAATCCACTCATACATTTGAAATATTGTCCTAATTGTATTGACCACTTGAAAATAATTACTATTTATATTACATAAAAGCAATAACTTCTAATATCGCTATAAGTAAATTAACTAAGCAACAAATTGTATACAGACAGGAACATAATATAAAACAGTTAATGTAATAGTTTCTTTTCCTGTAACCCGATGTACCGGGACACACAGACGACCAACAAAATAGTTGCTTGTTCGATTTTTTCCTTTAAACGAGGTTTAAGAAAAATTATGTGTTGTATATGATTGGTAACGGCAATGCTTCAGCAAAAGTCCTTGAGCGATTGTAATTGCTTACAATCAGATAGGTCTTAGGTTCGTTGGTAAAAATACAGAGTGTACATTATTTTTTAAAGATCAGGAAACATCGTGAGGAATATTTGAAAAACGGCTTCAGATTATCGAGTATGTGGAATCCAGTGCTAAACACAACAGTCACTAAGGGTTCATGCTCAGAAAGTCTTGTAGATACAGTGAGTGTGGTGTGTCGTGATGTGAGTTCGATGTGACTCAATTAATTAAATATCTTGGTAAGAACCCGTTGAAAATGCATGAAAGTACTATAGAAAGCCGCGAGTGTCTGAATAAGTTTATATTTGAAAAGGATTAAACTCATTTGTAGATGTGAAGCCTCTAGTACTATGTAACCCGATTTAGGCAAGCAGTGTAGACTACATCTAATAATACATCGTTTAAATTTTTATGTTAATTCCACAACTTTTACTCTTGTCTTGAAGTTTTATAGCTATAGATATCCTTGACAAATTGGCTATGCAACAAATAAAGTAGTCATACAATCGCACCAATAGTTTTCCAGGTTAGCAATCCAAACTCCTCACCTTCACATTAAGCTTTAATGCTTCAATTTTAAAATCGTTTTCTACAAAAGTAGCTCGTCTGCAAGCTCCAAGCACGTGCGGTCGCGGAGGCACTTAGTTTAATGAAAACATATGAGATCAAATGCGTGTTTGTTGCGTACAGTTGCGGCAATTTTTATTTGGCTTCCTTTTAATGGGTATCCCGTATTCGGTCGCATTATGTTGTGTAAGAAGTTGTTTAACAGAATTACCTTTAGAAAGTTTTGGAGACTGTTGTGGCTTCATAGACTTTGAAAAGGTCCTTGTGAACTGCGGATAAACTTTTGAGGCTCATGGGATGAATGTCGTTGTTTGATTTCTGTGATCTACACGGGATAAGTCAAAATAATCTCGTCGCTTTTTTGTGAGGTTTTCACACTCGTATTCAAAATATAAGACGAAGAAAGCTACAGACTACAGAATTAACAATTAATTAATTGTAATTGCAGTTTTTCAAGCACAACAATTGATTTATTGTTATTTGTGTTATCTTGCAATTTCAATTGTTAGTTGCAACTAATTCTGGCAATTTCAATTGTTAGGTGCAACTAATTCTGTCAATTTCAATTGTTAGGTGCAAGTAATACTGGCAATTTCAATTGTTGGGTGCAACTAATTCTGGCAATTTCAATTGTTAGTTGCAACTAATTCTGGCAATTTAATTGTTAGTTGTTATCACAATTATGTTTTGTACCACCGTGATTATCACTCACTACTGGGCTCAGGTCTCCTTAGAAAAATATACAGAACCCGTTAATTATGCATGAAAGTCATAACTGCAAATAATTTACATCTTTGTCACATAACATCTGATCGAATTCCATAAACTGACTCGCGATTCATTAATAAATGATTCAATATAACGATCGAATAACCCAAATGATTCACCTCGCATTGTTACGCAATGATCCGGTCTACAAACATTGCGTAAGGTCTGCGGTTCGATGACCATTAACTAGTGGTTCTGCTGCTAATTGTGACAGGTCAATCGTTCGCCTCATCATTAACGTGTTGCCAATCACATACCGCGATATATACCTACTTAAAATTGTGCAACGTCACGTATACAAAGTGAAATACTCGAGGTTATAGAATGCAATGAAATAGTTTATCTATACTTATAATAAAATCGTAGAGAGGTCAATTCTGTACATTGAAAATATCAAAAAAAAAACTAGCAGGGGGTGTTTGGTTATCGATTCTGATGCCAAAAATGCAATTAGATTTTTTTTTGTCTGTTTGTCTGTTTATCTGTTTATCTGTTTGTCTGTTTGTCTGTTTGTCTGTATCTTTGTGCACGCTAATCTCCGAACCGGCTGAACCAATTTAGTTGGGGTTTTTTGTAATGTATTATGGCAAGTCTCACTTAACATTTAGTCGTTGTTTTATCAAAATCGGTTCAGTATTAAAAAAGTTATAAGCGAAATAACGTCGATGGGTATTACGTTTTCTTGGCCAACATAAAGAGTTCTCCAATTTATATGGTGAATCGTCGCAACTGGAGCTCTGACTAAAGTGGCCGGTGGAACCAGTGATATTGAGTAATTCGTATTTCGACTAGAAAGAGTGCCGAGCGCGTAACGCGTCGCGCCGTCCCTACAAATCCCGTGCTGGGTTCTGGCCTCAGCCGGGGTTTGGACGATGAGTGTGAGCGGTTGGAGGTTTTAGTGCGGTTCAACTCCCACATATCCGGTGATTTCCTACAACTGAAGAAAAAAAAAGTTAGTCTTAATTACATAAGCTCGGCCATTGAAAGTCCCATCCAAATCGACCCAGCCAATCATGTTTAGGCTCTACTGAAGCGTCCTGATGAGATCTTTGCGTAGAGGATGAATGTCAAGGTCTGATGATGGAGCTGGTAGGTGGCTATGGGAACTCCGTCATTAAGCAAGATAACCTCATCGTGTTCAGGCTCTAATGAAGCGTCCTGATTAGATCTTTGCGTAGAGGATGAATGTCAAGGTCTGATGATGGAGCTGGAAGATGGCTATGGGAACTCTGTCAATAAGCAAGATAACCTCATCGCGTTTAGACTCTAATGAAGCGTCTTCATGAGTTCTTTGCGTAGAGGATGAATGTCACTGATGATGGAGCTGGAAGGTGGCCACTGTCTGTCTGGCTAATCTCTGGAATGGCTAGACCGATTCGGACGGGCTGACTTTCAATGACTGATAGTTTATGTTATAAGGAGTAACTTAGGCTATATTTATTTTAGAAATTGTTGTTTTTTTTAAATTCTCGATGAAGTTCAAGGATGGTATTTACAGCGAGAAAAAAATCGAATAGTTAACATTTAATTGAGATTGGCGCAGACAAAGTTGCGCGGGGCAGCTAGTTTTCAATAAAAACGAAAAATCATACTTGTTGACGTTATAAAGCTACAACTAGATCGGAAATAAAATATGGTTCGGTGAGTCTAACTAAGTGGCGAAGGTATTACAGAACTCCATTCTTATCGGCTTCCTTTTTTAGACTTAAAAGACAGCACCGGGAACTATATTTCAGCTTACAGTAATTCAATAAAAAATATTTGTATTTTTGTACGAATACCTTAAATCACCTTCCCTCTCACGCCCAGTAAGTTTACCTTCTTTGTATGTACAAGCTTGCTGACTTATGCTGTCACACGAAAAAATACTTTGACATATACTCGCATACTAACTTGAACATGTGGCACTGGTATAAAAGCAAATTTAAAGAAAAGTGTGAGAAACAAAGAAAGTTTTCTTGGATAATTAAATACAATTTTCATTCTTCAATTAAAAACCTACAACTATTTAGTCAAAGGTATAAACAAAGAAAACTTTTTGGTTACTAACACCTCTCACGTGTTTTAGAGATGATTTTTTCGCTTAGCATTTTATAAAAAAAACAGAATATCCATCAAAAATCAGACAACAACCGACCATCAAAATTCAAAACCAAACGTTATCCAACACTAAGTCAAAAACATAAATAAACCGTAGCCCGAAACGAGTTCACATACACGTAAACAATAAAATGAAAATATTGTGTATTTAAAGTGAATGCGGTAGAAACACGACACGAATGAAACTCAAGCGTGAAATAGGGATCGTAGAGAAATCTCACCAAACTTATCTCTTGTACTTTGATCTAAAATAACGCACCATCCGGCTATGGAATGAACTCCCCTCCTCGGTATTCCCTGAGCGCTATGACTTGTCCTTCTTCAAACGAGGCTTGAGGAGGGTCCTTAAAGTTAGGTCGTAGGTAGCGACCCCTCAGTGTCCCCTGACCTTGCAGAGGTTCATGAGCGACGGTAACCACTTATTATCAGGTGGGCTGTTGGCTCGTCTGCCTACATGGCAATAAAAAAAAAAAAAAAAAAAGATAGATACATAGGGCAAATAATTTAGGAAAACGAAGTCCAAAGTGTCAGTTTACATACAAAAAAAAGAATCGTCTAAATCGGTTCATTTAGAAAAGGAATACACGCACATATCTAGTGGAATCTTGACCGTTCAAAATTTATATTTTTAAACATAAATGTGAATGAAATGAGATCTCAAAATAAAAAAAAAATCACTCCAACGAAGTTAGACTAGCTTACGACCCACCTGATGGCAAGTGGTTACTGTCGCTCTTGAACTGCATCCAGGGACAACACAGGGTTGCTATTGACGACTAATCCTTTCATCGTATTGTATCATTTATAAGGTTTCAGAAAGCAGTGACTATCATAGGTTAGGGATGAATTTTTTAGTCTTTGTTCAAAATTTGATCAATGTTTCTATCTAAGAATCTTTAACAGAAAAGAGTTTTAAAAGTCAAACTGATATTCGCTATTGTACGAAATTTAAAAAAAGTTTGGTTTTGGTACGAACAGCGACGGTGGCCATTTACTGTCAAAGTTGTAAAAAGAAGATAGAAAACACTTTTTTACTACATTTCTTAATTTAATTTTAAGTACTTAGTTGTAATTTTTGATATGACAAGACTATTAGTCATATACTAACTGTACAGTGTACAGCCATATTATTAACACATAGTATGTCACACACATACGGTTTTTTAAATAAGAGAAATCAACTTCCAAGAATTTCAACCAAAAGTATTCCCCGGTCATCATACGTTCAAGTAGCTCCACTTTGTTATCAATGTTGTCTTCTATACTATAGTTTCATAGATTTATGGTAATAATGGGAAGCCAATTACAAGTACAGAGTAAACTAATGATCTGACATTACTTTCAACAAAAAGTTATTACATAATTTTGAGACGAAAGCAGTTACGCAACCTTCCCAGACACAAAGAGTGAATTCTCAAGCAATTTTTACAATAGAACTAACAACGAAACGTATAAAGAAGTGTTTATATAAAATAATTTCGAGGAAATCAATAAAATAACAGAAATGCTGTAACATTGTGTCAAATACATTCCTTTTGAGCGGATACAATGGGAAATCTAAACGTAGAATAGCAATGAATTGGGATCAACGTTCACTGAGACAACATGGATCGGAGGCAATTATTAGTTACTATGCATGTAGTAGAATGTTTTGTAATAGTTAAGAATAAAGAATAAAGATGTTTATTGTGAGTTAAATCCATTACACATTTGACAGAAAACTTATACTAAATACACTTAAGATTCAACTTACAGATGTGCCTGAACAAGTTGCCAATGATCCTCACACTAAGCAAAGCCTGTATCGTGAGGACCACGCTAAGTGAAGTGTTACATAGAATATCTTATTAAAATTATTATATCACGAAAACAATCAGTATAAATAAAAGTAAATACAAATTGAAAACAAAAGACTGGATTGCTTGCTTGGTTTGCTTTAATGATTAATTAAAGGGACAATCTAATATACAGTACAGCACTAAATCAAATTAACAAATTGTACATTATAAGATATGAATTTTAAAGTTTAATTCTATTTTAAAGGATTTCAATTTGGATGGTGCATTTGCATTTCCTCTCCCTGACTTCGTCTATATTATTATTTCAGTCATTTGTTGTTCTTAATGTTTCAATTTGTTCATTTTAATACATCCTTAATCTTCATTAAAAAGAGAATATGCATATAAAGTAATAGATAAATGGTATATTATTGTCTTTTAAGTTTACATTACAAAAAAAACTACCTTTATAATATTATTTTTCATCATGTTGACACTTACATAATAACATAATTAGAATTATATGACTTTCTTCAAACAAAGTTGGAAAAGAGTAATAAATCCAAAATAAGAATAATCATTTGGTGGTCCGTTAGCTCGTCTGTCTAGTTATTGGCCCACCTCTCACTCCCACCACTGCAACTCCTGTGTATCCAGGATCCACAGCGGCGATCGCTCGTCTACCTAGTTAGTAAAAAATAATTATTTTTAAAGTTTACCTTACGTTCCGTCCTACATTGTTGTACGTGAATCCTAAGCCGTCACAAAAAGGCAGCGCCAGGCGCCGTGTGAATTCGATAATTCTGAGATTATTGTTATCGTCTCGAATCAGGCACGAGGCCTTTTCTGTCACATTGTTTTCTTATGGAAATCCCTTGAGCGATGGAACGTAACGTGTACCGGGGTGTGACACCAGATATTGAGATATTCCGGGCCCTTTGCGTTGACTGATAGTTTTGATGCTCGTTTTTTGAAGTTGAGCTTCAGTTATGAGATTTATTGCAAGGCGTGTTTGGTGGATGTGGTTGTTAAAAGAGTGTTGTTCGTTTTGAAGCTTTGTTATTAACCCTGTATTCATTTATTTACACTTATTTTTTACATTATATTTTTAAAAAAATTAACAAAGGAATAAAATTTAAAAATACAATATAAAAAACAGAGGCCCACTGAAGACGAGGTCTACGACCCAAGCCATCAGTGGTCAGGGCTCAAAAGAGAGGAACCTCCTCACAATACGTGTCGTGTCAAGAACGACCGCCTTCTGAATCAAGCCCTTTACCCAGCTGGGGAGCGAAAGCTTCTCAAGATGACGGTCGAAGCTTTTCGCTATTAGACCGTGCACAGATACAACGATCGGAACAATGATGGTCGATTCAACACGCCACATGTCGGTCACCTCGTGGGCCAAGTCCAAATATTTTAGAAGCTTTGTTATTATTATTAGGTTATTGATTACGTATATATCTGTGATTTTTAAGTCAGTTTAATTGTATACAATCCAATAATAGTAATAATTAATATAATATGTAAAAACGATGATATATTTTGTCGCACTTAATTTCACCCTTGGTTATTTTCATATCATATTTTCGACAATATTATTTACCCAATATGTTTGCAAATAGACAATTTTTCATCTAAAAACAACCTACAATTATGTATAATACCTACACAGTGTCAAAGCTATCATTATTTAACTCTAACCTCTTTACAAGAAGACCAAGTCAGCATCTTGTATAACACCATCCTTTGAACGGCGGTACACATGCGAGAGTCATTCCTATTCGACCGTAAATCACGAGAACTAAGCGTTTTTACTCTCGTACACAAATATATTATGAATATTTACGTGTGCGCGAATAGGCAAGAGTATCGCTTGATAAATGATAGCGCTTTGCGAATTTATGATGCTGGATCCGTTTTATAGCTACAGATGAGCTGTGAACGTGGACTAATGAATATTCCCGTGGTTGTTATTGTCGGCATAGGAACTGTTACTGTCTATATCAAAAGGTTCCCGTGAAGTGATTATTTTAGTTGTTGACAAACTCAAAACCAAATATTGCGTCGTTTTCTATATTCTGTGCTAATATTGTAAAGAGGAAATATTTGCATGCATTTTCAACGGGTTCTTACCGCGATATTTAATTAATTGAGTTGTATCGATATTTCAACGTTGTTGCAAACGTCATGATCACGAGAAGACTGGATACTGCGGGTCGATTTATGAGCAAACAAATCTGTCTACCCTCTTTCTCGTTCGCTTTTGGGTCGTACCACTGGAACTCGAACTCACTTCTCGACACACTACACTCACTGTATCGACCAGACTCTCTGAGCATGAACCCTTAGTGACTGTTGTGTTTAGCACTGGATTCCACATACTCGATAATCTGAAGCCGTCACCCCTGTTAAAAGTGCTATGTCTTGAAACCTCGATAGCTTCCTTAACCATCCTTGGTACGTAACGACGTTCAGAAGAAGTTTATAGGAAGAATTTGATTGTTTGTTTGTTTGTTTTGTCGGCTCCGAAACGTTATACTTGATCGATTTAAAAAATTGTTTCACTATTAAGAACGTACTAAAACTTCAATATTGTAAGCCAAGGTGTGAAAACATTACCGAATAACTTTCTTACATCGTGTGCGCTGCAAAAACTTTGTTTTATAGTTGTTACCAAGATCTAACAGCCTGAATCCCTTTTTGACGCAGACGAAGTTGCGAGAATCAGCTAGTATTAAATAAAGTAGCTACAATATGTGACATATCTAGTGGTAATTGGATCTCCTATATATTCAGCACCAGAAATAGTTTAATAAATATAGATAGGTCAGCGTGTTCAGTATCTATTTTATGTTGACAGCTATTGAGAATCACTTCGTTATTGGGTCAGTCCAATAAAATATATGATAAAGTGTAATGTTCCTAAATATACGAACCTACTTTCTACTTAATAAATTATATAAATGTTAGGAAATTAATATCATTATCATCATCAGCTTACGTTTGTCCACTGTTGGACATATCTTCTCAAAAGTTACACCAAGTCCAATCTTTGGCTCTACTTAATCGACTTCTGCTAACTATTTTTTTAATATCATGACCGGTAATTAATATACTTATTGTGTTTTCCAGAAAATGAAGTTTCTTTGGTGCTTCATCGCCGTGATGGCGATAGCTGATGCGGCGGTGGACATTGAGAAGACAGTTAAGCAAGTACAAAACATTCTCCAATCACACGCTGAGCTACCAAGACTCACCCGAGAAGAGATCATTCAACTAATGAATGACATAAAAGCTGAAGATGAAAAGACTTCGACGTCAAAACAAAGCAGTAAAGAAAGTAAGGAAGTCAAAGTAACAACTCCGTTTTCTGTACTGGATAATGAAATAAATTCGGTGACACAAACTCTAAGAAATCAAGAGATATTGTTTATAAATAATGCTGTCCCTAACGTATATGAGGTAACAACGAAAAAACCTGAGAAATCACTGACTGTTGTTTTACCATACACGCCTCGAGATGGATCATCATTACAGGAACTCTACACGCGACCACCAAGAGTAGAAGTAGTTTCAGGTCCTGAGGTTACTCCTAAACCAGTCAAAATATCCAACAATAAGGCTCTTTTAAAAAGTAAGAAAGAGAAAGAGGATTTAACTGCAGAATTAAGAGCGTTTTTGGATGCTCACGGTTTAAAAGCTAAACCAGGTCAAGATCATTTCCTGCTGCCTTTAGAAGGCTTCAAACCTTTACCACCAGCGACTATAGTAGACGGTAACGTTCAGTTACCAGAAAACATTCTTTTGACATACGACTTGATTTCACCATCAGATTTAAAATCAAGCAAAATTCAAAATGCTTCTCCCACGAACTTCTTATATGAACCGCTCCGTCCAGAGTTTCCATTCGAATTAGATACATCATCATCAGAAGTAAAAGAAGTAGTCTCATATCCTTTTGATATGCCTAAAACTAGGGTAGCTAAGTCTACGCCAAACTATGAGCCTATTGACTATGAATCTGTTAAGGTCATTCCTTTGGATAAAGGTATAAATCCAATTGAGGAAGAAAAAGCAGGTATTGAAAATGAACAAAGTAAACGTCAAACAACGAATAGTACTGCTGAAGTCAGCACTGAAGAACCAAAGGCGGCCAGTGAGAATCAAGATACAGGAGCATCAATTGCAGATTTGGAAGACTCTTTCGGAGGAGCAGCACCATCTTTACCAGGAGATTCAGTTCTACCACCACCAAAGAAGAACGGCTTCTACTGGATGCTAGACTGGAACAGCTTTCTAGAAGTAGGAGACGATGACAATAAAGTCAATATACGTTTTGAACCGAAGTTTGGGGACCCACAAATGTTCTTACCTATAACTGTCCCATAATAGTTTAGTGTTTTAGTTTTAAAAGTTCTAGTCCCAAGGTTTTTAACATATTGATAAAGATCTGTATTTTTTCACAAATTCTTACTTAAAACATAGCAGTTTCAAACCTTTTCTGTACTATTTTGAATACCATCAGGATCGTTAGACATCCACTGATACAAACTTGATGAGCATAAGAGTTACTGCCATATATAAATAATCATCATTGGGTTGGGAATCGTAGTTGCGTCTTAAAATATTTGTAAGGACTAGCTGGCCCACACAACTTCGTCTGCGTCACATAAGGAATTTTTCTCACCGTTTAAACCTTCCCTGGACTTCTACGAATATTTCAAGATTAAAATAAGCCAAATTGGTTCAGTCGTTAGCGAGACTAACGAACAGCAATTCATTTTTATATATAAGAAGATGATCTGGACAAATCTCTGTATGATCTATGTCCTTTTTTGATAAACAGAGCAAGAGTAGGTAATGGTTTGGTACCCAAATATAAGTTATAAGGTAAATTATTGACTGTATGGAAATTTGTCATCATAAATTTAAATACACAAAGAATAAATATTAAATAGAATAAACAGAATGTATGTCGATGAACAGTCGAATGCGAAATGGACTTTCATAATTAATGATATTTTTATTGTTGTTTCAACTTGTTTGTGCGGAGAACGATTCAATTTTAATATTTGATTGAACAATTTCGTTAACAAAACTAGTATTTATACATTTTAAGTGGTTTTTGTATTTATTTAAGAATTAAGAAATAAATAATCAAAAGTTGTGAATAGTTTTATTGTGAATAATTTATTTTAAAGAGAACTTATTAAATACAAGCGTTTAATCTCCTAGATATTATGTAGCAGTAGAGTGCTAGTTCATCATCATCATCATCATCATCAGCCTATAGACGTCCACTGCTGGACATAGGCCTCCCCCAAACTTCGCCACATCGACCGGTCCTGCGCCATCTGCATCCAGTGACCTTCCGCAATCTTGATCAGATCGTCGGTCCATCTTGTGGGGGGTCTACCAACATTGCGCCTACCGTGCTAGCACGGTAGGCGCAATGTCGCAATGAGTGCTAGTTAATACAAGTCAAAAGAACCCAAACACGACGGATCTTGTTTAGCACAAAAGTTCCTATGACCACCTTCCGAATCCATCATCAGAGCTCCAATTTTTCATATTATTGCATTGTTACGCGATGTACATCTGCATACAAAATGTCAACTCGATCGAGAACAAAGATCGCGTACGCGTGGAATCTTGCAAGATAAGTTTGTCAAATTTATCTTGCAAGATTCCACTCGCACTTACATAGGTACACCCAGTGCAAGTTATTATAAAGCTTATAAAAATCTTTAAGTGTACAACATTTTTTACGCTTGGATAGTCTAAATGAATGACTATTATCTTAAGGTATATAATAATTTATCATGACATCAATAGACACGCATGGCCGACCAGGCGTCAATAGTTTTTGCTAGAATATAAACACATTTACATCAACATAGTTTCGTAACATATATTACATCACTTAATAGATATTTAACAGCACAGTTTTATTTATAGACACTTCGGTTCATTTAATTAATAATTGTATAACTAAGAGTAATAACTCCTATACTATAGGTAATATTATAATTAAGTAATATTTACCTAACCTAAAGTTGAATTTTAACTCGAAAGGTAAGGCTGATTTGTGGTTTGAATTTAATCTAGATTTGACTAGTAGGTAATTCTCGAGATATTTCTATAAGAATCAAGTCGGTCGTCAATAATTTTTGTTAATAATTAATTGTTTGACGAAATATTATGGTTTAAACTTGAGTTTCGTGGAATTTATGTTTCTTAGACATGTTTATATTTGCATGCTGTGCTTACAACTAGAAGGTCATTTATATAACCATGTTCGTTACGTTAATTTATTTATTGTAACACCATTGTAGTGACAGTTTTGTAAAGCAATAAAAGAAATAAAAAATAGCCAGATTTAATCCTTATAAGTTATGATTTTAAGTACTTTCCGTGAGCGTTCCTAAATTCCAGCCTGGATTATATTTTAAAACTAAATTAAAGTTAAAAGCTGCGTCCCTTTATATCGCATACATGGCTTATTTCTAAGTTTAGTATTACCACAGTCACTCTACCATATCGATTTTAGGTTTTCCCAATAATTCAACTATAAATTAATTGTAGTCTATCATTATATTAGAGTGCTGTAAGATCATTAAGCGTTTCTGAGTCATTAGCGAAATGACAAACGCTAGAATGTGATCGTAGGCAGTAGACCGTGTGAAAATAATGTGACAACCGTATTATGTAGTGATTGAGAGATTAATGAATCTTAAGTTTAGTCTAGACCAGTTGTTCTCAAAGTGTGTTTCATGGAGCCCCTAAGTTCTACGATGTCTAATAGGGACTCCACGAGAATTCAAATGAATAAAATACTAGAACACATATTAATTAACAGATTTGTTTTATTCAAGATTCCTTAATATTCCTTCCAAAATATTTTGAGAACCGCTGGTCTATACTAATACTACAAACTACTACAAAGAGTTAATGTCATAATGTTTGTTTTTTTTTTCAGGACAGTTAAATCATCTTACGGTCCACCTGATGGTAGACAGTTACCGTCGGTTATAAACCTCTGCAAAGCCAGGTCCATGAGGGGCTTAATACAGAACATTTTTTAGCGCTGCGGGAACACCGTGGACGATTGCAGGACAGATAAACGAGTCTACGGCCCACCTGATGGTAAGCGGTCTCCGTCGCTCATGAACCTCTGCAATGCCAGGGCAATGAGGGGCTGTTATCTATCGCCTACCGATACAGGACTTTTCTTAAACCTCGTTTAAAGAGGGACATGTCATAGCGCTCCGGGAACACAGCGGATGGGAGTCCATTCCAGATCGGAATGGTACGGGGCAAAAATGATCTTCTGAAGCGAACCGTGGAAAATCGCAGCGGTTCCAAGTGAAGGTGGTGAATCTTGCCCCTGCGGCGTGTGGTACGATGGTAAAAGGGAGATGAAGGGATCATCTCGATGAGTTCCTCGGAGCATTTCCCATGGACCAAACGGTACAGAATGCACAGAGAGCTGAAATCTCTCCGCACACTCAGAGGTTCCAGACGATCCGTGAGCTTGGGTTCCTCAACGATCCGAACAGCCCTCCTCTGGAGGGAGTCATATGGAATCCATTTTAAACCGGAATGGTATGGGGAAAAGAGATCTTTTGTGAGTTGTATTGGATAATGTGTGGATCTAATGAAACGATTTTGACAATTACATCACCAATAATGACTACAATATGTTCTAAACTTTTTAACATTCTTAAATGTCATAAATACATTGATTTTGGTAAATTTTGTCATATCATGGCTATATAAGTTCTTATCACGTAGAACCCTTTGGACGTCACCCTTCAATAACAGTTACTAAACCAACATAAATATACACAAGTATATTAAAGTTTTTTGCAAAGGTTTTTTCGTTTATTCTCAAACACAGTTTGTTGTCGTTTTCAAAACAGATATCCATCAATGTCGGCCCAGTTAACAGTAAAATTCCAACAATATTTTTGTGAGCTTTTCTTTACTTAGATATTTGTATTATTCTATTGTTTTATGTTTCTCAAGTTTTGTATATCAGAGACTGTGATGGAGATAAGGTTTTATTTGGCTGATAGGTGTGGTAGTAGTGTGGGGTGCGAGAGATCACTTGAGGTTGTCAAACAACACTTTGTTGACCGAAATTATGTTTGTTGTTGTGTTTTGTTATTTGTGTTGTGTGTTGTAAACAACTTGAAACAACTTTTGTATTAGTAAGGATATTGTAACAATCATATTGGGGTTCAATTCAGTAACACAATTATAATTCTTTTGTTCACAATAACGGATTATTCATTTTCCAAAATCAGTACAATCATCCTCCAAAACTCAGTCACAATTACTCCTAGCTCTGTTCACTTTGAAGCTCGTCGACTACTGTGTTTAAACGATAGTTTCACACGCCTTTTATACTTTCTTGAGAAATAAATCAGATGGCGCCACTAGTAGTTTCGTTTTCATAAAAATGTAAATTGTACCTAATAAAATTAAAAGAATTTAACAACACTCTTATAAAATGATTCATCACAACCGGAAGTCTTTCTTTTACATCGATGTAATACCCGCTTCTACAAACAATTAAATGGAATTAGAGACAAGTCACCTAACAATCAAATAGAAAAAAACTGAGCCAAAGGGCCACCTGATCATAGTTACCGTCGCTCATGGACCTCAGCAACGTCAGGGGAAACTGAAGGGCCGCTACCTACGAACCGTTAAGGAATTTCTTAAAGCCTCGTTTAAAGAAGGACAAGTCGTTGTACTCTCAAGAAGGGCCAAAAAGCTTTTGAATGTTGCATTACTAAAACACCATGCTGCTCATGTGACATTAAGGCGTCATAATCTATTATTTTTTAGTCGTGGTGGCCGAGTGGTCGAAGCGCGTCCTTCCGAACGGAAGGTCACGGGTTCAAATCCGGCCGGCTTGTCTAAATCTAACTGACTAAATCTAACGTCTAAATCTAAATGCGTAAAAGATTTATGTGCAATTTTTCACAACACCACTGGCTAAAAACGGTGAAGGAAAACATCGTGAGGAAACCTATATGTCGGAAAAGGGTTCTAAAAATCCTTTGAAGATATATGAAGTCCCCAATCCGCACTGGGAAAGCGTGGTGGACTATGCCTAATCCCTCTTCTGAGGAGACCTGAGGAGACCTGGGCAGTAATGGGTTGGTACAGGTATTACTGTATTATTTCTTGATTAAATTAAATTACAAAGCAGTAACTCTACTCTTCAGAACTCCTAGTAATATGTTATCATACTACACAAGTGTTAGCAAACTACGAGTTAACCGAAGTGTTCCTACATCGAACAACGAGGGCACTTTAGAATATTCCTTACTAGAGCTTCATGTTGCCTCTACTGTTAACGAGAAAATTAAGTTTGCTGTTTAGTTTTCTCTTCACAGTATCATAGTACAGTAACTGTACAGATATAAAGATTCATACAAATCATTGACGCACACAAACTTGTCTTTTCTCAAATGATTATATTAATTTAAAGTTTCTGAAACGTTGTATGTGTATATTTTTTTGTTTAACAGATAAACAAGCCTACAGCTCTCCTGATGGTTAGTGGTTTCCGTCGCTCATAAGTCTGTAATATGTTAGGACAAGGGAGGTCCGTTACCCATTACCAACTATACGCGACATTTGAAAGGTTTTTCTTTTCCTTTTTAATATATTGGCTCACCAACGTCCAACACACGTAAAAACAAATGACGGTGCCAGCCAACCAACCAGGACGGAGGATTGCTATGTATTGGTCGGCATTGTAACAGTTGTCAAGTTTTTCCAAACGTCGTGGAAGAATGAGAATTAGTCCAATGAGTGACAGTTGACCTACCAGTTATCATCAAATTTACGTATTGGAAGTCGGTGATCGAATATTATCTCGAAGGGCTACATAGATAAGCTTTACTTCTGTAAAGTAAATTATATTCTGTGGCTGTAGTATGAAGTGTTCGAAAATATAAACTATGAGGAACGTATATTGCCGACGTTGGTTGTTTTAAAGGAGCTCAAAGGAGAACAAGGTAATGAAAAGATTGTCCTGGATGTATATTTTTTTGATGACACTAGGTAATACTGTAACGTTGAAAATCTAAAAATATTTTTTATTAATTTACCTGAAATCCCTTGTAAACATAAGTCAATAGTTTAATCAGTCAGGCGAAGATCGATGCCTCTTGTTTACGACTCTCATTCATGAGGAAATAGCGAATAAGAGAATTCGAATAAAATTAAATATACTTTAGGAAAACCGAGCGGTACACAATAATATAAAACATTTTTGTTTGCCCTTCTTCAAAATCGTGTAATTGTGGGATTTGTGATAAAAAATGAACTTAAACAACGAAGTTACATCTACAATCTTCTCAATCTTTGCTGTCTTAAGTTCCAACTGACTAAAACCCTAATCATTTCAGATCTAAAACAGTATCAAAGTATTGATTCTAGATTAAGTACCGTCTAGTTTACAAGTTAATCAGATAGGAAGGCTTCGTCGGCAGGAAGTTTGGGTGTCACGTTGTAATCTAAGTTTGAAGTAATATAGCCTCTAGTCTTAACTGTGTTAGGTCTTTGATAGACTTGGAAGCTATGACCTAGTCTGGTATGTGTCTCATGATAGTGGAATATGATGCAGCTAGAGAAAGGCATCATTTGGAGTTTGTTTGCTTAATTTGTGTATGCTATGTGATATCATTTTTTGAACCGAAAATTTTGAGTTTTGTATTGCTAATACTGTAATATGTTTTAGCACTATCAGTTTAACAAGAATAAAATATAATTTTGGGCAAAAAATGTCTTGAAATCGTGAAAGAGATAGTGTCTAAATTCTTTGTTATTGATATAGAAATCAGACTTTTCATGTAAAGTATGTATAATATTATGTATATTTTTTGTTTACGGAATGAAGATATTCGTATAAAAAGTTGAAGAAATTGCCGAAAAGTTTGGAGTGCAAATAAATCTGGATAGACATCTAAAACATGGGCCTGGTATTGGTTTCTGTCGCGAAACATAATTTAGATGTGACAAGATAGAACAATGTTTTTTTCTGTTGACATGAACTCTCGATAAAAACAAATTTAAACGCGCACTGCTTTTAGCAGTATAGCTCAAGTAACTGTTAGATTTTAATAAACTATAAATGGGACCCGACGACAAGCATCATGGTTAAAAATCACATCAAAAAATCTACGTTGACATACATAAAATACAGACTGTATTTAATTGATCACGAAAAGATACTGTGAAATTTTGGAAGTCGATCAAAAATAGCCACTGATAGCAGACGTAATAAATTCATCTATAATAAGTATTCAAAGTACAGGTTCCCTTACATTTCCATTTCAACAAAAACACGAGTACCTACGCGGTATCATAAAAAAATCCGACGAACTTAAATCATCTCACGAAACAGGAAATAAGGAGGAAATGACAGCTATTCAAAATATGTGGTATATTCATGAAATAAATACGTTTACGGCCGCGGCGAGTTCCGAACATACATATGAGTTTATTGCGTCATTTCCTACACACGTAGTCGCGTGACAGGTCTGAGCGGGACACTGGGAACGAACAACTGGAGACAGGAATAGATGGACCTAACTTTAAAAATATTTAATGACTAAACAAACATTCTAATCAACGATTGTAGACAATCGATGTGCCCAACGGTTTAATAGTTCCAACGACTGTATCTATTTTATTATATTTTGGTTTTTAGTACATTTATCTTAAACATTGCAATGTATGTTTACCATAAACCCGTTTAACTTCAAAAGTTTTTTAACTATTTTATTTTAATATTACTATCACGATTTTAATAAAGAACCTATAAGTGCTCAAAGCTCAAAGATATTCTCTAAAATAAAATTTCTATTACAAGCAAAGTCAATTTTAAAGTAAATGTACGAAAGTTGCCCCATTCTGAGGCTTATTTCTGATTCCAAAGCACATAACTGTTCGAAATTTATTCCATTAAGCCACAAATCCACAGAAACACGTAAAAATAGCAAAAAGCTCTGTTCTTTTAACACGATTACGAAGCCTTTCAATAACAAAAGGCAATAAGGTGAGCAAGATTGTGGAGTAATCCATCCCAGAAACCTTAACTTTCCCGAATAAATCCTAGATATCGTGGCCCGAAAATCTGGAAAGAAATAACCGAAGGTTCTTAGTCAAGAGCCCTCCGAGTTGGGAAGAGCTATTGGAGTCTAGTTTCAAAGTCAATTGACCGTGGAGCGGCCAGTCCCGGGGGTGAGCACCCTCGACCAGGCGGGTGTCAACCCGTACTGAGGGTTCGAGAGTCATCACAAATATATTTGAAATCGAATCTTGCGTATTTTCGTTTGCGCTCAACTTTCGTATTGAGAATTTTGCTCATTTCGTTTCATTCTACGAAATTTCATTAATTCTGGTCTGTTGCCTTTTGAATGTACGATCATAATACATGGTAGAAAAATATTTTTGAAAGGTTAATTTTAATTTATCTTCATAAAGGGCAAAGCTTAAAATATTTTTACCTCAAATACAATTCTAGATTTAGCAAAGACTATATTTTTTTTAGTTTTTAGTCGTTTGAAACAAGAATACTCCATTACAGACTACAATAATCTTAATATTTATTCTCCTATTTTAAATGTAAAATACAGTTGTCCTACGTTAAGGTTATAGGTTACAGTAAAGCTCCTGAGACATTAGTAATATAACCATGTCGCGAATCCCAAGCGAAAGATGACATTAAAATTTTTGGACAACATTAAAATATTGTAAAGGCTTCAACCCTCGTCACTCGGACGGGCTGTCACATAAAATGAAATAAATACCTGTAAATACTAAGTAAAAATGTGTGAAATGCCCACAAGGGTATTTTTAAGGGCGGACATGTCCCCGCAAAGTTTGTAAGCGCCGTAAATTGGATTTCTCTTTGGGCATTCGTTATGAGATCGGCCATCGAGTGTTGCCTTTTTGGCGTTTTTGATTTGATTGACGTTTCAATTTTATTCTTCGTTGGACGAATAACAGTCTTATGATTATCAGTGAGTCGTAAAATTTGTTTGCTGATGGGATAAGTTTTGAAATTAATGAACTTGTAAAAGGTTTTCTTATTGCAGGACAGATAAACGAGCCGACGACCCATCTGACGGTAAGCGGTCTCCGTCGCTCATGAACTTTTGCAATGCCAGGGCAATGAAGGGTCGTTATCTATCACCTACCAATACAGGACTTTTCTCAAACCTCGTTTAAAGAGGGACATGTCATAGCGCTCCGGGAACACCGCGGACGGGAGTCCATTCCAAATCGGAATGGTATGGGACAAAAATGATCTTCTAAGCCGAACTGTAGAAGAGCGCAGCGGTTCCAAGTTTCGTTTATTTTTTTACGATAGTATATTTTTCGTTAATTTCGCGCATTATTTTTCTTATTTGTTTGAAAATTGGATACCGCTTACCTAATTGGTACTTTATTAAGTCATCAATCTGATGACCTGATGATAGACAAATTTTAGGTAAATGAAACAGAAAATCCGAACAATTGTTCATTCGGAACATTGTACAATTAAGGGCTGGTCAATGTTGAAAAGGAGAATGGCTGTAAGCCAATAAATGCATTTGTAGAAGAAAGTATTGAGTATGACTATTAATCTTATCATGTAAGATGGAAATCCACAGAAACTCACCAAAGCATTGCACCATACAAAAAATCACTAACATATTACTTGTAAATTTTTCACGAAGTGTTGCTATGTTCGTTCATCCTTAGTAAAGACGGGGTGGTTTATCGCCTCTATCTCAGATAACAACGGACCGATAAGTGGCACCCAAAACTTGGCAACTCCAGCCGATACCAAACTTCTTTTGAGCTAATGTTAAACGTCGAGATGTACAGGGTGATTCGTTAATGACGGTATAATATATTGAAGGAGAGATCACCCTCCCTACTACTCTACTCTATTCTAATACAGAATATTAAAAAAAAATGGTAAAATTACTTACGAATCTAAATTTAATAAAAGTATACCAAATAAAAATAATTTCGGATAACAGAGTGTTGACTAATAACCTCAAGTGATCTTGCGCACCCCACACCTCCCACTTATCAGCTGTCGAGCGATTTAAGGTATTTTTAAATTGCGTTTACTATACAGGGTAATTTTTAGTGAGGGTACATATTGAAGGTCATGGTAAAAATATTATTACCAAAGAATATGGCTTAATGCCTTTTTTTTTTTTTTTGACGGGAGGAAATCGCCTGACTTCCGCTCGCCCCGCGAGTGGGGTATGTGGGGGTTGAACCGCACTAAAACCTCCCGCCAATCACGCTTGACATCCGGTGATGTAGGGGTGACAGGACGCGTTCGCGATTGTCGCTCACGTATCGCCCCGGGCTTAATGCCTTAGTAATCGCAACTTAAAAATATCTAAAATTCTTGCAAAATGATGGTTTTTCGACAGCTGATGGGTGTGGCGGAGGTGTAGGGTGCGCGAGATCACTAGAGATCGTTAGTCAACACTCTTTTAGCCGAAATTCTTTATGTTTGATGTAGTTTTGACGAATTGAGATTAAAAAAAAAAAAAATACCTATTTTTTGTAATATTCCGTATTAGAACAGAGTACTCATCACCCTCCTGCAATATGTACCTTCTTTAAAAAATCACCCTGTATACTATATTCTTTCGTTATGGGGTGGACTAACAGCGCGCCAGATCCTGAATCATTCATACATTAATACAACACCTAAAATCTACTACAGTGGGCTTCGGCCTGACCGGGCATACACCGCCTCGCCCGGTTGGAGATCTCCTTTTTGTTTGCCACTAAACCCAAAGTTATAATATTGTAATATGCCGTATAAGATCATCAACTATCATGACCTTCAATATTTACCATTAACAAATCACCCTGTATATCTGATTTCAGAATGTTTGAGAGGTTGAACTATTCGGAACTTGGGGGTATGCAAACAACTAGTCTTATTACGTGGAATGAGTATTGATTTCTGATATCTCTCTGTTTATTGAGTATCTAATATTAAAATTATAATCTGTTCTTGGATTTTCTTATTTTTATTCAGAGATCATGGTTTTTATTGAAAGATTTTTATAAGCTACTTAGTAGTTATTTTAGTCTCTAATCCCGAGAGTTATAAATTTTTTTTCGCCTACTGTTGTATTATGTTCAAGGAAAATGTAAAAACGTAATAAATTATATAGTCTAACACCTACTATTGGGAATTATTTTTTGGCTTCATTTTGTTAGGGCAAAATTTAGTGTTCATATTACATTCGTAAATAAAGGATGATGGTGATGACGGATATCATTATCAGCACCATCACTTCTGGACATATCCATCTGGAATTTTACCAGAACGATCGGTCTTACGGTCTGGACCAGGTTGTCCGTCCACCGGAACTTTTCGGCTCGTCCGTTTAGCCACAGATGCAATAACAATGAAATTTGACAAAAGTGGTTACAAGGCTTTTTAAGAGTAATAAAATCAATTCTTCAACAACAAAACATAAAAGAACACATAAAATTAATGATTTAATGTAAAATATTGTTGGAACTGAAATAATTTCGAAACTAAACCGAGAATTGTTTATATTGTAGACGCTTAAAATTAATTGAATCGTTTTATGCTGACGGTACACGATAGAGCAAGCGTTTGTGAAAACACTGATTACTAAATTTGTTTTTATTGTAACAATCATTTTCATAGCCTGTTTGATGAAAATTGTAAATTGTGTTTACTTTTATAGACATTACTAGATGACCCGCGCAACTTCGTCTGCGTTACAAAGGGGTTCAAAAATTGTAGCCTATATAGGCACGTGCCGCCCGGCGCAAACAACTACAACCCTGCATTTTAAATTTGTAATATCTTCGGTAATATTCACTTAAATTACATGCTGTAAAAAGCATATTGATCTATAATAAATGCACAATTTATTTAAGGTACTTAATTGGATAAGGATTAATGCTATATTGTTTAAAATCACTTCGTAAATAACCATTTTTTAGTAAAGAATAAAAATGGTTATGCTGGGTTATCCCTAAGAGATAAACATATACCATCGCGGACTTTTTTGTTGAACTTTTTAAGGTGAACAATACTGTAGTACATTATTGTGGTCTATCTCGTAGGGTTCAGCCAGCGTTTGCAATATAAGCGCAAAAAAACGTGCTTATTTATGACATCACATTAGAAACCTTTAAATTTATCAGTGTTTCTCTACTATATTATGCATTTATTATACATACAAACCTTCCTTAAGAATCACTCTATCTATTTAAAAAAAAACCGCATCAAAATCCGTTGCGTAGTTTTAAAGATCTAAGCATACATACGGACATACAGCGAAAGCGACTTTGTTTTATACTATGTATTGATAAGTATAATATTTTCAGGATGATTCAAAGCGAAATGGCTTCTAAACTTGGCACTTACACAAAGCTAACTTTAATTAAGACTAGGTCGTAATTAAGATGGAGTAACGTTATAAATGTTATAATGAGTCTTTTTTTTTCAGTTGGAGGAAATCACCGGATCCCCGTGGGAGTTGAACCGTATTAAAACCTACAACCCCGGCTGAGGCCAGAACCCAGCACGAGGTTATGAGGTACGGCGCGACGCGTTACGCTCTCGGCACTTTTTCCCGTCGCAAAGTATTAAATACCAAGTACTATATACCAAGTATTATATACAAAGTAGGTACTATATACCAAGTATTATATACCAAGTATTATATACCAAGTATTATATAACAAGTATTATATACCAAGTA
Source organism: Trilocha varians (assembly GCA_030269945.2). Classification (NCBI taxonomy): domain Eukaryota; kingdom Metazoa; phylum Arthropoda; class Insecta; order Lepidoptera; family Bombycidae; genus Trilocha; species Trilocha varians. Next base: position 11,260,941 of record AP028278.1, on the reverse strand, counting down.
TTATATGCCTATCGTATTCTGTGACTGAAGACTTCTCGTGTCTAAAAGTTTATTACCAACGGATTTGTTTGAAAGTTTCATAATTATATTACAAGCGATGTTTACATACATCAAAATGATAATATTATTCAAACAACACCTCAGAACCAAAGTTACGAGTATGTTCCACTGAAAATACGAGTTTCTCAGTTAATTATATTCAAATTTACCACGTTAAATGTTGTCAATGATTTATATAAATAGAGTTTGAATATTCGAGAATAATTCTAGTTGAGTGATTACCATAAAACTGACATTGTGGGCGGCGGTGGTCTTACAACGAAGTACACAGAGTATTATACCAATTATTATTTTATCTTTTACGTGATATTTTAAAAAAACATTGAGTCAGTTGAGCTTATGGATCACCTGATCAAAAGCGATTACAAAATAATAAAAATACTTGAGAGGTGTCAAGGGACACCCGGATGGAACGAAGTTCCTTTCGATTAATTAGTGAGGGAATTGTTATATTTTTTTTTTTTTTAAGTTATAATAATTAGTTAGTTTAAACGACAGACGTTTTAAACTAACTAATTATCACAGCGCCATCTAGCATTAATCATATAAAACAAAATAAGGTAGTGTTTTAAAAAATATTTTAAGAACAGCGCCATCTAGCATTAATCATATAAAACAAAATAAGGAATTGTTTTAAAAGATTTTAATTACAGCGCCATCTAGCGATGATAAGTGGTCATAGCAATTCCTGTACTAAATAAAAAAAACTTGAGAGGTGTCGAGGGACACTCGGATGGAACGAAGTTCCTTACGGTAAATTAGTGAGGGAATTGTAATAAAATTGTATTTTTTTATAAAATATTTGATCACAGCGCCATCTAGCATTAATCATATAAAACAAAATAAGGAATTGTTTTAAAAGATTTTAATTACAGCGCCATCTAGCGATAATCATCTAAAACAAAAAAAGTGTCCTGCCAACTTTTTCATAAGAATTTCCGTCTGGCCCCATTCGATAACGCGCGATAAGGAACTTCGTTCCAATAAGAAAAACCTGACGTGTTTCGGCTCGTTTTACTTAGCACTTTACTGTTATGCGACATACAAGATATTAAAAGCTTGTATTTAAAATAAATTAATTATCTAACTGCGTATATATTACACTGTGTCCTCGGTATTCCTAAGTTTGACGAGCGGAATCCTTGTATTGTTTTTGCCATTTCCCGAGAGCTCTATTCATTTGTTTTTGATGAGAAATTGTCAATAAACTCCGGAAAACTTATTGAATAGAGCGAAGTTGTCAAGCTTCCCTCACTTTGTGAGACAACGTTCAGCAAAGGATTATTATATAATGACATTGTTGCTATATTTCCAAGTATTTTGGGGAGTCTTTTAGTAGTTTAGTATTGTTACTTGGTTTATCCTTTAACAGGAATTTGGGTCAGTGAACAATATAGATAATGTTGCTGGTTAATAAATGAATGATCTATTTATGTAAGACTAAGAGTTTTTTGCTGTTTATTATAAGTATAAGTATATATATGTATGTATACAAATTGTCCTAGGACTATGTGACATGAACGGGAAGTACCTCAAATATTAAAGATACGTTGTTTTACCGAAAGGAAACATTTTATTTTTGATGTTTATTAAATAGTCACAATATTATATATTATATTTATTTGTCTTCATTAAATGTAATGTAAAACGTATCGTAAGATATTTCATTGTAGTTTTAGAGATTTTGCATTTATTCCATTTACCATGTTTCTTAAAGAGGTTTCTTCCTTGTTATTTACAAAATTAAATTTTGTCAGTAATTTATGATTTTTTTTTGGGATTTAAACAGGTTCATTTCCCAGAAAATATATTATTATAAGGTAAACATAGTTGTATAGCATTTAAATTAAAGTACCTAATTACTTCTTTTAGCAAAATTCGGTAAAATTACAACTCGATATTTCGATAAATTTTACTGAAAGGGCATTTTTAAATTCCACTCCTTATTTTCATTAAAATATAACCTCTCATTTTATTTTCCATACATTATATTTTACAAAATTACAAGTTTAAAAGTTGAAATAGTAAAAAGACCTTTAAAATAAAATGATATACAAACATTCAAATGTATATAAATTATTCATAGTTTAGTCAACACTACAGCGCTGTATAATGTTATGTTATCATTGAGCGAATTAAACAAAACACAGTCGCCTCTGTGAAATTACATCAATTACTGTTTTTCAGTTTTCTTTTTGAAACGGACTAGGGGAATATTTTTTAAGTTTTATTTTGATCGCTGGTGTCAGGTGATTTTATAGAGAGGTAGATTAGTAGCGCAAAAAAACTACCAGTTATTGAATTTATACATGAAATGTATTTGCAACAGTAAAGGAGCAACCGAGAGCGTTTTATCCGAATAAGAAATATATTTAAACATGTACAGTCAATTGTGAAATTGGGATCCCACGTCGGCATGACCAATATGTCCATCAATCTTGTAATAAAAAAAAAACGTTTCATTTAAAATTACAAACCAACACTGTAATTTTTTGTATACAGATTCTATGTTTGAATGTGTTTGAACAAACCAAAGCTGATTCGTGAAACTAGCGAAGAACTCGATGGTGAATATGAAGATCTATTGGACGTAAGATATGTAAAATTTTCTATTAACACAAAGAAATAAACGTAAAATACTTTTTTATCACTCTGCTAGTGATTAGCAGCAGCTTCCACTATGTAACACTTCATTTAGCGTGGTCTTCACGATACAGGCTTTGCCTAGTGTGAGGACCATTGATAACTTCAGATTCAGGTGCATCTGTAAGTTGAATCCTATGTGTATTTAGTTTAAGTTTTCTGTGAACTGTGTAATGGATTTAACTCACAATAAATATATTTATTCTTTTATTCCTATTCTCGTAGACCGAGCTTACTTACAGAATAAGCTTTATATAAAAAGCGAAGGCGAACATCGTCTAACAATTTCTGAAAACACTTCATTGTATTTTTAGTTGTATAAAAGCGGACCAGGTTCGCAGCAGGTGCGAATGATTTGTTCCAATTTCATTTAGTAGCGTGGTATTAGGTATGTGGCATCTCTGCATTATCATAATGTATTACTTTTAAAGAGTAGCTCTGCATTAATAAAGTGCTTGTTGAATATGAACAGAAATTATTTTTGAGTAACAACTATCACCTGCCACGGAAGTGGGATATGTGTGAATCCAACCGCACTAAAACCTCCCATAGCTCACACTTAGCGCCCAAACTCTTGCTGACATCAAAATCCAGCACAGGATTGTATGGGATGAAGCGACGCTTTACACATTAATGCTTTATAATCTAGAAACCCATTGGTTGTATGTTTAATGTTTCAGCAAAAACAACACAGCAATCAAGAAATGAACGTCCTAAAATACTACCCAGATGATTACTCCAAATCATTCAAACCAAGTATCAGATTCTTGTCCTGGAGTAACGTTAAATTCTTCACCGAAGACCAGAGCTTTATCAGGAGGAATTGGGCATTCACGTTCATAATACCATGCGTGTTGCTGATGTATGTTACTGCTGTTGTACATGTATGTAAAATGTTGGATGATGAAGAGATTTTTATAATAGCGTATCTGTTGCCACCTGTCTTGGTTGTTACACAAGGTAAATATAGATTTGAGAACTGAGATTTGAGATTTAAGAACTTATTTTTGAGCAGTACAAAAACCTCATTCTTCAGCAGTTAAGACAGAGAAGTAATTTAATTGCGAACTATTCAATATACTATTGGAACATTAATTTATTGAGATAAAAAGTATCAATTTAATTTCAGCATTGACATCTTTCATGATTCACCTAACGAATTTAGATAAAATTGCTGAAATAAGCTATTTTTATTTTTACTTTTTCTTGTTTTGTGATTTAAATTCGATTTTTTTTGTTACTTTGATTTAATACTAGTTTTGTGAAAGCTGTATGCACCTCTATTTTACATTTCACTTGGGCCAAGAGTTAACTATGTATTTTTAGTATAAGTAGAGTTAAGTGTGAATGGTGCTTCTGTTATAAAATAAATAAATTTATATATTAGTCCAGATAATTTTAGATACTAATACTACAAAGAGATAATGTCGTGATGTTTATGGCATTGTAAGGAGTAATATCTGAATCAAGTGAACCGATTACAAAAAATATACGTTATTCGTGTCATATAGCCTATATAATATATCTAAATTTAAATTAGGTAAAAACTGATAAAACATCCCTTTGTGGTTCAGATAAAGTTTTATCAGCTACTATTCTATATGTATACAATTTTTTTGCAAAATCCATTCAGCCCTTTAGTCGTGATTAAGTCACAAAAATTCAAAAATTGCAATAAATTTCACAGTAATAACATTAGTATGAATACGCAGTAGACATACGATCACATTGTGGTCGGATAATCGGGTACCGGAACCCGTAGAAAGTGCTATTCAATATTAACATAATAGGTAGTGATCTCGTGGTTTCCTTGATATAACGGGGCTCCTGAGCTACGGTAACGACTTATCTACCCGTTTAGAGAATTGTATTAACAAAAATAGTCGTTCACCATACAGTTTGAATACATTGAAATATGAGATGTCTCCACTGCATCCCCGCATAATTATGGTCTTTCGTACTTATAATTAAATCGGAATTGTTCCATTGCCAGTACCCTGTACCAACCCATTACTGCCCACTGTTGGGCTCAGGTCTTCTCAGAAGAGGGATTAGGCATAGTCCACCATGCTTGCCTAGTGCGGATTGGGGACTTCACATATCTTCAAAGGACTTTTAGAACCCTTTTCCGACATGCAGGTTTCCTCACGATGTTCCTTCACCGTTTTTAGCCAGTGGTGTTGTGAAAAATTGCACGTAAATATTTTTCACATTTAGATTTAGAGGTACAAGCCGGCCGGATTTGAACCTGCGACCGTACGGAAGGACGCGCTTCGACCACTCGGCTACCACGACTATAATGCCAGTACCCAGTACCTACATAAATGTAGATATTTTCGATTTTAATCTTTCGATCGAAATATTTGTGGGTCTGGGGACTACGGTGAGAAAAATTGACTCTCACTGTAATTTATTCCGTCTTATGTGGCGGAACAACGGACGGCTTGCGGCTTACTAGCTAGTTCTTTCTAAATACCGATTCCCATAAAGATTAATTTTGCAGGAATAATGAAAGCATTCGTGCTGGTTCCGAAAACCTCGCAAGTGTCATACATTATGCGGGAGTTGGGCAGTTTGTGGACTAGACCAAATCTGACGAAGACACAACTTAAGGAAAAGACTGCTTTACTGAAGAAACTTAACTTCTGTAATACTGGTTCGTTTTAGATGTTAAAATGGACGTTATGTTTAATTCAATATGGACTAAAATCTAGGAAGTACTTTGGTTTTGGCTTAAGGCTCTTTCTTTATAAGTTGTTGGTAGCAGCTTTGATGTATCATAGAACTGCTTTTTCTATTGTCGCTTTACCTTTGAGAGTTGATAAAGTTTCAATTACTATTACAAGTGTAGGATTTTGAGCTTGAAGTATTTAATAATCTTGTTAGTTTGTTATATAATTTCACTTCCGACTCAATATTGGTACTAGGACACCAGAACAAAACTGAAATAATAGTTAACAAGTTTTACATTTATGTTTTGTTTTCATCAACATTCAATTTGGCAAACGTCCCCAGCACACAACACCGCGTGCGTGGCCATCCAGCGAATTTATACGACCTTAATTACCTAATTTGTCTACCTTGTTACATTAATAATATTTAACAACCTAGCACGGCCACCATGACTAATGTAATTCATATTTTATGGGATTAGGAGTTCCGAAATGTAGGAAAATTAGGAAGTAAAAGTAAACGACAGTTGCAATGTAGAATGACCGAAGGCATATGCGGAATGTCACTGGATGCAAAAAGCTTAGGACCAGTCGTTGTGGCCAGTCGAGTTTGGGGGAAGCCTATTACAGCAGTGAACATCCACAGGCTGATGATGATGAGTTCATTATTAGTTTATAACCATCATCACCAGTTGATTCCTAAAATACCATATCGCTTTAAACTAATTTGACAAAGAATATTAAGCTGTATTTTATGATCATTGTGAGTTTGGTTTCGTTTGACCGTTTCGAATGATACTTAGTTCATTTCAGAAATACATTTTATGAAGATTTAATATTTCCTTTAGTTTAATAAATTATGTATTTGTGTATTTTATTTAGCGGTTTTCTGGATAAGTATCACGGGAACAACTCAGTACTTGTCTTCACCGTTACTGGAAACCCTAGTTCGAAGGTTCGTCTTGAAGGAAGACTGTGAGCTGTTACTGCCGATTTCTTGCAGCTTTCCTCTGAGCCCAACAGACAATTGGATTGTGTACCTGGTCGTATACTTTTTCTTGTTTTTCAGTAGTAAGTAAAATTCTTCGCTTATTACTGGATCTTTATAAGTTGATTTTGATAAGGCTAGAGATTCAAACAATCTTAGATTGCTTAATATAATATTAGGGGTCGGTTTTGAACTAGGTCTAAATGGCGAGAGACTTCCGTGATGATCTTGGTAAGTTTTTTCTTATTGAACTGACTGAAAATAGCGTCGCAAAATAAATACCACGCTGACTGCAGAGGCGCTGACTTAGCAGTCGAATAATTCTTCGTAAACTTAATATTAAAAACTAGATTTTGCCCGCGACTTCGTTCGCGTGGACTTCAGGTTCGTCCCGTCTAGCCCGTCTAGTTCGCGACGTCTATAATATAGTACTATTATACCGCAAAAAATGTGTTTTTTTACGACCTTTGAAACCTCAAAAATTGTAGCCTATGTGTTATTCTGATGTATAAGTTATATTGTGGTAAAGTTTCATTCAAATCCATTCCGTAGTTTTAACGTGAAAGAGTAACAAATATCCATACATACAAACTTTCGCCTTTATAATATATATATTAGATTTTGTCTATAGTGACCTTCTGTGTCCTCGTGTACGCTGGAGTTGAATTACTCATGATAACTCTCTGTGCCAACCTTGGAATTGAGTTCACCTTACTTTGCGAGGACTTATTGCATCTTAAACCGGTTGCCAACAAGAAATATGGGGTATCGACTGACGTTGATGATGAAATGGCCATAAAACAATTTGTTATTAGACACCAGAAGTTGATTGAGTAAGAAACTTTTTGTAAATTTTAAAGGTAGTTTTGAAAGGATTTTTAAAGTTGCCGAAGACTAAGAGAGGCTTTAACCTCTAAGCCCTTGTTCCGTTGTTTCACGAGCCAGATTTGAGAAGAGTTCTATATGGTAGGCCGGACGTAGTGCCCTAATAGTGTCCCCAGATATAGGAGAACGTGCAATGGCAACCATCAGGTGAACTCCAAGCTCACATATTTGTGGGGTATTAATAAAATAGTAAAACTAAATAATGGTGCCATTCAAAACAGATTGGGTATAAAATGAAAGTTTTCAATAACTCTTTTTCTGTGCACTTTTCAGATTGTCACGTTTATTGGATGATATCTTCAATCCAATAATCTTCGTGAACTTACTTTTTGTGGGTCTAACCACCTGCTTCTTCAGATATGCTGGTCAAGTGGGTATTGTTTATATTAATTTCTGATAAAATGAGAAGGTACCACATTATATTAGGAAGTATCAATGCAAGACCAAGTGTTGTTATTTATTCATATTTTATTATCACACATAGAATGGGTTACTCGGAATATGCTTGGTGAATGCAGCCACAGAAGAAGTATGTTGAAGTAGCAATCGGCTGCATAGCACAAAAAACTTTTGGGGTGGATTAGGCCTCAGAACACATTCGAGACAGACCGTTAACACTGATCACATTTGAAATCATTAGGAAAGAAATTATATCCTGCTTTAGAGAGTTTTGCTTGTAGAAGATGATCCTCACAGTCCCTACTGATTCTATCAAAGTAACACTTAACGACTCAGAGTTTGATGTAAAGTTGTACGAGATTCAAGTAATTCCCTACAGTGGTATGATTCAGTTTCTAGAATAGCTAAGGTTTAAGGATGGTTTTAACTTCAGATGGTTACCAAGATTGCCTCTAATTGGCCAAAAATTGTCATACCAGTAGGTATATAATTATGCCGTGTATTTTGTTTCAGTTCTCCCGAGGCCCGACATACATGTTCAACAATTATATAGCCGTGTTCTCGTCTCTCCAGTTTGTTTTTTATCTTTGTTATTTCGGTGAATTGCTGACTGGCGCGGTATGTTTTCGTAAATGGAATATCATTTAAATCAGTTCATGGATACACGTTAGGTTTCCTCTTTTGTTATCATAACGTTGTGTTTTCCAATTTTTTGGTTATATTTTGAGTGTTTCGCTTCTTTGTTAAAACATGAAAATATTTGATTTTTGGTATTGTATTTGTTTGTTTTTCACGGAAACCAATTGTTGTCAGAATGAAATTGATTCTTAAAAATTTTGTATATCTTTAGAAATTAATAAAATGATATAATGGTGGTGTAGATTTTTCCTGAAAATGTTTGATTGGTTATTGAAAAGAGACTTTATTTCCAGAGTGCAAAGATCGGAGACATGGCCTATCAGAGTCCATGGTATAAAGGCGGTACTCACTATCAGAAAACGATGTGGTTGTTAATTAAAAGGTATCCGTAATTTACTTAACAATAGCTTATTACTAAGTTATTAAACTGCCTTTGAGGAAGTTGTCTGGAAAACCGCCAATTTTCGTAGTGAACTAATTTCGTCTGAGCTTACTAATATAACTTCATGCTAATATAATCGTAGTCTGTTCTTTGTCAATCAACATTACTTAGCTTATTTCTTGTTAACTATTGAAATTTAATTAAGTTTTTATAAACCATGATTAACGGAAAACATTATGAAGATACCGAATGTAGGATATGTTGTCATTAATTTTGCAGTCACAAAGTTGAAAGTTAATGTATGGGACAGCTTACGTCCTCAGTCCTTTATCTGATTGTCTATTACATGTCAGGTCTCAACGTCCATGCTGTCTTACATCATTGAAGTACGCACCGGTTACTTTGAACATGTTTACTAAGGTGAGATTATTGGAAACACTTTTAGTGTAAAAAATATTATCAATGTCAGCAGACAAAATAACATAGAATCGGAATATCGAGACCACTCAATTAATTAAATATCATGGTAAGAACCCGTTATTTATGCATGAAAGTAATATAGAAATCGCGAGTGTTTGAATAAGTTTATAATAAAATTGATGAAAAAAATAGTGTCTAAAAATACTTCGCGCCTAAACACAATAAAATGCATTTGCTACAAGTAAAGTGAAGTTAAGTAGTTATTGATACTGAATTTTATATTTTCAGGTGATCAGCACAACTTGGTCCTACTTCTCACTGATGAACAGCGTCTACGGTGAAGAAGAATAGTTTTATTTCATACAAGACACTTTAACACTTTCATAAAAAAGAAAAAATGTGACACATAGAATAATATTTAAACAATTACATTAAGACAATCAGCACTATGTAGTCGTGGTGGGGTAGTGGTCGAAGCACGTCCTTCCGAACGGGAGGTCGCGGGTTCAAATACGGCCGGCTTGCACTTCTAAATCTAAATGTGAAAAAGATTTATGTGAAGTTTTTCACAATACCACTGACTAAAAACGATGCAGGAAAACATCGTGAGGAAACCTGCATGTCGGAAAAGGGTTCTATAAATCCTTTGAAAATAATAATATGTGAAGTCCCCAATCCGCACTGGGGAAGCGTAGTGGACTATACCTAATCCCTCTTCTCAGGAGACCTGAGCCCAACAGTGGGCAGTAATGGGTTGGTACAATCAGCACTATAACTACGGTTTTAAATTGAATATAGAAAGCACAATTTACTTCAATCAGAATCTGAGCACAGAATATATTTCATATGAGTTTCGTGGAATGTTTGTCAAAGTGAGTAGAAAATAAAGAATTGCAATATAGTGTACAATAATAAACTGTATTTGAAGTTAAGGTTTGAAGGTATATATTACACATTGATGAGTTTAAATCTATACTGAGTTTTTTATCTTAAACATTGCGTATAATGATCTTGGGTACCTATGACTCCAGAAATTGAAGAACTCTATGAGCAATAGCCACCGACCATCAGGTGAACCGCAAGCTCGTCTATCTACAGTGTACCTAAAAAAATATTTAGTCAGGAAATAATTTATAAATCCAATTTCGAAAATTGCGTCTCAAATCAAAGTTCTATTAGCGAATGCCATACTAATGACATCAGTCCATTATAGGTGATAATTATTACACAGTCAGCGTTTGGTATGAATAAATTAAATTCTTATGCAAAGCTTACAGGACGGTTAGAACGGACTACGATGAAAATGCCGATGTCAACTAAATTTGCGTGTTAAAGTTTCACGTAAATCTAAATACATATTATACATACCAGATAGATAAAATGTGACCTTCTCCAAGCCGAAGTGGGGAGAATATCTCCCGGAATGATATTTGGCAATGATAGTCATAGACAATAATATGAAATGGAAAAAAAATCGATCCCAAAAGTAGTTCCATATTATATTTCCAAATGACACCGATCATACTATCAATACTGATATTCATTTAAACTCTGATTGCGATTAATGTTATTTACATATCCACTCAACTGGGATCGGCAACCAAATTGGTTTGTTTACTTTTGCGAAGTCTGTGGCAGGAGCCAAAATTGAGCACAGTTCAAAAACTTGTTTTGTTTACCTTTTTTAATCGTGTCATATTTTACGGATATGAAATATTTTCGCTGAAAATGCAATACAGCGTCGTTTAGTAACAAAGATTTACAAAAATATAAGGTTTAATTAAAAATCAAAATTAAAAATTATTGGAAAAAAATGTTTTTAAAAAGGGGCTCAAACACGGTATTTATAGATACATTTTCACATTATTGGTTTTCGCGGCAACTTTTATTCTTCATTATGCCTAACTCATTTAAATAGACTGTATATGAAATTAAAGATACTTCAACATTATGTTTTATTTCTTAAAAGTAACATCTAAAGACGTTAGTTTTATTCCAGCTTACATCAAGCAAAGATAGTAAACTCTATGTTTTTTGTGACAGTAAGAAATAGCCAGACTTCCATCTGTCCCGCAGGTGGCGTATGTGGGAGTCGAAGAACCGCACTTAAACCTCCTGCCGCTCACGCTCAGCGTCCGACCCGTGACAGAGGACAGAACTCAGCACAAAATTGAGCAAGGTGACGAGACTTCAGATTGCACTGAAGCAGAAAAATGTAACTGGTGGCTTCAACGTCAATACTCTGATTAATTTTTATAGTCTAAAGAAATACCTGAAATATAAACTGGCCATCAACGATATGTTAATAATATAATTGTCGTGAGAATATAATAATGCATTGGAGAATCGCACCAGCTGTGATATTAAGTTAATAACTGTAGTCAGCCGTTTAGTAACTTTGTATAAAAGGTGAGAAAGGCAGCTAGATTCATTTATTTCATTTAATATTATTTTGTTTCAGAGTTTCGTCGTTTCACGTATCATTAATAGTGCTGTACTGAACTACTCTTGAAATTTAAAGTTGGTCGTTTTCTTTCACAACAATAAGTAATCAAACACTACCTTCTATTTTTGCGTCTGTTTAAATACTCGTACGATGAATCTAAATATTTTCCTCTCAAAAATATTTAATATCTTCCATCTTTTGGCATAATTTAATATCCGCCTACACTGATTCACTTTGCATTACAATGTTTAATTTCGTTTTGTTAACATGTATAATCTCATCTCTTTCTTTTAAATTTTTGTGGTGTGTAAATAATTAAAATTATGCACGATTCACTCAATTAGCTGTTTCTCCGTCAGAACTTAATCATAGAGCAGATAATGTACAGTATAATGATGAGTGCAGAGGCTCATGAGCGACGGTACTGTGCTTTACTGTAACAACCCATTACTGCCCACTGCTGGGCTCAGGTCTCCTCCGAAGAGGGATAGGCATAATCTACCCTTACGGAAGGCAAGCGCTTAACGCTTTGCGGTTTACCACAACTTTATATGACACACAAATTTTATTTACAAGAAATGGATGTCCTCAACCAATATCCTGCTGAGTACGCGAAGTCCTTAAAATATTGCCTGACCATGCTCTCTTGGAACCATATCAAGTTTTTCTCTGAAGACCAATCTTTGAAGAAGAACTGGAAATTTTTTGTGTTTTTTTTTGGATTTGTACTCTTTACTGTATCAGTAGCTATTGGTATTTGCGTCGAGTTGGTAGATAAAGAGAAGTTGAACAGTAATACGTTTGACTTGTTGTTTAGAGTAACAATAGTTCTTCTTGTGAAACAAGGTTAGTGCAATTAAATTTTATTGGTAAACTAGACGACCCTCGCAACTTCGTCTGCATCACAAAGGGGTTCAAACAGTACTCTTAATGCTGGGCCCGGGGAGTATTCATTATGTTTTATACTCGTGATAACTTCTCAACGAAAAGTCCGATTAGAATAAAACAAAAAGTAATTTACTTTTACGTTAATATTCTTGATAACATAATACTTTATTTGAATAAGGGTTAATATAACAACACTAATTTAACGTTAAATTCATTCTTTGGACGAATTAAATTTTTTTTGAACATAAAAGCAGTTGTTGTGACTAAACTATTATAGTTAGATACATGCTCTCGCGGACTTTTTTATAAATCTTACTAAGACCTAAAAACCTGTAGTACATCATTTTGTTCTATTGTCAATAGTTTTTACAGCGTATGCATAAATAGGTTTTCGTAATTACACATTGTCTTACAAATTCGATATTTTCATAGAAATCCCTAATTTTTTTCAAAATAAAATATAGCTTATAACCTTCCTCGATAAATGGACATTCCAATAGTGAAAGAATTTTTGAAATCGGAATGGCAGTTTCTGAGATTAGCGCGTTCAAACAAACAAACTCTGCAGCTTTTTAATATTAGTATACATTAATTTAATTTGGTATTCAACGGTACACGTATGCTGTTTGATTCACAGAGCGAGTGAAAGAGATGGCAATCAATGTAAATTACACAAGTAGAAAATATACCTTTAGTACTGAGACAAGCCAGTGGTTCTGCTATTGATTCAAAATCTAAACCTGTGACACTAAGGAACTTTAATCTAAATCTAGTTTTTGTCTAATTAGGAATAATGATATCGTTTTATGTAGTTTCCTTGACTTAATATCAATTATTGTTTCTTTTTATAGCGATCCTAAAAGCATATTTTTTGGTTTTAAATATACCGAAATTGTCATACGTAATGCGGGAACTGGGTACACTGTGGTCGAGACCGAATTTGACGCCTACACAACACAAGGAGAAGAACGCTTTATTGAAGAAAATCCACATCTCTAATATTGGTATCATTACATTTTTTATTATGCAATTCGTGCAAATTTATTTAACACTAGCTGATCCTTACATTATTACCAAACGGGTTCTTACCACTATTATTTTTAATTGAGAGGTCTCGATATTTCAGCACTGTTTCAAGCGCCATGATCACGGGAAGACTGAAGAACTGCGGGTAGGTCATTTAAGAGCAGACAAATCTGTCTACCCTTTCTCGTTCGTTTGCCGGTACCACTGGAACTCGAATTAAAAATAATCGTGGTAAGAACCCGTTTGGTAATAATGTAAGTGATGTAGATAACCGCGAGTGTTTAAAGAAATTTACTAGCTAATCCTGACAACTTCGTCTGCGTCAAAAAGAGGTTCAGCACTGTTAGATTTTAATAAGACCTACAAACCCGTAGTTCATCATTTTGTTCTATTGTCAATAGTTTTTGCGAAGTTTTTGAGCCTATTCATTACAACCAAACAAACAAAGTCTTCCTCTTTACAATATTAGTAAGAAAAGTATAGAACAGGAGGCCCTGCAGGACATGACACGTGATCTCGCGCACCCCACACCTACGCCACACCCATCAGTCAAGTGACAATCGTTTGCAAAAAAATGAAATATTCTTAAATTATGTAGGTTGATGAGAGACGGTTACCGATTACCATCAGGTGAGCCGTAAGCTCGTTTATCTGTCTAGCACAAAAATATTGTACTCGGGCGTATATGACCATCAACTATCATGTCATGACATTAACAAATCACCCTGTATATCATATAATTGCTAGTGACTATCACACTAAGCCTGGCCTGTATCTGTAGATACTATACTGTAACAATCCATTACTGCCCACTGCTGGGCTCAGGTCTCCTCCGAAGAGGGGTTAGGCATGGCAATGCGGATTGGGGACTTCACATATTGTTATCTTCAAATTATTTTTAGAATCCTTAGATATGCAGGTTTTCCTCACCGTTTTTAGCCAGTGGTGTTGTGAAAAATTGAACCCGAGACCTCCCGTGCGGAAGGCAAACGCGTCAACCACTCTTCCACCATGACTTATCTGGCCTGTATCGTAAAGAACTGAAATGATTAGTATGTTAAGTCCTTACCATTTAACGTAAATTTATATGCTTGCAGTTACATACTGGTTCGACATATTTGGTACACTTCAGTACTTGCTTTTACCTCTTCTGGAGATGCTGGTTCGACGGCTGATTTTGGAGGAAGACTGTGAGATGCTGTTACCCATCATTTGCAGCTATCCATTGACACCAAACAATAACTGGATTAGATATATAATTGTCTATGCATTTATATTTTTCTCTTGTAAGAGTTTTTATCTAAGTGATATTTTTACTTTACTCGTTACACTATAATTTATTCTAAACAACTTAAGAGGTGTCATGGGACACCTGGATATAACGAAATTCCTTTCGATTAAAAGATATGTTATAAAAATTATTTCCTCCCGTATTTTAAAAGATTTTAATCACAGCGCCATCTAGCGATAATCATCTGAAACAAAAAAGTGTCGTTACAAGTTCATTTACCTGCACAACTAAAAGTTTACAAAAAAGAAAATACGTATCACTAAGTTTGCTTTTGTGATAGTTACAAAATAATACTCGATCGTGTTTACTAAGATGCTGATAATTTTCGTTACAAATGTGGTTAATTCAATTTCATCCCATGTATTTTTTATTGGCCATTGGTATTGGGTCGCCAACTTCAAATGCACGCAAATGATAACTGGTAGTCCAGCTGTCAAACTTTGTTTCACATAGTTTCAATGACGGCCAATGCATACAAAACCCCCGTGTACATGTTGGTCGACCGTCACTGCTAGTTGAGACTGTAAACCAGCGCTCGGTGTTGGCTGTAGTTTATCTTCAGCAAACACCCAGCATTTAGCTGAGTCTCGGCTGGTTTCTGGTGGAAACTTTTATTTTTGTATTGTTTGTTCTGGTATTTCCTCATATCATAAATAAATAAATGTCTATGTCACCGTCATTTAATTGTTACGTGTGTTGGACATGTAGAGTATATTTTCCAAAAGGTGATTATTTCCTTCCCCAGTCAACTTCTCCATGTACATATTTGTCGGAGTGGATCTTTTAATAATGACCCTTTGCGCGGACGTCACTGTTCAATTTAATATTCTTCGTGAGGACATTTTGACTTTCAAACCTTTACCCAGCAAGGAAAGAGGAACTATGACTGCTGATGATAAAGCCTTCAGAGAATTAATTGTGCGACACCAGAAGTTGATAGAGTAAGATTTTACATTTTTATTTTTTTTGTAGTACTTTTTATGACACTTTAATATATCTATTTTATAAATAAATTGGTAATCTGTTGGTTACCGGATTTGCGTCCCAAGTAAACAGTTGTTAAGAATCTAGTGTGAGAAACCTCTTCAGGATAAATGTTAAGAATTTTGACTGTTTTCTAAAAATAAAAATATATTATAGAAATCACGCTAAGTTACAATGACTTAGAGTTTTACTATACTACTAACTTTACATACGTATTATTGTAATACAGTTGTACTTCAAAATTGAATAGTTTTCATTGTCACCTAATAAATTATTATATTTTTGTTGCAGATTATCGGCATTATTAAACGATGCATTTAACGTTATTATATTTGTAATTCTAATTTTTGTTGGAATAACTTTGTGCCTTCTCACATACTTGGCTCAGGTATTTATATTTTTTAATACCTATTGTTTAATATTTTTAGTGCAAAAAGACAATTTTTTTTTTAAAGATATATTAAATAATTTATTTTAAAGATAGATAGAAGATATTAAATACCATGTATAGTCGCGGGAAAGAGCTAGTTTAACATAATTTATTTTAAATACTTTAAATACAAGCTTTTAAGATCCTGGATATCATGTAGCAATAGAGTGCTAGCTAATTCAAGTAAAACGAGTCAAAACACGACGGGTCTAGCACAAGAGTTCCATGATCAGATCAGCACCATTTTGTCATATTATTACATTGTCCTGCGATATACATCTACGTGCAAAATGTCAGCTCAATCGGAAACCGGAAATTTTGTCAATTTTAACTCGCAAGATTGCACCCGAACTTACATAGTTACATCCAGTGCAAGTTAATATAAAGCTTGCAACAATTTTAATAAACTTCAGACTGTAAATAACATAGCCATCGATTTTTATTTGTTTTTAATATTAATTTACTTTTGTTTCAGTTATCTCGGAACCTAGCAGACAGACTCAACAGCTATTTACCTTTATTCGTATGTGGGCAGTTCATCTTCTATATTTGTTATTACGGGGAACTTTTAACTGGATCGGTAATTTTCCATTTATTAAGTACTCCTTAATTATTAGTAGGACAAAATTAATTCGAGATTTATGTTCAGTTTAGCTTACAATACTTAAGATGCAACGCAATGCATCGGCTGTCTTGAAAATTCTTGATCTGCCTCTGTTATATAATATTTTGTATGATAACAAGATTTAGCGCTTTGGAAACAACAACGAGGTCAATTTAGACACAGACCTGATAAAAAAACATATTTGGTCGCAATATTCAAATAATTGCTCTGGCTGAATCATCAGGTGGACGGTAGACTTGCTCGCCTATCATGCAAAAAAAAGTTTTCACCGCAAACCACTCCAACTGTAGCTTAACCAACACAGCACGGGTTTACAGCTTCAACTGGTAGTGACGTCACTAAAAGTAAAAAAAAAACATAAGTGGTAAAAACTTAACCCATATCCTTGTGGCCTTGAAGATTATGAGACTTATGCTAAAGAGAGTCAATTGGAACAATGTAATGAAAGAAGCATTATTTATCAAAAAGCAGCTGAATAGACAGAACTTGTATTTTCAGAGTGCCAGCATCGGTGACGCAGCCTACAATAGCCTCTGGTATCAGGGAGGAACTAGCTACAAGAAAAGTATAATCCTGATCATTCAAAGGCATGTTTAGTGTGCTATTGATAAGTTCGAACGAAAGACGGTGTAAAATTGATGACGTAGTACAAGATTTTTTTTGATCTTATCATGTAATCTCGTCTAGTATTTGATTTAATTTTGTCCACTTTTAGATCCAAGCTCTAGATCCTAAAGCAAAAGTTTAATGTTTTAGTCATCTCCTGAACTCTATAAAATCGATAGCAAAGTCTATAATTACTATCAACTACACGGTATTAATTGTTTATGTCTTCTGTCCAATATTTTCATCTTATTTTCATGGAACTGACAGCGTGCCCGCACACCTAAAACAGTATTGTCAATATTTGTGACAGAAGCAGAGATGGATTTAAAAGTCATAACAATTTAATTGTAATGTTATAAAAAAATAGCAATAATAGCGTTTGAGCAGCATGCTCTAAACATCTTTTAGATATTGAAATTGTGTTATTTGTATATAACTCCGGGTGCTTACGTCAAGTGAGATTAGTTCTATGTATTACGCTAAAAGACATGAAAAGTAGTTTCAGGCAACATCAAACCTGTAAAAGTATGAAAGAAAATTGAAATAATTAATTGCATATATTAAAAATTGAAATACCACCTGAATAGTAGACTTACGATGATAAAATTAATATTTTAACATTATACGATGTTGGAACTTGATCCTAAAATATAATTAAGTTTTTCAAGTATTATTTATCCTAAAACATGCACATGCTACTTTTGAAAATGGGTTTTTAATTTACACTTTCTTTAACATGCTATTATTTGTATCTTTTCCCATCCCTCGATCGAAAGTATTGACAATACTTTTTTAGGTGTGCGGGCACGCTATAATTACTATCAGCTACACGGTATTAATTGTTTAGGTCTTCATATATTTTTATATTATTTTCATGAAACTGACAGAGCTTGTTAACCACATTGTTAACGATGCGAAGTTCCTAGCATAAAATCAGGGTGTACGAAATGTGACAATAATTCTTTATTTTTACATTTCAGGTCTCAGCGTCCTTGCTGCCTTACATCATTAAAATATGCCCAAGTTTCACTAAACATGTTCACTAAGGTGCTGTATACGTAATGTGAATCACTCTGTATCCAAGTAAATTTGGCAGCAATTCTATAGTGTCCTAACATTACAGATGTTCTTTGCTCAGTACCCAAAATATTAGTAATTTTAATATTTTTTTATTGTGGTTTAAATTTGATGTAGCGAAAACATATGGGCATGTACGGCCAATTATATCCTATTGTACTGTACTGTACTGTAACAACCCATTACTACCCACTGCTGGACTCAGGTCTCCTCCGAAGAGGGGCTAGACATGGTTCACCATGCTTGCTCATTGCGGATTGGCGGGATTGGGGACTTCATCTCCGAAGGATTTTTAGAATCCTTTTCCAATATGCAGGTTTCCTCACGATGTGAAAAATTGCACATTAAATCTTTTTCACATTAAATTTTGGAGGTACAAGCCAGCCGGTTTTGAATCTGCGACTTCCCGTACGCACTCGGCCACCACGAATTACTAATAAACTCAGTCTCTATTTTTTCATGTTAAGTACATTTTTTTAGGTGATGAGCACAACCTGGTCTTATTTGTCATTGATGAATAGCGTCTATGGTGAAGAAGAGTGAAATATTTCTTCAGATCTCTTTAAAAATTACATAAATATTTTCAAAAAAATTCTGAGTTTTATAGCACTTACTTTAATGGCACTCAATGAAGTAAATTGTGTTAACTGAAATAATTTACTATAAGCACAAAAATAATAAAGATATACACTTCCAAATAATTCATTTTATTTTCCCTGAAAAGTTCCCGGCGCGACAGGAAAGATTGCCGAGTCCGTAACGCGTCATGCCGCATAACCCCGTGCTGGGTTCTTGCCTCAGCCCGGGTTCAGACGCTGAGCAGTGCGTTTCGACTCCCACAAAGATTTAATAAAAAAGACATGCCCGCTGAGTTTCTTGCGCCGGTTCAGGACGGAGGCGTAATTTTAGCGTACTAGACACTTACGACATTTAAAGTGCATACAGTGTGTCCACATCCACTCAGAAATAAATGATTTGACTTGACTTGACTTCACCTACTGGCGATTTCCTCCTATCTAAAAAAAATGTCAAATACGGTAGTTGTTACAAAACAAAGTAGTCTATTCACGAACTGACTTCAAAAACTAACAAGATCACTTATTCGATGTTTCCGTTTTTCAACAACTTTCATAGCAAACACGAAGCGTTCTGGGAAACTTTGTAGTGCGCTTTTATACTTCTTTTATCAAATAAAAGTTTCAATGGCATATCATACGCTATTCAAGTGTGACATTTTTTTTTGTTTTATATATCAACTTGCACGGGATGTAACAATGTACATAACTGTGTAAGTTCAGGTGGAAATTATTAGCTAAATTGGACAAACTTCTCGGTTTTCGATTGAGCTGACATTTTGCACGCAGATGTATATCGCGTGACAATGCAATAATATGACAAAATGGTGCTGATCTGAGTGGTCATAGCAACTCTTGTGCTAAACAAAAAATACCCGTCGTGTTTGGCCTTGTTTTATTTGTATTAGCTAGCACTCTACTTTTGCCGAATCCATCATCAGATCAGCGCCATTTTGTCATATTATTGTACGGATATTTAAAGATTGAATTTCAATTCAATTGAATTTCAAAGAATCTAAATAAATTATTATTTTTGAAATCTTACTCTTTTTCAAATGTACGATTATCATTACTTTTCCAAAAATAAAAGTTGTATTTCGACAGGTCATTGTGCAACTGCAGTGCATTTGGTATCCATAATATTCCATCATTTTTGCCGCAAATTGAAATTCGATGGTATTTGATTTTTCTCAAAGTCAAGTAGTCTGTACTGTCTACCATTTTGACTGATAGAGAAAAAAAAAACCTAAAAATGCTACAATTTTCATGAACGATAAAATCAAAATAAGTTAAAGAGCATAAAATTATACTCATTTTATTTAATTACAATCTAAGCTGAATGCTTTTATTTTGAAAAAGTATAGCCATCCGGTTTGCTGAAATTATTTAAATTTCGATAACTATCAGATGAAGTTAAAATGTTATTTCAGAATCATCATTTTCATCGTAGAAAATATATGAAACAAATTATAGGAAACCTTTTTTAGACAGAAGGAAAACGCCGGTCTTCCACCCGCCTCATAGGTGGGGTATAAAGAAATCGAACCGCACTAAAACAACCAGCCGCTCACGCTCAGCGTCTGAACCCCGGACAGAACTCAGCACGAGATTGTACGACGTAAATTACGTATCGCCTCGTCACCTCAAAATTTTTTTCTCAAACCGCGTTCCGAGACTCATACTCACTCGCCCATTCTATTATTTTATTAAAAGACAAAATATACACCATAACATTATGTTTGAAAGTGATTACTATATGGAACCACCGCGGTCATCCACGGTCCGTTTCAGGAACACTTTTTTGCCACGCACCATCCGGCTATGGAATGAGCTCCCCTTTTCGGTATTCCCAGAGCGCTATGACTTGTCCTTCTTCAAACGAGGCTTGAGGAGGGACCTTAAAGTTAGGTCGTAGGTAGCGACCCCTCAATGTCCCCTGACATTGCAGAGGTTCATGAGCGACGGTAACCACTTACGATCAGGTGGCCCGGTGGCTCATCTGCCTACATGGCAATAAAAAAAAAATGAGTTCTATTAAACTAGGCTGTACTAAATATAATATTGTGCATTCGGTAATTACATCTAATCGCAAAAAATAGACATTGTAACTAGTGCATTTTAAAAAAAAACTTCACTAAAGGCAAATTTCCGTTTTCAGTTTCCGTTTTGTTCGAATTTAGTTTATTAAAGCAATTAAAAAGTAATCAACTCAATTGTGTTTGATACCGTGCGTACGTGTAGGTTTCATATTTTTATGATGTTCAATCTAATGAAAATAGGAAATTCTTTTGTTTTTAGTAATTAGTGTTGACACAAGTACAGTGTACATCACCAGTTATCAAGAAAAGAATACAAGGTGTCTCCCGAGAAACGCTCCATAGCGACTGAATCCCCAAGAGCCAAGCTACCAATTGACATAACCCCCGCACCCCTCAAGTACGCAGCGTTCACGCAGTAAGCTAAACAAATATAAAATTTCTTTTGAGACACCTTGTATTAAATACAAAGATTTAAGACATTCTTTATGCTCTTTTAGAACTGCGTATTTTGGTAAACATGTTCTGAGGCATACACTAATATGATAAAGAGGAAATTTGTTTGGTTGTAAATTGTAATGAATAGGCTCAAAAGTACTGGAGCATTTTTTTTTATTATTTCACAGACTCAGAATCACAGACTAGACTTTATTTTGGAAAAATAATAGAGTTCCGTACCAAAACTTCAGTAATATAAGCCAAGATGTGTAAATAATATCCAAAAACTTTCTTAATCGCGATCGCTGCGATTGATTATAAATCAATAGTTTTCTATAGATGAAAATGATGTACTACGGGTTTGTAGGTCTTATTAAAATCTAACAGTGCTGCCTTTTTGACACCGACGAAGTTGCGTGGATCAGCTAGTTCTTAATATAGGTACATTGGTAGACATCATCTATGCATGCAAGGTATACAATTTAATACATTTTGATTCCAGTACACCAAAAACATTTATTTCACAAAAAAAAAACATTGTCATTTAGGTTTTTTCACTGGAGTGTTTTGCTTCAAAGTCATGTATAGATCTCCGATTAGAATGAGCACCTTCTCAATAGTTCTAATTGTAAATCGAGCCTTACATCTTTCGAATGGCCATTTGTACGGAAAATCATCAATGGCCAATGTTAAATTTGTTAGATGCACTGCCCCCTGAAATAAAAACATAGAATTTTTTTTTAAATTAAGCTTTGCCTAAGTTATTGCATTTAAAGAGGTAGAGAATAATCTGTCCTGAACACTAATTTTTACAAGCTTTAGTTGAACTTGGATTGCATCTTTGAAGTGACAATGGGCACAACACATTGTGCGAAGAACGGATGGTCGATGGGGACGGAAAGTTCTAGAGTAGCGGCCACGAACCGGTAGGCACAACGTGGGCAGACCTCCCACAAGATGGACCGACGACCTGGCACTGGATGCAGACAGCGCAGAACCAGCCGTTGTGGCGAGGTTTAGGGGAGGCCTTTGTAGTGGAAATCTATAGGATGATAATGATGATGATCTCAAATTCCAAACAGATCAATGGAAGAGTAAAATACCATAATATACTCACAGCTGGCATGGGGCACCACAAAAACTTCTCCAAAGTTTTTCGAAATAAAAAGAAATTAACACTGTCACAAAAATTCATTTCCGGTATATCCACAAATGATGGTTTGTACTGGTTCTGTCTGTACTCAAAGAAAGCGAATTGAAACTGAAAAAGATGAAATTCTTAGTTTGCCTACAACTCTCAAAAATCTGCGAGAATACTGCATGCTAATGTCTACACACACTACAATAATATTAACAAACTTATAGCAACAGAATTGACAAATAATTTTGCATTTGTATTGAAATTTTCAACAATACTTCATTCACATTGAATATTGTCGAAAATAGTTTAGGTTAATGTTTCTTATAGCACAGAGTTTCAAGAGTTGTGACTACTTATTATCAGATAGACTGTTGACTCGTCTCCTAAATGGAATTCTTATCATCTTAAAATTTACTCAAAATTCTAGATTATCGTACTGTTATGTTTTTTTCCCATCGGTGCAGAAGTACAGCTTCAATGTTTAAAACATATTTGGCATTTTTTCCAGCTCTTCTCACAGATACATTAACATTCTTGACGTATTTTTCATTGATGTATATCATTTGATGCCTTTCAGGAATCACTTCGAACGTCTGAAATAAAAATAAAAAAATATTTTTTTAAAATATTTTTTGCTCATATCTCCACAACACGATGAATAGTAATTAAAATCGATTAAAGACTGCCATTAGTATTTAATATAATATAAGCATAAAATTAACTGCAAAATGGAATCAAATTGAAAATAGCGAAATCAATTTATATTTTTGCATCCGCTGACTAAAATAAACATGCACGCCACTAACGTTTGCTTCACATGTATTTGCATTGTTCTTAAGCAATACATCAAAAATAATATTTGTTCCTATTTTAAAATATTTGAGGTAAATAAATTTCTTTAAACGCTCGCGGTTATCTACATCACTTACACTATCTGCCGGTTCGGCGTCCGGAGGGTGCGGCGCGACGGGAAAGAGTGCCATGGGCGTAACGCGTCGCGCCGTCCCTCATAACCCCGTGCTGGGTTCTGGCCTCAGTCGGGGTTCGGACGCTGACTGTGAGCGGTTGGAGGTTTTAGTGCGGTTCAACTCCCACATACCCGATGATTTCCTCCAACTAAAAAAAAAAAAACCTACACTATTACTAAATTATTATGGCGCTTGTAACAGTGCTGAAATATCGGGACCGCTCATTTAAAAATAATCGTGGTAAGAACCCGTTTAGTAGTAAAGTGATTTGAAGTTAATAAAAATGCTAAGGAAATTATTAGTACTTACCAAATAGCTCGCTAAAAATGCACATAATATGAGCAAGGTATTTTTAATCATAGTGTATGTACCAACACAATGACATGAAATGATATTGTTCTTTACTATTACAATTACAGACACTTTATATAGCTACTTCACTAGTCGATCCGCGCAACTTAGTCTGCGTCACAGAGTAAATATTATTTTTCAGTCGTTTTTGTATCGACTATTTGAAGGACTGAACCTCTGCGTTCTATTACTTTTGTTATACTTTCATGCATTTTCAACGGGTTCTTACCACGATATTTAATTAATTGAGTTAACTCGATATCGAATCGATATCGGTGTGTCGAGAAGTGAGTTCGAGTTCCAGTGGTACTACCCAAAAGCGAACGAGAAAGAGGGTAGACTTAAACCGACCCGCAGTATCCAGTCTTCTCGTGATCATGACGTTTGCAACAACGTTGAAATATCTAGACAACTCAATTAATTAAATATCGTGGTAAGAACCTGTTGAAAATGCATGAAAGTATTATAGAAAACCGCGATCGTCTGAATAAGTTTACTTTTGTTATAATTATGTATATTACTTTTGTCTTGTTTAATTTGGTATAATTAATTCAAAAATGAATCAGTCTCGATAGATCCAAAAAAATAACTACTGTATTTCAATAGAGCCTACTAAATTACAAATACCCAACATTACCTTTTTATAATATTAGTATACCCTTGTATAATGTAACCATAAAATTAATATATCCGGCAATTACTTTGTTTCATCAACGATTATTTCAATAAAAGAGAATCAGATAAGAGTATAATTTTGGTGCAAACAAATTCAGCCTTCCAAATCGGTTCTAATTCGTGGCAGCAGAGGGTAATAAATTTTTGCATGTTTTTCAATATTCGAATCCGTAAAAAGATGATACTGCTGATGAATTCTATTGATACATTTGTCTCTTTAAACGAGGTTTAAGAAAAGTCCTGTATGGGTAGGTGATAGATAACGGCCCCTCTTTGCCCTGGCATTGCAGAGGTCCATGAGCGACGGTAACCGCTTACCATCAGGTGGGCCGTAGGCTCATGTATCTATTAAGCAATAAAAAAAAGAAAAAAAAAGGATTTTGTAAAGCTATATTAAGTAAGACAAAATATGTTACGATAAAAATGATAACGACCGACTTCCATTTGTCGAACATAGTACAAACACTACCAGTCAGATCTTTATCAAATTTATATGAAAGTATGTACAAAATGTCTTCTTCTTCCTAACAAAAAAAGAATCATCGAAATCGGTTCATAAAAAAAGAAATGCACGCAAAAACAAAATACACATTTTTAAACACAGATCCAAAAGTACTTGTTCGATTTAAAAAATGGGACCTCATGACGACATCAACTTTCTTCATCATCAGAATCATTCAAATCGGTTCACTCAAACTAAGGTTATGAAGGAACAAACAAGAAAATTCATTCAGACGAATTGAGTACGTCCTCCTTTTTGAAAGTCGGTCAAAAATTAAAAAGCTCTTGAAATGTTGCTTCTTCTCAGGTTGGAGGTGTAAACAGAGGGGTAAAAAAATAACAAATCTTCTCTCGAATTTGTCTACTAGTCTGATGTTGTGTTTTTGACAGACTTACAAAAAGGATGAAGTACTTAATTTTTTTATTTTATTTTTTATTTACTTATTATTTGTTTACACATGAAAATATGAGTTTGTAATAAAATTAAATGAGAGTATAAATACAAAAGAGAAAGTACATTTTTTAACAATACCGTAACATCACTTTCGTTTTGCAAAACTATTATACGAATTTTTCTATTTTATTTAGTGTTTGTTCCGTATGTTAAACTTTACTTTGGGTGAACCTGTTTGTGATGATCGTCATTAGGCAATGGGATATTTTTTTTTTAAGATCGAACTTTTGGATATTTGTTTAACAATGTGATTTTTTTAACGGAGAAGATTTCGATGGAATTCGGTCTTTTCATTTCTGCAATAAAATGCAATGCAATGCAATGTTATTTTAAGGACATACATTCTTATACAGGGTGAATCTGTAACTTTGAGCAATCTGACCTGTCGATGTACAACTTAGAACCGTTTTTATTTTTGAAATCGGTTGAACTTTTTTTTCAATCTCATGTGAAAGTCCGCAACGATAAGCGTACACACCCCATACCATGTTAGAAAAAAAAGTTTAAACAATTCCAACAATAAAAGTGGTTCTAAGTTTTATTTCGACAGGTCATTCACCCCACGTCAGATGGTCGAAAGTTACAGATCCACCCTGTATAACCTCAAAAAAAACACAATTTGATCAATCCAGGTTTTTATTTTACGAAACCACATCGTTTCATTTAAGATTTCTCCTTGGAGTCTTGCTTTGCTTCAAAGTCATATATAGTTCTGCAATCAGAACGAGGACTTTGTCGATAGTTCTAATTGTAATTCGAGCTTTACATCTCTCGAATGGAAAAGTGTACGGAAAGTTGTCGACGGCTAATGTTAAATTTGTTAGATGCACTTCGCCCTGAAAAAAATAACATAATTCTAAACATAGATATACTTTATTTGTAGTAAAATGGTACAAAAGATGAATAAGGGGGCGTCCATAAATTACGTGAGGTGTTGGAACGAAGTTCGTTATCGCGTGTTATCGAAAGGGGGCTAGACGGAAATTTTTATGAAAAAGTTGGCACGACACTTTTTTGTTTTAGATGATTATCGCTAGATGGCGCTGTAATTAAAATCTTTTAAAACAATTCCTTATTTTGTTTTAAATGATTAATGCTAGATGGCGCTGTGATCAAAATATTTCTCTCTGTCTGTTAAACTAACTCATTAAACTAACTAATTGTTATAACTTAAAAAAATAAAATTTTATTACAATTCCCTCAATAATTAATCGACAGGGACTTCCATCCGGGTGTCCCTTGACACCTCTCAAGTTTTTTTTTTAATTTTCTGCCCCTCCCTCCCCCCTGGTGAGATGTCGTGAGATTTTATTCAACCCCCTCCCTCAAACCCCAATCTCACGTGAGGTTTTTCAAATATGAGTTTCTTACGTAAACGCGTTGGATTGTTATTGTAACAAGAAAAAAACAAATTTTAAGCATGTACAATCTGGATTAAAGGGACCAAAATGGTATAATTTTTGGTTCAATTAGCAAAAACCGCGTGATATTTGCCAAGACCCCCCTCTCTTGGGGAGAAGGAGGAGGAGTAAGATTAGATGAGATTTGACTCGACCACCTCTCCCCCTTAAACACCTCACGTAATTTATGGACGCCCCCAAACGAAAAACAATTACATAATCATATTATATTTCCACCACAAACTAGCCGAGACCGCGCACTGCTGAATATCGACATAAATTATATAATTCGTCGCCTCAGTGCTTGTTTGGCCAATCTGACAGTTTTTACGAAATTGACTTTTTAATGCAGTATTATAAAGAATAAAATTTCCATCCGACTGGTAAAATATTCAATTCTAGAACAATAAAAATCTCATTTCATTTTTTTTTACAACACGGCACTTAACGAAAACTCCGTGCTTGTTTGCTGTCTCCTGTAAAATTTGCTCGAGTGCAGATTGGCCAAACAAGCACTGAGGCGACGAATTATAACCAATGCCAAATTCCTGCGCTGGTTTTCAATCTCAGGTGGCAGTGACGTCACAAAAGTCAAGTGTGTGTAATATATTAGTTGAACTGCGCAACTTCGTCTGCACCACAAATAGTCTTCCTCGATAAAATAACTATCCAACACTGAAAACAATTTTCAGTTCGAACCAGTGGTTCTTGATATTAGCGCGTTCAAACAAACGAACTCTTCAGCTTTATAATATAAAAAAGTATGGATTATTAAGGGTTTCCTAGAACTCCTACTAATTTGCATGTGTCAGAAGTAGTGTTAAGGCTGCCCTCATAATGCAATGCTAAGAATTTTAGCAGCCTCAACTGAGGTTTCGATCGTCACCCAATATCAGTGAGTGATAGTAATCTTAAGCTTTCACTGATGGAAAGAACGCTGGGATGACTCGTGTCAAAGATTCGTCAAAAGAAATGTTTGTTGACTTATTAATATGAAATATACAGGGTGTCCCAGATATAAAGGGGAAGTACTTTAAATATTAAAGATAGGATGTTTTGCTGAAAGGAAACATCATTTTATTTTAGATGTTCAAAAATACTGCATTCACAGATTTTTTGTAAATTATATTTTTGTATACCTATAATGGTTTGTCTGAAAATCAAGCTAACAAAAATCGGCAAAAATCAACACCCTGTATTTTATGATGGCAATCGAAAGAACAGTTAATTATGAATAATCTTTGCTCAGAAACATAGTGTCTTAAACTAAAGAAATAATGTTAAATGTTTGATGTTATTAAGGACTTTATTATTTAAGGTACTTCCCGTTCTTGTCGTGTAGTTCTATACTAAGGCCTCCAAAGGCAACTAATGTAATGGAGTGTGGTAATTGTTGAAAATGATTCCGACATCTTCTTTTTATCATCACACCCACTAGGTCTGTATTGGAATCACCACGGTCATCCTCGGTTTGTTTCCAGAATTATTTTCTGCCATGCAGCTATGGAATGGCTCCCTGTTCCAGAGTTTCCCGTTTATCCTTATTCAAACGAAGTTTGGAAATTCCTAAAGGATAAGTTGCAGGAAGCAGCTCCACAGTTTCAACGTCAAAAAGACATATAACAATAATACCCAATACGTTTTTCTTTAATTTTATTAACTTACAGGTAGCATGGGGCACTTCAATGGGGTATTTTCCAGAGTTTTTTTGAATAAAAAATAATTGACGCTATCACAAAAATTCGATTCTGGTATTTCCACAAATGATGGTTTGTACTGATTCTGTTTGTATTCAAAAAAAGCAAATTGAAACTGAAAAAGACCAAACATATTTTAAGATTTTGATACTAAACAGTACAGCTCCCGCTTTGCGAGAAGGAATGTCGGAACTCATGTTTCCTACTCCTTCTATCATCTTCTGATTAAGTTAGTTGACAGGCCCATTACAAGTTAGCTTTTCCTCGAGTTCCCACTTCACTGCTCATTACGGTGGTCGCCGCTGTGGATCCTGGGTACACAGGAGTTACAGTGGTGTGAGAGGCAAAATACTCAAAAAGTACAGTTACAGTTGATATTATGTCCTTGTTAGGTGATGTTCTTTAAGTTTCTAGTTTTAGAGTTTAGTGTATTGTGGTAGTTGTCAAATTATCAAAGTCATCAACATCAGTCTATAGACGTTCACTGCTGGACAATGGCCTCCCTCAAACCTCACCACCACGACCAGTGTCTATCTAAATCAATCTCGGTGTGCTCAAAAATGTGTTCTTTCTTTACTGGTAATTCCGTTGTATCTTGTATCCCTGGTGCTGCAGAGTTTCATGAACGAATTTGACAATTTACATCATCAGGTTGACTGTTGGCTCGTCTTCTGGTTAGGCAAATAAAGAAAATTAATTAAAGGAGACTGGGGTTTGAAAGAGATTTAGGGTTGTTTATATTTTTTTTTTCTGATTTTTTTCATTTGATGTAGGTCGTAGGTGACCATTCAGTCCTGTCCCCAGTCATTTCAGAGGTCCATGAGCGTCGGTAACCACTTACGGCCAGGTGGCTTGCTAGCTCGTCTGCCTACATGGCAATATATAAATAAAGAATCATACTGTTATGTTTCGTTCCCATCGATGCATCAGGACCGCTTCAATGTTTAAGACATATTTAGAACGTTTTCCAGCTCTTCTTACGGAAATATTCAAGTTTTGAATGTATTTTTCATTGACGGTTATTATTTGATGCCTTTCGGGAATCACTTCGAAAGTCTGAAATAAAAAAGGTAACAAATTCACCAAGTCCTTGTCCACTGCCGGACAAAGACCTCCCCCAAACCTTACCACAACGACCGGTGTCTACATCCAGTGACTTCCCGTGATCCTGACCAGGTCGTCGGTCCATCTTTTGGGAGGTCGCGCAGGTTTTGCGCCTACCGGTTCGTGGCCACTCCTGAATTATTCGCCCCCATCGGCCATCCGCTCTTCGCACAATGTATTTATAACTTCATAATTGTATCTTTGTAGGAAGCGTGCGCTGACAAAGTTTATGTTTTATGCTATGACGAAGATGGTTCCTATGAACTACTCCTAAACCTTATTTTCCAAGGTAGACTGGCAGAAAAGATTTGTTTTTTTGCCATGTAGGCAGACGAGCCAACCAGATCATACCTACGTGGTTACCGTTGCTCATGAACCTCTGCAATTTCAGGGGACACTGAGGGGTCGCTACCTACGACCTAACATAATGGACCCTTCTCAAGCCTCGTTATATATTAATATTATTATAAACCTGTTATTATACACCAATCTAGCTTGGTTGGGGTCTTCACAAATCTTCAATAGATTCTTAAGCCTTGGTCAATGTGTAGATTTCCTTATATCTTTTTTCGCAATTTTCCCGTTAGTATGGAATAAAAGAAGTATTTTTTAAATATTAGAACTTACCCAGTAACTAGTTAAAAGTACACAAAAAATGAGCAGAGCTTGAACCAGCATCGTAAATAGCCGAATAGTGAATATCATTTGAATACAATGTTTATAAAATTGCAAACGTATACTGTATATATTCAAAAAGCATATAAATATATTATGTTTGTGTCCGGTAATTATTCTTTTCATTAACTGTATAGTCTAAGAACTCTGTAACAGCAACCTTCACCCATCTATAAGCGAATGAAAGATATGTTTTTTTTTGCGCAAATCATCACAGTCCGGCGCTCGCTCCCAAGCCGAACAGATATACGCAAGAAAGTCAAGAATCAATCTGGAATCTTAATAGCATTGAATTTATCCTGAATAAATCAAGATTTCTATAACCATCTGGATTTTTAATGGGGCCATACCGCGAAGGATAAGGGCATTTGAACTGCTTGATACAGCGTCGAAATGCTGCAATCCAACGACTCGGGAAGGAACAGTGTCGTCGTCCCGAACAAATATTTTGGGGCGATGGGCGAAGGCGGTTTTTCCTCGTCTCCTCTACTATAATGGGTTAACAAAAGGGCTCAGATCTGATAGATAATAAATGTATGTAGATAATAACAGCTGTTTATTATGTGTTACCATAATATTTAACTTTTGTTAAAGTCCACTTATGAATATTTTTTTAAGTTCATGTAACTATGTACGGGTGCGCCAGAGAAACTTACTTATTTGAAAGGTCAATAAAAAAAAAGTACTTCCATAGGGGTCCAAGAGAGAAATAAATCCGAGGCCCTATGGTTCCACAGATCGGGGGTGTCGCCACCGGTCATTGCTCACATTATAGTTGGAGACATTCTGATTGGGGGTCGGGGTGTAGCTTTATGCGAGTCCACGATATCGCGGAAGAGCTCGTCTCTCCATGCAAGAACGCGCCGCCGAAACCGGAATTTCACCCGAAGTCTGCCCCCCTAAATTTCGGGTTCCCAATACTAACTAGCGAGAGAGCCAGTAGCTGCTGGTTCGGTGTCCGAAGACGGTACGACGGAAAATTGTGCGGTAGTGCGTAACGCGCCGCTCGGTTCCGCATAACCCTTTGTTGGGTTTTAGCCTCAGCCGGAGTTCGGACGCTGAGTGTGAGCGGTTGGAGGTTTTAGCGCGAAAAAAAAGTACACACTATGAGTTATTCTAAGCTGGATACAATTCTACCGAGAGACTCAGAAAGCACCACCTGTCTACCTATCTCCTCGCCAAGATTTAGAAGGAGATCGTAGTATTCTTGTGCACTTTTATTACCGGTAGTCCGAGCTCTTATATTATAAAACTAGCTGGCCCGCGCAACTTCATGTGCGTCACAAAAAAAAATCCCGGGTATTTTCTCACCGTTTAAACCTTCCCTGAACTACGACAAACATTTTAAAACCAAAATCAGCTCAATCGGCCCAGCCTTTCTCGAGTTTTAGCGAGACTAACGAACAGCAATTCAATTTTATATAAGAAAAGATATCTCTCATAACACATCTACTTTTGAACTTTATACGATTTTTTAATTTAATAAGGGCTATGTATGAATACAATTACACCAATATAACAGCCCAGTTCCACGACTGACCAGGTTGTACAACGATGTATCGGGGAACATGGATGATGAGAACTTTGACATTTTCTTCCATGTCATTGACTGGCTTTAAAAAGAGTATTATTGATTTCATATTGAATTCCGATAGGCTAGACAGATATATTTTGTATTTATTTACATATTATGCAGTTGATATCTATGTTTTCAATTGAATTATACCTTTTAATTTATAATATTTGAAATTGTTACATTATATTTATTTTTTTAATTCTGTATATATTTATTTTCACTTATTTTTTAAATTATATTTTAAAAAAATTAACAAAGAAATAAAATTTAAAAATACAATATAAAAAACATTTTAATTCTTATTATTATGATTTTTTATTGACGTTCATCATTTTCAGTTTATTGTACTGTATTAAGAAGGATATTTTTTTTTGTCTCTTGTGTATTTAATTTTGTATACAGGTACAGGATCAAATCGTTTTCATTTCTTTTTGGAACGAAGTTCCTTATTTAATTTTCTTTTTGTAAAGTTTTGTTCTAAAATTTAAAATACTGTTTTCTTTTAATTCGTGAATGCTATGCTTACCTATTATTACTTTATTTACACTGTTATTATTTTTTTATTAAAGGAAATAAAATTAAAGGAAAAATAAAATCATTTTTTTTAATAATTAAATTTTATCATGAACGCTTAACATAAATACAGGCACTAATTAGGTAATTATGTTAAAGACTGACGCAGACGAAGTTGCACGGGTCAGCTAGTTTATTATAATGGTCTGGATCGTGGGAAGTCACTAAATGCAAACAGTGCAGAACCAGTCTTTGTGTCGAGATTTGAGGGGGCTCATGTCCAGAAGTGGATGAGCTGATGATGATGATGATGACTATCAGCTCGCTTGGTCGCTCGCTCGTTGAAGAACTTTTAATTTAATAATAATAAACTTATTCAGACACTCGCGTTTTTCTATACCTAATACTTTCATGCATTTTCAACGGGTTCTTACCACGATATTTAACTCGACTCGGGTTCCAATCACTGGATACAATTACATAATCCTCAGGTACTATCTTCTGAACGTCGTTACGTACCAAGGATGGTTAAAGAAGCTATCGAGATTTCAAGACATAGCACTTTTAACAGGGGTGACGGCTTCTTATTATCGAGTATGTGGAATCCAGTGCTAAACACAACAATCACTAAGGGTTCATGCTCAGAGAGTCTTGTAGATACAGAGAGTGTGGTGTGTCGAGAAGTGAATTCGAGTTCCAGTGGTACGACCCAAAAGCGAACGAGAAAGAGGGTAGACAGATTTGTTTGCTCTTAAATCGACCCGCAGTATCTCCAGTTTTCTCGTGATCATGACGTTTGCAACAACGTTGAAATATCGAGACAACTCAATTAATTAAATATCGTGGTAAGAACCCGTTGAAAATGCATGAAAGTATTTAATAATAATGTCAGTTTATATAAAAACTCCGGGCAGTTTCATCTGCATCACAAAAAGGTTTATACTATTATGATTTAGGCATAACTGCACAAAAAGGAAGGTCACAGTTAAAAACAAGAGTTACACCAACTACGTTTTTATTTCATGAAAAAACATTTTAATTTAATTTTTTTTTCGCCGAATAGTTTTTTTGCTTCACAGTTATATAAAGATCTCCAATTGCAACATTTTCTTTCTGGAGGGTTTTAACTGTTAGTCGAACCTTACATCTCTCGAAAGGCCACTTGTACGGGAAGTCATCAATTACTACTGTTAGATTTCTGAGATGGACTTCACCCTGTGAACAAGAATAAACTTAATTATTAGTAATATTTTTTATTTATTTATTAAAGGATAATAAACAGCTACAACATTTTGTTTAACATAAGAGAATTCCAAGAATTTGAAGTACAATGTTGCAGCCAACTGCATTATCCGCGTATTCATAAGATAATTAATTAAAACCAAACAATAATGATAATAACCACTAGAGATGCACACTACATTGTTAAAATCAATATAAAATAAAGTATTAATAAATTAAAAGAAGTTGTAACATTCAAATATTTCATCCTTTTTCGTTGCATTATTCAACATTAATTAATTTCGTTTTTTTCAATAAAGTAAAACAGGAAAATAAAATTTACATACAACATCATTAAAAATAGTGTGAAAATTTAGTGTAAAAATTTTACTACCTCATATTTATATTCATATTTTTAACACAGTAATATTAAGGGTTATAATACTATACGACACTGATTTAACATCGTTACGCACTTAATACCTTAAATTCGATAATACTGCTACATCCTGACTTGATAATTCAGTTTGACTCTTACGAAAAAAGGAAAAAAGATCGAATATACCTAAAAAAGGATTGATATTATGTTAGGTTAGGTTCCCACACCTACATTTACGTTTCGAATTCAAACATAACACTTGAATAACATACTGACTGTTCAATTAGAACCGAAAAACGAAAATCATCGTGTATTAAATAATCCGGTCCGATCCAGCCGGATTGATGGGAATCCGGTCGGATCTGGCCGGATTGAAAATTATACCGGATTTCAAACCCTAAGCACTGGGCGTTGCTTAGGCATTGCTGTGTATGTATACAGGATGTTAGTGAATGCTGGTATTTTTTAAATTTAATATAATAATAATTTTACACTACATAAACTAAAAATACCCTTAGCAAATGGCATGGCAGCCATCAAAACGAAATGTTTTATTGAACCTTTAATATTTAATCATAAAACGTAGAGTACTTACAGGTAATAAGGGACATTTCATATCGGTATTTTCCAGTGTTTTCCGAAATAAAATAAAATTTACGCTGTCACAATAAGACATTTCAGGTATGTTCACAAATGATGGTTTGTACTGATTCTGTCTGTACTCGAAGAAAGAGTACTGAAGCTAAAAAAAATGATTATATTATATTATTTTCATTATCGTGCGTCCGGTCACCAGGAAATTGCCTGACTTCCACTTGCACCGCAGTTGGGGTATGTGGTAATCAAACCGCACCAAATCCTCCTGCCGCTTACGTTCAGTGTCCTAAGCTCGGCTGAGGACAGAACCCGGCACGAGATTGGCGAGGTGACGGGACGCCTTGCACGCCAAGGCTTCAAGGCACGTCTCGCCCCATCAAAATTCTATTTAAATCAATCGGAGCGCAGGTGCAATTTTGTTATAGCATACTTATTATTTAACGAGTCAAGTCTGTTAGTTTATCAAAATAGCGTTCGTAAAATAATACAAAATAACTGCCGTTTGTTATACCACGTCAGTTTATCAATTTCCTAGGAAATTAATAAATAGTCTGTTGTTTTTCGGTTACATACGGCAAAAATATTATTTATCGAGATCTTTATCAAGTAAACTAAATAAGACAAGTAACTAACTGTTATATTTCTTTCCCATCGGTGCATAATCAGCGCATCTGCATTCACAACATATTTAGAGTTTCTTCCAGGTCTTCTCACGGAAACATTTAGTTTCTTAACATATTTGTCATTGATATATATCACTTCATGCCTCTCGGGAATCACTTCGAACGTCTGAAAACAAAATTAGCTTGGACAACTGGTCTCCATAACCTTCATCTTTTATTATGGAGGGTGTAAAAAGAGCACTCCCGAAAACATAGAGTGTTAGTAAAAACGACTAAAGTTTTTTAACATTGTCCGATTGGTCCGTTTTCCTGGCTTATCATCACAGGTATTACTACTACCACCAGTCGTCATTTTCGATAGTGCTCATTTTACACCCTGTATGTCACCGGATAAAAACAAAAACCGTTAATTTATCATTTTCATAGTTATATTGTATTATTTCACGACCATATTTTCTTAAATTGTTAAACTAACGGACATGACTCGTTACGTAACACATTTTTCTGTGTGAATAAGTCACTGTGGAGGGATCCACACCAATTCAATATTGAACCAATCACAGAGCAGATAAAGTTTTGTTATTTCATATTTATTATTTAAAGAGTCAAGTCTGTTAGTTTTGGCATTAATTTCCGAAAATGTGTTCGTAAAATAATAGAAATGAACTGTCGTTTAGTACTATAAAAAGATTAATTACCGGTTCTTCTTGTTTTCCGATGATATAATATCTATACTTAATATTATAAAGCTCCGATTTCAAAAAACTGTTGGAATGTCCATTCTATCGAGGAAGGTTATAGGTATAGGGTATATTTTATTTTAAAAAAAATTAGGGATCCGTTTGAAAATATCGAATTTGTAAGACAAGGTGTATCATATCGAAAATCTATTTATGCGTACGCTGTAAAAACTATTGATAATAGAACAAAATGATGCACTACGGGTTTTAAGGTTTTAGAAAGACTTACAAAAAAGTCCGCAAGAGCATATATCTAACTATAATAGTTTAGTCACAACAACTGCTTTTATGTTCAAAAAAAATTTAATGCGTCCGAAGAATGAATTTAACGTTAAATTAGTATTGTTATATTAACCCTTATCCAAATAAAGTATTATGTTATCAAGAGTATTAATTTAAAAGACCTCTGCATTAACAGGGGCTACTGCGGAGCTGCTACCTACGGCCTACCCTTAAGGACTTTTTTCAAGCCTCGTTTGAAGAAGGACAAGTCATAGTGCTCGGGAAACACCGAAAAGGGTGAGCTCATTCCATCGGTTCATACAGAAAAGAAATACATGTAGCAACGCACACGAAATCGTGAAATCTTGTCAAAAACATTTTCAAACACTCATCCTAGTTAATTACTTATTAGATCACCTTTCATCTGACACAAGAAACAGCGAAATCGGTCCAGTCAAACTAATGTTATGAAGGATTAAACATACAAACGCACAAACGAATTGAGTCCTTTTTGGATGTCCGCCAATAAAATAACAGTACTTACCAAAAAGCTTGCTAAAAAAGCACATAATACGAGCAAAGCCCGTATCATCATCGTAACTAGCCGAATACCATCTGAACACAATGTATTGAACAACAACATGCAGTTGATATAATTATTTTTAAATACTGGCTGCCAAACAGCCATAAAAATAAATATATCCGGCGATTACTTATTCAATGTAAAATTACGCGTAAATAAAATAACTGAGATTTGGTAGATAACCCTCTTATAATACAAAATTCAAATAAGGGAAATAAATAAATTTATAGTCGAGGAGACTGGTGCTGGTCTACCACTAAGAGTTCCCTTATTTAGGCTAAGTAAGGCCAAACACATAAAACCGATGGGGCGCGAAGGTTCTGGAGTGGCGCCCACGTCAAGACAAGCGCAGTGTGGTACGAGTAACGATCAGCTACAAGATGGACGGATGATCTTGTTAAGATCGCAGAAACGCGCTGGATGCCGGCCGCTATCAACCAGTCGCATTGGAATATTTTTTTTAAATTTTATCTCTAAAAAGCATTCAAACTATTCAATTTAATAAACACAGTGGAAGTACTATAAGATATCTTTTATTTTATGCTAACAAAACAGGAAACACCTGACGATGATGAAGTTCAAACAATCTGTTGAAACTTGAAATCCTTATTCGTGGTACGTGAAACTCCATAATACCACCGAAATAAAAGTTTCAATGGCATATCATACGCTTTTCAAATGTGACATCTTTTTTGTTTTATATCAACTTGCACGAGATGTAACAATGTACGAAACTGTGTAGGTTCAGGTGGAAATTTCAAGCTAAATTTGAAAAAACTTCTCGGTTTTCGATTGATATGACAAAATGGCGATATGACAAAATGGCGCTGATCTGATGATGGATTCGGAAGGTGGTCATGGGAACTCCTGTACTGAATAAGATAGACCTATCATGTTTGAGCTCATTTTACTTGTCTTGGCTAGCACTCTATTGATACATGATATCCAGGATCTTAAAAGGATTTAAAGTTTTTTAAAATAAATTATGCTAAATTAACTGATTGGGAAATAAATTACTAAGATTTCCTTTCAATAGAGTTTTGAAAGAATATGTGACATCGCTGTTCTTTGCTAGTCCCTTCATTAAATTTAACATTATGATGTTATTGCAACTCGTCTATGAATTCGAATATTTTAGGTTCTTTATTAGTAGTTAGTAGAGTAGTAAAGTCAAACAGAAAATCATAACTGCTAAAGGTGTGTTTTGATTTAAACCCCCTCGTGAATCTGAGAATTGTTTGGGAACTCAACAACCATAGTCTAATGACAGTAAACGCTTTTATATAAGTAAATTTATTAAATCGTCTGAAGAAAGAAACTACGTTTTATGTATCGTAATATTATCGTATAACAAGGAAATTGTGGAATAGTTAAAAAGTACTCAAAATATAATTTGAATAATTTTATTCATTTTCTTGATAATTTTTAAGTTAGAGTTAAAAAACTCACATCAACAGACAAGAGAAATACTACGACATTATTTTTTGTTATTTTAATAGAAAATTCAGGATTTTTGCAATAATCTGGCAACACCACGATAACCGTCAAGATGGCGTCTTCATTTAATTCAATAATTATGGAATTTTTAATTATTCGACAAAGAGATAAAACGATAATGGAATGAGTAGCTCAACTATAATATGTTATCCCATATTATTTTTTATCATGCCTAGTGTAATTTTAGCATGTTGGAACGGTACGTGAAGGCTTTTTCAGAATTCATTTGCAAGCTTGACAGCCGACAACGCGTTTCGTGTACGGCAACGTACTGACGAGCAAATTGTACACTGTGCGTTCTGTACACGTCTGATACATTCGAAATTTGTAAGTGTGAGTCTTTCTGCAGTAGTATTATTCTAAGATTTCGCACCCCCGGTGAGACACTGTCACTTATGCAAAAATGAGTTAAATCTCTAAAAATGATCATTGTGACATAACTACAGGTTCGATTTAGGCATTAGGTACTGCACAAAAAGGAGGTTACATTTAAAAACAAGAGTTACCAACTACGTTTTTATTTCATGAAAAAACATTTTAGGTATTTTTATTTTTTTTCGCTGAATAGTTTTTTTGCTTCACACTTATATAAAGATCTCCAATTGCAACATTTTCTTTCTGGAGAGTTTTAATTGTAAGTCGAACCTTACATCTCTCGAAAGGCCACTTGTACGGGAAGTCATCAATTACTAATGTTAGATTTCTGAGATGAACTTCACCCTGTGAACAAGAATAAAAATATTATAAAGCTGCAGAGTTTGTTTGTTTGTCTGAACGCGCTAATCTCAGAAACTACCGGTCCGATATCAAAAATTCTTTCACTGTTGGAATGTCCATTAATCGAGGAAGGTTATAGGCTATATTTTATTTAAAAAAAATTAGGGATCCGTATGAAAATATCGAATATGTAACACAAGGCGAATAATCGAAAACCTATTTATGCGTACGCTGCAGTTAGCTAGTTAGTAATATTAAGGGTTCTAACTTATAATACTATACGATACTGATTTTAACATCCTTACGCACTTAATACTTAAAATTCGATAATACTGGCACATCCTGACTTGTTAATTTAGTTTGACTCTTACGAAAAAAGGAAAAAAGATCGAATATACCTAAAAAAGGATTGATGTTATGAAGGTTTCCACCCCTACATTTACGTTTCAAATTCAAAAATAACAGTTGAATAAAGTACTGACTGTTCATTTAGAATCGAAAAACGAAAATCATCGTGTATTAAATAATCCGGTCCGATCCAGCCGGATTGATGGGAATCCGGTCGGATCTGGCCGGATTGAAAATTATACCGGATTTCAAACCCTAAGCACTGGGCGTTGCTTAAGCATTACTGTGTATGTATACAGGGTGTTAGTGAATGCTGGTATTTTTTAAATTTAATATAATAATAATTGGACACTACATAAATTAAAAATACCCTTAGCAAATGGCATGGCAGCCATTAAAAGGAAATGTTTTATTGAACCTTTAATATTAAATCATAAAACCTAGAGTACTTACAGGTAATAAGGGACATTTCAAATCGGTATTTTCCAGTGCTTTCCGAAATAAAATAAAATTTACGCTGTCACAATAAGACATTTCAGGAATGTTCACAAATGATGGTTTGTACTGATTCTGTCTGTACTCGAAGAAAGTGAACTCAAACTGAAAAAGACGAAATGATTATATCTTCATCATCGTGCAACGCGTCCGGTCACCTCGCCCGATTTCGTGAAAAAATAGATTTGTTTTACAAATGTATTAATGATAATTTTATTTGTTTTGTGACAGGAGGAAATAGCCTGACTTCCACCTGCCCCGTAGGTGGGGTATGTGGTTATCAAACCGCACCAAATCCTGCTGCTCACGCTCAGTGTCCTACGTTCGGCTGAGGACAGAACCCGGCACGAGATTGGGCGAGGTGACGGGACGCGTTGTACGCCAAGGCTTCAAGGCACGTCTCGCACCGTCAAAATTCTATTAAAATCAATCGGAGCGCAGGTGAAATTTTGTTATAGCATACTTATTATTTAACGAGTCAAGTCTGTTAGTTTTTTCAAAATAGCGTTCGCAAAATAATACAAAATAACTGCCGTTTGTTATACCACGTCAGTTTATCAATTTCCTAGGAAATTAATAAATCGTCTGTTGTGTTTCGGTTACATACGACAAAAAAAATATTTATCAAGATCTTTATCAAGTAAACTAAATAAGTAACGAACTGTTATATTTCTTTCCCATCGATGCATAACTAGCACATCTGCATTTACAACATATTTAGAGTTTCTTCCAGGTCTTCTCACGGAAAAATTTACTTTCTTAACATATTTGTCATTAAGATATATCATTTCATGCCTCTCGGGAATCACTTCGAACGTCTGAAAAAAAAATTAGCTTGGACAACTGGTCTCCATAACCTTCATCTTATATTATACAGGGTGTAAATAGAGCACTCCCGAAAACATAGAGTGTTAGTAAAAATGGCTAAAGTTTTTTAACATTGTCCGATTGGTCCGTTTTCCTGGCTTATTATCACAGGTATTACTACTACTACCACCAGTCTTCATTTTCGATAGTGCTCATTTTACACCCTGTATGTCACCGGATAACAACAAAGCCGTTAATTTATCATTTAAACACTCATCCAAGTTAATTACTTATTAGATCACCTTTCATCTGACACAAGAAACAGCCAAATCGGTCCAGTCAAACTAAAGTTATGAAGGATTAAACATAAAATAGCACAAGGGTCATTCCATGTCAAATCGACAAATAGTTGGACGCGACCCCCACCGATTTGGATGATTTTTGGTGGAGAGTTTTGTCTCATTATAAAATGAAGTTCTGCCAAAGGAAAAAAAATTTAAATTTTTTTCCTAAGAGATATTCAATATCAAAAATTTCATTGTTTTTCCGATTTTATGAGATTAGTTATTTACTATTTCAGAGACTACTGAGTATTAAAAAAAAAACTCTGGTATATTTTTAGAGGATACTTAGAGGTATTAGAAAACAAAGTGGGGTGACCAAAAAACGTCGTACGAAATAAACTGCAGCAAACTCTGAAAGGACAAGAGGAATTACAGTTTTAAAAATTAAATACTTCCTTTATGCTTTTAATCCTTTCATTTCATCACAGAAGCCTTAAATGTTAAATTGTATTCTAAATAAACAGATAATTACATACAATTTTGAAATATTTTTGTTTTCACATCCCATTAACATAAAAAAAATATTTTAGACATCAAATTTTAGTAATCATGTAGTAGAATAATGATAATTAACAAAAAAAACAAAAAAAAATTATAAAAATAGAAAAAATTTTTTTTTGTCAAAATTCAAAAATTCATATCTATGAAACGAAAAATAACACCCCTCTAAAAATTTCAGAATATCTTTAGATATGTTATAAGTATAATATAAAAAAATTTCAGGCCAAAATTTTCCCGCGATGGGTACTATTCACGATTTTGAAAAATTCAAATTTTTTTAATTTTGATCAGTTTCAAAATTTTTTTTCAAAAAAATTTTTTTCTAATACCTCTAAGTATCCTCTAAAAATATACCAGAGTTTTTTTTTTAATACTCAGTAGTCTCTGAAATATTAAATAACTAAACTCATAAAATCGGAAAAACAATGAAATTTTTGATATTGAATATCTCTTAGGAAAAATTTTTAAATTTTTTCTTTGGCAGAACTTCGTTTTATAATGAGACAAAACTCTCCACCAAAAATCATCCAAATCGGTGGGGGTCGCGTCCAACTATTTGTCGATTTGACATGGAATGACCCACAAACGAATTGAGTCCTTTGGATGTCCGCCAATAAAATAACAGTACTTACCAAAAAGCTTGCTAAAAAAGCACATAATACGAGCAAAGCCC
This sequence comes from Trilocha varians, assembly GCA_030269945.2. Lineage (NCBI taxonomy): Eukaryota > Metazoa > Arthropoda > Insecta > Lepidoptera > Bombycidae > Trilocha > Trilocha varians. The sequence continues at coordinate 11,218,629 of AP028278.1, read as the reverse complement.
GTATCATCATCGTAAGTAGCCGAATACCATCTGAACACAATGTTGAATCAGTTGATATAATTATTTTTAAATACATGCCGTCAAACAGCCATAAAAATAAATATATCCGGCGATTACTTATTCAATGTAAAATTACGCGTAAATAAAATAACTGAGATTTGGTAGATAACCCTCCTATAATACAAAATTCAAATAAAGCCTGTCCCTTTATTAAATTTAACATTATGATGTTAATTGCAACTCGTCTATGAATTCGAATATTTTGGGTTCTTTATTAGTAGTTAGAGTAGTAAAGTCAAATAGAAAATCATAACTTGCCAAAGAGGAATGGAGAGGAGCTCAAGATAAAGAGACTAGACAAGATACGGCATACAAAAATAAGATCCATAACAAAAGCCACCAACGCCCAGAGCTATGCTCAAAAGTTAAAATGGCAATGGGCTGGACACATAGCTAGGTTGCCAGATCAAAGGTGGACCTTAAAGGTAACTATATGGACTATATTCCACTAGGAAAAAGAAACGGGGGACGGAGCGACGGGAAAGAGTGCTTTGGGCGTAACGCGTCGCGCCGTCCCTCCAAACCTCGTGCTGGGTTCTGGCCTCAGCTGGGGTTCGGACGCTGAGTGTGAGCGGTTGGAGGTTTTAGTGCGGTTCAACTCCCACATACCCCGCCCGCGGGGCAGGCGGGGATCCGGTGATTTCCTCCAACTAAAAAAAAAAAAAAAGGAAAAAGAAACCGAGGCAGGAAATATTGTAAGTAAAAATTAAAGAGATATCCCATCCCCTACAAAAGGGAAAAAAAGGTTGTTTGATAATGAAGTACAATCATCGGTCGAGCTTTCTTCTCTTCTTCGTTGCGATGGCCTTCGGATTAGAAGACTGCCCAGAATGGGCCAGGATTCGGCCGGAGCTGGCGGCAACTGAAGCTGTCAAACGCGACTAGCGCGTATGGCGCAAATCCACTCCGTGGGTAAACTCCTAGAAGGGATAACACAGCAACACCACACCAACATCACACCTCCGCCTAGAATGGCGGAGAGATTAAGCCCGGGCAGCGGGGTGCCCCCAAGGCCAGTCCGTGTCCCCCGCAGGATGACCCCCATGGATGATCGAGGCAGGCCACTGACACGATGGGAGGACGAAATAGTTAACAATGCAGACTCGAACTGGATACAGGTTAGGATATAGGAGGATAGACCAAAATGGACGTCTTTGGTGGAAACCTTTACCCAATAGAGGGTTTTCGCATTAGCTGTAGTTATATTATATTATTACTAGCTGACTCGCGCAACTTCGTCTGCGCCGAAATAAAAAATTAGGGGTGGACTACCCCTAACATTTAGGGGATGAAAAATAGATGTTGGCCGATTCTCATAGGTACCGGATAAGCACAAAAAATTTCATCAAAATCGGTCGAGCCGTTTCGGAGGAGTTCAAGTTCGAACACCGTTCGAACAACACACGACAATTTTATATATTAGAAGATTTATATCTTATTTTGTAAATTTAAAAAAAAATGTATCATTAACTTTCAGTTATGTAAGCGATAAATAAATAGGCTTTTTAATTAATTGATTTATTAGTACTTTAAAACCACAAATAACACCATTACAAATATAATATGTTTATAAATCTTTTCATTTAGGTTTTTTTGTTTTTTTAAGGGGTTTTCTTTGCTTCAATGTCATGTATAGTTCTGCGATTAGTACAACTTCTTTATCAAGAGTTCTAATTGTCAGTCTAGCTTTGCATTTCTCAAAGGGAAAGTTGTATGGAACCTCTTCAATGGATAATGTCAAATTTCTTAAGTGCACTTCCCCCTGAAAAAAAAAGAACATAATCGGTATAAATTTAAACACTCGCGGTTATCTACATCACTTACACTATTACTAAACGGGTTCTTACCATGATTATTTTTAAATGATCATGGTGCTTGCAACAGTGCTGAAATATCGGGATCGCTCATTTAAAAATAATCGTGGTAAGAACCCGTTTAGTAATAGTGTAAGTAATAATGACTATGTTATATTGAGATTTTCCTGGAACTGTCAGTGATTTTCGTGAACCTAACGTAGTGTTGAAGCGAGGTGCGCTACTGACTTCCTATGGCAATATATTTATTTCGCTATACCTTATCCCATTTCGATCGCGCAATGGATGGCGAATGGATTTTGACGTCAACAAGAATGAGTACTTCATCAATGTTGAAAATAAAGTATTTCATTTCATTTCATTTCATTTCAATATGTCTTCTCTCTCTACTCCTTTCTATCTTTACATACATCATCTGTCACACCACAAACCATCATATCATCATCACTTAAACTATTACTAAACTTCAGTCTTACCGTGATCATGGCGCTTGAAACAGTGCTGGAATATCGGGACCTCTCAAATAAAAATAATCGTGGTAAGAACCCGTTTAGTAATAGTTTAAGTGATGTAGATAACCGCGAGTGTTTAAAGAAATTCATCATATCATCCTTCACATAGTCAGTAGTGTTCTTCTGCCTTCCTTCCATTATGGCAAATAATTTAAACAATAATACTCAATGCTAGGTTTCTTTATTAATTCTATTAACTTACAGGTAACATGGGGCACCTCAGCGGGGTATGCTCCAAAGTTTTTTTAAATATATAATAATTGACGCTATCACAAAAATTCGATTCTGGTATTGCCACTAATGATGGTTTGTACTGATTCTGTTTGTACTCAAAGAAAGAGAATTGAAACTGAAAAAAACAAACATATTTTTAACACTATATATTTGCAGTTTATGATACTTGTTAGATGATGTCCCTAAAATTTCTAGTTTAAGGTTACTGTATTTGTATTGTGATTTTTGTACTCAAAAATGTTTTCATTATTTCATTATTGGGAATTCCATTGTATCCCTGACGCTATAGAGTTTTATGAGCAATCTTGACATCGTACCATCAGGTGGGCCGTTGGCTCGTCTTCTGATTAAGAAAAGAAAGATAATCCTTACAAATATTATAAATGCGAATGTTACTCTGTCTGTCTGTTACACTTTGCCGGTTAAATCTCAGAACCGATTTTGATGAAATTTGGCACAGCCAATCTTTAGACCCTAAGAAAGAACATAGGGTACTTTTTAATCGAAAGTGACGCAGACGAAATTGCGTGGGCCCACTAGTTGAGGTAACAACATCACTACTCGCCGTGTAGGTAGTTGGAAGTGGGGATTTACTATAAATACAGGCATTGGTCGCTGTTATGATGTTTGAATGGTCGAGGCAAACGGACCTCTCGGATGTAAAAGTAATAAAGTATAGAAAAGCATTACTTTGAAGTTGGTCGAAAGTATGGATCATCAAGTGTACGGTGAGCATTGTGACGCCAGCGCTAAGCTACTGACGTCACTCCTGACAAAAAACATATGAAGATCAATTATTATTATATTAACAGCGCCGTAATATATTAATGTACCGAGGCAGGGGTTAAGAGAAATTTAGTGTTGCCTAAAATTAGCTTTTTTTTCAGAATTTAATGTACAAAAATCAGTTAACCATACTGTTATGTTTCGATCCCAGCGGTGGATAAGTATCGCTTCAATGTTTAAAACATATTTAGAACGTTTTCCAGCTCGCCTCACAGAAATATTCAATTTTTTTAAGTATTTCTCATTGACGGTTAGAATTTGATGCCTTTCGGGAATCACTTCGAAGGACTGTAATGAAAACAAAGTTAGAAAAAATCTGTAGTTTAATGAATCTTTTTTTCGCATTGGTAGACAGTCAACTGGTGTAAATTGCGAAACTTCAGCGCCGTAATAGCCTTGGCTGCTCTGTCAAATGCCTTTCACATACAGAGTAGAGACCTCTGGAGCCCACGGTAGGTGATAGATAACGGCCCCTCTTTGCTCTGGCATTGCAGAGTTTCATGAGCGACGGTTACCGCTTACAATCAGGTGGACCGTAAGTTTGTGTATCTATCATGCAATATAAAATAGATTGGTGTAAGTAGTCTTAATACATTACTTTTGTAGGTATTTAGTACACAGCTCTGGCTTAATGTAGCTTGAATATTGGAAGGATTCTTTTGTCTTTGATTGCCTCATATCTTTTTGGAAGTTTTTGCCGTTGTTATTGGATTAAAGGAATAAAAATATATTAGAACTTACCCAGTAACTAGCTAAAAATACACAGAAAATGAGCAGAGACCGGATCATCATCGTGAATAGCCGAATACCATTAGAATACAATGTTAATATAATTGCAAAGACATTATATATTCAAAAAACATAAAACTATGTGTGTATGTCCGGTGATTATTGGTTTCATGAACTGTAATATTATAGTCTAAAAACTGTGTAACAATACCTTCACCCATCTTTTTTCGATTATTTGCTCACCTCTCACTCTTACCTCTGTAACCTATAATCCTGTGTAGCGAGCCAAGGCGACCAACCAAGACAAGTAAAATCCAAACACTTCCGGTCTATCTTCAAATCAGCACAATTTTGTCATATTATTGCATTGTCACGCGATATACATCTGCCTGCAAAATATCAGACAAATTTTGTTTGACAAAAACTGCTATATGACAATTGTTTCAATTGAAACATCACATAATTTACGGTGGGCTCTAAACTAATTTATATACGAGCAGAAAAAAATACAGAGTGATAACAAACATGGTATATAATAATATATTAAAGGAGTGTTCCTGATCCTAATACCGAAAATATATAAGTTAGGTACTCAAAATTTCGCGACGATATCCTTAAAATTTACTTTGTCGAACTGATCTGCTGTTAGATGGGAGAAATTAACACATCCACATCTCCTCTTCTAAAACAGGTATACAAAAAGGCTCAGATCTCGCAGATAATAAACGTACGTAGATAATAACAGCTATATAATTATATTATGTGTTACCATATTACTTTTGATATAGTCAATCTATTTTTTTAAACACTTTCAATTAACTGGCTTTTAATAATAATATAAGTATATAACTAACTACGTAAGTTCAAGTGAAATTTTGTGAGTTAATATTGACAAACTTCTCGGTTTTCAAATGAGCTGAAATTTAGTACACATGTTTGTATCGCATGTTACTGCTGGGTTCAGATCTCTTCCGAAGAGAGGTTAGGCATAGTCCGCCACGCTTGACCAACACGGATTGAGGACTGTTTTTTTAATCCTTTTCCGATATGCAGGTTTTCTCACGATGTTTTCCTTCACTGTTTTTAGCTAGAGGTGTTATGAAAAATTACACATAAACCTTCTTCAGATTAAGTTTCAGAGAGTTTTGTTGATACAGTGAGTGTGGTGTGTCGTGACGTGAGTTCGAGTTCCAGTGGTACTACCCAAAAGCGAACGAGAAAGAGGGTAGACAGATTTGTTTGCTCGTAAATCGACCCGCAGTATTCAGTCTTCTCGTGATCATAACGTTTGCGTTTGAAAAAAAATTAGACTGATTACTAATGTAGACACGACTCGTTAAGTTTATTTCAGTTATTTTCATAGTCATTATGTTATGTGTAGAAATGACCTTTATTTCTGCTTATTATTTTAACAAAATAATGTCGATGTTTCACATCTGATCTGCCAGGTGTCCCGTGACGGCTCATGTTTTTTATTGTATTTTCGTCTAAAGGCATTTTAAAGAAAACATAATTATTAAACTTAGCAGTATTAAACTACAAATGACATCAAGAAAATAAAAAAATAAAAGTACTCACCCAATTAACGGAGAAAAATATACAAAGTATATAGAATCCGTACCATTGTTGGTAATAGACAAATTCTATTTGAAAGTATTATGGTATTAAAGTTATATTAAACCACGATGTACTATTATATATTTTATAAACTGCATCCGGTGATTACATCTTATCGTTAAAATTAAATTTTAAAAGGCAATTATTTTAGTTTTTCAGCTTCTGGTTTCATTGAAAATTGGCATATTAAAAGGCATGTAAAATATAACAAGTATAATTTAAAATAAATTTATGTAATCGTTTAAATTGCTTTTATTTTGATAAGTAATTTTTATACAAAGTAATTTATAATCAAATATTCAAATAAAAATGAACAAGTACTTTTGGATCTGTGTTTAAAAATGTGTATTTTTAACAGACAAAATTTCACGATTTGCTATGCGTTTTTGCGTGTATTTCTTTTTTATTTGAACCGATTTCGATGAATTCGTTAGAAAGCAGACATTTTGAGTATTATTTTATATAAATTTGATAAAGACCTAATCGATAGTTTTTGTGCTATGCTTGAGAAATAGAAGTCGGTCGTTTTCATTTTTGTAATAAAAATATTAATTTAAGATTTTTTCGCTGAATTTTTCGGCTGCTTCACAGTCACGTAAAGATCTCCGATCGCAATAATTGCTTTCTGGATAGTTTTAACTGTAAGTCGAGCCTTACATCTCTCGAAAGACCACTTGTATGGAAAATCATCAATCACTAATGTTAGATTAGTCAGATGAACTTCCCCCTGTGAACAAAAATAAACTTTGTTAAAAGTAACATTAAGGGTGAATTGAATTTAAATGGGCATCGACTGGGCCTTGACGATTAGTAAATTAAAATTTTGTATAAATATGACTGAAGTATCAACATACAATTTATATATTTGTGTCCTCTTTGTGTGTGTGGAATAAAGTTGTTTTCTTTCTTTCTTTCAATAAAAAAATACGATTATACCATTCATCTATTCTAATAAAGAAAGCTGAAGAAAGCGGCAATCGCGAAATCTCAGAAAAAAAAAGTAAAATTGGATAGTCCATATTATCTACATTATAAATCACGCTACATTAAATTACAAAAAATGTTGAAAAATTCATTCAGAAAGGCATATAGGCTACACTAAATTTAAAAAAAATAAGTAAACCCTTTGTGGTGCAGGCAAAGTTACGCGGATAAGCTGGTAACAACTTAAAGATTTAATCGACAGTTTTTGTGCTATGCTTGAGAAATAGAAGTGGGTCGTTTTCATTTTTGTAATAAAAATATTTATATGTATTCTTCAATGCCTTATAAGTGAATCTTCTATTGTTAAATATTACTCGTATTATTAAAAAAAAACAAGTTACTTACAGGTAACAGTGGGCACTTTAGATCGGTATTTTCCAGTACTTTCCGAAATAATACAAAATTAACGCTGTCACAATAACTCATTTCTGGGATGTCAACAAATGATGGTTTGTACTGGTTCTGTCTGTACTCAAAGAAGGAATAGTGTAACTGAAAAAGACCTTGGATTTTACCTCAAACTTCAGGTTTGGGTCCTGTTTAATTTTTTAATGATCAGATAAGTGCTTACTACTTTTGAAATAATTTAATTTTAGAGATTTAATACAAGCATTTAAGATCCTGGTAGCAGTAGAGTGCTAGCAGATACAAGTAAAACGAGCCCAAACACGACGGGTCGATCTTATTTGATTATTCCATTTAATTTCATTAGCTCAAGAGTTAGTATGACCACTTTCCGAATCATCAGATTATTTGTATATTTTAATGCCATGACGAGCCAACGGGCCACCTGTTCGTGAGGTAACGTCCTCATGAACGTTTGCTTTATCATGGATACTATTGATGTCATGTCGTCATGCTGATAATATTACAAAAAAGACATGCCCGCTGCGTTTCTTGCCAGGTCTTCTCAGGACGGTGGCCAAGATGATTTTTTTGTGTCTGAACTGGTGGTAGGTGGAGCTTTTAAGTTTTGACATCGACAAGAATGAGCATAACATCAATGTTGAAAATAAAGTATTTCATTTCCCTTCACTGCGTGGCCGCTACCTATGACCTACCTTGTATTATAAAACGAATTTTATTATTCAAGTATTTTTTTTATATATATCCTGTACCAACCCATTACTGCCCACTGTTGGGCTCAGGTCTCCTCAGAAGAGGGATTAGGCATAGTCCACCACGCTTGCCCAGTGCGGATTGGGGACTTCACATATCTTCAAAGGATTTTTAGAATCCTTTTCCGATATGCAGGTTTCCTCACGATGTTTTCCTTCACCGTTTTTAGCCAGTGGTGTTGTGAAAAATTGCACATAAATCTTTTTCACATTTAGATTTAGAGGTACAAGCCAGCCGGATTTGAACCCGCGACCTCCCGTTCGAAAGGACGCGCTTCGACCACTCGGCCACCACGACTTAACTATATATACTAAAGCATATATATAAAAAGGGTAGTTATACTAACTGTTACGTTTCTTTCCCATCGGTGCATAATCAGCGCATCAATGTTTAAAACATATTTAGAATTTCTACCAGCTCTCCTCACAGAAACCTTCAGATTCCTAACGTATTCGTCATTGGTGTATATCATTTGATGTCTCTCTGGGATTACTTCGAACGTCTGAAATAAAAAAAGGATCAAGAGTCTGTGAACTACAGACCTTCATCATCATCATCATCAACCCGTAGATTTCGACTAGACATAGACCTCCTCCAACCTCGCAATAAACGACCGGTATCGCTCTGTTTGCATCCAGTGACTTCCCGCGATCCTGACCAGGTCGTCGGTGTATCTTGTGGGTGGTCTGCCTACGGTGCACCTACCCGTTCGCCACACTTTTTGGGCCCACCGGCCATCCATTCTTCGCACAATGTTTCCTAACCATTACCACATTAAAGACTCAATTCTCCAGACACAGGCCTTCGTCATAGTAGAAAGTTGAAAAACTTAAGCGCAATAATTAAAATGTTCTGTTATCATTTGTAAAAGCCTTTGAGAAGCAAACATAGTTCAAGCTTGCTTGTATGTAAGTCTTGAAAGATCCTAAAGCCATTTCAATATGCAGGTTCCCGTACGATTTATTTAATAGTTCATAATATCTAAAATTAAAATATCGCCATGCCATTAATGTTACGTTGAATTCATAAACAATAATATCTCAACAATGAAGTATTACTCACCAGATAGGATGCTATAAAAGCACAGAAAACAAGCAAAGTCCGCATCATCCTCGTCAATGGTTGACTACCATCAGAACATAATGTTTTATTAATTCATATTATTTTTCAAATAACCTACAGACACTTTAATAAGCACAAAAATTGATTTAAATGATATTTAAATACATCCGGCTGTTACTTCGCTTCATGAGCAACAAACAAATAAAATTGATCTGGTAGATAACACTCTTAAATATGTTTTATTTTATATAATACATTTAATCTTCAGTTATTCACTGATTTTTTTAATTATATATTTTTATGAACCAGAAGTGGTTTTACTTTTTTAAAAAGAATTCATTAATGGTATGCAAGGACTTGATAATTAAAAATAAAAATTATACGAATCTGAATACAAAGCAAATCCAACGTATCTTCCGCGACCTCTCCAAATTGGCGCCAATCCCAGAGCCCATAGATAAGCTGCGCAGTCTATCAGTTCCATAGACAATATATCGGTCGGCTCCGGGTTACTGAATCTTTTCGCTTGACACTCTTAAGAATATATTATAAAAAAACAGTTGTCCACTGAAGACGGGATGTACCCAAGCAATGGTCAGGGCTCAAGAGAGACGATACTCCTCACCATACGCGCCGTGTCAAGAACGGCCGCCTTCTGAATCAGGTCGGTCACTTCAAAGACACAATTCGGTATGTCGGTACTTTGGTCCTTCTGCATCTCCTCATTTATGATTTGATCACGCAAAGAAGCACACAACATAGCCCACTCCATTACTCTCCGAGTCTGGTCATAATACAAACCGAACAAACAAAAAAAAACTTGAGAGGTATCAAGGGACACCCGCATGGAACGAAGTTCCTTTCGATTAATTAGTGAGGGAATTGTAATAAAATTTTAATTTTTTAAGTTATAGAAGAGAGAGAGAGAGAGGGACAGGCATTTTAAACTAACTAATTATTATAACTTAAATAAAATATTTTGATCACAGCGCCATCTAGCATTAATCATATAAAACAAAATAAGGATTTTTTTAAATTTAATCACAGCGCCATCTAGCGATAATCATCTAAAACAAAAAAGTGTCGTGACAACTTTTTCATAAGAGTTTCCGTCTAGCCCCCTTTCGATAACGCGCGATAAAGAACTTCGTTCCAAAAATACAGAAGAATTGATTCCTCCTTTTAGAAAGTCGGTCAAAATAGCAAACAACTTCCAATCGAACCAAGTTTAATTACATATTTCGTTTTGAACTTCTGAGTTTGAACCAAAACGATTACCTTTTAAACCAATTTTATTCTCGAAAGTTCGGGATTTCGAGCGATGGAGCCCGATAACCATGTCGCGATGAAATCAACTTATTATTGGAGTTTAAAATGTTTTGAGTGTTGTTACAAGATTATTTTATAGGTATATGGTTTATGTTATTGCTTAAGTGCCTTGTTTGAAATTTAAATCGGTAATGTATAATGAATATGGTGTTTTGAACTTATAACTATTTATATTCGTATTATTTTTGTGAGCAACCCTAGCATTAAAAAGAGAAAACATTTGATTTCTTTCTTATTTGCATTGACTAGAAATACTTGATCGAATTGAAAAAATATTTCATTGTTGTAGACAATGGGTGAAATTTTTTTTTTTTTTAAATACCTGCTATTACGATCCTGACTATCAGTAGAGTGCTAGTCGAGACAAGTAAAATGAGCCCAAACACGACAGGTCGACATATTTTATGAGTTCCTATGACCACCTTCCGAATCCATCATCAGATCAGCACCAGTCTGTCAAAATGTCAGCTCAATCAGACAACGGGAAGTTTATCAAATTTAACTTGCAAAATTCCATCGGAACTTACATAGTTACATCCAGTGCAATTTTACATAAAGCTTGTAAAAATCTCTTTCACCAAATCATACAGACGACCTCCTCCTTTTTAGAAGTCGGTCAAAAAGATTTTAAACAAATAAATGAAGACAAAAACTTGACCTATATTAAGTGTATTTTAATACATAAACAATTTAATTTACACAATGACTTTAACTTTGTTAATAACTTTTGTAATAAAGGGCTCAGGACTATAGATTAGGGTTGGGCTTTGTTGAATTTATTTAAATTGTTAGTTTATATAGGACAGTCTCTCTTCGGAGGAGACCTGAGCTCAGCAGTGGGCAGTAATGGGTTGGTACAGTTGTTGTCTTAATTATAGTGTAACATTATAAAACAAACATTTTAATCAACGATTGTAGACAATTGATGTGCCCAACTGTTTTATAATTCCCACGACTATTTATTGTATCTATTTTATTATTTTTTGGTTTTTAGTACATTTATCTTAAACAGATAGGACAGTAGTACAGTATTATTTAATCAGTGTATTTGTTTTTTTTATTGCAAGATAGATAAACGAGCCTACGCCAATGCCAGGGCAATGAGGGGCCGTTATTTCATTCGTATATCACCTACCCATACAGGACTTTCTTAAATCTTTTTTATTATATTCATGAACCTAACTGGCAAGAAAAAAACCTATTGTGTTTTCAAAGGTGAGGTCAGCAATGACCGCGCTGGCTGCGATAGTCTTATAAGAATATTTCAAGAAAAATACGTTTCTTGAGAAGATTACGTTGTAAGAACCATATTCAAAAATGACTGATATCAGATCATCTAGAACGAATATAAAATATGATAAAATACGCATAGAAAACCATAAGCTATTTTGTACAAATTGTGAAAAAAAAATTATCTGAAAAAATCATTAAGATCAAAAAACGGGCTAAAACTAAACAGCCAAATTGTAAAGTTTGTAGAAGTCTTTAAATATTTTAAACGATGAAACCATTTAAAGCAAAGGCCAAAAGACCATTTTTGGCAACCATCTGATCGTCCGTATTTCAAACAAGTAACCTTTATTGTTGGAAACTTTTAACGCTCCTCCGAGTCTCCTATCTATAAAGCTTAGTTACCGAAATTGTGTAATTATACCCGTTTTCATCGTCTTCCAACGAATATAATATAACTAAAATAATCATTTTCATTGTTTTAATATTAAGGTTACTGTTATAGCTGAGGATGGACAAGTTCTATTTGTGGTTACGGGCCTTTATCTATTTTAGTATATTTAGACATAATTGCAAAGAGAGGATGTAATAATTAATTCGTTTTATCGCTGTTACATCTTTTATAGGTGAACCAATTTAATAGTGCTACTTTTATTTGTGAATTTTTGAAGGGTCTCGTTTTGAATCTAGAGAAATTTATTTATTTTAAAATTTATTTATTTATTTAGCAAACAAACAGTACACAATTAACAATAAATTTCACGCATAATACAATACTTACATCATAGTTTCCACCAATTAAAATTAACATAATAATCTCGGAGACAACGAACGAGCCTAACAAAAATATTTATTTGTAACAATCAAAATATATTTAAATTTAATCATATAATTATTAATAAGCATGTCTTCAATTTCAAGATGATATGGCCCGAGAGCTAGTGCCAATTTTGGGTATATAATTGAGGCTGGAGGCTGGAGGAGCTGAATACTTGGTCCATAGTTCTCTTGATGTACCTCAACTCGGAACTGCAGACCTACATTTTTTAAATGTTAGTCATTTTTTTTTTAATCTGTTAAAAGACCCTGTCAGAGGAACCATGGTAATTAATATTGTGACGCGGATATTTCATATTTATATAGAACTATAAGATAGCTAAACAAAAGCTATTGAGTCGCCAACGATCCTGATAATAAGAAATAGATCATAAATTACGATATTAGTTACAATATTCAAACACCAAACGATACAATATTACTTAGCGAGACCAAAGGCCCCGAACGCTGTAATAAATTTTACCTCAAAACCACTTTTAATGCTGCAATGATTAATGATTCTCATCAAACGCAAATATACTTATGTAGAGGATCTTTTCAAGTCGTGAGCGGGCTACTTCCGCTGTGTAATCACAAAATATTGGAAGTATTCCATCAATATTAATTTGGTGTTACAATTATCTATACTAATATTATAAAGCTGCAGTTAGTTTGTTTGTTTGTTTGAACGCGCTTATCTCAGGAACTAGTGGTCTGATTTGAAAAATTGTTTCACTGTTGGAAAGTTCATTTATCGAGAAAGGATGTTGTATCCTTCTGTTTAGAAGACGAAGTTGCGCGGGTCATCTAGTTTAGGATAATATTGCAGTCTTAAAAAGCTTAAGGCTTTGAGGACAATATGGTGTATCTTATGCATTCAGTTCCTTCACTATTTTTTTTGTCGGCAGGTAAACTAACGAGCCACCTGATCGTATGTGGTTATCATGAACCTCTGCAATATCAGAGGAAACGGTCTTTAATAACATACCCAATTTCCATGTGGTCTTCTATATTCTTGCATGACAGTATTTATGATTCAAAACTCAAGAGAAAAAAAAGAGAAAAAAAAATTCTGAGACACATTGTCAACATTAAATGTCAAGTTGTCAAGCCAACCTTCGTGAGTTTCACAGTGAGTTTTGTGATGTTTGTGGTAAAAATTAGCTTAGATAATTGCTTCGAGGAGAATATAATTTGGAATCGTATGTTGAAAACTGCTCAAAGAATAGTAAAATGTGATTATAATAAAGCGAATAGAAGTCTCTAGCAGTCTGCAGAAGTAGACAGTTTTACAACATCAAATACTACAGTTGATACAATGGATTGTGTTCCTTGCAAATTTCATCAAAGATTGAAGAGAATTAACTACACAAGAACAATAAACTTGAATTATTACATAAGAGAAAAGAAACTGTGGAATAAACTGCAATCAGTAGATACGTTTCTCTTGTGCATTCCATTGAATATAGGTGTCATAATCGTGGCAATTTCTGGCATTATCTACGGAATCTTTGGACTATATTTCCTCATCTCGATGTCCCTTGACTTTACAGCATGGAAAGAAGTATATATGAAGAAATTAGATGTCCTATATTATCTCCTAGTTCTATCTATAATTTTAACTGTTATTTTAATATCAAGCATAATTTTGTTTTTAGGTATATGCATCCAAAATGAAGTCTTATTTTATGTATATTTATGGTTGATTTTAACGCAGATTGCAGTGTATTTGTTATGGAAGTTAATTTTAGTTTTGTACTGTTTTTGTGTTGGTATGCATTGTTTTCAAAGTTCTGGTGTTGTGGCGGTTGTTATTGGTGTAGGTATGTCTATATACTACACTTTATATTGGAGTTACATGCTGTTAGTTGTGAATAGTTACAGGATGGATAGGTTTCTGCTTGTTGAATAAATAGTGAAATAAATTAAGATTTTTTTCAGTGTATATCTTAATATAATTATATAAATCTCGTGTCACAATGTTTGTCCTCAATGGACTCCTAAACCACTTAACCGATTATAATAAAATTTGCACACCATGTGCAGTTCGATCCAACTTGAGAGATAGGATACCTTAGATCAAGGTCTGATGATGGAGCTGGAAGGTGCCCACAGGAACTCCGTCAATAAGCAAATAACCTCATCGTGTTTGGGCTCTAATGAAGCGTTTTGATGAGTACTATTGGAAAATTCCCGGGAACAATTCCTATACGACGCAGACAAAGTTGCGCGGGTTATTATATATAGAATTATATGGACCTGAAACTATCTTATATTAAAGTCAAGGATCAAAATCATAAAAATATTTAGTCAATTGTTGAAATTGATCAATTTAAGATAATTTCAGCTCATTTCAGTTATTAGCGTAAAACAGACCGATGACTGAACTGACGCTCCATAAAAGGATTCGGACCTATAAATTATTATTAAAGGCCTAGAACTTAACATATACCACTCAGTTCTTGTTACTATCGTAAATTATTAATTGCTGCTTTAATTTCAAGTAGAAATTACGATTCTACTATTAAACATATAACCTACAATGTTGAACAAGTAAAATTTGTTCTAGAAAATACAGTTGTTAGAGAGAATCTGGTATTTTTGTAAAACCCAGACACATTTACGTTCGTTGATAGTCAGAATATATTAACATCATTTTAGTTAACAAGTTATAGTCGTAGCTTTATCTATCCTAAAAATTAAATGAATATTTTTTTTAATAGGTATTTAATTTTTTAACAATTAGCCTTGAATTTTTGACTGATTTTACAAAAAGTGGGTGTCAAACTGACTATTTTTATTCTAAACTAGCTGGCCCACACAACTTCGTCTGCGTCACATAAGGAAATATTCTCACCGTTTAAACCTTCCCTGGACTTCTACGAATATTTCAAGATTAAAATAAGTCAAATCGGTTCAGTCGTTCTCGAGTTTTAGCGAGACTAACGAACAGCAATTTAATTTTTATATAAGACTAGCTGGCCCACACAACTTCGTCTGCGTCACATAAGGAAAGTTTCTCCCCGTTTAAACCTTCCCTGGACTTTTACGAATTTTTCAAGATTGAAATAAGCCAAATCGGTTCAGTCGTTCTCGAGTTTTAGCGAGACTAACGAACAGCAATTCATTTTTATATATAAGATTGAAATCATTGTAGCATCTACTATTTGTTCAAAGTTTACTTTAGTCAAAGTATTTTGAGGTCTTGCCAGTGTACACTCATAAAATCTATACAAATATTATAATTAATAACATTCCACAATCAACCCGAAGGACACTAAGACACTCGGACGACACAAATACAACTCAACCACACACACAAACAACCTCTCAATTACCACACACAGAAAACACACACACACAACCAACATAGAACCCGGAGACGTAGAAAAATCTCCGAAGACTAAAACTAGCTGGGGAAGCAGATTACCCTTTATGCCATGGGTCTTGGGACGGGTCTTCTGCAGAAAAAGCCGACCTAAAACGTCGAGAACGCGAGTCGTTACACCATTAATCTATACTTATCTATACTAATATTATAAAGCTGAAGAGTTTGTTTGTTTGTTTGTTTGAACGCGCTAATCTCAGGATCTACTGGTCCGATTTCAAAAATTCTTTCACTGTTGGAAAGTCCATTTATCGAGGAAGGTTATAGGCTATATTTTATTTTCAAAAAAATTAGGGATCCGCATGAAAATATCGAATATGTAACAAAAGGTGAAAAATCAAAAACCTATTTATGCGTACGCTGCAAAAACTATTGACAATAGAACAAAATGATGTACTACAGGTTTTTAGGTCTTTTGGAGACAAACAAATAAGTCCGCGACAGCATATATCTAACTATCATAGTTTAGTCACAATAACCACTTTTATGTTTTTAAAATTTAATATTTCGTTCCGAGATTGAATTTAACGTTAAATGAGTATCGTTATATTAACCCTTATCCAAATTAAGTATTTTGTTATCAAGAGTATTAATATAGAATTAAATTACTTTTTGTTTTATTCCAATCGGACTTTTCGTTTAGAAGTTATTACGAGTATAAAACGCAACGAATATGTGGGACTCAGCGAGCCGCGAAAATAATAACTCGACGGCATTGCGAGTACTGTTTGAACCCCTTTATGACGCAGACGAAGTTGCGAGGGTCATCTAGTTAATATTATAAAGCTGCAGAGTTTGTTTGTTTGTTTTTTTGTTTGAACGCGCTAATTTCAGGATCTACTGGTCCGATTTCAAAAATTCTTTCACTGTTGGAAAGTCCATTTATCGAGGAAGGTTATAGGCTATATTTTATTTTCAATAAAAATAGGGATCCGCATGAAAATATCGAATATGTAACAAAAGGTGAAAAATCGAAAACCTATTTATGCGTACGCTGCAAAAACTATTGACAATAGAACAAAATGATGTACTACGGGTTTTTAGGTCTTTTGAAGACAAACAAAAAAGTCCGCGACAGCATATATCTAACTATAATAGTTTAGTCACAACAACTGCTTTTATGGTCAAAAAAATAATTAATTCGTCCGAAGAATGAATTTAACGTTAAATTAGTATTGATATATTAATCCTTATCCAAATAAAGTATTATGTTATCAAGAGTATTAATGTAGAAATAAATTACTTTTTGTTTTATTCTAATCGGACTTTTCGTTGAGAAGTTATCACGAGTATAAAACATAATAAATACTCCCCGGGCCGCGCAAATAATATCGCAACAGCATTAAGAGTACTGTTTGAACCCCTTTGTGACGCAGACGAAGTTGCGAGGGTCATCTAGTACAATATAATATAATGTTCAACGCAAAAAGTTACTAAAAATCAACACAGACAATTCGATTTGTTTATGCATATATATTTAACCCGAAGATGTAATAAAAAATATTGAATTTATGAAAATTACACAAAATTGGCTCCGGCGGCAGACGCGTAACGATTTGAATTTAATTCGAATAACGTAAACAGCCATGTTGGTTCAAGTATTCGTGAATTTAAAACGAAATAACTTGACATATTATTTAATACAGAGTTTTTGACCGACTTCCAAAAAGGAGGAGGTACTCAATTCGTCTGTATTTTTTTTGTTTTTATGTTTGTTCCTCGATCCACCCAAACTGAAGATAGTTTGGGTGGACCGATTTGAATGATTCTGGTGTTAGATGAAGGTAATGGCTGAACTTAGGTCACATTTTTTTTTTAAAGATCGAACAAGTACTTTTGGATCTGTGTTTAAAGATGTGTATTTTTACCAGATAAAATTTCACGATTTGCTATGCGTTTTTGCGTGTATTTCCTTTTTTGTATTTCGATGATTATTTTTTGTTAGAAAGCAGACATTTTGAACATTATCTCATATAAATTTGATAAAGCTCTGAATGGTAGTTTTTGCGTATGTTTGAGAAATGGAATATTATAAATGCCTTACTTACCTTACCACGCTTTCTATTAAAATGAGCGATCCCGATATTTTCACATTATTGCAAGCGAAATTATCACGGGAAGTAATTATGTAAGTGATGTCGATAACCGCGAGTGTTTAAAGTAATTTATTTTAACTGGGCTTTAGCGTTTCATAAAGTATGAAGAAAAATATTCACAGAAAATGTCCAATGACGTAATTTATCTCATATTTTTAAATTCCAGATAATCGACTTTAGAAAACTATGCTAACTATATGTAGTAGCTTAAACTAAAATTGTAACTTCTCTTCTTTCTTCTGCCTCTGGTTCTTCTGCTTAGGAAAACCACAAACTATATTATTATCATCTTTTACTTAGTTTAACTGATGCACAGTTAGAATTCTTGACATCTAGAGACTTAAAAATTAAATATTGTATTACAGTATACTTCGTTACCAAGAATTTGTTTTTGCCTTGTAGACAGAATGTGAAATTTCAGTCACTAAGATTGAGTGCAAAATATATTTTTTTTCCTTGGTATATCACCAAAGAACTCTCTCTCTGTTAATCTCTAATTCCATATTTGATCGAAAATATTCTGTTAAAGACCAACATCAGAAAAAAAAATACCTAACCCACCTCAAAATTTCACAACAGGAGCTCAAGCTTATGACACAGACGAAGTTTAAAGAATAAAGATTACCGGGATTCCTGGGAAACTTTAATTGTACGGTACAAAACACGAGCTCGAAACTGCTGATACGAAGACTGAGCAAAGTAGATTTTATAGTTGGTCTCAAAGTTTAATTAGTCGCGAGAACCCGGCCAACTTTAAAGTACATGCTAACGATTAAACGGACCGACTTTAATGCACTCTCTTTTAATTTACCTGTATAATAAATTGCTGATTTTAAACTGTTTAAAGTATTTCACACAGATTTTTTACAATACATTCTGAATTTGTACTGGAATTACCTATTTAAGGACTTATTCGGGTATTTGTCCACCTCTCACTCCCATCTCCGTAACTCCTGTGTATGTGGGATCCACAGCGGCAACCATCGTAATGACTGTAAGCAGTAAAGCCCAGAAACCCGAGGGATAGTTAACTGGTCTTGGGAATCTATGATTACTCTCAAGATTATAGATGAAGTCACTTATAATTTATAATCAAAAAATTTGGATAGTACCCAGAAAAGTGGATATGTATAATGTTACTGTTAGCTGGTTTGAAGTCCCTTTATGCACCTACATACATGAAAATAAAAGCATTTGATTGGCTATTAGAATTTATGTTCTAACACCTTTGTCATCAAAAATATAAAAAGACAATTGTTTGATGACAAGCATAAATCTATCAAATTGACAGAATAGTTGGTAAAGAATGATTGTTTATTAAATTAAAATGTTTGGAATCTAAATTAATTGTGTCGACAATGTTTGTTTTCGCTCAAATAAGACCACAACAAGAAATAGGTGGTCAAATAAGGAAGAAAGCTCTCAAAAATGCCGTCATATGCATCGGGTGGATGAAACTTGCAAGTATTTGGCTTTTTTCTTTACTAGTGGGCCCGTGGAACTTCGTCTGGGTCACTTTCTAAAAGGTAGCCTATGTTCTTTCTCAGGGTTTAAAGATTGTCTGCCAAATTTCATCAAAATCGGTTGAGAGGTTGAAGCGGGAAACTGTAACTTTCGTATTTATAATATTAGTATGGATAGTAGTCCTTTTGACCAAGTAGTATGTGCTTTTGACCAAGTTGAAGACTCCATTTTTGAGGACACCAGGAGATCCACGAATCTACCAGTGTTGTCATTCCAAAACTGACTATTACAAAAATGCAGTGGTTGTGGCAAGATAACAAGTCTGCCTATAATAGCTTTCTTTCTTGAGTCCTATAATTAAACTCAACTGTAGGTCAAACGATAAAGTATTCTATTCCCTAAGCTGTTAAACTGACTTTCCAAATATCTTGCACAATAAATGAACTAAAGGCCAGTTTCAGGTGTCTATAATATGTTACGTAATATTATACTTCCTGGTGCATGCAAACAGCGACGGACCGATGTCCAACGTCATTCAGACTATGATAGTGGCAATAATACCGGCTCAGATCCTGCATGGTATACTATTGTTCTTGGGAGCTCTTGAGGTAAGATTTTTGACCTGTACGATAATTAGTAGACAACGCTGTTTTTTTTTTTATTATTGCAATATAGATAAACGAGCCTACGGCCTACCTGACGGTAAGCGGTCACCGTCGCTCATGAACCTCTGCAATGCCAGGGCAAAGAGGGGCCGTTATCTACCACCTACCCATACAAGACTTTTCTTAAACCTCGTTTGTAGAGGGACATGTAATAGCGCTCCGGGAACACCGCTTAAGCTAGGTAAGCTTTACGATTACACAGGCCTACAATGATTTTGGTGCCGCTAAAAGTAAAACTGATTTCAAGTACGTTCGGTACTCTAATAAAAAATATATACTTAGTTTATGAATGCTACGTGTAGTTTTCGAGATTTCGCAAGTGTGAAATCTCGTTTTGATATACCTCCTTACAGACTCGTTCCTGGCCGTAATTCGATTCTGTCGTGGGTTAACTCATTTCGGGAGTGTGGAAGTGTCTGTGGAGTTACTGTCTGGTGTGCGATGTCGGTAATCGGAATAATTGGTCCTTATTTTTTTGAAGAAAACGAACGCGCAGTTACCGTGAATGGAGCTCGTTACAGGAACATGATCGAGGATTTTTCTTCCAAGACTCGAAGAGATGAACGTTAGGAACGTGTGGTTTCAGCAAGATGGAGCCACAGCACACACAGCACGAGACTCAATGAATTTGTTGCGACAACATTTCCCCGACTGCCTCATCTCTCTCATAGGCGATCTACAATGGCCGGCACGCTCTTCAGATTTGACTCCATGCGATTTATTTTTATGGGGTTATTTGAAATCCCTGGTTTATATCGATCGACCACGGACCATAGCATACCTCAAGAACAACATTCGCGACGCACCATTATACCGATTGATATGCTGCGAAGAGTGAATACGAATTTCAAAAATCGACATCATCAGAGTATGCGCAATGGGGGTCGCCATTTATACGATGTCATTTTTAAGACTGCATAAAAAAAAATTGGGATATTGTATTCTCAAATAAAAAAAAATTTAAAACAATAACTGAAGTACTTTTTTTTTTATTGACCTTTCAAATAAGTAAGTTTCTCTGGCGCACCCTGTACAAGTTACAACACAAATATAATAGTCATCAATGTTATTTTTTGGTTCTGTCCAAATCATCGGCACACTATACTTTAAATGATTACGTTTACCTACCGTTTGCCCACTGTCTTAAATTTTCATTACGCAACTTGCACACAATTTTTGGAACATATGGTTTGTCCAGAGCCTTCATCTCTATATTAAAGTAATCAACGTATTTCTTCTTCTCTGCATCTGTTATAGGTTTTCTAGACATGGATTATAATTTACACAACACTTTCACGACGACATATCGATATTATTATTAAAAAAAAATACAAATAATTGATTATAATAACATTAAGTATTATAAAAAACATTTTTTAGGTTATGATCGATCGGTACAAACCTGGACGTAGCTTCGCGAATTTAACAGTTTCCCACGACGTCTTGGGGACTAATTAACCAAATAATAACATAAAGTTAGCGGCACCAAACAAAAATATTTTTTTTGTAGACCTGTGTTATTATACTGCCGATTATGTTATAATATATATTGGATTGCTTTTAAATGGAGGTACACTACTCTACTGAAGTAGAAATTAGACCTAGTTAAATGAATATACAGTAATGAGTTACATAGATTTTTAATAAATTAAATTTTAATGTTATTTAATGCTTTTTCTCTACAAGCTTTTAAGACCATGGATATCATGTAACAGAGTGTTATCCACGAAAAGTAAAACAAGAATAAACACGATGGGTAGTCGAGTTTAATTTTGTACAAGTGTTCCTACAGCTACCTTTCGACTTCTATATTAATTATACTGTAGGTGTTAAGCACGCAATTTATACAGGGTGATTTCCTAGTGAGGGTACATATTGAAGCTCATGGTAGCTGATGGTTATATACGACCAGTAAAAATATTATTACCAAAGAATATGGCTTAATGCCTTAGTAATCGCAACCTAAAAATACCTAAAATTCTAGCAAAATGATGGTTTTTCGACAGCTGATGGGTGTGGCGGAGGTGTGGGGTGCGCGAGATCACTAGAGGTCATTAGTCAACACTTTTTTAGCCGAAATTGTTCATGTTTGAGGTAGTTTTGTCGAATTTGATAAAAAAAAAAAAATAATTTTACCTATATTTTGTAATATTCCGTATTAGAACAGAGTACTCATCACCCTCCTGCAATATGTACTCTCTCTAACAAATCACCCTGTATTTTTGCGTATTGTAAACCTAAAAATTGTTCAAATATAACTAAATTCCATCTGAACGTAGGTAGTTAGGTGCAAACCTTAAAGGTCTAAAAGCTTTTTAAATAGGTGTCTGCAATTGAACCTAGGTTGGACGAACAAAAAAATGATGAATAGTGGATCCCAATAGCTTCATAATCCTCAACCATCCACCCACAAAATCAAATAAGAAACGTGTCCCCACGAAGCGTTCCATTTGACTCCAAACACAAAGGGAGGCTTGATTCAGACTTTATTGTCATCTCGCTACAGATGTAGTAACCCGGGGCAATTGTCGCTCATAAACAAGGAACGGCTGAGACCTTCTTTGAAAGAGAGCCTCGAGCGGGAACAACTACCGATTCAAATAAATAGTTTTGACTTGTAAATTGTTGTATATTCGGTATATAAAGCAAAATGGTTGTATAGTATTTAGTATCATAAATTAGGCGTTTTGTTCGTAAATATTCACGTGGATAGATTTCTATGTTCAACTCTTTAATAATGTTGTGAATTTAAGCGTTGAAGTGTTTTTATACGAAGATTTTCCTTTAACGAACTTTATCTTAATTTTTTTTTGTGAGTAGAATGAAATCGTTGAACCGTATTAATACCTCCAACCGCTCACACTCACTGACTGATGCCAAAACCCAGCACGGGATTATGCGACGCGATACGACTCATTACGCACTAATAAGTGTTGTTTGCCTACCTCTCACTTCAACCACTGTAACTCCTGTGTAGCCAAGATCCACAGCGACGACCATCGTAATGACTCTGTGCAGTGACGCCCAGGAACCCGAGGGAAACCTAACTCGTCTTGCCCCGCAACGAATTTAATCAGAAGATGATAGAAGGAGTACAAAAACGTGAACTCCTTGAAACTTGTGACTAATACAGTTTTTACAAGCTTTATATTAACTTGCACTGTGTTGCAATCATCAATTCTATGTATAATCTGTGCTTGTAGTACATACTCTATGACCTTGACATAGAGTAGTAAATAAAGTTAGTGTGCTCAGTACTGGCTTTCATTACACACCTGTGTCCCGATCTAATACACTGGATGTAACTATGTAAGTTAGTGTGGAATCTTGTAAGCTAAATTTGACAAACTTCTCGGTTTCCGATTGAGCTGACATTTTACACGTAGATGTATATTAATTAAATGGCACTGATCTGGTGACGTATTCGGAAGATGGGGTACTCCTGTTCTAAATAAGATACAACTTGGCTAGCACTCTACTGCTACATGATATCCAGGATCTTAAAAGCTTGTATTTAAAGACTTTAAAATAAATTATTTTTTCAGGAACGTCCGCTAGCATTAGAAATTGGTCTATGGCTATGTCTGATCTTGGCTTCATACAACATCGTGCTTGGAATCATGGGTGGTATATACTTCATACGAACAGGATATCTGACCATGCACTTCTTGTTGGCTTTGATCTTCAGTTTGCTTGCTATGTCTTTATTTTGTAAGTATTTAAGAGTGCGCACAATGAGACAACGCAACTTATGTAAAAATTTTTTTCATGAAAATATGACAAATGTTTATAAATGGCACCAAATACACTACCGATAAAAATATAGGTACATGGTAGATTTTTGAAAACATTAAAAAAAAATTAGAATGCGTTCCTGACACGTCGCGATTGAACTGACGACATAACTTTGTAATGGCGTTGCAGTTACTACAAAAATATTTTTGTTGGTTGTTTACCGTTTTAATAACTGATGAGCATTAAAACAACATTATTATATCAATAATCAATGAATGTTATAATGTTGTGCTAAACTGAGAGTCAAATAACTTGGTAAACAATATTTTTCTGATAGGTGTCAGGAACGCATTCTCTGAAGGGCCAAAGTATAGTGCAAAGCATGGATTCTCTGTTGCTTAATATATAAATTGTTCAACTGAAGACTCTTTAAGACATTTTGTAAAACACTTGCAGTTTAGTGTAGGTAATGTTGTTGGGAGACACTATTATGTACCTTTTTTGACCGACTTCCAAAAAGGAGGAGGTACTCAATTCGTCCGTATTTTTTTTTCTTTATAACTTTAGTATTGGTGGACCGACTTGAAAATTTTTTTTAAAGATCGAACAAGGATCTGTTTTTAAAACAGTTGATTTTTTAACGGGCAAGATTTCAATTGAAGTCGGTCGAATAGTAATATTTTTAGTTTTTAATTTAATATTTCTGTTTTTACAGCTGTCCTTTGTCACGATATTGTTGTGGTGTTTGCGTTCAAAGAGATATTAGTAACAACTCTACCGACGACATTATCTCGAGTTCCGTCTACAGCACAGAGCAGCACAGAAGTTAAGTGACATTGGAAAGATACAGATTACTTAATAAACTATTTCCTTTTTTAATGTAGTTTTTATTGTGTTTCAAACGTTTCTTTATTTAGGGTGGCCAACCCAAATAAGAGCAAAGTCCAGTTAATGACAACTTCCAAATTGTTGTCAAACGCAACTATTTTTTATCTCCGGTGTTAATAATTAAATAGAATATATCTTCAGCTTTATAATAATATCACTTTCGATTGTTATTACATTCATTATAATGATGAAAAATTGATTAAAAAAATATTTACCTAAAACTGTTCGAAATTTGAATTTCGACATACAAAATGTATGAAAGTTGCCAATAACTGGGCCTGGGGTCACTTTTCAAAGAAACATGAATTTCTCGATAACAATGATATTTTTTTTTACAAAATATTAATGCAATCAGATACTTGATTAAACAGATATCCTACACATGTAATGATCATGAACTAAATTCTTGTAATTAATAAAGAAAAAGTTGAAAATGTAAATCGCACTGTGTGACGAGCATCTAGGTTGTTCACCCTATACCTATAGCTTTACTTATATTATAGAGAAGATTTGATTACTAGTTTTCAACGGTGTGGTTTCAGCTGCGAACCTATGCAACGCCATTTTGGTCTTGACCGCAGTGCCCAGTCGAATGCATTTCACTCACTCTTACTCTCTCTCTTAGCCCACGAAGGGAGGCTTCACCATCATGTCAACGTAGAACATCACGTCACTTGACATCACAGACATTAAAAGACGACTCAAAAGAACGAAACCGTTCGAGTTAGTGTAGTACTTAATAATACAATTAGTGCATAAAATCAGTGAAGTGTAATAATAAAGACCACATGAACATTGTGTCTACACCTCAAATAATAGAGACAATAAGAAAAGTGCCAATGCACACATTCTTAGCATAAAATCATGTAGTAATTTAGGTTAAAACAAAATTGCTTATTAGTCTGAATTAGACTAGATTGTAATTATAATAGTGTGCGTTATAAAATTACGTATACTAGGAAAACAAAAAAAAAAAAAACTCTTACTCTACTACCGACCTTCACTCGACATGCAACAGATGGTCGAAAAATTTGAGACTACCTATTTAACACGCCGATGCAAAAACATATGATCTTTGACCAAACGAACTTATGGTCTTACCATCATGTTACCAAAATTCAAGGGTTCATTCAGCCCCGCTACTCAACAGCCAGGTCTGTAGTTCCGAGTTGGGTATATCAGGAGAACTATGAACTAAGTTTTCAGCTTGCCTCAAATACCAACACGAAAATTGGCACTAGATCTCAGACTATCACATAAGCCTGCGAATTAGAATTCAAAGTTTCAGTTGCTTGGTTTAGAACCATCAACTAAGACTTAATAAGTCCACTAAGAAACACTAGGTTTATCTCGTCGACTTTCATTCATGTATTTGAATTTTGTAAAATAAGAGTGTTATCTGGTAGATCTCGGTTATTTATTTTTTCCATCATTTTCCATCGATATAACTAATCGCCGGATGCATTTATATTTATGATTATTTTAGTAGTTCGTTAAAATAATGATAACAATTGATTTAACATTGAATTCAGATGGTGTGCGACTATTTGCGATGATGATACGGGCTTTGCTCATATTATGTGTATTTTTAGCCACCTATTTGGTAAGTACTTTTATTTATAAATTTAAATGTTATTATTCATTTTTTTACTTATTAATCTGGGGCTCTGTAGTACCCCCGCCTAGTTAAGAGCGAAGCAAATACTACCGTACCATCCTTTACTGAAACCATTTCATCAAAATCAGCAGCTTTATTGAGACTTGGCTAGTTTTTACAGAATGTATTTTGTGGGATACCTTTAATCCAAAATCCTAAATATCGCACGAAAAGTTGCATTTTGTTAAGACTTAAAGATCTTTTCAAGATATTATGGAATCTCCAAACCCGCATTTCAAGCACTCGGGGTCACAAAATATAGGTACACATAATACAGATTATTTATTAAGTGATGGTTGAAAGAATAAGAAGAATAAGAATAAGAAAGAATAAGAAATTTTTATTTAAAACATTTACAACTACCTTACAATTAGAAACTTAAGTGAAAACTAAATAAAATAACAAAGTGAAAAAAAAAAAAACTTAGAAATTAAAAATAAATAGTGGGAATAATACAGTATAAATTCAACTTCATTATTGCGTGATGAACAAAACAATCATAATATTTTAACAAATGTGGTGGTAGTAAAACATTGGTAAGACCTCCATCTCCCGTGCTAGTTAAAACTGTGTTACAGCAAGATGGGTTCCTCGTCCAACGCAATACAGGTTGTTATTGTGTACATTCATTACACAAACACGTAACTGTCGTCAAGCAGAATGCAACAAAAGGAATGTAGTATATTTAAAAAAATCAGATAATAAGTATATTTTGTTACAAATGAATTAACAGAACATTTTGTTTGAAGCCGATTTATATAGATAATAGATTATAAATACAAATAAAATTATTTTATTTATACTATCATACACTAATAAATGACATAATAACTTACATGATAAATATTATAATATTAGATAAAAATATAATAATAATAATAATAAAAAAAAGACTTATATACCTACATATAAACGTATTCTGGATATATAATGTATTGTATTATGTTATAATTTTTAATAAATTTTCTGTTTCATTGTAATCGTGCTCACTAAGATAATTCTCCAAAAATTTACCTAACATATGTTTAGTTTTATTTGTTATTATTGTACTACTATTTATTCTATTATATATAAGAGGCGCTAAATAATCAAAGAAACTGCGAGCAAAGCTAGTTTTACGCGGCGGAACTTTGTATATATCTCGTGTTTTCCTCTTCAGTGTATTAGCAAAGTGGCATGATACTGAATGTTGCTTCGAAACGATGCACTTGATGAAAAGTTGTCTGACTGTAAGAACACCAAATTCCTCAAACAGTTTAAAAGTAGGATACCTGAAATGCTTAAAATTTAACACTTTTATGATGCTTCTCTGGGTTCTTTCCAATGTTAATAATGTACTTTTTTTTGCACCTCCCCAAGCAGAAATTCCATAATTAATAATTGATTGACAAATAGCGTAATAAACTAATTTACTGATGTTGTCATTTTTGAATTGTCGTATTTTTTTAAAAATTGGTATCAGTTTGCGTATCCTGGTTTTTAAAACATTTATATGCTGTTGCCAATTTAAATTTTTATCTATGAATACCCCTAAATACTTTATGTTGTCAGCTTTAGCAATAGCATTACAATTACAATCAGTTTCCTTGCTTAATGGGCATGTATGTGCTTTTAGAGTGAAATTTGACGAAGGCTGTTGACTATTATATATTGAAAAGGGTATGTATTTTGTCTTTGAAATATTAAGAGTCAGCAAGTTTTGATCCAACCAATGCATAATCCATCGGATGCCACCCTCCGAAAAGCAACGTACTTCGTCCCAAGTCTCACCAGAAAACAAAATCACTGTATCATCAGCGAACGTGACAATTTTGGCATGTGGTAAGATAGCATCGCATAGGTCATCTATATAAATTGTAAATAAAGTGGGACCTAAGACTGAACCCTGCGGTACCCCAAACTTAACCGTAGCACTGTCACTGAACACATTGCCAATCTTTACCACTTGACTCCTATCAGAAAGATAATCCCTAAATAGGTTTAGAGGGACACCACGAACTCCTACTGATTCTAGCTTGGCCAAAAGCAATGGGACAGAGACAGTATCAAATGCCTTAGTTAAATCAAGAAACATACCAATGCACTTTCGTTTGTGATCCAAATCATCAACAATATGGGATACAACTTTTTCAATAGCATCAGAGGTAGATATATGTTTCCTAAAACCATACTGATTCCTAGATAATATATCAAATTTTGTTAAATAATTAGTCAATCTCGAGTTTAATATCTTTTCCAAAATTTTTGACAAGATTGGTAGCAAAGATATGGGTCGATAATTCGTCAAACTGTCCCTATCCCCCATCTTGTAAATAGGTACAACGACAGATTTTTTCAAATATTTGGGGAAAATACCAGTTGACAGACTAAGATTACAAATGTAAGATATAACATTCACTAATAAGTCAATATTATACTTTATAAAAGATGAAGATATTCCATCCCAGCCAGATGCATTTGTATTTTTTAAAGATGCTACTATATTCCTAATCTCTGTCTCATTAGTGTCAAAAAGTACAAAAGACTGTGTCTCATTTTTTTTACACTTATATGAAGAACACAAGTTGTCTTGGTTGGTCTTGAGTTTGGAAAAAATATCGTTTGCTAGAGTCTCTCCCACATTCACAAAATAATCATTAATTAAATTACACGAGCCTTTGTGACTTTCACTTAAATTCAGTAGATCATCGTTGGAATTATTATTTTTAGATTGGAAACCACAAGTTCGTTTAATAATATTCCAGGTTTCTTTTATATTATTTTTATTTTTGTGAAGTTGAGTGCTTTCGTATTTGACTTTTTGTTGGTGTATAATGTTATTACAGAAGTTTCTGTACCGGATATATGTAATTTCTATATTTTTATCTTTGGGAGATTTTTTGTGCCGTCGATGCAATGTATCCCGGAATCTTATGCAACGGAGGAGACCAGGAGTAATCCAGGGTTGGAGTATTCTTTTTCTATTTGGGGTGTTATAGCTAGTTGTACTCTTTTCAATAACAACAGTTAAAGCATTAGTGAGCAGCTCAGTAGCTTGGTTAGGGTCATTTGAATTCAGTACTGTACTCCAATCTTCTTGCTCAAGCAACTTATAACTTAAATTATAATTTAATTTGTATTTTTTTTCTGGTAACTTAGTTAGTTTAATGTTAGACAGAGATATACTTAAATGCAGCGAACAATGATCAGTCAAAGTAGTATGGCAGACACCTGTCAGAATTTTACAGCGAGATTTAAACAAACAGTGGTCAAGACACTTTAATTGACGTGTGGGTATTACATGACTGGGTAAAAGGCCATGTTCTGCAAGTAAATTCAGATATTCTTCAGATTTCAAATCTAAACTTTTTGGATTAATGTCGATATTTAAATCGCCTACCAAATAAATATTTGTAACATGCTTTAGTTCATCTAGAAGTTTATCTAGCGATGCCAAAAATCGGTTAGTATTAGCGAAAGAGGGTGATCTATATATACAGATGATTGCAACACTTGAATTCAACTGTACCACAAGGCAGTCACCGTCATCCAAGTTTGGTTCGTATACTTTAACATCCGCAGTTCTTTTATGAATGTAAACAACTACACCGCTATTTTGATTGAAATGTTTATGAGTTTGAAAATTAATATAGTTATTTATCGTAGGGACATAATCATATTTTTGTAGCCAGCACTCTGTCAGGACAACCAAATCATAATCGATGCTAATACGTTCTAGAAGCACACAAAGTTCATGGAAATTCTTATTTACACTTCTTATATTTTGCACAAAAATATTGAAAGGATTAATTATATTTGCAGATAAATTTCCAAGGGATTCCGGACTATCAACCAAAAATGATTCACCGACGTCAATATTAAAATCAACGTCGGTAACAACCTGTTCTATTATATTGTTAATCATTAAACGTGTTTATTAAATTAAAGTATAGCGAAAGGAGGTCGATTGATAATCCAGAACGCCGGAGGAGAGAGCACGACTGCAAAAAATTGTAATAAAGTAGATCATTTGAAAGATGATAGCTAAACGTACAATTAAAATAATATGAGACAGTATAATGAAGATGTGTTCTATGTAATATATATTTTATGTATGGTAAAAGAAATATAAAATATAATAAAATAGTGTAATTGAATAAAAATAGAGAGTAAAATCGAAACACACACGCAACATTACCATGAGAATTTTGGATACTGAACAATCTGGCTTCGTTAGGAACATATAATAACAAAAATAGTAATAATTGTATAAGAATGATCCTTACAAGTACTAGTCACATAGTATTATTAACTAAATCATCAATTTGTTCCATAGACTTGACCACAATAGCAGGATCTCCTTCTTTCTTTCTTATTAGTATTTAGGGTATCTCTTGTAGCGGAAAGAGATATCCCTTTATAAATTACTTGAGTATCTATTTGGTAGATACCATTTAATTAAAATGAACAACTGACTCTAGTTATCATTATTTATTGACACTGTTTACAATATACAATAATGAATATGATTACAATAATGTGTGAACGCGAGTGTACGCTTTGCTGATTACGGAACGACTGGGGAGTCGCGCTACGGACTGCACTTATATATTGCAGCTTGCATAAAAAAGTGCATGCCTGCAATCGCGTCCCCTACAGTACACCCTTCCTAAAATTTTGGTTATACAATGCAAAATTTTTCACAAAACAAAAAAAATCAAATAAAAATAAAACTAAGTAATGTTAAAACTTTTGTAAGCGGCTGTACCGTATTAGGGTAGGTACTTGAGATTTACTTCGAATGCGCTTTATCGTTAAGCAACAGTCGAAGTGCTAACGTTTTTTACTCGCTACTCTTAAATCAATCATTTTTTACTTGAAAACATTTCATCTTAAATCGTTTAAAACTTGAGATACAACGAACACTCGAATTGTTGACTCGGTGTTTTCTCACACTTATAACAAAGTACTTATAACAAATCATTGCTTTTTGTGATGAAATATTACGAGAACTATAACTTATTCCACTTCATTTTAAAATATTTACTTTTGTTAAGTAGTTCCCATTGCCATAAATCAATGATACGAATCAAAGTATATTGAATCTTTTACACATAACATTACTGATTCAAATTTTGTTAAAACATATTACAATTTTCACTTCATAAACATGTCACTATTTCATACAAAGTTGAAACTAGTCATCATTTCTAAGTTAATTAAGATGGTTTTGTCCCTTTACTTAATTACTTTAAAGACTCATAAAATACTATAGCATATACATAGTTTGATTATTTCCA
The DNA here is from genome assembly GCA_030269945.2 of Trilocha varians. Taxonomy (NCBI): domain Eukaryota; kingdom Metazoa; phylum Arthropoda; class Insecta; order Lepidoptera; family Bombycidae; genus Trilocha; species Trilocha varians. The sequence goes on along the minus strand of AP028278.1, from coordinate 11,187,165 downwards.
ATAAGAGTGTGACAAATTATTAAAAACACAAAAATACTTTAATGACAAAACGTTAAAATAAACAAACTACAAATAATACAAAAGGCAATACAGGAATGCAAATATCGCTGTCACGTCGCCTCTTAATAGCAAGACGTGAAATTTGGCATCAAGTTATATTCACACGTTACGGAGAATAAAGTAGAATATTGGACCTCGAATTGTCTTGTCCATCGTTTCTACAGCTCTCCTCGACTTTTTCTCGACATAATATCTCTCGACCAAGTATGTCTCCCACCGTAATATGTGGCGATCTCGACGGCATTTCCTCTGGGTATGCTTTTCTCCCGAAAATCCTTGGGTGCTCTCCCACGTGTCATCTCTTCCGGATCAATGGTAGTGGCTGGTTTTGCTCGTTATACCATCCGGTGTTCTGATGATTACAATGCTGGAGATACGACGTTTCCCTTGGTCTGTCGACTGAATCTCGTTACTTGTCCTCCAATACAGCATTGCTCTTGCTCCTGTGCCATATCTGGTCTTAACTGTTCTATATATTTTGTATACTTCTTCCGAATATCCGATTTTGTGTTAAATCTTGTTGCTTTTACCTGCAGTCGATGTAAGTACCTTGCAGGGAGTCGTCCGTTCAGTAGCTTGCGTATTTAACCTACACTATTCTTTGAAATTTTACAACTCCACGTATATTTCATATTAACTAATTACTTGTGTGTTCTCCACTTCCCCGTCTTGTGTGCTTGAATCGCCAATGCCAGTAAAAGAAGTCCCAGTGAGTCGGAACTGTACTGCTGACGCACGGGCTCCAGTGAGTCGGACATGCTGCCGTGCGGGGCCGATGCTACGTGATGACCAGGAGAGATATGCTCTGCTTTGCTGACCGGTCCTTGTAGTCAGTGTGCCCAAAGTCAAGCCGATGAGGGTTCGACCAGGCCGCGCTGCGTTGCGGCTATTGGACGAAATACCCGAAGAGGCTGAAGCTGGCTGGCGCGATGCGGGGTGTGATGATCTTGAAGGAGTCGTGTTCTTGTTGTTCGGAGGTCACCACTTTGGGGGTATCACTTATAGCGGAAGAGTGTAACCCTTTATTTATTATTTGTGTATCTATTTGGTAGATACCATTTAATTAAAATGAACAACTGACTCTAGTTATCATTATTTATTGACACTGTTTACAATATACAATAATGAATATGATTACAATAATGTGTGAACGCGAGTGTACGCTTTGCTGATTACGGAACGACTGGGGAGTCGCGCTACGGACTGCACTTATATATTGCAGCTTGCATAAAAAAGTGCATGCCTGCAATCGCGTCCCCTACAAGTACGTTACCGTGAGATATCCAGCAGAACTTAAAATCTCCGCTTTTCATCAAACTACGCGCAGCTCCGAAAATCTTTCTTGTAATAGCAGTAAGTGCTTCAGATAAATAGACTTTGTTGGAAGTGCCTTCGATTCCTAGATCAGCAGATGTGAGGTTCTTCTTTTCCAATTGACGAAATTTCTTAAATGCCTGCAATAGCTCCTGCTTTTGTTCGAGGTCACGGAACTGAATAATTATAGGTGCATTTCCATTTTTACCCTTCCGATATATTTTAGGGAAGCATTTAGCTTCTGGATTGGGAATATTTAATGAGGTATGGAGCAAGTTGCAAATTTTCTCTGTGTTTTCATTTTCCTGTCTAGGAACATTTCTCACTTCAATCATATTTTCATTTTGGTGTTTTTGTATATCATGTAATTGTACTTCCAGTTCATTCATACGTTTTTCGGATACAGCCAATTTTGACTCAAGATAGATTATTTTAGCATTCATTTTATTAATATTTTCAGTGTTCGCCTGCAGTAATTTAATGATTTCAGCGTTTGATTCGAGTATTTGCATATTTTGTTGTTTCATGAGTACTATTTCAGAATGCAGCATATGTTTAAAAGACTCCATCAAGTCATGCTTCATTTCTAGTATCTGGTCAAATTCTGGATTTTTACGCTTCCGCAAATTGATATTCCTGACAATTTGTTCTTGGTCATCAACCGAGGTGAGGTTCGGCTGAGACGAATACATTGGTTGACTAGAAGTTGGAGTTCTCTGCATGTTTTCTCTGATTTCTTAGTATATACTGTGCAATTACTCGTGAAACCAGTTTGTTGTTGATCTGCCTACCGTAAATAATAACAGCAATAATCACTTTTAGTATGATTTGAATAAAGTGCAATTTGGAATAACTGTTATGGAACACTTTTGAATAAAACTTTACACACGTCTTGCTTATTATGTGGCTTGGACGAGAATGATTGATGAGGTTGATGCTTATTTACATTTGCAGCAGATGAATAATGTATGAAGTTTGAGGCAGTGCTACTAGATATAGTTATATTATAAAGTCATACAGTTATGAAGCGCTTAATCTTAATACTCAGATGATATCATCTGGTGTGGGTACCCCACGATATGTAGTTTGATGTTAATTATACCTCCAGGACCGTATACCAGCAGATTTTATTTTTCAGACGCTCGAAGTGATTCCGGAAAGGCCTCAAGTGATATACTTCAATAACAAATATATTAAAAGTTTCAATGCTTCCGTGAGGAGAGCTGGAAGAAATTCAAAATATGTTTTAAACGTTGACGCGCTGATTGTGCACAAATGGGAAAGAAACATAACAGTTAGACAAAGAGTGATTTATAAAGTTCTTGATAAATTATTTTTTTGCAGTATACATATACAAGGTGGAATTTGTCAATGAATATCTGGGTTTTGCCTTCATTATCATCGCAACACCTGCCGTCGAGAATGAACCTCATTACTATTTGGAACCATACACTCATGAACCTCTGCATTGTGGAGCTGTTGTCCAATGCCTTTATTATACGTAATTTTTTAAAGAATACTGATAGATAATTAATTAATCTAAACATATAATAATTTCGTCTTTTTCAGTTTCATTACTCTTTTTTTGAGTACAGACAGAACCAGTACAAACCATCGTTTGTGGAGATCCCAGAAATGACTTATTGTGACAGCGTTAATTTCTTTTTATTTCGGAAAACACTAGAAAATACCGATTTTAGGTGTCCCCTGTTACCTGTAAGTTGCATAGTTATTTTGGCTAAATATTAAAGGTTCAAAAATAAACATTTACTTTGAATGGCTTCTATGCTTCTAAAAAATATCGCGAGTGCTGTTTAAATTTCTTTGTGCTGCAGACGAAGTTGCGTCGATCAGCTAGTCTTAAATATTAATATTAAGTTTATTTTTGTTCACAGGGGGAAATTCATCTGAAAAATTTAACATTAGTGATTGATAATTTTCCGTACAAGATGCCTTTTGAAAAATGTAAGGCTCGACTTACAGCTAAAACTCTCCAAAAAGAACTTGTTCTGATCGGAGATCTATACATGACTTTGAAGCAAAAAAACTTTCCTACGAAAATATCTTAAATTAAAAAGTTTTTTTTTATAAATAAAAACATGGTTTGTGTAACTCTTGTTCTTTTGGTTTCCTCCCATTATGTTGCAGTGATGCCCAAATAAAATCGCTACATATAGGTATAAAAACAAAGTCGCCTCTTGCTATATGTTTGTATGGCCTATGTATTTCTAAATAGGTGTGTGTGTAAATAGTGATTCAAGACATTATTGATTGAATCAACACAAGATTTTAATCGCAAGTGCTGCTTTATCTACTCTCTGTGTCACAGACGAAGTTGCACGGAACGGCTAGTATACTAATTATACAGGGTGGATCTGTAACTTTGGACAATCTGACGTGGGGTGAATGACCTGTTGAAATAAAACTTAGAACCACTTTTATTTTAGGAATTGAATAAAAACATTTTTTCATCATAGTATAGTCCGCAACGATAGTCGTACGTTTTCCATACAATGTCAGAAAAAAAAGTATAACCGATCTAAAAAATAAAAATGGTGCTAAGTTGTATTTCAATAGGTAATTCACCTTACGTCAAATTATCCAATGTTACAAATCCACCCTCCATTCATATTTTTTTTACACGTGTAGAAATTGTGGTTGATATGAACGGTGGGTACCTGTCCTCAACAGAAATACTCACTTCATACATAAATATATGCCTAAAAACGGCTCAACATAATCATACTTCAGCTCTACCTTCACTTTAATCTTATTCAGTACTTTAATCGTGTTTAATAGAAGTTGTGGTGGTCGAAGCGCTTCCTTCCGAACAGGAGGTCGCGGGTTCAAAACCGGCCGGCTTGTACCTTTAAATCTAAATGTGAAAAAGATTTATGTGCAATTTTTCACAACACCACTGGCTAAAAACAGTGAAGGAAAACATCGTGAGGAAACCTGCATGTCGGAAAAGGATTCTAAAAATCCTTACAAGATATGTGAAGTCCCCAATCCGCACTGGGCAAGCGTGGTGGACTATGCCTTATCCCTCTTCTGAGGAGACCTGAGCCCAACAGTGGGCAGCAATGGGTTGGTACAGTACAGTACAGTACGTTAATCCCAAGAAAACTTTTCCCTGTTAATTAAATGAAGTGTTACAATCAAATATCTTGAACAGTTGCTTAACATAAAACTTTGTAACGGCGTATTCCCTTTGTTTGGAGAGCGCCTGTTGATTTTAAACGAGCAACGAGATTCAAGAGGACGCTGCTTCGTACACACGACGAGAACTTTTCTCATTACTTAGAGTGCAGACTTGGACCTAGATCTATAGAAGGGGGCGGAATTATGACAATTATGAATTATGAGCAACGGTAACCGCTTACGATTAGGTGGCCCGTTAGCTCGTCTGCCTACTAGGCAATAAAAAAAAAACTTGAGAGGTGTCATGGGACACCCGAATAGAACGAAGTTCCTTTCGATTAAAATATATCTTATAAAAATATTTCCTTTCATAACGCGCGATAAGGAACGTGTTTTAAAAGATTTTGATCACAGCGCCATCTAGCGATAATAATATAAAACAAAAAAAGTGTCGTGACAACTTTTCGTAAAAAAAAATCCGTCTATTCCCCTTTCACAACGCGCGATAAGGAACTTCGTTCCAAAAAAACAAGTTTTGGGAAAGTATGTGTGCCAACACTTGGCTGTGGCCATAGTGTCATATCGCATAACTCCATTATGAATTCTGGCTTCTACCGAGGTTCAGATGCCGAGTGTGAGCGATAGCAGGTTTTAGTGCAGTTCGACCTTGCGGGGAATGCTTGGATTTCCTTATACTAAAAAAAACTTGAGAGGTGTCATGGGACACCCGAATAGAACGAAGTTCCTTTCGATTAAAAGATATCTTATATTTTTTTCTTAACGTAACGCGCGATAAGGATCGTGTTTTAAAAGATTTTGATCACAGCGCCATCAAGCGATAATCATCTAAAACAAAAAAAGTGTCGTGACAACTTTTTGTAAGAAATTTTTCCGTCTAGCCCCCTTTCACAACGCGCGATAAGGAACTTCGTTCCAAAAACATAACTTTTTTAACACTAGCATTGTAACAAGTTTCTCTAATGTCCAATGAGAAGGCCATGATCCTTATGTCTTATCTCAGGACTTACCAACCAATGACAGCAAGACGAAAGAAGTCAATCACTACGACAATGTGAGAAGAATACTGTAAGTCTTGTAAAAAAAATTGGTTGCCTGTAAAGTCTGTATACGGGCGAAAGTTTTACGTGACAACGACTCGGGCATGGTTAGCCCGCCTAAGAGCGAGAGAGACAGACATAAAAAGTGAAAGGCACGCGTGCCTCTCACTCGCTCTCATTGTGAGCGCATAACGTGAGCGTAGCGTAACGCAGTTTCTTGAAGTGTCACCCGGCAAACCAATTTATAAGACGTTGTCACGTCAAAAAAACGTGGTTTAAGTTGTAAAAACATGTCGATTGCTACTAACAGTTTTCATTTTCAAAATAATAATTACAATTAACATAGTTCTGAGTGTTTCCCGAACGCAGTGACTTGTCGTTCTCTCATTCTTTTCCTTAATCAAACATTTTATAGTGTACGGCTAGTATTTGCTCTGATACTGAACCAGTCAGAGAACAGTAACCACTTACCACTGAGTAAGCTAAAAAATGCAACAGAATAAACAAAATCAAGTCTAAAGATAACACTCCCCAGACTGACATGACCTGACGCCTGCAAGAACAAGACGCATAAGAATTCACATCACCAACTTATGTATAGAACTATTCACAAACCCATTTAATTGTTAAAGCTATTTATTTGTCTGATTGGCTGAATATTTACGAGAGTATTTGAAAATGACCTTCAGACTGCCCTTAAACATCTATCTTATAACTTCAGTGAAACTATTTGTAGCAAAACATGAGTCTACATTTCTTGTGTAGAACCCTAATTCATTAAAATCAACTCATAAACGACGTGCCTCTAAAACTGTTTAGTAATATATGATCAGATTTGTTGTTTAAAGTTACCATAAACCGCTTTCACAAAAAATAATTCGTAAAATTGATTTACCCAGACAACTGTTATGAAAAAAGAAATATATTGTAACAACTCATTACTACCCATTGCTGTGCTGAAGTCTCCTCTGCAGATATAATAAGGGGTGGGCCATATAAAGTTTGCATTTTCCAAAAGTTCGACTGTAATGATGGCTGTGTGGCATGTTGTGCCATCCTGTTGAAACCAAATGTCGTCCATGTCATACTCTTCAATTTTTGGAAACAAAAATTACCGTAACGGCGCTCCTTTCCGACCCCCAGATGCGACAATTTTGCTTATTGACATAGCCTCCGAGGTGAAAATGGGCTACATCTGAAAAGACGATTTTTCGGTAAAAATGATCATCTTCGGCCAAACGATCATCTGCCCATTGGGCGAACCGAAAACGTCCCATTTCGTAAATGTCAAACCTTTAACTAAATTATGAACACAAATTGAATGACATTTGAGCTGTCATTCTCTAAATAAACAGTAGATCAAAATGCCAACGTTAGATTGGCCCGCCCTATATATCAGTATATTCCACGACGCATACCTGATACAAGTCGGAGATTTTACATTTGTTCGAAAGATGCTTGACATCCTTCTCCAATATGAACTTTATGTAGGAACAACAGCAGTGGGGAAACTCTTTTCCTATCCACTTCTCTTACAATATGAATAGACTAAGTAATTGCTACAGGGACTCTGTCAAGACAGCCTATGATAATTTAATGAAAACTAAACCTATACCGATGCCTTTACGAATCCCTTATATCGGCTATGCTGCTGTCGGCTGCCTTCCGAGGCATGGCAAGAACATTGAACCATTGTTTCTTCTTAAACTTTATCCGTCTCATTCATCAAATTTTCCCTTCACCTCTCCAAATATACAATTAGAATGAAACAACAAAAACTTGTAAAATAAACTTTAAAACGAAGGGTCGTAGTTAAACAGAGGATTAGAGTTGGCAACAGTTAGTCGAAAGTCCAATCCGTCCATTACAAGTTGTGCGATCGTTTCTTAGTTAAATCCTTTGTAATGACCAGTTTCGAGTTGGGTTCGTCAACCAATAATTTAAGTTGAATCTGAGTTTCAATGGTTGATATAACTCTTCGTTATTTGTCTTGGCTGTTTGATTAAACTTAATATGGAAATAGGAGGAGGAGGAGACGACTTAGTAGAATACAGTAATGTTTTTACAAAAATGAAAACCAACTTCATTTTCAATGATAGTTTATAAACTGCCTGTCAGTGAAATTCATTGTAGCCCAAATTTAATAAAAAATTGCATGGAAATCGGTTCACCAAAAATAGAAAAATACGCAAACACACGCGGCAAATATCGTTAAATGTTGTACATAAAAAAATACATTTTCATCAGCTACAAAAGTTGTTGTTAGATCAAAACAAAATTTAGTAGTTCAATTTGCATGTTCGGGTTTATAACATGTTGGTGCCCTTTATAAATAAATAAATAAATTTCGTGATATCGCCTAAATACATAGGGTGATGTTGTCAGTGTTTGTACCACCATTTTGTAATAAAATATTATATGACGAAAAGGCATATAAGGCGAGGCAAGCTGTTCGGGTTGTTGATGAACCCAAGCTCACGGATCGACTGGAACCTCTGAATGTGTGAAGAGATTTCATCTCTCTGTGTATTCTGTATCGTTTGGTTCATGGAGAATGCTCTGCGGAACTCTTTGAGATGATCCGTCATCTCCCTTTTACCATCGCTCTACACGCCGCAGGGGTAAAGTTTATCAACTTTACTTGGAACCGCTGCGTTCATCCACAGTCCGGTTCAAAAGATCCTTTTGCCCCGCATCATTCCGATCTGGAATGGACTCCCGTCCACGGTGTTTCCGCAACGCTATGACACGTTCCTCTTTAAACGAGGTTTAAGAAAAGTCCTGTATGGGTAGGTGATAGATAACGGCCCCTCTTTGCCCTCGCATTGCAGAGGTCCATGAGCGACGGTAACCGCTTACCATCAGGTGGGCCGTAGGACCATCTATTAAGCAATAAAAATAAGAAGATTAAACAACAACATTATTAAATAGTTACCTCATCTCCCGAATTAATCTCGCACGTGTAAGTATTACGTCATATCAGCATACGTTGAGTAGTCCAATTATATCATATTGATTGTAACGTATCCTTTATCCTGGTTGTATCCTATCATTAATTGGCCTTACTTGAGCGATGGTATACCTTGTATCAGGTTGCGATAAATTGATGGAGCATCACGGGGTTAACCTCAGGTATAGGTTTAATCTACTCTGTGTCAAATGTCACTAGAAAGAAAGTAAAATTATTTCACACATACAGAGGACACAAAAATTTAAACTAAAAAAAACAAAAACCTGAAACATACACTTTTCTCATTTTAACAACATAAAATAATAAAGAGAAACAAAAAACAATGTAAACGTCGCAACTGTGGTGTGTGGAGTTCCTTTTAAATCTCTGGTGAGATCTTTTCAAAAGCCTTAACTTGCACTGGATTTAACTATGCAGGTTTTACTTTCCTAAGAAAACTTCCCGGTTTCCGATTGAGCTGACATTTTTCACGCAGATGTATATTTTGTGACAATGCAATAATATGACAAAATGGCAGTGATTTAATGATGGATTCGAAAGGTTCTGATGGGAATTCTTGTGCTTAATAAGATAATGTTCTCGTGTTTGTGCTCGTTTTATCTGTATTAGCTATCTGTATTATAAGGGAAACTTCGACTATTGCCAGCGTTGTTACCTATTACAATACATTATTATTTTGATTGCCACATCAACAGTACATCGTTTGGGGGCCCCCCGTTGCTGACGTCCGTGGGCTCGACCACCTTCTTTGAAGGCTGACCCCGCACGTGGTCCCCGGGTGGTGCCAAAGCAGCAACGGGAGAGCGGCCGTTAGGTTGGGTGCCGACCTCTCGGTGAGTGATGGACGTTGAGTCCATCACCGAAGCCCGCACAGGGGTAGGCGACCAGGCCCCTGTGACGGAGAATGCCACTGGCGTAGGGTCGGGGCGGGCATCGCGCGCGAGTACTGTCGCGAGTGATGCCCGCTCTGTCGAGCAGGGTGGGAGGGGCCGGCGCAAGCGGAAGACCGCGACGCGCCGGACCTCGGAAAGCACTGGGCCTTCGTCCGCCTCCTCTGAAGAGGAGACGCCGCGAGGACCCACGAGGCGAGCCACTGCCACCACTGCAAGCAAAGATCCGAGGAAGACCTCCGCCTCACCGGCGCCCTCAGTGGGGTCGTTCGTCTCGGCTCAGGCGACTGACGGGGAGCTCTCAGAGAGCCCTGTCGTCGTCCTGGAGACGATAAGGCGCCAGGCCGCTGCTGCGGCCCTAACCAGGACGATCAGGCTGCGTCCGACCTACGCGCGGTGGTGGCGACAGGTGGCCGATGAGACCGAGAGGATCATGCCTGTGGTCTCAGCGGCCATCAGTCGGGACGCGGCGCAGCGCACGGAACTGGAGAGGTCGAGGGCAGAAGTGGCTCTCCTCAAGGAGAAGCTGACTGCCCTCGAGACCCAGGGACCGGGGACTAGTGCGGCAGTGAGTGGCTCGCGAAGGGCGCGGCCTACGCCACCGGTTGCGCAGCCAAGCAGCACCAGAGCGCGGGCCAATAAGGAGGCCAACGACGAGTGGCTGCCTCCGAGGCGACTCGCGTCACCACAGGCCAGGGCACAGCAGGCGGAGTCTCGGGAGGAGATGGTTGCCTGCATCAGGCGGGAGTTGGCGGAGGAGTTCGGCAAGCAGATTGCCGAACTTAGGGGCATTGTGGCGGCCCTGAGTGGTGCTGCCACATCCGCCCCACCTCCGGTCGCTCCTGTCGCTCCTGCGGCTCCCACCCAACCGGTTGGACTTCTTCCGGGTCCGGAGTCGGCTCCGACCCGGAAGAAGAACAAGAAGAAGAAGAGCGGCGACGGTACACCGGCTGCGGTGCCAGCGCCCCAGCCCCGCCCGCTTCCTCCACCACCATCCAACATGGATGAGGGCTGGACGGAGGTGGTAAAACGGGGTGCTAAGAGGGCTAGGGTCGTGGCGACTTCGACCCAACCACCACCACCGAACGCGACGAGGGCAGCGGTCAAGGCGACTCCTCAACCGGGGAGAGCGGCGACCACTGCCCAAAACAGGAACGTGACCCCGGCGGTCGCGGCTGCTCCCCAACCGGGTCGAGCGCCCGCCGCCGGCAAGAAGAAGAAGAAGAGCCAGAAGGCCAAGAAGAAGCCGCGCGCGCCGCGGCAGGCTGCAGTGGTGGTCACCCTGCTGCCTGCCGGCCAGGCGAAGGGGTTGACATACCCCGACGTCATGGCGAAGGCGCGCGCGGCAGTAGACCTCAGAGAGATCGGGGCGGAGGATGGCCTCCGCATCCGGCATACGGCCAATGGGGCCCGACTCCTGGAGTGTCCCGGCGCTGACAGTGACAGCGTCGCGGACCGTCTGGTGTCGGGTCTGCGGGTCGTATGGCCGGAGGAGGAGGTCAAGGTGCACAGGCCGGTCAAGATGGCTGAGCTGCGTGTGACCGGCCTGGATGACTGCACCACCAGGGAGGAGGTGGTGGCGGCGCCGCCCAGGGCAAGTGCGCCCCGGAAAATGTAACCGTAGGCGAACTTCGCCAAGGTTACACCGGGGCCAGCTCGGTGTGGGTACGGTGCCCGGTCGGGGCCGCCACCTCCCTGGCCACTCCTCCGCCCGGAAGGCCGGCTGGGGACCCTGGCAGGCTGCGCGTGGGCTGGGTTGCAGCCCACGTGCGGCTGCTGGAGTCACGCGCCTGGCGATGCCTCAAGTGCTTCGGTACGGGGCACAGCGTCGCCAGGTGCACCAGCACTGTAGACCGCAGCGGATTGTGCTTCCGCTGCGGTCAAACCGGACACAAAGCGGCCGTGTGCTCGGCCGCGCCGCACTGCGCGTTGTGCGCCGCGGCCGGTCGCAGGGCCGATCACCGGGCGGGGGGCAAGGCTTGCTCCCCGTCCGGTGGAAACACCGAACGTAACAGGCGCCGCAAAATGAAGCGGCGCCAACAGAAGAAGTCGGCCGGGGGAGTACCGGCCGGCGTTTCAGACCCCGCCGTGGCGCCTAGTGCGCCCGATGGCGGGGGCGATGGAGGAGGGGAGGGAGCGATGGATATAGTTCAGTAATGGACTGCACCCGTCGCTTCCTCCAAGGAAATTTGAACCACTCCGCCAGGGCTCAGGACATGTTGGTCCAGAGCATGGCGGAGTGGTCCATTGACGTAGCGGTGGTCGCGGAGCCGTACTTTGTTCCCCCGGCAGATGAGTGCTGGTTCGGGGACGAGTGCGGCTTGGCGGCCATCCACGTAAGGAGAGCCGCGGCGATCCCGCCCTTGGTAATGGTGGCCAAGGGACCAGGGTTCGTCGCGGCGATGATGGAAGATACCGTCGTGATCGGGGCGTATTTCTCTCCAAATCGACCTATTCTCGAGTTCGAGCAGTTCCTGGACGGGCTCGGAGCGATTACTCAGCGCTCCGCTCCCCGTCCTGTGATACTGGCGGGGGACCTCAATGCGAAGTCAGTCGCTTGGGGTTGCCCCCGCACCGAACCTCGGGGTAGGCGATTGGAGGAGTGGGCGGTCGCGGCCGGACTCTGTGTCTTGAACAGAGGGTCGGTCGCGACTTGCGTGCGGTGGCGGGGCGAGTCCATCGTGGACGTTACGTTCGCGAGCCCTGTCATCGCACAACGCATCCGCGGTTGGGAGGTGCTGGTGGGGGCGGAATCGTTATCGGATCACCGGTATATCCGGTTTGATCTTTCCGCCCCCACGACAACCGCGGTCGCCCGCGGAACTGCGCCCCGGTCATTCCCCAGGTGGGCATTGAAGCTCCTGGACAAGAAGCGCTTGGTGGAAGTCTCCACTGTGGCGGCGTGGACGCCTATGCGTCCACACCCAGTGGACGTGGAGGTCGAGGCGCTATGGCTCCGGGGCACGATGCATCGCATTAGCGATGCTTCGATGCCCCGGGTCGGCCCTCGGCCTCCTAACAGGTCGGCGTACTGGTGGTCGCCCGAGATAGCGCAGCTTCGTGCTGTATGCGTCCGGGCGAGGCGCCGGTGCGCCAGACATCGCCGCCGCATCCTCGCGCGCCGTGACGATCCCGTCGCGTTCGCGGAGGAGGAGGCCCGGCTGTATGGCGAGTACGCTGAAGCGAGGAGCGCCATGCAGCTGGCCATCAAGCAGGCCAAGGAGAGGTACATGGAGTCACTCTTGGAGACGCTCGACGATGATCCGTGGGGGCGCCCGTACAAAGCGGTGCGTGGCAATCTGCGCCCGTGGGCGCCTCCCCTGACTGAGCGTCTCCCGCCTCAGCAGCTGCGGGACATCGTTTCGACGTTGTTCCCGCAGGAGAAGGACGGATTTATTCCGCCTGCTATGGGTGAACCGCCGGATCACACCGGCGGTGAAGCCACTGCTGAGGTGCCTCACATCACGAAGGATGAGCTCCATGAAGCCGTGGTCAGAATGAGTAGAAAAGACACGGCGCCCGGCCCGGACGGCATCCACGGCCGGGTCCTAGCCTTGGCCCTCAATGCCCTAGGGGACCGACTCCTGAGGCTGTACAATTCATGCCTGGAGTCGGGACGGTTTCCCTCGCTCTGGAGGACGGGCAGACTGGTCCTCCTACGTAAGGAGGGGCGCCCGGCGGACTCAGCCGCCGGTTACCGTCCCATCGTGCTGCTGGACGAGGTGGGCAAATTGCTGGAACGCGTTCTGGCCGCCCGCATCGTTCAGCACCTGGTCGGGGTTGGACCCGATCTGCCGGCGGAGCAGTACGGCTTCCGGGAGGGTCGTTCGACCGTAGATGCAATTCTGCGTGTCCGGACCCTCTCGGAGGAGGCCGTCTCCCAGGGTGGGGTGGCCTTGGCGGTGTCGCTCGACATCGCCAATGCCTTTAACACCCTGCCCTGGTCCGTGATTGGGGGGGCACTGGAGAGGCATGGAGTGCCCCTCTATCTCCGCCGACTGATCGGCTCCTACCTGGAGGCCAGGTCGGTCGAATGTACCGGGTACGGTGGGACCTTGCACCGGTTCCAGGTCGTGCGCGGTGTTCCGCAGGGGTCCGTTCTTGGACCCCTCCTGTGGAATATCGGGTACGACTGGGTGCTGAGGGGCGCCCTCCTCCCGGGCCTTAGCGTCGTTTGTTACGCAGACGACACGTTGGTCGTGGCCCGGGGGGACGACCACAGAGAGTCTGCCCGTCTTGCCACAGCGGGGGTGGCCCTCGTCGTCGGCAGAATCAGGAGGCTGGGCCTCGACGTGGCGCTGCATAAGTCCCAGGCCCTGTGGTTTCACAGGGCAAGGGCGGTGCCGCCCGTCGACGCCCACGTCGTAGTTGGAGGCGTCCGAATTGAGGTCGGGGTGCATCTCAGGTACCTCGGCCTCGTGCTGGACAGCCGTTGGACCTTCCGGACCCACTTCGAGCAGCTGGTCCCTCGACTTGTGAGGACGGCCGGCCATCTTGGTCGGTTGCTTCCGAACATCGGGGGACCCAGCCACGCGGTGCGCCGCCTCTACGCGGGGGTGGTGCGCTCGATGGCCCTGTACGGTGCGCCCGTTTGGGCCGAGCCTCGTACTCGGGCAACTTTTGCCCGATACTTGCGCCGGCCACAGCGCATCGTAGCCATCAGGGTCATCCGCGGGTACCGCACCGTCGCGTTTGAGGCGGCGTGCGTGCTGGCGGGGACGCCGCCCTGGGAGTTGGAGGCGGAGGCGCTCGCTGACGATTATCGTTGGCGATGCGACCTCCGGGCCCGGGGCGTAGTGCGTCCCCTGCGGGAAGCTGTTCGGGATCGGAAGGCCCAATCTCGGCGGTCCGTAATGGAGTCGTGGGAGCGACGCATCGCTAACCCCACTTGGGGTCTGCGGACCGTCGAGGCGATCCGCCCCGTCCTAAAGGATTGGGTGGGTCGTGGCGAAGGACGCCTCACCTTTTGGGCGGTGCAGATGCTGACCGGGCACGGGTGCTTCGGGCGGTATCTGCACCGCATTCAGGTGGAGCCGACGACGAGGTGCCATCACTGTATAGGATGTGACCAGGACACACCGGAGCATACGCTCGCTGTCTGCCCCGCATGGGAGCAGCAGCGGTGTGTCCTGGTCCGACAAATAGGACCGGACTTGTCGCTCCCGGGCGTCGTGGCGTCGATGCTCGAGAGTGGCGAGTCCTGGAAGGCGATGCTCGACTTCTGCGAGTCCACCATCTCGCAGAAGAGGGTGGCGGGGAGTGCGAGGGAGAGAATTTATTCTTCTCTCCGCCCCGCAACAACCCGCCGCCGTCGAGCAAGGGGCCGGAACCGGGATCTCGCCCGGAATCTGGCCCCTTAAGAGTTTCGGGTCCCCAACGCATGTGAGTGCGAGCGGGGACCCAAGAAGGTGTCGTGTCTCGCTCAGCACGCCCTTGCGTCAGAGCATCCGGAGGATGGCGGACCGCGCTCCCCGACCCACGCTGGTTCTGACCCAGCGGGGTATTCCGTGGGAGGGTGACACGCGGTCCAGCTATCTTGGCGGGCTTCGGATAGCCCGCCGACCGAGAGAGCCGGTGGCCGTATCGCCGGCGGCTGCCGGTTCGGCGTCCGGGGGCGGCGTGACGGAAAAGTGTGCCGAGAGCGTTACGCGTCGCGCCGTCCCACAAAACCCCGTGCTGGGTTCTGGCCTCAGCCGGGGTTCGGACGCTGAGTGTGAGCGGTTGGAGGTTTTAGTGAGGTTCAACTCCCACATACCCCGCCCGCGGGGCGGGCGGGGATCCGGTGATTTCCTCCAACTGAAAAAAAAAAAAAAAAACAGTACATCGTTATTATCACAAATTCATCACGTGTTTCATCGTTTTTTGTACCGGAAGCCTCAACCACAAAAACGTGCACTTAAATTATACAAATTGATTTAATTCACAAAATTATTCTATTTACGATTCGTTGCCTCTTTATTATTATACAGAATACAGTAATAGACGGATAAAAATAAGTTTAATATACAGGGTGTCCCAAAACTGGTCGACGATCTGGTCAGGATCGTGGGAGTCACTGGATGCAGATGGCGCAGGACCGGTCGATGTGGCGAGGTTTGGGGAGGCCTATGTCCAGCAGTGGACGTCTATAGGCTGATGATGATGATGTGTCCCAAAACTATGCAACATGAACGAGAAGTACCTTAAATATTAGAGATAGAATGTTTTGCTGAAAGGAAACATTATTTTATTTTTGATGTTTAATAATACTGCATTCACAGATTTTTCGTAAATTGCTTGGTTTGTCTGAAAATCGAGCTAACTTTGAACTTTTTATTATGCCAATTGAAAGAACAAGTAGTTACGAATAATCTTTTCTAACAAACATAGTATCTTAAACAAAATGAACAAGGTGAAAATCGTGATTCAATATTTGAAGAATTTATTTTATTCTCCGCGACTTCTGCGAGATGGTTGTCTCGCAGAAATCGAGCATCGCCTTCCAGGGCTCGTCACTCTCGAGCATAGGCGTTACGACGCACGGGAGAGACAAGTACGGTCGTATTTGTTGGACCAGGACACAACGCTGCTGCTCCCAAGCGGGGCAGAGCGCGAGCGTATGCTCCGGTGTGTCTTGGTCGCATCCTACACAGCGATGGCACCCCACCCAATCCTTTAGGATGGGGCGGATCGCCTCAACGGTCCGCAGACCCTGTGGGGTTGGCGATTCGTTTGGTCGTCATTCCTACGACTCCATTACGAACCGCCGATGAGTTAGCTACTGGAATATTGTAACATTCATATTTCACCAGAAGAGGCTATCTACAATAAATTTCTTTAAACACTCGCGCTTATCTCCATCACTTACACAATTACTAAACGGGTTTTTACCGCGGTTTTTATTAAATGAGCGATCCCGATATTTCAGCACTGTTGCAAGCGCTATGATCACGGGAAGACCTGAGTACTGCGGGTAGGTTATTTAAGAGCAGACAAATCTACCCTCTTTCTCGTTCGTTTCTCGTTCCCTAATATTATCTCTATTTTTTAGTGTTTATTTTGTAAGTTAACTTCAATTCATTTACATCAATTCCTTTTTTGTTTCCATGTAATTAGGCTAGATAACGAGTTTTTATTCACAAGTACGCAAATAGCGAGTATAAACCTGACATACTGCGATGACAAAGATATAGGCGGACCAGCTAATAATATTTGGAATGAATGCTTTAATATTTTCGTAATTACAACCAGCGAAGCGAAATTAATTCCGAGCTATTCTTCAAAAATATATTTAAAAACATCTCTTCATTTATGAATAATATTGACAAATACCCGCTATAGGACGTTTTTGGAGTGATGAACTTTATCTTAATGATCTCAAAACGTTTTTGTTAAACTACATTTGATTTTGATCTGACTGAAACGATATATGAATTGTTATGACCTCGGTTCGTTGCACATTTAAGTTTTATTGAAACTGATGTTTTAATGGTCGGATATAAGGTTGTATTTATAGCTACAGGTTCTAGCTCATTTGAATCATATATATACTCGTATATAGTTTAATGCCACCGTAATATAACAAATCAGATTAACTACAATGCTGCGGGCACTAACACTATTTGTTTTTTTTGGTGTTTATTTTGTAAGTTTTGTTAAACTTTTTTTCTCTTATGTGGGTGGGCCAATCTAACGTTTGCATTTTGAACTACTGTTTATTTAGAGAATGACAGCTCAAATGTCATTCAATTTGTGTTCATAATTTAGTTAAAGATTTGACATTTACGAAATGGGACGTTTTCAATTCGCCCAATGGGCAGAAGATCGTTTGGCCGAAGGTGAGCATTTTTACCGAAAAATCGTCTTTTCAGATGAAGCCCATTTTCACCTCGGAGGCTATGTCAATAAGCAAAATTGTCGCACCTGGGGGTCGGAAAATCCACACGTCACCATTGAGAAGCCAATGCACCCACAAAGAGTTACGGTTTGGTGTGGGTTTTGGTCCGGCGGCATCATTCGAAAATGAGCAAGCAGCCGCCGTTACGGTCAATGGCGAGCGTTACCGAGCCATGCTCAACGAATTTTTGTTTCCAAAAGTTGAAGTGTATGACATGGATGACATTTGGTTTCAACAGAATGGCGCAACATGCCACACAACCAACATGACAGTCGAACTTTTGGAAAATGCAATTATATGGCCCACCTCTTATTTGACTAGGTAGCTGACCCTCGCAACTTCGTCTACGTCAAAGAGAGGTTCAGGCAGCTCTGTCAGATTTTAATAAGACCTACAAATCCGTAGTACATAATTTTGTTCTATAATCAATAGTTCTCGCAGAGCACGCGATGTAAAGAAGCTTTAAGGTATTTTTCACACCTTGGCTTACATTATTGAAGTTTTAGCACGAATCTCTATTTTTGTCTAAAATAAAATCTAGCCTATGTTACTCGAGGATAATGTAGCTTTCGAATGGTAAAAGATTTTTTAAAAACAGTTTTTGAGCCTATTCATTACAGCCAAACAAACGAGGTTTTCCTCTTTGTAATGTTAGTGTAGATAGTGTTAAGGTGTTTTTTTTTATTCCGTGTAGGCAGACGAGCCAACGGGCCACCTGATCTTAAGTGGTTACCGTTGCTCATGAACCTTTGCAATGTCAGGGGACACTGAGCAGTTAGGAGATTCCGTTTTTATTAGTGGGGGTATTTAGCATCCCTTTACCTGAAGGTTTCGGTTTTTACTTTTGAATTTTTTTATGTTTATTCCTCGATAACTTCAGTTTGGGGACCGATTTGAATGATTCTGGTGTCAGATGAAAGATGATTGTTCAACTTAGGTCCCATACTTTTTTTAAAGATCAAATGAGTACTTTTGGATCTGTGTTTAAAACTGTGTATTTTAACGGACAAAATCTCACAATTTGATACCTTTGCGTTTTTGCGTGTATTTCTTTTTTATATGAACCGATTTCGATTATTCTGTTTTTGTTAGAAAGCAGATATTTTCAGCATTATCTCATATCAATTTTATAATGATCTGATTATTAATTTTTGTGCTATGCTTGAGAAATGGAAGTCGGTCGTTTTCATTTTTGTAATCAAAATATTATTGTTTCAGACTTTTGAAATAATTCCCGAAAGGCACCAAATAATATACATCAATAAAGACTACATCAAGAACTTCACATTTTCTATTAGGAGGCCTGGCCGACATACTAAATACGTATTCAACATCGGTATCGAAACACTGCACCAGTGGGGACGAAATGTGACGGTGAGTTTTAAAGCATAAGCCTGGTTAGGTTAGAAAGTCTGGTTAGGCGTTCACAAAGGCCTTATCGGAAGGCTCAGATTCACTTACATATAGACCAAAAGAGAGGGCCTGTGTGTTGTAATTGTCTGCGGTGGTGAGGAGATCCGCAAAAGGACCAAAGTAATCATAATATTAATGTCTTCAAAGAAAGTAAAGTGTATCGTCTTCATTGCGCAGTAACAATTTAGCGTCTTAAAGTCACAATGAGAATGACACGTCATTACGACTTCATCGTCTCGTTTCTAAACGAGACGATGAAGTCGAAAAGTTCTAGAGTGGTCACTTTGAATCAGCGTAGGGCTCTTCCAACGTAGACCGAATAGCTAGGTAAGAAGTTTGATAAAAAGGCAATATTTTTTTTATCTTATGATGGGTGATGATAAGCACTCATCTGTCACTAGGTGACCCACGCAACTTTGTCTGCGTCATAGAGGGATACAACATAGCCTATAGCCTTCTTCGATAAATGGGCTTTCGAACAGTGAAAGCATTTTTCAAATCGGACCAGTAGTTCTTGAGATTAGCGCGTTCAAACAAATTTGATTGAATTGGAAATTTGTCCATCTATTACGTCCACCATTGTAACTCCTGTGTAGCCAGGATCCAGTATCGTCCACCGTAATGACTGAGCACCGAAGAACAAGAAACCGATAGAAAGCTAAATTGTTTTGCTATACAGGGTGAATCTGTAACTTTGGACAATCTGAAGTGGGGTGAATTACCTGTCGAAATACAATATAGCACCATTTTTATTTTTTGGATCGGTTAAACTTTTTTTTCTGACATTTTATGGATAACGTACGACTATTGTTGCGGACTTCCATATGAAGAATTTTTTTTTTATCCAATTCCTAAAATTAAAGTGATTCTAAGTTTTATTTCAACAGATCATTCACTCCACGTCAGATTGTCCAAAGTTACAGATCCTCCTCGTATATCTTCATTATCAACCCGTAGATGTAAATTATTGGATAAAGGCCTTGCCCAGTTTGGCACAGTGAGGATGTTGATTCAATTATTTTATTCACTTATTTTTTTCATTTCAGGGAGAATATTTTATATCTAATCTGACTTTAAAAATCGATGATTTCCCATACAAGTGGCCGATTGAACAAGGCAAGGTGGAGATATCGGCTGCAACTCCGAAAGGCATCTTGATTGGAAATGTACATGTATATTTTAAACTTAAGCAAAATATAAGAAATGTCAAATCTAGATCGAAAAAAAGTTAAAATAAAGTAACTAAGCAAAGTGCATGTTTTTGTTGCCAATATATTAGTTCGGGACCGGAAGAAAATTGTGAATGTATTGTTCCGTGCTGGAACAGATATCGTGTTCACAGGTTTTAGCTTTTGATTTGATTTTCTTGTTTTCTTTCTTATGTCGTAATACTGAGCTGCAATACTGCACACACACACAAGATATAGATTTATCGGAGTATATTTTCGTGGACTGAAAACAGGCCGTTCGTTCCGGTAACCCGGAGCTTAGTTCGTCGTGCGCCCATTGGCTTCCGCGAACATTAATAAGTACAGACTTCATGTTTGAACGCGCAAGCAACAGCCGAATTTGCGAACGTTGTAATATATTTTCCGACGCGAAAGTTCACACTACTCCTGTTAGTGCAAAAACTACACATCCAAGAATTCACCAGCGACCTATGGACTGTGTGATATATTCCACGGAATTTGTGAGGGCCTCACCAACGACGGCGACCAAAGCTTCGCTTCGCGGACGGGCCGACCGACGAACGGTAAGTCTTTCAGCTCCACGGAATATCATACATGTATAAAGATATAGATTCAATTAATATCTATAACTTTAGGGTCCGTCTAAAAAGTTGTTAAAATCTAGTGACCGACCGAAAGTTTCGGTTTCGGCCAGTTTCGGCCAAAAATCAAGTTTCGCCCTTAGATTCGGTTTCGGCCAAAAAAGAAGATAGTTACGGGAACTCCATCACTAGGCTAGGCAACCTCTTCGTGTAAGGCTCATATGAAACGTCCTGATAAGTACTTTGCGTAGAGATGATGATGATGAATGTTGTGTTAAATTAAATTTCAAATTTGAAAAAAAAAATCGTTATCCTTATTAATATTATAAATGCAAAAGTAACTCTGTCTGTCTGTTACGCTTTCCCGCTTTAGCCGCGTAATTTTGATTTTGATGAAATTTGCCACAGACAATCTTTAGACCCAGAAAAGAACACAGGCTACTATTTAATTTGCAGATCCGTTAGTTTAATTAATAATAAAGAAAACGTAAAAATATAATAAAATTTGGGCAACTGTACATCAAACGAGCACTGAAGCAATGATTTGTTGAAACAAAATTGCTTCTAACTATGATCTTATCATTTAGTATTTCATACAATAGCTACCTACAGAGAATAATGGGAAGTATTTAACTTTAATCATATCTAATAACATAGTGGCCGGATGAAAATAATATAAATTGTTATTATAATATGGACTAAACTATATGTAATCTATACTCTTCAATATTAGAAAGCTGAAGAGTTTGTATGTTTGAACGCGATCTCAGGAACTACTGATTTAAAAAAATCTTTCAGTGTTGCTGGAGTCTGAAAAATCTTTCAGAAACGCATAGCACGATTTGCGTTTGCGTTTTGGGTGTATTCGTTTTTTATATGAACCGATTATTTTTTGTTGGAAAGCAGACATTTTGAGCATCTCTTATAAATTTGATAAAGATCTGACTAGTAGTTTTTGTGCTATGCTTGAGAAATGGAAGTCGGTCGTTTTCATTTTTGTAATCAAAATATTATTATCTTCCTCAATTATATTATTGGATAAGCTCACGGCTTATTATAATTAGAAAAAAGTTCTGGAACTAGGCTAGCCTATATTTTTTATCAATAAAATACTGTATTTAATGAAGTTTCGAAGTTACTAGAGGAATAAGGTTTGTTTTATTTATTGCTCATAGACCTCTGCATTGTCACAGCACATTCATCTACCTTTAACCAACAAGCCTCGTTCAAAGAAGGATAACTCATGGGAGTTCCATAACCGGATGGATACTACAAATGTCATCAAATGAATAATGCAAATGTTAACATGCCGATTCTTCAGGTCCTGTTAAATAGGGTAAACACGACAGTTGGTGACGTTTACAAATGGCCGCTTAATCCTAAGATTCCTCGTGAACTATGGCTGTCGTTAGACGGATCCAGGCGGCATAATAGTCCTTCTTTTGTTGCTAATGTGCCATAAAGATGAGTCCGTTTGGCCGTTGACTGCTGATTTGAAGATCTGAAAGTTGTGATATAAATTATTCTATCTATATTTATAAGAGGTAATGTCGTGATATTCAAGACGTACTTAAACGATACATAAAAAGTGTGACTCCTTATAATTAACTAGATGACCCTCGCAACTTCGTCTGCGTCATAAAGGGGTTCAAACAGTACTCGCAATGCCGTCGAGTTATTATTTTCGCGGCTCGCTGTGCCCCACATATTCATTGAGTTTTATACTAGTAATAACTTCTAAACGAAAAGTCCGATTGGAATAAAACAAAAAGTAATTTACTTCTACTTTAATACTCTTGATAACAAAATACTTAATTTGGATAAGGGTTATTATAACGATACTCATTTAACGTTAAATTCAATCTTGGGACGAAAATATATTTTTATTTACCATAAAAGCGGTTATTGTGACTAAACTATGATAGTTAGATATATGCTGTTGCAAACTTTTTTGTTTGTCTTCAAAAGACCTAAAAACCCGTAGTACATCATTTTGTTCTATTGTCAATAGTTTTTGCAGCGTACGCATAAATAGGTTTTCGATTATTCGCCTTGTGTTACATATTGGATATTTTCATACGGATCCCTAATTTTTTTGAAAATAAAATATGGCCTGTAACCTTCCTTGATAAATGACTTTCCAACAGTGAAATAATTTTTGAAATCGGACCAGTAGATCCTGAGATTACCGCGTTCAAACAAACAAACAAACAAACAAATTCTTCAGCTTTATAATACTAGTATAGATATGTCATTGTGATATGGATACTATACAAATGTAAAATTTAGGAACATTCCTTTACACAGGTACCGCTGACAGTTGTACTAGGGCCAACAAAATTAAATTTTAAGACTTTCGCTGCCAGCCTTTGAAAGAACAATAGGCTTTTTTTCCGGCAATTAACGTGTTAATTGATGAAGAATGATGATTGACATAATGTTTCTGAAGATTGCCACGATGCTTTTACTATTTTTTTTGTATGGGAAAATAAAGTGATCATCTACGTTTCAAAAGTATGTGTATATGATTTGAAATGTGATATAGATTAAGCCCTCAAAGTATTGTTTCACCGGGCACCAACACCCTGTATAGTGTATACTATTGGATAAAGGCCTTCCCCAGATTGGCACAGTGAGAATGTTGATTCAATTGTTCTATTCACTTCGTTTTTTTAATTTCAGGGAGAATATTTTATATCTAATCTGACTTTAAAAATTGATGATTTCCCATACAAGTGGCCAATTGAACAGGGCAAGGTGAAGTTAACGGCTGCAACTACGAAAGACATCTTAATTGGAATTGTAGATGTATATTTTAAACTTAAGCAAAATATAATAAATGTCAAATCTAGGTCAAAAAAATCTTAAAATAAAGTAACTGAATGAAGTAAATATTTTATGTTATTTATAGTGGGTCCGAATATCCGAATAAGATCCGAATGCAAAGGGCTAAATCCATTACTCCGGTATTACTTTATATAATTAGTTTTGTTTTAAAGTGTCATTCGATAAAAGTCTACATTCTAGATAAGGCAGTTGATGAAGCTGAATATTGATATTTGAAGGCTAAAAATATTATGTTTCTGATATCCAAGTATTGTTAGCAAGTTTTCTTGTTTGCTACCTAACCATAGCGTGCATACTGTTAACTCATTCGGAATCCGGGAAGTTGAAAAGGTAAATTTAGCTCGCAAGATACCACAAGAACACATAGTTGTCTACATTGGTACATAGTTACATCCAGCGCAAGTTAAATAAATGATTTTGCCATTGGTCACACGTCAACTGGTATCAGGAACGTAATGTAACTGTAATATTACTGTCCACTGCTGGGTCAGGTCTCCTCAGAAGAGGGATTGGACATAGTCCACACACCACTCTTGGCCAATGCGGATTGGAGACTTCACATATCTTCGACGTATTTTAAGAATAAGTTTCCAATTGCAGTTATCCTCACGATGATTTCCTTCACCGTTTTTGATCAGTAGTTTTATAGAAAATCGCACATCAATCTTTTTGACTTTAAGATTTAGAGGTACAAGCCGGCTCGTTTTGAACCCGCAACGTCCCGTACGGAAATACAAGTACATAGTCTTCATGTTTATTTTAACAATATTACTTGTTGTAAAACATTGCTTGTAAGTATGATAGAATAGAATAGAATAGAATATACTTTATTGTACCAAAACACCAATTAATTTAAAAACTGATACAGCTTATAGTAATAGTACAATATAGGCGGCCTTATCGCTATAGCGATTTCTTCCAGGCAACCTTAGGGTATGGAAACTAAATGGAAAATTTTATGATCTTCTCGATTAATAACTCAACTCACGTGCATGAAGAATTACGGGAAAAAAATAATTTAATCGTAACTACCTATCTCAAATGGTCCATTTTTGTCTGAGTGAATCGATATATAATTCGTTATTTTAATATTTATTTTTACATTTATAGCTGTTATCATAAGCTATAATACTGTATTAACAACCGGATGAACAATATAAGTTTATCTATAATGCTATAATTATATGTATAAATTCAACTGCACTATTTGAAACAAAAATATTCCAATAACTATAATGCTGCGACTCGCAATACTTAGTGTTGTTTTTGGTATTTATTTAGTAAGTGTTTTTTTATTTATTTTCTTCAATTACATTGTTAAATAAGCTCACATGCTATAAATTATCCAATTTAATCAGGTTATTTGGAATTATATTAAAATTATCTTTAGTATCCTCTCTCAGCTTTTCTGTTTGGCATTAACTTCTCCTACTACGATCCTGATGCGGTTCTCGCGTGGAATCGGCAGGGTCCAACTGAAAATCAGCGCTGCAGCTGTCCAGGTTGTAGCTTCGTGCTGAGCTGTCAGTTACACCGTCGCACATAACTTTTTTAATTTAATTCTTTGTTTTAATTTCTTTTTTTATTACTTTTATATTATTGTTTAATCTTAGTTTTAATCTATTTTTAGTAATATATTGTTCCTGTTATGTGTAAGTTGTGTGTCTGAATAAACGTTTTTTCTCTCTTTCTTTCTTTCTTACGATCCAACTATATTTTTATGTCTTCTTCTCCTTTATTTCGTGTATCTATAACTTTTTTTTTAACTTTATCTTAGTAGTACTTTCGTGTCATACTGTTTTGTTTGTTTGATCGTACTCTTTTGGCCTCACATAGACTATGAAGATAATTTATCAGCATTTTAACGACAGTATCTATCAAGCCTTCAATATATTCTAAGTGCAATAAAACTTCTTGACATATTTTTTTTACTAGCTTATTATATTAACTTGCACTATGAACTTCGGGTGGCAAACTTCCCGGTTTCCGATTGAGCTGACATTTTGTACGCAGATGTATATCGCGTGACAATGCAATAATATGACAATCTGGCGCTGATCTGATGATGGATTCGGAAGGCCATAAGAACACTTGTACTAAACAAGATAGACACGTCGTGTTTGGGCTCGTTTTACGGGTATTAGCTAGTACTGTACAGCTTTACGATATCCAGGATCTTAATAACTTGTATTTCAAGAAGTGTTTTTAAAATAACTTATTTAACTTACAGACGTTTGAAATAATCCCTGAAAGGCACCAAATATTATACCACAATGAAAAATATGTCAGAAACTTGTCACTTTTAGTTAAGAGACCTGGCAGGAGTTCTAAGTATGTAATAGATAGTAGATTCAGCTTAGTTCGACCATGGGGACGAAATGTCACGGTGAGTAAAATGAGATTAAATACAATAAGTTAATAGAAACGGCGGCCCAGTGTTTTTCTGTATGGTAGTGCGAAAAAAGAAGAGATTGGGTTAAGGATCAAAGCTAGCGAAATTATTATAGTTTTAAGTGTTTGTTTTTAGGTAAAGCTCGTCATTTATGAGTACGTGAATAATGTGTACAAACCATCATTTATAACCTTTCCGATTATGAACTACTGCGATACTATAAATTATTTTCTATTTCGAGAAACGTTTGCTAACCAAGGATTGACGTGTCCATTGCCAGCGGTGAGTATATTTTTCTCTTCTCCTCTCCTCTTCTCTTCTCTTTATTGTTGTTCTAACATAATTTATTTTATTTTAGGGGGACTATTTTCTATCTAATTTAACTTTAAAAATTGATGAATTTCCGTACAAGTGGCCGATTACAAAGGGCAAGGTGGAGATTTCGTTTTTGGCATCTGGCAATATAACGATAGAAACTTTAGATATTTATTTTACAATTAGGCAAAGTAATGTCAAATCTATGTCGAAAAAAACATAGACATCGGGGTCCGGACGTTGGATGTACGTTTTAACAAGTCTACACGTAGTAGTTGAGATCATGTCGAAAAAAAAATAACAAAACAGTCTTCATCGAAGAATCGACATTTCGGATTTGTATTGAACACGAAGATTGAACTTTTTTAGTTAAA
Source organism: Trilocha varians (assembly GCA_030269945.2). Lineage (NCBI taxonomy): Eukaryota > Metazoa > Arthropoda > Insecta > Lepidoptera > Bombycidae > Trilocha > Trilocha varians. Next base: position 11,160,743 of record AP028278.1, on the reverse strand, counting down.
ACTTCATAATTAACAACTATATTCGAATATCTATTTGAAATTTGTTACGTACTATGAATCCGGATTTGTATCATCTTGTGATGCTGGATCTTAGACCCTGGATCTCCTGAACAAGATCTGATGATGGAAATGGAAGATGGCCACGGGAAGGGAACTTCGTCAGTAAGCATGATAGCCTCATCGAGTTTAGGCTCATATGAAGTTGCGTGGATTATATAGTTAATAAAATTCTGTGTTTAATAAAGTTTGGAAGTTACTAGACGATTTTTCTTATTTATTGTCCATAGACCTCGGCATTGTCACAGGACACTGAAGGGCCTCTAACTTCCTTTAAAGAAGGTAAGCCTAGTTTGAAGAAGGACAAATCATAGAATCATCAGTCACAGGCTCATTTCATAGCCGGATGGATACAACAAATGTCATCAAATGAATAATAATGCAAATACTAACATACCGATTCTTCAGGTCCTGTTAAATAGGGTAAACACGACAGTTGGTGACGTTTACAAATAGCCGCTTAATCCTAAGATTCCTCGTGAACTATGGCTGTCGTTAGACGGATCCAGGCGGCATAATAGTCCTTCTTTTGTCGCTAATGTGCCATAAAGATGTGTCCGTTCGTTCGTTGACTGCTGAATTGAAGTTCTGAAAGTTGTGATATAAATTATTCTATCTATTCTAAGTCGTGATATTCAAGACGTACTTAAACGATAAATAAAAACTTTGACTCCTTATAATTAATATTAAATTATGGATACTATACAAATGTAAAATGAAGGAAATTAAATGAAATGAAATACACATCACTTTTCACAGGTACCGTTGGCAGTTGTACTAGGGCCAACAAATATAAATTTTAAGACTTTCACTGCCAGCCTTTGAAAGAACAATAGGCTTTTTGTTCCGGCAATTAACGTGTTAATTGATGAAGAATGATGATTGACATAATGTTTCTGAAGATTTCCACAATGCTTTTACTACCAAATAGTAGATTTAATATAGACTAATTTAAAAGATATGAATTTGATGTGGCGTAGGCTCCATAATCGAATTTTATATAATTTTAACCTAGAGAATATTTAAACAGGATTCTCAAACTATCTTTGTCTTGATTAAGTACGAACTTCGTTAAACGTTCTTAGAAAGTTCAAGAATCTCAGCTCCCAGTAACTGTCTGCATAGAATGTCAATTAAATACTTACAATAACTTCAAGCTTAAGTATTCTTACTTGAATAAGTGCTCACTAAGTTGTATAGTGACCTAGATGCTTGGAATATGCTTAATTTGATTCCACATAGAGTGCTCTAAAAGTTAAAAAAACTTTATAATCTCGTTAGAAGTTGTTCTGTCAAATGCAGCGTTTTCTACCGCGCCTAACAAACCAAAATTCGTCCCGAGAGCAGTGTTTTCCTGACGCTATGACTTGTCAAACGTGGCTGAAAAGTCCTTAAAGGTAGGTCATGGCGGCCAGCGGCGAAGGGTTATATAACCCCATTCCTATCAGCTTTCTCTTCAATTTCCTTAGACTGGGACCAAGAGACCAGGTATCTACTCTGTCAGCCTATGATAATTCAATGTAAAGTAAACTTACTTATTCTTTAAAATAAATTAAAACTTCGCCACTGATAGCGGTCCCGCAGTGTCCAACATTTTGAAAATCTATGAGTGACAGCCGTTAATCAGGTGGCCGGTGGCTCGTCTACCTACAAGATAGCAGAAAGGAATGGCTGTAGGCAAAATTGAACACAACATGATCTGCAATGAGGGATATCTATCACCTATATAAAACTCTTCATAGATATGTCCTTCTATTACCGTACCACCCGGCGTCGAGGTGGAGTTCATCCTTACTATATGGAACCACCGCGGTCATCCACGGTCCGTTTCAGGAACACTTTTTTGCCACGCACCATCCGGCTATGGAATGAGCTCCCCTCTTCGGTATTCCCAGAGCGCTATGACTTGTCCTTCTTCAAACGAGACTTGAGGAGGGTCCTTAAAGTTAGGTCGTAGGTAGCGACCCCTCAATATCCCCTGACATTGCAGAGGTTCATGAGCGACGGTAACCATTTACGATCAGGTGGCCCGTTGGCTCGTATGCCTGCATTGCAATAAAAAAAAATGTGAGGTCTACTAGGTAAGCACGGTGGACTATACCTGATCCCTTTAAAGAAACCCCAGCCCAGTAGTACCAGTAATAGGTTCGATTACTTAACCCTATCTTGCCCTACTTCCCCGCCTCACCACTTTAACTAACAAAATACTTATCTTCACTTAACTGATTAAAACTTTTCATTTATTTCAATTAGAAGGAAAGGCGTAATCTAAAATTAGAGGCGTTTTATTTAATTAATGCGCCGCCGCTGGACTCAAGTTTTTTTAATACGGCCCCCGAGGCTTGGCACAGAAACTATGCAGAAGGTAAAATGAGTTCTCTTTTGGTTGTGCGCAAAATTATCTGGTATTTTTGTTATCTATTGTGTCCACATAAGCTGTAGTCTGTGTTTGACCAACTTACAAAAATAAAAGTTTGTCAATCTATCTATATATATATTTTTACAAGCTATTCTTAACTTGCACTCGATGTAATTATGTATGTTCGGATGGAAGCGAGTTGAATTGGACGATCTTTCTGGTTTCCGATGGAGCTGATTTTTTGCACACAGATGTATATCGCATGATAATGCAATAATATGATACGATGGGGCTGATCTGATGATAGAATCGAAGGATAGCCATAAGAACTCTTGTACTAAACAAGATAGAGTCGTTGTTAGTGCTTGTTTTAATTATCTTAGTTAGCACTTTAACATTACATGATATTTAGGATCTTAAAAGCTCGAATGAAAGTGTATTAAAGTGTATATATTATTATATTTGAACTCAAACTAAAACTGTCCTATTCATACTATTCATAGTTATAACACTTTAATGTAATAGATGAGGCAGAGATCTTGTCCGATTACTCTACAAATAAATATACAGCTAAGCGCTTTACTCTTGGCTAATAGTTATTACAGTAGAAATACATTTTACTATCTCTCCGTTTGCTCAGCACGTGTGAACTAAGCATAAATAGTTGGCACAAAAAGCGATCTAAAGTTTAGATTTCCATGCAGCAAATCTAACACATAAATTTAATAGTATGAAGAAGGATTTAAAGGGATTTTTGTAGGTTTCCAAACAACTTTTATTGCCATGTATGCAGACGAGCTAACAGGACAGCTGATCGTAAAACATATTGCTGTAAATATTGATTATAATATCGTGTAAGTTTGAATATGGAACTGGCACTACGAAATTCCCTTTCGACCGTTTGAATTTTTTTATACCTAAGTGATTTTATCTAAGTTGTATTCAAAATGTCCTTATGTCTGACGGTAAATTAAATGGAAATAGAATTGAAAACTCATCATCATCAGCTTATGAACGTCCACTGCTGGACACATGCCTCCCCTAAACCTCGCGCTATGGCCGATCCTGCGCTGTCATCAAATGACTTCCCGCGATCCTGACCAGGTCGTCGGTCCATCTTGTGGGAGGTCAGCAAACGCTGGACCTATGAATTGAATTTTTTTAGTTTTTATAATATTATGTTTTTTTTTCTACAAATTGTAACTAGCAAGAAATAAAAAGGTATTTAATGTATTTATTCTGGTTCGTTTACCTTCTGTATTACAAGTGTTCTACGTTCAGGGGTTGAAGATGTTAAATGGCGTTTTTCTGGGGCTGTTTTTCAGGTGTGAATTTTGTTTACGAGTGGCAGGCTGTTACGGGAACCGTGCGGACTAGAATTAAAATTCATAAGTGTCGGTTTGTGGTTTCTCTTTTTGGTTGGGTTTCGACTGAGGTGTTCTTTTATGGTTTTATTTTTCAGTTGGATGAAATTGGTACCTGAACAGTGAAATCTACTGCTCAAATTTGGCTTTTGAAACACGACTTTTGGAACGACGTTCCTTATCGCGCGTTATCGAAAGGGGGCTAGACGGAAATTCTTATGAAAAAGTTATCACGACACTTTTTTTATTTTAGATGATTATCGCTAGATGGCGCTGTGATTAAAATATTTTAAAACAATTCCTTATTTTGTTTTATATGATTAATGCTAGATGGCGCTGTGATCAAAATATTTTATTTAGGTTATAATATCTATTTTCTATAGAGAGAGACAGACGTTTGAAATTAACTAATTATTTTAACTTAAAAAATGAAATTTTATTACAATTCCCTCACTAATCAATCGAAAGGAACTTCGTTTCATCCGGGTGTCCCTTGACGCCTCTCAAGTTTTTTTATTTTGTATTTAGTCATGCAAACGCGCTTACAGTTAAGGTTCATCTGGTGGTAAACAGTTACCGTCTCTCAATGTGGGGTTGTGCGAGACGTGGGAAGAGAAGAGAGAGATGAATAGTAACTTGCTATCTTTATTAATGACAAAAAACTTAGGTTCTTAGTATATGTAAAAAATTGCAAATTATCATTTCTTAAATTTTGTTCAAATTGATATTTTCAAAACTATGCCCAAACACACATTGAAACTTTGCATCACACATACTGACCAGCCATCCATCTTTATACGTACATTTATAGAAAATAAATAATCCCATTGTTTCGTTTCCTGGAATTTTCAGGACAGTACCCGGGAGAGAATAAAAGTTTTCTAATAAAACTATAAATAGATTCCTAAACTTTGGTGACGTTGTTTAGAAACGAAAGTGATATCTTTCGGCAAAATATTTTATGATATTTCGGGGTTTTTCTTTTTGCTCTAATCCTAGTTTTGTAAGTGAAATTGGTTTGTGAGTTATTTCTAAGTGGAAAGTGGGATTCGTCTAATAATGTCACCCAAGGTGTTATAAAAAGATCCACTCAAATTAACCATTTAACTGTCCAAAAACCTTTTAAAGATAGCGTTTTAAATTTCACACTTATGTTCGAAATAAGCTCCGCACAATTGACGTAGTCATTCACGTTTAGAAGAAAATTCCATTCAACCTTCAAATTTAACATTGTTTTACGATACAATTTTCCGATAGGGACACAGAGAGAGTTTAAAATCTTCAGACATTTTTTTGTGACAGGACGACGTCGCTGGATTTCCACCCGCCCGGTGAGGTATGTGGGAGTCCAACCGCACTAACTCCTACCGTTCACGCTCAGCATCCGAATCCCGGCTAAGGACAGAACTCAACACGAGATTGGGCGAATTTTCAGACACTTAAACAAAATTCTGTGCAATACTAAACCTTAAGAACACAACAAACATGTCTTCAATCGTAATCGAGGACTGGTTCGTTAAATCCCTTTTCTAAGCCGCATCTATAAAGATCATTGCCTCTTTGTACCTGGCCGCTCGTCCGTTCCACAACTAAATGTCTTCCTTATGAGTGGTGGGCTTTAAAATAGGCGTTTAATTTACTCTTTCAAAATTGATTTTAGGTGACTTTAAATAAAGTAAGTAACACAAGTTCCGAAATTCCGCGTTGCTAATATTTTACAACAAATTTTTCGCAACTTATACCTAAATTGTTTTTTTTTTTCAACTGCGTGTTGATGGCAGTATTACTTTCAATATAACTGTAAAGCTGTTTACTGCGAGTATCATTCAATTACCTGCCTTATTGTAAATATTATTTAATAGAAGTCATCAAATATCAAAATCATCAACACTTGTTTTTCAAGAATCTCCATTTTCTCATTTATTTTGTACAGACTCTTCTTCTTCACTTGTGAAAATTCTGCTATCTTCATTTTTATGCTATATAACGACACTTGTTTATCAAAAGCATTGCATTTTAAGTCTTATTTGGTAGGTATTGAGCTTAAAATTGTATCAAGCTATTTTTTTACGCGTTAATAAAGCTCCATTTGATTAAGAGCTAATTTCTGTCTACATGGTAATAAAGAAAAGTCTCAATAGCCAGAAATCAAACTGACTAAAATCCCGGCTCCTTCTATCTTACATACACACGTTGTCGATACAAACAACACATACAATGTCAATAAAAATGAGCTAGAATAAAACTATTTTATTACATTACATTATATTTTTGTTACATTTAATACAGAGCTCGCATATTCTGTGGCCCAACCGTGGTGGCTTTATGATGAAAGCAGTAATCTGTGCTCCGTATAGTCCGCCCCCAACTACTGTTACACACTAACTACTCTGTACTACACTAATTATATCTAACTTCACATTTTGATTCGGTATATGTAAATCAGATTAACAGTTTCTGGAATAGGACAGTTGACTAAAGACCTTACGTCTTTAGTCAACTGCAAAAAGAGGGTACTTAATTTTCCTGTCTTTCTAGACAAAGGAGCTAATTTGCTTCATCATCATCAGCCTATAGACGTCCACTGTTGGACATAGGCCTCCCCCATACTTCGCCACATCGACCGGTCCTGCGCCATCTGCATCCAGTGACCTCCCGCGATCTTAACCAGATCGTCGGTCCATCATGTGGGGGGTCTACCAACATTGCGCCTACCGGTTCGTGGCCGACACTCACACTCGCACAATGTGTCCTGCCCATTGCCACTTCAAAGATGCAATTCTTTGCTTGCTTGCTTTCTATTAAATAATAATTTTAAATGGGACTGTTCTAATTATAAAGATATTTTAAAGATTCTAAATATTCTGGTGAAATGTTTAGCAGTGGATTTGGTCTTGCAATTCGCCAAACTTTTATTTGTTATCAGACAAAATTGCTTAAACCAAATTCTTCTACCCCGCGAGCGTTTATTTTTATCATATAAATAACTTTTTCAACCTCAAAGAACAGCTAAATTAAATTCTAAAAGTATGATTGAATAAGTCACACATTCACATAACTCGAAAACTTTTGATGATAATGCTCTTACAACTTTATATATACTTATGCTTTTTGATGCAGAAATAATACAAAAAAGGACTTCGAAGTATAATTGAAATCTTACTTTTAACGAAGTCGATGAAAACAAAAGTTTTGGAATCTTTTTTGCCTTTCGAGAAGTTAAAACGATTTATGAATCATTCGTAAAAGTTATACGAATAGAAAAACGGGATAATGAATTGGATTACTTCAATATGTTCGAGTAACTGGATTTAATGAATCAATTATAACTTTAAGTTAAGATTTACAATTATTTTTTAGAAAAAATTGAAGTCTATTAATAATCGACTAGGATTCTAATACTCACTGTTATCTTCTTCTGATAGCTTTACTGTACTGTACTGTATAATAGAAAATAGTTTATTTTTCTCACCACGAACACACAACAGAATCATCAGACACTAGTAAATTAAAATAAGCGCTACAATAACATGTATAGTAATAAGTATTATTGCCGATTCATGTTTGCGGGAGACTGGTACCTAAACTAGACTCAAGTCTGTATTTCAGGACACCAGAACCCCCAGGACTCATACAAGTATTACAGGATCATAAAAGGTGAAAGATTTTCCGAAAACTGAATACAAACTAAAATACATATTACCTAGGTAGATATTACCTATTCTCCCCACTTTGAACAGGAAACAATTATCAAAAGCCAAAAGATTTAACTCGCCAAAGGGTCCATACTAATAAGTCCAGAATACCGCGTTGATTATCAAAATAACCATTATTTATCCACAAAACGGACTTGAAACGTAGCAAGGTACAGCCGGAATAATAATTATCAATGTCCCATTTTCATGCTCCCGACTAATTTACATTCAACTCGCTGTCAAAATATAGAGCTTGGAATATGAATCGACTTCCACTGATGGACTTATATTTTCAGCTATGATTTCAAAATGTAAAGGAAAATCACCATTGAGAATCTGTAGACGAGTTGCTTTAGATAGTGAAAGAGGAATGTTTTCATAACTTTAAAGTGAAGATGACTATTATATAGATAGTCGTGGTGGCCGAGTGGTTGAAACGCTTCCTTCCGAACGGGAGGTCGCGGGTTCAAATCCGGCCGGCTTGTACCTCTAAATCTAAATGTAAAAAAGATTTATGTGAAATTTTTCACAACACCACTGGCTAAAAACGGTGAAGGAAAATCGTGAGGAAACCTGCATGTCGGAAAAGGATTCTAAAAATCCTTTGAAGATATGTGCAGTCCCCAATCCGCACTGGGCAAGCGTGGTGGACTATGCCTAATCCCTCTTCTGTGGAGACCTGAGCCCAACAGTGGGCAGTAATGGGTTGGCACAGATGGCTATTCCTGATCAAAAAAACTGGACATGTTCTGTCGTGTATCAACCGGGGCGCCGCTGTAGTTTATCTAGCAGATGTTTTGAGCTACAAATGGCTACAATGTGGTGTAATATAAACTGTTTCTTATAATGAATGTTATAATTTACTGCCGTTGAATGTGCGATGTGTGTGAATGTGCCAGGATATGGCGTCTTTACTTACTCTTACAATAAATATACTCATCATCATTCCTTAAAACACACCACAATATTCCATCAGCAAACCATTGATGACGAAACGAAACACTTTAAAAACACATCAGCCACAAATAACCCTAAGCACCGACCCTTACATTTCCCCGAATTTTGTAGCGATTCAAAAAACAGAGAAGTGTAAACTGCCGTACAATAAACTCCAAATAAACACCAAGACTGGGACTGGAGTAAGATGAAAAATTAATGAGAAAATAAACGCACCGCATCTGTGCCGATACCCTTGGATGTCGGCCATCTTGTCTGACCTCCCATTGGAGATACATCAGCAAATGTTTTAATGCGTTTTAGTTGTGGCTAGGGAGACGAGGAAGGTCAAAGGAACTGGTTATCGGGACGTTCATCATGAAATATTCATTGCGGGTGTACCGGGCGGGCCACGATCTTTTATTAGCATTTAAGACAAGTTTTGCAATGTAAGCCGTGTTCCCTTCGTGTTCGGACCTTTAGAAGTATATATTTTAGAATTACATTAATAATTTGAAGGTTGTATGGTTCTTGGATTTCACAATACATATCTGGGATTATAATTTTAGAGTACTGGAAAGCCATAAGAATTAAAGAGAGTCTGCAAAACTTAACGTTACCCTTAAGTTATTGGAACGAAGTTCCTTATCGCGCGTTATCGAAAGGGGGCTAGACGGAAATTCTTATGAAAAAGTAGTCACGACACTTTTTTTGTTTTAGATGATTATCGCTAGATGGCGCTGTGATTAAAATATTTTAAAACAATTCCTTATTTTGTTTTATATGATTAATGCTAGATGGCGCTGTGATAAAAAAAATATTTTTTTAAGTTCTAATAATTAGTTAGTTTAAAACGACACCTCTCAACTTTTTTTTCTCAAATTATAGATTCCTAAATATAATAGTCATATTGTTATATAATGCGTTTAATTGCAATACATTGCTTGGAGCGCTATCCAAAAAAGATGAAATTTTTTAAGTTCCAATTAATCCTTACAACTGAAAGGGAATGATAGAAATAAAAACCAAACTTTAACTATTACTTTTATCAATAACTTATCTAGAGAGCTAAATAAAATACACATAACATTAATACTTAAAAATAAGACGATTATTAATTTTTACAGTAACAATTACATAAAATATTTTGACCTCAATAATTACATACATTTTCAATTTACATTGATTCACTAGTTTTACCGATCATTTGATAATGAAATGTAATTCACATGTTTACATACCAAGAAATATAAAATATTATACGAGAGTCAGATGATTTAAGATCATAAAATTAATTTTTCAACCAGTTCCTATGTAATAAATTTATTTAAACACTCGCGGTTATCTACATCACTTACACTATTACTAAACGGGTTCTTACCACGATTATTTTTAATTGAGAGGTCCCAAAAATAAAGCCAAGGTTTTTTGGCGAGTTTTGAGATGGCAGCCGATACTGTCAGTGTGGTATGTCGAAATGTGAGTTCGAGTTCCAGTGGTACCGGCAAACGAACGAGAAAGAGGGTAGACAGATTTGTCTGCTCTTAAATGACCTACCCACGGCGCTTGAAACAGTGCTGAAATATCGGGACCTCTCAATTAAAAATAATCGTGGTAAGAACCCGTTTAGTAATAGTGTAAGTTTCTACCTATGTCATCTACAATAGATGGTGCTTTTATGATAATAATTTTATGAGATGTTTGAAAACATCATAAAATCAATTTTACGATCTGACCACGACATTGCAAAGAAGATATCTAAAAATATATTGTACTCTCCATTACAAAAACTAAACAAAACTTTTCCTGATATTTCGTTTTCCTTATAAATCTGTTTAGGGGATAAAATTTTCGTAAACACAATAGCGTCTCTTAACAAAGGGTCGATTAAGGTAACTCCCAGTTGACTTCGTCGTTGTACCATTCGGTGTCCTTCAGGGGCTCGAAAATCGGGATCTTTGAGAGGATACCTGAAAATATAAGGGTAAATATTTACCTTGAAATATTATGTTTATATTTTTTTGCTTTGGGACTGTATTTTTTTAAGATTTTTATGTAGTTGCACTGGATGTAACTATATAAGTTCAAGTGGAATCTGACCAACTCCCCGATTTCATATCACAAGACAATTCAATAATATGATACCAGCCAATCCGATGATGAAGTAATAGAAACTCTTGTACTAAACAAGACAGACGATGGTACAGTAGGAGACAATGAATACATAGACTTTCAGAAAGAAGAATGCCGAATAGGTGAAGATTCGGCTGGAGCTGGTGGTAAATGAAGCTATCAAACCCGATTGGCGCACATAGCGCAAAATCCATTCCATGGGGAAACCCCTAGAAGGGTCAAACCAGCAACACCACACCAACATCACACCTCCGCCTAGAATGGCGGAGAGATCAATCCCGGGCAGCGGGGTGCCCCCAAGGCCCGTCCGTGTCCCCCATGGATGAAGAGAGACAGAGAACTAGATTGGTTTTCTTGTCTCAAGTCTCAACTAGCACTCTACTCCATCATAAGATCTTACAAGCTTGTATTTAGAAAGTATAAAATTGTTAAATTTATTATTTGTGAGGTAACGCTTGTCATGTCGAATTTAAATTTTAACAAAATTGATTTGATTGGCTGCGTCCACACAGACCGAGGCCCCTTGCCTACATTTTGTTTGGTCACTGTGGATCAGGAAATTGTGTTACCAGTTTAAAATTGCCATAGTTATTAATTGCCAGATTTCCGAATAACATTTGATGATGGGTATTTTGCTTCACCAGACTAAAAATAAAAATCTCACTTGATGGTATATGATCATATGGCAATTTATTTCTAATATAGCTATTGTATTTTTGCATGATATTATTTTTTTCACATTTTCGAAAAGAGACGGTGAGGTGATATTGATTGGCGGCTCGAGAGGCATTCGCTTCGCGTGGAGTCTCGGTCTTCTAAAATGTAAAGGTGTCTAAAATTTTCACAAACAAAATTGATGCTAAAATAATGTATAAAATATCCCATAGTGCAAAAGTTCCACAATACAAGCTTGTTTTATTAACTTTGTATTCGTTTTGCGACACAAAGAAAACCTCAAAGAAAGGCCATTTGAAACAACTTAAAGAATATGAGATTTTTTAATTTTCCCAACAAACGTTTCTGGAACATTCTATTTCATTAAAAAACAGTTCGTTATGTATTTCCACTTGGTACAATCACAGAATAATTATACAGAAAGAAATTATCTTACAAAACGCTCACACATTTGCACCTCTTATAGATTTTAGACTGACTTCCAAAAAGGAGGTCAATTCGTCTATTTTTTTTTATTTTTGTCCCTTCATAACTTTAGCTTGGGTGCACCGATTTGATTGATATTGTCAGATGGAAGGTGATTCTTCTTGGGGCCTCATTTTATTAAAGATCGAATAATTACTTTTGAATCTATGTTTAAAAATGTGAATTTTTAACGGACACGATTACAATGGAAGTCAGTCGTTTTCATTTGTGTAGCAAATATATTATTTTATTGCAAGACGGATAAACGAGCTTATAAAGTAGTGGCGAAAAGTCTGTACAACTCCATACCTATCGGCTTCCCCCATTAGTATAAGTAGACTATCAATAGGGCGTCTTATGATAATCGGCGTGCAACGCTTCCCGTCATCTCGCCCAATCTTTGCTGAGTTCTGTCCTCTGCCGGGGTTTCGACGCTGAGCGTGAACGGCTGGAGGTTTTACTTCGGTTCGACTCCCACATACCCCGTCCATCCATACCACATACCATAAACTACATGTTTTATAGGGATTTCTTATATAACATAGGTTTTCATTCTGTCTAGTTATTTTACAGTAATATACTGATTTTACATGAACGTAACGTTTTCCATTTTTGTTGCCTTTTTCAATTATCTCCGGTCGTCTGGATACGTTTTATATAGGATTTTATAATAAACGTCCGCGTCGAATTCGCTGTTATGATTTTCATTTGGATTTGTGTGAAATTTTATTTGATTTATATTTTCGGCTTGGGTTTACCAGGGCTGGTTGTCGCGGTTGGGGGAGGCCTATGTTTAGCAATAAAAGTGTTGATGATGGTGGAATTTCAAAATCATATTAATTAAAAAAAAATCAGGATATTCATTGAATATGAGCTAGTTAAATGACGGTTTTTGACAAACTTTTAAGAAGAATGAGGTACTCGTTTGCGTGGTTTTTTTATTGTGTCAGATGAAAGTCCTGGTCGTCATGGGATCTAATTAAACTGTTTTCGATTTCGATTATTCTATTTTTCAGAAAGCTGGCATTTTGCAACGTAACAATATGAATTTTATGAACCTTTACAAAATAGTCATATTAGTATTGGTGATGATTCAAATTTTTTGAAAAAATATTTTTTTCCTTCGTTTTTCTTGGTTTTACTACTCAGAGTCATTACAAGGTAGATTCAAATGTTATACTGCTTGGACTAATAGTATATTATGATAAAAGCAGTCTAATTATCAAATATTACTCATAAAAGCATATTTATTCAACTTTTCCATTAAAATAGAACCCGAGGAATAAGTAATACATTAAATACGACTATAAAGTCTGACATAAAACTACTTTACGTATTTTATATCTATATTCAGGAGCCACAACAGTAATGGCTTTAAATAATTAAACACCATTCTGAGTGGGTAAATTTGATTGGACGGATTTATGCAGTAAAGAGCCAGTCAACGTTTGAGAAGCAAATTAAGTGAGCATCAAAAATTTAGAGATATTTCCGTGTAATTAAAACATCAGAGTGGAGCTGCCAATTTTAAGGTAATATTTTTTTTTTTTTAGTTTGAGGATTTCACCGGATCTCCGCCCGCGGGGCGCTCACACTCAGCGACCGAACCCCGGCTGAGGCCAGAACCCAGCACGGGGTCCCTATGCATGCTCAGATCTTTAAAACTACGCAACGGATTTTGATACCGTTTTTTTTACTAGACAGAGTGATTGTTAAGGATGTTGTATAGGTATATTTTATTTTGAAAAAAATTATACAGCGGATATCGACTTTGTTTTATAATATGTAGTGATCTGTCTATCTATCTATCTATCTATCTATCTATCATCATCATCATCATCATCAACAGCAGTTTCTTCTTCTGTTATAAAATAAATAAATCAGCCTTTAAAAGAGCCTCGGTGTTTGAGAAAAAAATCAGTTTTATTATTTAACAAATCATCGTTTGAATCTATTTTGCATAACATACTCAAATGTCGAGTTACCAACTGAATGTTTTTTCGTTTGTTCCTCTCGTTATGTTTTTAATTTTCTGTCTAGTAAAAAAAACGGTATCAAAATCCGTTGCGTAGTTTTAAAGATCTGAGCATACATAGGGACAGACAGCGAATATCGACTTTGTTTTATATTTTTTTTTTTTTTTTTTTATTTATTTGGGTAAACAAACAGCTACATATTATCTTAAAACTAAACTTAATATTAACAAGCACATTTTACTATTATGTAACCAGCACCGTTTACCTCAGATAATATAACAATAGTGTGTGAGAGTAGGTAGCAAATTAATATTAAATTAAAAAGTGTGGTTCATCTTAGCTATCTCTTAGCAAGTAGTGTAAAATAGAATAAAGTATAAGTAACAACAAAAACAAGAACCATAATGAAAATCACTAAAATGAAAACCTAATTATTAGTTTTAATTTTAAATACATTTTTCGGTTTCTTAAAAATTAGAATGTTTTGAGAATATTACAAATTTTAGGTTAAATTTTCCTTTAACATAATATGTGGTGATCTGTCTATCTATCTATCTATCTATCTATCGATCTATCATCATCAACAGCAGTTTCTTCTTCTGTTATAAAATAAATAAATCAGCCTTTAAAAGAGCTTTGGTGTTTGAGAAAAAAATCAGTTTTATTATTTAACAAATCATCGTTTGAATCTATTTTGCATAACATACTCAAATGTCGAGTTACCAACCGAATGTTTTTTCGTTTGTTCCTCTCGTTATGTTTTTAATTTTCATTGTTTGTACAACGTTTGTTTGTTTTAAAATATGCTTTTGATAATTGTGTTTCGTGTATATCGAATTTGCTTTTTTGTTATCGTTTATTTTTGGCTTTTATTATAATTGGAAATGTTATGTTTTTTGGATGAGTTCAAACTAGATTTTTCTTACATGAATTGGTTAAAAATGTTGATTTCATTTTATATTTCATTCGAAGAGATTAATTCATAAATTTGAATGAATCAACTCAAAATCAGAAATTAATTTGTATTTAGAGTCCTTTTTAAACTCACCAGTTAGGAATCCTGACACCAGTGAGAGGGCCAGTGTTACCAGCAAAGCTAAGAATTGGTTCAAAGCCTGCTGTCCAGTTGATCTTCCATCCTAAAATAATCACATATTGATATGAGAACATACAAGTAAAAAAGTTCTAATTTTTTTTTTTTAAGAAAGATGTCGCTCAGTATGTTTTAGAGCTTTTGATAGTATTTAAAAAAATAATTTATTTGACCGTTATTTTTAAACTAGTAAGTTGTATTTTTAATATACTACAATAATACCAGAGTTCAAAACCCAATTTTAATTTTCTCCTAACGAGACTAGACACCGATGAGTATTTTAGCTTATCACATTAAAATTGTGTATACGTCTCACTTGACATTGACGAGTTAACCCTAGACTTTACAAACGACGTCTATGGAATAAAGAAGCAAAGAACTACTATTCTAATGACAAAGTCCCTTACCAATCCAATTCCAGCAAAAACAGTTCCGATTTCAGGCCCATACTGATCAGCAGTAGCCAGTCCAGCGAACAGGACAGACAGAAGACCGGAATATACTCCCGGCATACCGTGCAGGTTGTTTACTCCACATGTGTCCAGGATGCCAATCTTGGTTAGTTTTGGCTGTTGGTAAATAAAATATAGGGTCAATCTCATCATCATCACTTTCATCAGCCTATAGACGTCTACTGCTTGACATAGGTGTCCCCCAAACTTAGCCACAACGACCTGCGTTGTCTACATCCAGTGAACTCCCGCGATCTTAACGAGGTTGTCGGTCCATCTGGTGGGAAGTCTACCCAAATTGCGCTTACCGATTCGTGGCCGCCACTCCAGAACTATTCGGCCCCATCGGCCGTCCGTTCTTTGCACAATGTATCCTGCCCAATGCCACTTCAAAGACGTGATTCTTTGGGGTCTTTGGGATCAATATTGTTAAGGATGCGTGCAAGAGGACGTGGTTGTTAAATAAAAAACACAGTTTTGAACACAAAGCGGTGCGTGAGCGTGGCAAGCGTGGCAATACGTGCGAATCGTTAAGGTGATAGCGGGCGACTGCGGGTCGCGGGGTCGGGCAGCGCGGTGCGGGAGGGGACTCTCGCGCCGCGCCGCTAGCGAAGCCCGGCTACGCGATGACGTCACATCGCGGAGCCAAGCGTCTATGCAATGTCAAGCAAGCGCACGCTCACGCGAGCGTAAGTGGTTTATTTATAAAAAATAGCATTTGAACAAACCAAAACAAAATAAAATGTACGCTTATCAAGCTAATTTTAAAATATTTACAAAAATTGTTTGGCGCGTCGTTTACAAATGTCCGCCCAGTGTCACTTAGTGACACCACTGTCCATTGGAAGTAGCGCCAAGCAGGTAACCGGTCTGGTGAACACTCCCGTTGCAGTCTTGACGTCCACTGTGCGAGTGCGCCCGTCTTTTCCCGGATATACCTTTTCTACAATTCCTTTCAGCCAGGTGTTTCGAGGTAGACGATGATCCATGATTATAACTACGTCTCCTATCTTAAGTGAGTTATGATCGTTGTACCATTTTTGTCGAGGTACATACGTTGGTAAAACTTCCTTCACCCAACGTTGCCAAAACATGTCAGTAAGTCTCTGCGCTGTTCTCCACATTTTTCTAGAGTACAAATCTCCGTCATCAAAGGCTCCTGGTATAGGTAAGTTAGAGCTGGTACCAATTAGGAAATGGTTAGGTGTAAGTGCCTCCATATTTGTGGGATCCACTGACACATGAGTAAGAGGTCTGCTGTTTATCATATGTTCTACTTCAGTGAGTAAGGTAGCTAGAGTTTCCTCTCGTGGTGCTCTCTCTTTGAGAATAACTTTCAACGCAGTCTTCACACTTCTTACTAGGCGTTCCCATGCACCGCCCTTATGAGGACTTGTTGGTGAATTGAAAATCCATGATATTCCACGGTTGCATGCTTCCTCTTGAACTTGACCCTGAGCTAACTCTTGATATGATTTCTTCAATTCGGCGTCAGCTCCACGCAGGTTAGTTCCATTATCAGAATACATTATTAGAGGCCACCCTCGTCTAGCTGCCATGCGACGTAACGCCATGATGAAGGAATCTGTAGAGAGTGAAGGTACCATCTCCAGGTGAACTGCTCTTACTGTCATACATGTAAATAAGACTCCGTAACGTCGCTCTCGACGTCGACCCACGGTGATCTCCATTGGGCCGAACAGATCCACACCACAGTGTGTGAAAGGGCGCTTGTGATGAGCTAATCTAGCACTTGGTAAATCAGCCATGCGTGGTATGCGTGGTGATGCTCTCCTTATGCGACAAAGCAAGCATTTTGCAGACACAGTGCGAACCGTTGGCCTCAAATTCAACAACCAATACCGTTGACGCAGCTCATTTATTACTGTTTCATTATTTCCATGTGCATATTGTTCATGAAATTTCTTCACAATAAGTCTTGTAATATAGTCTCGGCCATCTAGTATGATGGGCCACTTCATATCAGATGATACATCTGAAACTGCTTCTAATCTTCCACCAGCCCTTAAAAGTCCATGCTCATCGATGACAGGAGTTAAGGTGCGCAGTCGACTATTATTTTGTATGTTTTCATTATTGTTTAACAATCTTAATTCAGTAGCAAAGGACTGCATTTGAGAGTGGCGAAGCAAAAGTATCTCAGCCTTTTGTAACATTTCTGAATCAATATAAATTTTATTTTTATTTTTGCATTTTTCTATGAAAAGCAGGACAGTTGCAGTACTTCTTAACAGTTTGATCCAGGAGGAGAACCTTTGTGGTTCTGGTATAGGTAAATCACATTGATTTTGTTCATACATATTATTTACTAATTCTAATATTTCATTATTTACTTCATTTTCTTTTTCAGGAATTTTCAGGAACCAGCTGTCTTCCATATCATAAAGAAAACTAGGACCCTGGAACCATTCACAGTCATCCTGTAGTTTGTACTTGCTATTCTTTGTAGCTATGTCTGCAATATTTTTTTCTGTAGGTACATAATGCCATTCTTCTATGCTACATAACTCATCAATCTCACCAAGACGGTTTGCTATAAATGGTGAATAATTTCTATTTTCATTCTTGATCCAGTGGAGTACTGTCATTGAATCAGTCCAAAAATATTTTCTTATAGGTTTTACTCTATGTTCCTTCTGTATAGTATCAGCAAGACGGCATGCAAGGACTGCTGCTTGAAGTTCCAGTCGAGGAATGGTAACATGTTTGATGGGTGACACTCTGCACTTACTAGCGATGAATGTCATACTCACTCTCCCATTATTCTCCACACGCCAATAAGCAACTGCTGCATAAGCTGATGGTGAAGCATCGCAGAATAAGTGAAACTGTAATGTCTTATTCAGAATATCAAATTGTGACTTATTAGGAGTACCAATTTTGTTAAAGTACCATCTTGGTATTTTTAAATCTTTGATTTCTTGAAGTTCAAATATCCATTCCTTAAAGAGTTCAAACTGTGCTGTATTTATTTTTTCATCCCAATTCAAATTTGTTTTCCAAGTATTTTGCATTATTATTTTTGCTTTCACAGTTAATGGGTTCAATAAACCATAGATGTCAAATATAGACATAACTATTCTTAATAATTGTCTTTTTGTAGGTCTGTCTTCACCTGTTAAAATATTATTTGGTATTTTCTGTAGTGATAAATTGAAACCAAAATTGTCTGACTTTGGGAACCACAGGAGACCAAGTGTTCGTTCATACTGATTATCTTGTTCAGTTTTGAAACTCACAGCGGCTGAGCTTAAATTTTCAATGGGAATATCTTCAAATATGTTTGGTTTGTTTGAGGTCCAATTTCTCATCTCAAAGTTGCCTTGTCCATGTATGTAGGAAACTTCTTTCATCATCGTTGACGCTTCTTCAACACTTTCAAAACAATCTATGTAATCATCCATAAAGTGATTCTTTACAATTGCATGAACGGCCTCTGGCATTTGAGTTGAATAGCGTTCAGCATTTATGTTTTTAATGTGCTGTGCTATAAATGGAGAGCAGTTTGCACCAAATATAAGAGATGTCATTACATATTTTTCTATATTTTGTTCAGGGTTGTCACGCCACAGAAATCTCAGAGCATGTTGATCTTCATTTTTAATTTTAATACGCAGGAACATATCTTTAATATCACCTGTCAGTCCAACACGTTGTTCTCGAAATCTGAACATTATGCCTAGGAGTGAGCTCAAGAGGTTTGGCCCTGGCAGCAAGTAGTCATTAAGTGACTGACCATGTGATGTTGCAGCAGCATCATACACTAACCTTAGCTTCTTTTTGTTAGGGTTATCAACAGCAAAGTGAGGTAAGTACCAAGTTTTATTCATATTTTCCTTTTCTTCTTCAGGTTGTAATTTTCTAGCATAATTATTTTGTAATAAGTGATCAATTCTTTCTCTATATCTTAATGCGTATCCTTCATCTCTTTTCATTTTATTTTCAACAGATTTAAAGCGCTTAAAAGCATTGTAATATGATTCCACCATTTTTGAGTTCCGGTCCTTCCATGGTAGTGTTACTTCCCAGACTCCCTTGTTCAATGAAGCAGATTCATTGAGTGCAGCTATAGCTTTCAGCTCATCCTTGCTTTGACGTGGTCGAGTACTCACACCGATACTCTCGAACATAAAATTCTTCTTAACCAGTTCATGAAGTTGAGTGTCGGCATGGTGGCAGATGTTGTTGTCTTCTGTCTGCAGTACTGATGAGTTGACAATGGTATTATGTGCAGGAATGTCTGAGATGTTGCAGCTGGTGAGTAGTTGTAGGTGGGCAGTTACATTGCAGGTCAATGCCCTCGCCAATCCAGAACACATACCATGAATACACCATCCTAGTGGTGTCAATGTTGCACAAGGTTCATTTTTCTTTCCAGTTAATATTTTAAGTGGCATAATTAAATTATAGTTGTCTTGTCCTAACAATATTGTCGGTTTTTCAGAATTTAATTGTATTTTATTTTTAATATGTTTTAAATGATTGTATTTTTCAAGAACTATTTTAGATGTTTTTTGAATTGGTAAATTCAGTTCCTGAACCTTGCGCAAAGTAACATCAACTAGTTTATTATTATTATCACTAATGTTACAGTTAATAATTTCACTTTCACATGATAGTTCTGTGTCCCATGCACCCCGCACTAATAAGTTTTGTTTATGTCCATTTAAGCCGACACGATCAGCAAAGGATGCTGATATGAGAGACACAGTTGCACCATCATCAAGAAGTGCGTATGTACTAAACACACCATTAGGTCCATGTATTTTAACTGGAACAACTTTTAAAAACACAGACATACTGTTATAGTTATTAGTATAAGCTACAGTCTCTAAAATATTGTTTTCACTGTTCACTTTGTCCGATACACTGTCACAGGTTTTGTTTTTATTCTTCCAATGCAGCAAACGGTGATGAGGAAGGTCGCAGTTGTCGATCCCACAGGCTGCTGAGGAACATGTGTCTCGGTTGTGCCGTTCTAGCAGACACTTGTGACACAATCTGTTAGTCTTCACGTAGCGCCAGCGATCCTTGGTCAAAGCTCTCTTAAAACGAGCACACTCTGTGATTGGATGATGGCTGCCGTGACAAAAACCACATCCTTTAGAGTTAGATGAGTCACTTTGCTGTCCCACTAGAAGAAGTTGTGGCTTACGGTCTCCGTAAACTCTTTTGTGATCAGTTTGACTATGTATGTTTGTCAATCCTGCCATTGACACAATGTTTGCTTCGTTGTATAAAAATTCAGAGAAATGTTCTAATTTTGACTTTACACTGTTATTAACTTTTACACTAAAGTACTCCGCCCACTTGTTGATGAGTGTGGACGGACACTTTGACAGCACTGATGTCAGCATTTCAGGGCTTCGAAGATAATCTGCTTCTCCAATGGCTTGAGCAGCTGCTACGTAATTTTTGATTTTTATAGAAAAAGACACTATTTCTTGATGGTAATTTTGTGGCAGAGGATTAATTTTCTTCAAATTGTGTGTTATTTTATGTATGATAACCTCTGGTCTGCCGTAGCGCATTTCTAATGCTTCCATCACTGTATCTGGTGGCGTGTTCCCGATCAGAAGTGAAGCGACGGTTTCTTTTGCTTCTCCACGAAGGGCCCTGCGTAGCCTCCACATGCTCTCCGCTGCAGTGTATTGACATATGTTCGATGACTCGATGTATGCTTGTTTGAAGCTTAGCCATTCCAGAGGATCTCCGTAAAATTGTGGTAGATCTCTGGATGACGAGCATCGGGCCATCAAGTGTTGGCACTGTGCGTTAGAGTGGTGGATAGCGCTAACCAATTCACGGAAGCCGGCGTCATCGCAGGTACCTGCCATGTGAGATTCTTGTAGCCATTGTTCAACTTTGTTTTCGGAACACGAAAAACTTTCACGAGTCGCGCCATCTTGTATTTCCGAGTTCGCGTCAAGCGCGGCTAAATCTGCCGCCAATTTTTGTTCAATTAAATTTTTCTGTATTTCAGCGTTCGCCTTGGCTGCTTCGTATTCGAGCTGTTTTTTGCGTGCCTCGAGTGATCTTGAACTCCTAGCAGCAGATTTTCCACTTTTTCGTTCCAGGCCGAAGTCGGTATGGGGTTTCTTCGTGAGAGCGGGTTTTTCTGTGCCAAGAATTTCAGATTGGAATTCTCGTGTTGGTTGATCCATGTGCATTTTGTCTGATGCGGCCACATTCTTGCGAAGTAATTCTTGCTTCACAGCGCTACGCGTTTGTACCATCTTGTGATCAAAATGGCGACGCGTGCTTGGTGAAGGCGGCGTCTTGAACATGCTTTAATAAGCGTGACACAATGCGTGGGATGATGTTATTCGGCTCGAAGTTGACCAACTTGTTAAGGATGCGTGCAAGAGGACGTGGTTGTTAAATAAAAAACAGTTTTGAACACAAAGCGGTGCGTGAGCGTGGCAAGCGTGGCAATACGTGCGAATCGTTAAGGTGATAGCGGGCGACTGCGGGTCGCGGGGTCGGGCAGCGCGGTGCGGGAGGGGACTCTCGCGCCGCGCCGCTAGCGAAGCCCGGCTACGCGATGACGTCACATCGCGGAGCCAAGCGTCTGTGCAATGTCAAGCAAGCGCACGCTCACGCGAGCGTAAGTGGTTTATTTATAAAAAATAGCATTTGAACAAACCAAAACAAAATAAAATGTACGCTTATCAAGCTAATTTTAAAATATTTACAAAAATTGTTTGGCGCGTCGTTTACAAATATACAAATAAATAAAAAGAGTGTCTATTAAAATTATACGTTGTAAATGCATAGGTATACAACAATAACAGATCTCACTTTATATCGCAGATGAATTTGCGCGAGTTTCCATAGTAGCTTGCCAACATCCAACTTTCATATTGGTCACGAACACCGTCATTTGTTTTGTGTTGGACGCTAGTGAGCCGACATGGCAACGCGACATAAAATATCATCTTTAAATGACAATACTAAACAAGCACTAATTATAGTTAGCTCCGAGTTGAGTTAATATATCATTAGGTAAGGAAAATATCAGCAGTATATGTTTTAAAATAATGGTTGTAGTGTTAACAATTCATTCATCCAGAATCATAGGCAGTAACTTCTCTACGCTTCTTTGTATTCAACCTATTTATTATATCTAGTAGGCATCTAACGTTAGGCTTCTAATATTTCGCGTACTATCCGCCTTCACTATTATCATATCAAAGAAAGTGTTGCCTTAGCAATTTTCTTTCTAGCGAGAATTCATAGCATTTTGACCTGAGTACTAAGAAAGCTTAGATGGTACATACACCAAACTTAAAAGTGAAAGACAAGTAAAGCTCTCTGTTAATATACCCCACCACCTCAATCTGCGAGATGTCGCAAAAATCGACCGTCGTTTTCCAGGACTCGATGTCACTGAGCATCGATGCCTGGCAACGTTGCTCTAAATAAAGTTCATGCTAGGATTTACAATCTTACCGACAAATATCTGTATCCAATCACACTCAAGACTCCAGCTCCAATACCAACAGCCACGGCGCCTCCAGCCTCGATCTGCATGTTACACACAGACCCTACTGCCACTCCACCAGCAAGGGTCGAGTTCTGGATGTGGACCATGTCGAATTTACCCTTGTGCTCATTGAGAGCTGACGATAGAACGAATGTTGTTACCTGAGGGGTAAGATTAGGTAATTCTGGTCACTGGGTAAAAATGGTTTTGTTTATGAATCCCTACTTCTCTACTAATATTATAAATGTCTGTCTGTTGAAGCAACTGAACTGAAGAAATGATCTTCATGAAACTTTACTATCAGATAACTGATGTAATAGGAATTACTTCAGGCTTCTTATTCCCATGGCAAAGATTCCTTGACGCAGACAATGTTCTTAGAACCATTGACATGGTGACATAATGGTGATTCAAAGACGTATTATTTGTCCACCCTTTCATAATAATATTATAACTATTTATAGTAAAATCATATGAAAAAATATCCGAACATTTATGAGAGAAAAGAACAAAACAAAAATATAAGGATTCGGCTTCCGTCATATATTTTTCCGCACAAGAACTTTCCCCGGAATGGAAATTTTTATAAGGAAAATATCTCGAATAATCTTACTGTGGCTGCGGCGAGAGATAAATACGTATTGACAACAGCTCTTTGATATTCGGCGTCTGTGTTTGTTAGCCCTGAGTTGAATGAAGGCCAATATATCCATAGGAATATAGAACCTGGAAAAAAATGAGGACATGTTTTAGATAGTTGATGGTGAATATCGTTGTAACTAGGAGAGGGGTTATGTGGTACAAAAAAATATGAGAGTCTCGTTTCAAAATATACTCAGTTTGATAGTATAGAAATTACAAAATATGATTACAGCTTATAGATTTTGGAAACCAACCACATTGTTATAATTAGCTCAAACTTTATTGACATTTGTAACATTCAGTGTTAAGTAACCGTTATTTTGCTCATTCGCTCGAATGGCAAAGCCATAATTACTAGATTATAAAAGATGAAATCAAATAAGATAACGGTTGGTGATATTTCAGCTATAATCATTCACAATAATTATCTACAATTCGAAGACTTGTAAAAATCGTACCAATCATAGCAGTAACATCAGAAACATAAGTGGGACCATTCAGGTCAACACTTGGTGCTGCGTTTCCATTTGTGGTGGGAGTTGTGGCATCTTCTCTCCTGGCTCTCAAAGCTATGCTGACACCAATACCGAAGTAGGCTCCGAAGGTATGGATTGCTATGGAACCACCGACATCTGATGCCTGGAATATGATATCTATCAATAATGTTAATTTTCTAGGTAACTTTGCCTACACTTGGTCATTGTGTTACATCTTGGATAACATTATTGAACATTTCAGGAACACTTTTTTGCCACGCACCATCCGGCTATGGAATGAGCTCCTCTCTTCGGTATTCCCAGAGCGCTATGACTTGTCCTTCTTCAAACGAGGCTTGAGGAGGGTCCTTAAAGTTAGGTCGTAGGGAGCGACCCCTCAATGTCCCCTGACATTGCAGAGGTCCATGAGCGACGGTAACCACTTACGATCAGGTGGCCCGTTGGCTCCTCTGCCTACATGGTAATAAAAAAAAATAGTATAGATCTCTACTTTTTTAAATTTAAACCTGAGATTAGCTCGTTGAAACAAACGAAATGTTTAACATTATATTAGTGTATAATAATTATAAGAAAGAAAGAAAAGCATTTTATGAACACAAAATACACATTTATAAAACTTTTTAAAATTAACTTTTTAATAGTTGTAGTAGTATAGATATGTTTTGATATAAATAAAAACATTTTCAATTTAGACAGCCCAAAAATAGGCAGTACTAGAGTTATATTTAGCATCTCTATTAAAATCAGCAAAGTAAAAGACATCTCTTTTAAGCCGGTTCAAATCACACTCGTACATTTTTCAAAATTGTTCATATCATCACTCAGCTCTTACTAATTCTTTCAAGCAAAAACGAACCTTAAACACATCAGCGACAAGCCACATATTAAGACAAGCAACGGCCGTCTCTATTATCGCTATGAACAACAGCTGTAGTCCACTCGCGACTCCCAGCAAAGCGCCGAATGTTATGAGAACTGTAGCTGACATGATATCTGCCTCTGTAATCATAAATTTGAAGTGAAATAAAAGAAACAGTAGGTTTGCTTACTTACTAGCTGAAATGCTCAATTTTACCAGTTTTTACCTTAATTTAGTATCGAATACAGCCTATGCCTAGCTTCACCATTTACGTAGTTTCATGTTTAAAAAAGCAACACTAATGTGGTGCTCTTTTTCGTGACGCAGACGAAGTTGTGCGCATCAGCTAGTTCAGTATAGATTTAAAAATCGTATCGCTTTTAAACGTTCGCGAAACGTGAATTTTTGCACAAAATTTTTAGTTTATTATGTTGAAAAAACAATCAGCAGTGACACCTTCTGAATTCACCTTGGCTTCATCGTCCATAAATACAAAATAATTGGCTTCAAACTTAAAAAGCAGCACATTAAAACACTAGAAACAAAACTAAATTACTAGTTTCAAAAGAATATTGAAACTACACAAAGAAATCGAAAGAATCACAATTCTATTTGATGTTATTACAATATTTATTTTTTTCTACATATCCATTTTTCTCGTTCACTTACTAAAGTTCAATTATTATTTTTTGCTCCCAATTTTCTAGTTCAATTACGTGAAGATCGCGATAATGAATTCGGAGAATTTTTCCTATCAATGAAACGACATTTTAATAAAATTAAGAAACATATTACAGGGAAGTTTTGGAAACTGTCAGGCTCAATGAATTTCCATAATAATTGATATTTAATGATGAAGTGAAATTAGGACAAATATAATTAAGTTTTTTAGAGAATAATCATGAAACTAGAGGACACCTTGAGAAGAAGCTATCAATCAATTAAGCAGCAAATGCGAAATTACTTTCAGAACGGATTTACTAAAGCCTGATCCACGTTACACCATGTAACTACCGGACCGTGGACGAGCCGAGTCGAATGTCATATTTGTTTTATATGAAGTACTATATGTCTATGTTGTGACAGGTCTATTTGACTTAGCAACAGTTCCGACCCGGTTAGCTATGATCCGTAAGAGAGTGTTTCATTTTTTTTGTGGCATCATATATAAATGTAATAGCCGAAATCAACGTGGGTCATGAACTTCTGCAATGTCAGTATATTAAAGAGTTACCTTTCAAATTATACAGACTTTTTGTTAAACTTAAGACGTATTAATTAATTCAAGTTGATGGCCTATGGTTTCCAAATACAGCTTATAATCAAGAGGTCTGTTCCCATTCACAGATTAATTCAATTAATATTTAAAAGAAGCCTTAATATCACTTAAGATTTCGGAGAAACTTTCTCATAATTTCATTGAAATATCACGAGTAAAAGTAAATTCTTTTGTCAAATCGAAAAGGAAATTGGCCTTTTAAATTACAGTTTTTTTTTCTCGTTCCAACTAAATGGGGAAGTGAAGTTTCGTAATAATCAAGAACAGTTGGTTTCTCCTTCAAACAATCGGGAAATTCGTGAATGAATTTATTTAATTTCGTCCGAAGTTGTCGAAGTTTCTGTATGTTTATTAAGTGTTCAAATATATTAGATGATTCTATTATATAATGTTTCCTACATGTAGGAAGTTTAGGAGAATGTTATTGAGAGATACTTGTGATATTGCTGATTTTAGGACATCTTTGGTTTTTTTTTCGAACTATGTATTACAATAAAATTATTTAACGCCTTTTTCTGTATATACTGATACTGGATCTTATAATATATAAATATCATAAATTTTGTTGTGGATCTATGTTCATTCTAATCTTTATGTATTCCTTTACTTCTTCTTTTCTTCATATTCAACTTACCTAGCAGCGACTTCTTAGTCACATAGATGGTATTATCCTTCATATGATAGAAGGATTGGCAGAGCAACGCCCATTGGATGACCAGCGCTGCCAACAACCAGTTGAAACCCAGGGCACTGTAGCTGTACTTCTTAAGGAAGGTCATCAGGAAGCCGAAACCGATGAAGATCATCACATGGGTGTCTTCGAAGCCTGAAACCAAGAAATATAAATGGTGTTAGATAAAAATTATAAATATACTTTTTGAATAAAAACTTCTATGATCCTGGACCATGGATGTCATGTAGCAGTAATGTGAAAAAAATGATAATTGAAACGAGCCCAAATATGATACCTATAAATTTTTCCTATGACTCTTCTTTCTCGAAAACCGAAAAGTTGGTCAAATTCAACTCGCAATATTCTACCCGAACTTACATAGTCACATAGTACTGTAATGTTTTAACCCATCACTGCCTACAGCTGGGCTCAAATCTCCTCAGAAGAGGGATTGAGTAGTCCACTACGCTTGCTCAATGCACAAGGCACAAGCCGCCCGGTTTTGAACTTGTAGCCTCTCGTAAGAAAGGCAACCGTCAACTACTCAACCACTATGGCTATAGTAATATCTAATGCAAGTTAAATAAGCTTCTAAAAACTCCGTATCTGTAATGAGATACCCTTTAAACAAATAATTAACAAGAACGTCAATAAAACTCCACATCAAAAACAAAACAATACTCACATTCAGTTTTTTTTCATTCTTTTGTTTTTCCACGATAATTGTTAGAACGTCAAATGAAAAATTGCAAATGGAATAACGCAATTCATTGTTTTCAGGCCTCAAAATGGCCCCCGGGGGTATAATGGAGCTAAAAATGTCCGTGCGTTCATCTGTTACTTATATTCTTATTTTTATTGCGAGGATTCGTTTAACAAGTTTTTTGTTATCTTTGTAAGGTGCGTTTTGGTGTTGAAGATAATTGTACGTGCGTGTGTGTTTTCAATTTAGTTTTTTAGGTGATGTAGTTTAGTCTTGGAATATATATTCTTACTATAACAGTGTATAACAGTGTCTAAGACGTTAATAATGTTTGTGTTTTTATTTAAGTTTATGAAATATTCATAGCTTTTGTGTACATGATTTTGTGGTGCACAGTTTTTTTGGTGAACTGATTTAAGTGATGATGAATTTTTTTTGTAGGTGGAGGAGGTATTTCTGACATAACTATTGACTCATTGTAGTTTTTGTAAAATAATACTTTATAGATATTAAAGCTTCCGAATGAATAACTAATATCTGAATTAACTTCTTACATAAATAAACACGTCTATTTTTAAATTCCCCTGAACCAAAAAGACGGAGGACGGACGAAGATGTACAAAAGAATACAAAGTTGTAAAAATCGGAATTTCACTTTCGTCTGAGGCCGAATAATCAATCAGTGTCCGGAATTGCTTCGGCCACTTCGATTAATTACAAATTAATCAGTAATAAAGTTGGACCACAAAATAATTTGAATATACAGAAGAGATTCTTTTATACTAAAATTTTTGATACCAACATTGCCAATTCTTTATTGATATTATAGTTTGAAAGCTGGCGCTAACTTTTGGGTAGGTATTTGAGACAAGCTAACATCATCATAATCATCAGCCAAAGTTTACGAATTTCAATAATTAAGATGTTCTTAATTGTACTTCAACAGTTAATTCATTCCACTTTAGCTGGCACAAAGTAACGGTTCTTATACACTTCATGTCCTAACCTCTCACAGAAGAGTTCGTCAAGGGAAATTTGTGTACTGTACTGTTACAACCCATTACTACCCACTGCTGAGCTCAGGTCTACTCCGAAGAGAGGTTAGGCATAGTCCACCACGCTTGCTCAATGCGGATTGGGACTTCAGACTTCACATATCTTCGAATTTTTTTTAGAATTGTTTCCCAATATGCAGGTTTCTTCACGATGTTTTCTTTCACCGTTTTTAGCCAGTTGTGTGGCACATAAATCTTTTTCACCTTAAGACTTAGAAGTACAAGCCGGCTGGTTTTGATCCCGCGACCTTCGACCACTCAGCCACCACGACTTTAAGGTTTATTTCTGTATGATAATTATTTTGTTGTAGAGCTGTATCGGGCCAGGTTAAATGTGTATTAAAAAAGTACTCGATCAGCAACGGGGTAATAAATTGAGTTTGCGAATTTCCTCCCGATATGGAAATGAATTTAAGAGGTTTTTTCATGTTTTTATTAATGGTTCCGTTTTAACTCAATCTTGTGGTTAAATGTACAGTTGAGTAACTGAAGTGTAATATTTTTTTATTTATTTATTATTAAAGTATTATTGGTATAATATAAATTGTGTATATTATTATATTAATGGTAAATATAAGATGTGGTAGTCTAGACTCGTGCGCTGGTCCACAATTTGAATAATCAAACAAATAAGTTCCCTCATAGCTTTGAAATACCAAAAAATACTTTAATTTTCAATTTTACTTTAATTTAAATTTTTGGGCCGTAAGCTCGTTTATTTATACTGCAATTTAAAACATAGCTGTTGTTCAGTTCACGAAGACGACGTCGCGGACAGCTGGTTATAAATATAACTAATGCTATCAATTTACGTATAACTATAATATTTCCTGTCATATTCAGAAATACGATCTTTATTTTCTCATATCGATTAAGAGGAGTACATCGCATTGGATATAGATTAGCTTCAGTTTCAGTAATCTGTATTGACGCATTGCTAAAACCATGTCTTACAAGAAATAGGGTTGTCACTTACAAATTAATCTTGAAAACAAACTTTTATTGCTGATGTATTAATATGTTTAGAGGTATAATATTAATATCAGCAGGTTCATAACCAGCCGGTTTATACCTCTAAATCTTAATGTGAAAAAGATTTTTGTACAATTTATCACAACACTAGATAAACGGTGAAAGAAAAACATCGTGAGGAAACCTGCATATCGGAAAAGGATTCTAAAATCCTACGAAGAAATGTGAAGTCCCTAATCCGCATTTGGCAAGCGTGGTGGACTATGCCTAATCTCTTTTCGGAGGAGAATCGAGCCAAGCAGTGGGCAGTAATGGGTTGTTACAGTACAGTACAATACAGTTATAATACGTCAAGGGTTTAGCATTATTACTGTGGTGACCAATAGCGCGCGCGAGATCCTGAATCGCGGTATTGACATTTGCAACGTTCGGCGCATATATACAATATCTGAAATCTACTACAGTAGGCTTCGGCCTGACCGGGCATACACTATCTCGCCCGGTCGGAGATCTCCCTTTGGCCATAGTCCACTGATTACACAATTACAAAAAAACAATTAGGTTTTTGACAGCCCTACCTCTTGCCTTACCGCCCTGATTACCGTTCTGTTCGATACCGATCCTACATCTGTACACGATTGTTCTTAAGCTCATCCCTAACAATAGGCAAAGAGGTGGGTACCAATTTATTTGGTAGCCACTCGGGACGGGCTTTTGTGAAATTATGAACCAACTCTCGATTGTATGATTTATTGGTTTTATTCTTGGTTTAAAACCTTGGAGTTGAGTGGTTGGAAATTTTGGTTGTTGAGTTTTAAAAGGTTTTTTTGGGGTAAGGTAGTGGGAGTTTGAAGAAGATGCTAGAAGTAGTGTTTCAATCTTTCTCTTACAAATTTTTGATTTTATTATCTTCTTTATATATAAAAATGAATTGCTGTTCGTTAGTCTCGCTAAAACTCGAGAACGACTGAACCGATTCGGCTAATTTTAGTCTTAAAATATTCGTGGAAGTTCAGGGAAGGTTTAAAAGGCGAGAAAAAATCGAATAATTTCTGGGAAAACCCTAAAAACAGCCCTTTTCTATTTCCCATACAAACGTTTTCTAAATAATATGTAGAGTCAATTTGAACTTTATTGCTATTCAATAAAGATCATATTAAATTATAATCACTCACTGTTGTCTAAGCAATTTAGGTGTGTTCCTAACGTCAACGAGTCAATTTGCAATTTGACAATTGACAACCAACTAATATGTCAATCATTCTGTCGCACTTCAGAATACGGAGATTTATGGCTTAAAGGTAAACTCAAAAAAAAATGATATTTTTTATTTTAAAGACGATTTTAAAGCATTGCCATCTATGAGAATTATATCGAATTACGTCTAGAAGCACTTTTTCGATATAAATAATTTGATTATGTCATTGCATTGTGGGCGACGTGGTGTTTTTCGATTGTAATAGATGGCGTTAGGCCTTTTGTTCTTAAAAATTTTATAGTTAATTCGTTTCAGAGATTAGCAAGACAAATAAATAAATGTATTTATTAAACTTAAGTGGGACGTAGGAACTGGCTAATTTTTATACTCACACATAGCCCTTTTATATAAAAAAATCGAAGTTCAAATGTGGATGTGTTATAACATAAGAGCTCGGACCAGCGGTAATACAAGTACACAAGAATACTCCGTTCTCTTTCTAAATCTTGGCGAGGAGAGAGGTGGACAGGTGGTTCTTCTGAGTCTGTCGGTCGAGTATCCAGCTTAAACAAACTCACTGTGTGTACTTTTTTTTAAACGCTGGAAATCGTGACACTGCGCTTGGGATATGTGGTACTTAAACCGCACTAAAAGCTCCAATCGCTCACACTGAGCGTTTGAATCCTGGCTGAACCAGACCCTAGCACGGGGTAATGCGGGACGGCACGACGCATTGTGCACTACGGCATAAATTTTCCTTCGCGCCGCCCCCGAACACCGAACCGGCAGCCACCGGCGATACAGCCACCGGCTCTCAGGGTCAGCGGGCTTTCCGAAGCTCGCCAAGAAATATGGGACCGCGTCTCACACTCCCACGGGATACCCTGCTGGGTCATACCAGTGTGGATCGGAGAGTGCGGTCTTCCAACCCACGGTTGCCTTAACGCAAGGTGCATGCTAAGCGAGACACGACACCTTCTTGGAACCCCGCACGCTGGGTAGCGTTGAGAACCCGAATCTCTTAGGGAGGCAAATTCCGAGCGAAATTGCAGGTCCAGCGCCCTGATCGATGACGGCGGATTCCTGCGTGGAGAAAAGAACTCAGTTTCCCACGCCCTGTCGCTCTCTTCCGAGATGTGGACTCGCAGAAGTCGAGCCGGTCGAGGTACTTAAGCACCCCGACCCCGATCCGAATAACTCCAACTATAATGTAGGTATCGACCGGTGGCGACGCCCCAGACTCGTGGGCCCATAGGGCCTGGGGTTTATTTAGCGCCACATCGAGACCCAACCTCCAAATTATACCACACCCGCTGTGGCAAGACGTGCACTCTCTGTAGTCATCCCCCTGGGCTACAACCAACGTGTCGTCTGCGTAACCCATATGGATAGTCCCATATGGAACACCGCGGACGAGTTGAAACCGGTGCAAGGTCCCACCGTACCTGGCACTGTGTGTAATACAACATCAGCAGAATTCTTGGGTGCGCGAGCGGGCATTTTGACGCCCAAAAGTGATAAGGATGTAACAATTGACGAATGAATTCTCTCCGAAATTGAGAGGAATGAAGTGCACTTCACCTCTATAAACACTGCCGGTATGCAAGATGACACATTATTCTGTGAAATTTCTGAACTTTCTATCAGCAAGTATACTTCCAGTGCATACCATCAAGTTGAACATCGGTGTCCCAATTATGCTTCTTCTGAACCTATCTCCGAAGTTGTGTAACTGCTGCCTTAAAGTCATCTGAACAGGCACACCATTGAGGCGGAAATTCTTTCGGGTTGAGCCTTTCACGACGGGAAACGCGTCGCCTCTCTTCGCATAATCCCGTGCTGGGTGCTGTCTTCAGCCGGGGCTCAGGTCCTGAGTGTAAGCGGTTGGAGGTTTTAGTGCGGTTCAACTTCCACATATTCTTCAACTAAAAAAAAATGGGATGAGGCATCGGCGAGGCTGTGTTTATATCATGCATTCTTCTCATCTATACTAATACGAGTATAAAAACACAATGAATATGTGGGTGAAACAGCGAGCCACAAAAATAATAACTCGACGGCGTTACGAGTACTGTTCGAACCCCTTTGTAACGCAGACGAAGTTGCGCGGGTCAGCTAGTCTATAATATAAAAATGAATCGCAAAATGTGTTGGTAAGCGCATAACTCAACAACGCCTGGACCAATTTGGCCAAATCTTTTTTTAAAATGTTCGTTGAAGTTCAAGAATGGTTTTTACGGCGAGAAAAAATAGAATAGTTGCCGGGAAGAATGAAAAAAAACGGGTCATAGGGCAGCAGCTAGTTAGAAATAAAATGTATGTTAAGTTTGATTACGTACATAGTAAGAGTATTATTAGTTATGATCTGAGATTCTAAGATTCAAAAGAGAGAATAAATTTAACTTTTTTTCTTTATTTCGCAGAGACTAAACTATGGATATCAATTTACTACCTATGGATGTTAATGCCTCATTTTTATTGGCATCTACGTAGACAAGCCACTTGATCGTGAGAGGTTACAGTCGGTCTTACGGCCTACTCTTGTATACTCTTCAATTTATTTCTTATCCGTGAAACTTGCGTAGATGTGACTTCATAAAACATTTGTAAGAATATTAATTACTTATTCATTAATTCCGGCCTAAATTCATGATCTTGAAAGTTATACATCAATATTGATTCTCAATGTTTCAATCAATTGTGAAGATGCCTATCCAGCAAGTTTGTAATTTCGGTACATAAATTTAAGACGAATCAATTAATGTCTAATTCCTAGAATATTCGGAACTTACGGAATGTAATAATGAAATTGACTCAAATTGATTTAGGTATACATATGTTACTACATAATATAACGTTACTCTGATTTTGAAAGAGAATTACTATTCTTGAAGATTATCTTTAAATGAGTCTTGAAGAGTATTCAAGAGTAGCTGCCTCGCAGTGTCCTCTGACATTACACAGGTCCATGAGCGACGGTAACCACTTACAACTATCTGACCTGTTAGCTCGTCTGCCTACATAGCATGTACTGGACGGTACTGTACTAGACGGCCAAGTCCTTGGACGCAGACAACGCAAGACCTGTCGTTGTGACGAGGTTTGCGGGAGGCTTATGTCCAGCAGTGGACGTCTATAGGCTTATGATGATGACTTGTTGGCTCAACTGTCTTTACTGTACTGTAGCAACCCATTACTTGCCCACTGCCGGGCTGAAGTGTTCTTTGAAGAGGGGTTAGGGATAGTCCAAAACGCTTGCCTAATGCGGATTGAGGACTTCACATATCTTCAAAGGATTTTTAAAATTCTTTTCCGATATGAAGGTTTCCTTAGGTTTTTAGTCAGTGGTGTTGTGAAAAATTACACATATCTTTTTTACATGAAGATTTAGAGGTACAAGCCAGTTGTTTTTGAACCCTTAACCTTCCGTACGGAAAGTAAGCTCTTCAACCACTCAGCCACCACAAATACGCTCACTTAACTTCTCTATAGCATATTTACTCATTCATACATTATATCACAACAAAGTACACATTAAACAAAAATATTTACATTCGATTGATATAATATTGATACATATTGATTGGTCGTGCAATATTCATTGATAAAGCAAATAAAACATCGATGACAAATTGACACAAATAGGTTACAGTAGTAATTGATTTGTTATGCTCAGTGAAAATATCGATACACGACACAGAATATAGTTTACTTACACTATTACTAAACGGGTTCTTACCACGATTATTTGTAAATGAGCGATCCCGATATTTCAGCACTGCTGCAAGCGCCATGATCACGGGAAGACTGAGTACTACGGGTAGATCATTTAAGAGTAATAAATGTAAGGTAAGTTAAGATATTAGTAAATGTAGGTTATATATATTATCGAGATAATCATCATCATCATCAGCCTATAGACGTCCACTGCTGGACATAGGCCTCCTCCAAACTTCGCCACATCGACCTGTCCTGCGCCATCTGCATCCAGTGACCTCCTGCAATCTTGACCAGAGTAAGACTTGTAAGTGATGTACATAACCGCGAGTGTTTAAAGAAATTTAGAATATAGTTTATTCATCATCAGCCTATAGGTGTCCACAGCTAGATATTGGCCCGAAAACCTCGCCACAATGACCGGTCTTGCGCTGTCAGTATCCAGTGACTTCCCGCGATCTTAACCAGGTCGTCGGTCCATTTTGTGGGAGGTCTCCCTACGCATCTACCGGTTCGTGGCCGCCACTCCAGAAGTTTAAGACTTTTATATTACTTTACTATATAGACATATTATATAGTAGTGATAGTGTCATATGAGTAAACACCCAATAAACTTCCTTTGAAGAGGGTCATACGATACGGTGCCTCTGAGACTTTTGATAAAACTTTGCTATCAATTGTTTTTCTACATTATTTTTAAACATGATCCTAATGTGATAAGTGAATGGGTCGACACTCTACCCGATTATAAGTGAAAACAGTAAATTATTACATATTTTTTACTACCAATTAGTACCGTAAGTGAAGTTGTAAAATATTATTACACTAACGACTTTGTAACAACACACAAGGTCTAACTAGTGGAGACTAATTAATTAATTAAAATTTTTGTTCAACGACATCAGACGAGCAGAAATAATTGAAAATAAACTGAGGAATTCAATATTGTAAATCTTTTCACACGTGCAACTAAATACGCGATCTTAATGTTCGACGAGTTTTTTCGCATGTGTGTCGCCATAAGGCTACGTGTTTACGATGTTTGTACGACGAAGCGATTGACCTAGACCGAGCCAAAACGCCGCGTACTTTGTTGCACGTGTGTCACCAGAGGTGTTTACAAAAATGTAGCATTATTTATAAGAATTTTAGAAAACGAATTACAAAATAATGACAAATTTAATTAAGATTTGCTTGCACTATATTTCAAATAACATAGAATTACTGCATTGCGCAACTGGCATTGCAGATCCAGGATATCCCCCTAACGTTACCCGTAGGCTTGTTTACCTATCATACAATTAAGACAATTTAGAGTCGCCAAAATTTGTTCTTCCAGATACTCCAAACTGGATATGCTGCTATTTGGTAGTCGATAAATAATAAAAGATTAACCCAACCAATATTTAAGTTATACTAAAGTACAATAAAACTCTGATATCTATCTATATCCGGGTATCACATATACATGTAAAGCTTCGGAATCAATTAAATTGTAAAGTTGTTGTAAATATTGTATAGGTAGTCTTTTTGTGATTATGACGTTTGCAACAACGTTTTTTTTTCAAATCGCCGTCATTCGAATTTATGGGAGTTCAACCTCACTAAAACCTCCAACCGCTCACACTCAGCGTCTGAACCCCGGCTGAGGCCAGAACCTAGCACGGGGTTATGAGGGACAGCACGACGCGTTACGCTCTCAGCACTCTTTCCCGTCGCGCCGCCCCCTGGCAACAACGTTGAAAAATCGAGACCAATCAATTTACTAAATCGTGGTAAGAACCCGTTTACAATGTACAATGTAAAAGTATCTCAACCATTTACGTTTTAAAGCAAGTTTACCAAGCTATAAGTTAAACTAAACAAGATAATAATATGTTAATGTTATACCCAGTTGTAAGTGAAAATGAAACCGATTATTTACTGCGGGTTCCGGATTTACCGGTATTCAATTGACATGTAAAAGAGCTCTTCGATATCATTGTGCTGTGAAAATCCTTTTTATTGAACACGTTAGGTTTGGAATATAACCGAGTCCGAATTTTATAACTTTGGATTACTTCGGCGAAATGGATTCTAATAGACTATAAAACGTAATGGCATATTTATTTTGAATTGAGAATGTTCGGGAAGTGTATGGTTATTTTATTGAAGTGTTTTCGATAATAGAATAGGCATAAATGC
The DNA here is from genome assembly GCA_030269945.2 of Trilocha varians. Lineage (NCBI taxonomy): Eukaryota > Metazoa > Arthropoda > Insecta > Lepidoptera > Bombycidae > Trilocha > Trilocha varians. The sequence goes on along the minus strand of AP028278.1, from coordinate 11,124,252 downwards.
TTAACAACGCCTCAGCATCGCCCCGCTTTGAGCTGTCATTATTTTCGTATGCGTATATTGATCTTCCTGTTGAACTGATTTCGATGATTCTTTTTTTGTCTCCTAAATCTCCTAAATCCTTGTTTGAAGAAGGCTTAAACACCTGAGGCTCCTATTTCAGGTCTCTTATTTTTCCAATCATCTCATTATCTGTAACCATAGCATTCCTTTCATCAGCTAAATTACAGCTCCAAAATCACACCACATCAACACCGTTTCATCCATTAGCCAGCCGATTTGCAAGTCCTTTTATTACGATCCCGCAAATGTACAACATTCAGGCCTAAGAGATAGCTCCACTCGACTAGCGCACGGATTAATGAGGAATTCCACTGAATTAATTGCAAGCCAAGTCCGGCTAAGTATCTTCCACTACACCGGTTTCAGTAAATGGTTGCAATGAAGTAGCTTGATAGTTACAGGCTTGAGGTTCTTGGGGAATTAAATTATTTTTACAAGCTTTATATTAACTTGCACTGGATGTGACTATGGGCCTATGTAAGTTCGGGTGGAAGCTAGTTTGACAAACTTACCGGTTTCTGATTGAGCTGAGATTTTGCACGCGGACAAAATCTGATTCATTTGATGATGGATTCGGAAGGTGCTCATAGGGACTCCTGTTCTAAGTAAGATAGTTTAGGCTCGTTTTGCTTGTAAGCTAGTACCCTCGCTCATGAATCTTTGTAATGCCAGGCCAATGAGGGGCCGTTATCTACCAAATTGTAGGAAAAGGCAATCCCTTGAAATTTTATGAAGTCTCTATTTTGCATTAGAAAAGCGTCTGGGAAATTGCCTGATTAACAAGTGTCATTATAATATCAAGTTGTATTTTGAGCCTTAAGTCCAAGACCCTAAGTATTTAATCGAACAAAAAATGTCCTTATGTAAATACCATTCAAAGAACCACGTGACTTTTTCACGCATTTCAATTAAACGATGATGTTACCAAAATGGCGTCTTAGCCGTGAGAACCCAAGTATTAGGTTTCAGGAGATTAATGACTCTAGAATTAATTTAGATTGGTGCACTAATTCTGGATAGTTGGCGTCGTGTCACAGAATAAGTGAAACAGAAGTAAGCCATAAGGCTTTACAAGCTTTTTATTAACTTGCAATGGATGTAACTATGTACTAATGTACCTATGTAAGTTCGAGTGGAATCTTGCGAGTTTAATTTGACAAACTTCCCGTTGTCTGATCGAGCTGACATTTTGCACACAGATGTATATCGCGTGACAATACAATAACATGATATCATGGAGCCGATCTGATCATAGATTCGGAAGGTGGTAATAGGAACTCCTGTACTAAATAAGATAGACCTGTGTTTGGGCTCATTTTAATTGTCTTCACTAGCACTATACTGATACATGATATTCAGGATCGTAAATGCTTGTAAATAAAAAAAAAAAAAAAAAAAGTATTCTTTAAATTAAATTATTGATATAGACTTATGACACTTCCACTAGAGTCAGCAAATCTAATTTTTGATCATTTTTTGATAGAAGACGTGTCTGAAACGTTTGACAATTTTTTGAGTGGAAGACAATCGCCAAACTTCTACCTGTCTCATAAGTGGTATATGTGGGAGTTGAACAGCACTAAACCTACCATTCCCTCTCAGCGATCAAACCTCAGCGAAACCAGACATGGGGTTGTGTGGTGACGCATCGCTTTGCACACGAAGGCCTGTCATTTCCAAACTTTTAACTTGATTTTCAAAAACGAGAAAGAGGGTAGACAGATTTGTCTGCTCTTAAATGACCTACCCGCAGTTCCTCAGTCTTCCCGTGATCATGGCGCTTGAAACAGTGTTGAAATATCGGGACCTCTCAATTAAAAATAATCGTGGTAAGAACCCGTTTAGTATAGTGTAAGTGATGTAGATAACCGCGAGTGTTTAAAGAAATTTAGTTACTTTAGATATTTACAAATAATTATTTTTTCTTTTTTGTAGGCAGTTGGGCCTTATCGTAAGAAGTTAATATCGCTCATAAAGCTCTGTAATGTTAACACACTTTGTTTGTTTTCTTCTGTATAGTTATCCTAGGTCGTCGTGTTTTGAATTCATCGTCTAAGCAACGGAGTGTCGGATTCGCTTCGGAACAATTGAGTTATGGCGCAGAATTTGTATTTGAGTTTGTTTGTGATTTATTACTCTAGCGTTATTTGTTGAGATTATGAGTTTAATAGGAGAATTAAAAATAAGTGTTTTAGTTCACACCGAGTTTGTTTCGCTTTTTCAGGTCAGTAGTGTAAGTTGGAGCTGGCTGGCTGTTGATACCTATACAACCTGACATTGGCAAGCCGTGCTTAGTAAAAGATGCGAAGTCCAAAAAAAGAAGAAAAAAAAAAAACTCCTTGACATATTATTTGGATGAGATGCATTTTAAAATTAATATTGAATTAAATTAGATTTACAAAAATTGTTGTTGCGACACAAATTACTAGGAGGTATCAAACCAGTTAGGAGTGAGTATCAAATGTAACATATGATTTTTTTTTTAATTGCGTGATCGATAAACGAGCCTACGGCCCGAATTAAAGCTGATTTATCCTATTTAGTAAAACACCTATTAAAAGGGACAAAACATTTAACAACTTGGACATTTAGGGTAAAAAAAATTGGTTGCCTGTAAACGGTATACGGGCGAAAGTTTTACGTGACAACGACTCGGGCATGGTTAGCCCGCCTAAGAGCGAGAGAGACAGACATAAAAAGTGAAAGGCACGCGTGCCTCTCACTCGCTCTCATTGTGAGCGCATAACGTGAGCGGAGCGTAACGCAGTTTCTTGAAGTGTCACCCGGCAAACCAATTTATAAGACGTTGACACGTCAAAACTCTACACGTGACTTAATCATCGTCCATACATTTTGGAACTGATCTTACCTTTAATATTAACATCTTGTCCGCCTCCGTACCTCACGAAGACGAAGTACAGCACCATCAAGATAAGCTGGAACACCAGCGCTGGTGCGTATTTGTACGCTGTGTACTTGATCATCTTGGGTTTCTGAAATAGAGGTGATGGGTTAGTTGTCATGTAAAATATTTCAAAGCATAACTTTTATTCTAGTGGACTAATTTGATTGTTTTTGAAAGGTGATATAATATGTTGTGGTTCAATTTTTTTCTGAATATAGACAGACAAGACTACGGGTATCCTAATGTAAAGTGGTTACCATCAATTATGGATAATGCAGTATCTCCTGCAAGGTTGATTCGATCTACTTTTAAGAAGAGTATTTAGATCTTGAAGAAGGTAACATATCTAAGAAGGAAGTTAGTTGTTCTGAAGTCATTCATTCTCAAATTAGAGTTATTTAATTAGACATTACTGTCTATTATAGATACCCATAGAATTATTACATCTTGGCGTGTAGTTAGGCGCAATCGGCATACTTTCCCTTGACTTCATTCTGATGTGCTTGATGTTGATTCCAGATGTAACAATTCTATGATTATACCATCCTAACACTTGCCTAACATTTTTTTATCATTTAAACATCCAGAAAATAATGCAAAATAAAACTAAAACAACAAACAGCATAACAGTTCACTAATCCATCGCGAGAACCGCACAAAGGATGTGTTTGAGAATTTAATCAACAACACATACTTTCATGCTCCTACTGATAAAGCATAATGATCTTTACACTCTATGATTTAAAGACGACTATTCCATATCACTGTTAATTACAATTATTTACTATGCTTAATTACTCGAGCGTTAACTCGGAGATGAGTTTGATAATTATAGTTTTGTTTTGTACTAATCAAATGGCGCAATGTTTGTGTGTTACAAGTTACAACCCATTACTGTCAATGGGCTCTGGTCTCCTCAATAAAGAGATCATAGTCTACTACACTTGCCTAATTTCACATCAATTCTTTGCTAAAACAATGAATTCCTTAAATAATACGACTCTAAAAAAACCTCTAAAACTAAATGTGAAAAAGATTTATATGTAATTTTCACCACTGGCTAAAAACGGTGAAGGAAAACAGCGTCGGAAAATGGTTCTAATAATCCTTTGAAGATATGTGAAGTCCCCAATGCGCATTGGGCAAGCGTGGTGGACTATGCCTAATTCCTCTTCTGAGGAGACCTGAGTCTAAGTGAACCTTCAAAGTATTGAGTTATTAATGAGGTCATACAAATAGTTTCAGTAGGTATTTCAATAGAATACCAATAGTAGTAGAAGCAAACAAGTGGATGACAAAACCATTTTGAATTCTATTTCTTTGTTAAATATTATTTAAATGGAGAACTATGATCGTATGAACAGTCGTGGTGGCCGAGTGGTCGAAGCGCTTCCTTCCGAACGGGAGGTCGCGGGTTCAAAACCGGCCGGCTTGTACCTCTAAATCTAAATGTGAAAAAGATTTATGTGCAATTTTTCACAACACCACTGGCTATAAACGGTGAAGAAAAACATCGTGAGGAAACCTGCATGTCGGGAAAGGGTTCTAAAAACCCATTGAAGATATGTGACGTCCCCAATCCGCACTGAGCAAGCGTGGTGGACTATGCCTAATCCCTCTTCTGAGGAGACCTGAGCCCAACAGTGGGCAGTAATGGGCTGGTACAGGAAGGATCGTATGAAATTTGACTTAATGTGCATTACCTTTCATTAATTCAGAACTTTGTACTGTTATTTATAGGGTTGTATTAATAGGGTTTGCTTTTATCTCATTAACTATGAATAATAGTTTTAGAGTTTATTTCTAATTTATTTCAAATATTTCTAAGATAAAAATATAATTTTTGTGTCGATAAAAGACACGGAACATTGACCTTCAAATGATAAGAAGAAGATGATTTTGATGAAATTTTATCGTTTTATTTACACGTGTTTAATAACATTATGATAACCTATTGACATTCTAAAAGTACTTAAGATTATACTGAGATTTTAAAAACACAATAATTCTAAACATTGTAATTTATAAGTATCATCTACTGTAATACTTGATTAAATCTCAAATTATAATAAGAATTTGAAAAAGAAACAAAAAAATCAAAAATTGCACAGAATGGCGATAAATTTAATTCTAAATAACTATTTTAGAATAAGCATTTTTTTTATTTATTCTAGTTTAAAATCGAATATACCACTAATTACTAATGTGACATAATACATTTAACTGTCAAAATTTAAATTAGATTAATTAAAAAAAAGTAAAATTCACAAAGGAAAAGGACACTTTCCATATCACCTTTTTCTCACATTTTTAAGAAAAGTAAAAAAAAACAAAACAGAATAGTACAAAACTTTAATTCATTTTCCTCTCGTTCTATTATTCTAGTAATTTTTTATCTTATATTTCTCTTTTTTAGCTTTTAAATGTCACATCTTATCTATTATTTATTCACTGAAGTTTCTATTGCGTTTTATCCATTTACAATATGTAATATTAAGCTTCATAGTATTTAATAATACTACTATATATTCTACTACTGCTGATACTGGAAACCGAACAATATTTTGGGTTAGTATCTTTCAGTCCGCGTATATCTCACTTGACATTGGCGAATCGTCCCGAATCTTGGTGGACGAGGTCCATGGGATAAGAAGAAGAAGAAGAAGAAACTGATGAGAAGAAGTTTTAAATAAAAAAAAAAATACTATAACCTACCTTGTCACTAACAACACGTCCACACTTATCGCCAGCCGAGCCCCCAACTGTGAATGAACAGAGCAAACGAACTATTTAAAGACAACTTCATAATAAAGATGACACGAACTAAATTATTGATAGGAGAGTACAAAATAATTACTTAACAGATGTAAAACTTTAAACAAATCATCAGGCACAGTCCACCACGCTTGCCCAATGCGGATTGGGGACTTCACATATCTTCGAAGGGTTTTTAGAACCCTTTTCCGACATGCAGGTTTCCTCACGATGTTTTCTTTCATTGTATTTAACCTATGTGCACTTCTTTTTCTTTGTTGGAGGAAATCACCGGATCCCCGCGGCGGGATATGTGGGAGTTGAACCGCACTAAAACCTCCAACCGCTCACACTCAGCGTCCGAATCCCGGCAGAGGCCAGAACCCAGCACGGGGTTTGGAGGGACGGCGATGCGTTACGCGCTCGGCACTCTTTCCCATCGCGCCGTCCCCGAACCTATGTGCACTTAAATCATTTTCGAATTAAGATTTGTAGGTACAAAATTTTGAACCCACGACCTCCCGTACAGAAGGCAAGCGCTTCAACCATTCGGCTACGACTGTTTATTTCTGTATAGTATAATTCTTTTACACACACATATTGTGACGTTACAGCTAGTTGAGACTGAAAACCAGCGCTCGGCTTTAGCTATGTTTAATTAATGCTCAACATACTATGCTTTACATTTAGCTGAATTTTGAAAACAAATGAATGTTTTGATTTTTTTTGGATTAACAATCAACGGTATAACAATTATTATTTTAAGCTAAGTAAACTGATTAATTAACTACGACTAATTGTAAAGCATAAAAAATCATTCCCATGTCTATGTCTATTATGATAGTGATATGGACTTTAATATTATGTATACTGTTTTAAACCATTAGTGCTAGGCTCTGGTCTCCTCAGCTTTCATATCATTGAAAAAAAAATGATAAAAATTTACAACATTACCAATTAGTAACCTCTATTTATAATTATGTCACCATAAGCTTTAAAATTAGAAAAAACACCACTGTGTTTAACACTAGTATTCCTTGATCAAAATGCGTACTAACTCTCTCCTAAATTTTGTCTATTTAGAAAATCCATCCTAAGTCACTTATTACTTTAAACAATATACATTTTGAAATGAAAGTAAAAAGAGATATATTTCGAGACTTACTTTAATGTGTGATGCAATGAAAACGACCAATGCTGTGAATAGTCGGTCCCCCTTCTGTGAAACTAGCGTACTCCACACGTAATACAGTAGTGCTGCAGATCAGTTTGAAGTTTTGACTTTATTTGAAACGTCAATCAATCAAGCAACCAATTTCTTTATTTGTGAACATAGGAATTTTTAAATAAGTGTTCAGTATAATATTAGTTCAGCTGTAATCAGATCTGTCGAGCATACAAATCAAGCATATTAACGTTGTGTTTTTTTCTGCTGGACGTATAATCATGCTTACGGCCCCTGATGGTTAGTGGTTACCATCGCTCATGTTATAATAATATGAAACGTTTGTAAACGGACATAAATATTTAAATTTGATACCGATAATATTATTATGTAAGTTCCTAATGTTGATTTGACAATGTTTCTACTGATCAATTAAGTTGTGACTATCATGGTTCGTCTACAATGCTTCTGCTTGATTTTGGTATTTCAAAAGTGCTGTGACTGGTTGTTTACTTACGGAAAAATTATGATAAAAAGGTTATAGTTGCTTTTCTGTGTATTGTCACGTTAACTTTATTCTCTAAACTGCTTTTCTTATTTGCTTTATAAATAAAAATAGCATTTCTGCTGCACGTAGGACATTATTGGAAACTATTTTTATAAAATACGACACAGTGTTCAACAGTGTCAGAACAAAAATAGCACAAACACAAAACTAATTTCCTATCAAACAAAGCCAAGTTACCAAGATTTAACAGAGAGAATATTTGTGGTGAGACTACCCACGTGTGATTCAAATTAAGTTGAACTTAATAACGAGGTTCTGTCTGGAGCGCATCAAACTTTAACAATATCCGGCCTTGATCAAATATTGATGGAGTAATTAATCTAACTTGATTAATATGTACGTGGTCCATTAACTCATCTTCGAGAGGGTTCGGTGATTGGACAAGTTTTATCAGTGATGTAATTAGGATCTACAGTAACTATAGACTTACAAGACTTCAACTGTTGAAGTTATTAGTCAAATTTGGCTGATGGTCAGTGATACATCTTGACCTAAAAAGGTAAAATATTTTTCGTTTTGTTTATTTATAGAGTATCACTTACATTTAATTTGTTGAAGTGATAGTGGGTAGGCCTCTACGTACGAGGAACTCCACGCAAAGGCCATTGCAGAGAAGATGACTAGATGGCATTATTAAGATTGCAGGAACACGTTGGATAAAGGCTACTACCAACTTGGAAATCATCCGGAGTACTTTCAGTAGTGCACATTTTTGTGGCTAAGTATCATGATGATGAGTAACATTTTTAAATAATCAGTATCATTTTTATAATTCTAAATATAATTATAAGCGCAACGTTGGTAGACCCCCCACAAGATGCACCGATGATCTGGTCAAGATCACGGGAGGTCACTGGATGCAGATGGCGCAGGACTTGTCGATGTGTCGAGGTTTGGGGGAGGCCTATGTCCAGCAGTGGACGTCTATAGGCTGATGATGATGATAATGATGATAGCATAGAAAAGCAAATAACCATACCCACTAGCATTAAAAAAAGATCGTAACTTACAGCAACTTCCCACAACTTTAGTTATTTCATTTATTGTCGTATATTACAATCGGACTGCAACATAGCGGGGGCATCAGTCCACAGTCTATTACCATAATATCGCCCTTGCACTTGACGAATTATTCACGGAACTAGACAAATTGGTCTGTTTGTTTGTACGGCGAGGATTTTAATTTTTTATATCTATTGATTTTTGCTGGTGACTTTTTTATTTTTGATTCAAATTTTAAGGTTGTCAGTTATTATTTATTTTATTGGTTTGTTAGTTTGATAAGTAAACTGTTTAATCAATATTGGATTTGTTCAGGAAACTGTCGAATTTCCCAAAAGTAGTACATGTATTTGCTGTAATTCTTATTTCAAGACATAGACTATGAGTCAAGTATACTGAACATTTTCTAAGAGCATTCACTGTTAACATCAAAATTATATTGAGATTGCAGTAGTATGTAATGTTTCGCGAAATTCCGAGCTGGATTCTGTCCTTTTTAGACGCTGAGTATGAGCTGAAGGAGGTTTTAGTGCAACATAAATTTAAAAAAAAAAAATACAATTAGACATCGGATTTTCCCAGCAGATAATCATATTATATGACATAGTGATCATGCATTGTTTGAATTAGGCTTAGACTCAAACTCATAGTTAACTCTTCATTTTAATACAACATACAATAGTAATTTATCTACTTGTTCGTGGTTCGCAAACGTCACCTATAGATGGCACCACTAGACAAACGCCAAAATTGGTTTGTTCCCAGTTGAGTAGTTCTTAAACATCTACCTTATGAACCGTGGCGTGTTGAAATTACATCTGAGTAATTTTTCACATATTTACCTCCTATACTCAGTTTTAACTTTATAACTAAATATACGTCTTTCATGCATTTTCAACGGGTTCTTACCACGATATTTAATTAATTGAGTTGTCTCGATATTTCAACGTTGTTGCAAACGTCATGATCCAGTGTTAAAGACAACAGTCACTAAGGGTTCATGCTCAGAGAGTCTTGTAGATACAGTGAGTGTTTGGGAATGGTGGGGCAGCAGGTCAGCGACCGGGGCGCGCGGGGTCGTGAACCGGCCGCAGCCACTTCGCACCGCACCCGCAGCGGCAACACGCACGTACATCTATTGTCTAGTGTAACGTCACCAGTCTCTCTTGTAACTTTACCAATAAATTTATATACAGTCCACTACATTTTATTGAAGACCCAACATTTTGGTCCTTCTACCGCCGAAAAAGCACCTCGAGCTTACTACGACGGGACTACTACGTTGCACTTGGGACACGTCACTGCAAAAACGCCGTGTCATCTGCCGATCTAGGACAAAGGGCCTTGCGGAAGTCGTCTTCATAATCAAGAATATACCATATATCAGAAGAAGAACACGTCTACACTTCCATTTGGACGAATAATCGGACAAACTACGTCATCAATCCTGGAGGTCTTCCATTGACACGTCTTACGGAGTTCATCGAGCCAAGAAGCTGTGATCTCATCGTGTCATCATTTTTGCCGAAGGATTATCATCGCTTGATGGATAAGGATTTAGATATTTTGTGAGTTCGTTCCATACATTTCCTTTCATCCTCTTTTTTCCATAAGCGCTTTAAAATCTATTGCATTTTACTTTCAATCATTCATTTCCATAATTAACATTTGCTTCTATTTGATATAAGCATTATAAGTGGCTTACGCTCATTAAAGTTAGCAACTTACGTAATAAGTTGCGCCGGCGCATCGCTTTGCAAACATACCTACATATCTATGCATACGTAAATGCATCGAGTAAATTCTATTCATTAGTTTATTGTATAGCACGGATCGCTCAGTCCGTTCACATTATATTCAAGGTCATTAACCCATCCTTGTTACATAACTTGAACTCATTATAACTGGCCTATTGTCGCATTTAATTTTTTAGTTGCAATCGTATTCCTTTTGCATTCGTAAAATAATCTTTTCGCATTTTAACTTTTGCTTTTAGACTTTTTTATTTATTTATTACAAATTTTTATCACTTTGCAATGGCTACTTTAGAAACTAGCATTAAAAAACGCAGTGCTATGAAAGCTAAGCTTACAACCTTCTGCAATTATTTAAGCGTGCTTCAAAGCTGTAAGCATCTTTCAGACTTACAACGTATCGAGTTGGAGGGTCGTTTGTCAAAGTTCGATGCCTTATACGATGAATTCGATGATTTACAGACGGAGATCGAAATTTCATGCGATTTTCCTGAGGAAGCATACAAGGAACGTGAAGCGTTTGAACAACGATACCACGGGCTTGCCGCGTTGGCGCGTAGTTTGCTTGTCGTCGCCTCGAACGAAGCTACGGGTGATGATGGTTCTGTTGCGGGCTCAGCAGTTAAATCAGGTGGATCAGTTCAACATAATTTTGTACGCTTACCGAAAATTTCTCTTCCCCTGTTTAATGGTGGCTATGAGTGCTGGCTTGAATATAAAGACACATTTCTATCTCTGATTCATAATAGCAAAAACATCGACGATATTAGTAAATTCCACTATCTACGTGCATCATTAAAAGATAAGGCATTAGAAGTCATTAGTAATATTGATTTTAAATCCACGAATTACGAAACAGCTTGGAGTCTTCTTTGTCAACGTTTTGACAACAGTAGGCTTTTAATAAACAACCACTTACAAGCGTTATTTAATGCAGAGGTAGTTTTAATTGAATGTAGTTCATCTTTGCGTAGGCTTGTTGACGTCATCAACAAAAATATGCGGGCATTAAAAACTTTGAATGAACCCACGGACAGCTGGGATACATTAATTATTTATATTATGTCCAACAAACTTGACTCGATCACATCGAGAAATTGGGAAGAACATCGTAGTTCATTTAATAATTCACCAACATTAATTCAATTTTGTAATTTTATTAGTAACAAGGCAGATTTATTAGAAACGATAGAGGACAATAAAAGGTCAGATAGTTTTCAAATTTTAAAACAAAATAATAATAAACGACAAAATTTCACAACAAATAAAAATAATAACATAGAAAATTCATCATCACATAATAATTCTTTCAATTTTAACCAAACATTACAATGTCAGTTATGCTCAAAACCTCATTTTTTGCATGCATGTGAACAGTTTCGCAGCTTGCCTGTTCAGTCACGTATTGCTAAAGTTAAGTCTTTAAAGCTTTGCTTCAATTGCCTCAGACCGGGACATTCATCGAAGCAATGCCGCTTAACTCATTGCAAATATTGCAGATCGAAGCATTCAACACTTCTTCATGTTGAACAAACACAAAACGAACAATTTCAGGATCCTATGCCAAGTAGTGTAGCGTTGCCTATTAAACATACTGTTGGTACATCTTCAACTGACTGTTCAACGAAAACTGTCGTATTATCGAGCGACGTAGGGAAGCAGCAAACTACATCTTCCATTATCTTACTATCCACAGCGCTGGTGAAAGCAGTGAACGAAAATGGCGACAAAATCGACGCGAGGATTTTGCTCGATAATGGTAGTACTGCCAACTTCATTACTCACTCGCTTTGTGATCAGCTGGGATTGCGTAGATCGAACGCTGGCTCCATGGTGACAGGTATCAACAATCAGACTTCACTTAGTACACAGTCTTGCAATTTAACGATCGAATCGTATGATAATAATTTTAGGATGCAGCTTAATTGTTTTCTGTTGCCTGAAATAACTAAAATACTGCCTGCATCTCATGTCGACACAAATAGTATTTCTATACCATCTAATTTACGATTAGCAGATCCGACCTTTCATGTTCCGTCTGTCATAGACATACTTGTAGGTGCTGAGATGTTTTGGAACATTCTCGGCAATACATCTATAAATTTAGGTAGAAATAAGCCAAAGTTATTTGACACTAAATTCGGGTGGATTGTATCCGGGCCTGTGCCTTGTCCGGTACAATCGCACTCTCTTACCCAGTCACATAACTGCAATTTCATATCCAATGATTTAGATAGAAGTCTAAACCGATTTTGGGAGCTCGATAGCGTGTCTCCTCATCATATACTATCACAGGAAGAGCGTGCCTGTGAGGATAATTTTTATAAAAATACAGTGCGTAACACAAATGGGCATTTTACAGTGACGATGCCTCTTAAATTAGATCCCAGTGTTTTAGGAATGTCATATAATTTAGCAAAATCACGATTTCTCAGTTTCGAACGCAGATTCGAACGTGACGCGGACTTCAAAGAGCAGTATGTGAGTTTCATGCGCGAATACGAGCGCCTTGGTCACATGACTCTCTCGACATCTACTCACGAACCTCATACTGGTTCTGAGGTTGAATATTTTTTACCGCATCACGGTGTTTTTAAAGAGTATACACAAACTGAACCCCAATTTCAGTCATTTAAAAAACTTAGGGTTGTTTTTGATGGTTCCGCCGCATCCAGCACTAAAATCTCACTTAACGATATACAGATGGTAGGTCCCACTGTACAAGACGACCTTTTGTCCATATTGCTTCGCTTTCGTGAACATAAATACATTATTTGTGCCGACGTAGAGAAAATGTACAGATCAATCAATGTTACTGCTTCACAACAATCCTTACAACAAATTGTTTTCAGAGAAGATCCTCAGCTCCCTCTGAAAAAATTTAAGTTGTGTACCGTTACTTACGGCGAGGCTTGCAGCCCATATTTGGCGACAAAGTGCCTGGTAAGTCTCGCAGACAATACAAACAGTGATACTGTGAAGCGATCCATCAAACATGATTTTTACGTCGATGACTTTCTCAGTGGTGGCGATTCTCTTCAAGCGGTCCTTACAATGGCGAGGGAAGTCAATTCAATTTTATCCTCTGCTAATTTTCATTTGCGAAAGTGGAAGTCTAACAACAATTATATTTTACAGCAAATAACGGGAACATCAGACAACCACAGTAGTATCAATTTCATTGAAAATGAAAACCAGTCTTCAAAAACGTTAGGTTTACGCTGGTTAAGTAAAAGTGACATTTTAGGTTTTTCCATTTGTATTGATGTGCCTCAAAAGGTGACTAAGAGGCACATTCTATCAGTCATTAGTCAAATTTTTGACCCTTTAGGTCTCGTAGGGCCGTGCATAGTAGAAGCGAAAATATTAATGCAAAAGCTCTGGATCGTCAAGCTTGATTGGGATTCAGAAGTACCTTATGAGTTACGTCAAGAGTGGTTGTTATTTGTAAAAACTCTTCCATGTTTAAATAACCTAAAAATACCTCGCTGGGTATTCAATGACAGTACATCTTATGAAATCCACGTATTCACAGACTCATCTCAAAAGGCATACGGCGCCGCGATTTACGGTAGGTCAGTCGATGCACAGGGCTACGTTAAAGTTCAATTATTAGTTTCGAAAAGCCGCGTGGCACCTATAAAACCTACAACAATACCTAGGCTTGAGCTCTGCGGAGCATTGTTGGGCGCAAGACTGTGTGCTAAGGTGTTAAGTTCTCTTACTAAGAACATCAGTCGTTGTCAATTTTGGTGTGATTCGACTATAGTGTTGTGCTGGCTTCGCATGCCACCGAATCAATTAAAACCTTTTGTTCGTCACCGTATAAGTGAGATACAGGAACTTACTTCCGGTCATGCGTGGAGCTACGTGCCTTCTACTTGTAACCCGGCAGATCTCGTTTCTCGCGGGCTCAAGGCTGATCTTATCAGCGATTCTTCTTTGTGGTGGTCAGGCCCCTCCTTTTTGTTAAAAAATGAAGAGGATTGGCCTACAATGCCCAATAATTGCATTAAGCAAGATGTACCTGAGGTCGTTTCAACTAAAAATGATACATTAATACATTCGGTTTCATTCCATCAATCACACAATCAATCGCAATCATTAATCTCATCACTCATACACAAATATTCAAATATGTACAAATTACAAAGAATAATCAGCTATATACAAAGATTTATTTACAATATTAATTCTAAAACTAAGTCACAAATAGAACAAAATGGTTCACTTTCAAGTAGTGAACTCACGGATTCTATGAATTTAATCATTCGTCATGCGCAATTAGAAATGTTTCCTACGGAATATGCTTCAATTAGTTCAGGTAAATCATTACCACGCAAAAATAGACTATCGTCACTTAGTCCATTCTTAGACACCAATAATATCCTTCGTGTAGGCGGCAGGCTTGACAACTCGCCCTATGACTATAATGTCAAGCACCCGATTTTACTTTGTAGTAAGCATCATTTTACCCGGTCTTTATTTGAATCAGAACATAGAAATATGTTACATGCCGGGCCTCAATTATTATTAGCCAGCATAAGGCAAAACTATTGGCCTCTTGCTGGACGAAATCTTTCTAAAGCTATTGTTAGAAAATGCGTCAAATGTTTCAGAAACAAGGTTCAAAGTCCTCAACCTCTCATGGGACAGCTACCAATATCCAGGACAAGTTTAGAGTTTCCCTTTTTAAATTGTAGTGTGGATTACGCAGGTCCAGTGCTCATTGCCGATCGTAAGGGTAGGGGATGTAGGCTTACAAAATCATACCTGTGTATTTTTGTGTGTCTTGCAGTAAAGGCTGTCCACATTGAGCTCGTCACAGAACTGTCTAAAGAAGCGTTCATGGCCGCATTAAATCGTTTTGTTTCTCGTCGTGGCAAGCCTAGAAGTATCTTGTCCGACAATGCAACTAATTTCGTTGGTACATGCAATGAATTGCATAAATTTTTACAGGAATCTAATATTCCTCACGAGGTCGCGCAGCAAGGCATCGAGTTTTCTTTCTGTCCTCCATACTCACCTCATTTCAACGGTATTGCAGAGGCAGCCGTTCGTTCAACTAAACATCATTTAAAGAGACTGCTTAATCTTACTCACTTCACATACGAGGAGCTAGCCACATGCTTAGCTCAAATAGAAGCAGTTTTAAATTCACGTCCACTTACACCATTTTCCACCGATCCTCTAGATTTTACCGCTCTTACACCTTCACATTTCCTCATTGGACGCTCACTCATATCTGTTCCTTATCCTCAGGTGACTGATATTAAACTCAGCAGCTTGGAGCGTTATCAACGTATTGAGCACATCAAACAGCATTTTTGGAACCGATTTCAAATGGAGTATGTTTCTCTTCTTCAGAATAAGACTAAGTGGGTCACATCTACAGGGCAGCAGCTGGCTGAGGGTACTCTGGTTCTCATCAAGGAGAAGAGTCAACCACCATTAGTGTGGCCACTGGGTCGCGTCATCAAGGTTTTCCCAGGCAGCGACGGTGCATCACGCGTCGCTGAGTTGAAGACAAAGAGAGGCGTCATCGTTCGGGCCTTCAACAACATATGCCCTCTTCCTATTTGAGGATCTCAACGCGGGGAGGATGTTTGGGAATGGTGGGGCAGCAGGTCAGCGACCGGGGCGCGCGGGGTCGTGAACCGGCCGCAGCCACTTCGCACCGCACCCGCAGCGGCAACACGCACGTACATCTATTGTCTAGTGTAACGTCACCAGTCTCTCTTGTAACTTTACCAATAAATTTATATACAGTCCACTACATTTTATTGAAGACCCAACAGTGAGTGTGGTGTGTCGAGAAGTGAGTTCGAATTCCAGTGGTACGACCCAAAAGCGAACTAGAAATAGGATAGACAGATTTGTTTGCTCTTAAATAGACCCGCAGTATCCAGTCTTCTCGTGATCATGACGTTTGCATATATACACACCCATATATACACTACATTTACCTGTACCTGTATCAACCCATTACTGCCCACTGTTGGGTTTAGGTCTCCTCAGAAGACGGATTAGGCATAGTCCACCACGCTTGCCCAGTGCGGATTGGGGACTTCACATATCTTCAAAGATTTTTAGAACCCTTTTCTGACATGCAGGTTTCCTCACGATGTTTTCCTTCACCGTTTTTAGCCAGTGGTGTTGTGAAAAATTGCACATAAATCTTGTTCACATTTAGATTTAGAGGTACAAACCGGATTTGAACCCGCGACCTCCCGTTCGGAAGGACGCGCTTCGACCACTCAGCCACCACGACTCTATACATTTACCTAAATTCCTCTAAATTCGATGATCCCCGCGTTTCACTCACACAGTTTTAATTTAATTGACGGGACCTCACCGTTCAGATATGTACGTTAATCTGCCAAACAATTATTATCTAGTTAACGCATGATTAAACCGTGTTTTGGAAGCTGAATTTAATAGCTTCGAATAGATTGTAGTGTATATTATAATCCTCGCTACTTCGTCTGCGTCAAAAAGGGGTTCAGCCAGAATGGTTAGATTTTTTTTTATTGACATGTAGACAGACGAGCCAACGGCCCACCAAATAGGAAGTGGTTACCGTCTCTCATGAACCTCTGCAATATCAGGGGACATTTTAATAAGACCTACAAAGTGGGTATTTTTTCACACGTAGGCTTACATTATTGAAGTACGAAGTACGGATCTCAATTTACTCAGGGATAGTGTAGCTTTCCAACGGTGAAAGAATTTTCAAATCGGTGTAGTAGTTTCAGAGCCTATTCGAGACAAACAAACAATGAAACATTTCCTCTTTGTAATATGAGTATAAGTCGTGGTGGTCGAGAGGTCCAAGGGCTTCCTTCCGAACGGGAGGTCGCGAGTTCAAATCCGGCTTCTACCTCTAAATCTAAATGTGAAAAAGATTTATGAGCAATTTTTTACAACACTTCTGCCTAAAAACGGTGAAGGAAAACATCGTGAGGAAACCTGCATGTCGGAAAAGGATTCTAAAAATTATTTGAAGATATGTGAAGTCCCCAATCCGCACTGGGCAAGCGTGGTGGACTATGCCTAATCCCTCTTCTGAGGAGACCTGAGCCCAACAGTGGGCAGTAATGGGTTGGTAGAGTAATACTCTTCCCGCTATATTTGTGTATGCTTTAATCTTTATCAACGCAACTGATCCCCTTGCGCTGATGTTTGTCCCAACATATGAATAAATCTTTGAATAAGGAGATATATTATGTAGTAGTAGAATAGTAAGTAATTAATGTAAAAGTAGGTGATAGATAACAACCTCATTTTCCCCTGGTTTTTGATGTGTTATCGTAAGTAAGCACATTTTTGGTGCTCTCGCAAATGCTCTCTAAATTCTCCCTTTTGTAACACAATATTAATAGATAGATAAGTAGATAGATAAGATTTTAACCACTCAACTGGGAACGTCACTATTCGCTAAATGGCGAAACTGGGGACTTCGTTCGGAATCAATACCGTGTTTGAGCCCCTTTTTGAAAACATTTTTTTCCTTAAATTTTAATTTTGACTTTAATTAAACCTTATATTTTTGTAAATCTTTATTACTAAACGACGTTGTATTGCATTTTCAGCGAAAATATATCATCTCCGTAAAATATGAGACGATTAAAAAATGTAAACAAAACAAGTTTTAGGACTGTGCTCAATTTTGGCTCCTGCCACAGACTTGGCAAAAGTAAACAAACCAATTTGGTTGCCGATCCCAGTTGAGTGGTTAAGGTACACATTATGTATAATGTATTGAAAAGTATTATACATTTATGACAAACACTGATTTATTTCTTCTAACGATACAAATGTGGTTATACGATTCTCAAAATGTTAAACCAAGCAGTATTTGTACAAAAATCTGCAAAAAATTATAATGATGTATTTTGCGAAATATTTCCTCGACTTAAAGTATATCTTAGCAACAAGGTAATTACCAAAGATGTTAACTGAACACACACGACTCATGTACACATTACATAATGTAACGTGGGAGGTTAATTCCTATATCTTATCACTTAATAACGCTCATTATATTGTTATATTTCACGTTAAGATTGTTTGTTATGAGATTTACGATTCGGAGAATAAAGAAAAATGAAGCATTTTTCATCACTACATGGTACAAAACACAGTCGCTATCTGATGTTTATGTCTTTTGACCGGCTACCCAAAAGAAGGTATTCAATTCGTATGTACTGTGCTGTACCAACCCATTACTGCCCACTGTTGGTCTCGGGTCTCCTCAGAAGGAGTTAGGCTTAGTCCACCACGCTTGCCCAGTGCGGATTGGGGACTTCATATATCTTCAAAGGATTTTTAGAACCCTTTTCCGATATGCAGGTTTCCTCACGATGTTTTCCTTCACCGTTTTAGCCAGTGGTGTTGTGAAAAATTGCACGTAACTCTTTTAATTTATATGTATGTGTTATGTTTGTTACTTGTTGTCGTTTGGATTCAGATGAGAGGTTCTTGTTTTCGTGCAAGTGCCCGAAGATACTTATCAAAAGTATGCAACATTTACTTCTGCCTAAATTATTCTATGGTATTACCAATTACAAAGCCATGTATAATCCTTATAAAATTTTAAAAACATAAGAGCTGAGTTTTTGAATACGTTTTTAACCCGTATGCATTTCACATCGAACCGGCTGTATTCGGTTAGCGCCGGTCTGATCCGGTCAGATCCGGTTTAATCCGGTATAAAAGCTGTGCTCATACAAATGGATGATGGTAAAATAATGCGAGTACTGTAATTAACTTCGGTAGTTTCTGTTAATTGGGAATATAGAGTTAACTGTAGATTTAACTTTAAATTTTTACGTTGTAAAAAGATTTTTATGTTTTTTTTTTTATTGCCATGTAGGCAGACGAGCCAACGGCCCACCTGATAGTAAGTGGTTACCGTCGCTCATGGACCTCTGCAATGTCAGGGGACACTGAGGGGTCGCTACCTACGACCTAACTTTAAGGACCCTCCTCAAGCCTCGTTTGAAGAAGGACAAGTCATAGCGCTATGGGAATACCGAGGAAGAAAGAAGTGTTTTATGCCTTTTCTTTTTTGGAGTAGAGCTTGTTATAAATTGATCGATCAAATTTTGAAAACATATTGGTTTTTGAGAAAAAAAGATGTAACTCTGAATAGAATTATTTCTCAGCTCAATTTTTCAGAACACTACAATTACTAAACTGTTGAATTTTAGCAGTAGTTTATTTACATTCTTAATATCTATGATCATCATTTTTGAGCATGAGATGCTAAATTTTAGTCCTTATAATTTATTTATTTAAGTAACACTTCACAACACACTATACAGGTTAAACCCAGGCTCTAAAACTAGTAGTTAAACTACTAGGC
The DNA here is from genome assembly GCA_030269945.2 of Trilocha varians. Classification (NCBI taxonomy): domain Eukaryota; kingdom Metazoa; phylum Arthropoda; class Insecta; order Lepidoptera; family Bombycidae; genus Trilocha; species Trilocha varians. The sequence goes on along the minus strand of AP028278.1, from coordinate 11,104,677 downwards.
TATGAAAGCCAGTGCTCTCCCTTTAAGAAGGTTAAAATATACACTAAGATCTAAGTTACAATATTTTTTGTTTTTTTTTATAACACTAAATATTTTTTTAATATTTATTAATTTATTTGCTCATTTTTTACATTATATCTTTAAAAAAACAATCACAAGAAAATAAATTTAAAAATACAATATAAAAAGTGCCGTGTCAAGAACGACCGCCTTCTGAATCAGGCCCTTTACCCAGCCGGGGAGCGAAAGCTTCTCTATATGACGGTCGAAGCTTTTCGCTATTAGACCGTGCACAGATACAACGATCGGAACAATGATGGTCGATTCAACACGCCGCATGTCGGTCACCTCGTGGGCCAGGTCCAAATATTTAACACTAAATAATTATTATTAGTAGGTCATTGAGACACACATTCAGAACAATTTTTTACATAACATATTATTATTTGATTGCACCAAGGGCACAGCCCTCACGTTTACCAAGGGATTGTCATAAAATACATACACAAATAGAAGTAAAGTTATGTATGTTTGTTGTTCCTGTTTTTTGACCGACTTCCAAAAAGGGGAAGGTACTCAATTCGTCTATGCTGTTTTGTTCGTTCCCGTATAACTTTGGTTAGGTTGGAGAAAAAATTGGATAATTTTTGTGTCAAGCTCGTGGTGGAAACCGATTTCGACGACACATTTGTTTGAAAGCAGACACTTTGGACATTATTTCATTTAAATTTAATAAAGATCTGACTGGTGGTTTTGTGCTACGTTTGAAAAAAAATAAAGTCGAATTCATTTTTGTAAAAAAATATTATTCACAGTTACCGTTGGCACTTGCACTAGAGTCAACAAATCTGATTTTTAACATCACATTTCTGAAACAATTGACAATCGGTATCGTGATTTATACAGGGTGTCCCAAAACTATGCGACATGAACGGGAAGTACCTTAAATATTAGAGTTAGGATGTTTTGTTGACAGGAAACATCATTCTATTTTTGATGTTTAATAATACTGCATCCACAGATTTTTCGTAAATTGCAAAAATCAACACCCTGTTATTTTATGATACCGATATTTAAGATACTTCCCGTTCATGTCATATAGTTTTGAGACACCCTATATATATCGTGTTTTGTTGAGGATTAGATTAAAATATTATAAAAGCGATTTCTTTGACCCTTTATTTCTGTGCATCTATTCTGTGTAATTGTCATGTATATCCAACTGCTATATGACCTCTAAAATAACATTATGCTCAGTAAATTACGAAACTATTTAAGCTAACAGCCGAGAGGGTGAGCACGTCTTTGATTAAAACTTAAACCATATTGTGTTTGAGTGTAAAGTCAAATACGATGTTGTTGTACGAATAATTAACGCGAATTTCGGAGGCTTTGTATGGTTTGGTTATGTTTTGAGGATAAACTTACATTGGGTGTTTTACCCTGGGACTGTGACGTTTTTTGGAACGAAGTTCCTTATTGCGCGTTATCGAAAGGGGGCTACGGAAATTCTTATGAAAAAGTTGTCACGACACTTTTTTTGTTTTAGATGATTATCGCTAGATGGCGCTGTGATTAAAATCTTCTAAAACAATTCCTTTTGTTTTATATGGTTAATGCTAGATGGCGCTGTGATGAAAATATTTTATAAATCAATTCCCTCACTAATTAATCGAAAGGAACTTCGTTTCATTATTGACACCTCTCAAGTTTCTTTTTCGTGCCTTTACCTAGACTGAGTCATTTATCCTAGATTTTAGTCAAAGGCTAGTCCTGCGGTGGACCAAAAGTCTTCAAACTTTAAAGCTTTAGAGCTTCAATTTGTTTTTGTACAGTTACTATGTTTTAGTATATATAGTATGGCAAGCGAAAATATTTTAAATATTACGTGCCCTAATATCATTCCTTAAAAAAATGTAAGTTGAACGTTTTGATTTCTTTTTATTTTCACTATTAATTTATTTTTAGAAAAGTTTTGTTATTGCAGAAATATTTGACTACAATGGCGTAGCTATAACTTAAGCCTTCTACGTCATAATTTTTTCTGTATATATTTAGCTATGTTAGTACCTAATTAAGACAACAGGGTCGTCACAGGCCTAATCTTGAAAGTTTTGACTTGAGGGTAATCACTTACTATCAGAGCGATATTTATATTGATGGTCCCTAATTTATTGTATTTTATGAATAGTTTTGACAAGGTTAATCTTTAAACAATGTTGCTAAGAAATATTGCAAGAAATTGAATTTCTGTAATTGACCACTTAAAAAGACTAATTTAAGTTACATTAGCAAAAAAAAACACCTTTCAAACCACATCTTGACACTTAAAAGTTCTAATTGAAATAAAATTGTAAATATCTAAACCATTACCAGGAATCTCTCCCCTCCCAGCATCACAAACAAATGACATAAAAGACGTAACACATCTAAATCAGATGTCCTTTGTGAATCGTCTCGTAGTCACGTTTCTACAGAACATAACAGAAGGAAAAAAAAATTGGTTGCCTGTAAAGTCGGTACACGGGCGATAGTTTTACGTGACAACGACTCGGGCATGGTTAGCCCGCCTAAGAGCGAGAGAGACAGACATAAAAAGTGAAAGGCACGCGTGCCTCTCACTCGCTCTCATTGTGAGCGCATAATGTGAGCGGAGCGTAACACAGTTTCTTGAAGTGTCACCCGGCAAACCAATTTATAAGACGTTGTCACGTCAAAAATAATAAGAAAAGAGTTTTAATGTAATGGTCCCCTAATTCGGTGGTATTGCAGAGGCATTACGGTGGAAACTATTTTAAGTGGGTTTAAATCTTGTTTATCTATCTTGCAATTAAAAAAATAGTAACAGAAATACAGCCTATGATGTAAGACTCTTTTGATAGGTAAAGTTGAAATTTGCGCTAGAGTAAAGAATTCGACACTTTTATTATTCCTTTATCTGTCTAGCAAAAAAAAAAACTTAAGTTAATTTTTGCATCTACATAAAAGGAATAGTTTGAATTATGGTATTTTCAGTCTGTAAGAAGTGTATAAGTATGAGTTCATCTAACGCAATTTGTATAAAGATCTACTTTAGACACATACTACACACACATACACACAATATTACTGTCAGTATTTTGAGTGTTATTAATACGCACGTGTACGCGTTAAATGCTGTGTGTGGTGTAATTTTTTAAAATATTGTTAGTATTTATATCATAAACTAGCTGCTGCCCGCGACGTCGTTTGCGTGAACCGTATGACCCGTTTTTTTTCATTTTTCCCGGCAACTATTCGATTTTTTCTCGACGTAAAAACCATCCATGAACTTCAACGAACATTTTAAAAAAGATTTGGCCAAATTGGTCCGGGCGTTATTGAGTTATGCGCTTACCAACACATTTTGCGATTCATTTTTATATTATAGATATTGACAAGAGCCTAGTGCCTTCATACTTCTGTATACCAAGTATTCTGTATTTCCGACAACGCCCAAATAATGACGTCACGTGACGCTCGAAATCCGTGCGCGAAACTGATACTCACGACTGTCGCTTTGTACGAGCACAAATAAAAATTGACACACCCTAAATATAGGGATGGGACTTGTCGATGAAAATATCGATGATTGATTTTAATCGAGTAAAAGGATTTTATTATTGAAGGTGTGTTAGGTAAACCTAAATGAAATTGAAATGAAGCCATTAATGAAGTATATTAGGTCTTCATCCTCATTTAATAAATAGCGGCTAAGAGGCAAATTTATTTTAATTTATGCATCAGTTGTCTTTATATTGACAGTGAAGTTTAGTATTTAGTATTGATTATACTAATATAATAACATGAATCTAAAGAGTTTGTTTGCACGTGCTAATCACAAGAATCGATAGTCCGATATGAAAAAAATCGTTCGATCTTGGAGTCAATTTTGTCGAAGCTATAGCTATATATTATATCCTTGCGTGACGCAGACAGCCTTATACAAAACAGCTATTTTACAATAAATATCATCGACATGACACGCCTCCAACTATCCCATCACTAGCACAACAAATAGTGTTGTCAATTCGCACGACAGTTCTAATAAAAACCACGTTAATTGATCCGCCATGACACCTGCCAACACGACCAGACAACGTAAACAACTTTGTTTGTGATTGTTTACATGTGCCAATGTGTGCGTGAACAGGAAAGTGGGGTTTTAATTTGTCGAACTGTTTTTTTTATTTAAAATTGTAGGTAATGGTAAAATAGGGTAGTAATTAGAGTAATTAGGTTTAGTGTTGTTTAGTGCTATGATTTTTTATTTAAATAGTAGATTTCTACCACATTTCTCGCCGAGATGATTCCATTGAGAGGATCGTGGAGTTGAGATCCTGTGGTCTTCCACGGGTGCGAACCTGGTCTATGAAGTGGACTGATGATCAAGTCGAAGCTTGAAGAAGATCCTTAAAGATAGGCCGTAGGTAGCGGCCCAGCAGTGTCCACTGATAGTGCTGAAGTCCACCAGCGACGGTGCCTTAAGCTCGTCTGCCTTAAGGCAATGAAAAAAAAAATAGTATCAGACTTTAAAAATGGCTAAGAATCAAATCATCTTTATCCGTTTGGTATAGTATTATTATGTTGTGTATTCGTCGGTTAAAATGAACGTCAAAGATTTATTTTATAATCTAAAAAGGTCTAGATTAAGGCTAATGTAACTTTAGCCTTGACTAAAAGTGTTCTCGAAGCTCTTAGACACAAGATAATTATACAATGCAGAAGTAATTCTTATGAATGTGTCTAATTTTTGGCACTCGCACTAGGATTCACAAATCTAACTTGGATTAATTAAATTTAATTTTTGGAATATGTTTCTGAAACTTGTGAAATTGATGCGGTTTGCCACTTTGTATAATTGAAAAGTGTAGACGTATGAGTATGTCAGGAGTTACTTATTCATTCCCATCGGCGATCAATCGGCTCACCTGATGGGAAGCGGTTTCCGTTACCCTTGAATTTTCGCATGCAGCCATACTTATCTACTATTATAGTGAGACCGTAAATAATGTTGTAGTGTGTAACGCATCATGCAACCACGCGTTCCATGTTGGGTTTTTACCCCAGCCGAAAAATGAGTGTGAGGTGATAGATAGAATTTCGGCAATATCCTACTCAAAAAAAAGTAATTTAAATTTACTTTTGTAAATCAGTTATTTTGTATTACGTTTCTAAAACACCTGGTTACAACGTAAAGCAACCGCAAGATACGTTGTAGTATCACAAGTATCACTTGCCGAACTACCCTGATACTAGTTGCAGAGACCCCGCACATAATTTTGGCGAGAATGACCTCGTAACATAAGACAGCACTTATCACGTATACGCGATAGCAATATTTTTACGATTCAAAGAAGTCACATGACATTTATTTTGATGTTAAAAATAGGAAACAGTATCTCAGGAAAAACTGGAGCCACCATCTCAGACATCTCCTCAAATGTAATTCAAAGAAGGACAAGTTACAGGATTTCAGGACTCTAGAAGAGAGAGAGAGCTCAAATCGATATAACTCGTACCAAAGAAGATCTTGTTCAAATTATTCTGGAAATTAAAAAATAAATTAGAGTTAAAATTTACTCACAAGTACCATCTATCTTTCAACAAAAATTGCAAAATCTCCATTAAAATTCAGAAATTAATCTGCAGAGTATCCGATGATGGATTTAATTCAGATTTTGGAATAAATAATGAACAATTATCCAGCAATTATTTATAATAGATCACTCTAAATTATTGCAAAAGATTATGGGTTTTCTTCACTTGGAATTTAAACGCCAAAATGTTGATTAATTATGTTTTTGCTGATCAACCGTTCTTAGAGATCATGTTGCAATAAAAGTGTAAATGATCTAGATAACCGCAAGTGTCTAAAAAAAATTAAAATATTTTTTTTATGAAAGTGCTCATAATTTGATTAGCAATTTTAAAGCAATACTTTCATTACTTACAGCGATTACTGCTGAATAACGTCTTTATATTTGGAAATATTCATATTTATTAGCAAGTTTAATGGACTGCAATTTTGAAATGAACTGCCCTCTTTGGTGTTGCCGAGGTGTAAGTCACATGCGTTCTTAAAGTTTTTGACATTTTAGTCCATAAGTGACCACCAGCGATTCACAGCGATTTCTATAACCTAATAACCGTGTCATCATTACTGTTTCAAAACCCTCACAATTTTAAAGCAATACTCCGACGATTTACAGCGATTGCTATCGCTGAATAACCTTGCTGGACACTTAGCCTCCAGAGAAAATATCCGACCGGCCACATCTCAGTTCGGTTCATGTAATATTTATGTTCTGGGAACACAGGACGTCGATTACTGTCTTTCAAGGATGTTATGAGGATGGAATGATGTTAAAATTTGCTGTTGAATTTTAGTTTTGTTGGCGATATTTTGGTACTGGAAATTGGGTAATGGATATACAAGAATGATTAGAAGGATTTTTTTTTCGTGTTTTTATAAATATCTTAATTCAAATTTGTATAGATTTAACAATATTATTTTACAGTATAATAATATGTAACGTCTTCGCCGTACCTGTACCAGAAGTTCGTGGGCGATGGTTATACATAGTCTACCTGCTACCATCATGTGGGCAGTTTGTTCGTTTAAATATCTTGCAATAAAAACATAAACATAGAATACAATACGGTACATAGCACATGCTAGATCTAGTACACCCAGACTTATTAGGATACTTATTACTGTACCTAACAACCCATTACTGTTGGCGAGTCTCCTTAGAGGGGTTAGGCACCGCGCTTGTCCAATACTGATTAGGGACTTCACATATCCAAGTTTCTTCAAGTGCAATTATTTTGTCTAAAAGGCACAAAAGGGTATAAATCTAAAAAAATATATCTTCTAATAAAAGCAAGATCCATTGGTTCTTATTCCTTGTGGCACCCATCTGCCGTTTCTCAAGGGGGACCGCGTTATCATACAACGCTTAAGATCTGAGCGTCTGTAATCTTTACTGAGCTTTTCCAAATCGTCTTGTCTTCCAAATATACTTGAGATCAAGAAACATTAAATATACATTAAATTGTTTTATTGCCTTTTTGGGTGTTTCTTACCGATCATTAGATTAGCTTTTTTTTTATCACATGGTCAAACAACTACGAATTGCTAAAAGGAAAGTAAAAACGTGAGAGGTGTCAAGGGACATCCGGATAGAACGAAGTTCCTTTCGATTAATTAGCGAGGGAATTGTAATGAAATTTTATTTTTTCAAGTTATAATAATATTATTACTTAGTTTAAACTAACTAATTATTATAACTTAAATAAAATATTTTGATCACAGCGCCATCTAGCATTAATCATATAATACAAAATAAGGAATTGTTTTAAAAGATTTTAATTACAGCGCCATCTAGCGATAATCATCTAAAACAAAAAAGTGTCGTGTCAACTTTTTCATAAGAATTTCCGTCTAGCCCCCTTTCGATAACGCACGATAAGGAACTTCGTTCCAAAAATAAAATTGTTTGTTTTTTTAAATTCAAAGCATTTCCATATCAAGTAATTCCAAATTTATCCTTCTCGGAATTCCCTAAAATAATTAAATAAATCAAATCATCTTTATCTACCTACCACAATAAATTAAGGACTTAAAATTGGAGTTACAGTACAATACATTACATATAGTGGGAGACTAGTTGTGTGTATTTCGGGGCAGCAGGACCTTCCCTAAAAATTAAAGATCATAGTGAGCCAAATCGGTTCAGCTGTTGAAGGGGTTTACGCTTAACATTAAGCTAATTATTTTTAAGTTATAGATAGATGTACAATTATAATAAGACTAGTTAAAACAGCGAAATACTTATATATGATGCATCTTTCAATGTTATTTTATTGTCTCCCGCTTTACGAGAAGGGAAGTGAACTCATGTTTTTTCTACTCCTTCTATTATCTTCTGATTAAATTCGTTGCGGGGCCCAAGACAAGTTAGCTATCCCTCGGGTTTTCCTGGGCTTCACTGCTCAGAGTCATTACAATGGTCGCCGCTGTGGATCCTGGCTACACAGGAGTTACAGTGGTGGGAGTGAGAGGTGGGCCAATACCCGAAAATATTATATGATGTATTCCATTTCGTAACAACCTTTTTCAAAGAATTATTGTAAATTTGCTAGGTATGTCTGATCCGACCAATTAGGTGGGCAGTAATGGGTTGTTACAGCACACTAATACAGCAATTCCCACTCTCCACAATTCTGTCAAAGTACAAATTTTCATAGAAATTAAATTAATTTTAATAAAGTTACAAGGAATGATTGCACCGAGACGTAACAGAATTCAAATTTGATTCGTAACAAATTATAAGAAGAACAAGTTGCCGAACTTCAATGTAATGTTTATCTCGTGAGATCATAGCCTGTTAAATTACATGAATCCATGTTGTTTGAATGACTTTTATAAGTGACGACTTATCGTGAGACAAAATAATCGTCTCGACCGTCGACGATATTCACTCATTGGTGTACAGTAGATCCTGTACTCAGCAGTAGCTTGTGGTACGGAACCCGTTTACATAATAATATGCATATCTAAAAATGTCCACGAAGCATTTTTCAAGACACGCAAAAAATACTAGATAGAATTAGATTAAGTTCGGTAGGTGAAAGACAACGGACTCTCATTGCCCTGGCATTAGATGGAAATCTGTCATGAGCAATGGTAACTGCTTACCATCAGGTGGGTCGTTTATCTGTCGTGTAATAAATAAAAACTTGTTGCGTGATAACGCAAATTTTCCAAAAAAATCTGCACATCAAAGCACACTTTTTAAATAATTGGTCCATAATATCTGTACTAGAGAGAGTATTATTTGAATTTCTTAAATGTTTGTGTACAATATATCAATTACAATTACGTCATATATATACTCAGCTGCAGTCGCTCTAAATGTTTCATGTATAAAAAACACAAGTGATCCTCAATCGTCCTCCTGTGCAAAGTTTAAAGCACAAATGTTACGTCAAATGTTTAAAAACAATAATCTATACTAATATTATAAAGCTGCAGAGTTTGTCTGTTTGTTTGTTTGAACGCGCTAATCTTAGAAACTACTGGTTCGATTTTAAAAATTCTTTCACTGTTGGAATGTCCATTTATTGAGGAAGGTTATAGGGTTCATGCTCAGAGAGTCTTGTAGATACAGTGAGCGTGATGTGAGTTCGAGTTCCAGTGGTACCACCCAAAAGCGAAAGAGAAAGAGGGTAGACAGATTTGTTTGCTCTTAAATCGACCCGCAGAAACCAGTGTTCTCGTGATCATGACGTTTGCAACAACGTTGAAATATCGAGACAACTCAATTAATTAAATATCGTGGTAAGAACCCGTTGAAAATGCATGAAAGTAATAATAATATTAACACTATTATTTTAAATTTAAGTACTGCACCTTGTTTCTATGATTAAATTTACTTGATACACGATATGTTACCTCTACGATACGACAAATCGTGTCGTCATCTATAAACGTCACTGTAACAACAAGAGGATGCTAATTAAGTTTAGAACAGAATCCCTTCCAAACACGTTCGGCAATTATATCATATTTTGAGTACGTTTCTTTGATAACATTGTTAAATATTGTTTTAACTAGCCCATTCTGTTATATTTTCATTTTAAACTACTGTAACAACCCATTACTGCTCACTGCTGAGCTCAGGGCTCCTCCGAAGAGGGATTAGGCATAGTCCACCACGCTTGCCTAATGCGGATTGGGGACTTCACATATCTTCAAAGGATTTTTAGAACCCTCTTCCGATATGCAGGTTTCCTCACGATGTTTTCCATCACCGTTTTTAGCCAGTGGTGTTGTGAAAAATTGCACATAAATCTTTTTCATATTAAGATTTAGAGGTACAAGCCGGCCGGTTTTGAACCCGCAACCTCCCGTACGGAAGGCAAGCGCTTTAACCACTCGGCCACCACGACTGGGCGCAACTAGCACCCCATATTTTAAACTAGCTGGACTGCACAACTTCATCATCATCATCAGCCTATAGACGTCCACTGCTGGACATAGGTCTCCCCCAAACTTCACCACAGCGGCCGGTCCTGCGCTATCTGCATCCAGTGTCCTATCGCGATCTTGTTCAGGTTGTTTGTCCATAAGGCGGAATAATTAAGCGTATTCCCTTAAATTTTCACCGTAATCTTCTTTGGACCTCTACAATTATTTCAACACTAAAATTTGCCAAATTGGTTCAACCGTTCTCGAGTTTTAGCGAGACTAACGAACAGTAGTAGTCATTTTTAAACGGTTTCATTTTTACGTAATAGAAGAAGATTATTCTCTTATACTATCGTTTATTTAGTGATAGCAATGATAGCATTATCAAAACTTTAAAACTAAATAAAATATTTTTTTAACCAACGAAAGCGCTTCGCTCGCGGTTTTGGTATTTTTTTATTTTAATTTAAGATCTGACTGTGTTCATTTTTACTGTTTTATTTTTTGTGTCTTTTTTTCCTTTTGTGACGTCACTGCCAGTTGAGGCTGAAAACTAGCGCTCTGAGTTGTCTGTGGGTTATATCCAGCTAACACCTAGCATTAAGCTGAGATTCGACTGGTTTGTGATGGAAACCTTTATATTGTATTATTATTATTTATTTTTTTTGTATTGTTTGTGCCACTGTTTCTATCACAAATAAAGAAATGTCTATGTCTCTATCAATTCTACCAAACATCAATTCATGAATTATTTACTAACTTAGAAAAAAATAATATCACTAATTCAGCCACTGCCTTTACTCAAGTCAAGACATCACAACGTAAAAAAAAACAAAATGGCTGACTCAAGTAAAAAAAATAATCAGTGTACCATTACAAGTGCTGACTTAAGAGGCAAAAATGATTAAAATTTCATTATCCAAAATGTAAGAGAAAGATTCTTTGAATAATTGAGGGCGGAAATGCGCAGATGGTGGAGCCTCCCGGAGATATTTGAGATATCACTTTACGTGGGGGAAGGCTGGGGTGCTAGTTGCAGCGTATGAAAACTCTATGTTATATACTCGCTGATAAAATGTCGATCTGTAACCTTAAACCCAACCTGTAGGTAAATATCGAAATACAACTTAGATCGCATTTATGTTTGGGAATAAAAGTATTTTTTTCTAAATTGTATTTCAACAAGTCATTCCCACACTTCAGTTGTCAGAAGGTAACAGATCCACCATGTATTAAAGTAGCTCAAAGAATAGCATCTTTGTAGGGACTATGGGCAAGATGCATTGTGCGCAGAATGGATGGCAGATGAATGAAAGTTCGGAAGTGACGACCATGAATCAGTAAGCGCAACGTGGTCGGATCTCCCACAAGGTGGACCAATGAGCTGCTCAGGAAAGTCACTGGTTGCAGCACCGTTGTAGTGAGGTTGGGGAGAAATCTATGTCCAATGGACATCTACTGATGTCGACAGTGAATTCACAGATTGCACCATACAACATCACAAACATTAGGACCCAAACCCTTAAAATATTCATAAAACATATTGCTCCAACCCCAGTTGAATGAGATAAAGAAGAGCAATTAGTACCGATGACAAGTGGTCTCCACTGCTAATAGATTTGAGACTGCTCATAGACTTGCCATATCACTCGATTCCCGTTCTAACTCAAACTCCACCCTTACAAAAGGGGGTAAGAACGCAAATAACCGTCGTATATTTAATATAAACTATGCTACGTACACGAGGGTTGACGTCAAAGAGTTTTAAATTATCCTTTGATGCTCAAAAAGTATGGTAGCGGTGAAATTCTCAAGAAAGTTGAGATCTTTTGTTTGTACACAATTGTCCGAAGTGACCTGTTTCATGCAGAATTCTTTGAAGAATTCCAGATTGTACGCTTTAAGCTGTTTGTAATATAGAAGAATGTGAACCTTTTTTGCTCGACTTGTGTTTCTTTAATATGTTTAGAAATTACTACTAAGTATAAGAATATACTTTACTTTAGTAATTTTAAAAGCAATAGTGAACATTTATTTTTATTTATTTATTATTTGTTTACACATGAAAATATGAGTTTGTAATAAAGTTAAATGAGAGTATAAATAGAAAAGAGAAAGTACATTTTCTAACAATATCGTAACATCACTTTCGTTTTACAAAACTATTATACAAATAATATGTTTCCAGTGGCCCTCACACTAGGCCGGGCCTGTATTTGTGATGATATTTTTATGTTGAAGTTAGTAGTGGGTAGAGCTCATTGTACGAACAGAAGATAGACGTTGTATTAAATTTTTGGCGGTTCTAAAACATTTGACAATCTCGGTTACATTAAGTGGAATTTCATGTCACTATGGGCTCAGCTGCATTTGTGTAATTAATTAATTATCTACATTATCTACCTCAGAGCGATTTTTATGAGACTTTCTGTTTAATTATTCCGTACTATTTGCCTTTCTGAAATGAAATAGATTATAGTCGACATACCTTTTTTTGTTTTAGTTGGCGGGAATGTGGGAGTTGAACCTCACTAAAACCTCCAACCGCTCACACTTTGAATCCCGGCTGAGGCAAAAGAACCCAGCACGGGGTTTTGAGGGACGACGCGATGCGTTACGCTCTCGGCACTTTTTCCCGTCGCGCCGCCCCCGTCAACATACCTAGATAAAAAAATTATTCTACAAGTCCAAGAAAAACTCTACGTCACCTTGTGCCTTTTTAGTCAAATTTCAAATCATACTTGGCAATATTTCTACTCCTTAACCTTCACACTCCATTATAAATACACCTCAGCATATTCCATTTAATGAGAATAATGTCTGTCCATATACTAAGACGTTAGCTATCTTAATATAAGCCTAATTATAGCTTTAATAAGATCCTGACGAGGCCTGAATAGGTCCTCAACCGTTCGTAAGTAATAAGCGAGATGATTGATTAAATATAATTATGTTTTATGTTTAATATTGTTACGAGTGTGCTGGAAAGGTGAGTGAGATGGAGATAGTGTCTGTCTTTGTTACACTATCTTAATTTGATAGGAATTTTAATAGGTACAATGAGAGGTATAGTTTTAGTGGTTTTTTAGAGTACTTTGAGTAAGTACATTATCTATCTTATGCAGAAAATCTGCAATTTAGAGGTCCTTGTCAGCCAGCCTAGCTGCCTAGCTTTTTTATTGCACGACAAATAAACGAGCCCACGATTCACTGATGATTATTCGTAAACTAAATTAGGATAGTCCTCTTCAATATTTTTCAATTCTGATATTCAAAAGAAATTATCAATTTTTTATGAAATATTACTATAATAAATTATATAAATAAATTAATAAACGTAATAATTTATATCAAACATTCTATGATTATTACGCGACACGGAGCTGTGTAAACTTTGTTCTGTTTATATACGATGGAAATTAATTAAATTTGTTTCTAAAACTTCTCATTATTTCGTATAAATTTGATTTTTTACAATAAACTTGACTATTATTCAGATCCCGATTTGGAATGAAATAATTCAGTGTTTACGGATCGCTATAACATGTCCCTCTTTAAACGAGGTTTCAGAAAAGGCTTCTATAGTAGGTCATTGGTAACGGCCTTCCAATGTCCTCTCATTGCTGAGGCTTATGGGTGATCGTAACTACTGACCATCAAGTCGTGAGCCCGTTTATTTATCATGCAATAATAAAAAGTATTCTACTTTTAAATTTAATTATAATGCTGTTTTAATGGTTGATGCGCTTGTGATCTAAGTAGGGAGTTTGAAACCGGCTGAAGATATTAGCCAGGTAATTTTTTGGAAGCATAACCACGAAGTTTTTGTATGACATCACTTAAAACTGTTGACCATACCGCGAATGTCCTCAACTCCCATTAAGCAAACGAACTATGTCTGCTTTCTCTACTGAAGAGAGTAGCTAGCAGTAGCCAGTAATGGGTTGTTACACATCTGAAATATAATAAACTTATTGAAACACTCGTGGTTTTATATAATACTTTCATGCATTGTAAACGGGTTGATCATGACGTTTGCAACAACGTTGAAATATCGACACCACCCAATTAAGTAAATGTCGTGGTAAGATGTCATCCACGGTCCGTTTCAAAAATTCTTTTCTGCCACGCACCTTCCGGCTGTGGAATGCGCTCCCCTCTTCGGTGTTTCCCGAGCGCTATGACTTGTCCTTCTTCAAACGAGGCTTAAAGAAAGTCCTTAAAAGGTAGGCCGTAGGTAGGGGCCCCGCAGTGTCCGTTGACGTTACAGAGGTCCATGAGCAACGGTAACCGCTTACGATCAGGTGGCCCGTTAGCTCGTCTGCCTACAAGGCAATAAAAAAATAAAATTAAATACTGTCTACTACTAGTATTCTATCACATGTATACCACCATCCAACATCATCTTACCTATAAACCCATCAAACACCCAAATATTTACCGATAGATACAGATCCCGAAATCCATATCGACATTTCTATCCTTAAGCGTCTTAATATCAGCATCGAACCAAGAATCACGTAACGCACGTTTTGATAAAAGAATAGTGAAAAAAAACCTTTATCTTTAGACGGCTTGGGTTTTGTTTGCTTTTACTTCACGATCTGTTTTACCTATTATAGATTGCAAAGTTTAATCTGATACAGTCCCTTAAGTCATTATCATCAGTTTTTCTTGACATTGCAGAGGAAGAGACGGTTACCACTAATAGGTGGCAAAGTAGCTCACAAACCTGATAACTTTTGGTATGGACGCTTTTGAATACAAAAATAGTCATCGAAATCTCACTCTACCCAGAATATCAATCACGTACAGAAAATGGTCACAAAACACTTGTGCAAAAAAGGCGTTCACAAAAACCTTCATTTTTAATCAGAGCATCTAATATATATTGTAAAGGCGAAAGTTTGTAAGTATGGAACTATGGATGTTTGTTACTCTTTCACGTAAAAACTACTGAATGGATTTGAATGAAACTTTACCACAATATAGCTTATTCATCAGAATAACACATAGGCTATACGACTAGACGGGATAAACCTGAAGTCCACGCGAACGAAGTCGCGGGCAAAAGCTAGTATTATATAATAGTCGGATCTAGATAACATACAGTCATTTTGATTACCTTTATCTTTTGAAATCACAACCGATAGGATGACAAATATCAAGATATAATTCAAACTACACACTCATATTCATCAATAAAATCTGATTTCTAAGCAAAGTATACGCCCACATCTCAATTCCCAATTGATCCTCAATCGCATTTAAAAAAGACGCCATTTCAATTCCAAACAGCTCCATAGTTCCCGCAAACAGTCGAACACAAATTACAGCCTTTCAATATCTCAATTCGGAGGCGTCAGACCGTCCCAAACTCAGATAATAATGGGACCCAAGGCAATCGTTTTTCACAAATCTCCGAATCGAGAATTACATTCGATAGATTCAAATGGAAAATATTCAATACAATTTAGACGGTCGTAATCACATCGGCCTAAAATTCGATTTACCCAATTTGTGTCCAATTGGATCATCCTGATTCGTTACTATGTATCTCGGGGATCATTCCCGCGCCTTTGTCGTGAACTACAAGCAATTGTCTTTCTTGGAAGTTTAGGTAACTGTACTGTAACATTACTGAACTCAGGTCTTCTCAGTAGAGGGATTAGGTTACCATCACGCTTGTCGAATGCTGATTGGGACTTCACAATCTTCGAATAATTTTTGGAATCCAATTCTAATTCCAATACGATGTTTTCCTTCACCGGTTTTAACTAGTGGTGTTGTGATTATATACATACACACATAGATCTTTCTCAAATTAAGTTTACAAGCTGGTTTTGAATCCGTCACCTCCCATACAAAAGGCAAGCGCTTCAACCAAGCCGCCACTACGACCTCACAGGTAACACTTATATAATAATTTAAAGATTGTAAAATTAAACAATATTTTTATACCTTGTTCAAAAGAAGCTCACGTGACTACAATAGAACATGTTCTAAATTTGATTTTATTCAAATAACAGGCAGTCTAAAAGTAAATGTGACGTCACAAATTGATGGTTAGTATAACTCAGGGCTCCTCCGATCGAACGTTGAAATGAAAATTGAAAATTCGATCTTAGATAAGAGAAAATGGATTAGATGGAGTTCGAAAGCGGCTCTTGATAAATTATTTTTAAAAGCTGCTCATTTTGTGCTTAAGAAAAGATCGTGATTAACATTTTTTGAGAAAGATTCTATTTTTAGTCGTGAATTGAAAAAGGCTATGAGATTTAGTGAAACTTACTATAAATGAAGCTATATCAAACTGAAAGCTTTTTTATAGAAGTTCTTAAAAGAACTTACACAACTTTAAGTTAAAACTTAACGTTGTGTAGGCAGGGATCTGTTTCAACTATTCTGTAATATCATAATGTAATATCTAATATATATTATAAAGGCGAGAGTTTGTAAGTATGGATGTATGTTTGTTACTCTTTCACGTAAAAACTACTAAGTGGATTTGAATGAAGCTTTATCACAATATAGCTTATACATCAGAATAACACATAGGCTACAATTTTTGATAATACGGGACGAACCTGAAGTCCACGCGAACGAAGTCGCGGGCAAAAGCTAGTAATATTATAAAGGTGAAATGAAATGAAATTATTTATCCTCAACGTTTATGAAATTCTCATGCTTGTTGATGTCAAAAGGCTACCACCAGTTTGGAAAAAAGAAATAGCCACCGTCCGGTCAAATGTATACTAATCTATTAAGTGACAAACGCAATTTAACAGGAGAGCCATTTCTGTGTTCTAAGAAATTTAGCTTTGCTAAGACTTAAACATATTTAGTATCTTTAAAAATAATTGGAATTTTACAGGACATGAAGATAATGCAATTTTAAGAAAATATTTTCGGATTTTCGAATGTTCTTACTAGTATATGTAGGACCCGTTGATATAAAGTATAGTTATAACACACAAAGCATTCCTAATTGACCTCTAACCTCAGTATATACTATAGTATACATAGTATACAAAATCCTCCAATTACAGTCACTCCATCTCGGAACCTTACCTCCGATACTTGTGGTCTCCCCGTTTCAAGTTCGAAGTAAAATTCAGAGGCTCACAATAATAGTCGAATTTCAAAGGCGAGAGAAACGAACAAAAAAACCGCCATTAGTAAATTGAGTAGAGTGTTGTCTTTTGTGTTTACAAAAACTACGTGCTTCGGCTTTTAACAGTGAACGTTAATTGGAAATTCTGAAATTAAATGGCGTGAAATTGTGGTGTCTCCTGTGTTTTATTGTTATATTTTTGAACAGCATTTATGATGTTTTAAGCGCGATGTTTAAGCGAGCTGGTAAATGGTAACAGTGTTAATGGAAATGAAATCTTGAACAAACTATTGGATCGAAGTTCCTTATCGCGCGTTATCGAAAGGGGGCTAGACGGAAATTCTTATGAAAAAGTTGTCACGACACTTTTTTTGATTTAGATGATTATCGCTAGATGGCGCTGTGATTAAAATCTTTTAAAACAATTCCTTATTTTGTTTTATATGATTAATGCTAGATGGCGCTGTGATCAAAATATTTTATTTAAGTTATAATTTAATACCGAACTAAAAATTAAATTACAATTCCCTCACTAATTAATCGAGAGGAACTTCGTTCCATCCGGGTGTCCCTTGACACCTCTCAAGTTTTTATTTTATTGTATCTTTTGTATCCATATAGCCATTGAATGATAATTCATTATTGTCGCAAATGAACCTCTGCAATTTCAGCAATAAAACCAAAGCAATAAAAATTTTATAAAAAAAAAACTTTTTAATTACAAGCTTTGAAAATCCTCGATATCATGTAGCAGTAGAGTGCTAGCTGATACAACTAAAACGAGCCCAAACACGATGGGTATATTTATTATAGCACAACAGTTCCTATGACCACCTTCTGAATTCATCATCAGATCAGCGCCGTTTTGACTTATGACATTGGCATTTTTTTATATTATCGCATTGTTTATATCATACACGTATGTGCAAAATGTTATCTCAATCGGAAACAGGAAAGTTTGTCAAATTTAGTCTGCACCGAACTTCCATAGTTACATCTAGTGCAAGTTAGTATAATTCTGGTAAAATACTCTTTAAACTACACATTCCATCTCTGAAATGTTGTAAACACACACATAGGTATGTGGTAGGTAACACAGGTATAATTGCACAACCAATTAACGACGAGTTAGTGAGGTTAGTTAACTGCCAGTAGCGACGTTCAAGAGGATTGCGGTGACATTTCGATATCGACGCTAATAATTGAATTAAGCTCGAATTAAATGTTATTGAATTATATTTGCATTTGTGAAAATAGAGGTGAATGTAAACCAGACGTTATACGAGATTTGGTTGTAGTTTTGTGGCCTTTAAATGCTTGAAAATATTAGTAGAGATATAGAATTATATATTGGAACGAAGTTCCTTATCGCGCTTTGTGAAAGACGGAAAAAATTCTTACGAAAAGTTGTCACGACACTTTTTTGTTTTAGATGATTATCGCTAGATGGCGCTGTGATCAAAATCTTTTAAAACACGTTCTTCATCGCGCATTACGTTAGGAAAAAAAATATAAGATATGTTTTAATCGAAAGGAACTTTGTTCTATTCGGATGTCCCATGACACCTCTCAAGTTTTTGATTTAAAGATACTTTTGGTAATCGTATACAAACGAAATTGTTTGTTATAATAAGTTGTATTTTATTTTCGTAGTTTTAAAGATTTAAGCATATATTAGGACAGACAACGTGAAGCGACTTTGTTTAATATTATTTACTAATGTCTGTACCAACCCATTACTGCCCACTGTTGGGCTCAGGTCTCCTCAGAAGAGGGGTTAGGCATAGTCCACCACGCTTGCCCAGTGCGGATTGGGGACTTCACATATCTTCAAAGGATTTTTAGAACCCTTTTCCGACATGCAGGTTTCCTCACGATGTTTTCCTTCACCGTTTTTAGCCAGTGGTGTTGTGAAAAATTGCACATAAATCTTTTTCACATTTAGATTTAGAGGTACAAGCCGGCCGGATTTGAAACCGCGACCTCCCGTACGGAAGGACGCGCTTCGACCACTCGGCCACCACGACTTTTATTTACTAATGACTCCGCTACATATGGTCCCAGATTCGGGTCAGATTATACTCAGTAATGTTATACTCTCCATTATCGTAAATTATTAAACAGTCTGAATACCTGAGACTGTCTGACAAGTTAGGTCCACTGGGCAGCAGAATCGGAAAGTTTTGGAAATTTAACTCATCACACATACCGTAATGTCTCAAGAGGATATAAATCTTTGACCAATTTGTGTGGCCAGTGTGTGGCTATTTGCACTGATTATGCAGTTAACCATTATTACTTCTTCTTTTATCTACGTAATACTTATTTTATGTCAGCTAATAACAGGTTCAATGTGCAAGTAAAGTGAGTTGTAGTTTTATGTGGTCTACGGTTTCTTTTTACGATTGAATCTTTTTCGTTAACAACTTTTTATGTTGGACTAAATTGTCATGCTTCCACAGACACAGGTAGCATGCGGGAGTCATACCGCACTTCAACCTCCAACTGTTGTACTCAAAGTTCGATCAGCAGAAGGCAGCACGACGCGTTACACACTACGACATTCTTTACCCTCGTTGCCAAAAATAACCGATAAAAATCCCCACAGTCATTGTACAGTAATTATAACAATAACCCTTTCACTGCCTCATTCAAAATTCAAAATAAAAAAACATGAATACTTAACCACAAACCAATCGAAAAGCCCGAAATGCCATCAATAACGAACACGTGACAAGTAAATGAAATATCCGTCCCGGGCTGAATCCGTGGAGGCCTCTGTCACCCGTCGCGCGGACGTTTTAATAAAACTGCAAAAACGGCCCGCGGCAAACAAGGGTTAAGCTCCAAATGATCGCTATGTACTGTGGTGGGTACACAGTGTAGATGACAACAGAAAGTTTTTTTTTCTTTGCAAGACGACAAACGAAGCCACTACTTACTTGTAGGCAATTTTAAAGTAAGGGTTAAGCTATTGATCGCTATGTACTGTGGTATATACACAGTGTGGATAATGAGAGAAGGTTAGTATATTTTTTCTGGTGCTCCCAAATGCTTGCCACTAGACTCCATGCAGAGATGTTCGTATCATTGACGATCCCAGACTCACGGACCACCTGGAACCTTTGGCTCTGCAAACCTTCGCAAAGAAGTTCTCTTAATCTTATACGGTTCTACGTGGAGTGAACCGAGGAATGGTCGAGATGATTCCAATCGCGTCGACCCAGAGTTCATTCTTATTATATGGAACCACTTCGGTCAACCACGGTTCGTTTCAGGAATTCTTTTTTAGGACACACCATCTGGCAATGGAATGAACGGAGGAATTCTTCTGTGTGATTAGCGTAATGACTTGTCCTTCTACAAACCAGACCCTAGTGGCACTTTAGTCCCCTGACATTGCAGAGTTTCATGAGAGACGGTAACCACTAACGATAAGGTGGCTCGTTGGCTGGTCTGCCTACAGGGCAATAATAATAAATAATAAAATTCTTTATTCAGTAAAAGGTTTACAGCATTTTCTTATAATGTATCTGTATCCGAACTGAGCTAATAATCTAGCTTGTATTTCGGATATCAGCGTTCCACGTACTATGCAACATTTATTTCAACCATTCACTAAACGCAGAGTCAAGAAGAATAAAATTAAAATAAACAATAAAAAAAAGTTTTTATGTTGATGTCCTCTTTTTGTGTGTCGTGATGAGTGCGTGTGTGTGTGTAAGAGGGTGTGTGTAAAATTTCTTTTAAATTAAATAAATGATCGTGAATATTATTAGAATTTTATAATAAAAACCGCTTTCCATTTACAATTTGAAGCCACAGTTTAATTCCAGCCACTCAATTCTCTAAACGAATATAAAAGAGTTATTCGAAGTTAACCAACTGTTATAATTGCACGGTGTACAATACAACCATCATTTTCATAACACCAGTTTGTTTTAGAGCTTGTTGAAGCAGTAGGAAAGTTACGTTGTATTGTTCGAAGAACTGAAATAACATCGTCTGGCTGTATGGCAACTCAATTGTTTGCTTACATTTTATTTCCAGGTAGATTTATTGTTTTGTCATAAGATGAGCGCGTACTTAGAAAGGCCACACCACAAGTTTTAGCAGAAAACCTGTCAAAAAAATACTGCGACTTTTAAATAAAAAAAAACTTGAGAGGTGTCAAGGGACACCCGGATGAAACGAAGTTCCTTTCGATTAATTAGTGAAGAATTTGATATATTTTTTTTAAACTAACTAATTATTATAACTTAAATAAAATATGTATTTTGATCACAGCGCCATCTAGCATTAATCATATAATACAAAATAAGGAATTGTTTTAAAAGATTTTAATCACAGCGTCATCTAGCGATAATCATCTAAAACAAAAAAAGTGCCGTGACAACTTTTTCATAAGAATTTCCTTCTAGGCCCCTTTTGATAATGCGCGATAAGGAACTTCGTTCCAATAAATTATAAAAACTGGTAAAGCTTGTATTTATAACAAGTCCCCACACAGTTGTTGATACTCAGACATATTATTATACACTAGATGACCCTCGCAACTTCGTCTGCGTCATAAAGGGGTTCAAACAGTACTCGCAATGCCGTCGAGTTATTATTTTCGCGGCTCGCTGTGCCACACATATTCATTGCGTTTTATACTCGTAATAACTTCTAAACGAAAAGTCCGATTGGAATAAAACAAAAAGTAATTTAATTCTACATTAATACTCTTAATAACAAAATACTTAATTTGGATAAGGGTTAATATAACGATACTCATTTAACGTTAAATTCAATCTCGGAACGAAATATTAAATTTTAAAAACATAAAAGTGGTTATTGTGACTAAACTATGATAGTTAGATATATGCTGTCGCGGATTTTTTTGTTTGTCTTCAAAAGACCTAAAAACCCGTAGTACATCATTTTGTTCTATTGTCAATAGTTTTTGCAGCGTACGCATAAATAGGTTTTTGATTTTTCACCTTTTGTTACATATTCGATATTTTCATGCGGATCCCTAATTTTTTTGAAAATAAAATAGCCTATAACCTTCCTCGATAAATGGACTTTCCAACAGTGAAAGAATTTTTGAAATCGGACCAGTAGATCCTGAGATTAGCGCGTTCAAACAAACAAACAAACAAACAAACAAACTCTTCAGCTTTATAATATTAGTATAGATACATATATGATATACAAAACACCTACAGAGAGACATTACGAGAGAGAAATAGAACACGCCACGTGTTTTGTGTCGTTACAACTTTAAATCTTATATTTTTCCGTCTTACCTTTCATAACGTGTGAAATAGAGAATATTTCTGACTTTTTAAAAGTCGATAATCCCAGACTTCTCACGGTATTATAACGGAACGGATACGAACGGATGCTGCAGCAACCGAACGCATCCGGTGAGATGTCGACGTATCCGATAGTATCCGATAGTCCTTTTCAACGTATTGGATTATCCGTCCAAATATAACTTAGAAACACTTTTATTTTTGGAATAGTTTAGTATTTTTAACATCATAATATTATGTAGTGTATCACTGTCAAATCGGTATCATATAAAAAGTTTGACCGATTTCAAAATTAAAAGAATCCCGGAACTCAGCAGGATTTCAACCAAAACGCAAAATGTTTTAAAAACAGCCTGTATGTTGCTTTCATTTTGCTGCGAAGACGTCATTAATATGAATGAAGAATGAAAAAAGTCACACACATACATTTTGTAAATCAAAACAAAATACTATCACTTTCAAAAATCACCCTAGGTCCTGCGAAGATTGCTCCGTAGGATGAGGAGTCTACCAGCCACCTGATTATAAGTGATTACAGTCGCTCATGGACCTGGATATGAACTTTGCTCAACCCTCGTTTAAAGAAGGCACAGGCGAAATAAATTCAGTGGGCATGTCTTTTTTAGTTAGGAAGTAAATTTCCAACTAAAACTGCTTAGCCCCAAAATAGATAAACAAACAACGAACAATGGAAATAAAGTCTATGTTCTTTATTCTCAACTTAGATTAAATAGTTAATGTGGTTTCTTTCAGGATTTATACGTATACGAAACGACAAACCCAACATGAGTCTATCTTGTTTAGTACAGGAGTTCCTATGTCCACTTATCAGCGTCAATTCAACTCCTTAATATCATAGTACTGCATTGTCAAGCAATATACTATTGCATACAAAATATCGGAAACTGGGAGAATCAGCCAATTGAAATCACAAAATGCCGCAGTTTTGAGTTAAGCTGAAATTATGCACATTCTTTAAAATGTCTTAAATTCTTGAAAAACGTTTGTCGCTCGACAATTGATGAGTGTGGCGGAGGTGTGGGCGCGAGATCATTTGAGGTTGTTAGTCAACAGTCAGTTAGAGACAGATAGTTTATTTTTCATGTCGTGCTAGCAGTCATGCAGTGCCTTGGTATAGAGGTCAGGATCATAGCTTTTTGTGCCTGAAGCTCAGAGTTCAAATCCTGGTGTCAGCATATTTTTTTTGATTTTTATTTCTTTGTTTTTTTTGTGTTTTTTTTAGTTTTTTCTTTTTGTCATTTTAAGTTTTATTCCTATATGGAACCAAACTTTATTGTGATTTTTATTTTCATTACTACTGAGCGAAGCTCAGTCGCCCAGGTACTCTATATAAATGTACATCGCGTCTTCTAATAAATAAATAATTATAATTGCATCAGTTGATACAAAATGCTATACAATAGCTATATCGCGGCAGTCCCTGAGTGCTACACGTATTTTTTTTTAAATATTCCGTTTTAAAACAGGGTACTCATAACCCTCCTTCAATTTGTGCCATCATAAACAAATCTCCCTGTATCAAACATAAAACATTATTATGTGGTTATAGACTCGTTAAACATTTCAGTAATACCTCCAATTAATGCAGTGTTAAATAGTTAATTACAGCACTAAATTTAATAATGGATGATAACGGACTTTGTATTGGACTACGGCCAAGAAATTTATATTCCAACAGCTAATTCGAGTTATAAATGGCCTCATTTCAATTCATCGCCAAATTTCTTTTGTCTATGATATTTCTTATTAAGTAGGCTAGACTAAGATTGTAATTGTTTGGAGCTGTGGTTGTAATTTTAGGTATATTAGGTGGAACTGAGGGGCTGATCTTCCTGATGGTGTGAAAAATTATACGACTTTCTCGTTCACAAGTTTTTATAGCAATGACAATAACACAAAGACAACAGTAAAACAAAATAATTTAAAAATAGAATAGAATTGAACATTAACTTTTTAAATCATAAAAAGTTATGTTAGAGATTTCAACATAAATAGGCAGTGCTAATATAAGTTTAACTGTAGATTTTGGTCTTATATTTTGGAGGAGGTAATTGTTTTGCTTAATTTTTTTGATCAACTTTCAAAAGGAGGTCATTAAGTTGACAGTTTACTTTTTGTCCTTAGTTTGGATGAACTGGTTTAGGTGGTTCTTTATTTACATGGGTTAAGATTAAAATGTTTATTTTTTATTAATCAAGATTTCACGATATACCGAATGTAATATATTGATTTTGGTAATAATAATACTGAATGAATGAAGAAAATAAAGTTTCTTGAAAACTCGTAAGTAATAAAAAATTGCTGGAAACATTGAGAATTATATAAATTGCGAGATTACTTGTCCTTACCATCCTATAAACTTAAGCGTTACCAAAAATAGTATATTCCATGTCTTCAATATTTAACGGAAATTATGTTAATAAAATTTCTAAAAACTCTCAGAAAACACCAAATTAAATTTTGCACAGGAAATTAAAACATAGTACAAGGAAAAAAATGTTAAGTGAATATAAAACAAATTGATTCGATAAAGTTGAGTAATTGATTGGGTTTCCGCCATCTTGTCTGGGTTCCACCCACACAGCTGGGTACTTAATAATTTATAACATAAATTAGGCATAACCTTCGATCAAGTATAACAAGATACACAGTTCCAAACCATTAGAAAACAATGTCTTTAAAAAAATAATGTTTGATACATAGACATGAAATACTGTCATGTATATTCTAACCATATCTGCAATGGCTAAAAACGATATATTAAAACATCGTGAGAAAACCTGCATATTGAAAAAAAGATTTCAAAATCCTTAGAAGATATTTGAATCCGCAATGGGCAAGCATGGTGTGAAGAGAAATGAATTTATTTGTTCCCAACGTTAATGAAAATTATCATGCTTGTTTATGTCAAAAGGCTACCACAAGTTCGGAAAAAAGAAATAGCCACCGTCCTGAGAAGAACTGGCAAGAACCTGTCTTGTGTTGTATTATTTTTCAGACCTTAGCCCAGCTGTGGGCAGTTGATACAGTTCAGTTATTTTCATATAACCAGTTATATTTGATCAAAGGACATAAGACTAACTTTGTTTATTCAGACCTTAGTCTTTGGGTACTAAATGATTATTGCCTTAATGAGGAACTAAGAGGGTGTAGGTATCACAGTATAGTTCCTGTATAGAAATAAAGATTTTTCTCAGGTACCATTGACACTTACGCTAGGATAAATAAAAATTTAAAAACATTTGGAATTTCGTGCCTGTAAAAGGTGCATCAGTGTGAGTTCATAATTTCTGACATCAATGTACGTAACGCGTCGTGCCGTTCCTCGTAAGTCCACACTGGATTAAAGCCTTGCCGGAGTGCATTGCGTATTACCAATATGAGATTTTAGATCAACTCCCACATATCTCACCTAAAAAATAGTCTGGTGCTTTCCCTTACTCCAAAAAAAAGTGTTCCATTCATAGCCAAGTGGAACCAAATCTTCTTCAGTAGAATTCCATTACAGCACCCCTGAACCATGGACAAGGTGAAGCGTAGTATAATAGGCAATTACTTAAGGAGAATGGTCGTTTCTCAAGCTCAAACTAATCTTTTAGGGGTCCGTGAGGTTATTAAAAATGTTGCTGTTAAGACTGGTGTACATGACGGCAGAGCGATTTTTTTATTAATACGTAGAGATGAGTAAATGTTTACCTGGTCGTGAGTGTTTACTGTTGGTCCTGTTTTGCAATATCAGGGAACACTACGTTGCTGCTACCTATGATTTCTTGTAAGGTAGATTAGCAAACTTACAGTTCATCTGAGAAATACATCGTTTGAAGAAGGACAACTAAACGTATGATGAGAAAAAGGTAAAATTAACCATTAATTAACTTAAATGTAAAAAAAAATGTATTTTCACAACTTTTGGTCGACTGGTCGAAAATACCCTTGGTTTTTACCTTTGCTCTTGTTTCATTTTATGTATGAAGTTGTATAATTAAAATTAAAAGTGTTACGAGTTTTATGACACACTATGTTCAACCTTTAAGTTTTGATGTAGTTTAGTTTAGTTATTAAAAGTTCTTCAAAGGCATTAAAAATAAGGTTTATATTTGTGAACTCAACGTCTGTGAATTAACCACGTCAATAGTTAAAACTAAGAATGGTCTTTTACAGTTTGCAACTTGCGACTTTTTATCGTAATTGATGTAAAATAATCGCACGGTGTACACACAAGGCTTTACAACAAGATTGATATAGCAATAACGTCCATTCGTGATTTATAACTTACTAAAATTTTCGACATGTTGCATTCATAAAAAATGGCAAGAATTTAATAAATATGATTAATTTTAGAACTTTCGAGTTTATGACGTCGAGAGATTTGATGAATAGTTTTATTACAAGTATTAAAATTGCCTTTTGAAGTTTGATAAAGTTTTCATCGTTAAAATTAAAAAGATTATGATTTTTTAAGTTATTAAAATTCACATTTATTTATGAATGACACTTCATTATAGATATGTGAAAATCAATAAATAAATGAATAATAAATTAAAAACTTAGTTTTGGAAAACCCGAAGTATCGAAATCGGTTCATCTAGAAAAATATGCTACAATAAATAGTAGATTTAAAGTTTTCTTCTCTTAAAACTCCGTCAAAAATACGCTGAAAATCCTACAAAATGTTAAACTCAGTTTTGAGATCGAGGAGGTCAAGACGGTCTACAATTAGTGCTACGGCGTAGCAACAATGCTACGTCGCCGTCTCGCTGCTACGGCGTAGACGCTACTTAACCCGGCAATCGCGGGGAATTCTCAGAGCACCTGTACTTGAGTGTTCTTTAAAAAGGGGTTCTTTTAACCCGTTTTAGTGAGATTCTTTTTGTATTCTGGCTAATAGAGATTTTTAGTGGAATTGTGTTTGAGATTTAAAGGGTTTTTATTTTACTTTTCATATATCAGTATCAGAGAAAAAACAAAACTCAGTGACATCACGAGGAGAGTCAGATTATTGAAATGGAACTGGGCGGGTCACATTTGTAGGATGGAACAACAAAGATGGACAAAGAAGGTCACCGAATGGGTACCAAGAGGAAACAAAAGAAATAGAGGCCGCCAGAGGAGGAGATGGCTAGACGTTTGCAACCAGATCATTGGACCTGACTGGATGCAGAAAGCACGAAATTGCAGCTGGTGGAAGGAAAAGGGGGAGGCCTACGCCATTAAAGGTGACTTTTATCTCAAGAATTAACGAAACAATAATATTTCTAAAGCTACTTTTTAATTGAGTAAATAATTTGTTGTGATTAGTTATAAGATTCAAATATTTTTATTAGTAGTTTAACTAGTTAGTAAGAGTTATTTAAAAGAATAAAGGCTTTTTATTTATTTATTTTACTTTTGTATTACTTGAAAGAAATGTATTCGGTTTACTCAATTATAAAATTAATTGATTTTTGAATAAATTTGGCACTGTCAGTAGCATTGTGGAATATTTATAAATGAACCAAAATTCAATTTGTTTTAAGTCGTCACCACACCACGACACTAAGAATCACTGAAAATACCAAAAAAAAATCAGTTATACTAAAAATCTCTTAATAACTTCTAGTAGATACTGTCATAGTCAAGCACAACCAATTTTTTTTAAATTTAAACAATCCATTTTAATTCATAACACATTTCGCATACTGCATCTCTCTCGCACGTCTTGACGCTTATATTTGAAAGAGAAAATAAGTTAGAACAAATAAACTAACCGAGAAGGTAACATAACAACATGTTTATTCGCGACCAGGGCCGTATTCGAGGATTATTCATTTAATAGTAAAAAATCTGGTCTTTCTTCTGTGCCTTCAAAGGGGGGAAGATGTTTGTAAGCTAATCCTGTACCAACCCATTACTGCCCACTTTTGGGCTCAGGTCAGAAGAGGGATTAGGCATAGTCCACCACGCTTACCCAGTGTGGATTGGGGACTTCACATATCTTCAAAGGATTTTTAGAACCCTTTTCCGACATGTAGGTTTCCTCGCGATGTTTTCCTTCTACGTTTTTAGCCAGTGGTGTTGTGAAAAATTGCACATAAATATTTTTCACATTTAGATTTAGAAGCACAAGCCGGCCGGATTCGAACCCACGACCTCCCGTTCGGATGGACGCGCTTCGACCACTACTCCACCACGACTATATACAAAGGTTAAGTAAAGGGTAAGGTTATGACATCAATATAATTCCATGCTTTATCACTGTGTTTTGTGTGTGTTTTTTAAATCCTTACGCATTCTTAAAACATCTATTACGTTAAACCAAACTCAGTAAACCACCAGAGAGTCGTACGGTCACCAAAGAGGTGTCAGTCCTCACTTAACCAGCAATCAGCTTGCAGTCCAGCGGCGGAGTCTTCGTATAACACGATTCTTACCGACTACCATTTCAACGATCTTTATAAACACTTCTCTTATAATAAGTCAAATAGTTAAGAATACCTATAACATTAAGTTCGTCTTTGTCAAATATATTGTTTTTTCATTAAGAATAAATTAATGTTAAGTGATTTGTCTCTAATTCCATTTATTTGTTTGTAGAAGCGGGTATTACATCGATTTAAATGATGAATCATTTTATAAGAGTGTTGTTAAATTGTGAACTATCGTTTAAACACAGTAGTCGACGTGCTTTCAAAGTGAACAGAGCTGGGAGTAATTGTGACTGAGTTTTGGAGGATGATTGTACTGATTTTGGAAGATGAATAAACTGTTATTGTGAACCAAAGAGTTATAGTTGTGTTACTAAACTGAACACCAATAATATTTTTTAAATTTTTTGCAGGTCCTTTTGAGGCAACTTTACTAAAATTACATGTTTACATGTCCTTTGTTTTTACAATACTTCTTTGAAGTTATTGAATATAATTCCCTGTTCTGAGTTCATATCTGTACAGAACTAAGTTAGTTTTTCTCGTACTGAGGGCTGATACATTATGTAGTTCCCGACTCGACGTCGACTTCTGTTTTCGTGTGATTTACAAGAAAATTGGATCTATATATTTTTGTTTATGTTACCTTATTTGTATTTATCATTGTGTAGTTGTTCATATCGATGGTATTGGATATTCTTTCGGCAAAAAAAAAATCTCCAATATTTTTGTTATTATTTTTATGATTAAATAAATAGGAGTTTGTTATTTAGAGCTGAAATTTTATAAAGTCTTGACTAAATACTATTTTGTGTTGCAGAAATATAACGTTGGTGTAGTAGCGTGCAGTCTTTATAAGCCAATATACAATGCATACCCCTTTGTTGTACTCAAATCTTTGACTTAAAATTTTTATGCAGGCTGCTTTTGTTGTTCGAAATATTGAAAAATAGGTCATACTTAACGCCTTTTTTTTAATATTTAAAGAACATAGAGTGTTAGTTGAATAAATAAATGAATTTTATGAAATGAAAATACCTGAGACTGAATTTACCCACAAAACAAAAACACACAAAAACACTCACACATTTTACAACCTTTCAAACACCTGAAAACTCATAAACCAAACTTAAATTACACCCGAAAATCTTCCGCATTCGTAAAAACGTAACATTCCTCATGCGAAGTGCAAAAGGATATAAAAATCCACATGATCCTCATAACTCGAGCGGTAATAATGCACATGCATTACCCCGGGACACGACGAAGTAAATTGTTTTAGAACGTTCTGTAGACTAGGTCGTGCCTTGAGAGCGAGAAAAATATACTGTTTGCTGCGAAAATTGTGTAGGTTTTGTGTTAAAAGCTGTTTAGATGTAGGTGGTGTTTTTCTGTTTTCTATTTGAAATTGTGTGCGGTTTAATACTGCTGTATGCTAGGCTCAGACCTCAGTAGGAGAGGGATCAGGCATAGTCCACCACGCTTGATGAGTGAGGGCTGGAGACTTAACATAATTAGCTCTTGTAAGAGTTTTAATGATGATGCAATATTCTTGTCTATTTTTAGGCTGTTGCTGTCAAATTAAGAGTTAGATAGGTTCAGTTACTAATCCACGACTTGTTAACAATAATTAAAACAACATAACTAGCTAAAACAGATATTACACTACAGGGCATTCATGGTAATTACTACTAGGTCGACGGACTTTCTAACTCTTATTACATCACCCTTAGTAAGGGTTAGCGTCCCAACATATTGAGTAGTGCTATAGGCCTTTAAATCTGTGAAGGAAAATAGCTTAACACTGTTTTGCTTCAACAACATGTCCTTAAATAATTGTGCTCGAGATGTCATATTGTCTAAGCAAACAAAATCTGCTTATAACGACCGCTCTTGCTTTGAAACCAATTCGCATTCTCTGTAAGTGAAACTATTTGACTGTAAGATAACTTTTGTAAGGTGACTTTTCTCTGATCCTATGTAATTGTATCAATTTAAAGGTAAGACTTCCGGTTGTGACGTCACCTGGTTAATTTTATTACAATTTTATATTTTTTGCAAAAACGGAAATACTAGTGGCGCCATCTGATTTATTTCTCAAGAAAGTATAAAAGGCGTGTGAACTATCGTTTAAACACAGTAGTCGACGTGCTTTCAAAGTGAACAGAGCTGGAAGTAATTGCGATTGCGTTTTGGAGGATGAATAAACTGTTATTGTGAGTTTTCATTGTGTTACTGAACTGAACCCCAATACTTTACAGTTAAAAGCATCCGACGGTAGTCTATGGTTCATGACCAACGGTTACCGCTTACGATCAGATGACTCATAAGCTAATCTGCCTACACTACACTATTAACACTATTAAAAATCAAACAAAAGGAAAAATCAATGTCAAATAACAAGTTCGATTAAGTTACCATACAACAACCTTAATTTCAAAGTCGTAATGGATGTTGAACATAAAAGTCCTTCATATATGCTCAGTGCAAGCCGTGCTTATTACGCCTTTGAAGTTAGAAGTCTAGACTACTTGAATGGTCTTGGCTGAGATCTTTTTGTTTGAAGTTGTATTGTAGTACGCAAAAAACGAGCTTTGGTATTTGAATGTCCAAAGACATTACTTATTACTGAGTTTTTGCGATTATATTTGTGGTTTAAAATTCATTTTCAAATTCATTTTTTAATTTAAGAAAAAGCAGTAATTGGTAGTTAACCTCAACAATACACAGTCATAACACATAAACAATTTTCACAAAAATGTACAATCTCAAATACTTTACTTTTTTCATGACAGAGGTACCTTTCAGATGTAATAATTATGTCTAGAACAAAAACTATTATTTAATTGCTTTTTATAAGGTTTCAATGTATTAAAATTTTCTTTGTCCTCTAACTTAACTTACCTTGAAGTCACTACGAGTCAATAATTCTATTAATCAATAAAATCTAACCTTTATAAACAATGTTCTGTGACAAAGCAGCTCTCTATAAATAAGGTATAATGTAGTACAAATATTGACATTTGATAAGACAGTGATTCTCAAAGTTTTTGAACAAAAACTTGAAAGTTAATAAAGCTTGCAATTTCTGAGCGAAAATGTTTGGGAAATTGTTTTTGTGATCAATGCAGTTATGAAGTATGATTTTTTTCATTTTCAAAAAGGATAGCTTTAACAAATGATTTTTTTTACACGATCTTTTTGTTATGTATTAGCTTTGTGTCCAATAAATAGACCAATAGCGTATAAGACACTTTGTTTGCTTTAAATTTGAGAACCACTGGAAAATTGAAACTATGTTTATTCTGTAAACATAACAATACAGTGAAACTCGAGAATATAAATACGTTTTATTCTCAATTAGTTTCGTTGCAATAAATAAGGTTTTATACAAAAAATGTATGACAAATAAAGGCTTATTTAGTTTGAAAGGTTTTTTGATTGAAAAGGGGCATTTATGTAGTCAAACATTTCTTCTTTACTCTACTTTTCCAGGATACCCAATAACTATTTCGATGGGCCTCTTTTTAGAGAAATCTTATGTTGGTTAAGAGTGCTAACCGTTTCTAGATGTAAAACTTCAATTTATTTTACAGCTTTCGATGAAATATAACTTACTAAATACAAATACAGTATTAAAATGACAAGAAAAAAAGATCTTTTTAGGAGCTGAAATATTTTATTTATTTTAAAATTCATAGCGGCGTAATATTTTTATACAAAATAAATAAATAAAATAAACTCCACATTGTAATACGAGGCCAAGGATGTGATTTTTTTTTCTGAAGTTTTGGGTGTCAAGAAACAATTTTTGTAAAATATCACTTCCCACCATCTGATCTAAACACTGTATCTCGTTATATAAAAAAAACTTGAGAGGTGTCATGGGACACCCGAATAGAACGAAGTTCCTTACGATTAAAAGATATCTTATAATTTTTTTTTCCTAACGTAACGCGCGATAAGGAACGTGTTTTAAAAGATTTTGATCACAGCGCCATCTAGCGATAATCATCTAAAACAAAAAAGTGTCGTGCCAACTTTTTCATAAGAATTTCCGTCTAGTCCCCTTTCGATAACGCGCGATAAGGAACTTCGTTCCAAAAATATACAAATAAGGAAACCAAACCACCATTCAGTAACCGTTCATGTCAAAATAGCATACGTTGCTGCCAATTATAGTGAAAATTCCATCCAAATTCTGTTTAAGCTTCACCAAACACGGAACAAGGAAAATCATATAATATTACAACATATTTCATATTCTCTTCATATCGAGTAACATGTGTTGTTCAACGATAGCTTTTCTACTAAAATTCATCATAAAATACTCTCATGAAAGAAATCACGAGAATATGTTATTAACTTATAATTTTTACTAGCTGATCCACGCAACTTCGTCTGCGTTACAAAGGGGTTCAAACAGTACTCGCAATGCCATCGAGTTATTATTTTCGCGGCCCGCTGTGCCCCACATATTCATTGCGTTTTATACCGATTGGAATAAAACAAAGAGTTATTTACTTCTACATTAATATTCTTGATAACAAAATACTTAATTTGGATAAGGGTTAATACAACGATACTTATTTAACGTTAAATTCAATCTTGGGACGAAAAAATATTTTTCATAAACATAAAAGCGGTTATTGTGACTAAACTATTATAGTTAGATATATGCTGTCGCGGACTTTTTTGTTTGTCTTCAAAAGATCTAGAAACCCGCTTTACATCATTTTGTTCTATTGTCAATAGTTTTTGCAACGTACGCATAAATAGGTTTTCGATTTTTCACCTTTTGTTACATATTCGATATTTTCATGCGGATCTCTATTTTTTTTGAATATAACCTATAACCTTCCTCGATAAATGGACTTTCCAACAGTGAAAGAATTTTTTAAATCGGGCCAGTAGTTCTTGAGATCAGCGCGTTCAAACAAACAAACAAACTCTGCAGCTTTATAATATTAAAAAGTATAGATAATAGTGTATCTTTAACATGTAATTTAAAAAAAAAATCTCCGAATTCAATTTTAAAAAAATGCTCTGAGCATGAACCCTTAGTGACTTTTGTATTTAGCACTGGATTCCACATACTCGATAATCTGAAGCCGTCACCCCTGTCTTCTCGTGATCATGACGTTTGCAACAACTTTGAAATATCGAGATAACTCAATTAATTATTAAATATCGTAGTAAGAACCCGTTGAAAATGCATGAAAGTGTCAAACGGTGCTTCACATAGTTTCAATGCCGGCCAATGCACACAAATCCCCCGTTGGTTGGATGTCACTGTCACATGTTTTTACGTGTGTTGGACGTTGTTGTGTTAATACAGATTTGTAATTCAATTATTATTGTCAAAGAAATATGAGGAAAAATGACATGTTTGATTTAGTACATTCTTTCCTCAAACACAAAATCTTATAAGCCTGTAATAATATTGTATAGTTAAATATTGAGGGGTCGTAATACGAGGTCATGTTTTCATATTTTATTGATAAACAACGAGATGTTTTGTAGTGGTATATTCACAATCGCAAAATTGATTCCAATTCGATATTTTTTCTAACTGATTAATATTAATGATATAAAATTATAAGATAACTTTGATATTGTAAACTGTGTTTGAAATATTCAATAGCTTTTTTAATTGATGAACAAAAAGTGATATATTGAAAAAAAATCACGCACTTGTATACTCCATTTATAAATAAAAATAGTCGAATGCGTGTGCTTCATTATCTGGAGAAAAGAGATTAGATTAAGCATATTTGCATTTATATTTAGTTGTGAACGGGGGCTAGACGGAAAAAATTCTTACGAAAAGTTGTCACGACACTTTTTTTGTTTTACATGATTATCGCTAGATGGTGCTGTGATCAAAATCTTTTAAAACACATTCCTTATTTTTGTTTTAGATGATTATCGCTAGATGGCGCTGTGATCCAAATCTTTTAAAATACGTTCTTTATCGCGCGTTACGTTAGGAAAGAAAAAAAAAAGATATCTTTTCATCGAAAGGAACTTCGTTCTATTCGGGTGTCCCATGACACTTCTCAAGTTTTTTTTATTTGGTAAAAATAATATAAAAATAATTGACAATTCATAACCATAAAATCACCAACGAAATCCTACTCGTATTAAAAATATTTAAACATAAACTTACATGATCCAAAAGCAAATAATAATAACAATATTCCGCGTCTAAATAGAGATACAACATCACAAACAGCGAAACTAGACCAGTAATTAACAACTAAATTACTGAGAAGCCAAAGGCCTCTAAAGTTAAACAATTCCAATAATCCTCTGTAAGCTAATCTAACCTGCGACCCTTATTCCTGACCTCCATGTAAATTTGCCCCATCCAACTGAAACTGAACCTTCAGTTAACTGAGAATCGCCCTGCTCGGGTCGGGTTGGGTAAGGTTGGGCGGGAGAAGGGTGGGTCTGGGTAAACTGGTTGTGTACCATTACCAGCACCTGTTACCTACTTATCCTCTCGCGTATGGCTGTTGCCCCTTTTAGTTTTGATGGAATATTCAGATGGGTTTTAGTTTTATCTATAGTTTTTATTAGTTTCGAAAGTGTTAGGTTTTAATAACATTGGTTTGGATTGTGATTGCTTAATTTTTAAGGTGTAATTTGGTTTCAATTGAATAGTTTATACAGAAAAATTTTTTGAACTACTATCATGTGCTGTACTGTACTGTAACAACCCATTACTGCCCACCGCTGAGCTCAGGTCTCCTTTGAAGAGGAGATTATCATGTACGAATGACTAATATAGGTTTCTATTGACATATTTTAAAAAGGTTTAATTACTGAAAAAAAAAAAAATCTATTTTACTTACATCTAATTTTTAAGTGATTTTTGTTAATAACAACTTAGACCACTGATCTATTTAAATATTAAATGTATTTTGATTTTAAATTTGCAAACTTAACTGTTTCCAATATAATATATTATCGTATCCAGCAAACCCCTTCATAGGCTCACTAATAATATATAATATCGAAACAAAATATCAAAATAATATACAGAAATATGTCGAGCTCACAAAGGTAGATGCGATGAAATCTCACAAAAAGAATAGGATTAAGTAAACTACAAAGCTTGATCAGTGAACCCCACTGTTTGTATTTCGATAAAATAAAACAAAAAACATTTACCGGAAGAACAAAGAAAGCAGAAATATTTGATGCGAAAAATTCTAGAAAGGCTACGTGGTTATGAGAATAGTTTTTTGAACTGTAACTTTACCTAGACGAAGATTTATGTAGTGTAAAGAAAATTTATGTAGTAAAAGGCTATACTAGTATTACAGCTATAATATTACAGTTATAATATTAGTCATTACGATGGTCGCCGCTGATCCTGACTACACCGGAGTTACAGTGGTGGGAGTGAGAGGTCGGCAAATACCCGAATAATATTACAGCTAATGTTTGTGATGTTGTAAGGACACTTGTATATTTGGATCTCCTGAAATGAAAAGTTCTGAAATGGGTAGACATGATGGTCCGACCACCTGGTCAGGATCGCGGGAGGTCACTGGATGCAGACAGCGCAGGACCGGTCGATGTGGCGAGTTTTAGGGGAGGCCTATCTCCAGCAGTGGACGTCTATAGGCTGATAATGATTTACTAATTTTAAAAATCGTTTTACTTGTAGGAAGCTAAGTTATTAGTGAGTGCTATAGGTTTTTTTAATAAATCTAAAGTTAAAATCGTTTTTTACAATGTTTCCGCATGACGCATCGAAGACTGAATCTGATGGCGGAAAATACCGTAGTGCATAACTACGTGGTATATTCTGCGGGAATCAAATTATACCAAATCCCACACTCTACTCTAAAAAAACCCTTCATAAGACTTAAACACACTCAAATATCGAAATACCTTCTTTTAAACACAAATTTAAAGCGTCACCTTGGAGTTCAAGAATAATTTACAGTGCATTCTGAGTACAAAGCCCTTGAGATAAATTTTAAGATACTCGTTAATGTTCTTTGTAGTAACTACCACTTCATAAGTTGCCGACCGTAAACCATGCTACGATGTATTCCATATAAACATTCTTTATGTTACATTTTATCCACAAACTTTACACGATTTTAACCCTTGTGAGCGCTAGGGCTAAAGTCGACAATTCCGTGCAGTTTGTTCACCAAATGTGGCGTAAAATAAAATTTTTACCGAAGCAGTACAGTTTATGTGGCACTAATAAGTTTTTGTTATGTTGTTTTTTATGTTGGTGTGCGTTGGAGGCATCTTTGATCGTGGGGTCACTGGTTTGTAAATGTTTACAAGTTTAAATTACAATTGCTCGCAGCTGGTACGCATGTGAAAAGCTAGAAGCAAGATATGAAAGAATGAAAATTTTCTCTCAAGACTATATTATTAAAGACAATGGAATCAAAAAAGAAATGTCATTTCATTCTTTTCTGTCATCTAATGAAATGATAAGAAAAAGATTTACCATCTGATGATAGATCAGATAGATAATGCCAATTAGTTTAGTTATGGAGACTGACAATCATTAAAATTTTCTCCTTTTTAGAAGATGGTTGATAACATGCCTTAATACGTTTCTTTAAACACTCGCGGTTATCTACATCACTTACATTATTACTAAACGGGTTCTTACCACGATTATTTTTAATGGAGCGGTCCCGATATTTCGATATTTTAACGCCATGATCACGGGAACTTTTTCTTCAAACTATCCTGTATGTGGAATCCAGTGTTAGACGAAAATAAAGCCAAAAAATCTAGTTTTGAGATGGCAACCGATACTGTCAGTGTGGTATGTCGAAATGTGAGTTCGAGTTCCAGTGGTACCGGCAAACGAACGAGAAAGAGGGTAGACAGATTTGTCTGTTCTTAAATGACCTACCCGCAATTCCTCAGTCTTCCCGTGATCATGGTGCTGAAATATCGGGACCGCTCAGTTATATAAAATAATCGTGGTAAGAACCCGTTTTGTAATAGTGTCAGTAACATGCCTTAATATAATGTATCCTATCTTTGTCAGTCGTCAGTATCAAATGACTTCTCATGGCCTTAAACAAGTTCAGATTAGTCCCTGCTACGTCTAATTAAAGGCTTCGCGAACGGAACTATGTCAAAGCTGCTTCCATTGCGACAGAATAGCGAGTGCTGTTAGTTTTGTTCTCATTTTGACCAGTGGCGATATACTAAAGTCGGCATATTTTATGAGTGAACTTCTTGACACAACAGCAAATGTCAACATCGGTACAAGAAGAAAATAAATACATCGACTGCCTACCTATTGGCCGCCATATTATATTTTTTTTAATTGAAAAAAATCCGGTTCCAAGCATAAAAGTGATGCTAAATAGTATCTAAACAAGTATCTATCTCCCATTATATAATTTAAAAAAAAAAAAAATCGGTACTAAAAAGTAGGTCTAAGTTGTATTTCGACAGATCACTCATCCACTTCAGCTGGCACGAGGTTTCAGATCCAGTATACACTGTTCAAATTGTAATTGAAACATTCTAAATCTAGATTCAACAATAAAGGCCTCGACAATTGATCCATACAAACCAAACAAGACCCTATTAAGCGTGGGTGAATTGAACGTCCTCAATTTACAAAAGACAATCAGATCCGTCTAAAAATAAATCTGCAGAGTGCCCCTACGAAACGTAATAAAGCGTATAAAATCCAATTTCATACTTCGGGAATATCGTAAATTTCCCAAATTGGGACGTATCACCCTCGCTTTGCAGGTTTAATAATATCAACTTAGCTTACAAAGCATATAGTGACAAATTCACGCGATATACTTCTGTATTTTGTATGGATTGGTTGAATGATTCAATATATTGAATATTTTTAATATAATTTCATAAATATAAGTAAAAGAGCAACTACAGAGTTGTAACGTAACAGTAACCTCTTAGCATCGACCCTTTTTAAGCTGCTAGTCGTTTCTTAGCCGCAGTCGTAGCTTAGGTTGAAATATTATTATATCTGTTTTTAGTTTTTATGACTACTAAACATGTTAATGTTATATCTTGTAGGATCCTTAGACCTTCGTAGTATATTTATCTTTAAATTTGTAAATATTTCAAAAATATTAATGTCTAATTCACTGGTAAAAATAGTAGTGAAATTTACATATTAGAGAAGGATTATAAACTTTTCGAATATAGTTCTATGAAAGCTCCAATCCATATTAGAAAAACGTGGTGAACTATGCCTGATCCTGCTATTGCGAATTCCCGACTCATAGCGAGAGACAATGGTTCCACACCGTACAATAAAAACAGGTGACCTATAAAATTATATATCTGAACTATCTACGATCAAAGCATTGGATAAATTTTACGACGCTGTTAAAATAAAAGTCAATGAATACCAGTTATACTACTGAATCACCTTAAGTGCTAATAAACTGAATTGAATATTTTTTAAAACTGTTTTAAAATTGATAGAAATGGAAATGCAATTTTATGGGAATTTATTCGCAGATGGTTTTATTATTGTCTCGGGTATTTTCAGTAAATTCATTACTGTGCTTATTAGCTATATTTTTAACAGCTTCTGGTTACTTATCTTTCGAGATTTCTGAAGAAGCACTGTTATTATAATTGTGTATTAAAGTCATAAGCACTTTGAGGTTTCTAAGCGTGAAGATATTTTTCACATATTTCAAGTATTACCTTTCTTAAAACAATATTTTTTTTTAAATTTAATAAGCTCACAATACACATTACAAGCTAATAAACAAATATATAAACAAAGGTACAATTAAAAAGATCTGGCTTGCAACGTAAGCCATGTGCGCAATGCAAAACAAAGCAGAAGCGTGTACAAGTACATTTCAAAAATAAACTTTAAACTACCTACAATATTATTTTATGCGTAAAACAAAGTGAATTCATATTAACAAGCATCGCTTACAGTATCATTGTGATAAAGAGTGTCCTTAAGCAATTTAATAAACTTCTTTGGTGAATCAGTAAAAACACCGATGACTTCATTGACTGTTGACGACTTCTCAAGTTCATTATAGGTACGACACATACGAGTAATGGGATTATAATATGATATGTTGTTTCTATGAGTTAACAGTGAAAAAGTGTTGTTTTGTTTGGTCCGAAATAAATAAATATGTATTGTGTTTTATATTTCTACCCATATTCTAAGAACAATCAGTTATCGTTACAAAGTTCTTATCGTGAAACAAATAGTATTTGCAAAGGGAATTTGTTAGCTACTGAAATGGGAACTAAACCAACATTTACCTTGAATATTTTACATGAATTGAACGAAAATATGGATACAGCACAATATCCGAAGGTACGTACGTAACGTACCTTTATATTCAAGTTTTGGGACCAAATTATTCAACATCTTACTATAGGATAATTTTACAGAAGGAAAACTTGTATAGGGTGGGCAATCTAACGTTTGCATTTTGAACTACTGTTTATTTAGAGAAGGACAGCTCAAATGTCATTTAATTTGTGTTCATAATTTAGTTAAAGGTTTGACATTTACGAAATGAGACGCTATACGCTTGAAAAAAAATTGGGAAATATTGAAAAGTTACTTCCAAAGTGGTGAGTCTTCAGTCCAAACTGTAAAAATGTGTGTGTGTGTCAGGGTCGGAAAATCCACACGCCACCATTGAGAAGCCAATGCACCCACAAAGAGTTACGGTTTGGTGTGGGTTTTGGTCCAGCGGCATCATTGGAAAATGAGCAAGGAGCCGCCGTTACGGTCAATGGCGAGCGTTACCGTGCCATGCTCAACGAATTTCTGTGAATGCAGTTTTAACGTCAAAAATAAAATGATGTTTCCTTTCAGCAAATCATTCTATCTCTAATATTTAGGGAACTTCCCGTTCATGTCGCATAGTTTTAGGACACCCTGTAAACCCTTTTACCAGGTACCGGTGTCACTTGCAAACAAATCTGAATTTTAATTTCAATTTTCCACACGTGACATTGCTGAAAAGTTTGACAGTCTCTTAAAATCACCTGTTTTCTACTGATATGTAGACACGCAGAGCGTAACCCTCACTCATGGTCATTTGCAATATCAGGGGATACTACGAGGCCACTTACGGCTTATTCTTAAAGACTCTCTTTAGTCTTAATTTTAAGAAGGACAAGTCATAGCGCTCGAGAAATACAGTGAAGAGAATTCATTCATAGCCAAATTTTTTGTGTGTATGACGACGGATGTATTCATAAAACGAATTGTATAAAGATTTCTTTTTGTAAATCTATTCTGTGATCTCAATGTGGGTGGTGATCTTTGACATTTAGAGCAACGATTCCATCATTCTTGCCATTCAATATTTATTTATAAGGATCATTGAAAGTTTCAATAAATATCATTTGGAGATTATTTGTAAACGAAAATAGGATCCTTGAAGTTGTCGACTGTCAATTGTTTTAAGTATTTCGTAAGGTTCTGAAATTCAAGTCTATCAAGTCTGTAGACTTAACGAAGTTAGTTTTAGTTATATTTAGCATAATAGATATAACTATCTAAAGTGATCTGAATCTGAAATGAAAACCTTGGTTACATAAAAGGCCAGTAACAAATCATTTAATACTTAGTTAAGAGTAGATCATATCATTTCATTTGGAGGGTTCTTTAAGGGGTTTTTATTGTCATGTAAGCACACGAGCCTACGGGCTATCATACGTGGTTCCGTTATTCATGGACCACTGTAATGTCAGGGGTTACTTAAGAGTCGCTACCTTCCTTGACGGACTTTCTTAAGCCTCGTTTGAAGACAAAAGGTGCACCACTTAACTAAATTTTCAAGGCAATTTTCGCAGATAATTCTTGGGCTCCACAATATTAATGTCGGAAAACAAGGCAGTTGAGAGAGGCAAAGTTATTCTCCTAGTTGTTCTACGCTAGCGACTTGACATGGCTTCACAATGATGAGAAACTTCAAAGTAAGGTAGGTATGGCTTAATTAAGACAGTGCTGTCAATTTTATTATAATAATTATATATTTATTACACTTTGCATAGTACTATAACCTGCTATGGTTATAATTTCACAAACTTCAAGTAACTCCCGTTAACTGTCACTTGTTGTTTTGCAAATGAGTTTTGAGTAAAATTAGGTCGTAGATGGTGGTTCCGTAATGTGTTTTGATAATGCAGAGATCCATGTGGCCATCGCTGAAATCTGTTGTTTGGTCTATCTGTGAAGCAATATTAATAATTTCTTTGTCAATCCATTGCGCTGCATTGCTCGACGAAGTACCCACCAGTCATATATCAATAATCTATCAGAGTTGCCTAGTGCAGTATGATGTGATAATCTTCTAAGGATCATGAATTAGCTACAGTATATTATTATTTTGACAACGATTTTTCCTTCACCATATTCGAAATGACCAGCCAAGGTTTTAGAAATCACTGTGCAACTTTAGTCAGAACTCCTTACAGAATATATACCTCAAAAGGCAACAGTGAATTTGTTCCTAAAAATTAGTCTCATCACACATTACACCAGAGAGATACTTTATACCGAATAGTGACCGTCCTGCATCTAATTAATCCGGACCGTATCCCAAGTTTTGCATGATTTCTGCGACTGTGTGTTGAATTTTTAATAAGGTATGCCTAATTTACGGGAGGCACAGTCGTGTCCAGCATTTAAGTGCATAATTAATCGTTATACAGCTTTCCCAGAAATTAGGACACATTTTTTTAATGGACCCAAACCTTGGAAAGAGTTTTGACCCAATTATGAATGCTGGTTGTGTCCTTAACCTTGTTTTGTCTATATTTTGGGTGAAATTTTCTGAACTATGCGAAATTTCAGTTACTTTATTTGTTGTAAATATAATTGTAAAACGTTTCCATTTATTATATTTAAATATTATATTTTATTTACAATTCAGTGTTCAGAATAATGCAAAGGCATCTTGCCTATTAAAGTATTATGTTGCCTATTATCAATTCTAGTATTAAATTTAAAATACATCTAACCATCTCTGTATTTTCCATTATCTCCTTTATATAACCCCATTCACTAAACCAACAGAAAAGTATATACTCCAAAACAATACCCAAAGTAACCAGTCAACAACCAATTCAGTATCACTTCATTTACAATTAAAACACAAACAAAACAAAACACGATAAACGATCACAATACAAATAATTTGATGTGAAAAATGACAAAGGCATTATAATGACGATCCCAACAAAGAGACGTAACAAAGTGGAACAAAGGGACTAGGTCACATTCGTATGAAGCGCCGATGTTTGATGAAAGCCTGATTAAATACTGTGTCATTCTTTAGTTGTGAATATCTTTCGGCGGTCGGATTCGGATTAAACTTTCAATGTATTCAGGTGTTTGTTTCTAGAAGTTACTTTGTATATGACTTTGTAACTTTTGTTGGAGTGGTTTGGCTTTTATTTTCAAATTTGTCATTATTTGATACAAAGTAAAGTCTTGGTATAATTAGGATTTTAAGGATATACTTTGGCCGCCACTTCAGTTTTTTTGGACTCATCTATCAGACATCCGTTCTGCAAAAGAATATTATCTACCAATTCAAAATCGTAAGAATCAGACAGCACAGGATCGATCTTTATGCCGAAATTTGGATAAGATCTAGGTCTAGCTGTAGACATCCAATCAATGCATATTTCATCACTTACACTATTTCTAAACGGGTTCTTTCCATGATTATTTTCAATTGAGCGAACCCGATATTTCGGCACTGTTTCAAGCGCCATGATCACGGGAAGACTGAAGAACTGCGGGTAGGTCATTTAAGAGCAGACAAATCTGTCTACCCTCTTTCTTGTTCGTTTGCCGGTACCACTGGAACTCGAACTCACATTTCGACACACACGTGTAAGTGATGTAGATAACCGCGAGTGTTTAAAGAAATTTAATGCATATTTCACTGTTCCTATCACGCAGTCTATTTTAATATCTACTTTTAAAGATAGTATTTCACCTCAGGCCTCAGGAGTCAACCTTTATGTGACAATATATCCATGGGTCATTAATATGACATATTCGTTGCTTGTTAATTATCTCAGCGATATTCGTAATCCCCATAGCGACCATGGAAAGGGCCAGAAAGGGTAATTATAATTATAAACTTCAACGAGATTGGTCTTTTATCGAGCGTAAATAAATAGAAGCTTGTTGACTTTCAAGTCGATTTTCATACTTGAGCAATCAAGTGTATAATTAAAAACAGTAAGAGAAAATTGATAACTTTAGAAGGGTTTGTAAACTCCGGATGGTGACTGGTAACTGTTACTTGCTTTAGAATGAGCTCCATTACTATTACCTTTCACAAACTTGTCCTTCTTTAAACAAGGTCTAAAAAGCATACTTAGGTCTCTAAATATCTAGGGTGTAAGAGAGGCCTATGAACATTGGTAATCGTTTACCATTAAGTGGACAATATACAATTTTTTATACATTCAAAAATACAAAACTATACAGCAAGGACAAAATTTGCCAATAGTGATAACTGCTATGATAACATGATGTGTGCTAAAGTCACACTTTTATTATTAATTTAAAAGTAAGAATACAAAAAATAAAAATACTTTCACTTAAAATAAGAACTTAATTAGGTACTTGAGACTAACAATATATTATAATGGAATGAGAATA
The DNA here is from genome assembly GCA_030269945.2 of Trilocha varians. Lineage (NCBI taxonomy): Eukaryota > Metazoa > Arthropoda > Insecta > Lepidoptera > Bombycidae > Trilocha > Trilocha varians. Next base: position 11,060,180 of record AP028278.1, on the reverse strand, counting down.
GCAACGCCAAAGAATATTAAAATTTCTACAAACCTGTTTCTCTTATAACCTTAACATTTGTATTCAAAAGCCTACATTCTATTAAAAAATTAACTCAATAAATTAAAATACATTCACAATACAAAAAAGTTTTTAATTAAAATTGATAGAAAGGCAACTAAAATCTCGAATAGTTATAATGGTGTGCAGTTAACATTTTAATAATCCTCCGAGCGATACCAATTAAATCGCTCGTCCATATAATCGATTCTAAACGAATGACACTCGCAGAAGTCGATTTATATCTCGATATTGTATCAGTGCTCGCTAATTGGATTGCGTTTGAATGATTTGTTTTAATTGTGTACTCTTTATGAAGAAAAGAGTGGAATTTGTATTCTGCTTTATTTCTAAGAACCTCTTTCAATGGTAGAAATGCTCTTTTCAATTAGGGGTGTGAAGTTCCCAACCCACACTAGGCGAGTATATAAAGACATGCTCCTTGAGTTTACTTCGCTTGACTTTCTCACCGTGATTTTTTTGACTTTCGAAATGTACATCTAATATATAAAATTCTCGTGTCACAGTTTTCGTTGCCATACTCCTCCGAAACGGTTTGACCAATTTTGATGAAATTTTTGTGCTTATCCGGTATTCATGAGAATCGATATCTATTATTCAACATCTATTTTTCATCCCCCTAAATGTTAGGGGTAGTCCACCCCTATTTTTTTTTTATTTTTTCGACGCAGACGATGTTGCGCGGGGCAGCTAGTTTATGTATAAAATGTACGTTAACTCTCGAACAAATGACTTGAGTTTGAATTTGAACCATTCTCAAACCTCTACGGTCGAGACAGACTTATACTTTCGGAGAATGTTTCACCTTTTATGATCCTGTAATACTTGTATGAGTCCTGGGGGTCCTGGTGTCCTGAAATACAGACTAGCGTCAAGTTTAGGCGAAGAAAAACATCGTGAGGAAACCTGCATGTCGGAAAAGGATTCTAAAAATCCTTTGAAGATATGTGAAGTCCCCAATCCGCACTGGGCAAGCGTGGTGGACTATGCCTAATCCCTCTTCTGAGGAGACCTGAGCCCAACAGTGGGCAGTAATGGGTTGGTTGGTACAGTCAAGTTTAAGCACCAATCTCCCGCAAACATGAATCGGCAATAATACTTATTACCATACATTTTATTGTAGCGCTATTTTTAATTTACTAGTGTCTGATGATTCTGTTGTGTGTTTGTGGTAAGAAAAATAAGCTATATTCTATTCTATGTTCTATTCTATCAATGTTCATTTACCAATTGAAGCAAAGAAACGACACACGAATTACGCTTCAGTATCCATTTCGTCCAGTCCAAAGACAGACCCTCAAATTATTAAAACCTAATCCCACTGTAAGTCCCACACACCCCTATTACCCTGAATTATATATCCTACGCACATCTTTAATTAGCCATTACCCTATATTCCCCTGGGATGAGATTTTTCGCACCTTGTTAGGCTTCATAACGCCCGGGAACTTTTTACAGCACCCGGTGGAGCAAACTTTAATACAGTTTAATTAGTCGTGGCTCGTGTGTGCCGAAATGTGTTCATTTGGTCGTATGTCTTCATGTAATATGAAATTTCAAGGTTATATATATTATTTTGAGGTTATGTCTATTCGTTGTGAAGATTTGTTGATATAGATTAGGTTAGTTTTATTTCTCTATAGGCAGAGGAAAGTCGTGGTGTCCGAGTAGTTGAAGCGCTTGTCTTCCGTATAGGTCGCGGGTTTAAAACCGGCCTTTACCTCTATATCTTAATGTGAAAATGATTTATGTGCAATTTTTCGCCACACCACGGTTAAGGAAAACATCGTGAGGAAACCTGGATATCAGAAAAGGATACAGTACAGTACAGGCAGAGGAGGTAACGGGTTACCTAATCTTAAGTGGTTATTCAATTACCGTAGGTAGATTGAGTTTACAAAAAGTTGTGGTGGCCAAGTGATTGACTAAGTAGCATATATTTCATACACCAGCTCGAGAATTCGAACGGGTCAACTTATAACCTCAAATCGTACGTAATAAAAATATTGATTAGCAACATATCAGAACACCACTGGCTAAACCTGTATAACAGAAAAGGATGATAAATAAATAAATAATGGCTCTGCAATATCCTGATATTATAGATACTCATACGCAACGATAACCACTTACCATCAGATGGGAGTAAGTTCATTTGTCATTACTTAAATTAATAAATGCTGTGTGGTGAATCCCTCTACTGCGGAGATCTAAACTAGTGACAAGCCCTGGGTTGTTCCAGTAATGGCTATTGCTTGTCATTTAGTCGTTTATAGATTTAAAAGAGCTTACTGGCATAAAAAAATCTTAAAAAACTTAAGATCACAGAACAGCGTTATATTTACAAAGGATTTGAACAAAATACTTCTATAACACGAAGATATGTAAAGTCCCCAATCCGCATTGGGCCAGAGTAATGGACTATGCCTAACCCCTCTTCGGAGGAGACCTGAGCCCAGCAGTGGTCAGTAATGGGTTGTTACAGTAAAATACAGTACAGTATTTGAACTAATAAACTAATTTGCATAGGTTAAAAAATAAAACCAGATTTCAAACATCAACTCTTTATTGAAATAATGTTTAAAAATTAATAATAATTATAATTTAATATGTGATTTACAAATGGCGTTATGTACAATAAATTCTTAATTATTAAAATTAGTTTATTAAATATTAATGAATATGAATTTACAATTCTTTGAGAAAGAAATATTTCATAATAATCACAATATGATAGCATAAATTTACGATACAATTATTTTAAAAATCAATTCATTTTATAACAATGTTTAAGGAAGGTTCCTACAAATATATGTTCATCCAAAAAAAAACAAAAAAAAAGCTAAAAAGTTATAAAATGAACAAACTCATATTTAGAAATTTTGTAAACCATTATCCTTTTCCTCAACCAATTTTAAGTTATTTTTTGTATAATTTTCAGATTGAATCTTTTTCAGTATTGCCAATGTTACAAAAATCCCAAAAAACAAAGGCCTACATTCTTCTAGTTACCGCTGCATTGGCAACACCATCAATTGAAGCCAAATCGCAATGGCCATGTCGTAATACCGAATGAAAAACAAGTGACCTGGCATGTCTCCAATAACATTAGCCGAACTGCTTTTTAACATCGACATTTTCCATTCAATATAAAATGCTAGTCAACCAAATCCGGGCCGAAATTTATGTTGGATAATGTTCTGCAATTTGGAATTCATTTACGTTTGTAATTTGTTCCACCACTCAACTGGGAACGTCACTATTCGCTAGATGGCGAAAGAAGGGACTTCGTTCGGAATCAATACCGTGTGAGCACCTTTTTAAAAATCATTTTTTCCAATAATTTTTAGTTTTGATTTTTAATTAAACCTTATATTTTTGTAAATCTTTATTACTAAACGACGCTATATTGGCATTTTTAGCGAAAATATATCATCTCCGTTAAATTGAGACGATTAAAAAATGTAAACAAAACAAGTTTTAGAACTTACGAGTTAAAAATAAAGAAAAAATAAAAGTTTTATTGAAAAACTGATATACAGTCTACGAATTTTATCAAATGCTAGATTGATCAATGAAAAAATGACTGCGAAAAAATCTTTGCAGGCCATTTTGAATAGCTTAATTTTTTAATAATGAACATGATTCCTATCCTAGTTTAAGATTATGAATTACATTCAGATATACATGACAAAAAGAGATCATTCGTGAAAAATCTTAAAATTTAACTATTTACAATTTGTTATTTACACCATCCATTAAAATACAATGTATCTTACCCTTAAAATTTATTTAATCACAACAGCAACTAAAACGAAATATAAGAGGATATCTTGAAAAACTAGACGAGAATCTTATATAACTTACTTTGAATTACCTCACTTAATATATCACATTTTTACAATTACACAATAATATTATTTAAAAGTTCGCTGAACTTCAATACATTTTAAAAATCTACTATATATTTACAGTCCCAATTAAGCCCAAATGTTTATAAGGTAATTAGTCGTGTCACAAAGAGAATTTGAAGTAATAAGATCTGTTTGTCCATTAACAACCTTGTTGAGGCTGATTGTATTAAATTCCTGTAATCTTTGGCCTCGTTTTGTGATGGATAAGTGTAAGTACGGTCCGTTACGCTTTTCACGTCTTGAGGGCAAGGGAGAGTCTCCACCGGTATCTGCAAAAGTGTCCTCTCATCATCCTCCTTAACAGATTTAGGTTCATCAACATAAGCATCTTCCGTTTCATCTTGGACAAAATCATCGGGATTATCTGAATAATCTCTCATTTCACTTTTGACGTCGACTTCGTACAAATCGTTTGAGCCGATAATATTCCTTTCGAAGTAAGTAAAGTGTGAACTCAAAGATGGGTCGCCTGTGAATTTGCAAACGAAATTCTCGAGTGAGGTCCGTACTTTGACGCTCTTCGCCTCGTGACGGAGTTTATGCATCCATGCGAGATGGCAGTCACACGCCAGTTCGTTCCCTGTAACAATCAGAGCTTTAATTAATCCACTAATTGAATAAATGAATAAGGCTCTCGACGGCTGTGGCGACTAATTGATTTTTATTCAATAATTCAAATTCTTTAGTGACGTAGACAATTTGAATTGTGTTTGGATTTCATCAGAACGGTCTTGCTTCTAAATCCGTTTTTAGTTGAGAGATAAATTCGTGAATGAAAATTTTGGGATCGTTCTGTTTGGAAACATCTCTCGGATTTAACTGGAGAGCTTTTCACTAAAATAAATAAAAGATTTAAACCCTTTCTTTGAAGCGGGTGCCTATCAATAAATTTTGAAAAGGAACGATTTGAGAGAATTTCGGGATTGCCCACAGTCTCTAAGCTCTTAATTCGGATTTTTTATTTGAGTTTGTAAATGTTTGATTTGTGGAATTAAAGACTTTTCAGTCTAAGAAATATTAAATTGGGAGTTTTCTCTTAACTAGTTGACTAATATCTACACAAGTATTTAAATTATTAGTTGTATAAGTTTTATCATTAAAACTAGATTCTAAATTCCAAAAGAGAAAGCCACAAATTTAGTATTTAAATATTCCCCGCATATTAAATTTAGTAGTCTCAAGAATTACTTTCAAAATTTTAAAGCTCACCTTTCAAATAAATGTAACTATTCTGGTTCTTCAAATTATCATAAATCGGCCTCAAATTGTCAAATGTAAACCTCTTAAGCTTGTTGTGTCTCAAATCCAACGCCGACAGCCCCCTGACACCCTCGAAGAGTCCATCAGCAAGTGTCACAAGTTTGTTATGACTTAAACTCAACTTCCTTAATTGCGATAACCCATCAAAAGTCCTTTGAGCCAAGATGTAAATGGCATTATAATCTAACAACAACGTCTGTAGATTCCACAGTTCGGTAAACGTGAATGAGTTGAGGACGGTTAACTTGTTTCTTCTTAAGTCTAAGCGCTTTAGGTTCGCCAAGCCGTCAAAGCATTCCTTTTTTAGTTCGCTCACATTGTTCCTGTCTAGTTCTAGATCAGCTAGGTTGACTAGATGTCTGAAAGCACCATCGTGTATAACACTGATGTTGTTACTTGTCAAATATAGCTTCTGTAGCGATGGTAGCTCGTAAAAAGTTTCGGAGACCAACTCATTTATCCTGTTTTCGTCTAAAGTAAGTACGGTCAAGTTTGGCAAGTTGTAAAACGAGTGTTTACCCAGAACCACTATCTGATTCTTCGTCATAGTCACTTCGTTTAGCGACGTCATATTAACGAACGTGTAGCTGTCTATCTTTCTTATCGAGCTGTATTTTACTGTGAACTGTTTAATCTTTCTTAAGTATCTGAAGACTTTGGACGGGACGAAATCTAAGCCTCCATCAGCTCTAACATTGAAGGCTAGTATTTCTACGTTTGATTGGGAGATGAAACTGGGCCAAAGAGGATCGGTTCTCTCTATACCTCCGTTGAAAACCCAGCACTCTGTTTTGACAGCTTCGTTTATTTCTTGGCTGTATTCGCAGTAGCAGTGGACTTTGGAATCTCTGTCGCTGATGTCACAGATGTTGGTGGTGGGTGGTGTTTTGTCTTTCTGCTTTCTTCGGTTGGCGTCCATTGCTTCTATTGCGAAGAGCAACAGCAGCAACGTCGCGGGTACCTTATGCGCCCGCATACCTCCCACCTGAGAAAGAAAAATATATAATTAGACTAAATAAAGAGGGACTTTGATAAAAATATTAGCAGACACTTAAAGGAATCAAATTATGCTTTTTATAGCTAGTTTTTATCACTACATAGTATTGTTTGTAGACACTCTTTCTGACGTAGACGAGATTGCGAGGGACAGCAATTTTTTTTGTATCATATATACGAGCCTACGGCCCACCTGACGGTAAGCGGTCACCGTCACTCATGATTCATGAACTTCTAATTTAATTTGAAATTAAATCTAAACTTAAAAACGTAAAATGTAACTTAAGCCAACACGTGGCATTATTTTATGCATCCAATTTTGATTATTACCATTTCCATTTTCATCAATTCGAAAACAAATCCCGATCAAAATGAGAGTGATATTTCGGAAACCGAATATAATTTCTGTTTCAAACTCTCGAAGAAAGTCCACAAGTTATTAATCGTGCACTCGGCAAGTATAATTGTGGAACGCTAATTAAAAAGTTGAGCCTTCGAGCCAAAAATACTCGTGCCACGTAATTGAAATATGTTTTGCTGAAATATACAATTCAATTAGGAATGGTGAAAATAATTCTGTTTGGTTCTTTACGAAATATCTCGATATTGGAGATTTTGTGTTAATAATAAAATGAGTACTATAGGTATTTAGCTTTTCTTTTTCTGCCTTCACAAGGTACTCATTATGTGGAATGGTTACATCGATCAGCACCGCCCGATGTGCATCCCGATCTATTATCACTATGTCAGGCTTATTGGCAGCAATAGTCCTGTCAGTGATACTAGATCGGTCCCAGTAGAGCGTTACATGACCATTATCGAGAAACGGCTGAGGCCAATACTGGTAATAAGGTACAGCGGCTTCAACAAGGTCGTATTTCAGAGCAAGTTGTTGGTGGATAATCTTAGCTACCTGGTTATGCCTGTGCAAGTCCTCGCTGTTAGCAAGACGAGAACAACCGGAAACGATATGTCTAAGACTCTCCCGGGTGATGGGATGCCCGACAAATGTCGACCGTCCCATCTTTTAGAATATTTTTAGGGTATTTCTTCGTCATGATATCTTCGTCCATAATTGCAAAACCTTCAGTCTCTCCGAAGATTTAGTTTTATTATTATTTCTATCTGTGTGTACCAAATTTTTATACTAATCTTTATCAGAATTGGCCCACCTTAAACCTGTTTTCAAATATGAATGAGTAAATTTTCCTTTTTCTAAAAAACACATCCTTATTTTCATGAGTTAAAACAAATAAAACTATTACTTACAGTGTGATTTCGTTTGGCCTTAAATCTTTATTCTACTTCTATTTAATCCTCAAGCTTAAAAATATATTCCAACTCAAAGTTAGTCAGCATAAAATACTATTAATACTAATCCCTAGAAACCATTTGTCATACAACTTTTAGAATATTCCAAACTTTACATCGCATTGTAATGCGTGACATTCTCAAACTAAAATGTTTTCGTCATCTTGAGACGAGTATTCCCAATGGCTTTTATCATTATTTAAAAAAATGTGGAGCGTAACAATAGAGATGCGAGATGCTGACGGATTTTTATTAATGAGAAATTCATCAATCATTTTTGATGTTCGTATGAAAGTATAGCTACGGTTTTTAATGTAAGAAGTTGAAATGTTTTGGAAGATAACAGTGATTTTAGGGAGTCTAATAGTTACTTGTCAGAGGATTTTTTTTTTGTGACGGGAGGAAAAGGCGGACTTCCACTCGCCCCGCGAGTGGGGTATGTGGGGGTTGAACCGCACTAAAACCTCCCGCCAATCACGCTCGACATCCGATGATGTAGGGGTGACAGGACGCGTTCGCGATTGTCGCTCACGTATCGCCCCGTCACCCCCTGCTAAGAAAATTTGAGCAGGATTTTGTATCTTGGGATTTCAAAACGAAAAACCTTTACTAGTAATTCATAAGCTTATTATACAACTAGTCCTGGATAACATTGTTGTATTCAGAAGGCAGTGTATGAGGTACTTTCTCGTTTTGGATTCACTGATAGCTCAGGCCAACGATGCTGTCGTCATCGATATTATTTTGTGTTTTTTTTTATCCTCTTTCTTTTTTGGATTGGAGGAAATCACCAGACTTGCTCCTTCCCCGCAGGTATATAATGAGTGTCGAACTGCACCAAAGTCTCCTGACACACTCAGTGTCTGGCCCCAGCACGGGATTGTGCGGGGTCACGCGACGCGTTTTACGTTAAGGCTTACGCATTGCCCCACATCTTAATGCTATACAACAAGTACAACTGTAAACAGAAATTAGAGAGAACTTAAACACACTCAAAAAGATCAAAATTTGTTAAGTTTGTTTTTAGTTTTACGCTTTGAAACAAGAAACACAATTAAAATTTATTTCTACAAGAGATATGATTTATTTTCGGATATAAATGAAACACATTTTAATATAATCGACGGTAAACTAATTAAGCTACGATCTTAAAGTTTCCCTGGAAGTATAGTTGATCGTGTCGTCAGCATCAAACCTTTTAATATCCTGTTCGATATTTTCCATTAACTACACTCTCTGATTACTTCCTCTCAAATGTTTACATGATGTTTACACGAAAATAGTTCGTCTGATGTGTTAATTAACAAAGACCTTGAGATTAGGCTGGGCTTTGTGAAACCGTTTGCCTGTTTGTTTGTTTACTGTTAAGTTTGAGGGCCTTAACTGTCGGTGTTTGTTTTTCAGTGTTTTTAAATGAGGTTTCACAACTTGATCGTGTATATGCTTTTTATGATAGCTCGCGGATAACTTCGTCTTTTATGAATCGATATTGATGAATATTTTTTTAAGATATTTCAAAGGTTATGTAAGGAAATTAAAGTTTGACGACGACAGACCAATAAATTAAAATTAGGACGGCAGACCAATAAATTTTTTTTTTTTAATGGTGGCATTATTAAGACTGCAGAATTTTGTCTTTGTAATTTTATAAATCACAAATTTAATTTCAGTTCTCTCAATAATTATTACTATAATTTTGTCCTATTACCAGATATTATCGAAATATAGTTCCTAATCATACTATTATTGCATACATACTATTACAAATTAAACAAAAACTAATTTTTCAACAATTTCTCACAAGACAACAAGTATTTTTAAAAGTACTAATTTAAAATGCTTCTCGTCTTCTAACTTCAGACAAATCCAAGTTAAAACTGAGATAAAAATAATGAAAACACACATTAATTTGTTTAAACTCGCTTATCTCAAGATCCGCCGGTCCAATTTAAAAAAATCTTTCAGTGTTGGTTAATCCATTTATTGAGAAAGGCAATATTATTATAGCTCTTTTGTGACGCAGAAGAAGTTGCGCTGATCAGCTAAAATACTACACAGCTTCAGTAGTACTCCTTCTATCACCTTCTAATTAAATTCGTTGCGGGGACCAAGACAAGTTAGCTTTCCCTCGGGTTCCTGGGCTTCACTGCTCAGAGTCATTACGAGGTCGCTGCTGTGGATCCTGGCTACACAGGAGTTACAGTGGTGGGAATGAGAGGTAATCAAGTATCCGATAATACCCGAGCTTCAGTGGACAAATTCAAGCTAGAACTAAGATAAATATAATGAAAACACACATTCATTTCTCTCCCACTGCACGAGATTTACTTGCGTAGTTTATTTTCTTTTCCAGTACAAAGTATAAAAGTGCTTTTAAAGTTATATTTATGTTTTTTCATTTTATTGCGCAGATGCGGTTGCCTTAATGGGTTCGGTATTCAGACCTCTTTAAATTCACTTTGTATGTTTTATTTATATTGCAAGCATGTATAAAATAATACATTATTATATAAGTGAACTAGTGTTGGTAAGTATGGCGGTGCGATAGTAAAGAATGCGTGGTACGTAACGCGTCCTGCCGTCGAGAATAACTCTATGCCTTGGCTGATGTTCGAACGTTAAGTGTGAATGTTAGGAGAATGTAGTGCGGTTTCATTCTCACATATCCTAACTACAAGGTAGATGAAAATCAAGCGATTTCATTTTACTAAAAAAACTAAAAAGTTGTATGTATTTATTCGTATTCAGTAAATTGTTATACCTCACACGATCATTAGTAACACAATATCATTTGAAATATTGTCAATAGTTTTGACAATACGTATCAATATTATAGAGAAGCAAACTGTCAATGTCCTAGCCAAGCAGTATGAAATAAAAGTTCCTCGAGCTTAAACATTAATTATTTCGCATCGTTGGTAAAATAAAAACAAGACCGTCTTAGTAAACCACTTAGCTAGTCTGTCTATTTATAGAAATAGGTTCTTAGAAACTGGCTAAAGCCTAATAGTCTGAGAACCCGAGAACTCTAGGCCTTCGTTATTATAATGAAACTGAAAGTTCAGCTTATGCTCTCAACTCAGGGTAACGATCATGAATATTAAAAGTATCTGAAATTATAACTAGTTGCGTTTATTCAGGATGAATCTGTGTCTTTATCCCAGCTGAAGTGTATGAATAACTTGTCAAAAAAAAACTTGGGAGGTGTCAAGGGACACCCGAATGGAACGAAGTTCCTTTCGATTAATTAAGGGAATTGTAATATTTTTTTTTTTAATTATAATAATTAGTTAGTTAGTTTAAAACGTCTGTCTCTCTTTCTATAAATAAAATATTTTGATTACAGCGCCATCTAGCGATAATATCTAAAACAAAAAAAGTGTCGTGACAACTTTTTCATAAGAATTTCCGTCTAGCCCCCTTTCGATAATGCGCGATAAGGAACTTCGTTTCAATAAAACTAAAACCACTTTTATTTTAGAATCGGTTAACCTCATCATTTCGGCCTTCCATATTACATTGGCAAGAAAAAGTTTAACTAATTCCAAAAAAAAATCTAAATTTTATTTTGATAGGCCATTTATACTACTTCAGCTGAAATAAAATTACAGATCCACCCTGTGTAAGTATAATACTTGGGTAATAAACTGATGATGTTTCCCCATAAGACATACATTTTTAATAAACTTATTAACTTATTGAGACACTCGCGGTTTACAGTGAGTGTAGTGTGTCGTGATGTGAGTTCGAGTTCCAGTGGTCCCATCCAAAAGCGAACGAGAAAGAGGGTAGACAGATTTGTTTGCTCTTAAATCGAACCGCAGTATCCAGTCTTCACGTGATCATGACGTTTGCAACAACGTAGAAATATCGAGACAACTCAATTAATTAAATATCGCGGTAAGAACCCGTTGAAAATACATGAAAACATTTTTAATAGTTTCAACCACTCCAGACAAGCATATACCTACCACGGTGACAGAAACATCAGATTGGTAAATTATTATTATCCTGTGTAGGGAACATATTATCCTGACAAAATTTCAGCATTGTTAAAATAACGTAAATCTGGGGTTAACGGGCTCTCGCTCTATAAGCCCTTTCTATACTTATTTCATAGCATAACTGTACAGAGAGAAAACTATAAATTTCATACTCGTATCTTTGTAACAGATGCTTTTCGTGTTTTAATTTGATACTCTTGCTTTTCCAGTACTCTTGTGAAAATATGTATTGTTTCAGTGCAACATTTTAAGTTTTAAAGTTTCCCATTCCAACTGTACTGTACTGTACTGTACCAACCCATTACTGCCCACTGTTGGGCTCAGGTCTCCTCAAAAGAGGGATTAGGCATAGTCCACCACGCTTGTCCAGTGCGGATTGGGGACTTCACATCTCTTCAAAGGATTTTTAGAATCCTTTTCCGACATGCAGGTTACCTCAGGATGTCCTTCACCGTTTTTAGCCAGTGGTGTTGTGAAAAATCGCACATAAATCTTTTTCACATTTAGATTTAGAGGTACAAGCCGGTCTTGAACCCGCGAGACCTCACGTTCGGAAGGAAGCGCATCGACCACTCGGCCACCACGCCTTCTCCAACACAAGTTCGAAACTAGAAGTACTTCTGTCAATAATTATTTTCTGAAACAGCCTTCCTAAGCCCTTTCTATACTAGAATTATAAATGTGAAAGACCTCTGGATGTTGGGCAAATTACAGAAGGTCCACGATGATTAAATACCAAAGTTTCGTCCTCTGAGCAACAGATTAATAATGTTTAATAATAACAAATGGGACCGCTCGGACTGTGTTTTATTACTCGTTGTTCAAGTTTAATTTGTTGTTTTTGTTTGGGAAAGGAGTATTTTTGGTTTAGTACATTGATGAATCTGTATTTAAAACCCGTTGCATAGTTTCCAAGATATATGAAACAGATAATGGAAAACGATTTCCTAAAGTAAATAAATACATTACAGTATTAAATTTAAATACTCAAGCAGAAAAAAATCCAGAGTCAACTCAAAAACTACTGAAGTGAAGATTTTTTTGGATTATTAGTCTACTTTATCTACTTAGGCTATATTTTATGTCTGTAATTACCAGAATTCTTAGTACTTCCCACACATTGAGACTAATAAATGTGTATGTGGGAGTTGAAGTAAAAGGAACTCCACTTACTCATAAACCTTTAACTTGAATGAAGTTTATAAAGGTTAGCTTTAATTCGTGGGATCGATCTGCACGTGTAAATGGGCCACATCTCTTCTTTCCTCTCCTCTTGCATCCATTACGCAACGGGTTTTAAATACAGCTTTTAAATTGAGAGATTAATTCAAGAGAAAGATGGTCTGTTTAATAAAATATACATGATACAAATAGTATCATCATCATCATCATTATTAGCCTGTAGCCTGACATTGCAGAGGTTCATGAGCGACGGTAACCACTTACCATCAGGTGGGCCGTTAGCTCGTCTGCCTACATGGCAAAAAAAAAAAAAAAAAAAAAAGACGTCCACTGCTGGACATAGCCCCCCCCCCCAAAGATTTCCAATAATCGCGGTTGGTAGCGGCCTGCATGCGTGTTCCTGCGATCTTAACAAGATTATCCGTCCACCTTGCAGCTGGTCAACCCACACTGCGCTTGCCTTACAAATAGTATAGAAACTAATAATTTAAGAGGATTTTAGTGTGATGAAATAAGTACCGTATGGAATGAGCCCTCTTCGGTGTTTCCCGAGTGCTATGACTTGTCCTTCTTCAAACGCTTGAAGTCAAAGTCAAAGTCAAATCATTTATTTCAAATTAGATGTGGACACACATACATTTTGAATGCCAAAAATAAATCAAAAGTTCTACCACCAGTTCGCTAAAATTACGCCTCCGTCCTGAGATGAACCGGCGCCAGAAACTCAGCGGGCATGTATTTTTTAAACTTAATATGTTTTTTTTTTAAATATTATTTTACAATATTTTTGTTTTCAACAAATGTATCAAAGGAAATGGCCCGGGACGAGCACTTCATTCCCATTTTGTGCACCCATCTTGTGTTCCCATCTTGAAAAAAGTCCTTAAAATAGGTCGTAGCTAGCAGCCCCTCAGTGTCCTTGACAATGCAGAGATCCATGATAACCTAACCGCTTACGATCATCTGGTCTATTAGCTCTTCAGCCTTAATATATTTTTTTTTTATATTTAAGGGTTAAATTATATATAGAACCTTCCAGAAGTTATTCCAATTTGTTTACTACTACAAAATATTCTAAGGACCCGAGCCTCCTAACAATGAATTATAGGTGCTTACTTAAATCCATTCCGTTATGTTTCACGATTTATCTTTATAGCTTAGGTCTAACAGATAATATATAGCTCTTATTTGGCGTAGCCGTGATTGTTTATGGAGATGTATGCCTTACGAGATGACATATACACATATAATTTTTTATTCTTTGTTCTTTAAAGATGGCTTCTTCTTGTCACTTAACACGTTTGGTGTGGGAGAAGATTTTGATATTTTCTGGTAGTGCGGATTCAGCTCTATTCATTGCTTTGATATATTCATTAGAAGTCATTGTATAAAGGTTGTTAACTAGTTCTATCGGTTTCCTCCATGGTCTTATACATTTAACACAAACTTTACAAGGAAATAGACTACAGGCCCATGAAGAAAAATTATGGGTCATTTGAACCACCAGGTGACCTATCTAAAACGAAATTCTAGCATAAAATAATAAGATTCAGTACTATACCGTCACTCTACAAAATCAAATGACTAAATATACCCCGGTAATTGTCGGAAAATTAAAAAAAAAAATCCGACTTTTTGGCCCAACATTTTTGTACGGCATCTGTATCATACTATTTAAATACTGCTTCTAATCCATTATTCCTCAACGCCATACAAAAATCATGCGACAAGGGGAAAAAACGATGGTTGCAATCCCCTGAATGCTCACCTGCACTCAGTTGGACAGCTTACAAGTGACGGCATAGTACTGAATCTTATTATTTTATGCTAGAATTTCGTTTTAGATAGGTCACCTGGTGGTTCAAATGACTCATAATTTTTCTTCAAGGGCCTGTAGTCTAAAAAATATTCTTAGATTTTATGTTATCTCCAATCTAAACATAAGATTCTAAAAAGCCATTAACCAAACTATTCATCCAAACTCATCAGTCTTAATCAGATCGATTTCATACACATTTTAAAAGTGCTCCAACTCCAACATGCGGGCTATATCCGGATAAAATTATTCAATTTTTCACAAATTTTCAACATCAGCAAAGTGCGAAAACTCGCAAGTCGAAGCACAAAAGTTCGTGTCATCAATCATTCGAGATCGTTCCACGTACATGTGACCCGATTCTCGAAGTATTCTGGATACATTAAACTTGTGTCGAATGGGGGATTTATATAACAACTCCCATAGAAAAGTAATGGTTGAAAGTTGTGATTGTGATGTTAGATAAACTGGTAAACAGCTTGATGACATTGAGATGATAAATGTAGGAGATCATCAATCAGCCTATAGACGTCCACTGCTTATAGCAGCCATATAGGCTTCCCCCAAACCTTGCCACAACGACCAATCCTGCGTTGTCTGCAACCAATGAATTCCCGGGATCCTGACCAGGTCGTCGGTCCATCTTGGCCACGCTGCGCCTACCGGTTTATGACCAAAGAATATGTTCACCAAATTAAATAAGTTATCGATGTTTTGGTTGTATTTTTATTTGCATCAATGAATTGTTATTGTAAATACATTTATACAAACTACTTCGCAACGATTATATTATTATCTTTTTGTTTCGTTCTTATTTTGGTACTTTGGTGATTTATGACTTTTTCTTTTGAGAAAGTGCTTAATGAGCGACGGTAACCACTTGCCATCGTGTGATTCAGAAGCTTATACTCGTACTATTTGACTATTACTGTGTTATTAGATATACTGAACTATCTTGATGTATTAAACAATCTAAAGCATGTACATATTAAATACAAAAAAACGCAAGGATATCCTTATAAAACACCATGTTTATTTGAGCCGTGTCAGGGAAGGGTCAACAAATAAAAACGCGAACAAATGTACTTTCCCAGGGCTTGGATCTAATTATTTAACGTGACAACCCTAAGGCTACTGTATTTTTTAATTTGCATAATGTGACGACATTGTCTGAGATTAATTTACAAAAATTTTGCGGGATTACATTTAAAATATTTTTTTTATAACGGGCCCCCGCATTTCGTCTGCGTCACTTCCAATTAAAATGTAAGTCTTATGTTCTTTCTCAGGGTCCAAAGATTGTCTGTGAGTAGAGAGAGTAAGAGATTGTGTCAAATTGAAATTTGACACAATCTCTTAACCGATTTTGATTCATCGAAGAGATTGGGCGGGAAAGCGACAGACAGGTAAACAGAGTTCCTTTTGCATTTATAATATTAGTAGGGATTACTCAACGAACCCAACCAGCAGGGTAACTTATAATCGACTCAAATTGTCCCAATCTCCATTGTATTGTTCAGTTCATATACAATTTATACTGTCAAAACGCATATAAACCTTACATTATAACTAAACGGGTTCTTACCACGATTATTTTTAATCGAGAGGTCCCGATATTTCAGCACTGTTTCAAGCGCCATGATCACGGGAAGACTGAAGAACTGCGGGTAGGTTATTTAAGAGCAGAAAAATCTGCCTACCCTCTTTCTCGTTCGTTTGCCGGTACCACTGGAACTCGAACTCACATTTCGAGATACCACACTGACAGTATCGGCTGCCGTCTCAAAACTAGATTTTTTGGCTTTATTTTCGTCTAATCATGGCGCTTGAAACAGTGCTGAAATATCGGGACCTCTCAATTAAAAATAATCGCATATAAACCTTCTTAAAACCCCCATCTGGCTATAGACTGACATCTCTTCCTCGGTGTTTCCTTACCCATGACTTGACCTTCTTCTAACGGTTGAAAAAGTCCTTAAAGACAGGTTTTTAGGTAGCAGCCCCGCAGTGTCTCCTTACATTGAAGAGTTCCATGAGAGACGACAGTGGCGAAGAGCATATATAGTTCCATTCCTATCGGCTTCCCTTTTGATATTCTCAGACTAACAAGCGATAGCATCAGGGATTTCTTTGTGTATATTCTTGTAAGAATCTCTTATATTAGTTACCCTTTCTAGGAAATTGAGTGGTTAGCTCGAATGCCTACATGGCACAAATGGGAATAGCACTTTGTTCGGATATTTCTAATTCGTAACGATTCCGCAATTGTGAATAGCTACACAGAATTTTATTTGTGCATATATCAACCTGAAGTACTACTCGTACATCGTAAGTTTGTTATTATTTTTGTGTCAGTTTACTTAAAATAATATAAACGATAGATCTTGTACTGATTACTTTACAAATACTGGACAAAAATGTTGTCACGTGTAAAATTTTGTAATGATGTAGTTCTAAAGATTTAAGCATACATTGAAACAGACAGAGTGAAGCGACTTTGATTCCTACTATTTATACGACAACGAGGGACCGAAATGTGTGGAAAGCAAACAGTCTAAATAAAATTAGTACTGTACTGTAACAACCCATTACTGCCCACTGTTGGGCTCAGGTCTCCTCCGAAGAGGGGTTAGAAATAGTCCACTACGCTTGCCCAGTGCGGATTGGGGACTTCACATATCTTCAAAGGATTTTTAGACCCCTTTTCCGATATGCAGGTTTCCTCACGATGTTTTCCTTCACCGTTTTTAGCCAGTGGTGTTGTGAAAAATTGCACATAAATCTTTTTCATATTAAGATTTAGAGGTACAAGCCGGCCGGTTTTGAACCCGCAACCTCCCGTACGGAAGGCAAGCGCTTCAACCACTCGGCTACCACGACCGCAAAATTAGTGTCAATGCAAAATTATTTTAAATTTTGTATAATGTGAAATGTAAACTTCTGTAATTTTAGATTGTAAATAAAGGCTTTATTAAATGTAGTCATAGGAAACGTTTTACCTTTTTCAAAATAGTCGAAAGCAAACAACTAACAGTACATTAAACAACTAATAAATTCCTTTACCAATAAACATCGTCACCAAAATTCCACATCAAATATTAAAGTTATTTCTCCTTTAGTAATATTTTATGACGGTCGTCCTTGGTTCTCAAAGCCCTCACAGAATAACTATGCAGAAGTTAAGTTTTTGTATTCATTTGTGATATTGCGATCTACCTACTTGCGAATGCTTGACCCTTCAAACAAAAAGTTTGAAGTTTTTGAATGGGTTTAAAAAAAAATCAAGTCAGCTGCAACTCTAGTTTAGACCAGAGGAGGACTTACCTCTCCTTCACCAAATAATTGAAATCCTCTTCAAATTATCTGACTTCACTTAGATATTAAAAACTCAAAGAGTAAGAAGAAGCCTGCTATTAACTCCATCAGATGATTTCTACATTCATACAACTTTTGTCAAATTAAACCTTTTACATACGCATAACAGTCGCATAATTTTTTTTTTGCGAATTCATTTCAAACACAGAATTTAGATCAGACTTTTAATTTCATTTTTGCATCCGTAACATTTCTGAAACTTTTGACACTAGCTCCTAGGACACTACTACATTTTAAGTGAGGGGTCCGTAAGAAATGCATAATTTTGAGTAATTTTGTATGATCCTTTACTTCTGTACACTTATTCTGTGATCCTTTGTCGCCGGATTCTGAACCGTAATTACAGTAAAAAGTGACTACATCCCGTTGACAGCCCTTTGGGTTGCTTGTATTAATTACAATGTTTTTTGACACTATTCCGGCTTGATCGATCCATTTGGAAGACTTTTCTCGTTGGTAAGATAACTACTTGTTTTTGTATGATTAATAATGTTATTGTCATTTTATTTATTGTTCCCTGACACTCCATTTTAGTGTTCCCTGACATTGCAGAGGTCTATGAGCGACGATAACCATAAACCACTAACGATCAGGTGATTTGTTAGCTCGTCTGTCTACATGACAAAAAAAGTTGTTACTATGGTTTTAAGTAGTATAATTATGCAATACTTTCGACCGTCAACGGCATGGCGTTAATCTATCTTTACACGAAAAAAACAATTGAACTGTGTATCTTATTACATTCAATCGAAGCTTCCATCAAAAAAAACCACACACTCTACCAATTTCATCCCTAAACACCACTCAAAAATGCCCCAAAAGTTCAATTCTAACCTCGTTTTGTCACACAATCACCATATTGTTCCCTAACCGGCCTACCAAGTGCTATAAAGCCCCAACTCACACGAGAACCCTACCAAGTTCAAAGTGTAATTCGGCCCTAGGGAACACTCTAAGTTAAACGTACGTTTTCTTTGCTCAAGAGGAAATGCCATTAATAATTCTGGGAGCGTTCTTGCTTTTGTTTATTTTTGCCTTATAACACTCTTTGCCGCAATTGTGGCGATTTAAGATGTTGAGATATCGGGCGTGCGTGGAGTGAGCTGTAAAAAGTGTACACGTTTGTGAGATACGAAATATTATGTACAATTTTAATGTTTTTGCTTCCTTTCGTGCATAATTACTTACTACGACTTTTTACACTATTGCTAAACGGGTTCTTACCACGATAATTTTTTATTGAGCGGTCCCGATATTTCAGCACTGCAGGTTGGTCATTTAAGAGCAGACAAATCTGTCTACCCTCTTTCTGGTTCGTTAGCCGATACCAAACCTACCAATGACCTACCCACAGTTCCTCATTCTTCCCGTGATCATGGCGCTTGAAACAGTGCTGAAATATCGGGACCGCTCAATTAAAAATAATCGTGGTAAGAACCCGTTTAGTAATAGTGTAAGTGATGTAGATAACCGCGAGTGTTTCAAGAAACTAGCTACGATTTTTGACAATTTGAATGATAATTCGATGTTGCTGCAAACGTCATGATCACGAGATGACTGGATACTGCGGGTAGTTAAAAGCAAATCTGTACGTTCAGACCATTCTTATTCACTTTTGGGTAGTAGCTTAGTAAGCTTTTATTTCAATTACACTGGATAATAATACAACCATGTTACTTCAACTTTTTTTATTAAACCGTTAGTAGACAAAACACCAGATCGTCGCCTCAGTGCTTGTTTGGCCAATCTGCACTCGAGCAAATTTTACAGGAGACAGCAAACAAGCACGGAATTTTCGTTAAGTGGCGTGTTAAAAAAAAATTGAAATGAGATTTTTATTATTTTAGAATTGAATTTTTCAAAAAAATATTTTATCAGTCGGATAGAAATTTTATTCTTTATAATACTGCATTAAAAAGTAATTTTCGTAATAAGTGTCAGATTGGCCAAACAAGCAGTGAGGCGATGAGATAATAAGTGGGTACCGTAGCTCATGGAATTTTTCATTACCTAGGGACATTGCCGAGCCACCGACCACCTATTTCTAATTAATAAATATATTTTATATATTTTTCATAAATGTACGCGATGCATCAAAAATAAAGTCTTTTACTATAAAAATGACACAACATTACCTAATTTATAGCTTGCTTAAGAAATGCACATCTGTAGTTTTATGCAATAAATATTGTAAGACACTATGGTGCGGCCTCGTAAAGTCTGCACTTTGGCAAAGTCCCAGCCAAAGTGACAAAGTGTACTGCGAAAGCGAATATAGCGAAAAATTGAGTTAATTGTGTCAAGGAGGCTATGTTAACTGATTTATTAGGTTTTTACAAGCTTTATATTAACTTGCACTAGATGTAACTATGTAAAAAAAAAGTCGTGGTGGTTGAAGCGCTTGCCTTCCGTACGGGAGGTCGCGGGTTAAAAGCCGGCCGGCTTGTACCTCTAAATCTTAATATGAAAAAGATTTATGTGCAATTTTTTACAACACCACTGGCTAAAAATGGTGAAGGAAAACATCGTGAGGAAACCTGCATATCGGGAAAGGGTTCTAAAAATCCTTCGAAGATATGTGAAGCCCCCAATCTGCATTAGGAAAGCGTGGTGGACTATGCCTAATCCCTCTTCGGAGGAGACCTGAGCTCAGCAGTGGGCAGTAATGGGTTGTTACAGTACAGTACAGTACAGTACAGTACAGTACAGTACAGTACAGTACAGTACAGTACAGTACAGTACAGTACAGTACAGTACAGTACAGTACAGTACAGTACAGTACAGTACAGTACAGTAACTATGTAAAGTCGGGTGTAATCTTGTGAGTTAAATTTGACAAACTAAAAGCTTGTATTTAAACGTTTTCTTTTAAATAAATTTATTATATTTTAAAATTGTGTAAGTATATTATATTAAAAGAGTGTGGATTTTTATAAGAAAACTGTTAGGTTAGTAGTATGTGTCATTTCTTTTCATCAATCTTCATTTCAAGGAAAAAACAAACGAAGCAGAAATAATATTTTCAATCTGTATTATTTTCCTACATCTTCCAACAAAACAGCTTGGTCAAGCTTATATCATTTACGCCAAAATTATACCATAAACCAAAATAATCTGTTCATAAAACAATGGTGATATATGGTGAAAGTAACCATAACATAATCACAGAATAGTTATATACACAGAAGTAAACTTCATACGGATCTCTGTAATTTTTTTTAAAGTTTGCTGTAAGAAAACTCAGTATTGAGTTAAGCTCGCCTTTTGTGATTTTTGGAACGAAGTTCCTTATCGCGCGTTATCGAAAGGGGGCTAGATGGAAAAAATTCTTACGAAAAGTTGTCACGACACTTTTTTGTTTTAGATGATTATCGCTAGACGGCGCTGTGATCAAAATCTTTTAACTTTTAACTTACAACCTTTTAACACGTTCCGTATCGCGCGTTACGTTAGGAAAAAAAAATATAAGATATCTTTTAATCGAAAGGAACTTCTTTCTATTCGGGTGTCCCATGACACCTCTCAAGTTTTTTTTTTAATATAACTTGTTTTCTCTATAGTGTACATACAATAAAGTATTAAACAAAATAAATAAATCTCTTTTACGAACTAAAACTAGCACCTCACTGATTTTTTTTTTTTTTTTTTTTTTCAGTTGGAGGAAATCACCGGATCCCCGCCCGCCCCGCGGGCGGGGTATGTGGGAGTTGAACCTCACTAAAACCTCCAACCGCTCACACTCAGCGTCCGAACCCCGGCTGAGGCCAGAACCCAGCACGGGGTTTTGTGGGACGGCGCGACGCGTAACGCTCTCGGCACACTTTTCCGTCACGCCGCCCCCGGACGCCGAACCGGCAGCCGCCGGCGATACGGCCACCGGCTCTCTCGGTCGGCGGGCTATCCGAAGCCCGCCAAGATGGCTGGTCCGCGTGTCACCCTCCCACGGAATACCCCGCTGGGTCAGAACCAGCGTGGGTCGGGGAGCGCGGTCCGCCATCCTCCGGATGCTCTGACGCAAGGGCGTGCTGAGCGAGACACGACACCTTCTTGGGTCCCCGCTCGCACTCACATGCGTTGGGGACCCGAAACTCTTAAGGGGCCAGATTCCGGGCGAGATCCCGGTTCCGGCCCCTTGCTCGACGGCAGCGGGTTGTTGCGGGGCGGAGAGAAGAATAAATTCTCTCCCTCGCACTCCCCGCCACCCTCTTCTGCGAGATGGTGGACTCGCAGAAGTCGAGCATCGCCTTCCAGGACTCGCCACTCTCGAGCATCGACGCCACGACGCCCGGGAGCGACAAGTCCGGTCCTATTTGTCGGACCAGGACACACCGCTGCTGCTCCCATGCGGGACAGACAGCGAGCGTATGCTCCGGCGTGTCCTGGTCACATCCTATACAGTGATGGCACCTCGTCGTCGGCTCCACCTGAATGCGGTGCAGATACCGCCCGAAGCACCCGTGCCCGGTCAGCATCTGCACCGCCCAAAAGGTGAGGCGTCCTTCGCCACGACCCACCCAATCCTTTAGGACGGGGCGGATCGCCTCGACGGTCCGCAGACCCCAAGTGGGGTTAGCGATGCGTCGCTCCCACGATTCCATTACGGACCGCCGAGATTGGGCCTTCCGATCCCGAACAGCTTCCCGCAGGGGACGCACTACGCCCCGAGCCCGGAGGTCGCATCGCCAACGATAATTGTCAGCGAGCGCCTCCGCCTCCAGCTCCCAGGGCGGCGTCCCCGCCAGCACGCACGCCGCCTCAAACGCGACGGTGCGGTACCCGCGGATGACCCTGATGGCTACGATGCGCTGTGGCCGGCGCAAGTATCGGGCAAAAGTTGCCCGAGTACGAGGCTCGGCCCAAACGGGCGCACCGTACAGGGCCATCGAGCGCACTACCCCCGCGTAGAGGCGGCGCACTGCGTGGCTGGGTCCCCCGATGTTCGGAAGCAACCGACCGAGATGGCCGGCCGTCCTCACAAGTCGAGGGACCAGCTGCTCGAAGTGGGTTCGGAAGGTCCAACGGCTGTCCAGCACGAGGCCGAGGTACTTAAGCTGCACCCCGACCCCGATTCGGACGCCTCCAACCATGATGTGGGCGTCGACCGGTGGCGCCACCCTGGCCCTGCGAAACCACAGGGCCTGGGATTTGTGTAGCGCCACGTCGAGGCCCAACCTCCTTATTCTGCCGACGACGAGGGCCACCCCCGCTGTGGCAAGACGGGCAGACTCTCCGTAGTCATCCCCCCGGGCCATGACCAATGTGTCGTCCGCGTAACAAATTACGCTAAGGCCCGGGAGGAGGGCGCCCCTCAGCACCCAGTCGTACCCGATATTCCAGAGCAGGGGTCCAAGAACGGACCCCTGTGGAACACCGCGCACGACCTGGAACCGGTGCAAGGTCCCACCGTACCCGGTACATTCGACCGACCTGGCCTCCAGGTAGGAGCCGATCAGCCGGCGGAGATAGAGGGGCACTCCGTGCCTCTCCAGTGCCCCTCCAATCACGGACCAGGGCAGGGTGTTAAAGGCGTTGGCGATGTCGAGCGACACCGCCAAGGCCACCCCACCCTGGGAGACGGCCTCCTCCGAGAGGGTCCGGACGCGCAGAATCGCATCTACGGTCGAACGACCCTCCCGGAAGCCGTACTGCTCCGCCGACAGATCGGGTCCAACCCCGACCAGGTGCTGAACGATGCGAGCAGCCAGAACACGTTCCAGCAATTTGCCCACCTCGTCCAGCAGCACGATGGGACGGTAACCGGCGGCTGAGTCCGCCGGGCGCCCCTCCTTACGTAGGAGGACTAGTCTGCCCATCCTCCAGAGCGAGGGAAACCGTCCCGACTCCAGGCATGAGTTGTACAGCCTCAGGAGTCGGTCCCCTAGGGCATTGAGGGCCAAGGCTAGGACCCGGCCGTGGATGCCGTCCGGGCCGGGTGCCGTGTCTTTTCTACTCATTTTGACCACGGCCTCATGGAGCTCATCCTTCGTGATGTGAGGCACCTCAGCAGTGGCTTCACCGCCGGTGTGATCCGGCGGTTCACCCATAGCAGGCGGAATAAATCCGTCCTGCTCCTGCGGGAACAACGTCGAAACGATGTCCCGCAGCTGCTGAGGCGGGAGACGCTCAGTCAGGGGAGGCGCCCACGGGCGCAGCTTGCCACGCACCGCTTTATACGGGCGCCCCCACGGATCATCGTCGAGCGTCTCCAAGAGTGACTCCATGTACCTCTCCTTGGCCTGCTTGATGGCCAGCTGCATGGCGCTCCTCGCTTCAGCGTACTCGCCATGCAGCCGGGCCTCCTCCTCCGCGAACGCGACGGGATCGTCACGGCGCGCGAGGACGCGGCGGCGATGTCTGGCGCACCGGCGCCTCGCCCGGACGCATACAGCACGAAGCTGCGCTATCTCGGGCGACCACCAGTACGCCGACCTGTTAGGAGGCCGAGGGCCGACCCGGGGCATCGAAGCATCGCTAATGCGTCGTGTCCCGGAGCCATAGCGCCTCGACCTCCACGTCCACTGGGTGTGGACGCATAGGCGTCCACGCCGCCACAGTGGAGGCTTCCACCAAGCGCTCCTTGTCCAGGAGCTTCAATGCCCACCTGGGGAATGACCGGGGCGCAGTTCCGCGGGCGACCGCGGTTGTCGTGGGGGCGGAAAGATCAAACCGGATATACCGGTGATCCGATAACGATTCCGCCCCCACCAGCACCTCCCAACCGCGGATGCGTTGTGCGATGACAGGGCTCGCGAACGTAACGTCCACGATGGACTCGCCCCGCCACCGCACGCAAGTCGCGACCGACCCTCTGTTCAAGACACAGAGTCCGGCCGCGACCGCCCACTCCTCCAATCGCCTACCCCGAGGTTCGGTGCGGGGGCAACCCCAAGCGACTGACTTCGCATTGAGGTCCCCCGCCAGTATCACAGGACGGGGAGCGGAGCGCTGAGTAATCGCTCCGAGCCCGTCCAGGAACTGCTCGAACTCGAGAATAGGTCGATTTGGAGAGAAATACGCCCCGATCACGACGGTATCTTCCATCATCGCCGCGACGAACCCTGGTCCCTTGGCCACCATTACCAAGGGCGGGATCGCCGCGGCTCTCCTTACGTGGATGGCCGCCAAGCCGCACTCGTCCCCGAACCAGCACTCATTTGCCGGGGGAACAAAGTACGGCTCCGCGACCACCGCTACGTCAATGGACCACTCCGCCATGCTCTGAACCAACATGTCCTGAGCCCTGGCGGAGTGGTTCAAATTTCCTTGGAGGAAGCGACGGGTGTAGTCCATTACTGAACCACATCCATCGCTCCCTCCCCTCCTCCATCGCCCCCGCCATCGGGCGCACTAGGCGCCACGGCGGGGTCCGAAACGCCGGCCGGTACTCCCCCGGCCGACTTCTTCTGTTGGCGCCGCTTCATCTTGCGGCGCCTGTTACGCTCCGTGTTACCACCAGACGGGGAGCAAGCCTTGCCCCCCGCCCGGTGATCGGCCCTGCGACCGGCCGCGGCGCACAACGCGCAGTGCGGCGCGGCCGAGCACACGGCCGCTTTGTGTCCGGTTTGACCGCAGCGGAAGCACAATCCGCTGCGGTCTACAGTGCTGGTGCACCTGGCGACGCTGTGCCCCGTACCGAAGCACTTGAGGCATCGCCAAGCGCGTGACTCCAGCAGCCGCACGTGGGCTGCAACCCAGCCCACGCGCAGCCTGCCAGGGTCCCCAGCCGGCCTTCCGGGCGGAGGAGTGGCCAGGGAGGTGGCGGCCCCGACCGGGCACCGTACCCACACCGAGCTGGCCCCGGTGTAACCTTGGCGAAGTTCGCCTACGGTTACATTTTCCGGGGCGCACTTGCCCTGGGCGGCGATGGCCGCCACCACCTCCTCCCTGGTGGTGCAGTCATCCAGGCCGGTCACACGCAGCTCAGCCATCTTGACCGGCCTGTGCACCTTGACCTCCCCCTCCGGCCATACGACCCGCAGACCCGACACCAGACGGTCCGCGACACTGTCACTGTCAGCGCCGGGACACTCCAGGAGTCGGGCCCCATTGGCCGTATGCCGGATGCGGAGGCCATCCTCCGCCCCGATCTCTCTGAGGTCTACTGCCGCGCGCGCCTTCGCCATGACGTCGGGGTATGTCAACCCCTTCGCCTGGCCGGCAGGCAGCAGGGTGACCACCACAGCAGCCTGCCGCGGCGCGCGCGGCTTCTTCTTGGCCTTCTGGCTCTTTTTCTTCTTCTTTCCGGCGGCGGGCGCTCGACCCGGTTGGGGAGCAGCCGCGACCGCCGGAGTCACGTTCCTGTTTTGGGCAGTGGTCGGCGCTCTCCCCGGTTGGAGAGTCGCCTTGACCGCTGCCCCCGTCGCGTTCGGTGGTGGTGGTTGGGTCGAAGTGGCCACGACCCTGGCCCTCTTGGCACCCCGTTTTACCACCTCCGTCCAGCCCTCATCCATGTTGGATGGGGGTGGAGGAAGCGGGCGGGGCTGGGGCGCTGGCACCGCAGCCGGTGTGCCGTCGCCGCTCTTCTTTTTCTTGTTCTTCTTCCGGGTCGGAGCCGACTCCGGACCCGGAAGAAGTCCAACCGGTTGAGTGGGAGCCGCAGGAGCGACAGGAGCGACCGGAGGTGGGGCGGATGTGGCAGCACCACTCAGGGCCGCCACAATGCCCCTAAGTTCGGCAATCTGCTTGCCGAACTCCTCCGCCAACTCCCGTCTGATGCAGGCAGCCGGGAGGAGACTCCCGAGACTCCGCCTGCTGTGCCCTGGCCCGTGGTGACGCGAGTCGCCGCGGAGGCAGCCACTCGTCGTTGGCCTCCTTATTGCCCCGCAGCGCTCTGGAGCACCTCACTGATAAGAAATACTAAGCAATTTCAAATATTATTTCTATTAAAAATACAATCCTTGTCCTCTTTTTGGGAAATCTAAGGGTGCGGCGCAAAAGATGGGAAAGAGTGCAGAGGGCGTAACGCGTCGCGCCGTCCCTCGTAACTCTGTGCTGGGTTCTGGCCTCAGTCGGACGCGGTGTGTGAGCGGTTGGAGGTTTTAGTGCGGTTTAACTCCCACATTTCACACCCGCGGGGTGGGTGGGAATCCGGTGACTCCCTTCATTAAAAAAAAACACCTATCTAAAGGGGAGGATAGTCTTTGCTTCTGTTTCTCTTATTCTGTGTCTTGGTCACCGAATGGGGGTAAAAGTTTGTTTTATGGTGACCACATATGTCACATTACATAGAATAAATTGCATTCAGGTGATACTCATTTTGGGGTAGCGTGTAACTTTTTGTTTTTGAAGCACTGTTTGAGTTTAATAATTGTTTTTGAAGTTGTAGATCATAAGGCGACGAGATGGAGTTTATCGAAAAAGAATGATGTAATGCGTAACGCGTCCTGCCGCCCCGCATAACGCCGTGCTGGGTTTTAGCATTGGGGTTAGCTGTATTTGGAGGTTTTAGTGCGGTTAAACCGCCACATATCCTACCCGAAGAGCGGTGATTTCCACCATATGAAAAAAAATGTATAAAACCAACGCGGTCATCGACGGTTCGAATCAGGAATTATTTTTTACTATGCATTATTTGGCTCTAGATTGAGCTCCCCTCCTCAGTGTTTTCCGAGCGCTATGTCTTACCCTTCTTCAAATAAGCTTGATGAAAGTCCTTAAAGGTACTTAATGATTCAAAATCCTGTATTAGGACAATGACTCTCCAATGGCTTAGCATTGCAGAGGCTCATGAGCGACGGTAATCACTTACCCTGTTGACCGTACACTCATGTAACAAAAACCCTGGTGTTCCTTCTACCCACGTATTAAGATTCGGCACAAGTATATATTAAAGCTAGTCTTTTATAAAAAACGTTCAACAAAAATGATTAGAATAAATATTTAATTATTAATATTTATAATGTTTACATTATTTGTTATATCTGCAATTCTGCATAAGGGGATGCGGTCGTTGACTTACACAGAGAAAGTAGAACTTCCCAACGAATCGGCGCGTGCGACTGTGACCTTGACCTTGTAAGCGGCTAATTAACGGCACGTGTACGGCGGGCGGTGACCTCGTAGGCTATTTTAATATCAGATATTCTAAACATTATTTCTAATGTGTCCATTTTATAGCTATTGAATTTTGACCCCTAGCCTAGCCAATGATTGTTTTTTTTTAAATTATAACTTCATCATTATGGTGCCTGTAGTCAAGTGTATATGCCCCTAAAAGGAACAACGGGGTTTTTGTTACATATTGTATATATGTCATGCAAAAAAAAGCTAATTTTAATGGATTGCTGGAATTATACACATGAATTGACAAAAGCAATAAATTTCAACAAAATAACAAAAGATACAAAAACCCTTTTTTAGATAACGCGTACACGAGTTAAATTTCTATTCTTATTTGATTATGGCAATTTAAAATTAAAAGCTGTAGTATATTATTTTGATTTTATATATCGAAATACGTAAATTTTTAAATGCAAGATTTTTTTTTTAGTTGGAGGAAATCACTGGATCCTGGGGTATGTGGGAGTTGAACCGCTCTAATACCCCCAACCGCTCAAACTCAGCATTCGAACCCCAGCTGAGGCCAGAACCCAGCACGGGGTTATGAAGGACGGCGCGACACGTTACGCCCACGACTCTGTTTCCCGTCCGCCCGTAAGGGAGCGCCCTTAATTGCAAGATAGATTGAAATGAAATTATTTATTCTTAACGTTAATGCCGTTAATCATGCTTGTTCATGTCAAAAAGCTACCATCAGTTCGGAAAAATAAATAGCCACCGTCCTGAGAAGTTCTTCTCAAGAGGCAAGAAACTCAGCGGGTATGTATTTTTTGTATTATTTTTGTGTTTAACTAGCTTGTGGCCCATCTGATAGTAAGGCGTCAGCGTCACTCATGAACCTTCCCAAAAAATTGTTTGGATATTTTGGACACATCCATTTTATTCATATTTTAGTTTCATAAAGAAAAATATATCGCGCTTATCATCGAGATTAAAAGCTTCGAAAATAAATCTTTTATGAATGAAGTAGAGGAATATATTAAAAGATATGATTAGAATAATATACAAAGAAGATTTTCTAGTATTCCATTCCACTCGAAAAATGTTTCTTGAGAACTACTTAGCGTGGGCGCACTTCCTACGTAGTCCCAGAAATAGCCTTAAGCTTATTTCAATTATAATTAATATTAAGTAAAATGAGTTTCCTTATGACCATAGACATAAAATTTTAGGATCGAAGAAGTGGCATGGGTCGCATTTAAAGGAGGACAAAACATCAATGACCAAATGTCCATCATCATTATTAGGTCTGTGGCAACCAATAGCGTGCCAGATTCTGAATCGCGCTATCGATGTTTGCAACGTTCGGTGACATAAATACAACATCTAATATTTACTACAGGGGGCTTCGGCCTGACCGGGCATACAGCACCATACCCGGTCGGAGATATCCCTTTGGCCTAATACCACTGATACCCAAAAGGACAGTGCTGGACATAAGCCTCCTTCCAATTTCACCATAGCGACCAGTCCTGTACTGTTTGCATCCAGTGACTTCCCAAAACCCAGGCTGGGTCATCGGTCAAACTTGTAGACAAACAAGGATTCTTCATATTCCATCATTAAGTGGTCAAGGCTACGGGAAGTTACTTCAATCAAACAAGGTCGATATGACGAGGCTTCCAGTAGTTATCTCCTACTCTGGATGATAAATTTTTAAAATATCCACATCAAATTTCTTACTGTTTTTTTTTTCAATGATTTTTCCGTTATAATATAATACAGAAAATATCGTTAAAATAAATTCGGATCATCGGATATCTCGTAAGTTATGTTATTTTAGGCACACATTTCTTCCTATCATCTCTTTTCCACTCATCTACCATTCAATAATTCCATCTCTTTCCCTCAAACACTTGGTTTATCTATTTTTCCTACATCTACATCCGAAACAGAAAAATGGTCGCAAGAAATAAACGGTATTTTGATAAATTTATTGCTCTGAAACCTGTGGACCCGAAAGTTTACGGGTGTTGGTTAAACTTTGGGTCGTTGCGTGTTTTACTCAAGTTTTGGGGAAATGAAAATTAAGCTGTAATTTTGTTATTACTGTATGTAGCTAAGGTATTGAAGTCCATGAGCGATGGTCTCTACGAAAATGATTTCATAGATATAGTCACGGAAGCCTGAAATATGAATTGGCGGTTTCATATTATGTGCAAATTTTTTTCGTAAATCGGTTGGTTGGTGGGACTGAAAAAATTTGGAGTGATGACTATGTACTATCAGGAACAATAGACAAACCCCACACCCACAAGCTCCTGCGATGCTGGACCGCAAGAATACATATATAATACGACACGGGAAGTCTTTTTCTTTTTTTTATTGCCCTGTAACCGAAACTATGTCCAGCAGTGTAGTTCTTTGGGCTGATCATGATAGTGAAGTATCTACACATTTTTTTCTTTCATTAATTTTTGTTGTATGTATTTCCTTCACATATTTAGACAGTGGTATTAAATACAGTTTACCTTAATCAAAACAATTAGTTTTCACTGTATTATTTACAGAGAAACCAGTAACAACTATCGCCATTCAGAAATAACTTAGGACAGAATACTTCTTTTAAATCTTTACGAAATAAAAACATACCACTACATCATAAAATGGTCCAGTTCAATGTAGATTCAGCTAAATCGTTATTGCTCCTTCGTTCCAATGATGTACGAGACAGGTCCGGACCGGTTTGAATAAATAGAGTGTGATGGCATTCTGCTGATTTTGTGGTCGGTTCCAGATGTCCTATCTAAAATAGAGCTTTTATGTTTTGCTGTGTATTATACTGGCTTTTGACTATATTTATTCTTTAAACATAATTTAAATAATGTTATAGTTTAAGTGTATTTTTCAGCTATGGCTTTAGGGATAAATTCGAATACCAATACCGACAGTCACATAACCGATTTTGACAAAAACGTAAACTGCTTTATTGGGAAATTAAAATTCCTTGTTATAAACAAACATGTTGGTACAAAAAACATCCCTATATTATTCCACTATTTAATAGTGTTGCTGATAATAATCGAATTCTGGAAATTAACAATATACGGACTTAAAGAAAGTGAAGATTTTTACAAACAGGTTTTTGGTCGAACAAGAGACACTTAACCCAATTTCAAACCATTTTTCAACAACGATGACTTTCCCAGTCAGCAATTACAAAATGAATGAGCCTATAAAACGGTTCCACCACATTATATCAATCCAACAATTCAGAAAAACATTTCGGCCCGACACATATCTCTCTGCCCTGTAATGGCAGAGTTTCCAGGAATGCGGGGTTAAATGAAAAATACCGACCTCCGAGCGCCTGAAATGGCTTATGAAAACAAAAATCTCTTTACTCAAATTGATATAAGAAGGTTCTGGAATACCATCGGAATTATCTTTGGTGTAAAATAACTGGTTCCTAATTCGGAGGTAATAATTGTTGAATTTGGCTAAATGTCGATTTCATGGATGACTTCTTGGTTGGTTTGTTCTTGGAAAATATGTTGAGAATAATTTAAACTGAACAAGATGTATTCAGTCGGTTCTGTGAATTTCATTTTCTATTTCACATAGAACCTTGAAGTTTCTGTTTTCTCTGGTAAAGATAAAAGAGATTTTACACAAATATGACAGAGAACAGAAAATGAATAATGATAGTTACAATTTTACACCGGTACCCTAAAACAAAAATTGCAAATGTTGCATCAAAAAACAGACCAAAAATATCAGAAAATTTGTCATAATTTTCAATATCACAGACCATCTTTCACTCACTCATAATAAAACTATATGACGTACCATAAACCAGTAAAAAACTCGACTTGACCCAACTTTTACGATGGGTATTATCGTATTTTGAAGTCTATAAAATGGTTAAGAACATAAAAGGTTTATCGACATACGTAATATATGTTTAAGAAGCATCAGATTCAAGCATAGAAATATAATGCACTTTTTATGATTAGTTTTACAAATTAATTATATTCACCAATTTCATTCACAAATTCCAATGTTATTTGGCTCCAATATTATATAATAAACTTAATGAAATACTAAACTTACTTCCATTAAATAACCGATGTTGTAAAAAG
Organism: Trilocha varians; assembly: GCA_030269945.2. Lineage (NCBI taxonomy): Eukaryota > Metazoa > Arthropoda > Insecta > Lepidoptera > Bombycidae > Trilocha > Trilocha varians. The sequence goes on along the minus strand of AP028278.1, from coordinate 11,028,121 downwards.
GTACTAATGGCATGGTTAAAATCCCAGACCTATGAGACTACAGAAAGCTTGTTTGCAAAACTCGTTTAGTTACCTACTATATCATTAAAATTTAAAATTTGCTTAAGTCGCTAGTTTATGTGATTTCACTTCTTAACTTACGTTCTTAGTGGTTTAATATTGTATACTGACGGCAATTTTATTCTAGTGACGACTTCTAAATTGATAACTACCTACATTATTCCCTTTTAAATTTAAAATTAACATACGTTTTGCAATAACTTTATATTTTATTTCATTATAAACTTTGTATTGATTAAATAGTGTTTGAGTGTACATATTGTCAGTTCTTCAAGCGTAATTTGTTATAAATTAGTGTTCAAGATACAGGCTCGGCCTAGTTTGGATACTAATGTTCATTAATCCGTGTTACTTTAAGCTGATTTACTGTAAGTGTACCTACATCTATTGTATGTGTTATGTGAAATAAATAAATAAAATAAAATTAATGTTCGATGCAGACAGCGCAGGAGCGTTCGTTGTGGCAAGGTTTGGGGGAGGCCTATGTCCAGCAGTGATATATCACTGATGATGATGAAGTATGGAGAATTTTTCTAATACAGAATTAAAATTTAATGTAGTATTTTGTGTCTTAACTATTGACACTAACATTGGAATCAACAGATCTGATTTTTAAAAGCTGTTATTAAAGTTGCGCTGGCTGTCACCTATGTAATTTCGAGTGGAATGTCGCGAGTTAAATTTATTTATTTACTTATTTTAGGAACATCTACAGTATGACATATTCAATAATTTTAACCGACTTGCCAGTTTTTAATACAGCTTGCCGCTAGCCGCTTACGATCAGGTGGCCCGTTAGCTCGTCTGTCTACAAGACAAGAAAAAAAAGCTAAAATTTTGAGCGCGTATATCGTGAGTCATAAAATGAAGGCTGTGAAGCAGAGTATCGAGTTTAAAATTGTACAATTACAGAAATTAAAAAACAATTCTAACTTAGCTACTTAACTAGTACGTTGCACAGTAGGAAGACGTAAGCACATTTATTTTTTTTCTATAAAAACTGTCATAGTGCAAATTTAAGATACTATTACGAATTTATCCCTTAATTTATTACCCAATTTAATGTCATAAGTACTAACAAAATAGCGCGAGTTATAAAGCCTACATCTCTATCATATAACTCGTTAACTAAAAGAAAATCCTGAAAATTAGGTTGCCTCATAAATAATAACGTCACGAGAATCTAAAAATATTATATTAAAGCCTTAAAACTGGGATAATTAATGCGACGGACTAATTTTATCGCCTCATCTACGCGACTATTTAAGGCAACGTTCCGAAGACTGCGTTCGCTTGAGCTTGAATAAATAATGTTCGAGAAACTTCCACTATACTTGTTACGATAATTTCTCAAGGGACTTAATAATTTTTAATTTTATTTGCCTCCGTATAGGACAAGTTTTTTGTTGGTTATTTAATTAAGTAGTTAGGAGTAACTTGTTTCATAAAAAAATATTAAATTGTAAGGTAAAACTACCTGTATAGTTGGAACGAAGTTCCTTATCGCGCGTTGTGAAAGGGGGCTAGACGAAAAAAAATCTTACGAAAAGTTGTCACGACAATTTTTTTGTTTTAGATGATTATCGCTAGATGGCGTTGTGATCAAAATCTTTAAACACGTTCTTTATCGCGCGTTACGTTAGGAAAAAAAATATATAAGATATCTTTTAATCGAAAGGAAATTCGTTCTATTCGGGTGTCCCATGACACCTCTCAAGTTTTTTTTTATTATCATGCTGTTGAAACGGTCCAATGGTTAGCTAGAATAGTCTCCATTGTAGTTCCTAACTTCATGTATCTTGACTTATCATGTCTTTGGCTAAGTGCTAGAAGATTTTTTTTGTAATTTATCACTTTTTACCACAAATAGAAGTACTTTTATATCTTAATCTGTATTAAAACTCTTTTAGGATGGTCAGTAATATTCTCAGTAAAATCAGTGTCAGAAAATCAGCCTTTGGGACTTAGCCAAACAAAATTATATAATCAAGATTATCGACGTAAAGATTATCGTAGTCTAGTAATTTATTTTATCTTGATTAGTATATTTCGAAAGTGCTAGAATATCTAAAATACATTAAAGGGTGAAGTCTCGAATCCACGTTGGTTAAGCATACTTGATGCCTTCTACCTCATTACCTTGGCATTGCAGAGGTTCATGAGCAACGGTGACCACTTACAATCTAGTATGCCGTAAGCTCGTACATCTATCTTGCAATAAAAAGAAGCAAACCTGAGCTAAACAGAAATGGGAAATACCGTACACTACATATGTACGGTATTTCCCATTTCTGTTTAGCGGATATGTGGGGGTTGAACCGCACTAAAACTTCCCGCCAATCGCGCTCGACATCCGATTTAGTAGGGGTGATAGGACGCGTTCGCGATTGTCGCTCACGTATCGCCCCGTCACCCCCAACGATTTTTCTTGAATCGTAGTCGCATGCCCCAACACTGCACCTCGGTCTTCAGTTACCCTGTCATCCGAAGTTATTATGTAATTTGGCGAAGCACAACCAGCAAAACTACTGCCATTAGTGTTGTAACTTGCCCCCGCATAATCGTAATTCACGCCTATTAATTTCTTTTGGGACGAGAAAATATTATGGGCAAGGATATCGAGTGAGTTTGGAACTTTGGTATTTTCGTTTACGTCTACAGTTTAGTAGTTTGCGGATTACAGATGTAAAGATTTGGACGAATTGGTGTTGTGAATGGATGTTTGCTTAGACACGAAATACCAGGTGGCTTCAAATGAGTGTTTAATGTTCCAGAAACAACAAGTACGCAAAATTTATTGACTTGATGAAATTCAAAATGGCGGTCAACACTCAATCTAAAACTTATTGTTCTTAACAAAAAATGCTTATTGAATGGTATGTAATTTTAAGTTTATTTGTATACTTAGGTAGTAACACTATAGTGTTTGCCTTTCCTTTTATGTTGTAAGAACATATTTGAGTTAAGATCGGCTTACGTACTAATTTTTTTTGTAACTGTCTGTATATTTTATCTTGTGTACAATCAAGTATACAAAGTTGTGTACAAATGCGAGTTTTTTTTGAAGACACTAAATTCATACTATCTTTCAGTTTTACTTCTGTAGAGTATTTTATGTTTTAGTTATAGAAGTAGCTCGATAGATGAATTATGAAAAACATAAGATGAAAACTAAGTTAGCCGTTATTAGCGGGTTCCATGATATACCTACTTGATGAAGATCGGAAACTTTTATAGGGTAAGAGGATTTAAGATTTATAGTGTAAGGCTGAGGTTGACTTTTCCATATACTAAGTTTTGTTGAAGTGTTTCTTCTATGTATAAGAATTGTGTAAAAGTAATTTCTTGCCTCTTATAACAATTTCAGAATATCATTTTTTTGTTTAAATTTAATGCCTTTTTTTTTTTTTTTTTTTTTTTTTTCAGTTGGAGGAAATCACCGGATCCCCGCCCGCCCCCCGGGCGGGGTATGTGGGAGTTGAACCGCACTAAAACCTCCAACCGCTCACACTCAGCGTCCGAACCCCGGCTGAGGCCAGAACCCAGCACGGGGTTTGGAGGGACGGCGCGACGCGTTACGCCATCGGCATGCTTTCCCGTCGCTCCGTCCCCAAATTTAATGCCTAATGCTGTTTTCTTAGGGCTCAAAGCAACTTGATATAATTTACTTTTTTTTTTTATTGCCGTGTAGGCAGATGAGCCAACGGGCAATTTAAGTGGAATTGCATTTTGAGTCTTTTATGATTGGTTTAAAGTATCTTCAGAACAGAGTCAATTTTGCTCATTTTTGAAGAGATGTGGCTATTAAAGCAAGCTGTAATAGATATGATTATATTAGGCACAAAAAAAATCAGAAAATATATCTCATTATCAATTTTGGAATATTGACAATACTATTACAAGTAATAAGTCACAATAACTATCAAATCCTTCATTATATCTTCAATATTTTAAGTACAATCCACTCCAAAAAATCATCCCTCAACAAGAAAAACTACCCTTAAAAACGCTGTCATTTCTGACAGATTGCTGACAGATCTAACCATTAATATCCATCGTGGAATCTAATGTTTTGATTGTACACAAATATGTTTTGATCCATCCGAAAAGCCTGTTAGGAAGTGGCCACACAAAAAAGTAAGGGTGTCTGCACACTATTGTCCAGATTCTGACTATTTGATTTTATTGACAATATTTTAGTTGTAAGTATAATATAATTATGGTATTATGATAAGTGTGCCTGAGACGACTTCTTTATAGTATTGTGACGTCGACGTTACGATGACGTTTTTCTCTCGCTCTATCTTTTTTGTATGTTTGAACGCTTTAGAACATTTTATAAATATTAAATTTAATGGAAGGCCAGATTGAGGACATAATTAATCCTAAAAGACAAATGTATCGGTACGCGCATTTTTACCCACACAAAAGTAGGATTATTAAAATTATTATTTGTTAAGGTTTATCCTAAGGTTTAATTTAAATATTAAGTAGGTATATCTAGGTATTGGAACACTAAACACCTGCATTCCAAAATCTCTTGCCCAAATGTCTACTTCCTGTATTTAAACAACGTTCTAATATTGTCAATAATATCACGTGAGTGTCCTTACATCTTCCTTACGTCTTTGTGTAACCGCGCCCTTAGAAAGCCATAAATCTTAAGGCTTGTGGCGCCAGTAGAAAAAACACCCTGAAAAAATATTAATATTGGTATTACGAGTGACGAAAACAACAGCACTCTGAGCCTCGAGCTGTTTTGTTTGGAAAATCTATCTATGAAGATATTTCTAGATGTTTCAGTAAAAGCTTTAACACCTTCGCTGCGGAAGATAATTCGTATACACCTTTCGTTTCGAAGCTTTCGATTTAGATCAAAATTGTAACAAAATTGCAATATTGTATTTAAAAAAAAGATAATAATAATACAAAAATGACGTGCCCGCTTCCTTGCCAGTTCTTCTCAGGACGGTGGCTATTTCTGTTTTCCGAACTAATCTTAATAAAGTTAATCTTTTGACATCAACAAGCATGATAATTTCATTTACGTTGAGAATAAATCATTTCATTTCGTTTCTTTCTTTTTTCTAGTGTTCGGATTTCAACTTTGACGAAAAAACGACGAAGTATTATGTGTATGTGAAGCATTAGGTCCCAAATAAAGTCGATATGTTTGAAGGATTAATTAGTTGATTATTCCCAGCTGTGTTGTTGGGAATTGGCCGCCATCTTGGCCATAGAAAACAACAGATTAATAAATAGTTTTTTACAAATATTTTAAAATGTAAGACTTTGACAATTGCAATAATATAATGTAGTACTACAAAATGTCGTTTTATGGTTATCGTATTACAATTCCCACAATATGGATAAGAACTACGATAAATTGAAATCAAAGAGATAACAAATTGACCTTCAATCAATCATAGATTTTTTTCAATAACCCCTTCAAATATAATCAAACACCATCAAAAGCAAAAATAGTTTCATCGTACTCCACTTTGGGTCAATTTTGTTTGATCCGCACTGAAAGTGTTAACCTTGAGGAAAAGTCGTAAGTTATGATAATATTATATTACTCCCAAACGATTTTAGATATCGCCTTTATAGCTTCTCTATAAGTGACGCAGAATCTCAAGTACGTATTAATTTTATTGCCGATTTCAAACAGAAGCAGATGGTAATCTATATTAGGCTGAAGAGTTTGGTGCTAATCTGTGGTGATGATAAAATTAAGAGTATTATTATTAAAAGACTAAATCTTTTATACTTACTTATTTAAAAAAAATAGTCTTTAGTTAAGTAAAAATTAAGTCTTGGTAGTGATTTAAGGAAATAAATCTCCTGACTTTTCTCTCTTGTTTTTTTTTGTTTCTCAGAATGAGAATATAAATTAGGATTACAAAACATTCAATATTATAGATTTTAATAAAGATAAAGATTATTTAATTATTTTAGAAATATTACATAGCCTTACGATCAGATGGCCCGTTGGCTCGTCTGCCTACATGGCTATAGAAAAAATATAGATCGAATGTTTCTTTAAAACATTAAAAACATCCCGAACATACCTCTTTATAACTTGAGTAAATATTAAAATCTATAGTTATACATATTCAAAAATGATTTACATCCTCATCATAGATATAATCTTAAATGACCCAATGACGTCAATATCCAATTTTAAATGTCTTTTCTCGTTTTGGGACAATTTGAACGGAAATACATCTGATCAGATAATCCACCCACGCTTGTAAAAAGGTTACCGCAAGGTTTAATATCGTGAAAGGTATTCTTGACCCCCACAGAATACTACAGTACAGAAGTTCACACAAAACGTGATCAATCAAAAATAGTTTTGAAAATACGTTTGGCAGGGAATAAATGTCGACACCGTTTGTGTTAAAAGTATAATCAATTCTTCATTGAAACACCACTAGTATAAACTTATTCAGACACTCGCGGTTTTCTATAATACTTTCATGCATTTTCAACATGCTCAGAGAGTCTTGTAGATACAATGAGTGTGGTGTGTCGAGAAGTGAGTTCGAGTTCCAGTGGTACGACCCAAAAGTGAACGAGAAAGAGGGTAGACAGATTTGTTTGCTCTTAAATCGACCCGCAGTATCCAGTCTTCTCGTGATCATGACGTTTGCAACAACGCTGAAATATCGAGACAACTCAATTAATTAAATATCGTGGTAAGAACCCGTTGAAAATGCATGAAAGTACCAATAGTATACTTTTAAACGCTTTAGTGTTTGGATAACGCTTTAACTATCTGTGTTATTTTATAATTTGTATATTTCTGTTGGTTTCCCAAATAAATAAATAAAAAAGTAGGAAAGTAACTCATATAAATTAAGTATAAAAGTTAGAGAATAGATAGTTTTTGAAGATGGATTTAAGATCGACTACCTAACATTCTTCAATTCTAATATCAAAAGCGTTAAGTAATAGTTACTTAATAAATTTCTTTAAACACTCGCGGTTATCTACATCACTTACATTATTACTAAACGTGTTCTTACCACGGAAAGACATGAATCCCGTGATCATGGCGCTTGAAACAGTGCTGAAATATCGGGACCTCTCAATTAGGAATAATCGTGGTAAGAACCCGTTTAGTAATAGTGTAAGTGAAATAGTTACTTAAAATTGACCCAATCAATCCAGAAATCTTAGGTTCACAAACCAATTCTTGTTACCACTCTTAGTTGGGGTTAGGGGGTCTAAAAATAACCTCTTGCTTCAAAAAACGAAAACTATACATGTCACCTTAACTTTAACTTCTGCACATCATTTTCTGTTTACAGTAATGGGACGATCGCATCTGTCACACATCAGATCGATAATAGACTTAAGTGCTTATTTCTAAATGGAAAAAGTATCTTTTAGGACCATTTTTGATGTAAAAGGCCTCTATATAATAGTAAGTCAATTCAGTATTTGATGTCTTTATATTTATTAACTAGATGACCCGCGCAACTTCGTCTGCGTTACAAAGGGGTTCAAAAATTGTAGCCTATATAGGCACGCGCCGCCCGGCGCAAACAACTACGACCCTGCATTTTAAATTTGTAATATCTTCGGTAATATTCTCTTAAATTACATGCTGTAAAAATCATATTGATCTATAATAAATGCACAATTTATTTAAGGTACTTAATTGGATAAGGATTAATGCTGTATTGTTTAAAATCACTTCGTAAATAACCATTTTTTAGTAAAGAATAAAAATGGTTATGCTGGGTTATCCCTAAGAGATAGACATATACCATTGCGGACTTTTTTGTTGAACTTTTTAAGGTGAACAATACTGTAGTACATTATTTTGGTCTATCTCGTAGGGTTCAGCCAGCGTTTGCAATATAAGCGCAAAAAAACGTGCTTATTTACGATATCACATTAGAAACCTTTAAATTTAACAGTGTTTCTCTACTATATTATGTAGGCATTTATTATACATACAAACCTTCCTTAAGAATCACTCTATCTATTAAAAAAAACCGCATCAAAATCGGTTGCGTAGTTTTAAAGATCTAAGCATACATACAGACATACAGCGAAAGCGACTTTGTTTTATACTATGTATTGATATATATATGTATATTATTTTTAGTGGTGGTTTGGCTTAGAATTTGAAGTGAAGTATTTTAATGATTTTTATTGCCATATAAGAAGATAAGTCCTGTACAGGTATGTGATACATGACGGACTCTCATTGCCCTGGTATTGCAGAGGTTTTTAAGAGACAGTGACTGCTTACCATCAGGTCGTAGTGCAATAAAAAAAAAACAAGCCAAGAAGCCACCTGATCGTAAGTGGTTATCATCGTTCATGTTCCTCTGTAATGTCAGGGGACACTACGGGGTCGCTACCTTCGACTTACTCTTCAGGACCTTTTTTAAACCTTGTACAAAAAGAAAATGGGAGCTCATAGCCAATCAGGCAATCTGAAAATTCCGTGCAAGAATCAAATCCATAGTCTTTTTCGCAGTAACTTCACAAACATAATCATATAAAGCAAACACACAGCCATTACATAATCAAATATATCAACACATACAGAATAAATTTCAACTTAATCCTTCCCCATCTTATTTAGCATTGTCCCAGTAACCCGTAGCCTGAACACAATGAGAAACAAACACACCGACATGACACAAAGCTTACAGGATCTTGTTGTGAACTGAAAAATCTTGTGGATTTGAAACTGCGAGTTCATTGTAAACCGTAAGATTATTTCCTTGACAAGGCTTTTGAGCTCATGGTGATTTTTAGAAACTTTGACTTGTTTTTGTTAAAATAAGTTCTTCATTGTACGTGTTCGGTTACTATGGCTAATTCTAGAGATCAGTGAACGACAATACAACTTCACTGGTAGTGGATTATTAATACTATTGCCTTGTAGACGAGCAATCTACATATAGATCAAAATATTAAAAATAATAAGAATAAGAGTCCTCTAAATAGTTTTGTTAGATTATTTTCATGGGTTTTTTCTTTCTGTTGAGTCTGTAGTTCTTTACACCTAGTAAGAAACCCTGTAATTAGACGGAAAAACATCTGGAAAAGTCTCATATGGAAAGACAGGTAGCATTTTTACGATCACAGCGACGACTCAATTCAATTTAAAAATCACACAGAAAAGACACCAGGAAAATCTTTCCATATCTAATAAATTTCTAGCTAAAACACGACGAACAATCGCCCCAATTCCAGAAACATCCAATCTACCTAAAAGGAATCAATTACCCTGAAAATTCAAAACGATTCCTTCAAAATCAAAGCTTTATAAATGTAACGCCTTATCTCAATCATGCAGTATTTAGATTCAATCAGGCCCAAACGTCCAGTGGGAGAGCCAATTATCGCCTTAAGAGGGAAGTCGTGTAGGGCTTTTGACAAAGAACGGAATCAAAGGGCATCAAAGGGTTCCTCTGTGTTTTGAATACAGGTGCTTTTCTATATAAATGGATGTTTAGAAATGGGGAAATTATTCAATGGCTGTTTTGGGGAACTTCGATTCAGCCGATTGATGCTAAGTGATGTTGTACAAATTGTTTGTGTGAAAGATTGATCTGTTGGCTTTTATTATATTTTTATGTTTTGATTTCTTGTTTTTGGTCAACTTCTAAAAGGAGATGTCTATAAAGTTAAATGTTATTTGGTTTATAGTTTAATTGAACCGATTTTGTGATACTCATCATGTGACCCAATTTAATTGTATAAGTATTTTTATCTATGTCTAACGAGATAGTTTTTATGAAAAATATGTCACGATGTGGTGTATGTGTTTGCAATATTTTTTTAGGTAATTTAGACGCTGAAAGAAAATTGTGTTAAAAAGACCTGACTAGTACTTTTAGTGAAATTCTTGAAAAATGAGAAATATTACTTTTCCTTATAAAATTTATTTGTTATTATTGTAATGGTATTTGAAGCAATTGTTTTAAGTTTTTTCTTTGATTAATTGTAGCTGAAGTTCGTAGGCACAATTCATTATTATTTGGAAATACTGCTACAATGGAAACCCGTAGTAGAATGATAATAAAATTAATCTAAAGGAAGGTCTTCTATGATCGTAACTTGGATGCAACTTTGAACCAGTTAATTTAGACGTTATACACAAAGTTCTTGTAATATTAATTAACTAGTTCGCAATAGGTTACTAGCTGTAAATTATGCAATATTGTTCTTAGAAATTAATTTATTTGAGATTGTGCGTGAGATTTTTAATTATTATGTTTTTTTTTTAAGTTTTGTAGAGTTCCCAATACAAATGGTGTATTATGCCTGATCCCTCTACTAAGGAGACCTGAACTTAGTATTAGGTATTAAATAAGTTGTTACCAGGTATTAGTAGCGAAGTGTTAATATACAATAGCCGATATAAGTCTTTGTAAAATAGATATATTCAGTTTTCATTAAATTACCATAAACTACCTTGGTAGAGTCTCTGATGCTATTTTTAGTCTATGAATGTGGAAAGGGAAGCCGGTAGGAATGGAGTTATATAGAGCCTTCGCCACTGACATATATTAGAGAACAAAATTAATAATCAATGGTTGGTTCAGAACTGATAAAAAACGTAATGCGACTTTTTTTTATGTAGTAAAATCTGACATAATTGTGGCCGACGTTAATTTGTATTCATGAGCCAAAATGCACGATTTGGCAGAAGTACCTTTACGATATTATGCCAAATGTTGTTGGCAGAGATAGGGGCAGATGGTTGCATAGGGGCATACTGAAGTTTCTAAGTCAGCTTCGTTTTCTAACTTTTTTCACTGGAAAGATAAAAGATTAAAGTGTCGAAACACTTTACAAGACAAGTAAGAAAAGAAAGGAATCCATGACTTTGTAATAAAAAAAATATGTGCAGTGTAAGTTGTTAATGGTACAATAGTGATGGTATATATGGTGAAGGTGATAGTTGATGGTCTCGGGTATTGGCCCACCTCTCACTCCCACCACTGTAACTCCTGTGTAGCCAAGATCCACAGCGGCGACCATCGTAATGACTCTGAGCAGTGAAGCTCAGGAAAACCCGAGGGAAAGCTAACTTGTCTTGGACCCCGCAACGAATTTAATCAGAAGATGATAGAAGAAGTAGGAAAACATGAGTTTCGACTTCCCTTCTCGCAAAAGCGGGAGACAATAAAATAAGATTGAAAAAGCATTACGCCAGAATTGAGAAAAGCACCACGGACATTGATTTTATTAAATTTATGGGACCTATGTGGTGAGCTGTTATACTATTTAGGATGCCAATAATAGTTATGGCAAAAACGTTTGAATGCACGGAAATAGTTGATGGTCATATACTACCAGTTAAAATATTATAACCGAAGAATATGGTATAATGCCTCAGTAAACGCAACCAAAATATATCTAAAATTCTTGTTGAGCAGTAGTGTGCTTGTATAGTTTAGTCAGGAAATGTAGTTTGTAAATAAAATCTAATCTCTTACAAATTTACATCTTACAATCAATTATAACATGTAATGTATTATTCATTCTTGGAACGAAGTTCCTAATCGCGCGTTATCGAAAGGGGGCTAGACGGAAATTCTTATGAAAAAGTTGTAACGACACTTTTTTTGTTTTAGATGATTATCGCTAGATGGCGCTGTGATCAAAATAATTTATTTAAGTTATAATAAACTTACTAATTATTATAACTTAAAAAAAAAATATTACAATTCCCTCACTAATTAATCGAAAGGAACTTCGTTCCATCCGGATGTCCCTTGACACCTCTCAAGTTTTTTATTTTTAAAACGAATTTAATAAGTTAATGTATGCAATGAATATTGTCTTCTATGGAATGCACGCCACTGGAATTGTTAAGAGCTTTAATCAAATTAACACTATTAAAAGCACTACACTAAAGACTAAACATAGCTCCTACACTTTCTTACGGGCCTTTGTTTCGTCAAAATAGTTTTGCCTTTTGTTCCGTAGAACAATGACATAATACATAAACAGAGATAGATGGAGGGATCATATCTTTTCTCGTAAAATTCCCTTTGTTTAACATTGTACTTTCCTTTTTCCTATGTTTCGAGATCTTCAAGATATATACGTGTGAAGACCTACATTAGTCTCAATAGAATTGGGACAATACATTTTCTCTGTGTTTAGAATGTCTTCATTGTTGTTTCGATTCGTGAATTTGATTAAGTTTTATTTATTGTAGAATGTATTTAATATAGAAAAAAACCATAACAATTTTGCAAATGTCACACGAAAAATTGGATATTGTACGACATGACCAATGGCTATAAACAGTGGCGTGCTTATATATTTTGGTCAGGGTATGCAGAATTGTAAATAAAACCTAATATTTTACAAATTTATATCTTGATTTGAATTTAATTACACTTTTTCGTTCAATATACGCAAATTATAAGAATAATGAATGTATTTCTATTAAAAGTACAGCATTTAATTGTGTTTTTATCAATCAATTTGATAGTTTTATTGTATGCAATGCTTATTTAGTTCTATATACTGCACGCCACTGACTATAAATATACTTATGAGTGAGTTGTTGTATAATCAAAACCAGTTTTCTATACAATTAACAACCATGCTATTAAATTGTCATGATCACAATTCTTCAAAAAGCATTTTAAAGAATAATTATATGTCTAAAAGTCATCATCAGCCCATAGATTTCCACAATGACCACCAATGCCTCAAATTTTCATTCGTTCAAATTAGTTTAGCTAAAGTAAAAATATAACTATTTTTAGCATAAAGTTAAACTCCAGCACTATCACTGCAGTAATAACAGAGCAGAATTCGGTAATGGAGTCATAACTGGCTTATTAAATTCCTGCTAGACCAGTCATCGCGATGTAATTCGGCGCTACGGCCAAATTTTAATACGAGTGTCGAAAGGGTGCCAAATAAATGCCTATTTCATGTTCATAGTGACCACAGATTCGTATAATATACAGATGTAAGGAGGTATACTAGAACCTTACATTATTACTAAACGGGTTCTTACCTCGATTATTTTTAATTGAGAGGTCCCGATATTTCAGCACTGTTTCAAGCGCCATGATCACGGGAAGACTGAAGAACTGCGGGTAGGTCATTTAAGAGCAGACAAATCTGTCTACCCTCTTTCTCGTTCGTTTGCCGGTACCACTGGAACTCGAACTCACATTTTGACATACCACACTGATGTAAGTGATGTAGATAACCGCGAGTGTTTAAAGAAATTTATACTAGAACCACTATTTTTATAGGTATAAACTATACGGTAAAGTTATTCAAACACTCGCGGTTTTCTATGATACTTTCAGTGCCAGTGGTACTACCCAAAAGCGAACGAGAAAGAGGGTAGACAGATTTGTTTGCTCGTAAATCGACCCGCAGTATCCAGTCTTCTCGTGATCATGACGTTTGCAACAACGTTGAAATATCGAGACAATTCAATTAATTAAATATCGTGGTAAGAATCCGTTCGAAATGCATGAAAGTTTACGGTAAAGGTAGTAAAAGGTATGGTTAAGGTAGTAAACTTGTAACTACGGTCGAAAATCGGACTTTTAATATCAATTTAGATCGACTTCATAATTATAATTTGAACAGACCAATTCAGATTAACAGTCAAAACTTTTGATAATATTGATTTTTTTTTGGCAGGCACTTTAGATGTAAACGGATATAACTTTGACAAAGATTTTACAACATTTTTTTCTGTATGTTTTCAAAAATTTTGGGCAGTCTTTACATTTTTGTACTACCCATTTCCTGAACAAAAATAAATTCTAGAGTTTTGAATTCATCAGAGCGATTTGTACAAAGATTTCTTTCTGTGTCATTCTTTAATATTATAGTCGAATGGTTACATTTTCAGCTTGTTAAACTCTGTCGCGCTTCGATAAATGTTTTGAATAATTAAATTATAATTAGTGGTTCTATGGGAGTCGGTGTTTCTCCAAATTATGCCTATTCACCATAATGTTGATTTATTGAATTATATGCAATTATCACGAGAGCTTTTATTTTTGACCGATCTTCAAAAAGGAGGAGGTACTCAATTCGTCTGTATTTTTTTTATTATTATTTATTTATTTGCTCATCTTTTACATTGTATTAAAAAAAAAACAATCACAAAAAATAAATTTAAAAATGCAATATAAAAAACAGAGGGCCACTGGAGACGGGTTCTACGACCCAAGCCATCAGTGGTCAGGGCTCAAGAGAGATTACTATTATTATTTTATTTATTTGGGAAACCAACAAAAATATACAAATCAAAAATAACACATATTATGGTTGTTCCTCGATAACTTTAGTTAGGGTGGACCGATTTGATGATGATTTGAACAGTGTCAGATGAAAGGTAATGGCTAAACTAAGGTCCCATTGTTTTTTTAAAGATCGATCAAGTACTTTTGGATCTGTGTTTAAAAATGTTTATTTTCAATGATAAAATTTCACAATTTTCTAAGCGTTTATGCGTGTATTAACTTTTCATGTAAACCGATATAGATACTTTTTTTAGTTTTTGTGCTATGCTTGAGAAATGGAAGTCGGTCGTTTTCATTTTTGTAATAAAAATATTATATCAGTACCTATTTTTTTTTAAAACCATGATGATCCATACATTGAAAAATATTTCATGAAAATTTCTGTATTGAATCCAAACTTACAATGTTATGAGGTAAGGTGGCTTTCGCAATTATAATGTTGTATGATCACTCCCTCAGTTAAGTTTGCTTTTATAGGTAAACGATAACATGATAAGTCGTGATGGCCGAGTGGTTGAAGCGCTTGCCTTCCGTACGGCAGGTCACGGGTTCAAAACCGGCCGGCTTGTACCTCTAAATCTTAATATGAAAAAGATTTATGTGCAATTTTTCACTACACCACTGGCTACAACGGTGAAGGAAAACATCGTGAGAAACCTGCATATCGGAAAAGGGTTCTATAAAATCCTTTGAAGGTCCTCAACCCGCATTAGGCAAGCGTGGTAGACTATGCCTAACCCCTCTTCGGAGGAGACCTGAGCTCAGCAGTGGGCAGTAATGGGTTGTTACAGTACAGTACAGATAACATGATGGTTAGTGGTTAAACGATCACGAACATTTGTAATGGGCATCACAAGGTTACCTATAGCCTTATATACAAAACTTATTCAATATAACATCACTATATTCACACATTTATCTCCCAATTCATTTCTACTCAACATTCTTGGAATATAATAATGTATAGCCTGATATATTTATCATGTGAAATATACTAGCAGAAAATGAGTTCGTTCACAGATCATTTAACAAGAATCCTCCGCTGGCATTGTGATGAACAAAGGGTTGCAAGGAATGGCTTCGTATTGTCCTCATTTCCTCTCTGTATCCTGGGCTATCCCTGAAATCTCGCAGCGCAGTGTGTGGATCAAAATGCCGTTAGGGGAAAATGGAACTGAAAGGGCCATGGATCAGATACTTGACTTATTAGCTTGGAGATATTATATCCAGATATATTTACGTTCGTGTAAGTTGTAATAGTAATATGTTTGTACTTTATTAATTTGAGAAGTTCGATTTCTAAAACAGCACTAACTTAATCGATAAAAGACTCAAATATCTGCACATTTATCTGTTTAACTTCGTCAATTGTTTTAGACTGACAAATCGTTCTTCCAAACGATTTAGTTTAAAAAACTTGAGAGGTATCAAGGGACACCCGGATGGAACGAAGTTCCTTTCGATTAATTAGTGAGGTAATTGTAATAAAATTTTATAGAAAGAGAGAGAGAGACAGACGTTTTAAACTAACTAATTATTATAACTTAAATAAAATATTTTGATCACAGCGCCATCTAGCATTAATCATATAAAACAAAATAAGGAATTGTTTTAAAAGATTTTAATCACAGCGCCATTTAGCGATAATCATCTAAAACAAAAAAAGTGTCGTGACAACTTTTTCATAAGAATTTCCGTCTAACCCTCTTTCGATAACGCGCGATAAGGAACTTCGTTCTAATAACATCGTGAAACATAAGACCATGAACATCAGTAACGTAACTGACTCATTTATCTTACACAAAAATAAGGCCAAGATGGAGTCTCAATGTATTTCAGAACTGCTTTAGGCGAAAGTCTTGAACAAATTGGTCAAACCCAAATCATTGAGAATCAATGGTACAGGAAAATTGGCTATAAAGTGTAAGAAAAGATTCTCACTGAAGTGCTGATGTAGGCAAGAGTCGTCGTTAGGGTTAAAGACTCGATTTGACGTGGTTCAGTACATTTGGAGCTTAGATAAGTTTCTGCGAACCTTGATAGTTGCACAAAGTTGATGATAATGTTAGGTTCATGGGGATATAAGGTTTGTAAGAAAAATAATTTCAGGTCTATGATAAGGAAGTTACTTTGAATTAAGTTAGGTGTCAGATTCGCTTGGTCCACTCATTTTGTTATGAATTAAAGAATTTTAGAGGTAAACGTGTTCAGACACTCGCGGTTTTCTATAATACTTTCATGCATTTTCAACGGGTTCTTACCACGATATTTAGTTAATTATCGAGATTTTAAGACATAGCACTTTTAACAGGGGTGACGACTTCAGATTATCGAGTATGTGGAATCCAGTGCTAAACACAACAGTCACTATGGGTTCATGCTCAGAGAGTCTTGTAGATACAGTAAGTGTGGTGTGTCGTCAAGTGAGTTCGAGTTTCAGTCGTACCACCTAAAAGCGAACGAGAAAGAGGGTAGACAGATTTGTTTGCTCTTAAATCGACCCGCAGTATCCAGTCTTCTCGTGATCATGACGTTTGCAACAACGTTGAAATATCGAGACAACTCAATTAATTAAATATCGTGGTAAGAACTCGTTGAAAATGCATGAAAGTAAACGTGTTCAATCAAACTGTTTCGCAGGTACAGATATTATTATGTTAAGATAGGTCCTGAAGGAAAGTATACAAAAACCGTATTAGCTTAAGTTTACTTGAAGGAAAAATGTTTGATTGAATTTTTTTGGGGAACCAAAAAAATTACAATAAAATTTATAAGTGATTTTCGATTCTACGTAATCAGCTTAAGGTCGACAATACACAAGACTCAAATCACAAACAGTTAACAAACGTTATATTTCAGCCAATTATAACAGAATTGAAGCCATTACATTTACGATCATAATAACTCAATGTTCTCTCTAAACAATATTGACAGTAATTACGTATATTTAATGGAGCTCCAGCCTCGCATATTTGATATTATCAAAGTGGGGCAGCCATTTTCATAAGCGTCGGTCCCTTATATGCGGCATGTGAGGGCCGACCTAAATTAACGGTCTTGTTATGTTTGACAGGGATCTTGGAAGGTCAAGAATCCTAGGGCCTTTTGTCAGCCTTTGGATTGTCAATGTTGGCCGCAGATGAGATATTGTGCTGTATTATGTGTATGTGTATATTGGTATATTGTAAGCATATTGGCTATCGTCGGTGCTTGAATAAAATGAGGCAAAATAATCGTCAATACCATACCAGATAATCATTATAACAACAATTTAACTTTCATTATGTATAGTGTGTATTTTTTCATTTATTTATTCAATTTCATACATAATAAGGTACAATGGCAGACTTAATGTCTAAGGCATTCTTTATCAGTCAAATAGCCTACTTTATCAATCGAAATCAAGTCGATATTGTTTTCAGTTATCACAATATATCATATTCTTCCTATAATTACGTATATTAGTCCTAAGAAGTGGTCTACATATTACATATATGAATAATTACAATATATGAGCAATAAAGCCGATTTTTACAGCATCTTAATGTATGTCTTCAATACTATCAAAATAATGGCAACTAGATCGCCCTTGATAATAACGGAAGGCAGTAAAAATAAGATCGAATGCTGAAAGCCCTTTGGTTTAATATTATGTCCGTATTCGAACCCACGATTTACGATCACTAGTACAGTCCTCAGGCGAATCGTTAACCTTCGCCGGAATTTTTCATTATAAGCACTAAAGTTTTTAAGGCCGATCTTTGGGATCGTTGAATCGTGATAAGGAACGGAGTGATCGGTGTACTCGTATGTTTTGGTTGGAGATACCATATGAGATATGTACTCTTTCTCAGAAAATTTGTGTATTTACATTTGTAAAATTAATTATTTTGAGAAAAAAACTTGAGAGGTCAAGGGACACCCGGATGGAACCAAGTTCCTTTGGATTAGTTAGTGAGGGAATTGTAATATAATTTTATTTTTTTAAGTTTAAGACGTTTTAAACTAACTAGTTATTATAACTTAAATAAAATATTTTGATCACAGTGCCATCTAGTATTAATTATATAAAAAAAATAAAGAATTGTTTTATAAAATATTTTGATCACAGCGCCATCTAGCGATAATCATCTAAAACAAAAAAGTGTCGTGACAACTTTTTCATAAGAATTTCCGTCTAGCCCCCTTTTGATAACGCGCGATAAGGAACTTCGTTCCAATATTCATCGATACTATTATCGTTGCGATTTAATATGTAGAAATTTATAAACCATTATTTTATGTACTGGTAATGGTGTGATTCGCTATACTTTAGACCTAATTTATGCCAGATTTAAAATTAAACTTGACACTGGTTGGACCATAAACAACATGGCATTTAAGCCAAAAAAATAATAATTTAGATTATGGACTTAACGAGAAGTTGAATTGTAGTAAGTGAGATAATTTTCATAAATTCCTGAAAACTATTACCATTATCGTCTGAAATCCGTAGAGGTTCACTAAATATAAATCAATAATCTTCGTGAGCCTAATCAGGGAATCCGTTCAGCCACTGATTAATAATTCTCCATCTAGTTCAATCAAAACTTAATGAAACGTACTATCCAATGTAAATTTTCAGCAATCTCTGCGGCACCGAAATATAGAGGGCAAAACATCATATCGTGCCGGATTTATCTTTACATTTATCACGGAACTCAAACCAGCCTCAGGCCCACAGGTCAGAATCCCAATTTCCCAAATGTTTAACCTGCCAAAAGAAATATTTGACTAAAATCATCCGGCTCACTTTACTGCCTTACCCAAAGGATAAAATCATGCCGAGTGTGGTACGTAAACTGTGCACGGTTGTATCGGGGTAATATTATGGATCTTAAACCCCATATCTTGGGATGGGTTCATACTACCCTTCGGTTTTCAGTGCGGTCTGGTTATAGGTGTAGTAAAATTCAATGTGTATGACTGTTCATTTATGTATTGGCTTCGGGTATCGAAAGGGAATGATGTACAGCTCGCTTTGTTTGTGCGATAAGGGGCTCTTTGAGTCGGTGATGATATTGCGTAGCATATTGCAATATGTACGGAGATACAAAAATGATTGTAGTATTAAATTACCTTTTCACACAAAACGTCTATTACTGATAGTACTTAATTTCATTATAGCATTATTTTACAAAAGAAATAGTCTTTTGACTACCACTAACACTTAATCTTGGAGTATTTTAAAGTGATTCTGACAACAAATTTGAACCCTCTTCTGAAAAGCGTAAGAATAATACTCAAACAACAACTTTAAATTTAAAAAAACCCAAAAAATAGGAAAGCAACATACTAATACAAAATTCCCTTAGCTGCCTTCGTCAGCCTTATAGATATAAAACAACAATACAAATTGAAAACCCAAAACAAAAAATCGATTATCCTTTATACCTCAATCGAGAACCTCACACTGAATCCAAATGTACTATTAAGCATATTGTTCTACAGCCTAATTCCAAAACAGCGGTAGTGAGGAATCATAAAAGTCTATGGAGCCGAAATTTCAATTTTATTTTGTCATTAGGTCGAGGACCGTATTGTGGAGCCGGTCGATATTCTGCTTGTGATTGGCTTTTAATTGTGGATTAGGATAGAATTGGAAAACGATTGTTCTGCAATGCGACCTAATTTGTTTTGGGAACGTCTAAGTATAACTGCAGTAAAGATTGGCACTTTGGGTACCGTTAGTAGTATGTTTGGTCAGAAAGAATATATTACTGATGTGCACATAACATCAGTGGTTCGCGTGTATCTTAAATGAAATGAAACGAAATTATTTATTCTCAACGTTAATGAAATTCTCATGCTTTCTCATGCACCAGTTCGGAAAAAGAAATAGCCACTATCCTGAGACGAACTCAGCGGGCATGTCTTTTTTTGTATTATTTTTCTGTTTTTTTTTTATATTTTTAACTCAATATTACAATTTTTTGTTACAATTTTGACCTAAAACGAAAGCTTCATTTCCACTTCGTGCAGTCATCTAGAAAATCACTAATTCTATAATAAGCTTTACTGCACAAACGATTTTTATATCAATGTGAACATTTGCAAATATTGGAAGTAGGTATTTTCAGTACCAAACATGTGTCAATGTGTGAAAGAACTATAACTGAGATATAAATGTGTCAAACTTACTCATTGTGTTGTAGTGGTACCAGGTCTTAGAGAAAACAAAGTACAATTTTATTAAACACAAAAAACTTGAGAGGTGTCATGGGACACCCGAATAGAACGAAGTCCCTTTCGATTAAAAGATATCTTATAATTTCTATTCCTAACGTAACGCGCGACAAGGAACGTGTTTTAAAAGATTTTGAGCACAGCGCCATCTAGCGATAATCATCTAAAACAAAAATAAGGAACGTGTTTTAAAAGATTTTGATCACAGCGCCATCTAGCGATAATCACCTAAAACAAAAAAGTGTCGTGACAACTTTAAAAGTGTCGTGACAACTTTTCATAAGATTTTTTTCCGTCTAGCCCCCTTTCGATAACGCGCGATAAGGAACTTCGTTCCAATATGTCTAATGTTATTATGGCCTTGTCTTTCAAATCCCCAAGAATTTTTTGGAAAAAAAACAGCACCACATATTCATAAAATATATTAAAATTATACCCTATTTCAATAATAATTAATTATAATTAAATTAAACGCTAGCCAAGCAAAATGCTGCACACGACAGCAAATCAATGCACTTGACAATAGATCCAGTGTCACGTGGATAGTTCAATTAATAACAATCCAGAAACAATCATTGGATCCACAACTTGAAATCAGTCCATTGTGATTTGGAACTAACAACAGTAATTGCGACTTAATTGTTAGTATCTGTTTTGTTTCATAATTGTCGCAAAGAGAATAATTATTGTTCTGTCTATTGTGTGGTTTGATTTGAAGCTAATTACAAGTAGTTATTAAATGATATTTAGTTTGGACTAAATTATTTTAGTGTTGTGCATATTTGACGCTTTGAAACTGAATCGACAGAACAGGTCACGAGCATGAGTCAATATTTTTATTCAACTGCTGTATATTTTTTTGTTATCAAAATGTATATAATAGGGGTGTGCGAATAATTCGAACTCACGAATTATTCGAAACTTTTCGAATATTCGTTAAATTTCGAATAATTCGATTCGAACGATATTCACACACCCCTAGTATATAATATAATACCCTACCTGGGAAATGTACATATTATTATAGACCAGTAATACCCGATATTTATATTTATATATAAACATATGTAGGTAGAAGGAGAACATCTTGGCTGAAGAACTTGCGCCAGTGGTTCAACAAAAGCACTCGTGCTTTGTTTCGCGCTGCTGTGTCAAAAGTACAGATCCTTAATGATCGCCGACCTTCGATAGAAGATGGCACAGGAAGAAGAAGATATATAAACAGCATTATAAATATTGAATTTACAGTAAATATATTGTAGCGACCAATAGTGTGCGAGATCCTGAATCGCGGTATATGGTATTGACATTTGCAACGGTGGTGACCCCAAATTAGGCCAAATGGAGATCTCAGACCGGGCGAGGGAGTATATGCCCGGCCAGGCCGAAGCCCACTGTAGTAGATGTCAGATGTTATATGTTTGCGCCGAACGTTGCAAATGTCAATACCGCGATTCAGGATCTCACATGCTATTGGTCGCCACGATATTCTACGTGAGAATCAGAGTTGATAGATTACCAGTAATCTATTTTATGTCGATTTCTCATATCTCGCTTAATATTTTGAGTTGATGCCTCTTTAATCTACCTATTAATTATAATAAAAAAATTTAATCAAAACCAAAATGAACATAAAGCAAATCATACCAAAGCTGATATCTATCAAAAGATGAATCAGTTTCACAGAAATAATATTTGTACAAAGAGATTAGGAATCGTGAAGCGAGATTAAAGTTACTATTAATGCTTTGATGTTGAATTTGCTAGTTATTATATAATTTATCTGCATCAATAATATTAGATGAGAAATGGATTATAATATTTATGACTTTGCTAAGCTGTTTGTACAGTTCACTGTGATTTAAGATTTTGCTTTTATAGTTACATTATAATGTGACTTACAGACAACAGATGGACTAAAATAATCACACAATGGAAAGGTCCACCAGGGAGAAGAGTCCAGGGCCGACCATACACGCGATGGGAAGATGATATCAAAAAAGTAACAGGGGCAAAATGGCAAATTAGCTCAAGATAGAGGAAAATGGAAAACTTTGGAGGAGGCCTTCACCTATAATAGGGCTTCCTGCGTCGAAAATTCATGACAAATGATAAAAGACAGAAAACGGTTACATGATTTTACATTATAATGCAATAAAATTTTAATTAATATAAATATTGTAATTTTAATTAATAAGAATTATTATACAATTTAGATTATTTAATTTGTAATTGTAAACCAATAAGGAAATAAAAGGCTTTTTTTATTTACAATGTGGCTTAAGGAGGATCCTAAAAATTAGGTGTCCCCTGACATTGCAGAGGTCCATGAGCAACGGTAACCACTTACGATCAGGGAGCCCGTTGACTCGTTTGCATACATGGCAAAAATGACTATCATGTCCTTGATAAATAAAAAAAATACGAAAAATTTCCTACAGCTACCCCGTGTAAAAACAGAAACAGTATAACATTCAGAACTAAGCCTTTACTTTGAGGATTGATTTCCTTAAAGGTCTCACTTAAAAACATTATTTAACCCCTCAGCTTTCTTCCATTTAATCCCTTCAAAGCTCTCGCCAGCGAAGGCTCAATTATTTTTGCTATCATCGGAACCTCCATTGTTTTTCACGAAAGTAACGAACCTTCAGAAATATCGGCTTGGATCTGATACCAAGTTTCATTGTTCAAAACAATGGAAGACTGTGAGTTTATTTTTGTAGCGAGTGTAGCTTCAGTTATTAAAGTTTGTGGTCTGTTTTGTGGATCCTATTGTTTCGGTTAGATCATTATTTCGTTATATTGTTTTATGACTGCAAACTGTTCATTTAGTTTTGCGGTTGATTACATTTTGGGTATAAGTGAAGAGTATACTGTGGTATAATTAAGTTATAAATATAATTTCTGAGCAAAATATAAAGTTCAAGTATTTTAAAATACTTTCATGCATTTTGAACTGGTTCTTACCACGATATATATTTAATTAATTGAGTTGTCTCGATATTTCAACATTGTTGCAAACGTCATGATCACGAGAAGACTGGATACTGCGAGTCGATTTAAGAGCAAACAAATCTGTCTACCCTCTTTCTCGTTCGCTTTTGGGTAGTACCACTGGAACTCGAACTCACATCACCCATAGAACCCGTTGAAAATGCATTAAAGTATTATAGAAAACTGCTTTTCCTAAACAATTAAGAATGAGATGTCTTTAGTAAAGGTTAATCTCTTTAAAAAATATTAAAATGGTTACCACATTTTATCTTCGCAAAGTAATCCAAAACGCTTTGATAACTGATATTTATAATTATGATAATCTACATGTAGCACTGCTCAGAGTCATTACGATGGTCGCCGCTGTGGATCCTGGTTACACAGGAGTTACAGTGGTGGGAGTGAGAGATGGACAATACCTGAATCCACATGTAGCATTGTACCTCACGAAACAACAAGACTCTATACAGGGTGATTTGTTAGAGAGGGTACATATGGCAGGAGGCTGATGAGTACTCTGTTCTAATACGGAATATTACAAAAAATAGGTAATTTTTTCTTTTTTTTTTTTAAATCTAAATTCGACAAAACTACCTCAAACATAAACAATTTCGGCTTAAAAAGTGTTGACTAATGACCTCTAGTGATTTCGCGCACCCCACAACTCCGCCACACCTATCAGCTGTCGAAAAACCATCATTTTGCAAGAATTTTAGATATTTTTAAGGTTCGATTACTGAGGCATTAAGTCATATTCTTTGGTAATAATATTTTTACTGGTCGTATATAACCATCAGCTACCATGACCTTCAATATGTACCCTCACTAGGAAATCACCATATAAAGAAGATAATATCTCCAATGAACCTTCGAAAATAACTCAAAAACAGAACAAAGAGCAAACCATTACTGGAATGCAAATTAAATTGAAATATATTACAAAGTTTTAAAACGCGTCAGCACAATTCGGTACGGTTCATGTTAATTTGTTTCAACATATTCAAGAGGCCGTGAGGGTAGACATCTGCCGCCCCCATAACTCAGTATACGTACAAACTTCGCAATGGTATTAACGTAATTGTACATAATGTAATTAGTGCAACAAGCGTAACTTGGGTTGCGTCACTTAAAAATTTAAACAGCTCAAAATATGGGACTTGTATTTTGGGTATCCATAAAGAAAAATAATTATATAATTATATCACCGAAAATTAAGAACCGTATATTTATAAATTAGTATTTCAAAAGACAGATAAATTGTATTTTTTATAATCACACTTTCGCAAATTCATGCTTGCGTTGCCAGCAACTAGATTACATAAAATAAGTAATTCTTTCCAGGGTTTCTCTGTAAAGCTTTGTAACAAAATCCCAGTGGCCGCTCAAACATTGCCTATAAATAAGTTTAAGAGAGTTATCAAAGAGCGGCTATGCAGTAAAGCATATTATAAACTTAATCTAATATATAAAATTGTCGTGTCACGGTGTTCGAACTTGAACTCCTCCGAAACGGCTCGACCGATTTTGATGAAATTTTTTGTGCTTATCCGGTACCTATGAGAATCGGCCAACATCTATTTTTCATCCCCTAAATGTTAGGGGTAGTCCACCCCTAATTTATTTTTTCGGCGCAGACGAAGTTGCGCGAGTCAGCTAGTGATTATATAAACGACTGCTCAAAATGGGAATGAGGTGCTCGTCCCGGGCCATTGCAATTGATACATTTGTTAAAAACAATATTAAAAAAAAAACATATTAATTTTAAAAAAAAGACATGCCCGCTGAGTTTCTTGCGCCGGTTCTTCTCAGGACGGAGGCGTAATTTCAGCGAACTGTTTCCACTCACCATCCAGGTGACTATAGTACACCTTGGTTCTGCTTATATATATTTTGACGTAGGAATCAATATGTGACAGTCGTGGTGGCCAAGTGGTCGACGCGCGTCCTTCCGAACGGGAAGTTACGGGTTCAAATCCGGCCGGCTTGTACCTCTAAATCTAAATGTGAAAAAGATTTATGTGCAATTTTTCACAACACCACTGGCTAAAAACGGTGAAGGAAAACATCATGAGGAAACCTGCATGTCGGCAAAGGGTTCTAAAAATCCTTTGAAGATATGTGAAGTCCCCAATTCGCACTGGGCAAGCGTGGTGGACTATGCCTAATCCCTCTTCTGAGGAGACCTGAACCCAACAGTGGGCAGTAATGGGTTGGTACAGTATGAATCAAAATTAAACTCTTCTTTTTCTGTCGCAATGCGGAGTCTCCAGGCAAATAATGTTTCTTGTACTCTTTTACTGTTTTCTTAATGTACTGAGCTAAGAGTTAGCTTTTATGAGGATGGTAGTGCGCTATACAATTATAAATTGTAAGGTTTGACTGGAACTCGAACTAGAAAAATCGGGAAAAAATAATTTTTTTACCAATAAACATAACGCTAACAATGTGAAAAAAATATTATATGTCAAAAATAAAATGGCATTTTATCTCCGATATTTAAAGTAGTTTTCATTCATGACGCACCCTATACAGGGTGATTTTTTAAAGAAGGTAAATATTGCAGGAGGGTGATGAGTACTCTGTTATAATACGGAATATTACAAAAAATAGGTAATTTTTTTTTTTTTAATCTAAATTCGATAAAACTACCTCAAAAACAATTTCGGCTAAAAGAATGTTGACTAACGACCTTTAGTGATCTCGCGTACCCCAAACCTCCGCTACACCCATCAGCTGTCGAAAAACCATCATTCTGCAAGAATTTTAGGTATTTATATTATTTGGTAATAATATTTTTACTGGTCGTATATAACCATCAGCTACCATGACCTTCAATATGTACTATCAAAAAAAAATCACCCTGTATAATATATTACTCTTTACTGGTATAGTGGACTTATGTACTAGGGTTAAAAAATCTGACTTTTGATTTCGTTTTTCATAAATTGTGAAATGTTTGACACCCTGTCTCACCACTCGATATTTCACGTCGTAGACATGTGTGTATGACTGAGATCGTCAGAATCCGAACGATTTGTACATAATTATTAGTTTCTTTTTTATATACCAATTGCATATTTTTAAATAAATCTAAATTCAATTTTAGTATAATAATAATCTTTATTTGAAGGCTACCAATGGCCCAAACAAATGTTAGTATTACAAATAACTTACAAGCTATGTTAGTGATTAAAATAAAAGTTTTTGTAAGTCGCTACTGTACCGCTCCATGCGAAACAGCACAGCAGCGATTCACATACACACAATCGAGTCTGGTGGCGAGCATATTCAGGACACTGTTGGAGCCAGCCCGCACCCTGCGCACCAGGGATGCACACCTCTTGCGCATTATTGCGTAGATGCAATCAACACGCGCTTCGGCAAACATCGCTGACGCTAATTCATCATTTCTTATATTCATCATGAATCAGGTGACTCATGTTCCTGGTCAGTAATAAAAGACATGAAAATGACGCTAATTCATCATTTCTTCGTCATGAATCAGATGACTCATGTTCCTGGTTAGTAATAAAATGAAAAAAAGACAGGAATTCCTATTTCACAATCTTCATAATCCAAGTACCAAGTCGTTCCAATAACAATGAAAACAACAACAAAAAAAATCCATTACACGCGACCTCAATAACCACAACGTTACTACAATTCTAATCTATGGCGAGAAAAAACCGAAACCGCACCGATTCACAAACTAATAAACGTAATATTAAGTCAGTTAAAATCGTAAAAACCGGTAAAGAGCACACTTCAGACCGAGTCCATTTGGCAACCGACCCCTATTACGTTTCTTTTGGACAGTTTAAGGTCGCGCCCTAAATAAGTTAATTAGGGGAACGGATATGAAGAGACGAATAAAAGACGAAAGACGCAAACAAAATGTATAGAATTGACAAAGAACTTCATTATCAAAGACCTTGCAAGGATAGAACACCATTTTAGGAATCAGCTACACTAAAAGTCTAGATCAAAGACGTAAGACGAAACATGCTGATAAAATTAAAAAGCGACAAAGACAAAGAACTTAATTTTAAAAGGCGGTGCTAGAATAAAACGCCTTCCTTAAGAAGCATCTACTCTACTAAGGCTAGAAAACGACGCCAGACGAAAGATTAGCAGAAAAGTATAGATAATGCATGACAAAATTCAAATGGACAAACGTAGCGAAGACAAAACTAAGTTTTTGAAACTCATACTATTAACCTCGTCTTTTTAAAAACCAGACACAAACTAAGACGAGACTTTGTCAACATCATGTATGATATTGTCGTGACAGAAAAAACTGATCGAGGACACCCAAAATATAGAAGTGTTGTTTTCTTAAGTCTTTACTTCGTCTTTTGTTGTGTAGTCAATAATAGAAAAATTGCTATATGGAACATGCAAAAAAGAACATACATGGAATCACCATGGTTTATTTCAGGACCCATAACCATCATAAAAATACGATTTCCCATCTTCAGTATTTCCCGAATACTATATTACTCGTCCTTCATCAAACGATGCCTAAAGAAAGTCTTTAAAGGCAGGTAGGTAGATGCTCTGTAGTTTCCATCGACAATTCTCCACTGATTGCAGAGATTCATGAGCGACGATCAGGTGGCTCGTTAGCTCTTCCCAAAGACAAGAACAGAACGTCACCAGTACTAAAAAGACTTCATCTTACGTCTTACATACATTTTGTCCTTTACTACTCTCCCTTGTACAGTTTAAGGTCCCTCTCCAAATAACTTAATTAAGAATAGAAATTCAGCTCCCGGTGACATTTGTAAGGAGAAAACTGTTATGGTCTTTGAGAATTGGCCCTTTTTTGTAATAGGACATTAAGTTTGATGTTAAAAATATATTAGAAGGGCTCGCTTTCCCGGATTTGTTGGATCTCTTTAATGGCGTGGTTCACAGTTTTATGACTTTCCGTTTGTGTCTTCTTTATTAGATTTATACGTTTTATCTAATCTTTCGTTTCGAATATGAAACCTATTTAGTTATTTGTATTGTTGTTTAAAGTGGCTAGTATAGTTTTATGTTCTTTAGCAAAATAATACGCAGGCTACCGACCTACCAAAACTATACTAAAATTCTGAAGTGATTTCGTGATGTTTGTGACGTTGTAGGGGTATCTCTGAATTAATTTCGTTTTTTTTACTAACAGGAAGCTATGTATAAAAAAAAATTGAGAGGTGTCAAGGGACACCCGGATGGAACGAAGTTCCTTTCGATTAATTAGTGAGGGAATTGTAATAAAATTTTATTTTTTAAGTTATAATAATTAGTTAGTTTAAAACGTATGTCTCTCTCTCTCTCTTATTAACTAACTAATTATTATAACTTAAAAAAAATATTTTGATCACAGCGCCATTTAGCATTAATCATTTAAAACAAAATAAGGAATTGTTTTTTAAAAGATTTTAATCACAGCGCCATCTAGCGATAATCGTCTAAAACAAAAAAAGTGTCGTGACAACTTTTTCATAAGAATTTCCGTCTAGCCCCCTTTCGATAACGCGCGATAAGGAACTTCGTTCCAATATTTAAGACCATAGGCTATAATATAGTATATCAAAATTTAAATGACGTAAATGCTGATAAATAATTCTTCTTTTCTAGAGCTTGCAAGATTGCGCGGGTCATTTATTATATGTGTTTCTTATTTTCATTAAAATGTGGAGGAAAAACCATTGATAACAAAATCTTTAAAAAAATCGCTTATAAAAACAAAAGAAGCATCAATAATTATTAATAGATTTATATACCTTCCATCCATTCAACGGAAAAATATCGATGACCAAATTTGTTAAAATGCTTTCACAGATTTTCGAAGGGATCGAAATGACTTTGAAAAACAAAAGCCCTTTACAAAGTGCCTATTTACCTCTTAACGAAGTATAGGGTTGTCAAAGATTTTTATTAAAAATCAATTTTAATTAAGAAGACCAATATTTATTTATTAATACTTGAAACACTGCATTGAATAAAGCATTGGGTCTATATAAATTTACTTCTTGACAGTAATGAATACTTTCTTTACAAAGATTATTGCGACACTGAATATAATAAATGGTAATTAAAATAATTTTAGTGGTGTCGAATTGTATATTTATTTATATTTCGACGAGTCCTACGTTTACTGGTATAACCAGCAAAATGAGGGAAGTCGATTTTTTGCATAAATACCTACCTCGTCTTAAAATTGCTAATCTTTAAGTCCTAAAAATATTATTTTCAGAGATAGAACCTATTAAAATCAGTAAAACTCTTAGCAAAGTTACTAAATGTAGAAAATTCTAATGACTCTCCCGTAAGATTCCGTTTGGTCACTTGTACTAGTAAACTTAGGATTAAGTTAGGATTCGTCGATAAGATCTAGAAAATACACAAAACATTTTTTTAGGCAATAGTTAATGGATGAAAAAAACAATCTAACAAAAATATCATACATTATAACGCAAACTACCGGAAACATTTAGGGGCACACCCACACGAAAAAAACCTCACACAATACATTAAAGAATTCAACGAAATAATTACCAGAAAGTTCGGGGTCGACAGGAAGTGTGACGTCATTCTCCGTAACATCCGGGGAGCATGTTTGGGACACAGCAAAATATCATACAGAAGTAATTTTTTTTTTGTCACGTAGTTAGACAAACTGGTCACTGATCAATGTTAGGCGACACTGTATGGCCGTCATCTACCTATCAAATGGAACTTTTCTCACATCTTATTTATGGAAGGATTAACCTATTTTTCAACTGTTGTTAGTGTAATATGATTGGCTGTAATTGTTGTGTAGTTAAACGTGGCTTTTTTTAAATATTATGCATATTATGTGACGGGTAACGGCCACCTAATTCTCTAGCATTGTATGGGATAGATCAATGGTAACCACACCATCCGGTGGACCACATCATGCAATTAAACGAGTCTTATGGTCCTTAATGGTAAGCCGTAGGTAGCGATTATTGACATTTTGTAGGTTCATGACGATAACCACTTCCCATTGGCTCGTTTTCCTACATGACAATACAGATTTAAAAAAAGTTTTTTAAGGAAGAATTATTTTGTAAGAGAACTTAAATTAAATCAGACTTAAGTAACTTTTATTTCTGTATATTCTTTAGTGTTGTGTCCGAGGTTTGTCGACTGACCTGTCCGTGTGCGGTGACAACCCTAATTCCGCCACAATACCCCGCGACCGCTTCATTACTTCCTTTCTTGACAACCCTATCCGTGCTGCATTAATCTTTGGGGGAGTTGCCTTTGTTGGTGCCATTTAGTCTTCTTTGGATCGCTAATAGATATTTTTGTTGGGTTAATATGTGGAGTTTTGTTGTGAAATTTTACGTTTGCAAATGTTCATGTAGAATGTAGAGTAATTTTGGGATGGGTTTATTAATCTTTTCTTAGTGCCCACCCATGTAGTTTAGTTATTGGTCTACTTTTAATAGTACTGGAGATAATATCAATTTGCATTTTGAGCTTTATTATGAATTTATTACAATAGATTTTTGCTCATACGCTGTTTCTTATCGCAACAAAAAATAGCACGCTGTGAAAGAAACTTAGCATGATCTTCTGTGGTTTTTGAAACAAACGTCATAATGTTCTTCAACCATCTTAAATAATGATTAAACTACTACATTCGTCATCATCAGCCTATAAAACCCATCTAATGCTGGACATAGGCCTCCCATAAATCTTGCCACAGCGACCGGTCCTGCTCTGTCTATCCAGTGACTTCCCGCGATCCTGACCAGGGCGTCGGTCCACATTTTGGGAGGTCCGGTTCGTAGCCGCCACTCCAGAACTTTTCGCCCCCAAAGCAGCAAAATAAACTGTTAACAATCCAAACCAGTAACTCAAAACAATCATTTATTTCAATTACCTTAACATTGCTCTTTACTAAAGTGGCCAAATATGTCGTGTTTTAACAACGAATCTAATAAGAGTGCCGCAGTCACACCAGAAAGACAGAGTGAACTTCATTATGAATTCCTTTACGTTATAATTCAGAGAATACTCACACGCCTCCACGCAATGTTTACATACATTTATTATATCAGTGGCGGTGGAAAAGGGAGTAAATCACAAATTGGTGAAAATAAAATTTGTATTTTTTTAACTTTATTTTGAGTGTGAGTTTATTAGAGAAACAAAGTTGACTATGCTCACACATAAACCAAATCACTTAGTATTAAAATTATATTTTGTCATATTCATAATTCTGAGATTATATTTAAAAAAGTATTGTAATAATTATCATAAACTACGAAAAAATACTTATTGCATAACATGCTTATACGTCGTGTTTGACTATTTAATCTGACTGAAGACTCAGAAAAAATCCCTAATTTGAGTCATCAATGTCAGAATTAAGTAAAATAGCTATTTCTTAAGCTTAATAGTGCAGAAATTTTTTGAATTTTTTTTTTCACATATTTTCGAAGGATTTCTTTTTAATCCTTTTCCGATAAGCAGGTTTCGTCACGATATTTTCCTTCACCGTTTTAGCCAGGGGTGTTGTGAAAAATTGTACATAAATCTTTTTAACATTAAGATTTAGAGGTACAAGTCGACCGGTTTTTGAACCCGCGACCTTCCGTACGAAAGGCAAGCGCTTCAACCACTAGGCCACCACGACGCTCATAAATCTTTCATTAATTTTATCATTTACAATAGCAATGAATGTGGCGTATTCAGGAGTTGAGCCGTACTAAACACACTAACCAAACCCCCTAAATGAAGAATTAATGAAAATTTGAACTTATATTATTTTTAACCTCAGGTACACACCACAATGGTAAGTAAGGTACGCACTGTCAGCCATAATTAACAGTTTAAACGTAAACTTATTCAGACACTCGCGGTTTTCTATAATACTTTCATGCATTTTCAACGGGTTCTTACCACGATATTTAATTAATTACGTTGTCTCGATATTTCAACGTTGTTGCAAACGTCATGATCACGAGAAGACTGGATACTGTGGGCCGATTTAAGAGCAAACAAATCTGTCTACCCTCTTTCTCGTTCGCTTGTGTGTAGTAGGTACCACTGGAACTCGAACTAGATACAGTGAGTTTGGTGTGTCGTGATGTCGAGCACATTTTTCTTTTGTGTTTTCTTTCAAATTTATTGGCCGGATTTTCACCCGATCCGCAGGTGGAGAATATGATAGATGAACCGTAAACCTACAATTCATATTCAACTAACGAAACCCAAATTTTGAAAATCTGGTCTTATAGTCTTTTTACACTCGGGTATACACCACAGTGGTAAGTAGAGTACGCACTGTCAGTCATAATTGACAGTTCAAACGTACAGTTTCGCTCTGTTAACTTACGTTTTGCTTGACTTCAGTTCGCTGGAGTTTTGCCAATGGAACTTGTTTTATGTTTCTTGTTAGTTATATGAACGTATGAAGTTTCATATATTTCACATGCTGTTCTTAATGTGTAACTTTTGAGTGAATGTTTGAAAGTTTAACTTGAGTTTAAATATTTTGTTTTAAAATGAACACTTCTCATAAATATTCGATTTCAAAGCCAAGTTAGTTTCAAATAATTTACATGGTAAATAAACATAATTAAGTAACTTAAATTTAAAGTACATGTCGTCTTTGTCAATTGAAACGACCCCATGACAATCTTCACCATTCAATTTAATTTAAATTTGTGCTGGGTTCCAGCCTCGGTCGAACGCTGAGCATGTGAACGGTTGAAGGTTTTAGTGCGGTTCAACTCTCAACCGAAAAAAACGTTAAAATTCTGCAAGTACGCAACATACTTAAAAACAGTCGAATTGAATTCTCCTTTTGGTATTTTGAAATTCGTTAAAAGCACAATTAACTTTACTGACCTAGTATACTTCGTAAAACTGACTGTTTCCAAAATCAGTATATTAATATTGATACTATTATTTACATTTAACACGTCAATCTTATCTACCGATCACACTTGACTGACTCAGACCAATGATTCCCAATACTATCGACTTTTAACGATCTACGTAGTGTAAATAAATAAATAGTATTGTATCTTCAAGCCTCGTTTGGAGAAAGACAAGTTATAGCTATCGGGAAATGCGTTATCATATTATTTTTTTTTATTGCCATGTAGGAGACGAGCCAACGGCCCACCTGATAGGAAGTGGTTACCGTCGCTCATGAACCTCTGCAATATCAGGGGACACTGAGGGGTCGCTACCTACGACCTAACTTTAAGGACCCTCATCATGATATCATCATCAGCCTATAGACGTCCACTATTGGACATAGGCCTGGCCTAAATTTAGCGACAACGCCTACGCTATCTGCATCCAGTGACCTCTTGATATACTAAAAAGTAATGCGAAATTTATCATTACCCATTCTGTAAAATATATTCCTTTCCCCAAATTTCTTCATAACGACAAAATTAGAATTTCGTTCTGTATAACTACTATTTAATATAAACTCCAAATTGCCTGTAAAAGCGCTTGATTTAACATTCAAACACAGTACACTACAGGACCACAGTATAACTTCACCTACAGAAATAAAAATTGCTACAAATGACTAAAATGATACACGTTTGGCAAACACGAAATACTACGTAGATTCAGACACTCTTGACTTAAAAACTGACATTAAAATCATACCTTTTCTAGCCCTGATACAAGTCTCTATGCCACTTTATAACCAAGATAACTGCTGCAAACATGTCTTAGAAGGTTGGTATAGAGAAACAGAACGAGAAGAGAAGAGAACGAGAAGAGAAGAAGAGAAAACAAGAAAGAGAACATAAGAGAGAAGTTGTTCTCCTAGACGACAACGATCCTCAGTATACCTGAGAAAGATGGTCTAGATAGAAGGATAATCTTTACTTGTGTCAAAAATAGAATACTAACAGTGCAAAATAGTATCTCTAAAATAATTTTTACTTACAATAACAATCAAGTGTTTTACAAAACATGAAAGTTTTCATAGTCGGTTTAAAATAATTTAAATTTTAAACGCCAGAGACTTCATCTCCTTTAACAGATTTTAAAATCTTGTAGCTGCAGAGCCTATGACATCAAGACTACCAATTTTTGGCATTGGAAGTGTTTAATTGGTGCCATTTTCACGCTTTAATCATGTATCTAGTATACTAGCAAATCTCCGCAACTCCGTCCGCGTCACAAATGAATATGATATAGCCTTCCTCGATATATGGAATATCCAACACTGAAAAGATTTTTGAAATCACTGGTTTAAGAGATTAGAGCGTTTAAGAAACATGCAAATTCTTCAGCTTTATTTGTATAATATTTGATCGACTTCTGTACACTTATTCTGTAGCACACTACGTGACTAAGTCGTTAGACACTGAACATTAAACCTATTAGTCGTCTTACAGTGTCGCTGGAAAATAGTTGTAATTCTGGACTGGAACAAAATATTAAGTGTACATTGTACAGAACAGCCTCGGAAAATGGTGCCAGCTTCATTAGGGATCCGTAAATATTTATCACTACACTACTAACCTTGAAACGATGAAGATAAACATCACTAGGAAACCTATGAAGATGATGTGCAATCCACAGTTCGCAATAAGCAAGCATAGTGGGCTATGCCTAATCCCTCTACTGAGGAGACCTAAGCTCAGCAGTAGGCACTAATGGGTTCTTATTGTACACTATATTAGAATCTTATGAGTATCTTTGATACTCTTTCATACTGTATATTAGAAATTTCAAACAAGTGTGAGTAGTTCACTACTAGCTAAAATGTTGACAGAAGAAACCTGCATAATAATATTGTAAACGATTAAAAACTTGAGAGGTGTCATGAGACACCCGAATAGAACGAAGTTCCTTTCGATTAAAAGATATCTTATAATTTTTTTCCTAACGTAATGCGCGATAGGGAACGTGTTTTAAAAGATTTTGATTACAGCGCTATCTAGCGATAATCATCTGAAACAAAAAAGTGTCGTGACAACAAAAAAAGTGTCGTGACAACTTTTCGTAAGATTTTTTTCCGTCTAGCCCCCTTTCACAACTTCTTTCCAAAAATCTTCTAAGATGTAAAAAACTCTTCATAAGACCGTTAAGTAGAACTAAAATTTGCTCCATTTATAAGGAGACCAAGTACAATTTAGAAGGTACAAAAATACGTAAAAAATATTATAATAAAATGTACAGAACCTTCCACACCGCACTCGAACTTGACGCCACTTTCCTCCTAAGGACCCTCTCAAGAAAATTAAGTGACGAAAAAAGTAAACATTTCACCTGAACAAAAATAAGCGTCATTTTTTTGTAAAAGATAAGAAATTCTGGTTTATGAGTTAAATCCTTTGAGAATAATAATTCTTGGGATATCACTGACAGAGCCTTACACATATTTTAATAACGCGAAGGGTTAAGCTAAGGCTTTATTATATATCCATTTCGTTCTTTCATTGCTTATAATTTGTATGTGTGAAAGAGATGGGTATGGTGTAGTTAAGATTATCAAATAAGATGATGTCTTTGGACCTTTTTGAGAGTTTTATAGTAATTAGGTTGTTAGCAATTTCGACGTCCGAAATAGGTCCACTTAATAATGTAGCTTTTGCCGTGGGTAATAAGGCTACAAATTGAACTGAAATAAATTTTGTTACTTTGAGTTCTTTTATAAAGTTGACTAAACGCTTGAATATTTATTCAATTTGATTTCATACTGTGTACTACATAAAGCTACAATGAAAATTTTGATGTTTCTTAACTTAATCATTTACAATAAAAAACAGTTAATTATTTTGAAATGCAGTTTTCATTTCCATTCTTAGCTTATTAATATTGTCATAATTTAGTTTCACTTTTACTTCTGTAACCCATTTTAAGTCGTTAAAGTTTGACCATAAGTCATAAATGGAAAAAACAAATTAGCCACACACACAAAAATATTTTTTTCATTCCGCAACTTCTTTTCAAACGAACACTTCCACAACACCAATCCATTAAAGTTTTTTACAATCCTTAAAAACAGCTCGATCAATCTCCGGGAAGTATGAGTGTAATGACGGGATCGTTCGGCAGCGGAAGCACATTTCCGAGCGATTCTACCGTCAGAGCCTTTTTTAGGGCGCCACCTGACAATGACTGATGTCCATCGGCTGTAGACAACGGTATTTAGCAGCGTTAAATCATGCAAAACAAATAATGTGTTATTTTGTGAAATTTAGCAGTATCATGCTATTTTTTTATGCATCACATGCACTGTTAAAATATATTAGGATAACCTATTTCGTATACTACATTCCTTCATTCATTCGTTCATTAAAGTCAGTTACCTTTAAGAGTGAAAAACTCATAAAACCCTAAATTTAAACCATGATGCTTTATAATGAAAGTGTGAATAAAACTAAATTCTAAAATCACAGAGTGAAATATCATGCTAAATTTAGCAATAACATTATGTAAAAGCATCAACGATTAACGCTTTGGTAATCACTAATCTCTTATAGTAGTCAACATTTTGCTTGCTAGCATATTTCAAATTATCACACTTTTAGAACATTTTATAATGCAAGGCAGTAAATACCCCAATCATTAAAATCACCTCCAATCACAGTGTGAAATATCACGCTAAATTTAGCTACATCATTGTGTGAAAAGCATTAAAAATTAACGCTTTGGTAATCACTAATCTCCAATAGTAGTCAACGTTTTGCTTGCTATTATCATATTTCAAATTATCACACTTTTAGAACATTTCTTAATGCAAGGCAGTAAATACTCCAATCATTAAAATCACCTCCAATCACAGTGTGAAATATCACGCTAAATTTAGCTACAGCATTGTGTGAAAAGCATCAACGATTAATGCCTCGGTCATCCCTAATCGCAGTCAACTTTTGGCTTAATGCCACGCATTGTTCGGGCGATGTGTTTTTTGTTCAGTTCGCTTTTCGACGATTTATTCCGCACGATGTTACTCGTATATAAATTTTGACAGTCCCGTTTTAATGTGCCATCGGAGTGATTGAGGCGGAAGTTTTTGGTGATTAATTACGAGTTTTATTTGTCTTTATAACTTTAGGATCTTTTACATTGGTATGTAGGCAGATGAGCCAACGAGCTATGTGATCGTAAGTGGCAAAGAGGATCGCTTTTCTAAATATGCACCTCATGAGACATGACAGAGACCCTTTTTCTTTCAGAGATATTTTAATGAATAGGTAAATGAGCAAACGGCCTTATAGGCAGTGGTTACCGGGTCCTTAGAAGATGGATCATTGGTTCAGGTCAGAGGCAAAATCCACCACACATCTCCATTGCGGATAAGAACTTCACATAATTATATCCTCAAAGCGTTTTTAATTTTCCGATTTGTAGGTTTCCTCATTAAATTTTCTTCATAGTTTTCAGCCAGCAGTGTTGCGTGGTGGCCGAGTGGTCGAAGCGCTTCCTTCCGAACAGGAGGTCGCGGGTTCAAAACCGGCTGGCTTGTACCTCTAAATCTAAATGTGAAAAAGATTTATGGGCAATTTTTCACAACACCACTGGCTAAAAACGATGAAGGAAAACATCGTGAGGAAACCTGTATGTCGGAAAAGAATTCTAAAAATCCTTTGAAGATATGTGAAGTCCCGAATCCGCACTAGGCAAGCGTGGTGGACTATGCCTAATCCCTCTTCTGAGGAGACCTTAGCCCAACAGTGGGCAGTAATGGATTGGTACAGTACAGTACAGTGTTGCGTTAAATTGCATATTTTTTCAAATTAAAGTTATAGGTCAGTTTGAATCTGTGACCTCTCGTTGGGAATGCAAGGGCTTCAACCACTCGGCCAATACGACTATCTATCGCCATCCAGTATTAATCAGAAACTAGATCTTTAATTACGCGTTTGAAATTCGAAATCTCTGTCGAAAGGTCCAAAGCGAAAGCGTAATGAAGTTTTGCAGCGAAACGGTGAATTCTCAACGGATTGAAACAGATTTAACGCTGTGGTAAGCCATAAGCCGGCGGCTTCCCAACTTCTAGATTATTTAGAACTAGGTATTTTCTTGTTTTAGAACCTCTGCGACAGGTTTTGTGTTACTTTGTTGGATTACGTGAATTCGGAACACGGTTTCTGGATACAGAGGAATTTGTGAATAAGTTTGTGTTCGTATAGAGTTAGTAATTCTATGTAGGTGAAGATGACAGTGTGTGTTTTAATGTAGTATTATTTACGGAATTATTTTTTTATGTTTATTTATTCTTCGCAGTTCGACGCAATTTTTTCAATGATAATGCGACTCGTTTAGACGTGTCTTAACTCATATAAAATGATGGGTGCAGGCTACCGAAATGCGTTATTATCTCTTGTCTTATTCTAAGAAAAGTCCCAAAAAAGTAATTTTACAATGCATTAGAAACCCCTTCAAACCCGTTTTTCACCTATTTACATATATGGAATTATTGAAAATGAAACTCGCACAAAATTAATGGTCCCGATTTTCATTTCAAGTTGTGTTATTGAAATAGACTTGAAGTTAAGTGAAGTACTTTTGCGTGAAAATTAAGCGAAATGTATTATGTGATATCAACTCCGATGAAAAACGAGTGTTATATTTATTCATTTATTTATTTAAAAAGTACAAGTTACAGACTGTATGAAGTTGACGGGATGATAAAAACGCAGAAGCACGCACAAATCAGTATATTTTTAAAGAAAAATATAAAATACTACTTTTCTGTTTAGGGTTTTACTGACAACTGAATTTTTCATGTCACATCACAAAAAAACATCCATAAAGAAGCAATACAAAAAGAAGGTATCAACCAGTCGCCCGTAAGTGGTTACTGCCGCTCTATGGACCTCTGCAGTATGAGAGAACACTAAAGAGTCGCTACGTACGACACTTTAAGGTCCTTTTTTAAGCCTCGTTTGAAGAAGGACAAGTTTTAATTTGGTATACAAGGTTTAGTCTGACGTTCCTCAAGTCTGTTTATCTTCTGTCTAACAATTATTCTGTGCCTAATCCGCACATCCCGAATCCGACAATTTAATAGGTTAAAAGAAATAATCAAATCCGTATCAATTTCCATTTAAAATGTCACGTACAAAGATTGTATCGTTTTTCTTTGATGTCAAAAACAGAGCGATCACGTATTGAACTCATGAATAAGAAAATTGAGTGGATTTAGAACGATACAATAAATGTTTTGAAGTTTATATTTGAGGAACTTAAGGATGACTTAAAATACTTTTTTGTGGAGTACAATATGGCAGGTAATTTAGGGTAAGAAGATATTTTGAAAATAAAATAGCTTATTAAAACGACATTTACTTTTGTATTCTTCGCATTTATAAAATAATGCTTTGAATGTTTTCTCAATTTATACTTTTACAAAGTTTGCATTTAATCATATTTATCTAAGAAATGTAAGATCGGTCTGCATTCAGAAATACAAGTAACGTAAATTTAAATTTTTTGACGATTGTCGATTTTCATGCATTTTCAACGGGTTCTTACCACGATATTTAATTAATTGAGTTGTCTCGATATTTCAACGTTTTTGCAAACGTCATGATCACGAGAAGACTGGATACTGCGGGTCGATTTAAGAGCAAACAAATCTGTCTACCCTCTTTCTCGTTCGCTTTTGGGTAGTACCACTGGAACTCGAACTCACATCACGATACACCACACTCACTGTATCTACAAGACTCTCTGAGCATGAACCCTTAGTGACTGTTGTGTCTAGCACTTAGCAATGTTGAAATATCGAGACAACTCAATTAATTAAATATCGTGGTAAGAACCCGTTGAAAATGCATGAAAGTATTATACTAAACCGCGAGTGTCTGAATAAGACTCTCGACTTCCTCGAAGTAAAAAAAACCCTACCTAGGTTAAGAGAAGATTATAAATCCACCCTGTATACAGTTTCTTTAAATCACTATCCGCTATCGTAATCAAAATCGGCATCTTTCATAGACAAAGATGAGTCACGTTTTTTTGTTTGTCGAAGGTAAGAAAGGGTCGAGTACAAAGTAAATAGAGAGTATTGCGTCATCAGATTTAGTCTGTATCTGTTGTGACAGGTTTCTCTTTATATTTGTTATTTTTAGCTTCGGTAGGCAGGTTGATACTTGAAGGTGTATAGGCGTGTGATAGAGTAGAAAATAATGTTTGGTTTTGAATTTATCTTGGATACTTTACTGCTCTACTTTTTGCTAAAACAAGCACAATGAAAATAAAGGTCCTTTTGACGTGACAACGTCTTATAAATTGGTTTGCCGGGTGACACTTCAAGAAACTGCGTTACGCTCCGCTCACGTTATGCGCTCACAATGAGAGCGAGTGAGAGGCACGCGTGCCTTTCACTTTTTATGTCTGTCTCTCTCGCTCTTAGGCGGGCTAACTATGCCCGAGTCGTTGTCACGTAAAACTTTCGCCCGTATACCGACTTTACAGGCAACCAATTTTTTTCAAACGAGGCTCAAACAGTCCTTAGTAAGGTTAGTAGTAGTTAGCGTAATGTCTCCTGATATTGCCGATGCCCATG
Source organism: Trilocha varians (assembly GCA_030269945.2). Taxonomy (NCBI): domain Eukaryota; kingdom Metazoa; phylum Arthropoda; class Insecta; order Lepidoptera; family Bombycidae; genus Trilocha; species Trilocha varians. The sequence continues at coordinate 10,987,045 of AP028278.1, read as the reverse complement.
AGCGATGGTAGCCACTTACGATCAGACCGTCCATGATGGCAGTTGACTCGTCTACCAACATAGCAATAAAAAACAATATTTTTCAAATTACTCTTTTGATAGATCCATTATTTTTGTAACAACACGATAATATCAATTTACTATACAAAACTCAAGTTTAAAACGTAAAAAAAACCTATTTTAAACACAACTAAATCCCCAATGATAACAGCCCTGTAATTTTAATTAGCTGAAACATAATTCCGTGTTAGAGTAGCACAATTCCGAGGATTAACAACATGTAGACTTGGCGCTAATCTTGAGATGTTAAATCGCGCCTCCGAGGAGTACAGTTTTAATGATACTCTAACTCAGGGGTTAGAAACCTGTTTGAGTTGCGGCCCGCTTTATAATTATATTTGTGGTACGGAAGTTGAAGAAATCTAGGCCGAGTGGATGATACGCTTGTCCTCCATGTTAAAGGTCGCAGTCCATACCAGCTAACTTGTGCCTCTTAATATTTATTTGCAAAATATTTTTCATATTTCATTATTGCAATTAATCATAACATTTCTGGTTAAAAAAGTGGAGAACATCGTGAGCAGAATTGATTATGCGGTAGGATTTAAATAGGTCCCGATTTCACTATGGTAGTATACAAAATGTATGGCAATTTTTTTTAGCACATAATGCACTGTCTCGTGAATTTTTGTTTGTATAAAAAATTAATTATCTTAAAAGTTAATTTATTGAGTTATAGAACAACATGCCGTTGGAGTGTCGAAACTATTCACGGAATATTAAATCTATTCATAAACGATTTAAAATAACATTATCTGAAGCACTAGCGACCTGCATTGAACATGAGTGCGGGCCGTTATTTGACGACCCCAGCTCTAACTTAAGTCCCGCTGGTTTACGAGGGAACTAGGATTCGGTGAGCGCTCAAATTTGATGGTTTGTTTATGGTTTTCTGTAATTAGCTGTTGGGAGATAAGGAGTATTTGAAATGGGATTGTTTAAATTTCGAATGTACATTTGTTTTAGTACAATGTTATTTCGGTGCGGAAGTAATTTCTTGAGAATACTTCTAAACTACAGTAAAGAATGCTAAGAGTTTTTTTTTTACATATTACTGCCCACTGTTGGGCTCAGGTCTCCTTCAAAGAGGGATTATGCTTAGTCCACCACGCTTGCCCAGTGCGGATTGGGGACTTCACATATCTTCAAAGGATTTTTAGAATCCTTTTCCGACATGCAGGTTTCCTCACGATGTTTTCCTTCACCGTATTTAGCCAGTGGTGTTGTGAAAAATTGCACATAAATCTTTTTCACATTTAGATTTAGAGGTACAAACCGGCCGGATTTGAACCCGTGACCTCCCGTTCGGAAGGGAGCGCTTCGACCACTCGGCCACCACGACTATCCATCTCTGTAATTTATTTAGTAATCAATAATACCACTAAGTGTGAGGTGATTGTAGGTTTCAGAGTTTTACATACCCCACTTGCGGAACAAAGGAAGTCCGGGGATAACCTCCTACTCAAAAAAAGTTTAATACCAACAATATGGAATAATATAAAGTTTAATAAACACAATACACAACATTAATTTAGTGCCAACAGATAAAGATCACATTTTCAAAGACAAACATAAAAGATTTCGAGAACATTCCAACACTTCCTTTCAAAAGCAGTTTAATCTAAGATCACAGGGAAATGCATTTATAAAAGACTTCATACTGAAAATCTTTGCATTCGAGATAAAATCTTATAGAAATCGAACGGTTATCGGATCAGGCGAAAGTTTTTTTACCGGATAAAAAGCTTTCCGCAACTTTTCTTAAGGTTTTGATCGGTTTCTGAGGAATTTAAACGACCATAACGCAAATAAACGAGTATTACCTTCATTTTTATTTTGTAAGTGAAGTAGACAGCCATTTGAAGAGGTTTTGTAAACGATTACAGGTTTAGTACAGGATAAAAGGTGGTCTGCAAATTCAGTTTTATAAAAAATCAAAGTACTGCGAGAACGATTATCTTGTCTTGTTGGTTACTACATAAGTGATGGTGATCAAAATACAAAAAAAACGGCATTTCAAACGAGTATGGGACCGAACCGAACCGTTTCTGGACCGACATTTATGTAAAAACGAAATTTAAAGTCAAATTTGTAAATTCTAGTACAAGTTTCAACAGTTCCACTTTTAAGTTGGACAAAATCGGGAGGCTAGTTGAACCCCACTAAAATCTCTAACCGCTCAAACTTAGCGTCACATCCCCAGCTGAGGCCAGACCCCAGCGCAGCGCATTTTGCACTACGGCATTCTTAACTATCGCGACGCTCCAAATGTCATCGGAATCTCCTACTTATTCCTATACAGTTAATATTATGTTACATTTACCTACGAAAAACCAGCTTAGGAAAAAGTAAAACTAATTTTATCCACTCAACCGTCACCAAACATTGTTGATACACGCGTAAAAAGCATTAAATTAAATAACTTCGTCAACAAACTCAAGTCTCGCAACCCTTTTAAGCCCAAACACTTTTACAAAGTTAACGTCAGGGAAGTTCGCTTATGCCAGTGAAAGGGAAGTCGTGTTTCCAGGATTTCCTACGGGACTCCTGAAAGATCCTGGGAAAAGCGTCTAAACTGCCTAATTAAATTCCCGTCCTAAAATAATAGTTGGATGCGTCTTTTCGTACTTAAATTTAATTGAGTTTCTGGTCCCTTTTGTCCAGATTTTTCGTTTTAAGCTTTTGAAGGTATGTGACAGTTGTTTTAGGTTAAATTACTTTTTGAGGGATATTACGTTAGGCTGAAGGGCTGTAGAGTAATTATTATTGGTAATGCCAATCAAGATATTTGGTAGTATAAGTTATTCGGTATAGTATTACAAAATTAAGTAAAAATGAACTCTTGAATATGTTCCACAATTTAACTTTAATACAGCTAATCTGATGGTAAATGGTTACCTTCGCGTATGTACCTTTGTTACATCTTGGCACCATCGTTTTATGTACTTAAATATACGATAATTTAGATTTTCGAAATTTGGTCCTTCGAGACAGATATTTAGTATGGTACAGTTTGGTCACTTTTGTCTAATCAGTTGATTAACTATGAATATACATAAGTTATTTTGAGTGTACGTTTAATGCTGATTAATATTCTCACTATAAATTTTGTAACATGAGAAATAATTAACTAAGTTATCAAACATTACGTGTAGAAAGCTTTACACCAATGTAAATTATATATTCAGTTCGAATTTAATAAACTCGAAATAAAATACTTTACATTATTATAAAATTAAAACTTTTTTAAAATAAAATACCAAAGTCAGTACATTAATGATTCTTGCTAAACAATCTCCAAGCAAATGTTGGAACAATTAGACCATACTCCATTCTACATATCGTTTGTCCAACAATCTGCCCAACAGTTGGTCCAACATTATTGCACAATAGCTTGTTTGATCAAACGGTTTAGAGAGCCTCTGTTACTGATAGCCTTTGAACATTGCTTTAGGCTATATTAGTAATAATAGATGTGAAACAGAATCCTAATATACGAGATATGAAATGAAACACGTTTAGGTTACTAGAGAGGGTTTCAAATTAATCAACAATATTAGTTACAAATTCGTCTTATTTCTCACTGATTAATGTTCTGCGTAGAACTAATACTAACCTACGACTTAGTAGTAGACTTGTACATTTTGAAATATTACAAAAAAACTTGAGAGGTGTCAAGAGACCCGGATGGAACGAAGTTCCTTTCGATTAATTAGTGAGGGAATTGTAATACAATTTTATATTATGTATATTATTATATTCTCTTATAGCTATAAGAGAGAGAGACAGACGTTTTAAACTAATTATTATAACTTAAATAAAATATTTTGATCACAGCGCCATCTAGCATTAATCATATAAAAGAAAATAAGGGATTGTTTTAAAAGATTTTAATCACAGCGCCATCTAGCGATAATCATTTAAAACAAAAAAAGTTTCGTGACAACTTTTTCATAAGAATTTCCGTCAAGCCCCCTTTCGATAACGCGCGATAAGGAACTTCGTTCCAAAAAAAAGTGCCCGTTGAATTTCTTGCCAGTTTTTCTCAGGACGGTGCCTAAAATTATTGTTTGTCCGAACTGTTAGTAGCTGACTACACATGAGTTAGTAGCTTTTAACTTTTGATGTCAATAAGATCACATCATCAATGTTGAAATAAAGTATTTCGTTGCATTTTAACAAAGTAGTAGTAATTAACAAAGATAGAACTGATACTAGGATCAACAAAACTTGTTCTTTTATTTTGTACTCGTTACGTTTCTGAAACGTTCAACACTTGCTCCCGCATTTGAAACTGCCACTCTTGAAACTTTAACTTAATCACTCTTCTCTAAGAAAGACAGCAAACATGTACATTCATGTTTGTATTGTACCTACATTTTTCAAAATGCTAATTCCTTAAAGTTTTGCCGTAGGTGGCCTGCTAGCTCGTCTGCCTAGTCAGCAATAAAAAAAAAACATTTCATTTCGAAACTTTTCTTGAACATACAATTATACCGGCATAGATTCTATAATCTGTGTCAATATTCAGCAATATGCTGAGTCTCGGCTGGTTTGTGGTGGAAATGTAAGATGATATGTAATTGTTTTTAATTTTCCGTCTTTTGTATCATTTTTACCACAAATAAAGTATGTCTATGTCTATGTGTATACTTACAAACTTTCATAGTTTATATAAAAAATGATGTTAATCTGCACTATTCGGATTTAAAATCTTCAATTTAACCCACAATCTTATCCACCCATTTACTTCAACCTATACTAAATGTTAACTCGTAACTCAACGGAACCTTTCAGCAGCATCCCCGCAAAATCCTGTACACAACCGATCCCCTAGTAAACAGTTTAGACCGTTACAATAACTCACGTGCGCTAACCGAGCGGTTAGCGTAAACAATGCGTCATGCGCCAGAAATGGACTGCAACTACAGGATAAATATACAGAACAGTCCAGATAAACGTACACATCGTGGATGGAAGTCCAGATCGGAATGGACTCCCATCCACGGTGTTTCAGGACGCTATGACATGTCCCTCTTTAAACGAGGCTTAAGAAAAGTCCAAGAAAAAACAATTTTCATAAAACATACTTTTTATGGCAGACGAGCTAAATAGTCATTGTAGGCGATTGCCATCATTCATGGACCTCTGCAATGTCAGACACTGAGGGGCCGATATCTACCTTTACAAAAAAGGGAGCTCATTCCATAGCCAGATGGTGCGTGGCAAAAAAGTGAATTAGTGGCAATAATAACGCACCGTGGATGACCGGGGAAGTTCCAAATAGTAATCTACACTAATGGACCTCTTATACACTATTCCAAGTAATTATTTATTAAACAAATGATCAATTTATAATATCATTGTTAAAATACAAATTTGTGTGTGTGTCGTGAAGCAAGCAAGAATCAACGATTCCTGTCCTAAGATTGGTACATAGATAAGTTTTATTTCTGTATAGTAGATATTCTGTGGTGCAGCTTTGATCAGTGCTCTATCGATGTGTGTGGTGTATTTAACAAGCTTTTGGAGAGTATCCTTTGCTGTATACAAGGTGACTGAAGCGTTAATATAGTTTACCGTTACATGAAGGACCGATGTAGTTTTGTTACTGTTATAAACGTGCAATTCCTGGCATTATTTTAGTGTCTAGAAAAAGATGGATAGACGATATATAGGCGACTGCAGGAAGCGAATGGAGAGTCAAAGCTTCTGATAGGGAGCTATGGAAAAAGCTGGACGAGGCCTTTACCCACGAGGGGGTTCCGATCAACGGTACATAAATAAGTAAACAAACAAGTAATTTAAGATTTAGATTTAGATAAAATTTCGTAGGTCGTAAATTACTTATAAGTGTAAAATAATATATTTTGTAAAAATGTGTATCCCTTCTTTCGGAAATAAACACAGTATCTAGCTCTTAAATAGTAATAATTACGTGTGACATGTATTATCGAGTTTGTAAATTTAGTGTAAGAACCCAATACTGCCCGCTGCTGGGCTCATGTCTCTTTTTTATTTTCTTCCGCTTTGCGAAAAGGAAAGTCGAAACTCATGTTTCCTATTTCTTCTATCACCTTCTGATTAAATTCGTTGCGAGGCCCAAGTCAATTCAAAGCCCTCGGGTTTCTGGACTTCACTGCTCTGAGTCATTACGATGGTCCTTGCTATGGATCCTGACTACACAGGAGTAACAGTGGTGGGAGTGAGGTAGGCATTTACCAGAAAAATACAGTATAAGTTATACTCTTTAAACGGAAAAAAATATAAGACTCTAATAGCCACTTATCGACATTTGTGCATCAAATGAGCGCGTTTTCCTCAACGATATGTAACAATTCTCGGATTATTCATCCGTCGAGTCGGCAACTCGTTTTGCATATTGAGTTACTGAATCGGCTGTCATCGGCAAATTGCCGTGAATCTTTATCGGCTGGCGTGATGGAATTGATAATGTGTTATGTGGTGTTACATTTGCGATTGAAGATTTTTGTCAGAGTTAGAATGAGCATTGTCAGGGCTAACTAAAGTAGCTTTGTTAGATGGCATCAGTTTTATTGATCATCGATTTCACTTACATTATTACTAAACGGGTTCTTACCACGATTATTTTTAATTGAGAGGTCTCGATATTTCAGCACTGTTTCAAGCGCCATGATCACGGGAAGACTTAAGAACTGCGGGTAGGTCATTTAAGAGCAGACAAATCTGTCTACTCTCTTTCATTGTGATGGTAAGAACCTTTTAGTAATAATGTAAGTGATGTAGATAACCGCGAGTGTCTAAAGAGATCATCGATTTGTTTGTTATATGTGTGGCTGTTTTGTCCGATTTGGTAGTAGCGAAAACAAAAACAATATCATCATTATTCTTATCACCAATTTCAAAATCCTCATCGCCATCATCAAAATGATTATTGTTTAAATCAAAAGTTAAAATATTATTCATCATTTTCCTTATGATGATACCAATTTTTCTTTCCCTGCAAACCCAATTATCTAAATTGCAAAAATTAGTAAAATTGGACCCTTTGTACAAATTTTCCTCAACTTGCTGCGTTTAATGATACTTGCTTAGGTAAACAAAAACGTTTAATACAAAAAGTTCGTCGCTAACGAAACAGTCACCATATTATAACACTAAGTACAGGTATAAGATCTTGCAATACAATATTATTGAGTCAAAAGATCACCTACCTTTAAACAATTGCACCATTGAATAAAATGAACCTAAAAGTCAATTTATTCCAAGACCATTTCAAGATTAAGGATTAAGTACTCTATCTGATTCTAAAAAAATGTGCCCATAGGGCGACAGTTCAGCATGTGCTGCAGATAACAATAAAAAACTTCAGAGGTGTCATGGGACACCCGAATAGAACGAAGTTCCTCTCGATTAAAAGATATCTTATAAACAATATTTCCTTTCGTAACGCGCGATAAGGAACATGTTTCAAAAGATCACAGCGCCATCTAGCGATAATCATCTAAAACAAAAAAAGTGTCGAGATAACTTTTCGTAAGATTTTTTTCCGTCTAGCCCCCTTTCGATAACGCGCGATAAGGAACTTCGTTCCAACTGCAGCGCTGGCTGTTGCTGAAGCCCGTGTACAAATACCATTTCGTTTACCAAATAACGATACATGAATCCATATAAAAATGTACTACTGGTCCAATCAAAACTTATGCAAACTAACGTAGAACCACAAAGAGATGCAGATTCGAAATACGTTGGAGAGTCAATAAAAGTTCTCTATGGTTTTACCTGCCTTTGATATGTACAACCTTTAAAATTAATGTGAATTTTAAAACTAGCGTGAAATATTTAAACTTCGAATACATTTTATTTCAAAGTGTAGTTTACAAATGAGTTCGAATACTTCTCTTTTTATTACACTGATTATTATGAATTTATTGAGATTGTAATATTGATCATCACTATGAATGGACCCCCCATTGATTTAGGTGACGAACTGTAACAACCCGTTACTGCTAACTGGTGGGTTTATGTTTCCTCAGAAGAGGGATCAGTCTACCATGTTTGGCGATTAACACCTATTTCATAAGATCACCATCAGTCCACACTCATGCACTGCTGGATATAGGCCTCTGCCAAGTCCGATCTTCTGCTCGTCTCATCCAGTTGCCGACCACCTTTCTTAATAATATAAACATAGAACCTTTTTGTACGAAGATTTTATTTTAATTTTTACATGGTGGTTGATCCAATTGCTTTTACAGCTTCACGAATATAAGGTACAAGTTTTAAATAGGTTCAATTAAGATAAAGGCTGTTTTCTATTGAGCCAGTGAAAACTAAAATTACCATGAACATATAAGTAATAACCTATCTTAAATGATTTTGAAGGGCAAGTATTAAAATAATTAAAGAACTCATCATTTAGAAGAATAATTTAATATTCTATCAAAATTTAATAACACACAAGATCATATCAAGTGCGTTAATGTCCAAAACGTTTCGGTCAGCAAGGATATATTTATCAATATAGGTCCACCCAAGGATTTCATGGGTCATTGAAATTCTGTACACACGACCGGACACATTAAAATATTCTGGTGCGTTTGATGTGGACTGGTCGAATATCTTCGTAATAGCTTTAAATATGATATTCCATATAAATTAGGAAAGGTAAAATATTTATTTATCATAAAAGTTTTTACAATTCCAAAATCCTTATCATCAAGAGAACTTTAAAAGATTGATTTGTTTACGTTTAATATTCGTAATATTAAATAGGTCTTATGTGACGTGGAATTAAGATTAATTCTCGCACGGATGGCAAGCGCTTTAAACATTCAGCCATCAAGACTTTTGAGAGAGCAATGCGACGGTAAACAATTCCTTTGCCGTCCTGTACAAATTCGTACTGTGTTTTGACCTCAACCAGGGTCGCTGTGAGAAGTAGAATCTTAATATATTTCGACCCCCACATATGTTGCTGGGTTTGGTGATTGCTCCTACTAAAGCATGACTTTTGAACATTAATTCTAATGAAAAATCTTAAGCAAAGCTCCAATCGAGCGGTGTGTCAACACACAAATGCGTACCGAACGTGCCTCGCAGTAAGAACAACCAGCCATCCAGTGTTGCCAATTTAGTCGCTTTAGGGCAAAATTTTATGGTCAAAACATTTAAACAGCGGTATTAGGCGTTTTAGGACTATACTTTGAAAAATACCTGTAAGAATTAATATAATTTAATACTACTAATTTATTTCTACAAAAAAGACAACGTATGGGGCGCTAAGTGTCTTTCGCCAGTTCTTCTCAGGACGCTGTCTTCATGACGTCTACAAGTAGTTCATTCTTCAACGTTAAAAATAAACTATTTCATTTCATTTACACTAGGCTGTACAGTAAGGATACCTTTTCACTAAGCAAATAAAATGATGATGTTGTTCCAATTTTTAAACACTTCACTTACACTATTACTAAACGGGTTCTTACCACGATTATTTTTAATTGAGCGGTCCCGATATTTCAGCACTGTTGCAATTAAAAATAATCATGGTGAGAACCCCTTTAGTAATAATTTTTAAATACTTATTTCGTCATGTTTGAGCTGGTCACACTGTAAACATCAGATCACAGTCACGAAGCCGAAACTTTGATATTGAAACAACAACCTCTGCGGTCTGCATTCATCAGCAACAATACCGAATTCACATTCCAGACTCCATTTTGAATTCGAAAATTGTTTTCATTCGAAATTCCTATCGTTTTTGCGAGTTAATTGATAATTGCATACATAGTTGAATCATTTTTTATTAATATACTAGCTGACCCGCGCAACTTCGTCTGCATTACACAGGGGTTCAAACAGTACTCGCAATGCCGTCGCGGTATTATGTGCCCGAAGTGCTCCCACATATTCATTGCGTTTTATACTCGTGATAACTTCTAAACGAAAAGTCCGATTAGAATAAAACAAAAAGTAATTCACTTCTACATTAATACTCTTGATAATATAATACTTAATTTGGATAAGGGTTAATAAATATAACGATACTCATTTACGTTAAATTCAATCAGGGGACGAAATATTTTTTTATAAACATAAAAGCGGTTATTGTGACTAAACTATGATAGTGCCGCAGACTTTTTTTGTCTTACAAAGACCTAAAAACCTGTAGTACATCATTTTGTTCTACTATTAATAGTTTTTGCAGCGTACGCATAAATAGGTTTTCGATTATTCACCTTGTGTTACATATTCGATATTTTCATACGGATCCCTAATTTTTTTTTAAATAAAATATAGCCTATGTTACTCGGGGATAATGTAGCTTTCCAAAGGTGAAAGATTACGGTGAATTTCACTCGGTCGAAAATAAGTGATACCCTACTTAATATTACGAAAGTAACTCTGTTTGTCTGTTACGCTTTCCCACTTAAACCTCTCAACCGATTTTGATGAAATTTGGCACAGACAAATCTTTAAGCCGTAAAAAAGAACATAGGCTACCTTTTAATTGAAAGTGACGCAGACGAAGTTACGCCCCGCTAGTAGAGTATAGGATAGTGTCTTCAATTTACTCACATCAAGTGTTTTACAAAACATATATTATTAAAAAGTCTGCAGTTTAAGGCAATTTAAATCTTATGCCACAGAGAATCTGTTTGGACTTATGCCTTATCTTATTTTCATCATAAACGTGACACGACTTGTGTGGAAACAACGATATCAAAAGATTACCAATTTTTGACTTTGGTAGTGTTTAGTACCATTACTGTACTGTACTTTACTATAGTAAAAAAAAGAAAGAAAAAATGTTTATTCGCAACGTACATACAGAATAGAACAACCCATTACTGCCTACTGCTGGAATCACTTCTCAGAAGGATTAGGCATAGTCCACCACGTATGCCCAATGCGGTTGTTGTCCAAGACTTCACAAGGAAGGATTTTTAGAATCCTTTTTCGATATGCAGGTTTCCTCACGATGTTTTTCTTCACCGTTTTTAGTCAGTGGTGTTGTGAAGATTGCACGTCTTTTTCACATTAATATTTAGAGGTACAAGCCAGATGAATTCACGATCTCCTGTACAAGCGCTTCAACCACTCGGCCACCACGACTTGCTTTAATCGTATATCTAGTAAATCTGATCGAAGGCGTACTTGAGTTCCACAATATCAGTACCAGGTCGTTCTGAGTCGAAATATTTATGTCATCACTTAGAACACTTTATTAGTATTAGATATTGTGATAGATAGTACCATCCAGTGATAGTACAGATATCTACTGGATATTTAAATAATGAAAATTAAACATCCTTGCTTCCCGGGGAGCTACATGACACTTTTTAAAATGAGGTTTAAGAAAAATCCTATATAATTGATGAGTTCTAATACCTTGGAATTGTAGAGGTTTATGAGCGATGGTAACCACTCACCATTTGGCTAGGAATTAAAATCGTTTCCGTCATATAAAAAAAAAGATTTATCCTTGTACAAATTGCTTTAATAAACTTAAGCCTGTTTAAATGAGCTTGTAACTCACTTGATGGTGAACGGTAATCGTCGCTCATGAACTTCTGCAATGCCTTTTTTTTTGTTTTAGTTGGAGGAAATCGCCGGATCCCCACCCGCGGGGCGGGCGATCCGGCGGTATGTGGGAGTTGAACCTCACTAAAACCTCCAACCGCTCACACTCAGCGTCCGAACCCCGGCTGACGCCAGAACTCAGCACGGGGTTATGTGGGATGGCGCGACGCGTTACGCACTGCGGCACACTTTTCCGTTGCTCTGCAATGTCTGGCTACTTATCAGTAATTTAAATTTAGTATTGAAATTGTAACTAGAGTTATTCTGATGATATTTAAACGTAACATTCTTTAGTAGACCCGAGATATTTAAAAAAAAAAACAAGCCAGAGAAAAGAAATATTTTCAACGTAACACGAACACAAAGAGTTTCGTTTAAAAATACTGTTTCAAATGAAATGTAAACGTAGTTCTAAACAAAACTTTAGCTTTTATAAAATTAGCCTGAAAAGAACTGGCGAAACAAACTCAGTGGACATAGTTTTTTATCTCTTTTATAAAATGAAACCTAGAGATAACACCTTTGTCATTTACAACAATAGAACCTTTTTAAAATAAAAAATATAATTTTAAAACTAAATTATGAGTAGGTAACTTGCTGAGTGATGCTCTTTAAACGAGGTTTAAGAAATGTCCTGTATGGGTAGGTGATAGATAACGAGCCCTCATTGCTCTGGCATTGCAGAGGTTCATGAGCGACGGTTACCGCTCACCATCAGGTGGGCCGTAGGCTCGTTTATCTATATCGCAATTAAAAAAAAGAAATTCTAGTCTACGTCACAAAATTATGTTTTGATTCTGGTGTAAGAGAAGAAAAATGTATTTATTTACAACATCATATTATTATCAAAATTCTACGAAAATTGAAAACCCATTTAAACTTTCCTATTGAATTTCTGTATCTATGAAAAAACTTTATCGAAAAAAAACTTGAGAGGTGTCATGGGACACCCGAATAGAACGAAGTTCCTTTCGATTAAAAGATATCTTATATTTTTTTTCCTAACGTAACGCGCGATAAGGAACGTGTTTTAAAATATTTTGATCACAGCGCCATCTAGCGATAATCATCTAAAACAAAAAAAAAGTGTCGTGACAACTTTTCGTAAGAATTTTTTCCGTCTAGCCCCCTTTCACAACGCGCAATAAGGAACGTCGTTCCAATAATGTTCTGTAGTTTTAAGGATTTAAGTACAATCGACTTTGATTTTTAAATCTCATTTAAAGAGGTCGAAACTGCAATGTGCTAACGTATAACTTTTAATTACCTCAGTAATCGGACTATGCTGTGGGACTAATTTTCCCACCAATGGGCTTAGAATCATTTCCGCACACCACTCGTACAAATGTAGGCGGTCTTTTTAATTGTACTAGTATAAAATATAGGCACTGTTTTTTAAACGATTAAGTATATTTAAGGAAAAACTTCGTTACAAATAAAAAAAACAAAGTGCAATTTTCTATTTCGAAATTACTATTATTATTTCCAAAAATATTCTAAAACCAAAATCTTAAAATTACGCTCACTAATTTCATAAATAAAAACAAAAGAATTTCCTTATACAAAAACCTTTTACGCGATTACAAATAAATCTTACCAGCTTTTACTATCCGGAGCAAACGAGAAATCCTTTTCAACTCTTCCGAGTCACATCCATTACACTAACAGTATGAAAATCACACATACATAACATAACACACACTGTCAACACATTTGAAAAAAATCCTTAGTTAAGTCTATCGTAAAACAATAAACTATTTCAATAAACAATAAAAACCATAAACCTGTGGACTGTATTTTATATTTAATTAAAAAAAAAACACTGTTCTAAATTTGAAAATATAAAAACTTGTTTAAAACCAGCCAGTTGGCACGTTGTATTTCGCGCGTAAATTCGCTCCGGGAATGCGTAGCACGCGTCAACGCTCCGTAGCCGCCCGCGTAGCACTGGGTGACGCGCAGTCTCTGAATCAACCGTAGACCCAACGAGTGCTACGCCGTAGCCTACGACACATAAATTATGATAACTACCTTATTTAATTACGTATGGTAGGCAATTTTTTTGGTTCTAAATTTTAATGCAGAACTATATTTTTATGAGATTGTTTATATTCAATTTATAAAACCTCTTTTTGGGATTATAAAAAAGATCTTGTGGATTTTGTTTAAAATCGAAATGAACACAGGCTTGCATTAGTATTTAGGTTATTTTAATTTTGAATTCTATTTTTCTGTCATAAATAATTCCCGATTCCAATAAAGTGTATTTCATTAATAGTAGAAACAACACATTATATGAAATGAAATACTTTATTTTCAACATTGATGACGCGCTTATTCTTGTTGACGTCAAAAGCTACCACCAGTTCAGACACAAAAAATAATAATTATAGCCACCGTCCTGAGAAGAACTGGCAAGAAACTCAGCGGACATGTCTTTTTTTTTGTATAATGAGAATTTTTTTTTTTAAATATTAGTACAAAATTTTACAATTTTACATTAAATATAATGTTAATAATATGAATCCAGAAATTATTAGTAAATTTTAAAAGACTGAGTTTCTATCGGATTCGAATCTAATTAATCCATACTTCTTACTTTGTAGATACAGTAGGACCTCGATTATCCGGACTAATTGTTGTCAGTAGGCATCCGGATAATTGAAAGTCCGGATAATCCAAGATATGAAGAAAAACGGGCTTTTTGCATATGTACATATGTAGAGTCTGTACCATACATATGTAATGTTAAGTGTTTATTTAAAACAACAAATACATATGAGCGAAAATCAACGTTTATTAAGAAATTGTACATAATGTACGTATAATTTGCTTACAATAATTATGTATGTATTTGGTAATTTGCATTAGGTAATCATGAAATAAAATAATTAGTTTAATTTGGTTTAAAATATTTGGTAATTGTCGTTTCTCCTTTCTTCTCTTTTTAATGAATCAATAGTTTCTCCTTTTTTTAATGAATCAATAATATTTATTTTATCTTTAAGTGATAACACCACTCTTTTACGCTTTGACATTTTAAAATTTGTTGACGTGACACGCACGTTAAAACGAAGTAACAATTGCCGTCTAACTAAAACAATAAGAAACGCGTGTAGCGGCATAGCCGTCCCGCCGCCCGCACCCTGCGGGAGGTGCGGGTGGGGCGACGGGCGCGGACGGCACGAGTGGCGCGGCGTTATGCAAGTTTTGACATGTTAATGTTACAATAAACTCGTCGCGATTGGCAGTCCGGATAATCGCGAATCCGGATAACTGAGGTCCGGATAATCGGGGTCCTACTGTATTTATGTGTTATTTGTCACAACATCACTTGAAACGGTGAAGGAAATCATCGTGAAGAAACCTACATATTGGAGAAAGCTTAAACTCCTTCAAATATTATAAAATTCAAATTCTTTTTTTAAACATAAAGAACGAAAGTGAGAGTAGGTTTTTATTTTAATTGATGACTATGATTATGTTCGATTTGATGTTTACTCTGTTGGTGCAACTTTTCTAAAAATAATAATATATGAAGTCTAAAACCCACACTAACTACTTACTAAGTCTTACCTCTACTGAGGAAATCTAAGCCCAGCAGTGGACAGTAAGTGGTAAATAATGACTTCATAAAACCTGCTAAACACTATCTCTAACAATATCCAGAAATAGCCTGTAATTTATTTTCCAATAACTCGCAAATACTGAATATAATTATTATGATTAATCTCCTAATTAATTCCATTGATTTTTGTCTCTTATTTTCTGAAAGGTCAAAGCCTCAATTCTTGGGGGACAGTATTGAAACAGCATAAACGATTATGCAGAAGTTAAATCAATATATTTAGTATTATTTTTATTTATTGCTATGTCTACCTACACTGCCACAAGATGGGAAGACGACATCAAGAAAACAGCCGGTCTAAACTGGATGCAGACAGCAGAAGATAGAGAGACTTGGATTTCTTTGGAGGAGGCCTACACCTGCGGAGGGGTTCCTGCAAGTTAGTCTTTAAGTTGTTACATTGTTTTATATTTTTACTTTACGTTTTGTTATTTTTTACTTGTAGGAAATAATAAAGGCTTTTTTATTTTTATTTTATTTATTATGTCTACCTAAGACGAGAACCATCTGATCATGGTTACGGTCACTCATTGACCTCTGTCAGGAGAAACTGAAGGGTCACCAACGACCTACCTTTAAGGAAGTTCCTTAAGCCTCGTTTGAAATCGGACTAGTCATAAAGTTCATTTTTCCGGCTACCTACATCACTATGTATGAAACAACTGCGAATAGATTTAAAAGCAAAAAAAAAAGAGAAATTCCTATCCTTTTTCTCATTTGCTCCTGAAACTCAAGCTCAAATAATGACACACCACACTCATTGTATCGACTATACTCTCCAGACACGAATGAACGAAAATGACCTTTCTGAAACTAGTATTAAATACCAGTTCCCGTACTCGTTTGGAAATACTTGGTATTTCAGTGAAATATGATGATGTCACATTTGTATGAAGTTTTATTTCTGTACAAATACTCTGTGCTTCAATACTCGAGGGACGGTATTGAGCCAGATGTCAATACGTCTTTCTTCCACTTACTTTTCCTTATTGTAAAAATTCTTTGATTATTAGAAATAATATTTTTCTTTTTTATGGTGATTTAGTTATATTACATTTGGTAAATCAATGCTGATTTGAATCAAGTCGTGGTGGCCGAGTGGTCGAAGCGCTTCCTTCCGAACGGGAGGTCGCGGGTTCAAATCCGGCCGGCTTGTACCTCTAAATCTAAATGTGAAAAAAGATTTATGTGTAATTTTTCACAACACCACTGGCTAAAAACGGTGAAGGAAAACATCGTGAGGAAACCTGCATATCGGAAAAGGGTTCTAAAAATTATTTGAAGATATGTGAAGTCCCCAATCCGCATTGGCCAAGCGTGGTGAATGTCTAATCCCTCTTCTCAGGAGACCTGAGCCCAACAGTGGGCAGTAATGGGTTGGTACAGAGAATGCTGTTTTAAATAAAGTATACCTATTAGGTGTACCTGTATATTTATACCTATCAGGCACAGTTGGGCAGAGTAGTATGACATATCTGCTAAGTTCACATACATGCCAAGTTTTATCTGGTCAATTGTATTGGGGAAACTGTCAGGTATACCCAAGCGGATATGATTAGCATTATGAAGGTTTTAGGATTTAGATTGGCAGAGGAATGACTTAGATGGGAGGTAGTGAGATGGTTGGGGTTCATCAGTCCTTGGACAGCAATAAAATTAACGTAACTGATATCTTAGGTTTTATTTCACAAACTATCTACTAACATTACTTATCACTATTTATTACTTTGTGGCGCAACATTTTTGTACGGCACTGAGCGTTTTCTTACTATTTTTCAGGGATTTATCGGTAGTGAGAATGCCGTATAAAAATATGTGACCAAAATGTACTTACTCTACCTGTACTTTCGAATTGTCACCTGCACTCAGTTGGACAGCTTACAAGTGACGGCATACTACTGAATCTTATTATTTTATGCTCAAATTTCGTTTTAGATAGGTCACCTGGTGGTTCAAATGACCCATGGGCCTGTAGTCTAATAATTCACCGGCATTAAAACACTGTCGTTATATTCAATAAAAATGCAGCGTAACGCCCTCTAGCGACAATGCTTAGAAGTGATCGTTACAGTAGAATGGTATTTTTGTCCTACTGGAAAAACGTAGGAAAGCATTACCGAACTTCAATGAGCAACTAATGTATGTGGCAAGTGAATTACACTAGAACTTTCTATCGTTCACACTCAGCGTCCGAACCCTGACTCAGTCCAGAACCCATTTATCTAGTATTACATAAAATAATTTTAGTATGAAAAGTTTATTGGAACGAAGTTCCTTATCGCGCGTTATCGAAAGGGGGCTAGACGGAAAAAAATCCTACGAGAAGTTGTCACGACACTTTTTTTTGTTTTAGATGATTATCGCTAGATGGCGCTGTGATCAAAATATTTTAAAACACGTTCCTTATCGCGCGTTACGTTAGGAAAAAAATATATAAGATATCTTTTAATCGTAAGGAACTTTGTTCTATTCGGGTGTCCCATGACACCTCTCAAGTATTTTTTTAAATTTCATTTCAATTTTGGTTTTCATCTCGCAAATACATATTATGAATACCAACTTAGATTTAATCTAAAACGTTGTTCATTTGTTTAGTAGTTTTAATCACTCAACGTGTTCAAAGTGTTGAAAATTTCAACTTTATTAAATAAAATCGAAACTTTAAGTTTGTTGAAAGTTAAAACGACATCCCGGGTTTGTGTTACATGGTTTAAAGTTAAACTGCAGAGTTTTATGACTAAGGTAACTTTGAACGATCATTTAATTTAATAACTGTTGTTTAACTTTGATTTTACATCCGATTGAGCACTTTACACATGGTTTGAGAAATATAGTATGATTACCTTTATTTCGAAGTGTCAATCCGTTTGAGACAAGCACGATCCCTGCTTCCTTAAAGAGGAAATCCAAGCCCAGCAGTGGTCAGCACGCAATAATTTTAGTATACCTAGAATAACTGCTGGACCTAGATTCGACACAGTACTTAGTATTTCCACAATACCTAGTATCAGCTAAGTACCTAGTATCACCAACTTAGTATTTCCACAATACCTAGTATCAGCACAATACCTAGTATCGGCAAAGTACCTAGTATCACCACAATACCTAGTAGCAACACAATGTCCTTCTTCAAACGAGGCTTGAGGAGGGTCCTTAAAGTTAGGTCATAGGTAGCGACCCCTCAGTGTCCCCTGACATTGCAGAGGTTCATAAGCTACCGTAACGACTTCCTATCAGGTGGGCCGTTGGCTCGTCTGCCTACATGGCAATAAAAAAAAATAAAAAAACCTAGTATCAGCAAAGTACCTATTATCTCCATAATATCGAGTATCAGCAAAGTACCTAGTATCACCACAATACCTAGTATCATCATATCAGATCATATTTTACGTGGAGTATAAGAAACCTCCCAATTTCCCATCAAACATTAGTAGAAGAGTGTCGTGATAGATCGTCGGAAACAGCGCCCTCTTTGTCTCGACTTCACTCGAAGTTCAACAGTGATTTATTAATCCCGCTCGCTATGACAGCCAGAATAAGTGAAAGATTTTTTCTTCGAATTCAGCTGTTGTATCGTTTTCCTTATTTTAGGGAAGATTTACGTTAACGACCGGTAAAATTGTGATTCAAATTTTAAGTTAAAATACTTTTATGTTATTAAATGGGAAAATGTGATCTCCTTTTAATGTGGAATTGGTTTTATTTTAAGTGACAGTGAAAGCGTCAAAATTTGGTGTTTTGTAGATAAGGTTGTCTATTTTTGCTCTACCTTATTCAATTTAAATGGCATTTCCATTTGATAATAGAAGACAAAAGAAAGAGACAAACATATTATGGTCCATTGATTACATGGTACGGCCGGCTTGTACCTAAATCTAAATGTGAAAAAGATTTATGTGCAATTTTACACAACACCATTGGCTAAAAACGGTGAAGGAAAACATTGCGAGGAAACCTGCATATCGGAAAAGGGTTCTAAAAATCCTTGGAAGATATGTGAAGTCCCCAATCCGCACTAGACAAGCGTGGTGGACTATGACTAATCCCTCTTCTGAGGAGTGGGCAGTAATGGGTTGGTACAGGATACAGGATTACATGGTCCATTATTGTATGTATCCACTGTATTTTAACAAGTTATGTCGTTGCTAATAATCCTCCCATCTCTCCAAAGTTCAACTGTAGCATCAACCTACTTACAAATTAAACATTCACATTGTAATGTCATCCTCATGATATGTCTTAACCACGGCCACCTTTTACTTATTTTTCTTTCTTTACTGTTTTTGCTTTGTTTGTTTAAGATAAAAGCCATTTTTGAACGACGGCCCAGCAGTGTCCCCTGACATTGCAGAGGTCCATGAGCGACGGTAACCACTTCCAATCAGATGGCCCGCTAGCTTGCCTGCTTATAAGGCAAGTATATTTCAAAGATTTTTTTAAGTACAAGCTTTTAAGATCCTGAATATCATGTAGTAGTAGTAAAGTGCTAGCTAATAAAATTAAAACGAGCCTAAATACGACGAGACTCTCTTGTTTACAACAAGAGTTCCTATGGCCACCTTCCGAATCCATCATCAGATCAGCTCCATATTTTGTTCATGCTATATTCATCAGCGTGCAAAATATCAGCTCTATTGAAAAGTGTGAATTTAACTCTCAAGATTCCACCCGAACTTACATCGTTCTGTACTGTACTGTACTGTAACAACCCATTGCTGCCCACTGTTGGGCTCAGGTCTCCTCAGAAGAGGGATTAGGCATAGTCCACCACGCTTGCCCAATGCGGATTGGTGACTTCACATATCTTCAAAGGATTTTTAGAACCCTTTTCCGATATGCAGGTTTCCTCACGATGTTTTCCTTCACCGTTCTATACATAGGTACATAATTACATCCAGTGCAAGTTAATATAAAGCTTCTAAAAATAATAATAGCTATTTCAACTAGGTAAAATAGCTAGAAAACGCTTTTGTATAAAAAAATTGAGTCGATTGGATTAAAATCTCATTCAGCCCACCCATTTTAACATCGTTGTTGCGTGACTAACATGATAACATTTTTAGAAATGAAAATGCTCAGTAAATTTTACTATGAATTTAATGTAATTAGATTTAAGCTCAGCAGTTATTAAAATTTCAATGAAATGCACGGAATCCCATTATCTTTTTTATTGAATCGATGATTTTGATGAAGCATTATTTGAAACTTACTTTACGTTAAGTTACAAAAAAATATATTAACATTATGAAGAACTTTTCTGGAAATTATTTTGGAAACAAAATGAAGTATATTACATTTTCCTATTTTTTTAAAGTGTGTAAAATGTTTCTAAAATCTTGTTTAAGGTGGGATACTATGTGTTAGGCAAGAACTGAAGAATTAACTATGCCTGATCCCTCCTAAGAGTTTTGGGTCCCAACGCATGTGAGTGCGAGTGGGGACCCAAGAAGGTGTCGTGACTCGTTCAGCACGCCCTTAGCGTTAGAGCAACCGGGGGATGGTAGACCACGCTGGTTCTGACCCAGTGGGGTATTCCGTGGGAGGGTGACACGCGGTCCCATCTAGGCGGGATTTGGAAAGCTCGCCGACCGAGAGAGCCGGTGGCCGTATTCGCCGGCGGCTACCGGTTCGGCGGACGGGAAACAATGCCGAGCGCGTAACGCGTCGCGTCGTCCCTCCAAACCCCGTGCTGGGTTCTAGCCTCAGCCGGGGTTCGGACGCTGAGTGTGAACGGTTGGAGGTTTTAGTGCGATTCAACTCCCACATATCGGTGATTTTCTCCATCTGAAAAAAAAAAAATTGTCTGATCCCTCTTCTGAAGAGACCTGATCGCAACAGTCTACAGTAATGGGTTGTTACAGTACAGTAATATTATTATGTGTTTCGTCTTTTAGGCAAATAAACTAACGGCTATTCGATGGTGAGTGGTTACCATCATTCCAGTAACTACTGCCATGTCAGAGGACACGAAACCATCATATGTAGACTACCTTAAAAACTCTTCATAAATTTCGTTTTTCGACAACCTGCATTTCAAAGTACTATCAAAAATGACTGGAACTAATCTACTACCTAAAATATTATACTATATTACCGATTATACTAATATTACCGCTGAGTCGATTGCATAAAATAAGAAATTCCTTCAGATGTTTGTCTGTATGCTTGTACAACAAAATCCCACAAGATGTTCAAAACCTACCTATACATAGGTTTAAGAAAACTATTAAAGAACGTCTGTGCAAGAAAGCCTAATGATTACCTGGACGATTGTACAAAGTGGGAATGAGCTGCTCGCCAAGGTCATTTTATTATCGTAATCGTTTTTTTCTGTTTTGTATATTTAATGTAAAATTGTATAATACTGTACAAATACTTAAAAAATGCTCATTATACAAAAAAAAGACATGCCCGCTGAGTTTTTTGCCAGTTCTTCTCAGGATGGTGGTTATAATTATTATTTTTTGTATCCGAACTGGTGGTAGCTTTTAACTTTTGACGTCAACAAGAATGAGTACGTCATCAATGTTGAAAATAAAGTATTTCATTTCATTACATTAACACAAAATACTTAATTGAACTAGTCTCAATCATAAAAAGCACTTTTTCACAATGCGACCCAAAATATAAAAAGTTGTGTACCCCTGCATAACTCGACAAAGACAGGTCAATACCACCACAATGTAATGATTTCAACAAACACATTTTCATCATAATTAACTCCAGTAATTGGATGTTCTTTGTTCATTGATTCGAGATGAAATTGAACATAACAGTACAATAATTATATTTCAATAGATTTACAGTCAAATATTTTATTGTAATTGATTTATGAAACAATAGAATTTAGTTAATATTTATTTTTACACAGGGTAGATAACTTTGGACCAGCTGTAGTGGCGTGAATGACCTATCAAAATACAAGTTAGAATAATTATAAGTTTTGGAATTGATTAAACTTTTTTTTTAATGTCATATGGAAGTCCGTAACGATAGTCGTACATATCACACAGTGTCAGACATTTTATTTTTTTTGTAGGTAGACGAGCAAACGGGCCATCTGATTGTAAGAGGTTGCGGTCCCCTATGGACCTCTTCATCGTCAGAGATAGGTCTGCGAGGCCGCGATATACAATCTACCCTTAAGGACTTTCTTCAAGCCTCGTTTTAAGAAGGACAAGTTACAGCGCTTTGGAAACACCGAAGCTCATTTCATAGCCAAATGTGTGGCTGACAAGCATTCTTGAAATGGACCGTAGAAGGACAGTGGTTCCAAATAGTAAGGATGAACTACCTCGACGCCAGATGGTGCGATGATAGAATGGAGATGTTGGAATCATCTCAAACCATTCCTGGCCGTAAGCTCGTATACCAACGTGGCAATAAAAAAATCATAGGTTAATATTCTTTGATGTTACAATACAATTGAAAATATATACAGCAACAAACAGGCATATATTTACAAAAGCTTCTATTTTATTTGAATTGAAGTAATAAAAGAGGAGCCGCTTTGATGGCACTAGTATTGAACCCGGCAGTATTTTCATATATAAAAATATTATTATTTCATATGGTTAAGGATATAGTTGAAATATTTGTATATTGTCACATAGGCGACCACAATATTGAACAACGATCTGGTCAGGCGGGAAGTCACTGGAAACAGCGCAGGACCGGTCGTTGTGACGAGGTTTAGAGGAGCCTTATGTCTAAAAGTGGACGTTTATATGATGATGATGATGATAATGATAACATAGGCAGTTAAGAGTTAAGTTCATAAGATTATGAACCTCTGGAATGTCAGGGAACACTGCTACTTACTCTTAAGGACTCTTTAAGCCTCCTTTGAAGACCAAGTCAAAGCTCTCGAAAACCATCAAGAAAGAAACTCATTCCATGATAATATCAGAATCTTACATTATAGAGATAAACTTCAGTAGAATGGAAAATGCTCAGTATTATCGCAGACTCAACTGACGGCAACAGCTATTTTACCCTCTAAAATTTCAAAGGTGAGTGATGGGGACCACTTTTCGTCAGGCGCGCCATTGATGTACAATATTAAAACTTTTACTCGAGATTTTTGGTTCAGTTTTTAGGGTTTTATCATTATTTAATTGCAATTGAACTTAAATTTTAATGCTTTTCGTTCTTCAATCTTTTTTTTAAAATTTCTGTTCATTATTTCATTTTATCATCAGCCTATAGACGTCCACAGCTAGACATAGGCTTTTTCCAACTTCGCCACACCGGCCGCCATTACTAGCTACTTACTATACAGGACGTGGAACCCAAAAACTATTCTTGAGCTTCACCAAAAATTTATCGCAAGTACCCACTGACAGACAAATCTTCCACAGCGAATGTTAATATCAATATCACTCGTAATAGAAACGTAAGACTCTGAATTATTCAATGTACATTATTTTATGTCGACTATAAAACTCGGTTGAAACAAATCTAATGTATTAGAAATCGGAAAGTGTTTGGTGTTATATAACATTGTTTTCAATCACAAGTCATTTCGGAATAACAACTGGTATTCTTTTTTTATTTTATTATTGCAAGCTTTATATTAACATGCACTGGATGTAACTATGTAAGTTCGGGTGGAATCTTGTAAGATAAATGTTACAATTTTCCCATTTTCGGTTTGAGCAGGCATTTTGCACGCAGATGTATATCGCGTGACAATGCAACAATACGAGTATTACAAAATGACGTTGATCCCATGATGGATTCAGAAGGTGGTCATAGGAACTCTTGTGCTAAACAAGATGGACCCGTCGAGTTTAGGCTCGTTTTACTTGTAGCACTAGCACTTTACTGCTTTTTTTTTTTTTTCTTTTTTTTTCAGTTTGAGGAAATCACCGGATCCCCGCGGGCGGGGTATGTGGGAGTTGAACCGCACTAAAACCTCCAACCGCTCACACTCAGCGTCCGAACCCCGGCTGAGGCCAGAACTCAGCACGGGGTTTCGAGGGACGGCGCGACGCGTTACGCGCTCGGCATTCTTTCCCGTCGCTGCACTTTACTTCTACATGATATACAGGTTCATAAAAGCAAGTAGCTTTTAAGTGTTTTATTTAAAATAAATTATTGAAAAGTATTAACTACCTTATTAATATTTCAGTTTAAAAATGGAAGTTTTCCACGACCTTCCTAAAGAGTATATTGAGCCTATACAAAGATGTTTCGATATGCTGAAGTGCTGTAACATTACTTTCTTCAACGACAAACCGTTCTTAGTTAGAAATTGGCGGTATCTCTACATCCTGCCCTGCGTTGTGGCCTACCATTTATCCTTGAGTGTGTACATGAGGAAGGTCTTTAAGGGAGAACTACCCCTTTCTGAGTTAGGCTTCGTGGTATCCGTGTATGTGGTATGCAATCAATGTGAGTAATATTATAACTGTCTTTAATTAACGCCTGGACGATTGCACAAAGTGGGAATGAGTTGCTTGCCACGGTCATTTCATTATCATAATCGATTTTTTTTTGTATATTTAATGTAAAATTTTATAATACTGTTAAAATACTTTAAAAAAATATGCTCATAGTACTAAAAAGACATGCCCGCTGAGTTTCTTGCCAGTTCTTCTCAGGACGGTGGCTACTATTATTATTTTTTTGTGTCCGAACTGGTGGTAGCTTTTAACTTTTGACGTCAACAAGAATGAGTACGTCATCAATGTTGAAAATAAAGTATTCCATTTTATTTCATTTCATAAAAGTCGTAGGGGCAAATCCGCAGGGTCCTGAAAAACCATGAGCGACGGTAAACACATACCGTTGACCGTCAGCTTGTCTATCAACGATAAAAAAAAGATTTAAAATTACTTTTGAAAAATATACTCAATGAAAAGTATTACACTAATACTTTTATGTACACTTGCACTATTTTTTTTAAAGTAATGATCATAAATACGTTCATTTTCCATTTCTTTTTATTTCTTTCTTACTCCATTTCCATATAAAAGTCAATTTAAGGTTTCTTTGATCTCCTATCAACTGTGACATTACTCTGAATTCATGCAAAAATTAAAAAAAATATTTAAGATACACACAAAGTCTCTTACCTCTAATGAACGCGAACAAGGAAGGAAAAAATTCTGAGGAATTATGCCATCGTCAAAATACATACTGTGTGTGACTAGAATGCCGTGAATTGACAAAAAATATAATATGCAATAAAAAACTATTGCATAACTTTAAACAGTATCAACGATATTAATATTAATTGATGGATTTTTACAAGCTTTATATTAACTAGCACTGGATGTAACTATGTACTAAATTACCTATAAGTTCGAGTGGAATCTTGCAAGTTAAATATGACAAACTTCTCTGTTTCCGTTTGAGCTGACATTTTGCACGCAAATTTATATCGCGTGACAATGCGATAATATAACAATGGCGCTGATCTAATGATTAATTTAGAAGGTGGTCATAAGAACTCTTGTGCTAAACAAGATAGACCCGTCGTGTTTGGACTCGTTTTACTTGTGTTAGCTAGCACTCTACAGCTACACGATATCCAGGATCTTAAAAGCTTGTACTTAGAAAGTTTTCTTTAAAATAAAATAATTTCTTAACATAAAAAGTGAAAAAATTCTTGAAACACTCGCGGTTTTCTACATCACTTACACTATTACTAAACGGGTTCTTACCACGATTATTTTTAATTGAGCGATCCCGATATTTCTTCACGTGATCATGGCGCTTGAAACAGTGCTGAAATATCGGGACTGCTCAATTAAAAATAATCGTGGTAAGAACCCGTTTAGTAATAGTGTAAGTGATAAAAAATGAAAATCTCAACAACGTTTAGCGGCATTTTAGTACACGGTAGAATACAGCCTTTCTTGGTATTATCTCGCGAATTTCCCAAAGAAATTCTAAGGAACATACTTTCTTTATTTCAGTGTATATTCGTGAAATTCGTAGAGTTTGCATGCGTTGATGTATGACGTAAGGTGTATTGTGTATGAGGGAAATTCGAAAGAACGTAGTCATTTGTGAATGTTATATTTTAAGATTCCGAAGAAAAGAAAAAAAAATATTCGAACGAAGTTCCTTATCGCGCGCTATCGAAAGGGGGCTAGACGGAAATTCTTATGAAAAAGTTGTCACGACACTTTTTTTGTTTTAGATGATTATCACTAGATGGCGCTGTGATTAAAATCTTTGAAAACAATTCCTTATTTTGTTTTATATGATTAATGCTAGATGGCGCTGTGATCAAAATATTTTATAAAACAATTCCTTATTTTGTTTTATATGATTAATGCTAGATGGCGCTGTGATCAAAATATTTTATAAAACAATTCCTTATTTTGTTTTATATGATTAATGCTAGATGGCGCTGTGAACAAAATATTTTATTTAAGTTATAATACCTAATTAGTTAGTTTAAAACGCCTGTCTCTTTCTATAAGAGAGAGAGAGAGAAACGTAAAACGTCTGTCTCTTTCTTTTTCTAATATATAAAATTCTCGTGTCATAGTTTTCGTTGCCATACTCCTCCGAAACGGCTTGACCGATTTGGATGAAATTTTTTGTGCCTATCCGGTATCTATGTGAACCGGCCAACATTTATTTTTCATTCCCCTAAATGTTAGGGGTAGCCCACCCCTAATTTTTTTTTTCGACGCAGACGAAGTTGCTCGGGGCAGCTAGTTATGCATAAAATTCGATACCATTCAGTTACTAGGACACATTAAAAAGTAGTAATGGTAACAAAATATTTTCTACACATAAAAAAAAAAATTCACTCTCATATCTGTATTATATTTTACTTGTAAAAGAACAAATGGATATTCAATGAAATATTATAAGTCAGTTGAACGATTTCAGCACTCACCTTCTTTTATCACCATCTACCATTCTGAAACTATCATTGTTAAAAAAACAAAACACCTAATATTAAAAAGCTATTTAAATATTTAACCACAGGACAAAGCAGAATCAAAACGGATGAATATTTTAAACGCGTTCCTTTAAAATATAATAGACATTCCTTTCCATTACTAAGAATTCAATTTCAGCAATAATAAAAGCTGTTATCGTGGTCTCTAAGGCTAAGGAAATAAGGTCGATAATCGTGGAACTGGGTCAGGTCTGGCGCACTAAAGATTTAAACGATGAACAGATTAAAAAGAAGAATTTGCTTCTGAAAAGACTTAATATATTTTACAAAGGTGAGTCTTTTGTAATTAATATTATTGTTTCTTGAATTTTTATAGTACTGTATTAACTATCAAGCTATCGTCTGAGACCACAGTAGAAATTGTATTTCATTCATCAACGAGGTTTAAGAAAAGTCCTGTATGGGTAGGTGATAGATAACGGCCCCTCATTGCCCTGGCAGAGGTTCATGATCGACGATGACCGCTAATCATCAGGTGGGCCGTAGGCTCGTTCATCTGTCACGAAATAAAAAAAAAACTTGAATATGTCCGTCACAACAAAATACGACTTTTAAAAAATATTTTGTATTATTTCTGTTCTTCGATAACTTTAATTCGGGTGGACCGATTTCAATGATTATTTTTTTAGAAAGCAGACATTTTGAGCATTATCTCATGTATATTTGATAAAGATCTGACTGGCAGTTTTTGTGCTATGCTTTTCATTTTTGTAATAAAAAAACTTGACAGGTGTCATGGGACACCCGAATAGAACGAAGTTCCTTTCGATACCTTTTTTTTCCTAAGGTAACGCGCGATAAGGAACGTGTTTTAAAAGATTTTGATCACAGCGCCATCTAGCGATAATCATCTAAAACAAAAAAAGCGTCGTGACAACTTTTCGTAAGATTTTCGTCTAGCCCCCTTTCACAAAGCGCGATAAGGAACTTCGTTCCAAAATATTATTTAAAAACAATTCCAACTCAGTTTATTTTCCAACAGTGTTCTACTGGATGAACATAATTGGTTCCTGGCAATACATCCTGGCGCCCTTGTTTGAGACGCTTGTGCGACGATTCATATTGCAGCAAGAGCACACACAGATGTTACCGTTTGCGTGCTCCTTTCCTTTTGATCCGACAGACAATTGGTTTATATACATCGGAGTCTACATCTTTGAGGGATATAGTAGTGAGTAATTTGATTTTAAACCGATTTCCAAAAACTAGGAGGTACTAAATTTGTCTGAATGTTTTTTTTTGGATATTTTCCTTTATAACTTTAATTTGGGTGGTTAAATATCTTGTCTCAAATGAAAGTTTTTTAAGGTCGAAAAAGTACTTTTGGATGTATGTATAAAAATGTATTTTTTAACGGTCAAAATTTCACGATTTGCTGTTCGCCTTACGTTCGTCATTGTGTGTATTTAATTTCTATATGAACCAACTTCGATAATTCTTTTATCGTTACGAAACAGACACTTTGGACATTATCTCGTATAACTATAAAGATCTGAGAGGTAGTTTTTGTTGTATATTTGACTAATACAAATTGAGATATTTTCATTTTAAGTTCTTAATTTTTTATGACTTTTTCTTTTTTGGAATGAAATTCCTTATTGCGCGTTGTGAAAGGGGGCTAGACGGAAAAAAATCTTACGAAAAGTTGTCAAAACACTCTTTTTGTTGTCACGACACTTTTTTTGTATTAGATTATTGCTAGATGGCGCTGTGACCAAATCTTTTAAAACACGTTCCTTATCGCGTTACGTTAGGAAAAAAAAAGATATCTTTTAATCGATAGGAACTTCGTTCCATCCGAGTGTCCCTTGACACCTCTCAAGTTTTTTTTATTTTTATTATTGCTGATGGCTAACGTTCAATGCATTAAGTTGTTTTTATTTATCTAACTATGAAGCCATCCTCGAATTTTCCCGAACGCTACGACTTGTCCCTATGTAAAAGAGTCCTCTCCGTACGGTTCTTACATTACAGAACAGACAATAAAAATATTCTTCTAAAATAAACTTCAAATCTTTAAAATATCACTTAAATTCTGTAGCTTAAGATCGAATTCAATATCAATTTGTGAACATTGTAAATTTTATAATCAGGTTTGAGCTCTTGTTTGGGGATCCTCAACTCGATCGAGATTAAATTACAGTTGATGACACTTTCTGGTAAGGGGGTTCCCGATAGTGACCGTAATTCAATTAATATAGGTCATTACTCGTCATTGATGAGAAATCGAAAAGGTTTTAAGTAAACAAACAAATCAACGGTCATTTATTTTAGTCGGATAAATGGTAAAGTGATACAATCATCGAAATTGGTTTATATAGAAAAGAAAGTCTTTAAAAAAATGAGACCAAAGTTCAATTACCACCTTTCATCTGACACCAGAATCATTCAAATTATTCCACCCAAACTAAAGTTATCCAGAAACAAACATAAAAAAAAACTTGAAAGGTGTCATGGGACACCCGAATAGAATAAAGTTCCTTTCGATTAAAAGATATCTTATATTTTTTTTCCTAACGTAACGCGCGAAAAGGTACGTGTTTTAAAAGATTTTGATCACAGCGCCATCTAGCGATAATCATTTAAAACAAAAATAAGGAACGTGTTTTAAAAGATTTTGATCACAGCACCATCTAGCGATAATCATCTGAAACAAAAATAAGGAACGTGTTTTAAAAGATTTTGATCACAGTGCCATCTAGCGATAATCATCTAAAACAAAAAAAGTGTCGTGACAACTTTTCGTAAGATTTTTTTCCGTCTAGCCCCCTTTCCTCCTCTTTTTTAGAAATCAGTCAATAACATTTCTTTTTAGTGTTCCGCATAATCTACTACTACTTAGGCTCCGAATTCCTAATGTTAACCCTGTGCGCCCACCTCAGTACTGAGCTGACATTGCTCCACGAGGACCTGCGCAATTTGATGCCACGGAGAAACGGGGATTATTTGTATAGAGGCATCGGAATTAGGGATATTGTGAGACGACATGAGAAACTAATTAGGTGAGAACATTAATGTTATTGTTTTAGTGTGTAGTTGCGAGGATTTTGATCTAAATCCATGCTTATGGCGTGGGTAGTCCAATAAAGATGATTTGAATGAAACGGATGGTCTTCAAAACTTAAACCATTTACTTCTTCGAAATAACTTTACAGTTAAATAATCTTTTACAAACAATATTCTAATTGACGTTAATCAGTTTAAAATAATTAAAGATTGAGGCGACAGATAGCGATTCGTCGACAGAGTGGTGCGCCGGCGACCGCTCTCCAATAAGTCAGTTTTTTTAAGGGGGGAGCCTGCTTTAGAGGCTTAAAAAAATCGTTTTTTTTGAGATTTTTTTTGGGAAGGAAAGAAATATTTGATTGAAACGAAACTTTCAGGTTTTATTATTATGTATTTCAAGAGTCTTCTCAATTTTTTTCATCAAAATATATGTAATATTATGCGTGGTACAAGCATTTCGCCGAGGCGCCTCGAGTATGCATGTGCCGTGCGGCGGGAAAGATGCAGGTCGCAATTTTCATCTGAAACTAAAAAAACAAAAAAGAAAATAATTTTCAATAGTATAGCTTCTAGTTAAACCTAAAAAATTTAAAAAAAAGTGAAAAATTCAATTATTTTTCGCAAATTAAACAAAAAAAATATTTTTTTGGAAAAAAAAATTCACTTTAGATGGTTTAAAAAAATGGTTAATCATAACTTTTTCAAGTTTTTTTAGGTTCAACTAGAAGAGAATTTCATCCCGAACACAACCAATTTTGTTTTGTTTCGATAGGACGTTTAGTTTTTTTTCTTTCTTTCCCGCCAACTCGGGAAAATCGTAAAAATGAAAAATCGAGAAATCGCCCGTCAAAGTTTTAGTATATAAAAATCTTATTTTTTGAACTTACCGCTATAACATGCTAATCAGTGATTCCTGGTCCATAAAATGGCCCTTCAGACTCTTCAAATAACTGGTTTTCGCCCAGATGTTCGAGTCTGCGGGCTATTCTGGCTTCTTTACTTTCCAATGAATGAAATGAGCGATCCGGCCGCTCGTATACCTGCTTGACGCTTGCTCACTATTTCTTCTGTAGCTCCGAAAATAATTTGAATTTTAGGGGGCTTTTGAAATTTTAGGGGCATATTCTTGGATAGTTTGGGAAGACATTTATGCAAAAAAAAAAATATCGATTTTTTGAAGCCTCTAAAGCAGGCTCCCCCCTTAAGATGGCCGCCCCGCTACCACAGACTCGACGCTCCGCTAGAGTAATAACAACTGTCACTCTTGTCAATGTAATTTTTCATACGCGCCTACATGTATTTAGATAGTTTACAATCTGTAATATGTATTTAGGGTTTGTTTCTTTTATAAAGCTGTGTATTTTACATACGCACGTTTGAGTAAGGTTTAGTCGGGTAGTGTTGGTTTCTGTCCTCAGTCGGGGTTTGAACGTTGAGTATGAGTGGCAAAGATTCTAGTGCAGTTTGACTCCCACATACCAAAGTCCGGCGATTTCATCCTGGCCAAAAATAGAAGTTATTTTAACGAGGATCGAATACAATTTTTTAAACCTAACGTATAAAAATCTGGGTCAATTACGACTTGTATGCAGTGAAGGTGTTATGTACGATATGTAGCTTAGTTGTAATGTATTAGTTTTGTTTTCACAGTTTATCTCAACAACTGGACAACATTTTCAACGTTATGATATTTGTGAATTTGCTGTCGGCAACTTTTTCAATCTGCTTTTTTAGTTTTTCTGCAAAGGTGAGCTTATACTAAACCAAGAGGTTCTTTACAGTTTTAAAATTAGAACTTAATTTTGTAGCATTTTGTATGTGGATGTATTTTTTTATTGTCTTGTTACTGAGCTCATTTGTCAAAGTCAATTTACGTATTCACTTATGTGTGATAGTACGTTTACATATTATTGGATCACCAACATCCAAAGCCTGCAAATGACAACTGGTAGGCCAACTGTCAAACTGTGTTTATATTTTCAATGCCAGTTAATGCATTTGCATACAAAAACCCCATTTAAATGTTGGTCGGCCGTCACCGTCATTTGTTTTCACTACTGTTGGACGTGCTGAGATAATATGTAAACACAACATTAGACCTAAAGTTTTAAGCTATTTTGAGGTGTAATTAATCACTGTAGAAGTTTTATTTTAGCATATTTCAAGAAAAAATTGAATTGTTGTGCGTTTTTTAGGTAGCTCGAACGGCAATTGAATTGGCCAATAACTTCGTTGCTGTTATAGCTTCTATACTACCAATATTTAACTTGTGTTACTATGGAGAACAGTTGCAAGAAGCGGTAATTATTTTATTATTAACTTAGTATATGTGTGCAAGGTTCAATTGTGTAAATAAGTTCTGGAGTGGCATGAACTGGTAGGAGCAGTGTGGGTAGATTTCCCACAAGATAGATTGACGATTTGGTTAGGATCCCGGGAAGTTACTTTTGACCGACTTCCAAAAAAGAGGAAGTACTCAATTAGTCTGCATTTTTTATGTTTGTTCCTCGATAACTTTAGCTTGAGTGAGTGGACCGATTTGAATGATTCTCGTGTCAGATGAAAGGTATTGGATATACTTTTGGATAGCTTTTGGATCTGTGTTTAAAAATGTGTATTTTTAACGGACAAAATGTCACAATTTGTTATGCGTTTTTGCGTGTACTTCTTTTTATATGAACCGATTTTGATGAGTCTTTCTTTGTTAGAAAGCAGGCTTTTTGAGTATCAAAATTTTTATAAAGATCTGACTGGTAGTTTATGTGTTATGCTTGAGAAATGTAAGTCGGTCGTTTTCATTTTCATAGTAATAAAAATATTATTGTAATTTTGGGTTTAAGTATATTTACTTCTGGTCAAGATTGCGGGAGGTCACTGGATGCAGATGGCGCAGGACCGGTCGATGTTGCGAAGTTTGGGGGAGGCCTATGTCCAGCAGTGGACGTCTATAGGCTGATGATGATGATGATGATGATATTTACTTTATTGGCTTTTCAAGTTGAAAAGAACTTTTACTTCATCTTATAAAAAGTTATTTAACATTAAAAGTATAAAAAGGATATGACATCTAATTTCTCCAATTTTTCTGAGAACTACTCGCATTAATAATAATGTTTAGTGGTTTTATAATTTTGATGAATGCTTTTTCAGAGTTTAGGTATAGCTGACTCAGCTTATCATAACCTCTGGTACAAAGGTGGAACGCACTATCAAAAGTGTATTTACTTTATCATTAAGCGGTAAGAAGAAATTTCACTACATTCATAATTATAGTGTAGATGAGAGAGATGATCTATCTTTTAAGTTTTCATATATTTACCTCACATCTTCCTTCCAAACACTTAATTTGAGCCTTAAGTCCCGGGACGAAAAGTAAACTTTACAATTATCAGGATTTCTATAATATATTGATTCTTTCACATGCTTGTGCTTTTTTTAAAAAGCCTGTGGTTTTTTTTCTTAGTTGGAGGAAATCACCGGATCCCCACCCGCGGGTGGGGTATGTGGGAGTTGAACCGCACTAAAACCTCCAACCGCTCACACTCAGCTTTCGAACCCCGACTGAGGCCAGAACCCAGCACGGGGTTTTGTTTAGATTAGATTACGTAGCACGGGGTTTTGTTTAGATTAGATTTAAATAATTAACAAACACCCTATTTTCTCCTATTAAAGAATTCAAAAAGTATATTCCTGGGTATGGAAGATTCCACGTTCAGATTAAAACGACCCTCCGTGGTGTAGTAAAGTTTTACGGCAGGCCAAAGATTATGTTGGCACGGTCTTAGCGTGTATTAATGATAAAATATGACTACAATTTAATTAAGAAAAGGAAATAGACTTAGTTTTAATTTTGTAATGCACATGCGCAGATTGAATAACTGTGGAATAAAAAATCAGCGAAGTACGAATGAGAATCGCTCACGAAGGGTTTTGTACCATTATCTAAAACCTAAACTGCATTTCAGTGTATTTATTGACCGACTTCCAAAAGTAGGAGGTTCCTATTCAATTAGTTGTACTTTTTATGTGACCGATTTGAATGATTCTGTCAGTGTCAGATGAAAAGTGATGGTCAAACTTAGGTCCCATCTTTTTTTTAAAGATCAAACATGTAATTTTGGATCTGTGTTTAAAAATGTGTATTTTTAAAGAACATAATTTCTAATTTCCGGTGTGTTTTTGCATGTATTTATTTTTAATATGAACGTATTTCGATTTTTTGTTACAAAGCAGACATTTTGAGCATTATCTCATATAAATTTGATAAACATCTGACTGGTAGTTTTTGTTCTATTGAGAAATGGAAGTCGGTCGTTTTCATTTTGTAATAAAAATATTATTTTATACTATTACTTTCATGCATTATAAACGGGTTCTCATCATGATATTTAATCAATTGAGTGGTCTCGATATTTCGTTGTTGCAAACGTCATGATCATGAGAAGACTGGATACTGCTGGTAGATTTAAGAGCAAACAAATTAAAATTAATTCATATTAAAATGTCACATTTTAGGTCACAAAAACCATGCAGTTTAACATCAATGAAATATAATCCGATAGCATTGACTACTTTTACTACTGTGAGTATTTGAGAACAATTTTTATTTATGCCCAAAAAGATCATCACCTTCATTCATCATTTTCAATATCACTATCGTAGGTATTACTATGTTTATTACTATCAATATTATGTTCATCATCGTTATTATAATGTTCCTTATCGTCATCATCATCATCGCAATCAGCACTATCCATGTTTTCATCATTTAAATTTCTTTAAACACTCGCGGTTATCGACATCGCTTACGCTATTACTGAACGGGTTCTTGCCACGATTATTTTCAATTGGGCGAGCCCGATATTATGGCATTGTTTCAAGCGCCATGATCACGGGAAGACTGAAGAACTGCGGGTAGGTCATTTAAGAGGAGACAAATCTGTCTACCCTCTTTCTCGTTCGTTTGCGGGTACCACTGGAACTCGAACTCACATTTCGACATACCACACTGACAGTATCGGCTGCCGTCTCAAAACTAGATATTTTGGCTTTATTTTCGTCTAACACTGGATTCCACATACAGGATAGTTTGATGCCGTCACCCCGATTAAAAGTGCTTCATCATTTGTTTGAATCGTAGACAATGTCTTGGATATTACATCTACTACGAGTATAATGCCATTTTGTGCCCCTTTTCGGAAGAGATCTGAGCCTAGCAGTGGGCAGTAATGGGTTGTTACAGCACAGTACAGTGCAAGAATTTAAATAAATAAATAACTTACTTTACTTAGACCGAAATATACTGGAATAAATTCAAAAAAATCTTTCTGATAAAACTTCTGCACCCATGTTTACATTCTACACATAAACGGTAAATTGCGCACGGATTTTACGTAAAGACAACTGGTATAGGGGCCTTATTTCAAAGTTATACAAAAAGTAATTTACAAAGCACTGTCGTTTTCAAAGAATTGTAGACATATTAAAGTAAAATATTTTCGTTATTGTTAGCATGCAGTTTTTTTTTTTTTTTGCCATTTAGGCAGACGAGCCAACGAGTTTGTACCAGTAAGTGGAATAACACTTTGCATGATATTGTAATTGTTGTAATTTAGATTTTAAAGTGTATATTCTGTTGGTGTAACATTAAATATATAAAACGAAAAAATATATTTTTTTTGCAACTTTCATTTTGGATTTGAAATTTTATAGTTATAGTACAGAACAATTCAAGTCCTTTTTTATTTAATACTCATATTATTATTGTGAAGAAGTCCGAAATAAAATGTATTCCGCCATTTTGTAGTGCGCGCCATCTTGGACAATTAATCATGAAACTTAGCAGATAAGCATACTTTGGCCCATCTGATTGGGAGTGTTTACCATTACCCGTAAATACATCAATGCCATGGCATAGCGAAGTCACTACCTTCCCTCTACCTACCTTAATGTACAGTACTGTAACAATCCATTATTGCCCACTCGTCGCTTCAGTGCTTGTTTGGCCAATCTGACATTTTTTACGAAAATGACTTTTTAATGCAGTATTATAAAGAATAAAATTTCCATCCAACTGGTAAAATATTTTTTTTAAATATTCGATTCTAAAACAATAACAATCTCATTTAATTTTTTTTCTCAACACGGCACTTAACGAAAATTCCGTGCTTGTTTGCTGTCACCTGTAAAATTTGCTCGAGTGCAGATTGGCCAAACAAGCACTGAGGCGACGCACTGCTGAGCTCAAGCAGCTGAGCATAGTCCACCATACTTGCCTAAGGTGGATTAAACCTAATGGGTTCAGAAGCTACTTTGCAGACGCGGTTTGTAACAAGGCCCTTCATATTAGTATTCAACTCTCGCGCTAGACCAGACACGAGCAGGACGGAAATAGTTTTGATCGTAATGCCGTTTCTTTTGATGTTAATGCTTTTGGAGCAATGAGGATTTCTTATTGACCGTCGTTTTTCTTGTAGTCTTAGTTTCAATAAAGATCATTTTGTCTACGGTATTACAATGTTCTTTAGTTTATTTTTATTCCTTTATTGTACTTAGGACACGCTTGCCCATACCGTTCGGTTGGAATCTTGTGAGTTAAATTTGACAAATTCCCCGGTTTCCGATTGAGCTGACATTTTGCACGCAGATGTATATTGCGTGACAATGCAATAATATGTAATGCAACAATGCAACAACGCAGAAATGGCGCTGATCTGATGATGTATTCGGAAAGTGGTCACAGGAACTCCTGTACTAAATAAGATAGACATGTCGTGTTTGGGCTCATTTTACTTGTCTCGGGTAGCACTCTACTACCTGCTGATACCTACATGAAGTTCAGAATCTTAAAAGCTTGCATTTAAAGTTTTCTTTAAAAATAAATTATTAGACGATTCGATTTTGATGCTTCTTTACTTTTGTTTCTTCTGTAATATAATTTTTCTAAATTGCTTTTACAATATTAAGAAGGCAGTTACATTTTTAATTTTAAATACATATTGTTTGTTTTATACTTTTTCAGGTACTGAGTACAACTTGGTCGTACTTCTCTTTAGCTTCAAGTGTCTATGACGAAAATAAAGTTTAAGATACCATCAACTAGTCTCCAACGGAAAAAGCAGCACCAACCAAAATGGTTTAAATTAGTTCAATTTGTAGATTGTTTGCATATTTAAATTATGTTATGTCTTTTTATATAAAAAATGCACTAAATTAGAATACATACCTAATACATTTGTTAAACTTATTTTTATTCTTGATATTAAGTAACTTGTTGGATATGAAAAGAAAAACTCTAAGTCATAGAATTTCATTCGTTTATGTACGAATAGTGAAGTTGATAAAGTACCTGTACCAACCCATTACTGCCCACTATTGGGCTCAGGTCTCCTCAGAAGAGGGATTAGGCATAGTCCACCACGCTTGCCCAGTGCGGATTGGGAACTTCACATATCTTCAAAGGATTTTTAGAACCCTTTTACGACATGCAGGTTTCCTCACGATGTTTTCCTTCACCGTTTTTAGCCAGTGGTGTTGTGAAAAATTGCACATAAATCTTTTTCACATTTAGATTTAGAGGTACAAACCGGCCGGATTTGAACCCGCGACCTCCCGTTCGGAAGGACGCGCTTGGACCACTCGGCCACCACGACTTATGATCACAGTACTACTAGCTTAATAATTTGAGGAAACCTACACAATAGAAAGTTAAAGTCAAAGTGGACTCTCTAACTATGCTGAATTCGTCTACTTAGAAGACCTGAGTCCTGCAGTGGACAATGGCTTGACAGTGGGTACAGTACAACTTATAAATAACACAAAAATAAACTATAAATTACTATTTTAATTTAAATAACTTTTTCACGATAAATTCTACGAATTAATTACTGACATTGCGCTTAAAAGAATGGAACTCTTTGAAATGAAATTTTAATTAAATCCTTCCGTTTGATATCCAATTAAATTGTGAAATAAAAACTGAATGGTGAAACTTTGTTAGTTTTAAATGAAGGCTTTAAACTGAAAAATAATGTAGCATTTCGATTACTCCTACAATTTAATTTTAAATCACTATTTGTGAATCTACTTTGTCTCTATTCGTGTTCTAGTTAGATGTTGTATCCGAATGGTTGAAGCGCTTGTCTTCTTGCGAGGTCGCGGGTTCATAACTGGCCGGCTTGTACCTGCTAAATCTTCATGTGCAATTCATCATAACACCACTAAAATCATGATAAATTAGAGAAACACTGATAATTTTAGCACTTAATTATGTCGTAAATAAGCACATTGCTCTGCACTAACTGAATTCTACATTCGTGACGCAGACGAAGCTTCGTGGGTGAGCTAGTAAATAATTTAATTGAGAGAAACTTTTAAAATACATGTTTTTAAGATCCTGGATATCATGTAACAGTATAGTTCCAGTTAATTCAAATAAAAAGAGTCCAAACACGACACGTCTATCTTGTTAAGCACAAGAGTTTCTATAACCGCCTTCCGAATCCATTATCAGATCAGCGCCATTTTGTCTTAATATTGCATTGTCACGCGATATACATCTGTGTATAAAATGTCAACTTAATCGGATACCGAGCAGTCAAATTTAGCTCACAAGATTCCGAACTTACTGTAGGTATTAGTAATTAAGTAAAATACCTAAATGTAATGTGAATTACTAAAATGTTTTCTAAGCCTTTGTTGAAGATTCAATATTATTTTAGCTTCTGTAGGTTTCAGAGTAGATGCGGAATGAATGTTTTTTTTTTATTGCCATGTGGGCAGACGAGCCAACGGCCCACCTGATCGTAAGTGGTTACCGTCGCTCATGAACCTCTTCAATGTCAGGGGACATTGAGGGGTCGCTACCTACGACCTAACTTTAAGGACCCTCCTCAAGCCTCGTTTGAAGAAGGACAAGTCATAGCGCTCAGGGAATACCGAGGAGGGGAGCTCATTCCATAGCCGGATGGTGCGTGGCAAAAAAGTGTTCCTGAAACGAACCTGAAACGACCGTGGTGGTTCCATATAGTAGGGATGTCAAAACGTATATGTAATACGAGTTACAATAATGTGTAAAACAGAGTATTACTATACTGTACTGTAACAAACACCAACCCATTGCTGCCCACTGCTGGGCTCAGGTCTCCTCAGAAGAGGGATTAGGCATAGTCCACCACATTTGCCCAATGCGGATTGGAGACTTCACATATCTTCAAAGGATTTTTAGAACCCTTCTCTGATATGCAGGTTTCCTCACGATGTTTTCTTTCACCGTTTTTAGCCAGTGATGTTGTGGAAAAATGCACATAAATCTTTTCACATTAAAAAATTTTGTGTTACATGCAGTTTAAAGGTATTTAAACTAACAGGGTAGAATTTTGAAGTACGCTCTGAGAAAGTACAACAAATAGATTTTAGTGACTATAACAAATCTTTATTTATGAAAAGAACAATTTAGAAATTTGAAAATTGAAAAATTGTTTTATGTTTCATTCTTAGTGGCTCTAGTCCCTCTTTTATTTAGTCTGGTAAAATTAAAAAAAGAAACGAAATATAGAATTATTTTTAAAAAGCCTAGAGCTGCATTCTTCTACAAAGTAAATAAATAAAATAATTATTTGCAATGGTCATGTTAACTTAACGAAATAAAACAAAGTTGTTCTTTTATTTTAACAAAATATTTTACCTTTTGATTGTATTGGTTAAAAATATTTTCATTTCAATTCTATTTTGCCAACCTAAGGCTAAAACAATATTTTATTATATTCTCTGTATATTTATTTTATTACAAAAACTTTGGTGACTATAAACCGAATACAAAAAAGAAAAGCTCGGCTGATATGTTATTTTGAAATCCATTTCACATTATTATAAGGTCTGACTTACTGTTATTTAGGTGAACCGCTTTTGATGACTAATTTTCGAACCCAGCATGGCGTTGTGCAGGTTTTGATCTTAGGTTTAACAAGTACTCCCTTAAGAGATCGCTTTAAGCGATAAGGCCGCCTATTGTAACACTTTACTGTACTGTTTTTTATGTGTTTCTTTTGCATGTTTTTGTGGTGTTCAATAAAGAGTTTCTATTCTATTCTGTTCCCTTTTTTATTGCAAGACAGATAAACAAGCTGAAGGCTAAGCTTAAGATGTTTAATGCCTGGGTATTTCAGGACACTTTAGTTATCTACAGTAAGTCGTGTGACCGAGTGGTTGAAGCGCTTCCCCTATGGAAGGAAGCGGGTTCAAAACCGGCTTGTACCTCCAAATCTCAAACTGAAAAAGATTTATGTGCAATTTTTCACAACACCACTGGTTAAAAACGGTGAAGGAAAACATCGTGAGTAAACTTGCGTATTGATAAAAGAATTCTAAAAATCCTACGAAGATATGTAAAGTCCCCAATACTATGGGACTATGCCGCCTCTGAGGAGACCTGAGCCTGAGATCTACAAATATCTTATCCCTTTGCCACGAAAAGGTAAATATTTTCACTAGTATCCAGAGATTTGTCTGAAGATCGATAGTGGTACGTGACCAGATAACAAATCAGATCAGTGAATTACCAATTGAATCCGATTTCTTATTCTGAAGTGACACATTTTTTTCGAGGTTGCTTTTCGGTTCGCTTGCTAAACAGGCACGCTATGTGGATTTAATATTCTGGATTCTGTTTGATTTTTTATTGGTTACACCGTATCAAAAGGAGGGCAGAGTTTATTGTCAGGCAGAGTCAACGGGCCAATTGAACGAATTTAATAAAAAGATGTTAGAAGCAGTACGATGCCGTGTCTCGCTCAGCACGCCCTTAGCGTAAGAGCATCCGGGGGATGGCGGACCGCGCTCCCCGACCCACGCTGGTTCTGACCCGGCGGGGTATTCCGTGGGAGGGTGACACGCGGTCCAGCCATCTTGGCGGGCTTCGGATAGCCCGCCGACCGAGAGAGCCGGTGGCCGTATCGCCGGCGGCTGCCGGTTCGGCGTCCGGGGACGGCGTGACGGAAAAGTGTGCCGAGAGCGTTACGCGTCGCGCCGTCCCACAAAACCCCGTGCTGGGTTCTGACCTCAGCCGGGGTTCGGACGCTGAGTGTGAGCGGTTGGAGGTTTTAGTGAGGTTCAACTCCCACATACCCCGCCCGCGGGGCGGGCGGGGATCCGGTGATTTCCTCCAACTGAAAAAAAAAAAAAAAAAAAAAAAAAAGAAGCAGTACGAAATACGGTGTTTAAAAATTTTTATGGATGGTAAGTTTTAAAGTTGTTTTTATTTCCCATATTCATTTATTTGCTCATTTTTTACATTATATCTTTAAAAAAACAATCACAAGAAAATAAATTTAAAAATACAATATAAAAAAAAGCAGAGGGCCACTGGAGACGGGGTCTACGACCCAAGCCATCAGTGGTCAGGGCTCAAGAGAGAGGAACCTCCTCACAATACGTGCCGTGTCAAGAACGACCGCCTTCTGAATCAGGCCCCTTACCCAGCCGGAGAGCGAAAGCTTCTCTAGCTGACGGTTGAAGCTTTTCGCTATTAGACCGTGCACAGATACAACGATCGGAACAATGATGGTCGATTCAACACGCCACATGTCGGTCACCTCGTGGGCCAGGTCCAAATATTTTAGCAGTTTTTCTTAGTTGTTATTGTTACGAACTCTTTATATTTCATGTTTTTATTTTGAATAATTTTTGTATCTAGAACGTTTTATAATTTTACTTTATGATGTTTTTTGACAAATAAAGGCAGTTTGGTTGTGAACACTGATGAAGAAACTAGTTTTATTTTCGTTTACAAAGTTTACCGAATTCCATAAAATATCATAATCGGCTAACCTATATAGAGCTGTGAGAGGCAGTCGATTATAATTATTTTATAGTTTTTTTTTAAATTTTCCTTTATGTCTTGTTACTTTTTGTTTTATTATTGTTGACGTTGGTGTTCTGTGTGTTGAATTATATCGTGTACAATTTTAAAGATCATCCGCGACACAGGGGTATCCTAGTGCGGGGATCATTGATAATTCATATGATTTTTGTCCTTGTTTATACAATAAATTTCATTTCATTTCAAGTTCATGGGCGATAGTAACCACTTATGAACAAGTGGTTCGTGTTATATCCGTTAACTATAATATAACTCAATAAAATCTATAGACCGTCAATTCGAATTTTCTTACTTTCATAATAAATCCATTTCGACAACATAATTGAGTAACATTAATATGAAATCACGTCATAATAAAATTGCGATGATTAAATTTGTAACAAAAT
Organism: Trilocha varians; assembly: GCA_030269945.2. Lineage (NCBI taxonomy): Eukaryota > Metazoa > Arthropoda > Insecta > Lepidoptera > Bombycidae > Trilocha > Trilocha varians. The sequence goes on along the minus strand of AP028278.1, from coordinate 10,944,593 downwards.
ATAATAATTTAAATAATAACGAATGTAAACACGTGTGACACGACCTGATTACTCTTTTAAAGAACAATTATTGAAAAACTATACAGAAGAATAGATTTGTTAGCAACAACTCTCGGTTGCATACTTTTTTTTTTCAGTTGGTGGAAATCACCTGATCCCCGGGGTATGTGGGAATTGAACCGCACTAAAACCTCCAACCGCTCACACTCAGCGTCCGAACCCCGGCTGAGGCCTGAACTCAGCATGGGGTTTGGAGGTACGGCGCGACGCGTTACGCGCTCGGCACTCTTTCTCGTCGCTCCGTCCCCTCGGTTACATACTACTCATCTTTAGCTATCATAATAATATGTTATTTATATGGTAATACAACATAATATATCTAATTTTGGTCAATTCCCTGTTTAGGAACGTCCTTAAAATTAGGTCGTAGGTAGCGACCCTTCAGTGTCCCCTGAAATTGCAGGAGTCCATGAGCAACGGTAACTACTTACGATCAGGTAACCTGTTTACACGTCCGCCTATATAGTAAAAAAATGACTATGTACACTATCGACTTGAAGACATGAACTTAATACTTGCATTAGAGTAAAAAAAATAACAAGACTCTCAGTACTTTTAAACACCAAATTATTTTCTGTAGTTTTGGTATATTTTACTCTGCATTGGATTGGAAACATTTAGTGTCAGCGAGATGCATAGATTTATTATACGTGAAAATCACTAATGTTGTGAGTGAAAGAAATAGCAATCATTAAAAATTACACGAGTAGAAAAGAGCCTTTACTTGGAACCGCTACGCTCTTGTACAGTTCGGTTCAGAAGATCATTTTTGCCCCGTACCATTCCGATTTGGAATGGACTCCCGTCCGCGGTGTTTCCGGAGCGCTATGACATGTCCCTTTTTAAACGAGGTTTAAGAAAAGTCCTGTATGGGTAGGTGATAAATAACGGCCCCTCTTTACCATGGCATTGCAGAGGTTCATGAGCGACGGTGACCGCTTACCATCAGGTGGGCCATAGGCTCGTTTATCTATCTTGCAATAAAATAAAAAAAGCTAACCCTATTTTCTGCAATGAAACAATCCAGTATCTGTCAATATCTCACAAGAAGGCATAATAAGAGTCTGACGTCATGACGTTTCATATTTTTGTATGGAAACAGTATTGTTACAAATTCACCGTCACATTAAAATTTTGTCTTACGATTATGTCGACTTTATCAATCTTCTCTAAATTCTATATTTATGATGAGAAGTTCAAATATAAGAAATGTCAATTGACGGAAGTCAAAAATAAAAGAAAAGAGTTGTACAAAGATTTAGTTCTGTCCAATACTTATATTGTGACACATGTTTACTTACATGTTCTACTTAATAAATCTCGTGCATATAAACGGTGATAAAGATCACTGAACTTTTATTAGGATTGTACGAGAAAATCATAATAAATTATCATTTTAACACGGTTTCGATAAAGTGGTTTTATTTATCGATGTTAACTGAAAATTTTCTTCTTTAAACACGACGCGTCTATCTTGTTTAGCACAAGAGTTTCTGTGACCACCTTCAGAATCTATCGTCGGATCAGCGCCATTTTGTCATATCATTGCATTGTCACGCGATATACGAGATATAGATAAATAGAATATTCTTTATTGTACACCAAAAAAAAAATGTAACATTTTAGAATAGTACAATCGGCGGTCTTATAGCGATTTCTTCCAGTAGGTACAACCGTATGGCGGACCAAAAGTAAAAACAAGATATTATTTATTTGCGGTGTACCTACGAAAAATCAAAAAGAAAGAAAAGTAATGTTCAAAATGATTTACATCAATTGAAAAGAAAATGTATTATTATAAATGATATATATGCGTGCAAAATGTTAGGTCAATCAGACCAGGAAGTTTGTCAAATTTAACTCGTAAGATTCCACCTGAATTTACATATGTACAATACATAGTTAAATCCAGTGCAAGTTAATATAAAGCTTCTAAAAAACACCGTTAGATTACTTTAAACATAACTAAAATGACAAGTATTTTTTTCCACACTGAAAATTTACAATTTAAATTATTCTAAATTCTTGTTATTGGAGACCCAACGACGCAATCAATTCGAATCTAATTTACTTGGTATTCCATGTGATTCCAACAATTATAATTGTTACACTATTACTAAACGGGTTCTTACTACGATTATTTTCAATTGAGCGATCCCGATATTTCGGCACTGTTTCAAGCGCCATGATCACGGGAAGACTGAGGAACTGCGGGTAGGTCAGTGTGGTATGTCGAAATGTGAGTTCGAGTTTTAGTGGTACCGGAAAACGAACGAGAAAGAGGGTAGACAGATTTGTCTGCTCTTAAATGACCTACTCGCAGTGATCATGGCGCTTGAAACAGTGCCAAAATATCGGGATCGCTCAATTGAAAATAATCGTGGTAAGAACCCGTTTAGTACCTAATAGTGTAAGTGATGTAGATAACCGCGAGTGTTTAAAGAAAATTAATTATAATTGTTATTTAATTACGTATTTTTCCTCTTTTTCCACTAACATGTATGCAGGCCATGGTCATTGTCGGTCATGGACAATGGCAATGTGATGGGATACTACGGGACAGCGACATACGACCTCCTTTAAGGACTCTCTGTTCAAGCATCATTTATCTATACTAATATTATTATAAAAATGAAAGGTTTGATTGTTTGTTTGTCTCGAATAGGCTACGAAACCTTTAGTCCTATTTCGAGAATTCTTTCAGTTTTGGAAAGTTCATTTATCGAGGAAAGCTATAGGATATATTGTTTCCCTTTGTGACGCAGACTAAGTTGCGCGGGTCAGCTAGTATAGTAGTAAGTAGTATCAACAGCTTATATATGGGGCGCCGCGACGGGAAAGAGTGCCTTGGGCGTAACGCGTCGCGCCGTCCCTCGTAACCCCGTGCTGGGTACTGGCCACAGTCGGGGTTCGGAGGCTGAGTATGAGCGGTTGGAGGTTTTAGTGCGGTTCAACTCCCACATATGATTTCCTCCAACTCAAAAAAAAAAACATGACATAAGTTCTAATAATTTATTTTAACGAAAACTTTTTAACTGCAAGCTTTAAAGATCCTCGATATCATGTAGCAGTTTAGTGCTAGGTATAAAACGAGCCCAAACACGACGGTTCTATCTTGCTTAACACAGATACAGACATATACCGAAATTACTTCATTGTAAGCATAATTTCTCAACTATTCCATATAATATTTTGTTTTTTTTTTATACTTTCATGCATTTTCAACGGGTTCTTACCACGATATTTAATTAATTGAGTTGTCTCATGTCATGAGAAGTCTTCTCGTGATTATGACGTTTACAACAACGTTGAAATATCGAGACAACTCAATTAAATATCGTGGTAAGAACCCGTTGAAAATGCATGGAAGTATTATAGTAAACCGCGAGTGTCTGAATAAGTTTTTTTTTATGTTATTTAGCACTAATAAAATTTAAAAATCAAATGTTTCAATACTATACATGATTTTGTATACTTAACATAGAGGTTACGTTAATTTGAATAATTGAATAATTACTTCAGTACAAAAATAGTTTATTTATTGTTTTATGATCATCATGATTTGCTTAAATTTTGATCTAAGGAAGAGTGTTTAAAAGAAGTCAGCCCAATCCCATTCAGCCCGTCTTATATTAGAGACGTTCGGACAATTATGGACGTCCACTGCTGGACATAGGTCTTAAAATTTTAGTATGTAGATTAGATCTACATTCCGTTCAGGTTAAGAATAAAAGAATTTTTTTATTGCTGTAGCAAAGCGACTTACATCAGCGTATTAGTCCAGTGTATAATTTTTCGGTCAAATCAGCCATCCGGTCTCTATCTATTGACATTTAAATGAATATTCAGGAATATATTGTCATCGGTAATCTGCACTAATACGAACAAACTCAAAAACTACGGGACCGTTTTTAAAAATTCTTTCACCATTAGAAAGCTAATCATCCACAACATAGGCTAGATTTTATCTTTGAAATAAATAGAGATCCGTACTAAAATTTCAATAATATAAGCCAAGGTGTACGAACCACTAGAAGATTGTAAGGGGAATTCCTGTCAAATTTATACACCGCAATTCTTCGGAATTTGGCCGAAAACGTTTTCTACTTGTGTTTATTGAATATAATTGACTTATGTAACCATTGTAGGAATAATTTAGCATAAACTATTGTTCGGTTAAGTTCCGTGTACTTAAATAAGTACTTGATTATTGTAAATTTCCAAAAAAATATGAGTATTATTAATTAACTGTAATTGCTACGTATTATTGAAGTACTTAATTAGGTATTTTTAATTTTTATGGGTCTGGATACTTTTTTATATGACTAGTTGACCTGCGCAACTTTGTCTGCGTCACAAAGGGATAGAATATAGCCTTCCTTGATAAAGCATGATTTATACGGTGACATTTTCTCGCCTCGAAGATACGATTATCGAAAGAATATAAAATATTTCTTATGTCTAAACATTCACTCTCCTCGCTCGTCACCTTGGGCGATAATTGCCTCGCCATGAAATACTGCCTCTGTGTAAACAGAATTTCAAAGCAATAATCGTATTTCGAGTTTTTATGACAGTTGTTGTCATTTTTCATACTAGTAAACTCGAAAGGGAATTCTCGCATTGAAAACGATTCAAACTGATTTGTACGATACTCGTATGTCAGTCGAAAAAATGTCAGGTGAGATCGTGTTTAGACCAGTCGAGATTCTCGTAAGCAAGAATCTCGACTAGCCTAAACAAACACAGGCAATTCTGGCCTTCGATAATGTCATAAGCAAGTCTCGTATGACATTCTCGTAGGCGAGAGTTTAAATCTTGCCTGTGTCTAAACATTCTGAAACGATTATATTATGGCGATTTTTGCTTAAGATAGTTGCGCATAGTTTCTCGCCTCGAACGTTCGAGAAAATTTCTCCATCTAAATGGCTTTTAAATGAAACACTGAAATAATTCAAATTGGACCAGTGGTTCCTGAGATAAACGCGTTCAATCAAACGAACAAACTCATCAGCTTTATAATATTAGTACCTAAAGAAACAGACAGTTACCATTTTACTCCATTTTTCCTCTTTACAACGCAACAAATGGTATGGTACCCCAGGGATGGCACCATAAGTAGGGGCAGAAAAGCGAGGAGGTGAGAAAACGAGATGAAAGTAACCTTAAGACCACATTGGTTAAGGTAGCGGCGGACAGAAAGCATTGGAAAGAATTGGAGGAGGCCTTTGCCTTAAGGCACACCGAGACCAGAGATATATTATAGTTAAGTAGTTAACTTATTTGTTAAATTTTTTTTTTCTTTACTTTTGTTTGTAAAAAAAATATCGTAACTTATCCTCGGAAAATAAAGGCTTTATTATTATTATTACCTAAAGAAACAAGCCGCGGTTCACACATGTTTTATTAGTGGGTGTATTGAGCGTCCCTTTCCCTGAAGGTTTCGAAAATAAACTAAACTAGTACTAGAGAGCAGTGTACACATAAGGCCACAGCCTCAGCATATACCGCAGATTACTGCAGCACTGATTTTCAGCTGAAGTCCATTTCTACGTCACGAACGAAAAACACGATTACATAATAATATATCCTTTCAGTCTACTAGTCCTTAGCATAATGAAGTAATATATTATTCTATAGTTCTAATTCACTAGTGGAACATGTAGAAGAGAAAAATCTCCAATAAAATCACCTATTCGTCGCCTCAGTGCTTGTTTGGCCAATCTGACATTTTTTACGAAAATTACTTTTTAATGCAGTATTATAAAGAATAAAATTTCCAACCGACTGGTAAAATACTTTTTTTAAATATTCAATTCTAAAACAATAAAAATCTCATTTAATTTTTTTTCTCAATACGGGACTTAAGGAAAATTGCGTGCTTGTTTGCTGTCTCCTGTAAAATATGATCGAGTGCAGATTGGCCAAACAAGCACTGAGGCGACGTATTGGCAATTAGTTGACAATCGATAAAGTTATTCCCAATATATTTAAGGATCTCTAAAGCCCTACACTGACCTTGACAACATTAAAACTATATATTATGAACAACACCTGTATATATTTAAATTGATTAGACATTTGGACAAAGCAGCTAATCACTGTTCGCACAAAATGGATTCGAAAGTTAATAAAGAAGATATAAAGTTTGCAAATGATTTGAAAGGTGATGAAGTGGTCATCAGTGGCATATCTGGTGTTTTCCCTAATTCCGAAAATGTCGTGGATTTTATGGATAATTTGTATAATAAGGTAAGTATATTATAATTGTCCTGAAAAAAAACAAAAAAAAAGGAGAGGTGTCTAGGGACACCCAGATGGAACGAAGTTCCTTTCTATTAATTAGTGAGGGAATTGTAATAAAATTTTATTTTTTTAAGTTATAATAATTAAATAAGTGAGAGAGAGACAGACGTTTTAAACTAACTAATTATTATAACTTAAATAAAATATTTTGATCACAGCGCCAACTAGCATTAATCATATAAAACAAAATAAGGAATTGTTTTAAAAGATTTTAATTACAGCGCCATCTAGCGATAATCATCTAAAACAAAAAAAGTGTCGTGACAACTTTTTCATAAGAATTTCCGTCTAGCCAGCCCCCTTTCGGTAACGCGCGATAAGGAACTTCGTTCCAATAATACTTCTAGGCTCAAGTATTCTTATAGATCTGGCATAGTCCATAGGCCAAGATACTATTATTAGTACTATAATCTAACCTATTCTAGCATACCTGACTAAAACCTACCTGCCTAAGCGAGTTGAGAATTTCACAGAATATTCAAAAACGGTTTTTAATTCATCTCCAACTTGTTAGTTTACTCTTGATGTTTGCCTTTCACATATCGACGGCAGCAAAGAACAAACAGATATCTACAAAATCGTTAGTTTCCAGGAGAGCGTTTTTTGTGAGAAAGTTTGATAACTTTTACTATAAGAATGCCAGGTTTTTCAAATTTGGAATGTGTAAATAAAATAATGTTTCGCAGCAGATAGCCACATATTTTAAATAAATTATTGTTTTTTTTTCGTACTACTGCAGATGTCTTTTTCTACATCGCATAGAAAAATAAATAAGATGAGTCAACTGCCATGTATTCGTTTCTACGTAAGACTTTTTCCTTAGAAAAGAAGTAAAAAGTGAAGAACGCATGCAGATCGCGAAATATAATTTCACACCATTTCCATCAACATCATACCAATCGAATAAAGAAGGTAAAGAACCTACAGCAAACGTTTTTTCTAACTGATATCTTTGTTTATACTAAGTGGCTTGCTAAATTGTACGACGCACACACGGTTATCCGATAGATGTGCGGGTGTACTTCGTTTTTTAAAAAAAAAATAGTGTATATGTCTTTATTTACGCAACAAAAAACACATAAAAAACACTTTTTGTTTGAAAAAAAAAAATTACCAGATAAAATAAAGAATTCTGGATTCAAATATCCATAAAAGTTAAATTCGGCAAAATGCAGATGTCTTCTTGTTCTTTGCTGCCGTCGATATAGGGGTTGTTAATAGTAATAATAAAGCTATAAAAGGATTGGCAATGAAATGTTAAAATAATTATTTTTTATATTAAAGAACAAATTATGAAGAACACCTTTCTTCGTTGAGTCACATTTAAATATTGTCACAATCCAAGTGTTTTATGAGTTAATTATCTTTAAAAGACGCAGTTTTTCATATACAGCATAGTCATCTTAAGGTGCTATTGTATTTAAATTAGAAGTTTATGTAGTGACTAGTAGTTTTTGTATTTATATTTCTACGATATTTTTTGTGGTACCTCACATATTAAATGGTCCATTAAAGATGCAAAAACTAGTTTCAGGGAAAAAAAATCTAACAAGGAACATAATTTGATTTATGTTTTCTGTAATATTAATTGTTAAACAAAACTATATATTTTATATTTAGGTCGACATGGTCTCAGATAATCCAAGATGGGACTTAAAAAGTTCTGATATTCCTAAACATCTGGGAAAGGTTCCTGGTATGGAAAGATTTGATGCCCAATTTTTCAAGATTGGATATCAAATGGCTCGCGTCTTAGAACCACACTCTAGAAAACTTTTAGAACACACTTATTCGGCCATATTTGATTCTGGTAAGCTTGTTATACTTATTTTTTTTAAGTAAAACTATTTAAGTGCGTATATCAGTACAGTGCTAGGTAATTCAAGTAAAACGAGCCCAAACACGACGGGTCTTTCTCTTTTTTGAACACAAGTGGTCACCTTCCGAATCCATCATCAAATCAGCGCCATCTTGTGATATTATTACATTGTCACGGGATATAGAAAATGTTAGCTTAATCGGAAACCGTTTGTCTTTAACTCGCAAGATTCCATATAGGCAACTCATATAGGTACATTAGTACATAAATTTATCCAGTGTAAGTTAATATAAAGCTTGTAAAAATACTAAATAAATAAATAGAATAGTCAAAATATAAAAAATATGTCTTTTGTTTTAGGAACGAATTTAACATCATTAAAAGGGAAAAAGGTTGGAGTGTACATTGGTTCGTCATTCAATGGTGTCGGCACTCAACTCATGTTTAGTCTTGCTAAAGGAAGCGACTTCATCGTCAGTGGGTAAAGACTTTGTGTACATACTAAGTTTCTGTAAAGTGTAGTACTTCAGTAAAACAATCCAATTGGTATATTGGATATGAGTTGATTGTCGAGTCTATTCCCTTTAATATTGTAGTTGTCTGGATTGGTATAGTACGTTAAACGCGACTTAATTTTGCGATTTGGTAAATAGCGAACGAAATTTCGACCTAAAATGTGAGTTAGAATTATTTGCTGAAATACGTTTATACTATGTTAAAATCCCGGCATTATAATTCTAGGGCTTCTTTTTATTGGCATTGATGTAATTTTCTTATCCAGGAGCAGCAAAGCAATGTTGGCAAATCGAATATCATACTGGATGGATGCCAAAGGTCCATCGTATGGGTTGGAGTGCACATGTACAGGGTCCATGGTATGTCTAGAACAAGCCTTTAACAGCATCAAGTCTGGTGAATGTGAGGCGGCTGTTGTTGGTGGCTGCAGTTACTGTATACATCCAGTGCTTTCCGGGAATATGAGAAGGTAAACACTGTTTTAGTTAGTTAGTGTGGATTGAACAGAATATACGGCTATAACACTAATTTAATACGCGGGAAAATTTTCTAATATTATGAGTAATATTTCTAAATATTTTGAGTATAAATACAATATTAAAGGAAATTTTGTTTGTCTCCAGAGCTGGCCTACTATGTTTAGATGGGAAGACAAAATGTTTTGATAAACATGGGGATGGATACGTAAGGGCTGAAGCTATGGGTATTGTATTTCTTCAGAAAGCAAAGGATGCAAAAAGGTTAGAAGACGATTATAACACTATACACAATTTTATTATAATTTATGGAAGCTTGTAATCAGCAATGTTTTGTTTATACTTAATTATAAGACTTTAATAAGTAAAAAATATGTTATTAGTCTGTAAGCTTTCCTTAAAAATAAATAAATAAATAAAATATATTAAAAAAATATATATATTTGTTGAATATCCTGCACCTATTTATTTGTTTGCCTCCTTTAATTATAATTGATACTCTCGAAAGCACTGAAGCAACAAATTTTATCTCTAAAAAAAATTTTCTTGTAGAATCTATGCAGAAGTTGTCCATGCTAAGAGTACGTACAATATGAAACCAGATGCTGAATTTTTACCAATAAGGCCACCAGAGCTTATACAAGATTTCCTTGAAGAGTTTTACTCAGAAATTGATGTCAAGCCTGGACAAGTGGAATATGTTGAAGCTCATGGTGCAGGTATAGAATAGATCACTTTATGGTTAACGAAATTTAAATAACGTAAAATTAGTGATGAATTTAGTAAAATTCTTAATGATGATTTTATTTAAACTATCACTCTAAAAGTATGTTTCTGAGAAATTGAAATGTTTGTAGGAATTGCTCAAGCCGACGCTAATGAAATAAAGGCAATCACTAAAGTATTTGTCGAAGATAAACCAGTGAAAATTGGGAGTGTCAAATCCAACATGGGTCACGCAGAAGCTGCATCAGGCATTTGTAGTATAGCTAAGGTGATTTTTAATTTAATTAATACTACAATATATAATGGAGCATATCATGTTTATAAAACCTTGGACCAAAGCTGGAATCTTATTTTTATATATATATATATATATATATATATATATATATATTTATTGCCATGTAGGCAGACGAGCCAACGGGCCACCCGATCGTAAGCGGTCACCGTCGCTCATGAACCTCTGCAATGTCAGGCAATATATATATATTGAACTGGAATTCTTTCTACACCTATTCAAGTATATTTTGAAAGATATATACAGCTGGTTATTTCACTTGGAGTTTTAACTATATTTTTTCAACAAGTTTTTGTGTCTCCACTAACTGCAACAAATATGAAAAAACTGAACATGACTTTTTTCAGCTTTGTCTAGCATATCAGAAAGGAAAATTGGCGCCCAATTTACATTACAATGATCCTCAAGATCTACCAGCTATAGAAGATGGAAGAGTACAAGTGGTCACAGAGACTACGGACTTCAATCGACAGTTTGCTGCGCTCAATAACTTCTCTTATGGTGGAACTAACTGTCATGTACTACTGAAAGGACATTTCAAAGAAAAGGTAAATTTTATCAATGGAATGTTGGAGGATATTTTAGATAAATGTTTAGCTTTCTTTCTTTGCCGTTTGAATTCTTTGAAGTTAAGGATAAACAAAGTTTACAAAAGAAATTGGTGACTGTCAATCAGTACTCGCGATTGAAACTATTTTTTTATTCTTTACTTATCGACTTATTCTGATCACAGAGATTCTTTAAAACCTTAGTTTGGTTGTTACCTTGTTATTTTAGAAGTTTATTTAATAAGTGCAGTGACAGTATACACAGTTTCAATCAAATGGTTTAGCTGGGCAAACACTGGAGATCAAGATCATCATCATCAGAATGTACAACATCCACTGCTGGTCATAGGCCTCCCTTAAAGATTTCCAATGCGACAGGTTGGTAGTGGCCTGCATCCAGCGTGTTCCTGCGATCTTAACAAGATCATTCGTCCAACACTGAAGATACTTTACTCTTAATCCACTTTGAAAAAATACATATACTATTTACAGGATAAGCAAAAATATAAATCGAATATTCCATACCTGGTGCTTGCATCAGGAAGACAAGACGACTGCGTCCAAAAAGTGATAGATCTTCTTAAGGACAAGCCGTTAGATCCAGAGCTGATAGGTTTACTCCACAATGTTTTCAAACACGACATATTTGGACATTTAAGTCGAGGATATTTACTACTAGGTAAGCCTTTTTATGTAAAAGAACTTAGTGTCTCATGTTTTAGACTAAAATATTGTTGTGATATCCTTTAAATATTTCTTTTGTGACTGCGAATTGCTAAATGATCTTTTTAAGGACCAGAATTTGCAGTGTAGTATACAATTTACCATTAGATATTGGATATTGGCGAATGATAATAACAATACTTAATACTCACTGTAACATTCATAGGTTAAGGAGGCAATATTTTTTTTTTCATTTTGATAATAATTTGTTCCTAAATTTGAACCTGTTTTTTTATTAACAAACTTGTGTTCCTATTTCAGATACAAGCAACGAGGAGGAAACTGTAGCCATAAAGCAAAGTGTGGCCCCATTCTCTGGTGCCAAACGCCCTGTCTGGTTTGTGTTCAGTGGAGTTGGCTCTCATTGGACGGGCATGGCAACAAACCTCATGAAAATAGAAGCATTTGCTGCTACCATTGAAAAGTATGTTCGCTCAAATTGCTAGTAAATTGAGGTCTAAAGTTCTCTTCGATAATAAAACTGAATTAAATGTTACTTTTAAATCTGGGAATAAACTAATTCAAACACTCGCGGTTTTCTATAATTTCATGCATTGTAAACTGGTTCTTACCACGATAATTAATTAATTGAGTGTTTCGATATTTCAACGTTATTGCAAACGTCATGATCACGAGAAGACTGCACGACAGCATCCTACTCAATTAATTAAATATCGTGTTAAGAACCCGTTTACAATGCATGAGAGTTGAATCTGGGTAATGAAATTGAATTAATGAACACAATTATTTCAGATGTCGAAAGATTATTGAACCTAAAGGCATAGATCTTGTTAAAGTTATAACTAGTGACGATGAAAGTCTACTGCAAAATGTACAGAATATGTTTGTTGGGATAGGAGCTATTCAAGCTGGACTGATAACTATTCTTGATGAGCTAGGAATTGTCCCAGACTTTATAACTGGTAAGCTAACTATAACTGCTGCCTCGAAGATACGATTATCGAAAGAATATAAAATATTTCTTGTGTCTAAAAAATCACTCTTCTTGTTCGTCACTTTGGGCGATAATTGCCTCGCCGTGGAATACTATTGCCTCTGTGTAAACAGAATTTCAAAGCAATAATCGTATTTCGAATAAATTTGTCGCACTGAAAACGATTCAAACCGATTTGTACGATACTCGTATGAACTTGAAAAAATGTCAGGCGAGATCGAGTTTAGACCAGTCGAGATTTTCGTAAGCTATCTCGACTGGTCTAAACAAACACAGGCAATTCTCGCCTTCGATAATGTCATAAGCGATTCTCGTATGACATTATCGTAGGCGAGAGTTTAATTCTTGCCCGTGTGTAAACATTCTTATGCGATTATGTTATGGCGACTATATTGCTTGAGATAGTTATGTATAGTTTCTCGCCTCGAACGTTCGAGAAAATGTCTCTGTCTAAATCAGGCCTAAAGCATAGTCAACAATTTTGGAACTTTTGAAATATCTGAACGAATGTAATTCTACAAAATTGCCACATTTTATTAATAGCTCTTTTGTCGAACTAAAATAGATATTTTTTTGATAGTATTTGAATTTGACTTGTAATTGACCATTAATTATGTGCATTTAATTGACACCGAATTAATTAATTAAAGTAGGTCAGATTGTAATTTGTAAAATTTGTTACGTATTCAATAAATTGTTTTTAGGGTATTCAGTTCCGGGATTCCGTATTTTTTTCAATCAGGTAAAATCGGGATGGATAGTCCAATTTTTTAAATTGTTTTACTAACAATTGTAGGATGGCGTTTTTAAACAAAATATATTTAGCGCAATTTGTACTAATTACTAAAATATTTAAATTTTTAAGGACATTTTTTAATCCCGGTATGCCGGGATTGCCCACCCTGAATCGCGGAATCTCGGGATCGCGAAAGTTCTCCGATATGATTTCCTTAATTGCTTCATATTCCCAGGACACAGTTTAGGAGAAATGGCTTGCGCATATTATGACAAGACATTTACTTTAGAAGAGTTTATGTTGGCTACCTGCAGCCGAGGAGAGGTTTGTGTACAAACACCGATGGTAAAAGGAGCTATGGCTGCTGTTGGCCTTCCATATAAAAGTGTAAGTTTATATTTAAGTCCCACATGTTTTCAGTTTGTTCCTATAACTCTTGTAGTAATGTTCTTTATGATATGGATTGTAATCATCATCATTCATCATCATTCTCAGCCTGTAGACGTCCACTGCTGGACATAGGCCTCCCCCAAAGATTTCCAATGCGACCGGTTGGTAGCGGCCTGTTGTATCAAGCGTGTTCCTGCGATCTTAACAAGATTGGATCGTAATATTGAAAATGTATTTATAATACTATCAGCACCATAAATCAATGCAGAAAAAGTTTATCTTCATTTATATACAATGTTTCGTAATATCAAACTAATTATAAAATCATTTCATAAAGATATTTCAGCTATTACTTCAAATTAGCTTCTTAAGGTAATTCCTGAAATTGTTACCACTGAAAGCTAGACTCTATCACTGGTATATAACATAGTTTTTACAATAAAAACATAAATAGAAAAATATGGCATTGGAATTAGATATTTGACTTTAGAAATCAATGTAAAGAATTTAAAGGCCACGGTTTTAAGCAACTTTAGGTTTGCCTAAGTCATTCAAAGTCAGTAACTATTCCGAACTAGTCAACATATTTATATTCGTAGCATTACTTATAAGCAGTATTACTAGTTTCTACCATCAATTGGTTTTAAAACTGATCTACCTTCCAATAGCACAACTGAACCTGAAGTGCTATAAATTTCCTTTAACAGGTGACCAGCCTTTGTCCTCCAGAAATTGATATAGCCTGTCACAACAGCTCAGACTCGACAACTATATCAGGACCAGCTGATGTTACTAAAGCATTCGTTGAAGATCTTAAAAGTCGTGGAATTTTCGCTAGAGAAGTTGCTTCTGAGGGTATTCCTTATCACTCTAGGTACATTGGAGTAGCAGGTAAGTCCGAAGTGATATTTCTGGAAAAAGCATTGTTTTCTAGTACTGATCATTTCTTTACTTTCTAAAGAGACTTTTTCATCATCATCATCATCAGCCTATAGACGTCCACTGCTGGACATAGGCCTCCCCCAAACGTCACCACATCGACCGGTCCTGCGCCATCTGCATCCAGTAACCTCCCGCGATCTTGACCAGATCGTCGGTCCATCTTGTGGGGGGTCTACCAACATTGCGCCTACTGGTTCTAAGAGACTTTTTCACTCAGCCATATTATATTACTAAATTAAACGACATCAACGAAAATATAATAATTTCAAAGTATTCTCTATATTTAAGGATTAGCACTAGTAGAATCATTGAAGAAGGTGATTAAAAACCAAAAGTTACGTAGCGAAAAATGGCTATCAACATCAGTTCCTGAAGACAAGTGGGATGAAGACTTAGCAAAGTATTCTTCACCGGAATACCATGCTAATAATATGTTGGTAAGTTCTCATTTAATTTTGAAGCACTGAGAGATAAAATATCAAAACCTTATTCCTACCACGTTATATAATATATTATAAATGCGAAAGTAACTCTAGTCTGTCTGTTACACTTTCCCGCTTAAACTTCTCAACCGATTTTGATGAAATTTGGCATTGACAATATTTAGACCCTGAGAAAAAACATAAGCTACCTTTTACTGCGACAAAAAAGCGATCAAGAAAAAAACGGGTTACAGAGTCGCGAGCAACAGTTAATATTTAATGTAAATTAGATTTACAGCTAGCAAAGTTAGCTTAAAAAAATCAACAATTCCAAAACTTAGTTTACTTATCTACCGCTTTCCATATGACTCTTTTTGCTTCGAAAAGTTTGAATATTGTGCCTTTTCAGAGTCCAGTACTTTTTGAAGAGATAACGAACAAAATACCGGATGATGCAATTGTGATTGAAATAGCACCTCACGGTCTACTTCAAGCTATTCTTAAGAGATCTCTTCAAAACTGTGTTCATGTACCACTGACTAAACGTGGCACATCAGACGGAGTTCAGTTTGTACTGGAGGCTATTGGCAAGTGAGTAAATTTATATTACAGTACAAATTCTATAATATATTATAAATAAGGTGAGGAATTGTATTTTCATTACAAAAGGTACCAAAAACAATTTGTTTTAGAACGATCGATGGTTTGTGGTGGAAACTTTTATTTGTGTTTCTTTTGTATTGCTTGTTCTGGTGTTTCCATCATAAAAAAATAAATATGTCTATGTTTATGATCGTCCAATAATAAGTTATTTGATATTTTATCAGCGTAATCTTTCTTACCTTTTATAATATGAAATCCACGTAGAGTTTTCACATAAGACAACTTAACCTTGTATGATCTATCACATCGAATGCAGAAGATATATAAATTAATATTACCCCATTTTTTTTTCTAATAGTAATAATACCGACAATTTCAGAATGTATGAAGCTGGTTTAAATCCTAAAATCGAGAATTTATACCCTAAAGTAGAGTATCCAGTGTCAACTGAAACTCCTCTTTTATCTCACTTCGTTGAATGGGAACACAGTGAAGATTGGTAAGTTAGTTAGTTAGGATTGGCTAGTTAAATTCGTCATAATTAACCAATATATTAAATAATAATAATAAATTTCTTTGAACATTCGCGGTTGTCTATCACTAACATAAATATTAAAAGTGCTAACAATATCAACAAAATATCGGGATCGTTTATTAAATAAAATTGGGGTTGAATAACTGTGTTAGTGAGATTATTTTATGAGTATAATAAAGAGGTTTAATTATAATAAAGAGGTTTAATATAATAAAGGGTAAGTATAATAAGTAGGAGATGTAGAATTATCTCTGAAGACGAAAACGAGCAGGGGAGCAGACTACCCTTTTTCCCGTGGGTCATGGGACGGGGTATTCTGAAAAGAAACCCGACCTAAGAGGTCGAGAACGCGAGCCGTTACACCCATAGTATATTAAAAAATTAATGGAGTAACTATTATGAAAAAATAAAGAAAGTAAAACATTAAAAGATCATTACCGTACAGAAAAATAACTACTCGTAAAATCCAATTTTCTTACAACAGGTCAAAGACGTCATTCACTGTAGGAGAAGAATGTACATCAATGGCTCGAGATGTTGTAATTACTACTAAAGACGATGATTATACATTTTTAAAAGGACACTTAAGAAATGGTATTGAAAAACAGAATATTACTATATTTATTTCTCTTGTCTATATTTTCTTACAAATATTATAAATGTGAAAGTAACTCTGTGTTCGCTTTCCCGTTCAAACCCCTCAACCGATTTTGATGAAATTTGGCACAGACAATCATTAGACCCTGAAACCTGACCCTGATTTGGTAATCAGTTTTAATATAAGGGATAGATATTTAACAGTAAAATCATATTGCTATAGTTTAGTGTTATTTAAAGACGTACATTCTATAAAGTATTTGATTTGAATCAAATCCAATTTTCAATAATAAAGTGATTAATTTATTTTTAATATTTTTTGTTTGGTCGTTAAAGTTAATTACTAATGCTTAATACAAATTAGCTTAAAACTTAGTATTTCATTCAAAATGAATGCAAATTAATTTACAGGAATAAATATACTACCTGAAGCACAAATACTAAATTCTGTATGGGAAACGTTGGCGATGTATAAAAACATTGATTATAGAGATTTATCTGTGGAATTCAAAGATATACAATTTTATAGAGAAGTTGAGATCACAAACGATGCATCAATTAAGTTGTCTATAAGTATAACAAAAGGGAATAATAAGTTTGAGGTTAGCAAGCAAATACTATTACTACATTTCTTTAAACACTCGCGGTTATCTACATCATTTACACTATTACTAAACGGGCACTTACGGGGTGACGGCTTCAAACTATCCTGTATGTGGAATCCAGTATTAGACGAAAATCTAGTTTTGAGACGGCAGCCGATACTGTCAATGTGGTATGTCGAAATGTGAGTTCGAGTTCCAGTGGTAGCAAACGAACGAGAAAGAGGGTAGACAGATTTGTCTCCCTTAAAAGACCTACCCGCAGTTCCTCAGTCTTCCCGTGATCATGGCGCTTGAAACAGTGCTGAAATATCGGGACCGCTCAATTAAAAATAATTGTGGTAAGAACCCGTTTAGTAATAGTGTAAGTGAAATACTATTACTGTTTTGAAATAACCTATTACTGACCACTGCTGGGCTCAGGTCTTCTCAGTAGAGGGATTAGGCCTCCGACCAGGGTTAGGCCATCACGCTATCATATTTCACAGTATTACTATCTGACCCGCATTTGAAGCAGTTTTTAATTTATTCTATTTTTGATGTGAACCATTTATAGCCGCACGTAAAACCGATGTTCTAGCGTGGCGACGTAAGAAGGCAAACGACACTTAATTTGTATTATTTTACGAGCACGGTTTCAGGATTTGAAATAAATTCGTAAATGTATTTAATGAAAATGAATATTTATTTCTGCATATAACTTTTACAAAATAATGTCGATGTGTCTAATATCCTATAGCCTTCTTCGATAAAGGACTATAAAAGCTGAAAGATTTTATAAAATCGATCAAGCGGATCCCGAGATTAACTCATTCAAGCAAATATACTCTTCAGCTTTATATACGAATTACGAGTATTAGCATAGATATTAAAATTTATATCTAAACTAATACTAATTGGCATTATTACCAATTAATAGGTCAGTTATGAGAATATTACTATTGTTACTGGAATCGTAAATGAAGTACGCAATATCAAACTCCATCATGAGATAGATGAATCTAAATTCGACGAAGATGAAATCCTACTTAATTCCGATGATGTATACAAAATTTTAGATCAACGCGGTCATTACTATGGGTAAGATATTTTAATTCTGTATGTTCAATATAAGGTACACGTGCAGGTTGTGAACCCTTTTCAAGATATATTTTCCAACCATTTCGACTTGGTCTGACTTCTGATGGTTTCGGTCATTAACTCTATACATACTTATTGATATATTTTACATTATATTTTTTAAAAACATTTACAAAAAATAAAAATGCAATTTAAAAAAACAGAGGTACACTGAAGACGAGATTTACGACCCAAGCCATCAGGTCAGGCTCAAGAAAGAGGAAGTTCCTCACAATACGCGCCGTGTCAAGAACGTCTGAAGCGCTATATCAGGCCCTTTACCTAGCAGATCATTAACTCTAATTTAAAAGCACAGCATGTAAACTCAAAAAACGATACTTTTCAAAAGACGTTCCCAAACATTTCATAAAATTTATGTTACCTTTCGCACACTAAGAAGATTAAAACGTTCTATATTAAACTTTTTATGTTTTTTAGCGAAGAACACAAGTCGATAAAGACAACAAATTTAGAATGTAATAAAGCTTTAGTGAACTGGAACAATGAATGGGTCACATACCTTGACTCTCTAATACAATTCAATATATTGGCAAGCGAACACGAGGGGGTATCTGTACCGAAGTTCATTGGAAAACTTAGAATCAGTATAAACGAACTAAGAGATGCAAATCAAAAAGCCACTTATGGACAAGATACTCATGTAGCCAATATAATTAATACGTATGGCGTTACAAGGTAAGTTAAAAACTGATTATTGAAATTATACAATAAAATTTTACTTTAAAACATTAGGACTACAGCTACCTCTAAAATATTAAGACTTACTCTTAGGAAGCGTATGTCGTAAATTAAATATGAGTAGTTTTTGTTCTACTATCATTATTTCAATTAAAATAATATTTTTATTCCAAAAATGAAAACGACCGGCTTCCATTTGTCAAGAATAGCACAAAAGCTACCAGCCAGATATTTATCCAATTTATATGAGATAATGCTTAAAATGTCTGCTTTCTAACAAAAAGAAAGCATCGAAATCGGTTTGTATTAAAAAGAAATACACGCTAAAACGAAAAGCAAATCGTGAAATGTTGTCCGTTAAAAATACACATTTTTATACACAGATCCAAAAGCATTTGTTCGATTTAACAAAAATAAGACCTAAGTTCAGCCATAAACTTTCGTCTGACACCAAAATCATTCAAATCGGTCCACCCGAACTAAACTTATCGAAGAATAAAAATAAAAAAAACAAGAAACAGACGAATTGAGTACCTTCTCCTTTTTGGAAGTCGGTCAAAAATCAAACTTCTGTCATGATAATTTGTGTCTATTTAGTAATTAACCTTTTCTTCAGCAATCTGGGTTATTAGGATATTAATTGTAAGTTTTTTTTTAGATGCGCAGGAATCGAAATAGATAGCATAACCTTCACTGAAAAAGTAATAATTGAAAAAGAACCTGATGTTTTGGAAACACTAGCATTCTTCCCACAGTATCTCACTGAAAAAGTCGACGTAAGTAATAAAGACACAATTCCTATAAAGGTTCAGATCAACAGTAAGTTCATTAAGAGATGTGACTTTCTGACAAGGTTTAAAAATAGACAGACATAGACATAAGTTTATTTGTGTGTAAAAAGAACATACAGACACATATTGAAAAATTAACAAAAAAGTTCACACTGAAAACGGCCGAAACTCAGCATGTTGCCGGTTGCCACAACATGAATATGATTATTTACATTAAATTACAGATTCAAAAAGCAGCTCACGTGATGATGCAGATAGTTAAGGAAAATTCAAATTATCATGACATAAATATATTGAAATCAAAATCGTTAAATACCAAGTTCTCTAGTACATTTGAAGAAGTAGTCGAAAATGAATCGATGCAGATTAAATTGGATACTATAGACATTGATAAATATCCAACGGAACTTTTGATTCATAATGACAAAGTGGCTAAAGCTAATTTAGTTATTGTAGATAATGTTATGAATGACAAGCAGGTAATGTCTTATTCAGACACTCGCGGTTTCCTATAATACTTTCATGCATTTTAAACGGGTTCTTACCACGATATTTAATTAATTGAGTTGTTTCGATACTTCAACGTTGTCTCAGAGAGTCTTGTAGATACAGTGAGTGTGGTGTGTCGTGATGTGAGTTCGAGTTCCAGTGGTACTACCCAAAAGCGAACGAGAAAGAGGGTAGACAGATTTATTTGCTCTTAAATCGACCCGCAGTACCCAGTCTTCTAGTGATCATGACGTTTGCAACAACGTTGAAATACCGAGACAACTCAATTAATTAAATATCGTGGTAAGAACCCGTTTAAAATGCATGAAAGTAATGTCTTTCTTAGAACTTGTAACTTTTATGGCTTTTCGGAATTTAAATTACGAAAGATTTAATAGCCATGGGACAAAACCACCATACTTTTTTAACGATATAGACTGGTCTCTCAATTATTAAAAATAACGTATTCTTCAGGTTCAAAACTTACCCTAATATTTATAATTAGTTTTCTGGGAAGTAAAAATGAAAATGGAAATTTAAAATATACATAAAAATATGAAACTATTACTAATATTTCAGAAATTAGTCAAACTACAAGAAATAGTATCAGAAGATACATTTTTACTGGCACTAGAACGAAAAGTGCCGAAAGTTCATCTCATCAAAGAACATTTCAATATTATAACGTGTATGTCTGACGGTGACAAAATATTTATACTTTTAAAGAGAATCCCTTTGAGAAAACATTTCATTTGTATACCAATTAAAAGTAAACAGAAGGTACCGTGGATAAAAGTACATGAAGCGTTAAAACGAGATCGAGTTGTTTTGATATCAGAGAAACAGAGCTCTCGTGGAGTTTTAGGTAAAAACAATATCTACATTAAGATTTACTTGTATTCAAACACAAAAAATACTGAATTTGTACTATTTTTCTTAGGTCTAGTGAAAAACCTAAGAAAAGAAGGGCATTATAATTTATCGGCTTTGATTATTGAAGATGTTCATGCTCCAAAATTTGACTCGGAATTACCGTTCTATAAGGATCAATTGGATCTAAATTTGGTGGCCAATGTGTTTAAGAAGGTAAAAACTACTTCATAGATTTTATTAATGTTTCAATAGAATATCAAAATAATATAGACTTAGTACAATTCATAAATACTACAAACACTTAAAAAATTTAATATATTAGTTAAAAAGTCTCCTAAATACAAATGAAGATAATAAAATCACCAATATAATCTATATTTCTATGAATTAGGGTCAATGGGGGAGCTACTACTACTCCCCGAGTCAGATGTCGAGCAGCATCAGTAACATGATCCTCACGAACAAACAGCCTGGGAACATTGACGGACTGACGTGGGTCGAGGCTCCTCTTACAGACAATAATAACGTCCAGGTATATTTACATTAAACGATTTGATTTAACTCAATTATTAATAAGCTCTTGAATTTCTAAGAAGTCAAAATATCCATATTAATTTATAGAATTGTTCTCTTTATCATCCAGATTTAAGATCATAAAATTAATATTATACTTTGAAATCGCTAACTCGACTGTTTATCGAAGGTTTGGTATGCCGGAGTTTCACTGAGAGACTGCCAAAACGCTGTCAGTTGTGTAAACAATAACAGATCACGGTTCGGGATGGATTTTAGTGGCATTAATTCTAGGTAAGATAAATTTATCTTGAAATATCTTTTTTTTAAATCACACTTAACAATAAATATTATGTTTTGTACCCAAAAATATAGCATTGTACAAAAAAAATATAGTGTCTGGGGACAAAAATTTAACAAAAAAGTGTTAACAAGTCATAAATCAGCAACACAAATTTGAACCTCAAAATAATTTCGAATAATGTTACATATTATTCAAACGAAGTTAGGTCGTAGGTAGCGACCCCTCAATGTCCCCTGTCATTGCAGAGGTTC
Organism: Trilocha varians; assembly: GCA_030269945.2. NCBI lineage: Eukaryota > Metazoa > Arthropoda > Insecta > Lepidoptera > Bombycidae > Trilocha > Trilocha varians. The sequence continues at coordinate 10,922,303 of AP028278.1, read as the reverse complement.
ATGAGCGACGGTAATCACTTACTATCAGGTGGGCCGTTAGCTCGTCTGCCTACAAGGCAATAAAAAAACAAAAAAAAAATTTTGACATCATTGTTTTTTTGTTTTAGAGGAGAGAAAATAATGGGTGCTATAAAAGAGGGATCTTTAGCCAGCATGGTGGAAGCTGACCCAGGTCTTACCTGGTCTGTGCCTAAATACTGGAGCCTTGAAGATGCAGCCACAGTACCGCTGGCTTATCTACATGCATTTTATTGTTTGGTAGGTATAATAAGAATATTTTAAATTGAATACTTGTATAAATTGTTTATCTATGTTTCAGAATAATAATATAAATATCAGTAATATTGAACGGCATGTTAGGGCTATTTTCTGATTCATCTAGGCTTAATATAATAATTATGGCACAATTCTAAACAAAATTATACCTTATTTTACAGAGCATAAGGTGCGATATTTCTAAAGGACAATCAGTCCTCATCACGGGAGACTCCGGAGCTTTAGCCCAAGCTGTTGTAGCTATATGCTTGGCTCTCAATTGTCCTGTATACATAACAGTGAGGGATCTTCGTAAGAAGCGCTTGTTGCTTCAACTTTTCCCTGAACTTGCAGGTAAGAATAACCATAATCTTTAAATCGTGGATGGATATAAGCCTCTCCAAATCTTTAGTAATAGTTTAGTTTAGTTATGTGTTATTTCTGTACCTGATAATCTCGTAATTTTGACCAAATCGTTGGTCAATATTACTGCAGATAAGAAAATAGCACGGTATTCTATGCCATGCAAATGAACGACGTGATAGTACGTAGTTATCTTCCTTCTTGGAACTCTGCAATACCAGGGGACAACACAATACTTACGACAGCTACAGATAGTTAACATGCAGAAGTAAAAAGTAGAAACATAGAAAACTGAGCTCGCTGGCCCGGTCTTCGTTCGGAATCACTAGCTCATTTAACTATCTTTTAAAGATTTTTTTGGGCAAGAATATGTTATCTCAGTAACATATGAGACAATAATAAAATGTGAACAAAACAAGAGTCTAAACTAACGTCACCTCGTGTTCAATTTTGGCTCCTGCCACAGATTTGGCATAAGTAAACAAACCAATTTTGACGAAGTTAAGTGGATAAGTGAAATTTATGTTTCAGAGAACCATATTGCTATTTGGAATCCACGTACGGTTAACGAAATACCCACATTTAACGCTCAACGTTTTGACATTGTTATCAATTTGGGAGAGGGTTGTCTGCGTCAAGTGAGTAAACTAATTTAATGCCGCGATTCCATATGGACTCACCAACATCCAACACACGTAAAAAACAAAAAACGATGACGATCGACCAACATGTAAACGGGAGTTTTGTATGCATTGGCCGGCATTAAAACTATGTGAAATACCGTTTGACAGTTGGCCTACCAGCTGTCATTTGCGTGCTTTGGAAGTTGACGAGTGATAAAATTTTGAGCAGTATTGTACTTCTTCTTTTGGCCTTTAATGTTTTTAATGTATAGAGCTAGGCGATTTCAAGAGTAACGTAAATAAAACAACAGTGTTTCAATTAAAGATTGAGAATTATTATATTAGCAGCAATACAACAACTATGTCAATTTAAATATAACATTATAAACTTATTCAGACACTCGCGGTTTTCTATAATACTTTCATGCATTTTCAACGGGTTCTTACCACGATATTTAATATATATGTGTCGATATGTGTCGTGTTGTGAGTTCGAGTTTCAGTGGTACTACCCAAAAGCGAACGAGTGCGAGGGCAGATTTGTTTGCTCTTAAATCGACCCGCAGTATCTAGTCTTCTCGTGATCATGACGTTTGCAACAACGTTGAAATATCGAGACAACTCAATTAATTAAATATTGTGGTAAGAACCCGTTGAAAATGCATGAAAGTAAATATATGTAACATTGTTTATGTTCTTTTTCTTTTACAGTCCTTATTGAAATATGTAGACAATTTTGGTACATTTTTGGATGTGAACAAGTCAGATATGTATGAGAATAAAGACTTTTGTATGGGATACCTCCATGGCGATAAATGTTATAAAGGTGTTGATTTGACGAATATATTTAAACCAGAATATGCTGAAGATAAGAAAGTAAGTACTTTGCCTATTGCCTATGTATGGGCTGTTGACTGATCTGTTCAGTGTATTTTAGTTTGTTTTCAGTTTTCGGAGAATGTTTCACCTTTTATGATCCTGTAATACTTGTATGAGTCCTGGGGGTCCTGGTGTCCTGAAATACAGACTTGCGTCTAGTTTAGGCACCAATCTCCCGCAAACATGAATCGGCAATAATACTTATTACCATACATTTTATTGTAGCGCTAATTTATAAATTAAAATAGTGTCTGATGATTCTGTTGTGTGTTTGTGGACTTTAAAAAAACTAAATACTATTTAGAAATATATTATTTCATGTGGCTCAAAATTTAGACATTGTATGTTTGTTGTGTATTTATGACAAAATCAAAATTTACAGAGAAACGTAACACAGCACGTAAAGATATACAAAAATGGTTAGGTTTTCGTCACATTATGTAGAACAATTTTCAGTTACTTATTAGTAAAAGATCTTCATTTGTAAATTATGCCTCAAAAATTGCTAATTTACATATACCTAATTTCAGTTACATTAAATTTTGAACCACAACTGAAAGTCTAAAATTCAGTTTCATTGTTGAAAATTATTCATTTTGAAGGTAATTTAAACAAAAATCATAGCAAAATATTTTTTTGTAGTTCCTTCAAGAACTCGTTGCTGAAGGTATTGCTAAAGGAACAGTGAGACCACTTAGCAGAGTAGTTTATCAACCAACTGCAGTTACGAAAGCATTCAAACTTCTCGCTTCAAATAAACAAGCTGGGAAAGTGTTGATACAGCTAAAAGATTCTACTTCGAAACTCGAAATAAATGTCTCACCAAGGTACTGTTTTTTTTTATATTCTATTTTAATTTTCACTTGTTAAAAAACAATTATTGATAATTCATATTATCTAAAATTAACTTTTGTTTCCATCCAGCAGATATAATAGTAAAGTTATTCATAATGTAGCTATTTTTAATAGACATTGTTATTTGGCCCAAATATTGGAACGAAGTTCCTTATTGCGCGTTATCGAAAGGGGGCTAGACGGAAATTCTTATGAAAAAATTGTCATGACACTTTTTTGTTTTAGATGATTATTGCTAGATGGCGCTGTGATTAAAATCTTTTAAAACAATTCCTTATTTTGTTTTATATGATTAATGCTAGATGGCGCTGTGATCAAAATATTTTATTTAAGTTATAATAATTAGTTAGTTTGAAACGTTAAAAAATAAAATTTTATTACAATTCCCTCACTAATTAATCGAAAGGAACTTCGTTCCATCCAGGTGTCCCTTGAAACCTCTCAAGTTTTTTGTATTATTATAAATTATTTTTTTTCAGAATGACATTTTCTCCCAATTCCGTGTACGTAGTTATCTGTGACGAGACATATTTAGGTTTTGAGTTAGTTGATAACATCATCAGAAAGGGAGCAAGAAAAGTCATCGTCAACCATACATCTGAGCTACCTGGGTTCGTGTACTCCAAGTTCTTGTAAGTATTTTTATAATTAGATAGATATAAAAAAGATAAGTGCTTAATGCATACACATATAAAGTAAACGTCATGATCTTATGTATACTAGATGTATAAATTATTTATTATTTTTTAATTACTATTGTTGTTTTAAAATTTACACTTTCGATCACTATATTTTGACTTTTTAATTGTATTTAATTTTTACTTTAAATATTTTTTATTGTATGGTCTTTGACCGCTAATTTAAAATAGGCATGCAATCGGAACCTATAATTGTGTTAGCATTAAGTATATACTGGAAGTCTTTTAATATACCTGTATTGCATGTTGGGGTGTATAACATGTTGGTGCCCTTTATAAATAAATAAATAAAACATTATTTCACTATCATTAGATATCAGACAGGTAGACATTATGTTAGTAAAACGGACCAACATCCTCTTAAGGTAACAATATGAAAACTATAAAATATGCATAATATCAACCGATTTAACTTTAACCATTAAATACCCAAAGAACCACATCATCAGATACTGAAATCTTCGTAAAATTTATATTATCTTTTCACCAGGACTTGGAATAAATATGCAGCAACAGTAAAAATTACGTCATATAACCTAACAGCTTTAGACGATTGTAAGAAATTAGTTAAAGAAGGTGCAAAAATCGGTCAAATAAAAGGTGTATTTATCGTTGATAATTCAGAAGATAAAGAAAATGATAATAAAAAAGACAAAGAAGATGAAGAAATCAACTTAGAATGGATAGTTTCTAATTTGGATACCGCCACAGGAAATGTATGTAACGGACTAAGGTCAGTAGAATTCAGCTTTTACCTTTTCTTTAGATTTTATTGTTTTAGTAACGAAAGTTACACATTTTAAATGACACATATAAGTGTGAGAGCCTATAACTGATTTTATAAGTAGTGATCACACATAAAAACTTGTAATATCAAAATACATGTCCCTGTATGACATGTCCCTCTTCAAACGAGGTTAAAGAAAAGTCCTGTGTGGGTAGGTGATATATAACGGCCCTCATTGCCCTGACACTGCAGGGATTCATAAGCGACGGTAACCGTTTACCATCAGGTGGGCCGTTGGCTCGTAAAATTTACAAATGTAATTGCGAAAATAAATGATTTGGTTTTGCCACTTTAAAGTCATAAAAATATACTCGAGCCCAGAATTTGATTTTAATCTATTGTTATGATCAAGGCTTGTAAATACAGTATTCACATGTAGAACTGAAACAGAAAAATCACAATGATGTTAATCTGAACTTTAATTTTAGTGACTTCGTAATAATCTCGAGATATTCCCGAAGCGACAGTCATGAATATCAGATGGGAACTGTTGAGAAAATATATGAAGCGCGAAATGAAATTGCCCTACCAGGTCTAGTTGTACGCTACGATGGATTGGATACAGTTAGTATTTTTCTTATTATTTTTAATGAAATTTGGTGTTTTCTTTTTTCAGAACTAAACTTATTGTAAGAAATCAAAGCCTGCCAGTGCATAAAACATAAATACAATCAAAAAATTATAAAAATAAAACTTAAGAAAAAAAATATAACGCAGTCCATCTTTCAATGTTCACAAATGATTTTTAAATAAAGCGCGCCAACATTCCTTCTTAATTTTAAAAATAATATTTTACAATGAAGTCGTAATACCAATTATTAGAATTATTTATAGATGGCGCTTTAATCGCGAGTGTTCTTCGCCTTTATAATGTTTGTTAACACTTAGTCACCGACACCTATAATTATAATGTTTTAGTAATAAGCCTATTTCGTATTCTTAGTTAGTAAGTTTGGTTTGGTAGATGTGGTTCAAGCAATTTTTTCAAGCCATGTGGCTTGGAGTAATTAAAGTTAGTTTGACAATTTCAATCGAATACACGAACATTCTATTTCCATTCTATGCATGATAGATACAATAAAAAGTGCCAATGGACTCATTCTTAGTATAATTTCGGTTAAACAAGCTTTGGTTAAATTAAGTAGCTTATTAGTCTACATTAAGGGTAGTAATTACGGAAGAGTACGTGAAAAAGAAATGTTGACATGACACTAGATTTTAGACGATCAACAGCCACCAATTGTTCTATACCTAATAGAAAAAAACACAGCAAATACTTATTCCCTTGTCCTTGTCGTGTAAACAAACTACTTCCAAGGTTATCAATAAAAGATCTCCCAAAAAACATGCCTACAAAACTGGGTCACATATGAAGTGAACCGTTAACCAGATTCCTGATCGAAGTCCCTGTCTTCCTCTAACGTGGACGGTAAATACATCCTCCATTAACTGACTGTTTTCCTGTACTGTGTTGACAGCTTAACGTCACAACATTGACAGTTTGACAGCCGATACGGGAACTCGGAGTTTCGTATACTCGAGCGAAGTATTTTTAGATCGTTTTGACTGATGTAAGCTGCGTGTAACTTTGCACTTGGTAAAAATATGACGTAATACGGAATATGAAAATTTCAATAATATAGAATTGAGTGCCCATACCACCAGTATAGAATAGGTGTTATAAATAATACTGTGCAAACATGTGATGAGACTTAACTGTAACAACCTATATCTAGGCTTATATCTCCTAGGTTGAAGGATCGCTATGCTTCCTCAATGCAGGTTGGGAAGTAAAAGGTTTTTTAAATGCTTCTACGATATCTGGTTTCATAACGTTGTTTTTTCAATATTTTTGGCCAGTGGTTACTTGTGGCAGTCAGTTCAAACCCGTCACTTCATGTCCGAAAGGCAAATTGTTCAACTAATTGGCCTTACTAAAGCTTACTTCTGTATAATAAGTATTCTGTATTTGATGTAATCAATTTAAAAATCCGATCTGTTTATTAGTCTACAGATTCAGACACCAAAATACACAGGTCCGCTTTATTCGACGGTATGGAGAAGAGCCTCAAATTGAATTATAGAAATGTATACATCCATAATTCTAAAAATAAAAAACCTTCAGACTATATCCAAAGATTCATCAAGATACTGGGTAAGCCCTGCATTTTCATTTTCGCTTAGTTCACGACATTCTCTTCAAAGTACTCTATAAAAAGGCCTATCAAAAGAATTGAGATCATTTCATATTCCAGGTGTAAAAACTTTGGATGATTTTGATGAAACGCGTCAAATAAAAGAATTCGAAATTGACAAAATTTATTTAGAACAACTAAAGAACTTGATAAAAGAAATATACAACATTAATTATTCCATTGAAAAGATCGAATCATTGACTATTAGAAGGTAAGTTTGCTGTTCCATATTTACTAACTAGACTTTTTTATTTTTAAAGACTTAGTAACACTAATTAGTTTGGCCTTGTTTATTTTTTTTTTCTAATATCAGTATCATTTATGAATGACGATATCTCATTATCTTTTTCTTGGTATCAATTAAAGATCAAAAGTTGACCAGTGTTAAACATTTCTGAGATATTCTTAAATATGCTTTTTTTGCCATATAGTCAGACGAGCCTACGATGTATGTAAAGACTTGTTTTGGCTATAGACTTAAGCTGACGGATAGTTTGTAACAATGTATTTTCATTTATTTGCACTTATTTTTAATAATATATTTAAAAAAAACTTGGGAGGTGTCAAGGGACACCCGGATGGAACGAAGTTCCTTTCGATTAATTAGTTAGGGAATTGTAATAATAATTTATTTTTTTAAGTTATAATAGTTAGTTTAAAACGTCTGTCTCTCTCTCTCTCTTTCTAAAAATAAAAGATTTTAATCACAGCGCAATCTAGCGATAATCATCTAAAACAAAAAAAGTGTCGTGACAACTTTTTCATAAGAATTTCCATCTAGCCCCCTTTCGATAACGCGCGATAAGGAACTTCGTTCCAAAAAAATACAAAGAAATAAAATTACAATATAAAAACAGAGGGCCACTAAAGACGAAGTCTACGTAACCAAGCCATCAGTGGTCAGGGCTCAAGAGAGAAGAACCTCCTCACAATAAGTGTCATGTCAAGAACGACCGCCCCAGAATTAGAAACAATTATTATTAGCTAATTTAATTTAGACCATCTTAAAAATACTTTTTCCTATAGCTTGAAAAATCTCGGTGTAGAAAACAAAAGAGTAGAATCAAGTTCCAACGCTGGTATTGAAACTTTCTTCACTGCGGTTGATGATGAACAGGCACACATTTCCATCACATATCCGATTGTTTCAATGATAACATTGCTCAACAGAAATATTGAGGTAAATGATAATTATAATACACTCATGACCTTTTTTTTCAGTTGGACGAAATCACCGGTATGTGGGAGTTGAACCGCACTAGAACCTCCAACCGCTCACACTCAGCGTCCGAACGCCGGCTGAGGCCAGAACCCAGCACGGGGTTTGGAGGGACGGTGCGACGCGTCACGCGCTCGGCACTCTTTCCCGTCGCTACACACTCAAATACGAAGTCGAACTTCATTTCAGAAATAGTTTTAAAATACCTTCAGCCAATGTATTTGGATTAAATGACAGCACTAAAGTTTCAAAAAATTGCAAATTGATCTTGCATAGTCAAGATTGCTTTTCTTGTGTTTTGTGAAAATAGTACCAGTAATCAATTTTTATGTTATTTTTTAGTAATAACTACCACTAAAAATCTTAGTATAACTTCTGCTTGTTCTGTGATCGTTATGATTTGTTCCTCGTTAAACGAGGTTTAAGGATCGTTATACCCACTACCTATAGTTGTCAAATGTCACTCATAGATGGAACTGCTAGACAAACGTCAGTATTGGTTAGTTCCCAGTTGAGTGGATAAGGTAGGTTATAGATGGGGACTCTATAGTGTCCCCTAAAACAGTGCAGAAACACACGAGTATCAACCGCAAAAATAAATAATATACTAAGTTACTATACTGAATTTGGTACATTCAAATATTATTTTTCTAGAGAGATCTAGACCCGAACAACGAGTTCATAACTCTGATCCCTGGATTCGACGGTCGTCACCAAATATTCGAGACGATATCTGAAACGTTAAAAGTGAGAGCGGTCGCCGTAAATTACAGCGCAGATATCATCAATCATCCTATAAGTATACCGCAAATGGCTGCTGAAGTCAGAAAGGTACGATTTTGATCTTAAATATTGTAGAGATAAAAGTGATATTAGGTTGACAATATGAAATGAAAAGTTTAAAAAATCAATTTGTGTTGTACTTTTTAGTCGAACATCATTTCTGTCGGTTAATATCGCCTTTACCATTGAAATTAACATTTTTAGTCAACTAGAAACAAAAGATAGATTAAGTCTTAAGATTTCGAAATTTAAACTCAGTAACTTATTTTCTCGCAGTTCATGAAAATGAGATTCGAAGTGAAGCCTAAATTCTATTTACTCGGATATTCGTTTGGAGTTAACATCGCTTTGGAAGTAGCAGCCATTTTGGAAAAAGAAGGTATGATTTATATTGCTCAATCAACTAAATGAAAAAAATATTAATTTAAATAAAATTAATTAAATAAATACTTCAATGTCTACAGGTTTTATTGGCACCGTCTTTTGTTTAGACAGCAGTCCAGAGGTCTTAAAAGACCAACTGAAGTCGTACCTTAGTTCAGACGAAAATGAACTACAGAACAATATCATAGAGCACATTTTCCAACTGATCACAAACCAGACAAGTCCATTAGGGTATATCCTATCAACACTAAATACTTGGAAAGATAAAGTAGACGTTTGCGTGATTGAAATTAAAAAATATACAAAATACTCTCGAGAATACATAAAGAAGACATTAGACAACTTTTACAGAAGAATCCAATTGGCTAAAGAATACAAACCAGATTTAAATTTGGAATCAGAATTAGTGCTCATAAAAGGACTGCCTTATTCATCTTCAAATCTTCCAGAAGATTACAATTTATCAAAGTATACTAAGAAACCTGTCAAAATATATCAAATCGAGCAACAACACGCGACAATTACAAAAGATTGCAGTGTTCCTAACATTGTCAATTCTCTACTTGACGGTGCTCTTCTAGAAGAATACAAGAAGAAGAATCTATGCGATGTTTACATGATAAAATCGAAACAAGATCAAGAATTTTGTGCTTAAGTGAAAGGAAACGGTTAATTTTAGTAAATAAATTGTTGTTTTAAACGTTTTCAGTGTTTTTTATTTCCATTATCTTAGTATCAGAAAAAATAACACAGACTATGATATTAGTATACAGATTACCTGTACCAACCCATTACTGCCTACTGTTGGCTCAGGTCTCCTCAGAAGAGGGATTAGGCATAGTCCACCACGCTTGCCCAGTGCGGATTGGGGACTTCACATATCTTCAAAGGATTTTTAGAACCCTTTTCCAACATGCAGATTTCCTCACGACGTTTTCCTTTACCGTTTTTTAGCCAGTGGTGTTGTGAAAAATTGCACATAAATCTTTTTCACATTTAGATTTAGAGGTATAAGCCGGCCGGATTTGAACCCGCGACCTCCCGTTCGGAAGGATGCGCTTCCACCACTCGGCCACCACGACTATAACATACAGATTAAGTATACAGATTACCATCTACAAAATACAAACCGCCTACACTTTGCTTTCATTAAAATGGTTTGAGAAGAGTTATATATGGTTGTAGGTAGTGCAGTGTTCCCTGACGTTGATGGTAACCACTTACTATCGTATCGTTTGCCATATGCTAGACTATCTACGATACAAAACAGAAATTGTATTAGATCCCTTTATCGTCGCACCACCCGTCGTCGAGGTGGAGTTCATCCCTATCATTTGGAACCACCACGGTCATCCACGGTCCGTTTCAAGAATATAATTTTGCCACGCACCATCTGGTTATGGAATGAGCTCCCCTCATCGGTGTTTCCCGTCTTTAAGGGTAAGCCGTAGGTAGCGGCCTCACAATGTCTTCTGGCAGAGGTCCATGAACGACGGTAACCGCTTACGATCAGGTGGGCTGTTAGCTCGTCTGCCTGCGTGGCATAAAAAAAATAGCAGTCTACGACCATTTTGTTAGCGGCCTGTTAGGTTTATTTAATATAGGGTGGGTCAATCTAACGTTTGCATTTTGAACTACTGTTTATTTAGAGAATGACAGTTCAAATGTCATTCAATTTGTGTTCATAATGTAGTAAGGTTTGACATTTACGAAATGGGACGTTTTCGGTTCACCCAATGGGCAGAAGATCGTTTGGCCAAAAATGAGCATTTTTACCGAAAAATCGTCTTTTCAGATGAAGCCCATTTTCACCTCGGAGGCTATGTCAATAAGCAAAATTGTCGCAGTGTGGGTTTTGGTACGGCGGCATCATTCGAAAATGAGCAAGGAGCCGCAGTTACGGTCAATGGCGAGCGTTACCGTGCCATGCTCAACGAATTTTTGTTTACAAAAGTTGAAGAGTATAACAAGGACGACATTTGGTTTCAACAGGATGGCGCAACATGCCACACAGCCAACATGACAGTCGAACTTTTGGAAAATGCAAACTTTATATGGCCCACCCCTTAAAATACAAACATAAAGAAGCACCAAGCAAATTTAACAATACATATATTACTACTGAATAATAGACCAGCGTCAGAGGAACCTGTACCGTCATAATGTATTGGGTGAATTTTATATATGTGACGTCACTCGCATGTACCAAATTGATCTCCGCTAATCCCCTATCGGTACTGAGTGTATCGATGCCCTTATCAATTATTCTGTATGTGGATTAGTCAAATGGATTGTCTCCCGTTCAAGTTAATGTATTTCGGTAAAAGCCTTATTAAAATGTTCATGTGAATTTGGACTGGTCGAAATGAATAGGTATTTGAAGAACGTGGAGGTATTTTTAATAGTCAAATGAATGTATTGATATTGGGATGGAAAAATATTTTAGTTGCTTCGTTGTCTCCGAGATTTAATGTAATTATTTAATTGTGGATACTTTGCTGGTTAAGTGCTGAATTATATTTGATTTTTTTTGTTAATAATATGCTGTTTGATTACTGAATTAAAAAAGTACTATTGTCTAAGCTTCGTTCTTTCGATGTGAATTTACGGTTACAACCTTCAGTAACGTACTTTTTTTTTTTCAGTTGGAGGAAATCACCGGATCCCCGCCCGCCCTGCGGGCGGGGTATGTGGGAGTTGAACCGCACTAAAACCTCCAACCGCTCACACTCAGCGTCCGAACCCCGGCTGAGGCCAGAACCCAGCACGGGGTTTGGAGGGACGGCGCGACGCGTTACGCCATCGGCATTCTTTCCCGTCGCGCCGTCCCCTCAGTAACGTACTTAGGAGTGTTCTTAATTTTAATGGTCACATATTCATATTTAACACGTAACAGTACCTAAACTCCTTGTGCAAGATGCAGTATTTATTCCTGTACTAAAAAGAACTGACACAGTGCAATGATGAGAATTTACAGTTCGATACAAAAATCCTAAAGCGTTCACCTCACTTTTTGACTCAATAACAGTTCGATCCGATATATAATTTTTGTCGTGTGTTTCACTTTTCCAACTCAATATATACGAGTATCCCTTATTACCGATAATATTATACGCAATCAAGAGTATCTCAATCGATCGAAGTTTGAAAGTAAATAAAATACGAATCGGGAAGTTTGATCATAAAACTAAGTACTTTGCGTGTAACTTGTGGATTACTTGAATCCCTCGGAATTAGGGGCCTCGGATATCTTCTTTAGATATTTTTGGTTTTGATTAAACTCTACGAATTAGGACGCTGGGTATGTTAAGATTTTTTTGCTATGTTTTGATTTTTTCATTTTTTTCAGCATAAAAAGATATGTTGTGTTTTGTACACTGCTTATGTGCGGTTCTTACTCGTATATTGTAAATTCGACTGCATTCGAAGAATGAATTAATCAACCATTGGAATCAAATAATATGTAAAAAAATACTATTCGAATTTGTGTTGGAGCCTTTTATATTTCATTTAAAGCGTATTTAATTGAGTTAGGCATAATGGGTATGTAACCCGTCGCCTAGAAAAAGAAGAACAAAAATTTGCCTCGTAAACTGAATAGTGGAAAATTGTAAAGATTACGAAGTATGACAAAGATTAACAAGATTGAAATAAATTCCTTGAAATGAAATGAAATGAAATACGAAATGAAATACTTTATTTTCAACATTGATGACGTACTACCACCAGTTCGGACACAAAAAAATAATAATTGTAGCCACCGTCCTGAGAAGAACTGGCAAGAAACTCAGCGGGCATGTCTTTTTTATTTTATGATCATATATTTTTTTTAAGTATTTTAACAGTATTATACAGTTTAATTTTGATAGAAGAGTAAGAAAAACTCAACAATAAAAAACTAAGAACAGTCTGGTACATAAAACTTATGAATTTCCACAGCTCAAGTAAGACAGGGAGGCTTTAATAAAACACCGCGGCAACATCAAATACGCCGACAATATGCATAATGTCTGGCACACGTGTTACGCGCGTATCCTGAATTATGACTCTATTACTGATGGGTGACCACACTTTGTTGGACTTAGTTTTTTTTAAAGTATCACTTAATTATTTTTCCATTATAATATTTATTTATTTATTTTATTTGGATCCTCAACAAAGGTAACACATATGTACACAGAACAAATTAAAAATACATTACATATTAGCCACCTGCGCACCTTCAATTACAGAGGACCACATCAAGCATGTAAACTCAGTATTAAACCCTTTGATCCTCGCGCTTGGTCAGTTCAAAATCAGTAAAAATCTTAGTTATATGTAAGAAAATTATCAAACTGTTCATCGATAAAAATATTGTACACACTAAACACAACAACTCATGTTCAACACTTTGCTTTAAAATTAACACCGCTTTGTGTTCACCAGTGGAAGCTACAACCTGTTCTTCTTCAACGATGTGTTTTAGGCGGTAGGTGATAGAAGTCAGACCTACTAGTTCCTGGCATCGCAAAACTGTATGAGTGACAATTTAAAGTAACAACTTACTGATTAGTGTCATGTGAGTTGTCGACTCTTTCAGGGATTTCGAAATAAAATTCAACTACAGTGTTAAGTATATCTTTAATAGTAGATATCAAATCTATCTTGATTGAATTTAAATACGACCCCACGATGAACGATTTTAATAAAAATATAACATCTATACTCATTTATTAGCCTTTTAAATTACATTAAAAATAATAAAAAAACAGAGATTCACCAATGATGGGGTCTACGACCTAGTCAGGGGATCAAGGGTCCTCAATACGTCGTATCAAGAACGATTGCCTTGTCACCATTTACCAACAAGCCAGGGGAGTGGAAGCTTCTCAGGATGACATAATAATGATGATAATACAAAAAATAATAATATTATTATTATTGCAAAAAAAACATTAAATTCAATCCATCAGCTAGAAACTAAGCAAGTATAAACATACAGTCCACATCATTTTCCTTATGAAAGTCAATAGAAGAAACGAACAGCATGGAATATATTTTTTTTATCCCAAAAAGTAATAAATCATGTTGTACCTACAAAACGCGTATAACTTCGCATTTGAGTACGTTCAGTGCTGCTTAAATCATGTTGCAATTTACTAAGACATTACATTTTTTATATTCTTTTGAGAGAACGTTCGAGAAAAAGTTCTACTGCTGTAGATTGTTCGATGATTACAAATGTTATTTGGTGTAAAAGTACTCGACAATTTCGGTTACAAAAATCTGTGTACATAGCTTTCAAATTTTCTAAATTCTAATTGGTATTTCAATAAAGAGATCAAGTATTGGTGAAATAAATAAAAAATACTCTAAAAACATTTTATTTTATGATACTTATAAAATAAAAATATCGACACTTAAACTTAATTCCTTCCTTCCTTATACTTAAACACCGAATTCTTGATCATGTTTCGATTTTATCATGTAAACATCGCAAAGATTCTTCTTCTTATATTCTTCTAGAAGAGCACCGTCAAGTAAAGAATTGACAATGTTAGAAACACTACAATCTTCTGTAACTGACGAATTGTGTAGTTTGCTTTGGTATATTTTAACAGGTTCATTAGTATACTTTGACAAATAGTAATCTTCTGGAAGATTCGAAGATGAATGAGGCGGTTCTTTTATGAGCACCAATTCTGATTCCAAATTTAAATCAGGTTTATATACTTTAGCCAATTGGATTCTTCTGTAAAAGTTGTCAATAGTCTTCTTTATGTATTCTCGAGAATAATTTGAATGCTTTTGTATTTCATTTAAGGAAATTTCTAGTTTTTCTTCCCAACTATTTGCTGCTGATAGTATATTCTTTATTTGAGTTTTCTGGTTTGTGATCAATTGGAAAATGTGCTCTATGACTTTGTTTTGTAGTTCATTTTCGTCTGAATCAAGATTTGCTTCTAGTTGGTCTTTTAAGACATCAGGGCTGCTATCTAAGCAGAATACAGTTCCAATGTGACCTATGAGAATAAAATTGTCAATTTTTTTTTGATGTTGCGAAGATTGCTTAGTAAATCCCATGCCATCTTAATTACTTTTTGGAAACCATAGTATCTTAGTTACTGTAATTTAATATCTTAGTCACCTTGCATGCTATAAAGATTAAGAAAATTAAAAATATAATCAATTAATTAAAGTATTTTACCTTCCTTTTCCAAAATAGCTGCTACTTCCAAAGCGATGTTAACTCCAAACGAATATCCGAGCAAATAGAATTTAGGCTTCACTTCGAATCTCATTTTCATGAACTGCGACAAAATAAGTTACTGAGTTTAAACTTCGAAATATTAAGACATAATCTTTTGTTTCTAGTTGATTACAAATTTTAATTTCAACGGTAAAGGCGATATCAACCGACAGAAATGATGTTCGACTAAAAAGTACAACACATTAATTGATTTTTTAAACTGTTCATTTCATATTGTCAACCTAATATCACTTTTATCTCTACAATATTTAAGATCAAAATCGTACCTTTCTGACTTCAGCAGCCATTTGCGGTATACTTATAGGATGATTGATGATATCTGCGCTGTAATTTACGGCGACCGCTCTCACTTTTAACGTTTCAGATATCGTCTCGAATATTTGGTGACGACCGTCGAATCCAGGGATCAGAGTTATAAACTCGTTGTTCGGGTCTAGATCTCTCTAGAAAAATAATGTTATTGATTGTATCAATGTACAAACAGAGGGTAGTAAGAAAATACTTCCTTAAAGTCAAACCAACTCAATTGGGCAAAATAATTGAACAGTTATGAAAGCAAAGATATTACCTAATTTACACCCCTATCCGATTTTTTAAACACAAGGCAGTTAACCGAGCTTATTACCCACGAGTAAATGTCGCTTATGAACCTTTGCAGTACCAAGGCATTGAGGGGCCGTTATCCGTCACCAAATTGTACAGAACTTTTATTGAACCTTATTCCAAGAGGAGCATATCATAGAGTTCCGGGAAAAACCGAGAATGGGAATTAAAAAATGGTGATTATTGGAAGATATTTTTAATAGGTAAATCATACAGCTATTACCTCAATACTGTTATTCAATAGTGTTTTCATTGACACAATAGGATGAGTCATCAAGATATGTTCTTGTTCTTCGTCTACTGTACTGAAGAATGCTTCGATTCCAACGTTTGCGTTGAAACTTGCCTTTGCTTTAGCTAGATCTTTCAAGCTGTAGAAAAATTAGATTGCTTAAAAACAATTGATAAGTAGTTCATCATCACCATCAGTGTCTTAGTGAAAAGGATGAAAGGGCTTAATATACTGGAATTATCAAATTCGGAATACCTTTTAACAGTCAATGATTGGATCTTCTCAAGAGAATAGTCAATTTTGTATGTTTCCTTAATCAAGTTTTTCAGTTCTTCTAAATTGAGTTTGTCGACGTTTAATTCTCTTATTTGACTGGTTTCATTGAAATTATCCAAAGTTTTTATACCTGAAAGTTAAAATGTTCTCAATTGTTTTAAAAAATATTTTTGAATGTCGTGGCGTAAAGAATAATTTAGGGCTTACCAAGTATCTTGATGATCATTTGAAGATAGTCCGGTTTCTTATTAACAGAATTATGGACGTATACATTCCTATAATTCAATTTAATACTCTTCTCCATACCATCGAATAAAGCAAATCTGTGTAAGTTAGTTGTAAACGAATCTGTAAACTACAAAATTAAATACAAAAGAAGTAATTTCTAGAAATCGTTGAATCTACAAGGCACAATTTAATGGTTTGTTTTTAATATTTGAAAAAAAATGCTTTCTTGCATAATTAACGGGTTCTTACCACGATATTTAGCTTACATATCGTGGTAAGAACCCGTTAATTTATTATGTATCCCAGTCTTCTCGTGATCATGACGTTTGCAACAACGCTGAAATATCGAGACCACTCAATTAATTAAGTATCGTGGTACTCGTTAATTATGCACGTAGTAAACCGCGAATGTTTGAATTAGATTATAATGATCCCAAATATTTCAAAAGAAAGTAAATACTTACTGTATCCAATCCATCGTAGCGTACAACTAGACCTGGTAGGGCAATTTCATTTCGCGCTTCAAATATTTTCTCAACAGTTCCCATCTGATATTCATGACTGTCGCTTCGGGAATATCGCGAGATTATTACAAAGTCACTAAAATTAAACTTAAGATTAACATCATTGTTATATTCACCAGTTGTTATAATTTACTAATATACTTTGTAGTAAGTACTCTGTTGTGACATGGAATTTAAAAAAAATGGGTAAAATTATAAATAAGGAAATTAAATAAAATTAAAAACCCCGACGAAACTATCGCAAACAAAAATAATTTCGTAAAACAAACAACCAGAAAAAAATCCTGAGATGATCATGCGCATTGCACACATCCGTCACACGCATCAGCTGTCGAGCAATAATGGTTTTGCAAGAATTTCAGATATTTTTAAGTTGCGTTTATGAAGGTTTATACCATATTCATTGGTTTTAATCTTATAATAACTAATCGTATATGTTGACCATGATTAAAAATATACCATGTATATGACTAACCTTAATCCATTACAGAAATGCTTTGTAGCAATATCCAAGTTAGACACTATCGATTCTAAATTGTTTTCAGCCTCTTCTCTTTCCATTTCATTATCATTTTCCGTTACTTCCGAATGATCAACGATAAAAACACTTTTTATTTGTCCGATTTTTGCACCTTCTTTAAATAATTTAGTGCATCCATCTTCAGTATTCAGATTATGTGACTTGATTTTGACAGTAGCTGCACATTTATTCCAAGACCTGGTAATAATCTTACAATAATTAGTTACGAGTAAAGAGAAAATTGTCATATAGTTGACAAATTTGTCATATAGGTGAGAAAATTGTCATATAGGTGAGAAAATTGTCATATAGATGAGAAAATTGTCATATAGGTGAGAAAATTGTCATATAGGTAGACGAGGCAACGGGCAGGTGGCCCGTCGTAAGTGGTTATCGTCGCTACCTCTGCAATATCATGAGAAAATGTAGGATCGCTACCTACGACTTACATCAGACTATACTTTAGCTCTTTATAACAAATACAACCGAATTTTAATCCGATTTAAAAATCTCTCTTCTTTATTTCACAAAAAAAATGTTTTAAAAATCCATTGACCGAACAAAAATTATGAAGAATAAGATAAAGAAAAACTTTTAATGAGGTTAAACCACGCTTAAATATGATTAATTGAACTTTTAAATTCAATCTTAAATTTCTAACCAAAATATAACTTAAATAGGTCGCCTCATTAGAAGATTTTGTTGAAGCAACACGACTCAAAATATCATGTAGTATGATGTTATAAAGATTATAATTTCGTAAATGAACGTTAATAGAGCTTATTTAATTATTGGTACGTAGTTTCATAATTAAGTAATAAATAACAGGTTTATCTCCCAGTTCTGTATAGCCTAGAAATCTTAATTAATATTAACATTAAATTAGAGTAATTTATTACGCTTAGATTATAATTTCATTTGTTACTAGCTGGCCCACACAACTTCGTCTGCGTCACATAAGGAAATTTTCTCACCGTTTAAACCTTCCCTGGACTTCTACGAATATTTCAAGATTAAAATAAGCCAAATCGGTTCAGTCGTTCTCGAGTTTTAGCGAGACTAACGAACAGCAATTCATTTTTATATATAAGAAGATTTTTATAGTAAACTTGCACTAAAATTTTCGAACAAATAGAAACTTAAATCTTAGACTAGGAGTACATTTTTTGCCATGAATTCTGACATCATTAGTGTAAGTTGTGAAAACAATTTTTGAGAATTAAAAGTAAAATTTAAGCGTTTTTTTTTTTTTGTAAAGACAAAGTTAAAGGCGAAGTAATTAAACATTCAACGACATTGTGTTTATACACAAGTCAGTGACCTATTATAATTTTAATATTCAAAGCTATTAGCCTCCTTTCTCTCATCCTCATTTTAATAATAATAATGATCTTACATAAACTTGGAGTAAATATAGCCAGATAACTCAGATGTATAGTTGATGATGATTTTTCTTCCTCCCTTTTTGATGATATTATCAACCAATTCAAATCCTAAATAAGTTTCATCACAGACAACTATATAGACAGAATTTGGTGAATATGTCATTCTGAAACAAAATAATGCTTTAAGCTTCATAGTAAGACCCCAAGATGGAGTATCATTTTAATATTTCGAAACTGAACTAGATAAAAATGGTAGAAGGCTACTGTATGTCACTGTGTTTCAAGATCATAAAAAATTGGTTGCCTGTAAAGTCGGTATACGGGCGAAAGTTTTACGTGTCAACGACTCGGGCATGGTTAGCCCGCCTAAGAGCGAGAGAGACAGACATAAAAAGTGAAAGGCACGCGTGCCTCTCACTCGCTCTCATTATGAGCGGAACGTAAAGCAGTTTCTTGAAGTGACACCCGGCAAACCAATTTATAAGACGTTGTCACCTCAAAAAATTATACAGGGTGGACCTGGTAACCTTGTGCTATTTGAAGTGGTATTAACGACCTGTCGAAATATAACTAAGAACCATTTTTATTTTTGAAATCTGCTACACCTTTTTTCAAAATAATATGCAGCGTTTCCATATTGGTTTACCAACGTCCAACACACGTAAAAAACAGACGACGGTGACGGTTGATCAACACGTGAACGGGGATTTTGTATACAGTTGTTATTTAGCTACTTTTATTTTGATAACTCATTCATCCCATTCCCGTTGACATAAGCCTACATATCCACCCTGTATCAAACAAAATCACTTTGACTGTAATTTCAGCTCATTATACGAAACTGTATTTAAATATAATATTAACGGTAAGATTAATTATGTTTAAGATACGTGTACTCGCTTGTTTTATTTCATTAACTTTCTAATAAACGTGTTTTGCCTTTATACGAAAGTACTTTATTAGGGAAAACAGTTATCTCTTCTTTTTAAATTAAGATATTTTATTACTCGAACAATGTATTAAAAGATGTTCTACAACTTTGTCAAAGTGGAACATAGTGTATAAACTACACATAACTAGACATAGACATACTTTATGTGAAAAAAAAAGAAACATACAATTCAAAAAAGAAAAATAACAAGCAATCACCTAAAACTAATTTAATTACTGTCTCAAATTTCATAAAATTTCGTTTTAGAAATCAAAATATAGTCAGTATATTTAGTTATTTTATACAGGGTGATTTTTTAGTGAGGGTACATATTGAAGGTCATGATAGCTGATGGGTATATACAACGAGTAAGAATATTGCTTAATGCCTTAGTAATCGCAAACTTAAAAATACCTTAAATTCTTGTAAAATGATGGTTTTTCGACAGCTGATGGGTGTGGCGAAGGTGTGGGGTGCGCGAGATCACTAGAGGTCGTTATTCAACACTCTTTTAGCCGAAATTGTTTATGTTTGAGATAGATTTGTCGAATTTAGATTTTTAAAAAAGTAATTTTACCAATTTTTTGTAATATTCCGTATTAGAACAGAGTACTCATCACCCTCCTGCAATAGCTACCTTCATTAAAAAATCACCCTGTATACCTCCCATAACTTTTAAATGATATGTTGACCATCCATAAAGGTTAAAATTTCGTTATAAAAACTTATAGTACATACCTTGGTGTCACATTCATTTCTAATTTTAAACTTGGATTCTTCATCTGTATCAACACTTTCCCGGCGTGTTTATTTGAAGCGTGTAGTTTGAATGCTCTTGTAACTGCTGTTGGTTGATAAACTACTCTGCTAAGTGGTCTCACTGTTCCTTTAGCAATACCTTCGGCAATTAGTTTTTGTAGAATCTACAAAGATTGATATCTTAAGACATTTAACTGATAAATTGACACATTTTTTTTGTGTGTCCATCAGCATTAAGGCCTCCTCCAAACCTCGCTACGACAACCGTTTCCATATTCACATCATCAAAATATATCAAAAAACCTAATTACTTACCTTTTTATCTTCAGCATATTCCGGTCGAAAGATGTTTGATAAATTGACGCCTTTATAAGATCTGTCACCTTCAAGGTATCCCATACAGAAGTCCTTGTTTTCATACATATCTGACTTGTTCACATCCAAAAATGTACCAAAATCACCGACGTATTTCAATAAAAACTGTAAAAGGATAAATGTCATTATATCCATTATTGACATAGCTGTATACTCAACTTACTCTACGGTAACAACCCATTACTGCTCACTGCTGAAGTCTCCTCAGTAAAGTATACAGCATAGTCTACTACACGACCCCAATGCGGCTTGGCTCACATATATTCGAAGGATTTTGGAATCTTTTTTTCATTAATGCTCTATATCCATATATATTAAAATATTAACAATGCTATAATGATTCAAATTATATATAATACTTACTTGACGTAGGTGACCTTCACCTAAATTAATAACAAAATCAAAAAGTTCAGAGCTAAATGAAGGCGTGTCATTGATAGTGTGCAGCTTCCAAATTGTAATATGACTTTCTGGAACGAAATTTTCAAACAAGCTTTAGAATATTTTTGTTACATTTACATAAATTTTAATGTTTTTGTGATCAAAAGATCTTTATATAGTGTTCTTTTTTAAATTAAATATATTCGTTCCTATGGTATTATTAATTACATACACGATTACAATGCGTGCTCACGTAACATTAATCTCATATATCAGTCCCATACAACTCGACATAATAATATACATTAGACCATTCAAGATAAATGCCCTTGAACATAAATAAGGGGTGGGCCATATAAAGTTTGCATTAACCAAAAGTTTTTTCCAAAGCATTTTCGAATGATGCCGCCGGACCGAAACCCACACCAAACCGTAATTCTTTGTGGGTGCATTGGCTTCTCAATGACTGGTGACTTCTCAGTGGTGATTTTTCGGTAAAAATGCTCATCTTCGGCCAAACGATCTTCATTGGGCGAAACCGAAAACATCCCATTTCATAAATGTCTTATATAAATGCCTTTAACTTAGTTATGAACACAAATTGAATGACATTTGAGCTGTCATTCTCTAAATAAACAGTAGTTCAAAATGCAAACGTTAGATTGGCCCGCCCTATATAAAAGAAAAGTTGGCAGAATTTAATTCGTAGGTTTTTATCTATCATTATTTAATTTTAAGTGATTTGCAGAGGTTCATGAGCGACGGTAACCACTTACGATCAGGTGGCCCGTTGGCTCGTCTGGCTACAAGGCAATAAAAAAAAAAAACTGCTAAATTATAATTTTTCTGACCTGGTAGTTCAGGGAAAAGCTGCATTAGCAATCGTTTCTTCCGAGGATCCCTCACTGTTGTATATACAGGACAATTCAAAGCCATGCATATAGATATAATGGCTTGACCTAAAGCTCCAGTGCCTCCTGTGACGAGAACCGACTGTCCTCTAGAAATATTACTTCTTATAGCCTGAAAAAAGGATGTTTTTCTCATTGAGTATTAATTATTGGATAAAACTAAAACGAATTATTAAAACTGATAACCTGTCTTCTACTTATTGCGATGTTATACGTATTCGCAGAGAGATTTGACTATCGGTAAATGAATAATTGTGATGGGATCCATATACTGACAAACAAACAACTGATGTGTGTCCCTCTTTAATTAAAAATTTAATTGTTAATATTACATGCAAATGTAACCAGCTGCCCCATGCAACTTCGTAAAAAAGAAATTAGGGGTGGACTACCCCTAATATTTAGGGGGATGAAAAATAGATATTGGCCGATTCTCAAAGATACCGGATAAGCACAAAAAATTTCATTAAAATCAAGTTTCGGAGGAGTATGGTAACGAAAACTGTGACACGAGAATTTCATATGTATATTAGATTTAACACAATTTTGAAATTACTATAATCTGTGATTGAAATAAAGAAAAAGATAAATAAAATCTTACTAGACAATAATAAGCATGCAAATATGCTAACGGTACTGTGGCAGCATCTTCAAGTGTCCAATATTCAGGCACAGACCAAACAAGAGATGGGTCAGCAACAACGAAATTGGATAAAGATCCTTCTTTTACAATACCCATCACTTTCTCGCCTCTGCAAATTACATTAATATGAAAGGAATTTCTCAACTTCATTTTTTTTCCATAATATGAATATAAACAATGATATATTTTTTTTTTGTATCGGTTAAACTTATTTTTCTGACATTGTATGGAAAACGTATAACTATCGTTGCGGACGTTCATACTATGATAAAAAAAATCCCATTCCGAAAATAAAAGTGGTTCTAAGTTTTATTTCAACAGTTCATTCACCCCAGGTCAGATTGTCCAAAGTTACAGATCCATCCTGAATATCAAAACAAAATTCAATCAAAAATTGTACTTGGTGAACATTTTGTAGAAGTAATGCTGATAGTAGTAAACATTATAGTAACTATTCGATATTAGTCAGTATTTTACCGACGATTCCTCATTTGTACTATTCGCTCGTTAAATTCGCTGAACTATTCGCCAATGTGAAATTTAATATACTTACCTAGAATTGATGCCACTAAAATCCATCCCGAACCGTGATCTGTTATTGTTTTCACAACTGACAGCGTTTTGGCAGTCGCTCAGTGAAACTCCGGCATACCAAACCTTCGATAAACAGTCGAGTTAGCAATTTCAAAGCATAATATTAATTTTATGATCTTAAATCTGGACGATAAAGAGAACAATTCTATAAATTAATATGGATATTTGACTTGTCAGAAATTTTGATGCTTATTAATAATTGAGGTAAATCAAATCGTTTAATGTAAATATACCTGGACGTTATTATTGTCTGTAAGAGGAGCCTCGACCCACGTCAGTCCGTCAATGCTCCCAGGCTGTTTGTTCGTGAGGATCATGTTACTGATGCTGCTCGACATCTGACTCGGGGAGTAATAGTAGCTCCCCCATTGACCCTTATTCATAAAAACATATCATATTTTATCGATGATGTGATATGTAGGTGAATTATTATTATACAGGGTGTTGGTGCCCGGTGAAACAATACTTTGAGGGCTTAATCTATATCACATTTCAAATCATATACACATACTTTTGAAACGGAGATAATTACTTTATTTTCCCATACAAAGTTGAAAAATTATTATTTTGTATTATTTTTGACAACCCTATCGTGACCTACATTCAGCGTGCTATATCTATTATCACGAACACAGGCGCATGTATCTTGTATAGAATGTGATTTTTGTCCCGTGTATTATTACAATGTTCTATGATACAGGAGGTGACTAGCCGGCTTAAGTCTTTAGCTGTTAGCTGTTGTGTTCGTCAGTACGGTAGGGATGATCACGCACTAATTAACACGTAGTTTTGATTAGTTATAACTTGTGATATATTATGCCTAGAAAACTCAGACTTGGTGGATGGCTTCTACATCAAGTATACTATTTGCTGTGAAAGTATTGTTTCATCGGATTTTAACACCCTGTATATACAAAAGCGCAGTACGGTATATAATTTTATGCTGTATTTGAGCATAAAATTATTTAAATATAAATTTTGTATTCTAATGCTATTGATATTCTTTGGTAATAAATGATGACAGACCCATGTCATGGTAATTAGAAAAAAGACATTCAAAGCTCTTCTCCAAACTCAATATTATCTCATTAATCTCATGTATAATTAATCATCCAGCGTGCAGTGACATTCTTAATTTATTTTAATAATGTTTAATTAAATACCAAAGAATAAAACGTGGAGTTCTTTTTTACCTTTTTAAATACATTGATTGCCAAATTTAAGTCCAATTGGTCTTTGTAGAATGGTATTTTGTAATCAAACTTGGGTGCATGATCATCTTCTATTATTATGACCGATAAATTGTTAAATCCATCTTTCCTCACTTTTTTTACTAGATCTGTAAAATTTTCATGCAAAATACTAAAGTTTTTTTACAAGCTTTATATTAACTAGCACTGGATGTAACTATGTAAGTTCAGGTGGAATCTTTCAAGCTAAATTTTAAAAATTCCTGGTTTCCGATTGAGCCGACATTATGCACGCAGATGTATATATATGTATATCATGTCCAGGATCTTAACTTATTTAGCTTGAATTTAAAAATTTTCTTTAAAATATTTATTTTACCTAAAACACCGTGAGAATTCTGTTTCTCTGATATCAATACAACTCGATCAAGTTTTAATGCTTCGTGTACTTTTATCCACGGTATATTCTCTTTACTTTTAATTGGTATACAAATAGGATGTTCTCTCAAAGCGATTCTTTTCAAAAGTATAAATATATTTTCACTGTTGGATATGCATGTTATTATATTAAAATGTTCTTTAATAATATGAACTTTAGGTACGTTTTGTTCTACTGCCAATAAGTATGTATCTTCTGATAGCACTTCTTTAAGCTTGATTAATTTCTGAAATAATAGTAATTATTGAGTTTTAATTTTCAATATATTGGTCGTAAACTACTTTTACATAGTATTTAATTTTCAGTAAAGCATTGAAAATTTTTTTTAGTAAAACCACTTAATTTGATTGTTTAATAAATATAAATTGTATTCTAATTAGATGAATTATATATGCGTACATTTGCCTAACGGGTCAATGCGGTCATTGCCGTAAAACAAAATTCATTGTTTCTGTGTTTTTTTTTATTGTCATGTAGGCAAACGAGCCAACGGGACACCTGATCGTAAGTGGTTACCGTCGCTCATGAACCTCTGTAATGTCAAGGGACATTGAGGGGTCGTTACCTACGACCTAACTTTAAGGACCCTCCTCAAGCCTCGTTTGAAAAAGGACAAGTCATAGCGCTCTGGGAATATCGAAGAGGGGAGCTCATTCCATATCCGGATGGTGCGTGGCAAAAAAGTGTTACTGAAACGGACCGTGGGTGATCGCGGTGGTTAGATAAATTACCTTTTTATCATTTATGATATTATCTACAATGACTAAATTAGCTTTAGTTATTTTTCCTTCTTGGTTTAAAATAATATTTGTATCAGAAACATCAATGTCGATTGTTTTAATTTCTGTCAGTACTGTCTCATACACAATTGCCTCTTCAATGGCTTTAGATGTTTTCGCATCTAGAGTTGTGGATTTTAAAACTTCAATTTTATGTATATTTGTATTTTCCGTAACAATTTGAAGTAGTAAGTTGGCTGCTTTTGAGATCTGAAATTTATTTTATAGATATAACAAATGTTTTTCCTAATCATTCTAATTTATGAAGCTGAGAAGAGTAACTAGGATCTGAGCTGGTCAGAGTAAAAGCAAAGAAGAGAGCTAGCAGAAATCTTTAAAGATTTACAAGAACTTTACCAAAAGATATGGTTTTCATTGTATCTTAGTTCTCGGAAATTTCTTTGTCCTGATTAAGATAATACAAAATATAGATATAGAAACAAAAAAGTTCTACTCACTTCAACTGTTTCCGTGGGGTACTGGGGAAAGAATGACAAAGTTATCAAAACATCAGGATCTTTACTAATTATTACTTTTTCAGTAAATTTTATATTCTCGATTTCAACTCCCGCACATCTAAAATCACACAGTTAAGTACTTGCTTAATTTCGTGGTTTTTTGATGGATTTGATGCAATCTTATATAAAACATAATCAGCTTTTATAATGTAGTGATTATATGGATCTGTAAATATTCTTACAGTAATTTACATAAAAAATGTGTTGCTAAGCGCATAACTCAATAAGGCCTGGACAAATTTGGCCAATTCTTTGTTTTAAATGTTCGTTGAAGTTCAAGGATGGTTTTCACGAAAAAACTTGCTGTATAGGCTTCACGCAACGGCAACAGTTAGAATTATATAAAATCGAGTCTTACCTTGTGATCCCATACGTGTCACTAATGTTAGCTACACAAGTATCTTCTCCATTAATGGCTTTTTGTTTTGCATCTCTAAGTTCATTTATACTGATTCTTAGTTTTCCAATAAACTTAGGCACAGATACGCCTTCGTGTTTGCTTGCCAATATATTGAATTGTATAAGAGAGTCAAGGTATGTGACCCATTCATTGTTCCATTTCACTAAGGCTTTGTTACATTCTAAATTTGTTGATTCAATCGACTTATGTGATTCCCTTAAAAAAAAAGATGAATTTACAATAAGATAAACAGACTATAGAATAGACTCTATATTTTGACTAATGTGTTATCAAAGATTATTTGTAAAATGTATTAATTTTTCATCTTTGGTTAGTATAGAAAAGTGAGAAAAATAAATTGCTGTTTATAAGTCTCGCTGAAATTTGAGAACGACTGAACTAGTTTGGCTAATTTTAGCTTTGAAATATTAGTGGAAGTATTCTCTTATTCGGTCTTATGTGACGCAGACAAAATTGCGTGGGTCACCTTATAAAAATAACAAGAGTTTCAAAATATCATACCTGTAGTAATGTCCACGTAGGTCCAAAATTTTATAAACATCATTGGAATTAAGCAACATTTCATCGTCATTAAATTTCAAGTCATTGATGTTTTGGTGAAAATCAATAAGTTGCTCATCATTGATGATTCCAGTAGCAACAACATCATCGTCATGACTGACCTGATTGTTAAGAAAATTGCTATATTCGTTTTTTTTTTCAAAATTAACTAATTTGGAAAAAATATCAATTTCATATTTTATTTTAATTACTTTTTTAATTAATAACTTATTTATTGATCAAACAACTGTAGGTCTTTATATTTAACTATCACCTTGAAAGTTACTTCAACTATAAATGTTATGGTTACAGATGCAAAGATATCTACTATAGAATTAAATCTTCTTAAAGGTTAATCACATTTAAATATAGATTTAAATTATTTTCCTTATCTCATAATCATTATAGATAACAGTCCCTAATAGCTTAATAAGTATGTCTGTATGTAAGTGAATACTAACTTCAAACTTGTTGTTTCCTTTAGTTATACTAACAGACAATCTTAAAGAAGCATCTTCTCTGATTTCCATTTCTCTATGAAACTGTACATTACTGAAGACCACTGATAAATCTCTATAATTCATGTTTTTATACATAGCCATCGTTTCCCATACAAGAACCAATATTTGTGTTTCTGGTAATATATTTATGCCTGTGGAGAATAATGAATTTAGTAGTTCATTTCTATATACATATTTTTGGAACGTAGTTCCTTATCGCGTGTTATCGAAAGGGGGCTAGACGGACAAAAATCTTACGAAAAGTTGTCACGACACTTTTAAAGTTGTCACGACACTTTTTTTGTTTTAGATGATTATCGCTAGATGGCGCTGTGATTAAAATCTTTTAAAACACGTTCCTTATTGCGCGTTACGTTAGGTTTTAATCGAAAGGAACTTCGTTCTATTCGGGTATCCCATGACACCTCTCAAGTTTTTTTTACCAAGTATTTTTTATTTAACTGCAAGACAGAAAAATGAGGCTATGGTCAACTTGATGGTAAGCAGTTACCGTCGCTTATGAACCTCTGCAATAAGGCATTAGGAGGTCATCATGCATCACCACTTTAAAGGACTTTTCTTAAAAGTATAAGAGAAACACATCGTAGTGTTCCGTGGACGTCCATTCCAAATCTGAATTTTACGTTGCAAAAAATCTTCAAAAAGGTGCAGAAAAAAAAAATCTCTTTACCAAAGCCAAGCTAAATAAACAATTTTCTGTATTTATCAAATTACCATTTCTCAAGTGTCCATTTAAAAATTTATAATCGTCATCTTGAATAGAAATTACAACGTCTCGAGACATTGCCGTACATTTCTCTCCTAGACTGAATGAAGCCTTTGACCTACAAAAAAAACAAATAAGATACAAACAAAAGCAGCTTTGAGAGCGAGACTTAAGTATGATTTTTTTTTCTTTATTGTTTCATATTTTTAAATGTTTGCATTGTAGCTTACTCTTATTTAAGGAGAGGGATTTTGTTACCAGATCGAGAAATATTTTATGACTCAAAAGTCGACATAATAGTAAGTTTTAATGATTCGTTGAAACCTAGTAGAACAGTTATTTTTATAGTAAATTTGTATACAGGGTGTCCCAAAACTATGCGACATGACCGAAAAATCTATGAATGCAGTATTATTAAACATCAAAAATAAAATGATGTTTTGTTTCAGCAAAACGTCGCATAGTTTTGGGACACCCTGTATATTATTTGATATTTCAATAAAATTTTATTTCTCAGCTTTATTAGTTTAGTAATATACACAGTGGCCTATTTATAAACGATAAAAATAATATTTTTGAGTGTGTAATATAATTACGTAATTATCATTATAACTTACCAATCCTCGCTGTGTTCCCATTCAACGAAGTGAGATAAAAGAGGAGTTTCAGTCGCAACTGGAAACTCTACATTAGGATATAAATTCTCAATTTTAGGATTTAAACCAGCTTCGTACATTCTGAAAATTTCAAACATTTGGACAAGAAGAAAAATGAGATTAGAAAAGATTCTGTGTAAAATTTAGAATTCAATTGTTATTATAAAATGACATAAAGGAACCTAAAGAATGTATTTTTGTAACACTTTCTGTAAGCTCTACAAATATTGCCATCATCAGATTAGTCTAACGTCCTATCTAATAGTAGATTATATATATCCAACCTTTAACTTCGTCATAACAATCTGCACTATATTGTTCGTATACATGCGATTTCGTGACCACAGGTTGTCGAACCACCTCACAGCAAAAAAAATTGGTTGCCTGTAAAGTCGGTATACGGGCGAAAGTTTTACGTGACAACGACTCGGGCATGGTTAGCCCGCCTAAGAGCGAGAGAGACAGACATAAAAAGTGAAAGGCACGCGTGCCTCTCACTCGCTCTCATTGTGAGCGCATAACATGAGCGGAGCGTAACGCAGTTTCTTGAAGTGTCACCCGGCAAACCAATTTATAAGACGTTGTCACGTCAAAACAAAAACTTGAAACCCTCTTACTCACTTGCCAATAGCTTCTAGCAAAAACTGTACTCCGTCTGATGTTCCACGTTGTGTCAATGGAATATGTGTACAGTTTTGAAGGGATCTCTTAAGAATAGCTTGCAGTAGACCGTGAGGTGCAATTTCAATAACAATAGCATTAGATGGTATTAAATTTAATACTTCTTCAAAAAGAACTGAGCTCTGAAATCATAAGGTAAATAATCTTACAACATACTTGAAAAATTATGCTAATAAAAGTCACTAAATAGATAAAAAAGCAAGGTAACGTGAAATGGATGGATTTTTGAATCCACATTTTACCAAAGTTAGAGCAGTATTCTAGTCTTTGATTTTACATCACCAAAATGGACTTACCAAAATGTTGTTAGCGTGATATTCTGCAGAAGAATATTTGGCTAACGGCTCATTCCATTTCTCTTTTGGTAAAGATGTGGAAAGCCATTTCTCACTCCGAGGCCTAGGATTTGGGATAGCCTTCTTCAATGCTTCTACAATTGCTGATCCTGTTACATATTTAAGTGTTAATATATCTATGTAATTATTGAACGTTATTATAAGTGTTCAACTGTACTTTTGTTTCCTTAATCAAAAATAAATAATTAAATTTTTCTAATACCAATATCA
Source organism: Trilocha varians (assembly GCA_030269945.2). Taxonomy (NCBI): domain Eukaryota; kingdom Metazoa; phylum Arthropoda; class Insecta; order Lepidoptera; family Bombycidae; genus Trilocha; species Trilocha varians. The sequence goes on along the minus strand of AP028278.1, from coordinate 10,891,630 downwards.
TGTAATGACAAAGTTTTAAATACAAAATATTCTATAAAACTAATTAAATAATTAAAATGAAAAATTCATACACTCATCCTTCATATTAAAAATATATACAATTAAAAATGACTAGAAAATATTTCTAATATTCTTTTTATGAGTCGATTATGGATATTTATTTTATACTTAACAGTGTTAAATAACGTAAGCAAAATCACAGAACCAGAAGTACAAAAGAAAGTACATAATAACTAAAGAATTGATACATCTAATACTTTTAATATTAGTTAGTGTAAACGTACCTAAACCACCAATATATCTAGAATGATAAGCAATATTTTCACAAGCAACTTCTTTAGCGAAAACTCCATGACTTTTTAGTTCTTCAATAAATGCCTTAGTAATCTCCTCAGGTCCTGATATGGTGCAAGATTCAGAGCTATTGTGACATGCCACGTCTATTTCTGGAGGGCATATGCCAACAATCTGTGAAAGTTGAATGAACATACATGCATTTTGCATTGTCCCAAATTATACTTCACGAGATGATTATAATATGTACAAGCTTTTTACACACACCTTTTTACAAGCTTTATATTTACTTACACTGGATGTATATCGCAATATATACAACTATGCAGATGTATATTGTGTGACAATGCAATGATATGACAAAATAGAGCTAATTTGATGATGGATTCGGAAGGTGATCATAGGAACTCTTGTACTAAATAAGATAGACCCGTCGTGTTTGGGCTCGTTTTACTTGTATTAGCTAGGACTCTACTGCTACCTGATATTCAGGATCTTAAAAGCTTGTATTTAAAAAGATTTCTTTAAAATCAATTTTTAAAATTCTTGTTTAAAAAGAACAAGTCACTATGATAATATGATTATAATTTTCACTAACGCAACAATTGTTAGTATTTTAGTTAGTTAGTAAAATAAGGTAAATTATCTGATTAAGAAATCTTAATAATATCAATTACGCGTATATTAAACTTAACGAAATCAGTTTAATAGCAATAATATTCAAATTTGACGTTACTTCCTTTACGCCACTGCTTTTGAATGGCATCATAACGTTTTGTTTATAGCAGGGGTTCCTTTACTAGCAATGTCTTGGGCTCTTTAGAATTTGACATTGAATTTTAAACAGATAATATTATCATAATTTATTGTTATATTTTTATACTGAAATGCAACAGGTCTAAGAGAAACATGCAAAAATTAAAATATTTTTAGAGCAAAAGTTCTATATCATTGTGTATATTGTACTAGCTGACTGACGTCTGCGTCATACAAAGAATACAAGTTTCATTGTTTTAGGCTGGAATTATATCTTTTCTAGATTAAAATATAGTTAATGTTACTTCCAAATAAAGTAGCTTTTAAACAGTGAAAAATGTTTTTTTGTAAATTGGCTCAGTTGTTTTTGACATGTTTAATCATAAACAGACACAAATACAAATATATTTTGCGCTGGTTGAATGATCCAAACTTCTAATTATTTTTACTGAGTATTAGTAGAAATATATCATTGAAATTTGAAACTTATTTACTATTAACTTGGAACGAATTTCAACTATAAATTTTTGAGAAACCTACCTTTTTATAACCAAGGCCAACAGCGGCCATACAACCTCTTATAATCGGTGTTCGTGAGATCACCAAGCTTCGACTGTATGTTGCAAGCATATATTCTTCCAATGTGAACGATTCGTCAAAATATGAACAGCCCATTTCTCCTAAACTATGTCCTATAAAACAGGGTGATTTGTTAATGAACAATTTAAATACTATAAACAAAGAATATCGTATAAAGCTTTAGAAAACACAAAAAAAAATAACTACAATTTTTACAAAATTATTGTTGCTCGACAGCTTATGGATGTAGCATAAGTATGGGGTGCGCGAGATCACTCTACGTTGTTAGTCAACGCTCTGTTCTCCGAAATAATTTTTGTTTGGAATAGTCTTGTCGAATTTAGATTTTTACCAATTTTTTTTAACAGAGTACTCATCACTCTTCTTCAATATTTAGCATAATTAACAAACCACCCTATATAATTTTAGGGAATAAATCGTCGCCTCAGTGCTAGTTTGGCCAATCTGACATTTTTACGAAAATTACTTTTTAATGCAGTATTATAAAGAATAAAATTTCCATCCGACTGGTAAAATATTTTTTATAAACATTCAATTCTAAAACAATAAAAATCTCATTTCAAGTTTTTTCTCAACACGGCACTTAACGTAAATTCCGTGCTTGTTTGCTGTCTCCTGTAAAATTTGCTCGAGTGCAGATTGGCCAAACAAGCACTGAGGCGACGAAATGTTAATTCAGTTATAGATCTTTACCATAAAAGTATTTTTCTGAACTCACCAATTATGTGATCTGGAACTATTCCTAATTCTTTTATAATGTTTACTAAACCGGCTTGGACAGATACTATACCAACAAATACATTCTGTATATTTTGTAGCACGCTTTTATCGTTGTCAGTCAAAATTTTTAAGACATCTATGCCTTTGGGTTCGAAAGTTTTTTGACATCTACAAAAAAAAATCAAACTAGAAGTTAAAGCTACTAATTATATTTTTGCTTGTCCGTTTGTCAGCTTGGTTAAACAAGAAGTCTTCGATGCAATTGAAATCTATGCAATTATAGGTAACATCTCATATAAGATGCCGACTATTCTTTACAGTTAGTATTGATAATAACGAAGGATTTACTTATTGTTGAATACATAATATATCCATAATCTTAATAATAATTGAGACACAAAATTGAGTATTGTACAGCAACGCAAAAACTTTAAATCCCTAAACGGTATCATCATCATCATCAGCCTGTAGACGTCCACTGGTGGACATAGGCCTCCCCCAAACTTCGCCATAACGGCGGTCTTGCGCTATCTGCATCCAGTGTCCTCCCGCTTTTGTGACCAGGTTGTCGGTCCATCTTATGGGACGTTTACCCACGTTGCGCTTATCCTAAACGGTATGATATGACAATATCTATAGCCTCCACCAGGCAAGGTTTATAGTCTATAGTAACTCCCTTTACGGAAGCTACTTAATCTGCTGCATTAGCATTGGATAGTACGTACTTTTCAATAGTGGCAGCAAAAGCCTTGATCTTCATAAGGTCAGCTCCCATTCCCGTCCACTGAGAACCCATACCACTGAATACAAACCAGACAGGGCGTTTGAGACCAGGGTAGTAATCAACACTTTCCTTTAGAGCAACGGTTTCATTCTTGTCATTTGTGTCTTAAAGAAGAGGATAATTATTGAAATTGTTATTAAGTAAGATTATACCTTCATGCTTTTTCAACGGGTTCTTACCACGATATTTAATTAATTGAGTTGTCTCGATATTTCTACACTAAAGTCGTGATGTGAGTTCGAGTTCCAGTGGTACTACCCAAAAGCGAACGAGAAAGAGGGTAGACAGATTTGTTTGCTCTTAAATGGACCCGCAGTATCAATGTCTTCTCGTGATCATGACGTTTGCAACAATGTTGAAATATCGAGACAACTCAATTAATTAAATATCGTGGTAAGAACCCGTTGAAAATGCATGAACGTATTATAGAAAACCGCGAGTGTCTGAATAAGTTTATAAGTAAGATTATATTAGGTTGTAATGTTTTTAGAAATATGATATAAATTTTGCAATTCCATATTTTACCTAATATTACATATCCACGACTTAAGTGTCCAAATATGTCGTGTTGGTAGGCATTGTGTAGTAAAGCTATAAGTTCTGGATCTAATGTCATCTTCTTAAGAAGATCTACATTTTTTTGAACGCAGTCTTCTTGTCTTCCTGATGCGAGTACCAAGTATGGTATATCTGATTTGTATTTTTGTTTATTCTGTAAAAATATGAACAATATACGGAATGATTTATTAATGATGGTACATACTTAAGAAGGGTGATGAGTACTCTGTTCTAAAAAAGAATGTGATAAAAAAAGTAAAATGACACAAAAAAACATAATTCGACAAAACTATCCCAAACAAAAATAATTTCGAACAACAGAGTAACAATCTCAAGCGATCTTGCGCATCCCACACCTCCGCCACACCCATCAGCTGTCGAGCAGCGATTACTAAGGCTTTCATATCCCTTGGTTATAATATTTTTACTGGTTGTGTGTGACCATCAACCATCATGACCTTCAATTTGTACGATCCTTCACAAATCACTCTATATTATTTTTTTATGGTCTCGTAGGCAGACGAAACAGCCTCTAAAAATTTTTTTAGGAAAATTCAGATCGTTAAAAAAAAAATCTAGTATTAACGAACCTTTTCTTTAAAATGTCCCTTTAGTAGTACATGGCAATTAGTTCCACCGTAAGAGAAGTTATTGAGTGCAGCAAACTGTCGACTGAAATCTGTAGTCTCTGTGACCACTTGTACTCTTCCATCTTCTATAGCTGGCAGATCTTGAGGATCATTGTAATGTAAATTAGGAGCTAGTTTTCCTTTCTGATACGCTAGACAAAGCTGAAATAATATATAGAGAATGATATTAGTCTTGTAGGGATTCCTTGAATTTATGCTTCGTATTGACCTAAATTGTATTGGAATCGGGAACGATACTTAATTAAAGATGTTTCCACGATATTTGCTGGGTTATCAGAATTGATTTAAGTTTTAGAATTTCTCTGTTAACACACATAGATAGTTTATAAGTAATAGTTCTTTTTCTCGGTAAGCATAATAATATTATGGCCTAGCTGACCCGCGCAACTTTGTCTGCGTTACAAAGGGGTTCAAACAGTACCCGCAATGCCGTCGCGTTATTATTTGCGCTGCCCGAATTGAACCTACATATTCATTGCGTTTTATACTCGTGATAACTTATAACCGAAAAGTCCGATTGGTATAAAACAAAAAGTAATTTACTTCTACATTATTAATACTCTTGATAATATAATACTTAATTTGGATAAGGGTTAATATAACGATACTCATTTAACGTTAAATTCAATCTCGGGACGAAATATTATTTTTATAAACATAAAAGCGGTTATAGTTAAATATATGCTGTCGCGAACTTTTTTGTTTGTCTTACTAAGACCTTTTGTTCTACTGTCAATAGTTTTTGCAGTGTACGCATAAATAGGTTTTCGATTATTCACCTTCTGTTACATATTCGATATTTTCATACGGATCTCAATTTTTTTGAAAATAAAATATAGCCTTCCTCGATAAATTTCAACTTTCCAATACTGAAATATTTTTTGACATCGGACCAGTAGATTCTGAGATTAGCGCGTTCAAATAAATAAACAAACAAACTCTTCAGCTTTACAATATTCAGTATAGAATTACAATTATCTACTGAAATTTCTGAGCCTTTAGTAAATGATAAAATCATGGTCATTATTAAAAATGTCAGTCATAAATTATATGCCTATATATTTCAGGAGTTACAGTGGTGGGGGTGAGAGGTGGGCAAATACCCGATACCTATATATTTGCACTATTATTATCAATTCTGTTTGAGGTCTATAACACATATGCAGTTCGTAGATCTGTTTACAAATACACGTTTAAATAAATAATCACCTTGGTTAGTCCACAAATGCCTGATGCAGCTTCTGCGTGACCCATGTTGGATTTGACACTCCCGATTTTTACTGGTTTATCTCCGACAAATACTTTATCGATTGCTTTGATTTCATTTGTATCAGCTTCTGCAATCCCTGTTGAAAGTTATGTAAGTTAATTAAGACTAGTTGTTTGGCAGGATAAGCGCTATGACTTGTCCTTCTTCAAACGAGGCTTAAAGAAAGTCCTTAAAAGGTAGGCCGTAGGTAGCGGCCCCGCAGTGTCCGCTGACATTGCAGAGGTCCATGAGCAACGGTAACCGCTTACGATCAGGTGGCCCGTTAGCTCGTCTGCCTACAAAGCAATAAAAAAAAATCCTGTTCAAAAAATATGTTAAAAGAAGTAACTTTAGGAATAATATTGGCTGATGATTGTACTTCATTTATGAGTATGCTGTTATTATAATTATCAATACCTGCACCATGAGCTTCAACATATTCCACTTGTCCAGGCTTGATATCAACTTCAGAGTAAAACTCTTCAAGAAAATCTTGTATTATTTCTGGAGATCGTAAAGGCAGAAAAGCATCATCTGGAATTGTCTTGTACATGCTTTTTGCATGGTAAACTTCTGCATAAATTCTATTTAAATAAAAAACCTAATTGGTGATATTGGTTAGGGAAATTAATTTAAGAAATGAAAGAATTCTTCTTCTTACCGTTTTGCTTCTTTTGCTTTTTGCAGGAATACTATACCAATTGCTTCGGCCCTTACGTATCCGTCACCATGTTTGTCAAAGCATTTGGTCTTTCCATCCGAACATAGTAGGCCAGCTCTGATGACAAATTTCCGTAGAACACATTAACAATTTATTTACCTTTTTTTTTCTAATACTAAATATTTTTTACAAGCTTTATATTAACTTTTACTAGATGTAACTATGTATATGTAACTTCAGGTATATCGCGTTACAATGCAATAATATGACAAAATGGCGCTGATCTGACTATGGAATCGGAAGGTGGTCATAGGAACTCCTGTACTAAATAAGATAGACCTGTCATGTTTGGGCTCATTGTACTTGTTTTTGCTAGGACTTAATTTACACATGATATTCAGGATCTTGCTCCTTTGCTGCCAGCTTGTATTTAAAGTTTTCTTTGAAATAAATTACTACCTTCTCATATTTCCAGAAAGTGCAGGTTGTAAGCAATAACTACATCCACCAACAATAGCCGCTTCACATTCATTTGATTTGATGCTGTTAAAGGCTTTCTCTAGGCTCATAATCGACCCTGTACATGTGCACTCTAATCCATAAGATGGACCCTTGGCATCCATCCAGTATGATATTCGGTTCGCCAACATTGATTTACTGCTTCTGTAGTATAAAGAACAGATAAATTGAATGCATCTAGTAAGTAGGAAGATTTTACTAGACTTTTGATTATTTTACTAATAGTACTAGGATATTTTTGTTGTCATTATGGCTATAAGAACTTCAATTATTTTCGTTTTTAATTAGTGGTAGCTGAATGTCAAAGAATTACAAATGTAGCACTTCCATCCATACTTAACGAAGTCATCATGACGTTTGCAACACTGTTGAATATCGAGGCCACTTAATTAATTAATATAGTGACAAGAACTCGTTAATTATGCATGAAAGTGAAATAGACAATAGCGAATATTTAGTCAAAGTCAAAGTCAAATCATTTATTTCAAAGTAGATGTGGACACACATACATTTTGAAAGTCAAAAATAAAATCAAAAGTTCTACCACCAGTTCGCTAAAATTACGCCTCCGTCCTGAGAGTGGCAGTTTAAATAAATGTAATATAATATGTGATTATTGAAATTAAGACATTACCCACTGACAACGAACTCGCTTCCTTTAGCGATCTCAAACATAAGTTGCGTGCCGACATCAATAAAAGAAGAACCTATGAACACTCCGATATTTCTCCCTTTTAAAGATGTTAAACTCGTCCCTAAAACAAATATATTATATTACGTTTGCACATTTTTTACATATAAAAATAATATAACCCTCTTATAAGCAAAAGTGGGGTTAATGTCCCGTCGAAGTTCAACATAGTACGACTTTTGTTTTTGAAAATTTAGTATTTTTTTATTCCTAATCACATCATTGTTTGATAAGAAAACTTTCAATATACTTTTTGAACTAATATTTTATGAAGATCATTTTTGCCCCGTACCATTCCGGTTTGGAATGAACTCCCATCCGCGGTGTTCCCGGAGCGCTATAACATGTCTCTCTTTAAACGAGGCTTAAGAAAAGTCCTGTATGGGTAGGTGATAGATAACAGCCCCTCATTGCCCTGGCATTGCAGAGGTTCATGAGCGACGGTGACCGCTTACCATCAGTTGGGCCGTAGGCTCGTTTATCTATCACGCAATAAAAAAAAATTTTAAGAACTGTAACTGTTACAGCCCATTGTCGCACACTACAGGGCTCAAGTTTTCTCAGTAGTGGGTTAGTCTACTACGCTTGCCTAACGCGGATTGGGGATTTCACACGTCTTTGAAGGATTGTTAAAAATAGTCTTACCTGAATCGAATATAGCTGCATATGTGTGCTCTAAAAGTTTTCTAGAATGCGGTTCTATGTCACGACTTAACTGATATCCAATCTTGAAAAACTGCGCATCAAATTTCTCTATACCAGGAATTTTTCCTAAATGTTTTGGAATATCTGCACTTTTTAAGTCCCATCTTGGTTTATTTGAGACCATGTCGATCTAAAAATAAAATTGTTTTTCCAATAGTCATTGTTTTTTGCTTGTTGTTTGTCGTTCATTTATGGGTCAGTGATCATTTGTTTCGCTACAAAATGAGAAGTTAAAAACACGTCTGGTCTCTTGCTGTTATTTTCCAACGCGTGTTAATGAAATATTTTTGTGCTTTGCCTATTATTAAAGAAAGTAAAAATACGCAACTCATCGCTATATAACAACACTAGCTGACCCGCGCAACTTCGTCTGCGTTACAAAGGGGTTCAAACAGTACTCGCAATGCGGTCGCATTATTATTTGCGCGGCCCGAAGAGTATTCATAATCCACACATACATTGCGTTTTATACTCGTCATAACTTCTAAACGAAAAGTCCGATTGGAATAAAACAAAAAGTAATTTACTTCTACATTAATACTCTTGATAACATAATACTTAATTTGGATAAGGGTTAATATGACGATACTCATTTAACGTTAAATTCAATCTTGGGACGAAATATTATTTTGCTAAACATCCAAAGGTGAAAGAATTTTGAAATCGGTCCAGTAGTTTCGGAGCCTATTCATTACAAACAAACAAACATACAAACAAACAAATCTTTCCTCTTTATAATATTAGTATAGACTAACAGCTAAACTAGAAATATTTTATGCTATTAAGAGGCTGCCATATTACTCCAGAAGTAAAGGTTTTTAGCTATACTAGTACAAATCTAACATCATATTATTATTATGTTTGTGTTTGACTTTGTTGTTTACCTTATTGTATAAATTTTCCATAAAATCCACGACATTTTCGGAATTGGGAAATACACCAGAGATTCCACTGATGACCACTTCATCACCATTCAATTCGTCTTTGTATGATGTACCTTCGTTGTTACCTTGTGAGTCCATTTTGTGCAAACAGTGACTAGCTTAGTCCGATTGTCTATTCAATGTAAATAGACTCAATCGTTCTGCATATATAACGTTACTAGTTTCAAGGTTAGGTTAGAATTTTAGAGATCCATATATATTTAGCTGGAACTGATGTATCTATATTTTATTACTAAAGCAGATATACATAAATTTCTTTGAACACTCGCGGTTATCTACATCACTTACACTATTAGTAAACGGGTTCTTACCCCGATTATTTTTAATTGAGCGTAAAAATAATCGTGGTAAAAACCCGTTTAGTAATAGTGTAAGTCAGGTATACATACTTATGGCAGCAGTTATGTCCCGAATGCCGTAAGCTCCTGAACCTATATAACGTAAGAAATATTACAAATAGAAAGTAAGTTTATTCCCACACAAAGTGGTTACAAAAATATAAACGACTACTATACAGTATTATATTCTTTCCTGTCTACTTATTACACTTTTCGAGTCTCGCTTGGAGGGGGCAGAATTAAATTATTAGACTCGATATATCTAGTTGTTTAGAAGAGATCTTTTCACAACCATACACGTTATAGAAATAAGATTCTTTAAGTTACTCTGTTTTATCAAAATCATCTGTACCAACCCATTACTGCCCACTGTTGGGCTCAGGTCTCCTCAGAAGAGGGATTAGGCATGGTCCACCATGCTTACCCAGTGCGGATTGGGGACTTCACATATCTTCAAAGGATTTTTAGAATCCTTTTTGGACATGCAGGTTTCCTCACGATGTTTTTCTTCACCGTTTTTAGCCAGTGGTGTTGTGAAAAATTGGACATAAATCTTTTTCACATTTAGATTTAGAGGTACAAACCGGCCGGTTTTGAACCCGCGACCTCCCGTTCGGAGGAAGCGGCCACCACGACTTCAAAATCATCTATTAAACTGTTTTCTGGGAAGTGGCTAGCTGACTTGACTTTTTGACCGACTTCCAAAAGGAGGAGGTACTCAATTCGTCTGTATTTTTTTTATATTTGTTCCTCGATTACTTTAGTTTGGGTGGATCGAACAAGTACTTTTGGATCTGTGTTTAAAAATGTGTATTTTTACGATTTGCTATGCGTTTTTGCGTATATTTCCTTTTTATATGAACAGATTTCGATGATTCTTTTTTTTTTAAAAAAGCAAACATTTTGAGCATTAACTCATATAAATTTGATAAAGATTTATTATTAGTCTTATTGTTGTTAGTATATCTTCGAAAACTACTTAAAAGAGACAGAATCGTATTTGTTCATGTTCATTGAAATGGCGAGATCTTTTATATTTTCACATAATAAAAAACTTGAGAGGTGTCAAGGGTCACCCGGTGGAACGAACGAACGATAATCATCTAAATTAATCAAAGTGTCGTGTCAACTAAAAAAGTGTCGTGACAACTTTGCGTAAGATTTTTTTCCGTCTAGCCCCCTTTCGATGATGCGCGATAAGGAACTTCGTTCCAATAAAAGAAATTGTTTAACTTAATTGACATTTGCTCTTTATTTAGGATTAAATATATTATCATTTGCGTCATGTAAATGACGTCATTAGTTAATTAATTGCAGTTGTATTGGTTTAAATGAATAGGTTTAATTGAATATTTATTGTTTCAACAAACAAAAGAATCGTACATTTAATTTCTACCTCCAGTGTTCATTATTTTTACTAGTCACCATCAAAAATATACGGGCAATAAAATATTTTTATATGGAAATGAGAAACTGCTCTTGTTCTGTCAGAGAAAACTCTTTTCAACGAGAAAATAATATGCATGGGGAAATATATTTAGAACTCAAAAACAAATATCCTAAAGCTTATTAAAGATACCATCTTTGATCGAATATTTATGGATAATATATTATACTAAAAGGATATAAAAAAATAATATGATTATATTTAAATTAGTTATTATATCTTTCCCTCGTGTTCTAGGCTTTACTGCTCAGTCATTACGATGGTCGCCGCTGTGGATCCTGGCTACACAGGAGTTACAGTGATGGGATTGAGAGGTGGGCAAATATCCGAAAAAAGTAGTTATTAGTCCATCTTGTGGGGGGTCTAGCAACATTACGCTTACCGGTTCGTGGCCGCCACTTCAGAACTTTTCGGCCCCATATGCTATCAAAACTTTATATTAATATTTTTGTTTATCATTACATATTTGCTTAAATTCTGCCAGAATACCTTTTTGTCCCCGCTTTGTTAAAAGGAAAGCCGGAACTCATATTTCTTACTCCTATCATCTTCTAATTAGATTTGTTGCAGAGCCTAAGACAAGTTATTTTTCCCCCAGGTTTCTGGGCTTCACTCCTAAGAACCATTACGGTGATCGCCGCTGTAGATCTTGACTACACAAAGTAATAGTGGTGAAAGTGATGGGCAAGAAAATACCCTTAAAATTTATATTTGAAAATAAAAAATCCTAGAATTTGAACTGTAAGTTTTATAATAAAAAACCTAGTATTTTGAATAATTATTTAAATTACAATGCAACTCCAATAACCCTGAACTCTGAATTAATTATGCCAACAAACAATCAGTCGTAGTTCTTATAAAAAATGAACTGGAATTTTTAATTTCATTATGACTGCTTCATGCAAAGTAAACAGTATTGAATAGTCAAGTCCCTCTAATTACGATTTGTTTTTTAAAACCAATGAGCAGGATTCCTCACAATGTTGGGTACAATTAAGTGTATTTTAGATTTATTACGAATAAATTACTGAAAGATTCCGTGGATTTAGCAGTGGAAGGAAGAGTTTTTAAATTTTGATCAATATTTTTACATTGCTTTTGAGTGTCTAATGCAAAAAAGTTGTTTAAAAAAAGATTTGTACAACTACAGCCACTTTTACATGAATATCAAGAAAAGGAAGACAATTTTTTTACTAAAATTAAACATTAACTAATTTTGGCATAACACCGAATTCTCAAAAGAACGAAACCGACAAAGCAAATTACAGTGATTCTTTAAGCCAATTACGATTTTTCTCTTTGTTTACAAAGTCGAATACCACGTAAACGTTTACCCTGAATTGGGGTGGAATAATTGACCCTCAAGGCGGGAAGGTGCTCGAATAATTTGAAAAATTAACAGCGTCTAATTACACGAATCTGCTGTGAACGGACGAAGATGTAGAAGAAATAGATTTTACTTAAACATTATCTTATATTTTTACAAGCTTTATACAGGGTACTTGATGTAGAAGCCATCCACCAAGTCTGGGTTTTTTAGGTATAATATATCATAAGTTATAACTAATCAAAGTGTTAATTTGTGCAGGATCAACCCTACCGTACTGACCTACACCAACTGCTAAAGACTTATGCTGGCTAGTCACCTCCTGTATCTTAGAACATTTTAATAATACACGGGACAATAATCACATTCTAAACAGGATACATGCGCCTGTTTGTGTGAAAATAGATATAGCACGCTAAATGTAGGTCAGGGTAGGGTTCTCAAAAATAATACAAAATAATAATTTTTCAACTTTGTATGGGAAAATAAAGTAACTATCTCCGTTTCAAAAGTATGTGTATATGATTTGAAATGTGATATAGATTAAGCCCTTAAAGTATTGTTTCATCGGGCACCAACACCCTGTATACATATTAATATTAACTTGCAATGGATGTAACTATGTAAGTTCGGGTGGAATCTTGCAAGCTAAATTTGAGATACTTCCCGGTATCCGATTGAGCTGACATTTGGCACACAGATATATATCGCGTGATAATGCATTAATATGACAAGATATCGCTGATCTGATAATGGGTTCGGAAGGTGGTCATAGGAATTGCTGTACTAAATAAGATGGACCTGTCATGTTTGGACTCATTTTACCTGTCTTGGTTAGGCACTCAACTGATACATGATATTCAAAATCTTAAAAGCTTGTATTTAAAGTTTTCTTTAAAATAAATCATTTTATTTCAGGCAGAAGAGCAAACGAACCTCTGTTATGTAAAAAGAGAGGGGGCCGCTACCTACGCCATTTCTTTATAGACTCTCTTTAAGCCTTAGATGATTCGTCATAGCGCTCGGAGAACATGGTACATGGGATCGAATAGAACCCAAGGTTTGGCGTTCATCGTTTTAAGCATTTTCTCTAATACAATGAGAAATATTTTAAAATGATTCCATCACCTCCATTTTATCTTTTTACTCGCCATTAGAGTGGAGTGCTTACATTTTGACGTAACAACGTCTTATAAATTGATTTGCCGGGTGACACTTCAAGAAACTGCGTTACGCTCCGCTCACGTTATGCGCTCACAATGAGAGCGAGTGAGAGGCACGCGTGCCTTTCACTTTTTATGTCTGTCTCTCTCGCTCTTAGGCGGGCTAACCATACACGAGTCGTTGTCACGTAAAATTTTCGCCCGTATACGGACTTTACAGGCAACCAATTTTTTATTTGAAACTACTGTTTTACAAGTTCATTTAGAAGATCATTTTTGCCACACGTCATGTTATGAACTCGTCATTTTTACTGAGCACTGAATAGCTAACTAACACCAATATCAATATTTAAGTTAATTCAGAGATTTCTGACGTTATTATACTCTTTGAAGCTATATAAATAAATATAGCTGCTGTGAAATGCATATTCATAATGGCTTGTTACCTAGTAGACAGGCGCACTAAGTAGCCAACTAATCGTAAGCTCATGAACCTCTGGAATGTCAGGATACACTAGGTGGCCGCTTCCTATAACGTACTTTTCTGGACTTCGATTCAATTTCTAATTAAAATAAATGTTTAAAAATATCGTCTCATCTAGTTTTTATTCATCTGTTTAAAAAACATACTTCCCTAATTGCTCATAGTATTTCCCAGTCATTTCACAATTTATTTTGCCGTTGCGTTTCTCCGTCAAACGTTTTAAATGGGCCTACAAAATTACCATTGTTATTATAACAATGCTTAAGAATTGTTTTGAAAAGAAATTGACTTGAGATCCCGTCACTAGCCCGTTTGTTCACATTAAGATATTTTGCAGTACTTTCAATGATAGTTGTTGAAACTGAGAATCTTTATATATTTTCTTTCCGCATGAATTCACAATAGTTTATCTTATCTAAACTAAGTAAGCGTGATTTATACAGTGACATTTTCTCGCCTCGAAGATACGATTATCGAAAGAATATAAGATATTTCTTACGTCTAAACATTCACTCTTCTCGCTCGTTACTTTCGGCGACAATTGCCTCAATACTATTGCCTCTGTGTAAATAGAATTTCAAAGCAATAATCGTATTTCGAGTTTTTATGACAGTTGTTGTCATTTTTCATACTAGTAAACTCGAAAGGCAATTCTCGCACTGAAAACGATTCAAACCGATTGTATGATACTCGTATGTCAGTCAAAAAATGTCAGGCGAGATCGTGTTCTCGAGATTCTCGTGAGGAAGAATCTCGACTGGTCTAAACAAACACAGGCAATTCTCGCCTTCGATCATGTCATAAGCGTGTCTCGTATGACATTATCGTTGGCGAAGTTTCATTCTTGCCTGTGTCTAAACATTCTGATACGATTATGTTATGGCGATTATTGCTTGAGTTTCTCGCCTTTCACAAGAAAGGCGATATTCTCTTTTCATAAACGGGTAACTTTTCAGCAGTTTATAATAGTCGATGATTCCATAGTGTTATTAAATTGTCTTGTCTGTGAGCGACAGTGACTACTAAACATCGAGTGAGCCATAAAAATAGTTAAACTATCTCGTATTTCTGCCCTTGTTTTTTTAAACACTGATATGCAATAGTTTCACTGAAATATATTTTCATCCTAAAATATTCTAGTTCAAACAGGATTTAAAATAGCATTATATAGTCTATTAAAAGTCTTTATTACTTTTTATTAACCGTATTACAGAATTAGGAAACTACCTTCATAATCATTCATTGTCTTAATTGTCACATCTACCCTACCCTCGGAATTGTCTTTAAACTTTGGCCCTTTGTAAATCTAGTGACTTAACGAAATTAGGGAGTCTAATTAGGACCTAAGTTGGGATAGTGTGGAAACTGGGCTTATTTACACTTGAGATGTAACTTAACTAAGTTTGAGATGAACTGCCCTGAATTAGGATGCAGAACTTAGCCCTTAATGATATAACTGTATTAACTACTTAGATATACTTCTTGTTAGCACATTTTGAGAATGAGGTGCTTATTGCTAGCTGTTTGAGTTGTAAAATTTATGATGAAAACGAAATCTACAAGTAAGAAAAATAAAATTACAAACATTATTTTGAAAAAAGTCGTGCCTGCTAAGTGTTTCTAGGTCTTCTCAGGAGACTGATTATTGTAACTCATAGAATATCCACATCTAATTTGAAAAATCATTTGGATGACTTTTGGTTCAGTGTTATAAATTTATAACTGAAGCATTATCATATTACTAAATAACTCTTTTAAATTAAAAGGCACTTTTCAAAACGACTACAATCAAAATACTACACTCGGGTGCGATGAAATCGCACATCTGTACATTTTTTTGAAAAATATCGTTTATTTCATTTAACATAGGGCTAAAGGTTAGTTTAATACCTATTCAATCATACCATTTAAGTGGAGATAAGGTTACTTTCTTGAGGAAAATAAAATACAACAAAAATTTAATCTTTATTACAAAATGATTACACAACTAAACCGTTGAAAATTTGGGGATTAATAAAAAAAACACAAAAAATACTGAAAAATCATTTATTAGTAACAAGTATTGCCCGAATTCACACACACAACTTCACACCGATTCCCCATACACTCTATCAAGTTTCTGATAAAGCCTTGTGGCATGGCGTCCCATTCCTCTTTGAGCGCATTTTGTAGCTCCTGGAGATTAACTGGAGCATAATTTCGACCTCTAATTTTTCTTTTAATTCGTCCCACAAGTGTTCAATCGGATTGTTACCTACGGTTTTCATCATCATCATCAGCCTATAGACATCCACTGCAGAACAAAGGCCTCTCCAAATTCTCGCCACAACGGCCGGAAAACAGCTATAGAAAAAATATATGTTTTTATTATTCTTCACGCAGAGTTACCGAAAGATTTTCAATACCAAAACAATTACGCCAAGATTTTAGCCAAAGTACACGTTTTGAAATTCCTGTACTGTACTTAAGCCCAGTCTCCATTAGCTGTTGCACGGCTCGGTGCACACGGCGGTGAGATTTGTTAAATGGATGTGCTAATGGCTCATCTATACCTTTGTACAAATGTAATATAGCGACTGTATATGTTTTTGCTTTAATATTGATGTATTTGTTACTTTATAAATTTGATATACCTTATGGTACGGGTTTTTTTGAGAATAAAATAAGAGGTTATGAGGAATAGTGTTAGTTTAATTCTTTATATCCGATTATTGTTGTTAAATAAAACAATTTTAGGAAATTGTAGTGTTGTTTCTTTATTACATATTTTTCTAACAACCACGTTTCCTAGGCGATAACCTGGCAAAATGTATGTCAGTTGTAAATATTAGATACTTTTATAAGAGAGGATGTTATTAACACAGTTGGATATTATATAAGCTGGTGCTGTGCTTTTAACCTGCACTGCACAATTACTGCAAGGATAGAATACATAAAACATATTATCATTAAGATATTAAAGACATTAAAGACATTAGAGTTGGTTGAACTTTAAAATGAGTGGGCCATAACCAAAACAAAACCCAGTATAGATATTACAAAATACATTTGCATAAAATCTCACTTTTTTTTTATTGCTTGATACATAAACGAGCCTACGGCCCACCTGATGGTAAGCGGTCACCGTCGCTCATGAACCTCTGCAATGCCAGGGCAATGAGGGGCTGTTATCTATCGCCTACCGATACAGGACTTTAACTTAGAACTGTGTTCAAATTTGCTTGATAAAGTAAAACGCGCTGCACTAACCAATCTAATTTGGGTTAGCAAAACATGAACGAAATTACTGTTTACAACTTCCAAATCCACTATCCACATTCCCAGAAATCCATTCTATCTCAGCCAACAAATGCATGTTAAAAAAAACACACATGCTCTTAAAACTTTCTTAAACTTCACTACAAGTTCTGACATTATATCTCCATACAGTGAGAAGCCTCGGGCCTGCCAGTAACTTGCTCATCTTAACCAACTCACGGCTTCTCAGCCCGTATTTCTTATTCATGCTGCTCGAATTTTGCTCGCGATGTTCTCAAACTTTGTCCATGTTGTATGTGAAATATTTTTGAATAGTGAATATGATAGTTGGTGTTCATTTTTTAGCTTTCTAAAGAAAATAGTTTTGTCACATTATTAGCACAATTATTAGACAGAAGTTTTTGATTCTAAACGCTGGGTAAGTTAAGTATCTATCTGTAACTCAAAAATACTGGAAGCTAGGCGAGGTGGAGAGCTAAGATGCAATTAAAATGAGCATTAAAAGATAATTTAAAAAAATACTTATTTACAAATGAGGTCTTTTAAAAATTTCTTTTAAAAGACCTTTTAAAAACGGTCTTTTAAAAAGGTCCTCTGCAAATTAATTTGACTAATCTGTTTCATTATGGAATTATGCTCTTTAAGACATAATATGCAAAATGTTCGCAAAGTTGACCTATTGTAGGTTAGATCTTGATGAAATCATTATCATAATATGGCTTTACAAGCCGTATATGTTTTTCAGAAACAACAAATAATGGGGACTTAAAATAGTTTTTCTTATCTAATTGATAAGCTTTCATAATGTTACACTAGTTTTTAAGGTCAACTCTACCCATAAAATGCAACGACAAAAAAAATATTTTTTTTAGCTCCAAGCCCTAACAAAACAAGTCTATAGTAGAGTTTAAGCTGGAAAATATTTCAACAATATAGTTTAAATCCGGGATGTACGAACAACTCATAAGCCGACCTAGTACGGGATCATTGGCTCTGTCGTTGCGCAAATCCGTTCATATTGCTACGTACGATTGTGAACAACGTCAATTCATAAACCGTAAAGCCAGTCGACGGTTTCAGGGGCCTGTGACTTTAAAATTGTAGTTGAAAAACGTTGCGAAGATAATATTTTTAAGGACTTTAAGGTGATAGATAACGGCTCATTGTCGTGGCATTGGTTTAAATGCGGCGACAACCGCTTACCGGTGGGCCGTAAGCTTGTGTATCTATCTTGTAATAGAAAAACAACGTGGCTAAAGTTCGGCCGTTCAGAGAATGCGTTCCTGACACCTATCAGTTAGTCACGAAAAATATTGTTTACCAAGTTATTTGACGCTCAGTTTGGCACAAAATTATAACATTTATTGATTATTGATATAATAATGTTGTTTTAATGTTCATCAATTGTTAAAACGGTAAACAACCAGCAAAAATATTTTTATCATAACCGCAACGCCATTACAAAGTTACGTGTCAGGAACGCATTCTCTGAACGGGCGAACTATAGTTGAGGATGAGATGAAGATTGTATCAGATCTAAGTCAGAATTCTGTCCTAATCTGGTCGACGTCAGGTAAAACATTTTTATGTTAGGATAAATTTATATTAGGTAAGATTTTTAAGGACGAGGTAAAGGTTAGTCTGGCTTAGTTGACGATGAGATCAGGTTCAAGCCAAGGTCAAAGTTTTATCCTAATCCAGCAACAGTTTAAATTTAAATAAGGTAAGGTTATTAGATTAAATCAAAATCAGCTTAACTTCAGATCTAGGTTCAGTCCACAAGTCAGAATCAAATCGGGATCAGCACGAGTTTTTCTCAGCAATTCACAACTGAAAAAAAAACATAAAACAATGTCTACAGAACCATATAAAATATTGTAGTATGTCGACCTCTTCCCGGACCAAGCGGCAGTTTAACTACTTAGTTGGTACAATTTGAAAGGGGATTTTTGTGTTCGCAACTCCATCCTAGGGTTTCGCTCGATGTGCCCAGCGATTAAGTGCAACATCCAGTTCATTATAGCACTTTTCACGTTGTCAATAAGGACTAATTTCCATTGATACTGTTGATCTTAGAGTTAAGTTTGATTAAAGTATTGTATGTTTGAAGTTTTAGGAATTCGTCTTGCTTATCGAAACAACCATTGTTTTATTGTACAAACTATATACATAAATTTCTTTAAACACTCGCGGTTATCTACATCACTTACACTATTACTAAACGGGTTCTTACCACGATTATTTTTAATTGAGCGGTCCCGATATTTCAACACTGTTTCAAGCGCCATGATCACAGGAAGACTGAGCAACTGCGGGTAGGTCATTTAAGAGCAGACAAATCTACCCTCTTTCTCGTTCGTTTGCCGGTACCACTGGAACTCGAACTGTCAGTGTGGTATGTCGAAATGTGACGTAGTTCCTCAGTCTTCCCGTGATCATGGCGCTTGAAACAGTGTTGGAATATCGGAATCGCTCAATTAAAAATAATCGTGGTAAGAACCCGTTTAGTAATAGTGTAAGTAAACTATATACATCTTTTATATAAAAATAAATCGCAATATGTATTGCTAAGGGTATAACTCAATAATACTTCAACCAATTTGAATAATTCATTTTTTGAAATGTCCATTGAAGTTAGAAAAAATTAACTCCGGGAAAAAGGTAGCTGTATAGGGAAATCTAAATAATTTAAACAAAAACTTGAAAGTAATTTTGAAATAACTAAACAAAAAGTACTCAACTATTCTCAGTGTTTATTTATATTGAAAACTAATTAATACAATTATGAATTCTAAATTGTTCCAGAACATTCAGTAATTTAACTATGATTTTGTGTTCGTCGAAGCGTTAAATTTAGGGAACGGCTGAAATTTCAATATTAATTCTGATTCTTATAATAATACTGATGTAGAACTAATTAAAGGTCGTGAGAGGTTGCGGGTTCAAATCGGCCGTCTTGTACCTCAAAATCTTAATGTGAAAAAGATTTATGTGCAATTTTTCATATCACTACTGGCTAAAAACGGTGAAGGAAAACATCGTGAGGAAACCTGTGCATTGGAAATGGATTCTAAAAATCCTTCGAAGATAGACCCAAATCCGCACTGGGCAAACGTGGTGGATTATGCCTAATGCCTCTTCTGAGAAGACCTGACCTGACTTGCAGTAGTTGGTACATAGACACTGATACCAAATAATTTAAATATTGTTAAGTGAATATTGATATAATCACAGCTTGACAAAGATACTGACATCTAAACTAATATATATGACGGCGTAAATAGTGTGTTGAGGTGTAATGACGTTGTGAACAGTCGATCTTCGTTTTGTTTTGTCAGGAATGACGTCACAATGTCCACTTGAACACTTGATGATCAATACTTTTGAATAAAAACTTCAAAATAACGAGTTTTAACAGTTTATTACTTTTAAATCAAGAGGTCCGTTCGCCTCGACAATTCAAACATGAATGAATAATAAGAGCGGCCAGCGCCTGTATTCATAGCAAGTCTCCACTTCCAACTACCCGCACTATGAATAGGTTTCCCTTGTTATCACCCCGTCATATACTTATACTGATATTCTTAAATCTGAAACTGGTATAAATGCCATACTAACTGATCCGCGCAACTCCGTCTGCGTCACAAAGAGATAACCTTCGTCGATAAATGGACTATTCAAGACTGATTTCAATTCCGAAGATAAGCGCGTTCAAACAAACAAACAAGCTTTCATTATTAGTTTAAATTATGATCATGAAACACTCATGTTTATGTTCACTAAATTAAAAGTAATTTAATTTTACACATGACATGAAAAAAATTAATATAATAAATGAAAATATTATCGCAGAACGTTTGGAAAATTTAAAATTTAAAGACGTCGTGGAAATTCAATTCTCTACGAGACTCGCTGTGTCTCGGTTATAATTTAAAGGGAACCTCGTTAAAATAACCCATAAATTATATAAAACGTCTCGAAACCTTAAGTGCTTTTCTTTGGTTATGTTAACTGGAGTCTATTCAAAAATCGAGACAATTACTGTTGGTTTCTCTTTAAAGTTGACCATAATATGGACTGAATCATCATCATCATCTTCTTCATCATCGTCATCATCATCAACAACTCGAAGATGTCCAGTGCTGAATAGCTATCCCCCTAATGGAGCCAATATAAAGATGAGCAGGGTAGATCTTAAACTAATCCCGATTAGGGCAGTCTACTTTTACTATTCGTTTACTATGATCGATAGTATAATGCTAGAGATGAATCTCTATACACTACGGATCACTTGATGATAATTACTGTTACCAATAGACCTCTGCCATATCGGAATATCGGATCTCTTCTAATATATTGCTTACTTTAGACCAAGTTGCTTGGAACCACTGAATACTTCTTTTATTGACCTTTAATTTAACTACAATTTTTTTTTCTAAAATATTTCAATATTAAAACTCGTCACATTAGATCCTAAAACTATTTGCTTTATATTGCATCATTCATAAAATTTTGTAAAATAAAAGTCACACTTCAATAGTTGCAAAATACACCCATCTCTTTTACCATCTCGCTCTTCTCGTTTGAACACATGTTAGTCAAAATTCGAGGCTGAAACTTTCTCAGAGCAGGAAGTATGCAGCCCCAGTCTTGAACTACATAACAAGTTCAAGTTAACGCTAACTTAAATTACGTTACCCAAGTTGACGTCAGACAATGAAAACAAAACATAATGTATACGCCGTCGTGACGCTCCCGGAACTTTAGTTTGTGCTTTGTACAATCGTGTTGAAGGCTATTTTTAGGGCATGCGATATTTGAATAAAAAATGGTGTTTGTTTATTGAATAAAAAATTAGTGTTGTGGATGTGAAAGAAAACTTTAAAGTGTTTCTTAAAGTCAATGGTGTAAACTGTACAAGAAGACAAAAAATCCAGACATTGTTTTTTTAATAAGATGGGAACTTCCACCTTTTTGGGTTTTAGTATTTAATATCTCATTCTAATTTGTTTTTTAAAATATGTGTTAAGAAATTGTTAAACTTTTGTGTTAAGACAAGTTTCTTAAAAGACAATGACGGTAGTTTCAGTTAGCTATTCGGTTTGTACTGTAACGACCCATTACTGCCCACTGCTGCTCGGCTCAGGTCTCCTTAGTAGAGATATTAGACATAGTTATCACATCTACATAATGCGAGTCTTCACAATTCTATTAAAATAGGTAAAACACTATTTTCTCCCAATAACTAATATACATACAGTGAATGTTTAAACTAGATTTGAATCATTCTAACAATCATTGCATTGGTTATATTTTTCTGTTATTCGACAAAATCTCTATCATAAGCAAACTAACCTTATCTACCGACCCTAGAATAGCGACACAAAAGGTTATGAAAAGGCGTATTCCCAGTGGGCCGGATTGGCAACAATTACATCGACGTGACAACGCGCCCGCAACTTGTGGACGTGACGGAAGAGAGTGCGTGATTCTGGCCTACTATTCCAGGGCAGGATTTAGAGAAACAACATATCTTTTTTTTTTATTTGGCCACCTCACTCCCACAACTGTAACTCCTGTGTAGCCAGGATCCACAGCGGCGACCATCGTAATGACTCTAAGCAGTAAAGCCCGGGAATCCGAGGGAAAGCTGACTTGTCTTGGGCCCCGCAACGAATTTAATCAGAAGACGATAGAAGGAGCAGGAAAACATGAGTTTCGACTACCCAATTTTGGCGTAATGCATTTTCAATTATATTTTATTGTCTTCCATATTATATTATTGCGAGAAATATTAAATCTATACTTATATAATTTATTTTAAATAAATGTTTTCAAATACAAGCTGTTAAGAACCTGGCGTGACGTGGCAATTATAGCAATACCCCCCCATATGGATAGGTCAAACAGAAATTGGCCCTTAGTCCCCGGCGGCCCCACTGTACCTGGTCATGGCAGCGACCAGGGCAATGGTAGGGCAGGAGTTGCTAAGAATCCCCGGGTAGACTCAGAGTCACTCAGAGAGAAATGGAAAGGGTTGCTTTGCTGGGTGTTTGCTTGCGTGATGAAATGCCTGAATGAAAACATAGTAAAGAAACCTGCATGCTAGAGAAAGATTAAAGAACGAAGATTATATGAAATCCCAATCTGCACGAGGCCACAGGTGGACTGTGGCTAATTCCTCTGCCTAGGAAGACAGTAATGGGTTGGCTGGAAATTGAGAGGCCTTATTGGGGAAGAGTTTAAAAAACTCTTCAAAAAGTCTCAAACTCACAAAGGGGTTATTTCAGTACAGTACTTAAAACCATAACTAATAAATATGTATTTTCAACCCACATTGGGCAAGCGTAGGGGGCTATGCCTTATCTCTCTACTCGAGGTGGAGTTCATCCCTACTATATGGAACCACCGCGGTCATCCACGGTCCGTTTCAGGAACACTTTTTTGCCACGCACCATCCGGCTATGGAATGAGCTCCCCTCGTCGGTATTCCCTGAGCGCTATGACTTGTCCTTCTTCAAATGAGGCTTGAGAAGGGTCCTTAAAGTTAGGTCGTAGGTAGCGACCCCTCAGTGTCCCCGGACATTGCAGAGGTTCATGAGCGACGGTAACCACTTACTATCAGGTAGGCCGTTGACTTGTCTGCCTACACGGCAAAAAAAAAGAGACGTAAGCCCAACAGTGAGGAATAACCCGTTGTTACAGTTCAGTACAGGTACTCCTGAATTAGCGCCTGTAGTTTTTTTGCTTTTTTTACGTTAAAATACTTAAGTGTTTATAACTTTCAGGAAAACCTTTCAAATAATAATATTTTCCTTTAATAAAGTTAATTAGACGATGCTCAAAATAAGCCAAGCATTAAATAAAAACAATATTTTTACTCAATATTCCCTATGGAAGTAAACAGGTAAGTTTTATGAGGGTTTTGTATAGAGCTTAGAATATTTAGAACTATTTTTTTCATTTTTCGACCGTCATGTTGGCTGTGTGGCATGTTGCGCCATCCTGTCTAAACCAAATGTCGCCCATGTCATACTCTTCAATTTTTGGAAACAAAAATTCGTTGAGCATGGCACGGTAACGCTCGCCATTGACCGTAACGGCGGCTGACCCAATGATGCCGCCGGACCAAAACCCACACCAAACCGTAACTCTTTGTGGGTGCATTGGCTTCTCAATGGTGACGCGTGGATTTTCCGACCCCCAGATGCGACATTTTTTGTTATTGACTTAGGCCAATCATTTTTATGGATTTTTTTTTCACATTTCTTACAGTTTGGACTGAAGACTCACCACTTTGGAAGTAACTTTTCAATATTTCCCAATTTTGTTCAAGCGTATAGCGTCCCATTTCGTAAATGTCAAACTTTTAACTAAATTATGAACTCAAATTGAATGACATTTGAGCTGTCATTCTCTAAATAAACAGAAGTTCAAATTGAAAACGTTAGATTTAGATTGCCCACCCTTATTATTGCATATTTTTTAGAAGAAGTTCTTCTCTATCTGTATTATTTTGATATCTTAGGCAACGGCTTTTTACAACCTTATGGCCCATTGACTTGTCTGCCTAAATGGCAATTAAAAAAAATAGAACTTGATTCAAATACAATTCGTTATGAAAGTGTGAAAAAGATTTGTTTTTTAGCGTAAAAAAATGAAGTATGAAATAAGAAGTATAAAATGCAATGGAAAATACATCACAATTATGTATCCAGAATAAAAGCAAGTCAACTCATGAATGTATAATGTAAAATTGAATTTTTGTTCATTATGAGCGTTCATTGTTCATTTTAATGCAATCATGTTTTTCAATTTTTTACTTGGTACACTGTAAATTTTATTATTTCACTTTTTTGAAAATCATTTCTTATTACTTCTAAATGTTATAAAGTCTGTGTAAGGCTAGCTAACAAGGCTCCCCGGCAAGTAATCGCATGACAAACGACGTCTGCCCGCTGCGAAACATTTTTATATTTACCTAAACACCTAGGAATTAACTTACAAATTCTTAACTATATCATAGAATAACTAGTGGAGAAAATATACTTATAAACAATTTTGTAATACGAGAAATATTTTAAATAATAACATTATTTTCTTATTCAGTCACTCGCGGTTTTCTATAATACTTTCATTTTGCAACAACGTTGAAATATCGAAACAACTCAATTAATTAAATATCGTGGTAAGAACCCGTTGAAAATGCATGAAAGTAATAACATTATTTATAATAAAATCCACACGTCACCATTGAGAAGCCAATGCACCCACAAAGAGTTAAGGTTTGGTGTGGGTTTTGGTCCGGCGGCATCATTGGAAAATGAGCAAGGAGCCGCCGTTACGGTCAATGGCGAGCGTTACCGTGCCATGCTCAACGAATTTTTGTTTCCAAAAGTTGAAGAGTATGACATGGACGACATTTGGTTTCAACAGGATGGCGCAACATGCCACACAGCCAACATGACAGAACTTTTGAAAAATGCAAACTATATATGGCCCATCCCTTAAAAGTTAAACAAAACACGATGAGTCTATTTTGTTTAGTAGTCTTCAAACTCGATCATCAAATCAGCTCCATGGTACCATATTATTGCATTGTCAAACGATATACATAATTTACGTGCACAATTCCAACTCCATCGGAAACCGGGAAGTTTGTCAAATTCAACTCCTGAGTTTCCACTAAAACTTACATACTTAGTTACAGCCAGTGCAAGTCAAATAAAAGCTAATAATAAAGAATTTACAACAAAATATAATTTGTTAATAAATTGTAACGTATTAATTCTAATATTTTAATTGATTATTAGAATCCATGATTGGAGTACATTTTCTTAGTAAAATTAGTAAATTTTGCTAAGTCAAATTTTGTAATTATAATTTTCCATGACATTTCAAACTCAAATTTAAAACAAATTCGCTTTAATTCCAAAACAATAAGATCTCATAAAATAATTACTTATCTTGAAGAAATTCTGAAAATGTATTAAAAAGTTTTCTAATTAATTAAAAGTAAATAAACCTCTTCGCTTAAATTCCTTCATAATATAAATAGAACTGGCCACAAAACTAGTCATGGCCAACTAGATTGAAATCTCGGCGTGAACAACTCGATTGGAAAAATGGACGATCGCGAGATGCATTGAAAATATTTCTCAGGTTTTAAGATGAACCTACTCAAAGTTTCTACCTAAATTAAGGCATATTTATTGTTTTATAAAAAGTCTTATTATGTGGCAGACGAAAATCAGTGTAGTAGATTAATCTCAGTTTATCTAACACGAGGTAAGAAGCTATTGTCAAAGATTTCATTGTACATATTGATTTCATTGTACAAATTTCGCTTTTTCACAATTTTATCTTCTTCACAGTATAGTTTTCATGCATCTGTATATTAGTACCAACCCAATACTACCCACTGTTGGGCTCAGGTCTCCTCAGAAGAGGGATTAGGCATAGTCCACCACACTTGCCCAGTGCAGATTGGGGACTTCACATATCTTCAAAGGATTTTTAGAATCCTTTTCCGACATGCAGGTTTCCTCACGATGTTTTCCTTAACCGTTTTTAGCCAGTGGTGATGTGAAAAATTGCACATATATATTTTTTTTTTCACATTTAGATTTAGAGGTACAAGCCGGCCGGATTTGAACCCGCGACCTCCCGTTTGGAAGGAAGCGCTTCGACCACTAGGCACCCACGACTTTTTCGTTTTCAAGCATAATTCTTTAATTAGATTCTAAGATAAATTCTCTCACTTGCCCTTTCGCTTTTCATAAAATTTGTTCGAATTCTGATTATATTACGTATTTTATGTGTTTGATTTGAATAATATTAAAAATAATGGTATTTCGGCAATTCAATTTCTCGCAGTTATCTACATCACTTATCAACGCTCATTTAATAAAAATCCTGGTCTGTGGTTTCGGCAATTGTCTAAAATTTTAACCGTTTTGGAGTAAAGCACCGAGACTTTAACTTCACTTTCTTGTGAAGTACTAAAAAACAGATGAATATGGTTAAAGTACTAAGAACCGAAAGTACTTAGGTTCCGTTTAAAACACTCGTATTTCAGACAACTAAGTTAATGCCAAACTCAGTAGAAATAACTTAAATGTAATAAATTGCTCTTCACTCTACTAAGGAAGTTGGAGCGACTGGATTTGACGTTGATATACGAAATCAATGCGATATGGTATTTAAAAAATAAGTATATATTAGTTCCGAGATAACTTTTACTTATTAAAAGGTTATAATTGTACAGTAATATAATTTGATCTAATATCCTTCTTTTGTCACTGTTATGTGCAAAACTTAGTAATTCTGTCTTTTATTCATTTTAATTCTTTACGCATTTAACAAATTGCATAATATAGCCTTAAGGCTAAGTTTGTAAGTTTCTCTTTTTATAATGGGACCTTTTTATAGACAGTACTTATAATAACGATAAAAGATTTAAAAAACATTGGCCGACAGCGAACAATTTTACAACTAGGTTTTTTTTAGTTGGAGGAAATCACCGGATCCCCGGGGTATGTGGGAGTTGAACCGCACTAAAACCTCCAACCGCTCACACTCAGCGTCCGACCCCGGCTGAGGCCAGTACGGGGTTATGAGGGACTCTACCCCGTCGCGCCGCCCCCTTTACAACTAGGTAAAGTTACTCTGCACCCAAGTTGCATTTAAAGTATGTTTTGAATACACAAAAACAATGCAATTATTCTTTTCATCGAAACATTCACTGCTCAACATAGGCTTCCTAATTTCCAAGACCTTCCAACAAAATGCTTACTCAATTTCATTCTAACTCCATGTCTACACGTATTCTTTATTCGAAACATACATACGGATACCATTAATATTAACATGGTTGTTCAATCATCTAAAATTATAATGTATTCATTACCTTTTGATGTATTTCTGGAGAATAACAAATAATCGAATTAGGTCAGATAAATTATGTATGACTTTTTGGAAGTACGAAAATGCACACACATACTTCAATAAAGTTAGGTTCATTGGTAATGATGTTAATACATATTTAACCTTATCCCAGTTTAATTTTTAATTGAGCGGTCCCGATACTTCAGCAGTGTTTCAAGCGTCATGATCACGGGAAGACTGAGGAACTGCGAATAGGTCATTTAAGAGCAGACAAATCTGTCTACCCTCGCACTCGTTCGTTTGCCGGTACCACTGCAACTCGAACTCACATTTCGACATACCACACTGACAGTATCGGCTGCCGTCTCAAAACTAGATTTTTTGGCTTTATTTTCGTCTAACATTGGATTCCACATACAGGATAGTTTGCAGAACCCGTTTAGTAATAGTGTAAGTGATGTAGATAACCGCGAGTGTTTAAAGAAATTTATCCTAGTTTAAGTATTAACTTAAACTAGGATAAATTTCTTTAAATTAATCCTAGTTTAAGTTAATTTTTGTTAATAAATAAAGGGTTGCTCCCACCCCTACAAAAGGGAAAAATAAAAAAAAGGTTTATTTGGAAGCCAAATTGGTTCACCTCAATCATTGTTTTGTTCTTCGCTGCGGTGGCCTTCGGATCAGAAGTCTGCCCAGAATGGGCAAGGATTCGGCCGGAGCTGGCCGTGACTTGAAGCGATTTCAAACTGAACAGGCGAGCGAAGCGCCGATGCCAGACCATGGCCAACTCCAAGAAGGGAACAACCACAACGCCACACCACACCTACACCTCCGCCTAGACTGGCGGTGAGATCAAACCCGGGCAGCGGGGTGTCCCCAAGGCCCGTGCGTGTCCTCTGGGGGACACGAAGACCCCCATGGCTACCATATAGACGAGCTGTCGGGCTCCCTGATCGTTAGTAGTTACCATCGCTCATGGACATCTGCATAGGAATTAACGTGACCTGACATTGCTAAGTTTCATAATTATCATGAAAATCATTTGCATTTTAAAATCAGTTCTTGAAGAACAAGATGTAGGATGTTTCAGAAACTCGTTTATGCTGTCACCATCTGACTTTGAAATAGGGTCCCATTTCGGTGTTTTCTTAAAGTCATGTTCTGCTTCAAGTAAAGTTTAAAATATGTCATGTACCCATAACAAACAAGTAAACACATTCCTCGTTCTCTATTTACAGATGTCCATGATAACAAAATACAAGGACACAGAACACACATCAAGACAGACCATTTTCTATCACCTATATTTCTGTATGCTATATCCTAAATCGATAACAATTCAAGCTGGATGTCAGTACGTCACACTTCACCAGTTGCACTAACAAGCAACTATTGTGTCTGCATCTTGTTAACATATCACGATGTGTGAATTTATTCAATGTTAACATAATCGTGGACTAGACGTGGTTTTTTATGGTTGTACTAGTGGTTGTGTCTGCATTGTATGGATTTATAAATTTATTATTGGAACGAAGTTCCTTATCGCGCGTTGTGAAAGGGGGCTAGATGGAAAAAATTTCAAAGTTGTCACGACACTTTTTTGTTTTAGATGATTATCGCTAGATGGCGCTGTGATCAAAATCTTTTAAAACACGTTCCTTACCGCGTGTTAAGAAAGGAAATTATTTTTTATAAGATATCTTTTAATCGAAAGGAACTTCGTTCTATTCGGGTGTCCCATGACACCTCTCAAGTTTTTTAGTATTCAATGTTATCATGATCATGTATAACTCTTACTCTTAAAAAAAAACATTTCAAATTCAAGCTTCTAAGATCCTAGATATCATGTAGCAGTAGAGTGCAGCTAATACACGTAAAACGAAGCCAAACACGACGGCTCTATCTTTAGCACAAGACTTGAACACCTATCGAATCCATCATCAGATCAGCGCCATTAATCATTTCAATGCAAATGATCCTGTTAAATTTCTACCAGAACTTAACTACTTTGAAAATACCATTCGTAGTTAAGTGCATAAGTGTCCGCCATATGGAACTGCAAACTTACATGAAATGTCACCTCGTTCTGCGCCGAACTTTACTTGTAACTTAAAACTAAGTTGCTTAGCTGTCTTGCACTTGATTAAATTTTAAACTTGGATCATAAACAAGTACTCTGTAAACTTGAACTTTAAAGACTTTATATTTTCTGTCTTTATTAAGTGAAAAACTTTACAATAAAATGCGAATTATTTAAAGCTTTTTAAGAAAAATGATATTAGTGTTTTTCAAGGCGATTGAAATTCCACAAATAGCAAAAAAACATTGGCTAGGCTTTCCGAAGCTTGCCATAATGGGACTGTGTGTCTCCCTCCCATGGAATACCCCGGAGAACGCGGCGGTTACCTGACAAACTAACTTTACATGATTCTCAATTTTAGTTGAGCTGAAAAGTATGACAATCGTGCACAGTTGTATAACACGCATACTTACATAGTACGATGGTCACCGCTGTGGATCCTAGCTACACAGGCGTTACAGTGGTGGTAGTGAGAGGTGGGCAAATACATAGTTCCACTATAAATTGTTAATTTGTCAGATATTCTCTTGCGTTTATAAAATAAGCAAAACAAATACAGTCGCTTTATATTTGACAAAAATCGAAATAAAGTATAAAATAATTATATTTTTAAATTACTCGTGGTCCGCACTTAGAGGCGAAGTTAAACGGCTCCCTACCGAGATTAGTCTGAATTTACGTGATCTTGGCTTTGTGATAGTGGCCCTGGCTTTGTACTTGGAATTTATATTTTTAATCCGATTTCCTTAATTGAATTATCTATATTATAAACGTTATTTTAGCCTGCCTAAATTACGCTAAGTGTTTATTTATTATTGTTTTATATTCTTCTTTCTTTCAATTAACCTAAAGTTTACATTTAATTGTTGGTGGGCCATATAAAGTTTTCATTTTCCAAAAGTTCGACTGTCATGTTGGCTGTGTAGCATGTTGCGCCATCCTGTTGAAACCAAATGTCGTCCATGTCGTACTCTTCAACTTTTGGAAACAAAAATTCTTTGAGCATGGCACGGCAACGCTCGTCATTGACCGTAACGGCGGCTCGAATTCTTCGAATGATGCCGCCGGACCAAAACCCTCACCAAACCGTAACTCTTTGTGGGTGCATTCGCTTCTCAATGGTGACGTGTGGATTTTCCGACGCCCATGCGACAATTTTGCTTATTGACAAAGCCTCCGAGGTGAAAATGGGCTTCATCTGAAAATACGATTTTTCGGTAAAAATGCTCATCTTCGGCAAAACGATCTTCTGCCCATTGGGCGAACCGAAAACGTCCCATTTCGTAAATGTCAAACCTTTAACTAAATTATGAACACAAATTGAATGACATTTGAGCTGTCATTCTCTAAATAAACAGTAGTTCAAAATGCAAACGCTAGATTGGCCCACCCTATACCATAAAAATGGGGTCGTAGTTTTTGCTTTCTGCTTCATCATCACACAAACTTTCACATAATCAAACAAACAATTCACATTATTAACTTTTGAAACAAAATTTAAAATATGTAATGTTGGAAAATATTAAATTTAAATATTATGAAAATTATCGAAGATTATATGATTTTATGCATTGGACATACCTAATTAATAAAATAATATTTTTTGGTTTTGTTTTTGAAACGGACATGGGCTTGCAGACATGCCCTTTTTGTATTATAGAAGATCAGAAATAGATTTTGTGGATACGGACACACACTCTGAAAATCTTCAGAACCGATAACTATACTTCTTATTTTATGTCATTGCTTATAATTATTCTTATCATAGTCATTCTTCTTATCATAGTCAGTCTTAGTCATTGATTAAAGAATACTTGTAAAAATATTTCAATGATAGTTTTATTGCTGTCCCAAACCCATTCATCACCAAATATATTACAATCCACTTTCAGGTATCAAAAGTAATCAGCTTTTCATTTACTCCAATAAGATTTAAATTCCGTAATAAACTGATAAAAGGCCAATACTATACCTACAAAATTTGTTTCCCTCACCAAAAGAGTGAAAAAATCCCACAACAAAACTGCGCAAAAAAGGTATCATACCTGAAATAATTCATCGTTATATTCTGTACATGCTTATTTCCTGAAAGCGTTCATTGTTTACTCGCTTTCAATCAAATTAATCTGAACAAGGGTTGCCCAATAAATAAATTAAAATCGGCGACCGACTTCATCAAATGCGTAAACAGTACATTATTGAAGTTGTTGGTCGAATAACGTGTACACGCTTGCGACATTTTTAAACTGAAAATCGTGGAAAATTTACTTTTAAGAAAAAACAAGCTTCAAATTAAAAATTTGAAAATCTAGTATGTGCGATGTCTAGTAGTATGTATGTGCGATGTCTAGTAGTATGTTTGCGCGATGATAAAAACATGTTGAAATCATCTCGAACAATTCCTCGGAGAACTCCCAGTTGAACCTATTAATTATTTAAAAAAAATGTAATTTAAAACCTTTTGGATTTTTACAAGCTTTATATAAACTTGCACTGGATGTAGCTATGTACACAACTATGCAAATTGGGGTGGAATCTTAATGATAGATTCGGTAGATAGCAATAAAAACTCTTGAACTAAACAAGATAGGCCCATCGTGTCTGGGCTCGTTTTACTCGGCTATTTGATTTCCAGTATATTGAGAACTTTTTTTCTATTTATTTTTTATCATTTCAAAAAGGAAGTGTGCGCACACCCTAAAACGAAGTCATATAAAATTTTAACAAAATTGATTCGTGTGTCCGTAGTTGTTAATTTATTTTTTGGAATCAACAGAATTTACCTATCTATCTATACATATAATAAAATGATAGAAAAGTCAACACTTCAAAATACACTCTTCCAAGTCAAGCAACCGTTACACATAAAGTCACCGCGATGCAGAATCAATACATTTAGTTTGGTAAAAAATTCAGCTTTGTCCGGGGTAAACTAGAAAACTACTGCACGGATTTACTTCATATTTGGCAAGAATATTGCTTAGAGGTCGGGTCAACACATAGGCTATATATTATGGTACTATGGAGATATAAATATAATAAATTTCATTAAACAATTTTAGAGCATCGACATCTATCGGCGTTCAAGTCAAATTTCCCGTGGAAGCATTTTTGTTGGTACGAGAGCTAGCAACTTCGGGAAAACAAGCATCTCAGTAAGGCCAGTTTTTATATTGCTATCTCTCATACTCTTTCACTTTTATATCTGTCTGAAGTTTCACAACCGAATTGTCGCTTGGCAAATTCATTTTAGGTTTGTAGGTGCTTTAATACTATCACTTAAAAATTACAAACATACTGAAATACTTTGAAGAAAAAAAATGAAAAAGAATTTTTTTATTTATAGAATAAGCGCAAGGCAAGGCAGGCAATTTAACAACAATAAAAATATCTCGCAATAACAAATTTACGAAGCAATATGGTTAATGAAATTAATTAAAGTAAAAATGTCTTAAAATAATTTGTAAATCGATTTTTCACCTGCACAAATAAGACGCGCACTGATTAACGCAACCACGACCAGCAGCCAGACAGCCCGTATGACGTCCGGGACTGTGTGAGTTGTAGCATACATAAAAACTACTTGCCTTCAGCCTTGGACTTACTGAAATACTCTGTCAAAAACGTTGCTAGCTCTTATACCATAATTGAAATTTGACTATGACATTTTTGACGACTTCAATAATTGTTTTTTAATTGTCATAGATAGATGGAGCTGTGTGCCTTTTCTTCTTAAAAGATGTATCGTTAATTCGTTTCAGAGATTAGCAAGACAAATAAATAAATGTTTTATACGAGTTTTGAAGTACTTCATATCTTTTAAAATTACTCGAGGTTGTCTGTCTGTAATAACAAACAGAACTCAAAAAGAACTTTGAGCTAAATAGTGAAGAAAGAGTAAAACTAAGCAGATCGCACCAGCAGAATCCTTGGGTGTGCAAAAGCGCATTTTGACGCCGAAAAAGATCAGGGTGCGACTATTGACGAATGCATTATCTCAGAAATTGAGACGAATGAAGTGCAAATGATCTCTATAAATATACTGTCGTAGAGCAAGCTGACGCCACACATAATCCCGTGGAATTTCTGAATTCTATGTCAGCAGTCAGTGGACTTTCAGCGCATACCATCAAGCTGAAGGTCTGTGTCCCAATAATGCGCCTTTGGAACCTATGTATCTCTGAAGTTGTGTAACGGGATCTGCCTTAAAGTCATCTCAACAGACACACCGTTGGCTACTTCTTACGGGTTGAGGCGTTAGCGATGGTAAAAAGTGCTGAAATGCGTAACGCGTCGCCCCGGGGGTCTCCGGATAAGCCTGTGCTGGGTTCTGTCCTCAGCTGAGGTTTGGACGCTAAGTGTGAGCGTTTGGAGATTTTAGTTCCAATTCCAACATATTCTCCAACTTAAGAAAAACGGGTTGAAGCATCGGCGAGACAGTACCTATTACTAAAACGCGTACTTCTCATACCTACCATAAGCGCGTACAGTTTACCAGCGTTTGCTTCGTGTTAAACAACCCTAAAGCCGCAAGGACAAACACTGAGAGCAGCGGGTGTCGACCTCGGTGCACTCGCGGATGAGGGCAATGGGGCGTGTGTAAGAGAGCTCTTATCTCCACGCAGGACAGGAACCCGCCGCCGTCGACCAGGGATGGGAACCGGGATCTCGCCTGGAATCTGACCTCTTAAGAGTTTTGGGTCCCGAACGCTACTCAGCGAGAGGGGCACTTTCTTCTTGGGTATCGCTGGGCCCATTGTGTCAGAGCAACCGGGGGATGGAAGGCCGCGCTCCCCGACGCAGCCCCGGTACTGTCTCAACGGGGTGTTCTTACTTGATCCCATCTTGAGGGGTAACGAAAAGCCCGCTGATCTAGAGAGCCGGTGGTCGTATCACCGGCAGCTGCCGGTTCAGTGTTCTGGGGGCGGCTCGGCGTGAAAGAATGCTGTAGTGCATAACGCGTCGCGCCGTCCCACATAATCCCCGTGTTGGGTTCTGGCCTCATTCGGCGTTCGGACGCTATGTGTGAGTGATCGTAAATTTTTGGAAGTTTTAATGCGGTTCAACATCCTCATATCGCGTGATAAAACATCCGGTTCAGTCACGACTTATGACTTAATTCAGTAGTCACCATAAAGTCATTATTCAAATCAGGCTGAAAGTCAACAAATTTTGAAGTCCGATTTTACAAAAGACAATCTTTTCTCTATTACTGCACTTTCTGTGTATATGAAATTTAAAGAGCAAATGGGTAAATTAAGGTCATAAAGGTATCATTGTTGGTATTTTTGGTGCTGTATAGCATTCACGCAGATGACGTCGCGGGCAGCAGCTAGTTTTAAATATTCGAAAGTATTTGCGGTATCTCTTTCTGCTTTCCCATTTGTTTCAATTATTTTTGGATGTATTACTCGTATACTATTTTCGTAAAATCGGTTTCCTTGAATGATGGTGACTACTTGCGATTAGATTGATGGTTGATAATGATTCTGTAAAGGGTAAGTTCTGGAGTGGCGGCCACGAACCGGTAGGCGCAATGTTGGTAGACCCCCACAAGATGGACTGACGATCTGGTCAAGATCGCGGGAAGTCACTGGATGCAGATGGCGCAGGACCTGTCGATGTGGCGAAATTTGGGGGAGGCCTATGTCCAGCAGTGGACGTCTATAGGCTGATGATGATGATGATAATGGTTGCTTTACCGATTATGTAATTATATGAATACTATCCATATTTTGGATAATATTAAAAGCCTATATAGACGGCAAAGTAATATTCTTTTTATCTCATAGAAAAACTATTTTGAGGTAAGTTTAGACCTCATTCGTATGCGAAACATAAAGTAATTGCACTGAAAATACCAATTTAATTACGTAACACATTAACAAACACTTGCTCTAAGTTGCTAACTGTCTCTACAAATAGACTCTACGTAGAGTTAAGTGCCTCACCTGAGAATTAATTAATACACAGTTTCGTAGAGCTGCATTCAAACAAGTCTCTGTGTCTCATTTGATGTGAGCTTTTGTTGTGTTTAGATTAATTTGGTAGAGACGACTCTATGTTAAGTACATTCTCAGTAAATTAATGCTTGACTGACTTTGTAGTTCAAATTTGATTTTCATTATTTTATGTACCTAATTATAGCTAAGTTATACTCATTTGCCTTTAATATTTTTTGTAAATTCATAACAAAATAATAGGAATATTTAATAATTTATAGTTTAGTTTTACGGATACGTCAAAGTTTTTTTTATTGCCATTTAGGCAGACGAGCCAAAGAGCCACCTGATTGTAAGTGATTACCGTCGCTCATGGACCTCTACAATGTCAGGGGACACTATAGGGTCACTACCTACAACCTAATTTTAAGGACCCTCCTCAAGCCTCTTTTGAAGAAGGACAAGTCATAGCGCTCTGGAAATACCGAAGAAGGAAGTTCATTCCGTGATGCGTGGAAAAAAAGAGTTCCTCAACCGTGGATGAAGGTCAAAGTAAAGTCTTCAATGACCTCTTTAAAGAAATGATTTCGTCACGTAAACTGTTTTCAAATTAAATTATCGTTTCATACTATTCAAAGGTGAAAACAGACGAAATTTTCTCGTTATCAGAACTAAGTTAGTCGAGCAGTTTTGGCATTCACAAACTGTAATAGGATACCCTTCTTGTAACGAAGTTGTAATTAACATCGTTAAGAATCAGTCTCGCAGAGTTTCTTATTTCGTAGATTGATGATAGTTCGGACTTTGTTATGTGATAGGCATGGATAGTAGGAAACGATAGGTATTTTGTAACAAGAAGCGGAAAAAGGGGAATCTCTAAAAGTAAAAATAAAAACTTGAGATGTGTCAAGGGATACCCGGATGGAACGAAGTTCCTTTCGATTAATTAGTGAGGGAATTGTAATAAGATTTTTCTTTTTTTGATCACAGCGCCATCTAGCATTAATCATATAAAACAAATAAGGAATTGTTTTAAAAGATTTTAATTACAGCACCATCTAGCGATAATCATCTAAAACAAAAAAAGTGTCGTGATAACTTTTTCGTAAGAATTTCCGTCTAGCCCCCTTTCGATAACTTCGTTCCAATATAATTGGAGGGTCTGTTTGTAATATTAAAATAATCATCTACTAGATGTAAATGAATGTGCATACGGTACACATACTGAAATATATTTTTAGACTTTTTTTCTCTGTCTGTTTGTTCCGGCTATTCTCTAGAACGGCTGAACTGATTTGGACGGTACTGGCAGATAACCTATGTAATAAGGAGTAACTTAGGCTACTTTTATTTCAGAAAATTCTCGGGAACAATTCCTACGTGACGCAGACGAAGTTGCGCAGGGCAGCTAGTTTACAAATAAAACTTTTTATTTTTCAACAGAGATACAGAGAAATACATTGACCAAATAGCTTGCCAATGCTATATTATCATTTTTGTATTAACTAACAAAAAAGCCTATTATTTTACAAGAGCGTCTCAAAATAAAATCCGAATAAAACTCCAATCCCCAATTTTATTAGATTAAGGAAAAATAAAATTTATTTAAAACGGAATAATAAATGTGTAAGCATTGATATAATGATGTCAGCAATTATTCTTGAAGGTTATCTCATATAAACGATCGGTTGCCTAAAAGTTGCTTTGGGTTTTAAATGTTAACGGTTAGACCGTGTTTTATTTATCTTGTACCTGTACCTGTACCAACCCATTACTGTCCACTGTTGGGCTCAGGTCTCCTCAAAAGAGGGATTAGGCATAGTCCACCACGCTTGCCCAATGCGGATTGGGGACTTCACATAACTTCAATATGTATCATCATCATCATTGTCAGCCTGTAGACGTCCACTGCTGGACATAGGCCTCCCCCAAGAATTTCCAATGCGACCGGTTGGTAGCGGCCTGCATCCAGCGTGTTCCTGCGATCTTAACAAGATCATCCGTCCACCTTGCAGCTGGTCGTCCCACACTGCGCTTGCCTTGACGCGGACGCCACTCCAGAACCTTCGTGCTCCAACGACCATCGGTTCTACGTGCTATGTGGCCTGCCCACTGCCACTTCAACTTGCTTATTCTTTGGGCTATGTCAGTTACTTGGGTTCTTCTGCGAATTTCCTCGTTTCTAACCCGATCACGCAGTCTCAATATGTATATTGTATTTTAATACAATTCAAGCAGTCGAAATTGTAGAATTACTTCGTATGATCTATATAGCAATTCTTCTATAAATTTTGAATGAAAAGTTGAAAGACTTTTCATTCGACAAAAAATTTCCTTGTAACACTTCCGAAGATAAGTCGGGCTCAGTATGTCGAATGGCTTGCAGTTTTGACAAATCGCAACTAAACTTCTTCTCGAAGATCTTGAAGATCATATTAATAATAGCTAACTTCATTAGTAGCACTAAAGTAATTTGTATCCTTTTTTTTATTGTCATCTATTGTCATATATTGTCTAGTTAAAAAACAAAAATTTATGTATATTATAATCGATATTATGAACCCATCAAGTCCTCACGATACAGGCTAGGTCTAGTGTGAGGGCCACTGGTAACTTTCTCTATAATAAGTGTGTAAACAATAAATAAAAAAAAATAAAAAAATCTCATAAAGATAGCGAGTCTGTGTGTAAGACGGTCAAGGTTGGGGAGATCTACGGGTTGATGATATTTTCGAATCGACAACATCAATCGCTAAAAACTTCTCGTCACCGCATTATCTCGCACATCCACTGAATAATAATATTATATTGAAGTCAGTCGAGGTTCGGATGTTAAATCTACCTATAATAAGGGGAATCTTTATTCACAAAATTTTAGTTGAATTAAAAATACAATCTGATTGCTCCAACACTTAACGTAAATTCAAAACAGCAACAAGCAATCGCTATCGCTCAAACATTGCTATCGTTTCAGCAATCGCTATCGCTTTACCATAATAACCTTCGTATCATTTCACCCACTCAATTACGTAACGTATGACTGAACACTTTAATTTGAGTTGGAGATAAAAAATATACACACAAATGTTCCACTGAAGAATTTCATTGCGGCTCCTTCCTTATTTTTTAGTATGATTATATGAATGTTATTAAAATTTCAATGTTTTTGAGCTGGGTTTTAATGAGTTGTTTTGAGGTTTTTTTGGGTAAAGTTGGTAGAGAAATGTAGAGACTAATAAGACTTTTAAAATTAAAGAGATGAATTTGTTTTGATACGAGAGAAGTAGTAGATACAGAAGTACTGCTCTCAACTGCACATATTCAACAGCAAGAAGAAGTGTAGTAAACAGAATTGACCAAACATAGTTCTCCCTCAAATAAAAAAGTATCGCATTAAAAAAATGAGTTTGAAGTTGATTTTGTTTGTGTATTATTTAATTTTCATAAAGGCAGTCCCAACTTTTAATGCTTCTTTCTCGATCACATAGCCATTTTAAAGCAACAATGCATCATTCAAACCACATAGCATAAGTGCCTTCCATGTCCACGAACTCGATCATATCAAAGTAAAATAAGCTCTAATTAATCTAAGATTAAAGCTCAGAATCAGCAAAACAGCAGTTATGATCCAGCAATAACTATAGATATTACAATAACAGCTTACACAGAGCTTAACCGCTCACAGTATAAATCCGGAGACATTAACTGCAGCCAGTTAATAAGCTGGTTCCGGGCACTACTAGCCATAATAATTGGCAAAGAGTAGTTATAGAAATAGACCGGACAATGGTGAAGTTTCTGAGGATGTAATTTGAGGATCGGTTTTGGTAGTTTAGAGTACTAATAATTTATTTAGTTTCTTTGTTCGTTGTGTTTATTGTTTTTTTTAAAGAATATACACTTATTTTACTTAATTCAGCTAACAAAGATGGAAGAGTTACAATGGTCTATTCTAATATTAATTATTATCTAAAATACTCTTTAAAAATCATCATCATCATCATCAGCCTATAGACGTTCACTGCTGGACATTGGCCTCCCCCAAACCTGGCTACATCGAAAGGTCCTGCGCTGTCCGCATCCAGCTCTTTAAAATACTATACTTAAATTGTTTTCATACCCTATCGCAGAGTGTGTAACCTGTGTACAAAACGAGGTTCGAGGTTGTAACTTAATAAACAACTTGTCTGCATGTACTAATGCTTAAGCTCTTATTAAATAAAAATCTATGATAGCGAAAATTCAACATCCAATATTATATTGGTGTAATAAAATTTCAGTATTTATTTTTCCTTATTCAATTATTAATTCCTCACTTATACGTCCAATAATTTAAATTTGCAATAATTTAAATGTCTTCTCAGACGTCATCTACATTTAGGCATTAACAATTTGAAATCTGTTGTTAACTATTCTATGACATATCCCCAGGAGGTTGTGGCTAGCAGTAATTTCCCTGCAACTTGTGTACGTTAAGACGGATAATGCTATTATTATGTTAATTTATTATTTATTAGCTTAATGCACTTTAGTATGACAAATTACTTGTATGGAGGTATTGTTACTGTATGTATTTCTGACGTGGCTAAAATGCCGTTAAACATTTCGGTGATTTTTACTTTGTGAGTGTAAGGAATGCTAAATGAATATTCCATTGATTTGTATAATAATAGAGCTGTGTTTTATATATCTTTATTTGTCTATGCAAGTAATTTAAATATGTTGTAGTCGATTGGGCTGAAGTTTTGCCGCAAACTTTTGACTGTATCGCATTAGTCATATAGTCATGGTGGCCGAGTGGTTGAAGCGCTTGCCTTCCGTACAGGAGGTCGCGGGTTCAAAACCGGCCGGCTTGTACCTCTAAATCTTAATATAAAAAAGATTTATGTGCAATTTTTCACAATACCACTGGCTAAAAGCGGTAAAGGAAAACATCGTGAGGAAACCTGCTACTCGGAAAAGGGTTCTTAAATTCCTTTGAAGATATGTGAAGTCCCCAATCCGCATTAGGCAAGCGTGGTGAACTATGCCTAACCCCTCTTCGGAGGAGACCTGAGCTCAGCAGTGGGCAGTAATGGGTTGTTACAGTACAGTACATTAGTCATATCACGATAGTTTTAAAGCATTGTAGAGAATTAGTATCCGTTATCATTCAGTGACAGATTAAATTCACAATGAAGGATTAGTAAAGTCTATTCGTAGTACATAAAAAACCATCCAGAAGGCAAATAAAAGCCTTCAATTTATTGTAAAGATACCAATAACCCTTAACCAAAACGAGATACTAATCCTTGATCCATGTACAGAAGACTCAAAACAGGGTTGATAGAGTCCACTTAAAGCACCAATTCTTTCCCATTCTCATAAATCCCAATCAATCTTCAATAGATCGAGGATCAGTAATTATTGGAAGTAGATTCGTCGATAACCCCGATAGTTCCGCATCGTCCATAAACCTGGACGATTCATTCTGAGTGCTTTTTTACTGCTGTTTTATGTTTGCAGAACCACGTGATCGCTCTTTCGGTGATGTAGTTTGCGATATGTGATTGTTAGGTAAAATTGGATCCAATTGTGGTTTGTTCGTCATGTTGTTTTTGTTTTTGCCCCGTATTTTTATTTTTTTCGGTGACCGTTTTTTTTAACCTTTGATATAGTTTTGTATGAATGCCATAAAGATGTTAGTAGTGATTTTTGTGCTAGTATTGAACTTTTAAAGTCAGTCGTTTTCATTTTTGCGGAACACATCCTTAGTAGGGATGTAACGAATATTCGCATTCGCATTCGCAAAAAATCATGCGAATATTTTGACAAAAGTTAAGAAAACGTTGTGTGGATATAGAGAGAATCTGACAGAGCCAAAATAAAGGTCTTCTTTTTTTTTCTTTTTTTTTATTGCCACGTAGGCAGACGAGCTAACGGCCCAACCTGATCGTAAGCGGTTACCGTCGCTCATGGACCTCTGCATGCTCTTTAAAATGAGTCCAAACTCGATTGGTCTACGACCTTCCGTTGTCAAGATAATCTGCGGGGGGTTACAGTTATTTGGTAGGGGGGAGGCAAGTACCCCCTACCTCAGGGTATAGCTACTCAGGGTATAGCGTATAAAAAAACTGCTAAATTTGTCAAACTTCCCGGTTTCCAATTGAATGAATGAATGAATACACTTTATTGCATACAAAAGAGTAAATAACACGTACAATTGAGCTGACATTTTGCATGCACATGTATATCGCGTGACAATGCAATAATATGACAAAATGGCTCAGATCTGATGATGGATTAGGAATGTGGTCACAGGAACTCTTGTGCTAAACAAGATAGACCCGTCGTGTTTGGGCTCGTTTTACTTGTTTTAGCTAGTACTCTACTGCTACGTGATATCCAGGATCTTAATTATATTTAAAAAAAAATATTAAAAAAAAAATTGTTGATAGTTTGAACATCTTATCAGATAAGCGAATAGGGACAGCCTTAGGAGCGCGAGAGAGGGGATTTAACCCCTTTGTGACGCAGACGAAATTGTATGGGTAATCTATTAATAATATGATTTGAAATATTTCAGCAATGCGAGAGCTACTGGTATTGAAATTGATAACGTATAATAATATTCTTAAGAGTATCAAGCGAATAGATTCAGTAACCCGGAGCCGACCCATAATATATGGTCTATGGAACTGATAGATAGCGTAGCTTATCTATGGGTTTTAGGATTGGCGCCAATTTTGAGAGGTCGTGAAAAAAGATACGTTGGACTTGCTTTGGATTCAGATGCGTATTATTTTTAATATTTTCCATTATTAAGTAAAGGAAAATATTCCTAAATAATCCTTGCATACCATTAATGAATGCTTTTTAATAAGTAAAACCACTTCTGGTTCATAAAAATATAGTATTTTAATGTAATAAACGACACTAATTTCATTGCTGTACATTGCTGTCGGCGTGGGCCTAAAAATGGGCATTCTCCTTTAGTAAATGAATAACTTATGTAAATGTTTGAACTGAAGGTCAGTATTCCGGTGATCGTTTGTGGTCGTATTTTTTGTTTTAATTTATTAGGGTTAACAAACAATGACAACAAAGACTAACAAAAAGAAAAAATAACTCAATTAAACGTATCGGTGTGACCGCTAACCATC
The DNA here is from genome assembly GCA_030269945.2 of Trilocha varians. Lineage (NCBI taxonomy): Eukaryota > Metazoa > Arthropoda > Insecta > Lepidoptera > Bombycidae > Trilocha > Trilocha varians. The sequence continues at coordinate 10,848,431 of AP028278.1, read as the reverse complement.
AGGTGGGCTGTAAGTTCTTTATCAGTCTAACAATAAAATTCGATGTCGTTGAAATTAACATAATATCTAGAATTTGACAACCTAGCTTTTATCTAGGTAACCCCACCTAATCTTTGTAATATACGGGTATGTTGAAGTCTCTTACTTTTTTTGCATTCTAAAAAGACGAGCTAAAGGGCCACCAGATCGTGCGTGGTTACCGTCGTGCATTGCAATATCTTTTTTTAGGCGGCCAGGTTCCGGGCGAGATCTCGGTCCCGGCCCCCTGCTCGACGGCGGCGGGTGGTGGAGAGAAGAGCTCTCTCTCACACGCCCCACCGCCTCCTTCTGCGAGATGGTGGACTCGCAGAATTCGAGCATTGCCTTCCATGAAACACATACGACATAAATATATCTTATACTATCACTTACAAAATATTTTGTTCAGAAATACATAGTAAGTTCCATTATTTAAAATTCAAAGTTACAGTTAACAGTAAAAGTGGTTGGTAAATATAAAAACAATGACATTAGGCCTCGGATACAATGCCCCGAGGCAATAAACTTAGAATTATATTATTTAATTGATTCGAGTGTTTTAGGGATCCGTGACTATACTGTACTACTATACTATGTACTATAACAACACATTACTGTCTACTAGGTACTGGGCTCCACCTGGTCGTTGTGACCAAGTGGTTGAAGTGCTTGCCTTCCGTACGGGAAGTCGCTCGTTCAAAACTGGCTTGTACCTCTAAACCTAAATGTGGAAAAGATTTATGTGCAATTTTTCCCAATACCACTGGATAAAAACGATGAAGGAAAACATCGTGAGGAAACCTGCATATTGAAAATAGGTTTTCAATCCGCATTGGACAAGCGCAGTGAACTATGCCTAATTTCTTTTCTGTGGAGACCTGATCCCAGCAGTAGGCAGTAATGGGTTGTTACAGTACAGTACTGGGCTCAGGTTCATAGTTCACCACGCTCTGTACGTCAGTATGGGTTGTGGATTTTACATGTCTAAAAAGGGTTATTAATCCTTCTCCAATACCCTATTAGTATAAAGTATCCCCAATATGTTCATCTTCATCGTTTCTATACGACCGATTGTGGTGTTGAAGTAAATTTTATATTGTTTATTTTTTATTTTATAATTTAAAAGCCAATCGGATTGAATCCTGGGCTTTCTGCAACCACTTGCCCACCACGACAACAGGACACTAGTAATTTACCGTGTCGTACACCTATGTAAAGTAATGAATATTTAAAATAATGTATACAGAACCCAAGACTAATACATACGAACTTTTTCAAATTATACTGTATAAATAGAAGTACGATTAAAAGCCTATATAAATAGTGAAAAATAAAATCAAATTCAGTTGGCACGTGACTCTACTTTACTTTGAACGATACGAAAACAAGATGGCGCCTTCCCCTCAAGAAATCATGGTTAACCATGAAACCAGGGCAGAGCAGGTTCCAAAACCCTTGTCTGGTGGAGGCGATGGTCATCACTGGGATGTCGGGAATCTTTCCAAGTTCCAACAGCATTTAAAGTTCAAAGAAAATTTGTTTAATAAGGTATGGTATTTTTATTCAAAAAAGAACTTTTCACTATAGCAGTTTCAATCATTGATGCAGTTGAAAATACGTGGCAAAAGGAATGGAGGAAAACGCCATTAGAAAATATGCATTTTTTAGACGGCTTAAAATCCCAATAAAGATTTGCGAAAATATTACAAGAATGTTGAACTGTATTTGCTACGTCTGACGACAAATTTTAAGGATACTAGTGAGCCTATAACCGTCGTCATCATCAGCCTAAAAATGTCCATAAATTTAGCCATAACAACAGTTCAGCTAAATCAACTGACTTCCCTTCCAAATTATCGGTCACCTGGACTTAAATGTTACCATATTATCTCATACTCTTGTCCAGGTGGATATGGTAACAGATGAAAATCCTCGATGGCAGTTCGACCACCCAGAGGTACCGAAGCACCTGGGTAAAATCAACGATATGGGGAATTTCGATGTCCAGTTCTTCAGGGTACATCACACGCAAGCCCGTGTGATGGAGCCGATGAGTATGAAGCTGCTGGAACACGCCTACAGCGCTATTTATGATGCCGGTTTGTAATTTTTTAAGTATAATTCTATTTGGTTATAACATTTTGTAAGAGTGCAGAAATATACATATTTTTTTAACAAAATATATAGAAGCATCGTACTATAGAATATTTATAAAAGATAATAAAGTATAGGTTGCCCATTATCATCATCAGCAGCCTATAGACGTCCACTACTGGACATAGGCCTTCGCAAAACTTCGCGACAACGGCCGGTCCTGCGCTATCTGTATCCACTGAATAGACCTCCCGCGATTTTGACCAGATTATCGGTCCATCTTGTCTCAATCGGGGTTCGGATGCTAAAAGTGTGAGGTTGGAGGTTTTAGTGCGGTTCGACTCTCACGTACCCCACCTGCGGAGTGGGTGGAGTTCGGCGATTTCCACCAACAGAAAAATATAATAATCTCTCAACCGCTCTCAACTATATACCTACACTATGTGCACGGTGTCGTGATTCGTAGGAAAATAATTTTGCATTTTATAATATATACGTGTCCTGATATAAATAATGCAATGAAATTCAAAAATACAAAAATATTTAACAAATTCAGAAAAATTAAAAAAAGATAAGAATTAGGAATTTCTTATTTAATGTGGAATAAATAAAGCTTTATTATCTGTATATTCATTTATTCACTTATTTTTTACACTCCCTTTTTTTAAAAAAAACATTTACAATAAAATAAAATTTAAAAATACAATATAAAAAACACAGGGCCACTGCAAGCGGAGTCTACGACCCAAGCCATCAGTGGTCAGGGCTCAAGAGAGAGAGGAACCTCCTCACAATACGCGCCGGGTCAAGAACGACCGCCGCGCTGAATCAGGCCCTTTACCCAGACGGGGAGCGAAAGCTTCTCTAGGTGACGGTCGAAGCAAAAAAAGCTTTATTATTATTGTTATAATCGAAATTAAATATTGCCCGAACAACTATAAATAATTTAATTCTAATTGAAATTAAAATGACCGTATCTTAAACTAACATCTTAAAGAAACTTCGTCGCGTCAGCTAAATAACTTTCACACAAGTTCGATTTATTAAACTCTTCCAACAGGGCCGGATCCAGTAGTTTATTCACAATATTACTGACCCTACAATCATGGGGGGCTAAGGCATGATCAGAATCAATATTGAAGACCTGGACTGGTTTTTTGCTATATTTAGAAAGATTGTAGTCATTGGCGATATATCCCATAGACGGATGCGGGATTCCCTTCATAAGAACCAATTCTGATTCTAGCTTGAATTTGGGCTCATATTCTCTGGCCAAACGAATTCTCCTATAAGCCCCTTGGATGATCGATCTTTTGTATTGGTTGGAATAATGCACAACGCTTCTAAGTCTATTAACACACGCTTCAACTTTATCTGTCCAGTTTTCGATTCTGTTCAATTCGTTCTTCAATTCTTCGCTGTCATTACCAGCCATGAGTTTGTACATGTGTTGCACTATAGTGTTTTGTAGTTGTGACTCTGTGACGTCACCAACGTAGGCGTCTAACTGCGCTCTCAAAGCGTCCGGACTACTGTCGAGACAATATACCACGCCGACGTGACCTGGAGTTTAAAAGGGTTCTAAGAAAAAGCTTTTGTTGAATGAACAATGGATTAGATCGTGATTTTGGTTTTGTTTTAGGAAATGGTGTTTAATCAGGACTTTATTGTTAGAGATAGTTGGGATTTAGTACTGTTTAAAATCTACGGATGTTTCAACTGTAGTTTCTTGTAATTGAGATAGCGAATGAAATGAATCTTTGGTAAGTTTCGACAGTAATATTCAAAGTTTTTTCTACAAAGGTTCGAGCTAAAACCAGGACAGATATATGCTAAAGTAGGTAACCCGTCGCCTCAGTGCTTGTTAGGCCAATGCACTCGAGCAAATTTTACAGGAGACAGTGTTGAGAAAAAAATTGAAATGAGATTTTTATTGTTTTAGAATTCAATATTTAAAAAAATATTTTACCAGTCGAATGGAAATTTCATTCTTTATAATACTGCATTAAAAAGTAATTTTCGTAAAAAAAAATCAGATTGGCCAAACAAGCACTGACGCGACGAACTGTTAAAACAGAAAAATAGCAGTTGAGATTCAGAAATGTTTTGTTTCTAATATTATAATATGAAGCCTTCAAGAAAGTTACCTTCTTTTTCGAATAAAGCAGCTAGTTCCAGAGCAATATTGACACCAAACGAGTAGCCTAATAGGTAAAATTTGGATTTCAATTCGAAACGTTTCTTCATGAACTGTAAATAATAATTTAAGTAAGTTTGAGTATCTACCAACCCATTACTGCCCACTGTTGGGCTCAGGTCTCCTCAGAAGAGGGATTAGGCATAGTCTACCATGGTTGCCCAGTGCGGATTGGGGACTTCACATAGCTTCAAAGGATTTTTAGAATCCTTTTCCGATATGCAGGTTTCCTCACGATGTTTTCCTTCATCGTTTTTAGCCAGTGGTGTTGTGAAAAATTGCACATAAATCTTTTTCCACATTTAGATTTAGAGGTACAAGCCGGCCGGATTTGAACCCGCGACCTTCTGCATGGGAGGTTCGACCACGACTTTACGTAAGTTTGAGTACCAGTGATTAAAGTAAATGAGACATTACGCATAGTGGTTTAAAAACCCTTCAATAAAAAACATAGTCCTCCAAATTCGTTTTCAATTACGATTTCTACCTCTACTGAATATTTCTGAATCCAGAGGTAAATTATACTGTAGTAGTATATTTTATTTTTAAGTTCAGGTATACTCACTCAGTAGCTCCATTCTAATATTATGAAGTCAAGTCGTCGAGGTGGACTTCATCCCTACTATATGGAACCACCGCGGTCATCCACGGTTCATTTCAGGAACACTTTTTGCCACGCACTATCCGGCTATGGAATGAGCTCCCCTCCTCGGTATTCCCTGAGCGCTATGACTTGTCCTTCTTCAATGAGGCTTGAGGAGTGTCCTTAAAGTTAGGTCGTAGGTAGCGACCCCTTAGTGTCCCCTGACATTACAGAGGTTCATGAGCGATGGTAACCACTTCCTATCGGGTGGGCCGTTGGCTCGTCTGCCTACATGTCTAAAAAAAATAAAATCTTCTACTATTCACCTACCTTCCTAATATTATAAGCCATCTGTGGAATATTTTCCTCTGTAGCATCAGGACCCAGCTGAAGAGTCATGGCATGCACCTTGAGTCTCTCGGAGATCGACGTGAACATCCTGTTGTGACCTTCGAACCCTGGGAGGAGGAACAGGTATGTCGCTTTTGGATCTAATTCGTCTTCTTCCTGTTTTGAAAAAAACGTATTTTAACAATATTCACTGGTCTGTGAATCTTAAATGTCACATTTGGCACTGCTAGACAAAAGCCAATTATGGTTGTATCTCATTTAAAGGGGTTGTTGGGCTTAATTAATTTATATTTCAAAGTTTCGAATTTATTTTAAAAACCGTAACTTTAACTTTTGAAAGTATTTAACCATATCTAGACTACGCCATTTTACTCTCAAATTTCCATTCCATTGTTGTTAAATAAGTATGGTTCTATATATGCAAACGATGGATATATGCAAGTGATGTATGAATATTCTCGGGACTTGATTTACCTGTAATACTCAAATAAAGTAATCTATGACAGGATACTTATAATATGGGGTGGGCAATCTAACGTTTGCATTTTGAACTACTGTTTATTTACGTAAAGAATGACAGCTCAAATGTCATTCAGTTTGTGTTTATAATTTAGTTAAAGGTTTGACATTTACGAAATGGGACGTTTTCGGTTCGCCCAATGGGCAGAAGATCGTTTGGCCGAAGATGAGCATTTTTACCGAAAAATCGTCTTTTCAGATGAATCCCATTTTCACTTCGGAGGCTATGTCAATAAGCAAAATTGTCGCATCTGGGGGTCGGAAAATCCACACGTCACCCTTGAGAAGCCAATGCACCCACAAAGAGTTACGGTTTGGTGTGGGTTTTGGTCCGGCGGCATCATTCGAAAATGAGCAAGGAGTCGCCGTTACGGTCAATGGGGAGCGTTACCGTGCCATGCTCAACGAATGTTTATTTCCAAAAGTTGAAGAGTATGACATGGACGACAATTGGTTTCAACAGGATGGCGCAACATGCCACACAGCCAACATGACGGTCAAACTTTTAGAAAATGCAAACTTTATGGCCCACCCCTTACATAATATACTTACTAATTTAATAGTACAAACATACAGATTTACTTGTAAAATTGCATTCAATTTTAGGAAAATATAAAACTCTTCAAATACAAACCTTCACAGTACTGTATTTAGTTCTCATAGCTATGACGGGTTCAGTCGCATAACATTCATCCTCGTCTATGAATGTGTAGAAAGCTCCGAGTCCACCGTTAAAGTTCGTTTTAGCTTTCATCATACGAGCATCAAAGTTTTTGATACTGAAAGACATTTTACAATTATATTTACTGGTTTAATTATAACTATTTTGGTATATAATTTCTCGATATATAAAAAATACTACAAATTGTTTGGAATCATTTTATTTTACTGGTTAAATAAATAGTAAAAAAAAGTAAAATCGTCAATTTAAAAAAAATCTAACATTTTGTGAACAGACTAAATCATTTCATGGCTTTTATATTTTTCAAGCTTTATAGCATCAATGATATGTCGCTTTATAAGATATCCTAAATTTTCATATATTTATCCTTATTCATCTTAAACATCATTATCATTTACTTACCTAGCAATAGTCATTTTTTCAACAGATTCAGCGGGATACAGAATATCGTATTCTTCTTTAATAGCTGTTATTATTTGTTGAATAGTGACGTCATTAGTTATATCTTTTAGTGTGTAAGTGTCTTCGATTTCATTTATATCTTTAACATCTGAAACGAGAATATACAAGTATATATATATATCTGTTTTTTTTTTCAAAAAGTTTTCAAGTTATGTAATGTAATAATGAATTATAAATATTGTAGGTACAGAAAAAAGGATCGCAAAGAAATGAGAAATTGAAAATACAGTCAAATTTTGGTAAGAATTATCAAAATCTTTGGAACAGTCTTTTTTGTCATTATCATGACAGAATGTCCCTACGTGTTTTCTCATTTTTAGAAATGTATTACTTCCAAGACAGTAAATATAACCTCTATTCCAAAGAAGAAGACCACAGTTTATATCAGCAAGGGAGCCAGGAGCTACTCAATATATTATGTATGTGATATTTAAGCCAATAAAGATTTATTATTTAAAGATTTTTAATCGGTCCTTACCAATGATCCTTGAAATCCTTTCAACGAATGATAAAGTGGAACGTTTCTTCAGGTCATAAGTGACGACATTCTGGTTTTTCATCTTGATACTGCATTCGAGACCGTTGAGAGCAGTAGATAGTGTTTGTGGTTTCAGTTCTGATTTCAGACCATCTAGGTTTTGATCGAGCTAAAAAAGGAGTTAGTTTGAGAGTTCAAAAAATTAGAGACAGTCTGAGGTCGGAAAGAATTTTCGAATGTTTATCGACGTATTATTTTTTCTCTTGTGTAATATTCTTATTAAAATTTTTGCTTATTCTCGTTATTTCGGACTTCATTTCAGTTGTTTTTTTCTTTTTACACAGTTCTTTACTCTGTTCTACCGACCGTTTGGTGAACGCCATATCCATTTTTTACGTGGATTGCACGGAAACATGTTAATGATACAAAAATCGTTCTCAATTACAAACTCTACTAGTTTTCGTGTGGACTTCTTTTACCGTATGTGTATTTCCCTATATTGCTTCCTTCATTGCCTTGAGCCTTTTTTTTTTAGTTGGAGGAAAACACCATATCCCCGTATGTGGGAGTTGAACCGCACTAAAACCTCCAACCACTCACACTCAGCATCCGAACCCCGGCTGAGGCCAGAACCCAGCACGGGGTTATGAGGGACGGCGCGACGCGTTACGCCCTCGGCACTCTTTCCCATCGCACCGCCCCCGTGCTTTGAGCCTTTTTTTTTTTTTTTTTTGGACGGGAGGAAATCGCCGGACGACCACCGGCTCACTCGGTGGACGGGCCAATTAAGGCCCGCCAAGATGGGGCCGTGTGGTGTAGGGTCTCCCTCGGCCCAGGCCGGCCCAGGGCCAGCCCGGGTCGGGGAGCACGGCTTGCCATCCCCCGTACAGATGGCACGGAGGGTGCGCGCTGAAGCCTAGCGCGGCACCCCTCGGGTCCGATGTTGGTGGACCCGGTAGTCTTAGGGGGCCAGGTCCCGGGACAACTCCCGAGGTCGGCCCCCCGCTCGACGTCGGCGGCGACGGGGTTGGTCGGGGAGGGAAGAGCTCTCCCTCTCCCGCCCCGCCGCCTCCTTCTGCGAGATGGTGGACTCGCAGAAGTCGAGCATAGCTTTCCAGGACTCGTCGTCGCCGAGCATCGATGCCACGACGCCCGGCAACGACAAGTCCTGCCCTACTTGTGCGACCAGGACACGGCGCTGCTCCTCCCATGCGGGGCAGACAGCGAGCGTATGCTCTGCCGTGTCCAGGTCGCTTGTGCAATGATGGCACCTCGTCGTCGGCTCGACCTGTATCCGGTGCAGGTACTTCCCGAAGCAACCATGCCCGGTCAGCACCTGCACCAGACGAAAGGTGAGACGTCCCTCGCCACGACTCACCCAGTCCTTGAGGACGGGGCGAATCGCCTCGACGGTCCTTAGGCCCCAGTCGGGGTTGGCCAAGCGCCTTGACCAGGCCTCCAACACGGACCGCCGAGATTGGGCCTTCCGGTCCCGAACCGCAGCTCTGAGGGGACGCACAACGCCCCGAGCGCGGAGGTCGCAACGCCAACGGTAATCGTCGGCGAGCGCCTCCGCCTCCAGCTCCCAGGGCGGCGTCCCCGCCAGTGCACACGCCGCCTCAAAGGAGACGGTGCGGTATCCGCGGATGGCCCTGATAGCTACGACGCGCTGTGGCCGGCGCAGGCGCCGGACAACGGTTGTTGTCCGGTTTCCTGGTCCGGCCCAAACGGGCGCGCCGTACAGGGCCATCGAACGCACCACCCCCGCGTAGAGGCGGCGCACGGCACGGTTTGGTCCCCCGAGATTCGGAAGCAGCCGGCTCAGAGCGCCGGCCGTCCTCATCAGTCGGGGGACGAGCTCCATAAAGTGGGCCCGGAAGGTCCAACGGCTGTCCAGTATGAGGCCGAGGTACTTCAATCGCACCCCGACCTCTATTGGGACGCCTCCAACCACGATTTGGGCCCCTGCAGGTGGCGTCACCCCAGCCCTGTGGAACCACAGGGCCTGGGATTTATTGAGCGCCACCGCGAGGCCCAATCTCCTAATACGACCGACGACGAGGGCCACCCCCGCTGTGGCGAGATGGGTAGCCTCTCTGAAGTCTTGACCCCGGGCCATGACGAGCGTGTCGTCAGCGTAACAAATCACGCTAAGGCCCGGGGTCAGGGCGCCTCTCAGCACCCAGTCGTACCCGACATTCCAAAGGAGAGGTCCGAGGACCGACCCCTGAGGAACCCCGCATACGACCGGAAACCGGTAAACGGTCCCATCGTGCCCGGTGCATACTACCGACCTGGCCTCCAAGTAGGAGCCGACCAGCCGGCGGAGGTAGGGGGGAACTCCATGTCTCTCGAGTGCCCCCCCCTATCACGGACCAGGGCAAGGTGTTAAATGCGTTGGCGATGTCAAGCGACACCGCCAAGGCCACCCCGCCCTGTGATACGGCTTCATTTGAGAGGGCCCGCACGCGAAGGATCGCGTCCACGGTTGAGCGGCCCTCTCTGAAGCCGTACTGCTCCGCCGACAGATCGGGTCCCACCCCGACCAGGTGCTGGATGATGCGGGCAGCCAGAATGCGTTCCAGCAATTTGCCCACCTCGTCCAGCAGCACGATAGGACGGTAACCGGCGGCTGTATCCGCCGGGCGCCCCTCCTTCCTGAGAAGGACGAGTCTACCCTCTCGCCACAGCGAGGGAAACCGTCCCGACTCGAGGCAAGAATCGTAAAGCCTCAAGAGTCGGTCCCCTAGGGCATTGAGGGCCAAGGCCAGGACCCGGCCATGGATGCCATCCGGGCCGGGTGCCGTGTCTTTAGCACTCATCCTGACTACGGCCACACGAAGCTCCTCCCCGGTGATGTGGGGAACCTCAGCAGGGGCCTCGCCGCCGGTATCCTCCGGCGGCTCACCCATAGCAGGATTTATCCCCCCTGCTCCTGCGGGAACAATGTCGTGACAATGTCCCGCAGCTGCTGAGGCGGTAGACGCTCGGTTATGGGGGGCGCCCATGGGCGCACCTTGCCGCGCACCATCTTGTATGGGCGCCCCCAAGGGTCGTCATCGAGCGTCTCCAAAAGGCGCTCCGTGTGCTGCTCCTTGGCCATCTTGATGGCCAGCCGCATGGCTCCCCTCGCCTCCTTGTACAAGCCATGCAGCCGGGCCTCCTCCTCCGCGAATGCAACGGGGTCGTTGCTACGCGGAAGGCGGCGACGGCGGTGCCGAGCGCACTGGCGCCTCGCCCGGACGCATACAGTTCTCAACTGCGCTATCTCGGGCGACCACCAGTACGTCGACCTCGTGGGAGACCAAGGGCCGACCCGGGGCATCGAAGCGTCGCTAATGCGACGCATCGCGTCCCGGAGCCAGAGCGCCTCGGCCTCCACGTCTACTGGGTGTGGACGCATGGGCGTCCACGCCGCCACCGTAGAGGCTTCCATCAAGAGCTCCTTGTTCAGGAGCTTCAATGCCCACCTGGGGAATGACCGGGTCGTACTCCCGCGGGCGTCCGCAGCCGGCGTGGGGACGGAAAGATCGAACCTGATATAACGGTGATCTGACAGCGATTCCGCCCCCACCAACACTCTCCAGCCACGGATGCGATCCGCGATGGCAGAGCTCGCGAACGTTACGTCCACGATGGACTCGCCCTGCCATCGCACGCAGGTCGCGACCGAACCCCTGTTAAGTAAACAGAGGCCAGTCGCGACCGCCCACTCCTCCAGCAGCCTACCGCGAATTGTAGAGCGGGGGGAGCCCCAAGCGACGGATTTCGCATTGAGGTCCCCCGCGAGTATCACTGGACGGGGGGCGAGGCGGTGAGTAATCGCCTCGAGCCCGTCCAGGAACTGCTCAAACTCGACGGTAGGCCGGCTCGGAGAGAAGTACGCCCCGATCACGACGGTATCTAACACCGAAACCGCGACGAACCCAGAACCCTTGGCCACCATTACCAAGGGCGGGATCGCCGCGGCCCTCCTGATATGTATGGCCGCCAAGCCGCAATCGTCCCCGAACCAACAATCGTCGGCTGGGGGAACGAAGTACGGCTCGGCGACCACGGCAACGTCAATTGACCACTCCGCCATGCTCTGGAGCAACATGTCCTGAGCCCTGGCGGAGTGGTTCAAGTTACCTTGGAGGAGGCGAAGGGTGTGGTCCATTAAGATCGAACCACCTCCATCGCCTCCTCCCTTCCTCCATCGCCCCCGCTATCGGGCGTCTGTGACGCCACAGCGGGGGCCGAAACGCCGGCCGGTGCTCCTCCGGCCGACTTCTTCTTCAGGCGCCGCTTCTGCTTGCGGCGCCTGTTGCGCTCCGTGTTGGAGCCGGACGGGGAGCAAGCCTTGCCCCCCGCCCGGTGATCAGCCTTGCGCCCGGCCGCCGCGCACAAAGCGCAGTGCGGTGCGGCCGAGCACATGGCCGCCTTGTGTCCCGGTTGACCGCAGCGGAAGCAAAGTTCCCTGCGGTCAACCGTACTCGTGCACCTGGCGATGCTGTGTCCGGTGCCGAAGCACCGGAGGCACCGCCAGGCGCGCGACTCTAGCAGGCGCACGTGGGCCGCTATCCAGCCCACGCGCAACCTGCCAGGGTGTCCAGCCGGTCGTCCCGGCGGGGGAGTGGCCAAGGAGGTGGCCGTCTCCACGGGGCATCGCGCCCACGCAGATCTGGCCCCGGAGTAGCCGGGGCGAAGCTCGCCCACGACTACGTTCTCCGGGGCACATTTCCCCTGGGCAGCGATAGCCGCTGCCACCTCCTCTTTTGTGGCGCAATCGTCCAGGCCGGTAATTCTAATCTCCGCCATCTTTACCGGCCTGTGGACGCGCACCACCTCTTCCGGCCAGACCGCCCGGAGACCCGCCATCAGGAGGTCCGCGATGCCGGAACTATCGGCACCGGGACACTCCAGCAGACGAGCCCCGTTGGCGGTCGTCCGGAAGCGGAGGCCCTCCCCCGCTCCTATCTCGCCCAAGTCGATGGCCGCGCGCGCCTGGGCCATGACATTAGGGTAGGTCATACCCTTTTCCTCGCCGGCTGGCAGCAGTGTTACCACCACTGCCGCCGACTTCGGCGCGCGCGGGCCCTTCTTCTTGGGCTTCTTCTTCTTTTTGGCGGCCGGTGCTCGACCCTCCCGGGGAGCAGCCACGGCCGCCGCAGTCGCAGTCCTGTTGGTGGGGGTGGCGGGCGCTCTACCCCTCTGGGGAGCTTCCGCCACCGCCCGCGTCGCAGTCCGGTTGGTGGGGGTGGCAGGCGCTCGACCCCTCTGGGGAGCCTCTGCCACCGCCCGCGTCTTCGTCTGTGGGGGTGCTGTAACCCCTCCAGGTGGTGAGGCCTCCGCCGCCACCGGAGGGGCCGACACCCTGGCCCTTTTATTGCCCCGCCGCACTACCTCAGTCCAGGCGTCGTCCATATTGGACGGCGCTGGCGGCAGCGGACGGGGTTTCGGTGCTGGGGCAACCGTCGCGCCAGCACCGCGTCCCTTCTTTGGGGCCGGAGTTGGCCCTGCGGGGGGCCGACGAGCCGACCGCCGAGTGGTGGGACCAGACGGGGTGGTGGAGGGTGGCGCCGCGTCTGCAGCTGCAGGTGCAGCCGCAGCCGACGCAGCACCACGCAGGGCAGCGACTTCTGCCCTGAGTTCGGCAATCTCCTTGCCGAACTCCTCCATCAGTTCCCGCCTGATGCGCCCCTCCAGCTCGGTCGCCTCCCGGATCTCCGCCCTCGAGCGGGGCGAAGGGTGGCGCCTGGGCCCTGCCGCCTCCTCGGGAGAGGGCAAGGCTGGCTGCTTGTCACTCGTTGGAGCGGTTGGGGACCGATGCGCTGCCGCATCCCCCGGGCTAGGGCCTGGTGTGGGCGTGCGCCGCTCCCTACGGAACGAGCGCGATGGCCCCTTCCGCTCCAACGCCGCCAGCCTCACTTTGAGGGCGGCGATCTCCTCCGTTTGCCGAGCGTTCTCTTTACGAGACCGCTCGGCCTCCGCTTCCAGCGCCGATGCTCGGCTGATGGCTGCCGAGAACACCGGCACCAGTTTGCGGGCATCGGAGGCGATCGCTCGCAGCCTCTGCCCTTCCTCCCTGGCCCCTTTCCCCGAGGCCCGGCTGGACGCATAAAGCGCCCTGCGCCCCAGGCTCTCGAGGACGGCCGTATGCTCGTCGAGCTCCTTCCGAGCCGGCCGAGGCGAGGAGCCTTGGCCGGGCCCGGCGCCGCCACTCTTGGCGGCCAGCCTCCCTGAGCGTCTCGTCCTCTGCGGCCCCTCACCGCGAGAGGACGAGTCGCCCCCCGAGGTCCTCCGCGCAGCGGACTTCCGCTTGCGGAGGACCCTCCCCGCCTGTTGCTCTCCGGAGTCGACATCACTGGGGGTGGTACTCCATGCCGGCTCCGGTCCCGCATCCATGGCCTCTTCTTCCTCCGAGCCCATCTCGCCCGCCCAACTGAACGGGACGATCTGGGCTCGGGCATCGGTATCCTTGCCACTCGCAGGCCCGGCTACCTGCGAGCGCCTTCCAGTTTCTACTTCCATCGTAGGGGCCTGGTTGCCTACCCCTACGTGGGCATCGGTGGGCGTCTTCACACCCGCGGGCCCGGATACCCGCGGGCGCCGGGTGCCTGGGGCCGGATCGTCCGGCAAGGCATCCTTCGCTTGAGACATTTCCATACGATTATTAAAATGGGGATTACTCGCACCGCTTTCCCAAGGCGATGCGGTCGCACTTTCTGGGGGGGATTTAATCCCCCAAGGCTCGCGATCGCCTTTGTGCAGGTTATACGCCGCCTGCGGTTCGGCGTCCTCCTCCGGTGGCCCACTAGCCACCCTCCTCGTCCCCGAGGGCACCGCTTGCTTAACAAGCGGTGTGGGGAGAGGAGCTCCGTGTGGTCCTCTTGGTCGCGGCACCCTCTTGCCAACTAAACACCTTGCGGGGTGCGAGGGTGCACGCTCCAGCCCACCGCCACGACAAGGCGGGACCACCGGGTGGGGTGCTTTGAGCCTTACCTAGTTTTTACGATACAAATTACAAATCTTTCTTTTGCATTGCTCTACCTATTTAAAAAACTTATACTATACTAATATTCATTATTACTACCCTACCTAAATAAAATAATATTATAAGTTTTAATGTTGTGCTTACCTCAACTAAAGTTCCAACTCTAAACACTAAAGCTGGCAGAGTGATCTCATTACGGGATTGACAGATCTTGTCTATAACAGTACCTACATACTCATCAGCGAAGGATTTAGGAGCATAGTTTAGTACTACGAAGTGACTGTAAGATAAATAATATAATATATTAAAAATTATAAGTATAAATCCAGTAATAACTTTCTTTAAACACTCGCGGTAATCTACATCACTTAAAAAACAAACGGGGTGAGCTAAATAAAACCGTTTAAAAAGTAGGTACCCGTTTAGTATTTTTTCAAGTGATATATCCAATAGTTTAATTTGTACAAATATGAAAAGGAAAACTATGATTATATAGGGAGAGGCTTATGTCCACTATGAGGCGTCTACGGGCTGTTGATGACGATGACGTTGATAATGATTATTACAGTCTTAATTAAGAAATCATACGAAGGTTTCTACAAGTATATTATGGCAAAATTATTAAATTGTGGACACTAATTTTCAAGAACGATAATTTTAATACTCGTTAATATTGAACTGGTGAGTAACTAAACATTACTACGTCAAATATGTCGAACAAATTTTTCATCAATATGATCTTTTAAAATGTGTACTGAAAATTATACTTCAAATAAGTTGTAGCTGTGGGAATTGAACCGCACTAAAACCTCCAACCGTTCACACTCAGCGTCCGAACTCTGTCTGAGGCCAGAATCCAGCACGGGATTATGAGGAACGGCGCGACGCGTTACGCACTTAGCACTCTTTCCTGTCGCGCCACCCCCAGGACTAAGTTAACCTTAACCTCTTGATTTTAACTATGAAATATCAGTCAGTATCCACTCACTTCAATTCATTACAAGTATTCCTCGACACCAGGTCTAAATTGGCAACAACGACAGCAAATCTACTGAACTTATCAGCGACGACATTTGCTCTGAAATTATCCTCTTCAGCATCAGAACTGTAGTTTTGCACCATAAATATTCCTAAAACTGGTCCAGTGTTTGAAGCTTCTTTAATTAAATCAGTACAACCCTTCTCGTTTTGTAAGTTCTCCGATGATATATTTATCTTGACGTTTAGTTTTTTCCATTGCCTAGAAAAATATATATAAATATGTAACATAATCAATCGATAGAGTTAGAAATTTGTTTCAAAGGTCTTTAAGTGAAAATGATACGGTTTTTATATCCCTTCTCTTGGGGCCGCTTTTTTGGTTTTTTGGGTTATTTTGGGAATTGTTCCGTTGGGGGGGGGAAAAAAAAGAAAGGGAAAAGGGGGGGCTTTTTTTTTAAAATTTTTATTTTTTTGAAAATAGAAAAAAAAAATTAAAAATTTTTTTTTTTTAAAAAAAAAAAAAATTTTTTTTTTTAATAAAAAAAAAAAAAAATATTTTTTTTAAAAAAAAATTTAAATAAAAAAAAAAAAAAAAAAAAAAAAAAAAAAAAAAAAAAAAAAAAAAAAATATTTTTTTTTTTTTTTTTTTTTAAAAAAAAAAAAAAAAAAAAAAAAAATATTTTTTTTTTTATTAATATAAAAATTAAAAAAAATAAAATAAAATAAAAAAAAAAATATAAAAAACAATTTATTCTTTTTTTAAAAAAGGGGGGGGCGAAAAAAAAAAAAAAATAATTAATGGAGAAGGTATTTTTTTTTTTTTTTTTTTTTTTTTATAATAAAAAAAAAAAAAAAAAAAAAAAAAAAAAAAAAAAAAAAAAAAAAAAAAAAAAAAAAAAAAAAAAAAAAAAAAAAAAAAAAAAAAAAAAAAAAAAAAAAAAAAAAAAAATATAAAAAAAAAAAAAAAATTTAAAAAAAAAAAAAAAAAAAAAAAAAAAAAAAAAAAAAAAAAAAAAAAAAAAAAAAAAAAAAAAAAAAAAAAAAAAAAAAACAAAAAAAAAAGTAAAAAGAATTTATTAAGGGGAAAAAAAAAAAAATTATTTTATAAAATAAAAAAAAAAAAAAAAAAAAAAAAAAAAAAAAAAAAAAAAAAAAAAAAAAAAAAAAAAAAAAAAAAAAAAAAAACCCAACAAAAAAAAAGAAAAAAAGAAAGGGGGGGAGGAACTCCCGGCCAAAAAAAAAAAAAAGGCAGTAAATAAAATAAAAAAAAATTTAAAAAAAAAAAAAAAAAAAAAAAAAAAAAAAAAAAAAAAAAAAAAAAATAATAATTTTTTTTCATTAAAAAAAAAAATAAAAAAAAAAAGAAAAAAAGAGGGGAGGTAATAATAAAAAAAAAAAAAAAACAATAAATAAAAAAATAAAAAATAAAAAATATCTTTTTTTAATTAAATTAAAAAATAAAAAAAAAAAAAAAAAAAAAAAAAAAAAAAAAAAAGAAACAAAAAAAAAAACAAAAAAAAAAAAAAAAAAAAAAAAAAAAAATATTAAGCTGAAAGTTTAATTTTTTATTATTTTTTTAAAAAATAAAAAAAAAAAAAAATATCTAAAAGCGCGGGAAAACCGCCGGGAGCCGGAGGGGGGGGGAAACGCGAAAAAGGGGGGGGGGAGGTAAAAAAAAAATAAAAAAAAAAAAAATTTATTTTCTTCTCGCGGGCGGGAGGGATATGTGATAATGATGATGTATCATATTACAGTCATCATCAAAAAATTTGATAAATGGTTAAAGAATTCAAAACTCGAACTTAAAATATGTATTGTAGAATTTATTATTTCATAAGTATTCAAACATTCTGAAAACTTAATGTTTTTTCAGAAGAGCCACCTGATCGTAAGCGATTACCGTTGCTCATGGACCTCTGCAATGTCAAGGAAAACTGCGAGGCCGCTACCTACGGCCTACCCTTAAGGACTCTCAAGACAAGTCATAGCGCTCTGGAAACACCGAAGAGGGAAGCTCATTCCATAGCCAGTGGGTGTATGGCAGATATAAATTATATATTAAGGGATCTTGAATATACTTACAATATCTTGATGAAACAATATCCAGCTATAGAGTTTGGTTTGATATTGATGACCAAGTTCCTCGCTCCTCTTTTCACTAAACGATCAATTAACTCCAAACTAAGTGAAGTTTCATCGCATACGACTATGTACGTACCGTTTGATGAGCATGATAATCTAAAAAAATGTATTATACTGTAGTAATCCACAAAATGTTGAATATTTTGATGATATTATATCTACACTAATACTATAAAGAGGAAAAAAATTGTTTTTTTGAATAGGCTCAAAAAACGATGTCGAAAGATGCGTTATCCACAAAGAAAAAAGAATAAATTTGATTTTGAAAAAAAAAGAGATACGTTAAACTTCAATAATATAGGCAAAGATGCAAACTATTGATTTTATAATAAAAAGTACTACGGGTTTGTAACTCTTATTAAAATCTAATGTAACAGTGCTGCCTGAATCCCTTTTAGGCGCAGACGAAATTACGAGGATCAGTTTGTTTTATATACAGAAGTTTTTAATAGTTGAAAGTTTCTTAAATTTAACAAAAAAAGTATAAAAATAGCAAAAACTTAATTATTTTCGACGAAATACAGGGTTTTTTTAATTGCAAGATAGATAAACGAGCCTACTGCCCACCCGATGGTAAACGGTCACCGGCGCTCATGAACCTCTGCAATGCCAGGGCAAAGAGGGGCCGTTATCTATCGCCTACCCATACAGAACTTTTCTTAAACCTCGTTTAAAGAGAGACATGTCATAGCACTCCGGGAACACCGCGGTCGGGAGCCCATTCATCGGCAATCGGAATGGTACGGGGTAGAATGTATTAAAATATTTTTACTCTTCCACCATTGTATGTATTTGAAATTACTGTTTTTGTAAAAACAAATTCTAGTCTTTCCTGTTCCACAAATTTCATATAGACTTTACAAGCAATAATCTAAGAATTCCTAGTAAGAAATACAGGGTGTGATTTTTTTCAAATTGTACCAGGTTGAATTCTTGGGTATACCAAGATTTTGTTAAAATCTATAAATGCAATTGTGTTTCTTTTCAAGAATAAAATAATGTTTCCTTTCAGCAAAATTCGTTAGGATCATTATTTCGGGTACTTCCCTTGGAGGAGGCGTTAAAAAATTCCACCCTGTATTGTAGCAATAATAAAAAAT
Organism: Trilocha varians; assembly: GCA_030269945.2. Classification (NCBI taxonomy): domain Eukaryota; kingdom Metazoa; phylum Arthropoda; class Insecta; order Lepidoptera; family Bombycidae; genus Trilocha; species Trilocha varians. The sequence goes on along the minus strand of AP028278.1, from coordinate 10,829,848 downwards.
CCACATATAAACTTACCTTGGCTGAACCTTCAACCCCATATTATCAGCATCCCTTATCTTAATAAGGACCTTTCCCCTATGTCTGCTATTAGCTAACAAACTGAAGGCTTTAGATACATTCGAAGGAGAATACACTACTCGACTGATTGGTCTGACTACACCACTACCTATGCCTTCACTAATAATCTTATGAAGCGCCTGTGAAATAAAAATAGTAAATTAGAGTATTTCATATCTGTACTGTACTGTAACAACCCATTACTGCCCACTACTGAGCTCAGGTCTCCTCCGAAGTGGGATTAGGCATAGTCCACCACGCTTGCCTAATGCGGATTGGGGACTTCAAATATCTTCAAAGGATTTTTAGAACCCTTTTCCGATTTGCAGGTTTTCTCACGATGTTTTGCTTCACCGTTTTTAGCCAGTGGTGTTGTGAAAAATTGCACATAAATCTTTTTCATATTAATATTTAGAGGTACAAGCAGGCCGGTTTTGAACCCGCGACCTCCCGTACGGAAGGCAAGTGCTTCAACCACTCGGCCACCGTGACTAGTATTACATATAAGGTAGTTGAAAATATAGATATAAAAAAAAAAATTGTATTACTTTGTTTACAAAAGTGAAAACGACCGACTTCCATTTTTCAAGCAAAAACAAAAACCACCTGTCAGATCTTTATGAATTCAATCAATTTATGAAAACAATGTACAAAGAGTCTGCTTCCTAACAAAAAGAATCATCGAAATCAGTTCATAATTGTATAATCTTGAATGCTTCTTCTTCATCAAAATTACTTCTACTAGTTCGATTAAAAAACCCCATGACGACCATCACCTTTCATCTGACAACAGAATCATTCAAATCGGTCCACGCAAACTAAAGTTACGAAGGAACAAAAAAATATATAGACGAATTGAGTAGCTTATTAATGGAAGTCGATCAAAAACCAAAGTTACACTCACTTTTTTCTCATGAATAGACTCAGGTTTGAAAATGGACGAAATTTGTGTAGACATGTAAGCTCTTTCTTTGAATAAGAAGTGCATTTTGAAATCATTGTTTTTGGTCATGTCGTGTTCGCTCAGATCTAGGAAATAACTGCAAGAACCTGTACATTGCATTGCAGCCTGAAATATATTATATAGTATTAAATATGATAAAGAGTAAGAGTAAGGAAGTATTGGAAGGAATGGTATTATGGACTAAGTTATGGCTAAGAACGCTGAAAGAAAATATATGTTGTTAGGTGACTTGTCTCTAATTCCATTTAATTGTTTGTAGAAGTGGGTATTACATCGATTTAAAGGAAAGACTTCCGGTTGTGATGAATCATTTTATAAGAGTGTTGTTAAATTCTTTTAATTTTATTACAATTTACATTTTTATGAAAACGGAAATACTAGTGGCGCCATGTGATTTATTTCTCAAGAAAGTATAAAAGGCGTGTGAACTATCGTTTAAATACAGTAGTCGACATGATTTCAAAATGAACAGAGTTGGGAGTTATTGTGACTGAGTTTTGGAGGATGATTATACTGATTTTGGAAGATGAATAAACTGTTATTGTGAACCAAGGAGTTTTCATTGTGTTTCTGAACTGATATACTGATATATAATGTAAGGTAAAAGTAAAACATATGGAATGTTTACCTATAACAGCAATATTAAACATAATCCACAGATTTGGCAAGTATATAGACGAAGAAAGGTGTATATAAGAATTTATCTTTTTATTTAGGCATATTGATTTAGACGTAATTTTAAAAACAAAATAATATGAAATAAATATTGATAGATTGATGGGGCGATATGTAAGCCTTAGCGCGCAACGCGTCGCGTCACCCCGCACAATCTCGTGCTGGGTTCTGTCCTCAGCCGGGGTTAGGACGCCGAGTGTAAGCGGCAGGAGGCTATAGTGATAAAACTTTGCGGGGCAAATGAAACTTTAGATATTTAACCCTCTCCCATAAACAATTCCAGTATTCGTAATTAAGAAAAGAGTTTTTTTATTAATGGGTGGGCCAATCTAACGTTTGCATTTTGAACTATTGTTTATTTAGAGAATGACATCTCAAATGTCATTCAATTTGTGTTCATAATTTAGTTAAAGGTTTGACTTTTACGAAATGGGACGTTTTCGGTTCGCCCAACGGGCATAAGATCGTTTGGCCGAAGATGAGCATTTATACCGAAAAATCGCCTTTTCAGATGAAGCCCATTTTCACCTCGGAGGCTATGTCAATAAGCAAAATTGTCGCATCTGGGGGTCGGAAAATCCACACGTCACCATTGAGAAGCCAATGCACCCACAAAGAGTTACGGTTTGGTGTGGGTTTTGGTCCGGCGGCATCATTGGAAAATGAGCAAGGAGCCGCCGTTACGGTCAATGGCGAGCGTTACCGTGCCATGCTCAACGAATTTTTGTTTCCAAAAGTTGAAGTATGACATGGACGACATTTGGATAGCGCAACATGCCACACAGCCAACATGACAGACGAACTTTTGGAAAATGGCCCTCCCCTTATATTTTGTTTAGATCAAAATACTAGAAGCCATCTCACCTCACGTAATGTTCCGTTCATATAATTGATGACAAAGTTGCATCCGTCGGTTCCACAATTAACAAGAACAATATCTTTGAAGTCAATCTTTTGAGAGCTCGCTATGTGAGATTCTGTAACGATGAATTTAAATTTTGTTTCATAGTGACGATAAGCGAGACATGTGAAGTGTTAAATTATCAAAAGTTTGCATATATTGACGATATAAAATATTTACAGTAATAAAATTGAAGCTGAACAACTAATTATAATCTAAATCTAAACTTTCTCTAGCGTCTACTAGTGTTCCGAGGCAATAAGTAAAACCAAAAAAAGAATAACAAGAAATTTTATAATTATGAAATTTTATAATTATTTTATATTACCTGTCAAAGTTTACTTTAAATAACAGCGAAATTATTAACAAAATAGACCTCAAAAAAAAAAACTAATAGATCGTCGAAAAAGTAAGAAAAAAATTTCTTATCAAATTTTTTCGTACCTGGTAACTCCGGGAACATCTTCATCAAGAACTCTTTCTTCTGGACATCACTGACCGTGGTAAATACTTGGCAACCCTTAGCGAGGCATATTGATATGACTGCTTGAGCGAGAGCCCCGGCACCACCGTTTATGAAAACTTTTTGACCGTTCATTAATTCAGTTCTTACCATCTATTGTAAAACATAGGTCACGTCAATTTTTTAAATTAGATTTTCGAACAAACCAAACAATTTAAGAACAATTTGTGAACCAGCAGTATTATTAGATATCAAAAATAGCATAATTTTTCGTTTCAGCAAAAAATCTCCAATATTTAAGGGTCCAATATTTAACCTTCCCGTTCATGTCGTATAGTTTTGGTACACCCTGTATACTGATTTGTAAAGCTGAAGAGTGTTTTCGAAGCTAATTTTAGAAACGTATTATAGTAAGATTTGAAAAAAAAGAGCTGATTTACTGTTCCCTTGATATACAGGGTGTTAAAACAGCATTACCGAAAACGAAGACTGGCAGTAGTACTAGTGGTACCAGTAATAAGCTAGGTAAATAACTTTTAAATCACATCAAACTTTTTCGTTGATGATGATAATGATATGATGATGTTGTTGATGATGATGATGAAGCAGATAATGATGGTGATGATGATGTTGTTGATGGTAATGATGTTTATGATGCTGATTCTGAGAATGATGATGATGACGATAAAAACATATTTATTGATTGTGAATTTTCCAATAAGTTTACAATCTTACCAAGCAGTAATAAGCTTGAAGATAAGGTAATGGTACAGTGGCCGCATCTTCCAGAGTCCAGTGTTCAGGAACCGGCCATGTTAGATCTGGGTCAGATTCAACCAAACTGGATAGAGCTCCTTCTTCTACTACACCCATTACTCTTTGGCCTCTGTATAAAGTAAATACAATAGTTGTTTAAGAATATTCTGTGATACAACAAGCGAAATTGACAAAAATCAGATAAAGAAAAATACGTAAACAGGCGCAGGAAATCGTGTAATCTTAAAACAATTACATAAGACCTTACAAGGTGACTGTCACTTTTCATTTGAAAAAAGATTCACTCAAATAAAATTAAAAAAAAAACGATTCCAACTGATGATGATGATAATGTAATTAAAGAAAATTAAGATATATTTTTAAGGTCTATACTTACAAACTGTTGATACCACTGTAGTCCATTCCAAAAGGCTTGTTAGTGTTCAATGTACTTCCAACTGCGTGTAAAGCATCTCTGTATGACGGACTACTGTAATGTACCTGAGAAAATATTTTATACACGTTATTTTATATTATTCTTTGAAAAATATGTGAAGGTAATAAAAAATACCAAAGCTTTCTTATTATGATAAATGGATATTCAAACGGCTATTTAAAAAAAAAAGGAAATAAATAAAGTTTTTAATATTACATGAACTAATTACTTTCATGCATTATTAACGGGTTCTTATCAAGATATGTAATTAATAAAGTGGTCTCGATATTCTCTCAACGTTATTGTTGATATTGGTTCCCAACAGCGAAAGATAAGAGGGTAGACAGATTTGTTTACTCTTAATTCTACCCGCAGTATCCAGTCTTCTCGTGATTGTGACGTTTGCAACAACGATGAAATATCTAGACCACTTAATTAATTAAATATCGTGGTAAGAACCCGTTAATAATGTATGAAAGTAATGTAGAAAACCGCGAGTGTTTGAATAATTTGATTACCTGAACTAAGTTATTACTATTTGGAGAAGAAGTTGCTTCAGTCCAAGTCAAGCTGTTAAGGTCACCAGCTATGGCATTGGTCAAATAGACATTTTGGAAGTTCGAGTAAGAATCGTTGGATAGGTAGTAGAAACTACCCCATACACCCTGAAAATTAAAACAATTAAGACATTGTTTTTTTTAACTACTACTTTCTAGTCTGTATATAATTTTTGTTGATAATTTCATATTGAAATTCCATATTAGAAACAAGTACTAAACACTCTCCTTTAATATGTATCATCAGCAAGAACCTTCTCTAACATCTTTACAAGTGTAAAACACAAATTCCCTCCTAAAGCTAAAAAATTTAACTGTAACTAATCCATTTCCATAAATACCTTCTTCAGAACATTGAATGTTAAATTCTTCTTAAGTTGTTCCTTGAACAATGGGTGATCAGCATTGAATGTTGGAACATGGTAGAAATCATCGACTAATACCAAACTAATATTAGTCCTGGGCTGTTGGATCATTTTCTTGACCAAACCTGGAACCAAAAACGAACAACGATCTAATAATGGCAATACATTATCATAATACTGAATCCATCCCGAAATCTGTTTACACAGATTCCTTGATTTTAAAGGAGTCAGAATAATGCCCGGTCAGGATTTGCAAAATTAGTTAACAAGATAAATTTTTGTTGCTTTTTACCATGTTATTCCAGTGCTCGCCAAATTTCAACTTTCATATTGGTTGACTGACACCCTCACTTGATTTGTACGTGTGTTGGACGTTGGCGAGCCAATGTGGAAACATTACTAACCGGAACCACTCTTTCACCGCATAAACCCTTCCAGGACTTTCACGAATATTTAAAATTAGCCAAACCGGTTCAGCCGTTTTCGAGTTTTAGCGAGACTAACGAACAGCAATTAATTTTTCTATAAGAGATTTTGAGAATTCATAACTGACATTCTAAAATTACTATATCCCAAAAATCCTTACCAAGAAGTCCACAGTGAGGTTGTCTTTCTGAAATTAGGACCACTTTCCTTGACTTCTCAATCTCACTTCTAAAACGAGGAACCCAGGAGAAGTTAACATCATGAGAAATAGGCATGAAAGTGACGTCATCATCATTAGAAGTCTTCCGAAGAAGAATCAGGATTTTCTTCTGAACGGACATGGTGGAGATAATAATGAAGAGAGAATGGTTCGGATCAATTTTAATTGTGTTTTCTTCCATTGACAAAACGAAACTGTTGTTTGGGATTGTTTCGTAGATTCTCTTCATTTCCTAAAAAAAAGGCTGACTTTATGATCCTGGATATCATGTAAAAGCAGAATTCTAACCAAGATATGTAAAACGAGCCCAACAGTTCATCTGTTTTGTTTGGTACAGGAGTATGGTTTCCTTCCGATTCCTTCATCAAATCAGTTCCATGGTACAATTTAATTGCGTTGTCACACGATATATATATGCTATTAAAATTTCAGCTCAATCGGAAATTGGGAAGCTCATCAAGATATATAAGTCAAAAGAAGGTCGTAAGAAGATTCCACCTGAACTTACATCCAGTGCAAGTTAAATAACAATCATGAAATTGACAAAAAAAATCTACAGATACTACAAATTCATTGAATTATTTAAATTATAGTCTTTCTTAATCAATGGCATGATGATAAAAAAAAATATTACTTACCATTTCATCTTCCAAAAGGTTATCAGTAACCAGTACATCAGCTTTACTAATAACTTTATTTGTTTCATCAGAAACTACATTGAAGTTTGCACTTGCATGTGTATTTGTTACTTCTTTAATCAGTTTAGGAATTTCATCATCAATTGATTTTAATGATTCGACGACAGTTATTTCATCATTATGTATGTTATCAGCTATTGTTCCGAAAGCGACTTGTAGTGCAGTTTTGAGCTGTATATAAATAATTTAAGGTTTATTTTAACGTTCTAATTTGTCTTTATCACTTTCATGCTTAAAAAACTCGTTCCATTAATTTTAATCAACTCCTATTATCATTTTTTTTTTAATATTAGATTAGAACAAGAATTACGCTGATATAAATCCATAAAATCAGTATACTCACGTCTATTACTCTAGTCAAGAAATATGGAACAAACACTCTTGATTGTATTACATCAGGTTGCTTTTCAACTGCCGGCTTATCTTTGAATACAAGCCCATCTATTGTGACACCACCACATCTAAAATAATAGATATAGTAAATTTTCAAATATCCGTACTAAAATCCTACATAACCTAAGACATAAATAAATGTAAAAACTGCATTACATAGGCGGCAAAGTTCTAGGATCAGCTAGTATGATGTAATATTTTTGGTAGTGCGAAACCAAATTATTTTATTATGATGTGTTGTTGTTGATATATGAAAAACTTCACCACAACAAAAGAAAATAACCATTACTTACTTAGTCAAATGATAAATATCATAAACTTCAGCGTTCAAACACTCCACATTATCAATAGTAACTGGAGCAGTTTTCTTATGTTCTTCAATATTAATGCTTAACTTTTTAATAATAGTTGGTACGGACACACTCTCGTGGTCTTTGGAGAAAGCATTCAGTTGGATTAAACCGTCGAGGAATAGAATCCAATCTTCGGAACACTTAATGTTACCCTTCTTACGACTGGTTGTAGTCGATTGAATGGATTGGAATTTATCACTAAAAATAAAATTTACTGTGTCAGTTCTTACATTTCTTAAAATGAATATTTATTTTAAATGAAATAATCTGAAAATTTGTGAACTGTTTGATATAATATGACCACGTGAGAGTAGTCTCTTTACAACATGATTACTTCCAATTTCTTCGAATTATTTCACAAGCAACTCCAGTTATTTAATCAAAATTAAAAAAATGTTTTCGGGACTATGATGTAACTTTTAGACTATCAGGAAAATTGTCAATATATTTTAAATATGGGTGGTGAATTTGAACGTATTTATGTGCTAGAAAGGAGTCTAGGGTACTAGAGTAGACTAGACCCCAAAATATGAGACATCTCAATATTTCAAGATTTTCCAAAAAATACGTAAGAGTCACACACGTTTAAAATATCATTCATATTTGTGAGTAGTTTTAATCACACTTACTTGTAAATATATCCTCTAAGGTTCAATAGAGTGTATATATCTTTAGAATCTAATACAACTTCATTGACATCATCCTTCAGTGGTTCTATTTCACGATCAACGAAATCTTTTGGTACAGCTTCTTTTATAAGACCACTCACTATTGAAGAGTTTTCGTAGCTTACCTGAATTGAAATAACTTTTGATGTAGTTGAATGACCATGGTAGGGATATATCGTAATATTCTCCAAATTATGTACAGTTATATTACAATCTAAGTATTTTTACCATGAAAATTACATGTGTTTATCTTGAAACCAAAATAAAATGCTACTTTAGACGCCATGGATATGAACTAAATTGGATTACAATATTATTGCCCTCTTATAAAAAGAAGTTTTATTGTGGCCGATATCTTAGGAACAAGCTTGCCTAAAGCTATTTAATACCTTCAGGCTTCAAAAGGCAACACTGCACTTGAATCTTTTGTACATCTTATTATGAAATATTTTAAGACAACAACGCCTGTGTTTTCTTTACTTTAAAAAACTCTGCAATTGCAAATATATAACCTTTAAATATAAGCCTTACCTCAAACCTTTCATTTCCTTTATTAATCAGAATACTTAGTTTCAATGAATGTTCATTAGGTATAGCGACTTCTCCAGTGAATTTAATATCTTCGAATATGACAGACATCTCTCTGTAGTTCTTTTCGTTGAACATGGCGAATGTTTCCCAAACTATTACTAGTATTGCAGCTTCTGGTAGCATGCAGATACCTGGTAGAACATTAATGTATTTTTGTTTATTGTTGATACATTTAATTGTGATATGCTATTGGGTTTTGATTAGTTAGTATTTAAGTCTCAAAACCAGATTTTAAAAAATTATATACGGGGTGATGTTTTAGTGATGGTACATATTGAGGGTCATGATAGCTGATGGTTATAATATATAAGACCAATAAAAATAATATTACCAATAATATGATATAGGAATAAAGTCTTCGTAAACGCAACGCGGGTTCAAATCAGAGTGGCTTGTACCTCTAAATCTAAATGTGAAAAAGATTTATGTGCAATTTTTCACACCACTGTCTATAAACGGTGAAGGAAAACATCGTGAGGTAACTTGCATGTCGGAAAAGGGTTCTAAAACTTCTTTGAAGATATGTGAAGTCCCCAATCCGCATGGACAAGCGTGGTGGACTATGCCTAATCCCTCTTTTGAGGAGACCTGAGCCCAACAGTGGGCAGTAATGAGTTAGTAAACGCAACTTAAAAAAGTCTAAAATTCTTGAAAAAATATGGTTTTCGACAGCTGATGGGTGTGGCGGAGGTGTGGGGTGCGCGCGATCACTAGAAGTTAGTTAACATACTTTTGTCCGAAATTGTTTATGTTTGAGTTAGTTTTGTCGAATTTAGATTTTTAATTTTTTTTTTAATATTCCGTATTAGAACAGAGTTACTCATCATCCTCCTTCAATATATACCATCTTTAAAAAAATCACCCTGTATTATAAATATATAATTTATATATCTATAAGACAAAAAATAGGCACCGAATTTCTCAGGATGGTGGTATTTTTTTATATTTTGAACTTGCAGTAGCTTTATAGTATACATCACAAATATGATTTTTTAATCTATGTATGTTGAACTATTTGAAATAAAAAGATACTTTACGTTAGGTGGGATGTGAATATAAAATCTCATATATTTTGTAAATCTATTATGGTATCGATAGGGAAACTTTTAGATATGAGAGAGAGATCCAGCAGTCTATAGGGCGATGTAGTATATTTCATTTACCTTCTCTAACATGTCCCCAGAAATATTTGTAGTCATCATCGTGAATAGACATCACGAATTCACGTGAAGGAGCGACCACTCGATTCTTGCTGTTGTAGACAGCTTGGGGCCTGAATAATAACAGAATTATTATCTTCTTATATATAAAAATTAATTGCTGTTCGTTAGTCTCGCTAAAACTCGAGAACGACTGAACCGATTTGGCTTATTTTAATCTTGAAATATTCGTAGAAGTTCAGAAAAGGTTTAAACGGTGAGAAAATTTACTTATGTGACGCAGACGAAGTTGTGTGGGCCAGCTAGTTTTGTAATAAATATGATAAATCTTAATAAAAAAGATTTGAAATATGCCAATTTCGATGAAATAAGTTGACCGTTTTGATACAATTTTAGGCAAAAACTAATTTGCTCTACTAATAAAAGCGATGGAGTACAATTTTGTATTGATAAAACACAACTTACTTCTAGAAAAAAGAACAATTGAAATTAAAAGATCTCTTAAAATACCAGATATACTTTTCAACAATAATGAAAATAGAACAATCTCACTTATAAAAAGTAAAAAAAGTTTGCTAGAATTTAAAACACTTCATTTTCAATATTTGAAAAAAAAAAAAAATTTTTTTTACATACCAGTTTTCACTATGTTCCCATTCAACGAAGTGTGACAAGAGAGGAGTTTCAGTTGACACTGGGTACTCTATCTTAGGATATAGAGCACTCACTTTTGGATTGAGTCCTACCTCGTATAGTCTGGGGAAATTATAATTATATTAGTATTTTTCAAAATTTAGCCTATGTTGATGATGTATAAGGTAAGTGCCTAACTGAAAGAAAGAAAGAAACAAAGGAATAGTTAAGGAGCACAAAAAAACTGAAGAGTTTCAAAAAAATATGTTCTATATATATTTTAGTTCTCAGTTGAACTGTGTATTTTTCACAATTTAAAATGAGAATAATTCATAATTAAGGTCTAAAACTAAATAATTCGTGCAATGCAACGATAAAGAATGTCGTAGTGCGTAATGCGTTATGCAATTTGGCGTGAACCTGTGGATTTTGGCCAGAGCCTCACACTTACAAGTCAGGTGGTCTTGCAATTTCCACCTACTCAGAAAAATGGTAAACAGAGGATCATGATCATAAGCGACGGTAGCTATTAAATTCCTGTACAATACAGGGTGATTTCTTAGTGAGGGTACATATTGAATCATGGTAGCTGATGGTTATATACGACCAGTAAAAATATTACTACCAAAGCATATGGCTTAATCACAACTTAAAAATATCTAAAATTCTTGCAAAATGATAGTTTTTCGACAGCTGATGGTTGTGGCGGAGGTGTGGGGTGCGCGAAACCACTAGAGGTCGTTAGTCAACACTCTTTTAGCCGAAATTGTTTATGTTTGAGATAGTTTTGTCGAATTTAGACTAAAAAAAAATGTTTTTTGTAATTTTACCTATATTTTGTAATATTCCGTATTAGAACAGAGTACTCATCACCCTCCTGCCATATGTACCTTCTTTAAAAAATCACCCTGTATATTAATTACTACTGACACTGCATTTATCTGCAACAAAAATGTACTAATTCCTAAGCTTTAAATCTCTTACTTTCCAATCCCTTCAAGTAAGAACTTCACAGGGTCAGCGTGGCCTCTCCTCGTCAGTGGAACGTGGAAGCAATCCGGCATCGATCTCTTGAGGATCGCCTGCAGGAGACCGTGAGGAGCTATCTCTATCACCAGAGCGTCTGATGGAATCAGCTTGGAGGTCTCTTCGAAGAGTACTGAGTTCTGATGGGAAAGAAGAAATATTTGAAATGATTATCACTAAAGAAAGGTAATTTATTTTTTTGTTATCAACCTGATCAAGTCATGCCCAGTTAAGGGTTTAATATGTAGTACTAGCTGACTCTTGCAACTTTTCCTGCGCCATAAAGGGAAACAGTTTAGAGCTATTTTTCAATTTAGAGTTTTTTCGGAGTTCTTTTTGTTTTTTTTTCAATTGTCTTCCTTCTTAAATAGATTATCTAACTCTTCAGCTTTATATTTTTACTGCATATTATTTTTACAGAAATCCCTAGTTCCAGTACAATTTGAACCTTGTTTTACAAGATTTAAGACCCATTTTTAATTGCTTTTTACTGTAATATTTGCTTACCAGCAAATTATTAGTATGGTATTCAGCAGAGGAGTATTTGGCTTTAGGATCCTCCCAGTTTTTTTGAGGGACGGAAGTTGAGACCCACATCTCACTCCTTGGTTTGGGGTCCTTGATAACCTCGCTGAGGTATTTTAGGAGACCGGGTCCTAGGAAAATAAGCATCAAGGTAAAAAATCTTTGAGATACAAATAGTTAATAGAACTAGTTTTGAAATGAAGATAAGTTATAATTTTCAAAAAGAAAATAAAGTAGAATGTATTGATAAATAAATAAAAATATAATAACTTTTCGATTGGAGCAGGTTCGATTCCCGGGTAAACCAATATTTAAATAAAAATCTATGAATGCAGTTGTGTTTCTTTTCAAAAATAAAAGAATATTTCCTTTCAGCAAAATTCGCTAAAATTATTATTTCGAGTACTTCCCCTGGAGGGGGCGTTTAAAAATTCCACCCTGTATATGAGTGTATGTGTGTGTTTGTTCGTACATACCAGCATCAGCAATATATCTCGAATGATAAGCAATGTTGGAGCAAGGGACTTCTTTAGCGAATATTCCTTTACTAGTGAGTTCTGTGACGAAATCTTTCATGATGTCAGCTGGACCAGATATAGTTGATGACTCTGAGCTGTTGTGACAGGCCACTTCGATTTCAGGTGGGCAGAGGGGAAGGATCTGTAATATATGTTTAGGTATTTTATTTTTTTGCTGTAACAGGTTAGACTACTGTTATTGTTTGCACTTTGTGGAAAGCTGATAACAATCTATTTTAAGCCATAGATTATTTTGCAAGAAAGAAAGAAAGAAAAAACATTTAATGGTTACACAGTACAGGATAACAACAACATTAAAACAAAAAGTAAAAGGAAAGCACAGTACTGTGTCCCATAAGGCTTCAACTCAGCACATGCTGTGGTGGTGCACCTCAGCGCTGATTTTCAGTTGAAGCCATAGGTCACGAACGTCATCACGGCGCCAGTTGTCATGACGTTTAAAAAACCAATATATTAAATACAATAATAAAAAAAAAAAAATTAAAGACGAAAGAAAAAAAAGAAAACAATCAATTAAAAATAAAAATAGAACAAAGAAAAAATGAATCACCAAAAACAAAAAAATATATAAATTAAAATACTATTATTAAAAATATATTAAATTGCAGTGAAATTAGTTTGTTTTAAGATTCTTCTGTTACTTTAGAGTACTTAGAGTATGGATATTTTTTTACATTTTGACAAGTACTAATAATTATATTATTTGGACCTCGAGCATTAACATTAATACCGACTGTCAAAGGAAAGAGTACATTTGATAGATTTAGAAATGACCTAAACGAGTTAAAAATATTCCAATTAACAAATGGTCATCAATACTCGTAAATCATAATACAAATTCTTGATAGTAAAATTTAGATGTTTTTAAAGTCAATACAGACATTCCAGAGGCTGAACCTGAAAAAAAATTTGTACATTTCAAATAATAAGTATACTAACGTTCTTATATCCAAGTCCAACAGCAGCCATAGATCCTTTTATAAACGGAGTCTGTACCGAGACCAAACCACGGCTGTATGCTGAGAGGATCATCTCCTCAGCAGTGAAGCATCCATCGGCATATGCACAACCTAACTCTCCTACACTGTGACCTGAGATTTACCAATACAAATCATATAAGTAAGAAAATATAGAATGAAGTTAGATAACTAGGTACTTATAATAATTAAACATAGCGAAAAACTTTAAAGGTGTCATGGGACACCCGAATAGAACGAAGTTCCTTTCCATTAAAACATATCTTATAATTTTCTTTCCTAACGTAAAGCGCGATAAGGAACGAGTTTTAAAAGATTTTGATCACAGCGCCATCTAGCGATAATCATCTAAAACAAAAAGTGTCGTGACAACTTTTCGTAAGAATTTTTTCCGTCTAGCACCCTTTCGATAACGCGCGATAAGGAACTTCGTTCCAATATTGGAACAGCAAGACATATATTATGACTGTTAACATTTCAAACTTAGGTTATAGCTGACAAGAGAAAGTACATTTTTTAATAACTACGGTACCCGCACTAGACATGTCTGTATCGGTACCAGATTCACTTTCAATTGACATTAAATGCAGATTAGATCTTCATTAAAACTATGCATTAGAATTGTGATGGACAATATGCTCCCACTCTGGATATATGAAGATAGTAGGCAGGAAGGGTAATTTATTTTGAAAATGCTTTAAAAGTTAATGGCAATTATATAGTTTTTTCAGGTTTGTTATAACAAAGTACTGGTGCTTTAAATTTTTCTCTACTCTCTCTGATTTAAACCAAATATACTTTACATCATACAAAATACTTACAATACTCAAAATTCATTCTTTTCCAAATTAAACTTTATCATACATACCAATAATATGGTCAGGTACGATTCCCAGTTCCCTCATAATATCCGTAAGTCCGATCTGTACGGCCGCGATACCCACGAATGTATGTAGAATGTTGTCATAGATTGTCTTATCAGGGTCGGTCAGGATACGGACGATATCAATGCCTTTTGGTTCGAGGACTTTGTGGCATCTGATTGGGGAGAATCGGGATGTTATAATGATATTGAAGATGTTAAATTAAGAAAACACTCGATTATTCACAAAAAAACAAAGTTTAATAGACATAACTGCAAAGTATAATTTGTCAAGTCTTGAAAAAAAGGCGACGACTATCCCTTTGTCTTTGGAAACCGAATCGTCCAAATCGATCTATCCAACTAAATTTTTGTTCCCAAACATAAAAAAAAATAGAGACACTTTTGGGAAAATAACATTTTAAATCATTATGAAGTTAATAAAACTTACTTTTGTATAGCAGCAGCGAATATAGGGAATCTCATCAGTTCAGTTCCCATGCCAGCCCATTGGCTTCCCATACCGCTGTATACGAACCATATCGGACGACGGATACCAGGACAGTACTCCATACTTTCACTTAGACAAACTGTTTCGTTATTTTCACCAGCTTCTATAATATGAAAATTTGATGGTAATTGTAGATTTTTAGACAGAAGTAGTAGGTATCTAGGAAACTGGCACTACAGATATAAATTTCTTTAAACACTCGCGGTTATCTACATCACTTAAAGAAATACTAAACGGGTTCTTACCACGATTTTTATTAAATTTCTGGCAACAGTGCTGAAAAATCGGAATTGCTCATTTAATAAAAATCGTGATAAGAACCCGTGTTCAAGATTGTTTTTTTATTTTATTATATATGTTCATTTGATATTATTAATTTAAATTGTCCAAAGATGTCAGTAGTAGTAAAACTGACTCGCGCCAACGAAAGTTGCAACGGTTGATTGACTTAGAATGACACAAAGTACAATAAATGTCTTCGCTTGAAGATGTGTTTAATTTTAAACCCCTCGTGAATTTGAGGATATTAATATTAGAAAATTAACTTTCCAATATATTGCTAAAAATTGGTAGATATTTTTTGGAGACACTATTTTCTATCACCCTGTTCGAAATTTCTCGCTTTATTCGACTGAAATTAGATACTGAAATATATTTAATTTTGTGATCTGATGTATTTTTGTTAATATTTTTTTTTTATATTTCATAATAATATACTATTTTACCTAAAATAGTGTATCCCCTGCACATATGTCCAGATACATCAAAAGCGTGTATGTCATGTAGAAGTGCAATTTTCTCGGCATCAACTGGACTCTTCTTCAGGTTCTCAAAGATTGTTTGGACACAATTATTTTGTCTGCCCGAAGCTGGGATTATGTATGGTATACTGGTTTTATAACGATCCAAATCCTTAAAAATAATAAGTTATTTAAATATATTATTAAATTGAGATCTCGATTGGATCGTGTTGTGCCAAAACATATCAATCCACAACTTGGTCAAAATTGAGAAATATATATTTTCTAACGTAAAATCACGTCTATCATCATGTCGGTAAGTTTGATTTCAATCTGACATGTAGAATCAATTATATTCTCTTTTCAGATATATTTATACAAAACAATTAATACCCGCGACCTCCCGTACGGAAGGAAGCGCTTCGATCATTCGGCCACCATGACTGCTTCTTACTAATAATTACTTATTGAAGAAACATTGAATATACTTACTTATATTGAAATACTATCGTACTTTTAGTTCGTTATAAAACATTTAGTGGAATCAATTGATATGAAGTCTTACAGAAAAATAACAATACTATTTATTATGTCAAGGTGACAAATTTAATTTTATTACTTACCTTAGGCTTGTAATGTCCTTTCAAAAGAACATGTATATTAACTCCTCCATATGAAAACATATTCAAAGCAGAATAACCTCTCTGGAAAGGGGAATTCTCAGTTAATACTTGGATTCTACCATCTTTCACAGCTTCTATTTGGTCTTGAGGATCCTTGTAATGAAGATTTCCGGGAAGCTTTCCTTCGTGGTATGCTAGACAGACCTAAAAATACAGTAGAATATACATAAAATGTAGAATGAATAGTTATATGTATCCCTACTAATATTATTGATGCGTGATAATTTCTCATCGAAATATACGATTGGAATAAAACGAAAAGTATTTTACTTCTACATTAATACCCTTTATAATATAATGCTTCATTTAGATAAGGATAATATAAAGATTCTCAATTCACGTTGTTTCATTCTTCAGAAATTTCATTGTTCATAAAAAATATTAATTTTTTTATGAACATAAAAGCGATTATTGTGACTAAACTGTAATAGTTGGATATATCCTCCAGCACTTTTTTCGGACTCTCTATTGTCAATAGTTTTTGCAGTGTACGCATGTTTTCGATTTTACGCCTTGTGTTACAAAGTCGATATTTTCATACAGATACCTATTTTTTGTCAAAATAAAATCTTCATATATAAAAATGAATTGCTGTTCGTTAGTCTCGCTAAAACTCGAGAACAACTGAACCGATTTGGCTTATTTAAATCTTGAAATATTCGTAGAAGTCCAGGGAAGGTTTAAACGGTGAGAAAATTTCCTTATGTGACGCAGACGAAGTTGTGTGGGCCAGTTAGTATACAGTAAATCTTTCTTAATGATTTATCTATCTATAAAAAAGTGCATCAAAATCCGTTGCGTAGTTTTAAAGATACATAGGGACAAAAGCGACTTTGTTTTATACTATGTAGTGATTTCGTATGTTGATACTTATTCCAATATTAGTCTATTTATAAAAGCCTACCTTTGTAACAGCACAAACTCCAGAAGCCTCTTCACTAGATCCCATGTTAGATTTAACACATCCGATCTTCACATTGTTATCATTAGCGAATATTTTACCAATAGCTTCGAGTTCACTAGCATCTGCTTCAGCGAGTGCTGTGAAGAAAGGTTACTTTTCAAGTGTTTTTTTAAAGTTTTACGAGAATTATTTATATATATATATATATATATATATATATATATATATATATATATATATAGGGGATTATATTTGCTGCAGAATCAAGTTTGTTAAGGTTCTTGTTGTGACTAACAATCAGGGTAAAAGTATAATATAACACGTATATTTATATAGTAATAATTAATATAGTATATAGTAATAATTTATATAGTATATAGTAATTCTTTCCAGGGTTTGTCTGTAAAGCTTTATAAGAAAATCCCAGTGGCCGTTCAAACATAGCCTATTACTAGGTTTAAGAGAGTTATCAAAGAACGGCTATGCAGTAAAGCATATTATAAACTTAATGATTATATAAATGACTGCACAAAATGGGAATGAGGTGCTCGTCCCGGGCCATTTCAATTGATACATTTGTTAAAAACAAAAATATTGTAAAACAATATTAAAAAAAAAAACAAAAAAAAACATATTAAATTAAAAAAGACATGCCCGCTGAGTTTCTTGCACCGGTTCTTCTCAGGACGGAGGCGTAATTTTAGCGAACTGGTGGTAGAACTTTTGATTTTATTTTTGACATTCAAAATGTATGTGTGTCCACATCTTATTTGAAATAAATGATTTGACTTTGACTTTGTAAAATATAATACGTATAGAAATGAATATTTTAAAGATGTGTTAAATGTATAACTTGGGATTTAAAAATATTGTATCGTAGACAAGACTATTGCCAAAGCACCATTTTACAGGAGAAGCAATAAACATAGAAATTTGGAAAGCAATAATTAATAAAAAAATAAGTATTGTATATCTGTAAAATAATTTATATTATGTTTAATTACGCATATATTTTTTAGTCTTTTTAATTAAAGGTTCCTAACACTTGTTCCCTTGTGAAGTTCGTTTTAATAGTTTTACTTCTCCAGTGATGATAATATATTATCTAGCAGAAATTGTTTACAATGTTTCTGTGTTTGGCAACCGGCAACATGCTGAGTTTCGGCCGTTTTGTTTATGAACTTTTTTGTTAACTTTTAAATATGTGCCTGTATGTTCTTTTTTACACTCAAATAAACTTATGTCTATGTCTAAATTCTTCAAACTTACCAGCACCAGAAGCCTCGATATACTCGACATCTTTAGGAGAAACGTCGATATCAGAGTAAAAGGATTCAAAGAACTTCTGAAGTTCTTCTGGTTCTCTGTACGGGAGATGTTCTTCGGCTTTCTTTTTTGTACCAAAGTAGGTCTTAGCGTAGTATACTTCGGAGTAAATTCTAAAAGGAAACAAGCAGTTGGTGTTTACTTATTTATTGTTTGATACCAATGTATTGTGCTTTTGGCTTACTTTGAAAACTATATTTGTCTCGTTAGCTTTTTTTTTTTTGACGGGAGGTAATCGCCAGACTTCCACTCGCCCCGTGAGTGGGGTATGTGGGGGTTGAACCGCACTAAAACCTCCCATCAATCGCACTCGACATCCGATTAGTAGGGGTGACAGGACGCGTTCGCGATTGTCGCTCACGTATCGCCCCGTCACCCCCGGACGCCGAACCGGCAGCCGTCGGAGCGACGACCACCGACTCACTCGGTAGGCGGGCCAATCAAAGCCCGCCGAGATGGGGCCGCGTGTCTCCCTCAGCTCAGGCCGGGTCAAAACCAGCCTGGGTCGGGGAGCGCAGCTGTCTCTCGTTAGCTTGGTATTATTTTACATACATATACATTAATCAGAAGAACTGTTTTAGTTGGTACAATTTATACTATGTTTAGTTTATATATATCTTCTTCTTCTTGTAGTTTTCAAATAGGTGACCACCGAGTTCTATTTAGATCCGCCAATATTTTTACGCATAACATGATTTTATTTTAATGGTTAATGTTAGCTGGTAATTTTTACTTTTTTTTTTAATAATTTTATTGTGTTTTAAATTTAACTTTTTACGTTTTTTTTTAATACAATTTCCCTTATCTCGTTTTAATTGTCGTCTGTCGAATGTTTTATCTTTAAATGTCATGATAGAATATCGTACGGGTCTCCCGTAATACAGGTCTGACCTAGTGCGGGGACTAATGTAACTGTTTATAGTTATGTAACCATTTTCTGGACATGAAAATTGTTCGAAAATTGAGTAGATAAGGAAAAAAGTTTTTTTTACTTTCTTAAAGTTCCTAAATTATATTTTGTGAACTATGCGTTACTTAGTTCAGTAGTAAGCAATTAATTTTAATGCCCTTATAAATAACATTAAAAAGAAAACAATACCTTTTAGCGTCCTTAGCTTTTTGCAGGAAAATCACACTGATAGCGTCAGCCCTTACATAGCCGTCTCCATTCTTGTCAAAAACTTTGGTTTTTCCATCCATACATGAGAATCCAGCTCTGACAAGAAAAAAGACAGAAGCTTCAATTTTAATTTGACTAATAAATGAAAAGTTTAGGAAAATAAATAAAGTTAGACGGTAGTGATCTTATAGTGTCTCTTGTTGCGCTATTTTAAAGAGCAGTGGTGTCTACTTAACACCAGATAATCCTTGATTGATGATCTTTTGACTTCTATCTTTTTCGTAATGAAGTACTGTCAACATGAATATAAGTTTAAGTAAAACGGCTTATTAAGTTCTAAATGAGCATTTTCTTTCAAAGCCCATACTGAAAGAATTGTGAATAATATGTAAACCACTTCAGCTACCATCTCAGACCAATTTTTGTCAAACATACCAATGGGACTATCGACCACAAGAATCGAAACAAAATCGTTTCATTTGACTATAGACATAGCGCCGCCCCCACCGAATAATATCGTAATCGAAAAATCAAAAATTTACAGGAAAAATAAAAAACGATTTTTGGCTTATAACTTCTTACCAGGTTTACATATAATAATAATTTATATACCAAAAAATGGCTGATTTTTTCTTCAATACAGCAGTGTAATTAAACAAATATATTTTTTTACAAGATTGCAGTTATAAGCGAAAGTTTATATTACCAAAATTTGAAATAGAATCTTCATTAGTAAAGCAATGATACGATTTTATTCGGGTAAATTGTTGACAGTGATCTACACAGTAATAGTTAATTGCGATGTTTTTTAGAAATGTTAACTAACTCGGTAATGAAATGTTACCATAATATTCGGTGAATAAACAAATTGACCAGATCATTGTACAATATATTTACGTTATTATTCCATGATAAACAAAACAAGTTCCATAGTCGTAAAGGTCTAGTACCGGAAAGTTAAATTGCAAAATAAATTGTAATAACAGTTTCCTGTAGAAGGTGTGATACTTTAAAGTTAGTAATTGCCTAATATGATGATATTCGTTATAAAACTGTGTTTTTATTTTTAAGCGAACAGTACAGGTATGGTCATTACAAAATCATTATCTCGAAAAGTACTCGTACGAATATTATGAAAAAAATTCACAAGGTGTATCCGACCGTCCAGTACAATAATTCCCAATAAAGACACTTCTATAGTAATAGTCGATTACGATACTATTCGGTGGGGGCGGCGATAGATAGATAATAATTTATTTTAAAGAAAACTTTAAATACAACCTTCGAAAAACCTGAATATCATGTATCAGTAGAGTGCTAGCCAAGACGAGTAAAATGATCCCAAACACGACGAGTCTATCTTATTTAATACAGTTCCTATGACCACCTTCCGAATCCGTCATCAGATCAGCGCCATTTTGACATATTATTGCATTGTCACGCGATATACATCTACGTGCAAAATGTCCGCTCAATCAGACAACGGGAAGTTTGTCGAATTTAGCTTGCAAGATTCCAGCCGAATTTACATAGCTAAATTAGTACATAGTTACACCCAGTGTAAGGTAATAAAAAGTTTGTAAAAACCCATAATTTTTTCCTTCAAAAATGGATCAACACACTCACCTCTTACAATGCAAAGCAAGATTCGGATGTGCGCAAAGATTGCAGCCGCCTACAATAGCAGCATCACATTGCCCCATACTGATGCACCTGTATGCGTGTTCTAAACAAGCCATGGAACTGGCACAGGCCGCATCGAGATTGTAAGACGGGCCTTTACCGTCGATCCAGTAGGAGATACGATTGGCGAACATAGCTTTGTTGCATCTGAAACAATGGTATTATCATTTTAGACTGACTTCCAAAAAGGAGGTACTCCATTCGTTTGTGTTTTTTAATGTTTGTTCATAACTTTAGTTTGGGTATTCGATTTGGATGATTCTGAATAAGAACAAGAAAACTATTGTCATCAGGACTAAAGTAACTCAAAATTTCAAGCTATAGCCACAGAGTATTAGAGACACTCTTCATCTAGATAACTGGATTTTGCTGATTCGCCTTCTGATAATTACATCCGGTGTCAATTAAATAAAAGCTTTTAAATGTTATTGTATTCGAAATGGATTATGAACCTTAGGCTGTAGGTGTAGAATATTAAATTGAATATAGATTGGAGTCTAATATCTAACTTACCCAGTAATTCCAAAGCCGTTTCTTTGAACGTTTTCATAAAGAACCGTCTTCTCTGATTCGGAGAACGCTGATCCGATGAATACTCCTATTTTCTTGCCATACAGTTGCACAGGGTTGATTCCTGTTGAAGAACAGAACTGTATTGCTGTTTATACTACTCCTCGGATCAGTAGATACAGTCCGACATTTTGGTGTAATACGAATTGGGGGTTTCAAAAGGTTTAATTATTGTTAAATTCATTAGATCAACGCGACATATGGCACAGATAATACGATTTTTTTTTGTTAACTCTATTTGACCAGCCATATAAAAAAACGACACATAGGAGTAAGCTTCTTCGGAGGAGACCTGAGCCCCCTACTGTGGGCAGTAATGGGTTGTTACAGTACAGTACAGATCGACCTATCCTTGTTCCCATACTTCCATATATTTTGTAAAAAAAAATGTATATTTCTGCACTCTTACAAAATTTTATAACCAAATCAAAATTTTAGTTAAAAATTACTAACCGGCATCATAAATAGCGCTGTAGGCGTGTTCCAGCAGCTTTCTACTCATCGGCTCCATCACACGGGCTTGCTTGTGATGTACCCTGAAGAACTGGGCATCGAACTTCCCCATACCGTTGATTTTACCCAGATGCTTCGGTACCTCTGGGTGGTCGAAGTGCCATCGAGAATTTTCATCTGTTACCATATCCACCTAAATAAGAGTATGAGATAATCTTTCGCTTCACCTTATCCCATTCAGATGGGGTCGGCGCAATATGTCTTTTCTCTCCATTCCTTTCTATCTTTACATACATCATCAGTCACACCAGAGACCATCATATCATCTTTCACACAGTCAGACCATCTTTTCTTCGGCCTTCCTCTTTTCTTACATCCACCCACTTTTAAATTCAGCATTAGTCTTGTTACATGGCTTGCATCCCTTCTCATCACAAGAATACGAGATAATATGGTAACATTTAAGTCCAAGTGACCGATAATTTGGAAGGGAAGTCAGATTTAGCTGAACTGTTGTTAATATGGCTAAATTTATGGACATTTTTAGGCTGATGATGATGACGGTTATAGGCGTGAGCCAGTGATGGTATCCTTAAAATTTGTCGTCAGACGTAGCAAATACAGTTCAACATTCTTGTAACATTTTCGCAAATCTTCAATGGGATTTTAAGCCGTCTAGAAAATGCATATTTTTTTATGACATTTTCCTCCATTTCTTATACCACGTATTTTCAACTGCATCAATGATTGAAACTACTATAGTGAAAAGTCCTTTCAGAAAGTGAGACGCTTGACCGATGTGGATACGGCCAGGTTAGTGTACTTCAGTTACTTCCACAGTATTATGTCTTATGGAATTCTGCTTTGGGGAAATGCATCAGACTTGGAAAGTATTTTTGTACTGCAGAAGACAGCGATAAGATTCATTTACGGCCTGAAACCTTGAGACTCCTTGCGAAAGTTGTTCAAGAAAGTAGGTATCCTTACGGTTTCCTCTCAATACATTTATGTCAATATTATGTATGTCCGACAAAATCTTACATTATTTACCGTAGTACCGTACGGATATTCAAGTTTTCAATACCAGAAATAAACACAAATTTCGTATACCTCGGTTCCGTCTCAGTAAAGTTCGTAATTGCTTTTGTGGACAAAGCATACATTTTTATAATAAAATTCCGGTACATATACAACAATTACCACTGATACAATTTAAAAATCATTAAAAATCTTAACTGTTAAAGCAAGCGTATTACTGCAAAAATTATCATCTAAATGACAAGGATGCATGGGCCATAGTATGACCTTGCAAGATTATTTTTTACTGTCTTTAAATTTTTATTTGTGTAATTTTTTTTTAAATACTTGTTGAAAATTTTAAGTATGCCTATTTTTTTAAATTTATTTGGATTATTTTGTATAATTATGTAACAATGTAATCGCGACATATTTTTAAATTTTATACTGTTTTTTTTTATTGCCATGTAGGCAGACGAGCCAACGGCCCACCTGATAGGAAGTGGTTACTGTCGCTCATGAACCTCTGCAATGTCAGGGGACACTGAGGGGTCGCTACCTACAACCTAACTTAAAGGACCCTCCTCAAGCCTCGTTTGAAGAAGTACAAGTCATAGCGCTCAGGGAATACCGATTTTACATGATTATGTATTGTTATATGTATTTTTTTGCCTGTAATGACGTTCAAAAGTGCTTTTTCAAAGCCTACTTAAATTAATTAATTTTGAATTTGAATAAAAATGCCATACCTGATTAAAAAGATTTTCTTTGAACTCCAAAACGCTATTGGAACTTGGGAAGATTCCCGACATCCCAGTGATGACCACCTCCTCACCAGACAAGGGTTTGGGAACCTGCTCTGCCCTGGTTTCACGGTTAACCATGGTTTCTTGAGGGGAAGGCGCCATATTGTTTTTGTAGAGTTCAAAGTAAAGCTGGGTATCGTCGAGTGCCAACTGCATTTGATTTTATTTTTCACTATTTATATAAGCCATTAATCATAGTTCTAATTATACAGTATAATTCGAAAAAGATTGCATGCATTAGTCTGGGGTTCTCTATGAATTGGTTTAAATATTTATTACTTTACATAGGTGTACGGTTCAGTAAATTGTTAGTAGTCTATTGTCGTGGTGGTCGAGTGGTTGATCGATTGCTGAAAATCCCGGATTCAAACATGCTGTCTTCTACTTCTGAATTTTAAATTAAAAACACAATAATCATATTTACCACAATACTACTAGGGAAGCTATAGAAGCGAAAAAGGATTTTTTAATTGCCTCATAGGCAGAAGTAGGAAAAGTCGTGGTAGCTGAGTGGTCAAAGCGCTTCCTTCCGAACGGGAGGTCGCGGGTTCAAATCCAGCCGGCTTGTACCTCTTAATCTAAATGTGAAAAAGATTTATGTGCAATTTTTCACAACACCACTGGCTAAAAACGGTGAAGGAAAACATCGTGAGGAAACCTGCATGTCGGAAAAGGGTTCAAGGGACAAGCGTGGTGGATAATGCCTAATCCCTCTTCTGAGGTGACCTGAGCCCAGCAGTGGGCAGTAATGGGTTGGTACAGTACAGTGCAGGCAGAAGTAGGCCTCACAGGCCACCTGATCGTAAGGAGCCATATAGGAGCAGATACTGAGTAACCCGGTGGACTATGCCTTATCTCTACTGAGGAAATCTGAGTCCAGCAGTATACAGTATTGGTAGTTAAAGTAAACAGTACGAAACCCTAAAACACTCGATGCAATTAAAAATTATAATTCTAAGTTTATTGCCACGGAGCATTGTATCCGAGGTCTTAAGTCATTGTTTTTATATTTAACAACCACTTTTACTGACTGTAACTTTGAATTTTAAATAATAGAAAAAACATGTATTTGTCAGTTAAAAACAATATCGTAAACGACAATATCAGAGATATTTATGTTATGATTGAGATTTACTATATTGATTGCTTTTGTTATTAAAATTAAATGAATTATTTAAAACTGTACATTAGTAAGTTAGTACATAAAGAGTTTACATTTTTCGTATTTACGGAAGTCGAGTGTGCCGTCTAGGTTCCAGAGCGCCAATACGTTGCGCTCCGGCAAGCATCAGACGGCAGGCCAATGATCACAAAGGTGCACCAATCCCAAGCGAAATGCCCTTTGAGCTCTCACCCCCACATAACGATAAAATTGAGCATGCGGCTCAAACACCTTTAGTAAATGAATAAATTATGTAAATATTTGAACTGAAGGTCAGTATTCCGGTGATCGTTTGTGAACGTATTTTTTTAAAATTTATTAACAAACAATGACAAAAAAGATGAAGAAAAAGAAAAAATAACTTAATTAATAATAATGCTGTCACCAGCACCGTTAAACTCGGTTTAACATTATATATTCATTTATTTTCACTTATTTTTTACATTATATCTTTAAAAAAAAAATAAAGAATTAAAAATACAATATAAAAAACAGAGGGCCACTGAAGACGAGGTCTACGACCCAATCCATCAGTGGTCAGGGATCAAGAGAGAGGAACCTCCTCACAATACGTGTCGTGTCAAGAACGACCGCCTCCTGAATTAGGCTCTTTACCCAGCCGGGGAGCGAAAGCTTCTCAAGATGACGGTCGAAGCTTTTCGCTATAAGACCGTCACCTCGTGGGTCAAGTTCAAATATTTTAGCAGTTTTTCTTTTTCTGCCTTCACGAGGTTCTCGTCATGCGGAATGGTGACATTGATCAGCACCGCCCGATGCGCATCTTGATTTATTATCACTATGTCAGGCTTATTGGCAACAATAGTCGTGTCAGTGATAACAGATCGGTCCCAGTAGAGCGTTACATGGCCATTATTGAGCACTGGCTGAGGCCGATACTGGTAGGTAATAAGGTACAGCGACTTCAACAAGGTCGTATTTTAGAGCAAGTTGTTGGTGGATAATCTTAGCTACCTGATTATGCCTGTGCAAGTACTCGCCGTTAGCAAGACGAGTACAACCGAAAACGATATATCTAATAAACTCTCCCGGACGGTGATATGTCCCATCCTTTAGACATTATATACAGGGTGTCTCAAAAGAAATTTTATATTTGTTTAGCTTACTGCGTGAACGCTGCGTAATTGAGGGGTGCGGGGGTTATGTCAATTGGTAGCTTGGCTCTTGGGGATTCAGTCGCTATGGAGCGTTTCTCTGGAGCAGACCGCGCGTTGTGCGTGCAAAAGTTTTACAAGAACGGTGATTCGACAACTGTCGCGCGTAGAAAATTCTGCAGTATTCGAGGTTTTCGCCACTTAAATGATGCGCCAAGCTTTCCTCTCATTCGACATTGGGTTAAAAAGTTTGAAGAGACTGGATCAACGCTGGATAAATCAAAATCCGGGCGACCTAGGTCATCAATAACGGTAGAAAACGTGGAGAGTGTTAATCAATCTGTACGTGACGACCCGAGCCTTTCAATTCGGAAGCGCGCGAGTGCTTTAAATGTGCATAGATCATCATTACATCGCATTATGCACAAAGATCTAAAGCTGCACCCCTACAAAATTCAATTGGTGCAAGAATTAAAGGCCCAAGATGCCGGTCAGAGGCAATTTTCTCCGGAAAATTGATCTCCCGGAGAGGTGACATAAATTGGCCTCCACGTAGCCCAGATTTAACCCCTATGGACTTTTTCCTATGGGGTTATCTTAAATCTAAAGTTTACGCCAATAAGCCAACTTCACTGGCGCATTTGAAAGAAAATATCCGTCACGAAATGGCAGCCATCCCTCACTCCACCCGTCGAGCAGTCATAAGTAATTTTACTGTTCGATTAAATGAGTGCCAACAACGTGAGGGTTTACATTTAGACGATATTATTTTTAAGAAATGAATTCCCAAAAAGTGTATTTTAACAATAAACAAACATTTTTTCTATATACCGCTTCCTTTTTTTTAATCAATCCACTAAATATGAAATTTCTTTTGAGACACCTTGTATAATTAGTTATAACAA
Organism: Trilocha varians; assembly: GCA_030269945.2. Lineage (NCBI taxonomy): Eukaryota > Metazoa > Arthropoda > Insecta > Lepidoptera > Bombycidae > Trilocha > Trilocha varians. The sequence continues at coordinate 10,802,610 of AP028278.1, read as the reverse complement.
CCTATACATTATTATAGTGACACAAAGATTAAAGTAGGTAATTTGAATTTATACAATTCAGACTTTAACAAGTAAAATGTTACTCTTAAAAATCAAAAAATACAGAAAATGAAACAAAATAAAAATATTATGCGAAGGACTTACTTAAACACTACTCATTGAAATGAAATGAAGACATACTTTATTTTCAACATTGATGACGTGCTCATTCTTATTGACGTCAAAATTTAAAAGCTACTACCAGTTCGGACACAAAAAATAATAATTGTAGCCACCGTCCTGAGAAGAACTGGCAAGAAACTCAGCGGGCATGTCTTTTTTGTAATACGACCATATTTTTTTTAAAGTATTTTAACAGTATTATACAATTTTACCTTAACTATGCAAAAAAAAATCGATTATGATAATTAAATGACCTTTTCGAGCAACTCATTCCCACTTTGTGCAATCGTTCAGGTAATCATTGACGTTAGGCTGTAGGCTTTCTTGCACAGACATTCTTTAATAGTTTTCTTAAACCTATGTATAGGTAAGTTTTGAACATCTTGTGGGATTTTGTTGTACAAGCACACAGACAAACACCTGAAGGAATTTCTTATTTTATGCAATCGACTCATCGGTAAATCAAGTTTATGTTTGTTCATGGTGTTTCTACTATGTAGGTCACACTTTTTAGGAAGTTCTTCAATATACTTTCTAACATACATAAAATTTTCAAATTTAATTAAACAGCAAAGTATTTTTTTTGGTTGTATGTTACCATTTTTCGTACATGTCCTACAAGTTTTTTGAAGATTAAGGATACTGCTAGAACTTAATGTTAATTAAAAAATATATAATAGCTTGATAATTTGGCTATAAGAATTTATAGTTTTTAAATCTAAATAAGTAATTTTCTTTATTAAAACATCATTTTGAAGTCAGAAAAACAGTCATTTTTCCTATGTTTCACCTTAGGGGGATACGTGAGTGATAATCGCGAACGCGTCCTGTCACCCCTACCAGCCTCGTGCCGGGTTCTGTTCCGGCCGGGGATCGGACGTCGAGCGTGAGCGGCGGGAGGTTTTAGTGCGGTTTAACCCCCACATACCCCACTTGCGGGGCGAGTGGAAGTCCGGCGATTTACTCCCGTCCAAAAAAAAAATGTCTCACCTTAGGTTATAAAGTACCTGCAAACCTGTAGTACGGTTATAATTTTCGATGAAAATTTAACGTCTTATGTATTAATTTACCGTTTTAATATAGGTAGTTTTATTTGTGATAAGTAATTATAAAACATAAAAATTTAATTAAATATCGAAAATCACCGAAAATAATAAAATTGGAAAGTTCCATTGAGTTACGGAGAATTTTCGTCATATCTTTGGTGTTTACTAATAAATAGTTATTTTTTTATTAATTTAATAACTTTACGTTATGGTATGCCATGTGGGAAATAATCATAATTTATAGTAATTTAATGCCTAAGGCACTTAAAAATGTCCTGTTTGGTCAAGTGTAACTAAAATTATTTTTCGAAAAATTTACGAAAAATGCTACAACGAAAGAAATACGGCCTATGGACATAAAATATGTATTGTACGTATCAACCAAGCGATGCATCGGAGATCGTCTGCCAGCGTGCGTGCGACAGAATGCTGTAGCAAAAAAATAATTATGTTGTTGACGACAGTGCGTTTTGTATGGAATTCTATAACACAACTTGTTGTTAAGTTCGGTACAGTCGTAATTATTGTGACATAGATCATACAGCATCATAGACTCAAGCTGGAGACGCCGTGATGATAGCGATTTTATATTATATTGTTCAAGTAAATTGTTGTAGGACAGTCCGGCCAGGTTCCGGGCGAGATCCCGATCCCCGGCCCCCAGCTCGACGGCGGCGGGTTTCTGCGTGGAGAGAAGAGCTCTCTCTCACATGCCCCACCGCTTGCTTCTGCGAGATGGTGGACTCGCAGAATTCGAGCATCGCCTTCCATGAAACACATACGACATATACCCTTAAATATATCTTATACTATCACTTACGAAATATTTTGTTCACAAATACATAGTAAGTTCCATTATTTAAAATTCAAAGTTACAGTTAACAGTAAAAGTGGTTGGTAAAAACAATGACTTTAGGCCTCGGATACAATGCCCCGAGGCAATAAACTTAGAATTATATTATTTAATTGATTCGAGTGTTTTAGGGATCCGTGACTATACTGTACTGTACTACTAGTGTCGACCGACTGTGGTGTTGAAGTAAATTTTATATTGTTGACTTTTTATTTTAAAATTTAAAAGACGTATATCACATACTGGTTGAATGTGTCCGTAATGAGGCTGAGAGGCAGGAATTTCAAAGGAGGAGCGGGCTGACGTTGCACCACCCTAGTGTGTGTAACATCATTTTGGCCCAGCCTTTATCAGCTACTGCGAGAAAACTGTATCACCTGGTCGCGGTGGGCCTAAGGGCCAGACTAGTCTGACCTTTGTCCCGGCGTGGCATGTTGTGTTCTATTCTTCTTGTTATTGTTAGTTTACTAGTTATTGCTATAATTTGTTACCTATAGGAGTGACATGGTCACTAAGTAACAAAACTCCTTTTCTTTTTTAAAAAAAAAAGACAACCGGATCGAATCTGGGACTTTCTTTAATCGGTTCAACCACTCGGCCACCACGACAATAGAACACTACTAATTTACCGTATCGTACACCTATGTAAAGTAATAAATATTTAAAATAAAATAGAATAATAGAATATAGAATTTAAAATAATATATACAGAACCCCAGACTAATACATACGAACTTTTTCAAATTATACTGTATAATTAGAACTACGATTAAAAGCCTATATAAATAGTGAAAAATAAACTCAAATTCAGTTGGCACTCGACTCTACCTAGCTCTATTTTGAACTCTACAAAAACAAGATGGCGCCTTCCCCTCAAGAAACCATGGTTAACCATGAAACCAGGACAGAGCAGGTTCCCAAACCCTTGTCTGGTGAGGAGGTGGTCATCACTGGGATGTCGGGAATCTTCCCAAAATCCAACAGCATTTTGGAGTTCAAAGAAAATCTGTTTAATCAGGTATGGCATTTTTATTAAAAAAAGGACTTTTACTATAATAGTTTTAATCATTGATACAGTTGAAAATACGCGGTTAAATGAAAAAAATTGCCATGAGGAAATCTGCATTTAGTAGACGGCTTAAAATCCCACTGAAGATTTGCGAAAATGTTGCAAGAATGTTGAGCTGGATTTCTACTGTCTGATGACAGTTTGTCAGGCCAGCAGTGTAATCATCATCAGTCTATAATTATCGACAAATTTAGCCATAACAACCAGTCCAGCTGAATCAACCGACTTCCCTACGACCTGGCCACCTGGTAGAACTTGAATGTTACCATACAATTATATTAGCTTCCTGAATATATATTTCTTTGTCCAGGTGGATATGGTAACAGCAGAAAATCCTCGATGGCAGTTCGACCACCCAGAGGTACCGAAGCACCTGGGTACAGTCAACGGTATGGGGAAGTTCGATGCCCAGTTCTTCAGGGTTCATTACAAGCAAGCCTGTGTGATGGAGCCGATGAGTAGAAAGCTGCTGGAACACGCCTACAGCGCTATTTATGATGCCGGTTTGTAATTTTTAAGTATAATTTTGATTTGGTTATAAGATTCTGTAAGAGTGCGGAAATATACATATTTTTTTACAAAATAATAATATATAGAAGCATCGTACTATAGAATATTTAGAAAAGACAATAAAAGTATAGGTTGCCCATTATCATCATCATCAGCCTAAAGACGTCCACTGCTGGACATAGGCCTCCGCCAAACTTCGCGACAACGGCCGGTCGTCGACCAGATCGTCAGTCCATCTTGTAGGAGGTCTACCTACACCGCGATTACCGGTTCGGGGCCGCCACTCCAAAGGTTGCTCATCGTCTTACATCAATGTTGTTTTTATTTTGTATTGTTGCTCCTGTAGAGTTAACAAATAACGTTCTGCATTTTCTGAAAAAGATGTGATAATCTAAGTTTGATATTTAAGTGATATTTAAGTGTTATGGGATATTACAATAATTTCGAAAATGCGTTTTGAAATTTGGAACTTTTTGAAACCCCCAATTTGTATTGTAGCAAAATGTTGGACTGTACCTACTGATGCGATTCGTCCACACATACTTTTTTTTTTCTTTTTTTTATTACCTTGTAAATTTTATTCTGTTCTTTAACAGGAATGAATCCTGTGCAACTGTATGGCAAGAAAATGGGAGTATTCATCGGATCAGCGTTCTCCGAATCTGAGAAGACGGTTATTTATGAAAACATACAAAGAAACGGCTTTGGAATTACTGGGTGAGTTTAACAATTAATATCAATATTTTTTTACAGCACTTTGATTTTGCTTCATCCAATTTAATGTTTAACAACTACTGCCTAAGGTTCACACACATTTAATTTTGTAATTAGAAAATCGTTTTTAAAAGCTTTTATTTAACTTACACTGGATGTAACTATGTATGTTCGAGTGGTTTGCAAGTTGAAATTAACCAACTTTCTGGGTTCAGATTGAGTTGAAATTTTTCATGGAAATAATATGAAACTGTGGGCCTTATCTGATGATTAAATGATTTGTAGTCATAGGAACACATTCTACTGCTTCTAGTTATAGTAACTGTTAACAATACACTTGGATGAAAACAATATTATGGGTGGATCTGTAACTTTGGACAATCTGTCGTGGGGTGAAAGACCTGTCGAAATAAAACTTGGAACCACTTTTATTTAAGGAATTGGATTAAAAAATTCATCAGTATGATATAAAAAAAGTCCGCAACGACAGTCGTACGTTTTCCATACATTGTCAGAAAAAAAGTTTTAACCGATCAAAAAAATAAAAATGGTGCTATGTTGTATTTCGACAGGTCCTTCACCCCACGTCAGATTGTCCAAAGTCACAGATCCATCCTGTACATAACTTTTGTATTAAAATGTAAATTAAAATACTAAAATTACTTTAAACATAAAATTTGAACCAACAAATTTGTTACTCCAATTACCCGAGTGAATCTAATTTTGGGACGCGGTAAACTCAATTACAATTTAATTTGATTTTGACTAAATTATTTTGGAAATGAAATTTAGACACATTTAGCTGTTTGTAACTACATTAGTCTGGTCGAAGTTGCACTCTTAAGGGTCGATCACATTTATCTACAAACTATTTTTATTACAAAAAAAATGAAAACGACCGACTTCCATTTCACCAGTAAAGCACAAAAACTACCAGTCATATCTTTATCAAATTTATGTCTTCTTTCTAACAAAGAAAGAATCATTGAAATCGGTTCATATAAAAGGGAAATATACGCATGGCAAATCGTGAAATTTTGTCCGTTAAAAATCCACATTTTTAAACACAGATCCAAAAGTTCTTGTTCAATCTTTAAAAAACAATGGAACCTAAGTTCAGCCATTATCATGAGAGTTCATTCAAATCGGTTCACCGTTACTGACTGTTACTGCAAGACTGTTAAATGAGCTTACTGTCCTCCTGATGGTAAGTGGTTACCATCTGGCATTAACCTTTGCAATGCTTGACTCCTTACTACCAGTTCGCAAAAGTTCCGCCGCCGTCATGAGAAGAACTGGCGCAAGAAACTCAGCCGGAAATTTTTTATTTACTCCCTTTTTGACTCTACAATAAACAATTTTACGACCAAAAATATTTTAGGCATGTCTGGTGAAACCTTAATGAGCAAAGTAAATAATTCAAGTACTAAGCTCACTGAGACGTTGTTTACACAGCTTTGACGCAGTTCAAGGTACGCCCTTTGGATAAACCTCAGGCTGTGTAAAGATAACAATGTTTTTGTTTCAGTCATTCAAGAATTCAAGTCACACTCAAAAGTTCATAGTCATGAAATGAAGAGTTTTGTTCACATGGGAATGAGACTTATGTGATGTGGCATCTTTCTTAATTCAAAAGAACTTGGGAGGTGTCAAGGGACACCCGGATGGAACGAAGTTCCTTTCGATTAATTAGTGAGGGAATTGTAATAACATTTTATTTTTTTAAGTTATAATAATTCTCTTTCTACACGAGAGAGAGACAGACGTTTTAAACTAATTAATTATTAGAACTTAAATAAAATATTTTGATCATAGCGCCATCTAGCATTAATCATATAAAACAAAATAAGGAATTATATTAAAAGATTGTTTTAATCACAGCGCCATCTAGCGATAATCATCTAAAACGAAAAAAGTGTCGTGACAACTTTTTCATAAGAATTTCCGTCTAGCCCCCTTTCGATAACGCGCGATAAGGAACTTTGTTCCAAAATGATTTGTCTTGGTTCTATAATTCGATAATTTTCACTAGCTCTTGGGAACATAGGCTAATAATCTGTAAAGTGATAGGTCCATGAGCAACGGTAACCGCCAAGTGACCTGTTAACTTTTCTATCTGTGTAACAAAAAAATATTGTTATCACCATGCATTATATTTGCAGTTCTCTTCTCTTTGGAAAATCCTTTATTCAAGGTTTTCTTTGTCGAATTTCCAGTAAAAGAGACGGTATAAGTCTGACTTAGCTATCCTATAATGAAATTTATTAGGCTAGAGTAGACAAAAAAAAACTTGAGAGGTGTCATGGGACACCCGAATAGAACGAAGTTTCTTTCGATTAAAAGATAGCTTAAATTTTTTCCTAATGTATCGCGCGATAAGGAACGTGTTTTAAAAGATTTTGATCACAGCGCCATCTAGCGATAATTATCTAAAACAAAAATAAGGAACGTGTTCTAAAAGATTTTGATCACAGCGCCATCTAGCAATAATCATCTAAAACAAAAAAGTGTCGTGACAACTTTTCGTAAGATTTTTTTCCCCCTTTCGATAACGCGCGATAAGGAACTTCGTTCCAACAAAATAACACTAATACAATGCAAAAAGAATACTTTTACTTACCCAGAAATCAGTCTTGCTGTACTATGTCACAATGCACCAATTGTTATTCGTTGCTGAAGTCCCAACACTCCCGACACATTTACCATTGCTTCAGTAACACCTACCCAGCTAAAATAACAAAACTTTTTCCAATCACCCATATCTCCCACGATTGCATCCAAACAAATCAATTACAGCTATCATCGTCCTTAAGATCCCAAATTACAGGAATAAAAATGTCGGACAGCACTCGTAAATCTCACCCTCGTCCAGTTGACTTATGGAAAAGTCAGTCGCCTTTGACTTAGCTGAAATGATAAGTCCCACTGACAACTATTTTAATTAAGGCTGGTCAGTTTCATTGTCTGTTGAGTAAAATTAACGATATGTTTTGCCTTTTCTTGGGCTGGATTAATTTGCGTGGTAGGAAAGTGTTGTGAGATTTGGTAATCGAAGGTTGACATTGCAGAAAAAAGCTTTGAAATTATATTTGAGAAAGAACAATTATTCTAGTTAAGTACAATTAAAGATAATGTAATATTGCGTTTATAGATAGTCGTGGTGGCCGAGTGGTCGAAGCGCGTCCTTCCGAACGGGAGGTCGCGGGTTCAAATCCGGCAGGCTTGCACCTCTAAATCTAAATGTGAAAAAGAGTTATGTGCAATTTTTCACAACACCACTGGCTAAAAACGATGAAGGAAAACATCGTGAGGAAACCTGCATGTCGGAAAAGGGTTCTAAAAATCCTTTGAAGATATGTCCCCAATCCGCACTGGGCAAGCGTGGTGGTCTATGCCTAATCCCTCTTCTGAGGAGACCTGAGCCCAACAGTGGGCAGTAATGGTTTGGTGCATATTGGCTCGCCAACACATATTAAAAACAAATACCTAATGGTGGCCGACCAACAAGCAAACGAGTATGTATGCATTGGCCGGCATTGAAACTTGAAACTATGTGTTGAGGCTTGAGGTTCTTAAAGTTAGGTCGTAGGTAGGGACCCCTTAGTGTCCCCTGACATTGCAGAGGTTCACGAACGACGGTAACCACTTACGATCAGGTGGCCCCGTTGGCTCGTCTGCAAAATGGCAATTAAAAAAAATATCGTTTGCGCGCATCGTATGTTGGCGGGCCATATAGGTACAAGATTATAGGATTTAATTATGGTTTCTTGAGTACTAAAATATTTTTTTCTCTCCCAATTGTCTACGTTGTTGAGTTGTTTTACTCTTTATATTATGGCGAACCATGGCGAACGCCCTTGGTGGTGTAAAGTTGAACTCAAAAGAGGCTTGTGAAAAGTGGCTGTCCGAGTTCTTCGCAAATAAGGAAGGGGGCTTCTACGAGGGAGGTATTATGAAATTGCCGTCTAGATGGAAACAGATTATCGAACAAAACAGCGCATATTTGAACAAAATCCGATATTTGTAACACTTTTTATAAAGCATTGAATAAAGAGCAAAAAAGCGGAAGGGAGATAACTGACCTTTATACAATTGAATACTTTTTTGGAATTTATAAAAGTCGAAGTTCAATCAAGTAAAAACATTTGGTCTTTATTACTACTATTTTTATATTACCAAATTCAATTACAAAAATATATTTCGAACTATTTAGCAGTGTAAAAGTGTCATTATTCTCTTTAGAGACCCCTTATAGTAACTTGAGTCTTTAAACAAATTTAGTGAAAGCAAATATAATTCTGGAGCCATCAGCACTAGCCTGAGGCGAGAAGGGCTCTTCGATAAACTCGATTGCTTGTTTTGACTACAAATGTAATATTAATCGAAGCGAATTTAAGAACAGTTACTGTTTATTTTTTAATGCTTTTTATATTTTTGACACATAATCTTAACATATAAATATTACAAAGCAGAAAAATTGTTTGTTTATTTAAACGCGCTGAATTCAGGAACAGTTGATCCGATTTCAAAAATAATAGGTATGGGTGGTCTATTTATCGAAGAAGGTTATGTTGTATCCCTTTGTGACGCAGATGGTGTCTGCGGGTTAGTTAGTTAATTTATAAAACAAAGTTACTTTCGGCACTTGAGATTTTAAAGTCTGTTCGACCGACTTCCAAAAGGAGGAGGTACTCAATTCATCAGAATTTTTTTATGTTTGATCCACGATAACTTTAGTTTGGGTGGACCGATTGGAATGATTCTGGTGTCAGATGAAAGGTAATGGCCGAACTTAAGTCGCATTGTTTTTTTTCAAAGATCAAACAAGTACTTTGGATCTGTGTTTAAAAATGTGTATTTTTAACGGACAAAATTTCGATTTGCTATGCGTTTTTGCGTGTATTTCTTTTTTATATGAACCGATTTCGATGATTTTTTTGACATTTTGAGTATTATCTCATATAAATTTGATAAAGATTTGACTTGTAGTTTTTGTGCTGTGATTGAAAAATGGAAGTCGGTCGTTTTCATTTTTGTAATAAAAATATTATTTAGTTCTGACCCCATTCATCATGGTATTATAATTGACTAAAGCGTATTTTACTTCGAAATATCAAGGTATAGTGAAATATAAACATCCAAATTCAATCTGCACTAGACAAATGTTGTGGACCGTGTCTAATCCATCTACTGAAAAGACTTGAGTCCAAAAATGAATGGTTTCACTATATAAAGCGTCCACAACAAATATATTCAGATACCAATGCACCAGTGAAAAGCGATCCAATTAAACAAACAGACAAACTTTTAATTACATTTGCTGTAATGAATGCAGTACGTGCAGTTTCATATAACTCTCATATATATTCAAAAGCAATTTAACTTTATTGGAATATATAGTATATTATATGTGTGTTCTTAGTTGGCAGTGGTGAATAGTTATACAAGACCTCTGCTGTTATAGAAAAATATTTGTTTGTCAAACAGTAATTAGTGAAAATTCAATATTATTTTGTACTTGAACAAAAGCAATAATTGTATTTTTAATGACATTATTTTATTATTAATCATCTGTAATATAAACCCGCACGCTTATCGTAAAGAAATTCTCAATATCTCAGTTAATCAGTAAGTTTTGTGTCTAGTGCAGAAAAGTATTTCTTCATTTGTACTGAAGTACACAGATATCTCCCCTAGACTTGAGTCCAGCAGTGGGCAGTAATACAGTTTAGTACACTATTGTCTATGTCGAATTTACACAAAAATCTGCAACTTTTTTACTACATACATTCGGCCAAAAACTCCAGCATAATTTTTGATATATTCATCATCGGTAAAGCTATCAAGCGCGCGAAATCTCTGATACATTGATGTATACTTCCATTTATCTAGCAACGGCAGTGCCTTACCAACTTTTTTATGTTTGATGGGAAACAATAAATCTAGAATATGAGAGAGGATCGGCGGTATCCATTTGAGATAGTTTCGTTTTACGAGCTTTTCTCGGGGTTCTGTAGCTTAGTGGAGCTTCCGGAAAGTTGCGGGGTATCTGAAATATTGATAAGGGGTTTTTAAGTTCTTAAGTGTTGGGGTTCGATGGACAAGCGGCTTTCGGTTACAAGCTTATGTGATAAGTTTTAATGTGGTGGTAATAATACGAGTATTTGTTAATCGGAAGGAAATTCCTTATCGCGCGTTATCGAAAGGGGGCTAGACGGAAATTCTTATGAAAAACTTGTCAAGACACTTTTTTGTCACGACACTTTTTTGTTTTAGATGATTATCGCTAGATGGCGCTGTGATCAAAATCTTTTAAAACACGTTCCTTATTTTTGTTTTGGATGATTATCGCTAGATGGCGCTGTGATCAAAATCTTTTTAAACACGTTCCTTATCGCACGTTACGTTAGGAGAAAAAAATATAAGATATCTTTTAATCGAAAGGAACTTCGTTCTATTCGGGTGTCCCATGACACCTCTCAAGTTTTTTTTAATTTTAAATGGTTGTTAAAAAGAAGCAGTTAAGTAAAATGTGGTGTCAGTAGTTAGTAGAAGAGATATTTTGCTGCACTAAGATGTTTTTAATAATTTCGTCACAGACCCGTACCGTTGCTTCTTAATTCACTTTTAAAAAGCCAATGTCCCAAGATTATTTCTCTATATAGCTACTAGATTTACTACTTTACTCTTACTACTACTTTACTAGACCGAAGAATTTACTATTCTCAAGAATTTACTTCCTTCATCACCTAGGTTTGACTAAAGATACTTACGGAACCCTAGTAAAATCTCGCGGCTCACGACAACGTTGTTATTTTTTATTTATTTCTCGGAAGGATTTCATAGGATTTACTTTCTGAAATCTTTCAGGTTTGCTTTCATTTTACGGGCGTTGGCGACTGTGTCACAAAAAAATTGTATACAGAAATAAAAGTATAATGCTCCTTTGACAATCGTATCACCCATATTTGATACTGTAAATATAGATAAAGTAAATAAATATATAGATAGCAAACAATAATTAGTACTACACAAGTAAAACAGAGACAACCTTAAGATGTGTGATGATCTTGAAGGAGGCCTGTTCTTTGTCGAGAGTCACAAGTTGTGGCTACAGTGGACTTATGGCCAAAGGGAGGTCTCCGACCGGGCGAGGTAGTGTATGTCCGGTCAGGCCGAAGCCCAGTGTAGTAGATTTCAGATGTCATATATATGCGAAGATTTCTGCAAATGTCGTAACCGTGATTCAGGATCTCGCGCGTTATTATTGGTCGCCACACCACACTAGTCATCTTTTAGTTAACTTTAGATGTTCTAGGTTAATCAGCAAATAAGACTTTTACTAAGACCTAGAACAATCTAAATAAGATTCATAGTTTGACACTCTACCATGCGTTTTCCAGCGCTCTGTTTAAAAGTATTCGAATTTCAACAGACCGAAAAATACGTTAATATGGGTTCATCAAACCGCATTATAGGGAACTGTTTATTAATTAATGCTAATTCTATTAGTTTACTTTCTCTTTAAAAGAACAATTGATTATTCAAATTTAAGGTAATTTAAATAAAATTTAAAATTCAATCACCTCAGGTATGTAACAATAGTAAATTACAATGAACTGTCGTATTGTTATCTGTCTATGTGCTTTGTTATCTATTATTTTAACCTACGGTATGGAATTTTAAAATTGAACGTTTAATTAAAATTCTTAGACCGTCTATTTAGTAGTAGATAGATAGCAAAACAACAGATTCCAAGTCATTCTTACTAAACAACAGAATATTTAAAAAATGAGTCAGTTTATACCGTTTCCAAACCGGTGGTATTTGTCAACAGCCTAAATAATGCACGGTTTCATGCACGGATTTCTATTGAGACCATTCACGACTCTAGTCAAAATTTAGTCCCACTTCTGGGAAAATACCATCATCATCGCCATCAACAGCCCGTAGACCTCCACTGCTGGACATTGTCTTCCAACAAACCTCGCAAACAATGACCGGTACTGCGTCATCTGCATCCAGTGACTTCCCGTAGCCGCAGATCCAAAAGTTCTGAAATCAAATCATTCTAATCGATCCACCTAGAACTAACACACCAACTATGAAGGAATAAACATAAAAAAACATAGACGAATTAAGAAGTTAACTCCTTCTTTTAGAAGTAGGTCTTAAATGATACTACCGTTGTTTCAGATGTAACAAAGCCATGTACGCCAATCGTATCTCCTACTGGATCGATGGTAAAGGCCCGTCTTACGCTCTCGACGTGGCCTGCGCTAGTTCTATGGCTTGTTTAGAACACGCGTATAGGTGCATCAGTATGGGACAATGTGATGCTGCTATTGTAGGCGGCTGCAATCTTTGCACACATCCGAATATTTCTTTGCATTGTAAAAGGTGAGTTTGATGATCGATTTTAGATGATGAAAAAGTTGTGTGTCTTGTTAATCTGTCTGTGTCTATACTTATATAATTTTGATTTAATTTTTGGGGTTGATAGTTCCATTAGTATGTTTGACGAAAATAGGTCTTAGATGGTAGCTGAATTGGTTTACGTATTTTACAATAATATTTTACAATACTTTCATAAAAAAGATAGAAGTCAAAAGATCAATCAAGGATTATCTGGTGTTAAGTGGACACCACTTTGACCAGAGAGCTACCAGAGGCACTATATGATCGCTACCGATCGTCTAATGTTATTTTTTTTCAAAGTTTTACATTTTTCACTATTTTGATTAATTACAATTAAAGTTACATTATTACATTTTTATTTTCAGAGCTGGATTCCTATGTTTGGATGGAAAAACCAAAGTTTTTGATAAGAATGGAGACGGCTATGTAAGGTCTGACTCTATCAGTGTAATTTTCCTGCAAAAAGCCAAGGACGCTAAAAGGTATTGTTTAATTTTCATTTTCATTAAAACTAAATGCCAACTATTGAGCTATGTTATCAATTTTGATCGGTTTATTTTCTTTTAATCGATCAATTTAAATAACTACAATAAAATCTAAGAATAGAACAATATGAAAAATACATGCTACTGTTGAGGAACCCAAGCTCACGGAGCGACTGGAGCCTCTGAGTGTGCGGAGAGATTTTAGCTCTCTGTGCATTCTATATCGTCTGGTCCATGGGGAATGCTCCGAGGAACTCTTTGAGATGATTCCTTCATCTACTTTTTACCATCGCACCACACGCCGCAGGGGCAAGGTTCACCACCTTTACTTGGAACCGCTGCGATCTTCCACGGTTCGCTTCAGAAGATCATTTTTGCCCCGTACCATTCCGATTTGGAATGGACTCCCGTCCGCGGTGTTCCCGGAGCGCTATGACATGTCCCTCTTTAAACGAGGTTTAAGAAAAGTCCTGTATGGGTAGGTGATAGATAACGACCTCTCATTGCCCTGGCATTGCAGAGGTTCATGAGCGACGGTGACCGCTTATCATCAGGTGGGCCGTAGGCTCGTTTACCTATTTCGCAATAAAAAAAATACCGGATTTGAACCCATCCAACACAAAAGTCTATATTTTGGCAGACGCAACTAATTCTTTACTTTTACCATTTCTCATTTTTCAAGATACAAATAAAAACCATCCTTACGCTCATTACTTTAAAATTTAAAATAAACTTCACGTTAAACGAAATCAACTTTCTATTTGCAAGTCCTTTGATGTCTTCTTCATATTTTTAAAATGCAGAGAACGTTTGCAATCTAGTTCTTTAAGAACGCTTTGCAGTCATCTTGACGTCTGATTTGCTGGTTTGTGCTAACTTTAGTAGTGGTCGCAAGTTTTATTACTGTGGAGTTTTAAATAGTTCATGTTTCAAATATGATAATTTTCTTCTGGTAAAACTTTTTTAAGTTAGTACCTATAGAACGATTCATATTCAGTTACTAAGTATATGAAATACACGCATATATTTTACAATGTTATCATACGAAGAGTGTAATCAGTTGGAACGAAGTACCTTATCGCGCGTTATCGAAAGGGGGCTAGACGGAAAAAAATATTACGAAAAAATGTCACGACACTTTTTTAGTTGTTACGACACTTTTTTTGTTTTAGATGATTATCGCTAGATGGCGCTGTGATCAAAATATTTTGAAACACGTTCCTTATCGCACGTTACGTTAGGAAAAAAAATATAAGATATCTTTTAATCGAAAGGAACTTCGTTCTATTGGGGTGTCCTGACACCTCTCAAGTTTTTTTTATTTTACTAAAAACTTGAACACCAATACTGATTTGAAGATGGATCAAAATTTTAACCAATACCAATAGCCAAAAATTACCAACTAAAATTCCCTTAATACAACATGAAGCTGCAAATCTTTGATGGTGCCTTATTGAAACCAACGAAAATAACAACTGCGAATCAACGAAAGATATATTATTAAATGATAAATTTGAAAATTTAGCTATAATTGTGCCAGTTTACTTAAAAGGCTTGAGGAGGGTCCTTAAAGTTAGGTCGTAGGTAGCTCAACGTCCCCTGACATTGCAGAGGTTCATGAGCGACGGTAACCACTTACGATCAGGTGGCCCGTTGGCTCACCTGCCTACATGGCAATAAAAAATAAAAATTTTATATAGTTTATTGTGTCTCCCGACTTGTTCATAATTCTAATCAAATGTTTTAACATGACTCGGTCTCCCGCGATACAGGTCTGACCTAGTGCGGGGATCATTGTATTTGTTGTAATGTGTAAAAGTGTATTTTTGGACAATAAACTATTTCATTTCATTTCATTGATATCAGCTACCTGCAGGAAAAATATAATACCAAATCCTTGTTTCCTTTTAGAATTTACTCTGAAGTATACTACGCTAAGACCCACTATAGTACAAAAAAGAAAGACGAAGAACATCTCCCGTATAGAGAACCAGAAGAACTTCAGAAGTTCTTTGAAACATTTTACTCTGACATCAACGTTTCTCCTAAAGATGTCGAGTATATCGAGGCTTCTGGTGCTGGTGAGTTTGAAGAAATATTATAAAATATTAAAACGCCAAACTAGGCAAAATAAGTTAGGAACCTTTATTTTAAAAACACAGATCATAATATAGTTGAGAATGGGATAAATATACTATTATATACCACTATATATAAATATACTATTATACATATTATATACTATACATATATATTATAGAACCGAAAAGTTCTAGAGTGGCGGCCACGAACCGGTAAGCGCAACGTTGGTAGACCCCCCACAAGATGGACCGACGATCTGGTCAAGATCGCGGGAGGTCACTTTGGGGGAGGCCTATGTCCAGCAGTGGACGTCTATAGGCTGATGATGATGATGATGATATAGAAAGTAAAAATATTAAAACACCAAACTAGGGAAAATTATTTAGTTACATTTATTTTAAATGACCAGAAAATATATGCGAAATGGGGAATAAATTAAACAACAACAAATATTTTTGATAAATGAGTTTGTGTATTTTTTTTTTTGTTATTTGCTTCTCCTGTAAATCATGTTTTGATGCTTTAGTCTTTATACCTACGATATGATAATGTAAAAATTTCCAAGTGTAACCTCTAACGCTGCTTTGATATTTCTTACTTAAGTAAGTCACAACAAGAACTTTAAACGTAATTCTTCATCAAATTTAATCCTCTATCTATGTATAGAATATTTCAAAGAAGCACTTGATAAGCCTTAAGCCATATTACCTTTCTTCACAGCTCTTGCTGAAGCAGATGGTAACGAGCTTGAAGCTATTGGTAAAGTATTCGCCAATAACAGCAACGTGAAGGTCGGATGCGTCAAATCTAATATGGGATCTAGTGAAGCGGCTTCTGGAGTTTGTGCTGTTACTAAGGTAGGCTTTTAAAACGGTAAATATAATATATAAATAATTATATATATTTAAATGAATCATAGGGTATCAATATACAAAATTGAAATTAAAAACAGATTATTGAACGCATAGTCTCACCTACAATATGTATCAAAAACCTTGTTTTTTCTTTTAGGGGCGTATACACTTGACTACAGGCACCACAATAATGAAGTTACAATTAAAAAAACAATCATTGGCTAGACTAGGGGTCAAAATCCAATGGCTATTAAAATTGACACATTAGAAATAATGTTTAGAATATCTGATATTAAAATAGCCTACGAGGTCACCGACCGCCGTACACGTGCCGTTATCCCGTCGCTTAAAAGGTTAAGGTCACCGTCGCACGCGTCGATTCGTTGGAAGTTCTACTCTCTCTGTCTAGATCAACGACTTCATCCCCTTATGCAGAATTGCAGAGATAACAAATTATGTAAACATTATAAATATATACTTAAATATTTATTCTTATTTAGTTGAACGTTTTTTTTTATAAAAGACTAGCTTTATTTTATACTTGTGCCGAAGCTTAATACGTACGTAGAAGGTACAACAGGGTTTTTGTTACATATTGTATACGAGGCTTAAGTCCTTAAAGATAAGGTCGTACGTGACATTGTAGAGATCCATGAGCGTTCAGGTGCCCCGTACGCTTTTCTACCTATATGACTGTAAAATGGTATTAATAAAATTTACTATTACATAACATCACACCAATACGGTAAGGTATAATTTAAACACTATTATATATTCATCTGAAAAAAGTTATTAATAACAGAATAAAACCGTTTAAAAACACATGTGCTCAAAAAAAGGTGTTATGCGATGAATCTATTTCGGTTGCAAAATCTACTCACTATGTTTGTAGGTGTGTTTAAGGTATACACAGTATGAAATTATTGCAACTATTTTAAGTATCTAGTGTAAACTTCTCCAAATCAAACTCCAATTGTAAATCAGCATACAGTTTATTCTTCGACACAATTCTCTCTTCTTCCGAGTCACAATCAAAACTCTTGACGCTATGTTCTCGCTAGAGTTGTACAATTTACTTTTAAATAAATAAATAAACAACACGACCGCTCACTTCCAGCATCCTAACAACAATGCGCCTAATAACGGCCAACACCTGTATTTATAGTAAGTCCCCACTTCCAACTACCCACAATATGAAAAGGTTGGCTTTACTATACAAGATATTACATGATAAAAAAAATGTTAATTGTAGTATTGAAAACTGTTAAAAAAACACTTTAAATTGTTTAGAAACCTTTCACTAGTTAATTATTAATTACTTTCCAAAAGATGCCAAAAATTATCATAAATGTGTATTTAGGTTTACTTATATTTTATATGACGTTTGGTGTACCTTAGTTGTTATTTGTAAAATTACCAGTTACCCACGAGTCCCACGACACAGGTGTTTACGAGTGCGGGGACCAATGTTTAATTTTAAGGCTTAATTTTTCATTTCATCAACAACAACTAGTTTTATATATTCCTCTATATTTTTAGGTCTGTCTAGCATACCACGAAGGAAAGCTTCCCGGAAATCTTCATTACAAGGATCCTCAAGACCAAATAGAAGCTGTAAAAGATGGTAGAATTCAAGTGTTGACTGAAAATTCTCCTTTCAAGAGAGGTTATTCTGCTTTGAATATGTTTTCATATGGAGGAGTTAATATACATGTTCTTTTGAAAGGACATTACAAGCCTAAGGTAAAATATAATACAATTTTAGTTGTATTTGTTATCTTGACATAATGAAATAGTTATTTCCTTTAACAATGACTGTATAATATTATTATTAACTGTTTCTAATAAATGTTTTGTAACATATTACAAAAAAATATTGTATAAATTTTAATACTATTGATGCTATTAAGAGAAATTACAGTATTTAAACTTTTTTTTTTTTATTTATTTATTGTTTACACACTTATTATAGAGATACTCAGTGTCCCCTGACATTGCAGAGGTTCATGAGCGACGGTAACCACTTACTATCAGGTGGGCCGTTGGCACGTCTGCCTACATGGCAATTAAAAAAAAAAGAGAAAGTTTCCAGTGGCCCTCACACTAGGCCTAGCCTGTATCGTGAGGTTTTTCAAAATATAAAATAAAAACTTTTAAAAAGTGCTTAATAAAAGCTATGTTTCTTTGTTTTATAGGTTTACTAACTAAAAGTATTTTAGAGGGTTAAATAAATATGTATAGTTTAGTGAAGTGTTATAAACATAATTTTAATGGGTTGATATAATTTTCTAAATTGAGATCTCAATTCAATAATGTATCTAAACAAATTGCTTTTTTTTAGGATCTGGATCGTTATAAAACCAGTATACCATACATAATCCCGGCTTCGGGCAGACAAAACAACTGTGTCCAAACAATCTTTGAGAACCTGAGGAAGAGTCCAGTTGATGCCGAGAAAATTGCACTTCTGCATGACATACACGCTTTTGATATATCTGGACATATGTGTAGAGGATATACGATTCTAGGTATGAAAATAATATATAACATATTTTTTTTACAAAATTAAATATTCGATTACAAAATTTAAAAAATATATTAGTCTCTAACTTCACTCGAATATAGCAAGAAATTTCGAACAGAATGGTATAAAATAGTGTCTCCAACTGATATTCCAATTTTTAGTTTTTTGACATTACTATATACGGGAACACATTCGTCACAAAAAAAATTAAAGAGGTTTTGTTTTTTGTTTGGTATAATTATACATATTAGATAGAAGAGTATCTCAGAGATTAACTCTAACCAGAAATCAAAAAAACAGCGCTAAGACCCAGTATAATAGTTTTAATTCCAAAAGTATTACT
The DNA here is from genome assembly GCA_030269945.2 of Trilocha varians. Classification (NCBI taxonomy): domain Eukaryota; kingdom Metazoa; phylum Arthropoda; class Insecta; order Lepidoptera; family Bombycidae; genus Trilocha; species Trilocha varians. The sequence continues at coordinate 10,783,550 of AP028278.1, read as the reverse complement.
ACCAAAAAATCCATTAAATCCGTAGTACCAGTTTCTTTATACCTAACTTAGTCTACAAATCCAAAATTACCATCAAATTTTCATATTACAGAAGCAGGTGAAAATAACGAAACAGTTTGCCTAAGTGAAAGTATGGAGTACTGTCCTGGTATCCGTCGTCCGATATGGTTCGTATACAGCGGTATGGGAAGCCAATGGGCTGGCATGGGAACTGAACTGATGAGAATCCCTATATTCGCTGCTGCTATACAAAAGTAAGTTGAATTAACTGCATAATTAACTGGATAAGTCGTCGTGGAGGCACTTTTTTCCAATATGATTACCGTCGCTCTTGGACCTCTGTCATGCTCTATCACTACCAACGATCTACTTTTAATACACTACTGTTCTCATTTAACACTATATAATATATATACTCCATATATCAAAACATCTTCAATATCACTACAACATCTCCATTCTCCCCAATCAGATGCCACAAAGTCCTCGAACCAAAAGGCATTGATATCGTCCGTATCCTGACCGACCCTGATAAGACAATCTATGACAACATTCTACATTCATTCGTGGGTATCGCGGCCGTACAGATCGGACTTACGGATATTATGAGGGAACTGGGAATCGTACCTGACCATATTATTGGTATGTATGATAAAGTTTAATTTGGAAAAGAACTTTGAGTATTGTTGGTATTTTGTATGATGTAGTTGAGAGTATATTTGGTGAAGGAAACTAGTTAAAATCAGAAACAGAGTAGATAAAAAATTTAAAGCACCAGTAATTTCTTATGACAAACATGAAAAAGTAAAATTTTGACTTAATTTTTTTTAAAGCATTGGTGAAATAAGACAACTTTCGTGCCTACTATGTTCATATTTCCTCCGTGATGGGAGTAGATAACCCATCATAGTTATCTAATACATGTACTTTTAGTAATGCTATATTGAATTCTTTTAAGTACCTATCTTATTTCATCCTTTTTCTATTACCATGTAGGCAGAGTAATTGTTACCGACGCTCATAGACCTCTGCAATCCCAATGGGTACTGAAGGGCTCGCTATTTCTGCACATTTTTTTAGAATAACTTGTTTTCTCTGTAGTGTACAATATATAAATAAGGGTCGCTACCTACGATTTACTTTTAAGGACCTTTCAAAAGCCTTGTTTGAAGAAGGACAAGTCATAGTCATCCTTATATTTCCTTATGAGTTGTATTGGTAAATCTCAGGCCACAGTGTAGGAGAGTTAGGATGTGCATATGCCGATGGATGCTTCACTGCTGAGGAGATGATCCTCTCAGCATACAGCCGTGGGTTGGTCTCGGTACAGACTCCGTTTATAAAAGGATCTATGGCTGCTGTCGGACTTGGATATAAGAACGTTAGTATTTTTAGTCACAGTATTTAGTTTTTAAAAAAGCCTCTCATATCTAAAAGTTGGATATGTTCTCACATTACAGCTTATATTTTTTGTTGTTTAAATCAAGATATTTTATTTGACTAGTATATATTATGTTTGTATTTTAAATGTTCCTCTTTGATGTAATAAGTAGCATGATTTTTCATATTTGACTTCTAAATAATTATATTTCAAAATGTGAAAATTTCTCCAAAATCTCAATTTAGTTATTAAGTGCAATTCTCTTTTATTTTCTAAATTTTTATTTACTAAATTATATAGTTAAAAAACGAAAACCGTCATATAATTACAGATCCTTCCCCTCTGCCCACCTGAAATCGAAGTGGCCTGTCACAACAGCTCAGAGTCATCAACAATATCAGGGCCAGCTGACATCATGACAGGGTTCGTCGCAGAACTCACTAGTAAAGGAATATTCGCTAAAGAAGTCCCTTGCTCTAACATTGCTTATCATTCGAGATATATTGCTGATGCTGGTACGTACGAACAATCACACACATACACTCATATATAAACAGACAGTGAACCGATTTTGATAACTTTTTTCTTTGAAATACGTACATCATGTATACAATTCTTCAGAAATATGTCATGTACTTGATTACAGTTTTTGGGAGGATAAAGCTACTCAATTCGACTGTTTACTTTTCTATGTTTTGTTTGTTTCTTAGTTTGTCAATGGATTCTATTTTTGTTTTGAGTCAGTGATATTAACTGTTTTGTATCTCAAAGATTTTTTACCTTGATGCTTATTTTCCTAGGACCCGGTCTCTTAAAATACCTAAGCGAGGTTATCAAGGACCCCAAGCCAAGGAGTGAGAAGTGGGTCTCAACTTCCGTCCCTCAAGAAAACTGGGAGGATCCTAAAGCCAAATACTCTTCAGCTGAATACCATACTAATAATTTATTGGTAAGTGATGAATATTACAGTACTAGAACAATTAAAAATGGGTCTTAAAATTTTGTGAAATAAGGTTCAAAGTTTACTAAACCAGGAACTAGGCATTTCTGAAAATATAATATGCAGTAACTACTGTTTAAAAGTGTAAATAAAACTTTTTTTGAATATGCATTGATTTTGAAACCATTTTCATCATGTTTGTATATTAATTACCCTATTCGCTTATTAAAAGATAAAAATGTTACTGAATAAACGAATGAAACCGTATTGAAAGCCAAATTTGGCCCAAAATGGTTTCCGGTTATGATAATAAAAAAAAAACTTGAGCGGTGTCATAGGACACCCGAATAGAACGAAGTTCCTTTCGATTAAAAGATATCTTATAAAAAATATTTCCTTTCGTAACGCGCGATAAGGAACGTGTTTTAAAAGATTTTGATCACAGCGCCATCTAGCGATAATCATGTAAAACAAAAAAAGTGTCGTGACAACTTTTCATGAGAATTTTTTCCGTCTAGCCCCCTTTCACAACGCGCGATAAGGAACTTCGTTCCAAAAATAGGATCAAAAGTAATCGTTATCCTTTCCACATATTAAAATCGCTACTGATCTGGTGTCATATTCTCACAACAATTTTGTATAGTTTAAGACTTGGATATTTACATTTTAATATAATTTCTTTTCCCATCAGAACTCAGTACTCTTCGAAGAGACCTCCAAGCTGATCCCATCAGACGCTCTGGTGATAGAGATAGCTCCTCACGGTCTCCTGCAGGCAATCATCAAGAGATCGATGCCGGATTGCTTCCACGTTCCACTGACGAGGAGAGGCCATGCTGACCCTGTGAAGTTCTTACTTGAAGGGATTGGAAAGTAAGAAATTTAAGGATTCCTTTGTACATTTTCGTTTCAGATAAATGATCCTAGGGTTTTATGGTAAATGGTTAGCGCTCATGAGTGCCTACTACACAGGATTTTAAAGATAAATTTAGCCGTTTATGAGTTGATGGAAATGATCGTAATTACCGTCGCTTATGATCATGAGCCTCTGTTTACTCTTTTTCTGAGTATATAGGAAATTTCCGGACTTCCACTTGTGCAAGTGTAGTATGTTGGACTTGAACCATACTAAAAACCTACTTGCTGACACTTAATATACAACTCTGGTTGAGGCTAAAATTCACTGGCTCATGCAAAATTGCATGACGTGTTACGCACTACGGCATTCTTTACCATCGTATTGCACCAATAATCTAGTTTTAGACCTTATTTATAGTATATGTTTATCTTTATTAATTGTGAAAATACAAAACAGCCGAAAACTGAAATATATTTTTTTAGATGCTTTTCAGTTAGGCACATACCTTATGCACATATCACGCTTAATTTAGAAATATACTATTATAATTTCCCCAGACTATACGAGGTAGGACTCAATCCAAAAGTGAGTGCTCTATATCCTAAGATAGAGTACCCAGTTTCAACTGAAACTCCAATCTTGTCACACTTCGTTGAATGGGAACATAGTGAAAACTGGTACGTATTACGTTCAACTTTTTTGTCATTTGTTTTAAAGAAAGTACAATTTTCATTATTATTGAAAAGTATATATGGTACTTTAAGAGATCCTTAAACTTAAAGTGATTGTTTTTTTATTTATAAATATTAGTGCTAGTAGTTGACATAATTCAATATTTTACTCCACTAGTTTGTGTTAAAGAATTATACTTCATTCAAAATCAAAGTAAAGGCCCATTTCAAATATATACCTTTTTTTACAATATTTTTATTATTTTTAGGCCCCAAGCTATTTACAATAGCAAGAACCGAGTGGTTGCGCCTTCACGTGAATTCGTGATGTCCATTCACGATGATGACTACAAATACTTCAGAGGTCATGTTAGAGAAGGTAAAAACTAAAACTATAAAATATACTACATCGTAGTAGTAATATTATATTATATAGATTTCAGAATGATCCAAATTCTTTCTGAAACAGTTTTCAACATAGACGAAAGACCTTATTATTGATGTAACAAAGACACTGTTGCGTCACTCTGGGTACAATTCAAAAAATAAAAGAACCGCCGTCCTGAGGAGAATTACCGAACGAATTATTCACTGTCATAGATAGATTTAAATATCTGTAATAATTCAATCCATTTACAAAAACACAAAATTCTGTCAAAAATTAATTATACGTTAATCGGGTACCAGGTATCTGCATGCTTCCCGAAGCTGGCATACTTGTAATAGTTTGGGAAACATTCGCCATGTTCAACGAAAAGAACTACAGAGAAATGTCTGTCATATTCGAAGATATTAAATTCACTGGAGAAGTCGCTATACCTAATGAAGATTCATTGAAACTAAATATCATGATTAATAAAGGAAATGACAGGTTTGAGGTAAGGAAGTGAAGATAATATTTGAAAATACAAAAAGTTAAAGAAATGACAGGCGTTGATGTCTTAAAAGATTTCATAATAAGATGAACAAAAAATACAAGTGAATTGTTGCCTTTAAAAGTTCAAGGCATCAAATAGCTTTAAACAAACGTGTTACTAAGACATTGGGCATATTAAGACTTTCCTTTGTAAGAGGACAATAATGATGTTATCCAATTTATTAGTCCAAAGTAGTGTTTTTTTCTGGTTTCAAACACACGTGATTCTCATGGTAAAAATTACTTAGATTGCAATATAACTGTACATAGTTTGGAGAATATTGAAATCACTGCTAATTTCTATCTTAATATATTCCTACCATGATCACTCACTACCATAATTGTCATTGCATTAATAACATATGAGAAAATGTTATTTCATTTCAGGTAAGCTACGAAAACTCTTCAATAGTGAGTGGTCTTATAAAAGAAGCTGTACTAAAAGATTTCGTTGATCGTAAAATAGAACTACTGAAGGATGATGTCAATGAAGTTGTATTAGATTCTAAAGATATATACACTCTATTGAATTTGAGAGGATATACTTACAAGTAAGTGTGATTAAAACTACCCACACACTATTGATGTTTCGGATATTGTTGTATTTTGAAGTACCCTAGACTTCTTTCAAACGTAAAATGTCCAATATCACTGTCTGTATTTAAAATACTTAGCAGACTTTGACAATTTGCCTGATTTTCGTCTTTCTAGTTCCAAAAATATTTTTAGTTTTATTTTGATTAAATAGCTGTAGTTGCTTGTCAAATAATTCAAAGGAAATGGAAGGAATCATGTTGTAAAGAGACTACTGTCACGTGGTCAAATATCAAAAAAAAATACAAAATTTTCAGATCATTTCATTTAAATCAATATTAGGTAATTTTGAGAAATTGAAGAGCTATATAGTAAATTTTATTTTTAGTGATAAATTCCAATCCATTCACTCGACTACAACCAGTCGTAAGAAGGGTAACATTAAATGTTCCGAAGATTGGATTCTATTCCTCGACGGTCTTATTCAATTGAATGCTTTCTCCAAAGACCATGAAAGCGTGTCCGTACCAACTATTATTAAAAAGTTGAGCATTAATTTGGAAGAACATAAAAATACTGCTCCAATTACTGTTGATAATGTGGAGTGTTTGAACGCTGTTGTTTATGATATTTATCATTTGACTAAGTAAGTAGTAGAATTATTTTCTATAATTGAACTGAAATATTTTCAACAACAACTAATTGCAATAAACTACATAAATTTAAACTAACTGATCCGAGGAATTTTGCCTTTGCCACTATGGAAGGTAGTTTGTACCTAGTTTTTCTAGTCATTTTATTATAACTTAGGTTACATTACTGTATTTTTAGAACGGATCCCTATTTTATATAGTCTTCCTTGATAAATAGACTATTTAATATTAAAATATTTTTTCAAATCTGACCAGTCCAAATGTCCAATCAAATAAAGTCTTTAGTTATATAAGTATAGATAATTATAAATGTACTGCCTATAATTTTAGATGTGGTGGGGTCACAATGGATGGGCTTGTATTCAAAGATAAGCCGGCAGTTGAAAAACAACCTGATGTAATACAATCTAGGGTGTTCGTTCCATACTTCTTGACTGGAGTAGTAGACGTGAGTATACTGATTTTATGGGTTTATATCAGCGTAATTCTAGGTATATTAACTTAAATCTTTTTTATATTTATTTTAAAATAATCTTTCAACAAGCCTTATATTTAACTTTACTCATTATGAAACCAATATTTAAAAAAAAATCATAAGAGGCTTTGTTCTCGATGTTTTTGTAAATTTCATGATCACGCATGAAATTTACAAAAACATCGAGACCACGAGACCATTATCTAAAAAAACCGCTGAAAGTGATGAATACAACTGCGAATATTTAAAAAAGTTAAAACAAACCTTAAATCCATTTACATACAGCTCAAAACCGCATTACAAGTCACTTTCGGAACAATAGCTGATAATATACACAGTGATGAAGTGACTGTCGTCGAATCATTAAAATCAACTGAGGCTGAAATTCCTAAACTAATTAAAGAAGTAACAAATACACATGCAAGTGCAAACTTCAATGTAGTTTCTGGTGAAACTAGTAAAATGATCAGTAAAGCTGATGTGCTGGTTACTGATAACCTTTTAGAAGATGAAAGGGTAAGCAATGTTGTTTTTATTGATGTTGGAGGTAGAATTATTTTTGGTAACGACGTATAGCATTTGGATGGATTGTAATTAGAATAATTTGGTAAAATTATAGAATCTAGTATTAAAAATTTTAGTCAATTTGATGATTTTTAAGTTTTTATTAAACTTGCACTGGATGTAAGTTCGAATGGAATCTTGAGGGACTTCCCGATTTCCGATTGCGATGAAATTTTACATGTCGTGTGACAATGCAATAATATGGTACCATGGGGCTTATCTGATGATGGAGTCGAAAGATACTAAACAAAATAGACTGGCCGTAATTGGACTCGTTTTACTTGCCTTGGCTAGCACTCTACTTTTACATAATAACCAGGATCATAAAGTAAGTTTTATTTTTAGGAAATGAAGAGAATCTACGGAAGAATCCCAAACAACAGTTTTGTTTTATCAATGGAAGAAAACACAACTAAAATTGATCCGAACCACTCCCTCTTCACTATCATCTCCGCCATGTCCGTTCAGAAGAAAATCCTGATTCTTCTTCGGAAGACTTCTGATGATGATGACGTCACCTTCATGCCTATTTCTCATGATGTTAATTTCTCTTGGGTGCCTCGTTTGAGAAGTGAGATTGAGAAGTCAAGGAAAGTGGTTCTGATTTCTGAAAGGCAACCTTACTGTGGATTTCTTGGTAAGGATTTGGAGATTTTAATTTTAGTTGTGATTCCTCTTCATTATATTTAATTTAGTTAAGCCGTTATGGCTTCATTTAGTCTAAATTATATCATTTTTAGAGTTCTAGTAAATGAGTAATGTCGCGCTTCCACATTGGCCCGCCAACGTTCAACACTCGTACAAAACAAATGACGGTGACGGCCGACTAATGTGAAAGTTGGAAGTTGGCGAGCCAATATGGAACGTGTCATCAAATTATTTCGTTAACCTATTTTACAAAATCTGACCGAAAATTAATCTAAATCCCTTAAACTCAAGGAATATGTGAACTAATAATTGTCATTTGAATTTATAATTGTTTTTTTTGTTTCCAGGTTTGGTCAAGAAAATGAGCCAACAGCCCAGAACTAATATTAGTTTGGTATTAGTCGATGATTTCTACCATGTTCCAACATTCAATGCTGATCACCCATTGTTCAAGGAACAACTTAAGAAGAATTTAACATTCAATGTCCTGAAGAAGGTATTTATCGAAATGGATTATTATTAGATTTGTTTTAAGGATTTAACTGTAGCTTTTCTTTTTATTGTCAATTTCATAATTGAAACTGTTTTTTTACTTTAAGTTTAATTCTAACTCTTTAATATTATTTCTAAATGATAAGGGTTTTTTCATATTTATATTTTTTATAGAAAATAATTAACTTTTTAAATAGCATCTAGGTATAATTTGCTTCGGTTTTGAAAATTTCACTAGTCCTTCTTTTTTGTTCGTTACAAATGTACAATGCAATTTAGTTTTAAGTATTTAGTAAAGAACTCCACAAATATAATAAAATGGATTTATTTTTAAGAACTCTATAAATATTTATTCACCTTTAATTAGCTCATATACAAAAATAATTACAAACATAAACTTCAATTCTCATATCTTTGTAATACAATATGGTTTTGATTTTCAGGGTGTATGGGGTAGTTTCTACTACTTATCCAACGATTCATACTCGAATTTCCAAAATGTCTATTTGACCAATGCTATAGCTGGAGACCTTAACAGCTTGACTTGGACTGAAGCAACTTCTACTCCAAACAGTAATAACTTAGTTCAGGTAATAAACTTATTACACTCGCTGTTTTCTACATTACTTTCATGCATAATTACACCGTTATTGCAAACGTCATGATCACGAGAAGACTGGATATTGCGGGTAGATTGAAGAACAAACAAATCTGTTTACCCTCTTATCGTTCGCTTTTGGGTAGTACCAATATTAACAATAACGTTTAAATATCGAGACAACTCAATTAATTAAATATTGTGGTAAGAACCCGTTAATAATGCATGGAAGTAATTAGTTCATTTCATATTAAAAACTTTCTTTACTTTCTTTCTTTTCAAAATATATGTTTGAATAGTATTTTTTTTGCATTCAACATCTTTATCTACAAGATTAAAGATTAAAAATGGCATAATCACTACCAAAGTAAAAGACAATCGGTAGGAATTAAATACATGGCAATAAAAAAAAATGTGTATAAAATATTTTCTCAGGTTCATTACAGTAGTCCGTCATACAGAGATGCTTTACACGCAGTTGGAAGTACATTGAACACTAACAAGCCTTTTGGAATGGACTACAGTGGTATCAACAGTTTGTAAGTATAGACCTCAATAATAAATTGATTTAATTTTCTTTTGGTTTTGCTTAAATTACAATGTAATGTTCTGTAACCACCCATTATTGCCCACTGCTGGGCTCAGGTCTCTTCAGTAGAGGGATTAGGTATAGTCTTCGCGACCCTAATTCGAATTGAAGCCTCCACATATCATCATCGAAAAGATTTTGGAATCCTTTAAAAAGTACACAGAACTGGTCGTAATACAGAATTTTCCTAAATAACTATTGCATTTCTACAGAGGCCAAAGAGTAATGGGTGTAGTAGAAGAAGGAGCTCTATCCAGTTTGGTTGAATCTGACCCAGATCTAACATGGCCGGTTCCTGAACACTGGACTCTAGAAGATGCGGCCACTGTACCATTACCTTATCTTCAAGCTTATTACTGCTTGGTAAGATTAATTACTTATTGGAAAATTTATGATCAATAAATATGTTTTTATCATCATCATCATTATCAACAACAACATCATCAGCATCTTCTTTATAATCATCAAAATCATCATATATATTAGTATACAGGGTGGATCTGTAACTTTGGACAATCTGACGTGGGGTGAATGACCTGTTGAAATAAAACTTAGAACCACTTTTATTTGAGTATTAAGAAATTGGATGAAAAAACTTTTCATCATAGTATGGAAGCCTGCAACAATAGTCGTACGTTTTCCATACAATGTCAGAAAAAAGGTTTAATCGATCGAAAAACTAAAAATGGTGCTAAGTTGTAATTCGACAGATCATTCACCGCACGTCAGATTGTCGAAAGTTACAGATTTACCCTGTATAGATCGAAAAAAAAATGACCTGACCTATGTCTTATTATAGATGGTAAGAACTGAATTACTGAACGGTCAAAAAGTTTTCATAAACGGTGGTGCCGGGGCTCTCGCTCAAGCAGTCATATCAATATGCCTCGCTAAGGATTGCCAAGTATTTACAACGGTCAGTGATGTCCAGAAGAAAGAGTTCTTGATGAAGATGTTCCCGGAGTTGCCAGGTGAGAGAAATAATATTGAAATTCAATCAAAGATTTTATTTATTTTGTTTTTTGATGATAAATTTAAATTGACCCAAGGTTGTGAAACTACATTTTATAATGGCTGCTTAATGTACAATTTTGGAGATATAGATATTGTAAACGTTGGGTCAATTTGACCCAAGTCACAGTACGCGTGTTGATCATTTAAACCTGTATACTAAACATTTTATACCAAATTTAACTCAATTTTAAATTGTCGTTAGCGTGATGATGTTAATATCATCGTCTGTGTTTCTAGACATTGTTAAATCTAGTATTATTGTCATTATTGGAACGAAGTTCCTTATCGCCCGTTGTGAAAGGGGGCTAGACGGAAAAAAAACTTTCGAAAAGTTGTCACGATACTTTTTTTGTTTTAGATGATTATCGCTAGATGGCGCTGTGGTCAAAGTCTTTTAAAACAATTCCTTATTCTGTTTTATATGATTAATGCTAGATGGCGCAGTGATCAAAATATTTTAAAACACGTTCCTTAGCGCGTTACGAAAGGAAACAATTTTTATGAGATACGTTTTAATCGAAAGGAACTTCGTTCTATCCGGATGTCCGTGACCTCTCAAGTTATTTATAATATAACAGTACAATACTATTTTTTATTATTTATAATATAACACAACAATATAATTATTTATATATTAATATAGACTGTGGGGTAGCAACATACTATTTCACATCATATCAAAATTTAAATTCATCTTTACAGAATCTCATATAGCGTACTCTCAAAAGATTGACTTCAAGGATATTGTTTGTGTTAATTCTGGAACCGACGGATGCAACTTCGTCATCAATTATATGAACGGAACATTACGTGAGGTGAGATGAGATGATGATGTAGTATTTAGATTTAAACGACAAAATAATTTAAAATCTCTTCCTTAATTATGCATACTGGAATTGTTTATGGAACAGGATGAAAGAGCAGGACTTATATTTGCCACGCAGGTAAAGTAATGTGGAAGTCGAACTGCTCTAAAACCTCCTGCCGCTTATACATAACCCCGGCTGAGGACAGAACCCAGCACGGGATTGTGCGGGGTGACGCAACGCGGTTGCGCGCTAAGGCTTACCTATCGTCCCGTCATACCATCAGTATTTTGCTAATTTTACTTCCTTTTGAAGTTTTAGCAAAATAGCGTTTAAATCAATATGTCGTTAAATTGTGATCTAAATTAATTTTTACACACATTTTTTTAGTCTGTTTTAATAAAAGAATTTTATTTATTTTCTTCATTTGCAAAATATGGGGAATATTTTTTATATTACTTCCATATATATATTTCTAATTTCGAATTTTTTAAAGAAATCTCCATTACGACAAATTACCGGATGTATCCCTTCAATATTCCTTGTTATATTTAATACTATATAAATATATTTCAGGCTGCAATGGAATGTACAGGTGCTTGCAGTTATTTCCTAGATCTAAGCGAACACGACATGACCAAGAACAATGATTTCAAAATGCACTTCTTATTCAAAGAAAGAGCTTACATGTCTACACAAATTTCATCCATTTTCAAACCTGAGTCTATTCAAGAGAAAAAGGTGAGTGTAAATTTGGTACTCCATTTATCTGTATTTTTATTTATTAGTAATCGGTTCATCTGAAAAACACACAAACATTTATTAAATCTATATCTGTACGTATAACAAATACTATAATTTATTATTTTTACTACACAGGCACTACATAAGATTATTACTGAAGGCATAGCTAGTGGTGTTGTCAGACCAATCAGTCGAGTAGTGTATTCTCCTTCGAATGTATCTAAAGCATTCAGTTTGTTAGCTAATAGCAGACATAGAGGAAAGGTTCTTATTAAGATAAGGGATGGTGATAATATGGGGTTGAAGGTTCAGCCAAGGTAAGTTTATATATGGATTTTTTATTATTGCTACAATATAGGGTGGAATTTTTAAACGCCCCCTCCTAGGGAAGTACTCGAAATAACGATCCTAACGAATTTTGCTGAAAGGAAACATTCCTTTATTTTTGAAAAGAATTCAACCTGATACAATTCGATTCAATTACACCCTGTATTTTTTGATAAAGTCGATAGTTAGTAATTGCTATATATTGCTTGTAAAGTCTATATGAAATTTGTGGAACAGGAAAGACACTAGAATTTATTTACTTATAAAAAACAGCAATTTCAATTATATACAATGATATATTATATTTCGTCGTCAATAATTTAAACTGTTTGTAATTTTATACTTTTTGATTAATATATACACAATATTATATCATCAATTACATTGATATTCTGGGGACTACTTTATAATATATATTTTTTAGATTATCATGCTCATCAAACGGTACATACATAGTTGTATGTGATGGAACCGCACTCAGTCTGGAGTTAATTGATCGTTTAGTGAAAAGAGGAGCGAGGAACTTGGTCATCAATATCAAACCAAACTCTATAGCTGGCTATTGTTTCATTAAGATATTGTAAGTATATTCGAGATTCTTTAATATATAATTTATTTCAATTCTGTTCTACCACCCATCATCCAGCTGTGGAATGAGCTTCCCTCTTCGGTGTTTCCCGAGCGCTATGACTTGTCCTTCATCAAACGAGGCTTGAAGAAAGTCCTTAAAGGTAGGCCATAGGTAGCTCCACAGTGTTTCCTGAAATAGCAGAGGTCCATGAGCAACGGTATCCGCTTACGATTAGGTGGCCCGTTAGTTCGCCTGCCTACAAGGCAATAAAATAAATAATAGATTCTAAAACACATTATTTGTTCGAGTTTTTAATTCTTTAATCTAAATCGAATATTTTGATGATGATAGCAATATGATAATCTCAAGACATCTCAGGATAGGGATTCAAAGTCATTTTCACCTATTAAAACCGTATATATAATTTTCTCTTAAATATCTTTGTTTGCAAACAAATAAATATATTATATCGATTGATTAAACATTATATTTTACATTTCTAGGCAATGGAAAAAACTGAACGTCAAAATAAAGATCTCATCGGAGAACTTACAAAACGAGAAGGGTTGTACTGATTTAATTAAAGAAGCTTCAAAAACTGGACCAGTTTTAGGAATATTTATGGTACAAAACTACAGTTCTGATGCTGAAGAGGATAATTTCAGAGCAAATGTCGTTGCTGATAAGTTCAGTAAATTTGCTGTTGTTGTTGCCAACTTAGACCTGGTATCGAGGAATACTTGTAATGAGTTGAAGTAAGTATATATTTACAAATATATTATCACAGTTAGAATCAAGAGGTTAACTTTAGTTAGTCTTAAAATATAATTTATTTTTGAAACGAAGTTCCTTATCGCTTTGTGAAAGGGGGGCTAGACGGAAAAACATCTTACGAAAAGTTGTCACGACACTTTTTTTGTTTTAGATGATAATCGCTATATATCCTGGATATATACTTATAATTTTTAATATATTATGTTATTTATCTTACAGTCAGTTCGTAGTACTAAACTATGCTCCTAAATCCTTCGCTGATGAGTATGTAGGTACTGTTATAGACAAGATCTGTCAATCCCGTAATGAGATCACTCTGCCTGCTTTAGTGTTTAGAGTTGGAACTTTAGTTGAGGTAAGTACGACGTATAAACTTACAATAACATGACATATTTATTTAGGTAGGGTAGTATACAACAACGAATTTATAAGTATAATTTAATAAGTTCTTTAAATAAGTAGATAGAGGAATGCAAAATATATATTATACAATATATGCATTGTAATGTCGTATAGAAACACTTATCATTTTAGAGATTCCTGATGTGATGTCGTAAATACATCGACGACACATTAGAATCGAAACTATCTTAAAACGTAGATAAAGCTACTTCTTATATTTTGTTATATAAACTGCTTCATACAAAATCCTATTAAAAAACAATAATAAAATGATTCTCTCTTAAAATTCTTAACTCTCAAAATTTTTTTAGCTCGATCAAAACATGGACGGTCTGAAAACCAAACTGAAACCACAAACACTTTCTACTGCTCTCAACGGTCTCGAATGCAGTATCAAGATGAAAAACCAGAATGTCGTCACTTATGACCTGAAGAAACGATACACTTTATCATTCGTTGAGAGGATTTCAAGAATCATTGGTACGTACTGATTTTTGTAAACGTCTTTGGATGAGTTCGGCTATGTCTATGGTATATTTTAGAATGAAGGTTATAAAGATTTAAGAAAAGATTTTATATACTTAACTTTGCTGAAAATAATTCATTTCCAAAGTTAAGAAAGTATACAGGGTGGATCTGTAACTTTGGACAATCTGACGTGGAGTGAATGACCTGTTGAAATAAAACTTAGAACCACTTTTATTTTAGGAATTGGATAAAAATAATTTCGTCATAGTATGGAAGTCCGCAATGATAGTCGGATGTTTTCCATACAATGTCAAAAAAAGTTTAGCCGATTCAAAAAATAAAAATGGTACTATGTTGTATTTCGACAGGTCATTGACTTCACGTCAGATTGTACAAAGTTACAGATCCACCCTGTATACTTAACTTTGCTGAAAGTAATTCATTTCTAAAATTAAGAAAGTATACAGAGTCATTTTATAATTATAATCATAAACATAATTTTATATATACTTATAACCCTGCCAGCCTACATATTTTAGTATAATAATGAATTTGTTAGTTATGTTCACAAAAATTTTTCATACTATAGACTAATTCCCAACAAAAAAAGAATAATCAAAATAGGTTCATAAACAACGCAGATAAAACAAACTTAAAAAAGAAACCTCTTCCTTTTTTATTAGTAATAACAAGCAAAATAACAAATTTGTTAACTCGTTCTTTTGTTTCAGATGTTAAAGATATAAATGAAATAGAAGACACTTACACACTTAAAGACGTAACTAATGACGTCACTTTACAACAAATAATAACAGCTATCAAAGAAGAATACGATATTATGTATCCAGCTGAATTTGTTGAAAAAATGACTATTGCTAGGTAAGTAAATGATAATGATGTTTATCGCGACGACATCGCGAGTGCTGCGACCTTTGTGACGTAAACGAAGTCGGGTCAAGCGCAGTAATAGTGTGTTGAGGTGTAATGACGCTGCAAATAGTCAATCCTCATTTGGTTTGTCAGGAATGACGTCACAACATCCACTTGAACACCCGACGATCCATACTTCTGAATAAAAACTTCAAAACAACGAGCTCTAACGGTTTATTACTTCCACATCCGAGAGGCCCGCTCGCCTTGACAATTTAAACACGAATCCCCCATAACAGCGGCCAACGCCTGTATTTATAGCAAGTCTCCATTTCCAACTACCCGCACGGTGAATGTCGGTGAATAGGTTGGTTTCCCTTGTTATCACCCCGTCAACTCCGCTAGAGTGACCATAACAACTGTCACTCTTGTTAAAGTCATTTTTCATACGCATCGACATATATTTCATTTATAAAATGTCAGTTTAACATTTGTATTAACAAAACAAAACCTTTTTTTATTGCTAGACAGATAAACGAGCTTAAGGCCCACTTGATGGTAAGCGGTCACCGTCGCTCATGAACCTCTGCAATGCCAATTGCATTTTTGTAAGAGCTTGTAATAAAATCCACGAAACTTGAGAAATAATGCAGTGCATTAAAAAAACAATGGAAAAAAATCCTGTTCATAAAAACTTAAGCTTTTCAAATTGAAAACTTAAGCTTTAAAACACCTAGTAGGTATTAAGTTACCTTTTGGAAGAAAATCATTTCCAATAATTACTGTTTTCGTTATACTCAAAATTAGTATACTTTATACATATATGTTTCAAGTTCTACGTCCTCTTTCGAGGCACATCTGAATATGGAAGTCGTGGTGGCCGAGTGGTCGAAGCGCGTCCTTCCGAACGGGAGGTCGCGGGTTCAAATCCGGCTTGTACCTCTAAATCTTAATATGAAAAAGATTTATGTGCAATTTTTCACAACACCACTGGCTAAAAACGGTGAAGGAAAACATCGTGAGGAAACCTGCATGTCGGAAAAGGATTCTAAAAATCCTTTGAAGATATGTGAAGTCCCCAATCCGCACTAGGCAAGCGTGGTGGACTATGCCTTATCCCTCTTCGGAGGAGACCTGAGCCCAACAGTGGGCAGTAATGGGTTGGTACAGTATACATATATGACGGGGTGATAACAAGGGAAACGAACCTATTCACAGTGCGGGTAGTTGGAAGTGGAGACTTGCTATAAATACAGGCGTGTTATTATTCGTTCGTGTTTGAATTGTCGAAGCGAACAGACCTCTTGATGTAAAAGTAATAAACTGTTAAAACTCGTTATTTTGAAGTTTTTGTTCAAAAGTATTGATCATCAAGTGTTCAAGTGGACATTGTGACGTCATTCCTGACAAAACCAAACGAAGATCGACTATTTACAACGTCATTACACCTCAACACACTATTTATGCCGTTATATACTTTAGTAAATATAATTATGAAATGTATTTCAGTGTCAAAAACTTTGATGCTCGTATGATGAAAGCTAAAACGAACTTTAACGGTGGACTCGGAGCTTTCTACACATTCATAGACGAAGATGAATGTTATGCGACTGAACCCGTCATAGCTATGAGAACTAAATTCAGTACTGTTAAGGTTTGTATTTCTTTGGGTTGCTATAAGAAAACTCATGTTTGAGTTAAGCTGTTTTGTGCTTCTAACTTCTTTAGTTACTATATTTGTCAGTATATTTTAAGTCGATGTATAATATTGATAATGATAAGCATTAATTCACAGATTACTTTGAAATATTTAAGCTTAATTTATAGATAAATCAAGTCTTGATAATATTCATAGATACCTTTATTGAGATATTTAGGAACAGAAAGATATTTTGACAAAATATCATGGACTAACTATTATTTAAATATAAGCAATTATAGTCAGATTTACGAATTTTAATAGAAATAAGACCAGAATAAAGGCAACCTCCAGATGACTTACCATATCATTTTGTTTTTCAAAACAGGAAGAAGACGAATTAGATCCAAAAGCGACATACCTGTTCCTAGTCCCAGGGTTCGAAGGTCACAACAGGATTTTCACGTCGGTCTCCGAGAGACTTAAGGTGCTTGCCATGACTCTTCAGCTGGGTCCTGATGCTACAGAAGAAAATATTCCACAAATGGCTTATAATCTTAGGAAGGTTAGTGAAAGTGAGATTGCAACAATACAGAAAAAAAATTAGGGATCATAATATAATGACCTTCACCTTTTATATACTGACTCTATAAGTATAGGGTGGGCAGTCTAACGTTTGCATTTCGAACTACTGTTTATTCAGAGAATGACAGCTCAAATGTCATTCAATTTGTGTTCATAATTTAGTTAAAGGGGTTTAGGTTAGTTGACATTTACGAAATGGGACGCTATACGTTTGAACAAAATTGGGAAATATTGTGTGTGTGTCAGATGAAGCCCATTTTCACCTCGGAGGCTATGTCACTAAGCAAAATTGTCGCATCTGGGGGTCGGAAAATCCACACGTCACCATTGAGAAGCCAATGCACCCACAAAGAGTTACGGTTTGGTGTGGGTTTTGGTCCGGCGGCATCAATCGAAAATGAGCAAGGAGCCGCCGTTACGGTCAATGGCGAGCGTTACCCTGCCATGCTCAACGAATTTTTGTTTCCAAAAGTTGAAGAGTATGTCATGGACGAAATTTGGCTTCAACAGGATGGCGCAACATACCACACAGTCAACATGTCAGTCGAACTTTTGACAAATGCAAACTTTATATGGCCCACCCCTTATATTATGAACTGAACCCAGCAGTATAATGATGTACTACAATGTAGTTGAATATATTGCTAGGTTCAGGTATATTCAGGAGAGCCAGAAAACATTCTTCGCCAAGCACTCGCCTTTAAGCCGGAATGATTTTTCTTTAATAAAGAGTTTCCAAATCTTTTTCTATATTATTTTACTGACTTTCTTACAATAGCTTTATTATTTGATCCTAACTACTGGTATAATCAAAAGTGTGATAAGAAAACTAATTGTTCACAGTTCATGAAGAAACGTTTTGAGATAAAATCCAAATTCTACCTATTAGGCTACTCGTTTGGTCTCAATGTTGCTCTGGAACTAGCTGCTTTATTCGAAAAAGAAGGTAATTATCATACTAAACTTTTCATAAGTCTTCAAATTATCATATTTAAAACAAAAATGTATATAAACTGCCAAATCCTTTTTTTTAACTATTATTTTCGCAACTTCGATCAATTCAATCGCAACTTGCCATAATCCAAGGATACGTTTCATTAGCTATCTCAATTACAAGAAACTAGCGTTCACACGTCTGTAGATTTTAAACAGTACTAAATTCCAACTATCTCTAACAATAAAGTCCTGATTAAACACCATTTCCTAAAACAAAACCAAAATCACGATCTAATCCATTGTTCATTTAACAAAAGCTTTTTCTTAGAACCCTTTTAAACTCCAGGTCACGTCGGCGTGGTATATTGTCTCGACAGTAGTCCGGACGCCTTGAGAGCGCAGTTAGACGCTTACGTCGGTGACGTCACAGAGTCACAACTACAAAACACTATTGTGAAACATATGTACAAACTCATGGCTGGTAATGACAGCGAAGAATTGAAGAACGAATTGACCAGAATCGAAAACTGGACAGATAAAGTTGAAGCGTGTGTTAATAGACTTAGAGGCGTTGTGCATTATTCCAACCAATACAAAAGATCGATCATCCAAGGGGCTTATAGGAGAATCCGTTTGGCCAGAGAATATGAGCCCAAATTCAAGCTAGAATCAGAATTGGTTCTTATGAAAGGAATCCCTCATCCGTCTATGGGATATATAGCCAATGATTACAATCTCTCTAAATATAGCAAAAAACCAGTCCAGGTCTTCCATATTGATTCTGATCATGCCTTAGCCCCCCATGATTGTAGGGTCAGTAATATTGTGAATAAAGTACTGGATCCGACCCTGTTGGAAGAGTTTAATAAATCGAACTTGTGTGAAAGTTATCTAGCTGACCCGACGAAGATTCTGTAAGATGTTAGTTTAAGATACGGCCATTTTAATTTTAATTAGAATTAAATATTTTTTTAGTAAATGTGTTGTTTTATTCCAATCCTCGGATTTTTTTACCTAATCCCAAGTTTATACTGAAAAGGAATCTAAGACGGAAGGTACAATAGTTTTGATTGTTGCATTCATTTTTAAGGAATCACAAACTAATAGTAAAATAGGTAGAGGCTTGGAGTACAATTGATGGCAAATGGTTACCATTAGGTACTCATGAATTAAAGCAACTTTAAGAGATACTATTATATGATCATTCACGACAACATCAATTTAAAATGAGATAAATAAAAGGAAAAAAGAAAACGAAAAATATTGTCAATTTCTGGTAAAATTAAAATATGACTGCATAAAATCATCACTTTTTACAAAGTTCCGTCCGACACAGTGAAATAATCTACCAAAACCTTTACCTTTTATAAGCGGTCAAAAATGCAAATAAGATTTGAATAATCATTAATCAAAAGTTATAATCTAAACTCCCAACAAGGGTGCCATAAATTTAAAAGAGCACATGAATTGATAACGGAATTATGGGGGTCCTTTGGTTATCTCACAAACGTGGTAGTATTATATTTTTCCTGGTCCAGTTCCGGAATATACAAAATGTATATGCAAGATAATTTGTATATACAGAAGTTTGTATTATTTCGACTAAATATAATCTATATTATTTGTAGGCTAGGCACGGGTCCAGGTCTTCTTTGCATAAGGGCTAATAATAATAGGAACTGAGGTTATCTTAACATCATCCTACTCGCCTAGAACGACAGTCTTATTATAAAAAAAGACATGCCCGCTGAGTTTCTTGCCAGTTCTTCTCAGGACAGTGGCTATTTCTTTTTCCGAACTGGTGGTAGCCTTTTGACATCAACAAGCATGAGAATTTCATTAACGTTGATAATAAATAATTTCATTTCATTTCATTATTCCCACTTGATACAGTCACTTTTTTCTGGTCAGGAGGTGTACTATATGTGGGAGTCGATCAGCGTGGTATCACGCTCAGTGTCCAAACTGAGGACAAAACTTCTTAGTACAGTCATTTATGTAATCATAAAACGAATAATACTCTTCACTACATAAACGATCCTTATACATACATAACGGCGTAAATAGTGTGTTGAGGTGTAATGATGGCGTAAATGGTTGATCTTCGTTTGGTTTTGTTAGGAATGACGTCACAATTTCCACTTGAACACTTGATGATCAATACTTTTGAATAAAAACTTCAAAATAACGAGTTTTAACAGTTTATTACTTTTACATCAAAAGGTCCATTCGTCTTGACAATTCAGACACGAATGAATAATAACAGCGGCCAACGCCTGTATTTATAGCAAATCTCCACTTCCAACTACCCGCACAGTGAATAGGTTGGTTTCCCTTGTTATACATAATAATATTTCGAATATACTCCTTCACCAATATATCCAGTAGTACTGTGTTAAATACATAAAATCCTAATTACAATTCCGACTCAATAAAACCAATCTCGTATTGCACAGATTTAATTTCTTCTAGCCTTATAAGAACTAGCTGGTTTTATAATAGGAGGTTAAATTGGCTCTACATTTCCCAAGAGCGAGCTCTCGTTGAGAAATACTTTTCTATTTTTGTTTTCTTCACTCCACGTTAATTGTATCGAACGACTTGTGCTTGGGAAATGTGAATTTATTATTTTGGTTCCGGATTTACGATTGTGTGTTTGGATTTTTCTGTTATGATGATTTGTAATGCTATAAATACCATAGACTTATAATTAAGGAAATGTTTTTAAGATCTAAAGAATAACTATTAAATAATGTGAAAAATAAGTTATAGTTCGGCGGTTCAGAGAATGCGTCCCTGACACGTAACTTTGTAATGGCGTTGTAGTTACGATAAAAATATTTTTGCTGGTTGATTACAGTTTTAACAATTGATGAGCATTAAAACAAAATAATTATATCAATAATCAATGAATGTTATAATCTTGTGCCAAACTGAGTGTCCAATAACTTGGTAAACAATATTTTTCGTGACTAACTGGTAGGTGTCAGGAACGCATTCTCTGAACGGCTGAACTTTAATTCCTAAATATTTTATGTTTACTAATAGAGATCAATTTCATTATAACTACATACTACATACAGTACAAAATAGTCTCACCAATTTCTTTTGTCTGCTGATAATACGAAAATACCCTCATCATTAGAATTGCAGAAGTTGATCAGTTCGTAAATACCAAATCAGCTGATACTATCCATCACAATTTATGGGCACAAAATTACCAATAGTAAGTCTAAAAACTCATAGTTTAGCATACTTGCTTAAAGAAAATAAAAACAGGTTGATCACTTCCAAAACAGTTATATACAATATCCAATATACAAATTTTCTCATGGTCTATCATTTAACATAAACTATTCTTACTGAAAACATAATTTTCCTGAAAACCATTATACCACATAGATATAATTTTTTTTTCAGTTCAGAAAACGATTAAGCTATAACTTGTTACCTCGGTTCCCGCTGAGATAAAATCATAAAACAGTGCGACTCCGCTGGAAGTTGCCGACTTATCTCGACAATTTAAGGGCACTGTTGGATCGCAGGGATTCTCCGTTTGCGGAAACTTTGATCGTATTTTTCTTGTTTTGTTATTTTTATTGCACGATCTTATTATTTCTTAATAGCCTTTCGATTGAGTGTTTTGGCTGTCAATCTTTTTAGTTATTCATTGTTCATTGCATATTGGTTTAAAAGGAAAGATATAGCTTAATATAAAATACCACAAGGTTAATGCAATCGATGTTAATTTGAAAAAAAAGTCAAAAGCGTATAAAATTACCAGACACAAATATTAATGCGACAATTTTGCTTTTATTGGCATAGCCTCCGAGGTGAACATGGGCTTCATCTTTGATTTTTCGGTAAAAATGCTCATCTTCGGCCAAACGATCTTCTGCCCATTGGGCGAACCGAAAACGTCCCATTTCGTAAATGTCAAACCTTTAACTAAATTATGAACACAAATTGAATGACATTTGAGCTGTCATTCTCAAAATAAACAGTACTTCAAAATGTAAATGTTAGATTGGTCCACCCTATATCTCTAGCTACCATACATGAATTACAAAACAAATTCACCTAAAATAAACATCCTAAACTTGCACCTACTAATTGCGAACTTTGCAACACTCGGAATTAAAATGCAAAAAAGCCATTACCGCGGAAATAAGAGCAGAATTGTAAATTAGCATTATTGAAACATTTATCAGGCAATAATTGCTTTACTGGAACATTCCAAGGATTTATGCGAGAAACGCTGGTGTATATTGTTAAATATACTTTTGTTATGTATAATGGGGATTTAGTAATATAATAATTACTGTACTAACCTTACTCAATTTCATTGTAACATCGTTTTCATATTACTGTTTTATGCTTGTTAGCGGTCCGCTGTTTTCTCTTCAAATGAAAGCATTTGGAACCAATAATTGTACAAACCATACGGCTTTCCACGATACAGACCTAGCCTAGAGCGGGGGCCATTGTTGAACTCCTTATGAAAATTAGTTTTATGTTTGAAAATAAATAATACAAAAAAAGACATGCCCGCTGAGTTTCTTGCCAGTTCTTCTCAGGACAGTTGCTATTTCTTTTTCCGAACTGGTGGTAGCTTTTTGACATCAACAAGCATGAGAATTTCATTAACGTTGAGAATAAATAATTTCATTTCATTAGCAATAGCCGTATGTAATTCCAGTGAACTTCTTAGTGTGTTCTTCGCTATTTTCTCAATTGTCGTTACGTAATGAAGATTTATAACAAATTACATAGTAGGATTTTGAGGTTAAACCCGTTTAAAAATCTTTTTTTCTAAATCACAAAATTGTATTATACTTTCAAATTAGCATTTTGTACTAAAGTTGAGAGCCCGAAATTGAGTAGTAGCTCACAATATCTTACTTAAACTTCCAAATCTATATCACAATTGTTCCATAAATAGACAAAATAGATCTAAATTCAAAAATAAATTCACAATATCCACACCTAATATGAAAGAGTCAGAATAGCAAATTCTCCATACAGGTCGTGTTAAACATTGTAGGTCAGTAAATCACTGGTATACCGCAAGTTAATCCGGGAAACCTTTGGAGCATGGACACAACACGACGCTACCAGGATTTACTGACTATAACTCGAAGGCTTAGAATGGAAATTTGCCTTTTTCGAATTTAGATTTTTCGTATATAGGATTTCTGTTTGGTTTCAAATGGTATTCTAATTTGTTGGGTGTATTATACATATATTATATTAATATGGAAATGATGAGTTAGCTAATATTAATGTACTTATCTTTGTCCAACTATTACTGTCCTCTGCTTTGATCAACAAAAGTCCTTAGTGTGGAGATAATTATACCATGAATTATCTATCTGCATACCTAATGTGGTTTGGATATTTTACTTTATACGACGATAGAATAAAAGGAAACTTCGTATAGCTTGTTTTGGGGTAGCTAGGTACATGTTGAAAATGGCAGTAATTGTTGAAAAATAAACCCTGGATAGTTGTACTGAAAGGCATTTTAGAGAACAACAAGAGAAATTACATTGCATGTTAAATCTATTTAAGTAGAATGAGAGTGAATAAGTCTTCCTTTATTTTATGATACCAATTACTGCAATTAAAATTTATTCCATACACTTCAAGAGCCATTTCAGAACGACAAAGTTTGTTAACAACTCGAAAACATGGTCAGCACTGATGATTGCACTCGAATATTGAATGGAGATGAAATTGTAAAGTTACCCATCGCCAAATTAGTTCCCTTTCAATCGAGTTGTGAGAAATTGTTCTGGGAGGCTATTTGAGGTAAATAATGGATTTCAGTGGAAACCTTCAATACATCTGTTACGCTTCGTAGCACAATTTGCTTTGTTCAAAATTTGCTCTGAATATTTCGGTGTTTGGTGATTGTACTGAAAACGTTTATAGTCTGGCCTGGACGTGCTGATTAAATTTTTTGATTAAGGTTTTCTTCGATTATGGACCTAAATTATTTTCATTCGATATTGAAAAAGCCTTAGTATTTATTTGATTGATTTTATTAAATTCCTAAATTAAAAGAATGTTCAGATTTTTTTCAACTTAAGTTTATACTAGCTGTTGATTTTTCTTTCTATAATTACATTAGTGATTACCTCTACATTATGCGATTACAATGAAACTAACATGAACTTAAAAACTACTAGTAGAATTAATAACAGTCAATATTGCTTCAAACAAAACAAACCAAACTAAAATCCAAACAATACCAAAGTAAAAGACACAAAATGACAAAAAATTCAAAGCAACGATTGCCAGCGCGATTCAGCATTGCATACAAATGCAAATACGGAACGGAGCTCCAATTTTTCTACACAACCAGTCAGCATCGACTTCAAAATATTCCGTGCAAAGTGACAGGACATAAAGTATAAAGCAGCGTCAGACCATAAAATGGAGGTTCGTTTCCGATAGGACTCCGAGTTGACCGGTAGAGGACTCTGCATACAAATGTTTTTTACAACGAGCCAAGAATTACTTTGGATGAGCACTTTTTCTTTAACTATGAAAAATGTTAAAAACATGAAAATGACATTTAGCAGAATCAATGATTATGTTACCAGAGACAAGACGAACGAAAGCTAAGAAAAGTGCAAAAATAATAAAATCTATATCATTAGATACGTTGATCAATATGAAACCAAAAACAACATCCAACGCTTAAGCTGGTGGATCGTTTGCTCGTTTACCAACCAAATAAAATTAATGAGAAATAGGAAAAAAACAAAATAAATTTTGATGAGTACTCTGAATTACAGGTGGTAACTAATTATATTTGCAACATGAAGACACTATAGCGAGCCCACTGATTGGCATTATATTGTATATATACACTACTCATCTCGGGGTCGAGCGATGGGAAAGAGTGCCGAGTACGTAACGCGTCTTGCTGTCCATCATAACCCCGTGATGGGTTCTGGCCTCAGTCGGGGTTGGGACGGTTCGAGGTTTTAGTGCGGTTCAACTCCCAACTCTAATCCGGCGATTTCCTCCAACTCAAAAAAAACACTAGGTACTCATCTCAGTCACGTAACCCACGTACCACTTATTCACAATTATCCTCTCAGTTTCGTCGTCGAATGCAGACATTAGAAAAATTTATATAAAGCATGTTTTGGACACGAAGGTTTAAGTGGTCTTCATAGAGCAGTAGCAGATATTTCTAATTATCTAAACAGTTTTAGGTGAGGTTAAACTCATAACATTGGAAAATAACAAATTTGTAGTCATATTCATTCTGTACAATACATCAACATAAGTTATTGAGCATAGCTGTTTTTATAACTATCATTTCAAAGGCTATACGGACTGGACATAACATTTCCGCATGTGTCCTTAATATCTATTTAAGTAGCTTATCCAACATTTCTTAATCCTCATCTCGCATGCACATAACAGTTTGAGCTTTTACAAGTCCTGTATCGTGTATCGATCTGAAATAGCGAACACAATGACCTACTTAAAGCTCTTCTCGTGAAAAAGCTCATGAATGCACTTCCAGGATCCTTGGGTCTTTGTGGAACATATTGAATATCGAATATGCAAGAAAATTTTAAAAGTCCATGTTTTAAAGTTTTAAAAGGAAAGTAGAGGCAATATTTAAGTGATCGTTGATATTCATAGTGTGGTCATTTTATAAGTATCTATTGTTATGTTTCTAAGTTTGATTAAACATGTTTACGAAGATGATTGAATCCGTATCCGAGAATATTAAAGAATTCATGGTTTGAATTCTTATATTCTCTCTAATATCTAAGTTATTTACCATTGATTCTCCTCTAGGAAACACCAAAGTACCTAAACACCACTCTCAAAAATAACCTCTAATAAGCATACCTAAACTCTATATTTAAACTACCCTACAAACTATACAGCAGACGGAACATTCAGAAACTCGAAACACGAAAAAGTTTGATACAAAACTAACAGTTTATTAAACTAGTTAAAGTTATGGAACGATAGGTATCGGTGTTGTGTAACTTGTTCAATTAATACCAGCGTGTAGCTGCAGTTAGCGAACCAAATTGGAACTTATTGTGATGCCTGTGCAGTGATACGTAGTTCAAATTGAATCAGTAGTGTAACATTAATAGAGTTTTTGACGTGATCACTGTATTAAGAAGAACTTGTAAAATAATCTTAAAAGATTGCTTGTCTCTATTTTCTTGTAATCTATTTTTTGTTTTTATTTTATGGAATGAACTCCCCTATTTGGTATTCCCAAAAAGCGATATGACTTATCCTTCTTAAAACGAGTCTTAAGGAAGTTCTTAAAGTTAGGTCGTAGGTAGCGACTAACGACCCTTCAATGTCCTCTGATATTGCAGAGGTCCATGAGCGACGGTTGATTGAAATAATCTTAAACTAAAACCACCACATCTAGTTTTATCCAAGTCAAATACTAATTCTCAATTTAAGTTTTGTAGAAGTAAAATTGTTTGCTTTTCAGTATCCTTTTGCACTATTCCAAATTATAGAATATCAAAAGAAATAGAGTTAACATAAGTCAGTTTTTCAATAATACACAAAATAACAAAGATTACAATTACTGCACTACTAACGCCATCTATTGCTCGGATACCATTTAGTTCCACATCCAACTTGACCAACTGTCATAACTACACTATGTTAAAGTTCTTAACAATGGTTAAGCTACTTTTCTTAATAGCTAACTTTATGGGCGCCCCGTTGCGGTACACGCCATCATTTTATTACCGTTTCAACTCGATTACAATACTTTTCAGGGGAAAACTAAAATAGCGTGCAGGAATAACAACTTTATGCGTTTATCAAAAGGTTTAAAGTTGTCTGACTGTGTTATTTATGTGGTTACATTGGATTTAAAAGCCGTTCGGTTTGTATTTTTAGTTTTTATTGTTTGGATTTGTTGGTTTTCGTTTTAGGTGGTATTGTTGTTCTTTTTCGGGTGTTGCGTATTTTCCACGCAAATATTACTGTTATTTTTTTAATATTTAATTACTTTTAATTTATGGCTTATATCAGTATAATGATTGTATTTCTTTCTATAAGAATATGTTTCTTTTTTTTAGAAGTAACAGAGATTTTTAAAAAGTACATTTTATAATTTTTATACTCACATTATTAATAACGGAATATCTCAGTTTTTAAATACAGTCAAAAATACGTATATATATTTTTTTAATTTACTCTAAGTTATCGAATTGCCAAAAACAAAAATTTAAATTATTGTCAATGCAAAACTGCAATGTCTAAAAGTGCAAAGAAAAACAACACTTACAATGCAACCACTAAAGTGCAGTTTTGCTAAATCTTCAAACGTTACAACTAGCGCCATCTCTGTTTCACTACCAGAACTAAAATCACAGCGCCATCTTGTTCAAACTTCGGAACTACTTGCTGAAAGATTCTCATTTTCACTTCTAAAGTAAATGTATAGAATGTAGCAAACTCGTATATAGTTTCGTTTTGTTCTGTTTAGGCCTCCTTACGTTTTTTAGCGCTTTTGTGCTCCTGTCTCATTTTCTTTGAAGCGTTGAGAGTTTTAGAGTAATGCTTTTAAAGTTTCTTTTGGTAAAGGTTTTCGTGTTTTATAGAGATGTTAGTTATTTAGGACTTGAAGTAAAACTCTAGTTTTTTGTGTAGTTTAGTTTACTAATGAATTCTTTAAATGAAACATTTCTATTATTATTATTTTTTATTCTAAATTCTAACTTATAATGTAGTCTGGGTTACGGATTTCAGAAGTATTCTCCAATCTATAGGTTTTTTTTTTATTGCCATGTACGCAGACGAGCCAACGGGCCACCTGATCGTAAGCGGTTACCGTCGCTCATGAACCTCTGCAATGTCAGGGGACATTGAGGGGTCGCTACCAACGACCTAACTTTAAGGGCCCTCCTCAAGCCTCGTTTGAAGAAGGACAAGTCATAGCGCTCTGGGAATACCGAAGAGGGGAGCTCATTCCATAGCCGGATGGTGCGTTGCAAAAAAGTGTTCCACCGTGGATGACCGTGGTGGTTCCATATAGTAAGGATGAACTCCACCTCGATGATATTTTTCTTCGCAGATTTCCACCAGTAGTATTGTGGTATGTATATAAATCTATTTACTAAACAAAATTTTGATTGTGCAGTTAGTAAATTTTATCCAATTAGTATCTAGGTACAATATTTCTGAGGCGGCGCGACGATAAAGAGTACCGATGGCGTAACGCGTCGCACCGTCCCTCATAATCCCGTGCTGGGTTCTGGCCTCAACGGGTTTCGGAAGCTGAGTATGAGCAGTTGGAGGTTTTAGTGCGGTTCAACTCCCACATACCCCAGGATCCGGTGATTTCCTCCAACTAAAACAAAAGTACTATATTTACGGCATCGTTTAAAAAACTATTATTGGACTTTCTTGAGGATTTATTAATAGTATGGAAAGTGTACAATCTTCACAAAATATTATCGAATGTAAACGCCAAATTCCTCAACTGTTTCTATACCGTTATCTGCAATCAAACTTACAACAATAAAATTTGAACCCACAAATACTGCGGCAACATCCACCCATGCACACCATTACATGTCTTATGCTAATATGAATAAAGAACATAACAGCCTGCCATAAATCACATTAAACATGAATTGTTTTGAATAAAATATCAGTTAGGAATACGTTATTGGGCTGTTCGCGTGATACGTGTATCATATGACTGTTTTGTTGATAAAATGTGAGTGCAAAAAATTTGGGATTTTTTAGTGTCTTCAATATGATTTGATTTTCCGCATAATCTCGGACTGGGTTCGGACGCTGAATATAAGCAGTTGGAGTTTATAGTATAGTATGGATAGTATGGGTGAAGTGAAATGAAATGAAATGAAATGAAATTGTTTATTTTCAACATTGATGACGTACTCATTCTTGTTGACGTCAAAAGTTAAAAGCTACCACTAGTTCGGACACAAAAAATAATAATAAAGCCACCGTCCTAAGAAGAACTGGCAAGAAACTCAGCGGGCATGTCTTTTTTTAGTATAATGAGCATTTTTTTAAAGTATTTGTACAGTATTATACAATTTTACATTAAATATACACAAAAAAAAGATTACGATAATGAAATGACCTTGGTGAGCAACTCATTCCCACTTTGTGCAATCGTCCAGGTAATCATTGATCTTATAGTAACTCTCACATACCTCAATTTCAAACCAGGAGAAGTCCGACGATTTCCTTCCACTACAAAAACGTTAAATAAATCCAAAGAATTCCTATACAGTAGACAGTAGAGAATAGTGCTTCGCTGTGTCTTGGCATTGTGTAGATCCATAGACTAACTGCTCCCCATCAGGTGGGCCATTTGCTTTTTACAAACTTTATATTAACTTGCACTATAACTATGTAAGTTCGGGAGGTATCTTGAAAGTTTAGACAAACTTTTCGGTTTTCGATGGAGCTGACATTTTTCAAGCAGATGTATATCGCGTGACAATGCAATAATATGACGTAATGGCGCTGATCTGATTATGGATTTGGAAGGTGGTCATAGGAACTCTTGTGCTAAACTAGATAGAGACGTCGTGATACATGATATCCAGGATCGTAAAAGCTTGTATTTAAAAAAAAATTCTTTCAAATAATTTATTCACCCAAAGCAATTAAAAACCTCTACAATTTACCTAACGAGTTTTGTGTCTCCAAATTATCCTCATATCATTAAGCTGCATTGAAAAAAACAAAGGTGAAAGCACACCCAGTATTATTTCATTCCGGTGCACATACCAGGCCATTGTGACCGTTAATATACGACCGGTACCGGCCCATTGTATGGTTTATTAATTAATTTAAAACTCGAGACTTGACCGAGTTGGTTTTTTATGTAAAAAAAAGGTTTATCGCTTAGATTAACGATGCTGTGGAGTTAACAAATTGTATGTTTTGTATATATGTGAAAAGGAATATATCCTCCTCAGTTCTTAGCTTAGCTCTATGGACGTCGGTTTTGAAAGTTTGACATGAATTGTCAAATTAGAAAATAATATTGTGATTTGTAATTTTAAAATATAAAAATGGACTTAATATGTCGTTTCTTCAATAAAACTGAATCAACAATATAAAGTCTTTCCTTAAATACAAAAAAAAAAAAATAATTAGAGAAAGAGGGTAGACAGATTTGTTTGCTCTTAAATTGACCCGCAGTATCCAGTCTTCTCGTGATCATGACGTTTGCAACAACGTTGAAATATCGAGAGAACTAAATTAATGAAATATGTAACGTGGTTAGAACCCGTTGATAATGCATGAAAGTATTATAGAAAACCGCGAGTGTCTGAATAAGTTTACAATTTTTTTAATTACAATTATTATAGAATTAATCAGCAAGAAACAGTTACAAATTAATCCAAAAATGGTCTCCCAATCTCAATTCACGTTAAAGCCGTATGTGGGATACATGGGACGGGGAACCCCTGACGTTGACAACCCCGGGCCCGCAGAACAAGGGTCGATTATTAAATTTGCATTTCGCTTATTTGCATATCCGGAGAAGTTTTGTAACGACTCGAACGGTTAGTTGAAAAGTTAGTCATTGTGTGTTACTTAAAGTTAAAGTGGAGTTTTGAAGTGGACGATTGCGATTTTTGTAATTGACTGGCATTTACTGGAAGTTTTTTTTATTATTCAAAAACGAAAAGATTTTTTTCTTCCTATGGTTATCACGCGGCCCCATCTCAGCGTGCTTTTGGCCCGCCTACCGTGGGAGCCGGTGGTCGTTTCACCGACGATAGCCGGTTCGACGTCCGGGGATGACAGGGCGATACGTGAGCGACAATCGCGAACGCGTCCTGTCACCCCTATCCGAGCGTGAGCGGCGGGAGGTTTTAGTGCGGTTCAACCCCCACATACCCCACTCGCAGGGCGAGTGGAAGTCCGGCGATTTCCTCCAGTCCAAAAAAAAAATGTTATTTTGGGTCACAATATTACCTAAAATTGCGTTAACAGTTAACACGAAACAAAAGGGAAAATACTCAAAAGTTTAATACATTTCAGTAAAGATTGCAAGATTAAATATAACGGTTTAATGGTTGACGTCTATTAACAAAGATTAAATATTCTTTAAAAAGTTAACATTATTACTAAACTAAATTTAAAGCAACCAAAAAAAACAGATCAGAACATAATATAAAACACTTCAATACTAAAAATGTTACCAATAAACTCAACTAAAAAAAACCCATAAATAAAATTCCACAACCCCAAAGGGCCATCTGTTTCTTAAAATAACTACAGTAATTTTCTTTAGAGCGTAATTGTCATTTCTACATATTGTATCGTAATTTCTCAGCTTCCCTTTTATTTGGAACCCCAAGGTAGGTCTCCCGGGAGAGTATTATAAACGATTCCATGGTATTAAGGGGATTGAACCCTTATATTATTTTTCGTAGTTTAAGAAAGTATTTTTTAAAGCACCATTTAGTACAAGTTGATAAGCAGTAAACAACTTAAGGTTGAATATTAAAAACATTTTATTTTAAAGAAACTTTTTAAATACCAGCAAATGTAAGATCCTAGATATCTTGTTAAGCACAAGAGTTCCTATGACCACCTTCCGAATCCATCATCAGATCAGCGCCATTTTGTCATATTATTGTCACGCGATATACATCTGCATGTAATGTCAGCAACATGTCAACTCAATCGGAAACCGGAAAGTTTGTCAAATTTAGCTTACAAGATTCAACCTGAACTTACATAGTAACATCCAGTGCAAGCTTGTAAAAATTAATTTCCATCTCGACAATTGTCGCAATCGTTTACATCGAAACCACATCTTAAATACAAGTACTCCCTTAATGTTTAAGTTGGAGGGAAACGCCGAAATGAAATTTGTTTAACTTTACAATGTCCTAATGCATGGAAATTTATATTGTGAAAACAATTACTGTACTTTAAGTTAAATTAACTTAATAAGTACTTTGCTCCTAAACTGTACTGTACTGTACCAACACATTACTGCCCACTATTGGGCTCAGGTCTCCTCAGAAGAGGGATTAGGCATAGTCCACCACGCTTGCCCAGTGCGGATTGGGAACTTCACATATCTTCAAAGGATTTTTAAAATCCTAAACGTCGACTTAATATAAAGTCGGCCAGGACTTTGTATGGCTCTTCCAACATTAATCTGTCATTAGTACCACAGATTAAGTAGACAGAAATAAATGTTAATACAAATTGTTCTGATTAAGGCTCATCTTGTGAAATTCCAATTTCAAACGTATGCGAGGTCAAGAATATGACGTTTTACAAAAAAGGTCTTAATTTTTTATTTATCGTTTTCAAAAAGTATTAAATGTCTACAAATGGCTATGACCTTATTACAAGTATTAACAGTGCCTTCATGAGTGATACTTTTAATAAAAATGAAAACGACCAACTTCTATTTTTCAAGAAAAGCAGTAAAATATGCGCTATGACTTGTCCTTCTTCAAACGAGGCTTGAGGAGGGTCCTTAAAGTTAGGTCGTAGCTAGCGACCCCTCAGTGTCCCCT
This sequence comes from Trilocha varians, assembly GCA_030269945.2. NCBI lineage: Eukaryota > Metazoa > Arthropoda > Insecta > Lepidoptera > Bombycidae > Trilocha > Trilocha varians. Next base: position 10,750,539 of record AP028278.1, on the reverse strand, counting down.
GACATTGCAGAGGTTCATGAGCGACGGTAACCACTTACGATCAGGTGGCCCGTTGATTCGTCTGCCTACATGGCAATAAAAAAAAAATAGTTGTAGTGATATATTTCCATGGGAACAACCTTTAAATCTATTATATTATCTAGGTTATTTCCATCAAAAAATAATCACTTAAATCGGTTCATAAGTAACAGAGTTATTCGCGAATAAATTTAAAAAATTATACATATATTCATAACAGTCGAATTGAGAAACCTTCCTATTCGAAGTCGGTTAAGAAGGGCTTAAATAAGCTTCTCTTTAGATATTTAGTGGTCCTACTCTTGGGCCGTAAAGGGAGGAGGCATAGTCCACCACGCTTGCTTAGTGCGGATTAAGCACTTCACATATCTTCGAAGGGATTAAACCATTCCATTATACAGATTTCCGACTTAACTCTCCAGTATTCAGCCAGATGTTTTTGGAACGAAGTTCCTTATCGCGCGTTATCGAAAGAGGGCTAGACGGAAAAAAATCTTACGAAAAGTTGTCACGACACTTTTTTGTTTTATGATTTGATTTATGACTATCGCTAGATGGCGCTGAGATCTAAATCTTTCAAAACACGTTCCTCATCGCGCGAAACAAAAATATTAGATATATTTTAATCGAACGGAACTACGTTCTATTCGGCTGTCCCGATATATATATGAATAAAACCTAAGTTTTTTCACCAAAAAAATATCTTTATCATTAAGATTCAAAATCGTAATTTCTTTATGCAGTTTATTTAATTTGTTTCGATAGAGTTCTTTTATTATCACAGTATTTTACCCAATTGCAAAACCAAGTCAGAAATACCAGTCCGTGGCAGTTTATCTTTATTTCTTATAAATTATTCTTTGCATATACTAGTAGCCCTGCAGTGGTCATGAACCATTTCCAAGACTCAACTTCTTGGCATTCAAAAATTACTGTCAATTTTGACTGACACTCGGAAGAAACTTAGTCACTCCCAAAAGCTCCAAATCACACGGCTGACTGAGCTTACGAGTCAAAGCTTTTATAAATTTCTCCTTCGTTCAAACCAGTTATTAAAACTTGCTCCGTCTACGGACGTCGGGAGCTTTTAAGCTTTTTTTACCTATTTTCAGCTAGGTGACTTTTCCTAATGATTGGAAAAACTGCGAGCTTTCTCGTTGCTCCATGTAGCAATATTTTTTACTCGTTTTTCTGTGTAGGTTCTGTTATAATTTACTCAGTGGACGTTTTAACAGGTATTTTATGAGTGGATATTTTTTGGATTAAATTGGATTTACTATTAAATTGCGTCTTTGAAGTGGCAATGGGCAGGACACATTGTGCGAAGATCGGATGGCTGATGGGGTCGAAAAGTTCTAGAGTGGCGGCCACAGCGTAGGCAGACCTCTCACAAGATGGACCGACGACTTGGATCGCGGGAACTCACTGGATATAAACAGCTCTGGACCGATTGTTGTGACGAGGTTTGGGGGAGATCTATGCCCACCAGTGGATGTTTATAGGCTGACGATGATGATGAGCTATCAAATAATATTTTTAAAACGAGGAATAACGAGATTAATCCATGTAAAAAAACTATTTTTCTATGCAGTTGATACAAACGCTTAAACAAATAGTTTCATCAGTATATTGTTACGTCAGCTTTGAAATAAATTAAAACAACTGCTAGAAATGTGTTCCTCAAATTAAAATATTATAATATATATGCTACATAATTTTCCTCCTTCTCATTCGTATGAAAATTCATAGTAAAATTTCACACGGTACAAATATAGCAGTAACCAAAACTAAATATAGAAATTCCTTCTAAATTATGATGTTCGCAAACAAAATTCATTTCGGAACTCAGTTGTTATTAGCATATACGACGCATTACCATCATTCAGCGTGTTTACCAGGAACCCGTACTAAAAACAGTTCTTCCAGCGAGCTTCGGTCTGAATCAAAACTCACATACGTTAGCGAGAGGGATGTGTGACCGCGTTACGGGTTTAGTAGTGAAAAAGAAATTTAAGAGTTACGATACGATTTTATTATTTCGAATTATCGTTACAGTAGTTTACCCTCGCAACTTCGTTGCTTCGTCTGTCTCACAGATGAATATAATATAGCCTGTAGTCTTCCTCGATAAATGGACTATCCAACAGTGAAAGAATTTTTCAAATCGGACCAGCGGTTCCTGAGATTTGTACGTTCAAACAAACAAACTCTTCATCTTTATATTTTAAATCGTTACATTTTTACTGTACGTATTTTTAATACTTATGTACAGTGCAAATGTATTACTTGACTTATTTTTTTTACATTGTTTTAAAACTACACTACTAAACTAACAATACGCGCCATGTCTTTCTGGATCAGGCCTTTTCTATTGATGTGAATCACCGCGATGTTCCCGTAGCGCTATGACATGTCCCTCTTTAAACGAGGTATAAGAAAAGTCCTGTATAGGTAGGTGATAGATAACGACCTCTCATTGCCCTGGCATTACAGAGGTTCATGAGGGACGGTGACCGCTTACCATCAAGTGGACCGTAGGCTCGTTTATCTATTTCCCAATAAAAAAAAACAAGATTCTCAAGATGACGATCGTATCTTTTCGTTGACCATCTCGAAACGATTGCGAACTATTATACTTGAAAAATGATCGCCACAGGTTCACCAAGCAACACTTCAAGGATTTAAATTAATTTAGTTTACTCCAATTTTGACACCATCTATTTTATGTATAACGGGGTGATAACAAGGGAAACCAACCTATTCACCATGCGGGTAGTTGGAAGTGGAGACTTGCTATAAATACAGGCGCTGGCCGCTGTTATTATTCATTCGTGTCTGAATTGTCGAGGCGAACGGACCTCTTCATGTAAAAGTAATAAACTGTTAAAACTCGTTATTTTGAAGTTTTTATTCAAAAGTGTTGATCATCAAGTGTTCAAGTGGACATTGTGACGTCATTCCTGACAAAACAAAACGAAGATTGACTAATTACAACGTCATTACACCTCAACACACTATTTACGCCGTCATGTATAATACTCCAAAAATTTAAAATCTTAAAAATAATATCGCACACGACGAATCGTATCGTACACTATAAATGCTAATTTCCCATCGAGCCAAAAGTGCGGAAAATGGAAAGAGTACGATAAATAAAGCCCCCGTACCGTAAGGCTAATTGGAAAGCCGAAATATAAATCAGTGGCCACTCAGTGAAACAAAGCAAGAACGACCGACTGTGCATCTCGTGATATACTGCGCAGTCTTACAAATCATGACAGTTTTTCAAAAACACGCTTTGGTAATGGCATGTTCTATGTAATTTTTAGTTGCTGTGAAGTTTTTAAAAGAATGACAGTTTTTCAAAAACACTCTTTACCCATTACATGTTCAGATTCTAAATTGGTTGTGATCGTTTTATTTTAAAGTTGTGAGATTATAGGACATTTAGTTAAACAAATTTGCGCTTATTTATGAAATATGGTTGACTAGCTTTTGCCCGCGACTTCGTTCGCGTGGACTTCAGGTTCGTCCCGTATAATCAAAAATTGTAGCCTATGTGTTATTCTGATGTATAAGCTATATTGTGGTAAAGTTTCATTCAAATCCATTCAGTAGTTTTTACATGAAAGAGTAACAAACATCCATACATTCATACTTACAAACTTTCGCCTTTATAATAGTATTATGATTATGGCAACAAATAAATTAATCATTAGTTAGTTTCATGTGCATCACAAAATACGATGAAATGTTAGTTTCGTAATATAACAAGTGGCAGTTAATTTGTGTTATTTTACCCCTCTAACTTGATAACACATACACATACAGACTTGTTTATTGTTTACAAAATGAGAATGTGGGTAAGCGTACACTTATTAAAAGCGATTTGGATCTGGTAAATTGTTTATCAGCATGCTAACCTAACCTAACTTGTTGCAAAAATATTTTTTCCGTAAAGAGATGTTTGACGTTTTCATTATTGTAGTAAAAATATTATTTACGTAAGCCAATTCTTTGAGCGCTTGTTATCTTACGAAACTTGTTAAATTCCGTGGGAACTTAACGGAACTTAACAAGTGACATTTCTTCGTATTTCCCGTGACATACACATACTAAATTAAAAAGTAAAAACCAAGTTTTAGCTTATAAAATTTTCGCCACGAACAACAAGCTGTTACAAAAATAAATATTATACCTAAAGTTATCCGCAAAATAGTACTTGCGTTTAATACTTTTTATTACCACTGCCAACGTTAAATTTTGAACTAGCGTGGTCAACATATGGGCTATTAAACGTTGCCATGACAACGAAATAAACAGCACATAACTTTTGGTTAACTTCATACAAAAACTCTGACAGGTGCAATATACTTTCATTGTTTTAACATTCATTATTGTTATAGTTTGAAATGGATGTGGTATTTTATAGGATTTTGTTTGAAATACAAAGCCATAAGTCATAACAGACTTGTTTTAAGGACTTTTTACGCCTTCTTTGAATAAATAGATAGAATCGTACAACAATGTAGCCTAAAGTATATGATAATAAGTGGTTACTATCGCTTATGAGCCCCTGCATTGTCTAACAATTAGAGCACAAGAGAAACATTTTTATGTTGATTTTGAAAATGGGATAGCTTTAAACCAGATTTAAGAAAAGTCTTGTACAGTAACGCCCCCTCCTTGTTTAAGTACATTCATTACAAGCAAACAAAGCTATTTGATCTACTCTCTTTCCCATTCGTTTACCGGTACCATTGGAACTTAAACTTACGTCTTTCATATCAGGTGCACTCATTAAAAGAAGTCCTATTAAAACCCTACATACATAATAAAAATAATTAAGTTTAGAGGAAAAAAAATATCTTCTGAACAAAATTTTCAAAATAGCCACATCCAACCCATTTTCTCGTTAACGTACCAGTCGGTATTTTACACAAGTGGCCCTCAGCTTTGTAACAGCCCCGAGTGCGTCCTAAGTGTTACCGTGGACTCGGTTACGGCGTATTTATTGGCTTGGGACCAAACTTAATGAATATTAGTTTATTTGGTACTTATCGTTTCGTGGTTTGAAGATGTTCACAAGATCTGTTGTTTGTGAGTTAATGGTGGAAGGTATAGTTGGGTTCTAGTTTTCTCTAGATCTTGTTGGGGAGTTCATATTATTATATTTTAAGAGTAAGATAATGTGAGAAGTATCCTTTTGATTTTAATCATAAACTGGATCGTTGAGAAAAAAAAAATACGCAAGCAAAAATCATAAAATCTCGTCCACAAATCTTATCTAACAGAAAATCACGATATTTGATCAATGAGATTGATTAATATTTTACGAAAATAAGAAAAAAGAGTCATCTTAATTGGTCAAAACGATTAATATGAAAACATATGAAATGTATTGTAAAGGCCTTGAAAGGATCTTTCAACTTGACTCATTAAAAACACAAAGAAAAATACACATACAATTTTTCCCTGCACTACAGCATAGCTAGATTTAATAAGCATAAGCTTGCATATGAGTTATCTTTTAAAAGTTTCTCAGTAAACTTGCATAATAATCCTTCATGGAGTCTACCTAGGCGGAAAAGTTTTAGTAAAATGGAGCGGGGATTAGAGAAATGTTGAACGACTGTGTTTGCGTTACGAAATTTGGATGTGGTATTTTATATATTATTATACAGGGTGATTTCCTAGTGAGGGTACATATTGAAGGTCATGGTAGCTGATGGTTATATACGACCAATAAAAATATTATTACCAAAGAATATGGCTTAATGCCTTAGTAATCGCAACTTAAAAATATCTAAAATTCTTGCAAAATGATGGTTTTTCGACAGCTGATGGGTGTGGCGGAGGTGTGGGGTGCGCGATTTCACTAGAGGTCATTAGTCAACACTCTTTAAACCGAAATTGTTTATGTTGGAGGTAGTTTTGTCGAATTTAGATTTAAAAACAAAAAAAAATATTTTGTAAATTTACCTATTTTTTGTATTATTCGGTATTAGAACAGAGTACTCATCACCCTCCTGCAATATGTATCCTCTCTAAAAATCACCCTGTATAGTTGTGTCTTTAGAGCTTTGTTGTTTTGACTACCTTTTAGGCAACTTTATTTTTGTTTTTTGCTATGTAGGCTAAAGAAAGAACGATAAATAGTTACTATAAGTATTGTAATACCAAGAAAATTTAATCTTATTATTAAATTAAGTACCCTTTTTAGATCTCATTTAAAAAGGGATTTTTTTTAAAGAATGCGATTCTGTATATTGCGTTAGTACCTAATAAATTCTAGAGTGGAGACCGCGCCTGTGGTAAACGTAGTGTTGGGCGCCCCCCTGCTAGATGGAACGATGACCTAAGAAAGGTGGCCGGTAACAACTGGATGAGACGAGCAGAAGATCGAGCTCAGTGGCGTATTTTGGGAGAGGCTTATGTCCAGCAGTGGACGAGTGTGGGCTGATGATGATGATGATGACCTAATAAACGTCGTAATAGCAGGGTAATTACTATTAATCTTATAATTTTTGTCTTAAATTGACAGACAGTGAACAAAAAAAATTTAATCACAGTAAGTCACGTATAGGGAATCCAATCCTGGGGTACTTTTGAGATCCCGGGATTGAGGACGAGTAATCCCGGGATCCCGGGATTGGATTCCCTAGTCACATACCACATCCAAATTTTATTTTTGTACATCCCCATATAAAGCAGTAAGTAGTCCCCGTTAGTATTGTGTTCGAGGAAGTTTTAACAATCTTGTGAGCAACTAGTAACGTTCGTGAAATGTGCATTTACGAGTTTTCCATTCCATACGAAGGTATGAATGGAATATATATTTCTGGAAAGGCTATAAATCTTCGGTGTTTCCCGAGCTCTATGACTTGCCCGTCTTCCAACGATGCTTGAAGATAGTCCTTAGGGGTAGACCGTCGGGGACGGCGCGACGGGAAAGAGTGCCGAGCGCGTAACGCGTCGCGCCGCCCCTCAAAACACCGTGCTGGGTTCTGGACTCACCCAGGGTTGGGACGCTGAGTGTGGGTGGTTGGATGTTTCAGTGCGGTTCAACGGACATCCGGCGATTTCATATAACTGAAAAAAAAAAAAAAAAAGGGTGTAGACCGTAAGTAGTGGCCCCGCAGTATCTTCTGGCAATGCAGAGGTACATTAGTGACAGTAACCACTTACGATCAGGCTCGGTAACTCGTCTGCCTATGAGGCAATAAAAAATATCTTGGATATTTCCTGTATGGGGCCAATTGTAATACATTTTAAATGACGGTGGATTTGTAATCTTGTTCATGCGGATATGGTTAATGTCCAGTCGAAATACAAATTAGGACCACTTTTGTTTTTGTAATCGGTAAATTTTTTTGGAACGAAGTTCCTTATCGCGCGTTATCGAAAGAGGGCTAGACGGAAATTCTTATGAAAAAGTTGTCACGACACTTTTTTTGTTTTAGATGATTATCGCTAGATGGCGCTGTGATTAAAATCTTTTAAAACAATTCCTTATTTTGTTTTATATGATTAATGCTAGATGGCGCTGTGATCAAAATATTTTATTTAAGTTATAATAATTAGTTTGTTTAAAACATCTGTCTCTCTCTCTCTTATACAAAGATAAATTTTATTACAATTCCCTCACTAATTAATCGAAAGGAACTTCGTTCCATTCGGGTGTCCCTTGACACCTCTCAAGTTTTTTCAATTTAATTTGGTACTATCATTGCCTATACCTAGATATAATAAAGAAATAGGAAAACATGGAGGAAACCTGGATATCAGAAAAGGATACTAAAATCCTTCGAAGATATGCTTGACCAATCAGCATTTGGCAAGTGTGGTAGACCTGAACTCAGCAGTGAGCAGTACTGGGTCGCTACAATTTCATAGTTACTACATAGTTTTGTTTATAACTTCTACCATTGGACTAATTTTAAATTAAGACAAATAGGACCCACAATATTTATATTCCCTCACAGTCGGCGGGCCGTCCGAAGCCCGTCGTAACGGTGCCAGTAGACACCCTACTGTGTTACATATTATCACATAACAGAGTTCTTAAATTACTTCCTACACAGTTTATCCTATTTTGGTGGTTAGCTGGTGGATGGCTATCTAAAAGATAATATATAGCTGAAGTTTTAGGTATTATTTTGTAAAATACAATTCATTCTAGTTCTAGAGTATATTTTTTTTCCGTGGAAAGCCTAGGAAAGGTCCATCCCGCTTGGCTTTGGACAAGAAGAAATCATCGTATAGTTGGGAGTTGAACCGCACTAAAACCTCCTGTCTCTCACACTCAGCGTCTGAACCTCGGCTGAGGCCAGAACCCAGCACAAGTCACCTAATAAGAGTTATTCGTGAAAAAAACAATTTAAAAAAATCTTATTCGAAGTCTGTTCAAAAAACAAAATAAAACATTCATATTAATTCAGTTTAAGTTCCAGTCTTGATCTTTCTATAGCTTAAGGCTACGTATCGCTACACTTGCTACAAAAGGGCTAGATAATTGAATATATATTTCTAAGCTGTTATACTTAGCATTATCTGAGAGCTTTTTTTGACTCGATTTAAGGTAAGATTTTCTTTTTACTGCAAATTAATCATTATAATATAATATGACATCATCATCCTTATCCCATAGATACCAACAACAACGACGGGGTCTGCTCTGCTTGCTAATAGTGACTTTTATGGCCCTGAACTGGTCGTCGATCAAATCTTAAGTCAAATTGCACTAAAATATCCTACTGTAGCCCTTATCTGAACTCTAAATCGGGACTAGTATCCAGTCTAAAATATATGCTATCAAATTCCAAATCAACGAAATCCAAATCCGATGCAACCAAAAAAATACTTTCGACCTCTTCAAGACCCTTGTTAAGTACAAAGATTCCCTTCAAAATTTCCCAAATATAAAGCACTGTACTGTACTGTACTGTAACAACCCATAACTGCCCACTGCTGAGCTCAGGTCTCCTCCGAAGAGGGGTTAGGCATAGTCCACCACGCTTGCCCAATGCGGATTGGGGACTTCACATATCTTCAAAGGATTTTTAGAACCCTTTTCTGATATGCAGATTTCCTCACGATGTTTTCCTTCACTGTTTTTAGCCAGTGGTGTTGTGAAAAATAATTAAGATTTAGAGGTACAAGCCGGCCGGTTTTGAACCCGCGACCTCCCGTACGGAAGGCAAGCGCTTCAACCACTCGGCCACCACGACTATTAGAAAGCACTATCTTTACAATATGTATTTTTAACCAATACTACAAACAAAAGTTTCACCAAAACTAGAGTCTAAAGTGCTCCACACAAGAATAATAAGTAGTTAGATGAAGTCGAACTCACTTTGCCGTACAATTATTCGCTTCGTTGGCTACGAGCTCGCTCAGTTTTTAAAAACGAAACAATTTAATGAACTTTGAGTTTCAAAATGCTGTTGTGTGAAGTTTGGCAAATGCGGACCGTTTTGAGTTTGATTTTTTGGCTTTTTAACACGTTTCACAGCTTTGGTATTTTTACAGACAGAATTTAGGCTATAAAGGCAATAGGATAATAGTAGGTAACATAAGAGGGCTTTGTAACAAAAACGGTGAAGGAAAACATCGCGAGGAAACCTGCATGTCGGAAAAGGGTTCTAAAAATCCTTTGAAGATATGTGAAGTCCCCAATCCGCATTAGGCAAGCGTGGTAGACTATGCCTAACCTCTCTTCGGAGGAGATTTGAGCTCAGCAGTGGGCAATAATGGGTTGTTACAGTACAGTACAGTACAGTAACAAAAAATGAAGGGTTTCTTTGCTAAAAAAATAACTTAAAAGCCATTCGAAAACTTATACAGGTTCTGAAGTGACCACAGCAAGCTGTGTTTAACATATTTTTATTACAAAAATGAAAACAACAGACTTTCATTTTTCAAGATTAGCACAAATTAACTTGAGATTGTGTCCAAAGTAGTACATAGCTTTCGTATAAAAAAGTATCATCGAAATCTGAGTTGGTTGCTAAAGCTGGTTGGACGTTGACTAGTATAAATTTGAAAAAGATCAACTAAAACGTAATTACATCATGAGTCTTACTTCTTTAGTAAGTATCCTTCATCATCATCAGCCTACAGACGTCCACTGCTAGACATAGGCCAGACTTCGCCACAACGGCCGGTTCTGCGCTATCTGCATCCAGTGACCTCCCGCGATCTTGATCAGGTCGTCTGTCCATCTTGTGGGTGATCTACCCACGTTGGACTTACAGGTTCGTGGCCGCCACTCCAGAACTTTTCGGCCCCATCGGCACAAAGTCTGTCTGTACCAACCCATTACTGCCCGCTTTTGGACTCAGGTCTCCTCAGAAAAGGGATTAGGCATAGTCCACCACGCTTGCCCAGTGCGGATTGGGGATTTCACATATCTTCAAAGGATTTTTAGAATCCTTTTCCGACATGTAGGTTTCCTCACGATGTTTTCCTTCACCGTGTTTAGCCAGTGGTGTTGTGAAAAATGTCACATAAATCTTTTTTCACATTTAGATTTAGAGGTACAAGCCGGCTGGATTTGAACCCGCGACCTCCCGTTCGAAAGGAAGCGCTTAGACCACTCGGCCACCACGACTTCGGCACAAAGTATCCTTCATAAAATGTAACAAATGCAAATGCAACAAAATCACAAGTTAGTATGAGTAGCAGCCGTCATTACATGTAGTATATCGCGTTGTTTTGATAAGCGTACCGTGTCGAGCTATTCACTACGACCGTAGATGTATCATTAGTGCGTTTATAAGATACGATATTTTATTCAAATTGAAAACTGCTGTCATATAATCGGAGATAGAATGGGAAAGCAAATAGACCCGAAATTATTTGTCAAAATATGTTAGTAACTACAAATTTTTATTGTGATGTTAATATTCTTCCTATATATTTTTTTTATTGCCATGTATGCAGAGCCACATTGCCCACTTGATAGGAAGTGGTTACCTTCGCTCATGAACCTCTGCAATGTCAGGGGACACTGAGGGGTCGCTACCTACGACCTAACTTTAAGAACCCTCCTCAAGCCTCGTTTGAAGAAGGACAAGCCAAAGCGCTCAAAGAATACCGAGAATATATTGTAAAAAAATTGTGCTCAAAAAAAAAGTAAACTTAATTTCACAAAATGGATTGTGTATTTTGTACGTCTGAAAAACTAATAAGGTATCAAGCGTTTAAATTTTCGCTGTAATTTCGGGTTATAGAGTAAAATTGAAAAATGAAAAGCCTCTAACTTTTCATATTTCATTCGCAAAGGAAACTCCATAATAATTATTCTCCTATAGACACTGATTATATCAAATACCTTTGTAATGGGTCTATAGACATAGTAGTAGTAGATCTTGTGTCAATAGATTTAATATCGTTCAGAATTTTCATCTCAAGACCACAAAATCTCGATGTTTAAAAATTGTTTTACAGACACCATTATACTAACATTTTACTATTTCCATAAAAATTAGAAATGTATATTTTTTAAATCTACTAGAAATATCGCAGAACGACAAATCGTATCGTACACTATAAAAGTCCTAACTGAATGCAGCAGAACAGTTGTTCAAATTAAGTCCTCAGACGTTGGCAAAGCCGCGCTAGATTGCATTATCGCGCCGTTTTAACTGTTAATTCCTTTTGTTTGTTTTAATGCCTCTCTCAAATATATTGTCACAAGTACAACATTGTGTATAGTAGAGTTAACATGAAGTTATAAATGAGTGACTTGTTTTTGATTTAGTCATTGATCTACTGTGGATGGATAGTAATTAGCTGGTACACTCATTCAAATCTATGTAAGTAAGTCGGAGGTGGTGCGACGGTGGAGAATGCCGAGGTACTGCGTCATGCCATAACCCATTGCTGGGTTCGTATGCTGAGTGTGAGCAGTTGGAGATTTTAGTGCAATTCAACTCCCACATACCCGATCCACGGTGCGGTTGGAAGTCTGGTAAATTTCCGGCGACAATAATGTCACATATACAAAAAATTACGATAATGAAGATACTGAACCTGCAAATTAAAATATAAACTTACTAGCTGACCCGCGCAACTTCGTCTGCGTTACAAAGGGTTCAAACAGTACTCGCTATGCCGTCGCGATATTATTTTCGCCGCCCGCTGTGGATATATTAATAAAATTGCGTTTTATACTCGTGATAACTTCTAAACGAAAAGTCCGATTGGAATAAAACAAAAAGTTAATTCTACATTAATACTCATGATAACATAATACTTAATTTGGATAAGAGTTAATATAACGATACTCATTTAACGTTAAATTCTTTCTTTGGACGATAAAATAGTTTTCATAAACATAAAAGCGGTTATTGTGACTAAACTATGATAGTTCGATACAATATGCTGTCGCGGATTTTTTGTTTTTCTTGATAATACCTAAAACCCGTAGTACATCATTTTGTTCTATCATCAATAGTTTTCGCAGCGCACGCGACGTAAGGAAAAAAATAGGTTAATTTACGACATCACGTTAGAAACCTCTAAAATTAGCAATGTTGCCTTAGTATATGATGCATGTATTATACATATAAACCTTCCTCTTGAATCACTCTATCTATTAGTAAAAACCACATCAAAATTCGTTGCGTAGTTTTAAAGATTTAAGCGCACATAGGGATATAGGGACCGAAAAGGCGACTTTCTTTTATACTATGTAGTGATATGCACCTACACTTATAAGACTAAAATTCAATATATTTTAACAAACACAGATAATATAGAACTAACCATTGAACTTCATCTACAAAAACAAATCCATGCATGCATCCAACGCTACCAATAACAGTGACGTTACACAGTATTCCCGATGGTAATACGCGACTGGACGATCACGTTTCCCATTAGCTAGGTAATTAACTACGCTGCCAGGAATAGACAAACACGTTCCATGTTTTAAGTTACGTTCAACTGCAACGGTAAATTGTTGATGTGGTGTTTTGGAAAACAATTAAATAGTGTTTGTAAGTAACAGTGAAATTTTTGATGATGTTGGTAAGCTTAGATTGTCTATAGATAATGATGATGGTGGTGATGTCTTATATACACGGAATATAGACGATAATAAAGATAATGAATCCAAAAAATTAGATATAAACTCACATGAAGCTTCAAACGAAGCTTGAAAATAGTCCTTAAGTATAGTCCGTAGGTAGCGGAGCAGTGGCCCCTGACAATGCAGAGGTCTATGAGCAACAGCAACCGCTTACGTTCAGTTGGCCCATTAGTTTGTCTGCTAAAAAAGGGACATTGAAATTGTTGATGAAATATTTTGATTGAAAACATGACAAGTGGAACTGTGAAACTTTGTTTGCGTCGCATTTGACGGAATAAATAAAATAGTTTTCTCGTTTTTGATTCTTTAGAGCAAATTTAATGTACCTCAGTACCCGCTCATTTAACTATCACTTGTGTTTTCAAAATTCTATTTTTATTCACAACGAATACAGTAAAAAATACTATATCTTTTATCATCGTACCACTCGGCGTCGAGGTGGAGTTCATCCCTACTATATGGAACCACCACGGTCATCCACGGTGCGTTTCAGGAACACTTTTTTGCCACGCACCATCCAGCTATGAAATGAGCTCCCCTCATCGGTATTCCCTGAGCGCTATGACTTGTCCTTCTTCAAACGAGGCTTGAGGAGGGTCCTTAAAGTTACGTCGTAGGTAGCGACCCCTCAGTGTCTCCTGACATTGCAGAGGTTCATGAGCGACGGTAACCACTTCCTATCAGGTGGCCCGTTGGGTCGTCTGCATAAATGGCAATTAAAAAAAAATATATATAAGTTGGTCCAGCTGTTCACGCATGGTGCTGTGACCAAGGAAAATAGGTAGGCAATGAAAGAAATTACCATCTGCCACCGTGTACCACCAATGCACAAAGATTATGGCAATTTAGATAAGTAATTCCCAAGATTTACAGCTTCAAAATTTGGTAAAAAACATAAAAACTTAAAGACCTTGAATTCTTTGATTATACTACCTTATCCAAAATCTTATAACATCCTTGTACATGGTATCAAAGATCAGTATAGATAGCAAGACAAGAACAAACTTATCTCGTTAGTCAGTAATCAACGCGCTGACCCGGCGCCCGCACTATATCGCAATCCAGACAGGACTTACATAATGAGGAATCATACTTTCTCACTTATAACAAAACTCTTTGTAAAATAGAAATAATAACCTCTACAAAGGCAGAAAAACAAATGAAGGTTGTTGCCATTGTAGTTAAATTTGAAGAAGCTCTTGAAAAGCTTCACTATCAAGTGAATTTAGAAGCGATACAGCTTTTTGCTTTGCTTCGCTTGCCTTCCGTACAAATCGTGTCCGTTAAAAATTAACATTTTTAAACACAGATTAAAAAGTACTTCTGTACTAATTCATTACTGCCCACTGTTGGACTCAGGTCTCCCAGAAGAAGGATTGGGCATAGTCCAGTGCGGATTAGGGACTTATCTTCCCAGGATTTTAGAACCCTTTTCCGATATGTAGGTTTCCTCGCGATGTTTTAAAAGTTGCAAATAAATCTTTTTCACATTTAGATTTAGAGATACAAGCCAGCAAGATTTGAACCCGCGACCTCCCGTATGGAAGGAAGCGCTTCGACCACTCGGCCACCACAACTTCTAAAAAGTACTTGTTGACTCGTAAATAAATTTGAACCCAAGACGCCCTTCCATCTAACACAAGAATCATTTGAAATCAGTGCGGTCAAACCAAAGTATCTAAGTAAGAGAAGTCGTTCAAAAAGTAACCTATTAAGCATCATCACTAACTATTATAATATCTACCAAGTCTACTAAAATATTATTATGAAATATGAACTCAAAAGAAGCATGAAAATCATAGACATTTTATTGGCATCCTTAACTTATCCCCTATTCAGTAGAAAACGTCTAACAAGAGAAAAAACTTGAACACTTATAACTTGATAAAGTTACGATATTTTTTCGGACATAAAATATTATTCCATATACAGAAACTATAAATAAGTGGATGAGTTTTCGGCTGTTCTTTTTTTCCCATCGTTTATTTTATTACTCCGAGAAAGTGTAAGTAAAGTAACCAACTGCTCAATACAAAAATATATGTTATTTAAGAAAAGCCTATACTCAGAGAAGTCTAAGGTACGAGTAATAATTATAATAGATGAAGCTGTAAAAACTACAGAGAATAGGAATAACATAAGAAATTGTGAAGACGATGTAATGAATCATAAAATAAAAAAGTAAGGTTTTTATATATAACCAAAATATGAAATAAAAGTAAACATGAAAGATGATCTAAATAGTAAATTAACATCTGCCTGTAGTGTGAATAATTATGAAATAAGTATAATTTAAGATGAGGTACTTCAGAACAGAATATAAGGAAGAAAAAGACATCCATTTTTGGGCTAATCCTACTTAAATGACATAAGGCAAAGCAAGGCCCTAGAGAAAACACATTCATGGTAAAAATATCAGTGTTTACACACGTATAAATAATGTGCCAATAGATTGGACAAACAAACGCCAATGTTTGCCTAATGTATATTATAAAAAATATTCGTAGATTTGTTAACAAAATTGAGACGTTTGCAAACAATCCTGGTAAACAAAGCGAGGTTGGGCGAAATAATTGACATTTCGTATTCATATTGTGGCGGATAATGTTTGTTCACGTTTATTGAGTTGCTGTGAAAGATCTTTTTGTAAATGTTTACATTTTGTGCCTTTGGACATATCGGTAATGTAGTTTTAGTATTTAGTCAGGAATATTTAATTTGCCTTTTATATTGTTTTAAAGAATATTATACTACGAAACAAATCTATCTAGTCTAAACATTTCTTTAACCTAAAGTAGGCAAGCATGGTGAAATATGCCAATGGATTATTGACTACGAAATATTATTACTATTTATAAAAGTGTGAAGGTAAACGTCGTAAGTAAACCTGCATATTGCAGAATAATGAAACCTCTAGAAGTCTCCAAATCGCACTAAACAAGCTTAGGCTATAATGTCTGATCCCTCTACTGAAAAGATCTTAGCAGTAGTTTATTCCAGTACAATTCTTCAGTACATCACAAAACACATTAAACCTCCTTACGACTTAAACAATGCACCAGGTGGTCAATTCCATTATGAAGGTAAGTTTGTAAAAACAAGGCACCGGAACAATTCTTCCACCTTCCCGGCAATAAATATATGTTTCCCGGCTCCCGGGGGACTTATCAAAATGAACGCGTGCAATAAAACGAGAAGGGGTAAGGTTAACGCAAATTGACATCATTACCCCATCGTAGTAAGAAGAAATGTTTCTTAGGTAATTCTTAGTTTGGGGGGAAAATGTTGCCGTAAAATGAGCCTATTTTGAATGGGGTATTTGGTCATCTCTCACTCTCACCACTGTAACTGTGTAACTATCCGCAGCGGCGACCGTAATGACTCTGAGCAGTGAAGCCCAGCAACCTGAGAGAAAGCTAACTTGTCCTCGCAACGAATGTAATCAAGACATCGAAGGAGTAGGAAACATGCGTTCCGACTTCCTTTCTCGCAAAGCATGAGACCCTTAAAATTTAAATGCATTATGCCGAAAATGCATTGAGACAAGCACTACGGTCATTAAATTTATTGAACCTAAACATTGACCTGTTAGACTTGTTAGTAAGAACATCAATCATCAATGCATCATTATCAACAGCCTGTAAACGTCCATTGCTGGACAAAGCCTTCCATCAAACCTCGCCACAATAACCTGCGCTAGTTAACGAATGCCAAACTCCCTGAAAATACTTTATTCTGGGGCTGTAGGGTCACTTCCAATGGTGGCACTAGAGTAAATTTTCAAATAAGAAACTGATATTTAAGAAATGAATTTACGTGTCCATAAACCTATGGAATAATGTGTCTCATTTAGCAAAATTAATCTTAGTACAAGTTTCAAATCTGCATCCTACATAACTTGAGTCACCGAATTCTAATCCACACTTGTCTTCACTATACCCTTGATTTACCAACTTTATACTTCATCTACATTAACTAAACTAAACCTTATCCCCCAGACATAAGGACTATAGTTACAGCATTAATATTTTGGCCGGACGTAGCAGAAGCGTTTGACGTAGCACCTTTGATTAGGGATGGCACGAGTCGATTGTCGACTATCGAGTATCGATTAACAGGCTTGATTATAGACTAACGCGTCAGAGCGTTCGAAATGTTGGAATGCCTTCAACTTGACTGCATTAGGCCTTGTTTGTTACCGGTGTTTGAACTGTCTAGTAACTCGAAACTGTTTGACATAGTGTGTTGATTTATATATTTATAAGATTAAATTTTTGAGAATTGTTTGCTTTACAAATGATCATGGAATTTACCAGTTTCTAAAGCGATTGCTAATATTGGTGGCTCTGTCCTTTTGTTTGAAGCATAATGTTCTTGATAAAGTCTCATTCAATATTATTTTTGATGTAGGTATATTGCTCACAATTTTTTTTTCTGTAATTAGAGTTTGACAAAGCATTTTCTATTACTTTGTCTTGACAGGAGTTTCACTGATCCATAACTTTTTAAAACCTTGTTCGGACAATCGTTAAATTTAAAAAATTATCGATAAACACATTTCACAACCTTAATTCTCGACTATGTTACGATTTGGTCCCCGAATATCTTGATTGTACGCTCAAACACTCCGCCAAACATTTCTGTATACATTAATTTCCATTGAATCTGTTTGAATATACTAAAGAGGTCGAAATAGGTCAGCTAAATGTTCTGAAATTAATTTTGAACAAACAGATTAAATTCTAAGACTATGTTCTACATACACATACCATATTATAGAAACTTACACACTAGCCTAGATCTAAATAATACAGTATAACTAGCTGGCCCGCACTACTTCGTCTGCGTCATAAAATAAGATGGGATAAATAAGTGTTCCCGTAAATTTTATCACCGTATAAAGCTAAAAATAATTAAAAAAAACTTGAGAGATGTCAAGGGACACCCGGATGGAACGAAGTTCCTTTCATTAATTAGTGAGGGAATTGTAATAAAATTTTATTTTTAATAATAATAAATAAATAAAATAAAAATAAAAAAAAATAAAAAAAGCCTTTTAATTCTCAAAGTTTAAAACAAATAAATATTGGATATTTAATTTAATTAGTTTTTTCTAAATGTAATATTGTTAGTTTATTCTTATTTCTATGTTATGTTGTGTTAGATTAATATTATTTTCTTCATTCTGCAAGAACTCCTCTATAGATGAAGGCCTCCTCCAAAGATTGCCAGTCCTCTCGAGATTGGGATTGGGATTAATAATTATAACTTAAATAAAATATTTTAATCACAGCGCCATCTAGCATTAATCATTTAAAACAAAATAAGAAATTGTTTTAAAAGATTTTAATCACAGCGCCATCTAGCGATTATTATCTAAAACAAAAAAGTGTCGTGACAACTTTTTCATAGGAATTTCCGCCTAGCCCCCTTTGGATAAAGCGCGATAAGGAACTTCGTTCCAATAACTCTACTCATTCTACGATTCTTAGACCTACTGAATATGCATTTAAATTTAATGAAAATAGGCCCAGCCGTTTCAGAGGAGTAACATTGTGGCACAAGAATCGAAAAGTAACTCTGCCTATCTATCCGTCTGTCTGTCTGTCTGTCTGTTACACTTTCCTGTTTAAATCTCTCAACCGATTTTGATGAAATTTGGCTCAGACAATCTTTAGACCTTAAGAAAGAACATAAGCTACCTTTTAATTGAAAGTGACGCAGATGAAGTTATGCAGGCTCGCTAGTTTTATATAATATATAAGACTTATATATTTTTATTTACATCACAACCCTACAAAATACAATACATCTAAATCAGCCGTCAAAAAACATATGCCAATAAAAAGTGGCAATGAAGATTGACTTATTCAGAATTCTGGGTCCCGGGTCAATGCAAGGAAATTGAACGGTGAACCCGCGTAAATCGCCTTTGATTATACTATATTTGCTGTGTAGTGATGTTATTATAATGTTTTTATATCGATATATAATTGTATATAAGAAATTTAGAAAATTGATTTTTTTAGGTTTTATTTTTTTTTCACTTCAATGGTCGTTGTAATCATATTATTTTGTATATTATTCTTTTATGTAATTTAAATTATTGTCAAAAATATCTAATTTAGGTACTTCGATTAATATAATTAATAATTATTTTGTTTAACCGTATCTAAGTTTTTGACTGATTTTACTTTTTCTGCTATTTAAAAAAAATGTTAGAAAAATCCCATATTTAGAATGAGCTCGTTTTTCGGTGTTTCCTGAGTGTAATGACTTTAAACATTTTGTGACCTATAATGACTCTATAACCCTGACGTCCAAGAATAAAGGCACTAACTTAACATCAGGAGGTAACTTTAAAACAAAAATATTATATCGATAAAATTCCAAACGTCGTTATCCCATCACTACAAGTTTGTCCTATCAGCGTCAAATCGCGTCACGGACATCTCCCTGTTACATCACAAAAGAATCGGTTTTTCTTTCTCCAATTATATTAAGGGAAGAGAAAATTTGTTATTAAAACTTCGAAGTAACCGACGTTTAGTCACAACTTTTCGTGAATTTGTTCTAACCTTTTAATAGAATTTGAGAGATGAGAATTTTCTGTAGTGGCCGATTTTGAGATAAACTAGGTCTGTATCATACGACAGATTACTTTATATATGTATAAGCATTAATTTTAACAATATTGTGACGGAGGTATATCGTCGAAATTATTTAATGTGAGGAGAGAGCATAACTGAACTGGAATGAATTGAAAGAGGCCTATGTGTCACGAGACACGCTACTCACATGAAATAAGATAGTTACTAAGTTTAAAATGTACTGATATTAAAAGTAGCAATAACCTGTACCTGTACCAACCCATTACTGCCCACTGTTGGGCTCAGGTCTCCTCAGAAGAAGAGTTAGGCATAGTCCACCACGCTTGCCCAGTGCGGATTGGGGACTTCACATATCTTTAAAGGATTTTTAAAATCCTTTTCCGACATGCAGGTTTCCTCACGATGTTTTCCTTCACCGTTTTTAGCCAGTGGTGAAAAATTGCACATAAATCTTTTTTCACATTTAGATTTAGATTTACAAGCCAGCCGGATTTTAACCTGCGACCTCCCGTTCGGTAGGAAGCGCTTCGACCACTCGGCCACCACGACTTTCCACCATTAAAAGTATAAAGGCTTTGTAAATTATAAATAGATGATAAGTTTTGAGCACATGGTGCGATAGAGGTGGCCTGCCATACATAAACCTTAGAGTAAAACGCATCGCTTTACCCCGTACAATCTGGTTTTAAGCAGAGGGAGGTTTTGATATGGTTCGACTCCCGCATACCCTAATAGCGAAGCAGGTGAAATTACAGCGATGTCTTGTTATTAAAAAAACACTGCGTGTACCGCATTTTTAGTTCTACCCACACTAAAAACTGGAACTGATAAAAGTGGATGAAGGGTAAGGCGAAAAAAGAAAAAGAAAATTCAGTACTGGCTACTTTTTAACTATTGAATATACCTAAACTGAGCAAGTATTTGAGAATCAAAAAAAAACTTTTAATTAAAGAGCTCTAACGCCCTCTCCATTCTCCTATTCATATAAAACATACAAAACGTAAGCATAGAAATATCTTAGAGGTGCATCTAATTGAGTGTTAGCAGGCACCGGGCCAAATTTGGCTCGCTAACGGGCACCGGGCTCTGTTTGTGCAACCACAAATTCGTGACTTTGAGCTGTGTACCCGCCTTGTTCGAAACTAGTTTGCACTTGCTTTAAATTGATTTTAAATTGCACATTGTGTTGCGAAATTAGTTGAGGAGCTGGCCTTTGTATTGTTAAGCTATTAGTTCTTCTACTGTTTTCTTAGTGGAAACATTAGGCATAGTCCTTTAGAAAAATATTTTACAACCTATGCAGTTCTGGCCATTTCAAATCAAAAAAACTTGAGAGTTGTCAAGGGACACCCGGATGGAACGAAGTTCCTTTCGATTAATTAGTGAGGGAATTGTTATAAAATGTTTTTTTTTTAAGTTATAATAATTAGTTAGTTTAAAACGTCTGTCTGTGAAAGAGAGAAAGAGAGAGAGAACTTAAATAAAATATTTTAATCACAGCGCTATCTAGTGATAATCATCTAAAACAAAAAAGTGTCGTGACAAATTTTTCATAAGAATTTCCGTCTAGCCCCCTTTCGATAACGCGCGATAAGGAACTTCGTTCCAATAATGTTTATTCGGCTAAAATTCTGACCTATGCTAATATTCTAAAGAGGAAAGGTTTGATTGTTTGTTTGTCTTGAATAGGCCCCGAAACTACTGGTCCGATTTCAAAAATAATTTTCAGTTTTGGTAAGTTCATTTATCGAAGAAAACTATAGGATATATTGTTTCCCTTTGTGACGCAGACGAAGTGGCGCGGGTCAGCTAGTTTCAATATTTTATTCTAGATTTAATTAATACAAATTAAAAATACATGAACAACAAGATTGACTCATCATGTTTGGACTCGTTTTACTTATCTTAGCGTGCCAGCACACCTAAACTAGTATTGTCAATACTTTCGAACGAGGGATGGGAAAAGATACTAAAAAAATAGCATGTTAAAGAAAGTATTAATTAAAAACACATTTTCAAAAATAGTTAGTGCATGTTTTAGGATAAATAATACTTGAAAAACTTAATTATATTTTAGGATCGAGTTCCAGAATCGTATAATGTTAAAAATATTAATTTTATCATCGTAAGTCTACTATTCAGGTGGGATTTTAATTTTTAATGTATTATTCAATTAATTAATTCAAATTTCTTTCATACTTTTACAGGTTTGATGCTGCCTGAAACTACTTTTTTTCATGTCTTTTAGCGTAATACATAGAAATAAACTCACTTGACGTAAGCACTAGGAGGTATATACAAATAACACAATTTCAATATCTAAAAGATGTTTAGAGGTACTACTCAAACGCTATTATTGCAATTTTTTTATAACATCACAATTATATTGTTATGACTTTTAAATCCCTTCTCTGCTTCTGTCACAAGTATTGACAATACTGTTATATGTAGGTGTGCGGGCACGCTTACACAAACTAACACATTGCTGCTACATTGTCGTAATATCCAGGACCTTAAGCTTGTATAGACCTTAAGCTTTATTTTGTCTGTCTCATTAATTCTCTAAGTTTCTCTAATAGTGAAAATTCTTTAAACTAAATGAAACCAATTAAGAGGTCCTTCGAATTCTTAGTAATACTTAATTACACTCAAAATTCTTAGAATAATGAGAAGGATTCTAACGCGATTAATCGTAATCGACCATTATGGAATGATTGTTTAAAGGTATTCAGTTAATTTAATTAAATGTCCAAATTAATTTATATTTCGTTCGTGACGTTAAAAGGTCTGTCTTTAATTAAATACAATCAGATACACTTTTTTTTGAGTACGCTGATGATTATAACGACCAGAAAAATATTATTACCAAAGAATATGTCTTAATGCCTTAGTAATCGCAACTTAAAAATATCTAAAATTCTTGCAAAATTATGGTTTTTCGACAGCTGATGGATGTGGCGGAGGTGTGGGGTGTGCGAGATCACTAGAGGTCGTTAGTCAATACTCTTTTAGTCGAAATTGTTTATGTTTGAGGTAGTTTTGTCGAAGTTAGATTAAAAAAATTGTAATTTTACCTACCCTCTCTAAAAAATCACCCTGTATACTATTTGCTTTGAAATATTATATTTTTCTCTCTTTAGTAAAACCATAAATCTCAATTTCATCGAAATTCTACTTTAGTATTAATGGATCGAAATAAAAACAAACAAACAAAATTTTACACAATTTATTTTATTTAAATTCATACAAAAAACATTTATTAATATTTATACAATTTAGAACGTATGATGGAATAAGTGTGAGCAAATTACATACATTAAATTATCATACATTTAATATCATGCGGTGTTTTTTCAAAAATTGAATAAAGGAAATTAAATAATATTTTCATGCATTTTGAAAAGGGTTCATGCTCAGAGATTCATGTAGATACAGTGAGTGTGGTGTGTCGTGATGTGAGTTCGAGTTCCAGTGGTACTACCCTAAAGCGAACGAGAAGGAGGGTAGACAGATTTGTTTGCTCTTAAATCGACCCGCAGTATCCAGTCGTCTCGTGATCATGACGTTTGCAACAACGTTGAAATATCGAGACAACTCAACTAATTAATTATCGTGGTAAGAACCCGTTGAAAATGCATGAAAGTATTATAGAAAACCGAGTGTTTGAATAAGTTTATAAATTATATTTACTAAAGCTAACTTAGATATTGTTACTGGGTCATTCCATGTCAAATCGACAAATAGTTGGACGCGACCCCCACTGATTTGGATGATTTTTGGTGGAGAGTTTTGTCTCATTATAAAATGAAGTTCTGCCAAAGGAAAAAAAAATTAAAATTTTTTCCTAAGAGATATTCAATATCAAAAATTTCATTGTTTTTCCGATTTTATGAGTTTAGTTATTTAATATTTCAGAGACTACTGAGTATTAAAAAAAAAACTCTGGTATATTTTTAGAGGATACTTAGAGGTATTAGAAAAAAATTGTTTTGAAAAAAAATTTTGAAACTGATCAAAATTAAAAAAAATTGAATTTTTCAAAATCGTGAAAAGTACCCATCGCGGGAAAATTTTGGCCTGATAATTTTTTATATTATACTTATAACATATCTAAAGATATTTTGAAATTTTTAGAGGGGTGTTATTTTTCGTTTCATAGATATGAATTTTTGAATTTTGACAAAAAAAATTTTTTTCTATTTTTATAATTTTTTTTTGTTAAATATCATTATTCTACTACATGATTACTAAAATTTGATGTCTAAAAAATTTTTATATGTTAATGGGATGTGAAAACAAAAATATTAAAATATAGAATACTAAACTACGTTATAATATAGGTAGCCTACACAGAATATCTTTAGATATGTTATAAGTATAATATAAAAAAATTTCAGGCCAAAATTTTCCCGCGATGTGTTCTTTTCACGATTTTGAAAAATTCAAATTTTTTTAATTTTGATCAGTTTCAAAGTTTTTTTTCAAAAAATTTTTTTTCTAATACCTCTAAGTATCCTCTAAAAATATACCAGAGTTTTTTTTTTAATACTCAGTAGTCTCTGGAATATTAAATAACTAAACTCATAAAATCGGAAAAACAATGAAATTTTTGATATTGAATATCTCTTAGGAAAAATTTTTTTTTCCTTTGGCAGAACTTCGTTTTATAATGAGACAAAACTCTCCACCAAAAATCATCCAAATCGGTGGGGGTCGCGTCCAACTATTTGTCGATTTGACATGGAATGACCCTACTAAGATTAAATTTAAAACAATGTTTCTGTGTATGAATAAAATCTTGTTTTCTAATAATATAAAAAAAAACTCAAAACCATTATATTATTTTTACATATTATTCCTATATCTGAATTTCAAATTTGAAAATGACCTCTAAAAAATAACGTTCCACCAAAATCCACTACAAAATTTTTAATAAGCCAAAACTGATGGTTACTCAAATTTACGATGTTCTGTGCAAAACCGATTTACCTCTATCCATCTCTTTCTATCCCGAAGGTTTTAATCCTCCATCTCTCTCTAGCATCAAGTTCTATTATCATAACTTCCTTTCTTTGGGGCACCTTAATTGAGTTGTTAAAATTTATATACTTTTATTATTTTTTATGTAAAACAAGCGAAAGAAGATTGAGAATGTTTGTTAAATCCTTCGAGTTGGATTCAGAATGTCGTTACTACCGTTATCTGTGCGAGCGATTATCGCCTTTAAGACAATTGTTAGAATGGTTATATTCCCATCAAATATTTCAACAAAGGCTTTGATTACAGGAACTGATTAGAGTTTAATGATTCAAATTAAATTTTTCTCTTTTACAGTTTGTTTTTTGAGTGAAATTATAACGTTATTAACTTATATTATATTTTCTTTATATAGGGTGTATTTTTTTGTATATTTTTGAAATGAAACGAAATAAATACTTTATTTTCAACATTGATGACGTACTCATTCTTGTTGACGTTAAAAGTTAAAAGCTACCACCAGTTCGGACACAAAAAATTATAATTATAGCCACCGTCCTGAGAAGAACTGGCAAGAAACTCAGCGGATATGTCTTTTTTTATGTAATGAGCATTTTTTTTTAAAGTATTTGTACAGTATTATACAATTTTACATTAAACATACAAAAAAAACGATAACAATAATGAAATGACCTTTGCGAGCAACTCATTCCCTTGTGCAATCGTCCAGGTTTATATTTATTGTGAATAATTTTTTTATATTTTTCCAAACGAGTTTCGGCCACCACTTTGACGTGCCATTACTTATCACTTACTTACATACAGGACTTTGGATCTCTTTTTTGGAGGAACATGTTTATAGTGTCGGTATAAGATAAATTCTAAAAGCTATCTCGAAACTATATTTACTGTGATTAGTACTCGTACAAACAAACATTAAAAAATATTGACATAATTATAATTGGATGAAAAAATTAACTGAACAATTTTGGTACGTTTCATATTATATAGGGTGGAACTGTAACTTTGGACAATCTGAGGTGGGGTGAATGACCTGTTGAAATAAAACTTAGAACCACTTTTATTTTAGGAATTGGATAAAAAAAATTTTTCATCATAGTATGGATGTCCGCTACGATAGTCGTACGTTTTCCATATAATGTCAGAAGAAAAAGTTTAACCGATCAAAAAATAAAAATGGTGCTATGTTGTATTTCGACAGGTCATTCACCCCACCTCAGATTGTCCAAAGTTACAGATCCACCCTGTGTGTGGTTTAAATAAGTTTTTGAATATAACATCATTCATCTAGACATTAAACTAATCAAGAAACAAAGTGTACACTAACAAATTCTGGAATTACAATTGTTGAAAATAAAATACAGCTCACACTTACAATTATAAGATCATTATCGATACACACACTTATTTTTTTTATTTTACACTTAATACTCGGTAGATTAAATTTGTGTTCATAATATAATAATTGATTTATTTCATAATGTGCGCTATTCATGTTATATTGTTGCACCAAAGTATTTTTGTTTATAGGTAAAAAAAAAGTTGTGGTGGCCGAGTGGTCGAAGCGCTTCCTTCCATACGGGAGATCGCGGGTTCAAATCCGGCCGGCTTGTACCTCTAAATCTAAATGTGAAACAGATTTATGTGCAATTTTTTTTTGCACAACACCACTGAATATAAACGGTGAAGGAAAACATCGTGAGGAAACCTGCATATCGGAAAAGGGTACTAAAAATCCTTTGAAAATATGTGAAGTCTCCAATCCGCACTGGGCAAGCGTAGTGGACTATGCTTAATCCCTCTTCTGAGGAGACCTGAGCCCAGCAGTGGGCAGTAATGGGTTGGTACAGAACAGGTAAATACCTACAGTAGTTATTTAATTGTGATGCAAACTGAAATTGGTTTTGTTTATTTATAGCAAGTGTTAGTAGCCAGAATTGGTTGGTTAAAGTTTTTAAAGACATATTTAAATAAGGTAGTGATTTCGTGCTATCTCCAAACATGCACCACAGTTGCACTGTCCCAAAACTATGTGACATGAACGGGAAGTAACTTAAATATTAGAGATATGATGTTTTGCTGAAAGGAAACATCATTTTATTTTTGATGTATTCACAGATTTTTCGTAAATTGCTTGATTTGTTTGAAAATCGAGGTAACAATATCAACACCCTGTATTTTTATGATGCCAATCGAAAGAACAGTTCATTACAAATAATCTTTGCTAACAAACATAGTGTCTTAAAGAAAAGGAACAAGGTGATAATCGTGATTCAAGATTTTAAGTATCTTAATTTCCATGATTTATTGTGTTTGTCTAACAAAAACTTATGCTATAATTATTCTCAGGATAGCTTTGATTGGTTAATAATAAATATTTACTTAAGAACCCTATTTGGTGAAGTGTCTCGTTCATGTCGGATAGTTTTGGGACACCCTGTATATTGTCTTTTAACAAAATGTATTGTATTCATTAACGTTTAAATTAATTCAACGAAATCAGTTTTTGTATGCTAAGTAAAATGAGGTAACTTTAAACACTGTACTGTACTGTAACAACCCATTAATGCCCACTATTGGGCTCAGGTCTCCTCCGAAGAGGGATTAGGCATAGTCCACCACGCTTGCCTAATGCGGATTGGGGACTTCACATATCTTTAAAGGATTTTTAGAACCCTTTTCCGATATGCAGGTTTCCTCACGATGTTTTCCTTCACCGTTTTTAGCCAGTGGTGTTGTGAAAAATTGCACATAAATCTTTTTCATATCAAACGCATTTTAGAGCTATTCAGATAAAACACAACATAATAGACAATTATAACATACTTTGGTGCAAAAACAATTGATTACAATGAAGATTTACATTTGATGATTGTAATAATATAATGTGGCTAAATTACGTGGTTCATTTGAAGCGGTTATCACTGTGCACTGAAAATTTATTGATGCTTAATAAAATTATTATCTATCTACTATATTCTGAGTAGAAATAGATGATAAATATCTGAGAAAGCAATATTAAAAATAAAGGCTTTAAGTGGAAAAAAGTCTCTGCAAAATGAAAGTTGTAACATTTTCTATTTATTAGGACTTATTCTGAAACTAGGTTGGCAAGTGTTAGCCAAGTTTAGTTAGTTTTCATTGAACTTTTTGAATTAATTACAAATTACTTTTTGTTGAAATATAGAGTTAAATACTTCGTATATGTTAATTTTTTAAAATGTGGTAGACAAAATTAAAACTACCTATCAAACAATTTTCAGCACACAGTCTCAATAATAACGAATTACACCTTAAATACAGCTAGACTATTATATTCTAAGTGAAAAAGAACGCCAGACAGATATTACATAATACTATGCTAAACCTTAAAGTTAGGCCGTGCCCTGCATTCATTTCGTGGTACCTATATGTTTTCATTTCATTCTGTATTGGAATGACAGGATCTACTATAAATGGAGGTACTTCAGTCGTTTTCACCACTGCTCTGGGACAAGGCAATTTTTCTGGTGGAAATTTCAACACATTTCTTTTGACACCTTTCTTTGTTTGCACTATTTCGTTGGCTGCTTCGACTATGTCTTTGAGATCCCCTTTCTTTTCAGTAATATTCATCTTCTCGTTGAGAGTTTCTATGGTAAGTCCAGCGTGTAGTATTTCTTGGTTGTAAGCCACGCTGTCTGGTTCAGGCATCTTGTTGTAAGCAGAACTGACTATTGGAGGATCCAACTTGCATGTAACATTCTCCAAAGAATCCTTAGTGTTTTGGCTTTTCGTTTCATTCCGCAACCCATGCATCCATTTCAAATTACAATCGCAGACAAAGTTGTTATCTGAAACAGAAAAAACAAAGTTAAATTCCGTATCAGATTCTCCAAGTTTCCGTGACTCAAAACACCCAGCAGACTAATTTGGAATGACATAATTTTATAATAAACGCATTATACAGCACTTTCCACTCCTACCCTACATCGCGCTTCAACTAAGAACACCCCGAGGGTACATAAAAGAACAAAGTTCCTAAGTGCGTTAAAGTTAATAACGTCTCTGTTTCAACATGACTTAATATTCAAAGTGCGCTAAGTTTATCAAAGAGAAAATATTACGTATTCATTGTTACCTTCGAGTAGTAAGTTGCTGTTCTGCGGTTTCAAATTATCAAGAATCGGTTTGATGTTATCGTAACTCAGAACGTAAAGTTCGTTCGAACGCAAATCTAAAGAGCTGAGGCCTCGCACTCCCTCGAAGAGACCAGACGGCAGAGACGCTAGTTTATTATCGTCGAGAGACAATTTTCGCAGCTGCGATAATCCGTCGAAAGCTCTCTCAGAAATGTATTTTAGGTCATTTTTTCCGAGTAATAACTCTTGTAAGTTCCACAGCTCGGCGAAAGTAAACTCTGTTAGGTTTTGTATCCTATTTTTTCTTAGGTCCAATTTCTTCAAGTTCGCCAATCCATCAAAAGTACGACGGTTCAAATTATATATATTATTTTTATTCAAATCCAATTCCAATAGATTGAACGTGTGTTGGAACGTCCCATTCTTTATCGTTGATATATTGTTTTTCGTGAACACGAGCTTTTGTAGTTTCGGCACGTCATAAAACGCCTCGGCGTCTATGTCTAAAATCATATTATCTTCCAAGTTTATCGTCGTTATGTTCGGTAAATGCGCAAACGAATACTGCTGTAATATTTCTATTTGATTCTGCGATAAGCTAGCCTCTTTCAAGTGCGTTAGATTAGCGAAAGCGAATGACGATACTTCGATAATGTTTCCATATTTTATGTTGATTGATCTGAGGCGCGGTAAATAGATCAACGCTTTGGTCGGTACATAGTTGAGGGCGCCTTCAACTCGAACATTGAAAGACAATGCTTGCAAAGTTGGCTGAGAAGCGAAACTTTGCCAAATGAGGTCGTCCCGAGGAATCCCGCCATTGAATATCCAGCATTCCGCTTTGGTCGCATTCCTGGGCTCCCTAGTGTTTTCACAATAGCAGTGGACTTTTGAGTCTCTGTCGGTAATGTCGCAGATATTCTCCTGAAAGCCTCCAGTCCTCTCTTTCGTTCTTCGTTTGTTGTTGTCTCTAGCCTGCACGTTTATCGACATCTCATTAACCAAAGCGAACGTGATTAGTATGTAGATCGCTCCAGCGACGCGTCGCTCCATTTTATCTGGAACAAGGAAAATTTGGCGCTTGATTGTCTCGTCAATAATAGGATTAGCATGAGAAATTCTTGAACATATTAAACAGTTTAAACCGGTATTTAAATTGGACGAATAATAACATAATGAAGAAATAATATTCATTTGAGTTTTTTAAGCTTTTTGCCAGGCAGTTCCAATTATCAATTTCCACAGTTTCAAATGTCTAAAGACAGGAGATAGAAATGACGAATTTAAATATTAGGTGTTTGTTTAAGATGTGCGTGCCTAATTTAAAAAAAAAAATGTATTAGTAGTCTATGAATTACTTTGTAAAAACTGTCATGGCGATTTTTGAGTTTCGGTACAATAAACGTGTAATTTTCAAATTGTTAACAAAAAGTATAATAAATAAGATACAGTCCATTTTCACATTCAAAAGCAGTTTAATTTCAATTAACTACATCATTTTCAAACAGTGTCTAAAACCTTATCTATAAAATAACAGACACAAAACAGTGAAGACTAACAAACATTAAAACTAATCTAATAATGACCACGACCACCAGTTAAACTACAGCCAAACTAAACTCGCAAAACTTATTATACAGTGTTAATTTGTCCCACAAAGTCCTTCGTCTGTGCAGGCAAAAATTACGACTGCATATATTAGCAGAGGTCCGCTCCATGTGTCCAGTAATCCCTTTGAGAGATTATATAACGCTGCGACGAAAGATATAATGTAATTTAATGTATCAAAGGTGCTTGGGAAAGAGAATGTTTTATAGTTCATGTTGGCTGAATTTGTTATGACGGTTGAGGAAGATAATATTTAAATACCACGGAATTAGGGGACACCGTAATTATATGGATGGCAATGGACTGTAATTAGTATGACATGTCATGTTATAGGAAGATTTTTTGGCTGGGTACTGTTTTGCCTCTGGATTGCTGAGGTCCATGAGAAATAGTGACCGCTCAATCAACTTGTAGTGAGCCTTAAGGATAGTGATTAAAATAAGATTAATTTTACCAGCTCTGAAGAAAATGTAGGCTTTGGGACTTATAGTAAACCTTCTGATTAGACGTCTCAAAAGCATGTTCACCGTACCTCAATTTTTTTTTGAAATAATACATATTATAGAGTATCTTCAATTTACTCTAAGGTAAAATAGCTTACAGTCTACCAAATGGAGATCCTGTAATGTCTAGGTAAACTACGGCCACCTACAACCATATGATTTGCGGGTTGTATAAATGATGATAAGGTGCTGTCTATTTTGCCCCAAAATACAATACCTCCCCTTTTCGGTGTTTTCCGAGAGTTATGACGTGTCCTTCTTCAAACGAGGCTTGAAGAGAGTCCTCAAGGGTAAGCCATAGCGGTAAGCGGCCCCGCAGTATCTACTTGCAATGCAGAAGTCCATGAGCCACGGCAACCGGTTACGATCAGGTGGCCCGTTAGATCGTCTGTCTACGAGGCAATAAAAAAATGAATGTTAATCAATTTCCTCTACAACAGTTTGAAAGTAAAACCCAATTCCAATCCAGAATCCAGACCATTTAGCATTATATGATGATAGCCAATTTAGTATGAATTTTAAGCGTACCTATTCAATAGTCATTATTTATCATCTAATTGAGCAATTTGTGGGGTAAATGGCGGATAAATATCATATATATTAACCGATTAATCGTCCATTTATTAATATAAGCGTTATTGTTTGTAATTTGCTACAATCGAGTCGTTAGAAATTGATTTATTTTTTCAAGTTTTTGTGACAAAGTTACTAATGTTACATTTTGTTTGTCTATAACTTAAGCGCTATGACTTGTCTCTGTTCAAAATATTTCTATATGGTAGATACAATAAATAAGTAGTATTTACAAGTACATGGTTGACAGGCATTTTACCATTATTAAAGATATTGGTGGCGATAACTTACTTGGACTTATGGCCCACCTGATTAAAGTTGTTAATGTTAGTTATAGACTCCTGCAATATCAAGGACCACTGAAAGGCCGTTGCCTACCTACCTCAAAGGACTCTCTTCAAACTTCGTTTGAAGTAGGACAAGCCAGAGCTCAAGAGAGTTATCAGAAATTGTGATTATTAAAGTGTTTGTGTTATTAAAAATATACATAGGTACGTATAATTTTTTATATTGTTGCTCGATCGCTAATGGGTGTGGCGGAGGTTTGTGCGAGATCTCTTAATGTTAAGATAAGATTGTTAGTCAACACTCTGTTAACTAATGTCCGAAACTATTTTTGTTCGGGATAGTTTTGACTTTTGATTTCATCATCATCAGCCTGTAGACGTTCACTGCTGGACATAGGCCTCCAACCAAACCTCGCCACATCCAGTGACCTCCCGCGATCTTGACCAGATCATCGGTCCATCTTGTGGGGGGTCTACCAACGTTGCGATTACCGGTTCGTGGCCGTACTTTTAATTTATTACCTACTATTTAATAAGTCAAGTAATTTTACCAAATTAATATTCCTTTTAAATATGTACCAACACTTAAAAATCACGCTATACACCAACAAAAATATTCAAAGTAAAACTATCCGATAACTAAGTATATACTCGACCTTAATATCCCAACAATTGGGTAGTCCATTACGAATAAAGTTTCTCTTGGATTCGGCAAAAACAGTGAACAAGTGCCTACAAAATTTACAGCTCCGACGCGCTCTGAATCCGAATGTGCCAAATTGGTTATGGAAGTACTTAGTAGTGACAAGAATCGATTTGATAGTGGAGTCTAGTGGATATTTACATTTAGTTGTGGCTTAAATGTAAACAAAAATCAATCTATATTACTAAATATACTGTACCGAATATTATTTTGAAGAAATTTTTTACTACAAGCTTTAAGATCCTGGATATCATGTAGCAGAGTGCTCTAGCTAAACGTAAAATGAGCCCAAACATGACGGGTCTATCTTGTTTAGTAAAAGTTCGACCACCTTCCGAATCCAACATCAGATCAGCACCATTTTGTCATTTTATTGCATTGTAATGCGACTTACATCCGCGTGAAAAATGTCAGTCTAACTGGAAACCGGGAAGTTTTTCAAATTTGGGTTGCAAGATTCCACCCGAACTTACATAGTTTCTTAACATCAAGTTCTTTATAAAATGTTTAGCACCCGTGCGTAAAAAGAAACTTTTTAGTCACAGACCAAACATTATTAAATTAAATGAAAATAGAGAAGCTTAATTAATTTTAATTAAGATCAAATTCATAAATCTGTTGGTTTCTTTTTTATAGATATTTGAATAACATAACATTTAATTACTGTTTATTTAACCATAACAGAAACATGAAATATTTAACCAATTATTTTGTAATAAAAATTAATTTTGT
This sequence comes from Trilocha varians, assembly GCA_030269945.2. Classification (NCBI taxonomy): domain Eukaryota; kingdom Metazoa; phylum Arthropoda; class Insecta; order Lepidoptera; family Bombycidae; genus Trilocha; species Trilocha varians. The sequence continues at coordinate 10,717,289 of AP028278.1, read as the reverse complement.
TTTTACTTTTCATTCAGTGTTTACCCACTTTATGTTTATTATTAAGTAAAAATTAAATGGTATTAAATTAAAAAGAATCCACAATAGTAGGTATAATATTTTGCCTGTATATTAACATCTTGTGCTAGCCATTCTCCTTAGGGTATACTTCACAGATTTACTGATACAGTTCACCTACACAGGTATGCACCATATCAGTTGCAAAACTGTGCAGATATTATATACTAATAAACTCAGCTATACCTTACAGGTACCTGTTAGGTATACCATAATAAAAAAAATACGCTTTCTTTTTTGGATAGGAGGAAATCGCTGGACTTCTACCCGCCCCGCAGGTGGGGTATGTAGGAGTCGAACGTATTGAGATCTCCTGTCGCTCACGCTCAGCGTCCGAACCCCGGCTGAGGACAGAACACCACACTAAACCAATTTAAATAGAACTTCGTAAAAGGGTTTCCGATAATCACAAATAACCCGCACAGAGATTCCTAACATACAAAAATAACAATTTTAATATACATAAGTATAACCAGGCTAATAAAATCAATTTGATAGCCTATTGAGAAGCAAATACTACCGAAATGGATCCCTTGTTCGAGGCTAACAGAAAAATGATGACGGCCCATTGGCTGGGACGTGACGGAGATAGCTAATTGGGCAATTCAAGTCACGTGACAAAACTGGGGCTTAACTGGATATTTTACATTTTAGCGTGTTTTTTTTGATTGTATGATTAGGTGTTTTATATAATTCTTTAAGACTAAACTTTTTTTTCAGTTGGTGGAAACCACCGGATTTTTACCCTCCTGCAGGTGGGATATGTGGGAGTTGAACCTCACTAAAAGTTCCAACCGCTGACACTCAACGTCCGAACCCCGGCTGAGGCCAAAACCCAGCACGGGGTTATGAGGGACGGTGCGACGCATTACGGCACTCTTTCCCATTGCACCGTGAAGACTAAACTAAATGAAGTTGTAAGTTCACATCTGAAGGTTAACAAACTAATACTTTTCCCATAAGATGTTTTGAGACTGCTATATGTCAGAATAGGAATAAGTGAAGATAAGAAACACTGTCTACTCCATTTCAATGAGTTCACACGTCCACTGCTAGACCAATATTTACATATTTGTCGTTCGCTGCGACACGAGGTGTAATCGGCCCGGATCATGACCTGATGTTAGGGCGACACGCGGTCTATTAGACCCGAATTCTTTTGACAATGTTATGCGCTTCGCACCGTAGCGCAGGGACGTTCAAGTTTTTTCTTGATGCACCACAGGATAGTTGCAGGAGGGATCATTTAGACCTCGTTTAGCAGCGAAGGTGTTAAGTAAGACAGAAGCAGTCAAAGATCGCTGATGTAGTTTTTAAAAATATTAGATTTCCTTATTGATAAGATAAATGTGCATATAACTGGTCAGGTAAAAAGGTGACTAATAACTATAGTGAATATAATAGAGATAAAGCATTAGTAGCAATGGTAAAATGGATGTAACATATCCTAAAATATTCTTCATTTATTTAAAAAAAAAATTGCAGTGAAATGAAAAGACCACTAAAGTTAGCTCCTCCATCTAGACGATCATTAAACGTGGCATAATATAAACAAAACACAAAAAATTAACCATACAGTCATAATTTCTAGCAATAAAAAAATTAAGACCATTCCGGTTAAACCCACACGTTTTATAATTCTTTTACTCATCGCTTTTTACGATTTGTACAAACTCCACTCTTTTATGTTAATTTCATTCCGTGACACAACTAATAATGCTGTAAGGATTAAAGTAAAGGAACAAAGTAAACAAAGGAGAAACTGCTCAAGGAGAATATGAAGTGCTGTAAGGGGGAAGGTACACTTTGTTTTTAACTTTTATTTGACACAACTTCGTCTGCGTCACAAAGGGAACCAAGATATCCTGCCTTCCTCGATTAATGAACTTTCCAAAACTGAAGGATTTTTTGAAATCGGACTAGTAGTTTCGGAGCCTATTCGAGACAAACAAACAATCAAACCTTTCCTCTTTATAATAGTACTAGCTGGCCCACACTACTTCGTCTGCGTCACATAGGGGAATTTTCTCACCGTTTAAACCTTTCCTAGACTTCTACGAATATTTCAAGATTAAAATAAGCCAAATCGGTTCAGTCGTTCTCGAGTTTTAGCGAGACTAACGTACAGCAATCCATTTTTATTTATAAGAAGATAGATGTTACATAGTAAAGAATAGTATATCGTCATGTAGGTAAACTGTCTCTGCAATGACCAAGGACACTGCGACTTATTTTACAAGCTTTGAATTAACTTGCACTGGATGTAACTATGTCAGTTCGGATGAATTGGAAGCTAAATTTGACAAATTTCTCGGTCTCTGATTGTATGACATTATACACGCAGATGTATATCGCGTGACAATACAATAATATGACAAAATGGCGCTGATATGATGATGGATTCAGAAGATGGTCATAAGAACTTTTGTGCTAAACAAGATACACTTATCGTGTTTGGGCTCGTTTTACTAGCTAGCACTACTGCTAAATGATATACAGGACCTTGTATTTTAAAAGTTCTCTTTATAATGAACTAGCTGGCCCACACAACTTCGTCTGCGTCACATAAGGAAATTTTCTCACCGTTTAAACCTTCCCTGGACTTCTACGAATATTTCAAGATTAAAATAAGCCAAATCGGTTCAGTCGTTCTCGAGTTTTAGCGAGACTAACGAACAGCAATTCATTTTTATATATAAGAAGATTACATGTACATAGTTACATATTTACATCCAGTGCAAGTTAATATAAAGCTTATAAATTAGTATTCAACAACGTAAAATTAAAATATTCATTTTAATTCTGCAGTGACAACGTTCCTTTAGGAGTATGCGTTTGTATTTGAATTTCAAAGCTGTAAAACTCGACAGTGCAAACAGTGGAGTCACTTCAACTCTTTCGTCGACTATTCACACCGTAACGTAACAAATGATAATAATTTTTAATTTACTTTAAATATTACAAACAGACTTTAAATATCTCTTTTATTTTCTCTCAAACCTTATTTGACAAATTACTAAACGGGTTCTTACCACGATTTTTATTAAATGAGCGATCTCTATAAGGTGCTTGCAACAGTTGAGATATCGGTATCGCACATTTCGTAAAATCGTAGTTAGAACTCCTTTAGTAATTGTGTTAGTGATGTTGATAACCGCGAGTGTCTAAAGAAACTTATTTGACAAACAAGTTACAAGGATTTGGTAATTAATCTTATGTACCTATTTAAGTGTCATGTAGGTATACAATCCAATCCACTGATCGAGTGTAGTTATCGTCGCTCATGGACCTCTGCAATATCAGGGGTGCTGCGGGTTGGCTACTTACGACGTACCTTTAAGAACTATTCGTCAACACTCGTTTGAAGAAGGACAACCTACATTTAGACGTACGGGTTAGCGGTAGCAAATAAAATTGACTTTGATATTATGCATATTCCCGAATATGTACTTTAAGTTATAGTTGGAAATTTACCTATCAACATTGCATATGTGTGCTCTTTTGACAAATACCAAGAGTCCTCCGAATCTTTAGAGGCGATAATTCTGATTTAATTTTATTTTTACAAAAATGATTGATACTTGTTTGAAAGCACTTGGAACTTTTTGTCCGTGAGAGGTAACTAAGTGTAAGTTCATCAGAGCGATTCTTTACGTAGCGAGGTTTTACGTAGCGAGATTAAACTTAAAACCTTACACTACGGTGTAAACGAACCTGGAATTCGTATCGTTAAGCTCAAAAGAATATATCTGTTGCTCTCGAGAGATTCCCAGTAATAAATCTCACTGTATCAGACCGAGTCTGTTTTTTATCAAGATCTCAAGTTTGACGGGAGGGGGAATTTTTGGCCCAGGTTTCCCCAAGGGGTATTTAGGGGGAACAGACGATTGGACACAGATATTGTTTGAGTTATATCGTCCATTGGGTCTTGAGGTATTTTACACTTGGATTGAACGGTGAATTTATTTCCGTGGTTTATGGTGCTCTTTATGGATATTTTTTAAGTGCCGCTTCTAAATTATAGAAACGAAACATACTTATGTAATGGTCTGCATTTTCGTCATCGTTATCGTGCTGAATATGGCATGATGGCGTTACTTGCATTTTTGAATTGAAACTACGTTATACTGAAAAGGTTCCTATTTGTAAGTATAATAGTGTTTTAGAATGAGCTTCTGACTAAATTTGAAGATTTTTTTAGATGTAAGAAAATGCGATACATTTTTACATAATAATACTATGATAATCGCATAAACAGTTATTATTTTAAAAACTCATTTAAATTACGTTCTCAGACATAGAACATGTACTTCTAGAAAAACCAGTAATTTACTGAGGAAATACACTAAAAACAAGTTAAAATTATCATCATCAAATTCACACATTGTAGCTAGAACAGGCATAGCTAAAATACTCGTGAACTGAAGCCGAAATTAATTAGTATTCCCTTAATTAGCCGTGCTACAGAGGAACTGTGTAATATGGCATTGAACCAAGTAAAGTAATAAAATAATGTTTTTTTTTACAAAAATCTAAAAATGTTGGACGAACCATTCTTCATTAAAAGCACAATTACTACCGTCTACCAGTCAAATATTTATTACCTTTATGACTTTACTAGCTGGCCCGCGCAACTTCGTCTGTGTCACAAAGGGAAACGATATATCCTATAACCTTTCTCGAGTAATGAACTTTCCAAGACTGAAAGAATTTTTGAAATCGGACCAGTAGTTTCCGGTTCTATTCGAAACAAACAAACAATCAAACTTTTCCTCTTTATAATATTAGTGTAGATGAGCAAAGAGTCTACTTTATCATCTTAACTCAACTATTAAGAAATCTTTACTATTGAAATTTACATTTTAAACACGGATTGAGAAGTACTTGTTTGACCTTACAAGCTTGACACTCGCTCCAACATTCGTCTGACTTAGTATTGACAGTAATAAGTTTGTAGAAATATGAAATATTCTATTTTTGAATTCGGATAATTATGGCTACATTCAGCATAATAACGTCCAATTAGAGTTTGTATTCTGGGAATCCAAGTTACGTCGGTTACCGTATCATACTAAACGTTCTAAATGTATGTTCATATTAACTACTAAACGCATTCGGAAACTGGAATTTATTCGACTGATTTTGTGGTATTTGATAGGTATTTTGAACTAGGAAGTAATGTATTGTAAACCTACTTATACATAGGTTTAAGAAAACCATTAAAGAACGTCTGTGCAAGAAAGCCTACTATAAGGTCAATGATTACCTGGACGATTGCACAAAGTGGGAATGAGTTGCTCGCCAAGGTCGTTTCATTTTCGTAATGGGTTTTTTTTAAATATTTAATGTAAAATTGTATAATACTATACAAAAAAAGACATGCCCGCTGAGTTTCTTGCCAGTTCTTCTCAGGACGGTGGCTACAATTATTATTTTTTTGTGTCCGAACTGGTGGTAGCTTTTAACTTTTGACGTCAACAAGAATGAGTACGTCATCAATGTTGAAAATAAAGTATTTAATTTCATTTCATGTACAAAAAAAAAGAAGAGAGTTCCATTTCTAGAAAAATATCTCAAAAACTACAGAATGACGCTTCATGAAAGACATGAGCAATAAGGTCAACAAATGTAGAATTTTATTCACAAAAAATATTTTTAAGCATAATTCAAAGAGCTCTCATTAGGTCTAAAAACAATTTAAATGATGTACCCTAATCTACGCGTGGACTGACAGACACTGCTTGTTTGTAAGCTTTTTATTAACTTGCACTGGACGTAACTATATTTTTTTTTTATTGCCATGTAGGCAGACGACCCAACGGCCCACCTGATAGTAAGTGGTTACCGTCGCTCATGAACCTCTGCAATGTCAGGGGACACTGAGGGGTCGCTACCTACGACCTAATTTTAAGGACCCTCCTCAAGCCTCGTTTGAAGAAGGACAAGTCATAGCGCTCAGGGAATACCGAGGAGGGGAGTTCATTCCATAGCCGGATGGTGCGTGGCAAAAAAGTGTTTGTGTACATTAAAAAAAGCTACATTTAAAAAACTTCCCAGTTTCCGATTGAACTGATATTTTGCAAGCATATGTTTATCGCGGGAGGTCACTGGATTCAGATGGCGCAGGACCAGTCGATGTGGCGATGTTTAGGGGAGACCTATGTCCTGCAGTGGACGTCTATAGGCTGATGATGATGATGATGATGATGATGAGGATGATATGTTTATCGCGTGTCAATGCAATAATATGATACAATTGAACTGATTTGATAATAGAACCGGAAGGTGGTCATAGGAACATCTGTACTGAACAAGATTTTTTTTTTTTTTTTTTTAGTTGGAGGAAATCACCGGATCGCCGCCCGCCCCGCGGGCGGGGTATGTGGGAGTTGAACCGCACTAAAACCTCCAACCGCTCACACTCAGCGTCCGAACCCCGGCTGAGGCCAGAACCCAGCACGGGGTTATGAGAGACGGCGCGACGCGTTACGCCCAAGGCACTCTTTCCCGTCGCGCCGCCCCCACTGAACAAGATTGACTCATCGTGTTTGGGCTCGTTTTACTCGTCTTAGCTGACACTCTAAAACATGACATTCAAGACCTTAAAAGCTTGTTGGAACGAAGTTCCTTATCGCGCGTTATTGAAAGGGGGACACGGAAATTCTTATAAAAAAGTTGTCACGACACTTTTTTTGTTTTAAATGATTATAGCCAGATGGCGCTGTGTTCAAAATATTTTATTTAAGTTATAATGATTAGTTAGTTTAAAACGTCTGTTAGTTAGTTTAAAACGTCTGTCTCTCTCTCTCCCTCTCTTCTAGAAGAGAAAAATAAAATTTTATTACAATTCCCTCCCTTATTAATCGAAAGGAACTTCGTTCCATCCGGGTGTCCTTTGACACCTCTCAAGTTTTTTTAATACAGTTTTTCTTTCTCATTTGTTTGAAACGTGTCTATAAGAATATATCTAGCTTCTACCATTATTTCTGTACAATATAATGTAGGTACCATCACAATCAATTGATGGAGCGTCAATGCATGGTCTTGGCACCGTTCCCACAAGCCTGCCAGCGCCGTGTCGGGACAAAACCAACCAACTCTTCAAAATGTACGTTGTTTAGTGTTTAATCTGTTAAGAGAGTTTACGGCTGACACAAAGGTTTTTTTATTCAATGTTTTGTACCTATTTTGTGTGTGTACAGTACTAGGCTGCACTAAAAGTATCGGGAATGGAATATTTCCACTGTTCCTGTATTATTAAAATCTTTTTAATTCAAAACTACTGGGTTTTAAAAATCGAATACCATTAATTTATTTTAAAAAAAATCTCTGTCTTGTCACGAGGTTTTGTCAAACTTGTTTAGTCGTTGAGAAAATGGAAGTGACTCGAGAAAATTCAAGAGCAATGATTTATTATGACTTTTGAAGTGGTTTAACACAAAAACAGTGTGTTGACCGGATGATTTCTGCATTTGGTGATGAAGCCCCGTCCAAAACCACAATCTCGTATTTTGAAAAGTAATCTTTGTTTTGACTTTTAAAATTTTAATTTCAGATGTGTGTCCACAACTCAACAACGCCTGGACCAATTTCGACAATATTTTTTTAAATGTCCGTTGAAGATCAAGGATAGTTTATGGCGAGAAAAAATCGAATAAGTGCCGATAAAAAGGTACAACTGTTTACGGTTCTCGTACGAAGTCGCGGGCAGCAGAAAGTTTGAAATAAATTATTTGACTTTGATCTATTAACACATTCGAAAAAAAAAAACTATTACTGAGGTAGTTAACAATTTTCTATGTATATATTTTTTAATGGCCATCAATCATTATACCCTTCATAAATTTCACACTATACAGGGTGATTTTTTAAAGAAGGTACATATTCCAGGAGGGTGATGAGTACTCTGTTCTAATACGGAATATTACAAAAAATAGGTAAAAATACATTTTTTTTTAATCTAAATTCGACAAAACTACCTCAAGCACAAACAATTTCGGCTAAAAGAGTGTTGACTAACGACCTCTAGTGATCTCGCGCACCCCACACCTCCGTCACACCCATCAGCTGTCATATCATTTTGCAAGAATTTTAGATATTTTTTAGTTGCGATTACTAAGGCATTAAGCCATATTCTTTGGTAATAATATTTTTACTGGTCGTATATAACCATCAGCTACCATGACCTTCAATATGTACCCTCACTAAGAAATCACCCTGTAGAAAACTTCTACTCAGAAAACTCACTACACAAACAAAAAACTACGATGTTCTTCAGAACTAGGCTCTTTTCATAACACAGTTTTCACACAAAATTTAACAACCGAAAGTGGTTGTAAACCAGTAGTTAAACATGCAAGAATGATTGCATTTAACCTCAGAACGGCCTCGTTGGCATCGAAAGGGTTAAAATGTGCCAAAACATTTAAAACTTCATTGCGTTTTGACACTATTCGTGCAGTTTGTGTAAAAAATGGGTGTTATCAGGTTTTATCTGTTCATAGGCTGGGTATATGAAGTATTTATGTTGATAAATTTCTTTAAACACTCGCGGTCATCTACATATAACATAATAAAATATAATACAAACATATAATAGATTTTTTAAATAACATTACATTAATTAAAAACGAACGGGGAGGTACTGGGGAGAGTACAAGATATTGATATTTTGATTATAATTATAATCTTTACTATTATATTAAGGGTTTGTCTGAAACGCTAATCTCAGAAACATTCATTACTATCTACAGGGTGGATCTGTAACTTTGAACAATCTGACGTGGGGTGAATGACCTTTTAAAATAAAACTTAGAACCATTTTTATTTCAGGAATAAGATTTAAAAAAATCATCATAGTATGTAAGTCCGCAACGATAGTCGTACATTTTCCATACAATGTCAGAAAAAAAAGTTTAAACGATCCAAAAAATAAGACTGGTGCTACGTTGTATTTGATCATTGACCCCACGTCAGATTGTCCAAAGTTACAGTACCACCCTGTATATAAAACAAAAGAAAAAGTAGTATTAGCTTCAAAAATGTTCAATCAAAATTTTCATACACTGCCATAACCAATGACGAAATCAATTTGCGTAAAAAACACCCCAAAAATAGGACAGCCGGTTCCTTTTGCAGGACACCATCCATCACGGTTTGGTCAGCGACAGGACCGCGGGGTTCCCGGTTCATATCCACAAATCATTTGAAACTAGATCGGCCTCCTAGAGAGAACCTATAGTCGTTTCTCATTTTTATTTATGCCTATAATCAGGTTGGTTTTACTCGTTTTTTTGTATGAAAATAGATATTGATGGATATTTTGAGGTCAAGTTTAACCGATTTAAAAGTGTGCACTAGATCTTTGCTGTTGTTGGGTTTGAGCTATTATTTAGAGGCATATACAGAGTGGAACTTTTAATCTCCCCTTCCAGGGAAAGTACTCGAAATAATGATTTTAACGAATTTTGCTGAAAGATAAAAATACTTTATATTTGAAAAGAAACACAACTGCATTCATAGTTTTTGGAACGAAGTTCCTTATCGCGCGTTATCGAAAGGGGGCTAGACGGAAATTCTTATAAAAAGAGTTGTCACGACACTTTTTTTGTTTTAGATGATTATCGCTAGATGGCGCTGAGATTGAAATCTTTGAAAACAATTCCTAATTTTGTTTTATATGATTAATGCTAGATGGCGCTGTGATCAAAATATTTTATTTAAGTTATAATAATTAGTTAGTTTAAAACGTCTCTCTCTCTCTTTCTAAAGACAGAGAGAAAAACTGACTAATTATTATAACTTAAAAAAATTAAATTTTATTACAATTCCCTCACTAATTAATCGAAAGGAACTTCGTTCCATCCGGGTGTCCCTTGACGCCTCTCAAGGTTTTTTTGTTTAATTTCCTTGGTCGAAAAAATCACACCCTGTATACATTTTGTGACAGCGTGATTATATGATACTATGAAGCTGATCTGATCCAACAGTTCTTATAAATTCTAGATACATCATCTTGTTCTCATTCTCATCTCATTTTTAATTGAAGCTCTCTAATATCTTATTTATAATACCCAATTACCTTTGTGTATCATTATATTATTATATCTCATCTCCATTGATGTCTATATTACGTATACCAATAGCAATATCGATTTCCTTCACAATAACGATCGCATACATAATAACTGACACGTTATTACATGAAACTTTATTGTATGCGGTTTCTTGAATACAAAACACAATATTATTGGTGTTTTACTTCGATTAAATATACCTAGATATACAGTTCGGAACAAGAAGAAAATGTTATTAAAAATGAAACTTTTGACACTTCAGAATAAATAATCAAAAATTCTACAAATTAAATAGTAAATGAAGACATTCGCATTACAATTTGGAACACTTTTGTCAAAAAAAACAAAATAATGCAACGGCAAATTTTGACACCGAAAATAAAATGGCGGTCGCATTTTGATGGTGTTTAGCTAGTGCCAATGTAGCGTTCTTATTATGTATCTAGTTATATTTGATCCAAGATATTATAACAGCATTGGTAAGTACTTCGTCGGTTATAAAAATAAAATGAATAGCATGCATAGGAGAGAATACCTAATGTCTCTTTAGTAGGATATAGGTAATGCTCTGACTTTCATTTTCTAAAGGTTCATAAGTAAGTTACCATTAAGTGTACCGTGAGCTTAATCTTAATTTGTTAAAGATTAAATGTATTTATCACAGCATCATTGACTTGAAGTAAAAAAATTGAGAGGCATCAAGGGACACCCGGATGGAACGAAGTTCCTTTCGATTAATTAGTGAGATCTAGAGAGAAATAAAATATTTTGATCACAGCGCCATCTATCATCTATCATCTATACTAATATTATAAAGCTGAAGAGTTTGTTTGTTTGTTTGTTTGAACGCGCTAATCTCAGAAACTACCGGTCCGATTTCAAAAATTCTTTCACTGTTGGAAAGTCCATTTATCGAGGAAGGTTTATAGGCTATATTTTATTTTCAAAAAAATTAGGGATCCGCATGAAAATATCCAATATGTAACAAAAGGTGAAAAATCGAAAACCTATTTATGCGTACGCTGCAAAAACTATTGACAATAGAACAAAATGATGTACTCCGGGTTTTTAGGTCTTTTGAAGACAAACAAAAAAGTCCGCGAGAGCATATATCTAACTATAATAGTTTAGTCACAATAACCGCTTTTATGTTTATAAAAATAAAAAAAATTGTCCGAAAAATTAATTTAACGTTAAATGAGTATCGTTATATTAACCCTTATCCAAATTAAGTATTATATTATCAAGAGTATTAATGTAGAAGTAAATTACTTTTTGTTTTATTCCAATCGGATTTTTCGTTTAGAAGTTATCACGAGTATAAAACGCAATTTTATTAATACACCCACAGCGGGCGGCGAAAATAATATCGCGACGACATAGCGAGTACTGTTTGAACCCCTTTGTAACGCAGACAAAGTTGCGCGGGTCAGCTAGTTAATCATATAAAACAAAATAAGGAATTGTTTTAAAAGATTTTAATTACAGCGCCATCTAGCGATAATCATCTAAAACAATAAAAGTGTCGTGACATCTTTTTCATAAGAATTTCCGTCTAGACCCCTTTCGATAACGCGCGATAAGAAACTTCGTTCCAAAAATCGTAAAGAAACCTACATATTTCAAAAAAATATTCAAAAATCTTTCGAAATGAAGTACCCAATCCGCATTGGGCAGAGTAATTTGTATGACGCTGTTTAGATATTCTGTGGCTCTATCCTAATTAATATTAACAGCTATAGTCAAATTGTGTTCATTCAGCTGTCTATTGGATTGTAGTGAATAAATGATACGAAACCTTCGCTTTACATTCGATCAAATATTACCAGATACACTGTTCCGAACATATATAAGAAAGTAGTATCATTATAAAATTTTACTGCAGCAGATGAGGCAACGGGCTACCTACCTGCCGGGCTACCTACGACCTTTTAAGATTTTATTTCACTAAAGAAAGTTGAAATGGAATAAAATATATTTTTACAAGTGTATTGGGAGATGAAGTGTATCAGTATTTTAGAACACGAAACACAAAAAGTTTGTCACTAAAAACAATGTGACACCGAATTTTGACACCGTAAAAGTGACGGTAGATAAGCGGTTTAGTTGGTGCCACTAAGCGCCAATTGCATATCTATTTATATTCGATCCAAGTTTAACATTTATATAAACTCCGAGATAAATTTGAGAATTTAATTGGAAACCACTTTACCAATCTTGTAGAACTGTTTGGACAATCTCAATTTACATAAATAATTATTATAGTAACTTAAATTTTTAATTTGTATATCTCTTCAAATGATTCCCAAACAAAATAATAATTTTTGTCCTAAAAATATTGAGATAAATAAAAGTTGAGTGTATGTTTGTAATTTGAAATTGTTCCGTACTGGAACAGGTATCGTGTCCACAAGCTTTACCTTTTTATTTAATTTACTTTTATCAACTGATTGGTCGTAATACTGAGCTGCAATACTGCACATCTACATACAAGATATAGTTTTATCGGAGTATGTTTCCGTGGGCTGTGGACAAGCCGTTCGTTCTGGTAGCCAGGAGCCTAGTGCGTCGCGATCTCATTGGCTGCCGCTAAAACAAATAAGAGAATAGACTTCAAGTTTGAACGCGCAAGTAACAGCCGAACTTGCGACCGTTAAGTAAAATAATATCCGACGCGAGGGTTCACACTACTTTTAGTGCAAAAACTACTCATTCAAGACTTCACTAGCGACCTTTGGACTGTGTGATATATTCCACGGAGTTTGTGAGGGCTTCATCGACGACCGCGAACAAAGCTTCGCTTCGCGGACGGGCCGACCGACGAACGATAAGTTTTTCAGCTCCACGGAATATCATACAGAAATAATTGAAATAATTTTGGCAAGCTTTATATTAACTTACACTGGATGTTACTATGTCAGTTCGAGTGGAAACTTACAAACAAAATTTGATTAATTTCCCGGAGTCCGATTGAGCTTACACTTTGCACGCAGATGTATATCGCGAGAGAATATAATAATATGACTAAATAGTGCTGATCTGATGATGGATTCGGAAGGTGGTGGTGGTGACTCTTGTGCTAAACTAGATAGACACATAGTGTTTGAGCTCGTTGTTTTACTTGTATAAGCTAGCACTGTACTTGCTACACGAAATCCAGGATTTTAAAAGCTTGTATTTAAAACAGTTTACTTTAAAATGAATTAAAATAACTTCGGCAGTAGTTGCCATCTTACGCTCTTATCCAATAGTTTTACAAAAAGTATTCTCAACCACCAACCTTTTAGAAAAAAAGATGGCCGATTTCTCCTAAGAGGTTTTCTAGGTATTTCTACCAGATTATCCTCAACGGGGCTGTACTAGCGGTTTACGATCTATAAACGTGTTGAGCTACTTATAGTTATAATACCCGCGAGGTTTTCATAGTAAACATGCTATCAAGAAATTTGGGATTTTTGACCGACTTCCCTAAGGGTGGTAGTTATAAGTTGATTTTATTAGGTTTAATTTTGGATTTTACATAATAATATGTAGATTGAAGTGGGGTATAATTATATTTCAAGATCTTCTAAGCACTATTGGATCTACGCTTTAAATAGGTGGTCTCTAATGAACAAAATCCCTCTGTAACCCTCTGTAACGCAGACGAAGTTGCGCGGGTCACCTAGTAATTTAATAAGATGTGACTAATTGTTCATGTGCTATTTAGTTCATCGTCTTAATTTTTGGAATAAACATTACTTGTAGAACGTTGAAATTTAAGGTTTTTTGAGATAGAAAATACTGCTACTTTTTGGAATCGTACCTATATAGAACCACTCATAAAAAGATTTGTGAGCAACTCACCACAACTTGACGTAAGAAAACAAAAAAAAAATATGCATTTCGTTAATTTCAAAAGCTCAAACACAACAGCACCAAAGCTCAAATTACCCACAAAACAAAGCTCTGAAAGCTCCACTCAAAGAACGTCAAAGCTTCAATTCTAATTAAACGTGTGAGATTATATTACTCGTGTTTTCTTATTAATTAATATTTTAATTAACTAATCCGGCTTAGCTTAAGATATTCTAGTCAGGTTATTTATAAATAAAACGAATTTCTAAGTGAACTTGATTATGTTTAGATCTGTATGTGCTAGTAAAAATAGGTTGCATAGAAGTAAAACTTTTCAATAATATATGACGGGGTGATAACTAGGGAAACCAACCTATTCACCGTGCGGGTAGTTGGAAGTGGAGACTTGCTATAAATACAGGCGCTGGCCGCTGTTATGATTCATTCGTGTTTGATTGTCAAGGCGAACGGACCTCTTGATGTAAAAGTAATAAACTGTTAAAACTCGTTATTTTGAAGTTTTTATTCAAAAGTATTGATCATCAAGTATTCAAGTGGACATTATGACGTCATTCCTGACAAAACAAAACGAAGATCGACTGTTTACAACGTCATTATACCTCAACACACTATTGACGCCGTCATATATTATCATTATAAGGTTAGGCATGTGGAAGTTTAACCACACTAAAACCTACTAACACTCAGCGAACCTCAACGTAAGATAAATACCCAGCATGGCATTACACGGGATGGCGTGACACGTTACAAACTAAGACGCTCACGTAACTCACCTACTTTTTGAGTATAAGGAAATAATTACACTTATTTCAAAGGTAAGGCATACGTGAGTTGGATCGCACTGAAGCTAAAACCCAACAGCGTTACGCGAGACGGCGCGACGCGTTACACCCTACCCTTTAAAACTTCAACAATAAATTCTAATCCTTTATTGTTTAACTTAGACTTAGGCCCAAAAATTTTGTAACTTAAACTCCTTAAGTTAGTCAAGTAACAGACGAGAATTTGTTAAGTTGAAAGTTTTTATCGTTTTAAGGATTAAACAGGTTAATGTCGCTCGGGAAGGATTGGGTCGTGTTTTAGAGTGATTTGGGGGTGTTTTAAGTTAAGGGTTGGGGGAGGTTTCGGTACGTAAGTTTTGAGTTACGCGATAGACTTCGCATGTTAAATGGAATATGTATGTTCCTTTATCAACATGTCATTTAACTGGAAACGATATTATACAAAAAAGAAACTCAGACAAAATTTAAAAAATATCATCCAAATCGGTTCATAAAGAAAGCAAACGCAAAACAGACCTTGAAATGATATTACATAAACCGGCGTCTTTTATTGCCACGTAGGCAGACGAGTCAACGGGCCTGACCTGATCGTAAGTGGTTACCATTGCTCATGAACACTTTTTTTCTATATTGCCATGTAGGCAGACGAGCCAACGGGCCACCTGATCGAAAGTGGTTACCGTCGCTCATGAACCTCTGCAATGTCAGGGGACATTGAGGGGTCGCTACCTACGACCTATCTTTAAGGAACCTCCTCAAGCCTCGTTTGAAGAAGGACAAGTCATAGCGCTCTGGGAATACCGAAGAGGGGAGCTCATTCCATAGCCGGATGATGCGTGGCAAAAAAGAGTTCCTGAAACGGACCGTGGATGACCGCGGTGGTTCCATACAGACACTAAACAATTTTTAAACATTTTTCTCAACCCTCGTTTAAAAGAAAAACACGCTCTTTAAGCTCAAAAACAACTTGTGAGAATTTGAAATATTTAAATAGCATTGCCCAGAAGTGGGACGTGTACTAAATTCCATATTTCTGTACAAATTGTTCAACATTTTCCATTGGTAACACAATGGAAACACTCACACACGATATTAGTTTTCAATTTCTTGAACGATCGCGTCCGCCTGGCGGAAGCTGTGACATTGAGCTTGATTGAGTGGATACGGTATTTAATTTTGAGCACAGTTGACGTGCATGCGTGCGTTGCTGTGACTAACAAAGTTTTGGTCATGTAGATTTTTATTAACAAGCTTTAAGCTAAACATTTTGAACGTCTTTTCGTGTTAGAGACGTTAAATGTCTCTAACATTAATTAACATTCAAAAACTAGTGAGCCCGCGCGAAGTCGTGACATAAGACGAATAAATATTATGATTATTCCAATCATCATCATATCACCCTACAGACGTCAGACCAGACCAGACCGTCGGTCCATCTTGTATTTTATGCAATATAAGCCCACTCGCTGAGCGGTCATCTGTGTTGTCAAAATGTCTCTCGGTTAGAATTGAAAGAAACAATTCCAAACCAAATTTGCTTTGTAACATGATGTAGTTTCTTTATTACCAGCTGGTTAACCAGTTGACAATAATATTATTAAACGTCTGATGAACAAAATTTACTTTATTTATAAATCTTAGCTATTTTACAGTGTTACCTGTATAAAGAAAATATACATCATTACATACCAAGAATCAAAATATATACCAATCGTAAAAAATACAGTTTATTATGCCACATCCATCTTTCCGTAATTCAAGTACAAAATGGAGTTCAGGGGCAACAAAGACTATAGTGTTTGCGGAAAACGATATCCATTCAGACTTACAAGGAAGAGCTTATACGACGTGTACCGAGCTTTCAATTATTTCCTCTTTAAGCTAGAGCTTTCGGAATACACTTTATTAGAAATATCCTTTTGATATGTAAGCTCTCGCGGATTAGCTTTTGTTAGCTTTAGCGTAGAGTTCTTTTTTGTCTTAAATGTCTCTATCTTATTTTTGCATGTGTAAATATTATGAACTAGGTGACCCGCGCGACTTCATCTGCGTCACAAAGGGATACAACAGCCTATAGCCTTCCTCGATAAATGGACTTTCCAACAGTGAAATAATTTTTCAAATCGGACCAGGAGTTCCAGAGATTAGCGCGTTCAAACAAACTAACAAACAAACTCTGCAGCTTTATAATATTACTAGATGACCCCCGCAACTTCGTCTGCGTCACAAAGGGGTTCAAACAGTACTCGCATTGTTGTTATGTGCGCAGCCCGTGTTTGGTATATTTTTTACGTTTTATACTCGCCATAACTTCTCAACGAAAAATCCGATTGGAATAAAACAAAAAGTAATTTACTTCTACATTGATACTCTTGATAACGTAATACTTAATTTGGATAAGGATTAATATAACGATACTATTTTAACGTAATTTCAATCTTCGGACGATTTTTTTTTCTTGGACATAAGAGCGGTTATTGTGACTAAACTCTGATAGTTAGATATATGCTCTCGCGGAGTTTTTTTTAGATCTGCCCAATAATTAAGAACCCGTAGTATATCATTTTGTTCTATTGTCAATGGTTTTTGCAGCGTACGCATAAATAGGTTTTCGATTTTATACCTTGTGTTACAAATTCGATATTTTCGTACGGATCCCTAATATTTTTATATTTAATAAAATAAAATAGTCTGTAAATAATAATAATAAAATAAAATGGTCAGTGTAGTACAAATGTATTTACTAAGCTAAAATAATGAAATTGCAAAACTAGCAGGGCCCATGAGTGACTTTAATCATTTCTTTTGAACATTGGAAAATCGCTTGACTTCCACCCGCCCCACAGCTGGGGTATGTGGAAGTCGAACCACACTAAAACCTCCTGCTACTCACACTCAGAGAAACTAAAATACTAAAATCTATAATTCCAGTCATTAAACTCCGTACGATTGAAAACGTTCGGAAACCACGTCGCCCATTATTTCAGCTGTTACATTCGTGAACTAATATATAAATGATTTCGGCTGAACGTGCACTCCGAGTTGGAATCGATCCAGGAACGGAATTTCTGCACGAAATCCGTTTTTTGTTCGCCAATCATCTCTATGTCTATTGAATCTGTCGAATAAATTTACTTATTATATTCGTGTCATTGTTTTAGGATGTAGAAATGTTTTGGCTATCGTTATTTGATTTGAATACAAATACGAACAATAATTTATTTTCAAACTTAAACCAATTTACGCAAAAAGTTCAACAATGTAATGATCAAGTATAAATTAAAAATGCACAACTGACAGACGCATTAATTATCTGCCATTTTGTATCAGTCGCCATCTTGAATTATTTTTATGAAACAGTTAATATCACTGCTAACTAGTCCCGAATAACCTTTCAAATGACTTTACATACAAAAAAATATTGTAATCGGTTTGAGAGCAATAAAGCAAGTGTGAAAGGTTTCACATTGTCCTTTTGTAAAAAGATAACTTTCCATAAACATGGAACCCTTGTAACCCTCCATTTAACAACACATACCAAATAATAAAACTTATATCTAGAAATAAATCCATACAAAAAACCAAGTTGTAATTTTTTTTATATCTCAACCATAAACCCTCTAAAATACGTTTCTTCAGCCTTTAGCTACTCAATAGGTCTTTCTGAGAAGGGAACCGCCCGGAAACCGTAAGTGGTTGTTTAAAAGTGCCCGATCCTTATACCAAAGAATTTTGAGGGTCCATCGATGTAGTACGCTTAAGATAATCGTCCTCTCTGGTCGAGGACCGACCTCTGACCTCACGGTGTGTTTGTGAAGTTGAATATAGGAAATGTGTTTGATCTTTTGTGCGCTTTTGTGGCAGTTTCTAATATTTTTGTTCTTTAAAATTTTGTGTTTAGTTAAATAGATGTAAGTTAATTAAAAATAGGCAATGAGTTTTAGTGAGAATAAAATAACTACACATTAATCTCTTACACTATTACTAAACGGGTTCTTATAACGATTATTTTTAATTGAGCGGTCAGAACGGGACGGAACGGTCAGAGCGGGTAGGTCATTTCAGAGCAGACAAATCTGTCTACCCTCTTTCTCGTTCGTTTGCCGGTAGAAAGAGGGTAGACAGATTTGTCTGCTCTTAAATGACCTACCCGCAGTTCCTCAGTCTTCCCGTGATCATGGCGCTTGAAACAGTGCTGAAATATCTGGACCGCTCAATTAAAAATAATCGTGGTAAGAACCCGTTTAGTGATAGCATTAGTGATGTAGATAACCGCGAGTGTTTAAAGAAATTTATTACATTAATCTCTGTTTTATTATGGTAATGAATTCATATTCCAACCATTCTAAGAGTGTGCTCCGCGTAGCTCAAGGTTTTCGCGATGCCTTCGAGGAGACTCTATGAGAATTCTTATAAAAAAAACTTTAGAGGTGTCAAGGGACACCCGGATGGAACGAAGTTCCTTTCGATTAAAAGATATCTTATATTTTTTTTTCCTATTTTTTTTTACGCGCGATTAGGAACGTGTTTTAAAAGATTTTGATCACAGCGCCATCTAGCGATAATAACCTAAAAATAAATAAGGAACGTGTTTTAAAAGATTTTGATCACAGCGCCATCTAGCGATAATCATCTTACACAAAAAAGTGTCGTGACAACTTTTCGTAAGAATTTTTTCCGTCTAGCCCCCTGTCACAACGCGCGATAAGGAACTTCGTTCCAATTACAATTCCTACACTGATGATCAAAAATTTCCATCTTTTCAATTGCAAGAACTTTACATCTCTGCAACAAAACTCACCAAGAAGCTACATACATAACTTTTTTTATGATTATCATTATTGTGTAATGCACAATGCATTTAAACCAATTCGTTTATTTTCGCTTTCCAAAAGTATCAATCAAAATGTATAAGACCACTAGACTTCCCACACAGCTCACATAAAACTAACATACATCAACTTCATAAAATAGTGTCAAGCTCTCGGCCTATAGTGACGTTTTGGTCAAGTCTGTTCGCGTTCATGTTTATTTATTAGGGTTCATTTGGCGTCGCCCAAAGCCCGAGAAGCGATAGCAAGGCATAAATTCAGTTTACGATTTGTTTGGTAGCAAAATTATTTCGGTAAACGATAAATGATGATTTGTTGCTAAAGATGATATTTTTTTTGAATTTATTTAACCGTTTTTTTGGGTTAGTGGTTCTAATTTCATACGTTTTTTTTTGGAATAGTTTTTATTATTTTTTTCTGTTGAAGTAGCGAAGGGATTCTGTCTTTCTGTGCTGGAAGATGTGAGTTCGAATCTGTAGACTTCGAAACTGTAAATCTCTGTTCGACAATTCTTGTACACGTTTTTACCAAAACATCGCTACTTAAAACTCAAAAATCCCTTTACAGTTGTATTAACTATGCTGTACTTAATTATCTCCGAGAAAAACTTAAATTATAATATTTTTTTTATATATTATATAAATTTTAATTATACTTACCAATATATTACCACAGTGTCGCATTAATCTGTAACAAAAAAAAGATTAAATTTATTTTTCAAATTGTCATGATGCTTGACGGATGCATTTCCGATACCAAGACCATTAATGCTGGCGTCCCACAAGGTTCAGTGCTCTCCCCTACGCTTTTCATTCTGCATATCAATGACATGTTGTCTATTGATGGCATGCATTGTTATGCGGATGATAGTACGGGGGACGCGCGATATACTGGCCATCAGAGTTTCTCTCGGAGTCAGGTGCAGGAGAGACGAGCTGAACTTGTGTCTGAAGTGGAGCACTCTCTGGGGCGGGTCTCCAGATGGGGTGAACTGAACTTAGTTCAGTTCAACCCTTCGAAGACACAGGTTTGCGCGTTCACTGCGAAGAAGGACCAATTTGTCATGGCGCCGAAATTTCAAGGAGTCTCTCTTGAAGTGTCTGAGAGCATTGGGATCCTTGGGGTCAACGTATCGAGCACTGTTCAGTATCGGAGTCATCTGGAAGGCAAAGCCAAACTCGCCGCTAAGATGCTGGGAGTCATCAACCGAGCGAAGCGGTACTTCACGTCGAGGCAAAGGCTTGTGCTTTATAAAGCTCAAGTACGGCCACGCGTGGAGTACTGCTCCCATCTCTGGGCTGGTGCTCCCAAATACCAACTGCATCCACTTGACTCCGTGCAGAGCAGGGCTGTTCGTGTTGTTGACGATCCCAGGCTCACGGACCACCTGGAACCTTTGGGCTTGCGAAGAGACTTCGGGTCTCTTTGCATATTGTACAGGCTGTTCCACGGAGAGTGCTCGGAGGAATTGTTCGAGATGATACCGACATCTCCCTTCTATCATCGCACCACCCGTCGTCGAGGTGGAGTTCACCCCTATTATTTGGAACCACCGCGGTCATCCACGGTCCGTTTCAAGAATACTTTTTTGCCACGCACCATCCGGCTATGGAATGAGCTCCCCTCTTCGGTGTTTCCCGAGCGCTATGACTTGTCCTTCTTCAAACGAGGCTTGAAGAGAGTCCTTAAGGGTAGGCCGTAGGTAGCGGCCCCGCAATGTCTTCTGGCAATGCAGAGGTCCATGAGCGACGGTAACCGCTTACGATCAGGTGGGCCGTTAGCTCGTCTGCCTACGTGGCAATAAAAAAAAAAAAAAAAAAAAAATGCTAGACTTGAATCAAATCTAAATAGATACACAGTTTCAATATTATTTAATGTCTCAAAATGTAAACTTTTTACACCTATAGTTTTAGGTGTAAAAAGTTGAAAACTAAAATTGACACGTATATCGAGTATTGTTTAGTCTCTAACCGATTGAAATCAAAGGACGGGATTTGGATTCTGTCCAGGTGTTGGATAGGTCCCATTAAAGTTATTATTGTATATCTCGTTATACCTATACAACCAAATATGTTATAGCAATAAGAAGTTAACGATAAAGGATGCCAATAAAAAAAAAAAACTAAAATACCACATCCAAAAACATCACATAACACGTCCTTGTCAAAGCCACATCCAAAACACTACAGCTTCATGTCCCCCATACGTTGCTGATAATAAAAAAATATAAAGATGGAGCTTTATGAACAAGCCCTGAGGGCGTACGATTGGCTTACGATCCCTAATATTGCAATGTCATCATAAATTTATTGTTATTCCCCTTTGTTCTCATATCTGTAATTGAGGTGCGTTTCAGATGATTGATAGGACTTTCAGAATATACATAAAGACCATTTCAATACAGGAATTCAAACCGGCTTGTGCCTCAAAATCTTAATTTTCAGGAATTCTTCAGCCATGCATCATCTGGCTCTCGGTGTTTTTCGAGATTTGTACTTTTTTAGACTTGAAGAGAGTCCTTAAAATAAGGTCGTAGGTAGCGGCCCCTCAGTGTCCTGATAATACAAAGGCCCATGAGCGACGGTAAAGTCGTTAGCTCATCTGTTCACATCACAATTAGTTTTTAAAAAATGACTATTTTATTGCTTCCACTGCTGAACATAGGCCTCCTTCAAATCTGTACTGTACTGTACTGTACTGTACTGTACTGTAACAACCCATTGCTACCCACTGCTGAGCTCAGCTCTCCTACGAAGAGGGGTTCTTCAAATCACTACCAACTAATTAAATTTTTGACTAAGACCTTCGTCATTACGGAAGTTATAGTAATCATTTCTCAGGCATGTTCTTTCACCAATAAAACAAAAAAAAACAGAAATTTCACTCGATCACAAAGTCCTTGACAACCATAAAAACCTGTAACCAAATAGTCTAAACATTGTCATCAACCTCTAAGCTATCGACCGTTAAAACCAATAGCCTCGGAATTAGAGAGCCTTACACCAAACTAATATTCTAAAATGGTGTTATAAAGCGTACAAGCCAACTCATTGCTTATTCATAAGGTATTAAGTGTCAAATTCGCATGAACGTAGCGATGTAGAACTAAATATTTTGTAGTAGGTCCCAATTTAGGGTCATGCTATTGTTTAAGCTGTAAGATTAATAGGAATTTCGAGGTAAAATTTTGGTAACTATAATTTATTTAAGGATTCTCAAAGTGGGAACCATTTACAGCAGGGAACTGAATTTGGAAAGTGAATAGAGAGAAAAGTAATAATGATGTGTCCTTCTTTAGTCTAATAGAATAAATAGTTATTTCAAACTATAACATAATACTTACACTAAACTAAATCTAAGTAACAAACATAGTTTGAAAACAGTTACCGACTCAGCAATGTCGACAGCACCGAAAAACGGTACCACGACGCTGGTCTTCCGTCGGCACCAAGTGAGTGAAGTTGTATTTTAAAATACTCTTTAACTGAAATTTTTCAAGAATAATTCAAAAAATACTTGCCAGATCTTTATCAAATTAACATGAGGTTAAGTATTTTACTTTTACAAAACAAAGAATCATCGAAATTCAGAAAAGATGTTGTTGAGTTCCCGAACAATCGTCTGGTTCACGAGGGGGTTTGAAATTAAACGCACCTTCAAGCGAAGACATTTTATTTATTAGTATCGTTCCAAGTCAATCAACTGTTGCAACTTTTGGTGGCGCGATTCAGTTGAACTACTAATGTCATCTATTGACGACAATGTGAAACTTAAATTACATAATGTACAAAAACCATGAAAATATACAGGGTGTTGTTGCCCGGTGAAACAATACTTTAAGGGCTTAATCTATATCACATTTCAAATCATATACACATACTTTTGAAACTGAGATAGTAACTTTATTTTCCCATACAAAGTTGAAAAAATATTTTTTTGTATTATTTTTGACAACCCTACTCTGACCTACATTTAGCGTACTATATCTATATGCTATTTTCACGCACACAGGCGCATCCGATCGCAATTTTAGAGTTCTGTACTATAATAATCACCTACTAATAGAAAATTTATACTAGTTTTGATTAGTTATAACTCATGATATATTATGCCTAGAAAACCCAGACTTGGTGGATGGCTTCTACATCAAGTATACTATTTGGTGTGAAAGTATTGTTTCATCGGATTATAACACCCTGTATAAAACCAATACTGAACAGATATATTAATAGACGCACAGCAAATTAATCCGTTAAAAAGATACACTTTATACACAGCTCCAAAGTACTTGTTTGATCTTTGAAGACCACCTTTCATGTGGAATAAGATTCATCCAAATCGGTTCTCACAAACTATGGGATAAAGTCCAATCAACTTGGCTAACTTAGGGGGCGGCCGGATGGGAAAGAGTGCCGTGGGCGTAACGCGTCATCCCTCATAACCCCGTGCTGGATTCTGGTCTCAGTCGGGGTTCGGGCGCTGAGTGTAAGCGGATGGAGGTTTCCCGGTGATTTCCTCAAACTAAAAAAAAAAACTTGTCAAACTTCTCTTTTTGGGAAATTACGAACTACAAATCTAGCATAGCATTTAATTTTTCATAGCGTATCGCTCCCACACAACAGCTACCTATTGGTGTCGATGTAAAATTGACAATATAAAGCTAATTTCGCGGTTATTTCCGTTAAGCTTTTAACCGTCCGTTGATGCTACTATTAGTTAGCTCACTAAATTAACTAGTTTTGGTAAACGGTAAATTTGGTGTACATCTGATGTTAACAGAATAATTTAAAATTTTGGAGCAACTTTAATAATAGAGTTTGTTTCTTTTTGAGTTGATTTTGATAGTTGTTTTTGTACATTATAAATTTTTGACAAACTATGTTTTGTTGTCAATTATTAGCTGACTACTACTTCGTCTGCGTCACAATGTGTTCAGTTATGACATCACATTACACCATCACAAAAATTAAGTGTTTCTTTCTTTTCTTTATTCGTTTCTTTATTGTATTATATTTTATTTATTATATTAAAAATTCAAGATATAGTGAATTACTCTATCGACTAAAACTCAGTTATCTAAATCGGTTACGTTGTTTTATAGATCTTCATAGATTTTCTTCACACTTGAGTACGACAGTAGAATTTGACTATGTTTAAAACACTAGAATGTGTGAACTTTTCGTAAACATTTTAATATATTATGTCTGTACCTGTACCAATCCATTACTGTCCACTGTTGGGCTCAGGTCTCCTCAGAAGAGGGGTTAGGCATAGTCCACCACGCTTGCCCAGTGCGGATTGGGGACTTCACATATCTTCAAACGATTTTTAGAACCCTTTTCCGACATGCAGGTTTCTTCACGATGTTTTCCTTCACCGTTTTTAGCCAGTGGTGTGAAAAATTGCATATAAATCTTTTTCAGATTTTAGAGGTACAAGCCGGCTGGATTTGAACTCGCGACCTCCCGTTCCGCCGCGCTTCGACCACTCAGCCACCACGACTTAAATTTATGTCTATCTCTATGTTATTCCTTTTTTCCAGATTTTCACCATTAGGTACTTGTAAAATCAAATTTAGTATCTCTTCCTTTTCCAAAGTCGATCCAAAACAAAACACTTTGCTTTAAAACCTTACGCACTATAAGAATTAATCGCGATTCCAACAAAAGCTTCACAGCTTAAAAGTGTTATCTGATATCCGAAAAGCTTCGAAAGCTCCGGTTGTAATTTCAAACCGAGTTCGTTATCGCTACCTGGACTGTGATATACTGTTTTAGAAGAACCACAGAAAAAATGTGATACAGAAGAAAAAATTTTTTGCGCAAGAATAGTTGACCCGCGCAACTTCATTTGCGTCACAAAGGGAAACAATATATCCTATACCCTTCCTCGATTTACAAACTTTTCAAAACTGAAATAATTTAAAAAATCAGACCAGTAGTTTCCTCTGAATAATATAAGTATAGACAAAGGTAGAATGGACGTAGTTAAACCCAATAAATTATCCTCTAATATGAAAGAAAGAAAATACTTTCATTCAGCACACACTTAAACACTACATAAAAAGGAAAAACACAAAACATAAATAAAATAAAAGAAACTGTGCTCAAGATGTGCACTGAAGGGGCGATCAGCATACAGCTACATCTATGAAGCTGTAGCGCTAATTTTCAGCTGGACCCATTGAAATCAGCACAAGAACTACACTAAGGTCGGTTTCATTGTGTAGGCAAATTAACATTTTTAATTTAAAAGTAAAAAAACGTGAACAATAGACGACAATCCATCAACTTAATTTTTACCAGTCCATTACTCCACCATTACTGGTCAACTATAAAAAATAAAAATAAATAAATAATAATAAATAATAATTTGACATTTCAAGACATTGGCTATGTTGTGTTTACGTCCAATACAACGTGAAATTCCGTAGTTGGCCTACCAGTTGTCATTTGCGTGTATTGGAAGTTGGTGAGCCAATATGTAAACGCAGCAATATGTTTATTATTATACCATGGGCCACATAGCAGACAGAACTGATGGCAATGATGATTATTATGCAAGACAGATAACTACAGCAATGGCGAAGTGTCAAGTTTAAGAGCGAGAAGCCAGTGTAAGTTATTCTAGAGTATATTTAGTTTTCATTGAAATATCATCAGATTCATAAGCTTCCCTGACATAATCCCTAGTGTTGTTAGTCTATGACTATCGAAAGGGAACCCGGTAAGAAAGGAGTTGTATAGAGCCTTCGTCATTGGTCTACAGCCCAACTAATGGTAAGTTACCGTCGCTTAAATTCCTGCGATACCAAGGCATTAAAAGGCCGTTTATTATTACCTGCATAAGCAGACGACCTTATATCGTTAATTGTATATTACACTGTAAATTTTTGGTTGAATAAATATTTATAATCTTTTTTTTTATCTTCAATTGCTAGTTAGTGGTTACCGTTGCTCATTGTAACTATGAAGACGCTATCAATAAATAACTAATCGTATTCATTGAACTACAGATAAAAGAGACAAAATCTCGGGATCAATCATCAAAAAAATATCGTAGTAAGAACCTATTTAATATTTAAATTTGTAATGAACTCTGAAATTTTATACCATAATTGCAAAAAACGGGTTAATTTATTCCGTTCCATGTGACGTAAAGTTGCCCGTATAAGTTACTTATATATTCACTTATAGCACAGAATACTACACAGAAAGAATCATAATAATATTATAAAGGCGAAAGTTTGTATGTATGGATGTATGTATGTATGGATGTATGTTTGTTACTCTTTCACGTAAAAACTACTGAATGGATTTGAATGAAACTTTACCACAATATAGCTTATACATCAGAATAACACATAGGCTACAATTTTTGAACCCTTTTGTAACGCAGACGAAGTTGCGCGGGTCATCTAGTACTTTATAAAACTTGCTTTGAAGAACTCAGAATAAATAATAAATTGATTTAAACGATAGCTGGAGCGAGTGTCATAGCCAACTTGATTAGTTGATTTCTATTGATTTGTAGGAAATCGCCAGACTTCCAACTATACGACTCCTACAGGTGGAATATGTGGGAGTCGAACCGTTAACACTCAATGTCTGAATCCCAGCAGAGAGCAAACCCCAGCACGAGTTTGTAAGGGGTGAGCCATATAAAGTTTGCATTTTTCAAAAGTTCGACTGTCATGTGGGCGGGTTGGCATGTTGCGCCATCCTGTTGAAACCAAACGTCGTTGATGTCATACTCTTCAACTTTTGGAAACAAAAATTCGTTGAGCATGGCACGGTAACGCTCGCCATTGACCGTAACGGCGGCTCCTAGCTCATTTTCCCAATGATGCCGCCGGACCAAAACCCACACCAAACCGTAACTCTTTGTGGGTGCATTAGCATTATATGAGGTAGGATATTGCCTTGCAAAATAGCAATTTGGAATGAACTCCCATCCTTTGTGTCCTCAAAGCCCTATTTCATATCCCTCTTTAAACGAGATTTAAGAAAAGTATTGTACTCCTTGACATTACAGGCTTTTGCTGCAACGGTAACCACTAACCATGAGGTAGGCTGTAGGCTCTTTTACCAGGCTTACGTACCGCCGCTCCCAATTAGCTACGTGTACCTGTACCAACCCATTACTGCCCACTGTTGGGCTCAGGTTTCCTCAGAAGAGGGATTAGGCATAGTCCACCACTTAGCTAACTAAGTGTCAACTCTAAGTGTCAAAAGAGCTAAAACAATTGTATTTCTGTGTAAGAAATATTCTGTGACTATACATTAAAATCTCTTCAATAATTTGAAACCCTTTTCGCCCATTTATGAATTAATTTCAAGTTTTGACGTATGACACAAAGGGTTTTGTTTGCCCATTGACCTATATTTGGTAATATTTGAATAGGTTCATTTATTTGATTTTGAAACTAATAGTTTAACCTCACAACTTTGTCTGCATAAACGGAGGGACCAGACAGAAAAATATATTTATTTACGACATCACATCAAAAACTACAATATGCATGTATAATACACATAAACCATCCTTTTGAATCACACTATCCATTAAAAAGTTGCATCAAAATACATTGCGTAGTTTTAAAAATTTAAGCATACACTGGGACAGACCCTTTTTAGCCAGTAGTGTTGTGATAAATTGCACATAAATCTTTTCTAAATTGAGTATAGTGAAACTAAAACCGATCGTGAGGAAACCTGCACATTAGAAAAGGTTTATAAAATTCCTTTGAAAATATGTGAAATCCCCAATCCGCATTAGGCAAGCGTGGTGCCCGTTCCTTCTACTGAGGAGATCTGAGCTCAGCAGTGAGCAGTAGTGGTTTGTTACAGTACAGGCTTGGACATAAGTGGAAGCGACTTTTTATATTATACTTAACGGGGAGTCGTATGGACGATTAAGCTCATCCATTGCAATGATATTCAAACTGTTTGGGAACGCGGTGAAGTCGGTTGTACGTATTTCCATCCGCGCCGAAAAGAGGTGTCGTTGCCTCGTTGACAGTTGACAGTTCCGTTCCGTTGACAGTTGACAGTTCCGTTCCGTTGACAGTTGACACCTCTCAACGCCTTAGTGTTACCAACGTACATTCCGAACACACCCAAGTCAATGTTGCCTTGACGTTCCGATTTACAATCTCCTTTATACTAATGTAGTGCTTGATGTGGTCCTCTGTAATTGAAGGTGCGCCGGTGTCTAATATGTGATATATTTTTAATTTGTTGAGGATTCAAATATGTAAATAAATAGGGTATTTGCCCACTGCCATCACTGTAACTCCTGTGTAGCCAGGATCCACAGCGGCGACCATCGTACTGATTCTGAGCAGTAAAGCCCAGGAACCCGAGAGAAAGCTATCTTGTCTTGGGCCCCGCAACGAATTTAATCAGAAGATGATAGAAGGAGTAGGAAAACATAAGTTTCGACTTCCCTGCTCGCAAAGCGGGAGACACAATTAAATAACATTACGCCTAAATTGAAAAAGTACCACGGACATTGATGAAATAGTGTAGTAGTGATTATCCACATAATATATTATTAAACACGTATCTAAGTACATAACATTATAATATCCAACATCAGAGTGCAAACAAGTAGAAACGTCACGCCCACCTCAAATAAATCCTACCGCCAAACGGATTATCCGTAAAGCCCTAGAGAAACCTTCTGAGGGACGATTCAGAACTCAACGACACGATTACGATTTATCGGATCCGATTTTACGTCTTTAGTTGGCACGGAACATTAATAGTATTTTTTATTGCAACTAAGCACTCATAAAACACCTAAATAAAACCATTTATTGCCTGAACACAAATTAGATAAATTTAACGAACTTTCAGAACAGTATATCAGGTGGGCTGTAAGCTGGTTTATCTATCGTGCAATAGAAAATGTTAAAAATAAGGCAAATGGTAGAGATTAACTCATTTTTGGTCGCTAAGCCAGCGGAGTAAATAGGTAATTATTTACAGATATTTTTTTTTTTTCGTACCTATAATTTTATGACGTTCTTTTATTTAGCGACAGTTCAAACAAAACAAAAATTGTGAAAAATAAACAGACCTTTTTCGATATCAACTTACAAAATCGTCTTTATAAAATCATCCCGTAATCGTTACCATGTGAACAGGACTTTACGTAAACATCTTACGATTCATTCATATTATAATATATTATTTGAAATGGGTACGGCTTAAATTAACATCGTGTGTTTTTCATAATATATTATACGGCCGTAATCTTTTGATTTTAAAGTCATATTATTCGAGGGTTAAAATCACCATAGGATAATAAAGCGATCGATTTTTGACCGTTTTTACGTGACTTGTTGAATCGATTTTGATGATTTTTTTTGACGTTTCTCTAAGAGGTTTTATAGTAAATCTAGCAGATGATAGGAAGACTGTATGTTTTATATTCCTTTGTGACGCAGACGGAATTTTATAATATAAAAATAAATCGTTAAATATGTTGGTAAGCGCATAACTCAACAACGCCTGGACCAATTTGGCTGTTTCTTTTTTAGTTGTGCGTTGAAGTTTAAAATAAAAAAAATTGCGTACTCTTTTTTTATTGTAGAGACAAGCCAACGGGTCACCTGATAAGTGGTCACCATTTTTTTTTTTTTTTTTCAGTTGGAAGAAATCACCGGATCCCCGCCCGCCCCGCGGGCGGTGTATGTGGGAGTTGAACCGCACTAAAACCTCCAACCGCTCACACTCAGTGTCCGAACCCAGCACGGGGTTTTGAGGGACGGCGCGACGCGTAACGCTCTCGGCACACTTTTCCGTCACGCCACCCCAAGTGGTCACCATGAACCTTTAACACATTCTACTTATACACAAAATAAATGTTCTATTCTCTTACAATACTCAGAAACCTGAATATATATCCAAGTATGTAACATATTCTCCTCATAGCCTCCGGATATTATCTCCATAATATTGATATTATTGGAGATTATAACACTATTGTATTAACCGTAATATTAACCAGTTGTTGTGGATCGGATATCCTGTATTAAGAAGAGGAATATTCATGTATTGTCAATATTGTTTGGTATATTCGACGTAATTTGAATATCTTAAACTTTTTAAAGTAAATTTTAACCTGCTAAATTTTACCCTTGTATTTTTACAAGCTTTATACAGGGTGTTAAAATCCGATGGAACAATACTATCACAGCAAATAGTATACTTGTTGTAGAAGCCATCAACCAATTCTGGGTTTTCTAGGCATAATATATTATAAGTTATAACTAATCAAAACTACGTCTTAATTTGTGCAGGATCAACCCTACCGTACTGACTTACACCAACAGCTAAAAACTTAAGCCCGCTAGTCACCTCCTGTATCATAGAACATTGTAATAATACACGGGACAAAAATCACATTCTAAACAGGATACATGCGCCTGTATGTGTGTGTGTGTGTAGGTCAGGGTATGGTTGTCAAAAATAATACAAAATAATATTTTTTCAACTTTGTATGGAAAAATAAAGTAACTATCTCCGTTTCAAAAGTATGTGTATATGATTTGAAATGTGATATAGATTAAGCCCAGAAAGTATTATTTCACCGGGTACCAACACCCTGTATAACTTGCACTGTATGTAACTATGTATGTAACTTTGCAAGGTAAAGTATAATAAAGTATATCACGTAACAATGGAATTATATGACAAAATGTCGCTTATCTGATGATGGATTCGGATGGTGGTCATAGGAACTCTTGTACTAAACAAGATACACCCGTCGTGTTTTGACTGGTTTTACTTGTATTAGCTAGCACTCTACTACTACATGATATCCAAATGCGAATATTGAACATCTTCACAAAATAATGACTCACATTTACAAAGATCGTTTTTGAACATTGTGTTTCACACACCATAGTCTTGTATCTTCATTTTCTACATCGCATAAGGGGAGCCAATTTCATATTATTATGCGCAAAAGAATTTCAAGTAGGTATAATGTGAAGGCTTTTGACGGGATCGCAACGATGAACAGTTTTAGAAAAATGCTTACGAAATAGAAAATGTATGATACGGCTAAAATTGATGTTTAAGGGTCAGTGAAACTACTGGAAGAACGGTGTTTTTTGAGGTGATTTTGTGAGCGAAATAAATAACTTAAGTTGTGAATTTACTTTTTTGGAAAAAAACAAGGTACAGGTCAGGATCAGGTCAGGGTCAGGTCAGGATCACGTCAGGATCACGTCAGGATCATCAATTAATTACGAAAACTGGATCACGGTTAAAAAAATAATCAAATTGAACTTTATTGATAAATTGAAG
Source organism: Trilocha varians (assembly GCA_030269945.2). Taxonomy (NCBI): domain Eukaryota; kingdom Metazoa; phylum Arthropoda; class Insecta; order Lepidoptera; family Bombycidae; genus Trilocha; species Trilocha varians. Next base: position 10,685,364 of record AP028278.1, on the reverse strand, counting down.
ACATCTATCTAATTCATTATCATTTATCTTGTTATAAATTAAAAAATATAAAACGGTCCAGTTATCTTCATTAGAAACAAATAACGTTTGAACAAAAACAATGTCGATAAGCTAAAGGAAATACCCCCAAATATCTATTTTATCGCCTACAATGCACTATTCATAAAAGGATACACACCAAACACAAACTTACCCCTTACCTTTTCCTTATTGTGTATAAAAGTTTTTGCCTCTGTTTTTGTTAAACGCAACGAACTGCGAGAGATATACGACACTAGAGCTGAGCTTCAACGATGCTCATGAACTATTGAAGAACTCTTCAACAGTGCGAGGAAATAGTTCTGAGTGGTCGAAGATTGCGCGGGACGGGCCTGAAAAACTGGGTTCCAAGTTTCGTAGATTTTGTTTTGAGAGTCTTTAGATGAGATCTGCAGTGTTGGGTGATTAATCTCTAAATATTAGTATTATCCAGTAATGTTTTATTTTTATTTATTTATTTAATACTTTATTGTACACCACAGAGAAAACAAGTTAGGTTAGAATCAAAAATATTACTGTTCACAAAAGGATGGTAATGTAACCTATAGTTTGGGCGATTCCAAGATGAGTAAGATTTTTTTTTTTAGTTGGAGGAAATCCCCGGATCCCTGCCTGGGGCCAGAACCCAGCACGGGGTTATGAGGGACGGCGCGACGCGCTACGGCCGCGGCACTCTTTCCCGTCGCGCCGCCCCCTGAGATAGGTAAGAGAGATTTTTTGACTAAGTATTTAATTAATTGTATATCAAATATTTACATCATCATACCTTTTTTTTCTTTGTTTTTAAAGAAAAATCCGTTGTAATTTATAACACTGAAAAGTAAATCATACTAAAATTACGGTCAACTTATGATTAATTTACAGGTAGTATTTAGGTATTTAACGATAACCGTTTTATTAGCATGTTGTAAAGTTATAATTTTATAATTATAAACCTATTCGAAGATTACTTTGAACGATAGCCAAACATTCTTTGTTTTAATTTGATTGTATGTTACTATAATATCCATTAAACTTAAATTATAAAAATAATTATAGCTGTTAAGAATTACAATAGCCACTGAACATGAAATGCTTTAGTTGTTTACATGTAACATTTAGAAGCATCATTTTTAGTTCCTTTTTTTATTGGAACGAAGTTCCTTATCGCGCGTTGTGAAAGGGGGCTAGACAGAACAAAATCTTACGAAAAGTTGTCACGACACTTTTTTTGTTTTAGATGATTATCGCTAGATGGCGCTGTGATTAAAATATTTTATAAAACAATTCCTTATTTTGTTTTATATGATTAATGCTAGATGGCGCTGTGATCAAAATATTTTATTTTTAATAAAATTTTATTTTTAAACTAACTAATTATTATAACCGAAAAAAATAAAATTTTATTACAATTCACTCACTAATTAATAGAAAGGAACTTCGTTCCATCCGGGTGTCCCTTGACACCTCTCAAGTTTTTTTTTGATCTTCAAAAACGAGTTAGTTATTGATTTGATTCAATTCAAAGAGATATCTTAAACCGATTCTTTTCCCACCATCCCTATTCCCCACCTTAAGACCGAGTAACTTCAGGAAACCCTATTTTGTTGAAATTAAGTTATCAGCAAACGGACAAAGTTTTCGGGCCGCCCTTATTAAAGGTCCAAAACATATGAAAAGCCTCTCGTATATTTATTTTATTTAATAACTTTTCGAATAGGACCGAGGGATGTTTTCGCTAGACATAAGTTAGATGTAAAAGTTGCTGAGTCGATGTAAGTGACAAAGTTTTTGGGATATTATAGTTGTTGATTGATTCTCTTGAGTGAATTTTAGCGATGGTTTAGGAACAATATGGCCATTTAAAATTCCAAGGTATTGATTGCTAAATTTTAAAAAGTAACTACATATTTAATTTTAAAGTTTTATTTTATAGCTTAAAGAGAAAATGAGAAATGTTGTTTTATTTCAGTGACCAACGTTATGAACAAGTCAGTATCAGGTCCGAATCACATTTGGGTAGATAGATCAAGACAGAATTAGATCAGTCAGGTCAGGATCAGTTTCAGTTTGGATCCGGATCCCATCAGGGTCAGCTCAAAATCAGTTCAAGGCAATTTACAAATCACATGACAATATTGCAAATCACATGTTTGTTTTGGTAGCTGCCATAATCAGTTTATAAGTTATGCTGGGAATTGACAGATTTGTTGAAATAACCACTTATACCAAGATAATCATTATTACTGTAGCGTTCAAAATAAACAATAATTTACATTCTAAGCACTACTTAAAATTTTATTTGAATGTCATAAAAGCGAAATCTAAAAAATATTGTTCACATTTAGGAATCGAATTATCGATCAAATTTTCTCATCAAAATTATTTTCGAATTTATGTACATATTCATGAATTGTTGGTAATTGGTAATTTGGTTTAAGTCAATCATTTTGAATTATTTATACATAAGATTTTTATGATATTTTGTGCTAAGAACTTAGCTTACAGTAGTTAAGTGCTTCGTTAAAATATAATACTATGTATATGTCCAATACCATGTCAGGGTCAGGTCAGGATCAGGTCAGGGTCAGGTCAGGATCAGGTCAGGATCAGGTCAGGATCAGGTCAGGATCACGTCAGGATCAGGTCAGGATCACGTCAGGATCATGCCAGGATCAAGTCAGGATCAGGTCAGGATCAGGTCAGGATCACGTCAGGATCAGGTCAGGATCAGGTCAGAATCAGCTTAGAATCAGCTTAGGATTAAGTCAGGATTTATGGCAACATAAGCAACTTTTTAGACATTCATCCATTCAAGATAAAAAAGAAAGGAACAAGCTTGTCATTCATCAAATGTAATTTAATCATTGAAGGAGGCATTATGATTTTTCCACCCTTTACAATTCAGTTGTGATGTATGTGCGCTCTAATTCCCGAGTCGCTGGCTCGGTGCCAAACAACTGTGCAAATCGTGGGGCCACTTCACACGTAGCGTTTTTGAAGCTTGCAATTAAATTAAGATTAGAGAATTTGCAAAGGTTGTAATTGGACTGGATTTTAAGGAATAAGTTTGATTGATTTTCTTTGTGTTTTAATTTAGAAATTTATAGTTAGAAGGGTAATACGGTCAATGAGGACAATGCAATTTACATATTATTATGCTATGTATAACCAATTTTAAAGGTAAGTCTGTCTAGCGCACCTTACTGAGGTTGAATATAATATTATTGCCTTAAATACGTTGTTATTTTTCTTAATTAGATATACCGATAAGAGAAAACTCAATGTATCAATCACATGCACCATCTGAATTCTGAAATCTTCTTCAAAAAGTAGATGACAATGCTAAGGCACTCATGTTGACGGAAGTTAGGTATGTTACATACTGTAGGTTTCTTATTGCTTATTTCTATTCAAACTTCATTCAGAGTATTATTTATTTATTTCCTTATTTACTAAACTGAGTCAAAAATAACAACACAATAGCCGCAGACAAATAATCCGCAGTTTCTATTTTAGTTGCGTCGTGTGAACAGGCTCTTAAGGCGATACAAGGAGCTCTTATATCTGTCGCTCAAAGAATATATAAGTTTATCTAAAAGAACTGAATTCTTTGTCTGCTAAGTCCTTGTGCACGGAAGGAAAATATTCTTTTGAATGCGTCTGCAAAATAGAAACGTGAATTGAAGGGGACATAAAAGATTGTTCTAGAAGTTATTCAAAGCTTACCAGAAGCACGATTAGATAAAAATGGCACCAACTAAACACAGCAAGTTTTTTAGATCCTTGATATCATGTAGCAGTAGAGTGCTAGAAAATACAAGTTAAATGGGTCTAAACAGGATGAGTCTATCTTGTTTTGTTCTTCTGGAAATATCAAAAAATTATTCAGAGCTGTTCAAAATTGTGATAAAAAATTTGAAAAATAGAAAATATGGTAAACAAAAAAAACAGTTATGTTCTGCCTTTCTTGTCAGTCTATATTATTTAATCTTATTTAACTCGAGCTGATTCAAACAACTTTACCTGCACCACTAAGGAAGACAGTTTTTTTTAAGTTTTTATTTAACATGCACTGAATATAACTATGAACTAATGTACTGTGGCGACCAATAATAAGGCGCGAGATCCTGAATCGCGGTTACGACATTTGCAAGAATCTTCGCATGTATACGACATCTGAAATCTACTACAGTGGGCTTCGGCCTGACCGGGCATACACTACCTCGCCCGGTCGGAGATCTCCCTTTGGCCATAAGTCCACTGTAGATAACCACATGTACTAATGTGGAATTGTGGAATTATGCGATCTGAATTAGCTTTTATAGCATAAAATGATTTAAGTTTTTTTTTTTTGAATTTAGGTTAATTTTAATAAAGCTCATATTATTACTAGTTACTAAAAGTAAGCGTACGTCCTGAGAAGTAATTGCAAAAGAAAAATATATTTTATAGCTTAATCCGTTTAATAAATATTAAGAAATACTATTTTGGATTATTTTTTTATAATGTATTCGCTAAAATTTTCATTGCATATTAAATTTAATGCTTCATTTTCAATTCAATACAAGTACATTTCAAGTTAATTTTGTATTGAAACACGTTCAACAATCTCTGCATGAATACCGACGGGTCCTTTAAGAAATTTCATATGACTTAATCCGGGATTCTCTTACGATTTGATTTCGCTTTCATCATCTCTCTTGGAGTTCTGCTCAAGCGTAAATCGTTTAAGAGATCCAAAGATACATCTGTACCGAAGCATAGAACGAATTTTACGATATTTTGTATATATGCGTTTGTCTATCTAATATATATTATAAAGGCGAAAGTTTGTAAGTATGGATGGATGTATGTTTGTTACTCTTTCACGTAAAAACTACTGAATGGATTTGAATGAAACTTTACGACAATATAGCTTATACATCAGAATAACACATAGGCTACAATTTTTGATAATACGGGACGAACCTGAAGTCCACGCGAACGAAGTTGCGGGCAAAAGCTAGTACTAATATAATATGAAGCTGGAGAGTTTATCTGTTTGAAAAATTATTTTAGTGTTGAATCCATTTATTGTGGAAGGCTATATGTTAATTTATTTTTGTTACTTATTGTTAAAAGAGCTTAATCACTAAAGCGATTAACACTATGATTACTGTACTTCTTAAATAATTGTTACACACTTAAATATATTTCACAAAGCAGCGTGGCCTCTTTGAAAAAGAATTTATATTTTCAAAACTTATAACTTGTTTTTGTAGGTATTTTTACTAAAAATCTAATTATGTAAGTTGGATATATGGATGTATGGATGTATGTTTGTTACTCTTTCACGTAAAAACTACTGAATGGATTTGAATGCAACTTTGCCACAATATAGCTTATACATCAGAATAACACATAGGCTACAATTTTTGAACCCCTTTGTAACGCAGACGAAGTTGCGCGGGTCACCTAGTAAGGTTATAATTTAATTTAAAAATTAAAAAACTTTTAAAATTATTTTGTCCTCATCCACATATGAAATAAACGATTTTTTTGACTCAAAGTTTTCTAAGACCATCTTCGGCCCTGTGGTTCCACAGGGCTGGGGTGACGCCACCTGCAGGGGCCCAGATCGTAGTTGGAGGCGTCCCAATAGAGGTCGGGGTGCGACTGAAGTACCTCGGCCTCATACTGGACAGCCGTTGGACCTTCCGGACCCACTTCATGGAACTCGTCCCCCGATTGATGAGGACAGCCGGCGCATTGAGCCGGTTGCTCCCGAATCCTTAATCGAAAGGAACTTCGTTCCATCCGGGTGTTCCTTGACACCTCTTAAGTTTTTTTATTGAGCTTACGATCCAACTGATGATAAGCGGTTACCGTCACTCCTAAATGCAACGGCCGGGCAAGTTTGAGTTTAGCCGTTGACAACTCTTTATGTAACATTGGACATTCCTAAATTTAATTATGCAGAATTCCCTACATTTGCAGCGTCACTCAAGACGAGAGGTTCTAGTTTAGCTTGCCTTTGTCCGGGTGACAGGCGTGTTACTGAGAAGTAGTCTGAAGTAGCACTGACTCGAGTACTGTGAAAAACTAGACTGTTTTTACACGCTTTATATTAACTTGCACTGGATGTAACTTTGTTAAGTTCGAGTGGAATATTACAAGCTAAATTTTACAAACTTTCTGGTTTCCGATAATGCTGACATTTTGCACGCAGATGTATATTGGCAGGGATTAACTTTTTTAAATATCAGAATCAGTGATGTCTTGATCAAATTTGGTAAGATTATATTAGACTTACCTTCCTTTAAACGAAAAATAAGTTATCGAAATCAGTTCATTTTAATATATATACTACTAAACAATTACACGTATTACAAAACGATTTCATCTTGTTCACAAAAAACTGTTAACTTTCCGATTAATTACCATATACTACTTTTAATTTGTCATCTCAATCGGTCAACTCAAACCAAATTTACTTCATTATAAAAGTCCTCAACTGGAATACTTCTTTTTCAGCAATCGGTCAACAAAACCGTAAGATTAATACACCACCGCACGATTTAAACGCATAACATGTGACATACTTCGCGAAAACCCCAAAATTCTAACCTACTTTTTCCGAGCGACATCCCAAAATACTCGATCACCGCTTTACCATAGCACATTTATAAGACAGAAGTAATGCTTTGTACTTTTTGGATGCCTTAGATACTAGGGTCGACAAATTTAATATTAGTATTACACTAGCTGGATACAGGTGGCACAAGACAAATCAAAATGGACGTCTTTGGAGGAGGCCTTTACACAATAGGGGGTTCTCGCACTAGCGTTAGGTATATTATTATTCATATCTTTTTTGTCACTTTTTTAAATATTTTTTATTTTTTTGTTAAAAAGTTTTTAAGTTTAAGTAAGCGAGAAATGAACAGGCTTTTTTTAAATTTATTACACTAGCTAATGCACTTTTTGCGTCACTTCACATACACTTTCGTTGCTGCGTCACAAAAAGTGTTCAGACAGCATTAAGCGCAAAAAATGTGCTTATTTATGTCACTTAGAAGGCCTTTAAAATTGTCAGCGTTTCTAATATAATATGTCAGAATATACATATTATAAAGAAGTCGGAAGTCGTGGTGGCCGAGTGTTCAAAGGGCGTTCTTCCGAACAGGAGGTCGCGGGTTCAAAACCGGCCGGCTTGTACCTCTAAATCTAAATGTGAAAAAGATTTATGTGCAATTTTTTACAACACCACTGACTAAAAACGGTGAAGGAAAACATCGTGAGGAAACCTGCATGTTGGAAAAGGGTTCTAAAAATCCTTTGAAGATATGTGAAGTCCCTAATCCGCACTGGGCAAGCGTGGTGGACTATGCCTAATCTCTCTTCTGAGGAGACCTGAACCCAACAGTGGGCAGTAATGGGTTGGTACAGGTACATACACAGAAAAACAACGCGTACGGTGTAGAAAGTGTATTCTCTCACCAAACAACAAAAGAATGATTTCCTCAGTACGCTTATTTCTGTATATTTATTCTGTAACTCAAGCATCGTATTCCAAGCACGACAACGACGTATGAACATGATGAACTTCTCGTATCGTTTACACGCCGATGATTCTCAAACAAAAATGAGCCTTTGAATTGAGAGATAACTTTGTTTTGTTTATTTTTGAGAGATTTTTTGTAGTGAAAAAGATTTGTCGTTCAGATTTCAAAAATCGTTTTTTTTTTGTCTTGTAGACGAACTGACGGGACACATGATTGTGGTTTTTGTCGCTCATGTACCTTTGCAATTGTAGGGGGATACTGCAGGGTGCACCTTATGACTTGTAGATAAGAACGATTTCAACGAATTAATATTATGTATACCACATTATTAACACATTCATGAGGCTATTGCTAACGCTATATTTTTTTTAGCTTCAAGATAATTCGGCATTGTGCGCCACTCCACATTCGGCATTGAGATCCAGATCACAATAACCTTTAATACCTTGTGTTTCAGACAACTAAAAACTACTCAAAACAAACAAGTTATTTCACAGTCATATTTGTATTTATTGATAAAAACGGCATCCACTATCGCAGTCTCCCAGTTTTTCCGTAAGCCTTTGGTCCGCAGCTGAGCTCACATGAAATATTGCTGGTAAGATTACAAACCTTTTTTATTTGAATTATATCACGGAGATACCGAACTGTTAGTTTTCGGGTGTTAAGTTAGTTTTGGAACGGGTTACTGAAGTCGGTATTTCACCTTAGCTACATTGATACTGAACGAATTGGATATTATAACGGGCTATCTGATCGTAAGTGGTTACCATCGCTCATGGACCTCTTCAAAATCACACATATCTTTATGAACTTTCTAACAGAATCATGGGACACTGCGTGGCCCCCAACTACGACACACCTTTTAGGATTCTCTTACTTTCCTTTTGACAGTGATCGTGGTAGTGACAATGTTAAAAGCTGTCAACGTGATACTGAACCCAAGATACGAACATAAGTTGTCAAGGAACAGCATTTTTTTGTTAGTTGGCTCTTACGCTTACCTATAAAAGCAAGAAATAAACAAAAACATAGCGCTATGACATGTCCCTCTTTAAACGAGGTTTAAGAAAAGTCCTGTATGGGTAGGTGATAGATAACAGCCCCTCATTGCCCTGGCATTGCAGAGGTTCATGAGCGACGGTGACCACTTACCATCAGGTGGGCCATAGACTCGTTTATCGCTCCTGCAATAAAAAAAAAATATTCCATTTCACGCTATTTACTAATTTCTATTAACTTTGCCCATAATTCAATGCAAAATTTTATCCTCAACTCAACTCCTCACAACAGTTTTTCAAAAAACTAACCTAAAAAATCCTTTTTCAGGATCTTAACTATGTGTATACCCAATTTTATTCAAATCCAAACATACATAAATTACTTACGGATACTGTCAGTGTGGTATGTCGAAATGTGAGTTCGAGTTCCAGTGGTACCGGCAAACGAACGAGAAAAAGGGTAGACAGATTTGTCTGCTCTTAAATGACCTACCCGCAGTTTCCCAGTCTTCCCGTGATCATGGCGCTTGAAACAGTGCTGAAATATCGGGATCGCTCAATTAAAAATAATCGTGGTAAGAACCCGTTTAGTAATAGTGTAAGTGATTCAGACATTCATTTATAATATAAGGATAATTCTTTGTAAACAGCTCTCTAAGATTTCCAAAATGGGCAGTTAAAAGCCCTGTTATAACAATATTATGTAATTCAGGAAATTCTCAAAACTAATTATCTAAAGAGGCTTACTGCCGGAAGCTTAAATGTACTTCAAATAAGAAATTATTTTCAGTACAAATCCCCAGACGATTTAAGTACATACCTTCGACAAAGTGGTCTTATAAGATTTCGGGTTATGGACGTATTTTTCAATTATACTGTACAGGGTGGGTAGTTTGAACCATTAATATTTTATCATCATCATCATCATCATCAGTCTATAGACGTCGACTGCTAGGCACAACCTCGCCACAACAGTCTCCTGAGTTGTCTGTTTACAGTGACCTCCCACGATCCTGACTATGTCGTCGGTCTTGTGTGTCCAGTCTACCCATGTTGCGCCTACCGGATCGTGACTGCCACTCCAGAACTTTTTTCATTAATATTTACTAGACTTTATTATATCGCCAATAGAAAACAATAACAGTACTCTAAGTTTGCTATACAGTTATAGCATCAGTAAAGGGGGGCTGTAGGATCATTTTTAGATATTTAACTCATTTTTGCATTTTTTGCATAAGTAACAGTGTCGCACCGGAGGGCGATATATCAAATTATGAATTATATACGTTAGTGGTTACCGCCGCTCATGGACCTCTGCAATATCAGAGGTGGAAACTGAAGGGACCATCGTTAAACCTCGTTTGTAGCTTTCTTTTTCCCTTCTATGTATTTCTTTTTCTAATATAAAAATGAATCGCTAAATGTTGGTAAGCGCATGATTCAACAACGTCTGGACCAATTTGATCAATTCTTTCTTAAAATGTTCGTTTAAGTTCAATGGCTTTTAATGGCAAGAAAAATACGAATAATAGATATTTAATGTGTAATAAACCAACACCAATATTTCCTTTACAGTGATTTGCATTCAATTTAGAAAGTCCATTCGGTTTCTCATCAATAGCGCGATTGGACCTCGGCCGTCAGATCCAGTTTTGTCCGGTATTCAATAGTACGTCACGCGCATCTCGTTGCTTTACGGATGTTTTGTCCCTTTCCGCTTGTATGGATTGGAAAGAGACACGTGATTGGATTGGATTTGGATTGTGTGGTGCTAGTGTTAGCGTTTGTTTTGGTAGGTAATGGCTATGTTATAGATATGTATGAGTCATTCCATTTAAAATCGTCTAAAAATGAAAAAAATGGTTGCTGCATGATTTTAGATTTTGATGAAAATTTGAGGGATTCATCTCTAGGGTCCCTAAGAATGAAATTTACACATATTTGATTTCTATGAGCACCCGTTTCCGAGCATTTAAATAAAAACTTTCAAAAATCTCCTTTTTTTAGGTTATTTAAAATTTCCTCAAAGTTTTGTCTGTTTAAATTTTTTTTCATTATTAAAGCGGAATCCTTAGGGAGACAGACTATAGTTTGATAAAACTCAACGATAATTTTGTTTATAGCGACCTACCATTAGCAAGAGCAAACCAAAAATGAGTGTTTTTTACTCATTTTTCGTGAATTTCAAGCGACTCTAGCGACTAATCGGTTATGAGTTAAGAACTTCTGGTTGACAGGAATTAAGTACACATGTTAGAGACAAAATTTAGCCAATGATCGATCTGAGCAGCCCACTCTTTCTGGAAGAAAACCTTGCTTGAAGTTTTGAATTTTTGAAAAATCCCATTTTTCAGCCTACAAAACGAAGGTGTCTACTGCGAGATAAAATTCTAAAATTTTCAGAATCTTTTGTTCTTAGCTTTAACTTTGAAGGACCGCATCGCTTGTTTTGTTATTTTAATGTGTAGTGCACTTACCGGTCGTTTATTGGCAGCAAAAATTATGTCGATATTTTTTTATTTTTTCCTAAATTATATATAAGGTACGAGCCTAAACACGATGAAGTTATCTTGTTTAATGACGGAGTTCCTATAGCCACCTTTCAGCTCCATCATCAGACCTTGACATTCATCCTCTACACAAAGATCTCATCAGGACGCTTGATTAGAGCCTAAACACGATGAGATTATCTTGCTTATTGACGGAGTTCCTATAGCCACCTTTCAGCTCCATCATCAGACCTTGACATTCATCCTCTACGCAAAGAACTCATCAAGACGCTTCATTAGAGCCTAAACACGATGAGATTATCTTGCTTATTGACGGAGTTCCTATAGCCACTTTTCAGCTCCATCATCAGACCTTGACATTCATCCTCTACGCAAAGAACTCATCAAGACGCTTCATTAAAGCCTAAACACGATGAGGTTATCTTGCTTATTGACGGAGTTCCTATGAATGTCAAGGTCTGATGATGGAGCTGGAAGGTGGCTATGGGAACTCCGTCATTAAACAAGATAACTTCATCGTGTTTAGGCTCGTACCTTATATATAATTTAGGAAAAAATATAAAATATCGACATAATTTTTGCTGCCAATAAACGACCGGTAAGTGCACTACACATTAAAATAACAAAACAAGCGATGCGGTCCTTCAAAGTTAAAGCTAAGAACAAAAGATTCTGAAAATTTTAGAATTTTATCTCGCAGTAGACACCTTCGTTTTGTAGGCTGAAAAATGGGATTTTTCAAAAATTCAAAACTTCAAGCAAGGTTTTCTTCCAGAAAGAGTGGGCTGCTCAGATCGATCATTGGCTAAATTTTGTCTCTAACATGTGTACTTAATTCCTGTCAACCAGAAGTTCTTAACTCATAACCGATTAGTCGCTAGAGTCGCTTGAAATTCACGAAAAATGAGTAAAAAACACTCATTTTTGGTTTGCTCTTGCTAATGGTAGGTCGCTATAAACAAAATTATCGTTGAGTTTTATCAAACTATAGTCTGTCCCCCTAAGGATTCCGCTTTAATAATGAAAAAAAATTTAAACAGACAAAACTTTGAGGAAATTTTAAATAACCTAAAAAAAGGAGATTTTTGAAAGTTTTTATTTAAATGCTCGGAAACGGGTGCTCATAGAAATCAAATATGTGTAAATTTCATTCTTAGGGACCCTAGAGATGAATCCTTCAAATTTTCATCAAAATCTAAAACGGTGCAGCTTTGCTGATTAGACGATTTTAAATGGAATGACCCGTATACGAGTTTCTACAGTTAAAGTTTATGGAAATTCAATTCTTGCATCTATGCATGTTGAAAATTCTAAAATCCCTTCGAAGATAATATGTTAAGTCCCCAATCCGAATTAGGCAGGCGTGGTGGACTATGCCTAACCCTTCTTCTGAGGAGACCTGAGCTCAGCAGTGGGTAATGGGTTGTTACAGTACAGTATTCTTGAAGAGGTTTTTGAGGGAAATGAAAATTTTACAATGCATGAATGTATTAAAAGAAAGCTTTTTTTTAATAAAGATTATTGACATTGCAGGGGTTCATGAGCGACAATAACCATGTAGGCATACATGGAAATATTTTTTTTTAAAGATATGACTACATGTATAATATATACAGTTCCTTCGTTAAAAATAAGTGATTATACATTGTATCACAGTGTTTATATTGTAAAATCAATATAAATAATAACTCAAATAACATTTCGTACTCAACTGTGTTTTACTATTTATTATGTACCTTGTTTTTTTTTTCAATGTTATTCTGAACTGTGTAGCCATTAAGCGTTTTTGCCATCTTTCAGTTTTGCACCGTAACAGGTTATGAGCGATTTACACTATTTTACATCCGCTATCACTAAGACCACAACACGTGACGTTCGAATCAGGCTATATAGGTCCATGAAACTGACGTTACGGAAATTACGCTAGCCTGAATTACTGCAACGATAGCCTGTAGCGTTTGTTGGTAGCCCAATGGCCATTAGTGGTGCATTGTTAATAAATTCAACGAATCTAACGTTGACTTTGTGAGATTTAGTGGGACTGCTGATGAGGAATGCGAATAGCCTAAATTAAATGATATTGTTTAGTGACGTGTCTAAATGAATGAATACATTCTTTTGTACATAAGACAAAAAAAAACTTGAGAGGTGTCAAGGGACACCCGGATGGAACGAAGTTCCTTTCGATTAATTAGTGAGGGAATTGTAATAAAATTTAATTTTTTTAAGTTATAATAATTAGTTAGTTTAAAACGTTTTAAAATAGTTTGATCACAGCGTCATCTAGCATTAATCATATAAAACATAATAACGAATTGTTTTAAAAGATTTTAATTACAGCGCCATCTAGCGATAATCATTTAAAACAAAATAAAGAATTGTTTTAAATGATTTTAATTACAGCGCCATCTAGCGATAATGATCTAAAACAAAAAAAGTGTCGTGCCAACTTTTTCATAAGAATTTTCGTCTAGCCCCCTTTCGATAACGTGCGATAAGGAACGTCGTTCCAATATCACTAAAATAATAAAAATAAAAGCCAAAAGAAAAACATGCAATGAGCTTGTCTGTGTGTTAGATTAACCCTATTACGATATTTTTATTTTTTAAATAAAGAATCACTCTTCAATTTAGAATGCTATTTCTGTAACTTTAAAAATTTGTGAGTTTACCTTTAACTTTGGGTAACAAATAAAACACACTTTGACAAGCATTAAAATATTACCAACTCAGTAATAATCCATACAAAATTCAATATTCGAAATCTATTACAAGAGAAGTCAGAATATCATTAAATAATATCAATATAGCGAAGCCGTCCACTTCGGATATTGCATTTGCAGTAGACAGTACTCAAACTGTGCTTAAACTTAGTTTGTAGGATGACTATTATTCATAAATGAAATGTGGATATTCCTACTTGTATTTTAACGGCTTTTAATAAAGAAAAATAGGTTGTTGATATGCAAACAAAAACCATACAGATACATTGGCATACAGCTCTCCAACCAACTGCTTGCCAAAAAAAAATTCTTCTAAAATTTCACTTCAAGAAGGAGAAGACTATGTTTCAAATCCAGACACTACATCTCAAAACAATTTCCTGAAATTATTTTTTTAATCAAACTATTTCGTTAGCCTAGACTTTTATAGTGATAAGGTGAGACAAGACAATAACATTATTATTAGTTGTAATCTACATCAAAATTTCAGACAACATTAATTTTCTTCCAATATCATGTAATTCACCAAAAGTTGAGTACACAGGAAAAAAAAGTAACCCAGTTTTCAGGCTCATCCCGCGCAATCTTCGACCACTCAGAACTATTTCCTCGCGCTGTTGAAGAGTTCTTCAATAGTTCATGAGCATCGTTGAAGCTCAGCTCTAGTGTCGTATATCTCTCGCAGTTCGTTGCGTTTAAAAAAACAGAGGGAAAAACTTTTATATACAACACGAAGAAAAGGTAAGGAAGTCAACTTATATTATGTTGATGTACTTGTAAATCTAATTTTGGTTTACTTTATTGTCTAATAATCTTCTCGCAGTGCCCCACAGCGATTTACGATACACATAGGATTCTTCTCAAATTTCATTAGATACAAAATATTACATAGAAAATTCCTATACAGTAGGTGTTAGGCTATCCATAGGTGATGATTTTAGAGCTGAAAGAGCTTATCTTGGCAAAATTTACGGTCGACGCCCACTTGGACGTCTAAGGTACTGATGCCGTGGCGTGGTGGAGGCTGCCCAAACTAGAAAGCGGTGAGAGCTTTTATTGGAGGCCAAGTCTCACTTTGAGTCGCACTTTGAGGCAATAGTAACCGGTCCCTATCAGGGACGTTTGTGCGTTTACCTGCCAATAAAAAACAGAATTCATGTCGAGCTTAAGGTTGATTGTATAAAATATAATTGTAATAAATATCCTGATGTAAATTTTACTGATGGTCACTCTACTGTCACAAAGGCTGTCTGCCTGCCTTGATAGGAAGAGCCAGTAACAATTACCTAACGCCAATCCACTTCTATGGAAATCACGCTGGAAATATCAGAACATCCATTTATTTATAAACTTTATTTTATAAAATAAGCCTGGATGAATTAATAATTTTACACCTCTTAGGTATACCGGGTATTGCTACGCTATACTAATAGGTCCTTTTAAATAATTTTTTTTACAACAATAAAAAACATTACATGTACCTATGCAAATCCAAATCTCGAAACTAAAAGGTTGTTAAATCTTATATGAAATCAAGTCAAAGACAATTTCAATATATGTGGCAAGAATAGCAATTTAAAATAGAAAAAAAGGGTTGGTCTACGTCATGACCCATATGTATATGCACTAAAGAGCCCAATACATCAAAACCTGACAGACATACCATTGTACCTTAAAGTACATCATTGTTCAATTAAGCATTCAACCAAATTCACATTTAAATCACAAATGAAAAAAACCTAAAAACCAAACATGGGACGCAAATGAAGAAAAATATAGAGACATTCGCAGAAAACCTCGTCTCGTAAGAATGGAAGAAAAAACACATTTCGTCGAAATGAACACAATGGCCTGAGGGCGAGAGTTACTTGATACCATCCACATATAAACTTGTACATGCTTATTTTTTGCATTCAAATGTTGATTTAATAAGTTAACATATTTTTCTGTTGTTAAAAATTGTATGGAGTAAGCAGTTGCTTTAATATAATTCTAAAAGAAAATGAATGTTTGCTATGCTTCTGCAATTACTTTGCAAAGAAAAAGGTTGTCTAAATAATATGTTTTATGCTTGGATGCAGACAGCGTAGGACCGGTCGTTGTGTCGAGGTTTGGGGAGGTCTATGGGTTGTTGATGATAATGATTATGCTTTATGCTAGTTATCTGTAATGATTAAATAAATTTTTACGTAGTAGGTACATTATAAAACTTTCTGCTTCCGATTTGTTCACATCAAACCTCATCTTTTGTATAGCGAAAGATTTAGGTTAGGTAGAATATAATTTTATTTTTTTTCAGCACATTTCACACTATCCATCTTCTAGCTATATTTAATTCAACCATATATAAACATAAAGTTAACCGTTATTTCTCATAGGTAAACGACAAATGATAGTACACTTCATAAATGCAAACAGTACTGTGCGTTTGCTTACCACTCGAATCGTATCATCGAGTTGTGTACAAACATTGATACTGTATAAATGTTCACATATCGGGTATATCGCATAAACAGAAATATATTATATGTAGATTATGTACAAATACAAAATAATTTATTTTCAAACAAAATACACAGTACAGAAAAAATATAGCAGTGGTCCCTGCACTAGACTAGGCCTGTATCGCAGGAGACCGTTACATTTTAAATATTATTACATTAATTGAAAGATATCAGAGGAGACAGCTTAGAACAGATAGAACAACAAACAAAAGAAGGAAAAGAAAATACAATCCGTGTTACTCGTATGACATGCATAGACAGTTTAAAATAACAATGAGTACAGCAATCGGCCAATATAAAATTTCCTCGGTATCATCACAATTGATTGTTAAATATATATTAGAAATCTATACATATAATAAAATGATAGAAAAGTCAACACTTCAAAATACACTCTTCCAAGTCAAGCAACCTTTGCACATAAAGTCACCGCGATGCAGAATCAATACATTTAGTATGGTACAAAATTCAGCTTTGTCCGGGGTAAACTAGAAAACTACTGCACGGATTTACTTCATATTTGGCAAGAATATTGCTTAAAAGTCGGGTCAACACATAGGCTATATATTATAGTGCTATCATTTCCGAGGAACGGGATATAAATGTAATAAATTTCATTCAAAAATTTTAGAGCACCGACATCTATCGGCGTTTAAGTCAAATTTCATGTGGAAGCATTTTTTTATTAGTACAAGAGCTAGCAACGTCGGGAAAACAAACATTTCAGTAAAGCCAGTTTTTATTTTTATATATACTATCTCTCATACTCTTTCACTTTTATATCAGTTGGCAAATTAATTTTATGTTTTTAAGTGCTTAAAAAGATTCATAAAAAAAATCATTCAGAGTTAGCGTCTGGCACAGAAAAACAACAAAAAATATCTGGCAATAATAAATTCATGCAGCAAAAAGTACAATAAAAACAATTTAAAGAAATATCTTAAAAAAAAATCGGTTTTTTAACCAGACCTTACCACTACCGGTTGGAGGCTACTACTAGACAGTCCGTATCGGTAAATACTCTGTCAAAAACGTTGCTAGCTCTTATACCATAATTTAAATTTGATTGTGTCATTTTTGGCACTGTCAATGGTTATTTTTTTAATTGTCATAGATACAAAGAGTTCTGTTCCTTCTTAAAAAATGTGTATTTAATTCGTTTCAGAGATTAGCAAGATCTATACATATAAATAAATTTCATTAAGCAATTTTAGAGCAACGACATCTATTGGCCTTCAAGTCGAATTACATATGGAAGCATTTTTTTGTTGATATAAATAATTTAAATTTGATTATGTCATTGTGTGACAATGTTTCCTATTTGCTAACTAGATGGCGTTGGCGTATAAATTTTAATTATTCTGAATCGCGCTATCATTTCGTACACCAAATGTCAAAACTGAGATTACCTGCTTTGCTATAAGTCATCGTGTGGTTAGTCAAATTGAACTCTTTAGCTATCATTTTATTATTATTTAGTTTCGACTTAAAATACTTAAAATGCCTGGATAACGATCTAATTTATCCCAATGTTCAAACGATATTCGAAGGAAAAGGTTAGCTCGATGTCTAGAAACCGCCGTTGAGCATGAAGCTAGGTTGGCTAATGGCTACTCTTTAAGAACACATTGCGGAAACTCAGTCGATCGAATATCTTGAAGATCAGGATGCTCAGTTAAGGAGAGATCACTCTCAGCCTGCTCTTTCACGGTCGTTGGAGACTGATGAGCAGCTTGAAGAGCGTAGTACAGCTGGTCAGCAAAGTTATCAGAACGTACGTGACGATACTTCTGCTCATGTATCGCAAGACCGGGACAGAATGCAGGAGTTGCAAGATCAACCATGGCTAAATAAAGAGGGAAGTGGATTCATGTACAATGTTGCGATTAACTACGCCGCACTCGGAGATATTAGCAATCTTAGAAGAAGCGCCCTTTGTCGAGCCCGCAAATGGAGAGGGGAGCCCAATGTGCATCTGGTAAGGTACGCTTGGAGTCTATGCAAGACTCACCAGAACTGTTGAAACTCTTACTAAGCGGCAAACATCCGGGTCCAGCCATTTTTTAAAAAACATTCGAGCCTATGATAGCACCTTCCAGATGACTTCGTTTGGTGCAAATCAAATCGTTGAAACAGGGTTCATGCCGACATTCAAGATCAAAATTTATTTCAAAATTTTTGCAAATGTATTTTGTGAGTGATTTTGAAGAACAAGCAAACCTACGAAGTAGATTCATCCCCCATATTAGACTCAAGAATTCTCCGATGTCCTTCTAAGTCTTGGTGAAGGTACTCTACCAGAAGAGAGAGGTGGACAAGTGTTGCTTCCAATGTCTCTCGGTAGAGTTGTATCCAGCTTAGAAGAACTCATTCGCTGTGTGTACAACGACATCAGTCGTATATCACACCAGCAGAATTCTTGGGTGTGTGAGCGAGCCATTTTGACACCCTAAAATGACCAAGCTGCAGCAATTAACGAATTCTCTCAGAAATTGAGGGAAATGAACTGTCGTCGAGCAAAATGATGCTACACATTATCCTGTAGAATTTTTGAACTCTCTGTCAGCAAGTGGTTTTCCAGCGCATACTGTCAAGCTGAAGGTCAGTGTCCCGATTATGCTTCTTCGGAACCTATCTCCTCCGAAGTTGTGTAACGGGACCCGCCTTAAAGTCATCTTGCTCCACAAACACACAATTGAGGCGGAAATTCTTACGGGTTCTGTCGTCGGCGACGCAGTATTTATATCACTCATTCCTCTCATACCATGAGGTATGTTCCTGAACTTTCCGTTCCAGTTCAAGCGCGTACAGTTCCCCGTGAGTGTTTGCTTCGCGATGACTATAATCAACAAGTCGCTGGGGCAGACACTGGGGACAGCGGGTGTCGATCTCAGGACGGGCTGCTTCTCACACGGGCACCGGTACGTCTCTTTATATTTTGGCTGCGGAGAGCCAAACCACTATTGTGGTTCATTGAGAAGTTCTATAAGCATGTTTGTTTACGCTATCTTCTAATCTTATCTTATATTTGTCTTAATTTGATTATTTTCTACATCTGCTTTAGTCACAACTTTTGCCTTAATTCAGCAAAATCACCTTAAAGTCATTTATTCGAAGCGGGTCTAAATTAGCACTTTTTGCACTTCAATTTTACAAAAAAACAGTTTATTCTGTTAATCTGCTTAGTGTAGATATGAAAGGTAAAGAAGAAAACCAGTAAAATTAATGTTAGTTTAAAAGATACAATTGTTGGTATATTATTATGGCGCTGTACATAGCATTCACGCAGACAACGTCGCGGGCAATAGCTAGTACTGTTTATAAACTATGAGAATTAGATATGAAAATTAATTTATAAAAATACAAGCTTTTAAGATCCTGTATATCATATAACAACAAAGTGCTAGCTATGATAAGTAAAACAAACCTAAACATAGGTCTATCTTAATTAGTACAGGGTTGTCTATGGCTATCTTCTGAATCCATCATTAGATTAGCGCCATTGTATTATTACGCGATATACATATGTATGTAAAGTTTTAATTCAATCGGAAACAGGGAAGTTGGTCAAATTCAACTCGCAAGATCCCACCCGAATTTATATAGATAAATAGGTAATTAGTTACATCCAAGTTCATATAAAGCTTGTAAATGCAGCTGTATCAATGTCCAATGTAAATCACAAAAATATTAACGGCATTTAAATCACATCCAAAATATAAAACCACGAACCATAAAATCGAATCATTTATATCATTTTAAAAACTATAAAAATCCTCGAACCAAAAATAAACATGAACAAAACTATAAATCTCTAGATTCACAGCAATATCCTGATACTAAAATTTTTATTAATACTCCAGCTAAGGAAATAATATGACGCCGCAGATAGCTCGGGTCGGCGTGGATTTGAAGCTATGCAAATTGCATGAGTCTTGAACCTTGATTGAAATTCAATTGACTATCTGTCGGTGGCATGGTGATATGCGAAATAGAACTGTCAAAGCCAAGGAATAAGATCTAGGTTGCATTGTTGTAGGATAATTAGGATTGGAACTAAATAAGCAGAAGAAGAAAAAATATTTGAAGAAGTAATTATGGTTTATTGAAACTCCTTCGGCCTTATTACAAAACGAGGACTAACTACTAAACCAGGTTTAAACCGCGGTTTAACTAAAAGTCTTATTACAAAATGCGTTTTATCACTAATCTATGATTTTACAATGGTCTAAAGATAAACCTACGTGACCCCTAGGTAAAATTTTTAAACCATGGTTTAAGTTGTATTTCTTGATTGGTTTTCAAAAGATTTTTTCAAAATCACAATTTTGATAACCAGATTTCAGTATTTTTTTCTCAATTTACCTAAAAATGGATTTAAATATAATTGATTTCGTCGATATTGATAGGAATTAATGGAATCAATAAATATTTCGAATATTTCGCGCCCACCCAATAGACATATTTGACAGTTGACACTTGACAGTCATGACACGAGCAAAGATCAGTACGTTCCGTTGTAGGTTTTTAGATTAATTATTGGTAAAAGATAAGAAAAAAAACGAAATAATTCAATAACCTCCAACTCAGTTTAAGTAACGCAGAATGTATACTAACTTTTCAATGTTATTAACTTTTTTAATCAAATTTAATTACCAAAATTAAAGCAAAAGTTTCATTATTTGAAGTAAACGAAACGTTGCAATCGAATGATGTTAAATTGAATGAATGTAAAACTGTGATAATCTATGGCTAAACCTTAAGTATGGTTTAAATCGATGGACTAAGTAGTCCGTAGTTAACCTACGTTTTGTAATATTAACATACTTAAACCATGGTTCTGTACTTAAACCTAGACTTGTTAGTCCGGGTTTAAATTCGTTTTTGTAATAATGCTGCTTATGTCTTTCGAACAATGTCTTGTCAGTTCTGTCCCCACATGCTCCAAGATTCTGAAGATCGAAGAGTAACAGCAACTACTTTTTTGGCTCAGGATTTCCACTCGCTCCGCAGGTGGGGTATATGGAAGTTGAACCGTACTAAAACCTCACCATTCATAGACATACATCATATAAACATATTTAATTTGTAAATAAAAAGCAACCTACAACTAATTTATTTTCTATCACGACCAGTCGTGACTCAGCATAATGCTGAATACTGACACAGACCAATAGAATTAGTGCCAATAACCAGCGCTGGTTTACAGTCCTAGCTGGCAAGCTGGCATTCGAACCCTGACTGAGAAAAGAACCCAGCACGAGATTGGGCGGGATGACGTCTTACGACCTATGTCTCACCCCCAACAGTAACTGTCAAGTTGTACATAGAGTAACATAGGTAAACAAAGAATGACTACAGTCTTTCTTAGATACGTTCTGATTTAGAATGTTGTTTTATATTTGAAATTCAGGTAAATAAGCTAGTGAAAGGAGCTCATTTGCGGGAAGTCACTCTGACGTTTCTAAGCTCCACATTTGTAGCCGCGATGAGTTTCCTAAAGAACATTTAAAGGTTTTGGTATACCGGGAGCAAAATAATTAAATTCATTATTTCAAGCTTGAACTCATAAAACTAGAAATATCAAGGTATTTGGAGAAGATTCCTTTCTACTAGATACTTTTGTCGTCTAAAAGGTTTTGAAAAAATATTTTTAAGACATTCCTGCTGAGTTTCTTGCGCCGGTTCTTTTCAGGATGGAGGCGTTATTTTAATTGCTGTAGTAGTACTTTTTTTTAGTGTTGACGTTCAAAATGTATGTAGTGTTCACATTTACTTTGCAATAAATTGCAATTGCCTTGCAGAATCATTGGCCCTAATCAAAATATAATCGCTCTTCTTCAAAATACTCATAAACACACACACACTCACAACACCTACACACACTACATACACTCATCATACACAGACTCACCGTTTTGCTATTAGAATTAATAATTGCCTATGTTTTGTCTCACTAGCCACTAAGTAGTTATTTTCTGTTTTTCAAGATTGTAATTTGGTATCGATACAAACGGTTAATTTGACTGATAAATGCACTAGTAAGATCTCCACGAGACAGGCTTGATCTAGTGTGGAGATCTAATAGTTAATTGTATGTTACACTGTAAATTTTTGGCTGAATAAATATTTTTAATCTTAATCTTAAATCTTAAGGATATATAAATAATACGGCTCCAGATAAAAAAAATGGTTGTTCGGATATAAATTCATGCAAAAAAACCATGCGTTTCGACTAAATCCCGAGAGTAACAACAGAATATCAATCCAAAACTACACTTAAATTACAATTAAATAATATTAAAACTCATTGTACCCCAAGCTTAATTCAAATAATAAGAGACACACGGAGCATATGAGCCAACGTTTTTATGCCAACTTCAGGTTCTGAGTAATTACCGGGGTCGTGTGTGTATATGTGTATGTATGTGTGTGTGTGTGTGTGTATGTGTGTGGAATACTGAAATGTTGATACTGCTTTTGAATTGTTAGTTAATTTTGGAAATGTAAAACTGGGTTTTGGATATGTAAATTTATGTGTGTGTATGAAGCATATATTTGTAATTGAATTGAATTTAATGTGAAATGAAAAATAAAGAGCACTTGTAATTAACGAACATGGTTTTATTGAGGGATGCTACCTACTGAAACGGTCCGTGGATGACCGCGGTAGTTCCATATATCAAAATCAATCAAAAATAATTTCGGACAACAGTATTGACTAACAACCTCAAGTGTCCTTATTCAAACAAGGCTTGAGGAGGGTCCTTAAAGTTAGGTTGTAGGTAGCGACCCCTCAATGTCCCCTGACATTGCAGAGGTTCATGAGCGACGGTAACCACTTACGATCAGGTGGCTCGTTGTCTCGTCTGCCTACATGGCAATAAAAAAAAAGTAAGTTTAGATTAAAAGAGATACAAATTAAAGAAGATATGTTTCATAGACTGTCAGATTCCAAAACAATCTTACTCATAAAATTCGAGATAAAATTTATCATTCATACATGTTTCAGACTATCCTCGAGCCATAAAACATCTCGAGTTTCTAAATGGAATAAGTCATATAATAAGATGGTTCTACAAGTCGGCGTTCAGGGAATAACGCTGATCGCCGCAAGCAGTTACAAGATACCTCTTAAAGTATAAACAGTTAAATGTTTATTTGAATATTTGTTATTTTTGTGTAGTCTATTTAATCTATTTTTTGTGACAATTGGTTTATTTAATGTTGTGTTTTTTATTTTCTAATCATATGCATACTAGTCTCTAATTTAATCTATAATACAACAACCCATTACTGCTTACTGCTGGGCTCAGGTCTCCTCAGAAGAGGCATTAGGCATAGTCCACCATGCTTGCCAAAAACGGATTGGGGACTCCACATATCTTTAAAGGAGTTTTTCTTCACCGTTTTTAGCCAGCGGTATTGTGAAAAAATTTACATATTTTCTAAAAATCTTTTCTAAATAAGATTAGAGGTACAAGCCGGCCGTTTTTGAATCCGCGACCATATGGAAAGCAAGCGCTCCAACCACTCGGCCACCACGACTTTCAGAGCAATATAACAAAATATGAGCAACTACTTTTTACATAAAGTCTTCTTCTTCGTTTTTTCTCCTGGACCTCGTTCACCAAGACTGGGGACGATTCACCAATGTCAAGTGAGACAAATACACGGACTCAAAGATACTAAGCCAAAATATTGTTCGGTTTCCAGTTTCAGCAGTAGTGGAATATATACTGTTTATAGTTTTATTAAATACAATGAAGCTTAATAGTACATATTGTGAATGTATAAAACGAGATAGAAACTACATTGAATAAAATGAGTAGATAAGATATGATATTTAAAAGCGAAAAAAAGTGAAACATAAGAAGAAAAATACAAAATAATGGAATTGTTTTCTATAAATTTCGTAAGTTTATATAATATAAAGGGAGTGTTGCTAAGAGGCTTGCCATATTGACTACATAAAGTCTGTAAGTACATAAGTTTTAAATATGGAGTTTTATCAATCTTTCTTTCTGTAAAATTATTCTGTAGTTCCTACATGAAGTTAGTTCTGAGTCCAGTTGTCAGCGCCAGTTACAAGACTTGATGTATGTTTACCCTAATACACTTTACTGCTAAATGCATTGCGGGGATGCACTTAGTTGATTTTAATAATGACCCCCCTTTGAGAACATATACTTTTCTGACATCATAATGAAAGCATGATGATCTTAATAGTAGTAGCCATAAAAGTGAGGATCCTGAATAGGTTACATATTGCTGAGGTTCTGAAAAAAAAAACAGGATTATTTCACGAAACTTGTATAATGTGTATTGGGAACTTAACATAATATCTTCGAAGGATTGTGACTATGTTTTTCTACGTGGCATTTATAAAAGGCCATAATTTTGCATTCACAATCATACCAATCAAAAGTATTTAGGTGAACCCCTACTGAACAATGAGTACAAAAAAATTATCACACATAAATACAATCACTCCTAAGTATATTTTTAAAATTATCAAAAAAAACTTAATCTCTCTTTCATAATCTTGGTTCACCTAAAATTTACCGGCAGTCCTAAGTCGGAGTGTACACTATATAATTTACGGTTTAGCCGGCATATCGCCTGCGGTGGTCGTTAATCGGCCGGCCCGACCCAGATAGTGAGTAAATAGCCTATTAGGAAGTATAGTTGGGTGACAACGTCTGTATAATTTATTGTAATATAGATAGCAGTTGGTGGCTTAGAGATTTATTGGTAGAAATTTGATTGTAGGTTTGGAATTTGGAAAGGAAAAGGAATTTTAGAGATTTTTTTTTGTAGATAGGACATTGTGTTATGATAGTGTTCTTGGATTAATCTTTTTACTGTTGTAATATGTTAAAATTAAAAAAAGTTTCACAAAAAAGTAAATTAATTTTAGCAAATGAACGAAATTATTACTTATATACAATATATTTCAAAACTATTTAATAATTCAAAACTATTTTTTTTTTAGATTTTGACCCCCAAAAATCGAACCTAAATCCGACCCTGCTAGTCTCCACCCTCGTCATCCGTCGTAATGGCGGATTAAGTGGCATTCCTCTGATAAACATGTTCACGGTAAAAAAACACATTAACTTACATGCCTCCTCGTAGCTTTTGAGCTTTTTAATTCCTTTCTCGAGCTTTCGGCCCGAAGAAAAATTGAGCTTCTTTTGAACGAGCTGAAAGGGTTAAGCTTAATTTATGATTTGGGATTTTAAATGTCACTTGTTTTGAACACAGATTTTAGTAAAATTAAAGCTAAGTTTTTGGGTTAAAAGGATGAAATAGTATAGTATTTGAAGATATGTGAAGTCCCCAATCCGCACTGGGCAAGTGTGGTGAACTATGCCTAATCCCTCTTCTGAGGAGACCTGAGCCCAACAGTGGGCAGTAATGGGTTGGTACAGGACAGGAATCTATTAAAAAAAAACACAGAATTAATCTACAATGTCACTTACATAAATATTAATTGTTTTTCCTCTTTTGCAGGAATTTATTTTCAAGTTAGTGCTAAATTATGGCTAGAAAATTAGAATTGCTATGACAGCAAATCTAAAACCAAAACCAAAAAAATATTTCAAATAAGTAAATCTTTTTAAATACATTTAAGATCTTGGATATTATGTATACGTAGAGTCTTAGCTAATACAAGTAAAACGAGCCCAAACACGACGGGTCTATCTTGTTTAGCACGAGAGTTCCTATGACCACCTTCTGAATCCATCATCAGATCAGCGCCATTTTGTCACATATTTCATTGTCACACGATTTACATAGCGTGCAAAATGTCAGCTCAATTAGAACTGAGAAGTTTGTCAAAATTAACTTCCAAGATTCCATCCGAACTTGCATAGATCCAGTGCAAGTTAATATAAAGTTTGTAAAAATGAAAAACATCAACCTATTCAACGTTTATTCTAAAACTAACATTCTCTATGAATATAGTGCATGAAATCCTACAATGCTGGAACAAATACTTATTGAAATTCTCTGCACGTATGTGTTCATACGCCACGTGCGGGTTATCGTTTTGATCTCGTTCTGTTGTTATGTAGACGATAATTTGAACTTCATTTGGAGCATGGATTTTTTTAGTTGTTCAAGTTTTTGTTTTTATCGCGAGCAAGTGAACTTATCGGCTTTGTAAAGCTACTGCAAAGCTAATTTATTCATCACTTACACAATTACTAAACGGGTTCTTACCATGATATTTATCCCGATATTGCAACAGTGTTGATTGCAAAAGACTGAATTTTATATTGTGGGTGGATTACTTAAGAGCAGATCATTTTCATGATATTGATGTTTAGTTATGATGTAAGTGATGTAGATAACCGCGAGTGTTTACAGACATTTAGTAATTTTTAATGCCACTTCTGATCGACACCGCTCAAGTAAGAGGTTCCCAAATTGCCTGTATTTTTATACATAACTATAGTTTGGGTTAACAGATATGGTTAATTTCTTTTGCATATGACACACTTTTTATTTTATTTGGAGGAAATCACCGGATCTGGGATGTGTGGGAGTTGAACCGCACTAAAACTTCCAACCGCTCACACTCAGCGTCCGAACCCCGGCTGAGGCCAGAACCCAGCACGGGGTTATGAGGGACGGCGCGACGCGTTACGCCCACCTTTGCGCCGCCCCCTCATATGGCACGAAATTTAATGATCGTCAAACTAAGGGATTAAATTACTTTACTTTTTATCAAACAAGAATCATTCGAATCGGTCCTCCCGAACTAAAGTTAAAAGGTAACAAACATAAAAAAATTGTCAAATTGACAACTGCCTCTAGAAGTCCAAACTCACCCTAAGTAATACGTGCGTAAGTACTAAAGTAATTTGTGTGAAGGTTAAACGATATTTTCGTCCAAATCCAGGCAATCAATTACGAGCCTAAATAGGCTACGCGACACGTTCTCGTAAATATTATTAGACAAACATATCCTAAAAGCCTCTTATGTCGATTTAATACGAAAACGATAAAATATCGTCTTAAGTATAACAATTTCTTGTTCATTGGGATTATTGTTTAAGAAAAGATTGTGTTGACATGTACATAAGTGGATTTCTTTGAGGTAATTTAAACTAGACTGAGTTTCATCATCATCATCATCAGCCTATAGACGTTCACTGCTGGACATAGGCCTCCCCCAAACCTCGCCACATCGACCGGTCCTGCGCCATCTGCATCCAGTGACCTCCTGCGGTCTTGACCAGATCGTCGGTCCATCTTGTGGGGGGTCTACCAACATTGCGCTTACCGGTTCATGGCCGCCACTCCAGAACTTTTCGGCCCCATCGGCCATCCGCTCTTCGCACAATGTGTCCTGCCCATTACATAGGTAATCATAAGTTCCAGTGGTTCCGGCAAACGAACGAGAAAGAGGGTAGACAGATTTGTCTGCTCTTAAATGACCTACCCGCAGTTCCTCAGTCTTCCCGGGATCATGGCGCTTGATACAGTGCTGAAATATCGGGACCGCTCAATTACGGTAGGTAGGTTACGGTCCTCAAATGACCTGACAATGTAGAATCTCATGAGTGATGGTAACCACTTATCATCAGGTAGACCGTAGCCTCGCTTATCTGTCTTACAATAAAACACAACAATCTTTCATAAGCCTTTGATTTGACCTTTAAAACATCAAAAATTATTCAACATATGAGAGATTTGGACACACCCCCGCATGAATGCCTGCATTTCTGTTGCGAAAAACTCTAAACAATTCCGGGAACGGAGAGAATTTTTGTTGAGCTCTCGGATGGATTGGATTAGACTGGAGTTCGGAGGTTGCTCATTATTAAAATTCTTATACAACGATGCGTTGTACTGTAAAAGTACAGGTTAAAAGTTTATCAAGCTTCATCATCAGCCTATAGACGTCCACTGCTGGGTAAAGGCCTCCCCCAAACCTCACTACAACGGCCAGTCCTGCGCTATCTGCATCCAAGGACCTGTACCAATCTTGACCAGGTCCATTTTGTGGGAGGTCTATCCGCGTCGTGCTTACCGGTGCGTGGCCACTCCAGAATTTAACATAACTGAACATATTACATTTTTACATAAGCAAGCAGCAAATTCTTCCAGCTTGTCGGTAATTAACATGGACCTGTGCATTGCCAGAAGACACTGTGGGACCGCTACCTGCGGCCTACCTCTAAGGACTATTCAATCTTAACATGACATGAAAGACAGAAACAACTCATCATCATCATCAGCCTATAGACGTCCACTGCTGGACATAGGCCTCCCCCAAACTTCGCCACATCGACCGGTCCTGCGCCATCTGCATCCAGTGACAACAGAGCCCAAAGAATTGCTTCTTTGAAGTGGCAATGGGCAGGACACATTGTGCGAAGAACGGATGGCCGGTGGGGCCGAAAAGTTCTGGAGTGGCGGCCACGCACCGGTAGGCGCAATGTTGGTAGAAACAACTCATACACATATAATAAGTATGTTAACTGCCCCATTTTCACACACACGACTAGATTCATATTTCGATAAACATTTATACATGAAAAATAAATATATTCAGAACCGTTTATTTCAAAGTATTACAGACTTTGTAATGATAATTTCTTAAAGGTAAATATATTCAAAGATAAGCCGCCCACTGAATAAAAGAGAGTTTAAAAATGGTTTATGTATTAGGTAGCCCGGATCGTACTATTGATAATCTAAGGTTGAAAATATAGTGAAAAGCGCAAGCGGGAATTTTTTTGGCTTGTAGACAGACGAGCTAAGGGACCATCTGATCGTAAGCGGTTACCGTGGCTCATGAACCCCTGCAAAGCCAGGGCAATGAGGGGCCGTTATTTATCTCTTACTTACACGAGACTTTTCTTAAACCTCGCTTGAAGAGGGACATGTCATACCGTTCTGGGAACACCTGTACGGAACTTCTATTTTAAAATATCTTAAAAAATCTTTTAAGATCATGTGATCATGAATCATCTGATTGTTATTGGTTACTTTTGTTTTATTGCAATATAGATAAACGAGCCTACAGCCCACCTGATGGTAAGTGGTCGCTGTCGCTCATGAACCTCTGCAATGCCAGGGCAATGAGGCAATTTTGTCGTCTATGATATCAGAGCTTATCAAAGCGTTCACTAAGTTTAAGACTAAAGGCAGAAAGAGGCTTTCCTTCCTTCCTTTAATTTCTTTACAGGAGGGGGTAGGTAACGGTGAGTCATGAACGGTAGCCGCTCCCTATCAGATGATTGTTTGTTCGTCTACAAATAAAAAACTTGAGAGATGTCAAGGGACACCCGGATGGAACGAAGTTCCTTTCGATTAATTAGTGAGGGATTTTTTTTTTACGTTATAATAATTAGTTAGTTTAAAACGTCTGTCTCTCTCTCTCTCTCTTTCTATAACTAATTATTATAACTTAAATAAAATATTATGATCACAGCGCCATCTAGCATTAATCATATAAAACAAAATAAGGAATTGTTTTAAAAGATTTTAATCACAGCGCCATCTAGAGATAATCATCTAAAACAAAAAAAGTGTCGTGAAAACTTTTTCATAAGAATTTCCGTCTAGCCCCCTTTCGATAACGCGCGATAAGGAACTTCGTTCCAAAAATATATTTCCTTATAGTTCTTACTAGACATAGACATTTGTTTATTTATAACTTAATAGAACTTAATCGCTACCGCTACCTCCTATGCAACGTGTGCTCTCCCTTCAAAGGTCACGCCACAGCTTATGTCAAAGTATATTTTATTTCATACATCATTTACACGGTCTTGTTACAATTCATTTTTATAAGGTTTTTTTGCGAGACTTTTCCTTTAATTTAGTGGCCCTTTTGAAGGGAAAATTGGAGTTAAGGTAAAGATTTATTTTTAAATATTTTATGTTAGGTATTTTTCCGGCGGCGTTTTTTCCTCGTCGACGTTAATTTTATTTTGTTATTTGAGTGTTGCTTTATGAGATTTACTGACTTCGAAAAATGAGGAGATATATTTTGTATTTTGCTGTGTATTTTATTTTATACTTGTTGTCTATGTTTGTTTTCGCTTTAGTTTCGATTAACCGATTTGGATAATTTTTCTTTTACATGAAAGTACTTTTGGAATTTTGTTCCGAAATTCAGCTTTTTAGTGATGAAATTGAACAAAACAATGATTTGCTCATGAACAGATTTAAATTATTTTTTTCGGCAACCTAACATTTTCATTAATTAATTTTAATACCCAAGAGTTTTGCTAATTTCTCGAAAACACTAAAATGGATGATATAATACAACAAGCACCAGTAAAAAAATATATTTTATTTATTAAAAAAACATTATTTCACATGTAAGTTACGTGACGTATAAAATTTATTGGTTTATTCGAGCACGCGGTGCAGTAAGTCAGCTGCCAGCGATAATGTTCGGTTTCAGATAAAAAACGCACCGAATTTACCGCTCTACATTTTGGACAGTAAAAAAGGCAAATAGTTTTATTAAAATGTATAATGTATTTTTTTTTTTTGGACGGGAGGAAATCGCCGGACTTCCACTCGCCCCGTGAGTGGGGTATGTGGGGGTTGAACCGCACTAAAACCTCCCGCCGCTCACGCTCGACGTCAGATCCCCGGCCGGGACAGAACCCGGCACGAGGCTGGTAGGGGTGACAGGACGCATTCGCGATTGTCGCTCACGTATCGCCCCGTCACCCCCGATAATTTAGTGCTTGGTAAAAAACAACACATATCAATACATAGTATAAAACAAAGTCGCTTTCGCTGTATGTCTGTATGTATGCTTAGATCTTTAAAACTACGCAACGGATTTTGATGCGGTTTTTTTTAATAGATAGAGTGATTCTTAAGGAAGGTTTGTATGTATAATAAATGCATAATATAGTAGAGAAACACTGATAAATTTAAAGGTTTCTAATGTGATGTCGTAAATAAGCACGTTTTTTTGCGCTTATATTGCAAACGCTGGCTGAACCCTACGAGATAGACCAAAATAATGTACTGCAGTATTGTTCACCTTAAAAAGTTCAACAAAAAAGTTTGCGATGGTATATGTCTATCTCTTAGGGATAACCTAGCATAACCATTTTTATTATTTACTGTAAAATGGTTATTTACGAAGTGATTTTAAACAATACAGCATTAATCCTTATCCAATTAAGTACCTTAAATAAATTGTGCATTTATTATAGATCAATATGCTTTTTACAGCATGTAATTTAAGTGAATATTACCGAAGATATTACAAATTTAAAATGCAGGGTCGTAGTTGTTTGCGCCGGGCGGCGCGTGCCTATATAGGCTACAATTTTTGAACCCCTTTGTAACGCAGACGAAGTTGCGCGGGTCATCTAGTAAACCTATATTTTAAATTCAAGCGTTAATTCTTTCCAAATTTAAATACTAAATGGAAAATTTACAACTAACTTAAAGTCCTGTATAGATAGGGGATAGATAACGCTCATTGCCCTGGCATTGCAAAGGTTCATGAGCTACGGTTACTGTTTACCATCAGTTGGGCCGTAAGCTCGTTTGCTCTCTGTCGTATATAAATCTGCATATAATTTTACCAAGTACAATATTTTTTGGTTTTTTACTATAGTATTTACTATAAATTAAATTATCTATCTTTGGATAAATAAATCTATCTATCTATCTATCTATCAATAACATAAAAATTAGATTACACGATTTACACGCCCATAATATATACGCCCATAAGATAATAAAATTATATATTTTATTTAAGCAGCTACTATTAAAACAAAGACACTGTCACACATACTATTTTTTGCCACGAAGACAGACGAGCTAAAATACTTACGATCAAGACTTTTACCACCTGAGAATTAAAAAAAAAACTCTCCAAATTATTTATCTTCTTATATTAAATCGAAGAATAATAAAGCATTTAAATACACAACAAAACGAAGACAAAACTTCCAAGAAACGATTACATCAATACTGAAATTTCAATTTGAATTATAAATATTAAATCACATTATTTACTTTAAAAGCAAAGATGAGAACTTTCTTAAGGAAATTGATAATAAATCAGTACTGTACAAATATTTGTATACGAAACGTGTTTTTGTTCGAGATGAAATTAATTTGAAATTCACGGATTGTTTCAAATTAATTTTGATTTATTGTTTATTCGAATCTTTAGTATTTACTGATTTCATTTACGCTTTGTTCTTTGTAGCCAATGAGAAATGTACCCTTTACTAACAAGTAGGTAATAAACGGGTTCTTACCACGATTATTTTTAATTGAGCGGTTCCGATATTTCAACACTGTTTCAAGCGCCATGATCACCCTAAATGACCTACCCGCAATTCCTCAGTCTTCCCGTGATCATGGCGGTTGAAACAGTGCTGAAATATCGGGACCGCTCAATTAAAATAATCGTGGTAAGAACCCGTTTATTAATAGTGTAAGTGATGTAGATAACCGCGAGTGTTTAAAGAAATTTAGTAGGTCATAAGCTAGTCTAATCTGATAAAATATCCATACATACTACTACTGTATCGTAATGTATTGTAACAACCCATTACTGCCCACTACTGGGCTCACGACTCCACGTGACTCACGTTAAAAATGCATTTTAAAAAAATACTCTACTAATTTTCTTTTACTACAAATAGTTCTTGTGGGGATGGCGCGACGGGAAAGAGTGCCGAGAGCGTAATGCGTCGCGTCGCCCCTCATAACCCCATTCTGGCCGTTGGAGGTTTTAGTGAGGTTCAACTCCCACATACCCCACCCGTGGGGCGGGTGGGGATCCGGTGATGATGATGATGATTCTTCGAACTGAAAAAAAAAACAAATAGTTCTTGTCAGGGCGGTGAAAAGATCCACCCTGTGTATATAATATTACAACAACACTCTCTACTCTTTACATTTTGTACGAAGATATAGAGTTAATAGGATATTCGTCAGTGAATCCTAAGGTTACTTGAATCGCGCTATCATTTTTTATTTATCTGCACATGTGTACGAATCATTGAGTATGTGAAACGATAAACAGATGACGTCACAAAGTCGCTTGTTTTTAAGGTAAAGAAATATTTCATAAGTAGCATGTTCAATTTCACATGCTATTTTAAGGTAAAGTTTGAAATATTTCATACGTAGCATGTTCAATTTCACATGCTATTTTAAGGTAAAGTTTGAAATATTTCATACGTAGCATGTTCAATTTCACATGCTATTTTAAGGTAAAGTTTGAAATATTTCATAAGTAGCAAGTTCAATTTCACATGCTATTTTAAGGTAAAGTTTGAAATATTTCATAAGTAGCATGTTCAATTTCACATGCTATTTTAAGGTAAAGTTTGAAATATTTCATACGTAGCATGTTCAATTTCACATGCTATTTTAAGGTAAAGTTTGAAATATTTCATAAGTAGCATGTTCAATTTCACTGAATTTTTATGAAATCACGTTGTCTTTCGTAAAAAAAAAAGGCTGCGCAGAGTGTTAGAAAGAGAAAACAAAAAGCAATATAAGCGTAGCAGCAGCTTGGAACTACGAATGTAGCAACTATGGTGCTACGCTTCGTAGCATATCGTAGCACATCCGTCGTAGCACACGACTTTAACGTTGATGTTATTTTCATTAAAGTTTTTAACTCAAGATTAGATGTTAAGTATTTATTTATTCTGTAAAACTAGTTATTAAATTATTACAGAATTATAATAAATGAAATTATCTGTAATTGAAATTTCACCTGAGAAATCATGTGCGATTTTCGGAACGAAGTTTCTTATCGCGCGTTATCGAAAGGGGGCTAGACGGAAATTCTTATGAAAAAGTCGTCACGACACTTTTTTTGTTTTAAACGATTATCGCTAGATGACGCTGTGATTAAAATATTTTATAAAACAATTCCTTATTTTGATTTATATGATTAATGCTAGATGGCGCTGTGATAAAAAAATATTTTTTTAAGTTATAACTTATTTTTTTTTTATTACAATTTCCTCATTAATTAATCGAAAGGAACTTCGTTCCATCCGGGTGTCCCTTGACACCTCTCAAGTTAATTTTCTTATTACCTCTCTTTATTATAATACTTAACTCTCTACCTTTCACAGTCACTCCAAATTATGACGCAACTTTAATGCCAACCCAACATAAACTAAAAAGCCACAAAATGCACATAAACCAGCTTCCTCAAACTACATATTATCAAACAAAAACAGAGTTACAAACCGGCTGGAACAATAGATCGTTAAAACCGCAGTAAAATATGAAACTTCCCAAGTAACCTGAACTCAAGTATTGGTAAAGTTACAAATTGCCAAAATTGAATTTTACTGTCACCGCGAACTCATAAAACATTGACCTATTAAACGGAGTCGTGTCAACAACAAACTTTTACTGCAACGTAAACGGCTTCGATTGGTCCAATTTGTTAAGAGAAAGCGAGCATGTGTACATACATGAGCGCCCACGTCAAGTCAAGCGCAGTGTGGGACGACCAGCTGCAAGGTGGACGGATGATCTTGTTAAAATCGCAGGAACGCGCTGGATGCAGGCCGCTACCACCCGGTTGCATTGGAAATCTTTGGGGGATGCCTATGTCCGGCAGTGGACGTCCACAGGCTGATAATGATGATGATGATGAGCATGTACTATAGCAGTCGTGGTGGCCGAGTGGTTGAAGCGCTTGCCTTCTGTACGGGAGGTCGCGAGTTCAAAACCTCTAAATCTTCATGTAAAAAGATGTATGTGCAATTTTTCAGAACACCACTAGCTAAAAACGCGGTGAAGGAAAACATCGTGAGGAAACGTGTATATTGGAAAAGGATTCTAAAAATCCGTCGAAGATAGGTAAGTGAAGTTCCCAATCCGCATTGAACAAGCGTGGTGGACTATGCCTAACTCCTCTTCGGAAGAGACCTGAGCCCAGCAGGGGACAGTAATGAGTTGTTACAGTATATTACTATACTTATAGTACACACGGGGCCGCTACCTACGGCCTACCTTTAAGGACTTAACTTCTGTCATTTTTGGAACGAAGTTTCTTATCGCGCGTTGTGAAAGGGGACTAGACGGATAAAAATCTTACGAAAAGT
Organism: Trilocha varians; assembly: GCA_030269945.2. Lineage (NCBI taxonomy): Eukaryota > Metazoa > Arthropoda > Insecta > Lepidoptera > Bombycidae > Trilocha > Trilocha varians. The sequence continues at coordinate 10,649,964 of AP028278.1, read as the reverse complement.
TGTCACGACACTTTTTTGTTTTAGATGATTATCGCTAGATGGCGCTGTGATCAATTTTTTTTAAAACACGTTCCTTATTTTGTTTTAGATGATTATCACTAGATGGCGAAGTGATCAAAATCTTTTAAAACACGTTCCTTATATTTTAATCGAAAGGAACTTCGTTATATTCGGGTGTCCCATGACATCTCTCAAGTTTTTTTTTTATTATTAATGCAAGAAGAAAAATGATGTGTGTGAAGAGAGTGATGGTAAGTGGCTCATGAACCTTGCAGTGCCAGGAAATTTAGAAAGAAGTCCCACCATAGAAGATTATCCAGCGCTTTCCCCACGTAGGCTTGGACTTGACTGAGTACAAATCCACATAACTGGTTATGCAGGACACAAAATGGTTTCTAGTGTGTGCCACTTTTGTTTAAAATTAAGTTCTATAGCATATCCCACCCGGTGGTCCCGCCTTGTCGTGGCGGTGGGCTGGAGCGTGCACCCTCGCACACCGCAAGGTGTTTAATTGGCAAGAGGGTGCCGCGACCAAGAGGACCACACGGAGCTCCTCTCCCCACACCGCTTGTTAAGCAAGCGTTGCCCTCGGGGACGAGGAGGGTGGCTAGTGGGCCACCGGAGGAGGACGCCGAACCGCAGGCGGCGTATAACTTGCACCCAGGCGATCGCGAGCCTTGGGGGACTAAATCCCCCCCAGAAAGTGCGACCGCACCACCTTGGGTAAGTGGTGCGAGTAATCACCCAAAGGATAAAGTACAAAATATGAAAATGTCGGATAAAGATTGCGCCTTGCCGGACGATCCGGCCCCAGGCACCCGGCGCCCGCGGGTATCCGGGCCCGCGGGTGTGAAGTCTCACACCGATGCCCGCGTAGGGGTAGGCGACCAGGCCCCTACGACGGAAGTAACACCTGGAAGGCGCTCGCAGGTAGCCGGGCCTGCGAGTGGCAGTACCACCGATGCCCGGGCCCAGATCGTTCCGTTCAATTGGGCGGACGAGATGGGCTCGGAGGCGGATGTTGAGGAGAGAATGGATGCGGGACCAGAGCCGACATCGCTGGCGAGCACCGCCGCGAGCGATGTTGGCTCTGGAGAGCAGAAAGCAGGAAGGGTCCTCCGCAAGCGAAAGTCCGTTACGCGGAGGACCTCGAGGAGCGACTCGTCCTCTGGCGGTGAGAGGCCGCGGAGGACGAAACGCTCGGGGAAGCAGGCCGCCAAAAGCGGCGACGCTGGGCCCAGCCGAGACTCCTCGGCTCAGCCAAGTCAGGAGGAGGAGCTCGATGAGCACACTGCCGCCCTCGAGAGACTGGGGCGCAGGGTGCTCTATGCATCCAACCGGTGCTCGAGCAAAGGAGTCAAGCAGGAGGGGATAACGCTTCGGGTGATCGCCTCCGATGCCCGCAAACTGGTGCCGGTGTTCTCGGCGGCTATCAGCCGAGCATCGGCGCTGGAGGCGGAGGCCGAGCGGTTTCGTGAAGAGAACGTTCGGCACAGGGAGGAGATCGCCGGCCTCAAGGTGAAGCTGGCGATGTTGGAGCGGAAGGGGCCATCGCGCTCGCTCCGAAGGGAGCGACGCCCGCCTACACCGGGCCCTAGCCCGAGGGACGTGGCGGCGCATCGGACCCCTTCCGCCCCAACTAGTGCAGAGCAGCCAACCTTGCCCCCTCCTGGGGAGGCTACAGTGCCCAGGCGCCACCCTTCGCCCCGCTCGAGAGCGGAGATCAGGGAGGCGACGGAACTGGAGGGGCGCATCAGGCGGGAGCTGATGGAGGAGTTCGGCAAGGAGATTGCCGAACTCAGGGCAGAAGTCGCTGCCCTGCGTGGTGCTGCGTCGGCTGCAGCTGCAACTGCGGCTGCTGACGCGGCGCCACCCTCCACCACCACCCCGCCTGGCCCTACGGGGCCAACCCCAACCCCCAAGAAGGGACGCGGTGCTGGCGCGGCGGTTGCCCCAGCACCGAAGCCCCGTCCACTGCCGCCAGCGCCGTCCAATATGGACGACGCTTGGACGGAGGTGGTGCGGCGGGGCAATAAAAGGGCCAGGGTTGCGGCCCCCTCGGTGGCGGCGGAGGCCTCACAACCTGGAGGGCCTGCAGCCCCCCCACAGGCGAAGACGCGGGCGGTGGCAGAAGCTCCCCAGAGGGGTCGAGCGCCTGCCACCCCCACCAACCGGACTGCGACGCGGGCGGTGGCGGAAGCTCCCCAGAGGGGTAGAGCGCCCGCCACCCCCACCAACCGGACTACGACCACGGCGGCCGTGACTGCTCCCCAGGAGGGTCGAGCACCGGCCGCCAAAAACAAGAAAAAGAAGAAGCCCAAGAAGAAGGGCCCGCGCGCGCCGAAGTCGGCGGCAGTGGTGGTAACACTGCTGCCAGCCGGCGAGGAAAAGGGCATGACGTACCCTAACGTCATGGCCCAGGCGCGCGCGGCCATCGACTTGGGCGAGATAGGAGCGGGGGAGGGCCTCCGCTTCCGGACGACCGCCAACGGGGCTCGTCTGCTGGAGTGTCCCGGTGCCGATAGTTCCGGCATCGCGGACCTCCTGATGGCGGGTCTCCGGGCGGTCTGGCCGGAGGAGGTGGTGCGAGTCCACAGGCCGGTGAAGATGGCGGAAGTCAGAATCACCGGTCTGGACGACTGCGCCACCAAGGAGGAGGTGGCAGCAGCAATCGCTGCCCAGGGCAAATGCGGCCTGGAGAACATAGTCGTGGGCGAACTTCGCCCCGGCTACTCCGGGGCCCGATCGGCGTGGGCGCGATTGAGGCGGCCACCTCCCTGGCCACTCCCCCGCCGGGACGACCGGCTGGACACCCTGGCAGGTTGCGCGTGGGCTGGATAGCGGCCCACGTGCGCCTGCTAGAGTCGCGCGCCTGGCGGTGCCTCCGGTGCTTCGGCACCGGACACAGCATCGCCAGGTGCACGAGTACGGTTGACCGCAGAGAACTTTGCTTCCGCTGCGGTCAACCGGGACACAAGGCGGCCATGTGCTCGGCCGCACCGCACTGCGCTTTGTGCGCGGCGGCCGGGCGCAAGGCTGATCACCGGGCGGGGGGCAAGGCTTGCTCCCCGTCCGGCTCCAACACGGAGCGCAACAGGCGCCGCAAGCAGAAGCGGCGCCTGAAGAAGAAGTCGGCCGGAGGAGCACCGGCCGGCGTTTCGGCCCCCGCTGTGGCGTCTCAGACGCCCGATAGCGGGGGCGATGGAGGAAGGGAGGAGGCGATGGAGGTGGTTCGATCTTAATGGACCACACCCTTCGCCTCCTCCAAGGTAACTTGAACCACTCCGCCAGGGCTCAGGACATGTTGCTCCAGAGCATGGCGGAGTGGTCAATTGACGTTGCCGTGGTCGCCGAGCCGTATTTCGTTCCCCCAGCCGACGATTGTTGGTTCGGGGACGACTGCGGCTTGGCGGCCATACATATTATTAGGAGGGCCGCGGCGATCCCGCCCTTGGTAATGGTGGCCAAGGGTTCTGGGTTCGTCGCGGTGTCGGTTCTGGATACCGTCGTGATCGGGGCGTACTTCTCTCCAAGCCGGCCTACCGTCGAGTTTGAGCAGTTCCTGGACGGGCTCGAGGCGATTACTCACCGCCTCGCCCCCCGTCCAGTGATACTCGCGGGGGACCTCAATGCGAAATCTGTCGCTTGGGGCTCCCCCCGCTCTACAATTCGCGGTAGGCTGCTGGAGGAGTGGGCGGTCGCGACTGGCCTCTGTGTACTCAACAGGGGTTCGGTCGCGACTTGCGTGCGATGGCAGGGCGAGTCCATCGTGGACGTAACGTTCGCGAGCTCTGCCATCGCGGATCGCATCCGCGGCTGGAGAGTGTTGGTGGGGGCGGAATCGTTATCAGATCACCGTTATATTCGGTTTGATCTTTCCGTCCCCACGCCGGCTGCGGACGCCCGCGGGAGTACGACCCGGTCATTCCCCAGGTGAGCATTGAAGCTCCTGAACAAGGAGCTCTTGATGGAAGCCTCTACGGTGGCGGCGTGGACGCCCATGCGTCCACACCCAGTAGACGTGGAGGCCGAGGCGCTCTGGCTCCGGGACGCGATGCGTCGCATTAGCGACCCATAACCGAGCGTCTACCGCCTCAGCAGCTGCGGGACATTGTCACGACATTGTTCCCGCAGGAGCAGGAGGGATTTATCCCCCCTGCTATGGGTGAGCCGCCGGAGGATACCGGCGGCGAGGCCCCTGCTGAGGTTCCCCACATCACCAGGGAGGAGCTTCGTGTGGCCGTAGTCAGGATGAGTGCTAAAGACACGGCACCCGGCCCGGATTGCATCCATGGCCGGGTCCTGGCCTTGGCCTTCAATGCCCTAGGGGACCGACTCTTGAGGCTTTACGATTCTTGCCTCGAGTCGGGACGGTTTCCCTCGCTGTGGCGAGAGGGTAGACTCGTCCTTCTCAGGAAGGAGGGGCGCCCGGCGGATACAGCCGCCGGTTACCGTCCTATCGTGCTGCTGGACGAGGTGGGCAAATTGCTGGAACGCATTCTGGCTGCCCGCATCGTCCAGCACCTGGTCGGGGTGGGACCCGACTTGTCGGCGGAGCAGTACGGCTTCAGAGAGGGCCGCTCAACCGTGGACGCGATCCTTCGCGTGCGGGCCCTCTCAAATGAAGCCGTATCACAGGGCGGGGTGGCCTTGGCGGTGTCGCTTGACATCGCCAACGCATTTAACACCTTGTCCTGGTCCGTGATAGGGGGGGCACTCGAGAGACATGGAGTTCCCCCCTACCTCCGCCGGCTGGTTGGCTCCTACTTGGAGGCCAGGTCGGTAGTATGCACCGGGCACGATGGGACCGTTTACCGGTTTCCGGTCGTATGCGGGGTTCCTCAGGGGTCGGTCCTCGGACCTCTCCTTTGGAATGTCGGGTACGACTGGGTGCTGAGAGGCGCCCTGACCCCGGGCCTGAGCGTGATATGTTACGCTGACGACACGCTCGTCATGGCCCGGGGTCAAGACTTCAGAGAGGCTACCCATCTCGCCACAGCGGGGGTGGCCCTCGTCGTCGGTCGTATAAGGAGATTGGGCCTCGCGGTGGCGCTCAATAAATCCCAGCCAGCCGTTGGACCTTCCGGGCCCACTTTACGGAGCTCGTCCCTCGACTGATGAGGACGGCCGGCGCTCTGAGCCGAGCTCTTCCGAATCTCGGGGGACCAAACCGTGTCGTGCGCCGCCTCTACGCGGGGGTGGTGCGTTCGATGGCCCTGTACGGCGCGCCCGTTTGGGCCGGACCGGGAAACCGGACAGCAACTGTTGTCCGGATCCTGTACCGGCCGCAGCGCGTCGTAGCTATCAGGGTCATCCGCGGATACCGCACCGTCTCCTTTGAGGCGGCGTGCGTGCTGGCGGGGACGCCACCATGGGATCTGGAGGCGGAGGCGCTCGCCGACGACTATCGTTGGCGCTGCGACCTCCGTGCTCTGGGCGTGGTGCGTCCCATCAGAGCCGCGGTACGGGACCGGAAGGCCCAATCTCGGCGGTCCGTGTTGGAGGCGTGGTCGAGACGCTTGGCCAACCCCAGCTGGGGTCTAAGGACCGTCGAGGCGATTCGCCCTGTCCTGGAGGACTGGGTGAGTCGTGGCGAGGGACGTCTCACCTTTCGTCTGGTGTAGGTGCTGACCGGGCATGGTTGCTTCGGGAAGTACCTGCACCGGATACAGGTCGAGCCGACGACGAGGTGCCATCATTGCACAAGCGACCTGGACACGGCAGAGCATACGCTCGCTGTCTGCCCCGCATGGGAGGAGCAGCGCCGTGTCCTGGTCGCACAAGTAGGGCGGGACTTGTCGTTGCCGGGCGTCGTGGCATCGATGCTCGGCGACGACGAGTCCTGGAAAGCTATGCTCGACTTCTGCGAGTCCACCATCTCGCAGAAGGAGGCGGCGGGGCGGGAGAGGGAGAGCTCTTCCCTCCCCGGCCAACCCCGTCGCCGCCGACGTCGAGCGGGGGGCCGACCTCGGGAGTTGTCCCGGGACCTGGCCCCCTAAGACTACCGGGTCCACCAACATCGGACCCGAGGGGTGCTGCGCTAGGCTTCAGCGCGCACCCTCCGTGCCATCTGTACGGGGGATGGCAAGCCCGACCCGGGCTGGCCCTGGGCCGGCCTGGGCCGAGGGAGACCCTACATCACACGGCCCCATCTTAGCGGGCCTTAATTGGCCCGTCCACCGAGTGAGCCGGTGGTCGTTTCACCGACGGCTGCCGGTTCGACGTCCGGGGGTGACGGGGCGATACGTAAGCGACAATCGCGAACGCGTCCTGTCACCCCTACCACATCGGATGTCGAGCGTGAGAGGCGGGAGGTTTTGGTGCGGTTCGACACCCACATACCCCACTCGCGGGGCGAGTGGAAGTCCGGCGATTTCCTCCCGTCCAAAAAAAAAAAAAAAAAAAGTTCTATAGCATATCATAGCTGGTTGTAGGCATTGATTCTATAATCTATGTCGATATTCAGCAATACGCTGAGTCTCTGCTAGTTTTTGGTGGAAATATAATAATATTATCATATTAATTGTTTTTCTTTTGTATCATTTTCACCACAAATAAAGTCTATGTCTATCAACTATTGCAGGTTATCAATTCAAAAAAAATCAAAATTCAAAATATTTATTATTTTCCAACATGCATAATAATATATAACACATCAAACAAACATGAAATAAATTACAAACTTACACTCTAATACTAAGTTCATGTTGTTATCTACACTACTGTCGTTCAACAGTGGTACTCACACTAGGCAAGCCTGTATCGTGAGTACCATAGACGACTCCCTGTGTTTGTCACCTCGGTTCAATTGTAGGGGAACATTAATTACAATGTGAATGCTATAGTTTGACATTATAATCGTATCGTTGATTGGAAAAACGCTACCTCCTATATTTCAGACCACTATGACGCAGCACCGCTTAGAGCGTTGAATTTACGGCATCCATTATGCTGACGTCACCAGGCGGTATCTCGTATAAACGACTTTTGTTACGGGCTGCAACACAGAGAGCATTGTCTTACTGTACCGTACAGGAAGCCTATGAGCTATTCTTTTTTCAAAGCGGTTGATATTGCATTCGAGATTTTTATAGATAGCGATCTTGTGATGAGCTGTCGATGTGTTGTTGTGATATTTTTATTTACTTTGAAAGTTGAAAAAATCATATATTTTTATGGTAGAGTTGCGACGGCATTAGGTCGAACAATATATTTATGGTTATTTTTTGCCTACTGCAAGGTACTTCACTATCTTTTATTAAGCGGATTTTAATCTTTCATAATTGTTCAGTACAAATCTGAACATAAACTTTTTGTATTGATTTGCATAAAAAAAATATTTTATTTGTTTTTAAAACTATTTATAAATTTGTTCATTTTGTTCGATGTCAAACTTAAATTATTAAATTCTTCACTTTTTTCACGTCTTCGGACACTTTTGTCTTAGCTATATAGGATACCAGTGATGTTTTATGTTTTCTTTGTAATTTTTCATTTTTAATGAATTGTGAAGTTTTACACCAAGTATTTTCTTTGTTGGATCCAACAATAATATTTAAATTAATGCCTGTCAAATAGTACTTATACAAACTAGTATGAAAATAAAACACACCAATTATTATTCAAGTAGGTACCGTGCTTCCCAATGCGAAAAAAACCCAAATTATCAAACTAATGAAACCACAGAATAACACATCAGAGATGACAACGTGATTACCGCAGAATAAAATAATTTGCAGAAGCCCCTAATAAAACTGAGTTAAAGCTCTCATTAGCATTTTCGTTATAACATATTAGATGTGTCACGAGACTTATATTAAGCCGTTTGTACACGAAAATATTGTGACGAGGATGCTTCGATCGTTAAATATAATCTGTATGTTATTGGCCTTATTTTAATCCGTTTTTTCGTAATGTTATTTTTTATTTTCAAAAAGGCAATTGAACTCATTGTAAATGGTTACTAGTAGGTGAAGTGGTAATTTGTATCTCACCACAAATATGTATCAAACATCAGATCTTACATACATATTGTGGGGACTGGTGCCTAAACTAGGCGGAGAGCCTGTTTTTCAGGACACCAGGATCACCACCTAAATTACAAAAAAAATATTAAGAAGTAGGACATGAAATTACGAATTCTGCAATATTACGTAGCAGTGAATATAAGAATTCGAATATATGATCACGGACAGCAGTGTGAATACGATTTTCGGCTTAATATAAAAGATGTTTTTGGAACGAAGTTCCTTATCGCGCGTTATCGAAAGGGGTCTAGACGGAAATTCTTATGAAAATGATGTCACGACACTTTTTCTATTTAACATTTTAGAATAATACAATCGGCGGTCTTATCGCTGATAGCGATTTCTTCCAGACAACCGTATGGCGGACCAAAAGTTAAAAACAAGGTATTATATGTTTGCGGTGTACCTACGAAAAATTTAAAGGAAATTAAAGTAATGTTGAAAATGATTTACATTAAATGAAAAGAAAATGTATTATTATAAATGATTAAGGGTTATATGATTTACTAGCTGCCCCGCGCAACTTCGTCTGCGCCAATCTCAATTCAATGTCAACTATTCGATTTTTTTCTCGCTGTAAATACCATCCTTGAACTTCATCGAGAATTTAAAAAAACAACAATTTCTAAAATAAATATAGCCTAAGTTACTCCTTATAACATAAACTATCAGTCATTGAAAGTCAGCCCGTCCGAATCGGTCTAGCCATTCCAGAGATTAGCCAGACAGACAGTGGCCTCCTTCCAGCTCCATCATCAGACCTTGACATTCATCCTCTACGCAAAGATCTAATCAGGACGCTTCATTAGAGCCTGAACACGATAAGGTTATCTTGCTTAATGACGGAGTTCCCATAGCCACCTACCAGCTCCATCATCAGACCTTGACATTCATCCTCTACGCAAAGATCTCATCAGGACGCTTCATTAGAGCCTGAACACGATGAGGTTATCTTGCTTAATGACGGAGTTCCCATAGCCACCTATCAGCTCCATCATCAGACCTTGACATTCATCCTCTACGCAAAGATCTCATCAGGACGCTTCATTAGAGCCTGAACACGATGAGGTTATCTTGCTTAATGACGGAGTTCCCATAGCCACCTATCAGCTCCACCATCAGACCTTGACATTCATCCTCTACGCAAAGATCTCATCAGGACGCTTCATTAGAGCCTGAACACGATGAGGTTATCTTGCTTAATGACGGAGTTCCCATAGCCACCTTCCAGCTCCATCATCAGACCTTGACATTCATCCTCTACACAAAGATCTCATCAGGACGCTTCATTAGAGCCTGAACACGATGAGGTTATCTTGCTTAATGACGGAGTTCCCATAGCCACCTTCCAGCTCCATCATCAGACCTTGACATTCATCCTCTACACAAAGATCTCATCAGGACGCTTCATTAGAGCCTGAACACGATGAGGTTATCTTGCTTAATGACGGAGTTCCCATAGCCACCTATCAGCTCCATCATCAGACCTTGACATTCATCCTCTACGCAAAGATCTCATCAGGACGCTTCATTAGAGCCTGAACACGATGAGGTTATCTTGCTTAATGACGGAGTTCCCATAGCCACCTTCCAGCTCCATCATCAGACCTTGACATTCATCCTCTACACAAAGATCTCATCAGGACGCTTCAGTAGAGCCTAAACATGATTGGCTGGGTCGATTTGGATGGGACTTTCAATGGCCGAGCTTATGTAATAAAGACTAACTTTTTTTTTTTTCAGTTGTAGGAAATCACCGGATATGTGGGAGTTGAACCGCACTAAAACCTCCAACCGCTCACACTCATCGTCCAAACCCCGGCTGAGGCCAGAACCCAGCACGGGGTTAGTAGGGACGGCGCGACGCTTTACGCGCTCGGCACTCTTTCCAGTCGAAATACGAATTACTCAATATCACTGGTTCCGCCGGCCACTTTAGTCAGAGCTCCAGTTGCGACGATTCACCATATAAATTGGAGATCTCTTTATGTTGGCCAAGAAAACGTAATACCCATCGACGTTATTTCACTTATAACTTTTTTAATACTGAACCGATTTTGATAAAACAACGACTAAATGTTAAGTGAGACTTGCCATAATACATTACAAAAAACCCCAACTAAATTGGTTCAGCCGGTTCGGAGATTAGCGTGCACAAAGATACAGACAAACAGACAAACAGACAAACAGACAAACAGATAAACAGACAAACAGACAAAAAAAAATCTAATTGCATTTTTGGCATCAGAATCGATAACCAAACACCCCCTGCTAGTTTTTTTTTTGATATTTTCAATGTACAGAATTGACCTCTCTACGATTTTATTATAAGTATAGATGTTTTAGAGAATGGCAAAAAAGAAACAATTACAAAACATAGTAATAAATAAGACAATAACATTCATACACAACACATACAACTACACACACCCAGGTGTCTACATTCTCAAATAATAATCCCTTAGCATACCAACTTAATACAACAGGTTTCCTCACGATGTTTTCGCTTTATTTCTAGACAGTGGTGCTATAATACATTAATATTTAAAAAAATAAACTAACAAATTACCGAATTTTTATTCGAAAATCTTTTGAAATACATCGAAATCTTGATAACTCCAGTATCAAACAATGCAATAATAAAACAAAACAATGATAAGGACTCTCATGGAACAAACATGCATTTCATATTACAGTAAAGAACACTCTAGCTTCCCTCTCTTTCACTCTCATGTCATTTTAATATCCTTTGTCTCTTTCTCTGACCTATGCTCCATTTATATGATGAAAATTAATAACGTAACAAGACAAAAACGTGTCAACGAAAAGTGGATGAAGCATGAAATTTGAGAAACAAAGTTAATTTGTTGACATGTTCTTTTTTACGTTTCGAAGACTCTATGGATCTAGAGTTGCCTATTTGGTTAAAAAAATAAAACGTAAAAAAACTTAAGAGGTGGCAAGGGACACTCGGATGGAACGAAGTTCCTTTCGATTAAAAGATATCTTATTTTTTTTTATGCGCGATAAGGAACGTGTTTTAAAGATTTTGATCACAGCGCCATCTAGCGATAATCACCTAAAACCAATAAGGAACGTGTTTTAAAAGATTTTGATCACAGCGCCATCTAGCGATAATTAATCATCTAAAACAAAAAAAGTGTCGTGACAACTTTTCGTAAGAAATTTTTCCGTCTAGTCCCCTTTCACAACACGCGAAAAGCGACTTCGTTCCAAAAACTGTTTTAAAAGAAAAAACGTAGGGATTAGTTTAGCCCCGCTACTCAGCAGCTAGGTCTGCATTTCCGAATTGGGGTATATCAATAGAACTACCAAGTTTTCAGCTTGCTTCAAATACCTAGTCAAAAGTTGTCACTAGCTCTTGGACAAATAGTGCTACACAGCTAATTAAGAAAACAATACTTTAAAATAACAAAACCAAAAAGACACACCACACAATAATCCCAAGCACAACACACCATTCCGATCTGGAATTGACTCCCATCCACGGTGTTTCCGGAGCGCTATGACATGGCTTTAAACGTGGTTTAAGAAAAGTCCTGTATGGGTAGGTGATAGATAACGGCCCTCTTTGCCCTGGCATTGCAGAGGTCCATGAGCGACGGTAACCGCTTACCATCAGTTGGGCCGTAGGCTCGTGTATCTATTAAGCAATAAAAAAAAAATCAGTCGAATCAAATTTTCAAAGCATTTTTTAAAACACAATATGTTAGTTAAAATATTATACTTTCCAAAATGCTTAAATTGGATGTAAAAATAAAAGGATCTTTTAATTGGATGTAAAAATATGATCGTGTTATAAAAAAATTGGGTCGTCACGTGGGAACATGTAGCAGACCTTTTTGGGTCAAGAGGAAATCGCTGAATCGTCACTCCACATGCTAAGTGATATATGAGGGAAATATAAACTAAAACCTTTGGGTAAACAAGAGAATGGTTAAGGAAATGGTGCTGTTGTGTGGTTCTGAATTTAATCGTACTGTGATTTTTGACCGACTTTCAAAAAGGACTATACTTAATTCGTCTGCAATGTTTGAGAGAGCCGGTGGCCGTATCGCCGGCGGCTGCCGGTTCGCCGTCCGACGGAGGCGGCGCGACGGGAAAGAGTGCCGTGGGCGTAACGCGTCGCGCCGTCCCTCATAACCCCGTGCTGAGTTCTGGCCTCAGTCGAGGTTCGGATGCTGAGTGTGAGCGGTTGGAGGTTTTAGTGCGGTTCAACTACCAGATACATCAACTAAACATCCGGTGATTTCCTCCAACTAAAAAAAATAAAATACTAATTTAGGTTTCGGATGATTATTATTTTAGATGAGAGGTTGTTAAGGGATCGAAAAAGTACTTTTGGATCTGTGTTTAAAAGATAAAACTAAAAAAAACTATGCTTACTAACAATCTATAAATATAACCGAAAATGTAATAAAATTACACAAAAAAGAATGTTAAAACCAACCAAAGTTAGCTAGGTCAGCTAGGTCTATAATAAAATTGTACCGTATACGGCTTGAGGGGACTGCACCTGAAAATCAATGGCCGATGGTCTCTTTGTGAAGGAAATTGCTCTGAAACCTCGTAGTTACTGCCTATAACCGCTTTTGACCACCTGTGGAGCGTTTACACAGGTGAAGTACTTGTACAAGTTGATTACTTCCATTGTTGGTTAGTGATTTCATTTATATTGTGCTGGTTATAATATTAGATGGTAAATCATTTTTTACTTTACAGTCTTGCGTGTTGATTTTCATTTCATTTAACTTTATTTATCTACAGCTTGATATTTTAAATAAAAATGTAGATGATGTGATGTGATAAGAATGTAGAATTTTGAAAGATTAATAAAAGAACTCGACAATAGTTGAAGTCAGTCAATTTAGTAGGTAATTAAAGTAACGTTTAATAGCGATAAATAATATCGCTTGAGAGGCTTGAAGATTGTTCTTAAAGTTAGTCAAAGTCAAATCATTTATTTCAAATAAGATGTGGACACACATACATTTTGAATGTCAAAATTAAAATCAAAAGTTCTACCACCAGTTCGCTAAAATTACGCCTCCGTCCTGAGAAGAACCGGCGCAAGAAACTCAGCGGGCATGTCTTTTTTTAATTTAATATGTTTTTTTTTCTTTTCTCTTCGTCTTCGGTCATAGGTAGCGACTCCTCAGTGTCCCCTGACATTGAGCGACGGTAACCACTTCACATCAGGTGGGCTCGTCTGCCTACATGGCAATAAAAAAAAATATGAATCGGCCTCAGTTATTGTCAGACAAATTAGTCACGTCACCATTGAGAAGCCAATGCACCCACAAAGAGTTACGGTTTGGCGTGGGTTTCGGTCCGGCGGCATCATTCGAAAATGAGCAAGGAGCCGCCGTTACGGTCGAACGTTACCGTGCCATGCTCAACGAATTTTCGTTTCCAAATTTTGAAGATTATGACATGGACGACATTTGGTTTCAACAGGATGGCACAACATGCCACACAGCCGACATGACAGTCAAACTTTTGGAAAATGCAAACTTTATATGGCCCACCCCTTAGTAATTGCAAAGTAGTAAAAAACTTAATAAAATATTACCCGTATTTACACCAGCCGACTGCCCCCGAATGGTAAGTGCTTACCTTCACTCCTCAATATCCGAGGTTATCATCTACCTCCGTCTTCTCTTCTTAAACCCCGTCTAAAGAGGGACAAGTCATAACAAACGAAGCATAGCTTTTGGACAGAAACGAGGTTCAAACGATGTAATTGCAGACCCATTATGTCCAGTCTATCGATGACACGTTATCTCCAGTAATAATAGAACGAATATGTGATTAATCTGAAGTTATGTTTATGTAAATTCTCTAATATCCAGATTTATATACGATTCCTTTCACCTTCTTCTTCCTGTGCCATCCTCTAATGAACATCATAAGATTGCGAATTGTTTATAGTAATTTATTTATATTTTTAGCATTCGTGGTTATCTAACTCAGTAACAAGAACCTGTTAAAAAATATTATATATTACAACCAAACGAAAATTCTTTAATACATTGTAACTAAGGGTTCATGCTCAGAGAGTCTTGAAGATACAGTGAGTGTGGTGTGTCGCAGTATCCAGTCTTCTCGTGATCATAACGTTTGCAACAACGTTGAAATATCGAGACAACTCAATTAATTAAATATCGTGTTAAGAACCCGTTAAAAATGCATGAAAGTATTAAAAATAAACATCTTGATTGATGGCGAAAAGGATTATGATGACCTCGTGATGCTTAGAGGATCATGAGTGATGATAAAAACATTGTATCGGGTATATCTGTTAGCAATATATGAAGCTGAAGAATTTTTTGTTTGCTTCAGCGCGCTCTCAGCAACTACCGAATCTATTCGAAAAAAATAGTTTAGTGTTGCATTATCCATTTATCGACGAAGGCTATATATGCTATATTATATTTAAATTAGACACCATACTAAAACCCCCTGTTAAAATTGCTATGTCTTTATATCTCTATAGCTTCTTTAACCATCCTTGGTACGTAACGACGTTCAGAAGATAGTACCTGATTTATTTTTAGATTTTATTACCCAAACACGATCAGTCCAACGATAAGTCGAAGCAATAACTCCCATTTGGCAAAACCATAAAATTCCTCAATTGGATAGAACTCTAACCTTGTAATGGCCTATTAACCTTAGGATAAACATCCTTGTGACCAATGAGGTTCCATTTGGACCACTATAAAGAAATACGTCTAACATAACATCTCATTTGGAGATTGGATTAAGAATTTTAAAGGTGATGTTGGTATATGGGCAGAAGGTCAATAAGTATCTTGTTTATTAAATGGGGAGGCATGGGGCGTGTAAATAGCCCCAAACCTATGTGGGCTTTATACCCTGTGTCGTGGAGGGTGCCTGCCACCGACCAAACGTACGTCGGAGAGCTCAAGGAACTGCTTCCACAAATAAAGGATGCACTTACCTGAGACTCAAGGGCTGTGACCTGGCGCCGCCTTCCTGCAGTAGTATCAGCGACTCCTTCACCAAGGGCACACACACTATTACGACCGACCACTTCGAAGATTCTTTTCAATGTAATTTCTACTAATATTAAAAAAATAGGTAATGTTATATTTGTTAGTTGAAGTCGTGGTGGCCGAGTGGTTGAAGCGCATCCTTCCGAACGGGAGGTCGCGGGTTCAAATCTAAATGTGAAAAAGATTTATGTGCAATTTTTCACAACACCACTGGCTAAAAACGGTGAAGGAAAACACAGTGAGGAAACCTGCATTTCGGAAAAGGGTTCTAAAAATCCTTTGAAGATATGTGAAGTCCCCAATCCGCACTGGGCAAGCGTGGTGGACTATGCCTAATCCCTCTTCTGACGAGACCTGAGCCCAACAGTGGGCAGTAATGGGTTGGTACAGGTATATTTGTTAAAGTTGTAGGGGGTAAATTTTAGGATCTAAGGTAAATATAAAACTAAACAGAAAATGTCAAATGAACCACTGAACCACGAAATGAACTTAATCAAGTAAAGAGACATCATTGAAAAGCAATTCCGAACAGACAAAGATGATGGTATTGCAGTACAGCAGGAGTACTCTGATATTTTAAGATTCTATGAGCGATGGTACCTACTTTAACCAATCAAATGTGAACTGCGTCAAAATTAGTTTGTTAACTTTCACCAAGTATGGCAGGAGCCAAAATTGATCACGAGAAAAACAGACGAGAGGTTAACTACGAGGTTTTGGAACGAAGTTCTTTATTGCACGTTATCGAAAGAGGGCTAGACGGAAATTCTTATGAAAAAGTTGTCACGACACTTTGTTTGTTTTACATGATTATCGCTAGATGGCGCTGTGAGTAAAATATTTTATAAAACAATTCCTTATTTTGTTTTATATGATTAATGCTAGATGGCGCTGTGATCAATATGTTGTATTTTTAATTAAATTTTATTTTTTTAAGTTATAATAATTAGTGTACAATTCCCTCACTAATTAATCGAAAGGAACTACAAGTTCTTTAACATGTTATAGTCACCTCACTTCGCTTTATCACTAACTGCCGCTGCTGTTAACGACGTCGTCTGTGTGAACTTTATAACCCGCTTTTCCTTCATCCCTTTTTCACAATAAAAGGTAGCCTGGCCTTTCTCAGGGCCTAAAGATTATCTGTGCCAAATTTCATCAAAATAACAGACAGACGAACAGAGTTACTTTGACATTTAAAATAGTAGGCATTATTTCATCATAATTCAATCCCTCACATCAATAAGTACCCAACAAACCATACAACCCTAACATTCAACAAATAACAAAACACAAAGTAGAATTGCATGAAAACATCGATACCGGTTCTCGGGTCGTGTCATTCGAATACAGAAAACGAATTATTTGTGCCACGGGAATAGGGGTGTTACAACGGAAATGTGCAACATCTGCTTTTATTTATGATGTATGAAAGAAAGAAAAAGCATTTATTCAACACGCACATAGAGGACATTCATATTATTATAACATTTAAACAGTATAATACCTATTTAAACAAGGTACAAAAAAGTTAAAAAATAAAATAAAACCGAACAAGATAGGGGCTTGTCCTCAGTGGCGTGCGAATAGGTTTCAGCTCAGCAAAAGCTTATGGTCTCAAAGAAGACCAAAATCACTGTATATAAAGCAATATATGTTTTAATTTTGTTTTCTTATTACGATTATTTTTATTTCGTCATTTAAGTCTTAGTTTTAAGATTCAAGTTCGTGTTTTCATGAGGTCAGTCGATTTTAAAGTATTTGATTGACGTAGGTTTTTCAGTGAAAAATAATACTAGTTGGAAATCTAGTTGAATGCTAAAAACGGTGAAGGAAAACATCGTTAGGAAACCTGCATGTCGGAAAAGGAGTCTAAAAATCCTTTGAAGATATGTGAAGTCCCCAATCCGCACTAGGCAAGCGTGGTGGACTATGCCTAATCCTTCTTCTGAGGAGACCTGAGCCCAACAGTGAGCAGTAATGGGTTGGTACAGGTTTCGAATCTTTACATTCATAAATGTAATTATAGGACCTTGGATTATTATGTTATACTCCAAAAAGTATAACAGAATAATATACCATCAAGTAGATACTTAACTAACGTAAATGTGATCTTGTCTTCAAGAGTCATAAAATTTACATTATTCTTGAAAGCTAGAACTTCAGACTAACAAAAAGCCAGTCGGTGTTGACCGCGAAAGGTCAAACCTTGTTTCGAGGATCAAGAGTAAGCTGGGTCACTGAGACAGGTTTAGATTTAATTAATTTTTATCGTAGAAATCAACTCAAGTTAAAATATATGCCTCTTTAAAGTGGTTTAAAGAAGTGACCTTTAGTTTTAATTGAAGACTTAAAATTTGTGGTTAATGTAACAAATATAAAGTTTTGTTCCATGAAGATTAAGAAAAAGTGCTAATAGCTCCAACTCCCATAACGGAGGCTCATGAGCACTTGTAACCTCTTGCTATCTAGTCAGTCGTAGGCTTGTATATCTCTGGTATAATAAGAAAAATAAATACTAACTGGAGGGCTGTTCGGATCGTTGAAGAACCCAAGCTCACGGATCGACTGGAACTTCTGAAAGATTTCAGCTCTCTGTGCATTCTGTACCGTTTGGTCCATGGGGAATGCTCCGAAGAACTTTTTGAGATGATCCTTTCATTTCCCTTTTACCATCGTACCACACGCCGCAGGGGCAAGGTTCACCACCTTTACTTGAAACCGCTGCAATCTTCTACGGTTCGCTTCAGAAGATCATTTTTGCCCCGTACCATTCCGATTTGGAATGGACTCCCGGAGCACATGTCCCTCTTTAAACGAGGTTTAAGAAAAGTCATGTATCGGTAGGCGATAGATAACAGCCCCTCATTGCCCTGGCATTGCAGAGGTTCATGAGCGACAGTGACTGCTTACCATCGGGTGGGCCGTAGGCTCATTTATCTATCACGCATAAAAAAAAAACTTAGTATGTCAAAATATATTAATTCGTTAAAAACCACAAGTAGCAAAATACCAAATACATCTCTAGTCATATCATCATTTATGTCGCCAACCAATCCAATATACTCTTCAATTACTTAACACGAAAATGTATAAAATACCAATTTTATATCATTTTATTTAGCATCAACCCTGTTAGCAAGTGGAAACCGAAAGACAGGTTGGCTCAGTAGTCGTAAAAATTTTACAACCTCACAGTAAATATATGAATATCTATTTGCCTTTAAGTCTCTAGATATATTGAAACTGAAGTAAGTCACAATATATTAAAGAATTTTAGTTTGCTTGTGTATATTTTAGAGATAATTTGCAAGGTAAATATATATTATTATTGGAACGAAGTTAGCACGTTATCGAAAGGGGCTAGACGGAAATTCTTATGAAAAAGTTGTCACACTTTTTTGTTTTAGATGATTATCGCTAGATGGCGCTGTGATTAAAATCTTTTAAAACAATTCCTCATTTTGTTTTATGTGATTAATGCCAGATGGCGCTGTAATCAAAATATTTTATTTTTTAATTTTATTACAATTCCCTTACTAATTAATCGAAAGGAACTTCGTTCCATCCGGGTGTCCCTTGACACCTCTCAAGTTTTTTATTAAAATGAAAGGTTTGTTCCATAAATAGTTAGCAGAGCGACAATGTGATTTGTCATCTTGTGATTTGTACATATTACGTGTGAGTTTAATCAAAGTAACATTTTTTAAAATGCAGCTTCAATTTTAGGGATAGCATTAAAAATGTTAGACAACGAAAACAGAAAAAATGGTTCAGATGTTCAAATAACAAGTCCTACTAATAAAACTACAAAAATTAGCAATCAACTATTTCAATATTTCACTCCTTTTTCCACCTGCAAAATGAAAACACGTCGAAACAAAAAATAAAATGGCAAACAGAACCGCTTCCCATTTTATGTCCACTATTAGTACGAACGTAACAAAATTACTCCACATTCGCAGTTCAATTTCACAGTGAAAAACGCCGTCGATGGAACAGCGGAGGCCATTATTCTTTGACGAATTCAAAATAAACATTCCACCATCAAAATGCATTGGCGTTCGAGAACGGTTTGAAAAATAGACGTGGAGTATTGTCAGTGTAGTATCACGTATTTATACAGGGTGATTTCTTAGTGAGGGTACATATTGAAGGTCATGGTAGCTGATGGTTATATACGACCAGTAAAAATATTATTTCCAAAGAATATGGCTTAATTCCTTAGTAATCGCAACTTAAAAAAATCTAAAATCCTTGCAAAATGATGGTTTTTCGACAGCTGATGGGTGTGGCGGAGGTGTGAGGTGCGCGAGATCACTAGAGGTCGTTAGTCAACACTCTTTTAGCCGAAATTGTTTATGTTTGAGGTAATTTAGTCGAAATTAGATTTAAAAAAAAAATGTAATTTTACCTATTTTTTGTAATATTCCGTTTTAGAACAGAGTACTCATCACCCTCCTGCAATATTTACCTTCTTCAAAAAATCACCCTGTATATTTGACGCATTATATTTTGAAGATAAATATGAGTTCGTAATATGTTATAGAGATGGTCAAGGAAGCGCAAAGTCACTGTATGCAAATTGCGCAGAACCGGTCCTTGTCGAAAGGTTTGAGTGAGGCCTATGTCCAGTAATAGGCAACTATGGGCTAATGATTTCATCTTTATATTTTCATCTTAATTTACAGACGTGGACGTCAATTATGCATTTGCTTTCTGTATAAGAGATCCTGGGTTTTTTCTTTCTTAAATCTTCTCCTAACAAAACTAGCTAAAAAGCTAAGCGTGTGAGGTTTGTTATCTACCTGATCTCAAAAAGATAACCTTAATAGATTTGTGGTTTTATATATTAAAATAGATAATATTAAAACAATTACAGTACTGAAATAAACAAACGAATTGAAAATTCTATGTTTCGAAAAACTTGAATCAATTTTTACAATTTCGCAGTCAACAGTTCGATTCCAAGTAAATTGATTGACGCCTCTCCCATCCGTTCCAGGCAGCCTCGTGATACACGCTAACAGGTTCCTATTGGACAAATTGAACGTAGATCTTGTTGGTATATACGCGAAAAATGTTTCTGATCCATCAAAACAACCGCTTCTGTTTTTGTGTTTCTAAAAACATAGATTTTAAAGTTGACTTAGTTTTTTAATGAATTACTTTAATATATTATTATCATTTTCAGACGAAGATTGTATTAAAATATTTCCCTTATAGTAGAAGTTGTGGTGTAGTTGTAGAAGTAATAACGGTAACTTCGATGGAAAGTGGTTATATACAAATCATTGCATAAACTAAATTAAAAAAAAACTAAAAATGTAGTGATTTAAATCAACCCGAACCTAAAGCAAGGATTAGCTTAACCAAAAAATGAACATTAGTATTTTAAAAGCGATATAGAAACTAACAGTAAACTTAAAGTAAACAACCACAATCCCCTGCATCGAATACCGGAAAAAGCAAAAACAGCTAAAAGAGAGAGAAAGGGACGGGAAGAATAAGGAACAGGTAAATAGAGTTATTAAATAAACCAAAAGCAAAAATTAGAAGCCAATTCCATTACATCCCAAATAATATCTGACAAATCTCCTTCGAAGAAAATCTCACAAAACGTATTCAATCAAGCTCGATAAGATTACAATTGTTATAATATCGGTATTGGAGGAAGGTAATCATGCCTTATAATAAATTAATATATAAATGTTAAGAGGATTCCGTCTTTATATATATGGACGTAAGAATTGTGATCGCTTGTATATACTGACGATGCTTTACATCTTGGTAATATATTGCTTTTGTGTAAAATATCTGCTGCATATTGTATACTAGTGCTTGTAAGTTTTCTTAATTATCTATTGAGAATCTTCAACATAATTCTTGATATTGAGCTTATTATACTAATACCTTTGGTTATTTTAAAACTTAAATAGGTAACCACTTAAATGTGTGACTGTTAACTTCTTTTCAAAATATTCTATATATTATATTTACATTGAAAAATTAGGGACTAGTTTCAGTCAATTTAGTAAGTTGAGTGATTAAGCATCATACTTTTGAATTGCATCGTAGGTAGACCACCCAGTAGGCCATCAACTCATTTGCCTCCGATAAACAAATCAATTCAAATAAACTGAATTATTGAAAAAAAATCTGAATCCACAAAATTACATATACGACGATAATTGAAAAAAATACATAATACGGTATTCCAAAGGCCGAAGCGTAGACCCCTGAGGTTTCACACAAACTCAAACGAATTCGTGGAAAATTGCTTTGATGGATGAAAAAGAGATTGGAAAACGTAATACCACGTGTAATCCTTATAGGATAATGTTTCAGATTAAATAAAACGATTTCTTGTAATCTCAGATTCAATGAGAATTTAGTTTGCGCGGTAATCTTTCTCGTAGATTTATATGCTTCAGTCTTTTTGTGTAACAAGTTGGTATATATAAAGTTTAATATACGTTTCATCAGAAAATATCCTTTTCCTATTAATATATTGAACACAAACCTGTATATTTCGTTTTATATTTTGGTCAAACTTTGGTTGTTTCTGATGAGTGCTCGATATTTACCTGAAACAAAATTAAATATAGATTAATATTAATTTACAAAACGTATGTTTTGGCAGCGTTTACTTTAATCAAAATGAGCCTTACATTATGACTATTAAAGTTTTTATGTTCGGGTATCAGGCAAGTTAAGCAGAACGAGCCCAAAACACAATGAGTTCATCTTGCTTAATACTAGAATTACCTTTCCGCTCCATCATCAGATTAGCTTGATGCTACCAAATTATTATATTGTCACGCAGTATACATATGTGTGCAAAATCTCAGCTTAATCAGAAACCGGAAAGTTGATCAAATTTAACCCGCAACATTCCACTTGCATAGTTACATAGGTAAATCAAGTATACAAGTTAAATAAAAGTTTTTTAATGTCAAGTGATACTTAGGTGACAAAAACAACTGAAACAAACTTTAACCACATAAAAACAATATTTCACCAAACTTTTCCCGCGAAAAACATAACAATAAAACGAACAAAGAAGTGATTTAAAATCTGACAGAAAAAATACAACAAACAAAATAAAAACTTATATAAATAAAAGATACTCAAACAGTTATTCTCATATTTACATTATCCATAAACGTTATTATATGGTGGCATTCGACACAGACATAATTTCCATAAGAGGAGCAAGGGAATGTGGATTTTATCCTAGTAGCAATAAAGGATATTTTTGCAGATCTAGGTGTGTCCTTCGAAGACGCAAAGTGTTGTAAAGTGTCCATGAATCAGATTGTGTTGTTAGTCTTCGCGGATGGTTTGGAAACTGAAGGATAAGAGATTCAAATGTATATTGGTGACGTTTCTTTTAGTGTATGTGTGTACTTGAAATTCTATTAAGGATTAAATCCTTGGATATATGGTAAAAAGTCATTTTCAAGTGGAATATGATACGGGACATATAAACGAGAAAAAATCTACAAAATAGAAATCTATACTGAATTTTAATAAAAATGACTCCTCGTCGTGAAAACTTGGTTTGGGATTAAAATATATTTTCATCCAATAAATCATAGTAATCAATTTCAGTTACGGTATAATAATAAGTTAAAGATAGTTGAAAATTTATTAACCCCTAAATCAAATTCAACTGATGGAATAGGTTGAATGATAATATTATCATGAATAATGAATGAGCAGACAATTTTAATAGTGTACTACAAATCATAGATGAATATGTAAATTTAGGGCTTTTAAATTTGAAAATGATGATTAATAGCATTTTTATTGCCTTAGGTGCTTTTTTGGTCAACAAACAGACAGGCAGACAGACAGACAAAAAATTCAAACTATGTATTTTGGTATGTGTACCGTATATACATTCGTATGCATGTAGTAGAAAGTGGTTATTTTAACATTACAAACAGACACTCCAATTTTATTTATTTGTATACATTTTTAACAACTGGTTGACAGTCTACGATTATCTACAAATTGTGTATGCTGAATGTTTGTATGACTGATGTTTGTTTGTATGGTCATATCTCACACAAACCTGGTGATTGCTTGTCAAGCGGATTGACTGACATAGCTGATGGGAAAAGTCGAGGAGGAGTAGTCTGCATTTGTCTGACCAGATTCGTGCCATATTAAACACCACTGTTGCTTTGTATGTCTTACAGTTGGAGTAGAGGTATTGTCTGAGAAAAGGTGCTGTCTTTGAGGACCACAACCCTAGCATCAGAGAAACTAACTTCTAGAGAGGTTATTTCGGGACCATGGTATACTTAGATTTCTGAAGTGCCCGGTGAGAGATCACTACCTAACGCCTACAATTGTGATTTTGAAGCTAGTATTAACACTTAACTCTTAAGTCATATCATAAACTTTTGGTGCATTTTCATATACCAGACATCTGTGGTGCTTTAGATTCAGAAAATTACTAAACAATAAATTTAGAAAATCTAAAAACTTCGTCAAGGGACACCTGGATGGAACGATGTTCCTTTCGATTAATTAGTGAGGGAATTGTAATAAAATTTTATTTTTTTAAGTTATAATAATTAGTTAGTTTAAAAAATCTGTCTCTCTCTCTCTTTCTATAAGAGTTCAAATATTTTGATCACATCACCATCTAGCATTAATCATATAAAACAAAATAAGGAATTGTTTTAAAAGATTTTAATCACAGCGCCATCTAGCGATAATCATCTAAAACAAAAAAAATGTCGTGCCAACTTTATCATAAGAATTTCCGTCTAGATCCCTTTCGACAATGCGCGATAAGGAACTTCGTTCCAAAAATACATTACCAACTCAATATACCTGCTGTAACAAAAACCTTTAAATTAAAGCAAACAAAAAAAAAATCCCCTCAAAACTTAAGACTCTTAAATATTCACTGTTTCTGTTTTGTGCCGGCAGACAATCGGCTTAAATGCAGCCTCGCGTTCCATTAACTATGTAAATATATTCTCGGCAGACTGTCAAGTATAAGTAGTACCTTAATATTTTAGTAGAAATAATCGAGGAACTAAAATCATAAAGTGAACTATGTATATACCCTGTAGGCTGGGGTTTTGCAGATGCTTATCGGAATTGGAGAAATAGCAGATTTACTTGAAGGAGAAATGGATTGGAGTTTGAAAATATATGCAATTTATAAACTCTTCGTTTATTTAGTTTAACACTAGCTGCCCCGCGCAACTTCGTCTGCGCCAATCTCAATTAAATGTCAATTATACGATTTTTTCTCGCTGTAAATACCATCCTTGAACTTCATCGAGAATTTAAAAAAAACAACAATTACTAAAATAAATATAGCCTAAGTTACTCTTTATAACATAAACTATCAGTCATTGAAAATCAGCCCGTCCGAATCGGTCTAGCCATTCCAGAGATTAGCCAGACAGACAGTGGCCACCTTCCAGCTCCATCATCAGACCTTGACATTCATCCTCTACGCAAAGAACTCATAAAGACGCTTCATTAGAGTCTAAACGCGATGAAGTTATCTAGCTTATTGACAGAGTTCCCATAACCATCTTCCAGCTCCATCATCAGACCTTGACATTCATCCTCTACGCAAAGATCTAATCAGGACGCTTCATTAGAGCCTGAACACGATGAGGTTATCTTGCTTAATGAAGGAGTTCCCATAGCCACCTACCAGCTCCATCATCAGACCTTGACATTCATCCTCTACGCAAAGATCTCATCAGGACGCTTCATTAGAGCCTGAACACGATGAGGTTATCTTGCTTAATGACGGAGTTCCCATAGCCACCTACCAGCTCCATCATCAGACCTTGACATTCATCCTCTACGCAAAGATCTAATCAGGACGCTTCATTAGAGCCTGAACACGATAAGGTTATCTTGCTTAATGACGGAGTTCCCATAGCCACCTACCAGCTCCATCATCAGACCTTGACATTCATACTCTACGCAAAGATCTCATCAGGACGCTTCATTAGAGCCTAAACACGATGAGGTTATCTTGCTTAATGACGGAGTTTCCATAGCCACCTTCCAGCTCCATCATCAGACCTTGACATTCATCCTCTACACAAAGATCTCATCAGGACGCTTCAGTAGAGCCTAAACATGATTGGCTGGGTCGATTTGGATGGGACTTTCAATGGCCGAGCTTATGTAATAAAGACTAACTTCCTTTTTTTTTCAGTTGTAGGAAATCACCGGATATGTGGGAGTTGAACCGCACTAAAACCTCTAACCGCTCACACTCATCGTCCAAACCCCGGCTGAGGCTAGAACCCAGTACGGGGTTTGTAGGGACGACGCGACGCGTTACGCGCTCGGCACTCTTTCCAGTCGAAATACGAATTACTCAATATCACTGGTTCCGCCGGCCACTTTAGTCAGAGCTCCAGTTGCGACGATTCACCATATAAATTGGAGATCTCTTTATGTTGGCCAAGAAAACGTAATACCCATCGACGTTATTTCGCTTATAACTTTTTTAATACTGAACCGATTTTGATAAAACAACGACTAAATGTTAAGTGAGACTTGCCATAAAACATTACAAAAAACCCCAACTAAATTGGTTCAGCCGGTTCGGAGATTAGCGTGCACAAAGATACAGACAAACAGACAAACAGACAAACAGACAAACAGACAAACAGACAAACAGACAAAAAAAAATCTAATTGCATTTTTGGCATCAGAATCGATAACCAAACACCCCCTGCTAGTTTTTTTTTTGATATTTTCAATGTACAGAATTGACCTCTCTACGATTTTATTATAAGTATAGATGACATGTCCCTCTTTAAACGAGGATTAAGAAAAGTCCTGTATGGATAGGTGATAGAGAACGGCCCCTCATTGCCCTGGCATTACAGAGGTGGGCCGTAGGCTCGTTTTTCTAATTAACAATAAAAAATGTGTTTCTTTAAACACTCGCAGTTATCTACAACACTTACATAATTACTAAACGGCTTCTTACCACGATTTTTTTAAATGAGTTCTCGTTATTTCAATACTGTGCCAAGCGCCATGATCATAGGAAGACTGAGTATGGCGGTAATTTACGAAAATTTTAATAAGTTACTCTATAAACTATTCCTGAACCAATAAACATAACAAACGAAATTCATAAAACAAACCACTTCACAGTAAAAGATACCTTTCCTGTTATTAATACTTAAAATACTGTGAAAATAAAAACACAAAGAGACAACAAAACCAAAATGAGGTCCGTAAAATATACTTTTCACAAAAACGCTAATATAAAAGACTCAATTAGACTTATGTCCATGAAAAAAACAAAAGAATAAAACATCTGTTAAAACTTAATACTCCCAAGGATCACGATTTTCCTGCTACCTTTTATTTTAAGCTAAAGTCACAGAACACTTATTATACAGAAGTAGTAATCATGATCATTTCTGTAATGGATTCAGATTCTATGAAGTTTTTATTGTAAACCAATAAAATCTACTTTTTACACGTTCGAAGCGAAACAACCTAAACGTTAAAATGATAATGGAACTTTCTTGGGGAACAAGAAAAAAAAATTAACATCTCTGCAGTGCTAAGACCGCGTGTCGTCCGAACGTCTGGTCATGTTGCGGGTCGATAACACCTCGTATCGTAGCAAACGGTAAATACTCAAAAATTGGTTTCACACAGAACATGTTAACCTATATTCCTTGTATATTTCAAACAAAGTATTCTTGTTATTACTTCATTTAATGATTGAGGTTTTAAGAATATAACAAAAAGAACATGTCCGATGAGTCTGGTTCAACAATTCTTCTTGGATCGTTGACATAGGATGGAATCGATATCAAATTTATTTATTGAACAAAGTCCACTACTTGCTTAGTGCGGGTTGGAGAATTCACATAATATCTTTAAAGAATTTAAAATCCTTTTCTATTGTGCATTTACCTGACAGTGTTTTGAAATATTGCAGACAATTTCGCCCTTCGCCCACCTCACACTCCTATAACTGAAACTCCTGTGTTGCCACAATCTACAGCGGCGACCACCGTAATGACTCTGAGCAGTGAAGCCCAGCCCGAGGAAAGCCTCGGGTTCCTTGTCTTGGACCCCACAAGGAATTAAATCAGAATATGATAGAAAAAGTAGAAAAGTTACTGATGAATGTTTACCATGATTTCTGACTTTACCTTCTGTTTTATCCTATGTTAAAATGTAAAGATCATGAGGCCAACCAAATGTCAAGTGGGGAATTACTGAATTCTCTCTCATGACAGTTGGCTTAGATTATATCTTTTAGAAGTCTCTTGACGAGGCTGTGTGTCCATCTTTATTCTGGATAACTTTGCGTGATTTATGACAAAGATAAATTTTGTTTTTTTTTTGTTTTGTAAGTTAATGTTGGGATTCCATGTCTGATTTACCGGTCCCCAAAATACAGGTCTTACCTAGTTTGGGGCCAGTTGCTCAAGTTGCGCAAATAAGAAAATTGTTAATCTTCTATAAATTTTACAGTTAGATTTAAATATATTTTCTAAGTTGTAGTTTTAAGTTCCTGGATTGTTAATGTTGCTACTGTTCTGTACTGTTCTGTTCAATAATAAACTTCATTTCATTTCATTTTTATATTTTAGTTTTACGCTTCATATTGATATGAGTCAAAAGTTTTAATTCATATAATGAAATAGTTACTGGATATGGTCATAATGCCTTGTGCTATGACTTGTCCTTCTTCAAACGAGGCTTTGAGAAAGTCCTTAAGCGTAGGCCGTAGATTGCGGCCCGCAGTGTCTTCTGACAATGCAGAGGTCCATGAGCGACAGTAACGGGTTGGATCAAGTGACCCGTTAGCTCGTCTGCCTACGAGACAATAAACAATACGGTTGGTAGCAATAGAGTAAGGTGAGACATTTTTATCAATTTTTAATGTGTCAGGTAGTCTATGAATTTGGAATCGTCAAGGATACAAACAGGCTTGCTCTGCACGGAAAAATAAGTCAATTCATGATAATTATTGAGTAAACCAAATCGTTGAACTCATTAGATACTCTAACGAACATAAAAAATGGAATACAAAGAGTTCACTAATAATTTCTAAAAAAGCTTGTACAATACCCATTTTATATTCCCCCTGTTAACCCCCTAATGCGGGGAGGAAATTAGGAGAACGATTCCAAGGGCCTTTGTTTTAGTGCTTTTATTATTTTTCGCACTTATGCCATTTGCGATGATTGATGCGGAACGAGGTGGGTTCAGAAGGAGCGGCAATTCTGATAAGACAAGACAAAGTCGTAAGACGAAACTGCATCATTTTTTCATATAATATAATGAAATATGCACCGGGAATTTATGGTGGCTCTGGGGCCGAAATGAATATAACTGATAAAATAAAAGTCGCGAAGACGTAGAACATACAGAAAAGACGTGGTGAGAACAATTCACAACACAACTTTAAGATTAGGCTACACTAAAAAGACGTAAGACAAAAGACGAACGCCTCTTCATAATTTTCAAAAAAATATATAGAAATGTGACATAGAAGAGGCAGAGCCATCGTTACCTAGACTACACGTAAATACTATAAGAAGACGTAAAACAAAAGACCAATAAGTAGATTGAGAATGCTTATGGGTCTCCATGTACACTCTTTTGCGCATAAACTTAAAATAAAGAAATAAGACATGTATTCTCCCCATATAAACTTTTCATACGAAACGAATAGAAACATCGTGACACAGAACATACAAAGACATAAGACGAGGACAGGAAATCAAAGCATGTCTTGCGTCTTCGTTTTGTCCTTTTCATGACGGCACTTCATAAGAACACTTTTCCGTACAATAAGCATTTTCAGAGTTGGAGAAGAGATATGTTATCTTAAAAATAATATGAGCGATTGAGGTGAAATAGTAGTGTTATTTGTAGATATCAATGTGGAAATAATTGCGTGGAATGTTAAATGTAAGATAAAAATGTTTGTAGGGCGTAAATTGCGAGTAATATAAGTGCACATCCGAATTGTGCACCATTTGTAATTTGTACCAATAATAATGTAATGTCTTATTTCGTCTAAGAAACTTTCAAAGTTACAAATGTAATGTTTTAAATTACCCATTTTATGCATACTTGATGCATTACCGTACAAAAGTAATATAAAGTCTTTCCATAATATTGTATAATCCACATGGCCGATTGCTGTACTCATTGTTATTTTAAACTGTCTATGCATGTCATACGAGTGACACGGATTGTATTTTCTTTTCCTTCTTTTATTTGTTGTTCTCTGCTAGACAGCAGCCTCTGATATCTTTCAATTAATTTAATAATATTTAAAACGTAACGGTCTCATGCGATTCAGGCCTAGCCTAGTGCAGGGATCACTGCTATATTTTTTCCTACTTTGTATTTTATTTGAAAATAAATTATTTTGTATTTTTGTATAATATACAATTTAAAACGAAACAAACTTAATCAGCAATTCTAACAATCACCTTTCCGAAATACTCTCAATTTTCACTTCACATGAAAACGAATTTGAAAAATCACAAAAAAGAGAAAATATTTACCATTCAAAGCGATTCGCAAACAAACGTTCAACAGTACCTAAATGGGAAAACTGGGAAAGGATCAAAAACCCAACAAACATGTACATTCGAGCACAAATTCTCATTGAATTTCGCTTCAGAAAAAGGCGAGAGACCCTCGAAATCTAATTATACTTCTGCGAGACATCTGTAGCCGACTATATGACGTATTTCCGCAGTCGAGTTGTGCCTTAAATGATTTCACTTCTTGAAATCTGTCTCAATTCCGCTACGTTTGAGCTCTTGGAGCAATTTCGCTAGTATTATTTGAGGTGGAGTCATAATGAAAGCGTGAAATAGAATGGTCTCATTTCTGGTTTGTTTTATGAATGCTGTCGTTATTAAGATGACCAAGTATTATATCAAAGTTTAAGAAATTACTCAGTCGGAATTACTTTAGTCGTGGTGGCCGAGTAGTTAAAACCGGCCGGCTTGTGCCTCTAAATCTTAATTGTGAAATAGATTTATGTGCAATTTTTCACAACACTACTGGCTAAAAACGGTGGATGAAAACATCGTCAGGAAATCTGCATATCGGAAAGGGTTCTAAAAATCCTTTGAATATATGTGAAGTCCCCAATCCGCATTGGGCAAGCGTGGTTGACTATGCTTAAACCCTCTTCTGAGGAGACTTGAGCTCAGCAGTGGGCAGTAATAGGTTGTTACAGTAGAGAACCTTTTACCTCCACCATGCAGCTTCCAGACTAATTGTTGAAAAAATTGTTTCTACTACTTTTTTCAACCTAGCTCATCACTGTGTGTTACACCTGCTTGCCTGGATGACAACTGCCATCGCTAACCAATATTAGAGGCATTATGACAATACAAGTAGGTAGTAAACTATAAACTGATGATGATGGATCATGATGTTGATGATGATTGTGATACAGAAATGATGTTTTTTAATTGTCATGAAAGTAAACTAAACGGGGAACTAATCGTCGCTCAGGAAGACTCTCTTCAAGCCTTGTTTGAAGACAGACAAACCATAACGCTCATTGAAAACATTGATAAATTACTTTATTAAAATGAGTTTTCACTAGTAAATATATCCCAATTTGTACCAAAATAACAATTAGCTACAAATTAATAATTCAAAAACAATCACGAACCATGAAATCATTGCTATATTGAATGCTCAAACAATTGTTTAATGGAAGCATAGAGGACGAAATAATTGGAATCAAACCAAAATAATTAATTTTAAATATCAAAATTAACTCTCAAAAATATCAGGTTCGATGTTGAAATGTGATCATGAATGAAAATTTATTGGTTATACAAAGATAATTTGATTTTCTGCCTATTGTAAAATTTTAATAAGCTTTTATTATGATCAGGTTTCCATACAGTACTGTACCAACCCATTACTGCCCACTGTTGGGCTCAGGTCTCCTCAGAAGAGGGATGAGGCATAGTCCACCACGCTTGCCCAGTGCGGATTGGAGACTTCACATACCTTCAAAGGATTTTTGAATCCTTTTCCGACATGCAGGTTTCCTCACGATGTTTTCCTTCACCGTTTTTAGCTAGTGGTGTTGTGAAAAATTGCACATAAATCTTTTTCACATTTAGATTTAGAGGTACAAGGCCGGTTTTGAACCCGCGACCTCCCGTTCGAAAGGACGCGCTTCGACCTCTCGGCCACCACGACTTCATATACCATACAGTACGTTACATTAATATTATCTGAATGAGTACAATAAATTATAAGTTTTAGTGATAAAGTGCCAGTTTTTACGAGATTCCTTCTCTATAAGAGACTTACTAGAATAGGTTTTTTTTAAAATTTTCTTTGAACTACCATAACCTGTCATGAAAGAGTATCTGGTATTAACTCTTGTTAGTCTATGATATCATATAAGAAGCCGATAGGAATGGGATTATATAAAACCTTCGCCGTTGTTTTTTATGGTATTATTTTAATAGTAAGGATCTAGTGGCTACCAAAATTGATCACAATAATATTATAATTCATAAAATCATATTTTAAATCAAGTGTGGCTTGACTAAGCAGCAATATGAATAACATTCCGAAATAAATCACCAATTTTAGTCAACAGCCAGTTCACCTGATGTAATTAGGTCCAGAGACGTCATCAACAAGAAACATTGCCACAACTCCCATTCTACTATTAACAACGTTAAAGAAGGACATGTCATGTCAATTACAGGGCCCAGGGAATACCTTTTAAGGCCCTGCACAACTTTGCTTTTAACCCCCGAACGGTAAAACCATTCTTCAAGAGAGCTATAACAATATTTCAACATGTGTCTCTTAATAGGAATGAAGACGAAAGTATTAAACGAAGCTTCATCTTAACTGTGTCCCGTAAACAAGATTACGATAATAAATGGTTTCCTTGATGTTTTAGTGGACATTTTTTTACATAATCAGCGAAATGGAAAATTATACATATCGTTTCTGCAGGGCGAAAAGTCGTTAAGTCTAAAAATGGGGAATTTGAGTTACGCACGTTTGTATGTTGTTTTTCTTTTTTTATTATTTACGTCGAGGTGTTTGTTGTTGTTACTTTCTCGTAGTATATTAAATGTATTCTCTGTTTCTTTTTACAAAAAGTTCTAAGAATATAGAAATTTTCTTTATCTATATTTCATTATCATTTTTGTCACTACAACAATTATTTTAAAAAACTTTTACAAGCTCTGGTCTTCCGGGTGTCTTTTGAGAATTGAATGTCAGAAATCGTATATTTCCTTCTTCAAGTATCGCTATACTGAATAATACTGGTATATGACTAACCTATCTATTTGATAACAAAGTTCTTTAACTGAAGCTACAAAGCAGTTCAAGAAACTCAAGTAAAATTTTTGATCATGTAGTAAATTCACTTACACAATTACTAAACGGGTTCTTACCACGATTTAAATAACCTACCCACAGTACTGTCTTCCTGTGATCAAATTGCGAGTGTTTAAAGAAAATTAAATGTAGGTATGTAGTAAATTGGCTGCTACCACCATCTACTTTCATCAGATCTATAACCTCATGCTCCAGGCCAAAAATAGTTTAAGCAAAC
The DNA here is from genome assembly GCA_030269945.2 of Trilocha varians. Taxonomy (NCBI): domain Eukaryota; kingdom Metazoa; phylum Arthropoda; class Insecta; order Lepidoptera; family Bombycidae; genus Trilocha; species Trilocha varians. The sequence continues at coordinate 10,617,277 of AP028278.1, read as the reverse complement.
ACAACTGTGAGATGCCTTTTACTAGGGAAACTAAAATTCCGGCTCAGTGAGTGTATGACCCAATTTTACGGTGACTATGCACTAATGGCCTATAATATTGAACATTTTAGCTATTATAAGCGTCGCCTTTGTCCTCGGGATAGTTCAGACTTTTTGTCATTTTTATATGGATCTATTTTAGCGAGAACTTACATTTTTAAATATTGTGTCTGTATATTGCTAGGTCTACAGCATAATACATTTTACTGACTTACTGATCTTGAGCTATAATGAGAGACAGTTTTTCCTTTTTCGGGTCATTTTATTACATGAGTTAACTATTAAAACGAATCCCTAATGTTTGAAAAATATAACATGGTCTTTCTCAAAAATGACCTATCAAACGCTGAAATATATATGTTTTTAACTAATCCAAGGGGTCTTTAGATGAGCGCGGTTAAACAAACTCTTCAGCTTTATATACAAGTATACATTACAATGATTAAAATAAAGATTAATTAAATGTTAATACAGTTAGTGTGCATAGAAGGATATGTGAAGTCGAAACCCATGTGAGATATATTGTTAAATGTAGGTTAAGAGCATTCTCGATGCACATATTAAACTAAATACTCAGTGATGAAGAAAGAAAGAAAATACGTTTATTCAGAAACACAACTTACACATAACAGGAACAATATATTACTAAAAATAGATTAAAACTAAGATCAAACAATAATATAAAAGTAATAAAAAATAATTTAAAACAAAGAACGAAATGAAAAGGTTATGTGCGAGGGTGTAACTGAAAGGGCGACCAGCTCAGCACGAAGCTACAGCGCTGATTTTCAGCTGGACCCTGCCGATTCCACGCGAGAACCACATCAGGAGCGACTCCAAGAGATACATGCAATTAATAAATACAAGACTATTTTTCATACCCATTATATCTGATTACGTAAATTATTTTAAACTGAGTATATTATACTGCTCAGAGACATTGAAAATAAATGTAATAAAACCTTCGTTCCTTCATAAACATTATATATCTTATTTGATGCTCTGGATTAGTATCATCAATTCCGAGCTTTTATAGAGATGTGGATAAAATCATATATATCGATGTTTTGTTAATTATCTTTCAATTGTAGAATATTTTAAAGTTTATATGGCAGTGTACCATTGTACCAGGTTCATTGCATAACTACACAAATTTTACTATTACACCACATGTCGTCATAAACGACCTCGTTTTCACCTGTAAAAGTTCTGGGTAGTAGATAAAAGGTAATATGTAGAGGTGTGCGAATAATTTGAACTTAAGAATTATTCGAAGATTTGAATTATTCGAAATTCTACGAATAATCGAATGAATGAGTATTCGAAATGAATTGAATGGGCTAGATGTCAGATTTTGTGAAGTTGATCGTGATATTATTTTTAAGAAAAGCACTTTTCAAGATATTATCTACAAAATATAAATTCTTATCCTATTTCCCATGCATTGTCGTAGTCAAATTCGATACTATTCGAAGATTCGAATTATTCGATTCGAATTTCGGATGTGGACTTGTGGTATCATGGTGCTTACTCGGAATATCAGTATGGATAACATAACTATTTCATTTCGTGGTAACAAGCAGTTTATTATTTCATATTACAAACTGCTGTGCTTTGAATCCCAAGTTTGATTCGGTCTATTGATTGCTCCTAGTCACGAAGTTGGTATATTTCATATTACATTGGTTTTGAGATCTATGCTTAATTTAACATGTTTGTTTGTCCTTTTTGAAGCTAAATAAGTATAATATCATTAATATCATACAACCCACTTGGTAGTGAACGATCATCGTCATTTATATTTTAAGACAACTACTGCCTTTTTACTTCTCGAATTTTAAACTTTTAAACACTGAGGCAAAAAGAACATAACAGAGGCAAATGGTAGAAGAAAGAATAAGGTTTTCAAGTTGTATATTTTTGTTGCGTTGGGAATTTTGGTTTCTAAAGCAACTGTTAAATAATTCAGTCAACATAAATACGTTCTCGAATACAATAAATTTTCTCATGAACGGTTGTATTTAGGTAAATACAATCAGAGTCAAAGTCAAATCATCTATTTCAAATTAGATGTGGACAAACATACATTTTGAAAGTCAAAAATAAAATCAAAAGTTCTACCACCAGTTCGCTAAAATTACGCCTCCGTCCTGAGAAGAACCGGCGCAAGAAACTCAGCGGGCATGTCTCTTTTTTGAAATTTAATGTATTGCTTTTTTTTTTTTAAATATTGATTTACAATATTTTTGTTTTTAACAAATGTATCAATTGAAATGGCCCGGGACGAGCACCTCATTCCCATTTTGTGCAGTCATTTATATAATCATTAAGTTTATAATATGCTTTACTGCATAGCCGATCTTTGATAACTCTCTTAAACCTATTTATAGGCTATGTTTGTTATAAAGCTGTACAGATAAACCCTGGAAAGAATTACTTATTTTATGTAATCTAGATGCTACGACAAGGCATATTGTTCTAAAGTGGCAAAATTGTCCAAAACACTAAAATTAATTTCAAAACAAACAAATGACATCTATTTCTCAAAGTTAAAAACATAAAGAATCTAATAAATCTCGTGCATTTCCTCAATTGGATGTTCTTTTGTGAAATGAAAATAAGAAACAAAATATAAGAGGGCGGGCGCGCATTTTGAAGATTAAACTGCAATTTCTGTGTTCGTGTGTTACAGTTTTAGATTAAATTTAAAAATAAAATAGAACGTTATTCTACGTAAATAAAATAGCAAGAAAAAGTACATATATTTTTTTATTTATTCTTATTGATTTGTAGGCAGATGAGATAACGAGCTCATGGAGTTCAGCACTGTCAGAGGACACTGCGTTAGCAAATATGTAAATAAGTAGAAAACAGGTTGTATGAAATAACACCTACCTACGATAAAAACATCATTTCCAACAAAAAAAAACACGAATTTAACAGTATCATTTATGATTGACAATGTACGCTAATCTAAAAGCAATCCGTTGAAACATAGGAGAAAAAAAAAGTAAACGAAAACTACAAAATCTGACTATTAATATTGAATACAGATATTAGTAGTAACAATTCTCAATTTAAATTACCTTATCGATAAAAATCACAAACCTCGACAAAATCTATCGACACTGTCCCATCCCTACAATACTAATATCGGATGGAGATTAATTTGTTTGTGTTTTGCTGAATGGATAAATAACGTGTAACTTATCATAAAAGCAATCGAAGCCCAACCCTATATGTTACCCGAATATATGACAAAATACTAGTTCAGTTACTAAGTATTTGCTTACGCTTGAGTTTTACGTCATAACTTTATTTGCACTTTGACTTCCTATCTATAATATTTTTTGTCTACTGGTTAGTGCAACTTCGTCTGCGTCACATACGAGAGAAGAATAACAGTGTTCCAGTAAATAATCTCAGTGTACACCTTGACTTGTCTTTTTTCAAATTGTGAGTCTAGAAGAAGGTCCTTAAGAATAGGTTATAGTTGTGGTTTCGTAGTGTTCTGGTATTTCAGAGGTCCATAGGCGATGGTAACTACTTACAATCAAGATGAAGTATTAGCAAAACAGAGAAAAAAATATTGAATGTGATATAGGTTCTTACGTTCGTCAGTTAACAATAAAGAATAGCTTGCTCTTATCATAATAATATATCAGATAATTAAAAAGAGAAAAAACGCAGCCTTCAAAATCAATTAAAAAATAATTTAATGAACATTTTTGCACGTGGCTTCGAATCCTACAAATCCCTGAACGAAGGACATTAATCTAATTACGTCGCCCTTCAACACGACATGGATTCCATTAATCAAAGCCTGTAGGCCTAATCAACTACCGAGGACTGACCGTCGTTAGCCAGAACTATTACTAGCTCAATTACGATTATTAAAATCATAATTGGATGGAGGTAATCAGAAGATTAAAGGCTTATTGAGGTATAATTATGAAATAGAGTATCTTTACTATAAACAGATGAACTAACGTGCCACCTGATCTTTAGGTCATGGGCTCTGTAATGTCAGGGGGCACTATACTATATTGCTTTTCCTTTTTTGTTGTCCTGGTGGGTGCTCAGACTCATACAATGGGTCCAGCAGAAAATCAGCGCTGTAGTTCCTCGAGCTGCGGCATTATGCTGAGCTGGTCACCCTTTCATTGCCACTCTTGCATAGATACGGATCATCCATAGATTTTTTTTTTGTTATTTTTTATTTTACTTTTGCTATCTTTTAAATTATTGTATCTTCTATGGAAATTGTTGTTGTTTTTTTAAATTGAACGTTCTTTTCATGTAAGATTGTGGCACGAATAAATGTATTTTCTTTCTTTCTTCTATACGATCTTTTATATCTTTAAGGGCTTTCTTCAGCTTCAAATAGAATTTAAAGGTAAACGGCATCGCCTCATTAGAATGAGGACAAGGCTTTGCTGAGCTGACGTGGTAAGTGCACTTCTATAGAACATATGTTATCTAAAGGTAATCAGAAATTACAATGCAGTGATACATTTATTAGTTACTTCAACTATTAGAAATAAATTAAATCAAAATCATTTGAAATAACTCTTATTTGTATAGATGTTGTATCGACAAGTAGGAAGACTACAGTGCGTTGCGTATACTGATCTCATAATAATATTCCGCCCTCTGATTCTGTATCAGCAATTGCAAGCTTTAAAACTAGCTCTTTTGGTTTATCATCAGATATAGTATAACCGCTCTAAAACACTGACCACAAATGATGACTGACTGACTCCTCGACTGACGTTCTTTGCGAGCAGACGTGTGTTGCTTTGTTTTGCTAATTTGTGAATTTAAAATTCTCATTGGTCGGTGTACGATAAATAAATTCTCGTTTACTCCTGAAGTGTTTTTACGATAAGACTCCACCTCCGAAAAAGGATAGATGAAGCTTTAATATTTCGCCGCTTGTTGTGCTTCGAGTATCGGCGTTCCGTTGGTGGGTTTCGAACTCGAGACCGTTTGCGTCGTTGACCGGTGTCTTTGCCATTCGACCAAGGACTTAGTAGGCGTGGCGGCGAAAGTTTCAACTACTACGTGCGGTCATCGAATCTGTTTACGAAGGTACGAAGATTTGGCTTTGCTTTGTTTTGCTGTGAGAATAACAAATAAACATTTTTCGTTATTCAACTGCCTATTGCACTATTAAATAATAGTTACCCTATTGCTATTATTGTCATACAAGGCGCTTTTCGATATCAGATCTTGAACGCTTTGGCTTTCGTCATGCCTAGAGTAGCTCGTTCGCCACCTCCTAATGCAGATTCTGAAACTGAAAATCAGGATGTCATGTGTACTCCTGATATGTATCACCAAAGCGATTCCGATTTTCTAAATAAACCCTCTAGAACCAAACGATTACGTCCTGATTTCTCACCTTTGAATGAGTGGAAAGTGTTTGAAGACAAAATTACCAAGATGCTTACCTCTTTGAAGGCCGATCAGGATCTTCTTTTAACTAAGCTAACTTCGGATATAGCAGAGGTGAAACAACAAAATAAAGAGATTCAAAAAACGAACACTGAAATTGAGAGGGCGATTGATTTTATGAATAAGGGCTATGAAAGTTTGAAAGTTACCATAGAAGGGTTGGAGAAGGATAGACTTGAGCAGAGAAACTACATCTTGGAACTGGAGAAAAAAGTAAATGACCTTCAACGAGGACCCCGATCCTCAAGCATTGAAATAAGAAACGTCCCGCTAACAGCTAAGGAAACTTCAAGTGATCTCGTCTCTCTTACCATCCAAACTTGTAATGCAATACAATCACCAATTGTGCCTACCCAGATTCGTGATGCCTATCGCCTGCCGGGGGGAAAGGGATCCGCTAGGCCTATTGTTGTTGAATTTACCAGTGTCCCGTTAAAAAATCAAGTTGTCGCTGCCGCGCGTACTTTCAATAAAGGACTTCCTCCTGTCGAAAAATTGCACACGGGACATATAGGAATCAGTGGTCCCCTTTCTCCCATCTATGTTGACGATCATCTTCCAAATAGTTTACGCCAACTCTTCTATGAGGCACGTAATTTTTGTAAGCAACATAATTTCAAATATTGCTGGACTACAAATGAGAAAAAATTTGTTAGGAAAAGAGAGGGATCGGAATCAATCACTATCCACTCTGCTAAATGTCTCAAAAAGTTGCTTGATGACAATAAATAGTTTTTGTGTTCTTATCTTTAATTTTTTAATAATGAAACTAGTTTTTTTACCCTTTTATTTCCTTTTATTTTTATTAATGTTAATAACTAACTATCGCACTCATTCTGCAAGTGTGATTTTACTATGCATTTTAAAGCTCCAATTTTTTTATCTAAACTTATATAATTTAGTATTAGTACCTTATTATTGTAAACACTTTAAAATAATTACTATGGCCCTATTAAATTATCAATCAAAGTTTTTTATCACTATAGTGCCTTCTTTCTATTTTACTTCAATTCTTGTTGTAATCTTCGAGCGCAATATAATTGTTTTATTAAAGCTTCTATTTTACATAAAATTTTGTTATGCTTACCACTTTGACTATGTTAGTTACGAAATTTACCGTTTTAAGGATTTGGCTTGTAATGTATTGAAATTTGTGCTATTGTTTAATTTTATTTATTGGCCACCTTTTGTTGTTTTTTCATTTGTACTCCGTTTATTGTCTAATACATCTAATACTATATATTATCATTTTTGTCATGGTCTCTGGCTGAACTATATTAATTTTACTAATTTGATGGTTTTATGCGATGAAATAAATGCATCTAAAATAAACCCGATACTGTGTTCTCTTGATTCAATGTATGGAGCTTTTATTATTTTACAGTGCTTGATTTAAGAGATTTGGAAAAGGAAGTAGATACAATTGGTACAAATCGCAGTGCTATGTGTAGACCGGAAGATTTTCTATCTATGTTTTGTAACCAAAGCGGTATCAATATACTGCATTTAAACATAAGAAGTGTTCATAAGAACATGGATGACTTTAGAGTATTTTTGGTGACTATTAAAATATCACCTGATCTAATAGTCCTGTCTGAATGTTGGCTTCATAAGAATCCGATAATTCCGGTTTTGACTGGATACACTTCGTATCAAACGGTCAATAATTTAAATCAGAATGACGGCATAATAATATACGTGAAGCATAATTTAGTACATTCTATTTTGGAACCTAAAGTTAAAGACACTAACTGTCTCATTTGTAAACTACCAATGAACAACTTGGTTGTGGTAGCAATATACAGATCTCCAAGTATTCGCAAAACAGACAACTTTTTAGATAGCCTTAATTTTATTTTCTCTTCTATTGTACGTGATATACAAAATGTAGTTGTTATCGGTGATATAAATATAAATATTTTACCTCAATGTCAAAATTCACAGGCACACGAATACCTAACACTTGCTGCACTACATGGTTTACTACCGACTCATTCATTACCTACACGTGCAAACAGCTGTCTTGATCATATTCTGTTAAGATCTTGTCGAAAGAATTTCACTATTGTTTTTGAGACTTCCATAACAGATCATAAGCCAATCCTGCTTAATATTGATATCAATGTTTCGTCCAATAAACCCAAACAGACTTACACTTATATTGATTATTCTAAGGTATATTTGATGATTCAGAATACGGATTTCAGTAAAATTCTAGAAATTCTTGATGTCGACAATGCGGCGGATTTTGTTGTGTCTAAAATAAAGCAACCTATTGAACAGTTCTCAATGATAAGACATATTCCCTCTAAAAATAGGCTAATAAAGCCTTGGATGACTTTGGGCCTTCTTAGATGCATACGAAATAGAAATTCGATGAACCTGCGACTTCAAAGTGAGCCTCATAACTGTACCTTAAAAACAACTTATCGTAGATACCGAAACTTCTGCAATAAACTTCTTAGGAACCTAAAACAATCCTACGAAACAAGTGAACTACAAAGTGCAAAAAACGATCCTAAAGCTACATGGAAAGCTGTTAAAACCATTGTAAATATGGACACGGCTACGAGCATACCATTGGAACTTTTAACAATACAGCCATGTCCAAAATCGTCTTTGAATGTAGTCAATAGCTTTTTTGGAAACATCGGTAGTCAACTTGCAGAAAATAACAATGACACTGGCCTCCTCGCTCAGGTTACGCGCCCTCCTGTCAACTCCCTAGTTCTTCTACCTACTGATGAGGCGGAAGTGTCACAGATCATCTTGGGTCTCCGCAAAAATGCAGCCGCTGGATGGGATGGTGTTCCAACCGCTTTAGTGCAAAACTGCAAAGTTGCTTTAACGCCGGCTCTTGTTCACTTATTTAATTTATGTATAAGTACAGGCAAATTCCCAAAATGCTTCAAAAAGGCTATTGTACATCCCATTTTTAAGACAGGAGCCAAAGATGATGTAAATAATTATAGGCCAATATCAGTACTTCCTACACTCTCCAAGGTGCTTGAAAAACTCCTCAACTTTCGACTGGTAGGCTTCCTGGAAAAAAATAATATTCTCGCAGGCAACCAATTTGGGTTCAGGAATAATATGTCCACTGAAGATGCAGTTTCATCTCTGATAGACTGTGTCGTGGACAAATTAGACCGTAAACAAAAATGTATTGGAATCTTCCTGGACCTCAAAAAAGCCTTTGACACTGTATCACATAAGGTGCTCATAGATATTTTGGATGATGTGGGTATTCGTGGTCATGCTCTGGAAATTTTTCAGGATTACCTATCTGATAGAACGCAGAGCGTCAAAGTTGATTCAATTACTAGTGACGAAATTGCCTTATCTTATGGTGTACCACAGGGCTCTATTCTTGGACCGACTCTGTTCCTAATATACATCAATGCTCTCTGTCAGCTCGTCATTCCAAACTGCTCTATTTTCGCTTACGCTGATGACACAGCACTTGTTGTTCATGGTCGTACCTGGGCTGATACATTTAAAGCAGCTGAAATAGCCCTCAGTACAGTCATGGCCTGGCTGTCTGGTAAGCGTCTTACTTTAAACTTAAACAAAACTACGTATATCACGTTCTCATTAAATTCCGCCACCCAACCATCAATTGACTCTTTTCAACTTGTTGCCCATTCTTGCGGTTCCTACTCAAAATCAGTTAATAACCCATGCGACTGTTCTGCATTATTCAGATCCACCTCCATTAAATACCTTGGAGTTAACATTGACAATCATCTGACATAGGGGCCTCAAATAGAAAAGATGACCTCTCAAGTACGCAAACTCATTTTCATTTTTAAGAAATTAAGATCTTCGGCTGATTTTGCAACGTTGAAAATGGTATATTTTGCCTTATGTCAGTCCGTATTGTGTTATTGCATAACAGTTTGGGGTGGTGCTGCTAAAACGTATCTCCTAGAACTAGAGCGTGCTCAAAGGGCTGTTTTGAAGGTTCTTTCTTTTAAGCCTTTTCGGTATCCCACTGCACTTCTTTATAAGGAATGCAAACTTCTTACTGTAAGGCAACTTTTTGTTCTGCAAACTGTTATGCGGAAACATAAAACTCTGCAATTGGACAAATCCCTACTCAACAAACGCCGTAGCCACCACATATGCCCGATACTTCAATGTAGAACTAAGCTTGCAAAAAGACATTTTTGTTTTATTGGTGTGCATCTGTATAATGCTATTAACAAACATTGTAATATTTATTCGCTCTGTAAACGTCCACTTAGACATAAACTCAGTGAGTGGCTTCAAACTAAAGGATATGAGGAGACTGAAGATCTCTTAGTCATCCATGGTTCCTAATACCTAATTTTAACGCTGTTAGCTATCATAGGTATTTTTATTTTTTTTATTTGTTTTTATTTTTTATTTCGTCTGCTGTAAAGGCGCCTTAGTATTTATAAGATTTTGTTTTTAAACGTTTTTAAATTGTAAATGTGTCTGTTTTAATCCTTGAATTTGTTTAACTTTATCAATTTTGTTTCACATCTTCTGTTCACTGTGTCTGAGGAGCCCTGGTACCCATAACACAAGTTAGATCTTATCTTGGGTACCAGAGGTCAACTCATTGCTGTTTGAATTTTACTCCACTAAGTTTTATTTGAGTTTGTATCGTAATATTTGTTTGTAATGGATGTCTATCTATAAGTTTACCTTTTGTAACCTTTTGAGTATAAATAAATTTATTATTATTATATTATTACAAATTCCTTTCAATTCCACGACTCATAAAACATCTGAAATTCCATTTCTTGGAACATATCAATTTTAGCTGTCCCAGTTTTCAAACCAGATCCTATAAGGAGTCCGACATTCGATCCTGGAAGTCTCATAAATCAGATTAGCTAAAACTTATACTCCGACGTCAGGCCAAAGTTTTCGAACTGCGAGATAGCTTGGCGAAATTGCAACCTCATGACACTGTGTAATTGACACCAATTGGTACAGTCAACATTTTTGGATATAGTAATTGAGGGCTTAAAATATTGGGTATTTTATGAATTATATTGACTAGCTAGTTGTTTAATTTCATCGTTTTTAGTTTGAAGTGAAGTAATAAAAACGATCATTTTTTTACAAGTTTAGGTTTTAAGATAGAAGTCGGCCGGTTCGAACCAGCGATCGGAGGAGGGGATTTCAAACACTTCATGATATTTCCTAAAGTACTAGGTATTAATTTTGAAGTTTAATAGATTATTGAAACAGCTTAAATACAGATTACGACTGATAAAATCTGAAGTTTTCCTTAGAAACTGCAGTAATATAACCTAAAAGCAGTATCAAAACAAACACCACGTGACACGTCCCAAACGTCAATCCCCATTTTGTAGGTGACGACTGACGATTAATGAACTGTCAGAATGCGATTTGTAAATGGAATTCAGTGACGTCACTCGAATACAGCTGATTAGAACGTCCTGATTGATGGAACGGGAAGCATCCTGGAGGCGTGGCCCTCTAGATTAACGTGTCTTGCTGATGAACGCTTGTCTGTATTTCAAATTGGGATTCATCTTATGGATTGATCGGTCGATGTTTTTGTAGTGTTGATGGCGTTTTAAGTTGAGTAGTCTATTTTAGGGATGGATATTTTATTATTTACTGGTTTTTGTGTTACTTGATAGACTATTATCTATTTATACTTTCATGCACTTTCAACGGGTTCTTACCACGATATTTAATTAATTGAGTTGTCTCGATATTTCAATGTTGTTGCAAACGTCATGATCACGAGAAGACTGGAACTCGAACTCACATCACGACACACCACACTCACTGTATCTACAAGACTCTCTGAGCATGAACCCGCGAGTGAATGTTGTGTTAACAACTGGATTCCACAACTGGACTCGATAATCTTCTTTTATCTGTCATAAAATAATGATTTTTGTCATGGTAGCTCATATTTAATCACTAGCTTTTGCCCGCGACTTCGTTCGCGTGGACTTCAGGTTCGTCCCGTATTATCAAAAATTGTAGCCTAAGTGTTATTCTGATGTATAAGCTATATTGTGGTAAAGTTTCATTCAAATCCATTCGGTAGTTTTTACGTGAAAGAGTAACAAATATCCATACATCCATCCATACTTACAAACTTTCGCCTTTACGATTATGATTATGATTTAGTTCCTTCAAATTGATTACCATCAAGTTAGGTCTAAGAGAGACTTTAAACAGGACATCAAAATATTGTTTTACTCCCTCATCCCTCATCAGGTGTACCGAACATTCTTTTCTGTCATAAAATAATGATTTTTGTCTTTGTAGCTTATATTTAATCATAACCTAGACAATTTTCACTAAAGTAAATACATTTCTTCTATCCAAGAATACAAAAGCAAAGTCGCTTTATCAAAACAATAATTAATAATTCATATACGAAGACTGGGTCTGTGTCCCGAATGTACCTAATTTAATTTACTATCGTATCCTTCTCGTTCGGGAGCTGTCAGTGTCAGTTGCAGTAATATATAGCTTGTGTCATGGCTTGCCTTCACGACCACGTATAGGACGTATTTTATACAAAGACATTGATAATATTAGAAGCTTGTTTAAAAGCTTCAATGGTGCTAGGTGTCAGAATTTATAGTTGCTACTGCTTCTATCTTTTGATGTTATTTCTTACGAAAACTAATTTAATCAGCTTTTCCTTGGAGTGACAATTGGAACAATGCTATAAATCCTGGTCACACATAGAGTTTGGAAATTTATTTTGTGCTAAGTACACAAAACATTGAGTTTTGGGCCATTTGGCTTTACACCAGATCATTTCGTGGTTTGTAGGTATTGATGGTATTAGTGGCCAAAGGGAGATCTCCGACCGGGCGAGGTAGTAGTATATTCCCGGTCAGGCCGAAGCCCACTGTAGTAGATTTCAGATGTCATATATATGCGAAGATTCTTTCAGATGTCGTAGGTATATATGCGAAGATTCTTGCAAATGTCCTAACCGCGATTCAGGATCTCGCGCGTTACTATTGGTCGCCACAGGTTTAACAAGTCTTCGTCCAAAAATACCTGCATTTTCAGACAGATTTTTTTTTTGATATATGAAAGCAAAGTTACTACATTTTAAAAAATCTGAAATTTGATTAAGACATAGCAATAGTTGAACAGTGAAAACTATCGTACCTAGAACTACACACATAACACATACAAATACACATTTTAAACAGTAAACCAATTAATTTGTAAATCAATACAAATTTACGCAACATAAAATGCAATGTAACAAAAAAAACTAAAGGAAAACCCGTATGATTTCTATTTCATCCAACTTTTCTGAACAGATTGAATTCCCCTGAGAAATACGTACAATGGAAAGAGTCTTACCCACCTGGCCCCACTTTAAAATCATTACATAATATACTATTGCCTATACTGTACTGTAACAACTCATTACTGCCTAATGCTGGGCTAGGTCTCCTCCGAAGACGGATTAGGTTAGTAGTCAACCATGCTTGCCCAATGCTGATTGGGGACTTCACATATCTTTGAAGGAATTTTTTTGGATCTTTTTCCGATATGTCGATTTCCTCACGATATTTTTAGTCGGTGGTCTTGTGAAAAATAGCACATAAATCTTTTTCACATTAAGTTTTAGAGGTACAAGCCGGTTGTGAACCCGCAACATTCCGTACGGAAGGCAACGCTTCAACCACTCCTGTGCACCATGGCCTATGGGAATATATTTACGTAGTCAATGTGTTACTTCGGATTCGGAACAGGTATCAATATTTGTAATCAAATACGTGACCTATACGTGTTTCAATGGGAATTCGTCTTTCTATGTGAATACATCTTGGAATTCGTAACCGTGGGGAACGGCGCCACACCTGATGACAGAAATGGAGGATACAATTTGACGTTGAATTGTCATACATGTCTTTTAAATTATATCACAACTAGAATTAATAGCAAATCCAATTAAACGAGGATTCTAAAAAGTGCTTGATTTACAATCAACGCCGAATTTGGGGGGCCTTTGCCCTATACTAACCAGAAATATATTATATAACTGAGTAGTTAAAAGATGATAGAATTCATTATCTTCTTATATATAAAAATGAATTGCTGTTCGTTAGTCTCACTAAAACTCGAGAACAGCTGAACGGATTTATTTTATCTTAGTCTTGAAATGTTTGTGGATGTCTAGGGAAGGTTTAAACGGTGAGAAAATTTACTTATGTGACGCAGACGAAGTTGTGTGGGCCAGCTAGTCATAAATAAAAATAGTGATGTATGCGTGGTGGAGAGAGAAGCGTCAATATTTTTAAATTAGTTTGTGCATATTGAGGTTTTGAAAATTTAAGTTCTTGCTATATAAGGTTCGGTTCAGTATTCACGTGCAAAATATTATGATACCGCCACATCTGTAGCAAAGAGATAGTATTTTAGTGGTAGTAGATGTTTTAAGAATATTAACCAAGCAAGAATGACTTTTTCATTCCATGATAGATAAACAACAGATTGATGGAAATTGATAACTTTCTTTAGGTAGAATTATCTTTTTTTTATTATTGCCATGTAGGCAGACGAGCCAACGGGCCACCTGATCGTAAGTGGTTACCATTGCTCATGAACCTCTGCAATGTCAGGGGACATTGAGGGGTCGCTACCTACGACCTAACTTTAAGGACCCTCCTCAGGCCTCGTTTGAAGAAGGACAAGTCATAGCGCTTTGGGAATACTGAAGAGGGGAGCTCATTCCATAGCCGGATGGTGCGTGGCAAAAAAGTGTTCCTGAAACGGATCGTGGATGACCGCGGTGGTTCCATATAGTAAGGATGAACTCCACCTCTATCTACGCTGTAAATGAGTTTATTTTTATTACTAAAAGGAAAATCAATTCCAAATTCATCCTGTATAGCAAATTGAGCAGTTTCTATTAATCAGATGCTCTTGTCGGCGTGTGCACAAACTCTTGATTCTACTCAAGCACTTTATCTTACGTGATCACGTCACAAATCTATTCAGTTATTCAGTCGCTGGAGTCCTTTCAGCGCAAAAGTGCTTTATTCAGCGCAGAGACATTAAACGCTTCCGTTTTGTCAGCGCTAAAGCATTTACCTTAATGGCTTGACACGCTAATAGATAGATGGTACAGAACATAGTGTTGGGAAATTTATAATGTCCGAAGTTTGGTTCTCAATTTCGGGTCTATTCACTGAGTTAACTTTGAAGTTCTTGAATGGATCTTTGAACGCTAAAGTTTATTTTATAACCAATTTGGGGAGTTTTTTATTGATTTCAGCTATACAGTGTGATTTTTTAAAGAAGGTACATATTGCAGGAGGGTGATGAGTACTCTGTTTCAATACGGAATATTACAAAAAATAGGTAAATTTACAAAAAAAAATTTTTTTTTTTAATCTGAATTCGACAAAACTATCTCAAACATAAACAATTTCGGCTAAGAGTGTTGACTAACGACCTCTACTGATCTCGCGCACCCCACACCTCTGCCACACCCATCAGCTGTCGAAAAACCAGCATTTTGCAAGAATTTTAGATATTTTTAAGTTGCGATTACTAAGGCATTAAGTCATATTCTTTGGTAATAATATTTTACTGGTCGTATATAACCATCAGATACCATGATCTTCAATATGTACCCTCATTAAGAAATCACCCTGTATAATATACAGGTCTTCTAATAATAAAAAGTTTGCAATGAAAAGACGCAAATGATGCTATTATGTCGTTTTTGCTTTTGAGATTTGATGACAAAGTTAAGGTTAGATCTGGGTTAATATAGTTTCTATCAATCTGATCAACTAGGATACTCTTTTAATTCAATTATTTTCATCACCTTCTTTTTCTCAAGCAGTCTTATAAGCCTCTTCAATGTCGAGGTTTCAAAAAATACGAGTATCATCTATATCTTCTTTATCTTGTACTAGCTGACCCGCGCAACTTCGTCTGCGTTACAAAGGGGTTCAAACAGTACTCGCAATGCGGTCGCATTATTATTTGCGCGGTCCCAAGAGCATTTACAATCCACATATTCATTGCGTTTTATACTCGTCATAACGCCTAAACGAAAAGTCCGATTGGAATAAAACAAAAAGTAATTTACTTCTTCATTAATACTCTTGATAACATAATACTTAATTTGGATAAGGGTTAATATGACGATACTCATTTAACGTTAAATTCAATCTTGGGACGAAATATTATTTTGCTAAACATAAAAGCGGTTATTGTGACTAAAATAGGATAGTTAGATATATGCTGTCGCAGACTTTTTTGTTTGTCTTGCTAAGATCAAAAAACCCGTACTACATCATTTGGTTCTACTATCAATAGTTTTTGCAGCGTACGCATAAATAGGTTTTCGATTATTCACCTTGTGTTACATATTCGATATTTTCATACGATCCCTAATTTTTTTGAAAATAAAATATAGCCTATGTTACTCGTGGATAAAGTAGCTTTCCAAAGGTGAAAGAATTTTTGAAATCGGTCCAGTAGTTTCGGAGCCTATTCATTACAAACAAACAAACAAACAAACATACAAACAAACAAATCTTTCCTCTTTATAATATTAGTATAGATCATACCAAATTCATTAGTATCCATTACCAAATAAACTATAAACAATTTAAGACTCTAATTTAAAATTAGAACTACAAAATAAATCATTATTACAAAGCAAGTTCTAAAATTTTGAATATCATCCAGATTTGTCAATTACAGTGGAGTATTAAAATCGAATTATCCAAGTAAAATATAACGTTCTATGAAAACGTAGTCTAATCAAAAATCAATTAGCAGAGGCAACAACAATTAATCTCCCTTAAATCTAACCTCGTTTTCTGGGCCTGTTTTATACGTAGTATCAAACCCTCGAAAGTTGAAGCTATTAATTTTGCTTTCATATTGCTGAATTGTATTAATGAGTGATCATTTAAAATTGGAAAACTTGGATACAGAAAGAGCGCAGAATATTTCTAAAGTGAAGCTCCGTAAGCAGAAATACTTCAGTGTTCCCAGACCGCTATGAGTTGTCCTTCTTCAAACGAGGCTTGAGGAGGGTCCTTGAAGTTAGGTCTTAGTGACCTTTCAGTGTCCCCTGACATTGCAGAGGTCAATGAGCGACGGTAAACACTTACGACCAGGCGGCGCATGGCTCGTCTGACTACAAAAAAAAAACGGTGAATCTGCTCGGTTTTTGCAGAGGTCTTAAATGTTCACGGGTTTTTCGCGATCGGTGTCGGTATTTTATTCCAGTGACAAAGGGTTCGCGTCTTGTTTGAGCTTCGTTCACGTGTATACATTTACATTTACGGCCGTTTCCTAGTTTGCTCCTGTCTTTTGTAGCAACAGCTTTTAGATCCATTTTGGACTCAACAACCGATTGAAATGAATGCTGTGTATACCCTGAATGAGTGGAACTATAATTTATTAGTAATTGTCATGTTATATACCAATAAAATATAAAGTTTTCTTTCAATATCGATAGGTATTACACCTATTTATGTGAGGAAATTTTATTTGTACTTGCCTTTACTACAGTATCTTTTTATTCAATAAAATCAAATTTTGATTATGTACTATCATCTAGTAGAATTGTTGAGGATTAGATAATGACTTTGTTAGTAATAGGTAAAATAGTTATTTTGTCTTTATTTTTCTTATATTTTTACTCTACTTTAGTGTTATCTTAACTATCATCAACCATCACGTTCTTCGATGTGCAAATTTCTTCTTCTTCTTCTTTTTATTCTGGACCTTGTCCAACACTCGGGACGATTCACCAATGTCAAGTGAGATACACGGTCTTTAAGACACTAAGCCAAAGTATTGTTGGGTTTCCAGCTTCAGCAGTAGGAAATGCTAATATTTACTGTATATAATGTTATTAAATTCTATGAAGTATAGTACATAGTGTAAAAAGGTAAAATGACATAGAAACTACCTTAAAAAATATTAATATAATGCAAATTTCTCTCTGTACAATTTAAAAGTCAATACAAAGTTCCATAAAATACTTTCTATTTATCCACCATTTTTATCACCCTAACTTCCCCAATCCTATAACTAACTTACAACCCGTTTAATGCTTCGCCTAACATCGAAGTCGCGACAACATTTTTATGGCCCTAATTTTCTCCTCCACTATATAGCAGATATATCGCGCAACAAACACCATACAAAAGACAAAGTGCTATAATCGTGAATTATGTGACGTCATCTTACATTTTACGGGTCCGAAAAGACACTCACGTTGTACAATGGCACAAAGCAAGTCAACGCTAAGTATACGCGGGTAATTCTTAGTGGGATAAACTTAAGGCTTTGTTCTGTAGCCGGCGGTGAGCGGGTTAGCTTCGATGTTGTGAAGGAAAATAAATAAAAATATAATTTACAAGAAGAATTTCTATAAACACTCGCAGTTATCTACATCACTTACACTATTACTAAACGGGTTCTTACCACGATTATTTTGGAATGAGCGGTCCCGATATTTCGACACTGTTGCAAGCGCAATGATCACGTCAACGATCAATTGTGGTAAGAACCCGTTTAGTAATAGTGTAAGTTACAAGAAGAAATTACAATAAAACATCAGCAGTTTTGCTTGTATTTGTGAAAATATGAAATGTCATAAAACAAACAATTCAGGTAATCTTAATCGTCATTTAGCTTCATTCTTAGGAATTCGAAAAGTCTAGAAGACCAAGCTACATGAATAATAATTGCATGTTGATATTTTATCTCTGTTTATATTAAGTATCGTTCAGGAATGTTAATTACCCTTTTTCTGTATTTCTGCTTCCTCCCATTTTATTAGGGGCCTTATCTCTACGAATATGAGTTTGCCTCATTCTTTGTCATAATAATCTGGCAAATTTGTGATAGGTTTTTCGGCGTATCTTTCCTAGTTACTAGAGAACCAGCTCTTTGAACGAGCCAGGTCGTGAACCCTCCTGGACCCAATAAGCAGTTTCAGATAGAACGAATCAAACTGACACTTTTCTCGTTCATATCGTCATAAATCAACTTTCAAATCACAAAATCCTAATATAAAACGTGAACCGCGACCCGAAATGATTCACCGCTCACACTAACACCCCACCCTTATTGTTGTCATTGCTTTATTTCTTTCCATTGTATCTGAACCCTTCTCTGACGCACATTGTTACCTTTGTACTGGGCTTATGATGCGAGTTTTGTCCGACTACGGCCGTGTTTTGTGCTAAAATGAGATTGTGTGTCTCGGTAACAAATGATTTACGATATTCGAAGGCTAACATGGAAATATTCACGTATTCTTGGATTGTTTTCTGTTTTGGTCGGTTAATAGGTGTTAGTGTGCCAGAATGTTTTTGTTTTTCTGGTCTAACGTGACCTTTAGGGTTCAAAGGCTTTTGTTTGTGGAAGGTTTCAGTTAATGATTTATTAATAATGATAATATTTGAGATGCCTATTGTTTGGTTAAGTTGTGGGTTACCGTTGAAAACAACGTTAATAATATTTATGACAGTTTACTATGAAGCCGAAGTTACTAGTCGTGGTGGCCGAGTGGTTGAAGAGCTTGTCTTCCGTACGGGAGGTCGCGGGTTCAAAACCGGCCGGTTTGTACCTCTAAACCTTAATATGAAAAAGATTTATGTGCAATTTTTCACAACACCACTGGCTAAAACGGTGAAGGAAAACATCGTGAGGAAACCTGCTTATCGGAAAAGGGTTCTAAAAATCCTTTGAAGATATGTGAAGTCCCCAATCCGCATTAGGCAAGCGTAGTGGACTATGCCTAACCCCTCTTCGGAGGAGACCTGAGCTCAGCAGTGGGCAGTAATGGGTTGTTACAATACAGTACAGTTACAGTACAATGAAGCAATGAAATTAAAGCGATGAACCCCACACAATTACTAATACAGTTTTATCTGTCAATATCTATTGGTTAGGACGTCTCTTTAGGTCTCTGCAAATGCGTTACCTTCTGCAACTACCCTTTGTTTTCAATTTGCTTATATTATTTTCATTTAATATGGTAAATATGTTTGGCGATAAAAAAGTCTAACATATTATAATATGATATTTATTTATTTATTTATATAAGGAAAACCAACAGCACAACAAAAAAGCAAAAATGCTTCATTGATCAAAAGTTTTTCTACTAAATTTATCTCAGGTCTTCCCAATAAATGTTCAAAGACAGTAAACAGTAAGCAGGAAAAAAACATTCATCAACCGAAAACTAGGTGGCAAACAATCCAAAAACTTTCCATCACAAACAATGCTGTCAAAAGTCTTGTACATCAACTTAAAGCTCAAGAAATTAGCGACGTCGTAAACAAACCACAATAGGATGGTAACCGTCAGGCCCGTTTGAAACAAGGTGATCAATCTTCGTTTGAGGCACATCATTGGGCCTGGAATAGCCCCGTCGGCGATCCTAAATTAATAAAATCACCAGGAATGACTGATGGTTTTATAATTAATCTCTTTTTAAATATAACGTCTTTGGTAATGTGACCGAGGATTGGAATATTGTCTGTGTTAGGGCTGTTGTTAATCTGTGATTTTGACATTGTAGATTTTCCTTGACGATTAGCTTTGGAAATTAATGGTTAGTTTTAATTGATTATTTTTCTTCAGATCTATCTTTTGTCATTCAAATGGGGTCAGCACAATATGTTTCTCTCCATGTATATTCTGGCACGTGTTTTCTGTCATTACGCAAATTTTCAAACAATCTTTATCACAATCTGTCTATCACTTAAAAAAATAGCGAATTTGTATAAAATTAATTTGATTTGATAAATAAGACTAAGATCTGTATAAGACAGCTCTGACCCAGAGATCTTTATATGGTTAATTTTATGTTTCAGTGTCAATTTGGCTGAATAAATATTATTATCAATCTTTTGCTTTACGTCTTCCTCTCCTCTTACATTCTTCATTTTAATTTATTAATAACTGGCTTATTGATTGAAACTTAGCAATAAAAACTAATTTATTTGACGTAATCCCCTTTTACTTTGCTACGTACGTCTACAGCAATCGATTCCAATTTTGCTGTCACAGAAGCCATTAAAGTATCACTTAAATTCATTTTCTTCTTCTCTGTATACATTTTGATTTTCCTTTATTAGTTATTACTTTCATTTAAATAATTTAAATAACATTTGAGTAACATTAGTTTAGTTTTGTTTTTGACTTCTGTTACCTATTTTAATAGTGCTTTTCTCTGTGCGTATATACTAGGTATTTTTTCTGCATTACCCTATAGTTGATTGGTAGAGAATTCCCATGGGTTTAATTCCGCTTTTGTATGTTTTACGTATAATAAATATAACACTGCATATTAAGATATTTTCCCAACAAATCTCCATTCCCATGCAAACACAATCCTGCACAAAATAAATGGCCTATTCCACGTTCATAAGAATTCAGCAAAATGGATTTCTTCTTTCATTACATCGTTCACTCGCAACCTAAACGGGGTAACCATTTCATGACGTCATTACGTCATTATTTACATAATCACCCCGTTCTGCATCCCCCAAAGTCATTTACAACTTTATACTACAGCCTTAAAGTCGATTTTCGCACGTGTAATATTATATATTTAACGATATCAGTCCTGAGAGGCTGTTCAGAGGTTTATATTAAGATACTTAACATTCAAAATAGGTAAGGATTGTTAGGAGCTCTCCTGTTTTCGAATGGCTTGATTCTCTCGAATATTAATGAGGTATCACTTAAGAATTTTAGTAGAGATTTTAACGCACCCCATTGCTTTGTGAAATTCGCTAGAATTTTGATAAATATGACGATTTTATTGTAATTAATGTTTTTAATGAAAGTTTGAAACAAAGAGATCATTGTTTCCGATTATAGAAATACAATTATTTCAAACTAGATAGTTGTGACCTCCAGTCACCATGAAAGTATTATAACTGTTGATGATCACGATTCTAACTCTTATACTATTATAATGGTAGAGCAAATAGTAACAAAGTTAAAACCTACCTATACATAGGTTTAAGAAAACTATTAAAGAACGTCTGTGCAAGAAAGCCTACTATAAGGTCAATGATTACCTGGACGATTGCACAAAGTGAGAATGAGTTGCTCGCCAAGGTCATTTCATTAACATAATCGATTTTTTTTTATTTAATGTAAAATTGTAAAATACTGTTAAAATACTTTAAAAAAATATATGACGGGGCAAATAGTGTGTTGAGGTGTAATGACGTTGTAATTAGTCGATCTTCATTTGGTTTTGTCAGGAATGTCGTCACAATGTCCACTTGAACACTCGATGATCAACACTTTTCAATAAAAACTTCAAAATAACGATCTTTAACAGTTTATTACTTTTACATCAAGAGGTCCGTTCGTCTCGACAATTCTAACACGAATGAATAATAACAACGGCCAACGCCTGTATTTATAGCGAGTCTCCACTTCCAACTACCCGCACGGTGAATAGGTTGGTTTCCCTTGTTATCACCCCGTCATATATGCTCATAAAAGAAAAAAAACATGCCCGCTGAGTTTCTTGCCAGTTCTTCTCAGGACGGTAGCTACAATTATTATTGTATTTGTGTCCGAACTTGGTGGTACCTTTTAACTTTTGACGTCAACAAGAATTAGTACGTCATCAATGTTGAAAATAAAGTATTTCATTTCATTTCAAATAAAGTAACATATTTCAGAGTTACAATAAAACTGACAAGCAAACATTAAACTAACTTAAAATCAGCAAACATCGACATTCATTCGAAAAACAGGTCCTAAAATTAGCAAACGAAATCGAATCTCTTCAAGTACTTGTTAATCGTAAAGGTTCACATAACCTTGTCCTTTTGAACAAAATAAATAGATCAGCAGGAATCACCAGTCCGGAGCCAGATCAAAGAAAACTGTATGATAAACAAGTTGAAGCAGTAAATTAGATAAAGTTGGATAGACAGAAACTATATTCGATAGAGCATTGAAGGGAGATAATCGATTTTGGCAAACACGAGTTATCGAAGAATCGATTCCGGCTGTCCAAGTTTGTATTAGTTTGATAAAGGATTACTCTGATAAGCGTGTAATGCTGACGCTAAATGATTTCGGGAGTTATCTCGATTCTTTGAAGGGCTCGATAAAATCAGCTAAATCATACTCGGTAATAGTAAGTCAATGTTTGTTGGGAAAGGTACAATGAAACACAGATTACTTTTTGTTACAGAAAGAGAGAAAGACTTTGAGCCTTTTGATAGGTAGTATTAGGCAGTGGCGTGCAGTTCTTACAAGGAAACATGCATTGCATACCCTTATCTTCCAAATTGAGATTAACAATAAATGTCGATTAGTTATATTTCAACATAATAATAATAATAATTCCTATTATTTGTGTATATTTATCAAAAAATTAAATAAAATTGAGTCTGATTAAGTCAGATTTAAATTTGCAACCCTGACCAAAAAAAAATATGCACGTCACTGTTATTAAGATGTTTATTGCATTGTATGTAGATATATAAACACTACATTACCGTTATATTGTATGAAAATGATTGTATACTAGTTAATTATACCTGTAGAATATAATTTTGAAAAATATTCATTTTGGAAAGGAATGAAAAGTTGAAAAGTTTTTGTATCATCTTTTTAAATTGTTACATTTTCATTTTTTTGTTGTTGTATAATTTTCTTCGTTTTTCTTTATAGACTTTACAAGATTATGAACACAAATGAACCATGAACTTAAAGTTCCGAAGCTTTTACGACAAAAGCACACACTGCAATCATAAAGCTCTAACCGAACTTAGAGAGTTTAACAAGCTCATTTTAAAGTTAATCTTAGCTTCAGCTAATATTGAATAGGCTAAACACTTGTGCACGAGTGATAGAGATAGCTTGATGTATATTATATGAGTTGAAAAGAGACGGGTATTACAAGTAAAGTCAGCAAAAAATACCTTGAAGTTTCGGGAGCAGATTCAGCATAGATGCAACATCACATTCTGGAACAAACAAAAATATGTTTAAAATTGGAATAAAATATTTTTAGACAACATTTATTTACTTTTAATTTGCTGTAATGCAAATTAAAGTGGGAGAAAAATAGTAGTATAAGAGTAGCTTGCGGCCTTGCAATGACTGCTGAAATTGCAGATGTTTATGAGCGACGCTAACTAATTACGATCAGAGGCCTTTACTGTGTACCTGTACCAACCTATTACTGCCCACTGTTGGGCTTAGGTCTCCTCAGAAGAGGGATTAGGCATAGTCCACAACGCTTGCCCAGTGCGGATTGGGGACTTCACATATCTTCAAAGGATTTTTAGAATCCTTTTCCGACATGCAGGTTTCCTCACGATGTTTTCCTTCACCGTTTTTAGCCAGTGTTGTTGTGAAAAATTGCACATAAATCTTTTTCACATTTAGATTTAGAGGTACAAGCCGGCCGGATTTGAACCCGCGACCAATTGCCTATGCCAATTGCCAATGCCTTTATTGTGTGCAGTGTAACAATTTTGACTATTAATTTAAATATCGTTTTCAGTAGTCTCATACGAACAAAATATTAAATTGATAAACCTGAAATTTGAGCAAACAAAGCGTTTCAATTAAATTGAATAACAAACGATGTTTTTCAGTGAATCAGTTAATTACTGTTGGTTATTTTTATCACGAAATATGATTTCGTTTTAGTGGTCAAAATTTAATTGAGAAATATTGGTTTACGCTCTGTTTGTAAAGTTATTGTTAATAGTTTTAACGAATAGTTTGATTTTTTTGATATGGTTTTTGATAGAGTTATTCAAGAGGAAGGTTTATGTGTATAATAAATGCGTAATATGGGAGAAACACGGACATTTTTTTTGTGATTGTGGGCTATCAGTGGTATTAGGCCAAAGGGAAATCTCATACCATGCGAGGTAGTGTATGCCCGGTCAGGCCGAAGCCCGCTGTAGTAGATTTCAGATTTCGTATATATGCGAAGATTTCTGTAAATGTTGATACCGCGATTCAGGATCTCGCGCGCTATTATTAGTCGCCACAGTGATGTATAAAACACCATATTTTATGCTTAAATCCCAAACTAGCGGGACTCTTTTACGACGCGAGAAAAACATAAACACATATAATTATAAAATGTGCATGTAATTCTAAATAAACTTCAGATACGGTAAAAACACCATAGTGCGTAACGCGTCATACTATCAATCATAACCCCATGCTTCAGTCAGAGTTCGGAGAGAGTAGAAAATTTAATACGATTCGACCTACACACAGCTTGATTTCTAGAAAAAAATAACAATAGATTTTACAATGTAACTCTCAAACGCCACTTCATGACCCCATGCTTCGGAAACAGTAGAAGGTTTAGTGCCATAGGACTCTAAGCTAGTGATATCCCTACTAAAAAACGCGGTGTTCCCGGAGCGCTATGACATGTCCCTCTTTAAACGAGGTTTAAGAAAAGTCCTGTATTGTTAGGTGATAGATAACAGCCCCTCATTGCCCTGGCATTGCAGAGGTTCATGAGCGCCAGTGACCGCTTATCATTAAGTGTGCAGAAGGCTCGTTTATTTATCTTTATATATAATGTTCGTTAGTCTCGCTAAAACTCGAGAACTGAACTGATTTGGCTTATTTTAATCTTGAAACATTCGTAGAAGTCCAGGAAAGGTTTAAACGGTAAGAAAATTTCCTTATGTGACGCAGACGAAGTTGTGCAGTCTTGCAATAAAAATAAAAAAAAACTACGGATTTTACAATGAACTCTTAAACATTCCAAAACCACTTCGAGCACCAAACGAATAAATAATAAACCTATCGAAGATAAATCTTTATTAGATCCCTTCTCTTTGATGGAAAATACCGGAGGCTCCCAGCGGGCGGATATAAATCGAAATTAAAAAAATTCCAACAGAACGTTACCCACGCAACGTTTGTGCTAACTCAATTAACGATATTGGTGGTTCGACGAACAACTTGCCAACTCTCGGATCCGCTGTCGAAGCCACAGTGTAGAGGAAAACAGTAGGATCACTTTTATTATTAATTTTTGAATCAATGATTTTGTGGAGTGGTATTAATGATGAACGATTTGTAAGATTGTATAAAGTATATTTAGAAGTGCTTTACAAGAAAAGTAGTAAGTAGTTTACAAGAAAACAGATGAAATTAATTAATAAAGAAAAACTAGTTTAGTTGCCGAGGACACGTAGTCGACGTCTCTAGTCTGTCTTCGTTCGGCCCGCATCGCGCGACCTCGTGAGACGGAAATGTTCGCCACAATTTTTTAGACTCTCGCGGTTGTCTACATCGCTTACTAAAATATTAGAATCGCAATTTTAATATAAGTTGTAAGAACCCGTTTAATGTGTGTGAAAGTAATTGTGAATCAATATTGTAATTTTGTATTGTAATAATGCCGTGGCGAAGTTTGAGAGAGGCCTATGTCCAGCAGTATAAGCCTATAAACGTCCATAGGCTGATGATGATGATGATTGTAATACCTGTTTATATTTTCCTGATGAGTTTTTATCAACAGTAATTGATAGATTTTTTTTCACAGGTGTAAATCCCAAACTTCCATCCGCTTTACAGGTGAGGTAAGTATGGCCATCGAGGTTTATAGTATATTTATTTACTAATACTTGATGCACACACATAACACATGTACAAATTAATGTCATGGGCATTTTCTAACAGTCAACCATAGGTCATAAAATATAGTCATATAGTACTATTCCCACATATACAAAATGTAGTTGAAAATTATTACAAAACTAGAAAATATTGTTAAAATAAAGACTGATAATACTAGTCTAGTAGCAACTGTGTCTTTATAGAATTCAGAAGCTAGTTAGCTAATAGCAGCGAGATGAACGACTAGGCTTTGTTTGTGCTCCCATGAAGTTGTTACGAATTTGTTAGCAATTTCTATTATTGATAGTTTTGCCCGCGGCGTTACTTGCTTTTCGCGATATTTTTCTGTACATTTTTAAAAGGATTGTATTTTATTTTCGATTTAGTTGATTACGATGCTTTTTATAGATAAGTTTTTTGTTGTTAGTGGAGTGTACTAAATAGATTTTTTTATGAAGTAGATTTTTGTACTATTAATATCGCGTAAAAGAACTTCCCGTATCAAAACTAACACTCGTCAATTTATTTTAAATAATAATTATTAAAATAAAAAAAATACCAAAACTTTCGTTCCTTAAAAGTAGGCTGTGGGACCGCTATCTAAGCGGTCCCACAGTATCTCCTGACATTGCAGAGGTCCATGAGTAGTCTGAACTGTATGTAACTTGTATTGCATTTCTTTAACGTCAGACATATTAGTGGCAACGAGTTTACGTTTACTCGCGTTAAAGTAAAAATGTCAGATATGATTGGAAAATTGCAGATTTTTGACCATAAAACCCACGAATGGGAATTTTTTATGGTAACTTAATCCAATACAACAAGTTAAACAACATATCTACAAGTAATCAAAGTGCTGTGCTATTAACGCATTTGTCAGATGAATCATACCGTCTGCTTCGGAATCTTGTGCATCCGAATAAACTCGATAACTAGTTCATTACTGACGTTAAAGAAATGCAATACAAGTTACATACTCAAAGTCAAAGTCAAATAATTTATTTCAAAGTAGATGTGGACACACATACATTTTGAAAGTCCAAAATAAAATCAAAAGTTCTACCACCAGTTCGCTAAAATTACGCCTCCGTCCTGAGAAGAACCGGCGCAAGAAACTCAGCGGGCATGTCTTTTTTTTAAATTTAATATAGGTATTGTTTATTTTTTTATTTTTTTTATTGTTTTACAATATTTTTGTTTTTAACAAATGTATCTACTGAAATGGCCCGCGACGAGCACCTCATTCCCATTTTGTGTAGTCATTTATATAATCATTAAGTTTATAATATGGTTATAATTAGGTATGCCTAAAACGAAAAAAAACATCCAAAAACTAACTAAATACTCCAACACAATGCACTTCACTACATTGTTTTAACTACAATACAAACAGGCAAGTAAATTACACTGGAATAGGCACGTATTCTAGAATTAACACTACCAACAATTCTCGGTGACGTGCTAAGAATTCCTGGAACATCTCATTAGAATGAAGTACCTTAAACACTTCACGTTACAATTGCTTTGTTTGTACAGTTTAAATTGTGTCTAATTTAATTACAAATGGGTACAAAAGGTTTTTTGATTGACTTGTGAAATGCAGGTCTTTAATTTGACGGTATTTATATCTGTTACTGGCTACCGCAGAACTATTGCGTGGACACATTCGGATGATTTTATTTTAAATGAATGAAGAAGTTTGTTGTTAGGAGCATTGAAATTTTAAACACTTAGTATTTTAAGAAGTTCAAAAATCGACGGTTTGTTTTATAAACTTATTCAGACACTCGCGGTTTTCTATAATACTTTCATGCATTTTCAACGGGTTCTTACCACGATATTTAATTAATTGAGTTGTCTCGATATTTCAACGTTGTTGCAAACGTCATGATCACGAGAAGACTGGATACTGCGGGTCGATTTAAGAGCAAACAAATCTGTCTACCCTCTTTCTCGTTCGCTTTTGGGTCGTACCACTGGAACTCGAACTCACTTCTCGACACACCACACTCACTGTATCTACAAGACTCTCTGAGCATGAACCCTTAGTGACTGTTGTGTTTAGCACTGGATTCCACATACTCGATAACTATGAAAAATGCTTATCAAGACAAATAAAACGAGTCCAAACACAACAATTCTATCTTGTCTTCCGACTTCTTCACCAGAGCAGCTCCATGGTACCCAAAATAACCCATACTAAACTTCAATCAATTCGAAATAACATTACATCCAGTGCAAATTGAATGACAACATAAAATCTACAAAAATCTCCAAATTAAAAGTAAAATCCTCAAAATGTCTACTCAACTAATTACAGTAAAGTACTCGAGTGCAAATTTGTCCCTTAACGTTGTACTTAATCTTAACACTTGCAATCCGTCAAGTTGAAGCAGGCTTTAGGAAACGTTGAGAGAAATACATCTTGATTCTTTTAATGCCGGATTTGTTCTTTTATCTTCTTCCTGTTTATTTTTATATTCTTTTTGTTGTATTTTTAAGTGGGGTATTGTTTTGTTTAAGACTTGTTTGGTATTGAATTTGTGGATCTTTTTTGTAAAACTGAAATAGATTTCCTCTCGTACACGTTTTTTTTTTGCCATGTAGGCAGAGGTGCCAACAGCCCACCTGATAGGAAGTGGTTACCGTCGCTCATGAACCTCTGCAATGTCAGGGGACACTGAGGGGTCGCTACCTACGACCTAACTTTAAGGACCCTCCTCAAGCCTCGTTTGAAGAAGGACAAGTCATAGCGCTCAGACGCTTACAGACAAAGAATCTACTTTTTTGGCAATTTTTTCAAAAATGAAAACATTTAACTAGTACAAATTGCACAGCTGCATAGTTTGTACACCGTAAAATTACTTAGAGACTGGGTAATCTAAATCAGATAAGAGGTATAAGTAAAAAGATAAAGAAATTAGCGATAGCGATAAGAAACGTGTTTTAAAATATTTTGATCACAGCGCCATCTAGCGATAATCATCTAAAACAAAAAAAGTGTCGTGACAACTTTTCGTAAGAATTTTTTCGTCTAGCCTCCTTTCACAACGCGCGATAAGGAAATTCGTTCCAACAATTTCAACGAACCTACCACAGCATTTTACACACCAAAATATCAATTTAACTAGCAACAAATTGAACTAGGTAGGTGCTTCTTAAAACTAACTCCAAAAAAACACGCCATGTTTCACTCAACAAAAGTCCAATTTTCCCTACGAAACATCTTAGAACAAATTAAAAACATACAATTAAGGATTACATTGTAATTGTGAGCCTCAAAAAACTTCCATTTGCATCAAAAAGATTAGCGACGTCTCATCTGGGTAATGGTTCGTTTGGAGGCAGTTGGACACAAAATAACAAGTATACAAAAGTAAATTTCATTAACACATTAACTGCCAAGAAAACAAAACCTATTGACTTTTCAAAGGCGTGTCGGTCAGCACTGAACGCGCTGACAGCGAAAGTCTTAAACAATCTCGGTTTACATTACTTACACAATTACTAAACGGTTTCTTACCACCATTTCAATTAATTTCATAAATTTTTAATTAATAAAAATGGTGGTAAGTACTTGGTTAATAACTGTGTAAGTGATATACTAAAGTGAAACACACTCTCTCACATTTATTATAATCTCAATAATGCACCTCATCTCGTCATGAATACTGAGTTCTTTCACGTTGTACACACTACATGGCTAGTTTGTAACATTTCAGAAAAACCTATACCTGTACCTGTACCTGTAACAACCCATTACTGCCCACTGTTGGGCTCAGGTCTCATCAGAAGAGGGATTAGGCATAGTCCACTACGCTTGCCTAGTGCGGATTGGGGACTTCACATATCTTCAAAGGATTTTTAGAACCCTTTTCCGACATGCAGGTTTCCTTACGATGTTTTCCTTCACCGTTTTTAGCCAGTGGTGTTGTAAAAATTGCACATAAATCTTTTTCACATTTAAATTTAAAAGCCTAGTGTCAAAATTAAATTAAAAGTAAAGTATTTTAACCCAGTTAAAATATACAGAATATTTATTCTTCACCATTGACGCAGTACGCAGTTCTCAGCTACCCGACATTAAAAAACGTTTGAAAAGGATTCGGAATAAGTAATGCTTTGGACACGTCTTGTAAACTAGAAATGATTTAAAAAATGCAGTAACTACTTAATGGTAACCAAACAATTAGCAAAATCGTGAGCTAGACTTTCATGGTGAGACTTACATACAAAATTAAAATTTCAATACGTTCCTAATTACAACAGTAATAACCAAATTGATTTCTGTATTCTATAATTATTTTGTGTCCTCTGTCCAAGTTAGTGTAATCGGCTAAAACCGGGCGAACTGGAATCGTTTGTAGGAAACTTGCCGTTTTGTCGCCGTGATTGATTGGGCACGGGACAAAGAACCCGACAACAGCTTACTGAGCGTATAAAGTATAAGCTGAAGCGGAAATACTCGACGAAAAAATTATAAGGAGAGTAGCTTTATGCTTTTAATCGCGGGTTCATGCTCAGAGAGTCTTGTAGATACAGTGAGTGTGTCGTGATGTGAGTTCGAGTTCCAGTGGTACCTAAAAGCGAACGAGAAAGAGGGTAGACAGATTTGTTTGCTCTTAAATCGACCCACAGTATCCAGTCTTCTCGTGATCATGACGTTTGCAACAACGTTGAAATATCGAGACAACTCAATTAATTAAATATCGTGGTAAAAACCCTTTGAAAATGCTTTTACTTTTGGTACTTTTTTATCATGGGAATTAAACTTTACTCCAACGCAGAAGAATTTACGAAATTAACTCTTAAAACAAAGATCTTCTCATTTTTGGAAAAAAAAAAACTTAACCAGCAATTTTCTTGTAACTAGAACCAAACATCAACCCTTTCTCGATACAGCCGGAAGTAAACAAGTTGTTAAAGAAATAGAAAGTTACTCAAAAAGGGGGTGAGATAATGACATTTTATTCATCCCCCTTTGATTTATTAACTGTGACACTTGCTATCATATTTAATTGACGATAATATACAAGCCGTTTGTATAATTAAATAGTTAAGGAAGTTATTGAAAGGACTTTAAGAATGATTCACGTTACGTATCAAAAAGTAACAAGGGAAGTTACTGAAAGAGATTTAATAACAAATCCTGCAAGGATATGAATATCAATTAAATAGGGAAGATACTAAATAGGCTATAACAATGATACACGTTACACTTACGACAAATCCAGTAGAAATGTAAGTTGTCAGAAGTCGTCGTAAGTAGAGAACTTGATTTCCACAATCCAATATTGATGCGTTTTCAATAGAAATGTGTTTTTTTATTTTAGTTAGTTAGTATGTTAGCATCTTCTTCTCTGTCGGTACCTACATTCTTGTCAGAGCGGTCGTGGTTATTATGAAGATTTTCTCTTGCTCGCAACTATCAAGCGCCTCACGGTGTCCCGCCACTTTCCCCGATCGGTTGCGGTTCTGGTATACTGGTGAAATGGGACTCCCAATGTGGCCTTGATCTCATCAGTCCACCTCATAGGTGATCTTCCACGAGCTCGAACCTCCTCAACTCTTCCCTGGACCACGAGCCTCTCGATGGAATCATCTCGGCGAGAAATGTGTCGAAAGAAACCAAGGATGTTAGCATACGCGGTTAGTATTTGTGGGAGTTGAACCACACTTAAACCTCCAACCGCTCACACTCAACCGGACCCCGACTGAGACCAGAACCCAGCACGGGGTTATGCGGGACGGCACAACGCGTCACGCACTATAGTATTCTTTCCCATTGCACTATAGTAATGTCTACAGCAAAAGTGCTACTGACTGCGTTGCGATAAAATCTAAATACAACCTTAAAAAAACATAACTTTGACTTTGACATAAAACGATCCCACCACACTCAATAAAGTAAATAAACTGAACTCAACAATTTATGAAAAACAATACTTATTTATAGGTTATAACGATTTCAGCACAAAAACAAGAAATCTTCTTCGCTGATCATTTTATTGCCATTTTTCTGGCACGTAACCACAGAAAAGATTGCTATAGAGAAGTTAATCTTATTTTATGTTCGTCTGGCCATCAGAGTTCCCGGAGTCAGGTTGTCGAGGGACGACGTCTGGAGGGAAGACGATCAGGAGTGACGAGCCGTACTTGTGTATGAAGTGGAGCACTCTCTGGGGTTCACCCTTCAAAGACGCAAAGCTCTAATCATGTCATGGCGCCACAATTCCAAGGAGTCGCCTTTGAAGTGTCTGAGAGAATTGGGATCCCTGGGGTCAACGTGTCGAGCACTGTCCAGTACCGAGCCATCTAGAAGGCAAAGCCAATTTCGTCTCTAAGATGCTGGGAGTCATCAATCGAGCGAAGTGGTACTTCACACCGAGGAAAAGGCTTGTAAGCCTTTATAAGGATCAAGTACTACCACGTTAGTCGTGGTGGCCGAGTGGTTGAAGCGCTTGCCTTCCGTACGGGAGGTCGCGAGTTCAAAACCAGCCGGCTTGTACCTCTAAATCTTAATATGAAAAAGATTTATATGCAATTTTTCACAACACCACTGGCTAAAAACGGTGAAGGACAACATCGTGAGGAAACCTGCATATCGGAAAAGGGTTCTAAAAATCCTTTGAAGATATGTGAAGTCCCCAATCCGCATTAGGCAAGCGTGGTGGACTATGCCTAACCCCTCTTCGGAGGAGACCTGAGCTCAGCAGTGGGCAGTAATGGGTTGTTACAGTACAGTACAGTACAGTACTACCACGCTTGGATTACTGCTCCCACCTCTGTTCGCATATTATACGGGCTGTTCCACGGGGAGTGCTCGGAGGAATTGTTCAATATGATTCCAACATCTGCCTTCTATCAGCGTACCACCCGTCGTTGAGTTGGAGTTCATCCCTACTACTTAGAATCATCGCGGTCATCTACGGTCCGTTTCAAGAATTATTTTTTGCCACGCACCATCCGTCTATGGAATAATGAGAAGACAACATAGAAGATAAGATAAGATAACATACGTAGGACCCGTAGACATATAGCACCTTATTTAATTCTGTATAGTCATTATTCTGGGGCAAACTATAAAAATTTCATGATTTGTTACAAGGTCGCGACTAACGACGTCATAAAAAGGATTATGATACAAATATAAAGGCTTGTACACACAGTCTGCGACGAAACGACTTTATTTAGTCGACGGTTGTAAAAGGTGTCTTTATACAGGGTGGGAAGTAAAAGATTTGATGTATTTAAGAAGGGTAATATTAGAAAAACTAAACAGAAATAAATCTTTTTACAAATCGACGTAAAACGAACTCACCCCGACACCCGAAATATGTTGTGAAAAACTACAAATCAAGCCAGCAGGAACATATTATATTAGCTCAGGAATACTTAAAAAGGCATTAATTAATTTACCAAAGTAATTACTCATCATTTTCTTAAAAACTTCTAATACAAACACCAATTTATTTTTTAAATTGCGAGATAGATAAACGAGCCACCTGATGGTAAGCGGTCACCGTCGCTCATGAACCTCTGCAACGCCAGGGCAATGTTATCTATCGCCTACCGATACAGGATTACCATTGAAACAAATAATTAACTCCCTTTTTAATATTATCTGATTTTATCAAATTTTCACTCCAGTTCAAACAAAAACGTTTATTAAGTAGGTACACCAAGTCAAAGTAAGAACAATTTTTTACCGAGTCCAAATGAATTTTATATTTTAACACATAAAATCACTTAATAGTATAAAAAAGTTGTTTCATGTTGTCTATCTATCCTTATGTATGCTTGAATCTTAAAAACTACGCAATATATTTTGATTCAGTTCTTCTTTAATAAAAATAGTGATTCAAGTGGAAGATTTATTTGTACACCTAATATATGCACAATGATATTGATTGAAGGAAAACATCGTGAGGAAACCTGCATGTCGGAAAAGGGTTCTAAAAATCCTTTGAAGATAAGTGAAGTCCCCAATCCGCACTGGGCAAGCGTGGTGGACTATGCCTAATCCCTCTTCTGAGGAGACCTGAGCCCAACAGTGGGCAATAATGGGTTGGTACAGATATTGATAATTGCAGAGGTTTTTGACGTAATTTCGTAATCATCATCATGATCAGTAAAGCTAAAAATCAATCGAAATCCGTATACACGTCACAATTGAGTCACAAAAAACCAAACAACCACAAAAAAAGTCTAATTTCAGAACACTATATTAGGATTAACACCAAAAAATTCATAACATGCTTAAATGTTCTAATATTCAACAGTTTGGAAGTTGAGAACACGAGTCTACAAACTCCGTTGTGAATAAACTTTCTGAAGCGTAATATTATCACAGTTCTCATATAGCTCATGTTTAAAAATAGTCAAATAAATGAATCCAGTTATGACTTTATCATAATAGGATATTATAGGATGTGAAGTAATAGGTTTAGGTTTAAAGATTTTTATTCTCATTAAGAACATAAAATTCACTTACATGAGAAAAAACAGCAAAAAAAAGCAGCACAACAAACATACAAAGTTTCGCACATATAACATCAAGTTCATTTTACACAAAATCACAAAACACAATTTATATTTCACACTTATTAACGGGTTTAACAATAATGTTAATTAATAACTTATTTAACAAAAACGTTTGAGTGATCAGTTCAATATTTTTATGCATAATTATGTGGGTAGTGAAAAACAAGTTTAACCGATGAGTACAATACAAGTAACAAGAATTACAGACAACTAGATGTGGCATTGATCGCAACAATAAAAGAATATATATTTTATTTTATATTTTGTTTAGTAAATGATATTTAATAGTTTTTTTAAAAGAGGTTATTGATTGTAAGTCTTTGATATAGTTTGGTAATTGATTATAAAACTGCACGCCCTCGCAGACCAAACTTTTCCTACCGTAGTTTGTGCGAGAAGGACGGAGTACTAAATTGTTTGGATTACGAAGAGAACGCTTTCGTATACTTTGCGTTTTTATAAGATTAATGTTGGAAAGAATGTCTTTATTTAGTATTTTTCTGATTATTAGACATGTATTGTAGGTGTACGTTTGCGTAATGTTCATTATTTTCGTTTCTTTATATATTTTCTTTGTTGAAGTTCGATAGTTGTAATTAAATAAAACTTTAATTAATTTATTTTGTGCAATTTGTAACATATCTATATGAGATTTACTGACCGAGCCCCAAACTTCGATTAAATAATCAATGTGCGGTTTCACTAAAGAGTTGTATATTAGTTACTTTACGCGTTGCGGTAAACATCCTACAATACGGCGTATTGCACCTGTGAGTGAAGTAAGTTTGGATCTAACCCCGTCAATGTGCGACTTCCAACTCAGACGATTGTCTAAAGTCAATCCTAGATATTTCTCATTTGTTTTCCTATTTATTGCAATGTTGTTTAAAGTAGGTTCCTTGAAATTTGGTATTTTTTTATTTTTTGCGCTAAAAATGACATAATTTGTTTTCTCAATATTTATAGTTAGTAAGTTTGATTGAAACCAGTTGTTTAATATATTTAAGTTTGTCTGTACATCATCCTTAATACCATGTATTGACTGTCCGAAATAAAAAAGGCTAGTGTCGTCTGCGTACAGGGTTATATCAGCTTTTAGACCGATCTTATGAATATCATTAATATAAATCAAAAACAATAGCGGCCCTAGGATTGAACCTTGTGGCACTCCGTAATTGACCAATTTGGGTGCACTTTGTATATCATTTATTTTTACTATTTGTTCGCGATCACTTAGATAAGATTCAAAAATTTTGTGTGCGTTACCATCAATACCCGTATTTTTTAGTTTTTCTAATAATATTTGGTGGCTGACTGTATCAAAGGCTTTTTTTAAGTCTATAAATACACCTAAGACTATTTGCTTCTGATCAATTTTTAATTTTATTTCTGTTACAAGATCTGCCGTAGCCGATAATGTATTAGATCTACTTCGAAAACCGTATTGTCTGTTATAAATAAAGTTTATTGATGTTAAAAAATTATCTAACCTACTATACAATACTTTTTCAAAAATTTTAGAAATTGTTGGTAGTACAGATATGGGACGGTAGTTACCAGGATCAAGTTTGCTTCCAGATTTGTGTATTGGGGATACTTTGGCTATTTTCAAACTTTTTGGAAACACACACAACAAGTAATATAGGATCATATTAATGTTATATTACTCACCTTGAGAAAGATATATGAATAACACGTTCTCTAATAAACACCTTCTCACATATAAAGTTCAAACTAGTAATAATCCTCCGAAGGGCATATAATTGCATACATGCAGAGAATCATACCGGAGTACGAGGTCATCGCAATATACATGCACCAAATACCTCTGATCTTAGAAGGTCTCAAACAAGACAATGATGTTTTTTTAATGAGGTAGATTGGTAGTAATAGAACAATGGGACAATGCAATGAGCTCTGCCTACAAGATGGACCGACGATCTGGTCAAGATTGCGGGAGGTCACTGCATGCAGATGGCGCAGGACCGGTCGATGTGGCGAAGTTTGGGGGAGGCTTATGTCCAGCAGTAGACGTCGATAGGCTGATGATGATGATGATAATGATGAATGAGCTCTGCTTCTTTTATGAACGCTACGACTAGTCACTCTTTTTTATAAGATGCTTACAAAGCGTCCTTAGGTAGCGACCCTGCAAAGTCTTCGTTGCAATACAAAAGTCAAAAGTAACAAATCATGTAGCCTGTTGACTCGTTCTTAAGTGACAACAAAACTAAATCTTTGCAATAAATGGGTGTACGAGTATATTACGGAAACAGTCCCAATGAAGCTATCGCTACTAAAACTTACTTAAATTAAGCTGAACTAATTAATAATCCAGTTGAAATCAAACACGAATCTCAAAGCGAAGCCCAAGACATCAAATGAAATCAGCATGCAGATTAAGAGAAATTTAAACACGAATTTTAACTTAAATATAAACAAGTAGCCGAAAGGACTGAATTAAACGGGAAAATTGAAATCGTAGTGACTATTTGAGTTACGGAATTTGATATTAAGAAAGTTTCTCAGTTTCAACCACAGTCCGCTTCATCATATATTAACATAAAAGGAAAGTTAGGGAAAGGTCATTAGAATAGATTGGAGAGACAGAGTCTTTCATCTGTTAAATACATTCGGACTGAAGCTATTTAAAACTACGGAGTTTGATTTCAACTTTGACGGAGCATAGGAGTGGAATAACGTGCATATTTTATGCCTGAAGTTTTGACAGACTATTTTCAATGTATTGTAATGGAAAATTTTGATGATGTGTTTTTAAAAATACCATGAATTGAAAAGGTTGCAAATATGACTATGACAATTTAGGAAATGTGTACTGTGGCGACCACTAATAACCCGCGAGATCCTGAATCGCGGTTACGACATTTGCAGAAATCTTCGCATTTATACGACATCTGAAATCTACTACAATGGGCTTCAGCCTGACTGGGCATACACTACCTCGCCCGGTCGGAGATCTCCCTTTGGCGACAAGTCCACTGTACCCACATGTACCTTATTTTTTTTCAATGATGCTTTAACTTGTGATATTCAAAGAAGTTTGAGGAGAGTAAATCGTAGTAAGCACCTCGCAGAGTTCTTGACAAAAACATTTTCAAAATACATGAATATCCGAAGCAGCAAAAGGTAAGTGTGAGACTATATTATTATGCCTAATAATTCAGAATTTACGGTCCAATCCCCACAATGACCCTTAATTAGTTGATACAGTACAGTACATAATACCATCATCAGCCTATAGACGTTCACTGTTGGACATAAGCCTGCCCAAACCTCGCCACAACGACCGGTCCTGCACTGTCTGCATCCAGTGACTTCCCGCGATCCTGACCTGATCGTCTATCCTGTGGGAGGTCTGTCTACGCTGTGGCTACCGGTTCATGTTCGCCACTCCAGAACTTTTCGGCTCCATCGGACCTGTGTCCTTCGCACAAATACAGTACAGTACATAATATATTCCGTTAGATATAATTTAGATTTGGAAGAGAAATTTGGCATAAAAATAGCCATTATTAATAGAAAACAAGTAAAACTAACATTGATCAAGAATACTCCAACAATATTACTCGATGTCGGATTCTTGATTGATCTGATGAACTTTATATTAGTTTGACGGTGTTATTACAGAGATATGAACTTTATAATAGATATGAGATCAATTTTCTGAATATGTTTCGAGTTATCGTACGGGAATAATGGTTAGAAAGTTTAGAGGAGATGATTCATTCATAGGTTAGATAACTGTTCTATAGAAAATAAACTAAACAGAGTGATTTTTAAATGATGGTATATATTGAAGGAGGGTAACGAGTACCAAAAAACTTAGGTACAAAAATCAAAATTCGACAAAACTATACCGAACAAAAACAATTTCGAACTACAGAGACTAACAACCTCAAGTGATCTCGCTCATCCCACACCTCCGCCACACGCATCAGCTGTCGAGCGATAATCAAAAGGAATTTTAGATTATTTTAAGTTGCATTACTAAGGCTTTAAACCATTTTCATTGGTTATGAATATTTATTTAACTCTTAGTTTATTATCATTCATTTAAACATACATTCAATTATATATAAGATTTAATATAATAAGCATAAGGAACTGTTGGGGAACCAAATAAATTAAAAAAATATATATTTATATATTTCAAAAATCTCCCCAAACATTATTAATCTTTTTCTCACATAATTAATGGTACAAAATTAGCAGTTTTTCACAACACCGCTGCGTTATTAATTTATAATTAATTCTTAAATATCGCGCAGTCATTTCCTCTAAGCTAATACCTCGGGGCCAACTCATTTAATAAAGCGACTCCACAAATTTAGCATTTAAATTCACAATTATAAGGTTTAATATTCTTAACTTGGTATAAGATTACGAGTTGAAAGTAGCCAATATTCTTCGTATTTTATTTAAGAGTCACTATTTTACTGTAACAACCCATTACTGCCTGCTGCTGGGGTTAGGCATAGTCAATTAAGCTTGCCCAATGTGAATTGGAGACTTCACGTATCTTCCAAGCATTTTTAGAATTTCCGATATACAGGTTCCCTCACGATATTTTTCTTGACCGTTTTTAGCCAATGGCCTTGTGAAAAATTGCACATAAATAATTTTCATATTAAGATTTAGAGGTACAAGCCGGCCGGTTATGAACCCGCGCCCTCCCATACAGAAGGCAAGCGCTTCAACCACTCGGCCACCACGACTTTATGACTATAATATGAGCTCTTGAGTGCCACCACTGATGGCTTGAGTCATAGATTGCACCTAAAATGACTTCTTATTTTATTTCATTTAAGTAAGTAGGTATTTTTTCTGGAAATATTTAAACAAACAAATGCAAGTATACCTTACACCTGTATAGTATATGACGGGGTGATAACAAGGGAAACCAACCTATTCACCGTGCGGGTAGTTGGAAGTGGAGACTTGCTATAAATACAGGCGTTGACCGCTGTTATGATTCATGCGTGTTTGAATTGTCGAGGCGAACGGACCTCTTGATGTAAAATTAATAAACTGTTAAAACTCGCTATTTTCAAGTTTTTATTCATAAGTATTCATCATCAAGTGTTTAAGTGGTCATTGTGACGTCATTCCTGACAAAACAAAACGAAGATCGACTGTTTACAACGTCATCACACCTCAACACACTATTTACGCCGTTATATATTAATCTGGGGATAAATATTAATGATACAATGCTGACAATAATTGAAAAAGACCAAAACCCAATCAATACAAATCTTAAAGTTGACAAAAAACAAACATCACTAAAGCTACACTCAAAACCAAAGTTATTCAATTCAAATACATTATTTCTCGTTTTATTCCTCTACTACAAAAGAGGGTTCCATCAATTTCAACTTATCAACAACACTTAAACAGCGATTTTCGGAATGCAGAAGAGAATATCCGTCACAGCAATCGCAAACTTCTTAATGGACGTCTGGTATTAACTTTAAGCACATTTTAAGTACATTAAAACTTGACAATTGGGTAAATGACGGTCGCCAAGAGTTTTGTAGTTGGTTTCTCTGACTTTTGGAAATATACATTTTAGGATGTTCTTTGGATTATTGTTTTAGTGTTTTTTTTTTTTTTTTTTTTTTTTTATTGCAAGATAGATAAACGAGCCTACGGCCCACCTGATGGTAAGCGGTCACCGTCGCTCATGAACCTCTGCAATGCCAGGGCAAAGAGGGCCGTTATCTATCACCTACCCATACAGGACTTTTCTTAAACCTCGTTTAAAAAGGGACATGTCATAGCGCTCCGGGAACACCGCGGACGGGAGTCCATTCCAAATCGGAATGGTACGGGGCAAAAATGATCTTCTGAACCGAAGTGTTAAGGTTTTTTAGTTGGAGTAAATTGCCTGATTCCCACACGCCCCGTGGTGGGAGTTGAACCACACTTAAACCTCCAACCGCTTATACTCAGCATCCGAAAGCTGAGGCCAAAACCCAGCACGGGGTTATACGGGACGGTACGACGCATTACGCACTACGGTATTCTTTCCCATCGCGCTGCCCCCGGAATATGAAGGTTTAAGAAAAATGTATTATTAGGTCGATTATGTTCTTCTTCAAATTGTTTCTTCTATATGGAGGTTTTAAAAGAGTTCTTTGAGTGGATTAAATTCGTCTTTAGATAGGGTTTTATATGTTTCAATATGAAGGTTTAAGAAAAGACTTGTATAGTGATGGGTGTATAGTGGGGGTCTACAGGAGGATGCTCAGAATACCGTGGAAAGACAAGGAAACAAATATAGAAGTCTTGCGACATGCCAACACAGAAAAGCAACTGCTGAAACCATCAATAGAAGGATATTGCAGTATCTGGGGCATATCATGAGAAGCCCGAAATACGATTTGCTGCACTTGATCGTACAGGACAAGATCCAGGGGAAGAGAGCTGTAGGTAGAAGGAGAACATCTTGGCTGAAGAACTTGCGACAGTGGTTCAACAAAAGTGCTCACAACACTAGTGCTTTGTTTCGCGCTGCTGTGTCAAAAGTACAGATCGCCTTAATGATCGCCGACCTTCGATAGAAGATGGCACGGGAAGAAGAAGAAGAAGAAGTGATGGGTAATACCTTGGCATTCGACAAAAGTTCTTGAGCGACGATAACCACTAACAATCAGAAATAATCAAAATACAACCTCACACATAAATTTACAAATCAGTCTCCAAATAAAGAAATTCAAAATATACATTTTTCCCATAAAACGAATCGAATCGCTAATGGAAAATGATGCAGTGATTTCGATTCAAAGCGTTTCTGTGTCAGAACCAGCGTCCGTGATGGATGGTGCGAGCGCCTGAGCTCTCCATAACGTTATTAGGTGGAGTGGATTACAGAGCCCATGAGATGAATTAATATAGCGTTTCTTAAATTTACAGATTCTTTGGTAAATCGCATTTCGTTGTATCGAGTGATTAAAGCGCTTTATATGAAGGTTATGGGTTCGGACCAAATAGTAGTCTGAAGAAGATTTATGTTTGTCACACCACTGATTAAGTACAAGGATTGGACAAGTATAAACGTATTTAGACACTCGCGGTTTTCTATAATACTTTCATGCATTTTCAACGGGTTCTTACCACGATATTTAATTAATTGAGTTGTCTCGATATTTCAACGTTGTTGCAAACGTCATGGTCACGAGAAGACTGGATACTGCGGGTTGATTTAAGAGCAAACAAATCTGTCTACCTTCTTTCTCGTTCGCTTTTGGGTAGTACCACTGGAACTCGAACTGACATCACGACACACCATACTCACTGTATCTACAAGACTCTCTGAGCATGAACCCTTAGTGACTGTTGTGTTTAGCACTGGATTCGACATAATGGATGGTAAGAACCCGTTGAAAATGCATGAAAGTATTGGACAAGTATTTCAAAATCCATCATAGATTTGTGAAGTCCTCAATCAGCTCAGCAGTAGGCAGTAATGGGTTGTTACAGTACGGTACTTATTTCCTTACCGCGGTATTATTTAAGCCAAAATAGTTTCCATTTTGAATCTTCTATTCATATGTTTTAGGTATTCAACTGAATTATTATTATACAAATCCATAAATCTATTAATACTAAAAGGAAATATCCATAAAGCATTCTAAAAATAATATTGTAATATCGCTATCATTAATTTTATCTTGCGAACAAGCTAAACTAGATTCTACCCACGGAAAAGATGAATTGCTTTTTAGGCAGGGAAAATCGTCAGGCAGATAAGTGTGGGAGTCAAACCGCATTAAAATCTACCACTCGCATTCAGGGTACAAATTCTGGTTGGGATCATTACCCGCTTGGTCATTGGACTAGGACTCCCAAATGGAATTCATCATCATCATCATCATCAGCCCATAGACGTCCACTGCTGGACATAGGCCTCCCCCAAACCTCGCCACATCGACCGGTCCTGCGCCATCTGCATCCAGTGACCTCCCGCGATCTTGACCAGATCGTCGGTCCATCTTGTGGGGGGTCTACCAACATTGCGCCTACCGGTTCGTGGTCGCCACTACAGACCTTTTCGGCAAATGGAATTATCACCCATCAAATATATATTATACTCTTTTTTCTGGATCTCTTAAATACTTTAAGAGCTTTCTTCTTCTGAACCATGCATTACCTCTTATTACCACACAGGCATAAATGTATCGGAAGCTTGACGGCAAAATTTCTGGTTTAGAAGAGAGTTTGAGTAATTGTACTTTTTTTATTTTATTTATAGGTAAATGAACGTATAGTTTATCTGATGTGTTAGTGGTTATGGTGGCTTGTACCTCTAAATCTTAATATGAAAAAGATTTATGTGCAATTTGTTCACAACACCACTGGCTAAAAACGGTGAAGGAAAACATCGTGAGGAAACCTGCATATCGGAAAAGGGTTCTAAAATTCCTTTGAAGATATGTGAAGTTCCCAATCCGCATTAGGCAAGCGTGGTGGACTATGTCTAACCCCTCTTCGGAGGAGACCTGAGCTCAGCAGTGGGCAGTAATGGGTTGGTACAGTACAGTACAGGTAGTGGTTACTCATGACCTTTTGTAATATCCGGGCATCACAAGATACAAAACCTTATTCTTCACCTAAGCCTGAATTTAGTCTCAAATACTATCAAATATCTATTCTAATTCTAAGATTTCCATTATATCAAACATAAATAAAATCTCGGTTTATTTTATTCCTCAATGTCCTTTTGAAATCCCACTTAATCATCCCCCGTCCGCAATTGACAATAAAACTTTTTTCTGACGAAATGAACAAGGACATTTCGTCAAAACGTTAAGATTGTTTCGCAATAAAACAATTTTAATGTCCAACTGAGGGTTGTAATGAAAACCAGGGAAGAAAACACAACAGCAAATAAAATACAGCTTAATTTTAATAACCCTGACAGATATAAAGTGAATAATGAATAAAAACATTTATTGCCATGACGGATTCGGCCGAAAAGTTCTACGGCCAGGAACCGATAGGCGCAACATAGACAAACTTCCCACAAGATGTTACAAGGACTGTGCAGCATCGGGGGGAGTCACTGGATACAGACAGCGCAGGACCGGTCGTAGTGGCGAGGTTTAGGGGAGGCCTATGTCGAGCAGTGGACGTCCATAGGCTGATTTTTTTTTTTTTTTTAGTTGGAGGAAATCACCGGATCCCCGCCCGATATGTGGGAGTTGAACCGCACTAAAACCTCCAACCGCTCACACTCAGCATCCGAACCCCGGCTGAGGCCAGAACCCAGCACGGGGTTATGAGGGACGGCGCAACGCGTTACGCCCAAGGCACTCTTTCCCGTCGCACCGCCCCTCTATAGGCTGATGATGATAATGATTTCATAAAATAACAATTACTCAATACTTGATATTAATAAGAACTAAGGCAAAGGAAGAATAACATTCAACTGCTTTCAAAAGAGAAGAAAAGATAAACAGTCTGATTTTCTAGTAGGAAACACAACACTGCTCACAGGTAAGGCATGTCGAACCGCACTAAAACCTCCTACTGCTTACACTCAGTATCCAAATCCAGCACTGTTTTTTGGCGACACGACGCGTTGCACAATAAGGCTTGCTTGTATTGCTCTACTCCCTCAATAGTCTATTGCAACATTCTCGCCAAAATTTAATTCAAATACTTTCCCAGACCTTTTTCGTTTTAATTTTCATTCCTAACTGTTCGAAGGTACTGAACTTCCATGCCGTTGGCAGTCCTTCATTTTAATAAGAACCATTTTAAAGGGCTCGTTCGTGGCGAAGGGATTTTGTTTATGACCCATTAATGAATTTTGGTGCGGTATGATTCCAAGCCCTTTCATTCATACCTTAATTCGGCCTCGTTATGCAAAGGACTTAGGGTTTTTATAAAACCATGTTTTTTGATTTAATTTTGTTATAAGTATTTGTGAAATATATTTCAACAGAAATTTCGATTCAGAAATAAGTTGAAATTAAGTTAAATAGTATTTTGTATTTAACCTAATTTCAACTTATTTGTCTAGTTTGATGACGACTTTTGTTTCTTTACTTAAAACTTTGCGGGGCCTTGGTCGTAACGCGTCGCGCCGTCCCTCATAACCCCGTGCTGGGTTCTGACCTCAGCCGGAGTTCGGACTTAAAACGTTGTTGGTGCCTTTTTTGTAACAGCA
This sequence comes from Trilocha varians, assembly GCA_030269945.2. NCBI lineage: Eukaryota > Metazoa > Arthropoda > Insecta > Lepidoptera > Bombycidae > Trilocha > Trilocha varians. Next base: position 10,572,411 of record AP028278.1, on the reverse strand, counting down.
AATTGATACGGACTCACGTAGCCCGAATATTTAACATTTTAATACCAAATTAGATACCAAAAATAATGAAAATGGATTAAAAATTATAAGTCTCTGTAATGTCAGAGAACATTGCAAGGCCTTTCAGTTTTACTTTTTCAAGTTCTGTTCGAAGTTCTTTTGCGAAATGTTAGATCACTTTGGTTCTGACAAATATCTTCCTCAAATAACAACTTTACCTGACCAAATCAATTGTAGCTCAGAACTCACAGCTGAAGATCCAAGTTGAGATATTTGTAATTGACATTGACGACCTGTTGAAACTAATCTCCACTATTTAGATGATTTATCAATTTACTAACATTTACTTGTAGTTTCATCTTCTTCAAACGACTTACATTTTTTTTTTATTCCCATATAGGCAGACGAGCCAACGGCCCTAATAGGAAGTGGGTACCGTCGCTCATGAACCTCTGCAATCTCAGGGGACACTGAGGGGTCGCTACCTACGACCTAACTTTAAGGACCCTCCTCAAGCCTCGTTTGAAGAAGGACAAGTCATAGCGCTCAGGGAATACCGAGGAGGGGAGCTCATTCCATAGCCGGATGGTGCGTGGCAAAAAAGTGTTCCTGAAACGAACCGTGGATGACCGTGGTGGTTCGCCGCCGAGTGGTACTATGATAAAAGGGAGATGTTGGAATCATCTCTAATAATCAGAGAGAATAATAATTATCAGAGTTCTGTTAGTAAAATACACGATATTATATTCTTGTAAGACCCATACTTCATCTGCATTAAGAAAGGAATTACATCACCATGTACTAACCCATTACTGCCCACTGTTGGACTCAGGTCTCCTCAGAAGAGGGATTAGGCATAGTCCATAGTATAAAACATCACCATAGTTGCTTAAAATCATTATCACTACATAGTATAAAACAAAGTCGCTTTCTCTGTCCCTACAACCCTAAGCATGCTTAAAATAATATCTTAAAAACTACACAACTTTTGGATACGATTTTTTAATAAATAATGATTTAGAGGAAGGTTTATGTGTGTATTTCATACTGTAGTTTACAGTGATAATTTCAGCGATTTTTGATGTGATGTCGTAAACAAGCACATTGCTCAGCACTAACTCAATTCTCCATTCGTGATGTAGACGAAGTTGCGCGGGTCAGGTAGTAAAAATAAATAATATTTTTCTTGGCCCACGAGGTGACCGACATGTGGCGTGTTGAATCGACCATCATTGTTCCAATCGTTGTATCTGTGCACGGTCTAATAGCTAAAAGCTTCGACCGTCATCTAGAGAAGCTTTCGCTCCCCGGCTGGGTAAAGGGCCTGATTCAGAAGGCGGTCGGTTCTTGACACGGCGCATATTGTGAGGAGGTTCCTCTCTCTTGAGCCCTGACCACTGATGGCTTGGGTCGTAGACTCCGCCTGCAATGGCCCTCTGTTTTTTATAATGTATTTTTTTAAATATAATGTAAAAAATAAGCTGATAAATAATCTTTTATCTCATTTTACAGCAATTAACAAACTCATTAACATCAACAGAACAAAACATCAATTTGATACTGTCGGGTCGAATTACAGGCGTAGACAGAATAAGAGTCAAGGTCAAAGAAAAACGTATAAAAGGAGAATAATAGGTCTATTAGGATTCAGCGGAACCTCATTTCTAGACCTATCTCAATTTGTCAGGTTGGGTCTTGAAATTATAGCGCAATTTACGGTTTATTTAAAACTACCTGCGCAATTTCTTCTGCGTCACAAAGTATTTATGATTCAGCGTAAGTAATGTGCTTATTTCTATGCTATATTATGCAGCTATGCATAAATAATTGGTGTAGTTTCTTGTATTGAATTTCACAATTTATTATTGCCAGAAAGAAAAACATTTAATGGTTATACAGTACAGGATAACAACAACAGGAAACAAAGTAAAATAAAAATAAAAAATTACTCAGCACATGCTGTGGTGGTGCACCAAAGCGCTGATTTTCAGTTGAAGCCATAGGTTCCCAAACGTCATCACGGCGTCAGTTGTCATGACGTTTAAAATAATTATATTAATTGCTAAATACTATGAATACAATAAAAAAAGAAAGACATAAGAAATCAATAAAATAAACAAAGAATTAAATGAATCAACAAAAACAAAAAAAAAATTGTTATTATTTGTCAAAGTTATTTGTTTAGTTTTTTAACAAATCGATTTTGAATTTGTTTTATTATTTTCAAAGCAGATACTTTCACATATCAAAATGATATAGATGTAGATTGTTCAATAAAATATATTTTTTTATTTTATTTGATTGTATACACTATTGATTGTGGCCCAATCATCTAATTTAGTATACATAGTATAAAACTCGAGCATTTTCAGTGAGAATTTCTTACAATCAACGGATAACTCGTCCTGAATGCCGATGTTGCCGAAAATACAAAAAACTGAACGATCCCTGGATGAATTTAGGGAAATTTTCCCGTTTAATGGGGGAATTGGTTTGTAATTTGATTTGAAGGGAATTCGTAATTTTGGGAGTAAGTTTTACGTTAGGGAAAATTAATGTTAACTTCATTTAACAGGTTGAAATTTTATGCTAATAGATAAAGGATGCAATGGTAACAAACAATATTTACTTTGAGTTATCTTGTATTTCTTAAATAAAAAGATGAGAGTTCAAGTTCCAGTGATACCGGCAAACGAACGAGGAAGAGGGTTTTATTTTTATAGTTGGAGGAAATCACGTATATATGTGGGAGTTCAACCGCACTAAAACCTCCAACCGCTCACACTCAGAGTCCGAACCCCGGCTGAGGCCAGAACTCAGCACGGGGTTATGAGGGACGGCGCGACGCGTTACGCCATCGGCACTCTTTCTAGATAGATTTGACTGCTTTTAAATAATCTACCCGCAGTACTCAGTCTTCCCGTGATCATGGCGCTAGCAACAGTGCTGAAATATCGCTTTAATAAAAATCGCGGTAAGAACCCCTTTAGTAATTGTGTAAGTGATAACCGCGAGTGTTTAAAGAAGCTTATAGACCTCGTAAATCTAAAATAGAATTAACAACATCTAGAGAGAGATCAAGTAATAAATAAGAAATATAATGCTATTAATTCAGCATCACACAAAGAATATCAAATTACAAGTTATATACAAGCATCTAGCCTCATTACACATGTATACGTCTAGAAATACCAAATGAAACAGCAATCACGGTTTCGGTCGAGAAACTCGCTTCAATATGGATTACAGCTATTGTATATCTAGAATCAGTACATGGTAAATTGGAAACGGAGATTGAAATGAAAAGTGAAACTGTCTGTGCTGAGCATTATAATTTGTATTTGAAATGGATTGTTTAAAGATTTTAAATTTTGGAAGATAAATCTTAAATAAGAATAAATTTATGTTGGTATTGCAAAAACGAGAAAAAGGAGTAATAATTCGGCGAATTTTAGTATAAGGGCCGATTTTTTTTTCGTTGTTTCATTTTTGAAAAGTTGTGTTTTAAATTTTTTGTAAATTTTCAATCAATTCTTAGGGTTTTTATATCTTTTAGACATTAAACTATCATAAAACAATAAGGAATTAATAGTATATGTCTTAAATAAAGAAACATAAGAAAAACTTCGTGTGACACACCAAAATCAGCAACATACAACGAAAAAAAAAACAGCCCATAAAATGTTTGTGGAAGTTCAGGGAAGTTTACGGGTATTTATTCCGTCTGATGTGACGCAGACGAAATTGCGCAGCCAACTAAACATCTGCTGAACCAATTTGGCGGTTGTCAGTTTAAAAATGCTTGTTTGGAAAGCTAATAAAGGTTTAAGGTGAGAAAATTCACAGGAGCAGTCTTATTTTGACGTCTAGTGTGACGCTAACGACGTTAGTATAACAATAAATATCTCTGTTTAATACTGTTTTCAATAAATTATTGATATCTTGATGAGTTTGATCTGTTACGCTTTCCTGCTTAAGCCTCTCAACGGATTTTGATGAAATTTGGCACAGGCAATCTTAAGGCCCTGAGAAAGAATCTACCTTTAATTGCGTATAAAAATGATGAAAAAAAACGGATTATAAAGTTCATGTACACGACGTCGCGGGCAGTAGCTAGTTGCAATCTAATTTAGAAATAGTAAGCTCGATTATCGCAGAGAGATTTTAAAATTTAAGCAACACTAAAGACAGTAATATAAAAGCACTAACCCAAAAGATTATGATTATAAACCCTCATTTGCTCGTGTCTGAAATTTTTCATAATATTTTTTAGAGAAGAACACAGTAAAAAATAAATTATGATGTTAATTAAAGGAAGGTTTTTAAAGTTTGGTCGTAGATAGTGACCCTTCAGTGTCTCCTGACATTTCAGAGGTCCATGAGCGACCGTAACCACCTACGATCAACGCCCGTTGACCGCCCAAAAATATGACCAAGTATTACAGGTCTCCCAAATTGGAGAATCATATATTTTTTTTCAAAAGAAAACTACTGCATTGCAAAAATCGCATACATACAAAAGCTGGCATGAAACTCTCGATGTCTATATGGCTAAATTTCGATTTATACCAGAAAAACGCATTCGGTAGTCGCGCTATTGTTTTTTGAAAAGCTCAAAGGAATTCAGGTCGCTGTATATTCGGGCGGGCGATTGTTGAATTTCGATGATGGCAAGTCAAAGGATTTTTGAGCACTATTTGTTTTAAAATATAGATTGTTAAAAGTTTAATATGACTCACGGCCATGAATCGATAGTCTCAACGTGGGCAGAACCTTCAAAAGGTGGACGGATGACCTGGAGAAACCTGGTCAAGTCACTGGATACGAACAGCACAGGTAATTGAGGCGAGGCCTAGAAGAAGCCTCTGTCCATCCTAAGTTTATAATCGAATTCATTTTTAATTCCCTAATAGCTTACGGCCAACCTGAGAGTCACCGTCGCTTATGGACCTCTGCAATGCCGTAGGCCTAAGTGGTGTTGAACTGATGTTCAATGAGTGGACTGTATATTATTTTAGATCTTTATTGGTTGTTAATAACTTATAGTAGACAAAAACTAATGAGTTATACAAAATAGGCTTGCTCTTGTCGGCCGCTGGTCGCAATTTAGAAAGGTGTCATGGCGGCCCCTTTGCGGAAACGGAACCACATTAAAAACCGCGTTCAGAAACTGAACACTAAGCAACTTATTGCATAAATTCTTCTTGAACATCGTTTGAAAACACATTAAAAGGTTCTAAAGAATCAATCTATTCATTTCAAGAACAAATACATAACTTTCGAAAAAACGAAGAAATTTTAGCACCATTAATAAATCAACAGAACTGGAACCAAAAGAAATTCCAAATTTTTTCATTCAATAATTAAGTCCGCATGAACGGTTTCGTTCTCGGAATAATTTGATAAATTGTGGAGACGAGAACAATAATTCCCCTTTTTTATCCATTCCACAAAATAATAACTTTATAGAAGTAAATCTTTGTATAAAATCATTTTTACTAAACGGGTTCTTACCACGATTATTTCAAGCGCCATGATCACGGGAAGACTGAAGAACTGCGATCATGGCGCTTGAAACAGTGCTGAAATATCGGGACCTCTCAATTAAAAATAATCGTGGTAAGAACCCGTTTAGTAATAGTGTAAGTGATGTAGATAACCGCGACAGTTTAAAGAAATTTAAAAGCATTTTACTAAATCACTAATAGATTGCATGTTTTCTCCGTCTTTCATCTTCGGATTAAATTCGTTGCGGGGCCCAAGACAAGTTAGCTTTCCCTCGTGTTCTGGGCTTCACTGCTCAGAGTTATTACGATGGTCGCCGCTGATCCTGGCTACACAGGAGTTACAGTGATGGTAAGAGATGGGCCATAAACGCAACATTACACATCTAAGAAATACTGTAATCGTGGTAAAAAAGAAAGATTACCACTCAACTGAGAACTGCAAATTTGGTCTATTTACATGCCAAGTCTGTGGTAGAAGTTATAATTGCACGAATATTTGTTTACATTTTATTGTCATGTCATATTTAACGGAGATATTATATTTTTGCCCATAATGTACTACAGCGTATTTTAGTGAAAATAACTACAAAAATATTACGTTTATTTAAAAATCGAATTCAAATGAAAAAAAAACATTTTTAAAATAATTTCATATAAGGTAGCGACCGAACGAACTCCGGGCGAGCGAGCCCAGTTTCATCATCTAGCGAAAATTTACGTACCCAGAAGAGTGGTTATAAAATGTTCACCCTAGTACAAATGTCAAAAGAGTAATATTCTTCTGTATGACAATTATTCTGTGTCCCAGCCTTCTGTTTGATGTTGACTTTGGATGAAAAGAATTCATTACCTTAAGAAAAGAGTTTGTTTTTCGTCTTGATTGAATGATTCTTTCATTAAGAATGTTGTCTTAGGAAATTTGGATTTTATTAAAAACACTTTAGCGTTTTAATTTCTTTGGTAACTTTCGAGTTTTGCTTATTATGTTAATGGTTCGCTGGGGCTTTGATTACGAATAAAATTATTGGTGTTTTGAAGAAAATTTTTTAAAGATAATTTTGGTTGTTTTTATATTTTCCAATCCTTTATACATTCTATATTTTATGTATAATATAATACTGATTGAGTTGATTAGTTCTGAAATGTTGGTCGTCGTCAAAGAAAGGGTTCTTTACGTGTGAAAAAATGTGAATAAATTTAGCAAGTACCTCATGAGAAATAATTATTATTATTTTATTTGTATTCATTTATTTTCACTTATTTTTTAGCATTATATTTTAAAAAAATTAACGAAGAAATAAATTTTAAAAATACAATATAAAAAACAGAGGGCCACTGAAGACGAGGTCTACGACCCAATCCATCAGTGGTCAGGACTCAAGAGAGAGGAACCTCCTCACAATACGTGTCGTGTCAAAAACGACCGCCTTCTGAATCAAGCCCTTTACCCAGCTGGGGAGCGAAAACTTCTCTAGAGGTTGGTCGAAGCTTTTCGCTATTAGACCGTGCACAGATACAACGATCGGAACAATGATGGTCGATTCAACACGCCACATGTCGATCACCTAGTGGGCTAGGTCCAAATATTTTAGCAGTTTTTCTTTTTCTGCCTTCACAAGGTTCTCGTCATGTGGAATGGTGACATCGATCAGCACCGCCCGATGCGCATCCCGATCTATTATCACTATGTCAGGCTTATTGGCAGCAATAGTCCTGTTATTATTTATTATTAAATTAAATTGAAACCGAAGTGAAGTTTTATTAGAATTTAACGACCAAATATTTGATTTCTGGTTTTAAACGATTTTCAAATACATTAGCCGGAGAATTTTATTGATATTCACTTTTTATTTTCTCTCGAAACTGCTAGTAAAATAAAGTTTATGCTTGAAATATTATTATAGCTGTAGTTTGACTTTAAAACTGAATTTAAACTACGGATACAGACGAGCAGGCGCTTTATTTTTTATCTTTATTTTTGTAATAAACTTCGTGAATTTATTTATTTTTCTCAGTGAATTGAGAATTTTTGCTTCTGTGGCGACCAATAATAACGCGCGAGATCCTGAATCGCGGTTACGACATTTGCAACGTTCGACGCTTATCTACGACGTCTGAAATCTACTACAGTGGGCTTCGACCAGGCCGGGCATACACTACCTCGCCCGGTCGGAGATCTCCCTTTTTGCCATAAGTCCACTGTAGGTACCCACGGCTTCTACTGTAAGTTTTGTCTGTATTAACCGATATCGATGATTCTTTTTTAATCGAAAGCTAACGAATAATCCCCTTAAAGTAATTTGATAAAAAATCCTAACCTTTATTTCTGAAACGCATCGAATCACTACACTACTGATAAAATAGAAGGAATATCTACAAAAACACAGAGAGTCCCGAATTCCAGGAAAATCGTTTCATCCAATCAAAGAGCCACAAACAGAGGAAGGCCCAGATTTTAAACTACGCAGATACCTCAAACGTTCCTTCGTTCGGTTCGTTAACTACGAACAGATACAAAGACCAGCCACAGCATAGTTTACTGTACAGAAATAAGTGTTAACCATAGATATTATTTTTTAGGAAAACGCCGTATTCTATGCTGAATATGTAGGAGTTGAACCGCACTAAAACCTTTAACCGCTCACACTCAGCGTCAGAACCCAGCACGAAGCTATGCGGGACGGTACGACGCGTTACGCACTCGGCACTCTTTCCCGTCGCGCCGCCCCCGTTATCTACAAGGTAACTAGACCAACGCCAAATGCTAAACTTGGTTAAATTTAACGCAAGATTCCACTTGAACCTCACATAGTTTCAATTAGTGTAAGTTAAATCAAAGTTTAAAAAAAGCTATATTTGTTGACCCTCCTGCAAAATAATAATATGTCAACGATACCTGTCAAAAGTTACTTACATATTCACTTAACTGAGACTTGTATACATGACCTTTCTGAAACGATTGACATTCGCCTCTACTTTGAAAAACCTTATAAATTACATTTAAAAATTTTAATTTCATTACTCTCATAGTATATCCCTAAGTTCAGAGTGCCTCTTGACATAGGCCTCCCCAGTATCTTCCACTGTTACCGGTCCCCTACTTCTCTTCTCTAGTATGAGCCGGCTGTCTGTCATCTTCTCATATTGAACTTGGTTGCCCCCAAAGAAGTTTTTTTTACTTTTTTATTGCCATGTAGGCAGACGAGCTTTCGGGCCACCTGATCGTAAATGGTTACCGTCGCTCATGAACCTCTGCAATGTCAGGGGACACTGAAGGACTGATTTGTGTGGACATTTATTTCTTTATAGTTATTCTATGACTGAGCTTAGAGTGACTGAATGTCATTTACGGAGAGCGAAGAGTAAGTGGATTTTAGTGGATTGCACTCGGACTTAAATCCATAACGAAGGTTTTAGTGCAATCTGGTATACTTGTGATTCTCCGTTTTGAATATTGGCAAATTGATAGACATAGATTTTAGATATTTTCTAAAGCTTGTAGAAATAAATTGACATTGATTCTCACGGTACTCGTTTATCTAGTGTGAGAGACGGAGTTCCACTAGGTACGGTTAAGTACTTGTTAGATTACCATCACATCATCAACCTATAGACGTCCACTTCTGGACATAGGCCTCCCCAAACCGCACAACGGCCGGTCCTGCGCTATTAAATCTAGGCTTATTATATAGAGGTTCATGAGCGACGGTAACCACTTACAACCAGCCTACACGCCAAAAAAAAAAATTAAAACTCTTAGCTATGCTATTTGTAAGTTTAATATGGTAAGCATCGCTGCTTGATAGCAAAGTAGGGTCACAGTATCCGTACCTATATTCATAAATATTACTTCGTGTGACTTTATTTGTGAAAACTTTGATATTCACTATGAAAACTCAAACAATTTCAAAAATAAAATTGACTATGCAAAATTATACCTTACACAAGCTACTTAAAGCTCAATATAACTTTAAATACTATCTAAGAAAACCCGAGAAAACAAGATTGTAGAAGCAAAATTTTAGAGAAACCGTAAAATTTTCGCGTTAAGCCAGAAAGGGGTCGGTCCGGTTGTAAATTTTATTCAAGCTGACGCAACATGGATGCAGGTGAAAACTGTTATGTTTCGTCTAATAATAAGAACGTCATTTCGTAAGTTCCTGGGTCTTGAAATTATGCTGGAGTATAATATTGTACTATAAAGTTACAGTGAAAATATAATTCAAAATAACGAAATTCGTCTTTTTAAAGCAAGAGAAGACTATTAAATCTTTCATTAGATTATAATAAAAAATAAGACTTATTACATATGTATATAAAGCATACTATTAACTAACTGTGTATCATGTACAAGTGAAGTGTTAGTCAAAACGGTTGAAGGTTGATGGTAGATAGGTACATCCAGTGCTAGTTAAGCCATCATCATGATCAGCCTATGGACGTCCACTGCTGGACATAGCCTCCCCTAAACCTAGCCACAGTGACCTTCCGCGATCCTGACCTTTCTGACCTGATCCTGACCTGTCTTTGAAGAGCCAATGGGCAGGACACATTGTGCGAAGAACTGATGGCCGACGAAAAAATGAATAAAAAAGAACAACTGGTAGGCGCAGCATAGACAGACCTCCCACAAGACGGACCGACGACCTGGTCAGGCAAGTTATATAAAAACTTCTAATCTAGATCCTAATTGAGGAGGGTCCTTAAAGTTAGGTCGTAGCGAAAGTAACTCTGTCTGTCTGTCTTTCTGTCTGTCTGTTACGCTTTCCCACTCAATCGATTTTGATGAAATTTGGCACAGACAATCTTTAGACCCTGAGAAAGAACATAGGCTTTTTAATTGAAAATGACGCAGATGAAGTTGCGGGGGACGCTAGTAGTTAATACTATCAACTATTAAATACCGAAGACAATATTTTTCCATTTAAAAGACATGACAGTATTAGACGACATAAATGTCTGGGTTCTGTACCTCGGGGCGTCGCAGCTGTCACCAGCTTTGCGGTTCTCATCGCTTTCAAAACATTCTCTTATAAGGCTTCTAGGTACCTACAAGGGATAGTACAATGGAAGAAATTGGACTGAATCATGATTACAATTAATTTTTACAAGATTTATGTTAACTTGCACTAGATGTAACTATGTAAGTTCTGGTGGAATCAAGCTAAATTTTATTTAGTTTTTTCAAGAGTGAGATTCCCTGTCACAAGTTTTTGTAAACTTAAAAGGGAGTTCTCTACACGAAAATTGTTATAACATAAATTTGGTAAGTAATAAGATTATTCTTATTCTTTATTCATTTATTTGCATCTCTTCATCATTTTACATTATATTCTTATTCTCTGTATATTCATTTATTCACTTATTTTTAACATTCTATTTTTAAAAATACATTTACAAGAAAATAAAATTTAAAAATACAATATAAAAAACAGAGGGCCACTGCAGGCGGAGTCTACGACCGAAGCCATCAGTGGTTAGGGCTCAAGAGAGAGGAACCTCCTCACAATTCTTATTCTTATTATTATGTTTTACAAATTGCCTCATTGCCCTGGCATTGCACATTGTAAGCGAAGGTAACCCCTTCCATCAGGTAAGCCGTAGACTCGTTTATCTATCTTGCAATAAAAAAATGTATTACCTATTCAGTATGAATGACAAATAAGAAGTGAAGTTTCTAGTTTGCCCTGTTGTCTCCTGTAGTATATGCTCCAAACCCACACAGCACTGTTTATTATTAACTATCACTTCAATAAGACTTTAACTGCGCAGATAGAAATGTGAATAGTATTTAGCCTGAATTTCAAGTGTGCCTAAATTAAATTGAATTATAATTCGTCTAACCTTTTGTATAGTAAAGTTTGTTATTTTAGACCTAAGTCTAGATAATAGTGGTTATAAGTGTCTTCAATATTAGGGTATAAAAACATTAGAGCTTATGCCTAGGTTATATAAACTGAACGAGTGAATGTCTGGCTAAACATAGCGACTGCTTAATACGTCATGTCAGGGTACATTGAGGGGTCGCTACCTACGACTTAACTTTAAGGACCCTCCTCAAGCCTCGTTTGAAGAAAGACAAGTCATAGCGCTCTGGGAATACCGAAGAGGGGAGCTCATTCCATAGCCGGATGGTGCGTGGCAAAAAAGTGTTCCTGAAACGGACCGTGGATGACCGCGGTGGTTCTATATAGTAAGGATGAACTCCACCTCGACGCCGGGTGGTACGGTAATAGAAGGGAGATGTTGGAATCATCTCAAATAATTCCTCAGAGCACTCTCCGTGGAAATGTTTCGGAAATTGCTTGGTTTGTCTGAAAATCGAACTAACAAATCGGCAAAAACCAACACCCTGTATTTTTATGATGCCAATCGTAATTTAATTCCTTTTGATTAGTATTAGCTTTTGTTTTGCAAAACGTACTAAAATTTCAATAATGTAAGGTGTGAAAAAAATACCCACAAACTTTTTTACATCGTGTGCGCTGCGAAAACTATTGATTATAGAACACATACACTCACAGACACATATACACACACACACACACATACACATACTACCTATTCTTAAATATCCTAAACTTAATTTTAATTTTAAACTTAATTCTATAATAATAAAGTGCTTATTTTGTAATATATTTTCTTTTGTTAAATTTGTTAATCCAATTGGGTAGTAGCGGGACATTCCCATTACAAGTATGTTCATTACTTACTAGGAAGACCCGATGTATGGTTGTAAAAACTTATTTTTAAATAAAGTCACTTTTTTTTTAGTACAAAATGGTGTACTACGGGTTTGTAGGTCTTATTAAAATCTAACAGTGCTGCCTGAACCTCTTTTTGACGATGAAGTTGCGAGAGTCAGCTAATATGTTGATCGTCGTGTTTCTTCTCAATAACATTTACTCATAATCCTACTCCTGACTTATTCAGAGTTGCTTAACAAGAACCCAACATATGTGATTAACATAATCTTCATGAGACCAAAGTTATCACATATGATATATTGTTAAACTTTCACAAAACACATCATCGAATAACTTCGAGAAACTTTTCCGAGTTTTGCTTTCTTTTGAAATTCTCATATTTTTTTCGTTATTTACGGGATTACTTGTGTTCGTGTTATTTTATTGTAATGAGGGCTTTGCGTTTTTTTATGGCGTGTGTTATGTGCTTGGAGACATTATATTACAAAAGAAAAGTAGGTAAATATCAACAGAATATTTCGTTTACTATGAGTTGTTATATGTTGTAGATAGTATTAAGAATAAAAAAATAAGTAAAAGCTGAAGACAAAAATATTTTTATTATATCATCTTTTTTTAATACTATGTAGACAGATGAATTCATTGACTACCTGATCGTTAACGATTACCGTCGCTCATGGACCTTTATAATGTCGGGGTAAACTGTGAAGTCGTCATCATGGAAATACCTTTGAGGATTCTCTTCAAGCATCATATTCGATTAGCACGTTTAAATAGTACCATGTAAGCACTTTAAGGACCTCTGCAATTTTAGTTTACACTGCGGGGCCTACCTCTTATGAATGTTCAAATCTCGTTTGAAGAAAAACATAAGCTGACTTAAAACATTGCCATAGCACTGGTTCATGAGTGACGGTAACCGCATACCGTTAGATGGACAGTAAGCTTGTTTATCTATTTTGTAATAAAAAACAAAATGCTTGTAAAGATTATTATTATAGATATGAGTAATAATAGTTCAACACTATTGTTATTGATAATTTACTAGCTAACATAGATTAATACAGATAAAAAATCATCTATTAAAAAGTATACTAACTTCAATATCAAAAAAGAGACCTAAATGAAATCTCTCTCCTTTCAAACATCACTAAAATAAGATATTACTTTTTACAATACAATTCGCTACAAAATGAGTACAAAAAAGAAAAATATAAATGTAGTATCATTATTAAAATACTTTATAAAACGTGGTCCGTAGATCCAGAGTGAAATAGGTTTATACAGGGTGATTTTGTAATGATTTTACATATTGAAGATCTACTAATCCCTATATAATGTTATAAATGCGAAGTAATTCTGTCTGTCTGTATGCCTGTCTGTATGTATGTCTGTCTGTATGTCTGTCTGTATGTCTGTCTGTATGTCTGTCTGTATGCCTGTCTGTCCGTCTGTCTGTCTGTCTGTCTATATGTCTGTATGTATGTCTGTCTGTCTGTCTGTCTGTCTGTAGGCCGCTACCAACCGTTCGCATTGTAAATCTTTGGGGGAGGCCTATGTCTAGTAATGGACGTTTACAGGCTGATGATGATGATGATGATACTTAGAACAGAGTACTTTTATCTTCAATATGTTCATTAACAAATCACCCCGTATTTTATTATATTTCAACACCAAAGAGGAACAAGCTTTAAAAATTAAATGAAGGTTTTTAAAACCCTTTTTATTAGTCTACTGAAAGGTTCTGTTTAAATACAGATTTAATTTTATTGTTAATGTTTTTGAATTGAATTTTTATGTTTATAAAATATCTAGACTAAAGCATTTTGCAGGTTTATCTAAAATAATGACGCTTCTAGTAATTTATTTTAAAGAAAACTTTTTAAATACTAGCTTTTAAGATCCTGGATATCATGTATCAGTAGAGTGCTAGCCAAGACAAGTAAAATGAGACCACGACGGGTCTATGTTTAGTAGACTAGGTCTTGTTTAGTATAGAGTTCCAATGTCCCTTTCCCGAATCCATCATCAGGTCAGCGCCATTTTGTCATATTATTGCATTGTCACGCGATATATGTATATACATCTGCATGCATGTCAGCTCAGTCGGAAACCGGGAAGTTCATCAAATTTAGCTTGCAAGATTACACCCGAACTCACACAGTGCAAGTGTGTTATGAATTTCTTAAAAAACGATTATTTTTAATTGAGCGATCCCGATATTTCAGCACTGTTGTGGCAGCAGATACTGTCAGTGTGGTATTTCGAAATGTGAGTTCGAGTTCCAGCGGTACCGGCAAACGAACGAGAAAGAGGGTAGACAGATTTGTCTGCTCTTAAATGACCTACCCGCAGTTCCTCAGTCTTCCCTTGATCATGGCGCTTGAAACAGTGCTGAAATATCGGGACCGCACAATTAAAATTAATCGTGGTAAGAACCCGTTTCGTAATAGTGTAAGTGATGTAGATAACCGCGAGTGTTTAAAGTAATTTATTTTTAAAAAACAATTCAAAACCTAATAAAATTAAATTAAATCCTTTTCTCATTTACGAAAAGCAAATAAATCGGTCAAACCTCCCAAATATAACGTCATAATAGTCTGTAAAATTTAAGGAAAATCCGCAATTTTTCCTTCGGGGAAAATCTCCCGTTTTCATTTACGGGAGACAACACAACAGATTTAATAAAAATATTACAATGGCCTATCCTCATCCCGATTCCTTTCAGCAAACGAATCGTAACTCGCTGAATTTTTCATTAATTTATTTATTCATCTTCTTGTTAATAAAATGGGTATTTCTTTTGGTATGCGGTCACCGTCACTCATGAACCTCTGCAATGCCAGGGCAAAGAGAGGCCGTTATCTATCACCTACCCATACAGGACTTTTCTTAAACCTCGTTTAAAGAGGGACATGTCATAGCGCTCCGGAAACACCGCGGACGGGAGTCCATTCCAAATCGGAATGGTACGGGGCCGAACCGAACTGTGGAAGAGCGCAGCGGTTCGTAATGATTACTCGTCAAGAAAAATTGAGTGATGAGTGACTATGTTTCGATGCTTTTTTACCGTTTGCAACCTTTGTTTTGATTTTCCTTGCAACTAATGTAGATAACGTAGATACTAGTTCTTGATCAGAAATTTAATAAAATCTCTAACGATAACAAAATCTACTGACGACAGAAAATTTAAGAAAAAACTCAATAGCACGGAATTTTTATTCCAAAATGTACCTTTTACGATATTTAGATTTAGACCACTGTACAGCATTTTTGCAAGATAACATTGATAATTATTAGCTCAAGTCATCAATTTTTCGTTTTAAAATATGCCACCCCACAAATTTACTTCTCATAAAACTGTATAGTCAATTATGGGTTTAAAAAGTCAAAATGGAAACAAGTAGAAGAACTTTATCTACGTTATTTACAGTGGCGTGCAGTCTACAGAAGCAAATATGCATTGCATACCCTAACTTTTCAAATTCTATTAAACGGTTTCTTTCATTGATATACACTCCGCATTCTTATTATTTGTACGTATTTAGTTACAATTGTTGCTAAAAAATGTAATCAAATGGATAGTAGCATGTAATTTATGAACAATTACGTCAAAATCTTTACTTCTGAATACCCCGACTAAAATATTTAAGCACGCTACTGGTTATTTGTAAACTTTATATCAATTAACAGCGAAAACAGCAGCCCAGCACTTTAATCTCTGACTCGAAATGTTAAAATTAACCGAACGATCTTCCACAATTTGAAATTAAAACGTTAAAAAGCAATTAAGAGTGCTGAAAATTATCAGTGAACCGAACCACAGTGGTAATCTGTGAAACAGCATAGCTTCGGAATGGCGATGCAGGGTGTTTGGGACAAATGGTCTTAGAACAGCGTTTTATATATCCAATTTTACTTCATTTTTATTAAGAGAAGTATTCGGGTATTTGCCCACCTCTCACTCCCACCACCGTAACTCCTGTGCCAGGATCCAGGAAGTATTATATTTGTAGATTATGCAACTCACAAATAACGTCACTTACTTTTAATAAAATAATAATTGAAATGGGTTCAGTATATCCAAAGATTTTCCCAAAACAAACATCACGATTCATGACATTACCTCACTATATTAAAATTAGTACCGATAAAACGTGTAATAGTCAAGCTGACGAATATCTAACTGATTTTCGTACCTACATAATATTTATATGAAATACATATATATATATAGGCTTAATACTTGAGGAAAGAGATGGCATCTTTTACCGAAAACAAGTTTCATAACACAACTGCTTATAAAACTTGTTCTAATAAATCGTGACACAATAAAACTATCAAAGTTTAGGTACAATAAAGACGTAGTTACAGAGAGAAAACCGAACTTACATACCCAATAATATTTACATAACAACGACTGGAATTCGTCAACAAAACAAGTGAAACTCGATCACAAATAAATATTATTGTTGAGCAAAAGCGAACGATACAAGGTTATGAATATAATTTTTGTTATTCTATAAAAGACCGTGAAGACTCAAAGTAATAAAATAATTTAATGGAACGTTTACATAGTATTGGATCTCCCTCTTATACACGCAAGTGATAACTGGTAAGCCAACAGTGTAACACAAAATTTTAGTGTCGGTCACGGGTCAATACACATAAACTTATTCAGACACTCGGGGTTTTCTATAATACTTTCATGCATCTTCAACGGGTTCTTACCACGATATTTAATTAATTGAGTTGTCTCGATATTTCAACGTTGTTGCAAACGTCATGATCACAAGAAGACTGGATACTGCGGGTCGATTTAAGAGCAAACAAATCTGTCTACCCTCTTTCTCGTTCTCGTGCTTGACTCGGGTTCCAATCATTGGATACAATTACATAATCCTCAGGTACTATCTTCTGAACGTCGTTACGTACCAAAGATTTTAAAAGAAGCTATCGAGATTTCAAGACAGCACTTTTAACGTCTACATATTGGTCTGCCATCATCACTGTCATCTTTCTACGTGTTGGACGTTGGTGAGTCAATATGTAAACGTTCCAATTCTGTTGCTTGACATTACCCATTACTCTTTCAATTCTAGAAGAAACAGCACATAGACATTCAATACTAGATATACGCCTACCAAATTTGTTGTAACATTCAAACCAGCGTAGTTTGTATCCAATGATTTCTTGATGAGCTTGTCCACCTTATGTTTAGCCAGAAATTACCAGTATATCAAATATATTCTTATATATCCAAATTAAAAATAGACATCACCCATCAAATCACTTTCATCTCATGATATATTAACTAATACATCAAAGCAAAACATTTCCCTCACAAGGAAACATATTAAATCTTGAAATTACATATTCTGAAGGGGCAGTGGTAAAAACGCTTTATACGATGGGTGAAAGGTCAAATGTCCTGAGGTTGGATAAATTGGATAGCAGATTGGACTTGTCAATCAATCTTACTTCTCGTAACGGTAAAATACGGGTCACGTTTTTGTATGCAAGGGTATACAAGGATTTGGTAGAAGATCATAATGAAACAATATATTATTGTACATTGACATATTTGTTTTATTGACAAAATTGATATATTTTACAGTAAAATGATTTTGGTACAAACTTGAATTTGAACTGACACAGTCCTAAATAAACAGTTAATTAAAAATATAATGCTTTCTTTAAAATAAAATTTTATGACGATTTAAAATTAGATTAGTAAATTAAATAGTCAATAGATACCTACTAGAAAATCAATAGGAAACATCACAGTTTCGATGTCTCACGCTAAAGTACATACAAATCTAAGAATTCTTAAAGGAACTAGGATTTTTATTGTATGATAGGTAAACGAGCCTTTGAGTCACCTGATGGTAAGAAGTAACCGTCGCTTATAACCCTTTGCAACACCAGGACATTGGGGCCTTTACCTATAGAGGACTTTTGAAATGTCAATAATTAGATTAAATAGGAATATAAGCAACATCTAACATCAAATCCGAGTTAGAGAAATATAGTTCAAATCGTTCATAACTTAACCCAACCAACAATTTAATCCAACACTTACTACGAAGCAAAACAGCGTGTAGCGTTTCATAACTACAAATGTTCCCAACATTGAATATTAACATCTATCTGGTAGTCCATAAGGACTATTATGACTAAGCAGATAGTACACAGATGATTTCAGTGTATTCTAATCAGCACCGACGATTGTCTTCTCTATTGATTGGTATTTAGCTGTTGTTTACTGGGCTGTTGAAATTTGAAGATTTCCAATGGAGGATTACACTATAGTATTTCAAACAAAACACTGACGTATATACACATACACACGTCAGTTTTTTGAACTTGAAGTAGATTTGTGTGCAAATTATCACAAAACCACAGCCACAAATCCATAAAAATGGTGAAGAATAACATCGTGAACCTGCATATTGGAAAAATGTTTCGTATAGGCAAGTGTAATGGACTATGGTTGATCTCTCTACTGAGGAAACCTGAACCCAGCAGAGGGCAGTATTTATACAATACGCCTCACAAAGTCCAATTGTTGTCAAATGAATACAAGAGCAAAAAATGTTTTAGAACGTCTTATACGCAGTAAGAGGTGGAGTTAATCCTTATTATATGGCCGCAGTTATCCTTGGTTCGTTCCAGGAATTATCTTTCTTCAAATGAGGTTTGAAGAGAGTCCTACAAAGTAGATCGTAGGTAGGAATCCCACGGTCATAGAAAATGTAGTACATATATAAGCATAGTTTCTGTATAATATATATTCTGTGGTATTAGTATTTGTCGCTGAAGCATAGTTTATATGGTATGGTATAAAATTAAATGCTCTATATCTTGGGAACTGTTATTTAATCGCTTGAATAGCTTTCATAGTTTCGTTTACGAGCATAGCGCACTGGGGTTAGTATCAAAATAGAACCAGGTAGCTTTAGGTAATATAAAAAGAAGGATAATAAAAACCATTTTTACAATCAGTTCAAAGAAAGTTATATAAGGGTAATTTTATGCTATGACAATAATGTGAAAACACAAATAATATATCGTCGCCTCAGTGCTTGTTTGGCCAATCTGACATTTTTTACGAAAATTACTTTTTAATGCAGTATTATAAAGAATAACATTTCTATCCGACTGGTAAAATATTTTTTTAAAATATTGAATTCTAAAACAATAAAAAATTCATTTCAATTTTTTTCTCAGCACGTCACTTAACAAAAATTCCGTGCTTGTTTGCTGTCTCCTGTAAAATTTGCTCCAGTGCAGATTGGTCAAACAAGCACTGAGGCGACGATATTGTACGTCATAAGTCTAATGATACATAATCCTAAAGAAAACCTCACATCAAAACTCTTGAAAATACTTCCAAACCAACATTGACTCAACAATTCCACCTTACACGACCACCGAACCACAAACGCGATAAAATTATCATTATTCACAAAATAATCCGCTTAGGAAACATAAAGGCTTCACGTGTTCTTCAATCGTTCATCTGTACTGAACCACAAAGCGTAAGGCAGCATTCACGCAACCTGACTCTTCTCAGGAACGTCTAAACAAATGCCATCTAAATTCAGCCTGATGTAACCTCATTTCAGAAATTCGACCAAGCAAAAGTCATCACGTTTAGGGATTTCCCTTTGAATATCCCTTTACGAGTAGATTATATATACGCTTCAAAAGTCAGTATGAAAGCGTTGAATATATCTTTTCTGGCAAATTATGAAAATTATTTCGCTTAAAGGAATTATGACATGCTTGTCGTCCTGCACCGTTTGCTTGGAGAGATATTCACACCGTTATGTAACGCTTGACTATACTATTAGATATATGAAGTTCGTTAGCGATTTAGCTAAGCGTGGCAGTCTACTCAAACTCAAGTAAACTCAAATTGGTTTTTCCTATTTTCGGCGTCTTAGTGTGTCTTTTTTTCATTTATGTTAGACAAATCTAAATTTTCTTGTATTTAAATAAACAGTGTTAAAGTCAAAAGGACGAAATGCAGTTACTGTTATGCAATTTATTTTCGTTCATTAGAAGAATAGTCGTAACCGAAGTAACTGCACTAATTTTTTTTTTAAAGCACGAATACTTGATCGTTTTGGGGTCAAAATGGTGTGGCAGAAGTCTGCAGAACGAAACATTTCAAAAAAAATTTCGCATCTTGAGTACTTCTTTTTAATTCAAGCCCAGCGTAAAGTTTGACTACTTTTCACATTTCTATTGTTTTATTACTTACCTACTTTTGTAACTTAAATCTTTTTTTTTTTATTTTGTGTATTTTATATTGATTTTATAGCAACTCTATCAGTATTGTCAAGACGAAAGTACAAAAATGAAATTTATTCAATTCATTTTCAATATCATCACAAAACAAAGAAGCAAGACTTGTAACTACACTAAATTAAAATTTGATCGCCTAGGGATCGCAACTTGTAGTTTGCATCGGTGTGACAGAAGGAACGAAACGTTTCAAGAAATATTCGCTTCTTGGACACTCTTCTGGGAACGCCTCGGTTTAAGGCTGAATTAAAAATATGGCCAATAAGAATGAAATGCTTTCGAGTCTTCGCATTTTCGAAAAAATGAAATCGTCATTTCGCTGCCACTGGGAAATGAGGAACGGAATTTCGGATAAAATTTCTGCATCTGATATTATATTTTAGTTCGTGATGGAAAATTTATATGGAATACTGATTTATTGTATTTATCGGCGCGAGCCATAAAAACAAGAATAATTTCTAATAAGAAAATGTAACTAGAAACTACTCATACGAGATACTTAGAAATCTTTCAATGTTTTAATTTGGACAAATGTAAATTGATGCGTGCCCGTAAATATTATGTTTGTGAGCCTTAACGTTAGTATAAATAGAGGCCGACCGATGGCTTGCAGCGGGGCTGACGTCATCTATTTTAAAAACCCGTCGGGGCTTCGGACTTCGTCATATTCATATATCAGATTTTATAATTGAGCTTTATTTGCATATCAAATAGTTCAAAGCAGGCGTTGGTTAACACATACACATGATCTACAGACACGCATAGAATATACCGATCCGAAAAACGAACGAAGAAAATAGTATCTCTACAATGAAACTCTTGACAAATAAAAACTTAGAACTGAAACAATACATAATATGTTCACAAGGGTACTAGAAATTGTGTCCGTCCGTCTGTTTGGGCTCGTTTTACTTGTATTAGGTAACTATTGCGGTCTTCTTTAAATAAGTGGACTGTGTACTGTTGCTTAATTGTTTATTTTAAATTAATACAAGGTTACAATAAGAAATAGGTGAAATAATAAAAATAGACATAAATGGACATGCTCTCGTCGGCGGCTGGTCGAATGATGTAGAAATTGTCATGGCGGTCTTTTTGCGGAAACGGCTGCCCTAAGTTACATTTGATCTGCGTTCAGAAACTGAACACTAGCACTCTACTGCTACGTGATATCCAAGATCTTAAAAGCATGTAAATTATTTCCTAACTAGCTTTTGCCCGCGACTTCGTTCGCGTGGACTTCAGGTTCGTCCCGTCTAGCCCGTCTAGTTCGCGACGTCTTTAATATCAGAATAACAAATAAGCTACAATTTTTGAGGTTTTTAATGTGAGGTCGTAAAAATTCGCAACGTCTATAATATAGTACTTTTATACCGCAAAAATTATGTTTTTTTACGACCTTAGAAACCTCAAAAATTGTAGCCTATGTGTTATTCTGATGTATAAGCTATATTGTGGTAAAGTTTCATTCAAATCCATTCAGTAGTTTTTACGTGAAAGAGTAACAAACATACATCCATACATACAAACTTTCGCCTTTATAATATATATTAGATATTATTACCTTGAAATTAACCAAAACAGTGCAAAAGGAAGCAATTTCTCCGACAAACGATAAACATGGAACGTTTGGAACTATCTCAGGATTTAGTTCAAGCCGACTTCCGACCATGGAACAAAGCAAGAACTATTATACTCCCATTTTCAATTGTCTTACATGTGAAGTGAAGTGCAGGTTCATTTGTGAATGTGAAGTGCAGGTTCATTTGTTTCCGAGTTTGCGCAGTCGTTCTCAATTTGCACGATAAGATTTTAATGCCTGTGATTGTAGCTTTTGTTAACATTGCTGGTTCTATTTGAAAATGTTTTGCATAATTGTTTGTGCGTGGAGTCTTATTTTTACTATAGCTGTATGGCTAGCTTAATTAGATTTTTTGCCTCATACCATTCTGATTTGGAATGGACTCCTATTCTCGGTGTTCTGGGAGCGCTAAGGAATGCCCCTCTTAAAACGAGGTACACGAAAATTCTTGGCCAGCAACGGGACCTCAATGCTCTAGTATTTGAGAAACTCATGTGTGATAGTCATCACTTATGTTAGGGCCATAGAAAGCTGAAGACCTGTTTTCAGGAAAACTCATAGGTGTGCCCCAAATAATAGTTAAAACTGCAGTAACATCTGATAACAATACACCAGATTTGCTCTAATGCCTCGTTTCCCCATTAGTGCACCAATGACCAAAACACCTAAAAAACAAATGACGGTGATGACCAACCAATATTTCAAAGGGTTTTTTGTATGCATTGGTCGGCATTGAAGCTATGTGAAACGTTTGACGGTTGGCCTACCAGTTGTCATTTGCGTGCATTGGAAGATGGCGTCCCAATGCATAAAACAAATCCAGGTGGAAGACAATAAGACGCACGTGATTCCACTGCAGCACAATACTCCTTGAAATTTTATTATAACTACTGCGCCGAAGAGAACGCGAGGAGAATTAAATTTTGCCGGCTACAACCATAGCATTATTGCATCTGGAATCAACATTATGAACAACAGAATGAAGCCAATTTAAATCGTGCGTATATAGTGTGTGTAATCCCTACTAATAAAGCTAGTAACTTTGTCTGTCTGTCTGTTACGTTTTCCCGCTTAAACCTCTCAACCGATTTTGATGAAATTTAGCACAGACAATCTTTAAACCCTGAGAAAGAACATAGGCTACATTTGAATTGAAAGTGACTCAGACGAAGTAGCACCAGCCCGCTAGTATTTCATAAGTGTGTTAAACAAATTGAGTGTCATTGGTACACTCTAATTTTAGATATTCGAGTTGTTACGCGCGATTGGTGTACTTTCGATTGGCTTCATACTGGTGTTCATTATGTTGATTCTAGATATAATAATTCTAAGGCTACAACGCGATGACGTCACAGGCTCTCGTACAAACTGGAAATTACTGGTGCGAACCGGTTCAAAGCGGTAGTAACCGGAACGAACTGGTTTTTGGGAAAACGTGGATTTTAGGTGAAATTATTGGGTGTATAATTTGAAATTTTTAAGTGTTCTTAGAACTGGTGGTTGAGTATATCACCGGAAAACAACAAGAACCGTAATTTAACAAATTTCCTTAATTTTTAAACTTTCGTAGAATTCGTAGGTAGGATAAATTGTATTATTTTACGCCCGACGTTTCGTAAATTTATAAATACGAACACGTGACTTATTTAACCAATCAGAACGCAGAAGACATTTTGTTATTGCTTACTTATCATTTTGGAGGACAAATAAGTTGGTTTATCAAATCTTTATTTAGTTTTTCCAGTTTCTATGCTCCCATAGAACCAATAACAGTTTTTTTCTTAACTTAAATAAATTATATTCTAAGTTGAAAAGGATTAAAAAAAAGTAAAGAAGTTACGTCTAATATTCCGTAATAATAAAAAACAACGTCTTGTTTAATCCAAAGTAAATCTAATAACTGTTATGACTGCCATCTATTCATTCGATGTAAGCTCGTAGAAGCCTCTGTGACGTAACGAGCGAACTGCTACATTCATATTTAGAGATCCGCATTAGAAAACCTTTAAGGTAAATTTTATTAGTGTATTTTTAAAGATAACTTTGTTTTTTTATAAGAAAAACAAAAAATAAAAAAAATAACAACTCACCAAAAGTTTTATTCCATCTGTTCTGTTCACCTAAAACAAAAAACATTTATTAAAATCATTGACACACAAGTAAATATCACCTTTGGAAAAGGATGAGACATAATGCATTCCATTTTATTATCAGTTTCCATTTGAAATCAAATCTTTAAACCAGTTAATATTCATGCTTATTTGCATTACCAGTTTCAAAACTTGACGAGGAACCTAAGAACCGGTGGAATGAACTCAGATGTTCTGTTTTTCATTGCCTTGTAGGTAGATCACCGAATCGTAAGTGGTTGCCGTCGCTCATGAACCTCTGCAATGTCAGGGAACACTACGGAACTGCTACTTACGACCTTTAAGGACTCTCTTTAAACTGTGCTTATTTTTTTTCTTAAGTTTTTTATTAAGGCGTCTATTGCAGATTTGTACGTTTTACATCATCATCATCAGTGTAATAGACGTCCACTGCTGAACATAGAACTCCCCCAAACCTCGCCACAGTGATCGGTCCTGCGCCGCATCCAGTGACCTCCCGCGATCCTGAGCAGGCTACGCTGTGCCTACCGGATCGTGGTCACCACTCCAGAATTTTTGGGCAACTATCCATTCTTCGCACAATGTATCCTACCCATAATACCCATTGATATTTTCAAGACACGAGAACACAACTTATTTTTATACGGAACCCACACGAAAAAAAATCATTCTTTTTTCGATATTTTTTTCATCGTGTACACTGCCAACATCATTAAAGCCACGGTAATTACGAGGCGATTCCTCGTTTTATTATTTGTTTTGGCAACCGAATGCAGACTGCAAGTAGGCTTATTGTTATTGGAGCAAAAAATATAGTAGTTTGGGAGACAATATTTATTTTGTCTGATTTTTATGCTGAAACTGGAGTTATTGACATCTTTTTTCTTTTCCCAAAAGAGTGGAGGTACTTATTTCGTCTGTATTTTTTTTCCTTGTTAACTTTAGTTTGGATGAACCGATTTGAATGGTTCTAGTGTCATGTGAAAAGTGATGGTCACCACGAGGTCCCCGTTTGTTAATCGGTTTTATTTTTTATTATTTATTCTTGGGTCAAATTTAGTAATTCTAATTACACCTTCTTCCTGTCAACCGATTAATCTGAAATTTTGTATACACTTTGGATTTTGGTGACAATACAATTATGTTTATTGATTATCATTATAAATTGAAGATAGCCGCCGCCACAAAATGGAGGATAATTTATGTTTTATCAATCCCATCAATATGGGTATCAAATAAAAGGGCTCAACAAGCAGAATACAATATACTATAAAAAAAATTAATACAAGATGGCCGCCGATGATTAACATAAAACCGATTAACTTAAAAAGTTTTTCTACCTATTTTTATTTTTGAAGATCGGACAAGTACTTTTGAATCTGCGTTTAAAAATGTGATTTTTTAAAACAGAAGTTTTCAGTAAAAAATATATTCAACATATCCAATACTGACAAAACCTTATATCATCCTCAATATTATTATATCTTTTTCATTGATAGTTTCCTCAATTATGTTAACAGTCATATTGTTCCTTTGTATGGAAACATGTATTGGATATTCTATCATCAGATGTCAACGGTTAGACTCTGCTTTGTATGCGTTCCCTTTGAGAATAAATCAATGATTATTACATACAGCAATGTGAGATTAATATGTACAGGGTGGATCTGTAACTTTGGATCAACTGAAGTGAGGTGAATGCCCTGTTGAAATACACTTTAGAACCACTTTTATTATGGTATCAATTATTTTTTCTGACATTTTATGGTGTATGTACGACAATAGAAGCGAAACCATATGACATTGAAAAAAAAGTTAGATCGATTCCAAAAATAAAAATGGTTCTAAATTGTATTTCAACAGGTTATTCACCCCACTTCAGCTAGTCCAAAGTTAAAGATCTACCCTGCATGTTCTATGAACTCTTAACAATGTGAATTGATAAGATCTTGTGTTTTAGTGTACCTAATACTGCCTATGGCTCAGTCTCATAACTTTTTTTTTAAATTGGATGCGATGAGAAGGTAAATAGTGTAAACCGTAATGCGCCAAACCGCCCCGCGTAGCCCCGTACTGGGTTTTAACATCAGCTGGGGTTCAGCTCTCATATACTCCCATGGGACAAAAATCTGGTACCATCCTCAATTTCTTTTTTTTACAGTAAGTTTAGGTACAAGACTTTATAGTAGATAAATACTGAAAAATACAAGAAACTGAAAACACCTAAAATAAATCATCACGAACTCAAAAGTAGCCATTAGATTGATAACTTCACGCTTTAAAACAAAAAGAAACAAAGCGAGCCGATCTTGAGACCGCAGTAGAAATTACGTTGAACCAAACTCGAAGAACAAACATAAATAATAAGTAAACTTTGAATAAAACCGAGAATTCGAGAAGGTTCGGTTGGGATGCGACACTCTGAAACCGCAGTGGTTTCAACTTAGTCTGTTTATTAATTTGTTTATTTTTGAAAAGAAGAAAACAGTAAACTGTCTTTTTTTGCTTTTTATTTTGTATAATATATTTCAATAGAATAGAATATAATAGAATAAATATTTATTTCAAACTATAACAAAATACTTACACTAAACTAAATCTAAGTAACAAACATAGTTTGAAAACGGTGACCGACTCAGCAATGTCGACGGTACAACGGTACCACGACGCTGGTCTTCCGTCGGCACCAAGTGACGTGCACGCAGGCACTGTGTTAATTAGCTACAAATAATAATAATAAAAAAAACAACTATAATAAATAGTACAAGACAAAGAGTTCAAATGATAATATATTAAATAAGTCATGGTCCACAATTTTTCAATTCATATTGTCACAAAGTACAATCAAAGTGCAGTAAACGAAGTTCTTCAATCTACACCGTAAAAGACTCATAAGTATTTTTGTACTGCACTTTATCCCTATTTCTGCCTAGTGCTGGACTCGAGTATCAAGAGAGGTTGTATCAAGTAAGTATACCATGCTTGCCTAAAACAGTTTGGAAACTTCACAGGGTTCCTAACAACGCCTTCGTCGTTTGTAGGTTGTAGCATTATGGATGAAAAACTTTACATTAGACTTTCCAATTAAGATCTAACATTGCTTTTCAACTACGTTTTTCATTGTCAGCCTTCCTGATGGTAAGTAGTCATAGCTGCTAATAGTCACCTGCACTGTTAGTGACACTGAAATCGCCACCTACTACTTGAGATTGCCGATCGATGACGATGCCATGCTCACGGACTACCTAAAACCTATGGGTCTGCGAAGAGATTTTGAGTCTCTTTGCATCTCATGCCATATGTTCCACGGGGCTGCTCCGAAGAATTTTTCGAGATGTTTCCAACATCTCCTTTCTATCATCCACCACCTGGCGTCGAGGTGGATGCTATTTAGAACCACCGTCTATCCACGGTTCGTTTCAAGAATTATTTTCTGCCATGTATCATTCGACTATGGAATGAGTTTGGTAATTACCGCGTGTTATGATTTGTCCTTCTGCAATCGAGGTTTGAAAAAAATCTTTAATAGTAGACGGTATGTAGCTGCCCCACAGTGTCCCCTGACAATGCAGAAGATCATGAGCAACGGTAACAATCAGGTGGCCCGATAGCTCGTCTACCTACAAGGCAATAAAACAAAATAAGATCGAGGCCAATAGAATTCTTATTCTAAACCAGCTTCCCAGAAACAATTATTCTCACAAAATCCACAATGCGAAGATTCCATTTATCTGTAAACATTTACGCTTGAAACGTCAGTGTAATGTCAGAACGTCAGGTTGGCGTGGGTAATTGGCAAATGTTTGCGGAAACAGGATTTATTTAGACATCTAATGTTGTAGCGAAGGGTTGAGCACGCCTCGGCAAATACGCTTGTAAAAATTGACGTGTAATTTTCAGAATGTAATGAGAACAATTACATTTAAAAAGAAATAAATATTTTGAAATCCTGAATATTATGTAGCAGTAGGGTGCTAGCTAATACAAGTAAAACGAGCCCAAACACTATCCAAGCTAAGCCAACCAAGATCTTGATTAGCACAAGAGTTTCTATAACCACCTTCCGAATCCGTCATCAGATCAGCGCCATTTTGTCATATTATTGCATTGTCACGCGATATACATACATCTGCATGCAAAATGTCAACTCAATGGGAAACCGGGAAGTTTGTCAAATTTAACTAGCAAGATTCCACCTGAGCTTACATAGATACATACATAGTTAGTAATAGTTACATTCAGTTAATATAAAGCTTGTAAAAATGGTTCTTATTAGTATTTCGAGAGGTTATTCACCCTCAATGGAGAAGGACATACAGAACCCTTTATCTAATAGCAAACGAGTCATAAAACAATTACACTAAACTTTACGATACGGTTCAAAGCACGCGTGTACAGAACCAATCAATCCCTACCCTTGATCCCTAATAAATACCGCATTAAACCTTAGAGCATAGACATCGAGAGATGACACGGGGACAAATGGAATTCTGAAGATATAGATCTGAAGGTGAGTGGGTACCGGCTCTCTTTAATCACTGCAACATCAAAGGTGAATGTTGAGTTTTATCATCAGCCCTTAGATTTTTACTGCTGGGATAGATCATATCACCATCAGCTCGATGGTTTAATTTCTGGACAAGACCTCCCCAAACCTCTCCATAACGACCGGTCCTGAGCTGTCTGCATGCAGAGACTTCGGGTGACCCTTGCTAAGTAGCTGGACCATCTTGTTTTTAGAACTGGTGATATATTATAACGACAAAAATAGCTATAGATTAATTTAATAACTTAGCTTTTTAAATTTGCTGTTAATGTACTAAATTTAGTCGTCAATGGATCTTTTTTTTTCAGTCCACCAGATAAATTACCATCTGTCAGGACATTGGAGAGTAACTGCCCCTTACCCATCAGGGCCCCGTGTTGGCTTCTGGCATCAGCCGGGGTTCGGACGCGAAGAGTGAGCGGTTGGAGTTTCTAGTGCAGATCAAATCCCACATATCCCACCCACGGGGCGTTTAAAAATCTGGCGATTTCCTCAAACTAATAAAAAACTCAACAGTCATCACCTACAGGAGATTCTTAAACCTCGTTTAAAGAGAAACATGTCATAGTGATTCTCTGTTTCCTGATGTAAACTCCCATGAAACTAATAACATTAAGTAAAATCCAAGGACCAAGTTAAATTGGTTTATACGACTTTAATGACAGGACAGGAAGGCATGTTTTCGTTCAATTTATGCGCTGAATCTGTGTGCGGTTAAATTATTTACGAGAATTTATATACATAAACGTTTGTGAGCGAACAGATGTGGATATAAGGAAATTAATTTTGTTCGCAATTGCTTTCAAAATTAAAGCTCAATCGAAAACTGTGAAGTCGTACCAATTTAACCCGCAAGATTCTACCAGAATTTACATAGTTGTGTACATTGTACATCTAGTGCAATAATTATCTTGCTTAAAAAAAGAAAAAAGCTTGAGAGGTGTCAATGGACACCCGGATGAAACGAAATTCCTTTGTAATAAAAAAATTGTAATTATGAGTTGAAAAGAAAAAAAACAATAATAATACAAAAAAGACATGCCCGCTGAGTTTCTTGCCAGTGTTTCTCAAGGCGACTTTTTCTTTTTTCCGAACTGGTGGTAGCCTTTTGACATCAACAAGCATGAGAATTTCACTAACGTTGAGAATAAATAATTTCTTTTCATTTCAAAGAGTAACGCTTATCAATATTGTGCTGTGCCATTGTACACATAAAATGAACAGTCTCTAAATAAAGTCTATTCCTTAATACTAGACTCAAAGTAATTGAATTTGATATACGCAGTTTCCATCAATATATTGAGACAGCACATAGAAAGCTGTCACAGAATAATTGTACAGAAAGAAAAGACTCATACAAACCACTTTTTCTATGTCAAACACACAATTCCTAGTGGTTTCAAATAAGTGCGAGAGCGAGTGTCAAACGTTTCAGAAATTTACGCAAAAATTTATTAAATTTTATGCTTTAAATGGTAGAAGAGGTCTTTCAAACGACAAAAGAATTGAAATCGGTTTAACTGCAATTTTTTTAATCGTGTCAAGAAGTCGTCGGATCTTTTGGAACGAAGTTCCCTATCGCGCGTTATCGAAAGGGGGCTAGACGGAAAAAAATCTTACGAAAAGTTGTCACGACACTTTTTTGTTTTAGATGATTATCGCTAGATGGCGCTGTGATCAAAATCTTTTAAAACACGTTCCTTATTTGTTTTAGATGATTATCGCTAGATGGCGCTGTGATCAAAATATTTAAAAACACGTTCCTTATTGCGCGTTACGTTAGGAAAAAAAATATAAGATATCATTTAATCGAAAGGAACTTCGTTCTATTCGGGTGTCCCATGACACCTCTCAATTTTTTTTTAATATTAGTACCCCAAGACAACCATCATCTTTTATATTATGGAACAAGAATCATCCAAGTCTAAACTAAAGTTGTACCATGACAAAAAACAGCCAACATCGTCTTTTTAAAAAGCTACTCAAAAAGGTGGAACGTAAGATCCATTTCTGTTTAGCAAATTATTATATGGCGCCATATTACAGTTGCCTTAAGGGTACCAGAGCCGAATCTAATTTGGGTGTAATGAAATTTGCTGGGTTTGGGCTCGGCTGACTGACGATTTCACTGCATGTGTAGACTATTCGATGTTTGTGCTTGTTGTTTGGGATCCTGCGGTAGAAATGGGATTTCGTAAATGTTTGGTAATTAACTTTTAACTGTAGGTTAAGGGTGAAGGTTAATTTATGATTTATTTTGTAGTATAGTAGACGTAGAGTAACTGGGATCGGTCTGGACGACTATTAAACCGCTTGCTTTTTGTGATAGGTCGCAGTTTGGAACAAGCTGGCTTGTGCCTCCAAATCTTATTTAACCAAAAATTTTTAAGTATGCTTTAAAGCTGCACATTGAAGAAATATTAAAAACTCCAAGGTATGTGAAGTCCCCGACAATTTGATAAGCGTGGTGGCCTATGCCTTATACTAAGTAAACTTGAGCCCAGCAGTAAAGGGTCATCTCTACGTCAACTTGGCATCGCCTCTGTACTGTAACAACCCATTGCTGCCCACTGCTGGCATCAGGTCTCCGTCTCCTTAGAGACTACTCGATGCGGACTTTACGTATCTTCAAATGATTTATAGAATCCTTTTACAATATAAAGGTTTCCTCACAATCTTTTCCTTCACCGTTTTTAGCCTCTAAATCTTCAATATCTCAAAAAAAAATTGCCATGCCGGCAGATCACCAGATTGTATTTGGTTACCGTCGTTCATGGATTTATTCAACGGGAGGGGAAACTACCGGGCCGCTATCTACGAGCTACTTAAGGACTCTCTTTAAGCCTCGTTTGAAGAAAGAAAAGAACGATCAGGAAAACACCGAAGAGAAGATGAACTCCTCATTCCACCATCATCATCATCAGCCTATAGACGTCCACTGCTGGACAAAGGCCTCCCTCAAACTTCAACACAACAGCTGGTCCTGCGCTACCTGCATCGAGTGACTTCCTGCAATCCTGACCAGGTTGTCGGTCCATCTTGTGGGAGGTCTACCCACGTTGTACGTATCGGTTCGTGGACGCCACTCCAGAACTTTTTAAAACGGTAAGCCGTGCGGAAAGTGGTTTTAATATTGAAATAACGTAAACAAGCAGCTTATCTTCTTTTGCAATAAATACAAAACGAACTTGAAATCGATTACCTCAACGAAGCCAATAAATAAAATACAACATTTTCAATCGTAAATACAAGTCCGGTCATTCCAATCTAAACGTAAGAAATACATTTCAACTGTCTTTGAAGGCTACATAAGCGGGAGACAGTCTCAATAAGGTTACAGAATAATACTCTAGACAGAAGTAAAGCTTGGCTGTATGTTTACAATATTCTACACAGAAGTGAAGTGTATTTTTAGTTTCACTATAGATCTTTTTTTTTCTTGACGTCTAATTGGGCTATCTGATCATAAGTTTTGCACGACCGTTACCTATGATCTATTTTTGAAGACTTTTCTTAAGTCTTTTAATTAACAATTGCATATTTGACTTTTCTGACACGTTTTAATACTCAAGGTTTATCTTCTCATCCTTCTGAATTTTATTTTTAACCTCATTTGTAGATTCTATATTATTAATATATTTCGTTTACCGCTCGCTCCCGCATTTAAAAAGCAACTTGGTGGCAATGAAATGTTCATAAATCAATTTCAATGTATTATTTTTTTTTCTTTCATTTTTTTTTTCCTTAGATAGTAACTAGTATTAAGTTTTATCACTCTGCTAGTGATTAACTGTGCCCAGCTTCCACTATGTAACACTTCATTTAGCGTGGTCCTCACGATACAGGCTTTGCCTAGTGTGAGGATCATTGGTAACTTGTTCAGGCACATCCGTAAGTTGAATCCTATGTGTATTTAGTATAAGTTTTCTGTTAATTCTGCTAATTTCTGTAAATGTGTAATGGATTTAACTCACAATAAACATCTTTATTCTTTAATTTACATTCTTATTTTAAATGCATTAATTTTAATTCGATTGCTTTGTGTTCACTTTCCTAACTCTACTTCTCCTTAAACAAAAATAAATCTTCATAATACCGATTCGTTCAAAGTTTTACTTCTGCTTAACTATGTATGCTGTGGCTGGGCTTAGACCCCCTACGGCTCAGGTGCACTGGAGTAATACGAAACACGTTCAATACAGATTTTTTGTACTGTTTCGTGGAGAAACTCATTTTTCAGATGTGTAGCTTTATTTTAGTGCTTCAAGAAAAGGCTATTTTTTGCTAGAATACTGAACAAGAGTGAATTACGGTACTTGTCAAGGTTTTTAAGTGGACGAGATCGCTTTTGTTTTTTTTTATTGCAATAAACGAGCTTGCCTAATGGTAAGCGGTTATCGTCGCTCATGAAATTATGTAATGCGAATGAAGGGTCGTTATCTATCACCTACGCATACAGGACTTTTCTTAAACCTCGTTTTAAGATGAACATGTCATAGCGCTCCGGGAACACCGTGGACGGAAGTCCATTCCAGAATGTGCCAAATATCTTATGTTAAAATCCAGAATTTGTTCGTAAATTACTTCTCAAATTTTTATTTGCAGAAATGGCTAGAACGGACCAGAAATAGTGAAGGAAAAAACTATAATTATTTTTCTTGAAACAAGGCTTGAGAAGAGTCCTTAGAGCTCAAGGATGGTTTGAACAAAACATATCTAAAAATTTACATTTAATTAAAAGTGACGCAGACGAAGTTGCACCGGCCAGCTAAATAAATAAACTATTATGCCCATACTACCACAATTCTTGCCCACTTATATACCAAGTAAAAACTTCTAAAACATCCTTCAACGAAATACCCGCATCAATTACAGATGTTCCCAGTGACGTGCTAAACCTCTCTTAACTTTAGAAACTAGACTAGATCTAGCAGATTTATAGGTTTTAAATAAAATCAGGAGAATGGTGAGCTAAGCTTTTATCTTCGTGGCAAATGGATTTTAGATTTGAGTTATACTATCCGTAAACTGGTTTAGATTTTAAATGGAGGTTTATGTTTAGAGCATAACTTTGGCATGAGTGAACCGATTCTGATCATTATTTTTGATATTAAAGCATACTTGATACATATTTACAGCGCTATGACTTGTCCTTCTTCAAACGAGGCTTAAAGAAAGTCCTTAAAAGGTAGGCCGTAGGTAGCGGCTCCGCAGTATCCGCTGACATTGCAGAGGTCCATGAGCAACGGTAATCGCTTACGATCAGGTGGCCCGTTAGCTCGTCTGCCTACAAGGCAATTAAAAAAAAACTTCTTTTGTGATAGATTAGAAGTGAGTGTGAGTTTGTGTTCACGATGAACCATGTGGATAGACATGCAAAGTAAAATAGAGAATCACTGATAATTATCAAAGGTTTTTGATGTGTTATCGAAATAAGGACATTTATATCACAAATGCTGTCTGAAGCGACAGTGACCACTTATCATTAGGTGGGCCGTAATCTCGTTTATATATCTTGCAAGAAAAAAAATAAAAAAAAGTAGCACATGTCAACTATTATAATTTTCTCAATATTGTCTCAAAACTCCTTAGTAACACTCCAAATGCAAAACCGGTACTTCATAAAAAGATTGCTCATAAATCCAACGAGAAAACAAAATTGAAATTCGCAAAACTTGGAAGCCTCGTATTTTCGCAACATCCACCAGAATTAATACTCCCCCTTTGCACAGATCTTGATCACAGAATATTGTCTCTAAAGAAGTATACATAAACCATTTAGGAGGTTTGAGAATCGGCAAGCTGAAGTGGTAATGGGCTGGTCACATATGTGTAAGAACTGATGCTCGATGGAGTAGACGGCTCTAGAGTGGAGACCACGATGCCCTGGTATGAATATTTTGGGAGCTACAGACAATTGGACATGGTCTAACTAAACCCACAACTATTAGAACAAAAACCTTGAAATATTTCATCTATTTTATCCAGTCAACTTCTACGAAAGAGTGCCATAGTACGTGACGCGTCGTGCTGTCCCGTACAACCCGTTCTGGCCTCATCCGGGGTTTTGACGCGGCGATGATTATGACCGGTTAAAGGTTTTAGTGCGGTTCAACCCTTACATATCCCACTAACAGGTAATCCGGTTATTTTCTCCAACTAAAAAAGTCAACTTCTACTAGTCTACAGATATATCACAAAGCATTAGCACTCATATGCTTTATTTTACAAAATATTTATTTCGTGACACCATGAATAATCTTGCTCCTATAAATACACAAGCTTCCTTTACAAATATTTAATACTCATTCCATATCTACTATTATCTACCTATACCAAATAAAATAGACTGAAACACAAAGACAAACATTTCAACATTTCCTTCTGCGCAATTATTTTATCCCTGTGTCTATAGCAAATGAAATAGGACGGAACGCAAAGACAGAAGGCAGAAAAAAATTGAATAGGTATAATTCCGTATGGATGTCATTCGCAATTTGTTCATCGAGCATGCCTAATTGACTAAAAGAAGTCCCGGTGGATTGAAACGAGACCCGTCTTCGGATTCCGTAAGATTAACTTCTAAAGCTATATTGGATCTAAGTGTATTATGATGAGGATGGATTTCGAGGATAATTAGGATTCAAAGGCTTTTTGACAGGTGTACTGGGTTAATGAGTGATGGGGGTATTGACAACTGAATTTAACGAACCTATGGAACACTAGTTACTATGACTGATTTTTCCTTTTTAAACCCCACTCATAGTTGTACATATGTTTGAAATGGATGTGTTTCTGGCTACGAACAAGTAAACCAGTTTTGATATTTCATGAAACAACCTATTACTGCCTACCATAGGGTTCGGGTCTCCTCATTAGAGATATCAGGCATAGTCCACCATGCTTGCCCAATGAGTACAGACCGCAATGCAATTGACAACAGGGCAATTTGAAACCAGGTGAAAAGTTGTTTCGTCTTTCTTTTCGTAGAATCTGCAGGTGCAGGTAGGGCTTTTTGCCTCTCATACACAACGTCCGAACCCCGGCTGAGATCAGAACCCAGCACGGGATTGTGCGTGCTGACGGTGAGATGGGGTATGAAGCAATACCAATCTTCGGCATATACCTGCTCAGTATACAGTCACGATTCAGCCACAGAATAGTATCTCCCAAGCGACTATAACAACAAATAATTATTTAGATATACCGGTCTATTTGCGTTGGGCAGTCGTATTCCGAAATATCACCCAAGAGAATCGCCAAATTTAGGTCCTTTAATTTGACCGTAACAACGTTCAGGAATTGTCGTGGTTTCTCCAATTTTGTATTGTTATTTGATGGTGGAACGGTAAATATTTTTATTATTCGACTATTGTGAGTAATTAATAAGTGACAAGGAATTAAAAATAAATGAATACAAATCAATCAATAAGCATTTTCGAGCCGATAAATACGTGAATAATTTACCAATGTCCTGGCATGCATTGGGCAAGCGCTAAACTCCTCTTTGGAGAACACCTGAGCCCAGCAACGGGCAGTAATGAGTTGTTACAGCCCTGGCATTGCAGAGGTTCATGAGCGACTGTAACCGCGGTTTAGATATTTTAAATATGAAACCAACTAATAGACAATCAGACTTAAGAAAGAAAGAGAAAATAAATTTTGTTATGTGTACTATTGGGGTACTCTTATAAAATGATTCATCACAACCGGAAGTCTTTCCTATAAATCGATGTAATACCCGCTTCTACAAACAATTAAATGGAATTAGAGACAAGTCACCTAACAGTACACATTTAGAATTTAATCTATCCAAATTACAAAACAGTAAGTCTATTTTATTTACCCAAAAACATAATATCAGATCAAATGAGACCTTTTATTGTTCTATGCATACAATAGTTTCGATATGAAATCGTACAAAAACTTTGTAATATGTGCCCGGACGCTAGATTGTGAGATAAATCTGGGAATCTGGTTCAACAAATTCGTTTCTTTATCTAGAAATTTAGAGGGAAGGAAGAGAGACATGTCGTAGCGCTCCGAGAACACTGTGAAAGGGAGTCCATTTCAAATCGAATCATGGAAAATAAAAAAAGACTTGAGAAGATATTTGACACTATTACATTACGAAGTATATATATTTATGCTATAATGTTATTAAGTTTGACGTGAATAAGTCTACAAACGTTATTATTTTTAAAAGCATGAATGTCCAAGATTTGAGTGTTATATTATCATAATCTATTGCCCTTTGAAAAGTAGTAGGCGTTAAGCTTAACATAATTCTTCACTTTACTTTCACAAAATATTTTATACTAACTCACGATACTTGGTATTGACACAGATTATATATATTTTTTTTTATTGCCATGTAGGCAGACGAGCCATCGGACCACCTGATCGTAAGTAGTTACCGTCGCTCATGAACCTCTGCAATGTCAGAGGACTTTGAGGGATCGGTACCTACGACCCAACTTTAAGGACCCTCCTCAAGCCTCATTTGAAGAAGGACAAGTCATAGCGCTCTGATCTGATCATGATCTATATTGTAACAACCCCCAGAAGGGGTCGGGGGTGGCAGTACCACCACTCTTGAACTTCAATTCATTTTATGCTATAGATTTGGACTGTAAGTTTTCCATGATATATATATTTTTTGAATTGTGATCACATCGAAGGTTTTTTATAACACAACATAACATGGAAATTGGACTGTTTATGTGACGTACCGTTTACCTAGTTTTTATAAAAAAAACTTGAGAGGTGTCAAGGGACACCTGGATGGAACGAAGTTCCTTTCAATTAAAATATATCTTATAATTTTTTTCCTAACGTAATGCGCGATAAAGAACGTGTTTTAAAAAATTTTGATCACAGCGCCATCTAGCGATAATCATCTAAAACAAAAAAGTGTCGTGACAACTTTTCGTAAGATTTTTTTCCGTCTAGCCCCCTTTCACAACGCGCGATAAGGAACTTCGTTCCAAAAGTCTATTAAATGAATCGCAATGCAATATGGACCAATATGGCCAATTCTTTTTTTAAATGATTGTTGAAGTTTACACATACGACGTCGTGGGCAGCAGCTAGTCTATATATATAAAAGAAAGTCGTATTAGTTACACCACTTATAACTCAAGAACGGCAGAACAGATTTGGCTGAAAATTGGTAGGGAGGTAGCTTAGAGCCAGGAGACGGACATAGGATACTTTTTATCCCGTTCGACAGCGTTCCCGTGAGAGCTGGAAGGTGGCTATGGGAACTCCGTCAATAAGCAAGATAATCTCATCGTGTTTAGGCCCTAATGAAGCGTCCTGATGAGATCTTTGTGTAGAGGATAAATGTCAAGGTCTGGTTTCATAAAATCGATTGTTCAGGCATAAAAACATAACAGACAGACAGCGTTCTTATTTATATTAGTAGATATTTCAAGGCCATATTCCACACCGGACAACGAAAATAGAATGTCTGAAAGCCTATACCGACAAAAAATCAAAGTGATTTATGAATAGTACATGAAGTGCTCGGATTACTGATCTTATTATATGGATAAATTTCTGATGGATTTATACAGGCTGTTTTATATTCATAGTTTTTTATGAGTATTTTGTTAGGTAGAGATTATTGTAATCATTTGTAGAGTCGAATTGTATGATGATGTTTTTACTAAATTAAAGCTGCTAATTATGCTGTATGCTGTACCCCCTCCCACTGTTGGGCTCAGGTCTCCTCAGAAGAGGGATTAGGCATATTCCATCACGCTTGGCCAATGCGGAATGGGGACTTCACATATCTTCAAAGGATTTTTAGAATTTTTTTTCCGACATGCAGGTTTCCTCACGATGTTTTCCTTCACCGTTTATAGCCAGTGGTGTTGTGAAAAATTGCACATAAATCTTCACAGTTAGATTTAGAGGTACAAGCCAGCCGGATTTGAACCCGCGACCTCCCGTACGGAAGGAAGCGTTTCGACCACTCGGCCACCACGACTTCGCTAATTATTCTAGAATCAAGAATTAATTATATCTTAGAAAGAAACACCACAGTTCATATTATCATTAACAATAAAAAAATCATCCAAATCGACCTAGCAGACAGAAGCCATGTCAAATTAAAAAAGAAATACGTAAATACCCAATTGAACTTTGAACTTTTTAAACGCATCCGTTATCTAAAGCTCTATGGAACTCTACATTCTCGTGAAGTATTTAAGCTCTTATGTAGAGCACTTACTTTGTCTATACAATACGCTCAAAGGCATGCTTTGTCTAGCGTAGTCATGTAGAGTAATATAGAGCTTTAGGTAGAGTTCATAAAGAGACATAGAGCTTATATCGCTGTAAGTTTTGGGAGCTATTATTTATGTAGTTATAGTACTTGCAGATGAGCTAACGACCCACCTGATCTTAAGCGGTAACCGTCGCCCATGGACCTCTGCATTGCAAGACACTGAGGGTAGGTAGCGGACGAACCAGTCATCGTCAAGTCATCTCTTATTATTATAGTCTGTATATGGTATAAAAAATGTATAAAAGTTTAATTTTGCATCTGGAAGTAAAAGTAAAGTATTATTAAAAATTTCCGATGTCTCAACGGATATCCGATCCCTGGGTTTAATAACTTTACGCTGCGATCTATCGAAAAATATCATGTTATTTAAAGTATGTAGCTGCAACATACGAAACCTTAGCAAAAAATAATTGAAATGGAGGAAACAAAAAAGAAAAAAAAAATCTAATTATTTTAGAGCATTCAAGATTAACCGTGTTCCATCCAGGCTTTGATTTCATAGTCTATGTACATTTCAATTGAAACAAAATTCACGTTAGGTCATGCCTCGGCAAGGCAGATGGCCTCATAGGTCAAACGAAGCTTAAGGAGGGTCCTTAAAGTTAGGTCGTAGGTAGCGACCCCTCAATATCCTCTGACATTGCAGAGGTTCATGAGCGACGGTAACCACTTACTACCAGGTGGGCCGTTGGCTCGTCTGCCTACAATAAAAAAAAAAAAAAAAGGAAGACAAGCATACAGTTCACCTGATAGTAAGTGACTTCTATCTCTCAAGGAACACTGCCAACACCTCTCGTTTAAAAAACCTAAGGATTTATCTACAAAACCCTATCATTTTATCCACCAGTTTACAAAATCCTAAAATTTTTCCAACACTTTATAGAATACTAACGGAATCTATTTGGAACTAAAAAAATGCAAGAACTAGTGAACCTATTCCAACTGAACGAGTTCCGCAGAAAAACTTTCAAAGAACAATTATTACAGGCATTTGGATGGGGCTGTATATATGCTCGTTTTCATGAAAAATGTTACTTGAATCTAGATAATGTGGCGCTTTGTTTAACTGGGTTCATTTTGAACCTTACTGAATACACACAAAGTGTTTTTGTATAAGAATTTATTTAAGCCCTTTTTTTGTTTTAGGACATGGGCATTCGCACAATGAGCTCCCCTCTTCGGTGTTTTCCGAGCGCTATGACTTGTCCTTCTTCAAACGAGGCTTGAAGAGTGTCCCGCTTACTATAGGTGGGCCGTTAGCTCGTCTGCCTGCGTGGCAATAAAAAAAAAATTAAATAAATTCGCACAAAAGCTCCAACCACTCACACTCAGCCCTCAAACTTCAGCTAGGCCCAACACGGGGCTATGTGTGGCGACACGACGCGTTACGGTATTCTTTACCATCAAGCCGCATCTGCGCATCAGGACACATTGTGCGCAGAACTGATGGCCGATGGGGCCGAAAAGTTCTAGAGTGGCGACCACGAACTGGTAGGCGCAGCGTAGGCAGACCTCCCACAAGGTGGACCGATGACCTGGTCAGGACCGCGGGAAGTGGCTGGATGCGAACAGCGCAGGACCGATCGATGTGGCGAGGTTTGGGGGAGGCCTATGTCCAGCAGTGGACGTCTACAGGCTGATGATGATAATGATGATGAAGCCGCATCCGTCACGGCTCGTTTTCATGCAAAATTTTACTAGAATCCGGATAATGTGGCGCTTTGTTTAACTGAGTACAATTAATTCTGAGACTTACGGAATACAAAGTTTTTGACCGACTTCCGAAATTGAGGAGGTACCCAATTCGTCTGTATGATTTTTTTATGCTTGTTCTTTTTTAAATTTAGTTTGAAGAGCGTCTTTAACGGTTCTAATATTGGAGAGGTCCATGAGCGATTGTCATTTACAATTAGTTGACAATGTCTGTAATACTATTTTTACAAAATTCCTTACACTATTACTAAACGGGTTCTTTCCACGATTATTTTCTATTGAGCGATCCCAATATTTCGGCACTGTTTCAATCGCCATGATCACGGGACTGAAGAACTGCGCGTAGGTCATTTAAGAGCAGACAAATCTGTCTACCCTCTTTCTCGTTCGTTTGCCGGTACCACTGGAACTCGAACTCACATTTCGACATTCCACACTGACAGTATCGGCACTGAAAGTATTTTTTACAAAATTGTTAGCTGAATCATAATTTTTAGGAATGATCCTCCAATACATAAAACTATTGACAAAAACATTAACAAACAAACGCACAAAAGTTATAAAAATAAGTTTACAAACATAGCGTCGGCTATAAAATTTAAGTACACTACAAAATCGAATAGCTACAATCCAGTGTAATAGTTCCCTTACCGCGACTTTATCTACAATTGTTTTGCCCATTACGCCACAGAATAATTATAACAGAAGTCAAAATTTCATGCAAAATGCACGCTTTTTTTTAGATTGTTGAGGGTTGCAAGTCTTCTTGACTCTGTAGCGTTTTGTATACAGAATGATACTTTATCTCTACAGGAAAGTATTCCAGTTAATTTTAGCATATTTTACTTGAAAATAAAACTACATTCAACGATTTTTAAAGTAGGTACCTCACGTGGGAATAGAACCGCTAAAATTTCAGGTTTTCGGAATCTTATTGAGGAAAAAAAAAATTAAACCAGTTTCGAACTACGCTGAAAAAAAATCTACCATCTTTCTCGTTCGTTTGCCGGTATAACACTGTCATGTATAAATACATAAATGTATGCGGAATCTAATGATAGACGAACAAAAAATCAAAAAAATCTGGTTGTGAGATGGCAATCGATACTGTCAGTGGTGTATCGAGATGTGAGTTCGAGTTCCAATGGTACCGTCAAATGAACGAGAAAGAAGATAGACAGATTTGTTTGCTCTTAAGTATTCTACCCGCAGTACTCAGTCTTGTGATCATGGCGCTTGCAACAGTGCTGAAATATCGGGTTCGCTCATTTGATAAAAAATCGTGGTAAGAACTAATAATTTATTTATTTATTTAAATAAATAAATAGTAATTGTTGTGACTTGTCTCTAATTCCATTTAATTGTTTGTAGAAGCGGGTATTACGTCGATTTAAAGGAAAGACTTCCGGTTGTGATGAATCATTTTATAAATGTTGTTAAATTCTTTAAATTTTATTACAATTTATTTTTTTATGAAAAAGGAAATACTATCTAGTGGCGCCATCTGAATTATTTCTCAAGAAAGTATAAAAGGCGTGTGAACTATCGTTTAAGTACAGTAGTCGACGTGATTTCAAAGTGAACAGAGTTGCTAGTAATTGTGACAGAGTTTCGGAGGATGATTATACTGATTTTAGAACTGCTATTGTGAACCAAGGAGTTTTCATTGTGTTACTGAACTGAACCCCAATGTTGTGTAAGTGAAATTATGCTTGCCTTCTGTTATTATTCTGTTGTTAGGCTTTATCGGTTGTAGAAAATAGAGCCTTGTTTCACTTGATTATGAGGAGTTACTTCTTTTATTGGGTTGTACTTAGTTTTGAAACGGGATAAGAATAATAATATGTTTTCGATATTTTTTTGGAAATTGTTCTTTGATAGCTTTAGGGGCCGATTACTAAAGCTCTTGTGAATGGAAATAATAAAAAGTTATTTTTAAATGTGTTATTTAAACAATATTGCCATGTAGGTAGCCGTGCTAACGGGCCACCTGATCGTAAGTGGCTACCGTCGCGTGCGTAGACATTTAGTCAAGGCGCAGAAATAAGTAAGAATATGCAAATCGATTGGTTTTTTTTTCAGTTTACAGTTAATTTTAGGATGTTTACTTACTGTTTATTGAATTAAAAAAATATTAAAAGAAGAACGATTTCATCCCTTCTAAAATAGTTTTTTTAGTACATTTTTATGCCATTAAAAAACTTGAGTATGCAGTGATTATTTGCTTCTGTAGACTGCACGCCTCTGCCGTCGCTTATGGAAAAATCCTTATTTTATTACTACCTCAGTATGGGTACCAAATGTGGCTTGATGATATGTTTTAATTTATAATTGTATTGTCTTTTTGCTGTAATTACTAATAATAACCAAAAACATATAATTTAAATTCCCATTCATCCATACACAACATATCGTTTACCGTACACATGTAATACATGTAAATAATCAGCTCAATACATTACTACATACATACATTGTAGACCCGAAACTACATTAAGAGCGTACAGTTACTCGGCTATAAGGCGTGAGTTTGTTCTACGCGAGGAATGAAACGAGCTTGGACTAGTTGTTCGACGTTTGACGTTCGACGAACGCTATAATGTTTACACTAGGTAAGAAAATTGTTATGTGGAATATTTTTTTTATTAGTATAGTATAAAAATACATTTAAAAAATACAGATAAAAATATATTTTTTGTCCGATCTGATAGTAGTTTTTAACTTTGACAAGAAAGAACATTTTTAATTATCATTGTTTTCACATATTTCATTATAGTATTTTATTTGTTTTAATTTCAATATGTTGTAGTTTGCTTCACATTATACCCCTAACAATGCAGGGTTCCATGAGTGAAGGTCTACCCTAAGGTTTACGATTAGGTCGGCTGTAAACTCTTCATAAATAACAAATAAAAAAAGGATCAATATGATAAAATAAATGACCACGAGGTAATGCTGAGGTAACACCAACTAAACTAACGAGAAAGTGATTTATTTGCCTACGCAGTATTTAGGGTTGCTCGTGAACATAGGGATACAGTGTTCAAATATCGATTGTTTACTAAAAATTGTGGTAAGAACTCATTGAATATTTGTTGGAGTCACGTTTAAGGTTATAATTAACATCATTATCAAACCCTTCTCATTTTACCTCCATTGACTTACCAAGACCTACTCTCAGTTCTACGCCTACCAAAACCCGTATACTAAAAACGCATAAAACAAACGCAGTCTTAACTCCAACACGGAAAATGCTGCCAGATTAAATACTCGTATTTACTCGCAGTTTTTATATTTAAAAGTACGTTTTTAAATGCGAACGCTTGCATAAAAGGCCGTGGAGCATGAAACTACTCCATTTGAGGGTCCCGGGCCATTAATATTTCAAGAGCTTTCTCAACCAAGGTGTTTATTTCGTAAAAAAATTACGAGAACGAAATGCTGTTGTTGTTGATGATTTTGGATGTTTTATTAGCGGATTTCGTTTTATATACAGACTAAATTTAAGTGTTTGTCGATTAATAAAAATAAGTGTTATTAAATTTATAATCATAGTATGTAACAAAGTACACATCATCATCATCATCATCAGCCTGTAGACGTCCACTGCTGGACATAGGCCTCCCTCAAACCTCGCCACATCGATCGGTCCTGCACTGTCCGCATCCAGCCACCTCCCGCGGTCCTGAGTCCAGGTCATCGGTCCACCTAGTAGTAGTAGTTAGTAAAATACACATACCAAAACATTTTTACAATTTGTGTCGATGT
Source organism: Trilocha varians (assembly GCA_030269945.2). Taxonomy (NCBI): domain Eukaryota; kingdom Metazoa; phylum Arthropoda; class Insecta; order Lepidoptera; family Bombycidae; genus Trilocha; species Trilocha varians. Next base: position 10,527,870 of record AP028278.1, on the reverse strand, counting down.
TATCGCTGAAACTGCTTTTTTGATGATGTTTGTCCAAAATCTAGGAGTAACTTCGACTACGTAAAAAAACCTTCTCTCTACGTTAATGAAGTTACTCAGTTTATCGAAAAAATAAAATCTTTAAAAAAGGCTAGATTGAAAAACAAGTTCATGAGCGACCGTGACCGCCTACCATCAGGCGGGCCGTAGGCTCGTCTAGCAATGAAATGAAATACTTTATTTTCAACATTGATGACGTACTCATTCTTGTTGACGTCAAAAGTTAAAAGCTACCACCAGTTCGGACACAAAAAATAATTACTGTAGCCACCTTCTTGAGAAGAACTGGCAAGAAACTCAGCGGGCATGTCTTTTTTTTTGTATAATGAGCATTTATTTTTAAGTATTTGTACAGTATTATACAATTTCACATTAAATATACAAAGTAAAAACAATTACGATAATAAAAAAGCCTAATATTTTAAAATCAAAACAAGAAGTAATCTTTAGAATTTACAAAAATAATCTAAACATTCTACCATTTTAAATATACCTAGTAAAAAGTAAATAACACCCAATTTACTATGTTTAAAATACCGTAAATATAAAGTCTAATATTTAATAGACCCTCTATAAAACTACATGGTTAAGTGACGTTGACTCTCCAAGGACATTTAGGGGCCATCGCACAGTAATTGCCTATTTAAGATAAAAATCGGAAAGGCCTGAACACTGCCCAGTTAAAAAGATTGCCTATTATATACGTTAATGTTGTTTAGTTCGGAGATGAACGGTTTAAAAATAAATATTGTTTTGTAGTATAAATTAACTAGCTGACTTCGTCTGCGTCATCTAGGGAATCAAGCCTTGCCAAGCTCGATAAGTGAACTATCCAAAACTGACAGATTATTTGAAATCGGACCAGTAGTTTCGGAGCCTATTCGAGACAAACAATCAATCAAACCTTTCCTCTTTATAATATTAGTATAGACTGTTTTTGCTTGTAGTCTTTAGTATATATTTTATACAGACAAGTTACCGTCGCTCATGATCCTTGCATTGAGCATATTTCATTCCAGTTTCCAATCTTGCATTTCATCATCATCATCTTCTGCCTATAGACGTCCACTGCTGGACATAGGCCTCTCCCAAACCTCGCCACATCGACCGGTCCAAACCGGTCCGACATAGCCCAAAGAATTGCATCTTTGAAGTGGCAATGGGCAGCACACATTGTGCGAAGAATGGATGGCCGATGGGGCCGAAAACCCCCCACAAGATGGACCGACGATCTGGTCAAGATCGCGGGAGGTCACTGGATGCAGATGGCGCAGGACCGGTCTTGCATTTACTTCTATGTAATTTAAATTTGTTATAATTATGTGTGTATTTTTTACACCACAAGCTGAATTTATGACGAAAATATCGTGACAAAACTTATAGGTTTAATACTTTTCAACAATGATGTGAAGTCATCCCACGGGCAAGTATGAACGTAAGTATGCCCAGAACTAAACTACTGCTACAAAATTGAATATCATAAAGTACCAGTAATAAACTATCAAGCAATATAAAATATCCCACTCCAGTAATATTGCTCGTACGATATTAAATGATTTCATTTGAAACGCTCTCGGAGGTGTACAATTTTTATTATAATGTAAAAATCTTTGCACAATGTCGAAGAGACGTATGATACCGAAATTACAGGGAAATTGCTACTTTATTGCCTGGTGGGAATGTCGAGTTTCCTTTGATAATGTAGCGAAAATTAGAATTTGGGTTCTGGTGTGTCGATTTTGGAATCAAACGGAGTTATACGAGATGAGGTTCTGACTTCTGCATGAGCTTGCCTAACATGTGGAAGGTCACAAGTTCGAACTGGTCGCCTTGCTTCTAAATCTGAAGTTATGCCTAACGGGCCACCTGGTTGTAAGCGATTACCGTTGCTCATGGACCTCCGGATTGTCGGGGAACACTGCAAAGCCGCTACCTTTAATGACCCTCTTCAAGCTTGTTTGGAAGAAGGACGTCATAGCGCGTCTAGTATAGTATTTGCGGAGACTACAACATGTCCTTCAACAAAGAAGATTTAAACTAACCATTATTACAAGATTACCTCGCACTGCGTCGGATAGTAAGTTTTTTTTTCCACCTCATGGTATATGGTTACTTTTGCTCATGAGCCTCTGCAGAACTAGGGCATTGGGACCGTTACCTATCTCCCACTATACAGGACTTAGTGATTTTAAGAGATGATTACCTACCATCGCTTGCCTTCATCTCTGTCACATGAACCAACCATGTCTATACTTAATATTACAAATAGGAAAACTTTGTTTGTTTGGTTGTTATGAATAGGATCAAAAACTACTCGACAGTTTTTAAAAACATTATTATCCATGATATCATTATTATGATGATAACATACATTATCCATGAGTAATAAATAAATTTAATTTTGAAAGAAAAACAGAGATCTATACCAAAAGTTTAATAATGTAAGCCAGATGGGAAAAAAAATACCCAAAAACTTACATCTCGTGTGTTGCGAAAACTATTAACGGGTTTGTAGGTCTTATTAAAATCTAACAGTGCTGAACCCCTTTTTGACGCAGAAGAAGTTTAAGTATTAGCTACTAGTTTACAACCACCAAAATTAATCAAACTAAGACTATTATAATTTTCCATACACAAACAGCAAAAGCTCGACATTTTCAATAAACAGAGTAATAACAAACTTGTGTATCTAATTACGCGCAATTTACGTACATCGTGTATTTCACTTCCGCAAATGTAGGTTTTACGATGCTAAGACAAATGGGTGTGACGAGCGACAAAAAAACGCGCGACGAAATCGTGCGACTTTTCAAAACGCAACATCGAGTATATTTGTCAAAGAATAAATCAAATCATATAGGTATCATTTGATGTGTCATAATCGTGAGCCTTTTTTTATGAATGTGGGAGTTGAACCGCACTAAAACCTCCGACCGCTCACACTCAGCGTCCGAACGTCCGACGGCGCGACGCGTTACGCGCTCGGCACTCATTCCCGTCGCTTTGTCCCCAATCGTGAGCCTACCGAAGTTTACTGGGAAAACGTAGGAGCTCAAGAAATTCTCACTAGAAATGGAACAAATTTTTAAAACATGTTTTGCAAACATATGAAATTTTAAAAGTTGGTGACCAAATTACATATGCAGGTTGCTATGAATTGCGATCATTGGAAATCATTGAACGAGGCTTATGCCCAGCAGTAGAAAATGAACAAAACAATTTAATACGCCCTTTCAAGTATGCACCGACTGCAATATTTTCGTTGAAAATAAGCGAGGGAATAATTTATTTTGATATACAGTACCTCTTTCATTACACTACCTACGACACCAATAATAACAGTTCTCTCTACAAACGCACGCGATTGTATCATTTTGATTACAGTGTAGCGAATAATTTTCAGTTTGCAATAAACTTGTTAAATGAATGGTTGTGCCTTTAATTTAGCTGCAAAATGTTATGCAGTATAATTTTATTGTTTTTGTAAAGCATTGATTTCAGGGTATTTGCTGTTTTTGCAATTTAAATAAATATAGGACATGTTAGCTTGAGGCTAGGGTATTATTTTTGTTATAAACTTATTCAGACACTCGCGGTTTTCTATAATACTTTCATGCATTTTCAATGGGTTCTTACCACGATATTTAATTAATTGAGTTGTCTCGATATTTCAACTCGATATGTCTGACATGGCACTTTTAACAGGGGTGACGGCTTCAGATTATCGAGTATGTGGAATCCAGTGCTAAACACAACAGTCACTAAGTGTTGATGCTCAGAGAATTTTGTAGATACAGTGAGTGTGGTGTGTCGTGATGTGAGTTCGAGTTCCAGTGGTACGACCCAAAAGCGAACGTGAAATGTAGAAACAACTCAATTAATTAAATATCGTGGTAAGAACCCGTTGAAAATGCATGATAGTATTATTTTTGTTCTATTATTTGTTGTGTTGAACCATCGCTGGTTTTTTTTTAATACTCTATTGTACACCAGATAAAAAGTTATGGTGACTTAAAGCAACTAAAAAAAATCACAACACGCTAGTTTAACTCGAACATGAGTTTACAGAAAACCAATGAAAAAAAAAACAGATATGACATCGTATAGAGAGGTAGTGAAGTGTACAGCTTGCAGCTTGTCGTCCCACACTGCGCTTGCCTTGTATATTTATTTATAACCATTGAAATAACCGTTAAAAAACATTTTTAAGTTACCAAACTTTGAACTCATTTTTATCTCAAAGTTTATTTTTAACCAACAAATCATTATAAGTTTTAATGAGAACATCGCAATTAAAAGTATCGCGGTTTCACCAACTATATCAGCATGCAAAGTTTACCGAAATAATGGTTTAAAATAATAAAATTTACACATGTTTCGGATTTACTTCAAAAGTATCTAAAATTTCAGCATCATTAATTCTTGAGAAACACGTGTAATGAGTAGAGTTTATAGGCTTGTGAACCGATTTTACAAAAAGAGTTTATTGAGTTTAGTAAAAATTAAGCCACGTATTGGGCAAAATTTCACGATTTCCTGTGCTTGTTTGTGTCTATTACTTTTTTTTAACCGATTTCGATTATCTGTGTTGTTATAAAGCAGACTTTAAAAGTATATCTATGTCACCGGAAATACCCACACTATCATTTGGTAAACAATAAACAAGTCTGCTAAGAAGTTAGAGGGGTTAAAAAACACAAATGAACTGCCACTTGTAATCTGACGAAACTTGTTAAATTCCGCGGGAACTTAAGATGTGACATTTTTATGTATTTTCCGGTAACATTTATATCAATGTGATAAAGATCCTACTAGTAGTTTATATGTTATTTTCAAAAAAACAAATCGATCGTTAATATCATAAAATATGCAGATCTTAAGTGGTAACCGTCGCTACCTTTACAATTTCGGGGGTACCTACGGTCTACCCGTATTCTACCCGTCTACCGGTATTCAGAACTCTCTTTAAACCTCGTTTGAAGAACAAGTCATAGCACTCAGAAAACACGTACCCAACTTAAGATGTCAGTTTCATGACTGAAATGCTTCAGTATTTACCTAAACATGAATTCCTAAAATAGACTGAAATTACTCCAGCCTTCAAATTACTCATTTCTAAAACATAAACTCTCAAAGACTGTTTTAATAACTAAAGGAGTCTAAAGGTTTTATCTAGACATAAAAGTAAAGTAAGCTGGTACATAATTAAGAGGCCTAAAGCTATACATTAGGCTGGCAACACACTTGCAATAATATTGTCAATATTTTAGATATTGTTATTAAGTGTGTGGGACAGTGGATACATTTTGAAATTTTGTCATAACTTTTGTCTTAGACAGGTGTGATGCACAAATCAGTGTGATGGTCGATCGAAATTGATTTGTGACCGTCTTTCAAAAAGGAGGTGGTACTCAATTTTTCTGTTTTTTTTGAATTTTGTATAACTTTGGGTGCACCGATTGATCAGGATACAGGTCAGGAAGTCACTGCATGCAGTCTGGTCGTTGTGGCAAAGTTTGAGAGAGGACTATTTCCATCAGTGGACGTTTATAGACTGATGATGATGATGGGTGCATCAATTTGGACGATTCTTGTTTAAGACGAGAGATGATGGTCATCACGTATAGATCTGGCTGGTAGTTTTCGTGATATTCTTGAAAAATGGCAGGTGGTCGATTTTTTTAAATAAAAATATATTATTATTGTTTTAGTAAATTAGGTATTTGCAATATTGTAGTATGCCTTCACGCTTAATTCTGTAGTATAGTACATTGAACAGCCTGTATAGATTTTATGGTCTAAAATATAAAATAATGTCAATCCTATTAAGTGTGTGCGGGAAGCCTTAGACCTAATCCGCTAGATAAGTCTAGAATTATGGATACCTTCCAGAACTTACTGTTCTAAGTCGCAAGTTGAATGCTTAAATTTATCTTGTTAAGTTTAATTTATGTTCTTGAGCTTAAAATGTCACTTAAAAGTTACTAAAGTTCTTTGTGTAATTTTTATTTATTGTGAATATTTCGAAAAATTCGTAAAAAAGTTTATGAGTATTATTATCTGTAGAAATGTAAAACTATGGAGCCGAACACTAGTCTCTATCTTGTTCAGATCTGGAGTTCCTATGAATACGTTCCGACTTTATCATCAGACCAGCTCCATGGTGCCATAATATTATTACATTACAATTTTTATTGGAACGAAGTTCCGTATTGCGCGTTATCGAAAGGGGGCTAGACGGAAATTCTTATGAAAAAGTTGTCACGACACTTTTTTTGTTTAAGATGATTATCGCTAGATGGCGCTGTGATCAAAATCTTTTAAAACAATTACTTATTTTGTTTTATGTTTTATATGATTAATGCTAGATGGCGCTGTAATCTAAATATTTTATTTACTATAAGAGAGAGAGAGAGAGACATACGTTTTAAACTAACTAATTATTATAAATAAAAAAAATATTACAATTCCCTCACTAATTAATCGAAAGGAACTTCGTTCCATCCGGGTGTCCCTTGGGCCTTGACACCTCTCAAGTTTTTTTATTGCCTCGAAGGCAGATGATTTACACGTGCATGCAAAATTCCAGCTCAATCGAAAACCATCAAATACAACTCGCATGATTCCAACTACACTTACATAGTTACATGCAACGAAATAAACGTAGTAAAGAGGTTAGTACCTATGTTTGAATCACAATACATCAACTTCAAAATTCAAAGTAAAAAATCCTATTTTACCATATCCACTATTATCATTCTACGTCAGGATTAAATTTGACCTTCACCGTTCAGTATTTCAGGAGCCTATCTCGACCACCTACTCAAACTGTCCAAACTTTTGCCATCCCTTACAGCTTACTTGCAAACTTTTAACGTCCCAAAGAATTGAAAAAGGAACAGTATATTGGTTATGTGGTTTATTTTAAGTGTATTTGGTAGAATAAAAATAACTTTTAGGAGAAATATCAAAAAAAAAACTTGACAGGTGTCAATGGACACCCGGATGGAACGAAGTTTCTTTCGATTAATTAATAAGGGAATTGTAATAAAATTTTATTTTTTTAAGTTAATTTTGATTGCCATCTAGTATTAATCACATAAAACAAAATAAAGAATTGTTTTAAAAGATTTTAATCACAGCGCCATCTAGCGATAATCATCTGAAACAAAAAAAGTGTCGTGACAACTTTTCATAAGAATTTCCGTCTAGCCCCCTTTCGATAACGCGCGATAAGGAATTTCGTTTCAAAACTTTGACAACTGAAAATTTAGAAATGTATTTATAAACTTTTAGAGTGCTAGCTGAGACACATGAAACGAGTCCAAACACGATGACTCTATCCTGTTTAGTACATGCGTTGCTATAGCCACTTTCCGAATCCATCATCAGGCTCCAGCATCAGCTCGATTGTAGGTACCATATTATTGTACTGTACCAATCCATTACTGCCCACTGTTAGGCTCAGGTCTCCTCAGAAGAGGGATTAGGCATAGTCCACCACGCATGCCCAGTGCGGATTGGGGACTTCACATATCTTCAAAGGATTTTTAGAACCCTTTTCCGACATGCAGGTTTCCTCACGATTTTCCTTCACCGTTTTTAGCCAGTGGCGTTGTGAAAAATTGCACATAAATCTTTTTCACATTTAGATTTAAAGATACAAGCCGGCTGGTTTTGAACCCACGACCTCCCGTTCGGACGAAAGCGCTTCGACCACTCGGCCACCACGACCATATTATTGTATTGTCACTCAATATACATATATGCGTGCAAATTTATCTCAATCGCTCACCGGGATGTTGGTTAAATTCAACTTGCAAGATTCCGCCCGAACTTACGTTACATATTTACATCCAGTGCAAGTTAATATAAAGCTTGTATACAAAAAAGCCTTCGAGAAAAATCTCAATATTCTTATTTCAAAATCTAGTGACACGGCTTAATTAAATTATACCAGTAAAGTGCTTCAGAAGACAGACAAGTCTAGGATTTCAAATTAAATTTAAGTGGTTTTCTTAGGGTTGAGAGAATTTTAATTAACTCAGCATTCGAGGAACCAAATAAAACTTATGTGCATGAAATTTAATAAGAGAATATTCTAGAAATAAATGTGGCGAGAAAACTAACGTACAAACAGTTGTATGAAGTTAAAAGGAAATGTGTTCTTTTTTATTCAGAGAAAAGGGGTTTATAAAATTAATATTTTTTTAACCAAATAAAAAGCAGATTAACTCTGTTAGACTGTATTTTGTTTACCGTTATAGCTAGTATTAAGATCGGGAAATGGATGACTAAAACCGGCGAAGGAAAACATCGTAAGGAAACCTGCATATCGGAAAAGGGTTCTAAAAACCTTTTGAAGATATTATGTCAGCATTGGGCAGGCGTGGTGGACTGTTTAACCCCTCTTCGAAGGAGACCTAACCCCAGCAGTAGGCAGTAATAGATTGTTACACTACAGTACAAGATTCGGAGGTTTTAACCGGCCAGTTCGAACCCATGATCTTCAGAATGCAAGTGCTTCCAATACTCGATAACCATAACTTCGACTTCTAAATAAATTCTTAACGAAAATTCTCACAACTTCACCCAATGAAACATAAACACCGTGACCGGTTCCAGTAAACTTCGTACCCAATATTCCGGAATCGTTTCAATGTCGCCATTCACCCCTTGAATATATAAAGGAATATATGGAATCATATTCGCGGGTTTGTCATTGAATATCGAAATATACATTATTGTATGGGACTGTCTGTTGATGTAGCTACACGGAGTCGACGTATGTGTTTTGAACTATTCAGATATTTTTGGATATTTTTATTGACATGTTAGCTGATGAGCTAATGGGGCAACTGATCGTAGTGGTCCTATTTCATTTAACCTCTGTATTATCAGGAGACACTACGGGGCCGTTTTTTCATGTTTCCTTGTAGGCAGACGAGCTAATAGGCCACCTGATCGTAAGCGGTCAAAGCCAGGGCAAAGAGGGGCCGTTATCTATCATTTACCCATACGGGACTTTTCTATCAGGACATTATCTACGCACTCCTTTAAGGGACTCTTTTCAAACTTGTTTGGTACAAATTTAGTTTTTTTAAGACTACCTGGTCAAATTAAATATTCAAACATTTTTTAAATGGCTTTTGTCAAAAACAGCAACTTTTATAAATAAACACAGTTCACAGTAGCAAGTAACTATCCTGACAATATTTTCCTGCAGCATTTTTAACAATTAATGCAGTAATATCTTTATATTTCAATACACATTTACCGACCGCTTCGAACCATCAACCTCCCACGTAAAAAGCAAGCGCTTTACCAAACAGTCTTCAAGACTTCAGCAAGAACATAACTTGAGCTGAATAAACTCCAATTGACAGGGTACCAATAACCCAAGTTCAGTTTTCAATTTGGAACAGTAATTTTAAATCATAAGCCGGAAATTCCGGTCACGTCGGCACCCAACCTTGGTATTAGGAAGGCATGCATTTCCGCGAGAGAATTTAAGGTATTGCTTTCAACCCTTCGAAGGGATAATACTGTTATTATCATATTAACACGTATATTTAGGGCGTAATTATTTTTTTAAGGTATAACAAATTGGATAAGTTTTCAACGCTCGAAGGCACGAAGTTGATATGATAAATTGGAGACTGACACTTCGAGATGAGAGTCTCCTTTCCGAGGCCTTTATAAGGCAACAGCCTAAGTGTGCCAAGTGTCGCGTCACCCTGCACAATCCCGTGCTGGGTTCTGTCCTCAGCCGGAATTCAAAACATTGAGTGTTAGCGGCAGGACGTTTATATAGGCATACTGTGAGGTATGTAGAAGGTCGGTGATTTTCTCCTGACAAAACTAGCTAATTTCTCAAATCTAAATCAGTATATTAAAATCAAAGTTTGAAAATCAGGCTTGAAGATAGTTCTAAAGAGTAGGTCGTACACAGCTGCCGCAGAATGTATGAAGATGAAGGGAGCTTGATAATTAGTTACTTATATGGACAGGATTCGGATCAAGATATTTTTGTTATTTCGAGATTGTTGGAGCATGTTTATTTTATATACAGCCTATTTAGTTGTGTTTGGCGTAACGGGTGTGTTGCTGTTGCCATGAAAAAAGCAGAACGAAAATTGCCGCCAAAAATGAAAAATGTGATAATGTAAAAGTTATAAATAAATTAAATATTAATCGCAATCCGAATTTAATTACATATCAATCTTGATAGTTAGTATCCGCAACAAAAATAGATAAACGAGCCTACGGCCCACCTGACGGTAATGCTCATGAACCTCTGCAATGCCAGGGCAAAGAGGGCCCGTTATCTATCACCTACCCATACATGACTTTTTTTAAACCTTCAACCTCCTAAACTTGCCCTAGAGTGTTCTCCACTTCAGACACAAGCTTTGATCGTATTTCCTGAACCAAACTCCGAGGGAGACCAAATTCTGATGATCGGTATATCGCGCATCCCCCGTACTGTCATCCACATAGTAATGCATGCCATATACCAGTAAAACGGCAGATATCAATTTCAAATACTCATTGAATACTCATAGGATTACAATAAACCGAATCCAAATTTAAAACAAACATGCATTCCAATAGTTAGAGTGGAAGTGGCGTACAATTCCACTCGGAGCACACGTTGGATCGAGACTAAGCCAGCCAATCCTCTTTGTTGGTTGAGACTTGCCCGGATTACCTTTTAAAAGCATTCAAAGCACCGCGTCCGGGATCTGTGGTAATAAGTGTTTGTTTGTCTGAGTTTTTGCATGACTTATATTTGTTCGTGTCAAGTTATTTAGTGTTAAATACTAATGTCAATATGTTCCTCTTTAAGAAAGGGCTTAAGAAAAGTCCTTTCTCAAACTTCAAACGAGGCTTAAGAAAGGTCATCCTTCAGTGTTCCATGACATTGCATAGGTGAGAGAGCGTCGGTAACCACTTATGATCAGATGGCCCGTTAGCTCGTTTGGTAATAGTTAAAAATCGTCCTATTCTGACTTTACGTAGATTCATCAGATAGGCTGCAGATACGTGTATTTGTTTATTAATCAAAAGAACTAATGTACGAAATGATTTTCCAATGATTAGGAAGTAATATATTTTGGAGAATTTTAAAATCTTACTGTAATTGTCATTTTGTGTTTTACAAAATCTGTATATTTTTGTGGTAAAAACGGAAAAGCTTCTGATTTTCTTTCTTACTGTTGCACTATCACTTAAATAAACACAGGTGAAGGCAACCAACGAAGCTATCAGAGCAAAAATGTTGTTTCTGACGAAGACCTACTTCAGCTAGTATATCTGGCATATACAAAAATATTTATAATTCCATATTAGTTATGATGCAATACGTTAAATGTGTTCTAGATTAATAGACTATATTTTATCCGAACACCAATATTCCTCGTAGTCCAAGAGGCGAAACTTTTCCCTGAAATGGACTCCATCGGGCGATCTTCGACGGCGAATTGAATTTCGTTCAATTCAAATTGGAGCAGACTAAGTTTTGCGCGTTCACTGTGAAAAACATCCCTGTATACAGTACTAGCTGAAACTGTAAATGGGACAGTGTTTGTATTTATTTCATCGTATTGCCTTAGTTTAGTAATATAAGGAAGTGTTTTTTTGATAGGTGAGCATTTTATCTGAGTCACGAAGTAAGTTTTTTAGCTTCTAGCGTCAAAAATTCGCCTCACTTTCATCTTCTATTTGTATTGCTAACCCCTGAAGGATAGTTTTTTCTAACTTAATTACAAATAAGTTACATTTTTCTAGCTTCAAAAATTCTGCAATACAACTTTTCATGCCCCATTTCAACCCATTAAAACTATTTTCGCAATAAAAAGTGCATATCTACGACCTTTCTCACTGTCCATAAAATCCGCATAAATTTTATGAAATAGTTTGGTCGTGAAAGCGTGAAAGAGTTACTTTCATATCTATAAAATTAGTACGGTTTAGAACTTTGGTAACTACAGCCCTATCAAAAACATCTTTAGTATCATTTAAAGAAAAACAATCCGTAACACTAAAGCATAAAGTTTAATTTTGAAATACTTTTTTAAACCAACTGTAGATAACCACGAATGAACGCACTATTTATAAAGTTCTTTAACGAAAAATGCACCAACTCAATTTATCCGTACCGAACATTTCGCCTCATTTAATATTATTGTTCGTTCAACATTCTGAATATTTCATTCGGAAATGTATGAGCCTATATCGGGATTCGGAAATGGGTGCATATTCCACAACTTTTGTATTCATAAATTCTGTTAAACATTTATCGTGTAGAGGGTGATTTTTTAATGATAAGACTTAAAGTCGCGATAGGAGTTGGTCATATATGTCCAGTAATAATACAATAATTAAAGAATGAAATGAAATGAAATACTTTATTTTCAACATTGATGACGTACTCATTCTTGTTGACGTCAAAAGTTAAAAGCTACCACCAGTTCGGACACAAAAAAAAATAATTATAGCTACCGTCCTTAGAAGAACTGGCAAGAAACTCAGCGGGCATGTCTTTTTTTTGTATAATGAGCCTTTTTTTAAGTATTTGTACAGAATTATACGATTTTACATTAAATTTACAAAAATAAACGATTACGATAATGAAATGACCTTGGCGAGCAACTCATTCCCACTTTGCGCAATCGTCTAGGTGATCATTGATCTTATAGTAGGCTTTCTTACAATGGTATAAAGCCTTAGTAGATGGAAAGCCTTGTATGTTATTCTGCTGCACTGCAGTAAATCCCAAAATGCCTTTTTGAGCTCCTCTCCTATAAACACCAGTTAAAATTCCTGCTAAACGATTTTTGAGCTCCTGTCCTATAGTAAACCCCACTTAAAATTCCTGCTAAACGATTGTCGGACGCATTGTGCGAAGAACGGATATAAAGTTCTAGTATAGCGTCCACGAACCAGTAGGGGCAGCGTAGATAGACCTCCCCCAAAGAGTGACGACCTGGTCAAGATCGTGAACGGGTTGCGGCGAATTTAGGGGGAGGCCTGCCAGCAACAGCTGAGGGCTGTAGTGAAATTGTTAATCAATGTACAATTGTCCTTGCTTAAAATTTATTTGGCGATAGTTTGTCAAATTTAAAACCATTTGTTTATTCATATTTTGTTTTGAAATAGAGTAATTGTCGCCTCTTTAAATATATAGCTACCATCTTTCACCCTGTATACAACTTTATAACCAGGTTTAAATACCTTTCCACACATTTAACAGTCTCGTCTTAAGGTATTAAAGTTTATGTTACGGATATTGGAGACAGATTGGACGTAGTAAAATTAAATCATATTTTACGTTACTTTCAAAATTTTGGCGAGAGTCTATTTTAAGATCTAAGTTAAGTAAGAAGGCTTAGTGCAACCAACTTGCAGATGTACCTAGATTTTAGGAAATGCGAAGTCATAAAAACAAAATTTTTCACCATGTATCAATTACGTTAAAAATTAAGGAGTCTGTAAGGGTTTCACACTTTGCTACTTCGTAATACACAGACGGGAAGGGTCATGGACGTTCTGTTTTGAAATCTTATAAATTAACACTATCAATAGTTTATTCTCAAATTGTAGGTAGCCAAAAACTTGATGTTCTTCGATGTAATTTGATATTCCATCTGTTGAAAAAAACATACCAACTTGTTTATGCCAGAAATTTTTTGACAAGTACAAGCCAATAAACTACTCATTTAAGCCTTAGGGCAGTTATTATGACATATTATTATATCAAAAACATTATGGAATATATCTAAAAAATCATAAAGATATATTTCTTCCCTTGTTTTTAATTACGCACCACTAAACAACTGCCTAAAAAAACATCAACTAACGGTAATTATAGTAATGTCCCTCAGGACTCGTCTACTAAATTGGATCTTTCCCATTACTATGTAAATGGCACTTGATCTCTTTTCTACTGATTGGTGTTCTAGTGATATATATACCTAACATATCTGGTTTCCTGGAAATGTTTTACTCATCCTTACTAATATTATCAAGTCTGTCTGTATGTCTGTCTTATCATCTGTCTGTTACGCTTTCCCACTTAAACCTCAACCGCTTTTGATGAAATTTGGCACAGACAATCTTTAGATCCTCAGAAATAACAAAATATAACTTTTAATTGAATGTAACGTAGACGAAGTTGCGCGGGCCCGCTAGTCTTTACTAATTAAGTTGACAAGAGGATATGTGGGGTTCTTCTTTCCATATTCATTTATTAGCTTATTCTTTACATTATATTAAAAAAAAAACATTTACAAAAAATATAAATTTAAAAGTACAATATAAAAACAGAGGGCCACTGCAGGCGGAGTCTATGACCCAAGCCATCAGTGGTCAGGGCTCAAGAGAGAGGAACCTCCTCACAATACGCGCTGTGCCAAGAACGACCGCCTTCTGAATCAGGCCCTTTACCCAGCCGGGGAGCGAAAGCTTCTCTAGATGTTGGTCGAAGTTTTTCACTATTAGACCGTGCACAGATACAACGATCGGAACAATGATGGTCGATTAGCTTATTCTTTCCATGCATCAAAACTATAAGTCTTTTCGTAATGAATATATGGGAGGCCGTCCAATACGCATCACTTATTACAATTCCAATAGCCAGTATTACACAAACCATTTGTCCTAAATTTAAACTCCAATAATTATACAGTTCTCTGACAGTGGTTTGAAATGTAGACTGAACCCGTGACGTGCATTAACCGCAACTCGTCACGCTCGACCACAGAACATTATCTCAGCGATGTGTATGCGAATGATCGTGTCGATAACCACAAACCAGTGTTCATTATTTAAACTGACTGGGAATATGAACTGATAAAGTAGAATCTACACTGGTGTATCTGGTGCATGATCTGGTATTGAGATTAAACGAGATTAGCATTTCTGGTACGATCTATCTAAAATCTGTTCATGATGACCAAATCAGATCTATCTAAGATCTTAGGTACCTTTGTATCATCGCAAGTTAAATTATTTCTTCTTTAAACAAGGTTTGAAGAAATCCCTTAAGTGTAAACGGTATATAGCGGCCCTGCAGTGTCTTCTGACAATGCAGAGGTCCATTAGCGATTGTAACTGCTTACAATCAGGCAGTAGTTTAACCTACATAAGAAGAAATTTTCGGGACGATGAAACTATCCAGGTGATCGTCCCGAGGAAATAACATGATGCGTGGGTTTATAGATTTATTTACAATATTTACAAGGTTAAGAATAAAAGAGCTCTGTACAATCAAGATAAATATTTACAATTGACAGTTCATGTCTGTCATTGACATAAACTTTTTATTTGATGAAAAGAAAACCAAAGAGGCGGAGTTTGGTAGCCACCACACCAGCCCCCCACGGAGAAGGATGATCCATCCCACAACGCCACTCCTACAATCGTCCGCACTTAGCTGTGCTGCCCAGAGTCTTCAGTGACGCGGAAGAGCAGCAGTCAGTACCGCCGGGCCCCAGCACGGTGAGTCGGCCGAGGCGGACCGAAACGGCAAGGACGATTGCGGAAACTACAATCCGGGATGGTATGAGGAACTTAGCTGCGGCGGTCGACGCTCGATGTCTTCTTGGTTCCAATATGATGGCGAAAAGATTCCAGCAGAAATAAATCCATCGGAAAATGTTACAAAAGTGTAGCAAGCCGATGTGGAATCTTCGAGATTAAGTCGATGAAGAGTGCGTTTCTTTCGTCTGGGGTCACCAATTTCGGGACGATGAAAATGTCGAGGTGATCATCCCGAGGAAATAAAATGATGCGTGGGTTTATAGATTTATTTACAATATTTACAAGGTTAAGAATAAAAGAGCTCTGTACAATCAAGATAAATATTTACAATTGACAGTTCATGACTGTCATTGACATAAACTTTTTATTTGATGAAAAGAAAACCAAAGAGGCGGAGTTTGGTAGCCACCACAAAATTGAGCTCAATTAATTTTGCTCAACCAACACTTAATAAAATACTTCATTTTTGTTTTTTTGATGACAAATAACTACTCTTACGGCTAACCAGATAAAAATTGGTAACCGTTTCTCATGGACCACATCAAACCCATAGGGCATAGAAGAATTGTTACAAATCATAACGCTCGGAAAACATTGAGGTCTTGTCGCCTCATTCCAAAATAGACTTAAAAACATCCAAACCCAAATTAAATAGCCCTACACGCTTAAATTCCTACGTATCTTTATATTTCATCAAATCCCTTGTACCGTGGCACCGTATTAATATTATCTTCGGTCGGATTACGTTTGGTAAGCAGCCGTAAGTCTCTACAGCCTTGACCGTAGCGAATTTAGTGCCCGCAAATTGGGAGCTTGGATCGTGCCCCGGAATAATGTAAGATGGGGATAAAAATGACCGGCTTGAAACGGCAGAGCGAAGAATTTTCGCTTGATGAATTAAAAATGTGGTAGAATATTCTTGAGTAATGGATAGCTTGGTTTGGGATTGTTGCTTTTGGTTGTTAGCATCGAATATGTTTGTCACTTTTTGTTTTAGTTTTGGAGTGTATTTCAGATTTCTTTAATTTATTTTTTAGTTTTCAGTTTTGTAGTTTTTGGAACGAAGTTCCTTGTCGCGCGTTATCGAAAGGGGGCTAGACGGAAATTCTTATGAAAAAGTTGTCATGACACTTTTTTTGTTTTAGATGATTATCGCTACATGGCGCTGTGATTAAAATCTTTTAAAACAATTCCTTATTTGTTTTATATGATTAATGCTAGATGGCGTTGTGATTAAAATATTTTGTGAAAAACCAAAAAATATTACAATTCCCTCACTAATTAATCGAAAGGAACTTCGTTCCATCCGGGTGTCCCTTGACATATCTCAAGTTTTTTTTAAGTTATTTTTGTTAATAACTACTAACAACTTGGACCACTGATGTCCGAATAAAGAAATTTTGAATTTGATATTAATATTCAGGGAAGATTGAAGTAAAAATTGCCATAATAGTAATGATGATCATAATGCTTCTTTTTTTTGTCAAGTACGATCTGTGAAAGTTGAATCACACTAAAACTTTTTACTGCTCGCATACGTTCACATCCCGCTGAGAACAATACTGCAAGGCTACCTTTCGCTTCCATTACCCCTACTTCTCTAATCGTTATCAAATTTACTATGCTATGTACCGTTCACAATTATTGGTGTACAACTTTGCTTCCGCCGTTTTGCAATAGATGGCTGTAGCGGTAAGTGGTAGTCGAAATAAATAGATCGTAGATGTCATACAATAAGCTTAGGCATTTGTAAACATAACGCTATCGAAATATTAGTCGATTTGTGTTTGCCTCATAAAGTTATTCTCGATTAAACATGTCAGCTTACGAGCCAAATTCTCGTCATTTGCGGGAGGTTTTAATTTTCTGCTTTAATATGAAGAAATCTGCGGCTGAGGCTCAATGAATGCTCTCAAATACCTATGGTGAGACCGCTATTAGTGAAAGAACGTGCCGAGAGTGGTTTCAACGCTTCAAGAACGGTGATTTTGACGTCAAAGACCGGCATGGCGTTGGAAGAGGGAAAAAAAACAGCGGAAGCAAGTTTTATGTGTATGATTTTTAAAAAACCAAGGTAACTAGCGTAAGTCAACGAATTAGTATCCTGAACTGGCACTATGCGGACCGCAGTGGTGGTGACGTCGAAGCGAGCACTGTACAGGATGACCAGCTACAAGGTGGACGAATCATCTTATTAAAGAAACGCGTTGGACGCAACCATTTGATTATGATTTGATGAAAGTTATTGAAGGAGGCCTAAGTCCAGTTGTCTTGTTACCAAGAATGATGATGGTGAATTATGACATAACGTCAAGTCAAGTCTAACATTATAATAAAAATCATCAAAGCAATACTGTAGGCACTTTCCCGTTTATTTTGTCAGAACCCTGCTTTGGCTTTGTCCACTACGAAACATAACACAGATGAATGAAACATAAAAGGAGCCGCAGAAAAATACAATAACAAAAATCTTCCTTAAATCGTTCTACCATAACAAAAACTTTATATATGAAACATTTATTCCATATTCTCCATTGATATTTATATTTCCCCCTCGAGAAAGATCCGCCTAATTCTTACATTGGTTCGTTTTTACCACGTAAACAAGTTTTGTGGGAATGTTATATGTAATCATGGAAAGTATTAATATAATAATTATTATAACTACCCGTTCTAACATACGGGGCTGAGTCGTGGACACTCACGGTGGGCCTAGTCCGTCAGTTCAAAGTTGCTCAGCGAGCAATGGAAAGAGCTATGCTTGGGGTCTCACAGAAGGATAAGATCAGAAATGAAGTTATCCGACAGAGAACTAAAGTAACCGACATAGCTCTGCGAATCAGCAAGCTGAAGTGGCAATGGGCTGGGCACATATGTCGAAGAACTGATGCCCGATAGAGTAGGCGAGTTCTGGAGTGGAGACCGCGATATGGTAAATGTAGTGTTGGGCGCCCCCCTGCTAGATGGAACGATGACCTAAGAAAGGTGGCCGGTAACAACTGGATGAGACGAGCAGAGACGAGCGAGACGAGAGATCGAGCTCAGTGGCGTATTTTGGGAGAGGCCTATGTCCAGCAGTGGACGAGTGTGGGCTGATGATGATGATGATTACTAGCTGACCCAAACTTAGTCTGCTGCACGAAGTGAGGCTTTACGAAGAAGGACAAGTCCTAGCGCTCAAGATATACCAAAGAGGGGAGCTGATTCCATAGCTTGTTTCCTATAGCTGTAAATATGATTACAACATCACTTTAAGAACTTCTAAAAATATCTGAGTAGATTTAGTAAAAGACACGTATATGTTAATTTTCCTCCTTGGACAGAAGAGAAGTCGCTATTCATATTTTCTACTTCTATTGCCTGATTAAATTCATTGCGTGGCTCAAGATAAGTTAGCTTTCCTATACTTCACTGCTCAGTCATTACGGTGGTCGCCGCAATCTTGGCTACAAAGCATGATTTTTAATAATATTCGAATACATGTAGGACTATTTGATAAAATCACGCTTTAGATTAAAGAAATAATATAGACTGACGAAACCTATATGTTATAATATACATCATATCATCATATTATATTATACAGTATTAAATAAATAATCAAACAAGCGTCTAAGTACACGTTTCTACAAACAACGAGTCCTCAATTAAAACTGATTATATTAATTATATGCTGACGTTATCTTTTGAAGGGAATTGTCGAGAATTATATATGAGTAAGGTAGGGGTTTGTGTGGAGCGATAAAGGAAATTCAATTTTAATGTGATAGATATAAGATCGAATTCTAAATGTCTGTTGACGTATTTGATGTTTCTGGATTTTGGTAACTATTTAACAGGAGATGTATTGCTTGATAGTGTGTTTTAAAATACGATTAAAAATTTAAGTAAGATAGCTTTTTCAATGCAAACTTTTAAAATCCTGAATATCATGTAGCTAGCCAGAGACAAGTGAAACGAGCTCAAACACGACGGATTTATCTTGATCAGTTCCTATGACTACCTTTTAATGCCCTCATCAGATCAGCTCTCAAAAATCGGAAAGTTGATCAAATTTAACTATTAAGATTCCAACCGAACTTACCTAGTAACATCCAGAGCAAGTTAAATAAAGCTTTTAAAAGAGTGACATTATAATTTTAGCCATATATATCATAATAACAATCAAATTTAAGGCAATGAATATGCCACTGTTTGTGTTCCTTCTCAATAAATCATCATCATCATCAGCCCACACTCGTCCACTGCTGGACATAGGCCTCTCCCAGAATACGCCACTGAGCTCGATCTTCTGTTCGTCTCATCCAGTTGTTACCGGCCACCTTTCTTAAGTCATCGTTCCATCTAGATCTCAATAAATAAATAATAATAACTGCCCTATTTCATTTCCCCCAATATTTTTTCTAAATAATCGTATCTTATAACTTGTATTATGAGCCTAAAATAACAAACTAGACCAAAAAACACGTAAAAAGGGTTATTTAGGTCCAAAGCCCGCTTCCATAAAGCCGAACCCGTAGTAATATTTAACAAGGCTATCTCTACTGATATAATTAAAATGTATAGACTCCTTTACTGTTTTCGCGTAAATAGGATTATGAGTAGAGGCTTTTTAGGTTTTGAATTTTTAGCATTGGTAGCAAAAAACGGTGAAGGAAAATAAAGTGAGGAATCCTGTATTTCGGAAAATGATTTTTAAAAACTCCCCAAAAAAAATGTGAAGTCCCCAATCTGTATTGAATAAGCGTGATGGACTATGCCTAAACCCTCTTCGGAAGAGACCTGAGCCCAGCAGTGGGTAGTAAAGACCCCAACAAAACTCTCAAGATAAATACCATTAGACAGAACTCCGAAAAATCACGCAGTTTAAATTTTAAAAATACTTCCAAAAATCAAAGGTCTTTGTACCACAAAAGTGCGAAGATTTTGAGGCACAATGATTAATGGTCCTGGCACTCCCTTTCACGTGCTTCGTAGGGCCTTTGAGGTCTCGAGTATCCCTTTGAGTCGTCCCTTTAGTTCTTAATTAAAGAGAAAAAATTGATCTGTTATATTTAATCTTTTGTGGCGTTTATTGTCTTTTGAGGTTTCTTATTGTTTTAGAATAATGTCTTGGTTTAATTAGAATAATTGGAGAGTGTAATTAGTAATGAAAAATATGCTGTTACATTACCATGGAGATTAATAGATGCATACAGAGACTTAAAGTAAAAGAAAGATGAGTTTTAGACCACATTTGCGTAGTTTGCGTTAGAGACTCTCTTGAATATGGAAGTTATAGAACAAAAACATTTTTTCAAGTTTTCTGGGCCATAATACCCTTTTTTTTGTTTTAGTTGGAGGAAATCGCGGGTGGGGTATGTGGGAGTAAAACCTCACTAAAACCTCCAACCGCTCACACTTAGCGTCCGAACCCCGGATGAGGCCAGGACCCAGCACGAGGTTATGCGGGGTGGCGCGACGCGTCACGCACTGCGGCACACTTCCCCATCGCGACACCCCCACACCCTGGAAACTAGCTAAACTAAAGCTCTCAAACACCGTAATCAAAAGAACCATTCAACAATTCAAAAATTCCAGTCAATCCCAAAATAACATTAACTTCAAAGATTCAATTTCCTCCCCAATCATCCCTAATCACTATCAATTAGGGATTTAAAACAAAAAACGTGTAAAACCCCCAATTCCGTGGCATTGGTCCTAATTCCGCGGTATTGGTTGGAAAGAAATTGTATTATGTGGGAGTGACTACAACGCCAACCTGTCTGCAATGATTTGATTACAATTTGGAACAGTGATTTGTCTGTTTCGGTTCAGCCCCTTTTATTCTTTGCTGTAAGGTTGTATGTATTGTAATTAAATTTGAGGGGAACATTTTATAGCAGTTAAGTAGACAAGACATTTTCTTTTTTTCTTTTTTGTGAAGGTAGATATTTGAAATCAGTTATTATGATTTGAAAAGGTATACTAAATTTTGTGTTTTTGTGAAAGCAGATTGGCAGTTTGAGTTTAATATGGTTACATAGTCTAATGGCACTAAATCAACGTCATCGTTCTTCCATATTTTTATTTCAGTTGCCAGTCGCATTATGTAACGAACGTGTGCTGTGTTTCTTTCGTCACGAAGGCAAAAGTGCTAGCATATCCTGATCGTTTGTAGTTACCTTTGCTCATGAACCTCTTCAATTCCAAGATACTGCGAGTGATGCTATGACCATCTACCTATTATCAGCAGTCAATGTCTCCAGTAGTCGTGGTGGCCGAGTGGTTGAAACGCTTCCTTCCGTACGGGAGGTCGCGGGTTCAAAACCGGCCGGCTTGTACCTCTAAATCTTAATATGAAAAAGCTTTATGTGCAATTTTTCACAACACCACTGGCTAAAAACGGTGAAAGAAAACATCGTGAGGAAACCTGCATATCGGAAAAGGGTTCTAAAAATCCCTTGAAGATATGTGAAGTCTCCAATCCGCATTAAGCAAGCGTGGTGGACTATGCCTAACCCCTCTTCGGAGGAGACCTGAGCTCAGCAGTGGGCAGTAATGGGTTATTACAGTACAATGTCTCCAGACCTGATGATCGTTTGTACCTTACCATGTAGGTGAAAAGCTCCACAAAAACCTCATTTTCTACTTAAAAGTATTCGAGATGGAGGTACGATAATTGGTTTTCCGCTCCGTTTTTGTGCGAGCAACATTACCCAAACGTCAAATCAATTCTGCTGGGTAAATTTATTTATTAGCATATAGAGAGAATTGCGAAATGGCGGCGCAGTAAGTGCCTTTCTGTGAGGAGATTTCAATTTTTAAAGATTAATTTGAATTCCGTTGATTGGTTCAAATTGAATTTTGATTTCTTGATAATGATGTACGAATTATTGAGGTTTTAAATTTTATAGATATTCCAATTGAAATAGCAAATTATATTAATTAGCTTTTAAATGACTCGAGGGAATTTAATAATTGTTTTTTTAACTGTTTTTTTTACTCGTTTATAATCATCGAGTTGTTTTTGTATTTAAAGGAAAATGTAATCATTATTTATTTAAAATACCATTAAAAAAATCAACAGTGAACCGGAACATCGCGAGATATTTTGGCAAAATAAAGTTCAGAGAGCGAATCAAATTTTACATCTAACCAAAACTTAAATACCTCATTTCAAAGTCAGTTATAAAGTTAATATAATCCCGTAATATCAGTCCAGTTCAAATCACAGGTATCCACGTATTTAATCCGCCCTAAACGACAGGGCGGCAAAATTATTACATTATAAATTAAACGAACAAAAAGGGCAAATCCTTTCTGTTGAACACAATAGGCTGTATTTGGACCGCAGCGGAAGCACAGCAGATGTTAACCAATGTCTTTGTTAAAGAATAATACGGTTAACTTTTTTGTATTTTTTAGGTTAGACTTTCTAGAATTTTCTTGGAAAGTCGATTTTTGAACTTCTAATGCACGTAAGTGACAACTGGTAGGCCAACTGTCAAACGTTCTTTCACCTATTTCAACGACGGCCAATGCATACAAACGTTTTCAAGTTGACCATCACCTTCATTTTTTTTTACGTGTGTTGGACGATGGTCAGCCAAAAATATTTTCGTGGCGTTTTAGAATAATTTTTAATAGATGTTCCAAAAAGAGGTTATCAAGTTGACTATAATATTATCTTTCCCTAACTTTATTTTGGGTCAATTTAATTAATTTATTTACCTTAGGTTCTTGTAGATACATTAAACAATACAACATCACTACCTTAGATAAATAAAATCCTCAATCAAATCACCAATACGTAAAAACCTTTTAACCAATCTTCTAAGAAACTGGACTTTAAATTTACTTTACGGAAGTTGTTCGCTACAAACTTGCACAATACGAAACTTTGTACGTACACTGTTTTTGTCAATGATTACTTTTCGCCAGATGGTGCAGTACAAATTAGGTTAGTGGTTTACAGTTTGGTTTAGACTTCAAGATTCATTTTTGCCACACACCATCCGGCTATGGAATGAAAGGCGTTTATCGAGCGCTATGACTTATCCTTCTTCGAACGTGGCTTTCTTTTCGGGTATATGCCCACCTCCCACTCCCACCACTGTAACCCCTGTGTAGCCAGGATCCACAGCGGCGACCATTGTAATGACTCTGAGCAGTGAAGTCCAGGAACTCGAGGGAAAGCTAACTTATCTTGGGTCCAGCAACAAATTTAATCAGAAGATGATAGAAAGAGTAGGAAAACGAGGCTTGAAGAGAGTTCTTAAAACGATCACTGTTAGACCTATTTTTGTTTGCCGTTCGCTGCGACAAGAGGTGTAATCGGCCCGCATTATAACCAGATGTTGGGGCGACACGCGGTCTATTTGACCCCAATTCCTTTGACAAAGTTATGCTCGCACCACAGGGAAGTTCACGTTTTTCCTTGGCGTGTTGCAGGAGGAATCATTTAGGCCTCGTTTAGCAGCAAATTTATTAACCACTCGTCTGTAGCTGTCCAATGTCGCCTATAGATGACACCAGTAGACAAAGGCTCATTTTAGCAAGGTCCTCGTTGACCTTTTAAAGGTATCGGTAGCTGGGCAATGTCTACTGATATTGTAGAGGTCCATGAGCGATGGTAACCACTCACAATTACAAGTAGACCATTAGCTTGAAAATTAGTTAGATTTTTTACATTACATTTTTTGTGTAAAAGTTCGTTAGATCATCAAAATCAGTTCATTTCAATTCGAAATCAATCACCAAATTTATAAGCAATGAAATTCTGACACAGAACTACAAAGAAACAGAAATAACATTTTACACTTTCAATCAGAGGAACAGACTTTAGAATCTCGTAGAATTCACTTAAGTATACATCTTGGCTACAAATCCGGGAGTATCCGGGATTGAGTGAATGGAAATCGCCGGGAAAACAACGCTCGTTCTTCCAGAAACGAATTTTTCTCGTTCGCTCACTCAGAAAGTACGATTCAGTTTAGAGATGGAATAACGTTTTCGTTTATCGATAGTTTTAAATCGATTTTATTTAGTTAGGGTTTGTTTTGTGTTGTATTTTTGACAGGTATAGAAGTTTGACTTTGGTTTTTGTGTAACGAACAAATAATTGCACGACGAGAACGAGCATTGATTATGTATTAATATCGAAGTAAAAAAAAAAACATTTTTTACAGTAAATTTTTGGATCGTTTTGCTTATGACATTATGTTTCATTTTTCTACTTTACTACCGTATTTTTGGTAGTACTTTGACATCTCGAAAAAGCTTAGAATGATCGTATTTCTAATGTTTTTTAGAAATAGAAAACCTCGCCTAAAACGTTAAATTCCGATAGTGTTAAAATAATTGACTAGATTTAAAATAAAGATTACTAATTTCACAAATTAAATCATTATTCTTCACAGTTGTTATTATACAGCACAACATAATCCACATATAAAATTGAGACACAATTGACATTTCATAATATCGATATAAATCTATCGATAAACCCAACCCTACCCGATACTGACGTCACGAACGCCGATTTGATTAGATTTACGGCAACAAAGTAAACTTGGAACACAAAAAAATCTCTCTTTATATGTCGTAATTGGATTAATTAGCTTGCGTGACGACGAATTGACGTATCTTCGCTTTGTTTGGTCTGTGGGGAGTCCGAAAATGTCCCATTTCGTTACATTTGTGAGCCAATTTTGGTTGTTTGTTAATTTGTAAGATGTGATTGAGATGAGAAAAGAAATGTTTCTTTGAATTGTTAAGTCAATACAAATTTGTTTGTTGAAACATCTTCAATCATATACAGGGTGTCCCATGAGCAAATTGATTATAGCCCAAGACATATTTGAATAGAAAAAAATGTATTTAAATGTTTTACAAAAAAAATACGTTAAAAAAGATTGAGTCCAGCGATGTGTCTTTTCAGCAATATTGAGTCTGCTCGAACACCTTCAAAATAATTGTCAAATTGTGAAATTATAAAAACTGAGCCGCAATTCTCATCAATCTAAATACATAATTGTTAAAAATCATTGTGTGTCATAAAATATGTGTATTCTGGTTCATGCATGTTCAGGAACATTTTTTCATCTCATGTGTACTTCGCTTTATAATAAATGGTAGAATTATTAAAGTTTTTCCGTAATACCAATTTTATGAAAAATGACGTCATTCGATGTGAAAATAGGCGATTACGATAAACGACGCGTCCTGTAATAGACCCACAGTTCTGTGAAAAAAATATAAGTAAAAAAGCATGTATAATTATTAATTAGGATTAATAAAATAATCAGCAACGGTAATCGCTTACAATCAGGTGGTCCGTTAGGTCGTCTGTTTTGGGAGAACTGGGAACTCACATTTCCGACTTCTACGATCTTCTGATTAAATTCGTTACGGGGCCCAACACAAGTTATCTTTCCCTCGGGTTCCTGGGCATCACTGCTCAGAGTCATTACGATGGTCGCCGCTGTGGATCCTGGCTACACAGGAGTTACAGTTGTGGGAGTGAGAGGTGGGCAAATACTCGTTGCTTTTAAAAAATACAGTCATTCCCTTAACAAAAACAGTAAAGAATTCGAAACGGAACGTGTACTAAAGCGCAAACTTTAAAGGAAAATGTGTCGCAAGACAAAAATCTAACAGAGGTGCAGCCAATACGGTCCGTTTGTGTTTCCTGTTATTTCAACAAATGTCGAACTCTGTCTTTGTTACTTAAAATAACATTTTGTATAAAGTTTTCGTGTTTTGTTCGGGTTGCTTTTGTAGGTTAATAGGTATGTACATATATTGTCAATGTTCAATTGTGTTGTGAATTTACAGTTTTAAATAGAGACATAACATAGAGAACTTCGGTAATACACGTTGAGAGGTAGGTCTACAGAATTGGAATTCTGGAATATTGAGAAAATAAAAATAAACATACTGAAGATTACTAAAGTAGTTGAGATAGCTCATGTTGATCATGAGTACTGTACTGTACTGTACCAACCCATTACTGCCCACTGTTGGGCTCAGATCTCCTCCGAAGAGGGATTAGGCATAGTCCACCACGCTTGCCCAGTGCGGATTGGGGACTTCACATATCTTCAAAGGATTTTCAGAATCCTTTTCCGACATGCAGGTTTCCTCACGATGTTTTCCTTCACCGTTTTTAGCCAGTGGTGTTGTGAAAACTGCACATAAATCTTTTTCGCATTTAGATTTAGAGGTACAAGCCGGCCGGTTTTGAACTCGCGACCTCCTGTTCGGAAGGAAGCGCTTCGATCATGAGTGTTGTTCATTATTTAAAATTTTGAAGTACGAACAAGAGCATTGACTAACAACCTTGCATGACCTTGCGCATCCCACAACCGCCGGCTGTCGAGCGATAATTGATTTACAGGAATTTCAGGTATTTTTAAGTGGTGCTAATTAAGGCGTTTTACAATACATTTTAGTTTTAAAATTACTGGTCGTATATGACCATTAACGATCATGGCTTTCAGTATGTACCACCATTAAAATAACCCTAATATTTATTTTTATTATTATATATATGTACCATTTATATTATATTATATATATTATGTAGATTATTTATTTTATGTATGGGCTGTTGTAAACTGATGTGTTCAGTTTATTTAATTTTGTATTTAGTTTTCAGAGCATGTTTCAATTTTTATGTTCCTGTACGTAAGTAGAATTACGTAACCTTGTATGAGTGGTGTCCTGGTGTCAAATACAGACTTGCGTTTAGTTTAGGCACCAGTCTCCCACAAACATGAATCGGTAATAATACTCATTACTATAAATTGTATTGTAGCGCTAATTTTAATTTACCAGTGTCTAATGATTCTGTGTTTGTGGTGAGAAAAATAGACTATATTCTATTTTATTCTACACATAGTACAACTACTACAAAGTCCTATTTCACCCCCGCTGTATCGAGACTATATAAAATGTGATTTGTTAGCTACCCCACTGTTTCTGGGGCGACACAGTTGCTTTCAGCTATATTAAATGGGTTTAAAGAACTAGTTCTTGTAGTTTTCTTTGTTGTGGCCAGTTTGCGGAGTTTTAACAAGTTTTTCTTTGGATGTTGCAGCTTGATTAGTATATAGTAATTGTTGGTTTTTCAACTCTATAGAAAAACTGTACTGGCTCTTGGCGAATTCTGTCAGTTTTGGATAGTTCAATTATGGATCCTTTTTTAAGGTAAATAAACTATTAAGGTTCTGTATTAAAATTCCAATAAAATTTTATAGTGGTGCATTCACAGATTTTTCGTATTTTTTTTTTTTTTTATTGCCATATAGGCAGACGATCCAACGGGCCACCTGATCGAAAGTAGTTACCGTCGCTCATGAACCTCTGCAATGTCAGGGGACATTGAGGGGTCGCTACCTACTACCTAACTTTAAGGACCCTCCTCAAGCCTCGTTTGAAGAAGGACAAGTCATAGCGCTCTGGGAATACCTGGTAAATTGTCTATGTGTTGTGAACGGACCGATGTCCTGTCTTATCATCACAGGTATCAATACTACCACCAGTCTTCGTTTTCGGGAGTGCTCTATTTACACCCTGTGTATTATGATAATAGGGTATAATAAAAGATAAGGCAATAACTTATGCAATAGGAACATATGAAAAGAAAGCTTAACAAAATACACCAACTCCAAATACAACAGTAACATGTCACCAATTTTACAACCAATATTTGATCCAATAGTAACTTTAAATACAAAATGAACATTATGCAAGATAAGCCGTAGAGCCAATTTCCTTTGCGTGAAAAAGCCAAATGTGTTTGTGTACACCCGTTAATAGAATGTCGCACCGGATAAAGAGGATACCACCATAAAATAACTAAACGATACAGAAATAAAAAGACAAAAAAAATTTTTCATGTTAATTTTTACATGATTTTTTTGTGGCAGTAAACCCTCCTGATACTGTATAGTTATCGTTACAAGAAATTTAAAATAACACAAAGTTACAACAGATTACTACGCTGAGCTTTTAAACGAATTGTTTAAAGAAAAGCAAGCCATAGCGTTCCGGAAACACCGAGGACGAGAGCAAATACAAACTTGCACTAGAAACTTTTCATGTATTTTTTGCACGAAGGTTTCTAAATTATTTAGCATTGACTTTTCTTAATTTTTAACACGAACCATGGACAGTCCTTTTTTTCACCGACAGAATGTGCATAAACGTGTTCCCGAAGCTCTATGACATGTCCCTCTTTAAATGAGGTTTAACAATACGTCGCCTCAGTGCTTGTTTGGCCAATCTGCACTCGAGCAAATTTTACAGGAGACAGCAAACAAGCACGGAATTTTCGTTAAGTGCCGTTTTGAGAAATAAATTGAAATGAGATTTTTATTGTTTTAGAATTGAATATTTAAAAAATTTATATTTTACCAGTCGGATGGAAATTTTATTCTTTATACTGCATTAAAATGTCATTTTCGTAAAAAATGACAGGCCAAACAAGCACTGAGGCCACGAATAGTCCTATTTATTGGTGAAAGACAACGGCTCTTCAATGCCCTGACATTGCAGAGGTTCATGAGCAACGGTACCCGCTTACCATCAGCTAGACAGTCAGATGACATGTTTAAATTATTTTTAATTCTGTATGGTTATTCTTCTGCAAGGCCTACACGAATTTACCTTTTACAAAATAATGTGTTTACAGATTTTTTTGTAAAAGAGAGTTATGCTCTTTGTAATTTTAGGACTGGATGTTCTCGAAATATAATTTGGAAGTATTCAAGAGAAATAAATTTTAGGTTAACAGTTAACTGGTAAAAAATATAGGCTATGGAGATTTTTTTTTTATTACCATATAGGCAGACGAGCCAACGGCCCACCTGATAAGAAGTGGTTACCGTCGCTCATGAACCTCTGCAATGTCAGGGGACACTGCGGGGTCGCTACCTACAACCTAACTTTAAGGACCCTCCTCAAGCCTCGTTTGAAGAAGGACAAGTCATAGCGCTCAGGGAATACCGAGGAGGGGAGCTCATTCCATAGCCGGATGGTACGTAGCAAACTCGACGCCGATATAGATTGTCTTTAATAACATTATAAAGAGACAATGTTGCTATGTTTGTGATATCGGGAATATTTGGATCTAGTGAATTAAGATCTCAAAATATTATACCAATAGGAAGTTACGTTATTTAGGTATGTCAGAGGTTATATTTTAGTTCTAAATTAAATTATCTTTTTTATTTTGCTCGATAACCTAACTTTATGTATCATCATCATCATCAGCCCGGACACTTTTACTGCTGGACGTAGACCTTTCCCTAATTTAGCCACAACGACCAGTCCTGCGTATTCAGTGACTCTCATCCGGGCCAGATCGTCGGACCATCTCGTGCCCTCATGCAAAATATGAAATACTTTAAATACTATGTTTTGTGCT
The DNA here is from genome assembly GCA_030269945.2 of Trilocha varians. Classification (NCBI taxonomy): domain Eukaryota; kingdom Metazoa; phylum Arthropoda; class Insecta; order Lepidoptera; family Bombycidae; genus Trilocha; species Trilocha varians. The sequence continues at coordinate 10,497,875 of AP028278.1, read as the reverse complement.
GGAGGATCTCGCAGGACTTTCGTCTGGCCTGTAGGTGGAGTATGTGGGAGTTCAACAATCAGGTGACTCCTAGGTCATCTGCTGGTTTCAAAAACGAATTTACTATACTCTTGAAACTACAGCAAAATTATGAAAACAGTAGCTTTTGCCCGCGACTTCGTTCGCGTGGACTTCAGGTTCGTCCCGTATTATCAAAAATTGTAGCCTATGTGTTATTCTGATGTATAAGCTATATTGTGGTAAAGTTTCATTCAAATCCATTCATGAGTTTTTACGTGAAAGAGTAACAAACATCCATCCATACATACTTACAAACTTTCGCCTTTATAATATACTAGCTTTTGCCCGCGACTTCGTTCGCGTGGACTTCAGGTTCGTCCCGTATTATCAAAAATTGTAGCCTATGTGTTATTCTGATGTATAAGCTATATTGTGGTAAAGTTTCATTCAAATCCATTCATGAGTTTTTACGTGAAAGAGTAACAAACATCCATCCATACATACTTACAAACTTTCGCCTTTATAATATACTAGCTTTTGCCCGCGACTTCGTTCGCGTGGACTTCAGGTTCGTCCCGTATTATCAAAAATTGTAGCCTATGTGTTATTCTGATGTATAAGCTATATTGTGGTAAAGTTTCATTCAAATCCATTCAGTAGTTTTTACGTGAAAGAGTAACAAACATCCATACATCCATACTTACAAACTTCCGCCTTTATAATAGTATTATGATGATTAAATAAACTAATATGCAGAACCCACAGTCTGTTTATTTCGCCACATCCTTATTATAATCTGTAACATTATAACTAATTTCGTTAGTTGATATTGTCATAGCCCTTAATATTAAGGTACCGCATCCGGGTTCTGAGCCTTCGTATTAAGGTCAAGTTTGTGTAGAATATTTCATTTATAATCTATGTCTTAACAAAATGTACTGAAAATGTTATAAGGATTAAGAGGATTAAATTTTTTTAAGACAATGTACAATGATTATTTTAAAAGTAGTGTAGTTAAGAAAATAAATAAGTCCTAATACGACGAGTCTTCTTTTTATTGCCATGTAAGCAGACGAACCAACGGGCTACCTGATCGTAAGTTGCTATCCTCGCTCATGAACCTCTGCAATGTCAAGGGACAATGAAGGGTCACTACCTACGACCTAACTTTAAGGACCCTCCTCAAGCTTCGTCAAGTCTACCTTGTTTAGAACTGAGTAAGATATTTGTAACTAGGAATCCATTTCCGAGGTACTTTTGCGATCCCGAGATTGCGGGATTGAGGACGAGTAATCCCGGGATCCAGAGATTGGATTCCATGCCAGCTTATGAGGCAATAAAAAAATTATATGTGGGAGTTGAACCGCACTAAAACATCCAATCGCTCAAACTCAGCGTCCGAACCCCGGCTGAGGCCAGAACCAAGCACGCGGTTATGCGAGACGGCGCGACGCGTTATGCATTACGGCACTCTTTCCCGTCGCGCCGATTTATTAATACTACAAAACGTCGCCTTAACATATCTAAGCCTAAACACAGTAACCGCCTTAAATTGATATTATCACAGTCCTCAGGGGCGTGCCATCATCAAATTAATTCAAAGTACTCCATTTTCGTATACAGCAGTAAACTGTGCGGCTAAATGTATGCCTTGGACTCTCATACCCTCTGTATTAGCTGATAAGAGTATGATGTGATTTCTAGTCTAATTTTAGACAGTAAATCTTTGACGAAATACGAGGGAGACTGATGGTTTATATTCACGATTTTTTTGACCGACTTCCAAAAAGAAGGAGATACTCAACTCATCTGTATTTATTTAAATTTCTTTTTTTTATGTTTGTTCCTCGATACATCTTGTTTGGGTGAACACATTTGAATGATTCTGGTGTCAGATGAAAGGTCCAACTTAGGTCCCATTTGATAATTTTTAAGATCGAACAAGGACTTTTGGATCTGTGTTTAAAAATGTGTATTTTTGTTTTTGGGTGTATTGCTTTTTTTATATGAACCGATTTCAAGCAGACCAACCGATTTCATTTTTAAAGCAGATATTTTTAGCATTATTTCATATAAATTTGATAGAGATCTGACTGGTAGTTTCTGTGCTATGCTTGAGAAATGGAAGTCGGTCGTTTTCATTTTTATAATAAAATGTTATTTAATGCCACGTAGGCAGATTATTTCAGTCTTGGTTAGTCCATTATTCCAGGAATATTATCAAAAAAATTATTACTTGAAATAGCTATTTTTACTAAAAGTCCGATAATGTAATCCTGAATAATCATCCTCTGGGAGTGAAATCTATGGCATATGGAACGCGTCACCATGTTAAACTCCTTACACGTTGAGTCTAAAGCCGTTAATTACACGGATCTTGTAGCATCTAGCGCAAATTTCCGTGCATACAGACGTTTTTGCCATAACTACTATTGGCATCCAAAATAGTACAACAGCTCACCGCATAGGTCCAATCAATTTAATAAAATCAATGTCCGCGGTGCTATTTTCAATTCTGGCGTAATGCTTTTTCAATCTTATTTTATTGTTTCCCGCTTTGCGAAAAGGGAAGTCGAAACTCATGTTTTCCTACTCCTTCTATTATCTTCTGATTAAATTCGTTGCGGGGCCCAAGACAAGTTAGCTTTCCCTCGGGTTCCTGAGCTTCACTGCTCAGTCATTACGATGGTCGCCGCTGTGGATCCTGGCTACACAGGAGTTACAGTGGTGGGAGTGAGAGGTGAGCAAATACCCGAAATCATCATCAGCAAGACAGACTCATCGTGTTTCTACATCTACAAGATAACCAGGATCTTAAAAGCTGTATTCAAAAAGTTTTAATTATTCAAAAACGTCTAAACCTTTCCCATAAATTATAAGTATTATACGACCAAGTACATTAATATTCTTTAGTCCTCTAATACATTCACTCCCCTAAATAAATTAACTGGGTAAATAAGTTAAAAGTTCCGAAACTCCTGTAAACTTTGAGAGCACAGAATAGTAACTTAACAGAAGATATTGTTAATACAAGTCACTTAAAGTTAAGACAATTGACAACACTCTTATCTCTCTTCTTCTTATATATAAAAATGAATTGCTGTTCGTTAGTCTCGCTAAAACTCGAGAATGACTGAACCGATTTGGCTTATTTTAATCTTGAAATATTCGTAAAAGTTCAGGGAATTAAAAATAATCGTGTTAAGAACCCGTTCAGTAATAGTGTAAGTTCAGGGAAGGTTTAAACGGTGAGAAAATTTCCTTATATGACGCAGACGAAGTTGTGTGGGCCAGCTAGTTACTTATATTATTCTGTTCTGTTCTGTAACAACCCATTATTGCCCACTGCTGAGCTCAGGTCTCCTTCGAAGAGGGATTAGGCATAGTCCACCACGCTTTCCTAATGCGGATTGGGGACTTCACATAACTTCAAAGGATTTTTTTAACACTTTTCCGATAGGCAGATTTCCTCACGATATTTTCCTTCACCGGCTACTGGCTAAAAAAGCCAGTAGCCGTTTTAGTAACTTATATTATTACAAGCTTTTTATTTACTTGCACAAGATGTAACTATGTAAGTTCGAGTGGAATTTTGCAAGCTAAATTTAACAAACTTCCCAGTATCCGATTGGACTGTAATTTTGCACGCAGATGTATATCGCGTGACAATGTGGCAATATGACAAAATGGCGCTTATTATTAGGTTTAGGAAGGTGGTCGTGGTAGAAACTCCAAATTAGGGATTCGTATGAAAATTTCGAATTTCTCTGTATATTAAACTTATCTTATGCTCAGAGGGTCAAAACTTGTAGAGTATTTATACACTTTTTGCAAAGTTTGGTTGCAATCTTGGGGTAGAAATGCGAAAATTATTTTTTCTTCACCCTAATAATTATGAGTTTTGTTGTTAAGATTTATGAGATGTGTTTTATTAGTTTATTTAATGGTAATTATGATGTACTTTTATGGGGTTTATAGCTATTAAGAGTTATATAAAAGACGGTAATTAAAACTGTGTTTTTACCTCTGACGTAAAACCGGCAGTGTTTAATAACGCGTGAGTGTGTGTGTGTTGGAACGAAGTTCCTTATCGCGCGTTATCGAAAGGGGGCTAGATGGAAATTCTTATGAAAAAGTTATCACGACACTTTTTTGTTTTAGATGATTATCGCTAGATGGTGCTGTGATTAAAATGTTTTAAAACAATTCCTTATTTTGTTTTATATGATTAATGCTAGATGGCGCTGTAATCAAAATATTTTATTTAAGTTATAATAATTAGTTAGTTTAAAACTTAAAAAAATTATCTCTCTCTATAAAATGCATGTGTGCATGTGCATTTATTTGTTTGTACATTTTGACGTGTTTATGAATTTAAGTATTACAAAAACAGAAGTCTTCTAACCAGTCCACTTTAAAACATAATCGTCTCCAATTATAAAATCTCACACCCAACTGTCTACGAATACACCAATTAGTCCCAGACCAAAGTCCCTGGAAAGACATAAAGCTCACTACACACTGTGGAATGTAATATCTTAAGCTCATCGTACCCAGCGACCCTTGGCTCAGACAAAGCTCAAAAGCTGTAAGCTCCTGAAAGATGGAATTCAAAATTTGTACCGATTGCAGGATTTAGTCTTTGTAGGATAGTTTGGTCTGGTTTTTTGTTGTTTGTAACTTCGTCTGCGTTACAAAAGGAGAATGAGAAGGAGGACAAAGAGGAGTGTTTGTGATGTAACAAAATCTCTGAATTGATTAGTTTTTTATTGTATGATAAACAAGCCTACATGATAGTAAGTGAGGATGACCTCTGTAATGCAAATTACAAAGTAATGTAGCTGATTCCACTTCTCAGAATCAATGTTTTTTTTTTATTCTGAGAAGAATGAGAATTCAAAAAGTTTACAAAAAACAAATGATTTAATTTAGAAGTTAGTGAAATAAAATCAAAGTGCATGCACAAAATCACTTTTGCTAAATGCAAACCGACGAGCGACAGAATAAAGTAGACTTGTTACAAAAACGCGAAAAATCTGTAACACAGACGAAGTTGCTATGTTCGCAATTTATAAAATATACCAATGACAAAATATATAAAACATTCATGCAGTTAAGAGGATTTTTCTCGGAAGAATCCGCAACTTTTTTCACCGGACATCGCTCCAAGAAATGTAGAGAGCGATCTCGGATTAAAAACCGTTTTTAATTAAAACCAGCTATGTTTTTTGCGATAAAACCTTCGAGTGTTTTGTTTTATAATTGTTTAAGCTTATTTTAAAGTAGACATAGACATAGACATTGCTTTATTTGCGGTGGAAACACACACACACATTGTAATACATTTAAGAAAATTAAGTAAAAAACAAAATACAAATTGAACACGTGATAAATATAAATAATAAAATATAATAATATAGGTTCCACCACAAACCAGACGAGACTCAGCTAAATGCTAGGTGTTAATTGAAGATTAACAACAACCAACACCAAGCGCTGGTTTTCAGCCTCAACTGGCAGTGACGTCACAAAGTAGGAGAAAAATTGTAATATAATTAAAATTATACGATGAAAATGAGGCTTGTAGAAAGTCATTAGAAGTAGGCCGTAAGTAGTGGCCTTGCAGTGTCCTCTGACAGTGTCCATGAGCAACAACAGTAACCGCTTGCGATCAGGTAGCCCGTTGACTCGTCTGCTTACAAGACAGAAAAAAAAATATTTGTCAAAATTAATTTTGACACAAATCTAACTATGCAAGTTCGGGTGGAACTGTAAGTTGAATTTGACCAACTTCCCGGTTTCCGATTGAGCTGAAATTTTAGGCGCATATTGACTCATTTGTGGCCGTCAATTGTCACTTATAGTTTGCACTGCTGGACAAACTATTTTAACAGTTCCCTTATTTGATACAAACTCTACAACAAAACTACAAACAAAATCTACAACTTTTAGCCAACAGTGTTTTTGATAAACTATACAAAAATATTTTTTTTTAGAACAGAAACTTTTCTTTTTATAAGCTAAAACATAAATATTTTCGTGCCAAATCACGCCTCGTAAATTCTAACCTAAAAAATGCATACAAATTGCGAAAACACAAAAAATAAACTTTATTGTGGTCAGACACGCCTAAGCCGTAAAACACACTGCAATATTTACAAAACATAAATTTAAATGTTTTTGGCTCAAATACAAAAACTATGCCTATATTTTACAACTATTATTCACTTTCTAAAGCCTCGCCTTAGATATTATGATGGTTGATGATTATAAATAATTATATTGCAGAGGTTCATGAGCGATGGTAACCACTTACGATCAGGTGGCCCGTTGGCTCGTCTGCCTACATGGCAATATAAAAAAAAAAGAAAAAAAAAATTACAAAAAAAATTAATGACTGGGTTTCATTCTTCTCGATTTATTTGGTATCCTATTACCAAACTTACCAAACTCCAATTTTCTTCTTTCCAACAAAAAAAGAATCATCAAAATCGGTTAATAAGTGGTGAAGTTATCCGGAACAAAAATGGGCAAGTACTATTGTACAAGCAATATATTTTTTTTTAAACTAGAATTACTTACAACTTACTAATGACATTAAGAAATCATCAAGTAAAAAAAAATATATTTTCAAGAAAAGTCTTCAAGAGATTTAATTTCAAATGAAATATGAGATCTCCTTTTAGATTGAGTCTTCACACGAAAATCGCGAATTGTAAGAGTGACAAATGCCACGGAAGGCTGGCTGGCAAATGGCACGAAATTAGAGCCCAATCTCTGAATTTGATGACAGCGGTACTCAAACTGTTTCATTAATATTACGCTCTGTAAGTCGTTTTAACTTACACTAACTTTTGGGTTCGTGTTTTAAGACCGTGTATACGTCTCACTTGACGTCGAATCGTCCCGGGTCTTCAGGGATGAGGTCTATGTAATTTTTATTACAAAAATGAAAACGATCGACTGCCACTTCTCAAGGATAATATAAAAACTACTAGTCAAATCCTTTTCAAAATTTTGAAAAATTTAAAAACCTTTAAAAAATTACATGAGATAACCTAACCCCCCTAACAAAAAATAATCATTGAAATTAGTTCATATACAAAAGAAATACACGGAAAAACTTCGGTCAAAAAGACGAGAGGACGAGACGTACACAGCTTGCATTAAATGTGCTTTAAAAAATGACGTATGTAAAGCAGTAGAGGTGACAACAGAATAAGTGCAAATAATAATAGCGTGTACTATTGTATATAAACTCTGCTATTTTGTCCTTAAGTTTAATAGTGTCATAGGCTATAATATAATAATTAAAATTAGATCAAACTGACCTGCCTTTGCAACGCAGGTAAAATTATTTGCTCGAACTTAATAAAATAATTCTAGGAGCGAAGTCAAACTTTGAGAACCGCTGGCATAGATAAAAATGTTCATCTTCACGAGGCTAAATCTTAATTAGTGTCTCTTGAGCGCTAATTTAAGATTTCATTATGTTTATCTTAATGTAACCTTGTTTAAGCCTATATTGTGCAGCTTACTTTAAGCTGAGCATTTAAGAATCAAGTTTCGCTAAGATAATGGCGACTTAAATTGATCATTACTGACATTTTGTGAATGTTTATTGGACCTTTGAGGATATACAACAGGAGAAACGATGAAAAACTAGACACGCTTTAATTAAGTGGCGTATATTCTATTGAACTCGATTCGTTACGTCTTCCTTTTTAAAAATCGCGTCAATGTCAGGAGACACAGTAGGGTTGCTACTTTTAAGGACCTTCCTTAAGACCCAGTTATGCAGGTTTCCTCACAATGTTTTCCGTCACTCTAAACCCAAGTATCAGTAATCATCATTATCATCAGCTTATAGACGTCCACGGCTGGACATAGGCTTCCCCCAAACCTCGTCACATCGACCGGTCCTGCGCTGTCCGCATCCAGCTACATCCCGCGATCCTGACCAGGTCGTCGGTGCACCTTGTGAGAGGTCTGCCTACGCTGCACCGCCAATAACATTTCGGCCCCATCGTATCAGTAGTCAATGTCTAAAGAACCACATTTTCAAGGACTTTTCAAGAGAAAAACCTGATCAGTTCTAAAAGCCCGCAAGTCATAATTATGCAAAGACGAAGTTTATAAATGTATAATAACGTTGTCCTAAGTGGAAAAGGTCTTGGACCGTTTTGATTTATGTTTTTTAATCTTGCTTTTTTTGTGGAAACGGTACAGGGTGGCAGTTTACAATTTATAGAGAAAATTAGTTTGCAGATTAGCTTGTGGCTAGTAAATTATATTATAATGTTGGTGACTTTGTTCCTTCTTTTGTTTTCTAAGCGATTTCATCTTGATCAAGCCAGAAATTTATCAAATTATGTGGACGTTCAAAGTATGGGCTTTTTAAAATATCATCAAAATCGGTTCATTGATGAAATCTCGTTAGCTGCAAAAGTTCTGATCAGATCTTCAAAAGTTAAGGACTCCATGATGACCATATCGACGGTGGAAAACAGAATTGGCGTAATCCGAAAATACTTTTCACCAGAGCAAAAAAACTGAAAAAAAATCATCCGATCCACCCAAACTAAAATATTACAGACAATAACTACAGAGAAGGAGGCGGCGCGACGGAAATGAGTGCCGAGAGCATAACGCGTCGTGCCGTCCCTCATAACCCCGTGCTGGGTTCTGGCCTCAGCCGGGGTTCGACGATGAGTTTGAGCGGATAGAGGTTTTAATGCGGTTCAACCCCCACATATCCGGGAATCCTGTAATTCAGAGAAACACCTCATTTTTAGAAGTCGATCTAAACTGTGCAACACACACCCCATGATTATCGTTCACGCATCGTTTGCACACGTGGTGCTTAAATCATCTCATATTTACAGATTTCGGGATAAACGTACACGTGGTTTGAATATATACTGCCTATTGAGTTAAACAAATATTGATGTATGGATTACAGGAAATATTCTATGGTTTTGTCTTCGTAGTCAAGTCGGGCTGGCCGAGTGTTTGAAGCGCTTGCTTTCCGTGTGGTCGCGGGTTCAAAACCGGTCGGCTTGTACCTCTAAACTCTTAATGTGCAATTTTTCACAACAAAAAGGTGAAGAAAAACATCGTCAGGAAACCTGCATATTTGAAAAGGACTCTAAATTCATTTTACGATATGTGAAGACCAAAATCCGCATTGGGCAAGCGTGGTGGTCTATGCCTGGACCCTTCTGAGGAGAACTGAGCCCAGCAGTTGGTAGTGATGGGTTGTGTTTCTTTTTTTTTTTTATTGCAAGGTAGATAAACGAGCATACGGCCCATATGATGGTAAGCGGTCACCGTCGCTCATGAATCTCTGCAATGCCATTAGAAGGGAAAGAAGATTTTTTTAGATGTTAAGAGCGTATTGCAGTTTGAAAGAGTTATGTAGAGTGATATAAAATCATTTCTCATATTCTTATTTTACTACGACGGTAACGAATACCGTGTGTAACGTGTTGTGCCATCCCGTATTTTAGAATTACATGCTGGGATGCTGAGGTGAGATGAGGTTTTAACTCTGTTCCATTCCCTCATTAAAGCCCAGGATTACTTCTACTAAAAACATCCTATACATGATTCCATCAATTCTTGAACAGACTTTCAACTAAACATTCGCCTTGTGCCAAATGACATTGAAATTCGCCAAATCCCAACCCTAAAAAACGTAACAGAAAAAAATCGATAATTATTCATTCGATAACTCGATACGATTTTATCGATGATCGCGTAAATCGATTACCGTACGGCTTACGTCGAGTGTAACGTTAGGGAAGTAATGAAATCATTTTGACCTGATATTCGCAGGTTCCGCAATGAATTCCCGGTATGAATTTTCGCTTGAATGTATTGGAATTTTGTCGTAGTCAAATATGTGGTTAGGTTTGTGTGTGTGTAAAGTGCTTATGTGAGAATAAGTGTAGATGTGTGTGATGTGTGCTTTTAACGTATGTGAACTTTTTTACAAGCATTATATGAACTTGCACTAGATGTAACTTTCCCGGTGTCCGATTGAGCTGAAATTTTGTACACATATGTATATCCGGTGACAATACAATAATATGACAAAATGGCACCGATCTCTTGATGATTTCGGAAGGTGGTCTTGGGCACACCAGTACTAAACAAGATATACCAATCGTGTTTGAGTTCGTTTTAAATGTCTTAGCTTAGCTAGCTTTCTACTGTTACATGATAATCCTGGATATCATTATCCTGGTTAAAAGCTTGTATTTGAAAAGTTTTCTTTAAAATAAATTATTTAAACACAATCCTAAATTACTTATTCGATCTGTTAGACGTCTTCTTGATATCCTTTTCTATAACATACAGAGAATTCAACAATAATACTATACTTTACAATTCCACCCAAAATGCACTAAGAAAAAAAGCACCGACGAGAAAGAGTGCCGAGCGCGTAACGCGTCGCGCCGTCCCTCCAAACCCCGTGCTGGGTTCTGGCCTCAGCCGGGGTTCGGACGCTGAGTGTGAGCGGTTGGAGGTTTTAGTGCGGTTCAACTCCCACAGATCCGGTGATTTCCTCCAACTGAAAAAAAAAAGGAAGGAAAACAGCACTCATAATACACGTATTTTCCACTAAACCAATCGAAGCCGCCATTTTTTTATCCTAACACAATTTACCAAATGCATTCAGAATTAATGGAGAAGCCGTGTTTGTCTTAGAAATCAGTAGCCGTGAAAGCAGTAAGGGATAATTGAGGACGTCACTCGTTAATAAAATAAAACGGATTTTAGGGAAAGCCACCCCCTTGTATAAGGGCCGATTAGTGTAGGGCACTCGACGCCTTGTGTGTTAGATCTTAGAATTAAGGGTTGGCAAGTCATACTTTGCTTTTTTTATTGCCGTGTAGTCAGACGAGTCCACGGGTCATCTGATCGTAAGTGGTACTGTCGCGCATAGACCTCTGCTATGACCTACGACCTAACTTTAAGGATCCTTCTAAAGTCTCGTTTGATTTTAGTTGAAAGATCATTATTTATTTGAAGTTAAAATTAATTAGGGATAAAATGAAATGGAAGTATTTTTGCAACATTGATGAAAGATTATTCTTATTGTTATAAAGCTACTATCAGTTCGGAAAAGACATTAGCCACCACCATCCCAAGATCAACTGGCGAAAATATAAGCGTTTTGTCTTTTCAATACAAAAAAAAACACTACTTTATGTATGGTAATAAAAAATAACAAAATAAAATTAGAACAATTACATATTTTTCCGTATTACGATATTACATTTTACATCGGAATTAGAAGGAACAAAGGTATTATTCCTCCTAATTCCGAGGTAAATCTAAGACAGATCGCAACTCAATTTGATTAAGTTTTACGTAAGAACAAAGTGATATTCCAGTTTTCTATATTCCGCTTCAGGCGTTTCCTGAGCGATTAACTTTTGAATAAATCTTTATCGTAATCGCTGGAAAATATATTTTACTATTTTACTAATCGATTTGAATAAAGGAGGTTTCTCGATTGAACTGAAAAATGCTTTTTATTGTTCACGGAAATCTTGTTTGTGAACCGATTTTGATGATGCTTTTTTTGTTGAGATTTTAAATAATCCTATGAAAGAGATATCGGGGTATGATGACGTAAGATGATGGCAGACCCGAGAAAGCTAGGAGAGAACTATTTTGTTTAGCTATTCTTGAAAAAAGGAATCGGTTGATTTCATTTTGTTGAAATATATTGGATGGTAAGAAACTATTTTTTTTTGCTATATAGGCAGTCGAGCTTACAGGCTAACTGATTGTATGTGATTACCATCGCTCATGGACCTCAGCAAAGTAAGGAGTCGCTACCTACAACCTAAAACATACCAACCTTCAAGGACGCTACTTTTAAGACAGATAGATAGAAATGATAATACTTTATAGAGATGAAGAACTATCTATAAGAAGATATAGAATGAGGAATATGGCTATGGAATGAGCTCCCCTCCTCCCCTCGTCGGTATTCCCTGAGCGCTATGACTTGTCCTTCTTCAAACGAGGCTTGAGGAGGGTCTTTAAAGTCGTAGGTAGCGACCCCTCAGTGTCCCCTGAAATTGCAGAGGTTCATGAGCGACGGTAACCACTTCCTATCAGGTGTACCGTTGGATCGTCTGCCTACATGGCAATAAAAAAAATAGAACTATAACTTTAAAATATACCGACTTAAAAAATAAAATAAACTCGCTTGGTGCATCCCTAAATACTCCCTAAGGATTCGTCCCGAAATACAATTCTACTGACAAATGCAGTTTTGGCGCAAATTGACTTCGTTTGGGAATTCCTCTGTAATAGTTTTTATTGTGTATTTAATAAGGGAGAGAAAATAGTGAGAAATAAGAGACATCTTTATGACTAGCGGAAAACTTAGCCAGCGTTGAGAAAAACAGTGTTTTTCGTGAAAAGAAAGAGCCTATGAAATTTCTTAGTGCATCGTGTATCTTATTTATTTATTTTTTATTTAATATTTTATTGTACACTACATGGAATACAAGTTATTAAGAAAAGGTTAGCTTAACTCAATACTGAGTTTTCTTACAGCAAACCAAAACAAAAATTATCTTACAATTAATACTAGATGACTCGCGCAACTTCGTCAGCGTCACAAAGTTTCGCTATTTTCATACAGATCCCAATTTTGAAATATAGCTTAAGTTACTCGTGGATAATGTAGCTTTCGAACTGTGAAAGAATTATTAAAATCGGTTCAGTAGTTTTTGAGTTTACTCGTTAAATACAAAAAACAAATCTAGCTACTCTCCGCGATGTCGTCTACGTGAACCCTATACAGCAACTTAGATTAAACATTTCCTCATCGTAAAAACTGTTCTTGAACTTCAACGATCATTTAAAAAAGTATTGGCCAAATTGGTCCAGGCGTTGTTATCATGGTCCATAGATTATAGATTTAACTGAATGGAGTTGGTAGGTAACGATAGGAACTTCTACAAGATAGATCCGACTCATACTTGGCTAGACCTTACTACTGCTAAATGCCAGGACTATTTCTCAAGCTCTATAATTACGTCACAGGAGTTTTACTATATTTTACAAATACTTCCATAATATTAAGAATAAATAAAGTTAAGCCTTAATCACTTACACTATTACTAAACGGGTTCTTACCACGATTATTTTTAATTGAGCGGTCCCGATATTTAAGTGTAAGTGATGGTAGATAACCGCGAGTGTTTAAAGAAATTTATGAAGCTTTAATATTATTTCCTAAAATAAAGTATTATAAGTAATAGATTAATTAGACTAGCAATTGAGTTAAGACTTAAGAGATGCATGTACGTGAAATTTTAGATTGTAAGCATTGACAAAATGAGAACTGGAATGTGTACTATTAGTGTAGTAACAACCTTGATACCTATAATGCTGAGGGATTAGTATTTTTTTAAAAAACTTCAATGAAATGAAATGTAAAACTTTATTTTCAACATTGATGACGTACTCATCCTTGTTGACGTCAAAATTTAAAAGCTACCACCAGTTCGGACACAAAAAATAATAATTGTAGCCACCGTCCTGAGAAGAACTGGCAAGAAACTCAGCGGGCATGTCGTTTTTGTAATATGAGCATTTTTTTTTTAAGTATTTTAACAGTATTATACAATTATACCTTAAATATACAAAATATAAAAAAAAAAACCAATAATCAAATGTTTTATTTTACAGCAACGCATTTCGCTGAAAATATCATAAACTTAAATGGACCAAGTATGTCAAAGTTTAATGGACGTAGCTGTAAAATTATATTACAGTTTTATATTCATGAATATTTTTCTGAAATTTTTACTCGTTTTGTACAAACTGCCTTATTTTACACTGCTATATATTTTTATTTAGTATGTGTAAAATAACAGAATTGAGGAGATAATTTAAAAATCATTTTATCACACAGTACGGAAAAACAAAAAAGTATAATATAAGTGCAAATATTTGAGCAAACGTGCCATTGGACTACCTGATCGTAAGTGGTTACTGTCGCTCATGGATCTCTGCAATGTCAGGGGATTTTCTAAATATTTATTTTAAATTACTTAAAAAATAATAATTAAACTTATCCAGACACTCGCGGTTTTCTATAATACTTTCATGCATTTTCAACGGGTTCTTGGCACGATATTTAAATAATTATGACGTTTGCAACAACGTTGAAATATCGAGACAACTTAATTAATTAAATATCGTGGTAAGAACCCGTTGAAAATGCATGAAAATAATAATTAACTTAAATTATTTTACAGGCCGTTTATTAGACAGAGTTCTCTTCGGAAATCGGAAATGTCTTTTCTAGATAACGAAAAAAATACCGGTAAATTTTCACGAACTCGGAAGCATTTTATGAAATTTCATCAATTTCATTTCCCGAAAAAAAAAAATTCTAGTCGTCATTAATTTTAAGTAAAATTTGCTATCAATAAATAGTATTTACAATACAGAACAATATTACATTGTAATTAATGTATTTTTTTTTTAAATTTTCCTGAAAAAAATACGTCAAAATCATTCGTCAAAATTACACAAAAAACTCATTAAAATTAAGAAAAATTCTAAATCACTTACCTCTCAAAAAATCCGTTTTATTTTCAACTCACAACACAAACACTACGTATACCGCAACTCCGATATTATGGGGCGCGACCTACCCCTAGCGAGGTTAGCGAGCGACTGACGACTTAGGGATGAACATTAAATTTAGTAAAGGGATGATACACACGCACGGTTGAAACATACTAATATAAAAAGCTGAAGAGTTTATTTGTTTTGAAAGAAAAAATGATCATTGATATCGGTTCAAATAGATAAGAAATATACGCAAATACTTCCAGCAAATTGTGTAATCTTATCCATTAACAGCTACATTTGTAAATATGGCTCCAAAAGGACTTGTTGTGTTTACAAATCTGTTAGAAAATTGTCAACTACGATCAGGTGGCCCGTCAGCTCGTCTGCCTACGATGCAATAAAAAAACTGACATGTATTGGCTGCCGTCTCATTAACTTCCCGGTTTCTGATCAAGCTGACATTTTGCATGCAGATGTATATCAACGTCACAGTGCAATAATATGACAAATACTTTTTTGGCACGCACCATCCGGCTATGGAATGAGCTCCCCTCTTCAGTGTTTCCAGAGCGCTATGACTCGTCCTTCTACAAACGAGGCTTGAAGAGAGTCCTTAAGAATAGGCCGTAGGTAGCAGCCTCGCAACCAGCAGGTAGCAGTAACCGCTTACGATCATGTGGGCCGTTAGCTCGTCTACCTACAAGGCAATAAAAAAAACGACGCTCATCTGGTGATGTATTCGGAAGGTAGTCATAGGAACACTTGTGCTAAACAAGATAGATCCGACGTGTTTGGACTCGTTTTACTTGTATTAGCTAGCACTCTACTGCTACATGTCCAGGATCTTAAAAGCTTGTATTTCTTTTTCTTTAAACTAAATTATTTTAGGTTCAATAGTAATACTAAGGAAGTAAGATGCTCTTGAACAATATCCTTAAAGCACTCCCAGAGGATCACACGATACTTCACTAATTAAATTTATGTAATTTAAAACTTTAAATGGCTGTTGTTTAAGATTATAATTCTCGTAATGATTAATTGTGCTTTGGCTTTTTGAAGTTAAATTTAATTTTGTTGAAAGGATTTTGCGTTTTTTTAGGTTTGGTAGTCTAAATAGGAACCGATATGGATTGACGAATGGACGTGGTGAAACTATAAAGTTATTTTTTTAAATTAAATTATGAAGTTACGGCTTCATTTAAGCTTTTTCACGAAAATTATAAAAACTAGAACATCTTCGACGGGTTATTTTAAAGCTACGCCTAGTTGGCAGACAAGCTACGGGTCACCTGATTGTAAGTGGTTACCGTCCAATATACAGTTACCTCATTTTCAGTTAGTAGTACTGTAACAACCCATTACTGCCCATTGCTGAGCTCAGGTCTCCTCCGAAGAGGGGTTAGGCATAGTCCACGACGCTTGCCTAATGCGGATTGGGGACTTCACATATCTTCAAAGGATTTTTAGAACCCTTTTCCGATATGCAGGTTTCCTCACGATGTTTTCCTTCACCGTTTATAGCTATATAGGTGTTGTGAAAAATTGTACATAAATCTATTTCATATTAAGATTTAGAGATACAAGCCGGCCGGTTTTGAACCCGCGACCTCCCGTACGGAAGGCAAGCGCTTCAACCACTCGGCCACCACGACCAGCTAGTAGTATCGTCATAAATTCAAATTATTATTTTTACGTATACAGATCTTCGCCCGGTTCGAACCTGTGACTTCACGTATTAAAGACAAGCTTCAACCACTCAACCACCACGATTAACGCCATATTTTTTCTTCTTTTTTGCCACAATGATCAAATTACCTTAATTTTCCTTTTGACCCTTATTTAAACCATCGGTGCCTTAAGTAAGCTAATAAATAAAAAGTTAAACTTGTGCATTACTGCCTTAGAAGTTTACTTCCGGTTCCGATAGGGATGTTTTGGAAGGTAATTAAAAAGTTTTATTATAATAAATTTTATGGGACTTTCTTGCTTTTTTAACACCTGTTGGGTAGGTAGATTTTATTTTTGACTCGTTTTCTAAAGGAAGTTGAATGTTGTTTTCACTTATTGACACAATTTTTTTGATACATCTTGCTGTCTGTCACGTTACGACTTGAATCGGAACTAAAACTAATGGAAATAGTACGCGGTGCTCACGATACAGGCCTGCCCTAGTGTGAGCATCATAGTTAATCAGCTTTTGTGCTTCAATGGTTAGCATGATAATTTGGTGAAGTTTTTTTTTTTTTTTTTTTTTTATTGCCATGTAGACGACGTAGGTACTCTATTATATTAGATTAGTTTTAAGTAATATTAAGTAGCTACTAAGGTTCATTTTTTAGTTTGTTACTTTGCATACTGACTTAAACTAATAAATTTTGATTTCATTTCATTTCAATGGTTATTTTTTTTTGTTTTTCTTTAGTTTGGGTGCAACAGTTCGGAGGTTTCTTTTTCTATATGATAAATGATGGTCGTTGTGGGATCTCTTTTTTTAAACAATACTTTTGGAACTGTGTAATTTCACGATTTAGTTCATTCTGGTTGAACCGATTTCCGTGATTTTTTTTTTCATAAAAAGTGCACATTGCGATACTTCAGAAATGGAAGGCGGTCATTTCCATTTTTTTAAATATTACTCGCGAATCGTGCACTGTTTTCTTTCTTTCACTATTTTGATAATAAACTTTTTATTTTATTTTATTTTTATTTTTAGAAAAAGCACCAACAGAGTAAACATCAAATCAAACATATTACTTAAATTATTATAATCATGAATTAAAAACATAGTAAATGTCACTCAAATTATAGGTACAATCAGCGAGCATAACAACATTATATGACAATTAGATTAAAAATTGTACATTAAATATAAAAATTGCAAATTAAAATTGTCATCAAAAATTCAAATTAAATAAAAAACATACAATAACAAATACAAAAACACATTGAATTTAAAAATAGAATTAGAATTGGAACGACGCAGACTTTTTAAACGAAATGACCAACATACCTCTAAATTCAAGAGAAAAAATCTCCATTTACTTTCCTACAGAACGTCGTAAGTGAATTGGCCGTATCATTTACATTGTTTTCAAGGGGTACCTGCACATATTAGACATTTACACACACAGGACCCCATTTGGGACACATATGAAGAATCTTAGCAGTTACATTTTTGAGTTTTTAACTCCTTCGTAGAAACATGCATGTAGGCGGTGCGATGTTAATGATGCTGTAGTGCGTAAAGTCGTCATGCTTTTTTTTATTGCATGAGAGATAAACGAGCCTACGGCCCACCCGATGGTAAGCGGTCACCGTCGCTCATGTAGCTCTGCAATGCCAGGGCAATGAGGGGCCGTTATCTATTGCCTACCGATACAGGACTTTTCTTAAACCTCGTTTAAAGAGGGACATGTCATAGCGCTCCGGGAACACCGCGGATGGGAGTCCATTCCAAGTTATGCTGCCTGCATAACCTCGTGTTTGGTACCTCTCACTATTAGTAGTTGGAGGTTTTTGTGCTGTTCGACTCCCGTATACCCCACCTCTGGGGTAGGAGGAAGTACAGCGATTTCCTCCTAGTACAAAACTAAGTTTCGAAGTTAAGAAGTCGAGGTGGCCGAGTGGTCGAAGCGTTTCCTTCCGAACGAGAGGTCGGGGGTTTAAATCCGGTCGGCTGGTACCTCTAAATTCAAATGTGAAAAATATTTATGTGCAATTTTTCACAACACCACTGGCTAAAAACGTTGAAGGAAAACATCGTGAGGAAACCTGGATGTCGGAAAAGGGTTCTAAAAATCCTTTGAAGATATGTGAAGTCCCCAATCCGCACTAGGCAAGCGTGGTGAACTATGCCTAATCCCTCTTCTGAGGATACCTGAGCCCAACAGTGAGCAGTAATAGGTTGGTACAGTACAAAACTAAATGTCTTTTTTTCAAATATTGTTTTAGAAAAACTTTTTAAATGACAAATGAATAAATTGAAACAATCCGAGACGAGCAACTCAGTCCCATATTGTGCAGTAGTTTATTTTTACTTCTAAGTTCTAGTTAAGTTGAACAAATCTCTACTAATATTATAAATGCGAAAGTAACTCTGTCTGTTTGTTACGCTTTCCCGCTTAAACTTCTCAACCGATTTTGATGAAATTTGGCACAGACAATCTTTAGACTCTGAGAAAGAACATCGGCTACCTTTTAATTGAAAGTGATGCAGACGAATTGCGCGGGCCCTCACTTGATACTAGTCTAATAAATTTACCCCCACAAATTCAGCTATATTAATACTCCTCGTATACATTAATTATTTATTATTAGTCGTAATTATGCGGTAGACCACAAATTTGAGGCGTAACCAACCACACGACAAAATCAGGCTATAATGTCAGGCTATGTAAGGATTTAACTATACGATGTATTATAATTTCAATGAGTTTCAGTACAGGCTCATAACTGCCCTTTACTGGGCTCAGGTCTCCTCAGAAGAAGGTCCACCACGCTTGCACAACGCGGATTGGGACTTCAGATATTTCCGAAGGATTTTAAAATCCTTTTCCGGTATGCACTGAATACTTCAGTGTCCCCTGACATTACACAGGTCCATGAGCGACGATAACCACTTACGATCATGTGGCCCGTTGGCTTGTTGAGCATATAATCAAATAAAAACTAGCCAACATTAGGTGGGGGTGGCGCGACGGGAAAGAGTGTCGAGGGCGTAACGCGTCGCACCGTCCCTCATAACCCCGTGCTGGGTTTTGGCCTCAGCCGGGGTTCGGACGCTGAGTGTAAGCTGTTGGAGGTTTTAGTGCGGTTCAACATATCCGGTGATTTCCTCCAACTCAAAAAAAATCAACATTAGGTACCAGGATGAGATCAGAACTCAACGGCGTTACGCGCAGTGACACGACGCGTTACGTGATACTGCATTTCTACTGTAGTACCAACCTTAAACGCAATGCAATATCTAGGGAGATAGTAACTAATGTAAATTTTCTTTACTAATCATTCAATAAATAATCTGCGATGTGATCAAAAATCTACCGAAGATATAACTGAAGATATAAAATGTATCTCAACCCAAAGGCTTCTTCGGTTAGAACTTTAAATACTTAATTGGGCCCTGAGTAGCTGACCACTAAAAGACGCTAATGTACTCCGAGTCCCTTATTTATCAGGATTGACCGAGGAATTAATTAATGAAGGTCTTGGTTTCTGCACAGAATAAATATACAGAAAGAAATGTAAAAATTGATCGTAAAATATGAGACGAAAAACTAAAAAAAAAAAAACAACATTTAGAACGTCATATTAAAATGATCAGATTTGGCTAAGATACAAAGAAACTAAATTATGTGGATACCTTACTTTCTGCGAGGTAAATATTCTGTGGTTTTCATTCTCGGTATTTGTAAGAGGTAAAACTAGTTTTTTTGAATGCTACTCTGATTTGTAAAGTACTGTATTAGACTGCTATGGTTTTTTTTACGAGATAGATAAACGAGCTCTATAAGTCGTAGTGGCCGAGTGGTCGAAGCGCTTCCTTCAGTACGGAAGGTCGCGGGTTCAAATCCGGCCGGCTTGTAACTCTAAATCCAAAAGTGAAAAAAGATTTATGTGCAATTTTTCACAACACTACTGGCTAAAAACGGTGAAGGAAAACATCGTGAGGAAACCTGCATATCGGAAAAGGGTACTAAAAATCCTTCGAAGATATGTGAAGTCCCCAATCCGCACTGGGCAAGCTTGGTGGACTATGCCTAATCCCTCTTCTGAGGAGACGTGAGCCCAACAGTGGGCAGTAATGGGTTGGTACAGTACACAAACGAGCTCATGGCCCTCCTGATGCTAAGCGGTTACCATCGCTCATGAGGGGGCGGCGTGATGGAAAAGTGTGCCGAGAGCGTTACGCGTCGCGCCGTCCCTCAAAACCCCGTGCTGGGTTCTGGCCTCAGCCGGGGTTCGGACGCTGAGTGTGAGCGGTTGGAGGATCCGGTGATTTCCTCCAACTGAAAAAAAAAAAAAAAAAAAAAAAAAAAACCATCGCTCATGAACCTCTGCAATGCCAGGGCAATGAGGGGTTATCTATCACCCACCCACACAGGACTTTTCTTAAACCTCGTTTAAAGAGACTGTTGTTCATGGACTTCTACAATACCAGAGCAGAGTGGAGGAGAGACCATTACTTGCATGCCTAGGTACTTGTAGAAACAAGAACTATTTTTTCAAGGTTTATATTAACTTGATGTAACTTTGTACACAACTATGTAATTATGAGATCTTGCGAGTTAAATTTGACCAACTTACCGGTTCCCGATTGAGACAAAACTTTGCATGAATGTGTATATTGCATGACAACGCAATGATATGACAAAATGGCCATCGATTATGGATTTAGAGTTCCTGTACTAAACAAGATAGACCCGTTGTGTTTGAGCTCGTTTTATTAGTCATACCCAGCACTTTACTACTACATGACATCAATGTTCTTAAAAGCTTGTTTCTAAGTTTTCTGCAAAATAAATTTATTTATTATGCGCTTATCTTGTCAACAATTCCAATACGACATGACAATAACAAAATGTACCTCTTAATTTCTCACTAGAACTCATCGAATGGCTGTCGAATTGAATAAATTTGTTTCCTCTGGGCTCTCAGTAATCAAGTATTCATTGAATCATGAACTGTGAAAGTTCAATACAGCCGGCTTTTAATATTCAACGTATTTTGTAATCTTGGTACACAAAAATCTTGGATGAAAAGCAAAGAGCTTGTTAGAATTTCGATTGGATTTTTTGTTTGTCTATTTACTTTATTAATTACTAATCTTTTTCTTCTCTTAACAAATAAATTGCTATTCTTTTATCTCGCTAAAACTCGACGGCTAATGTTAGTCTTGATCTAATCGTGGAAATCCATCGCTGCATATCGGAAAAGGATTCTATAAATCCTTCGAAGATATGATGAAGTCCCCAATCTGTAAAGCCGCGTACAGATTACGCGCGGCAGATACGCGAGCCAATGTTCGACCAGAGTCATTTTTGGAATCTTATTATTTTATGCGAGAATTTCGTTTTAGATAGGTCATCTGGTGGTTCAAATGACCCATAATTTTTCTTCAAGTGCCTGTAGTCTATATAAATTTAGTTGGACGTAACAGCAGTGCGCGGCATTCGATCCATCGCTGTTCATTTTTAGTTTTTACGTACTTGGCGCGCGAGCCAAATCAACAAGCGTCCACACTACGCGCACGAACAACTGAACTTCCTTTGATGTGGTCTCAAAAACCGGCAAGCGGATCGCCGCGCGGCACGTTCGAGCGCGCCAATGTTCGAGTCATCGCGCGCACAAACCTCGTCCACATTAAGTGCGGCCGACACGCGTGTCAATTTTCGATGGTTTGCCGCGCTTAGTCTGTACGCGGCTTAATGGGCAAAAGTTGTATGCCTAATCGCTCGTCTGAGGAGACCTGAGCCCAACAGTGGGCAAATGGGTAGTTACAAACAAACTCAATAATATATTGGAACGAAGTTCCTTATCGCGCGTTGTGAAAGGGGGCTAGACGGAAAAAATTCTTACGAAAAGTTGTCACGACACTTTTTTGTTTTAGATGATTATCGCTAGATGGCGCTGTGATCAATTTTTTTTAAAACACGTTCCTTGTCACGCGTAAAAAAAATTAGGAAAAAAAAATTATAAGATATTTTTTAATCGAAAGGAACTTCGCTCCATACGGGTGTCCCTTGACACCTCTCAAGTTTTTTATTCAACAATTTATATTGTGAAAGACTTTTCTTTACACACTTCGTAGAAAATAATGTAATTTTGTTTTATTCGGCTGAAGATTTACAGAGCTCTAACTAATTGTGATTTATTTTGTTTTCTTACGTTTTTTTTGACAAACCTTTATTTCTTTAAGTGACATGTTTTTGTGACTTTGAGAATTTATTTTCGTATAATTGAATTTTTTATGTTTAAGATTTATTGAAGTAGAAATCTCCTTTGGTTTTGCGAAAATACTAAATGACATGAAAAATTGATTTTGATGATTCAATGGGATTTGTAGAAATAAATAAATTGAGTTATATTAATATTGAATAGGTTTTTATCTGAATTTGAAATGGTATTATTTGCTGTCAATAATCTTTTTATTTGATGTGTCTATGGACAAGATTGAAAAAAATCAACTATTTCCGAAAAAATACACTTTAAACATTTACCCAATCAATCAATTACGACACAGTTTATCTTATAACCTACGTTTAAAAACTGCAGAACATAATTACCCTCCAATTACTGGATACAATTACATAATCCTCAGGCACTATCTTCTGAACGTGGTTACGTACCAAGGATGGTTAAAGAAGCTATCGAGATTTCAAGACATAGCACTTTTAACAGGAGTGACGGCTTCAGATTATCGAGTATGTGGAATCCAGTGCTAAACACAACAGTCACTAAGGGTTCATGCTCAGAGAGTCTTGTAGATATAGTGAGTGTGGTGTGTCGTGATGTGAGTTCGAGTTCCAGTAGTACTACTCAGAGCGAACGAGAAAGAGGGTAGACATATTTGTTTGCTCTTAAATCGACCCGCAGTATCCAGTCTTCTCGTGATTCTGACGTTTGCAACAACGTTGAAATATCGAGACAGCTAAATTAATTAAATATCGTGGTAAGAACCCGTTGAAAATGCATGAAAGTATAATTACCCTCCTTTTGTCAGTCAGTTAAAAATACCAAAACCATAAGACATGAAAAGCTTACCACTAAAAGTATCCACATTATCAAAATCTCACCAAACTTGTATTACGGCATTCAATCAAGTTAAGGGCACAAAATAATAGTCATACAGAAGTCAATTTTCAAAGAAATCATGCTTTAACTCACACTTTCATCGATATATATACCAAGTCTTTTCAGAAATGCAAAAAATAAAACTCAGATTTTCATCGTAGGTTAACTTGAAAACATTTAAGGTAGGTCGTAGGAAGCCCTTCGATGTCTCCTGAAAACAAATAAATTAAAAGTAAAAACTTTTCAAAACAACATTTATCAAAATCCACTGAAAGTAAAATAAACTTTAACTTCAATACCTAAATGTTGTAATAGTTTGTCGCGAGATTTAATATGCCTAACTGATGGGTATATAAATAGGTAAACTTATCAGGTATACCCTGTTAAGTAAAGTAACCGATATACCTCAAAGAACTGCGTCTTTGTAGTACTCCAACCGCTCACACTCAGCGTCCGAACCCCGGCTGAAGCCAGAACCCAGCATTGGGTTTGGAGGGACGGCGCGACGCGTTACGCGCTCGGCACTCTTTCCCGTCGCTCCTTCCCCGGACGCCGAACCGGTAGCCGCCGGTGAATACGGCCACCGGCTCTCTCGGTCGCAGGGCTTTCCGAAGCCCGCCAAGATGGGACCGCGTGTCACCCTCCCACGGAATACCCCGCTGGGAGCGACAAATCCGGACCTATTTGCATGACCAGGACACAACGCTGCTGCTCCCATGCAGGGCAGAGCGCGAGCGTATTATCCGGTGTGTCCTGGTCACACCTTACACAATGAGGGCACCTCATCGTCGGCTCGGCCTGGATCCGGTGCAGATACCGCCCGAAGCACCCGTGCCCGGTCAACATCTGCACCATCCAAAAGGTGAAGCGTCCTTCGCCACGACCCAATCCTCTAGGACCGCCGAGGCGATCCGTAGACCCCAGGTGAGGGCGAGAAGTCGCTTCCACGATGTTGACAGACCTCCTACAAGATGGACCGACGACCTGGTCAGGATCGCGGGAAGTCACTGGATACAGACAGCACAGGACCGGTCGTTGTGGCTTGTACAACCAGACCTATGTCCAACAGTGGACGTCTATAGGCTGATGATGATACCCTAGCCATTTTTACTTCTCTTACAATTATTCTGTGTCATATCGAAGTCACACCCTCGTAACTTCACAATGCCGTTTCCCAAACTCTTCCCACTGATGGGCTCCATTATAACTTCCTTTCAACTTCAGTTAAAAGTCGTACGTAGAAAAACCGTAAAGTGTAATTTTTTCACATTCTCTCTGGTATAAATTTACTAAGAAAAAAAAAATAGGTAGAGCGAAATTTTCAGCTTCTTAAAAAGATACCGAGTGCAAAATACTATTAGTTAAATAATAATTATATTAAAAAAAACATGAGAGGTGTCAAGGGACACCCGGATGGAACGAAGTTCCTTTCGATTAATTAATGAGGGAATTGTAATAAAAAAATATTTTTTAAGTTATAATTATAGAAAGAGAGAGAGAGACAGACGTTTCAAACTAACTAATTATTATAACTTAAATAAAATATTGTGATCACAGCACCATCTAGCATTAATCATATGAAACAAAATAAGGAATTGTTTTAAAAGATTTTAATCACAGCGCCATCTAGCGATAATCATCTAAAGCAAAAAAAGTGTCGTGACAACTTTTTCATAAGAATTTCCGTCTAGCCCCCTTTCGATAACGCGCGATAAGGAACTTCGTTCCAATAAGTTTGAAAAATGAAACTTTTAATTGTTCGATATAATATAAGATTTTTATTTATTTAGACAGATAGGGTAGACAGATTTGTCTGCTCTTAAATGACCTACCCGCAGTTCCTCAGTCTTCCCGTGATCATGGCGCTTGCAACAGTGCCGAAATATCGGGACCGGCTCAATTCAAAATAATCGTGGTAAGAACCCGTTTAGTAATAGTGTAAGTGATGTAGAACCGCGAGTGTTTAAAGAAATTTATTTTAACATGGAAAAAAAAGTTCAACCGATCCCAGAAATACAAGAGGTTCCCAGTTATTTTTCGACAGATTTTCACCTGGTTCAAAGTTTGGGGGAGGCGTATGTCCAGTAGTGCACATCTATAGACTGATGACGATGATGTAAAACTATTATAAAATTTTTGTACTTCAAAGTTCAAAAAGGCTTTCCTGTAATACACAACACTAAAAATTATATTTTGATTCTTATGTTCTAAGAAGTAAGATTAGTAGAAATTTTCATGTTGTACTGAGTATTTCATTAAACATATTTTCTTTCTTTCTTTCTTTCTTTCTTTCTAGTTCTCGCTTGAAGATGGAAATAAAATGGCAGGAGACGTGATACGGATGTCTGGTAGTTCCAAGATTTTACATGTTGCAAGCGTAAGGTTTAAGCCAAAAGGGTTGTCACGCGCTACGATTATAATTTAAATTATATAAATTTAAGTGTTCAATTTCACCGGAAAACAATAAGACCTGTAATTTATAATTTTCCTAGGAAAATAGTAAACTTTCGTGGAATTATAACTAAGGCCACTTTCATGCATTTTCAACGGGTTCTTACCACGCTATCAATCAGTCTTCTCGTGATCATGACGTTTGCAACAACGTTGAAATATCGAGATAACTCAATTAATTAAATATCGTGGTAAGAACCCGTTCAAAATGCATGAAAGTATTATAAAAAACCGCGAGTGTCTGAATAAGTTTATAAGGCCACTTTTTCGTAAATTTATCAACACGAACACGTGACTTATTCAACCAATCAGAATCAAAAGGCTACCATCGGTTTGAAAAAAATAAATAGTCCCTATCTTGAAAAAACCTGGCAAGAGACTCAGTTGGCATGTCTTTTATTAGTATTATTTTTCTGTTTTTTCTTTAAATTCAATAAATATTATAAAGATTACTTACTATAACGAAAGCCTCATTTCCGCTTAGTCTAGAGAATCAACAATCGTATAATAAGCTTTTTTGCACATATGATTTAATTATTTTTTTTTGTTTCATGGAGGCAGACGAGTCAATGGGCCACCTGATCGTAAGTAGTTACCGTCGCTCATGAACCTCTGCAATATCAGGGGACATTGAGAGGTCACTACCTACGACCTAACTTTAAGGACCCTCCTCAAGCCTCGTTTGAAGAAGGACAAGTCACAGCACTCTGGGAATACCGAAGAGGAGAGCTCATTCCATCTTGTTTTAAAGGCATATCGTCTAACTTACAAACGATTTATTGATTTTGCGTAAACGAGTTGCTGGTCAATGCGGACATCCTACTACAAACTGCTGTATTCAATAACTTCTTAGCCGAATATCGCAAAACATAATATTTATAAGCAAGTGCCAACCCTATACAAAGTTTCGGACAAAGCTCTGAGAGTGCATTTGTGTCATGACACCTTATACTCCATTCTGTGCGCGACTGTACTTGTCCGTTTAACTATTAAAGGGACTGTTATCAATGATACATTACGTGGCAATGGGCAGGAAACATTGTGCGAAGAACAGATGGCCGATGTGGCTGAAAAGTGGCGACGAACCGGTAAGCGCAACGTGGGTAGACCTTCCACAAGATGGACCGATGACCTAGTCATGATCGCGGGAGGTCACTGGATGCGGACAGCGCAGAACCGGCCGTTGTGGCTAGGTTTGGGGGAGGTCTATGTCCAGCAGTGAACGAATGATGATTATTACTTCCTTAAAGTTGGTTAAATTGTTAATATTATGTTTACATAACTCGCCAACTTCCAACACACGTAAAAACAAATGACGGTGACGCCTAACATATAAACTTTGTATGCATTGACCGGCATTTAAACTATGTGAAACACCGTTGGCCTACCAATTGTCATTTGCGTGCATTGGAAGTTGGTGATCGAATTTATCTCGACATAACAACCATTCAAAACAATAGTAGGTACCTGTAATTCAGTAGTGCCAACATAAAAACGAAGTACCAACATCACAATAACACTACAAATCCTTCTGAGTGGTATTTCCGAATTAATTATCTTGTTTTCTTTGTGGATCTCTGTATTTGCAATTCAGATGGTTTTCGGCCATCTTGTCCACTTGTCAAACTGATTGCACAGAATTATTACAACTAGAATCAACCTCTGCGTTGTACCAACCCATTACTGCTGAGCTCAGGTCTCCTCAGAAGAGGGATTAGGCATAGCCCACCACGCTTGCACAATTGGGGACTTCCATATCTTCGAAGGATTTTAAGAATCCCTTTCCAATATGCAGGTTTCCTCGCGATGTTTTCCTTTATCATTTTTAGCCAGTGGTGTTGTGAAAAATTGTGCATATTTTTGTTGTTCAAATTAAATTTTAGAGGTATAAACCGGTCGGTTTTGAACCCGATGTTGTGAAAAATGACATATATTTTTTTCAACCTCATCCGATGTTGTTTAGACAGAAGACGATTCAGCCAAAATGGGCGATTGTAAAATTTTAATTAATTAAAAATCTCATTAATCTCAAGTTTTTAAGCAAATCCGAATCAGTGTTTTAAATTCTTTTAATGTGTAGTTTCCTACAATATCTTGATACTGTCGTCATGCCTGTCGATTCCAGTTATAATAATTCTACGACTGATTGCTGACGAGGTTTTTTTAGGCAGTTGACGAGAGACTCCTTTGCCTGCAACGAGGTCATGATTTGAATGTTACTGGCTGGTTCTGTTAATTTTTTTTGTGTTTTTGTAACTGAATTCGAATCAGTTTTGAATTTGATAGTATTCTTTAGATGAAAAATTGTGAAATGGAATCTTAATTTTTTTTATAGACTAGCGGGCCGGCACTACTTCGTCTGCGTCACTTTTGATTAAAAAGTAGCCTATGTTCTGTCTGTCTGTTCTGTTTATAATATCTATATATATAAAAGAAAGTCGTGTTAGTTACACCACTTATAACTCAAGAACGGCAGAACAGATTTGGCTGAAAATTGGTAGGGAGGTAGCTTAGAGCCAGGAGACGGACATAGGATATTTTTATCCCGCATTTCGCATTTTCGACAGCATTCCCGTGGGACTTGACATGAAACGTCAGTCACTATAAAACGTGGTATAACAAAAAAGAATCAAACTTGGAATAACAAAACGCAAATGACAGCTATGTAATTGACGTATGGATGTCCATTTGATATTTGTAAGAAATCAATATTAAAATTAGAGTTCTTTGCGTAGAGGACGAATGTCAAGGTCTGATGATGGAGCTGGAAGGTGGCTATGGGAACTCCGTCATTAAGCAAGATAACCTCATCGTGTTTAGGCTCTAATGAAGCGTCCTGGTGAGATCTTTGCGTAGAGGCTGAATGTCAAAGTCCGATGATGGAGCAGGAAGGTGGCCACTGTCTGTTTGTTCTGGCTTCGGAAGGGCTGACTTTCAATGGCTGATAGTTTATGTTATAAGGAGTAACTTAGGCTATATATTTTTTTTTTTAATTCTCGATGAAGTTCAAGGATGGAATTTACAGCGAGAAAAAATCGAATCGTTGACATTTAATTGAGATTGGCGCAGACGAAGTTGCGCGGGCCCACTAGTTAGTATATATAGATAATTATGCAATAGCTTAAAAAGGGTAGGTACTAATTAAACACCGCCAAAAAAAACATTCAAAGACACTTTCTTCATGTTATTTTTATCTAAAATTTAAAAGCTAAAACATCTATTTTCGTCTACACCTCCAATTTCAGCTAAGACGATGAAAAAATAACAATTTCTCAAATCTCAGTTTACTTTACAAATTAAATATGACATTTAAACTCTAAAACTAACAACCTAGAGATAAAGCAAAAGCAATCTCAAAATTAATTTAAATAAAAAAGTAAGGATGCGTTGGCGTTAACTTTGGATAAAAATACTTTTAAACGTATTATTATTAGTCACAGTATTGAAGGTTCCGTACCTAGAACAGTACCTTTTTTTTTTTAGTTAGAGGAAATCACCAGATCCCCACCCGGGGTATATGGGAGTTGAACCGCACTAAAACCTCCAACCGCTCACATTCAGCGTCCAAACCCCGGCTGAGGCCAGAACCC
Source organism: Trilocha varians (assembly GCA_030269945.2). Taxonomy (NCBI): domain Eukaryota; kingdom Metazoa; phylum Arthropoda; class Insecta; order Lepidoptera; family Bombycidae; genus Trilocha; species Trilocha varians. Next base: position 10,468,425 of record AP028278.1, on the reverse strand, counting down.
AGCACGGGGTTATGAGGGACGGCGCGACGCGTTACGCCCACGGCACTCTTTCCCGTCGCGCCGCCCCCTAGAACAGTATCTGAAGTGAAACCATTGAATAATTAGATCTGGAAGCACCACCATAAAAAATACTATGAAACCAATTGAAAATATGCCGATCGCGCTTAACTTTACGTCATTATAACGTTAGAAGGTGCCAATGACCAACATCAGTTTATAGTCGTCCACTGCTGGACATAGGCCTCCCCCAGACCACACCATAATGACCGGTCCTGTGCTGTCTGCATCCAGTGACTTCCCGCGATCCTGAACAACGTTATACCGTTAGAAGGTGCCAATGACCAACATCAGTTTATAGTCGTCCACTGCTGGACATAGGCCTCCCCCAAACCACACCACAATAACCTGTCCTGTGTTGTCTACATCCAGTGACTTCCTGCGATCCTGACCAACGTTATAACGTTAGAAGGTGCCAATAACCAACATCAGTTTACAGTCGTCCACTGCTGGACATAGGCCTCCCCCAAACAATACCACAATGACCGGTCCTGTGCTGTCTGCATCCAGTGACTTCCCGCGATCCTGACCAACGTTATAACGTTAGAAGGTGCCAATGACCAACATCAGTTTATAGTCGTCCACTGCTGGACATAGGCCTCCCCCAAACCACACCACAATGACCGGTCCTGTGTTGTCTGCATCCAGTGACTTCCTGCGATTCTGACCAACGTTATAACGTTAGAAGGTGCCAATGACCAACATCAGTTTATAGTCGTCCACTGCTGGACATAGGCCTCCCCCAAACCACACCACAATAACCTGTCCTGTGTTGTCTACATCCAGTGACTTCCTGCGATCCTGACCAACGTTATAACGTTAGAAGGTGCCAATAACCAACATCAGTTTACAGTCGTCCACTGCTGGACATAGGCCTCCCCCAAACAATACCACAATGACCGGTCCTGTGCTGTCTGCATCCAGTGACTTCCCGCGATCCTGACCAACGTTATAACGTTAGAAGGTGCCAATGACCAACATCAGTTTATGGTCGTCCACTGCTGGACATAGGCCTCCCCCAAACCACACCACAATGACCGGTCCTGTGTTGTCTGCATCCAGTGACTTCCTGCGATTCTGACCAACGTCATAACGTTAGAAGGTGCCAATGACCAACATCAGTTTATAGTCGTCCACTGCTGGACATAGGCCTCCCCCAAACCACACCACAATGACCGGTCCTGTGTTGTCTGCATCCAGTGACTTCCTGCGATTCTGACCAACGTTATAACGTTAGAAGGTGCCAATGACCAACATCAGTTTATAGTCGTCCACTGCTGGACATAGGCCTCTCCCAAACCACACCACAATAACCTGTCCTGTGTTGTCTACATCCAGTGACTTCCTGCGATCCTGACCAACGTTATAACGTTAGAAGGTGCCAATAACCAACATCAGTTTACAGTCGTCCACTGCTGGACATAGGCCTCCCCCAAACAATACCACAATGACCGGTCCTGTGCTGTCTGCATCCAGTGACTTCCCGCGATCCTGACCAACGTTATAACGTTAGAAGGTGCCAATGACCAACATCAGTTTATAGTCGTCCACTGCTGGACATAGGCCTCCCCCAAACCACACCACAATGACCGGTCCTGTGTTGTCTGCATCCAGTGACTTCCTGCGATTCTGACCAACGTTATAACGTTAGAAGGTGCCAATGACCAACATCAGTTTATAGTCGTCCACTGCTGGACATAGGCCTCCCCCAAACCACACCACAATGACCGGTCCTGTGTTGTCTGCATCCAAATAAATAAATAAATAAACTCTGTAATCTAAGCCTCCATGCACTTTTGAAATATTTTAAGTAAAAAAGTCCAAAATACTTAACATAGCCATTTATTACAAACGTAACTACAACAGCAATAAAAAATCATTGTTTTAAACGCACTCGCAATCGAGAATCGAATTGTGCTCATTAATTAACTCGATTCTGCTGGACAGACGAAAAATTTAACATTCGTTACCTCAGTAAATTTGTATGACGATTAGGGCTGTCACTTTGTAGAAAAAAAATCGATTTTAAAAATTTGTAGCAAAATTGTTAAATTACAATTTAAATCATAAAATGCTGGTATAGTATTAGAACAAAATAATAGTGTAAAATAAATAAGTATAGCTCAGGAATGGGGTCTGGTTGCGAAATAAAGTGCAACGATGATATTTTATTATTTAATCATAAGACAATAAAATGCTTTTCGTATGTGTGATTTTATGAAAAACAATAAAATACATTATAATTTATTGTTTTTCATAAAATCACTTAAATTTATCACACTTTTTATCAATTAAATTAAGCTTCGGAAAGTTTTCTCGTCCACAATACCGCAGTGTCTCAAGACGAAAGTCTTTGACCAGTGTGTGTTGCCAGTGATGACCTACGGATCAGAGACTTGGCCGCTTACGATTGGTCTTATCAGACGACTCAGAGTCACTCAAAGAGCAATGGAAAGGGCTATGCTGGGTGTCTCTCTGCGTGATCAAATCAGAAATGAGGAGATCCGCAGAAGGACTAAAGTAACCGACATAGCCCAAAGAATTGCATCTTTGAAGTGGCAATGGGCAGGACACATTGTGCGAAGAACAGATGGCCGTTGGGGCCGAAAAGTTCTAGAGTGGCGGCCACGAACCGGTAAGCGCAACGTTGGTAGACCCCCCACGAGATGGACCGACGATCTGGTCAAGATCGCGGGAGGTCACTGGATGCAGACGGCGCAGGACCGGTCGTTATGGCGAGGTTTGGGGGAGGCCTATGTCCAGCAGTGGACGTCTATAGGCTGATGATGATGATTCAATTAAAAAGAGATTTTGTAGGCTTAAAGTTTCCAGCTGTTTCCTAACCTACAATTTAAAAGAATAAATTTAAATACACAAAAATTATCACCTGATATCCCTAACAACGATTATCATAGGTTAATCGAGTATTGAATCGATAATTGAGTCCCAGAATCGATACTGAATACGGAGTTCGGAACGAAATTTGCAATTCCGATTCATTTTTCTCGATTCACAATCAACGGAATTAATTATATCGATGTTGCTCCAAGAATTGTTTTATTCGATTTTTTGACGAATTTCAAATTGTTATCAGACGTCGTATTTTCAAATTAGGTATTTTTGGTAATTTTCTTTTGTTTTGTTAATGAATTAATTAGGTTTTTTTTTATTTATTCATTTACATTTACAGCTATACTAAACTCATGTTTTTCCTACTCCTTCTATCATCTTCTGATTAAATTCGTCGTGGGGTCCAAGACAAGTTAGGTTTCCCTCGTGTTCTAGGCTTCACTGCTAGGAGTCATTACGATGGTCGCCGCTGTGGATCCTGGCTACACAGGAGTTACAGTGGTGGGAGTGAGAGGTGGGCCAATACCCGATTATTACATTTACAGTTGTCAGAAATTGTCATATTAAAATTGTCGTTTCGATTGCATTTTGACCCTTAAGTAGTAATCGTTGCACAGAATAGAAACAAAGAAATGAAGTTGTATATATGAGGCGTGATGAATAAACAACTGTGTGAGGACTAACTCAACTTTTTAATAACTACATATTAAAAAAACATCTTAAAATCAAATCATGTAAAAATATTTTTTTATCAATGAAATCATCGCGGAAGATTTACATAATTAAAGTAAAACAAATAAATTAAGTAATGTATATACATTTCACTCTTATCTATATTGTAGAATAAAACACTACAGATGAAATACTACTTACGTCTCATGTTTTACAAGATAATTTGATACTTGCTACCCTGCTTCCCAATGCCCTGGCTTTGCAAAGGCTCATGAGCGACAGGAACTACTAATCATGACATAAGTTATTTTCCTGTCCTGCAGTAAAACGTAACAGACAGACAGAGTTACTATCACATTTATAATATACTAGCTTTTGCCCGCGACTTCGTTCGCGTGGACTTCAGGTTCGTCCCGTATTATCAAAAATTGTAGCCTATGTATTATTCTGATGTATAAGCTATATTGTGCTAAAGTTTCATTCAAATCCATTCAGTAGTTTTTACGTGAAAGAGTAACAAACATACATCCATACATCCATACATCCATACTTACAAACTTTCGCCTTTATAATATACTAGATGACCCGCGCAACTTCGTCTGCGTTACAAAGGGGTTCAAAAATTGTATCCTATATAGGCACGCGCCGCCCGGCGCAAACAACTACGACCCTGCATTTTAAATTTGTAATATCTTCGGTAATATTCACTTAAATTACATGCTGTAAAAAGCATATTGATCTATAATAAATGCACAATTTATTTAAGGTACTTAATTGGATAAGGATTAATGCTGTATTGTTTAAAATCACTTCGTAAATAACCATTTTTCAGTAAAGAATAAAAATGGTTATGCTGGGTTATCCCTAAGAGATAGACATATACCATCGCGGACTTTTTTGTTGAACTTTTTAAGGTGAACAATACTGTAGAACATTATTTTGGTCTATCTCGTAGGGTTCAGCCAGCGTTTGCAATATAAGCGCAAAAAACGTGCTTATTTACGACATCACATTAGAAACCTTTAAATTTATCAGTGTTTCTCTACTATATTATGCATTTATTATACATACAAACCTTCGTTAAGAATCACTCTATCTATTAAAAAAAACCGCATCAAAATCCGTTGCGTAGTTTTAAAGATCTAAGCATACATACAGACATACAGCGAAAGCGACTTTGTTTTATACTATGTATTGATATATTAGATATTAGAAGTAGGGATTAGTATCAGAGCTATATAAATGTGATTTTCTTACCACGATTTGTATGGTAATTTACTTCTATATAGTAATCAGTTTTATGTCTTTATCATCACTTGAGAATTATCATTGACTATTACGCAGTTCACTATTAAACATATTTTAAATGAAATTAAACAGTTTATTTTCTAAAACAATTTTTAAATATAGTAGTATAGTATAGAGCAGAATTGGCGAAAGAAATTTTACGAAACTGCACCCGAAATACTGTTATTTAAAAAAAAGTGACAACCAAAAAGTTCTGGAAAAATAAATATGATTAGACACTAAGGATTCATTTGGAAAGCTATTAAAAACGATGGAAAAAGAAACAGTAAACCTGGATGATGTTCTTGGAGGGTTGGGAGCCTTCGGGAAACACCAGCTATTGACACTAATGATGCTGTCATTTATGTATGCGTCAAATTCTATGTATAATGTGAACTACGTGTTTGCCGTTGAAGATGTTGGCTACAGGTATTTCTTTTCACAAGCTTTGTATTAACTTGCACTGAACTGTGGAAGTTCGGGTCATGACAAACTTCCCAGTTTCTGATTGAGCTGACATTTTGCACTAGACGTATATCGCGTGACAATGCTATAATATGACAAAATCTAAAACCACCCGGCGTCGAGGTGGAGTTCATCCTTACTATATGGAACCACCGCGGTCATCCACTTTTTTGCCACGTACCATCCGGCTATGGAATGAGCTCCTCTCTTCGGTATTCCCAGAGCGCTATGACTTGTGCTTCTTCAAACGAGGCTTGAGGAGGGTCCTTAAAGTTAGGTCGTAGGTGGCGACCCCTCATTGTTCCCTAACAATGCAGAGGTTCATGAGCGACGGTAACCACTTACAGGCGGCCTGTTGGCTCGTCTGCCTACATGGCAATAAAAAAAATGTCGCTGATCTGAGCAGCAAGAGGTTTTAGTGCGATTCGACTCCCACATACCCCACCTGGAAGTGGGTGGAAGTTCCTTGATTTTATCCTTGTTCGTTATATTTTATGGCATATTAATTATTGCTCCATATTGTATTTATATTGTTGTGGAATTTTAATGTCGTCTCCATCTCATATTTAGAGTATTAACGAGCTTTTTTTTATGAATTACACAATCATTTCATGGTTCTTGGCATGACACTTCTTCGTTGGTAGACGAACTAACGGATCACCTGATCGTTAGCGGTTACTGTCGCTCATTGACCTCTGCACTGCCAGAAGACACTTTGGGGCCGCTACTTACGGCCTAACTTTAACAGCTCTCTTCAAGCCTCGTTTGAAGAAGGACAAGTCATATCATGCTAACAATGTGGTTTTAGTTCAAAGGTTTGTAGTTCAGATTCTCTTTCATTACCATTTCATTCACAGGTGCAAAGTTCCTGGTTGTGATAACTCCACTTCAGAATTTAAAGCATCATGGCTGGATACTGGAAATGTGACAGAAACAGAGACAGTCAAAGAATGTCAGAAATATGTGGTTGATTCCTGCGTTTATGCTAACAGAAGTGTGCTGAGTGAATGTCAGGAATGGGTGTATGAAAACCCAAGAAGTTTCGTTTCTGAGGTATATAATATATTTGTAAAGTTTATAGCCATTTCGGTCAGTTTGTGTTTTGTTTTCACTAAGACGTTATATGGAAAGTTGACATGGATGAAATGACTACATCGAATACATCTTGTATGTAGTGACATGGGTATGGTGAGCTGGGTAATTTTTTATTAGTATTAAATAGCAGAACTTCCATCTGCCTTACAGTAGAGTATGTGGAAGTCAAATTGCACTAAAACCAATACCTATATCAGCTTCTGCTTCTGCGTCAGCTTCTGTACCTCGACTTAGAACCCAGCTCGAAGTTATAACACCCTACAGAATTCTGAATTTCGCGCTGCCCAATGCCCCTTACCTACTGCATATTTATTTCTAAGAAGTACTTACATGTATGCCCCTGGTAATATATAAACATCACTGGTTAAAACAGTGAAAAGTCATGAGGAGACCTGCATTTTTGAAAACCTTAATAACATAGAGGAGTTTGCTTTGGGATTAGAAGTAAACAAGTAAGGTTTTTTATTACAGTTTAATTTGGCTTGTGAAGATTGGAAACCAACTTTAGTTGGGACTGTTCATAGCTTTGGTAACATAGTGGGTCAACTCATTCAGGGTCAAATTTCTGACAGGTAAAATATATCTTCAATATTTAATTATCTTTTTGGAAAAAACGTTTGAATAATAACATAACATACTGGAGAGAATTATTAACACCTACGCCTTGTATATAAGTTAAGCACAAACTACAAAAAATAAAAAAGAACCAAAGTAACTTAAGAACTGCTCCGAAATCTTTCCTCCATTACCGAATCCAGTCATCCAATTTTAACTAAAACAAACCTAACCAAATATATTATCAGGTTTGGTCGAAAAACCGCTGCAGTCTTTGCCGGAACCATGGGAGCTATTTTAGGGATCAGCAAGAGTTTTTCCTCGTCTTTCTGGGTTTACATAATTTTAGAAGGTATAGAAGCAGTTATAGGAGATGCTCTTTCACCGATCTTCATGCTAAGTAAGTAAATGATGTGGATTCTTTCAATCTAAATATATATTTTTTTAATCATGGATTTCTGGTATATGTTCTTGGCATATCTGTATCATAATTTTCCATAACTTGTTTTTTACTTCTTACATAATACTATCAACATCGATTTAAAAAATATAATGTCTTCATCGAGGTCATAAAGATGTTTAAGAGGAAGAATCCCTAAAAGTAAAAAAGATGATGGATGGACGCGAGATGGCAACCACAAAGAGAATGGTCCACAAGCTCAACTATCAGAAACACAGTTATAAAAAAAACAAACAAAACTCAGTGGAACTTATGTACCAGAAAAACTTTATTAAAATCCTAAACAAACTGCTATTTTACAGGTATAGAATTAGTCGAAAAGAAAAAAGCTGTTCTGTTCCAAATGTTGCTTCTAAACTGCTACACTTTAGGACTCATCGTGATGCCGTTCATATCCTGGGCTGTGCCTTACTGTAGGTACTTCCTCAGGGTCATCTATGCCCCAACACTCATTATCCTGACCTATACCTTCTTTCTCGACGAAAGCGTCCGCTGGCTCATCAGCAAAGGCAAAAGAGATAAAGCTATAAAGCTACTGCTGAAAGCTGCCAAAAGAAATGGTAAAGAACTCGACAAAGTTACGCTGAACAAACTTGAGTATATTGATGAGGATAAAAAAGACATTAGTAGCAAAGAAGCTTTGGTGAAGACGTTCAAATCCAGGGTCATGATGCAGAGGTTCCTAGTTTGTATGGTTTGGTGGTTCTCAATAACTCTCATCAACTACGGAATGATGATCAGCTCTGTGTTCTTCGACGGGAATAAGTACCTCAACTTTTCTTTGTTGATGCTCATGGATATTCCAGGCAATGTTTTTTTCTGGTTGGCGTTGTCCAAATACAAGAGGAAGATACCCTTGATCGCATCGTTATTGATTGGAGGCATCTTCTGTGTTTCTCAGCCTTTCGTCCCGACAGGTATTTTTATTGTTTTACTTGATTTTCATTAGGTATACCTATTTTAATTAGCTATTATCCTATCAATTTCAACAGGTTACTTAAAACATTTTGCTTACAGTTCGTTTACTATATTCTACGAAAGTTTCCATAGGCTTAGAAAATGTATTTACTACTTTCAGGATATGCGTGGGTGGGTCTATGTTTGAGGATGCTGTTTGAGATGTTAGCCACATTCTCATGTAACATAGTGTATATGTACACTTCAGAAATGTTTCCTACATACACGAGAAACTCTATACATTCCATATGCTATGCTTTTGGAAGAATAGGGTCCCTTATCGCTCCACAAACTCCACTTCTCGTAAGTATATTTATAAATATTGTAAAATTTTGGTGTTGTGAAAATTTGCACATAAATATTTTTTACAATAAGATTTAAAGATACAAGCCACAAGTTTGAACTTGCCACCTCCCGTTTAGAATGCTTCAACCACTCGGCCACCACGACTTGATGACACTATCATTCCAAATTAAATTGTGTTTTTTTATGTAATTTATTGAATAAAGTTGCGAGTACTTTCTAATTAAATTCGTTGCGGGGCCCAAGACAAGATAGCTTTCCCTCGGGTTTTTGGGCTTCACTGCTCAGACTCATTACGATGGTCTACGCTGTGGATCCTGGCTACACAGGAGTTACAGTGGTGGGAATGAGAGATGGGCAAATACCCGAAGTCTAGTTAAAAATCAGAATGTATATTAAGATTAAAATAATTACATAGAGTAAAACTAATTTATTACCTTCAATATTTCAGCTATCATATTGGTCCGGTCTACCAAGTCTTATTTTTGGTACTGCTTCATTAATTTCTGGTTTACTTACCCTACTAATGCCAGAAACAGCCAACACAGAACTTCCTAACACAGTTGAAGAAGCAGAGAAGATTGGAAGAAGATTTCAAAGGAAGAGTGTTGACTACAGACGAAATGAAATGAGTTGAGGCCATCTCTTAGTGTTGGATATTTGGCTATGTATTACATTTCTTTAAACACTCGTGTTTATCTACATCACTTACACGATTACTAAACTGGTTTTTACCACGATTGTTTTTAAATGAACAATCCCGATATTGTCACTGTGGTGTGTCGAAATGTGAGTTCAAGTTCCAATAGTACCAGCAAACGAACGAGAAAGAGGGGGATTTCTCTGATCTTAAATGTCCTACCCGCAGTTCCTCAGTCTTCCCGTGATCATGGCGCTTGCAACAGTGCTGAAATATCGGGATCGTTCATTTAAAAACAATCGTGGTAAGAACCCGTTTGGCTATATATAATGTATGGTCAAGCAAGAGGCTGAGTTTTGACTGGACTATTACAAAACCATTCCAAATAATGACTTCTTTTTTTATGTATATTGTTAAATATAATTCAAACGAGACTTTAAAAGAGTCCTTAAGAGTAGGCGGTTTGACAATGCAGAGGTCCATGAGCGACGGTAATTACGATCAGATGGGCCGTTAGTTTGTCTGCCTACGAGGCAATAAAAAAATATACGAAAAAAATTGTAGAAAAGACATGTTTAAGAATATAGCTATTCCAGTTAAATTTAATATAATAAGCATAAATAACTCTAAGTGAAGATAAGTATTAAGAAAAATATATTTCAATAACACGGAAAAGATAACAGGTTTAGAAACAAATACTGTAAGACCGTCAGTCTACAATTCCGTAATACTTTTGACATGTTTAAATAATTATTAAAGACAATATAAGAGTGGATTTTTTGAGCATGATTTCCCGTCACGTATTTGATCGTCATGCCAAAATTACGCGACCCTTCTATGAACAACGTATCTCAGTAGTTAATTGACTGACCTGATTATTGTACTGTACTGTACTGTAACAACCCATTTCTGCCCACTACTGAGCTCAGGTCTCCTCTGAAGAGGGGTTAGGCAGAGTCCACCACGCTTGCCTAATGCGGATTGGGGACTTCACATATCTTCGAAGGATTTTAAGAATCCTTTTCCGATATGCAGGTTTCCTCACGATGTTTTCCTTCACCGTTTTTAGCCAGTGGCGTTGTGAAAAATTGCACATAGATCTTTTTCATATTAAGATTTAGAGGTACAAGCCGGCCGGTTTTGAACCCGCGACCTCCCGTACGGAAGGCAAGCGCTTCAACCACTCGGCCACCACGACTATTTATTGGTTGACTGGTAAATAATGTCTAAGATTAAGTCCGCAATTTTTGTACATAAAAAATAAATAAACAAAGTGCTACCACTTGAAACTTCTCTAAATATGCATAAATCATATCTACAAAGGCTTTTTAATCTAAATATAAAACTAGTACTCTCAAAAACAAATGAGAATCTCTTATGCAATTGAACTGTGTATTGAAATGAAGCAGGCCTCGTTGGAGCTGGAGGAGGCTTCGTTAAATTGGAAGAATAATTCATTTTTCCACTCGATAGAACACCAAAGAGGACAGTGCAACGCCCCCAGGGCCTATTATGTAAACATACGGGAATTATTCTGTTAATGAACGTCGCGTTTCATAAATCGAGCCTCGAGGTATGGTTCACTGACTTTAGGCTAGTTTAAAAATATCAGCTATCAGCTTTAGAAATAGTTAAATATACCTACAAAAATATATGTTGACAGATTATAAATGTTTCTTGCTCCTGTAAATTAAATAAATATTTAATACAATATGGACACAATTGACTTTCTTTAATTTTTTATTGCCTCGTTCTGTTTGATAATGAAATTAATTGTTATTGGATTCTTTCGAAAAAACTATTTGTAATGTTTAAAGTCCTACTTTAAGTGCCCGGAATCAGAAATGCACTGCGACTAGGAGGTTCCTCTCTCTTGAGCCCTGACCACTGATGTCTTGGGTCGTAGACTTCGCCTGTAGTGGCCCTCTGTTCTTTTTATATTGTATTTTCAAATTTTATTTTAAAGTATAAGTGAATAAATGAATATACAGATTTTGGTATATATTACTTTTTAAATTCTTGCTTATCTACAATAATATACAAAGAGATTCAATGCGTTAGTGATTTATTTCGAAACAAGCGCTCTATTTCTAAAATTTTGGTACACGACAAATACATTTTGTGAATATAAAAAAAATAAAATAGTATACATATTTGTGTATTTAAGAAATATTCCGGCTGCATTCTTATGCACAATTTCGTCCCGTATAATCTAATGCTTGATTGTTCTAAAATCACTACCAAGCGTTGTATCCGATACTTTTTCAGTCTCTCCCACATAACTCTGTGCGTGTTTGTGATCTGTTTTTGATTAATTTTCTATATTTTTTCTCTTTTCTCTCTTTTCCACTTCATTTGATATGAATTTGTTCGATTGGTCGTTACTTGCAGGCTTTCAAAGGTTGGGTGTTTGAAGATCATTGATGATATTAGGAGAGTTTTGTTTCTTTGTTACCTGGAGGCATCAAAAAGGTGCTTATTTACGACATCAAAGAAACCTCTACAATTATCAGCGTTTCTCTACTATATTATGCATGTATTACATAATATATGAACCTTCCTCTTGAATCACTTTATATATTAAAAAAGCTGCATCATAATCCGTTGCAAGTTTTAAAGCATATATAGGCACAGACAGGGTTAAACTTAGGCATAACAACATCTTCGCATATCCTGTACCAACCCATTACTGCCCACTGTTGGGCTCAGGTTTCATCAGAAGAGGGATTAGGTATAGTCCACCACGCTTGCCCAGTGCAGTTTGGGGACTTCCCATATCTTCAAAGGATTTTTAGAACCCTTTTCCGACATGCAGGTTTCCTCACGATGTTTTCCTTCACCGTTTTTAGCCAGTGGTGTTGTGAAAAATTGCACATAAATCTTTTTTACATTTAGATTTAGAGCTTCGCATATCACAGACATTGAATCCGGAAGCCAACAGCAATTTTTACATAATCCGATCCAAATCTTCACAGCAAAAAACTCGCTAGCAAGGAAAATTTAAAATTATTTCTGAAATCGTTTGCTACCGAGGAAATTATTTTTCCGAATGGCTTGACACGACGCACGATAGCCGTGAGCAATATCAACTGAATCTCGTATGTTTGGCTTTTTATGAGATTCCACCCTATCTGTGCTTTATTTGAAGGGTGTGTGGCTTGTGCTTATATTAAAATTCTGGAGAGGAATGATGTAGTTTCTCAATTTTGTAAAAAGCGATGTTTTCTTAAGCTCCTTGCAACGTGTTAGGCCGCAAGTTACAATAAATATTTATTACAACAATAACAACAAGATAACCAAACACCTATTTTGAATATATTTTAAGAGATTCAAAGTTTTTTTTAAATATACATGACGGGGTGATAACAAGGGAAACCAACCTATTCACAGTGCGGGTAGTTGGAAGTGGAGACTTGCTATTATGAATTATATTATATACGTATAAAAAACGTTGGCTGCTGTTATGAATCATTCGTGTTTGAATTGTCGAGGCGAACGGACCTCTTGATGTAAAAGTAATAAACTGTTAAAACTCGTTATTTTGAAGTTTTTATTCAAAAGTATTGATCATCAAGTGTTCAAGTTGACATTGTGACGTCATTCCTGACAAAACCAAACGAAGATCGACTATTTACAACGTCATTACACCTCAACACACTATTTACGCCGTTTTACACAATATTTAATAAATTGGTAGTAGGACATTGGTCAGAACAGAATGCCTATGGGGTCAAGAAGTTAACGCATCAAAAGACCCCAATGGACAGATAGGCAAAGTCACATGAATTTTTTCTTCCTCCATACCATCCGACTGTGGACTGAACTCCTCTGGTTTTGATAAAATTCAAACAATTTAAATCAGTATATAGCAAACTAGAATACAACTTAGCACAGCAATTTCTATAATACTTCTTCTAAGAAACCATATTTTTCTTTTACATAAAGTCCTTTTGGACCAAAGTATCAAAAAAAATATCGTGGTATATAATCCATTGCAGAACATTCCATTTGGGATCCCTGATGTCATGGGCGTGACTTTGACCCTTGACCTCATACCCTCATTTGTCTTTCAGGAAAAAAATACCCTGAGTCCACCCTAACTTTGGTCAGGGTTGAATAATTAAAAAATAAATTATCAACGGATTCAACAATTGAAATAGACACACGCAAAGATAATGAAAATAATAATAAAGCTAGAACTCTAAACATGAATGGCTATAAGACAATTACTAAGGACGGAATTTCAGTTAAAATTGTTCCTATCCTCGGTGTTGCTTAGGCACCATGGATTGCCCTTGTTCAAACGAGGCTTGAGGAAAGTCTTAGGTCGTATGTAGTGGGGTCGGCGCGACGGGAAAGTGTGCCGAGAGAGTAACGCGTCGCGTCGTCCCTCAAAACCCCGTGCTGGGTTCTAACCTTAGCTGGGGTTCGGACGCTGAGTGTGAGCGGTTAGAGGTTTTAGTGCGGTTCAACTCCGACATGCGGGCGGGGATCCGGTGATTTCCTCTGACTGAAAAAAAAAAGGACGTATGTAGTGGCCTCGCAATGTTCCCTGATTGATTTATGAGTTGGTAACCACTTACGATCAGGTGGCGAGCTTACTCCTCAGCTTCTAACAGTAACACACATTTTAAAGTGATACTAGGTTTAAAACCTATTATATAAAATAAGCATCCAAATCGGTCCGAGCAGAGAAGAGGAAATTTACTTAACTTGAACACATCCTCCGGTGGAATTCTTTCAAAAATGCTAAATAAACATCCTTATAAGTGGATTCTGATGTATTACCAAATTCTAAGAAAAATATACTAGTATTTTAGCAGCAGAATGAATATATCTATAGAATTGTTAATGGAAAAATTGGCATGAGTTAAGAACACTCAGACTACCACTTAGATGTATCAAAATTTATTTAAGGCTGGCGTTACTGAAAATCATAGATAATTTATAAGCTTTAGAAGGGAAAGAACAAATTTATTTAAATACAAAAAATCTAAACACAAGCTTTTAAGATCCTGGATATCATGTAGCAGTAGTGTTAGCTAAGTAAAACGAGCCTAAGCACGACGAGTCTATCTTGCTTAGTAATCAGAAGTTCCTAAAGCCACCTTCCAAATACATCAGATTAGCTCCATGGTACCATTATGGTATTGTCACACGAAATACACATATTATGCATTCAAAGTTTTATCTCAATCGGGAACCGAGAAGTTGTCTTGTTTTTTTTGCCTCCAAGGTTTTATTAGGAAAGCATGGTGGACTATGCCAAATTCTTCAGTAATTGGTAATATAGGGCACTGTAACGAATCATTAACAATTCCAGTTATAAATTAAACAAAACTAGTTCATGAAATCCTAATGAATCAACAGGAAAACAGTACAATACAAAACGCATGTAAACTCGACCGCTTCACAAACATTTGTGATGGAAAACAAATGTTTGCGACCTCTGATGTCCTATACAAATAAGATTGCCGAGATTTTGATCAAATATTTGCCGGGACGCGCCAACTTATGTGCCAGCATAAAAAATGTTATTTTATCAACTTGTTCTTCAAATTGGTGATATTTATAAGTCTAATTTTCAGATGGCTTTATTTATTTTGCACTGGATGTTCAAACGCGGCTATAGAATGAAAACCTCTTTGGTATTTAAATTTCTTTAAACACTCGCGGTTATCTACATCACTTATACTATTACTAAACGGGTTCTTACCACGATTATTTTTAATTGAGAGGTCCCGATATTTCAGCACTGTTTCAAGCGCCATGATCACGGGAAGACTGAATAACTGCGGGTTGGTCATTTAAGAGCAGACAAATCTGTCTACCCTCTTTCTCGTTCGTTTGCCGGTACCACTGGAACTCGAACTCACATTTCGACATTTTGGTATTTCCCGAGTGCTATTACTCTATACTTGCGATTTATTATATTTGCAATTTCACTTATTATACTCTCCTCTTTATTTCAGATTCAGATTAGATATAGACAACACTGTTGACCTTATGTTGACTTTCTGTTATTAAATCTATGACTGCTTCTATCTTCTTCTGACTCGAGTTGGGAGTGAGGCTGAATGTTGCAAACAAAAACAAATGACAGTGATGTCCGACCAACATTTAAATAGGGGGTTTGTATGCATTGGCCGGCATATGTGAAACACCGTTTAACAGTTGGCCTACTAATTGTCATTTGCGTGCATCAACATCCTTCGTCATTGTCATCCATTGGATTTCAGCAATTTTATTTTGCTGTAATACTACTTATATTACAAATTGTAACGAATGACCATACATAACTAACTACGTGAGACCAAACTGTGACAACTACTTAGTCACAAATTTGGTCAAGTGTTCAAAAGTTGAAACTTTGGAGCTCACACTCAAACACGAGTACAAACTTGCCAATCCAATTTAGACTTTACCACACCCAAATAAGATCCAACACATTCAAACCAAAGATAATTAAATAACTGGTTTGTCTAATTCGAAAACCATCTTAGAATCACATGTGAGGTTGTTCAGTTATTCAATTTTGAGTCTTATGTCATTTAGTTAAGGTTGTTGTAATTTCAAGTTTGGTGTGTTTCAAAATGGTGGACTGTATTAACTATAGGCGTTCAGTGAGACCCGAAACCCAATTTGCATGTAAATTCGTCGAAGTCAGCTTAGATTAACTTCAGAATGGGAGTTATTGAACAAAATCTGATTTCTGATCGTGTGAAATGTAATTTAATCGTAATTGCTTTGGATGGCGCGAATGTGGACAAATGCTGACCTATCGAGACTTTAAGTAAAGTTTTTGAACTAAATATCATACAATTTGTGTAATTATACTGAAAATCAGAGTTAATGAATCAACTTCGAACTTTATAATATGTATAGTTCGTATTCATTGCTTTTATTTTAAATGTTCTAATTTTTTATAAAAAGTTGGCTGCTAATGATGATCAAAATTAAATGACTCTTAGACAATGCCTATGCGTTAAGAGGCAAAACGAGAGGAGTTTACTTAAACCTCGTTTGAAGAGGGACATGTCCTAGTGCCCCGGGAACACACAACACAACACAACATAAAAAAGGTTTTTTGAGGTTGTTTATGTATGACCGCAGCGGTTCCAAGTGAAAGCCATGAACTATACTTCCTACCGCTGCAATGATAAAAATATACTGCATTGTTTTGTGTATGATGTTTCAAATTGAGTCCTAAGAAAGCATAGATCAAAAACCGTTTCCCATCAGCTCGTTTACATACAATTCCCAAATCTCTTCCATTTAATCGATATTTCCTCTCATTCCTAAACACGTACAGTCAACACATGTAATAATCATCTTCTACATCTAGATATGATCTCACGTAAAAAATAAACGTATATCCTACGTGACACAATTTACTTTCAACATTTCGCTTATCTTATTCCGATAGACTTGATACAAGAAAACTAGCAGTTTGAGTCCTTTAGTGCCAATTGTGAACTAGATCATAACTTTTATGACAATCACTTACACTATTACTAAACGGGTTCTTTCCACGATTATTGTCAATTGGGTGATCCCGATATTTCAGCACTGTTTCAAGCGCCATGATTACGGGAAGACTGAAGAACTGCGGGTTAACATTTAAGAGCAGACAAATCTGTCTACCCTCTTTCTTGTTCGTTTGCCGGTACTGAAACAGTGCCGAAATATCGGGATCGCTCAATTAAAAATAATCGTGGAAAGAACCCGTTTAGTAATAGTGAAAGTGATGTAGATAACCGCGAGTGTTTGAAGAAATTTTATGACAATTATTTATTTTAAACATTTTTTTTTTCATATACAGTACAGAGCCAGATTCATGTTTAGTACAAGTGCGCCTATCACCACCTTCTGAATCCATCATTAAATCAGCGCCATTTTGTCATATTACTGCATTTTCACGCGATATACATCTGCGTGCTAAATGTCAGCTCAATCGAAAACGGAGAAATTTGCCCAAATTAGCTTGCAAGATTCCACCCGAACTTACATAGTTATAGAAGTTAATAATAAATGTATACCTACGTGACACAACTTACTTTCAACATTTCGCTTTCTTATTCCGATAGACATGATAGATACAAGAAAACTAGCGCCGCTTGAGTCCTTTAGTGCCAATTGTGGACTAGATCATATTTTCCAAAACAAAAAAGATTTGCATTGAAATTGATCATTAAAAATTCACATTAGTAAACACAGATCCAAAATAACTTGTTCAAACTGTGGGTGCAGTGGACTTATGACCAAAGGGAGATCTCCGACCGGGCGAGGTAGTGTATGCCCGGTCAGGCCGAAGCCCGCTGTAGTAGATTTCAGATGTCGTATATATGCGAAGATTCTTGCAAATGTCGTAACCGCGAGCCAGGATATCGCGCGCTATTATTGGTCGCCACAAAACTTTAAAAAGACACCTGAATCATACAAATCGATCCACCCAAAATAAGTTATGAAGGAACAAAGATAAAAAAATACAGACGGATTGAATCCTCCTTTTTGGTAGTAAGAAAAAATGCGGTTTGACTCCTACGTGGGTACCTGCGGGGCAGATGGAAGTCTTCCTAAAGTAGTAGCGTCCCTTATAGTAAACTTTTTCAGAAAGTGTGTAACTGTAGTGTCATATCATCATTTTCTTCATCGTGTTTATTCGGTAGATATACTACGTGTAGTTTTTTTTCTTTCAAATTGAAAATTTAGACTGATTCGAACCTGTCTGACCAATCACACGGAAAGTTTAATTATGTCGAAATTTTAGCCACCATGACACTATGCACTACACTAGTTACAATTGTAAAATAACTTAAATATCCCAAACAGTAGGGGTGTGCGAATAATTCGAACTTACGATTAATTGGTTCCGAATCGAATATCAATATTCGATTCGAAACTCGAATCGTATAATCCGGAATTTCGAATAATTCGAATTTGACTACGACGACGCATCGGAAATAGTAGATAATATCTTGAATGGGCTAGATGTCAGATTTTGTGAAGTCGATCGTGATATTATTTTTAAGAAAGTACTTTTCTGGATCCCCGTTACAAAAAATATTTTTACAAAGAAGAGGAAGTAAAAGAAATTAAAGAAGATATTAAGCTCGAAATTGGGAGATTCTTGATGCCAAATAATGATTCTTAAGAACTTGTTTTGACCAGAGAACGTAAGTTTTTACAATCACACAAACAAAAAACACAAAATCTGACATCTAGCCCATTCAAGATATTTTCTACAGATCCTTGTCCTATTTCTGATGCATCGTCGTAGTCAAATTCGATACTATTCGAAATTTCGGATTCGTCGAATGTTCGAATTATTCGATTCGAATTTCGAACGATATTCGCACACCCCTACCAAACAGTTCAAGTATATCTATCCACAGAGATTATCTCCAGCATTTTGTTAGAACAAATTCCTCATTTTAAAACGGACCAAAAACAATTTATTTCAATAAGACAATGCCAGAGATAATCTTCTACTATAATCTCTGGAGCTAGCAAAAATTCTTAAAAAGAAACTTTGTTCGCGATTTTCAGCGTTGCCAAGAGGGCGCGTTTGTCTTATGCCTTATCTGACTCCTCCAGGACGTGACTTCTAACTGCTCTAAACCAGCATACAAATGCACTATCCATAACTCTTATTACGTACCCATAAAGATCAAATTCCAATATACCATGACCAAACTTTACGTTGCCAAACACCAAACTTTACATGCGTTTTTGAACACTCTTATTGTTCAAGCTTTAGAGTTCATTATCGCCTGTTTGGATAGTGAGTTTAAGATGGTTGACAGAAGTGGCCAACCGTTGACAGATGACGACATTGCGAAGCTCTTTCTTGCCTTGTTTCCTTGGACCCTTAACTCGATTTAGGTAAATGAAAGGAGTCTCGAGTCATCTGTTAGAAGGGGACAGATATATGGGCGAGATAAGGACAGATGTATTGGACTCGTATTGGCAGAATGTAATCGTTTGGAAAGAAAAGTTTTTGGAACTTTTACTGACCATTGTTGTTGTAATCGGGTTAAGCTATTTTTGTTAGATTGAGAAATTAATCTTGGGAATGTGTTTGGGCGAAATCACTTTAGGTACTAAGTTAAGTGTTTGTAACCTAGATTTGTTAGGTAAGTTGTCTGAAGCTAATACACTTGTGGTTTTGAGCGTAGTAAGTTTTCAACGAAATGCTTGTTTTCTTGTTCTAGTTTATTCGTACAAATCGAACTCAATTCTCAGTTAAGGTACTTTTTATAAAATTTATATAAATGAAATGTTTTGAAAACTTCATTTAAACTGATTTTCTCCTCTCCCACCGCTCACACTCACCCCGACTGAAGCCAGAACCCAGTATGAGGTTATGCGGGATGGCACGACGCGTTACGCACTACAGCACTCTATCCCATCGCGCCGCCATCAAACAACAGCAATGGTCAAACAGTTTCATACATTGGTCTTGGACAGCCTTTAAGTCATCATTAGGTATGCTTAACTAAGTAAAAAATCCTTTTAATCTCAAAACATAATAAATCATATTTTTTTTCTTCTGAATTTTTCATAAACTATTAAATAATAATATGCTAACGCTTCAGTAATTAAACAGAAATTCTTTTCGGGCTAATTTTTCGTCATACCCTTTGATCAAATAAAACTGAATATACAATTAGAGGGTTAAAATGGCACCAACCAAACACTACCAAGGCAGGGCAACGGTAAGGAATATCGTAGTGTGTAATGCGTCGTGCCGTTCCTCGTAACACCATGCTGGGTTCTGAAAATATACTGCATTGTTTTGTGTATGATGTTTCAAATTGAGTCCTAAGAAAGCATAGATCAAAAACCGTTTCCCATCAGCTCGTTTACATACAATTCCCAAATCTCTTCCATTTAATCGATATTTCCTCTCATTCCTAAACACGTACAGTCAACACATGTAATAATCATCTTCTACATCTAGATATGATCTCACGTAAAAAATAAACGTATATCCTACGTGACACAATTTACTTTCAACATTTCGCTTATCTTATTCCGATAGACTTGATACAAGAAAACTAGCAGTTTGAGTCCTTTAGTGCCAATTGTGAACTAGATCATAACTTTTATGACAATCACTTACACTATTACTAAACGGGTTCTTTCCACGATTATTGTCAATTGGGTGATCCCGATATTTCAGCACTGTTTCAAGCGCCATGATTACGGGAAGACTGAAGAACTGCGGGTTAACATTTAAGAGCAGACAAATCTGTCTACCCTCTTTCTTGTTCGTTTGCCGGTACTGAAACAGTGCCGAAATATCGGGATCGCTCAATTAAAAATAATCGTGGAAAGAACCCGTTTAGTAATAGTGAAAGTGATGTAGATAACCGCGAGTGTTTGAAGAAATTTTATGACAATTATTTATTTTAAACATTTTTTTTTTCATATACAGTACAGAGCCAGATTCATGTTTAGTACAAGTGCGCCTATCACCACCTTCTGAATCCATCATTAAATCAGCGCCATTTTGTCATATTACTGCATTTTCACGCGATATACATCTGCGTGCTAAATGTCAGCTCAATCGAAAACGGAGAAATTTGCCCAAATTAGCTTGCAAGATTCCACCCGAACTTACATAGTTATAGAAGTTAATAATAAATGTATACCTACGTGACACAACTTACTTTCAACATTTCGCTTTCTTATTCCGATAGACATGATAGATACAAGAAAACTAGCGCCGCTTGAGTCCTTTAGTGCCAATTGTGGACTAGATCATATTTTCCAAAACAAAAAAGATTTGCATTGAAATTGATCATTAAAAATTCACATTAGTAAACACAGATCCAAAATAACTTGTTCAAACTGTGGGTGCAGTGGACTTATGACCAAAGGGAGATCTCCGACCGGGCGAGGTAGTGTATGCCCGGTCAGGCCGAAGCCCGCTGTAGTAGATTTCAGATGTCGTATATATGCGAAGATTCTTGCAAATGTCGTAACCGCGAGCCAGGATATCGCGCGCTATTATTGGTCGCCACAAAACTTTAAAAAGACACCTGAATCATACAAATCGATCCACCCAAAATAAGTTATGAAGGAACAAAGATAAAAAAATACAGACGGATTGAATCCTCCTTTTTGGTAGTAAGAAAAAATGCGGTTTGACTCCTACGTGGGTACCTGCGGGGCAGATGGAAGTCTTCCTAAAGTAGTAGCGTCCCTTATAGTAAACTTTTTCAGAAAGTGTGTAACTGTAGTGTCATATCATCATTTTCTTCATCGTGTTTATTCGGTAGATATACTACGTGTAGTTTTTTTTCTTTCAAATTGAAAATTTAGACTGATTCGAACCTGTCTGACCAATCACACGGAAAGTTTAATTATGTCGAAATTTTAGCCACCATGACACTATGCACTACACTAGTTACAATTGTAAAATAACTTAAATATCCCAAACAGTAGGGGTGTGCGAATAATTCGAACTTACGATTAATTGGTTCCGAATCGAATATCAATATTCGATTCGAAACTCGAATCGTATAATCCGGAATTTCGAATAATTCGAATTTGACTACGACGACGCATCGGAAATAGTGTTTTTTGTTTGTGTGATTGTAAAAACTTACGTTCTCTGGTCAAAACAAGTTCTTAAGAATCATTATTTGGCATCAAGAATCTCCCAATTTCGAGCTTAATATCTTCTTTAATTTCTTTTACTTCCTCTTCTTTGTAAAAATATTTTTTGTAACGGGGATCCAGAAAAGTACTTTCTTAAAAATAATATCACGATCGACTTCACAAAATCTGACATCTAGCCCATTCAAGATATTTTCTACAGATCCTTGTCCTATTTCTGATGCATCGTCGTAGTCAAATTCGATACTATTCGAAATTTCGGATTCGTCGAATGTTCGAATTATTCGATTCGAATTTCGAACGATATTCGCACACCCCTACCAAACAGTTCAAGTATATCTATCCACAGAGATTATCTCCAGCATTTTGTTAGAACAAATTCCTCATTTTAAAACGGACCAAAAACAATTTATTTCAATAAGACAATGCCAGAGATAATCTTCTACTATAATCTCTGGAGCTAGCAAAAATTCTTAAAAAGAAACTTTGTTCGCGATTTTCAGCGTTGCCAAGAGGGCGCGTTTGTCTTATGCCTTATCTGACTCCTCCAGGACGTGACTTCTAACTGCTCTAAACCAGCATACAAATGCACTATCCATAACTCTTATTACGTACCCATAAAGATCAAATTCCAATATACCATGACCAAACTTTACGTTGCCAAACACCAAACTTTACATGCGTTTTTGAACACTCTTATTGTTCAAGCTTTAGAGTTCATTATCGCCTGTTTGGATAGTGAGTTTAAGATGGTTGACAGAAGTGGCCAACCGTTGACAGATGACGACATTGCGAAGCTCTTTCTTGCCTTGTTTCCTTGGACCCTTAACTCGATTTAGGTAAATGAAAGGAGTCTCGAGTCATCTGTTAGAAGGGGACAGATATATGGGCGAGATAAGGACAGATGTATTGGACTCGTATTGGCAGAATGTAATCGTTTGGAAAGAAAAGTTTTTGGAACTTTTACTGACCATTGTTGTTGTAATCGGGTTAAGCTATTTTTGTTAGATTGAGAAATTAATCTTGGGAATGTGTTTGGGCGAAATCACTTTAGGTACTAAGTTAAGTGTTTGTAACCTAGATTTGTTAGGTAAGTTGTCTGAAGCTAATACACTTGTGGTTTTGAGCGTAGTAAGTTTTCAACGAAATGCTTGTTTTCTTGTTCTAGTTTATTCGTACAAATCGAACTCAATTCTCAGTTAAGGTACTTTTTATAAAATTTATATAAATGAAATGTTTTGAAAACTTCATTTAAACTGATTTTCTCCTCTCCCACCGCTCACACTCACCCCGACTGAAGCCAGAACCCAGTATGAGGTTATGCGGGATGGCACGACGCGTTACGCACTACAGCACTCTATCCCATCGCGCCGCCATCAAACAACAGCAATGGTCAAACAGTTTCATACATTGGTCTTGGACAGCCTTTAAGTCATCATTAGGTATGCTTAACTAAGTAAAAAATCCTTTTAATCTCAAAACATAATAAATCATATTTTTTTTCTTCTGAATTTTTCATAAACTATTAAATAATAATATGCTAACGCTTCAGTAATTAAACAGAAATTCTTTTCGGGCTAATTTTTCGTCATACCCTTTGATCAAATAAAACTGAATATACAATTAGAGGGTTAAAATGGCACCAACCAAACACTACCAAGGCAGGGCAACGGTAAGGAATATCGTAGTGTGTAATGCGTCGTGCCGTTCCTCGTAACACCATGCTGGGTTCTGCATTTGGGATTCGAACCAGTGTGATAGCCTATAGCCGCACTTAAAACCGATTTTTGGCGTAGCGACACATCCCATGGCGATGTGTAGCGACGCGTCGTCGAAGAAGACACAAGGCAGTTAATGTGTATTAGTTTATGAGCACATTTTCACGATTTGAAATAAATTCGTCATTTTTGTATTTAATGAAAATAAAATTGTATGTTTATTTCTGCGTATTACAAAAAATGTGCCGTGATAGCTAACATTTTTTTTATATTCCGTAGAACAGGTATACTTAATCAAAGACCATACCTAATTACCGGAAGATTAATTCATCGATATAATAAATGAAAGGTATTGGAGTTCTAATGAATTTACTTTGGAAATTTCTCGATTATTCCCAGCGTTCGCTAATTACGTCCTAATTATGTTCGAGATGATCTTAAGAGCGGATTCAATTTGGTTCTAAAGCCTTTCTCTGTATGTATGTGTATTTTGATGTGTTGCTGTTTAATTAATGCTTTGTGTTGTCAAAGGATTCATTAACATAATTGTTTTGGTTTTTTCCGACGCTTTAAGTCCTTAAGAGTAGGTAATGCTGATGACTTATGATCAGATGGTTGGTTGTCTGAATATAAGGCAAAAAAACTTGAGAGGTGTCATAGGACACCCGAATAGAACGAAATTCCTTTCGATTAAAAGACATCTTATATTTTTTTTAACGTAACGCACGATAAGGAACGTGTTTTAAAAGATTTTGATCACAACGCCATCTAGCGATAATCATCTAAAACAAAAAAAGTGTCGTGACAACTTTTCGTAAGAATTTTTTCCGTCTAGCCCCCTTTCGATAACGCGCGATAAGGAACTTCGTTCCAAAAAAATGTAGTTGAAGAAAACTTTATAGTAGACCTTTTATCATAAGCACACATTTTAAACAAGTAATATTAAAACCAAAAAATGAAAATAAACTCATATCAACTCATATGGTTGTGAAATTTACACGAGATTATGTCAAAGTACCTACTTTCGAGTAAGTACAAAAAAAGAAATAGGTTTACGTAGGGAAGTAATTCAAACACGGTTAGTAAATCGTGAAATGTTATTCACAAAAATCTACATTTCGAATCAAACCTCAAAAAGTTTATTATGATAATATCAAAAAGCACCTTTTATATCCACACTCAAAACCGCACACACATGGCAACACACACGTACACATAAACACGCACACACATGGCATGAGGAATAAAGAACAACTATATGTCGTTAAAAATTCACATGATTTTAATTTTATTTTTATTTAATTTTTTATTTTTTATCCTTTGCGAATTTACATTTGTGAACTCACCTTGTGATTAATTATATTTTTTAATTTGTATAATTCCGTAGGAAGACAATTGTTTTAAATTTAAAATTTTATTTCATTATCTGTTACATTTCATCATACCGACGTGTCCAACATGGTTTTGTAAACGGGTCCCGTAACACAAGCTACTGCCTAGTACGGGATCCACTGTAAACCAATGATTGATGTAATTTGTTATGATTAATAAACAATTTCATGTCATTCATTTCATTTCATATGCAAAAAAGTCATCCAAATCGGTCCACCGAAATTAGGTTACACGTAAACAGACAAACAAACAGTCAACTTGATAATCTCCTTTTGAAGTCAGATAAAAACTACACGACAAATAAATATTCTCTACCTTTATCAAACGTGTCCAAATCTTCGGTCTCCGATGAATTACTATAAAAACTTTGTTGAAAGACAAAACAAGAAAACTTTGAAGGTAACAAAGTCGCTCCAATCGAGAGATCAATTTGGGATAAGTTCCATAATTTGATAGAAACGACAGATCAAAGGAACTTTATGTTTCTTCTGATTTTAGGTAATGATCTTAGAACAAATAAATAGATCCAGAATAGACATGACAGTATCAAATATTCGAGAACTTAATGATATTGTAGGAAACTACATATTAAGAAAAACTTGAGAGGTGTCAAGGGACACCCGAATGGAACGAAGTTCCTTTCGATTAAAAGATATCTTATATTTTTTTACGCGCGATAAGGAACGTGTTTTAAAAGATTTTGATAACAGCGCCATCTAGCGACAATCATCTAAAACAAATAAGGAACGTGTTTTAAAAAAAATAATCACAGCGCCATCTAGCGATAATCATCTAAAACAAAAAAAGTGTCGTGACAACTTTTCGTAAGAATTTTTTCCGTCTAGCCCCCTTTCACAACGATTTACCCGGAACCGTGATCTCGCCCGGAATCTGGCTCCCTGAGAGTTTCGGGTCCCCATCGCAACTCTGCGAGAGGGGGTCCAAGAAGGTGTCGTGTCTCGCTCAGCACGCCCCTGCGTCAGAGCAACCGGGGGATGGTAGACCGCGCTCCCCGACCCACGCTGGTTCTGACCCAGCGAGGTATTCCGTGGGAGGGTGACACACGTGATCTTGGCGGGTTTCCGAAAACCGTATTATCGGCGACTGGTTAGGGGATTTTTTGATTCTTTAAAATGGACATCGTTCTCTTCATTCATTAAATAAATATATTCACGTTGGACCATTTTTCGTAATTTTAATTATTTCAATTTATATTTCCACTGTATTTTAGTAAAATTTAATCTACGTAGCAACTTTGTCCCTATTTCACGAAGTTGTTGACAACGGTACATCAGGACGGAAATTAAGGCTATACAAATCTCTACAGTACCAAGGGAAAACCTTTTATCGTTGTAGAAACCGTAAATACTAATATAAGTATGACCTTAAGGTATTCTCTGTTTACTTAATATTCTTATCTTTCCTGACTGACTCGCGCAAACTTTTCCTGCACCAGAAAACGCAGTTTTTACTACAGATCTCATTTTTTCAAGATATTAATTTTTATCGTTTAAAAACGTACGATTATCGTTGCGGACTATGATGATTTCTTTTTTATTTAATTCCTAAAATAAAAATGGTTCTAAGTTTTATTTCAACAGGTCATTCACCCCACGTCAGATTGTCCAAAGTTACAGATCCACCCTGTATATAAAACTAAAGAGTTTCTTTGTTTGAAAGTTGGTCATAGGAACTCATGTAGTAAAAAAGACAGACCTGACGTGTTTGGGCTCATTTTTTTTGTCTTGGCTAACACTCTACTGGTACATGATATCCAGGATCTTAAAAGCTTGTATTTAAAGTTTTCTATTAAATAAAGTAGTCTAAACATATCATTTATATTGCAATGTTATTTATATGATTAGGCTTGAGGAAGGTCCTTAAAGTTAGGTCGTAGGTAGCGACCTCTCAATGTCCCCTGACATTGCAGAGGTTCATAAGCGACGGTAACCACTTACGATCAGGTGGCCCGTTGGCTCGTCTGCCTACATGGCAATAAAAAAAAAAAAGATATATAATGTTAGCTACATACTACTTCTCTGTGCAGAAATCCCGATAAGAATCAAACTGGGGCCATCTGCTGCACCCTATTATGGCCGATTTAATGGCGTGGTAATAATTAAATTAAACTTTATATCTTTGTCTATACTGATTGCATCGCCCTAAAAGGGTCTTTTATTGCTGATTTGACGTAAAAAGGGATCTTGACTAAAATAGGAAACATAGTTATTAGATAGAGATGTGTTTTCTAAAGTTTTTTCGTCGTTTTAGGGATTTCCATAGTTTGTCTCCACTATCATCATCATTTATTATTATCAGTCCTTAGTATGGTATGGTCCATGAGTGACGGATAATATGATCAGGTGGCTCACTAGCTCGTCTGCCTATAAGGCAAAATAAAACCGGTGCGATGGTGCTACAGTCCACTTCAAAAGATCTTTTTAGCCTCATATTATCTCGATTTTAAATGAACTATCTCCCTGTGACATATCGGAGCGCCATAAATGTCCCTCTTTAAACGAGGTTTAAGAAAGTTCCACATTGTAGGTAACGAATAACGATCCCTAATGCCCTGACATTGAAGTCTTGTGATCAACAATAACCATTTACAATCAGATGCTTTACTCATCGATCATGTAATTAAGATAAAGAAAAGACACGTTCAAATTTACCTATACAGTACAACGGGTATACCTGTAACATATAACCTAGCATCTATAATTAACAATTTCAAAAACACTGTATAAAATCTTGGCTCCAAAAAGATGATCCCAAAAATAACAACACATTCTTCTAACAGGCCCAAGACAAATGATAGGCATCAGTCATCTCATATCGTTGAAATAATCCTCATGATAAATCCCGAGGCGATATATCGTAGCTACAGAATTTACTACATCGATCTAATATTACTAGATACACTGAACCGAACAAATTAGGACAAATTACCTAACATCAAGTGTTTTATAAAATGTCTTAAGGAGTCTAGAGTTTAAAAAATAAAATAAAAATAAGCGACAGAGAATTCATGTTCTGCACTTTTTATCTGTGTATATTTTTCATTGCAACATGCGCGGTCATCGAGCTTATGACTTTAAAAGACTGTACCAATTTTGGTTTTTTACATTTTTTAAATTACATTTTTACCGGCGGTTACCGTCGCTCATGAACCTCTGCAATACCACGGCTTAAGGTGCCGATGCCAATCACCAGAACCTAAAACCAATGAATAAAAAATTACTTTCACTCATCACTAGAGATCCTTAATAGTCCTTATAAAAACCAATAAATTTACATTTCGGACCCTAGGGTTCCGTGTGTCAGTAAAATAAAGACCCCATCTACTCAGGGTCCCGCATAATTTTCCTGTATTCTTTGTAAATTTGCTCGGCCATTTGCAATTCCGATCTGGAAGCCGTAGGTTGATGTTTCACCCACAAATTGCGGGCAAGTGCAAACCTTTTTGGTATATGATGGTGGATAAATAGATTTTGAAGAGTCTGCTTTGAGGTTGATAAGTCTTAGTGGCCGAGTAGTTGAAGCGCCTGCCTTCAGTATGGAAGATCACAGATTTGAAATCTGCGCATTGGAAAAGGATTTATAAACCTTTCGAAGGTAGGTACAATCTACCATCTATATCTATCTACCATAGGTGGGTCTATCTGGCTACCTATCGGTTTGACAGTCACTCCAAAAGTTTTTGGTCCCATCAGTCATCTGTTCTTCGCATAATGTAGGTACCCTGCCCATTGTCACTACAAAGACGCAATTCTTCGGGCATTTATGTTATTAAAATTTGCCTGTAATTTAAAGCCAATTTATTTTCGCGAGTGACGTCAGTAAATTCTATGAAAAATATAAGGATTCCACTTGTAAGTGCTTCACGAAATACTCTTAAAACATAAAAAATTCAGTACTTTCAATCAGCCATTATGTTTCCTAATAAGTTTCCAAGAAAGTCGTGCTAAATTTATTGGATTTCCGCTCAGTGGTTTCCAGGAATCTTACTTAATACCAGCTTTCCTGTTTAATATAAAAATATCTAACATTATAGAGAATTTATTAAAGGCCATATTTCATAAAGTCAGATGGGTTCTTGTATACTTTAAGATAAGTGTTTTATTTGTTTAATTTTGTTTATAAATTTTATAGTCCTTTTAAATTAAACAGTAGTTTTGTAAAAGATTATAGCGATACACTGGTGTATTGTAGTCATTAATTTCCACAAAAAATAGGTTATCATAAATGTATTTTACTGTATAGTATAAATCGTGGTGGCCGAGTGGTCGAAGCGCTTCCTTCCGTACGGGAGGTCGCGGGTTCAAATTCGGCCGACTTGTACCTCTAAATCAAAATGTGAAAAAGATTTTTGTGCAATTTTTCACAACACCACTGGCTAAAAACGGTGAAGGAAAACATCGTGAGGAAACCTACATATCGGAAAAGGGTTCTAAAAATCCTTTGAAGATATGTGAAGTCCCCAATCCGCAAGCGTGGTGGACTATGCCTAATCCCTCTTCTAAGGAGACCTGAGTCCAACAGTGGGCAGTAATGGGTTGGTACAGTACAGTATAGTTTAAAATATACGATTTGGAATATCCCCGTCCACGGTGTTGCCGGAGCGTTATGACATGTCCCTCTTTAAACGAGGTTTAAGAGAAATCCAGGATAAGTAGCTGATAGAGCATCCTTCGTTACCCTGGCATGGCAGAGGGTTGAACGACAGTAACTGTTTGCCGTTAGGTGGACCGTATACTACTTTAAAAAACAAAGTCGATTTACACTGTCTGTCTCTATGTATTAAGTCTTCGAAGAAGCGAATTTGTTTTATACTATTCTCGCATTTACACGTGCAGTTTTCTGCAGTTTTGTTTTCTCCGTGACCTGACCTTATATTTACAGATACCTGCAGATAGTTTTAAAAATACTTTAATTTAACTTGCACTGGATGTAACTATGTACTATTGTACCTATGTAGGTTCGGGTGGAATCTTGCGAGCTAAATTTGACCGACTTCCCGATCTCCGAAATTTTGTAGACATATGTGTAAAGCGTGACAATGCAATAATATGATACAATGGCGCTGATCTGATTATGGATTCGGAAGGTGGTCATTGGCACTCCTATATTAAACAAGATATACCTGTCGTGTTTGGACTCGTTTTATTTGTCTTGGTTAGCACTCAACTGATACATGATATTCGGGATCTCAAAAGCTTGTATTTAAAGTTTTCTTTAAAATAAATTATTTATTACCTTGTAGTTCTGTGAGATTTGACCGTCACGGACAAAACTGCACGTGTAAATGCACCAAATGTCTATTTGACATGAAATGAAATTGAAATCCTTGTAAATTACACCATTTCTTTGTATTTAATCAATTTCTCGGTTCAATCAATCTGTTGGCTATTCTGGGTCTCTTTTTAGTCAATCAGCTCCTTTGTGAAGGACCTTATTATGTGTTTTGTTCTAAGGACTGAAACTTCCTTTGATAAATTAAGTTGTTTAATTCACTTTGAGTGTTGAGTATTGTTTGTAAATTCAAGGTCCCTTTTTGTGCTGTGATTTTTTTATAAATTGTAGTAGTTCATCAGCGATGATAACCGTTTACGATTACTGATCAAAACAATTAAAAAAATAAAAGAGAAAAATTTTTAAGCTCTGCGTTTGAACAGAATCAGTTTTTACTTTTATAATTTTAACTTAAATTATTATTACCGTTTTTCTATTGTTTATAATGGACTCTTTGTATGTTTAGTGTATGTAGTATCTTCTGTGTTTAGTGATCCTCAATTTTTTTTACATTTTTTGTGTGTTTTCATTTGCATGCTGTGTTAACATCTAGTAGGTCATTTATATAATCATGTTCGTTATGCTCATTTATTTATTGTAACACTATTGTAATGACCAGTTTTGTAAACCAATAAAATAGAATAAAAATAAAAATTATTGGTGGGCTTAGCATAAGTCTAAGTTTGCGACATCGTTCTTCTGTGTGTTTACGAAGGTCGAGAAAGAAACATTAAATATATTATGTCATCTAGAAACAAAACTATGATTATCTACATAAAAATACATTGAAATTAGACAATCTTCAAAATCAAGTTTGTCCCACGAACTCAAATACATACCTCCGTATTACATTCCTATCATCATTAACTCATTTGTCATTGCAATCAGTGAACAGGTAAACACATGACTCGGAATTCCATCAATACGTAATAAGGGAATACCAATTTTCCATCCAATATAATGAGTATTGGCAAATACGTGTTATTACGATACTGTTTCGTATTTTATATCGATTTTTGTTAAACATTCACGAAGTCCTGTATGGGTAGGTAATAGATAACAGCTCCTCTTTGCCCTAGCATTGCAGAGGTTCATGAGCGACGGTGACCGCTTACCATGGATGGGCCGTAGGCTCGTTTATCTATCTTGTAATAAAAAAAAAGTGTCACGTAAAAATTAACGTAATTTTTTTATAGCAAGTGGATCATTCTGATAAGGAATCCCATCTTTGGTGTTCCTGGAATACTATGACTTATGCCTCTTTAAACGAGGTTTAAGAAAAGTCCTGAATACCAGGTAATAGACAACCCAATACCCTGCATCAGGTTAGCCGACCATTTAAATTAAGTTCTCATCCTGTTAAATATCCTTGAAAATAACTTAAATCAAATCCTGTTGACTTAGTAAATTGAATAATGTAATTTAAAGACTACTTTAAATACTAGCTTTTAAGATCCTGGATGTCATATAGAGTGCTAGTACAAGTAAAACGAGCCCAAACACGACAGGTCTATCTTGTTTAGCACAAGAGTTCCTATGACCTTCCGGATCCATCATCAGATCAGCGCCATTTAGTTATATCATTGTATTGTCACGCGATATACATCTGCATCCAAAATGTCAGCTCAATCGGAAACTTATTTTTTTCAGTTGGAGTAAATTACCGGATCCCCACCCGCCCCGCGGGTTCAACTCCCACATACACCCGTATGTGGGAGTTGAACCGCACTAAAAACTCCAACCGCTCACACTCAGCGTCCGAACCCCGGCTGAGGCCAGAACTCAGCACGGGGTTTTGAGGGACGACGCGACGCATTACGCTCTTCCCCATCGCACACTTTGCCGTCGCGCCGCCCACGGACGCCGAACCGTCATCAATCGGACACTGGATAGTGTGTATTTAGCTTGCAAGATTCCACCCGAACTACATAGTTATATCCAGTCCAAGGTAATATAAAGCTTGTAAAAACCTTAAACTTTTTGTTAAACTGACTGTGCTATCATTGCTCATAAACCTCTACAATGCCAAAGCACAGAATACCATTACTCATCACGTAGTACTCACTTTTCTCAAACCTCGTTTAAAGAGGGACATGTCATTTATTTACGTTATCAAACAGAAATTCAATGCCCAATCCTAAAGTAAAACCTAAAACAATTAGGAACATGTGCTAATTAGGTCTCTAAAGTCCACGTTGGACCTAATTTGGGTTCTAGTTGTTGTGCTGCCGTCGGTAAAAGTTGGAAGTACTCTTCTAACTGCTTTTCAGTTCGTAACGAAACCTAATTCCCTAATTTGCTGAATTAAATGTGTAAAGGTATTAACTAATTTAATAATTTTGTTTTTGGTTCATATTCAACGTTAAATTTTTATTGGTATGTGGTCGTTCGTAAGTGGTAACTGTTGCTCATGGACCTCTGCAATGTCAGGAGACACTGTCCCGATGCCTAGCTTTAAGGACTCTCTTCAAGCCTCATTTGAAGAACGACTTTTCCTGGCAATATAGTCTACATAATATATCACCCTGATGTTGTGTAGTTTCTCAAATATAGAAGAATTTTTCAAATCTACAAGATCACCGATGGACTATATGGGAGTTGAACCGCACTATTTCACACACATCTCGCACACTCAGCATCCGAATTTCGGGATGACAACCCAACATGGGGCCATGTGGGAGGGCACGACGCATTACGCACTCTATCCGAGTGTCTAAAATGGGATCTGAAATGAGATGTAAACGACTGAATTGAAACAGAAAGACACTATCAGCGGTTCTCAAACTTTTTTGATGGAGGCCCTCTTTTTGAAACTTAAATATTTGACGAAACCCTTAACAACAATAAATTTGTATGCACCACGCATTTGGTATTAAAAGTTACTCTAATAAGTTAATTGATTAGAAGTTAAATTTAAAAATCTAATGAGAGGTGCGAAGTTCTTGTAACGCATTGCTAAAAACCGTTGATCAATGTTCAAAGACTTAGCTCATTCAAACACTAGCGGTTATCTACATCACTTTCATTTTAATTATGGATATAAGACTGAAGTTTTATTTATTTATCTATTTAATACTTTATAGTAAACACAGAGAAAACAATTTATACTAAAATTGTTCACATAAGTTTTTTTTTCTGAATATTTGTGGAGGCCCCTCTGGACTGGGACCAAGGTCTTGTGGGGCACACTTTGAGAACAACTGCTCTCTTATACGGAAATGCTTTGTACAAGCCAGTGATAGACACATCAAAGTGATTACAGATAATAAGGAAATCGAAGCCGGCCTTTGTAAAATTGAGACACAAATGGAATATTAATGAATGTAGGAGTATATTATTATAATCATCTTATAACTGATTTTTGACTGGCAAATAAGGAGGGGTCTCAATTCGGATGTATAGTTTGTTTGATAGTAGATATCTTCGTTATTTATAAACCGATTTTGATGATTCAATTTTTGTTGATAAGAAGATATTTCAAAGATTTTCCCATGCTTAGAAAATAAAGGTTTTGTTTTGAACTTATTTGAAACAACTATGTATTTCGTATCAGTGAGATGTGAGTATGTGTGAGTATTTAAGATTTCGTCCTTTTTTAAGAAAAAAATACATTATCAAAGAGGGTTATAAATACTTACTTTATATACAAAATACGCAAGAAATAAGTACTTCAAAGAGAAAGGTATCCCCAAAAAATTTTAAGTGCATTTTTAAGATTTTAACCTGTAATATATTTTTTTATTATAATCTTAAGAATTTGTAAACTGTTTAAGCATAATACTCACTAGTCATAAGAATGAATCTTCAAATACACAAAATCGCAAGCACGAACTAGTCAAATGGTATTTTTACGTTCTATCCATGAAAATAACAATCAGAATAAGTAATGAGAGAGATTACCTTGGACCACAGAACATTTTACTTAACAGAAATAAAGATTTTAATATTCATTTTTTTATGTCTCATTTCATTTTTGTAGTAAGAGAAAATCATCTGACTTTCTGCCGCGTAAGTGGGGTATGTGGGAGACAAAACGCAGTAAAACTTTCTACCGCTTACACTTAGTGTCTGAACTCCAGTTAAGCAGAACTGAATGGTAATATGGCGGACGGCTCGACGCGTTACGCACCATGGTATTTTTTACGGTCACATCGCCCTCAAGTACATGTAGCAAAATCAATAAAAAAATAAACATCTGATGAAGAAGTGCTATTTCATAAAATTGGTTCTTCAGTGTCCCCTAACATTGCATCTATGAGCGACGATAACCACTTACGATCAGGTGATCCGTTGGCTCATCTACATACATGGCTATAAAAAAATTTAATACTTCTTTTTTATTACCGCCTCGTAGGCAGACAAGCCAACACGTGATCGTAAGCGGTTACCGTTACTCATCCCTTTGTGACGCAGAAGAAGATTCGCGCGTCAGCTAGTATTATAAAAAAACAGCAAATTAAACAGAAAATCTAAACAAGTATGAACTAAACTAATTATTAGATTGTATTATAGATTTGTATAAACATTTATTTCTGCGTAGTCATTTTTCCGGTCGTGAATACCGCTGGCTTCGCGTTTTCTGATCAAAACTCTTTATTGATGTTTAGCATCAGAAATACATTTGGCAACCACTGAGCTTGGTGGACAGATTAGCTTAGGGCAAAGTTCGAAAGGTTTGACCCTTGGAAAGGTTGAGAATCATAGGTATTTTTGTGATTGTTAATAAGACATTATTTTTTTATAGTTGGTGGAAATCACCGGGCTATGTGGGAGTTGAACCGCACTAAAACCTCCAACCGCTCACACTCAGCGTCCGTACCCCGGCTGAGGCCAGAACCCAGCACGGGGTTATGAGGGACGACGCGACGCGTTACGCCATCGGCACTCTTTCCCGTCGCGCCGCCTCCGTTATTAAGACATTCATTTATTTTTACTTGTACTTTTAATGGGCCGAATTTTTACCGAATGTTAGGCCGAAGTTTGCATTCGATTCAACCACATTCGGCTACTCCCTAATTTATTTTAATTCAGAATGCACCTGTACTTTTGTGCTAGCTGAAGTGGGGTTAATGATCTGTCGAAATGAAACTTAGAACCACTTTTATTTTTGAATCGGAAAAACTTTTTTCAACTTTTTACGGTACCAGAAACACGCAACTTCATACAAAAATATCTGTGCACGCCGCCTAGTTCTAGACAATTCTAGTATCTTTTGACGTAGTCGTACACGTGATCAGGTCTCAAAGGTCCAATTTGAGGGTCTACTTAGGCACATGTCAGCCGGAACGAGGGTCCGCCTACTGGATTAGACGTGACCCCTACTATGGGTTCTCGAATGAAACTCGATTAAAAGTCTTGTAAAAACGGTGCTAGATAACGCAGTGTGTTGCAGAGGTTCTTGAAGGACGTTAACCGCTTACTATCAAGTGGGCCGTAAGATTTTTTGTCTGTGTAGAAATAAAAAAAGATGAAAAGAAAAACAACAACATTGATATTTTCCAATGATTCCCCAGTTCTTTATATTTATATTAATAAACTATAAAAACTTGAGAGGTGTCACGGGACACCCGAATAGAACGAAGTTCCTTTCGATTAAAAGATATCTTATATATTTTTTTCTTAACGTAACGCTCGATAAGGAACGTGTTTTCAAAGATTTTGATCACAGCGCCATCTAGCGATAATCATCTAAAACAAAAATAAGGAACGTGTTTTAAAAGATTTTGATCACAGCGCCATCTAGCGATAATCATCTAAAACAAAAAAGTGTCGTGACAACTTTGTCGTAAGAATTTTTTCCGTCTAGCCCCCTTTCACAACGCGCGATAAGGAACTTCGTTCCAACAGTCTAGTAACTTATTGGCCAGCAAGTCAAAAGGTAGCGTTATTGTCTCTTCATAGAATATGGTATGGTGGTAACATCTTTTACTTTCAATAAATCATTATATGGGCCAATCTAAAGTTTGCATTTTGAACTACTGTTTATTTAGAGAATGACAGCTCAAATGTCATTTAATTTGTGTTCATAATTTAGTTAAACGTTTGACATTTACGAAATGGGACGTTTTCGGTTCGTCCAATGGGCAGAAGATCGTTTGGCCGAAGATGAGCATTTTTACCGAAAAATCGTCTTTTCAGATGAAGCCCATTTTCACCTCGGAGGCTATGTCAATAAGCAAAATTGTCGCATCTGGGGGTCGGAAAATCCACACGTCACCATTGAGAAGCCAATGCACCCACAAAGAGTTACGGTTTGGTGTGGGTTTTGGTCCGGCGGCATCATTCGAAAAAGACCAAGGAGCCGCCGTTACGGTCAATGGCGAGCGCTACCGTGCCATGCTCAACGAATTTTTGTTTCCAAAAGTTGAAGAGTATGACATGGAGGACATTTGGTTTCAACAGGATGGCGCAACATGCCACACAGCCAACATGACAGTCGAACTTTTGGAAAATGCAAACTTTATATGCCCCACCCCACATTTAATTATCATTCTTTGTAGATCTATTATTTCACAAAAAACAAGACAAGTAAAATAAGATTTTAATCTACACCAAAACAAGTTTCTAAAACACACACAAACTTCGATTTCATATCAAACTTAAGCACTCACTCTGTTTATCCTACGCTTGGTAAGCTTCGAGTTTTCGTGGTAGCTTACGAAGTTCAATTACCTAAGTTAACTGGGATTTGAAAGGAGATCGGTAGGATATACTCTGTTTGATTGAACCTGGGACATTTGGTGACAACACTGTGCAAAGTGATAAATAAATCATAGTTGATGGTCACAAATAATTTGTTTTAAATACAAGCTTTTAAGATCCTGGATATCGTAGCAGTAGAGTGCTAGCTAAAACAAGTAAAACGAGCTTAAACACGACTGGTCTATCTTGTTTAGCACAAGTGTTCCTATGACCACCTTCAGAATCCATCGTGATTTTAGCGTCATTTTATCATATTATTACATTGTCACGCGATATACATCTGAATGCAAAATATCAACTCAATCGGAAACCGGGAAGTTTGACAAATTTAACTCGCAAGATTCCACCTGAACTTACAGGAAAGAGTGTCGTAGTGCGTAACGCCTCGCACCGTCCCTCATAACCCCGTGCTGGGTTCTGGCCTCAGCTGGGGTTCGGACGCTGAGTGTGAGCGGTTGGAGGTTTTAATGCGGTTCAACTCCCACATATCCCACCCGCGGGGCGGGTGAAGATCCTGTGATTTCCTCCAATTGAAAAAAAAATCCGAACTTACATTGCACTAGTACATAGTCACATCCAGTGAAGTTAATACAAATGGAGCTGATCTGATGATGGATTCGGTGCCACAGGACTTCTTCTTGTACTAAACAAGATAGACCCGTCGTGTTTGGGCTCGTTTTACTTGTATAGGGTGGGCAATCTAACGTTCGCCTTTTGAACTACTGTTTATTTAGAGAATGACAGCTCAAACGTCATTCAATTTGTGTTCATAATTTAGTTAAAGGTTTGACATTTACGAAATGGGACGCTATACGCTTGAACAAAATTGGGAAATATTGAAAAGTTACTTCCAAAGTGGTGAGTCTTCAGTCCAAACTGTAAGAAATGTGTGTGTGTGTGTCAGATGAAGCCCATTTTCACCTCGGAGGCTATATCAATAAGCAAAATGGTCGCATCTGGGGGTCGGAAAATCCACACGTCACCATTGAGAAGCCAATGCACCCACAAAGAGTTACGGTTTGGTGTGGGTTTTGGTCCGGCGGCATCATTGGAAAATGAGCAAGGAGCCGCCGTTACGGTCAATGGCGAGCGTTACCGTGCCATACTCAACAAATTTTTGTTTCCAAAAGTTGAAGAGTATGACATGGACGACATTTGATTTCAACAGGATGGCGCAACATGCCACACAGCCAACATGACAGTCGAACTTTTGAAAAATGCAAACTTTATATGGCCCACCCCTTATTAACTAGCACTCTACTGCTAAATGATATCCAAGGTCTTAAAAGCTTGTATTTAAAAAGTTTTCTTTAAGATAAATTATTAATACCTACAAATGGTTTATTTTTCTTTTACATACTTTTTACGTCTTTGTTTTACAGCAGTCATATTTTTTTGTATTATGTCAGTTGTAAACCTTGAAAAATAATGAGTAAAAATGTTGTACATATTCTGAGTTGTAATAAGATCTATGTTGTTTTTGACCGACTTCACAATAAGAGGAGATTATCCAGTTTACTGTATTTTATGTGATTTTAGGTTGTAAAGACCGGTTTTGATGATTCTTATGTTGTTGGAAAGCAGATATTGTGGATGAATCAAAAAATTTAATTTGATAAAGATCTGACTGGTATTTTTTGTGCTAACTATTCAAAAAAAAAAAATAAGCCGGTCGTTTCTTTTTTGTAAAATATTACTTATTTTAGCGTTCTTAAGATATTATTTCTACTTCGTCTGTGTCACATAGATAAGAAGGAATTATCAA
The DNA here is from genome assembly GCA_030269945.2 of Trilocha varians. Lineage (NCBI taxonomy): Eukaryota > Metazoa > Arthropoda > Insecta > Lepidoptera > Bombycidae > Trilocha > Trilocha varians. The sequence goes on along the minus strand of AP028278.1, from coordinate 10,429,588 downwards.
ACGAACTATTGAGTTCTTTCAATAAGAAAGTAAGGAGCGGTGCAACGATGAAAAATTACGTTTTTTTTGTTTTTTTTTTCAGTTGGAGGAAATCACCGGATCATCGGGTAAGTGGGAGTTAAACCTCACTAAAACCTCCAACCGCTCACACTCAGCGTCCGAACCCTGGCTGAGGCCAGAACCCAGCACGGGGTTTTGAGGCGCGACGCGTTACGCGCTCGGCACTCTTTCCCGTCGCGCCGTGTCGAAGGGTGTAACGCGTTACCACCGTCCCACTTAACGTACCGCGTTCTGTTATTCTGTCTCTTCGAACAATTTAATTGAGAACAGTAAGAGGTTTTAATGCGGTTCGACTCCCACATATCCCAACTTTGGTACAGTATGTTGAAACCAAATAAACTAAATATTTCTATTTCATCACAGAATAAACTAAATTCCAAAGAAAACAAAAGAAAACTGTTGTGAAAGAGTTATTAGAATTAAATATTGAAACATTTTCGAAAGAAAACGTATATTTTCGATTTATACAAACTCACTCAGAAACTCCTTAATAATTTCAAAAGAAAAATATTAATTGAATGTCAAACAAATCGGCGAAAGTATTTTGTTTCTAAACTATTCAAAGAAAAATCGAGTAAAATGATGTTTCAATTGAAAGTTAAGAGTTTTTTTGAGAAATCGTTTGAGTAAAAGAAATTAATTACTGACACTTCGAAGTTATTTAAAGTCATTTTTGACCTACTTCCAAAAGGGAGGTATTCAATTCATCTGATTTTATGTTTGTTCCTTCATAACTTTAGTTTGGGTGGACCGATTTTAATGATCATGCTGTCAGATGAAAGGTAGTGTTTATAAGTTCCCATTTAAATTCGAGTAGAGATGAATTTAGTAGCTAAATAAATTTCTTGAAACAGTTAAGTAATTGTATAAGTTTCTAGATAAATATGTATGACATATTGTTACTCAACTAAATTTTTAGTAGGTATTCATACACATTTAGTTACTAAATTACTCGCTACTGAGGCAAGGCGGCACGACGCGTTACACACCCTCATACCGTCCCCATACAAAATAAATAAATAAATAATTATACTAAACTAGCTCGCCCGCGTAACTTCGTCTGCGTCACTTTCAATTAAAAGGTAGGCTTTATTTGCCCACCTCTCACTCCCACCACTGTAACTCCTGTGTAGCCAGGATCCACAGCGGCGACCATCGTAATGACTGTGAGCAGTGAAGCCCAGGAAAACCCGAGGGAAAGATAACTTGTCTTGGGCCCGCAACGAATTTAATCAGAAGATGATAGAAGGAGTAGGAGAAGGATTCAATGGTTTGATTTTTTAGGGTTTTGTGAAGTTTATATAAGAGTTTTTATACTAAACTAGTGGGCCCGCACTACTTTGTTTGCGTTACTTTCAATAAAAAGGTATATTCTTTCTCAGGGTCTAAGGATTGTCGATGCCAAATTTGATCAAAATCGGTTAAGCGGGAAAGCGTAACAGACAGAGTTACTTTCGCATTTATAATATTAGTCGCTACTAATCGTTAGTCAAAATTATCTAAAAATGCCCTAAAAACACCGTCTATTAAAAACCGAGACACATCAAAAAGTTAAAGTTAATATCTTTTAAAAATTAGCCTCATTACGCTGTCATCATAAATAATTTTCAAGGTCTCGCAAAAACGTTAATCTACGAGATACCAACCCTTTTCAAGCCCAAAAAATTATGTACAAAACGGGGGAAAATCTGTTTTTCACGCCCAAAATTGGGCAATGTTAGTAATTGAAATTAATATCAAAGTTTATTACAGTGTTATTGATCAAATATAACTTGATACAAATAAATACGTAATTATGACACCATCATTAAAAATTTACATATGAAGAAAATAAGAAAGAAAACCTTTAATGTTTACACTGTACAGAATAATAACGAAAAGAAACAAAGTAATATAAAAATCAAAGGAAAACACAGTACTGTACCATAAGGTTTCAACTCAGCACATGCTGTGGTAGTGCACCACAGCGCTGATTTTCACTTGAAGCCATAGGTTTACGAATGTCATAAAAAATGCCAAATAAAACTTAACCTAAGGCACGCCAGACGTCGCAACAAAAAATAATATACGTAACATTGAAAATACAATTTAACGCAAAAAATTATCCACAAAAACTTAATGTAATATGTAAACTTAAATGTGCTTTGAAATGGTGAAACAATTGTTAAAATTTTTGAAAACACCAAATTCTAACTATTTATTCTACTTTGTATCTAGTTTTTTTTCATCAAAGTAAAATGTTATAAAATTTGAACTGTTTATAATCTTTGTCGTAAATTTTATTAATCCCTTGGATTTATTACTTCTAATTTAAGAGGTAATTGGTATTTGGTAAATATTAAAATTAAACTTGAATATGACATAATTGATATCTACTTAGTTTTTGAATAGATAACAGAAGAGTGAATGTAGTCGTTAAAACTGATTTAAATAACATTTAACTTTCACTGGATGTAACTGCTGCTGCTGCTATGAAATGAGGAGATCCGCAGAAGACTAAAGTAACCGACATAAGCCAGAGAATTGCATCTTTGAAGTGGTAATGGGCAGGACACTTTGTGAACGGATGACCGACGGGGCCGAAAAGTTCTGGAGTGGCACTAAGCAACGATCTGGTCAAGATCGCGGGAGTTCACTGGATGCAGATGGCGCAGGACCAGCCGATGTGGCGAGGTTTGGGGGAGGCCTATGTCCAGCAGTGGACGTCTATAGGCTGATGATGATGATGGATGTAAGTTCAGGTATCCTGCAAGCTAAATTTGACTAACTTCCCGATTTCCGATTGAGCTGACATTTTGCACGCCGACGTATATCGCGTGACAATGCAATAATATGACAAAATGGCGCTGTTTTGATGATGTAGTCGAAAGGCATAGGAACTCTTATACTAAATAACGACCTGTCGTGTTTGGGCTTGTTTTACTTGTCATGGCTAGCACTCTTACATGATATCTAGGATCTTAAAAGCTTGTATTGAAAGCATTTTTTTTTGTGTGTAATTGTTAAATTCAATCTTTTCTTGTCAACATCGTGTATACTATAATGCCAATTCCTGTTATCATAGTATTTTACTATCGTACAACGTAAACCTCAGCTTACATACACATATAACTTTTCAATCGGAATCCACAAAAAGGGATTAACTTAATCCAGTCCCGAAATCCGTTATTATTGTTTTAATAAAAGTATAATCGTCGAGTTTATCCATTGTACAATATTCGGGGAACAATTATGGAAATTTTTAATCAAACAAAAAACGACTCTTTTGTTTCAACTCGTTTCAATTCCGCCATTTTGCGTGGGATTTTAGTTTAAAAAGGACTATTTTTTAAAGTCTTTATTCAATTTTCAATTGTTTGTTGTTATTAGTAGTCGTTTGCACCAGGGAAGTGTAATTCTGGTGTCAGATGAAAGCTGATGGTCGTCATTTGGACCTATTTAATTTTTTTAAGAAAAATAATACAAAAAAAAAGACATACCCGCTGAGTTCCTTGCCAGTTCTCAGGTCGGTGGCTGTTTCCTTTTTCCGAACTGGTGGCCTTTTGACATCAACAAGCATGATAAATGTCATTAATGTTGAGAATAAATAATTTCATTTCATCAAATAAGTACTTTTGGATTTGAGTTTAAAAATGTGTATTTTAACGAACAAGATTTAACAATTTACTGTGTGTTTTGCAAACATCTGACGACCTGGTCAGGATCAAGAAGTCATTGACAGCGCAGGACTGGTCGTCATGTCGTCCAAATTAATTATTTTTGAAGATCGAATAAGTACTTTTATTTCTGTGTTGTTATGTAAATTTTTAACGGACAAGATTTAACAAGTTACTGAGCGTTATTGTTTCTATATGAACCGATTTCGGTGATTCTTTTTGTTAGGAAGGGTCACATATAACTTTAATAAAGATCTAACTGGTAGTTTTTGTGTATCGTGGGAAGTCACTCGATACTGACAGCGCAGGACCGGTCGTTGTCGCGAAATTTGGTGGAATCCTAAAAAGTAACTCAGAACAACCCCTCCCACTATCCTCCCTTAACCTCCCTATCCCCCCCTCAGTGTCCCCAGACATTGCCGAGGTTCATGAGCGACGATAACCACTTACGATCAGGTAGCCTGTAATGGCAATAAAAAAAAAAGAAAATAAAACACGCGCCTATAACCACCCTTAATTCTATGACCTTCAAAACCCTCAAATAACGTCATCCACTAAAATAACTGAGCAATGTTGACATATCATATTAAAGTGAAGTTAGAACCGCGACCCCTGTCATCATTATAAGGGTTGAAAACGGAAACCATGATAAATATAGAATTTAATAACTGCTTTAGATAAATTGTCACGAATGGAGTTAGTGAATGTCATTTGAGATAATAGTTTTATGAAAACTAGTGATTAAAGTTTTAAAGGATAATTAACAACTATTTTTGCGGCTCGAAAGGCCATTTTGAAAGGGTGCGGCTGAAGATATAACAAAACTATTATAATTTGTAAAGAAAAAATTTGTAAAGTCCGGGTTTGAATGGGAGTCTTAAAAAGTATGTCGTAAGTAGTGACCAGTGTCCCCTGATATTGCAGAGGTCCATGAGCGACGGTAATTACAATCAAATGAAAGTCGTGGTGGCCGAGTGGTCGAAGCGCTTCCTTCCGTACGGCAGGTCGCGGGTTCAAATCCGACCGGCTTGTACCTCTAAATCTAAATGTGAAAAAGATTGATGTGCAATTTTTCACCACACCACTGACTATAAACGGTGAAGGAAAACATCGTGAGGAAACCTGCATATCGGAAAAGGGTTCTAAAAATCCTTTGAAGATATGTGAAGTCCCCAATCCGCATTCAGCAAGCGTGGTGGACTATGCCTAATCCCTCTTCTGAGGAGACCTGAGACCAGCAGTGGGTAGTAATGGATTGGTACATTACAGTACAGAAATATATTATTTTTAACATAAATCGAAGATCATACTTGTTGACGTTATCAAACTACTATACTGCTACGTAAAAAAAATCGTTCTTGGCATTGCTGAGAAAGTGGTGAAAGATAGCATGTATTTTTTGCATAAAATTTATGCCCTGATATTGCAGAGGTCCTAGAGCTGACCACTTACGACCAGGTAGCCCACTGATTCTACCTACATGACAAAAAAAACACATATATTTCAGTACTCTATAATATAGTGATTATAAATATATAACAATGCATACAGACACACAAGGGCAAGCCACACGCGGTCAGTTGATAGTCAAGCCGCTTCACGCGATTTATGGCTGAGACATTAGGCGGCTTAGATCGTAGAACAAAAGTTCTATGGAGTAGTGTAAAAACATTAGTTATGTTATGTTAGGGAGGATTTTTTTTTTATTGGAGGAAATCACCGGTTCCCTGGGGAAATGTGGGAGTTGAACTGCACTAAAACCTCCAACCGCTCACACTCAGCGTCCGAACCCCAACTGAGGCCAGAACCCAGTACGGGGTTATGAGGTACGGCGCGACGCGTTACGCCCACGGCACTCTTTCCCGTCGCGCCGCCCCCTATGTTAGCGCTTCAGTGTCCCATGACATTTCAGTAGTTCATGAGCGACGAGCAACAACATACTTACCGCATTGGGATATTTGAGAATCAGTAATAGAGAATTGATCAACTCTAATACATCTTACGTGTGTGAGTGACACTGAACATCCTAACCCCTGTACTGTATTGTGACAACCCGTTACTGCCCACTGCTGTGGGTGTGGCTCAGGTCTCTTCCGAAAAAGGACCTCCTCTGAACACCGACTAGGCTACATATTACATATATGATATTACAGCATGGAGTTGTATGAAGAAAAGCAACGCGTCGCACACTAAAAACTTGCTTATCGCCAAATTACCCCCGGACGCCGAATCAGCAGCTTTCGTTCGAAGACATAAATTCTTGATTTCTTCTTCAAACTCTACTCTATTTGTGATAATTTTTTATTGCCTCGTAGGCAGCAGCTACCAAGCCACCTGATCGTAAGCGATTGTTTACGTGTATTGAAAGTAAAAGTGTAATTAAATTCTCTAGGTTTATTTACATTTCTGCTTACCTACCCTGAAAAAATTCATAATATTATAAGCAATATAAGTCGACATTGCAAAGGCCCATTGAATGACGTTAACCACTCACCATCACCCAACGTCATGTTGTCGTTTACATGCCCAAAAAAAGACCAAAAATGAAACCTTATAGCTCCAATATCAACTCCACTCCACCTCAATCCCTAAACAGCCCTCAGCGGGAAACGATTCGATAATATTCCCATTTTATTTTATTAAGCCACCCTTCCCTGTTTCCGATCCCGTGGAGCCCTTCGCAGTCTCATGGACTACATCTGACTTGTAATTTGTTGATTCTGAAGGAACACGAAGGGTCATGTTGACAGTGATTTTGTTTTTGAAGGGAAATGATGTTCACACTATTAAGTGCATCATTTTTTATCTGAGTGCGGTTCGACTCCCATATATCAGACCTGTGGAAATGTGCGTGTGTTAGTAAGCGACTTCGTCCTACTAAGAATAATATTTTTATAAAAAGGAAAACGACCGAATCCCATTTTTAAAGAATAGCTACCTACTAACTGACGACGATGATAATTACTATTATCATCTGACATTCAATTATTATAATATTGTAAACCTGAATGGTAGCACATAACGGAGCTAAATTTATCACGTAACAACTTGAATACTGTATATTACTTATGTTGCACAATAAAGATTATTTAATTTGATTTGAAAAATCTTGTCTTCTAAGAAAAATAAGTCATCCAAATCAGTTAATTCAGAAAATTTGCATACACAGTGACATCATGTCTCGAGAAAAAGCTTAATTTTGAATAAGAATCTTGAAATAAAGTCCAAATCTACTCGATGCCATCTCCCCTATCTCCTCTTTTTACGAAGTCGGTCAAAAGTCGAATCTATGATTTGCAAATCACAACAATACATGAACCCATATGTGAATTTTGAATAAAATTTAATGAGACCGTTTCTGTGGGTGTTAAATGATCCGATTTTGATTTAGTTGCTTTGTGCAGATAAATGTATGCCTTTGTGTGTGGTTAGTGAAGTTGGTATTAACGAGTGAATTATAGAGGTGATTTCAATGACAATATCGTTTGCGGTGTTTGAACATATATACACGATTAGGGTGTAAAAATGGCGTAAACTCAACACTAGCCAAAACTGGTAGTATTTTGATGTAAATGGCCGCGCGTGTCGTGTCGGACGCTGAGTGTGAGCGGTCGGAGGTTTTAGTGCGGTTCAACTCCCACATACCGCGGTAATTTCTTCCAACTGAAAAAAAAAGTTTACATATATCTTTTAGCTAATTAGCACAGTGCCTGCGTGCACGTCACTTGGTGCCGACGGAAGACCAGCGTCGTAGTACCGTTTTTTCGGTGCTGTCGACATTGCTGAGTCGGTAGCCGTTTCCTAGCAATGTCATTTAGTAATAGTTATAGTTTAGTGTAAGTGATTTATAATTGCTTGGAATAAAGATTTATTCTATTCTATTCTATTCTATTCTATTCTATTCTATTCTATTCTATTCTATTCTATTCTATTCTATTCTATTCTATTCTATTCTATTCTATTCTATTCTATTCTATTCTATTCTATTCTATTCTATTCTATTCTATTCTATTCTATTCTATTCTATTCTATTCTATTCTATTCTATTCTATTCTATTCTATTCTATTCTATTCTATTCTATTCTATTCTATTCTATTCTATTCTATTCTATTCTATTCTATTCTATTCTATTCTATTCTATTCTATTCTATTCTATTCTATTCTATTCTATTCTATTCTATTCTATTCTATTCTATTCTATTCTATTCTATTCTATTCTATTCTATTCTATTCTATTCTATTCTATTCTATTCTATTCTATTCTATTCTATTCTATTCTATTCTATTCTATTCTATTCTATTCTATTCTATTCTATTCTATTCTATTCTATTCTATTCTATTCTATTCTATTCTATTCTATTCTATTCTATTCTATTCTATTCTATTCTATTCTATTCTATTCTATTCTATTCTATTCTATTCTATTCTATTCTATTCTATTCTATTCTATTCTATTCTATTCTATTCTATTCTATTCTATTCTATTCTATTCTATTCTGTTCTGTTCTGTTCTGTTCTATTCTGTTCTGTTCTGTTCTGTTCTGTTCTGTTCTGTTCTATTCTGTTCTGTTCTGTTCTGTTCTGTTCTGTTCTGTTCTGTTCTGTTCTGTTCTGTTCTATTCTGTTCTGTTCTGTTCTGTTCTGTTCTGTTCTGTTCTGTTCTGTTCTGTTCTGTTCTGTTCTGTTCTGTTCTGTTCTATTCTGTTCTGTTCTGTTCTGTTCTGTTCTGTTCTGTTCTGTTCTGTTCTGTTCTGTTCTGTTCTGTTCTGTTCTGTTCTGTTCTGTTCTGTTCTGTTCTGTTCTGTTCTGTTCTGTTCTGTTCTGTTCTGTTCTGTTCTGTTCTGTTCTGTTCTGTTCTGTTCTGTTCTGTTCTGTTCTGTTCTGTTCTGTTCTGTTCTGTTCTGTTCTGTTCTGTTCTGTTCTGTTCTGTTCTGTTCTGTTCTGTTCTGTTCTGTTCTGTTCTGTTCTGTTCTGTTCTGTTCTGTTCTGTTCTGTTCTGTTCTGTTCTATTCTGTTCTGTTCTGTTCTATTCTATTCTGTTCTATTCTGTTCTATTCTATTCTATTCTATTCTGTTCTGTTCTATTCTATTCTGTTCTATTCTATTCTATTCTGTTCTGTTCTGTTCTGTTCTGTTCTGTTCTATTCTGTTCTGTTCTGTTCTGTTCTGTTCTGTTCTATTCTATTCTATTCTATTCTGTTCTGTTCTGTTCTGTTCTGTTCTATTCTGTTCTATTCTATTCTATTCTATTCTATTCTATTCTATTCTATTCTATTCTATTCTATTCTGTTCTATTCTGTTCTGTTCTGTTCTATTCTGTTCTATTCTATTCTATTCTATTCTATTCTATTCTATTCTATTCTATTCTATTCTATTCTATTCTATTCTATTCTATTCTATTCTATTCTATTCTATTCTATTCTATTCTATTCTATTCTATTCTATTCTATTCTATTCTATTCTATTCTATTCTATTCTATTCTATTCTATTCTATTCTATTCTATTCTATTCTATTCTATTCTATTCTATTCTATTCTATTCTATTCTATTCTATTCTATTCTATTCTATTCTATTCTATTCTATTCTATTCTATTCTATTCTATTCTATTCTATTCTATTCTATTCTATTCTATTCTATTCTATTCTATTCTATTCTATTCTATTCTATTCTATTCTATTCTATTCTATTCTATTCTATTCTATTCTATTCTATTCTATTCTATTCTATTCTATTCTATTCTATTCTATTCTATTCTATTCTATTCTATTATATTCTATTCTATTCCATTCCATTCCATATATTGGATTACAAACTTCCAATGTACGCAAATGACAACTGTTATACCAACTGTCAAACGGTGTTTCACA